>CM051521.1:72488889-82488889 GCA_028015205.1 Mytilisepta virgata
CATACAAAAAAATGGATAGACCTGAATTCTCCTCAGTGCTTTATAAAAATCTGCAGAAATTTTTAAAATTCTGACCGGAATTCTCCAGAGTGTCAAAAAATCCCGACCCGAAATCTACACCCGCCATGTAAAATCTGGATGAGAATTTTCCGCACGTTCCGTTTCTAAATATCATTGAGTTACCCCCCCCCCCCCCCCCCCCCCCCCCCCCCACCGCCCTTCCGAGGTTTAATTATCGGACTCTTCATTTACAGTTTCAATCAAAATCCGTTTCCCTTGTGTCCCACCCAACCCCTTTGAGTCAATTAAATCAGCATTTCTCTTTTTGCAGGTACATAATTTTCCTATTTTTCTTTTTTTTTGCCGCTTAAATCATTATTATCATTTCGGAAGATTGTGTTTGTCCTGATTAATTGCAACCAGAGATTCATGAATGTTCTTACACGAAAAAATACTGTATCAAAATATGTGGGTTTAAATATATATATGTAAACTGTATATGTACCTCTAATGATATAGATCATTTGTATTTGATTGCTTGCTCTTAACGGGTCCTTAATTGGAAATAAAATTCTTTATTCTTATTCTTTATTCTATAATCAGAAAACACAAACCGCAAGTAAAATTGCTAAGCACTATGCACAACTGCATACTTTCTTCAATGATTATGACTTTTTAGTATATATTAGTATATTAAATGCACAAAATAATGAATAGCACTATTTTAAATAAAATTGTGTACAACGATAACCAATACACATTGTTGTGGAAACGTAAACATGTATAAAATAAACTAGTTACTATAGTTACATACATTTTTTGCGAAATTTACACATACCAAAACAAAACAAACTAACTCACTGAACCACAGAGGCTCGTTACAATTGGCACAGACTGATCCGGCCCCGATCTATTATAGATCGGGGCCCGGATCAGTCACAGATTATTGTTCGGGGCCGGACCAGTCACACATGACATACTGTGTCAATTGTAACGAGCCCCTGTGACTGAACCGTTTCTTAAAAATGACTAAAGTGTCACCGTAATTGAATCCGAACAAGAGGCTCACCAGAGCCTGTATCGCTCACCTGGAGTCTGTTTTCATTGGACAATTAATCAACTATTTGACCAAGTTTGTTGCAATTGGTTCAATTGTTCAGGGAAAATTTGTTGAAGATTTATTTTTCATAAGGTTTAATGTTAAAATATGTTCCCTGGAGGTGGTAGTCCTGGCAGGAAGTTGACAAAATTGACCAGGAATAAGGGTGAACCTTAAATAAATGTAACAGAACCCGACCTCAAATTAAACAAACCAATAACTCCTAAATAGAATTTGGGATTCCCTTCAAAATTTCAGGGTAGGTAGATCTCAACATGGCAAACACTTTTCAATTTATATTTCACTTCTATCTCAAATAGTTTTGGAGATATTCAAAAATGTTAAAATTTTGAAAATTTGACAAAAAAAGGGCAATAACTCCTAAATGGGTTTTGGGATTTCCTTTAAAATTTTAGGGTATGTAGATCTCAACATGGCAAACATTTTTCAAATTTAGATTTCACTTCTATCTCAAATAGTTTTGGAGATAAATGACGAAAAATGTTAAATTTTGAAAATTTGACGAAAAAAGGGCAATAACTCCTAAATGGGTTTTGGGATTTCCTTTAAAATTTCAGGGTATGTAGATCTCAACATGGCAAACATTTTTCAAATTTACATTTCACTTCTATCTCAAATAGTTTTGGAGATAAATGACGAAAAATGTTAAATTATGAAAATTTGACGAAAAAAGGGCAATAACTCCTAAATGGGTTTTACGATTTCCTTCAAAATTTCAGGTTAGGTAGATCTTGTCATGCTGATCAATTTTACCCCATGTCAGATTTTTGATATCTGTAACAGTTTTTAAGTTATAAGCCAAAAACAACACATGCACCCCTATATTCTATTTTTAGCTATGACAGCCATGTTTTATGTCAGATCAAAATAAATTGAGGATGGTTTGTAGAGGACATGTCATAGATCATTCCTATTAAGTTTCAAACCAATCGGCCCAGCAGTTTCAGAGAAGAAGATTTTTGAATAAAAAAATTTTGAAAATTTGACAAAAAAAGGGCAACAACTCCTAAATGGGTTTTGGGATTTCCTTTAAAATTTCAGGGTAGGTAGATCTCAACATGGCAAACATTTTTCAAATTTACATTTCACTTCTATCTCAAATAGTTTTGGAGATAAATGACGAAAAATGTTAAAATTTTGAAAATTTGATGAAAAAAGGGCAATAACCCCTAAATGGGTTTTGGAATTTCCTTCAAAATTTCAGGGCAGGTAGATCTTGTCATGCTGATCAATTTGACCCCATGTCAGATTTTCGATATCTGTAATGGTTTTTGAGTTATTAGCAAAAAACAGCAATTTACCCCTATGTTCTATTTTTAGTAACAGCGGCCATGTTTTTCGACGCATCAAAAATCCCCACATCAGTTCTATGCAGGGTACCCCAAGGAACATTCATACCAAGTTTGGTTCTAATTAGTCAAGTAGTTTCAGAGGAGAAGATTTTTGAAATAATAACATAAAAAAAGCCAAAAATGTCAAAAAAGGGTAATAACTCTAACATCAGTTGACAGATTTTCACGAAAATCAGCATACAGGTAGCTCTCATCATGGTGAACACTTTCAACCTGCCAGAATTTGCCATAACCTAATGATTTTTGAGATATTTGCGAAAAACTGTTGTCTGACCCCTATGTTCTATTTTTAGTAACAGCGGCCATATTTTTCGACGGATCAAAAATCCCCACATCAGTTCTATGCAGGATACCCCAAAGAACATTCGTACCAAGTATGGTTCCAATTGGTCAAGTAGTTTCAGAGGAGAAGAGTTTTGAAAAATTGTTAACGACGACGACGGACGACGACGGACGACGACAGACGACGACGGACGACGACGGACGCCAAGTGATGGCAATAGCTCACATGGCCTTCGGCCAGGTGAGCTAAAAAGGTTATCCCACAGACTGCAGATAAAACGTACAGATGACTAAAGTTCTCGTCAATTTATTTCCCCGGGAAACATTAACAAAATGTTTCCCCTGGAAACACAAAAAAAATGTTTCCCCTGGAAACGCGAAAAATAATAAGAAATGTGAAATTTGAAATTTTCACTCCTGGTTTTTATAGGAGTTCGTGTTGTTCTTGTTTTTTTTTTTAGTTTTCAATGTTTCTTGTGTTGTTCTCTGTCGTTGTGTGTTACTGTTGATTACTCCCTAGGTATTTGCACCCATTCACCAGTTTGTCAATCTGTCCGTCAGAACAATTTTCCAAACATTTTATCGTCATGTTTGAATATATTTATTTGATATTTCGTATATACTATGAACATTTGATAATATTTCCAGGGGGGGGGGAATTTTTTTGTGTTTCCAGTGGAAATATTTTTTTTTGTGTTTCCAGGGGAAACATTTTTTTGTGTTTCCATGGTTGCCTAGTAATTATTTTTTAACAAATTGTTTAATTTTGTCTTCTAGTATGGGTTTTTCTTAGGTGCAAATAATGACAAAAATACCTAGGGAGTAATCTACAATAACACACAACTACAGAGAACAACACAAGAAACATTGAAAACTAAAAAAAAACAACAACACGAACTCCTATAAAAACCAGGAGTGAAAATTTCAAATTTCATATTTCTAATTATTTTTCGCGTTTCCAGGGGAAACATTTTTTTTGGTGTTTCCAGGGGAAACATTTTTTTTGGTGTTTCCAGGGGAAACATTTTGTTGTGTTTCCCGGGGAAATAAATTGACGAGAACTTTAGTCAGCTGCATAAAACGTAGTGAAAAAAAATTAAACGGAAACAAAACGTACGTGAGTAATATGGCTTTAGATTATTTGTTTGTTTAGTTATGGTTTTACGCCGTTTTCAGTACATTTCGCGGCGGCCAGTTTTTATTGGTGGAGGAAGCCGGGTGTACCCGGAGAGAATCACCGAACTTCGGAAAGTTCGGAGTCGAACACATCCCGCCACAGGTGGGTTTCGAAGTCACAACCTCAGTGTTGACAGCTTTAGAATATAGGTGGAACAGTAGCATTCACTGTTGATATCTCCGACATTGAAGTTTTTGTTCGCATTTTAGCAATTCTAGCAATGATGATACGAGGGGGCGCAGGGGGTAACATGCAGTTTTGAAAGGGAACAGAAGGGACTCGAACTTCTTAAAGAAATGTAATTCAAAAAGATTTGTTGTATAAACTTCATAAACCGCCTCGGTGGTCTCGTGGTAGCGTGCTCGCCCCGAGTGCGGAAGGTCGCGGGTTCGATCCCCGGTCGGGTCAAACCAAAGACATTAAAATTGGTATTTGCTGCTTGTCCGCCAAGCACGCGGCATCTAGGACTAAGGGCAAAGACTGGTCGGCTCGGAGTCGGTATAATGTGTCCGAGTGAGATTATATGTCTTCCTGCGGACAGTTACCTCGTGAGCTAGCACATTAAAAATCCGGCTCAGCGTGTCGGTCCAGTACAAAGCAGAGATCATATTCATTATCATATCAACATGTTCTCGTCCTGATATGCACCTTGTTGCCAGTGGACGTTAAACAATAATTCATCCATCATGATATGCACCTGGTTGCCACTGGACGTTAAACAAGAATTCATCCATCCATCCATATAAACTTCATAATATACACCCAAAAAAAATTTCCCTTTAGTCTGAAAAAGGGGATTTTCAACGAGTCCTTATATGTTGAATGTTCTGATTCAGCATGCAACCATATAGCTAAAGAAGGAAATAACTAATATCAGACATGAACGCTTCGACAGTTTTCAGCTGCCTAAACTCCCGCCTAAACTAGTCGACAGACCGTTCCAGTCTGATTCCGTGTGTGATGGATACCTAAACAAACTCGGATCGTCAGTGATACGATAATGTATAACCCTATAGCCTCACAGCATAGTTTATTTCATAGTTTAATAAAATAGATTAAAGTAAATTTTAAAATCAATGCTTACAGAATTAAATAAAATGGCTTACCAAAATAAAACAAGCAGACGGCATTTAATAATTATAATCGACGATCAATACACATTTTATTTGTTTCCGTGGTAACATACATACACATCGTTAGTAAACAAAGGAAATATGGCTGTGAAATTGGTGGGATAATTTTTAAGACAATTTTCCTCGATGAAATATGACATTCCTGTGTGGCATAACATTGTGACATATTAAATCAAATGCAAGTTTCCTCAAATCAATTAATGCAAAATCAAAATTGTAGCATGACCCATAATTATTGTATTAAACATTTTATGGTTATCCTCAAATACATACATTTCGTGAACCTCCACAATTCCATTTCAACACATATTAAAATATTTTAGGACTTCTTACTAGGATAAACTAAGATACATGTATTCTGAAATCTATGCTGCTTCTTAATTCGAATTGTGGAGATCCGGTGTATGTTGTCTTGATCAAAATTAGCTATTAATTTAGTATCGATCGGCAATTAAGGACCAAACTATATATTATCCATGTTATCCCACACTATTCCACTCTAATATTTAGTGATTTAAGTGCGACAGAGTACGTATACTTTACTTTATAAAACACGTGGCACAAATCAGTACCATACATATTTTTGGTGTTATATTACTGTCGATATATACACACACGGATACATATACCTGCAATTATAGGAGATATACCTTACCTGGTCTTCCTAAGTTTGCCGTTGACATCGAAATCTAATTCAAGACATCCCGAGGTCAAAAACACAGTTTCTGTAATATATTAATTTATTCATGATCAAACTGTCAGGTGTTGTTTATATGTTTACGTTTACGGACGAAAGAATTATAAATTTAGATGTTATGTCACGGAATCAATAGATCAAATAGAAAAATGAATTATTCCCCTTTGTGCGCACCTTAAAATTAAAAATAGCGAAAGATAGATAAAATTCTTTGAAGTACAAGATGTGCACATTTCGTCGATTTACGACTCATCAGTTGTTATCAAGGCATAAAATGTTGAAAACCAAAACAAAATTCCAAAAAGCTGAAGAGCAAATTCAAAAATTCCACAATGACCAAAAGGAGTAGAGCCAAAACTATCTATAAGGACAGAGCCATGCACCAGGGTTAGTTTTCACAAATTTTACAATTAATTTTGTAACAGTAAGATTACGTTTTAAAGGGGGTGGGGGATAATAATTATTGTATGAATAAAGAATACCGACTTCAACATGACCACACTAACCATTTCTTTACTATGAAATAGACAAAAGTGAGCAAAAAATAAGAAATGTGGAATGTAAGATCCTTACATCCCCCCCGCCCCCTTTCCAACCCCTCACACTGCCGATCCCAACCCTCGGCTATGGACAACCAACCACAAGCGTCCGATACCCTTTATTTCTTGTACAATATTTTTTGTTTTTGTTCATGATGTTTGGCTGGTTGCTAAAAATATTTAAGTCCGAGTTGGTTACAGTTAACAGCTACATGTGCAGATCTTTTCAGTATTACATTTTTGTTTCTCTTTTTTTTTTGTTGTTATGCCTGTGTGGGTAAATCTGTAGATGAAGATACTTTTTTAATATGTTTTGACAGTGATTAAAATATTTGATGTAAACTTTGTACTTTATTAAAAATGATCCTTCACAAAACCGGAAGATGGTTTAATTAGGGCACATGAAGAACAAATAAAGAACGTTATTTATTTTATTCATTATTTGAGACATAACCACATATAAGGGAAAAATAGACTGTAAACCTACACGAACCAACAAACTGTCTCTCAACCGGTGGGCAAAGTGGGAAGAATAGGACCCACCAATATATTAAAGACGAAGAACTAAAGAATTGTCTGTCAGTCATTCTAGTATTCTGTAAAACTGTCCATTTCAATATCTCTAAAAAACTTAAGACCTGGATACATTTTGATTTACATGAACATTTTAACATAGGTTGTCTTTTTCAAAAATCGGAATATCATAATTTTAAGTTTTAAGAAGTCCGAATGAGGTGCAAAAAAATCTAACTATTGAGTTATAAAATGTCGAAATTGTAAGGAAAAAATGTTAAAATTTTGAGCTTTTAAGTCAATGTTTTGTTAAGTCAAATGTTGATTTAAAACAAAATTTGAGGATATAAAGAGTCCAAATGTTAATGTCAAACTTTCAACTTTGAAAAAAGCTCAATTTCATTTCATTCCATTTCTGTTAGACACTAACTTTGGCTAGAGTTTCACTTAATTGGCACTCCCATAAGTACATCTATATGCTTATTCTGTCTAAGATATACACAGTTGGGGGTGCTATACGGAACCCTTTCCCTAACTTTTAACAAAAAATATGATTTACACCCCCTCCCCCCCCCCCCCCGATGGAAATATTAAGTGGGCAATATCAAAGTCACATCTACGCTTCCCTGCTTTGTTAAGTTCAAAACAGTCTACCGGTTTAACCAGTAAAATATGAAGTTCTTGAAACAATTTCTAGATAGAATGCATATCCCCCTTTTCCATTTTATACATTCACTGGTGTAGGGAAATAACCTTTTTGAATAAACAGAAACCAATAGAAAATGAATCTCCTGGTTTGGATTATGAAGATTACACTGAAATTTACAGCACAATAAATGATTGTATTTTGTTTGGAGTCCAACTTGCAAGGATTTAAGTAGTCTACTATTTAAATTCTTGGTCCAAGAAATCATTTGGAATATAAAAATAAAATAAAATTATAACTTTACCGCTTCTTTTCAGCAGAATGTATTGATTCTTGATATTTAGCCGTCTTTAGAGTATAACAAACAACTCTAAAGGTGTTTTCATGTCTTTTATCAAGCTACAACCTAGATTTCGTAATTCATTAGTTGACCATTTATTAAATTTTTCAACATTTCAAGGTAAAGAATCTCAAATTTAATAAAAAATAATTAAGCATACATTCTTCTTTTGGTGGTTTAAAGTTTCTGTAAACAAGGTAGATGCTGAACAAATATAATTTACAGATATAAACCGTGAATACCAAAATTTCACATTATTTTTTCAAAATGATCAGAAAGCCACAGATTGGTAATTTCTTTAATGAAAAATGCGCAAAAAAATAAAAATACCCATAACACTTCGGTTTTGTACATTTCATGACCAGAAGATTATATAATATAGTCAAATACGAAATTATAACCCCATCAAAGTATCATACTTTACATGAATTTTAAGAAAATCAACCAAAACCTGACAAAAAAGACTCATTTTTGTGGAGTTATCTCCCCTTTCCAATGTTGATTTTCATAGGAAATTAAAAATGCTGATTTTTTGCAATTAGTTCGAGGTTAAAACTTAGTTTGACTGGACTATTACAATTCCAGCAAACTTTTTAAAAAGTACCGAAGATGAACGCGGACCTCTGAGAAATCACCATTTTCTAATTTCCGATTAAATAAATGACCGGCCTGAATTTCGTCTTATTCTTTATTATCCATATTTATCTATTTATAATTCTATCTATATTTTTTGTAATTTATTTCTGTTCTATGTTAGTGTCCGTAAAATCCCGAAGTGCCGAATCCGTTTTCGAAGCCTCGATGTGGTAATGACAACAGCAGAAATGCAATGGCAGATCATCTATCGTTGTGCTCGGATAACATGAAGGAATCTAGGAGTAATAACGAATCTCCAACGGATTTATGTGATGAAAACAATCAGGAAAATAAAGATGAACTTGAACCAGGATTTATCGAGGAAAGGTTTCGCGTTGACAGAAAGAAACTTGAACAAATGCTTCAAGGTAAGTTCTTCTGGAATGTAATCGAAAGTAAAAGTGCGAGGCATTCCGAGCACTACAGACTTGTCAACGAATTTTAATTTTACATATTTATAAAATGACACCAAAAAGTTATGTTTAATGAAAAAAAAACAAATTAGCATTTGACTCTGTAGATTTTTAAATCTGTTTCATGTTTTGGAATTAAGTGTTATTTTCTTTTGAATTTAAAAATAAAAAAAACCCAGATTTTTTGTACAGTGGTTCTTGTTTTAAATTAGTCAAAATATACGAAATATACAGTAGGCCTCGGCTGATTCTAACACAGTTTGACCTCAGAGGAATCTTGCTCTATTTGGAACAAACCACAGCTAAGGTCAAAGGATAACACTACTGCTGAGTGTCTATCCATTTTATGGGTGTTAATAGCAATTATTTTTAAAAATTTTATTTTTAGTTAAAATTGGTGGTTTAAGCTGATTTGCTATATCTTTTACATTTGCTCGGAAATCAGTCTAAACACCATGATGTGAGAAAGTAATCACGGACAGTTCTTTCATGTGTAAACTTTCGTAATGTATGTGTGCAAGTTCGGAATAATACTGATCAATATTATTGTTGTTGCTCACAAGTAGAAACAACATGTTAAAAGAAACTTCAATTTTCTGATGCATTTTGGTGTTAACAATAACTTGTTGTATGCCTTTTTACATTTTTCTTTTGGTATTCAGATTTATTTTTTGGACTAGTAAATGAGTTTTTGGACTAGTGAAAAATTTTGTCTAGTTTTTGTGGTTCAGACTACCATATGTTTCTTATTTGTTGAACAAATTACATGTCCTTAAAATGCTGTTCTTAGTTAGATACAAATAATAAATTTGCACTCCTAGTATATAAAACTTGAAGCATTTTACCTTTTGATTTACACCACATGTACAAAATGTAAGGGATAGTCCCTCATTTTAGAGGTCACATGTAATCATGGTTTGTGTCCATCCTATATACGGAGTGAGGAAGTTTTATTTGTGTGGAAGTGTGTGTAAGGATCAAATTTGTTATGCCCGAAAGGGCCCTGTCATTAGGAAAGTAAAGAATTTGAATTTGAATTATAGGGTCCTACCGGTAATGATATGTATATATTTTCTTACTCCTGACAAAAAAGTTACGAAATTAGTTGTACATTTGTATATCTTTAGGAAAGTGAATTTACAACTTGGTCACCTGAGTACATTCTTTTAGGTTGAAATATTGTATGTGTTACACTTACAGTGTAATTTAACTGTATATGCATTGGCAAAAACATGATAGAAATGCTTGGGGAGTGTCTAAATTCAGTCTGTGATTATATAGCCTTGCAAAAGTAGAATGTTCTTCCCAATAAAATCAAAGGTATTCCATGTACATGTATTTATGGTCAGTACAAACAACATACAAGTTACCTGTGTCAGGTGAGCCAAATTTAATAATTAAGCTACCACACTGTATCAGTTATGTCACTAAGAAGGTTTCATGCTACATTTGTAAGTTGTAGAATGTATACTTCTGGTGTATTTAAACACATGGACTAATACTATATTTGAAAATATTTAGTCCTCAAGTTGCTGTAAAATTTATATTATTTTAGTACATGTGTGTTAATGACCAGAGAATGTCATGATTGTTTTTTAAGCCATTTAAGAGGCATATACATGTACATCGTATATTTGTATGAGAATACAAATAGTGAATACTGTTATGAAGTCAAACTTCCAATGCCATCTATGTTGGCCTAGAAGGAAAAACTTTTAAACATAAAGAAATCTGTTATTCTAATGATTTAGAACAAAAAGAATACATTCTGTACATAAAAGGGCTGATGGTATGGAATATTAGATTATTTTGAAGCTAAGACACGTGTAAGATTTGTTGTTTTATTGTCCCAGGCAATTAAAAATGCAATTAAGTTAAAATACATTGTACATGTTCATATACAACTGTATGGCCATTGTCTATAACCGAAATTCTTAAAGTACAGTACAGTATTAGAAAAAGAAGATCACATACATGTATATACATGTGTATGTACAAATGTACAAATAAATCTTAGACCAGCTAAGGCCATGAATACCAGTGTATGTAAACTTAAAATAATATCATTAAACATGTTAAATAGTCTCCGTGTAAATTTTAAATAGCACAGCAATAATAATAAGTGAAATTGAATTGGAAAAAGAGAATGTCTAAAAATAATTTTGTTACTGTAACATGTTGTTGATGTTAGACATAGATAAGGTCATCTGTTGAGTCATGAAGGAATATTATGAAACCTCTTGTGATTTTTGTGGCAAATGGTTTGGTTTAAATCCAGAATTTTCTCCTGACAGTATACATGTAATATAAAAATTGTGGTACATTTCAAGGCAGACATATCCCTTAGCAACACTTGAAAAAGAGCTTCTTTCTGGTAATGAACTGTTGTTTCCAAAAGTGTTGGTAGACCTGTACATGTAGAGATAGACCAATACTTTTTTTTCCTGAAAATGTTCATTAAGGAGCAGTATAATACTTTTCACTTATTTTTTTTAAAATGCAATAAAAAAATACATGTAGAAGAAAGATTGGTCCTGGCAAAAGAAAAGATCGTTTTGTTGTCTGCTTTTTCTAAAAATGTTATAATTCTTTGGTATATTTGTATCTTGTACATACAATTTGTATATCATAAAAAAGCAAGGGGCCTCAGTGACCATGTGGTCTAGGTAGTTCGTCCAGGCTACTAATGATCACTAGCCTGTCAACACTGATTTCTTGAGTTTGAATCTCACCTGTGGCAGGGTGTGTTTGACTCCGATCGTATTTTGACAAGGATTGCCAATTTTCCTACCGAAGGTTCTCTCCTGGTACTCCTGCTTCAAAACTGTTCTTGAAATAGCCAAATGTGCTGAAAACGGTGTAAAACCCCAACAAAACAAAACATGAAAGAACAGAATGAGAAACAGTTTCAGAACATGTTTATTCATTTATTAACAAACTCTTTTTACATGTACAATATGTCTACCAGTATCATGATTATAATATTGAAAGAAACTCCCAATTTTTGCAGTGTAGCAAAAAAGTACCAAATACATGTACTACATGTAGCACATTGTTGTTTTAAATATTAGTGTCCATAGCTCAATGCATACATGAACAACATATACTAGACTTCCTACATGTATATATACATGTATATGATCATGGTCACCATTAATTTATGTAGCGGGTAACCTAATTTCAATTGTACAATATTGTTTATGTTAATTGTAAAGTTTTGACGAGCTCCAACGGAGTAAAGGCAAAAATGCATATGGGACTCAGATTTAAGTTCTTAGGAAGATCCATACATACGTGTACATTGGAAATTTAAATGATACATGTACATGTTTAAGTACCAAAAGCTTAAAATAGTTTGGAATGAGTATTGTGACAAAATATGCAACAAGAAGAAGTTCAACCTTGTCTTATTATACATTTGTACCCTTGTGTAATCTCAGATAAGATTAAATCTTATTGTAAACAGAATTTTCAAATTTAAAAAGGCATTTTAAAAAAAATAAATGTTAGAGTATTTAAAAAACCATTTTTGAAGTAGAAAAGGTAAATCTATGTCAGATTTGAAGGCTGAAGTGTCTGTTTTCTTTCAGTGTCTTATAAAAAAAATTAGACATAAATTATTACTTAAAATATTGGCATCTAGCCTTGAATATTATTTGTCAAGGTTTATTAGAACCTTACTTGCAATAATATACTATTAGTTATATTTAAATAGAAAACTACTCAAAATGAATAGTATTTGATATATATAAAATCAGATATTCTGTAAAGACAAAAGAAAATTTTCATTTAAAAGGAAAAGTTGAGTATACCTAATCAGTATATATGTCACCTAGATATATTTTAGGAATCATATTTCTTAGTAAGTTAAGGTCATAAAGTGAAAACTTACTTGAAATCTAAAGTGGGGATTTTACAAATAAACAAAGGCAGTAAAAAATTGCAACCAGTTTAGGGGAGTAACTATTAGATTTGTAGATTTTTAGAGAAAGGAAGGGGGGGGGGGGTTTGGGTGCAGTTGTCTAAAGAATTAATATCTAATCATGAGCAAATAGATCAACATTGTACTAGAGAGATTAAAACAAAATTGTATATACATGTACCTTTAAGGTAGAAAACTTTCTCAGTGGTAAAGTTTAATGGGTTAATTTCAACTTGAAAGAAAATGGTTTCTTTTTATCAATAGAATTTAGAAAGTAAAAAGTAAAGATAAGTCTGTTGTAAAGCCAAAAATATACTAGTACAAGTTTTCACAAATTTAACAGTTTAATTTGATCTCGAACACTGAGACAATGTTTACACTTGTATAAATTTAAGTAGATCTTTTTTTAATTGATCTTAAAAAGATCGGTTTGCGTTTGCACTAGTTCAGAAGAGATCGATGGCATTCAATCTTTTTAGATCCATTTTGTTCACACCAAAGTCGAAAATAACCAATACCATACTTCTGCTGATTGTTAATAAACAAAAGATATATACCAGTACATGTATGTATATCTTTAAATAGAGATATAATACAAGTGTGTGTGAATTAAGTGCGGCAGTGCACATGCTGACTTAATGGAGGGAATAAATGAATCGCCTCTGTTGTGTGTTAAAATGATCAGTTTTTGTCGAGCCTTCGACTTTTGTCGAAAAAGCGAGACATAGCGATCCTACATTCCGTCGTCGTCGTCGTCGGCGGCGTCCACAAATATTCACCCTGTGGTTAAAGTTTTTGAAATTTTAATAACTTTCTTAAACTATCCTGGATTTCTACCAAACTTGGACAGAGGCTTGTTTATGATCATAAGATAGTATCCAGAAGGAAATTTTGTAAAAAAAAAATTCCAGTTTTTCCGTATTTTACTTATAAATGGACTTAGTTTTTCTGCCAGGAAACATTACATTCACTCTGTGGTTAAAGTTTTTAAAATTTTAATAACTTTCTTAAAATATCCTGGATTTGTACCAAACTTGGACAGAAGCTTGTTTATGATCATAAGATAGTATCCAGAAGTAAATTTTGTAAAATAAAAATTCCAGTTTTTCTGTATATTACTTATAAATGGACTTAGTTTTTCTGCCAGGAAACATTACATTCTGTGGTTAAAGTTTTCAAAATTTTAATAACTTTCTTAAATTATCCTGGATTTGTACCAAACTTGGACAGAAGCTTGTTTATGATCATAATATAGTATCCAGAAGTAAATTTAGTAAAAAAAAAAAAAATTTTTCCGTATTTTACTTATAAATGGACTTAGTTTTTCTGCCAGGAAACATTACATTCACTCTGTGGTTAAAGTTTTTAAAATTTTAATAACTTTCTTAAACTATCCAGGAATTTTACTATTATGTGCATTCACCTATCACACTGAAAATATAGACAACATCAAAAGTAGGCGAGACACTGGGTTCTGCGGAACCCTTACGAATTTTTTATTGATCATCTCGAAAAGGTCCTTAATGTCATCACATATCCGCTTAATTATTTCTAAATTTTCTCAAGCAGTATTCTCTAATTGGTCCTGTACCCCCTCGTCACTCCATGCATATATAGTTCTATTAAAAGTACCATTCAAGCAGGAGCTGAGTAAAGAGTTTCCTGAGTTCTGTCTCCAAGATTCACCCACTTTCCATACTGAAGTGATACACATGTAGTTTTGGCGCCAAACAAATTGCGCAGCATCATTTTCATATTTAAAAATATCATACCATACTTTTTTAGAACGATTCATGAAAGATTTATCCTTTAGAGGCTACCTTTAGAGGTAGACTTTTTAAGTTTGATTAAAGATCGATCTTTCCCGTTTACACATAAATTGTAGCTGAGATCTTTGAACGGATCTCATGAAAGATCGATCTGTCATCTCTGGTGTACAAAATGTAAACGGGGTTTTAATTGTAAGTCAAAATTTTGGGTAACTTTAGTACATTTTGTACATGTATGCCACTTCTCCAAATAGATGCAAAAAATATTAAGGGGGAAGGAGAATTTAATACAAAAGAAGGGGAATAGCATATTTATATTTGAAAAGAAATCTCTACATGATAGAGGATGAAAAACACTTCTTTCTAAAATGCCCTAAATATAACTCTACTAGGAAGAATTATTTTGACTTTATGAAAAACATTCCTGAGTGGGATGATACTGATACATGTGATATAAATGACATAATAAAACTTAAAATAATACTAAACCCCACATCTCACATTCAAATTAAAAATACAGTTTCCGTTATTAGTCATTAGAATGAGGATGGGAGACCCTAAACTTTAATATTTTGACTGATGTTTTAATGTACATGTATCATATATATTTGATTTCCATGACATAAAATATTTGATTTGATTTGATTGATTGATTTATAACTAAAGATTATGGGAAAGAACAACACTTTTATTGCTGTTCATCATCTTAGAATTGTATGTCCTTCAACACTAAGAAAATCCTTGCACCCCACTACAAGGTCCATGAATACAAGTACAAGTTTGCAATCAGGTACATTTGTATGTTCGAGCATTGATAATGATCATAATAAATCAGTGAGAAGTCAGTTGTACAATTACAATTTTTAGAAGTTTTTGTTATGAAATTTGAAATGCATCGTAGAAGTCGGGTCTTAAATCAATTTCTTTCACTGTAAAAATACATAAACAGAAAACGAGAGTTTAATTACCGCTAGACATCAGATGAAATTTTTCACATGACTTAATTCTTTGCCAACAAACTTTTCAAGAGATTTCAGTTTTGAAAAATCTGGGGCTGCGATTGGCTTTGCCAATTTCACAAAATGTGGTTTTTAGCTCACCTGGCATAAAGGGCCATGTGAGCTTTTGTCATCACTTGGCATTCGTCGCCTGTCCGCCCATCTGTAAACTTTTACATTTTGATCTTCTCCTCTGAAACCCCTAGGCCAAATGAACTGAAACTTGGTGTGAAGCATCTATGGAAGGACCCTTATAAAGTTTGCATATTTCACATTTCATTCTGGTCGGACAACTAATATGGCCGCCATCATGAATTCTTATTTCTGATTGGTCAAAATTTTAAAAATCTTCTCCTTTGAAACCCCAAAGCCAGCTCAACTGTTACTTCGTATCAAGCATCTATGCAGTTTACATATTTCGTTCCGGACGGACAACTAATATGGTTGCCTAGATGAATTCTTATTTCTGAGTGGACAAATTTTGAAACCCTAAGCCAAATGAACTTAAATTTGGTATGAAGCATCCATGGAAGGACCTTTATACATTTTGCATATTTTGTTCAGGTCAAAGAACTTATATTATATAGCCGCCATGATGAATTCTTATTTCTGATTGGTCAAAATTTTAAAAAAAAGTCTGGTGACAAAATTTTTTAATGTATTTTGAAAAAAAAATTTAAATGAGTAGCCTTCTTTTTGTAGAAGCATTTCCTTAAAATTACTTACATTTTGTGGAATCGGTTATAAATTTTATGGTAGTAAATGTACAAAATGTATGGTTAGATTTGATTTTATGTTAAATTGCATTGACAATCATGCTGGACTAATCATGCTACTATACATATAATACATTGTAGCATGTACATATAGAATTTAAAATAGATAAATAAGCTTTTCAAGGGTACCTAAAATGTAATTAAAAGTACATATATACTAAGTTACCGATTGTTTACTTTTCAAAAGTAATTTTGGAATAAATTGAAAATGGTATTTTTTTAGGTCAAGTTGACAGTGTTTATAAGATATAATTACACGACCCTGCCATGACCTCATTTCCATAATAATATTTAAAAAATCATTACCTTTGTTTATATTATTAGGAATAAATGCCTTGTCAATTTTAAATCAATTTTAAGCAGGGACATTTTTTTTTAAATTTTTGTTTTATAATAGATCTGATATAATAGTTCGTAATAATTATGGAATTTTGTTATTCCAAAAACAATATGCATTCATTGGACATATTGGAAGTCTATTTTAACTTACATTATTGGAACATGCACAAAAATAATAGCCCTAGGCTAATGAATAAAGCTTAAAGTACAGTTACAAATGTACTTAGGCCTTTTATTTTTAATTAATTGGTTTACGGATTTTTTTTTAAAAAGTAGGGTCGGTCGGTCGGGAAAAAAAAAAGAAAAAAAAGAGGGAAAATCATGTACTTTTGAACAATCTTGGTTATATTGCCAAATATACAAAGGTTGCAAAAGATCAGTTAATTCCCTCTTTTGAAACCCAAATGTTAGAACGTCTATCTTGAAAGGTGTTCAGTAGACCGTTCCCTTTTTAAGGGATCTGACTTGTCAACTATGACAACTTAAAATGAGTGGATTCGATATCTTACAGAATCAAGATATTCATACAGAACGAACTTAAAAGCCCCATTGATTCTATTAAGAAATTCGTTTTATAAAACTTGTTTCGGAAATTGGCATCAGCTAACGTCTATAAATAGATATTTTTTTGGATCATGTTTACAAGTATGTTATTGATGGATAATCTATTTTTAGACAAATTGGAATATAATCTTTTATGAAATTTTGATGCAAAAAGGATGTTAATTTATTTTTATTTTTTGGATGGCGGTAATAAAAAACCAAAATTTTAAATTTTATTTTTTTTCTTCGTCTGCAAAATCAGGTCGGCGGATCCGTAAACCAACTAATTAAAAATAAATGGCCTTATACAAGTGTTCACCTTTTTTCTTTGTTTGAAAAAAATGTTTGGTTTATCAATCTCAAATAGAATTTTAACATGATCATTGATTGGTTGGTTTGATGTCACTTTCATGATTAACATTGTAGCACCTTCTTTATACATATACATCAGCAATATAGAAAGTCTTTCTATATTGCTGATGTACATGTATAATGTGGGTGTTACAATGTATGAAATGGCTAGAGAAAGTGTTGACTGGTTAAAAATCATTAGAACCACTAACATTTATACTGGTATTAATAATGAACCTAATTTCCACAGGAGCCGGAATCATAGGTTGAATATTACTAAAAATGAAAATGGATTTGCTTAAATATTTTGCCTTAAATGGAAATGTAAGAAGTCACCAAACATGAAAAGGGAAATGGAAAATGATTTGGATGTTAATCATGCACCCCATTCATATGCAAATTAGTGATTATTTCCCTTCCCTCCAAACACATTGTATACATGTACATGTATGTAGCTTTGAATTGTGAGAAAATCTGGATGGTAATTTAAGAAGAAATAAAGTTCTACAACTTTCTTTCTGTCAGCTCACGAACAGAGTACATGTACACATGTACATGTAACATGCTTAAAATATCCTAAAATGTACATGTACATATGTAAGCATGTGTCCTGCTCTAATCAAAACAAAATACATGTATGTACACAATGTACAAATGTAGAGGATGAAAATGAAGAAGAAAAACCCAACCCAATTCTCCTTCAATAGTAATATGGTATACAAAGAAAATATCCCTAGTCTGGGCTAAAATCTCTAAGGGTCACAAAAATATTTGATAGTAGGCAAAAGATTTCTATTGCCTGAAAATTGATGTTTTAAATTCTTACATTGATGACTTTAAATCAAATAGGACCATATTCTGCAGTTGTTCTTTTTTTTTTTCTATAAATGTCTAGGAAGTGTAAAAAAACAATGTATGTATTCAAGATTTAAATGTTCATCCTTTGCAGATTAAAAGGATTTAAAATTGTGAATGATATCTTTGATTAATTATTAATAGGTCAAAATAAGAGCATTGTAATGTTATATTTACGTCATTGTCTGTGGACAAGTATAAGATTTATCCGATGTCGTTGATCTCCGAGGCCAGTTGTTTTGAGTTCTGAAGTGCTATTCAAACAATTGAATAATTTTACATAAAGACGCAAGTGTGTACCATAATATTTTTACAAGATATCATCACAGAAATGTTAGAAATAGAATATCATCATTTAATATGTCGAAGATTTTTCAGTAGATATGATTTAGGTATTGATATAATATGTGACAAGTTTTGTTTATCTGTTGGAATCTAAAATATTTGTATCAACATGAAAATTTAAGATTCGTATCGACTTTGTGATTGAAAGATGGTGTTTGTTTTAGGGTACTTATCTTGTCAAAATACCTATACCATTTAAAATATATAGGTACATGTATTATAAAATTATAAAATATTTATCAGCCAATCTAATATTTTGGAAATATTAAAGTTGAGTCAGTTGATATTATAGATGGGATTATTAGCTCACCTGACCTATATGTATAGGCCATGTGAGCTTATGTCATCACTTTGCGTCTGTCATCTGTGGTCCATCGTCTGTAAATATTTAAACTTTTCACATTTTGATCTTCTTCTCTGGAACTACTTGGTGGATTGTAACCAAACTTGGTAGGAATGATGTATGAAAGGACCTCTACAAATGACCCTCCGTTCTTGTTGGATGTATAACAAAATTAACATGGCTGCCAGAGGCCATCTTCGATTTCTATTGGCCAATTTAAAAAAATCTTATGAAATGTTTTGAAACTTTGCAGTATTGATGACAACAATACCCTCTACAAACGAATCACTTTTGGTTGAGATTCATCCACTCAACCAAAGGCTTTGTGCATATGACTGTGTAAAGTTTCCATTGAAACCATATGGGAAAATACTTTTTTGTCAATTGCTCAGGAACTAATAGGCAGATTGTAACCAAAGTTGGCAGGAATGATGTATGGAAGGTCCTCTATTAATGTTCCACCATTGGTTGATGAACAACATGGCCAATTTTCAAAAATCTTCTCCTCTGAAACTAAATTATTAAATGTTTTATGTCTTTGCAGGATTCAATGATGACAACAATACCCTCTACATGTACAAATGATTTTGGTTGAGATTCATAAGCTCAACCAACGGCGGCTGTTCAAAGTTTCCATTGTAACCATACATGTATATATGGGAATAGACCTTTTTGTCATTTGCTTTGGAACTTAGGCAGATGACAATGTATGGTGTCCACACTGTATGGTATAAATGAGAAATACATACAGTATTTACATGTATTTGTTATACTGAGAAAAAAATTAACTTAACTGAGAGTGCCTGTTACTATGTACAAGTTTATTACCAAGAAAATCATTAAATTTTCACATATAAAAAAACCACAAAATCTGGTAAATTTATCTCTGGTACAAACCACTTTTTGATGCGTGACTAATCCAAAACAAGGCAAAAAAATCATCTTTCACTTTTGTTGGCATTTACTGTTTTGCAAAAAAAAAGTTGAGCTTAATTGCTGTTGATGAAGTATGCATTTTCACAGAAAATTTAAATTGCAGGTGTTTGAACTTAATTTTTTTGTAACTCTTGATAGTTGATAGGAGTGTAATTTCTCAACTGTGTAAATAGACTTAATAAGAAAATGGTATGATGGATGAATTACATACATTTCACAAAAATTGTAAAAGTTAATTTCAAATATCAACTACATTGTAATTTGAAAGAATTTCTTAAAGAAAAGTTTCTTAGGTTTAATTAGATTTAAAGGCAAAAAAGGCCTTAAATATTCTCGCTAAGTAGTTTGTGATGCTAAGGGTCCCTGGTTTTATGGAATATGGGATGAAAATTTCAGGGATCAAATTTGTAACATCTGAACTACATTTTGTACACTATTTGATAGTCCATCAGATGGAGAAATTGCTTTGCCATGTTATGGTATATCAACATGCTGTTATAGAGTAAATCTAAATGATTCTGCCTGGTCTGCTGTGTTGCACCAATCTATTGGTAGAGGAAATAGTAATGTACAATGTACATCTAAGGTAGCTACATGTAGGTAATGTGTTTGGAGAATGCCACACTCCCTGCAAGCAAAACGCCCTTTCTGCAGCTTTCGAAAAAAAGAGTACACTAATTGACACAACTGAAGGCTAAATTATCTGATCCTACCCAGTCATCCATCCTTTTATGGTGACAGTCCTATTTGTTTCCCTTTTTGTACCGTTCCAGCCCTATTTGAATGGTGTTTGATAAATTGCTCAGCAGAATTGGTTCTCATCCCGAAGAAGCGTCAAATATTTGCCAATGGACATTTAACAAACAAAAAACAGTCCTTTCGCAGCATCCAATGGGTCTTGAACAGTTTTTTTCTCTGGGAAAAAAAAACCATACCCATTTTTTGTTCAAAATATATGCTAACATTTGATTCCACTGAAACACAGAACTTGCTTTTTCTTAACTTCTGTTAGCCCCACCCCATCAATTTGTTGTTCCTTAATGCAGCTTTAACAAAATCAACAGAAATAAGAATACAATGAAATAAAAATAAAAATCTCAAGTACTTGGGTGCTAATGATTTTAAGCATTAAGAAATCACACATACATCCAGAATTGGCCTGTATACAAGACATCTGTGTGGTTATCATTACATTTTCATGATAAAAATAAGCTATCTCTGCAAAACAGTGAAAAATGTGGGAAGTTGATAAAACAGTTGATCATCCAGAAGTATGTTCACGCTTAACTTTTTTTAGCACAGGCCAAGAGGGCCTGTACTTTCAAAATTTTACAGGCCTACATGTAAATTTACAGGCCCAAAATTCAAAAGTCATTTTTTAAACATTTTAAAATTGAAAACCCATACTTCAAATCCAGCAGGGAAGGCAAAACTACAGAAATATTATTTTGGAATCCTTTTATTTTATAGTTTATTATTTTTTTTCTCTAGTAAAACTAAAAGACATAGTCAAACAATTTCTATTTTGAGTCAGTAGGATAATTGTTTGGTCTATAAAGTTTTCAATTTTGACTCGTGTTCCATGCGATGTCTAATTTTCAGTATCCCAGACCTATTTTTTTATTATAATTTTTTTTACATTCAGAGAATCAACAATATTTCAAGATAAAGACACGAAATATGTGTTGCAACATATTGAAAACTATTTTTCTGCATTTTATAATATTGTATAGAACTGTAATAGAATGGTGAGTCCCAGCTGAATTTGATTAGTCCCAGGACTCATTGCCACTTTTTTAACATACATTCCTGCATGATGTTGACCATGGTAGGCGTATTGTGCTATATTGTTAAAGTTTAATTAAAATCATGTGCTGCCTCAAAATACTGACAAATATAATTTCCAACGAAAAAAAAACTGAACGTATGCAGTGGTGCACCAAACTTGGAAGAAAATTTCTGTTACAGATATGAGCAAAAATCATCTACTTTTTGACACAACTTATTTATTTTTTAAATATTTATTTATCTATTATCTATTATTTTTTCTTAGACATACTCTTAAAATCCTCCCATTGACCTTGTTTTAACAACTTAATAATCAATATTGACAAAATTTCCATTTGTGGATAGATAAGTCAAAGTCTGCTAAATTTATTTTAATATGAGGTGTACATATTGTTACCAGGGGGCCTCATTGGCCGAGTGGTCTAGGTAGTTCGTCATGACTACTATATAATGATCATTAGCCTGTCAACACTGGGGTTGTGAGTTCGAATCTCATTTGTGGCGGGTGTGTTCGACTCCCACCTTACTTGAAAAGGATTGCCAATTTTCCTACCGAAGGTTAGTGGTTCTCTCCGGGTACTCCGGCTTCCTCCATCAATAAAAACTGGCCGCAGTGAAATGGCCAAGTGTCCTGAAAACGGTGTTAAACCCCAACTAAACAAACAAATATTGTTAACGGTTGGTAAAAAACACTGGTCAAAAAAAAATCATGAGAATTCCGATTGCTGCCATTTTCTAGATTACTTTTTGCCTTTTCCCCACCCCCCTTTAGTCTCCAAGAAAAGAAAAAATGGTGGTTCAAGATTTTTAATCAAAATTACGGTCTTTGGACGCAGCTTAATAGATCTACGCATGAGTTTGTAGAATGATGTGTCTAGTCCAATTTTAGCGTGTCCAGGAAGCATTTACGCGCCTTAGCAAGAACCCTGGATTTAACACCTTTTTTATTACACACGCCTGTTGGGCCTGCACTAACAGTGAATCACAAGCCAGGGTTTTATTTTACACGCCTCGGGCATCAGACTACTGCCTAAACTCGAAGACTGATGTGAATGATGTACCTGCATTTAAATTTTAAAATATCGTTGTATGGTAAATTTCTTTCACTTGAAAATTATGTCAGACATTGGAAGGGGGGTTGGGCTTGTACATATATACATGTAAAGAAAAAATATGGTAAACAGAATGAGTTTGGAAACTGCTTGTTCACTGTGGAGTGTACATGTGTACAATGTTCTACATAATTGTTTGTTAAAAATAATGCCAGTCCTTGCTGAAAGTTTTTTTTTGCACATACCTTTTGTATAAATCTATAAATGGATTGTATAATTAATACATGTACATGTATAACAAAATTAGCATTTAATGCATCAAGAAAAATGACAAAGTTACAATGTGCATTGACAAAAGTGTCATTTGTCCATTTTCTTAAGATAATTAATACTTCAGTCTTCATCAAATACACTTTTGAAAAACTTCTGAAGAAAACTGAGATTTTGTTTTACCTGTATGGAAAATAAATCACAGTACAATGTAGTTAAATTTATATTTTAAATGAAAGAGTAGAAATTTTGGACATTCGTTTGTATCACTTACTGGTTTGATGTTTCCTTGCCTTTCATTTCATAAGTCAATTTTTAATACGAATACAGAAATTATATTACATGTACTTCAAAATTTTTTGTAATCTATATATATACATGTAACATGTAGATTTTAAGTGTGAATTAATGCAATCACTTTCTGTCAGATTTTTTATGTACATTGGTACATTGTGTATATATGTATATGTAAATGGTTTAGAAGTAATTATCGAATAAAGTGATCATGACTTTGTTTGGGGAACTTTTACCCATTGAAGATTGATTGATACTACATTGTACAAATGTACATGTATAGCTAAATGTCTTGATGCTTTCAATGCTCATGTTGGTAAACAGATTTATATACAAATATATTAGGCGTGTGCATAAAATAATCTATTAGTATTAATTTATAAATTACTTTTACCATTTTCACTTCAAGACTCTTGAGTTTCCATTTCTTTTGAAAACATACAATTAAAGTGCATGGGAAGATAAATAGTTTGTTTATGTTGGGTAACAGGTGATAGTCTGTGCAAACACAGACAATTTATATAATTCACACCTGAAAATTTCATCACATATCGATTCATTTGAAGTATGATCTACAAAAACAGGCTTACAAGACACTAGAAATAGCACTCTTGTCTGTCAATAACTTGGTAACAAAATGTTGTGTAGTAATCTTTTCTTTTGCTATTGAGTATTGACACATTTTGTGCAAAGTTGTGGCAATTACTAAAATACGGACATGTTTAATGCTCTGGAATAAATATTGATATAAATTACCTGTAATACATGTTTGTATATATATATACATGTAAATCATGAATCCGAAAATTTCATCAGCCTCTGTCGGACATTTTTTTGACAGACATAAAGTCTCAGTTTACCATCTTTTTGGCAATCTTAACATGCAACCTTCTTTTTTTCTCTGAATAAAACTATGGGGCCAAGTACATTTACATGCATACATTGTAGGTTCATGTGTTGTCCATCAGTGTTCATCAGTATATATATTTCAGTAATTTTAAACAAATAATTGACTCTGCCGCCAATCCAATTGTCAGTGCCATCTTTCAGGCTTTTCCTGAAGAATAATGGTTCAAGAATCAATGATTTTTATTAAGTAACTATAATATAATTGCTGTGTTACATAGGAATTTTTGGTTGAAAATTAAGTAAAGAGTGACAGTCAAGTCCTGACAAATTTTAGTACATGTGGATAAAAATGTTTTTTTTTTTTTTAAAGTACTTCGTAGAATATATTAAAACCTGATTAATTTTGTCACTTATCGATTGTGGTATTTGAAAAGTTTTTTAGTAGATAACATGAATATTGAATAATAAGAATGAACAGATCCGATATGTGCTAGATTCTTGATTATTCTTACTTCTCTTCCAAGATATGTGTGTATTTGTCAGTTTGTCACACCTTCCTCTAATTATAAAACCTCTCCATATTAAATTTTTTCCAGGTTGTTTTGATTCATATTGATTATTGTATTGTACTCATTTGTAAATTCAAGATATTTCATAAAATCAAACATTAACTTTAATTATTTCTGTAGCCATTAACTGATTAAGTACAAAACAAGATTTATGAGAAGATTCAATATTTAATTACATATAAACATTTATATTACCTCCCCTTACTACCAACTATGGTTATCAGCATTTCACAGTAGGCAAAAACATATGTGCTTTATGGCTGCTTACTATAAAAAATTTGCATATTTATTAAAGTTCCCATTTAATACATTAACAGATCATAACATAGCCATAGTTACAAATTGGATGAGGGGTGGGGGAGGTTAAGAAAATCCATTATAATTATTTCTCCCAGGTACATCTAAGTTTGTTAATGTTAAGGTATGGAAACTTAATTAAATTGTAGATTTCCTGTTTGTTCCTAAAAAAAGAAAAGCTTCAAAAGGGAAAAGTATGATATGGGTATGAATCAATGAGATGAAGTCCCTTGAAAGATGTATAATATTCAGTGGTCATAGCACAAGACAAGCACTGATGTTAAAGATAAGAATGCCATGAGCTGCTTTTGTCAGTATTACAGCTTTGGTCTAATAGTTTCCTTAGGAATTTTTAGCATGATGCTGTACCATACCTTCATCTCTGAGTGTCATGATGCCAGATGGATAATACTCATTTGAATGTGTCCTGAAACTGATTTCATTGCCTTCTAAAAGATTATAAATTAAACCCTTTCTGGAGCTTCATGTCTGTAAAATTAAGTCATCTTACTGTGTTTTGACTGTGTTTTTGTATTTAATACAAGTTCCACTTGAGGAATTAAGAATTACAGGGTGTACATGGTAACTGATTATTATGGAAAATCTTTTATCTACTTTCCTTCATGATCACAGTGCCCCCTGGAAGAAAAATTCAGGTGCTAAATTGCCCTCACTTGGAAAAATTAGCATGCCTTGACAAATTCTCTTGGGAAAGCACATCATATACCGGTAAGTAAGGATTTGGGGTAAGCTTCATACAATTAGCCAACATCCATAGAAATATTGATTACAGCTGTGTTCTTGGAGTCATATATGATCACTGTACATTTTTGTATGTATCTCTAGTGTAATGCATTCACTGCACCTTAAAATTTCCACAGTTCATCAGTTTCTTTATTTATAATTTGTAGAAGATGCCTTAATAAATTTGTATTGACACAAAAAATATACTGGAAAAGTCAAAGAAAAAGGGAAAGTCCTCAAAATTTACAATTATTGTATATTTAAAGTGTCAAAAAAAAAATTCAGATAAAGTATATAATTAATGTATCTTATTTCTTTGAAATGTTTACTTTAAATCTATAAACCTAGATAGAGGAAATGAATCAGAGTTTTTGCCATTTTCCTCCAATGAATCGTTTAAAGTGGGAATTACAAGGTAGCGTGAGTAAGCGAGCAAGTTAGAACAAAAAATATTTAAAAGTAAATATTTCATGGAGGTTATTGATTGTTGAAGCCCTTTTACTGCAGAAGTAGTCTATAGCTTGTAAAATTATATGTAAATATTACAGTGTATTGTGGCACATAAAATAGAATTCGAGGGCAGTGAGATTACAATCGAAAGAAACGTTTTGAAAAATTTATAGACTTTGTAAGTGGGTTGTTTGACTTGGAATTTATCTGATTGTACTCTTTCGCCTGTTTACATTAAGTCACTTTTGCATTATCCTGTTGGTATATAAATAAAGCAGTATTGAACTGTGTAACAATTCTCGATAAATCAAAAATAAAATTACATCAAATAAGCGAGAAAGTCATTGATTTTCTTAAATTAATTGTTTACGTTAATTTTATGGTGTAATAATTTTAATTTGAAACATAGATGAACTTCTTTCATTGTAAATTATTTATTTTACAAGTTTATTGATAACAATTTGTCATTTTCTACTTGCATGACTTGTGATCAAGATCAACAATATATCAGCATGTTTCTCCAGTTTAAAAAAAAACCAAACATTTTTGTAATTTTCAAATGATTTGCATATTGTGTTTATAGTTGAACAATGACATGAGAAGAAAAGTTTGTCAGATAAAAGAAGACATACATGTATGATGGTTTGTTTGTCTTCTTCGTAGTTGGACCGCCTCTGTCTTATCATTTCTTCTCTGGTAGAGGGCTTGCCTCAAGTGCAGAAGGTCACAAGTTTGATCCCTGAGCTTGTCAGACCAAAAATTTAAAATTTGTGTTTGCTGCTTTTCTGTCTGCAAAGACCTTGGCTCAGGGTCAGAATAATGTGTCTGGGTGCTGTGACATGTCTTCCTGCAGACTGTAATACCTTGCAAGCTAACATGTTAAAAATCCCAGCTCAGCGTGCCAGTCTGAACATGCAAAGCAGGGTTCATATTCATTCCACACCAACATGTTCTCGTGCATTCAATAATTGTCACTGTACATTAAATAATAATCAATCCATCTTTGTGGTTGTTAAGTTTCTGTGCAACCCTCTGCAGCAGCACACCATCTGGACTATTAATATTATGTGACCTTGGAGGCTATAATCTAGAACTAAAATCTGATAAAATTTTCCAGAAGAAAGATTCTTCCGATTATTACCTCATTCTGGCCTGACAGTCTATGAAATGATCTTAAAAACTTTTCTTTTCTTTCCAGGAAATGACAATGAAGAAGAAAATGCAGAGGATTTCTTCCAGAGGGTATATATTCATATTATTATTACTGGTAGCTATTTTAATGCTCTTGAAAGTTTACACACAATTGTACCTGTTCTGTTGCTCATAAAAAAGAATTCATACCTATAATAGGAAAGACCAAAAGATGTTAAACGAAGAACATTCCATTTATCCAGATATAGTATCTGTTTTTGCATAATCCAAACGTTAACCAAACGTTTGATTGTCATTCAATTTCCATTGAAAAAAAAAAGATAAAATAATTTATATGAAATCAGTCTTAGAATTTATTTCATGGATTCTGCAGTTGCGTTATTTTTTTAGGGCATTTTCGAAGGCCTGATACAGATTTTTGTACCAAGGAAATTTGACTACCTAAATTTAACACTTTTTTGCAGTCTGCAACAAAGTAGTTGATTATTTAGGTTAGAAGAATCAGTTAAGGTCACCTAAATATGGAGGGTTTTAGATTTAAACTTGAATGACAATCCATGGACATTTTATCTCAATACTCTTAATGGTTTACTAATCTTTACATAGATTTTGGAAACATTATCCTTTTTCATTCCGTAAACTCCTTATTCAAATATTTGGCAAGAATCCTAAAAATGGAAAGAGCATTGTTTCTATATATGTTACAAATTGAAATGTCCATTGAGAGGACTTAAGATAAATATTTCATTGATTAGACCATTTGTTGACATTGTCCGACTGTAAATCAGATTGGTCTTTTATAAGTATTATTATAAGCAGTAAGAGACTAACTGTTTACTGTATTTCAAAGGTATTTATAAAGTGTCAGGTACTACTGTTTACAGAAATATTTAAAAAAGATTTGACTAGTTGTCTACAAGATTATTTTATGTTTTGTAAACAAACATTTTTTGTCGAGCCTGCGACTTTAGTCGCAGAAAGCTCGACAGGGATAGTGATCCGGCGGCGGCGTTAACTCAGTTCTTAAAAGCTTTATATTTTAGAAGGTGGAAGACCTGGATGCTTTATACTTTGTATATAGATGCCTTATGTTACGAAGTTTCCGTCTGTCATATGTACATTGTCCTTGACCTCATTTTCATGGTTCAGTGACTACTTGAAAAAAAAGTTAAGATTTTTTGTAATGTTAATTTCTCTCTTATTATTAGTAATAGGATAACTATATTTGGTATGTGCGTACCTTGCAAGGTCCTCATCCCCCATTAGACAGATTTCAATTGACCTCGGCCCCATTTCACGGATCAGTGAACAAGGTTAAGTTTTGGTGGTCAAGTCCATATCTCAGATACTATAAGCAAGAGGTCTAGTATATTTGGTGTATGGAAGGATTGTAAGGTGTACATGTCCAACTGGCAGGTGTCATCTGACCTTGACCTCATTTTCATGGTTCAGTGGTTATAGTTAAGTTTTTGTGTTTTGTCCTGTTTTTCAAATAATGTATGCAATAGGTCTACTATATTTGGTGTATGGAATGATTGTAAGGTGTGCATGACCAACTGACATGAGTCATCTGACCTTGACCTCATTTTCATGGTTCAGTGGTTGTTGTTAAGTTTTTGTGTTTTGCTCTGTT
This sequence comes from Mytilisepta virgata, assembly GCA_028015205.1. Classification (NCBI taxonomy): domain Eukaryota; kingdom Metazoa; phylum Mollusca; class Bivalvia; order Mytilida; family Mytilidae; genus Mytilisepta; species Mytilisepta virgata. The sequence continues at coordinate 72,518,013 of CM051521.1, forward strand.
TTTCGAATACTGATAGCATTTACTTTCATTAGAAGTACACGACAGGCGAGACATTTTTGTGTGTCCACTCTTGTTTTCATATTTGCTTATATTCTTACTTTTTTTATGATTTGTGGAGAGAACTTAAATTATGCATTTAAGATTGATTGATTGGTTAAATGTTTGTTTGGCAGATAATACATGCTTATTTTATCATTTGGGTAAGAAACTAGGTCAACAAAAAGTATCAGGCCAGGTTGTTCAGACTAGCATTAGTCATAATTATATGGCAGGGTTAGTAATTTTGCTTGCTAACAAGTCACGTAAATGTACAGACAGTTCCAAGGAGTCATTGATAGAGTGTGAACTCTGACCAGAGTTTTACACTTGAATTCCAGTCCTCTTATTGACTCTTATGTAGAGTTTTTGCACGAACTTTTGAAACATTATTTTCAGTTGAATCCTGTACTCTTTGAAGTAATATTTTTTAAAAACTAATTTTTCTTCAGTATTTTGAAAACTGCTCGAATGTTCAAGAATTCTGTATCCAAGTAATGACTGAGTTATCTATCATTTTTGAAAGGAAATTACCTCAACATGAATCTTGCAGTTATTCACTAAACCCGTAATAATATTTTTAAGTTAAAATGAAAAATTAATTACTATAGTTATTGCATTGGCATTCTAGTATTGAAAGAAGAAAAAAACCAGATTTTTCATGTGAAGTTCAAAGAGCATCAGGACAGAAAAATTGATTTAAAAAGTAGGAAATAAGAATTGATTTTAAAAGTTAGGAAATAAGAGTTTATGGGTTGTAATGGATACAAAATAATTATGTACGAAAGTCTTTAAACAGAGAAACAGTACTTTTATTGCTATACCATATCTGACAGTCACAATGAGGCTATATGGAAAATAACCTCACACACCCCTGACCTGTACAGGTCTCTGTAAGTTCAGCTTTCATTGATATTTCAGACATTTGAAACAAGATGCTAAGTATGGTATACAATGTACTATACTGCACTAGAACTGCTTTGCCTGTACTTGCAAGTCATTGCATATGTTTTGCCTGTACTTGCCTGTACTTGCAAGTCATTGCATATGTTTTGTTTTACAGATTATGGAAGAATCAAACACAAGAATCACATGGCCGTCAAAATTAAAAATAGGTGCCAAGTCCAAAAAGGGTAGGTAATTCCGTAATATTTCATAATGCATATCCATATCTCTTCTTTCAAGTAAACATGTACAGAGAACTTATGGGAAAAAACAGTTGTATTGGATTGAATGCTAGATGTAAAGTACATCTTATTATACAGCCAAGATTGCAACCAAGATCGAAGTCTGAATATGTTAATTTTTTGCATTTTTATTGTGCACACATGCTCATTTTTTGTACAGTTAATGAAGATAAGGATTATGGGAAAACTTAAAAGCTGATTGTTGATAGTTTGTAAAATTTTTATTACAGTACATGTTTCAGCTATAAAATAAGCTGTAGGTGTAAATTGCATGATATTTCAAGTATTCAGTATTTGCTGTATTGCGGCATTGTGGCATCAAAAGGATTTTACGAGTTAATCAGAATATATCAATAATGTCACAATGTTTGACATAAATTGTACCTTGACCACAATCAATGAAGATCTCTTCCAGCTAGCTTGAAAAACACTGAAAAGCTGTAAATTAGTAATCAATACAATATATTTATTCTCAAACTGTCACTCAAGTATTACAATCAGCCACTTGACACAGTATGAAGGTATTTAGCTAGCTGCTCTGGCTAAAATAAAAAAAGCTTCATATTTTGTCTTGTGGCTACAGAGGTTTGCAGTAAACACGATATGTACTCATAAGCTAGAATGCTATTATGCAGCATTACAAGTTTGCATGCCTCCTTCCTTATCATTAAATATAGATAGCTGTAATGAAACATAATAGAGTAAGTGTTATATTGAACTTGTTTGAGAGTAGATAATACAGACTCTTGTCTTTATCATATTATAAGGTTATCTTATCCATGACTTGAGCAATACACATCATCTTTAACAACTTCAGTTTGAGGCATTCTGTAAAATGTAGTAAAGAAGCAAGGGAGTTCTTCGCAAAAAGAACAAAAATATATTTTGATATGCTCTCTTTATTCACGTAAGATTTAGTGGAAAAAGGAGCTATATATTTGACCAGTATTTGTGATACTAAGGAACAAAGTAACTAGTTGAAACTTTGATCAGAATAAGTATCAATCGGAACAGAGTTTGATAGGATGTATGAATATTCTACATTTTACGGCATGCCATATTTAATTAGGCTAATAAAGATCAAATCAATTGATAAGTTCTGATATGTCTTACCTGCTAAGATTAACTTATCTTGACATATTTATACAACAGAATAATTAAAGGAAAGAATTCTGGCTTCTGTTTTATGGTAAAAACTTTCGTTGGTTTTAAATCATATTTAAAGGTTACATAATGTTTTGATCAACCTGTGGATTTTTGTTCAAATATTTGCATATAGTAATAATTCTGGGACCTACAGACTCCACACTATTGAAAAAAAGTTACTGTTCACAAATAGTGAAAGCGCCTCTCGAGTTAAAGTTGAAATATGTATCAGAAAAAAGCTAAACTTAATTTTTTGAAAATATTTTCATACAGTTAATCTCTTAATGTCATATTAGTCATGATGTGACTTTCCTAACCTCCAAAGAATGAACAAGAAACATGTATTTTCAATATTAATTTGAAAAATGGAAAGACTGCCATAAATAGATAAACTTTTGACAGAAAATACGAATGTTTGAAAACATTCACAGATTAAATTTAACACCTTGTGTCATTTTGACCTGAAAATCAGATTAAATAACAGTTATTGTAAATTCAGACTTGTATAGGATTTTCTATATAACCTTATTATCTGATCAGAATTATAAAAAAGAAACCTTGTAAAGTGTATTCAAAGATACTAATGGCATTGTTGGCAAATTCTAATACACATCTAAAGTCTGAAGGCTCAGTAGGGGAAACTCGGTGGAAATTATGGAAAGTAGCGGAACGCACACAATAAGACAATCCGAAAATAAACATGAGTTTCAAATTTAGTTATTTAATTAAAAAGAATAGCTATAGTTGATATTGACAAGATCCGAAAGTATAGATCTGATTTACGATAAACATTTTCTTATTGAGTATGTTATATATATCATTGAGATAAATTTTATTCAGATTTTGAGACCAAAGTTTGAGTTTACAATAGGTGTTAAAATAAACAACCCATTAACAAATAAAAAAAAATCTTTTTGTTCCTTTATGGAATCATTCAATACATCAATACGATGCTTTTAAAGAAGGCAATCATAATATTAAAGTTAGGCCAAGTAAAAGAATAAGCATGGTTCCTGTTACAACAAGATAAAAAATAGGGTAGATAGGTAGGGATTTTTTTTTCATTTTACAAATTTTTTTTAACACACATTCTGACTTTAACAGTGCTTATTGAAAAATTTATAAAACTGTGGAGTAGCTACGAAAAAAATATGATAGGTAGGGTAACTAGAACCACACATTTTTTTTTAATTTGGCCTTACATGTAATAGAGTTAATTTCAAGTTTATATAAAAATGTTAAATTCGTTAAAAAGGAGAATTGATAGATAAATTAAGAACATATAAATTTAGATTTCCAGCTTGTTTTATACACGTAAGCAACTGAAGAACAAAGCTCAGAATGGTTTGTTAAAAAAAAATGTATATATATAAAATGAAGGAATAATATTTTTTGGCTTATCTGAGAAATATTGAAAGTTTGTATACATTTGATACTCTTGTCATTTGTATATTTGGAGAAATTACCATGTAAAGACTAATTAGAATTTATTCATTTGTAAATTATATTTGATTAATAGAAAGTTTTGTTACAGAAAACTATTTATGTTTGAATCATGTTTTTGAAAAAGTGATAAAATATGAAATATTTCAAAATTATTAGTAGAAATCATAGATATTTCCTCTGGATGTCTAGGTACCTGTGATGGCTCATGGGAGCTTAACCCACAGTGCTGCCTTGCATGCCCCCAGCTGGCAGATAGAAGAGTTTTAGGTAGGCTTATGCCGCTACAGAAGGATAATTTATCCGACCCTGCCAATTGATTCATCCTTTTAGAGTGGCAGTCAAAATCGGTTCCCCTCTGTGCCACCTCATCCCTGTTTGAATTGTTTGATAAACTTTTGAACTGGTTCTTGTCCTGAAGAAGCATGAAATATTTGCCACTGGATGTTAAACAAACAAAAGACATATCAGTCTCTGAATGACACTTAAAAATTGCTATAAGATTAGACAAGAAATAACATAATTGGAGTATTACAAATGTTTTATATGGAGTATCAGTATAAAGGGTAATTTCCAAGTTTGATGTTATTTATGACCACTCAGTGTATTATTGCCATTGTCTATACATGACATGCTTCAGGTTTTTCACAGAAACCAAAAGCACACCGACTCATTGGAGAGGTAATGCACTTTTCATAGATTATTTTCATTAAGTTACATCTCTTTGTCCTTAATTGACTAGACTTTAAATTAATTAAGCACCTGTTTCAGTCATTTCATGTATTTTCACCTTGATTACTTAAAAGATTAAACTTTTCTGCTGATGATTTAAATTTGCATTCATTTAAAATTTCGATGTGAAAGTTGAAACCCATACTTTTTAGGATCCATTAAAAAATCTAATATTTGAAAGTAAGATAATAAGGTTTAAATTAACAATGAACTATTGACAATTAGAGTATGTTAAAGTGTTCTAATAAATGTCCCTGTCAATACACTGGGATATACAATTTCACCAATATTCATCTGACATGAAATTTAAGTAATATTTCTATTTAAAGAGAAACTCAAAATTACCAGCTTAAAGTTCTTCCATTTAATTTTAGCTTTGATCAGATTTTGTAGATATATATTTTTTTGAGGTATAAAAGGGCACACTAACTATATATATGATCTTCAAACATGCAGGAGTTATGGAGAGGGAATAAAATATTAGATAGTGGACAATAAAATGTTTGGCAAGAATTATAGATAATTTGTATTGCTGTATTTCAGTAAGAAGGAGTTTTTTTTTTGGTAACAAAATCAGAATGAGAAAAAATCTGTTGAGTTTAAAAAATCAGGGTTAATCTGTTTTATCAATATATATATATATATATTTTTTTTTAAATCTCATAAATATGTTATTATATAATATTTTCCAGTTTTCACATATAATCGGTGTTTTCATCCTGCAACTATTTTGAGTGCTTGTCTGTTAGCAGTTAGCTATTGCTCTCTGACATATATAAAGATCAAGACTACACAATGACTCCTTTTTAGCTCACGTGGCCCAAAAGCTATTGCCATCACTTGGCATCCGTCATCGTCCATCATTGTCATCGTAAACTTCCCTTTAAAGATCTTCTTTGATGAAACCTTTGGGCCAATTAAAACAATAGTTGGCAGCAATGGTCACCAGCTGGTCCTCTTTCAGAATTGTATCCCATGATGCTTCCCACCATCTAAGATTGTCACCAGAGCCAAACATAGTTTAGCATAGGACCATGTGGGAAATTTACTAAAAGATCTTGTCTGAAACCACTGAGCCAAATGGAACAAAACTTGGCAGCATTGGTCCTTAGGTGGTCCTCTTTCAGAATTATATCTGATGACCCCACCCTCCGTCCAAGATGGCCGCCAGAGCCGAACATAGTTTAACACAGGACCCTATGGTAATTTATTACTAGATCTTCTTGTCTGAAACCACAATGCCAATCGGAACAAAAATTGGCTGCAGTGGTCCTTAGTTGGTCCAGCAATTTTCCAGACTGCCGGTCAAGATGTACATAGTCAACCAATTTATTCTGCAAATGATTTCCAGGTGAGCGATACAGGCTCCTGGGAGCCTCTAGTTTCATTTTCTTTCAGTCCTTTTAAGATATTGTCTCACTGATGCTTACCCCACATCCTTAAATTTTCATAAGTAATACATTTCATATTTTGAAAATGACAGAACCACAGCATTTTGCAGCTGAGGAATTTTATGTGTGATACCACTATCAGTCTTTAATCTGGTAGATGTTGTTAATTTCTCATTTCAAATATATTTCCCAGTCTATAATCTAAGTTTATCAAAAGTTCATAAAGCATTTGATGTACATGTTAAATCTTTGATGTTGGATAGAGTTATAACATGTTATACAGTTGTTTCAGATGATTATCAGATAAAGATCAGCTGGAAATATTGCAAGGTTGTCATTACTTGAGTAAGGCACAGACAAAATAAATTTTTCATGATCTCACAATTTTATTACCATGGTTGCTATTTTGTGGAAAGAGGGTTGAAATTGTTAGTTTAGTTCAGGATTTAGGGGGTCAGGGATATTATCATTTGTCCAACTTTTCAAACCGTTGGTTTAAGTTATCAAATTTCAATGTAATTTAACAGATCATAGATATGTGTCAAAATATACTTCAGCATTAAGGTGGTCCCTAATGATTTCTGCCGCACACAGATAACATGATACCTGTATGCATTTGTAGTGTGATCAGTGCATTTTATTTAACTGGGTAAAGAAAATGGGTTATCTATATGTGCATGTAGGACTAGAATAATATTCTTTTCTGGATTTTAAACCAAAAAGATACCCTGTAAACTAAGGCCAAGAAATGCACTGGTTATTAATAGAATTCAAAACTTAAGATGCCCATGTACAGTATCTTCAATGTGGTAGTGAATTCCAAAATAAAATTGTACCGGTAATTGTTTTAAAGAAAACATTCAGCTTTGGTGCTAAAAATGGTTAATCAGGTTCATGTAGTTTTATGGGGCCACGATGACCAAGTGGTCTAGGTAGTTCGTCATGACTACTAATGATCTCTAGTAGCCTGTCAACACTGAGGTTGTGAGTTCGAATCTCATCTGTTGGGGGTGTGTTCGACTGCGATCTTAATTAACAAGGATTACCAATCACCTGCCAAAGGTTGTGGTTCTCTCTGGGTACTCTGGCTTCTCCAATAAAAACTGGCTGCTGCAAAATAGCCAAATGTGCTGAAAATGGCATAAAACCCCGACTAAACAATCGTAAAGGTTTTTAGCGCACATGACCCAAAGTCATATGAGGTATTGTCATCACTTTGCGTCTGTCATCGTCGTCGTAGTTGTTGTCGTCGAATGTAAGCTTTTCATATTTTAATCTTCTCTGAAACCACTTCGCCAATTGAAACAAAACTTGGCAGGAATGTTCATTGGGTGATACTTTACAAAGTTTGAGTTTTTGGTGCTGATCAGAAATTCAACATGGCTGCCAGGGCCAATAATGCGTTCTGATTGGCTGAAATTTCAAAAATCTTCTGAGAAACCGCATGGCAGATTGAAATGTTATGTTGTGGGAATGTTCCTTAGATGGTCCTCTACTAATTTTGAGTTTTTGGTGCGGATCTGAAATACAAGATGGCTGCCACCGTGGAACATAGTTTAACATAGAACCCTAATGGGAATACATACAAATAGCTTCTTCTCAAAAACCGTCTCACACAAACATACCAAATCATGCACAAATGGTCCTCTAATGCAGAACTTAAAAACATAGAACCATATGGGAAATACATACAAACAAATTTTTCTTGGAAGCCATTCCACAGAGACCAAATCGTACACAAATAATACTATGAAGGTTATCTTCTATTTTTGATTTTTTTGTGCTGATCTGAAATTCAAGATGGCCACCACCACAGAATATTCTTTAACATTGGACCATATGGGAAAATGTTTTAAAATTCTTCCTTCTCTGAATCACTTAAGCATTTAAAAACAAAATTTGCTGGAAACCTCATTTAAGAGTCTTCTACAAAATTTGTTTTTGATATATCAGGTGAGCGATCGATACAGGCTTTTGAGAGCCTCTGGTTTTATGTCCATGTGAGCTTTTGTCATCACCTGGCGTCTGTCTGTCAACTTTTCACATTTTAATCTTCTCCTCTGAAACCACTGGGCCAAATGGAATTAAATTTTGGCAGGAGGCATCTATGTAAGGTCCTTTATAAAGATTGTCCCGATCAGACAACAAACATGTCCGCCATGGGCATTGTTGTTTCTGATTGGCTGAGTTTCCAAAAATCTTCTCCTCTTAAACTGTTTGGCTAAAATGAACAAAACTTGACAGGAAGCATATATGGGAGGTCCTTTATAAAATTTCCTCATTTCGTCACGATAGGACTACAAATATGGCCACCAAGGGCAGTTCTTGTTTCTGATTGGTTGATATAAACAAATCTTCTCCTCTCAAATCACTTTGCCAATTGGAATGAAACTTGACAGAAAGCATCTAAGAAGGTTCTTTACAAAGTTTCCTCATTTATTCCTGATTGGCCAAAAAACATGGCCGCCATAGACAATTCTTGTTTCTCATTGATTGATAAAATTTTTTTTTTTCTGGAACTGCTTGGCCAAATGGAACAAAACTTGACAGGAAGCATCTATGGGAGGTTTTTTTACAAATTGTCTTTATTTCATCCTGATCGAAGTACATATTTGATCCCCATTGGCAGTTCTCATGCTAATATAAAGGAATCTTCTCCTCTGAAATCGCTTGCCTAAATGGAACGAAACCTGACAGAAAGCATATGTGGGAGGTCCTATATAAAGTTTCCTCATTTTGTCCCGATCGGACTACAAATATGGCCGCCATGATCAGTTCTTAATTGTTTCTGTTTGGCTGATATAAAAAAATCTTCTCTTCTGAGATCGCTTGGCCAAATGGAACGAAACTTGACAGAAAGCATCTAATTGGGAGGTTCTAAACAAAGTTTCCTCATCAGGTGACAACATGGCCGCCATGGGCAATTCTTGTTTCTGATTGGTTGATTTAAATAAAAAAGTTTCTCTTAAACTGCTTGGCCAAAAGGGTAGAGCCCGGTTTGACAGAAACAACAAAAATCTACAAAACTGCAGAATTGCTTGAAACAAAACATGGTCTGAATGTTCCTCTTAAGGTGCTCACCAAGTGTTGTTACTCTGGTGCTGATCCATAATTCAAAATGGCCTTCAGCAGAGGACTTAGGTTAACATAAGACCCTATTGGAAATACATATAAAAATCTTCTGGAGAACTGCCAAATTTTAGAATATGCTGACTTGTAAGTAGAAGGACCTTGAAGAAAAATTTAGTTCCTACAAGGCTTACCACACTTCATAATGATAGGGAGAAGTGACTTCTCTCTTGAGGTACATCAGTATAAATGGCTTTCATGACAGGTCAGCCCTCTGAGTCTCTAGTTAAATTTAGAAGGGTCATATACATTAACCTTTGTCTGAATTTCCAACCATCTGGGTTTGTTACATGTAAGTTTTGCTTTTAGGTCCATTCCTTAAAAACCCACTGATACACATTGATGTTACACCTTTAGCATATATTCTAGTTTAACATGCACAGAACACAGTTCAATAACATCTGGGTCACTTTGAGCTATTATGAGTGACTGATGAATGTTTAGTGATACTTCATTACAATAACCATATTACATTATGTAATGCTTCTGTCAGAACAACTTACATTTCATGCATGAGTGCCTCAGTTGAATTAGATTGAAAGGTATATGTATATTGAAAAGTTTAATTAGGTTAACCTTATAATTATGTTATAAAGACATTTTCTCCCGTTCTTGCTGCATTTCCACACTTCTAAGCCCAGTGATTAAAAACTAGAGAAGTTCTGAAATTACATTCATGTAAACAAATTGCGTAGCAATGGATTATAATTTTCTTGAGGTTTTTGTCGAAAATCATAGGAGAAACAGATTCTCTTTCAATTTACTTGTGAGTTATAGAATTTCTCCACCTTCGATAGTCGAATTTTAGATTTAAACATGCTCGCTAAACCTCGTATGTTGAAAATGAAAAAATTATCTCAGGTGGAGAAATTCCATAACTCACTCGTACCTGAAGGAGAATCTATGTTAAAAGAATGTTTCATAGAAAGCTAGGTACATTAAACAGTAAGTTTAGTTGTTACTGAATCTGCGATGGGGCCACCATTCCATTGATAAACAATAATAGATGACAGAAATATTCTCTTTCTACATAACTAGTGAATAACATCATCAGTAGGAAAAAATGGGAAAAGAATTGAAAATACTGTTTAGGTTCACAAATAAATACCTTTAACAAAAATAAATTATAAAGTTCAGGTGGTTTTAATTAATCATTTTTCTTTCTATTTCCCCCCTTGTGATGAACAACTAATTTTATTAATGTTACCTATGTGGTATTTCAGTGATAATCTTTGTGTGGGGTATAATTGACAAATGACTTCTTGATAAGAGAAGAAATAATATCCAGGCATTGTCTAAAATGTGGTATTTCGATAGTGTCTGATATAAGCCAATTCTTTTAAAAAACTGACATTTTTTTTATGGAAGCTATGTGAGGGAAACTTGATACAAATTTGAGTTATTAGGATGTACTCTTAAGTGAAAGAATTTTTTAGCTTTATGATACATGATATGATATTGAGATATGGTTTACTGAACAAAACTTGAATAATATCTGATTGAGAATGAAATCAAGTGATGATCATAACAGTTAGTTTATTTATTTTTGGCTCAAAATTATTACCCCTTGGCACCTGATTTTGAATTCTGTAAATATTTGATCTGGATTTAATAATGGTATGGTACATGGGTGGTCAGATGATAAGAGCAGAAAGGATATCGTCAATGTACATATGTATTTTAAAAGTAGAAGTTTATATGTCCGGGAGAGGAGGGGGGAACATTGTCAAAAAGTTGACAGGTGGGTTCTGCCAGCACATTTGAACACCGAACCATTTCCAGACAAAATTTGACCATGTTACATACCCCATTACCGACATTATGTGTCTAAATTATTACCCCTTTTTAACCAGCAATCAAAATGTAGCATATTGACATCCAGATTTGGCTTCAACTACTCGTCTTATTTTTTTTTCCCCCATGTAAGTATGTAAGTTTCTTTTTTAAATGTGATTGTGACTGAAATTCCTTCAAATTATAACCTTGTTCCAGATGTTCTTGACATATAACCCCATTCTAGATAATCAGATATTCCCCCTTTGTAGAAAAGAGAGAAAACTATACCCCTTTACAGTTGTTTTGTGAAAAAAAAAATGGCCCCTGAACCTTAACCTGGATTCTAATATTGAAATTCCATTAAAAAAATTGGGGGTTACCCATGACCTCAAGGTGACAGCATCGGATTTGCATCAAATTGTTGCTGTTTATTATCACAAGCTATACAAAGTTTCAGGATGATACCATAACTCCTTCATGAAAAAACTACATTAAACCTGAACCTTAACCTCGTACGGATAGATGGAAGGATGGATGCACATACCAAAGAACTATATGCCCGGTCTGCCTTAAAGGCGGGGCATTAAAAAGAGAGACTTTGACGGAGAGAAAAAGCTTCTTAGTTATGTTCCATTTCTCAGAACTTTCTTCTTGTATACAATTGATATAAGGTTTTGGATATTATCTAAAGGGAATTGGTGGCTGAATATCTAAGTAAAATCCTCCTGGTGATCACTTGCCTGTCAACATTTGTCATGAGTGAAAATCCTGAGCTTCTTTTAAGATGTGACCCTGATCTTGCATTACTTGCCTACAGTTTTTCTGTGGAAGGTAATTTTGGTTCTCTTAAGGTTTAATCTTGCTTCATCCATCAATACAATACATGTAAATGAAAAGGTCTGTAATTTCTAGATATGAATTAATTGAAAAGTTTCTTACATCTACAAATAGTGCAAATATTCCCTCAGTAAATTTAAATATTTGTATTTTAGATCCACACATAAAAGTGGTTGGCTTTCCTGAAGATGTTAGATCTGCCAAAGAATGCATAATGTCCATACTGGATACAAAAGTAAGTGATAGTTCAAATGAGATTGTGGTATATTACAAATTTTAGTGAAATTTGTTTGAAGCCATGATTCTGATTGATCAGCATCATGAATTTTCAGTTTTTCAGAAGGTGTAATTCTTAATCTATTTTTCAAAAGTTGCCATGCAACCAATTCCAAAAAATGTTTTTTTTAAGGGAAAGCATGAGTAAGGCATGTTCACATAGGAATAACCAATTGTCTGTGTTTTTGAATACTTAGGTACTGACCATGCACAATTTTATGGTTGCTAATTGTTTTCCAGCAAAAGAACGCCAGCAGAAACGAATTTCGTGAAAGTAAAATTACCAAATGTTTGTTGACAAGTGCTTAAATGAAAGATAAAGCTGGTTAATTAGCCTTCATTAGCATAGTTGTCTTTGTTATGAATATCTGGCCAAAAGTTTATTTTGTAAGAGCAGACTTTTGGGCTGGGAGTCAGTATAATATGTCCGAGTGGGGTGACATGTCTTCCTGCTGACTGCCTCATGAGCTAGCATGGTAAAAATCTGACTCAGTTGGTCTATCACATAAACATGTTCTGGTTCTAATTGCATATAATAATTGCCAATGTAAAAAATTTCTATAAGGAAATGCAAATTTTTAATGATACTGTGTTCAGTTAAAAAAGGAGATAACTGGGGCAAGTGGGAGGCTATATATACATGTAGTAAAAGAAAACATTAGTTCCAGTCATTTAATTTGTATTACTGCAAACAACATTTACTTCACTGCACTCTGCTATATGACAGATAAAAATTGTGTTATATAATATAAAAAATTTATGAGTCTTTTCCTGTCATAAAATTTCTCATTAAAATCTTTTGACAAGAATAACATGCTTTAAAATGAAAATATATTGATGGCAGTGTAAATAATATGGTACTTTTAGTCCTTGAAATTATGCAATCATTTTTTATTCAATTTTTAAAGTTTAGTTCAATTTGATATTTAATAAGGTTTAACTAGACAGAATTATCAATATAAAAGAAGATCAAACATGTTGAACCCCAAATTGAGTTTTATGACCGCATGTAAATATTACCAGGACAGAATTTAAATAGTATCGGTGAAATCTTCTAGTGTGATTATTAGATACACACGATTTTTTGGCAGCAAGGTTATTTAGAAAATATATTGCAAACTACAGATTTTATCATATTTGTATCAAGTAAAATATTTTATTTGACAATTAGGAATACCTATCATCGATTTGAATACAAAGTTTAAAAGCATATATCTTAAACTAAATAACCTTCATATTTACATAATGTAAAGTACATTGGATAAATTAATTTATATATTTAAAATGTTCCCAGATTTGGATAGTTTTAACTGAAACCAAATTTAAAATGAAGATAAATAGCTATAAATATAATAAAGTCTGCATCAGAGTATTTAAAATACAAAACCCTGTTCCATCCAGCCCAAATAAAGGGAAGTAGTGTCCCTCGGGCCCTTTCAGTGCTCTTCTAAGTCATCTATAGTATGACATAAAATACAGTTAACTTTTTAATCCATTTAAACGAGACTAAATGATTTGAAATTGTATCATAGGGGAGAAAAAGAAAGTTAAAAAACCTTTAACAAAGTTGGTAAATATATCTAAAATGTAATGATCATCTGGGTTGTCCTTTTCATGCCTGAAACCAGGCAAGTGTTTCATTATATACTGGTGATTTTGTGCTTTCCTTGTAACTTTAATTTACTCCATGTTTGTTTTTATTCACATTTTTCCTGAAAATGAGACTCAACATTTTATAAAGCCTTGCTGGAACATTAAAATAATGATGAGAACAATACACAGATGAAGTATTAAGCAGACACTTCCTGATACGGATGCAAACGACGTAAAACTTTTTCAGTTTCCCCTGTGCCATCCACCCTTATCTGTCTGGACTGATCTGTTTATATATAACACACAAGTAAAGTCAGTAACCAACAAGCTGATGTCTATATAGAAGAATAAAAAGAAAATGATATTTCTGTCTGCTGACATTTCCACTTGGTTTAATTGTATTGCAGAGCTCCCCTAGAGGTTTGGGATGGCTTCAGCTAGATGTCTTTTTTATTCAATTCACTTTGGAACTGCCGAGTGGTCTAGGTAGTTCGTCATGACTACTAATGACCACTAGCCTGTCAATGCTGAGGTTGTGAGTTCGAATCTCACCGGTGGCGGGGTGTGTTCGACTCCAATCTTAATTGACAAGGATTGCCAATTTTCCTACCGAAGGTCGGTGGTTCTCTCCGGGTACTACGGCTTCCTCCACCAATAAAAACTGGCTGCCGCGAAATAGACAAACGTGCTGAAAACGGCGTAAAACCCCAACTAAACAAACAAACACTTTGGAACTGGAACTTTTTTCATTAATATTTTCCCCATCTCTGTTATTTTTCATATTAGTTACAAAAGCAAAATAAAGAACATGGATTACTCATATCAACATTTGTAGAAAGATTTATAACATAGAAAACCGGCCTGCTTTTGTTACAGAGTAATCGAGTGACCCTGAAGATGGATGTGTCTCATACAGACCACTCCCATGTCATAGGCAAGGGAGGTAATAATATAAAACGGGTAATGCAAGAAACAGGATGTCACATCCATTTTCCTGACTCAAATAGAGGCAATCATGTTCAAGAAAAAAGCAATCAGGTAAAAATATTGTTAATGTGCCTTACCATCAAAATTATAATTTTTTTTCACATCAAATGAAATAAGGACAGACTTCAAATTGCAATTGGGTTACACAAAAAATCTTGCAAAGTAATTATTTCATTTAAACTTTTTTTTTTAAAGTTTATACTACAAGAGTTTTCAGTGAGCTTTATTAAATCTGTATTGGGGTGATTGGGAATTACATAAAATTCTCAAACAGATGTTCTAACTTGTCAGTTAAGAATACAGCCTGTCAAAATTTTGTTTGGTATCTACAGTCATGTCCATGTATGGATGATAGCCATAGCCTTGTATAATGGAATTTCAGGATTTTTACTTTTTTAGAAGTATGAATTTTATTAGTGCATCAGTTTTTAAAGAAATAAAATATTTCCAGCATTTTAATTCAGCAAGTGGGTGCACCAAATATCAATAAGTCAGTAAAATATAAAGTTACATACTGTAAATTCAGAAATTATTGCACGCATATAATATTGCGATTTTGTCATTTTAGACTAAAATTCTATTTTAATTTTTGCGATATTGAGAAAAATCCAGCTTCATTCATATAAAAAATTCCAAAATGTGAGTTTAAATTATTGCGATTACAACCGTGTTGCATTTTTAGCAATAATAAAAACATAGAAATTATTTCCGAATTTACAATATTTTGCAACTCTTTTATTATAAAATCAGTCTTGATATATCTTCATTTGTAGATGTTACCAAAATAATAAATGTCTGATTTTAAGTTTGTTTGTTTATAGGTTTCAATAGCAGGACAACCAGCAGGTGTAGAAACTGCTAGGGCTCAAATTAGGGTAAGTTAGTTTAACTGATAGGGCTCAAAGGAGTATGGCCACTGTCCCCTCAATTTGTTTCACTCATAACAGTTGATTTTTTAATCTTAAATATTTACCTACTTTTTATCATAAACAATTGTATGCAATGCATTTTTATGTTAACAAATAAAAATATTATGCTTACCGGTAATCATTAATAAGTTCAAATTTTCTACCTGCAAAAGTCGTGTATAAAGGCAATTTGGGTCAATTTGTACCATTTTTTGGAATATTTGTGTTAAAACTCTCCCCAAAAGCAATATTCAGATATGTAGAAATTTGTTTTTAACTTATTTGTTAATATTAGCAAATTTTTAGAGACTACATACCAGATTTTGAAAGGTTTTAGCCCACTTTTTGAAAATGGCCCTAGAATTAAGTGAAATAAATGCAGAATAAAATGGCCCTACTTCTTAGGGTAATTTATATTTACTGATAGGGCATACATTAGGGTACATTACTTAAATTACTTAAAGATGCCTGGCTAAAATCAGGGTTAAGTTCCTGAATCTGCTAGGGTTTAAAGTAGGTGATTTTATAAAATCCATTGCACCCACATTACTGTCAGTTTTGAACTGATTGGACACAAATTATGGTTGGTTCCTCACAGAGACTGGCTTTGGCAAAGTTTAGGATAAATTCAGGCAATTACCATTCTTTACATGTCAGTGAGAAAGTATAACACTTGTGCTTTGATTATCGAAGATTTTAAATAATTATGGTACATGTAGTAATTGCTCAAATGATAGAAACAGGATATTAGTTTCATGATTTTTATGTGCACAGTCTGCAAGACTATGTATAATGTGTGATTTTTATATTTGTGTATATTTTTAGGTACAAGTATATGCCTATATGCCTAGATTACTTGTACTGATTAGCTTTAACAGGTTTATTTAGTACAGTATCTGGTTTATCCAGATTCACTGTTGGTTACAGCTCATTTAATTGCAAAAAAAAATTATGTGAAAATGTAATTAATACTAGATTAATTGTTGTATTAGGTAGATAAGTATTTCTGAGATGAACAGCACTTAAAATATCAGTTTTTAGTTTCTGATCGATCCCAGAAGATTCTGAAAATTAAAAGCATCCTGTTATGATTTTTTTTCAAGATTTGGGAAGTTTTTCTACATCTCTGATGGTTACTTTCATCACAATGAGTACAGTTAGTGATATGAAAAATGCACTGATATGTATTTAATGTGTATTTTCATTGGACGTCAGTCTTGCTCATTTAGGAGCACAGTTAGATAAACATTAAGATTTGTATGACACATCTAATATCACAGGTAGATTAACATTAAATTTGTATACCACATCTGACATCACAGGTAGATAAACATTAAGATTTGTATGCCACATCTAATATCACAGGTAGCTTAACATTAAATTTGTATACCACATCTGACATCACAGGTAGATAAACATTAAGATTTGTATGCCACATCTAATATCACAGGTAGCTTAACATTAAATTTGTATACCACATCTGACATCACAGGTAGATAAACATTAAGATTTGTATGCCACATCCAATATCACAGGTAGATTAACATTAAATTTGTATACCACATCTCACATCACAGGTAGATAAACATTAAGATTTATATGCCACATCTTAAATTTTAATATCACATGTAGATAAATATTAAAATTTATATGCTGCAGATGCAAAACAGCATGCAAACAAATATCCCTAGGAACTAAAAAAATGAAAAAATAAAGTTCATTTAAATCATTAAATTTGATCCATCGTATGGTATTGACTTAGGTTCTATTCTTCCAAAACCATGCAAACAGTCTGACTGTGTTTAGTAAAAGAAGGTTAGTACACCATATGAAGATGTACTTGAAATCCAACATCTTCAAAGGAAATAATTTGGCTTAGCATTTATTTGTTTAATCAGCTGGTATTGATCTGTCGTAGATTTCAATAAAAAAATCACTGGAAAGTAGATAGTGAATCATAAAAAAATACTTGTAAATTGACATAATTGTTTCCCAATATTTTGGAAGGATAAGGAGGGGACGGCATAATACTTGAACACTGTGAAATCGCTAACCTATCCTAAAGTCTAAATAATTGAAGAAGAATGCTAACCACCTTCATTTCATGGCTGTGAAAATGGAGTAATAAATAACTAACTCAGGTTGTTTTTCATGGAAGAGAATTCTCTTTTTCTCCTCATCACAACATCGTAATCAAACAATTAAAAACAGTTTCTTCATTGTGTAATGTTTAACAGATGGTTATTTACTTAGGAAGTGTACAATTGTTTCTTAAAACAAGAAACACAACAGAAAGTCTGTTACATAAAAGAGAATTTGATCAATTAAAATAATCAATAGTCTGTTGCATGAATAAATATAATTGGTTGTGAAAAATTGGAAAAACATACTACTAGATTTAATTTCTGTTGGGGTGTAGATCAGATAGTTGTGGAAAAATTTGCTTACTTTAATTGATGATTGTTTGTTTGTATGTATTGATATTAAATGTTCAACTGTTGTTAAATTAAGGTATATGCTTTTAACCCATATTGAAAAAGGTGTCTCCGTAATTGAGAAATTAATTTTTTGGCAGGGTATTATGTTGCTATTTGCTTTGAATTTTCTTATTGTAATCTTAAGACTCAATTTCCCTTGATTCTGATGAGGAAGACTTTCAGGTTATACTTGCATTTATTCATTAAAGTTAATAAATGTTTATTAAAGTACTCCTGGGATCTTTGAATTATCACTTGCAAGTTTACAAGCTCCTGCAATTTAATAACCAGCTTGAGACACTCTACACCAATATCCGCTAAATCACCAGTCATTTTGTAATAAACTTTCTAGAATTGATTGAGTTATTAGGTTATCTGGCTGGATGATGTTATTTATAATCAAGACCTGTTTAGTTATTAGTCAGGAGAACTAGTCTTTATACCCTTGCCAACCATGTCCATCTGATATTGGTGTCCACTCCTTCGCTGAGGTCAGTGTTCTTCCTAGAACTTTTTAATAGCAGTGTGGTAGAAATTCACATAGGTTTGTAGCGAATTATTCTAGTATTGTAATACAGCATTTTTAAGAATTTGAAAATGGTTTCTTGTAATTTATGAGAAATAATAAATTATTGTGTAGAATGTTACTGGATTTTAATTATTCTGGTTTTCTCTAATGCCATTTATTTTTAATTAGTTGGTTTACGGATCCACCGACCCTATTTTGCCGATTTGAAGAAATAAAATAAAATTGAAAATTTTGGTTTTTTATTACTGCCGACCCTCTAAAATCAGCCATCCCAAAAATAAAAATAAATTAAAATCCTTTTTGCATCAAATTTTCTTAAAAGATTATATTCCAATTCGTCTAAAAATATATTATCCACCAATAAAATAGTTGTAAACATGATCTAAAAAAAAATCTATTTATAGACCTTAGTTGATGTCAATTTCCGAAACAAAGTTTTATGAAACGAATTTCTTAATAGAATCCATGCGGCTTTTATGTCGTTTTGTATGAATATCTTGATTCCGTAAGATATCGAATCCACTCATTTTATGTTGTAGTTGACGAGTCGGATCCCTTAAAAAGGGAATGGTCTACTAACAACACCTTTCAAGATAGATGTTCTGAAATTTGGGTTTCAAAAGAGGGAATTAACTGATCATTTGCATCCTTTGTACATTTGGCAATATAACCAAAATTGTTCAAAAGTACATGATTTTCCCTCTTTTCTTTTCTTTTTTTTTCCCCGACCGACCGACCCTATTTTTTAAAAAAAAATCCGTAAACCAATTAATTAAAAATAAAAGGCCTAATGTAAATTATGGAAAGGGGAACAGATCACTGCATCAAAATTAATAGCACAGTGGTGAGAAATTATAGCACAGTGGTAAAAAATATAGCACAGTGGTAAAAAATTATAGCACAGTGGTAAAAAATTATAGCATAGTGGTACCACTGTGCTATATAAGCCTGAGGGGGGGGACTCTATGCATATCTCTTAGGTACTATTAAATATCATGATTATGTATGCAGAACTTAGAGAGGAGGCAAGGATCCAACAAGAATTAGGTCACTTTGACATACATGTTATGCTTCACTGACTTGTGAAAGATATAAGAAGCAGGATCATTATATTCTGTAACTGTAGAATACCTATGCTTTTAGCAAGATTTGCCTTCTTTTCTTCATATGCACATACAAAATTGTTTTCATCAATGATCTCTTACTTTACTAATATGAAAATTCTAATTTCAGGAACTACTTCCGTTAGTCTTTATGTTTGAACTCCCGGTGACAGGTATCACAGCAGATTCCTCTTCTCCTTTCATACAACAACTTCAGCAACAGTATACAATAACTGTCAGTTTTCGACAGCGACCCAGGGCATATACAACAACAGTGGTTGTGAGGGGAACAGTCTGTAATGCCAAGTCTGTAAAAGAAGGGACATTGCGATTGATGGAACAGCTTACAGGAACATCTGGGGTAAATACTCTCAATACTAGAGGCAAATTTTATTGGTATACCGTAAATTGGGATATTCTGGTGTAGGGATAATTTGGCAGTTTTTGGCCGGGTTGCACAGTGTGCAAATTCCGTGTTATAGTATGGTGAATGTCGGGTGGGTGGCAGGGAAAATGGGTACCTATTTTGCGAAATCAACTCCTCCTACAGTTTTTCACCCACATCCTTGAAACTTCATAGAATGTTTATATATATATTGAAGATGTGCACCTCACTTTATGGAATTATTTCAGGAATTATTTCCCATTTTACCAAACTTTGGAACTTAGTCGTTTTTTATTGACATCTTCAATAGAGGGTACCTATTTTGCGAAATCAACTCCTCCTACAGTTTTTCACATTCATCCTTGAAACTTCGCAGAATGTTTTAATATATATTGAAGATGTGCACCTCACTTTATGGAATTATTTCAGGAATTATTTCCCATTTTTCCAAACTTTATCTTTATCAACATGTAATCAAATCAAATATTGCTTACTTCATCTATTTCTAATTAAATTGATGACTGCCTCTGTGCTCGTACACCAACATACAATGTGTCTGATTTTGTCTACATAAATATTCATGACTGCCAATGTGCAATATGATCTTGTAATCACATTTGTCACCACTACAGTAAACACCCAATAAAGCAACCCGGCCATTTGTGTCTTTAAAACATGAATGTTAAATTTTGATATCATGTTAAAATTTTACACTTTATTTGGGTCATTAGTGTGTTTATAATTAGCACTTCCAGAAAAAAAATCAATAAAAAAATAAAATAAAGATAAACTTGTTGTTTGAAAAATTTTAATGAATTGAATTATTCTGATTAATCAAATATGATTAGGCTATCTAAAGTTAAATATCATAAAAACAAGTTTATTTGATTTCAAGAAAAAAAATCACCATCATTCCAGTATTTTTCTGTGAACTAAAATTAGAAATTTGGTGCCAAAAGTATTTTTCAAGAATCTGCTGACCTAGACTCAATTTTCAAGCATTGTGTATCAAAACCCCTCGTCTCCTTTGACAGGAAAATAAACTAAAAAAAAAAATTCACTGTCTACCTTGCCATTTTTGTAAAATCAATTGTCTGAGAATTAGAAAATTTATTTTAGGTGGCCTTACAACAGTAGTGTAGCTTTAACAAAATTAATATCAACCAAAGCATTGTAACTTTTCCAGATTTAAATAATTTGAAATCATTTCGGAGGTTTAAACAGAGATAATATTATTCCATTTTTTAGCAGAATTCCATAATTTGTAATACAGATTTGTCCATATGTCAGTCAGGGGATCGACTTGTTTGAGTCAGAATTGTTCTGATGCAAAAAAATCAGAACTCACCTACATATATACGTCAGAAAAAATTTCGTAGATTTTCGCCGATGTAAAGATATTTCAAAATTGTCGCGTTACTATTGCCTCCAATAAGAAATATTGATAGTCAAGACTTCGGAGGTCACTTGCGCTATTACAAACTCTTGGACTTACACAATGAGTGAGTGGTTTATAGATTTTATTCCATGTTTTTTACGAAAAATCAACATTTTTTAGTGTGACTTTAATTCTTTGCACTGTCTTAAATCGGTTTTTTTCAACCTCTCTCATAATTTTTACGCAATCTTTATACAATTTTGCGTTAATCAGAAAATTTTGGTTTAGATTCACGACCTATACGAGAGGGTTCACGGCATCTGAAGATGGTAACTGTCGTGTACATTTAATTGCATTCTGACGTGTGCAAGTAGCTTGACAGGAAAATCGGAAAGAAGGAAGATAACTCCGTCTTCCTTATACATTTTTTCTACTGAAGACCGTAAGTTGTTCGTCGACCTCGACAAAGCCTGGAAATTTATTTGGTTTTACCAACCAAACAATTCCAAAACAATTACTGAAACCTCATTTTTTTCTGAAAATTGAGCAAAAATATCTATGAAGGTTGTATTTCTTTGTACAAAAAAAATTTAAAAGGCTCCTTTATTATATTTTATTTTTAGTTACATAAGCTTAAATCTAGCATATTTTCGAAGATTATAAAAATTCTAAATTCTTAGAAAAAGATAAAAAAAAAAAATGTTTTCTATCCATTTCACAATATCCTTATTTTTATATTGTTTGTACGATTTTATTATTATTTTTTTAAATGCTCAAATATTTTTCATTATATGTCATATCATCATTTTGTTTAATTTAGTAATGACACAATACATTTTTGTTTTCACTTTGAAAATTTCCAGACAAAATGGTTTTCATCTTATTATTTATCTTTTTTGTCATTTTTAAAAACTACAATCCGCAAGAAGGTCACATTTTGAGGGGGAGGAAATCGATCCTGTAAGGGAAATGGTAAAAGCAATTGTAGGCATCTTGTTCTACATATTAATGCGTAAACTATCATACATTCAATAATTTAAAAGTTCAATTCATATAACATTTTGTACTCCATTCTGCTTTTTTAAAATTTTTCGATCGAGTTATTTTATTTAAGATTCTCAATTAATCAAGTGGGGGAGGGGGGGGGGGCTCGCAGACCTCGGTAGCTTCGGTGGCCGAGTAGTCTAGGTAGTTCGTCATATTAGCCTAGCCTGTCAACATCGAATCTCACATGTGGCGGGGTGTGTTCGACTCCGATCTCAATTGACATGGATTGCCAATTTTTTTACAAGAGGTCGATGGTTCCCTCCGGGTACTCAGGTTTCCTCCACAAATAAATACTGGCCGCCGCGAAATAGCTAAATGTGCTGAAAACGGCGTAAATCCCAACTAAACAAAAAAACAAGCTATTAATCAGATATATGTGTACTTTTATGTACAGGTAACTCACAGATCTCATTTACGAGTTTATACATATATATGGTATTTTGCTTTTATTTTGTTGCATTTGGAAGTTTTGTATACATGTAAATGTATGCTTTAAATACTATTTTATGGTAAATGAAGTAATATTTCCTCAAAGTTTCTTTGCAGATAAGCATTGGAGGGGGTAAAAATATCTTAATGCAGGGATCAGCGTAAAAAGTAGTTCCGTAGGCAGGTTAGGATGAAGTCCTAGTTTTGCACCTTCTCATGGATGTACAAAATATTTCACCTGGTAAATAATGACTGATACTATAAAAAATAAAAATCTAGATAACTTCCTTATTGCATGTCAACCTTTTATTTAAAGGTTTTATTCACGGATGCAGTAATGCAGTAAGTTAACGTCTCGCATAATATATCGAGTGCGTAATTGGCCCCGGGTGGAAAGGGGGTGTCTTCTCTCTATTATTACTTGGTAGTATTAGTATGGCAAAATATAAGTAAAGGGTGTGGTTTTGCTTAGCAAAATCTTACTTTATTGAAACCCTGGCCGTTCCATTGAAGTCATGCATAAAAAAAAACTTAAGTTAAAAAATGCTTAAGATTTGACTTAACTCTAAAATAAATAGCGGGTAACTCTAAAATAAATAGTGGGTGACTTCAGTCGTTTCAAAACCAATTAAATAATAAAACTTCATTAAAGGGGCATGCATTTTGATCAAAATATCCAATTACCCCCTTTTATATTCTCTGTGAATATTTGATTTATTTTAAAACTTTGTATCTTGGCTTATTCATACTTTAGGTTTAGGCGTATAGGCACATTTAATATGTGGTAAAGTTTAAAAATTATAAGATAAGATATATTTGTAACAATAGGCTATCGTAAATTTATCTCCTCGGTCTATATATAGATTTACCAAATATTTACTACGACACGCATGAAATTAATGCATTTAATGAATGATAATTGTTACTCATCAGTGTCTACCTTTATTGTTGCCGTATGATCCATTAGCAGGGAACAGATTTTTAGAGATCACACAAATCCCATAGATACATGGATCACCATCTGAGGACGTCAAAATATTAAGATTTGACAGAAATACAAATTTTACACGATTGTGTTCATACAATTCGTATATCGAATATTATGTCAAGTCAGTGCACTGTTATTGTCTTTATACTGCAATCTTTGGTGACATTAGTCGACATTACTACCAATTTTAAAATTATTTAAAACGTTTGTTACCTTCAAGATGCCCCCGTGGATTTGGCGGGGGAACTCACCCCTTGAACGATCGATGAGAAGGTGTACAATTGATAATTGCATAAGATTATTCAAAATAAGGGAAAACTTGGCTGTAAATATTTTTTTTCAACAATATAAAATACGTAACACATGTAACAAGAGAATACGTATTGATATTTTGTTTTAAAGATTTGTCAATAGGTTTGTAAGTTTTTTTGTTTTTTTTTTTTGGGGGGGGGGGCTGGGATTTTTGTTCTTGATATTACATTTCTTTTGTAGGTCTGGATAAAATCAATTTATTTTTTTTTACACTTCTAGCAAAGTAGTTTTTTCCGAGAAGAGAGTTTTTTTTATTAATTTTATGCAGCATGAAGTATTGGATTAAATCTTTAGTTGAAATAATGTAGCAAAATATTATAAGGATTGAATTTTTATTACAACACCCATTGGATATTGTAAGTTAACAACGTCCTTCTAGATCTACTCTGTCCACACATCTTGAAGGTTCAACTAAAAACTCAATGCCTTACCGTAATTTACGACCCATGTGACACATGACTTACAATTGACTTGCGTACAGTAAATGTATTAAATGTTTGCCACCAAATATAAATGAATTGACATGCCTATTTGCCTTTCAGGATAAAAAGTGACTACTGTACATCATGTTTATATGTTTTTAGTTATTTTTCTTCTTCAAATTAACACCTATTTTCATATTTCATAATGTTCTTGATTTTTAAAAAAATGCTTTATTTTTTGTTTTTATACTAAAAAATAAAAGATTTTAAAATAGTATATTTCCTTGATCTGCCACTATTTATAGAATATTACGACGATTTTTTTTTATTACAATAAGTATGGTGTAATTTATTTTGATTTAAACTCAATTCAATTCAGCTAAAACTTTTTGCAAACATACAAAACTAAGCGGGTTATATCAATACAAATTCATCTCATGACAAATTAAACCAACAAATACATGATATGAAAATAGCTTTACATCCTCCCTTCCTCAGTTCTAATGACTGAAATACAAAATAAATAAAAAATTCTTTATTATTGGGTGTTGATGGGTTTAAAATTAGTTTAAATCTTTCCTCTGTTTCCATGTAGTAAATAATGGGATTTTTTGGTAAAAATATTTTAGAATAGGTTTTCTCAGTTCCAAATTTTCTTACAATCGAATTTAAAAAAAAACACATGTTAATAAGCAAAATAGTTAATGTCAAAGTCAGGACTTATTAGTGCACTCGGGACACTTTGGGATTGTGAAATGATTTCATCTGTGGTATAATTTGGTACAATTTGCAATTTAAACGGTATTAGAGATAGATGTCCTTTTTATCAAACAACGGACACAATCCATTTATTACTGAACAGATCAATCGAGAATGGACTGTTAAATCCCAGTAGATCTATTACGTTGGTAATTATAATGCCGTTATGGTCCATTGAATTAAAGCGGTCAGACTGAATTTCTCTTACATTGAAGTCTTTAATGTGTGAGATGTTTCTGAGGGATAATGAGTTCTATGATTGAAGATTCTACATTAATTTTTCGAAGAATCTATATTAAGGTCAAATCGAACTAATTGAAAGTATCCTACAGTTTTCTGATTTTTCGATGTAAAAGTCCATAAAAAGCATTGTGTAAATCCTACAGTTTCGTGAAAAAGTAATATTATATTGCTACATACACGAAAGCTCTGATGATTAAAAAAAATATCTGTGTGTTCCCATGTTCGACTGTTGAAAATTACAAAAAGGCACCAATTGTGGGCAATTTTTATGCAACGTCATGACGGCGTTCGTTAAACGTTGCAGATATAGTAGCCTAAACTATTTACTTTGCAGACCAGTTACTTTCTTTAATTTTCTTATTTTCTTTACCATATCTATTACCTTTTATATTGGGGCCTCGGTGGCCGAGTGGTCAAAGTAGTTCGTTATGACTATTAGGTACTCCGGCTTACTCCATCAATAAAAACTGGCTGCCGCGAAATTGCCGAAAATGGCGTATTTTATATTAAAAAAAGAGTACAATTATCATTATTATTGTATTTTTACTGGATTTGTTCGAAAATAAAATATATGGTAACATTGAATCCGCTTGTCAGTGCGGATAACAAGGTACATAACTTTACACGTAGAGAAAACAATTTATTTATTAGACTTTATCGTTGGGTATGCAACAGCATCTATAGCAACAAATGATATTTAATATTCAAATGGTTCTGCTCAAGCTAAAAAATCTCATATAATTTCTTAAGTGTGAGCGTTCTAAGCAAGTTATATTGTAGTCCGCTGCAAAATCCGCTGTCCGCTAATTTATAATATATTTCGTAGGCAATATTTGTTCTTATAAATTTATCAACAATGTATCTAATACACTAGGGAACTATTTCATCAAATAACATTACCAAATGCTTTTTAATGCCATAATTTTACACTTATGTAATTTATAAAACCGTGCGTATCGTCATTATGGTAGACTAAAATATGAAGATTCTGTCCTAGAAACTTCTAATAATATTTGAAATTTTATTCATCCGACTGCATGGCTTGCCTTAATACTTACTGAAATAAATACGAATTCTCTCTAGAATTAAAAAAAAAGTTACCGTGAGTCAAAATACATGTATGTAGACATGTAGACTTTCTTGTGAACCGTAATCTTCAATTCTAATTTCACATCGACGAATGGGGAGGAGAGGGGGGGGGGGGGGGGGCATAATTTCCAATTTAATCTTCTCATGTGTTCCTAGTCAATGAAGATTTAAAGACTTTCATTCAAGGTACAACATCTTATCTAGTTTAATTACCCAGATATGTTTAATTACCAATGAATTTCAAATAATTTTTTTTTAAAAAGACAGACAATTTTAAATAATCTTGTGTTTATATATGAATCAATGTGTAAGCCATTGTATATGAAGGGTGTGCGAGTTTTTAAATACATGTATTTGCAAATCTTCAACGGGCACTGATGGAAAAATTAATTTTACTTTCTTCGCTGCGATACATCTCCATCCAATTAATTCTTCTTCTTGTTTATTACCAGATTTGTAAAAAGTTACATACATGTTAATTTTCACATCTAATTTTCAATCAACCATTACAAAAGATCATTGTATATGTTATGGTCACTTTCTTAAAATTTTCGTTGGATAAATATGAAGATTTTCAACAATGTGAAGCTGTGTTTCTAGTAATTTTAGCACACATTTTTTTGTTACCTTAACTGGAGAAAGGGGGGGGGGGGGGGTTGTCATCCTATAAATCCGCCAATGTTGCAGGTTTTTCTAACAAGCTTTTCAGCAACCATAAATCTGCCCTTACAAAATTTGGTTTTATATATTTATCGTAATCTGAACGACATAAACTGTGACGACAAAAGTAATATATGGAATACCAGCGGGGTTACAATGGAGATTTGCCAGTACGTAGACTAGGACTATTTCTGTATGGGGGTGAACTACTCTCAAGGTATACCAGTCCGTAGGGCATACTTTACTTCTTTTTTGGAGGGCTTACAAATTTACTAATTTTGGAGATATTTGGGATAAAACTCCAGACGCATAACGTATCTTTTGGGGGTAAAAAATTATGAGGCATTTTAAAAGAGATAAAAGATGTTTTGAAGTATATTTGGGAATATTAATATTTGAAAATTTTCATCTTTAGTGCATGTACCTGTGACTTATTTACTCCAGAGTCTACAAAATGTATCAAAAAATTTTACATTTTAAAATAAATAGCTCAAATCATACTAAACTAAACATTTTATGTATTTCTTAAGTATTTCATATGCTGTCAAAATTTAAGCGAGTTTATTATTATTAATATCATGCTAAAAATTTATTAAACCGTTGGTGGTTAAACTATATTACGCGCGTCATCAGTTTAATGAAATCTCATATTGCTGATTACCTTTAAAAGTAGTAGGGCCTTTTTCGCCATATTCATTTCACTTCTAAGGCCATTTTCAATAAGCCGTCTGAGGCCTATATGTGTTCCCTTAAGATATGCTAATACATGTAATAACTAACATATAAGTTACTAAAAAAAACTCTTCTAACCATGGGAGACATTTTTAACACAAATTTGCCAAATTAACTTCTTGAATACAATTTTTCCACGTGAAGGACACTCAGAACCAAAACTTGTTTTTGGTGTCAATGAGTTTATGAATCTCTTTTTATATGACAATAGAATGATTTTGGGTCTGAAATTCCTTCTTGGCAATATTTCAAAAATGATACAAATTTACCCAAATCGCCCATATATACACACGACCTTTGCGGGTAAAATTTTTTTCTTATAAGGTGCATTGCTTACAACCGATTTAGATAAAAAGTAGAAAAATATTTCAGATTAAGAATCAATGTTTAAGAGTGAAACAAATACTGGGGAAAGTGGCCCTACTTATCTGTTTTCTCCATAAAGCCGAATTGATGTTATTCACC
Source organism: Mytilisepta virgata (assembly GCA_028015205.1). NCBI lineage: Eukaryota > Metazoa > Mollusca > Bivalvia > Mytilida > Mytilidae > Mytilisepta > Mytilisepta virgata. The sequence continues at coordinate 72,546,472 of CM051521.1, forward strand.
TTAAAACTTGTAATCGCAGATATAATATATATAACTATTCGTTCTCTCCACCAAGTATTAAAATAGCAAAATATCCTGATCCGTGGAAACTGATTTGTGCATTGGAAAATGTTTGAAACCGAGATGAAAAAGCCAGTTCCTATACGACAGAACTTTAAAAGAAAAAAGTCAGTCTGTCTGTCGATCAGATGATTCGAAAATGAGAAATGTCAGATGAATTTATTCAATTTCTTTCTCTTACACAATTTATTATCACTCCAGCAGGTCTCAATTTTTACGGATGATTCACACATTTTAACATATTACTGGAAATTTTGCCAATTAAAAAGATGGTCAATTCAGTGCGTGCCATAAAAAAATTGGTAAAATTTTAAACCTTGCGATGACCAATTAATTTTGTAATTTAAACAACTGTTACAGTGACTATAACAAGCGAGAATTTATACTGAAATTTACTGATTAAAATCACTTTGCAGGATATTATGTCATGAAAATATACAAGTTGACTCCAAAAAGTAATAATTTAAACCCGAAAGAGGGTGGTGTGTATAATACTTTATTTATTTATTTGCAAATGCGCCAGGAAAGGGAGAAAGGCTATTACTTGTTATCATCTCTTGCTAAATACGAGGTCATGACCTTCCTGATAAGGCTGCGGTACAATGTATGATTATTTAGATGTTGAGTAATTACTATTGTATAAAATAAAAACAATTAGTGGAGGCATATTATGGCAGATAGAGGAATTAATAGTTGCCATCTTATAACGTTTACTATAACAAGTTTGTATTGATAAATCAACATTTTGATATAACATAATTCTTATCAATTTTCCAGAATTTAATATTAGTAAAAGATATAATGGCAATTGGGGCTATTCCGAAACTTTAGACCAGGCAAATCAAATTTGTAGACACGAGAGAGAGAGAGAGAGAGAGAGAGAGAGAGAGAGGGGGGGGGGGTGGTTGACATATAATGGCATATAGAGGAGTTAATAGTTACCATCTTATAATTCCTATCAATATTCCAGAATTTAGTTTTAGTAAAAGATATAATCAGAAGATCCAGAAAAGTGTCAAACATTCTATCAAGAGGATGAAAGTATTTAAAATTGAAATTATTTCTCTAAACCTGAGACATTTTCTGAACCAGATCCTAAAAAAAAGTTGTATTTTATGTAACTTGCAAAGCCAATTAGTCAAAAATTAAGCTGATTGAAAGTAATGTAATAATTTTTTTCATCAGTAAGTTATCTATTAATATTACACATTTGTTCTCGGATCAGTTTTAGTAAAACATTGAAACAGAAGGTAATAATTTTTTTTTTAGATTTTTCGTCATTGGTCAAATTTTTTATTTCCCCAGTTTGATTATTGTATGATCCTTCTAGCTTTTAAAAAATACTGCAATTGTTTTACTTTTAAAAAATCAATGTTTTTATCCATTTTTTCAGAAACAATGTGTATAAATGTGTATAAACAATGTGGTACAATGATAAGCACTGTAAAAGATAATAAAGTTTGTACCATATACAGATGGAGATAAGATTTTTGAAAGACCACTACTTATGACCAGCTGTGTTGAATGTCACAAGCAAAACATGTTAATTACCCTTGATATGTGGGAAAGTAATACCATCAGTACAGACAGATAAAGTGACTGTGCTTCTCAGAATTTTTTATCGTCTCAAAAAATCTTGACCCCCCCCCCCAATTTTATTTCAAACATTTTGACCCCAATAATTCTCAAGCCCCCTATAAATATTGACAGACCCCTAGGCTAACATGCCTTATTGTGTTGTATTTGGATTTTAATTCTATGGTGGTTAAGTCTGTTTCTTCTTGGGAGGTTTTTAAACATTTGGTACATTATTCTAGAATGATGGCTTCATAGCAAAGTTTTGTTAAAAACCTTTCACTGAAGATACCAAGAGACTAGCCATTTTGGGCCACCCAGTCAATAAATTCACTGCCTATTCAAGGAAATGCGTATGAAGAAAAGTGAAGACTTTAAAAAAGATACATATTCCGGGAAATGTGGGGTAAAAAACTTGGTGATTTACATTTAAAGGGGGGGTGATTATCTATAAAACATAGGTAATATAAACAAAATATTAATTTTAATAATTAGTAATTTTAAGTTTTATCCCATGTATTTTTTAAATCCCAGATTTATACCTATTTGATTTTCCTAGCACGTATTATACATTGTACACATCATAGACATACGTGAAATTTTCTTGGTGCATTAAATTAAAATTATAATAAAGCTTTACATTCAGGTTTGAAAAATTTTTCCCTATCGATATCCTACAATAAAAATGGTGTAATAAATACTTTCATAATTTGGTGTCACCATTGGAGTTTGAAGCATGTGGGATCGACTTTTATAGTGTGTTATGATACTTTTCTTTTAGTTTCCTTGACCATATTTACAAAAAAGTGGGGGGGGGGCTTTTCGAATTAACTGCTTAACCATTTTATGCTCGTGTCCCAAGTTGGGAATCTCAGTTACCTTTCTGTTTATTTATTTGTTGATATTCTGACATGATATTGTACCGCTGGACATAACTACTCATGAATTAATCTGGGGCCATCAGTCAGGGCATGGTGTGGAGACCATTTGTGCTTTGTTTGAATATATACTTGTGATTTATAACGGCACTCCATGTCCGTTTTTTCCTCAAACATACAGTTAAAAGTTTAACATGAATGATATATTGGATAGTGGAAATAAAGCATTTTCGGATACTCCACAATAAAACAATCCACAAAGTCCAGATTGTTTAAATTATTCAAAAGGTGCTTGAAGAACATTCAACAAAGCTTCTTATGCAGCTTGAAATGTAAATCCGAATGTCGCCGAACAACTTTAAAATATAATCTGTTTGTTAAGTTTGTGAAACGGTGAAACTTTGGCAAATCGGATTTTGATAATGTTTTCGTTTAATTTTTTTTGTACAATACTCGTTAGAGTAAAGATACTTTGGCGACAGGAATAAAACTGGGAAGTAGCGCACCCATATTATTTTACTAATTATTTTCTTACTTTTGATGACCGGGGAAATTGCGAAAAAGTAGTTTGTATTTTTTGCAGATACGACATATTATTTTCTGCGGAAAAGTAAAACTGTTATTTTACAAAAAATTGTGGACATTTAAACCAATTTATCTCGGTCGAATTTACACCCACCCCCTTTCCAATAAAAAATAAAATGAAATAAAAATGAAAAACAAAAATAAAAACAACAAAAACACAAATGAATAAAGGAAATGTAATGAAATAGAGATAAACGAAAATTACATAATAACGGAGTTACAAATAAAATTTACATTTACTACATTTTAATTCATATTTAAAAAAATATATAATTCTTTATCCGTCTTGTTTTTTTTTCAATAAAGATTACCAGTAATACATGTTTTTAGATAAAATACATAAAATCTTGATATCATCCTAACTAGCTATCCCGCCCGTTTATGCCAGATTGTCGGTTCAGAATTTGTTCTGGATGATTAAACACAATAAACATGTGATAAGGTAATTAACACGGGACTTATTGTTCACTCTGACACGTGCCGATAAAAAATATTTATGTATGAATATAATAATAATGAGATTTTAAATTCATGGTTTTTTTTTGCATTTTGATTTTAATTTTATGACCTTTTTCTTCATTTCTCTCACCATCATGCCAACAATTAAATAAAGAAAATATAAAATTATAAAAAAAAAATAAAATATGCCTCGATCGTCCACGAATGAGGAAAAGTTTACGAATAGACAAGATATGAACTTCTTGACAACAAAGATCATGGAAATAGGAATCTGTATTGTGGTATTCTCTACAATCAAAACTGCTGCAAGTACCCTCCCCTTTCCCCAACACTTTACTTACCGGGGAATTTAAGTCGATGCTTACATAGTAAGAAATTCTGATTACTCTTTAGTTGAAGAAAGCCAAACATAGTGAATCAAACTTTGGCTTTGATATATATATATAGAGAAGGAAAATGACATTGTATGCGTAAAAAGTCGTTCTTGTGCATCGAAATTGGTATCAAAGAATATTATCGTTATCATCATGATCATTTTTAAATGAAATAAAAGCGTAAGAACGGAAATGGACTTTATTAATGCATACTACGTACATGTACGTATGTTATAGTTTGTAATTCCGATATGGGAACGATTATAATACGGATGCAGTTTTAGATTTTTTTCACCCACAGGTGTATGAATGCCTTAATCTGACCAACAGAAAATATTAACTTGGAGTTGCCTTATCAGAGGCCCGAATTTTAGGTCGTAAAATATTGTCATAGATTCATATCCAGCTCATACATGTCATATTCAAAGGTCTCACTTGGTAACTTCGTAGTTAAACTTATAATACTCACTTTTTAATGTAAGTTTCATTTCTTATTTTGTAGTCTCACATTTTGATGTGACAAGGTCGAATCTAGAATTTGGGGAGGGGTGACATCCACCCAACATTCGAATAATTATTGCCCGTCGCTGCAACGCGACGGATGAATTTAGTAATGATCTGCGTCCGCCCGTGCGTCCGTCTGTGCGTCTCATAATTCGGAACAGATTAAAAAAAAATAAAGAAATATTAAATGAAAAAGGAATGAAAGTTAATATTTTGTTTAAAATATTTTAAATGCCCTTTTGCACTAACACTAACCTAAAAATAAAAAAAACAACCTAGCTATACTTGTATGATTAATTTATGCATTGTACCTATATGAATTGCACATATACTGATTCAAATATTAAAATAAAAATGAAACCAGATTTTAAAGTTTAAGCCATCGTCTATGAAGTAATTAAATGAAAATCTTCAATGCACGATGATGGAAAATTAATTTTACTTTCATACCTTTCCATCGCATTCTTCTTATCTGTATTATCCCGTTGTAAAAAGTTACACGCGTGTTAGTTTTCACAACTATTTGTCATTTATTATCAATTACATGTACTACAAGAGATCATTTGTAATGATCACTTTCGTAAGATTTGATAATTATAAACATAATCAAGGAAGTCGATTTGTGTTTTTTTTTTATTTTTCATATATTTTTTGGTGACCTTAACTTAGGAGAGGGAGACACGTGCTCCCTGTGCTCTGTAAATCCGCCACTGAGTGATCTTTCTCAAATTTTGATAGTTTTATATAATGTATACATGTAATTAAGTTGAAAAGTTAAGTTATAAAAAGTGCAAAAATGGCCGTTAATACATTTGGCTGGGTTACCAGAGCTCACTCTATAAAAACACGTGGAAATTTGCATATTCTGTTCAAAATCGACTCTTACATGTACATATATCATGAACCAAGAAATTCTTATTTAGTTTAATTCTATATCCTCGAAACAGTTTATATTTTGATGAAATGCCCTCTAATAAAAAACTAACAGTTAACAAATCTTTATGATGTCTAATTTTATCTGGCCTGACCAGAAATGACAAGCAACATTTTTAAAACTATTATTCAAAGCTGACCAAAGCAAAACGTTTTTTTGCAGCAGAAAATTAATATCTGCAAATTCATTTCGAAATCGCATAGCTTAATGGACTGGAATATGACGTATGAGAGCCCTAGTCATTAAAGAAAGCGTGGTTTGACTTCAGAGGAATCTCGGACTATCTACATAATGTATTAAGTTTAAAACTACATGTATTTTCATGATTTTGATTTGATTTCGTCAATTTGGCACCGGTGCACACCCTATCAGTTTCGTTTCTTTTTTTTAAAACTCAGATTGCAAATAATCTCCATATAGTTTGATGTTAGTTTCTCAAAAAACTTTGTGTACTCAGTTTGAAAAAAATATCTTTCCCGGTTTCTGATGTCAGTATTGTATTGTTTTACCTCTTTTTTTGTTGAAATCAGACAGGAAGACATTCTGATTTATGAAGTAAGTTTGTTACTGTTTCAGTTAAATTGACGCCACTGATTTTCTCAGGTCAGTTTCATTTTTTATTTGTTGAAGTCAGATTCGGAACTATTCAGCTCACATTCATACTCATGTAGATTATTATTTGATCAAGTCAGTTGCATGTCTGATTTATATTAATCAGATTCGAATATATATCCGTCTCGCAGTAAAACAAATGAAGATTCTTATTTCATGAAGTCATTTTGTTGGGTCCCATGCCCAGTTACTCATCTGAAGTCAGTTTCATTTCTTATCTATTTAAATCAGATTCGAAAATACCCAGCTGAAAGTCATAAACTTGTAGATTCTTAATGGATTAAGTCAGTTTGTTCGGTCTCATTTAAATTGTGCGCACTGATTTTTTCAATTCGTTTTCATTTATTTTCGTTTAAATCAGATTGAAAGTAAAATCAAGAAATACCAAAGGGATATTCGAAGGAAGGGAAAATCGAAAACAACTGACAAACTCCGAAGAACACCGAAGACAAGACCAAAACAATACAAACACTACACTTAAAACCTAAAAACATATGAACAACATGGATCCCACCAAAAAACCGGGGGTAGTCTCTCAATTTTGCAGCGATGTCAGTTTGTTACTTTTTCATATTCTCATGTAAAGTTATCCTTCATAAAATATACTAGTCAGAGATTCCTCTGACGTCAGATGACCCTGTTTCTCAATTGACTAGCGTCAGAGATCACTCTATATACAAATTTGTCGACTCTGTCCAGATATTGTTAATCAGTTTTATATAGGGATTTTATTTCTTGTAAATGAACTTGAGTTGAGTGCTTTTTTTATGTCAGCTAATTAACCCTATCTTTCACAGTTTTTGTCATCACTACAGTGGTAAAAAAAAGTCATGAAATATTTTTCATCTTTTAATTGAGTAGAATTTTAACATAATTTATATAACCTATTGTTCTGTAGATTAAACGGTCTAGATATTATATATTACTATGCTTTATTGAGCCAAGCATAATAGTGCTCAGCTGTCAATATGAAGCTATCGTATTTAAATACTGTTCGGAGCATCCCTTTTGTGAAGATTACTGCGGTCCTTCTGCAGAAATTTTTCATGTTACCTTTTTCGCAAAATGTATCTCCTCCGTGACCAATTCATATACCTGCTGTTCCTTGTCAGTTAACGTTGGGGTATGAAAGTAGGATTTTGAGAAGGATTTTTTGTTAGAGAATGCTATTTTTATCACACAATCCTTTAAAATTATATTAATATTCACAGCAGAATATAACAAAACATTAATTTTTATGGTAAATCTGTTATCATCATTTATGGTAAGATTTCCTCTGTTTAATTTGTTAAAAGATGACCGATATTGTTTCAATGAACTCCCAAATGGATCAGCGAATGTATACATAACACGGGATCTTTAAATCATAAATTACACTTTTTGACCTGTATTTTACAATGTTATTCCTGAAATTGTATATAATTACAATTTTCGGAAAAGGCTAAAGGCATTTTTCGAAAATGAACAATAAGAAATGAAAAAAAAATCGGAACTTTCCAAAGAAGAAAAGATGCATTTTATTATTACCCGGCTCCTTTATTTTTTTTATTTAGCAAGTTTATGCGCACATCATTTTCTGACTGTAACAAGTAAGTTAAGAACAACGAGAAGGGAAGTTACTCTTAGTCAAAAAATGTCTTGAATTGGATCAAGAAGAAAAATCTTAACTTGAACAAACTTACTTGCACAAGTCAGAATAATATACCATTAACTAAAGAGAGATAACCCTTCCAGGATTTTTTTTCTGACTGTTAAGAGTAAGAAACATTCTGACTTAAATATGTAGATCCCCTGACTGTATGTTTCTCTATACATTCTGATTTGTCCGTATGTTTTCTTTATAGTCTGATTTGACCTCTGGTACACCATTTCTGCTTTTTTTTTCCAATCTGCAAAATCATCCTTAATCATCTTCTTGAAACAAGTTCAAAACAAATTAATCCTCTTTTCCGTACACATGCATTCATGTGATATTTCTGCAAGTGACATCTGATAATTACTTTGTTACAGGTGGCATTACCTGTGAGTATGCAGCTGGAGATTGCTCCACAACACCATCTATTTATTATAGGGAGAGGGGGGATGAATATCAAACAAATTATGCAGCAGACTGGAGCCAGTATTCATTTTCCTGACCCCAACACTGTGACTCCACCCAGAAAGGGAACAGTATATGTAACAGGCAGTATTGAAAGTGTTTTCCTAGCTAGACAGCATCTCATTGTAAGTACATGATTAGGTGTCAAGATTAAAACAAAAAAGCTATTAGAGAAGAGAACATTTGTTAGAAAATTGGTAAAATTTGAAGACAGAACAGTGATGTTTTTTTCTGATTTACAGAAAAGTTAAGCTTCAATCATTTTTACCATTAAAGTCTATCATTATACAAGTATAAAATCCCAAACAAACTAATATCCGATATCCCCTGACAAAAAAAAACTGCTTTAAACTTACTTACTTGGTCACTTTTCATGCACTTCATTTAGATGAAACTGGAGGGATATTGCAATATTACATAAATTTATGGAAACACTTATTTGATGTTCATATGATCTTCAACATTGAGTCATACTAGAACATGTAGAACAAAAAATAATTTGAAATATGTAAGAAAGTAATATAAGAGATATGCAGAAATATTTTTATTATTTATACAGGGTTGTCTCCCATTAGTCCTGATGTTTGATATAAAAGATGAAATAGAAATTGACCAAGGTAAGACAAATGTCTGTTACTCCCTTACAGTATGAAGTTGTTGTAAAGGTAGTCAAATAGATAATTGAACATGTAAGAAAGTCGCCAACTATTCTTAAGTCTTTATTACACATAGTAATTAGCTTCTAGCAAAGCATTTTTTGCTTCATGTTTATGGTTTTGCAAAATATCCCTGTGTAGTAGAATACGATAAATTCAGGACCAAATACAACACTTTTGTGAGTGCAGTATTACAACAACAAAAATATAAAATCAGTTCTTGTTGTTTTCTTCCAGGAAAGATTACCCAGTTAATGGAACATTTAGATGTATTTATAAGTGTGAAACCCAAACCAAAACAACCAAGCAAGGTATAGTATATAGTTACAAGGCTTATATTTTGTTATACAGTGTTCAAAATTGCACAAGAAAATTTGGAAAGGAAAACAGTTCTATCAAGTGTGGGCTAAATTATAATGGATTTCTGTCAACATAACAGTGCTTTTGAAGTTGGTAATTAACTGTCAAGAACCAAGCAATCCATATATTATCTTTAGGCAATGTAATGGTTCTTAAAACAATGCTGGCATCTCTTTGGATGATGAGCTGTCTGTGTGTATGGCCCTGGTTAAAGGTACAAGATCAACTTCAGAATTTATCTGTCAATGGATATTGTGGTATACTAATTTGGGGTTGTATTGCTAAGAAACCCAAGTTCAAGCTGAGAAATTTCAGCTTTAAATCAGAAAATAACAAGCTGATATTTATATAAAAGCAATTCTGTCAACATTTCAGAGTTCATTAATGAACAGTTAGTCAAACCTGCTTTAGCGACCACCTGTATTAAGCAATAACCTGCCTGAAAATACCATCATTTTCAAATTCCCTTTGTAGTGCATTCTATATAAAAGTAACCTGTATATAAAGACCACCTGTCTTTAGTGACCATAATTTTGCTCTCCCTTGGAAGATCACATAAGAAAGGTTTTTTTTGCTCTTTAGCCTTGATAATGACTACACCCTGAGTGACACTTCATGTCAAATGGTTGTTTAAACATTGAACTATATGTATTTAACATATATTAAGGGCCACAGTGGCTGAGTTGTCTAAGTGAATTGTCTTGAATAGAAAGAATCTGTAGTCTTGTCTATCGATAGTGGGGGTTGTGAGTTCATTGCAAGGTTGATAAGAACTTACATGACCCTGCTGAGTTCTGATTTTCTACAGGTTGCCACTATTGCTTCACCAATTAAACCGGGTCAAACCAAAGACATTAAAATTGCTAGTTGCTGCTTCTCCGCCAAGCACGCGGCATCTAGGAGTAAGAGCAAAGATCTACTGGTCGGCTCGGAGTCAGTATAATGTGTCCGAGTGGGGTGATATGTCTTCCTGTGGACAGTTACCTTGTGAGCTAGCACATAAAAAAACCAGCTGAGCGTGTCGGTCTAGTACAAAGCAGGGATCATATTCATTATCATATCATGTTCTCGTCCTGATATGCACCTGGCTGCCACTGGACGTTAAACAGCAATTCATCCATCCAATAAAACCTGCACCTGTCCAGTCACCATTGTAAAAACATGCCATGAACCAACAATAACATGCATCATGAATTGTGTAATTATATAAGCGGATATACATTTCTATAAAATGTATTTAGTTGTTTGTATTTGGTATATTTTTTGCAGTCTGTGATTGTAAAAAGTATAGAAAGAAATGCACCAAATATGTACCTGGCAAGATTGACATTGCTGGGGTTAAAGAAAGATGAGAAAAGTTTTCCTCCGTCCTGTTCTACAAATAGTGCTTTTCCAAACCTGTCGCCAAACAATGGAATAGGGCTGTCGGCTCTGAGTAAGTATTTAAATTTTTAGCAATTTCTGAAAAGTGAAGGTGTACATTGAAAAATTCTGTATTTGTTTTTAACTCACCTGGCCTATAGGCCATGTGACCACATGTCATCACTTTGCTTCTGTCGTCTGGATGAGATTCATCTGCTCACCCTTCATAAACAGTAAAAGTTAATGATGAATTAGAATTTTATGTTTGGAGAGTGAATGAAAACAGATATTATGCCTCGAACTTCTTTGTCAATTAATTTTTGAAGTACTCTCGCATTTCTAAGTTTATAGTTACTATTGCTATTGACTTTTAATGAAAAATATTAGATGTGTTGATTATATTACAGGTTTGTTTGGTCCAGGCCTTATATCTGTAAATACAACCAATTCATTGTTGATGTTAAATGGACACAGTCCTAACACATTAGGTAGCCAACAAAGTAGTCCCAATGGATCCAGTCCACAAGTCAACTGGGTCACACCAACCCCATGTGAGTATAACTGTATAGGACAAATGTGTTTACTCTCTGACAATACAATAGATTCTTGTTCAGTAAAACTCTTTTAGGAGCCCGCAAAACAGTTAGATTTTAATGCTTTTGTTATTGAAGTTCAAGAGAATTAAAGAGTTTGACTGACAAGAGTTTTTATGTTCTATGTGAGTTATCTCCCTTATTGGCAGATCTAATGGAGGAATCAGACATTTAAATGTTTCCAAAATGAGTCAAATGTTTAAAAAAAAATAATAAAGTATATTCATATAATACACATTGATATTGAAGTTGCTAAGAAATTGATGCATGGATCAGGTGGATATAAAAAATAAAAAAGTTGCAGTACTGTTGACAGATAAGAGCAAATGATGTACAGATCATGAATAAATTTTATTCTTTTAAAATAATTTGGAAGAAATTTAGTGATGATACATTGTTTTTACAAAAGTACAAAAAATTGAAGTGATCTGTAGTGTATTGTACATAGTTATTTGTTTATTTTGTTTAAATTTCTTATTTTATTTCAATAATTACAAATGTTGTTCACTCTGATTGTTATTATAGGTATATATCCCCCTGTGATGGTGTTAAACACCCCTGTGGTACCCACGTCCGTCCAGTCTCAGTTAGAACTCCTGTCTCAATGTAATGCAGAATTAAAGAAAGAGCTGAGTCAAAATGGAGGAATTAAGCAGGCCTCTGTCTCAGTCAACCAAGGTAAATATACCTGAGCTGAAGTTCATTGTCGGTGGGTCTGCAAAAATCTCCAAACAGTGGTGAAGGAAAATATGGTTTGATGTTCATCTAGTTTCTAGCTCATCTGGCCCAAAGGGCCATATGAGCTATTGTCATCACTTGGCCTTCTCCTCTGAAACCTGGGCCAATTGGAACAAAATTTGACAGCAATGGTCCTTAGGTGGTCCTCTTTCAGAATTATATCCGATGAACCCACCTGTCATCCAAGATGGCCGCCAGAGCCGAACTTAGTTAAACATAGGACCCTATGGGAAATTTCCTTAAATATATTCTTTTTTGAAACCACTTGGCCAGTTGGAACAGAACTTTGCAGCTGTGGTCCTTTGTTGGTCCTCTTTCAGAACTTTATCTGATGACCCTGTTCACCATCCAAGATGGGTGCCAGATCGGAACTTAGTTTAACATAGGATCTAATGGGAAAGTTCACTGAAAGATCTTGTTTGAAACCAGTTAGCCAATTGGAACTTGAAAATGTCCCAGGCTGCCAGTCAAGATGGACATAGTCAATAGCATTACAGGCTCCTGGGAGCCTCTAGTTTGTTTATTTCAAAGAAGTTACCCATTGTTTTTTGTGTTTCCCTGTAAGAGTCCATGCGTTAGAATTTGGCATTTTTCACAATTGTTGTTACTTAGTTGCGCCTGTGATAATGTAAAAAATAGCCAAATTTTATATTTCTGCATATTAAGTTTAGTATACTTCAATGAAATAAATTGACAAAATGTCCCAAGAATGGCTTTAAATTCCAATTGAAAACAATTTACAAATTTTATTTCTGAAATTTCAACTTTGATGCTGTCGAAATATGTTGACAGATTATACAATTTTCAGTAAGGAATACAAATTTTAAGAAAGTTACTTGTTTTGTACCAGTTTCTTGGTAGATGGTCACATCATTTAAGATTTTCAATCAGATTTCTGCAAAGGTCCTGTATAAATCTCAGAATACTCGTAGTTTCTTTATGATGAAGTTATATTCACTATAACATTGAAACACCTTAAGGCTGAAAGTAAATGTCGATAACGTGTCCAATGTCTGGCCAATATTTTATCATTGCAATCATGGGATATAAATGAAAAGTTAGTATATAAAAGTTGTAATCACTCACCTTAGATTTTAGAATTTTAGCAGATAAATTGTACAATACTAGATTTCTTTGTCTTTAGAAAGTATATGTATCATGATAGATTATATATGTTTTGCAGTGCCAAGTAACAATCAAAGTGAATGCAGTAGTCTCTCAGGAAGTCCAAATGAGAAAGGACATCTTGGAAGAAGTCAGTCTGCTGGTATGTATAAAGAACGTTTATGTTGCGAAATATAATTTTTTATTCCTGACATAATTTTATACTTGATAATATTTATTGCAACAAAAATTTTTCATCTATTTTGAAAAAAATCTGCCATATTGAGGGAAAAATATTTTGCATTGATGACTAAAGAACATTATTTGCAAGTTTTATATGATTATCGATGATAATTGAACAGTTTACTTCAAACTAATTAACCCAGGTGTTTAAAAGTAAACAAACACATGAATCAAGAGGGTTGTTTTACACTTGACTGCACAATTGTCTGACCACCCTCTAGGCACAATTGCAGGTATACTCAAAACAAATATTTATATAAGGTAAATTATAAGTTGATGTTTCATTAGGCTTGCTCTCAAAATTAAGAAGTCATTTGATATGAAGTATAATTATCAAGAAAACTTTATTTCATCAAAAATACTTCTCAGGTCGGGTTATTTCAAATAGAAATAAATTAAAAAGAGTGTGGTACATGTTTAAAACATTACCACTTTGCCAATTTTTTGGGGAACAAATTTTTGAACACCAGCCACATTAACCGAAACATGTCATTATGTGTTGGAAAGAGAAATTCTATACATGTTATTTATTCCCTATGGTAGTTAAACTGATTTGTTTGTTTGTTTAGTTGGGGTTTTACGCCGTTTTCAGCACATTTGGCTATTTCGTGGCGGCCAGTTTTTATTGGTGGAGGAAGCCGGAGAGAACCACCGACCTTCGGTAGGAAAATTGGCAATCCTTGTCAATTTAGGTCGGAGTCGAACACACCTCGCCACAGGTGAGATTTGAACTCACAATCTCAGTGTTGACAGGCTAGTGTTCATTAGTATCCATGACGAACTACCTAGACCACTTGGCCACCGAGGCCCCTAGTTATACTGAGAAAATTTATATCGGTAGAAGCTTAGTCTGCCAGGAATGTGTTTTCTGTTCATTTACCTGTCGTTTCAAATTCTGATTTTATTCCTTAAAATGTATGTTTCAAATGAATTAAGCATTTTATAAAGTGTTAATGAGTTCCTTGAAGGTTTTCTTACTTTCTTTCTATTTGGAAGTACACATACATAGAAATTGAGAGCTAAGTTTTCTGGTAATATTATATTTTAAAAAATTCCTCTTAAAATCCATGGCTACAAATGAACCTGAACTTGATAAGAAGCAGCGATCAGAAGATCTTTAAGCATTTAGTTTCACTTTATCCTTGAATTACATTCTTTGCTACAACCGAAATTTTCTATTTTCAGTGGAATTATCCAACTTTCAGAAAAGTCCTAATTCCTTGCAGGGGATGATAACCCGTGAAGATTGTGAAACAGATATGAACAGTAGTGCTCACACACATGATCTTCTCGGACTAAGTAAAACTGTTGATAACCTTGAAAACAGTCAGGGTAGACGTTCTTTAGAAAGCAGTCTGTCCCATGAACAATTGAGATCAAGTCTTTCTTGTGGGCATTTAGAAAGGAATCTAAACACATCTCGACAGGAAAGTAACTTGGCTCACCGTCATTTAGAAAATAGTATGAACAGGAGTAATCTTGGTGGTAGTTTAAATCAGTCTACTTTTGATAGTAGTTTAGGTCAACAGACTCTTGATGGTAGTTTAAATCGTACAACAACTTTAGGAAATCAAGCTTTACAAGACAGTATTAATGCATCTATTCTGGCGAACAGTTTGAACAAACAAATGTTAGAAGGGAGTTTAAATCGTAACATGCTAGAAAACAGTCTCGGTCGTCAAGTTTTGGAAGGCAGCCTGAATCGCAATTTGTTAGAAAACAATCTGAGTAGACAGGCATTAAACGGAAGTTTGAATCGTAATATTCTAGACGGTAGCATGGGACGGCAGGCCTTGGATGGTCAATTCACAAGGGCTCACCTTCTGTAAGTATGTGCTAATGGTAATGTTTAAATCATGCAGAAAACAGAAAAATGCTGAACTATAAAATTCCGAACAGATTTGGCCCGAAAAGGACACATGATATTTTAATCAACATGTGGCTCATTAGAGTTTATATCACTGCTAGTTTACCCAATATCAGTGTGTCCATTCTTTTAGTATTATAAAAATAGTTTGGTACTTTACAGACAAGAATTTCTGTTTACACCATTTTCGTATTTTTGGTTTTGAGCATATTTTGTAGTTCAGAATGTGAAAAATATTTCAAGAACATTATATAAAAATGTGTAGATGGAGGTTTTAACGTACCTTTCCTAAAGCAATTAAACATTCTCTAATTATACCCCCCGCTAACAAAGTTTGGGGGGGTATATAGGAATCACCTTGTCCATCCGTTTCTCTGTCTGTGTGTCTGTGTGTCTGTTTGTCTGTCTGTCTGTCCGTCTGTCCATATATCTTGTAAGCGCAACTCCTCCTAGACTGCTCAATGGATTTCAAGGAAACTTACAGAAAGGAAGTACATCATCCAAAGATGTGCATGAAGAAAAATCTTTGCTTTCCGATATCACACAAGGGAGATAATTGGACTTCAAAGCGGGGGGTATCCTTTGTGAGCTTTGCTCACAGTACATCTAGTTTATTGTAATTACAGGATATTCCAACTGTGCAATTCAGTTCTTCCTAGAATATTACCTAATTGTATTCATATATTAAATTTATAAACAACTTCTTTCAGAAACAGCGACCAAACACCAGATACAGAATCTCTGTTGTTGGAGAACCATATCACAGGATTGGATCAAAAAGATTCAAATCTCTTCCCATTCCCTTATGGCGTGGGTTATGAAGAAAGAAGATTATTGGCATCCAAAGGTAAATAAAGATATGAATTTGTAGTTGATTTTTTCAGTATGAAAGGGATATTGTACATTAATTCTTGAGACAAAACCCCTATACTAAACATAACAAAAGTTTAGCATGTTTAGGCAGAGTCCATATGGTCTGTACCGTCCAGCATATTTCACCAACTTATATCTTGATCTGGATATTGTTTCACTAGAGTTTCATAAGAGTTGCAATCAGTCATAACTTGTATATAAAGGATTAATGATCAGTCGTAATTCTTACGACTGAAACGGTACCTTGTCTTTAGAACAGTTCTGTACATTTAAAATAACAATTAGACATGTGCTAAAATACACCAATGTTCAAACTTTTGGAAACAAACCTTGCACAGATTCAGACATATTTATTTGTGGTGATAACATAATTTTATGTGAAAATCTGTGATTTTTATACCAAAAATGTAAAATCAGGTCTTATTAAATATCTGAGGCATTTCAACAGAGGAAAAAACATTAATTAATTATGACTGTTATTAACAAAAGGTTATTTCATATTTTCAACGTATCTACTTCATGGAAATGTTTACTTAATTATAAATTCTCAGAATGAATTATCTAGAATAATTGTCAAACATTGTCAAGGATAGTTTTGGGAAAACTTTTATTTTTGAGCGGTATATACATTTCACAGTTGATTGGTTGTTGTTGCGTATGTGATATGTATATGCAGAGAGAAATTATGGTTGCATATACTTCCAAGACATAGTTAATTTTATTATCTGTTGACATAATTACTCCAAACATTTTATGGTAGTCATCACGAATTAATTGACCAGTACAGAGATTTTATCTCACAAATTAGACTCAGATATGTTCAGTTAGATTTCACGTCTTGCTTTAATTGACACCTCACCAGACTTGACACTTCACGAGATTTTACCCACTTAATGGCAAGTACCATTAACAGAGGAGGATGTGATTACCTTCCAGAGCACATGATCTCACATTTTTTTATGTGACAGTTCACACTGCTAGTGTTTTTTGCTGTCTTCTTAACCTGTTTGATATCTATTTTTTTTATTCCTTCGAGTAGAGGTGTCAACCTAGTTTATCCAGTCGATAAACATTTCATGATATAATAATAAAGTATCTACTTTACAGCTATGCAGAAAAAGCCAGAGGGTGAATCTCGTACACCAACAGATCTATGGTCTGGGATGGGATTTTCTAAATCTATGCCAGCAGAAGCCATCAGAGAGAGGATTGCCCGACAGATGCAGAGTATGCAGTTGTGTGACCCAAACATGACTACTACCTATGAGGTAAGTAAAGCACAATATCCTGCTATTGACACAATTTTCGTATTTACATATTTGAACACTACCATCTTGGTATGTATTACACACATTTTTTTTTCTCGCTGAAATACGTTTATGATTAAGGGGTGCATATTATACATGCCAATATAAGTTCTTAGTCTCTTTTGAGGTTAGATTTCCGACCAAAATGAGACAAGGTGATGAGTTTCAAGATCATTTTGTGATCGGGAAACCAATTTTGTACACTGTCTCATTAGTGCAGAAGTTTCTTTTGGTCATTACTTACTTTATAATTGTGATCTTACAGGGATGAGAGATGGGATATTCGAAAAAATTGAATGAAACACACGTTTTTGGACAAAATCAACTGCCATTTTTTATTTCCAATGTATTCAAGGGGTGATCATGTGTCATGTGACTGTAATCCTTCTAAAGTGGTGATTTTACGTTAAGCTAATTAAACGTATAAATAATTGACCTTAAAAGTTTTTGAAGATATATTATTTTCTGAAATATTTTAACTAAAATTCATAATTCTTTTGTTTTTATTTCTTTATTTCATTATTGTTCGAGTTTGTATCAGGTTTGCCATATTCCAACTACGATTTAAATGTACGCACCGTTCATATGCTTCGTGTTCTTCAAAACGTGTTTGTTGTATTTATTGAAATTTAAGAATTTATTGCTGAATTCTTTATTGTGGAACATATTTTTGTGGTCAAACCACGACCAACTTCAATTCGCAACCAAAATAAATCACTTTTCAATGGGAATCTTGTTGATTTTGAAGTTTGAACACGAAGATTTTTTTCCTCCATTTTTAAAGACCAAAAAAGGAGTGGGTGTTTTACATAAATGTGTTTAATACACACCAAAAAATGGTGTGCATGTTATATATTTCATTCTAGGTGCTCAAATGATATGATATTATGAGTTTTGGAAGCATTCAAAATCAAAGATATAGGGGTTTGGGAATAATTTAGATAATAGAATTAGGTGGGTACCATGAAGTTGAAATATAGATTTATTTTGAATTTGTCAAAGACCAAATCAGGAATTTTATCAGAATGTTTAATATTGGGGATTTTTATGTTTCTTCTTGGTTCATATAAAGCACCGTTTTTCTAGTCTACAAAAGAATAATTTCTTAGTGTTTATGTATATGATCTAGCACCCCAAAGTTTCTATGATTTTAATCTTTTCCTTTCAGTCTACCAATGAACAACTTATAGAGGATATGGAAAATGATATGTGGAAAGAGCAACCACAATCAATTCCCCATAAAAAACCAATAAATCCAGCCCCAGGAGAGTACCCTAGTCCTAGGAAAAAATGTAAGTTTATTATCTGCATGTGGATAATGTTCAGATTTGTATCAGATTTAATTGAACAAGCAAGTTCCTTTTCAAAGTATTTATGCCTCTTTATCTCTTTGTTTCTTTTCATGTTTGTCTCGATTTTAACATTACAGGGCTAACTTTTTTACAATTTTAACAATTTTACTAAAACATCAGTTCAGTAAATCATGTTTATCAGATGATTAATTAAATACAGAACCGTATTAAATTTCATGCCAGTTATGATAAAAATTTTAGATCCTGTGATAGGGGAGATAACTCGAATTTGTTTCAGAATTATTAGCTGTCCTTCGAAAGTTTTATGTATGGAGCATTGAAATTTAACATTGCCGTCATTAGAGACAGTTAACAATGATTTCTTCTTACTACTTGAATCCAATCGGTTATGACGGAAAAATGTTTGGTTTGCTGTCGGTGTATTCCTTTAATGTGAATTTATTTCCATCTCAAAAAAAATCCATAAAGTGACTCACTTGTATCTAAAACTGTTTAACCTGTCTAAATTCCAGATGACTTGTGCTTAAGTAGCAGTAACCATGTTGATAGTGGTGCTCTGCCATCTGTAAAACCATGGTGGTCTACAAGTATTGAATTGGCTGAGCTCTTCAGCAAACTTGGTTTAGGAAAATATACTGATCTTTTCCAGCAACAGGAGGTTAGCAAAACAGAGGTTTTTCTATTTTTTAAATTAATCTGTAGAGAGATGCAGACCCTTGTTAATGGTATTAAATGAAAGAAGTAAACATTAATTTAAAAGCAGATTATTTTACATGGTCTTAAGAACAGTTGGTTTAATGATTGACTGTGCCCAAAAAAGTGATCATTGATCTCCAAAATAAATTTCCAATAAATTGATACATTTGTATTTTCACTTTGATTCTCCAGAAAAAGGATGAACAAATTTTTATGAACATTTTTGTCTAGCCTGCGACAAAAAGTCATGGAGGCGAGATATAGGTATTACTTTCAGGCAGCGGCGGCGGTGGCGCAAACGTTTGTAAAACTTTAATAACTTTGCACCTGTAATACCTATATTATGATTTATGGTCCACAAGGTAGCTTATCGTATAATGTTTGCCGTAGTATACTTGTCTTGTGACACTGACCTCATTTTCATGGTTCACTGACTGCATAAACATTAATTTAAATAATAGTTCTTGGTGGGTATATGCCAGTCTGACACTTGTCTCTGGACCTCAATTTCAATTTCATGGTTGAATGACTTCCATCCAAGTTTCTTGATTAAATCCATTTTTCAACAACTGTAATACCTAGATCTACTGTATTTGGTCTATTGACAGTTCTTGATGGGAACATGCCAGTCTGACACTTGGCTCTTGACCTTGACATCAATTTCATGGTTGAGAGACTTTCATCCAAATTGTTTTAAGTCCTTTTTCCAGCAACTGTAATACCTAGACCCATCTGTGTTTGATCTATAGATAGTTCTTAGTGGCTACATGCAAGTCTTACACCTGTCTCTGGACTTTGACCTCAATTGCATGCTTGAATGACTTTGTCACAATTTTGAGATTAGGTCCATTTCTCAGCAAATTTAATACCTAGACCCACCATATTTTGTCAATAGATAGTTCTTAGTGGGTACATGTTGGTATGACACATGCCTTTTGACCTTAACCTAAATTTCTTTTACCCAATGTTGGGTCAGATAATCATTATTCTGTGTCCATGTGCATACTCAGGCAAGACAAGTATTGTGTCCAGTCTTGTTGTGTTTTAAAAAATATAATCTGAAGTGACCAAAGCATATGAAATATTTGTGCTAATGAAAATACAACAAATGAGCAGGGGCCTTGGAGGCCGAGTGGTCTAGGTAGTTCCTCATGACTACCAATGATCACTAGTCTGTCAACGCTGAGGTTGTGAGTTTGAATCTCACCTGTGGCGCGGTGTTTTTGACTCCGATCTTAATTGACAAGGATTGCCAATTTTACAACCGAAGGTTGGTGGTTCTCTCCTGGTACTCCGGCTTCCTCCACCAATAAAAACTGGCTGCTGCAAAATAGCCAAGTGTGCTGAAAACGGCGTAAAACCCCAACTAAACAAACGAATAAACAAATGAGCATCTTAACATGACTGTTATTATAAAAATGACCCAAAAGAGCTTTACGTGTATTTTAATTATTAATAGATCATAAGTTATTTTCTTTTAGTACATGATGAATTACAAAATCCCTCCTGAATCCGATTACTAAACAGGCTACATATACACTAAGTAGAATGGAATCCCAGAAATAGATTAATTTGTGTTTTCTTATTTTATTAATAGCTATATTGTCACCAAAATGTCTATAAGTATTGATGTAATTATCTAGTTAATAAATTTTTGCAGATTGATATGTCCACATTCCTTACACTAACTGACCAGGATTTGAGAGAGCTGGGCGTATCCACTTTCGGAGCCAGACGTAAAATGTTATTAGCAATAACAGGTTTGTTAGTTACATATTAAAACGATTTGACTCACTGGTAAATTATATATTATTTAGTACATAAGATGTAAAAATCTGTATATTTGATTGGACATTGGGCATTCACTATTTTTGAACAGTCTTTTGTTAATCTTGACTAATCAACCTTGTATAGCCCCGTGGGTCACATGGTATAGTCCAGATGAGTAAATGTTCATATAAAGTGAATGTTAATTTTAAATGCCAAGATTTTTACATTTTATGTACTAAATGTATTATGGAGTTCTCCCTCAGGAACAGTTTTCCTATATTGTTTTTTTTATGGTGAAGTATAGTTACCTCACCTAATGCATCGGGCACTATACCTTATAGGAAAGCGGTTCCTTTGTGAGAAGTCCATAATACATTAATTAAGATCACATAGTAACCTTTTGTCTTAAAAAATGACAGAAAATTATTTCAAAGAAATATTATACAGGATCGGGCAACTTCCTGCAATTTAAAGAATCATTTCATGAATATCAAAGAACTGTTCCTCAAGAAATGGCCTATATTTGAAAATAAGATGATGATCCTGCATTTTAGTGGGATTATATATTGTTTGTTTGTTTAGTTGAGGTTTCAGCACATTTGGCTTTTTCACAGTGGCCAGTTTTTATTGGAGGAGAAAGCCAGAGTACCCGGAGAGAACCACCGACCTTTGATACGAAAACTGGCAATCCTTGTCAGTTTAGATTGGAGTCGAACACACCCCGCCACAGGTGAGATTCGAACACAGAACCTCAGTGTTGACAGACTAGTGATCATTAGTAGTCTTGACGAACTACTTAGATCATTCTACCACAGAGGCCTCGATTATATATTGTATTCTAATGATTAATATAAATATTAGCCATATACCATACAAACTATTACAAAGAATTGTTAAACTGATTCTTATTGCTTTCCTGGCGTAATCAATATCGAATGTTTTCAGATCTAAATAAGCGGAAATCTATGATGAACAATGAAGAAGGAAGTTATGACGAGGTCACAAGTCAGCAACAACACATAAGCACCATGTCACACGCATCCTTAATGAGTCAAGCCCCATCTATATATACTCGTGTGAGGGCGCCACCTGGTTTTGGACCACAACCACAAAATTTACCAGTCAGTCTTAATAGTGCTCCGTTCTCCTCCGGTGATATTCAAGGACTCTCCTCTCATAGCCTCAGTAGCAGTGCAGGGAGCAACCTTTTTGGGAGTCATGGTCCTATCGGACTGGGATCACGTCACATGTCATCGAATTCTTTATCTGCCAGTGCCTCGAGCATGACTTTTCGTGACGGCAGTGCTAATAGATCAACAAACAGTTCGAGATCAGATCTTGCTAGTCTGAGTGGAAGGTGGTGACAGACTGTTTTGTTAATATATAGTTGTTATGTTTTTAAAATGTTAATATTTTATAATCATGTGTTATCTTTTTGTGTTTTATTAATATAGGTAATTATTACCAAATACTTTATTGGATCGAAGTTCTTTTATTGATGAAATATTTTTGTTTATGAAATACTGTCTCTTTCTCAACTGCATATATCAGAAAAAAGAAAAAAATCTCAGAATTTAAAACATAAATCCTGGGTAAACTACATGTATATATATAAAAAGTCATCTGAAAAGCATGATGAAACCAACTCATGAAAAGCAAATGTAATAAAAGTGATTAGTCTTAATTGTTGAAAGTATCTGTTAGAACTTTAACAATGAGCCAGAAGCTCACACCTTTCAAGTATCTAAGAATTTTAACCATGAGCCAGAAGCTTACACCTTTCAAGTATCTGTAAGAACTTTAACCATGAGCCAGAAGCTCACACCTTTCAAGTATCTGTAAGAACTTTAACCATGAGCCAGAAGCTCACACCTTTCAAGTATCTGTAAGAACTTTAACCATGAGCCAGAAGCTCACACCTTTCAAGTATCTGTAAGAACTTTAATAATGAGCCAGAAGCTTATAGCACCTTTCACAAAGATTTAATGGACCTGTTGATACTTTTTCCAGCCTTCTGAAGTGTTGCTATAACCTTTCCAATATTGTTCACTTAGACCATTATATGAGAAGAAGAAAAATATTGATGCAATGAAATATTGGCAGAAGTCAATTTTTAATTAAATACTGAAGCAGTTTTTATTGGAAAATAGACTACATGTACAAAGATTTTTTGTATCGTATATATTGTACATAGATTTTACAAAAAAGGATAACACATTATTATAAATGGTTGCTATGCAAAAAAATTGATTATTTTGTTGCCTTCTGTTTTGGGACAAAACTTTGTAAATGTTCAATGTAAATTTAAATTGGTCTAAAAGAATAAATTTTTACAATTGTGATTTTTGTGGGATTTTTTTCTTTTGGTTATTTTACTCCATATAAATTTGTTATTTCCATGTTGAAATATATTGAAATATTATGTTTGAAATTTGAGATATTAATTAGTGAGCTCACTAATTACATGTAAATAACTTTTAAGTTTTTACATTGAAATATTAAGTATTGTTATATAAAGCTTTTGTTTCCAATAACAAAATGAAGGCCATTAAAATATTAATAATAGCATGTGATATACATTAAAAAAATATTCGTGATTTTTTTTTTTTTTTTTTTTTTTTTTTGTAAATACACCTAAAAGATGAAGGATGTTGCTGGCAACACAATAGTTTTTGAAACACAATTTTTTGTCCTTGCTTTGTAAAACAATGATACAGGGTTGTTCATCTTTGATTAACCAATTTTACTTATTTACTCTTAAGTTTTGAGATGAAAAATGTCAGTTTTACAACTGTCGCCTTTTCACTGTAAAATCTGAGATATTTAAAAGACATTTAGTAAAGTACTGTTTGGAAAATTTTTTGGTAAATAATAAAAGAAAGCAAAAGAAAATTGCATGCAGATTAAAACACAAGGTATATTTTTAAAATGTCAGATATTTCATTTGTCCATGAGAAAGACTTATAGTATAATTAATCGCTGAATTCAAATAGCAGAAATAAACAATGCGTGACCAAACTACGCACTCAATCACGAGTGCGCACAGCGTACAAGTTATTTACAGCTGTAGTTCGGTCACAAGTTGTTTATTTCTGGTATTTCAATTCAGTGATTAGTTATACAGAATTGAGCATTTTAGCAGAAATAAATTGAAATAAAACGGACTATGTCTTTTGATATCTCTCTGAGGCTGTTGTGACGTCACTTCCTACAGTGAAATACCGGCTGTTGTTTTCACATCTGATAACCAGATTTTCTTTCACTCGGATACTACGGTAAATCACCGGTTGCAATGTAATAAAAAAAAATTTCTAAACGGTTTACAAAATTGATTTACAGCTCCACAAAACAAGGACAAAAAAATGTGCTGTTGATATGCTGTGATGTTTTGACTATATATTATGCTTATTTTGCTTTGTTATATATCTCTATCTCATGACAAAAATCTTGAAGCTTTGTTCAGGGCAGTGGACCTTAAAATGACAAACATCAGTCTTGAACATGGATATCATCTTTGTTCGTAAACTTTTTTACATGACCTGGATTTTTTTTTTGTTACTCTATTATGTTATTTTTGTTTTGTACATAGAAATCCATTGAAGTGTTTCATTTATCAACATTTATATTTTTTTTTATACCTCCTGTGTATGAAGTTTTTTTTTTTAATGGACAGTTTTGTTATAGATTGATACCTTTTATGAAATTATAGAAAAACATCAAATATTTGTTTGATTATGGTACATGTATATAAATCTTGGTTATGTATTTTTTCTGCAAACTTATTTTACTTCCTCTTTCTAATACAGTTTCTGTCATCGGTTAAGTTTTCTAAATAGTTAATTCTTAAGATTGTTAGCCTGTCAGCACAAAGGTGAATGACTCTCCTCTGGAACTATGGTGTCCTATACTGTTAAAAAGCTGCAAAACAATAAAGGAAAATAAGATGGCGGAGATGGATAGTTGCGTTTAGTACTGAGGTCAGTTATTGTGCCAGTTTGCCGATACAGATTACAATGAGTGTGCCAAAAGTTGGGGTATAAATATAAAATCTTACATTGCAAGTAGTTGATTATGGTATTTCTACAGTCGAGGTAGTGAAACCTTCAAATCAAATTTTTCTCAAATCGATCGGATGCTCTGAAAACAGGCAAAGAATTAGAGAAAGGTCAGGAATGTACATCTTTGTTTTCAGATAGGTTTTCTTTATTATTGTCAAGGTTTTTTCTCTAGTCTTCATCTATTAAATAAAATAATGGCACATCTGAATCATCACGCTAAATAAATTTTTGGTTTTTCCATGTCATGGCTATATTAATTTTTCTCATATTATTATTTCTTAAAAATGACCTTAAAACTAGTTTAGAAGTTCATATTTTTTTCTAAGAGTATTCTGTTTATTTGGCAAGAGTTTCTCCAAATGAATTAACTGCCTTTCTTCCCCATCGAAATAGGCATATTTTATGTAAAAACCACCTTAACAGCATCAATTTTCATTTTATCACATATTTTTGTTTGTTGACAATCCATAAAAACTAATCGTGTAAACAAATTCTTTAGTTTGAAAACACCCATAGATTAATATGGCATTCAGACTTTTTCCCCCCCTTCATGTGTAGATATTTATAGCAACACACATGCATATTTTTCATATCATATCATAAGAAAAATCCAGTTAATTGTAGTTGTATTTTGTTTTAATAGTCTCTTTGCTGTTTTATTCCAGTTTTTTGTACATGTTTTAACACATTACCATAATCCGAACAGGTTGTACAGTTATTTTGAAAAGTAGATTATTTTCTCCATTTTGTATTACATTTTTTTTCTCCAATTTGTTTTTCTTGAAATTTATTATGCTAGAGTAGCTGTAATATAACTTGAAATCATCAAGTTTTACTCAAAGTCCATCCGTCCATATATATATTTGAGCTTAGTTGAGACTGTGATTTTTCTGTTTGCCATACTTTGCCATTAATAATGAAATGCAGCATTTACTTTGTTTCTCAGATACTGCAACAATTGAAAAAGGGGAGATAATTCTTCATTTTATGAATGTGTGGAAATTGAAGACTATTGAAATACTGGTTTAAACTTATTTATTTATAGTGGGTTGGGGAAAAAAGTTAAACCAATTTATGCTAATCCAACTCCAATTCCTTGGTGCGAGAACAACACATGTAGTGGCATTTTAGCTTACTCCTTTTCAACATCTGCAAGGGAGTCCTTAAGGTGCCAATGGGTGTTGCCCCCCTGAGCACAAAACAGACACCTGACAGACCAGTAACTTTTACCGAGACCATCCGTGCAAATGGTGTCAATAAGGCAATGCGAAATTGATTAATGAAATTTTTATCCAGAATGGGAATCAAACCAGGGACCTTTGGCTTAGTTGTATGATGTGCTAACCACAACACCTTGGCACTCTTGTGCCATGGTGTAGTGATTGTCAGGTATGATTTTATTCTGGTTTTTAGCAGATTTCCGCTTTTTGCAATTCAGATTTGTCCGTAATGGTTTCGTTGTTATACATAGCAATATGTCTTATGGTATAGCATTTCCATTTTTTTTACTTGGCTGGGGAAATCATCTCTGGTGTGTGCAGGGATCAGGTTTTCTTCATAAGGCTGAAAGTTATAGAAAATTTAATCTTTAATGAGAGTTGCAGTATGTGGTAGATCTTAAAGAAACCCATTTTTTCCTAAAAAATGCTTTGAATTGGACATAGTTTGTGTTTATATATCAAATATTTGTGTTATTCAGTTTGATCTCTGAAAATTAACACCATGTTCAAAAGTGCAAATTTTATGGTGTGTCCAGACCTCAGTTTTCTGTGATATTTAAATACAAGTCTTTTTTTTTCATTAAGCAGCAGACTAGAAACATGTCGATATATTAAACAACAATATTTAGTTGACCCGTTTCCTATTTATATGAAACAAAAATATAAAATTGACTCATTTCCTGTTTAATATTTCCCTTGAATTTTAACTACAGCTATCAGGCTTTATGAAAATGTTTCAAAACTTTTACTGTGTCGTACATGTATATTGCTAAAATAAACAACTTTTTTCAACTAATTTTTTAACTGAATTTTCCAATAGAATTGGATAAGTATTGGATATGGCCAACTAAAAAAAATGGTGATGGAAATCACTAAGAGAGCTTCTTTCCTAGGATTTTTTTTTATATCATATAGTACATTGCTTGGTACACATACATACAAATTTCACATAAATGGTTTCAGACGTAGGTTGTACACATATGCACAGATAAAAAATCTGTTTAAATGTAAAATGTCTCAATATAATAATACAACATAGGCATAGTCGTAGTTAGAAATCAGGGGAAGTAATAAATGTTAAAAATGGAAAGTGGTCAGTGTTAAAAAAAAAAAAGTGATATGAAAGGTTTTGCATTTATATATATGAAGCACTTCAGATTTGTGCTGAAAACATCTATATCTGCATTTTGATAAAATTTTGAATTATCAATGGGATAATTTAAATTTTCTTGGTTTCATGATAATGTTTTTCCTACTTAAGGGTATATACAAATATAATAGATGAAAAATAAAGCCTCTTAAAAGACTGTATTTTCACATTTTTTTAAAACTTGTTTTAAACTTTGTTTATAGTTCAAGAGAATTTACTTTATAGAACAATGAAACTACTGGTAAAAGTGCTATTTGTTTCTCAGTTAATTTAATTTTAGATAGATATTTTTGTGTTTTCATATTTTGTCATGCTTTTTTGTTTATTGGTCATTTGTAGATTATACATGATTGTAAATTTAAGACATATCAGTAAAATCTAAAAAAAAAGAAATGGTAGTTATTTCTCTCTATTTATAATTTTTTTTTGTGCTGTTGCAGTATTACATTTAACAGAAAAATGCTTTTAAATACAGTGAATTACAAAACATTAAGTAAATAATTCAATAATTTTTTGTTTTTTACTGGATTTAATTCTAATTGGTTAATTATTGAATTTTCCCCCTCATAAATATGTTAAGGGTAATTCTTATTTTCTTCTAAAAGTATGTAAGATTTTGAATACAATCCAATATTCCCGTTAAATGAAGCATACTTTAATTGATCTTTGCTCATTAAAAAAAAAACTGTTTATTTGTTCGTTTTTAATTAATCCTTGACATTTTTGTTTGAGCTATCATGTACCATTTTATCTTGACTGTTCATTTTTTTTTAGTTTTATTTTGAAAAGGTCCACTGTAAGGAGTCCATTGTGATTTCATTTGATTGTGAATAGAATACAGAGATTTATTCCCTCTCTATCTTTTTACCATGATATAGTATACAAAAGAGATTTTTCCTCCAGAGAATATATAAAGATTTTTATTCTGCCACTCGCAGTGTGTCGGATATACTGGAATACTTTTGACCATTTGTCTGTTGGTTTTTTTTATCCAAATACATATTTTTACACATCATTTTATGGTTCAATGATGTTTGTAGTCTTTCTTTAAGCATTGGCCTGTCAATTGATGTTCAACTAAAAATTGAATATAATTCTTTAAAATAGCTGTCCAAAGTAAATTTTAAAAAAAAATTACCAAAGACTCTTGCATTGAAAATCAGATTCTCTATAAATTTAAAACTTTGGTGATTCAATGAAAAAAGGAAAGTAGAAAAGTAAAAACAAAATTTTGAATAAGAATTCAATGTTTATAATGGCCTTCTCATAGTACTGGGGTGAGGGGATTAATCCTTTGTATTCTGTTACACTAAAGTCAGATGTTTAAATGGCTGACATAGATTGGCTTCCGTTCAGTACAGTACGAAGGTTGTCAAGGGGCTTGTTTTTTTAAGGTTATATGAAGGTTGATACACAAAATTTATTTAGGCTGGTTTTTGGCAAAATTGACAAATTTTGAAAACAAATTGCTGCTTAATAACTGTCTTTTCATCTCCATATTTATGAAAAATGTTTAATGTTACTGAGCGAAAATAATTTCAGGTTCAAATCTAAAAACAAAATCAGTTTTTAATCAAATTTAACCTATGAGAATCAAGCCCAAAGCAGCCAAGGAAAGTAAAAGAATCATGTCACCTCCTTATATGTAAATTAAGCTGCTGTCAATCAAATCTTAAAGGCACCTTAAGGTAGATGATGCATGGTTGATTTATAATAGCTGCTGGCATAGTTTATATTTATATACATATATATTTTTTTCTGATAATCATGTTATTGAGTATTCTTGCTTTTAAAAATGAAATAATAAAAAAAAGTTTTCTGTGATGTTTTTCTTTTACTCCCCATTCTACATGAAGAAAGTAATTTTACTTCAACAAAATCCTCATTTTTAGCTCACATGACCTATAAGGCCATGTCAGCTATTGCCATCACTTGGCATCTGTCATTCGTCACCCGGCATAAACTTTTCCTTTGAAGATCTTCTCTTCTGAAACCACTGGCCCAATTGGGACCAAATTTGGTGGAATGGTCCTTGGGTGTCCCCCTTCCTAAATTGTGTTCGGCATCCCCAACTTCTAACCGACATGGCTGCTGTTACTAAAAATAGAAAAATGGGGGGATGAATTTCAAAAATCTTCTTCTGTTTAACTACATGGCCGATTGGAACCAGACATTGCATTAATGGTCCTTAGCAGGTCTCTTTCAGAATTGTGTCCGATGACCCGGAACTGTTAAGCAAGATGGCTGCTACAGCCGAACTTAGTTTATGGGAAATTCATTTAAAAATCTTCTTGTTTGAAACCACTGAGCCAATTAGAACTAGACTTGGTAATAATGGTCCTTAGAAGGTCCTCTTTCAGAATTGTTTCCGATGACCTGGACTGACAACCAAGATGTCCGCTACAGCCGAACTTAGTTTAACATAGGGCCCTATGGGAATATTCACTGAAAATTTTCTTTCCTAAAACCACATGACCAATTGGAGAAACTTGGCAGCAATGGTCCTTAGATGGTTCGCTTTCAGAATTGTGTTTGATGACCCCAACTTTTAATTAAACATAGGATCCTAAGGGAAAATTCATTTAAAAATCTTGTCTGAAACCACTGAGCCAATTAGAACTAGACTTGGTAGCAATGGTCCTTAGGTGGTCCTCTTTCAGAATTGTGTCCGAAATCTTGAAAACTGTAAAAGATAAAAAGAAACTTTCAATAAATGAAATGACCCTTATGACCAGGTCTACAAAGGTCGCCATTAGGTCGAAGTAATACGAAGACTCCTTACAGTAGTTATTCATGTTTTCTTCTAGTTTTGCTAGCTTTGCCATGAATTTGGTCTTGCTTTTTTATTTCAAATTTGATCATATCCCCCCCCCCCCCTTATAAAAATCAAATGGTTGCTCCCTTAGAATATTCAAAATGATGCAATGACAGACATGAATAAACCTAAATATGCATTCACCTTGACAAATGGATTATCCTGCTATACAGGCTCTTAAGAGCCTCTAGTTAAGTATGTAGGCTTATAATGACGAATTACAGCTCAAGTTTGAGTTTCAGGCTGATCGGGTAATCATTGTGTACTCCTTGCAAACATAGTTATAGCAGTTTTAGGAATCACTCTATCCATACGTCTGCGTTCGATTCGTATAGTCCAGGAGAATTTGGTGTGTTCTCTCCCAGCTAAGCCGGTAGTGGACATTGTATTGCTCAGCAATTATCTCAGAATCATTGTTACAAGTGCAAACAATGTTGAGAGCTCACTGAATTAATTGAAATATGCCATATGTTTTTAAGCTAAACGAAAGTTTTTCAGGGGAATAAGTCGTTGTTATGTCCGTCTTTCCGCCAGAAAATATTTGGTTGCAAATTCCAAGCATCTCTAGCTGGTTTGAAAAATTACAATGTTGAGCTCTAATGATTTAGTACCTGTGACACACCTTCATGATGTGGACTATGGAAATTGTTGGTCTCAAAATTCTCAGCAAATACTGATGAGTTTAAAGGTGCATGAGTAAAGATTTTGTATCTATGACACATACATCCTGGTTTAACGGTGTCATTTAAATTTTTCGCCACATGGGCTATTGAAATACCTGGTTGCAAAATTCTCAACTTATCACGGTTGGTGTGAAGAACTATGATTATTTGTAAGATAGTACTGATTTTGTACCTTTAGGACATGTATTTCCTTTTTAAAAATACCACGGAAATTTTGATCGCAAAATTCTTGGCAACTATCATGCTTATAGGTCATATTTGATAGTTGGTGTGAAGCATGACTATGATGGTACTGATTTTGTACCTGTCGAGCACCTCTACTTCCTGTAAACGAAAGTTAACACCTTACAATTTTCCCCGTTTGGACTAAGAAAATTTTTGGTCACAACTATTTTGATGATGAGTTGTAAAGTGAGTACAGTACATGTGGGACAGTATTTAAACAAATTACATTTTTTTCACCACATGAACTAGTTGCAAAACTTTGATCAACTAAAGCCCACAATTCATAGTTGGTTTAGTTAGGGTTTTACGCTGTTTTCAGCACATTTGGCTATTTCGCGGCGGCCAGTTTTTATTGGTGGAGAAAGTCGGAGTACCCGGAGAGAATTACCGACCTTCGGTCGGAAAACTGGCAATCCTTTTCAATTAATATCGGAGTCGAACACACCCCTCCACAGATGAGATTCGAACTCACAACCTCAGTGTTGACAGGCTAGTGATCATTTGTCGTCATGACGAACTCGGCCACCGAGGCCCCTACATTTTTTCATCACATGAACTGGTTGCAAAATGTTCAACTCAAGGCCACAATTCATAGTAGGTCTGAAGCATGACCATGAGATATAAATAAAATGGTTACTGATTTTGTATCAATGTACAATATAACCCCCCGGGAAAGTGAGGTATGTGTCATTTGGTGCGTCTTACCATGGAGAATAAGAAAATATACGGTTTAGGGGTGGGGATTTTAACGGTTTATGAGATAATGGAACATTATTAATTTGATGGGAGTGGTGATAACCCCCCGGGGAAGCGAGGTATGTGTCATTTGGTGAGTCTTACAATGGGGAATAAGGAAATACATGGTTAAGGGGTGGGGATTTTTACGGTTTTTGAGATAATTGAACATTTTTGATTTGATGGGAGTGGTGATAACCCCCTGGGGAAGCGATGTATGTGTCATTTGGCGCGTCTTACCATGGGGAATGAGAAAATATATGGTTTAGGGGTGGGGATTTAAACGGTTTATGAGATAATTGGACATTATTGATTTATGGGGGTGAGGATCACCTTACTGAAGGAATGAGGTATATGTCATTTAATGCGTCTTGTTATGGAGAATAATAAAATATATGATTTAGAGCTATGGATTTTAATTGCATATATTTTTCAAAATTATCGACTTTGGGGGTGTATAATAAAATATATGATATGAGATGGTTATTGGTCACTCTCGTAGAGTTTTTCGATGAGAAATTTTTTCCCACATGGTCCTTTTGTAATCCCCTAGCCTCTTTAAACTGCTCATTATACGTCTCAGTGACCCCCATCAAAAAATGAATAGTATAAGGCACATTTATCTAGAAACATTTATCTTTCATCATGGCAAATCTCAGAGCCATATCTCTGACGGTCATTGAGAACTCGAACGAACAAAATCGGAGAGGAAGAAAAAAGATAAAAATCGCAAATCAAAATCTATGTCTCCCACTTCATTATTAATTTATCATGATTATTGGGAATAAAACGGGCGTGGACCTCTTTTCCGTGTATTTTAATCACTCGTCACATTACATATTTCAACAATTTATAAATGATCTAAAAATATGGAAAACTGAAATAAAAACCAAAAATATTCTCGTCACTGTTAATATTTACAAATTTCTATGATTGTAAACCGACGACAGCATGTAATCTGTTTGAATGTCAACAAACATAAATATAACAATTATAAATAAGTTTGATTTTTCCACCAGTAAATGTCGTGAATAGAGGCGCTTTTGGGCAAATATCAAGCATTTTGTATCATTTGTTGAATTATATATTGTCATGAAGGAAGCTTAGAACAAAACTATTTTACTGTCGCTCATTTGTTTTGTCGCTCATAAGCGTCCTCTGTGTTAACAACCCTACCTCCTTCCGTAGCTATATATATTTTCAATTACTTATTCGGTGCCGATTTTAGCAGAACACATGCCAAGCTACTGACGACTTAGGAAGAGAACGAAAATCCCCGGCGAAAATCCAACTCCATTTAAATCACAAATTTCAAGTTACTTCATGTACTTTATTAAATAAATTTTCTGATATTTTTCGTAACAAAGCGCGTATCATGAGTTATCCTTCTTAATACATATTGTTAAGGGGGTAGGCCTAGGCTAGGTTAGGCCAAAATTTTCCACTCGTTTAATTTTTTGATATTTTTGTAATGCATTATTTATGTCTCAATACACCACCTGAGAAAAATTTATTGAAATTCAACCACGTGTTTCCTTCACAGGGTTCATTGAAAATGGGCATTTAATGAATATTACTACCTCTCATAACACATATGTTTGATAAAAAATAGGTATAATTGTTGAACTGAAGAACAGGGATATAGTCTATATCAAAAATGAAATATATTGGTAAAATTCATTCTTTATATGCAAATTCAAAGGTAAAAAGTACCAGACATTTTCAGTTGCCTCATTAAATATTCAAACACTGCTGTATCTCAATATCAAGTCAGAGGGGGAATTAAATTACTTTCCCTGAATTTGATTTGTGGTATCAAAATCCTATTTATGAAAACTGCCACAGTTTGGCATACTTTATTTTCTCCAAAACATGGAGTATGAAAATAGACTATAATATTAAAGTAGCATAATTACGCATAATTTGATGAGGGAAGATCAAAATTTTACCTTTACGGTCAAGTGGGATAAACATTTTTAGGAGATTTTGAATGGGGGATCATCGTTGCATATACATGTATTTATAGATAAATTAATCTCTGTATATTTTAAAATTCGGGACAGATATTGGGGAGTGGTAGAGAATGTCTGGATCGTGTTTCCAAAAAATCGTTAATAACTTTGAAAATATTGTAAATAATGGACTGAATTTTCAACTGGTATTAAAATTTACAGGTACTTGCTGTAATCTCAAGTATTATTCCATAAGATGTTCTAATCATAAAACACGGAACTCTATTCGATCTGATGTGGACCTTTCACAGGTCCGAAGTTGCCGACGATTTATTCCCCTCTGCTCAGAATCTAGAAAAATATATTTCCACAAAGTTCCCAGTTATGTCGGAAAATGTCGATATTTGTATTAAATCTTAAACGAGTAGTTTAGAAATACGTTTGAGATAAATTAAGTGAAACAGTTGCTCGGTTTCAACTGAAGCTGTTCGAAACGTGCTAACTCAATTCCTTTTTTTAAACCTGCTAAAAAACATAGTGCAACAAAACTGAATACTGATGATTGAATTAATTTTCCTCCAAGATGAAAAGATAGAAAATACAAAGAATAGTGTTGGTTATTTAAATTTATTGTTATCATATGTCGACTAATAACGAAACCCATATTTTACATCTGATACATGTAGTACCACGCAAACCCAGTATATATTGTGTATTGTTTACGGATGACAGCGTTTAGATATTAGTCACATATTGTGTAGCATTTTAAATTCTTACTTCCGTTTGTTAAATGAGTGTGACAATGAAGAAACACGATTTTTTATTATTATTTACAGTGTGGATTTTTTTAACTAAGGGCATGAAGGGTATGTTATTAATTATTCTTAAAAAAAACCTTTGAATATCATTATTAAAAAACTTAAGATAATTTGTTTGATTTCTTGAAAAAAGTTGTAATGCACGTTATATACATATTTCAACAATTTATAAATGATCTAAAAATATGGAAAACTGAAATAAAAACCAAAAATATTCTCGTCACTGTTAATATTTACAAATTTCTATGATTGTAAACCGACGACAGCATGTAATCTGTTTGAATGTCAACAAACATAAATATAACAATTATAAATAAGTTTGATTTTTCCACCAGTAAATGTCGTGAATAGAGGCGCTTTTGGGCAAATATCAAGCATTTTGTATCATTTGTTGAATTATATATTGTCATGAAGGAAGCTTAGAACAAAACTATTTTACTGTCGCTCATTTGTTTTGTCGCTCATAAGCGTCCTCTGTGTTAACAACCCTACCTCCTTCCGTAGCTATATATATTTTCAATTACTTATTCGGTGCCGATTTTAGCAGAACACATGCCAAGCTACTGACGACTTAGGAAGAGAACGAAAATCCCCGGCGAAAATCCAACTCCATTTAAATCACAAATTTCAAGTTACTTCATGTACTTTATTAAATAAATTTTCTGATATTTTTCGTAACAAAGCGCGTATCATGAGTTATCCTTCTTAATACATATTGTTAAGGGGGTAGGCCTAGGCTAGGTTAGGCCAAAATTTTCCACTCGTTTAATTTTTTGATATTTTTGTAATGCATTATTTATGTCTCAATACACCACCTGAGAAAAATTTATTGAAATTCAACCACGTGTTTCCTTCACAGGGTTCATTGAAAATGGGCATTTAATGAATATTACTACCTCTCATAACACATATGTTTGATAAAAAATAGGTATAATTGTTGAACTGAAGAACAGGGATATAGTCTATATCAAAAATGAAATATATTGGTAAAATTCATTCTTTATATGCAAATTCAAAGGTAAAAAGTACCAGACATTTTCAGTTGCCTCATTAAATATTCAAACACTGCTGTAAAAAAATTTTGTCGTTTAATTCTTACAAATAACTGTTAAAACAAATATCATATGTATGTGTGTTATATGACAAAATAATATGAAATTTTAACCACAAGTTTTCACAAAATACTCGATCAATTTTGATATTAAGACATTGAAAAAAATAAAGATTTTCCCATTATACAACAGATCATGGTTAATAGTATATGATTTAAGGCAGAAAATATCTCAAAAACATTCGATTCAACAAATAAATGCTATTTAAAATGATCCTAAAAATGTCAGGAGTGTGACATTTTATGTGTGATGAACTATCACTGCTACAGTATAAGACTTAAGAAGATAATGCGATATAAGCAACCACACACTCTAATTTATAATGAGGACGAGATAGACACACACTTTTCAGGAGGGGGGGTCTGCGGCTAATTCAAGATTATATATTACGAATTTACGGGACGAGTAGAAAATCCTAATAAGGATTTATGAAATTATTGCAATATTGACTCAGGATGTTGTTCATATCGAGCGAATTTTTTCACTATCTTAATCAAATGTCGGGTCGAATTGATATGGTACCATGCAAACATCTCCGTTCATGTCAAGAATTTTATACTGGAACAATGCTTGAACTTTGATAATTGAACGTATCAGTACTAACAAAAACATAAAAACTATGTAGATCCTAATCTCAGACTACTGTCATGACTGTGTGTCTCATATACTTCGGCAACTGAATTCTACATGAAATGCTCCAGACCTCACTATTATTCTGTACTTTTATTATAACAATTTGGTATGTCTTAATGGTCAACATGGATCAAACTTTGCACATATTCTGCAACGTCAAATTTGTCTGTGGTAGCGTCATATATGATGCAAATATCAGTGAAATGCACAATAAAATCGGAAAATCAGCTGTCGTTAAATATTTGGGACATTTCAA
The DNA here is from genome assembly GCA_028015205.1 of Mytilisepta virgata. NCBI lineage: Eukaryota > Metazoa > Mollusca > Bivalvia > Mytilida > Mytilidae > Mytilisepta > Mytilisepta virgata. The sequence goes on from CM051521.1 coordinate 72,583,090, forward strand.
CAGCGGAAAAGGCAATAATTCGTTACGACTATTGCAAACAAAATATAGTGTAATATTTTTTACTTTCAATTTAAAGAAACTTATAAGATATTCCAGAAAAACCACTTGCTGTTTGAAAAAGACACAGTAGGGCAAAAAATCGCATCAAGCAACGAAGATCAACAAATACAAAACACGCACTACTGGATTCAAAGTATCCCTGGTCACTACGTAGATTCGAGTGCCGTCTGTCCTCATAGAATCCAATGTGAACAATCCGTGTAATCAAGTTACAAAAAAGGGCTGCAAGAATTATACTTAATGCAAAAAGAGACATACCTACCAATATACTATTAAAAAAACTTGGATGGCTAACTATTTTTAAAAGAATTGATTATCAAAAAGGTGTTTTAATGTTTAAATGCGTCAATAATCTTGCTCCAGAATATTTATGTGATGTCTTTAATACTGCTAATAATGCTTCCACTTATGATCAACAAAAAGAAGAAACTTGTTTGTACCTCGTCCAAATACAAATTTTATGAAGAAAAGTTTTTAATATTCTGGAATCATTTTATGGAATGCTTTACCAACAGACCTAAAATTGAATAAAGATATAGAAACCTTCAAAAAAAGTATACAGATTACTTAAAGCACCGCGAAGCTTTCTAAATTTGTTAAATTATAGTCACAGTATTGGAAGGCGAGATATTCTATTCTTTCAATGTTTATATTAAATATAACAATTTTATTGATTATACATGTATATATATGTATTTATGTATATAGATGGTCCTCATGGTGTGGATCTTTGTAGAATTTGGATCAGTGTTAGATTAATTTATATTTTAATTGAGGGCCTCAGGGAAGATTAGTATTTTAATATTAACTGTGTAACCCTCTTTAAATAAAGACATTACTTACTTACTTACTTAAGATGCTTGAAACGAAGTTCCTCTGCTTACAAAACGCATCGACGATTATTAAAAGTCAATAAGAGTCATCTCCCTCACTCCCTTACTCAAAAACGAAAGTAGAGACCTGTTTTTCCAAATTTTAGGAAGGTGAGTAGAGTTGGTATTTAACTCCTGTTTATACCCGACCATTTGTAGATATAACAGAAGGGTTTGTGTCCAGGTGATACCTTAATTTCCCGATACCTGAGAACATTTCCGTGGCTGATATCAAAGTGAAAATCAAGAAGAAAAGAAATTGAAAAAGTTTTAATTCACACAGAATTGATCAGAATTCATTTATGTAGTAGCAGGAAAAATTGTAATTTCAAACATGTTGTTCTCCTCAAAGGTCCATTCAATATTTTAGAACCCTATGCTTGTAAGTTCAGGCTATTCAACCATTGTGTTATTAAAACAGGTCGGACCGTGTGCAAGTATACTTGGCATTAAATAATATAATACCAGAAAAGCCAGGAGAACTATATCAGTGTATACTAAATACATATAAAGTAACTATTATATACATGTATATGTGGCAAGTTTTTCCTTCCTCATTAGTGGAGATCACGTGTTCACCAAGATATACCTTTGTGGAATTGAACTTCCTGTTTTTAAGGAACTGTACAAGAACATATGGACTTGGCGATTCTTTTTAAAAAATTGCACGGACTTGATTTTGCTAAATTCAGAACCGGAAATCTGTTTACAGGAACATGCAGTGATGATAGTTATGAAAAATAAAATGAAGACATTTGGCATTACAAACTTAGTCGGGTGATTCTTAACCCGATTTTCCAATTTAAAATCCGGTTACATACTAGTATATTAATTTGCCGATCTGATTCAAAACCCGCCATGATGTTCTGATACTTTTGATCTCGAACGCAGTGTAACGGAACATTGTGTTTTAATCAGATTCTTAGTTTTGCGAAGCCGGACTGCTCAAAAACCGTGAACTAGGAAAATCCGGATTACTATCACTCAGTTATTCAGTTATTTTAAACGATTCGTCTAGTTCATACTGACTGGAAGTTCGACCACAATGAGCCTAGGATATATAAAACAAAATGTTGCTAAACAACGCGTAATATTAAATTAACAAATTGCAGACTGACTTTGGGCTGTCAGTTTAAAGGTAAACAAATAATAGATGAAATTGACAACATGATGTAAGCAACAATAAAAAGTAAAAGAAAAAATATTAAATTAACAAATTGCAGACTGACTTTGGGCTGTCAGTTTAATGAATTAAAGGTAAACAAATAATAGATGAAATTGACAACATGATGTAAGCAACAATAAAAAAGTAAAAGAAAAAGTCGACAACACACAATTTGAAGCTGGTACATGTATAGTCCTATTTTATTTCTGTTGATTGTTTACATGGTTTATGAGAAACATATGACGACTCCATATAACTACATACTAACTGTCCATCACAATATTTAATCTATTTAGGATGCAGAAAATGCTGTTTTATTAACTCTTCTTAATGTTTTCATAAAGTTGAAATTTTACAAACTGCCACTTCAGTAACTATGATAAATGTAGAATAAGGTCTATACATCTACTTACAGAAATGGGCAGTCACAATTCTACTAGTACCGACTGGAGAGATAACAAGTCAATGTCGGAGTGTATGCTGTATATGTTGAACAATCAAATAATGTGTGATGTCACCTTAAGAGTTGGCACCTCGGAAGAAAGGGCACTTGCGAGAGCACACAAATGTATGCTGTCGAGTCGAAATCCCGCGTTTCATACAATGTTTGAAGGGTCAGTTCCAGAATCAGGAGAAGTTGATATCACCGATATTGATGTTACCACATTTCGTACCTTGCTTCTGTAAGAATATTTGTTGAAATATGGTGCTGAGATTGCCGATATTTGGATTCGTAGACTTACTTTCTTTCTATAAAAATTTTAAACAAAAATAATTTAAAAAAATGAAGCATAGCTGCTGAGAAATACTTTAACCAACTTAATTTATTTTTAGATTATATTTTAAATTCGTATTTTTGTGTATGAATCTACTAAAATTCGAACATGAGAACCAAATAATCTTAATTTTGTTTAACTTTTTAGATTCATCTACAGTGATCGGATCTGCATAACAAAAGAAAATTTTCAAGAAATAGTATACGCAGCTGAAAAATACATGCTGGTCCAATTAAAAAAGGAGTGCATCACATTACTTAACAAAGTTGCTTGTTCATCAGATGCGACAGTTGCCCTTCAGATCGCTATGTACTGTCATCTTGACGAATTGCAGGAGGCAGCCATGGTATACATAGAAAACCATACCATGGAATGTCTATCTTCACCCCATAGCCTACCACTTTCCCGTGACTGTGTAAGATTGATTTTGCAGTCCGAGAATTTAAACTGTTCTGAAACAGAAATATTCAAGTTTTTCTTAAAATGGGTTGAGACCAACGTTTATTCCCAAAAGAAAGAAAATAAAGCACCAGACTTAAGACGTTTTGCAGAGCCATTGCCTTCCCTTATTCGATTTCCACTCATAGAGAAGGAGTATTTTTCTAATGTAGTTTCCGGTTCCGGCATCTTGTCACCAGAAGAAATCATAAGTGTATTTCAACCATATTTTAGAAAGAAAAATGATTTCTTTTCAAGTACACCTCGATCTTTAGAACATACATTGCTGCGTTACAGATTAGCTTGTACGAATTGGGTAAGTTCTTGTGTAAATGCACCTCTAATCAAAGCCAACAGAAACATATTGCTGCTAGGTATAGTCCCCATTTGGGCCTGGGTCAGAAGCTTCTGTGACAGATTGTACTTTTAATTTTGAAATTTTTGACGAGAATTCAAAGTTAATGCTCTCTTCGAGCGTATCCATATGTATCCTGCAATAAAGCCATTTCCGGTCTAATAACGGATAGAATAAACTTTAGTCGTATTAGGTCAATGACCTAATACAGTCTACTGGTACTTGTTTACATGAAGAGCGAGAGGAGCGTAGTGAATATATCAGATGACGTCGTGCCGTTTCCCGCGTTTTTACGGCAGTTGGATTTCAACTCCAAACCTAATTTTAAGGCATTTTATGCATCTAAAGGAGATTGCAGGATAAAGACAATACAAAGTTATTTTCGGAAAATATAAAATTTATTTACGGCTCTAAAGCTCGCCCAAATAAATTTTATATTTTCCGACAATGACTATGTATTGTATATGTACTTCCCCGTCTGAAACTCAAGTATGCAAATTTCCTTCACCGGTTTTGCTAATGGCTGATAAATGTTATACTTCACAGTTGCAAGGATTGAACGCTTATATAAATACATACTACGGTAAGAATTGTCAGCCAAAATGTGTGCTAGGAAATTTAGAGGTAACTTTCAGCATTTCCGAGAAATGTCAAACGGCAACCTCTTCAGTGATTGGACTGTTTGCAGGAATTATATTCAGAGTTCGACATTAATTTCTATAGGTATCACACACATTGATTATTTCTGATAAAATACAGCAATAAATCTACGCAACACTAAAATTTGGACACCGATTAACGGATTTTGGTCAAGATTGTATAGAAGCAGAAAAAATGTTGACAATAATAACTAAAACGTGTTTTGTCAGCTGATTGGACCCAGTCTTTTAGTTAAAGTTTTGAAATGGGAAATAATAACAATTGTTAATTTTTTTCATGCACAGTAGCTTTTTATATCGAAGAGGTTTTGAAAAATTTTCCAAAAGAAGACCCGTTATTTATGAAATTGCTACAATGGTGAAAGCTAAAAACAACAACCCAAAATACATGAAAATCAGTTTCAGACTAGATGGAGACAGTCCATAATGAACGCTGTCTCCGCATGTTGCATCTCTGGGTCCGGCCAGTTGTTCAACTTATTTAAACCCATCTAAAATTTAACCGAGGGTTAAATTATATTGAAATTCACTATGTTTATAAACCTGTCGTTAAATTTAACCCTTGGTTAAACGAGTTGAACAACTTGCATGTTTTAAATAATTGAAACAATCATATTTTTGCAAAAATTTTACTCAGTTGAGCTTTTTTTATCCAGAAAAGGTCTTTGTCATGATATTTTTTCTATCGATAACTGTGGGCTTAATTTTTTGAAAATCAAAATTGTAAAACCTTATCGCGAATCTACATACAATGTATAACAATACTCTTTATAAATAATTATAAATTGCGTACAGTAAAATATGAATGAGGAGTTAAGGTCATAAGCTAAAATTCACAATTTCGAAATTTGACCCCTGTGGGCCCAAAGTGTTGAAAATGAAAATCTTAAATCGTATTCCGCCTCTACAAACAGTGTATGACAATGCTTTATAGAAATAAAATGCTTACGATAAAAAAAGGTGAAGAGACGTTTAGGTCACATGTTCAAATTCAAAATTTTTAAAATTGGGCCACCACGGTAGACTCGTGGTAGCGTGTTCGCCTCGTGCACGGATAGTCGCGTGCTTCTCCGCGGCATTAAGGAGTAATTTCAAAGATTGGTAGATTCGGAGTCAGAACAACGTGTCCGATGGTTATAACAAAGTTAACGTATATTCCTGTGGCCTGTTACCTTGTGAACTAACACAATGAAACATTGACATCTGGCTCAGCGTGTCGGTGTAGTGCAAGCGGCAGGTTTCATATTCATGTTCTCGTAATGATATGTATGTAATAATTGCCATTATGTGTTAAAAATAATTCAGCAATCCAAGTGATCCACAAGTTTAAAAATCAAATTTTTGAAACCTTATTGAGCATCTACACGCAGTGAATGACAATACTGTATAGAAATAAACTTTAGGTTACAAGATAAGTGTGAAGGACAGACAAACGAAGGCAGTCGCAATGTCCCCATTGTGGGGACACATGTAATTGACCAAAATAATTCTTAGTACAAGTATATGCACGAGAAAAATACCCATTCGTCTCTAAATATTAAAAAAAAATGGAATTACAAATTTCACGCTAGGACCTGAAAACAGTTCATATCACTACTCGTAAAGCATTGGATAGGGCTATATATCGTGGCGGCTATTTTTCATTCAATGAAGGAGGTGGAATACCCGAAAGAAACTTAGATTTTCGAGAAAAAAACTAGCAATCTTTGTTGATTAATATATCAGAGTCGAACAAATTTAATGTTGTCTTTTGGTGTATTACCCATTTCTTTATATTTTCATACGTCAGGACCTTAAGTAGATGGTTATTGACGAAAAGGATACTTGGACGTCGTTTTAGATCTAAATCATTAAATGAATGGGATCAAGTTCATCAACCTTACCTACATATAGATATGTAAGACAAAGCCTTTTTAATTTATCATATGGTATATTGTCCTGCGGCATATCCCACCCTTTAGATCATTTATTTGTAATTATTAGAAATACCAATTTTGATGCAGAAGATGTGCACATTTCGTCGACTCATCAGTAGTGCTCAAGACCTAAAATGTTGAAAACCAAAACAACAATCCAAAACGTTGGGGGAAATTCAAAAATACCAAAATGACCGAAAGGGATAAACCCAAAACCACCTAAGGACAGAGCTATATGCAAGAGGGAGATACTCCTTTGTTTTCACAAATTTTACAATTTTGTAACAGTAAAATTTAAGTATCAATTTCGGGCTAGCATCGGAATACTAGAAATTGAGATGGGGATTGTTTTTTTATTTATAGAAAGATACATGTACCTGTATGTGATTATTATCGCTTAATTGAAAAATTGAAATTTTCGATCCGAACCAACGCTTGATTTTTTTTACGATTCATACCTTATTGATTCTAAATCCCAAAGTAAGAAATTGTTGCCAAATCAATTTCATTGGTCATATCCTTTATAAATATTCAAATATTGTGTTCCGTGTATCAATTTTAATAATTTTTGGATTTTGTGATAGAATGCCTTATAATATTCCTCGTTATTGTTCGTTTTCGATATAAATCCAAAGGGATAACCTTTTAAGAAGTCAATATTTCAATATTAGTTATAGGTGCTATATATTTATCTAAAGGCTTTAAACATGTGTTAAAAGCGTATGTTTGCAGATTTCAACTCAGAATAATATTGCAGTTCTTTAGAATTAGATAACGAAAGTTCTGTTGTGATATTATTTCCTGCGGATTTTAAGTTAATAGATATTTTGATTGAGTAACATGTTGAGAAAAGCAATATTGGTCTTCATCACTTTTGTGTTTTCTCCTGCAAAATCAACAAACGGTAAGTTTTAAAGACAAATTTATAGAGTGTATGTTTTATTCGTGTTGCGCAAGGTTGGCCCTTTGAAAAATCCGCTTATCTAGATGGTGAATTGGATCTGAAAAAAAAAGACAATCCTTTAAGCCAGCAAAGACAGAGTTGAAAGAAAATTTTTCCGATATTGACTAGGAAATGAACTAAATTTGTGCTAACTGCAATAAAAATCTCTGATCACATGCGTTTTGGGTCATGTTCCAGTATTTTTATCGGATACTTTCTTAATTTCATATTATTAGTTATCCGGGTCCAATCAATACCGTGTTATTAGTTATCCGGCGGGTCTAATCAATCTCATGTTATTTGTTATTAGGGTCAAATTGTAGGGCTAATGTTTTATTAATGTATATCTCACATACTTTGGCAACATATTTTTTATGAAAATTTTATGAGATTATTACAATTCTTTATATTCTAAATAACAATTTTGTATATCCCAAAAGTCAACATCTTTCAAACTATTGGGAACAATATTTGCATATATTTTCCAACATTTGTTGGTGGTGATGTCAAGAAAAAAAAAGAGGAAAGTCCGCTATTGTAAAACATTTAAGGCTTCTCGGCCGTGTAAAAAACAAAATTTTATTACGACTATTCGAAATAGAAGGCAGAGTAATGCTTTTGACTTTCGTTAAAATGAAATATTTAAAATACTAATGAAAAACTGCTTGCAGTTTTAAAAAAAATACAAATGGTTGTTCACCGACGAACGAAAATTTCAGTACATCCTTGTCTTGACCCGAATAACGAATTTATTTTTTCTTTGTGACAATATTTAACACAACTGGAACTTTGATAATTCATGAAAGTATTAAGTGTAAATTTATTGAGCAAATTGTTATCGCGAATGTTTACGAGATGTAAAATTTAATCAAATAATGTTACCAATGTTAAAATTTAATACAGACATAATGGCTGCCATGAATTATTTCAATTCTAATATGGAAAAAACGGAAATTAAGTCAACGAAGCGGTACTATTAAAGTGACAGTGTCACGTGAGGAGATTTCGTCTGTGAGAATTGCCAGTTCCGTTTCCGATTTCCGGTCATTTCAGCCATTTTTTTTTGCAGTTTGTAAAAATGAAATCGAAAACGGTTGAAAGTACATTAAATAGCTTTTGAAAATAATTGTCGTCAGATTTTATTGCATTTTGTAGCATAAAAGCCCAAACTGTTGTAGAATGTGTTGTAATTTTGCCTAGGGAGCAACAGTTTGATTTCTATAGGGCGTGGGGTCAAGGATCAAATTTGAAATAAAAAGGCAGGACCAGGTTTTGTCAAAATAAAAAGACAGACTCACTTACAGGACCTGAGTCAGTCAGGACATTTTTTGATTCAAATAAAAATTTAAAAAATCCGGGGCCAAATTTTGAAACAATTGATCCTAGCCCCCCCTAAAAATCAAATGGTTGCTCCCTAATGCGTCATGCACGTGCTACCAATAATAATACATATTTATTTGCAATATTATGCTATATTTGAATCTTAGACTTATTATACCATGAATACTTCACTGAAAACTCATCGTTTTCATCCACAGTTGCAAAAAATACAAAAAGGACTCATATAAAATGTTATTGTATACTACCTGTAGGCCTACATCATATTTGTTTACAAATTATTTGTTGGTAGTGATGCAGTTTCTCTCGTTTGTCTTTGTTTTAAAAATAAACCCTGTATAGTTGGGTGTGTATGAAATTTTCACTGTGACGTCACAGGAGCTGTGAAATTTACACACTGGTTTAAAGTCAATCAGATTGTTTGTTTTTTTCTTGCTTATTTACTATTCATATGTTCTCTCAAAATAAAACACCCATTTCAAATCCTATTTATTTCCTATTAGACCAGCGATCATCCTTAATATTCCTTATTTATAAGACAATCGTGAAATGCGATTATCAAAACGTTTGATATACACTGTAGTGTGTGGTATTTGGCTGCTGATGCATAATTAATGGCAACATAGAATGGTTCTTAGTGCAACGCGCTTTACAATGCTTTATGAAAAAGTATATTTATTATCATGCATGAAGTTTGTGTTTTGTAGAGACGGCGACTGATTTTGGCCATAGCTCTGATGTTAGCTGTTGGAGTACCAAAGCTGTTAAGACTATGTTAGGCGTTCTTTTGCCATTTATCATACTGTTTGGTGCAGCGGATGGTGTACTTGTATATTATTTAAAGAAATTAAGAAATCAAATTGCCAATGTTACGGATGGGAGGAGAAATAGCATTGGGCCTGCGCCTGCTGCCACAGTTATGAAAAAGTAATCAGAAAACAAATGAAGGATTGGATGAAAACTATACATTATAACTTAATTTCAATTCAATTTATTTATTTCCATTATAGAAGCATGGGGTATGAAAAAGAAATAAAAAATAAGAAATAAAGGTGCATATTTCTCAAACTTTTGTACAAAACACGTACGAGATATAACAGAACACTTAATCTGCTTTCCCGATTCTTTTACTCTCAGTAGTAGGGTTAGACCTACATCACGGAAATTGTCAAAAAATATTTTTTTATCATGCAGAAAGGGGAAAAACTAGGTCCAGTGGTCGTGTGCAGTGATTTTACCAGTCGCATGTTTTCAGCTCTGGACTCTTTGATGACACGCAAGATTTCCATATACAGCATACAGTCTACTCTGACGTTCCAGTATTGTTTTATGAGTTTGAGTCTGACATCGACAATTTTGGATATTTCATAATAGCGTAACGCCAAAGAAGACGGTCATGACGGTGTGCAATTGAGATCTAGAGCTTGTTTGTTATGTATTAAAATTATTGTCACATTTCCCATTTTGTAAATTAGAAATTTCATAATGTGTTTATATTTACAAAATAGCGAAAGTAACATGTTTATTTCTAATATCTGTTTCTTTTTTTCCCATATTCATGTATCAGGTGTCGTGATGACGAGGGATTGAAAGAAGGTCTAATTTTCTTTGTCAAAATTATCAAATTGAGTGTGTTAATACTGAAAAAACTCTACTCTAAGGTAAGAATTAATATGCCAGTAAAAGGAGATCATTTTCTTTTTCGTACCATCAAACTAGATAATATAGAAATAATTCATCATAAGATCCTCGGTCTTCAGACTTTTGTGTATACTTACATCATTGCGATTTTTTTATTAGGTAAACAAAAGGATGTATAAATTGTTGATACAAAATCCACATGTTTCGATCAAGACTTAAATATGTAAAAAAAATATGCGGTAATAAATTTTCGTTCAGGCAAGATTTACCTAACCTGGATTATTGATAAACCTTTTATGCCTGTTTAGTGTTTATTTTTGGCTCTCCAAAGGTTTAGATACGAAATGCCCATCGTACGCAAAGAATTTAGATGTCTGAGTATATTTTATTTTTTTCCTTGACATTATACTGATTTATATTAATTTTGCAAATATTTCCTTCCGGTAAAGTTAATCTTGGATATTGACTACCATGCTGAGGTTAATGCGATGTTGTTGGTCACAATGTTAATGCCTTTTGCTTTCCACAATTTTTCAATTTAGATACAATTTAGATACTTGAAAATGCGCATTTTTCGCAAGGATATAATTTCTGATTTTATTCTTCCTTATTGCAGTCACACAACATGACAGTAAGGAGCTAACTTGTGCAATACTCAACACAATACATAAAAGGTGAACAGCTACTAAACTATTTTTTGATTTCACTTTGATGGACAGCTCGACGAGATGTGCTGTATATGGGACAGGGTTTCGTAGTTATTTTTGTTTTCGGAGGCTATGCATTGTACGTGCATTTTGTATTTGTTAGCCTACCTACCCCAAAGGGCCACGTGAGCTGTTTGCCATCTCGAGCTGTTTCTGGCGTCGTCGTAATCTTTTCTTTAAAGATTTCCCCTGAAACTGTTTGGCCAATTTGAACCTAACTTGACAGCAATGGTCCATAGATCGTCCTCTTTCAAAATATATCCAATGACCCTGCCCGCCACCCAAGGTGGTCGTCAGAGCTAAACATAAATTCGCTTAAAAAATATTCTTGTCTAAAACCAATGTGCCAAGTGGAACCTATTTCTAACACTAATGCTCCTTAGGCTATGCTCTATCAGAAGTATATCCAATGGTCTTGCCCACAATTCAAGATTGCCACAAGAGTCGAACTCAAACATATGATCTTACCTTTTCTTGTCTTAATTATATATAATTGCCAACCAAGATGAAGATAATCAAACCGTTTATTCAAATTTAAGTCTGTTAATGATATCTACATAATATCTAAGTGAGCGATACAAGGCGCTGATAGCCTCTAGGTTTTAATTATAAACTTTCCTCCTTGAATATACATGTTTTGAAATTCTACGAGGGTATTGTATGTCATTTCTACCATTTATTAAGCTCTGAAGCTGAACTGGATTCTATTTTCTCCTATTCTTGACGTGTTTAATCCATGGGATAAACATACATTATATTTTTAACCATTTCCCGGTGATTAAATTTCTACGTGGGATTACCGTCGTTTTTTTCTACAGTTATTGGAACGATAAACTAGAGAAGTCCCGAAATGACGTCTATGTAAACAAACTACATAGCAACGACATTTTCTTGAGGTTTTTGTCGAAAATCATAGGAGAAACAGATTCTCCTTCAATTTACTCGTGAGTTATGGCATTTCTCCACCCTCAATAGTTAAATTTTCGATTTTAACACGCTCGCTAAAGGCTCGCGTGTTGAAAATCGAAAATTTAACTATCTCGGGTGGAGAAATTCCATAACTAACTCGTGTCTGAACGAGAATCTATATTTACTTAATTTGTTGATTATGTTATGGATCTCGCTCTATAGCATTACACCGTAATACTTCCGCATACATTAAAAAAATATTTAATGGTTATTGTACTACGGAAATAATTAACGCTGTATATGTATATAAAAACCATCTGTTTGTCGGGTTTTGCTTTTGAATGCCTTATTTTGAATTCCAAGGAAAAAATAAAACATATCACCCTGCCTCTTCCGTTATACCTTTATATGCACTAGTTTGTAATTTTGGTCTTTCCTAATAACTGTTTTGTTTCGTAGTCACGTACTGAATTAAAGTGTGAATAGTATCAAAATTATGGTTAAAAATCTGACATTCTATAATCTTTGATCTTAATATTTTAAGTTTTTGGTATCGCCAAAGGATTATCTCCGTTATTGTGCTGTGGATATACATAATTCGTGACATAATAAATATTATTATTCGTACACGTACTGTCGAATTTAATGTTACCATTGCTTTGCGTTATTATTTAATTTATAACATATTTAAATCTTCTTGTCAATTGTATGTATATAAAATATAGATATGGGCCTGGAATGAGAGGACCTCAAATTTTGTATTCATTTTAATTTGTCCCGATTTTATCTTTTCAATAAAAGAATGTTTATTGTGTAAATATTTTTTAACCGAATTGGGTTTTTTTAAGATAAGAAATTCAGCTGCAAGAAACATATATCTTCGAAGTAAAATTTTTCCTGTATCCTCCCATTTAAAAAAAAATAGCCTCGTCTTGTTGTCTATACATGTAGTCGAAACCCGAAGTTACTGTGGCTAGTTACAAAAATACTACGTGAAATCAAATACATAAACTTAATAATTTTTTATAAAGGAGTTGGACCACCTTCCCATGTATTTGTTTCACTCATAGCCATTGATTTTTTTATCACATATTTACCTTTTTTGTATCGTAAATGATTTTATGCAATGAATTTTTATGTTAACAAACAGATATTTTCTGCCTAATCATTAATCAACCCAAGTTTTCTACCCGCAGAAGTCGTGTACATAGGCAATTTGGGTCAATATGTATCACTTTTTGGAATACTGCCGAGAATGGCATTCAGAACAAAACCATTCTACTGAAATATAAAAGGAGATACATAATCTCACTTACAGTAAGAAAAATGTTTTGGTTCTGAGTTTTCTTCATGTTAAAAAAAATAAAACTGTCTTAAAGACTTTGTGTTGAAACTGTCTCCCAAAGCGATATTCAGGTATTTGGGAAAAACTAACTGCAATTGGTTAGTTATTATTAGCAAATCTGAAGAAAAAACATACTAGGTTATGCCCACCGAAATTTTGAAAGGCTTTATAGAACTTTTTATAAATGGCCCTACTTCTTTTAATATCTTACAAAAAATAGATGCCGTTGCTTAGAACTTTCACTCGGATACAATAGAAAACATTTGCTCATTTTAAAGCTTATCTTCCATACATAAATGAATGCATGCGTCTACATTCATCGTCTCTACGGTTTTTTTTCAACAGTGTTAGGATGCCCCTGCCGGTGGATTCAAGTCACCGTCACCGAGGATATCACCAACAAGTTGTATATTTTGGTAATATTCTCTTGCACTTTTAATAGCAAATTTAGGGAAATTAACGAGTACTTCTCTCAGAGGTTTTTACTCTACCTTTTCTCGTCATTTTGGCATTTGCAGTTTCTCTGCAATGCATTGATGTTATTATGATTTTTGATTTCATAATTTTGTCATTGAGTGCAGATGATGGGACATGAATTGTTGAAATGTGCACATGCAGTGTATCAAAATTTGTACAAGAGATTGTTTATTTTTTAGGTTTTGCACTATTTATTTTGCAAAATGCGGATTCTGTAATTTTGTTTGGATAATGTCACTCAGTACTGCGTGCTATTTTTGTTCTAAGAATTAACTGTTTTACTGAACTAAATGTCAGAGACATCTCTTTGAAAGACTCAATTAAAACTAATAAAATTTAAATCATTTCTATGGATTTTAACGACAAGTCAACTAAGAATTTTCTGGGATTCTTCCTGGAATCAATTGCCGATAAAACAATACCGGAAGATTGTTTCCGACACATTGCACTAAAAAGTTGATTCTTGTGAAACTGGAGTGTCTTTCAATCTTTTCAAATGCAATTGATTCGGAATGAAATGTAGAATGCAATATTTTTACAGGGTCATACGCATCGCATTTATTTTTTTTTTATACATGTGCATATACAGTATCAAAACTGTTATCATATTTTTTTATATATCTGTTATATATGGACTCTTGTCCATAAGAGTTAAGGATCTAGCGTAAAATAAACACTGAAAATTATTGTTTTTATAGTTTATCCTGGTTTTTATAGGATTTCGTGTTGTTTATTGTTTTTAGTTGTCAGTGTTTATTTGTTGTACTTGTGGTTGTTCATTTGTCTGTCTAATGGACTGCGTTTTCAGGATTGTTCCTTAGGTATATTTGTTCTCGTTCTGACGTTCTAGCATTGTGACGTGACGTTTTTTGCATTGTTACGTCAAGGTAGGTCATGTGATGTGAGACAGAAAAACTTTACAAAAAATTAATTCGGGAGAGATGGACATTTTCAGAAAAGTCCAGGCCCTGGCACCATAAAGAAATTCTTTGCTGAGAATTTTTATTTTACTCAAATTTTTTATTCCCAACCAATAAAAACTCTAGGATTTCTTGTTCTCATGATAGTTGAGAATATTCTCAGACTTAAGAATATTTTAAGTTGTATGGCGCTGGGGCCATGTTTCACAAACATTCACATGACTACAACCGAGACTGGTTCCATGACATCAATAGAACAAAGACACTTGAGACCGAAAATCAGATTACAGTAATCGTAGTCATACGAACGTTTGTGAAACGGAACCAGATGAACTGAGTCCATATTTTAATTGACACATATTGCCTAAGTATAACTTCAAGGAATTCTCTAATAAAAGAGCTATATCTTTTTTCTTGGTGCATATTTGTTTGTTTTACTGCACTTGTAAGGCTAATTCTCATGGAAAAGCTTCGAGTGTAACAAATTGATACAAAATGATGAGCAACACGGAGGACGCCAAAAACCCAGGAATGAACTCGGGTGGTCAATATTATTAAGGAATTCCAGCGTTTTATAAGACTTAGTATTATCTGCCTCGATCAGGCATAGATGGTTCTTCTTTTTTTTTCAATTGGTAATTTTCTCTCCGATTGGGTTGAGCTCTAAAACTTTTTTATGTGGGTCATTTTTAAAAAATGTGCATTTTTAACATTGCAAGATTGAGAAAAAACAATTTGCTTGAATCATCATATTTATTTAACTTAAAAAATATATGATACTTCTTCAACAAAATACTCAAATATGCAATCTTAATGACATAATATAAAAATATTGTTGACACATTTTCGACTGATGGTGTAAAATTTTGTCTATCCTGTTACCATATTTGTGAGAAGTTTTTTTATTTTACTATCAGCAGGAAAAATGTGAAAATCATATTGTTTGTTTCTAAAAGATACTTAGTTGTGCTTCAGAAAACAATACTAGAATATTTAATTTCTTTGCATTAACAAGATAAAAATATCACTTAATATACTATCTAAAGATAGATCTTCAAATGTTCCTCCCCTTACATCGGTGTATGGTTTTTTTAGTTAGCTTTCTTTGTTTTCAAAGAGTTAGTGACCCTTTTGAGAACGTATGGATAAGGTAATGCTTAAATTTGTTGGTAACATGATAGACATTTTAAAAGGGTACGCTATCAGTTTGACTTACTCCTCTGGTTATAACTTCGTTTCCGTTTCTTCTAACGTCTATCGTTTTTTTTTAAATTTTTATTTTTTTTTTTGTAATTTGGAAAACATGTGTACTTTTGATTTCATCATTGAAGATATTCGTCATGTTCGTATTTGCAGGCGAAAATTATTGCTCTGCAAATTTTGCACCGGTAACATTACATACATGCATTTCATGGACGCCAGCATAATTTTACTTTTTTATTATGAGCAGATATATAAATATCTTCAAGACTTTACTTTCTTGTTAAAATTCAGTTAAATGCTTTTCAAAAAAAATAATTTTGCCGATTTGAAAACATACAAAAAATCAATTTAAAAATAAAGTGCAAACATGGTTCCCTCAATCCATACACTCGCAAATTGCTAAATATTGAGCTTCAAAATCAATTTATTTTGGATTGCAAGGAGAAAATCGTTCTCATTCTAGAAGCACAAAAAAATAATAATAATGCCATTGTGTCTGAATATTTTTTTAACATAGGTGGACAGGAAAATGGACTTTTTTTTAAAATGGCCCATGTAATGTCCTGCAAATGTTTAACTTGAACTCTGCTAATAGGATATGAATTTAAGATAACGTCATATAATTTTGTGAATAAAAGAAACATTTACATTATTTCGACAGTTTCAAACAAAATTTATTAGTTTCAACCAATAAGAAGTATTTATAGTTTTAATCTTATATCTATTGACAACTTTTGGTTATGTAATCTGAATGTAAATTTCCGTCAAAATAAATATAAAGGGAAGGTTTAACATAAGAGGAATCCTGGAATATATGTATTTTTATTGTAACAGAAGAAAGCGAAATAAACATGTACATCTACTTGCTTTTATCCAAAATTACAGCGCACTCCAATATATACAATGGTAATATAAACACATAATACATGTGTATGTAATATGTATGTTGAACTATAACTGAAAAATGAACGAACAAAAACCAAGTCAAATTACTAATATAATAGAATGCTTGCGTGAAAAGAGTCCATTTAAAGATGTTTTTCTTATCCGTGGCATAATATTTCTTGTGTCATACGCAAAACCATTAAAATCAGTGTTCCCTGAGGTGAATTTTTATTCTAATATTTTGTCAGTTTTCCTCGACAAATGATATATTCTATTATGCATATACTTGTGGTAGGGTTATGTGTCTAAAACTAATGTTTTTACTGATTACTTTTCGTTTTCCATATTTTCCCGTCGATTCTTATTTGATTTGGATTAAACTCAACATAACTGTGAAAGCGACCTACAGTTCTGTGCGACGTCCTTTCATTAGCAGGAACGTTGTCTAATTGTTTGTTACCCTTTTCAGTTGAACTGACCGACTGTTCACTGGTATTCTTGTCGAGGTTATATTCTTTTGAAGTAACAATACAGTTATTTTCATTGCAGTCTGTACTCCTAATATCAGCTTGTGTAACAGTAACTCCCAGTTGTGTAATACTTTCCGTGTGTTCGTTGGAGACTGATGCTGTCACGTGGGTCTCATTGTCTGAAATATCTCTAACTTCTTCCGGTATATTTGATAGATTGTCGATGCTGGCAGAATTGTAAAGCAGACCTTGATTTAATATTGGAAAGGAGGGTATTTCATTTCTGATACATGTGCTGTTATCAAAATCACTGGAATGAAGAATGGAATATCTTATCTTAAAATCCCTGCCACTATTTGCAATATTTTCGAAAGACAGTCTCCGGGACAGCAAGAGCTGTACTTGTTGTCTCCCCTTCTTTCTTCTTTTTGAACATTTAAGCAGGTCTTCTTTTCTTCTTTTTCGTCTTCTGCCAAAACACAATACACATTTATTGCTTAATGCCTTTGATTTAAGCAACACAATGAAGAATGCATACTGTATTTATTACTAATCATGGTATTTCATAATGTTATATTACAAATACACGATTCGTTTAATATTCTAAGGCAGTAACATACAACATTAAATGAAAATATTTTCAAGTGACTTCATGACAGTTTATTTCTTGTCAACTTAAATGTACAAGGAAAACTATTGTTGTCTTAATCATTGCTAAATTTGAGAAAGTTCAGCAAATTAAATAAAGGAAGGAAAAGTTGGCCGAAGTTGCATTTCTCCATCTAGAAGTCACAGGAACAAAAGAACTATAACTTTCTTTACCAACCGAGCTGGTGATACCCTCGTGGACTTGGCGTCCACCAGCAGAAATAACGACACAGTGGTAATCATAAATTCATTGATACCAATTTTGATGCACAAAATTGCACAATTCGTCACATTAGGAAGTGATTTGATATACTAAAGACAGATTCTTAGGCTACGACATCATCAACACTGTCAAATGTAGTATACATGTAATTATTCTTTAAACTCTATATTAGCATCTAACAAGGAATCAATTATATTCGCTTTAATTCTATCACCAATTACCAAACTCACATTACCTAATTCAAATACACGGAAGATACTTTTATTTACCTATTGTAACAAAAGAGTCCAACTATTAACGTGAATATTATACCAACCACTACAGCACAAAAATAAACTGAAATATAAAGGAAAAACTTGTCAATTACTATTATTATTATTATTGTTTTTTTTTAACTGTTATTATTATTTTATTGAGACTGGTAATATTCTTTAACTTTGGAGTTACAAAAAATTCACAACAATTCACTCCTTGAATTATAAGTACTCTCTAGTAATATAAAATTACGTAACAATCTTTTCTAGTTCAAACGCCAATGCTTAGCAACGTAACGTAATTCACAATTTTTTTCTCATTTACTATGTTCGAAATGTGATTTAATAAGAATGCTAGTTGCTAATCCTAAACACTTTGATACTCAAAAGTTTACAACCCGTAATAGAACAGTACTTTATTTCATATGTACTCACATCGTCGGAAACCCACGGCCGGTCGCGCTTACGCTTTGCTTCCACTCGCGACCCATTACAATTATATGGAATCGTACAAGAGAAACAACGTCTATTCTTTCGCTTTAAAGTCAATGCAATCTGGATTAAATGACATCGACATGAGCTTTATTTCCCATCTGTCGATAGAAACCAAATGATTACAGCGAGACCAAGGCGACCACTTTACAGATGCGTTAATCTAATTAAAACGAATTAAATTTAAGTGCAAGGAAACAACACAGAAAGAAAAGAACAACAGAGCGCTACATAAACACTAAACATAATTCATTACCATTTCCAGAGTGTTTACAGAGAAATGTTATCATTTTGGAATTTTGTTTTCAAGTTCAGCAAAGTGCATGTACATGTGTTTGATTCTATCAACTATTGTCATGTGAACTTTAACATTACTTCTTTCGTTTTACATGTAATTCCGCAACGTTTTCAAGACACAAACCCAAAACTTTGAAAAAAACTATAAATTGCAATGTCATATGACTATTTTTGTCGTTTTTGTAACTTTTGTCTTTTCTTACATGTTTATTTGCAAAAATGTATAAGATATATCTCATGTGGGTTCTGTGGTTAGTTACATGTAATTTGATTTACATTCATAAAATATCAGTACATATATACATACAATGCTGAACTAGTATAGATTATTGTTTAGGAGCAGCTGAAGCCCGACTCCGGGTGCGGGATTTTCTCGCTGCGAAGACCCATTGGTAACCTTGGGCTGTTTTCTGCTCTTTGGTCTATTCCCCGTTTCCATTCTCTATTCTAATTAAAAGAAGTACTTACATAGTGCTAGCATCTTAAAACACATGGCATGAACTTGATCCATTGTCAATTCTACAGTATTATTCTTTAATTGCATGTGCTCACACCTTTCAAACATTTTGTTGATTGTTGTGTAAAGATCTGTAGTGAAGAATTAAAACAGACTTTTTAAAAGGAAATACACCATACAAGAAAAAACACAACAAAATGGATAATAGGAAAGGTAAATAATTACAAAACAATCGACAGACGTCACACAAAAATAACATAAAAAATAACAAAACAATAATCTAGAAACAACAGAGTCAGGATAGTCTGACTTGGTAGAGACACTGAACAGTTTTTGGATTCAACCTGTTTTATGAGTTACCACAACTATCTCCTTATAGTGACCCTCTGGTGAAAAAAGGCCAATGCATTAGTATAAGCAACAAAAGCGATCGATAACTAGAAGTTCAAACATTGGTTGTATGTCTGTATGTCTGTTTATATTTGTTTTCTGTTCTAGTATTAAATATAATCATTTAGAATTCAATGATTATTGGGACTGATTTCAGTTTTGGTGGTCGAGATTAACTACTTCCCCATGATTTTGTTAACCCTTCCTATTTTTTTTGCCTTTCTCAAGATATGGAATTCTACATATGTTTTTGAGATTTTAGTCCTTGCCTTATTTTTTAAAATATTTTCTATACATTATACTGTGTATATCTAAGATATATGAAATTTGAGTATCAAAACAGGAAAAATAACAACAATTGTAGCTGGTGACAAACAAAAGATGTCTACTACATAAAACCTAATAGGACGCTATGCTGATGCAAAGCTCGGTCATAAAACGAATATGTAACCATAACAAAATAATGTCTTATTGTCAAAGCAGACTATGTGCAACAAATGGCTCATTTGTCATCGGTAAAGAAATATTTAAACAATGACATGCCAATCAATTAAGGATGTTCGCTGCTCAATTTCAAAATAACAAGCTTTTCATAACACTGGTAAATATTGATAGTGGATTAATAAAGGAACTAAAAGAGCTAAAAAAAATTATAGGTCCGTGTGCTTGTTTTCGAGATATAAGCCACTGAAAATTTAGCGGGGAAAATATGCTTGATTTTACATAGCTTTATCACTGAAAAGTTTAAATCTCAAAAAACATTAAACAATAATAAAGATTTTTACAAATGGCTTATTATTCTGCATGCAAAAGATTTATGAAAAAAATGGGTGTTAGCCGGAAAAATAATTTATGGCATTGAAATGGATAAAACCAGATGATTCTGAACATCTGACAAAAATTCAAAAACATGCCCAGCGAACATCCTTAACTCCATCGAATCGACAGATCCACAAAAACAAATAAAAGAGTACAAAATAAAACATGCAACAACAGAGAGTCAGGATAGTCTAATTGATTACACAGACAAGTGACAATGTTACGGTTTCTGTTTTTTTTATTCTGATTGAATTCCTGACACCAGTATTTGCTTTTAACAAGGATGGCTATCCGTAGTATAGCTATCACCCCGATCTTTAACCGGCAAGCTGACCAACTTCCGGTAGAAACTAGGTTGGCTCACTTCGAAGGGAGAAAAAAACAGTCTTGCTCTGGGTTGTTTCTAACACGAAATTACTCATTTTTTATTTTGTGAATACGCTGACATTATCTAGTGCAAAATAGATTTCTTTATCAACTGATATAATAGGATCAATATACCTAAGGAGCAATAAAAAAAGTAATCCATTGGACAGACAAACCTGGGAAGACAAATGAACAACCACAAGCACAACAAATAAACACATAAAACTAAAAAACAATGAACAACACGAACTCTTATAAAAACCAGGAGTGAACCCAGGTGCTCCGGAAGGGTAAGCATATATTTGAATCTTGCTATCAAAACAATTTTATGAACATATTTATTATGACATGTTTTTATATGTCAACATGTTTTGTACCGAGAATAATATATATTAATAAACGCGGATGGATTCCTGAGTTGGTTATGCAAATCAGCTTCAGCAGTCAAAGGTTAGACGAAGAGGAAATGAGAGGTGATCAGTAACTATTTTAACACAAGAAAGGTATATATATTTCATACTTGATAGAATTTAATCGTTTTAGCATTAATCATAGTTTAATCTAATATATATTAACGAGAAATACTCGAAGGAGAGCAGTAATTATTGAATCGGGTACAAATTTTCTTTCGGCGTCCCCTGTCGCCATCTTGGATGTCAGCTGATAAGTATGTCATTTGGCTTAAAGTTAACAACCGTGTCCTGCCTTTGAGATTTTGAAACCATGATAATTTCAAATGATTTTCATGAGCGAATATAATGCAGTTTTAATCAGAAAAGAGCTGTTACATTATCACAATGTTATTTGAGATTAATACATATAAGTAATTATGATATCTGGTTATTTTACTCATTTCTTAAAATATCTTCAGTTATATAATCGTTCCGTAATGCACAAATAATGTTTGTGTGTGCAGATGCAGCATATATATGGTAACAATTGTTATAATTAGTTTCCTACATATGTAACAATCCAGAAATATTTTTATATACTTGCAAGCTAAATTTATCGTAATTAAATATTAATATTCTGGAATACCTGTAAATATATATATAAAAATATATTAATATATATATATATATATATATATATTGGAAGAGAACCTGAATTCAGCATATGTCTAGTTGATCAGTGCTATATAAGAGCTAACTCATAATTAATCTTTTATAATGCAGGGCAATAATGATGTATTACTTGAGCATGTCAAGCCTAACTAAATTGAGCACATATGTTTGAGAAGATGATCAGTGATATATTTTGAGCAAACGTGAGCCTTATATTAGAGCAATAATGTGATATAAATAAGAGCATGCTAAACTATATTGAGACACACCTGACTTGGGATTATGTCTAAAATGATTAGTGCTATATAATGTTAGAGTAATATTTAGCCTTGATAATTTCACAGAGAATTTTAACCTTGATATATTGTATTGATTCTACACTACATGTATATATGAATGAGAAGTGCTATATATTAGAACAAAGTTAGTTGAGTATTGACAATTTGAAAGCAATAATTAGGTTACCCGGGTACATGTACATGTGTATAAGCTGAGCATGTTAATCAGGAGAACAAAAATTGACCATATTTTTATACTAATTTCACCAGCAATACTTCTAGTTGAGAAACTATACATATATCTTTACTTATGGATTCAGACATCCCCTTCAGAGAAAACGCACATCTGCCTCTGCCAATTAATAGGTTATGAACAAGGAGAAGACAAATTCATACTGAATTACTTGTTAGAGGAATGTGTAATAGATATCAAGACAAGCGGGATCCAAATGTGGAACAATGAGGATGCTACGCCCGAGATGATCTTCGACAATGAGGATGCATCCCCTGAGATGATACTTGACAGAACTATGTCGTTTGCAGCTATTATTACAGAGGTGTCTGGTGTTGCAATACATATATATCCCATGTCTAAAACTATGAAGAAAAACAAACATGTACCAATACACATGCCAAATATTTATTTTCACTGATCTGTGTGATAGAGACCGGGAATAGAGAATACTGCAGAGTAATTTTTTATTAAAACATATTTGGAATCAAAATGGAATTCCAATTATCCTTGTTTGCATGGAAATATTTGAAATAAATGGGAGAATACTGTGCACATCTGTACCTATCATGTCTATGTTAAAACTTGTGTTCTTGCTATATTTTATCTAAATAGTTAATATATATATATGCATTACGCATTAAATGTAAAATATCCATCACACCTAAAAATGTGCCAAAGCAGCATTCTATTCTTGTCAAAAAAGCAGACTATTGTGATAAAAAATATGTATCTGTGATAGTTACGGATACACATCAATATAGTTCATCATAATGACAATTCATACTACATGTATTTCTATTTTGAATTTGTTTTTGACAATATATGATGTTCTGAAGTCACATAAACAGATCCAAAAATGTCAAAGAAGACCTCAGATGATTAATAGTTATCAAGTTATTAATTCTGCAAAAAAATTACTAGTCATTTACTCAAGTTAATGATGGATAAAACTGTTGCTATATTATGAGCAACAGGCATATATTAGTTAAGATACAATGGGAGAAAAGATGGGAACTGTCATAAAAGTAATAAAATGCTCCACTGTGCGCAGCTAGATACGACCGCAGATGTCGAAACCTGAATATTTGGGGCAATAATGAACACAACATTCAAGCTTGATACAATACTGAATTTGGATTGCGAATAAATATTTGACACAGCATAGGTTTCTGACACAGAATGAATGTTGTCTAAGAATTTTTAATTTACCTATTCAAACCATATCAGTATTATTTGTTTTTATATATAAATCAGAAATAACCAATTTAAAATTTAAAATTGGGCACACATATCAATTTCTTGCTATTGCGCAATACTGTGCAATTGAAAATTTCTTGAAATATTTGACACATAATAGGTTTCTGACACAGAATAACTGAAATCAAAGAACTTAGAATTGGTCATATGATTTCAATTTATATTCAATTTTTTGCTTCTTGTGCAATACAATATGCTGTGGAGAATTGCTACCCCCAAAAAAAATAATTTACCCCTTTTTTTAGCTTTTGTGCAATACACTATGAAGTTGCACTTTGACCCCCTCTCCCAAAAAAAAACAACCAAAAAACAATAAAATTTATTGTAACCCCCCCCCTTTTTTTGCTAAAAAAAATTTGAAATTTTCTTTTTAATTTATGAAATATGAAATGAGAAAAAAATTGCCCCTCCCCAACTTCTCATTTACCCCCCTAAATTTTGTTTTTAACCCCCCCCCAATTTAATTATACTTTGCAACCATAACAGCCCATTTAAATACACCATAACGTATTAAAAAAGAAAATGACAGCATAGTCTCATAGTCATGAATGGCAAATTTTAAATATACATAATTTAAAAGCAGTTTAGATGAGATAAACAAAAAAGCTTCATCAGCACATTTTATATTGGCAAATTTCCAATGAAGTTCATTAAAGTAAAGTTATTGGCAAATTTCCAATGGAATTTGTTAATAATAAAGTTTTGATAACAGGGCACACATATCAATTTCTTGCTATTGTGCAATACTGTGCAATTGAAGATTTCTTGCTATTGCGCAATACTATGCAATTGAAAATTTCTTCAAATATTTGACACATAATAGGTTTCTGACACAGAATAACTGAAATCAAAGAACTTAGAATTGGTCATATGATTTGAATTTATATTCAATTTTTTGCTTCTTGTGCAATACAATATGCTGTGGAGAATTGCCCCCCCCCCCCCCCAAAAAAAAAATAATTTACCCCTTTTTTAGCTTTAATTTTGGACCCCGATTTGGACCAACTTGAAAACTGGGCCCATAATAAAAAAACTAAGTACATGTTTAGATTCAGCATATCAAAGAACCCCAAGAATTCAATTTTTGTTAAAATCAAACTAAGTTTAATTTTGGACCCTTTGGACCTTAATGTAGACCAATTTGAAAATGGGACCAAAAATTAAGAATCTAAATGCACGGTTAGATTCGGCATATCAAAGAACCCCAATAGTTCAATTTTCGATGAAATCAAACAAAGTTTAATTTTGGACCCCGATTTGGACCAACTTGAAAACTGGGTCCATAATAAAAAAAAACTAAGTATATGTTTAGATTCAGCATATCAAAGAACCCCAAGAATTCAATTTTTGTTAAAATCAAACTAAGTTTAATTTTGGACCCTTTGGACCTTAATGTAGACCAATTTGAAAATGGGACCAAAAATTAAGAATCTAAATGCACGGTTAGATTCGGCATATCAAAGAACCCCAATAGTTCAATTTTCGATGAAATCAAACAAAGTTTAATTTTGGACCCCGATTTGGACCAACTTGAAAACTGGGTCCATAATAAAAAAAAACTAAGTATATGTTTAGATTCAGCATATCAAAGAACCCCAAGAATTCAATTTTTGTTAAAATCAAACTAAGTTTAATTTTGGACCCTTTGGACCTTAATGTAGACCAATTTGAAAACGGGACCAAAAATTAAGAATCTAAATGCTTGGTTAGATTCGGCATATCAAAGAACCCCAATAGTTCAATTTTCGATGAAATCAAACAAAGTTTAATTTTGGACCCTTTTGGCCCCTAATTCCTAAACTGTTGGGACCAAAACTCTCAAAATCAATCCCAACCTTCCTTTTGTGGTCATAAACCTTGTGTTTAAATTTCATAAATTTCTATTTACTTATACTAAAGTTATTGTGCAAAAACCAAGAAAAATGCTTATTTGGGCCCCTTTTTAGCCACTAATTCCTAAACTGTTGGGACCAAAACTCCCAAAAACAATCCCAACCTTCCTTTTGTGGTCATAAACCTTGTGTTAAAATTTCATAGATTTCTGTTTCCTTTTACTAGAGTTATTGTGCGAAAACCAAGAAAAATGCTTATGGGGCCCTTTTTTGGCCCCGAATTCTTAAACTGTTGGGACCAAAACTCCCAAAATCAATCCCAACCTTCCTTTTGTGGTCATAAACCTTGTGTTTAAATTTCATAGATTTCTATTAACTTATACTAAAGTTATAGTGCGAAAACCAAATGTCTTCGGACGACGACGCCGACGACGGACGACGACGACGACGACGCCAACGTCATACCAATATACGACCGCAATAAAAACAGATATATATTTTTAATATACCCTCGACTTTCAAGATGTTTGGTGTAGCTCTATGTACATTGTTGCCAAGTAGGGTGCAGCTATATACATTGACATTGTTGCCAAGTCGGGTGCAATTATACATTGTTGTCAAGTTGGGTGTAGCTATATATACATTGTTGTCAAGATGGTGTAACTTTATTTACAATGTTGCCAAGTTGGGTAACATTTAGGTCAATGTCAGAAAAATATAAACAGTTTTGTATGAGGCCAAAAAACTTGGGAATGGCGAGTTTTGCCCTTCTAGGGTTTCGTACCGAATAAAAAAGAAAGTTTATATTTTACTGAAATTGACCTAATATTGTTTTTATACTGCAACTCAAATTGATATACATTGATAGCCATTTAAATGGAAACACAAATTTCAAACTTATTTCTAATCCCTAAATGAACTTTTGATTGTGAAAGAAGTGAGCCAACATGAAATCGACATTGTACAAAATATCACCCTTTAACTATATTAAGGACAAACAGTAAACACAACAGGAAGTGTTGTAGTTGCAGTCTAAAGTTCCATATCACTACAATTTTTCCTTGCCTCACAAAAATCATTAGTCAAAGTTGTATTAGCATTCGCATGGCAGTTATATTCTAGTGACTATGAATTGTCACTATGCTGTACATGTTGTGAAAGTCTATGGGGAACAGTCAAAATTTGAAAGTTTTGCATTGTTCACATGTTTAAGAGATGCCTTATTCATTTCAACATTTGAATTATACAGTTGAAACATATTTCCCTGTCAACAGTGTGTACCATATATACAGTTAGGATCACTATCATTAATTCATCAGTCATCAGATCACGAGGACATCCGAGTAGACAGTACTTCCGTACTTTGATTAGTTATGTAGATAAATCGTTAAAGACGACATGATCAGCTCTATTTCGATATTGAATTTTCTGCTTTGTTGTCTTGTATCTTTTCATTTTTTCCATTTTATTCTATAATTTATGTAGAATAGGGTCAATTGAAATTAAGAAACCGGTATTTTACTCATAAATGAAGACTAGGTACACTGTATTATGAATCCAAATACCTAAATCCCTCGCGTACCAAACCCATTTTCTGGATTCACTCTCACCAGGTACGCTCGTGACCACAACTTTGGTAAGAAAAAACAAAACATTGTGCGCAAAACAACAAACATGAAAAAAGATAATAAGGAAGGTCAGCCTTGACACACCAATGAATCAAAGGTAACAACACTAAACACACAATTCAAACTTTAAGATAAACTAAGAGAATCAGGATAGTCTAACTTGTTGTAAAAACGAAGAGCAGTGGTGTTTTTCTATTTTGTATTTTTTTGTTGTTGCTTTTGGAAAAGAGTGGGGGGGGTCTTTTTAACTAAAACAGTAGATAATATTTTTACTAATCTCGAAAAATGTCTGTACCACTAATACAAACTCAAGCTTGTCTGTTTTTTAAACAGAATCAAAAGTATGGCTCTTATAAAGTCCAAACAAAGTCTCAATGTATTAGAAAATGATTTTGAAAAAGTAAAATACAAGATCATAAACGTTCTGGAATGTTATTGACAGAATGATAGAATTATTGACTTAACTCGTAAATGTAATTTCTCAGAACATCCTCCTCCGTTAAATCAATCAGAAATCACATAGAAATGGAAAATAAAAGTGAAATAAACATAAACTTACCCTTTATTGATACAGAATTATATTTGATTCAAGTTTTCCTAAAGTCCTTAGGTAAATAAATTCTATTATTAGGCCATTCAATTGTATACAAATAAGCATAGTTTTTTCATTAGCACATGGCCTGTTTGAATATTACAAACACGATTTTTAAAAACATTTTAAAACTTTTTGCAATGGAACTGTTGGTTTTGTATTTTAAACTTTTATGGTAGGCATTTGTTAAAAAATAGCGTGACACGTGAAATACATAAATTGATATTAATGGCCTTATAAAGTCGGAAATAAATGTCATGCACTTTGGTGCCAGGTACCAGGAAACTACATTAAAAAATCATGGTCAACTGTCAAGTAGACTTACGTGTAGGTCACGTTTATCACGCGGAAGTAATGTATCATAACATATCAAAATATGTCAATGTATTCAATTTGTTTCCTGTGTATCAGTCTAAAGTGGATACAAATGAATCATTGGAATTATGGTGTTCTATACATAGCATCTACATTCTAGGATACTAGTTGTACAGGTATATTCTTGATTGATCGTCAGTAGTTCTAAGGTCTAACAGTATGAAACCAATAACCCATATTTTTGTCAAAAATGCAGATAAAACGAAAAACTAAATGCCATCTAAGGACAGATCTGCAATACATGCATGAGTAGGTAATAAAGCATATATTATTCAAAATATGCATTATCCCTAAACTTCTACAATATGAGCCCAGCACCACTAACCTGAAATCACTTATTTTGCAATTCATTGTCGAGCCTTCGACTTTTGTCGAAAAAGCGAGACATAGCGATCCTACATTCCGTCGTCGTCGTCGTCGTCGTCGTCGTCGTCGGCGGCGTCCACAAATATTCACCCTGTGGTTAAAGTTTTTGAAATTTTAATAACTTTCTTAAACTATCCTGGATTTCTACCAAACTTGGACAGAGGCTTGTTTATGATCATAAGATAGTATCCAGAAGGAAATTTTGTAAAAAAAAAATTCCAGTTTTTCCGTATTTTACTTATAAATGGACTTAGTTTTTCTGCCAGGAAACATTACATTCACTCTGTGGTTAAAGTTTTTAAAATTTTAATAACTTTCTTAAAATATCCTGGATTTGTACCAAACTTGGACAGAAGCTTGTTTATGTTCATAAGATAGTATCCAGAAGTAAATTTTGTAAAATAAAAATTCCAGTTTTTCTGTATATTACTTATAAATGGACTTAGTTTTTCTGCCAGGAAACATTACATTCATTCTGTGGTTAAAGTTTTCAAAATTTTAATAACTTTCTTAAACTATCCTGGATTTGTACCAAACTTGGACAGAAGCTTGTTTATGATCATAATATAGTATCCAGAAGTAAATTTAGTAAAAAAAAAAAAAAAATTTCCGTATTTTACTTATAAATGGACTTAGTTTTTCTGCCAGGAAACATTACATTCACTCTGTGGTTAAAGTTTTTAAAATTTTAATAACTTTCTTAAACTATCCAAGAATTTTACCAAATTTGGACAGAAGCTTGTTTATGATATAAAGATTGTATCCAGGAGAAAATTTTGTAAAATATTTATTTCTGTTTTTCAGTTTTTTACGTATAAATGGACTTAACATTGCATTCTATTATGTGCATTCACCTATCACACTGAAAATATAGACAACATCAAAAGTAGGCGAGACACTGGGTTCCGCGGAACCCTTACGAATTTTTTTTACTTTGTTGCCATTAACCCGCCATTCCTTATACCATTTAACGTGGTATTGTACTTACTGCTTATACTTCACTTAATATGATTACTTATTCAAACATACAGATACAAGGTCAATACCCAAATTACATACGATTTAGGAAAAATAAATAAATAATGTTACAGAATGTCCAACTGTCAAATGTAACATGCAGGGACGTTGGTATTGTGCGACTGGGGACACTGGTTTGACGTGGCGATAAAGAGGTAAGTGGGTGCTTGTTCACAGAGGCATTTAAAGCAATTATATTTATTTCATTTAAGGATGATCGGGCATCATCTTTGTTTGCAATTCATTTGCCTACGCATCTGTCTGCTCAATAAGCATGGAAATGTCATCTGCATTACAACAAATGTTAAAGTTTTGAAGCCACGTGAATGTGATTTCTCCTGGGACAGTTTATGTCACCCAATCTACCAGACAAAAACAGACAAATACAAACGATGACGCGACATGTTAATTTAACATGAAGTTAAACTAGTTTACATAAATAACGACAGCGCACATTAACACACGAGATTGCACCATTTGTTGATAATATATCAAAGTTTCTATTATAAGTGAATTTCCCTCAAAGGATTCATTACTATCAGATGTTAAATTTTACGTTCCTATGTCGTGTAAAAACTTCGACTTAAGTTATTTTTTAAATAAGATATAACAAAAAGGTACACAATGACACGAAAATCAATAAGCAAAAAGAACTTCTGCATGAAAACTGTGTCAAAAGAGAGCACAGAATATACAAACGTAGGCAAAGAAAGAAGGAATGAAATTTGAGATTTTACTGTTTGGTGCTATAACTACTCATAAACGAAATCCTTAAAGCAAGTATTTTTAATGCAAAATATCACTTTTAACAAATGGTCCCTTTTTGTTTTGGAATTTATATTCAAATCATAAGCCTTAGAGCAACTTGCCCTTATTTTACCGGCTTTTCGTCAGTATCTGAATCGTGTTCAGCAAATGTTTCTAATAGACACCAGTAAACTCACATTGTCGTCAATGGTGAAGTACAAGATAAGAATCTAACTTTGGAGCGTGTTGGACCTAGGCAAAAATAGACAACAATAAATTTAAATCAGGGACAGTGCGCAGTCCATTACAGTGAAATTATATCAAGTACATAAATATTTAAGGAAAGATACAGCATAGTGAAACAAAAAATTCAAACTAACAATGAAGTTCTGTTTATTGTTAATGAGTCAAAGGGGGATAATTGGAATTATTTTAGCTTCATTATCAATGCAAAACAACCCATGTAAGGAACATACAAAATAAAATTCATAACAATGGAAAATTCAGTCAATGCTTTCTGAAAACAGAAATGTTTTTTTTTAATTAAAGATTATAAAGAACGATTATTGTACTTCTAAAGGGTAATCAAATTCTGCTCTGCAAATAGAAAATGAAAAGAACTTTGAGCTGATAATGACACTGAATTAATGGTAAAAAAAGAATTATATCTTAATATTAAATCTAAATGATATTTAGATTTCTTGATAATTTTAATATTCAACACTAATTACATGTCACGTAGAAAGTGATTTATTTTCTGTCAAAACCGTTTTTCCCTAAATATCGGTCACAACTGGTATTGTTGTATATTTTTCATAGACACTCGTTTGAAAAACTAAATCAAAATAATACGAAAAACGTGTTTTTTCAATGAAAAAATAACAGAATCTATCTCTTTTAAAATGTATTATCAAATAATTTCAATATGAAAGTTTCATACACGACAGGTCAACGGTTACATACAATCATAGATCTTAAATATATTTCCTGGGAACTTGATTCTTGGCAACTCTTTTCGCTTGTCTATCTTTTATAAAATTCTACACTCCCGGCCTGGCTTACGTTTTAAGCCTTAATGGCAAAAGTTGGCAACAATAGCTATTTTTAAAAGAGTTCAAATTGCTGCTACTGATCAAATTGACAGTCCATGCAGCTTGTTTTGTAAGTCAAAAGCTTTCAACGCGCAAACAAGTAATAATACATGTAGCTAGTGTAGAAAGCTAGAAAGCATCTACGTTAAATTGGGTTTTTGGTTTTAAATTTGACCAGATTTATATAGTAAGCTGAATTTTTAGGACGATTCGTAATATTAAGAATATGAAAATGATCTATATTTGTGTTTATCAATATATTATTATGCATTTCTTTTAGATTAAACATTAAGGATTTATAATTTTAGCAAAGGTGTACAAATGTATATGTATACATTCTGTATATCACTTTTATTAGACGACAATTTATTATTATTTTTTTTTTTCGTTTTTATTTATTTACTATTTTAAATGCAATTTTCTAGCCTATATTCATGTTGGCAAATTTATCATTTTTTTTAGACGGAGACAAATATGCACAACATTTATAACTCAGATTTGACTGTTTTGTTTGACTTTTAATTTCGTTCTACAAATTACGTTTACTTCGGAAACCGTTCATGCTGCCGTTTCTGTCTATCTATAAACTTGGTTATTATTTTCGAGACGTAGAAGGGATTTTCTAATCTTCTCCCACTGCGACAATTCTTTTATCTTTTCCCTTTAGTAAGGTTCTATGCGAGTTATTTTCTGGATATTTTCTTGTGAAACAAATATGTTGTTTTCCTTCAATATATATATCTCCTCTGGGTAACATGGTTTGAGAAGGTAAAAAACTAATTTTGAATTGACATTTTTTACAAAATAGACCCGATCCTAGACGCATGATCTAACATATTATACCTTAAGAAAACATGTAAAATCAAGAACCATAATGCTATAGTTAAGATTTATTATTATGTCAATCAAAACATTTACAATTTTTTAATTTATAATTTTACAACAATCAAAGGAGATAAATACGAGAAAGAAGTAAAAGATTTCTACTCTGAAAGTACATGTAAATATTTGTTCAAAACTAATTAAAATCAAATCTGTATGAACTGTTCATGAAATAAAAATAATATAGTGTTATTAAATGGGCATTTCCATATAAAGCCTGTATTATGTCCGAGTCAGTCGTATTGGGTCGACCGCCTTGGTGGTCTCGTGGTAGCGTGCTCGCCCCGAGTGCGGAAGGTCGCGGGTTCGATCCCCGGCCGGGTCAAACCAAAGATATTAAAATTGGTATTTGCTGCTTCTCCGCCAAGCACGCGGCATCTAGGAGTAAGAGCAAAGACTGATCGGCTCGGAGTCAGTATAATGTGTCCGAGTGAGGTGATATGTCTTCCTGTGGACAGTTACCTCGTGAGCTAGCATATTAAAAATCCGACTTAGCGTGTCGGTCTAGTACAAAGCAGGGATCATATTCATTATCATATCAACATGTTCTCGTCCTGATATGCACCTGGTTGCCACTGGACGTTAAACAATAATTCATCCATCCATCGTATTGGGTCGAGGTCAACTGTATAGCCTATACAGCTGATCGAGATCCAATACAACTGTATGAGGACATAATATAGGCTTTATATAAAAATACCCACCTTTATTAACTAATGACTTAAAAATACAGTACTTTTAATAACCAATGACTTAAAATACAATATAAATTGTCTATTTAATACAATCCCATGTGTCTGAAATGGGTCATTAATACTGGTTTTATACAGAAAAACCGGTACTGGTCATTAATACAAGTCTAATACATAAAATCCTGTATTAGACCTGTATTAATGACCAGTTCCGGTTTTGTATTAATTCGACAGTTTTTACTGTATTTCAACACATTAGTCATGTTAGTTCATAATACAACATTTCAGTATAACTTTAACAATGGAAGATGGCGTCATCTATGTAGCAGATTAGTCTTAACTAATTTCATCTGTATATTTTGAAGCTGACCCAATCCTTCTCTAAGTCTTCTTTTTAGCTGTTAAAAGGATAGACGGATTGATTGTTGTTTGATTAAAGTCGAGTGGCAAATATTTCATGCTTCTTCAGTTCAACAATTTCTAAAACATAATTCAAATAGGGGTGGGACGAGACACAAAGGGGAACCAATTTTGACTGGCACTGTAAAAGGAGGATGATTTGGTAGTGTCGCATAATTTAGCCTTCTGTAGCGGGATTCTCTTTTTCGGAAAGTAGAGAAAGGGTCTTTAGGGAGAGCGGCATTCTCCAAACACGTTACCATCTATAGTCCACAGTCAGGCTTTCCCGTATTATGATCTGACAACCTCGCAACGAGAAAAAAGGATAGATGTATCTCAGTATAAATAACTCTTTATTAAATACATATTATATATATTTATTAAGCAAAGAACCAGACAAATTATACATGGCATATAAAGAAAAAAAAAACAAACAAAATTATTTCTAACCAGTCCACACCACATTTGTAAGTCTCTCGAGATTCGACTCTACTGAATTATATTAATTTTCGTCCTAAGGGATATAATTAGAAAAATGCATTGTTGTAATGATAATTGTCGGTACAATTCTCAATACACAGAATAATCTAATATTATACTTAGAAAACATATTGTTGTTGGTCATTAAGTCAACAGAAGGTTGTTTTGATACGATTCTCCATTAGTTATGAATCTTAGAAACATTGTTCCTATAAATTAACTTTTTTCGTAATGACTGTTACTATAGAGAAAATTCCCCTAGATACCAGTGTTGGAAACCAGCCACAAAATTGTTAACATATGTAATGATATTGTACTGACCAAACTGATTTTTAAATGTATTTTTCTGATATTGTGTTTGTATTTCTGGTAACTTACTTCAATATTGTTGCAATAACGAGTCATTCTCTCAACGTTTAGTCCTGCTTGTAACTGGTATTGTTTTTACTAGTCTTGTATTTTTTTTAGCAGTGGCGACAAATGTTGGGACCATCGAAAAATGTTCAAAAGAAACTTACAAACACTTTCATGGTTTGTATGCAGTTAAAATAAATAATAATAAAAAAATAAAATAAAACAAAACAGGAAAGGTTAGCAATGCCATACCAATAAACTAACGACTTTTAAAATGCTTTTAAAATCATACGTCCGTTTTTACAATCGACTATTTTGTAAGAATGAATGTTCAAATTGGATGATTCAAATTTGTTTGAGAGATATTTACAGCTTATAAACTATATTTTTTCATTGATATTGTCTTTATTACAGACGAAACAAATAATTTTTCAACAACGACTGATTCCAATTTTCTGCGAGGCCTTCAGAAGAGTTGAGCTTTGAAATATTATTTATACATTTTAATTAACGGTAGCCCTATTATTCAATTTTGCCTCAAGTTTAAGAGGAGAATACTTTGTTTTACTGAACATAATTTTGAAATCAGATACTTTACAGACCGAATCTCCAAATAGTAGTTTAATGAATTAGAAATCCAGAAATACCCAAGCACAATTTCATATTGTTACTGCTTTAGTTTCTTAGTTTTCTGCTTCTAATTCTCATTATTTTATTTTATATTTTTTGTATATTTTTTATCCTTGTTGTGCTTGTCTCTTCTGTTGAATTCTTACGAGTTTGCCTTTGGATTCCGGTCTTACAGAATTGTGGATTCGATATTTAATTTGAGATATGAACATAAATTTACATATTAAATAGTTTAAGGACATAATTAAGAGTAAATTTAATAAGTGAACTTTCGATAACCGGCGACTTTCACCGCGTGGTGCCAATGATTTCGTTAAATTTTATCCATGTGAGCTAAATCTTACTGATTGGCTTTTCTGTAGGCCGTAAGTGGTAGTCATGCTGAGGGTCAGACATTTTACCAGTTAGACCATATAGAAGTCAGTAAACCAGAAATTTGAAAAGTCCAGATATCCAAGTTGTGAAACAGCTATATATTTTTGATGTTAAATTTACGTTGAATGATAGATCTTAGATTAATTCTTAGATTTGAAGGTGACATGGTCAACGAAAATTAACTTCTAATGCTAGATTGGAGATAATTACTTTTGTATGACTTACATACAAATCAATATTAAAAGCATGCTGTCTCGTAGCAGTAAAGAATTAAATTCAAACTTGCTTCACTTAAGATTTATGTTGTCTTATAAGTCATTGCATATTTGATGTTATAGAGGGTTCTAATCATTGACAAAACGGCTCTTCTAACATGTCTAATGGACGCATGTTCAGGGGGTGTCGCCAGCTTCCTAGCAAATGTACGTTCACAGACAGTTCACAGTTGGTATAGAATAGACATACTGGGATACCAATCCCGATGCCTTTAATGTGAAATGCGACAAATTATATTTGATGATCAGGGCTCAAGGCTAAAACAATTAAGAGCCATAACAATATCCAAAAAGTAAACCGTATTCCCTTCGTGAATATATGGAATATGGTTACACTACAATTGGAGTTCCGTACAATTTGTAATTTTCTTATTTTATACTTGTGAGCCTGTAAATTGATTTGATATACTACATTTATATCACGTTCTATTATCATCGTTACGATTTCATTGCCCGACAAGAAATTTTGATCTGACTGACGAGAAATAAAACTTTCAGGCATGAATGTTATAACGGATTTTATTTTTTGCAATGTACGGGTGTCGTTAACGGAAAAGGAAACGCGTACCCTTCCGGCATACGTTTACACACATAGTGCTTTGATTTGTTTTAGTGCTGTTTTTTTTTCTTATTCTCTCTGAATTGCTTTGCGATTCTTATTCTTTTAGTTTTATATTTGTGTATTTGTTATATGTTTTACTGTCCTAAGGTGTTGGCCTTGTCTTTGTATTTTGATTTAAGGGACTTCTTTTAATTGCTACGAATTCTGTTGGCGCTTTTATTTCAGTCTCTTACTTCACAGTCTATGCATACAATAGCGTCAGGCTTTCCTGGACATTTATTTTAATTCAATAACCAAAATTTGAAAGCGTAAAATTTAAAATAAAATATGATTAGAATAGTGTTCATTATTAATAGTAAATTATTCAAAACAGATGAAACATAGAAATGTAAATACAAATTTTAAAAAGAATTCTTTTTTAATCATATATCCCATAATAAGAAAATACTGGTGAGACGAGCTGATTTAGGTCAGCTATATATATTTCACAATTGCGATTGGCTAAATTAAGGTCAGCCTCGAGCTCGGTATCACTGACTTCTATATCACGCTGCAATAAACTTAAATATGCTCCAGCTTAGCGAGAGGATTTTCGACACAATAATATGAATAATATGGCAAAACTGTTTGCGATGAATAAGAAATGGAACGGTCATTTTGATTTGTCGATTCAACCATTCGACCTCACATAAAAAAATATTATATATCGACAAATTCTAAAGGGGGAATGTGTAGATTTTGTGCACAACACTGTTTTCAGGTTTTAGTAGAATCAGCTTGAATGGCCTGATAAAGCCGCTCTATCGTTTTTCCGATTTTGAAAATTGGTCCCAATTTAAAAATTATTGCAGTACATAGAGTCGTGATAATTCAGCATTCTCCCCGCATATTCAGGACGAAATATTTTCATGTGGCCCGAATTATGAACTTATATTGATATGCTTTGTGGAATTTACATTTACATACAAAATCAGTTTGCATATATACATGCAAAAGGTTATTCATATCTGTTTTACGGTCCTTCTGTTGTTAAAGGTTTCATATTTGTTTTTAGGACATTTGAATTATAAGCAAAACCTAGGAAATTCAGTACAGAAACGATAATCCTACGCATCAAATTTGATATCTTTTAATTTTTTCTTACACAAATAATATAAATGAACATGCCCACAGTCTTGACAAGTCTAAGAACTCAATTGAAAAAAATATTGAGTAAACACTGCCTCAATATAGAGTTGAGGAACACTCCACAACCACAATCATGGTGATATAGGAAATATGTTACCATTTATGAAATGTGTTGTTGCTAAAATCCTCTATCCACTTCAGATTGAATCAGTTTTTAATTACCTATAGGATAGAATTTGAGTATTCTTATTCCCTTTTATCACACAGATACAATCTTTGTATCAAGCATAAAGCATAAAGGTGAACACCACAGTCCAGTCAGAAAAAGCCCATTACACATTAATTTTAGGAGCAACAATGGTACTGTTTAGTGTCGAGTATCAAAATATACCGAAACTATTCTCGTTGCATTGGATGGCGTACATGTATGTAGCAGACTTGTCTATGTTCATGATAATTGATCTATGATATCACAGTGTTTTGTGAAAAAAAATATTAAATTGAATTACTTCTTTAAGCAACAACAAAAAAGATATCGATGCTAATATCTGCATTACAGTACTTGTTGAATGTCATTGTGGCTACTGTCCTGAAAGTTTTGAATATACAATTGTATATCGGTCTTGCAGTAAATTAACAAATATACATACATAATGATATCAAAAAGTCTAATAAATAACACTCACAGGGGAAAATATCCCATTTATAGGACTAATTTTATACTGTTCAAGAGACTGATATTTTTTTCTTGTATTTCAATACTGCTATAAATTTCAATTACCCCAATAACTAAACTGAAATATTATCTTAACTCCTTGAATGAAATATTACGAAATACAATTTTCATGGAATATTTATAAGGACTTTGTCTGGAAACGGGAGGAATTACTGGATTTACTACACATTTCTCAAGTGCATGTCAATGGCTTAAATTTTCCCCATCTGGTACAACGAAGATACGGTTTTTTTTAAAAAAGAAATAGATTACAACATTTACGTTCAAGTAAATTCTGACATATTTGGTACTAAAACGCCCACTTCGACAGAGCAGAACGGCGAGACAAGAAGTTTAAAAAAACGATTGAAACATTTACAGAAAATGATGTTATGTATTTTCTTTTGACCTCGAATAAGATGAAAAATTGCTGTTGTAAAATTGTTAAATTTTATACAAACTAACGAGTATCTCATTCGTGCAATGCGTTGTTCTTATATGGTATTGGCTGTACACTTTTGGACTTTTAATATCTGAATTTGTTCCTCGACATTTGGGTTTTCCTTTCCATTTCAATAATTACGGTATCCAGACCATACTGGATAAAGTATGGCAAGCCGTTTTACTATTTATTCTAACTTCAAGATATCTTATATAGTATATAAGATATCTTACATAATCTAGTTTTTATAAGATATCTTATTAACTTTATAAGATATCTTATATAATCTACTTTTTATAAGATATCTAATAAACTTTATAAGATATCTTATATACTTTATAAGATATCTTAGATAAAGTTTGTAAGATATCTTATAAAGAAAATTACATGAAATATCTTACAAATTATATGACATTTCTTATAAACTATATGAGATATCTTATAAACTATATGGTTTATAGGCTACTTGTTTATTAACGAAAACAATAAACAATTACAAAGTTCTCTTTTATAATACTTACATGAGAACCTAACATGGTAACAGTAGATAGTAACACATGCTCTAAATTTGAAATAATAATTGCAGACAAGAACCAAGCCATATCATGCAGTATATGCGAAATAAATTTATGCCTGGAGGCAGCAAAGTCTCTAAAACTATAGCACTTGCTTGAAATAAAGTTTCATAACAAAACATGGAACTCCAAGAGAAATGCCATAAACAAAGTCCAAGTAACTGGCAATGTCGGGAGACAAGCAAACACCCAGAACAACTGGAAAGCAACGGTCATACTCATTACTTTGTACAGGCATTTTCAAATGAAAGTGGTGGGTTAAACCAGGTTTTACGGCATGCCAAACCTCCTACTTATATGAAGGTTGCTATATTTCTGGGTATACGGAAATGAGTAGCCGTTAAAACAACCGACTCATGATCATACGCTCACACGAGTAAACAGTGGTCAACATATTTCAAGGAATTTCATCAAGACTATCCTTTCTAATATTTTAAGATAGGAACTGAATATTTTTCTATCAAGTCTTGATATCTACCAAAAAATATTTTTAGGGAACGAAGAAGGCATAATTTCTCCTAGCCTTGGTTTATCTGTCTACTTCTCAGACGCTTATGTCTTATTTGGAACTCCGATAGTCGCTACAAGCTCTAATATTGCGAATTAATTGATTATTAAAAGAAAACTTAAAGTGAACTTGTAGGATCTGTAAACAAAACTTTCTAACCTAACAGGCGTGTCTTCACAGCTAAAATCTTTAAGGGTCTCCACTAATTGGCGACTGACGAAAATAGAAGACGATATAGACGATATGAGATCTGGTACATGTAATGCGGAAAAAGTAAAAGAAGAAGTAATGGTAATGCAATCTCATGTAGATGACGACATCAAACACGAGTTCCAGAAGCACTCTGCAAAATGACGTCAGAAAATAAATCGGAGAAATAGTAGATAAGAAAACACGTGCCATAAAACTTACCATTTTCAATTGCAGAATGTTCAGGCACATCAAATAGTGAGGACTAGAAGGCGTTTGACAAAACAAATATAAAATATTTTTTAAAATTCATAAAACCAGAAATACCAGATATTGAAATTATACTCAGACTGGGCAACCCTTCCGCCATTAAAGATAATATTTAATAACAAAAAGGAGGCAATAAAAATCGAAAACGTTCTGAGACGAGCAACAAAACAAAATTGTCAAAAGTATATAAAACCTGCGTTATTCAGAAAGAAATGATATCTAATAATACCATCTTCTAGATTAAGGACAGACATGATTGAAACGTTTAAAATATTAAATAATTATGAACGAGTTGAGCAAGAAAAAATATTTAAAAAATAGCCAAACAGCAACCAGGGGTCACAGGTACAAATTAATTAAAAAAAATACTGCAGAACCCATATCAGAAAATACGCAACAAATAGTGGACTCGTGGAATAATTTACCATCCAAAGTAATAGTAGCAAAGTCACAATCTCCCATGCAGAGTTGTCGGTCCTTGGAGATTGTCAAAGTCAGTGAATAGCTTCACGAGCCAGTTAAATAAATACTGAAAAAAAACGTATACATGTACGGACCATATGGATTAGTAGAAGAAGGATCTTAGGGACTAACTAGCCCACACGAATGGCCTCAGACCAGGCAAACCAGCTGGTAAATATCAGAATGTTACAGCATAACGCAAATGTCCAAATTTGTAAGAGTCGACGAAATTTGGACATTGATTTATGATATAATATTGTTGCATTTACTCCATTCATTAAATGAAGGAAAATTAAAAATTTTGACAATGAACTTAGAAAGATATATGTCAGTGAAATAGGGGGAGGCAGAGGAAAAAAAGGGGGCTGCAATACTTCAGCACCATATTTTGGACTGAAAACAAAAATCAGCTTTTAATGAATTTTCATATTTTCTGATGTAAATCACACACATTAACTGCTTTCACATTATTTCACTGCTGTTTTATTATATTTATAGGGAAAAAAACACAATATTATCCAAAGAATAACTATTTCTTTACCTGTTTATCTTTTACGTCTCAAGTTTAATTGCGTTCAAATAAGGGAACAGCCAAAACTAGCCTTGAACTTAAGTTCAGCGATCATTGAAAACCATCGTATTTGTCCTATCAGAATCAAAATAATTCATGGGGACACTAATATACGGTGATTTTACCGTGGTTAGGCACTTCATGCCAATATTTGTCATAAAGGGCCTACCCGTGATAAAATCACCATATATTGTTGTCCCCATGAATTATTTCTTAATTTTTCTTTTTCCCTTAAAAACGTATTCCCCACTTTCAAAGTAATAAAATTACACACATTGTCTGTAGACTTTGAATGGAACTTCTGAAATATTTCTGTGGCCTACTGTAGATCAGAATCGCATTCCAGAATAGTATCCAAAAAGTAAAAATCCACAAGCTCTCTAAGAACAGAGGTATGCGTAAGGGAAAAACTCTCATTTTTGCAACACCAAATTTCCAAATAGCAATTTCATTCTAGTACACAAAATCTACCACCTAGCAACTCTTCCATTGGTACCCTTAGAGATTTGAGTTAACCCTCAGAAGTAACCACTTAGCGTCACCAATAATCGTCCTACTATTCTAAACGTTATGCACTCGTTATGGCCGTCAATGTTCACAAGCCGAAAAGTAAAACATAAAAAATCTAAAGAAAGAGCTTAGTGTTAAAGAAATATTATATACATGTATGTTAAAAATTATTTATTTCGGTTAATTTGTAATACGTTTTATTATGCAGCCTATCTTTATTTAGAGACTTTATAATTAAAAGTATTTCTCTCTTGCGTAGTTTTGCCCTTAGATGGTTTTGAATCCACATCTTTGGTAACTTTGACTTTAAAATTTGCTCCTTAACCTCTTGGGGTATTATTTCGGCATTCAACTCTATAAGCCATTGAGCACAAATGACGACTCGAACATTGTTTAAATCCACGAAATGTACGTATCTTATCCTCTAAAATTTGTATTAAAGATGCTTTTTAAATAAGAAAAGTTTGACAATTTGTACCAAGGGCAATCGGTATGATCTAAGGTTACAAAAACTAGCTCAGTGTAAAAGCACTTGATATTTTTGCTCATCGTCAACATTTTATAAAGTTTCTATAGGCAATCGCAGTACAAATTAAAGATAGCCTAAAAGTATTCAGTTGAAGTCATACAAATGTGATTCTATTTAAAATATGACATTAACATATTCATTATATAACATCTGATATAAACAAATTATATCTGACATCTTAATCTACCTGTAAAGCGATCTGCAGACGAACTCGTAATAATTATTTGTTTGTTTGTGAGAAATGCTTTTAAAACTGTGATTTTCAAAAGAAGGAATGACGAGAATAAATTAAGACGAAACGAAATAAATGAATAAAAATTATAAAAATTATATCTTGAATAAGAAATGTCCTGTCAAAGTTACTGCAAACCGTGTTTTTATTCATCGTTGTTCGTATCTTTCCAACCGGTTGCCCGGTTACACGCTCTGTTAAAACAGAAGTTAATGTATCAATTTCTTGGATTTATAAGTCTCTTTTACGCTTTCATAAATTTCAGGTAATTTGAAGAAACGATACAGGTATTGGTCATTAATTTAGAACCTGAATGCATATGTAACTAAGCTTATCACTATGAAAACATTCTGAATCGTCATAATATGCAAGAAACTGAGCAATGTTTCAGTTGATATCAGACATTTTTATCTTTCAATTTGACATAAAACGTTTTAATGGCCAGACATAAATCGTGAAAGGAAGGTTATGTAGTTTCAGAGAAGTTTTTGTACATATGCCATTAAAACACATGTTTAAGTTACGTTGTTAAAAATGACAAAAAATTGTATAAAACGACGGATATTGTTAATCTGTTCCATTTCAAAGAAAGGTCACACGATTTTTATAATCTGTGAATTTTCAAAAATAGCTAATTAACAATTATTGCAATACAATATCAGGACCAATAATCATGATAATTGCAATGCAGGATAATGGAAATTTAATAAGGTAGATTTTGTGCAAAATAAATCATTCCTTCAAATTAAATTATTTTTGGTGTTTCTTTCAACTTCTCTTTCATTTGTGAATGAGGAATGGTGGTATAGAGGATAGAAAAATCACATTTTTTTAATGCTGTTACAGACTGAAGTGAACCGAGATGGTAAAATATCCTTTAAGTCTTTGGAGTTCTTTAATATCAATATTTGATTGACACCACTTCTTGAATAGCTTGTCTCACAATAACTTCGGAGGCCCATTTTTACAGCTGTTAAAATAGAATTTAGAAGTTGAAAGAATGGTTTAAACGGTGGAATACTTGGCAGATCCAGCTATAAAGCCTTGTTTATATGGACACTTATGTAACGTAAGATCCCAATCACCATCTTTGATGGAAATACCAAATGAAGATAAGACTGATCTATGATTGTCGGTTATTTTTAACTTTGAAAGCTTTATATGTAGGATATTGAATATAGTAGCTTTTGCATACAAAAACGATGTTATTAGGGGTCTTATCTGGAACAACAACATATTTGTCATAAATGGCGGACAATGTCTTGGCAGCATCAGGGTTGCTGAAGACTGATGTTTATTTTTTACTTATAGACCCTCCAAGTTTATCAATTCGGACTTGAATCAACGATCTTCAAATAAACCATACCAATATCGGGTATTGCACAAATTCGTTCGAAAGAAAAAAAGTCCCCTTTGAGGAATGACGTGACACTTTACATGCGCATGTATCTTCCCCGACGCAATTTAGAGTGCAAAATTTGAAAGAAACACGAATATCTGAGGTGAATCAGACTGTTAAACGACGTTTATAAAGAGGAATGGGAAAATACATTCCCTTTGGTACCTAATTACTCAGTATTTGCGACAACGAAATAGTTATGTTTCTATTTCGACAACGATTAAAAACCGATAACCACTGTAATTCAACTGAATTTCCTTACCCTGTGGGAGTATATTTCACAAAATGCAATTTCCTTGAGATATTTATAGGTTTTTTAAAAGGTAGAGTGACATAGTATGTCTTAAAAAGTTGTAAATGTTTACCCCAATCAATAGAAACAGTTATACTTTATACTGAAATAGACTTTTTGTAGAAATTCTTCTGAAATAAAC
Source organism: Mytilisepta virgata (assembly GCA_028015205.1). Classification (NCBI taxonomy): domain Eukaryota; kingdom Metazoa; phylum Mollusca; class Bivalvia; order Mytilida; family Mytilidae; genus Mytilisepta; species Mytilisepta virgata. The sequence continues at coordinate 72,627,210 of CM051521.1, forward strand.
TTTAACGTTAGTTATAATAGAAGGTGAAGTCTAAATGTTAACCTATTTTATTCTTTATATGAGACAACAGACCAGAAAGGACAAAAAAACTCTCTACAGCCTTCAACAAGCCCTGTCGTGGTATAGGGGTTAGCGCATCGGAATGCGAAGGCAACGGTCCCTGGTTCGATTCCCGTTTGGGATGAACATTTCTGGGATCAAATTTGCGACGTGCTATCGACACCATTAGCGAGGATGATCTCGATAAACGATGCAAGTCCGTCGGATGGGGACGAAAAATGGCTGTCCCACCAAGTGGAGAGAGATTAGTAGAAGTTGATATACAATGTAACTTGTTTCCCGATCCACTATAAATAAATAAGTTTAAATCAAAATAAATAGTTTTATTAAATAATACGATTAAAACAGCCCTAATACTACCAAAATGGCATGTGTCATACTGGTGACGTCGTCCTGGTCACATAAATCACGTGATCTATATTGCTTTTCGGCCCGGTCCAATACTGAAAAAGCAAGTCAGTATTAAAATCATTGGCCCTGTAAACATATATTGTGCATGTAATTCAGGATTCATTGCCAGTCCGTATTGGAAATATTGGCCCTATATTCACATCATTGCCAGTCCGTATTGGAAATATTGGCCCTATATTCACATCATTGCCAGTCAGTATTGGAAATATTGGCCCTATATTCACATTTGATGTATGTAATACAGCATTCAGAACAAGTCTGTATTGAAAAAGTTGGATTATTTAATAAAAGTGTTATGAACTGGCTGTTTCTGTATTGGCACTGGTATAGATTCAAGGTTTGCTGTATTGGCCTCGAGACCATACGGGTCTCGATGCCAATACAGCAAACCTTGAATCTATACCAGTGCCCTATGGGTCTCGAGGCCAATACAGCAAACCTTGAATCAATACCAGTGCCAATACAGAAACAGCCAGTTAATAACACTATATTATATATTATTTTATATAATTATTTTATATCGACGATGATTTTTATCTTCTGTATATTTTTCGAAAACAATGATGCATTTAATAATAGAAATTTTAATATAGGATTCAATTATACATAGTTTCAGTAATTATATAATATACTTTTCACATGTTAAAGCCATTTCTTGACACTTTGACATTGTGCTTTTGATACGTTTTTCCCTCTATGTAAGTGGAATATTTCCCGGACGACGTCAAACGGTGATCAGCCATTCTTTTTATTACAAGAAGAATATGTCGTAAGAAACGGAGAAGTCAAATGAAAATGTTATTACGATCATAATAAATCTACTGAACTAATACATCATACATTTTTGTACTTACAGAAAGTACAAGCTAACGTATGCTCTGATTTCACAAGATGCTTCTAAAGTAAACAATCGAACAACCCTATCATAATTCGAGTAATATTGGTCAAATCAAATAAGAAAGCTGCTGCCTGTAAACTCTGGGAATATCTAAGACAGAAATTGTTTCTGCAAAAATGAACATTGGTATAATAAAACATGGAAGCCATAACTCCATTTGGATAATAGCCAATTACCAGACAATATTATTTCAAACGTTTAGCATGGATGACTGAAATATGCCTCCTTTTAAATAATTAACAGTGTAAAGTTATTTCAGAAGTTTCAAATTGCCTGACTTGATTTTCAACACGATTTATGATTCTGCCTAGGGACTTCTTTAGCGTAAAGATTTTATAAAGGACATTTATTAAGGCGTTATGAGAGGTTGAAAAAATATAGATATCAAAAAGTGTTTGATGCGTCATTGAACTATCAAATGTTGGTGATGAAGGCATGGGACGTTATTATAGTAATACGAGTTGTTTTGAAGCAATTTATTGATGTATAAAGGAGAAAAGTTCACTCACACAATGACTCACAACTGAATAAAGTCCGAAGGACTTTATGTTAAGTTTGTGAGTGACCTGCTGGCGTTTATACACCGATAATTTGCGGAAAACAACACTTATTACTTATAATTTCATAATAATTAGAGTTTTTGGCAAAGTAAGAAAGAAATGAGCGCTTTAAAATGACATTTTGTTTTTACTTTGTCACATATTCATACGATGAATGTCATTTATCGAAAAAATAAAAGATCCCAGACGTCACGTTCCGACTATCTAAAATCAACAATACACACCGTATTGGAATCATCGTAAAATGTATAGTTTTTTTCTTTGAATCATTATTTGTCATTTTGGTAAGAATAAACAGACATTGGACGGAGATTTTTTATTAATGCATTTGTCCAATTCCTAATTTTGTAACTTTCAATGGGAATGCGTTTCGAATAGCATGTTTCAGCGTTGAAAGTCTGGGCCTGTATGCATAAATTTACTGAAGTTAAGATTTTCATAAGGAAACATTTGAGATAAATAAACTCCACCCATTTGTCCTAGGTGGTTTCCATAGAAATATGCACCCACAATATTTAAGTAGTATGCATAAACGTTCTTATAAACACTGAAATTTTCACTTAATTCTAATGTACATAGTACGGTACCTTAAGTATATTTTGAACCTACACAAATTACAGTAAGCTTTATTTAAATCTTAAAAGCTGTACATATCGCTGTCATATGCAATTTTGAATAGAAAAATATAAGCATTATGTTTATTTTGATGATTTTGGTAACTTGCACACTTAGTACAATTTCCCTTATAACTATATTCACGTATACCGAGAGACATTTTTAATAGTTTTGATTATCGCCTTGCTACATTCACGATTTTATAATCTAGAGAACAAGCATTTCTATTTTGGGGGAGAGGGAGAGGGGAGGCAGGGAAAAATTTGAAAAAAATATTTTGATACAAATTATGATAGAAAAAGACAGGCTCAAACGTGGTAAAAATAAAAGGCAGGACTGATTGTCCACTGCTATCCAACGGTAGTTTATTTTTAAAATAAAAGTTGAGCAGTTGAAAAAGAATTAAGGCAGGCAAGATAAATGATGCTCAAAAGATTTCAGGATCGAAGCCTTGCCACCTCTTTATAAATTAAAATGATATTTTTACAATTTTGAATATTTAATTTTTTATTGTGTTTAATGTAAATTCATGATGGGTTCCAAGGAAATTTTTAGTTAAACATTAGCCTTAGAAACACTTAGTTTTATGCATACGGGCCCTGGCTTTTAGTTTGGCAATATACAGAGAATGAACGGACATGCAGCTCCAAATAGTGATGAATAAAATCCGTTTTGCTGTCAATTCTTGTACCGTTTTATCTGTTTTGCCCTGTACAAATTGTATTTCTTAATGTATTTATTTGTCATTTTTGTTTCTGTCCTAAAATGTTATTTATGTCTATGGATTTTTTCTCGGTTATAATATGGCGGAAGTACGGGACAGGACATGCTTAATCTTTGACTCATCTAATATTTTGTTTTAAATTCGCCATGCTAGTGATATGGCGTTTTCCTCTCGTGTTGAAATTTTCTTATTATACTATGTATTTCTAAAGTTCAAAATCGAAATCGAAAGGCAACACAAACAAATGAGGATGGAACATAACAAAAAAGCCACGAGATTACATGTTTAACTAAAAGAATAAAAAACACGTAATAAACTAAACAGAGTTAGGACAAGACAGCAAAAAACAAAAAAATCAAGCTTTAGCAATGTGAACCAATAGGTGAAAAAGGCGACAATTGCTTGTGTAAACAAGCCCCTTTCAATTACCTTTTTTTCATTGCTATTGGAGGCATTGTCACTAACCAAATAACATTTTTTGTAGTGTCAGCAATTATTCTACATTCATACTTTAACAGAATACAATATATATTCACGTAATCTGGTTTTATATAAAAATGGTCAATTAACTTCCTTTCTGATTATTTCTTAACTTAATAAGATAGTGGCCGTAGTATTTGAATGGGATGTTCACACATCAGTAATCTTACAAATGACCACATTAAGATAGATTAACTGTAATATATTTAGTAGCAACGCTATCGTGACGGTCTACTGTATTATACAAATGACCCTAGCTCAATAATCAAAATGTAAAAAATTAAAGAATAGGTATATATTCCAATAAGACAACATCGTCTTGTATCAGATTTAAATGTAGTGAATCAATGTTAGTGTCTGGTAGAAGAAACTTTGACGTACTTTATAAGGGCTGACAATAAGCGCTAGAAGGTGTCCGCTATTCACCTGTCGTGAATTGTTGAATAATTGGTTGTCAAAGAGAAGGAAGGGTTACTTCATATATCATTTACAGATGTGCGTTTTATGCATCGAAATTGGATCCAAACATTTATCATTACCACTGAGTCGATAACACTGCATATGGACTCCAAGTCCCCTAAGGGTATCACCAGCTCAGTTGCTTGTATTTGGATACTAGCCCGTAATTGATACTATAGATTTACAACTACAAAAATATAAAGTTTTAGTGAAAACTTAACAGTATGTCCCTAGGGCATACAAGTGTTGTAGCTCTGCCCTTAGTTAGTTTTGCTTTACTCTTTTGTTCATTTTTGACTTTGCTATTTAACTTTTGGTTTATTGTTTGGTTTTCAACATTTTAGTCCATGATCACAAAGATGAGTCGAATATCAACGAAATATGTACATCCTGTGCATCAAAAGTAGTATCAAAGGATTTTTTTCACTGTTATTATCCCCGCACTTCGAAAGAAGTTCGGGGATATTTGTTATCGGTCCGTCTGTCCGTCCGTCTGTCCGTCCGTTAGATAACATTGTCTCCAGAACTCCTCGTTCATTTTTAACTTCATGCATTTAATTTCTATACAGAATTGTACTGTATGTAAATGCGCAATAAGGCTTTAGAATTTTGATTTTCAAAAATTGGGGCCCACAGGGGTCGAATTTCGACTTGTGACCTAAACTCCTCATACCTTTTTCATTTTATGCTTTTAATTTCTATACAGTATTGTCACATATTGTATGTAGATGTGCAATAAGGTTTTACAATTTTGATTTTCAAAAAATGTGGCCCACAGGGGTCGGAATTTAGAAAATTAAAAATTATAAAAATTGTGACCCAAACTCCTCTTTCACTTTTCATTTGTATTCAACGATATGATTGTGAAAAATGTGAACAGGTATACATTATGTTGGGAGTGTTGGGATAGCGGTCGTTTCCGACTGCCTTAATCTAGTTCTAATTGTGTTGCATGTATCTGTCAATATAAACTAAAAAAAAAAATGAAATTAGTCAACAGACATTAAAGTTTTGTAAAAAATGTATTATTGTAGAACTAATAATTAAATGAGTAATGGGCACGACATCAAATTATTTGTTAGATATAAATTAAGCAAACTACAAACACTTTAGTTTTAGAACACCGAAGACCGCCGATTCTGGATTATTTTATATATTTATAAAACTTCCTATGAGGTTCTATCGAATTTACAATACAATGTTTGGTGTTAGAGGAATCTCGGACTGTACTTAACATGTTTGGGAAGAACTAAAATTTAAATTCATTGTCACGATTAATTTACAGATTTGGTGTAGTTTTTACCTTTCTTTGTATCGAAACTAAACGTTTGATCTGTGTAATAAAAAACAAATAAATTCTTTAATACCAATTTTGGTGATATGTTTGAACACAACTGTGATTGAGTTCAATTTAGTTCGATTCGAATTGAAAAAGTTTAAAATTTAATCTCTAAAATAAACTGTCATAAAATGCCGGCGGATCTGTGTAAAACAGTTTGATGACCAGAGGACCTGTCCTTTATATTGATGATGTATGCATCTCTACTCTAGAACAGCTCTTCGCTAGAGCACATCTCAGCTAGAACAGTTCATGACCAGAGCAGCTTAACTCTAAACAGTTAAAGATTAGAGCAGTACTTCCCTAGAACAGTTCATGGCAGAATATGTCTCTACATTTAAGTTATAAAGTGTTGGACGTAAACAAGAACATTTTTGCTATACCAAATAACACTTTTTTTCTCGTGAACTCTAGATTAAAGCAGCTCTAATCGACACTGCCCTTGATTCGTTCTATATATAACAGCTTTTTCTGGCAGCGTTGTGAGATGCTGAATCTGTTCAGGCTGATATCAAGATGCATTAAACATATCTATATTCGTAGAATTTCTATCATAACGGTTACTTTCAAAATGATGTCTAAAATATATGCACATACTGATGCGTAAGAAATTATGTAACACTATATGTAATCTATTACAACTATCAATGCAGTGACATTTTGACAAGTTTCGCATAGATTGATTGAATACAAGAGAAAAGATTACTAAAAAATTAATCAGCGTTGTATGTAAATTACAAGGAGCGAATCTATACTATTGTATTTACCTAAATGAAGAAAGCTTTATCCATACAATTGATATTTCTTGACGTTACTTGTCCATACAAAGTAGTACTGCTCGTCGTGATAATTTTATTGCGTGTAGTTTCTGTCGTGATGCATCTTATTTTTAAGTCCGGCATTTTCGTACAAAGTTTCCAACATGTTGTTAACATCAAAATGGATAACATGAAAAGTAAACAATGACATACCAATCAATCAACGTTACCCAACTGACAGAACCTCGAAAAAAATGCCATAAAAGAGCACAAAACACAAACATTAACACAACACGGGAATCATGATAGTCTGACTTGATACAGACACTGAACAGTGGTGGGGATAAACCGATTTTATGGGTACCAGAACCCCCCCTTATCTATCTGGCATTCTACATACTATAAAAGCAAATACCGTTTGCAAGAACAGGACAAAAATTGGTTGGCCGGTACATAATTTAGATAGCTGGGTCAAAGTGTGCTCGTTTTAACTGTAAAATTAGTCAAGGATCTCATAGCTGCTGATCGGATGGTGTCGCTATATTAAACGAAAATGTTGTACTTATATGTTTTGAGAAAGAGGTCAGGTCACATGACATAAGCAGAAACCAATGAAGAAAGGTATAAATGTATCGATATAAACAACATTGCAACATCAATTGTTTTAACGGTATATTGAAGAATAAAAATACAAAAAGTGGATATCATCGAGAAATTCTTTCCGATTACAAAAATTACTACTCTCCAAACATATTGTAAATATTTAGAATAACAACAAGAAATATTTTCCTTAAAGTTTTTAAATAACAAAACTGCCAAAACAGAAAAGCTTAGTTTATCAAATTTAAAGGCAAGGCAACATACAAACACAGTTGAGTCGAATGTCACAGAAATTCACATAAACATTGTTTAACAAGTTTAATGCAAATCTCTTATGCCTGCATACTAATGCTCACTTAATGTGATGAAAAAAGGCACACGACAAAAAAGTACATGTGTGAAATTTAATGAGTTCTGCATAAGGTCGCCACAACAAATGTGGCGTTGCTGAATATGTAGAATTATTGACTAACAATAGAATATAAGCCTAAATATGATAACACAGGTCAATACAATACAAAATATCAAAGTACGCCAATACGACACATACCCGTCCAATATGCCGTATTGACTAGTCAATATGACATATTGGACTGGTTAGTCAATAAAGGATCATATTGAACTAGCCAATATGACATATTGGACTGGTTTGTCAATAAAGGATCATATTGGACTAGTCAATATGACATATTGGACTAGTCAATATGACATATTGGACTGGTTAGTCAATAAAGTTATAATTGCGCAATGTTTTCCATATTGGCTTAGTTTTGGTCCTTGGCTAGCCATATTGGACTTTGGCTTCGCCTCAGTCCAATATGACTTGCCTCGGACAATAACAGCCAATATGGAAAACCTTACGCAATAATACTATAGTATTGTTGCCAAAAGTTAGAGTAATTAACTAATTGTTATTTGAAATGTACAGAATTGTCATGAGGTCCACATTTTTGTCAGGAAATCGGTTTCAGAAGAATGTGGGACACACAGTAAAACTTATTTATTGGTAATTGTATGGTAATTTACATATCGATTTCCCCTCTTCGAGTGGAGACAGACAATTTCAAGTATCATATTATGAGTAACTACTACATTATGTGGTAAAAAGGGTGGACATAATACCTGACTGTACATATGTATATGTTTTACACAAAGCTGATATAACTAAAGGTAGAAAATTTTAATGGAAGAAGCATGACCATCACAAATAAACCTTTGCCAAAAGTTTGACACATTGCTGAATTCTTCCATAAAGCTTTGTAATTATTAGCATCAACGCACTATTTCCTGCGTTCGCTTACTTTGAAAAGTTACAAGATGTTAAGAAAAACTATTCCAATGGTTTAACCTCTTAAGGGTTTGGAAGAAAATTACTTTGTCAATTCATTGGAATGTTGAATTCGAAACTATTTGCCAATAAAAACAGTTGGTTTTACATGTATAAAACGTGAGAATAGCTTTCAGTTCAACAACATAATAAAATCTTTTACATGACGTCAATGCTATAGAAATTACAAAATAAGTAAAACATTTCTCCAGTCTTCCTAAAGCTTTATAGAAATATTACGTAATAAATATAGTAGAAAGTATGAAATAGGCCGCCGTCTGGGATAATGCATGTAATCATATTGTTAAATTATTATGATCCCGATTTTGTCTGAAGAGAAACAGTCTAACCAGCAAGTGAAAACAAGATAGCCCAAAGTATCTATCTTATGTAGATAAAGTACACAATATTTTTTTTTATCCAGATCAATTAAGTGCACGCAATGCTGTGATTCTGTTTTACTTCAGTCGGAAACAATTAGTAATTGTACTCCTGGGGTGATAAAACTAAATGCCAATGACTTCAGAAATGTGCACTGGCTTCCATCTATCTTCAGGACTATTAAATGATCTTAATTGCAAAGCAACAAATCTAGTACAATTTATTTGTAACGACGATTTGTCAATGATAGAAATTTTCAGGGATTAAAATACTCGATGTACCTGTCGGCAATTTTCAGCAACCTGCAGAGACTATATGTTGTCTACTCAGTTTGTGGTATATCGCTCATCAGGTTCGCACTTAACCAAAAATGATAACCAGCATAGTGCCAATGATCGAAATACATGAATTGTAGTCGAAACCCAGTAAGGAGTTGTAATTCTTCTTTTAAACTAAAAAAACATCTTGCAAAACTGAAAATATGAACACAGGCATCTAAACTTATGTCTTTACAGAAGTAACTTTGTTTTTATTTGGGTTTATTTATCATACGTTCTCTAGAAAAATAACAATCCAAAGATACTAATATTATATATAGTAAATTTATACTATGATGTATACGACGCATTTCAAGGAGTTACCTCTCACTAGCAGCATTAAAACCGAAACATTTTGAAGACAAAAAACCAAACTTATTTTAAACAAGAAGTACTCATAACCAAAAATACCGAAATAGGAAGCCAAATTTCAGCTAAGGAGATCTACCATGTGCAATACAAGGAATGAACCCTTAGTATTTCTATTATTTTTGAATTGTGGTAAATACTGGTAATTTTTGTAACAAGTCAATGAATAATTATGTCAGACAAGTCTGACGACTGTGTTTGCGAATACCCTCGGGGACCTAGGGTCCTAGAAAGTTTCATTAAAGAATTAATATACTATTATTATTATTATTTTTGATTTTGTATGTGTGGCTTTAACAACAAATGTCGAAACCCAGTAAGGAGTTGTAATTCTTCTTTTAAACTAAAAAAACATCTTGCAAAACTGAAAATATGAACACAGGCATCTAAACTTATGTCTTTACAGAAGTAACTTTGTTTTTATTTGGGTTTATTTATCATACGTTCTCTAGAAAAATAACAATCCAAAGATACTAATATTATATATAGTAAATTTATACTATGATGTATACGACGCATTTCAAGGAGTTACCTCTCACTAGCAGCATTAAAACCGAAACATTTTGAAGACAAAAAACCAAACTTATTTTAAACAAGAAGTACTCATAACCAAAAATACCGAAATAGGAAGCCAAATTTCAGCTAAGGAGATCTACCATGTGCAATACAAGGAATGAACCCTTAGTATTTCTATTATTTTTGAATTGTGGTAAATACTGGTAATTTTTGTAACAAGTCAATGAATAATTATGTCAGACAAGTCTGACGACTGTGTTTGCGAATACCCTCGGGGACCTAGGGTCCTAGAAAGTTTCATTAAAGAATTAATATACTATTATTATTATTATTTTTGATTTTGTATGTGTGGCTTTAACAACAAATGTCACCTAAAATTCAACAGCAACATGTTTTTCATTTAACTACGAGATCAATTTACAATCACTAACGGATGAATTTAGTGATATTCATAATTGTTTGTTACTAATAATAGTGAAGACATAATATTTAACGCCTTTCTCTGCAGCAAACTATGGCGTTTGACTAGTTTCCACACTAGTGACACTTCACGTTCTAATTTTGTTTTAAGCAGGAACTGCATGCTTTTTCGGGACACCTGACTGCATAGAATTTCGTTTTGCTTATTCAATTCGTTCTTACTTTTCATAGCGTTATGTAGTTTTGTTTTTCGTTTGTACTCATGGGTTTGTCTGCATTCATTGACCTCTTTGGCTTCTAGATATTATTATTCTTTATCTTAATGCTAAAATCGGCTATCGCTGTCTACAATTTTTTATTTACATGTATGTCTACCAGAATGATCCACAGACTATCCATCTTATCTGATGCTGCTTCTACTTTATTTTATATTTAATAATTCATAGTTTTATACATTTTCTGTTTAAGATAAGCGTTATAATGAATTCCACGTCTGGTTTAGCTTCTTATCAGTCGTTTTATCAACATTGTGTATAACAATTAAAAATGGAGATGACGATTATTATCCTGTTATATTCATGACGGGTTGTTCTGATATTTGTCTGTCTGAAGTATTTTTTAAAATCACTTGAGCATATTCGTAACGGAAAATCGAATGACATCAAAACTCGCGCATCTCTCATCGAGTCTCGTACCAGTCTACAATTTATTTATATAATTAATTATCGTCTTTATCAGTACTGAAATATATCAAATATTTTATGAGAAATAATTTCAATTGTTTGGGGTGCAATTCGACATCGCCACAAACAAATACGACGTGCGTATAACAACAATAAAATACACAACACAACACAACACAACACAACACAACACAACACAATACAACACAACACAACACACACCACATACCACACACACCACACCACAACACACCACACCACACCACAACACAAGACAAAACAACACAAATACAATACGTTATAGTATACATGTACCTATAATATTTTTATGAACAGTATTTCTTTACATTATCAGTATTTTATTTATGATTTTTTTTAATTCAATATATTTTAATTTATTTTGAGAGCTAAATCCCTTTCTTCAAATAAAGAACATAGTAGTGAACTAGTCTTCTTAATTATAAAATTATCTTCTGATGACATCATCTATATCAATTTTGATTTATTTAGCAGATTACTGACATTTCTATTCACATTTTTAATATTATTGATAATTTGGGTTCTCTTGTTTTCTAAGACACTGAAGAAGAATATGGGTTTCATCTTCAAACCCAGTGTTACATAATTTACAAATTCTAGCTTCTGTTTTCACTCATATGTATCTTACTTTTTCTATTTCTAGATTTGGAGAATTTACTCTGAATTTAGTAAGTGCTCGCCTTTCACCCTCATTTAGTATGTGTAAATATTTTTCTAAGGAAATATTATCTTTAAATGGTCAGTAAGTTCTTAATTTACTTAATCCCCTGTTTTTTTTATTTCTGTCATCAAAAAATTTCAGATCCCCATACCAAATTATATGTATTTTTTAATTTGCTATAGATTAAAGATTTCAAATCGATTTTCATGTTTTGAATTTTTTTAACATCTATATTGATGTACTGCATCAAGCTTTCTATACGACCATACCAGCTATTTTTGTTCAGTGTTTTAAATGTTGTAGAGACCTTTAGAAACAAAACTTGCACATATTCAGCACCATCACATTTTTTTGTGGTGACGTCATATAATACGCAAACATTCAATGAAATATATGGGATATACAGTAAGTGGTCAGACATTTCTTTTTATTTTCTTAAGTAACAATTGCCAGACGTATTTTATTTGAAGTACTATGTAATAGCACTAACATAATATTCTGAAAGTATATTGACATCAAAAAGAAGTGTTATTAAACTTCATTAGTTAGGAGAATTCACTTTAAGATCATCTTGTCTGAAGACAATAGGTACAAAATCTGGCCAATTATGTTACTCTTTCAGAATGGTATCCGTGAATCTGATTGCCAACCCAGATGATCATAGTCAAACAGTATATTCTGCTTTACGTCCGCACATGAAATCTGGATAAGCGACACAGAATCATAAGACCCTATCTTTTCTGAATATTTTCCATATTAAAATAAAACAAGAAATGTCGTATAAAAATTAAATATCTATAAATAGATTGCTTTCACGATTTGTAATACTCCGTCCGTAAATATGGTAAAGTTGCACAGATTTAACTTTATAATTAAATTTCTAAACAGAAATACGATAACATTCAAAGATTTTTTCTGATAATCCTGAGCTTTTATAAAATTTAGGTCCTAGCCGGAATAACGTTAACTCAAAAAATGATTTGTTTTCTCCGTTTATTTATTAAGAGCGTTCTTTGTCAAACTTGATGAACTTTGCATAGTCTCATATTTATTATTTAATACAGTCCCGTCCTGGAAAAAGTCATTGAGGACTGGAAAGCTTTTAATTTTTTAGAGAATACTTAATAAGTTCTTGCAACTTGTGTCTTATCCATTTGTCTATGCTTATGACAATAAAATATGTTTAAAGTATTTGTCGGCTTTAATCTGGTAAAATATAGTTTCTAAAACCTATTATAAAGCTTTCAAACATTCAAGCTAGCTAGTATTCAAGGCGTTGAAAGCTTTTGTATTTTAGATAAGCTGGCGATCGTTTAGAATGGGCTGTCAATTTGAACACTAGCTAGCTAGTGTCGCCAGATTTTTGCCAGATTCGTTAAACTTTAACCAAGCCGGGGCTGTATGCTCTAAACAGTAATGAAGATAAATTTTTATAATGCTATTATACTAGTTGCATAAAGACGGAAAGGACCAATGATTATGGCAAGGCGTTTTACTTTTTATTCTAACTTCAAGATATCTTATAAACTTTATAAGATATCTCATATAGTTTATACGATACATTATATAGCTTATAAGATATCTCATATAATTTATAAGATATCTCATATAATTTTCTTTTTAAAATATCTTATAAATTATATGAGATATCTTATAAAACATATAAGATATCTTATAAAGTATATAAGATATCTTATGTAAAAAATATTAATAAGATATCTTATAAACATTATAAGATAAACTAAAAGATTCAAAGAAGGAAGTACCTACAGGGTTCAATTAATACACACCGTGAAGATCTAGTTCTATTAATTGTTCTTTAAGAACAACAACATTAATTCACACTTGAAAATAATGGCCCCAACTATAAAAGGGCACACGGTACATGTATATTAATACCGCAAGAGACTGAAATGGAACTACTGGCAGACATGAGTGTCAGGGACGCCTTTGGCTTGTCTTTTGCATTGTAATCAAGTATTGCAGAGATTAGTTTCACGCGTACTGTTACCCTATGACCATGATTTTACCTTAAAGTTGCAGGTTTGTCTTTTAAAGAGATATATCATGATCTTGAGGGATGTTTCCAAAAAAATACTAGCCATCAGACAAAGCGTATTTAGTACCAAGACTGATTGAAGACTTGTATTCTTCACAAATATTTAGATTGTTAACAAGATATCTGTTTAATTACACCGAATATCATTTACTAAAACGCAGCGATGAAAAATTCATTATAAGAGTTTGATGAAGGGAAACGTTTTGGCCTTATTGATTATTTTGCTTTAAAAATCATCAAGAGTACATAAAAAGGGATAATTTAAAATAGAAAGGCACCCTAAAAATCAACACAATCATGAACACTGTAGTGGATGCACCAGTTCAGACTTGATACTTTGTTTAAAGTATACAACAAGGTGTACGAAATACATGTACAGTTGTGGATTGGAGGAAACGTGGAACTAATGAGAAACCAGAGTGAGTTATATTTTCCTACACAATGTAGGTAAGGGAGATCATAAATTTGTCTCCCTTTTAGCCTCAGGACAAAAGGGAGAGAATTTAATTATCTCCCTTACCCACATTGGTTAGGAAAAGATAACTCCCTCTGGTTCCTCATTGCACATATTTTTAACCTAACCATTAGAACAGCAACTTGGCAAATCAGTTTGTCTTGAATTATTGATGACACAGCTTTGTTTTAATATCTCCTTATACATGTATAATAATGATAGAGAATCATGAATTATTTACTATGTTCGGAATACATTGGATTTGTTTACCCGGTTTTAAGTTTACGTAATTTTCATCGATTTGATATCATGTGACTTTGTGTTGGTACAAAAGTACAAAAAAACATTACCGGATGACTTTCAGGAAGATCACCGTACATTGGTCTAAAACATGTCTTTATGAATATTAATGAAATAGTGGAACTCTATAATTAAATAGAAACACTGTAAGTTAACATGATGCCCGACTTTTGCTCCAGATTTAATCTAACCCAATTGGTATCTCAAACTACATGTATTTTAATCATCAACTGGCGGAAGTCTTCAGATTTTTTATAACCAAAACTAACCTATCACTTGATCGAGATTATTCGAACAATCAACGTTCCACATGTACAGTACTATCTGAATATTAGACACGATAACAAAAGTTCGACGAATGATTCTAACATACTAGCTTCCATGTTAAGCACCCGCCTATTTATCATTGTATTGTCCAGTGTCTGGAAATTTAATTGCGATGGTTTGTGACTTCTTGTACCCTTGTACATAAACTTGTGATTTTTGTAGTCCTAATAGGTGAAGTCTTGCATATGAAACATGTCCTTAAAAATAATTAGTGTTGTACTTTAACCGGTGGTTCATTGTCAGACCAGTAACCTTAGGCGTGTTTGTTAACAAGGTTTTCGAGATTAAAGAATTTAGATATTTCATTTGGTATTAAGGCCATATCTGTCAGGCATGATAACAGGCTTGTCAATTAGTGAATCCACAACAGTTATTGAAACAACTCAGCAAGACTGAGATTACTTCGAGAAGGCAATATCAGAACACTTTTTAATTGTCCTTTCTTTTATCTGTCCATCTATTAAAATATCCATTCTTCTTTTTTAGCAAGTGTTTAGTATTTGCATGAAGTAAATGTTAGAATACATTTTTACAGTGTAGTAGATAGATATAGACAAAATATGAAAAAAATGGAAAAAACAATGAAAAAAAATGAATATTTGGTTACAACACAACAATATATATATGGGAGGTAATAAATTCTATAATACCAGTGTTGATGCACAAAATTTGTACATTTCGTAGATTTACGAAACGGAGATATTTACCAAAAAAAAAAAAAAAAAAAAAAACAGTATTTAAAAATAAAACCATCCCAATGAATTAATAAATTTAAATATGAACTGTGTTTAAACAAGTACTTTGAAAGCATTGTAAACGAATAATGAGTTATAGATGTTGAAAAGAGTTTTTAAAAAATATCCTTTCATTATTTAAAAAAAAATCCTGACCATGATTACTTTTGAATGAGCTGCCAATATTTTTATTTTCACAGTTGCAACATACTAGTATTTTAGTTCAGAAAGGGAAAAAGGTTTGTGTTTAAATTTACAACTATCTATATCACTTCTAAAGCACATAAGTACGCCAAAAATATCTAATGATTAATTTTATCCTTAATAATCTCCCTCGTGTCGTGACGGGAAACCAAATCAATTTTCAGAACAAGATGACTACTCCGAACTCATTTACACGGAGCCATATTTAAAGTTATTCCAGACAGATAACAATAATAGGTTCGTAAAGTTCAGATAAAGTGGACATAATTTGAAAGAAGGGATTTGGTGAATAAACCGTACATAGACTTTACAACAAAAGTTCGAGCTAAGGACCGACTCTTTAATTGCTTCAAAGTGAGGCCTTAAACATACACTCACATCTCGCATCTAATTCGAAATTGAATCCGGTGATGGAGCAAAAATAGCCATTTATCAATGCATGGTGTTATGTGTATGTGTGTTTGTTTTGCAATCGTAACTGAAAATAGTATTAAAGATTAAGATTTTTCAAAAATTTCATTTTAAGATGAATGAAATTTACACCAAGAGAGGCTACTTTGCTTTTCAATTTCTGGAAAACAGTTCACTATATTACCCATTAGTCTATGGCATTTACATTTATATATTGCACCTTTTGTCAACTGTGTTACATTACACGAACAATCTTGCTTTTCCTAATGAATTCTGTAAAATTGTTTGCAAAAAAAAATAATTGCAGAAAAACCTTCTTCAGGCAAAGTATGACTAAATTGCAAAATAGTGGAGGGAAAATGAAACGGGTTTGGCGCAAATATGAAATTCTGAAATGATAAAAACCTTACAGTTTAAGAGAAACTATACGGAAAAACATATAATACCATAATAATCCTCTTATACAGTCGTAAATTGTTGGGAGAAGCAAGTTTTGACTATGTGAAATTTTAATTATTTTTTTTTTCGTCAGGCAAGCTTGGTCTTATTTATTAGGGAAATACAATACGTTTAATTATAAATAGGGGCACATGCATACACTCCAACTTAACTCTAATTCCTAACAATTTTTTAATGTTGAATTTTTACAATATTCAAGGTAATTTCAAAATTCGATGACATATTTCCCTTTGATGTTTGTGTATTAGCCCATTTAAATACATACAATTGTGGTAGAAAAACTTGATATTGGATATGAATTAGATTGAAATTTGGTTCAGAGCGAATTTTGCAGCTGTACGTTTATTTAATTATCTAGTAGAATTAAACAATCATGTTAATAAAAGAATATAACAAGGAACCACATTCTAGGATTCTTTAAATAAAACATAATGATGAGAACATTTGATATAATCAATTTTTATGCATTCGAGAGATTATAAGCAGACATGACAAATTCATTTGTAATTAGGTTAAAAAAAAGGGGGGAGGGGGTGATCAAAATTCATACGCGTCTGTATACAAATATATTGCATTGAATTGACATAAAATATAAGAATGAAGCATAGAATCGGGTGAAAATGCGACGGTTTCCCGAGCATTTTCCCCGATTCGTGCCGAATTCGTGTTGTTATTTTCTTTATACTGCAATCTGTGGTTACATTAGTTGATATTACTAACAATTTCAAACTAATGTAAACGTTAGTTACCCTCAAGAGGCCCCAATTGATTTGGCGGGAGAACTCATCTTTTCAAAGATCGATGAGCGGGTATTCCATTAATAGGCATAAGATTATTAAAATTAAAGGACAGTTTGGCTGTAAGTATTTTATTTCAACAATAAAAAATAAGTAACAAGAGAATAAGTAATTAAAGATTGACGTCAGTAAGTTTGTTCATTTCAGTCTCGTCAATCAGGTCAATTAGGCGTGGCCTAAATTGTAAATATATTGTCAATGCATTTTGACTGCTCAAATAGAACGACTGCAGTATAAATTTCTAAATTTCGAAAAAATAACTGACACCTTTACGTATCTAAAATAATCTACTATAACTTCTACCATCGTCATCAAGAACATGTAGATCGGTATCATAAATTTTCCAGATGGTACCTGATTTCTTCTATCTATTGTGGTTTTTTTTTTAATTTTGTTTCTTTATCACAGAATTTAACATTTTACTGGACTTGACATGAGGTGTCATATTACAGACAAGAACTGCTTTTTATTTCGGAACATCTGAGTTCACCCCACTCTGTTGCTTTCAATTGGTGGATCTATGTTGCTCGTCATTTTTGTTAGCGTGTTAGGTTTCTTTTGTTTATTTGATCTCTTTCTTCCTCATCTCGGTTTGGCCATAAGGCACGCTTAAAATGATAGATTTATCGTGGCTGTTTCCTTCCCAAACTATAGTAATTCTACAATAAATTATCGCGTGGTACGTCTTTTGGTCCTTGGAGACAAAACTGTATATAAAATCAAGCCACAGACAGTGAAATGTTCTTTTTGTCACCTTATCGTATAAATGCCGTTTTGAAATAATCTCTCGGCTCACACCTTATTGTGTAAATGTCAAATGTTTGATTACTGTTTCGTGTTAAACACGTGCTACCTTTGGCATTTGATGCAGAGCCTTTACATGACGAGTTCTCCTGAGACTTTCGTCTAATATATCGACTTTAAGCCAAAACACTAATTATGTAACATGCGGTAAAATCTTTTGAAACGAAACATTTATTCATGGCAATTAATATTTATGAGCATTCGATGATATGCAGTTTTTAACCGTCTGTTCTGAATTCTGACGAAACATGTTTCTTTTTTCTGATATCCTACGCTAAATACATGTCATGCCAAAACAAACAGCCATTTTATTTCTGAATAACCATACTGACATAACAAATACTACCCGGTTTCAATAATTTTTCTAAGATTATTAATTAAAAGTAAATTTTCTAGTATTACCAAATAAATTTTGTATCTAGGGAACGATTTAAAAGATATACACCCGATTCTACACGAGATTTCACTCCGTGTGATAACGTAGCAAGTGTTCACATCCAAGGAATGTCTGTTTGGTAATACTTTTAGTGTGCATATACACAAACTGAAAGCTAATTCATGTGCACCTTTTTGTCAGTGATAAAACTGTCACACAGACCTTTTTGCATTTGATGCAGTTTTAAGGAACAGATCCTCGTGAAAATTCAAGTATTTACAACAACGCTTATTTAAATTCTTAAGACCAAAATTGTCCTTATTAGTCATATTTCGAAAAAACAACTTGCTGAATTACGTAAGGCGTAAAATTAGGAGATTACTGTATTGTATATGTATTTTAATATTTGCATGCATTACTTGTGGATTTGATAGTTGTAACTTGAATTTGCTGGCGAAGCGTTAGCAGTGACGGTAAACAGATATTTCAACCCTGTTACAATGTATCTCCATCACAAGGGTACGTGTTGTCATCTCACGGGGCATCACTTACATAATTGATGGTTTGAAATATTCAAAGTACGTACTTGTTCTAAATCACTTTTTCGATGATTATAAATTTGACAGATAAAACAAGAGCAATTTACATGCACCTAAAAGTTACAGAAAGACTTACATGTAATGCATGTTTTTTCTGCCAAATTATTCCTATTAAAAAATTCTTTGATACCAATTTTCATGCACAAGATATGGACATGTCGTCGATTTACGACTCGATCAGTTGTGAGCAAGACCTAAAATGTTGTAAATTAAAAAACAACAATCCAAAACGTTGATGAGCAAATTTAAAAATACCAAAATGAGTAAAAGAGTAAATTTTAAGTATCAACTGAGCTGGGCAATACCCTCGGGGTCCCTTGGAGTCCACCAGCTGTGGCATCGGCTCAGTGGTATAAATACAATGTTGAAACATAAAACAACATCCTATGAGATGAAAAGGCCTTTGAAGTACAATATTGACAAATAAGGCTATATTTCAAACGTAGATAAATAACAATTTCACACAGATATATTTTCTATAGTGCATGGCCCATGTCATCCATAATTACAAAGAAAAGATGACAATTCAATTTGAATTTTTGTGTAATCACTGGTAATGTAATTGCATTTGTTTGAATATTTGAACCCCCCCCCATTCCATGCAATGTTGTTAAACCGACCCCTCCCGAACATAAGCATGTAGTTGTTAATTCAATTCACGGGATTATATTTCTCAGCAATACTCTTTGATTTCCAATACTACAGTCTGAAAATTGAAAACATAGAGTTTTATATCATGAACATAAACAATATGATGTATGTATTCCGGCATGTTTTTTTTTTATTTTAATATGTAATGTTTGGAACATGTCAGGTTCTCAATTCACAACGACTTGTTGACTCTTTTACTTGAGACGTCATCATCTGAATTTAATTTACTGTTATTTGTACATCAATAATGAACAATTACTATGCGGTTAAAATTAGACTTGTAACTTACTGCATCTTTCGTCTGTAAAAGTAGACAAAGAAACGCATTGCAGCAATCCTTATTGTTCCAACCGATTTTGAAGATATAAAATAAGCTTAGTCAAAGTGAAAATGACGATGCATTTAAAATTAGACTTGTAATTTGTTGCATCTTTCGTCTGTAAAAGAAAACAGAGAAACTGTACTGTAGCAATCTCTAATTGTCCCAACGGATTTTGGAAAAAATAAATAAGCTTTGTCAAAGTGAAAAATGGTTCGAATTGTCTTTTCACATGGCTGCGAAGAAGTTAGCCCTGTTGTAACGAAATCAATTCATCTTTTGTTCAGTCGTGTGCTAGAGGAAGAAAAAAAATATTTCCATAGTATGTAAATATATAAAGGGAATTTATTAGTATCGGCATATCGGCATATCGTCAAAGAATACTGAAAGAGATGGTATGAAAAATTAAAATTAAGATTTCAAATTCAAATTTGTATCATTTTTATCGTATAATGATTTAATTTCATAATCTATCAATATTTGTAAAAAAAAAATCCTTCCCACGATGCAACGATGACATCGTGAACGTCTGCTTAATCAAGGATTTGAAGGAAATTGAGTGTTTTCACATTTTATTTTGGTCAAAACAACTATGAGCAACAGCCTATCCCAAAAATATTTTTTAATATAATATTTGTCTTATATAAAGACACATTTCAGTGAAATATCATTTTGGGCAAGGCTGTTCTTCACAATACAATTTTTATTAAAAGGTAAAAAAAATAAGTGCAATTTATTTTTTTCATTGATTTCTTCAAAGTTGGCAATTTTTGACGGATATTGCCGCGATTACAGAAATTTCTTGTTGGAAACAAAACATGTTCCTTAAAATGCAACATTTGATAGCTGAGAGCAAGTTTCTCATTAATTTTTGGTTTTGGAATTCAAGGGGCCAAATATCAGGCCACATCATACTTTGTCCTTTGTTGCGTACATTAATGGTTGATATTTACTAAAGAAACTATGACTGTCGTTTTACTCTGACAGAAAATGTATCAACTGTCGTCAGTATGATCTTATACAAATGTAATTATCACCTACCATGGACAATCACTGTATCAATCAAAATATTTGATGAATAATCTAATAAACTGATATATTTTATAAAAGAAATAGTCGTTTTGTGTTTATCCATATCCTTATCTTGTCTCATAAATGTTTATTCAAGGTCGCTTGTGCTAATCAAAATGGACGAAGGTCGCTTGTGTTAATCAGAAATAGTGAAAGAAATCATCAGATAGGAAATAATACTCGTTATTTTATAGACAATAGAACAATAAAAAAGAACGTGATAAGAAGACAAAAATATCCATTTATTTGATGTTGAGATGAACCAATGTTCATAGCAAAGATTGTTTCCTATTATTATGAATATGTTGTATACCGTATTACTTGTTCAGTATAATTCATATTAAAATCTGGCACTACAGATGATTTTTGTTTATAAATAAAATTCTTTGACACCAATTTTGATGAACAAGTGGGGCACCCCGTGATGTGCACATTAAGTCGATTAACGGTTTACGATTCATCAGTTGTGCTAAAGGCCTAAAATGTTGAAAACCAAAAAACAATAAAAAAAAGGTCAAAGAGCAAATTGGAAACTGCCAAAATGACCAACATGGGTAAAGTCAAATCCACCTAAGGACAGAGCTATGCACCAGGGAATACTCCTGAGTTTTCACAAATTTTACAATTTTGTAACAGTAAATTTGAAGTATCAATTTTGGGCTACAATATTATCAAGACTAGCACTTGGATCAGTTGCATTTCTACATCCCACCGTTAATAATTTAGTAAGGGTTACGGATAGGTTTAAAAATTCAGCAAAATTGTAATCCTTTGAATAAATTGATTTTCAAACTTGTTGAAAGTAGGTCAAACTTCAAAAAATACATTCAGTACAATGTAATTAGTGTGTCTCACATTTCTTGTTTAATTAAATGGATGATGGACATTTTAGCGGAAGAAAAATTTGTTACCTGTAAAACTTTAATTGAAATTTTTTTTACAGGTAACTTTTAATGTTTTTGATTTATACAACGTATAGTCAGCAGCAATATCGTCAAGAGTGAGAAGATTAATGACTATATCCTAACAAGATTATTCTACGCCCATTACAAGATCAGCAGGTGGGGGCTGCAACTAAACAATCTGAAAAGCGTCGCAAAAGCTGTTTGTAGAAAAAAAGAAGAAAGACACAGTTAGAAACACAGCAGGTGTTCCTACAGATGAACATCCAAACTAAGAATTTTGAACATTTTTGTATAGCTGAATGAACCTGACCATGACCAAACGCTACCGCTAAAATGTCCACATACGATTTTAAATTCCACTAAATTGTCCCTTAAATCTTCCGCTAAAATGTACACAAAATTTTCGCTAAAAGATCCAATTGTTCTGCTAGATTGTACGAAAAATCCGCTAAAATGTCCTGCGCCGAATTAAATAAGGTTTGTGTAGTTTACAAGTGTTTGGGAAACAAGTTTTAACCAACTTCTATTAATCCCTATCCACTTGGCGGGTGCGAGAGTGGCCGCTGTAGCAGCATTTTAGTCTACTCCTTTTCGACATCTACAAAAGAGTCTTTAACGTGCTAAGGCAACACGAGAAAGCCATTTTTCGTCCCCATCCGACGGACTAGTATCGTTTATCGAGACCATCCTCGCAAATGGTGCTTTCCTAGTCCGATGCGCAAACCACGACACCACTAAATAAGGTAAGGTGTTTTAGAAGAGAAGGCTTTATATTGTACACTTGTGACAACTTCCTAAATACTTCTCATTTCTAATATTTTGTTTATGAATCTGGCGACACCTAGCTAAAATTTTAATATAAATAAATACAACATTTTGGTGGCAATACTATATCGTTTAAATAATGATTAAAGCTTAAAAATAAACAAACAAGCAAGGCAAAAGTTCAAAATCTATTAACAGAGCAACTATTCTTGATCTTCTTTCACCCAGCGCTACAAATCGGACTAATCAAAACGGAAATAGATTCCAAAAATTCGGAGTCGGGGTAGATTCCAGTCATAAACCCCAGGTGTTGGTAACCATGAAACCGGTTTAACCACAATTGTTCAGTGTCTGTACAAAGTCAGTCTATACTGACTAAGTTGTCTTTATGTTTGTGTTTTTTTTTCTTTCTTATGTTGTTTTTGTCCGGATTGTTATCTGGTTTGTTGACCTGATATCCATTTTGGTTTTTTTTATGTAATATTAACTGAACTTGAAATCTCCTTAAACCAATATATTCCAAGGCTGTTTTTATTTTTCGCTTTTTTTTCAGACAAAAAGAAAGATTTTTGTAGATTAGGAGAAGAACATTATCCCCACCTATACGATCTACATTAATGGAACTTGAGGAATAAGTAAACAATGTTGTCATGTGAACTACATCTATTTGTTAATCAAGATTAAATAGTACAAATTGTAAGAAGAAACGTTGTTCGTTGCAATAACATACACTGGTTATAAATATAAATTGTTTCTTTGAAAGTCGTGTAATCATGTCTTTGTTGTCACAGAGTTCCCTTCAAGGTTATCTTTGATTGAACCATTGATACCCAGTTTTCTAAGACGTCATTTGTTCGTTTAAGACATGAAAGGTTAACCTCTATATGTGTCGCGTCTCTTTTGTTGCGATATGCATTCACTTGTTGCATGCAAGAGCCTATTTTACCCCAAAAGTAATTTACGGGTATTCATCCATTTTGTATCGATGGTATTTTAAAGAGATGTTGTTGCATCGTATAACTTCAATTTTATTCATATGATTTCGTGACTTGGATAAGGAATTTTTCACCCTTTTACGAAATGTTTGAATGACCTTTTGAGTTAATTTGCCTTCATTTCCAAGGTAAAATCTACTTCCGTTATTGAAAGAACAAAATTCTTTAAATGACATCTACTAGAAATAAGTGTCTGGTTCTGGCATTAAGACTCGGAATGACTCTTTGCCTCAGAATTTAACTGTATGGAATAATGTCACGATTTCTTTCAAACCAAAGAGTGCAATCTAATAATGGATGACAGAAGAAGATATTAAGACCAAATTTTCAATTACACAATCATTACAGAATCAAGCATGTATTTATACTTTCACAGATTCAGTTCGTTTCTAGTAGCAAAACTGTCATGTTATTTAATAAACAAAATGCATTTGCAATTTACGTCGGAAGGTAATATGTTATTATGAGACGTAATTGGGAAATTGGACAAAAAACCTAAAGATTTATTTGTTCAATATATTATTTGTTCAGCATTATTAGGCGTCAGGATTTGAAACTATAGTGAAATAACAGGAAAGAAGAAATTAAATATCTAGAGTTTGCATGAAAATGATGAATATAAATAATTGTTAAGTTTGTCAAAGGATAATCATCTCAGCTTCTAACATGTACCTAACCGAAAATAAATAACAGTTCAGATAAAGCCAATCGACTAGAAATGTTAAATTTTTGTAAAAATACGAACAAAAATATAAATCAAGCCATCATTTACCAAATTGAGTTCAAAATTGTGAATTGAAATCACAAAAAAATCTCAATTCAACATGGCCACCAATTTGAAAGTGTATCGGATGGTTTCGCCTTATTTACGTTTTTACACTGGGTTATTTCGCCAGACGGGTGTCGATTACTTGAATGTAATGTGAAAGCGCTCGGGGTGAACTGGAACTAGGGCGTAACCAAATATGGTGAACTTGTATTATATGGGGAAACGACCCAAAAGCTAGAATTAGAGTGATTGATTGATTTGTTGTCTAGTGGCAAATAGTTCATGCTTTTTCAGGACGAGAACAAGTTGAACAATTTATCAAACAATTCTAATAGGGAGGGGGTGGGACACAGAGGGGGACACAGAGGGGAACACAATTTGACTAACACTGTAAAAGCGTGGATGGCTGTCAGGGTCGGATAATTTAGCCTTCTGTAGCGGCCATTACCCTACTCTTTTTAGAAAACTACAGAAGGTGTCTTTAGCGTGCACGGGGTGTGGCATTCTCCACATACTTCACCCACTATGGTCCATGGTCAGGCTTTCCGTATTAGCCATCACAGGTGCCAGAATTAGAATGAAATGAAAGCCCGAAATAATAATTCGAAATGTTATAGACAGAATTAGAATGAAATGAAAGCCCGAAATAATAATTCGAAATGTTATAGAGATGATTCAAATTTAAGTTGACAAAAAAAAAATAAATAGATAAAATAAACTTATTTTTTAAACAGCTCTGCTTAAGGGAGATACCCTAGAAGTTAACAATTTTATAAAAGTAAATTTTAGTTCTATAGCCATGATACTATGTAGTAACCAGCTGATGTTGGTTTCATTTTATCTTATAGTGTCTTCATTTGTTGTTACTATTGTGTCGCACTTGCCTACAAATATCAGGTTTCTTTTGGTATTTGTAAACATTGTTCAACGCCTACAACATTGTATGTTCAAAGCTTTCTCGGAGGAAAATATTAATAACAAATACCAGAAACCCATCTGAACTACTTCTTTAATTTAATTAATCTGGGAACCTTTTAAATAACATTTGAATGTCCAGTTTTACTTTATTGATGTAAAAGCAAATAGTGTTATCCGACCAGGAAAAGTCTTACCGTCATTTCTTGTTCGATTACAACATAACTTACTAAAAAAACACACCTAACATATAAACTCATAAAACACTATCCCGGGAACAATATAAGGTGCACAAATGCGTATTCACCTAAAAGTGTCTAAGAAGAATATTCCAACGTTCTCTTCGATGCAATTATTGGCCGAGACGTGAAGTCGGTGTCTACACCAATTAAAGACATCTTTATTCTATTTATCTCAATACTTCATTATTGTATCTCTCACCAGATCTATTGATCGGTTCTAGTGTTGAGGACCTGCATTGGACATGGACATGCGATTCGAAACTATGGCCGGGGCAAGGGGGGGGGGGGGGGGGGGGGGGGGTGCGTTAATGTCATTGAATGTTTTATTTCCTGGCAAACGCACATGTCCTTACTGATCTTGGAGTTCATACCTGCCGTGTGTTTTTGCCTCATATATTTGGTTTTTTTTATCAGTATCGAACTCTCTCTTGAACGTACTCTCTTTGTGTTCCCCTCTGAAAATAAACAATAGTCGTTCACTTAATTAAAAACACCCATGCATTGCCAGAAAATAATATAAAAAGCAAGCATATTACCATTGCCTCTGAATCAAGCATCGATTCAAATGATGGTTCTTTGCTTTATATTTGATATTATCTCCCCTTACAAACGGTATCTGCTTGAGTTAACGTTATGATAACGATATATTATATTAAATATTTTGCATGTCTATACCTTTAGGTGAGACACTGTTACAAGATGTAATTGCAAAATTGGAAAAAGAGTTATAGTGTAAATTATAGAAAAAAAAATTGCCATGCAATTTAAAATATCAAATTGAAAAACGCCGTTATAGTAATGGGAAAAAGAAAATTACATGTCTGTTATCTTTATGAAATAGAAACAATTTTAATATGAACATTTTTTTTTTCTAACTTTAAGTAGATCTCCTTAGCTGAAATTTGGCTTCCTATTTCGGTATTTTTGGTTGAGTACTTCTTGTTTAATATGAGTTTGGTTTTTGGTCTTCCAAGTGTTTCGGTTTTAATGCTGCTGATGGGAGGTGACTCCTTGGGATGCGTCGTGTGCAGCGTGGTGTAGGTTTACTGTGTCTGGTATTAGTGTCTTTGGATTGTTATTTTTAAGACATGAAATAACAATATGACAATAGACAACCAGCATACAGATAAGATGGTTTAAATATTAAATGTCTGTCACAAGATTATATGAAAAGGAAGAAAACAGAATTATTGAATTCGCAACGTTTTTTTTTACAAGGACTTTAACGATTCCTCGGAATTGCTTTAGGTTAGCAGATGTTAATCCATACAATTACTAAAAACACTTAATAAATACAGATTTCACAAGCTGCTTAACGATTTCAATAAGTTTTATAACAACTACCAAAATCTATTAGTTACATGATAATACCAGGTTTCAAGCAAAGCACTTAATATTATGAACGAGTTTTCCCATCCTAGTTTCTGTCGTAATATTGTGAATAAATGGAAAGATCTTACCAATAATTCACAGAAGAAATTCGTGGTACCTTAATATTCTTTACGGGCTACAGATATGAAATTTATGAAATTCTCTTAAAATAGCTCTTTTTCGTTAAGAATTTATATTTATACTGGCCTCTCACGAATACTGGCGATTTCAATTAAACGCCATGACGAGCTATAAAACCCTTTATTTGAATCTTAATTCTGACTACTTCGTTTAATAGTGCGACAGTTTGCGACCAGCAGTGGTGAGAACAATAGCTAAATTAAAATTAAAACGAGAACATTTTAACCCTCCTATATATAAAGTAGATAATGTACCATTCAAAGAAATTTACTTTTCCAGTTAGCGTTTTTTTTTTTATCAGTGATCATACGTATACTGTATTGGCTTTATAATGTGTTTTATAACACTAGATTATCAATCACATACATGCATGTGTTAGGCGGGAGGTTTCAGTAATATAATTTCACATTGATGCCGTGGAATTTGAAAACAAAACACATTCACATACAATTTTGTTTTAAAAATTCATACAACTTGCCATATGTCTTAATATAATAATGTGCTTATAATATCACCATTAATCGTGTTGGCTTCCATGATACATTCAAAAGACAGCCATTTTCAAAAGAGAAGAACCAGTACTATAGCGCCTCATAACACTTTTTATGCATTCTTAATGTTTATATAATGTGTTATGTAATTTTACAAGGTGCGAGCACAGAATGGAAAGAAATACATTTAGAATGGTCACCCGGTATTTAATATGGTCCATGGTAACTGGTAAACAGTCAACAGGTTCAATAGAAAATCCAAAATGAACGCAATATTCTACATTGAAAACATATAATTGCAAAAATCAGATAAGAGACCCCTATTATAAGTATACATTTTTGATTGGATTACATCTAATAAAGAAATTTCAGCGCTCCTGCCACTACATCCTAGGTCAGTGAAAAGCAGACAAATCATAAAGAGTAATCCTTACTCGTTCTCAACAAATAAAATTTGCTAAAACACCATATCAGAAAAATCACACGTGATGAAAACAGATGCTCTAGTTAAACAACACTTTAACATTACTTTCCAAAGTTCATTATTGCAGTACCAATAATGTTGTAATGTCTTTATTTGTTTTCACGTTGGTTTGCAACCAATTCTAGGCTCCTTCGTTGTATAAGGAGAGCTCGTTTTTATCAGTTATATACTGACTTTGTTGCATCATTGATACAGTTCGTGTTGAGCCTTGTGCCTACATAATATATCAAAATTGATATAGTGATTATTAAGATATTTTCACTTTTAAGATGATATGAATACTACATGTATGGATTAATTATATATTTTCGTTAGATATCAATTTCCAAGGTTCCATGATGAATATCGAATATACAGTTTCGTGGAAAATTTAAAATCCACGAATTTAAGTATTCTACCAAATGTATAATTATCCGATATACATCTATTACTGAAAATTATAAAACCACGAAGTTCAATATCTCTGAACAACGAAAATTTACACCAACTAAAAAAATTAACTCACAGTGTACATGATAAGAAAAATGATCTCACCACGTACAATGACGTAAACATTGCATTCCACGCCAATTGTGAATCAAACGTCATCAGGATGGTTGATTACAAAAGCCAAAAATAACAAAACATCGAAAGCAATAAAAAGTACATGTAGGTATAAACAGGCTAGCCAAAACCAAGGAAAGTTCACCTATAGACTTGCAGCCCACCAGCACCGGTAAAGCTAAACTCATCATTTGATCAATATGACAAATAAATCATTAGTTCAATAACGACAAGGGCTATTTCATCCCTTTGTTTTTAAATAAAACGGGAGGGGGGGGGGGGGGGGGGGGGGAGTAAATGAGTACTATAAATTCTGTCATAGTTTTTGCTGAACATTCTTGTTTTATCATGAAAATGCATTTTTTAAAATGTCAATGAGTGATTTTTATCTGAAGCAGACAGTTTTTTAACGTTCTTTTGTAGTCAATATATAGTCAGGTATCTTTTGTTTAATTAAACGAAGAAGCAACAGAAATTGTAATAACAGGAAGAGGAAATTAAGCACTTGCTATCTTTTCTAAAAAGTAATTGATTTCAAAATTTGCCACGTACGAATTATCTGCGCTTGTTACGTAACCGTCAATAAATTTCTTAGTTGTGATTTATTACGACGATGATAATAATATAGTCATGCTGTGTAAATGTCTGATGATTAATGGTCGTGAAGTACAATGATGTAATAAAACAATAACAATTTTATGAAATTATGAAAGATATTACAAAAGATACATGTATGGAATCCGATATAAATAGGTTTGGTACTATTATTTCAAAATAAACCGTTGTATAAATAAAGCAGTTCAAAAGTGTGACAATTGATTTGTGTTTCAGGGACGTTCTTAAATTTGACGTGATTTTTTTATGAATATACTGCTTTATTCTGACAAAGTTTTATGATTTTAGCCTTAAATGTTTGGTCATTTTGTCTTTGGAATTATGCTCTTCAGCTTTTTTTGGATTATTGTTTTGGCTCAAAGTACTTTCCATCTGAATACAAATGATGATTGGTGATTTCATCAAATTAAGTTTTAAAATTGGTATGATCAAAGAATATTAAATATACCACTGAGTGTATGCCTCTTCTTGTGGACTTTAAGTGACCAGCTCAGTTGCTTTACCATTATGAAATTGTTCATTTTGTAGCTATTCTTTAAATCGTTCAGGTCAGTTTGGAATTTTAATCTGCACTTCAACATTTGTGATAATTATTTCGGCTTTCAAAATCTATGCACGACTGAAGATTTGTAAATCGACGAATGTCTTCTACCTTTAAAACTGTATCAATTTATAGTTATTATATGCTTTGAAAAAACGTTTGATACACTGTTTGTCTACGAATATGGTAAATACAGATTCTAAATATGTTGCGTAAGATGCACATATCTGCATTAAGCTTAATTTGGTATGATAGTGACTAAAACCTTGGAAAAAAGGATCAACAAAACATTTAAACTAAATCCACATACAATTAAAACAGAAATAGCAACAATTCTTGTCAACGACGACAAACAAGATTTCCACTGATCACCGTCTACTATTCGGTTAGGCTATTGTTATGATATTATGCCAACATTAAGCGACGGTACATGCTTCAAGCTTTCAAATATGTCTGTATGACGGACATATAACGTCATGGTTGACTGTGGCTGTTCTCGACAAGAATCCTACTGTTTTTGCTTTGATTCTAAATCAATTATGCTTAGATAGACTGGGCGTTAAGCGAACAACAATCAATCAATTAATTGAAAAATTCTGATTTGGGAATATTGCTTTTTCAATATTTGTGTAAAGTCCTCAGTAATGTTGCACCTATAACTTATTGTATTTGCACATTGCATTACGGTTTTTTGCAATTAATTACTGTTTTATCAATAATTTTCAATAATTGCTGGAAATCTGCCTAAAAAGAGATTTAAATTTCTTAATTATGTTTGAAACAAAAAACACTTAGAGGAACTAAATCTGTAAACATCTCATCTTACCAAAACTTTTACATCTGGTATAAAAACAATGCAGTTTGCTTTGAATCGCTAATGAGTTTAAGCAATACTGGTTATTCATGACGACATAGAAAATGTTGGTATTTTTTCCAAAGAATGTATTGGATGTAAGCTTCGGTTAATTCACTTCAAAAAATCTGGGAATCATATCAAAATTTTCTTTGTAATGATGTATAAATTGTTATTTTTGCACCCACGTGGCTAATTAGATGAAACAATGTGTCTTTTACATAACATTTACAATACTACATGTAGCATTATACAAAATGTTAAAATTAGTAAAATTAGTAAATTGCGATTGTTCAGTGTCACCATTATATTTTCTAATTTTAATTAGCTCCTAGCTTAAAAAACGTTCGTGAGACTCAGATCGAGACTGGTTCCATTACACCAATGAAAACCGGAAATCAACTAACACTTACGACGATCGCAATCCTACGAATATTGAAAAACAAGACCCTGTACATTTGTTGTATTACAATTTTGATTTTTCAATTCAAACTTTTTGAAATGACATATCAGAATTGTTATGCAATATATATTCATTTGTGTGTAATACACATGAATTGAAAAAAATATGAGTTGCATCCCTAATGGGCCAAGTTACAAAAAGGAGGTACATACATCTTATACAATCTCGTTAGCACTAATGATAGCCAGTCTTACAGGATAATTGTTTCATATAATATGAAACTATTGCACTAGGAATTATTCACTGGAAATGTGACTGAACTTAAAAACTTTAATGAGAAAAACAGCCTTTTCTTAAAATATCTACTTAATTTTAAATGTGTAGTATGTCATTTGAGAGTTTTACGACAAAGAAGACGTGATTCTCAAACTTGTAATTTACAGAATTGTATGTAAATTTTTATCAGGACTGAATGAACTGTCAATTTTCTTAATGAACTAACGTATATTTCAGATCTTTGGGATTCTCTAAATTTACTATGTAATCGATTATACATGTTATACAGGGGTTTCGAAGTACAAAAAAATGTACAGATTTTTTTTTTTTTATTAATTCACCGTTTCTGATATATTCGTATTAAAATACATGTATATGTATTTAAAGAACGGCTTACTTCAAAAGTTTTTCTGTATTAAACCCCCCCCCCCAAAATAGCAATACTTGTAACCAATGCATGACAAATGAAACGTTTGTTGCTCTGACTTTTCGCTATTATTTCAATATAGTGACATCAACGTTTTTGGCCAACCATTGTTCCAAGAAAATAGTGTAGCATAATAGTATGCTGAGAGCCGTGAAAATTGTCTTGGTTATATTTTTTATGGCCAGCCTGTGATAGAAGCAGGGCATAGCTTGTTTCAGTCTATGTGTCCCTACGTACATCCCGCTTTAGGTTAAAGTTTAGACTGAATGTAGTTTAAATTGAAGTAGATGTGACATCAACATGAGACGTTGTCACTGAATAACATTCCAAATTTAGATCTACCTCAATGTCATGGATACATGATCATGATTTAAGTGTTTCTTTAGAGGCGGGGATACATATACCCTTGTTTGTACCAGTTACACGTATTGTTGTCGTTCCTATTTGATACTGAAAAAGGCACTCTCACTCGTACGCAAGTTTCCTCTGTTCTTTTCAAGGACTAGAATTATTTGAAAATATCCAGGGTTTATGTTTAACGCTGATTTTATTTCGTAAAATAGATTTCTGTTTCAGATCGTTGATAATGGGAACAAACAAAACAAAAATTAAACAGACTTAAGTATATCGGGAGCAATCAAATACAGATTGGTATTTCCAATACCTACATATTCTTCATGTTATGGCCTTTTTGAATATCGACAAAAGAATACAGAAGCGAAAAAACTGTGGGAAAAGTTCACATATTCGAAGCCCAAGGAAAAGACAAAGTCAGGAGAATGGAACACCATAAAAAGAACGTCACCGTAAAAGAATAAAAAAAGCTTAATAAACTAAACAAAACTAGAACAAGACAGCACAGAAACTAAAGTACTAGCAATGAGAACTCCCATTAAAAACCGAGAGTGACATCAGGAGGTCCGGAATGGTAGAAAAGTCCTGCCCCGTTAAAAATGTTGAAATGGAAAAGGGGGATGGTTAAAGATTATCTTGTAGCGTTGGTTGTTTTCATTATTGTACACAAACATATAATTGTGTTTTTTTTTGTTTCTTTTATTTATGATAATTTTTTAAAAAATATTAAATATATGAATTCAGAAAAAATAACAATGTCTAATAATTATTGAGTAAATATTTGAAATGTAAGTTCTTTCTGAAACCTAGCAAGGGTCCAGTTGTTCAACTTTTTGCACCAAAAGTTGTATAGAAATTCTCTATTTTCAACCTGTGGTTATCATGATTAATGACATTGAAATCAGTGTGTGATCAGGTTATATAAATGTACTAATATACCTGTTTACATTAAAATTTTGTTTTGTAGAAACGAATTAAAGGCATTTAACTGTTTTATCTTACAAAATTAACTTTTACAAGGCAAGCAAGCGAGTTAGAGGGGGGAAGTTGGTTTATTACTCGTAGACATGAAGCGCGCATGTTTTTTTTCATATAACTTAAAGTTTTTATTAGGTTAAATGGATTAATTATTATTCTAAGACTTATAAAATAATAAATAAACAATCATAAATGATAAATCAATAATGATAAATACAATTAAATGAACAATAAAAAAGAAAATAGTCCCAATTACCATATCCCGTGGAGGAGTATTGTCAAATACCATTTAATTATACTAATAATTAGGGCTGTTTGAAATATTAATAAAAACGAAGTTAAAATAATGAAATATGATAAATGAAACGTTTAATATTATTACAAGAGAAAATGTGTAACGATATTCTGATGATATGACATTACACATGTATGATGTAAAAGAATAAACAAGGATAGTAATAAATAAACAAAAACAATCATAATGATGAAGATAAGGAATGTCGTTTATAGTAAACCAATTATAAACCACATCGAACTGTTCCCATATTGTTTTTTTTAAATCTTTTTCCATTGCTCTTAACATGTTTGATGTCATTTAAAAACCCTGGACAATATTTATTAGGAATAAATAGTGTGAAGATGAGTTTTACCTAATATGGCGTAACTTTTGAAAATATCAGGAATCCTAACACGAAGGCCATTAATTTTCCTGTATCTATGATCTTATTGAAATATTCATTGTCTGTATATCCTACGTGGTACTTTTGATTACTCTGGTAACATCAATACATTTCCGTTTTTCTCTGAAATTTCTGTGATTTTTAATATCAGCAAATTAGACATATTGATCTGCGTCCGATCAGCGTTTTGTATTTATTCCAGGTGTTTTCTTCCAGCTTCACACTTCTCTTTCGGAATCGTCAATATCACTTGCGCGCTTTATAATTGCATTTTCAGCAAGAAAAAAACTTGATTTAGAGAAAGTGAAAAATACATTCAGGCGTAGGAGAAGAAATGATTTTACTAATTTAATTTAGGAAATCTACAATTGAGCACAGAGGAAATATAAATTTCTGTTCTTAATTATCACTTGAAATTAGACGCAATTGGTCTGATTTATCTTATTCATTGCGGAAAAAATATAGAGAGAAATTAAGTTAAAATTTACCATATTTTCCAAAATTTGAAAATTTTGCAGTCATGATTACAACGGAGACAGTGCTTATATCTGAAATAACAACGGGAAATTCGTCGTCAAATGAAACATATTTTGACCTTCTTCGCCACCCCGTGTATCGGACAGTTATTTATTCGGTGGCTTATTCGTTGGTCTTTTTGTGCGCTCTGTTCGGTAACTTGATGGTAGTTTTGGTGGTGTACAGAAATGCCTCTATGCACAATGCGACCAATTATTTCATTGTAAACCTGGCTGTTGCGGACATCTTAGTGGCTTTGTTCTGTGTACCCATAACACTTCTGGATAATCTATATCAAGGTAAGCATTTTATTGACTTAGATGGCCATGATAATTGAAATCCAAGTATAATCCGGAAAAACTCAACAATATATTATACCATATTTAACTTCACATCGCAAACATTTTGCTTTCGTATTACCACTCGGTAATAAAAAAGCTTTGAGGTTTGGAATGTTTAAGAAAGTGGTAAAAAATACTTAAAAGCGTAAGACGAATTTTCATTTTACGTAACATGAAACTTCCATGATACATTGAATCTGTTTTGTTAATTAATATATAGGAATAGACATACTTTAAAAAAATAATAGTATTGTTTCATGAGAAATAAAAGATTTAGAAATACAAATATAGATACATTAACGATCTTTAACACATACATTTTATGTAATTATAGCATGTAAATATGCTATATGCAATTTCGGTAAATTGTAGATTATCGACTACTGCATAAATTCGTTAGAAATATCATAATAAAAGGCTTTATGAGACAAAAAATTTTTGAAAATGTGAAATTATATGTTTATTAAAAACTTACATAGTAATCACAAAATAATTATAAACTTCAAAGGCTCAGATAGAATGAAGATTTTGAAATTCAAGACCTGTTTTTGGAAATCTAAAACACAGCAGCAATTTTGAACAAAAATGTTTTCGTTTCGCCTTAAAATAATACGGTTTAAAGTTCAAATGGTATCGTACGTTTTAAAATTAGTACTGCAATTCGCATTTTACGATGTACATGTACGTAAGATCCACTGCTTCATGAAATTTCCGTTTCTTATGTTTAATAGTATTCAATAACCACACGATAGGGAGGTTTGGAAACCAGTAAAACCAGTTCCAAACCCACTATTGTTGTACCGGTACAGACTATCCTTATTCTCTGTTATATTTCTCTTTAAAATTTGTCTTTCTTGTTTTAATTTTTGTTTAAAATTTTTATACCCATATATTCTTATTTCATTTCCAAAAATTTAAAAATAAAAGGATTGAGAATGCACCGTACAAGATTCCTGACAACCTGAAACACATTCATTGGTCTCTCCCCTTTCTTCAAATCCCATCACCATTGTCAGTTTCGATTACTCATTGCTAAACTTGTAACGAAATTTTCAAATGGAACATATGATTAACTAAAATCCAAAGATTCTGTACTAAGTGAATAAGAAATAATATATTTATCTAGTTTTTCCAGTTCTTTAAACACTTTAAGGTTATATTAACTTTTTTGTTTAGCCAAATTCTTGTATAAAATTTATTATATTTAAATGTCTCATTACATACTTTTTTCTTAGTTATTTCTCTCATTCATTCTGTATGATTCCTCTAGGTCTGATTGATTACTTTTCATTTTGTAATTTAACTATCTTAAATTTAAAGTAAAGAAAATTTACTTTGAAATGGCTTTTATTTGCATTAGTTTTATTTATGCGAGGACTGTTTTATAGTTCTCATGATATTATTCTCGGAGATCTAAATCAAAGCTTAGGAGACAATGTTGTGTTCCTCTGAGAAAATTTTTTATTATAATATATATAGCTGGACACAAGTTCGATTATTTTTTTTTACTTAAACGTTTTCACTTAATTCATAAAAAATTGAAAAATCTTCAATAATATTAAGATCATATGAACATTTTCTGCTTTCTCCAGATTCCAGATATTTGACATAAAACATATGAAAATACACAATGTAAAATATTTGATTATTTTTAGATGTATAGCTGAAATAACATAACTTCGTAGTTGAATGTGTACAACTTAATCCTATGGATGTAATTTTAAATCTGTTTTTTTAAACAATAGGGCTATTGCATGAATATTGGTGTTTTATGTACGGAGCAAAATAAAAATATTGAACTTGCGAGTGCAAATGATATTCTGGAAGGACTAAGCATGCATAAACTTTTTTCTTACATAGCAAGGATTTGAAAACCCATAAAGACTATCTTTGTTTCATTGTATCGCTGAGAGGTCACTAACTTGAAGGTACAAAAATGTATACTTGTGCAATATCCTCAAATGTTGCATTCTGACGTTTTGTTACATTAAAGATGGATATTTAAGTTTCTATAAAATAATTCGAAATATTGTTGAAAAATATTAATAGATTATATGAATAAATGTAACTTTTATAAAAATAATAACGTCGATAACTATACTCGGGTACCTCAAATTTAATAAACACCAGAATTTAATGCGTAGGAAGTTGTTTTCTGAAATAACCTCCATCAGCTATACTCGCAGCCAAAAAATTCGAAAGCCGGAAATGATCAAAACACGGTTATTATTAATAGAAAATTCCGATTTTGTTTGAATATAAAAGATTATCTATTCGCCTAAGGGCGTTAAAATTTAGTTGTTAAGAAAAATGTAAACACTGAAGTTTTAAAAATATCAAAACAATGAGCTACTTTTAACTGTTCAAGAGTAATCAGTTAAGTTTTGTAAACACCCCACCCAAAGGAATGTGTAGGATAATTTCATGACTGTTGGAGACGAACAGATTCATATTGTGACACCACAACATGACATACTACTATAGAGTTTCTTTGAAATAATTCCAAGGTCGTTTAGCATCAATAGAAACCAGACAATGATATTGACGTAGTAATAAACAATGTCTAGTATTGAAATTTGTAAAACATTTTTTCAATACTTTAAAATCATTACTTCAACCTTGCCATGGTTATAAATAATGTTTTGCAGATACTTATTAAAGTATATTACATAGATGAAATATTTGTAGTTCATCAAATATACATTTATTGTACTAGTCAACATAAGAAACGATACAGGGTAATGCATTTTTCATATATTCATAATTTCAAATAGCTATACTAAGCAGAAAAATAGATCCACACGTCTGATTTTCATAGCAGATTGTTTTCTCGTCAAAAGCATGAATTTTGTGCCAAAAGTTTGAAATAATAAATTCAAATTTTTGAGATCTCAAAAATCACATTTTTCAACGCAAAATTAGAAAATCAGTATTTTCACCCCGTTATGTGAATCATAATGTCTGTGTGACAAAAGATTTGAGTTTATTCTACTGATTTCAGCCACTGGATTTTCATTTTACAAAATGTGTGTCGATTTTCTTCTCGATTTTCCGCAAATTTAATTTAACCCTCTTTTGGAAATTTCAAATTTTCCACGATTTCAAGTTTTATCCCAATTTTAAAATGAGACGCATTAGATCGGGAAATGAAGTAGCAAACCACTGTTGCCCTCATACTTAAGTTTTTTTAAAGGAATTACAAAAATATTTGGTTCCGAACTCGTGTATCGTTACGTTTTTTTACTAGAATATCTTGTTTTCATATTCTGAATTAAAGAAAATTGGTTAAATGGTTTACGGAATAAATGTCTTTTACATGAATGATAACTCCAAAGAGCAAAAGTTACTCCCGGATGTCTTAACAAACGAAATTCTAATATAAAGATGTGGTGCTATAAATTTACCCACTTCACCAACACTCATAAAAACTGTCTGTTAGTTATTACCACTGGTATTTAAGTTAAAAAAAAGATAGTAATAAGGTTGAAATTCTGCACAAGTTAGGCATCTTATAATACCAGTTTCTATTTCAACGATGGCGCAGTGCACAAGTGTTATGACCAATAAGGGGAAAGTCCACCAACAAACCTATGCGCTTAAGCACAGCTAAAACAAAATTAAAAAAAAAACAAAGACGGCGAATTTTTCAAACTTAAAATATTTCCAATTCATTAATCAGTTTTATGGACAGTAATTAGGCATAATCAAGTAGAAATGTACAAGAAAGTGACGTCCGTTGAGTGTTTCAGGAATAAGCATTCTATGTGTGTACAAATTTCAACAATTTATGTCTCTTCAGCTTTGTTCAAAGCTGAAAATTTATAAATTCGAAATCACAAGACCAAGCTAAAACGTCAAAATGTCCAGTAACCCTCTAAGTAAACATCTAAGCACCGGAGAGAAATTTTAAAGAAAAATAAATATCGGGTATGTTTTATTCCATGACCAATACCGATTAATAATAGCACTGGTGCAATACTCAGTGACTTTAGTCTGTAAGCTGCAAGTAAGGATGCTCAGTCGGATGAAAATAAAAATGGTTATACCCAACTTTGATTAACATTACATGCATGAATGTGTACATTTCAACAAATTTTGTCTGAAAGGCAGATAGGTCAGACAATACACATAATGCTAGTATCAGACAGAAAACAACACAAATGCGTACAAAATGAATATTTAAATTCACACGAACGCCGAACAATGTAAATTCTGAATAGTAACTTACAAATTGTATACGAGAAAATATGGGTTCATCAGAGAACCGGAGCGGGGAAGGCGCCGATTAGGGATTTTTTCATTTTTTTGTGTAAAACATTATTTTTCACTTTTAACCTGAATGCTTATCTAAAATCGTGTACATCTCACCCGAATTATATAACCAGTTCATACGTACTTTAGAGACAAGTTTAAAAGATATATCGTGACGTGGTGGTTGTTTCTAGAGCCATCGACGTCTCTGCAATCATCGTGAAATAAATAGGAGATTTTCCATTCCAAAACCTACAGCAGTCTTTGATGTAGACATATTTTGCTCTGAGACTCCTATTTTGTACAAGTTTACTAAATACCAACTGATTCAATATCTGTGTTAATAAATTTTCCTCTTCGTCCTGCTTTAGACAGTCTGTTATTGAATTGATAAAAGCTCAATTACCGATGTCCATTTATGCCAATTATCAAAATACGTCAAAAGCAATGACATGTCTGTCACACAGCTGACATTATCAAGATTTATCAAAGTAGGATGTGTATTCCCTGTAGATTATTTTGCATTTATTACGTACAGTGCTCAATTATCTTATTTATTGCATGTCTAACGCACTATTTGCCAATGTCAGCGTGAAGTATTATA
Source organism: Mytilisepta virgata (assembly GCA_028015205.1). Taxonomy (NCBI): domain Eukaryota; kingdom Metazoa; phylum Mollusca; class Bivalvia; order Mytilida; family Mytilidae; genus Mytilisepta; species Mytilisepta virgata. Next base: position 72,666,852 of record CM051521.1, read on the forward strand.
TGTCTTTGTCTGGTGAAAATTAAATAAATACCGCAAATATTATTATATTTTTGTACCCATTTCACAATGATAGCGATACGATTAGCAATATCTAAATACACGAACGTCACAGAAGTTCATATATAAGGTTCATTTAAGTTTAAGTTACCAAATTGGTTGTAGTTTGTTTCTTGCCCGAGCTTTGAGGTTAATACATTTTACGATACTAGATTGCTGCCACACCTGAATACGAGCGTACAATATTACCCTTCGACGTCAGAAGAATCTGCAATATCAGAGGAATCTACCACACCACGCTTTGAAGCCAGAAGAATCAACCACATATGTTTTGAAGCCAGAAGAATCTACCAAACTACGTTTTGTCGTCAGCAAAATCTACCAAACTTGCTTTGAAGTCAGAATAAACTCCACATCGCGATTTGAAGTCAGAAAAATCTATCATTCCACACTCTGAAATCAGAAGAATCTACCACGCCACGCTTTGAAGTCAAATGAATCTACCACACCATGCTTTTAGGTCAGAGAAATCTACCACACCACACTTTGAAGTCAGAAGAATCTTTAACTTTATTAATTAACTCAGTCACAGATACCTGCGAAACAGGAGATACAATATAAATAATCACACAAAAATACATGCTAGACAGGAATTTAACTACAATTAATAAAAAATTACAATTTATTAAATAACCACACCACACTTTGGAGTCAGAAGAATCTACCACACCACGCTTTGAACTCAGAAGAACCTACCATACCACGCTTTGAAATCAGAGGAATCTTCCACACCAAGCTTTGAAGCAAGCTGGATCTACCAAACCTCGCTTTGAAGTCGGAGGAATCTACCACCCCACGCTTTGAAGTCGGAGGAATCTACCACCCCACGCTTTGAAGTCAGAATAATCTATTATACCACAGTTTATGAGATATAGGTCTTCTCGATAATAATATACATGTATATTTAAAATTACTTATTAGAGGCTATTTTCAAAATTTTGAATAAAATTTAAGTTAAATTATTTTAAGGTATAATATTGTATCTTGCCTTGACGAAGTAATATAATTATGTTGGTTGAATGTCACAAAATATTGATAATTCTACGTGTTGTGTATAGAAAAAAATGGCCACTCTTTTTGCAAATGCCGTGTTCACGGTTCTCCAACATTTTATTTTTTGGAAACAATTTCATGTTGGTACCAGTAAGTATTCTCAAACAGTGGAGTGCTTTGCTACGTGTTTAAACGAAGTCATATTTTCACCTTAAATCATACCAAGAAAATTTATTTATTTTCACAATACTATTTGCACATGTTTCTACGGAAGCCCATTTAGGACCTACCAAAAATATAAATTTGAATTCGAAATCACGAATTTAAATCGTTATCACGAATTGAAGAATTCGTTATAACAGATTAAATTCGTGATAACGAATTTTCGGAATTAGTTATAACAGTTTTTGTAATTCGTAATCACGAATTAAATTCGTTATCACAATTTTGTGTAATTCGTGATAACGGATTAAAATCGTTAAAACGAATTGTATAAATCGTGATAACGAATTGTTATGACGGATTAAACTCGTTATAACAAATTTGTAGAAATAGTTATCACGGTTTTTTTGTAATTTGTGATAACGGATTAAATTCGTTATTACAGATTGAATTCGTTATAACAGATTTGTTTAATTCGTGATAACGGATTACATTCGTGATAACGGATTACATTCGTGATAACGAATTAATGGAATTCATTATCACGAATTTAATCCGTTATCACGAATTATACAATTTGTTATAACGATTTTAATCCGTTATCACGAATTATAAAAATCTGTGATAACGAATTTAATCCGTAATCACGAATTACAAAAAAAAATGCGATAACAAATTACACAAATTCGTGATAACGAATTAAATCTGTGATAAGGAATTATACAATTCGTAATCACGTTTTTAATCCGTAATCACTAATTACAAAAAATTGTGATAACGAGTTTAATCCGTTATTATGAATTACAAAAACTGTTATAACTAATTCCAGAAATTCGTGATCACGAATTTAATCCGTGATAACGAATTCTACAATTCGTGATATCGATTTTAATTCGTGATATCGAATTCAAATTATATTTTTGGGAGGTCCTAAATGGGCTTCCGTATGTTTCGGATAAATGTTAAATTGCTAATATGCATAAGAGAACATGCCGATTTCACACTTGTAATATTTTAATTTCATTCCAGGTGAATAAGTACCGGGAAAATCATTCTTAGTAAATAAACCGAGTTTTGAAAAGATTTACCTTTATTTTTCTTATATTATAAAACATTGTCCAAAACAGGATTAATATGGTAAATCTAGTATGAATATATAGACACGAAATATCCCTATTTCAATTGTTTTTCGCGGCAAAGATTGACCAAGATTTGTTATTACAACATAGGCTAAAAACAATTATTTATATTCCCAACGGTGACCATTTCTGATTGAAATAATAATATACCGTATAATAAATTCCGCTGTCAAAATCTGATCCGGGAAACCTAAATAACTACACTAATTTTTCGATGGTCAAGATTCCAATTTTTACTGGATTAGTTGTCATAATAAAATCCCCTACAGAGCCATAGTAGTGTCAAACATAATACCAAATCGTATTGTTCAAAATAATGATATACATGTAGTGTTACAGAATTCCTCTACTGGGTTTTTGTCAGCAACTATTGGAGTTTTCCTGTCTACTTCTAGAATAAAATTTACTGTAGAAATTAAGTCCGTTATCACGAAATGTCTCATGAAAGAAAGAAAAAAGTGAGGGAAAACAAAATAATGAATACTGAAAGAAAGTTTGGAATTCAACTTAACTTAAGTAAATCAGTGAACTGGTCTGTGTAATAAGCTTTGACAACTAAACTAAATTACAGTCGATTGAAAAAGACAAAAGCCTAACATTTTAACGTTGAAAAGATTCAGCATCCGAATATATGATATTATACAAATTTCGAAGCATAAGATGTGCCCATTTCTTTGAGATACGGCTCATTAGTGTGTTGTAAAAATTTAAAATAGAAACTTTTTTATACTTTTTTATTAGCTGAAACATTATTTAAATGATTTATTCCCTTGTTTTACAAAAAAATCTCATGACTACAATAATCGTACGTCTAAGTTATATTGAATGTTAGGCAATGATGTCAAATTTACGAGAATCGTGGCCGTACGATTATTTGTGAAGAGGAAAGGGGGAGACGGGATGGGGCGGCATTTATGGAAATGATCAATCAGTATGTTCTTATTCAGTTTGAATGGGGAAGAATCTTAGTGGCCATAAAAATGGTTAATCCTGATTTCTAAATTTTGAAAAAAGTATTCCATGTCACATAGGCAGGTTGCTAAGTGATACTGATTTAGATTGGGAGTTTCAAGCTGTTGGAGCCATATTACAACTTTTTCTGATTATCTCACACTTGATTACAATTGGTACATGTATGTAGACATGCTGTAAGGAAAAGGAACTAATTGAATATTGATTTGAAATCAATTAAGTTTTAAGCTGCTAAATTTTGAATTGAGTATGCACGCTTTCTCTGTAGGACAAATCCATTCGCACCTGATTTTATCTGAATTATCTTTGAAGTTTTCTATAATGAATGTACTCAATCCCTGAATTAAATGATGAAATGATAAAAGCTTACTAGATAAATGAGAAATTTCTACAATTGAAAGCGAAATGATTGTTCAAAAGACGAATACGAAAGTAACACAGAATAGCACTTTATATCATTTAACCCCAGCATGAGCTCAATGAAATGTCATCTCAAAGTCTACCCTTAATATGACATCACTATTTAAACACTAAACAAACTTAACGTAAAGGATAAAAACAGTATGAAAACAGTGTCTTCGTTTCAAGCTTAAAGGAGGATTTTATGAATGTATGCAACATTTTAAGTTTTTAAAAATCAAGCATGTTATATAGTACTAATCTTAACGATAACTTTCATATTTTACCAGTCAACAAAAGTTTTGAAGGTATGCTGTTGCAAAACTTATCATCAGTTCAATTTTAAAGCAAACGCTTTTTGTAAATTTGGTATGAAACGGAATGTCGTTATCAAGCCGCAATTTTGCAAAACATAATAGTTTTCGGCATAAAAGTAACTAAAATTGATATTGACGAAAATAAACGAATCCTCGGTTATTTTTGAAGATAAGAAATGTTCTGTTCGTTTCATATATATGAATACATGTAGCCAACGTTGGTGGTCTGTCAGCCTCTGTAGTATTCATAAACGCAAATATTTTGTATTTGCAAATTATTTTCTTTGAAGCTGTGAAAATATTCAGTCCAATTAGTTGAATTCCTTTGAAGATTGCATTTCTCGTGTACGTATCAATATTACTTACGTTCTTACTGCAAAACTGCAGTAGTAGTGTCTTATATTGTACGATATCTTACAAACTTGGATTAAGTAAAACAAAACCACAGTCATCTTAAGATCGAAAAACGGCAAACTGAAGAAAATTAATGAATGAATTTAATGTCATTCTGTGCTACTAGTCTCATCTCTCAGAATTCTAACAAGGAAATACGTTAATTAATAAAATGCGCGATTCCTACTCAATATTTCAATTTCAATCATTCAAGACATGTGTTTGACTCAAAAGTTGAACTTTTGTCTCAATGGAAATTATCGAGATGATAAACTGACATTTAAAATAAAACTGATGTACTTTCAGAAGATATTAGGAAAATCGAATTTTTAAAGTCAAATTTACAAGTTCAAGTACATGTATTTGATGCAGCTTTTGCATGTTATATGCCAATTGAAAACCGATTTCTCTTCGATTGCACTCGAAACATAAAAGTTAAATTAAATAGTAGTACAAGAATATGTGGTAAAATGTGAAAAGTCATTAAGACTCTTATTACCTTCAAGTCGTAGTGTCCTCTAAGTAGTTTTACTGAGAAAAGAATCGTAAATTGATGAAACTTTTTAAATTGAAAAAGGAACACACATATAATTTGAATTTTAAATGTCTTGAATTTCTTAATATTAACTACGCTGTGCATACCTCCAGATTTGTACTAATTCCGAATTTTTTTCTTTATAAATTCATGACAGCCTTATTCTGGAAACAGATTTGACAGATATTGTAGATATTTTGCCACCATTGTTCTCGGTTTACCATCTCTGGTCGTGGTCACAGGGGTGCATTATATTAAATTTTTTATCATTGGTAATTTCAAGCTTTTCTCTGATGAATTTTTGCAGCACTGTTTCGGATTGTACATTATCAGGCTCATCTCTTCACTTGCCTTCTCAGGAATGCATCCAAACAGGAGATTCTCCCTCATCGACCTTAACTCAACCTCGAGCAACTTTTCTTTGAGTTAGAAAAATTTTCCTGTTTATCAAAAAAAAAAAAAATTGCGTGTACTGCATACTTTTGGAAATGATACTAGGGACGTGCTCAGATCCACGGCTTCTGTTTCCAATCTCTTTAATGTCTTGTTTTACGACTGCCCATTCAAACTCAAGCCATTCAAACTTCCACTCAATCCTCCCTAATCTAAATATCTAAAACAATTGAAAAAATCACCATCAAACCTCCTTAAGGAACCGCAATTTTAAAAAAAAAAAATGGATATTTAGTAAAATGCTACCTGCAGGGGGAAATAGAATATTCTTGCTGTTCTGCAATGAAATCTTTTGTATTTAAATCAAACGTGTTTCAAAGCACATTACGTAACATTTGCATACGCAGTTATTTATAAATCAAGGAACCAAGTTCATATATCGACAGTTTCATTAGTATTAGATTACCTCTGAGAAAATCTAAGCAATTCAAGTACGCTTCAATTAACCTAGAATTGAGGCAGTTACAAAATGCCAAGATGAAAAGGATTCTTAACAGTACATGCACATGTTACTAAACAAAAGACGTTTTTAACATTGAATTGTATTAATTATGCATTCGCTTCACACTATGACACCTCTTAAAATAATATTCCTAGAAAATAGTTTATGTGCCCCAAGAAAATTATAAAACCGTTTTTGAAATTTTGTAATCTTAATGTGGATTGAAAGGTTTATTTTATTTTAATATCCCTTATTACGGTAGTTCATTGTAGGGGTAACTTTGGTACATGTAGTTTGAAAAAAAGAATATACCACTTATATATCAAAAACAGAAGAAAATAATTATTCAATTATAAGAAGAAATTAAGGCTCTATAAGGCTTTACTTTTTGTTGTAGACTACCAGCTTTTGGGCTTAAAATATTTTCATTTACAAGTTGGTGTTAGTGTCACAGAGCAATTTCGCGACAAAATTATTCCATAATTTTATCAGCTAAATGTTCATAAATATTTAACAGATAATTATTTTTCAACAATAGCAATAGGACAATTGGAAAATATACCTAAATTAAATGAATAAATAATTTATTAAAACTTTATACTTCTAATGAAAGGTTTAAATTGAATATGAAATATTTATGAACATTTAGCTGATAGAATTATAGATTATATCTTTATATCTTTCGATATCACTTGGGGGTTATTGGGTATACATGTGTTTCGTTTACGTTTTTTGTGTTGTGTTTTGCGCGCTTACATGAATATATGACGTTATGTTTTTCCGACGCGTTTCTTTTTCCATTACATATTTACCTATAAATGCTTTTTTTCAACCAACTGAACATTTTTAGATTAAAATGCATATTACATATTATTATAAGTTCCCAGTATGTTATGTTTGTACATGTATCTAGCTACTTCACGATTGCAATTATCCCCACACTTTCGAAGAAGGTTCGGGGATATAGCAATTGTCCCACGTCTTGTGACAACAACTCCTCCTTCACGTCTGGGTTTGGGAGTTTAATTTCTACATAGGATGGTTGCATACCACCTGTAGATGCGCAATAAGGTTTTAGAATTTTGATTTTCTAACAAGGGGCCCACAGGGGATCGAAATTCGAAAATTTTGAATTCAAGCTTGTGACCTAAACTCGTCTTTCATTTTTTCAATCTCTGCATTTTAATTCTATACAGTATTGTCATGCATCACATGCAGATGCACAATAAGGTTTTAGAATTCTTATTTTCTAAAATTAGAGCCCACTGCGGTTAGGATTTCAAAAATTGCCAATTTAAGTTTGTGACATAAACTTGTCCTTCATTTTCCAATATATACATGTTTTACTAAACAGTATTGTCATGCCCAATATGTACATGTGCAATATGCTTTTTTAAAATTTAGATATTCAAAACTTGGGGCCAATGGAGGAATTTAAAAAAATGATGAATTTAAGCTTGTGACCTAAACTTTTTCATTTGTAATTGAATCTTACATTGATTTAATTTCTTAATATGATGATTCTACAGATACTCTTTTATAATTTGCACATAAGCACGTACATTTCTATAGTAGATATCATTAGTTTTCAGTAGAATCAAATTAAACCGAAATGTACCCGGTATATCCTCCATCACGTCTGGGTTTGGGAATTTAATTTCTACATAGGATGGTTGCATACCACCTGTAAATGCGCAATAAGGTTTTAGAATTTTGATTTTCTAACAAGGGGCCCACATATATACGGTATATCCATCAAACTGTCAACTTTTCTATGCCGTGGTATGTTTTACCTGAAAACCCATGATAAATTTTGAAATACATGATTGATTGGTATTCTAGATAACTCAAGTTGATCTTGATTTAACTGGTGAGTTCATATTTACCTAATTTTTTGTTTTTGTTTTTGTTTTTGTTTTTTGTTTTTGTTTTTGTTTTTTTTTTTTTTTTTTGGGGGGGGGGGGGGGGGTTCATATAACGTCAACTGAAATGTTTCTGTATAAAAAAAATATTTATGTCATTTTCATGGATTGAAATTTTGATCTGAAACGGAACATGCAGTGTGCTTACATTAAAGAAAATGATGTGTTGATTTAAAAAAAAAGATACGCATTTTTAAACGTAAAAATACAAAAAATACCCGTTAATTCCTTAATGGCGCGAATGTACGGAAGCATATTAGAGACATCCATAAAAAAAACGTAACTCGCCGTGACGAGATAGTAATTCGCCGCGGCAAGATAGTAACTCGCTGCGGTGAGATAGTAATTCGCCGTGGCGAGATATTTTTTTTTATGTATGTCCCTAATACGCTTCCGTACGAATGTAATGTAGCCCTTGTTTTTTTTTCTTGGAACTTAAACGTCAACCATGTATTCAATAAAATTCTCCTAAAAAATTACGAAGTTTTGAGTCCAGCAACAATAAATCAGACGGACTATTCAGTTCACGTATTTGATTGACGTAAATATTACACAGACGATTATCCTAGAAATACTAAAATGCCTCCTTTGATAACTCTAGCAGAAATCTAGAGCTGGTTAAATTGATATCGGTGAGGTTTTATGTATTGAAATCACACTATGACAGTTTGCTAAGCATCGTATCAAGATTAGTTTCAAAGGTTAATTCTGTCTGATGTGATTCGTGACGGTAGTTTTCCTTATCCAAAATACACGGTTAAAGAGTAATTGGTTGCTCTGGGAATTTTCTCTTTTTCATGTTGACAAGAAGCATAAATATCAGGAGGTTAATAAAAATATATACAGTTATTTGAAGTTGAAATCTTCGTGCGACTGGATTAAACCGATGAATATGTATCATAAAAAATTAGATAAAGGGATATATTCTCTACAGTTTTTATGTATAAGATTTTCCATAGAAGGGTTCTTAGGATATTTTTGAAATTTGAAATGCACATATATTCCGCATTGTATTTGTATAGGATTTAGTCTATACTGAGAAATTATTTATTTTGTGCATCAAAACTGGCATGACAGAGAGGATTTTGCAATGGCTACAGATAAAAACATTACATTTTCATCTTTCGTTCTAGTCGTTTTATTTAACACGCCCAAACATAGTTGATATGTCAGCTTAAAATGTAAACGTACCGTTCGTCATGATTCATTTGTCAATAATAGCACAGCATCTTTAAAACGTCTCCACACCCATGAAGGAAAAATATGGCGTCAAATTCCATTTTTATTATTTGATTATTGTAAAGACATATTTTGATGGTTGTGATTTGACGATGACTGTGCGAAATTTCCACAAATAGAATTATTAAATAAATCTTATCCTGCTATTTGGTTCTAGAATGAATAATCAATCGTCTTCCGCTTTAAGTTTGGTATAGCTCATTATATTCAAGGCATCCAATTACTTAATATACGACTTCCGGCGGAGATGGTTTGTGGTAGCTTATATTTTCTAACGTTTCTTTCTACAAAAGTCTTGTAATAAATCTCCATTTAAAAAAAATATCGGGAATCAAAGGAAGTGAACCTATTTCAAAATGTAATTACACGACGTGTACTTTCGTTGTTCTATTGAAAAAATATATATATATGGATCGGAGAACTGAAAAGAGAATAATTTTATTTAGTTTGACAAAAATCCGTCAAACTATAAACAAACAAATGACACCTTTAAATAAAAAAGGAAAAATATACCTAAGGAGCAATAAAAAAACGCAATCCATTGGACAAACAAACCCGGGAAGACTAATGAACAACCATAAGCACAATAAATAAACACAAAAAACTAAAAAACAATGAACTCCCACAAAAACCATGAGTCAACCCAGGTGCTCCGGAAGGGTAAGCAGTTCCCACCTGGCACACGGAATCCGTAGCGAAGTTCAACAAAGTCAATCCGGAGGAAGTCCCAAAAAGCCAAAAAGACAGGACAGTGCAAAATTCCGGAATGCCCCGGAAAGGTAACAAATAACAGTAGTCAATTCAGTAATGTAGATGTGCCTACAACAAACACGGCTTCAACAGCTCGGACACTATTGGATAATCATGTAAATGTTATTGGTCCTGTATGATAATAACTCAACGCCGAAAATTAAGAAATTAAAAATAACGTAGATAGAATTGATTATTGAAAACTGAATATTTTTTATTATCGTTTTTTTTTTTTTTTTTTTTTTTGGGGGGGGGGGTTTATTTCTGGGGTTGGACATTGCATTTCGTGACATTTACCCATATCCGTTCTTGTTCTTATACCAAAATTGTGTTTTTTCCTTTGGATTCCGCTTAATAGATAATAAATAATCTATTTTATAAATTATGATGCTTGAATTATGTAAAATATGTGTAGATTTAGAATGTGATATTGTGACAAGTTATTTTTAATTCCTTCAATTGTTTCTTACTTAATAACAGTTGCAAGCAGTTGAAAAATGCCTGCCGACATCTAAGTATAAATACAACCTTTCGGATGAACCTGAAATAATCGTCTTTATAACTAAACGACAAAATGGGGTGATAAATTAGCCTTTCTACTTAAAAAAATTAAACTTTATTAATAAGTACATGAACACATTTTTCTTATTGTTTCCAGGGTAAATATTCATAATTATTCTAAAAAACTTAAATCATCCTTACTAAAATGGTGAAAAATGGTTACAAAATATTGCCAAGTTCTTTGTATCTGTGATCAAAGTTTGAAGTTGCTAAAAAGACTCACTAGACTGAAATTTCCTTAGGCTCCTCTATCATGTCTATACTGTTACCGTATTAAAGTCAGATGTTGTTCTGGAGTTATGTCGCCTTGTCCGTAAAAAAATCAAATGTGCACGAAAAATCACAAAATTTACAATTTTTGGGTAAATTAAAAATCGTGTAGACTTCGATGTGCTCAATATATCTTGTTAAAATTTGAAACGTACTTTGTTAAGATAAGTATCTTTTAATGGTAAACTGCTAATCAATGCTAAACATATAGCTTCAACTCCTATTGTGTGTTTTAATTTAATGAAGTTTACCCTCGACTTAATGAAAAACGTCAAGTAAAAAGCCTAGATAAATATGGATTCTCCTTCAGGTACGAGTGAGTTATGGAATTTCTCCACGAGATAGTTAAATTTTCGATTTTCAACTTTTGCAAGCGTGTTAATATCTAAAATTTAACTATTAAGGGTGGTGAAATTCCATAACTCACGGGTAAATTGAAGGAGAATCTGTTTCTCCTATGATTTTCGACAAAAAAACTCAAGAAAATGTCGTTGCTATGTAGTTTGTTTACAAAGACGTCCTTTCGGGACTTCTCTAGTTTATCGTTCTAATAACTGTAAAAAAAACGGCGGTAATTCTCACGTAGAAATTTAATCACCCGGAAATGGTTAAACGCGCCAAGATTTGGAGAAACAATTGTTACTAATATTACGCCTTTTCATAACACTGAAAATACTTTGAAAAAAATGAAACTATTGTACATGGCTGCATGTATATAATCAGTTAATGCAGAAGGTTCGGAATTCACTTCAAGATGTTATTAATCAAAAAGAAGCATTATACAAAATAAACGGTCATTGTTTTCATGATAAATAATCCTTCTTCGGAAAGCAATTTTGATGTCAAAGGACACGAAGTAAAATACTGGATGTATAACATGAGTGTCACGTTTGATTTATAAACTTTTGTATAAAAGTAGTTATTTTGGATATAATACCTACGCTGTATATGTATAACTTTTCGAAAAACTATGTAATTAAATATAAAATGGATAACAACATTGCACTCTTTGCTCAAATGGCAGCAAGGTCAAAGCAAAGGTGCAAATATTAATACAAAAAGAGAGTCACGTTATGCTGACGGGATTTATACGGATTTTACGGATAACAAATCTCATCCTATATATTATTTGTATTAAAAAATGTGAAATTGTATAAAAATTAATATATATATCAATTAAAATGATCCCTATCCGGAACAATAAAAAGATTGAACGATACTAAATTTAAACAGTACCCTCAAACTACAATTTTCTATTGTTAAACTAGATCAAGTAGCGTAATTGGTGGAACTATTAGAAATCTAGAGGGTATTCAGAAATATCACTAATACATCACATGTACATAGGGTTAAGTTAGCTAAACAGATATATCATGAGATATGAGAAGCAATACTGATATGGTCTGCGCCCAGGAAGAATGTTTCATATTTTATAATGTAATTATATATAAGTAATTATAACGATTTCCATAAGTTACTTTTTATATAGTGCTAATCTTATATTTCAATTTCTGAATCAATACAGCAATTTGAAAGTTTTGGAAGAGGAAAATACTATTTTTTTTTCAAAATATTAATATTCAGTTTAAAGAAAATGATAATCTTTTAAGAATAATACAATTCAAATTAGTTAAGTTTTTTTATACTATAGCAGCATAGTACTAAAGACAAATGCATCATTAGTAGTTATTTTACGTATATGGTTTTCAGTTTTTCTTGCTTGTTATATTAGAAACAGAAAATTGTTATCGTCTTACAGATTCAAGCAGTTTGGTACCAAAACCGGGATTTCTTATTTGAATTTCCTTATAAACATGCGATAACAGACCAATGGTATATCCAAACAGGAAAATTCTTAGTCTCCAAGACTTTGTCTTAAGTCACCACAAACCTTTAAATGATTATAGAGAGCGAGAAGGGGGGGGGGGGGGTTCAGATTAAAATTCAAAATCATCATATCAAAGTATTAAAGCAAAGAAAAAAGATTTAAAAAAGAACATTGAGACATAGCTTGCTTACAATAACAAGATCTAAAAAAAATAACCAGTTTTAGGTATCAATTTAAAAATCAAAACAGGTACGGGCATTAGTTCTGGGGATATATATGCAGATTAGAATAATGGAGTCCAGTATGAGGAATATTAAGCTATTCTATCCATTTCATCTGAGATTCTCTACATATGATTAACAGATGTACTTTGTATACATGTAACCTTTAATTGTCTATCATTGATGAATTAAAGACTTCGAACTTCTATAAAAAATGTCAATCGATACATTTAAGCAAGGGCATGTTATAGAATGCAAGATGATCACAAAAAGTTCGTCAGGAATTTGCTTCAAGTGTTTTTTTTTCTAATGAAAATCCTTGCTATAAACAATTTGTACTTTGTGTTATGCATTCTAAATTATTATATACATGTACAAATCATGTCGTGTTATTGGATTTCACCACTTCGGTAATTTTCATATAATAATGATAATAAAATTCTATACGGACTTTTCAAAATGACTCATTTTGTTAGTAATTATAGCGAGCGCAGCGAGCGCTATAGGAGCATATGCATTTTCTACATATGGGTCATTTAGAAAAGTCTTTGTTTAATGGGGGCAGACAAAATGTGCTACATACTAAGGCTAGAGAAAGTTTCGTTTGCCGGAAATGTAAGTAAGGGAAATAACTTGCTTCAAATTATAATTTTAGAGTCAGAATCTTGATACCGGAAATGAGTTTCTGGAAAGGGCTATTGCTGTGCTCGCATCATTGGCCACGCCAACAGCGTATTATTGTGAGACGCCTCTCTTACAGTTAGGTGCAATTGCATTTGGATACTTAGAATGATTTTTACCTGAAATTAACTTAATTTCAGCCATAAACATTCAGTGTAGAAGAAAAAATCAGTTCACATAAAATTATGGTATTAGCCGCTGATACTTAAAACATGGGTTGAAATATTTATTTATTGTTTATTTTCAGGTTGGCCATTTGGACAAGTCATGTGTAAAGTAACTCCATACCTACAAGGAGTGTCTGTGTGTGCCTCTGTTAATACACTAGCAGCTATTGCTGTCGACAGGTGAATTATTTACTAATAGTTAGAATGTCTTATTAAATATATGTTGCTTTATAAATCTATCCGATTGGCGAAAATTGGTCTCTTTAAGGGTGAATCACTTAGAGACAGATACTTCGGATCCTAATTTCCTGACCATAAACAGATCTACAATTTAAGCAGTTACTTGTTTAACCTTTCGCAAAGACTTTATTAATAGAATTTTTATTTACGTTAAGATTTTTGGAATCTACTATTTACAAAGGATTTCTCCTATTCTCCTTAATCGGTGGGATAAAGATACATAATATTTTTAACCACTTCCCAGTGATTAAATTTCTACGTGGGAATTACCGCAGTTTTTTTCTACAGTTATTGGAACGATAAATTAGAGAAGTCCCGAAATGACGTCTATGTAAACAAACAACATAGCAACGACATTTTCTTGAGGTTTTTTATCGAAAATCATACTCGTGAGTTATGGAATTTCTCCACCCTCAATAGTTAAATTTTAGATTTTAACACGCTCGCTAAAGGCTCGCGTGTTGAAAATCGAAAATATAACTATCTCGGGTGGAGAAATTCCATAACTCACTCGTGCCTGAAGAGAATCTTTATATACCCCTCCTTTCAAAAGTTAACTTAGTTACAGTTGCTTTAAACATATTAAACATGATTCCAGTTATCATACCAATGATTTAATATATTCTTAGGATTCAATTGTAGAGTTAAAAACATGCATTACAAATTTTAATATAAAATACTACTGACGTCACGAATGTTCTAAGACAAAAACGTATTTATTTGCAGATACTTGGCAATTTGTCATGCGATGGAGATGAAGCTAACAGCGAGGAAGATAAAATACCTAATAATTATCATATGGATATTTTCACTGGGTATTATGACACCATGGGCAGTATTCTATACAGAAATTGATTTTAAATTTGACAGTGGACAAGTGATTCCCATTTGTTATCCAAAATGGCCAAGCATAAAGGCCCAGAATGCCTACTTTATCGGTGCAACACTACTGTCGTGTTATATAATACCACTAATTTTGATAATCGTCTGCTACTTGCTCATTGGCTTAAAAGTCTGGCGTCGAGATCAACCCGGAGCGAAAAATGCAAGCGCATGCGTCATATATAAATCAAAGGTTAAGGTCGTAAAAATGCTTGCGGTAGTCGTTATCATGTTTGCGTTTTCATGGATGCCTCTATACGTTGTTCACTTTGTTAAAATAATTTCAACTCAAGAAAACAATTCCAAATCGGAAGAACAGAATTATGTAGAAAACATCGTCATACCGATTTCGCAGTGGCTTGGGTCTTCAAATAGTGGAATGAACCCGATTATATATTGTTTCTTTAGCAGAAAGTTCAGATATGGATTCCGAGATTTACTAACATGTTTCAAACACAGACATGTCTTACACGACAGCTCGACACGTGCGTACACGTGTGTAAAAACTCATATGGAAGAGGTATCGTCCAATTCTCCGGCTTCAAAACGCAGTGCCTCTCCAAGACCAGGCAACTTCGATATCGGTCCACGTGTTGTTTATAATTCTCGTGTATGATTTAGTAGAGCAGTAGAATAATCAGGAACAACTGTTTGACTGTATAAACTATATAATTATCTATAGAATAAAATATGTGTAAATGATTTAGTAATATCATCAGGTACTCTTTATTTACATACTTAGCTGCTGGTTTTCAGTTTGAATATCAATAATTATACTACGAGCTCAATTGTATACAGTCAAGACTTCTACAGAGCCGAATCCCGCATGAAATGAAGCTGAATTGACTGAGTAAAAATCTATTTATCTAAAGATTTACATAAATTTTAAATCGTGTAAATACAAGTATTTTAGTTTACCAGTTTTAAAGTTTTGAAATTGCCACGATATTCTCTTTATCCTTCTGTAAAAGTTTCCTTGTGGCATAGTTTATACTTACTCCTTTAAATTTGTTAAATTCATCTATATGTAAAGTATCAAATATTCCACGAAATTAATTCGGTTAGATTTACGACTCACTTGTTACACCGAACGCATAAAGTGTTCAAAGCCAAAATAAGAACAAAAAAACACTGAAGAGCAAACTCAAATGCCAAAATGACAAAAAAAGAGAAAAAATCAAAACTATATTCATGGACAGAGCTCTCTGGGGAGGGGGAGATAATTTTATAATTATAGTAAATTTAAGTTTCAATAATCACGATAGTATCAAAACAGTTGCAACCAGTGGTGTTGATACACGCGAGGCCTTGGAATGCACTAGCAGAGGTATTAACTCAGTAGTAATAAATATCCCATGATGCAAATTCTGATACGCCCCGTCGATTTACATGACTGTAAAAATGTACTACTCACCTGTTGCTACCAAGACATAGATGTTGAAGGTAGAAACGGCAACCTAAAACGCTGAATAGCCAACTAAAAATACCAAAGACATAACAGAAAAGCCAAAACCATCCAAGGACGAAGCTCTGCACGCTTCGCTAATTACGCTTCGAATTTTGTATACGTGAAGTGCCAACTTTATAAAAGACCAATAAACTAACATACCAAAACCATGGCCCTTCAAGTCATATAACAAAATTCTGATTTATGTTTGGATAAAGGTTAAAGCTTGGCTATATGCCAAATCTAGTGCATGTATTGTTAGCCATGTGACATACAAATAGCAAATACCATTAGGTACTTCATATTAGAACTTTACTGTAGCAATCAATTCAATAATAAAATATAATAACAAGTCGTACTGGTATGGAATAATTGTGTAGGATCGAGGTAGTACATCATCTATGACATATTTCTCTACATTGAAAAGAATATTGAATAATTTTCCTCATTAATATTTCAAACACAGTCGCAACCTTACCGTACTCATTTTAAATATGTGCGAATGTCAGATATCGACAGTTTGTGTGAAAAAAAAACAAAATAATAAGTAAATTCCAATAGTTAACTTCCATCCCGTACATACTCCATACATTGTACGTATTATAACACAGTGTAGTAAAAAGATTTCCGGAGAGAAAATTCCAAATAAGACATAAGCGTTTGAATAGTATACTGGTGAATCAAGGCTATTTGCGTACCTCCTGACTTTGCCAGTTTATCGGACTTTGATTGTAACATTTCCCAAGGAGTTCCATGTTTTGAAACTTTATTCGATATAGAAGACTGATAATGAATGTGACCTGCTTTTTGTCATGTTTGTACCACAACACTTTATGTTGTATATTTTGTCAACGGTTCACTGAAAACACAGTATAACTTTGATGGCTTGAACTCCAAGATTCCGTCGAAATCTGTTCGGGTAATTGGTAGTTCATGTAAATAATAAATTTTCTCCTTCACTGTGAAGGCATGTCGTCTTAAAAGTCAATTTTTGGGGACTTCACGCGCTTTTTAAAATTAAATTATAGGGAATTACTGTCGTTATCTTTTTGTTCATTCTAAATATCAAATATGTTATGCAAACTTAAAATAAACTGCTTAGCGGGTTATTTAGTGTGCATAAAATTTTTGATGTTATTTCTTCACGAACAAAAAAATAATGACAGTCATTCCTTCATTGAAATTTGTTTAAGTACGGAAAATTTCCAGAAACATACTATGTACGAGTTGGTACAGTTGATCATTACAAATGAATATTAATTAAAAAATTAAACAGGTAAATAACTAATTAACAGTACTTATGACTTAAATAACACCGAACTGTAAAAATTTACCTTGTCAGACTTATATGCATTGTTTTATCGTATACTTAGTACTAAATATGATCACGGTTTTAGCATTTGTGTTACGACCGTAAGTGACCAACCCATATTTGCACACCCCAGACTAACCCCAGACACATCATTCAAGTGCTATTCGAACATACCCGGCCTGACATGACCATATCAGACTGGGTGGTAATATGACCATGCTGATATGGCCATATCAGATAGGGTGGGTTCGGAATTAGTACTTGGCCAGTATATGATACTAGTAAATAGATTTATACATGACCTAATCCATATCGGACCGATTATCATTCCTCGACCAATATCTGACCTCGGGTAAGCCCTCGGTCTCGGGATATGGACTATCTGTTTAATTATTGAGTTCGAGTTTTCCATGGTAGATATCGGTGTTCGAGAAACGGAGGCTTTATAAATATGAATATAAAGGGTGAAATGGTGGAACTTTCAAAATGGTTCCAGCTATCGGTGGTGTCGAGCGATCCGAGTCTGCGCTACCGAAGTTTGATTGTAAATAACTTTTGTTATATCATAGATCCATCGTGTTAAAAAACGTTAATCCGATTTTACTGCCGGTTCTTGTCATTTTTATGGTCCTTATACTTATAGAATAAACCGGATGTTCGAAATGCATGTTGTGTGATTCACAAGTAGTCGTTACTTTGCTAACGCACCTCTTATTCCTCTATTTAGATGTCAAGCAGTTTTAATCAGTTTGCAAATGACCCGTTTCTCCTGGATTCGCATTGTCAAGAGTTTCTGATTTTATAATAATTATGCTGTGTAGTTGACTCTCGAATGCATGACAGATATACATAAGACACATTTTGCAGTTATCCGTAAATGGAAAGTACATGTACATGTAGTACTTTTTATGTCAACGTCTTTGTCTTACTTGCAATAACTTGTGAGATGTAAGATTATTGTTCATGACTTATGCTAATGTGTGGGATTTAGGCTTCTCTCTTGGCTCGTTATCACGACAAGTTGGTTAAATGCTCGTTATCACGACACGTTGGTTAAATGCTCGTGATATTTCCCGCCAAAAAAAAAAAAAAAAAAAAAAAAAAACTCGGAAGACCTCCCGGAGTTTTACATTGTCATTAAAGAAACAGATTCTAAAACACTTGACACGTTAATTGTGATATGTATCCACTCTCGATAATTAAATTTTCATTTTTTCAACTGCTCGGTCAGGCCTCGCAGTTTAAAAATGAAAATCTAATTATCTCGAGTTGATAAATTTCATAATCGACTGGTCATGGTTGTAAATTCTATATTTATTGTTCAGGACCATACATAGATTTCTTGGGTGACGAGCAGCTATAAAATCCCTATTCATTTTTTTTTTGTTGTTTTTTTGTTTTTTTGTTGTTGTTTTATAACCCGTATTTAATATTGCATTGATTAGATTTTCGTGTACACTTAACCTTAAAACGTCTTTTAGCTTAATTTAAATAAAAATAAAACTTTTAATTATAATGTACCTGTCAGTAGAAAGCCTTCATATTCCGATAAATGTTCCAATACACAAGTAATTTAAAGGAGATTAAGTTTATATTGATGGTGTTATTCACTAATCAGTTTGTTTGTTCTGAAATTCTGTATCTGTATGTCATTGACCCCAGCTATATTAAATAAATAATACAAAACGTCAAACTTTTAATTCCACCATGAATTTACAGTTTAAGAAAAAAAATAAAGCTGATGGCACATTTTTTATTGCTAGCTTCGAATGTATTAAAAGCAACATTCCAGCAACACCTCTTGTCGATAGATGGATGGGATTATTGTATAATGTCTAGTGGCAATTAGGACAAGAACATGTGTTGTGATATGAACATAAATCCATCTTGGAACTAGACTTACACGCTGAGGCAGATATTTAACGTGCTAGCTCACAATGTAACAGTCCACAGGAAGACATGCCACACTACCCGGACACATGATTCTGACTAGGAGCCCAATAGTTTTCGGCGTTATATTACATATAAATACTGCTCGCTAGGCTGAAAAGCAGCAAATACCAATTTTAAAATCTTTTGATGTGACCCGACCTAACGACACCTCTGATCTATGCTGTTTTTTTTACTAGTTGTGTACACATTTGTTTGCAAAGAGCCCAGCTGCTTATAACATAAAGCTAACCAAGCAAGTTATAATTTTTATAATATTACCAAATGAAAACCGGTTAGTTGGAGTGTGATATCTTCCATTAACCAGCTCCACTCCAAAAACACAAATGTTTTGGGTTATTAGATACTCCCCAATTCTCAAAATGTTCATAAGTTTGTAAACATACGAACAATAATACCTCTTTGAAACTAAATTTATTCTATTTCTAGACATATTAATGTCTATATAAATACTGGTATGTTACAAAACATCGTTTTAGTAACAAGCCATTTTCTCAGTTGATTACCTCAGAGAACTATCGTTGTCATTGCGATTATCGTAAGTTATAACCCAGGAGGAAGCAGCTTAAGATACAAAACTACATAAAAATGGATTTTTTTAACAATTATTGTTCACAGAAAATATCAGATTAACGTATATATAGAAAAGAATCTAAGTCTGGTGTTAGTGTACTACATGTATTATGTGTCCTGGCCTTGGTGAAAAATATGGAAAAAAAGACAGATTAACCGATCGGGAGACTGGTCTGACAAGAATATTCGGGGTGGTCTACCTTGCTCGGCATCGCTCCGACTTTCTACCCGACAATTTTTGACATGTCAAAAAAATTCGAGTAGGGATCGAGAAGCCAAGCAGTCGAGAAGAGATCGGGTATTCGTCGTGTAGCAGTCAAATTGATCGGGAAAGGATCATGTAGAGATATAGTTTGGTCGGGATACAAATATATTACCGATTAGTACTGTGGATTCATTAATATTCGTTGTATACCAATTTTCGTATTCGATCATCTATAATAAGTCAGATGATACATTTACATATATAATTAGCGTATGTAGGGATAGCAGATCTAAATATGATAGTTGGTGGATGTTCTGGATACATACGCCCTCTAATTTCCCTCCCCGAGCTCTCCGTAAACATAAGAGATTTTTTTTATTCACTATCAAAATATCCAACCAATCCAAAATCTGTCTTATAACACCTTTTTCTCATATTCTTAACGTGTTTAATCGGTGGGATAAAAATAAATAATATTTTTAATCACTTCCCGGTGATTAAATTTCTACGTGCGAATTACCGCCGTTTTTTTCTACAGTTACTGGAACGATAAACTGGAGAAGTCCCGAAATGACGTCTATGTAAACAAACTACATAGCAACGACATTTTCTTGATGTTTTTGTCAAAGCTAAATAATTCGTTGTTTGGTTTAAAAACTGTAAAACATTCATGTGGTATGATACTTTGTTAGTAGCTTGTAAGCAAGATACTAGTTTTTTATTTGATTTTGTTCTGTTTTGCAAAATTCGTTGTCTGTGTTAATTTTTTTCGTATCCAAGTGAGTGGTTTGTCTTTCTCTTACAGATTTTCACATTCAACATTTCCCTAATCCAGATATATTCATGGGTAACAATTGATTCTATCGGAATAGCTTCCTTAATTTGAACGTTCTGCACAAGTTGTCTCCCATATATATCTATTTAGATACTTTCACATCTGCGTAAAATGTGGAAAATGACCCAGATGGGTTAAATCTGAACACAGAAGAAAACATTATTTATAATGCTTTTATGAATAAAAATGGTAACATTCAAGTTTGAATGTGGTATGTATTAAAAAAGAAATATATGTCTTATATAGTTAAAGTAAATTATAGAATGTCAATGGAAAGTTTCTTGCTTTAATGCCAATTCAGTGAGAAAATCTTGCGCGACCGATTGTTGGAGGTTTCTCGAGCATTTTGGTCACAGTTACAATCTGAAAGAATCAATGGCAGTTCCACATCTTCATAGAAGTGTCTGTATCATATCATTTTAATTATTTTCTTGTAATAATATTGCAAATTAAAAGAAACTTTACATGTGTATAGATAATTCTGGGTTAGGTTCGCTAGAATTTGTACCCAGATAACTTCTAATTCTCTGAAACAAGTTCGTTGGAAAAATTTAAACATCAGTAAAAGCGCTTGCTTACATGACATATAAGAGGAACTATTTAATAAAAATATGTAAAATTATGTATTGCTGTGTTCTAAATAAACTTTTACAATTCCAAATAGAAATTCAGAGTTGAATGCTTCTTGGAATATATACAATGATTTTGAATTTTACGGCAACCGGAAAATTTTTTTGATCTCAAAAATTTCAATCGGGTAGTTCGCAAGAATGCATATTTATATAAAGTCAATGGAGATTTTTGCATACAGGAGGAGGTTTCGAATCAAAATAACTTTTAAATTTTAATCTTCCTGTGTGTTTCGCAAAAAAACCCCAAAAAACTTGTTAATGGTCATTTCGGTACAAAATTTCCTAATCAGTGAAAAAATATGCTCGATGAACTTATTAGCTACCTTAGTACATATGTCATCAAGGATAAAGTTAGTCATTTTTTATTAAAGGAACATAGTTTATCGGATTTAAAAAAGAAATTTCAGACATCAAAATTGATTAACGATGTTGTCTGTATAATTCACGATTCTACTTTATTTTTTTTTGCTTCATTCGTTTGCAGTCTTAAAATCCGTGGTGAAGAGAGATTGACATTTCCAAATAAAGATAAACTGATAAATTTCAAAACACTGTGATTGTGTTTTCTACTGAAGAAGATTAATAAAAATATATGAAATCAATCAATTATCGGTCCTTGTGCTAGCATCAGATTTCATTGTATTTCAGCAATTAATCTTCGCTGGGGTACTGAGATCACAAGTTTATTCGCAATTGAATGGACAATTGATTGTAAATAAAGTCTAGCTTTTTCTATGAAAGACTTATTTCACATATCGTTTTGCTGTAAAAATATTTGTCTTTGTGGTGTGAATTCATGTAAAAACCTTGTTTACATCAAGTGTACATTAGATATTATTTCGAAATAACCAGTCAAGTAACTGAATTAAAACGGTTTACCATAAATATGAAAACAAATTATTTTGAAAACAGAAACAACATCATAAAGACAACAAGCGTAATTTCATAAATTGCCAAGAATTACCATAAAAGAATAATTACAGAATGTCAATGGCCTTGTTAATTAAACGACGAACAAGCCCAATATATTGACAACTCCTTAATTAAGACCACGGTCGTTAAATGTGATAAAAGATAAATTACAGTCTGCGTAAATGTTCCGAATGTACAAGAAAATAGTCATATTTATAAACAAATTTGGTGATGTCCGCCCAAGAAAGCGAGCATTAATGGCTATGTTTCTTTCTCGTTTTATATGGCAACGAATCCCAGATTTCCATTGTACTAATAAAAATTCTTCAGGACCGCAGACGACACTTTTTATATGACACCATTTCCATAATCTCGGAATATTTATGCAGATAATTTTCAGAGATAATGGAGATTTGAGGCACATATTTTGTCTAAGTCATACAAATTTGCCTTAAACAAAGATTAATATGAATAAATAGACATTATATACCATAAAGATACGGCGTAAGGATTAATAAGAAACGCAATACGAGAAAGAGTGTGATTTGTCCTCTTAATTTTCGAATATTATCGAAGTATTGATCAGTTTATACAGTGTAGTACAATCTGGTCATTCTTTGACACCGGGGGGGGGGGGGGTTTGGGGCTTTAGGAAAAGTTTATATATAATTAAATGTCAAATCTTGACCGACTTCAGTAGTAAGGGGGCAATCATTTTTTTTCGGGTTCGGAGGTGATCTTGAAACTTTGGAATTTTTTTCGTGGCATCCGCAAGCCTGGATATGTTTTTCTTTGTGCGCATTTCCGCTCAATTTTTTTCAATAATTTCTATTATTTGGTTCAAAATCGTATATTCAAAGCAGCCCTTTTCATATATTTGATTCCTTTACCAAATTTTTGAGCCTGTGTTTCTTTAAGACCATTCTTTGCCTCCCCCTCCCCCCAAAAAAAATAAAATGGTTATTCAGTTGCCCTAAGCGCGTCAAAGTGCAGAAATACCTGACTCCTCTTTGTCAACATAATTTTATCATTAAATTAAGTTATCAAGCCCTCCAATTTACATTTAACTTGCCAAATATGTACATGTCTACATGTGTATGTATGTTCTGGATTCGTCTTTCAATTTTTCAAAGAAGAAAAACAGGCTCACTCAAGCGCTAACCGATTTGTAGTGGACTCCTAATATATTCATGTAACAATTGTACATAACGAGTTAAAAATTCTCATAAAAGAAACTTTTGTTTTAGAAGTAAAATAATGAAGTGTGATGTACACGCAGACATTCAGAGTTTCTTTTTCCGTCAATGCTCGGTTTAACATTTAAAAAGTATAGAAAAAAAAGACGCCAGTACATTAACTGTAAAAACAACAAATTAACTACCAATAAAGTTTGCGTGAATTGGACAATTGTGTAATTTTTTCATCGACAAAATATTTAATTAACAACAAGGGCATGCAATTCCGTAATAAAATAATTACAAAACACAGGAATTACGTTGTTCGTCATTTAGATCAATATCATATAACAATTATCAAAGCATCAAAGCTTTGAAATTGTTTTCTGTTTGTCAAGTTCCCTATTTAAGGACTTCGACACGACAGCTTTCAACCGGAACTATTCGATTATACAACTTCGTGTACCTGTATTAACATGTGCATGTATATACACTTACGTTGTATCCTTTAGAACATTAATTGCCATTATGCATGTATCATTACCGCTTGTCCATCGACGTACAATATAAATTAGATATTCGAGATTTTTATAAAATTAACTGAATCTTTTTCCGTTAATTTTCAAAGGTGTTAAGGGAATACGATACAATAAGGTTCTTCTCAAAATATCTTCATGAAAGTTTAACATAATGTCAATGTTTTTTCCATATACACAAAGAAAACCAAACCTTTATGACTTATTTTTTTGAGTTTTAAAATATTTGATACTAATCTAATATGAAAATTATGCAAATTTTGGCCAAATAAAGAAAAATGAACATTTTATAACTTTATATGCCTGTAGATTTATTTTTTTAAATCTGTTAATTTTCTGAAGACTTTCCTTTCAAGATATTATGGCGTCACAATTTGCAGTTCTCAGCGACGTTATTATATAGCATTCCCTTAATCAGGGACCCCGAAGTGTAATCTTTGTTGTCCTTAGCGGCTTTCCTTCGGATGTACACTCTTGTCATTGAAAATGCATACTACAAATATATCGTAGTAATTCCAATCTTATTTGCATATGCACAAAAACACGTATACATAGTATTACTTCATTGATTTATTTCCAAGGTTACACGTACATGTAGATCCTTTCTTTGTTCTGAACTACGTTCTTCGTTTTCAATATAAACAATACATGTATGGCCGCTTACATCTCGAACTACCTTTCGCTAAAAAACAAACTATTTATGCAGCTGTTTGCAATAAATAAAACAGAATTATTTTCTTTTAACCTCTTTTGTTTTCCTTTTATTTTTTACGCAATAAAAACTTGAAATTAATTACACTCATCTATTAATTTATGTCAAATTGCTTGGGTAGGTTTTGTGGACTTACAGCACAACAGCATCAATGTATTACTATTTGGAAGCACACCATTGAATCGCTAATACCCCATTTGGTGTTTTTCTTGGTGGATGTACTGTACAGCTGGTTTTGTTCAATTTCCATCAAGCCTTGTTCGTCTAAGCATTTAAATCTTCCTCCTGATGTGGAGATGTGTTGTATCACTGGTTTGATAGTTTTCAAGGGGCTGTAACTGTAGCAGTGATGCATCATTTGTAGTAGTTTGTGATTGTGTTGTATAGTACTGGATTGTAGGCACTCTATACTTGGTTCATGTTGGTTGTTTTCTGCATTTCCAATACTTGTAACCTCTTCCAGGAGCATTTCATCAACCCCGACACGTCCTATTGCAGTACTTCGAACAGACGCAATACTTCGTCCGTGTCCATGTCGTCCGGGAAAGTTAATTCAAATGTTCCAGGAGGAGCCTCAAAGTCGTCGAACGTACCGACCCCATAGCTTCGAAGCAGATGAAACTCTTGATCAAAACATGACCATCTCCTGGAGAGGAGTGGACAAGTTATCATTTTTTATTTCCTTGGTTTTGCCTTCATATGTTGTTGTCCTTTCCCAAAACTATAAATTAATGCAGTTTTAAATAATCTTCATTTGTAATCCCAAAAGCCAGAAACTTGAGAAAGTCTCCAATAATTAATACTAAAAAAATTAATGCAATTAATGTTGATGTGTACAAGTAACATTATACCAGTTGCAAATAAAATACACGTATGTTAAATCTAACTTCGCTTCACACAAAAATGCATACATCAGCCCAAAAGATTGAGTAAAAATGCCCGAGGAGCAAGCTGTTCATATGGCAAAATTGCGGGTACTTTGCTAACTTGCATAGCGGCCATTTTGCATTCCTAATAAAAATGCAAATATTCAAATTCTTATAACTCATAAGCACATTGTCTGCATATAGGTACATTCTACAAAATATTAGCTTTCTTTTCGTGTGCAAATGAACATTGTCAGAATAGAACATTTTCCGCCTTTTCAGTTAAAAAAACTGAAGCGTAACTGTAGTATAACTTCTATATGAATTAACCAAAATTAGTGAAAAATGCAAATTCAAACTACAAATACAGATACAAGGCGAGATCATACATAAATTGCCCGCATATGGAGAACAACTTTGGATGGTGAATTTTATGAGTAGATAACTTTTATCTCACCTGTTTTCATAACTTTTCCGCCGAATTGTTTTTAAAACATTATAATCTCAAGTCTCCATAGCGTAAACCTTCAAATCTGTATGAAGGGCCGTTCGGGTCATAATTCATTTTGTTACACGTACGCTAGATGTACGCGTAACAGGTCGTTCACGTACCCTAAAGGTACACGTAAAACTTTGTTCACGTACCCTAAATATACACATAACACTTTGTTCACGTTCCTAGAGGTGCACGTAACAGTTTGTTCACGTATCCTAGAGGTACAAGTAACACTTTGTTCACGTTCCTAGACGTACGCGTAACAGTTTGTTCAGGTACCCTAGAGGTACACGTAACTGTTTAAGCAGACGAGTTCATTGTGCATAGGGTATAAAGATTATTTCGCATACGTGAAAAAACAGTTACGTGTACCTCTAGGGTACGTGAACAAAGTGTTACGTATACCTCTAGGTAAGTAAGATAGCAAGTACTTGCCTTGGAGAGTACCACCCCAATTGCAATTTTTAACTCAACAACATCCCTCTTTTCAGTTAAAATTCACGCCTTTGGTATTTGATAATCCACCGTACAGAACGTTTTATTCGGAATTTTTTCGTTTTGATGTTCAGAGACGGTTTGGTTAGATGTATCTTTATAGAGTACTTTATAGTTACACGTAAATACACTTTGACAAACTAGACTGGTTGGTTTTCTTAACATACAGTAAAATCGGATGGATAGTTGTCCTTGGTATACAATTTCACAATTACTTTTATTATGCCCCATATGTACAAGGGGCATATAGGTTAACCCTTGTCCGAACGTCCGTCCGGTTAGGTTTCTGCCTTTACGTGCATTTCTCTGAAACCCATTGAGATATATCAATGATAATATACCAGAACAATCCTCTTATAAAACTGAACATAGATCAGCAACTTGGATCACCTACATTAAATGCACGAGTGACTCTGATAAAATATTTTAATTCATTTTCATATCCTAGGAATCCATGCTGTTATATTAATGATACGTCATCATTATAATCCTCTTAACTTATATAAAGAAAGTTGGATCGTTATTACCTAAATTTCATGCCTCAGTAACTCGGTTAGTTTTTTTTTGCGTTTAGATTCATTTCTAAGAAACTTATTGAGATATATCAATCATTCAGCTTGTATAGTACAACAAAATTAACAACATTTGAATACTGCCTAACCATTGCAATCATTCTACAAAATATATCATTAAGTGAAACTTAATTTAGTACTGTGGATTTCAAGGATTATGAAGTAGAATATAATTCAAACTTTTATATATTTAAAATAATTAAATAATAGATGGCAACTCTGTGTTCAGGAGGACGGGGCGTCCGTTTAAGTCATACAGATCCATTCTTTAGTTGAATCTACATTTTGCTTGGATACTGCCTAACCTTGCAATCATTCTTCAAAATATACAATGTACCGGGGTGACACATGCTCTTACAAGCACTTAATCCCTCTAAATTATGGGTCAGTGATTTAACAAATTTGAAGTTGTCTCTTTCCCTTTTGCATCTTAAGCATAAATAAAATCTTTCATTATTTTGTATTTTGTTGGCTTTTTTGGTATTTTCTCTTTTTTTTTGTTAGCTTCAATTCTCGATGAATTCTAATAAGTTCGAAAATAAAATTAACTATATATAGAATCTACACAAAAGGTCTCTTTTTTGCTTAATTACTATGTAACAAATCATTTTTGATCTTTGATGAAGACAGACAGGTATAATAGTGTTATATTAGCCTGTATATTTTTACATCGACAATAGTCAACATCATTCAATCAAAAGTCAGAAATGTCAATTTCACAGTCGGGGAAATATCTAAAAACTTGACATTTAAAGCTCTTTAGAAGGACCTTTGTACGGGATGGAATATTTTTTTCCGTTCGGTTACACGTAATAAGATTATATATTTTTGTACTATTCACATGATTTCGTTATTGGATATTACGATGATTCGTGCTGCTAACAAGTATTCTTATTTACGCGAAGATACAAAATACAAATAGAGTATTGTCTGGAAAAAAATGTACAGTGTTATTAAATCCTCTTACAAAAACTAATATAAAAAATAAAAATAAACAACTTCTCCCCGACATCGAGTCCGAAATCATTCCCAAGAGTATTCAAATATTTTTTGTAATTAAATTATATATTATTTTTACCTATTTTAAATGATTTATTTCAAAGTTCTGTATCTGATTTTTTTTTAAAAATATGAACATAACAGACACAGAAGTTTCTTAACTAGATCTGCACGAGTTAAGCTAGGTTCACATTGCCGATCAGATCAACTCGATGATCCCGATTTCCAAAATTTTCCCGACCAAGCGCATCCAAATTCTTGATCGGGCCTGTTTACGACTTCTACCCGACCACTAATTGGACATCTATTCGATTATCCCGACCAATTTCGACTAGCCAGACCAAATCAACGTTTGCTCGATCTCAACCCATCAGTTCGAGTCTAATTAGTTCTCGCCGTGATATTGGCTGTAATATCGCCAACACGGCGTTAAACAACAATCAATCAATCAATCAATCGATCTCAACCCGATCTCACCAGACCATGTTGACCTGATCGTATAGGGGTCGTAAGGATAGTCGGAAATTGGTCAGGTATGAACAATTATAGATTCACACTGCCGATAAAGGTCGAGATGATCGAGTACTGATCGGTAACATATTTGTATCCCGACCAAACTCGATCTCTACACGATCTTTTCCCGATCAATTCGACTGCGACTCAACGAAAACCCGATCTCTTCTCGAGTGTTGGCTTCTTCGATCCATACTCGTCATAAATTGTCGGGTAGAAAGTCGGAGCGATGCCGAGCAAGGTAGACCACCCTGAATATTCTTGTCGAGGGAGTCAGACCAGTCTCCCGATCGCTTAATCTCTCTGTATGGTTGGGAAGATACTGTGTATTCTATTAAATTTAAAAATGTATGTTTCTTGTTAACTGAAAGTAATTAAAATGCCGAAATTAATCTTGGAATTTTTGACTTCATAAATCTCGAAAATTCTGGTTTTAAACTTGGAATTTCCAATTTTATTTTCGTAAATTTCTCCCTACTTTAATCTTAGAAATATATACTTTAATGGTGGAATTTCTGATTTACATAAAATATCATTTTAATCTCGCCACTTGCGAATTCCTTATTCGAGACTTAAATTTGGATGACGGATGTCACACACACATACGCACTTAAAAAGTTGGAAAATTAGAGATTAAATTTTAAAATTCCAAGATTAAATGTTTGAAAAAACCATTATGCAATCCGAAGTGGGCTACATACTAAGGCTAGAAAAAGTTTCGTTCGCCGGAAACGGAAGTAAGTAAAGTGAGGGAAATAACTTGCTTTAAATTATCATTAAATAGATTCAGAATCGTGATATCGGAAACGAGTTTCTGGAAAGGGGTATTGCTGTGCTCGCATCATTGGCCACGCCAACAGCATATTACAACGTACGACCCATGTTTACAGATCAGAATTATCTCCGACCTTCCCAACACCTTCTTACCTGGTTTCTAGGCAACAGCGAGTCGCTGATCCTAAACTATCAATTTTAACCATTAAAGTTTTCAAACCTTTAACAAAAAATCCACTCTAATACAATTCAAGTATGATGCGTCACGTATGTCAAATTTATAAATGGTTTTAAGCAATTGATAGAAAACACACCGTTTTTCAATTAGCGGACAGAGCGTCAATGTCTTTAATGTTGAAACTTTTTTACCCCAAAACTTAATAACAGTGAGTTTACAGACATCATGGAGCAATATTCACATGCCAATACTTAATTTGGGATGATATAATGACAGGATAACGTAGACAAAAAACTTGCAAACAAATTGAATATAAAACAGCTATTTTCTTTGAACAAAATAATCCTGTGAAAATATGAAAAGTTAATTGTTTCTTGTATATGATAAATTTGATACCAATTTTGATGCACAAGATTTTCGACTCATCAGTTTTACTGAAGGTATAAAATACTGAAAACCAAAAGAATAATCGAAAATGTTAGGAGCATATTTCAAAAATGCCAAAATGACTAAAAGAGTAAAGTAAAAACCATTTATGGACAGAGATATGCACGAGTGGGATAAATCTTAGATTTCACGAAATTTAACATTTTTCTAACAGAAAATTCAAATTATCAATTTCGGGCAAGTATCAAAATACTAATAAATGAGCTGGTGATACCTCCGGGCACTTGGAGTCCAGTAGAAGTGGTATCAAGTCTGTGGTAATAGTCTAATATTATTACATGGTTGTTTCTATATTGGCCTTGTTATTGGTTCCAGGCTTGCTATAATGGCCTGATTCGGAGCCGGAGGCCTATACAGCTGGTCGAGGACCAATAAGAAGGCCAATGCAGAATTAACCATGTAATGATATCTTAATTAATTAACTATTTTTCACAATGCATGTTCTGTATGAATTTTTTCTTTGAAATTCTTAAGTATATTCATTGAAGGATTAGAATGAGTGTTATGAAAGATATTTTTAGCCAGAGCTATTACTGAATAATTTATACATGTAATTATCTATTTTGAAACACCTTTAATCAACGATCATGAACAAATGTATATATAATGTAAATATTTTGGAGTTTTCATATGTATTCAAACTAAAATCTAGAGAAACTAGACTCATCCGATATTGGCCGTGTACCGTGTACAAGTCGGCCAATGAAGCAAAAAACCTGTATTTGCCGGGTTTTTCGATATTGGCCGAGTTAATAATTCTGTATTGAAAGGATAGTTTTAGTAGTATTGAAGCCAATAATTCACTAGTTAATTAATAAAATTCATTATTACCACAGAGTAACAAGGCCAATATAGAAACAACCATATTCATGTAATAAATCAATTTTCATGCACGATATGCATTTTGTCTATAACATGTACTGAAGAAATATCAAAATATACAGAGTGCTCGAGAGCAAGAGTAAAGACTATTATGTTGATATGGTCCGAGTCGCATGAGGTCCATGTTATTCCACTTGAACATGAGCGGGCAATTTCCGATAGTGCCCGCCAATTGGTAAAAGTCTATACTACATACATGTACATGTATGATTACGTTTACATCAATGAAAAAGTTTTTACAGGTAGATCAGATATGAAATAATATCATAAACATTACGATGTAAAAGTACATCTTGCATGGGACATTTAACGGTTGCATGTCATTGTCATGAAATTTTACTGCTGTAAAATAGTTGAGTGTTCTGAAAACTGAAGAGTGTCTTCCTCTCACACCTCTGTTCTCAGATATTTTGTTTACTTTGCCTCGTCTCTAACATTGCATGTTATTATTTCGCCTTTAAGCTTGGCTGCAGAAACTTACTTCGTTTTACAGTAACAGAACTGGTTCAGTTGTCAGACATGAAATCGGACTTCATATAATGTATTTTATAGTAAATTTTTTAAGGAGATATTTAACGACTGTCTCAAACACCCAACATTATACTGACTTTTAACCCATAAAGTTTATTTTACACGAGAAAACTCATAATCTTAGCAAATTTTCAGACAAATAGAAATACCAAAATTATTTTCTTAAGAAAAATTTTATTGTGCAAAGCAGAGTGATTTATTATTTGGAAGATATAATTTTCAAGAATTAATTGAGCATGTTGAAATATGTTGTTTTTGTATCAATTTTTTTCTCAGACATCAACAGAAAAGCATAAAAATTACATTATAGAATATATTAATCAATTTAAAACGTTTTTTACAGAGAATCTCAAGGTTACGATAAAAAATTGAGGCATAAAAGAAAACTAATATTTTATAGAACTAATTGAAATGCCACCATTTTCCTTTTTTGTAATATTGTCTTGTTATTAATTTGAAATTAATTTTTACGTAAACAGGATAATGTCGCTTCTTTGCGTACGTATGATTTATAATACAATATGTATGGAAGATAATTTCATAAAATATTTCATTTTGTTGGAATGTATGTGTACATGTAGTGTTCATAAAAACTGCCCTGTCATATGAAGGGAAACACTGTTTTAGTTGATATAAAGGGAGACAAAAGACTTATGGAAAAAGTTAAGGTTGGAGTCTAATGCACGTCGCCGCCATTTGGGTTACAACTCATAAACTCGGATGATTTAATGTGAGAACAGTGACCCATGAAAAACACTAATATCAGAGTCGAATGCACCCCGCCAAGGGTTCGACTCAGTTGATATAAAGTGAGAACAGTGACTTATGGAAAACGCTAATATCAGAGTCAAATTCACCTCGCCACGGGTTGGGTTCCAACTCATAAACTCAGTTGATATACAGTGGGAACAGTGACTTATTGAAAACTCTAAGGTACATGTAGGATTCGAACGCATCTCAGCTGTTCTACAGTGTTTGTCCGGCGGTGTATACTAGATACATACAGATCAGTAGGTTTATCGCATTTTCTCTCAGGCTGTTAAGAGAGCTCAGGTTCGACTATCGCTATGAAAATTGAAACGGGCATGTTATATTTTAGCCCCTAGAATTCCCCTCAGCTAACATTTAATACTCTTAAATGTTGCCTTTGAAGGAACATGTTTTTTCACCTATACCTTTAATAGTGGCAATATGCTCTCAAATATGCTTAATTGTGAAGAAAGCAATGAAAATACCAAATTTCACTCATATTTTGACCTTTTGAATTAAAATTTTGATATAAGCAACAGCCTTGTCCAAAAAGATATTCCATTGAAACGTGCCTTTATATAAGACAAGTATTATTTTTAAAAAATTGGGCAAGGCCATTGCTCATAGTTGGTTTTATCAAAATCTACCGTGAAACAACTCAATTTTCTTCAAATTCTTGATTTTGCAGACCTTCACGTCGGCACTGTTGCATCATGCGAAGGAATTTTGTACAATAAATGATAGACTGTGAAATTTCGATCATTATACGATAAAAATGATACAAAGTTAAATCTGAAATCTTGATTTTAATTTTTCATGTCAGATGGGGCCAAATAAGGACTGAAATCATACCATCTTCTTTTCCTATGTTTGGATGCTTATATAATATTTTAAAATAGATTATTAGACAGTTGAATTGCTAAGTTTTAATAGCCGTTTTATGTTCCTGCCCGATTTTTGTATAACAAAGAATGTAATTGTAGGGTTGATCTGGCTCAGATCACGCTTGTAGCCCTGTTAGAACAAAGATGACAAAACGGACACTCAGCTTAGACCGATGTTGGTCCCTTACCGAAACAAGTTTGCATTTTTTGGTAACAAATAATATTGTTGATGTCATTTATTTCATAGACCGGTAATCTCTGTATAATTATTAATGCTTCGATATTATTCCAGGAAACCAGAAAAAAAATTATTCAAATTTACATTCAGTATTGATAACAAAGTGCTGTCTTCCCGGGTAAATAATTAAGTAAATTAGAATATTCGACAATTATATATTACAAATAACGGTTGTGACACAATGCAGATACACTAATCTTTAAGGATTAATAAGGAATAAAAATAATTTTATTGAAGAAATAGTTGCAAATTCCCTGAAAACATATAAAGGACGAACAAGTTCAATGACTTGTTGGAGGCAAGTAAAACAATTTTTTCATGAAGGAAAAAAGTAAGATAATAATTTCCTTCCTGTAAAGCGAAAGTATAAAAGATAGATATTCGTCGAAGATAATTAGATGTAAAAATAGTTATGATAAAATGTAACGTATAACTATGCGAAAAAAAAAGATTAAAAAAGACTGCGTTCAAGGGACACGGATTATCCCCCCTCCTCCAGGTAAAAAACATCCATGTATTCAGAAGGAAAATAGCTATATAAATAAACAAAAGAATTGAAAAAAAATCCAAAATTTTTAATAAATTAATTATAAAGATATTAAATGAAAATAAATCGGGAAATTCTAAACATGTCAAGTTAGAACTCAACTTTTGCATTTATCATGAATCGATTGGTTTCTTTCAGACATACTTTTGTAAATCAGTGTTACGGATAAAAATTATATACCACCAGTTAATTTTGATTATTATTATGAATATGAGCTATCATTAACGCATACCCCATATCCTTCCATGTCACATTAATTACATATTTGGCGAATGGATCGGCAGACAGAGGCAAATAAATGTACAAAGTGTAGTTATGTCAGTTTATGTCCATCTTCGTCGAGTAAAAACTGAATTTTCCTCATCCAAAATAGTTAGACATAATTGATCTAATTAAAAATAAGAGAGGGGATTAAATCTATCAAACCTGCAAAATTATTTCGACAAAACCGATCATTCGCATTACATTTGTACCAGTACTTGATTTATATACATAATACTGTTGAGGGTCCAAACTTCATTCCATGTACACGAGAAAATATGTTCGAGATAAAGAAATTTGCTTCTAATTTGATAGCCAATGACAGTAAAAAAAATATACTAAAATCTAGAAGCTATCTCTTTGCGTTCCTTATCTGTATAAAATTTCTCTAGAACATCATTGCAGTTCAGAAAATCAATAAACCTTGTTGGCAAAGAAGGTTTCATTATGTCTATGTACATATGAATGTTTTGGTCGAACTTTCGACGGATCGAATTTCTACAAAAGACAGACAATGATCTTGGCTTGAATAAATAGTCCTCAATTTCGGTTTTCGCGATATCGGAATTCATTTTGCATCTGTTTTCCTTCAAAATCGTTATATCCTTGGCTATCAGTGAATGTGCACACTGCAGAATTAGTCGACAAAGATTTGCTTATTACTTAAAGTGCTGCGGTCACAGATATATTCCAATAAAGTTATTTTTGTATCACAACTTAGATTAACATTTACTCGGACGAACACATGTAATAAAGACCGCCAGCTTTCTGGTGTTTCCAGTCGGATTAGAAAATATTTCCAAGTTTCCCGTTTTAAGTATGGATTTGCGCCGCGGGGGAGAAGTTCTTGCATGATATCATATCTGCGTAAGCCCATTGTTGTGTAAAATGGTGGTGTCCCATCAGTATCATCATTGACGTCTTCACCAATCGCCAATAAGCGTTTTACCATGTGCTCGTTACGTTCATGTACTGTCAAAACGGAATTGAATGCGCATATATTTTCTAAACCATTTTCGGTAAAACTTTCCGCACCCGCTTCAACGAGAAGTGACTCAATGTCCTTGTACTGTAAAATACGAGCCCATTTCAGCGCGCTTAAGTTGCTCAAACAAGAGTTCACATTTAAGTTCTTATTAATAAGGGCCTTCACAATATCTACAGAATTATTCAGAACTGCTTCAACCAAACATGCCGAGTAATCTTGGTAAGTCTGAAATTTTATACCAAAAGAATGCTTTAAATCTTTTGGCATATGATCTAGCAGGCATTGAACAATTTCCATTTGACCTAAAAAATAAATAGTAAAATATCTTAAGATTTATTTTACACTTCACTTCAAGAAACCTGTATCATTCATCTGAAACCTTTATGTAAATCTGACTAAGCTAAGCACAGTTGCAACACTCATGATCTCCATATCATCCATAGATGTTTCATATTAATTATTACGTTGACTCATAGTTTGCCTTATCAGAAACGAGTACAGTGTATAGTCTTCCGCCGCCGTTCTTATTGAGACAAAGAAAAAGCAAACTCCAATTATTCATATGGAATTAAAGTTCATTATGTCAAGCAGTTTCGAAGGATACTTTTTTCTTCAAATCTTGACCAATCAGAAACAAGTATTGGCTATTGGCATCATGTTACATTTTTGAATCCTCCAGTTGATGCTTCACAAGGAATTTCGAATGATTTCACATAGCAGTTTCATAGATGGATGGATGGATGGATGGATGGATGGATTATTGTTTAATCCAGTGGCAATTGGTACATGCATATCAGAACTAGAGCATATTTATCTAAAATGAATGTGAACCCTGCTTTTTACAACAACTAAAGGCTAAACCGGATTTTTATCTTGCTAGTCAGGTTACAGTCCGCGGTAAGACATATCACCCCGACCGGACACATTATACTGACTGAAAATCGGTTAATCTATAGCTAGAAGCCGCGTAATTGGCGTATAAGCAGCAAATACAAATTTTAATATCTTTGGTTTGACCTGCCCGAGGATCGAACAGTGGAAAAGTTTTAAAATTTGAATAA
The DNA here is from genome assembly GCA_028015205.1 of Mytilisepta virgata. Lineage (NCBI taxonomy): Eukaryota > Metazoa > Mollusca > Bivalvia > Mytilida > Mytilidae > Mytilisepta > Mytilisepta virgata. The sequence goes on from CM051521.1 coordinate 72,703,246, forward strand.
TCAGAAATAATCGTAACCACATGACGTTAGTTGTCCGGCCGGAATAAAATTCAAAAATTTGTATTCAAATTCAAATTTTATGAATAAATTATACTTACCTGTCATATGTACCTTTGGATTTCTCTTCGGTATTAGACTCGCTCGAAGTTCAAGGATAAAAACCGGTATTTAGACGTACCTTACGTACTTCCGGTTACCCGTGAACAAACTAGTTTTCTTTGGCGCAAGAAGGCACCGATAAAGAAAACCAGTTAATTTGCTGGGGAGGAGGGATGGGAGGTTACATATGACAGGTAAGTATAATTTATTCATAAAATTTGAATTTGAATACAAATTTTTGAATTTCATTTTATAAATTAGGTACTTACCTGTCATATGTACCTTTGGATTTCCTTTGATTCTAAAGCAATACTTTAAGATGCAGGAAATAAAAATGGTTTTCTTATCTAATTTACACTTACCTTAAAAAGGTAAATGTCCACAAACTGTAAAAACCATCAAAATAATTGCCTCTAACTAACATATATACAATCTTCCCCTGCGACTCGCCGATGAAGAATTCCTTCTGTGAACTACAAAATAAAACATAATTATATGTTTAGGAAGTTGACTCTAACTTCCTTGTAGTAGAACTTCATAAATGTATGACTAGCCCAATCAGCGCTGTCCAAAACTTCACCCATACTTGGCCCTTTATAAAGAGCCCAGGATGGTCCAACCGATCTGGTTGAATGCCCTTTGATCTTCCCTACTGACATTTTCTCCTGTTTGTATGCCATCTTAATAGTTTTTACTATCCATGATGATATAGTCTGTGTAGAAACAGGGCTGTGTGGTTTGTTAATAGACAGAAACAATTTTGACTCATTATTTTCAGCTTTATCTCTTAAAACGTCAGTTCTTTTTAAGTACCAATAGAGAATATTTTTAGGATCAAGCGCTTTTTCCTGTGGAAAAGCAGGAATGAAAATCTTGGAATTGACATGATTAATACGATCTTGTTTTGATAAGCCATGTCGTAAAAAAGTTATACCTTGTTTCTGTATATTGACTGAACCATCTCCCAAACGGAAAGACTGGAGATCACTGCACCTTCTAAAAGATGTAATTGCCAAAAAGAAGGCAGTTTTCCATGTTAAATACTTTAACCTTGCGATTTTAGATGGTATGAAAGGAGGTTTCTTAAGCATATCCAACACCAATCGCAAGTCCCACTCAGGTAATAATTTTTTCTCTGGAGGCCTACTGTTGAATACCCCTTTTAATAACCTAATGATGTAAGGATGTTGGCCTACCGGGATCTTGTCAATGGGAGATAAAACTGAAGACAGCATTGATCGATACCCAGCAATGGTCCGATATTTAAGACCTTTCTCAAATAAGTGAGCCAAAAAATTTGCACACTGATTTAGAGATGCTGTGTACGGATCAATCTGTTGTTGATCACACCAACTACTGAATTGTCTGAATTTGCATTTGTAATCCCTTTGTGTTCCAGATCTCCAAGAGGCTGTAAGCAACTTTCTTGTGTTTTTAGAAAAGCCTTTTGTTTTGAAATGTTGGTTGATATTAGCCATGCAGTCATTTTGAAGATTGTGGGATTTGGATGATAAATTTTTGCCTTTCCGTGACCTTGTTCTAGCAGATTTTCTGTTATTGGAAGCCTCAATGGTGGAGCTATTAGATGTTGCAACAGCTGTGGAAACCACATCTGTTTCGGCCAAAAGGGTGCTATCAATATTATTTCGCACTGAAAAATCATCATGTGATTCAATACCCTGGGAATTAGCGACAGTGGGGGATATGCATAAGCAAACATTTTTTCCCAACTGATCGTTAGTGCATCCTGAGCTAGAGCTTGTTGATCTTGTTCCCATGCACAAAATACCTGACATTTGTAATTTTTGGCAGAAGCAAAGAGGTCTATCAACGGCGTTCCCCAAATTTGAAATATTTGATGAACAACCCCCAAATTCAATGCCCATTCTGTTGCTTGAATTTTCTTTCTGCTTAACTGGTCCGCTAAAACATTCTGAATCCCTGCTATGTGAGCAGCTGTTATTGTCGTTTTGTTTTTTAGAACCATGTTCCAAAGATTCCAAGTCTGATTGCACAATGATATTGACCTCGTTCCCCCCTGTTTGTTCAGATATTGGACAACTGTTGTATTGTCTGACCGTATCAGTACATGTTTGTTTGCCAAAATTGGGAGGAAATGTTTGAGAGTCAAGAAGACTGCCTCCAACTCCAGATTGTTTATATGATAATTGGCTTGATCTGATGTCCAAAGCCCTTGTACTGATAGATTCCCCAGATGTCCTCCCCAGCCCTTTTTGCTGGCATCTGTCGTTATTGTTACAGTCGTTTGTTCTTGTGTCAATTCTCTTCCCTTCATTGTATTTGTCAGAGACAACCACCATGCTAGGTGTACTTTGAGCTCTTGTGTACAGGGAATTTGAAAATCTAAAGACATTCGAACTGGACTCCATGCTTGAAGTAAATGCATTTGAATGGGACACATGAACAGACGACTGTTTGGAATCAAATCTAGACAAGATGCTATGATTCCTAACACTCTTAGATATTGGTGTGCTGTTACGTGACCCTTCATTAGCTGAAGAATTGAATTTTTCAGATTCTGAAGTCTTTCTGGAGTTGGATACACTCTTCCTTGATCTAGCTTGAATAGACCCCCTATGTAAGTTATGGTTTGCGTCGGTACTAGATCTGATTTCTCTACATTTATAATGAAACCTAGTGAAGTAAGGAGAGAGAGAATTGTTTCTCGATTTTGTATCAATTTGTTTTTGTTTTGATTGACAATTAGCCAATCGTCGAGATACACAATCAACCTGATCCCTAGTTTTCTTAAATGAGCTGCCACTACAGATACCACCTTTGTGAACACCCTTGGAGCACTTGTTGGTCCGAAACATAGAACCTTGAATTGAAAAACTTCCCCCTCTAGGGCAAACCTTAGGTATTTCCGATGTTTTAGAAATATCGGTATGTGTAAATCCACATCTCGTAAATCTAGAGAACAGGCCCAATCTCCTTTCTTCACTAGATTCAGAACTTTCGACATAGTGTCCATCTTGAAATGTTGCTTCCGGAGATAACGATTTAGTGGTCGTAAATTTATTACTGGTCTTAATTTTCCGTTTTTCTTTTTGACAACAAAAAGTGTGCTGTAAAAACCTGTTAAAAAATTGTCTTTGTTTACAATCTCTACAGCGTCTTTTTCTAACAAAGACTTTACTTCCTCTTTTAAAATAGCCATGTTTTCTGCATTTGCAGTTGTATTTTTTACACCCCGAAAAGGAGGTTTCTGTAAAAATTCCAGCTTGTACCCTTCTTGTATTACTGATAAAACCCATTTGTCTTGTGTTATTATCTTCCATTTTGTCAAAAAGTGAGAAATACGACCACCTACCGGTATCTCCGGATTCAACATTAAACTCACCTTGTCATTTGGTAAAGGTCTTCCCCCCTCTTGTGGAGAAAGAAGACTTCTTGACGTCAGATGACTTGGTTGATTTTTCCTCATCATACTTCCTTTTAACAAATCTTTTGTTCCCATTACCACTGAATCCTGTGTTTGATATCTTGGGAATACGAAAATTGCTTGAGCCCGACTTGTCTTTATCAGACGACTTGTCAGTATCAAGTCTGGGTTTTTTGGTACCCTTATCATTTCCATTTGTTGACTTGCGTTTCCTGTCTGCTTTAGGAAAAATATCAGGCAGCAAGTCCTCAAGAGTTTTGTCCTTTTCTTTCCTTGATTTCAAAGTGGAAACTAATTCCGGACCAAAAACCCCATCACCTGTTAGAGGCAGATCTGAAATATCTCTACTATCACTAAGTAAGTATAAAGATGTGTCAGTCATACATAATTGTCTACGTATAATATGGTGGAATGCACCAGTCCTGCCTAATTGATCTAACTCCTTGGTCGTCATGGCAAAAATGTCTCTAACTTGTTGCATAGCCTTACCTAAATCAGGACTATCATCAGATAAAGTCTCAATCAAATTGCCTAACGCTTGTTGTACGTATAAACAAATAACTATACCTAACATACTAGATTGTTGGCCACGATAAGCAATTTTTTCCAGCATTTTGTAAGGTTGAGAGAAAAGATTTTTTCCTGTTTTTGTAAATGATGCTTTATTGCCATGCCTTTTAACCAAGCAACTACCAATAAGATCATCTAAAGATGGTACTTGTAAAAACTTTTCCGTTTCCTCATCAATGGGAAAAGGATCTTTACTCTCTTCTGCATAAGCAGTAACAAGACTGGGCTTATCTGTTCTCCAATGCCCCTTTAAAACCTCTTTCTGTGAATTGTCAATGGCCAAACCTATTTTCTTATCAGTTTTCTTGGCTATAGCATCCTCGCCAAATATATTAAAAAGACTTTTCTTAGCTTTACTGGATAAATTTACCTGTTGTGACTTTGTGTCATCACTGTCATTATCCGAGCCTGAACCAATAATTTCATCATGTTCAGGATTTAGAGAAACACTATCAACATCATTGTTATTTTCTCTATCAGAGTTTTCACTGTCACTTTCATTGACCACTCTGTTATTTACACGTCCTGATCGACTTTGTGAAGATCTGGTACATTCTGTTGGTCTTTTTGACTCAACATTCTCGCTGTTTTGTCTTTGTGACAAACTTGACATTGCATGGGTATTTCGGTCGCCATTAGCGGCACCACCCTGTCTTTGTAAAAGTTCATTAAAAAGGTTCATCATGCCATTCAATTTAGTGTCCAAAGACGAGAATTTGTTGTCCATCTTTTCTTCAAGGACGGCATACTTCGACCTAGACTTTCGTCTCGAGGACGAAATTTTAGTTTAACTGGTGAAGTCTTCGTCGATTCATGCGGCGAATCTTCCATAGTATCTTCTAATGATATTTCATCATTCACTTCAGTCATGTTGACTGAGAGGAGCGAGAGACACGAAACACGTGTGTCCTTCTTGCGCCGAAGAAGAAAACTAGTTTGTTCACGGGTAACCGGAAGTACGTAAGGTACGTCTAAATACCGGTTTTTATCCTTGAACTTCGAGCGAGTCTAATACCGAAGAGAAATCCAAAGGTACATATGACAGGTAAGTACCTAATTTATAAAATGAAATTAAGAAACTTCATGCTAACCTTGAAGAATCTCGAAATGGTCTTCATAAAGTTTCAGATCAACTCGCTGATAAGTTTAGAGGATAAGATTTTTAAAGTAAATTTAACGACGACGGACGATGATTGCAAGGATATGACATTATTTTACCTATCCCTTTGCACAAATTGAGATTATATTTCATGTATTTTTCTTTAGACCCCATTTATAATAATAGTAGAGCAAGCTTAACCTATTTGAGTTAAAAGTATAACACAATGTCAATGAGAAAAAAGTGTCATTCAGTAATGTACAAAGTGTAAACCCGTACAGATAAATTACATGAACACGTTCTAGTCAAATGTCAGCAGGTGATGACTTGACTTCATTTGAGATTTCAGCAATGATTAGAATTAAAACAGTAACAGAGCGATAATTGAAGCGCGTGAAAAAACAAGAAATATACTGTGCATACATGTAGTGTAATGTACTGACTACTTTCGTATTATTATAGAATCGCCTTGAAGTCAAAATAAGAAAGCTATAGCGTCATGTAATAAAATGTTATAAGATGCGCCAAGTGGAATACTGGTCATCCTTCATGCATGAGCATTGCTACTGTTTCTGATTTGATTCTATTGCATGCTGACCAGTCTTTAAGAGGCAAACTGAACTATTGCCTGAAAGTGGCAAAATGGAGAAAAATAAAATGTTTTTATGAAGGGATGTTCTACATATTTCTTGAGAGCTGATCTGGAATATTCTACACCCGAATATTATATGAATTAGGTATTTTATTCTATATTGATCTGTTTAATGACGTCTAAAAACTGTTTTTCAAATTTGTCGCACAAAATATATACTTAATAAAATAACATTCGTTGATACCAATTTTAATGCGCAAGATGTGCATATTTCGTCGATTTACGACTCATCAGTTGTGATCAAGGTCTAAAATATATTAAAAACCGAAACAACAATCGAAAAAGGTTGAAGAGCAAATTCAAAATACTAAAATGACCAAAAGGGGTAAAGCCAAAATCATCTTAGGACATCAAAAAACACAGTTACCTTTGTTTACTGCCATCTTCAGCAAACGCGGATTAACCTGGAACCGATGTGAATTTAGTAATTGACTCATTATATTAATATCGCCATCGTGTATTGTATTATTTAGATTTGCTTCCAAATTAGATTGGTCAAGCCTTGCTCCTTTCTCCAGCAAATATGTTATACAGGACCTAGCACCCGTTTGCAATGCACATTCCAAAGATGTTTTCAGTATTTTCTTGTTGTGCATCTCTGATGCATTCAATAAGGTCATTAAGGCGCGGACCTGGTCAAAAGACAAAATTCTTTGGATCATCGAAATTACTGCAGTCAGTTTCTTCCATCGATCTGGGGAATATATTCGAAGCTCTTGGCTGAAAAACTTAGGATTGTACCTATATAGAATTGATGATAATTCCTCATCTTCCGAAATTACTGCAAGATATAACGGAGAGAACCAGTTTTGAACAGTAAACCATACAAAAGAAGGTAGCTGGTACTCTGTTAAGACAGGTAATACATCCTGTATGACTTTCCTTCTTTTAAACACAATAGCAGCATGGATCCAGTAAAAACAATCTCCATGTGAGATTCTGTTCAGTCTAGGATTATTCTCCAATAAATCTTTATCAAAAACTTTACAAATAATATCTATCTCTTCGTCCGAGGAATTTAGAATCTTTTCAATAGTGTTTTCATCTTCAGACTTTTCTGGTTCGTTCAACGAATCTAAAGTTTGTATCCTTAAAAGGATATGAGGGCAAACACCAAATGCAACGCACTGCTCTAGTCGACGTACAGATACGATCTTGCCTTCCGTTCTGGAGACGCATTTCTCCAAACCAATACTACAGTCACACACCTTTCCATTTTCACTGTAAGTGTCTGGAAGTTGGAAAACAAAAAAATTATACACGAAACCAGTAATGAAACACAATTCGTACTGAATGACTATGTGGTTACCTCGTTATCTGTTTTTATACTATGGATTCATTTTCAGATTGCTGTCTCGTTTAATGTGTAACGAATTAGTTTGTTATGCACACAAGTAGGTTATACCTATGATTACTCATTTAAATGTTTAAAACTGCCACTTTCTATTTAGTGTCTGTCCCAAGCCAGGGGTGCTTTCCATTATGCGGTACGTTCCAATTGAACCAAAGATTCGTGTTCCATTATTGGTCCGTACCACAGTGGTTCTTTAGAAATGTACCAGACGAACCGGAAGAAGAATTAGTGAAAGTCGGTATGTACTGGTACGTACCGCATAATGGAAAGCACCCCAGGATCTTGTAGTTTCATTGGATGTCTTTTTTGTCTCCTTTTTGTCATATTTTTATTGTATAGAATATTGTTATTGTTTATTTGGGATTTGTTATTACTTTTGTTGAATTTTTGACACCATTGCTTCCGATGACACTTGGTGTTGTCGTGATGGGGTCCATTTCTCCTCTTCGAAGGTAAAATATATATATATTTGGACTGCATGAAGTCACTGGACACTGAATTTAACAGTATTTGATACATGTATTTGTGGTTATACACGCACTGTATCTAGAATTGACCCTTATACGTGTATGTGTATATATTAATATTTACCTACATTTACATTATTTTCTACCAAGAAAACCTGGTGTGCTCTTACTAATACTGTTTGTTTAGCATTTTTTTTCTTTTAATAAATGTTTAGCCTTTAGGAATGGAATACTGCGTTTATTTCGATTTATGATTACTTTTTGATACCTTCATTTCTTGGACCAATTTGTACTTATCTCGTAGTGTTCTCTATAGTGCACCCAATGGTATGTTGTCTAGCTTACGCTTGAACCAAATCTTTACATTTTCATAAACGTAGAGATATGTCTTCATGGAAAAATGTGTGACGTACCATAATGTATAACGGTTGTGACCATTTGTGGTCTTGTTTTGATGACTTGGATGATAGCCTCATCTTCAGAATCTCGTAATGTTTTGAACCAGTCGTACTGTTCCTGGCGTGAGACTGTTGACATCAATTGATTCTGAAATTTAAAAAAATCATCAACACAATCATCAGAACTGGGACTGGATTGGTAGGAAGAGGGGTCTGAATTTCTGTATTCTGTTCTTTTTTTTTTTTGGAGAAAAAAAATTCTTTATGAATTAAAATATATGCTTACCGGTATTCTTTAAAAACTTAAGAAGGTAAAATTGTTTAGGTCAACATTTCAAAACAGCACAGTTAAATTGAGTTAAAAGGTTGGTTCAAGTGATATGAACATGTATGTCTTTTGGATTCTTTTTGGAAGTATTAACTCAATAAATATTATATAATATATATATTGGAACATATTTGCTTTATTATGTACAGTTATTATTTTCTGTAATCAGTATTTTTTTCTCAAATTCTTCTAGACCAAAATAAATCCCCCTCGTTTTCAATTTAAGAAAGATAATTTCAACTGCCCGTGTGCGTTGGGTGCATGGATGAATTGTTTGTTAACGACCAGTGACAGCTAGGTGCATATCAGGACGAGAACATGTTGATATGATAATGAATATGATCCCTGCTTTGTACTATACCGACACGCTGAGTCGGATTTTTATGTGCTTATCACGAGGTAACTGTCCGCAGGAAGACATATCACGCCACTCGGACACATTATACTGACTCCGAGCCGACCAGTAGATCTTTGCTCTTACTCCTAGATGCCGCGTGCTTGGCGGAGAAGCAGCAAATACCAATTTTAATGTCTTTGGTTTGACCCAGCCGGGAATCGAACCCGCGACCTTCCGCACTCAGGCGAGCACGCTACTACGAGACCACCGAGGCGGTCCGTGTGGGGTGTGACTAAACATCGAGTTCGAGTTCGAGTTAAAGTTAGAGTTAGAGTTAGAGTTCGAGTTAGAGTTCGAGTTCGAGTTAAAGTTAGAGTTCGAGTTGAAGTTAAGTTAGAGTTCGAGTTATAAATCAAGTTCGAGTTGAAGTTCGAGTGAACTCGAGATATTAATTTCTAATGTCATATATCGAGTTACATTTCGAGTTAGAGTTACGGTTCCAGTTAAAGTTCGAGTTAAGATACAAATTTTTTGTATGTAGCGATGCCGATATTCGGGTGTAGCAAACAAGTCAAACAGACTCTACCATACGATCTTCAACATGTGGACGGAGGTACATACACACTATATTTGCCCCAAATTTAGAAAAAATGTGAACACGACATATAAGCCTACAAGTCTCTATACTACAAACAATATGTCAAACAAACTAGAGACTGCAAGGAGCTTATATAAGTTCTCCTATAAACATTATTGGTTCTGAGCATCCTTTGACACAAATTTGAAACTGGACACCCCTAATGATGATTAAGGCCAAATTGCCCATTGGATTTAGAGGACCATCAAAGGATCATTAAAGTAAAGTTTGGTTGATACTGACTTTGTAGTTTCAGAGGAAAAGATTTAAAAAATTTCTTTCCCCCTTTTCTATAATTAGCTCCGGAAACTATCTTGGTTGAAGGTCGGGGACAACAGACAAAAATTTAGAAGGGGACTACCCAAGGACTATTCCACCAAAGGTTGGTTCCAATTAGCCCAGCAGTTTCAAAGGAGATCTTCAAATAGTATTCCCCATAGGGACCTAAGTTTAATTATGTCGGGTCGTGACGGCAATCTCGGAGAGATATTTAACACGGTATACAATCAGGGCATCTGAGACAACCAGTTAAACGGAGTGTTTTCACTTTGTTAAGTTTCGTCTACTTATATACGGTACATCGACGATATGAAGAAAACATCAAAAAGCCAATCAATCAAAAATGCACTGTATTTTTGTTTGTTATTAATATTTATATAACAAAAATTTCAAAATAATGGTGACTTCAAGATGAAGAACAACAATAAAAGCATTGTTCCATTGCTTTGTTTACCATGTATTTTTGGGATTTTGTCTCAGGTATATTTACTCCATGTCCATTCATTTTTCATTCATAACTATGCCAGCGCAGAACATAGTTTAACATTGGACCCTATGGGAAAATATGTTAATCATCAACTCCTCTGAAAGTACTGAAGGAAGTTGAACCAAACTTGACAGAAATGATGTACGGAAGGTCCTGTACAAAGATTACTCATTTCGTTCCGGTCAGTCAAAAAACATGGCCGCCAGCGCAGAACATAATTTAACATTGGACCCTATTGGAAAAATGTTAATCATCAACTCCTCTAAAAGTACTGAAGGAAGTTGAACCTAACTTGACAGGAATGATGTATGAAAGGTCCTTTACAAAGCTTGCTCATTTTGTTCAGATTCGTGAAAAAACATGGCTGCCAGCGCAGAGCATAGTTTAACATTGGGCCCTATGGGAAAACATGTTATTATCAACTCCTCTGAAAGTACTGAAGAAAATTCAACCAAACTGGTGACAGGAATGGCGTATGAAAGCCCTTTACAAAGATTGCTCATTTTGTTCCGATTTGTGAAAAAATATGGCCACCAGCGCAGAACATATTTTAAAATTGGATCCTATGGGAAAACATGTTAATCATCAATACCTATGAAAGTACCAGGTGAACGGCTACAGGCTCCAGGGAGCGTCTGGTTTTAAGGAAGGTTTGAAAAAAAACTTTTTTAAAATCATACAGGATCGACATGCATTTCGATTTATGGAGGACCTCATACTAGTACTTTAAGGCGGGTTGAACAATATAAATACACGTATTTCGGATATTGGGTGGAGCAGGTTTTTTTCAGTTTGTGATTTTATGGAAATAATTAACATGTTTAAATGGACAAGAATAAAACTATATGTGTGTATCTTCCACATTCGTTGGTGGGACATAAGGAGAAAGAGAAAAGGAAAACGCGCGAGGAAACGCAATCGGAAAAGTTTCATGTGCCCTACATGAGGAGGCGGTCAATTTAGATTCATTGATACCTATATCCGTTGTCCAGATGATTAAACGGCGAGGAATTAAAATCAACGCACAATAACTTAATCCCAGGGGGGGGGGGGGGGTACTCTCCAAAAATTTCTGCACGTTGTCTAGTGCTTTGGGGGAGGGGGGGCCAAAATTGCAGGTATTTTGGGGTTAGTTCAAAAAGACGAAAAAAATAGTGTTTTCAATCTATTGTATGTGGTAAAATGAAATTATTTTTATAGGGTAAAATGACAGTATTTTTCTGTGTCTGAAAAAATTAGAGATATATCTGTATGTGGGTGTCAACAAATTTAAGTATTCTTTTGACGAGCCTATGTACAGATAATGTTTTACCTCCCTCCTCCTAAACTTAATCCGTAACTCGAATTTTAACTCGAAATGCAACTCGATAAATGACATTAGAAATCAATGTCTCGAGTTAACTCGAAGATTAACTCTAACTCGAATGATAACTCGAACGCTAACTCGAACTTTAACTCGAACTCGAACTGTAACTCGAACTCGAACTCGATGTTTAGTCACACCCGTCCGTGTGCGTTGGCAAGTAATAGAAACTGAAAAATATTCATGCGACATCGCAAATTTATTTAATTAATAAATTATTTTAATGTTATGGACATTTCACAATAAAGATTAACGAATCACTCATGACCAGGAAGCCATATAAATAGGTCATTCAATATTTTTTTTAATTTTTTTTTTTCAAATTCAAATTTTTTTAAAGAGGATCTGTTCGAGCATAAACATAGAATTAAAACAGATAACTCATTTTTACGCTAATATGTTATGCATATTTGAGAACATAAGATAGAAAGATTGGGTAAATGCTATGAATTAAAATAAAACATCAACAAGTGAAATGAACATAAACCTGCAAAAATTGACATCAGAAATAAATTAATCACAATGATCAAATTCAATTTTCCATAAGCTGAAAAAAGTACGTACGAAACTGGGTGTGTTCCTTTTTTTCTATATTTTATCATATCACCATATACATTGTACGATGACAGAACGGGTTCAACATTTATGTGTAAGTTCCTTTATTATGCTTTTATGCTTTTCAATTTTTGAAGATTGATATTTATATTACACTTATCCCATTTGAAAATTTGTACAGATTTTTAGGGTTCTTCAGGCCAAATTAGTAACAAAGCAACATCTTAAAGACTTTTTCTATTTCGAAACAAAATTCAAACTGTAGTACTTCAATGCCTTCCCGGTTAAACCATTGTGAAGTAAATAATACCGCAATATGTTCTTGTTCATTTCTGCCATTAACAAGTCAATTAACACCCACGACTGTTCATTGTCTGTACCAAGTCAGATAATCCTTACTCTCTGTTGTGTTTATGTTTTTGTTTTGTGTTCTGTTATGTTATTTGTTTGTCCAGAGTTCTATCTGTTGGGTTGCGTTGATTGGTCGGATCGTCACTGTTGGCCTTTCCTGTTATCCATTTTGTTATTTATTTCAAAAATATGTTTTTTGTAGACAAAGGGGATTTTCATGTTGATCGGTTGCGTTTGTGGCTGTAAAAAGAAATATAACCCAATGTTTTTAGAAAATACCCATATAAAGTTACAACTGAAAACGTTCTTATCTGATTCTCGGAATTTAACAAAAGGATATATAGAAGAATGATTGTTCATTAAGTTTATTGTCATAATATCATAATTTGACAAGGAAATAAAATATATATAACATGTACAGGAGTCGACAACATTTGTCGTTTGCAGATAGTGGCTTACTTATGACCGAATTATTATTAAACGCAATAATCTAAATATCATATTAAAAACAATGCATCACGCGCTTTTTTATTTAACAAATATTTTCTGTGCACGAGGAAAAAAAATTGAATTAGGGCATTTTATCGTTTTAATATCAGAATAAGACTACACCATTATATCGAAATTAGGATATTATATCATTGTATATATTTAATGTGCCAACTGACGGTTGTCCCCAACCTGTTTCTGTAATTTGGTGTAACTGATCAGGTTGGAGACAATCCCCAATTGGCATATTATATGCCAATTGGGTTATCATATCCTAATTTGACACACAATATGGGGGTTGTCCTCAAACTATACTTATTATACGAGCAAAAAATAATACCCAGTACATGTATTAAATGAAAATAGATATTTTAGCCTTACCAAATCAAATTTTACCACACCCCTTCCTAATCCCTTTTTTCTGACTTGGCCGCCCACTGAATCCCTTATCAGCCACTCATAACTCTATTCAGAAAAATCATAAGTGAACATTTTTTTCTTGTAAGGCTAATGTTAAATATAAATAGTGGTTATATACGAGATTAAGATTTGTCCTATTCAAATTTGTGTGTTCGTTTGTTTTACTTTTTAAGAAGGTGGATGTTGGTGGGGTATTTCAAATTGTATTGTAATTTCTTTATAAGCTGTGTTTGTTCTTGGATTTATTTTTTTCCATATTATTGGAAAAACATGGCAGGATGTTGAGCCTTATATTGAGAATATTAAGTAAATTAAATAAAAATCACTGTCAGCAACGATATGTTTGTATTAAATGTTCTTGTTCCAACTGTTGTACAAAATGTTTTTGTAAATATAAAAAAACTGGACTTGATACATGTATACAGAACCTATATAACCACCATTTACATTTAACATTAGTCTTACAAGAAAAAAAATGTACATTGCCCCAATTTTACCATTTTATAATTACTTTTGAAAAGTAAAATATGTCTACTAATGGAAACTTACCTGTTTCAGGACTGCCAGATGGAATTCAAACCGTACCGAGTGCCGGAATGAGAGTGGGGTTCACTTTTGATTTTTTTTAAAGGGATTCAGCGGGCGGCCAAGTCAGAAAAATATATAGGTCCGGCCACAGAATCCCAAAAGGGATTAACCCCTTCCCACTTTTTCGGAAAAATAAAAAATGTCTGTAAGATCGGAACGTCAATCTTTGGTCATTTTTTTAAAAAAAATAAACAAACTAGTCGGGCCCGGATGAATGCCGAATGTGATTGTTTACTATTTACCTTTGCGATTTTTCTCACTGTACGAATTTCCCATATTCACATATTTCACGATAGTGACTCGACAATTCCAATTGCTTCCCGTCCAATTATATCCAAAGTAATTGAAACTATTAAATACGTATAGTCTTCATTATTATTCTAATTATATCGATGACTTGGAAGTTTTGTCGTCAGTAAACACGTAACGTCCTAAATAATGACACGTACGTCATATTGTTTACCTTGGCGGGTAATTTAAATCTTGAAATAAAATGCTTCGGTTTGGTTTTCGGATCTTAAAATCGGACTTTTCGTTCAATAAGGCAATTTAAGGAAAATCTAAAGGGCCATCATACAATATAATCCAGAGACAGATAAAACCGAGACGAGAAAAAAAAACTGCAAAAAAAACCCCCAAAAATCTGTCCTCGTATCCTGAGTTTTCATTCTATTGTACAATTTTATTGTTTTATGCAGGATCTAGATGATAAATTCTTTGATGCATACGATGTGCACATTACGTTGATTTATGCCTCATGAGTTGTGCTCAAGGTGTAAAATGCTGAGAACCAAGACAATCATCCAAAATGTTGAAGAGAAAATTCAAAAACGCCAATGAACAATGTTTATCCAACATGTCGACAGGTTCTCAAGATTTTACAATACTAGTATACTGAATTAATTAATCGAATCTCCTCTGTGTTATGAAAATTTTAAAATCTTTCGCAGTTTTATCATTTATTTTTGTTTCTGGTTTGTTCTTAATTTATTGCATGTTCACCGGGGTTGAGTTAAAATTCGAAATGGATTAAAATGGCAAATATTTGATTTTTAAAAAAAAAAATCGATGATATCCCTTGTCCCAAATTAAATGTTTGTGTTTATCCAGTAAGGTGTGACAGTACCTTCAAGTTTTCCCTGTTATGAAAGCCTCTAAGTAACTTCTAGTTTAAAAACAGCAGTAAAAAGTTGTTATTTTGCTTAAACTACCAACTGGATTTTGTGACCAAGCATAAAGTCCACCACAATTTTAGAATGCAATATACATATGTTAACTTGCTAGTTAAGGTTTAAATACTAATATATTTGTATAAGGTTTTTTGCAAATAAGAACGCCTTTTTCTTCGTGAAACAAAAATCATATATACAGGTTATTATCTGCCCTAAATGTAGGTTTTCATATAAGCCCAAGAGCTTTAGCTCGAGGGCTGAGAATATCATAATTGATTTGAAAAATGTTACGACATGATCTTTTTATAAAATAACATCCAGAAGCAGTTAATAATTTTTCATATCAGCCCGGAAAGCAAATCCCCGGTTAATAATTTTTCTTATCATATATTTCATGATGATATTGTTGTAATTTGCATGGTTATTGACACCGCCAACTCTGACTGTAAGCTCTCAAGTGCCGGGCTGATACGGGTGATGACATGAGGTCCGGTATGGATTTTCAATGTACAACTCCTATCGGCCTCCAGGTGCTCGCTCATGCGACGTTATATTACCTTTGGAATCGTGTTTGACGTCATTTGAATCTACAACTGAAATTGTATTTCAGGAGAATGTAGACAGTGACTTACTAAACTTAGATTTTGAAAATGTTCAGGTAATATCAAAGCAAATCAGTAAAGGTGAAAGATATAAAATAATACACATGTATTTCTATATTATTTATATACATGTAAATAATGTATAACAGTAATGAACAAGGAAAATATTTTTTCACATTAAATTCCACTATGAAGTTGCAAAACATTGTGTAGTTTAAACATATTTTATTCAGAAAAGAATTTGAAAGGATTAGACAGCAGACGAACACTAATATATGTCCTCTCCATACAAGGTTCAAGGCAACATGTAACATAGCATGAAAAGTCATTTTAATATCGTGAATATTGAGAGATTGGAAACATATCAATAAATACATATATGTAAATTGTGGATGACGACCATCACATTTTCGCAACCTACATGTAGTGTCGACCAGTTTCAATCCCTGATAATACCCTTGTTATTTAGCTTTCTGTGCATGTAAACCCATGATAAATATAAGGCCACAGGACATTTTAGCACATTTTCTAAAGGCGTGAATGGACATTTTAGCGGAAGAAAAATTGGTTACTTTTAAACCTTCAATGGACATTTTAGCTAAACATTTTTACAGGTAACTTTTATTATCTCTTTAGTCACCAAAATATTGTCAACATAGAGAAGATAAATCTTCCGCTGAAATGTCCATTTCCCCCGGCTAAATTGTCCTAAACCATTAAAATAAAACCCATTTTCAATATACATGCATGTAAACAACGAAAGAAATGTTCCACCACTGACAAAGGCTCCTAACTTCGGACAAGCGTATAACTAGGAATAATTTTCATATTTTTATTCTTTAAATAAAGTTTTTTTAGAGGTTTCAGTTTGTCCCATTTTCTACAAAAAATCTACAACAAAAATTTAAACTTCTTATTGAAAATACTGACATTGATTATTAAAACTGCAAAAATGTGTCCTGAAATTTTGAGTAAATGTGTAAAATTTCGACCTCATTTATCTCTAAAAGTAGCACATGAAGGTATATTTTTTATTACATATTTGAATTGACGAGGTGAAAAATAGCTTGAATGCAAATTTTCCTCCAAAAATCACCGCGGAATCAAAACTGTATCGTATGCCCTTAAGGAGTCATAAGTCTGGAAATAAAAATATAAAAATCTTTAGAATCAAAAGGGTGTTTCTCTTCATGGATATAACAAGTGTTTCCATTTCAACAAACTTGAGCTATGATGAGTTTGGTTGTACTTGTTGAAATTTTATTGATTAAAGCTCTTTAGCTCTGGTAAAAAATTCGAAATAATTCTTTTAGTACATATTATTCTGTAAATATTTTGTCAACATTCCTAACTGTATACCATAATAAACCATGGTTTGATTGGTGCATAAAAAATACATGTACTATTACCATGATTAAAAAATCATCAGAACCATAATATTTTTCTTGCCTATGCTGAACTCATAACTGGACCCTTGCCAAAATCTGTTCATTGCATATTGTTTAGTCTTACAAAGTTTTCAATTAATACATTTCTATCTCTTTCATTGAGAATATTAAATGGACGAGAATAGTATATAATAGCTTTATCTCCAACTTCCAGTTCCTTATTTGCTACTAATTTTATATAATGTTGTCTTGAAATTTCCAGTATAGTAACAAATACCTGAAAATAAAACAACAAATTTTAAATATATACTAGACATCATTGAGATGGGAGCCATCTCTGTGGGCCCCACTGTAAATAACAGGTTACTATTTGACTATTAAAGATGTTAGTGGTTGAATTTCTTAGAGCAGGTTACATGTGCTATTAAACATTAAATTGACTATAAAGGGCAATAACTCCTGAAGGGGTCAATTGACAATTTTGGTCATGTTGACTTATTTGTAGATCTTACTTTGCTGAACATTATCAATGATTATTGCTGTTTACAGTTTATCTCTATCTATAATAATATTCAAGATAATAACCAAAAACTGCAAAATTTCCTTAAAATTACCAATTCAGGGGCAGCAACCCAACAACAGGTTGTCTGATTCGTCTGAAAATTTCAGGGCAGATAGATCTTAACCTGATGAACATTTTTACCCTGTCAGATTTGCTCTAAATGCTTTAGTTTCAGAGATATAGGCCAAAAACGGCATTTTACCCCCTATGTTCTATTTTTAGCCATGTCGGCCATGTTGGTTGGCAGGCGGGGTCATCGGACACATTTTTTAAACTATATACCCTAATGATGATTGTGGCCAAGTTTGGTTAAATTTGTCTCAGTAGTTTCAGAAGAGAAGATTTTTGTATAAGATTACAAAATTTACGAAAAATTGTTAAAAATTGACTATAAAGGGCAATAACTCCTTAAGGGTTCAATTGACAATTTTGGTAATGTTGACTTATTTGTAGATCTTACTTTGCTGAACATTATTGCAGTTTACAGTTTATCTCTATCTATAATTAAAGAACCTTAGTGAGCATGCTCACATACCCCACGTCCCCACATTGTCATTGGAGAAATAATATAAGTGTAAGAAAAAAAAATTGAATCGTAATCTCCTGTCGATATGCACATCTACATAGTATGTCCTTATTATCTACAAAGTTTTATGAAATTCTGTGGTGTGGTTTCAGAGGAGTTGCGATGACAAACTGTTGCAGTAGTACATTGAAGCAAATAAGTTCAAAGGGGCGTCACTCCTAGAAAAAAAATTTAATTGTAATTTCCTGTCGATATGCACATCTACATAGTATGTCTTTATTATCTACAAAGTTTCATGAAATTCTGTGGTGTGGTTTCAGAGGAGTTGCGATGACAAACTGTTGCAGTAGTACATTGAAGCAAATAAGTTCAAAGGGGCGTAACTCCTAGAAAAAAAATTGAATCGTAATTTCCTGTCGATATGCACATCTACATAGTATGTCCTTATTATCTACAAAGTTTCATGAAATTCTGTGGTGTGGTTTCAGAGGAGTTGCGATGACAAACTGTTGCAGTAGTACATTGAAGCAAATAAGTTCAAAGGGGTGTAACTCCTAGAAAAAAAATTGAATCGCAATTTCCTGTCGATATGCACAACAACATAGTATGTCCTTATTATCTAAAAAGGTTTCGTGAAATTCTGTTGTGTGGTTTGAGAGGAGTTGCGATGACAAGAAACAGGACTGATGGACTGACGGACTGACAGACGGACAGACGAGTCAAAAACATTATACCCTCCGCAACCCGTTGCGTGGGGTATAATAATATTCAAGATAATAACCAAAACTGCAAAATTTCCTTAAAATTATCAATTCAGGGGCAGCAACCCAACAACGGGTTGTCTGATTCGTCTGAAAATTGCAGGGCAGATAGATCTTAACTTGATGAACATTTTTACCCCGTCAGATTTGCTCTAAATGCTTTAGTTTCAGAGATATAAGCTAAAAACTGCATTTGACCCCTATGTTATAATTTTAGCAACAGTGGCCATGTTTGTTGATAGATCAAAACTTCAGATACAATTTATAAACTAGATACCCTAATTATAAGAATCATTCAGTTAAAGTTTGAAGGCATTTTGCCCAGTAGTTTCAGAGAAGATTCTTGAAAAATACGACGAAGACGATGACGACAGACAACGACAGACGATGACGACGGACGACCAAGTGATGGCATAAGAAAAATGATAAAATTCATCATTTATGGTCAATTACTCCTATAAGAAATCGTCTGACAGTTTTGACAGAATTGAACAATAGGTAGAGCTCAACATTCTAAACATTTTTGCCCCGTCAGATTTTCTCTATTTATAGCAGTTTTCAAAATAAAAGGCAAAACTTGCATTTTACCCCTATGTTCTATTTTTAGCCATTTTGGCCAGGCGGGGTCATTGGACATATTTTTTAAACTAGATACCCCAATGATGATTGTGGCCAAGTTTGGTTAAATTTGGCCCAGTAGTTTCAGAGGAGAAGATTTTTGTAAAAGTTTACAGACGACGGACGCCAAGTGATGAGAAAAGCTCACTTGGCCTTTTAGGCCAGGTGAGCTAAAAAGTAATATTTCACATAAGAAACAAGTTCTGCATTTTCACTCCTCTGACTTTATGATGTTCATACAACAATATAGGCATTGTCACTGATGTTGCACCAAAATGATGTTAGAACACATACATGACCTACAAAAAGATATATTTCCTAGCAGTTTCTTCCTTATTTATATTAAAAGTCTATTTTATTGAAAGAATAACTAATCCAAGAATTTAAATACCAAATAATATTCAACTTCTAACCTAACAACTAAGATAAATAACTCATGGACTACACAAATTCAAGAGTTTACCTTCTTGCTGACTCCAGATAGCCAGATTTGGTACAGGCACAAACTATCAGTCAGGAGTTATAAATATACAAGTCATGATTATTTACTTGAAGATGTAAGTAATATTTACTTGTTATGTATAAGTAAATTTGTAAGATTTTAATTTTCTTTTCAAGGTTTGAATAATCTCCCCTTAATCTTCTCAAAAAAATTTACTTATACAAGTAATTTTTTTTACAACCCCTTAAATTCTCAATTTTTTGGTCGGTCAAAACATGCCTAAACAATATTTTTCTGGTTTGCTAATAATTTTTTAATAAGAGTTCCACCGTAAGCTTTTATCTCAAGAACTAAACAAAGAAATATACTGCGCACAGATGTTAAGTAACTGGGCAAGGTCTTCAAAAAATGCTCCCTGGAGGCTTGTAAATGAGCATTATTTTGGAGATAACAGACAAATGAGATTTACATTGTCCATAAAATTATACTTTTATGAATGGTAAAGGCAACCATTAATGACAGACAATTACACACACTATTAGTGCATGGAAGTAATATCCAGAGGAATAACAATGATTAACTAGAATTGCTATTGCAAGCAATAGCGGATGTCACCCTTTCCCATTGCCACTGAATGGCAGCCATTTTGAAAATTTGAAACAGTGAATGCACATCTATGCATGACAACAAATATTTCCGTTTATTTTCAGAAAGTTTGAAACATTTTTAAAAATTTCGCATTTGTGCTGTTTTCATGGTAATGGCAGCCATTTTGAAAATTTCAAAATCAAATGGCACATCTACAGATCATAGTTATCATTTCTGTAAAGTTTCATTAAGTTTGGAGCATTTTGAAATTTTTGGCATAGTTTCCATGGTAACGGCAGCCATTTTGAAAGTTTCAAAGTCAAACTGCAACTCTACACATGCCAATTGACATTTGTGTGAAGTTTCATTAAGTTTGGAGCATTTTGAAATTTTTGGACATTTTTGCTGTTTCCATGGTAACGGTGACTATTTCCAAAATTCCAAAGAGACCCGCCTCATTGGTACATGACAGGGAACAAACCATTAAAGATTCACTGGGTTTGACCTACCATATTAAGTGAGTAAATGCTACTTACAGGTTTTTGGAGCATTTTTGTATTGTTTCCATGGTAACGGCAGCCATTTTGGAAATTCCAAAGCCAAATGCCACATCTACACATGCCAGTTAACATTTCTGTGAAGTAACTTCATTAAGTTTGGAGCATTTTGAAATTTTGATATTTTCCCTGTAGTTTCCATGGCAACATAGTAGTTCCGATGATTGTCAAAATCATCCAAAACCGGTATCACCAAACCCAAAAATTTTATTTTTTCACATGTTTTCAGTTTCCATGGTAACGGCAGCCATTTAAAAGTTCCAAAGTAGGATTGCACATCTACATATGGTGATTACCATTATGCTTAAGTTTGATCAATATTGGTCCATTAGTGTTCCAGAAACACTCCAGCGAAAATAGGTGGAAGAATAATAATACGGAAAAAGAAACGGAGCAAAAGCAATATGCCACCCGACATTATCGTTCGGGTGACATAATTAGTATTTATTCATAACCTGGAGAGCTTTGTACTAAAGGCATAGGATTTGTCCAATTATTGTCTCAGCGACCGTGTTGAAGACCTCTTTGGTTACAATCTGTGATACCTCGGTTGTAAAATGGCATCTGGAATTTCATATCAGTCACGTGGTTTTAACCAGTCTGGTAATATAGTGCACTTGTTGGAAATCCTGTATGTACTGTTGAAATGTGCCAAGTTTATTGAGCTTTATAAAAAATTATTAACTTTCAAACATTTCAGATTTATATAATTGAAAAAAAAAAATGTCATGGATTACTTTAAATTTATTGAAACTGAACAATTAAAATGAGAATAATACAGTCGTCACTCTTCTCCCCCCCCCCCGATTTTTTAATAGTCATACAATACAAGTCCCTTTCTTATCCACTCTATCCATCCCCCCCACCCCCCGGTTTTTTAATAGTCATACAATACAAGTCCCTGTTTCCCCCAATTTCACGGCTTAAATCATCAAGATCGATAAAAAGACATAAATAGGAAAAAGAAAATCAAAATTAACATATAACTCCAGAACAATCAAATTGTCAAATAAATTCAGCCCTCTCCTATTTAGGTTTATGTGGCCATTGTCAGTCTGATTGTAGACTAGCGGAATATAACGAGTGAATTATTCGGGTTACTTTGTTTGTAAATTTGACAACAACTGGTCTATTTCCTTGAACACCATAATGACCGAAAAGAGTCAGTGATTTGATCAATCAAATGCAGAGTCAATTACCATTCAATATCTTAAATCAATTAACGATTCAGTTATCGGAAGATAGGCGGTAATGCAGATGAAACCTTTGAAGTAGCATTGTTGTTATTCCTGTCAATGTTATACTTCCATGATTAGAGCAATGTAGTGAAGAGAAATTCAAGAAAAGAAGAAAATAAGACCTTTTCACTTATACAAGTATCAAATAAAATCTGAAAGCCTAAGGGATATAACTCTACCTCCAAAATAATTCACCTGTACCAGTAAATAAATAACACTTGTATAAGTATTTTCTCTGACTGACTATGGTGGGGTTAAGCCATTTTTACTTACATAAAAATAAGGAGATGTGGTATGATTGCCAATGAGACAACTATCCACCAGAGTTCAAATGACGAAGATAATGAACGCTTCTTTATACTGGCCATCATGCTATGCTGGATTTTTGATATGCTAGTTCACAAGGTAACAGACCACAAGAAGACATGTCACTTTACCTGGACAGTTTTCCGACTCCGAGCGGACCCAAGTCTTTGTTCTTACTCCTAAATGCTGCGTGTTTAGAGGAGAAGTAGCAAATATAAATTTTCGAGTCTACTCTGTTTGACCTGGCCGCCGATCGAAACCATGACCTCCTGCATTCACAATTGTAGGTCACCGTACAGCCTTCAACAATGAGAAAAACCCATACTGTCCGTATAGTCAGCTATAAAAGGCCCCGACATGGAAATTGTGAAACAATTCAACTGAGAAAACTAACAGCCTACTAATCTATAAATACAATTTACGAAAAACATATTTTGCACATATACCTTCCCAATTACCTATTGATACCATATGTGGTAAAACTAAAACATGGATAGTGCAGCTACCAACAGGATGACCATTAACTTGAACAAAGAATTAAATCAAAGCCTCATCCATTGTCATCTGCACTGTGAGGCAGCCAATATTAGGCCAAAATAAAATGGTTTTTCTATAGGATTCTATGTTAAACTACTTTTAGCAGTGGCAGTCATCTCGGCTGACAGTCCAGGTCAACGGATACATTTCTAAAAGAGAACCATCTAAGGACCATTTCTGCTAAGTCTTGTTCCAACTGGTTAAGCGGTTTCAGACAAGAAGATTTTTAAATGAATTTTCCTATAGGGTCCAATATTTAGGAAAGTTCGGTGTGGCAGCCATCTTGGTTGACAATCCATGTGATCGGACACATTTCTGAAAGAGGACCTCCTAAGGACCAATGCTGCCAAGTCTGGCTCCAATATGTCAAGTGGTTTCAGACAAG
This sequence comes from Mytilisepta virgata, assembly GCA_028015205.1. Classification (NCBI taxonomy): domain Eukaryota; kingdom Metazoa; phylum Mollusca; class Bivalvia; order Mytilida; family Mytilidae; genus Mytilisepta; species Mytilisepta virgata. The sequence continues at coordinate 72,726,807 of CM051521.1, forward strand.
AAAATTTTTCAATGAATTTTCCTATAGGGCCCTATGTTAAACTAAGTTCGGTTGTGGCAGCCATCTTGGTAAGAGGACCATCTAAGGACCATTGCTGCCAAGTCTGGTTCCAATTGATCAAATGGTTTAAGACAAGAAGATTTTTCAATGAATTTTATCATAGGGCCCTATGTTAAACTAAGTTCGGCTGTGGCGGCCATCTTGGTTAACCGTCCGGGTCATTGGACATATTTCTGAAAAAGAACCTCCTAAGAACCATTACTGCCAACTTTGGTTCCAACTGGCTTTGTAGTTTCATATAAGAAGATTTTTGAAAGTCACCCCCCCCCCTTTTTTTTTCTATTTTTAGTAACAACAGCCATCTCGGTTAGAAGTCGGGGATGCCAGACATAATTTTGGAAGGGGGCCACCCAAGGACCATTCCACCAAAGTTTGGTCTCAATTTGTCCAGTGGTTTGAGAGGAAAAGATCTTTAAAGGAAAGTTTACGCTGGATGCCGTCTTTAAAGGACAAAAACTCCTATAAGGGGTCAATCAATGATTTTGGTAATGTTTACTTATTTGTAGATCTTAATTTGTTGAACATTTTTGCTGTTTACAATTTGTCTTTATCTATAATAATATTCAAGATAATAACTTAAAACTGCAAAATTTCCTTAAAATTAACAATTCAGGGGCAATAACCCAACAAAGGGTTGAGCGATTCGTCTGAAAATTTCATGACAGGTAGATCTTGACCTGATGAACATTTTTACCCCTGTCAGTTTTGCTCTAATTGTTTTAGTTTTTGAGATATAAGACAAAAACTGCAGTTTACCCCTATGTTCTATTTTTAGCCATGTCAGCCATGTTGGTTGGCAGGCGGGGTCATCGGACATATTTTTTAAACAAGATACCCTAATGATGCTTGAGGCCAAGTTTGGTTCAATTTGTCCCAGTAGTTTCAGAGGAGAAGATTTTTGTAAAAGTTAACGACGACGATGGACGACAGATGACGGACGCCAAGTGATGAGAAAAGCTCACATGACCCTTTGGGTCAGGTGAGCTAAAAATGTCAATCTGCTTGTTACAGTTCATATGTATACAGATGAACAGTATAATTCTTGTGTTTAAGTTTTTGTTCTACATTTACATCATCCTTGGAAGTTTAAATGCAATCATTTTTAAAAGTTTCTTCATGTTCTTATCAATGTCACAGACAAATGTACATTGTACTCAGTGTCAGTGGCTTAGCATACATTTCTACAACAACAAAATCACTGGTCAATCTGTTCTTTCTTTGGCTTTAGGGGTATTAGAACCAGGGACACAGTTATCATCCTTTGATTTTCGTTGTCTACGAATATAGTCCCTTGTGTGCACAGTGTATCACTTGCAAATTTTTTTCATACACCTTCAAAATTTATTTCTTAATATTTTATGAATAAAATAGTATTAAAGTAGGGGGATGAAATTACATGTTTAAAAAATTTGGGTGATGAATTTTTAGGTAAAGTAGTGAATTGGTCTAGTTGAAAAAGGTCAAAAATTAGTATGTCTGAAGCTGTCAAACTGAATTATAGACCCCCTTAACATAGGAATGTCCATATTTTTAGTAAGAGCAGTTTGACTTTTCTATAATTTTGATATAATTTGTCCCAAAAGTAGAAAACTTAACATTGAAAATTGCTAATTAATTCAGTCACTGGACCATAACCTACGGGGGTAGGGCCTCGAAATAAGTGTCAAACTGATATCTACTGAAAGTAATGCAACTTTCTAGAAAATATCATTGATCTATCACAAGTAGTTCCTATCAAACTAAATTAAGCAGAAAACTTAACATTGAAAATTGCTTATTAATTGAAAGTCACTGGACCATGACCAAGGAGGCAGGGCTTCAAAATGGTAGACAAACTGAGATGTACTGATAGTAATGCAACTTTATAGAAAATATCATTGTCTATCATAAGTAGTTCCTATCAAACTAATTAACTTAAGCAGAAAACTTAACATTGAAAATTGCTTATTTAACTGAAAGTCACTGGACCATGACCTAGGGGACAGGGCCTCGAAATAGTCGTCAAACTGATATCTACTGATAGAAATGCAACTGTATAGAAAATATCATTGATCTATCGCAAGCAGTTCCTATCAAACTGACTTAAGCAGAAAACTTAATAATTGTTGACGCTGACGACAACGCCACCGCTGGAAAAGCAACACTTTCGTCACAGGCGAGACAATTATAAAATTGAAGATGATGGTGGATGATCTATCACTTGCAAGAATATTCTTGCCAACAAAGAGTATTGTGTAAACCCTGCTTCAGGAATTTTCTGATTGAAATAGTTTCATTTCGGAACGACTCTCGCATTTACATAATAAAACACATCGAACTACGAGTTACTGTTATAAGTAGTTGTAGTTGGACTGGGATTTTCCGTACTGTAAAATAACCGCAATTAAAAAAGTGAGATATCACAACATTATGATTTTTAGAAGAACCATAACGGATAGTTGTTTAGATCCGATCTGTTTGTTTGTTTTACTCTTTTAAATAATACCAATCTGAAGAATATGAGTTTTCTTTAATGTAAAGCACAAAATGGTTGACGTGAGAGTCTTGGAAATTTAAAGTAGAAATAAACAACTGGCCCACAGTATAAGTCATAAGATAGATTGACAGCTATCTTTTCCCTAAAAGCTTCTGCCAAAGTTTCATAAAATTCTAAGAAGGTTGACAAAGTTATTGTCTTAAAAACTTTAAACCCAGACTGCATCTAAATATTATCTGAAAAAGAACTATACGGAAAAATGAAAAAGTTTTTTTTCTTCAAAATTTTACTTTAGACAATATCTCTTTATCATTCAAAAGTTCCAAAAACTAATCAGGGATGTGGAAATACCATGCCCAACTTGTCCCAACGTCTACCAGACAAGGAAATATGTTCAACTACTTGTCCATGATAAGTAAATTCTGTAAAAGCACAACCATTAGGGACAAGTCAAAAAATAATATTAAGCACACCTTCTCTCTATCTGAGAAAATAATTGTATGTCTTTTGCATTACTTCTAAGTTAAACAGGATTCCTCTATTGCAGAGACTGGGAAAATGTTCATTTGTTTTGTACATACAGAATTAATTAAAGAACCTTTGTGAGCACGCTCACATACCCAACGTCCCCACATTGTCACTGGACAAACAAAATCTCACCTAAGTTCAAAGACTCATAACTCTACAAAAGTCAACTGATAAAAATTTTCTTGTGGATATGCACATTTACATATTATGTCCTCATTAACTACAAAGTTTCATGAAATTCTGTTGTGTGGTTTCAGAGGAGTTGCGATGACAAACTGTTGCAGTAGTATATTTAGGCCATAATTCTAAGTTCAAAGGGGCATAACTCCTAGAAAAAAAAATCAATCGTAATTTCCTGTCGATATGCACATCTATATAATATGTCCTTATTATATACAAAGTTTCATGAAATTCTATTGTGTGGTTTTAGAGGAGTTGCGATGACAAACTGTTGCAGTAGTATATTTAGGCCAAAATTCTAAGTTCAAAGGGGCATAACTCCTAGAAAAAAAAATTGAATCGTAATTTCCTGTCATTTGGTTGTGGCAAAGTAAATTTAGAGTGCAGAAACGGCAAATTCAGCAACTTTTCCATTTATACATGTAAAGGGACATAATTTGAGAACGATGAAAGTGACGCCATCCAAATTCGAACTTGATCTGTGTTTGGTGGTAATAAGCATTATGTATAAGTTTCATAACATTTGGTTGAGGCAAACTAAAGTTCGAAAATTGAAACCAATTTTGGGACGTACAGACGGACAAAGGTAAACCTTAATGCCCGCGCCACTCAAGGGGGGAGGGGGGGGGGGCATAAAAAAAACCAATGAACAAACTGTCAAAAAGGCCATTATTGGCAAATGAGACAATCAAACAAGACCGGTGGTGAGATCTTCATATGTTGAAAAAGTGTTGGAATCCTCAAATAGCTGACTTTGATATCAATGTGCACAAATACAGTTTTGTATTTACTGAAAATTTAGTAGCTGATTGACCTCACTTTTGTTAAATAAAATTCATTTAAGGCTAGGGCAAATTCCATGTGAAGTTGATGGTATATGTATGAGATGATGTTTCATACTGTTTTCAAGTCTTTAACACATCTATAATTTTATTATATCATTATGGCATTCATTTTGAATTCTGTCTTAAAATCTGGAGTGCTAACATAAGGCAGCATAATGGCTGCCTAAAAGTGAATATACAAGTCACATTATCTGATTGTCTAATCCTATAAAATTTCGATTCATTACAGTTCCTGACATGTAAAAGTAAGCTAATGCTGATCAATACCATTGAGTAACACAAACAAAATGATTGCATATCTGACATGGAATTTCAGGGTAGCTGAGATAAAATCATAGTACTTACCATAGAGCCTTTAACAATCATCCCTGGCATTTTATATTGATCTGTATCACAGTCCTTTCTTACAAATTTGTGGAGATCTAACAAGAGTTCCCCTGCATGCTGTCCTAAAACTGCCCTATTCAGTAAGAGTTCTATTTTGGGTGCATTTTCACTTGTATCTGAACTTCTTGACCCTGCTGAAGAAAATGAACTAGTGCTTTTGCATGCTTCTCCATCAGAATCAGATGAATCCAAATCTCTTTGATGTCTACTTTTCTTTACCTGTGCAGATTATAAAGAAAAAAAAGAAATAAATTTTAGTGGTATCATGACCAAGAGTGGGAGAGGCATTTAAGGTCAAGGTACAGTAAATGGGCTATGTCAAAAATTTTGGTAAAATTTTGCATACAACATTGGCTCGTTGACCTATAACTGAAAATAGAACAATTATGCATTTATCTCTTTTATTTTCTGAAATATTACTGATTGAATTCTTTCAAAATAGGCGAACATTTGTATAGAAGTTTTTCACTACCAACTACATGTAGGTACATGTAACAGATCAGTTAATGAACCAAAAACAAAATTGGTGACCATATTAGTTTTTTATCATCAAAACAGAAATTTATGTATCAACAACATACATGACATATTATGTTTTAAGAAAAATCTATGGACTTGAAATTGGAAAAAAAAAGAGATAAATGCATTATTTTTCCGATTTTCAGTTATAGTTCAACAAGCCAAAGTTGTATGCAAAATTTTACCAGAGTTCTCGATAAGTGGTGGTCCTAGGGATTTGACCACCACATTTTTGGGAAGGACCAACACAATTTTGGTAATTTGCAATAGAAATGAAAGTGAGGACCTGCATATTTTCTTCAAGGACCACCAGGCAAAAAAAGATTTCGAGAACTCTGATTTTACCAAAATCTGTGACATAGCGCATTTACTGTACCTTGACCTTAATATTTTTTCCTTTTTCACAGACAGAAGACAAGTTTTTTGAATAACATTTAGAAGTTAAATATTCATTTAAATTGCACATCTATAGAAATACCTGACAATTATAAGTGTTCAATTTACAGTAACAGCAGTGTTGTTGCAAAAGTTTCAATGTCAATAGACCATGACTGATGAGGCAGGGCCAAACTATCTGCATGGAAATACTGATACTAATAGATTATCATTGGTCATCTTCACAAGATTTATTTTCTTGCTTGAGCCGGCACGGCGAATGCGAGAAAAGAAATCGAGTGAAGATGACCTTATAATGATAATCTTTTTATCGCTATTTTGCCTATGACGTCGTTGATGTTTACATTGACAACGGCACGTGCGCCCTTAGTTTTTAGCGATAATATCCTATCTCACTCTACTGTGCTGAGAAGGAAATTATCAGTCAGCAGTATTTCCTTATTATATACAAAGTTTTATCAAGTTCTGTTGTGTGGTTTCAGAGCAGTTGAGTTGACAAACTGTTGCAGTAGTATATTAAGGCCAAAATTCTAAGTTCAAAGAGGCATAACTCAAAGAAAAAAAATTTAATCATAATTTCCTGTCAATATGCACATCTACATAGTATGTCCTTATTATCTACAAAGTTTCATGAAATTTGGTTGTGTGGTTTCAGAGGAGTTGCGATGACAAGAACAGGACTGACAGAGGGACTGGTGGACAGGTCAAAAACATTATACCCTCTCAACTTTGTTGCGTGGGGTATAATAAAAATATGGAAAAAAAGAAAAAAATATTTTCCAAATTTTGCTTTTGATACTGTCTTTTGATCATAAAAAAACATTTGTCCAAGTTCCATAAAATTCCATGAAGGTTTGACAAAGTTATTGATGTCTAAAAAAACTGTAACCACAGACTGAACCTAAATGTTGACGATGCCGACACCGATGATGCTGGAGTCTAAGATTACCATGTCTTACTTCAGCAACAATATGTTGCAGGCTCGACATTAAAACATCCACTATTTTCAGTCAGGGGTATTACTTAAACAGGCTTATATTACTGGACCGGCAAAAGTCGTTCAAAAACGAGTATCTGAGCAGTTTTGAATTTCACAATTGGAAAAAATTAAAACGCACACATATATAAATATACACATAACCATGTGCGTCTTCTATTTTTACTGTTTTTGTTATTTATAATTTCTCTGTGTTATTTAGCACTTGCTCGATTAATTTTTCATATTTTCGACTGAAAATTTCTACTTTCAGGCCTCACTCTGCCCCTTAACTACATATATTACTTGATTCTTCACAATTTCCTTTTTCATCATGAAGATTATCGGGACTCGGCCGTTACTGGAACACACCCTTATAAATAACGGTTTTAACTTACCCCCTGAAAAAATAAAATATTGTCACTCACTATTTCGTTTAATATAAAGTTGTTTATGGCTAAAGGTCAACCGACGCGATTGAAATATGCAAAAGGTGTTTTTTTTGACAGGTATTAGTGTTAACCTGTCTCGATAAAACCATGTGATCGATAAGAAGTATCTCTGGTCAGTTTATGACGGCGGCATCGCAGATAGTCACAAAAGGAAATTAAAGATAGCGTACTAATTACACAGTTTCCATATATTTTTTCTACAGCGCTCCCTGGGTTATAAATAAGTGCTAATAAATCGTTGTAGTTCCTATCAATATAATACTTCCATGATCTATGTAAACAAATTACAAAAAAAATTTGTCATTTAGCATGTTTAGTGGAAAATTCATGAAATCTGTATTTGAAGATAAAAGGAAACATCAAAATCTCTTAAATAGGTGATTACTGAAATTTAAAAATCACTAAAATAAGTGGTAATAAAATCTGGGTGTTAAGTAAACAAGAGTGCACACGCTGAAATGTCTCCCTGTTTTACTAACCATGATTGGTTTTATGTTGATAGTCCTAAAGGTAAAGTTTTACTACAAGTATCACATAAACTTAAAATTATCAATGATCCATGAAAATGAGGTCAAGGTCATATAAACCAAGGCAGACATACATGTACACCTTACAATCATTGCTTGCATCAAATATAGTTGACCTTAATTATTGCTTATAGTATCTAAGAAGCAGACTTAAACAGGAAAACTTAACACTGACCAATGAACCATGAAAATAAGGTCAAGGTTAGATGAACCCTGCCAGACAGACATGTACACCTTACAATCATTCCATACACCACACATAGTTGACCTATTGCTCATAGTATACAAGAAAAAGACCAAACCATGAAAACTTAACATTGACCAATGAACCATGAAAATGAGGTCAAGGACAAATGACACCTGCCAGTCAGACATGTACACCTTACAATCATTCCATACACCAAATATAGTTGACCTATTGCTTATAGTATTAGAAAGACAGACCAAAACACAAAAACTTAACATTGACCAATGAACCATGAAAATGAGGTCAAGGACAAATGAAACCTGCCAAACAGACATGTACACCTTACAATTATTCCATACACCAAATATAGTTGACCTATGCTTATAGTATTAGAAAAACAGACCAAAACACAAAAACTTAACATTGACCAATGAACCGTGAAAATGAGGTCAAGGTCAGATGAAACCTGCCAGACTGGCATGTATCCCTTATAATCATTCCATACACCACATATAGCTGACCTACTGCTTGTAGTATCCGAGAAACGGACCTAATCATGTAACTTTAACCTTGATCACTGATCCATGAAATGAGGCTGAGGTCAGGTGAACCCTGTCTGATGGACACGTAGACGTTGCAAGGAACCCATATACCAAATATAGTTATCCTATTACTCATAGTAAGTGAGAAATTTATATAACAAAAAAACTATAATTTTTTTTCAAACAGTCGCTGAACCATGAAAATGAGGTCAAGGACATTGAACATATGACAGACAGAAACTTCGTAACATAAGGTATCTGCATACAAAGTATGAAGCATCCAGGTCTTCTACCTTCTGAAATATAAGGCTTTATACAAATAGTTTACGCCGCCGCCGCCGGATAGTAATACCTAAGTCTCACTTTCTGTGACTTTCGTCGCAGGCGAGACAACAACACTACATCAATTATAAAAGAATTGAATAGCGTAAATATAACACCTTTTTCATTTATAATTGCAAAAGTTAATGTTGTCTCCACATCTCCTCATTCTGGGCTGCATTTTTGGGTTTTGTTATTAGGTTATTTAAAACAAAATTGTAAAAAGTGAATATAACAGATAACATAAGGCACAGGATTTTTTGGTGCAGTGTATCCTGTATAAATTAGCCAGCTAAAAGTCAACTAAAAGATAGCATGAATGAACCCAATGATAAATCTATACCAATTTTCTGCAATTTTTCGGAGCTTGAATTCTCTCTTACCCAGGTTTTCTTTAAGGCTACATTTTTTCTTATCAAAATATTGTTGATAGTCATCAGTTACAAAAGCTCACTAGACCAGCTGATTCAGTGATACATGTACCTTCGGGTTGAATAATTCCAGTCAATTATACAAACTATCTACATTACATATAAAGTTGCTATAGATTTTGTCAGGAAACCTTAATGTAAATGGAGAAAAACACATAGATTACCTCTACAACAGACACAACTCTCTTACGATCTATTGAAGATTTTGTAAATACTCCATATTTAAATAAACGAATATCTGGTTGGGAAATAACTTTATCTAGACCTCCTAAATTTTTCCATGTTGACTGATCTGATTTCAAAATGCCTAATCTGAAATAAATTAAACATTGATTTCATTTCTGTCATACTTTCATTTATTTAAGTCTAGAAACATACAATACTTTAATAAAAAAAGAAGATATGAAAAAGATTAAGTTGGATTGAACATCCAACAAACATGATCATGATAATCGAATACATTTGTATGTGATCATCTTTCTCTTTAAATCGTTTCTCAAAGGACAGACAAGGTGACTCTAGTATGTGCATTCTTTGAGTGGGGAAATAAACAAGAGGCTCCTAAGAGCCTGAATCACTCAAATTTTCAATTTTGATATTCTTACATATAATTTTATCTTTATTGCAATCTGTTATGTTTGCTTATTTGTAAATCTTATTTAGTGACATTTGTATTGATGATATAGATCATTTTAAATCATTCTATAATCCTGGCATCTGTGTTAGTGTCTAAATTGTCGGAACTGGGCATTTTGGCATATAAGTTAAATAGTTCACTTCATAATGATTGATTGATTGGTTGGTTTTTAATGCCACTTTCAGCACTATTGACCATTGGGGAGGAAGCTGGAGTGCCTGGAGAGAACCACTGACCTTCTGCAGGAAAACTGACAATCCTTGTCAATTAAGATTGGAGTCGAGCGCACCTGCCACATGCGGGGTTCGAACTCACAACCTCAGTGTTGACAGGCTAGTGATACAGAACTACTTAGACCACTCATCCAACGAGGCCCCCACTTCAATATGAACATGTGTACTAAAAAATGCTTATAAACAGACACAGTGTCTCTATTTTTTTATACATGTATAAGGTCCCGTTTAAAAAAAATAAATTTTGAATATTAGAACAATAATACAGGTAGATCCAGCCATTATTCCATAATAGGGCATTATATTAGAAATCTGAGACATGGTTTTGAGCTTGTATTCTGTGCAAATTTATGCAAAATAAAATAACAGAGTTCCAATGTCCCCTGTGTTGCACATATTTTATCTGTCCAAGGGCAACAACTAATAATTTTTTTTTATAAATATCTTAGAGAAATGTAGGCTTGAAAGCACTTACAATGCAATTCTCCGTATAATTAATATTTCCATGATTTTTTTACTTGTCCAAGACACTGCTGATATTAACCTTTGATATAAGTTTGATAAAAAACTGGCAAGAATCGTAACATGAGAGCGCTTACAATGAAATTTTCAATATAATCAATATTTACAAGGGGCATAACTCTTTAAAAATAATTGATCGGCACTGATTTTCGAACTTGTCCATGACATTTCTGATTTAAACCTTTGAAATGAGTATAATAAAAATCTGGCAAGAAATGTACATATGAGAGCGCATACAATACAATTTCCATATGATTATTTCCAAGGGGCATAACTCTTTTAAAAATAATTGAACGGCACTAATTTTCGAAACTGTTTGAGACGTGCTAATATAAACCTCTAATATAAGTTTGATAAAAGTCTGGCAAGAATTGTACATGTACATGTGAGAGAGCTTACAAGACCGTAAAGACAGATGCCCGGTATTTCTTTTTCCCCCGCAACGCGTCGCACGGGGGACAATAATACTACATGGTTGCTGCAAAACTGAAAGTGCTAATTACGAAATTTAGGAAGTTACAAAAAATATTCAAATTTTCTACAAATATATGGCTTTTTTTTTATTCTTTATTTGTTATATGAGTAACAATGTGCATGTGTGTAAGCCGCAAGACCAAATGTTTTAATCAACATATAGGAATTAAGCTGTTAGACAATCAGTTCGTTCACTGTTTTGACTGTAAAAATTAAATTAAATGACTTTCATTAGAAGTTGAGTGTACGTACCTCTTTAGCAGGTGAATGGATAAATAAACATTCGCATATGTCATTCTGATGGATGAAAAAGGGTAAAACAGTACAGCAGCCCCTTTAAATAACACAAATGTACAAAAAAACAAACTTACTTGGCATTTAAACAACACAATTCTGCAAATGTACTAAACAGTGTGGTATAATGTTCTTCATAAGCTTCCGAAATATTTCTACAAACTTTTAATTCATCCAAAAGGTCAGTGATAGAACAAAGGAATTTATAGACTCTACCACGGATGTATCTGAAAATATAAAAAATGCCACTACAATAAAACTGTTTTTATTAAATATTCATTAGTTCAACAAGTTCTACTTTTGCAAGCTGTCCTGAAACAAAATGGATTAAACCCACAAAAAACAGTTCCACAGGAGCCAATGATACACCTGTCTTATGCATATTGAAATTGTAGCAAGAATAAAATCATGTAAAAAGAATATAGAGGAAGGCATTAACCATGTTAACTGGCATGACATTGCATGAGGATGTCCATGACCTTAAATCAACTCAGGAATGACAAATCAGAAAAATGTTGAAATTCAAAAGGGAGTCTTCTTCCACCAAATGATTAATGATTAATCAAATATACAAACAAGTGTCATCAAATTTGAAATTGATAAAAACAGTATCTTGATTTTGTATGATGTGTGGACAGATAGACCGACTGACAACAGTATATAAATTAATTTATAAATGTCCCATCTACATGTACAACAAGAAGAGGTAAAGTCTGTGATAGTGTTTATCTACAAATGTGTGTTATTTTTAAAGTTCCCTATCTTCCAGTAATTCAAGTTCAGTGCCAACTGACTTGAAATGTTAAGCCAGAGTCTGAAAAACAGACTTTCTTATGCAATGATAGGATTTACTGTGTCTATGAGTACAAATTTATTTTCTGTGCATTCTGATGAAGGTATAATTCCTTCTTTAGAGCTAAACCGGTTTTCTACAATCTGCTGATAATTTGGTGAAGGAGTTAACTTTTAACTTTTCTAACCAGGTGGTCAACGATGATAGTTGGACTAATACATGTAATAAGGTGACGTTTTTTTAAAGGTTGCTTGGATATGATCATGTGATTGTTAAAATTAAAAAACTTCAATCCACAAATGAAATATGTCCATCGACGACAATTTGTATAATACAGCTCTGAATGTTATAATTTGTCGAATTTACTGGGAAAAAATATTTACTTGCGGAATAGAAGCAGTATACCTGACAAACAGTTTCATACATTTGGCAATTACCAGTCTGAAACTTTTATGGCATTTAATTTCATAACATTTTCCGTTTTACAGATACACAATGTACTTCTCGGTCTATTTTTCAGGGCTGGTAAAAATAAATGTATACCTAAAAACGCCAGCTTAAACCCCTGTATTATGACTTAAAATGACCAAGAAATAAATAAAAAAAAGATTTCGGTATTTACAATTTCGTTAGTACATGTTCAAGTCATTTAAATCTTCACTACGTATGTTTCCACAACTCATTTTAACTTTGTATCAGTGATGTGTATTTGACACAATCAATCTAAAAATAGCAAGTGTAATGGCCAATCAAACAAGAGGCTCTCAAGAGCCTGAATCACTCACCTGGTAAACAATGCACTATAAACTAAATTAATATATTAATGTTTGTTGTAAACTAAACTGAGTATTAAAGGTCACGTAAAATGCTGAAAATACCTTTAAAAACCTTTAAGAACCTCTGGAAAGAAATGGGCATGAGTTCTCCCTACGCTTGATTAAGATACAGTTATGGTCAATCTGATGATTCATAATACAAAATACAAGCTTTAATTAATCTTCAAATACAAGTATAAATCTTTTGGTCTATATGTTGTCTTCGTTTTTAAAATGTTTGAAAGAAGTTATGTAAAAATTGTGGGTTAAGGCTTTTTATTGTACTTGAAAAGGAAATATTGCAGGAACAATCATGCTAAGTTTCATCAAATTCCCCCAAGTAGTTTCAGAGGAGAAGATGTTTGAAAATTTGTTAACAACGATTATGACAGAAACCAAGTGATGGCAATTAAAAGCTCACATATTATGAAGTTTTTACATATTATAATCATTGTTATACAACATTCTCATCATCACCATTCACTAAGGATACCATGTTTACTTTAAAAACCAAATATTGTTGAAATCCGAGCAAGTGTAAACCAGAGGCTCTTAAGAGCCTGTTATCGCTCACCTGCCAAAGTCTGTCAAATTGAACCTGATATTTGTTTTTTAAAGGATCTTCCATATATGCTTCCTGTAAAGTTTGGTTACATTTGGCAATGAAGTTTCAGAGGACAAGATTTTTAAAAATCAGCCAATCAGAAACAAAAATTGCCCATGGCAGCCATGTTTGCTATCTGATCAGGACAAAATGAGAAATTTTCATAAGGGACCTCCCATAGATGCTTCCTGTTGTTTAGTTTTATTTGGCAAACCAATTTGAGAGTAAAACAGAAATTTTTAATCAGCCAATCAGAAACACGAATTGACCATGGCGGTCATGTTTCTTTTCCGATCAGGACAAAATGAGAAAATTTTGTGAAGGACCATCCATAGATCTTTCCTGTAAAGTTTGGTTCCATTTGGCCAAGCGGTTTCAGAGGAGAAGGTTTTTTAATATCAGCCAATCAGAAACAAGAATTGCCCATGGCAGCCATGTTTGTTGTCCGATCGGAACAAAATCAGCAAATTTTATAGAGGACCCTCCAAAGATGCTTTCTGTGAAGTTTGGTTTCATTTGATCCAGCAGTTTAAGAGAAGATTTTTTTTTTAAATCAGCCAATCAGAAACAAGAATTGCCCATGGAGGCCATGTTTGTTGCTCAATTGGGACGAAATGAGGAAACTTTATATAAAGGACCTTACATAGATGCTTCCTGTCAAGTTTGGTTCCATTTGGCCAAGCGATTTCAGAGAAGATTTTTTTATATCAGCCAATCATAAACAAGAACTGCCCATAGCGGCCAAATTTGTAGTCCGATCAGGACGAAATGAGGAAACTTTGTAAAGAACCTCCCATAGATGCTTTCTGTCAAGTTTCGTTCCATTTGGCCAAGCAGTTCTAGAGAAAAAAAAATTTTTTTAATCAACCAATGAGAAACAAGAATTGCCCATGACGGCCATGTTTGTTGCCCGATCGGGAGGAAATGAGGAAAATTTGTAAAGAACCTCCCATAGATGCTTCCTGTCAAGTTTCGTTCCATTTGGCCAAGCGATTTCAGAGGACAAAATTTTTTTATATCAGCCAATCAGAAACAAGAATTGCCCATTGCAGCCATATTTGTAGTCCATGTTTGTTGCCCGATCGGGAGGAAATGAGGAAAATTTTTAAAGAACCTCCCATAGATGCTTTCTGTCAAGTTTCGTTCCATTTGGCCAAGTGATTTCAGAGGAGAAGATTTTTTTATATCAGCCAATCAGAAACAAGAATTGCCCATTGCAGCCATATTTGTAGTCCGATCGGGACGAAATGAGGAAACTTTATAAAGGACCTCCCATATATGCTTCCTGTCAAGTTTTGTTCCATTTGGCCATGCAGTTTCAGAGGAGAAGATTTTTAAAAACTCAGCCAATCAGAAACAACAATTGCCCATGGTGGCCATGTTTGTTGTCCGATCGGGACGAAATGAGCAAACTTTATAAAGGACCTTACATAGATGCTTCCTGCCAAATTTAATTCCATTTGGCCCAGTGGTTTCAGAGGAGAAGATTGAAATGTGAAAAGTTAACGGACGGACGGACGGACGACGGACGGACGGACGACGGACGCAAAGTGATGGCAAAAGCTCACCCTGGCTTTTAGCCAGGTGAGCTAAAAATGGCGGGAAAATGGCAGCCATTTTAAAAATGGCCGTCCAAAACAAACTTTCATCATCACCATTCAACTCGGGATACCATGTTTGCCTTGAAAGTAGCTTTCATCTTCATTTTATTTCTATAATTCAGGAAAGAATAGCAAAAAACAGCATTCTGACCCCTATGTTCTATTTTTAGTAAGGGCGGACATGTTTTTTGACCAATCAAAAATCCAAGCATTAACTTTTTGCAGAATACCCTAAGGAACAATCTTACCAAGTTTCATTTGATTTTGAATAGTAGTTTTAGAGAAGAAGATTTTTGAAATAATAACATAAAAAAAAGCCAAAAATGTCAAAAAAGGGCAATAACTCTAACATCAGTTGACAGATTTTCACAAAAATCAGCACGCAGGTAGCTCTCATCATGCTGAACACTTGCAGAATTTGGCGTAACCTAATGATTTTTGAGATATTTGCGAAAAACTGTTGTTTGACCCCTATGTTCTATTTTTAGTAACAGTGGCCATGTTTTTCGACGGATCAAAAATCGAAGCATAAACTTTGTGCAGGATACCCTAAGGAACAATCATGCTAAGTTTTATCCAAATCCATTCAGTAGTTTCAGAGGAGAAGATTTTTGAAATAATAACATAAAAAAAAAGCCAAAAATGTCAAAAAAGGGCAATAACTCTAACATCAGTTGACAGATTTTCAAGAAAATCAGCACTCAGGTAGCTCTCATCATGCTGAACACTTTCAACCTGCCAGAGTTTGCCTTAACCTAATGATTTTTAGATACTTGCGAAAAACTGTTGTTTGACCCCTATGTTCTATTTTTAGTAACAGTGGCCATGTTTTTCGACGGATCAAAAATCGAAGCATAAACTTTGTGCAGGATACCCTAAGGAACAATCAAGCTAAGTTTTATCCAAATCCATTCAGTAGTTTCAGAGAAGATTTTTGAAATAATAACATAAAAAAAAGCCAAAAATGTCAAAAAAGGGCAATAACTCTAACATCAGTACACCGATTTTCAAGAAAATCAGCACTCAGGTAGCTCTCATCATGCTGAACACTTTCAACCTGCCAGAGTTTGCCTTAACCTAATGATTTTTAGATACTTGCGAAAAACTGTTGTTTGACCCCTATGTTCTATTTTTAGTAACAGTGGCCATGTTTTTCGACAGATCAAAAATCGAAGCATAAACTTTGTGCAGGATATCCTAAGGAACAATCATGCTAAGTTTTATCCAAATCCATTCAGTAGTTTCAGAGGAGAAGATTTTTGAAATAATAACATAAAAAAAAGCCAAAAATGTCAAAAAGGGCAATAACTCTAACATCAGTTGACAGATTTTCACGAAAATAAGCACACAGGTAGCTCTCATCATGCTGAACAGTTTCAACCTGCCAGAATTTGCAATAAACTAATGATTTTTGAGATATTTGCAAAAAACTGTTGTTTGACCCCTATGTTCTATTTTTAGTAACAGTGGCCATGTTTTTCGATGGATCAAAAATCGAAGCATAAACTTTGTGCAGGATACTCTAAGGAACAATCATGCTAAGTTTTATCCAAATCCATTCAGTAGTTTCAGAGGAGAAGATTTTTGAAATAATAACATAAAAAAAAGCCAAAAATGTAAAACAAGAGGCTCTCAAGAGCCTGAATCGCTCACCTGGCAAACAATGCACTATAAACTAAATTAATATATTAATGTTTGTTGTAAATTAAACTGAGTATTAAAGGTCACGTAAAATGCTGAAAATACCTTTAAAAGCCTTTCAAGAATCTCTGGAAAGAAATGGGCATGAGTTCTCCCTACGCTTGATTAAGATACAGTCATGGTCAATCTGATGATTCACAATACAAAATACAAGCTTTAATTCATCTTCAAATACAAGTATAAATCTTTTGGTCTATATGTTGTCTTCATTTTTTAAAATGTTTGAAAGAAGTTATGTAAAAATTGTGGGTTAAGGCTTTTTATTGTACTTGAAAAGGAAATATTGCAGGAACAATCATGCTAAGTTTAATCCAAATCCCCCTAGTAGTTTCAGAGGAGAAGATGTTTGAAAATTTGTTAACGATAATGACAGACGCCAAGTGATGGCAATTAAAAGCTCACATATTATGAAGTTTAATCATTGTTATACAACATTCTCATCATCACCATTCACTAAGGATACCATGTTTACTTTAACAAGAGGCTCTCAAGAGCCTGAATCGCTCACCTGGTAAACAATGCACTATAAACTAAATTAATATATTAATGTTTGTTGTAAACTAAACTGAGTATTAAAGGTCACGTAAAATGCTGAAAATACCTTTAAAAACCTTTAAGAACCTCTGGAAAGAAATGGGCATGAGTTCTCCCTACGCTTGATTAAGATACAGTCATGGTCAATCTGATGATTCATAATACAAAATACAAGCTTTAATTAATCTTCAAATACAAGTATAAATCTTTTGGGCTATATGTTGTCTTCATTTTTAAAATTTTTGAAAGAAGTTATGTAAAAATTGTGGGTTAAGGCTTTTTATTGTACTTGAAAAGGAAATATTGCAGGAACAATCATGCTAAGTTTCATCAAATTCCCCCAAGTAGTTTCAGAGGAGAAGATGTTTGAAAATTTGTTAACAACGATTATGACAGACACCAAGTGATGGCAATTAAAAGCTCACATATTATGAAGTTTAATCATTGTTATACAACATTCTCATCATCAAAATTCACTAAGGATACCATGTTTACTTTAAAAACCAAATATTGTTGAAATCCGAGCAAGTGTAAAAAATGGCGGGAAAATGGCAGCCATTTTAAAAATGGCCGTCCAAAACAAACTTTCATCATCACCATTCAACTCGGGATACCATGTTTGCCTTGAAAGTAGCTTTCATCTTCATTTTTTTTCTATAATTCAGGAAAGAATAGCAAAAAACAGCATTTTGACCCCTATGTTCTATTTTTAGTAAGGGCGGACATGTTTTTTGACCAATCAAAAATCCAAGCATTAACTTTTTGCAGAATACCCTAAGGAACAATCTTACCAAGTTTCATTTGATTTTGAATAGTAGTTTTAGAGAAGAAGATTTTTGAAATAATAACATAAAAAAAAGCCAAAAATGTCAAAAAAGGGCAATAACTCTAACATCAGTTGACAGATTTTCACAAAAATCAGCACGCAGGTAGCTCTCATCATGCTGAACACTTGCAGAATTTGGCGTAACCTAATGATTTTTGAGATATTTGCGAAAAACTGTTGTTTGACCCCTATGTTCTATTTTTAGTAACAGTGGCCATGTTTTTCGACGGATCAAAAATCGAAGCAAAAACTTTGTGCAGGATACCCTAAGAAACAATCATGCTAAGTTTTATCCAAATCCATTCAGTAGTTTCAGAGGAGAAGATTTTTGAAATAATAACATAAAAAACAAGAGGCTCTCAAGAGCCTGAATCGCTCACCTGGCAAACAATGCACTATAAACTAAATCTCATCATCACCATACACTAAGGATACCATGTTTACTTTAAAAACGAAATATTGTTGAAATCCGAGCAAGTGTAAAAAATGGTGGGAAAGTGGCAGCCATTTTAAAAATGGCCGTCCAAAACAAACTTTCATCATCACCATTCAACTTGAGATACCATGTTTACCTTGAAAGTAGCTTTCGTCTTCATTTTCTTTCTATAATTCAGGAAAAAATAAGCAAAAACAGCATTTTGACCCCTATGTTCTATTTTTAGTAAGGGCGGACATGTTTTTTGACTAATCAAAAATCCAAGCAGTAACTTTTTGCAGGATACCCTAAGGAACAATCTTACCAAGTTTCATTTGATTTCGAATAGTAGTTTCAGAGAAGAAGATTTTTGAAATAATAACATAAAAAAAAGCCAAAAAATGTCAAAAAAGGGCAATAACTCTAACATCAGTTGACAGATTTTCACGCAAATCAGCACACAGGTAGCTCTCATCATGCTAAACACTTTCAACTTGCCAGAATTTGCCGTAACCTAATGATTTTTGAGATATTTGCGAAGAACTGTTGTTTGACCCCTATGTTCTATTTTTAGTAACAGTGGCCATGTTTTTCGACGGATCAAAAATCGAAGCATAAACTTTTTGCAGGATACCCTAAGGAACAATCTTACCAAGTTTCATTTGATTTTGAATATCAGTTTCAGAGAAGAAGATTTTTGAAATAATAAAATAAAAAAAACTGTTGTTTGACCCCTATGTTCTATTTTTAGCAACAGTGGCCATGTTTTTCGACGGATCAACAATCGAAGCATAAACTTTGTGCAGGATACCCTAAGGAACAATCATGCTAAGTTTTATCCAAATCCATTCAGTAGTTTCAGAGGAGAAGATTTTTGAAATAATAACATAAAAAAAGCCAAAAATGTCAAAAAAAAGGGCAGTAACTCCTACATGGGTCGTTGGATCTTCTTCAAAATTTCAGGGCATTTAGATCTTGAGGTGCTGAACACTTTTACCCTATGCCAGAATTTTGATATCTGTTATGGTTTTTGAGTTATTTGCAAAAAACTGCGATTTACCCCTATGTTCTATTTTTAGCCATGGCGGCCATGTTTTTTTACGAATCAAAAATCCAAACGATACTTTTGTAGTACATATACCAATAAACAACTGTACGAAGTTTGGTTGCAGTTGGTCTTATGGTGTCAGAGGAGTTAACAATTGAAAAAGTTTACGGACGGACGACGGACGACGGACGGACGACGGACGCCAAGTGATGGCAATAGCTCACATGACCCTTCGGGTCAGGTGAGCTAAAAAGGGCAATAACTCTAACATCAGTACACAGATTTTCACGAAAATCAGCACTCAGGTAGCTCTCATCATGCTGAACACTTTCAACCTGCCAGAGTTTGCCTTAACCTAATGATTTTTTAGATACTTGCGAAAAACTGTTGTTTGACCCCTATGTTCTATTTTTAGTAACAGTGGCCATGTTTTTCGACGGATCAAAAATCGAAGCATAAACTTTGTGCAGGATATCCTAAGGAACAATCATGCTAAGTTTTATCCAAATCCATTCAGTAGTTTCAGAGGAGAAGATTTTTGAAATAATAACAAAAACAAGCCAAAAATGTCAAAAAAGGGCAATAACTCTAACATCAGTTGACAGATTTTCACGAAAATAAGCACACAGGTAGCTCTCATCATGCTGAACACTTTCAACCTGCAGAATTTGCCATTACCTAATGATTTTTGACATATTTGCGAAAAACTGTTGTTTGACCCCTATGTTCTATTTTTAGTAACACTGGCCATGTTTTTCGATGGATCAAAAATCGAAGCATAAACTTTGTGCAGGATACCCTAAGGAACAACCATGCTAAGTTTTATTCAAATCCATTCTGTAGTTTCAGAGGAGAAGATTTTTGAAATAATAACATAAAAAAAAGCCAAAAATGTCAATAAAAAGGGTGATAACTCTGAAATGAGTGGTTGGATCTTCTTCAAAATTTCAGGGCAGGTAGATCTTGAGGTGCTGATCACTTTTACCCTATGGCAGAATTTTGATATCTGTGACCGTTTCTGACTTATTTGCAAAAAACTGCGATTTACCCCTATGTTCTATTTTTAGCCATGGCGGCCATGTTTTTATACGAATCAAAAATCCAAACAATAGATTTGTAGCACCCATACCAATTAATAACTGTACCAAGTTTGGTTGCAGTTGGACTTATGGTGTTGGAGGAGTTAACATTTGAAAAAGTTAACGGACGACGGACGGACGGACGACGGACGCCAAGTGATAGCAATAGCTCACATGACCCTTCGGGTCAGGTGAGCTAAAAACCAAATATTGTTGAAATCCGAGCAAGTGTAAAAAATGGCGGGAAAATGGCAGCCATTTTAAAAATGGCCGTCCAAAACAAACTTTCATCATCACCATTCAACTCGGAATACCATGTTTGCCTTGAAGGTAGCTTTCATCTTCATTTTATTTCTATAATTCAGGAAAAAATAGCAAAAAACAGCATTTTGACCCCTATGTTCTATTTTTAGTAAGGGCGGACATGTTTTTCGACCAATCAAAAATCCAAGCATTAACTTTTTGCAGGATACCCTAAGGAACAATCATACCAAGTTTCATTTGATTTTGAATAATAGTTTCAGAGAAGAAGATTTTTGAAATCATAACATAAAAAAAAGCCAAAAATGTCAAAAAAGGACAATAACTCTAACATCAGTTGACAGATTTTCACGAAAATAAACACACAGGTAGCTCTCATCATGCTGAACACTTTCAACCTGCCAGAATTTGCCATAACCTTATGATTTTTGAGATAGTTGCGAAAAAATGTTGTTTGACCCCTATGTTCTATTTTTAGTAACAGTGGCCATGTTTTTCGACGGATCAAAAATCGAAGCATAAACTTTGTGCAGGATACCCTAAGGAACAATCATGCTAAGTTTTATCCAAATCCATTCAGTAGTTTCAGAGGAGAAGATTTTTGAAATAATAACATAAATAAACTGTTATCACAGAGATATGTCTCGCCTTTTTGTAATTTTGATTATGCAAATGTTGAAATCATAATTATAGCAATACCTTAACATCTTACACAAGTTATGCAAATATTCAAAGTCAATGAACCATGACTGAGTTACATGGTTAAACAATCTCCATTTAAATGAGATGTGTGAATGCTAATACAACTGGATACCAAATACCATTGACTTATTATAAGTCGTTCCCAAACCTAAATACAAAAATTTTGTGGGAAAAATTTGGTTGATTATATAGGGAATCACTAATTCGTGACTGGAGTGGGCCCCCCTTAGGTCAGTCAGTGCCCCCCCTCCCCCCCCCCCCCCTCTTACAAAAAGTTCTGGATCCGCCACTGATAGCAATACTTTAACATGTAAGTTATGCAAATATTCAGTCAATGAATATGCATGAATTAGCATACCTATGTGTAGCTTTTCAACCCAACCTCATCATGGCGAGACAAAAATATTTTTGCTTGGCTTTGTGTCCAATAAAATATAATTTTGTTTGTTTACTTATAGTTACTTATAGTTGATTTCCAGTACAGGATCCCTCAAGGTTCCTCTTCACCAGACTCATAATATATGTAAAGTAAGCAAACCATTCAAAGTCAATAGACCATGACTGAGGGGGTGGACCCAAATAATCTCCATGGCAATGAGATGTGGCAATGATAATACATCTGCACACCAATTATCATTGACCTACCACTAGTGGATCCCCATAAACTGACCTAATCACAAACTAATACATGTAAAGTAAGCAAACCATTCAAAGTCAATAGACCATGACTGAGGGGGTGGAGCAAAATAATCTCCATGGCAATGGGATGTAGCAATGGTAATACATCTGCATACCAATTATCATTGACCTACCACTAGTGGATCCCCATAAACTGACCTAATCACAAACTAATATATGTAAAGTAAGCAAACCATTCAAAGTCAATAGACCATGACTGAGGGGGTGGAGCCAAATAATCTCCATGGCAATGAGATGTAGCAATGGTAATAACATCTGCATACCTATTATCATTGACCTACCACTAGTTGATCCCCATAAACTGACCTAATCACAAACTAATACATGTAAAGTAAGCAAACCATTCAAAGTCAATAGACCATGACTGAGGGGGCGGAGCCAAATAATCTCCATGGCAATGAGATGTGGCAATGGTAATACATCTGCATACCAATTATCATTGACCTACCACTAGTGGATCCCCATAAAACAGAGCTAATCACAAACTAATACATTGTTGACGCCATCGCCGCCGCCGCCGGAAACAGCATACCTATGTCTCGCCTTTTGACTCCGTCAAGGCGACACAAAAAAAACCAAAAATGTCAAAAAAGGGCAATAACTCTAACATAAGTTGACAGATTTTCACGAAAATCAGCACGCAGGTAGCTCTCATCATGCTGAACACTTTCAACCTGCCAGAATTTGCCGTAACCTTATGATTTTTGAGATAGTTGCGAAAAACTGTTGTTTGACCCATATGTTCTATTTTTAGTAACAGTGGCCATGTTTTTCGGCGGATCAAAAATCGAAGCATAAACTTTGTGCAGGATACCCTAAGGAACAATCATGCTAAGTTTTATCCAAATCCATTCAGTAGTTTCAGAGGAGAAGATTTTTGAAATAATAACATAAATAAACTGTTATCACAGAGATATGTCTCACCTTTTTGTAATTTTGATTATGCAAATGTTGAAATCATAATTATAGCAATACCTTAACATCTTACACAAGTTATGCAAATATTCAAAGTCAATGAACCATGACTGAGTTACATGGTTAAACAATCTCCATTTAAATGAGATGTGTGAATGCTAATACAACTGGATACCAAATACCATTGACTTATTATAAGTCGTTCCCAAACCTAAATACAAAAATTTTGTGGGAAAAATTTGGTTGATTATATAGGGAATCACTAATTCGTGACTGGAGTGGGCCCCCCTTAGGTCAGTCAGTGCCCCCCCTCCCCCCCCCCCCCCCCTCTTACAAAAAGTTCTGGATCCGCCACTGATAGCAATACTTTAACATGTAAGTTATGCAAATATTCAGTCAATGAATATGCATGAATTAGCATACCTATGTGTAGCTTTTCAACCCAACCTCATCATGGCGAGACAAAAATATTTTTGCTTGGCTTTGTGTCCAATAAAATATAATTTTGTTTGTTTACTTATAGTTACTTATAGTTGATTTCCAGTACAGGATCCCTCAAGGTTCCTCTTCACCAGACTCATAATATATGTAAAGTAAGCAAACCATTCAAAGTCAATAGACCATGACTGAGGGGGTGGACCCAAATAATCTCCATGGCAATGAGATGTGGCAATGATAATACATCTGCACACCAATTATCATTGACCTACCACTAGTGGATCCCCATAAACTGACCTAATCACAAACTAATACATGTAAAGTAAGCAAACGATTCAAAGTCAATAGACCATGACTGAGGGGGTGGAGCAAAATAATCTCCATGGCAATGGGATGTAGCAATGGTAATACATCTGCATACCAATTATCAATGACCTACCACTAGTGGATCCCCATAAACTGACCTAATCACAAACTAATACATGTAAAGTAAGCAAACCATTCAAAGTCAATAGACCATGACTAATCACAAACTAATACATTGACCTACCACTAGTTGATCCCCATAAACTGACCTAATCACAAACTAATACATGTAAAGTAAGCAAACCATTCAAAGTCAATAGACCATGACTGAGGGGGCGGAGCCAAATAATCTCCATGGCAATGAGATGTGGCAATGGTAATACATCTGCATACCAATTATCATTGACCTACCACTAGTGGATCCCCATAAAACAGAGCTAATCACAAACTAATACATTGTTGACGCCATCGCCGCCGCCGCCGCCGCCGCCGGAAACAGCATACCTATGTCTCGCCTTTTGACTCCGTCAAGGCGACACAAAAAAAACCAAAAATGTCAAAAAAGGGCAATAACTCTAACATAAGTTGACAGATTTTCACGAAAATCAGCACGCAGGTAGCGCTCATCATGCTGAACACTTTCAACCTGCCAGAATTTGCCGTAACCTTATGATTTTTGAGATAGTTGCGAAAAACTGTTGTTTGACCCATATGTTCTATTTTTAGTAACAGTGGCCATGTTTTTCGGCGGATCAAAAATCGAAGCATAAACTTTGTGCAGGATACCCTAAGGAACAATCATGCTAAGTTTTATCAAAATCCATTCAGTAGTTTCAGAGGAGAAGATTTTTGAAATAATAACATAAAAAAATTTGGAAACAATCAGGAAAAAGGGTGATAACTCTGAAATGAGTGATTGGATCTTCTTCAAAATTTCAGGGCAGGTAGATCTTGAGGTGCTGATCACTTTTACCCTATGCCAGAATTTTGATATCTGTGACCGTTTCTGACTTATTTGCAAAAAACTGGGATTTACCCCTATGTTCTATTTTTAGCCATGACGGCCATGTTTTTCTACGAATCAAAAATCCAAACAATAGATTTGTAGCACCCATACCAATTAATAACTGTACCAACTTTGGTTGCAGTTGGACTTATGGTGTTGGAGGAGTTAACGTTTGAAAAAGTTAACGGACGACGGACGGATGGACGGACGGACGGACGCCAAGTGATAGCAATAGCTCACATGACCCTTCGGGTCAGGTGAGCTAAAAAGGGCAATAACTCTAACATCAGTTGACAGATTTTCACGAAAATCAGCACACAGGTAGCTCTCATCATGCTGAACACTTTCAACCTGCCAGAATTTGCCGTAACCTAATGATTTTTGAGATATTTGCGCAAAACTGTTGTTTGACCCCTATGTTCTATTTTTAGTAACAGTGGCCATGTTTTTCAACGAATCAAAAATTGAAGCATAAACTTTGTGCAGGATACCCTAAGGAACAATCTTACCAAGTTTCATTTGATTTTGAATAGTAGTTTCAGAGAAGAAGATTTTTGAAATAATAACATAAAAAAAAGCCAAAAGTGTCAAAAAAAGGGCAATACCTCTAACATCAGTTGACAGATTTTCACGAAAATCAGCACACAGGTAACTCTCATCATGCTGAACACTTTCAACTTGCCAGAATTTGCCGTAACCTAATGATTTTTTAGATATTTGCGAAAAACTGTTGTTTGACCCCTATGTTCTATTTTTAGTAACAGTGGCCATGTTTTTCGACGGATCAAAAATCGAAGCAAAAACTTTGTGCAGGATACCCTAAGGAACAATCTTACGAAGTTTCATTGGATTTTGAACAGTAGTTTCAGAGAAGAAGATTTTTGAAATAATAACATAAAAAAAAGCCAAAAATGTCAAATACAACATGTAACTCCTAAAAGGAACGGACCTACAACTTCGATCCTGTTACAAATTTTGTAGATCTTTGTGTGCCTAACAATATGAAATTTAAATTTTTCAAATTTCCTTTATAGTATTGAAGATATTGAGCTTAATAAGTGCAAAATTTGGAAAAAATGCAGAAAAAGGGCAATAACTCCTACATGGGTCGTTGGATCTTCTTCAAAATTTCAGGGCAGGTAGATCTTGAGGTGCTGATCACTTTTACCCTATGCCAGAATTTTGATATCTGTGACCGTTTCTGACTTATTTGCAAAAAACTGTGATTTACCCCTATGTTCTATTTTTAGCCATGACGGCCATGTTTTTATACGAATCAAAAATCCAAACAATAGATTTGTAGCACCCATACCAATTAATAACTGTACCAAGTTTGGTTGCAGTTGGACTTATGGTGTTGGAGGAGTTAACGTTTGAAAAAGTTAACGGACGACGGACGGACGGACGACGGACGCCAAGTGATAGCAATAGCTCACATGACCCTTCGGGTCAGGTGAGCTAAAAAGCCAAAAATGTCAAAAAAGGGCAATAACTCTAACATCAGTTGACAGATTTTCACGAAAATAAGCATACAGGTAGCTCTCATCATGCTGAACACTTTCAACCTGCCAGAATTTGCCATAACCTAATGATTTTTGAGATATTTGCGAAAAACTGTTGTTTGACCCCTATGTTCTATTTTTAGTAACAGTGGCCATGTTTTTCGATGGATCAAAAATCGAAGCATACACTTTGTGCAGGATACCCTAAGGAACAATCATGCTAAGTTTTATCCAAATCCATTCAGTAGTTTCAGAGGAGAAGATTTTTGAAATAATAACATAAAAAAAAACCAAAAATGTCAAAAACTAGAGGCTCTCAAGAGCCTGTATCGCTCACCTGGATTTAACTTTTCACCTTGAGCAGACCTAAAAATTTAAGTGTTGCAGTCAATTTGGCAGTTTTTTTCTATAGGATTCTATGTTAAACTAATTTCAGCTGTGGCAGTCATCTTGGTTTAGTCCAGGTCAACGGATACATTTCTAAAAGAGAACCATCTAAGGATCATTTCTGCTAAGTCTTGTTCCAACTGGCTAAGCGGTTTCAGACAAGAAGATTTTTAAATGAATTTTCCTATAGGTTCCCAATATTAACAAACTTCGGTGTGGCAGCCATCTTGGTTGACAATCCGGGTGATCGGACATATTTCTGAAAGAGGACCTCCAAAGGACCAATGCTGCCACGTCTGGCTCCAATATGTCAAGTGGTTTCAGACAAGAAGATTTTTCAATGAATTTTTCCATAGGGCCCTATGTTAAACTAAGTTCGGATGTGGCGGCCATCTTGGTTGACAGTCTGGGTCATCACATAAAATTCTGAAAGAGGACCATCTAAGGACCATTGCTGCCAAGTCTGGTTCCTATTGGTCAAGTGGTTTCAGACAAGAAGATTTTTGAGTGATTTTCCCATAGGGTCCTATGTTAAACTAACTTCAGCTGTGGCGGCCATCTTGGTTCACAGTCCACGAAATCAGACATATTTCTGAAAAAGGACCTCCTAAGGACCAATGCCGCCAAGTCTGGCTCTAATATGTCAAGTGGTTTCAGTCAAGAAGGTTTTTCAATGAATTTTTCCATAGGGCCCTATGTTAAACTAAGTTCGGGTGTGGCGGCCATCTTGGTTGACAGTCTGGGTCATCGCACAAAATTCTGAAAGAGGACCATCTAAGGACCATTGCTTCCAAGACTAATTCTAATTGACTTAGTGGTTTCAGACGAGAAGATTTTTGAGTGAATTTCCCATAGGGTCCTATGTTAAACTAAGTTCTGCTATGGCGGCCATCTTGGTTCACAGTCCACGAAATCAGACATATTTCTGAAAAAGGACCTCCTAAGGACCAATGCCGCCAAGTCCTGCTCCAATATGTGAAGTGGTTTCAGACAAGAAGATTTTTCAATGAATTTTCCTATAGGGCCCTATGTTAAACTAAGTTCGGTTGTGGTGTCCATCTTGGCTGACACTCTGGGTCATCCAACACACCTCTGTAAGAGGACCATCTAAGGACCATTGCTGCCAAGTCTGGTTCCAATTGGTCAAGTGGTTTAAGACAAGAAGATTTTTCAATGAATTTTCCCATAGGGCCCTATGTTAAACTAAGTTCGGCTGTGGCGGCCATCTTAGTTAACATTTCGGGTCATTGGACATATTTCTGAAAGAGAACCTCCTAAGAACTATTACTGCCAACTTTGGTTCCAATTGGACTTGTAGTTTCATATAAGAAGATTTTTGAAAGTCACCCCCTCCTTTTTTTTCTACTTTTAATAAGAGGAGCCATCACGATTGGAAGTCGGGAATGCTGGACATAATTTTGGAAGGGGGCCACGCAAGGACCATTCCACCAAAGTTTGGTCTCAACTGGCCATGTGGTTTGAGAGGAAAAGATCTTTAAAGGAAAGTTTACGCTGGATGCCGTCTTTAAAGGGCAAAAACTCCTATAAGGGATCAATCAATAATTTTGGTCATGTTGACTTATTTGTAGATCTTACTTTGTTGAACATTTTTGCTGTTTACAATTTGTCTTTATCTATACCGGTAATAATATTCAAGATAATAACCTAAAACTGCAAAATTTCCTTAAAATTAACAATTCAGGGGCAATAACCCAACAAAGGGTTGACCGATTCGTCTGAAAATTTCATGACAGGTAGATCTTTTTTACCCCATGTCAGTTTTGCTCTAATTGCTTTAGTTTTTGAGATATAAGACAAAAACTGCAGTTTACCCCTATGTTCTATTTTTAGCCACGTCGGCCATGTTGGTTGGCAGGCGGGGTCATCGGACACATTTTTTAAACTAGATACCCTAATGATGCTTGTGGCCAAGTTTGGTTCAATTTGGCCCATTAGTTTCAGAGGAGAAGATTTTTGTAAAAGTTAACGGACGACGACAGACGACGGACGACGGACGCCAAGTGATGAGAAAAGCTCACTTGACCCTTTGGGTCAGGTGAGCTAAAAATGAGATGCATTTTCTAGTTTGAGAGGAAAAGATCTTTAAAGGAAAGTTTACGCTGGATGCCGTCTTTAAAGGGCAAAAACTCCTATAAGGGATCAATCAATAATTTTGGTCATGTTGACTTATTTGTAGATCTTACTTTGTTGAACATTTTTGCTGTTTACAATTTGTCTTTATCTATACCGGTAATAATATTCAAGATAATAACCTAAAACTGCAAAATTTCCTTAAAATTAACAATTCAGGGGCAATAACCCAACAAAGGGTTGACCGATTCGTCTGAAAATTTCATGACAGGTAGATCTTGACCTGATGAACATTTTTACCCCATGTCAGTTTTGCTCTAATTGCTTTAGTTTTTGAGATATAAGACAAAAACTGCAGTTTACCCCTATGTTCTATTTTTAGCCACGTCGGCCATGTTGGTTGGCAGGCGGGGTCATCGGACACATTTTTTAAACTAGATACCCTAATGATGCTTGTGGCCAAGTTTGGTTCAATTTGGCCCATTAGTTTCAGAGGAGAAAATTTTTGTAAAAGTTAACGGACGACGACGGACAACGGAAAGCCAAGTGATGAGAAAAGCTCACTTGACCCTTTGGGTCAGGTGAGCTAAAAAGGGTGATAACTCTGAAATGAGTGGTAGGATCTTCTTCAAAATTTCAGGGCAGGCAGATCTTGAGGTGCTGATCACTTTTACCCTATGCCAGAATTTTGATATCTGTGACCGTTTCTGACTTATTTGCAAAAAACTGCGATTTACCCCTATGTTCTATTTTTAGCCATGACGGCCATGTTTTTATACGAATCAAAAATCCAAACAATAGATTTGTAGCACCTATACCAATTAATAACTGTACCAAGTTTGGTTGCAGTTGGACTTATGGTGTTGGAGGAGTTAACGTTTGAAAAAGTTAACGGACGACGGACGCCAAGTGATAGCAATAGCTCACATGACCCTTCGGGTCAGGTGAGCTAAAAAGAAAATATTGAACGTTTTAATTAAAATACGAAAAAATTGTGAATAAACTGCTTCGCTGAGCGCAGCTGGATACGCCCGCAGAGGTCCAACCCTGAACAGTTGGGGCAAAAATGGACACAATATTCAGGCTTGATACAGGTCTGAATTTGGATTGTAATTAAATATTTGACATATTATAGGTTTGTGAATAAAAGTAGTCAAAGAACTTGAAATTAGCTATATGAATTGAATTTCTATTCAATTAAAGATTTCTTGCTGTTGTGCAATACACTGTGTTGTTGCGCAATACTTAGTAAACATGGTAAATCTGTTGTCAGACTATAAACAAATAAAGTTCAATTAATTCTCAATGTCATATTACATGTATTAGAAGTTTATGAAAATCAAAAGGGAGCTTACATCAATAAATATATACAATTCACCAAAGTTTCATGAGAACTGCTGAAAGCATTTTGGAGTTTTTGTCCGAAAACTGGAAAATCCCCCTTTTGTTATGAATAAAACCCTTTAACTCGGAAACATAAAATCAAAATTTATAAAAATCGAAAGGGAAGTCACGTCAATAGATACAAACTATTCAGCAAAGTTTCATGAAAACTGCTCAAAGCGTTTTTTGAGTTATTGTCCATAAACTAGAAAATCTCCCCTTTTTTAATGAATACAACCCCATAACTCTGAAATGTAAAATCTGAAATTTATAAAAATCGAAAGGGAGCTCACGTCAATAGATATAAACAATTCAGCCAAGTTTAATACAAACTGGTCAAAGTGTTTTTGAGTTATTGTCCGACATGTTGACAACAGACGGACGGACAATGGTATACCATAATACGTCCTGTAAATGGGCGTATAAAAACCTCAATTATATTTGTTTTTTTCACCTATTTCTGATGAAATTTCTTTAGAAGACAAAATTCACATTTAGATATTTTAAACGTATTAAATATTGGGTTTTTTATGATTAACTTAAATCTTGATGTCAAACCTCCGGTGTCATGGAGAAAAGGTTTAAACTTTATTACCATGGAAAGATATGTGGGAGCTGACTTCTATCTCAATTTATCATTTAAACGGGGACACTAGATCATAAACGAGGTTGTAAATGTCCAGCACGCGATGTGTTGCCAATTATCAGTCGGTAGAGATTCAGAACACGTGTCATCACCTGTTTCGTTTTGTCACTTGTCACTTCTTGTTTACAAATTATGATCAATTATATCAATAATAAATATACACAGCCGATAATTTTTTTAAATATGGGAAGCGTTGCGGCGCTATTCAAAGCATGGCGGCCGAAATTAATGCATAGCGGCACCGCTATTCTAAAATAGCCTAGGGAAAACACTGTATATATATATACGTACATGTATGTGAAGTTAAGCATATGTGCATAATATAGGTACTACTACTCCTGATGTCAAAATCTTGAATTGTTTGGAGGTTGGTCAAAACCCATTTTTCTATGATACAGTACTATGGAATTAAAATGAAATTTGTGGAACCGTATACATGTAGTAATTAAGGATCAACTACAAAATAAACACGGATGGAAACCCTTTCTGTCTGTTTCTAAAGTAAACAAGGTGAAAAACTCTCAAAATACGTGCAATTTGGGTATTAAATAACCCTTACGTTACGTACTCTGTACATTCTCATTGCTATATTACAGCTTAATTTCTTTCAAGGTGCTGAAATAAGTAATGGAGGTCTTTCTTTGACCACTGTCTGATTGACGAATGTCAAAATAATGAGTCTTCTCTTACTTCAAGGGTCCCTATATACTGTGTGAGTTAGGGTAAGGTTTTTGGGTTGGGACTAATGTTATGAATATATGTTTGGATTAGGACTAGCTTTAGGGTTAGATTAGTATAGCTTTATATTGGTTTGGACCCCTAAAGATAAAGAAGGTCAAATAATGTTTGTTGGAATAATGATGTTTAGATCCCAGTGAATTTTGCGTGACTTCAAATCTATTACAACTGAAATAAACACAGGATTTAAAAAAAAAAGGAACCAGAGGTTGTAAATAAAACAAATATTGTCATACTCTTCCTTTTCATTGTCCAGATTTTCCAAACTTTCTTTTAATTTTGAGTCAACAATTAGTCTCTCATGAAGTACATTTGCAATATACACCTCCGACAGTTCTCCAACTCCAACATTAATGTGAAGATATTTTTTTATAGTTTCAATGTATTCTTTCTGCTCTTTTGATAGGTTTCCAACAAATCCAATTCTGCTCATTATATCCGAAGGGCTCCCACAAAAATTGTCATCGTAATATATTTGAAAAACATCTTCGACAGTCCGCCTCTCCCATTTCGATACCCACTTATAAGAAAATGGAAGCTGTAAGCTATATGATTGCTGTTTAAAAATTTCTGATTTCTCTACAAATTCTCTTTCGTCGATGTTAGTCAATGCTCGCTTTGTAAAGTCACGAGAAAGATCTGGGAGAGAAGATGTCCTCGGAGGTCCCCTAGCCATATTGACATGAAACGTTCGACGCTTACTTCCTGTTGAGTCCTGGGCTACGCTCGATTCGCTGTGCGGAACTGTTCCATTTGTACTGTGCAGCACAACCCAATCTAGTGGATCAACGTTATTCCGCACCCAGTCTAGCCTTTATCTGTTATCTGTTATCTGTACAGGTATATTCCTCCGTTATATATCGGAGCACTCCCACTTGGGATATATGGGCTTTTAAAACTTGGTCAAATATTTACACGGGTATTTACAGCTTTATATACAGGTAAGGCTGTGAGTTTTAAAATCAAGTGTTTAAAATTGTGTGCTATTTACATCATTTATAAATCTACCTAGACTAAAATTTATGATTTAAGTACCATTTAGATTTCTTTTAATAAGACAGTGGCCTTTCCGATAGATGTCGCTGTAACGCTCTATAAATAGATAAGGAAATCACCTAACGCGTATGAAAACCGAAAACACAACCAACAGTAAAACTATGTATCTGATTCCGTGGTAGGGGTGTAAGTGAAATGAAAAGGACAAAAATAAACAATAACAGTTTAGTGCTAATAGATATGGGGAGTGATAACAGGTAATAAGATAAAAAAAGAATGGACTGTCAAAGGGTGATACAAGCCGCTGGCATATCACATGACATCTATCTACACTACAGACGTACAGACAATGACAGAAGAACACACGACAAAGACATGTTTTTTTAACAATTCAATTATAACCATTTAAAAATATTAACTATATTCATACACCATTCATTACTATTTATGAGAGTTTTTTTTTTTGGGGGGGGGGGGGGTCCTTAATCGTCAATATCTCTGTACATAGTTCCTCCTGTTTACAGAGACCAAAAAAGAATATATTCTCCTTGCAGTGAAAAGGGGGGGGGGTCAAATAATCCTGCAGTCTCGGAAGCTATTTTTATTCTTTCTTCCTTTTTCTTGACTTCAATGACATATATATATAGAATTTGAGACAGTACAATTAATGTTCTCTATGAAATTTTGATATGATAAATTAAGGATGTACATTTTGTACTAGTGAGGCAATTTTGATACGGCATTTGGCACCTGTGGTAATTTATTTGACGGTTTAAAAAACAGTTGTTGTGCCGCTACCTAAAATTGAAAAAATGTGTGTCCAATCATAAGATTCAAGGTCGAAAAAGGTACATGTCCCATCAAACTTGAATTACAATTAAAATTAAAAAAAAAAAAATTCATGCGATGGAACAAATATTATTAAAAATATTTAAAAATTGTAGGCCTTTTATCTGAATACAGTACATACATGCACAAATGATATAATTCTGTAAATGATCAAGGGTGAGAACAAATATTATTGAAAATATTAAAAAAAAATTGTAGATTTTGTATCTGAATACAGTACATACATGTACACATGATGTAATGCTGTAAATGGTCAAGGGTGAGATTTTTCTCAATTAGGGGTAAGATTTTGAAAATTAAAAAAAATAGGAATTTTTTAGTGAGATTACATAATTTTACTAAACATTTCTGGGATGAAAAAGGATGAGTCTGGCCCCTAAAGTGTGAGATATCACAAATATTGGCAGACACAACCAGCTATAAAAATGTTATAATTTCTTCAATTAACTTGGATCTTGTATAATGTTGTGGTATATATTTTTAAATACAAACAATTTATTAATGACATTTAATGTTTTTCTATCTGCAAACAAACCCTAAAAGTATGAACTTTCTTTACTCAAGGCTTTATCATTGAATGTTGAAAACCATTAAGTATTAAAATTGTCACATTTTCTTCGAATGAACTTTATAAGTTGTATAATATTTTATTTTTATAATATGCAAGTGTTTGTTAAATTCACATAATGTTTTATTTTAAATCAAACACTTAAAATTTAAATATCTATCTGTGGGTTACAGTAGACATCATGACTTCTATTACCAAGTCATACATTATTTAACAACCATTCCAGCACAGACATATAGTATGAATATACACTGATACAACAGACACACTTGACATTGATATCTAGTATCAATGGGTTACAGTAGACATCATGACTTATATCCCTCAGTCCTGCAATATATAACACCCACTCCAACAGTAACATAAAGTATCAATATACAGTGATACAACAGACACACTTGACATTGCTACCTATGGTCTGTTGGTTACAATAGACATCACAACTTATATCCCCGAGCACTATATAACACCCACTCCAGCCCAAACATGTAGTATGAATATACACTGATACAACAGACACACTTGATATTGGTAACTAGTATCTGTGGGTTACAGTAGACATCATGACTTATACCCCCAGTCCTGCACTATATAACACTCACTCCAGCCCAGACATATAGTATGAATATACACTGATACAAAAGACACATTTGATATTGGTAACCAGTATCTGTAGGTTACAGTAGACATCATGACTTATATCCCCTAGTCCTGCACTATATAGAACACACACTACAGCCCAGACATATAGTATGAATATACAATGATACAACAGACACATTTGCCATTGGTTACAGGTATCTGTGGGTAACAGTAGAAATCATGACTTAAATCCCCCAGTCCTGCACTATATAACACCCACTCCAGCCCAGACATGTAGTATGAATATACACTGATACAACAGACACACTTGACATTGCTACCAGTGTCTGTTGGTTACAGTAGACATCATGACTTATATCCCCAGTCCTGCACTATATAACACCCACTCCAGCCCAGGCATGTAGTATGAATATACACTGATACAACAGACACACTTGATATTGGTATCCAGTATCAGTGGATTACAGTAGACATCAAGACTTATACCCCAGTCCTGCACTATATAACACACACTCCAGCCTAGACATATAGTATGAATATACACTGATACAAAAGACACACTTGACATTGCTACCCAATGTCTGTTGCATGGTTACAGTAGACATCATGACTTATATCCCCCAGTCCTGCACTATATAACACCCACTCCAGCCCAGACATATAGTATGAATATACACTGATAAAACAGACATACTTGATATTGGTAACTAGTATCTATTGGTAACAGTAGACATTATTACTTATATCCCCAAGTTGTGCACTATACAACACCCATTCCAGCCCAGACATGTAGTATGAATATATAGTAATACAACAGAGACACTTCACATTGCTACCCAATGTCTCTTGGTTACAGTAGACATCATGACTTATATCCCCCAGTCCTGC
This sequence comes from Mytilisepta virgata, assembly GCA_028015205.1. Taxonomy (NCBI): domain Eukaryota; kingdom Metazoa; phylum Mollusca; class Bivalvia; order Mytilida; family Mytilidae; genus Mytilisepta; species Mytilisepta virgata. Next base: position 72,762,188 of record CM051521.1, read on the forward strand.
ACCATATAACACACACTCCAGCTAGACATTATATAGTATGAATATACACTGATACAAAAGACACATTGGATATTGGTATCTTGTATCTGTTGGTTACAGTAGACATCAGTACATATTATCAGGTTTTCTGCAAACGTATATCGTAAAATATCAGCCGCGAGACACAATGTGAAGCTTTTTAGGCGAGTGAGCGTAGCGAACGAGCTAAAAAGCTTCATATTGTGTCGAGCGGCTTATATTTTACAATATTTGTTTGAAGAAAACTTGATGATAAATTTATCGGATTGTTAACTAGCAATCTTAATGGAATTTAATACTTTTCAATGGCCATCTGCCTATAACCGGATGTTTTCCTGATATAATCGGGTCAACGATGGGTCAAACATTATGACGTCGCTGATATATTCGGGTCAGCTCATATCAGGGTCGGGTCAACTCTTTATGACGTCACAGTGCCGAAATACGGGAAATTGTGAAGGCCTCAGCAGGTCGATATAGACATGGGGAAATACGATAATGACTTATATCCCCCAGTCCTGCACTCCAGCCCAGACATATAGTATGAATATACACTGATACAAAAGACACATTTGACATTGGTAACCAGTAACTGTGGGTTACAGTAGACATCATGAAATATCCCCCACTCCTGCACTATATAGCACTCACTCCAGCCCAGACATGTATGAATATACAATGATACAACAGACACATTTGACATTGGTTTCAGGTATCTGTGGGTAACAGTAGACATCATGACTTAAATCCCCCAGTCCTACACTATATAACACCCACTCCAGCCCAGACATGTAGTATGAATATAAACTGATACAACAGACACACTTGACATTGCTACCCAGTGTCTGTTGGTTACAGTAGACATCATGACTTGTATCCCCTATTGCTGCACTATATAACACCCACTCCAGCCCAGGCATGTAGTATGAATATACACTGATACAAAAGACACACTTGATATTGCTACCCAGTTTCTTTTGGTTACAGTAGACATCATGACTTATATCCCCCAGTCCTGCACTATATAACACCCACTCCAGCCCAGATATATAGTATCAATATACACTGATACAACACACATACTTGATATTGGTAACTAGTATCTGTGGGTAACATCATTAGTTATATCCCAAGTTGTGCACTATATAACACCCACTCCAGCCCAGAGATATAATATGAATATACATTGATACAAAAGACACATTTGACATTGGTAACCAGTATCTGTGGGTTACAGTAGACATCGTGACTTATATCCGCTAGTCCCGCACTATATAACACGCACTACAGCCAAAACATGTAGTATGAATATACAATGATACAACAGACACACTTGACATTGGTAATCAGTATCTGTGTGTTACAGTAGTCATCATGACTTATATCCCCCCAGTCCTGCACTATATAACACCCACTCCAGCCCAGGCATGTAGTATGAATATACACTGATACAACAGACACACTTGATATTGGTATCTTGTATCTGTGGGTTGCAGTAGACATCATGATTTATATCTCCAAGTTGTGCACTATATAACCCACTCCAGCCCAGACATGTAGTATGAATATACACTGATACAACAGACACACTTGACATTGCTACCCAATGTCTGTTGGTTACAGTAGACATCATGACTTATATTCCCCAGTCCTGCATTATATAACACCCACTCCAGCCCAGACATATAGTATCAATATACATGTACAGTGATACAACAGACATACTTGACATTGCTACCCATTGTTTGTTGGTTACAGTAGACACCATGGCTTATATCCCCCAGTCCTTCACTATATAACAGCCACTCAAGCCCAAACATGTAGTATGAATATACGCTGATACAACAGAAACATTTGACATTAGTAACACATTGATCTCTAGATCTTTGTATGTGTTTCCAATGATCGAGACTAGTGTCATATCTTAAACTAACTTCCTAGCTGGCAGCCATCTTGGATGACCAACAAAGAAACAACACCAAGTCAGCACCTCAAAAGGAACCTTCATAACATGTTTGGTTTCAATCCTTTCTGTGGTTCTCTAGAAGATTTTTTGTATGTATTTCCCATAGGGTCATATGTTAAACTAAGGCCCTCGCTGGTTGTCATCTTGGATGACTATTCATCAACAAAGAAACAACACTAAGTCAGCACCTCAAAAGGAACATTCATGACATGTTTGGTTTCAATCCTTTCAGTGGTTCTCTAGAAGATTTTTTGTATGTATTTCCGATAGGGTCCTATGTTAAACAAAGTGCCCCGCTTGCGGTAATCTTTGATGATGGATCGGAAACAAAATAACAAAGGTTGGTCAGCACCTCATAAGAAACATTCATGCCATGTTTGGTTTCAATCCATTCAGCGGTTCATAGAAGATTTTTGTATGTATTTCCCAAAGGGTCCTATGTTAAGTTCGACTGTAGCAACCATCTTGGTCGGAGGTCGGCACCATCGGATACAAGGATCAATTCAGCAAAGTTTTGCTAAGGCTTGCATAGTAGCTTCAGAGGAGATTTTTAAAAATTTGACCCTCCCCCTTTTCTCTATTTTTAGCTTGGCCATCTTGTTCGAAGGCCGGGGACACCGGACACAATTTTGGAATGGGTTCACCCAAGGACCATTCCACCAAAGTTTGGCCCCAAATGGCCCAGAGGTTTAAAATATGGATTTTGGACGATGGACGTCAAACAACAGACGCCAAGTGATGACAATAAAAATTGTCAAAACTTTTCGATGAATTATGGAATTATAAGAATAATAAAGTACTGGTCAACAATTATACCAAACAGTGTTCCTATCCTAATCTTTATTCCTATAAAAACAAACAGAATTTTTACAATTAAAAGATTAATATATTTACTTAGCTCTTTTCCAAAACTGTCTTTTGGTCCTATGGATTATAGAATATGAGTTGGTAGCATTTTCAAATTCCTGGACAGCACTTTCCACTTGGTTGATGGACTTAACATATCCCTTGTAATCATTTTCAAAGGATACAAAATGATCAACCAAGGTCTAAAATATAAATAGAAGTAATGATGTCTACTATAACCCACAGATACAAGATAATAATATCAAGAGTGTCTGATGTATCAGTGTATATTCATACTACATGTCTGGGTTGGAGTGGATGTTATATAGTGCAGGACTGGGGGATATAAATCATGATGTCTACTGTAACCTACAGATACTGGTTACCAATGTCAAGTGTGTCTGTTGTATCAGTTTATATTCATACTACATGTCTGTGCTGGAGTGGGTGTTATATAGTGCTGGACTGGGGAATATAAGTCAATATGTCTACTGTAACCAACAGACACTGGTAACAATGTCAAGTGTGTCTGTTGTATCAGTGTATATTCATCCTACATGTCTGTGCTGGAGTGAGTGTTATATAGTGTGATCTGGGGGATATAAGTCATGGTGTCTACTGTAACCAACAGACGCTGGGTAGCAATGTCAAATGTGTCTGTTGTATCAGTGTATATTCATACTACATATCTGAGCTGGAGTGGGTGTTATATAGTGCAGGACTAGGGGATATAAGTCATGATGTCTACCTTAACCAACAGACACTGGGTAGAAATATCAAGTGTGTCTGTTGTATCATTATATATTCATACTACATGTCTGAACTAGAGTGGGTGTTATATAGTGCAGGAGTGGGGGATAGAAGTCATGATATCTACTGTAACCCACAGATACTGGGTAGCAATGTCAAATGTGTCTGTTGTATCAGTGTATATTCATACGACATGTCTGTGCTGGTGTGGGTGTTATATAGTGCAGGACTGGGGTATATAAATCATGATGTCTACTGTAACCCACAACTACTGGTTACCAATGTCAAGTATGTATGTTTTATCCGTGTATATTCATACTACCTGTCTGGGTTCCAGTGGGTGTTATACAGCACAGTGGTGGGGATAGACGTCATGATGTCTACTGTAACCAACAGACACTGGGTAATGATGTCAAGTGTGTCTGTTCTATTATAATATATTCATATTACATGTCTGGGCTGGAGTTGGTGTTATATAGTGCAGGACTGGAGGATATAAGTCATGATGTCTACTGTAACCCACAGATACTAGTTACCAATCTCAAGTGTGTCTGTTGTATCAGTGTATATTCATACTACATGTTTGGTCGGGAGTGGGTGTTATATAGTGCTGGACTGGGGGGTGGAGATCACTATGTCTACTTTAACCAACAGACACTGGGTAGCAATGTCAAGTGTGTCTATTGTATCAGTGTATATTCATACTATTATGTCTGGGCTGGAGTGGGTGTTATATAGTGCAGGACTGGGGGATATAAGTCATGATGTCTACTGTAACCAACAGACATTGGTAACCAATGTCAAGTGTGTCTGTTGACTCAGTGTATATTCATATTTCATGTGTGGGCTTGAGTGGGTGTTATGTAGTGCTGGACTGGGGTGGAGGTCATGATGTCTACTTTAACCAACAGACACTGGGTAGCAATGTCAAGTGTGTCTGTTGTATCAGTGTATATTCGTACTACATGTCTGGGCTGGAGTGGGTGTTATATAGTGCAGGCCAGGGGGTATAAATCATGATGTCTACTGTAATCCACTGATACTGGTTAGCAATGTCTGGGCTGGAGTGGGTGTTATATAGTGCAGGACTGGGGGCTACAAGTCATTATGTATACTGTAACCAACAGAAACCGGGTAGCAATGTCAAGTGTGTCTGTTGTATCATTGTATATTCATACTATATGTCTGGGCTGTAGTAGGTGTTATATAGTGCAGGACTTGGGAATGTCAAGTGTGTCTGTTGTATCAGTGTATATCAATGCAATATGTCTGGGCTGGAGTGTGTGTTTAATTAATATAGTGCAGGACTGGGGGGTATAAGTCATGATGTCTACTGTTACCCACTGATACTAGATATCAATGTCAAGTGTGTCTGTTGTATCAGTGTATATTCATGCTATATGTCTGGGCTGGAGTGTGTGTTTAATTAATATAGTGCAGGACTGGAGGATATAAGTCATGATGTCTACTGTAACCCATTGATACTAGATATCAATGTCAAGTGTGTCTGTTGTATCAGTGTATATTCATACTACATGTCTGGACTGGAATGTGTGTTATATATAGTGTATGACTGGGTGATAGAAGTTATGATGTCTACTGTAACCCACAGATAGAGATTTAAATTTCAAGTGTTTGATTTAAAACAAAAGACTGTGTGAATTTAATAAAAACTTACATATTATAAAAATAATCTTATACAACATATAAAGTTCATTTGAAGAAAATATGACAATTTTAATACTTAATGGTTTTCAGCAGTCAATGATTTAGCCTTGAGTAAAGAAGTTTATACTTTTAGGGTTTGTTTTCAGATAGAAAAATATTAAATGTCATTAATAAACTGTTTGTATTAAAAAAATATATACCACAACATTATACAAAATCAAAGTTAACTGAAGAAAATATAAAATTTTTACAGCTAGTTGTGTCTGCCAATACTTGTGATAGCTTACACTTTAGGGGCCAGACTCATTCTTTTTCATCCCAGAAATGTTTGGTAAAATTATGTAATCTCACTAAAAAATTCCTAAATTTTTAATTTTCAAAATCTCGCCCCTAATTGAGAAAAATCTCACCCTTGACCATTTACAGCATAGCATCATTTGTACATGTATGTACTGTTTTCATATACGAGATCTACAATTTTTTAATATTTTCAATAATATATGTTCTCACCCTTGATCATTTACAGCATTATATCATTTGTACATGAAGATAGAAGACCTATAATTTTTTAATATTTTTAATAATATTTGTTCAATCGCATGATTTTTTTTTATTTTATTTTTTTGAATTGTAATACAAGTTTGATGGGACATGTACTCTTTTCGATCCTTGAATATTATGATTGAAAACACGTTTTTTCAATTTTAGGGAGTGACACAGCAACATTTTTTAAACCGTCAAATAAATTAGCACAGGTGCCAAATCCCGTATCAAAATTGCCTCACTAGTACAAAATGCACATCCCTTATTTCATCATGTCAAAACTTCATAGAGAACATTAATTGTACTGTCTCAGTTTCTATATATATGTTCTTGAAGGCAAGAAAAGGACGGAAGAATCAAAATAGCTTCCGAGACTGGTAAATTATTTGACCCCCCCCCCCCTTTTCATTTCAAGGAGAAAATATCTTTTTAGTCTCTGAAAACAGAAGGAACCATGTACAGAGATAATGACGATAATGACCCCCCTCCCTTCCCAACCCTCTCATAAATAGTAATGAATGGTGTATGAATATAATTAATATTTTTAAATGATTATAATTGAATTGTTGTTAAAAAAAACATGTCTTGGCCATGTGTTCTTCTGTACGTCTGTAGTGTAGATAAATGTGATTTGGTATATGCCAGCGGCTTGTATCACTTTTTGACAGTTCTTTCTTTTTTATCTTATTTTATCTGTTATCATTCGCCATATCTATTAGCACTAAACTGTAATTGTTTGTTGTTTTTATACGACCGCAAAATTTTTGCGGTCGTATATTGGTATGACGTTGGCGTCGTCGTCGTCGTCGTCGTCGTCGTCGTCTGCGTCGTCGTCCGTCGTCTGCGGCGTCGTCCGAAGACATTTGGTTTTCGCACTATAACTTTAGTATAAGTTAATAGAAATCTATGAAATTTAAACACAAGGTTTATGACCACAAAAGGAAGGTTGGGATTGATTTTGGGAGTTTTGGTCCCAACAGTTTAAGAATCAGGGGCCAAAAAAGAGCCCAATAAGCATTTTTCTAGGTTTTCGCACAATAACTCTAGTATAAGTAAATAGAAATCTATGAAATTTAAACACAAGGTTTATGACCACAAAAGGAAGGTTGGGATTGATTTTTGGAGTTTTGGTCCCAACAGTTTAGGAATTAGGGGCCAAAAGGGTCCAAAATTAAACTTTGTTTGATTTCATTGAAAATTTAACTATTGGGGTTCTTTGATATGCCGAATCTAACCGTGCATTTAGGATCTTAATTTTTGGTCCCGTTTTCAAATTGGTCTACATTAAGGTCCAAAGGGTCCAAAATTAAACTTAGTTTGATTTTAACAAAAATTGAATTCTTTGGGTTCTTTGATATGCTGAATCTAAACATGTACTTAGTTTTTTTATTATGGGCCCAGTTTTCAAGTTGGTCCAAATCGGGGTCCAAAATTAAACTTTGTTTGATTTCATCGAAAATTGAACTATTGGGGTTCTTTGATATGCCGAATCTAACCGTGCATTTAGATTCTTAATTTTTGGTCCCGTTTTCAAATTGGTCTACATTAAGGTCCAAAGGGTCCAAAATTAAACTTAGTTTGATTTTAACGAAAATTGAATTCTTTGGGTTCTTTGATATGCTGAATCTAAACATGTACTTAGTTTTTTTATTATGGGCCCAGTTTTCAAGTTGGTCCAAATCGGGGTCCAAAATTAAAGCTAAAAAGGGGGTAAATTTTTTTTTTTTTTGGGGGGGGGGCAATTCTCCACAGCATATTGTATTACACAAAAGCAAAAAATTGAATATAAATTCAAATCATATGACCAATTCTAAGTTCTTTATTTCAGTTATTCTGTGTCAGAAACCTATTATGTGTCAAATATTTGAAGAAATTTTCAATTGCACAGTATTGCGCAATAGCAAGAAATTGATATGTGTGCCCTGTTATCAAAACTTTATTATTAACAAATTCCATTGGAAATTTGCCAATATAAAATGTGCTGATGAAGCTTTTTTGTTTATCTTATCTAAACTGCTTTTAATATGTATATTTAAAATTTGCCATCCATGACTATGATGTCATTTTCTATTTTAATATGTTATGGTGTATTTAAATGGGCTGTTATGGTTGCAAAGTATAAAGAAATGGGGGGGGGGTTGAAAACAAAATTTGGGGGGGTAAATGAGAAATTGGGGAGGGGGTAATTTTTTCTCATTTCATATTTCATAAATTAAAAAGAAAATTTCAAATTTTTTTTAGCAAAAAAAAGGGGGGGGTTACAATAAATTTTATTGTTTTTTGTTTTTTTTTGGGGGGGAGGGGGGTCAATGTGCAACTTCATAGTGTATTGCACAAAAGCTAAAAAAAGGGGTAAATTATTATTTTTTTTTTTGGGGGGGGGGGGCAATTCTCCACAGCATATTGTATTACACAAAAGCAAAAAATTGAATATAAATTCAAATCATATGACCAATTTTAAGTTCTTTGATTTCAGTTCTGTGTCAGAAACCTATTATGTGTCAAATATTTGAAGAAATTTTCAATTACACAGTATTGCGCAATAGCAAGAAATTGATATGTGTGCCCAATTTTAAATTTTAAATTGGTTATTTCTGATTTATATATAAAAACAAATAATACTGATATGGTTTGAATAGGTAAATTAAAAATTCTTAGACAACATTCATTCTGTGTCAGAAACCTATGCTGTGTCAAATATTTATTCACAATCCAAATTCAGTATTGTATCAAGCTTGAATGTTGTGTTCATAATTGCCCCAACTATTCAGGGTTCGACATCTGCGGTCGTATCTAGCTGCGCCCAGCGGAGCATTTTATTACTTTTCATTTCACTTGTAATGTTGTAAATAATACCCCATGTAATGTTGTAAACCATGGGTGTGGGTATTGGGATGGTTGTTCTTCCCTTGCGAGAGCCTTTTCTACATACAAAGTCTGTTAAGATTCACTGTTTATTATTCCAAAATGATGATGTAAATATATAAATTAAATGATGTTTTTACTCTGACTGTAAACTTAATCTCTCTCTGATGTTCTAACCTTATTCTCTAACTCTCTGACGTTTAACTTATTCTCTGATCTTAATTGGTTTATGTCTCTCTCTAATTCTCTAATTCCCACTTTCTTACTTCTCATAATACAAAATTCCTAACTCACAAACTCCTCCCATCATATTTTCTCTTTTTCACTCTATCATCCAATCACAATCATTCTTACAAATTTAGAAATCAAAGATAAAGACAAATATAAAGATGTCACTACATGAAATAAATGTGTATTGAAATATGCCAATGTTCCTTATCTTAATCCTGACCTGGTGTTATCCAAACATAACTTGATTTTGATATATATGACTTGATGATATACATGACACATGTTGGAACCATACTGTTACCCTTCTTTGAGAAAGTTGCAACAAAATGATGTTTATTTAGATAAGATACTTAGAAAATGGATAAATAAAAATTCACAATTTAGGAAAGTAAAACCAATACATATCACCCCCCCCCCCCCCCCCCCCCACAAAAAGAAAAAGTGAGAAACAAAGTAAAAAAAAATAAAAATTCATTAAATAAAATGTTTAAATTTTTGATAAAGAAAAAGTTATTAGCAATATTATAATTATTTTTTTTCAACATAGCAATAAAGCATATATGAAAAGCAATTATATCATGAAAAATACATGAAAATAATGAAATTAAACATACATATCAGACAAACACTCCTTTACTTAATATGAACAATCAATCAGAACACTGACATTTATAGATCTCTCAATAAAATACTCACGACTCACTCACTCACCCACACATACAATCACAAAAAAAACAAGATGCATAGAATAATACAATTAATAAAATGGTAATTATAGTAACTAATAAGCATGAATAAAAAAAATCATTTCAACTTTATACAACATTAATTTTTTTTTCATCACTGACAATGAAAACACAAAAAATTATAAAAAAATATTATATGTCCCAATAATGCATTTCATTGCAATTGATAAAAGCACAAAACAAATTATAATCAATTAAAGAAATTAGTATTTTGTTTTTTCTTAACCCAAACATATACATGTAGCAAAGAAAAAGAACACGAAAAATATAAAAATAAAAGAAATAAAAGAAACCAAAATCAACATCACTTTTCTGACTTGTTTATCTTAGAACACTTCAGATAAAGAAATTATTTGTTTATTTACATAATTATATTCACTGTTTTACACATCATCTTTCCTTAAAACTATTTATAATCCTATTTATGCAACCCAATTGAATGCCTATTGACATCTTGAATAGATCATCTCTTAACAGTGGGAATAATAAAACCCTTAATCTTGTTAAGATTAATAAGAAAATTTTCTGGTTAATTATTTAAGGGGCAATAAAGATAAGATTTATTATCCTGAACACATTGAATTTACTGCAGTATTACACATACTTAACATAATCCATTAATTACCTTGTTCAATGCATATTATGTATTAATTAAATTCATTTACTTACTAACATATTTCTAACTTTGTAGGTATTTCTTTATCTACAAGAACAATATAATTTATTTGGTTTAATTATCTATTATGTTAAGCTTAATCTATTTCAACAATAACTGGGGGAGGTTTTAACTGAACAGACTGTTTAGCCTTTTTATTTAAATTTGAAAAAGGAACCCAAATTGCATGTTCTGCAGGTTCTCCCACTAAATGAACCAAATAAAACTTCTTGTTGTCTAGACACTTCTGACCTAAGATCCGCTTTATTTTATGATAATGTTATCCATAATCCCATCCTCTGAAGTCAAAGCTGCATCTAAATCTACGGGATTTCCATAACGTTCTGGTGGTTTCCTGTTCCGAGTTGAATGTCGTAACTCTGGTTCTGGTATCACAGTTTCATCTTCCAGGTCATTGCTACTTTCTTTCAAAGTCACAGGTTGAGATTCTTCAGAATCAAGCATTAATATGTTTTGTTGATTGCCTTCAGATATTGCAGCTCTGCCAAGGAAGTACTGCTGTGGTGTAGGCTCTCTAACATATGCCATTTTCAACCTGTTTAAGTGTACTGGATTCTTAAGACATGTTGTTGTTTGTGGATCCCTTAGTATATCCAGATGGGGACTGTAAAATGTATGTATAACATATGGCCCTTTGTATTTATTTTGAAGCTTTTGTCCCTTTCCACTTAATTCTTGTAACAGGTAAACATAGTCTCCAATAGAAACAGACAATGGTTGACATTTTCCACGGTCTATCATGGCCTTTTGTCTAATGTTTACATTGTTTTTCAATTCGGTCCGGATTAAGTTAAGTTTTTCAGCCTGTTTCTGTACATATGACCGTGTACTGACTGGAACACTTTCAAAATCAGGAATGATAGGTGCAATCATGGGGAACGTTGGTCTCTGTCCAAATAATACTTCATGTGGTGTGTATCCAGTTGTGGAATTTACTGACTGATTGATGAAAAATGTAGTGCTCCAGTTATTTCTGGAACTGTTTGCATAATGTGTGAATCTTTCTTCGAGTGTTCTATGTACTCGTTCGCATGCACATAAGCAATGGTGGGTATAACTTTGGGTGAATTGGGGTATGCATAATTGTTTACATACTGCAGCCATGACTGAAGAAACAAATTCAGAACCCTTGTCGCTAATAAGAGTATTACACACTCCATATTTGGTAAAAATTTGCATAAGGCCTGATGCGACTGTCAGAGTATCTTTGTTGGCTAATGGAATGGAAATGAGATACTTGCTAAACATGTCTACAGTAGTCAATACATAAGTATAACCCTGTGAATTATTTGGTAATGGCCCTACCAAATCAACTTGCCATACCTCAAATGGTGCACTGGGGATTGCATATGCAGTTATTTGAGATTTTGTATGCCTGTTTGTAGTTTTACGTTTTTGACAATCTGGACAAGAACGTACATAATCAGTAATAATAGGTCCCATTCTTTTGAAAAAGTAATATTCCTTTCTTCGATCCAATGTCTCCTGCATCCCTGCATGACCCGACAAAGGTGAATCATGATACAGCTGGAGGACATCTTTGATCATAACATCTGGTAGAACTAATTGGTAATTATTTAGGTGTTTGGCCCTCTGGGATTTCTTTACTCTGGTGTGTAGTAATAAGCCATCTATCAACACATAATCATAGGATTCAATTAGTAATCTTCTGGCTGCCTTTTGACTGATGGGCAGTTCCTCTCTTTCTAGATAATTAATCGAAAGGTCTTAAATTTTGGTCTTCTCTTTGCAAATGGGACATTTTTCCAGAACTTAAACCGATATTTTCCAAAATTTCTGTACTTTCTATTTTATTACGTTTGTCTTCTGGCCCTATCTCCCTATCATTATCAGTTTCCTTGAAAGCTTTCCGTTTGGTCAAATATCTCGTGGCATGTTTATATTTATGCTTCTGGTAAGAGACTTCTGTATCCCCGTCATAATCTGATTCCTGCTGGCTTATTGAGATAGGTGGTTTTTCAGATACATGATTAATGATTTTTGTCTTGTCATGAGGTTTCATTAAATCTTGAAGTGTGACTCCATCTGGGAAGTTAATTTCACCTGTGTTTTCTGATACATATGGAAAATAAGGATCGTTTTCATCTGGGCTAACAACAGCATCGTCGAATTTGTTGGGAGATTTACATCTTGACAAAGCATCAGGGACAACCATTTGTACACCTGGTTTGTATCGGATTTCAAAATTAAATTCTTGAAGTATTGCAAGCCAGCTGTCATAAATTGCTCCCTTCAAATTTTTCTGAAATAACGGTTTCAATGCTTGGTGGTCACACTCCACAATAAACTTTCTGCCTCGTAAATAAGATTAACTAAGATCAATAGAAGAAATAAAATTTGGGGTTCTATGACTAAAGGATTCTGTTTTACTTCCTGTACATCTGGTATAGTGTAGCGAAAATCTTGAGTCTGAGTGTTCAGAAAGCGAAAATCTACGCAAAACCTGTACATTGATAAACTTTCTTCTTTTGAGCCTGATTTTATTTTTTTTATTTGGTGTTTTCAGTTTTGCTACTAAAACTATTGGCCTGGATATGGGTATGTCATCCTTTTCATCAACTGGGGTAATAATATTTTGTCTCAATAATTCATCTAATTGATGTCTTAAAATTTCACGCTTGTGTGACGGAAGTTTGTATGGTCTTTGATGTTTTGAGATAGCATCTGGTTTCAAATGAATGTGATGCTCCACTAGGTCTGATAATCCTAATGATGGGTTTTCATAAGTAACAAATATTGTTTGGTTCTAAATCAGAAGGGATTTAAGTTTGGTTTGCTTATCTGGTGTTAGTTCATTATCCCTCATGTCAAAATGTGATATAAATTTGTCCTGAGATGGCTTAAAATGTTCTTGACCTCTATCAACAGTAACATTTGCACAGCTTGATGTCTTAATTGGAATTGCCTCATAATCACCTGCTAGTACATTAAATTCTCCCAGCTGTTTATTCTTAGGAATGCTAATAGTCTCAGTAGTTGGGTTCACGATTTTAATGGGTACCATATTATTTGCGGAAACAGTAGCCAGAGATCTAGCAACAAGTAATCCCCTTTTTGTCACAAAATCACTGGCAGAACATACACCTTGGTATCCTGTGGAAACTTGACTTGGAACCCTTCCCCAAACAACTGATTCAGAATTAGCAGGAAAATTTAATCTTTTGGATGACAAAACTTTAGATTTAGGAAAATTTACTGTTAAAGATTCAAAATTTAAAGTTACACCATTTGACTTTAAATACTGTCTACCTAAAATAAGTGGATGTGAAGTATCCTTTAACACATAAACATCAAAACTTGTTTCTTTACAATCAATATTACCAATAACTGTTGCAACTCCATCTATTTTTACCTCATCATTATTTGGCAAAATTATTATTTTACGATTCCTGGACCAAAAGGTTGTGTGAGCTATTGTAAGGATGTTGTGTTCATCTGTAAACGTTTTACATTTTCATCCTCTTCTCAGAAATCACAGAGCACATTGGAACTACATAACTTGGCAGGGATGATCCTTGGCAGAAAGAGATTTATTCTGTCAAAAGAAGTTGATCCTCTTTGGGAAGGGACCCGGAAAGGAAAAATTTAATACATATTTCAAACATTTTCTTCTTGGGAATCTGCAATGGAAATGCAACCATATTTCAAAAGAACTTTGACCATCTGTAGGACATGGATAAAGGTCCAGGGGTCCAAAATGTAACATATGCTTCAATAAAAGCTTTAAAAATAACCAGCAGATACATTTAAGTTAGTTATATTTTGCATGAATCATCAATAGTTCATAGAGGTTCAATTGAGTTTGTACAAATGAAGTTATGGTTTCCAAATATCAACCACTTAAGAGTCTCCAGTTTGGTCTTGAACTTTGGTACATATACTGGGATACTCGTGCAGTATTTGTCAGTTATATTTCTCTATCAAACAACAAGCTTTAAAACTGTTTGCTTGTTGTTTCTCCACTAATACACTTTTCTTGATATGCAGTTTTGTGTATGAAATATAAAATCTGGAGGAATACAATTAATCCAAATTAAGTGTGGAGTTTGCTTTCACCTCTTGATCGACTGGCATGTTCTTATAAATCGTAGATAATTCACACCCACCTCAATTCACAACAATGGCCAATATTGCTGTAATTCACCTAGAACCGGTTGGTTTATTCTGACATTGTGGTGGGTGTGATTTATCTATAATAAAAACATGCCAGTCGATCAAGAGGTGAAAGCGAACTCCACACTTAATTTAGTTTGATTGTAGTACGGAATATGTTTATGTGGATGCACTCAAGCAGCAGTATGCAGATCAATACCATTATTTAATTAATCCAGTATTACAAAACTGTTGACACCCAAACAGTTTAGTTTCTGACATGGCATGAAACAAAGAATGCTTTTGATATGTAATCCTCCTGGAAAATTTATTAAAAATAAAACAAAAAATAAAAATAAACAAATATATTCAACATCAAAAAAGTAAAATAACCATATGAATAAAAAGTATATAAAAAAAAATACTGAAAAAGTTCTTCCAAAACTACAAAAAATTTACCTGCCTCAGAAAGTATGTGTCACATCTCGCAAGTGCAAAAAATACAGTCCAAAAAGGAAAAACTTAATGTGCTTTTAAAAATAGTTGATGCCAGATTATAAATGATGAAAGAAATGAAGAAACAAAACCTAATGTTTCAAATTTCTATGGAGGCAGCAGAAAAATATCTTTGGTAACAGTTTTATCAAATTATGGCACACCATAGTCGAATTACTACATAGTTGTTCTTCAACAGACAATATTAAATAATAATTGATAATATACAAATGTAATATTCCATTAATTTCTTATTGATGAAAAATATATGCAGTTATGAACAAAAATAAAGTCATTCTTGACAAAATCAGTGCTCTCTTGAGTCTGAATCTCACCTGGCAAAATATTTAAAATTTTGAAAAAGACTCCACCATTTCAAATTATCCTGGTGGTTTCACTTCCAAAAACAAACAAAAAAGATTTTACGTAACATTCCCATACTGAATCATTTGCAATATTATGCATAGAAAAGAATACATGTTTAATAGTTTTTTTTGTGATCTCTTTAAATGTGAGCTAAACCTTAAAACAAAATATTGGCTCAGGTGAGCCTGTATCGCTCACCTGACAAGTAAGCCCATTGAGTTTGAAGAAATATCTGCATAATGAATCATCCACTGAACATTACTCTTACAAGAATTGTTGGATGACTTTGGTCTAATTAAATGAAATGTAGTCCTAAAAAAGTAACAAAATAGTCAATCTAGGGCAATAACTCTTATAAAGAGTAATGGGATGACTTCGGTTGAAATGTATTAAATTCAGACCTCTATGCTGATCATTTTTGCCATTTCATTTTATCAGGTTTTCAAGATATTATATATATTGTCCATATGGTCATATGTTTAAACTATGTCGGCCATCTTAGTTGGCGGTTGGAATCCTCAAATATAATTCTGAAAGGGAAGGACCTAAGGACCATTCCAACAAAGTTTGGTTCCAGTTGGCCAAGCAGTTTCAGAGGAGATTTTTAGACATTTTCCCCATAGGGTCCTATGCTAATGGAGTTATCTACCTTACCAATTTTCTAATTTAGCTATGGTGGCCATCTTGGTTGGAGGGTGGAGTAGTCGGATATAATTCTGAAAGGGGACCGTCCAAGACCATCCCTGTCCAAATTGGCTCAGTGGTTTCAGAAGAGAAGATTAAAATGCAAAATGTTGACAACAACCATGATGACGACAGACAGACAACGGATGCTTCATAGTGGCAAAAGCTAACATGACCCTTCAGGTGAGCTAAAAAGTATATAAAACGTCTCAATTCAAAGAGAACATACAAAGGGTAAAGTGGTCTGTCACGGATGATTGATTTTATGATCTGAAAACTCTAATTTTATCAATGATTTTGGCACGACAAATGGGACAACAATTTATCTTTTTACTACATCCTAGACAAGTTGCCAAATGTCCACATTTGCTCAAAACTGTGTCTCTTTCTTCATCCATGCAGATTACACAATCTGAAAAAATTACAATTCAAAAATCAAAATATAATGTAGAACAAGATTGAAAATCTCTATTTTTGAGATTTTTAAACACAAAAATTATATTTTTTAATTCCCTTATTTCAGTTATAACAAAATTAATTCATGTAATTCTACATATTAATTTTTTTTCTGACTAATTGCTGCTATAAGATTGTTCATAGCAGTCATTTTTTCAGTGTGCATTCTTTCTCTTCTCTCTGCTTCTTTTTCATTCTTTTCGTCTTGTTGCTTAACATAATTTTGAAAAAAAGTCAATGACTTCTCCAGCTGCTGATTTTCTTTTTTTTGTGCAGGCTTTGAATCTTCAACTTCACTACCTTTTTCAGATTTACCGTTAGTGTCACATTCATTAGTAAGATCTTGTAATGTCAGTTTTTAGCTCACCTGGCTAAAAGCCAGGGTGAGCTTTTGCCATCACTTTGCGTCCGTCGTCCGTCGTCCGTCCGTCCGTCCGTCGTCTGTCGTCCGTCCGTTAATTTTTCACATTTCAATCTTCTTCTAAAAAACCACTGAACCAAATGGAACTTGGCAGCAATGTTCCTGTGAAGGTCCTTTACAGAATTTGTAATTTTGATGCTGATCGAATATTCAACATGGCTGCCAGGCCCAATAATGTGTTCTGATTGGCTGAAATTTCAAAAATCTTCTTGTCAGAAACCACAAGATTAAATGAAGTTCTACTTTACTGGAATGTTCCTTAGATGGTCCTCTACCAGATTTGTAATTTTGGTGCCGATTGGAAATCCAAGATGGCCGCCACCGTGGGACATAGTTAACATAGGAACTTATGGGAAATACATACAGACAACTTCTTCTTCGAAACGGTTTGACAGATTGAATTGATAATATGCCTGGATGATTGTATGAAGGTCCTGTACCAAATTTGTAATTTTGATGCCAATCAGAAATCCAAGATGGCTGCCAGTGCAGAACATAGTTAACACAGGACCCAATGGGGAAAAAAGATCTTCTCAGAAACAGATTGAATGCATAATATTTGCCTCAATGATCATATGATGGTCCTCTACCAAGTTAGTAATTTTTATGCTAATCGTAAATCCAAGATGGATGCCACCACAACACATAATTAACATACGACCCTATGGGAAGTACATACAAACGACTTCTTCTCAGTTCACTGTATGACAGATTGAATTGATATTGTGCTTATTTTACACCTAGAATTCATGGGCTAGAACAATGAAATAAAGAGCCCATCTCAAAAATAATGTCAATGTAAGTAATAAAGTTTTATTTTTGAGTATATTACTAAGTGAATTAGCACTTAAAGTCGAACTGTTACTAGACTGGTACAAAACAGAACTGCACATACAAGCATAAGTCCTGATGTACGTATTTAGTTGAAGTACTGCTGAACATTATCTTAAAACATATTTAACGAACAACAAAGTATACATAAAACTACATTTCTAAATGATCATAGGATAGTGTTTTACCAAGCTTGTTATCTTGCAACAGTCTCTTAGCAGCATCTGATTTTTATTGTATTTACATGGTAAACTAAGTTGAACGATTTTCATTTTAACCAATTTTTGCATTTTCCTCACTTTTCTTAATTGGAATATATTGTCAACAAAAAAAAACTGCGTCCTGGTTAGTGCTCACCTGGACCATGTTGAGTGAGGAAAATCACAGGTTCAAGCCTTAAAAGAACTTTAAAATTGGTACTTGCTTTTTTTCTACTAAGCATGCAGCATTAAGCAGACAGATCACCTTGGTGTCAAAATACTGTGTCTTAAGTTAGTTTTCATGTCTAACTGTAGACAGCTATTTCAAAAAACCATCCGAAAATGTTGGTCTACTATAAAGCAGGTCTATACACATGAAAGCATCCATACACAATGGTCTAGTTCTCAAGATAGAGCCGATTGTTCACTTGGCGTTAAACAACATGCACTCACTCATTCAACAAAACATGATTTTCATCAATTGTTCGTGGTAATCCAGGTGAGCGATAACAGGCTCTTGAGAGCCTCTGGTTTCTTTTTCATAGAGCTTGTAGTCGCTTTTGGTGAAACAGAAGGGTCATCACCAAAAACTTTATCCAATTCCTGCTCATATTCATACTTTTTTGGATCGTTTCTACTCTTATTATTGTGATCTTTGATGTTGCGATATGCCCTTACAAGAGACTTCCAACGACCTTGCACTTGATCAGTAGTGAATGTATATCCCTCTTTTTCCATTTTTACAGCAATCTTTTTCCACATACTTTTCTTAGTTATCTTTCCAGATTTGAGAAGTTGGTCATAACTTTTGTAATAACCAATTAGTAAAAGTGTTTTTGCCATACAACTGGATGAATACTTTTTCTTGTTCATCTTTTCTTTGCAAATTTTCAGCTTTTTTTCCTGGAAGAAAAACAAATAAACTTGATATTTTTTTACATTCATGAAAAATATGAAACCTTAAAAAAATGTGACTGTGTAACAAAACATTTTTTCCTGTGTGAAATTTATTCCAGAGGAACAAATGTTCTGTGAAATAAATTCTAAAGGAACAAATTTTCTGTGAAACGATTTCCAGACGGAATCAATCTGAAATGAAATTTTTTCACTGGAACTTATTTCACAGGAAATTATTTTGGCTCACATCTCTGCGGTCACATTACAAATTGTTAATTAAGAAATCAATCTTCAACTGTTCAAATATTTTGCAATGAAAAGGTCCGTCAACAGCTTTATATTTGCTCTTTTTCTGTAACATGATGTAACATGACGGCATTTACAGGATATACAGCTAATATATCAATCAGTTCGCTCAATTTAAAATGGTTGGTACATTTTATATTTATACTTTTTGACAAGCTGATAAAAAAATCAGAATGATTGATGCTTAATATCCAGAAAGCAATACTTCACCTACAGTACGGCCAAAAACATACCATAATAGATCACAATGATAGATGTATCACCCACTAGGGTGACATTTATTATATCTTTTTTTCTGTTTGTCCAATCTCTCTGATTTCTTTTGTTTTTAGAGTGTAAACATTTGACCAAAGCGAGGTAATTCAATTCATTAAAGTGGAAATAACATTTTTAAATTCCTGCATGATTTGTAAATTTAACTGAATTATTTAATGCGACTTTAAACAGTTTCAGTGTTAAGTAAGAATCATAGTAATAGTCAAATTTGTTACCTTTAATAGATGTTTGATTGAAAGTTTTAGAACAATCAACTTAAATAGTAAAATAGTTTTGCATAATTATATAATCAAATTTCCAAAAGTCTTTTTAATTCATTATCAGAATAATTAATTTGATCATTTCCATACAGAATATTTTGAATACTAAAGTCAATATTAAGTTCTGCACAAACGTTCTGCAGTGAATGTCTATGAAAATCATATAAGGGACAAAAAGAAGAAAAAATGTTTAACACCTTCAATTTGATCTCCACAGTCTACAGTCTGCATTGTCAGATAAGTGATGATGGAGCAAGTGTTCATTTAAATTGCTCGCGTCAATTCTTGTCTGACAGAGCACACTATTTTCATTTCTATAATGTTGTGTAATTTCTATATATACATTTGAAAATATGATATATGTTGAAACATTTTATCTTATTACATACACGTGATTACACAACATGTTGATAATATATTATACGAATAACATTATCTGATTCTTAAGTTCAAGACTACAAGAAAAAACAACTCCATATATAAACTGAATGTTGATGGGTATAAAAAAGGATGCGATGGAAAAATCCACATTACGTCTTGCACGTGACAAAACCAGAAGCGAATGTCTTGCCCGTGACAAAACCGGTAGCGAAATAGGAGCGTCTTTATTGCTTGTCCTTATCTAAAAGGCCTAAAAAAACCTGAGCAAAACATCCATCTAACTGCATCGAAAAAAAGGGTCGTATATCCTTTTTCAAAAGTAGTACATGTACTTTTGCAAATAAAGACTCTTTTTATGAACGAAAATCATGCACGCACAGTATGTCTGTGCGGGGGCCTCGGTGGCCGAGTGGTCTAGGTAAATCGCCATGACTACTAATGATCACTAGCCTGTCAACCCTGAGGTTGTGAGTTCGAATATCACCTGTGGCGGGGTGTGTTCGACTCAGATCTTAATTGACAAGGATTACCAATTTCCCTACCGAAGGTCGGTGGTTCTCTCCCGGTACTCCGGCTTCCTCCACCAATAAAAACTGGCCGCCGCGAAATTGCCAAATGTGCTTAAAACGGCGTAAAACCAACACTAAACATAAACAAACAATCTGTCTCTGCGACCACCAGCTCACGTCTCATTTTATCTTATTAGATAGAATCTTGATAATATTTTAACATTATCTGTTATTTATTTTTAAGTTCATGGCCATCAGAAAAACAACTCCGTACACGTATGCTGTTTGCATTTTGATTGAAAAAAAATATGATAAAGAAATTTATTCTCCAAGTATTGTTAGTTTCCATGATTTGGATATGCGGATCAATTTCCGGTAGGTGTATATCCCATATACTTAAGCCATATTTTAAATATTCTTTTGAAATATATCATAGTTGATTCGATTTTTCAATCTAGAGAGTGAAAAGGTAAAGAAAATATTATTAAGCAGTTTGTTTTCGATGAGGTGTATGTTTTACGGGGCAGAAATAAACAAAACTGAAAAGAAATATGTACATGTAAACATGTAGAACTTTTAAATTTGAAAACGATATTTGAAACTGTATATTTTGTCCTAGTTTTGCATTAAAACACATGTAAAGTACAATAATTTTTTAAGAATTCTGTTATTTTCACCCTGATCTTAAAATTAGTCCGAGGAAGCCATGCATCCCCTTTATAATGTTTTCGAAACAGAAGGATTTATTTATTTATTTTGGACATTTTCCACATCAAAAATTTCCCAGAGAAGATTGGAAAAAAACATTCATATGAAAGAAAACATTCTAAACACCGAATATATAATACAGTAATTTTCAAGGATTTGAAAGAGGAATATCGATATAAAAATATTGACGGAGAATGTGTTCTTGTAAATTCAGTTTACATTACATAGACATGGTCGGGGTTTATATGTATCTTTAATACATGTAGTTGTCCTTATAGAACTCCAGATTTGCAACTTCACAGTTTAGATAATATTGGAACATACAATTATTTTGAATGCAAAGAAATAGAAATTTAATTTTACAATCTTCAAGCATTTTTTTTTATTGAACACAGGAATAAAAATACCAAATACAAAACACAACACGAAACAAAAATATTAAAAAAAAACAATGGAGAACTGCATTACAACACGGAATGACCCTCTGTGCCAGCAAATACATCAGTGTCAGGTCCTTGCACGTACACTGTCGTGAAGAACAATATAGAGTCAACCCGCTATTCGCATCTCTAAAACACTGAGAAAAACATGAAAAGTCATTTTAATATCGTGAATATTGAGAGATTGCAAACATATCAATAAATCCATATATGGAAATTGTCGATGACGACCATCACATTTTCGCAACCCACATGTAGTGTCGACCAGTTTCAATCCCTGATAATACCCTTGTTATTTAGCTTTCTGTGCATGTAAACCCATGATAAATATAAGGCCGCAGGACATTTTAGCACATTTTCTAAAGGCGTGAATGGACATTTTAGCGGAAGAAAAATTGGTTACTTGTAAACCTTCAATGGACATTTTAGCTAAACATTTTTACAGGTAACCTTTATTATCTCTTTAGTCAGCAAAATATTGTCAACTTAGAGAAGATAAATCTTCCGCTGAAATGTCCATCCCCCCCCCCCCCCGCTAAATTGTCCTATCAAACCATTAAAATGTTCCGCACCCAAATATAAACGATCATTCTGGTATTAAAAAAATACCAAATATAAACTTGGGGCGGTTGTAAATTGACCATTTTATGACGGGGGGGGGGGGGGGGGGGGTGCGTCGGTGAACTTGAAACCCCTACCCAAAATTATCCACGTTGTATCGAATTTTTGACCCGAAAAAATCCAGGAAAGCTAAAATTACATACCCAAAAACAATAACATTTGCTATGATATCCAAAAAAAAATGTGATAGACTTGAATTCTCCTCAGTGCTTTATAAAAATCTGCATAATTTTTTTAAAATCGCGACTGTCAAAAATCCTGACCCGAATTTGCCGCATTCCCCCGACTCCCATGCGCCTCCCCCCCTCTTGAGATGTAAACGCAAATCGTGCTTCATGTAGTATATATATATATATATATGGCGAGACAAACATACATGCAAAACTATAGTTTATAAACTGAGTGACATATCTGCAGTCAATAGAAGGGCCGTGGCGATAACCACAAACTGCTTGTTTTATTTTATTTTGTTTTGTTACATGCATGCTTTCGACAAAATTTGCAGTGTTTCACATTTACTACCAGAAGGTTCTACGTTACACAGGAGTCGATCCGACGATCGATACCAATAACTCCGTGATAATACAAGCCTTCTATTTGTAAATCCCCGACAATAAAATTTAACTTCGACATTTGTAATTTAAGGAAGAGAAAGGTCCCGCCTACATTTATACATACCTGTAACCCACTGGAGAGAGTGTTGTCAGTAATCCGATGCATTTCGATATATTGCATTATCCACTCGTACTTGTATATACATGAAAATATTCCATTAAATGTATTTTGGATTTTTAAAAAAAATACAAAATTATTAGGAGAAAATAAGACTTTTCAGATAAGAATCCCTCCTGTATTATAATATTCATTATGAAGGAAAAATATTGGAATACGACATTTTTAATGGTTGAACTCATTAATAAGTATAATTAATATAACTGATATTTAAATTACTACGTGTCCCACATGCTTTGGCAACTGATTTCATGCCGGAAAACTTCAGAGGTTATATCAATTTTGTACATCCTAAAAGTTAACCCAAATAATCCAGTCGTTATATTCGCTATCTTCGATCACTCCATTACCGAAGGAAAGAATCGGATACGGAAACGGCTTGAATTATTCGAGTTACCTAAAAGTCAACATCTTTCAAACTTTTGGAAACAAAAACCTGCACGTAATCAGGAAAATCATAGTTATTTGTGGCGACGTCATACATCACTCAAAAATCAAAGAATTGCACACATAAAAAATGGAAAATTCGCTCTTGTAAAATAATTGAGACATTTCAGCAGTGGAAAAGAAAATAATGATTACGACTATTACCACTATTGTAAACAAACGGCAGAGTAATACTTTTTAATTTCACTTTAATGAAATATTTGAGATGTATGTAATCATGAAAAACGACTTGCAGTTTTAAAAAAGACGCACATTAGCTTTACAGTTTATCACAATATTTATAAATCAAATGTTGGTGGTAGCTTAGGATGTCTCTACTTAACATCTCAGTACCTAACATCATTTAAAGTACTCAAATGACAGATAATGCATGTGGATGGATAACCATTGGACCGCCTTTCAATTTATCAACTAGGAAGTGCATGTACACTTCGTTGTTAACAGATAATAAGTCAAGCAAGATAACATTATTCTCTGAAAGGCTAATATAAACTTTATTTTCTCCTATTCCTGGCGTGTTTAATCGGTGGGATAAAAATACATAATATCTTTAACCACTTCCCGGTGATTAAATTTCTACGTGGGAATAACCGCCCTTTTTTCTACAGTTATTGGAACGATAAATTAGAGAAGTCCCGAAATGATGTCTATGTAAACAAACTACATAGCAACGATTTTTTGTCGAAAATCATAGGAGAAACAGATTCTCCTTCAATTTACTCGTGAGTTATGGAATTTGGACAGGTACAAACATTTACAAAAAGCATCAAATTAAGAAATATTTCATTGATTCCATGCGTTATGCTTATTTTAACATGGGTAAGAATTATATTATTTTGTTATAATTTGCTGAAAAATATAAACAAATATAATAGTGCATACCTATGTTAAAATAAGCATAAAGCATTGCATCAATGAATTATTTCTATTCTACCGGGACAATATGCATCCTTTCTACATGTATAATATTATGCGAACCCTGTCTACAAGACCTCATCTGGGGATAGTCATGTTGATTCTAACAAGGCGAGAACGTTCACAGAAAAATGTAAAAAGTTTTAAAACAATTAAACAAAATAAAATCCGCCTTACCTTTTTGTGAGATTTTAAAACACATCCAAGCGTTCTAGGACCTGCACAATTTACGATTTTACGTTTTTGACTTTCGATCTCACGTCATTTGAACTTGGATTGTCACGTTGCACTTTCGACTGTGACGCCATTTCGTGTGACCGTCATAATTTTAGAAATTCACGGTGGCTTTAAAATATCCTGTTTTGACCATGAGTAATCTCTTTATGCCAAATATTTTTCCACGAGCGACAGCGAGTTGTGAAACATCGGCATAAAGGTCCTACCCGTGGTAAAATTGGGATATTGTCAAGCCACCGTGAATTATTTCTTTTCTAATAGGACAGATTATCCGACATTTTGAAACTCCACAACTTAGGCATTCAGACATGTTACAATATGACGTCGTTAAAGCTTATGGTAAACTTTACTATGACGTTGCCAAACAAGTTGTCTGACGTCTGTGAGGTTGGAATCAAAATTCATATTTTACCACGGATGTAGACTGAAAGGGTTTGAAGCAGGTCATATTAGAATAATGTATTTCGAGCATGGCTTTGTTCGCTAAGCGAATGCGATATGTCTTATCAGAATATATTTTTAGCATAAGCATTTTGTACAAATAGCATCAGGCCGTATAAGATAAGTTCAATATACAATAGTCCCTTTAGAAGGTAAATATTCTCGAAAAAGAAAGCTTTATTAATGTATATCCTTGTCCATCGCCAGTTGTTTGTCATGAGCCAACCGTCTGAAAAAAAGATGAAAGATAGATTTCGACCAGAGATGAGTGCTAGACAAAGCGCAAACACAACAAGGTTGTGTGAATGTATCATGTCAGCTGTAAATATATCTGGTTGATCATACATCAGTAATTAGATAAACGTTTTCTTTATTAATGTTTTTCGGCATCTCTTTCAATTATTATTTATCAACACTAACCCAGCACTGTTAAAATCCGATTTTAATACAGTCAGTTCTTGTGTCCCCTTTGGCAGGTGATAGTTTCAGTGATCGACATAAAGCAAAATTTATAACAGAAAAAGTAAACCATGACATACCAATCAATCAACGCAACCCAACAGACAGAACCACGGACAAAAAATAGCATAAAAAGAACAAAACACAAACATAAACACACCACAGAAAGTTAGGATAGTCTTAATTACTATTATAATAGTGTTATTAAATGGGTATTGTATTATGTCCGAATCAGTCGTATTGGGTCGAGGTCAACTGTATAGGCCCGAGGCAACGCCGAGGGCTTATACAGCTGATCGAGACCCAATACAACTGTATGAGGACATAATACATGCCTGGCTTTATATAAAAATACCCATTTTATGACACCTTTATTAACTAATGACATAATATTACAGTACTTTTATTAACCAATGACTTAAAATACATTATAAATTGGCTATTTATTACAATCCCAGTGTCTGAAACGGGGCATTAATACAGGTTTTATACAAAAAAACCGAAACTGGTGATTAATACAGGTCTAATACAGAAAATCATGTATTAGACCTCTATTAATTACCAGTTCCGGTTTTGTATTAACTGGACAGTTTTTACTTTATTTCAACACATTAGTTAATAATTGGTGATACAGAACCTGGACAGTGGTTTGGTTAAACCAGTTTATATATACGTAGATATATTTCTTTGTAACATGTATAATGTATATGTATGCGTGTATATATTATAAACATAAACGTGATAATATATAGTTTGTTTTTCCCGTATACAATATACATTTCCTGATTCTGCAATATGAAGTTAACAGCTTGCCGTCAAACATTTCTGTGTCAAACGCAGTAAACAGTATACTATTAGTTACACAGTGTGTAATTGTCCTAATACGGGAATTTATCGGGTCAATAAAATTCAAATCGGGTGAGGCGAAGCCGAACCCGATATGAATTTTATTGACCCGATAAATTCCGTATTAGGACAATTGCACACTGTGTAACGAATTTATCCTGATTTTTTTTATGACACCACTTATTTATTGTTTTTTTTTCCATCTTACATACGTCAGTAATAAACAAAGGGAAGCAACTCAAAATTATTTTTTTTATTAAGTCAATGGTAAAAGGGAGATAATTCGAATTGACTTAATAAAAAATTGCACTGAAATTTATTAGGACAATATCAGCCAATCAAATTGCGAGAAATTACTCTAAATCAGGATAATGTTACTTGTATCTCTGGTCGTGCTTCTGTGTGTAACTTGAGAAAACTACTCTTTGCGATAATGTAACAAAACAAATAAATAACAAAAAATGAATAAGAAAAAAGAAAATCACAGAAAAACTGTTATTTTCAACGAGCCTAAATCTCACATCTTACAGAATGAATATAACGAGGCGGCCCTAGGTAGATACATGTAACACCGAACCAGGCTAGCGTTTCACAAAATACTGTAAAAAAAATCGTGTGACTAATCTTACGATTTTATTGCGTTTCACGGAGATTTTTTTTTATAGAAATCATACTTTGTAGTCATGCAAAATAAGTAAAAAGTATCCGGCAAATTTTTCGATGTACACCATTCGCTTTTTGTATCCTTAAAAACCTATAGCGAAACTACCGCATTGATTAATACATAATACATTTATGCATATCTGGTGTTAAAATTATGATTGTCCACATGTACTGTGTGTCTTTTTTCAAACTGCAAGTGTTTTTTTTTCGGGAATATTTCTTTAAAATGAAAGTGAAAAGTATTACACTGCCTTTTGTTTCCAATTATATTAATAGTGAATTGTTGTCTAGATCTTTTCCACTGCTGAAATTTCTCAAATATTTTACGAGAGCTGATTTTCTAATTTTTGTGTGCATTTCGTTGCTTTTTGCGTCATATATGACGCCACCACAAGCAAATATTAGTGACGTTGCAGAATTTGTGAAAGTTTTGATTCGAAACGTCTGTCCATGTTGACTTATAAGAAATACCTGTTACTTTAATTAAACAAACAGAATAGTAATGGAGTCCGGTGATTTTTATCTTGGAATCAAATGTATGTGAGACACACGGTAGAAAGTTTTTTTTGTTATAAGAAATTGCTATTTATCAATAACTACTTGTTTAAATAGTTGTTACAGTATTGATATATTCGATACATGTACAAGTACGATTTCGGTTATCTACAATTTTCACCTACATGTACTCAACAAACATGACAAAGGAAAATTTATCAAAGTAATTTTTTTTCGAACATAAAAAATAATATCATTTTCGTCCAATCAGATGACAGATCTAGATAATTGACAACTTTATCAAGTAATTTTTTTTTCGAACATAAAATATAATATCATTTTCGTCCAATCAGATAACAGATCTAGATGATTGACAACGTCCATATCGAAATTATTCTGGTTGCAAAAATGGTGATGAATAACTTCGTATGGTGAGAGGTAGTAAAATTCACTTTTGGTCTAACCTTCTCTATTTACAACTTTGTACAATGTATTAAATTATCCAACAGGAAATAGTTAAGGAGCACAAAGAAAACCAGGCTTTTCTATCATTTCAGCAAAAAATCATTAACATTCTTAATTTATTTTAATCATCGATTCACGAATTATTTTTTAATTTTTTATTCTTTGTCTACATGCGATTGATTTGGCGTCTGTGTTTGTTTTATTACAATTGAGAGACAAAACGACGCATAGACAAGTATTATTTCGAATAATTACGACAACAAAAGTTTTAAATAACAGAAAATACCCAATGTTTCGGAAGACAAGCTTGATAACTATCACAAAAAAAATTTCATTAATGTCCACTCTCGCAAGTATAATTCACTTGCTTATGACAGTTTCGAGTTTCTTTTTCCTGATTTTATAGCTTTGAAAACTTTTAGTCATTGGCGAACTTTACACAGAGGGCGCTTGGTTTTTTTTTACATAATCAAACCAAAGTATAAAATATTTCATGTAAGCCCAAACAAGCATACATGTAATATCATTAAATATACAAGTATTACATAACATTCGGCGGGTGTTACCAGCTAATACATGTATTTACACATTCGAACCATTTATTCACAATAAAATAATTAAAAGATAAACTTTGACAGCTTGGGGTATGTTTGAAAGACGCTTGAAAGGAATATTTAAAGGACAAAATTAGTCATCTACTGAAAATCAATTATAATTGAAATCCGACGTTAAAGATACATGCATTTAATTTATTGTTTTGTGTAAATATTTTTCTGTGAGACCCAAAACTTCGTCCTGTCGTATCATGTTCATACGATATCACTAAGTTCGGTAATATAATATATCAATATAAGAGAATGTAATTTTTGCATCTTTGAGACCAGGGCAAGGTTTTCGAAAGTATCCTAAGATATGTCCTAAAATATCTCATAGGACATGCATGTATTTTAGGACCATGTCAGGACAATCCTGGGACATGTCTTAGAATGTTAATCAAAGCTATCATAAGATGGTCTTTCTCATGCAGCAAATATTGAGCTATTAATTTAAAATATTTCATAATCAAAAATATATTGTATGATTCTGTATTGTTTATTATGTATTGTTTTAGTAACAATCCTGCTGTTTTGGATTTTATACTAATAAAGTTTCTGATTTCTGATTTCTGATTTCTCATGATGATCTTTAGACTGTCCTATCTGAAATACATATATAACTATTGTGTATCTATATTTATTAACCAGTTATGTAATATATTGTTAAAATTGCCCATTCAAGCTAATAAAGATCAATAACTAGACCAATACGAAAAAAGCACGTTCAATACGAAAAAAAAACAGTCTCAATATGGAAAAAACAGGCCCAATACGGACAGGCTCAATATGGATATTCTACTTCCGGTAGTCAACAAAATAATCGTAGTTTTGCGTTATTTGAGAATAGTAAGTGCATCAAAGTTCCGGAGAAAATTTTACTAAACAAACTACGGCAAAGTACAAAATCTTGTATAGAGAAATCCTAGCAGTATTTGTATACCCAGTAATAAATTTCTTTTTTTACATAACTGGTTAATAAAGGTGTCATAGAATGTATTTTTTATATTGGTCCTGTATTATGCCCTCGGACAAATCGTATTGGGCCTCGGCAACTGTCCTTGGACATAATACAGGATCAATATGAAAAAAACCATTCTATAACCCTATAATATGTTATAATTGATTGTAATGTTTTATTTTAAAATAATATTACAGAAAAAAATAAATGCATACAAAAATAATAAATACTAACTAAAAAATGATGATCAAAATGATAAAATTTAGCTACATATAATGATACACTTTTTTAAATAATAATTATTACATCCCAGCACACTTTTTTATATAATAATTATTACATCCCAGCACACTTTGTTCTTCAACAAGAGTTCTTTGTTACATGTACATTTAAAGTTGGGGGGGGGGGAACAATTTACACACGATTAAAACTTAGTAAAACATAAATGACTAACAATGAACATTAAAATTTTTGAAAGAATCTACTTAGATTCGAACCTAGACTACGGAAGCTCACGCCGAGGAAGTGTTAATTTTACCTAATATATAAACATACCGTTATGCATTCCAATGGGGTATTCAATATATAATATATATAAAAGTAAATCTATAACGTATTATAGTACTGACATCTTTACTTTAAGTTTATTACTATTTACCCCGAATGAGCTTGGATGTAAAAATGTTATCCCACTCGGACTTGGTGTGTCTGTATAAGATCATTTATTTAGAAACATAAATGACCTTTAACAATTAATATTAAAATTTTTGAAAGAGTCTACTTAGATTCAAACCGGACCCTTAGCACATGTAATTTAACCAGACGCCTTAACCACTAGACTACTGTTAATTTTACCTATATAAACATTATTTTTGGGGTTCCAATGGAGTATACAATATATAATATATTATAATATAAAAGTAAATCTATAACGTATAACGTTGTACTGAAATCTTTACTTTTGGTTTATTATTATGTACCCCGACTGAGCTGGGATGTTAAAAAGTTATCCCACTCGGACTTGGTGTGTTTGTGTAAGATAAGATGATCTTATACAGACACACCGCGTCCTTTGTTATAACTATTACTTCCTATTGTTTTTATGATAATTTTATTATAAATAATTTAAAGTCATTACTCAACTGTGTTAAGATAGAATAGAGAATGGAACCGAGGAGTGTGTCAAAGAGACAACAACCCGACCAAAGAGCAGAAAACAGTCAAGGCTACCAATGGGTCTTCAACGCAGCGAGAAAATCCCGCACCCGGAAACAATAATGTATACTAGTTCAGCATAATGGACTGCACACTAAACTCCAAAACATAAAAGTGAACCAAAATTTAAAAAAAAACACACACACAAGACTAACAAAAGCTAGAGGTTCCTGACTTGGGACAGGTGCAAAAATGCGGCGAGGTTAAACATGTTTCGTGAGATCTCAACCCTCCCCCTATACCTCTAGCTAATGTGGAATAAACAAACACACAGCGATACACACAGTAAAACTCAGATGAAAAGATGTCGGAGTCCGATGTTAAAAAAGGTTACAGAAGAAACTAAGCAAAATGACAATGATCAATATATATTAACAAAGGACTACTAGCAGTTACTGACATTCCATCTTTAATGACTTGACTATCGTAACTATATACCTTGTTGATAAGTCTGTTTAAAGGTTTGATTAGCTTTTCAGGTGACTGACGACATTTTTTTGCTTTGTATAGAATATTACCATAACAGATGGGATGTGAAATACTGAACATATAAGATGTTTGCACGTTGATTTATATTTACGAATGAGGTCCTTGTGCCGACGATAAAATTTAGTAAAGGTTTTGACAAGTTTGTGACATCGAAATCCCTGGCGTAATAATTTTCATTAATACAGAGATTTATTTCCTTAAAATCAAATACGTTGTTACATACACCAGCGAATCGAACAAGTTGAGATATATAAACACCAAGGAGCCAACATTTTGTATATTTTTTGCTTTCGAATTTTCCAGTCTAGGACAACAAAATAAAAATAAATAATAATAATAAATTAATATACTTGTATATGATAGAATAATATACTGAATTCAGCGTTTTGATTAAGTACAAAAATGAAGCCTCGACCACAAGCACACAAAAAAGAATGTTTACAGTTCCTAATCTCATAACTAACCTTTTTATTATCAAGTTTAAATTAATATTTGTTTGTATTTTCATTTTATTTATTTACCAATCTATGTCTTTGTTTATTATCATTATTATTATTTTATCATATTTCGTTCGTTTTATATAATATTTAGCAAATTTGCCTTTTCACCGACCCATTGACATTCGCTGATGAATACATTGTATGCGAGTTGTTTCGAAACATTTTCTAAGTTTATTTTCGATACTTATCAATGGTACTTGTTTGCTCAATATGTACTCTCTAAAGGTCGTGAAAGTCGGTATTAGATCTTACAAAATGAGCTACGAGTCATGACACCTCCATGACCTTACAGCCAGATAGATACATGTACATGGAAAGCCTTTATTGTTATGAACTAATACTAATTGTTGTATATATTAATTTTATTCAACTTATCAGTTTAAAGATCATGCATTTTCATATACAACTTTATATGTAATAATTTGTTTGGTAATTTACAGAACATTTTCGTCTCGCCACTGTGTTTATAATAATGTCGACTCTTTTGGTCATCTTGCGTCGTCATTGATATCAATTTTAAAAAGAATAACTCTAGAGTAGAAAAAATGATCTAACATGAACATCTCCTTCACATATTTTTTTTTTGGCTCCTTATATATAATTATATTAATTTTATTTTTTTTTTTTTTTGACAAATCAAAGGAATTTTTTCTCTAGTAGCTGTGTAAAAAATATATGAATAAGATATTAAAACGTATAAAAAATTGGCCATATGACAATAAAAGACGAACATTAACATTCCTCTAATAAAAAGAATAAATGAGTCCTACATAAACTTTAAACAAGGAAAAATGACACAAAACATTTAAAATTTTGGAAAAACCCATACTGAATGCGAACTTAAATTTCGGTAATTAAAAAAAATGAGATACACGTTCATGAATGTAAACACATTGTACATCCTGTTTTATATTTTGACAAATAATATTAAAAATTTAGGATTTTTTTAAATCAATTTGATTTTTCCTTAAATTTTAGATCAAATCTGTCGATCATTTAACACCCGACCACATGCTGAAAGATTTATGAACTGCAGTGATAACCAGTTAATGTTTATCGAAGAGGCCTGGCTTGTGAATGAATATATTGGGTGTGAATTTGAGAGGATACAGACAATACAAAATGCCAAAAATTTGACAGAGGATGTCAAAGCCAGATGTGAAAATCAAACGAACTGTTTTATATATGACTTAATAAGCGAATGTTACCTTTGCAACCTAAACATAGCAATGCATTGTGAAGAATTGTTCCAAAAAGACACTACAGAAAATCCAGGTAGAAATTATTTCAAAAAATGTTAAGCTGTAAAAGATCTGTAAAAAAATTATAACGTGTTAACACTATCTTGAATGACGAGAGAAACAAAAACTGAAACTAACATCTGCGTACATGAGGACTAAACCTAGTGAACTGCGCTTTCCTCGTTGGGGGATAAGGGATAACCTCTCGTTTGAGATTGTCAAGTATTAATGCGAACAGCCTGTTAAGAATGCCAAATTCCTTGAAAGTTAAGGATTCTTTCTGCAGAATTAAAAATATAGTAGCTTTTATAGCCTCAGAAAATGTTGACAGAATTGCGTTGACAGTCACAATTCATTGTCCCTTCCCAACCGTATTTTGAGCCATGTTGGTCAACTCGTTCAAACTAGGGTTAAATTTAACCACAGATTGAACGTAGTGAATGTCTATACAATTTAAACTGGGGTTAAATAAGATGAACAACTAAAAAAAACTCCAAAGTAACATGGGCAAAATGTTTAATCATTGATATGAAATAGTAGCATATTGACCTTCTTTTCAAAATAACACAGTATTAATCTACTCTTTATATTACGTAATATGTAAATAGTGTTCAGTGATAAAACTATTTTAGTTATCGAAATAGCTGGATTTTTCTATTGAGGAATCACTTACAGCAATCGTGGACGTTTACAATTCCATGCATGTACATACATGTTCATGGACATCTTGATTCCGAAGTTGCCTGTCTAGATCTACACAGATCTTGAATATTCAAATACATGTATACAGGGATATTAAACGTACAATGTTTGAATAATTAACACAAGAGGAAGGTGTCTCCTGTTTATTAACGAGGTGAAATAAATTTTATTTTTGGATACAATTCACGCATATTTTTTTTGTACTGTGTTGAGATTTGTCAAAGTATGCTAAAATTGGTCTTTTCTATGTTTTGCTGTGTTTTCATTGAGATTCGCGTATAAACAAGTAACTTTCGCACTGCCTTTCTGTCTATGTAGAGTCAGCAGGAGATAGATAACTCCTTCAGACGTAATATAACAGAATTTCAAAAGTATGTTGACAATGTATCATAACAGCCAAAGAACTTCCTTTACTAACATTTACTTTCTAGCATTTTTACAGTACCTGAAAATAACTGTTTGTTAACGTAAAGAATGTTGACGACATATAATAATAAAATGTATCACAAAATACCGAAATAAGTAGTCAAAAGATACCAAAGAGATATTCAAAGGAGGGACAAATTGAAACAACTGATAAACTCCGGAGAACAACGAAGACAAAACCAAAACAATACATGCACTACAATTAAAAACTAAAAACATATGAGCAACATGGACCACATCCAAAAAAACTGGGGTAGACTCCGGTCCTCTGGAAGAGTAAGCAGTCTAAATTTGGTTATTTCGTTGACTGACAACTCATCAGCAGTGCTCGAGATCAAAATGTTGGAAATCCGGTTAAAATATAATGATGAATGAATAAGCACAACCATCAAAAAGCAAAACAATTAAATTCTGTCAAATTTTGAACGAAAATTTAAGGTATTTAAGTAATGAATCATCCCAGGACAAAAATCTTGGCTACTGGGCTGATAATGCCATCGGAGACTTACAGTCCACCAGCAGTGACATAGACCCAGTGGTAGCAATAAAATGTATCACAAAATACCGAAATAAATTTGATGCATTGTATGGCCATTTCGTTGACTGACAACTCATCAGCAGTGCTCGTGATCAAAATTCTGTAAAATTTGTCAAATTTTAAACGGAAAATGTAAAGGTATTTAAGTAATGAATCGTGCCAGGACAAAATATCCTGGCTCCTTGGCTGATAATGCCCTCGGAACTTACAGTCCACCAGCAGTGACATAGACCCAGTGGTAGCAATTATTCCCTTTTAACTGCATGAAATAACTTGAAACAGAAATGTTTAGAACGGAAATAGATTACTGACAGTAAACAATTTGAACGTTACAATGTTTATAGATACAAGTGAATTACACATAACAACGGAATGGAATGATGTTATCACTGAGAGGGCCATAACTACAGGTGATTTGTTGAAGCCGCCTCTCCAAACATCTACAGAACAAGGTTAAGTAATATTTGTATACACAGTTTTGAATAAAGGACAGTTTTAACATGTCTACTGGTTGGTTAATTTCAAATGACATAAGAATATGATACGAATTTTTTTTTCTCAATGCAGTGCATATTTCTGAATTAATCTTCATCAGATAGAAGGTCACAAATAATCTTCAAATCCATGTCCATAACAGAATGGGCTAAAACAGCGTCGCAAAAATAAAAGAAATGTCAAATTTGTTTGAAGCCTGGAGCATTGTAGAATAATTCGACATTTACATGATTGTTTTAATCGAAAATTTAAAAACATGTATACGTACATAGTATAAAAATAAAAACGAATATCAATACTTAAGTAGTGGATTTGTTTTTTCTAACTGGAAGGTATTACGAAAGAGTAATCAAATAATGATTAAAAAAATGATAAGGGATTTAAAAACTGACAAAATACAGGACATGTGATTAATTCCTTGATTTTATTATCTCCCTTATCCAGGAATATCTTTTCAGAACATATTATGTGACTTTTATAAATTTTATTATATTAAAAAGGAAATTGGAAATCAAAAGGCAACGTACTAAATTCTATGAAATCAATTTTGATGCACAAAATGTGCACATTTCGTCGATTTACGTCTTATCAGTTTGCACAAGGGACAAAACAAACAACATAATCCAAAACGTTGAAGAGGATAACAAATTCCAAAATGAACAAAACGGTAAAGCCAAATTTGGCGTTCGAAACTATTTACTCTGGCTGCGATCGCACTTCAGAGCTAACTGTAAAACATTTGCTGTGAACTTTAACAGTAAAGCAACGATAAAATATTGATACCAATCCTTTCTTATTTTCTCATCTTCTCACAAACGTCGCGATCTTTATATCATTTGTTTGTCGTGTAATACTCGCGAACAAAATACTCATTTTTAAGAGCGCTCAAAGCTAGCAGTCGTTGATAATTAAAGTCAAGAAACACCAAAGGGACACTGGAAGCAGAGAAAAATCGCAACAACCGACAAACTCCGGAGAACAACCAAGACAAGACAAAAACAATACATGCACTACAATTAAAAACTAAAAACATATGAACAACATGGACCCCACCAAAAAACCGGGGGTAGACTCAGGTACTCCGGAAGAGCAAGCAGTCTCTGCTTCCTGCAGGACACCCGCCATGCTTTCCATGTCAAATCCGATATGCGGAAGGGATAATATCAATGGAACAGGTCCATTTTCATTTGGGAAACGGTTTTTTCATACCTGTCAACCAAGTCATGATGACGCCCATAAAACTTTAATAAGGATGACTTCAGCTTAGGAGCAACGTACCCCTGTCTGAGCAACTTTTCTGTCAGAAGCCGGGCTCTGTCCAGGAAGTCAATGTATATGTCACAAGCTCTGGAATAACGTATGAGTTGTGAAACATATACACCATACGCCGGCGCTTCTGGAATATTGCCGCCCAAAAATGGGAAGTTGACGATTGGAAAGTCAAAGTCATGTGTATATAGGGAACTAACCCATTCGAAACTGTTCTTTTTTGTAGTTTGATACATCATACATGTCGGAAGTAAGTTAGATTTTTAGGATTCCGAAATTGCATGTCTTTCCATGTTAACTCAATCATTTCTGGACCATAGAAACACGTTTGCGCACAATTACCTCTCCAATTAGCCAGAAACAAAATACATATAATATTATACGTTTCGACTTTATTTTATTAGTTTCATTTCAATGTATTTTATACATGTAATATAACATATATTCATCACGAATTGGTTGACCGTATACGGAGCTGGATCTGCTTACCCTTCCGGAGCACCTGAGTTCAGTCCTGGTTTTTATAGGAGTTCGTGTTCATTGTTTTTCAGTTTTCTGTCTTTATTGTTGTGCTTGTGGTTGTTCATTTGTCTTCTCGGGTTTGTCCAATGGATTACGTTTTTTATTGCTTCTTAGGTATATTTGTCCTTTTTATATAGATATTGTATAATACAATGATTTAACAGTGCTGAGGGATATAGCAATTTTATTGGTCCCGAGACATTGACTATTTTCCCACGCAAATAGTCAATATATCTAGGGACTAATTGGAGAGGTAAAATCGTGACAACTGATAAACTCCGGAGAACAACGAAGACAAAACCAAAACAATACATGCACTACAATTAAAAACTAAAAACATATGAAAAACATAGACCCCATCCAAAAAACCGGGGTTGGACCCATCAGCAGTGCTCGAGATCAAAATGTTGGAAATCCGGTTAAAATATAATGATGAATGAATAAGGACAACCATCAAAAAGCAAAACAATTAAATTTTGTCAAATTTTGAACGAAAATTTAAACTAAGGTATTTAAGTAATGAATCATCCCAGGACAAAAATCCTGGCTACTGGGCTGATAATGCTCCGGAGACAGTCCACTAGCAGTGACATAGACCCAGTGGTAGCAATAAAATGTATCACCAGATACCGAAATAAATTTGATGCCCAGTATGGCCATTTCGTTGACTGACAACTCATCAGCAGTGTCCGAGATCAAAATTCTGTAAATTTTGTCAAATTTTAAACGGAAAATGTAAAGGTATTTAAGTAATGAATCATGCCAGGACAAAGATCCTAGCTCCTTGGCTGATAATGCCCTCGGGGACTTACAGTCCACCAGCAGTGACATAGACCCAGTGGTAGCAAATATTCCCTTTTAACTGCATGAAATAACTTGAAACAGAAATGTTTAGAACGGAAATAGATTACTGACAGTAAACAATTTGAATGTTAAAATGTTTATAGATACAAGTGAATTACACATAACAACGGAAAGGAATGATGTTATCACTGAGAGGGCCACAACTACAGGTGATTTGTTGAAGCCGCCTCTCCAAAAACCCACAGAACAAGGTTAAGTAATATTTGTATACACAGTTTTGAATAAAGGACAGTTTTAACATGTCTACTGGTTGGTTAATTTCAAATGACATATTTAAGAATATGATAAGATTTTTTTTCTCAATGCAGTACATATTTCTGAAGTAATCTTCATCAGATAGAAGGTCACAAATAATCTTCAAATACATGTCCATAACAGAATGGGCTAAAACAGCCTTGCAAAAATAAAAGAAATGTCAAATTTGTTTGAAGCCTGGAGCATTGTAGAATAATTCAACATTTACATGATTGTTTTAACCGAAAATTTAAAAAATGTATACGTACATAGTATAAAAATAAAAACGAATATCAATACTTAAGTAGTGGATTTGTTTTTTCTAACTGGAAGGTATTACGAAAGAGTAATCAAATAATGATTAAAAAAATGATAAGGGATTTAAAAACTGACAAAATACAGGACATGTGATTAATTCCTTGATTTTATTATCTCCCTTATCCAGGAATATCTTTTCAGAACATATTATGTGACTTTTATAAATTTTATTATATTAAAAAGGAAATTGGAAATGAAAAGGCAACGTACTAAATTCTATGAAACCAATTTTGATGCACAAAATGTGCACATATCGTCGATTTACGTCTTATCAGTTTGCACAAG
Organism: Mytilisepta virgata; assembly: GCA_028015205.1. Taxonomy (NCBI): domain Eukaryota; kingdom Metazoa; phylum Mollusca; class Bivalvia; order Mytilida; family Mytilidae; genus Mytilisepta; species Mytilisepta virgata. The sequence continues at coordinate 72,800,813 of CM051521.1, forward strand.
GGACAAAACAAACACTATAATCCAAAACGTTGAAGAGGATAACAAATTCCAAAATGAACAAAACGGTAAAGCCAAATTTGGCGTTCGAAACTATTTACTCTGGCGGCGATCGCACTTCAGAGCTAACTGTAAAACATTTGCTGTGGACTTTAACAATAAAGCAACGATAAAATATTGATACCCATCCTTTCTTATTTTCTCATCCCACTAAATTCGCGATCATTATATTATATTATATATATATTTGTTTGTCGTGTAATACTCGCGAACAAAATACTCATTTTTTAAGAGCGCCAAAAGCTAGCAGTCGTTGATACATGATATAGGGAACTAACGCATTCGAAGACTGTTTTCTTTTTGTAGTTTGATACCTCATACATGTCGGAAGTAAGTTAGATTTTTAGGATTCCGAAATTGCATGTCTTTTCATAGTAACTCAATCATTTCTGGACCATAGTAACACGCTTGAGCAAAATTACCTCTCCAATTAGCCAGAAACAAAATACATATATACGTTTCGACTTTATTTTATTAGTTTCATTTTAATGTATTTTATACATGTAATATAACATATATTCATCACGAATTGATTGACAGTATACGGAGCTGGATATGCTTACCCTTCCGGAGCACCTGGGTTCACTCCTGGTTTTTATAGGAGTTCGTGTTGTTCATTGTTTTTTTAGTTTTCAGTGTTTATTTGTTGTGATTGTGGTTGTTCATTGCCTTCCCGGGTTTGTCCAATGGATTACGTTTTTTTTATTGCTTCTTAGGTATATTTGTCCTTTTTATATAGATATTGTATTATTCCGAAATAGCTGTTCAATAATTGTTTTATTATAGCGAAATGTCGAAAAAAAACCTTATGATTACTTACAGTTATGGACAAAATCAAAACCATTAAAATCTCATTGACACACCCACTATCATGACGTTGTCCAAAAACACGCCCATTATCGTGACGTTGTCCGATAGAATTTGTCTGCGAAAAGAACTGTTGCCCGGGGTAATAGTTAAAAAACTATAACCTCGACTATTACCTCGGGTAATAGTTCTTCCAAATCGAAAAGCGACTGAACAGTTACTTTACTGAATAAAGTTTTACATAGTAGAAACATACAGAGGTATAATAAATATATCTATTGACCCCTTTCAATACGGGTAATAGTTCTTCCAAATCGAAAAGCGACCGAACAGTTACTTTACTGAATAAAGTTTTACATAGTAGAAACGTACAGAGGTATAATAAATATATCTGTTGACCCCTTTCAATACGGGAATTAGATATAGAAACCAATTTATAATTATACAACAATATTGTGCACATGCATCTAAAATATATCCCAAGGTTAGAAAGCATAATGCACGATCCGAAAGGGATTATGCATTCTAACCGAAGGACACATTTTGGCATATTGCGCGGACAACACAATATTTAGTCGTTATTATTAGTCTGAATGTTCTATTCATTGAACTGATGCATTTTTGACATGTGAATCAACCTCAAGTAAAAGGCATACAGTTAACGATAATTTAACTCAAGAATGAAAATAATAACCCCGGATACTAACAATAAATTGTAACAATTACATTTGTATTGTATTGTCTCCATAAGAATGTACAGAAGGACTTCACTTTATCTGGACGTAAAAATAAATTTTGCGTAGAACATACAGACCATGAACTGACATCGACAGCTTTTCCCTTGACTTTCATGAATTCGTTAATTGCGTTTCTCCTCCCGAAAGTTTGTCTCATGTCCGAAATATGGAGGTTTTCCCTTTCATTTGTTAACAGAAGACCGAAAATGCCGCATGCGGTGATTAATTTGAACGTGATGACCATTCTAAATATGGTCGAAATCCAACCGACAAAAATTCACGTTGATGCATTTGCCCCACCAATTAGGTATAATATATAGAAATTTATTTCTCTTGTTTTCTGTTTAGCTGACTCATATGATAGCTTTCGCGTATTTAATGTATTTTTAGATAGATCATCCAAACAGGACCTAAAGCTTACATCTAAAACGGGCCAAAGCTCCAAAACAACAAGGGTTACTACCAGATCAGATCAAAAGAGTTCTTATAGGACTCCAAATGTCAAAACACGACCAACACGGCTCATAAACCAACCCGGTTTACCTTCACAGACAACTTCTACGAAAGTTAAAGCATATTCAACAAATGGTCTACCGAAAGAACCTCTAAATTTTTCGACAAAAACGCAATCGATATCAACGAAATCCACACCAATTAGTGCATCGCACCAAATATATATTTCAAGTGGCAAATCAACCTTAGACTCTAAACAAGTGACATCTACATCCAAAAATATACCCTCAAAGGAAAAGTCAGCAAAAATTCCAAGTAAATATAAAATTATGTAGATTGTAGGTTTAATTAATTTTAAGTTTGTTTTACTTTAAAAATAAAACTGAGTTAGGTATGTTCCAAATAGAAGGAATGATTTCTGCATAACTGTCTTTCAGTATATGTTATTTTACATGACCTCCTTTTTTAATATTGAGGTCTCGTTTTATGTATATTTGTTACAATAGAAATTTATATCAAAGTTATACCCAGGTGTTTTAAGCATATATATATACATATATACACAAAAGAGTTTAATATATTTAAATAACACTTGCATAAAATGTAAAAACAATCCAAAACATTGAAGAGCTTTTTTAAAAATGGTACAGTATCAAAACGATAAAGCTAAAAACCATCTAAGGACAGATTTATGCACGAGGCGAGGGAGATACTAAAAACTTAATGCACATTTTATAATACTCATATTTCGACAGAGTAGGTCTGATTTGTAGTAATAAAAGTACGAAAATAAGACACAATATAGCCATTTTGGTATAAAGGGCTCAGATGCGAACTTGGAAGAGCCAACCGACCATCAGAGAAGAAATCTACGAGTGAGAGATCAGCATCACTTAAAGTGCAAATTCTAGGCTTGTACCAAAAATTCAAGTCCCTTTGTTAATGATATCATTGAATATTAATCCTCTAATAAAGAGATCCGGGATTTTCTCGCTGCGTTGAAGATCCATTGGTGGCCTTGTGCTGTTTTCTGCTCTTTGGTCGGGTTGTTGTCTCTTTGACACATTCCCCGTTTCCATTCTCTATTCCATTTTGATTTATTTTAGACATATTTTATCTTTCAAGTTCACAAGGTGAAATTGTAGAAAGCCGATGCAGTAATCTTAAGTTTTGTAGACATAGTTCAAAAGGCAAAAAGTCAGAAATCAAGTCATAGCGTGCAATAGTTTTCCCAAGCCCCCTCCATCTAAAACAGTTAGTGTAACGTTTTTAACGTTGTATTTTTGTAGATACCAATTTACTAACATCTTAACTAGTAATATTTATGTATTATATTGACGAAATTCCTTGACAAATATTTTTCATATACATTGCCTTAGTACCTGCTGTGGCTGGTGGTTCTGCTGGAGGCTTGGTATTTGTGATAATTGTCATCGTCATATGCAGGTAAATATTTACATATTTATTTGAAAAACGTATTTGTTATTCAAATTATTACTCTTCATTTTTAAAATAAATTTAAGGTCTTCAATACGGAAGAAAACCAAATGTAAGTTCCTGTTCTTACCTTAGATTAATACATTAATTTTGAAATTGTTCCTATATTTAACGTTCATTAGATTATTTTTACACCTTTTATTCTTGATGCATAAAATATGATGGACAACATGTTATGACAGAAAGTAAAGTATATACCATCTTTGAATAATATTCCCCAGAAAGAATACTTGATAACTTGAAGAGGAATCACAATAATAATAATAATAATAATAATAATAATAAACATTTATCAACAAAAATGCATGACATTTACTTATGCAAACAATAATGGGGCTCTTCAGAGTTATGTGTACATGTGGTTTGAAACTATGTGTATGTTTTTATTCAAATTAATTGTGTTAATCTTACCACGCTGGCAGCTAGAGTACACATCTGTGGTATGCGAATGGTCAAAATTTAAATTGCTCAAGATAGACTACATGAACAATATACATGTTTATGACATAGTCTTCAATAATATTCAAAGTAATACAACCCATACCCCGTTCATGAACAAATCTAAGATTTCTACCTCTGTGCATATCTAGATTTTGAACTTCAAATGAATAAGGAAAAGTGAAAAAGGAAATTTTAAGCAGCAAGTTGCAATTTGTCAAATTTATAGCTACTACATGCTTTTCAGCTATAGAAAGCTTTTCGTTCGTGAATCTTATATCTTGAAAGGTGATAACGTATTTGGTGCACTCAACAAAACTGAGTGGTCCAGAATAACAATCCAAAGATACTAATATTAGATATAGTAAATTTATACTATGCTGTATACGACGCATTTCAAGGAGTTACCTCTCATCAGCAGCATTAAAACCGAAACATTTGGAAGACCAAAAACCAAACTTATTTTAAAACAAGAAGTACTCAACAAAAAATACCGAAATAGGCCAGGTGATCCAAGAAGTTTGACTTAACTACCAATGATTACATGTCAGTCAACACTGAAATTGCGCGTTTAAAGCCAACACGCGCGGAGGTGCATTCGGATCCTATGGTCATGATATTACAATAATTAGTTTTTCGTAGGCACATCATCCCCTAATTAGGCTGACAGCTGCGTCATGGCTTGTTGTAAAAAAAAGAGGTGTAAAGCACGAATATATATGTTATAATTTTTTGTCATTTATTTTTCATTAAAGGATGCAAAGGAAAAAACCAAAATCAAACACCAAGGATACGCATATGGAAAATTCTTTTAAAAATCAAAATGAAGCTACACACAATAATATTTATAAACCTGAAACAAACGATGGAATTTTTAAAAATGGAATTTCAATTCCAAATAATTACAACAGTCATGAAAAGATAGCCCATGGAACAATGGATAAGAAAAAGGAGATTGCAAAGTTTGCTTCACAACCGGTGACAAAAAATGATTTCGATGAGTATGACCATCTTGATCAAAGACGAAATTCAGTTATTTCAAACAATACCCATGAATCTGAGAACGATGTTGATATAACTTCATTGTAATTCGAAAATAAATAACTATTTAACGGATATTAATCATTTGAATTCAAATAGTGGATAGGGACGCCATTTATAGTAAAATTATTCACCAAACGTTACGATTTGGACTGTAAACCTATGTTACGGACTTGTAATTGTAAAGTTATCTAAGTAGAATACCCGTTTGCATTTTTCAAATCTATAAACTATGATTGTGAATCAAACATATACTACCTACATGTTGATCATTTTACAGTCATATATAAATGTAGTGTCTGAGAACTTTTCTTCATTTGAATGTCTTAATTTTCTAGAGTAAAAACATTACGAAAATAAAGATTAAGTCTCTTAAATCGTTTTTCATGTACACGGCATAACGTGTTTTGTACCGTGGGCATAGCAATGTGGAACTATATTTGAATTTTTATCAGAATGATTTACTTTGTCATCTTGTCTGTACTGAGAAAATATGATTAGGTGCAACAGGCCAAGTTTATCATTTCTACATTTTGCGTCAACTGTATTCCCCATTGTCATCTGTAATCACATACTATACTGTTCATATATTTTATGATGTTCCCGTGTTTGTCATGTGGTGTAACTGGACTTAGTCCATTGTAACCTATTTACGTTGATGATATACAGCCTCATCTGCAAATCTTTACCCAGGATTGATCAGAGCAGGTAGCAGTTGTTCACTCCAATTCTTAGTGTCTTGCATATGACATATTAAGAAGAAATTGCGTTTTCACCTGCACTGTATATACGTGATTACATGTATAATCGAAAATATTGAATTCACGTCAAATAAAATATAGCAGTAAAGATATTAAAAATGACAATCACAAAGTGAGAAGGGAAAACAGTATTACCCTTAATGGGATTAGTATAAGTGTTATAGCAAACAGTTGAATCAAATAAACAACATGTATCTATGATGCAACAAAGTATATCATGTCTATAGTTATATAATCAAGAGACAAAATTGCTGATCGTATAACGTGTTGGGACTATTTTGCTCTCGATCACAATTTAAATGGATGGTTGACAATATGGAAACTGAATTTATTGAATGTGATCTTCCGTTGCCCCTAGTGTAACAGGTAAGGCGATGAGGTATGTGTCAAAATTTATATATACACATGTATGTATTATACTGAACATTTGAAACAATTGTTTTCACAATGATTAAGCTTCAACTCGGGCCGAGGAACACACTACTTAAAACGAAAAAAGTACTGGAACAATATAAATTTAACGTTAAAAGCAGAAAGCCACTAACAAACATGATTTTGGTTTGGAACATATACAGGTATTATCAAAAACTGGCAGGATTGGATATGTTCTAGAATATCCTACTCTCTCCTTAAGTCAGTGGTTATAATGTAAACAAAAGTAGAGAAACGTCAATATTAATCTCGCAGTCCAGTATTATAACCAAAGACCATATGTCGATATATTACGTAGGTAGACTCAAAGATAGGACGAAAAACATTCGTACCTGTACTTAAAATAAAATTTAAAAAAGAAATATCTGTGTTTTATTTTCGGTTTCTAGTACTTTAAGATATATTTTATTCCATGGGTTTGAAAAAACAAAGTTATTTATTGTAAACGTTTGTATGTGCATTTTAATACAAATATATGGATTAATCCTCTGTCCAGAACCAATGCTCAAAATTATCTATGAATGTATATCAAAAATTAGATTTCTGCATACAATAAAAAATTAAATATGTTGGCAAAATCATACCAAATGAATAAAACACTGGAAAAGGGAAACAATTCTTAACCAGTGATATGAACAACGACTTAGATATCTTAGATGTTTATGTGACATTAAATTGCTTCTGTTGAGAAAGTTATCAAATTGTACAGTGAAAAAATATAAAAATTCTACCTTTTTATCCCTTTAAATATAAAAACGATAAAAGAAAAAATCCTTTTTTGTCATATTGTTATTAAAAAGTCATTAGAAACGCGTTCTCAGTATCTTAAATGTATAGTTGAAACTTTAATCCAATTATAAAGTAAAAGTACACCAACATTACCTTTCTCCAAGATGATACTAAGTCAAATGTGGCAATATCAGATGTGCGATAGAAGACAAAAGAGATTTTTGTTATACTGTAACAGTAATTTGAAGTTAAAAATACATGTTTCATATTTGACATATACTCATTATACTGACATCAATTTTGATATACTTAAAGTTATATCATCGTGCCAAAAATTGCTGCAAAGCTCCAGCTTAGTGACAATCCAAATGTGGGTGGTGGCCATCACCACAAAACGCTTGTTTTTGCACGAGATTTTCTGTGGTTGTACACAATTACCATCAAAGGCTTTTTGTATAGCCCGCGTTTTTACTATTCACGCTTTCGACAAGATTTTGTTACTCACTTGTAAAGTATTTCACCACGAGAAGAAAATAATCAGCGCGTGCTATAAGTTACGACAAACAAAACTTTTTAGTCTAATAAAAAGTTTGTAAACATTGAAGATACGACGTAAAGCTTGGCTTGTCAATTTAAACGCTTTTTGTGCAAATTATAATTAGAAATCTTTGAAATTTAAATATGATGAAAAATGATAGATAGACTTGTGTATATGCATATAAAGTTAGAAGTTGAATGAAAGGTTCAGGAAAAAAATATCCGGGATACTGAAAAGAAATACATGTACATTGTAATTGTCTTGTTTGGCTGAATATTAAATTTTATTCACATAATTTGTAGAAAATTTAAGATTATGAATATTACCCGAAATATTTTTGGAAATGGTTAGAACTTTTTACAAGTTTTGTGTCAAATATTTCTCTTGATTGCCTTATGTGTCCCTATTTATTCATTGATGACATAAATTATATATTTTTCGACAGTGACTATGCATTATACATGTATATAAATTGTTATGCGTTACTATATTCATTGCATTGCCAGACTTTACAAAATAAAGATTATCATTAAAGTGCAAAGAAATTTTTCAACGAAATTGGTCTTGGCCATTGAGAAATTGTGAAAATTCTACTTTTACGATAAATACAATTGGTAAAAATGACCACAAAAGGTATCGGAAATTTTTTTTTGCACGTTTAAAAATTATTTCATGGCGAAATATTACAGTTTATCTTGTAATAAAGCCTTTTCCGGTCTAATAATCTAATACAGTCTACTGATACTTGTTTACACAAAGAGCGCGAGGAGCGTAGTGAATGTACAAGATCACGTCGTGGCGTTTCCCGCGTTTTCACGGCAGTTGGATTTCAACTTCAAACGTTATTCTAAGGCATATTATGCATCGAAAGGGGATTACAGGATAAATAAAATACAAAGTCATTGTCGGAAAATATATAATTTATTTGGGCTCCCTGCGAAACATGGGGAAAATGCTCACTAAAGCTGGCCTTTTCTCACGTTTCTAAAGCTCGCCCAAATAATTTTTTTATATTTCCCGACAATGACTTTGTATTGTATATATAATATGTGTCCGTGATGTAGACCAACCCTACTTCCATGCATAGTGGTAGGGTTGCACATGGATCACGGAAACAGATTGCACTGTCGAATGTCGCCCTGAAATAGTTTTTGATCCAGCCAAAAAAATGAATCCAATCGTCGAATGCCTGTCCATATATTACTGCACAGTGAAGCATTATATTACGCTACTACGATGTGAATTTAAAATAAACAAAAATAATTTTATTCGTAGTAGCGGTGTTGGACGTAACTCCAAGGAAAAATATTAAACCGTCGCAGAAATGGGGAAAACAAGACCTAGTGTGCCCTTCGATTTTTTCATATTTTTTTTAACTGTGGGATTTGCACTTTTAATATATGTATTAATTTATTTCAGATTTAACAGAGGGGTTTTTTACTTTCGTGTCATTATTATAGAGTGCATAAGACATTTTTATTTTACTTCAACATGTCTGTTTATCTCAGTCGATTTACGTCACGAATTCTGTTGTTACGCCACTTTCACAGGGGAAAAATACGAAAATCACGTGCAAATACAAGCCTTTTCTGGTGATCTCCATTACCATAATTGGATACGTCACCAAGGCGGGGCTTTTCAGCATTTTTTGGCCCGACCCTATGTACGTAGTTTATTAAAAATATACGGCATCTTTAAGTATGCTTCGTGGAATTAACCGCAATACACATTAGAAGAAAGAAATCCTAATTTTAAAGTGAAACTACACAATATTTACCCTCTTTGCCATTTCAATGAACTTGACAGTATCATATGTCGTAATAAAAAACAAAAGTACATTTTGTTATACTGTTACTTGCTTTTTAACGTAAAATATATGTTTTAGAGTTGATATATGCTTATATTATATTATTACTGAATTTGGACATGAATTTAGTCCAATTTGACATATGAACGTCGTCTACATTTTAGGTTTTTGTCTCGGGTCACTAAATCAAATGCCTTGAACAATGCTGATAAGATTAAAGTTGTCGAGCTAAATTGGTATCATGGATCTGAAAAGTAAAGATAAAATATTCTGAAATACATGTAATTTTAATCAATGTTAAGACAGTCCACGTCAAAAATTAATCGTATATAATATTATGAACCATGGAATATATTGAAAACTGCAACCCGATAGTATAGAAGAGTTGGCACAATAGAATTGAACCACCTTGGAAATATAAAACTCTGACATCATCATACATGTAGTAAATATCCTACTGGAAAAAACATTCTTTAGAAACTACAAACAATATCGACAATTGGACAAAAATCTGAATAAATTGCATGAATGACACACGTAGGCGAAAGGTTTTATCGGAAAAGATAAAGATATTAATCGATAGGACTACCACTCTTCTTCACTTTGTTATAGAAAAATATGATTATAAAATGTGTGATTATTACATTATTATGTGTAAAGTTGTGGATAATTGGTTCAGAATCAGGTAGGTGAAATAAATTTTGTCACTTTTTAATTATTACCATACTTGAAAGTTAAGACTGAATTTATAACGGCAAAAAATTAGTAAATAGAGAATAGTTATGTCTTAAAGGTGAAGAATAATTTGTAAAAAGGTAAAAAAAATACCGATTACAGAAGAGAAAAAGAATGACAGAGTAAAGGATTTGGTCTTAAAAATCTATTACAACATGTATATTGCACTGGCAATTTAAACTTTGCGTCTTTTATGAAATTCTTAACGGAATTCCTTTCCTGAAACATTTTGTCGGGGTAAAATTCAATACAACTTTCATTTCTTTTATATTTTATTTTAAGAGAAAATAAAACATAGATTTAATTAACACCGAATTATAGACCGCCACGTAATAATTATAAACCATTTCGGTGTTTTGAGATTAACGGCATTAAACGAAACCGAACTCGCACAGCACAGAGTGTCATGGATGAATGAACTTTTCTAGCCATCATGAACCCCGAAAGGGAGAGATCTGGTGTGTCGACAGAGTAAGCATTTTCTGCCATGCTAGCATCACCTATCATGTGATAACAAAAGAAAGATCCATAAAGTGTCTAATCAGGTGAAAATGCACGAAAGGGAAAAAAATTATGGCAAAAAGAAGAAGTCACGCGTCAACAGATAACCGCTGCATGTGTGTTCGCTGCGAATGGCAATTTTTACCTCCAAGTCGAGGTAAAGGGCCATTTTCATCCTGATATATCGTAATATTTATCAATTTCTGAGATGAATCTATTCTATTTATCGTACTTCGGGTGTTTCTCTATCATAGATTATGAAATTTTACTTACCCATTGCTTAAGATTGCTTACCCATCCGGATCAGCCCAGTTCACTCTGAAACTACATCATGAAATGTTTTTAAAGTTTGAAGAATGACTATAATACCCTCTACAAACAATCCACTTTTGGTTGAGATTCATCCACTCAACCGACGGCTGCGGCTGTTCAAAGTTTCCATTGAAACCATATTTAAAAAAAAATTTTTTTGTAATTTGCTCGGGAACTAATGGGCAGATTGTAACCAAAGTTGGCCTGAATGATGTATGGTAAAACATCTACCAAACTTCTACTACCTTTGATCCCGGTTGGATAAACAACATAGCTGACAGAGGCCATCTTTGATTAGCCAATTTTCAAAAATATTCTGTGAAACCACATTATGTATGATTGACGAAGACAGTTCCCTCTACAAACAATCCACTTTTTATCTGATCAACCGACGGCTGCGGTTGTTGAAAGTTTCCATTGAATCCATATGTGAACAGACGTTTTTATCCTATTTAATCAGGAACTAATGGGCAGACTGTAACCAAAATTGGCATGAATCTCATATGAAAAGGCAGATGCAAATGATCTACCTTTTTATAGTTCAATGGTCAAATTTTAAAGTTACTTTGACAGTTTGTGTTTACGAAAACTCCTCGTGGATACAAAAGAGCTTACATTTTATAATAGTCTAATAAAAACCAGGTGAGACTCTAGTTTGTTTTGGTTTTTTTTCGTTTGGGGGGGGGGGGGGGTGTTGTGTTGTAGCAAAATATTTGTTCCTGCCAGAAAGACTGTCCCACCGGAAAAGATATTACGAAAGTATATGCCCATGGACATAATTTGCACGAAAAAAATATTTCTATCACGTCAATTTTATCCACATTGAGGGATAATATATCTTACATATAGAAAATATCCTAAGAAAAATTATCCCACAAACTGGATAAAATTTACATAATAGGAGACTCTTTCAGTGAAATATTTCCCAGGGGATAGAATTTCGTATATTTATTATCCGTTGGGAAAAAATTAGAAACTTATTGTATATGTACAACTGTACAACTGTTATTGATAAAACCGTTTCCCAAATGAAAATGGACCTGTTCCATTGATACTTTCCCTTCCTCATACTGGATTTGACATTGGCTGCATGGCGGGTGTCCTGCAGGAAGCAGAGACTGCTTACTCTTCCGGAGCACCTGAGTCTACCTCGATTTTTTGGTGGGGTCCATGTTGTTCATATGTTTTTAGTTTTTAATTGAAGTGCATGTATTGTTTTGGTCTTGTCATCGTTGTTCTCCGGAGTTTGTCAGTTGTTACGATTTTTCTCTCCTTCGGATATCCCTTTGTTATTTCTTGACTTTACTTCTTAAATTATAACAACGTTTTATAACGGAAAACACAAATAATAGCAAACAATAGTTATTTAATTGATCAGATACATTTCATCTAAATTGAATTTTAAGTTTAACTTAAACGGTTTATAAAGAAGATATTCATAAAATGCTTTTCTCTACATTTCCCTTTTTAGTCGAACTTCGGTTTCATTTTCTTCCACTAGATGGTTGTACTCGGTTCTATCTATTTTGTCTTTGATAATTGATGTAATTAATAACATATAGAAGTTTAAAATTAAATTATAGAGTATAATAGATAAAACACTTAAAAGACCAATAAATCCCCTAAATTTTTTATGAATTTGACTCCTGGGATATTTTGTCGTAGATTTTCAATCCACCGGGATACTTTGTCGTATATCTTTAAATATCCAAGCGGAATAAAATACCACGATATTTTATCTTACCTCTAGGATAAAATTTTCCTTATTAGGATTACATTTATTAATAATTTTGTTCCCTTATTTAATAAATTACATATATTAGGACACATTTTCTATTTTTGTGTGTCTTTGGTTGTTTTTTTTTTCTCGTCCTTTCCAATCTCGGGTTTTTCTTTGTAGCTGGATTTATGATTACTGGATGACCAGTCGGATATTCATCACCTTTTCTTACAGTGACTTGCATAATAAAGACACATTTTTACTTGCGTTTTCATTACATGTATGTTACAGCAGAAGATCTGGTCAGAACACTTGGTTTTCGTCCTAGTGCAAATATTTGAACCATAGTGGGGTTCACGTTAAATGGTGGTTATTGTATTTACACTGTTTTACAGGATATTGTTTGCATATATGATGTACAAAATTTATTGTCTTTTAAAGATTTTTGAATCAAAAATACCCATGCAAAGGCAGAATCATTAGTTACATGTATACGGTCATGGATTCGGTAAATTAAACGTCGTTCGCTATAATAAAAACACATGTTTTTTATCACAAAAATTGATATAATATTAAAAAATTAAAAATCATTATTTGGGCTAAAAAACATCTTTGTGAAGAAATAGTAATCAAATGTATAGAGATGGAGGTTGACTTGCTAGATAAGTATAATAAGTAAAAGCCTTAAAAAATGTTTGAGTAAATAATTATAACAAGAGTTAAGAAGAAGGTGGAGGAAATACTTTTCGTTTAAATTAAAGGAGATTGCAGAATGTTTATTTATTCAGGTTTCACATTTAGAAAGTCCATAGATTTGTTTTCAAAATAACCAGCCACTTTTTAAGGTAGTATGTCTCCACAGCATGTTTAGCATGGTAAAACGCCATGTCATTTTTGACTTCATGCCATGCCTTCTGCAATGTTCTACTTACATGTATGTACCTGTAATAAGATTTTCCTATACCTACACAATTATATAAATAAAAATTGCTGAAAGTGGCACTAAACTATGTAATATTTCATAATATAAAATTATATATAACTAGTTGTTTTATGTAAATAGGCCCTGACAAAATTCATGTGCTCTTCTTTGCTCCATTTACGCGCTTCAGTTGCCTTGTTCAGATTCCCGTTCTGAGAGAAAAATTATTTTAAGGGAACCATTCTTCTAATTTCAGGATATCTGTTTTATTGTTATTATAATACAAACTTCATCAACACCAAAGAAAATTATTATAAAATAAATGTCAAAATCTAGAATATAATAACACTATAGATTTCCTTAGAAACTTTTTAATGCGTGATAATAGGAGACAATTCTGCAATGTACACGGAAATTAATTTTTTAAACATTTTGATACCATTTTTAATTACCCAAAACAGCAATAATATTATATAGACAGCTAAATTTCGCAGGTCTTTATATTTTAATCATACATTTTGTGTAATTTAATATTTAGTTAGAATTGAAGTGCAATTGTATCGAAAAGTATTCTTAAGTAAATACACCTGCTGACATTTTGCCGAATATCCATAAGATAACATTAAGGGCAGTCCAAGGTTGAAATGTTCACGAACTAAAAATATTCTTGTCAATTCAATGATAAAACTGGACCAATAAAAATACATATTGACAAATCCGTAATCTTAATTAGGAAGTGATCCCTGATTCATGATTATGGTCATAGCCGTATGTTGATGATAATTAGACACAAGATCTAAATTACCTAGAAATGCAAACCGAACATGATTATGTCCGTTTTAGAAGCTACGTGTAACGCCATCATGACCATAAACTGTAATCTGAAAAATTGTAGACTGGCCATTGATTTCGTGCGAGATGTTTTTCCTTTAGACATTTAAACATATAAAAAGTAATTTCAAATGTGAGAAAAATTATCAATCACAATATTTCGGATAGACCTAACAAACTGAATCCATAGACTCATATATTTATTTTTCGGCACAGCCTTGCCTTCGTAAAGACAAGAAAGATTTGAGTCATTGGAGGCCTCTCACTAGGGTCTAAACTCAGGTTGCATTCAATGACAATCACTGCATATTTCTTAGCCAAAAATGATGTTTAATATTCGTCGCCAAGTGAAAATCAGACGACGACCAGAGATACCAGTCCATGAAATTTTAGCAGATATACATTGTCAACTCATGTGTGTCAACAGTTTGATAACACAACCTCATTAAATTACACAGACACTGGTAGTATCCTTCAATCTACTCGAAATTAAAACGATAGGACATCATTTGTCTAAAATACACAAAATCATTCATAAAATATGTTTGTAAAAATAAGTAAATAAGATGTCGTTTTTCTGTACGTAATTATAAGGGTACAAGGCACATGTACATGTAAGCATCCCATGGGTTAGAATGCGGAAATATGTCAATTACATGTCTGTATTTCTAGTTTTCGTCTTCCAAGCAGAGTTACAGTCAAGATTATAAAACTCTAACATGTCTTAATGGCCCACAAAAAATGATGTCAAAAATGAACAGAACAACAAATTTCAAATAAAAAAATCATTTCATATGAAAAACAGCATCAGTGATTAAGTAGATAATCAATGAAATATATTATATGTGGGAGTGAACATGTTTATTATATATAGATACTATGTCAACTTAGTATTACAATTTCTTGACAAGATAAATTGACTGGTTATCCGGAACGAATCCAAACATGTAAAATACTAAATTAAGTAAATTAATGGACCTGTATAAGATTTTTGTGGTTGCCAATACCAACCACACGTCTTATATACATTTTGAATGCAAATTTCCGTTGCTAAATCGTAAAAAGATAAAATATTGATGAATGACAGGATTTATTGGTGAGTCATAACAGACATATTGAACACCACAAATTAAATTAAATTAAATTAAGATAATCAATCAAAAACGAGGAAACTGTTAGTATAAAAGATCGTTTTATCTTTAAATTTTCCATGGGTTTAAAATGTTAAGGGTAAAAATGTGATACTTGTATGGGTATGTATCACATGCATTTCATTCGTGATAAACATTGCAGTCAACCTTGGCAGACAGGCCATGTATTGTTCTGGAAAAGCTATTTAAATGCACAATAGGGAAGAAAAAATATAAAACAAACTATACATCAGCTATAAAGTGTTTCAATATAAACATACAAACCTTTTATCATCAATATTGTCAAAGGGATATTTTTGTTTACATTTTATTAATCTTTTGTTAGTTTGATTTAGAGTTATTCCACTTTACCTAATGCGGTTTCTCTCATCACCATATCGTCTTCATTCGTCACTATATCTTATGTATACATGTATGTGAATATAGGGGCTTGAACAGATATTGTTTCGTAGCTGTTATTGTACACCAACATGGCACAAATGCTCGGAATGCGGACTAAATGTTTATAAAATATATCTCACCAAAAATGGCTAGTCCTCACAGGATTGGAAAGACGATATATTAATCCAAAATGAGTTAATTAAATATTCCTTGATACTGGAAGATTATAGCTTTTGGTTTAGTCGCGGTTTATAGAGAGGTCGAAAAACTCATACAATTTCAATATCATTCATCAATCGGTTACAGGATGCTGCGGTTAAATATGACAGGCCCTTCCTTCGTGTTAGAAAACCCGGCTTTCTCAACAGTACCACATTATCATGAGTCACAACATGGAAAAACCTACACATAAAATTTGTCTGATAGCCAGTCTTTAGTGCATTGCTGTCGAAGTCATATCATTTTCTTTTAGCAGTTTTTAAAAATAACCACAACCTTCCCCAACCACACGAGTCACCTTCACTATATCAATGAATGGGGAATTTAACTCGGCTTTGCCAGTGAATTTGTTCGGACCTTTTTGAAATTTTCACTGGTCATTTTCAAATTTCTTTCATTTTTCCCCAAGTATAATGAGTTTAGATTAAACTTCTCCAGCCTCAACTCAACGCTAGAAGTTCTACTATGACCAGCCTACCGTCACGCGGGGGCTGCAGAACTAGCTACGTTTTTCTGTCTAGGTTGTGTTGACGGTAGTGGCGTTTCAGCGAAATACTGGTTGCTGACAAATGTCCTGGAGTCAAATTTTTTTTCAAAATTATTTCGTTAGCTGAGTTGATCCCCAAGGGCCAAATTATTGTTTATCTTTTTATATATAATCATAATGATTTACCTTTAAATAAATATTATTAACTATATGAATTTTTATTCATCTTATTGACATAATATATATGTACTATATGCACTAAAGACATTTCGCGTTTTCCCTGGTATAATGTTATCAACACTCTTATAGCTGGCACGTGCAAACCTTTAAACATGAGGGGGAACATAGAAATACTTGATTTCTGCTTTGTGAGTTATTCGTTTATGCACACGTAACATGTAGAATTATGTAGCTCACAGAGGGGACTTCAAGTATACAAAAATACCATACATGAATAATGCTATACCAACTTAACAACATTTAAAATTCGGACATATCTATAAAACGTAAAACAGGGATAGTATTGTAACTCTTCATTTTTGTACGATTGTTATTTTATTTTATTTTTTGGTTATATCCTGATTTTTATTGACTATCCTTTGTCTTCGTTATTTTTACTGTAAGGCGTATTTCAGCTCCGCAATTTTCCGAAACTCGGAAAATTTCATTTCTGCGAATTTTGTAAAGGAGGAATTAATCAACTCCGTGCGTCAATAGTATTTCAGTTAACAGAATTATATTTTTTTATTCATTTAGTTATACATGTATCCTTTTGGCGTTTGTATGCTGTTTTACATTCTCATTCTCATGCCTTTGTCTTTTCCTTGGGACTTTTCCCACTGTTTAGTCGCTTCCATATTCTTTCCAAGTGTTAATTGTACAATGTTGTATTTTTTAGAATTTTTAAATTTGTAAAAGATATTTTAATTTTTCAATCTAAAACGTTTCAATTCATTGGAAACTTTTTCCCCCGATTATTTTGAATCATGTCTGCACCACCACAACACATCTTTCATTATTAAATGTCACTACTGCGTTTGTTATGCATTAAGATTAAGTTTTCAAGTTTTTAAATAGTGAATGGAATTATGAAAAAAACAATCTTGGAGATGTATATCCTCATCCTCGCCATGATGAGGGTACTTATATAAATGGAAACTTAAATGACGACAATACTATAGAATTATTACAATTGACAGTCTCTTTCACTAAAGACTTCAGTATTAGTAAGTATTAAATACATGTATATGTATTACAAATATTTCAGTTAAGTTGACTGTGGAAACAAATGCATAATCTATTATTTATAGTCATACAGAACTGTTAATGTATTGAGAAAGGACGATATATTTGGGGTACAGGTGTAGTAAAGAAATTATATGCAATTCACACTTTTAGAAAAATTAAATTTATATGAGTAGGGGAACAGTTTATATATGTTCTTAATCAAAGGAACAGGTACCTTGTATTACTCGTATAATTTTTCGCGGGGAAGAAATATTATTACTCGCGGAGATGAAACATTTTTCTTTTGCCGGAGGTTTGGAATTGATCTATCCCGCAAAAGTTGTATGTTAACAATTTTTGTTCGTGTAAAAATAAGACCGTAAAAGTACAGTAACCATAAGTATATAATAACCATACTTAAAAATAAAAAAAATGTTCAAAATAATCATCTTCTACAATGTATAATGTTATTTAGATTTATCTATTTTAAATGTATATTTTTAAAAACCTGAGTTGACAACATTCTTTAAAACATCATTCTTTCAGGTACCATTTGTCAGTCTTTTATAACATTGCATCATACGAAAACTTTTATCAACTGCAGTGAAAACCAGGTTATGTTTATTGAAGAAGCTTGGATTGTACCTCAACTACCCGATTACGCTAGATATCTAGATTGTAATACAACCGTTTTAAGAAAACTCAAAAATGTTCTAAATGTTACAGAGGATATGCAGAATCAATGTGATAATAAAACAACCTGTCATATCTATGTCGTACTAGCCA
This sequence comes from Mytilisepta virgata, assembly GCA_028015205.1. Classification (NCBI taxonomy): domain Eukaryota; kingdom Metazoa; phylum Mollusca; class Bivalvia; order Mytilida; family Mytilidae; genus Mytilisepta; species Mytilisepta virgata. Next base: position 72,819,382 of record CM051521.1, read on the forward strand.
GTAAATGCATACTATGTAATCTGAACGTGCTGCTGAATTGTGAAGATATTCTGTCTGAAGATATCACTACACATAATGTAGGTAAGTCAGGGTTTTTAGTTTCAGAATTAAGGCTACAATCCGATCTGTTTGACAAAATGAACAGCACGAAAAACGAACATAATAAAACTTATTAATTTCATATAAAATTTATTTTTCATTTTTTCTTTTTACACATTTATTCATATATCAACTGAATATAGTCACAGGGTACTTGTTGATTTAATTCAAATTACAGTTAGGGTACGGTTCATATTCATGTAACCTGAAGCAAAAGGAGTAAATAAAACCCCATATAATAAATTTTAGCTACTACTGAGGAAACAACGTTGACAGTAACTACAGAGGAATCTGCAGAATCATCAACAAGCAGCACGGAACTATCTTCAACCGACTTAAGTAGTCACTGGACAGATGCAGGAACCGTCTCAGTGACAGGCGCGACAACCACGGAAGATTTCAACACTTTAACGTCAGGTACGGATGTAATTTCATTAGTGTCTTGTGTTTGTAAAATCTCGGTAGTCTCGTAACAATGATAAACCTTTATTTCTGTTATGTTGAAGGTTAGTTTCCGTGATTTTAGGATAGGAAATAAATCTTTAAATCTCTGATTTACATTTATCATTTTATATGAAATACTTTCCATATTTCTTTATTTCTTCACTGTGATGTCTTTAAATTAAGGAGGAAACTATTTGTATTGTGATTGTACAATATACCAAGTAAAATTATCATTTCACCGATACATTTATTCTATAGTGATCAAACATATAAGGAATGAGCAGATAATGGACGATGTATGTTATACAAGTGTTATGTTTGTCAACTGTCATGACTAAATATTTGTTAAAACGTCTTTTGAAAATTAAAAAAAGTCTCTCCAGTATGAGGGAGAAATGTCAACAGTGATTTGCAAATCAAGTATAAGCAGCCTTCCTGAAAACAATAACAATACAACATTTGCATAAAACCACAAAGAGTTAAAAATATTTTGTCTCAGTACATACCTCAGCGATGACGGAGTTGAACAAACCGCTTTTTATGAAATATGTGTATCTATCCAGGAATATCAAACACTTACTATCATCGCAAGTAATCAACCCTTGGACCACCAAATGTAAAATTTAAAATTGTTCAGAGATACAGGTACTATGTTTATATAGCATCGTTAAGAATATGTGTATTTTTTTTAGTTTTCACACTGTTTTTCTTTTTTCATCCAAAATACAGGGATCTAAGGAATTCAGGACACATATTTGGATCGTAATATCTCATTTGATCTTTTTTACAGATTCCGCATCACAAAACCAAACGCTGGTAACAGTGCCATCATCTATAGAATCAACTTCAACAACTCTAAGAACCCACACCACGTCCACAATAAAAGTGTCTTCGACCTTACCAAGTAATTTAACCAGACAAACGTCCAACAGATCGATGTATTCGTCGACTACAGCAATATCGCAAACGACATCCAGAATGACAGAACCTTCTATAATCGTGTCATCCACGGAAAATGTAATAACTGATAACAAAAAATCAAAGCAGTTTCCAGGTTAGTGAATATATTAGGTATTGCTTTCATACGTGTCATATTATATATTTTGTCACAATTTTGTGTATATTATCGAATAAAAACTACACTTGTACCTTTAAAACGTTAATCCGGGTGCCTGAGTTACGAGATTCAATATAACGAGGTTACTACAAAAGGTTTGAATGATTGTTACTATCGTCAATTTGACTTTTGTACTAATTATAAGTAACACCTACTCGTAGTAAAGTACCACACGAGTGAGTAACAAAATCTTGTCGAAAGCGTGGATTGTAAAACGCACGCGGTTTTGTTCTCTATTAACATGGAATAAGTTTTTAGGTATCTTTTTCCTCGCCCATTATTCCAGTTTTATTTTATCGTTTATTTCTGTTTAATACGAATTACTTGTAAGTACTTGAATGCGCTAAGATTAAGATCAACGACGCTTCTTAATTTCTGAAAATTCTTTATCAATATGTCACTACATACATATATTTTGCACAACTGACCGTAATTACTCTTGTTCGTTTTTGCCACAAGTATGAAAAAATTTCACTCCATTACTATACCCTCTTATTTGCTGACGTTCAATCAATTTATTTTGTGGGCATTATATCTAGAAAAGTTCATGACAGATAAAGTAAAGAAAGTATCATTAACTGGCCAATAAACCGAGTAAAATATATTTCCCATTCTGTGATATTGTTAACGTCGTTCCAATTTTCAATGATCAAGATTATAAATGTGTTCTGGTTCATATCATTTAAGGTAGATCATACCTAATACATTGAGCATCTTTTTCGGGAATCTTGCAAATTTGTATGTAAATATATGTTTTCAACGACAACTAGTATTTGATATAATGTAAAATTTATATCGTAAGTTTATTTAAATAAAATAATTGATGAAAATACATAAAAGCAAACTTAAAAAATTTTATTCTAAAAAGAACCCTTTTCAGGGTAGATAATCGGCAGAAAATTTTTCTAATTAAATTTAAAGGCATTTTATAGTTTTCTGATATAGCAAGAACAAATGAACGGTGACCCCAATGTTTCTCTTAACAATATGAAATCATGTCAGATAAGTGTTCTTTTCACTATTTTATAAATCATTCTATCTGCTCAATTATCTCAAAATCAAGAACGGTGACCTTTGTTGTTTAAATTGAAATTTCAAAGTATATCCATTCAACATCCTGCCTGGAAAAATAGGAAAATCTATCTGCAAAAAATATATGTATTGCTTTACCTTAAGATGTCATTTTTCTCTAACTTTATAGGGTAAAACAATATTATGTAAAGAATGTAAATTATCTGAAAATATATAGTTTATTTGTATTCGCCGCGAACCAGGTCTGAAATGTTGTATGGACTATGCATTTCTACTATTTTAAAGGCATACATGTATGTAACTAATCTAATATATATATATATATATATATATATATATATATATATATATATATATATACACATATTTATGTATAGTTATATCTTCCAACAATATAATTTATTATATCATATTTATTGTGCTTACTTTTTAAAAAATAAAACCCAATACAATCATAATTTAAATTAAAATTGAGATTTCTCGTGTTTCTGGTATGTTATTTGTTAAAGGCTCATGTTTAGATGATTGTAGTTTGATGCAGTGGTACATGTAGTTTGTATATTTCAGTGACTTCTGTGGCAGGGGGAGCGGCTGGGGGACTCGTCTTAATCGTTGTCGTTGTAATATTATGCAGGTGATTATTGTTATAAAAATTACGTACTTCACTTACCTTTAATTCAATATCCCATATGTTTTCCTATAGTGTAAGTATAACAGCACGTGCAGTAACACTTTACCAGTTGTTTGTTTTATGGTTTATGGATAATATTTCTACATGCCTCAAAACTAAGAGGCAGATATAGAGGTTATCGGTAAATTTCTTGTAATACTGGTTAATTCGGCACTATAAGCCGTTTTGATATACCACAAAAAACCTTTGACGACAAAGAAATCTTCTCAGATCTGTAGATTACCTTAGATGTTATCGCCACTTGGCCACCATTTTGTCTCATAGAATAGATATTCATACATGTACATGTAGTTGAGTACTAGATAAAAGAATATATTTTGTAATACATGTATATTCTGAACTGTGGTCGGTGGGTTTTGATTTATTTCTTGATATAAAACACATGGTGATATCCGAATTAAAAGTAAGTATGTAATCATTAAACAAATAAATTAAAATATAACCGGTTAAAGAGTACAGCAGAAAAGCATTTTCGGAAGAGCGCTGACCCATTACCGAAAATGCATGTTGGAATAGGTTATTGGCTAGTCGATAACATTCATACAATATTTTCTAATTTCAAATTATCAAAAGGACATGGTATGTTTTGGCCTAATATTTGGCCCCTTGAACATGTTGAATTTCAAAAACAGAAAGAAATGAAAAACCTACTCTCAGCTATCATTAAGTACTCTTAAAATGCTGCATTTTAAGGAACATGTTTGGTTTACAACAATAAATTTCTGTAAGGGAGGTAATCTGCTGTCAAAGATGGATACATTTTACGAAATCAATGAAAAACATGAATTTTTGGACTTTGCATGAAAATGTTGATATGAGCAAATGCTTTGCCCGAAATTAAAGACACTTCACTGAAATGTGTGTACATGTAAGATAACCATTATATTAAAACATTTTGGGCAAGGCTGTTGCTCATAATTGTTTTGACCAAAATGTACTGTGAAAACACTCAATTTTTGTAAAAAATCTTCAAAGATTGATAGATTTTAAAATTTCGATCATTATACGATAAGAATGACACAAATTTAAACTGAATTCTTAGTTTAAATATTTCACTTCAGATGGGGCTAAATCATGGCTTAAATTCTACTTTCACTTTTGATGGAATTATCTGTTTAAAGATAACTGAAACAATCAACCAACAATAAATGTGTCCTATATTTCAGGATATATAATAGGCGATCTAGATCAAATAATCAAGAAGACGCAAAATCATCATATAATGATACCCATGCAAAACGTTCGAAGGACAACCTTTTTACTTCCATTGAGGAAAACTGTACATCCAACGTTGGCAATAAAACAGATACCAACCAAGAAATAAATTCCAAAAGCCATTCGAACAACATTAAAAACAAAGAAGATAGTTTTGTTGGAACAATTAATTCTAGTGCTAATATTTTGTACTCCTCTCACCCAAGAAAGAAGATGCCAGACGAAGATGACAACAACAAGACAAATCCTGACGGTATTGAACATAGTTTTCATGATGTTAGTACTCAGTTATAGAAACCGGAATTTACATGTATACTGCTGAATCTAGAAATCAAAACTATTCCATCCACCCAGGAAATACTTGGAAAAAGAATCCGCACACGCTTTTTTGTTTTATAAAATGATTCTATACCAAAATATTAAGATAGTTTTCTTCTAATGAACTAAAATTAGTACTAAATTTATTTTGCAACTTTAAGGGAATTCACTTTTAAGTAACATACTGCAGACTCTACTATTAAATGTGGCTCGACAGAGCCTTGCATTTTACCAATATTCTTCTACAGTATTAATATTTAGTATGTCACTCGCATTTTCTCCAGTTCTTAAGCCTCATACAAATATTTCGTTATTCCTCTATAGTACACTAATATTGTATATCACTTAAGATGATATAATGATGACGTCGTGTTAACCCCATATAAGTTTGTCTTGTTAATTTATCACAGTGGGATATCAATTTCTTGACCGTTTCATTGTTTATCTGATGATAATGTTATTGGTTTTTAGATTTTATTTACATGTATTTGTTTTAATGTGCTTATTAACCATTACCAAAGTCAATGATCAGACTGACTCCTAATTTGTACTTTTATATTTTTTGCTTATAAAGTGTCTGAAGTTTAGCACAGTTTACCTTTTATTATTATAACGTAATTGTGGTTTTTTCCAAGTTGAGATACGATGAAAAGCTGGCCGTTAATAACAAAAAGTCACGATAGAACTTCTCAACCTTCAATTTTCAGAAAGAAAAGAAAGAAAAATATATTTTTACTGAAATTTAAAACCACACTGCACCTGAATCTACGAAATTTTCTGTCTGCGATATGATGTTGCCGATTATGTTTTCCTTGCTGTTATATAACTCAAGGTTTCTTTCATGGGTTAGAAGAATTCTTAATTGTCGTCATCACGTTTACATTATATACCTTATCACAGGTTTCAGAGTTCACAGTTTTAGATCTGTCAAACTTAAGTTTACCTTAAGTTGGTCTTTTATTAATGAGTAAAACCATCTCCTTTGACTTGAAGCCGTGATATAAATGTCGAAAATGACCTACTATTCAAATTCTAGTTCGATGAATAAGTGATTCCACACTCGTCTTTCTATTTCAAAGTTGCCCCCCTCTCCCCTTGAATGACCCTCTCTCTTTTTAACGTTGTAATGTTGAACAACTCGGCCCAGCAAGTTATGTAAATCTGTGTATATTTTGTGTGTATGTATATGTTTGTAGATGTATTAGTATTCTGGCAAATTGTAATGTATTAAGTGGCGATTTTATAAATATTTGATCCGTTTGCCGTTTTTATGCAATAAAGTATTATTAAACTAAACTGTTAAGCGATACCGCAATCGTTGGACTACCATAGATCACCTGTTACATGAAGATCTATCATTGACTATTGAGGATTTCTAAAACTACAGGAATCATACCTACAGACTGTACATCAGGACATGTGATTAATTATTGCATTAAACATTGTAACAACTTTTGAAGTCAACTACTCATCACGTGTCATAAATCACGTACTGTTTAAAACGGCAAAAACAAGAATAATACAATCATAGTGATTAAAAAAACCTCTTAGCATTCCTTTAAATATTTGTTGTAACCAGGCATAAATGGCATCTAGTTGAATTTGATGTAAAGGACATGTTGTATGGCATTTAAGATGTTACGTAATTTTATGCAGTCCTTAAAGAACAACCTACCAAAAAATATATCTGTTAAATGGTATTTTGCACAAGTCCTCAAATCTCTGTAAAGAGAAAGGAATTGGAATTAATATTAATCTCTTATATTCTTGCTATGAGGATAGTACAGTTAATCAATTGCATGAAATGTACATGTATTTAAAACAAGGGGGGATACAATTTATAAAGTAAACTGAAAATTACATACTGAACCAAAATTGTCTTTCGTTTGTGATGTATGTAGCTTGTTTCTTGCAATTGTACATGTTTCAGATATATTAGATAGATAAACACATTAAACATGATACACTGAGCTAATAGAAGCTATAAACATCTAAATTTACAAATACATAAGTCAGATGGGGCTAAATCATGTATATTCATGTGTGTAAACCTTATGTTTGATCTTAAGAAACCTATAATTTTAATACTACTACCATGACCTTATCTAATTTTTCACATAACACAATTCCCAGGGTCCCTTGATACAACATATCTGCATCACTTTCGTAATCAGCGGTGGTCTCGTGGTAGCGTACTCGAAGGTCACGGGTTCGATCCCCGGCCAGGTCAAACCAAAAACATTAAAATTTATATTTGCTGTTTCTCCGTCAAACACGCAACATCTAGGGGTAAGCGGAAAGGACTGGTCGGCTTGGAGTCAGTAAATATGTCTGGGTGGGTTGATATGCCTTACTGCGGAGCGTTTCTTCATGCCTCGTGCGATAGCACGTTAGAAATCCGGCTCAGCGTGTCGGATTAGTACAAAGCAGGGTTCAATGTCATATCATACCAACATGTTCTTGTCTTGATATGCATAAAATAATTGCCACTGGACTTTGAACAATAATTCATCCATCCATCAATCATCAGTTACCAACCCCTGCTTACAAACAAAAGTCCCTCCATAGTATTTTATTACTGTGATTTTTGGTATAACAAATATCGTCGGATTTGAATGTTATGCCTTGCTTGAGCTTATATGTATAAAGTCTGAAAGCTAAATAAAAAGATATTTCCATAATTTAATTTTTTATCGATGGTACTCACACCTACTATCCTCCCATGATAGCATTTCCGAAACAACGATACCTTGGTACAAAACAGATTTCCACTTCATAAGAGGGCTGCGCTCTCTGCATGACGAGATCTCCAATGCACTACTGTGATTTTCCCTACAAAATGGATAAACAATCATGACAATCAATGTTACGCAAAATTGTCGATCTCTTACATTATATTTTCCTGAGCCAAATCTGAATCTAACTGTTCCTTGAGAACATACAGGATGATTGAACATTTCAACATATACAGTTTTCCAAATCGCTTGAGCGTTTCCTTTGTCTTGGCCTCTTCAACTGAGTTCTCACAGTCAATGTTTCGCGTTTACTATTAAAAGTGCACTTTAAAGATTTTAAATTGTCATTTATATATTAACTTTCACTCATCTTGATATGACATTTCAATTTCCTGCTCGCCTGTGCACATAATCTTTAGAACAAGCTACTTCAGTAATTAGTGTTCTATTTCATAAATAAGACGTGCTAACATTGCTGTCGTTTTCTAAATTTTTCATGTTGAACCTTTACATCTCAACTTTTTTTTTTATTGTTAGAAACATGCTTATTTCTATCTATATCATATATGAAATTCTTCAAGAAATAAATGAATTAAACTTTATACCGCAATCGTTCTATCTGAGCATTCAAAATACGTTGACAGTGTATTTACAAGTGATATACGGGCACTAACAGTAAATAACATTTAGGCCACGCCTACTTGACCCGACTGAAATGAACAAACTTACTGAATTAAATCTTTGAACAACATTTCAATATTTATTCTCTTGTAACTAATTTGTTATTTTTGAAATAAAATATTTGCAGCCCAACTTTCCTTATTTTAAATAATCTTATGCGACTATAAATGGTATACCTGCTCATCAGATTGTGGAAAATGTGAATTCGCCCGCCAAATCAATTGGGGCCTCTTTAGGTTAACACACATTTTAAATCATTTTCAAAGTGGTAGTAATATCCACTAATGTCACCAAAGATTGCGGAATAAAGACAATAACAATGCATTGAATTGACATATAATTCGATAGACGAATTCGGCACGAATCGGAAAAATGTTCAGGAAACACACGCATTTTCACCCGATTCTAAGCTTCATCTGTTTATCGATTTTATGTCAAGTCAATACACTGTTTTTCTCTATATAACCCAATCATATTCTCTGTGGTTTCGATGTCTGTGTTTTGTGCTCTTTTATGATATTGTGTATTTGTAGTTCCTTCTATTGGATTGCATTAATTGATTTGGTACATATATATCATTTGTGATCTTTGCTGTTATATGTTGTGTCATAATTCTATCGTTACCAATGATTGCAAAAAATAATCGCCGTCCCGACTGTACTGGAGATATCATGTACCATAATAGGCAGTGCATCTTTTATATCAATTAATAAGCGTCACGTCTCCGAACTTTTTGAGATGGTAATCAAGACAGTCCACGTCAATAATACATTGTGTACATGTATTATGATATGTAATCTGAAATACATCATCTGCATGTACATGAATAGAGCAAATCACGAAAGTAGCATAACAAAGATAGCAAAACATGCCACGAAACATCAAAGTGCTAATGACGTCACCTTAGAAATATAAATATCCTACTGTATAAGCATTCTTTAAAATCCACAAACAGTGTCGACAATTGGACAAAAAGCTGAATAATTGCATGAATTTTTAGACTTAAACGAACAGTTTCAGAGTAAAAGATAAAAAATCTATCGATAGGGCATATTCTTTTTTTTAAGTTTGATTAAGAAGAAAAATGCTTAAGAAATGTATGATAATAACAACGCTGTGTTTAATGATATGGATACATGTAATTGCTTCAGAATCAGGTATGTATGCTACATGTACATGCAGGCTAAGTTGTGTAAGATTTTGAGTTTATAGATTGGGATAATAAAAAGTATAAAGATAAATAGCCTAAAATTGATTCATAGAGGAAAACGGTGGTTTAAAATGTTAGAGAACAATTTTTAAAACATATTAAGACTTAAAAAAAAATCAAATACAGAAAATAAAAATGTATTGACAAAAAGACCTTTTTCCTAAAAAATCTATTACATCACGTACAGTGTATATGTCACTAGTAGCGAGCGCTATAGGAGCATATGCATTTTCTACATATGGGTCATTTAGAAAAGTCTTTGTTCAATGTTGGCAGCCATTATGCAATCCAAAGTGAATTTATTTGTTAAAGCGATTATGGCCATATTGTGCTACATACTAAGGCTAGAAAAAATTCGTTCGCAGGAAAAAGTAAGTAAATAAGGGTAATAACTTTCTGCAAATTATAATTTTAGAGTCAGAATCGTGATACCGGAAATGAGTTTTCTAGAAAGGGTTACTACTGCGGTCGCACCATTAGCCACGCCAACAGCATATTAACCCATGTAAAACCTTTTAAAGGAAAAACATGTGACTTGCATCTAATGTATATGTACCTTTTTGACGGAAATCTCATCCTGAAACATATCATCCGAGTTAACATTTAAAACACAATGCATTTTTTTAATTGATTAATTGACTAGTGGCAAATATTTCATGCTTCCTCAGGACGAGAACCACACATGAACCAGCCCAACAATTTATATCCAACACGTTTCAAATAAGAGTCCGACGGGACACAACGGGGAACCGATTTTGACTGCCAATGTAAAAGGTTACCGGTTGAATAGGGTCGAATAGTTTGGCCTTCTGTAGTGGCCGTGAGCTTATTCTTTACAGATCGGGCCTTTAACGTGTAGGGACAGTGGAATACAACAAACACATTACCAACTGTGTCTGGCTTTTCCATATTATGACCTGACAACCACCGAACGAGAGGGTCTCCCTTATCAGCCACATGGGAAAGCCCTAAGCAGCTCTGTGGGTTGAGTTCACGTGATAATGGAAAAACATATCAAATTTATAATTTGAGAGCCCCAAGGTCCAAATACCTTAATAAATATTAACGTAATTTGAGGTTAAAAACCACAACCCTTGGAATTTGTTTTTATTAATAAGTATTCAATCGTAAATTTAAAAAATCAGCAAAACTGTTCTTTTCATATGAACAAACGTTACGTTGGTAATTGTGGATAACTTTAAGAAGTTCTCTTCTACTTGTGCTATAAAATCAGTTAATTACATAGAAAAAAATCATCATATGCTGTACAATAAGCAATTATATTCTGTTGAAAAATCAACTTTTGGCCTAAACGGAAATCGCTAAAAAAATAATTCATAAATTGTTATACTTTATACTTGAAACTTCAATCATATTAATTACTGTAATATTTTGCATATGAATTTCGGTGATATCGAAATTGGCGTATACGTGTAACTGTAGAAATATTTCCACGTGCTTTTAAGCGGGTAATTACGTCATAATTGTGAAAATCGTAGTCAATATTGCGTTTGGTGCGGCCGAAAGAGCAAAGTAATTACAAGCGGTTTTCTAACGCAGACAATATAAAAAAATTAGTTGGTTATATATACTAAAGTCTTGTGAGGTTATATGAGAAATATGTGCCAGGTTAATATGTCATTCAGACCTGGCAAATAGTGTGCGCAAAATCGTCATAAAACAATAATATTATGTAAATATGTACATGCCAATTATTTCGAGTAGAGCAGGCAAGAGCTGCGTTTATCTCCGGTTATCGTCTTTTAGTACAGTCATTTGAACCAAAGTTATCGTTTTTATTGAATGCTAATAACATTTTTGAAAAGAAAACTGAAAAGAACGTTTTGTCAACAAAGTTTTCCATTGATTTTAAACCACAAGATAAAAATGTGGTTACCGTACTTGAATGGGTCATGTGTGACACATAGTTAATTTTTGATAAAAATTCAGAGACAGCCTTTATAGTATTGTAAGAAAAACTATTTAAATACATAATAAGGAAAAAAAATAAAGTCTATAGATAACCTTTTTTTCTATTTGAAAGTGTGTGAAGATAAAAATTTCTTTTGGTTATCATCAATATTGACAATAAGATAATTTATTATGTTTTATTAATCTTTTGTTTGTTTGTTTTTTGGTTATACCACTTTGGCTAATGCGGTTTCTCTCATTAGCAAAACCTGTTGACACTCTTAACATTATTTGTTATGTACATGTGAGGTATGTTTCTAAATACACAGACATTAAGGCATAACAAATAATATCGTTTGGTAGCTGCAGTTGTACACCAAATGCCATGAAAGCTTTAAATGTACAGTACCTGTTCACGAACAGATTCGAACAACATTGACCAATGCAAATAATGGGAAAGACGAAAGGTTTACATAAACTACATGAACAATTGAAGACTATATTTAATTTCTTAATACATGTACAAGTAAAAGAGAATAAACCTAAAGAATAACTTTTCTTTTAAAATAGCCGAATTGTAAACATTTTTATTACGAATTTTGTGGTAAGGATGCAGCGCCTGCACAAAGAAATGAAATTACGACAAATTTTAGCATAAAAGGATAATGCAGTTATGTAAAAAGAAATAAAGCTTCTTACATTGTTACGAGTGGATTGAAGAATTTATCCAATCGAGATACATTTGTTGTTAAATTACGGAATTTTAACCCCGAGCCTTCTGTAATCTAATTATAGAGATGATGTTTCTCTAATTTAAAAAAAAGCTTTGAAAACTGGTCAACTGCAAATTCTCCCAGCGTCTTCCCGTCACTAGTGCCATCAGTATGTATTCATGAGATTCTTTTATTTACAAATATCCGACATTTTACAAGTACATGTATGACGCAATCAGAATCAACATACAGTTTTATTTCGTACTACTCAACATTGATAAACACGGTAGATTATTTCCATGTGTCAGTTGTCATTTATAAATCGGAACTATTTTTCCTGTCGGAAGTTGTATTACACAACAGCTGTCACAATAGCGGGCGGAATGGAACAAGAAGAAGAACATTGCATATTTAAGTCTGACCCGTAATGAATCCTATCTGTGCCCAACAAATCGGATTGTTTGTCCGGGTCTCAAAATTTTGTTAAAGGAGATCTTTTGTTACAAAGCAGACGACGGGATCGAGATTTCGTTTCTGTGTAAATAAGGAAATTGAAGACCAATCATATTCCAAGAACCATAACTCACTAGTGTGATTATAGATTTGTTTAACACCGGTCGATAGACTGTTAAATTAGCTGAACATTTGAGAAAATATTTATTAAATTGCCCTGGGTACCTAAATTATTTTTAAGGCTAGGATGTTCGTTTATGAAAAGAGTTGCACGTCGACCCTTAAAGTAATAGTTTTAAATTTGGGCAACACGGATATCAAATTAAAAAAAAACTGTACACGGCCACTGATCGTAGCTTTTTTTTTTAAAATCGCAAGTTATCCACTATGTACATGTATATACAAGTTACTACTAATATATCATGCATCTATGTTTTGAATTAATCCTTACACATGTAGGTCGGTTTTAATGTTTTTTCAAGATTCAAGATTGTATTAAAGTGCAACATAATTATCCGTAATCGAACAAATATATATACACTTGTCAGAAAACATTGGAGATAGAGAACAAGCAGAGTTAATGTAAAATAATATATTTCAAGGGAACAATTTGACAACATTTTTCAAGAAAAGTGATACATTTCTCAACAATTCAACAAAACAATTTGAGAACATACCAGACATTTTATGAAAACTTGGATAAACATTATAATACATTCATTGTGACATGGTAGTTGGAAACATATTTGTTTCTCATGGTAAGTGGATAATCATTTTTCCAAATAAATATATAGTGATATTCATCACCAATATGAGCAGTATCACACATTCAATTTCTATTTATATTGCGCCATCTGCCAGTTTTAACTGGAATGTTTAGATTAGTTACTCTTAATTTGGCTCTAGCCTAATAAGATAGGGTTCGAATCGAAAATTATTTATGAAAATAGAATAAAATTGACCTCTAGATTAACTTGCGACGTCGTTTCTCCACTTTTGAATAAACTGATCTTGTATTCGTTTTTCTAAAGTGAATTTTTAAACAATTTGGAATCACGTGTAGTTGCTCAGAATAAATAAAACTCATTCCAATGATGTCAAAAATATATCTTATATAGCGCGTATTCATTGAAATTAGATAATGTAATTTGAGCAAGATTAAACATAAGTCTATACAAATTTTGTTTTTTTGCATATATGTCTTTACAATCTGTGTCCCGAATAGTTTTCAACATGGATTGTTTCCAAGATTTTAGACTGACTATTTTCCCACAACATTTTGAACCTGGTATGTATCTTTTCTGATGGAGTAGCTATAGGTTCTATATTTCCCTTTGACCTTACAGATCCCTGTCTAACTTTATAGCATGGTCGTTGTCAAATACCTATTCTGTGATCCAATTGACATTCGATGTTTAAAACATCTTTCCTTGATTAATGTTACGCAACGCCCGGTTCCCGTCATCCATCACAGCTAGGTGCATAGAAAAAGTCTTTGAGTAATATGTTGAATATACAATTGTTTATAGCATATAGTCAGTACAGATGTACGTGAAAATTAATATTGATATATAACTAAAATCTTTTCGTATAACAGTAATTAAAAAACAGAGCTATTTCGTACTACTAAAACTGCACTTGTGGATAATTATGATTTTTAACCACATTATATATCATATGAGATGTGTTAATGCAAACAAACAAACAGACCATGTACACGCGTGCATTGGCAATCCATGTCGTTTTAGATGAGGATTACACGTAAATCGTGTAATGTAGTTTAGCCCATTCCAATCTTAGCTGCATTGAAATCTCTAAAGTATTCTTCTCAGGTACCATGTGTCAGTCTTTCGAAATCCTGCATCATACGAAATATTTTACCAACTGTAGTGAAAACCAGGTGATGTTTATTGAGGAAGCTTGGGTTTTACCTGAAAAAGCTAGCTATAAAGGTTGTAATACCAACGTTTTAAGAAAAATCCAAAATGTTCAAAACGTTACAGAGATTGTGCAGAATCGATGTGATAATAAAACAGCCTGTTATATCTATACCTTACTAGCCAGTAGATGTATATTGTGTAATCTGAACGTGCTGCTGAATTGTGAAGATACCCTGCCTCATATAACTACCTCTGTTTTAGGTAAGTCATATATTTAGTTTCAGAATCAATGATAAAAATATCGAGCTATTGGCTGTTACTTTTACTGTTATTATATATCAACATATGAAATGCAAACAATATCGATATGACAGTACCAATTTTAAAATATTCATTTCTACTTTGCATAAAAAATTAGTAGGCAAAACAGATCACAGAAAAAAACATTGTAGTTAATAATTTCGTATGATGTTTATCTTCTTTTACTATTGAGTTATTTCCGCATGGAAACATTTTTATCATGAAATGCATAACATAATTCATCTTTGACTCGTTATATTGTACCACATATTCTGGAGTATTCCATTTAACGGAAATATCCAGATTTGTCATAAAATGTTTGTAGCTGCCATGACTCAAAAATATGTTATTGCGTCTTTCGAAGATTTTTAAAATCTTTCATTATGTTGTATATGCAACCAGGATATGATTATAAGGTTTTCCAAAGTGGTGTATATGAGTTATCAGTACTTAAAACTTCATATTTTTCATATTCATATTTCATATGACGATTGACATCAATCATTTTTAGCACTCTGTTATTTTTTCAAATACACTATACATCGGACGATATCCTTAGTTTAGATGTAACACCTGCGTGTTATTCTAGGAAAAAAGTTATATACTTCGCAAACGTGCATTCAGATGGAACTGTCATGGATGCAGTAAGTAAATTATGAATTAATATTTTTAGATTACATTTTCCTTGCGTGAAGACAAAATGAGAAAATTATAAGCTGTGTTATATTGTCTATCCTTTATTGTGCTAAGCTCTGTCCTTATTTAGTTTTGGCTTTATCCCTTTTGGTCATTTTGGCATTTTTTTTTATTATTGTTTAGGTTTTCAACATTTCAGGCCTTGAGCACAACTGATAGGTCGTAAATCGACGAAATGTACACATTTTGTGCATCAAAATTTCAATTCTGTATAACTTGTGAACTGGGGTTGCGCTCGATATTTTACGGAATAGATGTTCTAATTGGTTTTTGTTTTTGGTGACAATATCATATATCGTAGTAGTGTCCCTCAGATATTTATATTAAATATAAAAATGATTTAGCTTTCGTGGTTCTAATGGGCCGTGTCCGCATTTTTTGAACAATGCTTGAATACCAAAATATTTTTTCAGATGAACATCTATATAAAGACGTGCATTTCAAGTGACAGTGTTTCTTTCTTTATAAACTATATACAGGCGTTTGAGGGAATTCAATACAATTATTTTAACGACAACGTGTTAAATTTCATTTAATTTTGCTTTACAGATTCAGTGACCGGAACAAAAAAAAACAATCATCGGTTATAATATCAACAGCTGTGTCCTGAACTAAGCAGTACAACTCTCGTGAACGAGAAGTCTAACCGATTATTCATTCTTGTAACACATAATTTAATTTACATTTACTTTTATACCTGTGGACTTTAGTAGACTGAAATGTAATGAATGTACTTTCATTTCCAAGCTACTAGGGAATACCCCTTACTGTCATTCTCATATGTCTGAGTAGCGGATGGCGAGTTCCCAAAATTCGAGGCGAGGTAGACTAAAAATGATAAAACTAGATTTTCAGTTGACAACGGTGTTGGAATGGGCTTTGTTCAGGGGTTTTCTTTGGGTAGTCTTGAAGACTGGGGTCTTCCAAATTTCTTATTGAATGTGACACAGCCAATGCATTTATTGTTATGAATTAAAGCATAAAATACATGTAGTCTGAATGATAACAAAAACTTTTGATAAAAATGTCCTTTGTGGCCCTTTTAAAATATCTCTTTTTCAAATTAGATTAGGATTCATCTGAGGTCAAACGGCCTTTGTATGAATTTGGCAATAAGACGTCAGAGCGCACTCCATCTACAGTGTATATGTATAATACAAGTGGGAGATTTAAATGTTTTATAACTAAAATATATACTTCTATTATATACCGTGAAAATCCTGAAGCTTCAGTTTGGTAACCATTTTTATCTTCAAAGAAAGTTTCCTAGTTTTATATAATGTACAAATTATAAAAAAAAATTAATATATTCAATGAAACAACTAAATTTAATGGATCATGGAGCTAGTATAGATAATGAATAGTGTCATTCACTTTCATTTCGCCTGATGCAAGACGAATATCTCAAAAGAATTGCAGACTGGAGCATAAAATACAATTCGAAAATATCGATAAATGCTGTTTGCAATATTTCCTAGTATAACATTTAGGGTGCGCCCTGACGTCTCGCAGTCCAGGCAAATATTTAAAAAGGCCGTTCGACACCAACAAAAGTTCGGAATACCCTACATATACAATGCACATTGTAACTCTCAATGTTTAATTGGTGCAATCAGACAAATATTACAAACCTCAAAAAGTAAAAGAACTTAGTATTGTAAACATTTTTTATGTTGCCATACCAACGGCAAACAATTCCAAGACTCGATTGTACACCTAGGCATGGAATTTTACCATAACAATACGTTCGTTGAAATTTGAAAACCGGTGAAAACCGGTGATAGGGGAAATCTTCTTTTGGGCGACTTAACTAGAACTTATGTAAGATAATGTTATCAATATTCACAGAGATTTATAATTGATAATATCACAGTCAAGGTAAACTGCATGTACATCTATAGATAGCTTTTAAACACCAATGAGGTCGTATCAAGATTTGGTTCTCTTGCGGTGACGAATAAGGAGGAAAAGGTAAGTTAAGCATATAACTTATGAAAAATATATGTTTCTATTGATTCACAATGCACAAAATAAACTAGTGCTATCAAATTACGGTTTCCAAACCATACATATTTACTTTCATCACAAAAAGTTTGTTATTTATTAACATAATATTAATGGTATAAATGTCGTAAAACAAGATAACACTGCTTCTACATGTCTTATTAAGGCATTACCAAGCCGTCAGAGGCATCCTATTTCACTTCTCTTTAAGTTTATGTATTGGTTGATATTGATATACATTTGTAAATATATGTCAGAAAAGCTATAGAAGTGAAGTTCATGCACAGACCATCTTGATCTTATTGGACGGCAGATTGAGAAGAAAAACAAATGGAGTACTTTGCGTTTGTTTTTAAAAAACACATAAACTAAATGATTTAATTCTTTATAAAGTCACACTGGGAACACATTTATTTTCCCTTCATATATAAAACGGTAGAATAAAAGACCAGGGGAGATGATGACTTACCAATCACAGATATCAGTTTATGAATGATAGCAGTATCCTAGGCCTTGTAGATAACATGCAATAATAAATGTTATAAATTATTAGGTTACCAATTCATTGATAAACAATTTGTTTTTAAATTTTATGTAATGCTTACTCATGTAGGACTACATGAGTAATAATTTAGTCGATTTATTGGATACGTTTATCATACGATGGATGCGTTCGAGATCATCTGTTTTAACTTTGCTGGGATAGGGGGACACCAGGACACACCCCACTTATGCAGTTTGAAATTTTACGATTTTTTACTGTCATATTTATTTTTTTTTTCAAAGAACAAATATTCGTGTGATACTTTCATTTATTGAGTGATAATCGTTAATTACAGCATGTACAGTGTGTAGCTGATTAATATGGCTGGCATTATTGTCTCTCGCTTACATGTACGCCGACGCATGGGACATAATAAAAGGTTTTCTTATCGCAAAGAATCAATTTAAGATTGATATGAAATTGATACAAATGTATCTAAGTATAATTGCCCTTTTCGGAGTCAGATCTTTGTTTGTACGTACTCACACCTTGTGTATGCAGCTAGTTATTTTTCGTTTTGTTTACATTTTCATTTATTGATTAATTTGTGTTTGCTTAATGTCCTGTGTCAAATATTTCGTGCTTCTTCAGGACGAGCATCAGTTCATTTTTTCAACCAAAAATCAAATAGAGATGATACGGGAAACAAACGAGAATCAATTTTTGACTGCCAATGGAAAACATTGGATGTATAGGGTCTGACAATTTAGCCATCTGTAGCGGCCATTAGCCTAATCTTTTAGGATAACTATTGACTAAAGGGGTATTTAGCGTGCAGGTATTGTGGCACGTTAGCCACTGTGATGGGCGGATAACGTTTCAGTATTATGACCTTACATGGCCAACGAGTGGGTCTCCCCTATCCGCTGACTGGGGACGTGCTAGGAATCTCTGTGGGATGAGAGCCCGTGATCCATCAAAGGTGCCTAGTATTAACATTTTAACTGGTGGGGAGCAGGTAGGGGTGTAACTGAACGACAATACGTGCATTTTAATTTCATTTGGACTTTTAAACTACATGTAATTGTATATATTAATTTCCCACAATTCAATGAGTATGATACGATAATCGTTAGAGATAAACTACACAGCAGTCAAACAATTAAAATTATTGTAATTGTGTCATATATATATGATATTGGAAATGAAATAATAAAGTAAGATAGATGTAACAATTGAATTACAATAATGCATGCAGATTCTTAACTTTGGACATGTTTCACGGCCAATGCTAATTGTAAAAAGATGTTTTCCTAAAAGAAATTAGACTTATTCAGCTGTCTTGATTTAAGTATGAGGTCTGATCTTTTGACTCTATACTGAAAACCTTGAAGAAAATTAAAACAAAAAAATTAAACGCTTTTTTCATTATATTTTTTGTTTTAATTTTAGTATTTGGTTACTTTTTTGTTCATATAAAATGCAACGTCCTATTTACATAAACAAAGCACTTGCTCTTGGGGAAGCAAATAGTTTAGCCAACACGAGGATAGAAATGATATTCCTAGAAAAAAGTCAAACAAATCTCTTCAAAGTTACTTGCAGCAGCACTCGTTAAAGGAAATACGTCAGAAATAATACAATACATATGTGTATTTAATTTATACAAATTTACAAGAGGTACATGTAATAAGTAAAAACTTTAAAAAAAGGGTTGTTCTGGAAAAAAAACAAGGTACATGCATATACCTCACAAAGCTTTTATCATTTTGCAAGTCATTTTTAAGTCGTGTTTTACAACTTATCGAAATATTATCTAATTTTTCGCATATAGCATAATGCTTAAAGTTGTTATTCTTATTTATTTATTATTATCATTTTTTTTTGTATTAAAAAGCTGCATACATGTACCGATAATGAACAATGCGTACCTAACATGACCAAACAATTCGAAGGGAAATGCTAAGAATTATATATTTTGGAGTTTTGTTCCTGGAAATGGTGATATCCTCTTGCACTCCCGAAGATCCAAATGAATGTAAGTATTTTGATTACTATCACGATGCTTGATGTATTGATGGGCATGGAAAAAACCGTCATAGGCTTAACGTTTGTTATTACAACCCACAAATTTTGGCAGAAGAAAAACTAGTTTATATTAAAATAATTTTTTAGAAAGTTTTTTTAATATATCTTGTTATTTTTAACATGATTTTTTTTCAAGTCAGAAGTGATTTATTTTAAAAATAACAATTTCCCCTAAACAATTGTTGTGTTCACTTATTGAAACTTAACATAAATGGGGGACATTATTGTTTAATAATGTTTCACACTGCGCCTATCAGCAATTTAAAATAAGAGAAATACTAAAACCAAAAGAAACTAGCCTAACTTTCCATTGTTATAGCTCAGTCGCAGATCCTGCGAAACAGGAGATACAATATACAGATATACACAATACCTTGACTCGTTATCATGTAATTGATCGAAAATAATACAATCACATTAACAGGTAAAAAATCACATACGAATCATAGTGGCATACATATGTTTTATAATACCCAAAAGTCATCAAAAAGGTTACATTAATCATACTACCTGATTAGGATTGACAATTTCAAATAAAAATAAATAATTTATTGAGTATTGGAACATTGCAATGTGACAATAAACCATGAAATTTGAACTGCGTCGGATTAGTTGTGAAATATAACGGAATACAATTTGAACGCCATTGTACATGTTGTATAAGATCTTGATTTATGCAACTAAACAAATAGTGAAATTGATCTCCAATTAATAAGTTGTCACATAGAGTACAGAATCTTTCATGACGAGGAATGTTATTCCATCGCCCTGTTTCTTTAGGCAATCTCAAATTTGAGGTACTCATATTACAAATATACGTTCAATTTATATTGTTCAGTGTTGTTAGATATGACTACAGACAAACTTCAGTCTTCAAAAAGGAATACAACATTCCTTTTGTTAAGTTATATGTGTCTGAAAACCACCTCTGCATAAATTGGCCACGGAGTCTATGCCGAACAGTTAATTTCACAAGTAAAGGATTCAATGAATTTTGACTATAATAGTTAAAACATAATATTAATGAATTTACTTTTGTATACAGTTCTGAGATGTATTTGGGAAGATGAAGGAGGAACTCTTAGATGTGGGATGGAGGACCAAGTTATCCAAATACGTTCGGCAATTTACGCACAAGATATCAATCAAGGGGCATGTTGTAGTGGAGACGTTACTTCAGTGATCAAATATTTATGTCAAAATGAACCAAGCTGTGAGGTGATAGCATCAGATGAAGACCTTAGAGTAGAAGATAGCTGCTCAGAGCATGAAAACATCGACGAACAACAATTAAAGGTTCTACAAATTGCATATACCTGCAAGCAAAATACAGGTTCTATTAATATTTTAATGGGTTAACTTTCCTTGAAAGTAGAAAAGTAATTAACATTTTAAATATCTTTTGTACTACGATGACCATTTCTAAATCATCAGAATATAATAAAGTATATCTCTTGGTGGAAATTTAAAAAACAATTTAATATCACCTTACTGAAATCCTAATGTAAACTTTTCTCAGTTAAATATTTTGTTCGTGTTTGTACTAAAACAGTTAATTTCAAATGTACAGCGTATTTTGCAAAAGTGAAAAAACTTACGAAGCATAGGACTGGCAATTTTAAAAGAACCGAGGTACGACAATTTACACATACAGAATCAAGCAGAAAATCCGGAAAAAAACAACATACAAAAATCATAGCAAATTAACCAGAGACAATGCAACTCAATACAGAAATTTTATATAAAAAGGACAAATATACCTAAGGAGCAATCAATAAAACGTAATCCATTGGACAGACAAACCCGGGAAGACAAACGAACAACCACAAACACAACAAATAAACACAGAAAACTAAAAACAATGAACAACACGAACTCCTATAAAAACCAGTAGTGAACCCAGGTGCTCCGGAAGGGTAAGCAGTTCCTGCTCCGAATACGGCACCCGTCGTGAAGTTCAACAAAGTCAATCCGGTGGAAGTCACAAATCGTAGGAGGCACATGAAAGGTTACGACAGTGGGAACAGGTCCAACATCACCTTAGATATTGGAACACTGTAATGGTCAATCAATTCATGATGACGACCGTAAAATTTCTTAAGTGATGACATCAACTTATCCCTGATAAAACCCTGGTTAAGAAGCTTTTGTGACAGCAGTAATCCTCTTTGTCGAAAGTCAGGGTAACTCACGCATGCCCTATATACTAGATTCCTAGTAAGCCGTGATTATTAAGTCTTTCTGAAAGTTAAGCGTGTCTTTCGTCTGTAACAGTACAATCTGTGACACTGCAATTAAAAAATATCCGGCTACTATATTGTATTTGTTTTTTCTATATCGCCCATATTCTCAAGCATTTTTATGCTCATCCTCCAAAGTCAGGGTTTTGTATACACGTTCTTTAGTACAAACCCCTGACATCACATATTCATATTTTACCGGTTGGAAGTGAACGATTTTCATTCGTTACTTGTCAAGGTCAAAAGAGAATCAATTTGCGTCGTAGGTAGAATTTTCTAGGTCACACACCAAGCGGCGATATGTTCGACCCGCAAAATATGAATGTGTGATGTCAGTGGTTTGTAGGAACGAACGTGGATACAAAACCCTGACTTGGGAGGATGTTTTATGCTGTATCTATAATATTTATTCTTACATAACTTATTAGCATTGTACATCAATCATAAAATATTGTGCTTTGCATCCATTTTATTTTGTAGGAAAAATCAAAATAAGACCACCAACTGATACGTTTCCTTTCACAGGAGGGCCATTTATTTTGATGACTACAGGTACAAGTACAAACGTAACTTCAATTAAAAGTACAGACTTTACAAATATAGACTGATTTCAATCACTGAACTTCACTTTTAGACATATTGCAGCAGAAAACTATAGAATGACAGACATACATGTGAGCCAAAAAAATATTGAGTATGAACGAGGTACATGTAATGTAAGGGGATATGAATGCAGTTTATAATTTGAACCGCTAAGTGAAAAAAATCTATAACATGTAACCACATGTATAAAATGTGATGGGAATCTTGTAAAATATAAAAAAAACGTTTAACACAACAACTATACTAGTCAGTGCTATATGACGTTTAAACAGAAATGCATTTTTAAATTTCAGATATTCGTTTAAACCATTCTTACCATTTGAAAAGCACATGTAAGAGTTTATATGACAAAAGGTTTTAAAGCTACAGCTTATGGTTAAACTGATATACTGAAGCCACCAACACGACAAAGATTTGGACTGAATTTTCAAAATGTACATGTGTAAAAATGATATAGTATACATGCAAATTAATTAACGAATATTGTACATGTTATTTGGAAATTGGCATTGCGTGCATTTGTGTAACCCACTTCATAATGACTTGTTAAAGATGTATTTCTATTATACTTCAGATTCAAAATGCAAACCTATGTCAGGTACAACTATTATCCCAGGCAAGAAAACAGGTTCGAACGGTGAGTATTTTAATCTAAATTATGTACCGTCCACTCTAACTTACAGTTCTAGCAAGCGGGCACATTGTTAATAGTCATACTGTATTGGCTTTTATAGTGTGTTGTATACACCAGGGTGTCAGGATAGATGGGGGGGGGGGGGGTACCCATAAAACCGGTTTAACATCACCACTGTTCAGTGTCTGTACCAAGTCAGACTCTACTGTCCCACTGTTGTGTTCATGTTTGTGTTTTGTACTCCTTTATGTTATTTTTTGTACGGCGTTTTGTCGGTTGGGTTGCTTTATTGATTTTTTATGTTATTGTTGGCCTTTCCTGTTATCCATTTTGTTTATCGAAAATGTTTTATTCTTATTTTGTACATATGGCAGTTGAAAGTTTGATTACGTCCGTGCTCAATTCCCTTCCGTCACCATGGAAATATATATTGATACTAGTAACGGAAATCATGCCAAAATTTTAATATATGTATGAATATACATGTAGGTTTACAATACATGCAACGCTATATCTTTGCATTGTGTCACATTTTTGTTATCTTCGATTCATAAAAATGTGTTGTATTTCTTTGAAACGCACCAATGTTTTGAATATTTTTCTTTATTTGACAGTGCCTGCGATAGCCGGTGGTGTTACAGGGGGAATACTCATGCTGGTGATTCTCATTGCTCTTAGTGTACTGATTAAGAGGTACGCTATAATAATATCTAGGAAATATATAATATAGTAATACAGTAGAAAGTTTCCATGACTAGGGAATTTTCGCCCGAGGATATACATGAAATATTTATTAACCTATATTTTTTTTAATTTGAATAATTTTCTATTCGCCAATATGCAATACACATACTTGCCGACAGATTCGTTACATTTAGAGCTAAATTCGTTGTCGAATGGGAAGGTGAATCCAACGTCTTTTATGAAAAATTCAAGACGTATTTTTCATGATGTAAACAAATTAAGAATCACAAATCTACATTTTATCGTATTGAATGCAATAACACAATTGCTTTGTATCGTATCCCATAAATAATAATAACAATCCTTGACGAACCCCGTCTTGTCTTTCAGAAGATTTTGTATGACTTCAGACGAATATGTGTCAGAACCAAACACAGCTAGCAGCAGAAAGGGTTCAAAAGACAACAGAGCACATATTGTAGAATATGTTGAAAATAATTTTCAAATCGAGACAGAAAATGTCGAAAATAATCGAACAAGAGAATTTTATCAACCACATCTAGAAATATTAAGAACCCACAGAAAAGACAATGCTCAAGTACACACATCAAAATCGGTTGATGAACATGAACTGGAAGACGAGGATCATTCAGGCTCTGACTTTGTTACTGCAAATTTAAATACATGTATACAACTAAGTAATAATGGAAAACAGAAACACGAGAAATATTTCAAAAGTTTTGATTTTGAACCTCCAAATTCACATTCAGAAACGAACGAACACGGCAATGACCAACAGACAGATGAAGAATATCCCAAAAGTTCTCATTATGAAACTCAAAATTCACATGGACAAATTATTCATGACCAGGAGGAAGATGAAGAACTACATAAAAGCTCTGACTTTATTCCTCTGGACGGGTGCGACTAATATTATCAGTAATTACAATAAAAATTTGTATAATTTGATAATATGCAAAAGCCTTATCGATAATATAGGTTTTAGTATTAGATTTGTATACTGAACACTTTAGTATATACATTTTGATTGCAATAGATATGCATATTTTCATGGCAAAACTTTCATGACGTGGGTAAGCAAGGCGCATAAAAGGCGGCTGGTGTTAACCATTAGCTTTTTAATCATGGTAAAGGAAAACTAAACACATATCAAAACCCACTATAGAAGTTGATTCGATACACTTCCAACTCCAATGGTCACAAAATCACACAAAAAAACAAAATTGAAACTCATGCAAGCTAACTGAAAGCAAGCTACGGGAATATAACGGTAAACATGATGTTTCAAGCCTACAATCTTATTTTGGGGTATTCCATGTAATTACCCAAGTTTGTCATAAAATGTTTGCAGCTTCCATTACTCAAATATGTGTAACAGCGTCTTTCAAAGATTTGTAATCCGTCATCACTGTAGATGTCACCAGGATACAAAATGCACCGCACTGGGGAAAACTGTTACTTACTGGCATCCAAATTGGGCTGTGTAAGTGATTAAAAGTTCAGAATGATCCAACGCGATCTCCAAAAAATTGGGAGGCGAGGTTGTTCGAATGGGGTCAGTACATTTTTGTAGTTTGTCGTATCTAATACTGGTCACTAGCCTGTCAGAACTGAAATAGTGAGTTTGAATCCACCTTAGCTTCTAGCTAGTGTGTTTTAACTCTATATTGACAAAGATACCGTTAGTCTGCCGCGATTTATACCGGTAGTCTATATATCTAGCCTACTCCTCAAATAAACATTTGTCGCGATAATAAAATTAAACCATTTTGTTCTAATTAAAATTATACATGTAACAGTAATTGCTATTATACCCCTTATATTTTGTTTTGTACTTGTTCTTATCCCCAGAATATTCTGTTTTCTTTACTATTTGTAATTGAAACCCTTCTTATGAGTGTTGGTTTATTAAATCTTGAAGACGATGATCTTCCAAATTTGACCAAAGAAATATGTATAATATTTTTTAAAATTTAGTCCGAGATTTGTCTGATTCAAACGGCCTTCTTATGGATTGTGCAATGAGAAGTCAAAGCGCACTCATTTAGAGTGAAAAAAAAAAGTTGGAAATTGATCAGAGTTTTACAACAAAAACATATTTTCTACCGTAAAAACCCTACAACTTCAGTTCGATAACCATTTTTCTGTTCAGAAAAGTTTATAGTTTTAAACAATGTCTAATTATTAAGCATTTAATTAATAACAACTATATGTACATGAACCTGGTATGGATGATGAATCGTGTCATCCACTTTATTTTTGTTCTGGTTAAAGACGAAAATCTCAAGTTGAGATATTAAAATAATTTTGGGAAATTATTTTTTTAAATGCTTGCAGTCTGGAGAAAACAAATATGCAATTAATATAAAATTCCAAAAAGATAAAATGTTGTTTGCAATATTTTCAAGTTTTACATATGAAGTGGACATTTTTGAAAAAGGCGTTTGAAGCAGCGGAATCTCGGACTACCTTACAATGCACATTGTAACCCTTAATACTTAAATTATTGAATCAGGCAAAACAAAAATGCAATTCTTCTTTTTTAATCAAATATAACAAACCTCCAGTTAAAAGGTAATAGAGACTCCTTGTATTGAAAACATTTTTTATGTTGCATGTCAACGGCAGACTTTTGAAACTTCCAGGAACCGATTATACATGTAGACATGAAATTATTATACCATAATAGGTAGTAAGATTTTGTTTGGAGGGGGGATTTCAGTTTTGCGACTTAACTAGAACTTCTTATTTAAGATAATGCTAGCAGTGTTAACACAAATCTGAATTAATAATATCACAGTCAGGGTAAAGTATATCTACAGATAGAATTTTGAACACCAACGAGGACTTTGTTAAAGGTTTATTTATCTTTTGCAATATCAACAGTAACATGATTAATAAAGAGGACAACGGTATGAACATTATGTAACTTATGACATTTTCACAAAAGATATAATTGCAGCAATTTAAGGTTCACATACCACAAACATTTACTTTCATCACAAAAAATTGTTATTTAAACAAAATAACATTAATGATATAAAAAAGAGTTAAACAAGCTAAGACTGCTTCTAATAACGCGTTACAAAAGAGTGAAGGGGATCTTGTACAGTACATTTAAATGAAGTGCAATAGCAAATGCCCTTTTTAATGGGTTATCAAAAATTCTTTTGAAATAAGGTTTGAAGTAATGCAAGTACACACAGGTCTAAATGAACAATGTAGTCGATAAATGGGAATTCTTAAACATTGACTTTATACGTGATTGTTCTTATGGTCTGAATAATGGTGGAAGAATAAAACTCTTTTTATACCAATTTTGATGCACAAGATCTGCACATTTCGTCCATTTACGACTCATCAGTTGTGCCCATGGTCTAAAATGTTGAAATCAAAAGAACAATCGAAAAATTTGAAGAACAAATTCAAAAATGACAAAATCGATATTCGGCACTTATCAATGCTTTTTTTAGCTCACCTGTCCTAAAAGGACATGTGAGCTTTTGCCACCACTTGGCGTCCGTCGTCCGTCCGTCTGTAAACTTTTACATTTTCATCTTCTCCTCTGAAACCCCTGGACCTATTGAACTGAAACTTGGTCTGAAGCTTCTATGGAAGGTCCGTTAGACAGTTTGCATAAATCATCCCCGTCCGTGAAACAAAATGGCCGCCATTAGCATTTACATGTTCTGATTGGTCCAAATTTAAAACTTCTCCTATGAAACCGTACAGCCAAATGATCTGATTTTTGGTATGGAGCATCTATGGAATGTCCATTACAAAGTTTGCATAAATCATCCTGGTCGGTGAAACAAAATGGCCGCCTTTAGCATTTTCATGTTTTAATTGGTCCAAATCTAAATCTTCTCCTCTGAAACCGGAAAGTCAAATGAACTGATTTTTGGTATGGGGCATCTATGGAAGGTCCTTTACAAAGTTTGCATAAATCATCCCGGTCCGTTAAACAAAATGGCCGCCATTAGCATTTACATGTTCTGATTTGTCGAAATTTAAAATTTCTCTTCTGAAACCGTAAAGCAAAATGAGCTGATTTTTGGTATGGAGCATCTATGGAAGGACCTTTAAAAAGTTTACATAAATCATCCTTGTCCGTGAAACAAAATGGCCATCATGACCATTTACATGTTCTGATTGGTCCGAATTTAAAACTTTTTCTCCTCTGAAACCGTAAAGCCAAATGAACTAAATTTTGGTATGGGGCATCTATGAAAGGTCCTTTACAAACTTTGCATAAATTATCATAGTCTGTGAAACAAAATTGCCACCAGAAGCTTTTATATGTTCTCATTGGTCAAATTTTTAAATTCTTCTCCTCTGAAACCGTTTGGCCAAATGATCTTATACTTGGTACGAAGCATCTATGGAAGGTCCTTTACAAAGTCTGCATAAATCATCCCGGTCCGTTAAACAAAATGGTCGCCATTAGCATTTACATGTTCTGATTGGTCGAAATTTAAAACTTTTCCTCTGAAACCATAAAGCCAAATGAACTGATTTTTTGGTATGGAGCATCTATGGAAGGTCCTTTACAAAGTTTGCATAAATCATCCTGGTCCGTGAAACGAAATGGCCACCACGACCATTTACATATTCTGATTGGTCGAAATTTAAAACTTCTTCTCAGAAACCGTAAAGCCAAATGAACTAAATTTTTGTATAGAGCATCTATGAAAGGTCCTTTACAAACTTTGCATAAATTATCAATTATTATGAACAACCAAACCCCCCCCCCCAAAAAAAAAACAAAAAAAAACAAGAGGCTTAAAGACTGAGCCTGTATCGCTCACCTGATAATAACCTAAAACCGCAAAATGTCTTTAAAATTAACAATTCAGGGTCAATAACCCAACAAATGGTTGATGGATTCGTTTGATAATTTCATGTCAGGTAGATCTTGACCTGATGAATATTTTTACCTAGTCAATTTTGCTCCAAATGCTTTAGTTTTTTTAGAAATAAGCCAAAAACTGCAGTTTACGCCTACATTGTGTGTTCTATTTTTAGTCATGGCGGCCATGTTTATGATACTGTCTTTGGGACTTTCAGATTGATTCAGCATTTTCTGTCTTTAGTATGCACTTTAGTACTTCGGTTCTCATTCCAATGTTAGTTTTGTCATTTCGTGTATTTTAATTGTTATGGCATGCACAAACAAGAACAATGAGAATAGTTTATACTAGAATTTCAGTCAGTGATTTTGCACTTTTCTATATTTCTTTCAAGATCATAATTTTGAACATCAGAATTATAAGAAATTGTTTAACTTGCTGCGATACATACTTTTACCAAAAGTAAAATTTTGCTCATATTGACAAGAACATTTAGTTTTTACTACTTTAAAACATTAAAATCTGAGGAATTTTGATATTATTTAATTTATTGCGATATATCTTTTACCTTCCTGAGACGTCATTTAGAACCGTTAAGGACAGTTCTGACCTAGAACTATTCTTGACAGTTCCACCTAAAAAACCAGACTGTGTCCTGACCTAGAATCATCCTGGACATTTCTACCCTAGACCCATGTATGATAGTTCTATCCCGGAACCATTTGTGAC
Source organism: Mytilisepta virgata (assembly GCA_028015205.1). Taxonomy (NCBI): domain Eukaryota; kingdom Metazoa; phylum Mollusca; class Bivalvia; order Mytilida; family Mytilidae; genus Mytilisepta; species Mytilisepta virgata. Next base: position 72,849,214 of record CM051521.1, read on the forward strand.
AGTTAAACCTTAGAACCATTTATGAAAGGGTTGGTTCTACCCAGTACCGTTCTAAAACAGTCTTTGCTTACAGAATAGCAGAGAGGTTAGGCCTGATCTCATCTGTAAACCACTGTAAGTATATAAACCAATAAAAATGGTTAAAAATGTTGAATGAGTTATTAAGATTTTATTGATATTTACAAAATAGATATTGGGACTGGCTCTGTATTCAGTAAAAATACCTTTAGTGTTGTTTTTCTGTGTAAATATATATAATGTTACTGCACAGATGTAAATAGTATGAACCCTTTTCTGTGCAAATACTCATTTTTTCCATGTTGATTTAAATGTCTCAAACTTATTTGATGTATTGTTGTCCATAATTGTTTAGTACACTTCCATGTAGTTGTTTTGTTTGAATCCTCAGCACATGGTGTGTTGTTTCCCGTAAATTAATGATCAGTGTGGTGACCATTTGATGTCTATATCTTTCATTTTTCGTGTGCATTCTTTCTTATACTTAACGAAAATATAATACAAAGCAAAGTAAAATATAATTGTGGAATAACCTTAAATAAATATTATACTGTATCAAATTTAATGCACAAGCTATGCATATCGACTGAAGAGCAAAGTTTCGAGCTGAAGATAATGTTATCTGTATTTATAATGATATCCTCTTTATTTAACTTGTTAAAATAGATAATATATGTAAAAATGTATTCAATTTTAAGATCAGATATAGAAATTGTTTAATTTATGTACAAGTACGTATGACAGTAATGGATACGGATGAAGAAGGTAAGAGCAGTATAACGAATTCTACAATAAAACATATGACTCGTGGGCCGGAAATACGGCGCCTCACACAAAAAAAATAAAAATAAACAAAAGCCACAGATTTATATACATATAGTTTAACTTACATGAGGGTGTGATTATTTATTCTCTGCTGACAAATATAAAAAAGACATTAAATATCATTGTTTGTAAGATCAATATAATTATCAATTATCCAGGACCAGAATAGTTATGCAAGTTCAATTCCTCCTTTTTCAGCATAAAAGTATTTTCCTTATCTTTCGGCTATTATCTTTCATTTTATTTCTATTTTAATACTTTTACAAAGAATCTAATTTACAAAATGTAAATATTTCTCACGTGTTCTCTAAGACATACATGTATGTACATGTTGATATCAGCAAAAAATATTCGCGGATGTCAGTACGATTTGATTGTCTGACGACAAGTTTTCTACCTCGAGCATTACACTACATGTACGCTTTTGTGCATATCAATAATTATATTTCACTATTACTGGAATAGACGCCTTACCTGACTTGAAACTTTACCTATTATTACTGAATATGGCGTGAATGGTTTGAAGAGCAGAAATCATTACCGTTCCGGAGCACCTGCTACATGTATTACTCCAGATTGGAATTCACATTTGCTTAAATTTTTGTTCTGGCTATTTTGTATCTTGTCGTTGTGTTACTGTTTTCTTTTTCTTTATTATTATTATTATTTTAGTACTTTTTTAGTATTTTAGTATTTTTTGCCGATATTTGCTGTTATAGTTTTTGTTGTTGTTGGTGTAGGTAAACTATACGACGACCATATGAATTAATTCAGAAATGATGAAAATTGTATTCGTCGGACTCTTATTCGTAGAATTAGTGATATCTTCCTGTATTCCAGTTTACCGAAATGAATGTAAGAAACATAAGTTTGATAAGTATAGCACATAAAATAAAGTAACCAAAAACATAATGATATTCACGTTGAAGTAATTCTGTGACATACATGTATCAGAAAGCTTGTTTAAAATTAGTGTGGATATTGATATTCAATTCAGTTTCAAAACAAAATCTGATCATTTCTGAAAATGGTATACACGTACATGTTTGTTATTATATCAAATAACAATTAATTTTTTAAACTGAAAATTAAAAACTTAGAAAAGATTTACCCTTCGCCAAAAATTCACGAAATAGAATAAAATTAACACGGTGCTACATGTAATCGTGGCCACAGTTTGTCATTTGCAAATGTCATTTGAACCTTAGATTGTGTATACGTGTATATAAAAAAATCAAAATATAAAATTATTGGTAAAGTGTTCCTGCAAAAAAGCCAATATTGCGCAAAAGTTCAGGGTCCATCAGGAACCACTAAATGAAAAGCATCCTTTTTACAATGTTTCAATCGTGTATTGATAAACTAGTGGATCAAAATATTTTTTTTTGTAAACGTATATGTCTGATGTACCTATGCAGTTCTTAAATGTATTGGAGAAGATGGAAGTGGGCATCTAAGATGCGGAATGGACGATCAAGTTATTAAAATACGATCAGCTGTTTATGCGCCAGATTCTCAAAAGCCCACGTGCAGTACAGATGTTACGCCATTCATCCGGAATTTATGTCAAAATAAGCCAACCTGTGAAGTGTTGGTATCGGACGAAGACCTTAGAGTTGTGGATAAATGTCCTACTGAAATTAAAGTACTTAAAATTGCATTTGGTTGCTACCAAATTACAGGTATGCAAAATTTAACTCGAGGTCTAATGTTTATAAAATAATTTGCCATATCCAGTAACTTTGTTATAGACATTTTATTTCTTCTAGTACTGAACTTCTTGTCAGTTAACTTTATATACCTTCTTTCTCACATATATATTGAATAAATTACATTTTAGGATTGACTGTAAGTTTTTTTTAGTCAATGAAGAAATAACCTCAATAACGTGATGCACACTACCTGGTTATTTAAACGTGTGCACCGTGTGCATTGAGGTTATTTCGAATAGACTGAAAACAAAATCACTGTTAATCCTTATAATTTAATTCCAATCCTTGTTTTGACGTCTAAAACGACAGGATTCCCTTTGATGACATCACAATAGAAAAAAATTAAGTCTATGATATGACAGACGACAAAAATTTGACCAATCAAATGACACGTTACATCCAAGTTTAAATTAAGAGATAATTTATAATAAATATATCCAAATATCCTAGCCTCACAATATTATATTTAGAACTAACAGGAAAACTGTTGCAAATTCACAATATAGATCTATAAATGAAATTCTAAACGAACAAAAATGTTTTAAATTCGCGATTGCCAGTCAATCGACAGGGATAAACTATTCACATAGTTATTTGTGATTTTAGTTTCGCTTTAGATATGTCATTAGCGCCAACATATTTTGATACATATTGTATATGTAATGCATGTAATATATGAATTATAGATTCGTGTGTTTCTCAGGGTCAATTTAGCACATAAACATTGGTAAGTAAACATTCTCTATGAAGCGGTCGTTTTGTTTGGATGTTCTTAATCTTAAAACAGGACTTTTCTACATTATAACATCACTATACATCACTAGCAACATGTCCTGACAATGCAATTGAAATTGAGAATCAAGGACTTGTTTTCACTTTTGCTTTCTGTCACTGGAACTTTTCGTCGTTTTAGATCGACTATATTACAGATTTTACCATAATTTCCTATGCACGTTTGTTATACTGGTAAAAGTACTAGCGTCTTCATTGTTTTTGTATGTATTTTAGAAAACTTGACAAACAGACCATCAACAAATCACAATTCGTTATCAAGAAACCCAACTTCTTTAATGTCAACAGGTAAATAAAGTGTATAAGCAGAGAAATATCGAATCACTGAAACGAAGGAGAATTTTTGTTACCGAAATCCAGTGACAAGGCGTGAATAGCTACACTGGGAACAAATATGTATTACTTTGTTTATAATCTTACTGGATCTGACACCTCTTTGAATACTTTTACGAATTACATTATTTCGCTTCCAATACCATTGAAGAATTATAATAGTAAAGAGTCATCCATAGACAACAGAATGGATAACGGGAAACATTAACAGTGACTTAATAATCAATCGAAGCCAGCAAACAGACAATATCCCGGACAATAACATAAAAGAACACCAAGCAAACATTACCACAGGATGGACTAATTCGGTACAGTCGGTGGGTTAAAATCGACTTTTAGGTACTTAAACATCCCCCTGATCTATCATGCCACTATTGTGTAAAAAAAAACGTACTTAAACGTCTATAAATTGTGATTACCAACAAGGTGACCGCTTGCTAGAACTGAAAAATCTGGTTGGACGGTACATATTTTAAATAGCAGGGTCGGACTTTGGTGATTTTAACTGTACATGTATAAATCTAAAATTTTGCCTGACTATGAAAAACGAATGTAAAATATGACATATATCATGATTTAGTTTACTTTTAAATTTCAGCAACTCGGACCACTCTCATAAATATTTCTCAATACAAAAACACACGTTATGCAGTAGGTCAAAGAACAAAAAGAACAACTGGTGAGTTTAAGTCACACACCAACGTACGTATTTGAAGTGGGTATATTATTTAAATGATTTCAATTGTTAATCATAAACTTAAGGTGTTTTATACTGAGAAAAGAATTAAATTATGGATAATTAATTGTGCTTGAAAGGACATCTTATATATACAGGACAGGCACTGGAAATGCAACATACCGTCCCAACTTATAGTGATTACGCAAAATACATGTGCAGGGAATGCAAAATGTTTTCAGTAAGATAGGTCGTGAAATGTTTAATGTACATGTATTTCAAATACAAAGGTTAAGAAAAACCCTAAGAGCCATCCAACAAACATAAGACCAGATACAAATAAAACACTTAGATGGAGAAGTACATATATAAACTACGGAGACACACAGGGGACACGACAATAAAAAAATTATATCGTTATCTCGATTTAAAAAATCGTTATCTCGTTTATTATATCTTTATCTCAATTCATTATATCGTTCTCTAGATTTGTATCGTTATGTCGAATTTTTATATCGTTATATCGAATTATGTATTATCTGTTAATGGTGAACTTGATTGGGTATTTGTTTGGATTGGTAGTGGACGCGTATTTAACTAACAATATTGCATCGAAATAACAATATAATAAACCGAGATAACGATATATTAAATCGAGATAACGATATAATGAATTGAGATAACGATATAGTAAATCGAGATAACGATAATAATAAATCGAGATAACGATTTAATAAATTGAGATAACGATATAATTTCTTTTATTGTCGTGTCCCCTGTGGGGCTCCGTAATAAACAACTAATAGATACACATGACAAAGAATTAAAAAATTATAATGAGGAACACGGAACCCATAAATTTCATATGACGTAACATATGCGTTTTCCTTTACTTAGGCCATTGGAAACCAGCAAATTCCGCATAAATAAATTACCCATTATCCTTAGAATTGACACTTAATAGTGCTTTTTTACACTTTAAGTTTTTCCATACAAATCTTAAAGGTACATGTATGTGTATCATTTCTAAAACCACCTTTGTTTGAATGGTGAAGTATATAGTTTTATACCAAGTCTCCTCATTTCTTTGTGTTAAAGCTATTAACAACTGCTTGGCAGATCGGACTTGCTTTGACAGTGTTTTCATTATGTTATATCCAATTTTGAAAAGATTACTTGACATATATTAAACGATAATTTTTGAAATTTAAGTTATTAATATATGTCGGTAAATTTCCATGTTTGATGTATAGAGTGTGCTAAGACATACTAAGACCGAGGTCACTGTGACACAAGGCTATTTAAATCGTTTTCGAATCATACTCTAGGTATCATTTTGTTAATTTCATTATCAATATTTGTAGGAGTCCTTACCATTAGGTCAACAAATTATCAATATCCTATATCAAGAAGAACATCAAATTCTGCGGTTGTGCCAACGGATAAAATCAAAAACACAGAATCTTCCAGTACGTTTATCTTTTACGTCACCTTTGTTAAGAACCCCTTCTGCAGATTTTGATCTGCTACAGAGGGCTAAACTATCGATGCTTTCCCACATCTTTGCCTTTCCCCAGTGGCAATCGAACTTCTGATACCGATTATTTCCAGCACACAACAATCAATCAATGAATTTTAAGGAAACAAAGTAAATGACATAATGTTCAATAAGAGCATAACATATGTATATATACACCATACTTGAATATCACAAAAAAGCAAGCAAACAACACTTTAATTTATCTCTTTATCCTGAATATCACTAGAACAATATCGAAAAAAAAACTGTCACAATGACGTCAGATCAAAACATGTTTGTTGAGCTACATGCCGTTACAAATATTATGTGGAGACGTTTTACGTATTATCGACTTCATAATAAACCTATTTACTGAAATGTATTTCAAGTGCAACAATGGAATGCTCTTGTTCACTATTGTGATCTTAGTAATGCTATCTTGGCATACTGCTTAGTGGACAGAATTCATTTCAACACATTATATCATCATTTTTAATCCTTTTGACGCATTAATTTCAAACTTGTAAACCAATATAGCATTACTAACATCACAATAGTGAACAAGAGCAATATTTCTAGGTAAATATTTAAAAATGCTTTAAGAGGAATTTTTTCCATGTTAACCAACACTTGACGTCCGTCGTCCGTCTGTTAACTTTTTACATTTTGATCTTCTTGAAAACGACTGAACAGAATTTGACCAAACGTGGTTTAAAATAGGACCCTATGGAAATATTCATTAAAACATATTCTTGTCTCAAACTGCTGAGGCCATTGGAACCAAACTTGTAAGAAATGGTCCTATGGTAGTCCTCTTTCAGAATTGTGTCAAAAGATCCAGAATTTTAACAAAGATGGCCGCCAAAGCTGAACTTGATTAAAATAGGACACTAAGCTAACATTTATTGATAAAATCTTCTTGTCTGAAAAATCGTGTACAATAATCTGCAATGATGTTTCTTACTGTCTGGACACCTCAGAACACTGAACAATCTATTGTTGGTTAAGTAGCCGTATGGCGTCGTCAAAGTAAACATAAAAAGGGTAAAGTTGTTTATAAAGGTTATATTTGTATACCTCACAGATGATCTAGAAAGGGGAATTTCCAACAGTAAAATTAATGCACTTGAAAATTTGAAAAAAAATTTAAAAAATGAATTTTTCAACTCAGACCTATTCTAAAATTTGTAAAACTGTTATTTTAAATACACTTTGTGTATATTTTATGCAACATGAGGATGTAATACTTAATTTTATAAAATCACAAAGGAAGAATTATCTCCCTTTTACATTACAAATTACATAGGCGGAATTTTTGTGTTTATCTGGAAACCATGATTTAACAAAATCGGGTCAGTTCAAATGTTTCAGTTACGACTTAGCTCATTGCATCTTTCAACCATGTGACTAGACAATTCACTTTGATTAAGGTATTCAAATTTTGAAAGATCCATTCCACGGACCGAGGTGTCTTAGACAGTAAGTTTTTTATGGCTGGTCATTAGCAAATTTAATCCACGTGAGTGATACATGCTCCTGGGAGCCTTTGTTATAACAACTTGTGCATAGCTTATAACTTTTAACCTAGAAAAGTCATTACTGTGTATAAAATAATGTATTACTTGCGTGTATATTCCTATCTTTGAGGCGATTCTGCTGACGGAGAACTTTAATTCTGCATAGTATCCTCACCTCAGTAGTAATAGGCTTGGCTTTACATTGAGTTTCAGAAACAGCTCTGTTCAAAATTGCTGTAAGAAAAACTTTGGTAAAATTGTTTCATCTCTCTGAAAGATTAACTTTACCTGAAATATAGACTTCCTATACAGCTTCGTTTGAAATTTCATCGTTTTTGTCATAGTTTGGTTCATGGACGAATAAACTGTAGAAACATAAACAGTTACGTATTTTGCCAAAAGTAATATTTAGATGGCATATTATTTTCAAATTTCAGCTTCCAAATTCATAATTTCAACCACTGCAATTGCGGCTCCAGTCTCCTTCACATCAAAAATAATAGAACGCTTTGTCACAAGTTATACGGAAAACCATCGGTCAAAAAGTTCAAATGGTAAGTTTCACACGATAAACATGTGATCATGATCCTTATCAGAATATCAATTTCACAACTACATGTACATGTATACTACCCTTAAATGTTTTCGGAACTTTATTTTACGCTTTTAATCAGAGAAACGACCATAACCCTTTCATATTATGAATGTTTGAAAGTATTTAATAGCGAAAAAAAGAAACATGTCCTTCCGAAAAACCATAAATCATTCATGTCTATAGCTTTTGTCTTAAAATGATAAGTTTATCATAAGGTTTTACTTTAAGTAGAGCAGGCATAAAGTTTGTCAACTATTTTCAATTTCTAAACGGGTTTAGGGACGAACATATCAAGAATATCATTGTAATCGGAAGACAATGGTCAAAAAATTGACGCAAACACGTTCAGAGATAAATAATATGGGAGCGTGAAAAAATAAGGCAAATTCCACTGATCCAGGTACATGTTATTTTAACATATTACAGTAACAGGCAGCAACTAATCATAAGATAATAAAACGTATCACAAAATACCGAAATAAATTTGATGAACTGTTTGGTCATTTCGTTGACTGACAGCTAAATTTCCCCCGATGATTAGTTGCAGCTATAGCTGGTGGTACAACAGGAGGCATTATCTTGCTGGCAATGGTTATAATTGGTGTATTACTTTCAAGGAGGTAAGATATTAACATTTTTTATACTGGTGGATTAATTTTATAAAAAAAAGAGATGTCAGAATGTTTAATGTATATCTTTTATATTTCTTCTTTGGAGATAAATTAACATGTTTTTATTCACCGTATTACATTAAAATGTATGGAATAGATATTTTAAAAACATATATCAGGGGTGTGGATTTATATTGATTTTTGAATGGAACACTCTTTTCCGAGTATTAATATTTGCCTTAAAGGGTTAACCTGTTATAAAATCATTATAAATTCATGTCAAATGAACTTTTAACCTATTGTATAAATACGATAAACTCTGTAACAAAACATTGAATAAGACTGATGTCAAAATATTGCCATTGCATCACTTGATTAACTTTGAATGACGTCACATTAAAATTTCAATTTTATTATTTGCTCGGGTTGGTGGGAAAAGGTTTCAAACATTTATCACTTTATTGCTGTAATTTGTTTTTCACTAGTGCGTTTTTCATATAAAGCTAAAATTCATATGATATCATAAGCCTTTTCAAACTTTGTTTCAGATTTCATGGAAAGACTACTGGAGAATTCTTTTTAAAATTTAAAACAACTTTCAGTAGAAATAAAAATAAGAGCAATCATCATAAAATAGAAACAATCGACAACGACTCTGACTTTGAATGTTTTGTAAACACTGTAACGAAATGTAAACAAGCTTGTTAAAGCATGAAGACATGAGCAACAACTGCAATGACTGTAATATTATAACATCTGATTTATTAGAATTTGTCCCTACAGATCAATAAACAAACCAAACCAATGGGATGTATTCATCAAGAAGTATTTCTTGGTAGGGAGTCTCCTCAAAGCAATCTCAAAATCACAGTTCTGTAAAAATTTCACAAAAAAATATTATTCACGTTAATGTTCGAAGGTGCTCTGTTCAAAAGAGGAAAAATCTAATTTCTTTTCTTTTTCATAAAAAACATGAATTATACAAAAAACCTAATGATGTCAATTGAAATTTTATTTTCCTGGACTCAGAGAAGGGTTTTCCCCAAAAATCAAAAGTCGGGAGGAATCGTAGATCCAAGGGGCAGTACTACATGCGGAACGTATACGTGCTACAGCTTATTATATCATACCTCGAGCTCCTTTGTGAAGGATTCAAATGAAACGCTCAACATATCAATAAAAGAAATAACGTTGATAAAGATTATCTTTAATGAAATCATTATATGTATGAATCTTGATCATTTCAATTATCATAAAGACCATTATAGTTGAATAAATTTTACTGTAAGTGCACTTAACGTTTATGTTACGATATTATTGCACAGGACTAGAAGGTATATATGTAATAATATTATAAATGAATTTTAAACGTAATGCATTAGATACAGGATAATATTCATTCACACATGTAAATCATCTTGACGTAAGAGACCAATAACATGTATCAAGTAATCATGTTCCCCAAACGAAATGTCGGGGGAAAATATTGTTTTTACTCCGTTTCTTCATTATTATTATTATTATTATTATTATTATTATTATTTCTTCAGTAGCTGCTGTGCTAGGAAGTGTTCTCGAAAACGGCCCTATCGATTGAAACTAAACACGGCACAAAACAGGGCACCATCTAAAATTGTGCCTCGTCATACTAAACAATCCAATATGGCCGAAATTTTCGAAATGGCCGCCTTCAAAGTTTTAAAAAATTCTTTAAAAAATAGCAAATCATTCTTGTGAGCTCCAATTTTAGTGTAAAAATGTTCAGCACTATCGAAAATGGTATAGACAAGGTTTATGACATATAATTTACTATTAATCAATTGAAGATAGGTTCGAAAATGGAAAGGATTGAAGATGCTGTATCGTTCACATGGCATGAAAGCCATTTTTATTGATGTACCTCAAACAGAGGAGTCACTTCTCCTGATCATTATAGAGTGTGGTAAGCCTTGTAGGAACCAACTATTTCTTCATCAAGGTCCTTCATATTCTAAAATTTGACAGTTATCCAGAATATTTTTGCATGTATTTCCCATAGGGTCTTATGTTAACATAAGTCCTCTGCTAAAGGCTTTTGAATTAGGGGTCGGCACCAGAGTAACAACACTTGGTGAGCACCTTACGAGGAATATTCTGACCATGTTTGGCTATATTTGACAAGGCAGTTTAAGAGAGAAAATGTTTGTTTTTTAAATCAACCAATCAGAAAGAAGAATTACCCATGGCGGCCATGTTTGTCGCCTGATCTGGAGAAAATGAGGACACTGTGTAAAAAAAAACTCCAGTAGATGCTTCCTGTCAAGTCTCGTTCCCTTTGACCAAGCGGTTTCAAAGAAGATTATCTACCGATGAAAGACAAGAACTGCCCATGACGACCATGTGTGTTGACTGATCGGGACCAAATGAGCAAACTTTGTATAGTACCTCCCAATTACATGCTTTCTGTCAATTTTCGTTCCATTCTGCCAAGCGACTTCAGAGGAGACGATTGTTTTATATCAGCCAATCAGGAAAAGGGAATGCTAACGGTGGCAGTATTTGTATTCCGATCGAAATAAAATGAGGAACCTTTATAAGGGACCTCCCATACATGCTTCCAGTCAGGTTCCATTTGGGCAAGCAATTTCAGAGGAGAAGATTCTTTTATATTAGCCAATTAGAAAGAAGAACTGCCGATGGTGACCATATATGTACTCCGATCTGGATGAAATAAAGAAATTTCGTAAAGAACCTCCCATAGCTGGTTCCTGTCAAATTTCGTTCTATTTAGCCAAGCAGTTACAGAGAAGAATAAAAAGTTTTTTAATCAACCAATGAGAAACAAGAATTACCTATGGCGGCTATGGTTTTTTTTTCGATTGGGACGAAATGAGGAAACCTTGTAAAGAACCTCCATAGATGCTTTCTGTCTAGTTTCATTCCATTTGGCCATCAGATTTCATAAAAGATTTTTTTATATCAACCAATCAGAAACAAGAGCTGCCCGTGCCATATTTGTAGTCCGATCGGGACGAAATGAGGAAATTTATAAAGGACATCCCATATATTCTCACCGTCAAGTTTTGTTCCATTTGGCCCAGCAATTTCAGAGCAGAAGATTTTTGAAAACTTAGCTAATCAGAAACAACAATTGCCCATAGCGTCCATGTTTGTTGTCCGATTGGGACGAAATGAGCAATCTTTATAAAGGATCTTACATAGATGCTTCCTGCCCAGTGATTCCAGAGGAGAAGATTAAAATGTGAAAAGTTAACAGACGACGGGCGGACGGACGACGGACGCCAAGTGATGACAAAAGCTCACATGGCCTTTGGCCAGGTGAGCTTAAAACGAATTTTATTTAAAAGTCGTGACATATTTATAGGTTAAATATACAGTTACAGGTAAAGAATAATTGCCCAACTATTTCTATAATGTATTCAAATGTCCCAATAATACAGGCCCGATCTATTCTCTTCTTAACCTTATTAAAATAAAATCAGTCTGAGTGAACTGAGACAAATTGAACATTTCAGCCGAACAATAATACAGTGAGAGTAAGTCAGACTTTTCCAATGAAAACGCAGGTTACATTTTTACAAGTATAATTTTTATAGCTTTTAAGATGTAATTGAGAGATTTGTTTTGAGATACGGAAATATCGAAATTAAGAAAAAAAACTTTTGGTTAGCAACATGTATGTGCTTTTTCTCTTTTGATTGTGTTTTTGTTGTGTTTTCTCTCGAATTTGCCTTGTCTTTAACTTTTGATATTTTAAAATTAGCTAACTGTCTCAGTGATTTGGTATTCTTTTCCCGATATTTACTAATTATAAAACAGCATAGTACAATGGTGCAACAGTTAATGTACATGTAGCTGTGAAGGAATTTCAGTACACAAAATTACATGTATATGGTTGTGGCAACCTTGTTCATGTTTTATTGGCTACAATTGTTTTGTTACATCCCAAAGTTTTGTTCATCGGCTTACTTCATTAAGATTAGTCAGTCAGTGCAGATGTTTTCAATATTTTCTATTATGCACTGTCTGGTCAGTCTTCTCCTTCTCCTGCTGTGATCTACGTTTCTCAGCATATGCTTCATCTTAAGTCAAAATAAAAAGACATTGGAACCCGGCTTCACTTTGTTGGATAGATGTGGAGTAAGAAGGACTGATTCAATTGCAATATCCGTTACAGAAAGTTTATATTTTTAATGTCTTTTCTGGAAACAATTGCACCGAGATAGTTTGTAAATTTTTCGTTGGAAAGTGTAGACTCCAAAACTCTATCATGGCTATCATGTTTATAGAATCTTCACTTTTGTTTTGAAGTGAGACATCCGCAAGGTAAATGTAGATTCAACACTCCTGTACTGTTATCTGGGTCCAGGTCAATTAGAGTAGACAATCTCCAATATGTGCATAAGGTACATAACAGTATTAACAAAACTCGCAAGTCCATAAGACGTGTGACAAAACTGGTATCACACCACTGGAAATGATCTGAAAATAAATTGTAATATAAACCGAAAAGTTGAATACTTTTTTCCAGTGAATTTGACGTAACTGTAGTGTTACGGACACGTAGCAATGAAATACAAAGTTCAAATGATGAACACCTTTATGTATAATGTAATCAAGACTGAGTTTAGCCTATTAGAAAAATCTTAATGCCATACTTTTAAAGATCCCTAGTTCTGTTCTGTGAAAACGACATTCAAAATAAGCAGCACCTACCTAAATATACATTTTTTATTTTGAAGATAAAAGTGATAAAATACTTTTGGTCACTTCTAAAACGAAAATATAGAATTTTATGGTCACACTCATTGCAATATATGACAAACAGTGCATGACACCCCATTTTCCATATCAATTCTGATAATTTTTCTCGGCCGAGGCTTCGGGCTGATATCGAAGTATCAAGGTGACATCGGGACTTATATTGAAAATGGGTATTACATGTATATAATTCATTCCGGAACGTCAAATTGAAGTTAAATTGGACGTATTCAGTATTTTGACTATATATTAACTTTAGAATGATAGAAGATGAGTATTAGGATATTCAATTTGTTCCTCTGCAAATTTCAAAGCATCTAAATTATAAGACTTCAATTATTGATACACTTTAACTAATACAATTAATCATATATGCAGATCAATATCAACTGTACCTGTGTCCCGATTTTAACAAGCAGTGCATATATAATCATTAAATCACTAAATGCTTGATGCAATACAGAAACCTCGGATAATTGATTTTATGGCGGCATCATATGATATACATGTAGCTAATCCCTTTTGGTTATAATCAAACCAAACACTTCTCAGCCTCCTCTTTTCAGTAAATAATCCCCTTATACAATTTGCATGTATATACAAGTATATAACCTGATTGATCCAAACACTATCTAAAACAGATTTTGGTGTTTTCTGGCGCATTGTCTGTATAAGATCTTAAATATGCCTTATTTTTACCAGCAATTATTATATGTGGGGGTAACATATTTTATGAAGCATTATCTAAACCAATGACTAATAGTCTGTCTGCCTCCTGACACTTTAAAATGCAGTGTTTGCCTCCTAAAACTTTAAAATTCAGTGTTTTGCTATACTTTCTGCAAATAATCAATTCCGTAGTATATAGAAATGACTTATTTGTGTGATGTATCTACTGAGGATTTTCAAGATATAACTTTTTGCGCATATTAATAAAATCGCAGATTTTTATGTCATTTAAGTTAGAGCAATCGATCTTCCATTCGATATAGTTTTAGACGACCCTTGATATAAAACTTTTGTAAAACTGGTCCAAGCTCGAGGCAATTGATAAAAGCAAACAACACATTCCATTTGTTAAAAAAATATAACGGGAATTTTCTCCAATGGTAACATAAACCCACAAATTCATTAAAAGTTGAAGAATTTTCAAATTGCTTTTGGCGAGATACGAGAAAGCAATCTTAATTAGTAGTCGTCGTTTTGCAAACAAATTTTCTCCGGATTTGAGGATAATTGAGCTTCATTTGTTAAGGATAAATCCGGTTAAAGTTTTTTTCTACATCATATTTTATCAAACCTTTTATTGTCTTATGCCTTTGAACAGTTCTAATAGTTCGCCTTGAATGCTTGTTAACCTTGAAAGAACTTTGGTCTGTGGGCCGCTCTCATCAGTATTCCATATATTAAAAAAAAGTCGGGATTTTTGTTGATTAACACCTCCTCTAAAGCATTGATGTACTCGGGAATTCTTTCATCGTTGATTGCAACGTGCCTTAAGGCGGTTGTTTCTTCTGGTTTTCTAAATGAAGCTAAAGGATTTTTCTGATGGGTTATCATTTGTAAAAGTGACATCGGGACTTATTGAAAATGGGTATTACATGTATATAATTCATTCCGAAACGTCAAATTGAAGATAAATGGGGCGTATTCAGTATTTTGACTATATATTAACTTTAGAATGATAGAAGATGAGTATTAGAATGTCAATTTGTTCCTCTGCAAATTTCAAAGCATTTAAATTATAAGACTACAATTATTGATACACTTTAACTAATACAATTAATTATATATACAGATCAATATCAACTGTACCTGAGTCGTAATTTTAACAAGCAGTGCATATATAATCATTAAATCACTAAATGCATGATGCAATACAGAAACCTCGGATCATTGATTTTATGGCGGCATCATATACATGTAGCTAATCCCTTTTCGTTATAATCAAACCAAAAATTTCTCAGCCTCCTCTTCCCAGTAGAATCAGATGATTATCCCCTTATACAATTTGCATGTATATACAAGTATATACAAGTATATGGCATGATTGATCAAAACACTATCTAAAACAGATTTTGGTGTTTTCTGGCGCATTGTCTGTATCGTAAGATCTTAAATATGCCTTATTTTTACCAGCAATTATTATATGTGGGAGTAACATATTTTATGAAGCATTATCTAAACCAATGACTAATAAACCTCCTGACACTTTAAAATGCAGTGTTTGCCTCCTAAAACTTTAAAATTCAGTGTTTTGCTATACTTTCTGCAAATAATCAATTCCGTAGAATATAGAAATTACCTTTTTGTGTGATGTACCTACTGAGGATTTTCAAGATATAACTTTTTGCGCATGATTAATAAAATCGCAGGTTTTTATGTCATTTAAGTTAGAGCAATCAATCTTCCATTCGATATAGTTTTAGACGCCACTTGCTATAAAACTTTTGTAAAACTGATCCAAGATCGAGGTAAGTGATAAAATCAAACAACGCATTCCATATGTTAAAAAATATAACGGGAATTTTCTCCAATTATAACATAAACCCACACATTTATTAAAAGTTGAAGAATTTTCAAATTGTTTTTGGCGAGATACGAGAAAGCAATCTTAATTAGTAGTCGTCGTTTTGCAAACAAATTTCTCCGGATTTAAAGATAATTGAGCTTCATTTGTTAAGGATAAATCCGGTTAAAGTTTTTTTCTACATCATATTTTATCAAACCTTTTATTGTCTTATGCCTTTGAACAGTTCTAATAGTTCGCCTTTAATGCTTGTTAACCTTGAAAGAACTTTGGTCTGTGGGCCGCTCTCATCAGTATTCCATATATTAAAAAAAAGTCGGGATTTTTGTTGATTAACACCTCCTCTAAAGCACTGATGTACTCGGGAATTATTTCATCGTTGATTGCAACGTGCCTTGAGGCGGTTCTTTCTTCTGGTTTTCTAAATGAAGCTAAAGGATTTCTCTGATGGGTTATCATTTGTAAAAGAGATATCTTTCGAACTTGCCAACTTTTCAACAAGTCTGAAAAAGCTTCTTTTTTTTGGAAGAAAACATGTCTTAAAAGATGATATCTTTATTATAAAATCCACCATTTCCATTTGATCCTTTTCTGAAAAAGGTCTCCTACGCTTTTTAGAATCCACGAACAGAAGTTCCCAACGCAAATTTACTCTATCACCAGAGAGGAGATGGGGTATAGGATTGAACAGCCGCTCTCAAGTATGACATGCGTCCATCTGTTATTTCACTGCATGCTTCCCTGATAGGCTTATCCGTCGTATCTATACCTCTAGAAATAAAAAAAAAGACTATGCGTAAAAACTTTTAATGTACATTTTGTAATGAGTTTTAAATTTTATTATATATATAATATAATTTAAAAATTTAAATGAATTTTGGAGGGTTTATTCTGAATGATATTCTTGCTGTAGGTTCGGGCCAGGAATCCGAGCTTATATGTTTTAGTCACAATGCTTCTTTTCCATTTCACTGGTACAATGTACCTGCTTGGTTTTTATATAGCAATGGGGTTGTTTTATAATATCATCATAAAACAACCAGGACAGAGCTGCTTATATAACCAACTGTTTTGCTTCCTCCTTCCATTCTAATAGCATGTTTGTAAAAATTAATATATTTTCACTTCCTCTTTGAAAATTGTAATCTCTATCAATTATACTGTTTTTCCTCCCATACTTCATTTTTACTTCTTTAACTATCATCGATCATTTATTACAGTCTGTTTCCTCTTTGAGTATTTCAAAGTACATGTATGTCGATTTCAGTGCCATGAATAATTATATTTCTGTATGAGAATGTCTTCTACGTTGTATATTGTATATCATAGTGAAAATTTACATCAAAAACTGATGTAAAGGAGTATTTTTTGTTTCACTGTAGAACAAAGCATGACTAATTCAAGTAACCATAATTCAAACATCTTACGTTATTTACTATCATAAGGGGTGGGGGGGGGGTAAAAGTGTTCGGAAAATGGTTACACATTGTATATTCAATTTTCGCTGTTGTTTTTAGAAAAGAACATTGTTTATAATTGTTTTTTTGTTGTTGTTGATTTAAACGAATAAAATAATATAAAATATCACTCCACACTACAGAACATTCACTATCATCTTTTTTTTTCACCTTTTTCACGCTATGCTGAAAAATCCGTAATATACAACTCTTATGTTCAAAAGTTACATCCTTTCAACTTAGAATAAGTATCGCGTCGGCACACAGGCCAATTAAAAGAAGCACTTATTTCAGAACAAAGAACATACAACGCAGGCGTTTAATTTTTGTTGATACAAGTATAAAACACTAAAGTGTTTACATTAGTTTACCCTTTACAATGTGTTCTAACGTCTTTGGATCCAAGCTAATAAAGATACGTTTGACGTCGTTTTGAAAATCAAACGAAAATGCAATGGAAAATTTTACCAAATAAACATGTCTTTACAGTTGAGTGTGTCTGTTCTACTAGGCCCCAGAATTAACCAAATGACATCCTAGAACAGTTACGTTTTAAATTGTTTTATATGTTTTAAGCACTTTGGACTGGTCAATTCTTTTGAAATGAAATTCGAAGAATTTAGATATTTCGGGATTTTTTTCGACTTTTTTAAATTTTAAGGTTTTTAAGATAAACGTTTTGGTTTATCACAATTTTAGGCCTTGAGCAAAACTGATGAACTGTAATGTGCACACCTTAAATTGTGGATTCAATTGTTATTACATGATTTATCGTCAATTCTTAAGTACATTCAGAATCTGATCGATGCAAGGTCTTCTTTAAAGCAAATGTAGACAATAAAATAAGCAAAGAATACAAGATCGATGTCTTTTTGTAATAGGTGATTAGAAACATGCACCTTAATTTATAATATTTCTACGGTATTTCTTTTAAAGAAAGTTTATAATTTACTTAAAATAGCCTGTGTTTATTTTCACGTCTTCTAAAATTATAGAAGAAATCAGGATAGCCATCGAAGACTTGTCAATAACAGTTTATTTCTGGTCAAAAATGTTGCAATTTAACGGTGTTGAATTAGTTTAAACTTATTTATTTATAGTGGATTGGGAAACAAGTTATACAATCTTATACCAATCCCTCTAGGGGCTATGTGTTCCTTTACCAATTGTCTGATATCCTGTTTTTAACACACTCACTCAATTACCCAAACCCACATAATGAAAAGGCAACCCACTGCAAGGTCGATGCAGCCTCTAAATGTAGCATCCGTTTGAGCGAGATTTGCAAACTAGAACATCTCAGAATCCTTCCTAACTTATCACCGATTTTAAACAGATATAAAAGCGAAAATAATTCAATCAAACTAGCCAATGTGCTTTAAACTTTGATCTATTTGAATGTTAAGGCTTTTGTCCTCAATATTGAAAAAAGTACAAACATTAATAATTTAATTTTTAATCGGTATAACCTAAAAATAATACTCTTTCTTAATACTTTTTTCGGTGAATAGAATATGGCCCTTGAGAACACAGAAATAAAAATGACATTGCGACTTCATTTTCTCTACATTTGAGAATAATTCTGGGTTATGATGTACGTTTTAATATTTTCAGGTGTTTTTATCAATATTTGGAATTTTACATAGTTATAGTCAAAATAGTCTTTCACTTCTTTATATATGATATATTGTTTAATATTTACATGCGTTTCGAAACACTAAATTGTATAAATAATGTAGATTAATGCAAATAACACATTTTTAAATGACGGAATATTTCCTAACTACTAAATGTTGCACCTTTAAAGACATAAGCAATGAATGCAACCGGCCACTACTATCATGATCAAGGCCAAAAATGTCGGCATCTGAAAAAATCAACAGTAAATTAAATATGAAAGTAGCATTTTTAAGATAATAATAAACTACAAACAACTGAGCAGGTGATACTATACAATTATGGCACTTTACTGAGTGCAATATCATGTTTTATGAACCACTTAGCATCAATATTACTCTAGGCCAACAGCCGCAGGCACTATTGCTTTATGTCGTCCGTGAAACAGGATATCGCACGATAGTGAAGTTCTATAATTGTTTTATAACATTTCACTTTAAAGAGCATGGAAATCACCTGTTTCTAAAAATAGTTCACTGTAAAATATTACTTTTACGGTGCAATATCACAAAATAGGGACTGGTTTCTATCTAAATCTAAAAATACATTACATAATCATATTTTGTCGAATCGACACTCAGAAGCACTGACCTCGGTGGTCTCGTGGTAGCGTGCTCGCCCCGAGTGCAGGTGACGGGTTCGATACCCGGTCGGGTCAAACCAAAGACATTGGTATTTGCTGCTTCTCCGCCAAGCACGCGGCATCTAGGAGTAAGAGCAAAGACTGGTCGGCTCGGAGTCAGTATATTGTGTCCGAGTGAGGTGATATGTCTTCCTGCGGACAGTTACCTCGTGAGCTAGCACATTAAAAATCCTACTTAGCGTGTCGGTCTAGTACAAAGCAGGGATCATATTCATTATCATATCAACATGTCCTCGTCCTGATATGCACCTGGTTGCCACTCGATGTTAAACAATAATTCATCCATCCATCAACATGGTCAAGTTGTCGATAGCGTTATCTGCTTATATACTGATATGATCTTTATTTAGCTTATTTAAATAGATTATAATATATGTGAAGATTTATTAAAGTTACAACATATGTAGAATTCATTTAACTTACGACACTAATGGAAAGGATGAATAAGGTAGGAAAAATTTTAAGGATATACCTGGCAAAAAACGCGATTGCGAGGCAGTATATCTGTTTTTATAATTACAGACACAAAGGATTTTTTTTTTATCATATTCATAGAGCTAATAGTCTGCATCCACTTGACCCGTTAAACGAAGATAACAGTTTGTAAGGAGCAAACATAGTTACGTCATGTTACGTGTACATGTACTACCAGTTGTAATTGTTCTATTTCTTTCTCTGATTCTCTTAGGTAAAGCTATACATGTATTTTAATTTCTTAACGTTACATCTTCTAAGTGTATGTTCTCATTGTTACTTGAACGAATTAGTTGAATTCTGATCTGACATAGACACGTTAATATAATCTGAAACTCAAGTGAAAAATTAACGTGAAATTAACCTAGATTGAGCTAATACGTTAACATCACTTAAAATCTTTCATCTAAAAATTATGAATGTGAAAAATTACACCTTAAACTCATAAAAATATTAAAAAAATTAAAATATTTTTATGCAGTATTTCATCAATTAAATGCACTATAAAATAGTAATTTTATGTTTGCGTGAATTTAACATCATCATGAAATTATCAACGTGAAATTACCTTAAATTTAACGTATACGCTCGATTAATGAAATTCACGTGAATTTCATACGAAAGCTGATTCCACGTGAAATACACGCGAGCAACATTTGCCTGTACATAGACTTTCTGTCTGACTTATTGTGTTACTGTGTTACATGTATCTGTCATGTTTATTTTTCTTATTGTAGATGAACTAGACGACAACCAAATTAATCTTTTCAGATATGATTAAAATAATATTCTCTGGACTTTTATTCGTGGAGTTAGTGGTATCGTCCTGTATTCCAAATCACCGAAATGAATGTAAGAGACAAGTGTTTGATATGTGTACCAGATAAAATATTCTAGTCAACCAAAGAAACGCACTATTGATTGATTGATTGATTGGTGCTTAACGCCACGTTGACGACTAAGGTCACATCGTGGTGAAAGCTGTTTTAAGTTTACTTAAACAGCCGAATAAGATAGTACGTAGAAAGAACAGAAAAATATGTTTTTACAAATAGAAAATAACTGTTGGTTTGTTTTTTTTTTATTTCGGGTTTTACGCCGTTTTCAGCACTTTTGTCTATTTCGCTACGGCCAGTTTCTATTGGTGGAGGAAGCCGGAGTACCCGGAGAGAACCACCGACCTTCGGTAGGAAAATTGGCAATCCTTGTCAATTAAGATTGGAGTCGAACACACCCCGCCAAAGTGTTAACAGGCTAGTGATCATTAGTAGTCATGACGAACTACCTACACCACTCGGCAACCGAGGCCCCCAAAAGGCCCCCAAAAACAAAATGTAAAAATAAACCGCAAACATTTACTGTTAACGTAAAACTATTACAAACAATATATAAAAAAAATATTATGTCAATTATTGCTTGCTTTTAACAACATTATCGGATTTATCTATTAGTAAACAGTCGATTAAAAAATGGTTAATAGAGTGTCGACATTGGCATGGAATACATTGTTGCACTGTTTTGGAAGTTACATTGTACAAAGGAGGTTTATTTAAAATTATTTTGAATATTGATAATCCAATTAATTTCAAATCAAAGTCATACTACTTTAACTTGCAATACCGATAATTGGTATATTATGAATATCTTTAACAAATGGGTCGTTGTACATTTCAAACCTGATATTAAGAGTTAAATGCAGATCTTAGATAAAACATTAAACTTTTATTAAATAAAGATCCATCATCAGAAATTCAGTTGAAATTAAAGTTTTGTAATTTTTGAAACCTCCACATTTTCAAACATCTATTTTTAAATATATTTTTTTCATATGAAATTGACAGAAATGCAAACCCAATTTTATGTCAGGAATATCTATTTAGTTTATTTATTTGGTCATATCCTGATATTATATTGTATCGCCGGTTTTAACTACTCTGGAAATACCACTAGATGTCTATTTTTGAATGTCCAGGTCGACGATGGAATGTTTTCTCCATGTCTGTTTTTTCTCCCTTCGAGCAAGCAAAAAGTTTAACATAGGACCCTTTGGGAAATTTCATTAAAACATATTATGATCTCAGACCAATTGGCTAAATGGGACCAGACTTGGCAACAATTGTCATTTGATGTTCCCCTTTCATAATTGTGTACGCTGACCTGGCCTGTCAATCAAGACGGCCACCAAAGCTGAACTTAGTTTAACATAGGACACTATGGGAAAATTTAATTTCCAGTCACCGTACCTTAAACTTGGCCATTTGGACACCAAACTAATACCATCAATGGTCTCTTTCAGAATTCTGTTTGATCACCTTGAATCTCAACTTAGATGGCCACCACATCCTAACTTTGTTTAACATTGAACCTATGGGAAAACTAACCAAGATAACTGCTACACTTAAACTATCAGTCCTGCTGAAGGTGGACAAGTTAAATCCAGGTGAGCGATACAGGCTCTTGAGAGCATCTAGTTAAATTTTAGAAGGAAACCACAAATTATTTGACGTCAAAATTCATATTAATTATCACGTTAAATTTAAAAAAAAAATTTGTTGAATCAGATGAAAGAGAAAAAAAAGAAACAGAAAGTAAAAAAAATAGAAGAAAAAAAACAACTTTTTTCCATATCAGAATGAAGTAAACTGATTATTCGTCAGTGACCTGTAAAGTACCCCCAAGATAGACATTGGTTGCGCAACGAAGCAAAACCCATCGCACAAAAACAAATAACTTGAAATAAAAAGAATTATTGAGTCTGATAAATTTAAATCTAAAACATTTCTCATTTATCTATACAGTTTTAAAATGTATCGGAGAAGATGGAGGTGGGCATGTAAGATGTGCAATGGACAATCACGTTATCAATATAAAATCAGCTGTTTATGCTTCAGTTGAACAAGTACCTCTGTGCAGTACCGATGTTACGCCATTGATCAGCAATTTATGTCAAAATAAGACAGACTGTGAAGTTATAGCATCGAGCGTTGACCTTCGAGTTGTGGATAAATGTCCCACAAAATTTAAAGTTCTTAAAATTGCATATGGTTGCAAGAGAATCAAAGGTTTGTAAACTTACAGTCAGTGCTTAAAATACCATACAACAATAAAGAAATGATTTCGGAAATTTAAACACTACAAGTAGTCCATTCGTTTGTAAAATACTTTGTTTTCTGGGTTTGTGTTACTTTTTGGCTTTTTACACTATTTGTTACATGGAGCGGGTGTAATTTTCCTTCAAAATGTTCAACGCGTGGTTGTAAAATATGGGTATGTTTTACAGAGAACAACCTATTCGTAAGGGCTTTCTACATTTTTGGCTTAAGGTCAAGATTCAGTACATGAGCGCCGCCTAGCGACCGTCGTAGAATTGCGCAACGTCATAGTACTATTGCCGCGGATAGTACGTTAGAAAAGAGTTATCTCCCGTATGTCCATCTAGAAAGAAACTGAGGTTCGGTGGAGCTTTTATTAAAAAAAAAATCTATGGACTGTAGAATATTATACAACTATTTATATGTATAACAAACGATTTTTTATTGACTTTCCCTATTAATTCTATGTAAAAAGCATATTTCAACCTCCTCATTTCAAAGTTGTATTCCCATGAAACGAATTCGGTGTGACCTATATATTTTTTTTACATAGCTGGCATTCAAAAGTTCAGTTCTTTTCAGTCTTAAAATTTAAAAAAAAATTCTATGACTTTTTTATTTACTGACCTTAAGGCATTATTGAAGTACACAATGTTTTGAAGTACATGTATGCAGTGCATTATACTGGGAAGTGACATGATTTAATTGTCAGGATGAAGAATAGCCGTTGTTACCATCATCACGCCATAATTTTTTGTGACAATAGTTATATATATTTATATAAATATAAATGTGTTATTGCTTTCATTTTGATTTCCTCTTAGGCGGATAGCTGGGCTAGGTTAACCCAACGCTCATTATTGGATACGAATTCCCCATGCACGTCATTTTTTCTGCAAGGCATTAACCATGTAGCTTGTAACAGTATTACAATTAGCCCAAAAACTGTTACAAATTACCCCCAAACTAATTATACTTACATTTGTACGTATCCTTTTTCAAACCCGGTTTCGTAGATTACAACCTTTGCATTATGTGTTTTTCATTGTTTTGATCATTAAATAATTTCACGACTCGGTAGTTTTATCCCTAAAATGAGAACTTGAGATCTATTTTTTCAAGAGTGGTCTTACCTGAAATGTTATTGGGGGTGGGGGGGTCATTAAAGAAGTATTAAGAGTGCTGTATATTTTCTTATTCTTTTTTTAAATTAATTAATTTATGCTTTAATTTTTATCGATTTTAATTTGCTTTTCCTTATTTTTTTAATGTTAGTGAATTATCATTGAAGTTAGTTCAGAAAATAAACCAAAAGTTGTTTCCTTTACATTGTATTAAGCGTTTACATATTTTTTTATGCATTTCAAAAAGAAAAAAAAGTGTAAATTTGATATGGATTAGACCGTATTTTCAATTTCAGGAACTTGGATCACTGTCATAAACAATAATACGAAACACGTCAACACAAGAGGGCAGTTGTCAAAAAATACAAATTGTGAGAACACGTATATATATTTACAGAAATTGCCAATTTGTTTCCATCACAGTGCAGAATTTGAAATATCAAGTTGATGTTATCAATGGTGAATTTAGATAATACATGTACATTTGTTTCGTTTTCATATGATGTTATCATTTACTGGTTAATATCAGATACTTTATACTAAATTATGAAGTAATATTGATACATGTAGTTCGGGGTTCTTATAAGAGCAGGTCACAATAAAAAGATATAATCTCAGAATGTACGATGCTTTAAACAGCTATAAGGGGACATATTATGCATTGCAAACACGGGGAAACATTTTTTCCCGATTTCGATGTATATAAAATTATTTTAAATTTCAGCTTTGACATATAAATCTGCCATAAGTACAACAGTCACGGCAGTCAATCGTGACAATAATAATGAAAGTAGGAAAAAAGCCACAAATGGTGAGTATCCAATTAAATAATTAATAATCGATAATGAAAGGAGAATAGCCTTATGCTTATATGTTATACTTTTTTTTATAGAAGTATGATTACCTTTCTCTAGAAAATACATTGAAGTAGTTGAAATAAGGTACAGATCATAAATGTAGATCTAGAATATATGTCATTCCATATCACTCTTTGTACCAATAACCATTCTCTTCTGTGCATCTTACGCAAGTTTATCTTACTAATTATGATTCACTCTATGTACAAAGTTCGAATATTTTTGTCTCATCAGCAGTGTGAAAGACAGAACCAATATTTCCAAATGCAAAATATATCCGGAAAGAGGTGAACATTAAATCACTTTATGATAGGAATAAGCCTCAGTTTAAGAAAAAAAATACCATACTTTTATCACGCAAACGTTTTAAGTATTAATTCTACGGCAGTAGTATAGAGTGATCTGTTTTAGTCCCCCTAAATACCTGAGGTTCTAAGATTCCAAGATGGCGTCTAACAAACTTCCGGTTTCCATGAATAAAAGGATGGAATTTCCCCGTTACCAAAAATAGAAGGTACCTTAGTTCCGCTTACACCAGCTTCCGCTTCCGGTCCATAGCTCCAAGTCTCGGATAGAAAAGTCTTTCATAACGTCTTCTATCGAAAGGTTCCGATATCTCGACTTGATGAAATTAATGCAGTAAAGTCCACAGGTGTCACTCCCATAGGGTTGGATGCTGTTTGGCGTGTAGCGGTACTGAGATCCGTTGATGACCAATATGTTCTCGAAGCAACGATGGTAGGATCCCGACGTGCGTCCGAGTGAATTGAAAAATTGAGGTGGATTTTACTGCATTAATTTTATCAAGTCGAGATATCAGAACCTTTCGATGGCAGACGTTATGAAAGACTTTTCTACTCGGGACTTGGAGTCCAACGATGCCAGGCTGAAAGAGACTTACGAATGACTTTTTTAAATTATTGTTGTATATATCTGGAATATGATTGTCAAAAAATGTTGAAAAAATATGTCGTTGTCATTTTTACAGAACTATGATTTTTTTAACGATTCAAACATGAAGGTTAAGGAAAAGAGTTATCTCCCTAGACTGTACAAATTATCCCCATATGAAAAAAGGCGGGAACAGAGTTATTACTTTCCCCTCAAAATATGTTGTCATGCATATGTTATTCTACCTCAACCCGGCGTTCGCTTGGTCCTTGTTGTTGTGACGTTGATCAACTGGCCCCGGGTTGCTTGGATTGTGTATTTTCTTTGGATATCCAAAATGAGATAAAAATGACGAAAAGGATGATTACTTCGCTTGTTTCGACATTCCTTGATTCCTTTGTGTTGAAAGTAATCCCTTGTTAACAACTTAATCCCTAGAGAGTATACATTTCAGTCATTGATTCCCTGTGTTTTTTCAAGTTCATCCGACAACTTAATCCGATAGGGGATTAGCTGGCATCCGACAACTTAATCCAATTAGCCGTAATCTTGGGCCCTAGGGCCTTATGTATTTAGGCTTCCTAAAACAGCACATTTCGCTATGGACCGGAAGCGGAAGTTGGTGTAAGCGGAACTAAGGTACCTTCTATTTTGGGTAACGGGGAATTCTCTCTTTTTATTCGTGGAAACCGGAAGTTTGTTGGACCCCAACTTGGAATTTAGAACCTTAGGTATATAGGGAGAGTAAAACTGATCACTCTATACTACTTACGGCTTATATAAAACGTCTCTATTTGTATGGATTTCGATAGCGTGAGGTAAGGACATACGGAAAAAATTCAGACTAGATTAAGCAATGTTTTTCAATTTGTCGTTTGTGGATAGTCAAAAAGAAGTACACAACACAAATACAAATCTATACGACTTTTTTTATTATTCAATGATTTACTTTATAATTAACATGATTAATGGACAAAAATATAAACTATAAACATTTTTTTAAGCAAATCAGAAGTGAAAGATAAAAGGGGTTCATTGTAGAAAATAATTTTTTCATCGTAGAACACTAATAAATGCCGAATCTTCTGAGTATTGAAAAAAGTCACGGTTTTAATATGCATTCTGTACTCTCGTTTTCTGCGGAAAAAGGGCCGTTTGAGGACAAAAGAAATGTTTAGTTACCTGTACAAAAATAGTTACAACTAATTATTTGTCTTTTTATTTTATATTCATAATGCATTCAAATAGTATTAGTTTTCCTATTTTTTGTATAGTACCTGCAATAGCTGGAGGTGTAATAGGTGGGATAATCGCTGTATCGATTGCTTCTATCGTATTCTTGTGGAGGTAAGATGCCGCAATATCTATTATCTATACACTTTACACCAGTCATTTAAGCATATATTTTGATATATCATGAAATTCACCCTATTTTCGAAGATATGAACAAATCTTTTCATGAAAATCAATATATTAATTTGAATAATATTTGATTCACGGATACAAAATACACTGACAGCGGCGTTGAATCATAATGTTGAGGATTGGCTAAGATGAATCAGACCTGCACAGGGATATTTCTCATTACTTAAAGATGTTAAGAATCTAACACCTGTGTGAGAGCAAGATAGAGAAATATCAGACACCAGAGGACGGAAAGAATTCACGTAGGTACAGGAAATCTAAAAATCGAGTATTTACGAACGAATTAGGTACTTATAGTTGTTCAAAAGTAAATAACTGGAAAATCTTCCACTCGTTTTTTTTTTTTTGAATTCAGCGTCTTTCTTCCCGTTTCGTTGCGCTCAAGTCGGGAAAGACGTGAATTTATAAAGCTCGTTGAAAAGTTTCCAGTCTTCACTTTGAACTCGTGGAAAATCTATTCATCTTACCCGAGGGAGTGGGAGACTTCCCTATCTTGGCACGAATTACGAACCAGGATTTGATTCTTTTTCTAACTTTTGTTTACGACCCATAATTGTGTACATTCCATTTTGTTTGAGACCGAAAAACAAAGGAATGAAAACAGTTAATACAACCCCAAAAAAATAGGATTTAAAAAGCAACCCATCAATTCATCTTGACCTATAACTAAATATTTCATTAGTTTAAGGATCTAGACTAACTGTTTCAAATTATTTCCTGCAAGACATGTTTTGTATCACCCTATGATAAGACCAGAAATTCTCACATTTGTATGTGTTTGGGACAGTCATATTCCGTGTGAGACACCGGTGTGAGATTCATGCATCTCACATCAAATGACCTACCTTGACATAACAATGCAAAAAAACATCACGTCACAATGCTAGAACGTCAGAAAACACACAACCTCGCACAAATGGTACGACAACGTCGAAATTAACATCGCTTCAATTTGAAAATCCCTGAAGCTCAACCTAAAAGATATCTTTTTAAAGTGTTGTACGTCTGGTACAAAACCAAAACGCATACGATCTTTGCAAATATGTAACATATTTTGCACTAGGTTGTCTAGTTTAATAGAGCGCATTTTCGTGTCATGGCGGCCATGTTTATTTCTTTAAATATTCGACCGAGAAATGTGAGAAAAATAATCAGTCATGGTAAAAAATGTGAGACTGGACAATTCCACGCTCGGCTTCACATTTTCTATCATCAGAAACTCGGCAAGCCTCGTTTCTGACTGGAAAATGTGAACCATCGGGTGGAATTGTCCCATCTCGCATCTTAGACCATGACCGATTATTATAATCTCACACCTCCAAAAAATACTGTCTTGTTTCAAAGGTGAGAAACAATGTATCATTCATTTCTTAAAGTATATTTGCAGTAAATTATTACAAGTAAAAATGTAGAGACTTCGTTTAATAGACACATTGTAACCATCCAAACCAAATACATAAATAAAATCGTCCCCTCCCATGAACATTAACAAAATCCAATTACGAAACTCTGTACTGTCTTTCAGAAGGCGTTGTGCTACTTCAAACGACACGGAGTTAAAACTGAAGTCAGCTGGTTGCGGAAATAATATTGATAGCAGAGCAGCAAAGGTTGACAGTGGAGAAAATACTTTTCAAGTAGAAAGAGAAAGGGACAGAATCGATACAACAAGAGGACATCAGCGAACATACCCTGACATATTACGAACTCCTAAACAAGAAAACGCCCAAGAAAACAAATTACAATCGGTTGATGAACTTGAACAAAACCCGGAAGAAGAGGATTATCACACGAGATCTGACTATATAACTGCAAATTCAGGCATACAAAAATACAAATACAATGATAACCAACCTCAAGAAGAAGAATACGACAAACACTATAAAGTGGAAAATTCACATACACTAACAAACAAGGCCACTAATTACCAACAGCAATATGTGGAACATTATACAAGCTCTGATTATGAAAGTCCATATTCAGAGACACCAACAGAAAAACATGTAGATGAAGAATATCACAAAAGTTCTGACTATGAAACTCCAAACTCAACCGCACAATCAAACAAATATAAATATGACCACGAGGAAGACGAAGAATTTCTTACAAGCTCTGACTTTATTCCATTAGAGGAATGTAATTAGAATAATTTTAAAATAATATATCTGAAATTAATATTTAACAAGTACGTGTATCTATGAATGAATGAAATAATGATGGCTTAGTTCTTGAAACAAAACCCCTACAAGTACGTGACAAAAGATTCAGCCACGACGTAGATTGCCGTTCTTAATTTTAAAGCACAGTAATTCCGACGAAACATTGGTTTCTCCTATTCTTGACGTGTTTAATCGGTGGGATAAAAATACATAACTATCTTTAACCACTTCCCGGTGATTAAATTTCTACGTGGGAATTACCGCCCTTTTTTCTACAGTTATTGGAACGATAAACTAGAGAAGTCCCGAAATGACGTCTATATAAACAAACTACATAGCAACGACATTTTCTTGAGGTTTTTGTCGAAAATCATAGAAGAAACAGATTCTCCTTCAATTTACTCGTGAGTTATGGAATTTCTCCACCCTCAATAGTTAAATTTTAGATTTTAACACGCTCGCTGAAGGCTCGCGTGTTGAAAATCGAAAATTTAACTATCTCGGGTGGATAAATTCCATAACCCACTCGTCCTGAAGGAGAATCTATATATAACCGACACGCGATGGATTTCTACAATTTGTTTCATGTATTAAAGATTTGAATCAAGTAGATATTACTTAATGCTTTGTAAGAATACATGTAGTTACAAAAATCAGTAGTTGCAAATATGGATTTGATAATAGTTTGCAAAATGTACGCTTTGGTAGTAATGTTTATGTACGTCTTCTTATTACATGTTTATCCAAATTTTTACCAACTCCATTGTCCCGCTGTGGTATGCTCACGTAGAACATTGTCGAATATCCGGGAAAACGTGGTTTCAATCAATTTAAACAAAAGAAATTGATTGATTGGTACTTTCGTTTTTTACCAAGCAGGCGGTATTAAGAAGTAAGAGCAAAGACTGGCCGGCTCTGATTCAGAATATTGTTCCTGGGTGAGTTGACATGTCTCCAATAGTAGAACAATACAGAGCTGAAACGGAAATTTCTGTACTGCAGTCTTGGTCACAATGGTTGAAATTTTAGACCAAGACAACATATATGGCATTCAGTCAATCAAGTCTGCTTGACTCTAATTCAGAAAAGTTAACATTCAAAGCAGATAAGGATGTACACTTTTAAGAAAATTGTACATGGCATTCAGTTTTTAAACAGAAATAGTAGATATGCTACTAATGTATCACAGCATACATGATATTTTATCAACGATATGTACAAATTAACGATGTTTTTGTCATTACAGGCACATTTGTAAACACACCCTTTACTTTACTCAAAACAAAAAATCTCTGAAGTACATGTATTTACACTGCAAACATTTTATCTGACAGGATTTTATTATTTTCGGGTGTTTTTTTTCTAAAACGAATTACAAAATTTTAAAAGTAATTACGTTTTATAAAATTCGTAATTTTTATGAACCAAATTACAATTTAACAAGCGAAAATTACTCTTTATTATATTTTTTAAAAAATCTAAGATACCAAATCTTGAAAATATTCTTTACCTAGCAATTTTTTTCCTGTTACATGTATATAATAAAGTACAAAATGAGCATACATATATGACAAATATTATATCTGTATCCTTTTTTGTTTGTATTTCAAAGCTTATTAAGAGTTTGTAAGCTAGCACTCAGTAAATAATGTCAATTGTTTCAAGTCATAACTGATCATAATACTCAAGTTTGTGATGGAAAAGGGGTTGCAAATATACAAATTTTATAGCAGTTTCTACATCCGATCAACAGGTGAAAGATGAAAGAAATTGCAGTCCAAATTACTGAAAATAATTATGAAAAAACGTGTCTCGTATTATTATTGAAAGCGTACATGGCCATACTTCTGTTGATCCATTAATATGCCATAAATATCTAGAACTTCATCGATTTGTTCAACAGAATATTTAAATAAAACAAAGGTTATACATGTAGCTGTGGGAAATATTTGTTGATTCAGGTGTTGATGTTAAATAAAACTATTAAAATGAAATAATAAATAAATATAAATAGTTTATCGTATATACATACTCTAACAATGTAGGTTATCAAACATGTCATACGACCACAAATTTGAAAATCAACACAAAAATATTACATGGCGAGCATGGTTCTTTTTTTTATTGCTTTTCTTGTCTGTACAGATAATACATACACATGGTACAGGTATATTATTATTTTTATGCAGGGCCGATAGATAAGTTTGGTTTCATACTATTTACATGTATATTTCTTGAAGATCCATACATTAGGGTAACAGTACTTTGGACGGTTATATAATATTAAACACACTGAAAATTTAATCAAATATAACTTAGCTGTAGAACAGACGGGTGATATTCACGGTGAAATAAATTAAAGTCCACGACGAGCGGCATCGCGTCATTGGTCTTGAAAGTCTGATGACGTTTATCAATGTTCTGTAACTCTCAATATCTTTTCTGTTGAGTAAACCTTGCTTGTGAACCATTTGCATAGTTACTACATTGTACTAAGCAAAAATGAAAGTTGGCAAGAGAAATTATAATTATCTAACTACTTGGTGTCTCATTACCGATACCTTTGAATATTAATGAGTATTCCAAATGCCCTGGGAAGTTACATGCAATATGATGACAATGACCTCGGTAATTGTCGGCAAACTTCGGAATCACTGAATACATGTATGAATTTTATTTTTATTGTGGCCAAATGCTAACAACTAAGTATCAACTTGAGAAAGCTTTATCTAATACAATTTTTGCTTTAGGCTTTGGGTTCAATTTATTTTCGATAAAAAAGAAACAGGATTAACAGACGTAATCATTTATGACCGTATAACTTAAATTTTTCTGTATATTATGCTTTCTGAATGTAATGGCATGTAGTAAATATCCTACAATACCAATTGATACATGGTTGGTAATGTTTGGCATGGTTGCACGTAATGCAAATATTGTTAATAGTATAGTGAATGTCAGACGGGCGGGCGGGTACCTATTTTGTGTCATCTTTCAGCTTTTAACCGATATATTTGCAACTTAGTTTTATTGACACATTGATTATGTGCATGATGAATTTTTTTTCCATTGTGTACAAAAAGGTGACGATTTTGCACCTCCTACAGTTCTTAACCCAGATTTTTAAAACTTTGCCGAATGTTAAGAGACATGTATTGAAATGGTACACGAAGGAGTAGTATGCCATTTGAATAAAAATCCTCTATTTTTCATATGAAATTTGGTAACTTTTTTAAAAAAGAAAGAATATAAATGCATATTAGTCAAGACCTTGAACACACCATTTCTTTCAAAGATTACTGACAACAAATAAATATACTTTCAGTCTGAACAAGAAATATTACTCATACAAATGTGTTTTGTTGCACGGAAATACGTGTAGTTTTACATATTGCAATATACTGTTGTTTTATATACGAAAATCAATATTTCGAGACTATAACTATCTTTCATACAGAGAGATGAACATTAAAGGAAAGGGGTCACATTGTGGTCCCAAAGGTGGAATTCTCTTATCCTACAACCTTATGTATGAATAATAAATTATCTTTTATTACAGACCGAATAAAATTCTTTCATACCAAATTTCACAAGATGTGCACATTTCGTCGATTTACAACTCAAGACCTAAAATGTTGTAAACCAATACAACAATCCAAAAACGTTGAAGAGCAAATTCAAAAAATCAAAATGGCACTTTAGCCAAAAGGGATATAGCCAAAACCATCTAAGGACAGAGCTATGCACGAGGGAGATGCTCCTTAGTTTTCACAAATACAACAATGTTGTAACTGTAATTTTAATAGCCAATTCGAAATACTGAGCTATATTCAAAAAATTAGATGGGAAGTGACAATGGCCCCCAAGATAGCAAAATCTTTTTTCAAAATGAGGGATTCTAGATAAAAACTAACATCATAATAAGAAAGAAAATTTGTTATTTGGTTGTATACAAAAAAAAACACTAAACGAGAATAATGTAGTATTTTTCTATTTATAAGCAATTTATTTTTTAAATTTTTTATCCAAATTCCGGAGAGTTGATGTTTTGTAGATGTTTTGACATAATGCAATCAGCGAAACGTATCATGAAGTTTTGTTTCACGTGATGTAAGGCTATAGCTATCTTTAATACGGAGATATGTAGGATTTAAGACAGAAAAAACTTCCTACAAAACGAAGGATTCTATAGATATGCAATTTGGATTTATACTAAAAGTATCAAACTTGATATTAAATTTCTAATTTAGAAGTATTTACAAAAATATAGTACTTTTCTTTTTAAAATCATTTTTTTTTAAATATTTTGCCCAAAACCGGGAAGCTTTTGACATTATGAGTTCGGCGAATAAACTGTGCTGTGATGTTTTGTGTCACGTGATGTAAAAATGAATAACAAAGTCAATAAAGTCATTTACAAATCGAAAAAACAAGGAAACTTACGTTTTGATAGATTTTAACATAATCTGAAACTTACAGAATCCACGCAATGTCCGATTTTTTTCCGTTTGAAGAATCCAACTTGAGTTGTTTACAAATATGACGTTTTTGAAAACGAAATTTTCATCAATTTTTAAACCATTTCTCATTAAATCTTAACTATTATTGTGAGTCTCATTTCAAAATTTAAATAAATTGGGCAGACAAATTAGACTTACAAATAACCAACATAATTTAGAATTTCAAATTAAAGAATTCATAGAAAACCTCATCAAAAGGGGATGTAAACGTACAGAAATGGAATCAATTATAAAAGAAAAAATGAAAATGCCGGGAAGTAAAACCCTTCAATACAGAACAAAACCTGGCAAAACAGAAATCCTTCTAGTACTAAGTACTAAATTCAACCATCGGGAGGACTCTTAATAAACACTGGCATCTTATACAAAAAGACGAAGAAGCAAAAAAGCTATTTGTCAAATCGCCAATTATAGCTTATCAAAGACATACAAACATGAAATATCACTAAACATCGGCTAAACTCAAATAAAAAGAGGTTATTGGATAAAAGATAATAAATTAATTTGATTAATGTAATGGACATACACAAATGAACATTAACACAGAGAGAACTTTTGTTTTTAAGTACACTAAGGACCACCAGGTGTCAGACCCTTTCTGTTAATCGATGATTGAGACCATACGTTATTACATGGTTTTATTTTGCTTGGGCTCTGATGATGGATATGGCCTTGGTCACTTAAAATTAAATATGACCTAAATAGATAACCGAAACACCGGGTGAGTTCAGTTAGGATTTTGTTTGGATTGGTAATGGACATGTCTTAAATATTATAGTATATATATTATTAAAAGATTTGGGAAGTTTTTCCCGAACAAAATATGAAAAAAGACAAATTTTGGTAGAATCTGGTGCCACCTCATACTTTAAAACATGCATTTATAAAATAGTTTAAAAGACCTGCCGAGTTATTTATTTTCAATACATTGTAGGTCAGGTTATTCATTTTCAAACTATCACAGAACAAACCATTCATTTTTGTTATTTATTTTCAAAATCCTCCCCCCCCCCCTCCAGAATATCAAATGGTCGTCCCCTGATAGTCTGTATGCACTTGACCCGTTAAACGAAGAGACCATTTGGTCCCATTAAAATCCTGAACATTTTCAATTAGATTGGCGCGATATTTTTAGCGTGCTTTCCCTACAAAATGTTGCAATCAAAGTTGGCAATGATGCCGACGATTTCACCACCGTTGGTCAGAAAAAGGACAATTTCTTCATTGTCAGATTTCGGGGCATGGACTTTTAAATCGGAAAAGGTGTGCTGTTTCTTTTTGAACGAACAGTTCAAATATTTCTCCTCAAAACTGAGTGAAACGCAATTCCAGCGAGCTTTTTCTGTGAAAATTACGTGATAAAGGTGGATAATCAACATTGACGTTGTCAATAAAGGTATGAAGGTAACGATCGATCAAAAACGGAAATATAAATAAGTTTTATGTTTGATTGTCAAATGATATAATAAATATGTGTCAATAAACATTAAACAACCCACATTTAGGAATAAATCATGTACGAGGGGGGGGGGGGAAAGGGGTGGTCAAGCAGGTGCTTTCACTTACTTCCATCATTGTGGAGGGGTTCAGAAATTTTCTGTTGAATGGTAGAATGGTAGAATGTGCGCAAATGAATTTAAAATTATTTTCCATAGACATTAACAACTGAAAGCCTGAGGAGTAGCTGAAGTACTGCTATAGGTCTACATGTATTTGAGTAATTGACAAATATTATAGTTTTTTTTTCAAAAACAGGACTGAAGAATTTTTTTTCACTTTTTGCTCCAATTTTTACTTAAATGGTCTGTGCATTTTGCAATGTGGAAGCTATTTAATAATGGATTTTCATCTTTATCAGGACCTAAATTGTTTGGTTAAAATGTAACAAATTAAAAAAAGGCATTGGAAAAAAAAAGAAAATTTATTAAAATTAAAACTATCTTTATTCATTACTCAATTGGGAAAAACTGAAAGGATCTAACATGGACAGATTTATTTTTGCCAGCAAATCACATGAATCATATGATTGCATATTCTTTTCAACAAAAGGAAATTTTACATTTGTACATTAATTTATGCCTTCTTAATCTTGTTTTTCATGAATTAATATTTATTGTATTGATTAAGAATAATTATTATTGTTTTTTGTGTATTTGATCTATTTCACCTCCTGTAGTGCCAACATTGGTAAAAAAAATATACTGGTGATTTTATAGATCAATTTCTCATACTTATTATTAAAATTGCTTGCCTTTCCAAGTAAAAAGTAAAAATCTGGACAT
Source organism: Mytilisepta virgata (assembly GCA_028015205.1). Taxonomy (NCBI): domain Eukaryota; kingdom Metazoa; phylum Mollusca; class Bivalvia; order Mytilida; family Mytilidae; genus Mytilisepta; species Mytilisepta virgata. The sequence goes on from CM051521.1 coordinate 72,885,704, forward strand.
GAACATGAATTAAAAATTATGAAATAACAAAATAAAATCATATATATAAGAAAAAAATAATTAATAAGTCTAACCCAAGATCCTGGATTTTGAAATTAAAGGCAAAGCTCAAAAATTTGAAATTTTCAACAGAATTTAAGTTAGTAGGTCTATTAATGCTGTATACATGTACATAACATGTTGAAATTCAGGTGAAGGTAATGAATATTTTTGAATAAGAGAACACAACCAAAATATAATAAAATTGAAAACTATACCTTGATTGAATCATAGACTATTCTAACTAAATACATGTAGTCCCAGATGACACCAGAGGGAAAAAAATTAAAATCATAAATGAAAAGAAATTAGGTAACCTTACTTACAAGTGGTTATAAAATTTGAACTGTAGTTGAAGATATTACAATATTTCTATTTTGACAAAAAATTAAGAAATTATACGCATAAAGACATATATGAAAATCATACAATATTTTCCATCAAAAGTAAAACAAATACACCTAAAATATAAATTTTGATATACAATTTATTTACTAATAGTTTTCCTGTACATTGCCAATGGCAATGGCAATAATAAAAACTTGTAGCTCATAGGTTGAGTATTTATGCCTAATTTCACAATTTTGTGTCATTATGAAAAAAAACCACACTTCATTTGTTTGCATATTTTGATACCCCTGGATATTGAGTATGAACTATGTAACGGAGTCTCGGAGCAGCCTCTCTAACTTACAAATGAAAGACCCGATACTATATCTATTTGCAAAAAAAAACATTATAGGCTCCTTCCAGTTTAACGGTAAACGAGCCAAATCTGTGCATTGGCTAAAAAGTTCAACGTGTGTCGCCGGCAATTTTGAGGTGCGCAGAATTACTCATTTTTGATGTCTCATACGTTCATATTTTTCAGTGTCGGGTAAATCCAATAGGCCAGGGTGTTAACGAAATAATTATTACATATATTTCCATCCATTTTATTTGAAAGTCAGAAACTAGCACAAGGATATTTACACTTCACACCCGTCCTGTCAATCACAAATTCGAGGCGGAACTAACTATCTAGTGTAAAAAAAAATCAGAAATTATCTCCACCTATTTCTCTGTAAATAGAATGCACTAGCGTATCGGTCAAAATGGCACTTGGCGATCCGACTATTTGTCTCGGTTATCTCTATTTAGTTTATTTATTTCATCATATTGTGACATGATATTGTACCGCTGGTTTTAACTACTCTGGAAATACCGCTAAATGTCTATTTTTGAATGTTCAGGTCGAAGATGGATTGTTTTCTCCATGTCTGTTCTTTCTCCTATCGAGCAAGCAAAACTTTTTTCCATATCAAAATGAAGTAAACTGTTTATTCGTCAGTGAACTGTAAAGTACCCTCAAGATAGACATTGGTTGCGCAACGAAGCAAAACCCATGACCCAAAAACAAATAACATGAACACGAAACAAAAAGAATTATTGAGTCAGATAACTTAAAGTGTATATCTAAAAAATTTCTCATTTATCTATACAGTTTTGAAATGAATCGGAGAAGATGGAGGTGGGCATGTAAGATGTGCAATGGACAATCACGTTATCAATATAAAATCAGCTGTTTATGCTTCAGTTGAACAAGTACCCCTGTGCAGTACCATTGATCCATAGTTTATGTGAAAATAAGCCAGACTGCGAAGTTATAGCATCGAGCATTGACCTTCGAGCTGTGGATAAATGTCCCACAAAATTTAAAGTACTTAAAATTGCATATGGATACAAGTGAATCAAAGGTTTGTAAACTTACAGTCAGTGCTTAATAGATCATACAACAATACAGAAATGACTTCAAAAATTTTAATACACAGGTAGTCCATTCGTTTGTAAAATACTTTGCTTTCTGGGTTTGTGTTACTTTTTGGCTTTTTACACTATTTGTTACATAGAGCGGGTATAATTTTCCTTCAACATGTTCAACCCATGATTGTAAAATATGGGTATTTTTTTACAGAGAACAACATTTTCGTTAGGGCTTTCTGTATTTTTGGCTTAAGGCATTATTGAAGTACACAATGTTTTGAAGTACATGTATGCAGTGCATTATACTGGGAAGTGACATAATTATGTAGACCATATACACAATGTATTGACCAAGATGCAAACTTTATGCTAAGACAGTCAACTGAATGACTAAATCCTACGTACAACAAATGTATGTGTACTGACAATAAAAAACCCCTTCATACTGATAAGTTCAGCTTAATCACATATAAACAACTGAAGGATCATACAATCTTATTTGTCAGGATGAGGAATAGCCGTTGTTTCTATCATCACGCCATAATTTTTTGTTACAATATTTGTATATGTTAATATAATAAATATACATGTGTTTTTGCTTTCATTTGGATTTCCTCTTAGGCAGATAGCTGGGCAAGGTTAACCCAACGCTCACTATGGTAAACGAATTCACCATGTACGTCATTTATTCTGCAAGACATTAACCATGTTGCTTGTAACAGTATTACAATTAGTATTACAAACTACATGTACCCCCAAACTAATAATACTTACGTCTGCTTTTTTAAACCCGGTTTCGTAGATTACAACCTTTGCATTATGTGTTTTTCATTGTTTTTATCATTAAATAATTTAACGATCCGTCAGTTTTATCCCTAAAATGGGAAATAGATACCTATTTTTTCAAGGGTTGTCTTAACTGAAATATCACGGGGGTGTCATTAAAAACGTATGAAGAGTGCTTTATTTTTTCTCTCGTCTCATTATGTTTTTTTTTTTAAATTCATTGATTTATTTATGCTTCAATTTTTAGCAATAATATTGAAATTGTTTTTCCTTGTTTTCTAATGTTAGTTGACTATTATCGAAGTAGGTTCAGAAAATGATCCAAAAATTGTTCCTGTTACATTGTATTATGCGTTCACACTTTTTTTTCATATTTCAATCGGAAAATGGTGTAATTTCATATGGATTAGACATTATTTTCAGGAACTCGGACCACTGTCATAAACAATAATACGAAACACGTAAACACAAGAGGTCAGTTGTCAATAAAAACAAATTGTGAGTATATATCTTTACAGAAATTGCAATTATTTCCCATCACAGTGCAGACTTTGAAATATCAACGTAGAAGTTGATAATTTAAATGGTGAATTTACATAATACATCTGTTTCCTTTTTATATATTATCTTAATGTTTACTTGTTAACATCAGATTCTTTATATTAAAATATGATATAATATTGATACAGTCATGCAGTTCAGCGTTATGATAAGAGCAGGTCACAATGAAAAGACATAAGCTCAGAATGTACGATGCTTTAAAGTGGACAGCTGTAAGGGGAAATAGTATACATCGCAAAGTTGGGTGAAACATTTTCTCCGATTCCGATGCTAATACAAGTATTTAAATTTCACCTTTGACATATAAATCTGTCCTAAGTACAACAGTCATGGCAGTCAACCGAGAAAATATTAATAAAAATAGGAAAAAAGACAAAAATGGTGAGTATCCAGTTATAAATAATTACTAAGCTATACTGATAGGAGACACTTCTGTTTTATTTTATATTAAGGTTCATGACCTTTCTCTAGAGAATAATTAAGTAATTGAAATAAGATACAGATCACAAAGATTGAATACATATGCTATATCATTCGTAGTACAAATAAACATTCTCTTCTGTGTATCATACATATACGTAAATGTACATTCATATGAATTTAGCTTACCAACTATGATGTACTCAGTGTACAAAGTTCAAATGTTTTGCTTGAGTACAAACATAGTTCCTAATGCAAAACATATCCGGAAACTGTTAATCACTCTGCATGAGAGAAAATATCGTATGTTAATCACCAAAAAGTTTCATGTATCAATTTTACGGCCAACCCGATCTTCCCACGTACATTTTGTGTAAATTTTAACAGTGTGAGGTCAGGATATAAAAAAAATCACTAAATTTAGCAATGATTTTCCAATTTAAAAATCACTTTATAAACCTTATATGTTTTGCTTCTCGGATCATTTGAACACTTATTTTCAAACTTTATTTTAGTCAACCTCTTCTTTCGTTTTTGGACAAGCAAAAAGAAGTACGAAACACAAATACGTCATCTATACATATCAAAATTAGTTACATGTGTTAATTAGTACGATAATTAATGGACAATTATATATAAATCTATAAACCATTTTTAAGCAGAGGGGTTACAGAAGCGAAGTATAAAAGGTGTTCATGGAAGACCAGAAACTGTTTATGGCAGAACACTGATAAATAGCGATTCTGCTGAGGATTTGAAAATTTCATAGTATTAATATGACTGCAGTCTCTTATCTCAAGGAAGTCAGAAGAATCTAAATTTTCATGAAAATAATTAATTTATTTCAATAATTTTTTATTTTGGGATACAGAATACTTATAGTATTGAAACGTTGCATAATGATGATGAGTATTGATTTATCGCCAAGCGGCATCAGTCGTAGATGGAGATATTTTTCATCACTTACAGTTACAATGTATCCTGCATCAATTAAAATATATTATAAGTAACTTTGTATAAGTACGAAAGCAAAACTGTCACATACATGTATGCATCGATAAAATAGTCCCCTTCCATTAAAAGTAACAAAATCCCGTTACGGAACTCTGTATTGTCTTTCAGGCTGCACTGTGTGACTTTAAACGAAACGGAGGCTATACTAAAATCAGCTCATAGCGGAAACAATATTCATAGCAGTGGAGAAAACACTTTTCAAATAGAGACAGAAACTAACAGAATTGATCCATCAAGAGGATACCAACAAACTCCCCTTGACATAGTACGAACTCAAAGAAAAGAATACGCCCAAGAAAAAATAAAATCGGTAGATGAACTTAAAAAAAAAACAAGAAGAAGAGTATCAGATAGGATCTGAATATGTTACTGAAAACTCACGAACACAAACAAACAAATACAATAATGATCAACTTAAGAAGAATATAACAAAAGCTAAACAGTGGAGAATTCACATACGCTGACAAACAAGGGCAATAATTACCAACAGCAATATGAGGAACATCACACAAGCTCTGACTATGAAAGTAAATATTCAGGTACATAAACAAAAAATCACGATCAGGGAGAATATGTGGATGATGAATATCACAAATATTCTGACTATGAAACTCCAAAATGTAGTTCAAATGCTCAAACCAACAAATGCAATAATGACAATGAGGAGGACGAGGATTTGACTATTACAAGCTCTGACTTTATTCCTGTAGAGTAATGTAAATTTTATAGGACTTTTTAGTAATAAAAATGGATATTCAAAAAGAACAGCATTGGGAATAATATAAATAATAAACATTAATCGCCAAAGTTTATATCGGAAATGTTTTGAACTGAACAAATATCAAAGATACACTTGAACATAAAATGTATCTAATATTAAAGACAAAGAATAATCTTACTTTGTCAGGTTTTGCCAAAACTGCACTAAAGATGACAAAAGTCTATCACAAACCTGCTATGGGAAATCAATATACTATGGTATAAGTAATGTCACTTTTATTTTTTTCATGAAGTAGTAATTTATCACTTCCTCATTTTTAAATCAGGAAGTAGCGACAGTTGTTTTAAGAGAAGAAAATTGTAACGAATCACCGTATGACAAAATAAATGCCAATCTTCAATCTTTTAATCGTGTTTCTACTATTAGTTTATTGAGTTTGAACATTTGATTCGCTTCTTTGTCTGCTGTAAGAAATACGATGAACTGTATGCAAACATTTTAAAGATTTTTATACCACATGCTGTGTTGAGGGCAGACAATTTAAAATGCTTATTAAGTGTTTACACTGAGTCGCGAGATTATAGGGACTGTCGTTTTCAGATTCCAGTAATCGTTATCGTTCATTACCACAAGGTGGCGTTAGTATCGATCACCATTCCAATAGATTCAGGTGTAATTAAAAAAAAGTTCAGGTATAATTTTAACAGATACATTTTATCAATTATCATTTCATTGACAATAATTGCCAAAACTGTGATGATAACACACATTTATTTTAATAAATCCATTAAATAAAAATTGTTAAAGACGAAATTAAGAAAAATGGAAATAAAACAAGGAAAACGAAAGTACTGTTGCATAAGATGTTCATTTGAATTGAGCGTGACAGTATTAAAATTATAATAATTATTATCATTGTTGTTTTTACAATCATCATACGTATTACTTATGGCATTAACAAATACATGTACATGTAGTCCATGTCATCTTCAATAAGAAATTGCATTTTCGATAATAATGTTCTAAATCCTCCTGTGTATATTGATTTATATTTATTCAATGTTCAATGTTTTGAAGCAAAAAAAATCATAGTTCTTGCACATATACATGTACAAAATGTGTTATCAAATTGACCTGTTTCTCTGTTTTGAAAAAAAAAAATAAAACTGTATCTCAATTATTAATACGTTATTGTCGTATTAAATAATAAAATTTGAAAACAAACATACAACTTTGATCATAGTTTGCATTCCAAAATCGACATGTTTCTCTTACAAATTTCGATTTCATTAATTTAGTATATTACGTCAATGATATTGAAAATGAAAAGTTATTGGTATAATTTAATATTCGCCTTAGTAATGCTCTTATCTTTTTATGCTGAATTCGTAGATACTAATTTGAATGCACAAGAAGATGTGCACATTTCGTACAACGCAACAGTTATGCTCAAGGTATTAAATGTTGAAAGCCGAAACAATAATCCAAAACTTAATGAAGAGAAATTTCGAAAAATGGAAGAATTAACGAAAGGGTAAAGCCATCTGAGCACAGAGGTAGATTCTTCTTATTTTCACATAATTTACATTTTTGTGACATTAAATTTAAAGTGTCAATTCCTAGGTAGTATAAATTAGATTAAATGAAAATACAGAAATAAACTGAACTTCATCAAATTATAAAACTATTTCATCTTATTAGACAAAATAAAAGGGGTCCCTTCATATGAATCAAAATATCCATAATTCAAAATAAAAGTTACAATACACATCGTAAGCGTTTGACTTGAGAATAAGGAGATGTTATCTGCGGATGATTTGTTTTCATTAATAATTGTGCGATTAAAGATCTTTTAGACATGATATGGGGTTCTCATTATGACGATCCAAAAATATGTTTGGTTGTGATCCAAATACAATTACGAATTTAGTCACTTGGAACACACCAAAAAATGACCGAAAATGAATGTCTTTATGAAAATACAAATGGAGACTCTGTCTCGAACATCGCCAAACACTCGGCAAATAACATTCAGTTATGACATTGCAAAACATCATGTGGTGTTTGGAAATTTCACTAAGAAGGTGTTGACATGTCAAGAAACGCATCAAGGATTTTCAATGCCGAAGAGAATTACTTTCCGAAAAGTCCGAAGACGAACAAAAACTTCTGCCACCATATCTATCCGATTTGCTCATCAGACAAATCGTGAATCACAATAATAGGGTGAAAAATTTCACAGACCTGAAGCTCCTTCTAGTCTTGTATTTCGTGGTGAACAATCACTGGAAATTTTAATATTCTTTAGGAACACTTAAATTCGACAGACGGAGTGGGAACTTTAAGTCTTCGACCGTTTCTGAGAAGTCACATTTTGCATTCCTTGTGATGTATCACTGTTTACTGGCGTCAAGAAGTAATGGAAAGACTTTGTTTCATATTACAAATGTCGAAGTCAGGAGGAATTTATTTACCAAGACAAATTATTAAACAGTATAGTAAAATGGAGAACTAGTTGTGGGTGTAAAGGGATTTCGGTTTCAAAACATTAATTAGAATAGGTAAACAAATTTCGATTTGACATAAAAATGCATTTCTAAAATATTTCCCATTTTCTATTTTCGAGGGAAACAGTCTTCACTGTCATCAATGACTACAAGCTATAAACAGTAGTACATAAGATGTATATTGAATTTTTCAAAAAGGATAGGAAATCGAAATACCGTAACCAAAAATCTTCCTGATTGAAGAAAATTCAATTGAACGTTCCTGATGTAAACCATATGAAAATGTGCATGAGAAAATAATGATGGTAATTAATATACGTTTATCATTATTATGACTAGAAATTCTCTCTTTTCTGTTGCAATATGTAAAGGTCTACACTTCTTCTGAGGAGAAAAAATTATGATCACTGTGCAATTGTGCACGCGAGGTAGACTTATCATTTTTCAAGGTGTTTGTGTTCCTAAGTAAAGAAACCGGGATAACCATTGGTGTTAATTTTAATAAAAAAAACATTATTGGTGTAAAAAAAATTCAGTCCATCAGTCGTTTTATCAAACGTTTCGATACAACCCCGTTCATGTCGTTAACAAATTTCATAAAGAGAAAAGGCTTCCGCCGCCGGAGGTATAAAGAAACGGTTTGCAACTGTAGGTTAAAAGGAAGTTCACACTTTTGTATGAAAATGATGCTAATAACACCAGGCGGGCAATGGAATCGGCCGTTAGGACATTTAAATGTTATTTACGGGAGAAAAACCTGCTTGAATCTATTGAGGATCTTTCAAATAATGAATTGATGCACTTCTTAACGTTTTACACAAGTTCGAATTGACTACTCATGGCAGTGTACGTGATAATAGTTCAGTTTTATTTTAAAATATAAAGTTGTTAATTTCTAGAACTAACCAACTGAGAGTCAAAATGTCATTGTTACTTGTTACAATTTGTTGAAACTTCACCATTTTTTTATATGCCAAATTACGAATATAGTATTTTGACTTCCTATCCTTTTTGAAAAATTTAATATACATCTTATATACTACTGTTTATAGCTGGTAGTCATTGATGACAGTGAATTATAACAATATAACTATCTATGACTAGACATCTGATGCGGTAAATGTCGTTGGCCTTGGTGGATATCACTTCACTTGGGTTGATCAAATCATCGTATCAAACTCATCGAAAGTCATTAATTGTATAATGACTCGTGCTTTGTATCTCTTAATTTTTCTTATATAAAATAAAAGTCTAATCTGTAAATGTGTTTCTTTTATATCTCTTCTGTTCTACTAGAATGAAATAAGCATAAATCTGCTTACGAGACATACATGTACATATATATAGAACTATGCTTTTCATTTTTTTGCGATAGCCAGAGTAGTAAAAACTTCGATGAAATGAACTTATTACATTTATCATTTTCTACTCATATCTTATTATCAGATGTGTTGATTTTTATTAATATCGTAATTATGTTATCATAATTTAGATAATGAATGAAAATAAAACTGTTATCAGAAGCTCACTGAGTGAAAATGTAGGTCAATTGTAAACAGGTACCATCCAACATGGTGAATATAGTTCCTTATTTGCTGTTTTTCCTACCTCTGCAGATAGTACGTGTCACAGGTATGTGTAACTATGAAGTTCCAAAACGCTTAGCTACAATTCGTCCATACTTTCAATTTTTATGACAATAATCTTTAACATGTTGTCGTAATGTTGGTTAGTGTCTTTGTTCAGATAAAAACGATAATCGTTAACAAATGCTCTTCCTGTCAATAACCTTCCTAAACCCGAAATATTTACATTTACCATGTTCATTTAAGGTGTCTAAGCCGTCACATGGTAATCTTGTTACTAATCATATCCATATTTTTGACATTTACCTAATTAAACAATGACCTATCCCAAGCGTTTCTATAACTCTAACCCTATCCATCCTAAAAACAAACTCACATCCTAAAGTTTAGGATCGTTTGAAGTAAACGTAGGTCATAATTGTTTTACAGGTAGGGCCGCAAACACTTGAATATATATTCTTAAATGAAGTAAGGGCTATATCAACCAATGGATGGATTAAAAACTTTAACGATGGTAATAAGTATAGTTACACTCAGGTTTTATATTTTAAGCTTATATCATATTTTGATAGAATAGATGTAGATATAACATTGAGGGGCTAAAATTATATGTTTTATAGCTTTCACAACTTTATGAAATGCTTCCATATAATCATTTGCTTATTTACACATTCTTTTGGAATATCGTACTAGTTTATTCTCTGTATTACTATTCATATAAATACATAATTTCATGTTCTTGTTTTGTAGTTTTATACTATATAGTAGAGAAGGCCTTTGTGACCTTTCCAATCGACAACGTTGGCTTCCGATCATATTGCAGTATTGTTAACAAAGAAAAAAAATTCTAAATTATTGGGTTTTGTTATACACATATTCATACACCAATACTCTCGTTATCTGATAGTTGTCATATTCATCACTTTATACTATAATTATTACCATATTGTTAACTAAACCTGAATACATGTTTTTCAAAGGACAAAAATTAGAAGTTCCAATATTCAGTAATCATAAAACCAAAGACATTGACACGACCAGGTCGTAGGTAAGGAGCGGTATAAATAACAAATATAAGAATCATAAAATAAACTACAAGAGAAAATTAACATCATGGATCCAAATAAAAAAGTAGAAAGAATTTAGTTGTGTGGAGAGTAGGGAGATCCTGCCATTTGTGAGACCTTTGCCGTGGTAGCCATCAGGAAATGAAAATATTATTTATGATATTTAATATGCACTGTACGTATCACCATGACTTTTAACTCCTCTGGTATCGTTTTCGGGACAGGGCCATGCACACTTAGTTTATTTTCGGTGACTCGTTTCAACCTTAGGACCAAATATGTCTAGAGTTAAGGTAACCAAGCATTGGCGTAGCTAATGCACCTTTGATTGGGAAGCATTTCAGTAAAGTTTCTCGATCTAGATAATTTTTTGGCCGGGCTATAGTGGCTTTACATATGATTACTTTGATTAAAGGATTTAAAACATATCAGAAAATGTATCAAAATAGAATTTAAAATGATACATGTGTGTTACAGATTAGTTGTCATTTATTATAGATCACTTCTTTTCAGTATTTATTTGTTGTGCTTGTGGTTGTTAATTTGTCTTCCCGGGTTTGCTATCTAATGGGTTGCGTTTTTTTTCTCCTTATGTATATTTGTCCTTTTTTGAACTGGATACTGTACTGATTATGGAACCTCCGGGTCATACAAATCAGTTAGGGTAATTAAATAGTTCGATCCCGTAGATTTTCAAAAAGTTTGCCAGAATACTTTTGCGATTGGAGAAAAATACACACTATATCAAATTCCTTGGGCTTTTCTGGATAAAACATCATCTGAGTATTTCCTGTGCGACAAGACCAAAACATTGGAAAGCCAAATATGTAAAAAAAATATTCCAAGTAACAATATTAAATGAAACAAATCAGCCAAAATGGAGGTCAGTTCAATTTTGCAAGAGAGAGTTAAAACTATACTATTTAACTGTTAAAATGAAAATATAAAAACGTGTGTCTTAATACATAATGTCAATGCGGTATAAGACAATGACAACAGTGAGGATAATATTTACCTTGTTTCATTCCCTTCATATGACAAAGCATTTTCATTATTTTGAGTGTGATTCCAAACATTTTCTCTGATTGATCAAGGTTTTTACTCTTTTCGGGTCTAAATGTGGAATCACGTGCTTCTGCAAAAATGTTTTGTTTCTGTGCTAAGCTACCCTACTGCCAGGCAAGTAATGAGTATATTTACATGTATTAAATGTATCAGAAAACCTGATCCTTAGTAAATTTTCAAACAAAATATGTATCTTTCTTCTGTAAAATTAAATTACGAATATATGGATTTATAAAAATTTCTCATTTGATCAATGTGTTTTTTTCCCATAATCAGATGATCTTAATTTAAAATCGATCATGGGAACCATATCGTATACACAAACAGGACAGCCAGCATCTTTAAGGCATTTCAGAAATCTTCTGGCGTCTTACATGTCCATTTTACCGCCATCGTAGTTCTTGATTTGGCGTATTTTTAGAAGTAAGATCTTAATTCTAATTTTTGGCACTAGCAAAGTGGTACTAAATAAAGAGAAAATGACTTTTTGATACCATTGCGAACGTAACTAAATCTAGAAATGCTGCTTTTGCGAAAGTAAATATATCTAGATTACTACACTCTGTTTCAATTTCCCATGTGACTAAATCTACGACGAAACAGTGTCAAGTGGGCCATATACAAGGAAATTTTACATCGGTTACAGATGTTGTCAGAATACTACTGCAGATCTGTTTTAGGTCCATTAGATTGGAAGTTTGGAAACAGGTTTTGAAAAAACACAGTTAACATTCATCCTCAATACTACAGAGATCACAGAACTATAATCATAATATCAATGAGCTGACCTTTACCTGTAAAAGGCGTTATTGTGGTGTGCTTTAGATTACCAAGAAGAACGCTTTAACTTCAAAACCGTTTAACCTGTTTAATACCGTCTATTCTTACTACCAAATTCATACCGATTAATTTACATGTACCTTAAATGTATTGTTACAGCTATCAAGTACTCGTGCACAAAAAGGTATAGCTACTTCAATATCAGTTGTCAAGATGGTGGAATCATTAGGATAATTAGTTCTTGGCTTAGTATGAATCGAAATGAACAGTCTCTCGGAGATGAAAACGAGGCCAATTTTACTCAGAATCTGAGGGGCCTTTGTGATGGTAAACCTTCCTGTGGGGCTAATTACAGCATAGGAAGTGGCACTTATTTAAAAGCAAAGTATTATTGTGAAGGTAAAGTATAGAAGTTACATTTTCAATTAAACATTGTTTAGTCCTTTATCAAGTTTTTTTCCTTCAACAATTTCACCCTGTCTGAAAACCTCGGTCAACAGGACGAAATTTTAATAATTTAATAATTTACTTCCAGGGTCTTAAAGAAAACTTAGTAATTCGTATGCAGTTTTGACGTCCAGTTTAATCAATGATTTATTTAAAAACATAGATTTTGCATTTTGATTGCTTGTACTAATGCCATCTTTCTAAATATATATAATATGAAATTAAAAACACATCTGATCAAATAAGCCTATTTGGTTCGACTTCCAAATGGTAAAATGCTATAACCTTTGGTCTTTTGGACTCCTAAAATAGTTCGACACAACCGACTTATTTGACTCAAACTTCTTCAAATAAGCAGTGTTGAATTTACTTTGAATTAATGGGCAAAAAGTCGGTCCGGTTAGCAACTTCGACATATCCATGGTATTCGAATAAAGAGTAATCGACACAAACACGTTAGACTGTAATTTGAATTTTTTAATTGTTTCCTTGGATGCCAGATGCAATTAGATTAGTTGTAACTTTATTTAAAAAAATTGAATATACATGTGTACAATTTTGTGTAGTCACATTTTCCCGAGAAACAAAAAATAGTTGGCATATGAAATTTTTAATATAAAACATTTTTTAAAGGTAAATAACTATTCTTGTGATATTTTCTTAAATTGGGTATTTCTCCCTTGGATTGTACCCCAATAATCGCAATATGAATTGCAAATATTACCGCTCGACTCAACAAGGTTTTTTAACTAAGAAATAGGATATACTGCATTTAGACGTTCAAATGTTAAAAATCGTACAAGAAATGAGGTCGGTGTAACTTATTCTATAAATTCAAAGATTTTTGTAGATAGAAAGACCGTTCCCTTGGCGTTTTTACGTACAAAGAAACATGACAAAACTCTTTCAGTGTTTCGTAAAGCAACAAAGCTACACATAAGACCTTCCTCAACAACACAGGGATCAGGTAAGAAATAAGAACTATGTATCACAGAAACAACGTCAGTATTTCTAGAAAATAGTATATATAACAGTCGAATGGTTTACGATTTTATTATCTTTTTATAATCAAATCGAGTTAGTCTGATGTAAGTTTTGAAATATGAAAATTCCTCTCATCAGACTATCTTTCCTACGTGTTCGCTGCAGCTAGAGACGTGGGACGTTAGGGCACACACAATATAGAAGGGGGAATTTAAGTATTTTTCAAATTTATTTTCATTTATTATAACTTTTTTTGGATCTGCATAGTTTTTTCTCATTTGACAATTTCTGGATACTATATTCTACATGTACAGCTATACCATGTAAATGCTATCTGCCTAAGATTGTATAAAGTAGAAGACAAAGTATAAAACGAAATATTACAATTTACTTGAAAGGCAAATGGTGTATGGTATAAAATGTTATATATTTATTGAAGAAAATAAATCTACTACAATAAGGTGCTTTTACAAAAAAAAGCTTATTGAGATCTGTTCCTTTAGTTATAAAACTTAAGAAACCAATTTTCTTAACAAACTCTGAATATGAAATTCAAAATTGTAAAACCAAACAAACACATATTCATTTTTATATATTCGTGGTACACCTGTCTTCGTAGTTTTCACGGCACCAATCAAAGAATGAATATGTTCAACGACAAAAAAGTATCGAACGACGATTTTAAATTTAAGTTTTGCAGACGTCGGGTTGGACCACCATCAAGGAAAATACTAGTAATTCATTAATATTGATAATTAATTAAATTGTTGTTGTAATATTTTATATTGGAGGAAAATATACGTTTGCTTTAGTCAATTAATTTAATAATTAAATCATTTAAAGAAAACCCTTACATACTAATATTTCTCCAAAATTAAGAAGAAGAAAAGGTCAGTTTTTTATAATTGTGTACTCTGTTATTAAAAGTTTAAAATATGAATATATAAAATTATTTTCTCCATCGGAGCAGTTGTCCTGGGCGGCAAATTTTTCACGGGGAACTCTTGTCCTAGTGGGCAATTTTACATAGGGGACAGTTGTCCTAGGGGGGGCAATCTTATATGGCGGGGACAGTTGTCTGGGGAAAATTGTCCTGATTCCCGAACGAAGATAGAACAGAAATGTGATTATTGATAATATCTTCCTTTGGTATCGTAGTGTTTGTATAAGTGGGGTTGCCAAGGAAATTGTCAATACTCGTGACCTTAATCAGGTACTCAATGTAGTGCCTTTTGCAGACAAAAACGATTTAAGCTTTGTCAGCTGGTACAATGACACACTTGTCATGAATGTAGGACAGTGTTTTCCTCACTTGAGGATCGTTAAAAACGCTATCTGATTTAGATCTCATGGACGTTCTAAAGTGCCGAATGCGTCAAGAATTAATGACAGTGTTTGAATGTCTTCCTTCTCCGTCGTCGTCCATATTCTGGCATTGTCCTGAACAGCATCGATGTTCTGCTTCCAGTTAAAAGGCTGGGGGTCACGATATTTGGGAATTTTTGAAATTCAATATTGTAAACCAGAAATACCATGACCAGCAGGATTGTAAGTGAAGAGAAGCAGGAGCAATGAGGTGGTTTGGATTTAAAGTCATCAATTTTGAGGTCGTGCAATACCCTTTTGTGATTAAAAATAGTTGTGACAATTAGTTTAAATTTGGTGTAGGTATAAGATATACGGGGAACAGATTGGTCTATAATACAAGGGGGAACTTACGATGTTACGTTTTTGTTATCAAAGGTATAGCCAAGTCGGTGGAATATAGTCCTTGTTAGCACAATTAACTGTGTGGGACAAAAGGAATGTGTTGTATTTTTTATATTGAATATGAGGAATCTCCTATCATTCTATCGGAAATTTATGTACATTTACTTATGCATTCAATAAATTCAAGAACTGTTCAATATTTTCTGTCTTGAAAATGTATTGCGTTATTGACCTTTTTTTGTTCTGTTATTATACATGTTAATTATACAAAAGTGATAAATGTTGGTAAAATAAAGAATAAGGAAGATGGTTTGTAAAACACTACAGAAACAACATTCTCATATAACCGTGCCGAAAGATCATAATAGGATTAACGTTTTGCCAGGTATACGTGTATTTGCCTCAATGTTACATGTAATATATATAGTATTAAGTATTACTTCAATATTATAAATAAATGTACTTAAGTAGTAATCACTTAAGTCATTTATTTCCTAAAGGTGATTTTAATAGTCTTGTGTTTGCTTGAAACACTTCAAATCAACACTTTAACATGCAGTTACAAGTTGGCAATTCCCGATGTGAAAATTCTTGAAATTCAAGTTTTCCAGATTTTTTTTAAAAATAACCATTCGGGAATGTGAGTATCCCACGAAATGCATTTTTCCCGATCCTCTCAAGTGATGCCCTCGAAATAAGTAAATTCAGAATATGATTTATTATTTTGAAGTTAAACCGTGGATATAACCAAATATCTATACATTGTACATGTAAGCATTGTATATGAATTCTAGGATATATTAACTATGGATATTATTAGCATATAGTAATATTTTAAATCAACACCAACTGCACTGCATCATGTAACTACTAGTAGTGTACAATGTATCATTCGTTAACAGGATATGAAGGATTATTCACTGAACAAATAACACCCCAACTACTTGAATATTTATTGTATATGTACATGTAGCAACAGAAAGAAGGCGTATTTGTCATTCAAGTTACGGGGGGAGTTTGACCAGACAGATGATTTCCTAAAATAGTCCACGTCAAAACCTTTAAATCAAATGGAAATATTTTTTTCAACTGCTCAACTGCAAATCCCATTCAATTAAGGTTAACTTTTTTTCAATTATATGATGTTGTCCAACAAAGTCAATGGTATAATTGTCTTTCATCAGTGATGAGTTCCGAAAAACATTTTCTCTATTATTCAAGAATATTTTAGTTTATCCATGAGTGGATACTTATGAATGCTGATTCGATCCAAACGGTATCACGAACGCAGTTTATGATATTTATATAATTGTTTTTATAAAAAGGACAAATTTACCTAAGGAGCAATCAAAAAACGTAATCCATTGGACAGACAAACCCGGGAAGACAAAAGCACACCAAATAAACACGGAACCAAAAACAATGAACCACTCCCATGAAAACCAGGAGTGAACCCAGTTCCTGCTCCGTATACGGCACCCGTCGTGAGGTTCAACAACTTATCCGGTGGATGTCACAAATCGTTGGAGGCACATGAAAATGTTACGACAGTGGGAACAGGTCCAACATCATCTTTTCAAATGGTGATGACGACTGTAAAATTTCCAAAGTGATGACATCAACTTATCCCTGATAAAACCCTGGATAAGAAGCTTTTGTGACAGCAGTAATCCTCTTTGTCGAAAGTCAGGGTAACTGACGCATGCCCTTGAAAATCGGATAAGCTGAGAAACGTAGACGCCATATACAGGCGATGCTGGTATATTGCTACTCAAGAAGGGGAAGTTAACAATAGGAAAGTCATCACGTTTCTAATAAATTGTTGTCTTCAAATGTCCCTCATTGTATATTTTAAGAAACAAATCCAAATATGAAGCGGACTTTGGTGTATCTATAGCATCCTTAATTTCAAGCTCACTGGGGTAGAGGAGATGTAGAAGGTCTTTGAATTTGTCGTTATTTAACGTCAACACGTCATCTATATAACGAAACGTGAAATTAAAGGATTGGGCTAGTTTCTTTTTGTTTTCACATAGTAACCCTTGAATGAAGACAGCTTCATATAAGTACAGAAACAGATCGGCGAGGAGAGGAGCACAGTTAGTCCCCATTGGAATGCCGATTGTTTGTTGAAAAAGTAGACCGCTAAATTCAACAAATATGTTGTCTATTAGAAAATCTAACATGTTTGTTATTTCATCTTCAGAATACTTTTTGCCAGAATCAGAGTGGTTCTTCACGAACTAAGCCTTTTCTCTACCTAGAACTAGAAATCAGTTGTGAATTGAAGCTGGTGCTTAGATGTTGATTGTTATGATTTTTTTTCAGATTGTTTTTAGGATGCTTGTGCATTTCTGTTTTAATTTGTTCACTTAACATTTTGTATTTTGAATATGCTAAAGCAAACATTGGTTATTGTGTCGGCGTTCAACAACTTTGGTTTTGTTTACAACAATTTACTACTGGCAGTTAATTATTAAAAGAAATAGAACCATTGATTATTTCTTTTTCGTAGTTAAAGTTTATAGTGTCTTTGTTTTGTGTTTTGTATTTTTATTTTTTTATTTTTGTTTGTTTTTTTTTTTTTTGGTCTATTTCTGTTATATGTTTGTCTATCTTTGTGGATAAGTAAATTCAAGAAATACCTAAGGGGTATTCGAAGGAGGGAAAAATTTAAACAACTGACACACTCCGGAGAACAACGAAGGCAAGACCAAAACAATACATGCACTACAATAAAAAACTAAAAACATATGAACAACATGGACCCCACCAAAAAACTGGGGTAGACTCAGGTGCTCCGGATGAGTAAGCAGTCCTGCAGGACACCCGCCATGCTGCCCATGTCAAATCTGGTATGAGGAAGGGATACCATCAATGGAGCAGGTCCATTTTCATTTGGGGAACGGTGTTTTCATACCAAGTCATGATGACGTCCATACACCTTAATAAGGATGATTCCAACTTAGGAGCAACGTACTCTTGTCTTAGCAACTTTTCAGCCAGGAGCCGGGCTCTGTCAAGGAAGTCAATGTATACAAGTATGTCACAAGCTCTGGAATAATGTATGAGTTGTGAAATATATACTCCAAACGTCGGCGCTTCTGGAATACTGCCGTTAAAACATTGACGATTGGAAAGTCAAAGTAATCCCGTTTGTCGTAAAGTTGTGTATTCAACCTTCCTCTGGTGTCAATAAGTGTCAGAAGTACTATTGTTAAACCTTTATGTCATTTTAATTACTAGTGTCTGTTGTATCTAAACTCAGATTCATAGGGTATAGTAAGATTATAAAATTTGATTAATTAGTAACACCAAAACAAATTGGCGTACATCTTTCGTCCCTCCATTTAGAAACAATATTTTTGAATTCTTATTTTTATAAACAACAGAACACGATGTCGAAAGTACAGTTACAAAAATCGTGTACATCATTAGTACCCACTGAAATACCAACTGTAGACCAAACTAAAAATACGTACATCAAAGTAGATTTTTCATTGTTACCAGTATAGGTTACACATTTAGGATTAGAGTAAATCTCAACATACATGTAGGGCCTACGATAAGAAAATTACTTTTATGGATATTAAAAGAAATAGAAATATTGTACTTACTTTTTTAATTCTGTGCGCATTTATACATCTCTTGCAATAGACCCGTATGTTAATTCTGATATCACCACACAATGGTAAATAAATGCTCGTGAAATTTCCCGCCAGATCGGAAGACCTCTCGGAGTTTTACACTGTAGAGAAAAAGATTATAAAACTCTTGACGCGTTATATGTATCCACTCTCGATAATTAAATTTTAATTTTTTTTTTGTAAACTGCTCGGCCAAGCCTCGCAGTTTAAAAATAAAAATTTAATTATCTGAGTTGATAAGTTTCATAACTAACTAGTCATCGTTGTAGAATCTATATGTCTGCATTTTTCCGATGATATATTTTGTTGATAAAATATGATCAGTATATGTATGATATAAGAATTAAAATAGATATAGATGTTTTATCGAATTTTGACAGAGTAAGGGCATTAAGGTCCATTTTTTGCCCAACCTCATAATCTCAAATTTTTTAAATTCTTATATATTACCTTGGTTAATTTCATGTTCTCACCTTTTTAATAAACATTTTCTTTAATTATCGTATTTTTTCGGCAAAGAATGGGAAAAAAATAACACAGAAATGAGGATTTTTGGTTTCAATAGTAATTACAATAAATATGAAATAAATCTACACAACTGTCAATCTACTGGAAAATCTTATGATAAATTAAATAAAAATACCTTTTTGGTAATTTAATGTACTAAATGCCCATTTTTAGGTTTAAACAGAAAAAATGTCAGACAAATAAGGAGTTTTAGAAATAATAATCGCATTAAATCTAAAACGAACTAGATGAAGGCAATCGGAAACAACTGCTATATCCCCGCACTTGCCAAATATTGTATCCTTGTGCACCAATTTCACATCATATGTTAGAATGTTTGAACAGAAAAATTCTAAAACCTTACTGCGCATCTGCATACACATTCACAACTTCAAAATTCGACCCCTACGGATCCCAATTTTTGAAAATCAAAATTCTTAAACCTTGTGATAAATTTCTATTTCTTCGAATAGGCATCCTAAGAAAAACCTTTTGATCAATTATGATAATATATTTTTTTAGTAATTTAAATGAGGTGAAAACAATTTTCAGGTACACAAATAATTATAGGACAATTTTGGAAAAAAAATTGTAATACCTGTTTTAATAGTTAATAACTATAGAACAGAAGGATTTCTTTCAAGAAATAATGAATACAACTATAAATCATATGGTATACGTTTCATTTTTAGGGGGTGGCGTACGGGAAGGACATGGCATTTTACAAAACAAAATATAGATTTATGAAAACCTTTGAATAACAAATCTAAGGTATTAATTAAATACACAACAATAACCATCCTGTATATATTAAATATGATTTTAAATAAACATTACATATTATCAGTTAAGCATTATTACAAACCTAGTGTTTGGTTTTGTTTGAAAAGTAACATTTTCATACAAAAAAAATCCGAAAAGTTTACTACCACTTTCAATAGCCGTATAATCTTAATTATGAAAAAACACTGATAATATTACATTTATATATAATATTGGGATGAGAAATGGGAAGATAACATTGCTTCATTTGCTGGCTACATCTAGGAAGTAACAATATTGGAAAGTCATAGTTACAAATGTAACACATGTTACACAGTGTAATTTCTGAGCAGGGGATTTAAGGTTCAAAATGTTCACGATCCTACTAAATTAATTATTTTTGTAGAGGGATATATCAAGCACTTTAATTTTATAAAATATCATTTTTATTTATGCAGCTGCTGAGTGCGTCAACATTTTAAAATCTGAGAAATTCGAAGTAAGGTGTACTAAGAACAGAATCATTAAGATTGAAAGTTCATGGTCGAATAACAATTCCCAATGTATTGGAAAAGGGCAAGATTTTACAAAAGCTGTTGCTCAACTTTGTGATAGGAAAGCTTTATGTAAAGGAAATTATGACGTAGGAAGTGGAAATCATTTACATATTAGCTATCATTGTGCAGGTAAGTATTTTGAAATAGAATAGGTGTTATATTGAAATGTTTTGTTAGTTGTTTCTGAATAACAAGGAGTTAATGTATTTTTTAAATAAAATACGAGTTTGGCTTTATCGTAAAATAAGCTAAAAGAAAAATGAATGTTTTTGTGGCAAAAGATTGGGAAATATGACACAGCAATCTATTTATTTTTCAAAGGGTCTTTGCGAGTTTTGTCTCGACAACAAATGCAAAAGTAGACTGGGGCAGTCGGAAACGATAGCTTTCCCGAACTTCCCACATGTTGCATTCCTGGTGTATTCAATACTGCAAAATTTTCACAGTAATACGTTTTTTAAAAATCAATATTCTAAAACCCTACTGCAGATTAAAATACAGTGTATATGTATGTAAATACTGTAGGATGTCAATACTGTATAGAAAAAATGCATAACGTTAGCGCTGAAAGATGAGTTAGGTCACATGCTTAAATTCATAATTTCGACATTGCACCCCTATAGGCCTCAAGATTTGAAAATCAAAATATGAAACCTTTTATGTAGCATTTCTAAATGAAAATTTATTAATAAGTACATGAAAACATGTTTTCTTATTGTTTCCAGTGTAAATATTCATAATTATTATAAAAAACTTAAATCATCGTTACTACTCAATATATCTTGTTAAAATTTGAAACATATTTTTTTCAGATAAGTATCTTTTAATGATCAACTGCTAATCAATGCTAAAAATAAAGCTTCAACTACAATTTCGTGTTTAATTTAATGAATTTTACTTTTAATTTTATGAAAAACGTCAAGTAAAAAGCCTATTTATGCTTCTAAATATGGAGTATAACAATATCTGTATAGAATTAAAATGCATAACAGTAAAAATGAAAGAGGAGTTGAGGTCACAAGTGCATGACGGACGGACAAACAGGAAGACGAGCTTTCGTCGATAGTGCGGGCATAATAATAAAGATTTCATGACAGTTTATCATTGTGTTCGCATATCCTGTGTTGTTCAGTATATTTTAACTAATATATTCGTGCAATATTGACAATATAATTGTCTTCTGTCTTGTTAAGGAGAAAAAACGAATGTAGTGATATTTAGAAATATAACAATATGGAAATCAACATAATAATATTACTCATACAGCTTTCTGGAAGACTTAATCTTATTATATATGTCTATTTCAAGTTCGAAAAATTGCCAAAAATACAAAAGCTTCCAGTACATTGACTAGAAAGAATATAAATTGTCAATAATTAATTGATTTTAGAATTTGTTATAAAACTATTCCTAAAGAAACCATTAACATTAAACATTGCTGCCGAATGCGGAAAGAATAATTTATGTTAAAATTATTTACGATAGTCATATTCTCTTGTTCTTAAAAACCATGGCAATCTTCTTTAAGGTCGTACCTTTAAGAGGGACAAACAAATGTTCCAAAGTTGTAGTTAGGCCCTGCTTCTTCAATTTTATGAATTATGAACAAAAATAGATTAATATGATAATGCTTTCCATCAACGATTATTTGTATAAACAGGAAAAGTCAAATTGCGTCAACAGAAAACCTAGTGAATTGCCGCCTTTAACTGACTTTAAATAATCCATATTCACTATATTTAATTTTCTTGAAAGTTAAAATCTTCAATCTTTCATTTAAAAAAAATGCCAATAATTCATTATTTAGTATAAAATAAGTGATGATAGTTCAAGAAAAATAATTGAATATTCTATCATAAGTCATTAGTAGTTGAGATGTTAAAACGCATCGTGTTCACATTGTATCTAAATTACACAAAACAATTGCTTATTACTTTCAGGATACATTAGTGACTTTTCTGCTGGTGCTTTTCGTGAAAAATAAAACAGGAAAAACGTAGAATTTATCTTCCTTTTAAGTTCCAGTCCTGTACGTTTCTTTTTTACTGTAGCGCAAAATATCTTGATTATGGCGTAAGCATTATGTTTATCAAAATTACCAAGAATCTGGGTTATTGATCATACTAGATATATACTGTACATAAATATGCAAACAATTGGCAAATGATCTATGTTTACAGCAACGGTGAAAGTGCAGAAAAGAACAACATCTGTGACAGCTTCTTCAGGAATAATTGTGACGTCCTTGACTTCGACGTTTTTGACATCTGCAAGTAGAACAACCGATAAGCATGTAACATATAAATACCCCGCCAAAGTATCGACATATACTTCTACAGAAACTGCAAAATTTTCAAAAACAACCACAACAACACCCACTGCAACTTCTCAAACACTGCCACAAACTAAGCCAACGTCAGTTACCGCACTAACTGCTGAATTGCATAATTCAACCAATACTCCTAAATTAATGTCCATTAACTCTTCAGCACCTACTTCAACAATTACTAATCCAATACTTGAAACTTCACCAGAACTGCCTATGCTCAGAACATCCTCAAGAACTCCACAACCGTCAACTCTCATATCTAAAGCAGCGTCAGTTATCCAACAAACTTATACTCCTACGCTTAGAAAATCTTCAAGTAGCAGACAAAGGCCAGCTGCCCTATTAACGCATACCACCATGTCAAAGACATCGTCAGGTAGCCAAAACAAGTTTACTGTCAGGCCTAACACATATACGAGTTTCCACGAAAAATCTACTTTGCCTGAAACCATGCCAAATACTCTGAAAATGTTTACTACCACGCCTGAAACCTCCTCAGGGTTCTCCGAAATATATACTAGTATGAGCAAAACATCCTCAGGTGTCCAACAAACGTATATAATTACTCCTAAAACATCGTTAGGTTTCCAATTATTGTCTACTATCAAGCCTAACGTATCGTCTAGTATCCCATCAACCTCTCCATCAAAGCAAAGAACATCGCCCAAAACTCAAAAAGTGTCAACTGCCATGTCCAAAACATCTAAGAGTACAACACTAATGTTTAAAACCATTCGTATAATATCTTCAAGACCACCACATATTTCTAATACCACGTCATATATGTTTACGATCACGCCAAAAATATCGTTAAATAACCTACAAACGTCTACTCTCACTTCCTCATTATCGTCCGGTATCCCTCCAACCTGGCTTAGAACTACCCTGCAGAGGTTAACTACCATGCCTAAAATCTTTTCAAATAGCCCACAAATGTATGCTACCATGCAGAAAACATCAAAGAGTACCAAACTAACGTTAACTAACATGACTAAAACATCTTTAAGTACACCACACACTTCTAATACCACGTCATATATGTATACTTTCATGCCTAACATATCTTTAAGTTACCCACAAACATCGACTCCCACTCCTTCAACTCCTTCAGCTTCGTCAAGTCCAATACTAATGTCAAGTAGTACAGGTGCAACATTAAGTTCCACAACTACCCAATCAATATTGCTAATAATTCCACCGTCATCTGATTTGCCAAAGTCTTATAGCTCTACAAAAATAGTAACGCCTTCAAATACAAAGATGAGATATACTGTTAAACTTGGAGCAATTTTAACTTCTACGCAGTTGTCAAGTACATATAGCAAAGCTAAAACATCCAAACTGTCAACTACCACGGTTAAAAGATCAACAAGAGACATACGTCTAGCTACTATGCCAGCGTCTTTCGGTACCACCCAGAAACCTTCCACTAGTAGTTTAGTATCTCTAGGTACCAGCGATAATAAGCAACCAGCAACGAAGTTACGTGCTACGCCTAAATATAGCATATTGAATCAACAAGCTTCAGATACCACGCCCGTATCCACTTTAATCTCATCACCCAACATTCCAGTAAATAGTACATCTATTAAAGCACCAAGAGTTTCGCCTATTATGGAAACTTTAAAGAGGAACAGAACAACAGTACTGAATACAGGCAGTTCTAGCTTATCAATAACGGATAATCGGGTAGTAAATTCTTCAAATACGACAGCATTTCCGAATACAAATGCAATATCTAATACAATGCAAACAACATCAACAAGTAAAATATCACCATTGTCAAGAAGTAATTTATTTTCTGTACGTACAGTGTCTGCATTGACCTTTTCAAAATATGATACGAGATCAACAGCCCAAGGAGTTATGTCTAGATCATCAAATGTAACATTTTCCAAATTATCTACTGCAGTAACGACAAAATATAGTAAAATAAATTCGTATTCTAGTAACGTTAATAGATATTTGATAAATTCGTCATTTACAACAACTTCGACAAAGCTAAGAAGAACAAGCGAAATTTTTAACAATATAAATTCAAGTACAATATTGCCATACACCAAAACAATAAGTGTTGAAACCTCCGTTGGAAATAACACCAACACTGAAGTCAAACACGGTAGACTAAAAAAATCAGGTATGTTTACAGAATTACTAATATTTAATAGATATAAGAGGTATCCCGATCACTCGAGAGGATTTAAACTTCTGTTCTATTGTGGAACATCTTAAAGCAACTTTCATTCACAATGATGGACTTGAATAGAACTTACAGTGTTACCTGGGATTTTGTGTTATATTCCATTATTTCGTGAACATGAACAGAACATCCTTAATGTTTAGACTGCTTTAAATAGGTTGAACACTAACGATTCCTTTTTGCATTTTTTCCATCAGTTCGGCAGTCGTCATACTACATGTATCTCAGCAATAAACATGATAAACCGAAAAGTTTTATACAAATCAGTCATGACAAATATTTGTAATAATATCGTCAACAATCCAAAATTAAGTTGCAAGATACATGTTATGACAAAAAATAAAACAACGTCGTCCTACATACGTCTACGTACACTCACGTAAAGTGTTTAATGGTACCTCGCTGTAACGTTTTAATTAAACTAGGCAGTATTTGTGCCAACTATAGCAAATTATTGTCTTCAAATTTAGAGATACAATTACTTCAAATGTGTTATTTTTGTACCCCTTGCTGTGGAAGATTGTTAGGAACTTCCGAGTTTGATAAATAGTTTTTTGACATATAATCTCAATGGCGTCATATTAACACATTCTCAGGTACATATAAGGAAAACATTGAAGGATAAATAATGCTACTTTAACGACAATGCTTTATTATGATTCTTTGCCACAAACTGTGTATCAACCAAACAATAACTACTGGATTACAAATCTGTCGATGTCGTACATGTACACACTAAAATTGTGGATAAACCATAATTGTGACAAAGAGATGCTATTGCATAAACGTTTAACTGAATCAAAGCATTTTACAAATGTACATAATCCATCCTCGCTTTTAACTCTAACACTAATTCCATAATAAATTAAATTCAAGTTTCAATATCCGTTACAAATTCAACATGTAATAGACTTCAAACGATAATAATAGTATATGTTTTCTTGATTCGAATTAATATTGTAGATATAGCAGCAATAACATGTTCGTCGGCTCTGATTGCATTCAGTATTATTGTTGTAATTTATTTTTTACGTAGGTAAGTGCAGTAAGTAGTATAAATGAAGTAAAATTCTTTTGTTACTTAAAATCAGCCAATATTTTAATTTTGTAGGTAAAATGCAAAATTGACAAACATTTGACAAAAAAATAAACATTATTACAGAGAGATGGTAATTACCTTCATTCAAAAAGATTGAAAAAATACTTTATAATTTACTTGAATACATTTACCTGATACTTTAAGGAACATATGTTGTCGGGGTATCTATATGTGTACGTAAAATAGATTTCAGTAGTGTTGTTAAACTTTGCCCGATATCGTTTACAAACAGAATACAACAAGGTTCACCAGATTTCTTAAACAGTTGCACAATAAGGAAACATAATGATATTAAAGTGATAGCGGATTAGATTTACATGAGAAAATAATTATTGCACTACAATGGAACAATACAGAAAGCGTGTCCAAATATATACATGTACATTTTATGTTGACTATTTTACAGAAGAAACAATTTTCATGGCAAAATTTGCTGTAATGGACAATTGAGTCACTCATTTCTGTTTACAATTTTTAAATATATCATTTCAAAGAGAGAGGGAAGCAAAAACACTAAAAACAATCTGATATTGAGATAATGCCAGGTTTCTTAGGTGAGTTCAAAATCCTTTCAATTTAGCCATACTTATATATGCATGCTATTATGAGATAACCATGGTACACATTATATTTCATTTAATCAAGTATAAGTAAAGTCAAGAAATACCAATGGGGTATATTCGGAGCAGGGCAAAATCGAAAACAACTGACAAACTTCGGAGAACAATGAAGATAAAGCCAAAACAATACAAACACTACACTTAAAAACTAAAAACAGATGAATAACATGGACCCCGACAAAAACAGGGGTTAGACTCAGGAGCAACATTTCCTTATAATATACCCTTAAAGTGGCGTTATAAACTAGGAATTCATATCATTGTTTAATTTCAGAAGATACAGGAAAAAACGCAACTCCATGTCACACAACACAGATATGGAAGGATTGGCTCTTTCTCCACCGTTAAATAATCTATCAAATGCCCACAACATGTTCACAAAGACGCAAAATACTGACGTTCGTAATTTTGTACCACAACAGGGTGATGCTATTAATATAATGCCAGTGCATGAACTTTCCCCTAGAAAGATCAACCAAAGATATATAATTTGTGATTCCAAGTTAAACAGTTCTATACATAACGATTCAGCCGAAATACATCCAAATACTGGCACATCTGCCGAAGAGCATGGAAACAATCACAGTTACAACGTATATAATAGTTCCCAGTGTAATGCAATTAATTATAAAATTCCAGAACATTATTGCGAGAATGAAGTGTCATCACAGGACCTTTCTGATAGCAGGATAAATGCACGTTACATCAATATATACAATGTTCAACAATATAACTCATTTAGCACATGAAATATACATGCATATATACGTCACTTAATATATCTTATTCTAAAGACAGAAACAAATAAATAATTTCATTAACTTTATTTTCATGCGAATATGTCACTTTTACTCACAGAATAAATTAAAGGATAAAATTAATAAAATCGTATATTTAAGTGTAAAACTGGTGCATGTAAAGTGTAAATAATAGTAAATGTTACTTCTTAGTGATTTTATTGGGTGGTAAAAGTGTTACCCGTGGGACAATTTTCAGTACTGTTAAATACAATGTGTGCTGCGTTGAACGCTTTTACGTTCCAAAAATACAAGAGTCATTCATTTTTAAATGATATGTTTGCAACTAAGAACTAACTGTCGCACAAGGGTAGTTTTAAACTGCAGATCCCATTGAATTAAATACTTATTGTGTTCTAAATTTTCAAAATTTTATTATATTTTGAAGTTTTGTAGCGTACATGTATATTACTCAAAACATATGTATATCAATTTGCAAAATGTACCAGAAACCTGTTGTTTATTTGAATTTTATCTGTAAATCATAAAGTTTAACAAATGATTTTTCCCGCGTGAAAATTCTATAAAGAATTATTCATTTAGTTCATGCTCTCAGCTAATTTTAATATGGTTATGAAATATTTCTATTTATAATTTCCGACGAACGGCCATTATTACCTGTAAATATTCGACCTCTATACAATAACAAGTCATGTACTTTTGTATGAAGGCCAACTATTACTTTTAGCGAAGTAGTATGATACGTTAAACGGTGTATACATTTTTGCGGTTCTTGAGTTAGGAATCTATTCACCATTGTTCTTTTTTATATATTAAGTGGTTTTCTCTGTACATGCTAGGAATATGAAGTACGTCAAAGAAATTGGAGTCTTTTGCCATGCTGACATTGTGTCGTACATCGATTTCTTTTCCTGCAACGGAAATGCGTTCAAGTTGTTGCCTTACTCTGCAAGTCAGAATGAGGAGGAGGGCGTGCAAAAATATAAAATTTTAGGCAGTATCAAATTTAGAAATTTTAAAACTGAAAATAGAGAGAAAATTTATTAAATTTTTTGGAAGATTAATATTCCTTAAACCTTGATATCTAGTTCTTATCTCATTATATATTCTTTCTGTTGGCTGATGTTTTACATCATGTACATGTTTTATGTAAATTTCAAACCGTTCCGTGAAATAAATACAAGTTCAAGCCAGGCTTGTGTATACTACCTGTTTATAGTGTTCGTGTCAGGTTCAATGTGGGAGTGCACACTTTTCGTATCGGTGATTTTGACGGCTTTTTCTATTAACAGAGATTGGCTTTTATAATAAAGCCAAAACATGAACACATGAAATCTGAAAAATGCCAATCATTATGTTTTTAAGGCAAAGCCGACTCAGAGCTTTTACAAGCAAATCTGATATTAATGCTCACACAAACAAAATATATGACCAGTCGTTCGGCAGACAGTTGTTGAGAATGTATCTGAAAAAGAAAAAAATCCACGAAATATACAACTTTATAGCGTGGTCAATAAATCAAATCAGCTAGGCAAAACAGCAGAAACTGGTTCAGTTTTGTATGCTACCTATGACCGCGGGCGCAAACAGTAATAGCAAGCTTACGACCATGTTGAGAAAGAGGAACGTACATGTACTACGAATTGAGATGGCAATCATTCAATTACTGAGTGTTCTGAAAAGGAGGATGATTATGACATAGTATTTCATTTTGGAGAGGCCTTTCAAAGAAACAAATAGGAACTTTATTTAATTTCTTTCGTAACTTTACTTTTATGTAGAAACAATTGTATACGGTAAGAAAATACACTATATAATGTATTAATAATGGCAGAGAAAAGGTCTGTTTAAAGCCAAATATTCAACAAAAGCAGTCAAATTATAATTGACCTGAAAAAATTAAAATGCCTATGTATTAGCTCTGTACTAAATGTATATACTATGACCCTGTGTGAAGTTTTTACTTTTTAATATGATAAAACAAATAAAAATAATCTCCTCTAATTTATAAATAAGCCATAACATTTTGAATAGTTTCCATTTTAATTAACCTAGTGTTCCACTAAGGAAGAAATAACCGACAATCATAGATCGGTCTTATCGTCATTTGGTATTTCCATCAAATATGATGATTATGATCTTCCTACCTTGTACTGGATACCCAAGTTACATAAGTGTCCATGAAATCAACGCTTTATAGCTGGATCTACCAAGTGTTCCACCAAACCATTGTCTCAACTTCTAACTTCCATTTTAACAGCTGTCAAAACGGACCTCCAAAGTTATTGTGAGACAAGCTATTCAACAAGTGGAATCAATCAAATGTGGATATTAAAGAACTCCAAAGACTTGAAGGATATTTTACGATCTCCGTCCATTTTTGTCTGTAAAAGCATAAAAACTTTTGATTTCTGTATCACCATTCCTCATTAACAACTGAAGGAGAAGTTACAAGATCTAATCCATCGATGCTTTCAAAATAAAAATGGCAACACCAGATTCACATACCTTGTCATTGGCAGAGATAAATCATACTTTGTTAAAAACCACTCTAAATCTAACAAAAAATATACAGAGGACGAAATTGTCCTGATAATTGAATTTTTGATCGACAAGATAGTTAAATTTGGTGGACGTGTTTTTCAACAGACAATTGGCATTCCTATGGGTACTAATTGTGAGTCACTCCTGGTCGACTTGTTCCTTTACTCATATGAGAAAGACTTCCTTGACGGGCTTCTTAAGGAAAACAGAAGAAGTTAGCCCGTACCTTTAATTTCAGTTTCCGCTACATAGATGATGTTTTATCACTCAACAATTCACGTTTTGGGAATTTCTTACATCTCATCTATTCCAATGAGCTCGAAATTAAGGATACCAAAGACACTGCCAGTCTGCATCTTATCTTGACCTTCACCTCGAAATTGACACCAGAGGAAGGTTGAATAAAAAACTTTACAACAAACGGGATGACTTTGACATAGGCTTGTGATTTTTTTACAATGCATCATTACTTGTATTCAATAATGCAGCCGGGAATTATACATCTACATTACTTCCGGGTAATTTCAACCAGAAAAGAACTTGGCCTTCCCTCCTTTAAAATTTGGATACCACAATAAGATAAAAATATAATATAAATAACAGTTCTTCGCACACTCAGATGCCTTGAGAAATGTTTACAAATTTTAAATTCCATCAAAGGTGACAGTCGAATTTATGCACTTTATCACAATTATCAATCTATTAAACAAGTATAAAAAATTTCAAAAACTGCAAACTGCCCTAATTGTAAAAAAGGATTTAATGCTATTACAACAGATTCGTCACCTTTGAAATAACAAATTAAGGATCTGGTAAAATAAATTACATATTCTATCACTTTGCATAAACAAGCGGGTTTTTGTATGTTTCGACTAGCTTTCGTAGGAGATGTCTAAATGTACTTACATTTATTTCTTCCTTTAAATCACTCAATAGTAAATTTACAAAACCCTTATTGATACACGTCAAGATTTACATTTTTGTAGTAAAAAGGATAATTATTTACATTTCATTACCTTCGTGAGGGTAACCGAAGGTATAAATGCAATAATCACAATAGTCATACCTAGATTTAAACTAAGACGACAAAGGGAGAGGGAAATAAAAAAAATTATGACAAACGTGATGATTTGAACTTTCAAATCGTGAACTTTCTAATTTAGTCTCCAGCTTATGGCTCTTACATGTGACTGTCGTGTTTGTGGTTGGTTAGTTGACTTTCGTGAAAGAAAAAAGTTATCAACAGTAAAGGTTTGGAAGTGATACGTGTACATGTACTAACAAACACTGTATCTAAGAAGTTAAATGAAAGGCATTTAGTACGAAATAAAGTCAAGAAATACCAAGTCGATATTCGAAGGAGAGAAAAATCGTTACAACTGACAAACTCCGGAGAACAACGAAGACAAGACCAAAACAATACATGCACTAAAATTTAAAACTAAAAACGTATGAACAACATGGACCCCACCAAAAAACCGGGGGTAGACTCAGGTGCTCCGGAAGAGTAAGCAGTCTCTGCTTCCTACAGGACACCCGCCATGCTGCTCATGTCAAATCCGGTATGAGGAAGGGATAATATCAATGGAACAGGTCCATTTTCATTTGGGAAACGGTTTTTTTATACCTGTCAACCAAGTGATGATGACGCCCATAAAACTTTAATAATGATGACTTCAGCTTAGGAGTAACGTACCCCTGTCTGAGCAACTTTTCTGTCAGGAGCCGGGCTCTGTCCAGGAAGTCAATGTATATGTCACAAGCTCTGGAATAACGTATGAGTTGTGAAATATATACACCATACGCCGGCGCTTCTGGAATATTGCCGCTCAAAAATGGAAAGTTGACGATTGGAAAGTCAAAGTCATCCCGTTTGTCGTAAAGTTTTGTATCCAACCTTCCTCTGGTGTCACGAAGAAGCATCATTATTGATTTTCTTTTTTTTAACTCCCAGTAACGCCTTTATTAGCTGATCTGACCAAAAGGGTCAAGTGAGCTATTCTCATCACTTACCGTCCTTTGTCCATCGGCGTCCGTCGTCCGTCGTAGTCCGTTTACTTTTACAAAAATCTTCTCCTCTGAAACTTCGGGGCCAAATAGAACCAAACTTGTCCTAATGCATTATAGGGTATTTAGTTTTAAAAAATGTGTCAGATTACCCTGCTTGCCAACCAACCTGACCGATCTACCTGCCATGAAATTTTCAGACGAATCGGTCTACCCTTTGTTGAGTTATTGTCCCTCAATCGTTTTAATTTTAAGTTTGGTTATTATCCTGAACATTATTTTAGATAACGACAAAATGTAAACTTTCCTATAAAGATCTTCTCTGACACCACTGTGCAAATTGTGTCCAAACTTTTGAGGAATGGTCCTTGTGTGCCCCCCACCCCCCCCCCCCCCCCCCCCCCCCCCCTCTCAGCTTATGTCCGGCATCTTCGAATTCCCATGGATATGGATGCTGTGACTAAAAATAAAAAAAGGAGATGAATTTTAAAAATATTCTTGTTTGAAACTACATGGCCAATTTGAACCAGACTTTGCAGCAATTTTCCTGAGGAGGTCCTCTTTCAGACGTTTGTCCGATTAACCACAGTCGAACTTAGTTTAATATAGGACCCTGTGGGAAAATTCATTTAAAAATCTTCTTCTCTGAAACCGCTAAGTCAATTGGAACTAAACTTGGCAGAAATGGTCCTTACATGGTCCTCTTTCAGAATTGTGTCCG
This sequence comes from Mytilisepta virgata, assembly GCA_028015205.1. NCBI lineage: Eukaryota > Metazoa > Mollusca > Bivalvia > Mytilida > Mytilidae > Mytilisepta > Mytilisepta virgata. The sequence continues at coordinate 72,918,885 of CM051521.1, forward strand.
ATGATCGGGATGGTCAACCAAGATAACTACCACAGTCTAACTTAGTTTAACATAGGACCTTATGGAAAAACCAACCAAATTGTTACACTTAGATTTTTAGTCATGCTTAATGTGAATACGTTAAATTCAGGTGAGCGATACATGTTCTTATGAACCTCTAGTTATTAACTGTTTTTTTTTATCATTCACTGATAACAGTCGACATTTACAGGTCATTGTGTTACATTTAATTCTTTCTTGACGTCATTTATCGGTTATCATGCGAACATACTGTAAATTTTAATATCTCAGGACATAATATGTGACTTTTTACCGGTAAAATCGGCAGTGCTGACTGACTATCAGTTACTGTGGATTCAATAGTTTTCGTTGTATACCAATTTTCGTGGTTTTCGTTGGTCCCAGTAAACCACGAATTTAAATATATAATATTTTTCCTTTAGCTTAAACATTTGTTAAATGCACTGAAGTTTGACATCACGGAGTTTTGATGTACAATTGCGTTTTTACAGCGTGTACTTGGATACTGACTATGATGAGTCAGCTATATCAACAGACGATATAGTGTTTCATGTAATTTTATCTTTGGTAACATTTATAAAAAAAATTTTTAAAAAAATATTTAGAAATATTTTGGCTGTGTAAATTCACTTCCGGTTTTTTTATTTAAACATTCAAGAAAAATGTTAATCCAAATTGGGCCTAAACAATACAGACTTTCTTATAAAGTACAGTAAAAACATCTTGTGAACAGATAATAAAGCAGAAATTATTGATCGTAATCGTAATCGTAATCGGATTAAAAACATGTATGTATATGCTCCGAGGTATTTGGTGACAAGAGATTGTAATTTTGTCAATAGATATTTCACACCTGATTAACCTAAGAAGTAAATAGTTACGGATTACTGTTTGTTAGACTTTTGTTTAATAACCGCTAAAAATCAGTACTTTACTTTACTATATCAAAGTCTGATTGGCACGTTTTGTCGCAGCATTTTCATGACATCAGATGTGCCAAGTCGCAAGTTTAAGTATTTTCTGAGCCAGCAATCCACGGATTCACGTATCCAACGAAATGCCTTTTTTTTCTTTCCACGAAAATTGGAAACCCTGAAAGATTTTGTCGTTTATTTTAGTTTTAGCAGTTAAAATAGTTCACAAAAGCGTGTTCGTGTAACTAAAATCAGAGTACTTTTTTTCCAAACAACACGTTTTTGGTTTGTACGACATACCCCAGCAAAACTATTGAAAAAGTATACTCTAACCCTAGTTACACGGACACTTTTTATGAACCATTTTAACAGTTTAAAATAAACTCAACGACAAAGAACCCTAATAGATTTTGTTGTTGGGGTTATTTTTAGCAGTTAAAATAGTTCAGAAAAAGTGTCCGTGTAGTTATCAGATCAGTGTACTCTTATTCAAACAAAACTTTTTAACGATTCACATTATAGTGCAAATGTGCAAGACATTTCAAAAATAAATCGAGAAAATCGTTAAATACAAACCGTAAAATTGGGCCAAAAAACATCAAAATTTTTTTTTCCATTTTTTTACACAAAAACAATAACCCATATGTGGACCAACGTGCACATATTTGTCTTGGAGTTCTGAATTATGTGGATTGTCATACAAGTCATATACAATGTACACTACAATGAGAACAAAATAAGTGTCCTTAATAAAAAAAAAAGTGAAAATTTTTTATGCACTCGTACCCGGTAAAGGTCGTCGGGTAACGCCTGGGACCTTGACCTGGGTGCTCGTGCTTTAAAAGTTTCCTCTCGCGTCTTATAAATGACACTTCTTTTGTTCTCGATGTTCTGTATCTATTACATAATATAGTATTCTATAAAATACAAATATTTATAATATACAAATGTAAGAACCAATATTTATAGAGTTATGAAACACTGTAAAATATTTTTTTGAAAACTCTTTTGTCCAAAACCTAATCGTCAGATCAAAGCAGTGCAGCTTAAAATAGATAAAATTAATAGTGTCCAAAAAATATATGCACAGTTGGGCTCAGTTCTAATCTCCTTCAGAACTGTCCTAAACTGTCAGAAGAACTGCTGTAGAACAGTTTTAGAACTGTCATTCTGACACCTATGGAACCGTTTATGACAGGTTGTGTCCTGACCTAGAATCTTTTATGACCATTCTGGACGATCTAGCAATTGATTTATCACAATTTACCTCTATATCATTCTTTATTTACCAGTTATTCAAAATATTCAATAGCTTTTGTAACTCATTTTTTGCTAAAAGTACCATATCATCTGCATATGAATAAATAAATATCTTCTTGCAGTGGAATGTCAACACTTATCTTTTTAACGCTTATCTACAAAATCACTGATAAAAATATTAAACAATCATGGATAAGATTTACATCTATGTTTAACATGCAGTTACATGTTTTCTGTCTGTATAAAAAGTAAATGTTCTACTACATTTTACTCTATTTTAAATACCTAACAAAGTTTAAGCATCTGGTACTAATACCGAACTGTTCTTCCTTTAAGTTGTAAATAAAATAGATCTATTAATCTTATCATAGGCCTTGAGAAAATCTTTTTTAGGTAGCTAAGGTAAATAATTTCTTAACTGTGCGAGGTTCTGTTATAGAAATGGTAAATAATACTTTTGTTTCTAACACCGTTCTATTCTTCATACATCTGTCCATTTTCAATGTGCCATTCACTCAAACGATTGTTGATAACTTCACAATACACCTTATACGTTGAAGGAGCGATAGTTATTCCCCTGTGCGCAAGCGGATCTTAGGGTCAGTGGTTGGGTATTTAGGAATAGGAGTTATGATGCTTTTGAACTACATCAAAGAAATTTTTCCCGAGATGAAATACCTATTACATGTATATATACATATTCTTTAAATTCTGTATAGACTTAATTGTTTGTCTCTGTTTGCTGCCAATGTCGTAGGTGCAAAAGAGGATAGCTGGTTATTCGCAAATTTAAAGTAGTTTAAAATATCAACACTTGTATGTGTTTGCTCATATGCTGCATTTGCCTGACGACGCGAATATATGTTTCATATTTCTTAGGTATGTACATTTATTTTTGAATAATGTCTGCATTTCTTTATTTCATATTTTTGTGGTCTAAGTTAAATATTTCATTGTTTTTTATACTTTGTGCACGAAACCTGCAAGGATATTCTCATGCGAATAAAACATTACATTTATGTAAATTTTGTGTCAAATTACGAGATAAAGCAACGACAGATAGTTGCCACCATTCAATAAGCGAATTTCCGATTTTACTTCAACTTGATGAATTAATTCCATATTTCTTCTGATGGCAATCGGAAAAAAATCACATTTTTTTACATTGTGAGGAGTAAATACCTGCATCTGTTTGTGACGTACACAGTTTGAGAGAATGTTTAGTATGTATATAGGAAACTTACAAGGGAATTAACTCAATGGTTCAAATGTCAAGGAGTAGCATGTAGCTTAAGTTTACTCATTGATTTTCAATGCCGGTAAGGGACACTGTATTGCTTCAAAATAGTAAAAATTGGGGTAGTTATCCTTATCGATCTTTGATGCCAGTTTTGATGCTTAAGTTTTGTAGCTGAAGCAACACACGTAAACATTTAATCCAAGAAAAGAGTAACAAAAATGATATTTAAATATGGACAATGGAGTTATTCTTTAGTGTCCAATATTACATGCAAATGCCGCTCTAACGTCATTATGGTGTTTATTGACGGGACGAAATCCATATAATTTATATGACACTTATATGTACCTTCGTTTTCACAAACAATAATTGCTCGCTTCAAAAACAATAATTGTCTTTAAACACAACTGTATCCTTTTTTCAAACCAACCGATCGGTTCTTTTATCAGGTTTTAGCTAGTCTTCCGAACTCTGCCTCGTCCCTTATCGTTTTTGTGATCATTGTCATATGACAATTAAAATTTTAATCCGACAGTCGATGATTTATGGTTATAAACCAGACAATTTTTGTCTAAATCAAGCAATATGACATGAACTAGATTTCGGGCATCTTTAATGACATTCTGTCTTACACGTGTACGATTTTATTTTTTCGTTAATAGTACATGTACTTAAGATCGGCCGTTTGTTTACGGCTAGCATATTGAAAATGCATCTTTTCTTTCAGTTATTTTTGTTGCAGCAGGAAAACATCTTTTATTAATGTTACATGCATTTTCCTAAGTATAATATAAGTAACATAATATGATAACTTGATTTTGTTACATGTAAATATTTGTTATTTCAATTTTTCAAGTGAGATCTGAACTTAACTAATTTAAACTATATGTAAATCAGATATAAACAAGCGAAACAAGAGGTATTGCTTCGCAGTCAATCAAGTCGACATGATGACAATCACTACATTCACAGTGAGTGGTTCTAAAGTTTATGCGTGCTGTACTGATCATGGTTGACTGCATTAAAACATGTGTGTAGTTTTCTTATTTTAAATCTAATTGAAATGAAGTGAGTAAAGGCAAATGAAAAATAAAACCTGAATACTGGTTATACCATGTAAAGATATTTGGCAAATATTTTCCATAACGAATGGTAAAGAATATTAGTATTTGTTGTGTTTTATTTTTTAACATAGATTAATCGGTGTACGGATCACCATGATCGATTGATGGATGGATGAATTATTGTTTAACGTCCAGTGGCAACCAGGTGCATATCAGGACGAGAACATGTTGATATGATAATGAATATGATCCCTGCTTTGTACTAGACCGACACGCTAAGTCGGATTTTTAATGTGCTAGCTCACGAGGTAACTGTCCGCAGGAAGACATATCACCTCACTCGGACACATTATACTGACTCCGAGCCGACCAGTCTTTGCTCTTACTCCTAGATGCCGCGTGCTTGGCGGAGAAGCAGCAAATACCAATTTTAATGTCTTTGGTTTGACCCGGCCGGGGATCGAACCCGCGACCTTCCGCACTCGGGGCGAGCACGCTACCACGAGACCACCGAGGCGATCATGATCGATTGAAGGTTTGGGTTTACAAGTCTTCAGTTTATTCTCGCAATTCGTACTAGCAATATTTCTTTCCAGTGCATAAATCAAAGAGAAAAACGTAAAATTTTAATGTCTATATATTCTGTTAAACCCTTTCATTATAAGAGAACAATACTATTGGCAGCATGGTCTTAACAATTAATCCAATCAGTGATAACCGAAATCAAATGATTTGAGTCTATCTCGAGTTTTATTTTTTCTTTCACAAATCTCTCACAAATATCTCGGAATTGTTGTTTAATGAAATTTAGAGATTCTGATTGTAACAGTGGCATGTAAATCGGTCTGTAACCACTAACGCACGGGGTCCTAACAACAAGACTTAATGTATGACAGAATTACTACTGTTTGGAACAACATGAGTTATGAGACTGAAGAAGAAACCTTAGCTAGTTGGAATACTTCATCTTTTGACTTATGATGAAGCTCTTTAAAGAATATGAGCACTGATTGGCTAACATGACTTTGGGTTTCTTTTGGTGCTTGTGTGAGGTCTTTATGTGTCTAGGGCTATTTCCGCTGCATTTATTTCACTGCTATGGCCATTTTTAAAAAGTCGCCTAAAACCTTTCAAAATCTCTGGAGGCATAGTCTTGTTTGTGGTCTCTAAAGATTTGCTAATAAAAATTTATTTGGCAGACATTTCTAATTTAAATTTGCCAAATTAACGTCTTTAAGATAGTTTTCAAAGTGAAGGAAACTTAGAACCAACACCAATTTTTGGCTGTGAGTGAGATGACGTATCTCATTTCATACGACATTAAAATACGTTTTGGTTTTGAATTTCCCTCTTGGCAATATTCTAAAAAGTGATGCAAATTGACCCAAATCGCCTATAATAAATGACATTTGCCGATAGAAAACTTAAACTTATTAGTGATAAAAGTTTAAAAAATTTGATGATAACATAAAATTGCATTGTATCCGATCGTTTACGATAAGAAGTAGGTTTATGAGTGAAACAAAAACACCTAAAAGTGGCAATACTCCTTTTAATAAATGTTCATTTAAACACGCTATTCCTTTTGTGAATTTTTGATAAATATTCATTACAACACGCTATTTCAAAAATGAATTCTAGTTTTCCTCCTCGTTTGATTTTTTTTCTATTATTAATCTTAGGGTTGTGAGAGCAAAGCTTTGGAAAACAAAAATAGAGATAAAATTAACCAAAGCTTTCTGATATACATGTAGCCCACAATAAACCTAAAGCATTCTGTTTCATAATAATACGTTTTATAGGGAAATTTTAATAAGAGATAAAGTATGCTATTGGGATATAGGGAAGTTTTTATAAGATATAAAGTTGTTAAATCATCATTCAAAGTAAGACTGATTTACGTCGTCTACTTTAATGAATTTTAAATTCATTTTAAACTAAGATAATGTAAGGTTAAACTTTACTGGACCACTAAAGTTCCTTCTTACACTTACCTTACACTTACCAGCAGGTGGAATACAGGTGTTCGTTCTGAAATTGCACGAAATATTTGCCAGTGGACGTTAGGTACACAAAAAAATCATAACCTCCCCGGCTACTCTCATATTCCCGTAGATGAAATTGTATTTTATTTACAAAATGTTTCATTTTTGACCGCGAAATGTTCGTGTCTCTTTGGATCGAAAACAAAAACCAAACCATTATTATTACTGCTTTTGGTTGATTGATTAACTGTTGTTTGCTTAACTTCCAGTGGCAAATATTTCGTGCTACTTCAGGATGAGAACCAATTCAAAACTTTTTCAACCCAATTCAACTAGGATGGATGGTTTGGAAGGATCGGATAATTTAGCTTTCCGTTTTATGACCTCACAAACGTGATCCATCACATGTGCCTAAATTACTAGTTTTGAATTTTTGAATTCCGACCCAGTTGTCCAACTTGTTTAACCTAAGGTAAGTTTAACCGAGAGTTCAGTTGCATCAAAATTCACTACGTTTAACCTTTGGTTAAATTAAACGAGGTAAACAACCAGGCCCATGAGTTTATTTATATATTTCCTCCGATCTTCTAGCGCAGAATTATTTCCTTTTATTTGTCAGCTCTTTTTTTAATCATAACTATTTGTATTTGATTAATTTCGGTTATCTGATATCACTCAATCATATTTATGTAAATACGCACGAAGAGAAAACCCAAGAATACAAACGTCTACTTCAAGAACTAAACTACTCCCTACCAAAATTTGTGTTCCAAATTAAATTAAACATTTTGAACAAGGAAACTTTTCAAAATGAAATTGATCGAAACTATATTTTAACCTAAAAATGTAATGTAAATAAAATTATAAATGCGATATCATTCAACTGTCAACTCCTTATCAGTTAAAAATATTGAATCGATATATTAAGGATACAGACCTAAAACGACATAATGAATAGCATCGTCTCCAAGTTATTTGTTTTCTGCATTATTTCATCATTAATAAAAGGTAAGTTTCCATTGATGTAATGAATTCTTGCTTCAACAATGGTGCAACTTTCAATGATAAAATTTTATTAACAAGACAAATGAACAAACGTATAAAAGGACCTACATTTTGTGGAATACGTTTTCTAAAATTGAAAATTCCGCTGTTTGTCGGACGTACACATGTACATGTATGTACATACGTTCTAAAGTAATGTTTATAGAAGGATTACTACAGAGGACACAAACTACGTTTTTTAATTTCAATTTCCGTTATTTACGGAGTCTTAGAATTCTAATTTTTGGGATTACGTATATCTACATCTTATCAATCTTGGACGAAACTTGCTTCCACGTCTACTTCATACTTAGACTAGAAAAATAGACTTGACGACAAATGGTAATTGAAATGAAACCTTAGCGAAAACTGTACGCTTTTCAATTTCCTATTGTGAATTGCTCTTTCTCTCTTACTAAAACAGTCCAATGTTCCCACCTTATGGCGTTTACATTTCATAATTGATTCTTTACTACTGTGCATGTGGTATAAATAAATACGCTGACTTTCACGATAGAATGAAAGTGCCGTCACATAAATTTCAAACATTTATTTGGTCATATATCTTTAAAGCTACCATATATTAAATAGTCAGGTGTTAAACAACAATTGCTTGGAATAATTGAATTTCAAACATTACAATTTCATTTTTGTTCAATATCCTGGAAGACTCTCAGACCTTTAATTTTTTTTTGAAAAAGTACCTAGCGACCATATATTAAATAAATCAGGTGTTAAACAGCAAATAACCTGGAATTATGGGAAGATTACCTAGCAACCATATAGTTAAGTATTCAAGTGGGAAACAACAATTGCTTGGAATAATTTGATTTAAAACATTGTAGGGGCCCCGGTGGCCAAGTAGTCTAGGAAGTTCGTCATGACTACTGATAATCACTAGTCTGTTAACACTGAGGTTGCGAGTTCGAGTCTCACCTGTGGCGGGGTGTGTTTGACTCCAATCTTAATTGACAAAGATTGCCAATTTTCCTACCGAAGGTCGGTGGTTTTCTCCGGGTACTCCGGCTTCAACCACCAATAAAAACTGGCCTCCGCGAAATAGCCAAATGTGCTGAAAACGGCGTAAAATCCCAACTAAACTGAACAACAAACAAAAATTGTCATTCCATCTTCGGTTAATATCCTGGAAGATTCTCAACCCTTTAAATTTTTAGAAAGTATCTAGCAAGATCTGATGTGAGACAGCAATTACCTGGAATTATTGAATTTCTGGAAAATATTCTGGTAGATTGTCAAACCTTCAAATTATGGGAAGTTTACATAACAACCATTTAGTTAAGTATTCAAGCGTGAAACGTGCATTTAATCGGAATAATTGAATTTTAAACAGTGTAATTCCATCTTTGCTAAATATCCTGGAAGACTATTTTAATTTTTTTGAAAAAGTACCTAGCAACTTTATATTAAATAAATCAGGTGTGTGAAACAGCAATTGCTTAGAATTACTGAATTTCAAACACTGTAATTCCATCTTTGGTCAATATCCTGGAAGACTCTCAGACCTTAACATTTATGAAAAAGTACCTAGCAACCTTCTATTGAATTAATGAGGACTGGAACAACAATTGCTTAGAATAACCTTAGGTAGTACTCTTTCGTTATTGTATCCGATGATCCCGCCCGTAATCCAAGATGGCCGCCAGATCGGAACTTAATTTAACATAGGACCCTATGGGAAATTTACTTAAAGATCTTCTTGTCTGAAACCTATGGGAAAGTTCACTGAAAGATCTTGTTTGTAACCAGTGAGCCAATTGGAACTTGACAGCAATATTCCCGCTGCAGTCAAGATGGACATGGTCCTGGTGAGCGATACAGGCTCCTGTGAACTTCTAGTTATTTTTACATAGGTCATTTGAAAGGTTTACTCAAGATGCAGTTGGTGGGAGGCAGCATCGGTGTATTCTGGTACGGCGGTATCTGTCTTTCAGTTACTTAAGCCTTGTGTCTATCATTCAATATTTGTTTATCATTTTAATCTATTTTATCAATAAAAACGGCATTTTTTTTAAAATTAATTCCAGGCATGGTTTACGGGTATTATTCAGGCGAAGTGTCTGTGATCAATAAAGAACAGACTATGGTTGTTAAAACAACCATTTCCCTTATGATTATATATGCATGTATTTAAATGTATGCGAACTGGGATGACACCGTCGTCTAACAATCAGTGGAATGAAGATGTAACGATCACTCTTAATTACTGATTACCCTGTTTAATTAAAAAATATTCCCTGTTTAATAAAAAAATATTCCATGGTAATGATCCGCTTTTCCAAATCCCATACAGATGGTAGTGACAATTTTCTGTACTTGAAAAAAGCCTCTGTTACTCGAACTAACGATAACTCGAACAGATTTCGACGGTCTCTTGGGGTTCAACCAATCGAAATTCTACTGTTTTTGAAGGTTATTATTAAAGTACAGGAAGCTTGTTCTAGTGTTGACACAAAGTGCACCAAATACTTTTAACATACAACTTATACTCTGAAAAACAAGAGGCTCAAGATAATTGAGCCTGTATAGCTCACCTGTCAGTCCTACAATCAATCCATTTTATTTCAAGTGAAAATTGTAATGGACCCTCCACAGACGCTTCATATCAAGCATTAGTTAATTTTGCTATATGATTTACGAGAATATTTTTGAATTTTGACCAATCAAAAAGAAGAATTCATCATGGCCACCATAACAGCTGTCCGACCGGGACAAAATATGCAAACTTCATAAATTCCTTTCACAGATGTTTCATACCAATTTACAGTTCACTTGGCTTTACGGTTTCAGAAAAGAAAATTTTTGAAATTTTGACCGGCCATATTAGTTCTCCGACCGGAACAATATACGCCAACTTTATAAAGGTCCCTCCATAGATGCTCCATGCCAAGAATCAGCTCATTTGGTATAGGGGTTTCAGAGGAGAAGATTTTTAAAATTTGTCCAATCAGATATAAGAATTCATCATGGCAGACAAATTAGTTGTCCGACCGGAACAAAATATGTAAACTTTAGAAAGGTCCTTCCACAGATGATTCATACCAAGTTACAGTTCCGTTGGCTTTGCGGTTTCAGAGGAGATTTTTAAATTTTGTCCAATTAGAAATAAGAATTTATCATGGCGGCCATATTAGTCATTTGACCGGAACGAAATATGCAAACTTTATAAACGTCCTTCCATAGATGCCTCATACCAAGTTTCCGTTTATTTGGCTGAGGGATTTCAGAGGAGAAGATCAAAATGTAAAAGTTTACAGACGGACGGAGGACGGACGCCAAGTGATGACAATAGCTCACATGGACCTTTGGGAAACGTGAGCTACAAACCCATAAAAATCTGTGAAATGCAAAAACAAGGTGAAGATCGTCGAAAGACATGAAAGTACCAGTGAAATGAAGATCGTCGAAAGACGTGAAGGTACTAGTGAAATACAGTTACAGAAAATCCAGTCGTGTTGAAAATTTATTTGACCAATATATACACTGTATACAAGATAATTTAGAACGAGATATATATATATATTATTCAAATAATGTAAATCGTTATACATGTATTAATTTAGTATCTCCGAAAAGTTTAAATTGCCAGAATAAATTATTGCAATTAAAACACAAAGGAATTATCAAATTGATATAAAAAAACCACTAAGTTCTAACATTTGATAGAAAAAATTATAAAGTAATATGGAATGATTTTCTATTCCTAATATGTCTTGCCATCTGGCCAGATCTAGAAAATACTAGTATCAAATTACTATCATTGATTATATTCTAATGTCAGAATAACCTTGCGTCAGAGCTAGTTGGACGATCAGAATTCTTCTGTATAAAGTTTCAATAGTTTGATAAACTGTCTGTAACAACACAAACATATAAATCTTCATCTGAATAAGATTCAAAATCATTAGAATAAATGCTGCACATATGTATTTTATATTATTTCCATTTATTTCTGCAGCGGAAAAGTGCATTACAGTTGAAAAATATGGTGCTCTAAATATCAACTGTGGTAAAGACAAATTCATTGTAATAAACAACACTTGGCTGAGTAACAAAACATGTGTTCATTCTCCAAATATAAGAAAAGACAAAAATCTGACTAAGACTGTTATCGGTCTTTGTGATGACAAGGTTTCGTGTAGCGGCAATTTCAGCATAGGAAATGGTGCTTATTTAAATGTTAAATATCATTGTAAAGGTAATTATTATAAAAATATAATAAAAAACATCAAATATCAAACGAAAGTAATTTCTGCAATTTGGCATTGAGTTAATTTATATCAACCGAATATAATATTTCTCATTGACACGTACACAGTATCATGTTCCGTTTCATAGTACAAGTGAACATTTCATACTGAATTTTCAGTACACACGAATACAGCACTGGAAAACAATTGATATTGATATCAATTTAAAAATACACATGTAGCTCTTAAATAAAAAAAATAGAAGAGTTGTTGTTCCATATTTTAGACGTAATGCAATCCAATTTCTTCAATCAACCATACACGGCGACTTTATTTATGTCTTGAAAGCTTGCATTGACGGACATATATGCAACTTATTTAAGATCTACCATGATGAATTGCCTTCATAAAGAAGGCAGAAAACACCTGTTCGGTACAATTGATATCAGAATCGGAATAATTTATATTTGTATGAGAAGTATTTTCATTTTCTATTTGTAAGATGTTGTCCTCATTTCATCTTCAGCCTTATTCTTCCAACTATTTGTTTTATTTTCTGAAAACTTAATCCTGTTAGAGTATGTTATTAAGAATTATTTTTATAGTACCTAAAAAATGAGTCAAAGTGAGTTCAATAGAAACGAGACAGTTACTGTGAAAATAAAATGTCTATACATGTATGTTATTGTAATGTAAAGAGGAATTCTCCTTAAATTATCCCTAGAAATATTTCTCCCGTTTGTAATGTAAGAAGGCAAAATTTGTATCTCTTACAAATTTGACTATATCCATGAATTTAAGCCAAAAAAAAAATTCCCATGATCAAATCATGTTACGTGTCTATTAAAGCCTGTGTTGAAGTTTTATACTAAAGAGTAGCCTATTTTATATTATGGATAAATGGATTTCAATTATTCTAATTTTTAAAAAAAAACCCTTGTGCAGTTCTTAAAGATAGTTTCCTATTGCCTCTTCTCAGAATTGTTAACACAATAACATAACAACTTTATACACTTCATTTTATTGGTTTGTTTGTTTGTTTAGCTGGGGGTTTAACGCCGTTTTCAGCACGTTTTGGCCATTTCGCGGCGGCCAGTTTTTATTGGTGGAGGAAGCCGGAGTACCCGGAGAGAACCACCGACCTTCGGTAGAAAAATTGGCAATCCTTGTCAATTAAGATCGGAGTCGAACACACCCCGCCACAGATGAGATTCGAACTCACAACCCAGCGTTGACAGGCTAGTGATCAGTAGAGGTCATGACGAACTACCTAGACCACTCGGCCACCGAGGCCCCCATTTTATTGGTAAAATCTATCTAAATACTTAAACATGATATGATTATTATTTTGTTCCTGCAGCTGTAAAATGCATCGCCATTAAAAAAGACAGTGCTATAAAACTTGCCTGTGGTATGCAGACACACATTGTAATAAACAGTGCTTGGACAAGTAACGATTTATGTTATCGTTCTCCTGATATCAGAAGAAGGGAAAATTTGACTGCGGCTGTTATTAGGCTTTGTGATGGCAATGTTACCTGTTCTGGCAGTTATACAACAGGACATGGTACTTATTTGATTGTAAAATATCACTGTAATGGTACGTATTATGAACATTTTCTAAACAAGTTCTTAAGCAATAGTGAATTCAGCACAGCTGAAATAAGGTTGGGCTGTACCACCAAATGAAATGTTTCTTTTTGACGTTTACTTAATATCATAATCCTATCCATGGTAAACACATATTTTTCTTCAGATATAATCAAGGCAATCAAATTAGGACCTGATGAAATTTGAATCTGGAATACAGTTGAAATAAGTTAATCAGCCATATTTTTTTTAATTTTCTGTTTCATATTTCAGAAATCATGGTATTCAGTATGTTCATTTATAATAAATGTAGTATGCGGCCAGAAATATTGGCAACTAATCATGTCTCGAATGTCTTCATTGACCGAAGTAAAATTCTGATTCTTATTAATCCTAATATAATTTATCTTTTGTACGTATAGTTATTTCAGTAAAATCATTAATTAATTCGGTTTTATTGTTATTGTGTTTCCATTTTTTTGTCTATAAAACATTCCAAATTATTATTATTATTATTATTGTTATTTTGAAACTCCTGGGATGATGCCTCTGCTGGTGGACCCTAGGTCCCCGAGGGTATTTGCCAACCCAGTCGTCAGACTTGTCTGACATGATTATTCATTGATTTGTTACAGAAATTACTAGTATTTAGCAAAATTCAAAAATAATAGAAATACTAAGGGTTCATTCCTTGTATTGCACATGGTAGATCTCCTTAGCTGAAATTTGGCTTCCTATTTCGGTATTTTTGGTATGTACTCTGAACTGAAGTATTTTTCGATGATTTAAAAATATGCAATACATTCATAAAATTAATTTCATTAATTTATAGGAAAATCAAAGGCGTTCTTTGTTAAGCCAGTCTGCGTTCATGAACTGAGTTGCCATTATTTAGATTTCATGGGACACATCACATACACAATTTTCTGATGATATTTTGCAAGTTAAATCAGTGCATCGATAGTTATGTTTAAGTTTTGCCACGTATGTTGTGTCTCAATATTGTCAACGTAGTGGTCGTCCAAGAGTAACTACACCTCGTCGCTAAATCCTACTTAAGAATCTACAGATCAGTAGTACTTTTCACAAAAAAAAAATCGTAAGAGTAAAATTACTATTAAGTCATACATATTCTTGTATAACTTACGAGTGATTTTACTCTTGAGATATTTTGTAAAAAGTACTACTGTTCTGTAGAGGGAAAAATCGAAACAACTGACAAACTCCGGAGAACCATGAACACAAGACCAAAAACAATACATGCACTACAATAAAAAAATCATATGAACAACATGGACCCCACCAAAAAACAGGGGCGGGTAGACTCAGGTGCTCCAGAAGAGTAAGCAGTCTCTGCTTCCTGCAGGACACTCGCCATGCTGCCCATGTCGAATCCGGTATGAGGAAGGGATAACATCAATGGAACAGGTTCATTTTTATTTGGGAAACGGATTTTTCATACCTCTCAACCAAGTCGTGATGACGTCCATAAAACTTTATTAGGGATGACTCCAACTTAGGAGCAACATACCCTTGTCTCAGCAACTTTTCTGTCAGGGGCCGGGCTCTGTCCAGGAAGTCAAAGTATATGTCACAAAATAGTCAAATCATAACAGCACAAATAGTTCAATTGCATTAAAACATTTCAATATGACAACCAAAATATTAATGTCAAGAATAATTCAAGGAGAGCCCTAATTTAAAATGCTTAATTATAAACTGAAGTATACCATTTCACAAAACCATTGAAAAATCAAATTAGCAGTATTGAAAATAAAATACAACAGGATGTCATCTGTTCAATGAAACAATTACCCGTAATAAAAATAAGGAGGTTGAAGATCAAACGCACTGGACCACTTGTACAACTGAACCAATACGGTTGTATAAAGACAAGAAAATGTCCTGATGTTTTCATGTCAATAGAGAATGTGAACAACGGAGTAATGAATACAATAGTCTTACACAATAAAATAGTCCCGGAGTCTACAAGTGAAAATCCAGTGGGTAATTGTAAAACTAAAACCTCATCAGACGTTTTTAGTACATCTTAAATGATTTTTTTTACCTCTAAATTAAAACTGGATGGTAAAATGGCACGATAATATATCGTTGAAAAATACTTTTTATAAAACTTAATTAAAATTTGAAACAAAATTAGCATTCAAGTACCCCCTTCCCCCAATTAATGGATATATATTTATATTTGTAGTAAATTTGAAACAACAATTCAAGAGTCCGAAGTTATAACAACCACCTCCCCCTTTCCACAAACATGAAAAACATTTGAATCTTCAAATATTTCACATATACTGTCAGGCCAGCGTAAGCGTTCCACAATTTAAATCGAATTTATGACCAAGTATTTTATCTTATTTCAGGAAAACCGTTTAAAGTAAGCAGTATTGAAACGACAGGAAAAACTCATCTGCTTAAGCAAACAAGTATCCATAGTATAAACAGGATGGTTGAAGTTCAAACGGAATGGACCACCAGTAAAATTGAACCAATGCGATTAAATACAAGTGAGGAAATTTTAACTGATGCTACCATCCCTACAAAAAATGAAAACAACGGAGTAATGAATACAATAGTGGCAGACAATACAATCGTTCCAGAGTCTTCAAGTGAACATGCAAAGGGTAAGTGTAGAAATAACACCCCGTCATATGTTTTCAGTAGATCTTGAATGAATATTGGTACCTCTCAACAAGTAATAGTTTGATAAATCACCAGTAATTAAATTATATTATTATAACTATGAAATTCAAATTGAATTACAAATGAATCTGTGGACATTTATCACTCAATAATTAGAAATAATGAGGTTTTCTTCTCTGAAACATTTCCATATGGAGATATCACAACTTCATTACCTTATAACCCCTCTATGTTCCGGTTCTTGTTGCAATTAAAGCAGGTATCATAACAATTATAAATTTTAGGAATTTTCAAAATATTTTTCTCTGAAACATTTCCTGATGGGAATATTACAACTTTATGACCGTATAACTCTTTCATGTTTCAGTTGTTTCAATTGCAGTAGGTATCACCACGGCAACATTCGTCATTATTGTGATCATCATAGGAATAATCATCTACAGGTAATTTATTGTTTGGTTGTTGTTTGCTTAACGTCCAGTGGTAAATATTGTATGCTTCCTCGGGACGAGAATCAGTTCAACAATCAATCAACTTAACACAGTTCAGAAAGAGATGTGACGGGACATAAAAAGGAAGAAGTTTTGACTGCCACCATAAAAGGGACGATGGTGGGGTAGGGTAAATGAATCAGCCTTCTTAAGTGGCCATAAGCCTACTGTTTTTTTAAACTACAGAAGAGATGTTTAACGTGAAGGTGGCATTCTCCAAAAACTTTACCCACTATGGTCCGCAATCAGACTTTCCTTATTATGACCTGACAACCCTCCACCAAGAGGGTCTCCCCTATCACTTGGCAGTTGGTTGAGCTCCTCCGATCCATGACATGTAATATAATTTTATTCTGTAGTGTAGAAGTTTAATGTATCACAGAAAAAATATAAGTGTTTTTGACATGTGTTTTTATCTGTTATCAAGAATGGCAATGTGAAAAATAGTAAGGTAAATATTTGACTTTCAGCAGTAGAACAATTTTTCTATTTTGAACAATGTACATTCTAAAGTTTTTCATATATTAAGATTCAAATTAAATGTTATTTTTTGTAATATTATGGTCATTTGTATTACATTTTAATCCTAACACATTTAACATTATGCAGTCAGCAATAACATGAAAAATCATGAATCGTTTACTTACAGTGATGTCTGGGTGAATCTCGTCCATTGGTCGTATTGATTAATTTTTTATATAATATAAATATGTTTAAAAATTCAAAGTGACCTCTGGATATATGACGGTATGACAAAATGTTTTATTACCGTTCTTCAACTTGTCAACGCTTTTTTTCAAACAATCTCGTAAACGTTATTGAATATTGGCCAGTTGCACGGAAGATTGTTCTATAATGCCTTTGCCAAAGATTCTTAAACTCTATATTTGTATTGTTCCGTGATAGATCGGACTTCAAAAGGTTGTTTAGAATTGGGGGTCAGTTCGCATATAAACATATCAAAATACGAAATATTGTACATGTAGATAACAACATTTATAACAGGATATCAGAGTATCAAATTAATTTTCTGTGACGAGTTGAAGAATGATCTCAAAAAATTTTGTTGGTAAATTTAATTTTGACTACAAATCGTCATTGCTTAAAACTAAATGTTTTAATACTAAAATGGTTATAGAATTGAACCATATAAAGTTTTTCTACGGACATGACGGAGTTAACATGTATATAAACTATGAAATGGGCTAGGACATCCCACGACACAGGTAGTTCTAAATAGGGTTTTTTGACGTCAAAGAAACCTCAAACTACTTTAATACATGTGTCAGTTTTAAAACTGTCTACCCGAATTTTCTCCTCAATTGATTCATTTGCCCATTTCAATTTTAGGCGTCAGTTATCCACAAGAAATGATAAATCAACAGCAAGTCAAAGTACTCGACTGAAAAATGGAACCCGATCTAATCCCTTGTATGGTGAGAAAAATGAAATGCATGTATGCGAACCAATTAGACAAGACATCAACAGCCAAACCGTGAATTCTAGGACACATTCTTATATATACAGTCTTGTTCAAAATCCCAATACGTCATCTGTAAGCTGTTCTACACCTCCAGCTGAGGTTTACAACACATATGATCATTTAAATGGGACAAATAATTCGGATGATGGTCTATACGATCATGTTCTTCGAAACGAAAGAATTCTCGACCCAAGCGGACTTTACGACATTTCTTATTTAGACAGAAGTGAAGGAACCTATGATATCTCAGATATTTCTAATCGATACCCAGGAAAGCTTAACGCCGGTGGGATATACGATTAAAAATTGAATACACAGTCCTGGGTATACTGTGTAGATAACATTTAAAAACCAAGGATATGAAAACGGAATTATCTTTGGAATTCACGCACAAAAGATAACAATTCAATAGAAAGTGCTGTGAAATGTTAAAAACAATTACATGGATGATTTTTTTTCAGTATTCATAGATGTCACTTTATGCCGCTATATGCAACTGAAGCAGTATTTCTCGTGAACGAAAAAGTGGACATACTTTTTTGTCTGCTCATTTACTAAGCTAACGGGACAAACGAATGTCTATCCGATTTACATTCACTCTCCAACATGTCCAACGAATGTAATTTAGTTATGATATCATCTACGTTTAACAAATGTTTTGTCGAATTTAGCTGACCATCTCTAATTTTTTATCATCTAACTTTAAAGTGCTTCAATCTCCCATTCACTTGAAAGTAGATGACATTAACTATTATTAACTTCGTTTTAATTATTGATCTGGAATGATGACAATGTTAACGTTTAATGAATTTTTTTATGGTTATTTAAATTATATTTTTTGTTAAAAGAAAATAAATTAATTCAAACCTTTTACTCTATTTGGATTTTATGACGAAATATAGTTAACTCCACTCAGAAATAAAAACTAGTACCAATGTACCTGTATTTTTATAAAACTGTTGACAATTTTCATTATATCATATATTTTCGTATCATTCCAAATGCCATAAATAGAAAACAATGTTGTCTAAAAATATTTTAGGATTTTCATGCGAAATAATTATATAATATACATTTTTTATACAAAAAGGAGATATTATTGATAAACTTCATTCATAAATGAAAATATAAATATTTGTAATTCCATTATACATGTATATGTTATTATTATTATTATATATTTTATTTGTGTTTTCAAACACATATAAATAAACAACAAAATTGATAACAGGAGAAGTCAATCAATCAACGCCACCCGATGGACAGATACCCGGATAAATATAATATAGAATTACATGTAGTTATATGAAATCGAATTAATTCATTTTATTAGCTCAACTGGCCTAAAAGGCCATGTGAGATTTTGCTATCACTGGGCATTCGTCGTCCGGCCTAAACTTTTCCTTTAAAGATCTTCTCCTCTGAAAACCACTGGGCCAATTGGGACCAAACTTAGCAGCAATGGTCCTTAGATGGTCCTCTTTCAGAATTGTGTCCAATGACTCATAAGATCAACCAAGATGCCCGCCAAAGCCGAACTTGTTTAAAAATCTTCTTGTCTGAAACTACTGAACCAATTGGAACAAAACTTGGAAGCATTGGTCCTTAAATGGTCCTCTGTCCGAATTATAGTTTCAAATAGGACCAAATGGGAATTTCATTTAAAAATCATCTTGTCTGAAACTACTGAGCGAATTGGAACCAAATCTAGTAGCAATGGTCCTTAGATGGTCCTCTTTCAGAATTGTGGGAAAAATCATTCAAAAATCTTCTTGTCTGAAACTACTGAGCCAATTGAAACAAGACTTGGCAGCATTGGTCCTTAAATGGTCCTCTGTCAGGTCTGTGACTGATTGAATTGTGTCTGATGATCCGTATGATCAACCAAGATGGCGGCCACAGCCAAACTTAGTTAAACATAGGAGCCTACGGAAAATTCATTTAAATATCTTCTTGTCTGAAACTACTGAACCAGTTGGAACCGAATTTAGCAGCAATGTTCCTTAGATTACCCTCTTTCAAAATTGTGTCCGATGACCTGGAAGATCAACCAAGATGGCCGCCACAGCCGAACTTAGTTTAACATAGAACCCTATGTGAAATTCATTTAAAAATCTTCTTGTCTGAAACAACTGGGCCAATTGGAACAAAATTTGGCAGCAACGGTCCTTGGTCCTCTTTCAGAATTGTGTCCGATAACCTGGACTGTCAACCAACACGGCTCTTCAGCCGTATATAGTTTAACATAGGATCATTTGGGAAGATTCAATAAAAAATCTTCTTGTGTGAAACTACTGAGCCAATTCGAACCAGACTTGGCAGCAATGATACTTACATGGTCTTCTGTCAGAAATGTGTCTGATGACCCAGAATGTCAACCAAGATGGCTGCAACAGCCGAACATAGTTTAACATTGAAATATTCATTAAAAAATCTTCTTTTTTATAAACTACTGAGCCAATTGGAACCAAACTTAGCAGCAATGATCATTAAATGGTCCTTTTTCAGAATTGTAGCGGCTGACCTGGCCTGTCAATCAACATGGCTACCAAAGCTGAACTTAAAGCTTAACTTAGTTTAATATAGGACCCTATGGGAAAATGTAATTTGCAGATAATCATACCTTAAACTTAGCCATCTGGAACCAGACTTATGTCAGCAATTGTCCTCTTTCAGAAATGTGTTTGATAACCGTGGATGTCATCAAAGATTGCGACCACAGCGTAGCCAAGCTAACTGCTACAATTAAATTTTCAGCCCTGCCGAAGGTGGAAAAGTTAAATCCAGGTGAGCGATAAGGCTCTTGAGAGCCTCTAGTTATTTGATGTGTACAGTGTACCTATACTGAAATCTTATTATTCTCTTATACTTTTGTAATATTTCTAAAATATTATACTTTTCATTTAAAAAAAGATTGTAAATGTTCAAAATTTATACATTGTATTACTGCACTATTTTCTACTGATTTCTGTGAAATTTTATATAATGTATGTCTATAAATGTTTTACATTTATTTAATGTTGTATATTTTATTTACATATGCCAATAATAGGGTCTTTAATGAAATAAAACGAAATTCTTAAGAGGGGTAAGACTCAATATCTTCATAAAGTACGTTTCACTGAGCCGAGTCTCTCACATTTTCCATATTTAACGCAAGCGTTAGCAATACCCGTTTGAAAACACTAGGATAAAGTGTTCTCCAAAACTACCCGTAACTTTTACTCGCCTCTGTTTTATCCTATATCCACCCAATTTTGTGGTATACGGTATAAAATTCAACTTTCTAACGGTTAACAGTTGGGCTGACCCATTTTTCACAGGGATACTCAGGTAAATACAGGTACATGTAATTATGGAAGGTGAAGTTGCCAAATTTACAGTCTAATAGTTTTTATAAATTTTCTCTTCATTTTCCAATGTAAAATGCTATTTTTGTAGGAAGTATCAAGGAGTGAAATATTTTAGTTAGTCAATTTTTAAAGAAATTGTGTAATTATGAAATAATGAAACGTACCGGCGTATATAGGCCTTAGCTAATACATATATACATGTCTAAGCACGTTGCCTTTTTTATCGAAGTGTATAATAACAAAAACACTTTGATGTAAGTATGTAATGGTGAGCGCCAGAAAGTGACCCTGGATCCTGTAGTTTGTCCCTGTGCATTTTTTTTTACAAAATCTTTCATTAATTTTAGAATTAATTTTGTTCTGACATAAAAACTGCAAAATAATATAGCATGATTTTAATTGGTCTCGAACTTTTTATTAAAGATTGTTGATATTAATGCAATAAAGCAAAATGTTAATCGAAATAAAAATGAAATACATGTACCATTTAAAAAAAAACTCTAAAAGACATTGCAAAATGCCGTTGGTATTCGCAACTTGTATACATGAATCTTTCTGCTTTAATTAATTTGAATTCAACTGATAGTCTTCCTACAAAAAATGTATTTTGTACTGTTTTATCATCTTTATTGACATTCATAGATAAACCTTCTAGATACGTCTTTAATGCTATAATAAGGTGTAAATGTGCGAAGCCATCCAATCGCCATTCAAAGATTTAGAAATGAAGGCGAATTGCTAGAGATAAATCGAATTCCCTGAACTTTTCTTACTTTCATACCCAGAGAACAATGGACTATTCGAAAGGTTAGTAAAGGTTTCAAATTTTTTCCCTATGTTTAAAATGGACAAAGTTAAAAAGTTAGGGAAAAAACTTAAATGAGAAAGCTTATTTTTTACATTTAAATTATGGTTGCCGGTAACTTTCGTTTTCCGAAATTAGTCAATAATTTTACTCATTAAGCCTTCAAACGCTTGCTACATTTGTATTTATCGAAAACTGAGAAAGTCAGTTCAGTGTAACGTACCTTTTTTTTATCAAGGATGGAGATCTAAAACGACACTATGAATTCCATTTTATACAAGGTATTTGTTTTCAGCTTTCTTACATCATTAACAAAAGGTAAGTTTCCGTTGTTCCTGTACATACTGGTTCTATAATTGTTGGACTTTTAATGATAAAATTTGATAAACGAAATAAATGAAGTAACTATATCTAATAATAATTGTTAACGGCTGTTTTCATGTATAATGTTAGTTTGGTTTTTTTTTTTTTTTTTTTTTTTTTTTTTTTTTTGGTAATTTTCAAAGAATGGAAGAATGGCTTTATACAATATCGAAAATTGTAAGTTATAATTTAACAAACATTGTGCCGATATTGGCTGATTAGTTCCTATATGAAGCTGACTTGTACAAGGGCTTTTGAAGACGAAAGAAGAGAAACTAGCCAATCTTTTAATTCAAGTTTCGATAGTTATCTACATGTACATGATGTGGTAACTGTAAATAGCCCTAATCTCAAGTCTCCAAAACAACTGCATTTACTCCCAAAATATAATGAATCTGAAGAGTTTTCAAGGAAATATGACAATAATTGTAAAATAATAAATGACATTTTTATTATTTCAATTTAAAAACGAGTTTTTTTTTAGTAGCCTCTCACAAATATTTCAATTGCGAGGAATACAAAATTTAACCTTATTGACCTCGTCTCTAGTTTTATACATTCATGAATATTGCATATGTATTATGCATATTTCATAAGTATTATGCATATTGTATATGTATTATGTACATTGTATATTTATTATGCATATACAAGTCAAGGAACCACAAAAAGACTATACATTTGTGTTTGTGAAAACTTTTCTTTATTCAATTTTTTTTTCATATATGATGGTAAGTTTATTTATACAGGTCTGTCAGGCCAAATATGCATAGCCATAAAAAAAATTGTGTCATAAAAATTAAATGTGGTACAGATAAAATCATGGTAATAAAAAGCGCTGTTCCGAGTAACGATTCGTGTGATCTTTTTCGCAATATCATTAAAGATATAACTAAGCCTGTAATAAATCTTTGTGATGGCAATGTTTCCTGTGCAGGAAATTAAAGCAGAGGAAATGGTGCTTGTTTGATAGCATTACAGTAAAGGTAGGTATTTTGAACATTTTATAAGAAAAGTCAGTTCTTAAGCAATAATAGTTTTGGCACAGTTGGCCCACGTTAGTTTGTATAAGCTGATTGGGTGTTTTGTCTTTGACTTATACGTAATATTATAATCCGGCCATTAAACATGTTGTAGCTCAAGATTCCTTCAATTGGAATTGACTAGGGCTATGGGATGTAAATTGGAATTATACCGAATCTGATTAATTGAATTTAAATTCATTGATACCAATTTTTGTGCACATTTCGTCGATGTACGACTCGTCAGTTGTGTTCTGGGCCTAAAATGATTGCTGAAACAAATTATCTTTAGTTATTTAAAATTCTAATAACTTTTAGCTGTTGAAATTGTTAACACGATTCAAATATTGGGGGGACGGGACACAAAGAGACACAGAGAGTTTTACTGCCAATGCGAAAGGGAGCTCAGGATGGTTTGGAAGGGTTAAATAAAACTACGTTCTGTAGCAGCCATTAGCCTGCTCTTTTTAGAAAACTACAGAGGGGGTCTTTAGCATGTAGAGAGTCATGCATTCTCCAAATGTCTTCTACGATGGTCCGCGGTTTTAGCTGTTTAAGGCCATTTTGTAATATGTTGGTTTAAACCACTGCTGTGACGTCAGCCTATTCATTTACCGTGGTTTCTTTTTCTAGAATCAACGCTTCTTTAATCAGTCACTGAAATGAAGTCATCAAATTATATTCAATTGTTCCTTTTGTCATTAATGTCATTAAGTTTGAATTGGCTAATTTACTGATTTCTGTTCACAGCTGGTATTAGTTTAAAAACTTACTTTGATTTTTGCAAATTTTTATTTGCCGTGACTGGGGTTCGAACTCCAGTCAAGTAAATTATGTGTCATAGTTCAATAACACATCGACGAAACCTCTCGGCTACCAATCGGATGATATCTAAATGTCGTTTTTACATATATCAATATGATACGGTACAATATATACATAAGGCTTTCGCCTTTATATATTTAAAAACGACGTTTGTACAGTATAAAGATGGTAGCCGCAAGGTTAGGATGAGTTGAGAGTAACACTTGTAGACATAGTTCGAATCTCTGTTTCGGTGTTCCTTTTTTTCTAAATCTTTGTGTTATCATTTATATAACTTAGTAATAAGAAAAGATCTTTAATTTTTTTATTTGATTATGTTATGATATTGTAATTATTATATTTATTTATCTTGGCCTAATTTGTTTTGCGTAGCCTTATAACATGTATACTATGTTTACATAATACTTATAGTTGTTTACCAAATAATGTTATAACTGCGCAGTTTAGAAATCACTGGAACAATAATGGATACTGGTGGAATAACTAGAACTTTCTATTTGACTTACGTAATAATTATGGTGTGATTCGAACTTCTACCGTATTCCAGAAGTTTCCGTTCTACAGTATATATATATGGACACGAAAGTTAAACTTGCAGAACATCATTTATCGGACCACAGATAGACATTCTTGTGTTCTCAGCTGTTGGATTTGTTTACGTTTCACACATCGTACTTCACAGACTTTTATTTACATTACATCATACTAGATTGTGACTGATTGGATATAATATTCCGTTTGGATTCCCGGAACAGTGACCAGAATTCCGGATCAAGAAAAAACAGTATTTTGAACAGTTAAGTTGACATTTTAGTTTTTTTGTAATATTTTTGTAAACTTTGTATATAATAAATCTTGTTAAATTTTATTATTGATTTGTGACTTTTGTTGGCTATAATTTAAAGGTGATTTCGGCCGTAACAGAAATTGGGGGCTCGTCCGGGATAACGTTAATATCCTTATTAAATTTTTTCAGTATTTTTATTAGAATTAGCCAACAAAATTCTACAAAATGGAATTTGATGCTGGTAAATTTTTGAAAACGCCAGACATGGAAGGGTTTGATAAATTAAAGAAAGAAGAATTAGTGTTGCTTGCTAAACATCTAAAAATAGATTTTAGAACATCTATGAGAAAACAAATTATACAAAATTTGGTAATAGACAATTTAGTTGATTTAGAAATTTTTGGTGAAGAGGCTCTTGACCTCAAGGTCGAAAATGTTGATGCTTTAAAATTAAAACAGCTTGAATTAGAACATGAACTTAAATTAAAACAATTGGAAAAACAATTGGAAAACGAAGTTAAATTAAAACAATTAGAAAAGGAAGATGAATTTAAATTAAAACAATTAGAAAAAGAAGATGAATTTAAATTAAAACAATTAGAAAAAGAAGATGAATTTAAATTAAAACAATTAGAAAAAGAAGATGAATTTAAATTAAAACAATTACAGGCAGAACTTGAAATGAGGGAAAGGTTAGAGATGGAGAAAATAAAAATAGAAATGGCTAAAGTAGAAAGCAACACTAAGTCAAAATCAGAACATTTTGAGGCAGCAAAAAATATACGTTTGGTTCCGAAATTTTGTGAAAAAACGGTGGATAAATTTTTTCCACAATTTGAGAAAATTGCTCAAAATTTGAAATGGCCAAAGCCTTATTGG
This sequence comes from Mytilisepta virgata, assembly GCA_028015205.1. NCBI lineage: Eukaryota > Metazoa > Mollusca > Bivalvia > Mytilida > Mytilidae > Mytilisepta > Mytilisepta virgata. Next base: position 72,944,880 of record CM051521.1, read on the forward strand.
ACTACAATGCTGCAAAGTGTTTTTGTGGGCAAGGCCGCTGAAATTTACTCAGCTCTATCTTCGGAAAAAAGTTCTGATTATGACACTGTTAAACAGGAAGTTTTGAAAGCTTATGAGCTAGTGCCAGAAGCATACAGACAGAAATTTAGGTCTTATAAAAAGTTTGAAACACAAACCTATGTTGAATTTGCTAGGGAAAAAGAAGATTTATTTGATAAATGGCTTACATCAAAGAAAATAGATAAAAATTTTGATAAATTAAGACAATTAATGTTATTAGAAGAGTTCAAGCAGTGTGTTAATTTAGACTTAAAAACACATTTAGATGACAAAACTGTTGAGACATTGCAAGATGCAGCTGTTGTTTCCGATAATTATACCATTTCACATAAAAGAAGTTTCAAAGGTCAAAATTTTAATACTTCTAGCGGAAATTACAAAAATCAAAGCACTGAGCGTACTGATTGTAAGCCTGTTGCACAGAATAAGAGTCCGTCTAGTTATAATATGTCTGGTCCAAAGTTTGATACTTTTGAGAAGAAGTCACTAACTTGTGCTTATTGTAAGAAAAATGGTCACCTGATGGCTGATTGTTTTAGACTCCAGAAGAAGAATGAAAGAGATCATAAGCCCAAGTCCAGTGCTTGTACGACACCCGTTGTTACCAATAAGTTGGAATGTCCTGCGAGTCAGGCTTTTAAGTCCAGTTTTTGTGATTACATGGAGGATTATAAGCCCTTTATGTCTGATGGGTTTGTTTCTATTGTTGATAATACTACTCCTCAGCCTATTAAGATTTTACGGGACACCGGAGCTTCTCAGTCTTTGTTGTTAGAAGGTGTGTTGCCTTTGTCCGAGGAGACGTCCGTTGGTGCCTCCGTTTTGTTACGAGGTGTGGAGTTAGGTTGTATAGATGTTCCCCTCCATCGTATTTATTTGAAGTCAGATTTAATTACTGGACCAGTTGTTGTGGGTGTTCGTCCTACACTCCCTGTTGAGGGTGTTTCATTATTGCTAGGAAATGATCTAGCTAGGAACAAAGTGGTTGCTGAACCAATTGTTACAATTGAACCGGTGGTGGATGTTAAATCACCTGAAGATGATGCTGAACTGTATCCAGCTTGTGTTGTTACTAGGGCGATGGCAAGAAAACAACAAGACGAGGATTTACAAGAAGGCCAGTATGATTATATGGACCTTTCTGACACTTTTCTTGCCGACATTGAAGGTCCCGGTACTTCAGAAAAGGCCATAATAAGATCACCTGGTACTAACAAGCATGTAATTATGCCATGGCCAGACGTGAATAGCCATTCATTAGACAAAAGAACGTTTAGGGAAGAACAGAATAAAGACCATGAGGTTCTTCAGCTCCGCAAGAGGGCTCTACCCCAAGAAGAAGCAGACAAAGTGGCCGAATGTTACTACCATCAAGACGGCATTTTGATGAGGAAGTGGAGGCCCCTGATGCTATCCCAGAGGAGGAATGGAGAGTGGTATACCAAGTGGTGGTGCCTAAAGTCTATAGGCAAGAAATTATTGGTCTTGCCCATGACACCCCCTTGGCTGGACATTTAGGTATAAGGAAGACTTGCCTTAAGATCTTGCAACATTTCTACTGGCCCAGACTTAGAAATGATGTCGCAGAATACTGCAAATCATGCCATATATGCCAGGTTGTTGGCAAGCCTAACCAGAAAATACCACCAGCACCACTTCTGCCAATTCCAGCCTTTGAAGAACCTTTCAGCCGAGTGCTTATTGATTGCGTTGGACCTTTACCAAAGACCAAGACTGGAAACGCTTATTTATTGACAATCATGTGTACATCCACACGCTTTCCTGAGGCTATTCCCCTAAGGAATATCAAGACACCAACTATTGTCAAAGCTCTTATCAAATTTTTCACATTAGTAGGACTTCCTAAGTCTATACAGTCCGACCAGGGTTCAAATTTTATGTCAGGTTTATTTCAGCAGGTCGTTTACCAACTAGGGATTGCTCAGTATAGATCAAGTGCTTATCATCCAGAATCTCAAGGTGCCTTAGAACGTTTTCATCAAACATTGAAGAACATGATTAGAACTTTTTGTCTTCAATTTGATAGGGACTGGGATGATGGTGTTCACTTTCTACTTTTTGCGGTCCGAGAGGCTGTTCAAGAATCCCTTGGTTTTAGCCCCTTTGAGTTAGTGTTTGGTCATACTGTAAGGGGACCTTTGAAATTGGTTAAGGAAAAATGGCTTACTGAACACACTGACTTGAATCTTCTAGACTATGTATCTAGATTTAAAGAAAAATTGTATACTGCTTGTCAAATTGCTCAGAAAAACTTAAAAACTGTACAGAATAAGATGAAAATATGGTATGATAAAGATGCCAGGGACAGAGTTTTTGAGCCTGGTGATAAGGTACTTGTATTTTTGCCAGTCCCTGGGCATCCTTTACAGGCTAAATACTGTGGTCCTTATACAATCGACAGTAAAATCAATGATTTAAATTATATTGTAAAAACTCCAGGTCGGCGTAAACAAAATAGAGTGTGTCACATTAATATGTTAAAACCATATTTTGAGCGTACTAATGAAGGTGAGAGTAAACCAGTTGCCACTTTAGCCATGGTTAAATTGGAGAACGATCATGACAAACCAGATATAACTGAACCATCTTTTGATTCCAAGACTATGGAACAAACTGTTAGATTGAAAAATTCTGAAATTTTATCAGATTTAGACTCAAAACTTGCACATCTGACTTTCGATCGCAGAGAAAAATTGAAAACTTTGGTATTTTCTTTTAAAAATCTTTTTCCAGATGTGCCAAATAAAACCACTGCTGTTTGTCATGATGTTGATGTAGGCGATGCTTCTCCAATTAAACAACATCCTTACCGGCTCAATCCACTTAAACTTGATGTTATGAGACAAGAAATTAGATATATGCTTGACAATGATATTATTGAGCCGAGTAACAGTGAATGGAGCTCTCCTTGTCTCCTTGTTCCCAAACCAGATAAAACCTTTCGTTTCGTTACTGATTTCAGAAAAGTCAACTCAGTTTCAAAATCTGACTCCTATCCAATTCCAAGGATAGAGGATTGCATTGATAACATTGGACAATCAAAATTCGTAAGCAAATTTGATTTATTAAAAGGTTACTGGCAGGTCCCCCTGACACCGAGAGCTCGTGAAATATCAGCTTTTGTCACACCAGACGGCTTATTTCAATATACTGTCATGCCGTTTGGTATGAAAAATGCTCCAGCTACATTTCAAAGAATGATTAATAATGTTATAAAAGATTTAGACTGTTGTTATGCTTATATTGATGATCTTATTGTATGTAGTGATAGCTGGGAAGAGCGTTTAACACATTTATATGATACTTTTGATAGATTGTCACAATCAAATTTGACGGTTAATCTTGCTAAAAGTGAATTTTGTAAGGCCACTGTTGATTATTTAGGGCACACAGTTGGCCAAGGTCAAGTGAAACCTATTATGGCTAAAGTGGATGCAATTACCAATTTTCCTCCTCCTACAAATAAAAAACAACTTATGAGATATTTAGGCATGATTGGATTTTACAGAAAATTTTGTTCAAATTTTGCTACTGTTGTTCAATCATTGACTCATCTTTTACGAAAAGATTCTAAATTCATCTGGAGTGATAATTGTCAAAACGCTTTTGAAAAAAGCAAATCACTTTTAATTAACAGTCCCGTTCTTATCACTCCAGACTTTAAAAAGCAATTCAAACTTGCCGTTGATGCAAGTGATGTAGGAGTTGGAGCCGTTTTATATCAAGAAACAGATGATAATGTTGAGAAACCTATATCATATTTTTCCAAGAAATTAGATAAACATCAGAAAAATTATTCCACTATTGAAAAAGAATGTTTTGCACTGTTGTCTTCACTTCAACATTTTGATGTATATTTAAATCCTACTATGCATCCTATTCTGGTTTATACTGATCATAATCCTCTCACCTTCATACATAAAATGAGAAACAAGAACCAGAGGTTGACTAGGTGGAGTTTATTGTTACAAGAATATGATATTATTGTAAAACATATTAAAGGTAAAGATAACGTAATAGCAGATGCTTTATCTAGATCTTATTAAAACATTGTATACATACTATATATTTTTGTATATATATTGTTCATGAAGTTCTCGTTACACTCAAACTTCTTTTAAGGGGGGAGGTGTTATGATATTGTAATTATTATATTTATTTATCTTGGCCTAATTTGTTTTGCGTAGCCTTATAACATGTATACTATGTTTACATAATACTTATAGTTGTTTACCAAATAATGTTATAACTGCGCAGTTTAGAAATCACTGGAACAATAATGGATACTGGTGGAATAACTAGAACTTTCTATTTGACTTACGTAATAATTATGGTGTGATTCGAACTTCTACCGTATTCCAGAAGTTTCCGTTCTACAGTATATATATATGGACACGAAAGTTAAACTTGCAGAACATCATTTATCGGACCACAGATAGACATTCTTGTGTTCTCAGCTGTTGGATTTGTTTACGTTTCACACATCGTACTTCACAGACTTTTATTTACATTACATCATACTAGATTGTGACTGATTGGATATAATATTCCGTTTGGATTCCCGGAACAGTGACCAGAATTCCGGATCAAGAAAAAACAGTATTTTGAACAGTTAAGTTGACATTTTAGTTTTTTTGTAATATTTTTGTAAACTTTGTATATAATAAATCTTGTTAAATTTTATTATTGATTTGTGACTTTTGTTGGCTATAATTTAAAGGTGATTTCGGCCGTAACAATTATTATCGACAATTTCATATAATTCAATAAAAAATTAGAACATTGTTATTTTGATGTTTATGGCAATTTCATCTGTTCACTGCATATTTTGACATATTTTTAAAATATAAAAAGTTTAAATCGAGTGGATTTAAACTATTTTTTCTTTCAGTAGCATTATGTTTTACTGGAAAATTATTTGGACTATGCTTTATTTTGTCAATAATGGACAAATTTCTGAATCATATGCCTTATACTGAAGTCTATACGGTTTTGTATTAATTTTCATTTACCATTAAAATCATCAACGTGACTATATATATCTAATTGAATAGTAGTATAGAGAATTAAGTTAATTTAAACCCACACATAATAGGGTCTAATTAAGAAAGGAAATGTAATTGGGAACAGTCGTCACAACAATAGTTTAAGTAAGAGATACAATGGATAACCGTTGGTTCATGAAAAACAAACCATTCGCCCTCCGGGCTCATGGTTTCTTTTTCAAGAACCAACGCTTATCCATTGTATCTCTAATACATAGATAGACAATGTCCGAAATCGATGCTTAAACATTCATTTTGTTTTTCTTTTGTATTTATTAAGGTTAGACTCCATAAATTAATAGTACCATTTTCTATTTGAAGTGAGCTTACAAATGTCATGGTCTTGTGCCATCTTCAGAGTAAATACATGTAATACCCATTTACATGTATATATATTCTGAAAAGCCATTATGTTAGCATTGTTTCAATCATGATAAAATAATTTAAAAATATCCATGGAAACCTAGTTGGCATAGCAACATTTAAAAATTTTTCTTAAAAAAAGCTTTAAAAATGTTCAATTTCACTCCACTTAGGCTTAAAATTGAGGTCTGATGCAGCGTTTCAATCCAACTGAGGCTTAATTTTTTAGATTCTGCATAAATTGCCATTACATATGCGGGGGAAAAAAGGTTTACTTTTTCGGCTCTTTTTTTCACAATTTAACTTACCAGTTCAGGTGCCGATTATCACTGTCAACGTTTTACACACCACATGCCAATCCCAGTTTATTACCTCCCATTACTTGTCAGCAGCAAAATCAGTTAATGTTTTCGTATTTTTTTTAACTAAAATCTATCCTCTTTCGGTCAATATTACAATTTTGTGGTTAAGACATTTATTATCTATTTATCATGTAGTCAAACTTTACCAACTCTAATAATTAATAAAATTCTGCGGGTGCATTTCTCTGAAACTGAGATAATTAATGGAGGCTAACCTTATTGTTCGTTTTTAGCGTGTAATTAACGAAAGCAAAAATGGACAAATCAAGATACGAGATTCAATTCCGGAATTTTTGTAACTGAGAATCACAATTTTAAATTAAATGCCCCGACATTCGTATCAAAAAAAAGCAAAATCTCGAATGTGGTGAAATACCGGGATTTCCGTGTGAAATCAAAACCGATAATTCACCCAGTGAAATCGAAAGTCATAATTAACTCTAGGAAATGATGTAACAATTGTCGTCGCCAACGACGATGCTATACAAAGGTCGATGCGTAGTCATATAAAAACATAATCCATTGTATTTTAAAACTTCTGAATACATAGAATATTTCAATGTAATAAACAGAATAACTAATCTAGAAATTCGAATACCAAAGATCTATTTAGGTAAGAAATTTACAAAAGGATAAACCTATCATTAGTTACACGTTCAAATTGAATGACTCTAAATTGATTTTTTTTAAACTTTGCGTGATATTCCAATCCAACCCTGCTGACGCAAGGAAATGGTACGTCATTGTTCTTGTTTTTGAGTGAAAATGACTGCCATTTATGGCCGACATTCTCACAACCTGATATGCTTTAATGATCTGGTGTCAAACTTTATTTCAGTAACGCTACCTGTGTGTGGAAGTGTAGGTTGAATATCAGAATATAAACGTGAGAAATTGCCCTCGGAATTTTACATCTATGGATGGTTCAAATACAACCTAATTGTTGAAACATGTTAAAGTAAATATACCAATTTAAATTGACATTTTATAACACAAGGTAATCATCACTATTATTTCACTTGTTGTGATATAAATGTGATCTGAAATTGTCTCTGTCCAATATGTTTGGCAAAAATTAAAGCAGTGTTTTAGAAATGTGGTATATTTTCGTATTAATAGGAATAATTGCTCGTGGTAAGTTTAAAATGCTAATAATGTTATAAGATGGATTTCTTTCTTTTCCGGAGAGGGGGGAGGGGTGACTATTTGTTAAAACAGGCCGCAGTAAGTTCTAGTCAGTACTGCTATATAAATTTAAAACATAACTAAAACTATATCTATAAGCTGAAAAAAACACTATTTACAACATGAACAACCAGAAGAGAATCCCTTTGACCAGGAATTTGAAAAAGGCTTTGAATTTTTTATATAAACAGCATGGGCATCTACCATTCGCTCAAGTCATGAAAATTTTGATTTACAAGATGAACTTATTTTAAATTTAATTTCTTATCTGTAATGCCAAAACCGAAATATTATAATGTATATATTCCAAAAAAAATAAGATAAAGTTGTGCACGAGAAAGATAATCTGTACTTTCCAACAGATTTACGATTTTGTAACGGTAAATTCCGGCGGGTATTATATACAGTTGACTCTCGTTATCTCAAACTCTTTTATCTCAGAACTCATGATATTTGGTCCCTAGATTAAACTTTGCACTATATTTCCTCGTGATATCCCAAACATCCTGTTATCTCAAACTCTTTTATCTCAGAACTCATGATATTTGGTCCCTAGATTAAACTTTGCACTATATTTCCTCGTGATATCTCAAACTCCTGTTATCTCAAACTATTTTTGTTGGTTCCTTCCACTTTGGGATAACGAGAGTCAACTGTACGTTATTACCAAAATACTATCCATCTGAATGGAAATACCTTATGAAACTAGCAAATGTAGCCAACCAGTACATTTGAACATGATTTCCGGCCTTTCAAGCATTAATGTCCCCACAAGCATTTAAATTATAAGATTTGATCAGTCGTTAATGATCATCTTTAACTTTTCAACTTTTGGTCGTGTGTACATATTGTACACATTGTGACGAAATGCTCTTTATCAATGTATCCAAGTTTCTATTTCTAATCTGTATTTTGAATGTTTATTTTCAATTTGACATTGATCATTTCCTGCTGAGTATATTTTCTTCTTTTAATTTTCAATACGCCGTCATAAAATGAAACTATTTCATGTGACAAGCAATACCATGAATTTTGTAAATGCTTGATTACTTGATATCTGCATTACGTAAGAGAAAACTTATGTAGAAACAAGAAGTATATTTTTTTCGGAATTAAATGTATTGGAAAGTCGATCACAAGTTCCGAATCTCTACTGGATAAGTTAAAGTTCTGATTTTATGTATGGAAATGGACCTTTTTGTTGTCGTATTGATCTTGTGATTTCACCCCCTATTGCTTATTTGTTATTCGCATAACACCTTTAACTTTTATATTTATCGAAGCCGAAGGTCACTCTCTCCCAGTTCTTCCTACAAATGAAAACTGTGCAGTGAAATTCAGACGCCTATTTGAGTGTATGGACAAGCCAGCACTCGAAAACTATATACAAACCTACACAGAAGCAGGAATTGAATTGACAGTCAGAGATGACCCGGCTGCGTACAGAACATATATTAATAAAACTATAGTAAACGATATTTGTAGGTATGTATGCCCTGATCATGCTGATACTATGCTTAATTTTAAATCATGTAAAATTAATGCAGGAAATTACTTTTAAGAATGCTGTCTGGTTGACATTTTCCTTTATTGTTTACGCTCTATATATACATGTGTGTGTATGATGTGTTGTTTTGTTATGATGTCATCGTGGTTTATATACATAATTTGAGATTCAGGAAACGAACAAAGGTACATGTACATGTAATGTAGACCTAGATAGGCTTTCACAATTTTATACTGTTCATCCTAAAATAAGTATTCTGTGTAAGTGATACCTTATTTAGTTAACTCTCTTTCAAATGAATCTTCATTTTTTCCCTCAAAACTAACGATACATCATAGTATTCCGTTAACTGAAAAATTGATTTTTTCTACTAAATATCCTTCTGATAACTCGAAACTTCTCTTATTTTAAATCATTATGAATTTTGAGATATAAACGTTTTATCAGAAAGTGGATATTCAGTTTTTGCCATGTTTTGAGTAAATATCGTTCAATATTAAGCTGTTAACTTATTATACAAATTGCAGATGTTAAGACTATTCAAATAAAAATCGCCTATTTTAAAGAAATATTTTTGTAAAGTTATTTGCAGGGTGTATCTGTGTGTATGCAAAGAAGTTACTCGTATCTACAGCTTCGTTGCCCAGAACCTCTGGTGGAGATTGCAGAAACATTTCTTAGACAAGTAGCAACGTTCTGCATAGAATACAAAACAGGTCTTTAAAGATTTAGCAATAGTGCTTGTGCTTGTGCTTGTAACTAGGATTTATACGCTTAAGAATATCTATCAACTACATGTACGAATGTCATAAAATCATTCAAAACTAACGAATCGCTTAAATAACGCAAAGCAAGGTTTCCAATCTATATAGCACATGATCTGCCATTATTGATTAAAGCTTGTATGTTAAGGGGAATCAGACTATTTAATTAATTTATACATGTTCAATGACGCCTCGGTGGCGGAATATTGTGCAACAAAATGTACAACCAACACAATTAGCATGTGAGCTATGGGTTTATGAGTCAGAATCCAATTGTTTCTTGTTGGAGTTTGGTGGTTCCCCCGCCAATATAAATTGGCCGCATCATAAAAGCAGATGTAATAAAAGCGACATGATACCCCTAACGAACCAAATTACATTTACTTATCAAAATAAACGATATGAGAATATGGAGGAAGGAATACTTTGGATTAGTTGTTGACACAAAATCTCTAAACATCTTAAACATCACAGTGAGTGCAGAAACATGGAGGAAAAAGTAGATTACTTATTAATTAAATACCATCATGTTTAATTAAACAAGTTTCCAGCAACACTCCAACAAAGATTAAATTTTCTCAGAATTTCAAAAATTCAAATATTAAGTTAAGCGTTTAATTTTTCGTTTTCAGAAATTACAGCAATGTTACAATGTGCAAACCAAAATAACGATATTATGATGACATATAGAAGTTGTGTCATGGGAGCTTATGATTACTTGGTAAAACATGAAATGAATAACTGCCAGTAAGTGTTTCATTCTTACCAGATCAAAGGTTGAATAAGAAGTATCTTATTGTCTCATAACCCAAGAAAAAGGGATACTTATATCTTTTTTGTATATATTCACTGTCTGTGTAAAATAAATATGACTTATGTTTTGATAAAGTAATAAAAATATACGGTTGACACGAATATCCTGAAAAAATTAGGTTAAAATTAGATGCATGGGATAAGATTAACAAATGATTATTGTGCAAGAGTAACTTAGCGATCCAATACTGGAAAACCATATACTAAACAAATGATGAGCGGTTTTATTCTTTTTCTTTATCTCGAGTGGCGCTTTAAGGTTTTCAACAATAAACTTTACGGCAAGGTCAAGGCCTCCACTGGTGACAACTCCAGCAGTACCAGATGTGTATTTGCCATTTACTGACAATCAATATATAATTCCTACAACATATATATGTATCAACAAGACTTATAATGGAACAGTTGTAGAAGTGAGTCTGTGAAATAAAAAGCTATCCATTTGCCCGAACAAATATGTACAAGACAAATCTGAAGTCAACCTCGTCGCACAATCAAGATAATCGGTGAAACGCTTATCACAGAGATTTCAGGAGAAATGAACCTTAAACGTATTATTTATTTGATATGTGGGGCGAAACGCTTTTGGAAATTGGGAAAAAGAAGGGTTGCAAAAAATAGGCAAAAACATTTAACGAATTGGGAAAATTGAGCAAAACATTTAGGGAATAGGGAAAATGGTAAAAAAAATTAAGGAATTGGGGGTGGCAATTTTTGGGGGGAATTGAGAAAATCATATCCCCGTGCAACCCGCACCCCTCTCAATATATTTTACCGTGATAATAATCCAAATAATTCATGTTCACAAAAATTAAACACTATTACGAGAAGGTACATGTAACCATGAAACTTAATTAACAACAGAAACTGATTATATTTGACTGTCTCATTATTTTACTCGTAATGTCTATTTTTTCTTATTTGTTTTCCTCTATTACAGTATTGTTGATCGTTTGCGAGTATGCCATTGCCAGTTTGATACTTGTTATAACGACCACACTCCAAGGATAAAAGAAATGTTTACTGAGCATTACCAAGATTTCTGTTTCTTGTTGAAACGTTTGTCACCAAACTCTTAAACCTTTACGATATGATTTTTATTGAATAAACCGTTTTCATTTATATATGCGTTGATCCATTTTTACTTTTACTATTTTAATCGTTATTCTGTTTGTTTTGTTTTTTTTAAATGAAAGGGTGAACTAATGGACTAAAAATATGTAAAATTGGAATAAGTAAATATCCTCCCCGAAAAGCCTGGTACTGTTACACAGAAAGATATAATAAAGGAGTTAGTGATTTAATAAAAGTAAAAATCTACAAAAAACTAACAAGTACGTATGAGGCACCGTTTTACTATTTATTCCTAACTTTTTGATATCAAAAAGATATTTCTTGATATCAATAATTAATTTTTGATATCAAAAAATATTTCTTGATATCAAAAAATATTTCTTGATATCAGAAATTCCATTTATTGATATCAAAAAATTGATATCAGAAAATCGAATTTTAATGTCAAAAATAGATTTCCAAAAAAAATCACTCCCTGGTAGATACATCCTAACTGATAGTGTTATATGCTTAAAAAAGGCGAAAAACATTCAAAAGTTTAAGCCTGCAGAAAACACAAGCAAAAATGCTTCTTGAGTTGGAAAAACAATTCATACTGAACTTGTCGTCAGGAAAATTGACAGACATTGAAACCTTGGTGTTACAAAAGGGACTAAATCTCATCCCTTTTTGTGAAACATCGGAAAAACAAATAATGAAAGACTTTGGGATATTTGAAAGAAGACTGAGATTATCATATTTCTTTTACAATGATCCCAACATTTCAATGAAAAGAGCAAATTGGAATTGTCAAAACACAAACAAACCAAACACTCTAATCTTTCCTAAAAAGAAAGTGACACTCTTGCAAAACGCATCACTGTTATCCAAAATACATCGGATTGCATTTGTGAATATATTATAAAACGACACAGCAGTTAATATATTCTGTAATTTGAAAATGACTAGAAGTAAATACAAATGTCTTCTAATGATATAAGGTTAATATAGATAACCATGAAACTATCAATTATGCCTAAAGGGCGATCAATTTAAACAGTCCATCAACAAATTGTAGGACCACCTGCAAGTTACATATTTGACACTTCCCCGTAAAATCGTAAGTACGATTAGGGGCTAATAAATAATTGTCAATGCAAACAACATGTAAAAAATAGACACATGAAGTGCTGTACCGAATAAATACTACTAATATATCTTTAAAATAATATATATGTTGCGATCTTACACCTTTTGTTGGGATTCATGCAGTTATATAGAGCGGCACTTGCACAGGCACTTGTTTCTATCAATGGGAAGGCCGACTATCAATGGGAAGATCGATTATCCATGTATTACATGGATAGTCGATCTTCCCATTGATAGAAACAAGTGCCTGTGGGCACTTGCCACATAAATTTACTGTTACTCAACATTGTGTTAATATAGATTTTTTGTATGTAAATTCGGAGGTGAATTTGAGCATCACGGTATATGTGTAATTTTAACAATTTTTGTTTTTTAATTACATTTATAGATAATTTTTTCTTATACATATCAAGTTGTTCGTCCTGTAGAAGATTAGGCTGAATTGCGCAAAATACAATTGCTTTGGCCTTCTTAATTTTATATAATTAATTTTGATGGTTTATCGAGTAGACCGTCGTGTCGATTTCATGTACAGGTAAAATATCTACCTGTAAATCAGCTAATTGTCCTCACCTAGTCACTTCCACGTTGGCTTTCGACAGAGTAACATGTCAATTTACTAATTCTGATGGGTCATTTTATGCAGTTTTCTGCTTTAGCGGAATAGGCATGCATATGATTTTGTCGGCGCAGCATTTGCGGAAATCTGAGGTATGTTTCTAATTAATATAAAGTGTAACCTAAAACTTTCCGAATTCTGTCGGCAAATATAATAAATTGTATTTTCTTAAGTATTTATTAATATAAAAGGCTTCTGAATTTGTTGAACATAATGGTGTGTATCGGTAACGCCGTCGTTGTACTTTTGTACGTGTTTACTAGTACTTATAATTATTGAGTACGTGTGTACTGATGAATGTGCAAATTCAACAAGTACGTGTGTATTGAAGGTGTGTTTTATTGGCAAGAATAATGTACATTTAATAAGTGTAACTGTCATGACTGTGTTTTCAGTAGTTTATAAATTTATAAACGTGAAGGCTCGTTTTGAAACGATTACAAGTTAATTACTGTAATATTTAATATTACGTGATATATAGGTGATATATCTGTGTATTGAATTATTGATTTAATACGTGTTGGATTTATGTAATCTGTAGGTCCCATGGGGTACCAGGACGGTGTAAAGTATGGTTCAACATAATCAACATTAATTTCAACTGCGGAACTTGGTATTCATTATTATGTGTAGACTATGTAATTTCCAGTGATGTCTATGGAAAGCCGTATTGACAAATAGTAGCAGCCGAAACCTTACGAAAAGGATAGTATCAGTTTTCGTTAGTTTTGATTAATAAGATACAGTGGTCGTGCGTTTAACCAGCTCATTTATTAGATGTTTAACCCGTGTTTAAACAGCATCTACTTTAGATACTTTTATGCGATATTTCAACTTATATAACTTGACAAATACAGGGATCGCCAGGTGGATAGTCAGTCTTGTGCTGTATGACTGTCGTGTGTAGACGTTTTCAATAATTGTTATATATATATATGTATCTATGTGTTTTTTTCTACTTTATTTTTGTTATTAAATTTAAACTTAATTTTGTTTGGTATTATTCAAGCATAGACTACCCTGTTTACTTGTCCGTCCGTGACAATATATTTAAAAGATTTATTGAAAAATAAAATGAAATAAATAAAAACACAAAGGGCGCCTCTGATGAGGGTTTCCCTAGGACAAATTTCCTGAAAAAAAAACGAAACGTAGAATACCGTAGCACGTTATCAATGTAAGGCCAGAGATATGATTCATACCAGAAATAGGTGGATAAGGGATCATTATCGTATTTCCCCATGCCTATATCGACCTGCTGAGGCCTTTACAATTTCCCGTATTTCGGCACTTTGACGTCGTAAAGAGTTGACCCGACCCTAATATGAGCTGACCCGAATATATCAGCGACGTCATAATGTTTTGACCCAACGTTGACCCGAATATATCAGGAAAACATCCGGTTATAGGCAGATGGCCATTGAAAAGTAAGAAATTCCATTAAGATTGCTAGTTAACAATACGATAAATTTATCATCAAGTTTTCTTCAAACAAATATTGTAAAATCTAAGCCGCTCGACACAATATGAAGCTTTTTAGCTCGTTCGCTACGCTCACTCGCCGAAAAAGCTTCACATTGTGTCTCGCGGCTGATATTTTACGATATACGTTTGCAGAAAACCTGATTATATGTACATATCTTTAATATTTGCACGTAAGGGGCCGTCTTTATTTTTTTCTTAATTTCTGATATCAAAAAATGAAGCATATTTCTTGATATCAAAAAATGATTTTTTGACAAGGTTATAAAGTTATAATAGTTAATATTCAGGTTATCTATAAATAGTTTTCTGTATTTTTGCAGAAAAGGACAGTAATACTAATAAAAAATGCCTTTCATCTTCTACATTTTCTTTACACAAGTTACATTATCTGTCTTTGATTTCCTAAATTAAAATATCTACCCCTTTCTATATTAAGGTTATGATCACTAAGTTTAAATTTGACAAATACTTTGTTCATTCTGAGCCTATAGTTAAATAAGGTTCATGCACCCTTATACATGTACATATTTTTAAATTTTCTGTATGTTCTTGTCTGGAAATTTACCCATGTAATTTTGAATACCTATACATACGTAACTTTAATTATGTGTGTAGTGTTCTAGGGTCCTAATTAGATAAGCCTAACTCTAAGTTCAGTATATGTTCGTTATTTCTGACATTACATACTTCCCAGGGGAAGGTAGAAAGCTGAAATTAATAAATTGTTTCTATTACAATATTTCTTATCACAATAAATAAAATACACAAAATAGGTATGTATCAGGTAATTACACACGCACTAACAGTATATGAAAACACACATCCAAATCAATCAATCAAAAGCTCACACATATAAATCATAAACACTTGAAAATGGTCCTATGAAACCTGTGCCTATGAATATATTACATGCTTATAAATGCACGCCTAAAAACATGACTACAAACTGTCATAGCAGTCCTAATGTGTAAATGTACCTAACTAACAATTCCTGGTGTGCAAGTTTGCCTATCATTACATGTAAGAAAGGGTATGGTGTATAACTCTGACACAGAATCAAGACATCACAATTTTATTTCTTTGTGTGTAATAAAATAAATGGATACACTTAAAAGTCTATGTCTATGAAGGTGAGTATTAAAAAATAGTTTATATGTAGGTTTCCAAAGTGTTTGATGCCTGAACTAAGTAAGAATTCAGTTCCTATGAACAAAATAATACAACCCTTATTTAGAACCAAAAAATCTATACCTCGCACTATTTGTGCATACTTCTAAATACATAATAAAATATAATCAGGCAGGGAAATAAACTTACTCTGTGGGGGACTTCTATTTTTCTAATTTTGTTTTGGATTTTACTAAGAAAACATGTTCGCTTTTGGCTAAATTTGAGAGCTATATTGGGAAAGGGTGGGAACAGCAATAAATGCATTAGCTCTAAAACTGTACAAAGACGGGTACTCAAATGTAAATAGTGAAACACTACAAAGTGTTTGTTTTATATTGTCTCAGTTGTTTTATCTCACTTATCTGTCTCTTAATATATCAAAGAATTTGAAACGGATAAATGTCGAATATTTTTTTTTACAAAATTAAAGTTAAAATCCATTTCACAAATTATGAGGGGGTGGAAAGGCTATTTGAAGACAGGGAGAAAAGGGGCGGGAGAAAGGAGACAAACTTTAATGTTGAAAAAAAAAATAAAGAGGTAAAAAAACGAAAAAACTGGATACTAAATGTTCTAATAAATGGACAAATCTTTGAAAAAAGGCAACATTTATATTTCCCAAACCATTTTTGCCATTTCCGATCATTTCTAGAAATCATCCTTTCAAAACGGAATTATCTCTCCGTTACGTTTTCCTTTTTAAAATTCCCCCATCATTTCCGGTTTGCCTTCACATGTGGGTATCTGTTTCCTCTAAGTATTTGGCGATCTTCTACAAATTTAAAAAGAAGGGATGCTGACAATGTCAGAGAGATACACTCCCTCCTCTAAACAATATTACATGTACTTAACGCGTTTTCCAGGTCACCTTAAAATATTTACGTTATCCACTTGACCATACAAAGATGGAAGCAGAGGGGCGGGAGAAAGGAGAAAGGTACCCCCTTTCCACCCCCTCAAATATGAAACGATTTGAGCATATTAATTTTTTATAATCAGCCAATAGTACAATTGTTTCAAATCACCAGAAAAACCTTTCATTAGTAAATATCACTTCTGCGTTTTTCATTTTTGTTAATCATAACGTATCAGGTATAGTGTTGAGCTTCAAAAGGGTTTATACTAAGTTTTTATATAATTTGCGGTAGGATATCCTCTTTCTGTTCATGAATAGGGTATTTTTTGTTAGGTCGGTTACAATTTTATTTTTCAATGACAGATATTCACTAATTGATGGATCAATTTAACGCTTGACGGATTAAGATACTCCTCGGGATACAGGTTAGCAAAAAAAAACGGTAAATCACGTAATCAAGGCTAACTTTATCAAAAAGTTTTATCCGGTGGCAGACACGATTCAAAACAACCATATTATTATTTATGTATATATATTGAGAATCCGACATAGAAATAAGAAAAATCCAAACGGAACGAGACTGGATACATCAACACGGAAATTATCTCCTCACGTGAACTCATCTGCTTTTATTTCAGCACCGACACACAATTTAAAGAAAGGATTGAATACGAAAAAGCATTTATAACATTTACACAATAGCCAGATGATCTTGAACTGTAGTGGCTCGATTCTTATTAATATTAGTTTCTGTTAAAGAATATTGCGTTTATGTGAGAATTGTGGTTTCTGGTTCTGCATATTTGACACTATTGTTTCATGTGTCATTTAGTGCTTGTCTTTTGCTGTGTAGTTGCTCCTTAAGAAGATATTTTAAATTAATTTTCTAATTGGGTCCTATGTAAACCTCAGTTCGGATGTGGCGGCTATCCTTGTTGACAGTCCGGGTCATCTGACATAATTCTGAAAGAGAACCACCAAAGGACCATTTCTGCCAAGTCTGGTTCCAATTGGCCCAATAGTTTCAAGCAAAGATTTTTTTATTATTTTTCAAAAGCGTCATATGTTAAACTAAGTTCGGCTGTAGTGGCCTTATTGGTTGGTATTCATGGTCATCTGACACAATCCTGAAAGAGGACCACCTAAAGATCATTTCTGCTAAGTTTGATTCCAATTGGCTAAGCTGTTTCACACAAGAAGATTTTTTAACGAATTTTTGCCAAAGTGTCTAATGTTTAACTAAGTTTGGCTGTGTCGGCATTTTAATTGACAATCACAATTCTAAAAGAGGACCTTTGCTGATAAGTTTGGTTCCAATTAGCTAAGTAGTTTCAGACTAAGAATATTTTTAAATGATTTTCCCGTAGGATCCTACATTTGTGTAAATACAAAATTTTATTATAATTATATAATATATTAATAGCGTCCATTTGATATTCATACACTTTACTATTCTGTTCAAAAGCACTATTTCCATAAAATATAATGTCAAAAGATAATCATTTTCTCTAACCAAGATGTATTAAATGTGAAGCTGTATCTGCATACTGTATCACTGTCATCTCGTTGTTGCTGAGTCTGTTTAAGAAGACGAAGCCTGCTGTCAATGTGGCGGTACATCGACGTTTTTGTGCTGGTAGTCTTCCGGCATTGAGTTGGATAATTCTGACCTCATTTACTACATGAATTTGTTTGAGGTGGTTAATAAAAGTAAAGATGTTTGGGTGAGCCTGTTGTATCTGGTTTTTTTCATCGTCCAGGAAGTGGTTCCAAAGATGTTGGTCTGATTCTACCCACTTGTTGTGACGTAGTCAGTGAATTGTACTGTATTGACGTCCACATCTGCATTTTCTAACTATGTCAGGGCATTGAACCATACATCTTCTACACTAGCTTGAGATACCAGTGGTAATACTGCTGCTCTACGTACTAATGTAGTGATTCCATCTTTATATACAGTCTTTAGGCCAATCCTCCAGATACCCCAAGCCCATTACTACTAAATAATGACAACTTTATTTTAAGTACTATTTTTCTTCACAAAAAACTTTTTTTTTATTTAAGTTAACTATAATCCTGTTAATACCTTATTAAAACAAACTACCTAATTAATCAAAATAATCATGTAGGACAACTGTTTTTTTTCAAATGTTTGAAAAGTGGGAATAAACCGATCATACAATGTATGATAGGTCTGATACGTCACAAAGTCACGTGATGACTGCCATAGTTGGATATGCTAAGAGATAATACATAACGTTTTTATTGGAGAGATTCGTTTCTTTTTTTATCAAATATAATTATGAAATTTGGAAATTGTCGTATAGGCATTCGTCTCACTATTTCGAGTTTTTTACAGCTTCTGAAAGATACCATCGATGTCGTCCATTTCCATCATTACCTGAATTTCGTTGATAAAGGCAATACCATGACTCATATGATATAAACGTACTACCATTATTAATCCAATGAGACATTTTCTCAATGGACCAAATCCGGTACCCTTACATTTCATATTCAAGAAGATGGGAAGTCTATGCTAAGAGGATCTATCATATTCTTGGTCGTACTACGACCTCGCAAAATTTTAAAGAACTACAGTAAGATAGCAAAAATTTATATTTAAAAAGTTTATTTATATTAAAATATATTATCTTCTTATCGCATACAGAAGAAGTTTTATTTATACATCTGCATCTAATAATATCGAAGCCCGGGGTGTAATATTGGTCGAGGGTTGGTATAGGGTGTGACATCGGTCTGACCATGTATTATTCTTTAGATCATACATGAACTACAAACAGAAAAAAGTGCGTTCCGAGTAGGGGTGCGATATATGGTAGGTGATACAGGTCTTCATGAAATGATTTTGTGCAGCAGTCTCGTAGCATTTCATATTCAATATCAGGTTACGATAGTCTGAGAAGATTTCACCAGAATTTTTTACTTCAGGGAAGGGAATAAAAATTGGCAAATGATTTGAAATACTGTTTAACGAAATGGAGCCTTCATCTTGGTTTCATGCTTCGATGATCAGCATGATGTAACTCGTGATGAAAATAGTGAAAAATGGAGATTAAATAAAATTTAAATTAAGGTTAGTTTGAAGTAAAATTAACATGAAATATCAAGAAAAGGTACATCTTCGAAGTATTAGTTTAAGATACGTGTGTATATACATTTCTGTACATGAAATGTTAGTCTACCGCAGCATGGTTATTTGATTGAATTAAGTGGACATATTTAAATCCCCTCCTTTCCATAAATTCAAATATTTGGACAGGTATTCGGGGAAATCGATTTGATTTTAAATATACATTGTTGTTCGTGTTTAAATTCTTAGGTAAAGTGATTTAAAAATCCAATATATATATATATATGATCCGTCGTCTCATTTTATCACTCTCTCGCCAATCTTTCAATTTTCTGGCTTGTGAAGTTTTTTAATATGTGACTTTAGATGGCCTCTTTGGGTAAACTCTTTATGACAAGTTTCACATTTATATGGACGCTCCCCTGTATGCGTCCTTTTGTGGAGAGTAAGATGACACGACTGACTAAATGACTTATTGCATTCGTCGCACGTATATGGTTTAATACCTGAATGCATCCGTTCGTGGGTTATTAAATGACTTTTCTGTCGAAATGTTTTTTCGCATTCCTTGCATTTAAACGGTTTTTCTCCAGTGTGAGTCATTACATGCGTTTCTAAATGTGCCTTTTGATTAAATCCTCTGCTACAAAAAATACATTTGAAAGTTTGTATTGTCGTTCTGACTGCCATATTTTCTCTTTGATTATCATGTATACCCTTTGTGAAAAAATGTTCCACTGTCGTCCTTATCTCTGTAGGCACTGTGCTATTAGTATCACCATTGCTTCTCTCATGACCACGATCATTTGTTCTTTTGTTGTTATCGTTATCATCGTCGTCACCACTAACTAATATAACTTCATTCGGCTCTTGTTGATAATCCATTTGTTGAGGATTTTCCCGATTAGTGTTATCTGTACTGGATAAATGGTTAATCCTGTCATCATAAGCTGCATTGCTACCTAAAAAATTTTGCATATTATTACAAACAAACAGCTGTATCTATAAGATTTTCTATTTGAAGTGGAATATACGTTTCTTTCAAACAAGAAAATAAAAACTATGCTTGCTGCCGACTGACCAAATACATGTTGCTGACTGAACAATTAATGTCCATGAAAAGGGAGTTTACAGTGTTTGTAACACAAATACAGTTGTGCCAAAAAATTATTTTGGTTTTTTATGCTTCCAAATTTTCAGGTATGTTTTTAATTAAGGTTAATTCTTAAATGCATAATGTAATTGAAAAATTGAATTTATCTCCCTTACGAATACAGTACATGCATGTTGAAATTTTATCGTAATTCTGTTTTACAGACTAGGATCAGCTCCTGTTAAAGGGTGAAAACATGGTCAGATAGCAGAGGAATTTTCAGTTTGAATTGACTGAATTTACGACATAGCGTGTAAAACGTTAAACCCATCATGACGTCATATCCCTCTGAAAGATACCATCGATGTCGTCCATTTCCATCATTACCTGATTTTCGTTGTTAAGGCAATACCATGACTTCTATGATATAAAAGTACCACCATTATTAATCCAGTGAGACATTTTCTCAATGGACCACAACCGGTATCCTTACATTTTCAAATTCAAGAAGATGGGAAGTCGATGCAAAAGTTGAACTAAGAGGATTTGGTCATATTCTTGGGAGGTTATGTTGCGACCGCTTTTGTTGTTTTTGTGTGCTATTGTTTTTTGTTTTAGGCTTGTTGTTTTTATTTTTCCCTTTATCTATTTTTCACTTGTATTGCTGTGGTCATACTACGACCTCGAAAAATGTTAAAGAACTACAGTAAGATAGCAAAAATTTATGTTTAAAAAGTTTATTTTTATTAAAATATATTATCTTCTTATCGGATACAGAAGCTTTATTTACACATGTGCATGTAATAATATCGAGGCCCGGGGTGTAATATTGGTCGAGGGTTGGTATAGCGTGTGGCATCGGTCTGACCATGTATTATTCTTTAGATCATACATGAACTACAGAAAAAAGTGCGTTCCGAGTAGGGGTGCGATAGGGTAGGTGATACAGGTCTTGCAAAGTCATGTATAATTAATATAAAAAATGAATGTATTGTACTCTAAATATATGATGTAATGTCATCAACAAATATATTTAACATGTATAATAAAAAAATTTCATGAAATGATTTTGTGCAGATTTTAATGGCAAAAGCAGAAAACCGAGAGCACATATAGTTTTTCGCTCTTTCTGCAAGTCTCGTAGCATTTCATTTTAAATATCAGGTTACGATAGTCTGAGAAGATTTCACCAGAATTTTTGGAAGGGAATAAAGATTGGCAAATGATTTGAAATACTGTTTAACGAGATGGAGCCTTCACCTTGGTTTCATGCTTCGATGATCAGCATGATGTAACTCGTGATGAAAATAGTGAAAAAATGGAGATTAAATAAAATTTAAATTAAGGTTAGTTTGAAGTAAAATTAACATGACATTTCAAGAAAAGGTACATCTTCGAAGTATTAGTTAAAGATACGTGTGTATATACATTTCTGTACCTGAAATGTTAGTCTACCGCAGCATGGTTATTTGATTGAATTAAGTGGACATATTTAAATCCCCTCCTTTCCATAAATTCAAATATTTGGACAGGTATTCGGGGAAATCGATTTGATTTTAAATATACATTGTTGTTCGTGTTTAAATTCTTAGGTAAAGTGATTTAAAAATCCAACATATATATATGATCCGTCGTCTCATTTTATCACTCTCTCGCCAATCTTTCAATTTTCTGGCTTGTGAAGTTTTTTAATATGTGACTTTAGATGGCCTCTTTGGGTAAACTCTTTATGACAAGTTTCACATTTATATGGACGCTCCCCTGTATGCGTCTTTTTGTGGAGAGTAAGATGACACGACTGACTAAATGACTTATTGCATTCGTCGCACGTATATGGTTTAATACCTGAATGCATCCGTTCGTGGGTTATTAAATGACTTTTCTGTCGAAATGTTTTTTCGCATTCCTTGCATTTAAACGGTTTTTCTCCAGTGTGAGTCATTACATGCGTTTCTAAATGTGCCTTTTGATTAAATCCTCTGCTACAAAAAATACATTTGAAAGTTTGTATTGTCGTTCTGACTGCCATATTTTCTCTTTGATTATCATGTATACCCTTTGTGAAAAAATGTTCCACTGCCGTCCTTATCTCTGTAGGCACTGTGCTATTAGTATCACCATTGCTTCTCTCATGACCACGATCATTTGTTCTTTTGTTGTTATCGTTATCATCGTCGTCACCACTAACTAATATAACTTCATTCGGCTCTTGTTGATAATCCATTTGTTGAGGATTTTCCCGATTAGTGTTATCTGTACTGGATAAATGGTTAATCCTGTCATCATAAGCTGCATTGCTACCTAAAAAATTTTGCATATTATTACAAACAAACAGCTGTATCTATAAGATTTTCTATTTGAAGTGGAATATACGTTTCTTTCAAACAAGAAAATAAAAACTATGCTTGCTGCCGACTGACCAAATACATGTTGCTGACTGAACAATTAATGTCCATGAAAAGGGAGTTTACAGTGTTTGTAACACAAATACAGTTGTGCCAAAAAATTATTTTTGTTTTTTATGCTTCCAAATTTTCAGGTATGTTTTTAATTAAGGTTAATTCTTAAATGCATAATGTAATTGAAAAATTGAATTTATCTCCCTTACGAATACTGTACATGCATGTTGAAATTTTATCGTAATTCTATTTTACAGACTAGGTCAATTTCTTAAGGCAAAGTTGACCTTACTCGGATTTTTGCTTTCACTGTTTAGACCGATTTGAATCTTATTACTGACAACTGGTCATAATGTTTGGCATCACAAAAACATAAAAACGAACGCACTTCTTGTAGGTGAATACCCTCATTTACTTCTTTCCTGACATTTTAGAATGAAATGACTAATTTAAATATTTGGATATTCAATTCAACAAACGCATAAACACGCTTTACCAAAAGTACATATATAAAAAATACGGTGATACATAGTACTATATATATAAAAGGAAAAACCCAACATAATAAAAAAAATACATGTTTTAACAGATTAAGGGAAAATTGCTATACTTACCGGTGTCAAATTCATCATTTGGAAGTTCCAGGGGCTCTGAAAGTTTATACACAACATACACTAGTCCAGCATATGCCCTTTCTTCGTCCGCCCTTCCTCCCGATTCAAAAGATATATTGCCTATTCGTGTGTCAACTTCAAAGAAAGCAAAATGGTGTATCAGACGCTGTTCAAGGGCTAAAGCATAATCATGTGGGCCAATTTTAATTCCACAGTCTGCAATGGCTTCTCGAGGTGTTGCACATAACACCACGAGGCCGTCATATCCCTCTGTTAGGTACGATCGCCATCGTCCATTGGCACCATTACCTAATTTCCAAGTATTTGCATTCTTAACATCAAATCCTATGAAGCCACCTCCTGGTCTTCGCCTCTGTTTCACAGAAGACTTCCCTATAGTGAATTTTATTACTCTTCTTTCAGATTCTATTTCCACAGCGGTGAATATATTCTTTATGTGATCACATAGATTTTTAACCGCATTTTCAAATGACAAAGCAATGTCGTTTTCTGCTTTTAGGGAGATTAGGTAGTCCAAGCAATAACTTCTAATTTCGCCACGACACAAATTTTCGAAGGTTGCACAGTGTCTCGTGGAACAGGTTGATATCATATCCTCTTCCATACTTTTGGGCTTCTTCTTTTTTCAAAATAATTAAATGTAATTAGATGCAGGTTGTTTTGATTTTCATTTGTTAAAAGTCAATAAAATCAACATGAAATGATGAATGATGCATTTCTAAAAAATTATACGAAAAACGTACCATTATACAATTTACAATAACAACGCTTAAACAACATTGTACACGTAGACGGACATGTTCGCAATTCGTACACTGTACTAATTTCTCCACTAGATCCAACATCAATACTACAACTCTTTTAGACTGGACATATTTTATATCAACCCCATGCCTACAATTCAAATTTGAATGAAGGTATAAGGGGAATTATTTTATTATACATGTACATATAAAATTGTTCTTGTTTAAATTACATGTATTTGATAACGTGGTTGAATAATCGACCAGTTATCAATAATTTGTATAATACATTGTGCATGTTGCACCTACCACAAATCATCATACGATAATATATCAAATATCCGAGTTAAATATTAAAAATATTTTACTCATTTATTGTTTAAAAGCCCACACTTAAACAACGGCCATTTAAATCGAATACATGATTATCGTTGAAAAAGTTGAACATTTACATGTATATCTCATGTACATGTTTTTGAATTTATAAAAGTTAATTTATTTGATTTTGATTTTTGAGGGGTCGAAAATAATCTCAAAAAAGTTTTATGCATTTGTGTTTATGCCCAAATCCTTACATCATTTTAATTCCAGAGAATATCCAATTCAGATTCTCTTTTTCACCCTTTGAAACCTAGATTCTTGTTTCTAATTCTTACCTTATCCCCCTAAACATGACACATGTATGGTTGACAATACATCTACATAGTCTGCAAGTCTACCCCTTGCATACCCCTAAACGTATTCCATTCAAAGTATGGCTTAAATCTAAGAAGATCGTTTTCCACAATTTAACAAATAAATGTAATGTAAACAACAAGCAAGTAAATTTTAATCACATATCTATGAAAACTAGATAAATTCAGTGTATTTTACTTACTTGATTCAAGTTGACTTGATGACCTTCTTTCACTTCCGTATTTATTATACATATATGGTTACGTAAGCCTATACAAAATTTAAAAGTATATAGATATACTATGTAAATAAAACTCGCTTAAACTCCGATATTAAATGGTTGATCGTCACAGATTGTTAAGTACATGTAAATACTTGTACCAGTAAAATAAACAATACACAACAGTGTGGTACAAATAAACCTCTTCAAGTTCAAGTAGATATGCAGATAATTGATATTGGATATAACGCGTCATTTGATTGGTCAAATTTTTTCGTCTTTTATATCATAGACTAAATTTTTGTTTTCACTATGACGTCAATAGGATTGGCTGTAATTTTGTTTTCTGTCTATAATGCACATGGAGCACCTTTAAAGAACGCGCTATGCGGATTATTTTATGTGGACCACGTGATTTGGCTTTTAGTGCTCACTTGAGACTATAATAGGGCTTGGTTTTTAAACATGAACTTATTAAAGTGAACTGTATCCTGCTCAAAATCCTACTTTCGCTCGACTGGCTTAAGGAAGTGGTAGATGTTTAGTGACTAAACTCTAACGCTAAAAATTCCATATAATATTTTAAATTCCGCATAATATTCCTTTAAATCTTCCGCTAAAATGTCCACAAAATGACCGCTAAAAGATCAATTTTTTCCGCTGAATTGTCCTATCAATCCGCTAAAATATCCTGCGCCGATTTCTTCATACAATGAAAAAATTAAGGCCAATACTTAATTACCTTAATTTTGTATAAAGAAAAACTTTTATCTAATGCAAAAGTCTCCAAATCTATAAAATTAAATATATTTAAGTGAATTTGAAATTAATATTCTGTTTGTGTTGCTTTAGAATTGATCTGATTACATGTACCACTATCTGTGAATTTATTAATCAAATGTTTTCGTTAATTAAAATTGTTTTTAAGCCGAGGAATGGGGACATTTTCCATGTACATAGTCGATTTAGAATATTCCCACGAAGGACATTCAGAAAAAAAAACGATTCTACTGTCATATGAAAAGAAATACATAACCTCATTTACAGCAAAAAAAATGTTCAGTCATAATTTTGCACAAACCTTGACAATAGAATATACAAGCCTGTGTGTAAATTTTGCTGAAATGTTCTGTTAGAACTCACAATGGATTCAAAATCAAGCGAAAATAAAGTACCAAATCAATGATTCATAAAATATACACATTTTTACTGTATACATTTATATTTATATGTGTAAATATAACGGAATTAAGTGCCGAAATTAAGAGTATTCACGAACACCGAGAAGCTACACGTAAGATCGTATGGACTCATAAATCAATCAATCAAATCGTAACGCCGTCCTGGCTTCTGGAGGGTGATATAAAATATCCTATTGCCTTCGAAGTAGGGACATCTGGGAGGGACATATGTTTAGGCATTGACCATTCATCTTTCGTGGGAGTATGGTTTTTTTTCTGGGGTCTAACTTTTTTCAACAAAAATTTGAAACATATTCTTTTTTTCAATATATGACACGAGCAAACTATTTTTTCAACTCATTTCAAAACACAAACTTTTATTTACTACTTTCTTTTACTAACATTTTACTTGCAAAAACATAAAATAAATCACAAATAAATTACTTCAACAAGATTTTGATACCTAAAATAAAATGACTACTTTTATCATCGTTATCAGAATTCATGATGACATTCTTTTAAAATTTCAAAATCTCAGCCTAAACGGCAGGGGCTAAATCTTACCCCTGACTATTTTGGACTGATCTCATGTTTTGAAGGGCTGAGAATTTATTTCTATGATAAATTAAAGAATTTACTCTTGAGCTGTAAAGATAAATCTATGTTTGAAACACATATTTTGTCAATTCAATAATTGACAATGGGTCAAAAACTCAATAGGTTAGGTTGCATTTAATGACAATTGGTCAGTAATAAATTATTTTTTTATTTTAAATGTACTTTTAAAACATAGCCACATGAAAGCTAACGGTTCAACAGAAATTGTTATCTTTACTTGAACATTTGTTTATAGAATGATACGTTGACGTTTGATTGTAAACACTGCTTAGGACGAACATATCATATTTTGAATTTTGTGATATTATGTACAAGCTAAAAAAAAAATCAAGAAAAATAGGAACTGTACTTGAGGTGGATAAAAATTCTGTTTTCTTTATTGACATTGTTATTGACACCCTCCCCAAACTTGTACAGTTCTGACCAGTCTTAACCTCTCAGCCACGTTAACTTGCAGAGCCGTCCTGAGAAGTACTCTAAGTTAACTTAGAGCAGCCAAGAAGAACAGCGACCAGCCAGGAAGAAGAACAGCTCTGGACAAGAATAAGAGCCGTTCTGGTCAACGACTGATTTTTAGAACCAGGGTATTTCTGGCCCACGACTGCTTTTTAGAACGGCTCTAGTCAAGAATTATAAAATAAAATAAAAATTTAAAAAGAAATTAAATTAAAAATTAAAAACAGATGTCAGGTCAGTGATATGATCCATAACATGAATGGGTGGGTAATATAATCAATATTATAGAACTGTGCTACACCATGAAAGGATTCTGTTCTACAGTAGCCAGGATTCTATTCTAAAGCAGTTTTAATTATTTTATTATTTTTAAAGCAGTCAGAAGAACTGCTCTAAGTTAACCTGGTGAGAGGGTATGTCTGCACCTAACTGTACTATATTTCTCTACAAAGTCTTGTCTTTGTCTAACTTTCAAATTAACCCCATTCAAACCCTCTTAAAAAGCCAAAGAAGTTTGTAAACCCATAAAAAATGTTAAGCAACTGTTTTAATCCCGATCTCCTATTTTGGGAAACGGTGGAAATGAAAGACATACATGACCACATTTTTGTTTCTCTAATCCAGTATACAGTGTTTTATATTAATTTCAATTAATTTTGTAGCAGTTATATTTTGTACCAATGAATAAGATTTAGTGTGTAACAAGAGGCTCCCAAGAGCCTGAATCGGTCACCTGTCATCTTTTGTGTACTGGTAGATCTTGCATCAATGATTATTTTTGCTATTTAATGTATACCGTCACAATTGTATCTTTAATATTGACCTGTACAGCTAAAATATAGAATCCTGAACCCTGAAAGATATGGTTGCTAGGGACTTTTTCATCAGTTGCTATGGACTTTTTCAATGGCATTGACTCTTGACCTTTCATTTTGACTTGAACAGGTAAATTGTAGGGTCCTGAACCCAAATAAAATGGTCATGTTGACTTCTTTGTAGATCTTACTTTGCTGAACATTTTTGCTGTATACAGTTTGTCTTTATCTATAATAATATTCAAGCTAATAACCTAAAACTGCAAAATTGCCTTAAAATTGACAATTCAGGGGCAATAACAAAAAATGGGTTGACCGATTTGTCTGAAAATGTCATAACAGATAGATCTTCACGTCATCAACATTTTTTGTCATTTTTGCCCTAACTGCTTTAGTTTTCGATATATGAGCCAATGAACCTATGTTCTATTTTTAGCCAGGGCAGCCATGTTTCTCAATGGACAAGAAAATAAAACACAAAATTTATACTAGATACCCGAAGGATCTTTCAGCCTATGTGTGGCTGAAAATTGATTCTGTAGTTTCAGAGGAGATTTTTAAAAGTTTACAAAATAACAATCCAAAGATACTAATATTAGATATTGTAAATTTATACGCTGTATACGACGCATTTCAAGGAGTTACCTCCCGTCAGCAGCATTAAAACCGAAACATTTGGAAGACCAAAAACCAAACTTATATTAAACAAGAAGTACTCAACCAAAAATACCGAAATAGGAAGCCAAATTTCAGCTGAGGAGATCTACCATGTGCAATACAAGGAATGAACCCTTAGTATTTCTATTATTTTTGAATTTTGCTAAATACTGATAATGTCTGTAACAAAGATGACGAAAAAAATGTGAAAAATTGTCTTTAAAGGGCAAAAACTCCTATAAGGGGTCAATTGACGAATTTTGTCACGTTGACTTATTTGTAGATCGTATTTTGCTGAACATTTTGTTGTTAACAGTTTGTCTTTATCTATAATGATATTCAAGATAACAGCCTTAAACTGCAAAATTTCCTTAAAATTAACAATTTAGGTGCAATAACCCAACAAAGGGTTGACCGATTCTTCTGAAAATTTCATAGCAGGTAGATCTTGACCTGATTAACATTTTTTCTCCGTCAGTTTTGCTCTAAATGCTTTAGTTTTTGAGATATAAGCCAAAAACTGCAGTTTACCCCTTATGTTCTATTTTTAGCCATGGTGGCCATATTTCTTGACGGACAAGGAAATAAAGCATAAACTTTATTCTAGATACCTTCAGGATCATTCAGACTAAGTATATCTGTAATTGGTTTAGTGGTTTCAGAGGAGAAGATCTTTGAAAAAGTTTACGACGGACGCACCACGGCCCCCAAGTGATGGCAAAAGCTCACATGTCCTTTTAGTACAGGTAAGCTAAAATATCCATACAAACACCTGAATTCATTAGATATATGTAAGAAATGTAAGTTTTCTGTGTTTTATTCATGAAGGTTTTAAAGATAAATCTGTTCCAATTTAAATGGTTCTTATATTATTATGCACACAAATTAGTGTTTTAGTTCTGTACAAATCTACATTTATGTCATAAATGATTATGTATGTATGTAATGCCACATGCATCTCACTTTCACCATCAAGAAGTTCTTTAAAATGAGAAGTAACAACATTTTCTCAATTCTTTAAATAAAAAATGATGTTTTAAATCAATAAAATGGTGTACAATCTAAAATAATGATTGTGGTCTGCAGACAATGCTACATGTACAAATGTATATTATAATGGACTTTTAAAATGTTATTTTAATATTGTATCCATATTGTACCCCAAAATATCATTATACCTTTTGACCGTTTAGATATTTTCATGGAGTATAAGTAAACAAACAGAACACAGAATAGTTTATAAGAAATGTTCATATACATCATGCAGTATTGAACGTTAAACCCCAAAGTACATTGTACATATAGTTTTCCTTAAAATAGTAATATTATTAATAGGAAGACTTCCCATGGTATATATGTCGGAATCTTGGGCTTATGTAAGATATAAATACACCAAAACATTAGTTCTCATATCATTATGCCATAAAATTCAGATATCCTGAATTTATCATGGTTAACTTAACCTTTGTACGAGGTGAAATTCCTGAAAGCCCCCCCCCCCTTTCCTTTCTAAAATATTAAAACCTATCATTTGCATACCCAGGATATTATGGGTATATCAAATATAAAGTATATCCAATACATTCATTCTGTGAAATATAGGACCATGTTTATTTTTCAGGTACGATGTACATTTATGGATGTAATGTCGTTTGGCAGCATAGGTACAGTTGGTATCAGTTCTAATCTCTCTTTAGAACTGTCCTAAACTGTCAGGAGAATTGTTCTTGGTCGGTTATAGAACTGTCATCCTGTCACTTTTAGAACCATTTATGACAGGGTGTGTCCTTACCTAGAACCATTCTGGACAGTTCTGACATAGAACCGTTTTGGACGTTTCTACCCTAAAGCCATGTATGACAGTTCTACCCTAGAACCATTTATGGCCGAGTCTGGCCTGACCTAGAACCGTTCTAACGGTTCTTTCCTAGAACAAATTATGACAGATCTACCCTAGAACCATTTGTGATTGTTCTATCATAAAACCAGTTACGACGTTCGCAATAATTTATTTTTTTTGTGATACATTAAAAACGATAGAGAAAGGGATATGTGGTATTTTATAAATTTTATACATCAAATTATCAAGAATTTTATTACTTGACTTATCGCAAAATCTGATGAAATCATCGTAAAAAGGTGTATGTCCTATGCCGAATTGCACCAGTCCCATGCATTGATAATTTTGACCTGTTCATTAAATAAATATTTTGTGAATACGCAAATCAAACATTACACAAAATTGCGTTTTATTTTTTTTTGTTTTTGTTTGGGGGGACTAAAACTTAGATTTGTGTCAAAGGTGTATTTATGTGTTATTTTGAAGGTGTTTATCAGTGGTAAACATTTAGAAACTATGTTTTGTTGTTTACATAAATAGTATTTCGTCAGCATCAATAATTGTACAATAGTTGCTTATATAGAGGGCATTATCATGATATAGTGACTGCCCAAGGGATTGATATTGCCTGAAACAATGATAATGCCCGAGCTGCAGGCTGCAGATATGATGATGAATAAATAAGCACAACCATCAAAAATCAAAACAATTAATACAAACAAGTATCCAAATTCAGCTGAATTCTTTTATTTTAAACAATCCGTCGATTTTATACTTGATGCTATGGTCCACATACAGAAACGTCAAGGCAAGGCTGAGCTACAGAGAAAAAACAAGCAGATTACGTTTTAGAATATTTATTTTCTGAAAAGGAATTTACAAACCTGCAGCTTATATCTTCATTTAAGACCAAAAAAATCCTAGCCCAAAAAGCTCATTCTGGATTTAACTGGATTTAATTTTTCAAAATATGCTTAATTTTTATGATACAGTATTGGTTCAGTATCGTCTGGTAGTTTTGGAAGCAAACGCACCGTTCAATTTTATTATTAAATTTTAAATAGTACGTGCAGTTTATGATAACATGTTGCATAACTTTGCTTTCTCCAATATTACATGACGATCTTATTTAGGTCCTTCTAAACGAAAGCTTTTGCTTACAACAATTTACAAAATTTGTTCTTCTGCCTTGTCAGTACTAAAGATAATAACAAGCTATTTGAAATATATCTTTAAATGCTAAACATTTTACTTACTGCTTAAAAGCTTAGAACAGTTCTCTCTGTTACAGTTTCTGCCCATACAACACGCAGAACATATTTCTATGTCTCCAGAAGCACGTTTACCATTACCCGATGTTAATTTGTAGCCTTTAAGAATATGGTCACACACCTGTCGAAAAAACATTCCGTTAAAAAGAATGAGTGTTACTCTGTTTTAAAATACTGTTAAACTTTGTTTCTGGGAAATTTGCTTTTGAGTATTTGACTGGGTTAAACTTGAACACTTTGGACGCACTACCAGTGTTCGATACTTACAAATGCAGAGCATTCGTTTTAAAAATTAAGGAAATCATGAGATTATCTTTCAACGTTAAGTATTATTGGTATTTGTAATGAGAATTTTAAAATAGTTACTTTTAAAAAAAAAGAAAACAAACAGTGCTAAACTGCTAAATATTATATAGTTTTGTTTTGTACGCGATTATTCCCTTCCTAACGAACACACCCAGTCTGTATTTTAAAAGGAGCAAACACGCCGACCGGTTAACAATATATATCCTACTTTTGCGTCCTAAATGTTGTCAAAACGTATATAAACAGGACAACGGATAACGGGAAAGGTCAACAATGACATAACAATCAAAATATATCTGCAGACTCTCTGACCAAAAAAAAAAGAGCACACAACACAAACATGAAAACAACAGAGAGTTAGGATAATGTGACTTAGTATAGACATCAGATAGTGGTGTGGTTAAATAGGCTTTATGGATCCCCCTTTCGTTTTTTATCTATCCTGACTCTCTGGTGTATTAAACACACTTTAAAAGCCAATATAGTATTATAACCAACAAGGTGACCCCCAGCAAGAAAAGTTTTAAATTGATTGGATCGTACGTAATTTAGATACCAGGTTCAAACTATATTCTAGGATGCAAATTTGGCTTCACAAGAGAAAGTATATTTTGTCGATTACAAGGCTTCAATTGTGATCAAAGCAAAATATTAAAACTCAAAATGTACATTCAAATGAAACTTGAGTAACAATCAATGATGTAGACATTTTACTCACTAATTTGCTCTCACATCCAAGTCTGTGTAACAGTCTACCACCAGAAATTACCGATTTTGACATGCATATCTAATCATGAAAGTTATAGATAATGTACAGATGTACTTCAAAATCACACAAAAATAACCCTACCCATAAATAAAATAAAATGAAAAGTTATAAAACACGCTTCTTCCATAAATAAATGTGCAAGGATATTATACTTATTGCTTGCAATGTGCATTTATGGGCTACATATTGATATAAATTACATGTATGTATTTCAAACTATTATATGACGTTCAGCTTTCAACTTTACTGCTTATTTACCCCAAGAATTTGGACAAAGGCATGACTACAATAAATAAAGGGTGTCGAATATTCTTTTAGAAATTGAATAGAATAGAGAATGGAAACGGGGAATATGTCAAAGAGACTACAACCCGCCCAAAGAGCAGAAATTTTACATTTTACCTTGCAGGATAAAACATATATTCCTGGAAAATATTGTTTGTACTCGTCGCGAAACAGGTGAGACATTATTGGCAAACCTCGCATTTCTACCTGTTTCTAAGGCTTTTACGAATAAAATTGTATATTGTATATTGTATATGTTCCTTCATTATCTCGACTATTAAATATTTTCCCGTACATGTAATAACGACAGATCGAGTTCTTAATTTTTGTATGAAATAGTGAATAAATATTGGCAAAAAATATATTAACCAAAAAGATGGTACTTTCAAGTGTTGTTAAGGTGCATATTTTGTTCATGTTGCTGAAACGGTTTCATTACAATCTTACCTCATTTGGTTGACAAGGACTAGATTGTCCACAGGATTTTGGATCGCTGGTTGGATCACATATAAGACATTGATTTGCGTTAAGGCTTGGCTCTAAAAAAGTAATAAAATCCAAAATAAGATTACGCTATTGTTAAACATGAAAATTAATCTAAGATTGATAGTCTAAGATGTCAAACGGCCTGTTTTACAATTGTCTTAATGCGTTGAAAGACAGATCACGATTCATATATTGAATGGGAAATCACCGATTTTGTCCAATTAATACATTGATCTTTTACCAAGAAAACATTATGGGTCTCACTTTAACGACCATTTTCCTCTTAAAGAAAGTTTGAAGTTTCAAGCGGAATCCATCAATTGAAGTTGATTTGACTCCCTGATATAATAGATAAAATAGACACGATATATTACAAAATTGTGTGGTCTTCTTTCACTTTGCAATAAAAATAAAAACTTGATGAATTAAAAATACTGTTTGGTGATAATTATTCAAATTGTTACAGATGTGAAAAATAGGACTTTTTGACAAAAATTAATTGGAAATGCAAAGAACATTGAAAAATTATCATACCAATATACGCCCCAAGCTATTTCTAAAACAGGCTTTTCGACGACGACTCAAAAGATTGATAGAATAAAAAAACAACGGATTGACGTTTGATCTTCAAGAATTACCAACAGTCTTCCTCATCAAACAATGAAAGCATTGTAACCTTGAGAAAAAAAGTTGTGTCAATTATAAAAATTCAAGGAGTTTAACCAATATTCCTAAGTTAGTAGAGAGAATACAGTCGCTCCTGGATTAGAACAGACATACACTGTATATAATGTGGTGGTGTTAAGCTCGTTTATCATTAATTTAACCATCTTCTTGAATCAATTTCAATAAAATGTAGCTTTCGAAAACCGCACATCGGTACTATAGTGTATTATTGATATTAAAAAATAAATATATTTCTTAAAATCCCACTACCCGGAGAGAACCTCTTAACATAAGCAGAAATATTGTCAATCCCTGTTTACTGAGATCGGAATAGAACTAAACAATCTTATTTGTCAGAAGAAAATTATCATTGTTTATTTGCAATGTACTTCCTAGAATACCCGTTTAGATTTGTAAACTATTTAATTGAAACACCTATAACTAATACTTCAGCAAACACATATTACTTTGGCCACAAAGGTAACCGTTACACGGAATATCAGAGTTTGTTTTGTTGTTGCAGCATTGGGCGCATGCCACTGAGTCTTTCTTGTTTCTGTGCAAATTGATGTTGGTAGATCTTCTTCCAACTGCAGACGCTATCAGATCACACACCTTTGAATACATAACAAAAATACATGCAACATAAATGTGTATACTTTTAAATACAATGTGCAAAATATTCTTCGATGGTTTTTAACATTCTTGTGTCTTAACATGAACCACTCTCAATTACAGTTGACAAATGATATATCTACTTGTATGTTTCTGTCAATTTACGGTTTTGAAACATAGAAGGGGTTAACTATTAAAGAAATAACTATATAGTTAACCAACTGATCGATATTTACTTACTGCCTACAATAAAATGCAGACTTCTGAATACACATGGTTGAGCGTGTAATGCACCAAACCACACTCATACGATTCACACGTTACACGCACACGATTCGCACGTTACATGCACACGATTCACAGGATGCACGCACACGATTCGCACGTTTCACGGAAACCACACGATGCACGTTACACGATACACGATTTCCGATCGTGCGATTTCTATTAATTTTGTTTGTAAGATACGAGCGGAATATAACGAAACGAATTAATTAAATTTTGTGTCAGAAATGAATAGCCGTGAAATATATTTAAAATTTCGTTTGATTTGAAATAAATAAATATGATAAAAGCATTAAAAGGAAACCGGTTTAATTAAATGGCCCAAATTTTTCATAAATACAAATACATGTATTCATTTGCGTATGCTATTTTTTTTAATTAAAAATTTATTAAACTTTATAACAGAACTATCAAATTATATTTTAAATTTATTTAAAATCAATAAACCTTTTCGTGTTATTTTAATCTAATTATAATTAGCTATGGCATACTAAGCAAAATTGATATGATATTAATAAAGTTGTCAGCTAAATAAACATTACGCCACAATAATGGATTCTTTCAAACAAAAGACATCATGTCATGGGGGTAGTCTACGAACGCCGTCTGGGCTAAAACAAGGTTTAATTATACCAGGGCCTGGGACCATAAAAGTTGAGAATATTCTAAAGTCTGAGAATTTTCTTAAATACTGGGATACTCGAATGTGATTGGTTGAGAATGGGAATTTGAGTAAAATTTCTTTGCTCAGCTAAAATAGTTCTTTATGGCGCCCACGCCAGGGATTAAGAGTTCCTCTGACGGGACAAATTCGTATTTACCTTTACATCTACCTCAGATATACAAAGTTTAATTGTTTAATTATAAGTTATATCTAATATAAGTATCTTTGGATTGTTATTTTTTAAACTGTAATAATATTTTATATATTCATTAATAATATAAAGTATAATATAAAATAACTGTTAATATATAGTTGATATAAATATGATATCTTTTTTTATTATTTACAACATTATTAAACCATAAGTGAATAAAAATATTTAATATTCTCTATGTAAAACATTTGTACATACAGGTAAATATATTTATAATATAAATTGGAGGTTATCTGAACTCTAAATGCATACATTTTGAATATAATATTTATTTT
The DNA here is from genome assembly GCA_028015205.1 of Mytilisepta virgata. Taxonomy (NCBI): domain Eukaryota; kingdom Metazoa; phylum Mollusca; class Bivalvia; order Mytilida; family Mytilidae; genus Mytilisepta; species Mytilisepta virgata. Next base: position 72,981,594 of record CM051521.1, read on the forward strand.
GTCAATACATTGTTTTAAGTTATCTATTTTATTTTCAGTAAATTCATGTGTACTTATCAAGAAAATGTTTAGCTATTTCAGATTTCTAATGTATTCCTTTCTTCCATCAGAAAGCTCATCTCAGGTAAAATTACATGTAAATACAGTGAAACTTCTCAAAACCGGTCCCTCTGAAAACCGGTTGCCCCTCTATATCGGTTGAATATTTAAGTCCCGGCCAATTTGTATTAAATTGTATGCAATTTATCTTCATAAAACCGGCCATCCCTCTATTCCGGAAATCGGCCGGTTTTTGAAAATTTCCATAGTTAAAATAGCTACAATTTAACCTCACAAAACCGGTCGGCCGGTCAGTTTATAATTGACAAATACAGGTAACAAGAAAATAGTTGTGTAGACATTCCAGGTAATTATGTCAATCAGATCACATGCATACAACGGATTATCGTGATTGTTTACCTGTCACTTCCTGACCAATACCCAAGCTAATTAAATAACTGACTATCGAATGTTGATTGGGAATGGTTAAGTCATTTATTTCATTGCTTTCCAAAAAAATTAGACATAAAGTTAATGATTGTTAATTAAGATTTAAGCACGTTTGATCTCTGCATTGCAATTAAGTTAAAATGAACAGAAATCAGCGGTATGCTTTTTGATGTTTAAAATATGTAAACTGTACACGCTGCAAATGTTACATAAATAAGCGATTTCTTCTTGTTATGCATCAATCATGTCTCGTGTGGCAAAACGTCAACGCACAGAATTATCACTAAGTGATAAGGTTCAACTGATTAAAGATCATGAGTCCGTACCATAGGTATCTCAGCGTGAACTTGCCGAAAAGTACAAAGTAGGCAAATCAACAGTCGGTGACATACTACGCGAGAAAGACACTTATAAGCAACAGTTTGAATTAAACGCAAATTCTTCAAAACAGAGATTTAACACAAACTGCAAATTCTTTCATATTAACGACATAGTTTGGAAATGGTTCAACACCGCCCATCAATGTAGAACCTCTTAATCACTTGTCTAATTAGATGTTGTTTAGCCCAGTAGTCGTCCGGCGAATAACCAAATAATTACTTATGTATAATGTAATATGCAGATATAAAATTAATAAATGATTTTGTCAAAAAAATTAAAATCGAAAGATTAGAATCCGTGTTTGTGTATTAATATCAACATTTTCAAATATTTTACACATGTGAAAGTTCATTCCAACCATATTTTAATTCGAGTTTGAAATATGTACTTATTTGAATTCACATGTTTTAAAATCGGTCTCGGCCAATAAAATCTCGTACACGTAACACGATTCAAATCGCATGTTTATTACCACACGCAAACGAGTCACACGTTACACGCACACGATCCACACATTAAACGCGCACATTTCGCACATTACACGATTCTTTTGGTGATTTACACGTTCAACCAAGTGTATTACTGAAACAGTCAAAGTTTGGGTTAGATTTGTGTAGAAATATTGAATGAATCTGATTGTTTTAAAGTTTGTCTAACAATAAATCCTAAAGAGATTTTTTTATTCGAAGCACAGCATAAAAAGTGAAAAAATACAATTGAAACAAGACTATGGCTACCTTGTAAAATGAACTTTGACTTACCGCTTTTGACCGGCATCCGGCAGTAAAGATTGCTTTTAAATCTGGACGAATAGTTTTATCTAAGAAACATTCCTGACAATAAGGAAAAAAGTTATAAAAATCACCTGAAAGAGATCAGGGGCATGTAATGTTTCATACGTTTATTCACTGTATTCTTGCCTTGAATTGGATTTTGTTTGAAAAGATGAAGTGCAATCTTTGAATGAAAAGTGAAGAAAGCAATCATTACCGCTTACTGGTATTTAAAAGGGACTGATTTACCAACTTACTTATTCCAGTGTACATCAGGACGAGAACATCTTGCCATGAATATGAACCCTTCTCTGTGCTCGATCGAGACGTTCAGTCGGAATTTTTATCTGCTTGTTTACGAGATGTCACCCACGATCACATATAATTCTGACTTCGAGCCGACCATTCTTTATTCGTATTCCCAAATGCTGTATGCTTCGCAGAGAAGCAGGAAATCGAACCTGCGAACTATCACACTCATGGCGAGAATGCTTCCGGGACTCCATCTAGGAGAATTATATTTAAACGGGAAAGAAAAAAACCAGTGAGCAACTAAGCGAAATGTAAAAGTCCGTTTTTAGATCAGCAAAATTTAAGTACAGCGTACTTCTCCATGCTATTAGATCCTCAGATTATGAGTACTGCTTGTTTAAAATAAGTTTGCTTTTTGGTCTTCCAAATATTTCGGTTTTAATGCTGCTGATGAGAGGTAACTCTGAAATGCGTTGTATACAGCATAGTATAAATTTACTATATCTAATATTAGTATATTTGGATTGTTATTTTGAAACTCCCGGGACGATGCCTCTACATGGTGGACCCTACGCCCCGACGGTATTCGCCAACCCAGTCGTCAGACTTGTCTGACATGACTATTCATTGATTTGTTACAGAAATTACCAGTATTTGTCAAAATTCAAAAATAATAGAAATACTAAGGGTTCATTCCTTGTATTGCACATGGTAGATCTCCTTGGCTGAAATTTGGCTTCCAAATATTCGATATGTTTGGTTATGAGTACTTCTTGTTTAAAATACGTTTGGTTTTTGGTCTCCAAATTTTTCGGTTGATGAGAGGTAAATCCTTGAAATGCGTCGTATCTTTGGATTGTTATTTTATTTTTAAGCGTAACAACTTGTTAGAATGCAAATTTTTGTACAACTTTGAGAGAACGATCATTTTTGTCGATATCATTTTATACATGTTATATATGGTTTACTCTTCTGAGAAAAAGTATATTATTGTACATGGTAAATGCTTCACACATTTGGTTGTACATGTAGTTTTTAGTGCAGTTTTTAACATTTAAATACGAATTGCTTAAATTTAAATATTTTTTATCAAAAGAGAACAGAAATCTTACTTCATTTCTACTATCGCACACTGCTGTTGAAGTACATTCACGTATGTTATTTGCATTATTACATGACAGACAAACCAATCCTTGACAAATAAAAGCATATTAAAATGAATATCAACAATGTAGCATAACAATAACAATGACTATATGTAAAATATATGTACATTCTAAATGTTAATCAGATAACAAAAGACTACATTCTAAATGTTAATCAGATTAAAGAAAACATAATTGAAAGAAGACGTGTTCTATCTCAGTTTCATTGTAATCTATGATTTCTGTTTGCTCTCCATCAGATCTAGATCTATAGCTCTGCAAAGTTCAGTCGGCAAGTTAAAACTATTATTTTTAGTCTTTATCATTACAATCTATTTCTATTTTATTAATTTCAACAAATATTTTTGCCAAGTAATAATGTTTAAATTGCTTTTAAATTTGATTTACCTTTCGCAGGGTTCCACGTAATAAATGAAACAAGCAAAACTGAAAAATAAACATTCAACGAGGAAAATATAAATATTTCAACATGAAAAGTATCATATTTACTATCTAAATGTTGTGACTCTTTTCACTGATTGGTATGTCGTTGGTGATCGTTTCCCTCGAATTCTTTATTTTTGATAAGAAAGATACTCCTTATTTGAAAAATACAACCAATAAAATTATATTAACTAAATATAAATCTATTGATACATGTATATTACTTAAATACTTTGTCATCGGTTTCGTCGTTAATTGTGGCTAACATGACCCATGGCTCTGGCAGATGTAATTGAACAGGAGTCAAAACGCTTTGCCAGTCAAATAGAGGAGGAAATTATGGAAAAATATTTAAAAAGTACTAAGTACACCGAAAATAATAATAAGGTTGCAAATGAACTACGAGCATACTTAAAAGAACGGCAAAGAAACTGAAGAAACTAACGTTGAACATTTCTCAACATTCCGACAGAAGAGGTGTTCATTTAACGGTAGAATTAAACAGTCTACGATACCAGTCTTTATGTATTAAATGCATATTTTGGCAAAGAGGTTGATAATACAGACCCATATTACTCTCAAGTGCAAATTCCATACCGAACCTCTTCCGGCTTATAAACCGTAGACTTTTCCGATTTTAGACTTCCTTGATTGAGAAATTATCGAACAATGCATGAAAATCTATAATAGGTTAAATTTTTTATTTTTTGAAAACCCAAAATGACTTCTGATATTTCAACTCGTGTTATATCTATGACGTATATGTAATTGAAGATAAGGTAAGGAAAATCCAAAGGGAAATCCATGCAAAAAGCAGCTGTTAGAATGGCATTTAACAGTTAGAAAAGAGGTTTGATAGAACCCTAGTAATGAAACTGTTTTAATGGAAATGTGTTTGACATTGGTATGAAGATCACATTCGTTCTCTCACATTTATCTCCTCTTTTGAAGGCGTTAGTGCGCTTAAGTTTCGAAAAACCTTGACTTTATTACAGGATTGAAAGAATACAAAAAAAAATCTCAAGTATGTTATAAATATACCATATATAGATTGCATGTATATTTTCCAACCGGCACGTGTACATATATTATTCTTCAACTCATATCGTACATTGGCCCTCAGTCGGATATTTTGGAGTGTTGATATGATCATGATACACGGGTCTAAATGGGAAATGCCATGATTTTTTGGATGTTTTGTTGAGCGAAAATACGTGTATATAATCAAACACGGCCAGTTTAATCAATGCAGTGTAAAGCTACAACCGTAAAACTTTCTATAAACACTTATTTGAAGGGTCTTAACATATGTTCGGATGCGGATCCACGGTGTTGGAACAGAAATGTATAGATTTTTATATTTTTCATAATTGGAAGCCTGTATAGCGAGGCTCCGGTCACTTGACCTTTGGACAGAAAAACTCCGATTAGTTTTTTTTTCTCTCTCTATTTTTATGTTTTTTAAATCTTTTGTAAACATGTAAAAACAAAGGATAAATTTATATAAAGTTTGTGTACGTTCTTCTGGTGTAAAAAGACGATATCAATCAATGAAAGTTGAAATGATTTATTTCCTTAAAAAACCCTATAAAATATCATAGACTTTAAAATTGCTCCCAAAAAATGCAATAAAGTGCAAGAAATCGTTAAAAGAAAACAGCGTATGTTGAAAAGTTTGCTTGAGCGAAAGATGTTTTTTAGGAAATAAACCCCATTTTAACTTTCATTGATTGATATCATTTTTTTACATAAGAAGGGCGTACTCAAGCTTTATATAAATTTACCTTTCGTTTTTACAAAAAATTAAAGAAAAGTATGGCAAGCCGTTTTACTATTTATTCTAACTTCAAGATATCTCATATAATATATAAAATATCTTATATAATCTAGTTTTTATAAGATATCTTATAAAGTATATAAGATATCTCATAAAGTATATAAGATATCTTATAAAGTTTAAAAGATATCTTATAAATATTTTTTATATAAGATATCTTATAAACTTTATAAGATATCTCATATATTTTATAAGATATCTTATATGGTTTATAAGATATCTCATATAGTTTATAAGATATCTTATAATTTATAAGATATCTTATGAAGAAAATTATGAATCTTATAAACTATATAAGATATCTGATGAAGAAAATTATGAACCTTATAAACTATATAAGATATCTTATAAACTTTATGAGATATCTTATAAACTTTAGAAGATATCTTATAAAGTATATAAGATTTCTCATATAATATATAAGATATCTTATATAATCTAGTTTTTATAAGATATCTTATAAACTCAATAAGATATTTTATATACTTTATAAAATATCTTCTAAAGCTTATAAGATATCTCATAAAGTATATAAGATATCTTATAAATATTTTTATATAAGATATCTAATATACTTTATAAGATATCTCATATATTTTATAAGATATCTCATATAGTTTATAAGATATCTCATATAATTTATAAGATATCCTATAAAGAAAATTATATGAGATATCTTATAAATTATATGATATATCTTATAAACTATATAAGATATCTTATAAACTATATAAAGTTTATTAGATATCTTGAAGTTCGAATAAATAGTAAAACGGCTTGCCAAAGAAAAGCTTTTAAATATCAAAAACATACTTACATATAGACTCGTACTCGTACATATTTATCATAATATGTATACTTTTTTAAGAAAAAAAATTATAGGAGGAAAATGTTTTAAAGGAGAATGGTAAAATTTGGTAGATCCGGAAGTACATTGTGTAACAACTGAAAAATTTGCAACCGTGCTCAATATTGAACCGTACCGATTTTTAGTTAGTTCTACTTACATAAATTAGGGTTCATGCCTTTGTATTTTTACCTGCTAACTATTGCAAAAGGACTGTAAACGAAATGGAGTTATGGAAGTATTATGACAGTACATTTCAGCAGTCATGTGCAGACAGTATAATAGTACTTAAAACATTTCCTGTTGTCATTTGTTAAACAACTTATTGAATTGAAAATGAAATTATATACACATGTATTATGGTTAATTTCAAAAAGATATCAACAATATAACAATTAGCAAAAACAACTTTATGCAATTTCTAGTCGTGTCATGTGAAATGGGGAGGCTTGATCATTTAGAAATTGTAATTTTGAAAGTGGTGGATCTATAAAATATGCTGATACACAGTTTCAAGTACCATCTAATGGAAAAAAATATCCTTTGAAGGGACATAAGGGTTTCTGGCTAAATACGAAAGCTTAGTTCAATTGTTTTTGTCCATGCAAAGTTTAAGGGTCCAAATCTACCATTAGAGTGTATACTTTTTGGAGAGGATCGAATAGCTAAGCAAAATATGTCTTATCATTTGTGAGTAATTATTAACGATTAGCCGAAATATTGTAGAACAGGTAAAAAAATAAATTGAGTAGAGAACAAGCTGTGTTTGAGGGCGATACTCCTAAGATTTCTAATACAATGTAATTCATAATAAATTTCATAACGATGCATTTTTTTAGCCTTCTTCGCCCACTAAGATAATATACTAGTAAAATTCCTTGTGTTGATTTTAGTTTTGCTTATCGTAATTACTAGTATATATACAAATGTATGTTTTAACAGAGAAATTTCAAGTAATGTCCATCGGCCTAAAAAACACCTTTATTATCAGTAATTGTAAGTCAATTACCAGGCCCGTATGCATAAAACTAAGATTGTCCTAAGGAAACACTTAAGACAAGTAAACCCCGTCCATTTTTCCTAAGTGGTACTTAGTTTAAGAAAAATCTTAGTTACCATAAGCTCCACCCATAATACTTAAGTTGTATACATTGAACTAAGAAAACACTTAAATTTTCACTTAAGTGTAAGGGATGCAGAACGGTATCTTAAGTATACTTTGAACTTATGAAATATCACAATAAGCTATATTTAACTCTTAATTCGGTATACATGTATATCGCTCCCATATTCATTATTAAATAGAAAATGATAAACATTTTGTTTATTATGTTGATGTTTGCCGAGTGGTCTAGGTAGAGTTAATCATGACTATTAATGATCATTAGCCTTTCAACACTGAGATTGTGAGTTCGAACCTCCCCTGTGGCGGGGTGTGTTCGACTCCTATCTTAATTGACAATGATTGCCAAGTTTCCTACCGAAGGCCGGTGGTTCTCTCCGGGTACTTCAGCTTCCTCCACCAATAAAACCTAGCCTCCGCGAAAAAGCTAAATGTGCTGTAAACGGCGTAAAACCCCAACTAAACAAACAAACAAACATTTTGTTAATGACGTAAGTGTAAAATCACGATGATTTCTGTATTGCAACTTTCCTTAGTTAAAGTACTTCTAAAGTTAAGTCCTGCATATCGGACAAGTTTTTTTCTTAACTAAGGAGATCCCTAGCAAAATATTAGTCTGAGAACCAGTTAAGTTAAGAAGTTTTATATATACGGGCCTAGATTTCTAATTACATAAATGCAAGTCAGTGTCCCTGCAATACATGTAGCTGGATTTATTAAACATCATACTGTTTACTTATAGTATGAAAATCCTCCCTCCTATTTTAGAAGTTATTTCCCATATTGTTATCAATATGTAACTTGACAATAGTACATGATACATGTTTTATAAATATGCGGCCTTTAACAATGACACCACGGATCAATGAACCTGAAAATTTACATTGTAAAAGGCTAATGTCTGAACTTTGCATTTTTAATAACATGAATTTTCAAGGATTTTATTACTTTAAAAGCAATTTCTTCTATAATAATGCTTATAAAATATTTGAATGTACAAAATGTAATGACGTTATTTTATACAAAGTATTGTGAACGAAATTTTCAGTTGTGTTTAGACGTTTTTAAAACAGTTGCTTGTTAATAAGAATGATGCCAAAAGCCATTGGATACATTGCCCAGATTTTCGTGTATTTAACTACAGATTATCGTTAAAAGCATATTAAACAGTATGGATTAATATGCTCATTTTAAATCGAATATTGTATAATTATTCTTACCTAAACAACACCTTCCTGTCACATGTAATTTTACGCTTATCTATCTTCATGTCAGATTGTGTGGAAAATAATTAATAAGAACGTGACAATTTTTATCCTGATGATTATTCTGTAATAAATATATGAGGCAACTGCTGTATGTTAAGTTCCCACAGGAAATCAAACTCAAACTAGTATTGATTGATATGCATAACAGATTACCCCTCCTCCTCCCCAAACAAACCACCCGACCACAAAACCACGCCCCCTCCCCCATTGCCACTCTTAAACTGTTTTAAATCAGCCTGCAAATCTACTAATTGTGCCCTATTTTGTCCCAGATTCCGATTACATAGGATCAGCCATCTCCAAGAACACTCGCGAACAAAAGACTGAAGAAGAAAGAAAAACGGAGAAAAACCATATGTTCCCCCGACACTTCGTTGGGGAACATAGACAGTCTGCTGACTGTTCCAATTTATACATGTCTGTTCGAACATCTATCGTTTTTTAAAACACGCATGCACAATAACAGCCACCAGAAAGGTTTCTTACATCACTATTGGTATACTGTTCAAGAACTAAAATGGTAACCCCACTTTGAAATTTTTATTGCAGCGATCACAAAAGTTTATATTATGTTATCAAATAATTACATAAATGTATGTTGTTATCAAATAATTACATAAATGTATGTGTTGTATTTCACAGTCGCAGAATTTACATGATTTTCATCCAAAATGATTTTTAAAGAAGGTTCAATATAAACATTTTTGAAGGAAAGATTTATGCCTGATAATATCATTCTTTGTTACTTTGTACGTTATTTTTATTGCATGTATCAGAGTTTACATTATATTGGATAAAAAACGCCAGTTTGATTAGATGGATTAACAAGTAAAGGATGTAAAGGCAGTATCGGCGGACCATAGGAAAGGTAACCACAAGGGAACATACAGAATTATGGTGGGATTTAGTTACTCGCATGCTAAACAGAAAGTTATGGAGAATAAACGCAGTCTGAATGATTCACCAAATTTCGAAGATGTTTTTATTGAGCATTCCATACCAAAATCGCGGCGTATTTAAATTCAACTCTACGAAACATTTTAAAAGTCATTGTTGGAAATAAATTTGAAATTAAAGGTTCAGTTGTTAAACCTAAACCTGCAAACCACCAGACGCGTGGAACAGTTAACACTCGTGATCAAGGATCAACGAACAGTGATGATCAAAATGACTTTAATACAGTCTAGTGACGAGCAATGATTTACATCGTTTCACGGTAGACGTCGTGGTCATTACAGAGGCCGTGGTCAACACAACGGTTTTGGTAGGCGTGGTGGCCGCAGATAGGTGTCATGCGGATTTTGTAACGTAAACGGGTGGAACATGAATGTGAATAATGACAAATATAAGTTTTTAAGTTCGTGTATAAATATTACAATCTGCATATAAGTGGCTTTGCAGAAACACTGGTGAAAAGGATATTATAATTGATGGTTATAAATGGTATGGATTAAATCGTAAACATATTCATCTGCGAGCAAAGTCTTGATCTGGTGGTGTGAATTTTTAATACGTAATGACATTTGTGATCAAGTTAACGTTGATATAGTTGACAATAATACGGACGGAATACTATGGATAGAATTGGAAGATAAAAAATGTATACAAAACATATTTTACGTCTGTTTTGTATACAAACAACCCGAAAATTCTACTAGAGCTGTAAACGTAAATGAATTTTTCGAGACATTGATGACTAAAATTTACACTATTCCTAATGATTCGATGTTTTATTTATGTGGCGACTGGAATAGTCGGTGTTCGGATTTTGCAGATTCAATTCCAGGTATAGACAATCTTCCTGATAGACATATAGTTGATTTTCAGTTTAACAGTTTTGGCAGTAATTTTGTGGATTCTTAACTGAAGTAAACTGTTGTATTCTTAATGGACGTAAAACGTTGCAGAATGACTTCACTTTTATATCCACACGTGGCAGTAGTGTGGTTGACTACTGTGTCGTGCCATATGAGATGCTGGATAGTTTTGAAAATTTTAAAATCACTAGAACTATCATTATTATCGATGAAACTAATTCGTATGGCGAATTCGATCTTACGAGAATAGTTCCGGATCATTCTTTATTGTCCTGGGATCTTCTACTTAATGTCAGTGTTAGAAATATAAATAGTCATGTTTCTGAAAACGAAAATCTGGTTAAACTAAAATACGACACTCAAAATTTGCCCGATGACTGCTTTTATACAGAGGCTGAAGTGTCCGAAATCGACAGTGTTATTCAAAATCTAGAGAGTGGCGAGAAAAAACAACATAATATTGATCACATGTATGAAGAATTCGTTAAGGAGTGAAATGGCTACAAAATCATCGTCTAAAACCGTTTAAGTAAATGACAGTGCCGGGAATAAGAAAAGAAAAGTTAAAAAGCCGTGATGGAACGACATAACAAATTTATGGAATGATGTGTGTGAGTCCGAAAAATTGTGGTTAAAATGTAGAATTTGTTGTAGGAGGAAAGAATTACTTGAGTCCGAAAAAGTGTGGATAAAATGTATAATTTGTGGTAGGAGGAAAGACTTTCGTGTGGTATATGTATTTAAAAAGAAGTTATTCGATAAAGTTGGGCAAAAATCCAAACGTCAGTATTGGTACTCATTACAAGAAGATCTGAATAATTCATGTTAAAATCGAAAGGAGTTTTGGCGTAAAATTGGTAAAATTGGTGTAGGCAGCGAGCGACGAAGTGGTTTTCCTATGGAAGTGAAATTAAATGATGGGTCTATTAAATAAGGTAATTTTAGATAAATGGAAAAGTGATTTTTCGAATATGTTTAATAGAAATTATGTTAAATAGATATTTTAATAATTTAAATAATGAATTGATATGTGATAATTTGCTTGATTTTGAGATTACAGTGGACGAAGTATTAAATGTTTTAAAATGATCAAAAAATGGAAAATCACGAGATTGCTATGACATTCTATTTGAACTCTATAAGAATCAGACTATGTTAATATCACTGACTCGAATGTTTAATGTGTGCTTCAACACTGGTAAAATACCAGCGATGTGGTCAAATTCCAAAGAACTCAACGTCTGACTCAAGAGATCCTCTATCCTATCGGGTTATAACTTTTGCACCGTTATCGTACAAACTTTATCGTGGTGTTTTGAACTTGCGTCTCACGGAGAATCTTGGTGACATTAACTTTTTACATGATGAGCTGAATGGTTTTCGAAAAGGAAGAATACTATTGACAATTCAAGTACCTTAACAACTTTTATTGAAATGCGTAAACTACACAATCTTTCGACATATGTTGCTTTTATTTATTTTAAAAAAGAATATGACTGGATTAATAGGGAATTGTTATTCGAGATATTAAAATCCATAGGTACATTTGTATAAGTTCAAAAATGCTGCAAGCAATTTATTCACTTTATAATAATATCCAATCTTGTGTAAGAGTAAATAGTAACTTGACAGATTGGCTTGACGTTAATTGTGGTTTGAAGCAAGGGTGTATATTATAACTGTTATTATTTAATATATTCATAAATGACCTTATTAATGATATAAAAAGGTTAAATTTTGGTATTAGTATTGATAACGAAACAGTGTGTATATTATTGTATACAGATGATGTTGTGTTTTTAACTGAAAACGAAAATGATTTACATAAAGTCTTAGATACGCCTAATATATGGTGTTGTAACAATAATCTAACTGTTAATTTAGACAAGCCAAAAATTAAAAACTTTAGAAAACAATCAGCACCTAGAACTACTTTTTCTTTTACTTTTGGTGGTGATAATATTTATGTTCTTGAATTTATTTATATATATGTTGTATCTGAGTATATTTACTTGGTTACTATTAACTGAATTTTTAAGTTACGATGATATGGCGAAGGCGGTGGCTAAATCCGCAAGTAGATCGTTAGGACTGCTGATTTCTAAATGTAAAGCTAATGGGGGTTTTAAGTATTCTACATAAACACACCTTTTTGATTCACTTGTATGGTCTGTAATTTATTATGGTGCTGCAATATGGGGCACAAAGGATTTTTCATGTATAAACAGTCTTAAAAATAGAGCCATGCGCTTTTTATGTATGTTGGTAAATACACACCAAATTTGTCTTTGTGGTGGTATCGGCTGGATGCCCTGTAATATTAAACAATGGACTAGTTTTTATTAGATAAAACCAGGACAACGCGTTGCCATGGCAACAGAAACACACTGATAAAAAAAATAACCGTCCATTTTTCATATTGGCATGGATCTACATAAACTGACAAAGTTTCAAGATAATCTGGGACCATGCGTACCGTACTTTGGTTGGTCGTTACAGAGAATTGCTGTTAATATTTGTCTTTTACGGTTTGTGTGATATTCCATGATACAAATTGTTATACACATCTTGTGTTTAGGGCCTAGATTTTTGAGAATTGAATCAATAAAACAAAACGTTGGAGAGATCTAGAGATCCTTGATGTTGTTTTTCCCTATTATTTTGCCAGAAATTACCGAAAATGAATTAAATATTATTCATCATTTTAAGATCTTGTTTATATAATATTGCAACACATACTGTCTTTATTTTAAATATATGAGAAACGTATAAAAAATACCAAAATTCGGAAAATTTTGCAAACATGGACATTTTACCCCAAAATACTAAATTAGGAATTTGTTGTTCACTGTTAAAAGTGGACTCAATTTTTATCATTTTGTACCCCCAAAAACTTGAAATATAAATTTCAGAGTTAAGATATGTACATGTAAGAAATGTGGACTGTATATAAATGATTATTTCAGAAATCCAAAGAACGGAGATAAAAAGTTTCGTCATATTCAGCATGTTCAGAACTCTTAAAATCATAGTTTTCTTGCTGTTTCCATTTAATTACCCCAAAATGACTAATATAAATGTATTTTTGCAATTGAGTACAATGAGTAATTTTGCCCAAAAATAAAATGTGATAAACAATAAAAACAAATGACATCTTCCAAATAATTGTGTTCTTTTACACGAAAAAACTAACAATAATATAATATTTTATTTAACGATTTTTTTCTTAGTGCTGGGTTGCAAGTCATTATCCACAGATAGTTTTATCAAAACAGGTTTGCTCTGAAATATATGATCATATATTTATAATTTTATATTAAAAATCTATGATTCACTAACAACACATTACATGATTGCATTCAATTTGTTGGTCGACATCTGATTTATGGTTCGATATATATTCATTCCGTTAGGTATGGCAGGGAATATAATTAGCATATTTTTTTTTCAATCCTTTGCTAGGTCTCATCTTGTTTTTCATGGTGAGGTTAATATTATTCTCGTGTTGAAAACCTTACTGCCTCTTTATTTTGCCGAGTGACATTAAAAGTGTTTTTCCTTTTTATTTAACATCCGTTACGTGCATGTTTGAAATCGTCCCCAAGAATTTGTCATTCTATAATATAGTGTTATTAACTGGCTGTTTCTGTATTGGCACTGGTATAGATTCAAGGTTTGCTGTATTGGCCTCGAGACCCGTAGGGTCGAGGGCCAATACAGCTAACCGAGAATCTATACCAGTGCCAATACAGAAACAGCCAGTTCATAACACTTTTATTAAATAATCCAACTTTTTCAATACAGACTTGTTCTGAATGCTGTATTATATACATCAAATGTGAATATAGGGCCAATATTTCCAATACGGACTGGCAAGGATGTGAATATAGGGCCAATATTTCCAATACGGACTGGCAATGAAACGACCGGAAGTGAAAAGGCTGTATTAGCCCTAGGGCTAATACATCCTTTTTCAGTATTGGACCGGGCCGAAAAGCAATATAGATCACGTGATTTATATGACCAGGACGACGTCACCAGTATGACACATGCCGTTTTGGTAGTATTAGGGCTGTTTTAATCGTATTATTTAATAATCCTTTCTATAGCTTTACAGGGAATATGTTCGTTGGTACACATTACTAAATTCAAATATTTTATGTAACTCCCCATTTGACCAGTTAACTTTTGTAGCAATTCACATCTTACAATGATCCTTTTTTCCTTTCTAGACAATCAAGATAAAACAAGAAATGGCCTGTCAAGATCAAAAGTATAAATAACCAATTGCAACATTTTGCAAATTAACTATTAAATCAACTTACTCTGTCGCACCCTTTCACATGTATCCCCATTGCAGTTCCTCCCCGCACAATATGCTGAACAAAATACTATGTCACCATGATCAGCTCTCCCCGGTCTATGCGACTCTTTGTAAATTTCAAAACTTGTGTCACATGACTGCAATTTATTAATGAACTAGTTTTTTTATTTACTTAAATATAGCTACAAACGTCCTTGCAATACATAACTCTCAACCAGACTAATACAGAGGAAGTCGGACGATATGGACTTCCAGTGTGTATTAGCCAATTGTTTTCCATATTTGCCGTCATCTGGTATTTCAAGGGGAAGCACACGGAAGTAAACGCAGATTATATTTTATAAGTTATGAATTTTTTGAATGTTTTGCAAATACAGGTAGTATATTAACAATTGTTATAAGCTCTACAAACGTTTTGCACATCATGTGTGACCACTTGTTTTTCTTGTCTAGTTTCATGCTTTAAAATAGAATATTTTTATTTGAATGTTTTGTTTTTTTATTCAAAACACAAAATGTCGTTGTTTTCTTACGATTACAGTTCACGTGGAACATCTGTTTATTCAAAGGCGAAATATGCGTTTTATCGCTAATTTGGTTTGGAGTTAAATTTATCATAGTATAGTAGACTTGAAGGTAATGAGGACAAAAAATAAAAGGAATTTTGAACGAATCTGAAAAGTAATATGAAAATGTGAAATAAATAAACTGAAAGGAGTATCAATAATTATCCAACTTATAAAGACAATATACAACATTACAATATTTGGACATAGATCAAGAAGAAAAGGATAACTGTAAAATTGTCACAATTCGGGTTTTCTCTCATCAATATATGCAGGCATTTGAGCGTCCGTCATGTATCATCAAACCTGAATAACCCGTTTAATAAAATACAACATCTTAATATGGTTAGAAATATTCAAAATAATCAAATACTAGTAAACATTTACGTCTAAAAACATTATTATTATTAATGAACGGGTATCTCTTTTTACGGTGAAGTTATAATGTTTTGATATATAAAAATACTTGGCAAAATCTGTGTAAAATGCAGTATTAACCAGTGTATCAGCTCGAGAGAAAAAAACAATAATTTCGTTAAAATTTTAAAGGTTATACAGTAGAGTTCGTACAGACTTGTAACGAAATGTAGTCATCCTTATTAAAGTTTTAGAGCAGAGACAGCTTACTCTTCCGGAGCACCTGAGTCTACCCCCGATTTTTGGTGTGGTCCATGTTGTTCATATGTTTTTAGTTTTTAATTGTAGTGCATGTATTGTTTTGGTCTTCTATTCGTTGTTCTCCGGAGTTTGTCAGTTGTTACGATTTTTCTCTCCTTCGAATATCCCTTTGGTATTTCTTGACTTTACTTATTAAATGTCAATTCAAAACAACGTTTTTCATATATTAGATACATTGTACGTGTCTATGTATAACGAAGAAATAACAAAAAATAGAACTCGGACAAAAAAATATCCATGTGAAATACAATGTTTGAACTGAATACATTTAGCTATGAGTTTGCTAGGTTAGCTAGTTTTCCAGTTTAAAAGAATCCAGTTTGACCCTCCAATCAAGTAGTCGTCACCTTGTTGGTAATCCCATCTGGCATTCACACCAGAATGTCACGAGAGACGGTGGGTTTGGGTACCCATAACTCTAATTTAACCTCATTACTTTTCAGTACCTGTAGTAAGTAAAACAACACTAACTTTCTGATGTTTGTGCTTTGTGCTCTTTTACGTAATTTTTGTCGAACGTTCTGTTATCCCTTTTATTGTTTATTTAGAGCTATATGTATTCAAATAAACCAAAATAAAAGTTAAGAAACTGATTTACACATCATATATAATGTCATTTTCTATAATATACCATTTTGTTTAAGGGAGATGCGGCAGTGTTGTTTCTGCATAGTTCATCTTAGTGACACGTACACAGGGGAAAATGGCATTCAAAATAAATTTAGTTGTGGAGATTAAGAAAACTTTTTCAACATAATCAAGAACAAAAATTATTAAAAATTCGCATGGATCAGAACAGAAAATACATTTCAAGACTGGCAATGAAAATGAAGTATACGAATATCATACCAATCCGATATCCGTATCAGTAAATTAGTACACATTGTGTAATAAATGCTGGCATCTATGTATAATAATTTTGTGGAATCAACGACTATGCCTAAATAGTAAAATAGTAATAATGCACGAGAAGGGTAGGAGTGCACCAAGTGTATGTGTGGCCATCCTTTGGTAATGTCATTGCTTACACAACATTTATTCTTCAGCTGACTGTCATTAAATCGTATTTTGCCAGGACAGTTTGCTTCTACTTCATAATTAGCATGCAAACGTCGACCTCTAAATCTCTCTTTGTCCAAATCAGTAGCTTGCAGTTCGGCTGTTGACAGTACATCACAAATAACTATGCCTCCGCAAAGTTGACTCCGATTTAATCTTCTGAAATATATATCCCCACTCTCGTGCAAAAGTCGTATTTCTGTACACTATTTTCACAATGCATCAACGCTTTGTAACTCTTTGATAAAAGCGCTAAAATATCGACACACTATCACAAGGAAATTAAAAAAAATAAACGGGACATAATTCTTACAGTTTTCAACTGACACCCAAGTTGATACACTACTTGTCCTCCAGATAATATTGTAGCAATGGAACATGCCTGTAAAGAAGATTTTAAAGATTTTTAAAGGGACAAATGTTGTAGTTTTTCCTTGGTTTTATTACTGCTTAAGGTTTAATGTATTTTTAAAATTCGGTCTTCTAAAATTTTAGTCTTAGGCGAGGCGTGTGGGAATTCATCGATTTCTGTTTGTTTTAAATTTCGGAGTTCTATGCAGATCTTGTTTTCGGTTTTAGACTGTATTTACAACTGACTATCCTCCATCAAGGCGTTCATACAAAACCAGTACTACAAGTTAATTTTAGATAGTGATGAGCGAAGGAAAATTGCACCTCGAAAGACAAATACTTCCGTAATACTGGACTTTAGATAGAAATAAGAATGACTGATCTTATTCGTAGAATTAGCTCATCATCAGCAGATGGATTATCTAGAGAAAGTTTCATTTCAACCGAAACGATGCAGTCAGTGAAAATATTAAGAAGGAAAGCAAGAGCCTACCCTCAAATGTTATTTCTCCAACGGAGAAAGACATTGGGTGAAACAAGTGCTCAAAAAAAGACAAGCAAATTTCCTGACAGAAAACAGTCCAGATAGACCAATTGAGGAATGTTCTTTTATTTTAAACGAACAAGAATAAGGACATGAAACTAATCCGGTTTGTTTCTCTTGAAATACAATTCGGGGTTATGGGGGGGGGGGGGGGTGGTTAGATATTTTAGAAACAGTATAATGGGTCGGAATATGGTATGATTATTGTATAAAATCGTTTTGGGTGTAAGAAGATATTTCCTACAGAAACAATTTCGTTGACGCTAAAATTTTGGTTTGAAAATTGGCACTTATTACCACCCAAAAACAATACTCAAATCATTGACCCAACGAGTAGTGCTTTTTGCCCGGTAGCCATTTGTGCAAGAAGTATGGCCAATAAATGGGTTTTTTTAATGGGTAGCTATTTGTGCAAGACGTATGGCCACTAAATGGGTTTTTTAATCTGCTTTATCGTTTCATTTGTCGAAATATATCTTTACTTTGACAAGAATAACAATCCTTTATCGTATTACAAGATCAGATTCAGGGATTTCTTCTCAATACATTGTCAAATATTTGACTTGAAAAAGACAATTTTGAATGCCATTGCAAAAGCATGGTTGGTAGAGCTAGTGGGTCGGATAATTCAGTCTTCTGTAGCTGCCATTTGCCTACTCTTTTTCGAAAATTATAGGAAGATCTTTAGCGTGCAGGAATCTTGGCATACTCTAAACACGTTACCCAGTATGGTCAGCGGTAAGGCTATCCGTATTATTATTTGACAACTCCCAAAGAGAAGGAAACTCTAGCCAGCTATATGGGTCGAGCTCCCGTGATCCATCATAGGTTTCTACTACGTGTAAGTGAAATTTTCACTAATGAATAATATAAGTATAGATAAAACGAGCTTATAGGTTACATAGAGCTTGTCATATTTGCACTGTTTTCAACTATAAAATTAAAGCTTCCTATAGTCGGTACATTTGATGGGCATTGTTCGTTGTTTACACATGACTTCGGATCTGCTGTTCTATCGCAGATAAGGCAAGTTGGGTTAAGTTTAGGAGGATCTGTATAAAAATATGTAACAACAATATTTCAAAATATATAAACAATATATATATACATATATATTTGTATTAAACAAAAAAATAAACACTACATCATTATGAGCAATACAACCATGGTAAAAATAAATAAACAGGTTTACTTAGCTAAAATCAAGGAAAAGGCTGTTATGTCTGAGGAAAATAAAACATAGATTTTCTATTTTCTATTTAAGGTATCCTGACTATGAATGAAGACGTGATTCTTCCAAATGTCTCGGATGTTCTCTACAACGTATTGGCAATTGTCTCGGCAATTATCGGCAAATTTCGGAAACGCATTGTGTGTACCTTTCAACATGACATATATATCTACATAATCTTTGAACTTTTACTTAAAGTTATTTTTGTTTAAAACGAAATAAAATTTACGGTCATGATGTAGTATGGTCCAGTGCATTAATTTATATTTTGGCCATACTAAGAAAAAAGAGCAATCTATAAAATGACCACTGCGCTATAACAAATAATCTACATAAACCCAAATGACGGCTTATTTCACTATTGACTTGAACTGATATTTGTAATGTTTTGTTATCTAGTGAAAAAAGGGATTTAACTTTCAGTCCTTGCTATATATCAAACCGCTTCTAAAATTCTAAGACCATATTAATTTCTGATAAATCCATGTCGATATTGACATCTCGGAATGAAATATATGTAAAACAAAATAGGCCAACCAAGAAAAATATATGGTTAAACATGGCAAAATATGAAAGGTTGCCTTACGGACATTGCAAAGGTGTCCATTACAAGGTATTCCATCATTGTTTGGTGCAGTATTACAACATTGTGAGCATACCACTGAAGACCTCTGCATTCTCATCAATGTATTTCTCTTCCCAAGTGCAGATGCAATAAGACTGCATACCTTTTTTAAAAAAAAATTGTTAGATATCACAGAATTTTCATTTAACAAATGTTTAATGACATGTGGGAGGAGTATCATAGTAAATACTTTTGGCTTCAGGGCCAGTGGGATAGCTTTCATTGACAGAATGAGGCAGTTACAACCCATGATAACAATAGTTGTGCTGTAAAGTACATGCTTTTTGTTCATTACCAAAGGCTCTGCAGCGAATTTCAGCGAAGTCCAACAGCAAATATAACGCCCCATGCTCTTTTTTTTTTGCACCTTCCTAACATTTTTTTACCAACATCAAAATGATCCATCTCAATCATTTGTATGGAATAACCAATTCAAATATTATACACTGACTAACGATGTATACTGTATTGCTTTGTTGTTAAAATCTTACTTAATCTGATAATATACATCCAATATCTCATCAGCCTACGAATTTGGGCCACAACAAATATATTTAGAGATCATCCCTCAAATAAAATTAAAGAAAGTGTCTGAGAATACATTTTTATTACAATGTAGTTCTTCAAGTCATGAAACTCCTTGATAAGATTTCAATGCCTTAATTCTCCACCTGTATTCTTATATGATGTAAATTCAATATATTATGTCGCCGTTGAAAGATGTGCTTATGAAGGATGTATGAAGATTTTCACACCATTCCTGATTTGTTTAAACATGTGCTTGTGTAATGAAACACCATTGAGTAAATATCGATGGGATTTTGTTTGGTACCATACACTTTGCTCCAAAACTACTATTATACTAATTTGATTTCCCAACTTTACTTTCATACCTTCGTTGATCTACACCCTGCATTGTATACCATTGTTAGATCTGGGTTTAGAACTCTCTCCAAATAGCATTGCTG
This sequence comes from Mytilisepta virgata, assembly GCA_028015205.1. Classification (NCBI taxonomy): domain Eukaryota; kingdom Metazoa; phylum Mollusca; class Bivalvia; order Mytilida; family Mytilidae; genus Mytilisepta; species Mytilisepta virgata. The sequence goes on from CM051521.1 coordinate 73,002,316, forward strand.
TAAAAGTTTAATAAGAATAAAACTCAAGTTGCTATCTCAGTATAAAACAAGATTACAAATAATCATATTTTGCATGGTACTTTCATTCTCCAATTGTTTACCATTCATAACGACTTTAAGGAAGGTATTGTATATCAGTGAAGGACAGAAAATAAACAAAAAGAGTATAAAATAGCTTAGTCTAACAGGAAAATATTTACATTTCGATGTAATAAACATTTTATGATTAATATTAATTAGTTATTAACCTTCTTAATTTTTAATTTAAACATATTTCATGGTAATGATCAGCTTTACAAATTCCTACAGTTATGGCTCCAGAACTTATCCGTACTGGAACTCACTTCAGTAACTCGATAGTTCGAACAGATTTCGACGGTCCCTTGGTGTTCGAGCCATCGAAGTTCACTGTAGCTAATACGAAAAAATCTGGATAATACAAACAATTAAAAGGGACCAGGCAAACATAGTTCCTCGCCCTACCAATTACAATTCCACATTTTAGAAAAGTATTTTAATATTTGTTGATATCTGATCTCTTATATTTCTACCTTTTGGAAATATTTGTCTTATTTCGTTGAGAATATGAAAGTTAAAGGGGATCAATATTCAGTTTCCATTGGCCATATTATACATATCAATCAAATGTTCTATTAATTTAGATTTGAGTATGAGACACAAATATACGTATAACTAAAATATCAAATTACTGTCTGCAGGATACAAAAGCATAAAAAACCAAAGGTGTGAATCACGCGTGTAACATGCAAACTGTGTGCGACTTTATATGTTGCACGATTTCCTCGTTATGCACACATCCAAATAATCTTTTGTTAGTGTTTGTTATTGGTTGTTCTCGTTCTCGCCTATTATGTTGTTTTTGCTTCGGAATAATTTACAACTGATTTATTCTTTCAGTAATTTTTTTTTAAAAAGTACATACATGTATATTTAATAATGGAGGCACACCGTGAATAATTTTGCGATAAAACAAGCACAAAATTGTCATTAAACAGAATATATTTATTCGAACTAACATTTAATGTTGTCAACAAACCTCTGTTGCATCCTGACACGTGGCTGTGTTTGTAAGACATTCAACAATGTTTGCAGAATTATGACAGTATAAACATGTCAGTCCTGAAATTCATATTTACTTGATCAAATACATTTAATTTACACAAGGCAGAAAATGAGTTAAATGATTTGTCTTAAATAGAGGTAAATTTTGTGTCCGTTTTCAATGTATAAACCATCATTATACATATATTCTATATTTCTCTCCCCTAAATTCCTTAGTTTTTTAGTTACTCTGGTTGGATCGCACTCTGTTTTAATTTGTCTTACATATTTTTTCATGAATTTGACTTGGATTTCCAAAAGTACACACATTTAGATAAATCGTTTGATAAAATAAAATTTTCAACAAAAGTACACCTTAATAAAGTAGTAACTAATGCGTATACGAAAAAGGTAAATGACAAATTGTCAACATTTACTGACGAGTCCAAAACTAAGTTCGGTATTGTAAACTATTTACTACAGACAAATTTTAAAAACAGACAAACCATAACAACATTTGGCATTAGTGACCATAGTTTAGACATAGAAACAGGTCGCTATAAAAATATACCTAGGGGACAAAGAATATGTAAAAATTGTAATATAGTGGAAGCCGAATACCATTTCTTTATACACTGTTGACTAAATGAACAACATTGAAATAAACTCTTTGAACCAATAAAAATGTAATTTCCTAATTTTGAAAATGTGTGCAGTGCCCCATAGATAAACTGAAATATATTCTAACTCCTAACTCAACCCTTTTAGCGGCCGTTTTATTAAACAATCATTAGAAACGAAATAGGGTCCGCACCGGTCAAAGAGTCAACCTAATGTTTTATATAACTGAACCATCTTTTGTATGTCTTTATAAAGTGTAATATGTGTTTTCTTCATTGTTTAATGTTTTGTTTGTATTTGCTTGACCCATAACGGGTGTAATTTGCAAATAAAGATAATGATTAAACATCCAGAAATGTGATTCGATATAATATTATTTACTTATTGTGTCTGTCTAATTCTAGTTAATTGAATACGAGTATAGCTGCAAAATATACTATGAACTAATTTTAAATCTCATGCATAGCCAATATTAATTCGGAACATATTGTTCAACTATAATTGTGTTTAATAATATGCACACATCGAACTAAATTCATCTAAGGCCAACAAAAATATATGTATGTTTAAGGTTACCCTACCTACCCTATTTGTTTTGCCTACCCTAACCCGTTTTATTCCCATTTTAGGATAAAAATGTCCTAATTTAATTATTTCCATAATAAAACATCCGCTGACCATTTTTCTCCCATAGGGTCTATGTAAAATAAATTTTCAAAATATATAAAATGATTTTGCCTACCTACCCTATTTTTTGTCACAATGTAACCTTAAACAGACAAATATGTTGTTTTGGCCTAATCACATTCTCTTGAAATTACTCAGCATATTGTGAAAAGTTAACCAATTGTTGTGAATTAGAAAGAAAAGTGGATATTGATCGCATCCGATAAAAGTGATGTTTGTTGTTTTAATTGGATTGCTGGCTTAAATGTGATTATATACTTTTTATTTATTTGTTCTGTTTCCAAGCTTGTTCCGTTTTTTTTTTTTTTCATTTAAATAATAAATATCCTGGGAAGCAAGTACTCGTTGTGATGTTAACATGTTTTTATGCCGAATGGTCAGGTACAAATGTTGTTTATCACCAAACTGTAGGTAACTGTAGAATGTGGACTTTTCTTTTTTGAAAAGCTTTTTCTTTAAAATCGAAACATATCATATTATTTTTGAAATTCTTTGTTTTATCTAAATAACTGGAAAATTGAACAAAAATAGTTTAACCCCTTAATAAGAATGAGAAATATATGTTTTTTTATACATTCTTACCATTCACAACAGTTACATAAGCTAGATCTGAAATATATTGAGAAAACTAATTTTACAATCATTTTATTTTATTCTATAGAAAAAAAAAGAATTTGGTCTAGATGTATATTGCTAATAATGTATAAATGAGGTACCTAAAGTTTGATATATGTATATTATATATTCATGGAATAACCATATAATATATATATTTTACAGGACACAGTATTCTTGCAATTAACTGATCAATGTGTTACTGCTAAGAGCTAAATTTAAATCATAAATCTCGTGAATGATCAATGATGACGATATACTTGAAAACATTGTACTTACATGCAAACTGTACTCTTAGAAACATATCTAAAACAATTACAGAAATTTATTGCAAGCAACCTTAATCACAGTCAAGCTCTAAACAGCCAAAACGAGTTACGGTGTTAAAAATTGTAGGAAAAATCAGAAATAAGATATCAAAGTAATTCTATCCAAATTATTAAAATTGGCAATACAGGATTCTTCTATGGGCAGGCAAAGGTTAAATCAGTTTATTAGCAGACTGATGATTCTCTCTTGTGTTATAAAACATACGCAGAATAAAGATGGTTTTTACATCAGAGGACCGTCAGGGCCTCGGGTGTATTGCCATCGCCTAAATTTCCCGCTTATTTGCATATATTTAAATTAGTTTTGGAATGATAACCGACCTATAAAAATTATAGACCCGCGGACATTATATAGTGCAAAATAAAATTCCTTATCGCTTCTTTTAAATTCATGTTTTGAATGAATACTCAGATTTTTTTTTTAATCCAAATTAATAATATGAAAATGTTTTGTCGTTAGAAATATTAGTATATTAATCAAACAATCTTTAATATCATTGACGTACCGAAAAATTGTTGTTGCGGATGAATATATATAAATATATATATAGATTTTTGAACTAAAACTACTGTTTGGATATATATATGTAGACAAGATTGTCAATGCATGAATAATGCTCTTATTCCCAATGCATTTATACTAGTCATTACAATGTTAATGCCCTTTTTGCTAAGCCGATGGGGGCAGTCAATGTTACCGTTGTCTGTCTGTATGTAAATCTCTGTTCATCATGAAAGTGATTTCCGTTTTATAATATTAATATGGCTCAACTGAATGTTATTAAATATATAAACAATGTTTATTATCACCAAAAAAAAAAGCCCAGATAAATTTAAAATTTGGATTGTGTCCCTCTTATCATTATAGTTATATTTCCATTTATATGTGGAAATATTTTTACTATCTTAATAATATTTCGAACTCTTATTTGCCGCAGACAAATGTTAAACAAAACACTATTTATTTTAAAGTGTTCATTCCCACAAAAAAAAATTAATCAAACGCAAAATTGAATGGTGATTCTTTCACTATTCTAGAGACGTGTCCCATAGTAACTAATATGCAAGCAAGTACCACTGATACATTCACAAATTATTTACTGTTATGTATAGTTTAGAGTTATGTACAACAAATGTAATATAAAAAAATGTATTTTGGTATATGTGAATATTTTAAGGAATATCAAATAGAAATTTACTACATATTATAGGAAAAGAGAGGTTCACGAAGGGTTAGAATGGCCCTAAATTGGTCAAGCGATTACAAATTTCAAATAGAAATACTTGTGATAATTAATATAAAGACTAAATATACTATTTTGGCACCTACTATTAAATATCTTGAATCTATGACCCCATAATTATACATTATTTGTGTTTTTGGTCAATTTTGTCTGCAATTTATATGTTTTGGCATAATTAACCATGGCCGCCATACAATTCCGAAAAGTTTTTATTTTGATGAATTCTTTATCAAATTTTGAGTCTTTTGGTTACAAAATATTTTGGATTGTAGATGGTGGCCAAATTTTCCTAAAGCTTTCATGTCTGAAAATTGCACCAAATCATTATATTTGGACAAAATGGGCCTAATTTGGAGAATGTAATGTACTATTATGAAAGAACTGATTTATTGAGCGTTAATACATTTGAAATCGATCAATTTACGAACCAAATTGTGAACTATTTCACCGTTTTGGGCTATAAATGAACTGTGTCCTTTGAATATAAGTGATATCACAATAACCATAATACTAAGTACCTGTTAGAAAATATCACTTTTACAGTACATTGTTAAAGATGAATACATTCCAGCAATGACCAATATTAATGATGTAATATGAGATTATATATATACTGTTTTATATTGTTACATATATAAATGAAAATTGAAACCAAACTGTTGTCATTATTAAAGAAAAGAAACGAAAAGGGAGGTATGATTGTAATCAGACACAGAAACAAAATGATGAAAAAGAAATAAAGCTAACCATACAACATCTTTACAATCAGAAAAAAACTATGCTAAAAACAGTTAGAAATAGCCATGAAATGACAAATATTAAACAATATAAATCAGAAAACTAATGGCCACATCAATGTACAAACAGAAAATCAAAAGATATACACCAAAGAATTACAAGCCCTGTTTTACAGGCCTCTAAGGACCGACGCATTCATATTGTAGTTGTGATCTATATGTATGGTGCAAAATCATCTCATTGCTACTACCCATCCAGAGCACTTGAGATCACCCCAACTATTGGTGGGGTTAAGTTGCTCAGGCTTTAGTTTTCTATGTTGTTTCTAGTGTACTCTTATTTGTCTTTTTCAGTTTTAGACATAATATTATCGATATATGAGTTTACTGTTCATGTGGTATCTTTAACCCAAATATTACAATTTATCTGTTTTAATATGATTGTCTTGACCTCTTTCTTATAATTCAGTGACTAGTCAAAAAAATATTTGCTATGTTGATTCTCTGTCATAAGTAATAAGCTAAAGATTTTTGCAAGTGTGCAACTATACGGTCATAATGCCAATCTAGCAGTTCTCATTTGACCACGTCAACATTTCATGGATAATTCACAAAGATAAGTTTCTTACTATAAGACAGTATCTCAGATATGATAGCAAATTATATTATGTGTACTATATTGTAAGGTGAACATCTGTCTGGCAGGTATTATATAAACACCTGTCATTTATCAATAATCCAACATAACCTGAGGTCCTCTGATGTTCAGTACTTCAGTACTTTGATTATTAACCGTTTATCACCTGTAATGCCAGAAAAAGCTGTAAACTTCTTGGTTTATCGGTTATATTCTTTTCAGTAATTGTAAACCTGGGGAACGCTTTAAATGTATTAGAAAATGGGCCGTTTTCTCAAACATTCAAGCATAGTTTTATCGTCTCGGAAAATATACTCCATGGATGTTTTAAAACAAAAACTGTCCTTCACTCCAAGTGAATACTAAGCCTTTTCATTCGAGTGCAAAATAAATAATTTATTCTCGTTAAAAGAAGCCTTCACTGGGAAATCAAAAATGTGCCGTCTCTCCGGAGATAATGTTTTACAGGGTGTTATTGAGCAGATAGTTCGCTACCACACAGTAAACATGTTTTCCAATAAAAAAAACAGCTTTTATTTTTTTTTTATTTTATAAAGATTATAAGTGTATGACTAAGGATCCTTAGGTGACTTTTGTTTCAACCTACTTGAATATGATCTTTTCAGACAATGAATTCGGCTTTTCAAAGTATTGGTCTTTGCACAATTGACTTAATATGCACACATATTAATATTCGATTTTCGCAGAAGTCTGTATAAGAAAGGCAAAAATTTCACCCTGAATCCCTTTCTTGTTTTGTCAATATTTTTAAAAGTACATTTTGGGCATCTAATTCCCTGTTGAAGTGACTTTCAGTATGATACACTATCTCTTTCATTGACATCTGTACATAAATAATTTTTTCGTTCGAAGAATTTCAATCACAGCGTGTTCAGGTCGTATTTAACAAAGTTCAACAATGATGTATCTTATTAAATGTATTTATATTTTAACCAATAACCAGCCAATGCTTTGAATATAATCAGTTTTTATTTACCTTTTAACAATCAAATTCCTGAAATTTACTAAGGAAATTCCAACAATTTTACAATTGTATACAGATTGTTTTACTAGTTCAACGATAAAGGTCCACAAATCCAAACTACAGGGTAATAATTGTCCTTATCTTTCGCAAAAACAAGAAGTACTACCTGGGGTTTCTTACACAATGGAAGACAAGTTGATAATTTGAGAATAATCTCTAGCGGAACACAATTTGTTACAATATTAGGGACATTTTCATGATCATGTGTAATAAACAATTCTCAAAGACAAGTGTATAGATATCTGAAAAATGTTCAGAATATAGTACATCAGATTCTTGTCCAAAGGGGACAAAATGGTAACAGCTATAACAAAATACTTCTTTTTAAAATAAAATAACAATTTTATAGCAGCTATTTCAGGCCCAATGCCGAAATACAATGAACTAAAATGATTATAACCTCGAGCACTTGAGCCAACAAGAAAAGTTGTTTTCGTGTAACCTTAGGAATAGACATTCTTTGATATCACTTTGCTTATTTCATTCGTAACGGAGGCTTTTCAGGTGTGTGACATATATGTGTTATATACATGTATAATACAAAAATATCAAATGGGGATATACATGTATATTTGGACAGAGCTCTACACTAAATCATAGATATTTTCATTGCTTCCAACATTCCTTTGGGAGAAATATGACCCGGTCTACTAAATTTGTACATCGCTTGCATATAAATGGTATACCAGTTAGCAGAAGTGTAAAATTAACGGCCATGTATTGTTCGTTCTGTTGTCAAAGAAATGACTGCAGTGAGCGGATAATACATGTAAAACAGCGCAGTTTCAAAGAGTCCTTTATTGATAACATTTTCTCCTATCTTTAAGGACATCGTGATCATCAATTTTTTTATGTGTATAATAATGTAAGTAAAATATGTATTTCTTCCATGCATATCACAATTGTAGGGCGTAACAGAACACTCTCTATATAAATATTGGAATTATTTACACAAGAGTCATAAGAGTTAAATTAGAATGTTACGAGTGCTTAACAATCGAATTTTTTAAATGAACAATGAGACATTGGTTTTAGTTCATTTTATTCCAATAATCCAAAAATAATATACATACTGAGACATTCAAGCAAATATTAACATCGTTTAATACAATTCTAAATTTTACAAACTTATAATTAGCATTATTTAAATAAGAAAACCTTCTCGAAACTGTTTTGTACAGTCTTCAAACAATTATAAATATTAAAATTGGTTATAAAATTGATTTCTTCAAAAAATGTAAATAGTAAATTTAAATGCATTTTCTGAAGCAATGTGAATAGTACATGTTTGAGATAAGAGCTATAATGAAAATATCAACATTTTTATATGTACCATTTTATACATTTTGGATTATATTGCCCTTATCAACCTATTCTAGGAATGGTAAGCATGTGTCCTATATAAAGTTTTTATGCAAAGTTCACGTTTAATTATTTTGTAATTTGTAGCACCATGGAGTGATGATTACGATGTATGAAATAGGTATGGACTCAAATGGATAAATGGAAAGATTTTCATGGCTAATTACCGTTGCATTAATGTAGACATTTAGAACAACCGAGGAGTCATAATTTGAAACTTGTATCATAGACTATTTGTTGGGTTTTTTTTCAACTGTTTTATGTCTATCTTGGCACTATATCAAAGTCCACTGTTCTATTTTTCTTCCTCTCCGATTTTGTTCGTTCGAGTTCTCAGTAACGGTCAGAGATATGGATCCGAGATTTTCCATCATGAAAGATCAATGTTTCTAAATTTGTTTGATACTATTTATCTTTTGATGGGGGTCATTGAAATGTATAATGAGCAGTTCAAAGAGGCTAGGGGTTTACTATATGACCCTATGGGGAATTTTGTTTTCATAAAAAAAACTCTGAGTGACCAATAACCATCTCATATCATATATTTTATTATACACCGTTGCAACACCTATAATGATATATATCTCGTTCCTCAAGGGAGGTGGGGGCGGTCATCCCAGCCCCCAAAGTCGATAATTTTGAAAAATTTCATATGCAATTAAAATCCATAGCTTTAAATCATATATGTTATTATTCTCCGTAACAGGACGCATTAAATGACATGTACCTCATTCTTTCGGTAGGGTGATCCTCACCCCCATAAATCAACAATGTCCAATTATCTCATAAACCGTAAAAATCCCAACCCCTAAACCATATATTTTCTTGGTCTCCATGGTAAGACGCACCAAGTGGCACGTACCTCGCTTCCCCATGGGGTTATCAACGCTCCCATCAAATCAATAATGTTCAATTATCTCATAAACCGTTAAAATCCCCACCCCTAAACCATATATTTTTTATTCCCCAAGGTAAGACGCATCAAATGACACATACCTCGTTTCCTCAGGGTGTTATCACCACTCCCATCAAATTAATAATGTTCAGTTATCCCATCAACCGTTAAAATCCCCACCCGTTAACAGTGGTTAACCATACATTTTCTTATTCCCCATGGTAAGACGCACCAAGTGACACATACCTCGCTTCCCCAGGAGGTTATCACCACTCCCATAAAATCAATAATTTTCAATTATCTTATAAATTTTCGACGGTCAAGCGCGACGTCATAATACAGAAACGGCACAATAGCGACGCTGAGAGCTATGCGTATTTATTATTTATTATACACAACATATACCTCATTACTCAATGGGCGTCATTCTCGCCCCCTTAAACCAATTAACTTGAATTATATAAAATAAAAAAATCTGTAAGAAACCCGACACCTAAACCGTATATTTTCTTATTCCCAACGCTAAGACGCATGAACTGATAAATACCTCATTTACCCAAGGGTTCATCCCCATCCCCTAGAATCATTAGTCTTTATCTCGTAAAGCATTGAAATCAGAGTTCATGTCCTACCCCTTTAAACCTGGATGCATCATCAGTGTTTCTGAATAGCTTCGAAACTGTTGGCCGGGATAATCATTATGTCCGTGACAAGACCTAGTGAATGCACAACTGTTATTGTTCGCGGGGATAATTTAATATTCACGGAAGATAATATATTTTTATATATCATAACAAAATCTACAATAATATTTTATGCTAAACTTTATTGGTGTAACTTTTTTATTTTTTGTCTGATTTTTATGGGGCTTGTTTATTATGTTCCTTGCTGGAAAAGAAAAAAAAATCACTTTCGATCCGATCCGTTTTTGTCTATATCTGTTATCGTTTTTTGAGATATATAAGGTGACGCGCTACTTTTTGAAATTTTTTAATTCTTCATCAGATTTGATGATTTTTTTCAAATATGATTCCACACAAAAAAAACCCTACAAAAGTTACTCCAGATTTATTTTCTGTGTCTTTCACCGTTTCCAAAATAAAAGGGTCTAAGGGGCCATTATAAGTTCATTGATGCTTACCCCATATCCTTACATTTTTATATTGAATTTTGCCTCGCAGTTACGCTAATGAATGAAAATGAAAGAGAAAAATTATGTTGTTATTGACTCCTGTGGGTAAGAGGTCGACAAGGTCACTTACTAAGAGAAGAAATTTTGTTTCAGGATGATATCTATCAAAAGATGACACTGGTTTCGTTCTGCAATTTTGCGGGTGTGTTATAGCGTAATTTTTAAGACTGTAAATCCGTCCATCGCAAATTTAAATGTAAATACATGTGAACCCGTTAAATGCATTTTTGCAGGGTATTGCTCCTGACCGGGGATAAGGACTGTCCAGTCGGTTTTTTTTTTTTTTTTTTTTTTTTTTTGGGGGGGGGGGGGGGGGTAGATATTTTTTATTATCAATGTGGTGTTTTATCTTTTAATTATTTTATTTTCTGTCCTTACATCATATTGTAGATTTAATATAATATTGATTCAAGGAAGACATCAATGTATCAAACATTATATGTAACACTAAATATTATTTCATTTGCTTGGGAATAAATTTTAAAAAAATCTTGTTGTGTTGCAATTGTATTATTTTATATAAATATGTTTCCAATTACACTGACTTGGGAGAACTTATCACGGCAGGTAAGAAGTCTTTTATTGTTTTTATTTAATGAAACCGAATGCATTTTATTACACCATATAATAAAATCAGTTCTCGTAAACGATTCGGAAAAATGGGATATATCTCTGTCAATGCAGCATGTCGACAAGCAAAAGTTGATCAAGTGTGAAATTTTATGACTCTAAAAATCGGGTCACCAAAAATTACCCATATCAAGTAACCTTTCCATTAAGTATGCATAAACTTTATAGGAACAATTTCCCCATTTCAGTCTCTGAAAAACAAATTATTTATTGAATACAATGTAAGGTATTCGAGATATCAGTTACTCCGTTTTGGAGTTGTTACTCGTTTCAGTTACAAATAACATCGATCTATATATACTCTCACACAACCTTATAAATAAAACAAATTCTGCAACATTTTATTAAAGTTACAATACGAATCAATTTTTTTATTATTCCAATATTACAGCTTTTGATAATTCTGATGAATTGAAACCAACATTGATAAAATGCCAGAGTGGAATTATGAAAGCATCTGTTCTGTGGGAAGCGTCTTATGTAGACTGTGGAGAGGAACCTCCATCTTCAAACGATTTATACAGAAGAAGTTTAAATAACAATGTTTCCGTCTCGTGTTTTAGTAGCGTATGTATGTTTTTAACTGTATCGGATATCGCAAGGTGGCAAGTTTCTAGTAAAATGGAAACCAACATTTCACGGACACCATTACAAAGCGACAAGGTATTGGGAAAAGTCCTAAAAATTCGAAGTCCAAGGGAAAAACAGTCAAGAGAATGGAACAGAACAAACAAAAACCACAAGGATACATATATAAATAAAAGAATAAAAAAAACGTATAGTAAACTATACAAAACTAGAACAAAACAGCACAGAAACTAAAGCACTAGCAATGTGAAGAGAACAAATATACCTCAGGAGCAATCCAAAAAAACGCAATCCATTAGACAGATAAACCCAGAAACACAAATGAACAACCACAAGCACAACAAATAAACCCAAAAAAGTAAAAAACAATGAACAACAGGAACTCCTATATAAACCCGGAGTGAACTCAGGTGCTCCGGAACGGTAAGCAGTTCTTGCTTCTTTAAATTCAGCTATTATCAGCGTAAGAAGAAATATTTTCAACGATTTTTTTTACTATTAATTGTCAAACATCCTTAATTTTTCCACCTGTCATTGACTGTATGTTTCAAATGCTAGTAACGTTTTTACCCTCACTGCACAGTTTTTTGTACACAATTAGCATTAGCTAGTTTTTACTAAATAAAGAAATCTGAAGACCCTACCAGTCAATAAAGACAGATTCAATTACTAGTAGTTCAAATGTAAATGTTATGATACCAGTGAATCAAGATAGACATATTCTTTCGATTTGTGGCATTTCCTTGGTTTTTAAGGAAAAAATATTTAAAGCAATCACAATACGCAAAGAACAGTGAAAACATAAGAGAACTATGCCAACGCCGCCGGAACATCTGATACTACATTGTACTACTGTTTTTTATTGAAGTTTCATTTGTGTATGATTTGCAGGTAGTGCTATATATCATTTTCGTTTTCTTTAATTTCTAAAGTTGCAGTCTCCTGCGCATAGCCCACGCCTATTCCGCAATACATGACATGAACTCAGAATTACAAGATCTTATCCATATCAGCTCTAAAACAATTGATGGCTTTATTTGTTACATTAACTTTTTTAATTCAATAAAGTAAATATCAGTCTCAACTGTATTTTTAGTTAAATATAGTATTTATGGCTAGTGGTCGTATGGTTTTTCATGCGAAGTACACTGATACTGATGGTGATCTGGCTTCATTCTCCTACTTTTCGGACAAAGTTCCATCTGATATATATTTACTAAATACCATGGGCAGTGATACAACGTCTATCGGGACTTCCTACAACATTGAAAGGTAAAGTGTCTATCTGATTTTAGTTTTGTCCATTTATTGTTTGTTGTTTCTTTAAAACATCATCTGACTAAATGACATAATACGTTTAACGAAAGTTGTGTTTTATCTAAATGTACATAGAAACTGGGCGACATATTTATTAAAAGGAACACAACATGCGAAAATTGTGTCAACAGAATTGTTAATTGTATCGCTAATTAATATATATATACTACATTTCAATATATATAACAATTCTAAAGTTGCCAATTAGAATGGAGAATGGAAACGGGGGAAGTGTCAAAGATACAACCTAACCAAAGTGCAGAAAATACGTCAAGGCTACCCTTAGGTCTTCAACACAGCGAGTAAATCCCGCACTCAGAGGGGGGGGGGGGGGGGGGGGGGGGGGGGGCTTTCAACATACAAATGAACCAAAATTTTAAAAAAAAACACACAAGACTAACAAAGGCTAGAAGTTCCCGACTTGGGACAGGCGCAAAATTTCGGCTGGATTTAACATATTTACCCTCTCCCTATACCTCTAGCCAATGTGGAATAAACAAACACACAGCGATACACACAGTAATATCAACCAGAAATCCGCATGTTATATTAATCTATTCAATACATTGTATATAGACCTGGTAGAATGATATCGACCCGGGACTACAGATATCCACCTTGGGTGTCATTCTACCAGGTCCATATATAATATATTGACCGAATTAAAAGTCCTTTATTGTTATATTACATATGCACTGTAAGTTTTTTTATGAAGAAACCGTCCTCGGCACTTTCAAACCAAAATATGTAAATTATGCATTTCGATAGTTCCCAACCTTCCGTAAAACAGGTAGACAATAAAACATAATATTAAGCAGATTTAATCAAAGAAAATTGTTTAAAAATCAGCATTTTAACAATACATGTACTGAGAAATTTTACAAATGAATCCGGATCTAATTTTAGAAATATTCAGTCAATATTATTTTACAAAAGGTCAATACATGATATATCCTTGTAATCTTGTGATCAATTTAATCAATAAGAAAACAGGAAAAACACCACACGTGTAATATTATGAAATAACAAAGAGGCAAATTAAAGATTATGTTGTAATTTTTATTTGAATTATGAATATGTTTGTTACTTAATATTTAGGTGCATGTAACTGAATACGCATTAAAAGTTATTTCTCCTATTCCTGACGTGTTAATTCGGTGGGATAAAAATACGTAATATCTTTAACAACTTCCCGGTGATTAAATTTCTACGTGGGAATTACCGCCCTTTTTTCTACAGTTATTAGAACGATAAACTAGAGAAGTCCCGAAATGACGTCTATGTAAACAAACTACATAGCAACGACATTTTCTTGAGGTTTTTGTCGAAAATCATAGGAGAAACCGATTCTCCTTCAATTTACTCGTGAGGTATAGAATTTCTCCACCCTCAATAGTTAAATTTTAGATTTTAACACGCTCGCTAAAGGCTCGCGTGTTGACAATCGAAAATTTAACTATTGAGGGTGGAGAAATTCCATAACTCACTCGTACCTGAAGGAGAATCTATATAAAACCTACATGTATTTAATAATATATTAATACATCAGTACATTGATAAAGTTTTAATAATATTATTTTACTTCGCATTGAAGTTGAGGTAATTGATTAATAAAATATGTAAGAAATACGAACGAATTGATATTATTCGATCTGACATGATCATAAAACAGCTTTCCTTCTTTAAAAACAGAATCAGATTCAACTACAATAGAAAATGATAAAATAACCGAATAAACTTAAAACTCGTGGCTATTTTAGAATCCTGTGCGTACACGTCTGCTTACCGCTTTTATGCATACATGTAACAAATGATAATTTTAAATATTATCACTATTCTGTTTATTTCAAGAATCCAAGAATGTTATTAGCTGTAAAATTATTTCCTTAGCTTGTTTATTTAAAATTGTTGTTATTTACACACGAATTTAGTTGTTAAATTCGCTCTGAACTAATTTTCAATCTCTTTCATAGCCAGTATTACTTCGGAACAAAGTGTTCAATAGAATAGAGAATGGAAACGGGGAATGTGTCAAAGAGACAACAACCCGACTAAAGAGCAGAAAATAGCCCAAGGATACCGATGGGTATTCATCGGAGCGAGAAAATCCCGCACCAGGCAAGCTTCACTATCCCCTAAACAATAATGTATACTAGTTCAGCGAAATACACGACTTGTATCTAAGTGGGGCAATATATACACATCAATCTGGAATTATTTCATCGAGCCACATTGACCAAATTTTGAAATTACTCAGCATTTTGGAAAAATTTAACCATAATCGAATGTTATGAATAGGGGAATTAATATAAGTGGGCATGATTTAAAGAAATCGATTATTTGCTCTTGACAATCTGTTGCGTAAAATTAGAAGAAACGTGAAAAACATGTATTTAATTATTTGAATTTATCTTCATATCCGAATCGCGTTTGGCAAGTTGAAATCATATCAATGTAATAAAGTTTTTTTTTTATTTTACGAATTACATTGCACACGGTTTTTTTTCAAAAATATTTCTGTTTAGAAAGCAAAAAACAGCAATACCACCCCGGACAAAGGACTCGTATTTAATATTTATACAATAGTTGCTGATATAGAGGGCATTATCATGATACATTGACTGCCCAAGAGACAGTGATATTGCCTGAAACATTGATAATGCCAAAGCCGCAGGCGGGGGCATTATCAATGTTGAAGGCAATATCTGTCCCGAGGGCAGTCAATTTATCATAATAATGCACTCTATATCAGCAACTATTGTGTTTATTTCTGTCAAGAATATAAATCTGCTGTGTGTGGGTTCCTTACATGTACATGTATGTTGAAGACCTCATGATGACCTCTGGATGTGTGTTTATGTTTCTTTCGTTACTTTTGGTGGTATGCTGGTATATTGTACATTCATGGAAGTTCCCCAAATCTATTCTTTTTTCTACTTAAAGCATTACTGACAAGAATTTATCATTCGAAATATGCATACCTACTAAGTACATAAAAAGGCACCCTGTTATATAATATTACAACAGTACTATCTGAGCAAGTATTGTTTTTATTTCAATGAAACCAAAATTTCATCTAGAAATGTCTAGAATTTAATTAAGAACTGTTGCATTACATTTGCGTTTTAAAAAGGGGACGTCACTCTAAATTGCAAGCAGGCACTACCCCGTGGTAATGCCCATGGGTATTATCATGATAATGCCTGCTTTGCATTTTAACCCATATTAATAAATACCACTTGACCATGTTTTAACCAATAAAAACAACTACATTTTCTCTGATATGAAATAAATACATGTAGTATCACTCTTTTTCAGGTTGCCAAATTTTAAACTGCTAATAACGTCAAGTGACGGACAGAGATTTTATGCTGGAATATCAGGAACAGATCTAAATTACCAATTTCTTTATGCTCCCACAGATGCAGGGTTGGATATAAGTGTGTATAATTTTCTAAGGTTATATCAGTATATTTGAGGAATATTGTCCGTACACAGTAATTATCTTGCACGAGATTGTGAGTGTAATGTATTATTTTGCATGCAACAATGCTCCTCAATATTAGTGCATTTATACCAGTGCAATAAATTATTTGAATTGACAATAGTCCTTTACTCTATTACGATAACCTTTTATAGCAAGACCTTTTAATTGTCAAATAAGTCAAATTTTAAACATTGTTGAATATTACATTGTATGTTGCTGAACAGTAAAAGACTTCTGAAGCTAGCAATAGAATCGCAGAACGAGTGTTAAACGGAGTTTCAACAATTCATTGCTCGAACTCTTAAAACTGCCCCATAAAAGGAAGATCAATGGAGGAATCCGAGATTATATATGTATTTTGAAAGTATATAACTCTCATAAAGCATTCCAGTCCACTGTTTATTGTTAAAAAAAAAAACCACAACTACGCAAATAATTGAGTTCTTAAAACTTTTATATTATACAAACTTGATATTTAGGACTACATTTTTGACAGGAAATTATGATGTGGGTACAGATTCATTTGCAGAGTACATCCGAACTTCTGCTGAGGTAGCAGACTATTTATTGGTAATGGCAGAGCTAAAAGGTGGGTTTGGAATATATGACATGAATTAATGCTAGGCAAGTCTGCTGGAACAGTGAAGCTAAATACAGTGCTGCCTAGCGCGTCTGCTGTTGGTGGTTAGGGGTGACCATATCGTTGGGAGGGGGGTGTCAGCATAATACTGAAAGCACTACCGCGGACAATTGTGGGTAACGTGTTTGGTGAATGCCAAGCTTCCTGCACGCTAAAGTATTTCCGAAAAAAGAGTATGATAATGGCCGTCACTGAAGGTCAAATTATTCGACCCAACTCATTCATCCACTCTTTCACAGTGGCAGTTAAAATGCCCCCCCCCCCCCTTTACATCCCGTCTCATCCCTATTTGAATCGTACATTGTTTAACTAGTTCTTTTTCTGAAGAAGCACGAAGCATTTGCCACAGGACGTTAAAGATGCTCGCTGGCCATGTTTTGGTCTTTCTGTCAGATTTTCGGAATCCTCGGGTTTTATCCATTTCTTAAACATGAATTTTTTTGCCCATGAACCAACACTTTTTCTTTTATAATTCAATTATAAATACCTTAAAATGGTATTTGACAAAATTTTATAAAGTCCTTTTTATTTTTTCATACATCTTTGAGATACTGAAGTTGTCTATGCAAAGACAATGAAAAATCCAGAGAAAACCCATTTCCTGCACATTTTCAAGGCATTGTAGCTCTAAAATGAGCACATGAACCTATATTTTTTTCTTGCTTATTTGTTTACTATTCATATGTTCTCTCAAACTAAAACACCTATTTCAAATCCTATTTATTTCCTATTAGACCAGCGATCATCCTTAAGCAAACAACGACTAAATGAATTAATGTCATTGTACCACAAAAGATGGAATGATAAAATAATATACATGTACAAATATTCATAAACATAGCATAAAGGTATCAGTTTAAACTATAATCTGAACCACTGTGAATGTAAAATGGTTTAGCTAACAAACGTAGATGAAGATTACTAAATATTGGAAAATTTTATTCGAAATATTTAAGTTTTTAACAACGTTTCACAGTACATTCTACACTGCAATACATTTTCTGTATCATTTTGTTTTTAGGCCGCACCAAATTGATCTTTCGTTCTTTGGTTTTCGCCACACCGATTTTTGGACTATGTTAATTTTAAGAAAAAAACATTTTTGCAGCTTCAATTTCCAAAAATTCTGAAAATTCGCTCCAAATTCTTCATTTTTTAAGAAATTAAAAATAAAAATGGTTCGTCCGCTCCTAAAATTTTGAAAAAAATTAATTTTTTTCACATTTTTGCAATATTTCAGTTAAAAAAATGTGTGCTGCACGTAAACTTTATCTTTGCCCAAAACAATTAAACCTCAAGAAAAAAAATTAAGATTAAAATTTCGATCACTCGGACATGTTTTTGTCATCCAAAAATCCAAAGAACTGAAAATCAATTTGGTGTGGACTTAAAAATTATGTCTTTTACGAAGTGGGAAACATAGATTTTGATTTGCGATTTTTATCGAACATTTTTTTTTATTCCTCTCCGATTTTGTTCGTTCGAGTTCTCAATAACCGTCATAGATATGGATCTGAGATTTTCCACGATGAAAGATCAATGTTTCTAGACGTGACTAATACTATTCACTGGGGTCACTGAGACGTATAATGAGGAGTTCCAAGAGGCTAGGGGTTTACTATAGGACCCTACGGGAAATTTTTTTTTCTTCGAAAAACTCTACGATAGTGACCAATAACCATCTCATATCATATATTTTATTGTACACCGTGGCTACACCTATTAAATGACATAATGACATATACCTCGTTCCTCTAGGGGGCTAATCGCCACCCCCCAAAGTCGAATAATTTTGAAACATTTCATTTGCAATTAAAATCCATAGCTTTAAATCATATATTTTATTATTCTCCGTAACAAGACCCATTAAATGACATGTACCTCATTCTTTCAGTAGGGTGATCCTCGCCCCCATAAATCAATAATGTCCAATTATCTCATAAACCGTTAAAATCCCCACCCTAAACCATATATTTTCTTATTCCCCATGGTAAGACGCACCAAATGACACATACCTCGCTTCCCCAGGGGTTTATCACCATTCCCATCAAATCAATAATGTTCAATTATCTCAAAAACCTTTAAAATTCTCTCCCCTAAACAAACTATTTTCTTATTCCCCATGATAAGACCCACCAAATGACACATGCCTTGCTTCCCCAGGGGGTTATCACCACTCCCATCAAATAAATAATGTTCAATTATCTCAAAAATCGTTAAAATCGCCACCCCTAAACTATATATTTTCTTATTCCACATGGTAAGACGCATCAAATGACACATACCTCGCTTTCCCAGGGGGTTATCACCACTCCCATCAAATCAATAATGTTCAATTATCTCAAAAACCGTTAAAATCGCCACCCCTAAACCACATATCTTATTATTCCCCATGGTAAGACGCACCAAATGACAATTACCTCGCTTCCCCAGGGGGTTATCACCATTTTTATCGATTATCTCAAAAACCGTTAAAATCCCCACCCCTAAACCATATATTTTTTCTTATTCCCCATGGTAAGACACACCAAATGACACATACCTCGCTTTTTAATTATTTCAAAATCCATAAAAATGTTTATCCCTTTAACACGTTTTAATACGCAATGTTCAAATCTCAAAAACCATTTAACTCCATACCCCGTAACACATATATTTCTAATAACCTATAAGGAGACGCAATAAATGATTTTACACATTGTCCGGTGAATGGGGGTATTCACTCGTAAAAAATCAACAAAAGACATTGAGACCCTTGGCCCTTAATTATAAACATGTTTATTCTTTTTGAAAAGCTCAGAGATCCTCAGAGTTCATGTCCCACCCCTTTAAACACTGGATGTATCATCAGTGTTTCTGAATAGCTTCGAAACGGCTGGCCGGGATAATCATTATGCCCATGATAAGACCTAGTGAATGCACAATTGG
This sequence comes from Mytilisepta virgata, assembly GCA_028015205.1. NCBI lineage: Eukaryota > Metazoa > Mollusca > Bivalvia > Mytilida > Mytilidae > Mytilisepta > Mytilisepta virgata. The sequence goes on from CM051521.1 coordinate 73,022,332, forward strand.
TAATGTTCGCGGGGATAATTTAATATTGCCGGAAGATAATAAATTGTTATATATAAAAAACAAAATCCTCCAATAATATTTTATGCTAAACTGTATTGGTCTAACTTTTTTATTTTTGCCTGATTTTTATGGGGCTGGTTTATTATGTTCCTTGCTGGAAAAAAATCCACTTTCGATCCTATTTTGTCTATATCTGTTGTCGTTTTTGTGATATAAGGTGACGTGCTAATTTTTGAAACTTTTTAATTCTTCATCGGATTTGATGATTTTATTTAAATGATTCCTCACGAAAAACCAAACAAACGTTACTGCAGATTTTGTTTGTATCTTTCACCGTTTCCAAAATAAAAGGATCAAAGGGGCCATGTTATGTTCATTGATGCTTACCACATATCCTTACATTTTTATATGTATATTGAATTTTGCCTCGTCCTTACGCAAATGAATTAAAACGAAAGAGAAAAATCATGTTGTTATTGGCCACAGTGGGTAAAAGGTCGACAAGGTCACTAACTAAGAGAAGAAATTTTGTTTCATGATGATACATGTATCTATCAAAAGATGACACTGATTTCGTTCTGTGATTTCGCAGGTGTGTTATATTATGTAACTCAGATATTTTTTGTATTATTAATGTGGTCTTGTATCATTTAATTATTTTATTTTCTGTCCTTACATCATATTGTAGATTTAATATAATATTGATACAAGGAAGTAATCAATGTATCAGACATATTATATGTAATAATAGATATTATTTCATTTGCTTGGTCATAAATTAACAAAATTTCTTGTGTTGCAATTGATCATTTTATATAAATACGATTAAAACTACACTGACTTGGTGTTGGGAGGACTTATCACGCCAAGTAAGAAGTGTTTTTTATTTAATGAAACCGAATACATTTTATAACACCATACAATATAATCAGTTCTCGTAAACGATTCAGAAATATTGGGATATATCTCTGTCAATGCAGCATGTCGACGAGTAAAAGTTGATCAAATGGGCCATGTATGACTGTAAAAATTGGGTAACACAAAATACCCATATCACTATTTTCAAGTAACCTCTCCATTAAGTATGCATAAACTTTATAGGAACAATTTCCCAATTTTAGTCTCTGAAAAACAAATAATTTATTGAATACAATGTAAGGCTTTCGAGATATCAGTGACTTCGTTTGGGAGACTTCGTAACAGTTCACTGTTACAGTTATTATTCGTTGTAATACGTTTCGTGTTTTTGAAACAACTGATTAATCCAAATCCAATTGAAAAGTTATTATTACACTGAATTGGACGCATTTGACTTTATATTTCTTTTTAAAAAAACATTTTATCTTAAAAACAACGCATCCCTGATTGGTTCGAGATACTGTCTTTCAACAGACATTTTTGAAATTATTTGGTAATGAGTACAAACAGGTTAGAAAATTAATACATACATGACATCTCCATGTAGAGCGTGTTTGCCATTGTCTGTATGAAAAATGAAAGGATATGCAGAATGAGCCAGGACGAAAATACGACGTTAGTTTATACACGGAAATATAATGAAACACTCAGAAAAGTACGTAATGTACATATATACCGGATTTGAAATGCACATGTGTGGAGCCTATCGAATAATCTGTAAACAAATCGTAAACTAACCGTAACAAATCGTAAAACAAATTGTTAACGAGACATTTACTGATTCTTCTGAGTAGTTTATGGAGGGTTACGTGTTGTTGCGACCGGATTACGATACTTACGGATTGTTACAAGTTGTTTACGAGTTTTCTACGGAAAATGTAATCAGTGGACAATCGCAAAAAAAATGTTGACATGTCAAAAATTTTGCGCTACTTTCACGGATACCGAAGAGTGTCTGCGAGTTGTGACGAGTTATTAACTGATACCAACGAGTTATGTACGGATGCTTGCGATTGACGATGAGTTGGCGATCCGTAAGGACTTGTAAGGAAAATCCGTGTGTGTGAAGGGGGTATAACGGAATCCCAAAGAAAAACAAGCATTAAATGAATGCTTTCCGTAACAATAATCCTAGATAAGCATAGTTTAAACTTAGAAAAGTCTTACAAAAAGTAAGTAAAACAAGTAAGTGCATTGATTGAGCGACAAACCAAATAATAAGTAAAATAAAAAAAAGAATTTCTAAAAATGTATTAATATCCCTATAAAATATCTTTATGCTTTGAATTGTGTAGCACTTTTTTTGTTTGACAGTACCTTTCATATATCCTTTCAGACCCAGCCTGTACATATACTTCAAACAATGTTGTGTCAGATTGTAAAGGTAAACAATTTAATATTAAGTAATTAAAACAATCTGACGCAAGAGTAAAACAAGATAATTACTTTGGCAATTACACATTGATTTTTCATCTTTGTGAATTTTCTGAAAAATATAAACACACAAGAGAGCGATTTATCATATATGAAATGTGAAAAGTTAACAGACAGACGGACGACGGACGCTAAGTGATGACAAAAGCTCACATGGCCTTTGGCCAGGTGAGCTAAAAATGATAAAATACATATGCATCCCGAGCTCCACGAGTAGGGAATACATGTACTTTTGTCAATATAAAAACACTCTTCGTTGTTTGTATGAGACGTCCATTAAAATAATTTACATACACGAATATATGTACATTTGCGTTTCCGAAGTTTGCCGATGATTACAGAGGTAATTCCCATTGTGTTGTATCGAATATCCGGGACATTTGGAAGAATTACGTGGGTATTTATGACCCGGATACGTTTATTTGGCACAGTAGGGTTGGCGGGTCGCTTCACACATTAATGAAGGAAATTCCGGTTTGCTGTCACTCTGACATCATTTTGTTTTAGTCTTGTTAGAATTATGAAAAACGTAGTAGATTGCCAATACCTCGTTTCCGTATCTCCTGGGTGTAAATTTTTAATAATTTATAAAATTTTCAATCTGCAGATTTTTCTATTTGTTACAGTCATTGATATGAGATATTTTCCAGCTACTGACCCGTACACCATATTCAAACGTACTACATTAAAACATATGCCATCTTTCACTAACGTCAGGGATACTTAGGTTCTAAGATTATAACTTAAAAATGAAAACACGAAAATTACAAGGTATAATTAAAAATTGTAAACGCGATGTGTATTTAAAACTTACTCAGTGATATTTAGAGAAAGCAACCACAAATAACAAACATATAAACACGACAAAAAACTCACAAAGACTGGTTTAGAAACGGGTTTGACATTTAAAATTAGTTTGCACAATTCAATCACTACGCATTTGTCTAAGACAAAATATAAATGCTCGATATTTGTGAGAAAAAAAATTGACATGTTTACTTTACGTAATAGATGTTTTGAACAACAACCAACCAACTAATGGAGCAACCGATGCAGAAAGAAACGAAGTTGAATCAAACATCGATAAATCATATTATTCTAGTACGCAAGAAATGCCAAGTTCGACAAATGAAGACATATCAACTATCAGAACTACAGATGTTCCAAGCACGACATCTGAAGAAAGATCAACTGTTTTTACTACAGATGTACCGAGTACGACATCTAAAGACAAATCAACTGTTGTAACTACATATTTACAAAGTACGACATCTGAAGACAAATCAACGGTTGTAAATACAGATGTACCGAGTACGAAATCTGAAGAAAAATCAACTTCTGTGACAACAGATGTACACAGTACGACAACTGAAGACAAATCAATTGTTGTAACTACAGATGTCTCCAGCACGAATACTGAAGATAAATCAACTGTTGTAACTACAGATGTCCCGAGTACAACTACTGAAGATAAATCAACTGTTGTAACTACATATGTATCGAGTGCGACATTTGAAGACAAATCAACTGCAGATATAAGTACATCTGTATCAAGTACGACAACTGAAAACAAATCAAGTGCTTTAACTACAGATGTACTAACTACAAACACTGAAATCAAATCAACTGTTGTAACTATAGGTGTAATAAGTACGAAAACTGAAGATAAATTAACTTTGGTAACTACAGATGTTCCGAGTAAAACTACTGAAGACAAACCAACTGTTGTAACTAGATATGTCCCGAGCACAACTACTGAAGATAAATCAACCGTTGGAATAACATATGTACGGAATACGACATTTGAAGACAAATCAACTGCAGCTGTAGATACATATGTATCAAGTACGAAAAACTCAAATGCTTTAACTACAGATTTACCAACAACAAACACTGAAGTGAAATCAACTGTTGTAACTACAGATGTACCAAGTACGAAAACTGAAGATAAATCAACGGCTGTAACTACAGATGTACCGAGTAAGACTACTGAAGACAAATCAACTGTTCTAACTACAAATGTCCCGAGCACGACTACTGAAGATAAATCAACCGTTGTAACTACATATGTACCGGGTACCACATTTGAAGACAAATCAACAGCAGATGTAAAAACAAATGTACCAAGTACGATAACTGAAAACAAATCAAACGATTTAACTAAAGATATACCAAGTACAACAACTGAAGACAAATCAATTGCAGTAACTAGAGATGTACCGAGTACGACATTTGAAGATAAATCAACTGCAGCTGTAAGTACATATGTATCAATTACGACAACTGAAAACCAATCAATTGCTTTAACTACAGATGTACCAACTACAAACACTGAAATCAAATCAACTGTTGTAACTACAGGTGTAATAAGTACGACAACTGAAGACAAATCAACTGTTGTAACTGATGTACCAACTACAAACACTGAAGTCAAATCAACTGTTGTAACTACAGGTGTAATAAGTACGACAACTGAAGACAAATCAACTATTGTAACTACAGATGTACCGAATAAGTCTACTGAAGACAAATCAACTGTTGTTACTAGAGATGTCCCGAGCACGACTACTGAAGATAAATCAACCGTCGTAACTACATATGAACCGAGTTCGACATTTGAAGACAAATCAACAGCAGCTGTAAATACAGATTTACCAAGTACGATAACTGAAAGCAAATCAAATGCTTTAACTAAAGATATGCCAAGTACAACAACTAAAGACAACTCAACCTTTGTAACTACAAATTTACTACGTACAACTACTGAAGACAAATCAACAGGTGTAACTACATATGTACCAAAGACGACAACAGAAAACAAATCGACTGTTGTAACTACAGATGTACCGAGTACGACCACTGAAGATAAATCATCTGTTGTAACTACAGATGTTCTCAATACGACTTATGAAGACAAATCAATTGGTGTAACTACAGATGTACTAAGTACGACCACTGAAGATAAATCAACTATTGTAACTGCATATGAAAACAGTGCCAATGCTGAAGAAAAATCAACTGTAGATGTATCCGGTTCGACAAATAAAGGCCACTCAACTGTTACAACTACGGATGTATTAAGTACGACTACTGAAGACAAATCAACTGGTGTAAGTACAGATATACCAACTACAATAACTCAACACACATCAACTGTTGTAACTACAGATTTATCCGGTACGACTACTAAAGACAAATCAACTGTTGTAACTACAGATATACTCAGTTTCACAACTGAAGACAAATTAACTGTTATAACTACAGATGTAACAAAGGAGAGAAATGAAGAAAAATCGAACGTTTTTACGACAGCTGAGAACAAATTGTCTGTTGTAACTACCGATGTATCAAGTACGGAAACAGAAGATAAATCATCTACTATAACTGAGGATGTGCCAAGTTTGAAAAGTGAAGGTCAGTCAGCTGTTGTAAATACAGATGTACTGAGTACATCTGAAGGAAAATCAGGTTCTGTGTCAATGGATGTACCAGGGACGACAGGAGAAGAAAAATCAACAGTTCTCTCTAAAACAACCAATAAGCATCTGTCATTTATAGAAAACAGCCACCCGAGTACTCAAGCCGTGACTAGTAACATAAATACATTCGTAGCTGCTGATGAATATAGTGGCGTTACTTTACTGTGTCCTCTTTCTGGTCGTTCTGATCTTACTTTTCTATATTGGACCAGAACGGTTAATGGAGCCGATATGATAATTCCAGCACATGCCACTGAAGGAGACATCACCTCACCTCATTTATATTTTGGCAGTGTTAAATGGTCTGATACTGGAACATATTGGTGTCATGGGGGAAATACAAATGAAAATATTACTGGAATTCCCGTTGACCTTCGTGTTACAGCAGGTAAAACAATTTACTCAAAGGACAGAAAATCCTGTTTACCTTCGTTTTACTCTAGGTAAAACAGTTTGAATAAATAACAGAAAGATAATCAATGTTTACAACGTCAAGTTTATTGGTTTTACTAAATATACGGTGTAACAAGTTTCCTCATAAAAATTATATGCTACAACATGTATTTTCAATAAGCTGCATATATGCACATTTCAACAGTGTTTCATCAGAAAGTTCAAGGTCAAAACATGAACGAAACATGACACCGAAAAATGTTAAGTAGAAAATATTTAAGTTGAAATGAAATCAAATTCATAAACGACTGTTCATAACAATATAAATAGTCGGCAATACAATTTTATCCATAGCCATCCCAATAATGTGTTGATAAAAAGTATTGCCTAAATGAACAAAAATGTTGTCTAGCAAGAAGTGTTGGGCCTTGGTTATATGATCGCTTGTACAACAACTTTAAATTGCATACTATTTATGACTGGAAAATGTATATACAATTATCACCTGCTCTATATCATTATATATAAATGCATATACGTTTCGTAAAATGGCTTACAAATCCGATTCTTTCCATTCCAGACACACCCATGTGTTCCTGTACAATGGAGTACTACACAAAACTGCTGTTATGGGGATCTCAGAGTAGTACGAATTTCACAAGAGAAGAATGGGAAAAGGTTTTGCAACCGGTCCTTCAGGAAATCAAAAATAAGTTGCAAATCAATAAGAAATCTATTTCGTCATACAGAAGAAAACTACAGAGTGCCCGTAATACAAACAATACTGCAAAAGCACTTGGATATATGGGAGTTCTGTGCTTGTGTATTATTGCTGGCGCAGTGTTCTTTCTGGATATAATATCTATCCAACAGCACTTATATTACATTCGAAAAATGTGTAAATGGAGAACATTCAAACTATTTAAAACAAAAAAGTTGAAAAACAAGGTGTGAATAAATTACGTAAACAAACTTACACAACTGTTTGGTTCTCTTATGGTATGATTTAACATACAAATAATGTCCATTTTATGTATGATAGAGTTCCAATTATATTGTATCAACTTCAGTTTCACTGGACGAGAACATCAATTGTAAAAATTGAATCTGGTACACATTTTCCTCATGCAATATATTGCATGCGTACGTATTCTATGAAGGGTAGTTCGGGTCATAATTCATTTTGTTACACGTACGCTAGATGTGCGCGTAACAGGTCGTTCACGTACCCTAGAGGTATGCGGAATAACCTTTATACCCTATGCACAATGAACTCGTCTGCTGGAGAATAGTAATTGACCAATTAAATCATGGCCTTTTTTACAACATTTTAAATGGAGGATGCAAGTACATTTTTAAATAAGGTAAAACGAAATTTTAATTCCTGCGTTAGAGAGGTTTTGTATGCAGATCCCGTTAGTGACGAAAAGTTATCATCAGTCATTTCAAGGTTATTCGTATACTCCATCCTATATTATTTTGTGAATAATACAGTTTTGAACCTTAATGAACGGTTAATTTTGAAAAGGTACAACTTTGCGTGGGCCCTGGGCGGATGAGGTTAGAGTCGACTTTAATTCTGAAAATTTCTAGTAAATACGATGGGGGAGGGGGAGATTTTGAAGAGTACAAGCAGAGTAGTACCGGCGATTGGGCTGGATTATTGGGGTTTCAAGGCTTCAAGATTTATCTCGCTTGATATATAAGATAACAGAAGTTTAACCAAAGCAAGTCTCATTCACCAGGACAAGTTTTTCGATTTATTATAGTTTTGGAAGCGCTTGTGTACATCTATTCATATCATAAACTATCCATTCCTGCTTTGAAATTAAATAGATTGCTAGACACTTCTTCTAGGGTTTTCTGGTGTCTGTGTTTCGTTGAAGGCTACATTCCTTTATGCTTTTTATCTCATCTGGCACAAAGGTCCATTTGAGTCACTGCCAACACTTTGCGTCCGTCTTTAGACAAGTGATAATCTCTGAAACTGTTGTTACTGTGCACATTTGAACAAAACTTGCAGGAATAATACATGGAATGGTGTCTATATTCATATTTCTCATTTATCTCTAACGATTAAATCTCTTACACGTTGAACGATGCATACCGCACGATAACAATATCTTGCAATGTTAAAGGTTACTGCGCTTAAGATAATACAGTCATTGATAAAGCCACCGTATCTGAATAACACACATTGGCCCCTCCAGTACACGTGTTTCTTTAATGCGTATGGTGACAATAACCCACAACAGCAAACTCTCTTCTCCAGATTTTTTTCTATTTTCTCTCTCTGAGAAAAACGATTTGAAGTGTATTCAGTTTTTATTCTACCTATTTTTTCTGATTTGTTTTATATACACATGGGGTTATTTCTCTTTGTACAGTCTAAACAAAAATCGAGCAACTATTTGCTTGATTTATTGTTTTCACTAATTCGTTTTGTCTTTGCATTTTGATCTTGTGAACTTTGCCATTTTCTTGCTGTCTTTATATGCTTTTTCGATTTCTATTTTTTCAAAAGCAAAAATGAAACTGACAAGAAAGACACAATCTCCAATTTTGAACATAGTAAAAAAAAAGGAAAATATAACTGGGAGGAACTAGTGGAAAGAACTGTACATACGTTTTGAATAACAAAACTGAAGGCTGATGCGAACCTGATTCTGAAAATTGAATATTGAGATTATCGAAGGGTTAATTCTTTCTGGAATTCTGCTGGAAGTGACACTATATTCATACAGCTATAAAATGTAGACTTCTCAATTGCGTCTTCATAGTCCAGAATACAAACACAAATTTAACAAAATACGAAGTGAAACCTGACTGTCTGCAAATGCTCCTGAAAATAGACTTCATTTCCTTGTTCAGTGTAGTAAATCGAGTAGTGCAAGGCTACCATTCATGATCTTGATAACGTCTGTGAAAGAAGAAGCCTTCGTGATCAGTTGGAATGAAATGTACATGTATGCTAACGGTGAACTGTTACTCTACATTACACTGAACTGCCCATTCTGTGAACTTCCTACATGAGCTGAAGGAAATTTCTAGAGGTATACAATTTTTGTTTTATTGTCACATAGGGCACTTCCCCCAAATAAAAGAAAGAAAAATAAACAACACAACTGCAGAGGTAATCAATGTTTAATATATTTTACTTGATAACACTGTTAACACAAAAAAGTTTTCTCGTCAGTATTTAATCCTTATAAATATTTGTCAGCAATCTCTAGCAATAAAATTAGACACAGATCAGCAGATAGGTCAATAACGTCGTTTAGATCCACCAAGCAAATCTGGACACAAAAAATATCGACTATTATTATACCTCAGATGAATTATTGTAAGTAAAAAATCTCATTGGTTATTGTGATCATGAATAAATCTTCATATTCAAATCATATTCCACCCCTTCGGAAATCTCGCTACTTTTCCAGTATTGAAATCAGTAAATAGAATTGATGCAAACTAAGTATCAAGTTTGATTGAAAAAAGCCGTCGGGGAATATGATATTTCTGATTTGAATAAATCTTCATATTACACTACAATGTAATAAATGTATAATACGCCGTAAAATACGACATCCGTTACATGTTACTCGAAGCAATCTATTGAGATGTTGATAGACATTTTCTTTCATGACTGAAATAATAAGTAATATTGAAGGACCAGCCCACTTATTCCCCTTGATGTATTTTACATTTTGGATCTATATACATATGGTCAACTTGATAGGGGTAGCGCAATCCGACTTTTAAAAGAATCTGAATTGTCAACCCGGCCATATCAAAATTGTAACATATTAAAATCGTGGCAATGTCGGAACAAATACACCGTGTCCAATGGCACACGTGGGGACTGTAATGATACATGCGACTGGGGACACGGATATGAATGTGATAAAAGAGGTAAGTTGTTGTTTATTTGCAGATTTCTTCAAATGATAAATTACTCTAACAAGACAAATAATTGACCTTAACACTATGGTAGTTTGTAGAAATCTTCAATCAAACGCCAATTTACCTCTTTACTGCCGCTTCAAATATGTGTCCCCAATCGCACATGCTCACCCATCGTCCCCACATGTGACATTAAACACGGTGAATTATTACTAACTAAAGGAGATGATACTTGTTTACAATATTTGCTGCGCAATAAATAATAACATGTGATGTTTGCAATATCTCAGGAACAGTTTAGCTTTAATGATTGTTTGTTTACTGAGTAAACACGTTTTAAATTTATTTCAATCTGAAGAATACTAGAAAAAATGTTGATGAGTTAGAAGTACCCACTTTTAGGCTCTGTGGTGATAAAAAGAGATTTAAAGGCTTAGTAAATGCGCCATGAAGTATTTAGATAAAATTGATGACACTGGATGGTACTCAGTCAAATTTTCAATGATAAACAGGATAGTATGGTTTGTTCTTGGGGCGTAAACCTTTGGGTAGGTGCAAAGAAATACTTCAACAGGAATCATTATCGTATAATCATGGATTGAAATGTCAATACGTTAAGACCATTATATTCTTATTATTTCAAGAAACTGTATATAATATACATGTATGTTAGAAACTGTTAGCAATATTTGCGAGATTTATTACTGGTACAAGTACATCACTGTAAAAATAAAGTTTATATTTTCAGATAATGTACATATATCGTTTTTATCTTGCAAACGTTAATTTACTTATCGGGGAAAGTTATGAAAATGGTACATTTTCCGTATATTTTATGAAGGTAAATTTTGGTGCGTAATCTAGGGAGAACATGGCGCCACGAACACTGTGAACCATAATATAATGCAAACCTTCATTGCATTGGAGGAGGGGGTGGCACGTTTTTGGGAATTGTGAAAAAGAATAATTTTTGGGGAGCATTGAGATTAGAAATATCTTATATGATTGATTTATCAGATATCTTATTTAGTAAATAAGATATCTTAATTAGTTCACTAAGATATCTCAATTAGTTTATGAGAGATATATTTTATCACCTAAGAGCTTAAAAGGGGAATTTTAAGAATTGGGAAAAGATTTCACATGTTTAGGGGATTGGGAAAATCGGGGAAGCAGAATAGTATATATGCGGTTCTAAATTATAATTTGTTGTATCAAGTGGTGGATCATCCGGAAGTGACGTTAACCGGAAACTGGAAGTACTGGAAGCATAAGAAGGTGCTTGTGCGCATGCGAAACTGGAAGTGATGGATTTTCCCATAATTTGTTTACGGAAGTGACGTCAGTCACGTGCTGGGACCCGCAAGTGGTTGGCGTGCATGCGAATCGGAAGTAGTGGATTTTTCCGCCATTTTCCCATTATTTACTTACGAAAGTGACGTCAGTCACGTAGTGGTACCCGGATGTGCAATGCTTGACCAGAATTCAGATTGGATTATCTCCCTTTTTCCCGTGATTCTCGGTCGCCTCTGGGTCTTTCGTCGGTCTGTATAGGGTAAGGGTCTCGTATCGATACTCTCACTGTTTTGTCGAAGTCCGAGAGTATCGAAGTAAAGAGAGGTTAATGTATCATCTCCCCTTATCCCGCGCTTTTCCCCACGGGTGATGTTTTCTGTGAGGACCAAAGGTGGGATTGGATTATGTCCCCTTACCTCCAAGTGATGCTGTCACCACTAGATCAATAGAGGGGTGTCCTTAGCAACCGCCTTAGCAACGGCGGTCCATTTCATTGCTCTATGATGCACTTCGTTTCCCTTCTCTTGCTCCATGCCGCTCTTCGCTGCTCGTCGCTGTTCATCGCTACTGATGACCTTACTCGCGTGCTCATTTCAGTTTTGTGGGGCTACTTGTCACTGTTTTCGCTGCTGCTGCTGCTCCTGCTGCTTGTTGCTGTTTATAATCGCTGCTCTTCTCTTGCTCATCGCTGTTTTTCTTTTGCTCTTTGCTGTTCATCGCTAATCATGACTATACTCACGTCTTCATTTCAGTTTTGCTGCTGCTCCTGGTGTTTGTTGCTGTTCGTCATCGCTGCTCTTCTCTTGCTCATCGCTGTTTTTCTCTTGCTCTTTGCTGCTCATCGCTGTTTTTCTCTTGCTCTTTGCTGCTCATCGCTGTTTTTCTCTTGCTCTTTGTTGCTCATCGCTGTTTTTATCTTGCTCTTTGCTGCTCATCGCTGTTTTTCTCTTGCTCTTCTCTTACTCATCGCTGTTTTTTTTTTTTGCTCTTTGCTGCTCATCACTGTTTTTCTTTTGCTCTTTTCTGCTCATCGCTGTTTTTCTCTTGCTCTTTGCTGCTCATTGCTAATCATGACTATACTCGCGTGCTCATTTCGGTTTTTTGGTGCTACTTGTTGCTGTTTTCGCTGCTGCTCCCGCTGCTTGTTGCTGTTCGTCATCGCTGCTTTTCTCTTGATCATCGCTGTTTTTCTCTTGCTCTTTGCTGTTCATCGCCACTCATGACCTTACTCGCGTGCTCATTTCAGTTTTTTGGAGCTACATGTCACTGTTTTCGCTGCTGCTGCTGCTCTTGCTGCTTGTTGCTGTTCGTCATCGCTGCTCTTCTCTTGCTCATCGCTGTTTTTCTCTTGCTCTTTGCTATTCATTGCTACTCATGACTTTACTCGCGTGCTCATTTCATTTTTTTGGTGCTACTTGTCGCTGTTTTCGCTGCTGCTGTTGCTCCTGCTGCTTGTTGCTGTTCGTAATCGCTGCTCTTCTCTTGCTCATCACTGCTCTTCTCTTGCTCATCCTTTTTTTGTCTTGCTCTTTGCTGTTCATCGCTAATCATGACTATACTCACGTCCTCATTTCAGTTTTGGGGCTAATTGTCGCTGTTTTTGGTGCTGCTGCTAGTGGTGGTCGATTGTCGCTAGTCAAAGATTGGATCTGTGCGATAGCACCCTTACATCCGGGTCAATTGAAAGGCCACTCTGCATTTATCCAGGCTTGTGACTGGCTATCATAAGATAGGCTGCATTTAATCCTTCTCAAGTTTTTAAGGCCACTCTGCAATTGTCCAGATTTATGACTGGCTATATATATGTATAAACATATATAGGATGCATTACCCTCCTTCGTTTTTTTTAAATTTTTTATTTATCTTATTTTTTTCTGTTTTTCTTTGTAATATGTTCCAATTCCTCCGTCACATAGAGTCATTGCTGTCTTCAGCTGGTTGTGGGTCGCAGTCGTTCAATACACGGTTAAGCAGATGTTTTCGTTTTTCTACGGCATATTCCCATGATTCTTTTGATTCGTAGTCTTCCTCGTCTCTCAAGCGTTTAGCCGTTTTCTTGCTCTTTCTATATACGGGGTCTTTTCATGTCTTGATGCCAGGACATCAGTCCGGGGTAATGCTTTCGTATTTCGTCTCTGTATGAGTCAAACATGTCTCTATATGCTGCCAAGCGTGCCTTGTCTTTTTCCATTCCAAGCAGCAGCGAAAACAGCGACAAGTAGCACCAAAAAACGGGGAAAAGGGGAGATAATCCAATCTGAATTCTGGTCAAGCATTGCATCACTTCCGGTTGCGCAGCGATGACGAACAGCAACAGGCAGCAGGAACAACAACAGCAGCGAAAACAGCGGAGAGCAAGAGAAAAACAGCGGTGAGCAGGAGAAGAGCAGCGATGACGAAGAGCAACAAGAAGAGCGGCATGGAGCAAGAGAAGCGAAACGAAGTGCATCATAGAGCAATGAAATGGACCGCCGTTGCTAAGGCGGTTGCTAAGGACATCCTCATTGATCTGATGGTGATAGCATCACTTGGAGGTAAGGGGATATAATCCAATCCTACCTTTGGTCCTCTTAGAAACATCACCCGTGGGGAAAAGCGCGGGATAAGGGGAGATAATCCTATCACCTCTCTTCGACATAACAGTGAAAGTATCAGTCCCTAGAGACTCGATGCGAGACCCGTACCCTATACAGACCGATGAAAGACCAAGAGACGACCGAGAAGCAGGGAAAAAGGGAGATAATCCAATCTGAATTCTTGTCAAGTATTGCACATCCGCGTACCACCACGTGAATGACGTGACTTCCTAAGTAAATAATGGGGAAATGGCGCGAAACTCCACTTTTTCCGGTTGCGCATGCGTGCAAACCACTTCCGGTTTCGCTAACACATGTGCAGACCACACATCCGGATCCAAGCACGTGAAAGACGTCAAATCATGGGGAAATCCATCACTTCCGGTTGCGCATGAGCGCAAACCACTTCCGGGTAGTTCCGGTTCCGATCATGTAACTTCCGGTTCCAGTGACGTCACTTCCGGATGATCCACGACATGATCCACCACAAATGATAATTTAGAACCGCATATATACTACTTAATACGATATGATAGTATACTCAACAACAGCTATCTAAAATACAAACTGGGTAAGCACTTGAACAAAGAACTAAACCATATCATTATAAAAAACAGGATAATTATATATATTTAGTGCAAGGCTAGTCCTAGACTCCTCTGACGTTGAACGAACTTTTTGTACTGTTTTGTACCGTGGGATGACTAAATATAAAACTGGTTAATTTGCGAGACTAGCTTGTTTATTATCTACTCCCAAAAACTTACAATGCTTCACTTCTATATATATATTTGCCTTTTCAGAAATGTTTTCCATGTTGGTAATCATAGTGTATTGGTTTTTATAGTGTGTTATGTACATTTATTTCATTAATATATCTCAATTAGCTTATAAAATATCTCTTTACTTTATAAGATATCTTGAAAGTGGAATAACTATAAAAACGGCTTGCCATACACGGCGCCCAAAACAATTAATCAAAATGTTTAAGGGCAATTAAAAAATACCAAAAGGGTAAAGTCAAAACCATGTAAGGACAGGGAGATACCCTTAGCTTTCACAAAATTTAACACTTTGGACCAGTATCAATTTCGGGCTAATATTGAAATACTAGCAACTGAATTAGTTGATTGCTACAGAAGCGAAACCTTTCAGATTCTTTCGTCAGAAATTTAATTTGAAATTCGGAAATTGATCAAGGAATTTACACAAATTTTCCGGTTTTATATGGTGCATGTGGAGTGTGATATGTCGTCCCACGCCAAAAGGTCGTTTGACAGTTGAGGAATCGCAGATTACTGCATCACACGTGATAAGGTAAAAAATGGCTTCGGGATTAATGTAACGTATGCAAGACTGGGACAAGGAAAAAACATGTGGACAGGGGTTTTATTGCGCAATTTCACCATGAAATATTTTAGAGATGACTCTGGTTGAATATTAATCCAATATGATACAGATTAAATTACAATGGATGAAAAACCGTGAAGTTCTGAAGTAAAAATCAACTTTTAGCCTAAAATGACTTCCATTAAGTGTCTTTTAAAACATAAAATATATTTTTTGACATTTCAGGATGTACATTATCAATACCATCTGTTTTATACAAAAATGATGATTTGTTGACAAAACAAACATCATTGACATTTCTAGTCCTTCTGCAGAGAACTGACGAGTTGAAGTGTCCTCTTACACACGGTGTGGTGATGAAGTGGAGATTTAAATTATAATATACCATAAAATAATAAGATAAATTGATAAAATATTAACCTACAAATATTCAGATAGTTTATTGGGAATTTGCATTGAAAGGAAAAGAAAAAACTTACCATGTTGAAGATGTATTGCTTGTAGTACATGTCGATTTGTCGTCAAACGGCCTTTTACAGAATTGCAATTAGCTGGAGCCTTAATTCCATATATAAACTGCAACAATTATCAGATTTGCCCGTTTTTCTCGAATTTCAAATTAACTTTCTGTCGAGGAGACCTTACATGTTTCGTTTCTGGGACCATTTGAATCTTTGTTTCCTAAAATTTGGTTTCTCAACTTAATTCATGATCAGATTATCATTTCTGGTCAGACAATATAAAAGTATATGACACTAGTACATCAACAGTTAGTTACCGAGGTATTTATTAAAACTATGTATATGTATATCAGAATTGCATAGATCAGAAATGAAATAATCGCAATGAAAGCTCATATTTGAATCTATATGGATTAAAATTCAATTGAATGTGGTTGTGCTTTTTTCCGATGTTGACACAGGTCCTAATCACTTGATTCCAATCTTGACCTCTGTTACAGTGTACGCCATATAAAGGAATTGAGACACCATCTTTTCTTATAAATAAAATTCAAAATTTAAATGCGGCAAAAATGCTAACGACTCTATTAATACGGTAATATCGCCTTTGTTAACATATGCAAAAATGTGATGCTAATTTTGGTTTAACTCAATGAATATATGAACTATGAAATATTTAATGTGTTAAATTTGTTTTTTTTAAATGCCTGATAATAGTTAATGAATATGTCAAATTGATAAATGGCACGATAAGAGTAGTCATCAAACGTCAAAATTATCTTCTCTGTTAAGCAAATCTGTATAACAAAAAAATGTGTAAATTGAGAGGTATATACAAAATAATATCTGAAGAGCATTAAGTTTGCATATCAACAAAATCCCGTAGCAGCTTTTGATAAATAAATGTTTTATAAAACCATGTTATCTTAATGTTTATCTGAATTACCTTTATCTTTTTTACTTTAAGCATTGGGATGACCTAATAGGAATCCCGCGTCTGCTCAAATTTCGCATTAAGAAGCATATTGTGAACTTGAAGTCCTGTTCAGAATAAAAGCAGTGTCGTTAATTTTGCATATCAACGTGTTTTCTATATAAACTCATGTGATAGCGTTATGCGTAGGAGCTGTTTCCTGAATTGACCTTCATCGTGTCTATTTCATCTGAAAAGGTCATTCTTTTGATATTGACTTTATTCGGTTATCTATATGATAGAGAATAATACATCACATGCCGTATCACCCCGAGATTCCAATAAAAGCCCGAGGGATGATATTGGTCGAGATATGATACGGATTTTGTCACGTTTTATGCGCTTTATCATATATGAACAGTGGTGACGAATTTGTTGTCCGAAAGGAATACTTTATTGAATTAATGGGTGTTAAACTATGAATAAATACATTCTTGTTGGTTGTGTAATAATAATTACAACACATACAAGTAAGTAGAACAACAAAGACAACACCGCCATACCATGATGTGGACAAAAAACAAGCACGTGCTGACGAAATCGTCAGTTTAGTTCAAGCCCATGAAATAGAACCAAAAACAATTTAATAATTTACATAGAAATTGCACGAAAATTCATTATTGGGTACAATGTAGTCCACTTCACACAAAAATGAGAATTGTTATATAAATACATTGAGCAGTGTCGCTGCTTTAAACAACTATTAGGGATGGAATTATCTCTTGTAATTTTCGACCTATTTAGATTCGTTATTCTTCTGATTTAAGTCATGATATTGATTAAATATATCTATAAAAGTCGTGGACTTCTGGAATGATGCAATGTCACTTTTCAGCACTTTAAACTGGGCACATTATATTAAAGGTAGAGATAAAACAAAACACTAGCAGTAGAAACAGGTGACCGTAAATACACAAATTCTAACTTGGCTTCATTGTTTTATTGTTTTCTGTGCATGTTTCACATCTGTGTTTCCTACAAGTACATGTATGTTTCTTTCATTTTCATAGTGTTTTGGTATTAAGTTAAGACTACTGTTGTTTTTCTGTCATTTTCATGAGAAGAGGACCTTAATGCCACTAATGCTTACAGCTGATCCATTCTGGGAATATTGATAGGTTACTTATATTGGAAATAAGTGGTCGTCGTTATGTTTTCAAAACCAAAATTACTTTAATTGGAATCACAAGTGAAAATTATCTGTTGTGAAAAACAAATCAGTCATTTTTACTCAGACTGAGCTGAGGTTGACTATTGTAGTGGACTTGATGCATATGGACCGTAAGTAAGACATAATTTTATCCTTGAAAGTGAAGAATATAATTGAAGTTAGGTTACAGGCTTCTATGGCGTCAAACGTTTCAATATTAAAAAAATATTGATTCAAAAAAATAATTTATGTTCAAAACTTACATATATATATATATATGCTATATTTTTCTATATATATTCAACAAATAAAAATTTATTATCGAACTTACAAATGTATAGGTAATATTTTTCTATATGCATTCAAGAAATAAAAATGTATGCGCAATATTTTAAACATAGATTTAATTAGGTTAGGGTTAGATTTGGGATTAGCGGTTATGGTTATGGTTATATGGTTAGGTTTAGGGTTAGGTTAACTATAGCCCTAACACAAACCCTAACACTAACCCTATTCTACCCTACCCTACCCTACCCTACCCTCCCTACCCTACCCTACACTAACCCTAACCCTAATCCTACTCTAACCCTAACCCTAACCTTAACCCTAACCAATACCCTAACCCTAACCCTAACCCTAACCCTAACCCCTACCCTACACTAACCCTAACCCTAACCCTACCCTATCCCTTATCCTAACCCTACCCTGACCCTAATCCTTACCCCTAATCCTAACCCTAACCCTAACCCTAACTCTAACCTTACCCTTACCCTAACCCTAACCCTAAACATATCCCAACCCTATTCTAACCCTAAACCTAACCCTACCCTAACCCTAACCCTAGCCCTAATCTTTACCCCTATAATCCACACCCTAACCCTTACCCGTACCCTTACCCTAACCCTAACCCTAACCCTAAACATAACCCTAACCCTAACCCATAACCCTAACCTTACCCTGACCCTAGCCCTATCCCTACCTATCCTAACCCTAAACCTAACCCTACCCTAGCACTAAACCTATTTCTAACCCTAATCATAACCCTACCCTAACCCTAATCTTTACCCTTACCCTAGTCCTAACCCTAACCCTAACCCTAACCCTAACCCTAACCCTAACCCTAACCCTAAACATTACCCTAACCCTAACCTTTATCCTTACTTTAATCTAACCCTCATCCTACCTTAACCCTAAAACTCACCATACCCTAACCCTAATCCTAACACTCACCCTACCCTACCCTACCCTAACCCTAACCCTAACCCTAATCTTTACCCTATAATCCAAACCCTAACCCTCACCCTAACCTTAACCCTAACCCTAACCCTAACCCTAACCCTAAACATAACCCTAACCTTAACCTTACCCTAACCCTAACCCTAACCCTAACCCTAACCCTAATTTTAACCTTACCCTAACCCTAACCCTAACCCTAACCCTACCCCTAAACCTAACCCTACCCTAGAACTAAACATATTTCTAACCCTAATCATAACCCTACCCTAACCCTAATCTTTACCCTTACCCTAGTCCTAACCCTACCCCTAACCCTAACCCTAACCCTAACCCTACCCCTAACCCTAACCTAATTCTAACACTATCCCTACCCTATCCTAACCCTAAACCAATTTCTAACCCTAACCCTAACCCTACCCTAACCCTAATCTTTACCCCTATAATCCTAACTCTAACCCTAACACTACCCTAAACCTAACCCTAAACATAACCCTAACCCTAACCTTTACCCTTACTCTAATCTAACCCTCATCCTACCTTAACCCTAAAACTCACCATACCCTAACCCTAATCCTAACACTCACCCTACCCTACCCTGACCCTAACCCTACCCTAAACCTAACCCTAACTCTAACCCTAATCTTTACCCTATAATCCAAACCCTAACCCTTACCCTTACCCTAACCCTAACCCTACCCCTAACCCTTACCCTAAACATAACCCTAACCCTAAACATAACCCTAACCCTAACCCTAACCCTAACCTTAACCTTACCCTTACCCTTACCCCAACCCTAACCCTAACCCTAACCCAAAACATAACCCTAATCCTAACCCTAACCCTAATCCTAACCCTAACCTTAACCTTACCCTAACCCTAACGCTTACCCTTACCCTAACGATTACCCTTACCCTAACCCTAACCCTAACCCTAACCTTAACCTTAAACATAACCCTAACCCTAACCCTTACCCTTACCCTAACCCTAATCCTAACCCTAACCTTAAACATAACCCTAACCCTAACCCTAACCATAACCTTAACCTTACCCTTACCCTTACCCTAACCCTAACCCTAACCCTAATCCTAAACATAACCCTAACACTAACCCTAACCCTTACCCTAACCCTTACCCTAACCCTAACCCTAACCCTAACCCTAACCCTAACCCTAAACCCTAACCCTAACCCTAACCCTAACCCTAACCCTAACCCTAACCCTAAACCTAACCCTAACCCTAACCCTAAACATAACCCTAACCCTAACCCTAACCCTAACCCTAACCCTAACCTTTACCCTTACTCTAATCTAACCCTCATCCTACCTTAACCCTAAAACTCACCATACCCTAACCCTAATCCTAACACTCACCCTACCCTACCCTAACCCTAACCCTACCCTAAACCTAACCCTACCCCTATAATCCAAACCCTAACCCTTACCCTTACCCTTACCCTTACCCTTACCCTTACCCTAACCCTAACCCTAACCCTTACCCTAACCCATAACCCCAACCCTAAACCTAACCCTACCCTAACCCTAACCCTAACCCTAACCCTAACCTTAACCTTACCCTAACCCTAACCCTAAACCTAACCCTACCCTAGAACTAAACATATTTCTAACCCTAATCATAACCCTACCCTAACCCTAATCTTTATCCTTACCCTAGTCCTAACCTTACCCCTAACCCTAACCCTAACCCTAACCCTACCCCTAACCCTAACCTAATCCTAACCATATCCCTACCCTATCCTAACCCTAAACCGATTTCTAACCCTAACCATAACCCTACCCTAACCCTAATCTTTACCCCTATAATCCTAACTCTAACCCTAACACTACCCTAACCCTAACCCTAACCCTAACCCTAAACCTAAACATAACCCTAACCCTAACCCTAACCCTAACCCTAACCCTAACCCTAACCTTTACCCTTACTCTAATCTAACTCTCATCCTACCTTAACCCTAAAACTCACCATACCCTAACCCTAATCCTAACACTCACCCTACCCTACCCTGAACCTAACCCTACCCTAAACCTAACCCTACCCCTATAATCCAAACCCTAACCCTTACCCTTACCCTTACCCTTAATCTAAACCTAACCCTACCCTAACTCTAACCCTAACCCTAATCTTTACCCTATAGTCCAAACCCTAACCCTTACCCTTACCCTTACCCTAACCCTAACCCTAACCCTAACCCTAAACATAACCCTAACCCTAACCCTAAACATAACCCTAACCCTAACCCTAACCCTAACCCTAACCCTAAACATAACTCTAACCCTAACCCTAACCCTAACCCTAACCCTTACCCTAACCCTAACCCTAACCCTTACCCTAACCCTAACCCTTACCCTAACCCTAACCCTAAACCTAAATTACCCTAGAACCACAGGCGCTTGTCTCAGAAAATTTTTTTTATATATATGCCAAGAGAATCTCTTGGCATATATAGTTAAAAAAATTTCTGAGACAAGCGCCTGTGCCTAGAACTAAACATAATTTTAACCCTAATCATAACCCTACCCTAACCCTGACCCTAACCCTAACCCTAACCCTAACCCTAACCCTGACCTTAACCCTAATCCTAACACTCACCCCACCTAACCCTAACCCTAAACATAACCCTAACCCTAACCCTAACCTTAACCCTAACCTTACCTTAACCCTTATCCTAGTCCTAACCCTAACCCTAACCCTAACCCTAGCAATACCCTAACCTAACCGTAACCCTAGCCTAACCATAACCCTTACCATTACCCCAACCTCAACCCTAATACTAATCCCTAACACCCAATCTTACCCCTACCCTTACTCTAACCCTAACCTAATCCTACCAAAACCCTAACGCTAACTCTAACCATAACCCTTCCCTACCCCTACCCCTACCCCTACCCCTACCCCTACCCTAACCCTTACCCATACCCTAACCCTAACCTAACCATATCCTAACGATAACACTAGCCCTACTATAACCCTAACTGTACTATAACGATAACCCTAACACTAACCCTACCCTAACTCTAACCCTTACCCCTTACCCTAGTCCCAACCCTAAACCTACCCAAACTCTAACCCTTACCCCTTACCCTAGTCCTAACCCTAGCTCTAACACTAACCATAACCATAACCCTTACTTTTACTCTAACCCTAACCATAACCATAACCTTTACTTTTACCGTAACCCTAACCCTAACTCTACCCCTTACCCCTAGTCCTAACCCTAACCCTAACTCAACCCCTTGCCCCTAGTCCTAACCTTAACCCTAACTCTACCCCTTACCCCTAGTCCTAATTATAACCCTAACCCTACCCTTACCTAACCTCATCGTAACCCTTACCCTAACCCTAACCCTACCCTAACCCTAACCCTTATCCTAATCCTAACCCTAACCCTAACCCTTACCTTACCCTAACCCTAACCCTTACCCTTACCCTTACCCTAACCATCATCCTCACCCTCATCGTACCCTAACCATAACCCGAACCTTAACCCTAACCACGTCTTTATATACAGAAAAATATTACATATAATAAGTTTTTTTTAATATCAGGTTTTCTGGTATATAAATTTCCCTTTAATTCTATTGCAGCTTTCCCAAGGATGCAACTTGGATGCGGATTCTAATAAGTATAAAATCACACTTATTTATTATCCCATACCTTATCTCCTATTATAGATCCCTCAGGGGGTGGGGTTAAAATATAAAAACCCACACATTATACGAAAGAGTGTATACATTACTTATGTGTAAAGGTTTGAAATGGGGGGGGGGGGGGTTGTGATCATACGAAGTTGTTAAGAGTTTTTTATTTAAAAATTTGTCCAAAGAGTAACATATACTTCAGAAAAATTATCCTTATCGCTAAACATTCCACAAATCCGAGAAGCCTGGAATCAAAAGCTACTGGCAGTGGAAATAAACTGAAACTTTGTATGAATCATCTACAAAAAAAATGATCTATGGAAGAAGCTTTATAAAATTTGCATTCAGACGATTAACATGAACAAATTTCTCATTGTTCAAATTTTAAAAAATCTTCTACTCTGATACTTTATTGCCAAATGAACTGAAACTCATTTTGAAGCAGCTGTGAAGGACATTTCATGTTTTGAACTGGTCATAAACAAATTTAAATATGGCCACCGTGAACAATTTTTTTTTATTTCTGATTGATCAAATAAATAAAATTGTATCCTCTGAAACTGCAAAGCCAATTGAACTGGGACTTGGTATTAAGCATCTGTGGAAGGCTCAACCTTCATAGAGTTTGCATAATACATTTAAGTCAGATGACCAACAAGGCCATACTGTACAATTCTTATTTTCAGATACATGTACGTCCAATTACATGTACAAAGGAATTGTACATTGGAGTAAATCTTCTATAAAAAGACCTTTGTAGCAACAAACATTGCCTTTCAGAATTGTATAATAACAACTACGAACCAAAACTAAACTTTCTTTAACTTGTGACCCAGTGTGAAAATTTAAAATTCTTGTCAACACAGGACCAGAGGTAAAATCTCTGTAAGGACCTTTCCAAAATTCTGATATTTCGAAGTGACATACCGCAATGAACAATTCCTTATTTTTGATTGGTCAAATAAAAAAAATCTCTGAAACCGAATATCTAAATGAACAAATATGACACGTTGAAAATGATGCCAGGTGAGCGATACAGGCTGATCACTTGAACATCTAGTTTTTTGCTGTTACCGACCTTGCCTATCCAGGTGTAGAAATTTTATTATTGATTAGCTGTGCGGATTTTCCACACCGTATCTATAGCAAGAAATCGGTACTGTATACATGCAGATCTATCATTTCATTAATAACGTATTAACAAAGAATGACTTCAAAGTGTTCTTAAGATTAATAATTACAAAACATGCTACTTAACAGTTATTCTGAGTAAGTAGATCAGATTATACGCAGTGGGTGGTCAATAGATTTGTACTAGTGATCCTACGATTCTTCCTGAATGCGACAGTTTTAGATTTTAATTATTTTCATACAGATACACAAAAGGGTGGACATTTATTTATTTATCTATACATTTATTCTTTTATTTTTATTTATTTATTTATTTATTTATATTTATTTATTTATTTATTTATTTATTTATATTTATTTATTTATTCTAAGTAATTAATTAATTTATTTATTTATTATATTAGGTTAAATAAGCTTCGAAACTCATAAATTACAAGTCGTAAATTTTCGATCACATTTTTGTTTCCCTAGGTGCCAATACCTAAAATAAATTGTAATAATAAAGAAAAACTTGAATTAAACAATAATCGCTATAACTGAGAATTTATCAACCCCTTTGTCCTTAGTGCTAGGGACTTTTTTATTGGGAAGAATTTGCATTAGAATTAAGAATAGTATCATGTAGTATGCGTCATGCGATGTTTACTAAACGCTTTGGCGAAATTTTGAAAATTAAAACATTTCCCTTACAAGACGTAAAAGTGCCATGTAAAAATAGATACCGGAACATCCTAAACAAAACAACGAAAAATAACGAATTATACGATTATATAATTATATAATTATATATTGTACAAAATAATCACACCTAATATTACATAAAATGGTTATTCTTTCTCAAAATCACACACGTACAATACTTCTAAAGATAGCGACCCGCCGCAACCATTTGCGTTGGTTTTTATTTTCAATTCAAAGTACGTTTAAGGGTTGGCTATAATCCATTAATTAACATAGAACAAAAACCTTTTTTGGTGTGATTGCTTGCAAACTGAATGATCTTGACTTTTGAATGCTTGTATCTGCTAGAGCAGTGAAACAGTTTTCGGAACCGTAACCAACTAAGGAGAAAATAATGATAGTATGTCAATTTCAATAGTTAACGATGTGAAAATGTTTATATATAATTTGAATTGACAAAACAAGAATAATTTGCTGAAATGTATCTTTTTAAGAGTCTAACGTAATTGTCACGATTGTTATTAATTGTTACTGATCAGTGCGATATTTCTTATATGTCTGTTGTGCAGTGGTGGCAGGATAAAATATACATAGTGTTCGTTCGTCTGACCGTCCGTCCCTATGTCAGTTCGTCACGGAAGTCCTGTGTTAGGATACTACGTGTAGATGCGTCTTGGGTGATGGATGGATGAATTATTGTTTAACGTCCAGTGCAACCAGGTGCATATCAGGAGGAGAACATGTTGATATGATAATGAATATGATCCCTGCTTTGTACTAGACCGACACGCTAAGTCGGATTTTTAATGTGCTAGCTCACGAGGTAACTGTCCGCAGGAAGACATATCACCTCACTCGGACACATTATATTGACTCCGAGCCGACCAGTCTTTGCTCTTACTCCTAGATGCCGCGTGCTTGGCGGAGAAGCAGCAAATACCAATTTTAATGTCTTTGGTTTGACCCGGCCGGGGATCGAACCCGCGACCTTCCGCACTCGGGGCGAGCAGTTGCATCTTGGAGAGATTAGTTGGACATCGTCGACATCGTTCTACTGTAACCCATAGCAACGTCTTTTAGTAATAGATATAATAATGAATGAGGAACCAGAGTGGGTTATCTTTTCCTAACCAATGTAGGTAAGGGAGATAATTAAATGCTCTCCCTTTTGTCCTGAGGCTAAAAGGGAGACAAATTTATTATCTCCTCTACCTACATTGGTTAGGAAAATATAACTCACTCTTATTTCTCATTTACTTTAGATTAACATTACTCTGTCAGTTTCCCTACCCTACCGATATCGACCATATCGTCGATATCGGTTAGATGTCGAAAAAGTACTGAAACTAATGTAATTAAGCCTCCCTTCAACTTTCCTACCACGTCGATATCGACGATATCGTCGATATCATTCCGATATTGAACATATAACACAACTCATTTTAGATATACATTACTTCTGTCAACTTCCCTATCATGTCGATATCGACGATATCTTTTCGATATCGATAATTGATGGTCATATGAAAGTGAAAAAGGTTAATACACATGT
The DNA here is from genome assembly GCA_028015205.1 of Mytilisepta virgata. Taxonomy (NCBI): domain Eukaryota; kingdom Metazoa; phylum Mollusca; class Bivalvia; order Mytilida; family Mytilidae; genus Mytilisepta; species Mytilisepta virgata. The sequence continues at coordinate 73,048,518 of CM051521.1, forward strand.
ATGTGACAATGAGAGTGGAAGTATTCATTGTGACGAACTCGCAGACGTAAAAGTAGAATGCCACAAAACGCCACTGAAATGTTCAAACTTCTGCATGGATCATCAAGTACACAAAGAAATAGTAGAAGAGGTACGGTAGAGTTCGTTTATAACGTACAGGCTTGTACAGGTGAAAATAAATCCACGATCCCATTGCTATTTTAAAATTGTACTTTTAAAAGCTTATTTATACGAAGTTTTCTTAGCAGCATATTTTTTTTATTTTAAAGATCGGTCATTTAATTACATCCTTTAACAATGAAAAATCTTTCAGCATAACTGGTGTCAATTATTTTAATCAAGACTTTTTTTGCAATTCATGTGGTGTAAGAAATAAAAAGAAAGACCTCATCAAATCAGATCCACAGAAAATATTTATAAAAACAAGATCGTCGAAGTAAACACACTAGCATCTATCAGCATTTTACAAAATAGACTGCATAATCCTTCTTCGTGGTTCAGATGGGACAAGGATCTCCAAAATATATTTTATCGCAATAATAAAAAAACATATTTCAATAAGGAATATTTTGAAAGCATATAAAAGTAGAAATATGTACTGTCAGATACTGATCCCCGCACCCCCTGTAAGTAGCTGTAACTTACCTATAGTAAAAAATACCTCATTCCTATCCAAAAATAGTTTAAAAATCGAAATTCAAAATCCTTATTGTGCAACTACATATAGTGTAGTACAATACTGTATATAAGCAAACTGCATAAAATGAAAGAGAAGTTCAGATCACAAGCTTGAATTGAAGATTTCAAATTTCGACCCCTGTAAAATTTTAAAACCTTATTGCACATCTGCATATTGTGTTTGACAATACTGTATAGAAGTGAAACGCATAAATTGAAAAACAAGACAAGTTTACATCACAAGCTTCAGTTGATAGTTTTTCAAAATTCAACCCCTGTGGCCCCAATTTTAGAAAATCAAAATTCTAAAACCTTATTGCGCATCTGCATGATTATGATGTATGACAATACCGTATAGAAATAAAATGCATAAATTGAAAAAAAGATCACAAGCTTAAATTGACAGTTTTTCGAAATTCGACCCCTGTGATCCCCAATTTCAGGAAATCAAAATTCTAAAACTTTATTGCCCATCTGCATATGGTGCATGACAATACTGTTTAGAAATAAAATGCATAAAATGAAAAATGCAGACGAGTTTATGTCCCATGCTTGAATTCAAAATTTTCAAAGTGCAACCCCTGTGGGCCCCTTGTTTAGAAAATCAATATTCTAAAACCTTATTGTTCATCTACAGGTAGTATGCAACCTTTCTACATAGCAATTCAATTCCTAAACCCAAAAGCTGTTAATTTTATTTTAACTGTGACAAAACCAAAATATTTTTTACTGATTAAGAGCTGAAAATGAACTTCCCGTAATTTCCATTATTCACATTGAATCGGAAAACTATCAAAATCGATCACTTTTCTGCGGTAGTAAGTATTCAGTATGTAGGGTGTAAAACTTAAAAAAAATATGCAGAATCAAGTCTAGAAAATACAGCGGATCAAAATTCAATAGTTTTTAAACCAGTTTTCTACTTTAAAAATGAGCAATAGGTAAGTTTTTCACGGGTTCAAAATTCTCCCTTACACCGGCACCAATTTTGATTGAAAGCACAAGTAATGTCTTAAGATTCTATGTGTTTTTATGAAGGTTTTTCGTTTTGGTAAAAATGTCTGAAAATTTTAGGAAGCTTCAATAAGATGTAATACGTGTATAACTGAAAGAAACTTTCAAACATGTCGTTTCCCGGATTCATTCAAGAAGTTTGGACCAATAAATATTGGTGTTGTTATTAAGTTATACCATTAAAACATGCGTATCATGGATACCTTTAGTAGAAATGGTGAATAACATGGGTTTATTGAAAACAATGTTTGTATAATTTATAGACTTTGTGACTTAACTAAATGGACTGTGTACTTATATTAAAACATTATGCAATAATGTTTGAAAGTTGTAATGTAATCGTTGAATTATGTTCATTTTGAATATGTATTTAAAATTTAAGTAACATTTCCGAATGTTTTACTGTTATATATTTTAGCAGACGTTTTAGTGTATATAACTTTATTTTGTGCGCATTTTTACATCCTTTAACCGTTTGATAAGTAATAGTTATCCCACCCGGACTTGGTGTGTCTGTAGAAGATCATCCCGAGGGCCGGAGGTGGGATGCAAGTTCTGATATCACCACACGTTGGATAATAAATTAAAAAAAAACCGTTCGGAAGACCTCTTGGAGTTTTACATTGTCATTAGAGAAAAAGATTCTAAAACTCTTGACGTGTTAATTATGAAATGTGTCCACTATCGATAATTAAATTTTCATTTTTAAACTGATCGGACAAGCCTCCCAGTTTAAAAATGAAAACTTAATTATCTCGAGTTGATAAATTTCATAATCAACTGGTCATCATTGTAGAATCTATATTTCTAGAACTGTAACAAAGAAGCAGTTCTTTTATTCATGTTTATTGTTGTTCTTCATCACTATGGATGTACATAAAACAATACTCTGAAGTTTTTATCTGTAGGGTGTGCTGAAGATTTCTTTTTCATATAAATATTATACGATGGTGTTCCAACAATAAAGTTTGTTTAGTTGTTTAGTTGGGATTTACGCCGTTTTAAGCACATTTGGCTATTTCGCGGCGGCCAGTTTTTATTGGTGGAGGAAGACGGAGTACCCGGAGAGAACCACCGACCTTCGGTAGGAAAATTGGCAATCCTTGTCAACTAAGACCGGAGTCGAACACACCCCGCCAGAGGTGAGATTCGAACTCACAACCTCAGCGTTGACAGACTAGTGATCATTAGTAGTCATGACGGACTACCTAGACCACTCGGCCACCGAGGCCCCCCACCAATAAAGTAGAGTAAAATAAACGTTCCGCTGAAAAAGGCCGGTTTACCGGTCGAAAGCTCCTGATATATTTTTTTGTGTTTACCTCTTTATGAGATATATAAACTATCTATGTTATTCCAAATATGATAAAATAGCTTCCCTTCTTATCCATTACCACAAAAAAGTTTTGATGTTTCAAATCTTCTTTTTATGTCTTTTTATTTTTATTTCATTATTTTTTGATGAATAGAAAATAACATCTTTACTAAATCATGATCATGAATTAGAAATGCAATGATTTAAATTACAAGTCAGCGGAGTCTCGCTAAAATAAATATCCTTACTTTTTATTTCATTGTGAAACCCCGATCAAATTTCAGCACAAATATTATATGAAACAGCCAATAAAACTATACAGAATAACAGATATTGAGAATGCATGTCTTGATGGCAGTATAACGGGCCCAAAAAGGGTTAAAAATGAAATAAAATAGATATAAAAAAAAACACAAAAGGTAAAAGGCTTTTAAACGTTTCGGAATTTTAAAGCCTTCATGGGCTATAAAAAGCGAGAGACCATCCCTCCTGTCTGGAGTTCTGGGTCCACCTTTCCATCAAACGAAGTGCACCACTGACTGGGAGGATTTAATAATAATAATATAACCATTATATTTAATTACTGAATATAAATGAATATAAAATGCTCTAATAATAATAATAATAATAATAATAATAATAATAATAATAATGGTAATTATATTTATTTTGTTTATGCCTTTATTTTTTATATTTCAGCAATGAAGCGAAGGTAACCTTATAATCATTTAATTAAACACAGAGCACGATACAGTTAATCAAACTGGTGATGGCGACGGAGGCATTGTCAGAAGTATCCGCTTTAGTGATAATTTCCATCCGATGTTTTGATTAAAAGCTGAATCTGGTACGACAGTTGTTATTCCTTGCCTAGAAACATCGAGAGAGAAAATATGATAATAACTATAATGTGTGAAATAAGATCCGTATTAAAGAACAATCCTATAATTTCTATGTTTGGATCACTCATTTTCCATACGGGCAGGAGTAATACATGTAGATAATTATCAGATTTTGAATGCTACAACTAATTTTATGACGACAGAGTTGTTTTATCTTTTTAAAAACATGAAATAATTTTTAACAGTTAATGTTTAAAAACTGTAATATTTCACTAAAAATTAGTATTTTAGTCTGCAAATAACTCTTCCCTCACCTCGATATCAAATAACTTCTTTGTTTATTTCATGATAGGACTGATATGAAGGAAACAAAAACAAATGTATAGAAAAATTCCTACCATTGTCCACATTTTTTTAAATTTTACTCTGTACTTTATTGGTGGGGGCCACGGTGGCCGAGTGGTCTAGCTAGTTCGTCATGACTACTAATGATCACTAGTCTGTCAACGCTGAGGTTGTGAGTTCGAATCTCACCTGATACAATATGGGAGATGGGGCTCTAAATCTCCCCTCATTGGAATTATATAATAATTATAATACCAAGCTGGTAATTGGAGTTAAGTATGCAGAGCCTCTTTTGTGTAATGGAGTAGGGTATCAATTTTAGTCCCTCGGACAAAGCTGTTCCCTGGCTTTTGCCTATCCTGTTTAGGAACCTTAGATTCATTTGCCCCCTATTTATATATCATTTACATTGGAATTATACATGTTTAATCGAAAAATACGCACTGTTTATAGGAATATATCAGATAAATGAAATTCTGCATACGTGTTATCTGTTGCCATTTCATTGCCATCGTTCTTGCGTCGTCTTTTCATATTCAGATCTTCTTCTTAATTCAGAACCACTGAACATAATTTCCAACTTGACTGAGATTGGTGTTGTAAGTTCCTGTCCAAGTGTTGTTACTTTGGTACAAGAAACATGGCCGCCAGGGTCTATTCTAATTTCTCATTTTTCGATTGGCAGAACTTTGAAAAACTTCTGCTCAGGAACAATTTTACCCGATTGAACCCAAACTTTTACAAATATGTGTCTTTAATGGTCCCTAACAAGTTTGGTGCCGATCCGAGGCCTCCAACAACCGAATCAGTTTATTAAACATTGGGCCCTATGGGAAATTGTATTAAAATTACTGTTCTGAAGAACAATTTAACAGCCGATTGATACCAAGCTTACTGGAATTGATACATATGAGGACACGAATAATTCAATAATTCTTGTTACTTTGGTGCCGTTCTACCAAAAAAAAAAAAAAAAAAAAAAAAAAAAAAAAAAAAAAAAAATGACTGGCAGGCCTGAAAGGAGATTTTTCTGATACTACTTGAGGCATAAATATGAAACTTGTCATGAAAGATCATTGCAAAGCGGTGTTACCTTTGTGCATTTCGGAAATCCAACATGGCCACAATTGTCGGACTTTTTTTTATCATACCATATGGGTAATGTATTTAAAGTTCTTTTTCGAACAATTTAAATAGACTGGTATGAAACTTGATGAAAGTTATACTTATGAGGAGCTGAATAATTCTGTTAAGTACTTTGGTACCATTCTGGTATCAAACAAGGCCAAAGGGTCCCCATAAAAGGGCTTTTCTGTTGGGTTTAATTTCCAAGATCTTCTAATTGTTTTTGAAACTACTTGACTTATGGATTTGAAAGTTGTTATAGCTTGGCGGCAATGTACTTCCAAATAAATGGTACTTTGGTCTGGATTGGGAATTAAATATGACCACGGTCATATTTTAATTAACATTGACCTTTTGGGGAAATAAATTGAAAATTCTTCTTCCGATGAGCAATTAAAAGGATTGATACCAAACTTTGTTGAAATGATACGTATATAATTAAGACGGCGATTAATTGATCCTACTCGGGTGTCTTTCTGCTATCAGAAATGGCTGTCATGGTTCAAAATTGGCTTTTATGATTAATAAAATGTCCTAGGTCATCTTTCCTGAATAGAATTGCCATAAATAATTATTGCAAGGTACTATCCAATAATTGTTAATTTGTTACTGATTGGAAATCCAAGATGACTAACACTACAGCTGGATTTTTTACTTAACATTGGCCACTCTTCATTGACTCATAGTTTCTTGACCATCGAAAACTCTCCACCCAAATACAGATGGGTCATTTTAAAAAAAAATGTGCATTTTTAACATTGCAAGCTTAAGAAAAAACAATTTGCTTGAATCATCATATTTATTAAACTTGCAAAATATATGATACTTCTTGAACAAAATACTCAAATGTGCAAACTTAATGATATAATATAAAAATATTATTGACACATTGATGGTGCAAAATTTTGTCTATCCGGTTACCACAGTTGTGAGAATTATTTTACTATCAACAGGACAAATGTGAAAAACATATTGTTTGTTTCTCAAAGATACGTTATTGGTGCTTCAGAAAACAATAACAGAATATTTAATTTCTTTGCTTTAACAAGATAAAAATATCACTCAATATTGCGTCCTGAAAAAAACTGTATAAAAACAGATCTTCAAATGCTGCAAAAATTACTTCAATTAACGCAAAACCAACTGAAGCACTTCCTTATATTCGGCTTATATTGGTCTTTTGAATCAATCCAACACTTAGTTCTTTGATTACATGCAATTTTGGTAAAACGCTATTTTCTATGCTAACAGGAACGGACATCGAAGGTTTACAGATACATATTTGTCTATCCTGTTACCAAATTGGGGTAACAGGACAGACAGTAACAGGATAGACAAAAAAACATCTCCCCTAGCATAGTTGTTTGTTTTTTCTTAAAGATATGTGGAATATCAAATGTTTCATTTCATTTTTAAGTATTTCATAAGGTCTACAGATACATAGTTGTTTATTCTTATACTTAATCTGTCTATCCTGTTACTTTATTCAAGGTAACAGGATAGACAGTAACAGGATGGACAAAATTATATGTTCGAAATAACATCTCCCCTTACATCGGTGTATGATTTTTTTTCAGTTAAGGTTCTTTGTTTCCAAACATGTGCAGTTAGTGACCTTTTTGAGAACGTATGGGTGTGGTAATGTATAAATGTGTTGGTAACATGATAGACATTTTAAAAGGGTACGCTATCAGTTTGACTTACTTTTCTGGTTATAACTTCACTTCCATTTCTTCTAACGTTCTATTGTTTTGGTTGTAATTTAGAAAACTAGTATTCATGTACTTTTGATTTCATCACAGAAGATATTACGGTATATGCAGGCAAATATTATTGCTTTGCAAATTTTGCACCGGTGACAAGACAGACATGCATTTCATGGACGCCAGCATAATTTACTTTTTAATGAGCAGATATATACTGAAACTTCTTCAAGACTTTATTTTCTTGTTAAAATTCAATTATATGCTATTAAAAAAAATAATTTTGCCGACGTGAAAACATACAAAAAATCATTGAACAATAATGTGCAAACATGGTTCTCTAAATCCGGACACTCGCAAATTGCTCAATATTGAGCTTCAAATTCAATCTATTTTGGATTGCAAGGAGGCCATCGTCCTCATTCTAGATGTGCCGATTTGAAAAAAAATGCGAACTTTTGGTTAAGCACAAAAAAATAATGCTATTGTGTCTGAATATTTTTTTAACTGATAGCCTGTGTACAGGAAAATGGACTTTTTAAAAATGACCCACATAATACAGATTCAAGGACAGAAAATATGCAACGAAAGCACATATATTTGTTATTAAATATTTTTCTGTCTTTTCTCGTTATCTCTTAAAAATTTCTTCGAACCGCTAATAATAATTCTGACTTTTGAGAGTCACTGTTGAAATATGAGTAACGTTACATGTAAGTAATGTTTGAAGATGCCTGTGCACAGAATAAGATTTAAACCGTTATATTTGATTAAATTATGCATTGTACTTTTCATCAAAACCTGTGGCCAAGAAACATCCTAGGAAGGAGAATCCAATCAATATTATATGTTGGACAACACTGCCCAATAAGCACACGAAAGTCAGAGGTGCTCCTATAAATTCTGGAGGAAATTTACACCTGCCTGATCTTTTAGAAAACTATCGTCCCGATTCCCAGGAAGAACTAAGTGCGGAAACATTTTCCCAGGAACTGTATATATGATAGTATTATATGACCCCTGATTTTCCCCATGCTGTGTGCCTCTTTACAGTAGATAAATGTAATTTGATGAATTTGAACTTGATAACTTCAAAAATGGTGGGGTATGGTGCGGTGGGATCACAGGCATTTGTTTCCAAAAAAAATATATGCCCCCCCTAAGAGAGGGGGGCATATATTTTTTTGAAACAAGTGCTTGTATACCCCCTCCTCTTCCTTGTAAGTGTAACAGTAGAGCATGATTTGTCTCCTAAAATTACCTACCGCACCAACCGGGGATCAAACCCGGAATCTTGGCTTTGGTTCAGTAGTCCACCAACTGAGCTAAAGGAGTACTATGTTGTCGGGTAATTTGGTGCAGCGTTTAATTAGACGCATTCAAATCATTTTCATGCTAATGCTCCAAATAGGATGATGCGCAGAATGACCCGAAATGGCTGTACTCCACTAGCGCACTTAATGGAGGGTGGTTATAAACCTATTACGGTTCTATAACTTCAGTTGTACACGAACGAAGCCCATTACATAAGAAAGAGGAGAGGGCATATATTTTTTTGAAACAAACTTGTGCCCGTGGGTGGGATGTGATTTTACCACACCTGCTATTTAGATACATGTAGATTCAAACCCCCACCCTCCTCCATCTTTTATCGAAAAGGTTTTAATTTCTAAAGAAAATGATGCTGCAAAGACCTTAAAAAATAAAGTACTGAACAAATCAGCAAATAAATAAATGATTAAATAAATAAATAAATGCTTCTTAATAAAAATGTTTGCACTTTGGCTAAAAAAAAACATTTTGACTAGGACATAATACATTTAAAAAAGACTGAGTCATTCCATGAAATGGACTATAATAAATGTACACATGTATCTTGGAAAAGATACTATAGAGGCCTATATTCCCTTACACTGATAGCCTATCATGTTATCATTTCCAGCTGTTCACTAAGGTCATGAATTAAATAAATTTATATAAGATAGCAAAAAAGCTTAAGGCATCTCAGTCTTATGTCAGCTCAATAACATACTTTTGAATGTGAAATGAATTTGGGATTGTAAAATTTTTGAAATTTGTTGTATTATTTAATTGAGGCCACACCAAATTTATTTTTTGTTCTTTTAATTTTGCTGCTCTGATTTTCAGACTTCAAGTTTAACAAAAAGCCTCTACAATTGGCAAAAATGCTGAAAATTTGTCCCAAATTCTTCATTTTTCTTCGATTTTCAAGAAATTAAATCGTTCACCCGGTTCAAGAATTTGGTAAAAAATGGAGTTTTTTTTATCATTTTTTGCAATATTTGAGTTAAAAAAATTTGTATTTCACATAAATTTGATCTTTGCTTGAAAATAAAATTAAAGTTTTGCTCGCTCGCACTTATTTTTGATTTAAAAGATCCAAAGAACTTAAAATCTATTTGGTGTGGAATTGATACCAGAGTACTCTGAACCTTAAAATGATGATCAAACCAAAATTTAAGCAAATTTCAAATACTTGTTCATGAGAAACTGATAGATGCAATACTAAAACACAACACAATATATTAGCTCATTAATCTAATACAAATATGTAACTTTCATCTATTGATAACTCTGATCAGTTCAAATATTTTTATACAAATTACTTTTTATAGTACCAACTAGTGACTTGGTGTAATGAAAATATTTTAAGTCTTGGAACAAATTTGTTATTATTTTAAATTCTGTTAACAAATAAAATCATTTAATTACGGGTACACAATTCTATTGTTTGAAGTAAAGATTATCTTTAATTACTTGTAGTAATGAATAACAAACATTACGTAAGATATGATGTACAGTCAAATTATTTAAATTTGATAATCATGATAAAAATAGGTAATTTGGTTCAGGCGATTTTTGGCACTTAATGTTGGGATAATATGATGTCATAAACACTGTGAACCAGAACACAATAGAAACTTTCACTGCAAGTGAAGACAAGGGTACCAGGAGAAGATATTATGCTACAAGATGAATATCGCCGAGACCCTTTATTTGGATAGTAAATAGGCCTGTTGCCGAATAAAACTAATAATTTATAGACTTTAAGGCTATGGCAGTCTTTTGCTTGTTGAATTATGCTTTATCATATGGCATGCAGTTATGTATGCAGCAAAAGATTGAAAGAGAGTACTCAGTAGACTGAAAATGCATCAGACCAAATATTTGATACTTATATTAGGCCACAAAAAAATTTGATATTTTCATTCCAAGCCAGGTCATATCCCTATCTCCCTACTTCATGTGTACATAGTTGAAATGGAATGTAGAAAATTTCAAAAAATTTAATAAGTCATTTCCGCAAAATTGTCTCCACCCTTTTGCTGAAAATTCTAATTCATTGTAAGCAGAGAGCAACAAAAAAAATATGTATCAAAATTGATAAACGTGCAATTTTCAGAAAAAGGAAAATTAAAACATTTTTTTGAAAAGGAATAAATTAATTTTTGGAAAAGAGGGGAAACTGTTTTCAAAGAAGAGATAGAATAATTTTCAGAAAAAGAAATCTACTGTTCAAAATGATTTATTGTGATCATAAAAATTCATAAGTTACATTGGTGTTCTTCCACACTGCAATTTTCATTTTTTTTTTTTTTAATAAACCTAAACTACAATCCAATCATTATCATAAGTGTAGCAAAACTGTCTCTGACATTCAACATAATAAATTTTTGATACCAATTTTAATGCACAAGGTGTGCACAATTTGTTGAATTACGACTCATCAGTTGTGCTTAAGGCCTAAAATGTTGAAAACCAAAACAGTAATTTAATCCGAAAAGTTGTACAGCAATGCAAAATGCAAAAGGACTAAAATGGTAAAGCCAAAAACCATCTAAGGACATTACTATTCGTGAGGGAGATACTCCTTAGTTTTCACTAAGTTTAACACTTTTGACAGTAAATTTACAGTATCCCTTTCACGTCACTTTCGGACTACTATGGAAATTCCATTAACTGAGCTTGTGATACCCACGGTGACTTGAAGTCCATCATCAGCGGTATCGACTCGGCGGTAATAATAAATTCTTTGGTACCAAGCTAGAATTAATGTATTAAAGACTGGAATGGAACATCAGTTGGTGAGATTTACCTATACATTTATTTGTCCTAATCTTTTTTTTCAGCAAAAGAAATTTGAATAAGTCGGGTCCAACCAACACAGAACAAGGACAGTAAGTATTATACTTTCTTTGTTTGAAAACATTTGTTTAAATAGTGTGAAAAAAAACAAATAATAAATTATTCACTTGTATCAGTTCGATAGAAAAGATATTTCTTTCGTTTCATTGGAATAATTCAAATATTTATGGAAAGAAGACATATTTGTGGCTTTTTTAAAGCGTGGTCATTATTAAGTTAGGAGGTACCGAATTGGGCCATATTTCAGATTTTTATCAAATTTTGCATGCATCAAAAGCCTTGTTGGACTGCATCTGAATATAAAAAAAAATGTTTATCACTTTAATACTTCTCTGAAAATGTTGTATCAATTTTTGGCAGATAGAATGTGTAAATACATAGAATCACGTTGATATCGCTGTAAAAATTCAAATCTTTAGACTTTAAATTATGATTTCTCAAAATCCTGCCACTAGGATTTAAAAAAAAAAATGATATATTATTGCCATTCTCTTTTTATTGATATAACTTTCAGATTTTATTAGGGATCACCAGATTCATTTTTAGCTCACCTGACCCAAAGGGTCAAGTGAGCTTTTCTCATCCCTTGGCGTCCGTCGTCCGTCGTCGTCGTCTGTTAACTTTTACAAAAATCTTCTCCTCTGAAACTACTGGGCCAAATTGAACCAAACTTGGCCACAAGCATCATTAGGGTATCTAGTTTAAAAAATGTGTCCGATGACCCCGCCTGTCAACCAACATGGCCGACATGGCTAAAAATAGAACATAGGGGTAAACTGCAGTTTTTGTCTTATATCTCAAAAACTAAAGCAATTAGAGCAAAACTGACATGGGGTAAAAATGTTCATCAGGTCAAGATCTACCTGTCATGAAATTTTCAGACGAATCGGTCAACCCTTTATTGGGTTATTGCCCCTGAATTTTTAATTTTAAGGAAATTTTGCAGTTTTAGGTTATTATCTTGAATATTATTATAGATAAAGACAAATTGTAAACAGCAAAAATGTTCAACAAAGTAAGATCTACAAATAAGTCAACATGACCAAAATCGTTGATTGACCCCTTATAGGAGTTTTTGCCCTTTAAAGACGGCATTCAGCGTAAACTTTGCTTTTAAGATCTTTTCCTCTCAAACCACTGAGCCAATTGAGACCAGACTTTGGTGGAATGGTTCTTGGCTGGCCCCCTTCCAAACTTATGTCTGGCATCCCCGACTTCCATGGCTGCTGTTACTAAAAATAGAAAAAAAAGGGGGGGGGGGGTGAATTTCAAAAACCTTCTTATATGAAACTACAAGGCCAGTTGGAACCAAAGTTGGCAGTAATGGTTTTTAGGAAGTTCTCTTTCAGAAATATGTCCAATGACCCGGACTGTTAACCAAGATGGCCGCCACAGCCGAACTTAGTTTAACATAGGGCCCTATGGGAAAATTCATTGAAAAATATTCTTGCCTTAAACCACTTGACCAATTGGAACCAGACTTGTCAGCAATGGTCCTTAGATGGTCCTCTTAGAGAGGTGTGTCTGATGACCCGGACTGTGAACCAAGATGGCCACCACAGCTGAACTTAGTTTAACATAGGCCCTATAGGAAAATTCATTGAAAAATTGTGTTGTCTGAAACCACTTGACATATTGGAGCAGGACTTGGCGGCATTGGTCCTTAGGAGGTCCTTTTTCAGAAATGTGTCAAATTTCGTGGACTGTAAACCAAGATGGCCGCCACAGCAGAACTTAGTTTAACATAGGACCCTATGGGAAATTCACTCAAAAATCTTCTCGTCTGAAACCACTAAGTCAATTAGAATTAGACTTGGTAGCAATGGGTCCTTAGATGGTCCTCTTTCAGAATTTTTGTGCGACGACCCAGACTGTCAACCAAGATGGCTGCCACAGCAGAACTTAGTTTAACATAGGGCCCTATGGAAAAATTAATTGAAAAATCTTCTTGTCTGAAACCACTTGACATATTGGAGCCAGACTTGGCAGCATTGGTCCTTAGGAGATCCTCTTTCAGAAATATGTCCGATCACGTGGATTGTCAACCAAGATGGCTGCCACACCGAACTTTGTTAAATATTGGACCCTATAGAAAAATTCAGTTAAAAATCTTCTTGTCTGAAACCGCTTATCCAGTTGGAACAAGACTTAGCAGAAATGGTCCTTAGATGGTTCTCTTTTAGAAATGTATCTGTTGACCTGGACTAAACCAAGATGGCTGCCACAGCTGAAATTAGTTTAACACAGAATCCTATAGAAAAACCAGCCAAATTGACTGCAACACTTAAATTTTTAGGTCTGCTCAAGGTGAAAAGTTAAATCCAGGTGAGCGATACAGGCTCTTGAGAGCCTCTAGTTTCAGTATATTAAATTGATTACAATATATTTCAAGCGAAGAAAAGCGTCAAAAAGCCAAAATAAGCATAACATCGACAAGACGTCATTATGAAAATATGTAAATTTTCAGTGTTTTTACAGACAGGACCTAAGTTCAATGATTCTGACAGTGAAAACAGAGCTGGTGACCCTATATTTATTAAGCATCAATGAAATGGAAAATTTGACAGCAATTGCATATCTTTTTTTATAGAAATTCTAGGGATTTATTTTTGAGAAATAATGATTTATAGTGAAATTATTAATTTTTTTGGCAGTTATTTTATAAAATCTACAATAAAAGACCTTTGTTTTAAGGATTTTAAATCAACATTATTGAAAAAAAATGAAATCTAAATATAGAATTGTTTTGATATTTAGACATAGTTTTGAATATTCAAGCTGCATGTATAATTTCATATAAAGCTGTAATTTAGTGGATTTAGGTACCTTAAATTTGAAACAAGAAGATTCCAAAAAAAAAATCCAAACTTTCTGATCCATAAATGTTCCTTTGAAACATCCAAAATATTATGTGATTTTACCTTTCATATTTCATTGGATTTTTAAATTTCTAGATTTAAGCCAAATTATGGTAATGAAATCAATGAAAATCATGACACCATGAAGAGTAATCATTTCACAGTTTTGGATATTCAGGTAGGGGAAAGAAAAGATATTAGAATTGAATTATTTACTGATGTACTTATTCCTGACTTGCGGTTGACTATCCCGCCAAAAGTTGTCGTTCTTTACAGCAGGTGTCTCACTAGGAACGCCGATTTATCTTTCAATCCAAATGATAAAACAGAAAACACTGAAAGGTGAAGGAAATTTCTCATTATATAGGATGTGCTGTCAATTTTATGTTTTTGGGATACATATGAAAATTTTCAATACCAGTGAAAAAAATGGAAAAGCCCTAAGTTCTTGATTGCACAGTTATTATTGTTTGTAGGGAATTCCGTTTTTCGTTCTAACTCAATCTTTTTCATTCAATTCTGGCGAAATGCTACGAGTGATCTCGAAATCACACCTGTTGTGAGAAATGATAACTCTATTAAAAAATGATAAAATATGTATGCATCCCGAGCTCCGCAATTAGGGAATACCGGTACACAAAAGAGATATAGTCGGTACTTATAACATATTGTTAAATTTGACAGCATCTACTAATGATTTCTTCTTACTTGACATGAAACCATTAATATAAAATTTGGCTTTTCATCTATTTCCATTGAATTGAATATTTGCAAGTTACTGTCTGGACACCTCAGTTCGTAAAATAGATTTTTCACATTTTGAAAGTCAAAACGTTATGGTTATTAGACAATCTTTTGTTGGTTTATTAACCTTATTGAGTCGTCAAAGAAAACATAAACACTTTAAAGTTGTTTATAAAGGTTATGTTTGTATACCTCAAAATTAATGCACTTGAAAATTTTTAAAAATTAATAATTTTAATTTATCAACTCAGACTTATTCTAAAATTTGTAAAACTGTTATTTTAAATATTTTTTATACACTTTGTGCATATTTCATGCAAAACAAGGTTGTAATACTTAATTTTATAAAATCTCATAGGAAGAGTAATCTCCCTTTTACATTTTACAGGCAGTGTTTTTTTGTTTCTCCTGAACACAAGTTCAATTGTTTCAGTTACGACTCAGCTCATTTCATCTTTCACCCAAGTGAGTAGACAATTAACATTGATTAAGGTATTCAAATTTTGAAAAATCCATTTCACTAACTGAGGTGTCCAGACAGTAGTAATATAAGATTGAGATGGGATGTCATTTTTGTTGTTGAGAGTAAGGTGTAGCACAAAAAATCAAGGCCAGACTTAAAAATATCTTTGTTTGCCACAGCCCCTAGACCCTTTGAAGATTTAAGTCTGGTTTTTTATTAAGTGTCTACATGCATGGCATGCAAAATGCCCCTTGTGTTGTATGTAAAATGTTCTGGATAAAAATTCTGTGAAAAAAACAACATAAAAACAAGGGTCCAATACCTGAAATCTCTGATTGTTGGATCTATTAAGAGTTTGAAAAGTAGTAAACAAATTTTTATTTAAATTACCTTTTAAACATGCTTCTGAAAATTTAGGTTGATATGGTAAGTAAGGAATATTTTCTATATTTTCAAAACTTTTTACCAGTATATCTGTTCTGGAGGGCTCTTCCTGATTGTAACTTTTAAAAGAATTTCCAAAAATTTCAGGGTAAGCACTGAAAATGATGGTCAGTCAGGTTACCAGAAACATGATAAACACACAGGATTTTTTTATTTGGCCTAACATTTTTTTTTTCACTTTTGCCCATAATGCATCTTCAGTCAAAGCTTTGCAGTTGAGAGATCTGATCAATATCAATGTTTGTCTGACAGCTTTGAAAGAGTGCATTTTCCTTGAACAAACAAAATGCTAAAAACAAGCATATAAAGGATGAATGAAACAAAAGAAAAAAAAAAATTTACAAAACAAAACAAAGAAATCAAGACAAGGATGTCAGTTTAATGTTTACATAATTTTGATTTTTTACAAAAGATTTTATTTAATTGATGGTTTTGTGAAGTTGAACCAAAAGTTTACTTAAAATTAATCTATAACCATTGATAACGTATTCAAGAATAAAACATACTCATGAAAAAAAAATCGTTTTGTCTGCATTAAATAGATCACCTTTAATAGCTTTTACCGATATTTTTTTTATGGTATGAAATTTGATCCGATCTAGACCTATCGACAGTTATTAACCGAACTGCTAATAAAGTGTCGACCACTAATATCAATAAAAACAGTGATACTGGGAGGCCCACACCTGAACTATTGTACTAAAATAACGAGAGTTTTTCTTAACACCTTGTGTTACCTGTATAGAATTTTCATTCAGTCATTAGGAATACTTCTTACAGTTAAATGTTGTTGACTTAAATGTTCTCAATATTGGAGTTATTTTGTTTAAAATGAGAAAAATTGTTTAAAGCTAGAAAAGCAAAACTTATCATTGTTGATTTAAATGAAATTTACGTTTGTTTTTCGAGTGATTGAAATTGGATTTCGTATACAGGTAGAAAATATGACAAAACGTTTTGTGTGCATTGGAAAGTTTTAAAATGACAATTATTGTTTTGTTTTTAATTGTAAGAAAAATAATCGTGGTTTTAAGTTCGTGTTGAGTCACTGTAAAAATTAGACAAAGGAAAATTTTAAAAGATTGTTTGAAAAAATTCAAAAGTGAAAAAATATGGATTAATATTCCACATTTTCTGGAGATTTTATTTTATTGGGAGTGAAATTTACATTACATAATTTCAGGTAAGGTTTTATCATTTTGTTTAATTAAGAGACACGTGCATGCTAGATAGTAATTTCAGACAGAAAATTTTGTTCTGAAAATGTTTGAATTGCATGTTTCCAGGTATTTAACTATAGTATTAAAAGTTCTCTGAGGAAAATGAAGAAAAAAATGGTGAAAATTCTACGGTGTTCTGTCAGTTTTTAAAATAGCTTTTGTGAGATAAAAAAGATATATTAAATTGGTTACCTAGGTGATTGAGAAGACATGTGATTTTACATTAATTCCACAATATTTGCACGACAACGTAATTATAATAATATTGAACAAAATGTATGTATATTTGTGTATATATTTCAATTGAGTACTCTTGGAAAAATTCTGTTTAGATTTAGGAAAATGTTTTTGTTACCCTTTACTAAAAATTTATCAAAAACAAAAGTAATTGAATTGAATTTAAAGTTTGATGATAACTTAAGAGAGAAAACAAGGTTCCTGAGTGCATTACAGAAGGTGCTTACTCTTCCCAGAGCTCATGCATGCAGTCCTAGTTTTATGATTTTATTGAAGTTTTGTTGTCCAACTAAAATTTTGTGTGATGTTTTTTATTTTTTAATTTGTCATTATGATTTTTGTGTTTGGATGAGTCACAGGGTTATTCTTAACTTTTGAAGATTGAATTTGCCACTTTATTGCATTTATCTCTCCCATTCCAAATTTAGATGCATATATTTTCATTTTGCTTCAGTCATTATTGTTTTGTAAACATTATACAAATCCATCAGGGACGTACATAGAGGATATGTGTATTTTTCATGTTTTTCAAGGGGGGGGGGGGAGGGGGTAATTATTTGAGAATTTAATGGGGAACCAAAGGATCATATTTGTGATTGTAAGTGCTGCCTTTAGTTGTGTTAATGTATTTAAAATTTGTCGTCATATTTTTTTTCAACTCATAATTTTTTGGGTCTGAAAAGGTAAGTATTTCCTACAAATTTTGGAAACGTTATGTTCTAAAGTGTAACCTTCACATTTGAATTTACAGTAACTGTAGTGTATACATGGACAGCAGTCTTGTCATATATTGTTTATTAAACTACAACAATGGACACAAGAAAATTTGCATTTTTGTCGAGCCTGCGACTATAGTCGCAGAAAGCTCGACATAGGGATAGTGATCCGGCGGCGGCGGCGGCGTTAACTCAATTCTTAAAAGCTTTATATTTTAGAAGGTGGAAGACCTAGATGCTTTATACTTTGTATATAGATGCCTTATGTTACGAAGTTTCCGTCTGTCATATGTACATTGTCCTTGACCTCATTTTCATGGTTCAGTGACTACTTGAAAAAAAAATTCAGATTTTTTGTAATGTTAATTTCTCTCTTATTATGAGTAATAGGATAACTATATTTGGTATGTGCGTACCTTACAAGGTCCTCATCCCCATCAGACAGTTTTCAGTTGACCTCGACCCAATTTCAAGGATCAGTGAACAAGGTTAAGTTTTGGTGGTCAAGTCCATATCTCAGATACTATAAGCAATAGGGCTAGTATATTTGGTGTATGGAAGGATTGTAAGGTGTACATGTCCAACTGGCAGGTGTCATCTGACCTTGACCTCATTTTCATGGTTCAGTGGTTATAGTTAAGTTTTTGTGTTTATACCTGTTTTTCGAATACTGTATTCAATAGGTCTTCTATATTTGGTGTATGGAAGGATTGTAAGGTGTACATGTCCAACTGGCAGGTGTCATCTGACCTTGACCTCATTTTGATGGTTCAGTGGTCATAGATAAATTTTTGTGTTTTGGCCTGTTTTCGAATACTGTATGCAATAGGTCTACTATATTTGGTGTATGGAAGGATTGTAAGGTGTACATGTCCAACTGGCAGGTGTCATCTGACCATGACCTCATTTTCATGGTTCAGTGGTTATAGTTAAGTTTTTGTGTTTTGACCTGTTTTTCGAATACTGTATTCAGTAAGTCTACTATATTTGGTGTATGGAAGGATTGTAAGGTGTACATGTCCAACTGGCAGGTGTCATCTGACCTTGACCTCATTTTCATGGTTCAGTGATTATAGTTAAGTTTTTGTGTTTTGGCCTGTTTTTCGAATACTGTATGCAATGTGTCTGATAGCATTTACTTTCATTAGAAATACACGACAGGCGAGACATTTTTGTGTGTCCACTCTTGTTAAAACTCAGCAATATCTCTGATGTACCTTGCAATCTTTGAAATTATGAAGTTCAAATGAGGACTAAATTATATAACCGAATCAAATTTCATATCATTATTGACCCTTACCTTAAAATATCTTAAGTAAACATGAATATCGTCAATTGAAAGTTTTCGACTTCAGCTAAAATCAAAATACGAAGGTTTTTAAATATGACTTAAAATCTTTTAGAAATGATACTAAAGACAAGATGATTGATTATGGGTTTGAAGTAGAATTTTAAGAACCTTTTTCAAATTTATCTGGATAATATTGTTATATTGAAATCATTACTAGTTAAATTTTTTTTAGGTAGTTGAAATATTTATGGATAGGGAATCCCGTTTGATATATGCCTGCTCATCTCTCTCCTGCATAACAATCTATAGTTTTAAATATTCACATTTTTATGTTTTACTAGACATTGGACCCGCGCGAGCGCAGGAAAATAAGCATTTTTTTGTGGTGGCCATATTGACTTTAAAAAGTTTTTGCGGCCATGGCATTCGTGGAACAGGAACTCAATGTGGATGTTGTGGCAGGCTTCCCATACACTTTCCTGTCAAGTAGGTGGTATCAACTGATAGTTTAATGACTATATATGCTGTAGTATTCCAGAAATGGATGTTAATGCAAACTTTAACCAAAGTCAATGAAGCGTGAAATGTAGGTCAACGTGACCTAATTGTCATATGGTTGTTCGTTACTACCGAAGATGTATCTACTGATGATACATGAAGTGGACTGTATGCCACGTAGAATTACCAAAATGGACCTTAAGGTTCCATCATGGTCAAAATCTATGACGAAAATACAACCACATAAATTGTCAATATGTTTATGTTACAATTAATTCTGAACTGGAACTTGATGAAAAGCTTTTGAACCACGCGTTTTGCCGCCTATTCGGCTAATTCGTAAATTTAGTATTATAGATTTTAGAATTACAGAAATGGGATTCAATGTGGTATTGTTTCCTCAGTGTGTTTTTTTTTTAATTCTTAAGATGTTTACATACAAGTGTAAACCGCCTGGGTGGTCTCGTGGTAGCGTGCTCGCCCTGAGTGCGGAAGGTTGTGGATTCGATCCCCAGCCGGGTCAAACCAAAGACATTTAAATTGGTATTTGCTGCTTCTCCGCCAAGCACACGGCATCTAGGAGTAAGAGCAAAGACTGGTCGGCTCGGAGTCAGTATAATGTGTCCGAGTGAGGTGATATGTCTTCCTGCGGACAGTTACCTCGTGAGCTAGCACATTAAAAATCTGACTTAGCGTGTCGGTCTAGTACAAAGCAGGGATCATATTCATTACATATCATATCTCGTCCTGATATGCACCTGGTTGCCACTGGACGTTAAACAATAATTCATCCATCCATCCATCCATCATACAAGTGTAGCTGCTCTGAACTAATTTTCAAACTCTTTCATAACCAATATTTGTGCGTAAATAATTTCTTAACCATGATTGTGTGTATCTTTGTGGGGAAATACACACACATCAAACCGGAGCTATTCCGCACAATCATATTCTCCAAATTTTGAAATAAAGTAGCATATTGTAGAAATCTAAACATACTAATTGTTATGAATAAGCGGGCATGTGAGATGGAGAAGGAAATCAAACTCTATAATAAACAAACAAATTTATAAAATTAAATTCTAAATTTTTGAAAAATAAGTTATATGAAACAAATAAAATCTAAAAGCTGGAACAATTTGCTAACAACTTTTGAGAAATTTTTACAACATCCACATGTGTAACCACACTTTTTCCTAAGAGTAGAGAGAGAAAAAATTCTGGATGGTTAAAATTAGGGATGATTTAAGCCAGTTATTTAGCTGATTTCAGTTATTTGGTATTGCAAAATTTATTTGAAAAGTTATCAAACTGGACAGAAGCTGCCAGAAAATGATATTTTTGCACACCTAACCCCCCTATTTCAGTTATTTTTAGCAATTTTCAGTTATTTCCTCTGCTGATCAAAATCATCCCTGTGTAATATATATGCTGGTACTTATTCTTGAATTACATGTTATAGAAACAGTTATTTCACAAATGCTTGGATACCTGTATGTTTGATAAACCTCAGAGATAAAATCTTTTTAAGGTTGTATGGTATTATAGGGTACATATATCTATTGAGTTTGGAGCATTTAAAATTTCTAAAGGAAGACGAAAGTTTTAAAAATTTGAAAAAATGCAAATATTTCACACTTTGAGGGAAAAATCTAAAATTCTGAATAATTATAGTTTAACTAATCGCTGAATGTCAAATAATAGAAATAAACAATGCGCTACCGAAGTATGCAGTAAATCATGAGTGCACGCAGCACATGAGTTATTTACAGCTGTAGTTCGGTCACAAGTTGTCTATTTCGGGTATTTCAGTTCAGCGATTAGTTATACTTTTTATTACATTGTAAAGAATATAGCATTTTAGCAGAAATAAATTGAAATAAAACGGACCAATTTTGTCTTTTGATATCTCTCTGCGACAATTGTGACGTCACTTCGTAGAATGAAAGAACGGCTGTTCTTTTCACATGTGATTAACCAGATTTTCTTTCACTCGGATACTACGGTAACTCATCGATTACAATGTAATAAAAATGTATGGGTAGGTAGGAAAACCCAAAACCGGGATTTTTTTTCTTGACTAAAATAAATTATAATTTACTGGTGTAGAGTAAACCATTTATTCATGTTAAACATTGGTGAAAAAAATACATAAATTAATTTCCTAATTTTTGCTGTACATATTATCATTCTGATCAGGCAAATACATGGACTTATTGACTGAGGACGAAGTTTAAGTCATACCTGCCAAACTCTGAAACCTTCAATGTAAGGGATATCTCCCCTCAGCTATGGGGAGATTTTGTGCGAACGACATTTTCAGCCGAAATATTTTACCTCTACACTATATACATCTACAAAACACCAATAAGAGTTAATAAATATACTTGCAGCAAATTTTGATGCAATTTTACTGTCAGGAAACAGTTTAGAACACAACTGCATGAGTAAAATGATCAGCAAAAATAAATGGCAAATTGTGTTCTGCCACAAAATTATTACATAAATATAAGTATTGGCCATTTCAAACAGCTACAGTTGTATAATTTTTTTTCCAGTTCTTACTATAATTTAAAAAATAATTTTGATATTAACAAAATAGGTATCTAAAAATCTTATAAGCTAATGTGCCAGGTAAGCTAGAAATAAATACACTTTACCATATATTTGGGAACTCAGTTGTGAGTATTTGGTGTCACAAATCTTGGAAAATAAAAAATGATTCAATTTTTCTACAAGTAATGGTAGATTCCTCTGATGTGACTCTTTTTTAGAATAGCTGGGGCATTGGAACATTATACCGAATTAGATATGTAAAAATTTGGGAAATTTAGCCGAATCTGGATAGAATTGACATGTTAAGATATACTTTTTTAGACTTTACCAGAAAACCTGATGGAAATTACATACTTAGTTTTAGTAGAATGTACAAATTGTAGTCAGGAAGAATTATTAATCGGATTCTTTGTTATTTTTCCATATTGCATCTTTGACATTGATAAAAACATCATATGAATTTGTGATTTCACACTTTATATTTTACTTCGAAAAAACAAGAAGAACTCTGATTAAGATCACATAAAAATATACTTTTACTGTGTTTATTGATTTTTTATTCTTTACCTTGTCGTGCTGACCAGTATAGATAAATAAAGTGCTCACCTTTGGAAAGGTAAACATCTTTGTGGGAATTCTTTATCGATCATAAAATTGTCTTCTAAATAATTAATTATGGTAGTTTAGAATCAATTTACTTAAGAAAAATAATTTCTGTCATTAATTGTTGAACTTAAGATCAAGAAGATCAAGTATCATGGAGTTTTGGTTTTTCCAGTAATTGTTTCTTTTTGATGATTTGAAATCCCAGGAGATCTGATGGGGTTGCAGTTAATGAAAACCATTATTAACCTCTGGGTAATTAAGAACATAAGACTGAGAAGTGTCGATTTTACCTTTTTGTCTTTTTTTGTCTGCTTTAAGTTCGGATTACTGATGAGAAAAAGAAAGACTGATTGAAAACAAGCAGGCTTCATCTTGAAATAAATGTTAGGATTTATCAAGATGTTTTTATCTTTTGTAAATAAATTGAATATGACATGCATCTTTGCCATTTTTAGTAAAATTTGAGTAAATAAATCCCAGTGGAAATCCATCAGAGAACCTTTTGCGCAGAATATTTTTTTGAGGAACAAATAACATAACGATATTCTATTACATATACAACAAATACAGAAATTACATTATATAATTAATATTCACATAATTTTTGATTAATCATGTTAATTATTTCGGAATTTTTTGTTTATGACAGAATGTTTCAAAGAAGATTGAAATCTTAACTTTCCTGTACGTGAATATAGATAAGAGTATTTGGGACTCTAAGGAAACTAACTCTTGAAAAAAATATAATTTCAAAATTAAATCAGAAGAATGGTCATGGTTTATTGGCATGAAACGTTGCAAAAGTAAATTGTAATCGGCTTTGATGTTAGAGTTATTTGACATTAATATTATTGTTCAACCATTGCTCCTGATGTATTAATGGACCTTCTTTAATCAATATCAGGAGGTCCTAATTCAATTTGTGGAGATCCTGAAATCAAATTATGGAGGTCCTATACTATTTCAGGAGGTTCTACATTCAATTAAGGGATGTCCATAAATATTTCACGAGGTCTTAAAATCAAATTGTGGAGGTCCATACATATTTGCGGACCTCCTTAAATATGAGAAAATTGACTATCTCTGTGCCTAATACATTGTACATAGTAGACTGATGTCAGTGAAATCCTTGATTGTCATTGGCTGCTTTTACTACGTGGTTTTTAATTTCAAATCTCTAGGGAATTTCAAAATCAAAATGGAACCTATTGGAGTGTCTTTATAAACTTTGCATTTAATTCGTGTTTGGAAAACTTTCATAGCAACATGGTGGGCACATAATCTAAATTCTCAAATTCTGAAAATGCACTGCGGAATGTACCAAAACAACCAGAGTGTCTTCGCAGATTTTGCAGATTTT
Source organism: Mytilisepta virgata (assembly GCA_028015205.1). Lineage (NCBI taxonomy): Eukaryota > Metazoa > Mollusca > Bivalvia > Mytilida > Mytilidae > Mytilisepta > Mytilisepta virgata. Next base: position 73,072,700 of record CM051521.1, read on the forward strand.
GTAATATCAATTCTTGTTTCTTTATGACTGATTTATTATTATGACTTGGCAGCATGTAAATTTGGAACTTGTTGAGTGACATTGTTTTATTGTATTATTTTGGAATTATATACAGTAAACCTCAGGAATTTTTGGTGCCATCTTTTTTCTTAAATTTGCAATTTCCAGTCAATTTTCAGAGAAAAAGAATTGAAATATATATTCGTGGTGATCTTATTGTCGCCTTTCATCTCTTAATCCAAAAGTTTTCTGTTTTAGTAATGTACAATGTTGATTTGAACACGTTTCACTTTCAAACAATTTTGAATTCTTGTACATATAGCAGATTTCCACTCTAATCAAAGGATAGGAATCCTGTTTTTCTGTATTTTATTAGGAATACATAACCCTCTGTAGATGTGATATTATATATATCCTTTAAATTCAGTGACCATTTTTAACTTGGTTAAAATTTCAATTCAAATAAATAATTATTAGAAAATTAAAGTCAAATATAACATTCAAATCTAGTAAGTAATTGTACCTCTGACTTCACAAGACCTTATAATGTATGTCATTAATTTGTACAAAGATCACATAGAAATATACAAAAAGGATTTCTTTTTCGATTTGCTTGTCATTTACACATGGATTACGTGCCTGAAATGAATGTGAAATGAACATGAAACGGACACTTTATTTACAATGCTGTACATGGTAATTGGATATCATAGTCAGGTATTGTTGTCTTGTTAACAGCCGGAATTTAAATGGACGATTGCTTTGATTTATCGCCCGACTGTTCAAATATATATGTACAAATTACAGTTACATTGTAGGGAAAAATCAAATTTAAACTCTGTGACAGAAAGCAATTTGTCCGAAAGGATTTTATGCTATTGGCCAGTCCAGAAAGAAAGTTTATGGGTGGAAAAAATTCTTTGTGGAAGTCAGAAAAAAGTTGTGTGTGTTTACATGTCCTCCCCCCCCCCCCCCAAAAAAAAAAAAAAAAAAAGAAATAGAAAGAAGGAAAGCAAGTCTTGAGGATTTCTTTACAAAAATTCCAGGATCCAAGATCACCACTTTCTTTGCACCCCCCCCCCCCCTCTAAAATAAAAATAATCCCAAAGTTTTATTTATGCTTTGGCATTGAAATGAAACACTTATGATAGCTATTTTTGCCCTCCCCCACCATTTATTCATTCTTTTCAGGATGACTAATAGATATGACTTTGTAGAATGATGTGTACCTTCATTTCACCCTTATGAAAATTCTCATTATCTTGGATAAATTAAATGGAAATAAATAATAACAGAGATCTATATTGTTTTCCTGTCTTTTTCGACAAAAAAAAAAAATGATTAGAATTGATCTTACTGTACTGTGAAGCTTTTCTTTCAATAAAAGTACTTTGTTCGATGGAACACATGTCAGGTTTTGATAAAACTTTTGAAAATTTTGACAACTTATTCGATAGGTTTGTCAATTAACCTGATATCAAATCGTTGAAATTTAAGACAGGTTTTTCTTTATATTTTGATGAAAATGTCATTAAATTTTTATATGTCAATGAAACAGAAGTTTAAATTGACCAAAATTCAATAAAATTGATTTTACGGGAAACTTGTGGGAAAATGACATAAAATAAAAACGCTTTTTTTGACAAGGGGTGTAATTCTTTTGTTTATATTTGTAAGTACATGTTATAAGTAGGAATGCTGTACTTGTGTGTTGCTTTGTTTCGCTATTGATTTTGAGACTTAGCGATTTTTATGATAATTTACAACTGTGTATGATTTATCAAATTTTATGTAAGAAGATGGGTGATTGCCTGCCTTCAAACACTGAGTAAATATTGAAAAATAACTAGATTGCTTATAGTGAACTAGATAGTTTTAGTTGTAACTAATAATTACGAAATAGTTACTGATGTTGAGGGCAATATAACGATATACGTACTGCCCAGAAGCCTTGGTATGGAACCGGTAAACAGATATGGCCTGAGTCGAGGGTGATGGCCATATCAGTATTCTTGGTTCATACCACAGCCCAAAGGCATTCCATATATTGTGATATCTATGGCAAGCCGTTTTACTATTTATTCTAACTTCAAAATATCTAATAAACTTTATAAGATATCTCATATAGTTTATAAGATATCTTATATAGTTTATAAGATATCTTATATAATTTTCTTTTGTAAGATATCTTATATAAAAAATATTTATAAGATATCTTATAAACTTTATAAGATATCTTATAAAAACTAGATTATATAAGATATCTTATATATTATATGAGATATTTTATATACTTTATAAGATATCTTCTAAAGTTTATATGATATCTTATAAACCTTATGAGATATCTTATATAGTCTATAAGATATCTTATAAAGTATATGAGATATCTTATAAAGTATATAAGATATCTGATAAAATTTATAAGATATCTTATATAGTTTATAAGATATCTCATATAGTTTATAAGATATCTCATATAATTTATAAGATATCTCATATAATTTTCTTCATAAGATATCTTATAAATTATATGAGATATCTTATAAACTATATGGCTTTTTTCAGTGGGAGATGATCCATGGAAGATCGTTGCATGTGCATTGATCTCCCACTGTTGTGACGTCCAATTGGAATTCTGATGTCATAATTTTTTACCAAAAGACGTAACGTTATTTTAAAATTCTTCGACTGTGCTCAATGACTTAACCTAGGTACTGGAAACCTAAAAATTGAGTATTTACGGAAGAAATAGGTACTTCATACTCGTTCAGAAGTGAAGAACGGGAAACTCTTCGACTCATTTTTAAAATTCAGCGTCTTTCCCCTTACCTCACCCTGGAAAGACGTGAATTTTAAAAACTCGATGAAGATTTTCTAGTCTTTACTTTGAACTCATGACTAAAAACCCATTAGTCTCATTGACAATATTTCACATGCAGTTTTTCATTCTCAGAGAAAATTGCGAAATGTTCAACACCTCTCAGATATAAAATACAGTTTACATTGAACGTTCTGGTCAAAGTACCTTGTATTTACTACAAGGATCCGATACTTGATCACGAAGGATCTTTGTAACGTCAAAAAGCTTGTAAAGGATACGATATGGATATACAATGCCCTGGGTCTCGAAACAGAATCAAACACATTTCAGAGATGATCGTGTGGTATGTATACAGTCATCGTTACTTGATTTTTTTGTGATTTCAGATATAAATCTTATTAATAAGTTTGCCTCATTCAAATTGTACTTTGATCGACTTGCCCCATTTAAATCGTTAAAAGAAACAATTTAATTCTTAAAAACAAAAAAAATTATGAGGTGAGATTCTTCCTTCAGAAGAATGAAATGGTTAGAAATTGTATGATAATGTCCAATTAAACTCCATGCATGTATGTATATATGGGAAATAAATTTCTGAATTGCTTTAACTGTATACATTTATTTTAAATTAAAACAGAAAATTGACAAATTTTGAATTAAGGGCATGTTTAAAGTCAATGTTCAAGTTTAATAACTTGTATTACATTTACAAAGCTGTATTCAAAAAATAAGAGTTCATTTAATATTTCAAATTTTATTGCCCATATCAAAATTATATCATATAAATGTTTAAACTCATTAAAATATCGTTTGGTTCCATAAAAATTTTTTTCCTTCACTTTTATGGTGTGAATTTGTAATAGAATTGCATAGTTTGTTACTTCATGTTGAGTACCACACTGAAATTTCACATTTAACAGAACACTAGAGATTTTTTGTTATTCCACCAAAAATGAATAGAAATAGAAATAAAATTATGTAATTATTCTATAATAAGTAGATGCATAGAAATAACATTATATTAAATCTGCAAAGAACTGGAAACTACAGTGTGTGTGGGTGGTCATATAGTCAAAATACCCATATTCTCAGTGAAGTCTTAATGGTTGTTTCAACATTTAATTTAGTGTAATGGGTACAAGTATCACAGAACAAGATATTTTTCTAGATCCGACCTGACAATCCGACCTGACAATTTTTTGTACAATGACACTTTTTCGAAGGGGACTGTTGGTGTGCCATTTAGAATTTTTAGTATGTGTATGAGACTTTTAGACAGATTTTATTGAACGTTTTACAGAGTAGAGGTTTGAGGTACCAATAAAACCAGTTTAATCCCACCACTGTTCTGTATGTTTATGTACCAAGTCAGACTATCCTGACTCTGCATAACAGTCAATCAACGGCATCCAATGGATAGACCCTCTGACAAAAAATATAACAGAAAAGAGCACAAAATTAAAAAATAAACACAACAAAGAGTCAGGATAGTTTTTATGTGTACCCAAGCCCCCCCCCTTTATCCTGATACTCTGGTATATATGTTTTATGGGTACCCAAGCCCCCCCCCCCTTTATCGTGCTACTCTGGTATATACGTTATATGGTAACCCAAGCCTCCCCTTTATCCCGATACTCTGGTATATAGGTTTTATGGGTATCTAAGCCTCCCATTTATCCTGATACTCTGGTATATAGGTTTTATGGGTAACCCAAGCCTCCCCTTTATCCTGATACTCTGGTATATAGGTTTTATTGGTAACCCAAGCCTCCCCTTTATCCTGATACTCTGGTATATAGGTTTTATGGGTAACCAAGCCTCCCCTTTATCCTGATACTCTGGTATATAGGTTTTATGGGTAACCCAAGCCTCCCCTTTATCCTGATACTTTAGTATATAGGTTTTATGGGTAACCCAAGCCTCTCCTTTATCCCGATACTCTGGTATATAGGTTTTATGGGTAACCCAAGCCTCCCCTTTATCCTGATACTCTAGTATATAGGTTTTATGGTACCCAAGCCTCCCCTTTATCCTGATACTCTGGTATATAGGTTTTATGGGTAACCCAAGCCTCCCCTTTATTCCGATACTCTGGTATATAGGTTTTATGTTTTATGGTACCCAAACCTCCCCTTTATCCTGATACTCTGGTATATAGGTTTTATGGTACCCAAGCCTCCCCTTTATCCTGACACTCTGGTATATAAGTTTTATGGTAACCCAAGCCTCCCCTTTATCCTGATACTCTGGTATATAGGTTTTATTGATAACCCAAGCCTCCCCTTTATCCTGATACTCTGGTATATAGGTTTTATGGGTAACCAAGCCTCCCCTTTATCCTGATACTCTGGTATATAGGTTTTATGGGTAACCCAAGCCTCCCCTTTATCCCGATACTCTGGTATATAGGTTTTATGGGTAACCAAGCCTCCCCTTTATCCTGATACTCTGGTATATAAGTTTTATGGGTAACCCAAACCTCCCCTTTATCCTGATACTCTGGTATATAGGTTTTATTGATAACCCAAGCCTCCCCTTTATCCTGATACTCTGGTATATAGGTTTTATGGGTAACCAAGCCTCCTCTTTATCCTGATACTCTGGTATATAAGTTTTATGGGTAACCAAGCCTCCCCTTTATCCTGATACTCTGGTATATAGGTTTTATTGATAACCCAAGCCTCCCCTTTATCCTGATACTCTGGTATATAGGTTTTATGGGTAACCCAAGCCTCCCCTTATCCTGATACTCTGGTATATAGGTTTTATGGGTAACCAAGCCTCCCCTTTATCCTGATACTCTGGTATATAAGTTTTATGGGTAACCCAAACCTCCCCTTTATCCTGATACTCTGGTATATAGGTTTTATTGATAACCCAAGCCTCCCCTTTATCCTGATACTCTGGTATATAGGTTTTATGGGTAACCCAAGCCTCCCCTTTATCCCGATACTCTGGTATATAGGTTTTATGGGTAACCAAGCCTCCCCTTTATCCTGATACTCTGGTATAAAGGTTTTATGGGTAACCCAATCCTCCCCTTTATCCTGATACTCTGGTATATAGGTTTTATGGGTACCCAAGCCTCCCCTTTATCCTGATACTCTGGTATATAGGTTTTATGGTACCCAAGCCTCCCCTTTATCCTGATACTCTGGTATATAGGTTTTATGGGTACCCAAGCCTCCCCTTTATCCTGATACTCTGGTATATAGGTTTTATGGTAACCTAAGCCTCCCCTTTATCCTGATACTCTGGTATATAGGTTTTATGGGTAACCAAGCCTCCCCTTTATCCTGATACTCTGGTATATAGGTTTTATGGGTAACCCAAGCCTCCCCTTTATCCTGATACTCTGGTATATAGGTTTTATGGGTAACCCAAGCCTCCCCCTTATCCTGATACTCTGGTATATAGGTTTTATGGGTAACCCAGGCCTCCCCTTTATCCTGATACTCTGGTATATAGGTTTTATGGTACCCAAGCCTCCCCTTTATCCTGATACTCTGGTATATAGGTTTTATGGGTACCCAAGCCTCCCCTTTATCCTGATACTCTGGTATATAGGTTTTATGGTAACCTAAGCCTCCCCTTTATCCTGATACTCTGGTATATAGGTTTTATGGGTAACCAAGCCTCCCCTTTATCCTGATACTCTGGTATATAGGTTTTATGGGTAACCCAAGCCTCCCCTTTATCCTGATACTCTGGTATATAGGTTTTATGGGTAACCCAAGCCTCCCCTTTATCCTGATACTCTGGTATATAGGTTTTATGGGTAACCCAGGCCTCCCCTTTATCCTGATACTCTGGTATATAGGTTTTATGGTAACCAAGCCTCCCCTTTATCCTGATACTCTGGTATATAGGTTTTATTGGTAACCCAAGCCTCCCCTTTATCCTGATACTCTGGTATATAGGTTTTATGGGTAACCCAAGCCTCCCCTTTATCCTGATACTCTGGTATATAGGTTTTATGGGTAACCCAGGCCTCCCCTTTATCCTGATACTCTGGTATATAGGTTTTATGGTAACCAAGCCTCCCCTTTATCCTGATACTCTGGTATATAGGTTTTATTGGTAACCCAAGCCTCCCCTTTATCCTGATACTCTGGTATATAGGTTTTATGGGTAACCCAAGCCTCCCCTTTATCCTGATACTCTGGTATATAGGTTTTATGGGTAACCCAGGCCTCCCCTTTATCCTGATACTCTGGTATATAGGTTTTATGGTAACCAAGCCTCCCCTTTATCCTGATACTCTGGTATATAGGTTTTATGGGTAACCCAAGCCTCCTCTTTATCCTGATACTCTGGTATATAGGTTTTATGGGTAACCCAAGCCTCCCCTTTATCCTGATACTCTGGTATATAGGTTTTATGGGTAACCCAAGCCTCCTCTTTATCCTGATACTCTGGTATATAGGTTTTATGGGTAACCCAGGCCTCCCCTTTATCCTGATACTCTGGTATATAGGTTTTATGGTAACCAAGCCTCCCCTTTATCCTGATACTCTGGTATATAGGTTTTATTGGTAACCCAAGCCTCCCCTTTATCCTGATACTCTGGTATATAGGTTTTATGGGTAACCCAAGCCTCCCCTTTATCCTGATACTCTGGTATATAGGTTTTATGGGTAACCCAGGCCTCCCCTTTATCCTGATACTCTGGTATATAGGTTTTATTGGTAACCCAAGCCTCCCCTTTATCCTGATACTCTGGTATATAGGTTTTATGGGTAACCCAAGCCTCCCCTGTATCCTGATACTCTGGTATATAGGTTTTATGGGTAACCCAAGCCTCCCCTGTAACCTGATACTCTGGTATATAAAACATACTATAAAAGGAAATACAGTATTATAAAATCATTTTCTATCTGTTTAAATGGCAAGCTAGCACATAATTGATTTGTAATTTGAGGTCATAGGAATATATTTATTTATCTTGTTATGCAATTTATCTGTTTAAAATCATTTTAGAATTTAAAGAAGATTTTCATATCTAAGCTTCCAATCAATTTATTCATTCATATTTCTCAGGACTAAAAGTTGACAAATCTTTAAATATTAAATATTTAATTCAGGTCATAAATTTTTAGTTCAATTCTTTTTTTTAAAGAAAGTTTCAAATTTCAATATGGTATTTCAATATTTAATAGCCATTTGAAAGATTTAATTGATAATTATAGGTTCCATAAGGTGGAAATTTTAGAATTTTTATTTGTAACATTAAATGGTTTTCGACTGTAAGAATTTTTGAACAGTAGTCTAAATAATGCAGAAATTTAAGTTAAAATTTCTGCCTACCTACTGCCCTATTAAAATTATGAAATGAAAAACTCAGAACTATCCTAAAATTAATCAACTCATTCAATTTGTGCATCATTCTGTGCATCCCAAGGATGTTATACAAAATTTATGAAAATCTTACAAGAAGAATTATCTCCCTTTACACTGATAATTCTGTATGTTAAATAAGACATGATATAACAATAGTAGGTAAGTTTAATTATTTTAGTTAAAACTGGACTAAGTTGAATCTGGTAACCAAGTGATAAGTCAATTCAAAGTGATTTAAATATTATAATTATGAAAAATATGTTCTACAAACCAAGCTTCAGAGGCAGTAGCCTTCGTACCCAGTTTCTACATTAATACAAAGGGTTTGTCATCAACAACATACAGCTGATTCCATTTTAATTTAAAATTACAATTGTTATTTTTCAATGCATTATTTTTACAGTCAATAGTAAGTCTGTAGAAATATTGCCATCAAAGGACTTCTGCACCTGCGACAGCAAACTTAATGTACAATACATCAAAGATGTGTAACCATTTTAATTGAAAATTTATGGGACAAAAAATTGAAGGAGAAAACATTAGCAGTTTACTAAGGAAACACAGAACGATTTTTGTTTCAGATAATGAGACAAAATTGAAAATTTCTTTTTAAAAATCGATTCAGTAAACTTGCCTTATATGGATACAGATGATTTATTTGCTGTTTCGATATTCTTAAACAAAATCAATGGGATGTTTTTTAAAATTCATGACATAGCCATGCAAACTTTAATGGAAGGTTGGGAATATCAATAAAAATGTGAAAAAAGAAATGTTCAAATAACGATTCTGACAGGAATGATTGTATTCCCTTATGTCCAAAAAGGAAGAGTTCTTTTGCAGAGTTTATGATTGCACTTTAGAATAACAATTTTTTTCCACCCTGGTACAGGTCTATTATGGCCAGCATGTTGTGATGTGCTGTTTAGACTCTTGCTTAGTGTTGAAATGATCCTCTATTAAAAGATTTACTCAAAATCAGTAAAAATCTCATGTTCCAAATAGTTGTCACAACATACAAAATTTTAAGCAGTAATTCAGGTATTTCTTTCAGGGTTAAATTATATTTTGTTTTCTTTTTCAAACAATACGTGCTTGAAGACAAAAGATTTAACATGCAATTTCTCATTTTACCTTTAAAATTACAGGTTTGACTTGAATTACTTGAAAAGAGAGATATATATGGGTTAATATTAAGGAGGATAATCATAGGTTTTTAATATATCAAAATTCATTATTACAAAATGGTGTGAAGTTTTAAAATGTCCACTGGACAAAAATCCAATATAAACACATACCGAAAAAAATCACAGAAAACCCCATTTAACAATGACTAAAGCTTGCACTGAATGGTAATTATTGTCTTATTGCCCTCCCCCATCCCCCAAGAAAAATAATGAATAAATAGAAAAAAAACTATATGAAACCAACAATTACCTGATAAAGATACCCTAATCCAAACAAAAATTAGACAAGATGGTCTCTGGATAGATTGAAGTGGCTTTGTACAGGTGCAAAAAATGCAGTGGGGTTAAGTCAATTACATGAATTCCATCCCTAAATACAGAGTTCTGTTCAAGTGGCAAATAAAACATATGTTTTACAGTAAAATGGAGTAAAATTTTAAGAAGATTTTACAAAATCAGAATTGAACAGACCAAAAATAAGACAACTTAGTGGTCACCTCAAAATTTTAAACAAGTGGGTAACGAAATGCCATGTCTCAAACCCATAATGGCTCCAACAAAATAAGTTTATAAAAAGTGGAAACAGCAAAATATCCAATCAACATATTGTATGCAAAACAAATTTTAGTACCAGTTTGGACAAACCTTAAATAACAAATGATTTAAGTATTTTCTGGCCAAATACAATGACTCTACCCTAAGTTTTTTGACAGTTATGGGTTTCCATAATTTTATCCTAAACTGGAATTACCTCTCAGAATATCTCTTTGATTCCTCAATACACGTACTTATCATTATGAGGATTCATGCTTGCAACATTTCAGTCCAACACTCTATGTTGGCCCGGTACCTGCAGTTATATGGTCCAAATATACCCAAAAAGAGCAATTTTGAGAGGGGAGGCACCCAATGGTATAAGCATCAGTGCTGGAGGTCAGCACTTAGTGCTATGAGTTTTTTTTCTTATTTTATTTAATTTCAAATGCAACTTCTATAAGTAATTTTAATGGACATGATTCTTGTTTAATTAGCTCTGATGGAAATCCGTATAGACAGTTACAAAATACTGTCACCCCCGTACATGTTCCTGGTCAAATAAATGTTGTCATTTTTCACATTAACAAACAACTGTAAGATATCAAAAATGACATTTCATTATACATTGTATATACAAACAGAAATATCCAGATAAATTTCCTTACATGTTTATTTCATTTGAAATATATTTGTCAACACACGAAACATACATATCTCATAATAAAAAATCACAGAAATATTTATATGGACAATAGATCATTTTTGTCCAATAGTAATATTGTGATTGTCATTAAATGCTCCTAGTTATTTTTTTCTTTTATTTTGTGTTGACTTTGATACAGTCAGTACAAATTCTTTTTATAGACAAACCTTCAAAATCTGTTGATACATATTTGTATGTCTCGCATTTGGTGTTGGTAATAGATTAAAGCATGCTTGCAGTTTATAAATTGTGTTAACAGCTCAAAGAAATGAATTTTATTTTGCAACCATCAATATACAAATCGATGCTTGAAAATTTTAAAATGTTACGAACTGTTGTCTCCATTCTTAGATGTGAATCTTAAGATTGTTTGATTGCTTGTTGCTTTATGTCCAATTGCAAATATTTCATTCTTCTTCAGGACGAGAACCATCTCAATTTATGAAACAATTCAAATAGGGGTGGGATGGGACACAAAGGGAACCAATTTTGACTGCCACTGTAAAAGGAGGATGCTTGTGTAGGGTCGGATAATTTGGCCTTCTGTAGCGGCCATTAGCCTTCTCTTTAGAAAACCACAGAAGTAATCTTTAGCGTGAAGGGAGTGTAGCATTCTCGAAACACATTACCCACTATAGTCCACGTTTTGGCTTTCTGTATTATGACCTGACAACCCCCCAAAGAGAGGGTCTCCCCTATCTGCCACCTGGAGATGCACTAAGCAGTTCTACGGGTTGAGCTCCTGTGAGGTGCCAAGTGAATCTTGAGACAAGATTTATTCATGTGGTATTTCAACATACTGTATTACGATATTAGGAAAAATTGAAAGGTAATTGTGATGTTCACAATATTTCAATTTTTGCATTAATAAAAATTATTTTAAAAATAACAAGAATTCAGTATTTGATTACCGTAGTTTGGACTAATATGGTCAATTATAGCATGACAGTTCATTTTCTGCCTTATTTGATTACAATTAATGCGAAGAAATGTAAATTACTAGAACAAGTACCCGGTAGTTATATATCAGCTTTGTAAAGCTAATTTTGTTGAAAACTTGTTTATATTGAAAAATTACAATTAAGATCTTGAAGATTATCCTTAAAATATTTATGATCGTTTTCTTTGATATTATGGTAATTGTTTCCAACATGAGTTATAATTTGTGATAATCTGCAAATATCGCAACTTGGGAATTATTTAAAGTGGTATTTACACAATAGCTAGGAAATTTCCTTTCCTTTTATTGACAAACTGTACAGGCTTGTCGTGTATTTGAGATTCTTGTTTTTAAATTTTTAACCAGAAGATTTTATCTGGTGTTATAATTAAGTGCAACGTACCTAGAGTATATTCTATGGAATAGTCTTCTTTGCACGGTGGAAAATACTAAGAGTTTTGGTATTTTTAAGCAAAATCTCAAGGTTTACTTGTTAAATAAGCAATATGTTTCAACAGAATAATTTTGTTTTTTTTCCAATATAAAATGTACAATGCAATTATGTTGACAATATTTTGTACAATTTGGAGTGTTGTTTTTTGTTGTGCTTTGTAAATGAGGGCCTCAGGGAAGATTAGTTTATACTAACTGTGTTATCCTCTTGAAATAAAGTATTATTATACCTCACGCAACAAAGTTGCGGAGAGTATAATGTTTTTGACCCGTTCGTCCGTCCGTCTGTCTGTCCGTCCATATGTCAGTCCTATTCTTGTGAGAGCAACTCCTATGAAACCATCCAACAGAATTTCATGAAACTTTGTAGTTAATAAGGACATACTTTGTAGATGTGCATATAGACAGGAGATTTTGTTTCAATTTTTTTTCTAGGAGTTATACACCTTTGAATTTAGAATTTTGGCCTAAATATACTACAACTCCTCTGAAACCACAAAACAGAATTTCATGAAACTTTGTACTTAATTTGGACATACTATGTAGATGTGCAGATTAACAGGAGATTTTAATTCAATTTTTTTTCTAGGAGTTATGCCCCTTTGAACTTGGAATTTTGGCCTAAATATACTACTGCAACAGTTTGTGATTGCAACTCCTCTGAAACCACACAACAGAATTTCATGAAACTTTGTACTTAATTTTGACATCTATGTAGATGTGCATATCAACAGGAGATTTTGATACATTTTATTTTCTAGGAGTTATCCACCTTTAACTTAGAATTTTGACCATAATGTACTACTGCAACAGTTTTTGAGCGCAATTCCTCTGAAACCACACAACAGATATTCATGAAACATTGTAATTAATAAAGACATACTATGCAGATGTGCATATTGAGATTATGATTCAATGTTTTTTCTATGAGTCATGCCCCTTTAAACTTGGAATTTTGATAATGAGGACATATACTATGAAGATGTCCATATACACAAGAATTTTTTATCAGTTGACTTTTGTAAGAGTTATAAGTCTTTGAACTCAGGAAACTGGTGAGATTTTGTTTGCCCAGTGACAATTTGGGGGCATGGGGTATGTGAGCGTGGTCACAAAGGTTCTTTCATCATTATTATTATTAATATATTTGATTAAATGTGTCTATTTCTTGTAATTTTACATAAAGAACCCAGTATTTTCAATGTTTGCCTCTTGCTTAGAGATTTTTATGTTTTCTTTATAAGAAATTTTGGTTTTGCTGGTTGTTGGTGACTTTGTCAAACATTTGACCCCAACAAGTTTTAAGGGCCATTTAGTGCATATCTTGTTGCAACCCCAAAATATTATTTTATCTATTGTTGATATATTGTCTCATTGATGTGTTGGGAAGGCTGTTAATGATGAATTATATAAAAATCAGGACATTCTTACCATTCCATACCATCTGATGCCACTTAGTTCTATAGTTTTTGTACTGTCTAATATTCTGATGTTTTTGTTTTGTTATATGTTTTTTATCCAATTGGTTATATTTTTTTCTTTATGTTTACTGTTTTCACAAATTCTTCTGGTCTTTCGATTAGATTTTCTCCTTTATCTTTTTGCCAATTTTTATACAAACTAGAGTATATTGCAGATTTAATTCATTCCACCTTTTACACAATTTAATGAGAATTTAAATTTTTTTTCATTGAATCACACATATAAGATTTGAAACTTAAACTCAAAATTGTAATTACTTGATGTATTAAAGTGTTGCTGTATAATTTGTCAATTTTTTATTTAAAAAAAAGAGAAATTTGATATGAATTTTATTTCTTATTATTTTTCAACTTGAAGTAAATGTAGAAAATCTCTCCAGCAAGCTTGGTACTCAATTCAGTATTTTACTGATCAAAACGTTTTAAATACCCAGATTCCTTTGTAACCGAGTCATTCTAAATCACTTAGTAAAATATTTACTATGCAAGTACCTTTCAATAACTGTCAATAGCTTTGACAAGACTTAAACCCATCGGTAACAAATTGACCGAAAGTTTCAGTCTTGTTAGGTTGATAGGTCGAGGTACGCAGGGCTTAATATAGGCAAAGCGAGATATTTGTACGGCTTTTGATTATCTTTTGATAAGTCGTAATATATGTCTAATATGAAACTAATGATATAAAAGGTTACGACATATTTTTGTTGTGCAATGAATCACACTAGATATGGGTTATTGAATCAAATTTAGCAGAAGAAAATCTTTTACACATTGTATCACATATTCGACAAAGTTGTATAGACTTTTGAATAATCAAGCATATTTTCTGTTTAGAAAAATTTATTTTTGAGTTGGTTTTAATAGATTTTGATTTATTTTTAGAATGCAATATTTTTTTCTGTCATAAATTTATCATTTTTAAATTTGGTTTTATATCAGTGTATGTGGGGGGGAATTTTAAATTTGTTTGAATTTTTAAAAATTTATATAGTGATTAAGAACATCATTGTGAGATATTGACTCAGTGGGTTTTATAACAGTATTTGTAAGATTTTTTTGCCTGTTTTTTATTGCATATTGTTAAACTCCTGCCCCAAAGAATTGAATGGTATACTGGTTTACCCCTCTCTGTCAACTTCTTTCCATCCAACATAAAACATGCTTATAGGGGGAGGGTTGAGATCTCACAAAACAAGTTTAACCCCGCCACATTTTTGTGCCTGTCCCAAATCAGGAACCTCTAGCCTTTGTTAGTCTTGTGTGTTTTTTTAATTTTGGTTCATTTGTATGTTTCGGAGTTAAGTGTGCCATCCATTTGGCTGAACTGGTATGCATTATTGTTGAGAGAGCCAGCTGAAGCCCACCTCCGGGTGTGGGATTTTGTCACTGCATTGAAGACCCATTGGTAGCCTTGAGTTGTTTTCTGCTCTTTGATCAAGTTGTTGTCTTTTTGACACATTCCCTGTTTCCATTCTTTATTCTATTGTTGCTGATTGTGAACAGTTGCAGGCTGCAGCTAATCCACTGTTGGACCAGAAGCATAACCATGATATGTTGTAAAGTGGATAACTGTGGCAGCAGCTACTTTCTGTTCACTGATGCCGCCTTTTTCTACTTTATTAACTATACAATTATTTTGTGGCAGATTTTTCAACATTTGTTCATTACAGGTAATTTGCAGTTGGTGTGAACAGGTGTGAACAGGTGTCAAGGTCATGACATAGCTATTGCTGTCTAAACTTTTTCACTATATGTACTAAACAAATATTTGGGTCAAGATTTCTCAGCAACTATACTCATGCCCATTTGGCCTAAAGCATGATGACTTTTAGAGTAGATACAGATTTGGAATGATCTTCCTTGCTGATCAGTATTTTTACAAAATTGTGTATTGCATGTTATATGCCAAATAATGATGCAACTGAAGCAGGTTGAAGCTTATTCATAAGTTGGTTTTTTTTGGACTGCAGTCTCATATTACATTGGTCCTCTATTTTTTCTGCATTCATTTGTTCTTCACAGGTTCTTTTCATGTTTTCTCTGTAATGAAAATGGCTGCCATGTAATAGTTGGAATTAAAAAGTGGCATTAATTGCCATTAACCAAATAATAAAGCTGTTATTATCTGCTTAGTAAAATTAGACTAAGGGTGTTTAATTGTGTACAAATGTTATTCCAGTTTTCCAAAAATATGATTGCTTCCAATTCAAAATAGGAAAACGTTAAATTTTGTCTTATATATATTAAAATAAACATGTCTCTTATATAGCCATAATATGATAATTTTCTACTTTTTAGTAAAATCTAACATTTTAATCTGAGGTGTCTTTTAGATATGATTATTAAAAAATATCATTAACTTGTAAACCTTATGTAGAACTGAATCTTATCCGATAAATAATTGAAGGTTAACACATGATCAGGTTATTTAAAGGCTCCTATAAAGCATTGAAATACAATTTTGTAATGGCATTTGAAATGTTTTTTTATAAAAGATAAAAAAGAATATTTTTGAAGTTCAGTAATGATATAGCGTTAAGTTTTTGCTGATTATTTAACTAGTGCATTTAGTTCATTTTGGCTTTTTTTCGACTTTTTGGAAAACTTTTGAAAGATTTGTCAATATGACCATATTTCATTTAAAAAAGCCAAATAGAAAAACAAAAGCATTAATATCTTAATAATTGTAAAATTCTTTATAATACATTGTATTTCTTTAGTTTAATTATGTATTATCTTCAGAGAGATGACGATTGTGTGCAAGAAAAGGTTCAGACACCAGGTCCTGGTTTCCAAAAACGTTTCCAAAATGATATTTTTCTTAAGCAGCTGAGTTTTCCCAAAAAAACTGGTTTTAAAGAACTCTGATTGTTCAGCATTTGAGTTGAGGATTAAAATTGAAATGTCATATCCTGGACATATCTGTACCAATTATAATATTGAGAGATGAATTGTTAGGGAGCAACCACCATTTAATTTTTATGTGATGCAAGGAAGCCATCTTGAATCTTGAATCAAAGATTTTTTCCTGACATTCATTGATTGATTGATTAAATATTGTTTTATGCCGAGCTGGCGATATTTCAGCCAATATTACGGCGATCCTGACATTCAAGAATATTCTTTTTATCAATGTTTATTTCCTTCAAAACAGTAGACTGTAGTATATTTGAGCCCAGGTGATATTTAATAATGCAGATATATCAGCATATTTGTGAGTGTTTTTTTGTTTCACCAAACTTTGATGCCTGTCATCTTTTACAAATTGTTCCCTCCCCCCCTACACCCCCAAATCAGATGGTTGTTTTCCTGCCAGGATTTATTGGAGTCACAGAAATTCCTGAAATTGTTATTTCAGAAACAGTTGATTATCACAAGGTATATGAGAATAATTGAATAATTGAGATACTCCCCCCCCCACCCCAAATCAGTTGGTTGTTTTCCTGCCAGGATTTATTGGAGCCACAGAAATTGTAATTTAAGAAACAGTTGATTATTATCCTGATATGAATTTGAAGTATATGGGAATAATTGAGATAATTTTACATTTGAATGAGTAAAAGTTACTTGACACTATGCAACATGTGTCATTAATAGTCTCTGTTGTTTTTCTGTCCTTGAAATGTTCTCCTTTGAAACCAGTTACTAATAGGAAAAAAACTGAGTTATTCAGGCCAAACCAAAATGATTTTTTAGTTCTTAGGATTTCTTTTGGCAAAAATAGGTGGGAGCGATCAAAATTTTAATTTAATTTTTTTCTTGAGAACTAGATTTTTTCAGGTGAAGATCAAATTTACATTCGGCACAAATTTTTTAAATAAAATATTGCAAAAAATCGAGAAAAACAGTTTTTATTTCTAATTTCTTGAAGAATGAGGAATTTAGGGTGAATATTAAGAATTTTTTCAAAATGAAGCCCAAAGCAATTTTTTCTTAAAATTTATACAAAGGCCGAAAATCAGAGTGGCGTAATCCAAAGAACTGAAAGTCAATTTAGTGTGGACATATTTCATACTATATTTTTCCTTGTTCTGAACATAAGTTTGAAATAATTGCCAATGTACTTAATGAGGGGTGAAGCAATGTACATTACATATCAGTATATCATGATATTGTCTAAATGGTATTATACGATCAATATTTTTGAAAAACTAGTATAACAGTACACTTATTGTTTTAATAGTATATGAAACAGTGAGGCAAGTCAAAAAGTGGTACGTAATCAGGGGTATCAAAATACATGAGCATTGCACATCAATGTATCGCCATACATATTTTGACTGGTGATACTCATCCATATTGGACGGCTGGAAGACAGTCAATGGATATTAAACAGAATTATAAAAGATATTGCTCTGTCAGATTACTTTTGCATTTAAACTATGACAACAGATTTGGGTACCCATATAACTGGTTTAACCCCACCCCTATTCAGTGTCTGTTCCAAGTCAGACTATCCTGACTCCTTGTTGTGTTTATGTTTGTGTTTTGTGCTCTGTTTTGATTGATTGGTATGTCTCTTATTTACCTTTCCTGTTATCCATTTTGTTGTTAACTCTTAACATTTTCTCATGTACCTAAAGGGACTACCATGTTGTACTGTGAGGCCTGTCAAACTCAATATGTAAATTATCATCCACCAGGACTAAGAAAAATGGGTTGGCTTAGAGGGTTACGCCAATTCAAGTTTATTGATGGATTATTATCCCTACCCACCCCAAAAAATCTGCCCGACCTATATTTTTTAAAATTTTATGGAAAGCAATTGTGGTAAATTTTTATTGTCATTATTTCATAGGGTCCAATTTTCTGGTCCATGAAAAATAAACGGTCTTTGTTATCATGTGTGTTGTTTCCTAAAATGAGAGAAAGGAATGGTATGCATACAGTTTTATGATACAAAAACAATACTTAACTTGCTGAGTGGCCAAATTGACAACAAATGTCCACAGCAAGAATTTCAGTGCCCATTTGCCTTGTCAGTCATATGCAATTAACTTGACTTGGCCTTGTATAAACTGAATTTTCCACTGGCAAAAATCTGGCATATTGTATGGATAATGTGTTAATTAATAGCAGTTGTTTGAGATATGCTCAAAATAGTGATGTAGGACAGTCCAGTTAACTGTCAATCTTACAAAGAATTGTTTTTAATTTCTTATCTAACGAATTATAATGCTGAAACAACAGAAATTAAAGAATAGCATTTTAGAATGCAAAGAACCAATTCGGTTTCTATGTTAATCTCCATATGGGGGTACCAAGATATGAAAGAAAATTTCATAAAAATAAAAATTAATTTGTTGAAAAATAACAGCACCTCAATTAAGTGGAAATGTATCCGATTAATTTAATGCAACTAAAATAGTACGTTCCCATGGCTTTTCATGCCGAAAAATGAGGCTCAAAAAGGGGGGATAAAGTTTTGCCAAAAATCGGGGGGTACCCACTTAAATCATTGAAATTACCCACATTCTTAAAAGCTAGTTTGAAATTGTTTTATCTCATATGTTTGGAAGGAAGAACCTCTGCCGTTTAAAATTATTTATTATTTAATTTAATATTGACCAATTGGCAGCGAGTCTCACTTTCATTTCAGCGCTAAATGTTCCCTTCACAAGATGTCTGCGCCCAGTATTTTATGAATTGGTACATTGTATCCTATACGGACTTTTAGTCAATTCAGAATTTAGCAAAAATTATATTTTTAGAGTTGTTATTCAATGGCCAAAATTATATATAAAAAGAAACAAATTGCTAACAAGGGTGTGGCGATTTTTCACATTTTTATGAGGCCACCCCATTCAAAACCAGTGGTTTTTTAAGCACACAATGTCCCCTTTGGGTGCCTGTATTTTTTTAATCCGCAGTATGATTTTCTTTTCAAATGGCTTTTTGTAATGCCTCTAGACATTATTATTTCCAAATTACATCCAATTGAGTTTCTTCGTTATGGTCTCTGATAAGGCCGAGCGAAAATTCGCTTTCTGGGAATTTACTGTTATTTGCTTTTTTGAAACAGACTATAACCTTCCAAGGCAACCATATTTCTATAGTTTTATATGTTCAATGTAAAGTCAGTGTATTTGAGAAAATACTAGTGGATAATGTTTTGATGCAGCGTACGAATAATAGATGTGGCGTTCGAATAACGAGCGAACGGACTTGGACAATTTCGACCTTAAAGTGAAAGGTTTTGTAAATCCAACAGTTAAGACACAATTGAGTTGTGAAGGGTAATTTTACGCTTGAGATGAAGTTCCATACTAGTTTTATAATAAAAATATAACTAAGTATCATTTACTTTGAAAAAGGTTATGATGGGCCGAATTTCTGAACCCACCCAAGATTTTACCTTAAAATCGACATTTTTCAGAAACAGACTATAGATTGCCCAGCGAGTGATAAAAATAACAGTTTCATTAGTATTTCCTCATTTGAGATCGAATAACACCATTTTATGAAAGATTTGCTGAATAAATCAAAAATTTATAAAAATCACCCCTCATTTTAGAATGCAAAGAACCAATTCGGTTTCTATGTTAATCTCCATATGGGGGTACCAAGATATGAAAGAAAATTTCATAAAAATAAAAATTAATTTGTTGAAAAATAACAGCACCTCAATCAAGTGGAAATGTATCCGATTAATTTAATGCAACTAAAATAGTACGTTCCCATGGCTTTTCATGCCGAAAAATGAGGCTCAAAAAGGGGGGATAAAATTTTGCCAAAAATCGGGGGGTACCCACTTAAATCATTGAAATTACCCACATTCTTAAAAGCTAGTTTGAAATTGTTTTATCTCATATGTTTGGAAGGAAGAACCTCTGCCGTTTAAAATTATTTATTATTTAATTTAATATTGACCAATTGGCAGCGAGTCTCACTTTCATTTCAGCGCTAAATGTTCCCTTCACAAGATGTCTGCGCCCAGTATTTTACTATGAATTGGTACATTGTATCCTGTTGCACTTCAGTTTCTATAAATAGACATACAACCAATTCAGTTATCTTAACTTAATGACAGTAAAAAGATTGGGACTTGTTAATGGGTTGGTGTCAACGAAAATCTTAATTGGCCTAAGTCCTATTGAATTTTTAATGTACTTTAAATTTAAATTAAGAAAAATTGAATTATTTCCATAATGGTACTTAAACAAGGTAAATTAGGACACCCTCCGAGAAGAAAATTAAAGATAGGAAAACTTGTTTCTCTTTTGTATTGAAGGAATTGAGATAACAGTTTTTAATAAAACGTCTTCGATGATAAATTAAACTAATTCTTCGGAAATGTAATTAGTTTGTCAATGTTATAAATTACAGTTGATTAGAAAAAATTACATTGTTCAATAAACAGACATGTAATTAATGACACTTTACATAAAAACCGAACAACAAAGGTGAGGTTAATTAAGATGTGACTAACACATGCAAAGAATATATATTTTTGTAACTAATTTTTGATACTGATATATATAAATAAAGAAATGTGTCCTGGATCACATTAAGATTATGTAAGATTTGATTATTTACAACAGTGTTTATTGTTATTAATTTGGTTTGGAATTAAAAAAAGGACATCAATATCAAATCTTGCATTCTTTATAAACAGTAAGAACATGCCAGTACAAAAGGGTTGAGTGGAAGTCAGTTTGTCTTAATGATGACTAAAATGATATTGTAAGTTTGAATTTAGCTCATGTGTTGGTAGAATTTAGCTCATGTGTTGGTAGAATTTAGCTCATGTGTTGGTAGAATTTAGCTCATTTGTTGGGAGAATTTAGCTCATGTGTTGGAAGAATTTAGCTCATTCGTTGGGAGAATTTACCTCATGTGGTGGGACTACCACCTTAATTTAAGGGAATATAGACTATAGTATTGTTTCTCTACTGATTTGTTTGGTGAAATTTTAATACATGTATAAGGTACTTAATTTGTGTGTGTTGTTTCCTGCTGATATACACACTGCACCTTCGTGACTTAGTTTTTTTGGGCTCTGATTTTGCTATACTTGAACCAAAAACTCTTATATTCTTGTATTTCAATATTTTCAGAAGAAGATACATAAATTTTTAATGAAAAAAGACTCTTATCTTTTTGTATTTCAAGACTTTCAGAAAAAGTTACATAAATAAATTTTTAATGAAAAAGATAATTTCATTGTGTTTTAAAAAACAAAGATGTTTTCAAATACATGGCCAATGATCTCTGATAATGTTTGATGGAAAATATCAATAAATTAACTAGACAATTATTTAAGAATTGAGAAATCATTTTTTTTCTTATCATTTAACCATGTTTCATTAATTTCAGCATTTTTCCTGGATTTTTTGGCAAATTCAGAATTTAAGAAAAAAAGAATTCATCCACTACTATTTGATTGAATTGCAGTTTTCAATGCATTTTTAGGTGGGAATTTTTTTTTTCACCAAATTTGTCTTTGTGGACTTTTTTCTATTTTTTTTTTAAAGAAATCAAATGATTGTTCCCTAAGACAAGTGAAAAGTGAATAACATTTTTGTTTTGGCAAAGATGGGAGACAGGGTTATAATGAGCAATTATTATTATAAAAGTACATAGATGAAGAGTCATTAATGTCCTAGCAATTATGGTGTCCTTAAATAATTAGTCTGGCGTGATAATGAACTTGGTCAACTTGTCAGAAGACAACAATTTGATAGATGGCGCTTGACAGGATGAGTACAATAAAAACATCATAAATATGACAGTTATTCCTTCTAATTACATATTTTGACAATTGAAAGTACAAAAAAACTAAAAAGAAATATTTCTATGTATAAAACTTACAAATAAAAATATCTGATTTATTTGACTAAATCCTGATGGCATGTACTTTTGGTGCAAAAAAAACTGATGAGAGGAAATACCAGGTCAAAGATTTTATTAATTTTTTATGGAACTTTACAACATAAATACATATTTTATATTTATTAACCTGGTATGAGAGGATAACCAAATAAGACTGGTTAAATTCAGACCAAATCAAGACTAAATCATACAAGGTTCAGTAATTTTCAGACCAATTATGAATGGTCTAGACTGATGTTGAGACATATTAAGTAAAAATTCAGAAGATGTCGTACCCAAGATGATCTTTGAAATGATTTATTACCCCATTACCCCCCCCCCCCCCAAAGTATATAACATATTTGGAAATAAATGTAATTAGAGCAATGTGTAATTATACCCCCCCTTCTAGCAAACTAAGTTTTGGGGGGGTATATAGGTTTCTGTCTGTCCGTCCGTCCGTCTGTCCGAAATAACGTTGTCCGTGACTCCTCCAACATTTCTTACAGGATTCTCATGAAACTTGCTGGAGTGTTAGATCACTCTATGGAGATGTGCATATTTTTAGGAATTTCTGTTTGGACAAGAAATGTAAAAGATGTGGCTGTTTGGACTTGGGCATTTTTCAACAAAACTTTATTCAATGTGTTGTGTTTTTTACTGTGAGTGACTAGTTGGTGAACAACATCCAAAAGTTCCAAAATAATATAGATATAAATATTTTATAAAATCTGGACACACTGAAATTGAAAAATCCCTGTCAAATAGTGCTGAAGGGATAATAGGTTGTAGAAACTGGTGACCAGGTAAGAGCAAAAACTGGTTGGCTTGAAGTCAGAAAAATTTGTCAGGAGTTTGGAGACACATAGATTCTACAACAAAAACCAGTTGATTATGAAATTTATCAACTCCAGATAATTAAATATAATGGAAATTTATGTGTTGTTCATATGTTTTTAGTTTTTAATTGTAGTGCATGTATTGTTTTGGTCTCATCTTCGTTGTTCTCCGGAGTTTGTCAGTTGTTACGATTTTTCTTTTTGAATATCCCTTTGGTATGTCTTGACTTTACTTATAATTATCTAGAGTGGATAAATTTCATAATTAACGCGTCAAGAGTTTATATATCACTTCAAAAATCCATTTCATCAGTTGGTCTAGTACAAAGCAGGAATTAATATCCTGATATGCACGTAATAATAAACTGACTGCCCACTCCCGTACAGTGGACATTAATCAAATATCAAATTCCATTTACAGTAGAAATTTTAATTTTTAAAGCCTTGTCCACTAAACAAAGGCAACAAAATATGATATCATGCAAAATGGATGGATCCAGTTTGAATGCAATTTTGGGGGTTGATATTTCTTGTAGTGCATGTAGACTGTAAGTGCCTCATAATTGAAGGTAACTTGGTCACACAGTTTAATTCTCGTTTTAATGGCTAAAACTGCTTAGTGGTATGTTGTCTTATACTATTTCATTTTCATAATATTTTCATATTTTTAGAAAAATATAATTAATTTGTATGACTCAGTGAAATTTCTTTTGTGTAAAAAATAATAGTAAGTTACATTTACTGGAGGCATATCGTAAAGTACTATGTTTAACACCGATTAGGTATACAAAGTGTTGTTATTAATTGTTAAACTAGGAGTTGTTGTCCTTTATAAATGAATGGCTAAAGTGATTTGTGAAAGATTTAATTTAACGGAACATCTCCTTTCAGATGAAAAAAATTGATAAAAATGTTAATACTATATAGAAATTTATATATTTTTTTTCACAACAGTAGCAGAAGGATGTAGGGGTAGGAGTTTGGGAACCCAACTGAAAATATGCATTATATCATGCAAAAATATTAAGGAACTCCGAGTGATGCATTTAAAAATAGCATCACAGCACCCCAATTAGGACCTCTATTTGCTACTATATAAGGCAGACAAAAAGTACCAAATTTCAGAAATTTTAAAATGCTTTGCATCAGCGGAAAAAAGTCAGCAATAGTATTTTATGTGTATATATATATATATATGTACCTGGAAAATTACTGAACAATTAAATATAGGTCTCAGTGACTTATGCACATAGTAATGTATTATTTGAGTCAGATTGAGATATCTGTCAGCTTATTATCAGCAAGGTTTTAAATGTAGGTCACTATTATTGAACACCAAATAAGCCATTGTGTACGTCTTGTGTATCATTAATACAGTAGTGACTTCAGATTTCATTAAAATTTTGTTCAGCTTTCATCCTATGGAGGGCATGGCATTATTTCCAAACATACTATACTGTAAATTAGGTCAAGTGTATATATTTTGTCACATTTTTATATACATCAGTACATATCACTAAGTAGTACCTATCATATTGACAGCAGTTCCCGAGGGTTTCACGATGCAAATTTCCAAATTAACATCTTTGACCCGGCGACAATTTTTATATTGATAAATAGCCCATATATTTCGTAAAGTATTTTGATTTATGAAAGGAATCGTACCCTTTAGCCCATGTTGAGGGTTCATCGCAGAGAAAATCGTAAATATTTTATGTTAATTGCGGTTTTTTCTTCGTCACCTGTGAAACTAGGATTAAGTAATTTGCGCCATTTTTCATACATTTATGACTGACTTGTCTATGTAATGTAGTGTAATTAATTTTCTTATTTCAATTGTGTAAATCCTTTTAGTTTTTTTTTTAAATTTTGACAAGACAGGAATATGACACACTGTTATGATACATGGTATGTATATATTTCTATCGATACATTTTTCTTCTATTTTAGCTTTTGATCAGCTTTGAATTTAATACATCATAGACCAAAAGGCATGCTTTTTGTGTTTATATACTCAAATGATTAGTTATGTCTGTCCCTTTATAGAAGGGAGACATTGTTTATGTAATATTTCTTCTTCTTATTCTTCTTCTTGGCGAAGCTTGTCCGGGCCACAACTTTTTTTCTTTTGACCTAGTCTTATACCCTTTGGTATTTAGGTGTATTACCATGAGGGGATGTGTCACATACCATTTTGACCTTCATTTGACCTTGATCTTTGACCTTAAGGTCAAATTATGACTATCGTTATAGTATTTCCTTGTCCGGGTTGTAACTTGTCTTTTGACCTAGGCTTACAGCCCTCCTTTTTAACTACTCTGGTTTATTTGACCTTATTTTCTTTCATTTAACATTATTCTTTTTAAGATTTGTTCCACATTATGTCATTATTGCACAGCCTTCCCTCTACTGTCTATTATTATACTTCATGTAAGAATGTCCTTTAATAATTAGAATACTTAAATTTGGGATAGAATTGATCTATCTTCTGATAGTCACTACTGCTGTCCCCAATAGTAGTGGTCTGATATGTCAATCAACTTTCTATTCACGCGAGTAGGCGGAGCCAATATATGGGTGGGGGGAGATAATCATTATTCTTATCTAAATCTTCAAAGCGTTTTATGGTAGGCAATCTACGCATTACTTTCAAACAGTTATTGACAGTCTGTATAATAATAACAATAATGTTGTGTTTAGCATTGACTATGAGAAATAGTAGCCTTGGTTGAAGACATAGTGTACTCCCCTTTGGGTCGTGCACTAATATTTCATCAACCTTGGTTACTATTTTCACATAGTCAGTGCTAAACACAACATTATATATGAATAAGAGAAGAGGAGCGGAATAATATATTGACTGTGATAAAGGTTGAAAAAATCTGATCAAGAAAATACCTCAATTGAAGGAAAACAGGATGAAATTTTTTAGATTAGCTAAACAAAAGAGTAAAAAAAAAAAGTATCTATGCCCCAAGTACCTGTGAAAACATAAAATTATGTGAGTAGGGAACTTTTTTTATTCCCTGTTGAATATATATCAGTCACAATTAAATAATAGTCTCTCTTCAGTCAAATGCTGAAATTCCACCATTCTAAATCTGATTTTTCTGAGTTTGTTTGAATTTAAATTTAATCCAGAGTTTCCAAATTCAGAAATTGTTTCCAAATAAAAATTTCTGAATTCAGACATTATTTTAGTCTCAAATTTGCTGCCTTAGGTTTTGTGATAGTTAAAATAGAGTACCCATTACTTGTATGAGCCAAAAGGTCTAGTGGGCAAATAGATTTTTGGTGACAGATTGGTTGTCTTCATTCTAAAGAGAATTATAGAAAATCTTCTCCATTACTATTTCAGTCATGCTAAAGTACTTATAAAAATAGGTTTTATTTGTTTTACAAAAAAACTCAGATAAAACTTAACTAGAAGATGAAGTAAAAATCTTCCACATGCTGCAAATTCAGGACAAAGTTTTTATTAGTGAAAAAATGCAACATGGTGAAGATTGCAATAATAAAAACTTGCATTTTAATTGTTCTTGTAATATTCTGTTGCAACATCCAAACAGGAATCACATTAATTAATATTTGTGTTATTGACGATTGTGGAAGGACAATTCAATGGAACCACAAAATTTTCATGATTCAAAAATGAGTTCACATGTGGTCATGAATTTGGTTTCTGTGGTAAAAATGCAGGAATATGAGAGAGTAAGTGGGAAACCAGATTTATGGAATAAATGCTGGGATTTTTTTTTTATCAGAACAAGGATTAATTTTGAAATGAAAGAAAGTGGGGCCTGATTGTTAGAAAATAGGGTCAGAAAATAAAGGGTCGGGAAGCAGATATCTGGGAATAGGATATCTGAAGTTATTGGCACAGGGAAGCAGCAATGAGGTAGTATATGGATGCAGATTATGTAGGGTTCTGGAAACTCAAATAAGGAGGAGGAAAGGTTATTATAGAGTGAGGGATAATAGGGTGATCTGTGAGGAATAAATGTTGAATAATAGTCACCATAAAGATGTAACTCCTGTTTTCTTGAATAAATATAAACGATTTATAACATTGAGTGTGTTCAAATACAATGGCTTATGAAATATCAAAGTGAAAGAAAATCCAATTTTTCACTAGTGAACAGAAAAGTTATATTTCACTCTAGGAAGTGATGTAACAATAGCCATCCACAAAGAAGTTAAAATACAAACAAAAGCACATATAGTCCCACAGAAAAAAACATACTTCCTTGCTTTTATCATTTTGAAAATTTTATAAATAAAAATTGTTGATGTAATAAAAAAAATAATAACTCAATATTTTTGAAATATGAATACAAAAAGTATTAGTTGGTGACTAAACAACACTAAAAATTTACTCAGTGCACTATGCACAATTGTGAATTATTGATATGTTGTTCGGCCACTCATTACGGAATTTAGATATTCAAATTTCAAGATATTTTGCTTTAAGGTGGTACCCAACACTTTCACTAAAATTAATTTGGCTCGTTTAATTTTCATAAAATTTTGACAAAGTATTTA
Organism: Mytilisepta virgata; assembly: GCA_028015205.1. Classification (NCBI taxonomy): domain Eukaryota; kingdom Metazoa; phylum Mollusca; class Bivalvia; order Mytilida; family Mytilidae; genus Mytilisepta; species Mytilisepta virgata. The sequence goes on from CM051521.1 coordinate 73,100,357, forward strand.
CTTTGACCCATTGACAAAAATTTTAAAATTTCAAAACATTTGAACCAACCAATTCATCAGAAAAATTACACTGATTGTATAGCAGTTTGACAAACACTAATATTGATCATTGAAAAGCTTAATATTCCGTTAACAACACAACGTTATTAAAACGTTTAGCTGATTTTACTGAGTTATCTCCCTGTAGTGTTAGGTACCACCTTAAACCTGTGCCATAAAAATCAGACAAGACCTTCTTCTGTCTGGTCATTATATTACACATGTTTAATCTGTCATATAATTTATCATTTTTCATATAATGCAGTTAATGTTCTAACCCATAAAAAGATTAACATGAAATTTGAGAGAAATACCAGAAGTTGTGTTTTATGTATACCTAATGAGTTTTTGATTAATGAGTTACTATACATTAATAGATTATAAATTGGTTTTTAAAAGAAATTTATGACGATTAATTTACTAGTATTAATTTCCTTTTTATAAAATGCTAAAGATGATATTATTGTAAAATAATAATTTTGAATGATTTTGGGCCATATTTTATTGTTAATATTTTAAGATTAGAGAATATGTTATCGTAATGATCAAAACTACCGGTATAATTATACTGTACACCAACCCTTTTTGCGAGCGATATATTTTTTCGAAGTAATCACATATTTTTAGCAAATTAGATTTATTTACCAAAGGAAATTTGAAATTTGGACTAATTAATCACAAAAAAAAAAAAATGAGATTTGAACTTAATTTAGTTAATCATAAAAATAAGTCCCAGTGAATTAGACTAAACCTCTGTTACAGTTTATAAAATTTCCAACCTGGGATAGTTTGATATAGATATGTTTACATTGTTTGTTGCCAGTGCAAATAGTTTTCATTTAAATACATGTGTAAGCATTATAAGAAAATATGATATTTACATAAAGTGAATTTATGGTTTATAACTTTATACAAACCTAATAGTTACAAAAAATGTGTAGATTTGAATAGCATTGTCCTACATTTAGCCAATTTGTGACAGCAAAATTTCACTCTGTTATAAAAAAAGTCTCACTCTTGACAATTTGGGATTTATTGTCTTTGGACCTATAAAAATGGGCAATTTGTCAGACGACATTTATCAACTTTTTTTTTTCAAATTTCAGATAAATTTTCTGCCAAGAAAGAAATAAATATGTTTCATTTCTTTAACTGTTAGAAAAATTATTCCAAAAATTACCATTTTTGGTCAGGCAGAATAGTAATTTACATTTGTAGATGACACAAATTATGTGTCAGCCATACATTGCCATTGGTAATAATTAAATTGTTAACAATAGGAAACAATACTATTGACTCTTCATCTTATTTTTATAAGAGAAAATGATCATGGAAGTAAATCATTGAAGATTTTCTTAATAGTAAAACGTGAACAAATTAATCACAGTGCACAGACAGCAATTCTTTAAGGAGTCATAAAACTTACTGTAAATATGGGTAAGGTCTGTTTTCTCACAGTCAAACGGGATCTACTTGATCATAATATTGGTGTATTAGTGCCATATATATTTCCCTTCCAAAAATGGACTCTGTTAATGACAGGCAATTTAAAAAAACATACCCTGTTCATGACAGGCCATTGTAAAACACATACCCTGTTAACGACAGGTAATTACAAAAAACATTCCAAGACAAAATGTGCAAATTTACAAGAACTCTACTTAGGAATTAAATATACAACTACAAATTGGAAAGAATTTACAGAATATTGAAAATGAAACATTTTTCTTAAAAATTAAAATCTTTATTTTATGCTGAAAATTATGCACCTGAGTAATTATGACCCTGTTATAGATAATATTACAGAAATTACAGCCATGTTCTAGACAGCAAGACTGTGAAAAACCGACCCCTTTACTACGGCACACTAATACTAGTTATCAAAATAATTTGCGGTAGACACCCTGGGCTCATGGCTAAGGCCAATACAACAGAAGGCTGTTTGATTTCAAATGATTCTATGACTAATTTTGTGGTAGCAAAATTTTGGTGCTTTTAATTAAAAATGTCTCATAGTGATTGAAATATTTTCCAGGCGGAAGGACAAAAGGATGAATGGATAAATGATGTCAAGGGTCTCTGGCGTGGCAAGACGAGGCTACCAGATGGCGCCACATCAGTACAGACCAACTTCAGTCCCAATACCAGAAATATATGATATTGACAATGAATTGCCAAAACAGGAAAGGTTGGTTTATTGAAAATCAATGTAACACTATGTTCTTAACTTTTTGTACTTGCGTTAATTGGTCACATGGTTTGTGAATGATGGGAGAATCATTAATAAGTAGATTGGTGGTTAATTGATAATTAAAACAGTGCAAGTCACAGTCAAGTCAGTTGAGGGTTGTATGCCAGATTACCACACTCAAAACAAAATATCACCCTCGACTCTGTCTCCGGTGATATTTTGCCTTCGGGTGGTAACCTGGCATACCACACTCAACTGAAGGCAGTTTGTGTATAATAACACTTCTTCATTTACGAGGTATAACACCATCTGGTTCAGCGTTGAGGTTTGGGTTAAGGTGGGTTTTGAGATAGTGTTTTGAATCATGACAAAATAAATCCTCTCAATAATAATGGATTTGTAGCTAGATAGTTACATATTTCAGTTTAAATGATGGCTGTTCAAAAGTTAAAGGATCAATTTGACACTTGACGGGAATATAGTTTTGCCTCACAAACTAGTAAATTGATTTGAAAATTTTGAGAACAGTTTTAAATTTTTCATCAGAATATAGCCTGATTGCTAAACATTTCTAATATAAATTCACACTCAAATACACTTGTTTATCTTTAAATATACATGGCCTCTTCTGTGTAATCTCTCAGCTTTCAAATAAAAAAATATGTTTGGAGGTTAGTACATGTATTTCTTTTTTAACATAACTTTGCATAAAAAGATATAAAGATGGAACAGTATTACACAGTTAACAGAGGGATAGGCATTCTTTAAATTTATTATAATCTTATTTAGTTGAGTTTTAACATACAACAAGAGATTGGTTGAGCAAATGTTTTCATACTCATGACTTTTTATTTGATCAGATGTTTAAAGTTAAAAAGTCGAATATAAAATATGAAATTTCAGTATTAGAAAAATAAAACTAGAAATTAAGGCCCAGTTAATTTGAATACAATATTTTTGCTTCGTGATGAAAAATAATTGTTTGGTTTTCATGAGTGCAAAAGGTGAAATATAATCCAATAATTTAAAAATTTTGAACAGAATTTAATTAAAATCTGTGAAAATTTTTGATCAATATGAGAGATATGAAATTGTGTTTAATTATTTGAAAAATTTAAAACATAGATTCAAGGCATTTTTTTTCAAGTTCCAAAATTTCAGTATAAAGTTACATATACCCCAGTATTAAACATGAATTTTTAACTCAAGATGTTCACTTACAGAAGATTTAGTGGCAGAAATTTGACACACTCTCAAAGAAAAAGTTTTTCAACTTTTTGTCAGATTTTCTTACTCCAATTTTGTTTTTTATTTCAAAACATAAAAATTGAGATGCAAAAAGTACATGTTTATTACAAATTTATTGAAAATTTAGTCATTTGTGCAGATATTAAGATAATATGATTTGTCTCGCTTTGAACAACACCAATAATTAATAAATATTATAGAGCAACTTAAGAATATAAGTAAAATTTATAAGGATATTGAGATAAAATGAAAATTTACAACACTATAAGAAGAGAAGGTGATAGGTTTAATGTGAAAAATTTATATTGATAGAATTAATTGGACTAAAGTTTTCAGGGATTGAGTTCAGTTTTATATTGCACCTAGGGTGTATGTTTTGGCATATTTGTATTTTGGTTACTAAGTTAATGTTAATATAATAAAGTTTTATGCCAGTTCATAAATTCAGGTACATTGAATAATAAATAAATGAAGTATTTATTCAATTTAAAAACTATTACCATCCCCCCTCTCCTAAATGGTTAAAATCGTGTATCATGTACATGTAGTATATTTTTAAACAAAATAAAAATATTGTTTCTTCCTGATGTTATATGGGGTGTCCTTTGCTCCAAAGATAAGGGGGGCCTCGGTGGCCGAGTGGTCTAGGTAGTTCGTCATGACTACTAATGATCACTAGCCTGTCAACACTGAGGTTGTGAGTTCGAATCTCTACTGTGGCGGGGTGTGTTCGACTCTGATCTAAATTGACAAGGATTGCCAATTTTCCTACCAAGGTTGGTTGTTCTCTCTGGGTACTCCGACTTCCTCCACCAATATAAACTGGCCACCGCGAAATAGCCAAATGTGCTGAAAACGGCGTAAAACCCCAACTAAACAACCAAAGATAAGGAACAAAATGAATTTTATTTTATTTAACTTAAGACATGGAAAAGTTGATATGAAATTTTGGAAAAAGCATAAAGTAGTTTGTTTGGTTCTAAAGAATGTTAAATCAGAAGAAAAGAATTGCTTGAATTCCCCTGATTTCTAAATGACAATAAATCAGATTGATATGACATTTTGTCCTTGTGTATCTGAAGAACAGAAATGTACATGTTTATGTGAACTTGAAGTAGCAGGAGTTTTGTTTATAAATATTTCAAGTCAAAATCTAAAAGTAAACACATTTTTTAAGTAGATCAATTGAAAAATTATTTATTCATGATGAGAACACTTAAATAGCAATTTGTTTGGGTGTTACAACTTTTAAGTAATTCTAAGTGTTTCTTTGTGACAAAGCAAATAAATTAGAAAATTAATCGTCAGTTTCGACTTTTTAGTCGCAACATACGAGCATGCAATACATGTTTGATCTTTTGTGGCTTTCTTGTACATTAATTTTCACTAAACATGCAATTAATATCAATTTAAATACTTAAGAATGTAATTAAAAAAATTATTTTATTGGGAATTTATGTTTATAGATTTATTAATAATTGATTTGTGTGTACAAACAAAATATTTTGAGTATTTATTAAGGTCAAGATCATTTCCTTATTAGGAAAGACAGATATCTGTAAAGTATTATTAACTACCGGTACATGTATATCTAATTAAGAAGCCAGTGTGGGAAGTGATTGGTTGGTAAATTTCTTTTGCAAAACAGGAGAACTTGGGAATTGCCTGAATAAATTACAGTCATTAAGAAATTCTATCTGACCAAAGAAATGTCAGACAAAAATCCAGTTGTTCAGACAAAAGTTTTGAGATTCTTTAGTTGAGCATATAGGAACAAAATGCCAAATTTGGGTTTCGGTCAGACAAACCATAAAACTATTTCAGAAGGTACATGTACATATGTATATCAATTTTTAGCTCACCTGGCCGAAGGCCATGTGAGCTATTGCCATCACTTGGCGTCCGTCGTCGTCCGTCGTCGTCTGTCGTCGTCCGTCGTCGTCCGTCGTCGTCGTTAACAATTTTTCAAAACTCTTCTCCTCTGAAACTACTTGACCAATTGGAACCATACTTGGTACGAATGTTCTTTAGGGTATCCTGCATAGAACTGATGTGGGGATTTTTGATCCGTCGAAAAACATGGCCGCTGTTACTAAAAATAGAACATAGGGGTCAGACAACAGTTTTTCGCAAATATCTCAAAAATCATTAGGTTATGGCAAATTCTGGCAGGTTGAAAGTGTTCACCATGATGAGAGCTACCTGTATGCTGATTTTCGTGAAAATCTGTCAACTGATGTTAGAGTTATTACCCTTTTTTGACATTTTTGGCTTTTTTTATGTTATTATTTCAAAAATCTTCTCCTCTGAAACTACTTGACTAATTAGAACCAAACTTGGTATGAATGTTCCTTGGGGTACCCTGCATAGAACTGATGTGGGGATTTTTGATGCGTCGAAAAACATGGCCGCGGTTACTAAAAATAGAACATAGGGGTAAATTGCTGTTTTTTGCTAATAACTCAAAAACCATTACAGATATCGAAAATCTGACATGGGGTAAAATTGATCAGCATGACAAGATCTACCTGCCCTGAAATTTTGAAGGAAATTCCAAAACCCATTTAGGGGTTATTGCCCTTTTTTCATCAAATTTTCAAAATTTTAACATTTTTTGTCATTTATCTCCAAAACTATTTGAGATAGAAGTGAAATGTAAATTTGAAAAATGTTTTCCATGTTGAGATCTACCTACCCTGAAATTTTAAAGGAAATCCCAAAACCCATTTAGGAGTTGTTGCCCTTTTTTTGTCAAATTTTCAAAATTTTTTTATTAAAAAATCTTCTTCTCTGAAACTGCTGGGCCGATTGGTTTGAAACTTAATAGGAATGCTCTATGACATGTCCTCTACAAACCATCCTCAATTTATTTTGATCTGACATAAAACATGGCTGTCATAGCTAAAAATAGAATATAGGGGTGCATGTGTTGTTTTTGGCTTATAACTTAAAAACTGTTACAGATATCAAAAATCTGACATGGGGTAAAATTGATCAGCATGACAAGATCTACCTAACCTGAAATTTTGAAGGAAATCGTAAAACCCATTTAGGAGTTATTGCCCTTTTTTCGTCAAATTTTCATAATTTAACATTTTTCGTCATTTATCTCCAAAACTATTTGAGATAGAAGTGAAATGTAAATTTGAAAAATGTTTGCCATGTTGAGATCTACATACCCTGAAATTTTAAAGGAAATCCCAAAACCCATTTAGAAGTTATTGCCCTTTTTTCGTCAAATTTTCAAAATTTAACATTTTTCGTCATTTATCTCCAAAACTATTTGAGATAGAAGTGAAATCTAAATTTGAAAAATGTTTGCCATGTTGAGATCTACATACCCTAAAATTTTAAAGTAAATCCCAAAACCCATTTAGGAGTTATTGCCCTTTTTTTGTCAAATTTTCAAAATTTTAACATTTTTGAATATCTCCAAAACTATTTGAGATAGAAGTGAAATATAAATTGAAAAATGTTTGCCATGTTGAGATCTACCTACCCTGAAATTTTGAAGGGAATCCCAAATTCTATTTAGGAGTTATTGGTTTGTTTAATTTGAGGTCGGGTTCTGTTACATTTATTTAAGGTTCACCCTTATTCCTGGTCAATTTTGTCAACTTCCTGCCAGGACTACCACCACCAGGGAACATATTTTAACATTAAACCTTATGAAAAATAAATCTTCAACAAATTTTCCCTGAACAATTGAACCAATTGCAACAAACTTGGTCAAATAGTTGATTAATTGTCCAATGAAAACAGACTCCAGGTGAGCGATACAGGCTCTGGTGAGCCTCTTGTTTATGCTAGTTATTTATAACTGATGTATAACAAATTTTACCATCAGAAAAGTTGATTTATATGGATGGATGGATGAATTTTTGTTTAACCTCCAGTGGCAATTATGAATGCTTATCAGAAAGAGAAAATTTTGGAATGCTATGAATATGAACCCTGCTTTGTACTAGACTGACATGCTGAGCCAGATTTTTAAAGTGTTCATATAACCTCGCACGGTAACGGTCTGCAGAAAGTCTTTATGATAATTTTCGCATGGCAAAAATTGTTTTGTTTCACTAAAATTTTCCAATTCTGTAGAGAAACAAGAAACTGGCCAAACTAATGGACACATTTTCTCTACTGGGAAATCTGCTTAAAAATTTACATATTTATAAGATTTCGTTTAAGTTATGCCTGTTCTATGAATTGAATTGGGGAATATAGATTTAACTTTTTTTTCTCAATGTTAAAAGCCTAACTAAGTTGGTTTTAAGGTATTCGGACCATAATAGATCGTGATCGAAAATTGTATCTCTTTTTGGCCGTGAATGGCTGAACCAAAAAATTAAAGCAGGAATTTTATATATGAATTTACTCAAGTTGAAACACACTTTGTTGATAATATGCAGAGTTTGTAAAAATAAGTTAGTTATATTGGAATTTCCGAAGTTTGCCGATAATTACCGAGGTCATTTGGAACATCCGGGAACTTTCGAATAGTCACGTGGTCATTTATGGTCCGGATACCTTAAGATGAAGAATGAAAATAAATGCATTGCTCTTTATGATATGCGCATGAAAATATTTTTTGTCAAGATCCGTTCCATTATTATAATTTAAAGGTTTTCGAAATAAATGTGTTGAGAATACAAGTCTTAATAAGTAAATTGAAATTATAAATATTTTTACTATTATCTTTTAGCAACTGATGGAAAGGAATACTTTGTTTTGAACCATCAAATGAGATATTTTTAATAAATATGTTTGGAAAATTACTTTGAAATATTACAATGTTTGTCTGAAAAAGTTTTTTGAGTTATGACCCTTTGAATATTGTATGATTTTTCTAAGGCAACATCAGATTTTAAAATAATATGTTTAATTAAAGGTAAGAGGGGTCTTAATATCTGATAATGACATTTCTTATGAGTTTCAAGATGGGAAAAAAAACAGAAACTAACTACATTTTGACATTTTATATATAAACTGAAGGGGGCAACAATTTTTTATTGCCACTGGAATCGTAGGAAGACGTTGCACCTTTTCCAATATTTGACAAAAGACAAAATGGCCTCTAAACTACAGGGAGCATACCTGAGCAGACTGGCCACTTAGGAATATGTCATGCTTTCAAAATTTATAATAATCTGACCATTTTCTCTGCAATAAAATTGTCTCGATCTGCAATACTGCAATGTTGGTTTAGTTTTTATGAAGCACTAATGGATACCAATCTGTGAAAGTGGAAAAGCAGTCGTCTATTCATACAATATATAATCAGTTTGATACTTGACCAATTCAGGTACTTACTGTCTGGACATCTCAGCTTGTAAAATGGATTTTTGAGAATTTGAATACCTTAATCAATGTAAATTGTATAGTTACTCAGGTGAAAGATGTAATGAGAGCTAAGTCGTAACTAAAACTAAAACAATTGAACTTACCTGATTTAGTTCAATCATGTCTTCAAAAGAAACAAAAAACTTCCACCTATAGAATTTTCAATGTAAAAGGGAGATAACTCTTCCTATGAGATTTTATAAAATAAGGTATTACAACCCGGTGGTTTATGAAATATACAAAGTGCATTAAAAATATTTAAAATAAGAGCTTTACAAATTTTAGGATAGGTCTGAGTTGATAAATTCAAGTTATTAATTTTTTAAAATGTTCAAGTGCTTTAATTTTTCTATTGGAAATTCCCCATTCAGAACCATTTGTGAGGTATACAAAAATAACCTTTATAAACAACTTTACAATTTTTATGTTTTCTTGGACGACTCAATATTGTTAATTAACCAACAAAAGATTGTCTAATAATCCTAACGTTTAGACTTTAAAAATGCTTAAAATCCATTTTATAAACTGAGGTGTCCAGACAGTACACATGAACTGAAAAGGATGTATTATCCTGCAACTCGAATTGTCTTTTATTTTGCCCATGGTTGTATAAGCAACCGAATAACTGCTGTATAAAATATATAAAATAAGCATATTATATTCAAAGACAGTTTGAAAACAAATACATATAGCCTGTGGAAAAATGGTGTCCTGTAAGTTAAGATGTTTTTATTGAAAATAAACATATAATTAAAAGATTGAAATTTTATACTGCCTTCTGAAAATCTACAGAAAACATATGTAGCCAAAAGAATAACCCCAAATTTTATAAAAATGTAAACAACATTTCTTAATCAAGTGATATTCTCTGTTCACTGAAACTATGTGTATTACAAATTGTGTCTAATGGGAGATAACTCTATTTAGTTTTGCTGAAATGAAATTGTACCATTCTCTGTAGATACAATAATTACAAATTAAATCATTTAAAATTTAGCATTTAAGAAAACTCTTTTAGATACAACTTAAACCATTTTTTTAAGAAGCAAGTAATTCCATTTTAACTAATCTCACAAATTAAATTGTAATTTTATTAATCTTTAATGATGGGGCATAGCAGAATAAGTCATTGACTCATTCACTGTCTGAAGGCATAATATATTATTTGGAAAAATATCTCTTTATAGACATGTTTTTCTCATCTTCAATTACATTTAGCTAATACATAAATGGTTATTTCTCAAGATAACCTTTCAATTCTTAAGAAAAAGCTGAAAATAGCCTGTGTACCTTCCATACCAAAACAACCATCTTATTAATTATTTAAGGCTTAACTAAATAACAGGCATAAAAGTAATCTGTTCTGATGTTTTAAGGTAAATAAGGATGTATGAGAAGAAAAAATAGAAATATTGATGTCTTTAATGAGTTTTTGCAATTAATCATTGAATTGGAATTATCAATTTACTGTCATGCAATTACACAATCAGAATTTGATAATAAAAAATAAGGACGTTTTGGTGTAGGAGGTTTATTTTTGTTTATTTTTCTGCTAAAAATTGTTTGTAAGATTTGATCCGTAATACCTTGTTGTCATTTGGCTGCTCCATGTTTACGTGTAATTTCTCAGCAGTGGAAAAGAGATTTTAGGTGAGGGGTGGAGGGGGGGGGGGGGGGCGATACGTTAAAATATTTTTCCCGACCATATTATCAAGGGGCAAAATGCTTAGTATTTTATTGCGTTTTTTCCACAATCTAGTAGAATATTGTGGGTTTTTCAAATTTTCTTTCAACTTTAAAGGGGGCTGCACCAGCCACACCACTGCCTGAATCCTTGCCTGTTTCTAATTCTTATGTGTAGTTTTATCTTTAGATGGATTTGTTTTTAAGCTTACCTTTAATGCCATATGAACATTTTTCATTAGTATGTTTCTGTAATTTTTTCCGAACAGATTTAAGCCGACCACTTGCCTTTCCAAATGTAAAGAAAACCTAATGTCATTCTCAATCTGGGAAGACTTGAACCATCGCTTAGTAGACTAAATTATGTTTGGCAGTGTAGTAACAAGGGCAAATCTCCATCCTTATCGGTCAAATTTAAATTTTCGCTACATAAGGTGAATTTAGTTGAATTTCATACGAAGTGTGGCTGTATAAAATCACATGTGTCTTTCATCTAAGTTCTAGAACTGACCATCATGGCATTGGTTTCTTGTTTCTTAATAGAAAATTCAGCTTTGTGAAAATATAAAATATTTCTTCTGTAAAACCAGTGGGCTGAATAAGCTAAAACTTGGTATGAAGTGTGCAGATTTTGTCCATTTTGGAAAACAAGAGTGGCTACTTATCATTGACATTTACGATATATATTTCTAATGGTTAATTTACAAAAACCTCCTCTCAAAACACTTGCTTGCAAATTGCCATAAAATTTAAAACAATTAAAAAAGAATAGATCAGGTCGGATTACTATATTTACAGAATCAGCTATTAGATAAAGGGGAGGGAAGTTGGGGTACAAATAAAACTGGTTTATCCACACCGCTTTTCAGTGTCTGTGCCAAGTCAAACTATCCTGACTCTGTTGTGTTTATGTTTGTTTTTTTTTTTTTTGCTCTTTTATGTTATTTTTTGTCCAGAGTTCTTTCAGTTGGATGTTTGATTGATTGGTTTGTCATTGCTGACCTTTCCTATTACCCATTTTTTTGTTTAATTGGATCCTGAACAGCAGGTTTTTCTCTTTATTTTATTATACAAATTTAATTGTAATAATCTCTAAAAGTCTGGAAACAAAAGTGAGATTATTTATTATTTGATAAATTTGGATATATTTTTAAAGACCAGAGAAATTAAGGATAAGAATCTAAATATAAACTTGATTTGCTCCTGTGTTTTCTGATACTGACTTTATTAAATTTGTTGTTGGACGTCAAGTGCGATGATAAACCTGATAAAGTTAGTATCAGAAAACAAATTGCATTTATTAATTTTATCGGTAATATTTAACAAATTGTTCAAGACTGTTATTTTAAGATAATACAAATAGTAACCTTTTTAGCAGACGTAACGTCATAGTAAGTATTTCGCAATTTATAAAGGATGGTCTTATTGAAATTCCTTGGCTATGTTGACCACTATATTTTATGATGTGAATTATGACTTGTTTGTTTTGGTAACTACTCATTTTTATTAATAACTCAGAGTTATAGCAATTCATTTAAGTGGGAGGTTAAATGGTATGCCGTAAAACCTACTTTTATAGTAACCCTCCATTTGAAAATGCCTGTACTAAGTCAGGAGTATGGCTGCTGCTTTCCATTTGTTCCGGGTGTTTGCGTGCCTGATCCCGTCTTTGTCAGTTCGTCAGATTTTGATTGTGGCATTTCCTTTGGAGTTACTGGTTTTGTTATGAAACTTTATTGTGCACAGTTTTCAATAAATTAACGTGGATGAAGACAGAAAAATTAGTTCGATGTATATATAAGCAACGTAGCATCGTGGACACTGATCGGATAATTGTATTGTCAGTGCCATTCCACGATACTCAGACATTGTCAACTTGTTTGGAAAAAAAGGAAATTCACACAAATTACCGATAATACAGAATAAACTATTTATATCAATGATTGATTGTTGTTTTACCAACATTGTATAATGATAACAATGTTAACAAAAAATATCAGTGTAAAACCATTTGTCTCAATTTTCCCATCTTGAAACTCATAAGAAATGTCATTATCAGATGATTAACAGTTACTTTGTATCTTAAAAGTCCACACCAAATGAATTTTGTGATAAAAACAATCAGTTGAGAGTAGTAACTTTTGTTATTGGGACTTCTGAAACCTATGCAAGACAATATGTGTGCAGGTTATCATTTAATCTTTGAATGATATAAAAATAAGAGGATTTTGAGTATGCATCAATAAGACAACATCTAATTAAATTGAACATCTTATAAGATTGATAACCATGAAAATAATCAATTAAAGACCAAAGAACCCTAAGTACTTAGTGTTATTACATATTTTAAGTAATAATTACCATGTTAAATATGGGTATAAGTGGTCTAATGGTAGATTGGTCTATATACTAATAATCCCTAGCTATATCGTCACTTAGATTGTGAATTGAATCCAACTTTGGCAAAGTGTATCCAAATTGATAAGGCTTGCATTTAGATTGTGTCCTAATCAACAACTGCAAATATTGTCCTCATTGACAAGGATTGCAAGTTTCCCTGCCAATAAATAATTTACTCCACCTTTCCCTACAAAGAAAGACAGGTTTCTGTGGTGTAAGGCCAACAGCAGAGTTGGAAGCAGTGCAAAACACTAATAAATCTCAATATTCAAAACACTGTAAATGGGAGGTTTGCATTGTTTATATTAAAATGTACAGCTAATCATTCTCTGAGAAACAATTTATTTGACAAAATAGTATTATATAAGCCTGACTTTCTTGAAAAAGAACCATTAGATCAAATAATTTTTTTGTTAAATTCTAACTCTGAACTTTTGACAAAAATAGGAGACTTTATAAAGCGATCTACAGAATTGCAAAAATGAGGTCCTTGTTGGTCAAAGTAATAACAGTATTAATAATAAAAGGTGATTTATCATGTATTTTATATCATAATTCTGAATTTGTGATTTTATATGTTTGTTTGTTTGTTTTCTTGTTCATGTATTTGCTTGACCCACATGGGTGTAATTTTGCAACTAAAGAAAGTTATGTTATATTGTGTGTAGTGTGGCTATTCTGTGTAGTGTAGTTTACCGAGTGTAGTGTAGTTTACTAGTGTAGCCTAGTGTTAAGTTTATTATACACAATCATTTTGAAATTAAAGAAAATTACTGTGGATTCATTATTATTAGTTGTATACCAATTTTCGTGGTTTTCGTGGGTCCCAGTAAACCACGAATTTAAATATCCAATGAAAATTAATTTTTTTACTTTAATGCACTCTAGTTTGAAACCACAGAGTTTTGATGTACCTACATTTTTGTATCCGAGACAACATTGAACAATTGCGTTTTTACAGCATGTATTTGGATACTGACATATAATGAGTCAGCTTTATATCCACAGAGGATACATTGTTTCATGTAATTTTGTCATTGGTAACAAATAAATTCACTTCTGGTTTTTTTTTTAATTCAAACATTCAAAAAAATATTAATCCCCAGTAGGCCTAAACAATACACACTTTCTCATAAATTATAGTAAAAACATCTTGTAAAAAGATTTTGTTAATCTTGTTAAATTCATGACAAACTTTGTTCTGTTACAAATTTGAAGAATCTGTTTGTTAGTCTTTTGTTTAATAAGCGCTACAAATCAGTACTTTACTGTACAATATCAAAACTGATTGGCACGTTTTGTCGCAGTATTTCATGATATCTGATGTGCCTAGTCGCGAATTTCAGTATTTCAACAATTTTTTATATTTTTTTTCTAAACCAGCAATCTACAAATTTACATATCCCACGAAATGTATTTTTGTCTCTATCCACGTAAATTGGTATCCACAAAAATAAATGAATCCACAGTATTAGTTTTTCTTTAATATATATCTCTTTCTTTTGCAGTTACTCCATTAAAGAAAGTGAACCAGAATTGTATTGTTTTGAAGATTTTGTCCCCAACGATGAGTCGGTCCAGTTCTACTCAACGGAGTCAATGCACCCTTCAGATTTTACTTGCCTGTCGTGTATAAACAAGTAAGTCTTAACAGGGTCCCAGTGGCTAAATAAATTGGGTGAAAGAACCAGAGGATTTATGCACCACAGAATGATCCCTACCATAGATTTATGTCCTGAAACTAGGACCTGTTCTATTAAGTAATGAAGGCATGAAGATTGCATATTGTGAATTCTGTTTTGAGAATTAGGCAGCCAAATGTTGTAGGGGACTGGTAACAACACTAAGGTTATTCAGTTCAAACTCCACTTGTGGAAAGGATAATATAAGTCTCTGTGTTTAATTGATCAGAATTGCCAGTTTTCTAATGGTTTTCTAATGGTTTTCTGCAGGTAATTAAGCTTCTTAAAACAACAAAAAGTAGCCATCACAATATAGTCAGTTTTAATTTATTTTGCATTTGTTGGAACTTAAGTTTGATGAATATTAATTTAGGCATAAAATGTGAAAGAAGAAATATTGAACCTGAGTAAATAAACAAAATGTTTCAAGAAATATTTGTGGTTAAATCTCATAGTATGTCTCCCTTTTGTTCTTATAGCTATACATTATCTCCCCTGAATAATTTGGAAAAAGGGAGACAACTCATGATTGCCTCTCGTGTATTTAACATTTCTGAAACTATGGTTTTAAGGATAGAAATTGTCTCTCACTATTTGATGATTTCAGTATTTGCCTCATTCAATATTCTGATGTGTTGATATAAGTAAAGACCTATTAGCATTGCTCATCCATCTTAAGTGGTTCCTGGGAGAAAAAAATTATTTCTTAAGAAAATTACCATGTCGATTCATTGATATTCACAAGAATATCGTTTTCCTTAAGTCAACAATGCTGAAGAAATTACCTCGGGGATAAAATATTCAATTTATTTGATGGTTTTTGTTAAATTGGTAATACATTAATGCCGATCAAAAAGAACTGTGCAAAATTTCCCTCTGAATGGGCAAACAATAAGTTTACAACTTGTGATGTGCATCTGTTTTAATAGTAAAGATTATTACAAATTGTTATAAAAGTGAAATTTTTTAAAATAACGCTAAGGTCATTATTATTGATATTATACATGTACTGTAAATTAATCAATTAAAAACTGTATGATCAACATTTTATAAGCAAATGATTCTGCTCAAATCTGTGCCAGGGGGGCCATCTTGGACCTCCAGTGAGGTACTAGATTTTTCTCTGTCTTGAAGTCTTCACTTCTACTCTTAAGATGAAGAACAGCACTTAAAGTTGTGTTGCATTGCCTAAACATTTGTCTGTTGCTTTTGTATCGATAATTTATCCACCAAATCCTTAAACTTATAAAAGCCTTATTGTCTTGAAATACATTCAGATTTCATTGTCTGTTGATTGTGATTATAGATTATTTCATGTCATTTTCCATGTTGGCCTTTGTATTATCACCAGACTTCCATTTTGGCTTTAGAGTGAATTGGAAAATAAAATTTTACATTCTATTTATCACATATTTCACGAAAATTTAACAAAAGATACAAAAGAAAAACATGGAATTTTGATACATGTACATACTGTTGTTTGGGTTCCTTGACATTCTTTCAGTTTCATAATCACATTTAGTTTTCCCACACTTTCAACTATAGCCGATATCTAGAAGCCGGCAAATTTAAAATATTGGAAATCGTTTGGGGAATCCAAAAATGTTGAACTCTCGAATATTTAATTGCAATTTAATTTCCAAATTTGTTGTAAACGAACCACAAAACAAGTATATCACAAGGAAATAAATATGACTGACCTTGTATTATTTAACTCATGGATGGTTAGGGAAATTTTGTATCGCATCATGTACAGTGTCATATAAAAGTCTGCCCATTTGATTAGTCAATGCGTGGCTGTGTATGAAAATTTGCATATTTTGGTTGGTTAATAATTTTGCTTTATAATGGTGCTATATTTTAAAGCGACCTTGAACGTCACAGAGAAGTGAATGTTAAGATTTCCTGCAGCCTGGACACCGTATCACAAACAACAAATATTCCAAAGAATCAAAGTTTAAAAAATCTTAACAATTAGATATCACTTAATATCGACTCTTGTTATTTAATTTGGATTCACTAATATACTTTCCAAAGGCTCGTTTATTATCATATCCAAATTAAATAACTCAAGTTGATATCAAGTGATATCTAATTCTCACTCATTGTGAAACGGATAATTATAACAGACATTATTATTTGTCTGGAACTTTTGACTGTGTATAAGGAGTGATGATAAATTGTTCTCCTGTCAAAGTATCACAGTAAATACAGAAATAGATTTTCTATGAAATCTTCATATTTATGACTCTACATGCTTCGTTGTGATTTAAATCGATTGAATTTTATGTATTAAGATTTTCATGTATTTCGTAACTAATGAGGCCAAACAAATGATTTATCACTTCGTTCATTGCTGCTGTGAATTTTGATAAAAACATTCTATTGGATATTTTGAGTCAGTGGTATAAACAAATATACAATGAATATATTTTATAAATATAAAGTTTGACACACGTGTTTAAATAATAAATGCTATGAATGTCTTTTTCTAAAAAAAATTTTTTACTATCTGTATGAAAAGTAATTGACAAGAATAGGTATGGATTTTAAATTTTTATGTTCCAGGGTCTCATTTCTATCATATCTGTAGAACTGTACTGTTCAATTTTGGCATTAAAGTTATTATCTATGGTAGAATTTACAATTGTTATGCATAGTTATGTCGTTTGGCAGAATTAGGTTTAGAATTTGTTCCTTTAGGATCAGAGGTCACAACAAGGATTTGTTTGTTTGTTTGTTTAGTTGGAGTTTAACGCCGTTTTCAGCACATTTGGCTATTTCGCGGCGCCAGTTTATATTGGTGGAGGAAGCCGGAGTACCCGGAGAGAACCACTGACCTTCGGTAGGAAAATTGGCAATCCTTGTCAATTAAGATCGGAGTCGAACACACCCCACCACAGGTGAGATTCGAACTCACAACCCCATCGTTGACCGGCTAGTGATCATTAGTAGTCATGACGAACTACCTAGACCACTCGGCCACTGAGGCCCCTCACAACAAGGGGCCAAAAAGGTTTTTAGTATGTAATTCAGGAACTCCTACATTTTTGGTGGTTTTTTATAGAATGGTTGAACGTAAGTTTGTAATTTTTCATCAAGGATTTTAAAGGAGCTAAATGAGTCTTAAGGATGTACACCTCTGAGGAGCTAAACATTTCTAGAATTAAACTTTTTTTCTTATCCTGATTTTTAGGTTTATATGACTGTAAGAAAGTAATTTATGAAGAAAAAATCATATGGTGGTGCACTTCTTTTTTTGCTACGGTCATTTGAAAGTACCCCATTGTTGATGATTTGCCCATTTTTCATAAATTTTTACCCCTTTTTGGGCCATTATCATGAAAAAAATCACAGTTCCACAATTAAACTTTTTTTTCATACTTTTCCTAACCATGAAGTGGACCAATCTGATTAAATCTAAGTTAAAAAAAACTATAGGTAGGTGTTAATATAAGAAAGTTTTAAAAAATTTTGTTGTTTTTTCGTGTCAAAATGACCATGCAGCCAATTAAGTAAATTTGGGGTTTTTCTAATTTTTTAGAACAAAGCAAAAATAATTTCAAATTCTTTGTTACAAATGATTGAAAAAATACATATTAAAGAATTTTAAAAAGAAAAAACTGATATGGAATGTACAGATTTTTGGTAAAATCATTTCTTTGTACCCCTCATGCACCCATTTTCTCAACATTTTGGCTGATGACACTGACCAGATTGGTTATCAAAAACAACTTATTGTAAGTACATAATTTTTTTCAAAGAGTTTAGTTGGATTATAATATTTTTTAAATTCATTAATATTTACCACTTGTATCACATGTTTTGGAAATAATTCCCAAACGAGATTTCAACAAGACTGAACCATCAGAATAATACATCCTTAAGTTTCATTTTGTTCATCTCCTTGGAACTCCTTCTACTGACATTTCTTGGTTTATTCAATTTATACAATAAAACTAATAATCACATTAATTAATTTTGTATTTTTGTTGATAATCAAAGATCAATGTATTAATTTCTGAATTTACTATAAATTGTTGGTAAGAATTGAAACTTGATTAGGATTAAGTTAAGTCGGTCATCAGAGTGGGTGTATATTTCACGATAGTTCCTCACGTAAAGTAACCCCACATCATTTATTTCATAATGATTAATTCGGAAATGTTTGATCTTCAATAGGCAGTCACCATCAGATACTGAGATATTGATAAATATAGAAATTAAGAAGATATCACTTGGATAGGGTTTCATTAGAGAATAACATATAACACCGGAGTTGATTATTTTGGGATCATGTGCTTCTTTTAGAATTTGGGTAATTTTATTTTTGACAGGAATAGTAATCTGAATATTGCTATAATTATATTTGATGTATACTTTAGGAATTGATGGAAAATTTGTTTTATGGAAATAGAAGTATAAATGACTATGATGATGGAGTCTGAGGTTTATTATTGAACTTCAACTTAGAATGTCTTTGATATAAGATGAATATAGAAAAGTTTTCATTTAAAATTCCTTGAGCAAAAAAAAAAAAAAAACAACAAAAAACAAATTCAAACAAACAAACAAAATTTTGGTGAAATAAAATGCTTGTCAAAATGAATTTGGGTATAAATCTTTATTTGCTTTGTAGGATAAATTTAATTAATTCACATAGTTTTCTGCCTGATACCCCCCCCCCCGCCCCCCCCCCCCCCCCCCCCCTTTACTTAATTTGAAAATGTTGATTGATGGACAGAACATATGCATCAAAAGTACATCTTATTATTAAAATGCATTTCTTTGGAAATATTTACTTTTATGGTTTTTAATCCAAAATGTCTGATATGTTGTTTTTTTGTCACCAGACTTTCAAATATGAGAGTAAATGGTGATAGTCTTAAGTTGTACAGTCGAACCTTGATAAGTCGAAGTTGAAGGGACTACTAAAAAGTGTTCGTGTTATGTGAGGTTCAAGTCATCCCAGGTTGAGTGTGATGTCATGACTTGGAATTTTGTGGAGACATAGTTTGGTAACATGGTTGTTCGTTTTGTAAACCCGTATGATTTATCATATCTCCTTGGACAGGACATTACTTTTGGAAGCCGATGAATAAAACAATTTGTGATTTTAATGCATTGTGATAGATATGTTACAGGAAAGTATGATATACGACTTCGGACTTTTAAAAAAAAAGACTTCGAAGTTAGACACATCTGGGTAAAATTACATTGTATTTTTTTTCTGGGAACCTTTAAACATTATCAGAGGTACATGTATAAATGCATAGGACAAATGGGAAATTTGCTGGGGGAAAAAATTAATAAGAAGCTAAAAATTTTTGGGGAAACACTAATAAGAAGCTAAAAATACTTTTGTCCTCCCATTGTTGAAAAAACAGAAAAGATATTTGGAATCACCAATTACCTCATTTCTTTCAGGGCATATATTCACACAATCATGAGCAATTCTTGTTTCTAATATTTGTTATCATCCAATATTTTTAATAATTAGTCCGAAATTTTACTTTAATTATTTTGAGCAGTTGGAATTATATATTGAAATTTTACTCATTGGTTTGGCCAGTTATCTAAACGTAATTTTTTTAACAAATGAACTGAGCTATACAGTCAAATTCTGTGTTGATAAAATATTAATGAAAGAATATCACAGCAAGAAGGTAAAGGGTAAAACTTCATGGAAAAAAATGCATGGAACAAGAGTACACTGAAAGAAAGAAAACTCACTGCAAATGAAAGAAAATGAATTGAAAAATAAACATTTTCAATAGGAACTCCCTTAAAAAAGTGTGACATCAGGTACTGTGGAAAGGTAACTATTTCGTGCTCCGTTGATGGCAACCGACATATTAATATTAAATAGAGTTCAAGGCTGAGGCAAGGAACTGTCTGAGCAGCTAAAAAGAATATTTTCTGTATGTATATTAGGTGTGTTTTAAAACCTTAATGCCATGTTATAGATCTGTGAGAAAAGACAAATAATGACTAATTTAACGTTATTTTTTTTTTCAATATCTGAAAGATTTTGCTATAAGAAGCTTATACATTTGTACAAGATGCTTTCGTGTTTAATTACGAATATAAGATTTAAAAGGGAGTGCCTCATGTACTAATTTGTTCCAATCTGTTTATCAAGCAGACGAACAAATTTCTTTTACGAAGAAAATCCTGTTTCCATTACCGACAAGTAACATCGCATCTTTTGATGAATGAAATTAATGGCCATGAAATTAGCGACTATGCCAGCCATAAGTAAATAAATCTATGCTGACCATAATATCACGGGCTCGTATAATGATAGAGTATTAATAGGAATCGTCATTATGCTTCTGAGGAGAGGAATGGCTCTGGTTATTTATTTGTTCTGAAGCGTAATGCAACGTCACAATGATTATGGATAAAGCAATATGTTGACAAGTGACAATAGCTATTTGTACAAGCTAATGCAAGTTATAAATGGCTCTTGATAGATTGCCCAGGAGTTCCAGTTATGTCTGGAAGGAGATTGCGACATTGGAATATTTCATTATGAAAGCTTCTCCTTTTTAAGAGTTCATTAAATAGATGAAAAAACATCATCTTTGACGAAATTGGAATTAAAAATATTTACATCTGCTTTCTATGAAGGGGTTACTTCTAGATATATTTATAAAATAAAATTATAAAATGTTTTTGCTTAAAAATACCGAAATTCTGTACATTTCAAATTAATGTTCTGGTATGTCTTATTGTGAAAATTCACTTCCCAAACATTACGTCACATTTCAGGTCACGTACATCATACATGTATTCTATGCAAAGTTAAATGAACAGCACATGTACAGAAAACAGAAAATATTATCTTATTGTAATGTTACATTATAAGAATTTGAAAAGGTAATAATTAAAATATATCCTTGTTCATTTGTTTAGTTGGGAATTTACACCGTTTTCAGCTCATTTGGCTATTTTGCAGTGGCCAATTTTTATACCCCCCGCAAACAAAGTTTGGGGGGGGGGTATATAGGAATCACCTTGTCTGTCTGTCTGTCTGTCTGTCTGTCCGTCTGTCCGTCTGTCCATATATCTTGTAAGCGCAACTCCTCCTAGACCGCTCAATGGATTTCAAAGAAACTTTACAGAAAGGAAGAAATTTCTGTTGATAAATTGTATTTAAAGCAATTTTTAATTACTCCCGAAAATTTTGTTTCAGTTCATGTAGCACAGAGTAATTGATAGGCATTTTACAAATAATCCTAACAAAGATTGACACATCTGTGTACTAATTAGTGAAAGAAATCTAACATTCTGGCTTTTATTTCATCCTATAGTTATTTGTAAGAGACTATTTTTATCAGATTGTCTCATTGTATGATAGATAAATCAAATCTGAAATATATATAGTGTGTCTGCCACTAAAATAGTAGGGATGGTATGACAGCGGGGCTATTTTTGGTACGTCGTAATCGTCATTGTTATAAAAAGATGATGGTATAGCGATAAATTTGTCGGCATCAAATAATTCCTCATGAAATTTCTACATTTACGTTCTGATAGGCAAGAGGAAATTGCTGTAGGCATTTTGTACAGATTTATGATCTTGAGGTTTTCCGTTTTTAAAGTTAGAGACTATTAAAGGGTCATAACTAGTAAAAATTCCAACATCGCAATTTGCAGCGTCACTACACTACATTAGATAATAGCTAATTCTTGAATGATTTATAGTCTCATAACATGCTAATATAATATAATCATGTTTTTTTGGATAAGCTAGAAAACATTCAGTTATATAACTGATGATTTATATGTTATTTATATAGCAGAACTTGATTGATAAGTGCAAAAAAAAAAAAAAAATCCGAATGAAAAATATTTAATATAATTTCTTCAGCAGGTACATATGTAAGTATACTTTTCTTGTGTTGTGCAGAAGTTCCCGGACATGATATACCCTAGCATATTTCTCCCTTTAACTGTTTATGTTTATTCAATTGGAAATAAAATTCTAGTGTAAAACAGTAATGGATTTTTTACACTAGCATTATAATTTTTCCAAAAGGAAAAAGTACACTGCCGGAAAGAATCCACTGTTACAGGCATACATAAAAATTATTTGGTATGGGATAATGTGTTAAACATCTAGCAAAGTTTTGCCCCAGTATGTTTACAGTCTCACGTAATTTTAATGCCCATCATTATTGTCTTGCACTGCCATCAATTGCCATAGTCTGCTTTCCTAAGATAAATATAGTTTTCGTATGACTTAATTTGTCCATGGAAACAATCCAAATTTCAGTCATTGCCAAAAATAATATTGGTCTAAAAGATGGCATTATAAGTACGATCCAGTGTTGTAAATAGAACATCATCAAAATCTCATAGTTTTGTTTTATATAATTATAGTTTTTGGTGAAAATCTTTTGACTGTTGATTGTAAAGTTACATTAACAAATTCAGAATTATTTTAATATTTCAAATGAACTTACCGTGTATTAATAACAGGGTTAACGATTAATTAGTTTGGGTGTTGTTACTTGGTTGTCAACAACGACACCCATAAGTCCCCAAATTTGGCTTTTCTGATTAGTAAAATTTCGAAGATCTTATTCTCTGAAACTAGCTGGCTGCCTCGTTGGCCGAGTGATCTAGGTAGTTTGTCATGACTACTAATGATCACTAGCCTGTCAACACTGAGAGATTGTGAGTTCGAAACTCACCTGTGTGTGTGTGGGGGGGGGGGGGGGGGTTGACTCAGATCTTTAAATTGACAAGGATTGCCAATTTTCCTACCGAAGGTTGGTGGCAAAATAGTCAAATGTGCTGAACACACAAACTGAAACTACCTGATCCATGGAATTGACACTTTTCATGAACAATTTTTGCAAGATACATGTACTACCAAAATGTTGTTTGGTGTTGATTGGATGGCCACCTGCATCAGACTAACCTATGTGAAATGTCTTAAGAAATTCTTCTCCTGAAGAACAATTGAATAGATTGATACGTAACAGTGTGGATTTGATAATTATGAGGACAAAAATAAATTCTTGTTACTTCAGTTCTCCTTTTGCTAACAGGTTTGCTAACAAACCTGGCTTCAAGTCCTAAAATAGCCAGTTGTACTTGGTTAAATTCCCTAGATCTTCTTTCTTGAATAATCACTTTACCCGTGGTTTGAAATTTGTCACAAAAGTTTTACTTTGGTTCCAGTCAGAAATCAAAGATGGCAGGCATGGTCGGACTTGGACCCTGTGGGAAATGTATTAGAATTCTTCTTCTAAATAACAACTGAATGGATTAATACTGAACTTTGATATTTTTGTACTTATGAGGACACGAATCTGCTTACCAACATATGGTATGTTTCAGAGATTTTCTTCTCTGAATATACATGTCCCAATTGAAACTTGTCATAAACAATTGAACCAAGATACTATCCAAATGTTGTTGGTTTGATACTCATTGAAAATGGCAGATGACTGACACTGTGGGACTTTAGTTAACATTGATCTTAGCAAGTTTCTCCTTTATGATAGTTTCCATTGACACCAAATACTAAGTAAACTTAAATTGAATATAAAATTCAGGTGATTGATGCATGCTCCTGGGAGCCTCCACTGTCTGGACACGTCTGGCAGTTTGTGAAATGGATATTTCAAAATCAATGTGAATTGTCTACTCACTTGGGTAAAAGATGCAATTAGAAAATAAACAATTGAACTTAACTGATTTTGTTCAGTCATATCTTCCAGAGAAACGGAAAAATATTGCCTAAGGAATTTTCATTGTAAAAGAGAGATAACTCTTCCTATAAGATTTTATAAAATTAAGTATTACAACCCTGTGTTAAAGGGAGATAACTCTTACTGTGAGATTTTATTAAATTAAGTGTTACAACCCTGTGTTGCATGAAATGTGCACAAAGTGCATTAAAAATATTTAAAATTACAGTTTTAAAAATTTTAGGATAATTCTGAGTTGATAAATTAAAGTTATTAATTTTATGAAATTTTAAGTGCATTCATTTTGCATTGTAAATTCCCCATTCAGAATCCTTTGTGAGGTATACAAAACAACTTTACAATTTTTATGTTTTCTTGGACATCTCAATAGGGTTTAATTAACCTACAAAAGATTTTCTAATAATTCTAATGTTTAGACTTTTAATATGCGAAAAATCCATTTTACGAAATTGAGGTGTCGAGACAGTAGATTCATTAATGATTTATGATGTGTTAATTGTTTTCAGTTATGATAGGCATCACAAAGAAATATTTTTACCAGGAGTTAAAACACATATAGTTTTTGAAAAATGTTAAAAGTAAGTTAATTATATAATTAAAGTTAATGAACTTTTGAAATATCTCTGACTTCTGTAAAGTTTTGTTTTGGCAAATAAATGGCCATACTTATCTAAGGGTGAAAATGATTTCAGTATAATGTATCATACACTGAGAACCACAAATAAGACTTATTTAGTCGGTGCAGGGGATTTGAGGGAGGGGGGGGGGGGGGGCGGGGGGGGGGGGGGGGGGGGGGGTTAGCTAAACCTTTTAGCTCTGCATATACAATCAATTTTGGGATTTTTGAATTTGCATGACTTTAAGTAAATATTGCCTAGAGATTTTTTTGGGTTTTTTTTCTTTCTTTAACGATTTGTAAATTTTTGGAATTAAGGATAAAAATAAGGATAATATGATTTTGTGAAAAAAAAAGCAAATGACTGAGGGTTAGCTAGTTGTTGAATGTTTAAAGGTAACAGAAAAAATAAAAAAAATAATAACAGCAATAAAAAGGTGATAAAAAAAATAAAAATAATTACAATAAAAGTTAAAAAGACTCAACATTTCATCCAACTAGCACAAGAAGTAGATGATTGAAGTTCAAAATCTCATCAATGACTCATAATTTTTAGGCCAAAGTTAGGAGAATTTAGTGGTATATGTACATTTCCACTTTTCTCTCTAATTCATAACAATTAAACATGTTTTACAATATGCTGAATAATTTAATAATTTGGAGAATGTGATTGGATGAAATAGTTTCCTGTGAATTGTGTGTAATACCCCATTTATATAAATACAAATATGGCTGTAAAATCTGTTGTGAAGAAATATTGGTTATGAAAGAGATTAAAAATTAATTCAGCTCAGAAAGTGCTGCTATTCTCATATTTTACACTACTCACAGGACACCTCAGTTCATAAAATAGATTTTTCGCATTTTGAATGTCGAAACGTTAGAATTATTAGACAGTCTTTTGTTGGTTTAATTAACATTATTCAGTTGTCCAAAAAAACAGAAAAAATGTTAAGTTGTTAATAAAGGTTATGTATGTATACCGTACAAATTATGCTAAATGGGGAAATTTCCAATAGAAAAAATAATGCACTTGAAAATTTCAAATAATTAATAATTTGAAATAATCAACTCGGACCCATCCTAAAATCTGTAAGACTGTTATTTTAAATATTTTTAATGCACTTAGTGCATATTTTATGCATTGTGGGGCTGTAATACTTAATTTTATAAAATCTCATAAGAAGAATTATCTCACTTTTACATTGAAAATTCCCCAGCTGGATGTTTTTTGTTTCTCCAGAAGACATGATTGAACAAAATTAGGTAAGTTCAATTCTTTCAGTTACGACTTATTTCATTACATCTTTCACCAAAATGACTAGAAAATTCATGTTGATTAAGGTATTCAAATTCTCAAAAATCCATTTTACGAACTGAGATGTCCAGACAGTGTTAAAGGAAATAATATCGCATCACATTCCTGGAATTTTGAAATAAAGCAGAATATGAATATTTAACATTTTCAGTTGTTCTGCATGAGAGAGATAAGCGGGCATGTGTAAGTTGACAGACCTTTCTTTACAACTACCATATTGATCGATGATGGGGTGTACTTTTAGTGTACCGATTTTCCTTAACATGAATAAATTAAGCTTGTAATCAGTAGTCGGTCTGCTTCTGAAATCTTTGAATAATAGCTTTTCCAATTATTAACGAGCTAATTAAAAATCTAACATAGTTTTGTACTTAAGATAAGAAGGGTTCCTGTAACTTAATGAAATGCTGTACTTGCCTTCATAGAATATTTTGACTGAGTTATGTAATTCACCTTATCTACAAAGATTTGAATTCTATTTTTGATGTTTTCTATCACTAATTAGGGATTATGAATGATTTGGCAGGTCCTGATGAAAATTTAATTATTTGTGAGAATAATTTAAATGATATATTAGACCATCAATCATATAATTTACAATTTTTTTTTTACATTTCTCTGTCTTTTGGTTTGATTGAATGATTGATTGATTGTTGGTTAATGTCCAGTGGCAATTATAACATGCAAATTTTGGGTGAGAAAGTATTGCTATTCTAGAAATATGAACCATGCATTGTGGTGGACAGACATGCTGGCTCTGGATTCTTAATGTGCTAGCTAGGTCACATGGTAACAGTCCAAAGGAAAACATGTCACCATTAATAACATGGGTTCAGATTTTTCTCTTACTCTTTAAATTCTATTTGATTAGCCGAAAAGCAACTGAGATGTCAATTTCAAAATCTTTGGGGTTTGGTCTTACCAACTTTAAGATTAAACATTCTTCTAAATACCTTTTTAGAGTTGCTGTACCAGAGGATATTTAGAAAACACCATTGGTTTTTGTAAAATGTCTTATTATCACATAAAAACACTTCAACACTTTGTAGTGTATTTTTTCCATTTTAGTTTTCCCCAGTTTCTGTTAGCCTATTTCCAAGTATCCTAGTTTAAAAACTAGATCTCACTTGATTCTAGTAGTAAAAATAATATAAAAGACTCTTGTGTTCATGAGTTATCTCCCTTTTTTAACAAGTTTGCTATAGAACTAAAACCAATTGCATTTTTCAAGCAAGTGTATATATTCTTAGTGGATGTGCTATCATTTAAAACACTTCCATTTCTTTTATACTCTTTGTTCCTTTTGTTTGTTCTTTTATTCATATTTTTATGCCCCACCTGTAAGGCAGGCTGGGCATATAGTTGTTCGGTCTGTGCAATCGTCCTTCCGTCCATCTGTCTGTACGAGGTTAAGGTTCAGGTGTCAGGTAGTTTTTCATGAAAGAGTTATGCTATCATCCTGAAACTTTGTACATGGAAACTTTGTACATGGAAAGCTTGTGATATGAACAGCAGCATATCACCTTGAGGTCATGGGTCATTGAATTTGAATTTCTTTATATGATTTCAATATTAGGGTTCAGGTTTAAGGTAGTTTTTCATGAAGGAGTTATCCTATCATCCTGAAACTTTGTACATATATAGCTTGTGATATGAACAGCAGCATTTTGATGCGAAACTGATGCCTTGAGGTCATGGGTCATCGACATTGATTTTTAGCTCACCTGACCCAAAGGGTCATGTGAGCTATTGCTATCACTTGGCGTCCGTCGTCCGTCCGTCGTCCGTCCGTCGTCCGTCCGTCCGTCGTCCGTCCGTCCGTCCGTCGTCCGTTAACTTTTTCAAACGTTAACTCCTCCAACACCATAAGTCCAACTGCAACCAAACTTGGTACAGTTATTAATTGGTATGGGTGCTACAAATCTATTGTTTGGATTTTTGATTCGTAAAAAAACATGGCCGCCATGGCTAAAAATAGAACACAGGGGTAAATTGCAGTTTTTTGCAAATAACTCAAAAACCATAACAGATATCAAAATTCTGGCATAGGGTAAAAGTGTTCAGCACCTCAAGATCTACCTGCCCTGAAATTTTGAAGAAGATCCAACGACCCATGTAGGAGTTATTGCCCTTTTTCTGCATTTTTTCCAAATTTTGCACTTATTAAGCTCAATATCTTGGATACTATAAAGGAAATTTGAAAAATTTAAATTTCATATTGTTAGGCACATTAAGATCTACAAAATTTGTAACAGGATCGAAGTTGTAGGTTCGTTCCTTTTAGGAGTTATTCCCCTTAGATCGTCAAAATTGACCATTTTTGCAGTCTTTATTCATTGTAATAAAATCGTTAACTCCTCTTACACCATAAGTTTATATGCAACCAAACTTAGTGTAGTTGTTCCTTGGCATGAGTGCTACTAAACTATCGTTTGGATTTTTGATTTGTAAAAAAACATGGCTGCCATGGCTAAAAATAGAACATAGGGGTAAATTGCAGTTTTTTGCAAATAACTCAAAAATGGTGACAGATATCAAAATTCTGATGGGAAGCTAAAGTGTTCAACACCTCAAGATCTACCTGCTTTGAAATTTTGAAGAAGATGTAACCACCCATGTAAGAGTTATTGCCCTTTTTCTTGATTTTTTTTTGACATTTTTGGCTTTTTTTTATGTTATTATTTCAAAAATCTTCTCCTCTGAAACTGCTGAATGGATTTGGATAAAACTTAGCATGATTGTTCCTTAGGGTATCCTGCACAAAGTTTATGCTTCGATTTTTGATCCGTTGAAAAACATGGCCACTGTTACTAAAAATAGAACATATGGTTCAAACAACAGTTTTTCGCAAGTATCTCAAAAATCATTAGGTTATGGCAAATTCTGGCAGGTTGAAAGTGTTCAGCATGATGAGAGCTACCGGTGTGCTTATTTTCGTGAAAATCTGTCAACTGATGTTAGAGTTATTGCCCTTTTTTGACATTTTTTGCTTTTTTTTATGTTATTATTTCAAAAATCTTCTCCTCTGAAACTACTGAATGGATTTGGATAAAACTTAGCATGATTGTTCCTTAGGGTATCCTGCACAAAGCTTATGCTTCGATTTTTGATCCGTCGAAAAACATGGCCACTGTTACTAAAAATAGAACATAGGAGTCAAACAACAGTTTTTCGCAAATATCTCAAAAATCATTAGGTTACGGCAAATTCTGGCAGGTTGAAAGTGTTCAGCATGATGAGAGCTACCTGTGTGCTTATTTTCGTGAAAATATGTCAACTGATGTTAGAGTTATTGCCCTTTTTGACATTTTTGGCTTTTTTTTATGTTATTATTTAAAAAATCTTCTTCTCTGAAACTACTATTCAAAATCAAATGAAACTTGGTAAGATTGTTCCTTAGGGTATCCTGCAAAAAGTGAATGCTTGGATTTTTGATTGGTCGAAAAACATGTCCACCCTTACTAAAAATAGAACATAGGAGTCAAAATGGTGTTTTTTGCTATTTTTTCCTGAATTATAGAAATAAAATGAAGATAAAAGCTACTTTCAAGGCAAACATGGTATCCTGAGTTGAATGGTGATGATGAAAGTTTGTTTTGGACGGCCATTTTCCCGCCATTTTTTACACTTGCTCGGATTTCAACAATATTTGGTTTTTAAAGTAAACATGGTATCCTTAGTGAATGGTGATGATGAGAATGTTGTATAACAATGATTAAACTTCATAATATGTGAGCTTTTAATATGCTATCACTTGGTGTCTGTCATCATCGTTGTTAACAAATTTTCAAACATCTTCTCCTCTGAAACTACTTGGGTATTTGGATGAAACATAGCATGATTGTTCCTGCAATATTTCCTTTTCAAGTACAATAAAAAGCCTTAACCCACAATTTTTATATAACTTCTTTCAAACATTTTAAAAACGAAGACAACATATAGACCAAAAGATTTATACTTGTATTTGAAGATGAATTAAAGCTTGTATTTTGTATTGTGAGTCATCAGATTGACCATGACTGTATCTTAATCAAGCGTAGGGAGAACTCATGCCCATTTCTTTCCAGAGGTTCTTGAAAGGCTTTTAAAGGTATTTTCAGCATTTTACGTGGCCTTTAATACTCAGTTTAATTTACAACAAACATTAATATATTAATTTAGTTTATAGTGCATTGTTTGCCAGGTGAGCGATTCAGGCTCTTGAGAGCCTCTTGTTTTATGGAATTTCAATATTAGAATCCAGGTTAAGGTTCAGTTTAAGGTAGTTTTTCATGAAGGAGTTATCCTATCATCCTGAAACTTTGTACATGGATAGCTTGTGGTGTGAACAGTAGCATTTTGATGCAAAAAGGAATCTATGACTATTGAATTTCTTTATGGGATTTCAATATTGGAATCCAGGTTAAGGCTCAGGTTTAAGGTAGTTTTTCATGAAGTACTTCGAGATAGTATTTCATCTGCCCTATTGTTAGGGACTTCAAAGTCTACATTCTGTAATTCTATTTACTAAATACTTACATAATTGGCAGGGCATGTAGTTTCCATTGGACACAAATATACTTGTTTTTAATTTTTTTCAGCTCTCACTTTTGTTGCGATCATTTGGCATCTTTTGTCATCAGCATTGGCATCCATAAAGTTAACATTTTAATCTTGTCATCTGAAGCCAGTGGGTCAGTTGTAACTTTGGTGGTTGGACCTTTCAAAATTGTGTCTTTGTTTTTGGACCTAACTTTGGTAAAATGGTCTTTAGATTGACCCTTTTTAAAATTGTTTCTCAGGGTCCAGACCTTGGACCAGTATGTCCCTTGTTACTAAAAATAGGAAAAACAGCTTAGCTTAAAAAAGGCTTTAACATATTCTCATATGATGTTGCTTGGCCAATTAATAGAAAAATATGCACAAATAATTTAGAAATCCCCTCTGGAAGCACCGTGAGAAGTTACATTGGAGATCAACATTTGGCAAAGTGGTCCTTAGTTGGTCCCCTTTGAAAAGTATGGACTTTAGACCACACTGCTGTTACTAAAAATTTTAAAATAGAGCAAAAAAATATTTAAAATCTTCTCTGAAATTGAGGCAATTTATACCAAACTTTATTGAAATATTCCTCATGTGGTCCCTCTTCAAAAACATGTCTAGATTGTGGAACAATATGGCCATGCACTTTTACCAGAAAAACACCAGCAAATAGTACCATTTGGCTTTTGCTACTGGTGAGCAATATCGGTTCATGGAAACCTCTGGTTTTGTCCCACATATGAATAGAAACATCAAGTGAACAGTACATGCCATGTGAATTAAAATAAATCAATTTCCACAGGGAAAACAAAACTCTGATACAAACATGCTCTTCACTATCACAAAATGTCCTTTTGTTGAAGTCATTATTGTGTTTTATCTAATCAGGCACAGTTGCATGACAACAAAATGTCTTTTAAAGCTGAGTGATTCAGCAGAAAACGTGCAACACATGCTTAAATCCTTCCTATGTCACTGCTAGATGGATTCCATTGTCTTTGGGGAATTGCTTTATCAGTAAGTCAAAATTTGTGAATTTGATTGCTTTTCCATGATCTGTACAGCTTTTATAGAAATTTACCATTTCATGATGACAGAATGGATTTTACACTACAGTAACAGGTTGAGACAGTTTAAAAAAGGAGGGGTTTTCTATAAATTCAAGAAAAAGCTGAAATGGGACAGAATTTATAAAAGGACACTACGCTATGTATTTGTTTATATTTGGGAGTACCAATTTTTGTGTTTTGGTTGAAATTTGTTGTTTTTAGAACATTGAATCTTGTGGGTTTTTTTTAGCTCACCTGGCCCAAAGGGCAGTGTAAGCTTTTGTCATCATTTGGTGTCTGTCCGTCTGTAAACTTTTACATTTTGATCTTCTCCTCTGAAACCGTTAAGCCAAATGAATCGAAACTTGGTATGAAGCATCTATGGAAGGACCTTGCATAATTTTTTCTGGTCGGACAACTAATATGATGAATTCTTATTTCTGATTGGTCAAAATTTCAAAAATCTTCTCCTCTGAAACCACAAAGCCAAATGAACTCTAACTTAGTATGAAGCATCTGTGAAAGGAACTTTATAAATTTTCTTATTTCCATCCAGTCAGACAACTAATATGGCTGCAATGATGAATTCTTATATCTGATTGGACAAATTTTAAAAATATTCTCCTCTGAAACCCCGAAGCCAAATGAGCTAAAACTTGGTATTAAGCATCCATGGAAGGACCTTTATAAATTTTGCATGTTTTGTTCCGGTCGTAGAACTAGTATGGCCACCATGATGAATTCCCATTTTTGATTGGTCAAAATTTCAAAAAAATTTTCTTCTTAAACTGCAAAGCCAAATGAACTGTAACTTGGTATGAAGCATCTGGGTAAAGACCTTTATAAAGTTCGGGTATTTTGTTCTGATCGGAGAACTAATATAGCCGCCATGATGAGCTTTTATTTCTTATTGGTAAAAATTATTTTCTTTTCTGAAACTGCAAAGCCAACTGAATTGTAAATTGGTATGAAGTATCTGTGGAAGGATGTTTATAAATTTTGCATATTTTGTTCCGGCCGGACAACTAATATGGCCACCCTGATAAATTCTTATTTCTGATTTGTCAAAATTTTAAAAAAAATTTCCTCGGCCACAAAGCCAAATGAACTGTAACTTGGGATGAAGCATCTGGGAAAAGACCTTTATAAAGTTTGGATATTTTGTTCCGGTAAGAGAACTAATATGGCCGCCATGATGAAATCTTTTTTATGATTGGTCAAAATTTCAAAAATTTTCTTTTCTGAAACCGCAAAGCCAAATGAACTGTAAATTGGTATGAAGGATCTGTGGAAGGACCTTTATAAAATGTGCATATTTTGTCCCAGTCAGACAGCGTATGAATTCTTATTTTTTGAATGGTCAAAATTCAAAAATCTTCTCTGAAACCATTGAGCCAAATTTACTGATACTTTGTATGAAGCATCTACGGGAGGTCCATTACAATATTCACTTGAAATAAAATGGATTGATTGTGGGACAGTTAGGTGAGCTATACAGGCTCAATTCTCTTGAGCCTCTTCTTTAATTTGAATTTAAATTCTTTTTAAAACATCTTCCCATTGTGGGACATGTGAAATGTTTGGTTTCATAAATCCTACAAAAAGCACGAAAAATTGGTTTCCAACAAAAAGAAAGCAAATCAACATTATTAATATTTAATTATAATCATATAAGTTGCAAATGAACCACAAAGATCTGCCTGTCTTTAATATACATGACCAACAAAAGGTGGATTAGGAAAACTGCCCTGTATTATACCTCCCGTCTTAAACTACATTGTAAATTATAAAGGTCAGGAATTAAAGGAGTATTTCTTTCATAATTGTTTGGGAGCATGGAAAGACAGCATCAAAGTGATAGAAAATGTTTAAGAGCTTAATGGAAAAATACTGCTTATTACGCCATACAAGGCAAAGAATCTTCATGTCAAATTTATTTGGGAGGCTAAATATAAATTGTTTGTCAGTTTTAGGACCAGAAGATTAACAATTTTTGTAAACTTTGACAACAAAGACTCAGTATTGCACACAGCCTACAGTATAATGTTACCTTACTGTTGTTTTGATGTAAAAAAAAGAAAACCAAAAACCCAAAAAGAAAAAAATTAATGAATTGTCAAAGAAAAGAAAAGAATGTGTAGATCACATTCAATAAGAGCAGAATGTTATTTTGGTTGTCAATGATAACATTTCATGTTGTTACTTACTTCTGTTTTTATTCTGTTATACAATGTAAGGTACAACCATTCTGAATTGGGTGAGATCTTTTTTAAAAGGTAATTGTTTGTCTTTGTGATTGGTCTTATGTCTTAGTTCTGTTTTGAAATATGCATCCTTTATCTTAAGCTAGTCTTAAATAGAAGTATGATATGAAATAGAATAAAAACACAAATAAAGTTATGGAAAAAAAATGTTGAACTAATTCAAAATGCATTAAAGGTGTGAATAAAAAGAATAGATGAAATAATCTTTTAAAGAGCATTAAAATAGTGAATAATTGATGTTTCTTAGGTGTTTGCCCTTTTCAGTCCTGAAAGAATGCTAAAGTGCCTCTCATCTTAAAGTCCATCCCCCCTGCCCTTAAATCTTAACTAGAACACTTCTTTTGAAAAAAATTTAAATACAAATGTCTGATGTGTTAAAAAAGGCTGCTTTTTCTTATTTTCTTTCTTCTGAATTTTGGCCTGTTTTTTTTTTGACATTCGTTATGAGTTACGGACTAAACTTCATCATGTTTAATTTTCAATATGTGAAATAAACTAATTGCAGACATGAAATAAATTAAATGTGTGAATTGGATTCTGGTTAACCAAAAGTCCATCTGTTAAAGACTATTAAACAGTTATTAAGAGTTGTTTGAATTAGTCAGTTATTGTAGAGGGAGTCTGTGTTGGATCCTGAAATGGGATATAATTTATAATAGGACACTATGCTGTGTATTAATTTAATTTTGGGAGTACAGATTTTTGTGTTTCATCAGAAATCTTTTGATTTCTATATACTCAATTTTGTGTTTTTTTAGCTCACCTGTCCTAAAAGGACATGTCAGCTTTTGCCATCATTTGGAAACCATTGTCGGTCGTAAACTTTGAAAAAAATCTTCTCCTCTGAAACCACAGAACCAATTACAGCCATACTTAGTCTGAATGATCCTTAGGGTATCTAGAATAAAACATGTGTTTTATTTTCTTGTCCGTCAAGAAACATGGCGGCCATGGCTAAAAATAGAACATAGGGAGTAAACTGCAGTTATTGGCTTATATCTCAAAAACTAAAATAGGTCAAGATCTACCTGCTATGAAATTTTCAGATGAATCAGTGAACCCTTTGTTGGGTTATTGCACCTGAATTGTTAATTTTAAGAAATTTTTACAGTTTTAGGTTGTTATCTTGAATATTGTTATAGATAAAGACAAGCTGAAAACAGCAAAAATGTTCAGCAAAGTAAGATCTACAAATAAGTCATATGACCAAAATCGTCAATTGACCACTTATAGGAGTTTTTGCCCTTGAAAGATTATTTAGTTAACAGAAAATAATGGTCTGACATATTGTCACACATGTTTAGAGCATAACTTGAAATAAATTAAATGGTAGCTGTACAAGTAAAATGGAGGGTCAAAGGTCCCTAGCAACCATATATATTTGGGTTAAGGACCCTATAATACAGCTATACAAGTCAATATGGAGGCTTAAGGGTCAAGTTCATTGAAAAAATCCATCGCAGCCAGATATATTTGGGTTCAGGACCCTACAATTTACCTGTTCAAGTGAAAATGGAAGGTCAAGAGTACCCATCATCGTTGTCCGGTGTAAACTTTTCTTTCAAGATTTTCTCCTCTGAAACCACTTCGCCAATCGGGACCAAACTTTGGTGGAATGGTCCTTGGGTGGCCACCTTCCAAAATTGTTTCCGGCATCCTCGACTTTCAACCAACATGGTTGCTGTTACTCAAAATAGAAAAGGGGGGGGGGATGAATTTCAAAAGCCTTCTATGAAACTACATTGCCAAATGGAACTGAAGTTTTCAAAATTATTCATGTTTAATTATAATATAATTTGAATTCCAAAAATAATGTTGATTTTCAAATTTCTACAGTGGATTATTTTTAGTTTTTTTTAAGTAAAGGGAGGTCACTCCTCTTTCTTTAATATATTTTTTTGGAAATTTTGAGGATTTGCAGTAACTTATGAAATATTAAGGGACGAGATCAAAAGTTCAATGTCGGATAAAAAACTTAATTCAAATAGTTTGGGGGTGGGGGGTAAAAATCACTGGAAGTTTTGTTATCCGACATCGATTTTTGTATACCCCTATATTGGTCAATCAATTTTTCCCAAATTAAGTTAAGAGGGGGGTGGGGGGGTCAGTGAAAAAACTATGTGAATTAAGTTTTTTATCCGACATTGAACTTTTGATCTCGTCCCTAAATATTTTGGAAAATTTGAATATTTGAATACTCAGATTTGTATAATATTTGATAAGAGAAATATAATATTTATAAGATGTGAAATTTTGCAAAGTTGTTTGTTGATGAAATAAAAGGACTTGAAATTTTCATGGAAAATTTTGACTGGGTATAGATAAAATTTGTGGTAGCAAGTTGCACTTTTGAAGATATCATGTGCATTGGAATGTGATGTCAATCTGTTTAATCCATTAAACTGTCTAGGGATTAGCAGCAGGAGATAATCTTTGAGATTAATGAAGTCAGACAATTATTATCTGTAAAAGATCTGCTTAGCAGAGTAAGAATGTAGCATCATGCATGCTTAATGGAGATTGAAGGTGAAAGTCTAAAATAATCAGCAAGGTTTGTTAGTGCAGAATTGTCTCAAAAAAGAATTGACACTGTCATGATTTGGCAGAGGTAATTTTTAGGATCTGGAGAATTTTGTGACTAAGTGTTGGACAATTTTTTTTTTCTACACGTTCTTATATTTTTTGCACTGATATTTAAGGCTGAGAATACTTGTTTGGGTATATATCCTGTTGCTAAAATGGATTCGATACAAATAAATTGTAATTGACATTTGTTGTTAAACAGATTTAGAAATCTGTTACATGCAACGTAATTAACCACGGTTGTATGTTTCTGGGAAGAGATAAGGATTGAATTTTAAAAGTCAGATCATTTTCGAAAATGCATCTATTGGAAGTTGTATTATTTATTGTGTGAAAAACAGAAAACAATCTTTTTCGTCTGGGTAAAGAAAACAATTACAGTGTTGCTCAATTGCCTTTTAACAACACGAGGAATAATAACGAGGCAGTAATTGTGCAGAGAATAATGAAAAAAGTTCAGTTGCTTTGACAACTTGATAAATAAATCTAATATATATTTATACAAAGGAAATAAAAATTCAATAATCTTGTTGGTCAAATAGATGTTACAAATTGGAATTACCAAGTGAGAAATTTGTAACAAAGGAAATGAAAATTACGAGATAGTATTTGATTGGGGTCAAATTGATGTAAAGATAAATTCTATGAAATATGACAGTACATTCTCAAAGCTATTAGAAACGTTCGAAAAATGTGTCCAATCATAACATGTAGTGTTACGATCATGACCACGAGGGCTGCAGAATATTGTTGAATGTCGGGGAAAAATTCCTGCTACACGGAACAAATTGATTTGTAACAAAAAATCAATAAAGGTTTTGATTTGTAGAAAGGATTTGATGAATGAAAAGATGAATCGAACATTATAGACGGACTCGCTCCGTAATGAGATTATGTTCATCAATGAAAACAGAATATTGATGGGTGTGAGAAAACAAAAAGAGGAAATGTGACATAATAAAAATGCTATTAATTGGAAAAAGTTACAGATATGGTTTTAATATGAAATGAATTGTGAAACATTTACTATTAAGTTAAATAATAGATAGGTATAGAAATCACATTACTGAACTATTTGAAAACAAGTTTAGAATTTCAACATGAGTGTTTTGTGGCAACGAATGTATAAGAAATGGAAGGCTTGGAAACAGGCAGAAATGGTTGTGACCTCACTTCTTCTTACTGTTCAGAATAAAAGGAAAAAATCAAAGTAAGTCATTTAATGAATTTCTCATTAGAACTTATATTTTATATTGTCATACTTAATATATATTTAATTGAGTTTACTATTAAACATTTTTTATTTTGTTGAAAACTTACAAAAATAATATTTTACTGAAAATAGATATTTAATTGAAAAAAAAAAAGAAAAAAAGTTTGTTTGAATAGGTGACATACTGGTTTAGGTTGCCTTAATACTGCTGTCATGTGTTCCATGGCTCAATATCTTTATACCTGTCAAATGCAACCCCCCTCCCCCTCCAAAGGGTCGAATCTCTTTTACATGACCTTCCAAGTTAACATTGAAATAAGGTCACATTAGACAGGTGGATTACTTTATACAGGTTGCACTTAATGCAGCAAAGAAAAAAAATTAAGTCCATATAAGGAAAGATATTAATTAATAGAGGTGATCACTATAGAAGGTTGCCTCTTAATGTAATGACTTGTTCACATCTTTTTTTAACTACAATTTATAAGTCTTAATTTAGAAAACAACAATCAATCAATCAATCTTATACAGTAGGCAAAAAATGTTAAGAGACAGGTTTGGAATTAAAGTCACATGACTTTGTGATAATTGCCTTGGATTACCGGTATATTCTAGAATATTCCAAAAGATTTCATATTGATGGCTTTGCAAAATATATATTGTCACCTCATGTGCTAATGAACTAATATCAGATAAAAAAAATGATTTATGAATTTTGAGGTTGTCTTTGATACTTGTTCTAAATTGCTTTCCTAGATAATGAGGATTTCAAGGTCGTCTTTCCATTTTTAGAAGTTTTAATATTTTTTACTAATGATACAAAAATCAGAAACATGACTGCCTTCTGATAATTTTGATATTAAAGGAAAAAATATTGTAAACTGTCTTGAAGGGTTGTATTACACAGTTAATGATTTATATTGATTTAAAATTATAAAATTATTTTTTATTAAAAATTTTTTGATGTAATGAATTCATTTTTTCAAATATTTATCTTAAATAGTATAAAGACAGGATATTACAATTATAAATATTCTCTTCAAATTTTAACATTGTACATGTAAGCATCAGAAATCTGATAGATAAATAGATATTCTTTGATATAGATTTTGGTGCATATAGATATGATATTTTATAAAATTACAACTTAAGCTATTATTACATGTGTACCTACAAGTTGTGTTCGAGGCTGAAAATGTTGAAAAGGTAAATGATAACCAAAACATTTTGAAGATCAAAAACAAAAAATTGAAGCTAGGACCATTGAAGGACAAAGTGCTTCAAGAGAGATAAACTCTCTAATTTCCACAAAATTTAACAGACAATATATCCAATCTCGCCAAATGAATTAAAATATATGATATATGTATGGAAAGCCTAACCATGGACTAAATTGGGTAATGTTAGAGAATGCCACGGTCCCCGCACTCTAAAGTAGGTTAGTCTAATTGCTGCTACAGAAGGCTAGAATATCCAATCCTACCCAACCATCCATTCTTTTACAGTGGCAGCTAAAAGTGGTTCCCCTTTGTGTCCCATTCCACCCTTAATTTGAATTGTGTTTGATAAATTGTGGCACTTGTTCTCGTCCTGAAGAAGCAATAAATATTTGCCACTGGACTGTAACAAAACAACAATAAATTTGCATTTATCATACATTATCATAGTATCATGTTGAATGTAAGAAAGACTCTCTCCTAAATTATGAAAAGCTCTTGTATGCATTGTTGTATATTGAATTGGTTTCATAATTATATAAATTTTACAGGAGTTATTAGCAAAATACCAAATTGAAAAGTGTCAGAAATTTTCTGACCTTTTATTCTAAAAAAACTGAACTTTTTTCACTCTGAATCTTGTAAATAATTTGACTGGGCAAACCCGTCTTGGATTCACGAGTAATTGCATGTTGTTATATTACAACCTGTATTTTTCTTCTATATTTGTTTGGTTTCCATGGTGATTGATAATTTTTTATATTGAACACCTATAAAGGTGAGGCAAATAATTCTGCAAATTATTGTTTACTTAGCTGTGGTGTCTCTTAATTTGTAGATATCGTTAGTACTCACGTTTCTGTTCACATGGCTATAATTGTAGTTTTTTTTATTCATGATTCTATTACATTTTATTGTGAAATATGTTGGTTAATTTATTCAAATCGGTGCAGTTGTTTCATTTAATCTCTATCTCTCCAGGAATGATTTTATTTTGTTTTTAGAAGAATTCCTCTTATAGAAGTACAGATTGTCTTCTTGTCAATATTAAAATGGCTTCCTTTACTGCTGGGTTCCCACATTTTCCCCAGTTTTCCTAATGATTCCTGACTCCTGAACACAGAATGTCTGTCAGGATTTCTTTCTTCTGTACAAATGTATTATGATTGTTTGAATAGATAGGGTAACATTAAAATGTGCTAAATCATTGCTCAGTGGATAATAATTTATCATGTCACCCTCGTGGATAATGCCCGATCCTCAAATTGCAGAATCTGCCCTCATTCTGGTTCTTATAGTACTTATTCAGGCTCGCCTATGATGGCAACATACGAAAAACTATAACCTGCTGAATAAAATGTTACCCTCATTTAAACCAATGAAATAAAACAGAAATTTAAGATAATAACAGAATATAGTTAGATTTCCGGTCATATTTTTGTTTGTTCAAGATGTCATTGAAAAAAGCATATACATTGTATATGTAAATCATAATTGATTTGATATCTTTAATGCTTTCCGTCTGCAACACAACAACAAAATTGCATTTTTTGTCGTATCTGGAATCGTTCTGCACTCAGTTGCATCACACAGTATCTAAAATTTGAAAATAATATTCATTAAACAATGACGTAAAAAAAGTACAGAAATAGTTTAGTTTAGTTATAAAAATCGCATGCTATATATGATTAACTCTAAAATTAAATTTTCCTGGTAGTAAACAAAATTTCAAAGCAGTTCCAGGATTTGTTTTTCAAAAAATGAAACGCAACAGATAATATCTCTCTTCGAAAGATGCATCAGTACTATAGCCAGTTTTGTGACAGAAGTTATATGATTACCCCGAGGGTATGGACAAATACCACATTGAGGAAGGCTTTAATCAGATATCAGAAAGCAATTCTAACTATCTGATCATTTTCTCATTGCGAAAATGATTTGTGTAGAAAAACCATGAATAAATAAAGGATACGTTATATATTAGATAACAGTATTATCCATTTGACAGTTTGCTCCCGTAGGAAAATGACCACGCACATTTATACGGAAATCGTCTAAATTGGGAAACCACTCAGAAAGCACTGGTTCGCAAGAGATACAGTGACGTCAGAAAGGCTGCTGGTTTTAGAAAACTAAGGATATTTAACTATTTTGATTTCAGTTTATGGAATTGAACGAGTTTCCTGAATAAAAAACTCAGCTGGAACATTTTTAAGTAGAATTAGACATTTAGTGTTAGGTTAATGGCTATCAATATAGTTTTTAATGATCTGAAAATTAGTGGCCTAATTATGAAAAAATATTAGGGTCGGATGATATGGTATATAGATTTCTTATCTGTCTCTTCCTTTAATTACTTGTAATACTTTTTTTTTGTTTTTTGTTTTGTGTTGTTTTTGTATTGTTTTTTTTTGTTTAGTAAATATTCAGCTGGTGAGTAAATGGGCAGGCCGTCAGAGGATGGCAGCAAAGGAAAAATTTGGTTTACTGTCACTCAGACAGCTTCTTGTTTTGTTGTTTTTCATTTTTTTTTTTAAGTTTAGAGAGTTGAGATCATTTTGAATAATAACAACATGTAAAGAGTGGATATCGGTGGATAAATTATTAACACAGAAAAGCTTCATAAGAACTCACTTTTTAATGCTATTCTTCATCAGAAAATCAATTTCTTACTTGGGGAAAAATATTTCACTTCAAAAACAGGCAAACCTGCTTTATAAAGGGCACCTCTATATAGATGTGAAAAATGTCCCCATTATGAACAAAACTTAACATAGAGGGCAAATTTCTTTGGTCCCATGGCTGGCCTTTATACACAAGTTTTACTGTGTATGCATATCTTTTATGTATTTGAAGAAATGAACTTATTACATTGAGTGAAATCAAATCCGATAATTCACCCAGTGAAATCGAAAGTCATATTTCACTCTAGGAAGTGACGTAACAATAGCCGTCGCCAAC
Organism: Mytilisepta virgata; assembly: GCA_028015205.1. NCBI lineage: Eukaryota > Metazoa > Mollusca > Bivalvia > Mytilida > Mytilidae > Mytilisepta > Mytilisepta virgata. The sequence continues at coordinate 73,142,410 of CM051521.1, forward strand.
GATGTTGCTTTAGTCGCATTAAAACATAATCCCTTGTATTTTATTGTTAAATTTTATGAATACATGGAATATGTCAATGTAATAAACAGAATAACTAATCTCAAAATTCAAATACCAAAGATCTACAACTCTTACCGAAAAACACTAATAATTTACTCATGCGATATATGCACTCGTTAGACATTAAACAAGAGGAAAATCTGAAAATTGTTTCGGGGCAAGAACAACTGTCCTTATAAAGTATTTTTGGCTCACCTGGCCCAAAGGGCCATGTGAGCTATTGGCATCATTTGGCATTTGTCATCGTCTGTCATCATAAACTTTCCTGTAAAGATCTTCTCCTCTGAAACCACTTGGCCAATTTGAACAAATGACAGCAATGGTCCTTTGGAGTCTTCTTTGAGAATTATATCTGATACCCCCACCTGCCGTCAAAGATGGCAACCAGAGCCGAACATAGTTTAACATTGGACCTTATGGGAAATTTAGTTAAAGATGTTCTTGTCTTAAACCACAAAGCCAGTTGGAACAAAACTTTGCAGCAATGGTCCTTAGGTGGTCCTCTTTAAGAATTGTATCCGATGATCCCACCCGCCATCCAACATATTTTAACATAGGACCTTTTTGGAAAATTCACTGAAAGATCTTCTCGTTTGAACCAGTGGAAAATTTGGCAAAATCAGTGAGCCAATTCGAACCTGACAGCAATTTTCCAGACTTCCAGTCAAGATGGACATTGTCTAACAATTTATTCTGCAAATGATTTGCAGGTGAGCGATACAAGCTCCTGGGAGTCTCTATTTGGTTGTATTGATTTGAGTTGTAAGAGAAAATAAGAAATAACTGTAACATGTTAAAATCAAGGCACAAGGACGGTAAACTACACATCTTCTGTGAAACAGAGTCATAAATATGTTTGTTGAGTTTCTATATAAACAACCTGTTTTCCCACTGGTCTGAGTTTAAATTAAAACAATTCTGATAATTGAAATCAGCTTGGAACAGTATGCAAACATACCACCGTAGGATTGTCTAATAAATTGATAAAATATTGCATTGTTGAAAAAAATCCATTATTTGATCCATAAATTTAGGTGCAGATGAATTCTTTCTAAGAGTCTGTAAATATTAAGGGATAGACCATATATCCGTCTTCATAAAAAAATGAACAAACACTAGAAAATCCAATCCTTATTCATTTATCTGAATTTCAATTTTCCTTGAGTACAAAACTATCCAATTTGTTGACCCTTTCCATTAAATTTGAAAATACTATTTTGTCCACACCAATAGGTCAAAATATATTATCAGAAAACCATTGACGTGCTTTGATTGAAAATCGAATTAAAAGCAGATTTATGACGGGTTTATTTCAGATTTTCGTCAATTTTATTTGTCGTTAATTAGAATTACAAAATTTATTTTGCTCTTATTGTTGTTGTATTGATCAAATAATGGACATGTTATTGTTTATTATTAGTTTTTAGCCCTTCATTATGTTCGCAATATACGTCATACTATATTGGTCGCGTATTTTGTAATTTTCACAGAATCTAATAAATCTTTAGACTTTGGAATATAAGCGCGCTTCTTGAATAAATAATTAATCGTACTAGTGATATAAGTTTTTATGAAGTTTTGATCAAGACCACATCGATGATAATTTGTTTCATCTCGTAACACATATATTTTCGTGACATTACTTTGAAGTGACAATTCGAAAAGGATTTGCTAACATCGACTTAAAAGCTTTCAGATGGCTTCATTAATTTCTGGGAAAGAAAGCTTTCAACATTAGTAAAAGTAACGGCTTTGAAATTTTCATTGGCAGAGAACATAGAAAGTAGTTAAAAAATATTTGGAATTTCATGATAGACAATTTTATGAAAAAAGAATCAGAAATGGTTCCTGAAAGACGAAAATTAAAATGGCAGGTTATCTGCTCTGTGGTAAGATGGATTTCTCATTCCATAAAATCAAGGTAAGAAATATTTTTTCCTAAATTAAAATTTTTTAAAATCTTTAAAGATTTTTAAAAAAGATTCTGTTTTACCGAAACAGATGTGGCAAATTATTTGTAATTAAATTTGATTTAACCTTTCAAGGGATTATAAAAACATATCAACCATGTAACCAGACAAAAGTCCAAGTAAATTTCTGTAACATTTGAATCCAAATATTTACTTATTCTACAAATTGTGATAAACTCTAATATTGAATTAAATGTCCATTTTTTTTTTAATTATTTTAAATTTTTTTATATATTGATAGTTAGTTGTAATGAAAAAAAAAATAAAATGAAAGGATTTAAAAATTTAAATTACGAGTATGGAAAGTGAAATCTATAGAATGATGAAATCTAGAATTATGGAAGGACTAATAAAAACAAAGAAGAAGAAAAAACAGAAAAAAAAATCTGTTAATATACAAAAATAAATACATAAAATCCCCCTCCCCACTTTAAAAAAGTTTTCTTCTAATAAAAATTGTCTTCCTTTTCATGATTTATATATTTTTGAGTTATTAAAAAATTTAAAATAATAAAAGATGCATATATATAAATAGATATAATATTTTGTTAATATAACTTCCTGTTATAAAATTTTCATAGATAAAATAGTAAAACGAGAAAGATCTTTGGCTGTAGGAACAGACATCACCACAGCAATGATAGATGATGGTTCTTTCTGATCACGTTTTGTACTATTAATCTATTTAGAATAATTTTCACCTTATTAATGGTTAATTATATCTGGTACAGTGTATAATATTAGATTCTTTGTGACACAGATATGTGTATCATTTGAGTACTTGTATAATGTACAAAATCTTGTTTGTTTGTTTGTTTAGTTGGGGTTTAATGCCGTTTTCAGCACATTTTGGCCATTTCACGACAGCCAGTTTTTATTGGTGGAGGAAGCTGGAGTACCCGGAGAGAACCACCAACCTTCGGTAGGAAAATTGGCAATCCTTCTCAATTAAGATCGGAGTTGAACACACCTCGCCACAGGTGAGATTCGAAATCACAACCCCAGCGTTGACAGGCTAGTGATCAGTAGTAGTCATGACGAACTACCTAGACCACTCGGCACCGAGGCCCCTGTACAAAATCTACATTTACTGTAATATTTCTTCAATACCTGAAATTTTTAAAATAAAAGACTTTTACTTCTGCTTTCATGTAATAAATTTAATATATTAAAAAAATGGGTCTGGTGACCCCTAATAAATTTTATACCTTTGTGAAATTGCTTTTAAAGCGAAAGGTTTGCAAGGTAAGCTGAGGTGGGAGATACCTAAATGGACTATAAATGGGGTGTATGTCAGATTTTTGTAAAAAATTGCAATTAGATCATGTTGAAGTCTGAAGGCCATCTGAATGAAAATGGTGTATGTCACTTTAATACTATAAAACCAAGAACATCTTGTATCTGTATTGATAACCTGTATCATGATTTTGCAAATAGGAAATGTGTAACTATATAGAATATATCTTCAAAAAGTGAAATCTTTATACTGTAAATTCAGTTCCTCCAAATTCTGTTTTTTTTTGTTAACTGATATAAAATTTATTAGGGGTCACCAGATCCATTTTTTTCAGTATATTAAATTGATTACATGAAAGCAGAAGTTAAAGTCTTTTATTTTGATAATTTCAGGTATTGAAGAAATATTAATGTAAAAAAGTAGAATTTTCAATATTTCAGATGCAGTTTTGTATAATCCAGCTGTGTGCAAAATTTCGAAAAATCTGTAATTAAACATATTTAGGTACCCGCTAACTAAAATTTATTCAAATATTCTTTAATGTACAGAATACTCTTGTGGCCAAATTGTACAAAAATCCCCAAAAATGCACATTTGGACTTCCAAGGGCTTTTGAACATGATTGTACATATTGTAAAGTTACACAAGATGCATTCACTAAGGACCTATTTGGTTCCTATGATTGATGGCTGATAAACAGTACTCCCTATGCACATTCAGTCTTATTTACCTGAAATGTGAACAAATATTTAAAAAAAGATATATTGATACCGTAAACAATTGAATACTGTCTTTTGCTGTGAAGTATGAATTTCGTGTAACATCATTATACAATGGGAGGTAACTCTAACTCTTTGAAGTAGTAAGTTCAACATATATAAAGGGAAGTAACTATAACCTCTTAATGACTTAAATGCAAAAGTTTTAAAAATGATGTTATAAATGAGAAAGTTACCAAACCACAAAATTCACAGATACATGTAATAGTTTTAAATATGTTTTTTCTAAAAGGTTCCAACCCAAAAAAGGGGCCTCAGTGGCCAAGTGGTCTAGGTAGTTCATCATGACTACTAGTTATCACTAGCCAGTCAATGCTAAGGTTCTGAGTTTGAATCACCTGTGGGTTGACAAGGATTGCCAATTTTCCTATCAAAGGTCATGGTTCTCTCCAAGTACTCTGGCTTCCTCCACCAATAAAACCTGGCCGCAAAATATCCAAATGTGCTGAAACCCAAAGTAAAACCCAAAGTAAACAAACAAACATCCAACCCAAAAAAGACTTACTTTGGTACAATGTCATTTTTGGGCAATGTTTTTGGCAGTCTTTATATCATTTATATTCAAGAAGCCCAAATCCTTTTTTTTTTTTTTCATCATGACTGACATTTTTATTTCTCGTTCGCCTTTGTCCATATCCCCACTGTGTTAAAAGATAGTGAATCATGACAATGTACATGAAATAAATCACCAAACAATTATGAAATTTAGTAGAGAGCTAAGACTATATTATTATAGCAGGCAGTTCCATGTCTGCAAATATGTTTATGTCTCTTGCCCTGTGCCAGTACTACTATGTAAATTTCATCCATCCTGACCAGGAAAAATAGAGTTTGGTAAGAAGGTTTTATTTTGAAGGTTACTAATCCTTACAATAAATGACCAAGTCATTTTTCTAGAGTCCCTGATGTTACATAAAATGTAATTGCAATGACCTTGGTAATATTTGCACAACCTCCGTAAGTGCAATAATCCTAACTGTTTTCATAGAGACCACATACAAACAGTGAAATGGGTTTCAAATTGGGAAAGATTTATCTATGCAATTCAAGCTTTAAATTTGTTTGTTTAATTTATTTTCCGTCAATAAAGAAGTAGAATTCATACTCACGATCTATTATTGTCCAGAAACCTAAAAGATTTTATTTCAATTTTTCAAAAATAAGGCTAATTATCACTACAAATCACAGGTAGATTAAAAAACAATACTTCAATATGTTTTCAGCAATAGACATAAAAAATTCCAAAAATTGTACTTTACCAAAAATCTGTAAAAAAAAATTTTTTTATGGGACACACATATGTAAGGATTTCATGTCAAGAACTTATTAACCACATCCCTTCATTCAAATTAAGAAATATCCCAGTATGAAATTGGATGACATTGTTGATCATTTCCAATGTCTAATGTCACATTGAAAGCGGAAGAATTATAATTGTGTTCCATTTTACACAGTCTCAGGGAATATAACTGTCATCATATTGTTTACCTTTTTTCTTTATATTATTTATTTTTCATAGTCAGGGTTTTACAAATCCCCACCATCACCACCTGACTAAGGTGTATTGGGGTATGTAAGTGCTAATAGAAAAAACATATTGTATACCTTGTCTAAAGCCTGAGCAACATACATAAGTGCTTTTTGACATGTACACCAAATATCTTTTTATTTTGATATGTACAGGTTAGTTTTTATATTGAATACCAAAGACATTATACTGTAACAAAATATAAAATAAAAAGATGTGTTCATAATAAAAGGATTTGTTTTGTAAGTTTAAATTTAGTAAAACTTTAAGAAATCACCAAAATTATTTGTATTTTGTGTTCATATTTTTACTAACTGATTTTCAAAAAATTAGTTTTGATCATGAATTTTTTATAATCAGAGTTGTTTCCCTTCCTACAGTAAATGACCATTTATTTGTTTAAGAAACAGATTATATTTGAAAAAAATGGCATAATTCTAAGAAAATTTTATCAAACCAAAGTTATTATTTAATGCTGAATTTTGAAGATCAATGTCAGAGGATTTAAAAAAAAAACTTAATTGTACCAGTAGGTGTTTTGCCCCCCCCCCCATCCCCAAACTATATCCATCCCTTATGTTGATGTGAAATAATATGCCCTAGCTTTTGAAGTTCTTATTTTGCAGTAGAACTGTGGGTACAGTAAACACCAAGATATGGCATTTTGTAAATTCTTATATAAGTTTAATCTTATGGAATTTCATTATGTAATAAGACAAAAATAGATGTGGTGTTAATCATGTAAAATATCATTAGAAACTAACTCATATGAGAAATAACTCGCACACTACTGGAACATATATAGAAAGCATTTCAACATCACTTTCATTGGTGTTGTTTTTTTTTATGTGTATGTGTTTTTGCAGTCTTATAATTTAGTAACCAGATTATTATTATAAACCTGCTTATTAATTTGGCAAGGTAAGGCAAGTTAATGGACAGGCAACTTCTTGTTTTGAACTTTCAGATTGGCAGGGGGCAAGGGAATTATTATTCGTTGTCTCAACAATTGGATAGATCCTTTTGACTAACCTTTTCTCTGCCATTAAGAACCAGAATATGATTTAATGAGTTCATGTTGTGTAAGAGTACATAGGAAAACTACGTCTGCTAATAAAACAAAAGGACCGAAACAGAAGTACATCCTGATATGCCATCCTCATATTGATTGTAAATATCAGTAGGTCACACAATGACCTCTTTAGGCTTAAATTAGGACCAGAATTGATAGGGTAAATTAGAATCGTCCCCGAAGAAGGTAGAGGGAAGTTTGACAATTTGATTACTATAGATTTAGACAGTGGCGGTAGGAAAGGATGCTCGTACTTTGATTAATTACACATTTTTCCCCAGTTCCATTGGTAATTGGCAATCGTCACTCGAACTAATGGAATTGAAGCTCATGTGTTAGTTTTACAAACCATTTGTTGTCAAAAGATTATACAATATCGTCCTTTGAGAATCGGTGATGGTGATTAAAATTCCTGCGAAATATGAATTTATTTGTCATTTAATGACATTTTGGTGACGTATTGTAAAATGTTTGAAGAATTAACTGAAAATTATATTTCAAAATGGCAACTAAAAGAGCTAAAAATGGAAAGAATAAATTATTTCCTTCTTCAAAGTGTGAAAGAATTTTACTACGGTTGTTGTTGTGATTAAAAGGAAAGGAATTGTTTTCGTTTTTGTATTGAATGGAAAAGTTCAGATAACAAAAAAAAAGAAAATCGTACATGTTGGTGTTTAAAATCGTAATTACAAATAACTTTTTAAAAGATTTTATTGTTGTTCTCGTGGAAAGAATGGATTGTTACATTTTAATCTTGATAAAGATAATGGTTTATATTGACCAAGTTTTCTTATGTGTTTGACAAGTTTCTCTCACTTGCAAATTGTAAATTTGAAAATGAAATGTTCATGTTTGAACAAGGAGTTTATACAAATTTGGAAAAAAAATTACCTGAAATAAACCTGTATGTTGACTTGACTATGAGGAAGTTTTATGACCACATACCCTAGTCTGAAATACTTTATTATATAGTTTCTAGGAAACTGTGTTAGATTTGATATTTTAAGAAATAAATGGACAAGAATGTCGTCTTTCTTGAATATTCCACTGTTAAAAAGGATTCGCACTTCTTTTAGAAGGAAAAACAGGTTAGAAATTTTATATCATATTTTTTTAAGAAACTATTCATTCTATTTTATTACACTCACTTTCATTATAAAATGTGTATTTCATTGTCATCTCCCTGTTTAAGGAGAGACATATTTCAGTTTTGTCCTTTTTGTCTGTTGTTTCATCACAAACTTTCTCATCACTCTATGTCAATGAAACATTGAGTCAAGTGTCATGTGTAAATGTGCTTATTATAGTATCATTTTTAAAAAAAACCCTTAAAATTTGGGGTTTCCGTCACCAAACAGGTACATCCATTTTATGTTTGCATCCTTCATTTCATATAGGAACTGACAGAAAAATAGGAGAACAACTTAATAATCTACCACATATAGATGTTTAAGTTTTCTTCGTGTTCTTTGTTTTTTGTCTTTGTTTTTGTTTTTTGTTTTTTGTTTTTTGTTTTTTTTTTTGGGGGGGGGGTACATACAATACCTGCACATAACCATTTTTACTTAGGGGAGGGAGTAGGGATTAGGGATTGGGGAGGTCCCAAAAACTTATTTGCCAAAGGACGGATGTTTTACCTTATTGATCAATCAGTATGCCCTCTAATAGGTAATTCAAATGTTTGTAATATTATCAGCCAAGAGACCAAAATATTTTTATGCCCCGCCTATAAGGCAGGCCGGGCGTATAGTTCTTCGGTCTGTTCATCTGTCCTTCTGTCCCTATGAGGTTAAGGTTCATGTGTAAAGTAGTTTTTCATGAAGGAGTTATGCTATCAACATGAAACTTTGTACATGGATAGCTTGTGATATGAACGAATGCTGTGGCCTTGAGGTCATGGGTCATCGACCTTTAATTTCTTTATAGAATTTCAATATTTGAATCGAGGTTAAGGTTCAGATTGAAGGTAGTTTTTCATTAAGGACTGAGATAGTATTTCATCTACCGTATCATTAGGGACTATAGAGTCCACAATATACAATTGTAATTCTATTTAATAAATATTTACATCATTGGCAGGGCATGTAGTGTCCATTGGACACATATATACTTGTTTAATTAAAGAAAATTGTTCTAAACTTTTCCCGAGTGGTCTAGGTAGTTCGTCATGACTACTTATGATCACTAGCGTGTCAACGCTGAGGTCGTGAGTTCGAATCTCACCTGTGGCGGGTTGTGTTGACTCTGATCTTAATTGACAAGGATTGCCAATTTTCCTACTGAAGGTCGGTGGTTCTCTCAGGGACTCCGGCTTCCTCCACCAATAAAAACTGGCCGCCGTGAAATAGCCAAATGTGCTGAAAACGGCGTAAAATTCCAACTAAACAAACAAACAATCTAAACTTTTCTGCTTTTTATATTCCAATACTTCATGTTCTTACTTTTAAGTATGGTAAGGCGGTATGAAATCAGTAATCTTTGACAGCTGAAAATTTTATGTAGGTCAACCAAACTAACGGGTACTAATAAGTTGTCAACATTAAACCACTTATCATGAGGTACCATCACTGACTCTTTTTTGTGTTCATGATTGTGAAAAACCTGGTACTAATTCTTGGAAAGGGAAATATTAAAGGGAGATAAACCTTTTGGTATGCTGTCTCATACACTTCCAATTGGTGAAATTCAGTTTGAAAAGCTTCAAAATTTTCAAAAATTGTTGGCTGTCAAAGTTTGATTGATAATTTGATCCTTTTTTGGGGGTCACTCTAGAAAAAAAAAGAATTTTAAAAATGTGCAGACCATGATCCATTTTTTTTATGGTTTGAAGTAAATAGTTTCAAATGCCAAAAGATATTGTACATCAAGCCATTAAATTTGCTATTGAAAATAACAACCAAATTAAATAATTGATATTTAAAAGATATTACAAAATTAGGAAAATAAAATTTACTTTTGTTGAAGAGATTTAACAACCAAATGATGTTTGCAAAAGCTGTTACTTGCTTTTATTTGATTAAAGAAAAAATATCTTTATATAAAATAGTTTACCCTGCTTATTAAAAAGCCATTATCAAGTGCGTTTAAATGCGAATTCAATATATAAAAATCCAAACATCTAAAAATCATTGAAAAATATACAAAGGAGTTTATTATATTTTCAATTACAAGCAGTAAATTAATTTCAGCGAGTGAAATTTTATGAAATTGATTTTTATTGTTGTGTTTTGTCCTCGACTATTGAACAAATCATAAAATTTCAGCTATATATATATCTGGTTGTTGTATTCGTACAAATGAAGAGATATAAACATACTGATATATTGTTACATATTTGAATGTATGATATTGAGTGTCCGGGGTACTGAGGGTTTTAAACATGAGACGATAACTTTGATATTTCATCACGATAAGAATATTAATTTACACAGAGTTTGTACATGTTACGTTGAATATGAAGACAAAATACTGAAGATTAATTGTGTTTAGAATTTAGTGATGGGATCGGGAGTTTCTGGACATAGTTACCAATTAGAAAGAAGGTAAAATGACCTTTTTTGTTTTTTAACCAAATTTTTCGACGAAAGAAATTCTGTTATTAGCTTGCCGAAATACTGCGGGCAGTCTGGCAGGCAGCTTCTAACAGTTATTTGGTTTGTTGTCAGTTTGTTAGCTTGTAATCTTCCATTTCTTGTATTTGATGAAAAATATATTCGTAAATATTCAAAGGCAGAAATAAAGAAATTAATAATTTATATAATTTCATTGATTAACAAGGAAGACAAAAATTCAAATATTCTTGTGACATTTAAAACTTGACTGAATAGTGAATAATGAAGTATATTGAGGTCAGCTTTTTTGTTGAAAACTGTGGACTTGTATTAGTTTATTGTATTCAAATTTTATTGTGCATGTGGATTCAGAAGAACCGTTGAACAAATTGTATGATTCGATCGTATAGTATGAAATAATAAAAATGTACAAAAATCAGGAAATGTATGTATTTTCAAAATAAAGAAATTTTCAATAAATCATGAAAATTAGTGCCTGTGAAAATAGAATAACCCAAACTAACTTGATTAATGTATGTCTTCTCAGGCAAGAGTTGTTTTTTTTTGTGGGGTGGGGGAATTGGGAATGCAAATGAGAAAGAATTTTGCTGACACTCTACCTATTAATAGGTTATTTTTATTATGTTTTGTGTTTTTATTGTTTTATATTGTGACAGCCATGATCGATGTATTTTGTGTTCGACATCAGAATCTATCAATTCTTAAGCAAGATAGCAGAAGATTTTGCTCTATATTTTAGCCAGTAACCACCTACAACTAAAAGAAAAAAAAAAGCAATAAATATATTTTTTGACAGTAAATTATGATTTCTTTTCTCTTTTTTCAGCAATAAGAAAAGACAGCTCCATAGATCAAAGACTCTGCCCATAATACATACACCAATACAGTGTACGGAGGGTGATGAGTTGCCAGGTTGTCAACATATGGTGCAAGGGGCCATGGAGGCTGGTCCAAGATGGTCCAACAGAAGTCCAGACAGTTCAGGTATGTAACATAGGTTTATATATTGTACTAAAGCACTCAACAAATGGCCCAAGGAATCATGGGGGAAGGTCCATAATGGTCCAACATAGGTCCCGAGACAGTTCAGGAAAAGTACACTGATCTATACAGTGTACTTTTGGTTAAATTCCAAGGTCATTGACAAATGATCCATTGGTCCATGGATGGTCCAAAATTACTCCAAGCAGTTCAAAGTAAATAATATAGCTTTAGTCTATCCAACATACGTGGAGATTTTAAATTTCAAGGTTATTCTGATATGGTCAAAAGTCCCATTGAGGCAGGTCCCCAACATGAGACCAAATGAAATCAAATGAAGGCAGAGAATAACTCAAATGTTAAAAAATGGCAGAGAATAATCCAATGTCAACAACTGGCAGACAATAACCCAAATGTCGACAAATGGCAGGGAATGACCCAATTGTCATCAAATGGCAGAGAATGACCCAAATGTCAACAAATGGTAGAGAATAGCCCAAATGTTAACAACTGGCAGAGAATAACCCAAATGTCATCAAATGGCAGAGAATAACCCAAATGTCATCAAATGGCAGAGAATAACCCAAATGTCAACAAATGGCAAAGAATAATCCTAATGTCAACAACTGACAGAGAATAACCCAAATGTCGACAAATGGCAGAGAATAACCCAAATATCATCAAATGGCAGAGAATAACCCAAATGTCATCAAATGGCAGAGAATAACCCAAATGTCATCAAATGGCAGAGAATAACCCAAATGTCAACAAATGGCAGAGAATAACCCAAATATCATCAAATGGCAGAGAATAACCCAAATGTCGTCAAATGGCAGAGAATAACCCAAATATCATCAAATGGCAGAGAATAACCCAAATGTCAACAAATGGCAGAGAATAACCCAAATGTCAACAACTTCCAGAGAATAACCCAAATATCGGCAAATGGCTGGGAATAATCCAAATGTCAACAAATGGCAGAGAATAACCCAAATGTCGTCAAATGGCAGTGTATAATCCAAATGTCAACAACTGGCAGAGAATAACCCAAAATGTCGGCAAATTGCAGAGAATAATCCAAATGTCAACAAATGGCAGAGAATAACCCAAATATCATCAAATGGCAGAGAATAACCCAAATGTCATCAAATGGCAGAGAATAACCCAAATGTCATCAAATGGCAGAGAATAACCCAAATATCGTCAAATGGCAGAGAATAACCCAAATATCATCAAATGGCAGAGAATAACCCAAATGTCATCAAATGGCAGAGAATAACCCAAATGTCGTCAAATGGCAGAGAATAACCCAAATGTCATCAAATGGCAGAGAATAACCCAAATGTCAACAAATGGCAGAGAATAACCCAAATGTCAACAACTTCCAGAGAATAACCCAAATATCGGCAAATGGCTGGGAATAATCCAAATGTCAACAAATGGCAGAGAATAACCCAAATGTCGTCAAATGGCAGTGTATAATCCAAATGTCAACAACTGGCAGAGAATAACCCAAAATGTCGGCAAATTGCAGAGAATAATCCAAATGTCAACAAATGGCAGACAATAACCTAAATGTCAACAAATGGCATCAGGCAGATTCCAAAGTAAGCAAAATGTCCGTTTTAGATGTGAAATATTACGCTTTTATTTGGAACACCATTCTATCAAAGTCTAATCTCTAAAATACAAATTAGTTTGCAGCCTAGATGTATTGAGTGAGGTGGTTTCAGTTTGAACCTGGTTATATTGTCATCTTTCTGTCTTAACCATCATATAGGGCATTAATTATCCAAATTGTCTTGTTAACTTATAATCCTAGGTGTAATGGACCTGACATATATATTCCATGCAATTGGAATTGTCAAAATGAGTTTGTCCATGACCAAATTCGAAGTAGGGTTTCATACTAGAATTGTAGTTGATAAGGTACATTAAGTGAGGTAGTGAGTTATGACCTGGTTAAATAGTCTTAATGTTTTAAATCTACCTTAATGGACAGCAAGGCCACAAAAATTTTATAGATATGGACATTTTTCTTTTATGATGTTGAATAATCTGATGTAATCAGAGTTATTTGCCTGTGTCTGACATTTATAGAAACTGAAAAATAATTTTTCTTTTCTAGGTTTATTGGTCATATCCCTAAAAACTATTTTTTCATCCTGAGTGTCAAGATTCCATTAACCGAATATCACATCACGTTATAAAATGTCGCCGGCCTTCGTAGCTAAAAATGTGTACTTGACATATAATCAGACGAAGAAAAGCCATCCAGAATTTATTACCAATCTTAAGTCGATATATACCTATCAGAGCCAAAATAATATAACAATACAAATGCAGTTAGGAAAAATAATTATCCTCCAAGGGGACATAACTCAGAAAGAATGAAATAACTATGTCAGAAGACCAAAGTGACTGACAATGAAAAACAAGATATTTAGTTTTCTGTACAAAAAGTCATCAAGAATTTGATTAAAAGGTTATATTTTATTATAATGGGTAATACAGAGTTTTTGTAATGCTTTTTTACACAAATGTTTTGTTTATAAAGACATCAGGCGAGAACTATTGCGGTGATTGAATTCCTTAACTTGGTGCAAATAGAAGAGTAGACACATTTGTCACATCAATTGGAATAATTTTTGTGTTTTTGCCTATTCTAGGAGTAGTATAGATATTTCTATTGTCAATTTGAATCTTAGAGAGAGAGGTATTGTTTCTTTTTCATAAAGTGTTCATTCTCGGCTTACATGTGTAAAGATTTGATTATACATACACAAAGGGAAAGAAAAAAACATGAAAAAAAAGGAAATTAGCAGAACTCTAAAATAAACTGTCCATCAGATTTCTTATTTACTGGTTCTGTGCAGAGAAATTTTTTTACTGACCAAAATTGTTATTTTTTTTTTGTTTTTTGGAATATTCTTAGTAATTTGGAAACATACATCTTTTCCTACAGGTAAATTAAAATGTAATACATATTTATCAAATGGAGAGTTCATGTGTAGAGTAAATTGAATTTTGTAATGTAAAATTTGACTTGGGTTTGAGAGAAATAGGTCATCATTTAATAACAGATTTTGGGAGAATTTTAAATTCACTAATAACTTGACTTTTCCAGTGACAAATAACGTGCTACTTCATTTGTATTACCAAATAATGTTGGTCCACATGGTTTTTATTTTATTTTTTTTTTTTTTGGGGGGGGGGGGGGGGGGGGGGGGTACCAATATATTTGGTACACTGTATAATAAAAGATATTTTGTCAATTTAATAATTTTTAATTCATAAATCAATCTACAGATGTTAGAGGATGCAAATCACAATAAGTAAAACTGAATTTTCTGGTATTTGGTAGTTACGTATATATAATATTTTTGATAGTTATATTACAAAAAGTAAATCAGTTGAAACAAATAATTTCGTAATATAATTGGTTGACAAAGATTTGCAATATACATGCAAAACTTTTTAAACTTGCAGGGTTTTCTTTTAATAACATTATATAATATTAAATATGTATGTCATTGGATATTAATTTTTTTTGTTTCAGTCTAAACTAAAAAAAACAACAAAAACTGGAATCAATTGAAATAGTTTTACACTAGAAATAACATTTTTTGCCATATCAGTGTCGAGCCAAACCCTTAAAAAATATTAAGCTGTTTTCTGCTCTTTGGGGGGGTCGGGGTTGTTGTCTCTTTGACACATTCCCCATTTCCAATCTCTATTCTAATATTTCAGTAAAGAAAAGTTTATAATATTTTATAGAATACTCTGGATCATGTGGAAGTGAGGGTGGAAAGACAAGAGTGCGTTCCAGAAAATATCGAGTACGAAGTCTTAGTAGGGAAAGAAAAGCACAGAGAAGAGCCAGAAAATATTCAGGAAGTTCTGAGCAGAGTAAGCAGAATAGAAATATTGACACATTTAGAAAAAACAAATTTCAACAATATTTAAAGTTTTCTATCTGAAATGTGTATTTTTCATACATCCCTCATAACTTATACTTGTTTTTTTAATCAAGATGGTCAGGTGAGCCAAGGGAGATAACTCATTTTAAATTTGAATTTAAAAAATATTTAAGTTACTTCTCTTTGGTCATAATGTTTTGATGAATATTACTTATTTTATCATGACTTGCAAAATATTTATAAATCCAAATGGCTTTAAATGCTTGAAATACTGGCTTGCTTTTTAAATAATTGAAGACAGATATTTAATTGGCTCAAAGCAAATATTTTTGTTGTATTCACATAAAAAAAAGACGTCACTGCTGTCGTGTTCATTTAAACATATGTTGAAAATATCATAATTAAAAATTTAAAATTTGAAAGCACTTTTAAAACAGATCATTAATGATAATTATTAGATTCACCTGTAATTACAATTTGTCAATAGACATTTGTAATTGAAATTTTGAGACCTTGTTTCATTCCTTATAGCATAACCTAGATACAGGACAATTTTTATGTTGTAGATATTAATAAATACAATTGGAAAAAGTAAAGCATAGCTTTTTTGTGCAATAAAGAAATGATCTGTTGGGAAAGTTTTAGTTATGTATGTCTAGTAATAATTAGGGTAATGTCAAAAGGAAAAAAAAAACCCTTCAAGATATTTTAAAATGATCATGTATACTCAGAGAGTTCTGGTTTAAAAAAATATCAGTAAGTAAAATATCTATAAAAACAATCAAATTAAAAAAATAATTATTGATCAATTAAGTTTTCTTTTCAATTCCCCACCCTCCTTTCAAACTCGGCCAGTTTTTTTAATTGTCAAAGTGCCCAAAGATATCACTATTATCCTGGGCCATTTTGTTCAGTTGATGCTTGATATAGTCAGGGGCCTTTTAAGTAATTTTTGTCTTTACGTTATACTTTGTATTTATTCTGATACCTCAAAAATCACAAATTATTTTTAATGGTATCAAGTACGACTGCATATAATAGTACTGTGATTTATATAGCATTGTAATAATCTAGACCATTAGGTATATTTGTTAGTATTATAAATTGGTGCTAGTATATTTATTGGAAATATATTGGATAATGGTTGTTAATATATCGAAATGGTTACCAAGAGAATTCTTCCCTTTATGGTTATTTAGAAAATTGCGGTTATCGGTAATTTGATATTATTATGGTCGGTTATACTTTGAAAAAGTGTCCTAAGGGAGTTTCTTATCTACTACAGATGAAATGCACAACGAAGTCTATGTATTATAAAAGTTTCGATCCATGGTCTTTACAGAGGTCCAATCTATAAAATATATCATTTGTTGGAAGCAATTTTAATTTGAATGTAAGAAAAAATCAAAATGTAAAAATCCTGGAAAATTCATACAAAATGATGAAAAATATTTTTGGAATGCATACCTTTCTTTCATCTTCAGATATAAATAATAAAAATAATCGAATTTTCTTGTCACATTCCAATTTTTTTGCTTTAATAGAACATTTATAGATTTTTCTGCAATAATCTGTACTCAGATATTGGAAATAAAAAGATCCATATGTGTCCATTAACTAGATATTGTCTACGATTTTCCGTTGTGATAATATTTATTTATTGTCGCCAGAAGGAATTGATATACTCTTAACAGATTTTCACCTGTTCGTTGACAACGTTAATAGCTTGTGGTATTGTCCACATTATTTGATACAGGTTATCTGCCATGATCAATTCTGAATTCATAGTCCAATACACAGATATTGTCTTTTTCGTTAATCTTCTCAAAACACTTGTCATCATTTTCGTCAAAATAACTTACAGCAGGTAAATAATTTGGGTTCATTGTTTTTTTTATGATATAAGGCAAATTAAAGTTAATTGATTGATTATCATCCCCGCCATCCACTCGTAAAATTGGCCTGCCATATATTTTTTAATTTTAACGCATTATGCAATTTTCAGAAATGTCTCCTATAAATCATTGATTT
The DNA here is from genome assembly GCA_028015205.1 of Mytilisepta virgata. NCBI lineage: Eukaryota > Metazoa > Mollusca > Bivalvia > Mytilida > Mytilidae > Mytilisepta > Mytilisepta virgata. The sequence goes on from CM051521.1 coordinate 73,159,560, forward strand.
GACATATGCATTGACTCATTGTGTAGCCAAATCGACCACTAGTCCCTAATGTGGACCTGTGGACATCGAGAATTTCTGCACGGATTTGCCTTGCGAAACATGACTTGACAGAATTTGTTCCATGTTATAAATAATAAGAAATAACGTCTGCCATGAGATTTGAGGTTTGTTAGCGATTCTTGACAATGATACATTAGGGATTAGTATTGAATAGTCTGTATGTATTATGTACAATGTACATGTAGTGGTTTCTTCCTATTATATATGTTAGGTAGGTAATACGAAAATTTATTCTGTACAACATTGTTTTCTTTATAACTAAATTTATCCTTCAGTATCTCGAGTTTAATAGCCTGTCTTTGTTCTGTCACTTTATTTTTGTGGACTGTTTATAACAGGCATGATTTGTTCCATTTTTAGCAGATTTCTGTTTTTTGCAATCCGGATTTATCCAGTATGGTTTCTTCATTTATAGAAATATGGCTTTCAGGTACAGCATTTCCGGTTTTTTTCTTGGCTCCTTTGTAAGGAGGAAAAAAATTGAAAGTGAAGAATTTGTTATTCAGAAAATCATGTGCATTTAACTTTTAATTATAATTTCACCTTATATAAGAATGCTCTAATCTGATTGGTTCATTCGAGGAGTATTTTTCGCAAATATTATGCATTATGAATGATTTCAGAGGCAGTGGGGTATTTGCCAAAATATATTTGCACTTTTTACCCTCTGTGGTGGAATTTGCGAAAAATTCTCTTATCCGACTGGACGCTTGAAATATCTACATCACCACTGTGTTTCAGAATAAGCGTTTGTAGATGGAAACATTTTATTTCAACAAAAAATAACAGTGTCGAGACAAAATTTCCCTCCCCCATTGGGTTCGGGAAATTTCAGTCTCTTGACTGGTATTTTTCGCAAATATCCCTCCCGAGCATGATGTATCTGTATAATATATGTAGAGAGATATTTCCAAAAGCAGTATTTCACATTCAAGATTTTATGGAAATTTTTTGCAGCATTAATAGGTTTCTGGAAAATAGTTTGATAGTCATTAAGAAATTCATTAAGAAAGGACATTGGTAGTCACTAACAAAATGTTTGCACCTTTTTTTTGTTTTGGACATTTATTAGCACTCTCTCATTTGTTTAGTGGTAATTAGCTTTCAACATGGATGTTGTGAATTTGAACCAAGCTAACAGATATCTTAACTGACAAAAATTTAAATTTTATCACCCAAAGATAGGGAATCCCTGCAGATGTATGTATATAGTTCTACAACCTCCTCAACAAATGACTGCCCCGGTGGTCTTGTGGAGGTGTGCTCGCCTCTAGTGCGGAAGGTTGTGGATTCAATTCCCAGCTGGGTCAAACTGAAGACAATAAAATTGGTGTTTGCTGCTTCTCCGCCAAGCATGCAGCATCTAGGAATAAGAGCAATGGACTGGTCGGCTCAGAGTGGTATTATGTGTCTGAGTTGGGTAATATTTCTTCCTGCTGATAGATACGTTATGAGCTAGCACATAAAAAATCTGGTTCAGCATGTCGATCTAGTACAAAACAAGGATCATATTCATATCATACAAACATGTTCTAGTCCTGATATGCATCTAATGGTTGCCACTGGACTTTAAGCAATAATTCATCCTTCATCCATCCTAAAAAAATGACAACTGGAAGTGATGATGTAGCCAGGTATTGTTGTTGAAAGTGACATTAAACACCAATAATTAAACATCCATACAGGGATTGTCTTTGGCAGCTTGCTGAGTCAATAACAGCAGGAAGTAATTATATAGCCTGTACATGGCTGGACTAGAAGGGATGGTTATACTCTTAACAGATTTTCACGTGTTGGTTGATGACCTTTATAGCTTGTGTGATATTGTACATGTTATTTGATACAAGTTATCTGCAATAATGATTATGAATCTGTAGTTCAATACACAGAATGGTGTTGTCTTTTTGATTAATTTCCTCAAAACACCTGTTGTCATTTTCCTAGAAAATAACATAGCAGATAAATGAATTGGGTTCATTGTTTTCATACTATTAATGCAATAAGTTGTTTTCATGAATGAAAAATTCATAAAGAATGACCAGGCAGTGTTAGAAATTAATAATAAGATAGATGAAAATACTGTTACCTCACAGTTTCTAAGAACATGTGTTTCTACATAATTTGGATTCTCTTGTGATTCTTGACAAAATGAATTACAGAGAGTTACTAAATCATCTTTATGTATAATGTATAATTTGATTTCGTCTTTATAATCCCGTCAGATCAGGGACAAGTGTTAGGTCATATGGAACTTGTTTTAATAAAGCATGGTTTCTTTATAACTGTGTTTGGTCTTCAAAATGACTGGATAAGTGAATAACTGCATATGTTTAGGGAATTCATGTTTGTAGACCAGTTATAAGTTTGTTTAGAGACAAAAAATTGATATTTAGAAAATATGTGCATATATATTGTGAGATACTATAAAAAAAATGAAAAAAAATATTTTACACCTCAGATTTTACAGTAATTTCTGAAATAATTGTTCTTTAAGGAATTTATGAAGAAAGAAAACTTCAGTGCACCAAAAAGGAATTTGTTTTACCTTTTTTTCTGTTTCGAACATTTATTGGCCGGCTCTCTCATTTGATGATTTATAGGGGTTTAATATTTTATATTTTGCTTCTTATTTTCTTCTTTTTTTCTATCAAAAAAAAGAGAGAAGACTTTTGTATACTTTTCTAGTCTGGCTATCTTTTACTTTAGTTCAATTGTTTATATTAGTCAAAATAGTTATCACAAGCCTGTTGACATTGAGTTTGTGACTTAATGGGTTGTATTTGATACTAATCTTAACTGACAAAAATTGACAGTTTTCCAACCCAAGGTCAGAGATTCTCTGCAGATGATAAGTGTTGCATATTCTTTAATCAGTTACAACTAAAAGTGATGATATAGTGCGGTATGTTGCTAAGGTGTTTGACATCAGACATCAGACATCAGGAATTAAACATTCAGTCTTTTTGGTAGCCTGCTCAACCAATAACAGCTGGAAGTGATTACTGGTATATAGCCAATATCATGCTGAAAGTGACATTAAACACCAGTTAAAACATTCAACTGATTTTTGGTAGTTTAGAAAATAGTTTCCACATGTACCTGGGACTACTAAACTGTTTGCTATCACTTAAACTGCCAATGTGCAGGTAATATGAGTTTCAATTGAGCTCTTGCATCAGTCTTAATTCAAGTGTCATTGCCAGTTTTCCTTCCAAATTCTGACAGCTCTCTCTGTGTACTCCAGCATTCTCCATAAAAATAAAACTGAAAGTCTCAATATAGCCAAATATACAAGGGTTGAAAATAGCATTAGCCAGATTCCCATGACTAGTGTTTTTTATCTGCGAACTATCATATATTGTGATAGTTAAAGCCATACGGGCAACACAATTTTCATTTAAGATTTCGGAATCTATTAGAAATCACTATTTTTCGACGGCTGATACAATCACAGAAATAGTTTTAATGCTATTTATCCTGCAGATAGCCAATTTAGTAGACAAATAAAAGGTATCGAATACTTTTCTTCGATGTTTGTCTAGTAGCAATATCATCTCCTCAATTTTACTCTTGTCTTAACTTGCAATGAAATTATAGTTTGTATCATGTCCTGTTTCACAGTGTTTATGATCTCAATGTTCTCCATAGATTACGCACCAAAATCACTTCCTAAAATAAGCTATACTTTCTCTCATATATTTAATTATTTCATGAAAAATAGAAAATTTTATCAAATTGTGCAAATGAAAATTTTTTAATAACTAAGAATTTGAAGATTTTGTTTTCATTGTCAAATATGATTTATGATGCCATTCACAAATGAAATTGACATTTGTGGAAGTAATTTACAATTTTGTTTGCAATTAAACCTTGACATATTACTTCATTACAAATGTATTGTATATATATTGTTATAATAATTGAATGAAATTAATAATCTTGATCCAGGTATAATTTCCTTTTGATTGAAATTAATTTATGCATAATTTAAATCAATTAATTTCTTACAGGTAATGTTTTTTTTTAACTTCTAAATTGAATGAAAAAGTTTGATTTTGATAAAACCAGATTTCCAATAATCATATTTTCAGGATTTCAGTATTATTATATAAATTGAAATATATGAACTCTGATAATAGGTTAAGGGGAATTAATTATTTAGAGATGAAATTGAATAAGAACTGTATACAACAGGTTAGAAGAATTCCTGCATAAATTGATCTCATTATTATTCTGATTGGATGTGAAGTGTCTTAGTGAATACAATTCATTAGAATTTATTATTCAGGTGGGGATATTTTCATTCATAGTGATTTTTAATCCCCAAAGTAATTATTTTATATCTTGAGTAATTGTCACACAACACAGGTAGACTTCAAACATTCTGAAAGGTAAAAATTGTTTAAAGAGTTTACTACCTGTTTGAAATCGTTTATATATATTTCTCAAACATACCTTTGGAATTAAGGAGAGAATATCTATTTACCTTATGACGATAAAAAGATATGAAAAATTTTTTTTGACATGAACTGTGGAAAATTCTTCGATTCTTTTATTCTACCTGAAGGATATAGGTAAAAGCTTGTTGAGGGACCATAAAATTAGACATACAGATGTATCGTCAGAATTGGATTTATATTTTTATGGTATTGTGGATTTAATATCATGTGGGGAAAGTCGTGAAAAGGAGGATTTAAATGTAAACAAACTATAGTCGTCAGATTTCAGTTATGTGATGGTTATTTGTTATACCGTTAATGGATAAAGTCTTGTCGAGATTTTTTTATGAACACGATATTTTGATTTCAATAATCCTAGTGAAAATCATGGGTTAACAATCAAACTCCTTTTTGAAATACTTAGTATTTCAGTATAATGGTAAATACATTGGACATGTTTTCTTGTTGACATGAACAAAATGCATCTGTGAACGAAATTGGAATATCTATAAATTTTGCATTTTCTCAAGTTTGGAATTTTATGTGTTTTGAGAAAAGTGTCTTAGAAATGGAGATACAAAAGTTAGCCAAAAAGATGTGGAAACGCAATAATACCAAAATGGAAGATTTGAGAAGAACAGGCTCGTTACGAGCTAAGAAAGGATCTCACACAATTTTAGCAAGAGCTCGAAGTGAAGGAACGTCTTATTTTGATGGAGAGCCATTAGAACTCCCTCAGCGGTCGTTTACTCCATTACCAAACCTACCTCCAATGAGACCACGTAAGTTTTCATTGTTTGTTGAAAATTTTGGTTTCCATGAGAAGAAATAGGCTGGAGCTTGAGATGGGGGTGGGGATGTTACAATGTTTTTGATTGTGGGAGGCAAAAATTCAGGAGATTTAATGAATTGTGAAAAATCTCTGGACCTCACAATGAATTTTAAGAAGCATTATGAAACCACATGAGTTTTCACAATGGGCAGTATAATGAAGAATCTAAATGCTATTGCACAGAAATAGTAATAACAGGGACTGAAAATTTTAATATGACAATTTCCATTTGATGAAAATTGAGTTTAGACAATGAATTTCACTGTAATTCTATTAGAGTTTAATCATTGCTGAATCAATTCTTACAGCAATGGGACTGAAATGTTGCTATTCTGCAGCCCAGGAAAAAGGGCAAAACTCTATATAGTGTTTTGTTTACTTTTGACAGGTTCAGGGACAAACCCTAAATAATGGTTAAGGCCTTAAATAAGGGGTTACCCCATTTATTTTTCACTCTTTTTGACTCTTTCATGTAAAATGCATAGAATTTTCCCCAGTAACAATATTTGAACCTTAACCATTAATAACACTAAATGTCTATAAAATTACCACTTATTATTGACGATATGCATACAATGTTGAAAAGTTGTAGCAAAATAGATGAAGATGTGTCACTTTTAAAAAATTTGTATTTGAAAAAATTACTTTTGCAGCACTTGAAATTTACCTATTTTCAAAAGGGATTATTTATTAGACGAGTTGACAGTTTCCCCTCATCTGAAGGCTTGTTTCCAACCCGTTTGATGCTTTATGAAATGTAAGCAATTGACAAAGATTACCAGTTTTCCATGGAAAGGGAGGGTAAAAATTTTTACCAGCAAGAAAATCCATGGTCCATAGGAGGTAAGGGGGACTCATTTTGGGCACATAGATTTGATAAATTAAAGGTATATATCTTATTTTAAAATTTCTATGACTGTGATGGTGTAGCCATTTCACAGTCTCTTCATGAGGAATGTGAACTTTTTATATGAAAATATTGTTCTATCCAGATGATAAAAATCTAGAAGTGTATGTGTTAAATGGTGCAGTCAACCAGACAAAAAATGCACAAAATTTTAAATTTTAAAAATTTTTCAGTAATGGTATATTAGCAGGGGAATTAAATTTTATAGATTTAAAAAATCTTAACTTATTTAGAACCATGTAATTTGAAATTATTTTTTTTTTTTTTTTGTCTGAATATCACATTTTGTAAACTATGAAATTATATGAAAAAAGACACTAATGGTTCAAATTTAAAAAATTATAATCTCATTTTCCTTATTTGAATTAAGGCCTTGGATTTTTGAAAATTTTTAGGTATTTAAATAAATGTCAAGAAAAATTGTTTTCTTAGGAAAATGTAATTTGACTCATTTTCTGTTATATATGTACGGTAAACCAAACTCGCCCATAATTGTAACAACAGTTATAAAAAAGAAATAACATTTATTCCATCATTTCAAGTTGAGGTTTGTTTTTAAAGATTTATTCCCCTTATTAGGAGGCTTCTCAATGTATCTATAATTGGTTTATTGGGTAATTTATTTTTGGATGTAGACTTTGAATTGTCAGAATTCCTTTACAAGGTTTTTGTTGGTTAATTTATGATATACAATATTCTAAAATTAACAGCTACAGCTTTTAATCATGATATATGTAAATGGTTATTTTTTCACGTCTAAATATAGAATTGAAATTCAGTAAAAATGACAGTTATGTCAATTTCTGACATTGAAAGGCATCAAACCATTCAAGTTTTTACTTGTAAATTACAGAATTACTAAAATGAAGGTTTATTGCTAGAGTTTAAAATCAACATGAAGTACTCTCATATCAAAAGCAAATTTGTCTCTCATAAAATTTCAACATAGCTCTCAGAATTCATTTAACATAAAGATAAAAGTCCTGTTTTGATGTATACAAGTTATGTCTGATAAGACCGTAATATATCACACCATTTAAAACTTTTCTAAATGTAATCAATTTCCTCAACCTGCAAATCGTACCAATAAACAAAAGGGTGTTAAAATTTACCAAGTTCTCCAAGGTGCTAATGCATTTGAGATCAAAATTTTCTGATTGTATCAATCAATGAATTTTCCATTAGTGAACCTGTATTCTTTGTAATTTCAATTAAAATTTAAATTTTATCAAAGATCTCATGTATCAGCATTTGCTCAGTGATTCCTTTGTAAATCCCCCCCTCCCTTATCCCGCCAAAACAAACTGGTATAGGTATTTTTTGTTACTACTAATGATAGCAAGATGCATTAGACTTCCAGCTCTACTTAAAAATGATTGCTAGTTTTCCAGCTGAAGGTTGGTTGTTCTGTCCATCCATGATACACCAACAACCAAAACTGGCTGTCATGATGTAGACAGTTGCACTAAAAAAATGGCATATTAAGCCCAAACAAAGCCAACCAAACCAAAACCTCATGTCTGAAAGATTCAAGAATTAGCCAGATACATGTATCTGGATTTTTAATTTTTATCCTATATATTCCTATATTAACGTTAAATTTTTACCCCATTTCTGGATTTTGGTATCTTCTGTACTTTCGCTCATGCATTTGTTGATGAATGACTGCAGGACCATTAATATATGTCCGAAATTTAGCATATAGAAGTAGAAGACATTGATTTCTAGAACAATCTGGCATGGAAATAGCATGATTAATCATACAATATGTAACATGTACCTCAGTCTGATTTCCCAAAATACTATGTCAGTTATCACCATATATAGAGCCACCAATAAGAACCTTTAATCAGATTACCCAAACAATATAATAAAATTACAGTTATCTACCCTGTGTAAGAGGTTTAAGGGATATAATTAATTAATGTTATTGTATATGACTGTGTTTCATTTCAGACAGTTTTTATCAGATTGATGGTATTAAAACAAATAAACTGTTTAATTTATTTGATTTCAAAACAAAAATTAGGACCATTCTAACACAGTAACGTATACACACTGTACTTGAAATTTGTCCAAAATAAGGTGAAAACCACTTAGTAAAGAAAAAAAGATACATAATGCAGGTCTATTTAATTGAAATAAAATGTTTAGTCTAAAAGGAATAAATCTAAAGTTAATGAAAAAATAAGGAAAAACTTTCGGTCATGTAGTTCGTGATTTTCCAGTGTTTTAGAATAAATGTTTAAATGTTTATACAGTATGAGGTTGTTGAGTATAAATATATAAAAGATATTCTCTTCAATTTGTCTTTGTGATAGATGTTTGCTAATAAATTTCAGTTCTTGTTTGAATTTGATAAATGTCAGAGTTGTAAGAAGGTATAGATTATATTTCTAACAGCTCTTGAAAGATTGATTTTTATTTTATCCTAAATTAGAGTACAACCTTGGAATCAAGGAACGTGCATTTTGCACATCAGAAGCAGTTGGTGGTTTGTTTTTCAGCCAGAACCTTTAATTCAAATAATTTTAAAGAGAACTTTCTCAAGTTACCATAAAAGTCATTAACTTTCAAGAGTGAAAGTATTTGAAAATGTCATGTAGTCATCCTACAGTAATCCTGAATTGCTTCAAAAATTATTCAACAAATACAAAGACATCCCAGCGTCATAGGCCTCCCAAGTCAGTGTTTTGTATCCACGTTTGGTCCTACAAATCCCTGACATCACACATTCATATTTTACAGGTCAGAAGTGAACGATTTTCATTGGTTACTTCTCTTGGTCAAAAGAGAATCAATTTGCATCCTAGTTAGAATTTTCTGGTTCACACACCAGGCGGCAATATGTTCGACCCGCAAAATATGAATGTGTAAAGTCAGGGGTTTATAGGAACGAATTTGGATACAAAACCCTGATTTGGTAGGATGACCATTGGGAAAACACCATTTTGCCATTGAATGAGTGAAGCTTTGTATGGGGAAACTAATATAGTCCTTTTCTTTTTGTAAAGGGGAGATAATTTTCTGTAACAACTATTAAGACAAGCACACGTGATTGTCCTATCTACTGGTACTTAATTTGGTTTAAGAATTAAGTAGATTTTTAATTTTTTCAAACTTTCAAGTCTTTTATTTGGGTAAAAATAATGACTTGACAAAAAAGCTTGATAAATTCAAATGATATTGAAGAATGGATTTAAAAATGAAGTTCACCCATTTATGATCAATTGATACCTTAATTTGTTTCCTTTACTATTTATCTGATAAACAGACAATAAATATTGCATGTTTAGAGAAGGAATAGCTGGAGCAATTTTAAGTCATGAACTTGGACCCAGTTCTGTGATTTACGTATGGTCATTCTGTGGTCTGTTTTTGTATTTTTTGTATATATTTTTTCCCATGGTTAAATATCTTTGTTAGTAAGGTTTTCATTATTGACAATGTGACAATAACGTATGCGTACTAATGACACGAGTCCAAATTTGACTTTTGACACAAAAATGAAATGAATTTTATTAAAGAAAATTTACAAGGAATGGAGATTTTTGAATGGATACATTTTGTGTCCTGAAAGTTTTGATAGACATTTCATATTTAGAGCCAAGAGGGATTGGCTTGGACCTATGATTCCATGGTCTGGCCCCATCAAATCAATAAAAATGGATTTTTACCCTTTTTTCATTCTTCCAAAATAAGATTATTTTTTCCTCTTGCTACATTTAGGTTATTGCTAAAGACTCCCATCCTTTTCCAAGTCCAAATTCTGTTTGACACACCACACCTCACATCTACTTTTGTCTGTGACCAGTAGGAGACGTATTATTGTGTAAAGGGAAATTCAGAAGCACCACTGAAGTGCATGTGTTCTGTCCATCGTAAATGTATTGACCGTACCTTTACTAATATGGAACAAAATATGAAAATTTATATTGTTTATCGGATAATATCCCTTTGACATATTTAAATGATTAATTCATAAACCTTATAATTCCTTTTCCTCACATATAAACTTATAAATAATATTCTCTTTATATTATTAATATTGATTATTAAAATATTGAATGAAATCATATCGTCCTGAGACTTATAGATATAAATATACCCAAATATATGAATATTTAATACAATAGATCTTTTCCATTGTATTAGGAATTTTATGTAGTAGAATTTTTTAGTTGTTAAAGTGCAGGTTTAATCATACAAATGGCACTTGAAAAAACTTAGGCTACAGTTCTGAATTGAAAATGGATTTTTCAGAAAAATAGTATTTGTTCCAATACAATGAATATAGATTATCATATACTGAGCATTAAATGTGACTCTGTGTAATGAGGGAAAGTAAACTGCCATTGATTTACACAACAGCCTAATAACAATTCGAAAATACCCTGGCTGATATTGCCATATCAGACCGGTCGCATCATGTGGTCAGCCTGTTATGCACATATAATACAGGGTGCGTTCGGACATAAATACTTAGGTATAAATACTGTATTTGATGAACAAATTAATACATAACATGGTCTAGTCAGTATGAGAATGGGTATCATCTCTCGATACAAAAGCCCTTGGTTCAATATGGGGGTCTCTGGATGATATAGATTAGGCTATATGCACCATCAGCTCAAGATCCAAATTTCAACCTGAAATCTAATATTGGCTGGAGGGTTGATATGTCAGAGCTAATAAGTGCTAATAATAGCTAATGTGTCTGAAATGTATATTAATTATGTTGTAATATCTTTTTGGAATAAAAATTGCCAACATATTTTGGAACAGTGAATTTTTTTTTTGGAAACATGCACAAAGAATTCACTTAGGCCTTTTTTTATGTTAAGATATATAACCCATTCAGTTTATATTGCATTTTTAAGTAAACCACACTTAATCTTAAAGCTGTCCAAATTTATATTGGTGCAGCATTCGGCATTGATTTTTTAAGTAGTTGTGTATTAGTGCAAATTGAATTCAGATATGAATATTGTAGATTTCATACCATATATCTCTTGAGCTGTCAAGTTTTGATTTAGACCATGGTCTTTTGAGATCAATTTTCCAACATAGATTCCACAAATCTATTTGCTTTGAATGAGTTTTTTCTTTTTATATTATGACTTAAAAAAAAGTTGATAAAGAAAAGAAACAAAAAGCATGTTTTATGTAACACAGAGAAAATATCTGATACCAGTAACTGCATTTTCTAAAAATATTTAATTTTTTGGACAGGATTATCAAACTAATTTTGTAATAAAAGTATTTGAAAGTAGATGAATTGAATAAAAAATCTAGGTCATGTGGATCTTGTGTTTCTTTTCGTTTTTTTTTAACTTTGCTGTAAAAGGGGAGATAATCTGCGAGTCTCGTCTAACTGACATATCTCTTCTTTTTTTTTCTTTCAGTAAAAATACCAAACAGAATAATGGATCAATTTCCGTTGTACAAAAGTACAAGTTATAGAGAATATTATATATAAGATAATTGTTCATTGTATTATTTTCTGAAAACCTGATAATATGTTTTAACACTTTTTCAGAACTAGAGTACAACCGACCCAGTCATTTTTATCTGTTATCTGGTAAATTTTAGTTGAAAGCAAGAAAACCTAAGTTTTTTCATAAAAACATGTTATTATGTTTCATGATAAAAATCATTTAATGTACATTATTTTAGTTATTCTATGTATGGTGACAAGTTCAGTTATAATGAAGACATTAACAAAAATGGAGGAGATAAAAAAGATATAGTGAATATTTTCTTACAGGAACTTGATTTGTTTTTGTCTGCTCAAAAGTCATTTATTATTTTACAGTGTGTTTTAGAGATCTATATTTAGTATTTATTTTCAAGGTTACTGAATGTAGTTTTTAAGGTCATAAAGAAAGATAGATATAAATAGGTTGATTGAAATACCACAGTCAAATGTTACATTGATGGTTGCAATTTTGGTAATTTAATTTTTATGCATTATAGAGGAATTCCAGAACTGGAGAAAAGGTGGGGGGAGGGCATAGAAGAGAAGGGAGAAGGGAGAGAGGAGATAAAAACATGTGGAAGATTGTATTTGGTAGTGTTAACCTCAGTAAAATATGGCAAACAAATCTTTTATGACTCCAAATCAAAGATATGGAGATCTTTCGTCCAACAAATTGAAATCATGAAAAAGTAAAAAAAAAACTTTCTGTAGTCTATCCTCAAATTTTGGTCTGTGATTTCGGAATAAAAATTCCCAATTTAGACTCCAAAGAGTACGGGAGGGAGGATAAATGGATAGAAGACAAGAGAAAGGAGGGAGATTGAGAGAGGCGGCAGGAGAAGGGAGAAAGGATCATACTGTCCATCCCATTGTTATAATATGCACAATAAGGAGTGAGAAAGCGGATAACGTTTATCATCAGAATCATTGTTAGTTTCATCCCTTGTTAGGCGATCACAGTGGTCTTTGTAGTTCGTCAGTAATACTAATAAACAGTATTGTGTAAACAATTATTATTTCTATTCCAACTATTGGTGTGAGATGTTTTCAATTCAAGCCTTAAGTAACATGCAAAGATTGCTAGTTGTCTTGCTGTAGGTCAGTGGCAGGTACTCCATGTTTCTGTCTTCAACTATCAGTTAAAACTGGCCAACACAATACAGCAAACAAATCAGACAAGTAAGGGGTCAGACACCAGTAAAACCAAATCAAAACTCACTGGTTAAATTATGTTTAGGTCCAGTGTAGGTAGCTACGATTCATAGAGAGAATGTATTATTTTAAATATTTTGAGCAATAAACAGGTCACCTATCTTTCTCAGAATTTCTATTCTTGCTTTGACATTAGCATATTATAGGAGGTTTCTGCCTACCAAGATTCATCTGGAATAGAGTAAGCTCACCTTTACCTACAATTAATTTTATGCATGAATTTTATGGATGGTATCAAAGGTCCAAATTTTAAATCACTGTGACCTTTGTTTTATGGCTGAATGACTTTCCTCTAGCTCATTTACTTTGATTGAAATTCTTGGAATAAAGTGGAGTAAAATGCCAATAATTACCAAACAAACACATTAAGCACTAAGTTGGTAGAGACAGCTGCATTTTTTAGAATTGGGGATAACAGTGTTGTATCCGCAGTGTATAAACAAGCTCAAATTGTTATTTTTGAAGATTGAGTTATTAGTCCCAGTCTTAGACATATTGCAGAAAACATTCTGATCTAAAAATGCCAATTTGGTATGTTGGAAAGATATGCTTCATTACTATCTTTCTTGTACTTGGGAATGGTCAATTATTCAATTCAGACAGTATTACCTTTTTTACTGCTTAAATCTATAAACAGTTTGTATCTATGTAATACTCTTGAAAATATATTTTTACTCAGTTTGAAAAGAAATTTCTTGTTGGTAAATGTTAAGTGTTTTGCAGCATGATATTGCATTTGATTGATAACATTACCCCCTTGCACTAAATTTTTTGTCCCAAGGATTTTGTTTTATTATTGTATCATTATATATATCAGTTGGATAAGAATTGAAGTGAACTCTGTAGCACTAAAATTTAAATTCCAATAAATGCTTTAAATTAAGAGTGACATCTTAATGCTTGTTGCACCAAATTCTTTCATACTTCAAGCATGACTCTAAAACATTTTTTATTAAACTGCATGTTTGTTAGGGTGTTGGAAAATTGGTTCTTTCTTAAATGTCAAAGCAACATTAAGAAGGAAGACTCTGAATTCTTTTATAATCATTAAATAATTACATTGTCCCACTGCACTGAATAACGTTGTCCTATTTACTGTAAGATTAGCAGCCTCTGGAAACTGTGGGAGATTTTAAGATGAGATAATAATGCATTACATTATACTGGCTTCTGTAAATCAAGTTCATTTTCTATTTTTACAATTTAGATGCCTTGGGTTTTGTCAGAAATACCTGTTTGTTTTTAATTGATTGTGTTGAATGATGACTTAGTACTTGCAGATATTTGAAGTTTAACTAAAGTTGAAGGTTTTATTTCCAAGATTGTATAACTTATATAAATAGTTTGACCAGTGTTTTTAGGTGATAATGAATGAGTTTAACAAAAGTTGAAGGTTGCAGTTTTGAGTTTGTGCAACTTTATAAGTGACTTGATCAATGGTTTGGCTAATCATGGTTGCCAGATTCACTTTTTGTTTGACACCTGAGGTCGAGTACTCAAGAAGAACACCAACTGTTTGCTGGAAACTGGAAGTCAGAAAAACTGTTTGTCTCTCTTAACAGAGATAATAAAATAGCCTCTATTTAGCTTATTACTAAAGGGAGACAATTATCTCCCTTTGCTAATTTGGTAAGGGAGGTAACTGATTCATGTTGCTCATTAGTGTCAATTAAGATTGGGGTCCAGTACGCCTTGCCTTGGGTTGGATTGGAACTCAAACCTCAGTGTCAGCAGACTAGAGTCCATTAATAGTTACCTCAAACTTATCATACCTACAAAATGTAGATCACTCTGCAGCCAAAAAGAGGAGTAATATTAAATTGAATATCTTTTTATCAGTCAGAGGAAATTTTTTTATGATCTGTAATCCTGATCCTTAACATCTGTCCCTCTCTGTGTCAGTTTGTGTTGCTTTCTCTACAACATGCCATGTATTTTTATGATGGATGGATTATTGTTGTTTAACATCCAGTGCCAAAACATGTAAGGTACATATCAGGACGAGAACATGTTGATATGATATGAATATGAACCCTGCTTTGTACTAGACCAACAGGCTGGGCCGGATTTTTAATGTGCTACTAGCTCACGAGGTAACAGTCCACAGGAAGACATATCATTCACTCGGACACATTATACTGACTGAGCCAACCAGTACTTTCCTCTTAATCCAAGATGCCATTTGTTTGGCGGAGAAGCAGCAAATACAAATTTTAATGTCTTTCATTTGACCCAGCCGGTGATCGAACATCTCGCTATCATGAGACCACCGAGGCGGTGTATTTTTATGATAGATCATTGTAACTTTAAAATGTTAATATAAGCTAAAGTATCTTCTTTTTTATGAAGATGCGAAATGTTGATTTGAAAATTTGAATTCTGTTCATATAAAAATTAGTCATAAGATGGACAGGCACTCCTTCTCAATTCCAAGAACAAAAAAGAGATAAAATCAAATGAAATGAGTGAAAAAGTAGTTCATAGATTAAGGAAAAAAAACCATCTGAAATCATATCTCATAATATATGTATGCAACAGACATCTTTTTTTCAGCATAGACTTACTTAATTATAAGGTTATTGAGAATTTAATATTATGTTCGTGCTGTACATAAGAATGTCCTTTTATTCTCTAAAATTACGAATTTTAAGCTCTTTTATGGTCTTAAATTATGGTTCAGGATAACTTGGTTCCCTTTGTGTGATAGGGGAGTGTATTTTTTCACTTAGAAGAAGTTCATTCACATTTCTTATAAATACAAAATAACTTTCATCATAGAAATTATGCAGGCAGTATGCCAGCCTTTACAAAAGACTTACCTCCCTTTGTATTTAAATAATTGATAAAAATTTCAAGCTGTGTGGAGGTTATTCATATTTTGATTTACCTTTTGAAAGTATTAACTGAAAAAAACTTTGAAGTAGTAAGTTTGCATACAGATTAGGAGAGGTTAATAGCACCAAATCACCATTTTCTTAAATGCAGATGTTATGAAGTGAAAATTTTGAATTGAAGCTTTTAGTAATTGTATCTTAGCCACCTTTAGTTGTTAAATATTTCACAAAATTTATTTAAAATGCTGTTTATGATTTTTTTTGACTGAGTGCTCTTTTTATGGAACCAGTATTTAGGAGAGTGGAGATGGGGGGGGGGGGCTGTGAACTTGCGCTATCAATTTATTTATTTATTTTGTTTTATTATTGTTATTGTCAGATGACTAAAAATACATTTTCAAATATTTCAAGGTCTTTTCTGATACATGTACACATTTCGTCAATTTACGACTCATCAGTTGTGCTCAAGGCCTAAAATGTTGAAAACCAAAACAATAATCCCAAAATTTGAAGAGCAAATTGAAAAATGCCAAAAAATGACCAAAAGAGGTAAAAGCCAAAACCATCTAAGGACAGAGCTGTGCACGAGGGAGAATTGCTCCTTAGTTTTCACAAATACTACATTTTTGTAACAGTAAATTTTTAAATATCAATTTCTGGCTTAGTATTGAAATACTGCATCTGAAAAATTTTTCAATTTGCTATTAAAGAGAATGCCTGCATAAAATGATGAATGTTGAGATTGATCCAGTTAGGCATTCTGTAATAAATAAGATGTTCGTTAATGTTTATAGTTGCCGTCTCTGTAGCTTTGTTGATCCCTAGAAAACTAAACATTTAAAATATCAGATATATTCACTTCTGAATTGAATACAAACAAATCAGGATGACTGTGGTTGTTTCCAGACCACCTACTTGTGAAATTGTTAATTTCATTCATTTGCTTGAGAGTATGCTATTTCTATACAAGTTATGAACAAAATACCAGGAAGGGGAGAAAAAAGGGGGGGGTAATTAGAAGGGAGCAGACTGATTACTTTTTATGAAGGAATAAATTTCTTCTCTTTAAATGTTTAGTACTAGTACTTTGACAATGAAAGGAATTTATGGTATGGATTTATTAGACAAGACTGTTAAAAAGTTATCACCCATTTTCATAATCATTCTTTTCAAGGTTCCTCTATATATATCCAAACATTTTCTTGATAAAATTATAAGATCTTTATTGTTGACACCTTCAAATGTAGTTGTAAAATTTCAATTATACTCTTGAACTATTAAAATAATTATTGATTATTGATAAAATGAGGGTTACATAAGAATTGCTATAAAAAGTTAATAAAATCACATGTTGACCTGTATGCTGGTGCATACTGATTACAAGATAAAATTTTGATTGTTTTGGCCATTTGCCAATTTCAGTTCAATAAAAATTTAGGTAATTTTACACATGATGGAGTTTACTTTTCACTGTAAATAAATGAATGCACATTTTTTGTCAAAATATGCATAATTTGTAGCTTTAAATCTTTTGTAAGGGCTAAGCAATGGAAATTTTGGTTTTTAAATGGACCTATCTTTGACACTTGCATTGTAAAATATGATTTATTTGTGGACTGATAATTGTAGTACTGTATCTAGAGCATGGAAAATAAAAAGTAACAGTTGAGGATTTACAAAATAAAAACATTATGACAATAAAATACATTTTTTGTTATATTCCATCTTTTTTTTTCGTCTATAGGATTGATTGGTCAGATATATCTGCTTGTATCTTTCCTATTTTGACCAAACTGTCAGCTATATGAGTTCATTGGTTCAAGATTTTAATTATTCATATAAAAGGGAAAATTTGGCTTTTTTTATCAATTATGAAGTAATTTTTATGTTTATTATGTAAATTTTATATTCTAACTTTTACTGTATGTGAAAGTCTCATAAAAGATTTGAAATTAGATTAGGCATTAATATATTCATTTCATCAGGTACAGAAAATAAGTGTTTTTAACAGAATTTTCTCCCATGGCGAAAATTGGCCCCACTAATTACATGTATTCTAAATCCATCTTTTCTAACAGTTTTTCCATGAATGTGACTATTTATGTTGAGAAAGAATTACCTGCAAAATGTCAGTTCTGGTTGCCAAAGTTAAATTTAATGACTGAGATTTATCTATTCCATAAAAAGTTTGTATTAGCACTTGCCATTTTTTGTCATTGCCATCTGTTAACATCAGATACGTCACTCATAGTTTACGGTTTTGCAGGTATTCTTGTCTCGATCATAAGGATACAAATACAAACAAATTGCTTTCTCTTTCAGGTTCTAAAACATTTTTAAAGCTTTCTTTCAAAGTTGTTAAAAAGTTATTCATATTTGTCAAATGACATGCGATTATGTTTTTATTTTGTATTTTCCAGGCTCAGCATGGAACTTTGAAGATGACACAGACTCTACTACATCATCAGAAACAATGACCAGCATCTCTGATGACATTCCCACTGGTTCGAGTCAGCTATACTACACAACTCCACCAAAAGCGGTAAGTTTTATCCCCATGTTTGCAATTTTTCTGAACAAAGGATGAAAATGGTAAGTGAAATGAGAGTACCAAATTAAGATATCTACATTTGTCGTAATGTAGGAAGTGAATAAATAATTTAAAGTGGCTTGTTTTTCGATGATGCTAATTTACAATTTCTTTATAGGTTAATAAAAATTTGCCAAAATTTATTACGCTAAATTGCATTTGGACTTTTGAAAGAAAAGACGAAAAAACATGAAAAATTAACCTGCTATACATATAGATTCTCATTCAGGTACAAATGGGTTATGGAGATAGTTAAATTTAAATTTTTATTTTCAACTTACGAGCTTTGGCGAGGGTGGAGAATTCCATAACTCACAAGTTAATTGAAGGAGAATCTGTTTCTCCTATGATTTTCGACAAAAACCTTAAGAAAATTCCACTGCTACAAAATTTGTTTACATGGACATCATTTTGGAACATCTTTCATTTATCCTTCCGATAGATGTTAAATCCGTGAATAGCGTTTGGTGAAGTTGCACAAGAATTTTTAATCCTCTTGGGAATTAAATAATTTTTAACCCACTGGCAACAAGAAGGGGAGAAAGTAGAATTAAGTGATTCATCATAATATGCCCCCTATCTCTCATTTGGTTTGAGTGTATTATGTACCCAATTTAGATATTATTGTTACAAAATATATTTTGAACAAATATTGGCTATGAAAGAGATTGAAAATTAGCTCAGAGTGGATTTTGCAGCTAGACCCATATTTAACTAAGAATTGAACATTGAAATGATATTACATCAAATAACATTCGTGGATTTTGGAAATAAAACAGAATAATGTGAGTATTTATCATTATCAATTTTTATGCAGGCATGCCTTAGAAACAGTATGGACAAACACCATTAATATTTTTGATAAATTTTTTAGGTATTTTTTGTTTTCAAACACTGAGGAAAAAAATATCTATTTATACATGAAATTGATGTTTTTGTACTTGTTATCCAATAATCCCTGTTATTATACCTTAGATATATTTTTCTATAATAAATACATGCACAATAATTTCACTATTTTTAACATTTTCAGTGATTTAACTATTTTCCCCGGTCACCGGTCAATAGTTTCCAAACTATTTTCCCTCTTCAAGTTACGTTGTTTCGCGGATTTTTAATCCCGGGCACGGGATTGGCTGGGAGGTTTTAGCCGACCCGTTCGGAAGCTCCCGCGTTATAGGTTATCGTCAATGCTGAATCCCGAGATGTTCCGGTACGTCTTCAAAGTATTTAGAAAAAGGGATATGTCATGGTGAGAACATGAATTTAAAAAAAAATAATGGACTCTGTCACTCGATCATGCATCTCGGGTACGTACACATGACTTAAATTTTGCCTTAATTATCTCTTGTGTTTCTTTCGGTATAATAAAACACTTACTGACTGAGTAGTCGGGGAATAGTAAGTTTATTGTCCCTCTGAACAACTATTGCCCCTCGGCGTTGCCTCGGGGCAATAGTTGTTCCTCGGGACAATAAACTTACTATTCCCCTCTTACTCAGTCAATAAGTATATAATATTGTTGTATATACTTTATAAATCCTTTTCCTGATTTTAGTCATGTGTTTAACAAATGTCTGAGTGGAAGTTGATCTCTCAGTGTGACTTTTTGAACATGCAGGGAAGTAAATTGTTTGCTTAAACTCTAAGTTTCCAAATTTATTTATCGGTCTTTGGATTTTAAAATCGTAAAATGAAAGATAATGACCAGCAGGTATGAAGTAAAACTTCTTATTTCTCCATGAAAATAAGCCTTTATTTGGCAATTTTTGTTTCTTTTTATTAGGTCTTTTGTCTGCCAAATACTGCACAAATAAAAAAAAAAATTCTGATATGAGGAAGTTCTAGTAATTGAAGTTTTAAACAATAAAAATTTGGGTAGAAGATCTTTATATATTTGAAATGCATAAGGTAATGTTTTCAAGTGACAAAGCCAGGTTTCCCTGTTTTATAAAGGCTGGAAAGTCGGCTCAATTTTTTGTTTCTCTATTTTGCTTTTTTTGGCCATTTTAAACCAGTGCAAACAAACACTTATGTGATATTTATTATTTAACGAAGGGGGTTATTTAATATGCATTGAAAAGTCACACATTTCTTGGAAAATATGTTTCATTGGGTTTTTGAAAAAATGGCAGTCCTACAAATAAACATCTTAGGATTGCACCATGGTTTATTCTTGTTCAATTAAGTAACAGCAATTGGAAATAAAAAAATGTCAGAAATTCTGCCTAAGTTGAAAAAAATGCAAGTGTATAAATTTTCTAAAGTTGAAATTCAAGTAAAAAATAATGTGCAATATAAAAAGTTCAGTGGTTATTCAGACAATTAGAATTAAAAAGGGATCGATGGGATTTTCAAATACAAAACTGAAGAATTAAGAAGGCTCTTTCAAACATAAGCTATTTTTACCTGTTTTAAAAATAAAATTTTCAAACAAAATATCGGAAGGTTGTCCTAATCCCTCGGTCCCCCAATGTCCAATGCTGTGCATGTTTCATTGGGTATCAAGTTCCGATTTCAGTTCTGATATGAGACCAAGAGAATCCACGAGACCATGAGAATCCACAAGCCTTGTAATGTACACATAATTATTGGATATCAGCATTAATTTTATATCAGCACTGTCTTAATGATACACAATGAAACTATTACGTTGGTTCAAATGCTTTAGAGTTTCGAGTGCAGAAACAGACAATGTCTAACTATTTGATAGAAAACCAATGGAGAGGCATACATTTAAGATGTGTCATGAATTCTAGTGCTGTTGATTGTTGCGTGCTTTGCTAATATTTATCTCTTCCTACGGTGAAAGACAATGTCAAATACATTAAGACAATAATACAAGTGCAGAAACTCGGGGTGAGAGAAAGTCGATTGGAAATTTGTCTTGACAAGTCATGCCGAGTCGTTTTATTTGGAAAGAGAAAATGGGTACAAATGAAAACTTTGACATATTTTATAAATGGCAAAATTAAGATTGGTCTAAATCATTGACGAGCTCTGTCGTTTACTGACGCAAGTTGCATGCTTTAAGAAATATTAATAAAATTGGAACATAAATTTAGTAGCACTGTCAGAAAAAATGTTGATTCAGCAGAAAATTGAGTACAGAAATTGATTTCCTACTGTAAATGTAGGTTGTCCAGTATAAATGTCAGCAATTTTTGGTAAAACATACAAATAGTTCAAAAGTTTGGAGTCAATCAGTGAAATGAGGGATTGAGAATAGGAAGTGCATATGATTTGCTGGATAAATTAGTTCTATAGAAATTTTCCAGCTGACTAAAGATATATATGAAACTAATTTTCAGTTTTTGAATAAATGATTCCAAAAAAGGGATTGTTACAAACTTATTAATGGATTTATTTTATGAAATGATTGAAATGTACGAAACAATTTGACCCTTACAAAAAGGACTGCAGTTTAAGCTATAAACGGATGTATTTTACATGTCAAATAATGAAACGAACCAAATCGAGCTGTCAGTTTCAAGTTTGTAAGGTGAGTGACAGTACTTTTTTTTCCTTTGCCACCCACACCGATTAGATTAACAATAAGATTTTAGTTATTAGTAAAAATGAGTTAGTTGGATTAGAGGTGAGAAGTTGTAGATAGACATATTTTTCTTGTGCAAATTTCCGTTTGCTCTGTGAATTTGTTGAATCTATTTGGGGGAGGGGGGGGGGGGGAGAGTGGGATGTCTTGTTTTCTCATCTAAATTTTATTTTAATTTCCTCCATATATCTATATGTAGTATGAAAGGTCAATGATAATCTGATGTTTTCATGAAAATGCACTGCTTTCATTAATTAACCTTTTGCACTTGATGTACATTTCACATTAGTTAATAGTACAGACAGTGTATTTTTATTTGACCTCTGTTTATTCTTATCAAGCTGGGTAGCCGTTTATTTGTTAATGAATAATGAAATAAATAAAAGATGTACAGAAAAATAAATATATAAAAAACAGATTTATATAGTGCAGCAAGCTCTTTATACTCATGCTGGTAGTCATTTCCTCTCTGCAGTTAAGAAGGTAGGAAAAAAAACGGAATGTAATAAACCTAAATTGTCCTCATCATGAAAAGAACGTGAAATGAACATCTGACGTAGGACTTCTTTTTCTTTTTCCTTTTGTCCTGATTGGTTTAAGACTGGTCATGCTGTGAAAAAATGTGTGATGTAGCCAGATGCTGATTATGTTTTAAGGAAGATAGACATATTGTTTTTAATTAGGATATTCCTTTGATGTTTTAATTAACGCATTTAGTTAGCTTTTGAACCTGTCTGCCAGGTGTGAATTTCTTTTCTTGATTTCTGATGTGCAAATTTTAGAAACATATAATACAATTTATTTTGTCGATGTATATAACAGTGTATAGAGACTTCATTAAGAATTGAGGATTTTTAGAGTGTGCATTTGAGTTAATTGTGCGATTTGGAGATAAATATATAATGCATTATAAAATCAAACATAAATATCATGGTCGCAAGGTGAACAGAAAGGTAAAGTCATTTATTTCTTCTATTATCAATATATAATTTAGAAACCAAAATTTGCTTTAATTGGTTTATGAAAAGGGGGTTTTATCTCAGAAAATTGTACAAAAATTTCAACAGAAAAGTGCAGTGGTTAATTTTGAAGTACATGCAGATTATTGTGCGATGTATTTCACACAAATTCAAATATTTTTTTCAGATATTTAATTTTTTGTATTTTTCAGAATATGGTACGCAATCAGGACGATAAAAGGTAAATATAACCTTTACGTAAAAAAGTAATATTTTATGCATTTTTGGTTTCCCAAATAATACCAACCCTAATTTTTTGTATCTGCTCTAAAGTTTTGTACAAGTATTGTTCAAAACCAAAAATTCCTCCCATAGGACAAGGTTAAAAGAATACATAAACAAGTACCTTCCCATCCTACCTACCCTTATTTTATTTTTTTGTTTTGCCTAATTACAGTCAAATCTGTCATAGTGACCACCTTGATCTTATGATCTTAATTTTTATTCTTCTTTCCAGTGCATGTCAAATCTTCATGTTAAAAGAACTTATACTAAGTGACCACTAACTACATGTTACTCTCTCTCGGTGTTCGCTCGGAAGGCCTTTAAAACAGTTTTGGCTACAGTCAGACATTGTTTGGTTTTGGTTGAATTTTATTTGCCTTTTTTTTATACTGCGGTATCAAGAAATCATTAAAGGCTATGTGACAACTTTTTCATGCTTTTTGGATTCTGTTATCATGAGGCAGATGGGAAGCACCGAGGGCTGACGTTCAGCTCCAAACTGTGATGATGGTACTCCCATAGCTGTCATTCAAACAGCTATGTCTCATTGATGTATTACCTCATATATCCTTTTCTGTTTAAATACAATACTACAAAGCAAAAAAGAACTGTTACAAATTGATTCACTTAGAGCTTAGAATTGTCCGATATAGTAAGGGACGAGATCAAAAGTCCAATGTAGGATAAAAAACTTAATTCAAATAGTTTTGGGGTGGGGGGTAAAAATTGCTGCAAGTTTTGTTATCTGACATCGATTTTCGATTGAAAAATATGGATTCAAGTGATGTCCAGGTCAATATACAGAACAAACATACATTGTTGAGGAAAATCAGGACCCATGATACAAAAATTATACTCTCAAAGTATATGCCCATATTGGTCAATCAATTTTTCCCAAAATTAAGTTAAGAGGGGGGTGGGGGGGGGGGGAGTGAAAAAACTATGTGAATTAAGTTTTTTATCTTACATTGAACTTTTGATCTCGTCCCTAAAACCAGTTTGATTTTTCAGTTTTATCCCAGACAGTCCGTGTACCAGTGATGTACTTTATATACAAATACAATGTGAAATACTTAAATGGGTCATGTAGATATAAAATATTGGTTCATTTGCTTTGAAGAATGTCTTATTTTGTTTTCACAGATTTTCACTTAATTTTAAAGGCAAATAAGATCTATTAAAACTTCAGATCAACATTTTCAGTTATGAATACTTGTTTATTTTCTTTCAGTATTTTTCTAATTCATGTGGTAGATTATTAAGAAGATTTTTACATACAAAGACTCCAAGTTTTGTAAATCGGTAATTGATCGTGAAGTGCTCGACTTATAAAATAAACTCGGAGAAAGATTCTTTAAAGATATAAGTAATGACTGTCCTTTACATTAATTGTGTTTTTGACACTTTCTTTGATAAGAAGTTTTGAAATATGTCATCAAAATCGCTTTTGTTGAAATTTAATATTTTCCTTTTTACATTTAGTTGTTAATTACAGTTGGTGTAAGAAAGATTTTTTTTCCCAATTGTAAAATGAAATTTATTTTTCTTATAAATTTATGAAGTAAAGTATGTATAAAATCTAGCATTATCATTATTTTTTTATCAAACTCGCATTAATCACTGAAACATGAAAATGTCATTTTTAAAAATGAAATGTCCTCATATTTATCTATATATGCACATCAATGTAAAAAGAATTTCTGAATCGTATGGTGTTAAATATATTGATAAAACCTAAGCCTTTCAACATGCAATAATGTTATATTTTTATTATGTTATTAACAATATTACAGATAGTACAATAAGTTTCCTTCGGGTGTCAATTTATTGGTCCAAATATTTCCGTCAAATAGAACTGATATATATTTCCTGAGGCACACAGTCAATAATTAAAGATAAGATAAAGATTAACCTGATGTCATAATGCGTAAATGTTTTTGGCCGACTACCTCCTTTTGGTCGGTGGGCTTTTTTAGCTCACCTGGCCAAAGACCATGTGAGCTTTTGTCATCACTTGGCGTCCATCGGTCATCCGTCTGTTAACTTTTCACATTTTAATCTTCTCCTCTGAAACCTCTGGGCCAAATGGAATTAAATTTGGCAGGAAGCATCTATGTAAGGTCCTTTATAAAGATTGCTCATTTCATCCCGATCGGATAACAAACATGGCCGCCATGGGCAATTGTTGTTTCTGATTGGCTGAGTTTTCAAAAATCTTCTCCTCTGAAACTGCTTGGCCAAATGGAACAAAACTTGACAGGAAGCATACCGGTATATAAATTTCCTCATTTCATCACGATCGGACTACAAATATGGCTGCCACGGGCAGTTCTTGTTTCTGATTGGTTGGTATGAAAAAAATCTTCTCTGAAATCGCTTGGCCAAATGGAACAAAACTTGACAAAAAGCATCTATGGGAGGTTCTTTACAAGGTTTCCTCATTTTTTCATGATTGGTAAAAAAACATGGCTGCCATAGGCAATTCTTGTTTCTCATTGGTTGATTAAAAATTTTTTTTTTCTGGGACTGCTCGGCCAAATGGAATAAAACCTGACAGGATTCATCTATGAGAGATTCTGTGCAAAGTCTCATCATTTTGTATGGATCGGACTTCAAATTTGTCCACCATTGGCAGTTCTTGTTTCTGATTGGCTGATATAAAATAATCTTCTCCTCTGAAATCACTTTGCCAAATGGAACGAAACTTGACAAGAAGCATATATGGGAGGTCCTTTGTAAAATTTCCTGATTTCGTCTAGGTTGGAATACAAATATGGACACCATGGGCAGTTCTTGATTGGCTGATATAAAACAATCTTCTCCTCTGAAGTCACTTGGCCAAAATAGAAAGACACTTGAATCATCTATGGGAGGTACTTTACAAAGTTTCCTCATTTCGCGCCATCGGGTAACAAACATGGGTATCATGGGCATTTCTTGTTTCTCATTGGTTGATTTAAAAAAAAAAGAAATTCTGGAACTACGTGGCCAAAACTGTCAGCCAAACTTGACAGGAAGCATCTATGGAAAGTCCTTTATGAAATCAAATTTTTTCATCCTGATTGGAAGACAAGAATAGTTGCCATGGGCAATTCTTGTTTCTGATAGGCTGATATAAAGAAATGTTCTTCTCTGAAACCGCTTGGCCAAATGAAGTGATACTTGACAAGAAGCATCTGTGGGAGGTTTTTTTTACAAAGTTTTCTCATTTTGTCCAGTTCATGCTACAAACATGGCCACCATGGGCAATTCTTGTTTCTGCCAGGTGAGTGATACAGGATCAGCATTCTGAGCCTCTAGTTTTAATTTGAGCTTCAACTTTTTGGATTGTTGTTTTGGTTTTCAACATTTTAGGCCTTGAGCTCAACTGATTAGTTGCAAATCGACGAAAAGGGGAACATTTTGTACATCGAAATTGGTATCAAAAAATTTTATTATTAACATTTTTAAACAGATTTCAAAAACAAAATCTCACAAGTTTGATGAACTACAGCAAACTGGGGAAAGGGGGGGGGGGGGGGAGAATTGCTCTTCAGTCGGGCCTGTCCAAAAAAAGGGCAAAGGAAAATCTAGTATACTGTCTTGTTAAGTCATAATCAAGTTATTGATATATTTGCAAGCTCATCAGTATTTCTGTTGCTATTTTAGCTTCATGATAAAATATTTTCAGTAATGCATTTTTAACATGCTTATTTAAGCTGTTGAAGCTCTAGAATTATGTTTAAAATTGAACAGATATCTGAACTTCTGAACAACAGGCACAGCAGCTTAAATGATGGAATTTAATTATTTTAATAATAAAATCTCATTTTTAATATGGTGGCACATTTAATTCCTGTCTTTTTTTATGTCTGACATTGAGATAAACAATTGTTTGAAATTTTACGCTTCAATAATCTTGAATGACAATCAGAATTCTGCAATAAAATACATTTTTCAATTCAACTGAAAATAAAGAAAATTGATTTCACAATGTCTGTTGTATAGTGTTATATCATATAAATTTACTGAAATTTGATATAAAATTATATTACATTTCCCCTGATGTCAAATTTATAAATTTGTAATGTGGTGTATGGAAATAATCAATTTTTTAAATTGTAATCATGAATAGAATTTATAAAACCTTGATATTTACTCAGTTGAACAGAATGGGGTGGTTGTATGGAAGAAGAATATGTTTTAAAACACCAATAGCACTTTAATAGAATATGGTCAATTAAATTCTCAGTTTTTAATTGTCATGTCCTACTACAAACACTTGAACATGCATTGCATTGTCTTGTATTGTAAATGAAGTGATAGCATATAAAACATTTGGGACATATTTGATTTAAATCTGTCTGTCCGTCTGTCTGTTGTCCCTTCTTTGGAAGTGAAGGCTTCAGCACACTTAAAGCCATTTGTTCGTTTTATTGGAGATATAAACCTACAATGTAGCGTAACTACATTGAGCTGTGGACGATATATAATTCAGTCTGTCAGAGTACTGCCTTAAGATCTCGTGGTTGTGGGTTCAAATCTAGTTCTAGGCACCTGTGATGGATCACGGGGGCTCAACCCATAGAGCTGTCTAGTGCGTCCCCAGGTGGTGGATAGGGGAGACCCTCTCGTTGGGGGGTTGTCTGGTCATAATACGGAAAGCCTGACCGCGGACAACGTGTTTGGAGAATGGCACACTCCCTGCACGCTAAAGACCCCTTCTGTAGTTTTCGAAAAAGAGTAGGCTGATGGCCGCTACAGAAGGCTAATTTATCCGACCCTACCCAACCATCCTCCTTTTACAGTGGCAGTCAAAATTGGACTTTCCCTTTGTGTCCCACCCCACCCCTAATTGAATTGTTTGATAAATTGAACTGGTTCTCGTCCTGAAGAAGCATGAAATATTTGCCACTGGACGTTAAGCAACAATCAATCAATCAATCAAATCTAGTTGTTGATTGCCCTTTATTCACAATTAGCTTTTTCGAGTCCTCTTACATCATCCATACCTTGAGAACACCAGAGGATGGTTACACTTACACTTAAGACCTACATAAATTTAGGATCCATTTCTGATGCAAAAAGAATCTGGGATAGGGTTGAGGGAATGAAGATAGGATGTGGAATCACGGGTTTTAGTCAAAATCATTGGCAAGGTTATATTAGGTACAATCTTTCTTGTTTTCCATCCATTTTGTTTTTACTTTTTTAAATCTATGCAATATGTCTTAACCCTGACTTTTTCGCATCACTAATTGTTTTACGGTAAAGTTGAATAAAATATTTCAATAAAAATATTTTAAATACCAAGTTTTTCAGATGAATTCATTTAGGGATACAGGTGCAGAATTCGATATTTGTAAAATGTAATAACTTTAACAAGACATTAAAAAGAAATGTTCAATTGTTAAAGCTTAAATTACCTAAAATGAATGAATTTTAGTGTTTGAATTTGCAGGAATCAACCTGTTTTGAATTTAATATTTTTTAACCTCATCAGTTTCAAATATTTTTCAAAAAATTGTTATTTTGTGGTTTAATATTGTCATTTAGTTCCGTTAATTGGAATTCTGTGTAAAGGTTGGCATTTAAAATTTTGAAATTTTATCTCCCTGGGTTTGACATTTGGAATTAAATTTCATATAGGTGAGATTAAAATGAACATTAGTGAACAGATTAATTAACAAAGTTTAAATCTGATTGAATGGTACTTGTATAGATAAAAACAAAAAAATTTTCAAGAAAAATAGATTTGCATTGTGAAAAATTTAGATTTATCTCCCTTTGCCTTACCTTAATCAGGAAATTTAATACAGTTTAAAATTTCTATGAATAAAAACAAGAATTGTTGAAGTTAATGGGTGATATTATCAGGAAAAATAATTTCTAATTTTTTTTTATCAATTCAAAATTTCTATGAACAAAAGCAAGAATTGTTGAACATAAAGGTGTATTAAAGATATATGTTTGATATTAAAAAAAAAATTGAATTTGATTCTAACAGGATTGTAAAATATTTTTTTGTAATTTTTTGTGAATTCCTTTGATCTCCATAGACTGGTAATGGTAGTATCCTGGACTGACACTGATAAAAATAATTATGAGGTATAAAGGATGAAATCATATTTCTGTGCTGAGTGACCAAGGACATTTCCTCTCTTCATTCACATCAATTTAATGATTGAAATAATTATACTGTAATTCAGAAGGCACACAATTCATGCAACTTCATGTGGTAAAAAGGTTATTTTCTGCATAAAATATTTGTCCTTTGCAATTTTGTTTTAAAATTATGACAATTTCTTTTCTGATACTATAAATTTGAAAAGTAATGAAAATTTTTAGGCATGTTGCAATACAATTAATAAACTGACATTTTATTTTCTCTTATTGATAATCTATTACAAAAAGGACATAAATCACATTGATTAACTTTGTTTTTGTCTTTTAATTAAGATTCATAAAAATAAATTCACACAAAAAATATTTTGAGTGTACTGTTAATGAAGATTCACAAACATATAATTTGCAGAAAAGTTTTCTGAGTTTACTCATAATGAAGATGCACAAACATAAATTCACAGAAAAGTTTTCTGAGTTTACTGTTAATGAAGATTCACAAACATATAATTCGCAGAAAAGTTTTCTGAGTTTACTGTTGATGAAGATTCACAAACATAAATTCACAGAAAAGTTTTCCAAGTTTACTGTTAATGAAGATTCAGAGACATAAATTCACAGAAAAGTCTTTTGAGTTTACTGTTATTGAAAATTTACAGAAAAAGTTCTGGGTTTACTTTCATGGTTGTTATTTGAACTGTCCAATAACAAACTTGGTAAATCAAATTGTCATTCATTAAAATTGATAGTCCTGAAAAAAATACACTGATACAAATTTCCATTCATTAATATTGATAGTCTTGAAAAAACCGCACTGGTAGAAGGGAAGTAACTCATGTCATTTCCTTCAAAATGTTTAAAAGTTTAAATACATTTTATGATCTTATTTCAAGCAGGTAAAATTTTCAACTGAAGTAAAAAATTAAATGTTTTTCCACTTCATCAAACAAATAAATTAATGTGTAAATAAATAAGTAAATATTATCATTTTACTTTCAATGAGTTGGAGAATTTCAACCTTAAAGAATCAAAAAGGTATTTATCTTTGCCACTGGGTGCAAATTTGTTGATATAAAGATAAAAAATTAAATTTACACTCATGCAGAAATAAAAAATCACGTTTATTTTAAAGGTATACAAAATTTTAAAAGTTTATCAGCTATACATGTACGTCGGGAAAAACTTTAAAATAGGATGTCACTTTGATGTAGTGGTTTCAAATGTGTTATTGTGGTCCAATTCATCACTTTAAACGAAAACAGGCAAATAAAAGTCGTGCATAACAATTTCCTGTCAAGATATAACTGTAGGTTTGAATTTTTAAATAAAAATGGATTCATATTTTTGTGTGGAATATTAGGAAAAAACAATATTTCATGTGATTGGAAAACTTGGTCATGAATTTTTCAGGTAATTCATATTTTTGCTCAAATTAATGTAATTAAAATTTTTGGAAACATTTTCTTTATACTTTGGTATAGGTAGTTCATCCTAACTTCTAATGAAGTCTAGCATGTTAAACTAAGGTTTGAGATTAATCTAACTTGTGACAGAATGTGTTCAACTTCAAACTTAAAAATCTTACTAAAATTGAGTTTGAATCAAACTCATAAAGGGGTATTGACAAATGTTGTCATTTTTCTTTATGAAGGTCAAGGTTCTCGTTAGGTACTTCACAAAAATACCAATTGCATTGAAAATATATGTAAAAACCCCAATTAAGCTGTAAAATATAATAACTTCCAGATATCGTTGAAGTTTCAAGAAATACGAAACATCTTTTTAATATCTATAAAATTTTATACTTCTTGTGTGAATGTTGAATTTGGTTGAAATATTTTTGTGTGTTTTATTTGTAGTCCTGGATTTCACAAAGTGACGAGGTGTTTGAGTCAGAAAGACAGAATTAAGAATGATGTTCTACAGGAGCGACAAAGATCAGTTAGTTTAGATTGGTAAGTAAAATCGGTCATGTGATTTAGTCCCAAGACAAGGTCATGTGATATAGTTCAAGTTCTTATGTGTAGAGCTTTGCTATGTTTCAGCTAATAATGTTGTAAATAACAAATTTAAGTGATAAAGATTGATAAAATCTTCATTCCTTAATATTTTTTCCAAAAATAGTCAAAGGGAAACTACTCTTGTTCAGTTTTATATTTTTGTAAAGAATGTTTTGGGATATTTTTTTTAATATTGGTTAGTTTGGTTGTAATGATAAGAAATCATGACAAAATGGGGGGGGGGGGGGGTTCTTGATGTCTGCTGTGTCTGCTGTCTTTCGGACTGATCAGGATACATATGCATCTCCCTTTTTCAGTATTCATAAATAATTGTGAATCTTGGGAAGATAAATTAAATGAATTTTGAACTTAATTTGTCAGATTAAATACTTGTATGAGACATGTCATAATTCAAAATTATGTGATATCCAGTCCTTAGAATAGATTTTCATCTGATTGACATTTGGGTATATTTTTCCTGGATTTATGATTTTATGTCAGACTATGTAATTCTTCCATCTAATCATGAAGCTTTTCTTTAGAAAATGTTATTTTACCTATTTAAAGACAAAAACTCCACATAATTTTGAAATCAATAAAAGTACTTAAGTCACCTCCCCCCACCCCCATAGTCATACTTTATTAAACTGGACCCTTAATTCCTTTATGGGAAAAAAATTTAAAACCTCTTCTCAGCCATTTGCTCTTAACTCTATACTCTGTATAAGTCCTGGTCATTTTATGCAATTTATGTATGTCTCTTATTAGATTTTACAATTAAAATGTCAATTTTGTAAATTTTATATTAGTATAAATTTTAAATGTTGTTTAATTGCTTGGATTCAAAAATATGCATGCTTTGAACTTCAAAAGAAAACTTATAATAACTTAGCTATACAGAAGTGTAATTAATGTTATTTTTCATATATAATAAAAATTGTCTAGTCATGATATGACGTGAGATTTATTTCTTTTTTTAAAAGGATGGATAATCCAACATTGAAAAGAAAGGATATTTTCATTGGATTAGAAAATTAAGATGGATTAAAACGTAATAAATTTGTGAAGTTACAAACTTCCCAACATAACTCTTAACTCTGTAAATATTCCAGGGAGATTTGCTTTCCTTTTGAAGTATAAAAATTCAATAGAAATTTTTACTTTCCTTTGATGCCCTTTTGTTCGATGTTTTTTCAACAAACAGCCGTACTAATAGACAAACTTGTCCATGTTAAAATTTTCCCGTTAGTTCGCGTGTTCTTGACTGATCGTTATTTGCTATCTGTTTCAACATGTTAATTTTGACCATTTAATTTCTCAGCGAGACAGTTTCTTATAAATTCGAAAGGTAATCTCGAACATTTGATGACAGCCATATCCAATAATAAATGGTTTGATCTTATTTGACGATCTGGTCCCATTTACCTGGATTTTTAATTTTGATCAACTTAATATTTAAATTTTTATGTCAACAGTTTGTGAATTTATTTTTGTGGTTTGACAAATTTTGATGTTTATATTGTGTGGCCAATTTTCAGGAGAAAAACCTATTTTCTGTAAGTAAATTTGTGTGTTTGGACAAGGAACATTTGTTAATAGAATTAATTATTTTTTTATAATTGGTACAAAATGTTTTCAATATGGGTTGATATAAATCTGGATAATATTTAAATGAATAAAACACTTGGAAAATATATTTATTAAAGGAACACTACAGTTTTATACTTAGTCATGAGATAATGTATTTTATATGCTGGGGGAGGCAATAGATGTTAATATATATATTGGAAGGTGGTCAGGGAAATAATTAGTAGAGATGGGAGAAATTTGGGTGTGTGAAAATATTTCATGACTATGTATACTAAATAATGTTTTGTATGCTTGGTGGCACTGACATGAAAAAAAACCACTCTTTATGCTGGGCATAGTCATTGTAGCTATCAAGACAGGGGTGGTTGTACTAATTTTACTCTTATTTATATTTTGTAAGGTTTTAGGTTATAAGGTCAAAGGTTAAAGGGATTAGGGCCATACAAGTCCTTAAAAAAAGTAACCCAGTCTTCATGAATTTTCCGGCAGTAATGTTAGATTTGCTGGGCCGGAAAAAAATTGGCTGACATTTACAAACATTTAAATGACCCTGATATTTCAATTGTGATTTTAATTTTCGAACTGATGTCGGACTTTCGGACCAGGAATGTCCAAAATTCTGCTGGACATATCTATATCTTGTCAAAATTGTCTGACGGACTGATGAACTTCATGAAGACTGTTAACCAGTTCAGAAGCAAATTTCAGATGTAATTGCCATTCACTATACATATATATGTATTAATATTTTTTCCAATTGTTTTTTTACTTGTGTTTTATTTCATTTATTATGTCAAAACAAACAGTTTTTCATTATGAGTATGGACGTAAAAGAAATGTTGTTTTCACAATATATGCCGATAGATTGTACAAAGGTAAAATGGACAAAGGGTCTTAATAAAAAAAATTGAACATTATATGCAGATGTTTGATTCATCTTCTGATCATTTTCAGCCTTCTAGAAGAGTAAGTCAAAGATCTGCAATTTTCCATCCTTCCTAATTTCATTTTTCTCATTCGTCACTTAAAAGCTACAATTGTAATATGGCATGATATTATTGTCATAGTTTCAGACTGCGGGATGCATATCTTTTTTTCATCCCAGTCTGGTGAATTTTTTCCTGTTAAAAATTTGTAAATTTATGTCTTAAACAATGTCTGGTATCGTATATTTGCCTTGATGACAGTTTTCTAGAATATGCCCGATTTCTGGATTTCAATTACTTTTGCCAAAGCCTAGGTTTTTTAAATGGATTTCCATTTTTATGACAATTTCTCTAATTCTCTAATTTTTTTTCATCTATGCATATCTGAATAAATTTTAATGTCCAAGCTAGGCCATAAAAATAAAAGAATATTTTATTTTTTTTTATTGTTTTTAAGAAAGAAGAGGTTATAAATGCCTAAAATACTAGTTTATTTTGTCAACTTTGTTAGTTTTTCTGATTTCTATAGCACATCTTCTATGTTTTGTTTTGATACCTGAGTAAGTGCTTTCAATATTTACAAATAAAACCTGTGACTTAATTTTAATTTGTCAATTGTGTCATGGAGCTATTTACTTCTTTTGCAACTAACATATTACTTGTATATCTTCTCTCTGACCTTTTTTATTTGACGAAAACGCACCTTTCCTGATTTTTACCTGTACACAATGAAATGCTTTTTCATTACACCATCTTATTTTTACATACATCATTAAAACAGATTGTCTGCCAAATTAAGTCATTTTCTCCTTATAACTAGTGGAAGGGGAGGTTATTCATATTTTTAATTTTTTTGTGCTAAATTCATGTTGTTCTTTTGTTTCTTAACATTTGTGCCATAAGTTTTAGAAAAAATATCCATCGTTTTGCAACATCAAATTAGAATTATTTCCCTTGACATGAAACTTTCCTTTTTACGTGGTAGTTTTTTTTTAAATTTTACTATGTTACACAGTTATGTAACTAAGTTGACAGATTGAAATTTTTGTAACATTTATGTATTTTTGTAACAAATAAATCCTTAATACTAGATTTAATTCTTCAAATTTGACTTTAACATGAAAGTTACGTGCTAAATTTAAATTCTTCACCATATAATCGGCTATTGTGGTATTGTTTATGCTGTCAAATTTTCCGCTTGCATGTTAGTGTCCAATTAATAAAACAGACCGAGAATAATTAACCATTAATCATTTAAAATCATAATGGCATGTAACAAAATTTTTGATATTATTGTCTTGCATTGATAAAGTTCAGTTCCTTCCCATGTTAATCTCACCTTATATGTATCTTTAAAAATTAAAATACAAATTTGAATGAATCAGGATGGATCTGTGAACTATTTGTAATGTTAGGACTTGTTAATTAATTAGAAGATTTTTAAAAAAAATGTTTTCTGCGTCTCAGTTTTCATGGCTTAGGAGGACTCCAGTTCCAAGGTAAGATTGGGTTTACTGTGGAATCAGATGAGATATGTAAATATTTGTTTTTTTTTACAGATTTTTCTGAATTGTTCATTTTTTAGTAGTTTTGAAAGTTTATAAATAATATATTTCAAAAATATCAACTATTTAATTATTTTTGTCAGTATAGATTCTATTGAATTTTTAAACAATGTATGTTTTCACTTACTTGTATTATTCTTTTGTTTTCTAGATTAAAATTTTTTTTACTTAAAACTAAATGATCGATCCAGTTTTGTAACCTGGATACCTTTAATAGTTTATTTAATTATAATGATTTATTTTTCTACAAACACAACTTTTACTTCTATGACATAATTTTGTTGTGTTGCTATGGAAACTATAATATTGCCTTTTTAGGTGCTATAGTAGTTATACTTCCTGACCTTTTTGTATTAGTTGTCCTAAATAAAGTGAGACACATACAATTTAGTTACATATTTTATGGATTATTATTTTTTCTGATCATCTGTTTTGTTTTTGCCTGAATTTCCTCAATAGAAAGAGAAAGTTTGTAAAATCGCCATTTCTAGATTTGTATATAGTCTGTTTCATGTGTATTATTATACACCGATATATAGTCTGCTTCATGAAAGATTTCTCGTCCTGAAGAAGCATGAAATATTTGCCACTGGACTTTAAGCAACAATCAATCAATCAATCGTGAAAGATCTCTGATATATTTTATATGAATTATATTACAAATATATATGAAATATTTTAGTTTCAGTTGCCATGGTTTACAGAAAATAAAACGTCATGTTTGTTTTATAGAAAGAATTTTAACTTTAATTTTTATTGATAGTGTATATTTTATCGAATGACTATCATTTTTTTTTCAGTGGTGATGGACGAACAATAAAGATTTTTATGTCTCAGAATAATGACAAGTCACCATCACCATCCCAAGAAGTCCCCTCTGGACTGTTGCCCTCACCTAGTGCACCGGCTCAACTTAAAAACATGAATGGATACCAGTCTACGCATCGCGGCTCAAAAATACTTGTCTGTATGTATTTTCTTACTCAGTATGAAATTTTGCCTAACAATGAAATTTGGTCTCAAAATTTTGTTTTTTTTCTTACCTTATCATGTACTCAAAAAGGTTTACAGAGTTAATTTGAAATTTGAGAAGAATTTGTCATTTAAAATACAAATATTAATCCTGATTAAATAACATCCAATATTAATTTAATGTAATCAATACTAGATTGCATCAGTGTTATGGAAGAAAGGAGATTTGTTCGTCAGGAAATTTAAAAATTCTTCGAGTAGTAATTGGATTATTTTGTTTTTCATATGGTGTTATGTTAAAAGAAATAAAATTAAAACTTTGTTTAACTGTTCTTGGGAAGAATGGGAAAGTTTCTTTTAAACCATCAAACTCACTTCTTGAAAGAAATTTATGGAGGTGAGTATGTTTGAATGAAGAACCAAATTTTCAAAAATTTGAGTGAGATGTTACGAGTGTATGCTTATGCTTACAACTTGTATTAACTAAGATATGATAGTCAGATTTGGAATATATATTTAATTACACTCTATATAAGAATCCTGGAATCTGATTTAGTATGTTTAGTCCTATTTTTCATAAATCTTTCATTTTCTCTGTTTTTATACGACCGCAAAATTTTTGCGGTCGTATATTGGCATGACGTTGGCGTCGTCGTCATCGTCGTCGTCGTCCGGCGGCGGCGTCCGAAGACATTTGGTTTTCTTACTATAACTTTAGTATAAGTTAATAGAAATCTATGAAATTTAAACACAAGGTTTATGACCACAAAAGGAAGGTTGGGATTGATTTTGGAAGTTTTGGTCCCAACAGTTTAAGAATTAGGGGCCAAAAAAAGGCCCAATAAGCATTTTTCTTGGTTTTCGCACAATAAGTCTAGTATAAGTAAATAGAAATCTATGAAATTTTAACACAAGGTTTATGACCACAAAAGGAAGGTTGGGATTGATTTTGGGAGTTTTGGTCCCAACAGTTTAGGAATTAGGGGCCAAAAGGGTCCAAAATTAAACTTTGTTTGATTTCATCGAAATTGAACTATTGGGGTTCTTTAATATGCCAAATCTAACCGTGTATTTAGATTCTTAATTTTTGGTCCTGTTTTCAAATTGGTCTACATTAAGGTCCAAAGGGTCCAAAATTAAACTTAGTTTGATTTTAACAAAAATTGAATTCTTAAGGTTCTTTGATATGCTGAATCTAAACATGTACTTAGTTTTTTTATTATGGGCCCAGTTTTCAAGTTGGTCCAAATCGGGGTCCAAAATTAAACTTTGTTTGATTTCAACAAAAATTGAATATATGGGGTTCTTCGATATGCTGAATCTAACCATGTATTTAGATTTTTGATATTTGGCCCGGTTATCAAATTGGTCCACATTGAGGTTTAGAGGGTCCAAAATTGAACTTTGATTTGTTTATTGGAAATTTGCCAAAAACTTTATTATTAAATTATAAAAGCAAATAATAATGATAAGGCCAGAGATACACACCAAACAGGATGTGTAAATTATTATAATAAGTATTGTGCAATAGCAAGAAATTTTCAATTGCACAGTATTGCGCAATAGCAAGAAATCTTCAATTGCACAGTATTGTGCAATAGCAAGAAATCTTCAATTGCACAGTATTGCGCAATAGCAAGAAATCTTCAATTGCACAGTATTGCACAATAGCAAGAAATTGATATTTGGGCCCGGTTATCAAATTGGTCCACATTGAGGTTTAAAGGGTCCAAAATTGAACTTTATTTGATTTCATCAAAAATTGAATCATCAAAAATTGAACTATTGGGGTTCTTTGATATGCCGAATCTAACCGTGTATTTAGATTCTTAATTTTTGGTCCCGTTTTCAAATTGGTCTACATTAAGGTCCAAAGGGTCCAAAATTAAACTTCTTTAAAATTTTCCATTTTAAATTGGTTATTTCTGATTTATATATAAAAGCAAATAATACTGATATGGTTTGAATAGGTAAATTAAAAATTTTTAAGTTCTTAGACCACATTAATTTTGTGTCAGAAACCTATGTTGTGTCCATACTTGCCCCAACTGTCCAGGGTTCGACCTCTGCGGTCGTATCAAGCTGCGCCCAGCAGAGCATTTTATTTTACTTAGTGGTGTATACAAAATCGATGTATCATTTTTACCGGGTAGCACATTTTTACCCTTGATATACAGTTCTTATCCCAGCAAGATTTGATTCACCAAAATATCATTCGGAACAATCCATCACTCTCTTTTGATATGAAGTACCCTGACAAATCAGTATTGATCGACAAGTGTTATCCAAAAGTGACTAATATTGGGTGTTGACGGTACTCTGGTAAAATGTTAAAAACAATCCAACAATCACTGTTTGCAAAGCCTGAGTTTACCAAGAAGCTTTTGTCATATATTATGACATTGTAAAAAAGAAAGTAGCTTGCAATAAAAAAAAATGTCACCAGTTGTGAATTCGCTTGTATTTTAAAGTGGAAATGGTAAGAAAAAGAACTAAACAGTTGTCCTTTACACAGCAAGCATTATTAGACAACAATTAAAATCTGACTCTCATGTGCCTGAGATTTTTTAATACAGTACATTCAAGTTGTTACTCAGTAATTTCTCGGCCAGTTTTCATAATACACGAGCAAATCTATAAATAGGGTTATAAAAACTAGACCTCTCATTTGTTTTTTTTTTTTTTACTTTGACGTACTACAGATTTATTAATTTCAGTTGGGATCAATTTTTTCTGGTTTGACAAAAGTTCTGTCTACAAATTTTGACTCCAACATAAAAAATCTACATAGTTATTAATTAGCAATGTACAAAGTGCCACCAGGCAATCATGTGGCTGGACGGGCGGGCCAGTGGTTGACACAAATATTGAGGTTGCTGTCTATTATTCTATTATACAGCTTCTCGTCCCGTAATAATTCTGTATAAAGGATAGATTTTATTGAGTGCTGTAATTTGTAATTCCAAAGAACACAGGGGTTCCACAAAAATGAGTTTTCAATGAAATAAAGTGAATGTACAGTATTTTATATATATATGGATTGAAAAATACGACAGATGCATTGTCAATTAAGTGCATTTGTAATTTCAAACCATGAAATTCCGTGCAAGTTCAGTATTTAGTTCATTTGCATCATGATGCATAAAACAACGTAATAGAAGTATCGTATTTTGTCATAGTTCGTTCATTGAATTTTTAATTTGCAAAATATTGAATTATTTATGCGGAATTTTCATCAATATCTTTGTCATATTAAAATCATGAATAAAAGCATAATTGGTACGAAGTAACCTTTTTTAAATAAAATAATTAAAAATGAAACCATAGAAACATATGTTTACTAAATACATTTAATAATTAATGAAAGAATTGTAATTTAAGGGTGGGGAAAGTTGTAAAACTATATATACTCATTGACATCCTTCGTCATCAGGAAACCTGATTAAACTATGCCATAACTTCATGGTTTTTAAATTTGTATGTACATTGTACGGTAACGAGTATATATTGTTTTAAGGGGATATGTAGATAAATAACATGGCAAATTATTTTGGCATCTCATTTTACTATTTAAAAGAAAATTAAAAAAATGGTGCCAGTCAGAATAGTAAAATCTTGAAGGAAATTTTTCAGTTTTAGATTTAGGTAAACAATATGACCTGTTTAATCTTAGACAATTGTATACATGGATTGTTCTTTATGTTTGACTTCCGTATAAATTACAGCAGCCAAGAAGCGTGGATCAACAAGTAGTGACACGGATATACTCTCTCCAAATAAAATGTACGAAAGACGGAGATCTGATAAAGATAAACGCTCAGGAGATGCCTCTGGTAGGTATTAGGTGTGAAAATGTAATGATATGGTGTATACGCATTGTGAGACAACACCCTACAAGATTGTCAATGGGAAAAGAATGATCTTATACTCAACAAGGTGAAACAATATTCTCTGCAAGAAACCGCCTCTGTGGTCTTGGGGTAGCGTGCTCACCTTGAATGCAGAAGGTCGCATGTCAGTCTAGAACAAAGCAGGACTCATATTCATATCATATCAAAATGTTCTTGTCCTGACTTGCTCCTAATGGTTGCCATTAAACAATAACTTATCCATCCATCCTCTGCAAGATGTGCACTAAATGGTGCAAAAATAAAAAGTTTCTAAAAAAAAAATAAATAGCTATTAATCTGAAAAAATAAGTTGAAATTATGTTGATAGCACAGAGGAGGAGGGGGCTGCAGGTAGGAATTAGAAAAATTTGACAGGCTAAAAAATAGGATTAAATAGGTAGAATTTATTGTCACCAGGAGAATAATTTCAGTAATGGTATATTTTGAAAAAATGTCATGGATACCACAGAAATAAAGTCCTCCTGCTGAATAAAGTAATCTTTACAGTTTTTGCCAAAATTTGTCAGTGGCAATTCAAAAGTGGAAAATCTCATGGACATGTTAACATTTTTAATCAAGTTAAAGTATACATTGGTATAGGGGAATTATTAAAAATGAAAATGCTGAAAAATTTAACCTTGAAGGCTTGTGAAAATAAATTAATGCAGACTGTTATACCAGTTAAATTTTTTAGATTTTGATGTCTTCAAATGTTTTTCAAAATGTCAGTCTTATATAATTATCTGTAAGTTAGCGAAGTTATTTTTAGATTGTCTTGTTCACTACAGAACTTTTAAAGTACATTCGAACTTAAGTCAATAAAAATTGTAAATTGGAATGATCTTCATAAATAATTCAGATTTTTTTCTATTTCTGATAGAAATTGTTATTAACGATAATTGTAATTAAGAAATATTTGATGACGTTTGACCCAAATTAATATTTCTAAGTTAGATTATGATAAACTCTGAGCGATTTTGTAATTAAATGCCTTTTTAGTCATGAAACAGATATTTTATTCTTTAAAATCAACCTCATTGTGTTTCATCATGTTTAGCCAGTTTA
The DNA here is from genome assembly GCA_028015205.1 of Mytilisepta virgata. Lineage (NCBI taxonomy): Eukaryota > Metazoa > Mollusca > Bivalvia > Mytilida > Mytilidae > Mytilisepta > Mytilisepta virgata. The sequence goes on from CM051521.1 coordinate 73,200,823, forward strand.
GTCATTTTAACGTTTGTTCAAAAATCAATAATTACCTTACAAGACCAATCAGATTCATTCCGGTAAATTTAAATGTTATCAGCATGTTACGATGACTAACTTTATAATGAACAAAAGGTTGTCTTCCGCCCCAAAGGTGTTTTAAACGGATGCATGTACAAGGTAAAAAATGTAGAAGTTTTAATAATTATTTATTACATATCACATATGAATTGATAAGTGTCAAATTTACATTGTGATACTTGCTGCAGATAATGTTTGATTGTTCGAAATAATCTCTAATCTTTAATTCCACAGGTAATTTAAAAGGCTTGTATATGGGATTGTTTTGATATGGTTTGCATTTTGACATAAATATTTGTAAAATTGGAACAATTGGAATGTTAGAGTGTATAATCTTTTGTTTTTTTTTTTAAGTACATAATGTTTTTATCATGTCTGCCTGTTCAATCAAAATTTATCAAATGACATTTGTTAAGTTTAAAATATACTCGGGGTTCAGTTGCAGTGATAATATTAGGGGGTCAGACATTATGACAATTTAAACTTATGGGTACTTGTTTTTCTTGTCTGTCTTAGAAATGCAAGGAATAAAAGATGAATTATTATCTTATGCATGGTGGGGTAAAAAATAATGAATTGTCTTAGGACATCCCATTTCATAAATACATGATCATCCTTGACTCAGAATTGATTGCATTAGAATAAAATTTAAAAAAAACACAAGCAAGATGGATATTTCATTAAATAGAATCAGTCTTTAAAGTTTTTTTTTTTTTTTTTTTTTTTTTTTTTTTCTCAGCAGTTTTGTAAAAGTTTTACATAAAAATTAGGTTTTTTCATCTTTCAGTCTTCATATTTTGTTAATCAACTCCTTTTATCATATCACACAACTTTTAAGGATCATTGGTCATAGTTAGTAGTCAGTCATTTTGTCTTGTTTTCATTTTTAGCTTTTTGCCAGAGTTATGGGACTTAGTATACACATATTATGTGATGATTGTATTATCGTGTCTTCATCTTGCTTTCACAATAAGATCATCAGCTTTAAGCCTGAACATTGTTATAACTTCTAGAACAACACAAACTGTTTCAAAAAGAAATCTTTGCTTTAATACCTATTAGTAGTTTTAATTAAGGAAGTCTCGAGACATGATCATGTTTTGTTCAAAATTTAATATTGATTTTTTTTTCTATTTTAGCTCTCTTTGAAGTTGTTGAGCAACAGGACATAGATTCAGTCAAGGCCATTCTGGAAAGTAATACTGTTAATGTAAATAGGTAGGTGTTTTTAGAAATACTTGAGTTACTTCCCTTTCTTGTAAGTACAACTGAAAATATCTTGAAATTTGTGAAAAAATTCTCTAATGTAAGAATTTGATACAGTGATTTGGATAAAAAACCGAAAAATTCATTTTGAAACAAAATTAATATTTTGTTTGGATGTTAAAAGTTATAACTAATCTGTTGTGTATTTACAATGCTTTTGAAAGAAAACTTTAAAATGTTTGAAGTTTTCTCTCTCTTCTTGCAGTTTAAATGGTGAGAGGTTAACTCCTTTGGATGTAGCTGTAATGACAAACAATATTCCCATGGCTAAGTTATTACTGTCCTTTGGTGCCAGAGAAAGTCCTATGTGTAAGTATCAAGTTTTTGCTAGTCTTAATTAACCACTTTGATCACTTTATCAAAAGGGGATTAAGAAATCAGTTCCAATTAAAAGGGTAGATCCTCTTTTTAAAGTTCTCAAAATAGGCGTTTGGGGGAAGGGAGTGACCATCCCGTCACTTTAAAAGTAGTTCTTGATACTGTTGGGGACGAGTTTGTTGCAGTGACATAACAAAAGCTTAAAAGTTTCTAAATATTGCAGTTACATCTTTACATATTTTTTTGCAATAATAAAAAAAACATTGGGATATTTTTGTTTTGATTTACATTAAATATTGTCTTTTTTTTTCCATATAATGTAAGATGATTTTACCTCAGAATTCACCGATAGTCCACTATTCTAGATAGATAAAAATGAAAGATATCTCTGTCCTATCATAAAATGTTACCTTTTGGTTATTGGTTTTATCCTGCAACTACGCTTTTAGCTGACCAATATTGTTTTTCGATATTGGGTCAGTAGCCCAATATAGTCTCCTGGTACTCTTGTCTTCACATTCAATGATATTTTGCATTGCATTCTGGTTCACAGATTATGACGTCATGTTTCCGTAGATTACTCGCCAAAAACAGTCCTTCTTCAAATCTTGCCTTTTCGTTAAAACAGATAACAATTTAGTGTTGCATTATAAAAAAAATATACGTTCATTGTCAGAAAATATAAAGTTTTTTTTGTACTCGCTGCAACAGGCGAGAAATGCTCGGTAAACCTTGCATTTCTACCAATGTACATATATTGTATATATATCTCATAGAGTTGTGTTCAGATTTTCTTTTAAAAATTCTCTAATTTTTTTTCAAATCTGACAAATTTGGTAAGATTTTTTCCTAAGCAGCAGTATTCGTAGTTGACATCGACTATTCTGAATCATTACTTGCATGTAATAATGTTTTGAAATGAATAATTTCACGAAAATTGGCTTAGAATCACTAAGTGCACGTTTATCTTCTACTTTTTCAAAACGTTGGAAATTGTCTTTTAGTACATTTATTGGCCCGCAATACAAGTCAGTATTACTCACGGTAAAAAAAATGGCATTTTAATAATTCTTTTGAATATACTTCTAAACAAAATTATTACGACTTACACAGCATTGGAATTTAGCAACAAGTAAACAACACTCCTGGGATTACAAAAACAAAACACTTTAAAATATGAACTAATTAATGAATTAAGACATTCTTGATAATTAACTCAAGAGTTTTGAACTTCAGATGACTTTATGATCTGTTTAAGTAAATATTTAGTAATAATTTTATCACTTATAAATGAAAAAGTAATGCTTTTGTCTTTTTCTGTCTTCTCTGATTGAACTTTTGAGATAAAACAATGAAAATATTTTTGATCAGAAGAATAAAGAGGTTTGAAATGAGAAGAAGGGGGGGGGGGGGGGGGGGGGGGGGGGGGAGGGGGAATTGGTGATATGTGCAAAATTTTGCAACTTAAATAGATCAATTATTTTTTAATTCAATTATTTTTCGTCTTCATATTTTTTTTATTCTATCACGTATTCATCTGCCTGTATTTCTGATGAATTTGTCAAATCTTTATGATGGTCTGTGTTCAAAACAAGTATATATGAAAATGAATAATAAGCCCCCAAAAAAGTGATCAGATTAAATTTAGGGTGAAATGATACAAACGATTAAATCAAATGATAAATAAGAAAAATCTAATTTTTCTTTAAAGATGAAAAGTCCCTTCTCTGCCTGACTTAACAGACATGATTTTGTAATATTATTTCAAATTTAATGGTCAGTTTTTTCATGGGATACAAATTTCATAGACTGTCCCCAGGCTAGATGTATTCAAATTTTACAGATAATTTGGCCGTGGATTGTCAAAATGTTAATGAACTGTTTACGATCAGGTAAATGATTACGCCCTATTTGGTCATGTATATTTCCTTTACTGTGTTGTAAAATTGTCAATTTCAAGGGTCTTGTAGTATATCAAGAGGTATGATTATGTAGAAACCCTTGTAACCACAGGTACATAATTTTTGTGAGTAATTTTATGTAAGTGGTAGATTTAATTGGTGCTGTATTCAGTAAGCATAGTTTTGTATTATTTTTGTTTTTGAAAAGGTATGTGCAATTGCAAAATTTTGCATTTCGACTGAAAATCTTGGTGGTGTTTACATGTTGATTTTTACTTTTAAAACTCTCTTTTTCAAAGGTAAGAAAAGAATCTGTTCTATATCTTTTGAAAGTAAAGAATTTTTTTTCACAATTTTTCATACTGAATGTTAAAAATCCATAAACTTTTTTTTAAATGATCTAATCTCACTACATTTATAAATTTAGAATTGAAAAATGAATTATTCTAACGGGGGAATGTGTCAAAGAGACAACAACCAGACCAAAGAGCAGAACACAGCTCAAGGCTACCAATGGGTCTTCAACGCGGCCAGAAAATCCCAGTTGAAATATGAATATGATCTATAAATGTTTGTCTGGTATTTGACATCAAATTCATATTATGTTCTTCCAATACAAAACATTTTTTATGGAAAAAAAAAAAATGAAATGTATGACAAGGTTTATATTATAAAATTCATGAATCGAACCCTAGCCTCAATTCAACTAAAATTCAAGTAAAAGAGTTTTTTATTTTTACTTTTGATAATTTGTGACATTGCAACCTTTGAAAAGACCATTTTAATACAGTATTTAGATTGTAACTCAGGTCACTGTCATTGATTTGCACAGTGTAATTTAATTTGCCATGGACAACGTTGGTCAACCACAATTAATATAAATTAATTTTTCATGGCTTCTAATATTTGAAATTACTACGATAAATTCGAACTTCTATTGCAGTTCAGAGGACGGACAGTCGGTCTGCCAAGTTGGATGAGTTGGTAATGGATGCAGAAAAGAGAGTTGTGGATTTGTCGGCCGCCATATTGAATGCTTCGGCAAGCAGTGGATCTCTTTCAACTACACAACAGAAGGTTAGTAGAATTAAGCTGTTTTAAAATTTGTGGTAAAATTTCGTGAAAACACAATAATTTTCATCAGAAGCTGAAAAAAAATGAGACACTCCAGGCATGCTTTAAAACAGCAAGGTCAGTTGTCATCTGCAGCTGTGTTTTTAAATCTGACCACACTTACCGTTTTTTAGGTAAAGGTTGGCCTCTCTGGAAGGGAAAGGCAGGAATGCAAGGGGATATTCGTGAAAGACTGAGTGTTGAGGAAAAAAAAGTATTTTGGGATTGAAACAGTAAAAATTGTCAATATATAGTGATAAAAATCCAACCGAAATCAATTTTTCAAATTTTAGTCTACCCGAAAAATAGATTGAGATTTTCAAACATTACACATCTTCATGAATTTTAGCTTATAAATTAAAGAAATAGGTTCACCATTTATATTACCAAGGACAATTTTTAGAATTTAAAGATATTTAGTTATTACATAATCTTATGACTTATAAACTCATTAATCAATATTACATTATTATGTAAGAAATTATAACTCAATATTATTTAAAGTATATGGGATCAGATATCAAACCCATCAATCATTCTATATGTCAGAGTTTCATGATTAGATCATAAATTCATTCATTAAAAACTTGTCAACATTGACACTTACTGAAGTGATTTTGAAAAAAAAGGTATTTAATTATTTTGTCTTAATTAAAATGGGTAACCATCATAAAAATTACTAATATATTTGATAATGTTTGCCAGAATATTTTCTCTCATTTTTATTTGCCCTTTATGTGAGTAACCTTCTAAAATTGTTAAAGTGTTTCCACATTCATGACATTCAAAAAGAGATTAGAATAGATTAAAAGATTTTTAAGATTAAAAATGTACAGAAAGATTGACTGATATCCAGATAAAATTTTTATGATAAACAAAAATATGGAGATATTTGATGTCAGGCAAATTAAAAATAATATGTTTATAAATACTTATTTATGATCTATATTTTTTTCAAAAATAATAGTCCAAGGGCTGATCTATTAAAAATGGAGACATAGTCAATTGTCACCTAGATAATTGATTAAAAGTGTTATTATGCAATAAGACCCATTTATGATTAATATAATCCTCGGAATTAAAATCCATCATTGAAAATTATTAAAACGTGGATTATGTGACCATCAGTTGTCACCAAGATAACGCTTTGTGGATTATTGTTAAATGTATGTGTAAACAATGAGTTTATAATGTGAAATAAACGTTCTTATGCACAATTTAAAGGAACAAGAGTTATTGAAAATGTTCTTTATATTTGTTTGTACATGTTAATACTTTAAATAATCAAGGTTGAAGTTCTTTGTGTGTAACACCTATTTGTCTTTCATCATCGCTTACCCAAACAAAACATATGGCTTGATTGTGTACAGAGTGGTATTAACAAGCTTCATACATATGAGGAATCTTTTCATATAAAAAAAAAATAAAGGCAGAATTGGATTTTATATTCATCACGGAATTTGGTAATATTTTTTTTCGGACATCTTTTTTTCCATGAATGTTTTTTTTTATTATTATAATTTGTCAATTTATTTTTTGAGGGTTTTGTGCATATGTGTGTGTTGGGGGGAGAGGGGGGGTAAGAAGGTGTGTCACCTTTCATGGGATGTTGGTGATATTTCAAGGGGTAGAGTAATTTACTTGTATCATCTTACTAAAATTAAAAAAGGATAATTAAATATCTTTTGGGGGATAAATTGGCTCTGACAAATAGTTTGGTTTTTTTTGGGGGGGGAGGGGGGAGGGGGGAGGATTTATATAATTCCTTATATTTCTATGTTTCTAGTGAGTCTATGTATTTTTTTTTTTTTGCAATTTAACTTTTTTTTTCATTTTAACATTTGCTGAAGGTGTATTTGCAGTAATGTGCATTTTAGTTCCAAATAATTAGAAAAAAATATCATTAATATTTATTTTGATCTTATTTCTAGTTTTGACAAATTTCAATAGGAAATTGTATTGGCATCGTACTTCAGATGAACACACTGGTGTCTTACATTTTTCTATAATTGATGAATGATGTTATTTTATGTGTTCAGTAAGGATATAGTTATAGAATTACAACTTCTAAAATAGAATAGTAATAAAAGGAAGTTTGTAGTTATATTAAACAACAAGGCACCTCTCCTGTCCCCGTTCAGATAAAAAAATAAAAAGCACATCAAATATAATATAAAAATACAAATATAGATATTGGAAATGGATGATGTTATTTTATGTGTTCAGTAAGGATGACATGACCCTATATACAAACATATGATAAGACTAAATTGATATTTGGTGGAATATATGCTTAAAGTCAATGTAATACAAAATGATATATCAAGTTTGCTTTAATTCAACATTACCTTTTTTCCTTTTTGTACAAGTACTCCACATCGATTTATAATGTACATATCATAATTATATTTTAATTTAACTTTAAAATTGTAAAGTTCTAGAAATGCTATAGGTAGATTGTAGTGTTGTCCTCTTATACTGTATACATGTAGCCTATGTTTTGTTATATTTCCATCTTGTTTCGGGAGAGGATCTATATAGGCATTGCCTGTTATCCAATCCCTTTGATATATTATCAATAAAATATTTGAAATGAAATGAAATGGAAATGGATAATTAAAATAACATACAATTTGATTTTTAAAAATTTGTTATTTAAAAGTCCTTGAAATTAAATTATATTGTTAATGAGAATTTTGTAAAATTGTTCAGCATTCTAGAGTAATGAAAGGTATTTAATTTTGGTAATATAGATTTCTATGATGAATTTTCTTTTGCAGTATTGCTTAATTAACAATTTGTAGTAATTAATTTTTTGAAAAATATTTTACTTGAGGAAAAATCACAATTGTTTAGGATTGATGAATTTTTTGGAAAAATAACAATTGTTCATTATTGCCTAATTGATCATTTTGAGTAATAAATTTTGGCAGAATATTACTCCCCAGGAAACAACAACTTAGTTTTGCTTAATTAACCATTCTTATTAATTAATCAAGCAATTTATTTTTTTTAAAGGAAAATGAGAAACAACTTAGTCATTGGGAGTTTCGACACAAACTTCTGAAAAGGATGAAGGCAGGATATGATCATGCAAGTAAGTGTGAATTTTCAGGCACACCAATAATATGATGGTGGTGTTGAACCTCATATTCAGCCTTTCCATCTTGTTTTGGCTTTGGCAGATCAATTTTCTTTCAGAGATGAAAATATTTTATATAGACAGTAAACAAAGAAACAAATTGTTGTATCCTAAATTTCATCAGACCACTTTTAAAAAGGTTAATGACCTTGAATATGTCAGGAAACACTTTTGATGGCCCTTTGAATATCTATAAAACTACTTGACACATTTAAATTTCAATAATATTTCTCAAAGAGGACATTATTGATTGATTGAATTTTTAAATGAATTAAAATGACATTCGTTCATTGATTTAGTGTCAAAATTTCAATCCATTTAAATTTGTAGTAAAATTTCGATTCAAAATTTTGGTTCAGTTTGAAGAAATTACTTGTTCAAATATTTGGGGCATTGAATTGAAGCTAATATATAAAACTGATAAAGGGTATAGCTTTTTATATAGGAACATTCTTTGGCCTTGTGGTGAGCTGAAATTTATAATAAATATCAGTCGATATAATCTGGCATAATCGTATTCATATTTTCTTGTTATAAGTCCTTGTTTTATTGAGTAAAATTTTTTGGCAGAAACTAGCATAAAACCTTTATATCTATTTTCAAATATTTTGTATACTGATGATGGATGTCAAAAACTGGAATAAAAAATCTGTTTCAGATGAGGTAAAATTTTAAGCCCATTGCCATGCCAAATTATCTCCCTTATTCATAACAATTGGTTGTGGATATATTTTTACAACATGCTGAGTAATTTCCAAATTTGGGGAATATGGTTTGATTAAAGAGTTTGCACTCTTACCCCGTCTAGATACACACACATTTGAAAAATTTGTTTTAACAAATATTGGCCAATCTAAATTGACAAGGATTGCCAATTTTCCTACCGAAGGCCGATGGTTCTCTGGCTTCGTCCACCAATAAAAACTGGCCACCACGAAATAGCCAAATGTGCTGAAAACGGTGTAAAACCCAAACTAAACAAACAAACAAATATTGGCTATGAAAGAGATTTGAGAGTTCAGAACAGCTCCAGCTGTGCTCCTATGTAATTGAACACATACTCTTAAGGAAATAATATGGCATCAAGTCAGATTCCTGGGTTTATTAAATAAAGCAGAAAAATGTGAATATTTAACATTATCATTTCTTATGCATGAGAGACAAGCAAGAGAAAATTGAAAAGAAGAAAAGTCCCTAATAATTCTTATGCATGAGAGTGATATGAAAAAAAAGAAAAATCCCCAATACATTTTTGCATGTATTTAAACTACATGTATCTGTGAGGGGGTTTTCTTTTACCTGGATTTCTTATCAAAATGTGCAATAAAGATTTACCTTGAGTAAACAGTTACAGCAAATCCTCTCAGGTTAGCAAACATATTCTAATTGTTTCCATGATTTCTTCAGATAAAATTAAGACTCTTAAAATGTTTTTATTTTGTCGCAAGATAATTAGGCATCTAAATTTTTGTGAATCATAGTTAGTTTAGGGTTTCTTTGTGATTCATTGAAGTTTAGGGTTTCTGTGGATGGGTGTTATTTTGTATGAAAATGTATACCTTATTGTGGATTAATAATTCATGTTATTATGGTAAGGCAGTTTGAAAAATTACTTCTTTAAATTAACACCAGATATATTTCTGGTATTTTTTAATTTAAGTACACAATTTCTGGTGTAGATAACAAACATTAAAATTTTTATCTTAAGCTATTCTTAAGATGGGGCAGTTATATTATAATTATAATTATTTAAGCCATATTTTTACAATTTACTAAAATTCAAGATATATAAGTGGCCCTGAAGAATTAAAGAAAAATAATAAGAATTGAAAATAATATCAAATTTAAGATACTTACCTAAAATATAAATAATCAACAGGGAACCAGTAATATTCCACATTGGAAAGTTAAACCCCCCCTCCCAAGTTCACTTCTGTGCTTTTACATAATATTGAGAGATGTTTAATTTTTTTTTTTCAGGAATGCCAGACCCACCAAGTTCTGTTAGTTTGACAGTGGCTAGTAGTTCATCACTTCTGGTGCGATTTGATGAGCCTTTGAATCATAATGGTGCTGTTGTTACTAAATATAAAGGTATGTATTTTAAGATTTTTTGGAAACAGCTAGGTTCTGAAATCCTGGTAAGTTTAAAACTAATGGCTTTGCAAATGTATCGGTTTAGAGATTTTCGATTCAAGTACACTAAGAAAAACACAACTCACACAACTGCTGTTTCCTTATCAAAATTATTTTTTTATAATTTAATACGAATCTCAAATTTTTTACTTTAAAGATGAAAATGAATGATATGAAGGGTAATAAACTGCAATTTTAAACATTGTTAAAAAAATTGAGTAGATATTGATGGTCTTAGATGTGAAAGGTGTAAACACCTATCTTTTTTGTCCTCAACTGGTATTATAGTTTGAACCACCCCCATTTTTCCCTGAACCTCTCCCCCTTTTTTCCTGTAGACAGAAGCTTCTTTATGATCAATAAATAACATGTGTAGAAAAATTATGTACATTCCATTATTACACTGAAAACATAAACAATAGCGAAATCAGGCAAGACACTGGGTTCCGTGGAACCAGTACAAATTTTTAAAAATTTATCTGGATCAGCCACTAACCTTTTTACACCTATTTATATAACCTGTTATTGTTTTAAAATAACAGAGATTTCTTTATTATAGTTGAATGGAGTTGTTTTGAAGATTTCATGCCATTGGCTGGCGAGAGCACAGTAGAAAACATGCGACATTTAGAATACGAGATTGAAGGTCTTGCTAAAGGAAATAGATATTATGTTCGTGTGGCAGCATGGAACATGAAAGGTTACAGCCCTTATACAACAGCGAAGCCTTCATATGCAGTACCATCAAGTAAGTGTGGAGTTGTCTCTCTTTATAGCAATAATTTTCTGTGAACTATAACAAATGTTACATAATTATTGAGAAATTTAAAGTATGAAAGTTGAAGACATCAGAATTCATTTTTAATCAAAGTTTTCAACAACCTTAATGTCTTGAAAAATGGAAAATTGCTAAAATTATTTCCATTTAAGCCCAGATTTTGTGACTTACTTTTGTAAGCAGTTGAATTATAATTATGCTCTTCATGATAATGGCCTGATGTTGGACACCCCAGTTTTGCATTAAATAATAAAATGCCTAAATGTTTTACCTAATTATTTTATTTTATAATTTATTTTCTAGGTTGGAGGGATGTTGATGGCAATTCATTGTCAAGGACAGAAGGGAAAATCAAAATTATGGATGAATTATTTTCACAAGTAAAACATTTACGACCACCAGATGCATCAGAACTCAAAGGTATTTTATTCATAAGGTTGATAATCAGGCCAAAAACACAATGCACAAAGAATTAAAATTCCATTTTTTTGTCTAAAAATGTTTTATACGGTGTAAGATAATTGTGGGTTAAAAGATGAAATATATAAAGGTTTCCTCTCTTCAAACAAAATTAGTGTAAACATTTTCTAAATCAAAAGAAATATCAAGTTGTATGATCTTTATGATCTAGAGTAATATTTCTAGAATAGAAGAGTTTGAAGGCAAATAACTCTTTTCCAACTGATTTTATTTAAGCTTTAAAGTGGTACCCAACATGTTTTATGCACAGTGTTGGACATGATCAGAGGAAGGCCCTTTTGATTTTTAGGAAAATTGGAAAACTCTGTTTGGGGAATATATAGATTTTGAAGCGTTTTTTTTATTCCCATGAGTTCAATCACACCAGTCGACATTTATGTCAACAGGTCAGAGTAAATATTTCTTCAAAAAATTTATGAAAATTAAACGAGCCAAATTTATTTTAGTCAAGGTGTTGGGTACCACCTTAAAGCAAAAGTTAACTTTTGTCCATTATGATTCTTTTATTATTCATAGTAAAATGGCTGTCATAGTATCATTTCTTCTTTTTTCCCATTTGTCAAAATAATTTCTATCTTATTGTTTTTATTTTACAGACAATTTTGGCGGTGAATCTCCACAACAAAGAAAGAGAAAAAGTATTAAAAATTTGTTTACCTCAGCTCCAAAGTTTTATAAAACTTTAAAACGGTGAGTCAGACAAGACGTTACCTTTTTGAAACTATTTAAAAAGGGATGTGAAGTTGACTTTTCTATCATGAATTAAGCTGTCAGATAAACAATATTTGCTCAAATTAATAAATTTTTTAGATCACAAAGTGACACTGTTGAAAAGTTTGATGTTCCTTTGTTTAAAAAAGGGATTAAAAATGTCAAAAGAAATACCGTATTTTCCTGTCTATAGGTCGAGACTTTTTTACTTTAAAATGACAATTTTACCATTATAAGTCTATGGAGAAAATATCAATTAGACCTATGGTCCACAAAGACTTATAGTCCAGAAAATACAGTATTTAGGAAAAGCTTAAGTAAGTTAGATTATGAAACTCTCATGTTTGAAGGAAAATGGCTTCATGAAATTGCAACATGTCCAAGAGAAGTACTGTCAGATAGAAATGATTTTTAAAAATGTATTTTATTTTATTTTTCAGTGGAGTATACCTTGCCTGTCTATTATACAACGGAGATAAAGTTCTAGTGACGTCAGACGATCAGTTGCCAATTGTTGAGGTCGATGAGAACTTCTCAGGACCTAGTGTGTACAATGATTTTAATTGGCTAATGAAGGCAAGTATCGGTACTATTGGATACATTGCCAGTTCTTGAAAATTACAAAATTTAAATTGTGATGAAAAAATAACTGCATTTTACAGATTGGAAACTTGTGTGTATACCCCAAATCCTTTGTTACAAGAACTGTCCTAGGTTCCACAAAAAAAATTCAAATTTGAGGTTTTCTCAACTCCATTGCTGTTTATAAATCAAATGCTTAGAAAAAGCTTAGCAGTTTGAGGAAGTGTGACTTGGTCTGTTTGCAAAAATTGGTTCTGAAGGTTTATACATCTTATTACATATTTTGTACCTAGATATATATATATATATATATATATATATATATATATTATACCTATTTATTTTTTTTATATATCAAAATCAAGAAAAGAATTTTGCTATTTTTTCTGTTTCTAAACTGTTAAATAGTGAATGGTGATTAGTACTTTAAACTGTTCAACAGTAAATTGATTTCCTGTATAACATTACACTTAATGACTGCATAATTGGGGAATGGTAAATTTGCTGTTCCCTACATACCAGATATTGTACGAGGCATAGCCAACGGGCAATAGATGGTATCTTGGGGAAATTAAACTTGGGTGTTCTTCTCATATCAAGTCAATAAGTATATAATATACCACTTCTTTTATCTACTTTCTATTTTTCCCTGTTAGAATTGAAATAATCATGGCAGCCATATATTTGCATTGGATTTTAATATAGGTAAAATTATTTGCTTAAATTATAGTCTTGATATAACAAAAATTTCAGTGTTATACCTATATTAAAATCTCCCACAAACAAATGGGTGTCATGAATTATTTATTATTAATTTTAGATTATTTTTAAAGTATCTTGTATTATTGATTCAACTCTCCGGCTTTTCATTATCAAATGAGATTATATTTCTAATGGTTGTAATTAAAAATTTTGCAGGTTTCTTGTAATTGGGACGACGTGAAATCATTACGACAAGATATGGATAAAAACACGAGTGCTGGTACCATGCATTTTAGGAGCAAGCTGTTACAAGCAGTATCTATCATGCAGGTGTGTGTTTTGATGTTCTAGTATCTAAGTTTGAATATTTTTTTCAGAGCTGTTAATTCATTTAAATTTGTGGATGTAAATTTTTTAGGTTCAGTTAGAATTTCCTGTTCAATGAAAACAAAATTTCATGGTAAATACGAGTAATAGATCAATCATAAAATAAGCAATACATCAAAAATTAGTGTATTTTTCCCCTCAAAAATTGACTTTTATATTGTTAATCCAGGATAATTGCAATGAAAAATATTTTTGTAGTATCTGTGTGAATTGTGTTTCAACATTTACCCCAGTAGTTTCAAGTGGATTTTGTAACAGAAAAAAAATCATGTTAATAGTTTGTCAATGAATCTTTGTGGCAGCATTTGATCAGATAGCTGGGCGGTCAGGCAGCTCCAAACAATATTTAAGTAAAATGTGGTTTGCTACATGTATCTCTCAGAAAGATTGTTGTTATAAACACCTAAACAAAGATACCTAGTAACATATCATTTACGTTTTCTTTCAGAATTCTCTGGGTGTCCAAGATATAGGCCAGTTTCATTTTAAACCATTAAAAGACAGTAACGGATGTGTAATATTAACCTCAGTGTGCAATATAAAAGATCCCAAAACAGTTGTTCTCAGTTCTGCAAAGTGGATAAGTTTTGGAAAATTGTTACGAAGATCATCAGCAGCTCTCCAAGAATTGACGGAATCTCCAGACATCTTACTATCATCTGTTGGAGTAAGTTTGTATATATTTACAAAATTTTTAGATTTAGAATAGTATCCTAGAGTGCCATTTTGCCATGAATTTAACAATAAAGGGATTTTTCGTCAAGAATTACACCAATATAATAATTTTTTATTTTTTATTTATACATTTAAAAAGGATTGGAATTCTCCGAAAGTGGAAAAAGGATGTCCTCATTGTTAGAATTGATGTTTGCGTTTCATTATTTATCAATTTTTAATAAGATATTTGACTTGTATAATGTTTTATTAATTTCAAGATTTCAATACTTAAATGTTTTTTGCAAAAAAAGAAATTTGTAAAAGTCCTGTTTTCTTTCTTTTTTTTTACATTTTACAAGTAATATATATGATTAGAAGGGAAGTAACTCTAACATTTCTGTTGCAGGAAATGATTCTGTATCATCAAGTTAGCACAATCCCTTTACCAAAGGGTCTGTATATCGGATATCTGAAGTTGCAAGTGGCTGTGGATCTCATACAAGTACTCGTTCCTAGAAAGGCTCCTAATGTTCTTCCTTATGTAAAAGTCAGAGACTGTCCAAATGTGTCAAGGTATTTTTATAATATAACTCACAACATAGGAATTTGTCAGTATCTAAAACTTTTTCATCTTTTTTTTAAGTCTAAATTTTATAGGACTTTTCATTGTAAGAATTTGTTTTTGGTTCTTGAAAATGCAAATGTAATTTCAAGTTCAAAATTATTAAATTTGGCAAGGAAATCTCATCTTTAAAAATTGTGTTCAAAAGTTTTAACTTGTTCATTTTGTTTTACAGAGAAGAATGGGAATGGTTACAAACAATCAATTCAGACCAACATGTGGCGCCACCATCAAATACACAGCAACAGTTTCGTAATCAAATCACAGAAGCTTCCAGTCAACTGCTAGGAATGTTAGGTATGCTAAACATCTCTTTGTTTTTAGAAATTATAAAATACCAGGATAAAATTATGAACAGGGGTTAATAGAAAAAAGTTATTAGATGTCAGAGTTTTTGCTTAAATTGTTTTCTCAAAAAAAAAAAAAAAAAAAACTATTTAGTACATTTGAATGATTGTCAGTCCAATCATGAAAGTTAATGAAAAATGGATATACCTAATGCCAAATATTCCACCCCATATTAAAATACCCAACAAACATTTGATATAAAGTAAAATATAATTGGCTTTATGGCCAAGTCAAATATGGGGGGGGGGGGGGGGGGAGGATTTTATTTTGTATTTTTTTTAACATGAAAACCCTGTTAACAAATGAAACGCAAGTTGAAATGATAGTGTAAGAATATGTTCGGGTCTGGACCAGACATGAAAAAATTCCCAAAACTATTTATGTAAAAATAAAAATTAAAAATGGGGAGGCCCCGATTTTTGAGGGGCGGGCGGGGATGATAATCTATTAATTATTTTTAATTAGCCTATACATGAATCATTAAACAACAAATCAAAAGTATCGTAATTATTTTCTGCTTTCAGAGGTGTCCCAGAACATGGCTGGTAGTCATAGATTATATGATCTTGAGGTCATGGAATTCAGTAATGATGTCACATTCCTGTTAGTGCTACCACCTGTTGAAGATGTTTGTATTGTACCAGGTCAGCGCAACCTACTTATGGAAAAGAAAGATTTTATGTTACTTCCTGTTCAAGTTTTTGAAATGAGTAAGTAAAAGGAAATAACTGTTGAGTCATCAGTTGACATAAACTGTTCTAAATTTGTAACATAATTTTTTATTATATCTTCTCTAGATATCAAGATTTTGTGTAAGGGTATTATGTTAAATTTGTCAAGCCATCTACAGTCAGTGGTAGAATTTTATGTATCATGTTAATTTCAGCCTGTCTATCATAGACCTGAATTTACTTTCTGCTTAAAATTAATAAAGATATGTGACAATCCACTGGTGAATATGACTTTTTCCAGTTGATAAATCATCATGTCACATTTCTACAAGTGTTATAATTTTGTACATTTACCTAGAAAGTTTGTTTATTTAATGAGGCAATGCAAAGCTCACTGTAATAATTTTATTCTTAATCTAATGGATGAGATAAAAGATCAATGTAGGATAAAAAACTTAATTCACATAGTTTTTTCACTGACCCCCCCCCACCCCCGTCTTAACTTAATTTGGGAAAAATTGACTGACAATATGGGCATATGGCTTGAGAATAAACTTTTTATATCATGGGCCATGTTTTTCCTCAACAATGTATGTTCTGTATATTGACTTGGACATCACTTGAATCCGTATTTTTCAATCCGAAAATCGATGTCGGATAACAAAACTTTCAGTGATTTTCACCCCCCACCCCCAAACTATTTGAATTAAGTTTTTTATCCTACATTGAACTTTTGATCTCGTACCTAAAGTGTTCCAATATTATATTCTCCATTGTTTGGTACACACGAGTTGTCTCCAATTATTGAGTTATCTTCTTTTTGGAGAAGGTGTCTTCAGTAGACAATGGACAAATTCATTTTTCTTCAAAATATTTTTTCTCTATAACAATATCTCCACACACATTAATGATATGATTTTGGACATTTTTTATATCTGACTTCTTTCCCAATTTGATATTTGTAGAAAAGTTTTTACCCTTTTATCTTAAATAAAATTAACGTCAGTTTCCACAAGAAGGGAATATTTTGTACCAATATCAAGAATCCTTTTTTATTTTTAGTTCACATGTCTACATACAGACCGGAACTGATTTGTCGATACGCCAGACTGTCAGCAGTGTTGGAAATGGATGTTAGTTTAGCGCAACAAGCACAGCGTGAGGTGGGTGGTCTTATTTGTTAACTTTTTACATTCAAGTCATTAATTTGTTCTTTGTGTTGGGAAGAATTGAAATAATTATAATAATCAGAATTAAATTTATTCATGTTATTTTTATTTGCAAAAGAACTCATTTTAACCTTTTTTTTAGCATCATTTAATTATTGTTTTTTTGTATATTATAATTTTTTGAAATGAGTTTAAAATGGCTTCCACATTTTTCCAGGCTTTTTCTGACTTAGAACTGAATGCTACAAGGGACCGAGTCGATAAACTAAACAGTCTTCAACAAAATCTGGACCGATCTTGGAAAGGAACAAGATGGGTAATGGACTTAATAACATTTGCAAGAGACAAATCAGTGCGTGGAGGTGTACCATGTAGTATGTTAGACAATTCAACAGACGATGCTTTCTCGCCAAAAATTACTGATGAAGTTTTTGACAATAATAATTCACATCAGAGTTGTGGATCAACAGGCTGTGATTCAAATGAGATCAGTGTTGGAAAAGACAACAGAAAAATTGCAAAATTTTACGATCCAAATGAGGAGGTTTCGAATTCTAATGGGCATGTGCAAAAAGAAGCCAATCCCTCATCGTCGGGAATTCTACAAGTATATGTTGCTTATGAAACGGGACTTTCGAAAGGAACACGTGTGAGATTGCATGTGACAGAAAACACAACGGCACGCGAAGTGGTGACTTTAGTTGTTAAGCAATTGAACAAAGCAGTGACAATGAAAGGGAAATCTGGCCCCATATATGGCGAGGATGAACTTGATAAATTTTGTCTTGTTGCAGTAATAGGGGCTAGAGAAAGAATACTCCGAGACGACTACAATCCATTACAGTTACAAAATCCATGGACTAAAGGCAAATTGTACGTTCGTATGAAACGAAATTTGCTGGCTGCCATTCAGCAAGGCCATGCAACAGAAGTGTAGCATTTTATTAGCATTATTTTCATAGTTTTGATTGGGTTTCAATTTCTTGTCTTTCATAAAAAATTTGGAAGAAATGAATTTTATGCTTGAATGTGATATAGTGCTAAAGAGTTATTTAAAAAAATGATGAAAAAATTGTGTGCGATAAACTACTCATGCAATTTGCTTTACCAGAATTCTTTGTCTTCAAAGGTATCCACTAAACTGTTATATTTGTTAAGAACATTTCTTGAATGACAAGAAACTGATTTCCATAATTAGCAAAATGTTCAGTGCTTTCATTGTTTATTCATATCATTATAAAAATGTGATATAATTTTTTTTTAGATATGCAGTTTTTTTTTCTGGTTTGTAGATCTGTGATCATTTTTATACTCAAAAAGTGAATATCATAGTTTGTATTTTGGGAGGAGGTAAAATTTGATTGAATCATCCTATTATAAACATTACTCTTTTTTTTTATAGAAAACAATAAAATTCAGAATATAGAGTAATACTCATGTTATCAATACATATATTTTCAACCCCCCTTCCCCCCACACACACTTTTTCAAGAGTAAAATCTTGATAAAAGTTTTGTTTCATATTCAAGTACAAGTTTACTGCTGTATTTGTGATTTTTTTATATAAAAAACTAGGCATTTATTTATTTATTAATTTATATTTAGTCCGATGGAATTAATTTAATTCAGTTTTTTTTTAACCATTTCTCTGTTGACCTCCTTTTAAAGTTTGTTCAAAATTATAGAAAATAAAGAGTTTTTATGTAAAAGTTGAGTTTCCTTAATATTCAAATTAGAAAATATAATTTTGGAAAAAATTTTTAAGTTATCAATATAGACTAACCATAACATTTATGCTCATAACAACCTAGTCAGATTGTGTGAACATTATATCATTAACCTAATTTAAATTCACTTACTAGTCAATCATTCTTACAAAATATTGATTCCATCCATTTATACATTGGTTTAAATTTTTTACATAATTTATTAATTTGATCATTTTGGGGATGTGATGTGCAATCAAAATACAATGTGAGATATAAATTTTCATCATTACTATTTTTCATGCACCTTGGGTTGAATTTTGAAAAAGATAAGCCTTTTATTTACAAAAAATTCTCCAAGGCTATTTTGATATATTTTTTATTAAATTTCCTTTTTTCAAGTTTTATTTATATATTTATTTATTCTGAAATATAATTTTTTTTTCTTCAAATTTTGTTTTGTTATCATATGCCAAATATGAAAATCAGTATCTTATGAATATTTATAACTTCACATTGTATCATGAAGATTCTTCCATATAAATTAGTAGTTTTTGTATTTTATGCATTAAATAATAAAATCTTAGTTGATAGATATCATTAAGTAACAAATAACATTTTATGAATTAAAGTCCATGAGGCCATTTATTTTTAATTAGTTGGTTTATGGATCCGACGACCCGATTTTGCTGATCTGAAGAAGAAAAATAAAATTGAAAATTTTGGTTTTTTATTACCGCCGACCCTCTGAAATCAGCCATCCCAAAAATAGAAATAAATTAAAATCCTTTTTGCATCAAAATTTCATAAAAGATTATGTTCCAATTCGTCTAAAAATAGATTATCTATTAATAAAATACTTGTAAACATGATCCAAAAAAAAAATCTATTTTTAGCCGTTAGTTGATGCCAATTACCGAAACAACTTTTTTTGAAACAAATTTCCTTTTAGAATCCATGCGGCTTTTAAGTTCGTTTTGTATGAATATCTTGATTCCGTAAGATATCGAATCCACTCATTTTATGTTGTCGTAGTTGACGAGTCGGATCTCTTGAAAAGGGAATAGTCTACTGAACAACACCTTTTAAGATAGATGTTGGGTCATTTGGGTTTCATTTTTTTTGGCAATATAACCAAGATTGTTCAAAATTACACGATTTTCCCTCTTTTTTTCCCCGACCAACCGACCCTATTTTTTTAAAAAAAAAATCCGTAAACCAATTAATTAAAAATAAATGGCCTGAACATATAAGTCCACTTTTATACTAAATCCTTTATTCAAATTTATACTAAATCTAGACATCAGAAACATGAAACTACTGTTTCGTAAGAATTTACTACATGAATTTTGACTTATTCGATCAATCAAATATTTTTTGTTGTTTCATGTTTTGTATATTAAGCCAAGCTATTTATAATGTTTCTTTGTAATGGCATTGAATTGTTACAAGTTAAATAAAATAAGAAACTTTATTATTTTTGATTTTCTTGCACCATAGAAGTTTTGAAAGGCATTTATTTGTGTTCTCAAATATCTGTCTAAAACCATTTCTGTCAATAATATTGGTATTATATATATTTTTATCCAACATTTCAAATATCTTATTTTGAAATGCTAGTTTTTGCTGTAATAACATGATACAGACCAGAAGTTATCGGTGGATCAGCTCTTGTATCATCCCTCTACCCACTTGTAAATGTGGGAAATGTCATTTAATAATCTACAATAATATTATTCAAAGACTGCCAAGAAACAATGTAAGGACAAAATCGACAATAATGGCCATCATCATCAGACTTGGTTGACATTGACACTTTTAAATTCTGAATAACAACTACATAGCATAGAGAATGGAAACGGGGAATGTGTCAAAGAGACAACAACCCGACCAAAGAGCAGAAAACAGTTCAAGGCTACCAATGTGTCTTCAACACAGCGAAAAAATCCCACACCCAGAGGTAGGCTTCAGCTGGCCCCTAAACAATAATGTATACTAGTTCAGCAAAATGGACAGCACACTAAACTCCGAAACATACATGTTTAGATACTACACTAGGTTATATTAATGAGGAACTGAGGAGCTATGGCTACTTTGGTGCTGTTTCACTAACAGATATGCCTGCAAGCCTCCAACAAGGGCTTTTCTGACTTTTTCAAAGACTTTTTTATCCCAAATTAGTTTTTATGAACCATCTTTGCAAGTTACTTGTCCAAGTCTTGTTACTGAATGAAAATTCAAGATGATTGAATGACAACACAAGACTTCATTATACCCCCTGCAAACGAAGTTTGGGGGGGGGTGTATAGATTTCAGTCTGTCTGTCTGCATGTCCGAAATAACATTGTCCGCAACTCCTCCTACATTACTTGCATGATTCTCACATTAAACTTTATGGAGTGTTAGATCAATATATGGAGATGTGCATATTGTCAGGAATTTCTGTTTGGACAAGAAATGTAAAAGACACGGCTGTTGGGACTTATGCAGTTTTTAACAAAACTTCGTTCCGTGTGTTTGCCGCAACTCCTTCTACATATTACTTGCATGATTCTCACATGAAACTTTATGGAGTGTTAGACCAATATATGGAGATGTGGATATTGTCAGGAATTTCTGTTTGGACAAGAAATGTAAAAGATATGGCTGTTTGGACTTAGGCAATTTTTAACAAAACTTCGTTCCATATGTTGTCCACAACTCCTCATGAAACTTAATGGAATGTTAGATCACTATATGGAGATGTGCATATTGTCAGGAATTTCTGTTTGGACAAGAAATGTAAAAGATATGGCTGTTTGGACTTAGGCAATTTTTAACAAAACTTCGTTTCATGTGTTGTCCGCAACTCCTTCTACATTACTTGAATGATTCTCATGAAACTTAATGGAGTGTTAGATCACTATATGGAGATGTGCATATTGTCAGGAATTTCTGTTAAGACAAGAAATATAAAAGATATGGCTGTTTGGAATTAGGCAATTTTTTACCAAAACTTCGTTCCATATGTTGTCCGCAACTCCTCCATTACTTTCATGATTCACATGAAACTTTATGGAGTGTTAGATCACATTATAGAGATGGGCATATTGTCAGGATTTTCTGTTTGGGCGAGTAGTTTGAAAAATATGACGATTTGAACTTTGTGTAGGCTTCAAAACAGACATGTTGCTGCGTGTGGTATAACTATTAGTCCCTTTCAGGACAGTTCTAGTTAACATTGAATTTCGGCTTTTATCTTTTATAGTTGTGACACAGAATACTATCTTGAATTTCAAACAAATTGTGTAAGCCTCTATTTCATTTGTCCCAATGAAGTTGAGGACGAAGGTGCCACGTGAGTATGGCAATAAATAACCCCAGTGTTTTAATGTCGGAATAATACAAAGCCAAGATTTCTGAAACCAATTCACTTACAAGCATCTAGATAGGTGTACAGATATCTATCTGGAAGGAGTCCTATTTGTATAAAAATGACACTACAGTGCTCACATTTCTCGGTTAATTAGATCTGGTAATTATTGACAGCTGTGAAATGATGCCAACAAATTGATATGAAATATAAGCAACAAAATTCTATAATTTACATGTATGATTAAAACAGTTTCCACTATCATGGTACAATTTGAAAAAAAGCAAATCTTTATTGGGTTATATTGGTATTGTCAGTTGTTTGTTTAGCTGGGGTTTTATGCTGTTTTCAGCACATTTGGCTATTTTGCTACGGCCAGGTTTTATTGGTAGAGGAAGCCGGAGTACCCGGAGAGAACCACTGACTATCGGTAGGAATTGTCAATTAAGATCGGAGTCGAACACACCCCGCCACAGGTGAGATTCGAACTCACAACCTCAGTGTCGACAGGCTAGTGCTTTATTGAATTTGGTTAAGTTATTGTTTAACAGTAGCACAGCACTTGGTTGGAAGATGCATTTGGGAAAGCTTGACCTCATTCTGTCAATGCCTTTCGAATAATAGATTGCCCCATCTTTACTTTTAAGTCTTTGTGCAACCAATGACTTAGAATTTGGGATGACTCGCAATTTGTTGAAATTTGACACAATCATCTACGAGACCAGTGTGTGTGTGTGTGTATTGGGGAATGGGGTTCTTCCTTGCTAAAGCCGCATCTTACAAAACTTTTTGAATTTTAAGGATTTTTTCTTCCTTGTATAAAATTTCATCCTTCTTTTTACATTGTAAGATAAGACAGGAAAAAAACCTTTATATCAGTCACCATTCTTGGACTTGAATCACTGCATGTATATAGGATGAAAAACTATAGAAAGGTGTGGCCTAGATCACAGTGAACGTCTATCAGTATCCAAAAGATACTAGATAAAAAAATGTTTTGAAAAGAATTATTTTTTTTAAAAGGTATATATTTTTATAGACTAAAAGATATAGAAGAATGAAACCATATGAAATGTGTATATATATATAAATTACACAAACAGCTCAATGCTTTAAAAAATATCATAATATCTCTTTCCTAAATATGATCATTCAAAATGCTTATTTTGAACTGTTTTTTCCGTCCTTGTTTCTTTTGATACATGGTAAACAAATATATATTACATATCCTGAGATACAATTTTGAATTCCCATGATCATAGTTTGAAACTTCATACAAAAGCTACCACACCACAGGGCTGGTTGCTGTTTATGAAACTTGTCAGTCCTGCTCAAGTTCAGCCAGTCCGGGTTTCCTGAATTTTAGTTTGTGCTATGTTGTTATTATTGCAATGTAAACAAAAAAGAAATCTAAATATAGAAACGAGGAACCTCCGAACGAAACATTTTCCGTTCACGTCTTTCCGACCACCGGGCAAGATATTCATTTTGCCAAGATATTCATTTTTCGTAAAAAAACACTCGGCAATGGTGCCAAAGCTAAAAACAATTCAATAACTAGAGGCTCTAAAGAGCCTGTACCGCTCACCTTGTTTTAACTTTTCGCCTTGAGCAGGACTAAAAATTTAAGTGTTGCACTCAATTTGGATGGTTTTTCTATAGAGTCCTATGTTAAACTAAGTTCGGCTGTGGCAGCCATCTTGGTTGACAGTCCATTCAAAAGACACATTTCTAAAAGAGAACCAACTAAAGACCATTACTGCTAAGTCTTGTTCCAACTGGCTAAGTGGTTTCAGACAAGAAGATTTTTAAATCAATTTTCCTATAGGGTCCTATATTAAACAATGCTGCCAAATCTGGCTCCAATATGTCATGTGGTTTCAGACAAGAAGATTATTCAATGAATTTTCCTATAGGGCCCTATTTTAAACTAATTTCGGTTGTGGCGGCCATCTTGGTTGACAGTCCGGGTCATCGGACAGACCTCTGTAAGAGGACCATCTAAGGACCATTGCTGCCAAATCTGGTTCCAATTGGTCAAGTCGTATCAGACAGGAGATTTTTCAATGAATTTTCCCATAGAGCCCTATGTTTAACTAATTTCGGCTGTGGTGGCCATCTTGGTAAACAGTCCGGGTCATCGGACGTACTTCTGAAAGAGTATTTCCTAAGGACCATTACTGCCACATGTGCCAAGTTTGGTTCCAATTGGCCTTGTAGTTTCATCCCCCTTTTTTCTATTTTCATTAACAGCAGCTATGTCGGTTGGAAGTCGGGGATACCGGATGTATTTTTTGAAAGAGGCTACCCAAGGATCATTCAACCATGTCCGACCATGGCAGCCATATTGGATGGCACCCCGGAAAACCGAACAAAAATTTTAAATACATACAGGGACTATTCCACTAAAGTTTGGTTTAAATTGTTCAGTGGTTTCCGAGGAGTAAAATTCCCATAGGCTCAATGTTAAACTAAGTCCAGCAATGACAGCCATGTTGGATGATGTTCGGGGAAACCGAACACAAGTTTTAAAAGGGGCCACCCAAGGACCATTCCACCAAAGTTTGGTTCAAGTTGGCCTAATGTTCTCAAGAGAAGATATCGAAAATGTTAAAATTCCCATAGGGTCCATGGTTAGACTTTGTCCGACCATGGCAGCCATATTGGATGGCACCCCGGAAAACCGAACAGAAATTTTAAAGGGGACCATACAAGGACTATTCCACTGAAGTTTGGTTTAAATTGGTTCAGTGTTTTCCGAGGAGTAAAATTCCCATAGGCTCAATGTTAAACTAAGACCGGCAATGGCAGCCATGTTGGATGGCTTTCGGGGAAAAAAAACATATTTTTAAAAAGGGACCACCCAATAACCATTCCACCAAAGTTTGGTTCAAATTGGCCCAGTGGTCTCAGAGAAGATAACGAAAATTATAAAATTCCCATAGGTTCCATATTAAACTATGTCCGACCATGGCGGCCATATTGGATGGCACCGGGGAAAACCGAACCATTCTTTTAAAGGGGACCATCCAGGATCTATTCAACTAAAGTTTGGTTTAAATTGGTTCAGTGGTTTCAGAGGAGTTGACGAAAAAGTAAAATTCCCATAGGCTCAATGTTAAACTAAGTCCGGCAATGGCAGCCATGTTGGATGGCTTTTGGGGAAACCGAAGATTTTTAAAAAGGGACCACACAATGACTATTCCACCAAAGTTTGGTTCAAATTGGCCCATTTGTCTCAGAGAAGATAACGACAATGTTAAAATTCCGATAGGGTCCGATGTTAACTTATGTCCGACAATGGCAGCCATATTGGATGGCGGCCGGGAAAACTGAACAAATTTTAAAGGGGGCCATCCAAGGACCATTCAACTAAAGCTTGGTTTAAATTGGCTTAGCGGTTTCAGAGGAGTTGATGAAAATGTGAAACGTTTACGACGACTACGGACACAAATTGATGAGAAGCTCACATGGCCTATTAGGCCAGGTGAGCTAAAAAGGGGAAAAAATCAATTTCGAAATTAACATTATAAATAATCCTTGTTATTATGCAAAGCATATGTTTTAGTATCTAATTGAATGAATTATTTATTGTGGGATTAGATTTTTTGCTTATTTAACCTTTTTTCATTCATTACCACGATTTAGTGAGAGAGTTGTGCCGTATATACTAGTATTGTAATATGTTTTAATTGTCCTGTAACATGGGTCTGATATAGGTTAGAGGAAATGTATATAATTTCAGTAACAATTTTTTTCTTCCTTGTCATAAAATCATAATTCGGTTTTCTACATTGCAAGATGGTAGATAAGATAACACAGGGAAAAGATTCATATTATATGTCATCATCAGCTGATCGTCTCTTGGAATTTGATTAATCACAATGCAGGAGGAAATTCCACGGACTTCATATGGGAATAATACGTTGAAAGGTGTGACCTGGATCCTACCTAGTAAACGTTTATCAATATCCAAAAGATATTTTTACAAAAAAAATCATGTTTCGAAAAGCACTATTCAGTTTATGGTATATATTCCCTACATGTAACAACTTGTACGTTTTTTACGGATTTGCTATATATTTAAAGATAGACGAATACTCATAAACTTATAGCATGGTTATATAGATTTCGCAAGCAGCACAATACATGTAATTCCAAATAAATAACCGTTATTAAATATCTCTTGACTAAATATCTTGCTTCGAGAAAAAATTATATGACCTTTTTTTTCAGTCCTAGTTTCTTTAATTTGTAACATCGTGAACAAATATAACTAGAGGCTCAGGTGATCGTATATCGCTTATCTGGCTTTTAGTAGGACAATTGAAAATGTAAGCTCTTTTTGTATCACAAGGCTGTTCAAGAAACGCAAAAGGTCAATCTATCCTTGATATTTGACTTTTGACCTAAAATTGGATCATTTGCATCTGTCCTTTCATATAAGATCAAATTCCTGCCAACTTTGTTTACAGTCTTCCAATTAGTTTATGAGCAAATGATAAAAAGTCCTTTCCCATATGGTTTCAATGGAAATTTTGAACAGCCGCAGACGGCAGATGAATATCAACCAAAAGTTGATCGTTTGTAGAGGGTATTGTCATCAATCCTGCAAAATTTCGAAACATTTTATAATATAGTTTCAGAGGAGAATTGGTCAATGAAAAAAAAAATAGCCTCTGGCGGCCATTTTGTTCATCCAACCGGTACTAATGGTGGATTGTTTATAGAGGTCCTTCCAAGTAGTTCCAGAGAAGATCGAAATGAGATAATTTTACGGAAGACGGACCGAACGGACGCAAAGTGATGACATAATTAAAGCCCAAAGTATGAATATTTCCTGCAATAACCACTCTTCATTTTTGCTCAAGGTCAAACAATTCAGCAAAAAGCCAAAAAAAAAAAAAAAAACAAAAACAAATTTCGAAATACCATAGTAAATATTCTTGGATGACGATTTTGATGTGTTAGATGTACACTTTTTGTTGACTTACGACTCATCTGTTATGCTTAAGGTCAATACTATAGTCTAATTAATTAATGCAGTGGTTTTTGTTATACAATTTATGAACAGGTACAGTCCTTTTTTCCTCCGCACCATGGTTATTATGCAAAGCATAGGTTTTAGTATCCAACTCATTCAATTAATTACTCATAACGCCCAACATATACATTTTTCGTCGAATAACCACTCATCATTTATCCAAGGCTAAACAATTAAACAAAAAAGAAAAAGCGAAAACAATCCATACGGAAATACTATTGTAAATTTTCTTGTATACCTATGTGTGTGTACTAGATGTGCAGATTTCGTCAGTTGTGCATAGTTATAAAATGTTGAAATTGAGACCATGGTCTAGAATGAAGTGGTTTTTCTTATCCAGTTTAAAAACTTGTCCAATACATTTTAATTCTGACCATGGTTATTATGCAAAGCCCACGTGTATGTTCTAATATCAAACTAATTGAATAAATTACTTATTGGGGGATTATATTTTATTGCTATCTTCTTATGTGTAACCACTACCATAATTTTGGGTATCTATTACAAGCCATTCAGTTGTATTCCATGTCTTGTTCAATGTTTATTTGATAAATAAATTGGTTTATTTTTATTTGTGATTAGTTTGTTGAATATTTACATTTTTATCGGATCCGATTTGTTCAGGAGGTTGTTTACAGCAATATTTCCAGATCCATGCTAATGGTTGTGGGGAAGACAAGAAAAGAAAAACAAGACAACAAAGTCACTAAACTAAATTCATTTACAATGTAGACAAAAATACAATTACAAAATATACAGGGTAACAGACAAATTACATAAATAAAACAAGACTGAACATTTACCCAACACTGCTAACATTATATATAATACTGCAAAATCTTCGTTTTTACTTGGACAGTCTCGATCTCAAGTATCGTTAGGCAGTCATTTTTTAATGCCAGAGATAAAAGTCAAACATTTTGTTACACTATTGGTTCTTCCTGGCATAGTTCTGTCCTTGGGCATTTTGGCTTTACCACTTTCGGTCAATTTGGCATTTTTGGCAACATGTTTATCAGTTGTTCTTATGACTTATGTTGAAAACCAAAACAATAAATAATAAACAAGTAATAATTCTGTTGGGATGACAACACTAAGTAAAGTCAAGAAATACCAAAGGGATATTCGAAGGAGGGAAAAATCATAACTGACAAACTCCGGAGAACAACGAAGACCAAACCAAAACAATACACACACCACAAATAAAAACTAAAAACATATGAACAACATGGACCCCACCAAAAAACCGGTTGTAGACCCAGGTGCTCCGGAAGAGTAAGCAGTCTCTGCTTCCTGCTTCATGCTGCCCATGTCAAATCTGGTATGAGGAAGGGATAATATCAATGGAACAGATACATTTTCATTTGGCAAACGGTTTTTTCATATCTGTTAAACAAGTCATGATGACACCCATAAAATGTTAATAAGGATGACTTCAACTTAGGAGCAACGTAACACTGGTGAGCAACTTTTCTGTCAGGAGCCAGGCTCTGTCCAGGAAGTCAATGTATATGTCACAAGTTCTGGAATAACGTACGAGTTGTGAAATATATACTCCATACGCCGGCGCTTCTCAAACGACGTTTCAAACCATATATATACGACACCGATTTTTTTTTATTTTAATTATTACGTATTGAATATGTTTACAACAAATACGAGTACGTTATCCGTTTGCCGTATGCCTCTTGCAAGGAGATGAGAGTATGATTTTGAGTAGAATAAGTTCATTTATTCGTCTTTACTCAGTAGATAAATTAGTTGTGCTTATTAATTCATCATTATATCTTTAACCGGATTCCCATCAAGAAGTAGAATTTAGCTTAAAATTCAGCACTGTGTCCACTGTTTCTATAAATCTAAAAGTCAGTTCTCATGACTTGTGTGAATTTCTGGCTGGTATTAAAATACTATGAACAGAGGTATTTGGAAAAAATGAAGTTGACTATTTCATCATAATTTCTACAATCAGTAACGAAAAAGGTGATTTTTACCTATCCATAAATTGATATACTGCTTAAGAATAAGTAAACAGTCATGTAGCTGAATCAAATTACAGGTTAATCGTTTGTGAAAAATATGATATAACGAAAGAAACAGCAAAGAAAAAAATGTTTTCATCTTGATCTCAGATTTTACACCCATCTTCATATATATTACAGATGACAATAATTTTTAAACATACAAGAATTACTTTTATACACTGATGCTCCACATTATGATTGTCATTAAGTTTATTTTTTCCGCTGTCATACACCCATCAAGAAGTATAATTCACTCAACTTTTCCTAGAATGAACCATGCCAAAAATTAAAGAACCTGTAAATCCGACAACAATTAAAACCAAAGAATATGCAACATAGTTCTTAAATTTGTCTCTGAAAAGATAGGCATTCACACATCCTACGCATAAAATAGATAACGGAAATACCAAAATAAATATACCATTATACACCATATCTGGTAAAATAACTTCAGAATATGTAATTGATCCAGCACAAATATTGCTTAAATAAGGGTCAATATATAGATCGCCACTTGGTAACCTATAATATGTTACATTATAAAGAGTATTATTACAGGATGTTTGGTTTGATGTTGTTTACGATTCGTTCGTATTTATACATTCCAATTTTGTCCCCCATATGTCTTTTGAAATATCATTTGGAACATTTATCACAACATCTAATGTATAATAAGTAAATAAGATACATATGACTACCTTTGGAATAAAATGGTAAAAAGTTTTGTTACGATAAGGTAGATAAAACCTTAATCCAACAACCGTAACGGCATAGATATACATGTATACTGTAGTAGGCATGCATGTTAAATGTTTAAAATAACTGCTTAGTCCCGTTTGTAACATTAAACTGAAAAGGCAAACAAGAATGATGACCTTAATGTATATATCTGAATAATAGATTAATCCATTGCTATAGTAAGCTTTTAGAGAAAAGACATTTGTAAAAAAAAGTGAAAAAACAGACAACAACAAACAAGGAATTAATATTCGGAAATCCATTGCAGTGCCTGGAACTGATAGACTAAGAAAATGAACTTCTGTTACATTCGTTAGAAATTCAACATCTAAAGAGCAATATGAGTCCTTATTCGGAAAATTATCAACTATTTTATTCATATAAGACATATATAGAATTTTAGAAAACAAAAATGTTAAACATAAAAGGAAACTAATTGTATATATGGCTAAATAAAAATTTAATTCTTTTTCAATGTACTTTTTGGGTAGATTTAAAGCTTCAAATCCTTCAGTATCATCCTTTTTTTGGTAATAACTCGGTAGACGTCCGTCAGAGTCCCGCAAACAATTATTCGCCCCTTTCTCAAGAAATACATGGACAATTTACAGGCGCGTTGCAATATCTTGAACGTTTTTAACGGAAGTATGTAATGGTGTACATCCTTCGTCATCCCGTAAATTCACTGCATTGCAGAAAAGTGAGCTACCAGTTGTGTTTAGAATTACATTTTTTCAATACGGAAACGCTTGTTAGCTTTCTGCCACTGTCGCATACAGAAAACTCCACAGTTCCTATTTCACAGTTAACCGAGGAGTATTTTATAGTGCTGTCACGACTCCGTTCTAGCGTCTTTTTAGATGAGTGTGTCAGTATGAGTTCTGCGATTTGACTGCTCTGTGTGTAGTGAAGTGGAATTTTCCCAAATCTATCACGCATGCTTACATCAGCCTTGTGAGAAAGAAGAAGCTCTGAAACTTCAATATTGTTTCTTATAACAGCTAAATGAAGTGGCGTCAGGCCAAGTTTGTCTGCAGCATTAATGACTTTCAATTTTCTTGCTTTTAATTTTTTATCTAAAACTTTTGGTTTTCCATTGTAATTTGAAGAGGACAAATCTTGCAATAGCTCGATTAAAATTTCTATATCACCTCTTTGCACTGCATAATGTAACACTGTCCAACCATGTTTTTTTTTACTGTCAATATTACTAGGTTTCAGTGACGATAATGCAACGGACTTGTCGCCTTTGTAAACAAGGTCATGTGTACGATTTTCTATTAAATCATCCTTAAACATTAAATCAAGTATTTTTTCTTCCCCTTTTAGCAGCACAATGTATAATGAAGAAAATCCATTAAAATGTGATATTTCGGAACGGGCATTATTTTGATATAAAAGCGTTATTATTTCTAAATTTCCCCTATCGACTGCAATACCGAGTGGAGATCTTAATCCAAATACGTAAATCCATGGAATTTACCTTAGCACCACGTTCAATAAGAAGGTTCACGAGCTCATAATCCATTTTATCAACAGCAATTGATAAGGGTGTCTTACCATTTAGAGAAAAACAATTTAAATCGGCTCCACTAGATATCAAAGATTTTACAATATCAATGTCGCCTGCTAAAACAGCGAGAGGAAATAGTATTTTTCCTACTGGATACAAAATATCTCTAGAAAGTAGTTTCTTCTTGTCTTTTTTTTCTATCCTATCCCACAAATACTGAAAAAAAAGTACATCGTAACGCAACCACCCAATGGATCAGCTTACTTCTGTGGCCCCAAGACGTTCTCATCACTTGGTTGAATGCATGTTCGAAAATTTTCTTCTGCGGTAATAATGTTTCCTTAAGTGAGTCTAAGATACCAGAAACAAGTTCAGAACTGACAGTATTGACCAAAGAATTTGGAAATTTGCCATCCAAATTTTCTATATGCGTTACTAGATGTGAAACAAAGTTTTCGTCTTCAAATAGCTTGCTCGTGAGGACACTGAAAAATCGACCTTCTCGCAATTCCTCATGAAACCGGTCAGAAAGATGACGAAAATCTTCGTGTTCTAAGATTATAATATTTTCATCATCGGTGGATAATTTAAACTTAAAACTTTAAGTGTTGCACTCCATTTGGCTGGTTTTTCTATAGGGTTCTATGTTAAACTAAGTTCGGCTGTGGCAGCCATCTTGGTTGACAGTCCATTTAATGGACACATTTCTAAAAGAGAACCATCTAAAGACCATTACTGCTAAGTCTTCTTCCAACTGGCTAAGTGGTTTCAGACAAGAATATTTTTAAATCAATTTTCCCATAGGGTCCTAAATAAACTAAATATGGCCGTGGCGGCCTTCTTGGTTAACAATCCGGGTGATCGGACACGATTCTGAAAGAGGACATCTAAGGACTATTCCTACCAAGTCTGTCTCTAATTGGCTTAGTGGTTACAGACGAGAAGATTTTTGAGTGAATTTCCCATAGGGTAATATGTTAAACTAAGTTCTGCTGTGGTGGCCATCTTGGTCCACAGTCTACGAAATCGGACATATTTCTGAAAGAGGACCTCTTAAGGACCAATGCTGCCAAATCTGGCTCCAATATGTAATGTGGTTTCAGACAAGAAGATTTTTCAATTAATTTTCCTATAGGGCCCTATTTTAAACTAATTTCGGATGTGGCGGTCATCTTGGTTGACAGTCCGGGTCATTGGACAGACCTCTGTAAGAGGATCATCTAAGGACCATTGCTGCCAAGTCTGGTTCCAATTGGTCAAGTGGTTTCAGACAAGAAGATTTTCAATGAATTTTCCCATAGGGCCCTATGTTTAACTAATTTCGCCTGTGTTGGCCATCTTGGTAAACAGTCCGGGTCATCGGACATACTTCTGAAAGAGAACCTCCTAAGGACCATTACTGCCACATATGCCAAGTTTGGTTCGAATTGGCCTTGTAGTTTCATCCCTTTTTTTCTGTTTTTAGTAACAGCAGCTATGTCGGTTGGAAGTCGGGGATACCGGATGTATTTTTGGAAAGGGGCTACCCAAGGACCATTCAACCATGTCCGACCATAGCAGCCATATTGGATGATACCCCAGAAAACCAAACACAAATTTTAAAGGGGACCATACAGGGATTAAATTGGTTTAGTGGTTTCCGAGGAGTTGATAAAAAAGTAAAATTACCACGGGCTCAATGTTAATCCAAGTCCAGCAATGACAGCCATGTTGGATGGTGTTCGGGGAAACCGAACACAAGTTTTAAAAGGGGCCACCAAGGACCATTCCACCAAAGTTTGGTTTAAATTGGCCTAATAGTCTCAAAGAAGATAACGAAAATGTTAAAATTCCCATAGGGTCCATGGTTAGACTATGTCCGACCATGGCAGCCATATTGGATGGCACCCCGGAAAACCGAACATAAATTTTAAAGGGGACCATACAAGGACTATTCCACTAAAGTTTGGCTTAAATTGGTTCAGTGGTTTCAGAGGAGTTGACGAAAAAAGTAAAATTCCCATAGGCTCAATGTTAAACTAAGACCGGCAATGGCAGCCATGTTGAATGGCTTTCTGGAAAACAAACACATTTTTAAAAAGGGGCCATCCAAAAACCATGCCACCAAAGTTTGGTTCAAATTGGCCCAGTGGTCTCAGAGAAGATAACGAAAATGTTAAAATTCCCATAGGGGCCATGTTAAACTATATCCAACAATGGCGGCCATATTGGATGGCACCCAGGAAAACCGAACCCTTCTTTTAAAGGGGACCATCAAAGGTCCATTCAACTTGGCCCAGTGGTCTCAGAGAAGATAACGAAAATGTTAAAATTCCCATAGGGTCCAATGTTAACTTATGTCCGACCATGGCAGCCATATTGGATGGCCGCCGGGAAAACCGAACACAAATTTTAAAGGGGACCATCCAAAGTTTGGTTTAAATTGGCTCAGCGGTTTCAGAGGAGTTGGTGAAAATGTGAAAAGTTTACGACGACGGACGCAAAGTGATGATAAAAAGGGGAAATTAAAGTGCATAGCACTGCTAGGGTTAGGTTGCTAGCATTTGACTTTTATTTGTACAAACGTACAGTCTTTTTTTTAAAACGTATATTTTCGCAACACAGTGTATCTGAGCTGAAGGTTCTACTACTCAACTTTACTGCGCATGTCTGTACATAAATATGCACTAATCAATCAAAGAAAGCACGAGTCGGCTAACGCTTCTTGAATTATCACTCTAAATTGATTTTTTTTTAAAAAGACAAACGCATAATAATGATTTGATGAATTAAAATAAACAGAAATGAATGGTCTTCAAGTTATTAAGGTTATATAAAACGACAAAGTTTGGACAATTGTAGAAGGGGGTCATTTCTATTTACACTACATTGCGCATGTGCAGGTAGATCAGAACGTAAACATTCAAGCTTTCAATTAAAATAAACCCATTATACCTTCGATAATACCGTTTTCTAAATTAATGATAAACACAGTGTTTTTCAATCTTAATGTGCAAGTTGTCGGAATTTCAAATAACCTGTATGCAATTCTATAACTGACCAACAGGTTTGTCAAAATGAAGTCACGATGATCAGGTCAAAAGGTTAATCAAATACACAAAATACCATCAGAATTACAAGAAGAATAAGCAAATAATGTGCAAAATATGTTCTGTATAAGTTAACAATCACAACAAAAATGGAACTTACCTTTGAAATCTTTTGAAAATAAACCTGATTGTAATCCTTCCCAAAATATCCGTGCAAATGTAAACATTCAAAATCCTTACGCCGATAGCATTGTACATTTTAAAAGGCGCGAATACTTTACACGGCTTTCAAAACAAAAAGGAAATCGTCAATAAAACACACATCTTTTATTAGATAACTGGACAATTTCACTTCTCGGTGTGTTTCAGTTACATTTCTATTAAAAAAACAACTACAACAGCAACAACAAATATTAGGACTATTTTACCGCGGAATGTTTATTTTCTTATATGATATTCCAATATAAACATAGTCGTAATTCGGAAAATATGGAGGTTTCTTTGCGCATGTGTCATCTCAAAATCGAGCTAAAAAGCTGCTTAACTAGCCTTGCTTAAGCTTCAATCCTAGATAAGCTTGCATATTTACTCATAAAAACATAGTTTCAAAAACTTCTGGTCCAACTTTTTCCACAAAACACCAGATTTCCAAAGTTTCCTTCATTGTCTAACCAAACGACCGACGGCATAAGGGTTTTGGTTGCTTAGCAACCTAACCCTAAAAATCAATTTCGAAATAACATTATAAATTACTCTTGTTATTATGCAAAGTATATGTTTTAGTATCTAATTGAATGAATTATTTATTTTGGGATTAGATTTTTTGCTTATTTACCCTTTTTTTATTCATTACCACAATTTAGAGAGAGTTGTGCCGTATATACATGTATTGTAATATGTTTAAATTGTCCTGTAACATGGGTCTGATATAGGTTAGAGGAAATGTATATAATTTCAGTATCGATTTTTTTCTTCGTCATAAAATCATAATCCGGTTCTCTACATTGCAAGATGGTAGATAAGATAACACACGGAAAAGATTCATATTATATGTCATCATCAGCTGGTCGTCTCTTGGAATTTTATTAATCACAATGCAGGAGGAAAGTCCACGGACTTTATATGGGAATAAAACGTTAGAAAGGTGTGACCTGGATTTTAGCTAGTGAACGTTTATCAATATCCAAAAGATATTTATTACAAAAACATTATTCAGTTTATGGTATTTATTCCCTACTAGTAACAACTTGTACGTTTTTTACGGATTTGTTATACATTTAAAGTTAGACGACTACTCATAAACTTATAGCATGGGTATATAGATTTCACAAGCAGCACAAAATACATGTAATTCCAATTATAGTTTATGAGCAAATGATAAAAAGTAGCCTTTGGCGGCCATGTTGTTATCCAACCGGTACTAATGGTGGATTGTTTGTAGAGGTCCTTCCATATATAATTCCTACCAAGTTACAAACCGCCAAGTAGTTTCAGAGAAGATCGAAATGAGATAAGTTGACGGACGACGGACCGGACAGACGCAAAGTGATGACATAATTAAAGCCCAAAATATGAATATTTCCTGCAATAGCCACTCTTCGTTTTTGCTCAAGGTCAAACAATTCAGCAAAAAGCCAAAAAAAAAAAAAAAAAAGATTTCGCAATACCATAGTATATATTCTTTGATGACGATTTTGATGTGTTAGATGTACACTTTTTGTTGACTTACGACTCATCTGTTATGCTTAAGGTCAATACTATAGTCTAATTAATTAATGTAGTGGGTTTTATTATACAATTTATGAACAGGTACAGTACCTTTTTCCTCCGGACCATGATTATTATGCAAAGCATAGGTTTTAGTATTCAACTAATTCAATTAATTACTCATAACGCCCAACATATACATTTTTCGTTGAATAACCACTCATCATTTATCCAAGGCTAAACAATTCAACAACAAAAAAGCGAAAACAATCCATACGGAAATACCATTATAAATTTTCTTGTATACCTATGTGTGTGTACTAGATGTGCACATTTCGTCACTTGGGCTTAGTTATAAAATGTTTAAATTGAGACCATGGTCTAGAATGAAGTGGTTTTTCTTATCCAGTTTAAAAACTGGTCCAATACATTTTAATTCTGACCATTGTTATTATGCAAAGCCCACATGTATGTTCAAATATCAAACTAATTGAATAAATAACTTAATAGGGGATTATATTTTATTGGTATCTTATGTGTAACCACTACCATAATTTTGGGAGAAATTTGTATCTATTACAAGCCATTCAGTTGTATTCCATGTCTTGTTCTATGTTTATTTGATAAATCAATTGGTTTATTTTTTATTTGTGATTAGTTTGTTGAATATTTACATTTTTATCGGATCAGATTTGTTCTGGAGGTTGTTTACACCAATATTTCCAGATCCATGCTAATGGTTGTGGCGAAGACAAGAAAAGAAAAACAAGACAACAAAGTTACTAAACTAAATTCATTTACAATGTAGACAAAAATACAATTACAAAATATACAGGGTAACAGACAAATTACATAAATAAAACAAGACTGAACATTTACCCAACACTGCTAACATTATATATAATACTGCAAAATTTTCGTTTTTACTTGGACAGTCTCGATCTCACGTATCGTTAGGCAGTCATTTTTTAATGCCAGAGATAAAAGTCAAACATTTTGTTACACTATTGTCTCTTCCTGGCATAGTTCTGTCCTTGGGTATTTTGGCTTTACCACTTTCGGTCAATTTGGCATTTTTGGCAACATGTTTATCACTTGTTCTTATGACTTATATTGAAAACCAAAACAATAAGTAATAAACAAGTAATAATTCTGTTGGGATGACAACACTAAGTAAAGTGAAGAAATACCAAAGGGATATTCGAAGGAGGGAAAAATCATAACAACTGACAAACTCCGGAGAACAACGAAGACAAAACCAAAAAATACACGCACCACAATTAAAAACTAAAAACATAAGAACAACATGGACCCCACCAAAAAAACCGGGAGTAGACCCAGGTGCTCCGGAAGAGTAAGCAGTCTCTGCTTCCTGCAGGACACCTGCCATGCTACCCATGTCAAATCCGGTATGAGGAAGGGATAATATCAATGGAACAGATCCATTTTCATTTGGCAAACGTTTTTTCATACATGTTAACCAAGTCATGATGACGCCCATAAAACTTTAATAAGGATGACTTCAACATAGGAGCAACATACCCGTGTCTGAGCAACTTTTCTGCCAGGAGCCGGGCTTTGTCCAGGAAGTCAATGTATATGTCACAAGCTCTGGAATAACGTACGAATTGTGAAATATTTACTCCATACGCCGGCGCTTCTCAAACGAGATTCCCCACCATATACTAGCATACGACACCTATTTATTATTAATTATTACGTATTGACTATGTTTACAACAAATACGAGTACTTCATCCGTTTGCCTTGTGCCTCTTACAAGGAGGTGGGAGTATGATTTTGAGTAGAATAAGTTCATTTATTAGTCTTTACTAAGTAGATAAATAAGTTGTGCTTATAAATTCATCATTATATCTTTAACCGGATTTCCAACATTTTGATCTCGACCACTGCTGATGAGTTGGCGGTCAACGAAATGGCCATACAGTGTATAAGATTCCTTCGGTATTTTGTGATACATTTTTTTTAAACATACATGTGTACACCCATCAAGAAGTAGAATTAAGCTGAAAATTCAGCACTGTGTCCACTGTTTCTATGAATTTAAAGTCAGTTCTCATGACTTGTGTGAATTTCTGGCTGGTATTAAAATACTATCAACAGAGGTATTGGGAAAAAATGAAGTTGACTATTTCATCATAATTTCCGCAATCAGTAACAAAAAGGCTATTTTTACCTATCCATAAATTGATATATTGCTTAAGAATAAGTAAAAAGTCATGTGGCTGAATCAAATTACAGGTTAATCGGTTATGAAACTAGAGGCTCTCAAGAGCCTGTATCGCTCACCTGGATTTAACTTTTACCTTGAGCAGACCTAAAAATTTAAGTGTTGCAGTCAATTTGGCTGGGTTTTCTATAGGATTCTATGTTAAACTAAAATTTCAGCTGTGGCAGTCATCTTGGTTGACAGTCCAGGTCAAAGGATATATTTCTAAAAGAGAACCATCTAAGAACCATTTCTGCTAAGTCTTGTTCCAACTGGCTAAGCGGTTTCAGACAAGAAAATTTTTAAATGAATTTTCCTATAGGGTCCAATATTTAACAAAGTTCGGTGTGGCAGCCATCTTGGTTGACAATCTGGGTGATCGGACACATTTCTAAAAGAGGACCTCCTAAGGACCAATGCTGCCAAGTCTGGCTCCAATATGTCAAGTTGTTTCAGAAAAGAAGATTTTTCAATGAATTTTTCCATAGGGCCCTATGTTAAACTAAGTTCGGGTCCATCTTGGTTTACAGTCTGGGTCATCGCACAAAATTCTGAAAGAGGACCATCTAAGGACCATTGCTACCAAGTCTAATTCTAATTGGCTTAATGGTTTCAGACGAGAAGATTTTTGAGTGAAATTCCCATAGGGTCCTATGTTAAACTAAGTTGGGCTGTGTCGGCCACTTGGTTCACAGTCCACGAAATCAGACACATTTCTAAAAAAGGACCTCCTAAGGACCAATGCTGCCAAGTCCTGCTCCAATATGTCCTGTGGTTTCAGAGAAGATTTTTCAATGAATTTTCCTAAAGGGCCCTATGTTAAACTAAGTTCGGTTGTGGCGGCCATCTTGGTTGACAGTCCAGGTCATCGGACACACCTCTGTAAGAGGACCATCTAAGGACCATTTCTGCCAAGTACGGTTCCAATTGGTCAAGTGGTTTAAGACAAAAATATTTTTCTATGAATTTTCCCATAGGGCACTATGTTAAATTAAGTTTGGTTGTGGCGGCCATCTTGGTTAACAGTCCGGGTCATTGGACATAATTCTGAAAGAGAACCTCCTAAGAACCATTACTGCCAACTTTGGTTCCAACTGGCCTTGTAGTTTCATATAAGAAGATTTTTTAAATTCACCCCCCCCCCCCCCCCCCCGCCTTATTCTATTTTTAGTATATATGATATGAGCCTAAAACTGCAAAATTTCCTTAAAATTAACAGTTCATGGGCAATAACCCAACAAAGGGTTGACCGATTCGTCTGAAAATTTCATGACAGGTAGATCTTGACCTGATGAACATTTCTAACCCATGTCAGTTTGCCGTTATTGCTTTAGTTTTGAGATATAAGACAAAACCTGCAGTTTATCCCTATGTTCTATTTTTAGCCATGTCGGCCATGTTGGTTGACAGGCGGTGTCATCGGACATACTTTTTAAACTAGATACCCTAATGATGCTTGTGGCCAAGTTTGGTACCATTTGGCCCAGTAGTTTCAGTGGAGAAGATTTTTTTGTAAAAGTTAACAGACCACGACGGCGGCGGACGGCGAAAGACGGACGACGGACGCCAAGTGATGAGAAAAGCTCACTTGACCTTTCAGGTCAGGTGAGCTAAAAATATGATATGACGAAAGAAACAGCTATAGAAAAAATTGTTTTCATCTTGATCTCAGATTTTACACCCATCTTCATATATATTACAGGTATCCCGACGCAGATGACAATAATTGTTAAACATAGAAGAATTACTATTATACAATGATGCTCCACGTTATGACTGTCACTAAGTTTATTTTTTCCACTGTCATACACCCATCAAAATTTATTCTAAAATTCACTCTGTTTCCCAAAACTTTTCTCAATATAAAGGAACTACAGGCTCTGTAGAGCCTGTATCGCTAACCTGGATTTAACTTTTCACCTTGAGCAGGACTAAACATTTAAGTTTTGCAGTCAATTTGGCTGGTTTTTCTATGGGGTTCTATGTTAAACAAATTTCGGCTGTGGCAGCCATCTTGGTCGACAGTCCAGGTCAATGGACACATTTTTAAAAGAGAACCATCTAAGGACCGTTATTGCTAAGTATTGTTCAAACTGGCTAAGTGGTTTCAGACAAGAAGATTTTTAAATGAATTTTCCTGTAGGGTCCTCTATTCGGCTGTGGTGATCTTGGTTGACAATCCACATGATCGGATACATTTCTGAAAGAGGACCATCTAAGGACCCATGCTGCCAACTTTAGTTCCAATTGGCTGAGTAGTTTCAGACAAGAAGATTTTTCAATGAATCTTCCTATAGGGCCCTATATTAAACTAAGTTCGGCTGTGGCGGCCATATTGGTTGACAGTCCCGGTCATTAGACATATTTCTGAAAGAGGACCATCTCAGGACCATTGCTGCCAAGTCTGGTTCCAATTGGTCAAGTGGTTTCAAACAAGATTTTTCAATGAATTTTCCCATAGGGCCCTATGTTAAACTAAGTTTGGCTTTGGCAGCCATCTTGGTTAACAGTCCGGGTCATCGGATATATTTCTGAAAGAAAACCTTCTAAGGACCATTACTGCCAAGTTTGGTTTCAATTGGCGTTGTAATTTCATGAAAGAAGATTTTTTAATTTCATCCCCCCTTTTTCTATTTTTAGTAACAACAGCCATGTTCTTGGAAGTCAGGGATGCCGGATATAAAAACTCCTATAAGGGATCAATCAATGATTTTGGTCATGTTGACTTATTTGTAGATCTTACTTTGATGAACATTTTTGGTGTTTACTGTTTGTCTTTATCTGTAATAATATTCAAGATAATAACCTAAAACTGCAAAATTTCCTTAAAATTAATTCAGGGGCAATAACCAAACAAAGGGTTGACCGATTCATCTGAACATTTCATGGCAGGTAGATCTTGATCTGATAAACATTTAACCCCATGTCAGTTTTGCTCTAAAAGCTTTAGTTTTTGAAATATAAGACAAAAACTGCAGTTTACCCCTATGTTCTATTTTTAGCCATGTCGGCCATGTTGGTTGGCAGGCGGGGTCATTGGACACATTTTTTAAAACTAGATACCCCAATGAAGCTTGTGGCCAAGTTTGGTTCCATTTGGCCTAGTAGTTTCAGAGGAGAAGATTTTTGTAAGAGTTAACGGACGACGGATCACAACGGACGACGCCGGACGACGGACGCCAAGTGATAAGAATAGCTCACCTGAGCACTTGGGCAGAAAATGAAAACAAAAGTGAAAATATTAGGGATGGAAAAACTAATATGTCATAATCAGTTGCAATAAGTATAGGCTTCATTAAGAAAGGGGCTTTCCTCACTCCTAGGAAGAAAATATATAATAAATATACCGAAATTAATCCTATACAATGATCCACCATATCTGATAAAATAACTTCAGAATATGTAATTGATCCAGCACAAATATTGCTAAACTTGGGGTCAATATGTAGATCGCCACTTGGTAACCTATAATATGTTACATGATAATGAGTATTTCTACAGGATGTTAGGTTTGATGTTGTTGACAATTTGTTATTTATACATTCCAACTTTATCCCCCATCTGTCTTTTGAAATATCATTTGGAACATTTATCACAACATCTAATGTACAATAAGTAAATATGATACATATGACTACCTTTAAAATAAATTTGAAAAAATATTTGTTACGACAAGGTAGATAAAACCTTAATCCAAGAACTATCACGGTATGGAATAAGAGGAATCGAAATATAACATGCATAAATACATAGATTTTTGTATATCCAAAATAAATGAATATTACAGTTTGTAACATTCCACTGAAAAGGTAAAAAAGAATGATGACCTTAATGTATATATCGGAATAATAGATTAACCTATTGCTGTAGTAAGCTTTTAGAGAAAACGCATTTGTTAAAAAATATGAAAAAACAGACAACAACAAACAAGGAATTAATATTAGGAAATCCATTGCAGTGCCTGGAACTGATAGACTAAGAAAATGAAATTTTGTTACATTCGTTAGAAATTCAACATCTAAAGAGCAATGTAAGTCCTTATTCGGTAAATAACCAATAGGTTGGCATAAAAAATTAAGTGAAACACAAAAACATGTAAAAGCTAAAATGAAACTAGATAATTCTATGGCTCTAGAAAAATTGGTTTCTTTTTTAATGTACTTTTTGGGTAGATTTAAAGCTTCAAATCCTTCAGTATCATCCTTTTTTTTGTAATAACTCGGTAGACGTCCGTTAGAGTCCCGCAAACAATTATTCGCCCCATTCTCAAGAAATACATTGACAATTTCCTGGCGCATCGCAATATCTTGAACGTTTTTAACGGAAGTATGTAATGGTGTACATCCTTCTTCATCCCGTAAATTCACTGCATTGCAGGAAAGTGAGCTACCAGATATGTTTAGAATTACATTTTTCAATACGGAAACGCTTGTTAGCTTTCTGTCACTGTCGCATTCAGAACACTCCACAGTTCCAATTTCACAGTTAGCCGAGGAGTATTTTATAGTGCTGTCACGATTCCGTTCTAGCATCTTTTTGGATGAGTGTGTCAGTATGAGTTCTGCGATTT
The DNA here is from genome assembly GCA_028015205.1 of Mytilisepta virgata. Lineage (NCBI taxonomy): Eukaryota > Metazoa > Mollusca > Bivalvia > Mytilida > Mytilidae > Mytilisepta > Mytilisepta virgata. The sequence goes on from CM051521.1 coordinate 73,243,781, forward strand.
GACTGCTCTGTATGTAGTGAAGTGGAATTTTCCCAAATCTATCACGCATGCTCACGTCAGCTTTGTGAGAAAGAAGAAGCTCTGAAACTTCAATATTGTTTCTTATAACAGCTAAATGAAGTGGCGTCAGGCCAAGTTTGTCTGCAGCATTAATGACTTTCAATTTTCTTGCTTTTAATTCTTTATCTAAAACTTCTGTTTTTCCATTGTAATTCGAAGAGGACAAATCTTGCAATAGTTCGATTAAAATTTCTATATCACCTCTTTGCACTGCATAATGTAACACTGTCCAACCATGTTTTGTTTTACTGTCAATATTACTAGGTTTCAGGGATGATAAAGCAACGGACTTGTCGCCTTTGTAAACAAGGTCATGGGTAAGATTTTCTTTTAAATCATCCTGAAGCATTAAATCCAGTATATTTTCGTTCCTTTTCAGCAGCGCAATGTATAATGAAGAAAATCCATTAAAATGTGACATATCGGAACGGGCATTATTTTGATATAAAAGCGTTACTATTTTTAAATTTCCCCTATGGACTGCAATACCTAGTGGAGATCTTAATCCAAATAAATCCATGGAATTTACCTCAGCACCACGTTCAATCAGAAGGTTCACGAGTTTATCATCCATGTTATCAACAGCAATTGATAATGGTGTTTTACCACTTAGAGAAAAACAATTTACATCGGCTCCACTAGATATCAAAGATTTTACAATATCAATGTCGCCTCCTAAAACAGCGAGAGGAAATAGTATTTGTCCTACTGGATATAAAATATCTCTAGAAAGTAGTTTCTCCTTGTCTTTTTCTTCTATTTTATCCCACAAATATTGAAAAAAAATAGTACATCGTAAAGCAACCACCCAATGGATCAGCTTACTTCTGTGGTTCCAATACGTTCTCATCACTTGGTCGAATGCATGTTCGAAAATTTTCTTCTGCGGTAATAAATTTTTCTTAATTGAGTCTAAGATACCAGACTTACGTTCAGAACTGACAGTATTGACCAAAGAATTTGGAAACGTGCCATCCAATTTTTCTATATGCGCTACAAGATGTGAAACAAAGTTTTCGTCTTCAAATAGCTTGCTCGTGAGGACACTGAAAAATTTACCTTGTCGCAATGCCTGTCGAAACCGTTCCGACAGAAGATTAAAATCTTTTTGTTTTAAGATTACAATGTTTTCATCATCGGTTGACAATTTTTTACCGCGAACTCGATCTCTGATAAAAGCAATATCACATGATTGGAGCATCGCACGTGCGTTCTTTGAACAAAAGTGATAACTTACTGTTTCAAACAATGAATCATGCAAAAACTTAAAGCAGTTCACTTCCTGTGATATATAAGAATCCATTTTCGTCAGAGCATCTAGGATTATTTGTCTCGAAGTGTTTCTACTGAGCCCACAAGCCTCCATGATTTTGCTCATTTCATTAGTGGGAATAATTTCATCTGTATCAAAAACCTTAGTATTTAATTTACCACACTTAATAGTGTACATCATACAAATCACTAATGCGCAATATCCTTCTTTATTTTTGCAGTTCATTTTGTCAAGTTCTTCCCTCCAAAACGTAACTGGTTGTTGGAAAAACATTTTGATATTCTTAATTTTTTCCTCATTCGAGCAAAACTGCTGGCATAGTAATGGGAATGCAATTTCAGTGGTACAAATGGTTTGCATTTCATCTTCCGTGATGTTGCGATCAGTGTTCTTCTTTTCAAGATGTTTGATGATCATATTTCGTTTATCTTCCTTGGAGAGATAAGATCCTCTAGGGTCCAATTCAAATATGTTTTCATTTAAAATAGACTTACAAATTTTGAAATCTTCTGTTTGTGCTACTTGACGTCTTAACGTACAAATTACTTTTGTTGTTCCCTTTTTAGTTGTCATGCACTGTCTTATCTTTTCATCTGACGTTTCCCAAAGCTCCAATAGATTTGGATTCACATTATATTTTCCGACGACATCGTCAAATATGAATATTTGGTTGGTTTCATTGTTGTATTCTATTATCTTATCCAGTGACTCGACAGGAAGTATTTTAAATCCTTCAAGCTGGAACATTAAGGCAGTGTGTCTCATCAAGGCAGTTTTACCCGATCCAGAATTTCCAGTTATCACCATGAAATGGTTTGAAACCATTTTCTCGTAAAAAGTTTTTGCTGCTTGCGTTTCATAAAACCAGTTGTCATTTTCCGTCCATATTGATATCAGATCTTCAATATTTTCTGAAATTACGTTCATTTTCATGTGTTAGATAGTAGAAATATATATACTAGCTATAGTCAACAAAAGTAACGATACACTTTTGAAACATTTTTTTGTCTATTTTATCAATGTAATAAACAGTATAACTAATTCAAGAATTTGAATATCGACAATATTCAACTCGTGACCGGAAAACATCAATAAATTCCCTCATGCTCTGCGCGCATTCGTGAATTAAGGTGTTTTTTGGTCACTCGTTGAATATTTTGTGATATTTAAATTCTTGAATTAGTTATCCTCAAAATCCCACCATTCTGCGTTGCGGTTGGGCCAATAAATTCAAAATAGAAAGGAGAACTATTTATACTATGGCTTTTAAGAGATAACATGTTTAATGAAACGAGCGCTTGCGCGAGTTCCATTAAACATTGTTAAATATGTTAACGAGTAAACCATGGTATAAATGACTTGCGACAGAATTGAAACTGATTGACATGTTTCTTTTTTCACCTTTGAACTTTCAACTAGCCAATGAGGTGGCAGTTATTTTCAGTTTCTTGTTACTTTGTATTTACATTGAATCGAAAAGGGGGCAAAATTTAAAATGCTGTAAGTTTTCATTGGCTCAAGTAAGTAACATTTAGTCGTTTGTTGGTTTGTGGGAGGTGGAGCTCCAGCTATGATATAACATCAGTCTTGTCCGTATTTTACCATAGCTTAAGCTCCACCCATTCTGTATATATAATACAATGAATTTCTGAGACTAAACCTGGAATTATGTTATAATATTATAAGATCTGCATATTATACCATGCTTTTGTACATTCACCAGAAAGAAACAAATTATTTTCGAAAAAGATCAAAGAAAATTCAGTCATTTATGTTACAAATAATTTTAATCATGTGTTAGTGTAGTGATCTACTGGTGTTTAAGTCATGTTCTTTTAAAAATTACTGCTTCATATCATTAAAGGGGTACTGTTAATGGTTGGGATAATTCTGAACCTTTCAGAGCAGCTGAGATTATTCCAGTCTGTTCTTTTAAATTTTAAGATCGTTTATAAGGCATTTGCTTTAATTTTTCTATTGACTTTGTAATGCAGTTTAAAAAAGATGAAGAAGTGAAAGTTTGGCATACATGCCAGAATTAAGTATAATGCTCCGTGTAATTTAATTAATTAACAAACCTGCTACGTTTCTGGGAAGATTTCCTTTTCGGTAGGCAGAGTATTCACTTTCGATTTCTTCTTTCTGTTTAAGTGCTATTTTCTTCTCTTCATCAATTCGTTCTAAATCTGCTTTTAACTTTAGCTCATCAAGATCATAATGAAGAATTTCGTTGACCTCTGGCACATTCATTCCACTATTTAAAAATGTCAACGCCTACAAAAAAAAGTGTATTTTGTACACACTGTGTACTCTGCAAAGCGGGTTACACATAAGTGTGTACAACCAAATTGATGTTATTTTGAATAAACCAAAAAATTTTTAGATCATTGCTTATAATTTAATTCAAAACATTGTTGCAATACTTAAAATCAACCGTTAAAACCAAATCAATGAGCGTGAAGTCATGATAACGGGAACATTTTGTTTATTGGAAAATAACATCAATAACTTCAGCCAATCAAAAGACGTCTTACAAATTTAATTAAATTATTCAATATTATGTTAACACATATAAATGTATACTACCTTAAACCTCCAATACAAAACTAGTTTACGGATATAGATTTTGAAATATGTTTGTATGGTCTAAAGCCACACTCATTATTATTTTTCAATGTTTATATGTTTGACCGTACCCTGAATACCTTCTAACTAGATTTTTGACATTTATGTCATTATTTTGTTTTTTCTTTGTTTGAAAAATATCCCAGCATTTAGGTACGTAATGGAAATCATCAGGAATAAATGTCACGGTTTAATAAACTAGCACTTAAATAAAATTTATACGAATAAAAGAAAAATAATCAAAGATTTTCATTAGTTCGTGTCATCATTTCTGGAACATCTAGAAACTGAAACTGATATTTTTGTTATTCTACTCATAAATAACAGCTATCTTTCTTGATAACTTAGCTTACTTCATCAGCTAGTGCCCATCTATCCTTGAAATCTGTGTCGTCTATTGAATTACTGGGCGAATGCGCTATTTCATTTCTGTAATATTTCAGACGGGATAGATACTCTCCTCGGGTGTTATCACTTGGATTTGGTTTCTTGTCCCAACCATTGATAGGTGAAGAAATTCCACCAATATTTCTCAAAAGCATTATCATAAGTGTCAGATCAAAGTCTTGAGAGCTTGTAGCTATAAGCAAAATTTAATATAACAATGTATAATTCTGTTATGATGCCAACATTCCGAAAAGAAGTTCCCCAACATAAGTTTTTTCACAAGGAACTGTTGAATATGTCTTCCCATAAATATATACAGATTTAGGATGGGGATCTAAGCCATTTCCAAGTCATTTAAACGTGTGAATTTGAGAAGTTGGAGCCTACCCTCGAGATCTATCTAATATACAGCTTTGAATACGTCTTCCTTCAATGAATAAGAATATATCATTATAAGGGTGGGAATTTCAAAGGTTTCTAAGTAATCAAGACAAAGTAATTTAAGGGCGGGAAAGACCCTTTTAGGAACCCCCAATATTCATCAATAAATGCGTCATCCAACAATGTGTAGGAATATATATTATTATAAGATGGGGATCTCAAAGTTCTCAAAGTTACAAAGACAAATTTGTTTGCAGGGAGTTGGACATAGCCCAAAGCAATCTAATAACGAGTGAGAATATATATCGCTGTAAGGTGGGGATTTCAAAAGTTTCACAGTTTCAAAGATATGGTGGGTGGGGTGGGGCATAACCCCTAAGGGACCCCCAATATACACCAATGAATGCGTTCTCCCACAAGGAGTAAGAAAATATAAGGTTATAGTCTGGGTATCTAAAGGGTTTACAAATAATCAGACAAATATATTTTGAGAGGGTGGGGTATACCCCGTAGGTACTCCCATATACATTAATGAATCCATTTTCCAATAAAGTGTAAGAATATATATAGTTATAGCGTATAGATCTCATAGGTTCCAAAGTAACAATCACAGATCTATTTGAGAGGATCGGGCATACCCCAAAGATACACCAACCAATGTGTCTTCCAATAACGAGTAAGAATATATATGGTCACAGGCTGGTGTTGTCAAATCTATTTTGCGGGGATGGGACTTACTCTAAAGGCACTGCCCAATAATTATCAATGAATGCTTCCTGTAATAAGGAGTAAGAATATACTAGTACATGTATATGGCACTATAAGATTGGAATCTAAAGGGTTTCAAAATAATAAGAAGCCTAAGGATCCCACATTTACATAAATGAATGTGTTTTCTCAAAAGAAAATGTGTTTATAAGGTGGAGATCTCAACCAATTTTAAGTTTATATTTGAAAAAAGTAAATGTAATGGCGCTAAGAGGATTGGGCAAGCTTCACTGTTTCCCCCTTTCCCTCCTTAGTATTGACATAGATACCAACTAGCGGAACTGTGAGCAAGCTCACAAAATGATACCGATATGGGTTAGGTAATGTAATGATTATTGATTCTTCAAAATATCTGCTCTGGTAGTTTTATATGTCAATGAATCTATCTGGTATTCTTTGAAAATGTATTATTCAGCTGTAAATGTTAATTGTCAGATTTCAAATAGATCTATTTAGTAAAAAAAGAAAATTTTCTCTTATCATATTTCGAAGAATTACCTTTAATATTTAGTACATGTTCATCTTGCCATCTAAGTTTCAAGAGGCAATACAACTGGTACATTATCACCAGAAGGCTGCATGTAAGAATTTTGTGGAGTTTGTTGCTGCTGTTGTATCATCCTTGGAAATATCGAGGAATCCTTCCTCATACACATATAGTGTTTGCCAAATTGTTGTCTACCGAACGTCGGAAGCAAAATCAGCCAGGGCTAATAACTAGTTATTTGCTCGGATGATAGCTTCATTTGACTTCCGGTTATTATCAAACATGAAAAATTGCATTTATCAATACTAAATATGTGATAATCTATGTCATCATATACTTAGTAATAAATATGATGGTTTTTGCACATGTGTAACGACCGGAAGTGCACAACTCATATCTGCACACCCCAGGTAATAGACCTACAATCTCCGTCACAGAGTTCATATCCGTTCCGTACATGCTTCGCAATACTGCCACTTGGTCAGGCTAATATGGCTATATCAAACCGGGTGCGTTCGGAATAAGGACTTAGGCAGTATATGATAAACAGATTAATACATGACATAATCCACATCGAACCGGGTATGATCGCTCGACCCGTATCCGACATCGGACAAGCCCTTGGTTCGATATGGATTAGGTCATGTATTAATCTACAATTATAAGAAAAATGAAATGAGAAAGCCAGCGATAATATCTGTATTGCTTTTGTATACTTTATAATTCATCTTTAAGCGAACGGAAATGTTATGAGGGTGCTTCAACTAAAACAGGCAAATAAAAATCTTTTACATCTTCAAATATGTCTTAGCTTAGAATTTGTTTATTTTATTTTTTAAACTAAACATTTGCATTTGTGTAGTAGCCATACAATACCCCAAAAGTGTTTGTGGGCGTATTGAGTCAAGAGCGGTACTGTATCTTTGATGCATTCGTCATATACTTTAATTTTCACATTAATACTAGTAAAGAAACAGCATGGAAAAACATGAGCAAAATGCTAGCGTTGAAAAGAATGATAAAATATAAGCTACATGTATATGTAAAAAATATAAAACCTAGATTTATATCAAATATTTCATTTTTATATTATTAAACTGAATAGAACAAAATAATTTTAACTTTCTATCTGTGTGGAATCCAAAGTCAAAATTAAACTAATTACAACTGAAATATATGTATATGCATGAAGTTTACTTGAACTTATAAAACAACCTAGAGAGAAAATTATGAAGCCACTCAGTTATACTTTAGAGAAAATAAAATATAATTTTATTCGAACTTACATCTACTTTTGCTGCCACTTGGTAATGGGGGGAAATATGCTGGCCATGAGGTTCCGGGTATTCTACGAAGTATGCCTGTTTGTGTTGGATTAATACGTTTTGATTTCATCAGTTTCAGGATCGTTTGACGCTTTTGGTTTATAGCTTGATGTAGTTGAAGTGGTGGGAATATGACATCAAAATATAACCTAATGATCCTTGGGGATGTCTTTAGAATCAACAAGGAGAATCTCATGTAGTTTCTCTCTTCTTTCGTCAGTTGTAAAGATGATGTCGCCATATTGGTTTCCTTAGGTTACATTTAAGAGATAAATTAATGTTTTAACAATACATGTACAAGAAATGATAATATTTTGAAAAGAATATGTTCCTCTCGAATAAAATGTAGCCCTGTCCTTAGATGTTTTTGGTTTTACCCTTTTGGTATTTTTAGCATTAAATCTGCTCTATATTATTTTAAGTAATTATTTCCTCATTAAAAATTTTGGTCGCTGAGTCATAAATTGACAAAGCGAGCATTAAAACTGGTATCAACTAATAGCTATTTATGTTCAGTACATACGAATAGTAGTCAGCTATTCCTCCGCAGTCAAGTATTGTTCTTCGAACGGATTCAGTGATTGGAGCTCTATGTCGATCCTGGTTATATTTATCAATATTTGTAATAATCCATGGAGTAGGGCCACTCCTATACATGTATTTATGAGCAATAAAATAAATTCTTTAATCTTGAATATACTTTAATCATAAACCATTGTATGCAATGCATTTTTCCGTTAACAAAAAGAAATCGAGCTTTATAATCAATAAGTTCAAGTTTTCTAGCCGCAAATTTCGAGTATAGAAGCGATATTAGTCAAATGCCAAGACTTTTTTATATATCTTTTTGGAATACTGCCAAGAATGAGATTCAGGAACAAAATCATTAACTGTCATATGAAAGGAGATACCAGTGCATAATCGCACTGACAGCAAAACGATCGTTTTGGTTCTGAGTGGTTCATGTTAAACAAGAGGCTCAGAGAATTGCCCATGTTTGTCGCCTGATCTGGACAAAATGAGGAAACTTTGTAAAAAAAAACCCATAGATGCTTCCTGTCAAGTTTCGTTCCATTTGGCCAAGCTGTTTCAGAGAAGAAGCTTTCTTTAAATCAGCCCATGGCAGCCATGCTTGTCGTCCAGTCAGAATGACAAAATTTAATTTCATAGATGCTTCCTGTCAAGTTTAGCTTACAGTTTCGGCCAAGCAGTTCCAGAGAAAAAAATGTTTATTTAAATCAACCAATGAGAAACAAGGATTGCCCATGATAGCCATGTTTGTTGCCTGATCAGGACGAAATTAGGAAACTTTGTAAAGTACCTCTGATAGACGCTTCCTGTCAAGTTTCGTTCCATTTGGCCAAGCAAATAATAACTGTCTCAGGTCGTAATCTGAGCGTTGCCAAATGGCGGATATTATGCATGAATATTTGACGTCTTAAAAGGAATACATCACAAACACTCAAAAAGACATTCTAACTTGATTAGCGATTATAGAAGGGGGTACATATGCATTTTAGCAGTACATACTGTCTACATTCATTAACTTCAAAATGAGATTAGAACAAAACCAACAAAATCTGAATTATCCAAAGTTCTATCACTAAATTCATACCAATTGCCTGTTGATTATCCTTAACCTGTAACGAACACATATATAACTCTCATAATAACTTATTTTATTTGCTGTAAAACAAACAACATGGGATCCAAAACATGTATTTGACACAATTTGAAAAAAAAAACAGATTCTTAAAGGGGAACGGATTATTCCTTTACTGATTAGTCATTTACGATCTACAGAGGGAGGTGAATGAGAGGGGGAAGTGTATTGCATCATGACACACATACGATTGATTAAGTAAAGCTGGCCCTTAATATGTTTTTCATTTTTTTTTAATCCAACATAAATACTTGCAAAATCATCCAATATTTTCACATAAGTTTCCAATAGTAAGAGCGAATTTCCAGTATTGTGATGCCTATATAGAAAGGCATACCATATGTAATTTACTTCAAAGAATAGAAGTTAGCATACAACTTTTTTTATTATTGTAAGTTATACCTATGGGAGTTAAATAATTTTACATGGAATGAACAACAACAATTAAATACAGACAGATAAGATACAGGAAAAATAAAATAACTAAATAACTTTTACCGATGTGGACCCTATTTTCGTAGTTCCAATAACAGCTTTACAAAGTCATAACAAACAATTGTTTTAATGTATCAAAAATTTGTGATCCTTCGTCGACATATAGAAAATGTTAATTTATATCTAATAGCTTTTCAAATAGATTACTTTTTAACTGAGTATTGGATTTACAATGTAAGAAAAAATGTGTGATGTTGCTCTATTTGGCAAAGCAGATTCAGAGAATTTTTTTTAAATCAACCAATCAGAAACAAGAATTGCCCATGGCGGCCATGTTTGTCGCCTGATCCGGACAAAATGAGGAAACTTTGTAAAAAAAAACTCCCACATATGCTTCCTGTGAAGTTTTGTTCCATTTGGCCAAGCGTTTCAGAGAAGATTTCTTTAAATCAGCCAATCAGAAAAAAGAATTTTCCATAGCAGCCATGCTTGTCGCCTGATCCGGACAAAATGAGGATAACAATCAGGATGACAAAAATAAATTTCATAAAAGAATTTCCATAGATGCTTTCTGTCAAGTTTGACTTACAAACAGTTCCAGATAAAACAATGTTTTTTTCATCAATGAGAAACAAGAATTGCCAATGACAGCCATGTTTGTTGCCTGATCGGGACGAAATGAGGATACTTTGTAAAGAACCTTCCATCAAGTGATGACAAAAGCTCAAAACACAAAAGTCAGGTTTGTATTAAATAATGGTCTAAACCTTTTTCTGTAATTCTTGTTATTTTTAAATCATCTCTCTGATTCAATTATTTTTTTGGGGGAAAAATATTACTAAACCAGGATTTTTTTCCCCCTTAGTTTTGTAAAACAGATTACTAGTATTTTTTTGGCCCTTGGTGCAACAGATTATTTTTTTCCCTTCCCTTTGGAATCAGAATATTTTTTTTTCACAAAAACATAACCCCCCCCCTCCCCCCTTGAAGTTAAATGGTTGTCCCCTTAGCCTGCGATTAATTTTGTCCAAAAAGATATAATTTTATTTTTTATATCTAAGTATAAAGGGTAACGACAAAGTTCACCATATACCATAAAATTTGGGGTACTTTGTTTTAGGTGAAGAATAAGTTTACAAAATTTTAAATGCACTTTCTCAATAGCGTTATTGTTTCCAAATCTCAATATTAATAACATATGCCATCACAGTATAAGTTATCATGAGATGAAAAAGTCTACAGAGGACAGAAAACCATGTCAACTATTTATTTCCACTGCAAAATTTTCACACAAATCACTCATACTTAACTTTAAACAAACAATATTAAATCTATGGTTATAGTGCTTTACAAACAATATTTACACTTAATTAGATGTTTACAAAAGTTCCCTTTTCGCCTTAATTCAACTCAGACCTTACTAAGGCGAAATGGGAATACTTTGATAGATTAAATTTACAGTTAAGGCGAAATGGGAAGAAGGACCACGATATATTGTGGCCAATTAGAAAAACACTACGTTATCACTGTACATGGTATGTGAGTGGTTTAACGTATTCTTTGGTGAATTTGAGATACATTTTAGATAGCTGACAGTTTACATCATAACTAAATAAGAAAATTATTTTGCCAATGGAATATAATAGTAATATTTTATTTATCTTTTTTCACGTTTCCGAAATTTTGTCGTTACGTTGTATTGATCATCCGGGACATTTCAAAGAAGCAGATGGTCATTTATTGTTCGGTGTGATAAAGAAATTGTAGAGTTCATTGTAATAGAACGAAATGAAGAAATATACAAAGGACCACCCTAAAATTATGATTAAAGAGTTAGGAGTTAAGGACAACAAAAAAAAAAAAAAAAAACAAAAAAAAAAAAAAACAAGAAAAACTTAAATAACAATAAAACAGATACAAATAACATGAGCAGCATTGACCCCACAAAAAAAGGGGATAGTCCAGGAGGACAATTTTTCATACTGAACCTTCAGGCCAAATCAAATTCATATTAGAATGATGCACCTACGTGCCATATTTCACTACCATTTGTCGAATATAAACCATTTCTACCAAGGAAACAACTTTATGCAAATTTGAAAGGAAAGGGAATTAGAAAATGAAACTTTGGATGATCAAAAGATAAAACATTTAGAATGTTTATGATTTTATTCTATATCCGTTCCTAGAAAACCTACGTCAGAGGCTGGCTGAAACACATCCACGTATATGAGTGGTTTAGGGGCAACCGTTTGATTTAAAAGGCTAGGATGAAAATGTTTGATCCTGCCTGTTTATTCGTCGAAAGTTTGGTCTTGGGGTTTTTTTCTGTCGTTTTTGCGACCTAAATTTTTATTTTCATCTGAACCGAAAAATTTCCTGATTGTCACGGGACCTGCATATTTTCACACCTAAAATGATCCCTCCTTTTTATTTTGTCCAAATCCTGGTCCTGACTTTTTATTTCGAATTTGATCCTAGCCCACAAACTAATATTCATAAGCATGTGGCTGTTACCTTCAGTAATGATGCCAAATGGAATGTTCATATTGATAATATTGTTAGTGTGTGTCCAAAAATCTCAATGTTTTGCGTAAACTTAAATTTAAACTTAGTAGGAAGAATTTAGAAAAAAAATCTTCATTTATATTAGACCAATATTTGAATATGCTTCAGAATTAGAAAGGTTACATCTAGAGGCTGCGAGAATTATTACCGGACTTCCTATATTTACAAGCTCCGATATAATTTATCGAGAAATTGGATGGCTAAAAACTAGAAATTCGTCGTAAACATAGGAAGCTTCAAATGTTGCATTCTATATTTCATAACAGGGCACCAGACTATCTTAATAACCTACTCCCATCTAGTATACAGTCTACTACCATTTATACTTTACGAAATGGAGAGGATCTAATTGTACCTTTCTGTAGATTGTCCTTGACCAAAAATTCTTTTTTTTCTTCAACAATTCGAAGTTGGAATGAATTAGCTCCAGCAATCAGAAATATTGAAAATACTTCCCGATTTAAAACAGAAATTAGAAAATCTTCACAAAAAGTTTTAGTGCCTGAGCAATTTTTAATTGGCCCAAGGAAAGTTATTATTAGGAGTCATCATATCATTACTTTTTCGAATGTAGTCGTTATAACAATGTACGAAACACATTGCTAAATGAAATAAATTGGGTTTCAGATTACTGTAATATTGACCTTGTGCTCCTTTTAGGTTTAAAAAAAGATATATCTGTAGAACAATATTCCATTGTACTAAACAGTGTTTACGATTATATAAAGAAAACGGACCGATTCCTAATTGTTTTAAATATTTTCGTCCAAATGCACTTATCTGGTTCTTTTATATATATAATTTATACGTTATGTTATTGTCCTTTGGATGCCTCATTTGCTAGTTGTGAAAAATTGTAAACGGAGAAGACTTGATAAATAAGATTTACTTGTGTCTTATCCATTTTGTATTCTAATTACAAATAAAATATGTTTAAACTAACGTTATTTCCTTTTTAACGAAAGCTTTTTGGTTATTTTGGCGAGTGTGAGACGCATAACAAGCGTCACGAAACGGTCTCGTATTAGCTTTTTGGTTATTTTGGCGAGTGTGAGACGCATAACAAGCCTCACGAAACGGTCTCGTATTAGCTTTTTGGTTATTTTGGCGAGTGTGAGACGCATAACAAGCCCCACGAAACGGTCTCGTATTAGCTTTTTGGTTATTTTGGCGAGTGTGAGACGCATAACAAGCCTCACGAAACGGTCTCGTATTAGCTTTTTGGTTATTTTGGCGAGTGTGAGACGCATAACAAGCCTCACGAAACGGTCTCGTATTAGCTTTTTGGTTATTTTGGCGAGTGTGAGACGCATAACAAGCCCCACGAAACGGTCTCGTATTAGCTTTTGGTTATTTTGGCGAGTGTGAGACGCATAACAAGCCTCACGAAACGGTCTCGTATTAGCCTTTTGGTTATTTTATATCATATTGCGATGTGGGCTGTTGCGCCACTTTGAAAGCCAAAAGACGAACCCTATGGGTATTTGTCACATTGAAGCCTACCCCTATATCCCCACATGTTGAAGCTGAAACACGGTTGCGGGAAATAATTATCTAAATAACAAAGAGAATAGTTAAGAAAACGTCATTTTAACAGTTATTAAAGAATTGCCAAATGTCCCTCCCCCCCTGTAAAAAAGACTCCTTGTCCACCCCCCTCCTCTTCCAAAAATAAATAAAAAAAAAAAACAAACAAACAAACAAATAAAATATACGTACGTTTGCAGAAAACCTGATAATATGTACATATTGGTAAGACATGGTTTGCAAAAACACCGGTACTTAAGGATTTTGATAGCCATTACAAAATAGTAACGGAGTGTTTAATGATTTATTTCCAGGAGAATTTGCGCATGCATAATGGGCTGAAAGTGCACTGGTCAGGAGCGACCTCCTTTATAACAACAGTTTTCCGCTAAATTATAAATTTAGTTTTTTTACAAATAAGTACTCATTTACATGTAATCTCCGCATCCCCACCTGTGATTGTTCTAAATGATTATAGGTCTGAAACTTAAGATTTAATTTATTTTGTTTCCTCTGTATTCTGTATATAACCCTCCCTTTATACCACTATACTGCAATTCTGAACATATCAATATTAAATGACTTACAATTGTAGTTTTTTTCTTCTTTTTTTCCCGTATGTCCTATTTTGAATTAATTTAAAAAAATTTCCCAAAATTTTTCCTGCAACATTTTATTGACCATCAATAATACCACTGTCACAAGTATTAACAGCCGCAGATTCTCTAGTTGTAATTTTTATATAGACAAGTCCAGGAAAGGGGTACTTAAAGAAGCTTTTGTAATAAAAACGAAATGAGGCTCAATGAGGCAAATTTGGGGTTAAATAAGGCAATAAATATCAAAAACTCTAGTTTGACAAATATATAAAAGTAAATCCCCCCATGATTTCAAATTTAATCAACTTTAATTTTGAGCAATAAAATTCATATAATTTTGAAGATAGATCAACCATGTTTAAAATTGAGAAGTATAACGGCCGACAATAGAAAATGTCATATTTGATACGCGAAAGGGATATATGATATAACAATCCGTGAAACAAAATCCCTTGATGCACGTGTCAAAAGTTTGAGTAAATGAACAGCGATTCCACTGATCTTAAAATGACGAATACAGGATTTATTCGACATCTGTTCGACATCTCCATTCAATTATAGTCCTGTGGGTCATGTTATCACTGGGGATCCCAAGCTAGTTGATAATCAAAAGCTAAAAAATGCTAGTTAACCACAAGACCGTTCTTCATTCCTTTGGCATTTCTACAAAGGGTGAAGAAATGGACCTTCCTGCTCTTTATTGGATTCCTAAACTACATAAGAATCCGTTTAAACAAAGGTACATTGCTGGGTCAGCTAATTGCTCTACAAAACCCCTTTCAAAGATTTTAACATTCATATTGACGTGTATTAAAGAGGGCCTTCAGAATTACTGTGAAACATCATATTCCACTAGTGGCGTCAATCAGATGTGGATTCTTAAAAACTCCAAAAAATTACTACAATATCTAAAATCAAAATCTTTGGCTACATGCAACAGCATAAAAACATTCGACTTCTCTACACTCTACACTACCATACCACATTCTCAATTAAACGATCGCTTAAAGCAACTATTTCATCAATGTTTTTTTTCAAGAAAAATGGCCACGCAGGTATAAATTTCTAGTTCTATGTAGAGAAAAGGCTTATTTCTGACAAAAAAAATTCTGAAGATGAAATTACAATAAAGTTAGATTTTCTAATAGACAAAATAATTGTTGAATTTGGCGGTCTAATTTTTCAACAAACAATCAGCATTTCAATGGGAACCAACTGTACTCCTCTCCTCGCCGATCTGTTTCTGTACTCATATGAAGCGGACTTCATTCAAGGGCTACTACTTGAAAACAAAAAGAAACTAGGCCAATCCTTTAATTTCACTTTTCGTTATACAGATGACGTGTTATCGTTAAATAACGACAAATGCCAAGACTTTCTACATCTAATCTACCCCAGTGAGCTTGAAATTAAGGATACTACAGATACACCAAAGTCCGCTTCATATTTGGATTTGTTTCTTGAAATAGACAATGGACAAAACTTTATGACAAACGTGATGACTTCAAATTTCCTATTGTTAATTGTCCCTTCGTGAGTAGTAAATATACCAGCATCGCCTGTATATGGCGTCTACGTTTCTCAGCTTATCCGATTTTCAAGGGCATGCGTGAGTAACCCTGACTTTCGACAAAGACTGTCACAAAAGCTTCTTTACCAGGGTTTTATCAGGAATAAGTTGATGTGATCACTTAGGAAATTTTACAGTCGTCACCACGAATTGATTGACCATTACAGTGTTCCAATACCTAAGATGATGTTGGACCTGTTCCCACTATCGTAAAATTTCATTTGCCTCACCGATTTGTGACTTCTACCAGATCGACTTTGTTGAACTTCACAACGGGTGCCGTATACGGAGCAGGAACTGCTTACCCTTCCGGAGCACCTAGGTTCACTCCTGGTTTTTATAGGAGTTCGTGTTGTTCATTGTTTTTTTAGTTTTCTTTGTTCAATTTTTGTGCTTGTGGTTGTTCATTTGTCTTCAGGGGCTTGTCTGTCCAATGGATTCTGTTTTTTTTATTGTTCCTTAGGTACATTTGTCCTTTTTTTTAACAAGAAATGAGCTGTCGTCATTGTCAAGAACCGTACGATCTTCAGCTCTCCGTGCAACTGCATGCACATCTAAACCGGATATATATTCCATTGAAAACACTTTTGTATCCATCTCAGTTTTATTTTGCATCACTACTGTTTGTTTCTGCAATGCCACAGTTTATAGTTGCAAGTATTAAAATTTTAAGTCATTCAATCCAACAAACTCAGATAAAGCCGGGTTTAGTTTGGTCTTTTTTGCCATGTTTTTGTCCTTGTTTATTTCTAACATTGTTTTGATGAGTATTCAAGTTTTCGTCACGAATTAAGTGTGCATCGTACACAACAAATATAGTATCCGAGCATCCGAGAATATATCAAAATAAGCAGGTTATATTGTGTGCTAAAATCTTGGAACATATCGTTTTAATAAAAAAAGTGAACAATCAACAATTGATCTTAGTTGTCGTTTTCTAAGGGAGCAACCATCTGATTTTTATGGGGGGGGGGGACATGGAAGGAATTTGACACCCCCCCATAAAATTCAAATGGTTGCTCCCTAAGTGTCAGTAGAAAGTATAGCTTATAATGTACTTTTACATTTAAAATTAATGTTTTTTGTGCTTCCATAGAAACCGTTTCATTTGTAACAGTAGTGAATGCATCCTTCTGTCCATTGTCTCCCAAAATTAACTACCGTGCCAACAGGGGATCGAATCCGGAACCTTTGGTTCAGTAGTCTATCCCGCTCTACCAACAGAGCTGAAGGAGTACTCCACCAGTGCAGCTAATGGGGAGGCCATAATATAATTTGGCATTTATAAAACAGACATCCCTGTAAAATTAAAATTTAGCAGAACACCTAAACTCTTTAAAATATATAGCCTTTAAGTATAGTTAAGGAAAAATACCTAGCTTTCGATCAAGCCTATTCTTTTTCTTTTTTTTTTTATTTAAACCCAACAATTTAACCAACGTATGGTGATATCAGAATTTATCAAACGGGTCAAGAGATGTATACATTATAAATGCGAACAGAAATAAGAAAAATTAAAATCTTCAATATTTAGTCAAATATATACTTCATGAACATGATGCATGATTGAAATAAGCAATGTCCGTCCGGTAAATATATGAAAGTACTTGAAAAGGTTACTTCCTTTTGTTAAATGTAGCTTTCATTTGTTGATAAAAGTTTTAAATAGAGACATTTCATATTAGAAGTAAATAAAATTGACATTAACGATTTTGTTTTCATTCTCTGTTCTTTCCATTTTGAAATCACATTTGATTTTTTATAGTGGAAGCAAAGTAATCTTTGATCGCGAATTTTTTTTTGTTTTTTTGCGGCAGTCATTCAAGTGGAATTGTTTAATCCTGTGAGCAATCATTTATTGCAGCATCCATGAGTCTTGATTTTATTTTTGGCGTGCTGGCATCCCAACCTTATTTCAAAACATGCTACTATTACTGATTTCATCTATCTTTTCAATCTTATTTTTCACCATACTTTTTGGCCTGTCGTTTAACCTGTCCCTTTTAAAACTATCTAATCGTTCTTGAGCATACACATGTACCTATCACTGTCACCAATATGCACATTAAATGGTGCATTGATCTTAAGCCATTTAAATCATAAATTACCCTGTAATTGTATCTTTGTCTCTTAGTTTTTCAGAAATGTTCTTACCAGTTCCTTCTTTCTTTTTTGAAGAAAAATCATTGACACAGGTTAATGAATACAATTTTCTAGGAACTGTTATTGACTCAAAAGGGACATTTAATAGAGATGAACAAGAATTGGCAAAGAAAGGTATCAAAGTTATCTTTGCTATTCAAAAGTTTATGTCGAACTTTAATAATATTCCTACTGAACTTTCATGTAAACTTTTTGATATACGTATAAGACCTATTCTTACTTACAATAGTGAAGTTTGGTTCATGGATACATATTTACCAGTTTTAGAGCTCTTAACAGAGCTGAGAGGAATAATAGAACACGTGTTTTATGTTCTATGGAGGAAAAATCCCATACAGAAAAGGTTCATTTCAAGTTTTGTAAAATTATACTTGGACTTAAGAAAACTGATACAGATATTGGTGTTGCTTAACCTTATGGGTACATATGCATTTAAGTTTATTATTCCAACTTGGATAAGCAATTTTTTGTATTAAAAAAAAACAGTTTTATTAGTTCTTCGGGTAACTTTTGCATGATCGTTCAATTAATTTGCCTATGATATCGAGTTCAGTTTTTTACTTAGAAATTATGCTCTGTCAATCGAAAATACTTTGACGAAATCGAAACTGGATTCTATTGTGGCTGATTTTCTATATGATATAGACATAATCTTTCGATCAGTTTAATCGAGGTCTGGAGCTGGCATGTCAGTAACTGCTAGTTCTCCTTTGTTAATACATATTGATCATTGCCATTTTGCTTAGTTTCTTCTGTTACCCTTTTTAACATCGGACTCGGATATCTTTTGAACTGAGTTTTACTGTGTGTATCGCTACGTGTTTTTTTATTCCACATTGGCTAGAAGTATAGGAGGGGGGGGTTGAGATCTCACAAAACATATTTAACCCCGCCGCATTTTTGCGTCTGTCCCAAGTCAGGAACCTCTAGCTTTTGTTAATGTTGTTTTCTGCTCTTTGGTCGGGTTGTTGTCTCTTTGACATATTTCCCGTTTGGATTCTCTATTCTATTAAACCATGCAATTTTGAACTTCCACATGTTGCAGTTGGGTGCGGAAATTTTATTCATGTTGGAAACAATTGTGTGACCCTAATGATTAGTCATTAAAAGAAATGACAATAAAAAAAATTTAAATAAACATTAAATAAAAATTAAATAAACATATTATAATGTACTTTATATCATTCAGTGTAATTGCATAAAAAATTGACTTTCAACATATAACTTTTGGTGAGCGGAAATTCATTAAGCCCCCTTTCTCCAACAACCACGCCCTACTACATACATTTTGATGCCAGTAAATTCAATATATATATACTCTTCTTAAGATAGCCCTCTCATAATATTGATTGTACCTTTAAAATATGTTTATACAACTTAAATGTTGATGTATAATTGGCAGTAAATACAATGCATATAAACACTTCGGCACAGAAACTCTACTTTAATACTAACAAATGTACAGTACTTAATTTTCTGTATATACATATTACTAAAATCATACATTATGGCGTGAATTGTTAAAAAATATTTCAATCTGATTTTTAAAGAAAAAAATCTTGTTACTGGTTTGACGATGTATGGTGGTATGCTTGAAGCTCCAAACACTGTTGAAGAATGGATGGGTTGATGATTAATTGTGTAACCTCCAGTGTCAACCATTGAGTGCATATCAGGACGAGAACATGTTGATATGATATGTATATGAACCCTGCCTTGCACTAGACAGACACTGAGCCGGATTTTGAACGTACTAGCTCAGGTGGTAACAGTCCACAGGAAGACATATCACCCGACTCATACACATTATACCGACTCCGAGCCGACCAGTCCTTTGCTCTTACTCCTAGATGCCGCGGTGGAGAGGCAGCAAATACCAGTTTTAATGTCTTTTGCTTGACCCGGAATCGAACATGAAACCTTCTCTACTCGGGCGAGCACTGAGGCGGTTTCAGTGATAACGGAAAATCATGTTTACTGTCACGTTGATACATCAAAAAACATGACCACTAAAAATATTAAAAGCCAATTAATTTTCTAAAAGCGATTTCACAAAAATTATTGCACTCAAAAATAACATAGGTAATAATTATCATTTTGGAAGAAAATAAATCATTAACTGTCAACAAGCTGGGTTAAAGTTGTTTAACAGTTTTTTAAAGTTTTTTTTTCATTAATAACATGGCAGTTGAAAAGGAATTATCGACAACCTAACCCCATTTAACAATTGTTTATCGTTCCTCCTTCGAGTTGTTGTGAAATACATAAATGTTTTTATTAAATCCAGAATAAAAGTACAAAGCTTTATTACAGTCAAAATGATATACAGTCACAATTTTATTTCATGACCGTTCAATAAAGATATAGCAATATGTCATCTCACGCACTTTTGAAGGCAATTTCTGCAGGACGACCAAGACAAGTTCGTCTGTTGCTTGATTCGGGATGTTCGGCTGAGGAAGCAGACGACTGCGGACAAACAGCTCTCATAAGATCAGTTTTCATTGAAAATGATTTAAGTAGAGTAAAAATTATGAAAATGTTATTAAGAAAAGGTGCTTATGTTAGCAAAGCAGATATTGTTGGACGAAACGCTCTATCGTGGGCATGTATTTACGGCAGAGATAAAGACGTGGATTTACTTCTGGAAAATGCAGACATCGATCTTGACCTGAATGCTTGTGATGTAAATGGTCATACCGCTCTGTATCACACGGTGTCGTCTGGTAATGCCGCTGCTGTGAAATTAATGGTAGACGCTTTGAGAAAATATGACCTTAGTGTCGACGTACCTGATTACAATGGTTACTCGCCGCTCATGCATGCAGTACGTTTTGGCTACGATGTCTGTGCAAGCATACTTGTCTCCAATGGAAAGGCAAAGGTTGGAATTGGTATGAAATACCCGAAAGACTTTGTTAGTGCAGAGAAATGGGCAGTTCATAGTTTAAGGGACAGAGAAAGGGTTCTGAATAAAAAATCTAAATTTCCACCGATACTTGAACCAGACACGCAAAATAAAATACGATATCGTGAAAACAGAGCGAGTCAAAGTCGAGTAAAAACTCCCCAATTTTCAGATTCAGAAGATGAATCGTTAATGGATTCCGATATATCGATTCCGTCAGATTCATCGTCTACTGATAGAGCAATATTTGATTATCCTATAAAGTCTTTTATGAGAAATTATCCAAATATACCATCTTCAATTCTGGCTATCAGTCCTACATCAAGCACTATTGTTAATGCTTCTGAAGATGAAGTGGACAGATATTCATGCCCTTTCGATGACAAGGGATCTAATTCAAACACAGCGCGGGATATATCTGTTTTGTATGGACTAGTTTCGGACCAGATGTCAACATCATATAGACTTCCAGCAAAACCCGCACCCGAGCTTACTCCTCGGGTGAATATTACAAAGGATGCGACCTGTACATCGTTGTTTACGGAAGATAGTAATTTATCAAGATGTTCTAAAAAGGGTAAGTTTCATTTTGAATAATGTACTATCAGTAGTAATGTTTAAGATTACGTTTTAATTGTTTTCGAAGTTGTATTGAAATTAACGAATGCGTTTTATAAAGTATGGGTGGAAATTTAAAGGTTTTGAAGAAATGTTAATTAAGAGCCAATCATTTATTTTTCAGTTTCTTTGTTTTCAACATTTTAGGCCTTGAGGACCACTTGACGGAAGAATCGTAAATCGATTAAATGTGATTATCTTGTGTCATCAAAATATTTATTTAAAATATACAAAATATTTATCAAATTAAATTGTATTCCATATCAGATAATCGTAATAATCATGTACTGATAAACTTTCTTCAGAATAATAACTGTGTTACATTAAAAAGGTAATGTTTTTTTTTTATTTATATTTGCAATTCTTCTGTATTTATGCAAAAAATCTATATATCGTTACACAGCTGAAGGAAAAAAAACGCTATTCATCGCGTTTTTGGCGAATTTAAAAATGGCAACGTCCTCGTCTAATTCCAATTTTTCGTTCATCGATAAAGGATGTTTTTATTTTCTCATTCAACCGCACTGTGCCACAATCTTTGCACGCTAAAAACGTTTTCTTTGTTGTTTTTTTCTCGAAAAAGAGCAGGCTAATGGCCTCTACTGAAGGCTAATTTGTCCGACTCTACCCACAAATCCAGCCTTTTACAGTGGCAGTCAAAATTGATGTTCCATTTGTGTCCCGTTCCACCCTTTATATTTGAATTGTGTTTGATAAATTGTTGAACTGGTTCTCGTAATGAAGAAGCATCAGATATTTTCAACTGGATTTTAAGCAAACATCAATCAATCGATCAATCAATCAATCAATCAATCAATTTCAATTACTGTTTATCATCACTTTGTGTTAATATTTTATTTCAATTAATGAATTTATGTCAAATTGAAGAATTGTTGCTCACAGTTAGCTGACATGATATCATTTAATTAAAACAGTTTAAGTAATTTAAAGGTTTGTATCACAGTTAAACAAACTGCTAAAATTCCTTAAAAAGTAAGTGTATTATACACGTTACTTGAACAAAGTAAAACCATCCATTTGCCAATGAGAGTTTTATATGGAACGGTCTTCACATGTATTATAAAAAAACTTTCATATGACGCCTTTTTCAATGAGATATTTTAATTTCATTTATATATGATGTTTCATATTCATATATCGCTCAATACACGATATAATATGATATCGATGCCGTTTTTAAATTATTCGCATGCATTCAATATTAAGGAGTTCATATAATTGTTGAAAAATTATAAGATATGTAAGGTTTAGCTCTATAGCATTTCAACATTTCTTTCCTACAAATATATTTTGTCATTTACAATATTTCAGGAAAGAAAAATTTTGAATCACAGAAGTGGACAGCATTAAAGAAAAATCTTCGACTGAGCCGTACTAAAACACAGGACAAGATTGATGTTACACCAAGAGATTTGCCGGGGCAATCTTGCTCGGATGAAATCTTGTCGTGCAATTGGGATGATCCGCGAACTCCTCAAACTCCTAAACAATCGGGTTTTCCGTCCATACCTGACCGGAAAATTAGCTTGGTACAAACAAAAGATAAAATCCAGACTAACTACTCTCTTATCTAAATTGTTCATTCATTTGGTACGAAAGTGTCAAGTATAATTGATCCAACGTCATAAACACTTAAATATATAAATATATATGAAGAGCTACTTCAACATTTCAAACATATTTCAGTTATATAGCTAATTGTATGAACGGATTTGATACATGTATATATTGTTAAATATTTATATTTATTCAATGAAAAAAAATAAATAGCTAATTGACTTATTTTAACGGATTTTAATTTTTAAATGTATGAATTCGTGAATATTTATTTATTCCACGAAAAAAGGTTTTCGTTGAAAGATAATAAATATGTAGCTGACATAACAGTGATCAAAAACACACACACACGCACAAATTACATGGTGATGTTGGACATTCCACTTGTGATATTTTCTGTTTAGAAATCTTATATTTCATATGAGTAGAATCCTTGGGAGTGGGCTGGAACTTTCATTGTGTTGGTAATTTTTTTTCAGAACCTTCCTCCGTCAAAATATTTTTTCTCATGAGAAGGAAAGCAAAACAATTGTTTTCTGTCATGTGGAACATAAATACATTTTTTTTCATAAAAAAACCATACATTGACATAAAATTCATTTTAATTCACGTAAAATGTTAAGTGCATTGCTTTGTCTGTATCCTGCCATTGGCTGTTGTCTCTGAATTTTTTCAGCCCACTTCCTGCACAATTATATAGTCCATCATACATGTACCACAGTAATTGAATTTTTATGCTGCAGTTGAAATGGCCACCAAATGTAAGGGCCAAGACTGACTAGCTACAATATAAAAATTACTAATAAATTATGGACCAAAAAACTATCATCTTAGCAAAGGATACATTGAAATGTTTTTTGTAAATTATTTTACAATAAGTTTGGTTGTGTATTTATATCGTGTACATATGTTTATAAAAGATATTTAAAATACTATTTATAGTTTTCTAATATTTTATCTTTGCAACATTTTGGATATATATTAAACTTGTGAGAAATAATTTGTTGAAATGTTCAACAGAGGAATATAGGTGTTATAAGAATTTTTTTTAAGCCTCTCGATTTGTGTATGACACAGACTTGCATAGTAGTTTCTTTTTGTATCATTTTTACCTTTTTACTGTTTCAATGCGAAGTGCCAATTTTTATAGTCGGAAACAATGGATATTGCATTTTTTTTTTTTTTTAGACATATGGTATTTATAGTAGCGGACCCAGAAGTAGAACCCTATTAGAAAATATTTCTGGATCAAGAACTATTAAATTTAAGGAACATACACTTACTATATAAGGTGCTAGGTATGTTCTGACAAAAAGGGCTGATTTTTCGCAAAACGACTGTAAAGGGGTATACTTTTTCTCTTTTTTACAAAGGTAATATCTGACTATCTGGAATGGGGTTATGTGTCAAGAACATCTGCATGGAACGGGGTTATAATTTGAGGAAAACAAACATAAGACAAGTAGGTGAAGCCAAATTTGGATGACAATGTGTTACATTTTGGTTGCTTGTTAAAAAGGGGTATTATTTTAGACACAAATTGTCTGTAATGGGGTATTTAACATGGTCAACCTTTTTCTGGAAAGGGGTCGGGGTTCAAATGTGCTGGAAGAACCCACCTGTCAACTTTTTGACAAGGTGCCCCCCCCCCCCCCCGCGAGTTCAGCAGTGCAATTTTTATTTGTAGTAAGCGACAGTACAACCTTTTTTAATCTGGAAAGGGGTCGGGGTTCAAATGTGCTGGTAGAACCCACCTGTCAACTAATTGACAAGGTGCAGCCCCCCCCCTTTCCCGCGTGTTCAGCAGTGCAATTTTTATTTCTAGTAAATGACAGTGTAACTTTATTAATCTACAATGCAAAATCACCATTTTTTTCGGTCGAATAGGGCATTAATTTTTTTCCCCAAAACTCCCAGCCCCTTTTCCTTCGTTCGAAGTCAAATCAAATGCGCCTCAAATGAGAGAATAAACTCAAGTGCTCCCCAAAACTGGGCAGATGTTGATGACGTAGGGCACAAATCGAGTCTGCAGCTGCAGTAAATGTCGGTTTGATACGCCAGTCGTCCAGGTTTGTCAGTAGGTCAGTTTTCGTGAGATCACACAATTTAATCTACAAAAGTGCAATGAATTTGTATGTTTTTAAAACCCACAAAATATGTAAGTGATGATAATGATCACAAGTAAGTTGAAGCTACATGGTCATGGATCGAAGTTGGGGGGGGGGGGGGGGGGTAAAATTGTATAACCTAATTAGGATATTTTGATGTAAACATGAACTTGTTCATAACTTTTACGTTAGACAGTTAATTTGTGTAATGCTGATATGGATGGTCCCACCTGTCAAACTTTTATGGTTCCTCTCAAAAACAGGATGTTTCAGGAAAAAATGTAAAGTAACAGTGAATTTTGAAATTTATAAATTGCTTATGAAACCACAACTCTTCAAATAAAAACTTTGATGTACGTTTGCAAATTAAAAATCCTAAAAAATATTATTGAATGTTCACATATATTCAGTACTAAAGAAAAATTAGAAATGATACAATATACATTGTAATATACTATGTTACAACAAAATGTTCCATTATATGTTTAAACAGACCAACATATTACTTGTCAGGAAATAAAGTTGCAATATGTATGCTATTTTTGAATGCTGTCGCAAGAAACCAAAAAATAATGATAAATAATACACAGAAAAGATGTTCAACTGGTCGTTCATAATAAATATGCCGGTTTATACCACATAATTCAGTTTGCCTTTTCTTAAACTCATTATTAGATTCTCTAAGTGTTCAAACAATCTTTGCATGTTGAAGCATTTCTTAAACATGGCATAAAAGAATAAACAGAAAAATGCTACAAGAAAGAAAAGAATATATGTTTTTTGTTTCGTTTAATACTGTATAATTTAGTAATTTCTGTTACCTCTGTGTCAACACTGAGGTTGTGAGTTCGAATCTCACCTGTGGCGGGGTGCATTCGACTGCGATCTAAATTGACAAGGATTGCAGATTTTCCTACCGAAGGTCGTTGGTTCTCTCCGGGTACTCCGGCTTCCTCCCCCAATAAAAACTAGCGGCCGCGAAATATCCAAGTGTGCTAAAAACGGTGTAAAACCCCAACTAAACTTAACTGTTACCCATGCACATCCGGGTAGGTGAGAGTAGGATTTTGTGCCTGATAATCTTTTTAAAATTGCTTAAAACATAAAATCTCTTGTTCTAGCACTCTTGTATTCAATACAAGCAATCCTTCAGATTTTCTTTTTTTAACAATACTGGATTTACTAGCATTCTGGTTTTACCAGCAATATATAATATGATACAATTCTGGATTTTCCAGCATTATTTTTTTTTAAATTCTGGTTTAAACAGCATTGTATATGTTACAATTCCAGTTTTTCTAGAATTGTATTTTAATTATTCTGGTTTTTTCCAGTACTGTTTTTTATACAATTCTGGTTTTACAATCATTGTAATTGCTACAATTCTGGTATTTCCAGAATTGTAAATATCTTTTTACAATTCTGGTAAATATATGTATACCAGAATTGTTGGCAATTCTGGAATTCCAGAATTGTACCAGGATACAATGCTGGAAATACTAGAATTGTCTTGCACAATTCTGGGATTTCCAGAATTGTTGAGAACAATTCTGGAATGAATTTTCTACCAGCATTGCACAATTCTGGTTGTACCAGAATCTAGTTCTTATTCTTCACTTTATCCCTGAATATAAATTGTTTGTTACCCGGTAAATATAAAACCTGTTAAAATGATGGATTACAACATCCCACTTGCTCTACTCCCATTTTGCTATAATTCACAGGCTCTTGTCTCAGAAAATAAAATTACTATACATGTATATGCCAAGAGAAAAGAAAAGGTCCCCAACTCTGGAAACACAATTTTACGCGCCTGCTTCGATTTCCAAAGAATTATTGCTTCCACCTTTCGGTCTCGCTCAAAACTTTTGGATCAATAAAAAAAATATTAATTTATCAACACAATGATGTATGACAAATTTGAAGACAAGGAACATATGTAGGCGTGTCATACATCATTGTGTTGATAAATTAATATTTTTTTAGAACCCTATGGGAGAATACATTTAAAAATCTTGTCTGAAACCACTTGGTCCTGATATTTATACTAAAATGACCTCTTTCGGAGTTGTATCTGATGAAATGGACTGTTTTTGATGGTTCTCTTTCACAAGTGTTTTTGATAACATGAAATGCTGACTCTGAAACTATTGAGCAAAAATGGAGCAGCAATGATTTTTATCCTATGTTCAAGATTGTCAACTAAACTAAGATACCGGTAGCAACCAATGCCACAGGACCACATGGTTACTGCTGTTACAGCTGTTGATTGGTAAATTGAATCCGGGTGAGTGATACATGTACAGGCTCCTGGGAGCCTCTGTTTATATAACCATTTTTATATTCTTTAAAACTATTGTGTTGTTTTTCATTCCTTTCCTTTTAGTAATGCTTAATTACTAGAAAGGTCTGTCCTTTTTATTTACTAGGTACATATTTTTTTCACAAAGAAAGCAGGGCCAAACTGTGTGTTAGCGTAATTTTATTTAAAAGCTTTAAAACATGACAGATCCACTTGAGAAATATTTTCTTTATGTCAAAGTTACACTCGTTCTGCAATTACTATGCAGAGGATTCATTTTCAAACATCAAAGCAATAATATGCAACTTCACATTTTTTAACATGTATTACTAAGTTGCATTACTTGCATGACAATCATAAGGCTGTTGACAACAGTAATTGCTCTAAATGCTGTTGATTCAATCTTGTAACAAAGAAGATGAATTTTACTCTTTGATTTCTCATTTTACCCCTTTGTTCCTACCCTTTTGGAGGTCAAAATACCCATTCCTTTGAAAAAAACTGGAGGTGAATACCCTCTGTTTCAAAAAATATTTCTATGGCTCTGAGAAAGATATCGATGGTCTTATGCAGCATCATGTTGCACAAACTTTCATTTAAAAATGTCTCTTCTGACTAGAAGGAAGTGAGAAAAAAAATAAAAACATGTCAGTGATGTTTGTTTAAAGCTTGGATTCTTCCTAAAAGAAATAATTTTTCAAATTAAATGTTTTCGAAATATTATGAACACATGACTAATTTTTCTCTGCTTGGAAAATCATACCTTGTTTACATGACTGTATTTTGATAATAAATTACAATTATCTCTAAATATGTTACTATGGTACATTGATTATTTCAGTGAATTATCTATTTTATTGTTGCAGTAGACAAGTGTATAAATTCACAAAGACATCATACACATGGTACATGTACACGTAGCTCAAGCTGAATAGGTAAGTGGACAAGACAATACCATCTTTGAGTTGCTCCCTGATCAGGCCTGTACATGTCTAAAACAGGGGCATTGTTATTATAAACATTAGGCAAAAAAAAAATACATGTGTTTCCGCTAACCTTACCTACCCTAATTTGTAGTCCCTACCCTAACACTTTTTATGCCATTTTTGAACGAGCACTGTTAAAGACTGATTCTCTAGTAGTAACCAGCTAAAAACTGTTTGTAAAATATAAAATAATATTGCCTACCTACCTACCCTATTTTTTTCAGCACGTTAGCGGAAACACATGTATTATTTTTTTTGGTCTTAGTTATCAGATTGCTTAGTTTTAATTTTTGAGGTCATGGCCACAACCTTCATTGTCATTAACCAGTTTCTTGGGCTGGTGTATATCATTGCAGTATTGTCAAATTGATCATTTATTGTCTGAATATAGCAATCATTATAATTCATTTACACACTTGCATGTATCAAGCCACAAACACCAGTACATTTATTATAAATAAAAATCAAGAATTTATTTTTTATTAATTTCATGAATGAACTATTCAAATTCTTAAAATTTTATTCTTAACATGATACCTCAACGTAAGTAAGATATCCGAAAACTTACAAGTGATGTTCATTAGTAAAAGACTTTTTTTTTTTCAGAATTGCAATCATCTGCCCTTCTATACAAAAGGAAATAATTCAACTTATTTTTTTAAAATAATCTGAAAAAATAAGTCCAAGTACATAAAAACTCAATAATAATGATTGATATTAGTTTTCAGTAAGATGAAAAATATGAATTAATATAAAATTTAAAAATTATTACATAATGAATAAATTGCTAATATGAAAACTTTTTACAAACTTAGAGAAATTTATAAAAATTTTACTGTAAATTCCTAGTACTTTCTTTTTTTCAGGTTTATTTTAGGGTAAAACCAAAGTCATCTTGTAATTTGACTTTGTTACAAAAATGTACATATCACATGATATATTGGTTTCTAATAATGTCACTTAGATATTATGGATCTCTAAAACAACCTGTCATTTAAAGTGGTTCTGAGTAAGTTTGTCATTCCGTGAATGTAAAGGAAATTATTACAAAATTATGTAATCAATATTGGAATATTCAATAATGAACCAGTACACATTTATAGTTGCTGGCTGTACTTCATTTTTAAGTCAACAGGGAGAAAAATACTGTTATATCACCTCAAGCATGGTCGATTTTAGAGTTCTTTTTTAGACAGTAGCAACAAACTAAAGAGGCAGAAAACATCTAACAAAAACTTTCACAATTAGCCCAACAGTTTAACTGTAGAATCCCAATTCTAATATGACCTGTTCCAAATGCATTCAGTCTACATCGGTGGTAAAATATGGATATTTTGAATCCAACGTTTCAGACATCAGACGGCTTATTAGGCAATTAACGTCTTAGTAAAGGTTCTCACAAGATTTAACAATGTCATAGTATAACTTGCGTTGTTTTGGTGTCTTTGTGTCTAAATACAGGTCTATGTTGCGACATTTCAAAATGTCCAGAAACTGTCCAATTTGAAAAGAAGTAATTCACAGTGGCTGAAAATATCATGATTTTATGACGGGTATGCTCTTTATGCCGATATTTTACACACTCGCTGTCACTCATGGCAAAATATATGGCATAAAAGGTCTACCCATGCTAAAATCAGGAAATATTGAAGCCACTGTGAATTATTTTTCAAACACAATTAAACATTTATAGAGAGAATTAATATATGCAGATAGATCTACAGAAAAATACATTTTATATAAAATTGAATGTATACATGTAATTTTAAACTTTTACAGCAAAATGAACAATTCAGACAAAAAGAGAGTAAAAAGACCGACAATTCAGTACTACCAGGTACCAGGTGAGGTTAATATACCCATTACTACTTCTTCTGGTGTAAGAATGTACAAAGTCATGAATTTGACGGTTTTGTAACAGTTGTTTCACATATCAGCTTAACAAAAATCCTTTTGATAACTCTTTACAAGGCATGATTTTTAGGAATTGCAGTCATTAGTGGACAGGGGGCATTAAGGCCTATATTTGGCCTAAAATATGGCCGAAAATAAAACCCCAAACAAGCAAAAAGGTGGAAAAATAACCTTTAAGTACCTACATTGCCAAAAATAAAGAAAAGCACCATATTTCTTACATTATTATGACAATAAACCATCACCAAAATGACACAATTTCATAAAAATCTCAAATTTTTGATGATTTTGGCCAATTTTCTCATAAACTTTGCAACGGGAAATTGACTGCGCAAGCAAGAAACAACTTTATATTTTACATGAATATGTACCGGTATTCAGATAGTATACATCTCCTATAGAAATATTATTATGTTTCTCGAATGTGCACAATGTTTTCTCAAGCAAAATGTGCATGGATAACTGCTAAAAATCAGCTATTTTCGAGATATTTGGTCAATGAAGCAATATTATTATCATTTTGACACCACAAAATGCTGGAAATTAAGCTGAATTGAGTTATTTTTCAAGCATCTTATATATTTTATCAACTCCAGGCCAACTTTGAATCCATTCCTCGAATGTTCATATTTGTAGGCCAAAAACGGCCTTAACGCCCCTATTCCTTTGTGAAAAAGTATTGAAATTTAAATTTTAGGATGATGACAAGTAAATATAATTCTACTAACAAAAATGACAAAATAATGCACTGGACCTTCAGTCTAAAATTTAATGATTATATGACATGGATGGTGATGATCACTTTCTGAATTTGGAATTTAGTTTCCAAAATTTGGAAATGTTTCCAAGCGCTTATTATTTTCTGATCTGAAGTGGATTCAATGTGAAAGGATCACGATATTTTATGGTATTTTTGTATATATACATTGAACATATAGATGAAGTTTTTCATGCTTAAGGAGATATGACAATTTCTGTTATAACAAAAATAGACAGAATCGACATACTTTCCAGATTTATTTACATTTATTTGGTGCACTTAGAGGACCCATAGCCTATTAGCAATTCTCAAAGAACTGCGAGGAACCTCTGACTAATTCAACCCCGGCTTCTTGTATATTGCAGTGTTTTTGTTTTCCAGCTTGTAGGAAGGATTCTCCATTAAAGAGATACTACATCACAACACTCAATGACTGCAACAATAACAGTGTATCTTTAAATAGAAATGATGAAAACAACAACTGTGTCGACAAAAACAGTGAGATGGAAACAGATATTTGGAATAATCGTAAGTGAAGTTGTTTACCAAGTTGATTCTGAGTATCATAAAGACTTATAGACTTTACACATGCACCTGTCTATATAGCTACAGTTGTGTTATAAAATGCCAAAATATATTGCAAATTTAAAACAGTGTTAAACTGTAAATGGGTAAGTACCTTCAATGTCAAAAGAAAAGAAACACCTACCGTTTTATACATACGAACAAAAATAGGGTCCTTTAAACATTATTAAAGAATTGTGTACGATTAAAGCTTTTTGATGAACCTTTGTACAGTGGAAAAAAATATATGCCGATAACTTTTCAGAAGGTTCAAATTTACAGAAAAAAATTATCATAATATAAATGCTCATATTTTTGTTCATATTTGCATAGAGAGATATATTTTAGTTCAAGTAGTTATTTTCCTATGTTGAAAATTTTAACAGTTGCTCATATGAGCAATTTGATGAAAATGCACATGTGAAAAAAAACTCGTATGAGCATTTACATGTTAGGATTTAAAATGCAAAATATGTTAGTTTTGTATATACAGTTTTTGGTAGCTCCAAAAATGTTGAACTAATTTGCATGTTTAAACCAAATGTGCAATTATGTTAATATTTCACATTTATTATGTACAAGTTGTTATCAGCGTTTGGTAAGGGATTTGATGAGTTTTAATGGTCCTTTTCTGAAATCATGGTCTAAGCTTTCAACCAGTAAGTTCATGCTCAATGTATTGATAGAAATGGAAATGTAATGGAAAGTTGTGTTTTTGAATTCCCTTAAGTTCTAAACTTGAGTCAGGAAGATATTTATTAGAGATTCTGGCAGAGAGTTCAGGAAGTGAGTTTAAATATTTTCATGGATGATTTAAGCCTTGGTAATGTGGAATGCCCCAAATTTTTGCAGTAATGCTTTTATTCAATTACTGTTACAGCAAATCCTGTATATCTTTATTAGCTTGTCTATTCACATACCACAGTATATATTTCACATAGATCAAGGAATATGCATATTCATTTCGGAAGAAAGCAAATCTTAGGAAAACTCCATATTAAGACCTCAGATAATTGTTTTTTTTTTCTTTTTTGGAAAACTTGACTATTAAAGGCCATGTGAGCTTTTGTCATCCCTTGGCATCCGTCATTCGTTAACTTTTCACATTTTAATCTTCTCCTCTGAAACCACTGGCCAAATGAACTTAAATTGGGCAGGAAGCATCTATGTAAGGTCCTTTATAAAGTGTGCTAATTTCGTCCCGATCGGACAACAAACATGGCCCCCGTGTGCAATTGTTGTTTCTGATTGGCTGAGTTTTAAAAAATCTTCTCTTCTGAAACTGCTAGGCCAAATGGAACAAAACATATATGGGAAGTCCTTCCTCATTTCATCCCAATTGGACTACAAATATGGCCGCCATGGGCAGTTATTTTTTCTGATTGGCTGATATAAAACAATCTTCTCCTATGAAGTCGCTTGGCCAAATGGAACGAATCAAATGAAGGGAGGTTCTTTACGAAATTTCCATATTTCGTCCCTATTGGGCAACAAACATGGCCATCATGGGCAATTCTTATTTCTCATTGGTTGGTTTAAAAAAAATGTTTTTTTGTAACTACTTGGCCAAAACTGTCAGCAAAACTTGAAGCATCTATGGAAAGTCTTTTATGAAATTAATTTTTTTCATCCTGATTAGACGACAAGCATGGCTGCAATGGGCAATTGTTGTTTCTGATAGGCTGAAATAAAGAAATCTTTTTTTCTGAAACCGCTTTCCCAAATGAAGTGAAACTTGACAAGAAGCATCTGTGGGAGGTTTTTACAAAGTTTTCTCATTTTGTCCAGATTATGCGACAAACATGGCTGCTATGGGCAATTTTTGTTTCTGCCAGGTGAGCGATACAGGCTCAGCCCTCTGAGCCTCTAGTTTATTTCCATTGTTTAATTAATTGCTTGAGATGAGGTTTCTTCCTGCATTATCAGCACAGAAAATTAGCTTAATACAATCTGAATGATTGCGGGGTTTTGCAGAAGTAGGTTCAGATAATACAAAAGATTCAAAGTTTCAAGATTTTATTCATCATAATAGTTAGTTAATCAGAGCTAGTATATTTGAGGATTCGATACAAGTTGTTTATGATTGAACATATATATAGAGCAAATCCAATTGTGGGATCTGACAGTATTATTTATAATATTCTATATGTAGTATCTAGCTCTAAGCAGATGTATATGATTCCAGGTAGATATGGACATGATAACAGATTCTATGATGAAAGAAATATTTGTACAAGTTCATCTTTAACATCAACACAGACCTACGAAGACTCTGGTGGTAAGTTAAAAAAGGCAACTCTTTAAGTACAGATGAATTTTAAGTAACTCATGTGGAACTTTTGACTAGTACATATACGTATGTATCTCTATAAAAGTGAAATATGGTTAAGATAAGAAGCACAACATATTATGATTTTCAGGGATTAAAATAAAATTGAAAGTTGTGAAATAACAAATGCCAGTATTCTAGAGGACTTGAAAACTTCTCAGATTTTTGTATATCTGCAGTTTACTCTGACATCACGCTGTCCCAGCCAGTCTGAAAAATGCCACAAAATGGCCTCAGACTGGAGTAAATACATGTATGGAATTTTATGGATACATCTAAGGGGCAGGATACAGGTGGCATTTGTGAAGAGCAACAACCCAAACAAGAAAGGAAACATCCCCCAAAATACAATAATGATGAAAATATTGTTAGGTTGAGGATAGGGGGCCATCATGATAATGGTGCGTTTTGTTTTTTTATGACATGTCAGATGTTCAAGACCTTAGAGGACAAAGTAATAAAACCAATATCCAATTGCTCTTTGTGTTATATTTTAATACTGCATGTATTAGGTTTAACTAAAAAAGGTGTTTCCACTGACATCAGATTTAAAAACAGGGTAGGTAGATAACAGCTTTTATTTTAACTTGGGTATAAGTTTCAAAAAAGAAAACTACATGCCTGAGTGAAATGTTTTGAAGATTATGAACAGTATAACCTGGTATCTGAGAAATTTTCAAACAGCTTTAAAACATTAGGTTTGGTTGGACAACTGGAAACACTGCTAGGTACCGGTAAGTATTTTGTTTTCCCTTATATCCCATAAATATTATGTAGACCATGCAGTCTCATGGAAATGTAAAAGACCTGTAAGAAGTACTCCACTCTTTGATGGGTCAAAGGAGCTCTTTGAAAATTTGAATCAACTTTTTTGGGATTACCTTTAGGAAAGTACAAATTAAAAACATCACCATTTTGATAGTCAGCATGATTAGCCATTGGCCAGAAACTCAAGTATAGTCAATCTGTTTCCGATTATTAAAAATGATACACCGCTATTCAAAATAGTTAATTGAAAATTTATTCCACAGATTATAGTTTTTAGTTTAGTCAAGTAAAAGTTAAAAGTCATTTAAAGTGTGAAAAGTTTATATTACAGACTGCCTTTTAAGCTAACTAAATTGACTGAATAGACATTTTAGGTCATAATCATTCAGATGTTGCCAGAGGCGTATCAGAAGTCCCATTGCCTAAAAATTGTAACAGACACAGAAAAATCAGTTTGGATCTGAGCTGCTTGAAGAGTGTTGTACACAGACACATCAATGCAGAAATTTTAATCCAGACCTTACAGCAACAGATAAGGATGAACAAATATTTATCGTGGCACAAGCCATCAGATTTAAAATTGCTGTTCAGTGCATACAGGGATAGAGGTTTGTTATTGACACATACATGTACATCAATGCATGATTGATTTTGATGAAAGTATGTGGTTTTCTTTTTTTGGCAGTCTAGTTTCATGTACCATGAAAAACTAGATACAGGGTCTACAGAGCCTGTCGTCGACGTCAGCATCCGTAGAGAGTTAGGTCACTTCTCATTTACTTTTGTTTTATCGAATGTATCATTATAATATTTTACCATAAGGGTCTCCCATAAGAAATACAGGTTGGGGTTGATTTTGGGGAATCTGGCCCCTCCCATTTTT
Organism: Mytilisepta virgata; assembly: GCA_028015205.1. NCBI lineage: Eukaryota > Metazoa > Mollusca > Bivalvia > Mytilida > Mytilidae > Mytilisepta > Mytilisepta virgata. Next base: position 73,279,330 of record CM051521.1, read on the forward strand.
TTCTGGGGGTCATTAACGGTTTTTGATAATTTTGGTGTAACTTTTTAGATCACCTGGCCTAAAAGGTAAGACATAGGGAAATGTTTTATTTTTGGTATAATAAAAAGACTCTGAATGTAGACTAATTTGTGGGAAAACATAAGGTTTCCCCTTATATATGATATGATATATATATTTTTTAATATTTATTTTAGAATATGAAAACAATTTTCTCATACATTTCATTGCAGTGAACAAACAAAAATATTGATGTAAGGGACATAACTCTTAATAATCATGGTTTAGATAATGTATTTTGACAATTACAAATTATGGTTTCATTAGTTCACAGAGTTGCTGTGCTCATCTGATCATTGATGAATTTTGAAAATCTATATATTTGTATTTAAACTAGTTAATCACAAACTATTTTTGTAATATATGACGTGTGTTGTTTTTAGGATTAAAACAGATACTCTATCAATAGATGGTTCCACTGACTCACGGAATCCCATGACTGTTACGTTTCATTGTATACTGTGTCGCATGGTTTTCGTTCCTTGTGATAATAAATAAAACTTCATGAACTAAGTCTATTGATAGTCATTGATATTTTATAGCGATAAATACTATTTGAATGTTATTGTGCTACTAATTCGGAATATTTTGTGGTTATTTAAAAATTTTACATGCTATCAGGAAATTTAACTTACTCATACGAAATTAAATTTTAAAATTTAAACAAAAACACTAATAAGGAAAGAATTTTTGTGTTTTTGGGGGCAATATCATTCAAATAGCAGTCATAATTACAATACAGAAAAGAACACACTTTGTTCTACTATCATTTCTACAGAACACTCTAATCAGACAACAGCTAAAATGTTACATATTTGTCCAGAATCCATATCCTTTCATTAACTTTAGTTTAATTCAACTAAATCATTGAAATATTAACAAAATATCGAAAATCACAAATCACAGGTTTCATATTGTCTGTCCTAGATTTATGGCCCTTAATAATTAAGAAAGTGGCCACTTCAAGGAAATTATTTGAAATTATAGCACAGTTTTAAGAACAAGTATATACAGATGAACTTTGAATTTGCCGTTTCTATTAAACTCAATATGCCCCTGAATAATGCAGAAAATATTTGTTTCTGTTCAATAGCTTAATGTCAATGAGTATGCTTAAAAAAAATGTTTGGAATTTTAATATAATGTTGAGGACTTTAATATGATTCAACCCAATCATGATTTATTTTTTTCCTTTTTGTACATTGAAGCTGAGGCAAAATAGGAAAACACCTGCCACAATGGATGAAGTGCCACACAACAAAGTTTAATTGTATGTTTTCTTTTCTTTTTTCAGAATGTTCCAAAGAGGATTACTTAAATATTTTGAAAATAATGCTCAAAGACATTTGTAATGGAAAAGACCCACAACTGACAGCAGAATTCTGTAGTGTGTTACTAGAGGTACGTGTATGTCTAACGAAAGATAATTAATAAGCTTTATTTATATTTGCTGTACTTACAATTTAAACCATAAAATAGGTTTTTTGGGGGATGTTTTTAAAAAATGTTTTTGAAAATATCAAGAAAAATTGTTACTGAGAACTATCACCCTAATAAAATTAATACCTACCAGGGATCTGGAAAGGACCAGGGGCAATAGGGCCCAAATCGGCCCCATCTCAGATATTCATAAAATTTTCTGTAACACATGTCTAGAGTGTCTTCTTTCAAAGGACATAAAGAATTAGTATATATCATGCATATTTTCTGTAAACGGCGCCTCCGATGTGGACATGTCAAATAACCTATATAACGTCTTGACTAATTCTTTTGGACGTTATTTGTACAAAATGTGAATTCATTGGAAGAGAAATTCACATTCATCAACGCCTATATGTATATCGTGATTCTTTTAATAATTCGAGTTGGGAGATAACGATATTGTATTTGAAGCTTTGCGGACGTAAATCGTAGGTTTTACTGTCGCAAATTGAGTTTACCTAGGGGTTACCCAGCGGAGCTAGGAAAACCAACCTTTTCGTCCACAAAGCTTAAAATACAATAAAGTTATCTCAATTCTATTGAAACAGAATTAAATGATTCACTCTTTGTGTTCATTTTGTTGATAATATCGCCAACATTCTATGCTTTGGCGTAAAACAACATGACGTCATTGGAACGTTTCCTTTATGAAACTTTAATATCAGATGTGTTTCACTTTGCATTCTTTTAAGAATTAATTAAAGACATGCGAAAATTACTTTTAAATGTATGTAATATATCTATTTTGTTTATAACTGCATAAATTAAGAAGATCGATTTCGGTTATTACATTGTAGATATGGATGCTTTTTCCATGTGAATTTTGTGAATGTTTAACAAAGTTTTGTATCACTTGTGTTTTTGTAAGCCATTTTTAATAGTAACCAAAATGTTCATTTATAAAATTTCAGTTTTAATATTTTTGTTCAGACCCAGACACTGAGACAGTTGTTATTGTCTATTTAATCATGTAATTAACAAATATACTACAAACCAACATCCAACTGATAATTTATTTACACATTAAAAGTTAGACATCTCAACAATACATTCAGCTTTCAATAAAAATCAGAATTATGATACTCTACATTCCAACCACATTCTTCTCCTTTATACATGTATTTATAAAACAAGTTATACTCTTGTCTTCCGAAACAATAATCAATAGATAATTTGTAATCAGAATATGTAAATGTATGCTGAAATAGAATAACACTATTTCCGTTGTCCCGAATCTGCATATATCTTTGGTGTTGTGTCATTTAACATGAAACATGAAATACACTTTACATCATCCTCCCAAGTCAGTTATGCCACTGTCTGTTTTAAAATGTGTGACTTGGAGGTTTTGGGGTTTGTAGGAACGAACATGGATACAAAACACTGACTTGGGAGTATAACTTTACATGATATATTATATATTATAAGAAAACCTCCAAGTCACATATTTTAAAACAGACAGTGGCATAACTCCTGGACGGTATATGTCCAATGTTAAAGTTAAAAGCACACATAAACTGACAATAATTATAAGCTATAACAAAAAAGTAAAATTTTGACATTGGTGACATCTTTACTTAAACAAAATAAGTTTAGAAGAAAGGTTTAATGGTACTAAACAAGACATTAAAAGTAATACTCTTGTTTTATTGCAACTGGAAATAGATAGACTGACAATACAAGGGCCAAATTAAACAGAGGGAGACGCACACGTTGGAGATTTTCAAAACATTTGTGTATTCACAAATTAACTTCTCGTATAATTGTATGTTAATATATTTTGTAACTTTCAAGTATTATTAAGCCAATTTTCATTTCCTGAAATTTATCAACAAATCACAAGTGTTTTTCAATAGTAGCTATTAATACTAATACACCATTTTTCACTATAACCAACATCTAAGCGGAAGCTGTGATCGATTATGCGTACACAAAACTGTAGGGAGATAGGACGATGATGAGTTCGAACCTACAAATTGAACTCCAGCTAGTTTATGTTGTTTATATAATTTTTGGTTGGTTTTATGTTTATTTAGGGTACCATTAATAAAAGATTTGACGGCAGAATTGGTACTATTAAATCTTGGTTTTAACATTTTTGGATTTAGAATATTAGAATAGAGAATTTCTACATTGCTTCTTTGAATCGCCTGCGTAGCAAAGCCGGCACATAGGGATCACTATCTGTCTTCTTGCGTCGTTGTCCATGTCGTCGTCACACTTTCATTTATCCTCAACTGCTCTTGCAGCAATGAATGGATTTCCATGAAACTTTCAGGGAATCGTCCATACCTCATGTCATTGTGCACCTCCTATTTTATTTTTTAATCAGAATCATCTACTGCCCTTCAATGCTATTATGTCACGAGTATTTGATCACAGATATCGCATCGAAGTCACAAACAGATGTAATTAATAGCATATTAAAAGCTAAATCTTCAAAAAATCTGTAATCTGCATTCATTCGTAAAATAGAAATTCTTCAGTAAGTAAATTCTTATGTTTTAATATTAATTATAAAATAATGCAGAATTAATGGGTATGGATTTTTATAAGAAAATTATTGACATGTGTTGAAATAATTTTTTTCCCCATTATATCACACATACGGTAAATTTTAATGATAATTGTGCAGTTTATTTCGTTATTTATAAAATTAAGACATATACGATTTTATCCTGTTTCTGGTAAAAATAAACGAAAATTAGATAAAAAAAAATGAAAATAAATGTGTAGTATCGACCCTGTCATCTACTGACTGATAATCATGCCACTCTTAAACGATCACGGTTATCATGTCCGACCCTGTGAACTTTGTTATTACAATGTAATGGAGTATTTAAAGCTCGGTTTTGGAAAAGTTTGTAGTCTGTGATCGTTTTATGATTCTTTTCCAAAATAGAAATTCTTTTGTATTACTAATATACTTGGTACGAATTACAAATAAGAAAACTATTGGTTTAAAATTACCCTGGGAGAATTACTGGTTTTGGATTTTTATAAGAAAATTATTGTGCTTACAATATCCTTGAAGTACTACCTTCAATTCTAAAATTTATATTAACTTTTTTATTTTTATGTTCTTATCATTCACATACAATTACATTTTAAAAATGAAATCAATCGAAAATTATGGTAACAAAAATAAATATATTTTCTTAGATTTGGACCTGTTCTCAAAAACTTCAGACGTGGAAGAGCAACGCGTAAGCAATCACGGCTATCAGTATCACATCTGTGTTAGGAAATAATGTAAAAATATGTACATCTGCCTCTGATTTATAATAATTTATACTTATAAAATACTTTCTATTCATAATAATTGTTTCGTTCAGTTATATCCAGGAAAAACCTGTGAAAGTCCAGTGTTGAACTTTTATAAACATAAAATTACGTAAAATTTCCCTTAAAATGTAGTCATATATATATATAAATTAAACTGCCTCCACAGGCAAGAACCAACAAAATATTTCAATATGTGTAGTATCTTTCCTTTATTGTTTTATATTTTTAAAGAAAAGTTGGTACTCACTTGTGGAGGATGTTTAATTTGAAGATATATACAGGAAAACTGCATATTTTTCACAACTTTCTGTAAACTGGGTGTTTTCATGTGCTGCTTGTGACGTCACACAAATAAAAATATAGATTTAAGTTTTGATTTTTAAAATAGATATATTCATATCAATTTTAGGGGCAAATGCACTTCAATTAAAGTATCTTGAAAAAACTTCATTTTTGGGGCCATTTATGGGCCTTACCGCCCCTGGTCCTTTTAACAGTCTCTGCCGGACATTTTTTAATAGACATAAATTGTCAGTTTACACTCTTTTAAGCAATCTCAACACAGGATCTTATTTCATATAAATGTTGTTATGCACGATTTATAAATGTTTTGGGTAAAACCTGAAGTTTTTACAAAATCTTCTCCTCTGAAACTACTGGGCCAAATGGAACCAAACTTGGCCACAAACATCATTAGGGTATCTAGTTTAAAAAATATGTTCGATGACCCCGCCTGCAATCCAACATGGCTAAAAATAGAACACAGGGGTAAACTACAGTTCTTGTCTTATATCTCAAAAACTAAAGTATTTAGAGCAAAACTGCCATGGAGAAAAATGTTCATCAGGACAAGATCTACCTGCCATGAAATTTTCAGACGAATCGGTCAACCCCTTGTTGGGTTATTGCCCCTGAATTGTTAATTTTAAGGAAATTTTGCAGTTTTAGGTTATTATCTTCAATATTATTATAGATAAAGACAAACTTTAAACAACAAAAATGTTCAACAAAGTAAGATCTACAAATAAGTCAACATGACCAAAATCATTGATTGACCCCTTATAGGAGTTTTTGCCCTTTAAAGACGGCATTCAACATAAAATTTCTTTTAAAGATCTCCTTTAAAACACTGGGCCAATTGAGACCAAAAGGAAGGGATGAATTTCAAAAATCTTCTTCTATGAAACTACAAGGCCAATTGGAACCAAAGTAGGCAGTAATGGTCCTTAGGAGGTTCTCCCTTCAGAAATATGTCTGATGACCCAGATTGTTAATCAAGATGGCCGCCACAGCCGAAATTAGTTTAACATAGGGCCCTATGGGAAAATTCATTGAAAAATCTTCTTGTCTGAAACCACTTGACCAATTGGAACCAAGACTTGGCAGTAATGGTCCTTAGATGGTCATCTTTCAGAGTGTGTGTCTGATGACCCGGACTGTCAACCAAGATGGCTGCTACAACCGAACTTAGTTTAACATAGGACCCTATGGGAAAATTCATTGAAAAATCTTCTTGTCTGAAACCACTTCACATTGGAGCCAGATTTGGCAGCAATGGTCCTAAGGAGGTCCATTTTCAGAAATATGTCCGATTTCGTGTACTGTGAACCAAGATGGCCGCCACAGCCAAAATAAGTTTAACATAGGACCCTATGGGAAATTCATTCTAAAATCGTCTCGTCTGAAACTACAGAGCCAATTTGAACTAAACTTGGCAGCATTGGTCCTTAGATGTCCTCTTTCAGAAATATGTCCGATCACCCGGATTGTCAACCAAGATGGCCACCATGGCCGAACTTAGTTAAATATAGGACCCTATAGGAAAATTCATTTAAACATTTTATTGTCTGAAACCACTTAGCCAATTGGAACAAGACTTAGCATAAATGGTCCTTAGATGGTTCTCTTTTAGAAATGTGTCCATTGACCTAGACTGTCAACAAAATGACTGGCACAGCTGAACTTAGTTTATCATAGAACGCTATAGAAAAACCAGCCAAATTGACTGCAACACTTAAATTTTTAGTCCTGCTCAAGGTGAAAAGTTAAATCCAGGTGAGATAGTTTTCATCAACTTTTTAAACTTTAAAAAATGTTCTCCTCTGAAACTACAGAATCAATTTCAGCCAAACTTAGGCTGAAAGATCCTTAGGGTATCTAGTATAAATTATATGTTTTATTTTCTTGTCCATCGAGAAACATGGCTGCAGTGGCTAAAAGTAGAACATAGGTGAAAATGCAGTTTGTGGTTCATATCTCAAAAACTAAAGCAGTTAAAGCAAATATGACATGTAGTAAAATATTTATGAGGTCAAGATCTACCTGCCATGAAATTTTCAGACGAATCGGTCAACCCATTTTTGGATTATTGCCCCTGAATTGTTAATTTTAAGGAAATTTTGCAGTTTTTGGTTATTAACTTGAATATTATTATACATAAAGACAAACTGTAAACAGCAAAAATGTTCAGCAAAGTAAGATCTGTCAACACTGAGGTTGTGAGTTCGAATCTCACCGGTGGCGGTGTGTATTCGACTCCAATCTTAATTGACAAGGATTTCCAATTTTCCTGCCGAGGGTCATGGTTTTCTCCGGGTACTCTGGCTCCCTCCACCAATAAAAATTGGCCACCGTGAAATAGCCAAATGTGCTGAAAACAGCGTAAAACCCCAACTAAACAAACACAAAAACTTTAATATAAATCTTCTTGCCTGAACCCAGTGAGTCAAATGGAACCTTATTTGGTAGAAATGGTCCTTAGATGGTCCTTTATCAGAATTGTTTTTGTTTACTGCTATTCAAAATGGTTGATAGAGTCAAACTTAGCTTAACATAGCACACTATATATATGAGAAAATTCATTTAAAAGATCTTGCTTGAAACTAGTGATCAATTTGTGTCAATTAGAACTTGGCAGCAATGTTCCTCCAGACTGGAAGCTAAGATGGACAAACAATTTATTGTGCTTTAAGTCTGCAAATGATTTTCAAGTAAGTTATACAGGCTCCTTGGAGTCCCTACTTATGGTGGTGGACATGATTCGAAAAAATTATATTTTGTATGCTTTTTGTTAAATTTTTATGTGAAATAAAATATAACATCATCATAAATGGATGTGACATTGTTCAACTTTTGAACCATAATTCTTGTGGTTATTTACAATTCAATGATTTTTTTTTCATTAGTAAATCAGAAACATTGAAGATGTATGTGGGACACAAAGTAGGAAGGTTAGGCCTCAAATTCGTTGATAACAATGGTCACCAACCTGTCAAAACTGTCAACTGCAATTGTATTCATGTATGTTTGAACCCAAGTAATAGTGAAGTGTGCTTGTAAGAGATAATTTATTCCGGCTGTGATATTCATATATCTGTGAAATATTTTCCGACCGTCAAATGATGATCTTGTGTAAAATATGAATCAGATAATATTTTATAGCAATCTTAATTTTTATATAATGAAATATTTTCCAACTTTATTCCGTCAGAAGTGTATTAATATACGAGTTCGGAAATAATTTCACACCGGAAAAAATAAACCGTTACATGCTCAGCTTTGATCTTAATAGACAAGGATTGCCTGAGTTCCTGCTCTAGGTAACCGCCTTTGTGGTCTTGCTTCGAATGTGGAAGGTCGTGGAATAGATCCCAAAGACATTAAAATTGGTATTTGCTACTTCTCCGCCAAGTATGCGGCATATAGGAGTAAGAGCAAAGGACTGGTCGGCGCACAGTCAGTATAATGTGTCACAGTGGGGTAATATATATTTCTTGTTGCGGACATTTACCTCGTGAGCTAGCATGTTAAAATTCGGGCTTAGTGTGCCGGTCTAGTACAAATCAAGGATCTTATTCATATCATATCAACATGCATCTAATGGTTGCCACTGGACTTTAAACAATAATTCATCCATCATCCATCGTGCTCTAGGTTAACTGTGGTAACATAAATCAGCATTAAAAACTGGCGGTTTTACAAGGAGAACACAGAAGCAGTTCCTTTCTTATTTTACTGGTTGTCATTCTTAACCACCAAACCCACCATCTTACACATTAAAAAAAATCAATTTAAAAACAAGTCAAAAAGCTTAATGAATTCTATTCATTTCTCTTCAACAGAAAGACTGTCACAAAGAAAAAGGGGAGAGAATTTGCATTCAGACATTCCTAACTGGTCTAGAAGATCTTATAATTGATTATAAAAACCCTGGATTAAAAGAAGAAAAATGGAGTAAATTCCTTAAGTTTCTAGCTGAACTTTTCTTCTTTGCAGAGGAAAAACTCAACATTTGTTCACTATATTTGTTTCCTTTGATTTCTTATGCTTTGAATATTACACTATGATTTTTTTAGAATTACTTCAGATCTGTTTCTTTTCTTTTTCTTTAAACTAAATAACAGTAAACTTTCTTTTATAAAATTTAGTTTTTGATTTTTTTTCTGAAAATGTTTCAGATTTTATCAATATATATATATATATATATATACATGTATATATATATAAACATATGTATATGTGTTCTCTAAATGCATTGGTCAGAGATTATGTTTTTCTGTTTCACTAGTTATTGTAGAGGACTGTAAAATGTTTGTATTTAATGACAATTACATTTTATATTTTTTTCCAAGTGCAACTGTCTAGTTTACCATTTAATAGAGTATACAAAGACCTTTCCTTAATATTGTATTCCTGTGTATTTTCTACCAATGCATAATTTATTGTCAGCAACAAATTACCATGTTTTTTCAGGTCAAACATGCACACATTTTCTCATATGCATCAATTTTTTTATCACAGACAGTTGACATGTTACTAAATGAACAAAGTTTGTGTTTTGTTGATTTTTGTATGGGCAAGCTTTGTAAGATATATGAGGGTCTAATTACAACTCATTCTCATCTCAAAAACCACCTTTTTGAGGGGATGGGGAGTTTGGTGTGTGTGGGTTGTCTTCCAAATCTTGGAAGAGCAGTTCTTCCTAAATTGTATGATAGAATTCATTTAGTGTAGCTTATAATCAAAACAAAAGTAGAACACTTAATTATGCAAAATGATTCATGTTCAACAACAGTTAAAGGGAAGTAATTTGATATATTTTAAGACACACTGGCTTAATTTCACTTTGGGCAATGAATCAAGTAATACAATACTTTTTAGACAATTGGAAGTATATAAAACATTTAAAAAGGAGGTGGTTCCTGTAACATTTTCATTATATTACCAGTCACAGATTATAATTTTGTATTTGAATATGTTTTTATGTCAAAATGGAAATTAAAATATTTGGGATGATGAAAATTGTAGGCTTCTTGAAAATTCTACAGTATTATTTGGGTGTATGTCTTGTTTATGTTTTCAGATGGATTATTTTTGTTGTATTGTTAATATTTCTCACCTAATGTTATTATAAATTATGTTAACAGTTGATTTTACAAGTTATGTTTAATTAAAAAAAACCCATTAAATTCTTGTTTAATTCAACTGTAAATTTTTGCCGTCTTTATAATTACAAAATGTGTTAGACTCCGATCTTAATTGACAAGGATTGCCAATTCTCCTGGTACTCCGGCTTCCTCCACCAATAACAACTGGCCACCGCAAAATAGCCAAATGTGCTGAAAACGGCATAAAACCCCAACTAAACAAACAAACAATCCAAAAAATCTGGCAACCCAAGCAAATTCTTTTGCATTTTGCTAATTTTTTGCAAATAACCCTCTGCAAAGTGTGAAAAAAGGTTAAGGCAGATCCACATGGGGATAATTTCTTTATATGGCTTTGGAATAGTTACATGTAGAACTACTGATGATCAACTGATAATGGACTCTTTTTTTCCCCGAGCTCGGTAGTTAGCTTTTCAATACTAGCGTGAAATTGATACTTTAAATTTAGTGTTTGATGTAAATTATTAAATTTTGGGAAAACTAAGGAGGATATCATCCATAGGTCTGTCCTTTGGCAGTTTTAGATTTACTATTTTGGTCACTCTCAGTTACCATTAGAATTTGCTTTTCAACGTTTTGGGTTATTTTTTAGGCTTTCAAAATTTTAGGCCTTGAAAACAACTGATTTTCAACAAAATGTACACAAGCCATGCCTCTTTTGCATCAAAATTAGTGTCCTAGAATAACAGTATACTGTTTGTACAATGTTACTATTTTGTGAAATCATATACATTAAACCGATTTAACCCCACCACTTTTCAGTGTCTGTACTAATTCATGCTGTCTTGGCTCTATGTTTTGTTTGTGTTTTGTGCTCTTTTATTTTAATTTTTGTCCTGGGTTCTGTGTTGGGTACGGTTGATTGATTGGTATGTCATAGTTGACCTTTTTTGTTATCCATTTTGTTGTTTACACTTATTACTTTTTCACAGATAATTCACAATGTAGAAGTTTCATTCCCACATGCGTGACCAGATGCAAAGGAGATAAATGAGAGCAGTTAACAACTGCATATAAATACATTTAATATTTGTATAACAATCAATAAGAACATAATATTGCAATAGAATGCATTGTTTGTTATCTACAATGTACGTAACAGAGTCAATCTTAGAAGCATGTATATACCTTTTATACAGTACTTAGGTATTTTCAACATATATAATTCTTTTTTACAAAAATTTGTATTCAAGATAGTCCATCAAACGAAGTAGAATGGATGTTCATGAAGCAATTAAACTGTAATGTCAGGTGTTTTAACAGATTAATTGAATATTGTTTCCTGTCCTCCAATGGTAATTTCGTGCATTCTTAAGGAGAAAAACCAGTTCAATAAGGCATTCATGTAATTAAGAAACACTGGCTAGACAAACTAAATAAATTTAACCTACTACGTACAGACCTGTTCACCTGACATTGAAATTTTTACTGATATGTTGTGTATAGTTACTCAGTAACTGAGCCAATGACGACTTGAGCTAAGTCAGCAAAGCGTGAAAATGAGGTCAAACGTCACGTGACATATATATCATGCAGACACAATTTACACCTTGTTCAGAATATACAGACTAAATATTGTTGAAGCCCTTACAGATCTAATTACGAAAACTGGACACAAATCACTTAACTATGAACAGACTCCCATGCACACCTTAAGAGCTACATACAGATTAAATATAGTAATGGTATACTGGATTCACCTTGTCCGTCCGTCCGTTCAAACTGAAATTTTTCGTCACACTTATCTCGACTTATGTGCAACGGAATGTTTTGATATTTGGCCTGTAGCTTTATGACCATGAGTTGTATCGTATCTCCTATTTTCAGGTCTGTCAAGAAACCACTTCCTGTTTGCGGATACTTAAAATTTACAATACCTTATGTTTACATGAAATTTTTCGTCAAACTTTTCTCGGCTTCTGTGCAACGGAATGTTTTGATATTTGGCCTGTAGCTTTATGACCATGAGTTGTATCGTCTCTCCTATTTTCAGGACGGTCAATGAACCACTTCCTGTTTGCCGTTACTTAGACATTTTACAATACCTTCAAGTCTGTTTTCCCAATTTTCAAATTAAAAAAGAGTGGGGGTATACTTTGCACGGTAACACGTGCAACCTCATGATATGTTTACCATGTTTACTGCGAAACCTGGAAAGATATATTTTTGTCTGTCAACAACCATGAAAATGTCAAAGCTCTGTGGTATATGGGTGACTGACATTTCCAATCAATGAAAATTCGCTGCAAATTCTTCATTTTTCAAGAAACTAGAAATAAAAATTGTTCGCCCACTCCCAAAATGTTTACCAATTTTATGCAGTATTTTTCTCGCACATAAATTTGATCTTCACCCGAAAAACACTTCGTCAAGAAAAAACATAAAATGAAAATTTTGCTTCCTCACTTTTGCCATTCAAAAATCCTTAGAACTAAAAATCAATTGCCATGGTGTGACCTGAAACATGTTGAAAGTAATTTAATGCATTGTATGAAAATTATATTTTTAGAGCAATTTGTTTTCTTTGTTTTTGAATAATTCTTTATCGATCCATTGGTTAAATTATAGTTTGTTTTTTTTCTTCAATTTTTAAGGGCATTCATTTTTTTATAAACCCTACCCACACCTTCCTACATACTGACATAACTATATTTTTGTTAATTTTTTATTTTTAACAAATGCGCGTACAGTGTCTTTATTCTTAGGACTTTTTATCTGAACTCTGTAACCCCTTTTCAGGGGCGTTTCCAGGATATTTGAAAGGGGGCGTACAATAAAATTTTGGCCGAGCGGAGCGAGGTGAAACATTTTTTGGACCTTTTTTTGCTAAAAAACATAAAATAATTGTGAAATGCACTAATGTAACGGTTCCTGACTTGCTTTAAAAAGAAATCAGAGTATGTATTTAATTAATGAATATGAGAAATTGCCATATTCATTACAATATAAGCAGATGACGATAGTTTTTTTTTTTAAAGGGGGGGGGGGGCATTACGCCCTAACCTGGACCCGCCCCTGCTTTTTAATTTTTTTTGTGGCCAAGTTACAGAACCTAGGGGAGGTGGTTGACCATAATTTAAGTGTATTTGTGTCGATTGCTTTTGCCAAAAAAAACAAACAAACAAACAAACAAAAACAATAAACCATGCCCTGTCCTTAAATCTACTCGCAAATCTACGGATTACATAGTGTGCAATTACTTCGGGTAGAATTTACAGGATATTAAATGAAATAGTTTTCTAAATATGCACTTATGACTGTGTCCTTGACATTTACAAAAATATTGACCTGTGTGTACTCATGATGGAAATAAGTTGTTAATTTCATCATATCATTTACAGATAAATATAGATTTCGCAATCTTCATGTCCTGTTTATTATTTAATATCGGGATACAGACACTGAACAGCAAATCGGGAAATTCAACAGAATTCCGTTTCAAGAAGATTGCCTTGGTTACCTGCAAAGGTATGTGTAATAAATTTCGAAAAAAATATGTCATTGAACACTTCAATGGCCTGTATAAATATACTTCGTAAACTTGAGTGTACATGACTATTGATATATGTTGTGCTATTTATAGTACAATGAGATATCGCAAACTAGTATATGTTAAATACTTAGGCCACGCCAACATGAATTTTAGTTCTTTGAATTTTTTTTTATTGAAAAAATTGGTGCGAGCGAGCAAAACTTTAATTTTATTTATTTTTTTTACTTGATGAACTATATATATATATATATATCCTGTGGCAGAAATGTTTTAAACTAAAATATTGCAAAAAGTGAAAAAAATCTATTTAATTCTTACCAATTTTAGGATCGTGCGAAACACTTTTCATTTTTAATTTCTTGAAAAAAATTTAGGGCGAATTTTTAGCATTTTTGCAATATGAACCGGGAACATTGTTTTTCTTAAAATTTACAAAGTCCGAAAATCCAAAGAACCAAAAATCAATTTCGTGTGGCCTTACCTCCAAAGGTTAATAGTAATATTATTAATAATGATAATAATACAAGCCACATAACACTGTTATAATACCACAACCACAGGAACCTGGGGTGTTGCATCCCCCTTTCTCTGCAACACTCCATGCATGTCCTTCGTTGTCATTTAAAAAAAGATTTCATCATTTTATGAAATAAATAAACGCAATGTCACAATATTATAGCATAAATCAAATGTCAAAATTTCGTGGACTGGCATAGTAGTACACTGTATAAGAGAGTCAATCGCTTTAACACGTTTAATAGCAAAAAGCTAAACTATACCGAAAAGTGGAGTAGGAAGCCACTCAAGACCGGGATAAAATTCTCTCCGTTACGCATCCCATTGCATATTATATATTATGGGATAAATATTTTGTTGTTGTATTTTCAAAAAAGGACTCTGGAAAAAAATAAAATTAAAAGTAATAGTATTAATTTGAAAGCGGAAATAGGGAAAACATTAAAAGAGAAAATGGTATTTGCCATCATTTTGATCTCCGTGGGATGAAAAAAACATTTCTTTCTTTCTTGTACCAAAAAATTGTGTTCTGCTCATCTCTAAAGCAACCCTCAAACCATATCGCCCAATGTATACATGTGCAAGTCAGACTATCCTGTCTCTCAGTTGTTTTTATGTTAGTGTTTTGTGCTCATTTATGTTATGTTTTGTCCGGAGTTTTGTCTGTTTTGTCTGTTGGGTTGCTTTGATTGATTGGTATGCCATTGTTGACCTTTCCCTTCATCCATTTTGTTTATGAAGTGAATATTTCGTTGTTTATGTACCTAATGTATTTGCCTTGTCGCCTTTCCTGTTTCAATGGTTCTGTTTCACTTGTAATCGTTTTAATTTTGTGCGTACGCAAATTATTTTAGCCTTTTGATTTGAAAAAAGAATTATAATCTGTAGTTAAAATCGTGCTCTTCTGTCACTTTCTTTTGATAATTATGTTTAACGGAATACGATACCTTAGCAGGAGGGAAGTAGTGACGTTATTTCTCTCGTGAAAAAAACCTTTATAACATGCTAAAATGTTGGATGTTTTTCTTCATTATCTCTATAATAAACACATTGACTCTCTTTTTTAGCTCACCTGGCCAAAGGTCATGTGAATTTTGTCATCACTTGGCGTCCGTCGTCCGTCCGTTAACTTTTCACATTTTAATCGTCTCCTCCGAAACCACTGGGACAAATGGAACCAAACTCGACAGGAAGCATCTATGTAAGGTTTCTTCATGAAGTTTCCTCATTTCGCCGTGATCGAGCAACAAACATGGCTGTCATGGACAATTTCTTTTTTCTGATTGGCTGATTTTAAAAAATCTTCTCTGAAACTCCCTGGCCAAAAGGAACCAAACTTGACAGGAAGCATCCATGTAAGGTCCTATTATAAAATTTCCCCATTTCGTCCCGATTGAGCAACAAACATGGCCTCCTTGCGCAATTGTTGTTTCTAATCTGCTGATTTAAAAAAAAAATCTTCTACTCTTAAACCACTGGATCAAATGAAACCAAACTTGACAGAAAGCATCTTTGGAAAGTCCTGTATAAAATTGCTCGTTTTGTTCCGATGGGACAACGAACATGGCTGACATGGGAAATTGTTGTTTCTGGTTGGCTGATATTAAAAAACCTTCTCCTCTGGAATCGCTTGGCCAAACGGAACCAAACTTTACAGGAAAGATCTACGGAAGGTCCTCATTTTGTCCTGATCTGAAGACAAACGTGGCCGCCATGGTCAATTCTTGTTTCTGATTGGCTGACTAAAAATATCCTTTTACTTTCAAATTGGTTGGCCAAATAAAACTAAACTTGAAAGGAAGCACCTCTGGAATCAGTAATTATTTCAAGATGGCGTGCACGTGTATGTCTACTGAAACTAATAGCTCCGCACCGTGATGCGAAGCAATAATTTAATTCGAACAAGCTTGAACTGAGGCAGGTGTAGTGGCATGTTGAGATATGATCTCGCAAGATAAGACATGATTAAACTTAAATTAAAAAAAAAATCAATTACTGAGTTAATTCATTAATTATGAAAGTTTCTCATTTTGTCCTGATTAGATACAATGTAGCAAACGTGGCTTACATGGACAATTTTCTCCTCTGACACTTCATTGCCAAATGTAACCAAACTTTACAGGAAGAATATATGGAAGGTCCTTTATATTAAGCTTTGTTTATTTTGTCTTGATCGGACAACAAATATGTCCGCCAGGTGCAGGGCGATACAGGCTTAACCCTCTAAGCCTCTAGTTTCTTTTGTAGACAGAAGTCAATTACTTCAAAATTATTATATTATATTTAAAAAAATAATCAATAGAGGATTTTTTTCTACATGCCTGTAAAGGTACAAAATGATCATAAATATTCCTTACTTGGCCAACATTTACGCAATTTCTTAACTAAATTTAATTTATCGACCTTTGCCATTGTGGTTGTTGATTTAGTATTGGAATTATGAATGCAAACCCAGTATATCTTAAAGCGTTCTGTTGACCAGTAAAATTTTCCGCACGAAAACAACAAATAGACACGACTCTGGAGGTGTGCCTAGATTGGCAGAAGTTATAAAGTAGAGATCATGCATTTTTTGTTGTAAACATAGGATTATAGTGTATACGATTAAGCAAAACAAACCGTGTGTATCGTAGATTAACAAATCAAATATACACGTATTATTAATTGATTTCAATAATGAATTTCAGAATAATTATATGAATATTACAAAAACATGTAATGACAGTTGATCGAAACTGATATACACATAGTTAATTTTCGGGCTTTTGATGACTTATCCTGAACGAGTAAAGTCTGTAATTCTTTATCTCATTTAAACCAATGGCTGTTGCTGTATCTAAGCCGCATCATAAAGTAACCAATCAGCGATCAGTAATTATTTCAAGATGGCGTGCACGTGTATGTCTACTGAAACTAATAGCTCCGCACCGTGATGCGAAGCAATAATTTAATTCGAACAAGCTTGAACTGAGGCAGGTGTAGTGGCATGTTGAGATATGATCTCGCAAGATAAGACATGATTAAACTTAAATTAAAAAAAAAATCAATTACTGAGTTAATTCATTAATTATCAATCCAGAATTATGACAGTTTTCACTAAATTGATATATAATAATGTTAACGAAAAGTATGTCCATTTTTACACTACGACAACACCATTTATTTAGCAGTAAACAATGTCTGCTGGAATTCAAGAAGTTATCGTTTTCGTTAACATTTTTTTGGTGAAAATCTTGAAATATGAAACTTTTAGGGTACATGTATTTAGCTCAAATATACCACAACCAGTGTCAAATATCTGAGAATCTAAGTCATTAGTGTAGTGTATTTTGTTTTCTTTCCGCATATGGAAAGAATACAAAAACTGACGTAATTACAAAGTCTTAGCAAACAATCAATAGAGGAACCTTACTGTATCATATTCCCTTAATATAAAGGACTTATTCCTTTGGAAAAATTTTATTTCCAGACAAAAATATTATTTTCAGATGTTCTCGCCTCGATTATACAGAACAGCTACGCATGTAGTGAACAAGGACCTGAACAGGATCTTAATCTGTTTGTTCCAATCATCAACCAGCATAGGAGAAAGTACAGCACAGTCAGCTAAAGTCAAGCCATTTAGTGAAGTCCCTGGACCCAAAGGATTATATGATATACCCTTTTTAGGGGCTGCCCTCTTCTTCAAACCTTTCAGTAAGTATATAATCAAAATTATTAAAAAAAAACGAGGCATACTGATGTAGGTTCTAGATGTAAAGAAAATATTCTTATAAGAAAGTTTATTTAACATGTTTAAATTCTGAAGTAAAATGTGCATTATTCAGTTTTAGGATAAAACAATGGCCTGATACTGATCAATACTGCTTAAGTTGTACGATACAAAAAAGACTAAAACAGCTTAAACTACCTTACGAAGAGAAATAACTCTCGAAAAGTTCCAAATTTCGTGAGGGTTAAAAATGTGCTTCATCCATGTATACGTTTTTGCATATATCCTAGTAGAACGGAAAATCTTTTATGTCCAGGGGAGGTTCATTGAAATTGACATGGTTACCCAGTTATGCAAGAAATTTACTGGAAAGTCTAGGATTTTTATATAAGGGAAAATTGTGATAAAAATCTCATGTCAAGTGATTAGTCCTAATAAATACGTCCTAAATTTTTATGGAAACTTTCGTTTAATGTGATGTTCCTATGTTAACAGGTAAATACACACCAGGAGAAATAAATGAAGTGGTGGATAATTTGAAACATACATATGGAGATATCTTTAAAATGCGGTTTGGAAAAGAATATATTGTGTATGTCAACAGCCCGGAATATGCAAAAACTGTCTTCCTGGCCACTTATACGGAACATTTAAGACCTAAATTTGATCTAACTGCTAAAATGAACGAGAGAACCAATACAACGAAGGGCATGATCCTACTGTAAGTGTAAAAGAGTAAAACACGCTTTTAGCTTATCTGGCCTACTGACCATGTGAGCTATTGCCATGCATCACTTGTATCGATCGTCCGGCGTAAAATATTTCTTTAGAGATCTTTTCCTCAGAAACCACTGGGTTGAGACCAAACTTTGGTTGTCCCTTCCAAAAGTATGTCCGGCACCCCCGACCTCAAATCGATACGGCTGTTGTGACTAAAAATTAAAAAGAGTGGATTAATTTAAACCTCTGCTTGTTGGAAACCACTTACCAGATTGAAACCAGACTTGGCAGCAGAGGTCCTTAGATGGTAGTCTTTCAGAATTGTGTCCAATGACCCAGATTTTCAACCAAGATACATAGTCGCAAGAGCCGCGCTTAATTCAACATAGGACCCTATGGCAAATCTTCTTGTCTGAAACCACTTGTATGGACAGTTTGAACCAGAGTTGGCACCAATAATCCTTAGATGGTCTCTTTTCAGAATTATGTCCGATGACGCGGACTATCAACCAATATGGCCACCATAGCAAACTTAGTTTGACATAAAACCTTATAATATTGTAAAATTCATTTAAAAATCTTCTTGTCTGAAACAACCTTGCTAGTTGGAACCAGACTTGGCAGCAGTGGTCCTTAGATAGATCGCCTTCTTTCGGAATTATGTCCGATGTCCCGGATTGGCAACCAAATTGGCTGCTACAGCGGAACTTAGTTTAACATAGCACCGTATGGGAAAATTCTTTAACAATCTTCTCGTCTGAGTTCACTTGGCCATTTGGAACCAGACTTGGCAGCAATGGTCCTTAGATGGCCCTCTTTCAGAATTATGTCCGATGACCTGCTGAATATCAACCAAGATGGCCACCAAAGCCACGCATAGTTTAATATAGCACCCTACGGCAAAATTCATTTAAAAATCTTCTTGTCTGAAACCAATTGGCCAATTGGAACCGGTCTTGACATCAATGACCCTTAGATCGTCTTCTTTCAGATTTTGTCTGGTGAACCTGTCTGTCAACCAAGATGGCCACCACATCCGCGCATAGTTTAATATAGGACCATACGCGAAAAATTCATTTAAGAATCTTTTTGTCTGAAACCAATTGACCAATTGGAGTAACAAAATGTCTTCAAAATTCGCGGCAGCTATAGGACAAAGATAATTCATAATTGGTGTTCAGCACGAACATCCCAGTCCAGTCACATTTTACTTTTAATATATTCTAAATGACTTTTTTATTCATCATAATTGTGAAAATGACGAAATGAAGTTCTGACGTTTATAATGTGGGAGGGTTTCTTATTGAATAGAGTAGCAGTAGACATTTTAAAGGATCAACAACAACGTAGGCAAACATTTAAATACTTCTTTTGTGGACAGGATGAGGGAAATATCTTTGGCAAGCAGCTAAAACAGGAATTGAGACAAATGTGGGGCTTCATATAAAATTGTGAGTAAAGCAATGCGGCTATGTTTTTTTTAATTTCATTGGACAGGGAGGGACTTTACATGAAAATAAACCATTGATTTTGCACAATGACATCGTGACAAAAATCAAATAATTGTGCATAAGACATAAAATCTCTTGCATATACTTACAGAAGCTCATGTGATTGGTAATGACCCCCACCCCTACATGTGTATATCCGCTTAAAAAAATTCCAGTGCACCCATATTTGTCCTAATACAACATTGCATTGGTTACATGTAACAAAAAAAAAACTCCGATTCACGAATAATTTATTGTTTAGAGATGGGAAAGAATGGGCAGAACGGAGGAAACCTGCACAGGAAAAGATGATGCGCCCGGCAGTCGTGGCCAGTTATGTTCCGTTGATAGAAAAAGTCACGAATGATTTCGTCGAGAGGTTACGGAAGAAAGAAGTTGTTGATGATGTTTTGTGGGAACTCGTGAATTACACGACCGAAAGTATGATATTCATTTAAGTGCAATGTATTGCAGCGATTTCCATTGACCTCAGGATACTACTTATTTCCAAAACCAATATTACTGATTTTGAAACAGGCAAAATATACGTACATTACCAAAATTAAACAAAAAGAACTAAAACAATAATACATTACATGTGAATTCTATTTTGTGTAAGAATCGGACCGGAACGACTGAAAAATTGGTAACCAATTTTGACTTAAATTAACTTTATTGCATTAATGACAAGAGAGAATCTAAGTGTATGCATGTTTAAAATTTTCATAAGGCTTTTTGGTTGTATTTTATTAGAAATTTTTATTGTATATGATTTTCTGATTGTGTTTGTTACACGTGTTAGTGTTCTAGAAACTTAGGAATTCCCTTTGACCTTATGTTTTAACATTATATCATACTGTATATAATACTGTTGGTTTTTTAGGTGTCGGAATGTTGTGCTTTAATAAGCGTTTAGGGTGTATTACTTCAGAGAAAGACAACCCAGCAGAAGTTGCATTATTTATTCGGGAAATATTTGACATTCTACAGAAATCATTTTTCCACGCTTTTAAAAGTTACCTGTATTTTAGAACGCCATATTATAAAAGATTTGAAACTTTGTGTATGAATTTTTACAGGTAAGTTCTTGTATGATATAAGCATTTTACTTTTATTTTTCATAACCGCCTCAGTGGTAAAGTGCTTGCCTTGAGTTTGTTTAAAGGTCACTATATGTGGTTCGATACCCGATCAGGTAAATTCAGAGATTTGAAATTGGTTTTTGCTGTTTTTAGATTAAGCATTGTTAAGCATTAGATACATTGTAAGTAGGATCATCAGTGAGAGCAAAGAAGTAGGAATCAGAATCATATATCCGGGTAAATCAATATGACTTTTTGTAAACTGTTATCTTATGAGCTAGCACTTGGATATAAACGTTTAAAGAAAAAAACATGAAATATCATCCTTTTGTGGTTCCAAAATTCTTAAATCATATAGTTGACAAATTATTTAGGAAAAAAGCAAAGACTATTTGATTGTTAAATTCAATTTTATTCAAACGTTTGCTATACAATAATTATTTCCAAATCGTAAGTAAAAGCTTTGGGAGGTAGACGCTTTTCGGAGTTCAATAAATATAGGCAAAAAATGAAAACAACTGACGATTTATGCTCTTATCTTTATTTAGAAGCATGAAGAGCGAAGCGACACAACATTGTTTCAATAGATTTACGGACAGTTACGTTTCAATATATTTACGGAGAGTTATCAACACTTGATAAGACATATTGAAAATCAGCAAAAAAATGACTGAGCAGTTTACCCGGAGCGAATTGATTTATTTATTTCTAGACATAAATTTAGCTACAATATAATAAACTATAAGCACAAAACGGCGGAGTGTGAGGCTTAATTTCATGTTTAGGACCGAGCCAGCATATTATGCTCTTACCTATCTCATTAGTCAACAATGGTCGGACATCTTAAAATTTGTATCTGATCTCGCGCGCTTAAAAACGGAATCTGATAACCCTCTATAGTTCCTATAATAATGGTTGTTTAAACAAGATTATGACTCTTGAAAACATTGAAAACATTTCATATTTTTCACAGCGTTGTTAAGGAAGACATCGCATCACAGAAATCGTTTCTTGCTAAACTTGAAAAAGAGGGAAAACTTGAAGAGTACCTAGAGAAAGAGCC
Organism: Mytilisepta virgata; assembly: GCA_028015205.1. Classification (NCBI taxonomy): domain Eukaryota; kingdom Metazoa; phylum Mollusca; class Bivalvia; order Mytilida; family Mytilidae; genus Mytilisepta; species Mytilisepta virgata. The sequence goes on from CM051521.1 coordinate 73,301,677, forward strand.
CAATTTTATGTACTCCCTAATTGCAGATGGACGATTGAATGATGATCAGATAAATTCTGTGGTTGTCGACTTGTTTGGCGCTGGTATTGATTCCGTAAGTACTAAGATTGTATATGTTAATACCAGCTCAGTTTTGCTAGCATTTCGGCACTATCGCGAAATTGATACCATAAACGAGTAGAGCCGCTTTCCCCTGTATTTTTTTTCACTCGTAACCATTGATTTTTTAATCTCAAATATTTACCTACTTTTATCGTAAACTGTTGTATGCAATGCTTTTTTTTCTTACCGAAGGTCGGTGGTTCTCTCCGGGTACGCCGGCTTCCTCCACCAATAAAAACTGGCCGCCTCGAAATCGCCAAATGTGCTGAAAACGGCGTAAAAACCCCAACTAAACAAACAAACAAACAATGCATTTTTATGTTTGCAAACAGAAATTTAATGGTTAATCATAATTGAGTTCAAGTTCTACCACGGGCCAAAGGTCGTGTATATAGGCATTTCTGTCAATTTGTATCACTTTTTGGATAATTTCCAAGAAGTACATTCAGAACCAAAACCATTCTACGGCCCAATGAAAGGAGATACATGCATATAACCTGACTTACAGCAAAAATTCGTTTTGATTCCGAGTTTCCTTCACGTTAAAACGTGACCTGTCTGAAAGACGATAGTTAGGCAAATTTGTGTTAAAACTGTCTCCAAAAGCGATATTGAGGTATATGTAGAAAATTTTTTAGTAACTCGCTTGTTAGTTATTATTAGCAAATCGTTAGAGACCACATACCAGGCTATGCCTCCATAGATTTTGAAAGGTTTTTGGCGACTTATTGAAAATGGCCCTTTAAGTGAAATAAATGCAGGGAAAATGGCCCTACTTCAAATTTACTGTGAGTCGTAAATCGACGAAATTTGGACATCTTGAGCATCAGCATTGGTATCATGGGGTTTATTATAATTGTAAACAGTTACTTCTTTTAGTATTATGAAACTGTAAATTGCGTACTCCAGATGTAAGCAATTTGTGGGTCTAAAACTACGTGTAGGGTATTACCCCGTACCACAAGGCAAATGTTTTATGATTAATATTTTAAGGTTCAATGAACTTTTTATACAGTGTTCATGTTGTAGGCAAGTGCTTGGCTCCAAAATTTGTTGACAACTTCACCAATAAAAATTTACCGACCAGATGTGGTCAACTGCGTGGAAAGTGCGTCTTAGCCCAACTAAAACAAACTTGTAGCTGCGTGTACATGTAGCAGGCTCTAGACATTTTTGTGTTATATGAGCATATATTCAGAACTTACCCACATGATCGTTTGTTTATTCTCCTTTTCTAAGAGAACTAGTTCAAAATATTTTGATTTTGTTGACTGGATTTTTAAACAAATGTTGAGCAGGTGCCAAAGCGGGCTTGTTGTCGTGCAACTGTTCGGCAAACCGCGATGAAGCCATTCAGACATTTTTTCTCTGTCAATGAATAAGGGACATCGTAGCCATAATATAGAAAACATTTGCTGAAGTAGCCGAAAATTTACATTTACCCCATCTATCTAAATTATGCCTCATCATGCAATATCGTTTTGAGCTGGTTGATAATTATGGCATAGTGGTGGTTTTTTCTATTGTGTGTTTTATCCATTGTTAAACAGATGGCATTAATAGATATTGAAGGTTGATTACCCATCAGGGGCGGATCCAGGATTTCTTGAAGAGGGGAAGGGGTGTGAAATTCAAAATTGAAAAAATGAAATTGATTTTTTTTCACGATTTTATGCTAAAAAAATCTATATATCGCCCTCTCCATCCCCTCTGGATCTGGCACTGTCCACAACTTGATTAAACTAAGTGTTTATATCAGGCCCGACCGTCGTGACTCTTTTGATTGGATATTTATATCTTGCATTTTTGGGGATTATGGGATATGTAAGGATATGTATATGCTGGTGGTTTATAGTATGTTATTGTTGACTTTTCATGTCGTACAAGAACCTTACAACTACCCATATGACCCAACCAATGGTATTCAAATTTATTTTTTGTCTAAAAACAAACATATTAAATACTGTAAATTCAGAAATTATTGCGGACATTTTTTATTGCCATTTTGTCATTTAAGAACAAATTGCGATTTTAATGTTTCCGATATTGCGAAAAAATCACACTTCATTCATATAAAAAATTCCAAAATGCGAATTTAAATTATTTCCCTTACAACCGGGTCGCAACAATCGCAATAATATAAACATCGCAATAATTTCCGAATTTACGGTAGTTGCTTGTGTTCAATGAAACACTGTAAAATTACTTCAACAAATTTCAGACGGCAAACTCATTAGTGTTTTTACTGGCGGAATTAGCCGCTAACCCTGACAAGCAGACCAAACTGTTAGAGGAAATCAATAGAGTTGTTGGAGATAGTCCAAACTTGACAAAGGAACATTTAGCACAGATGTCTTACCTGAAAGCATGTGTAAAAGAATCACAAAGGTACGTGCCATCTGCATGTTTATGTATATGCACGAAGTCTATAACAACTGTTTAAGGATGATCGCTGGTCTAATAGGAAATAGATATAGGATTTGAAACAGGTGTTTTAGTTTGAGAGAACATATGAATAGTAAACAAATAAGGAAGAAAAAAATATAGGTTCATGTGCTCATTTTAGAGCTATAAAGTCTTGAAAATTTGCAGGAAATAGGTTTTCTCTGGATTTTTCGTTGTCTTAGCATTGGCAACTTCCGTCTCTCACAAATGTATGAAAAAATAAAAAGGATTTCATAAAATTTTGTCAAATACCATTTTAAGGTATATATGATTGAATGATAAAAGAAAAAGTTGGGGTTCAGTGGCAAAAAATTTACTGTTCAAGAAATGGATAAAACCCGAGGATTCCGAAAATCTGACAAAAAGACCAAACACGACCAGCGAGCATCCTTAATATCGTTTATAATTCGAAACTTTCGTTTTAAGCTGCAGAAATAGTGTTTAATGTAAGATTTTTGAAAATAGTTTGGTTCAAGTGCTCCTTCTCTAGTATGGGAAAAATCGCGAAATGTTACTGGTCTGGAGTGATAACCTACACGTATATAGCAACTACTCTGACAGTCAAGTATATATAGTCATGTGCTTTGATTGGATGTTGAAAAATGTTTTTTTTTTTTTTTTTTTGGGGGGGGGGGGGATTAGCTCACCTGCCCTTAAAGGACTTGTGAGCTTTTGCCATCACTTGGCGCCCTTCGTCCGTCGTAAACTTTTTCAAAGATCCTGTGAAAGCACAGGACCAATTACAGCCCATCGTCGGAAACCTACGGCCGGTCGCGCTTACGCATTGCTTCCACTTACGGACCGTGGGTAAATTCATTAATTTTTTCTCGTTTTCATGAATATTCATGAATCAGATTGACCATTGAAATTGCTGCTAACAATAATGGAATTCTCCACTTTGGAGATTTTAACAATAGTGACGTTCTCCACTTTGGAGATTAAAAAGTTCTTTGGAAAGTAAAACGGTGCCGACATGCGTAATTCAGTTGATGACTTTTTGTTGTGTAGTGATTTTTTCACGTGTTCAGTAATGCATTCTCTTTGAAAGTATGAAAACTTGTTTACTTTGTTTGAAAACTATATCGAAAATACATGGAATTGCGTACCGGCGATGACAAATATCTTGCCCAAAGCTCATCTTTCAACTATCACTTGATTGGCTGTATTCCCATTACAGAATCGTAAGAAAATCAATCAAAATGGTTCATTAATATATTATAAAAAATAAATGAATTGACCCATGGTCGGTAAGTGGAAGAAAAGAAAAGCGACCGGCGGTGGGTTTCCGAGATGATTACAGCCATACTTAGTTTGAATGACCCTTAGGGTATCTAGAATTAAGTTTGTGTTTTATTTTCTTGTCCGTCGAGAAACATGGCCGCCATGGCTAAAAATAGAACTAAGGGGGTAAACTGCAGTTTTGGCTAATATCTCAAATACTTAAGCATTTACATGATTTAGAGCAAAACTGACATGGGATAAAATATTCATCAGGTGAAGATCTACCTGCTATGAAATTTTCAGACGAATCGGTCAACCAATTTTTGGGTTATTGCCCCTGAATTGTTCTTCTTAAGGAAATTTTGCAGTTTTAGGTTATCAACTTGAATATCATTATAGATAAAGACAAAATGTAAACAGCAAAAAGATCTACAAATAAGTCAACCTGACCAAAATCGTCAATTTTCGTCAGGTTGACTTACACAAAAATTTGAGCTTTGATAATTGTTTTGGACATGAATCTTTCTACAATATTTTGGTTATTGTTTTCCATATTTTTGGCTTTGACCACTTCTATGGATGTTCCGCTTAAGGTGCTCACCAAGTGTTGTTACTCTGGTGCCGATCCCTAATTCAAAATGGCCTTCAGCAGAGGACATAAAACCCTATGTGAAATAAATGCAAAAATCTTCTGGAAAACCGCCAAATTTTAGAATATGCTGACCTGTAAGTAGAAGAAGAAGGACCTCGATGAAGAAAAATTTGGTTCTTACAAGGCTTACCACACTTCATAAAGATAGGGAGAAGTGACTTCTGTCTTTGAGTTAGATCAATAAAAATGGCTTTCATGCCAGGTCATCGTTGTAGAATCTATATGTGTTTTCGAATTACTAAATAAATGTGATAATATGGCAATACATTTGTACTTTCCCTTACATGTAAACTTTTTTGGATCACACTAATCATATTCAATTTGGAATTGTGCTCATTGTTGAATATTTTTTTACTTTTCTATATTTTACATTATCAGTAAAATATTTTGTTAGGAAAACATTTCCAGTATCATTTGGAGCAGTCCGTATTCTAGAATCAGATCTTGTTGTTGGAGAATACAAAATACCTAAACATGTGAGTATTCTAAATCAAGGGCGCCGTGGTGTAGTGGTTAGCGCATCGGACTACGCAGCCAGAGGTCCACCGTTCAGGATGAAAATTTCAGGGATCAAATTTGCGACGCCCTTTCGACACCATTTGCGAGGATGGTCTCGATAAACGATGCTAGTCCGTCGGATGGGCCGAAAAATGGCTGTCCCGTGTTAAGGGAGAGCAACACCCTTAGTACGCTAAGGCTCCTCTGTAGATGTCGAAAAAGAGTAGGCTAAAACGCCGCTACATTGGCCGCTCTCGCACCTGCCAAGTGGAGAGGGATTAGTATAAGTTGGCATAACGTATTTCCAAATCCACTATAAATAAATAAGTTTAAACTAATCTAAACAGGTTTGCAATAATTGGAAAAAAATCCTTGCAGAACTGCTGTAGTATGGAAATTGGAATTAGGACATGTTATATCATTAAATCGGAACTGAAGCAACAAACAGGTTTTTACTTTTTATACGAGTCAATGGAAATGTCATCTGGAGTTGGAGTTGTCTTGTGGTACAGCTGAGTCAACAACAATAGTTATTATTATTTTTTTAAAATATTTTATAATACTCTCATTGGATGAAAACTGTCATGTGATTCAAAAATAAATTGAATGTTTTTACAAAAAATTGAACATCGCGGGAAGCAACCCTATTGTTTACCTCAAAACATCCCAATTTCCCCCCACAAGAGAGACAACTGCGTAATCGCGAGAAAAAACCCTATTGCTCACCGCGAAATAACCCTATTGTTCATCTCAAAACCTTCCAATTTTCCCCCGCAAGGGAGACAACTGCGTAATTCGTCTGCATTAAAAGTCATGAGAGTAAAATTATGTCTTGCTTCTGTGGAAAACATAATAAAACAATTACGGCCCTTATTTGAGGTAGACATTCAGATCTGGCAACCCGAGAGATGTTGTTTTCCCCGATTTGGCAACCCTTGACAGGTTGTTTTCCCTCGGGCAAGCCCTCGGGAAAACAACATCTCTCGGGATGCCAAATCTCAATGTCTACCTCAAATGAGGGCCCTAATTGTATATTGTCATGCTTTTTGTATATGATTTGCTGTTAGCCACACAATTTATGATTTAACCGGGACGAATAAGCGATAATGCAGAAAATAAAAACACAGATCATATGTTTGGATTGAGAAGAACAAACAAAAAACCAGACTCGGCAAAAAGGAAATGTTTCGCTTTAACTCTGGAGCAGATTATCATGTGATTTTGCTCTTTGATTGTTTGATCGCTTTGGCCATGTTGACTGTATTAAAATCATATTAAACAATTATACATATATATATTACATTCATCATTACTTAAATATATTTATTTGGTAAAGCGTACCATTTTCATAATAATTATGCTTTGTCTGTAATAACGGAAACGAGTCATTGTTTAGAATTTGCTGCCTATATCTTGTATATTTTCACAGACATTAGTGGGAATTAACAACAGATCCATGAGTTCAGATGAACGTTTTTATTACAAACCAAAAGAATACTTACCGGAAAGGTGGTTAAGGGAAACAACTGGTGAGTTGGCAAAAGGCAAAGAACATCCATTTCTGCATAAGCCATTTGGGTTTGGACCAAGATCTTGTATTGGACAGAGATTTGCGGAGAATGAAATATTTATTGCTGTTACTAAGGTAATTTTACTTCTGGTACAAAGAGAGAATGATAGTCTGTATTTAAAATACATGTATATATTTGTAAAAATAGGTTTGCTCTAAATATTTCGTAAAGCACTCACTATAGTTACACAGTTTTGATCTGTCTTGTTTAATCTAAATCGTCTTGATGTCACATTTTCTGAAATTTGAGACACAATCAAATTAACAAGATCTTGAAGCCAAGGCCTGGAAGTCAATTAAGACCATCTCTTGGTAGTTAACAATGAATTGTTTAGGCCATGTAAATTTTGTGAAAATTTGTTTTTGCCGCTTCATTTTGCAAAAATTCTGAAAAGTCGCTCAAAATTCTTCATTTTTCAAGGAATTAAAAATAAAAATTGTTCGCCTGCTCCTCTAATTGGATTTTTTTGCCATTTTTTCAATATTTTAATTAACAAAATGTGTGCCGCACGTAAATTTGATGTTCGCCCTAAAAAAACTAGTCCTGAAGAAAAATAAATTAAAATTTCGTGAGCATAGCGAACGAACTAAAAGGCTTCATATTGTGACGATTGGGTGCTGTTTTGCCGCAATACCAATCTGCAGAGAACCCGATATCATATTCTTAACAGGGACTTAGAGTATTGCTGCAGCTTCAAACCATGTTGAAATTTTTTTTTCAAGCTTTAATAACTTCAGGTCAAATAATGAAAACGTCGGGTCAGATATTGCGGCGTCAGTGATAACTTCGGGTCGTCTGCCTTGCTGGTTATATTTATAGTTGGATCGTCCCCAATTAACGTTTGTGACGTCAGAACAAACTGTTGTATGGAGTTTTCTACAGAACACTGCTGGTACAGGGAAATGCGACAATTATAGGATTCATAAGGATTGAGAATTAAATATCGCTTGATATCAACTTCGAGTTGATAGTGCTCCATGTGTAGCAAAATTGTTGACCAATCAAATATACGAATTATGATACACAACCAAGCGTTAAAATCAAATGGGCAGATTTCTCATTTCACTTGTTCATGTGTATCAAATTGGTATAAAATAATTTTATTCGTATTCTGTTCACGATGTGATACGGAATTTCCCTTACCATCCAAGAATAAGATAATACCGGTTAATCATAAGAGAATAAACAATACCAGTCCGGCCTGACAAAAATGGGTTGATTATGACTCGTTACTTCGTCTGTATTGCCACGGCATCACTTTATCATATACCTTTTATCGTATGGCACACCTTTTATGGCATGGCTAATTTTTATTTCATCTTTAAACGGAATTTCCTGGTAGTTTTCATAGGTTCCTCTTGCTTGGATTCATTTAAACGTCAGCAGATAAAATGTGTTAGTGAACTATAGCAAAGAATTTGTAAATAATTTATGACATATATTTTGTTTTTTTGCAGATAATTCAAAATTTTGAAGTTTCACTTCCACCTGATGCAAAAGAGATCAAATCTACTTTAAAGATATTTACAACACCTACCGACAAAGTTAAATTACGATTTAAGGAGAGGAAATAACAGTGACATCTGATAACATTAAATGTTTGTTTACACACATGCTTGCTTAACAAACAATAAGGACATATATGTAGTAAGGACGTAATGTTGTTATCTAGGTTCAAAATGTAGCAGGGTTATTACAAATATATGTCTGTACTTGACATACGTAATGTTAAACATGTTTAATTGTATCACAAGTTTATATTACCGTTTTTGTATATTTGTATATTTCTATATAATTTAATTTTTATGTTTTTTACATGCATAAGCATACCAAGATTTTTTTCAAGACCTCAAACTCTTCATTAATTTTCCAATCTGTTCACAGCAAGAAAAAATGAAAAATTAAAAATAAATTAGAATAATAATAGAAAAAATTAGTAACTGATTTGAAATACAATAACTTTGATTACGGTGGCCGAGAAAAGATTGCATACTTTTGATTGACATTTGTAGTTGGCAGGTTGTCCATTTCATCTATTGGTTAAGTTGGTATAAATTTGTTTGTTGTCTTATTTCGATTGTTTTTCCGACTTAGTCGTGATAGTTTAGATTTTTCCACTTTGACCTAAGAGATGTTTGACTATGGTTACAGCGCGGGTGTTTTCAATTATCTTGTCTGTGATTGGACGAATTCATATTATTTTATATATCCGAAAATCGTCTTTGGTTAATATTTTCTAGGCCGTGTCCAATAGCTGAAAAGTAAAATTCATATGTACATCTTTTAATCTTTTTTGTATGATTAAATAAGATATGGTTTGAAGCTGCAGCAATACTCTAAGTCCCTGTTGCTGCAGCTCCCCCCTTTCATTGGTCCAAATTTATCCTAATGAAATGTTTATGAGGAAGTTGCAGCACATACTCCTTAGTCCCTGTTGCTGCACCTTCAACAGTCATTGTTTCAAATTATTTCTAATTGAAAATATATGACATGCTATTTATATTTAGTCTAATGGATAATGATTTATAATACCATCGCCAACGAAGTTGCGAAGGGATATAGTAACGGTACCGTCCATCCGTCTGTAACACCCTTGTGAACACTCTAGACTCAACATCCTTCAAGGGATTTTGACCAAATTTGGCACATACTTAGTGCTTATGAACATCTAGAACCCTATTGATTTTCAAGGTCAAGGACACAGTGGAATTTGTAAATTCTTTACACCCTTGTGGACACTTATACATGTACAAATTTCAGGGTCAAATTTTTACAGGGCATGGGGATGCCAAGCTTCGCGTTGACAAAGAATCTTATTATATATAATTGACATTTGATGGAGGCATGGGTGCAAGGTTTGATTGTTTGTATATTAATAAAGTATTGTTTGTTTTATTTTTGTGACAATCCTTATGTCTGGATTTTTAACCAATAAAATATTCTGATTCTGGTTCTATGTACATTGTAGCAATGTAATTATTAGATGCAGTTTTTGATTAAATTTCCTACAAATAGTTTTCACCACCAACTATCTAATTACTGCGTGTCTTGCGCCCGTCTGCAATTAATTTCTTGATGAAAAACTATACGGACTTCATGACTAATATGTAAGTATGAAATAGCAATTATGTCTAATAGGTTTTCCTCTAATTTTAAAAAAGCGTTCGAGATATTCCCAGAAAACCAGTTGCAGTTTTAAAAAGACATACAGTAATGCACTGGTTAGGCACCGACCATTTCATTACCGAGGCGGGGGGGGGGGGGGGGGGGGGGGGTTATGGAGCTTGGATTATTGTGCTTAATATTTATTTTTTAGGTCTGCAGAAAATAGATTTTTTTATCGCGCATCAAGCAATCAATTCAATTCTTTATTTCTAACAACCAAAGCATAATCACAACGGTACAGAGATACTGAAAATCAAAACATTAACAATTTATACATATATACAAAACACCACAGTTTTAACTGAAACAGTTAGCCAGGAGGATACACATTTTTATCAATGAACTTAATAAACTGACACAATTTTCTGAGTTTTGGTCTACATTTCAAAGTCATTAATTTTTGTAGTTTAAGAATATAAACTCTATGGCAAACAAATGATCTAGACATTTCTTTCTTTTTTCTTTGAAAAAAAATACATTGTAGTAAATAGTGAAATTCGTCACCGATATTTTCTGAGTCGCATAGATTGCATATTCTTGAATTTCTCTCTCTGTTGTTCCATCTCCATATTTCAATAGGGAGTTTGTGGTTTGTAATACGAAATTTACATAAGACAATACAATCATTTAAATCAAGGATATCGAGGTATTTTTCAAATTCAAAGTTGTCTTTTAATATTCTGTAATTTGTAACCTTGAACGATTCTTGCACTGAGGCGTTCCATGTTTGTTTAAATTGATATTGTAATCGAAGTCTTACTGTGTTTTTTAACCAAGATTCATTGATAAAAACTTGTGTGTCCCATATATTTGAAAAACCACATTCAACTATGCATTTAACATTTCTTAAATATGGTATATCATAGTTATTTTCAGTAAAAAATAAACGTGACAGGGTATATGAAATGGATGATAACTTTGTAGACTTACGTGTAACCAATTTGCTCCAAAAAGATAACGTACGAATTTTTATATCAATTTCTAACGGAAATACGCCAAGTTCACTACAAACCATATAATTTGGTGTCGAGTTTTTCAATTTAAAAAGTTACTTACAGAATTTTAATTGGGTTCTTTCTAACACGTCATTGTCACTATAACCCCAAATTTCCGACCGTATAATAGAATTGGTTTGACATTTTTTTCAAACAGGTCAATTTGACATCTTATTGAAAGATTGTGTAATCTACCCTTTTTCAGTACATTGTTACTTTGTCTGCTAAACACTTTTTTGCTTGATTAAAAGTTCCCGTTCTTGAGAATGAAATACCAAGGTAATTAAATTCTTTTACGATTTCTATATCGGCGCCATTAATGTTTAAATTTAAGTTTGAGGGCATTCTCCCACGTGAAAAAAATCATAATTTTTGTTTTTGAAGCATTTACTTTTAGTTTCCATTGTTCACAGTATTCATGGAATGCGACTAATTTTTTCTGCAATTCTGCCGAATCTGTCGTATCATCTGCATATAATAAGATGAATAATTTAAGGTAAATATTTAACTTCTCTTCAGTATCATCAGAAATAGATTTTAATCCTTTAAGATTTCGTGAGTCAAGGAAAGCTTCTAAATCATTTAAATATAATGCGAATTACATGCAAAATAATCAGATACACAGCCATTATAAACAATATTTGATTTTATTCCGTTATATAGATTTATGATAGTATTATACATTTTGCAATTTACATATTGCATCACAAGTTTGTTCCATAATCCTCCGCGCCGAACAGGGCTTTTTCAAAGTCGACAAAGGAACAAACATTTTCTTCTTTTTACACTTCAGAATATCAAAAAGGTCATTAAGGTGTATACATTTTCAGCTGTCGAATAACCATGGCGGAATCCAGTTTGGTTTTCTTTCGTTCAGGACCTCCGTAAAAAGTTTACCCATACAACTTGAAATTGTAATTGGTTTGAATTTTTTTGGATTATGTTTGTCACCTTTGTTTTTATTAATTGGTGTGATATTACCTACTAGCCAATTTGAAGGTATTTTCCCAGTATCAAATATTAGATTAAACAATTTTTCATAGATAGGCAAAAATGTATTACTAGTGGATTTCGTATATTCATTTACTATTTTGTCTTCTCCAGAAGCCTTTTTATTCTTGATTTTTTAATGCATGAAAATATTTCCTCTCTGGTAATTTGAACATTTAGATCATGGTTTATAGAATGTTAACTTCGGGTTCAATGTCAGGTATATCTGTATCGTTCATGATATTATCTGTTTCTCCTAAATCTTTGAAAAATTTGTACAATGATTCAATGGGTATATCTGGTTGTTTTTTTTTTTTTCCTTTATTCAAGATATTCCAAAACTCTTTTTACCTCAAATTTTTCATATCTCGCATTATCTTTTTCCTATGAGTTTTTATTTTCTTATATAGTAATTTAAAAAAAAAATATATTCACATTTTTTGATACATATTACTATTTACGTTTATTTTCCTCTTACATTTTATGTAGTTTTGTGTAGCAAATTTACATTCTTTGTCAAAATAGTTTTTATCAATTTTCCGACGTTTCCTTTGTTTCTTTGGTTTATAAGTTCCAAAACGTATTTTTTGCCGATTCTAACACATCATTACAAATTTCTGACAAAACTTCATTCATATCATTTTGATTTAAATTTTCTGGCGATAGACAGGAAATTTCATTTACTTTATTCAAGTCAATATTATTGCGAAGTCCGCTTCAGCGTTACAGTCCCACCTTTTTATTTTTTCGTCCTCCCCAATCGTTGGAGTAGGAATAATTTTGGAATTACTTGACTGTTTTACTTTAAAACATACTGACACAGGTTTATGTACATCAGAAAATAAACTTGAAAATTCTAAAACAATCAAAACCTGCACACATTTTAACAAATATGCACTACTTATCACATAATCTACGACGCTTGCATTTCGACAAGTGAAACTTCCCGAGTTTCCACCCATACGCCCATTTAAAATAAAAAGAGAATTTGCTCTGCAAAGTTCGAGTAATAAATTTCCATATTTGTTTTTGTTGAAGTCTAGACTTTTACGGCGTGGCATTTTCTACTCATCTAACAACAAATAATCATTTTGGATAATTTCAGAAATTTCATTTTCATGATCTTTTTCTTCTATAAATATGTAGTCATCGATTTGCATCGTCTGATGAATATGAACTGTATTCTGGTGGTATATAAACGGTACCAGTATAGATATCGTCTGAATTCAAAAGCTCTGCTTTAATTTTCAGCCAGAAGATAAACTGACTTTCTGTTTCTACAATATCAATTAAACTATTAAGATTTTCTTTAAATGCAATGAGAACTCCACCCGATTTTCTTTTTTTCTTTTTTTCTGTTTTTCATCATAACCTTATAACCTGAAATGATAATTTCATCTAAGTCATCAGTTTTCGTTTCTACTATACATACGATATCGTATTTGTTAAGCAGTTCTTGAAACTCGGGATATTTCAGTCTATTTTGCAACCCAAAACAATTGAGAAATAATATATTAAAATAATTTAAACTGTAATTTTTTTATTTAAAGTTTTCACTCATATAATACAGGTCTGAATTATTTTCAATACAAATGTTATTTTCATTTGAGCTATAAATAACATCTATCACAGGTGGCGTAGTACATTTCTTTTGTCCTTCTTGGCTGTCCTAGCCAGAATCTTCGGTGACAATGGGCGGAGGAGATGAATCTAATTGTCTTTGGCCCTTAAAAGGTCAATAGGTTCTTTCGGTGTTTTAAGCAATGTGTCCCGATATCCATTTCTACTTTCCGACGGGACTCCATCGTCGTCTGGAAAATATTGCTAATCATTTATAAAAAGTTTGTCCCTTACAAGCACGGCATTTTTTCGTTGTATTTTTGCGTCTCTGAATGCGGGATACAGCTTTCTGGTCCTCGACAATTTTGGAAATTGCTCATGTATACCACAGGGTGTATTTTTTAACATGTCGCCTGTTTAAGAACCATTTGTAGGTCTTCATAATAAAGGAATCGCGCGACAATAGGCCTTGGTTTCATTGACTCGTTTACCGAAACGGTGAATGTTCCCAAACTCGATAAAGTATTCTATTCCTAGTTGTTCGAATATGAAAGCGCGTAGTTTGGTTTCAACGTTTTCGGATGGCTGTTCTGCTAATTTTGTGAAAATCAGGATGTTTTTCATTGCCATGCATTGAATATCGACGACGGAATCTTTGAGCCAGCGTATATTTGTGTTACTGAGCGATCGCGCCATCTGCCGTTCAAGGATCTCTATACGCTCAAGAAGAGGTTTAATATCGTCTGTCTGGGGTGGAACTGCACTTTGTTCTTTAAGATTTTTTCAACTTATTTTCTAGGTGTCTGATGTTTCTAGTGTTCGGCTTTATGTGGCCGTCTACCATATCGAACAAATTGCCCACTCCTCAGCAGCTTGCTTCACACTGTACGAACTTCTTGTTGAAGTCTCTTTTTGGTGTTCTAATTTTGTTACTCTATTAGAGACAGACATACCGGCGTGATTTATTTCTCCGATTTGCTTTTCTATATTCGCTTCTACTTTTTTCATTCTAATTTCAATATTTGTAACTATTTGTAGGATCATATCAAGCATTCCCTTCGTGTCTAGTGTGTAATTGTGTGTAGATTCAACTATCTTCCTGCTCTCGGCTAATAGTGCAGCAGTTTCATTCATAAACATTTTTGAATTTGTGATTGGTGGTCTTAAAGTGTCATAAGGTCAAATTTACTATAATACTACGATTCAAAGTTCAACTTGGTTATTTCAAACGTGAGTAGTTTTTATTTATCAAAATAGACCTACGGGCAAATGATAGGCCATGGTCACAATGAAAATATTTAAACTGAATTGTCAAATATGATTTATCATATGAAAAAAAATCTAATAAATTGGAGACGGACAAATATCAGATATGAATTATGTTGATAACTATTCACGATTTGCGAAAAGATATGTTCCAAAATCACATAAAACTATCCAAAATCCATGATTTTCCAAGAGCGGAAATAAAACTTCATACTCTGGCGGCCATGTTATATGATCTCTATCCTAATCTCGCAAAGCATATTTTTCCCCAAGAAAATAAATATCAGTATTTTATTTCTTAGATTTTTCATTGTAAATTCTACATATACTGTTGTAATTGCTCAAGTGGAATATATTATAGACATTTACCTTATATAATATAAGCTTTTCTTTATGAAAAAACATAGGTAAACCTAAATAAATCAGAAGACGCATACACTACAAAATAGAGGAATTGCACATCTTCATGAAAGTGCATGCTCCATACACAATAACATATGACATCAACATATTAGGCTACACCAATTTAATTTCTTGTTCTTCGGATTTTTGACTCCAGAAAATGGGGCGGGCGAGCGATTTAAAATTTAGAAAAAAAAATAATTTTGCAAATTTTAGAGGTGAAGCTTGAAAAGTTCAGGCAGGCGATTATAATTTCTTTCTAAACATAAAACCACTGGATCTGACAATGTTGATAAAATACGATTGCTGACAACTGGATTAACTTCTTGTACTTGGAAAGTTGGACATCTATTGAAGTTTTTCATCTGCTATATAGTGTTTTCGACTTTTACAGATTTGCAATGACCACTTATGATACCAGCATATCTATTTTTGAATGCATTTTATCACTGCCAAAACTGCTACAGAATTTTTCAAGATAATAACTAAACAAACGGAAAATTGACAAAAATGGACCTTTAAGGGGCCACAGCTCCATCATTGGTTTTTCGTTTTGAATGAAATTCTTTAAGCATGTAGAACTAGTCATACTGATAATTTTTATGTAATGGTTTTTCCATATCTGTGATTGTTTTGGAAAAAATTGATTAGAATATGAGGGTGACCCCTATATTCTATTTTAAGCGATGGAGGCCATGTTTGTTGGTGCTAGGGCAGATAATAACTACAACCTAAACACTCTAATAAGATTGAGAAAAAAATCTGTAGATCTTTGAACAAATTTTAAGGACGGACGACAGACAACAAGTGATGACAACAGCTCATCCTGACTCGATTATGCATGAAATATTTTTAACTGAAAATTGGCATTTTCGAGTTCACAACAACAACAAATCAAATTTGTATGTAAAAGCTTCGTTAATACTCGGAACAGTTTTAAGGATCGCGATTTGCCATTGACTAAAACGCTCTCCTGATTGCGAAGGAAAAAAAAAAACGATGCGGGAAATGGACCCTTTTTGTCCGGATTGCGGAAGGTGGCATTTAATTATTTTTTTTAAATATGTGCGGGCAGTCCGTCGAACAAGAAATAAAATTGGTGTGGCCTTAATTAGAAAGTTCCTCATATGTATTGGATACATTTCATTCTATAGAGGATTAATTAATTTAATTCAATTAACATTTTTGACTTTTCCACCTTTAAACAACTTTACCCACAAACTTATTAAAGATAAATTATCATATCTAATCAAATGGTGGTTTGATAAATCTGGAAATAACTATATAAGTTGCAATATCTTGAAAGCTTTCTTCAGTAGTAATAAACAGGACAAATATACTAACTGGAAATATTCTGGATATGACCAATGCTTTACACTTTTAACTACACACTATTTTTATTCATTTTGAAAGAAACATCTTTATTCCTGTCTGAGAAATGTGCTATAGGCATTTAAGTTATAATAACTCATTTGAATTGTTTATTTTAAAAAATCAATCTGCCAAATCTCTGCTTAAATTTCCATTGATAATTATGTATATCACAATTTTAAAATATTGACGGTGAAAAGTATTTATACAGTAGAATTGATATAGTTATTCCGGGAACCCAAAAATAACTCCGAGAATCCCAATACATGCGCATTGGCAAGGTATAGAAAAATTCCATGTGCGTGATATACATAATCGATTATCTAGATAGACTTGGAAGCTGGATTTTTGGGAGTTGAAATTTGACATACTTGTATTGTCCCAAACAGGGCTCAATCTGACTGGAGGGCGAAGAGGTCGCCTTGTAGTGTTTCACTGATCCATTTCAATAGTCGAAATCGCGAATATGACAGCCGTTTTTTAAGGAAACTCCGACTCGTGTAGTGAAAATAAAATCCATGCCGCCATTTTTTTCAATCAGTAA
Source organism: Mytilisepta virgata (assembly GCA_028015205.1). NCBI lineage: Eukaryota > Metazoa > Mollusca > Bivalvia > Mytilida > Mytilidae > Mytilisepta > Mytilisepta virgata. The sequence continues at coordinate 73,318,459 of CM051521.1, forward strand.
ACAAAGGGAAATAATCCAATAAGAAAACTATGGGTAAGGGTAAACCCGGCCCACTGACAACTCGGAAATCGGACTGGAATAAACATAATTTCAAAACAATGAGAAAGATACTGTGAATGAAGTAATGATTTGTTTTATGAACTTCTTTATGTTGTCTCTTTTGTACACATTTTGTAGACTGGCTTGCAAGTTTAATTTGCCTTAACCCAGTTGAACTGTAAATCAGAGAATGCATCTTAATTCTTTAAACAAAACATTAGACTTCTCCCTGTCTCGGTTAGCTTCAGAGAGAAACGTCACTTCTCCCCGTCTCCCTGAAGTAGACTGAGCCCTGGTCCCAAATACATTGAAACTAACATTTTTGACACATTTCCATCCATGTTAGCAGATAAACTTGAGATAAACTTGAATTATTAATTTTCCCATGGTACGTGGGTACAATGACGGATAAACTTTGAAATATAACAGGGAATATATTTGTCCTTGAGTAGGGAGGGGGAGGAGTCGGAAAACTAGCTTTTAAATTACAGGGGGTTTATTTTTCCATGGTTGGGGGAGGGGGGTCAGAATACCATGGCAGATAAACTTTGAAATATAATAGGGGGTTCATTTTTCCATGGTCATGGGGTAAAAATACCATATGTCATGGAAAAATAACCTCCCCTCTCATTCGGATAAAGTTTTATATCTGCTATGGTATTCTGACCTTCCTGCATATAAACATAACCTCCCCTCTCTTTGATAGTTTTATATCTGCTATTGTATTCTGACCTCCATGTCATGGAAAAATGACCTCCCCTCTCCTTGCAAAAATTTTATATCGGCTTTGTTATTCTGAACTTCATGTAATGGAAAAATACCCCCCCCCCCCCTCCTTGAAAATGTTTTATATCTGCTATGGTATTCTGACCCCCTGTCATGGAAAAATGACCTCCGCAGTCCTTAACAAGTTTACTATCTGCTATGGTATTCTGGCCTCCCTGTCATGGAAAAATGACCTCCCCTCCCCTTGATAGTTTTATATCTGCTATGGTATTCTGACCTCCCTGTCAATGAAAGATGACCTCCCCTCTGTTTGGTAATGTTTTAACTCAGCTGTGGTATTCTGACCCCCTATTATGGAACCCTCCATTTCTGTGGATAAAAATTGATTTCTACAGGGGGGGTAACTTTTCGAAGACGGGGTTCAAAATTCTATAAGGAGAATTTAACTCCAGGGTCAGAATACCACACAACTACAGTTGCAATCTTTCCAGTGGTGCTTTCCAGCACTTTTTGGGGGTTATTTCCCCTGAATTGTTAATTTTAAGGACATTTTGCAGTTTTAGGTTATTATTTTGAATATTATCATAGATAAAAACAAACTGTAAACAGCAAAAATGTTCAACAAAGTAAGATCTACAAATAAGTCAGCATGACCAAAATCCTTAATCTACCCCTTTTAGGAGGTTTTTCCCTTTAAAGACAATTTTTCACTATTTTTTGTCATCTTCGTAAACTTTCAAAAATCTTCTCTAATTCATCAGGACCAATTTCAGCCAAACTTAGGCTAATAGATCCTTAGGGTATCTAGTATAAAGTTAGTGTTTTATTTTCTTGTCCATTGAGAAACATGGCTGCCATGGTTAAAAATGGAACATAGGTGAACAATGCACTTTTTGGCTCATATCTCAAAAACTAAAGCAGTTTGACCAAATCTGACAAGAAGTAAAAATATTTATGAGGTCAAGATCTACCTGCTATGAAATTTTCGGATTATTGCCCTTGAATTGTTAATTTTAAGGAAATTTTGAAGTTTTAGGTTAACTTGATTATAGTTATAGATAAGACAAACTGTAAACAGCAAAAAATATTAAGCATAACTTGAAATAAATTAAATGGTAGCTGTACAAGTAAAATCAAGGACATTGAAAAAGTCCATAGCAACAATTGAAAAAGTCCGTAGCAACAATATATATTTAGATTCAGGTCCCTATAATTTACCTGTACAAGTCAAAAAGAAAGGTCAAGAGTCAAGGTCATTGAAAAAGTCCACAGCAACCGACCGATGAAAAAGTTCCTAGGAACCATATATATTCAGATTCAGGACCCTATAATATAGCTATACAAGTCAAATGGAGGCTCAAGGGTCAAAATCATTGAAAAAATTCATTGCAACCGATGGAAAAGTCCATAGCAGCCAGACATATTTGGGATGAGATCCCTACAATTTACCTGTTCAGACCAAAATGGATAGTCTAGAATCAATGCCATTGAAAAAGTCCATAGCTACACTTGAAAAAGTCCGTAGCAACCATATATATTTAGATTCAGGATCCTCTAATTCACTTGTACAAGTCAAAAAGAAAGGTCAAGGGTCAAGGCCATTGAAAAAGTCCACCGCAACCGATGAAAAAGTCCCTAGGAACCATATACATTGTATATTCAGATTCAGGACCCTATAATATAGCTGTACAAGTAAATATGGACAAAAATGATGGAGGCTCAAGAGTCAAGGTCATTGAAAAAATCCATTGCAACCGATGGAAAAGTCCATAGCAACCAGACATATTTGGGATCAGGACCCTACAATTTACCTGTTCAGATCAAAATGAATAGTCTATAGAGTCAATGCCATTGAAAAAATCCATAGCAACCGAGGAAAACGTCCCTACCAACCAGATATATTTGGGTTCAGGATTCTATATTTTAGCTGTACAAGTCAATATTAAGGCGAAAAATGCGACGGTATACATTAAGTACTAGTAGCAAAAATAATCATTGTTGCAAGATCAACACAAAAATAACAGGTGAGCGATTCAGGCTCTTGGGAGCCTCTTGTTTTAAATGGCATTGGGTACATGTAGATATAGATTTTTAGTTTATTTTTTGTCATAAGGCAAGGGGTTTTCATATTAGGTATCTATTTTGGGGACATAAAATCTCGTTAGAAATCATTCACTCCTGTGATGGCTGGCAGGCACAAAAGACTTGATTAGAAAGCATGAAACTTTGATGTTTGTTTTGCACATGTTTGACCCGAAGAAGGGAGCGTGGCGCACATAAAGCAAACACTTACGCTTGCTAGTGGACAATCCAAGAAGGAGTAAAGATCTGTTAGAGTAGGAGAACGAAGCAGATGTTGGGGTAGGGTTAGAACTTGATGCAGTGTTAGGGTTAGGACTTGAAGCAGGGTAGGCTTAAGGTTACGTTTAGCACATGTATTATTCTAAGGGATAAAACTAGCGTTTAGACTGAGGCGAGGGATGAATATGGATTTAAGTGTATTCGAAATATCCCTATCGATGATGTCTGTAATGCGAGAACTTGCGAGACGTTTCATCATAAGAAGTCAATCCTCTCTTCGGGTAAAGCAACCTTTTGGGCTCAACCAGAACGTTTCTGGAACTATTCGTTTCCCTTCCGGAAGGTATCTAAAATTTCCGTCTCATAGGTGTGCTCTTTTTGAGGTAAGCGTTACATGTCCGCAGCCATCTTTGTTGTCCATCAAAAAATCAACGAGACCAAGAGATGACTTATAACGAAACAGTAAGAATCCTATCAGCACAGCAGCACAGCAGCACAGCAGCAGCAATTCTAACCCCTCTTCCTCCTAATCAGCAGCAGCAGCAACTCTAACCCCTCTTCCTCCTAATCAGCAGCAGCATTCCGTCCTCCTCTTCCTCCCTCAAAAACCAGAATGAGCAGGAGAGCATGGTTCTGAACATCGATGAGCCGCAAAGAGCAGCGACGAGTACAGTCCTGAGCAACGAGGAGTAGTTAAGAGCAGCATGTAGCAACAAGGAGCAGTGAAGATTAAAGTGCAGAGCAGCAATGAGCTTTGAAGAGCAACGCGGAGCAAGAAAAGAGCAAATGAGTACAATGCGGAGTAGCAATGAGCAGTGAAGAGCAGCATGGGAACAGTGCAGAGCAGCGATGAGCAGTGAAGAGGGGCATGGATCAAAAGAACAGCAAATGAGTTTAGTGCAGAGCAGCGATGAGCAGAGAAGAGCAAGAAAAGAGCAAAATGAGTTTAGTGAAGAGCAGCACGGAGCAAGAGAAGAGCAAAATGAGTACAGTGCAGCGTAGCGATCAGCAGTGAAGAGCAGCACTGAGCAGGAGAAGGGCAAAATAGGTTAAGTGAAGAACCACTCCCGGTTTTGGTGTGGCATGCGTACAACACAGTTCCGGGTCCCGCCAAGTGCCGTAAACAAAACACGGAGAAATGGCGAGAAAAGCTATCATTTTTGGTTGCGCTATGAGGAAACAACTTCCGGGTATTTCCGATTCCAATCAACTAACCTCCGCTTCTGATGACGTCACTTTCTGTGACATCATTTCCGCTTCCGGTGACGTCATATCCCGAAGCACCACAGCACTACCACAAATACTGTTTTGCCTGTACCCATATACGACTAACAACAGGGATATAAGGATAAAATATACACCATAACACACACACGAAAAAATGTGACAATAAAGAAAATATATAAACAGTTAATTGTTCTGATAATCTCCTCCACAATAAGTAAAGTCAATAAATACCAAGGAATATTCGAAGGAGAGAAAAATCGTAACAACTGACAAACTCCGGAGAACAACGAAGACAAGACCAAAACAATACATGCACTACAATTAAAAACTAAAAACATATGAACAACATGGACCCCACCAAAAAACCGGGGGTAGACTCAGGTTCTCCGGAAGAGTAAGCAGTCTCTGCTTCCTGCAGGACATCCGCCATGCTGTTCATGTCAAATCCGATATGCGGAAGGGATATCATAAATGGAACAGGTCCATTTTCATTTTAGAAACAGTTTTTTCATACCTGTCAACCAAGTCATGATGACGCCAATAAAACTTTAATAAGGATGACTTCAGCTTAGGAGCAACATACCCCTATCTGAGCAACTTTTCTGTCAGGAGCCGGGCTCTGTCCAGGAAGTCAATGTATATATCACAAGCTCTGCAATAGCGTATGAGTTGTGACATATATACTCCATACGCCGGCGCTTTTGGAATATTGACGTTCAAAAATGGCAAGTTGACGATTGGAAAGTCATCCCGTTTGTCGTAAAGTTTTGTATTCAACCTTCCTCTGGTGTAAATTTTGAGGTGAAGGTCAAGATAAGATGCAGACTTGGCAGTGTCTGTGGTATCCTCAATTTCGAGCTCATTGGGATAGATGAGATGTAAGGAATTCTAAAAACGTGAATTGTTGAGTGATAAAACATCATATTTGTAGCGGAAGCTGAAATTAAAGGTACGGGCTAACTTCTTCTGTCTTTCCTTAAGAAGCCCATAGAGGAATGCTGCCTCATATGAGTAAAGGGACAAGTCGGCCAGGAGTGGCGCACAATTAGTACCCATAGGAATGCCAATTGTCTGTTGGAAAACACGTCCATCAAATTAAACAAATATGTTGTCGATCAAAAATTCAATCATCAGGACAATTTCGTCCTCTGTATATATTTGTTAGATTTAGAGTGGTTTTTAACAAACTATGATTTATCTCTACCAATGACAAGGTATGTGTATCTGCTGTTGTCATTTTTATTTTGAAACCATCGGTGGATTAGATCTTTCAACTTTTCAATCAGTTGTGAATGAGGAATAGTGGTACAGAGGGTAGATAAATCAAACGTTTTTATGCTGTTACAGACTGAAATGGACCGCGATCTAAAATATCCTTTAAGTCTTTGGAGGTCTCTAATATCCACATTTGATTGATACCACTTCTTGAATAGTTTGTCTCACAATAACTAATATACATTGTACTCAACGTAACGTTTTTATTCTTAATAAACTCCTATTGGAACATTGGAATTACGCCACAACAATGTTTTTAAAGAGTTAAGTGTATTATCATATTTCTATTTAAACGTATGTTAGTATCTATTGGTAGTATTGATCAATACTTAGGAGATAACATACAGGTAAACTATACAGAAATGTTTTACGTCACACAGGTTTAAAGTTTGCGTGTCTGTCTATTCGAATTGAAGTATAGGAAAATACCTAAATGGTAAGTATATGTTATGTTATTGTTTATTTTCGTTTTGTTAACTCAAAACTGATTAAAATCCGATATTATGATACGTTACGTCTAGAGAACGTACATGTAGTGTATCATAATATCGGATTTTAATCAGATTCTGTTTATTCGAATTTGCTAATCTGATGTATTCTGGCTCGTCTAGATATACCACATGATAGACAGTATCAAAAACGAAACTACCTATTATTTTGTTTATCGGTAATTTATTGTTTACATTGGTAACGATAAACTAATTTTTTTTTTTTTTTTTTTGCCTTAAATGACAATTTTCTGCATTTCGAAATTCTTGAGTACCATCCAAAATATTTCTAAGAAAAATAATTTTCATGGTTTTTTTCTCGCATAAAACGAACGTCATCAGAGGCGAGATATAGGTATTACTCTCCGGCAGTGAAATCGTAGACTTTTTCAATTCATGCATTTTATTTCTGTACATTATTGTCATGAGCCATGTATAGATCCGCTATAATGTTTTAGAATGTTAATTTTGTAAAATTTGAGTCAACATGGGTCGAATTTCGAAAATTGTCAATTCAAGCTTGTGACCTAAAATCATTTTTAATTGAATTTTAGTGATCTTCATAGAATGATTGCACAACACCTGTAAATGGACAATAAAATTTTAGATTTTTTAATTTGGGTAATCAAAGGAGATTGGGCGGGGATCACTGTGTCAATTCCGACAATAGGTTTATAGTTTTTATATGTATCTCCATCATTAAGGCGGATGGTAATATTTACGACCAATCTGTTAGGAAGATGATTGCCATCAAGAAAGAGAAGGAAGAAAAACCTGCGTATAATCCCCATGACGACGAATTCAAAGACCGAAAGATTGCCTTAATTGAAGAATTGAAAAAAGAATGTATGCTCACAGCAACTGAAGGCCAACCATTAAATATCGTTGTTATTGGAAGCAAAGGCTGCGGCAAAAGTTCGTTTATAAATACAGTTTTAACAAGCATGAGATGTGACAAATGGAGATCCTATGTCCGAGCTGGTGATATTAGTAATGCAACAGAGAAAAGTTCACAGATTACAAATCACTTTCAAAGGTAAGTTCGTATATTCTCCTATTTTAAAAAGTTTGTTTATTCTTTGAGAATAATTTAAACGCATATAATATAAAATTATAGACAGCAATGGCGCATAAACCAAAGTTCTAGGTCGTATTGCCGACGTCTTGATCTTTAGGTCGTGTTTGATTACAAGAGAACCAGATACGGTTTCATAATCCGGTTTTTCAAAAACTTACAAATGAAATCAAACGCTAAAACTAAATACCGGTTTTGTTAAAGAAAACCGGTTTTAGTTTCAGTGTTTGATTTCATTTGGAGACCAAAGAATATTCTAAATCAAATTAATGAACATGGATATTACAAGTTATCCTGTGCTTGATTTTCTTTTCGATGATGATTTAAACTTTATACCAATGATTAATTTTATTGCTGCAGGAAGAACAAAGAGGGACAAAAAACCACGTATTGAAGGTATGTTAAAAATGTGATACCTTTCTATAATATAGATGACTTCAGATCTGTGTTTTGTGTTAGCAGATCACTGTTTGAAGAACTTGTGTGCATGATTGGTGATAATCTTGTAAAAAAAAACACCCTCGTGGCAGAGGTAAAAAGCCTGTGTCCGCTGAAAAAACCATCCTTGTTGGATTGTATTATATGGGATGTCAGGAAACAATTAGACGGATTGCGGACAAATTTAATATTTCAGAATATTCAGTAGTAAAGTGCCGAAACAATTTCCTAAGTGCAATACATGATCAGTTACAGGACGTTATCAAGTGGCCGAAGGTACGTTATCAAATTAATAAAATCGCTGCTTCATTCTGCACATTTTCTGTCGAATAATGTTATAAACAACGAATACACACTAACAGTACAAACCGTCGGTAGTTTTGTCCATTTAGGGTTTTAGTGGAAGACCATTTGATATTCTCGGGTGGGGGGGGGGGGGTAATTTTGAAAATGAAAAACTGAGCATGGCAATAACTAAAAAAAAACAATAAATGAATATGACCTCCATACTATAGGAGAAGACAGGATTGTATTAAAAAATCAACAAAACCAAAGCCATTCTGTATTGAAAAAAAAATCTAACGAAACAATAATGTATCTAAACCGTACACACAAATATCATATTATATACTTTACTATAGTAACCACTAATAAAATAACCAGCACAAATAAAATTAACCCCTCGATCTTTCCCGCGGGTAACTGCGCGTAGGCAGAATAACTGTAAGGAAAATGCACGTCTTAAAAATAACCCCTTATTTCCCTCGGGAAACTGCCTGTAGGCAAAATAAAGACAAAATGCGAACAAGCGCGTAAATAAAATAACTCCTTTGTCGGCAAATTGCATGTCTTTTCAAATAACAACTTGTCGTTGGGTAGATATGGCGGCGGATACAAAATTGTCTTGTAGATTTAGACTTATTTAGAATATATTCGTCTACAAAAAGACTCTGTGCACATCAGAAAAAGAACCCTATTCTGATTTAATAATTATATCTTTATTTTCAGTTCAGTATAATAATACAGTTATGGCCTTCATAAAAGTTAATATCCCAATTATTAAATCTCGAAAAATAGTTAAAGGAGGAAAGATTTTCGAGCGACAAAACACCAAAAAGGAATGAAAATTGTCATTAAATGAAAATAAATCAATTTCATCAAGTTCGCACGTTGACCTGTTGACCGGAACAGAGGACCATTAAAATGCACCCGTATATGCAATAGAATTATGTAAAGTTCTTTTTTTGAATAACATATTTTTTAGAAAGACATTTATCATGAATATAATCAGACTGTACTAACGATTCAATTTCTTGGCTGGTAGAGGGCGAGTTCGTCGCCATCTTGAATCCGATAAATCTTGTTTCAGGGCAGGTTTCATCGTTTCTTGAATCCGAGAAAATCTGGTTTTGGTTTCTTGTAAAATAACGTGTTGGTTTCCAAACCCGGTTCCGGATCCTTTGTAATCAAACACGGCCTTAGAGTATGTTACTTATTTTTCTTATATTGCTAATTTGTTTTTTTATTTAAATTTTCGAATTTTCTTTTATCTTTATCAAATTACACTGTACATGTAAATTCATTTTTTTTGTTTCCTTTAATAACAGCATATTCTAATTTGTGTCATTTTATATTTGATATTCTATGTTACATGGTGTATATAAGTTTTTATGCATTATGCGTTCACATTTTCGACCAGTGTAATATATCACCAATGGTACATGTAGCCGTGGGTTTGTTCCCTTCTTCCAAAGAATGTTTATCATCATACATCAGCAGTTAGAAAAAAGTCCTTTTGTTATCTACCAGATAATGTGGGTACTAAATATTTGTCCAAAGCGGGAAAAATTTGCTGCGCGTAGTGCTGAAGGCTTTTTATATGGAAAAAAATAGTTTGCACTCATATAAAAAAACAGAAATACTCAATATCGGAAACAAACCTGCAACACATCTCCAATAACAATTATCACATGTGAAATAAACTTGGGTACCAGCTAAAATTGTTGTCTATTATTTTTTCATTCTGAAAGGTGGCTTTTTGAAAATGAATAATAACTGTTTCCACCTAAAGAGATATTAATTGTGATAGAGAACTATATTTTGCAGTATCTCAGCAAGAAATGTTTATTACCGCGAAGAACCGGGAGCTTCACTTCCAACATTAATTGATATAAATGGCCTAGAGGACGACAGTGGCCCTTTCAATGAAATATTTTTAAAAGCGTTGTTTGCTGGTAAAATCGGAGAAAACGAGAAGCTTAGCGATTTGAGAGATTTGTTTAAAAGAAACGACAAAGAATTCGCATCTAGTTTATTTAGCAGAGATGATTATTTAAGGATAGACCGTATCATAGTTGTAGCCTCAGCTGATCCCGATACCCAGTTACCAAAGGAATTATTTACCTGCATTAAGAACATTTCACAGAGGGACAATGGTAAGGAAAACATAAATGGAATTGTTAATAACCAACTAAGCTTGTTTTACTACAGGTACAACAGATTTGATTTGATTGTAATGCAAGTCCCGGGGTTAGAGTATTATCCCCAATACTTGTTGCTTCAACCGATATGATTTTTGATATTTTTGTTGAAATTTTCAGCTTTCAACTCCCAAAGGCAAGGTCGATATCATTTGCTAAACTATTTAAGCCCGTTTGGTCTTGTTGCTCAAATTGTTCCGTATTTATTTATTTTGTTTGCATTCAAAAGTTTTGGTTGGTACGCATTGTATGCAATCAGAAAAGTGATTTAAGATTACAATACATGAAAGACACTAAAATCGTCTTGTCCTCAATAGCATGGAATATTCTCCTATTCTTGATGTGTTTAATTGGTGAGATAAACATACATATTTTTTTCTACAGTTATTGGAACGATAAACTAGAGAAACCCGAAATGACGTCTATGTAAACAAACTACATAGCAACGACATTTTCTTAACGTTTTTGTCGAAAATCATAGGAGAAACAGATTCTCCTTCAATTTACTTGTGCGTTATGGAATTTCTCCACCCTCAATAGCTAAATTTTAGATTTTAACACGCTCACAAAAACTCGCGTGTTGAAAAACGAAAATTTAACTATCTCGGGTGGAGAAATTCCATAACTCACTCGTACCTGAAGGAGAATCTATATTTCTATATTCATGATTGCAGTTATTCCTATTTATGCTGTTTTGACAAAGAGCGATAAAGTTGGTTCAGACGATTCAGTACAAAAGAGAATGGAGGATGTTACCAGTTACTTAGGTATCACAAGAGACAACCTTAAACTGGTCAGCAATTATTGTCCAGATATTGACAAGGGCTTGCGATATCACTATACTACCTTCCCATATATTGATGTTCCCGTGCTGGAACTACTGACTCAGGTAATATATATGTAAATTATTTCCATTTATCATATGCTTAGTACTTAATATGATGGGTTTTGCATATGTATAACCACCGGGAGTAAACAATCCATATTTGCACACCTCAGGCTAATAACTCAAAATCAAGTGGTATTCGAACGTACCCGCACTGATATGCCATCAGAACAGGTGTGCCATGTGGTTTTATATTAGAGTATTGGGATGATTAGATAAGGTCATGTATTAATCTATAATTTATACATTTCTTGATAGAAAAATATATTGTCAAATGTTTGATGTCAGGCTGTGAAAGTTTTAGCAAAGAAATTAAACAGATTATGAAATTCCATATTTTTATATTTTTTACTTTCACGCTTCAAAATTTAAAATATCGAGTTTAACGATACGCCAGAAACAGAGATAAATAACGTCCTTTTATAAAAGTACTCTATGTCATTGTATGTTGTAGTTTGTTTTTAACATTCAAGTTAAACATTACAGTTCAGGGATAAAAGCCTTATGTAATGATTTGTAATATATTCAACCTATCATTAATTTGTGAAAAGACATTGCAAGTAAGGCTCTCTTTCAAACATCACTTGACAAAAAAGAAATACAACATATAGGAGAGATAATGATTGAATGATTATTTGACTGATTGATGTTTTATGCGATATGTTGGCATTATTTCTGCTACAATGCAATAATTAAACTTTCGATAACTTATGGATTCGATTATATACACACATACCATGCATGCATACATTTAAAAAAAACAATAATAACATGTGTTGTGTTAACATATATATATAAAGACAAATGCACAAATGGGACATAGAAACAGCTGGCGAAAACATTGCGAAATTCAATTAATATTTTCATATTACCTGTATAATGTATATTTTTTATTTTATGCTAGAAGTTTATATTGAGACTAAGAACAAGGCATTAACCATCATGCAAGTTTGGTCAAAAACTGTCCCTAGAAAAACAAAATAACAAATACAAATACATATATTATAAACTGCCGCTAAAGTAAAAGTCACAAACCATTATATAAAATAGTATTAAACCCACGTATTATGGAAAAATAAGCAGCTGCTGCTCCTCATGTACACACTGGCAAAAAAGGCATTGCAGAAGTATTCGAAAAAAAGAAGCGATTATTACCCGAATAGTAGAAGCAAATATGTTCCGAGACCAGATTTTATGTTTGAACACTACTTCTGTATGAGTGTTTCGGTTTGTGCAATTTCCAAATAAATTTTCTGTCAACTATTTTAAAATTTCAGATTGTCAGTACAAGAGTGAGAGTTATAAGAATGGAGGACACTCCAATTACCAAATTGAAGAATCAACTTCACAAGGCAGCATTTATGATTGGGCATGACTTCACACACGTTACAATGGAGACACTTTTGTGTCAATGTGTACAAGTAATGTTAATGTGTATATTAATCTACTGGTGTTCAAAACCAGACATTTCGGTTGGAACACTTAATGAAATTTGCATCAATTATCAACATATTAGTGACAGGTGCAACATTGGAGGAATGCAAGACCTCTGTCTACACAGATTAGACAGTATTTCATTTCCAATATTTTTTGTCTTCTTTTATCTTATATTTGTTTTTGCAGTCGTTCCAAAAATGGTAAGGATCATCTGCAGAAAATATAATATTATGTAAAATTTGGTAGTTTAATATTTTTCATTTTATTCTGAAATCAATCTTAAATTGGATATTTCGATGTATTAATATAGCATAAACATTTCACCCTTTGTTTCAATATAAATTTGATCATTAATATTCCCTTTGATTAAAATTGATTGTATTTGTATGAAGAATATTTAGTAGGTTACAAAGGTTTGCATTTTATAGTACACCGTTGCTCTGATAACTGGGCGATGATAATTCTCGTGGAAAGGAAGTCGCTTATTCTGATACGTCAGGTGGGTATCTACATTATGGAAAACTTTACCCTGAGCAGAGCTTGTAACGTAATAACACATGATTGTTAGAACCATTCTGTAGTTTTTTTAAGGGGAAGCTTGTTGCCCGGTTCTGAAAGATAACTTATTATTAGTCTCCTCCCACATTTCAAAATTACCAAGTTGCAATTAAAATTTGTTGCCGTTTGTGTCCCATCCCAACCATAATACCTTGTCGTATTGTTGATTTGTATCCTGTCCTGACGATACATATAGTGTTTTCTTGGAAAAGATACTTGAAAAAACGTCATTATAATGAAAAGACAATATCTAAATTAATTAATGGAAATGGTGAAGAAATTTCTGACCAATTTCAAATTACAGATGCACAAAAAACATTCTATGACAAATTGTACTTCTCTTTACTTCCAGTCTACAATCAAGGACAGGAAGGGCTATTTGTTGACAAAGAAAATCCTTACCTTAAATTTTTTATCTGATGATGAAATGCACTTGTGTGAAGGTAACTTAAGAAAGAGTGAATTTTTAGAAGCCTAAAAAAAACATGAAAAATATGAAATCACCTGGAATAGATGGTTTTTCTACAGAATTCTATAAATTTCTCTGGAATGATCTATACACGCACTTAATTGACTCTTATAACTATAATTTCGAAACTGGTAGTTTTTCAATTTCCCAAACTCAGGGTTTAATTACATGCATTCCAAAAGAACGAAAACCAAAATCTTATATAAAAAATTGGCGCCCAATAACACTCCTAAATGTTGATATGAAAATTGCATCTTCTGTTTAAACCATTTCTTGAAAAAATAATAAGCGAAACACAGAAAGGATTTCCAAAAGGCAGATATATTGGAGAATGTACTAGGATAATATTTGATTTAATTGAGAAAGTGGAAGCAGATGAAATTCCAGGACTTCTCTTATTATTAGACTTTGAAAAGGCATTTGACACCCTTGAATGGACTTTTATGAAAAAACTCTTTTTTTTGGTCCGCAGTATTGCAAATTGGTAAATACACTATGCTAATTCTCAAAGTTGCATCATCAATAACCCTAAGTAAAGTAAAGAAATACCAAAGGGATATTCGAAGGAGGACAACGAAGACAAGACCAAAACAATACATGCACTACAATTAAAAGCTAAAAACATATGAACAACATGGACCCAACCAAAAAACCGGGGGTAGACTCAGGTGCTCCGGAAGAGTAAGCAGTCTCTGCTTCCTGCAGGACACCCGCCATGCTGTTCATGTCAAATCCGATATGAGGAAGGGATAATATCAATGGAACAGGTCCATTTTCATTTGGGAAACAGTTTTTTCATACCTGTCAACCAAGTTATGATGACGCTCATAAAACTTTAATAAGGATAACTTCAGCTTAGGAGCAACGTACCCCTGTCTGAGCAACTTTTCGTCACAAGCCAGGCTCTGTCCAGGAAGTCAATGTATATGTCACAAGCTCTGGAATAACGTATGAGTTGTGAAATATATACTCCATACGCCGGCGCTTCTGGAATATTGCCGCTCAAAAATTGGAAGTTGATGATTGGAAAATCAAAGTCATCCCGTTTGTCGTAAAGTTTTGTATTCAACCTTCCTCTTGTGTAAATTTCGAGGTGAATGTCAAGATAAGATGCAGACTTGGCAGTGTCTGTGGTATCCTTAATTTCGAGCTCATTGGGATAGATGAGATGGAAGAAATTCCCAAAACGTGAATTGTTGAGTGATAAGACATCATCTATGTAGCGGAAGCTGAAATTAAAGGTACGGACTAATTTCTTCTGTTTTTCCTTAAGAAGCCCGTCAAGGAAGTCTGCCTTATATGAGTAAAGGAACAAGTCGGCCAGTAGTGGCGCACAATTAGTACTGTTCGTCAAGGATATCAGCTATCCCCATTTCTTTAAGTTTTGGCATTAGAATTGATGAGTGCTTCAATAAAAAATGACCCAGGTATAAATGGAATACATATTGATGACTCAGAATACTTCTTAAGCCATTATGCAGATGATTCATCTTTACTTTTAGATGACAGTAGTGAATCTCTTAAAAGATCACTGTATGTATTAGAAAAACTTGAGGAATGTGCAGGCCTGAAAGTAAATATTGACAAAACAGAGGCTATATCGATTGGCTCAAAAACTTAGTGTACTGATAAACTTTTGCCAGAGCTCAATCTTAATTGGAATAAAACTGGTAAATTTAAATTATTGGGAATTAGCTTTTTGCACAAAATAAAACTATAGTCAACTTTTTAGAAAAGATAGGTAAAGTAAGGGTACTTTTAAATTCCTGGATATATCGTAACTTGACTTACATGGGCAAAATTACTGTAATAAAATCTCTTGCCATTCCTATTCTTATTCAATATCTAACGCTCATTCCTAATCCTCCTTGCCATATTAGTAAAGAAATTGAAAGTATATTTTTTACTTTCTTATGGAACGGAAAACCAGATAAAATTAAAAGAAAAGTAATTATTAACAACTATGAGAATAGGGGGCTTAAAATGCCACATATTGAATCCTTTTGTATTGCCCTTAAAATGACTTGGATAAACAAACTCTTAGACCCCATGAATATATGGAAAACATTAATTATGGATAAATACATTAAATATGGGGGTAATACAGTATGGATGATGAATGATACTGCATTATGGAAGATATCAAAACATTTTAACAAATTCTGGGAAGATATTTTTGATAATTGGGGTAAATTAAGAAAGCTTCAAGTTTAATTGGAGTGAAGGGGAAATATTTTTTATAAACGATTTACTGAGTGAGAACAACAAATTTTATTCTTTTGATTCACTTAAAGATATGTATAAAGTTGTCGCCTACTTTCTAACCTACAGAGCAATTCTAGATGCTTTACCACAAGAGTGCAAAGAGAAAATCAGAAATGGGGTTAGACTTGAAAATGTTACATGCGATATCTTAGAATTCGCAAAGAAAAATAGAAAATGTTGTCAAACATTTCTATTGGAAATATATCGAATGTATTCCGAAATACCAGAAAAACAACAAAGAAAATGGGGCGAGATTCTGGAAATTGATATAGAAAATTGGGACTGAATTTACAAACTTGGTTTTATGTATACAAGCAACAATAAATGCATTGTATTTTAATTCAAAATTTTACATAGAATTCAAAGCATAAATTCTTTCTTATATAAATGTAAATTAAACGAGACAAACTTATAAACTTTTTGTAATGAAACAAAGGAAACAACTATACACTTATTTTGGGACTGTAATAAGATAAGAAACTTGTGGTTTGAAATAGAAGATGCTTTTAGGAACTCGTGCAATATAGAATTATTACCCTCTGCACAAAACGTTATTCTGGGTTCTGATACATTGTACTATGGAAATTGCGGTGAATTATTTCGTTGTTCTCACTAAGTATTTTATTTATACCTGCAGACTTTCAGGATCACTACCCACATATATAGGGCTAAAAACATGCTAAAGGAAATATATGATACAGAAAAATGTTCTGTGATCTATAACAAAGTCCCTACAGTTGAAAGTAAAATAGAAGCAAAATGGGATGTTATTAAAGATTTATTGTAAAATAAGGGAAGTAACTTATTTTTATTTTACTGCTGTTTCTTTTAGGGTGCACTACACAAATTGACAGTGGGGAATAATGAATCCAATTCTTATTTGTTAAGATGTTTTGTTAGAAGGCAGATACAATTTCAATATTGAACTTCCTTATACATTGTTTATAGCCAAATCTATTGTCCAGTTGATTCTTAACAGAGCACCATGTATTGTTTTATATAAAGTTATGTTAAATTCAAGTCAGTATACATGGTTTTTTGTTGAGTTTATTTTGTGTAATGTCTTGATTGTAAGCACATTTTTGGATAAACCTTTACCTAATTGACCACTTGGATGTCTCTATTATTTTTTATTTTTTTATTTTTTTTTAAAATTTTTAAAATTTTTTATATAGTATATGATTGATGCGTATATATATATATATATATATATATCTCTAATCAATTGCCTAATATTAATTCAATTTGGAGGAAGAAGTAGAAACATATGCGTTCATCATGTTGTCTAGTTTATATGTCTTTATATGCAGTGAAATAGAAAAAAAAATACAAATACAAAAAAAAGTTAATGGCAAATAATAATATAATATCGGATTTATATCTGGGTGTAGAAGATGTGATTAATATCTTAATAAGTCAAAAAAGGTATTTGCATGCTTCGTTGACCTAAAAAATACTCCCTGGAGCCTGTATCGCTCACCTGTATTCAATTTGCCGATCAACTGCATAAGAGCACCTAAGAAACAAACGTCTGTATATAATTGGACATATAATTCTGAAAGAGGACAATCTAATAACCATGGCTGCCAAGTCTGGTTCCAATTGGCTGAGTGCTTTCAGACAAGAAGATTTTTTAAATGAATTTTCCATAGGGTCCTATGTTAAACTAATTTAGGCCGTGGCGGCCATCTTGGTTGATCGCTCAGGTCATCGGACACAATTCTGAAAGAGGACCATCTAAGGACCATTGCTGCTAAATTTGGTTCCAATTGGCTCAGTAGTTTCAGACAAGAATATTTTTAAATGAATTTCGCATAGGATCCCATGTTAAACTATGTTGGGCTTTGGCGGCCATCTTGGTTGATCGTTCGGGTCATCGAACAGCTTTCTAAAAGAGGACCATCTAAAGACCATTGCAGCCAAGTCGGGTTCCAATTGGCCATCTAGTTACAAAGATTTTGAAATTTATCCATTCCTTTTTTTATTTTTAGTAACAGTGTCGGTTGGAAGTCGGGGATGCCGGACATAATTTTGGAAGGAGGCCATCCAAGGACCATTTCACCAACATTTGGTCCCAATTAGTCAAATTCTTTACACAACCAATGTGAAACAAGAATTACCCATGACGGCCATGTTTGTCGCCCGATCAGGACGAAATGAGGAAACTTTGTAAAGAACCATAGATGCGTCCTGTCAAGTTTCGTTCCCTTTGGCCAAGCGACTTCAGAAGAGAAGATTTTTTTTTATATCAGCCAATCAGAAACAATAAATGCCCATGCCAGCCACAGTAGTATTCCGATCAGGACTTTTTGTAAAGAACCTCCTATAGATGCTTCCTATCAAGTTTCGTTACATTATGCCAAGTAAATCTAGAGAAATAAAAAAGTTGTTTAATCAACCAATGAGAAACAAGAATATCCCATGATGGCCATGTTGGTTGCCCGATCGGGACGAAATGAGGAAACTTTGTAAAAAAAACCTCCCATAGATGCTTCCTGTCAAGTTTCGTTCCCTTTGGTCAAGCGATTTCAGAGGAGAAGATTTTTGTATATCAGCCAATCAGAAACAAAAATTGTCCATTTGGCCACATTTTTGTCTTTGATCGGGACGAAATGAGCATTTGTGTAAAGAACCTCCCATAGATGTCTCCTGTCAAATTTCATTCCATTTGGCCAAGCGACTTCAGAAGAAAAGATTTGTTTATATCAGCCAATCAGACACAAGAAATGCCTATGCCAGCCACATTAGTATTCCGATCGGGATGAAATCAGGAATGTTTATAAAGACACTCCCGTAGATGCTTCCTGTCTAGTTTTGTTACATTATGCCAAGTAAATCCATAGAAATAAAAAAAATTGTTTAATCAACCAACGAGAAACAATAATTTCCCATGATGGCCATGTTTGTAAAGAACATCCCATAGATGCTTCCTGTCAAGTTTCGTTCCATTTGGCCAAGCGATTTCAGAGGAGAAGATTTTTTTTTATATCAGTCAATCAGAAACAAGAAATGCCCATGTGGATCAGATGTGTAATCCGATCGGGACAAAATGAGGAAACTTTATAAAAGAACAATCCAAAGATACTGATATTAGATATAGTAAATTTATACTATGATGTATACGACGCATTTCAAGGAGTTACCTCTCATCAGTAGCATTAAAACCGAAACATAAAGGACGTCGTATATATACTTCCTGTTAAGATTTGTTCCATTTGGCCAAGTTGTTTCAGAGGAGAAGATTTTTGAAAACTCAGCCAAGCAGAAAGAAGAATTGCCCATGTCGGCAACGTTCTTTGACCGATCAAGATGAAATGAGGATTATTTGTAGAGAACCTCACAAATATCATCCCTGCAAAGTTTAGTTCCAATTAGCTGAGTGGTTTCAGAGGAGAAGATCTTTAAAGGAAAAGTTTATGCCTTTTAGGCCAGATGAGCTAAAAAGCCATTCGACTTTGTTCTTAAACCGGCCCTTTTTCTTAAACTGCTTAAAGCTGGATTAGGGGGTAATTTTTATTCAACAATTAAATCCATGTATAGCAATATCAAATTGCAAGTTAAAGTTAACAGTGTTTCTCTCTCACTGACACCTTCTGTTCTGAGGTGGGAGGGTTTCATTTCTTAAATCTTGGACATAAAATATTCAAAATTTTATCAATGACATTATAAAAAATTTCAGTTCCAACTGTGACCCTGTTTTATTAAGGGATAGACAGACTAATTGCTTATTATACGCAGATGACTGGTTATTGTTATCGGAATCTGCTTTAGGGCTGCAAAAATGTATGGATACTGTTCTGAATGGGGTCTTGATATTAATTATAAAAAATCAAAAACCATTGTTTTTAAGAAAGGTGTTTACTATAAACAATGTTGAAATTGAACCTATAAGGTCCTATTAATATCTTGGTGTTATATTCAGTTTAAATGATAGTTTTAAATATGCACTATATGACCTTCAAAAGGCTTTTTTCTGGCTGACAATTTTGTTTAACAATTTTCCATGTGATATTAAAAACTTTATGTATATATTTGATCATAGTGTGAAACATATTCTTGTGTATGCATCTGAAATTACTGGTATTTTTGATAAATATTTGAATGGCAACATATTAGAACAAGTCTATAAAATGTTTCAAATTGAAAAGACCAATCTTGGTATGTGTAGATATCTATTGACATTGAATAACAAAAGTTTTAAACTACCTCTATGTGGTGAGCTTGGGCGTTATCGTCTGTATATTGATTAAAATTACATCTATGCTTAAGTATTGGGTCAGGCTATATGATAGTAAAGTTAAGGACCCTTTGCTAAAGAGGACAAATATACCTAAGGAGCCATCCAAAAAAACATAATCCATTAGACAGTCAAAACCCGGAAAGACAAGTGAACAACCACAGAAAGACCTAAAAAAGTCTTCTAGATAATGTCACCATGCTTTATAATAATCAACAGTGTTGGTTAGGTTGTATTAAAACCATCCTGGTAGCTCATTTTAAGCAACATTTATTTAATCATCCTGATAAGGTGAAAAGTAAAGATATTGCAAATATAAGAAAAATAATACACAACCAGTTTTCAACTTTTTAGTCCAATCAATTGTATAAAATTTGAATTGAGAAAATGTACACTTACAGACTTTTTAAAAACATTTTCACATTTGAAAAATATCTTTCAACTGTTAAAATAACAATCCAAAGATACTATAGTTAGATATAGTAAATTTATACTATGCTTTATACGACGCATTTCATGGAGTTACCTCTCATCAGCAGCATTAAAACCGAACCATTTGGAAGACCAAAAAACCAAACTAATATTAAACAAGAAGTACTCAACCAAAACTTCCGAAATAGGAAGCCAATTTCAGCTTAGGAGATCGACCATGTGCAATACAAGGAATGAACCCTTAGTATTTCTATTATTTTTGAATTTTGCTAAATACTGGTAATTTCTGTAACAAATTAATGAATAATCATGTCAGACAAGTCTGACGACTAAGTTGCCGAATACCCTCGGGGACCTAGGGTCCACCAGCAGAGGCATCATCCCAGGAGTTTCAAAATAACAATCCAAAGATACTAATATTAGATATAGTAAATTTATTTTATGCTGTATACGACGCATTTCAAGGAGTTACCTCTCATCAGCAGTATTAAAATCGAAACATTTGGAAGACCAAAAACCAAAATTATATTAAACAATTAGTAGGCAACCAAAAATACCGAAATAGGAAGCCAAATTTCAGCTTAGGAAATCTACCATGTGCAATACAAGGAATCTCTAATTCTGTTTATACTGTTTACAATTTCGAAGTAACAGGAACCGTTTTACTTAAAAGAATTCCTACCCCTCTAGAGTAATTTGTACCACAACACAAGTAGCTTTCGCCATCGACGTGTTTTTCCCACTCATTTTTCCATTTATTTATTTCTTTTTTAGTGCTATGAGCTTTTGAATGCAAATAAGATAAGTTTTATATGAGAACAACCGATTAAATCAATAATCACATCTCGTTTTTTTCTTATCACGTAATCCATTAACATTAATCGTACCAATATTAAGTGTCATTTTTATTAATATTTTTTTTTAAATATTTCAAACAAAATGTGCACACACATATTAAGTGCTAAAACAAGATCATCATTTATTTAGGACATTACTATTGAACTAATTTCTATGTATAATCGTATCCATTTCACATAAAACGATTTAAAATTTACGTCGTTTGTAATTAGGTCTCCGCCATGGGACATGCCGGCCGCCCTATAGTAATCAGTCTTGTCCGTCTGTCAGTCCGTCCGTCTGTCCGTCAGCATTTCCTTTGTCGCACGATAACATAAGATTGCCCTCACGGATTTTTATGATTTTTAGATACAATATTGGACCTGACCAAAGGAAGGTGCCTTTCGGTTTGAGGGAAATCGGATAACGATTTTTTGGGAAATCTTAGTTTTTATATGAAACAATGCATATTTTGAGAATTAACATTATGTCGTATGATAACTTCAGATTGCCTGCACAGATTTTCATAATTTTATACACAGTGTTGAACATGATCAGAGAAAGGTCCCTTTGATTTTTAGGAAAATCGGAAAACACTGTTTGGGGAAAACCTTAGTTTTTATATAAAAAATGCATAATTTGAGAATTAACTGTTACGGCCGAAATAATCTTTTAAATTGTAGCCAACAAAAGACACAAATCAATAATAAAATTTAACGAGATTTATTATATACAAGTTTACAAAAATATTACACAAAATAAAATGTCAACTTAACTGTTCAAAATCCTTTGTCTTTTCCGGAATTCTTCTCGTCACCGTTGCGGGAATCCAAACGGAATATTATATCCAATCAGTCACAATCTAGTATGATGTAACGTAGATAAAAGTGTGTCAAGTATGATGTGTGAAACGTAAATAAAAGTGTGCCAATCCAACATCTGAGAACACAAGAATTTTAACGTCTAGTCTGATACTTTTCTGCCAGTCTAACTTTCTTTTCTGTATATGTATAACAGTGACGGAAACTTCTGGAATACGGTAGAAGTTCGAATCACACCAGAATTATTACGTAAGTCAAATAGAAAGTTCTAGTCATTCCATCAGTATCTATTATTGTTCCAGTGATTTCTAAACTGCGCAGTTATAACATTATTTGGTAAACAACTATAAGTATTATGTAAACATATTATACATGTTATAACGCCACACAAAACAAATTAGGCCAAGATAAATAAACATAATAATTACAATATCATAACATAACACTATGTCAAATGATAACTTGAAGATTGGCTTCACAAATTTTCATAAATTTTGGTGAAAACTTTAGATTTTATATGAAAAAATACATATTTTGAGAATTAAAACTATGTTGTATGATAACTTAAGATTTCCTTCACAGATTTTCATAAATTTTATACCCAGTGTTGGACATGATCAAAGAAAGGTACTGTTTGAATTTAAGGAAAATTGGGAAACACTCTTTGGGTGAAAACTAAGTTTTTATATGAAAAAAAACATATTTTGACCATTACCACTATGTTGTATGATAACTTAAGATTGGCTTCACAGATTTTTATAAATTTTATACACAGTGTTGGACATGGTCAAAGGAAGGTCCCTTTTGATTTTGAGGAAAATCAGAAAACAGTTTTTGGGCAAAAACTTTGTTTTTAAATGGAAAAAGGCAAATTTTGAGAATTTAGTTTCATGCTTTTTGATAGATTAAATGAATATATGAAATCACAACTAGATTTTGAAGTGTTTTTGATTCCATGAGTTCAATCACACAAGCTGTCGGGGCCCTTTCTGACATTGTCAGTATTCTAGTTATCGTAAGAATGAAAAGATAAAGAAAATAGATTTATATAAAAAACACAAAATACCACAATCATGCAATGTACATACATATTGCACGACTATCCAGAAAAATAATAAATAAAATTTTTTTTTACAAAAACAATATTCATGTACATTATAAAAGATCTTAAAATCACAATGTTTTTTTCGTACTTCTTAAATATATATGTAAGATATATATTAGTGATGTTTTTGTTTTTTTTTTATAAAAGTTCAAGAGTACTACACGATCATGTGTTATATGGGATTACAGTCGAATGTTACATTTTTGAGAGTTTTATTTGCGTTCTACTAAAGGTGTAGTTGCCGCTTGCAGTCAGATGGGGTGTGATTGATATCCGAAACTGAACATTGAGTTTTGTAGAAAGTACTCAAATTAGTTTTCAAAATTTCCACACCTTCCTCATTAATATGTACTCCGTTGCTGTCATTTTTAACTATACCAACTTGTTTCTAAAATTCCTGGTAAAGGTTAATGTATTCTAATTGTTCGTCTCGCAAGCACAGTTTGTAAAGAAACTGAGTTTTCGTAGCTGTAACTGCTCCAGAAGCATGCACATTTATTTGATCACTGTCATCTTTGTTTTCCCCGCGTCGTTTGTTCCCAGACATAGAAAATGTTCGTACATGCGCATTTTCAGTTTTACATTTTAAGGTTTTCTATCAATTGTTGACTGTTTTCTAAGGTAATACAGAACTTGAAATATTAACAATATTATCTCCAATATTCCCCAACCTGATACAGTTTGAAGCACCTGTGTATAATGTGTATAGTCTTATTAGCTTCCCTTTTTTTTCATTCTCATTACTTTCAGACCCTACAAAATCTCAACCCTCCACATTTAAGGGACATAACAATAATTACCTTTTATGCTCTTATATCAAATGAACCTTTAGTTTGAACAAAAGATTTATGGGAAAACATGTACCTGATATTTAATATTGGTTCTATTTGTCACCAAGGACAATGTCACGGTCTATTCTATTCAAAATAAATGTCAAATTCACTTGTGGTACAGGTTCTAATGTAAAAATGATTTTTTAAAATTTTTATGCGACACCAGTTGGTTTCTAGCAAATCCAATTGGATGGTACAGTACTGTACAGTTTTACCACAGTGACTGTGAAAAACAACAGCATAGTGTATATATTGGTTAATATAAGTCAATTCCTGTGACATTACGTGATGGCTACACTATTCTTTCTCTCGTAATGTTCTTTGTGACAGCAATGACCCCCTCAAAAGTCATTATCAATAGGCGATACAACATGTAACCGTTTATTCTTTAAAAATAAACAACGACGCCGCAACCGGGTTGGTTTATTTTAAAGATTGGTGCTTAATCACCATTTAAACCATTCTTAAAACATTGGAGTTGACATTTTTTTCTATTATTTGTTCTTCAATATATCCTAATGTTGAACAAAATCCAGGGGCCAGGTTTCCGAAAGTATCGTAAAATTGATCGTAAGACATATCTTATGACATTACTTGCGACTAAGTTATGATGGTCTTACGACCTATCGTATGATGTAAAATAAAGGTATCCTAAGACAATCATAGTTACGACGATCGTATGACCATCGCAAGTCAGTAATGACAAAAAGTGAAATTTTAAAAGGATTTAACAAAGTGTGCAATTTAACTAATAAAAGGTACATGTAACTTAAAGAAGAAAATAAATTTAAAAAAATTGCCTTGAAATGATTAATGCATATACTTTTACTGTACATGTGCAGCATGCATGTACATGTAAATCAATTATGGAATGTGACATTCTATTAACATGGATCGATAAAACCATTGCAAAAGTTTATCGATCTACTCTATTTTAATATGAATAAGAAATATTTAGGGTCCCAACATTCAAATTCTCTCTTAACGAATTATTCGTGTTTCTATACATCATAAGACCATCTTACGACACCTTCTTTGGTGTCGTAACTTTGTGACAAATTTTGTGACATGTCGCAAGTTGCGACCCTTTCGAAAACATATTTTATGACCTCGACACTTCGGAAGACCATCTTACGATATGTCGTAGCCATAAGACATCTTCGAAAACCTGGCCCCAGGTCCTTATCAGGGAAATTACGAATCAAGTGCACCGTCACTTAATCACTGAAAACTGCTTGTCTGTATGCAATATTAATATTCGTAATGTGAGAAATAAGATTGAATTTTTGCAAAATTTCTGTGCTGAATTCGATATTATTACAGTTGTAGAATCACACTTAAGTCCCAACATTATAGATGAAGAAATTGAACTAGAATCATTCTCCAAAAATATTTTCAGTAAAGACCGCGATAATTCGGGAGCTGGTGTTCTGATTTATACTAAAGATGATTTACTAGTCATCCGTAAGGATAGAAATACGTGGTCGGGGTTTAACTTTTTTACTGTGTGCTGCATATAGATCTAGTTTTTCTGATGTAGATTTCTGGACACGACTTAATCATTCAGTTGAAATGGGTGTTCAAACAAATAATGTTATTTTAACGGCTGATATGAATTCTGATTTACTCATTCAGAAGAACAATAAATTGATAGATATTATGAATTTGTTTAATCTTAAAAATGTAACAAAGAAGCCAACAAGAGTAACAGATCATAGCAGTACACTGTTGGACCCTATTATAATAAGTGACGAAATAAACTGTATTTATTCCGATGTACAATGATGTACTTGCAGTTCCTTCCGGAATAAGTGATCATGATGCAGCTGTGGCAAATATCGAATATTCAAAACCAGCTTATAAATCTTATTCAAGAAATTTGGATTTACGATAAAATTGATAAAGACAAATTCTCTGACCTAATAAATACGGTTGACTGGAATTCTCTGCATTCTTCATTTACTTTGGAGTTCCTCCGGATCGCAAAGCAGTGTATTCCTCCTAAGATGATAATTGTTCGAAAAGATGATAAATCCTGGTTCACATCTGAATTAAGGAGAGAAATACGTATTCGAGACAGATTTCGGAAAAAAAGGTTTTTAAATCAAAAGAGAGAATGATATGATTAAATAGAAACGTCAGAGGAATAGAGTTAATAACTTTAAAAAAGTTGCTAAGGAGAATTTTAAAAAAAATTGGATAATATCGTTTTAAAAAACGCACCTAAATGGAAATAAATGAAAATGTTAATAAAGTCAAGTAAAGGTTCATCTTGTATCCCACCCATTAAAAATACAATTCTTGATGAGGACTTAGATGATATTGTATTTAAGGATGATGAGAAAAGTGATCTTCTTAATAAGTATTTTACCCTAATCTCTACTTTAGATGAAGAAAATGTAACTCCTGGTGATATTGGAACAAAAACGGACGAAACGCTTGAGGATATTATTATAGATTCTGACGAAATTGTAGATATAATAAAATTTCTGGAACCCAATAAAGCATCGGGCCAGACATTATCAGCCATAGAATGCTTAAAATATGCCGGAGGAAGAAGAAGCTCATTATAGAAATCTATCGGCTGATCAAAGAAGCATTACTGATCAAAGGATAATGATATCAACACAATTAGGAGATGATAGCTTGTATTATGGCTTGGCCAAGCTACTTATGGTATCATATAAGCACCGCTTTTTGCTGAACTATCATTTTCCACAAAGCCAGCCACGTGTTTACACTGTGATTTACCGATACGACCACGACAAGAGTTTGTAACTTGCTTTTGCTGTAGCAAAGTACAACACAGAATATGCAACACAAAGATTCTGCGTAAAGTTTTTGCCCTTCCGTTCCTTCCCGCAGATCACATCCTAGACACATTCATCATTCCAACTGGTCCAACTGGTCATTTTTGATGGTCCGAGTGGTCTTTATTTGACGGTCCGAGTAGTCCTTTTCACGATCTGAGTGGTCGTTTTTGACGGTCCGAATGGTCTTTATTTCACGGTCCGAGTGGTCCTTTTGATGGACCGACTGGTCTTTTTAGTACAAATTAACGGGTCGAGTGGTCCTGGGCCGAGTGGTCCGCTGGCCGAGTTGTCCTGCACCCGTCCGGAGGGTGTGGCTGAGCCACTTAAAATTATTTTTAATAAATCCTTATCACAGGGTAAATTTCCGCCCGCTTGGAAAATTGCTCATGTTATTTCAATATTTAAAAAAGGTGATAAACCTATGCATTCAAACTACCGTCCCATATCGTTAATAAGTTGTGTCTGTAAAAAAATGGAACGAATTGCATATAAATACGTATATAACCATCTCCAAACCCATAAACTCATATAACAATATCAGTCTGGATTCTTACCCAAAAATTCAACTGTACATCAACTGTTAGAAATTTATGACACTATTCTGAATTCTCTTGAAAGAAAAGAGATTCGTGTTCTGTGACTTTTCTAAAGCCTTTGATACAGTTTGGCACAAGGGAAAACTATCTAAACTTAAATCTTATGGAATAAATGGAAGTCTACATAAATGGTTTGAAAGTTATGTAAACGTGAGAAAACAAAAGGTTGTTATTAATGATTCGTCCTCCTCTTTCTTGTCGGTCTTAGCATGTGTCCCCCAAGGGTCTGTATTGGACAACCTTTTGTTCATTATTTATATCAACGATATTGCTGAGAATCTTATCTCCCTTACACCTTATTTGCAGATGACTTCATTCAGCTGCTCGGATGATGACGGAGCACATATACAGTTTGTGATAAATCATGACCTGAATGCACTGACTGAATGGTCAAAGCAATGGCTTATGTTATTCAACCCTGATAAAACTAAGATTATGCTTTTTTTCAAATACCGAAGTACCGGAAATGAGGTTTATTTTTGATGGAAATACTATACCAATTACTAAACAGCATAAAAATCTCGGTGTTACTTTTAGTGATGATGCAAAATAGAATACTCACGTTGAGAATATACTATCAAGTGTATCAAAACATTTAAAATATAGTGTAATGGTGGTTTGTTTTAACTTAATTGTTTTACATACCGACAAAAATAAACATAATGTTGTACATAACTCACCGAAATACAGTACACGAGGTCGCTTAATACAACCAAAACTACATTTTTCACCATAAAAACTTCCCATATACAATTCATTATAATACTACCGTTTATTATTACTGTTGTATCGTAATAAAATTTTAGGCCTACATATTGTAGACATATCATAAAGCTGTGACCGGGAATGCTAGGAATTTAACATGTACGTTTGTACATTTTATTTACCATGGGCCTTTTTCGAGTGTGCTTTCGGTAATGTACAGATGTATTGGATAATTAAACTGCCATTGGAATGGTAGGGGAATATAGTCAGGTTAGACGTCAACCGGGACTTTATTACTATGGAAACTTGTGCATGCTTCTTATAACATTGGCTAACAGTCGTCATGAATGTTTACATAATTGAAAAATATATATATATGAATAATAATAATAATAATATAAGTAAAATTTTTATACATATTAGAAATAACATTGTAAGTAAAATTCTTATTCACAGCTTGGACAATCCTGATGTTTTGGAGTATGATGAAGAAGAGATGGAAACAGAGATGACGGAAATGACGAAGACAATAGAATTTTTCTATAAGCCGGGAGGACTTATGCAATGTCCGGTGGACAATTGCGAGACAAAATTATTTGAAAATAGAACTAAATTTCAAAGACATTGGGAGGAAAAACACACAAGCGTGTGTATAAAGTATGAATGCTCTATATCAGGTTGTCAATCTTCATGCCGAAGGAAACATGACATTAAAATACATTTAATGCGGCAGCATTACTTGTCAGATAAGAAATTACAACAGTCCGCTCTTGAAAAGTGCAAGAAAATACAACAGGATAATAGAGGGTTTATTGACCCTGGTTTTTTCGTATACAGAAACAGAGTATTATCTACAACATCAACACCATCTTCTATAAACCAGATTCCGTTACCTGTTTCTTCTGTGTCACTAGGAACCTCATCTGCTTCACCTACCTTAAATTCCACCCAGCAGATAGCTTCACCTTCTGTCAATTCCGCCCAGCAGATATCATCACCCACTCCGTCTGTAACTGTTATATCGTCAATCTTAGCAGCAAACCCTACTGATGACGACGAGGGGCCTGATTTCACAGTTTCAGTTCCCGAGAAATTTCCTACCGCCACTTCAAAGATTTCTCTTACAGATTATAAGAAAAGATCGCATCCACCTACAACAACCACTGTCTCCACCGATAGGAATTATAATACCTCTTTTGGGTATTCGGCAAAAGCTTTTTCTGACAATTCCAGTCAGACTTCATGTATAGATTATCCTCCAATTCAGCTGCCTGCCATACCAGAAAATGAAACAGATTGATCGTTATAGTTACTTTTCTTGTCTAATAGTATGGACTCTTTGGGAAGAACAAGACTGGTTGCCAAAGAAAGATTAGACACAATTAGGAAGGAAGGCTTTAAACTGGAGCAGGAAAGGAAGAAGAGAAGAGAACTGGAGGTTGAGAACCGAAGACTTAGGACCGAACTTGCTGATATGAAGTGGAAAGACCTGCAACTGTTTAGAGACATGGAACCATAAATTTTATTGTTGAACTGTATTTTATTATCTGGAACTTAATGTGAAACATGTGACAGTATTTCTTTAAAATTGACAATATTTCATATGTGATTGGTATATATATTTATTATGCATATTAATTTAATTGGTAAATTAACTTTTAGATTTTAAATTTGAAGTTGAACATGGAACTTAAAATTTCTTTTATTTCATAACTGATTTAATGAATTTAGAATAGTAGAGTATACATTTGGCAAAATAAAATTTCATTAATATTGAGGCAGTTTTAGGTTTGAATGTTTTAAATTATAACTTCTCAAAAAGTGATAAAGTCAAGCATGATAAGGACTTTGTTTACTTGTTTTATATTGTTGTATGTATGTTGTATATTTTTTCTTTAGACTAATGTCGTCCCGACATTAGGTCTTAAGGGAGGGGGAGTGTAATGGTGGTTGGTTTTAACTTAATTATTTTCTAAAATTAGCTCGTCACACTGATTTATAGATAGCTTCCAAACGGCCGTAATTGGCTATGAGGTTACCGGGCCTACCGGTCTTATTCCGGTAGGACCGGCCCGTGTCGGTCTTAGGATAGATGACGTCAGAGAACGGCAGTTTGCGTTAATCTGGAAGGTACTGACTTACTTACTTGCTAGAGAAACTGAAACATCACCTTCTTTAGGTTGATATTTAATAGGTAATACTTTATTTAAAAACCACCATTATGACTCAAAAAATTAAACACTAAAATTACAACCATTCCAAAATATTTATCATTTGGTCCTCGAAAACTGAATATCTTACTGACTCAGTTTAGATGCTCAACCACTTTCCTGAATTATGATCTTTACATAGTTAATATCGTTTCGGACTCTTCCTGTGAGATGTGGAGCTAAGAGAGAAGACTCCTTCCATTTCTTCTTTGAATTTCCATTGTATAAGGACATACGCAACTCTTTATTTGATAGACTGGTCTGGTTACCGGATTGCCTAATGCTTGATATAAAATTATTAACAGCCGGAAATAGTTTACTAACAAATGAACAAAACGAGAATATATTTAAAAAGACTTTTGACTATATAAAAAAATCAAACAGATTCCTGATAACTTAAAAATGAACAAACCCCGAGAGAATCCTTGCATTACCATTATGTCTCAATACTCCCTTTCTACCAATTTATCTCTTACTTTCTTTTCTTCTCTTATGTATCTTTATATTTTGATTCATTTTCCTCTAGTATGTTTAAAGGCTTAAATTAATATTTATTATGTTCTTTACATGCTCTAAAATTGTAATGATATAAATCGTATACAGGGAGAAGACGATCTAAGTTTGTTTAACTTGTGCCTGGTCCCTTTTACTTTATTTGAGTAAATAAAATATGTTTAAACTAAATTAATTAAACCATTCTTATTTTATCATTAATGAAGTTCCTTTACAAACAGGGAAAAAGTTTATCAAAAAATTCTAGAAAAACCTTGAGCACAGCTTTAATTTAGTGCCATTTTTATTATGTATGTTCTTCATGGTATGCGGGTTTGTGCAAAAAATACAAAGATAAATTACAGGTATTGCAAAATAAAATATTCGATATATTAATAATATGGGTAACAGAACTAGTGGATCAGAAAATATTTTTCCAGTATTGGTTTTATAAATATAGACAACAGGGTGAGACAACTCTGACTCAATCGTGTGCATAAAAATTTTTATAACAAAATAAGTCCTCATTATATGAAGGAAAATTTTACTAAAGTTCGAGATTGTTACCACCACTTTACCAGATCTAGTGAATATAACTTTTTTGTTCCACCTGTAAAGGGTCAACAATTTCAGACAGTTTATTACAATGGGATAAACGACTGGAATAATTTACCAGTCTCTCTAAAATGTAGCAGGAATTCTGAGGCGTTTAGATCAGGGTCAAAGATTTTTTGTTTAAACAGTAGTAGGGAATCTAGTGATGGTTTTATTTTTTTCGACGGAGTCGTCTATACTTGGTTTTCTGCCACGTGAACGGAAGAACGCCTTCCTATGGCAACGCATTGGCACTAAATCAGTCTAAACATTTTGATTGGATGTAAATTGCTTGTTTTCCTGCGTTCTATATTATTCTATAAATGTTACATATCTCTTTTAATATGTCTACTGTTAGATAATTTTAAAAAATAAATGAATATATCTGTTGTTCTATCATAAAGAAATATGTTTGCAATGGTAAAAGAAATGTATGAGAAATTTGAAATGAGTTATACAATGACATAAAGGAAATTATATCAGGGCAAGTTCCGAACGCAACTTTTACTTCCCCTACGCTGTATTTTCGCGCGCTTTCTTTGTTGTGTAAACATTAAAACAAGCTGAAGATAGACAAGAAAGGAGACGAAATTTAGGATGGTAGGCTCATTTGTTCTTTTTGTTTAAGCAATTAACAGCTGGTAAATCACACCGAAATTTTCTTTGTACAGATATAGAATAAATGTTTATCACAAGATAAAACACAATACACTAAACATAAAAAACCCATCAATTCCAACGACGTCGAATATCTTTTTTAAAGATAGTACTTGTTTTATTAATAATGTATGTGATAGTCGATGGTTAGACACTGTTCTACATTTTAATATGCTATACTTTTTAAACCTGCCAATGTCATGAATTCTTATAGTCAATATACAAGTACATAGTAGGACCCCATTGGAAATAAGCCATAATGGCTTTATGGGTTATCCTAGATTAGATGTCAATTATTATAGATGTTAACAACGGGTCTCTAAAAACACCGCAAAGGACCTCCTTTGTGCACAAAGGACCACAAAGGACCACAAAGAAGTTTCATAAAAGCACAAAGGACCTGAAATTCATTTCAAAACATAAAAATATTATAATTCATGAAGAAAAAAGTAAAAAAAAACAAACAATTTCAATAAAATTTGCGATTTTAATAATGTACGATTTGTAGTTTTCACCGGTATCGGTTTGGAACCGACTTTATATCCGGGTTAAGTGATAGTTCATGTATGCGAATTTTTAAATAGTTAAAATGTAACATAACTGATAAAAACGTCAATTATTATTCTTGGTATCTTATTGTTGTAATTTTTCAAGGGTAAAGCATTACCAAAACTTAGAAAATTATATAGGATAGCAATATGTTGTTGTTGTTTTTTTTTTGTATTTACCGAAATTTTCTTACTTGACGAACAGTATATTTCTATGACGAAAGGGAACGGTATGGCAGTAATTCTAAAGATAGGAAATAGGGTTTGAATTTTTGAATCCGTTTTTCAGAAATTTCAATATATACTTTGTTTTATCAAATTTTATTCTGCACAAAAACAAAGTATTTACCGAAATTTTCTTACTTGACGAATAATATATTTCTATGACGAAAGGGAACGGTATGGCAGTAATTCTAAAGATAGGAAATGGGGTTGAATTTTTTCAATCCGTTTTTCAGAAATTTCAATATATACTTTGTTTTATCAAATTTTATTCTGCACAAAAACAAAGAATTTACCGAAATTTTCTTACTTGGCGAATCCTAAATTGCTATGACGGAAAGAATCTAAAGGCACCAAGGGGAACGTTATGGCAGTAATTCTAAAAGTAGCAAATGGAATTGAATTTTGCTAGTATCCGTTTTTCAGAAATTTCAATATATACTTTGTTTTATCAAATTTTATTCTGCACAAAAACAAAGTATTACCGAAATTTTCTTACTTGACGAATCTTAATCAGAACAAAAATGTATACACAGCACAGTGAAGAAAAGTCTGTAGAGCTGTCATTTGGTAAATTGGCTCGTTAGGTTGCTTTTTACTGACATATATACATCTTCTCAATTTATTTATTTGTATTTTATTAGCCTGATTAATGGATAATCAAAATTAGTTTCTGAAATTTACTTTCTGCTATGTATGTGTTAACTAAATTCACACATAAATGGTTAATATATATAATTGACAAAATCAAAGATCATTTCGAAAATTTTAACATTCGTAATATCAAAATTTAGACTTTTCAAATAATTGAAAAGAAACACTTGCAATAGCAAGTAGATATTTTGCATATGGTTAACTACTAAAATAATTATACGAAAAGAAATAAATACCGTATAAAGAATCATCTACGCTAAGTAGCTTGTTAATTAGATTTATCATATATTGAGACGATTGATAAAAAAAAAAATAAGAAGGAGTTCAGTTTCCTTAAAGCAATGCTGATGAAAATAAAATATTTAATTTAAAATTTATAAATTGCTTTCAAATTAAACATAATTTTAAACAAACTTGAAAAAAGTATACCTGTTGAAGTCTAGATAGACTTGACACGTAGTTGTATTGAGAGTGATTCATGTTGAATTTGTATAGCTTTGAATGTTTCAGTGAAGAACTCTCTTATTTTATATTATTTTATTTCTGATAAGATTTTGAGTAAAATGGTTTATATTTCTCATTTTTTTTAACTTCAATAGACGACGTCTTTGATCGCCGCTTGTAAGATCTATATTTAGAAAACTTGTATATTTTGCATATGTCTGAAGTCTTTTTTGTGTGTTTTTTTTTAATATATTAATACATATAATTGTTTTTTGAACAATGTTATTGTTTTTAAAGACGGTCTTTGAACGCTGATAATTATATATATTAACTGTAAAGAATATATAACGCTTTTTTCATCCCAAGCGCAATCAAGCCCTCATTATACATAACTTATTAATTGTGAAATTTAAATCTTTACAAACAGTGTTAGCTTAATTTTTTTCTCTCCGGTTTAATGTCCAGTCTTTATTTATATGTTCATGTTTTCTCAATACTTTTCAATATATAATTATAGGTATACTAACATCTTATCGAAAATGGCCGTAATCATATGCATATCCGTACCGGTTACGGAACACGGTTTCGTAAATCTTCAACTTTATACCGACGTAACTCGAGTATTTTAATAAAAATCAATATTTTTTTTCGTGAGAAATGCCTTTCCCCCATTTAATAAACAATTTCAGGTCCTTTGTGCACTTATCATACTCCTTTGTGGTCCTTTGTGCTCCTTTGTGCACAAAGGAGGTCCTTTGCAGTGTTTTTAGAGACCTGTTAACAACATTTATGATTTTAATTAAGGTAATTGTGATAAGACTTTTATTGTTTGTAATCTATATGAATTTATAACTGTAATGCTGATATTTAATCGAAATAAATCTATCTATCTATAAATCTACCAACTTTATTGTTGTATAGATTTAATTACAGTCCGAATTTTTCATAGTAAAATAAAGTCACTCGTTATCTTTGTGATTTGAGTGTTGGATCCACGTTAACATATAATTTGAACATATAGTGATTTATTCTGTTAATATTTTAAGACATAAAGTACTTTATCATGTTAGAATGTACAAACAATAACCGTACATTACCCAATTCAAATATAAAGACAATTTTTCGATAAATTTGAAAATATTTTTGTTCAATGCGTATCCATTGTGTACCTTGATAATTTTTTCTTTATAGCGTAGATCTTTTTGCATATGTTGCAGAATGTTATTGCTATGTCATCATTGCGTACATAAAATTACGTAAATACATGTAAATGTTCAAAGACAAATCTGCAGTTATTGTAATGCTATCTAAAAATGAAAGGGAATTTAATTTTCGGAAGGTCATCAAAAGTACCACTGATATAAACACAAATAGTGATTGTTATGTTTGAGAACAAATTTTATTCACGAATGTTCTTGTAAATTCATTTTAATTGAATATATATATATATATATATATATATATATATAACAGTTCTTACTTTAAAATGAATTGTAATTTGTTTAGAGGAACACATTGTGGGATTTAGTTCACCATGCAGGAGATTGGAACAGAAGTGCGGTTTTATAAGGAGCCATATCAGACACTATACATTGTAGCTGAGCGACGATACTTGTACATGTAGAATAAGGACTAAATTGCGTTCCATGAGTTTTGATGAAATTGAAATGATGTTTGTAACAAAAAAATAATTTCTCCAAATTTTTTCTTTGTGTGTTATTAAATTTATTGAAATTTAACATAGTTTTAGTTTTTTTCGTATGTCATTTCTTGTGTAATGAAGATATAGCTAGAGAAAGATACAAAACTTAAATTATTAAACTGTTGTTTTTTGTTTATAATATCCGGCTCCTGAAAACGGACAAGGCTTAAGTGATCTATTGAAATATAACAATGTCAATTTTATTTTCGAAAATTCTTTAAAAAACTCCTAGAAATACTCAAAAGTACGTGATAGTATAATTTTACTTTGTAGATGTCATTGTAAACTGCAAATATCATCAAATTTTGATTTATTTTCTTAATATGCAAGATTTTTTACGTATCAATCATAGTCGTACGGTAGAATATACTATAAAATATGGTAATTTTAGCTTTTACTTGTACTACACATTTTAAGACATGTATGGGACACGTCACATTTTCAGCTTACTTCTTGGTTTTGTTTACGGTTTCAAAATATCAAGATCAATCAAACCAATAACTAAATTCATAATGGGTTAAAAAAGAGAACTACATCTTATTGGTGGAAGAGGGAAAGGAGCGAAGATCCCGATGGTTCCTGATATTTATGAAATTTAAGGGGAGATTTAGTTATTTAAGACAAAGTTAGGCTGTTGTTTCCTGTTATCCATTTTGTTGTTTAGTAATAAGGATGAATAAATTGAATTTCCTCATTGTATATAAATGAAATAGTTTTCTTTATAAAATTCTCCACACAATTTCCTTTTACTGACTTTCTCTTTCTAAAACAATTCATTGAAATATATTTCAATTGACCATACATTCAATTATAAACGCCTGGACGTGTTATCAATGTAAACATGAATATGAATTATTATTATACCTCAGTATGTTTTTTCAATATAAAAATCGAGACACTAATTTTACTATTTGTTTACCGGTGATTAGTTTCCAAAACTAATCACTGGTAAATACTGACCGGTGATTAGTACTGGAAACTATTGACCGGTAAAGTGTTTCGGTATAATAAAACATTTTTTGAGTGCATATTCGGGGAATAGTAAGTTAATTGTCCCCTCGATACCAACTATTACCACATGGCTACGCCTCGGGGCAATAGTTGGTATCTCGGGGACAATAAACTTAATATTCCCGTCATAGCCATTCAATAAGTATATAATATTGAACGAACTAAACGTAAATTTGGGACAATAATAAATTGAATACTATGATGCACCTAATGGAAAATGTATATTCCATAGGTACTAAAGAGACCTTTAACATTATTCAATTTTAAAAATATATATTTCTCCAATTATGTTCAACTATGACATAGCGTAGACAATTTTGGCAAATTTTTATTTGACACTTAGGAAATTGCGACACTTTACATCTATACCGTTTTGAAATATAATTTGAGGACCATTTAAGTTGCATTAGCAAAATATACATATCCAGCTTGGGTTTTACAATAGTTGTCTCTTTTATTGGAATACAAAAAATTGTAAAACGTAAACTAAATAAATTCTAGTATGATCAGTTAAATATAGATTCTCCTTCAGGTACGAGTGAGTTATGGAATTTCTCTAAAGGCTCGCGTGTTGAAAATCGAAAATTTAACTATCTCCTAAAAATCCTGAAACTATGTTTGCAAGGGATCCATAATAATTACCCGACCAGCTTGCTTTGTAGCTCATCATTATAAGATCACATACCAGTAATTATATCACTTGGTAAAAGGATTTGCAAAAAAAATCCGGAAAACTATTATTTTGGCAATAATTCCTATTTCCAAGGACAATAACTCTCACAATGATTATCCGATCAGCGTGAATCTCAAACTTGATCTGTCACTCATGATTATAAACTCAAATACAAAATATAAGATCAGTTGGTTAAGCGGTTTCTAACAAAAACCCGAAAACTGAATTGTGACTGATGGACGGAATGACTGACGGACTGACGGGTGGACGGGCGGAATGCAAACCTATAGTCCTCTTCCGCGTTGCCGGTAGGGACTAAAAATTAGTTTCACCTGGGATAGAGCGGTGATACTAAATCAGTAGTGGACCTTGCTTGTATTTCTGTACAAGCCAAATCAGTAGTGGACCTTGCTTGTATTTCTGTACAAGCCATTTTTGTGGCAATATTCAGCAATTGGATCGAATTTCCGAATCCATTTTCAAAGCTTTATTCAGTATGTGCAGATTACAGTCATTTAAGTCAAAAGAACAGTTTTGAAATCAAAGAATTAGTGCATATCTGCCAACAAAAGATGAGTATCTTGTTTTCTGCTTCTGTTATTCAAGTAGTTAGTTGTTCCACATGTTCCATACGAAAGGAATTGCTGGACAATGTATTTATACATATATAAACGAAAACAAAACAGCTCAATAAAATTTCCGTGGCTTTGTTTAGACATACGTTCATAGATTTTAAAGATCGAGTTAATTTTTTTAGACAGGCATATGTAATAATATAAATGTATTTCTCTCGACCAGTGTTTGAAAAATTGACATTAACATGGTTAACAAAGAACTATTTATTAGTTTGTTCTCATCCATTCCACAATCTGATTCCCTTTATCCCGCTCTGACCTTGCAAGATAGAACTTAAAAATAATATTGATTTCGCAAGACATCAGAAGCAGATGCATAAAACGCATTAAACTGTGTTGACTGGATTTTCAGAAGCAGAATAAGAAGATATTGAGAATGACCATATTTACAACATTGATGTTGTGGGCTTGAGTTGTTGTGTTTACCATGTACATGTACTTGTTCTCGGAGCATTCGGCATATAATAAATCATGTAACTACTGGATGTATCCCTGTAAATGATGTTCTTCATAGAAAATGAACAAAATACTTTAAAAATATTTATTCATTAAATATTGTTACTGACACCCTCTAATTACATATTACATGTATTAGTATACACAATTTCATGAAGCTGTAACTGTTTGCAACTTCGAACATGCAGAGTTCAACAGTACAATAAAATATTTTATATAAAGAGCAAGGTAAACGCATGTCTTGAACATTTAAAGATTTATTTAATTCTGTATGTTTTTGTACAGGTTAAATAATCAAAGAAAACTCATTGTGACACGTCCATATAGACTATAAAAATCAATATCTTGACCTAGTTATTGGGATTTTTTCAGTAGAATGTAATTATGTCAGTCTTAATATACTATAATTTCTGATTAAAGGAAATTATAATAGATGTTTTTTCGTATTTTTTTCGGTTGTAAGCTTTGGGTTTTTCTTGTTCGTTGTATTTTTAAATTGTTAATTTTAATTTTTCCACAATGTATGCGTTATGGAAACTGATATTAAAAACTATACTGTCCATATATGGTGGTATTACCAACTGGATATTACACATGTAAATATGACTTCATGAAAACAAAATTAATATTAATGGTAATCAAGCTGAGATTGATTTTAAGAAATTGCTCGTTATAAAACGATTTGTTAAATGGAATTGACAGAAAATGTTGTAGATTCGAAGAAACCTAATCAGAAAATTCAATACAATAAATAAACCTGTTGAATTAATTTTAATGATAACATTACTTGAAAATTCTAAAATAACGTAGTGAGAAACATTAGTCAAGTAGTTACCATCATGACCATTGGGAGATTTTTATAGAATAACAAACATCTGAATTCAAGTACCAAAAGTAAACAATGCGTGCCCGAATTACGCAGTAAATCACGAGTTTGCGCAGCGCACTATTTATTTACAGCTGTAATTCGGTGACAAGTTGTTTACTTCTGGTATTAGGATTCAGCGATTAGTATACATTTTATTACATTGCACAGAATTCAGCATTTTAGCAGAAATAAACTGAAATAAAACGGACTAGGTCTTCTGGTGTCTTTTCATGGCAATTGTGACGTGAGTTCATAGAGTGAAATACCGGC
This sequence comes from Mytilisepta virgata, assembly GCA_028015205.1. Classification (NCBI taxonomy): domain Eukaryota; kingdom Metazoa; phylum Mollusca; class Bivalvia; order Mytilida; family Mytilidae; genus Mytilisepta; species Mytilisepta virgata. The sequence continues at coordinate 73,357,938 of CM051521.1, forward strand.
TGTTCTTTTCCCATGGGATTTACAACATCTTCGTTCAATCGGATACTATATTAAACTACCGGTTACAATGTAATAAGTGTATTAATTATACTCTGATCCTAATTAATAAAATTATATTATGTTATTTTATTTTGCTGACTGACCTGTTTAAAATAGACAACTCTGGTCCATTCGAAATAAAAAAATGAAGTTTTACAATTAATAGACTCTGCAAAACATTATATCATACATGGTACCGAAACCTGGCTTGACAACAATTCATCCTCGTTCGAATACTTCCCAACAGATCTCTATACCATCTATAGAACTGATAGACCACCCAGTAAAAACAACCAAAGCTGGGGGGGGGGGGGTATTACTTGAAGTCGCCAAAGAATTTATTAGCACAGGAATTCAAGAACTAAAAACTGACTGTGAAATCATTTGGACACAAATTAACATATCAGGTGCAAAAAAACCTATTGGTTGGAAATTATTATAGACCACTATCAGGTGACGGAACTCCATATAACAATTAGTTTATCATTAAGTTGAATAAATCAAACATCAAACAGTAACATATTAGTAGGTGGTGACTTCAATCTTGGTCACATTGACTGGTCTGTCCCAGAAGTAATATCAGGGAAACCAGATCAAAAACAACATAACTCACTTCTAGAAGAACTACTATATGATCATATTTACTCCAAATAGTGAACATACCAACACTAAAAGAAAGAGTCTTAGACTTAGTACTTGTCAATAATCCATATAACATATATAAGGTCAGTACACTACCACAATTAGGCCTTCGTGATCATGACATTGTCTACGTAGAGTCTGACATCTGGTTACGCAGGGTGAGAGAAAAATCTAGGAAAATACTAAAATACAAAGCCAACTCGAATAACATAAAGTCTGATCTAGAAAAAACATACAATGATCTCGAAAACCTAGATGAAAAAACATATATAAATGATATGTGGAACACGTTTAAAATCAATCTTACTAAATCAGTGGAAAACAACATCCCATACAAGTTTCTAACATACGACAACAGACTGCCTTGGATTCATACCAGAAAATGATAAAACGAAAAAAAAATTTATTATAAGGTGAAACAAAACATAAATTATGCTGAAAAGAACAAAAATCTTAAAAACAATTACAAAAAAAGAACAGCATAATGGGGTCATATTTAAAAAATATTGGACTTACCCATAAATGAACCCGAACAACAGTGTAACAATCAGTCCAAACCCAAAAAACTATTTTCCTTCATAAAATTACTGCGCACATATAACACAGGTATCGCTCCTCTGAAAAAAGGACAGAGCCAGAAAACTATCGCCCGATATCATTGACATGTATTTCTTGTAAACTTATGGAGCATATCATCACCAAACACATCATAAACCATCTTGAAAAGAACAATATACTTTATGACCTCGAGCATGGCTTCCGTCAGTTTAGACTTGTGAAACACAACTCATTTCATTCACCAAAGAGCTCGCAGAAAATAATAACAGCAACACACAAACAGACTTAATCATACTGGACTTCGCCAAAGCCTTTGACAAAGTCCCTCATAAAGATTGCTTTATAAATTGAACTACTACGGTATCCAAAACGAAACACTAAACTGGGTCTCTGCCTTCTAAGTAACTGAAAAAAACACAGTCCTTACAGTCTCACAAAAAGCAGTTTAAACATGACTATATCTTCCACAATCACAAACTTTAATTGGTCTCCTCAGCTACATATCTGGGTATTACACTACAAGCAAACGTAAAATGGCAACAAATCTTTAGTCTTCCTAAATAGAAACTTAAAACCAGCATGTAAAACATCAAAACATCAAACCTCAGGCATATCTGGCGCTAGTCCGACCAAAACTGGAATGTTTATGTTCAGTATGGGACACTCACACAGTTGAACAAACTTCTAAAATCGAGATGGTACAAAGACGAGCTGTCAGATATGTCTTGAACAGATACCATACCACCAGTAGTCCTATCGACATGACAAATTCATTAAACTGGCCAACACTACAAGAAAGAAGACTATGCACAAGATTAATAATGTTCTACAAAATAGTCCATCAAATCTTAGCAATCCCATCTGCTATTCTCATAACATCAGACAGTAGAACCCGCAAAAATCCTAATTTTACTTTCAGGCATGTTTCAACCAAACAAGATACATATAAATTTTCATTTTCCCATATACCATAACTCAACGGAATTCATTACAAATCCATACAGTCGCTGTCACAAGAGTCGACACTTTCAGAGAACAGCTCATACCAATTCATTTAATTTATTATTAGACTATGTGCATAGCTTTAATCACAATTTAAAAATTTATGCACTCCAAATTCATTTTCAATTATTTTTGTATTCTTGTAAATATATATACAGGCCACGCTGCGCAAAACAGTAAATAATCTTCAGATCATTGAAGAACTACTGAAAACCTAAAGAAGAATAAGAACCGGTTCATATATTTTTTCATTAATATATATATTTATATGTTTATTGTCCTGAAACATATAATATACAAATTTGTGTGACACACATTCAAAACAAAGCGGAGAAACACACAAACAAGCAAAATAATCAAACAGTACATTTGAAGGTTTAGAAACTTCTGACAACAGCTCTAAGACCTGTTCAAGAAGAAGCTAACAATTCTTACATGTCTCTTTGGGATTTAATTTAAGAGATAGAAAAGCTTTTCATCTTGATCCAAATTATTAAAATTGAAATTATCTGAATAACTATCTAAAGTACGAGAGACGGCTTCCACTAATTTTGGTTTATTTTACAATTTAATAGGAAATTGATCTCGTCCAAACTTATTTTGCACATTTTCATAATCTTTATTTTTTTACGTTGACCACTCTCAATTCCGATACCATGGTTACTGATATAGATTTGTATAAAAAACATTTCCATATAAAAAATCGTTAAAGGATAAATATAGTTCTTATCAGTCGGAAGTTTTACTTTCCTATACAAATAAAATATATTAATCTCTGCTTCCTTGGGTGCCCTTTATAAACAGGTTTGACTGTATATTTTATTTCCTATTTTACTATATACTTACCTACTTTATTAACTAAAAATGCTTAACATTCAACATCAAGATTTGCTTTTTATTTCTTAATTGTGTTTTGCGTGTGTGTTTGTTTTTTTTTTTTTAAAGAAATGTTTTTTATTGATGATTGTTTTGAAATATTCATGTGATTTATAATCGGATTAAAGTTCATCGTTATTTTGGTCATTAAGAGGAGGACCATATTTAAATATCCAATAAAAAAGAAAACAAAAAACAATTACAGTAGACAAAGTTTGAAGAAAACGTTTGATGTTACGAAAAATGTGAGTTTTACTTTTAACAAAAATAAAAATATCCTGAATAAACTGAGATCTGAAATGCTTTTTTGATAACAACCAAATACAAGCTGGTATTCCTAGGATAACCAACAATAAGAAAACCGATAAAAGGACGGCTGGAAACTGTGTTAGTTGTATTTTGTTCAAGCAAACATTGTCTAATCGTTTGATCGTAATGTTTTGTGTGTCAGCAAGGTACGAATAACTTGCACATATGTCATTTACAGTCTGAAAACTTATGTTTGGAATTGAAACCCAGAACACAAATAAAACCAATAATAAAATTTGCAAAATATAACAAAGTATATGAGGTTGTGCAAAGCGATCATCTGTTTGCGTAGACTTTTCAGGTTTTGGTTGCTGGAGTTCATTACCTATAACTTTCGAATATGGATTGGTTACCTAAAAAGAGATAATTGCATTAAATACCGCTGTACAATCAAGGAATTTGGGGAAACTTCGACTATTCTTCCTCTAAAGAGCCTTTTATAGTTTCGGATTGATCTTGATATTACTATTTGAAATAAATCTAATTATCTTTCACGTACTATATTATCATGTATAACATGTCAACGATGTTTTCTTTTTAGGAAAGAATATAGCCATGGATTACATGTTACAAGAACGACTGATTACAAAATGCTTCAGAAAAAGGTCGAATATACATGTGCAGCTTGAAGTCAATGTAACTAAATATTGAATAAATTTTCTTTACCTGATTCAGTAACTTCAGCACAGGCACATCAATCTCCGGGCGTACAGAGCGATGGTAGGTCATTTTGGGATCAACGTCAGGACAATAGTTCGTCATGAATGTAAAGTTGTCTAGGTTAATTCCTAGGTGCTTCATAAAATCATTTTTTCTTTTGTCAATATTTTCTGTTACTGCGTTCTTAAACTGGTCTTGCTTTGTCATTACACCATATACTGGTATCACTACAAGTAGATTCATACCCTTTTTTACTAATGACTGAAGCAACAGATATTATCGAAGTAACTGTTGTCCTGACATTTGTACGTAATATCTACTGTAATTCAGATATGTTTTTGATAATTATTTATTGTTTGTATTTCCGTTTTTCTTGTTAATCAGTGTCAGGGTTTTAATTTTACTTGTCTTTATATAATTTCTCTGATTACTTTTGTATTTTATAACAAACATATTTCAATGTATCTTAAAGAATGCAGAAATAGATACTTGCTGGTAAATAAACCAAAAACGTACATATATATTAGTGCATGAGGAACGTACATACTTGTACTATATTGTCAGCAAAAAAAATCCTTATGACGGGAAATACCTTGGATATTTCATAACTTTATAATGGGAAAAAATATATATTTACAACATGTACGGTACGGTTTAATACAAAAAGTTACCACAGGCTACTTTAAAGGTAATATCATCTCTGGTCCATATTTCTCATAATACCAATACTAAATTAGACTAGACCAGCTCGAACAAACCAGTCGACTGATTTAACAGGGATTTGTAAGCAGATATAAGGAGAAAATATCTTTTCAATCTGTCATAATCTCTGTTTATTGATTTTTTTTCAAAATTTCTGGTCAGATTTATTCAAATGATTTCAAAAATTGTCTTAAGTTTGCTTAGCAGTGGAATCACGATCTTTGGAGACCAAATGAAAAACCTGACAGTTAGGTAACCTACATAATCTCTCAACAAGTCAACTTTGAGCAGTTCTAACCGACTGCTCTAAGTTAGCATAGAGAAGTTCTGCTGACTGCATTAGAACTGCTCTAGAATAGAACCTGACTGCTCATGAACAGAATCCTGACTGCCCTAGAACAGAATTCTGAGTGCTCCGAGATGTCATGTCAAGAACAGCTCTAACCTGGCGTGGTCAAGAACAGCTCTAACCTGTCGTGGTCTAGAACAGTTCTATAACCAATCATAGTCTAGAACAGTTGAAGTAACAGTCCGGATTTAGAATAAATAAGAAAGTTCCAGTAAAGTCTTTTTGTAACCCTATAAATAAAAATACCATGCTGAAATAAAACCGATGATCAAGTTGTAAGTTTTGCATTTTTATTTTCTTTGGTGAGGGGAGGCTATTTTTGTGATGGATGATTGGGGTATTTGTATGCGTCTTTAACAAACGAATAACACATCCAAGGTCAAACTTCCACATTTGAAGAATAAAAAAGAAAAAAAATCACGAAGCAGCACATTTCGTAAATTTACAATCCTTTGTCTTATCTAGGGGTCTATTAAATTTCACAGGTCGTGGACCAAGACTGCTCTCATTCTTGACCAGAACTGTTCTAAAAAGCTGTCGTAGACAAGGACTGCTTGGGTTCTTGACCAGAGCTGTTGTAAAAGCAGTCGTGGACCTAGACTCCTGTAATTCTTGACCAGAGCTGTTCTACTTCCTGACCAGAATTGTTCTTGACCAGAGCTATTCTTCTTCCTGTCTGCTCTAAGAACTGCTCCGCGAGAGGTTATGACTGGTCGCAACTGTAGTTTACATATACAAATACCGTTTTCAAAAATATTTTTGGCAGTATTTTTAAAGATGTTGAAAAATACAAGTAGGCACGTTTAAATAAGAAATAGATCATGTATAGATATGCGACCCGTTCCAAAATGTGTAACCACCTTACAATTCATCACGACCGTGCTTCAAACCATTTATACATGCTATAAAATAGTTGTGGCCCATATTTACCGAACATTTTGTGACCAAAAATTTCCATATTCCATATGTCAAAACTTCTGGGTGGCATAATAAAGTAGACGTGCCAATGGTAAAAGTCCGTACCGACATGTACGTTACAACTCATCACCACCATGCTTCATACCATTTATGAAATAGTTCTGGTACATAGTTACTGAGACTTAAGCGACCAAAAATTCCCATATTCCATTTTGGGAAAAAATTAATCGCCTTACAATTTTCATGCTTTACACCAAATATGAAAAAGCTTTGATCCATAGTTGCTGAGAATTTAGCGACCAAACATTTCCGTAGTCTATAGTCCATATGGTGAAAAATGTATGCTGGAATTGTTCAACAGGAAGTCGATGTGCCACTGATACAAAATTATTCCAAATGTTACAACTTATAATAGTCATGCTTCACACGAACTTTGAATTAGTTGTGGCTTGTACTTCATTCATCGATCAGATATTGTCTGACGGAAGAAGTGACGTACAGAGGTAGACCAGTATACCCCACATCTTCATAGCGGTGGTACAAATAAAGTAGATTTGCCCAAGGTACAAAATCGGTATTCACATTACAACTCATCATAGTCATGCTTCTTGACATTTATAAACTGAGTGTGGTCGATAGTTACTGAGACTTTTACGACCAAATATTTCCTTATTCTAGATCGGGAAAAATGTAAGGTAGCATAATGAAACAGGAAGTATTGCTAAAGTTACTAAGTCGGTACTCATCTTACAACTCACCATTCAGCTGTCATTATCATGCTTCATATCAACAATGAAATAGTTGTGGCCGACAGTTGCTGAGAATTAAGCGACCAAAAATAACGATTATCTGTGATTTGTTTTGTAGATATTTAAGTCCTGGTAAATACAAAATTTTGTTATGGTGTTGCTATTTATTAATATGAGTAAATAATGATCCGATAAATGAAACTGTTTGAAATTGTTTAGAACATTTGTGAACGGTTAATTCAAAGTTCATAAATAATGGTCAGACGATTATTTACAGCTGCACGGAAGTGACGTTGGTAAGGCTCACGAGTGGGAAGATAACACATCATACCCGTATGATGTTATTACCCTGGGGGCAAATAACATGCATCAAATTATGCTTTTATTACATATGCAAAATCAGCATTATTTGAATAACATATGTGATAATACTCTTTTTATTTCACTGTGCATCGAAATTTACTTTAAAAATATTAATACATGTATATTAATAATGAATTCGTTTGATAATATTTAAGGAAAAATACATTTATAACATCCTTTGTAATTCAAGGGAAAAAACAAACACAAAAACTAAAATAAAAATAACGGTATGACAAAATGTTTTTGTCTCAATCGCAAGTAGTGATTGGCTGTATATATAAATCTATACAGGATACAGGTTGTATAATCTGGAAAATTAAACAGTATAGATTTTACTTTTAGCTTTATAATTAAAATTTTCTAGATGCACTTTACAAATTTTGTTTTAATTTTTAAAAATTTAGACTGTATGTATGTCGTCCTTACGACGAGTGAAGAGACTTTTTTGGCCAACAAGGCAAAACCGATCGCGAGGACGAACTTAATTTATCCTAATCTCGAAATAAAAAGCAGTCCCCTTTTTAATGGCAACCAATATGCAGAGATTATTTAGGGTCAAACAGACAGTCACAATCGATTCCTTGTAAAAAAGTTAAAAATAATTTTGTCTGAAATTTTGATCCTTTTGAAAATCAGGACAGACAAGATCATATCAGCTAGTTAACATGGATTAATACTCAAGTATTAGTTATTGATTTATGAGATTGTCTGTAAGCTCTTTGAAAATTGTGACGGTATCTAAAAAACTTACCGGTACTTTTACTTCCCGCAACTTCTTTTATGCACTCAAACAGCTTTAATGGCAGAGAGACTGTTGGATCAGCCGAAGCTACAACTATTATTCTATCTATTTTTAAATAATCAGGCCTACTATAAAGAAAAGATTTAAACTCCTCTTCTGTCTTCATCTCTTTGTTGAATTTATCCATAAGAACACTTGGGTTCTCTTCTTCCTCGATTTTTCCAGCAAATAAAGCTCTCAAAAATATTTTGTTGAACGAATTATTTTCATCTTCTAAGCCTTTTAAATCAATAAATGTAGGAAATAGTATTTGCTGATCTTGGGTATAATATGTTTTATCTGAGCGAAAACTGAAAAAATAGATTATAACAATACAACACTCCCACTAAATAAGTTTCTATTAGATTTGGACATAAACTTTTTAACTTTGGCGGATTCTCTCAGCTGTTTAATACACGTGGACCGTCTAATTAATGCATCGATATATTCAGGAAAGCGAAACTTATTAGTATTAAGCAATATTTGTATACATGAAAATATACCATTTTCTGAAATATTACATTATTTAATATTTGTAGTAGATTTTTTATAACTATCTCGGGACTCTGATGAAGAAAAACATTGTTTGCCGAAATTTTTACTTTAAATTTAATTGCAATTTATGATGCGTCTTTTAAAATACACAATGCTTAAGCAAAATAATCTAAGATCACTTATCAGATGTTTCATTTTCGCCTTTTGAGTAATGCATATTAATTTCTTGTTAATAAGAGATTACAAAATAGATCACTCTGTGTATAGTTTGGTGGAAACAATGTAACTGGTTGGGTTACTATAAACAATCGCTTAGACGATGCATATGCGCTCTAAACGTTAGTTTCTAAAAGTATGATCTCGTCAATAGTCAGATCTTCAGTATTGAAGATGCACGCATTTAAAAGAAAACAAAAATTTAAATGTTTTTGATGACTCATGAAGGTTAGTTTAGAGAATAGAATTCCTATCAAAATCGACAACATAAAAATTTGAAATGCGATAGATCATTTATTGAATACGGGAACAGCAAAAATAAGACAAACGTATGCAATGAAAGATTTAACAATATATCAAAACTAACAATGTAACTAAAAACTAACCACACTATAGGATGAATATATACACCGAGTAATTTAAATTTTGATACATGTAACACAAGACCAAAAACCTAAATTATGGCAGCCTAGTATATATATGTGAAACAATTCTCCAAACCTTTGAAAATGATTTGTTTTTTGGTCTGACCCTTCTCCAAAACTCCCAACTTGTGTATAAGCTGTCCAGTTGTCTAGTCTAACGCTTGTTAAAGCAGTGTTGATGAAAGAACTTTTCCCACATCCGGGTGTTCCTATTACTACAACATTAAGTCTTTTGTTTCCTTTCTTCACGTTCCTTTTTATATCATCAATAAGTGTCCTCTTCATCTCCCAAAGTTTGTGTTTTGTTGGGTCCACTTTCGTGACATCGTCCTCAGGGTTTGTGTTTGGAACCGATACATGTACCTGTGGTCCTGACATCCTTATGAGGGTTCATAAAAGCTTTACAAAATAAATGAAAAATACGCTTATATTCTACACTACACAATACCTGTCCTAATGTGAAATATCAAATATGGTTTATTTCAGTGTTTGTCCTGTGTTTTGATGCACTGTATGGCCATTTTGTTGACTGAAATCAAAAGCAGAATAACCCCAAGATTGTTATATCACACCGATGGATAATATTTGTCGATAAGTGATACGTGTTTTATACGCTTTATCATACATTTGTACATTTCGACATATCTTTTAACAGTAGCGATTATATTTAGTACTAAATATATGATAAATATAAATAAATAAACAAATATTTTGATACAAATAAGTATTAGTTAATGCAAATAGTTTATTTAGTAACTTGGACAACTTCCTTGTAAATACGGAAACATTCAATAAAAACTGAGAATAGCATGAAAAGTATAAATTTCATTTTGTAAATGGCGGGGCTAGAGACAGTATTTTATGATATTTTATCAAAGATAACAAGTAGCAAAAACGTTTACAGAAATAGTGAAATTCATCATGTGCATTTTCATTACCAAAACTTCACATTAAATATCTAGGAATTTTGAACTATCCCTGTTTCGACAGGAATTTTTAGATAAGATCCAAGATAACAATACTTTGTTGGGCCAACGTTGGCGATCGGTTGGCACAGTTGGCAGATTGTTGGCATTGGCGGCACAACATTGGCCCAACGTTGGCCCAACACATCTCGCCCAACGGTTATTCTGATGCTGTTGGGCCAACATTGGCCTAACACTACTTTGCCAAAGGTTATTCTGACACTGTTGGCCCATTGTTGGTCCAATAGTTGCGAGCCGACTGTTATTGTTTAATTAATGGGCAATTTGATACATTTTTTTTCAGTATAGTCTCGCATATTTGATATATATAAATACATGAAATATGAAAAAATTGGTGTAGATGTCCTAAAAAAGTATTCCTTATTTGTCCTGCACCCGATGTTAGTTTTTTCATAATTGCACAATATTCACAACTGCTTTTTAAAATCATTAATTAATATATATTAGATATAAAATATATGTTTTATCAGAGATGAAGTTTTATAAAATGATCTAAAATGTGTTGCTGATAAAAAAAAAAAAAAAAAAAAAAAAAAAAAAAACCTTTAAAATCATCTTATTAATTTTTATGTATTCTGAATATTTTTTTCCGGTTAATAGATATTAATCTTTTGTAAATATGTGAGGTGAGAATGTGGTCTAGATGCTGCAATAAAGATAAACAGACGTTTTTGATTATACAAGGCGTGTAGAGTGTCAGTTTTCTCATTTATAAATTTCGCGCCTTTCATTAGCGTCTTGGTCTCTGGAACCCAGTAACAACAAGGTCGACATAATCACCTGGTGATTTCAATACACAGAATACACCAAACTGATCAGCTTTATCATCTTTTTAAAACACAATGTAAGTAAATTTGTATTTTATACTTTTATTTGTTTTTTGAAAAAGTTAATGCAAGGATTTTGTAGGTTAATCATAATCCTTGGTTTGTTTAAATTGTCTATAATCCTGGTGATTTTTTTATGATAGGCGATCGATAGAAGACATATACTAAATATAAGAATGGTTATTTGTTTGGACAAGATAAATAAATGTAAAAGGATCGACCATGCAAAATATTTAATTTTCTGAAAGGTGGAAAGAATATTATTTGCTGATAAAAAATATCGTTAAAATTTTTTTTCTTTGTTTGGAATATTGATGTAAAAGTTAAATTTGACTGTATTTGATGTTGATATGGGCAAAAATAGCCTAGCTTTTCTAATGTATAATTCTATGTGGAAAAAAAATTCGCCTAGCTGGTTATACTAATTTTATTACCTTCAGTATGATAAATATTATTTATGTTCTTTAAACATCTTAAATACATAAAACTAGCCTGTTTTGATTTCTATTTGATGTCTATTTGATTTTTTTTTGGTTTAAAAGAAAATGTACATTTAATGATTTTGTCTTTTAATAAGTTAGATTAACAATCAGAGTTCATTTTTAATAAATAATATTTTTTTTGTAGTTTTCTGGACAAAATGCGAATTTCATAATTTTATATTGACTTTTTAATTAAGCTAGTTTATACTGTGAGAAAACCAAGCAACATATTTAAAGAATAAGCATCTGTAATAAAACAAAGATATCAAGTTAACATAAATGACTTCTGTTGCTTCTTCTAGGTCAATCATCTTGGAACCATAGGCGGAAATAGATGCACAGAATGCACAAGACACACGTTAAAATACTGTTTCTCTAACCATCGAGCAGAAATGAAATATAGGCAGAACAGGAAGAGCAGACGGAAAATACTCAAAATTAAATAAATCTGTCTCAGATATCATGTTTTTCTTCCATATTTTAAGGTCATTAGATCAGAGGTATTCAGATTCAATTTATGTTGGTATTTTTTTATTTCCTAACCAAACCATGTTGGCCCACTGGTTACAGATTGTTGGTAGAAAAGTAAAAGGTCATTATAAAAAAGGGTCGGCATTTGGTTGGCAGTTAGTAGAATTTATTGGCTAATTGTTGTTGGTCCAACGTTGGTCCAACGTAATTCCTTACTGAAATAGTTTGGCAGATTGTTGGCAAATTTTTCACTTTGTTGGCAAACTGTTGTTGGGCCAACGAAGGCCCAACATATTGGCCCAACGGAGGGTCAATGAGAAAAATTACGTTGGCCCAACGTAATTTGCCAACGTGGGCCCAACAATGTTGCCAACGAAATGCCAACGTTGGCCCAACTTATAATTGCTATCTGGGGTATTTTCAAGTAACATTTCCAAATTCTTTTGTTTTCTGGTAGTCTTAAAATATAAGATGTTTACACGTGTTAGCCATTAAATGTACAGATTGGATTATCATGTAGTTTCAATACAAGTTTATTATACATTAAACTAAACGTACTTAGTTTCCTTTCATTTTTAACAAATCTATTTCAGGATGACAAGATTCTCTTTACTATTATTTCTAGTAGACACCTCCTTAGTTCCTCATGTACTATGAATATTGGAGTGTTTTGTCCAGTTGTATTAAATCTTTTTGAGATACCCATTTTGAAGTACAAATGTGCACATTTCGTCGATTTACGACTCATCAGCTGTGCTCAATGTCAAAATGTTGAAAACCAAAAAAAAAAAAAAAAAAATTCAAAACGTTTAAGAGCAAATTAAAAAATGCCAAAATGACCAAAAGGGGTAAAGCGAGAACCATATTAGAACAGAGCTACATATATGCATGATAGATATACTCCTCAGTTGTCACAAATTTTACAATTTTGTAACAGTACATTTTAAGTATCATTTACAGGCTAGTATCGAAATGCTATCAACAAAACTGGCGACATAACGAATTGTAGAGAGTACAAATATATGAATACATGTATTTAGCATATATGTTTATTAAAGAAACCCTAATCAATAAGTTGACAATACTAATGTAAAACTTAAGTAATAGATTGTTATCATTTTGGGTAGTGGGTGCATGACATTTGTAGAATATCTTAATCATTGAGCTGGAAAAAGAAAACTGTATGCTAACCAAATCGTTATCATGTTGTTCTGTAGATATGGTTAAATAATAATATATTATTTTACAGTGTTATGTACAATACGGAAAAATATTATACGAGTCGGTATTGTATTGAAAACCGACGAGTACAATATTTTCCGTATTGTATATAACACTGTAAAATAACATATTTATGATACATTTCAACATATTTCAAGAAAAAATTAAAGTGAAAAAAACCAAAAAAAACCAAAAAAAAACAGTATTTTATAACAACTTGTATCACAGATAAATACGATCTGAATCAACAGATATTTAAGAAGACATGAACTAAACTAATAAAAGATACATAACAAAGTTTTTAAGTACAGTATTATGCACAATATGGAAAGATATAGCTTTTCTAAATTGGATTTTTTATAAGTAACAAGAAATATTTTGATAGGTGAATTACTTAAAAAACATGTCCTTAGTGCTGATTTAAGGTTTTTATATAGTCCCTAGGGCTTAACAGAAATTTTAACTTGCAACATAAGAATAAACAAAACGATTTCAATTTCCATTTACGTGCAAACTATGAAGTTGAATGTAGAAAAAATATTATTTTCTTCACAATGTATCACAGTGACAAGGCTATAATGCATAAAAACCTGTTTGACCTATTTAATATTCAGCTAAAAACCAAGATGCAGTCTGCCGTCCAATATGGAAAAATACGGCCTTGTCTGTACGTTTCCGGTTTATACAGTATCTATGTAAAAGATGGCCTCGTACCGTACAATACGGAAAAAAATACGGCTTTTTGTATATTTCCGGTTGTACATTACGGAAAAGATATTGTACGGTCACGTGTCATGAAGCTTTTCTCGTTGGATTATAAATATAACTGTATAATAAAATGTGTATTAATAGCGAAATGCCGACCAAAGGTCCCCTGCAAAGAAAATGCATTTAACATGGTACGTTGTAATAATTAAGTCAGTTCTGTAATAGATATCCCACGAGGACGCAGTGTGTATGCGAAGGATGATCTTATACAGGCACACCAAGTCCGAGTGGGATAACTGTTTTACATCCCAGCTCATTCGGGGTAAATAACAATAAACTTTAAGTAAAGATGTCAGTACTATTATACATTATATATTTACATATATATATATATTATATATTGTATACCACATCGGAATCCATAACATAATGTTTATATAGGTAAAATTAACATTTCTTCGGTGTGAGCTTGCGTAATCTAATGGTAAATTGGGCCTGGACGGAAAAAAAGGCGCCTGGACGAAGAAACAAAAGGCGTCTGGGCGATATACTAAGCGTCCCTGGCTCGAATCTCAGTAGATTCTTTCAAAAATTAAATGTAAATTTTTAAATGTAATTTATCTTTCTGCATAATTTTTTCCCACTAACTTTAAACGTAACAAAGAACGCTTCACCCCGATCCGCCTAAGATCCCCCCTGTAAGAACAAATTAGCTGGGATATAATCTTTGATGTGTCTGCAATTATAGACACAAATGTCGTGCAGCATGACGTTTATAACTTTAAACAGTTTGGATTTACAATGGAAATGTAAATTATGTAACGTAATGTCCACATATGTCTTTCATATTTAATTTTTAAATTGTACATTTATAAATTAGAGTCATTGTATTGGGTAACCTTTTAATGCGTACATTGAATTTACAGAACTAATTAAGTCTTTTATCCTACATTGAACTTTTGATCTTGTCCCTAAGTCCATTGTTAATTCATATATGTATATCTTCCTGTAGTTACGAAGAATTAAATGGATATCACCCTCACACACAATACAGATCATTAGGCCTTTGTTTATCTATAGTTTTAAATGAGACAAAGGCATTAAAACAAAACGATGATTTAGCGTATGTGACAATATAAAAAGATATGAATAAAATCAATCAAATTATAAAGAGAAGAAATAAAGTTAACTAATTTAACTGAAGTTGATAATCATATTGATTATAGCTATTTTATGCATTTCTTGGACCAAGGAGACAAAAATGGGACAAAAAGGAAATATGTATCAAATTGAAATATATCATAATTATGTTTATATGACATATTTGATCCGGTATCACAGAATGTTGTTTACAAGTTTTTAAGCTCTTATACAATGACGCAAATAATATCAACAACTTACATGTACTTTCGAACATTGTCGTTTATTTTAAGTTTTAAAAGTTCAAAATTTTTTTTTTCCAAAATTTAACATCGCAAAATCCTAAAACTATGAAAACGAAATATTATTTAGAACAAATTAGAAATAATCTTAGTCTAATTCTTTTTAGAAAAATGATGCATTCTATATAACATGTATGTTTATTTGTACATTTTGTAGTTAGCCATACAAACTTTTATTTTTTAAACAATGATACCTTTACATTTTTATATACAATTAACCCTATTAAAAATAAGTTAAGAAAATTTACAGAGAAAAATTTTGATTTCAGATATGGTACATGTACATGTATATCAGTTTAAATTTTCTCTTATTTTAATATTTTTGTTCCATAATCATGTCTAATATCTTTATTTAAGTTTTCAATTACATTTTTGTACACTTGAATGCCCCCAGTTTATTTCACCGCGTATTTTGTTATATTTTCGACACTAGAAATATTTTGATAGGTGAATTACTTAACAAACATGTCCTTAGTGCTGATTTAATGTTTTTATATAGTCCCTAGGGCTTATTTGTGGTCCTTCGTGCATAAAGGAGGTCCTTTGCGGTGTTTTATATGAATACATGTACACGGAGGTCCATTTACACCCAGATTTGCTGTCCTTTCCCATAAGAAATTTAAATGGAAGGGTTTTCGTGTAAAAATACATGTTATCAATTGATTTCTTACAAGAAAAAGTATCTATTTTGGTAAAAAGGCCGTTGAATATTTATCAAAATTATTTTTACTTCATACAATTTCTTGACTAGAAATACGTTTACACACAACGGCTATTCCACACTAAACTATTACTAAGTGATGATTTCTCAAAGTCAGTTGTTAAACGTCTTCCTGATACTACACAAATGTTCTTTATGCTCGCCACGTTATATACCCAATATTCTGATTTCGGTTTGTATATTTACCCGTTTATCTTTTATCTAAATTTACTTACCAACAGATGGTTTATAGTAATTAATTATTCGAAAAAATATTCAGTATATAAATATTCATGTAGTTTATTCTTAGTAACCAGATTAAGTGTGTTTTTACCTAATTAGATACTCTCATAAAAACAATGTAACAGGCTTTAGTATCTTATGATAGGTGTATTGCTTAAAAAAACATGTCCTTAGTGCTGATTTAAGGCTTTCATATAGTCCTTAGTGCTTCTTTGTGGCTCTTCGTGCATTAAGGGGGTCCTTTGTTTTATGGACCGAATATGAATACATGTACACGGAGGTCCATTTATACCCAGATTTTCTGCCCTTTTCCATAAGAAATCTCAATGGAAGGGGCTTTTGTGTAAATGTAAATTTTATATTGATTCATTACAAGAAAAAGTAACTATTTTGATAAACTAGAGGCTCTCAAGAGCCTGTATCGCTCACCTGGATTTAACCTTTCACCTTGAGCAGACCTAAAAATTTAAGTGTTGCAGTCAATTTGGCTGGTTTTTCTATAGGATTCTATGTTAAACTAATTTCAGCTGTGACAATCATCTTGGTTGACAGTCCAGGTCAACAGATACATTTCTAAAAGAGAACCATCTAAGGACCATTTCTGCTAAGTCTTATTCCAACTGGCTAAGCAGTTTCAGACAAGAAGATTTTTAAATGAATTTTCCTATAGGGTCTAATATTTAACAAAGCCATCTTGGTTGACAATCCGGGTGATCAGACACATTTCTGAAAGAGGACCTCCTAAGGACCAATGCTGCCAAGTCTGGCTCCATTATGTCAAGTGGTTTCAGACAAGATTTTTCAATGAATTTTTCCATAGGGCCCTATGTTAAACTAAGTTCGAGTGTGGCGGCCATCTTGGTTGACAGTCTGGGTCATCGCACAAAATTCTGAAAGAGGACCATTGCTATCAAGTCTAATTTTAATTGGCTTAGTGGTTTCAGACAAGAAGATTTTTGAGTGAATTTCCCATAGTGTCCTATGTTAAATTAAGTTCTGCTGTGGCGGCCATCTTGGTTCAGAGTCCACGAAATCAGACACATTTCTGAAAAAGGACCTCCTAAGGACCAAGTCCTGCTCCAATATGTTAACTGGTTTCAGACAAGAAGATTTTTTAATGAATTTTCCTATAGGGCCCTATTTTAAACTAAGTTCGATTATGGCGGCCATCTTGGTTGACAGTTCAGGTCATCGGACACCCCTCTGTAAGAGGACCATCTAAGGACCATTGCTGCCAAGTCTGGTTCCAATTGGTCAAGTGGTTTAAGACAAGAAGATTTTTAAAAGACTGCATCTTGGTTTACAGTCCGGGTCATTAGACAAATTTCTGAAAGAGATCCTCCTAAGAACCATTACTGCCAACTTTGGTTCCAACTGGCCTTTTAGTTTCACATAAGAAGATTTTTTAAATTCACCCCCCCCCTTTTTTTCTATTTTTAGTAACAGCAGCCATGTCGGTTGGTAGTCGGAGATGCCAGACATAATTTTGGAAGGGGGCCACCCAAGGACCATTCCACCAAAGTTTGGTCTCAATTGGCCCAGTGCTTTGACAAACTAGAGGCTCTCAAGATTGAACTTTTCACCTTGAGCCGGACTAAAAATTTAAGTGTTGCAGTAAATTTGGCTGGTTTTTCTATTGGGTTCTATGTTGAACTAAGTTCAGCTGTGGCAGCCATCTTGGTTGATAGTCCAGGTCAATGGACACATTTTAAAAAGAGAACCATCTAAGGACCATCACAGCTAAGTCTTGTTCCAAATGGCTAAATTGTTTCAGACAAGAAGATTTTTAAATGAATTTTCCCATAGGATCTTATATTTAACTAAGTTCGGCCGTGGCGGCAATTTTGGTTGACAATCCAGGTGATCTGACATCATTCTGAAAGAGGACCACCTAAGGACCAATGCTGCCAACTTTAGTTCCAATGGGCTCAGTAGTTTCAGACGAAAACATTTTTGAGTGAATTTCCCATAGGGTCCTGAGTTAATTTAAGTTTGGCTGTCGCGGTCATCTTGGTTCACAGTCCACAAAATCCAACACATTTCTGAAAGAGGACCTCCTAAGAACCACTGCTGCCAAGTCTGGTTCCAATATGTCAAGTGGTTTCAGACAAGAAGATTTTTAAATGAATTTTACCATAGGGCCCTATGTTAAACTAAGTTCAGCTGTGGCGGCTTCTTGGTTCACAGTCTGGGTCATCAGACACAATTCTGAAAGAGGACCATCTAAGGACCATTGCTACCAAGTCTAGTTCTAATTGGCTTAGTAGTTTTAGACAAGAAGATTTTTTAGTGAATTTCGCATAGGTCCTATGTTAAACTAAGTTCGGCTGTGGCGGCCATCTTGGTTCACAGTCCACAAAATCCGACATATTTCTGAAAGAGGATCTCCTAAGGACCATTGCTGCCTAGTCTTGTTCCAATTGGTCAAGTTTTTTCAGACAAGAAGATTTTTCAATGAATTTCCCATAGGGCCCTATGTTAAACTAAGTTCGGCTGTGGCGGCCATCTTGGTTAACAGTCCGGGTCATCGGACATATTTCTGAAAGATAACCTCCTAAGGACCATTACTGCCAAGTTTGGTTCCAATTGGCCTTGTAGTTTCATAGAAGAAGATTTTTAAAATTCATTCCCCTTTTTCTATTTTTAGTAACAGCAGCCATGTCGGTTGGAAGTCGGGAATGCCAGACATAGTTTTCGAAGGGGACCACCCAAGGACCATTCAATCAAAGTTTGGTTCCAATTGGCCCAGTGAAAAGGAAAGTTTACGTCGGATGCCGCCTTTAAAGGGCAAAAACTCCTATAAGGGGTCAATCAATGATTTTGGTCATATTGACTTATTTGTAGATCTTACTTTGTTGAACATTTTTGCTGTTTACAGTTTGCCTTTATCTATAATAATATTCAAGATAATAACCTAAAACTGCAAAATTTCCTTAAAATTAACAATTCAGGGGCAATAACCCAACTAAGGGTAGACCGATTCGTCTGAAAATTTCATGGCAAGAAGATCTTGACCTGATGAACATTTTTACCCCGTCAGTTTTGCTCTAAAT
Source organism: Mytilisepta virgata (assembly GCA_028015205.1). Classification (NCBI taxonomy): domain Eukaryota; kingdom Metazoa; phylum Mollusca; class Bivalvia; order Mytilida; family Mytilidae; genus Mytilisepta; species Mytilisepta virgata. The sequence continues at coordinate 73,377,155 of CM051521.1, forward strand.
GCTTTAGTTTTTGAGATATAAGCCAAAAACTACAGTTTACCCTTATGTTCTATTTTTAGCCATGTCGACCATGTTGGTTGGCAGGCGGGGTCATCGGACACATTTTTTAAACTAGATACCCTAATGATGCTTTTGGCCAAGTTTGGTTCCATTTCGCCCAGCAGTTTCAGAGGAGAAGATTTTTGTAAAAGTTAACGGACGACGGACGCCAAGTGATGATAAAAGCTCACTTGACCCTTTGGGTCAGGTGAGCTAAAAAAACCTGTTGAATATTGATAACCAGAACACGACAACAAGCTCAAGAAATGTGACAATGTGAACCTCCACAATAAATGGGTCTGGAATAAGGAATGTCTGAGGAATTCTAATAAATATGTACTTACACGTTTTGACGGAATGATATATTACCGAATTGGCAGAGCTGTAACACTACTTGGTAAAATCTATCTTGATTTATGCCGACAAAGGTATTCGTGAGGCAGATTTAAATACATTTGTCTGCTATTTCAGTAAACCAAATGACGGGGTTTAATTGGTTTTTAACACGCATGTGATCTTGTTTTTTTTAGTACGCATTTTAAATAGCTTCTTAAATTAAATGTATATTGCATAATTCACAAGGACATGTATTGTTATAATTGTTAAATCTGCTTGTCCTTTTCTCCACTGTGATTTTATTGTTGATATGAGACGAATAAAATATTTTAAAAAGTAGTCAATTAATTTTTTGTAAATGATTCATGTGATTGGAACGGACATGATAGAAAAGAAATGTTTGTTTAGCTTTTGTATAGATAATTAGTTTAGATACTATATAAAACATACGTTGTTAGGACCACAAAGTAGTTAGGATTTTTTTGCATATTACTTTTTGTACATAATATATACAACTGTTTTTTAAAAGTTAATTATCTATTCTCTTTTTTGTTATTTTTTGTCCGGCGTTCTATCATTTTGGTTGCTTTGATTGATTGGTTCATCAATCATTTGTCAATGTTGACCTTTCCTGTTATCCATTTTGTTGTTTATTTCTTCACACATGTATGGTTGCACACAAAATTATATTTTTTATAACTTTTAATCTGTATATCCAATAAGCTTTATGAAATATTGATGTGTGTTAATATCTTTTTGTAAATTTATGAACAAATGTATTCAACTGCATGTGTTTCACTTTTCTGATAACGTTTTGTCTTCATTTTGTTGAAAACATTCTGTTGAAAACGCAAACATACAAACAAGTATAAATATAATAGCGAACAACAGTCATCAGGAAAACCCTAAGATGACAATTCATTTAAAGATTTATATTTCGTAAAAAAAAAATGTGAATATGAACGGCTGTCAGAAGTGAACATAAAAAAGATAAATTCTTAAGTGTGATTCCGTTAATTTATTTTTGTCATGTTCGCCTTTCAAACTGACATACATTGTACATTTGAATTTTGTTGATATTGTCGCCCTTTTGTTCAAACTCTTGGGGCCCTCTTAAAAATGCCATTTTAAAAAAAATCGCCTAAATCCTTTCATAGATAGCCTGTCACGTGGTCTCTAAAGATTTGGTAATAATTACTAACAAATAAGTTTCTAAAAAACGTTCCACGCATATAGCTTTGGAAGTCAGTTTTAACACAAATTTGCCAAATTATCGTCTTTAAGATGCCATAAAGTAGCCTAAATCCTTTCAAGATCTCTAGAGGTATAGATAGTCAATAAGAGTTGAGCACTGGTTGGTATGATAAGATCGGTTTGAATTGACGACGTCGGTATTGCATCAATAGAATGTTGGTCAACGATATGTATAAAGTCGGTATATATATTGTATCACGGTATGACGTCGAAAGAACGTTAGATAAAGATTGTATGAACGTTGGAATACGGTCGGCAATATTTCAAAACGACGTTGGATCAACGTCGAGTCGACTATTTGGCCGAACGTAAGCCCAATGAACAAAAGGACGATGTCCAAACGTCGGATCTTAACATTGGGTCGACGGCTCATTAAGCGACCAACAGCAGAGGTCGGTCCCAACGTAGTAATGCTATCTAGGTTATGGTGTTTGTTTGTTGTGTTCCATTCTCATGACTGTATTTTCCTTGGATTTGGAATTTATTTTTAAAGATTTTTCCCACTGTTTTTCTCTTCGGTATTTTTTACCGATATCTAAAACGAATGCAAGTTTTACAGTTGAATACATCTTTGTAATTATCATTGGTTGTAAGAGAAATAAATCTTCTTAATAAAAACATTTAATTCCGGCTAGACATTAATTATCATTGAGCGTACAGAATTAAAAGAGTTCGAAATAAATTGTAATAACAGCTACTGGCGCCGTGGTGTAGTGGTTATCGCATTGGACTAAGAAGCCAGGGGTTCCTGGTTCGAATCCTGTTCGGGATGAAAATTTCAGGGATAAAATTTGCGACGCCCTATCGACACCATTTGCGAGGATGGTCTCAATAAACGATGCTAGTCTGTCGGATGGGGACAAAAAATGGCTGTCGCGTGTTAAGGGGGATCAACATACTTAGCACTTTAAAGACTCATCTGTAGATGTCGAAAATGTTATGATATTGTAATTATTATATTTATATATCTTGGCCTGGTTTGTTTTGTGTGGCCTTGTGACGTGTATAATATGTTTACATAATACTTATAGTTGTTTACCAAATAATGTTATAACTGCGCAGTTTAGAAATCACTGGAACAATAAGGATACTGGTGGAATGACTAGAACTTTCTATTTGACTTACGTAATAATTATGGTGTGATTCAACTTCTACCGTATTCCAGAAGTTTCCGTTCTACAGTATATATACGGACAAGAAAGTTAGACTTTCAGAACATCATTTGTTGGACCTGATATTCTTGTGTTCTCAGCTGTTGGATTTATTTACGTTTCACACATCGTACTTCACAGACTTTTATTTTCGTTACATCATACTAGATTGTGACTGATTGGATATAATATTCCGTTTGGATTCAGGCAACAGTGACCAGAATTCCGGATCAAGAAAAAACAGGATTTTGAACAGTTAAGTTGACATTTTAGTTTTTTTTTGTAATATTTTTTGTAAACTTTGTATATAATAAATCTTGTTAAATTTTATTATTGATTTGTGTCTTTTGTTGGCTACAATTTAAAAGGTGATTTCGGCCGTAACAGAAATTGGGGGCTCGTCTCGGGAGAACGTTAATATCTTAATAAATTTTTTCAGTATTTTTATTAGAATTAGCCAACAAAATTCTACAAAATGGAATTTGATGCTGATAAATTTTTGAAAACGCCAGACCTGGAAGGGTTTGATAAATTAAAGAAAGAAGAATTAGTGTTGCTTGCTAAACATCTAAAAATAGATTTTAGAACATCTATGAGAAAACAAATTATAAAAAATTTGGTAATAGACAATTTAGTTGATTTAGAAATTTTTGGTGAAGAGGCTCTTGACCTCAAGGTCGAAACTGTTGATACTTTAAAATTAAAACAGCTTGAATTAGAACATGAACTTAAATTAAAACAATTAGAAAAAGAAGATGAATTTAAATTAAAACAATTAGAAAAAGAAGATGAATTTAAATTAAAACAATTACAGGCAGAACTTGAAATGAGGGAGAGGTTAGAGATGGAGAAAATAAAAATAGAAATGGCTAAAGTAGAAAGCAACACTAAGTCAAAATCAGAACATTTTGAGGCAGCAAAAAATATACGTTTGGTTCCGAAATTTTGTGAAAAAACGGTGGATAAATTTTTTCCACAATTTGAGAAAATTGCTCAAAATTTGAAATGGCCAAAGCCTTATTGGACTACAATGTTGCAAAGTGTTTTTGTGGGCAAGGCCGCTGAAATATACTCAGCACTTTCTTCAGAAAAAAGTTCTGATTATGACACTGTTAAACAGGAAGTTTTGAAAGCTTATGAGCTAGTGCCAGAAGCATATAGACAGAAATTTAGGTCTTATAAAAAGTTTGAAACACAAACCTATGTTGAATTTGCTAGGGAAAAAGAAGATTTATTTGATAAATGGCTTACGTCAAAGAAAATAGATAAAAATTTTGATAAATTAAGACAATTAATGTTATTAGAAGAGTTCAAGCAGTGTGTTAATTTAGACTTAAAAACACATTTAGATGACAAAACTGTTGAGACATTGCAAGATGCAGCTGTTGTTTCCGATAATTATACCATTTCACATAAAAGGAGTTTCAAAGGTCAAAATTTTAATACTTCAAGCGGAAATTACAAAAATCAAAGCACTGAGCGTACTGATTGTAAGCCTGTTGCACAGAATAAGAGTCCGTCTAGTTATAATATGTCTGGTCCAAAGTTTGATACTTTTGAGAAGAAGTCACTAACTTGTGCTTATTGTAAGAAAAATGGTCACCTGATGGCTGATTGTTTTAGACTCCAGAAGAAGAATGAAAGAGATCATAAGCCCAAGTCCAGTGCTTGTACGACACCCGTTGTTACCAATAAGTTGGAATGTCCTGCGAGTCAGGCTTTAAAGTCCAGTTTTTGTGATTACATGGAGGATTATAAGCCCTTTATGTCTGATGGGTTTGTTTCTATTGTTGATAATACTACTCCTCAGCCTATTAAGATTTTACGAGACACTGGAGCTTCTCAGTCTTTGTTGTTAGAAGGTGTGTTGCCTTTGTCCGAGGAGACGTCCGTTGGTGCCTCCGTTTTGTTACGAGGTGTGGAGTTAGGTTGTATAGATGTTCCCCTCCATCGTATTTATTTGAAGTCAGATTTAATTACTGGACCAGTTGTTGTGGGTGTTCGTCCTACACTCCCTGTTGAGGGTGTTTCATTATTGCTAGGAAATGATCTAGCTAGGAACAAAGTGGTTGCTGAACCAATTGTTACCAGTGAACCGGTGGTGGATGTTAAATCACCTGAAGATGATGCTGAACTGTATCCAGCTTGTGTTGTTACTAGGGCAATGGCAAGAAAACAACAAGATGAGGATTTACAAGAAGGCCAGTATGATTATTTGGACCTTTCTGACACTTTTCTTGCCGACATTGAAGGTCCCGGTACTTCAGAAAAAGCCATAATAAGACCACCTGGTACTAACGAACGTGTAATTATGCCATGGCCAGACGTGAACAGCCATTCATTAGACAAAAGAACATTTAGGGAAGAACAGAATAAAGACCCTGAGGTTCTTCAACTCTGCAAGAGGGCTCTACCACAAGAAGAAGCAGAAAAAGTGGCCGAATGTTACTACCATCAAGACGGCATTTTGATGAGGAAGTGGAGGCCCCCTGATGCTATCCCAGAGGAAGAATGGAGAGTGGTATACCAAGTGGTGGTGCCTAAAGTCTATAGGCAAGAAATTATTGGTCTTGCCCATGACACACCCTTGGCTGGACATTTAGGTATAAGGAAGACTTGCCTTAAGATCTTGCAACATTTCTACTGGCCCAGACTTAGAAATGATGTCACAGAATACTGTAAATCATGCCATATATGCCAGGTTGTTGGCAAGCCTAACCAGAAAATACCACCAGCACCACTTCTGCCAATTCCAGCCTTTGAAGAACCTTTCAGCCGAGTGCTTATTGATTGCGTTGGACCTTTACCAAAGACCAAGACAGGAAATGCTTATTTATTAACGATCATGTGTACATCCACTCGCTTTCCTGAGGCTATTCCCTTAAGGAATATCAAGACACCAACTATTGTCAAAGCTCTTATCAAATTTTTCACATTAGTAGGACTTCCTAAGTCTATACAGTCCGACCAGGGTTCAAATTTTATGTCAGGTTTATTTCAGCAGGTCGTTTATCAGTTAGGGATTGCTCAGTATAGATCAAGTGCTTATCATCCAGAATCTCAAGGTGCCTTAGAACGTTTTCATCAAACATTGAAGAACATGATTAGAACTTTTTGTCTTCAATTTGACAGGGATTGGGATGATGGTGTTCACTTTCTACTTTTTGCGGTCCGAGAGGCTGTTCAAGAATCCCTTGGTTTTAGCCCCTTTGAGTTAGTGTTTGGTCATACTGTAAGGGGACCTTTGAAATTGGTTAAAGAAAAATGGCTTACTGAACACACTGACTTGAATCTTCTAGACTATGTATCTAGATTTAAAGAAAAATTGTATACTGCTTGTCAAATTGATCAGAAAAACTTAAAAACTGTACAGAATAAGATGAAAATATGGTATGATAAAGATGCCAGGGACAGAGTTTTTGAGCCTGGTGATAAGGTACTTGTATTTTTGCCAGTCCCTGGGCATCCTTTACAGGCTAAATACTGTGGTCCTTATACAATTGACAGTAAAATCAATGATTTGAATTATATTGTAAAAACTCCAGGTCGGCGTAAACAAAATAGAGTGTGTCACATTAATATGTTAAAACCATATTTTGAGCGTAGTAATGAAGGTGAGAGTAAACCAGTTGCCACTTTAGCCATGGTTAAATCGGAGAACGATCATGACAAACCAGATATAATTGAACCATCTTTTGATTCGAAGACTATGGAACAAACTGTTAGATTGAAAAATTCTGAAATTTTATCAGAATTAGACTCAAAACTTGCACATCTGACTTTCGATCGCAGAGAAAAATTGAAAACTTTGGTATTTTCTTTTAAAAATCTTTTTCCAGATGTGCCAAACAAAACCACTGCTGTTTGTCATGATGTTGATGTAGGTGATGCTTCTCCAATTAAGCAACATCCTTACCGGCTCAATCCACTTAAACTTGATTTTATGAGACAAGAAATTAGATATATGCTTGACAATGATATTATTGAGCCGAGTAACAGTGAATGGAGCTCTCCTTGTCTTCTTGTACCCAAACCAGATAAAACCTTTCGTTTCGTTACTGACTTCAGAAAAGTAAACTCAGTCTCAAAATCTGACTCCTATCCGATTCCAAGGATAGACGATTGCATTGATAACATTGGACAATCAAAATTCGTAAGCAAATTTGATTTATTAAAAGGTTACTGGCAGGTCCCCCTGACACCGAGAGCTCGTGAAATATCAGCTTTTGTCACACCAGACGGCTTATTTCAATATACTGTCATGCCGTTTGGTATGAAAAATGCTCCAGCTACATTTCAAAGAATGATCAATAATGTTATAAAAGATTTAGACTGTTGTTATGCTTATATTGATGATCTTATTGTATGTAGTGATAGCTGGGAAGAGCATTTAACACATTTATATGATACTTTTGATAGATTGTCACAATCAAATTTGACTGTTAATCTTAGTAAAAGTGAATTTTGTAAGGCCACTGTTGATTATTTAGGGCACACAGTTGGCCAAGGTCAAGTGAAACCTATTATGGCTAAAGTGGATGCAATTACCAATTTTCCTCCTCCTACAAATAAAAAACAACTTATGAGATATTTAGGCATGATTGGATTTTACAGAAAATTTTGTTCAAATTTTGCTACTGTTGTTCAACCATTGACTCATCTTTTACGAAAAGATTCTAAATTCATCTGGAGTGATAATTGTCAAAACTCTTTTGAAAAAAGCAAATCACTTTTAATTAACAGTCCCGTTCTTATCACTCCAGACTTTAAAAAGCAATTCAAACTTGCCGTTGATGCAAGTGATGTAGGAGTTGGAGCCGTTTTATATCAAGAAACAGATGATAATGTTGAGAAACCTATATCATATTTTTCCAAGAAATTAGATAAACATCAGAAAAATTATTCCACTATTGAAAAAGAATGTTTTGCACTGTTGTCTGCACTTCAACATTTTGATGTTTATTTAAATCCCACTTTGCATCCTATTCTGGTTTATACTGATCATAATCCTCTCACCTTCATACATAAAATGAGAAACAAGAACCAGAGGTTGACTAGGTGGAGTTTATTATTACAGGAATATGATATTATTGTAAAACATATTAAAGGTAAAGATAATGTAGTAGCAGATGCTTTATCTAGATCTTATTGAAACACTGTATACATACTATATATATATATTTTTGTATATATTGTTCATGAAGTTCTCGTTACACTCAAACTTCTTTTAAGGGGGGAGGTGTTATGATATTGTAATTATTATATTTATATATCTTGGCCTGGTTTGTTTTGTGTGGCCTTGTGACGTGTATAATATGTTTACATAATACTTATAGTTGTTTACCAAATAATGTTATAACTGCGCAGTTTAGAAATCACTGGAACAATAAGGATACTGGTGGAATGACTAGAACTTTCTATTTGACTTACGTAATAATTATGGTGTGATTCAACTTCTACCGTATTCCAGAAGTTTCCGTTCTACAGTATATATACGGACAAGAAAGTTAGACTTTCAGAACATCATTTGTTGGACCTGATATTCTTGTGTTCTCAGCTGTTGGATTTATTTACGTTTCACACATCGTACTTCACAGACTTTTATTTTCGTTACATCATACTAGATTGTGACTGATTGGATATAATATTCCGTTTGGATTCAGGCAACAGTGACCAGAATTCCGGATCAAGAAAAAACAGGATTTTGAACAGTTAAGTTGACATTTTAGTTTTTTTTTGTAATATTTTTTGTAAACTTTGTATATAATAAATCTTGTTAAATTTTATTATTGATTTGTGTCTTTTGTTGGCTACAATTTAAAAGGTGATTTCGGCCGTAACAAAAAAGAGTAGGCTAAAATGCCGCTAAGTGGAGTGGAATTGGTATAAGTTGGTATAACTTGTTTCCCAATCCACTATAAATAAATAGGTTTTAAACGGTTATACTAGACTTCCAGACTACACATATGCTACAATCGTATGTGTATGATCATATCAGTTTCCCTGTTTATAATCGTGTGTGTATTATAGTGAGATCGACTGTCCGTTTACATGCGATAATGTTGTATCCAGTTCATTTTTTTTTAGAAAATTGTCAACGACACGAATAAAGATTAAAAGATGCATTGTACATGTATCTTGATTAAAAACAACAGACAATAACAATACGCACAAGCCTTGCACACAATGAATTTATATATAAAAAGAAACTTTTTGTTTACGACGTCGAAATTGTTTTAAAATGATAAAGTATAAAATCAAATTACAAATTCAATATTTTTTGGCATGGGCTTATGGCTGTATTACTTTCCTATGTATTTCGAAAAGGGTTTTCCTTATTAACGCATACCGTGTAATCGAACAGTTTTTACACAACTATTAAATCAGAAGTCAAATAAAAATTGTAGCGAAAATTGTTACAGACTTAACTAAATTGACATTTAAAAAGATAATAAATGAAATATGAAAAAGTAAGGGCTTTTATAGTTCAAATTGACAAAATCAGTGTCAGTTGTCTTAAAACCTTCATGAATATCGTTTTCTTTAGATATGGAGCGAATAAATACAAAATGACCTTACTTTTAAATGTCATAAAAAGGCAGAGGAAGTTAATTGTATCTTATTCCCTTAAAGTATTTTATGATCAGCTCAATATTACAAATGCTTTTTATATAGTCGAGCATAATAGAGGAACACATCAAACATATGGATGACCTATTATCTTTTGTTTGAAAGTCACGTCCCGGATGTTGAATGGCTTACATGGCTGAAATTTCCTCCGACAAAAATTATTTATTCTTGTTGTTTAAAATGGATTTTTCTGCATGAAAAATTGAGGAGATATGCAATAGATCTTGAATATTAAAACTGGTAAGGATTTTTCAACATGTTTGGTCTAATTATAATTATTTCCAAATTCAAATGTTCAAAACCGGAAGTTGATTTGAAGTGTTTCCAAGACGTAACGTCATAGTCAATATTTCCAATATTCCGAAGTACGCAAAGCAACAAACAAGTGTAAAAAGTTTAAGTACTGGACTAGAAGTTTAACAAAATTAGGGATCTGAAGATAAAAACGATACCAACGAGCAAAATTTACAAAACGTTGTTGTTCAGAATAACGAATCCGTGGTGGAGGCTATTGGTAATTCTGATCAGATTAATGTGGATGAAGATGAAACATTGATTAAGCATGTAGTACATAGGTGTTTAATGTGTACAGGTAAAGTTAAAAATAATGAATTTATGGTATCACAATGACAACAAGGATTTTATTATCCGATTACAGGACATTGAAAATGATTACCGAAAGTAAATTAAAATGTCCGAGAACATCAAACAATTTGGTCTCAGAAGCAGGAGGGAGTATTCCAATCCACAAAACAGAAACTTAATGCAGTTTCGAAGGAAAATAAGAAGAAAGAAAAAACTATCAAGGATTTGATTAGTGACAATAAGAATAAAGTCACTCAAATAAAAGAACTTACGGAAAAAACAAGAGTGTTTACATTAGAAAAACAAACTGACAAGAAACATTTGGAAGAGCTGCGAGCAAGGATTGCCGAGTTAGAGAAACGGAAGGATGTTATTTTAGACCAGAATGCTGGTTCAATTCAGATTATAGATCTTCTGTAATTGAGGTTAGAAAAATATGAGAAGGCTGGAAATATTCAATTTAATGATACCTATGCAAACAAAGTAAAATCTACGACGGTCAGTGATTTGAGGTGCGATAATTCAGGCACAGATGATACTGACAGTAGCTCACACAGACAGGAAAATGACCCCACAAATTATGAACTCAAGAATATTCTGACAACAATAGTTGGTGACAGAAAGCAGATGAAACAAACGCAATCGGTCTTTGAATCAAAACTGTTGAATTTAGAATAGTCGAAATGATGGGCACACTTTGATTTTTGCCAGTTCTATACTCCAAGGCATCGACCCGTCCAAATTGAAAAGCAATGTTTGTATGGACACACAGAGGGCAAATGTATTGATATCTATGATGACATTCGCTACAATATTGACTTATCGACGTTCGCTACTGTTGTCATTTGTGTTGGTGGAAATGATGTAAGCAATCAAAAAGATGGGAAACAATTTATATCAGTTTACAAAGACATGATCAGATACTTGAGGTCGATGGAATGTAAAGTTCACGTGTCTAGCATTCTTCCAAGAAAGGAATGTAACCTTAGTTATTTCAATAAACTCCTGGGCACTCTGTGTATTTCATTTCAAATAATGAAATCTTTTTGTCAAATGGCAATATTATAAGAAGTTTGTACAGGTATGATAATATTCATTTATACAACTACGGTACCATTAGATATTTAAGGAATCTTAATGAAACAGTAAAAATGTTCAATGCAGATAGTATTACGCCTTACATAATGGTGTATGTTTGCCACAGGGATTCCCTTGTGAAAGCGCAAGTAGCTTGATGATTCATATAATACAAAATGTAATGATGGTGGTACAAGTGTATGTCAAATATACAATCATATTACAAACCATTTTTTTACTAGTATGACAAGGAACTCCCAACATATGCCGAGCTTTGAAATTAATTTGGGCAGTTTAAATGTTAGTTTAAACTTATTTATTTATATTGAATTGGGAAACAAGTTATACCAACTTATACTAATCCCTCCCCACTTGGCGGGTGCGAGAGCGGCCCATGTAGCGGCATTTTAGCCTACTCGTTTTCGACATCTACAGAAGAGTCTTTAACGTGCTAATGGTGTTTCTCTCCCTTAACACGGGACAGCCATTTATCGTGCCCATCCGACGGACTAGCATCGTTTACCGAGACCATCCTCGCAAATGGTGTCGATAGTGCGTCGCAAATTTGATCCCTGAAATTTTCATCCCTAACGGGAATCGAACCAGGGACCTTTGGTTTCGTAGTCTGATGCGCTTACCACTACACCACGGCGTAGATGATTATTTAATTCATTCAAAAGATAGGATGTGTAGCAAAAATATATCTGGAGGTATGGCAATACTTTACAATAGAAAACTATCAAATTATCTTAAATTCATTGATAGTGAAAGTAAATTTGTACTTTGGGTTTATGTTAACAAAGCAATACTAAACTGCCCATTTGATCTTTTATTAGGTTGTGTCTATATACCACCAGAAAACACAAAATATTCTTATCCAGAGGCTTTTAATGAAATAGAATCAGAGATGATAAATTTAACAGATGAAAATATGTTTGTTTCTTTGATTGGAGATTTAAATTAAAAAACATCAGATTTAAAAGATTTTACAGAAAAGGATCAGTATTTATCCAAATATATTCATGTATATCAGGATTCAGATTTCAAAAACTTTACGGACGATTTTCAAATACTTCAGAAACATGACATTCTTTTAGGGAGGTATAGTTTATGTACCAGTCGGCCGAATAATTATAGCCATAAATTGATTCAATTTTGTAAAAATAACAACATGTACATAAGAAATGGAAGATTAGGAAAAGAGTATATTGGAAAAAGAACTTGTAAAGATTCGACCGTTATAGATTACGTCATTTTTTTTCAACTAATTTATTAGAATTGATGAAGGAATTTGAAGTTAAGGACTTTGATCCATGTTCTCTGATGTCAATTGTTTGGTACACGTCTTATTACATGCCTATATTCTAAGAAATGAACCTATTTCTGATACATGTTCAAAAGATGTTAATAATTCTAGTTTTGTTAAATGGAAATAAGATTCTAAAAATGACTATGTAGATGTAGCCTCCGGTAAATTGAGCACTGTTGTGGAACATGTAAATGAATTATCGCCTGATTCTGTCACGCAGTCAGAAATAGATTCTGTTGTTAAGATTTAAGCAATGTTCTTGTAAATTCAGCAAAAGATACATTTGGAAGTCTCAATAATACTACCAAAAATAAAAGTCATTCTAAACATAAACCATGGTTTAATAACAGATGTGAGAGAAAACGTAAATGTTTCAATAAGTCAAGGTCAAAATATAATAAGGTTAAAACCACAAGAACGTATAAAAATCTTTAACTGAGTTCGAAAAACTACCAGAAAACTTTGAATGAGACTTTTGCAAAATATCAAGAAAACCTTTCTAAAGAACTAAGGTCCGCTTCATATACAGATCCTAAAAAGTCAAGTACCAATAAATCAAAATCTGCAGACATTTCTTTGATAGAATTTTATAATTTTTATAAAATGACAAATGTTCATGAAAAATATGAGCCATTGGAGATGCGTGACATTGAAATACCCGCAAATTCATTAGAAAAAACTTGATGAAAGCATAACAGAAGCTGAGATCAGAAAAGTCGTAAAACAGTCAGTTAACAACAAAGCCAGAGTGTATGACAAAATTTTAAGATGGATATATAAAATCGACTTTAGAACAGTCTATTGATATATATTTTAAATTATTTAATCTTGTATTTACTTAGGTCGTATTCCAGAGAATTGAACTGTTGGTATAATTAAGCCTTTATATAAAAATAAAGGGGATGGTAACCGACCAGAAAATTATAGGCCAATTACACTTATTAGCTGTTGAGGAAAGGTTTTTACTGCAATTTTAAACTCCAGGTTATCTGCTATTTCTGAGGAATTTCATATCTTACATGTCTTAAATGAAAATCAATCTGGGTTTCGTAGAGGACATTCCCTTTGTGATACTATTTTCATTCTTCATTGTTTGATTTCTTGTATTTTGCGTCTGGCAAAAAACTATTCTGCTGTTTTTTTTTATATAAGTAGAGCATTTGATATTGTATGGAGAGCAGGTCTGTGGTAGAAATCACTTAAATTTGGCATGGGAGGAATTTTTTGTTAAAGTAATACAGAATATGTATAATAAAATAACATCTTATGTTGTTCACAACAATTCCTTCTCTGAGTTCTTGCTTGTAAAGTTGGTGTCAGACAGGGTGAACATTTACAACCTTTATTGTACTCTTTTTATTTAAATATTGTTCTTTGTTTATTTGAATGATTTAGGTGTTTTTGAATATCAACAAATTGAAAGTATTGGTCTTGTGAATAATGTATAGAATGTCTTGATTTTTATCTCAGACTTTTCATATTATTATATGCAGATGATGCAATATTATTATCTGATGCCAATGAAGGGTTACAAGATACTACTAAAACATTCAGTAGATATTGTGATCAGAGGAAGCTTAAAGTGAATATTGATAAAACTAAGATTGTTGTGTTTTCTAAAAGAAAAGTAGGAACATGTTTTAATTTTAAATATAAAGATGAAAACATAGACATGTGTGATCAATTCTGCTATCTTGGACTATTATTTAACTATAACGGTAGTTTTACTTCAGCAAAGACTGAAATTATACTGCAAGCCCAAAAAGTTATGTTTGCTGTTTTCAGGAAAATAAGAAATATCCCACTTCCGGCTGATCTTTAATTAAATTATTTGACACTCTAATCCTACCAATTCTGACATACTCATTTGAAATATGGAGGTTTGAAAATGTGTCTGATATTGAAAGAGTACATTTGAGTTTGTATAAAAAAAAATTGTAAAAGTCCGAGGAATCACTCCGAATTTCATGGTTTATGGAGAATTGGGAAGATTTGCTTTAAGCGTTCATATGGTTGGATTTTGGCTTAATTTAATGTCATCAAATAAACTATCTAGTAAATTGTATCGACTTGTGGTGAATTTGAAAAGTTCGAAAGGTTTAACTTTCAAATGGCTTAATCACATTGAAAATTCGTGTAATTCTACTGGTTTAAATTATTTATTCAGTTCAGATGAAATCAGTTTGAGTCGTGAATTTATCAAAATCAAAACTAAGAAAGGAAAAGATCAATTTATACAATCTTGGTATTCAGATATCGAAAAAAGTTCTAGAGGTAACTTATACGGAATGTTCAAAACAGAATTTAAACTGGAGCCATATTTACTTTGATTTAATTATTCTTCTATAATATTGTTAATTAAGTTTAGAACAAATAAGATCCATATTCCAATATAAACTGGAACATGGGGAAATGTCCCGAGAGAAAACAGAATATGCAAATTGTGTTTTGAAAGAATTGGTGATAAATGTCACTATTTATTTTTTATGTCAAGATGAAAATAGAAATTATTTTGAGTTTATATGTTCCTTCTTATTTTCATGAAAACCCAAGCCAATCTAAAATGAAAGGTTTGCTCTCCCTTTGCCATGTAGAACTATTAACAATATTTCTCAGTTTATAAACCGTTATGCAAATTAATATATAAAATTTTCTTTGTAAATTGAATTGCTGTATTGTACCAATATTGATTATGATTGTATTGTAATTATGGTTCATGTTACACATTTATTTGTCTGATGACTTACAAGTATTCAAGTATTTTCCTATTGTTCTCTTAAATTTCATGATTGTTCATGAAATGGCGTTTAACCCTTTCATTGCTAACTTGGATACCACAAAACAACATGATTTAATGTGTTATATTCAGATTTGTTTAGTACTTAATGGACATAGGAGAAATGTTCAGTTAGTTTGTTAAGCGACATTAACTTTTAAATATTAATGACATATTATGAAAGACACATTATGAAAGTTATTTATCGGTGGTAGCAAGGTATTCACATTTGAAATAAAAATGGCGGGAAACGTAATGCCATATTGAACCGTATGCATTGATGGCGCTTGTAAAAGGAATGGACAGCTTTTAGAGCAACTTTGATTTTGTAGAAAATAATGGAACAAAAATAAATGGATTAATCGACGCATACTAAAAACAAACAAATAATACAGGGGAAGTGATAGCAGCAATTGTGGCGCTAAATTACGCACGTAGTAGCAAAAAAAAATATGAATTAGTTATAAAATCTGACAGTGAGTACGTAATTCGAGGTATCACGAAAAAAGACATTTTATATTGGAGAGGAAACGACTGTAAGTTGAAAACTTCCAATGCACCGGTTAAAAATAAGGAATTGTGGCAAAACCTTTATGATTTGAGCAAGAATATTAATGTGAAATGGGTCCATGTTCGAAGGGACACGGAAAATGGGCAGACAATTGCCGATCAGTTAGCTAAAGGAGCATTCGATGAGGTCGAGAAGGAAGCAACAAAGAATGAAGAAACCAGTTCTAATCAAATTGAAGAAATGCAAGTAAGAAAAAAGCAACACGAAGGAGAGTCCGTTAATGTAGCAAATATTAGAGATACAGAAGAAGTAGTTACAAGATCCAGAGAAAACAGACAAATGAAAGAAGAAAAGAGACAGTGAATTCATCCGATGTAAACAATCAAGTTTTGTCGGTTGAAAATATTTTGATGACAGAGAATGCGGAAAAACATTGAATGGGCTATTAGAGGAAGAATTTGATGACGATAAAACATATGTGAAATATGGGGTTAATCAAAATCAGTGTTTGATGTGTGATAATGGATGCAATGAATTTATAATTAATTGTAGATTTTGTCACGGTAAGGTACACTATATATTTTCCTTATTGCCAGGTTATTTTCTGGGTTTAGTAGATCAAGGTTGTGTAGAATTAAGGTTTTACAATTGTTGTAATGATCAGGATAAATTCAAAGACATTAATTTTTTGGACAAAATTTATGCTAAAAATGAAGAGTTGAAAATAGCAGGTGATAAAGTTAATTCACTATCGGACCAGGTTTATAAGGTACAAATGGAAAAAGAAAATTTGGTAAAGAGGCTGCAAAAAATTGAGAATTCCTACCAGAAGCGTCTTAGTTAACTGAAAGCAAGTGAAATTATTACACATGAACATGAACAGAAAAACGAAATAGAATTTTTGATGTCTAAAATAAAAAAAGTCACAGACGAGAACAGGAAACAGGAGAAAGCTGTCAAAGACAAGACCAGAGAAATAAAAAATAAAGAATTGCTGATAAAATAATCATCAAAGAAAATGAAAGTGCTTACAGAAGAAAAACAGGCGGATAAACGACATATTGAAAATCTTAGAAAACGCATTAATGAACTGGAATTATGCAAGTCAAAGATTTTAAATCAGAACGCAAATTCTAAAGAAGTGATTGTCACTTTGCTGTCCAGACTTGACAGTTTTGAAAATCGCAAAGGACAACCTTTCAGACAAGAATTGGAATCACATGCCGATAAAGTTTGTAGAAAAGTAACGACAGAAACGTCAGGATCTGTAATAACCAAAAATGTTAATAGTTCTTCGTAAGGACGGAAGAATTCAGAGAACGATAACAAAATATTGTTCATTAAATAATTTGAAACGAGGTTGTTGGATGTGGAAAACAAGCAAGAGAAAGAGAAAGATGAAAAGCTTCTTATTATCAATAGCGTAATTTTAAGGAACGAAATTCTTATGTCAAGGAGAGATATTATAAACGTGAACTATGTTTTTATTTCCGACGAACTGGCTATTGTAAATATGGTCAAAAATGCAAATACAGACATGAAAAACCGAGGAATGACCACGAGGAAAGTGAAATAAGACACGAACAAGAGCCGTCCTCAGAGGAGGAGCGAAGTTCTTATTGATTGGCAGTTCAATACTTAAAGGCGTCAATACAAATCGATTACGAAGAGATTTGGATGTTTGAACACATAGTGGAGCAACTGTGTTAGACATTTATGATGACATACGTTTTAATATTGACTTATCAAAGTACCACACTGTCATAGTACATGTAGGCGGAAATAACGCTGATAAGACACTTTACAACTATTTACGGAGATTTAATCAGCTTTTTAAAAAGAAACCACTGTTTGGTTTACGTATCTGAAATCTTACCAAGAGCCATATGTGATGTTACAATATTCAACAACAGACGTTACGAGCTTTGCTCAAGGAACGTATCATTCGTTGTAAAGGCTGAAGTTTTCTTGGACTCCGAAAACAACATGTCAAAGCATTTGTATTGGTCTGGTGGTATTCATTTGAATAACAATGGTATTGTTCACTTCTTAAAGAATCTAGATAATTATGTAAACATGTTTTATAGTGATAGAAGTAATCAGTATAGAGACAGAAGAATATTACAGAATGGTAATTACAGAAATGTTAAGGTGGATGGGTATTGACTTTATCAAATTAAACATGCAGATGAGAGCAATGTGTTGGATGGTAGACTACGTGATATATCTTACAATTCAGAATTAAAAATCACATGTTTAAATGTTTGTGGGATAAAAGCAAACTTAAGGTTACCTGAATTTCGAAATTTGATAAGTCAGTATGATATTTGTATATGCACTAAAGAGGCTAAAATTGATGAGTTGATGAGTTAGATTTACCTGATTAATATAGGTATTTTGCAAAAATTAGAAAACAATTCAAAAAACCATCTGGCGGTATTGTTTTTATTTCTAAAGAATATTTAAAAACATATGTGAACTTTCGTGTAAACGAATCGGAATTCGTATTGTGGGTAACAGTTCATACTGTGTTTGAAGAGAATGCTGATTTATTAATTGAATGTGTATACATACCTCCAGAAAATTCTAAATACTCTTCGCCTGAAGCTTTAACAGAAATTGAGACCGTGTTGAAATCTTTACTTAAAGAAAATGTATACTGTGCCTTTTTTGGTGACTTCAACGCCAGGTCGGGTACTTTATTAGATTATGTCATACCCGATGAAAATCTTAAAATGTACAGGTTGACATTGGAAATTATTTATCTGATTATTTATATGAATTTAAAAAACTACGGAGTGCAGATATTCTGTTAAACAGATTTACAGGAGATCAAGGAAATTATAATGCGTATGGTCATATTTTTATAATTTTGTGTAAAAACAACAATTTATTTATTGTAAATGGTCGTGTTGGAAATGATAAGATGATTGGCAAAGTGACCAGTAAGAATTTTAGTATGGTTGATTACTTTTTAGCCACTGGATACTTGTTTCCATTTTATTACTGAATTTGAAGTTATGGACTTTGATCCTTTGATGTCTGATGTTCATTGTAGACCTCATGCCAGTATTATTTTTAATAATACTGTTGGTTTTGACGAAGAAGTTAAAAAAGAAAATTGTAAGGTTAAACCGGGAAGGATAGAAGAAACTAGAGGTAGGGGCTGTCGGAACGACAGCTATACTCGCATCCCAAATCTATTTGTAAACAAAACTTCTTAACATGTTCAGTTTCCATTCCATTACAGTTTGTATCGGTAACAAATAACCCTTGTAGAGATAATCACAACCTATTTTTACTGTAATCTAACATTTTGGCCTATTTTCCATTTTGGCCCTTTAAATCCTAAAAATGCAAAATAAAAGCATGCCTAGCATTACAGTTTGCATCTGTAACAAATAACCTTTTCACACATATATCATAACCCACTTTTACTATAATTTAACTATTTGGACCATTTAAGGGACCCATAGCCCCTTAAACTGAAATTCACAAATGTCTTCAACTTTTTTTCTATTCTGAAATAGGAGTTCGTGTCACAAGGCTCTTTGTCTATTTTGGCCATTTTTGTCCCTCCCAGGCCACCTTTTAGAAATTGGGAATTCCAAACCTTTTGTGCATCTGCAGTTAGCAAGCAACAATATGACATAGTTATTTTAGTAATTATGTTTTTTTTCTGTTTCGGCCCTTTTTGGTCCCTCCCACCCCCTTTTAAAAATTTGGAATTCAAAAACCTTCTTGCGCATCTACAATTAGTAAGCAACAATATGGTAACAATAAAAATGCTTTAGATTCAAAAATAAAAATGGAGTTCACGCCACAAAGCTCTTTGTATAATTTGGCCATTTTTGGTCCCTCCCAGGCCCTCTTTTGAAAAATTTGGAATTCTAAAACCTTATTGCGTTTCTACAGTTAGTAAGCAACAATATAGCACCAACAAAGTGGTAAAAATTCAAAAGTGAAGGAGTTTGCATCACAAGAAAGTGTGACGGACTGACGGACAGACGGACAGACGGACAACGGACGACCTCAACAACAGTATAACCGAACATTCATTCGAAAGTGCGGGTATAAAAAAGGTGCAATGTTTTGAGTGTGTTGATTCAAAATTGAATACTAATGACATTTTTGAAAACTTATTGGCTATAGACAAGAAAAAATGTTCACCTAAATCAAATATTGAAGAGATTGTTGAACAAATAAACAACAGTTTTCTAGAGTCTGCACATGAAACATTTGGTAATAAAAATTATGCATTTTAAAACTCCAAAGAAAAAAAATTAACACTGGTTTACCTCTTCTTGTTATTTTAAAGGAAAAGAGTTTCATAGAGCGAAGAAAAAGTATAATGTTTTTAAAAATGAGGATAGTAGATATACATTAAAGGTTGCTAGTAAAGCTTAATTAAATAAACGTTATCAAGAAGTGCAGTTCAAAGTCGAACAAGAACTGCGCAGAAAATCGAAAACTGAGCCAAAGTAACTGTGGGAAATTTCGAATCGTTTTAACAAAAATGAATCTATATCAAAGGAGTTATCCCTGAAATATGGCTTCTAGGAATTATTGTTCCAGTATATAAAAATAAGGGTGGCCCTAGTAACCCGGATTCTTATAGAGGAATTACTTTACTTTCGTCCATTGGAAAAGTATTTACGTCAATCTTAAACAATAGACTTTCAAAATATGCAGACCTTCTAGATATTATTCCAGAATCACAAGCGGAATTTAGAAAGGTTTTCGACTTTAGATAATAATTTTTGTCTCCATGTTTCGATAGAATTATATTTGTCTTATGGTCAAAAGTTATATTGCATGTTTGTTGATTTTCGAAAAGCGTTTGATACAATTTGGTGAATAGGTTTGTGGCAAAAATTAAATCATATGTTAAACTTAATGATGAAGTGTCTGGATTCTTTTCTAGTGAGATTGGGGTTCGTCAAGGTGAAAATTTGTCCCCTTTATTGTTTTCTATATTTTTGTCAGATATTGAAGGATTTGTTTCAATAAGAATGGCATATTAGGTCTGAGTAATATCACAAATGAATGTCAACATAACCTTCGAATTTTTCTTTTTATTTTTATGTTGTTATATGCAGACGATACTGTTATACTAGCTGAGAATGCTGCAAATATGCAGAAGTCTTTAGAAGTATTTGAACATTATTGTAGCAGATGGAAGCTTTCCATTAATGTTTATAAGACAAAGACTATAGTGTTCTGTAAACGTCAGTTAAGAATCAACAGGAATTCAACAGGAATTTTATATTAACGGATCAAAGGTAGAATGTCGAATCATATTCCTACACTAGAAACAGCTAATGCTTAGTATCATGGGATTATGGGTTCAAGCAAACCCTCCGCCGAAATTACGCTTAAGCCGATGATGTTAAGCGAACACCGATAGAGTTAATGGTGTTCCGAGATATTAATGAGCGACCGCTTATTAAGGAAACGACCGATAACTTTGACCACCCGTGGTGGTTGCACGCAGCGTGACAAAACGGCGATAATTTATCGATCCCAGAAGAATTGTATGGCAGCTAATTAATCCGGAAGGTGAAGTTTTTATTCTGTCTTGTGTGGTGCAAAAGATGTATTAACAATTTAAATCACTTGTCCAAAAGTATATCTATAAATGGATAATAAAATAGAAAACGATTTATTTGTTTTTATTTAAGTTTATTCACATCTGATAATGATCGTCATAATATATATTCAAAAATAAAATTTTAATTTTAGTGTATTGGTAATTCCTTAGAATTAAATATATATTCAGCCGGGTCATGTCAGATATTCTGTATCATAAAGATAACTTTCTCAGCTCGGATTCAAACTACTAAAAATTATATGATCTATATTCATCATGTTTATATTGTAAATCGGATAATAATCCACATGCAGAGTGTTACTGTAAATAGAACAGGTAAAAAGCTATTAGCCTGTCTTAGCGCTATATTTAGGTTAAAACATCCACAGATTAACACCTGTTATACTAATATATATAGCAGAATAAGTTACTTACCTTCACTGTTAAATTATGATATCGGAAGTGTATGCGGGCGAAGGACATTTGCGCCAATTTACCTGTAATTCAAAGGGACGTTTGCGCCAATGAATATGAGGACGTTTGCGCTAATCTACTTTTTACTTACAAATGGACCAGAATCATTTCACGCACACTACAATGCACAATTCTATGCACATCATCCTTCTATATTTGTATTTCTTGATGTTATTTTCCAACAACAAACGGTTAATTACATTAAGATTAGGTTTTTAAGCGAAGAAGCTCCGATTTCGAAAACTGAGAAGGAAACAATTGAGAAATTGTAGGAAACCCACAGGAAATACAGAGCAGGTGAAGTAGCAGGTGAAGTAGACAGAGCAAGTATGCTTAGGGTTATTGGATACAGGTTTAAGACCCGAACTGATTTAAGATGACTTTTTCACTTTTAACTTTTTAATTAGTGTGCTGAACTTTTTAATTAGTGCTGTTGATTAAATGTGACAAAATAACGTATATTTTTTAAAATAAATTGTTTTAAACATTTTAAAGTATATTTAAAAAAATCCAATCGTAAAACCAAGAAACAGAATAGTATATCGATTTCAGAAAACAAAGACGAAATTTAAAGAATAAGACAAAAATGTTGCAATCAGCTACAAAATCTCCAGCTTACGTAGAAAATATAATTGTAGTTAAACAAACACATGTCAAAAGCTGTATAAATTTCGTCGAAAAACGAACAGGTAGTTTGGAATTCCGTAATGAAAAATTAAATCCAGTTTACATGCTGAAGTGTTTTGTTCGAACCAAATTCATCCAATTAAATGAAATATATTATCAAGAACTTGTAAAATATAAGTGGTGTACAAATATTCAATTGAGTATGTTAAAATATATGTGTACTTTAATTATTAACAAAACGATTTGTTATGTTAAAATCCAACGCAATCGATTTTTGTAGTCTTAGGTCGTGTTTGATTACAAGAGAACCAGATACGGTTTCATAATCCTGTTTTTCAAAAACTTACAAATGAAATCAAACGCTAAAACTAAATACCGGTTTTGTTAAAGAAAACCGGTTTTAGTTTCAGTGTTTGATTTCATTTGGAGACCAAAGAATATTCTAAATCAAATTAATGAACATGGATATTACAAGTTATCCTGTGCTTGATTTTCTTTTCGATGATGATTTAAATTTTATACCAATGATTAATTTTATTGCTGCTAGAACAAAGAGGGACAAAAAACCACGTATTGAAGGTTATGTTGAAAATGTGCTACCTTTCTATAATATAGATGACTTCAGATCTGTGTTCCGTTTTAGCAGATCACTGTTTGAAGAACTTGTGTGCATGATTGGTGACAATGTTGTAAAAAAACACCCTCGTGGCGGAGGTAAAAAGCCTGTGTCCGCTGAAAAAACCATCCTTGTTGGATTGTATTATATGGGATGTCAGGAAACAATTAGACGGATTGCGGACAAATTTAATATTTCAGAATATTCAGTAGTAAAGTGCCGAAATAATTTCCTAAGTGCACTACATGATCAGTTACAGGACGTTATCAAATTAATAAAATCGCTGCTTCATTCTGCACATTTTCTGTCGAATGATGTTATAAACAACGAATACACACTAACAGCAACCGTCGGTAGTTTTGTCCATTTAGCGTTTTAGTGGAAGACCATTTGATATTCTCGGGGGGGGGGGGGGGGTTGGGTTGGGAGTAATTTTGAAAATGAAAAACTGAGCTTGGCAATAACTAAAAAAAAAAAAAAAACACGATGAAATTGAATATATCCTCCATGCTATAGGACAAGACAGGATTGTATTAAAAAATCAATAAAACCAAAGCCATTCTGTATTGAACATGTTGAAAATAAATCTAACGAAACAATAATTTATCTAAACCGTACACACAAATATCATATTATATACTTTACTTTATCATATATTTAGTAGAAAATACAGTAGTTTTGAATATTTAATAAATAGCATGCTGTTTAATCTGTATCGCTCAACTTTGATGCGCACCCTTTATCACACCCCTTTGTCGCATGTCTACCCTTTATCACACCCCTTTATCACATGGCTTACCCTTTATCACATAGCTTTTTTTCATTTTTTTTTCATTTTTAATTTTTTGGTTTTTTTTTGGGGGGGGGGGCAAAAGCATTTTTTATTTGGGGGGGGGGGGGGAGTAAATTTAAAAAAAAAAAATGTTCAAATTTTTTCCCGATCATTTGACTTTTTTTATTTTTTATTTCACAAAATATTTTCCCCAATCAATTTCATTTGTAGCAGTAGACTTTAATTTGGAAAATTTGAAGTCCTCTGTTTAAATATATGATAAAGTGTATAATACATGTTAAAATCTGTATCACATGCTGTATCAACCTCGACCAATATCAGCCCTCGTGCCAAGACCCTCTGGCTGATATTGGTTTCTCGGGTTGATACAGCATGTGATACAGATTTTACCATGTATTATTCTCTATATAGTAACCACTAATAAAATAACCAGCACAAATAATATTAACCCCTCTTTCCCGCGGGTAACTGCGCGTAGGCAGAATAACTGTAAGGGAAAATGCACGTCGTAAAAATAACCCCCTATTTCCCTCGGGAAACTGCGTGTAGGCAAAATAAAGACAAAATGCGAACGAGCGCGTAAATAAAATAACTCCTTTGTCGACAAATTGCATGTCTTTTCAAATAACAACTTGTCGTTGGGTAGAAATGGCGACGGATACAAAATTGTCTTGTAGATTTAGACTTATTTAGAATATATTCGTCTACAAAAAGACTCTGTGCACATCAGGAAAAGAACCCTATTCTGATATAATAATTCAGTATAATAATACAGTTATGGCCTTCATAAAAGTTAATATCCCAATTATTAAATATCGAAAATTTCATCAAGTTCGCACGTTGACCTGTTGACCGGAACAGAGGACCATTAAAATGCACCCGTATATGCAATAGAATTATGTAAAGTTCTTTTTTTGAATAACATATTTTTTAGAAAGACATTTATCATGAATATAATCAGACTGTACTAACGATTCAGTTTCTTGGCTGGTGGAGGGCGAGTTCGTCGCCATCTTGAATCCGATAAATCTTGTTTCAGGGCAGGTTTCATCGTTTCTTGAATCCGAGAAAATCCGGTTTTGGTTTCTTGTAAAATAACGTGTTGGTTTTCAAACCCGGTTCCGGATTCTTTGTAATCAAACACGGCCTTAATGTAAACGGTTTAAATTCGAAGGAAAAAAGATATAGAGTTATAGAATGGATTAAAGCGCAAAAAGTTTGATAAGTTTTTTACAAGAAACTCATTTTGACGAAAACATCGGAAAAGAAATGAATAACAATACAGAGTATGACACTTTTTGTAGTAACGGAACATCAGCCAGTAAGGGGGTGGCTATTTTTATTAAAAAATCATTGGAGTATGAATTAATTAGTAAATTTTGTGATACTGACGGGAGAATGGTTCTAATTAATACACAGATAAATAATACTATTTTTACATTTATCAACATATATGCACCAAACAGTCAAACTTTCAGAAATTCTTTTTTCAAAAAGATAAGTGATGACATAAAAGAACATGGGCTTGGAATACCAATACTCGGGGGAGATTTTAATGACACACTTAAACCTATTGATAGAAAATCTATTTTGACGGGACAATTTATTCAACCTGTTAACAGTTTCAAATCTATGATAAAAATCGAACAAACTATCAGATGTTTGGAGAAATTTAAAAACAACAATTTACATGGAGAAGAAAAGATAGGTTACATGTTAGTAGGATAGATATAATCTTTATAGAATCAGATTTTTTAGTACTTACAGAAACTTGCAAAAAATTAAACCTGCTATTATACAATCTACCGATCACCAGTGTGTATTTATGAAATTTAGACCAGAGCTAACAGAACGAGGGAATGGGTATTGGAAAATCAACAATTCAATTTTACAAGATAAAGAATACAAAGAACTAATCGATAATTTGATCGATAAATACCTTATTGAAAAATGCCTAGTTCGATCTGTCTACTATAGTTTGGTAGGTTTTGGACTACTTGAACAAAGATTTGATCGGAATAAGGATTAACCAATCAACTCCATCAAGAGAATACTTGGTGACGTCACAATTCTACCATAGTTCTACCATTTTAAATCGTGGGTAGATGTTTAGTTGACCAGACATGCGCAGCAAAACAAAATTAAATGACCACACATGCGCAGAAAAACCTTTTAGTTAAACTTTAGTAACTTTGGTTAATGATCGAACTAGGCCAAAGACTCGCTTGATTGTAGGTTATTATTGGACAGTTTTAAAACTGAAGTAAGGGAAGTAACTAAGTCAACTAGAAAAGAACGATGTATATTAGAGCGATATTTAGAACAAAAACTTAAACTATTAGACGAGTCTAATTTAAATAATTCTCATTTAAAAAAAGAAATTGATGGAATTGAAGGAGAGCTGAATAATATATACGAAAAAAAGGAAAGGGGCTCAAGTTAGATCTAGAGAAAAATGGGCAGAATTTGGGGAAAAAAATAACTCTGACTTATTTTCTTGGGCTAGAAAAAAAGAGACAAGTTAAAAAAGCTATAAATGAAGTTAAAGGGGAAAAAAGGGGAAATTATATCTAATCAAGAGAAAATATTGACTGAAATTAAAGCATTTTATGAAAATTTGTATAATGAAAAGAACTTGACTGATAAACTTAACCGAAGAATATATCACTTACACAGAATTGAAAATAGAATTAACGAAAATGACAAATTAGCGAGTGATGGAAAAATTACGGTGGATGAATGTACACAAGGAATTTTTAAAATGAAAATAAACAAATCTCCAGGTTTAGATGGTCTAACGGTAGAATTTTACAGACTATTTTGAGAAAAACTTAAACAAGTACTAGTTAAAGTCCTTAATACAAGATATGATAAACAATGTTTATCATATATTCAACGCACTAACATATTAACTTTGATATTTAAAAAGGGGGATCCTCTTCTCCTAGAAAATTATCGTCCAATATCGCTTCTAAATGTAGACTTTAAACTCTTGTCATACGTGCTTGCACAGCGGCTTAAAATAGTACTTCCTAAAATTATAAATGTAGATCAGACTGGTTATGTTAAAAACAGATTTATTGGGTTTAAGCTGAGACAAATTCAAGACATTATAGATGACACAGAAAAATATAAAATAGAGGGAGCATTATTTTTTGTAGATTTTACAAAAGCTTTTGATACTCTGGAATGGGATTTTATTAGATGGGTTGAAACCATGTATACAGATATACAAACATGTGCTATAAACAATGGATGGGTATCAGAAACATTTCAAAATTCACTGGGAATTAGACAAGGATGTCCTTTATCTGCTTTATTGCTTGTTTTGGCTGTCGAAATCATGGCTCAGAGATTGAGAACCAATAAAAATGTAAAATTAGTATTAAACTAGATAATAAAAATCACAGTATTAATGTTTCACAACTAGCTGATGACATAACACTTTTTTTATAAAATAGAGAAGATGTTATAGCTTCATTGAATGAAATAGAAATTTTTGGTTCTTTTTCAGGCTTAAAATTAAACAGGAATAAAACAGATGGGTTGTGGATAGGTAAATTGAAATCATGCAAAGATAAAATTGCCGGGATAAATTGGGGAGATAAACCTATCAAGACTCTTGATATTTATTTTGGGCACAATAAAGAGGAATGTCAAAAACTGAATTGGGATGGTAAGATAGAAAAGATGACAAAAATATTCATGACATGGGAGAAAAGAAATCTTTCCACTATAGGGAAAATATTGATTGTTAAAACATTGATAGTACCTTTATTTACATTTATCGGAAGCGTATCTGTAGTTCCAGTGATATATATAAAAGAAGTAGAAAATAGTTGTTTTAAGTATATTTGGGATGGGAAACCAGACAGAGTCAAACGAAACATATTGGTAAGTCCAGATCAAAAAGGTGGGTTAAACATGATCGATCTTAAAGTTATCTTATGGCTTTATATGCTTCATGGGTTTATAGATTAGTAACTGGTGAATTTGCCAACTGGAAAATTATTCCATTCAAATATATATATTCATATGAAAAGATGGTACCTGTATTTAATATGAATTTGAACGATATCAAAAAATTAGATTATTTTAAATATATGCCAGAATTTTATAAGCAAGTAATAAAGTCATGGATTTTGACTGGGGGAGGGCAAACAGAAGAACCAGTCACTTTTGTAAATTGGATTTAATTTAAAATAACTTGGATTTCTGAATTTCATAAACTAAAAAATTCTATTCCTAAAAAATGAACAAATATAATTACAAAAGAGAATTCAGTAAAAAGTCAAGTTAATATTCAACGAAATAGGATCATATGGAAAAATGTCTTTAAAGAAACTTCCAGCTTGTCAAATAAAATGTATAATAACTCACTTTTATCTAATAGAATAGATTCATCGATAGGAGTTATAAAATGGCTCAGAGAATTAGAGATACAAGAAAAACCAAATATGAATTCATTATATAACTTTGTTTTTAAATATTTGACTGAAAATGAATTAAGAATTTTTAGATGGAAATTATTACAATAAAATTTATTTTGGATAATAAAACTTCAACATATTGTATTTGGATATAAAATATCTGATGATAATTACTATTTTTTTAATTATTTTATTACAATTCTTAGTTTTTCCATACATAAGTCTTATTACTTATCAGAACAGAAAACACAATACATTGATGTTTTTAGAATTTTTCAGAATTTTTGTTAAAGAATATATTAAAAGGGTGGATAACATTAAATGTAAGACAGAAAACAAAATTTTATTAACAATTAAAAAGAATATTAATAATAGTCTATCTTGAACATATTTATTTGAATATGATATTGTATTTATGTTATAATCAGCTGTTTATTTCCCTGGATAGATAGTGGAGTGTAACAGGATACATCAAGAGAAACTTGGACTCTTGATTAGATCTGTAACAAGCAAGGATTGTCTAATAAATATATAATTTGTTGTTAAAAAAAAAAAAAAAAACTTTCTCAGCGAGGTTTAGAAAGATAAATATATTCGTTGAAGAATAAAAAATATCAATTTGATCGCATCTGTCTCCACTATTATTACCTGTGTGTATTTTTCTACACGTACCTGTTCGAAAGGCGAAGTTACTATCCGATGCAAATATTAGTGTATTCACGAGTTAAATCACTTATCGAAAACTGTATCCATAGGCAAGTTATTTTAATAACTAATTTTATGTAGGCGTATGACGAGTTAATTTTATTTTCCTTTGATATTTGAATTACTTCCTTCTAGAACCTGTATTTTGTCGTTTCATTAAGACCCTCATCTGAAGTTTTCGAAATAAAATTCATTTTGATTGGTCAGTTATGAAGTAATGTATTTAGTTTTAGAAGCTTTGTTTTCATTGGTCAGCTTTACGCACACAGCTCCGGAATAATTAATTAGCCTACAGATAAATGTAAACAAAGAAGTAGCGAGAAATTTGTCAAGTTTATGAGTTTTTAATGATTATTTAATGTATGTAAGTGAATTATCCGGACGAATGGAGATGTAGGAGCATTACGGCGAGGTAAATTTTTGCAAAATATCACACGAAGGGCTAGAAGACAACTTTGACCTTTGTTACGTTAAATTTGCTGGACATCGCCATTTTGGAATTGTACATTTTTACGTAAACACTATGGCAGGAACTCGGGTTGCTATTATTGGACACAGTTTTGTATGTCGTTTAACTGAATTTTTATCATGGGACAGTAAATTTCCACCCAATTTGGATCTTACACAATGTGACATTCGTTTTTATGGAATCAGCGGTGGCAAGGTGGGTCGACTGCAATATGACAGCGAGTTCTGGGCCTTTATGCATCATTTCCGTCCACAAATCGTTATATGCCAACTAGGAGGCAATGACATTTCATATGATAAAAGACCAGAAACGGTGGCTTGTTCCTTAGTGGATTTTTTAAGCAACATAATGCAATTAAACTTTGTGCTGATTGGAATCATGTGTGAAATTTTCCCTAGACCGAATCCGAGATACATGTTGCCTGAACATTATCATTGGAATAAAAACATTGTGAATCAGATGCTGCCGGTGCTGCTGGAGGACAGTCTGCCGTACACGTCAATATTTTGGAGGCATTTACGACTTATAGATAGCTCGTTACCTATTTTTGATTTTGATGGAGTGCATTTATCCACAATTGGACTGAAAAAATATTATCGCAGCTTAAGACTAGCAATTATGCATGCTTTAGATGCCATTCATTACTACCGTTACTGGTAGCTTGTATCGATTGCATGTTCTTAGAACTGCATGCTCTTAGGTTTACATTTCCAGATTTATTGCAATATGCAGCTGTTTATATTTTGTACCTGTCATCAATTTTAGTTTCCTGATTATTTTCTACTTCATAGTTATATACATAAGGTAATTATTTGCGTTACAAGTTTTCTTTTATATACGATCAGTTGTCATGGCAGGTTTCTTTGCATAAATGTATTTCACTTCAGTCATACATGTTATATACATGTACTTGATTTTACCACACACGATTAACGACGTTATATACTTATATGTTGGAACACATATGTATATTGCCATTCAGGCTGGGTTAGTGATATATCTTAGCCAGATAAATAAGGCTATTACATGTAAGGGTTGTTTACTTTTGGTCAATTTTTATGGCCGTACCTTCATAAAGGTTGATAATTATACATTTAGCTATGGTTATATAGCTATGCCAATTATGGCTGTTACAGTTGTTTCGGTTATACAATGACCGTACCTTTATTTGGTTGGAAGAATATTATTAGGTCAGTACTGTGTTAGTTATATATTCTAACCAGTTAAAAGGCCGTACCATATAATGGTTGTTTACTTTTGGTCAATTTTATGGCCGTACCTTCATAAAGGTTGATAATCTGCATTTAGCTGCGGTCATATAGCTATGCCAAATTATGGCTGTTATACATGTATTTATTTCAGTATTACAATGGCTGTACCATAATTTGAATTGATATAATTTATTAGGTCGGTTGAGGTCATTCTCATGACTACCATTTAGTTGGTTGAAAATATGATTTAATTGGGCACCATAATTGCCTTTAATATATTTTGGTATAAATACCAACCTCCTTGCAGTGAGTAATATTTTACTTTACTTTGATATATAATGTTGATGAATCATGATGAATTATATTTTCAATTTAATCAATTTATTACAGCAAGATGTCAAAACAACCAAGTAAACGGAGAAGGATTAACGCTCCAAAATCAAATGATGTATCTGTTGATCAGCTCGCAAAATCAAGTGACGTGGCTGTCGATCAGCTTGCTGATGCAGTGACAAACAAAGTATTACAAAATTTACAGGCATCAGGGATTTTCCCATCCACATCCCGAACTGGAGTGGATCAGTCTGACAGTGTTCAACCATCAGACAATACACCAGAGCAACAGGATTCATCAAATATTGGTAGGATTCTACATGAAGTCAATGTATTACCTCCAAATATTGTTCAACAGTCAAACAGTGTTGATATTGGGCAACAGCCAGCAATTGATACCAATTCTGTAAATATTCCAGCTCAGAATGTCAATTCTAATTTTTTCAGTCAAAATAACAATACTTACAAACCATTAGGTAGACCATTGTATTCAAAGATAAATTTGAAATTGCAAGAAAAAATCAAGAATAATGAGTTTATTGAAATGTCTGATATTCTTGTTGACCATCACCCCAATGATATTGATTTACATTTGGCTGTAAAAAATCAGAGAGTAGGGTTAACTTCAGGCAAGAAAAGAAAATTTTTGACCATAGAGAACTGGACAGATGCCTTTTCAATCTTTGCATCTGTGATAAGAAAAAACAATCCTTTGCATCATACCATCTCTGAGGATTTGGCCATCTATATGGATTTAATACGCCAAATACACAAAGATGGTGGGGATTGGTTCTTTTATGACGTCAACTTCCGCCGATTGATGCAAAATGATGACACACTCTCCTGGAGCTATGTCGATCAAGTGTTGCATACACGATCATTAAATAGAAATAGTAAACCTAAGGTGCCCTCTGCTCCATCAACTCCACGACCCTTTCAATCAGGCGCCCCTCCCAAAACATGTCACAAGTATAACGGGGGGCGCGAATGTAATGGTCAATGTGGATACTCACACATCTGTTCCTACTGTAGAAATTCCCACCCCTTGTTTCAATGTGTCCGACTTGGATCACAAAACAGGAAAGGCCAGGGAAGGTCAGTTGAAACAAGTGTTTCTAGAGGCAGCTTGTCCAGTATCCCAGCAGCCGCAGGACGACCACAATTTAAGTCCAGCAATAATACAAAATCAGCTACCAACCCCGGTTAATTCTAAGAAATTAGCATTGTACTTGGAAGGGTATGATAAGTCGAAAGCTGATTATCTCTTATCGGGTTTCAACAATGGTTTTCATTTGGAGTTTCAGGGTGAACGAAAATCATCTTTTTGTAAAAATTTAAAATCAGTTCAAGCTAACCCTCAAATAGTCGAGGAGAAGATAAACAAAGAGATTAATTTTCATCGTATTGAGGGACCTTTTGATAGTGCACCATTCGAAAATTTACAAATTTCTCCTTTAGGACTAGTTCCGAAAAAGTCGAAAGGATCATGGCGTCTTATTCACCATTTTTCATATCCAGATAAAAAAGAAAACTCAGTGAATGCTGGAATATCAGACGAGTCTGCTGCGGTACAATATGCCGGAATACAGGATGCGATTCAGCATATTAAACATTTTGGAAAAAAAGCTTTTTTATGTAAAACAGACATTAGATCGGCTTTTCGAATATTACCTGTGCATCCTTCTGATTATGAACTTTTAGGTTTTCAGTGGAAAGGGGGGTTTTATTATGACAAATGTTTACCAATGGGGTGCCGCACGAGCTGTAAAATTTTTGAAGAATTTAGCACAGCTTTAGAATGGATTTCTTTGCAAAAATTAGGTATTTCAGCTATGGTTCATGTTTTGGATGATTTTTTAATAATTGAAAACTCTCTTGATTCAGCACTATCAAAGTTGAAATCTTTTGTTTCTCTTTGTGAAGAACTGGGCGTTCCTTTATCAAACGAGAAAACAGAAATGCCTACTCAAATTATTGAATTTGTAGGTATTACATTGGATGTTAAGAGACAAGAAGCATGTTTACCATCCGATAAGTTGGTCAAATGTAAGACATTACTTACAGAATTTCTGAAGAAAACAAGATGTACTCTAAAACAAATGCAATCTCTTATTGGAGTTCTGAATTTTGCCTGTTCTGTAATTCTTCCAGGGCGTGCATTTTTGCGTCGTATGATAAATTTGACGATGAATGTCTCTCATTCACAGAATTTCATATATCTGTCAAATGAAGCCAAGGATGACATGAAAATGTGGCTCCAATTTTTAGACAATTTCAATGGGAAGTCTATGTTCTTACATGAGTCCTTTTTATCAAGTTCTACTTTACAGTTATATACTGATGCAGCCAAGTCATTGGGGTTTTCAGGCATTTATAAAGACCAATGGTTTTATGGTCCCTTTCCATTAGAATGGAAAAATCTTAACATAATGACGCTTGAATTCTATCCAATAGTTTTAGCGCTTTATATATGGGGACCTCTCTGGCGTAATCATTCAGTTTTGTTCTTTACGGACAATGAATCCCTGGTTTCTGTAATTAACAGTCAGACAAGTAAGGATAGTAGAGTGATGTATATGGTGCGTTTTTTAGTTTTACAGTGTTTACATCACAACATTTTATTTCGAGCTAAGCATATCCCAGGTAAAAAGAATATTTTGGCTGACAGACTTTCTCGTTTGCAGGTCAACCAGTTTCTGAACCTTCACCCAGTGGCTCGCAACAAACCATGCATAATTCCACCAGAGGTACTTCCACAGAACTTTTGGAATACATTACAGTTTTGACACAGGTTGCGTTGGCTCCCTCCAGTCAACAAACCTACAGAAGAGCATGGACTACATTCGATTCTTTTTCTTCTGTATATTTAGGCCAAAAAACAAAACTACCACTTTCTGTGTCAACCATTTCTCTATTTATTGCATATTTGTTCAAAAAATCATATGCCCCATCTACAATTTCCACTTATTTGTCCGCTATAGGATATGTACATAAGATGATGTCCTTACCTGACAATACACGATCTTTCTTGGTAGAAAAATTGGTTTTGGGTTCTTATCGCCTACGTCAACAATTTGACACCCGCTTACCCATTACCATTCCAGTTTTAAACAAACTGGTCATTTCAATCCCTGCAGTGATTTCATCCGTATATGAGCAACATTTGTTCAAAGCTATGTTTCTGTTTGCCTTTTCTGCATTTGCTAGAATAGGGGAAATTGTTTCTGTTCGAAATGTACCTGAGGAGAACATCTTACAATACAACGATGTGTCACTTCACTATATTCAAAATCAAGTACAGAAGGTTGTGGTTTGTTTCAGACGCTTTAAGCATAATGTTAAACAAAAGCCAAGCTTCATTTCATTTTCTCATGGTGATGCACAATTTTCTGCCATTGATTGTTTGACTAGATATCTTCAATTCCGTCCAGTGTCTGCAAAACCTCTTTTCTGTTTTTCTGATGGTTTCCCTGTCACCAGGTCATATTTCGACAGCATTCTACATAAATGCTTGAAGTCTTGCAATTTAGATAGTTCACACTACAAGGGTCACAGTTTTAGAATTGGGGCAGCAACAAATGCAGCTGAAAAGGGGAAATCAGATGCACAAATCCGAGATATGGGCCGTTGGAAGTCCAGTGCTTTCCGCAAGTACATAAGATCTTCAAGCATTTAGACTTTATTAGCATGCCTGTGTTACCTGCTTGGGCCGGTAACAACACATTTTTGAGTTAGGTTAGTGTGTCATCATTTTCTATTTCACATATATCTATTATATGGGTAAATACTGATATGAAACCAAACTGCTTGGGCCGTTTTGGTACTCCTCCTTGTTATTTTACCTCATTAAACATCTTGATTACCTGCTTGGGCCGGTAATAATGTCTTTGTTTTTGTTGCATTTGAAGATACATGTAAATTTTGTTTGCAGATTGCATATATCTGCAATGATGCTGCTTGATTCTAATTAGTTTGTAAGCTTAACATTAGTTAGATAGTTTTAAGATGTATACAATATTATTGTATTAGTGGATGATGAAATTTACTAGTGTTATTTACAATGTATGTCGTATAAGCATATGGCTTTTAACTTTGGCTGCTTGGGCCGTCAAAGTTCTTTTGTTATATGTTCGCTGATTTTTGGTATGCAAATGCATATATATATTTAAAAAAAAAAAAAAAAAAAAAATCTGAAGAAAATCCTTGTGAAGCTTATATACTTAGTAACTTTTCATTAAAGTGTTCACATTTTTGCATGTTAGTATAGTTTGTGTATTCATTTTTTCTTACTGCAGATTTATGGAGTCTGTCTTTGTTTGCATAGTTTATGTGGTTATAGAATGTTATCTTATTATAACAATTCAGGATGATTATACCAACATACATGTACATATATTTTTTACCTTAACTGCTTGGGCCGTTAAGGTTTTGCCATTGCTTGGCCTTCGTGGGGTAGGAAATACTTGGTCAAGTCTTTCCTGATGGGACTGTTTACCCCTTACTAGGCCAAGTTTTTCATATCAGTCTTAGCAATAATGCTTTTAGATAGGTTTACTTGATATCTATGTTTTTGGATCTTTTTATGTACATATATGTTATAAAAATTTTTTACCTCAAATTTTTGAGTAAAAAATTCGCAATCTGATATTGTGTTTGTTATATATTTGCCTATTGTTTGAGGAAGGAGGCCAGCATAAAGGCAAGTTATTTTAATAACTAATTTTATGTAGGCGTATGACGAGTTAATTTTATTTTCCTTTGATATTTGAATTACTTCCTTCTAGAACCTGTATTTTGTCGTTTCATTAAGACCCTCATCTGAAGTTTTCGAAATAAAATTCATTTTGATTGGTCAGTTATGAAGTAATGTATTTAGTTTTAGAAGCTTTGTTTTCATTGGTCAGCTTTACGCACACAGCTCCGGAATAATTAATTAGCCTACAGATAAATGTAAACAAAGAAGTAGCGAGAAATTTGTCAAGCCCACCTTCCATCCCCTTCGACCACCTTTTTATTTAGGTTGTATTTTGTTTTTTGATAGGCATGTCCTGTTTTTTTTGAGATGCATGTCTTTATATGTTTAATACATGTATTATTTTCTTATTTTTGTATTTTTGCATGTTTATTTGTAAGGGGACTGTTTACCCCTTACTAGGCCAAGTTTTTCATATCAGTCTTAGCAATAATGCTTTTAGATAAGTTTACTTGATATCTATGTTTTTGGATCTTTTTATGTACATATATGTTATCAAAATTTTTTACCTCAAATTTTTGAGTAAAAAATTCGCAATCTGATATTGTGTTTGTTATATATTTGCCTATTGTTTGAGGAAGGAGGCCAGCATAAAAATATATAATAATTTTTATGTTTTTATTGGTATATTCACATCTGATGTTACTGATCATCATAATATATGGCTAACGATAAAATATAAAATTTAGTGTATTGGTAATTACTGCATTAAAATAAAAATACATCCGCGTTACGCCTGTTCTTCTGTATAACACGCATTTCTCAAGAGTGTTTAAGGAAATGAAGATTCGTTTAAGAATCGAAACATTTTCAATTTTAACGTGTTCGTTGCCGCAATTATTACATGTACCTGTTCGATAAGGGTAAAAGATGGATTATGGACCGCATACGATTCTTATTTCGTAGATTATTATTTTTTAATAAAATAAGACGTATATCTATATGATATATATATTCGCCGGTTTTAATCCTCGTTAATATTTCCTTTAAAAATAACTATTAAATTAACGTAAGAATGGAATGGGTATTTTTTAACTTTTAAAGAATTTACATTTGGTATTGAATAATATGGACAGGTACGTATTTTATAGCACAGTTAAGTCACACTACGTTTAAAAAAAACTAAATATGTTGCGATGTATATATAATACGTTTCCCCACTTGCTTTTTTGGTTTACATGACAGCTTAGAGTATGGAATAAAGGTAGTTTTCTTGTTGATTTGTTAAATAGCTTTGTTAATAGCAATCTTTATCAAAATGCTAATTAATTATTAATACTAATGACGTGTCGTAAATTTGGATATTCCGGCGTAGGACATGTAGGGATATTTAATGGCTTAATTAATCTATTGAAACATAACAATGTCAATTCTAAAAGTGGTAAAAATCTTGGAATTACTCAAAAGTACATGTATAAGATTTTTGACGTATCAACTGTAGTCATACGGTAGAATATACTATAAAATATTGTCATTTTAGCTTTTACTTAGACTACACTTTAAGGCAGGTATGGAACATGTCACATTTTTGGATTTCTTGTTGATGTTGTTTAGGGTTTCAAAATATCAAGATCAATCAAGCCAATAGCTAAATTCACAATGGGTTATATGTAGATGAGAGAAAGGAGCGAAGATCCCGAACGTTGCTGATATTTATGAAAGTAAAGGGGAGATTCGATTATTTAAGACATAAAGTAAGGGTGGTCGTTTTAGTAATAAGGAGAATGCACAACCCTCACGTGTGAATAAATTGAATTTCCTTAATCTTTTGAAATCGTTTATTTTCATAAAATTCTCCACACAATGTTTTTACTGACTTTCTGTTTCTATAACAATTAACTGAAATATATTTCAATTGACCATACATTTCATTATAAACGCATGAACATACCTGTATTATCATGAATATGGATTAACATTGAACGCACTAAACGTACATTTGGGACAATAAAAATTGAATAATATGATGCACCTAATGGAAAATGTATATTACAGAGGTACTAAAGAGACCTGTTAACGTTCCTCAATTTTAAAACGTCTGACTTGGCTCCCTATCCAAAATAATTGTTACAGCCTTAGCAATGATAGAAAGTCTAGATATTGCTTACTTTTGGTACATCAACACTGAAATTTAAAACGTTTTGCATCTTTTTGGCGAAGTTGTTATTTATTGTACTTTGCCATCAGTCGTTGCATTGTTTGTAAGTAAGCATCTAATTTCCTCATTTTCAAACGTATACCTTGAGCTAAAATATTCTTAGCAAAATTTCACAAAATACAAAATTTTTACGCAAAGTGCATTTCTACCTATAGTATAAAAGTGAAAAATAATATTTTGAACAAAAGCAGACAGACATAGACAATCTACTTACCTTTTAGAAAGGATTGTTTGATTAATCTTGAATCTACCAATGTAATAGATATATATATATATTTTGGTCTAGTTAATCTCAAAGTAAACAGAAGATAAGATATGACACCGTCCTACTTTATAACATAAGAAATTTACATGGCAAAATAACAATCCAAAGATACTAATATTAGATATAGTAAATTTATACTATGCTGTATACGACGCATTTCAAGGAGTTACCTCTCATCAGCAGCATTAAAGCCGAAACATTAAAACCGAAAAATTGTTTCTTTAACGTGCAAAAAAAAAAACACAATAGGTTGTCTAGCTAGTTGCTCTAATCTTTCCGTATGATTTTTTTCAGCAAATTCAAACTTCTATTAAATCAGAATTTTCAGAAAGAATTTGAAACCTATGGCATACGATAAGAAAAATGTATTTTTTCTTCATCGGCTTATGACAGTACTTTTCTCTTTCGAAAAGATGTACAAAGAGTCGATGAGTTTTTATGACCTCAATGTATTTTTAAAAAAAATCTCTTGGATGAAACATTTTTGATAAATTGACTATATTCTCTGCTTAAAAAAACGAACGATATCTTGACCTGTACTGACCCAGTATAAATTCACACCTGCTACGTGCTTTGTTCATCTGGTTGTTACAAAATTTCGTTACATGTATACGTGGATAATCCGAGAAGTGGTTCAAGAACGTTTAAAGCGGATGGCTCCAATGCCAAAGAGTACAAATGTAGCTCTGTTAGATTATCAATAGTATAAAAAACTATTTCTCAAGTTGAATGAATTAATTTGAAGTCTAAATAAGCAATTTGAGGTATGGCCGAATCCATTGCGACATTGTCAAATTATTTTCTTACAACGAAGACAATTTAAAAAAAAAAAAAAAGAGATGCGAGACAGTTTCACGTTTACGTCATCAACTCAGTCAAGTTCACAAACTCAGGTGTGTAGGAGTTTGCCAGTATCTTCTTAAACTCGATCATATTCAGTTTTCAAAACTACTAGGAAAAAACCCGTGGAAAATTGTCAGTCACGTGTATAGTTAGCTTTAACCCCTGCATGCCAATAAGTGTCAAATAGTTCTTTGTTGCAATTTAAAGTTGAAATATGCTTTATGCATGTGTTATGTTAGTTAAAGTAAGAAATATTTTTAAACACATTAATTCTACAAAGTATGATTTTGTGCACTTAAATTCACAATTTTGAGCTAAAATTGACCAATGAAAGATGTGTTTATTTGATTTGCGTATTATAGAATAGAGGTTATTAGGCTGTTTCCACACGTAACTGAGTCATTTACCGAGCGATCAAAGTCGGACTTGAACAAATCGTCTGCAAAAGAGGGAACTTCAACTATGGGGGCTGCAGAGGCGTAGACCTCTTTTTCTGTCTGTAAATTGCAGATATTTCTTAATGTGTATTTCCTTTTGTTTAAAGTAATAGTTTTTTCATACGATAAAACATGACGGAACCAAAACTTGACCGGAATTGGAATTTCATTATCGCCATTTTGAAAGTCCTTCTTATGGAACACATTGGAAGTCCAATATATATAAATTATTTTTGTTATTCATAAGACAACATGATATCGTCTCCAAACCGCCTTTAACCTCTTAACAATGTTTTTACATGACAGGGAGTACATGTACAGTTTATAAATATCGGGGCCGGGAGTAGTTTGTTTCAAGTTCGGTACAGCATGATTAGTGTATAATGGGGCAAGTACTTTGTTTCATTATGAATGATGATATCTATACTACTCGTTCTTTAACATGTTAAACTGCTTTCATTAGACCGGAAATATAATGACATGACTAAAAGGAAATCGCATCGGATAGTTCCGGAACTTATTAATTTGTCTAATTGCTTATTGTTTCAAACAGTAATCGATGTAAAAGGGTAAAATTTTCAGTATACCCTATCAAGTATATATACCCTTATATAAGTTTGACTTGTAGCTTTCTTCGGTTATACGTTTATTAGGTGAACAAAAAACGGTCTTTAGATTTAGTAGTATAGATCTATCAACAAAGTGTTACTTAAGACGTAATTTGAACAAAAAATGATTTTGAATTAACCTATTGGAGGATAACTACAGTTATTTTCTAATTCACCCAGTTCAACAGAAAATAAAAGATTTATGTAATCAACTAACAATTTTCTATTGAACAACAACAAAAAGGGGGGATATCCATCCATATATAACAACAATGGCTTAAAGAAACTAAGCATCTTTAGAGAATGTCAGGTGCGGTGACCATGTTTTTTTTTATAACAAATAATATAAATCAATCTGCTCTCAAACACCACAAATGTTCAAAGTTCCACTATTCACACCACAATCATCACAACATCTACCCCGTCATGCACCTACATATAACTTATATAAAAAAAACATAGAACATAATGCGATCTACAAAATATAAATATAAGAAATAAAATATCATCAAAAATATATTATATAATGTACAAGTTTTCAAAAGTTTGTCTTCCACTGCACATGGACAATACCGGAGATGGTCGATGAAATTCTCGTGCGAAATACTGTTATATATACTGACATAGACTTCAAACCTGTTTTGGTCTATTGTTATTACAATGAACCTCTATTTAACTAGACGATTCTTACGCATACCGTACATAAATATATTTATTTTCTAATTCACCCAGTTCAACCGAAAATGAATGATTTATGTACTCAACTCATAACAATTTTCTATTGTTGGATATCCATTCGATATTTCCATATATAAAAACGATTGCTTAAAGAAACTAAACAATCTTTAGAGAATGTCAGGTGCGGTGATCATCTTCGACTGTACAAAGAAAGCAATTTGCGTTGAATTAAATACCAAGTTTTCTAGAAACTAATAAACGTTTGTTAATATTATCTGCTACATATCCATCCTTAGCTTTATCGGTTTTCCATCTCCGTGAATTTTGAAAAGTATACCAGAAACCCCATTGTTGGCAGCGGCACTAGCCCCACCGGATCTGACACTATGTAATCCAAAAAGATCCGACTTCAACCCGATATCTGATAAAGCTAATCTAACAATTTCCCTCGCTCTGGTATATGAAAGCTTTACATTTGTATTCCTCAAAATATAACTATCTAATTTCTTAACATAAGAAATAGATCTAAAAATAAGAACATCCGAATTTAAATCTATATTTGCCGAAAAAATATATTCTTCTAAAACACTTACTAGACAAAATTGAGTATTTGTCTTTGCTATGAACGAAGTTTTCTCCTTTTTATAACAATCAGTCTTACTAGTAGAAATGAAAATTTGAACACGAGATTTGTAAAAGGCCAGATCGCTTGCTCTTATTGAACAAAGTTCACTATATCTCAGAAAATTAGAAAAAGATAAGGAACACATATACAATAAACTCAAACTTTTTAAAGACCTAGATTTGCAGTTTTAGCTTTATAGTAGAAACGGATTTTTAGATAGGATTTTTTTAAATGATTGGTCTATTAAGAGTTATTTTTGCAGCTTCAACGATGCTACACACAAACTCAGAGTCGCAAGGGTCTGTTAAACAAGCTAAATAGTGAGATCATTTTATACTGTACAAAGCTGTTTCAACTGTACTATAATGTCTAACAGTCTTCATCAGATGCCACATGTAACTGACTTGCTGGAAGAGTAGAATAAATCTCAGGGTAGTTTTTACACCATGACACAAATCTTTTGAAGCCGAGAGCATACTTTTTAACCGTGCTTTTGGCCTTCGAATCAATTACTGTTGATTGTAAATTTAACATTTAACAAAAGACATTTCAGTTGTGGACTTGTTACTGTATTAAGTTCATCCCAAAATACGGAAGAAAATATTTTCTGTAAATTAAATTAAACAAAATTTACTGTTTTAGTCATAACAATAAAAATACTTTCGTAAAAATAAATAAACATAATAACTTTAGTTAGCTTATCTAACGATCCAGTGACCGTTGAAAACTGCTGGTGAAATGGTCTAGTGACCAATAACCAGAAACATACCATCACAAAGGTCCAATGACCAACATACAGTTAAGTAACCGTAAAATAAACATGTCCAGTGACTAATTCAAATCTATTCTGCAATGAAAAATTAAACATTAGCTTTCACCCTAGCAGCTAAAATTTTTCCAGTGAATTGTTAGCAAAAATTGAATTCGTGTTGAAGCATGGCTTCAGAATCCTGTCTGTTTCATGAAACTATAAAACATCGCAAACATACTCTTTATAAATCAAATTCTGATTAAACAGAAGTTTCCAAAATGCAGCCGATGACCATTTTGGAACAATCAAAGTACCAGTAGCTTTACATTTAACTAAACGATTTAAAGCCTGTGGAACTATAACGACCGGAGGAACAATCTAATTAGCCCAGTGGCAAGTGAAAACATCTACAGCGTAAGTTTGAGGATTCAAATAAAGAGAACTGAATTTTTGTAACTTAGTATTAAAACTATAGGCAAACCTTGTTTTATGAATGTGGGGCCCACATTCTGTCAATAAACTGAACAAATTATTGGGAGAC
This sequence comes from Mytilisepta virgata, assembly GCA_028015205.1. Classification (NCBI taxonomy): domain Eukaryota; kingdom Metazoa; phylum Mollusca; class Bivalvia; order Mytilida; family Mytilidae; genus Mytilisepta; species Mytilisepta virgata. The sequence goes on from CM051521.1 coordinate 73,419,730, forward strand.
TCCCCAATCATTAATATCAATAATTCTACCGAAAAAGTCTGCTCTGTCATTTAATACATTGTATGTGTAAGGAAATCTTGTGAGAAATACAAACAATGAAAATATCTAGAGTTAATTTCTGTAGTTCTACTACTCTGCTACCCTTCTGAATAATGTTTACTGCATTTTTATTGTCAGTATGTACTGTTACTGAAGAATTAAGTAAAACATTTCTAATGACAAAATACAACCATAAATAGCTCTTATTTCTCTCCATGTAGATTTTTTACTTTCTCATGTGACTGCCACATATTATGAAAAACATGAAGAATCTGAAATATAACCTCCTGCCACTGTGTCACTTGTATCAGTAGATATATAAAAATCTGAACTGACTGTAAATATCTGTTAAGGTACACACATAACATTTTCTTCTCAACTATACAGTTCGTTTATACAACCTGTATAAGAAAAAATGTCGACAAATTGATCCCAAAAATCTCTGTGATTGATTAAAGAAAATATATTCCTAGTCATTATCTGTGTCATATCAACTACTGCTGGTTTTAACGGTATTACCTTGCCACAAAATTTCGCCAAATATCTGAGCTTCACTCTAGGTCCTTGAGACAAAAAATTATCTGCCAAACAAAAAAAAATCATGTATTTTCCTGTCCGAAACAGATAATTCACCAGCTTTCAAATTCCATATTAAACCCAACCATTCGACCTGTTGGGAGGGAATCCATTTAAATTTCTCTTTATTAGGTACAAAACCAGAGGCAATAAGATCGTGTTTTACTATCTTTGCATGTAAGGAACATTCACTGACACTTTCTGAAATTCCAAACCCGTCATCTAAATAAACGACAATTTGTATGCCTTGTTTACGCCAGTGCTTTACTTATGATCTCACCACTTTAGAAAAAATAAAACCGCTGGTCCTCAAACCAAATGGAAGTAATGTAAAAATATAAAATTTATTTTTCCATTCAAAACCTAAATATTTTCTGTGCAATTTGTACACATTAAGGTGATGATATCCCGATTTTAAATCAAATAAAAAACCAAAACATTCAGATGTTGTATATTAGAGAACAGTTTTCCAATCTTCGAAATTTAATTTTAGTTAATAAAACGTGTTCATTTACATGTCTTAAATCCCAAATTAACCTCTCTTTTCCCTTTTCATTTACAGAAACCGTTAAAGGATTAATAACATGTGGTCTCTCAGTGACTACTTTCACTGATCTGGAACATCCTAAATCCGTAATTGCTTGATCTACAAAATTCTCATGTTTAACAGCAGACTTGTTGTTTTTTAAAATAATTCTGTCCGGTTCGCTTTAAAGAGGAATTTTATAACCATTTTTACTTACATCGAGAATAAATTCTCAAGTCCAGACTTTTCTTTTCCACATTCCCGTGCCCATCGTAATTCTCGCAACTGTAGCAGATGTCTCATGGTTTGGCTTTTTTAAACGGACCAACTTGGGCCTGGAAGCCTCGAAAGGGCTCCCGAGAAGAACTAGGATGAACACCACTAACGCTACCATTGTTAGCGACTTGTCCAGTGTCACCTGCATCCTCTGCGGATCTTTTTCTAGACTCTTTCTTCTCCACTTTCGTAGCTTTAATTTTCCTGAATGCGCGAGTCTCTGCGGCCCGGATTCTTTTCTCGTCCTCAGAGTTACATGCGACTTCATCTGACAAATATTGTTGGACAGTTCTCCTGTCGCCCTCTGATTTATCAGCAATTCTAACATTCTTATTGCGCTTCTTTAAAATTTTAAGAGACTCTTCAATCAACGGAACTGCGCTTTATTCTCTTTCCTTGCGTATATAAGAAAGAGACCTTTCTAAATTATCAACAATGTCGGCGTTAAGTTCGTACTGAAGCTGGTTGCCTTTGAATTTGAATTTTGTTTCTTCTTTCTTCACCTTCTTATCTAATTTATGTGTCTTGTCGTCCAAAATTTCGTTCGATTCCGTCTAACTTATCGTTCTTATCAGTTTTCATAAAGGACAAAACGATAGATCAACGAGGACAAACCTGCATGTAGCATTCAGCACACTCATAACCTTTAGATAAGCAACAACAAAGAACTCAAAACAAACATTGCAGTAAATACATGTAATTCAATTGTTCCAGAATCTTTACTGATCCTCTGGTATATATGTTGTGTACAAGTTGCAATTTTGTACATGTTGCAATTTTGTACATGTTGCAACATGTACAAATAAAATGTACATGTTGCAACATGTATGATACAATTATACAAGTTCCAACATGTACATTTATTGCTGTACATGTTGCAACATGTACAAACTTTTAAATGAATTTTGTTCTAACTTGTACAAATGAACATGTAAGGATAAATTAGTGTCTAGTTATGAACAAAAGATGTAATTTGCTTGAAATTTTGCTTTATTTACAAATACACATGCAATCAAGGAGATTTGATCAGAAATATTAACAATTTTCAGCAACAATCATCAGTCTACTTATTATTGCAAGTTGTAGATGAATGACACTTAGAGTTACATAGCAATTTGTTCTTGCGACACTTACATCTCCCCTTACAATTTCCTTTCTTACAATTACAAAAGAAATATCTTTGCCCTCCACTAACTGACATCTTGCACACAGTCTTTCTCAAACTGCACTCAACATCAGGTACATCATCTACACTCATCATCACACCTTCTGTAAACTCAATCTGTGTCCTACTCATGTAACCTTTTATCCGTCCTACTCTCGTTCCCACTTGGTAACTCCCATGGACACTCACACTCATAATTACACCTCCAATGTTTCGCTGATCTGCTGGTCCTCTGTCGACAGAGGGGACAGGAATGATGACATTATCACCAACATTCGAAGAGGTTAAACGTTTCTTTGTTGCCTGTGAGAGCACTTCTGCCTGTATCTGTTGGCCAGATAAGGCACGTTTCCTGGCCCGCGCAATGTTAGGGTTGCTTATGCTTGATATATGCTCATTGGTGATTTTATCTAGAGCACTGCCGGAAAGAGCGCGTCTTCGACGATCCCTAGCATCACCTTGCGACTGAACAACATTACTATTACTAATGTTACTACTTTTAGTACGATCATACACTTCAGCTACCATCTCCATCGTATTAACTTGACTAAACGCACCTTCTTCTTCATCATGTCCTGTAAATGTATCAGAATACTGCCTTTCACTATTGATCTCACAATCACGATCGACAATTCTCGTAGCAGATTCTGTATCGATTTGAACGTCCGTATCAGTTTGAATGTTGATATCGGTTAGAGCATCAGTATCAGTTAGAGCATCAGTATCGATTAGAGCATCAGTATCGATTAGAGCATCGGTATCAGTTTGAACATCTGTATCGGTTTCAGTGTCGGTCTTGGTTGGAGCGTCGGTTTCCGTTTGAGAATCAGTTTCCGTCTGTGTGTCAGTTTCAGTTTGAGAATGATTTTCAGTATCAGTTTCTACTTCCAAAAGAGCTTCCAGATCCTCCTCTGTACTTATGTTTGGAAGGAGATCCTTTGGCACCGCTGAAGTGGATAGACCAACTCTAGGATTAGAGCCGAACAAAGCCTTGTATGGCGATTGACCGATGACACGATGATGCGATCTATTCTTCTGAAATTGTACGAATCTCAATCCTTCTGACCAAGAGGTTGTATTATTTTCGTTCATCCAGGTGGCAAGCATTTCTTTGATGTCTGCGTTTGCTCTTTCTACCGATCCCTGGCTTTCAGGATGCCTCGGTCGTCCATGAACAATAAGGAGCTCAGGCCAAAGACACTTCAATTCAGTAATAATGTTTGCCGTGAACTCGCGCCCGTTGTCACTCTGTAATATATTTGGAGCACCAATTAACAAAAAGATATCCAGCAAGTGATACGCTACTTCAGCGGCTCTTTTTGTTTTCAGAGGACGAAGGATTGCAAGTTAATAGTCAGACAAAGCAGGCATGTTTATACAAGTAACAAATGAGTATAGCAAATTTCAGATTAATATACACATGGTTATCCTTAAGGAGCACCTGATGTCACTACCAGTTTTCAACGGAAGTTCAGATTGGTAGCTGCTTCAGTTTTTGTGCTGTCTTATTTTATTTTTGTTAAGCTTATGATACGTTTTTAATTCTTAATTTAATTGTTTTAGTTATCATGTAACCTTGTTTGTATGTTGTGTTCCATTATCCGGACTTTTGGATCCCCCCACACTTTTTTTCGCTCCGATATTCTTTTGCCGATATAAAAAGAAAGACATGTAGAACGAACAAATACAAAAAGCAAAACCCTTGCTATCTGAGCTTCTTCAAGACAAATATCAGAGTAACATCACATGCCCCAGAAAGGAAAGGAAGTCCAACTCCATCAACGGTACCAATCTGATTACAAATGGGAAATGTGTTGAAGTGTCGAGAACTTATTATATTGTACTTGAGACCCAGTATGATAATAATCCAAAGATACGACATCTGATCTTATATGTATTGAAGTGTCAAAAATTTGATAGAATCATGACGACGACAAAATCATTTTTAAAATAAAAAAACTGAAAATCACAAAATAAATTGCATGTGTGTAATTATTAAAAACTAGTTATTAGTTTTTAGAAAGCACTTTTATTTAATAAATAATTAACTGAAGTCAATATAGTTACATTTAATACATAAAATAATTTATTTCATCTTAATGGACTTATTTCGTTCTTTCAAATGTTTTTATGTTACAAAAAGTTTTCTAAAACATAAATTATGTAATTTAATCACAGACATTAAGTACGAAAAGGATGCAAATAGTTCATGTTCGGCTCTAATCCTAGAGTTGGTCTATCCACTTCAGCGGTGCCAAAGGATCTCCTTCCAAACATAAGTACAGAGGAGGATCTGGAAGCTCTTTTGGAAGTAGAAACTGATACTGAAAATCATTCTCAAACTGAAACTGACACACAGACGGAAACTGATTCTCAAACGGAAACCGACGCTCCAACCAAGACCGACACTGAAACCGATACAGATGTTCAAACTGATACCGATGCTCTAATCGATACTGATGATCTAATCGATACTGATGCTCTAACCGATACTGATGCTCTAACCGATATCAACATTCAAACTGATACGGACGTTCAAATCGATACAGAATCTGCTACGAGAATTGTCGATCGTGATTGTGAGATCAAAAGTGAAAGGCAGTATTCTGATACATTTACAGGACATGATGAAGAAGAAGGTGCGTTTAATCAAGTTAATACGATGGAGATGGTAGCTGAAGTGTATGATCGTACTAAAAGTAGTAACATTAGTAATAGTAATGTTGTTCAGTCGCAAGGTGATGCTAGGGATCGTCGAAGACGCGCTCTTTCCGGCAGTGCTCTAGATAAAATCACCAATGAGCATATATCAAGCATAAGCAACCCTAACATTGCGCGGGCCAGAAACGTGCCTTATCTGGCCAACAGATACAGGCAGAAGTGCTCTCACAGGCAACAAAGAAACGTTTAACCTCTTTGAATGTTGGTGATAATGTCATCATTCCTGTCCCCTCTGTCGACAGAGGACCAGCAGATCAGCGAAACATTGGAGGTGTAATTATGAGTGTGAGTGTCCATGGGAGTTACCAAGTGGGAACGAGAGTAGGACGGATAAAAGGTTACATGAGTAGGACACAGATTGAGTTTACAGAAGGTGTGATGATGAGTGTAGATGATGTACCTGATGTTGAGTGCAGTTTGAGAGAGACTGTGTGCAAGATGTCAGTGACTGGAGGGCAGAGATATTTCTTTTGTAATTGTAAGAAAGGAAATTGTAAGGGGAGATGTAAGTGTCGCAAGAACAAATTGCTATGTAACTCTAAGTGTCATTCATCTACAACTTGCAATAATAAGTAGACTGATGATTGTTGCTGAAAATTGTTAATATTTCTGATCAAATCTCCTTGATTGCATGTGTATTTGTAAATAAAGCAAAATTTCAAGCAAATTACATCTTTTGTTCATAACTAGACACTAATTTATCCTTACATGTTCATTTGTACAAGTTAGAACAAAATTCATTTAAAAGTTTGTACATGTTGCAACATGTACACCAATAAATGTACATGTTGGAACTTGTATAATTGTATCATACATGTTGCAACATGTACATTTTATTTGTACATGTTGCAACATGTACAAAATTGCAACATGTACAAAATTGCAACTTGTACACAACATATATACCAGAGGATCAGTAAAGATTCTGGAACAATTGAATTACATGTATTTACTGCAAGATTTGTTTTGAGTTCTTTGTTGTTGCTTATCTAAAGGTTATGAGTGTGCTGAATGCTACATGCAGGTTGGTCATCGTTGATCTATCGTTTTGTCCTTTATGAAAACTGATAAGAACGATAAGTTAGACGGAATCGAACAAAATTTTGGACGACAAGACACATAAATTAGATAAGAAGGTGAAGAAAGAAGAAACAAAATTCAAATTCAAAGGCAACCAGCTTCAGTACGAACTTAACGCCGACATTGTTGATAATTTAGAAAGGTCTCTTTCTTATATACGCAAGGAAAGAGAATAAAGCGCAGTTCCGTTGATTGAAGAGTCTCTTAAAATTTTAAAGAAGCGCAATAAAAATGTTAGAATTGCTGATAAATCAGAGGGAGACATGAGAACTGTCCAACAATATTTGTCAGATGAAGTCGCATGTAACTCTGAGGACGAGAAAAGAATCCGGGCCGCAGAGACTCGCGCATTCAGGAAAATTAAAGCTACGAAAGTGGAGAAGAAAGAGTCTAGAAAAAGATCCGCAGAGGATGCAGGTGACACTGGACAAGTCGCTAACAATGGTAGCGTTAGTGGTGTTCATCCTAGTTCTTCTCGGGAGCCCTTTCGAGGCTTCCAGGCCCAAGTTGGTCCGTTTAAAAAAGCCAAACCATGAGACATCTGCTACAGTTGCGAGAATTACGATGGACACGGGAATGTGGAAAAGAAAAGTCTGGACTTGAGAATTTATTCTCGATGTAAGTAAAAATGGTTATAAAATTCCTCTTTAAAGCGAACCGGACAGAATTATTTTAAAAAACAACAAGTCTGCTGTTAAACATGAGAATTTTGTAGATCAAGCAATTACGGATTTAGGATGTTCCAGATCAGTGAAAGTAGTCACTGAGAGACCACATGTTATTAATCCTTTAACGGTTTCTGTAAATGAAAAGGGAAAAGAGAGGTTAATTTGGGATTTAAGACATGTAAATGAACACGTTTTATTAACTAAAATTAAATTTCGAAGATTGGAAAACTGTTCTCTAATATACAACATCTGAATGTTTTGGTTTTTTATTTGATTTAAAATCGGGATATCATCACCTTAATGTGTACAAATTGCACAGAAAATATTTAGGTTTTGAATGGAAAAATAAATTTTATATTTTTACATTACTTCCATTTGGTTTGAGGACCAGCGGTTTTATTTTTTCTAAAGTGGTGAGATCATAAGTAAAACACTGGCGTAAACAAGGCATACAAATTGTCGTTTATTTAGATGACGGGTTTGGAATTTCAGAAAGTGTCAGTGAATGTTCCTTACATGCAAAGATAGTAAAACACGATCTTATTGCCTCTGGTTTTGTACCTAATAAAGAGAAATTTAAATGGATTCCCTCCCAACAGGTCGAATGGTTGGGTTTAATATGGAATTTGAAAGCTGGTGAATTATCTGTTTCGGACAGGAAAATACATGATTTTTTTTGTTTGGCAGATAATTTTTTGTCTCAAGGACCTAGAGTGAAGCTCAGATATTTGGCGAAATTTTGTGGCAAGGTAATACCGTTAAAACCAGCAGTAGTTGATATGACACAGATAATGACTAGGAATATATTTTCTTTAATCAATCACAGAGATTTTTGGGATCAATTTGTCAACATTTTTTCTTATACAGGTTGTATAAAAGAACTGTATAGTTGAGAAGAAAATGTTATGTGTGTACCTTAACAGATATTTACAGTCAGTTCAGATTTTAATATATCTACTGATGCAAGTGACACAGTGGCAGGAGGTTATATTTCAGATTCTTCATGTTTTTCATAATATGTGGCAGTCACATGAGAAAGTAAAAAATCTACATGGAGAGAAATAAGAGCTATTTATGGTTGTATTTTGTCATTAGAAATGTTTTACTTAATTCTTCAGTAACAGTACATACTGACAATAAAAATGCAGTAAACATTATTCAGAAGGGTAGCAGAGTAGTAGAACTACAGAAATTAACTCTAGATATTTTCATTGTTTGTATTTCTCACAAGATTTCCTTACACATACAATGTATTAAATGACAGAGCAGACTTTTTCGGTAGAATTATTGATATTAATGATTGGGGAGTCTCCCAATAATTTGTTCAGTTTATTGACAGAATGTGGGCCCCACATTCATAAAACAAGGTTTGCCTATAGTTTTAATACTAAGTTACAAAAATTCAGTTCTCTTTATTTGAATCCTCAAACTTACGCTGTAGATGTTTTCACTTGCCACTGGGCTAATTAGATTGTTCCTCCGGTCGTTATAGTTCCACAGGCTTTAAATCGTTTAGTTAAATGTAAAGCTACTGGTACTTTGATTGTTCCAAAATGGTCATCGGCTGCATTTTGGAAACTTCTGTTTAATCAGAATTTGATTTATAAAGAGTATGTTTGCGATGTTTTATAGTTTCATGAAACAGACAGGATTCTGAAGCCATGCTTCAACACGAATTCAATTTTTGCTAACAATTCACTGGAAAAATTTTAGCTGCTAGGGTGAAAGCTAATGTTTAATTTTTCATTGCAGAATAGATTTGAATTAGTCACTGGACATGTTTATTTTACGGTTACTTAACTGTATGTTGGTCATTGGACCTTTGTGATGGTATGTTTCTGGTTATTGGTCACTAGACCATTTCACCAGCAGTTTTCAACGGTCACTGGATCGTTAGATAAGCTAACTAAAGTTATTATGTTTATTTATTTTTACGAAAGTATTTTTATTGTTATGACTAAAACAGTAAATTTTGTTTAATTTAATTTACAGAAAATATTTTCTTCCGTATTTTGGGATGAACTTAATACAGTAACAAGTCCACAACTGAAATGTCTTTTGTTAAATGTTAAATTTACAATCAACAGTAATTGATTCGAAGGCCAAAAGCACGGTTAAAAAGTATGCTCTCGGCTTCAAAAGATTTGTGTCATGGTGTAAAAACTACCCTGAGATTTATTCTACTCTTCCAGCAAGTCAGTTACATGTGGCATCTGATGAAGACTGTTAGACATTATAGTACAGTTGAAACAGCTTTGTACAGTATAAAATGATCTCACTATTTAGCTTGTTTAACAGACCCTTGCGACTCTGAGTTTGTGTGTAGCATCGTTGAAGCTGCAAAAATAACTCTTAATAGACCAATCATTTAAAAAAATCCTATCTAAAAATCCGTTTCTACTATAAAGCTAAAACTGCAAATCTAGGTCTTTAAAAAGTTTGAGTTTATTGTCTATGTGTTCCTTATCTTTTTCTAATTTTCTGAGATATAGTGAACTTTGTTCAATAAGAGCAAGCGATCTGGCCTTTTACAAATCTCGTGTTCAAATTTTCATTTCTACTAGTAAGACTGATTGTTATAAAAAGGAGAAAACTTCGTTCATAGCAAAGACAAATACTCAATTTTGTCTAGTAAGTGTTTTAGAAGAATATATTTTTTCGGCAAATATAGATTTAAATTCGGATGTTCTTATTTTTAGATCTATTTCTTATGTTAAGAAATTAGATAGTTATATTTTGAGGAATACAAATGTAAAGCTTTCATATACCAGAGCGAGGGAAATTGTTAGATTAGCTTGATCAGATATCGGGTTGAAGTCGGATCTTTTTGGATTACATAGTGTCAGATCCGGTGAGGCTAGTGCCGCTGCCAACAATGGGGTTTCTGGTATACTTTTCAAAATTCACGGAGATGGAAAACCGATAAAGCTAAGGATGGATATGTAGCAGATAATATTAACAAACGTTTATTAGTTTCTAGAAAACTTGGTATTTAATTCAACGCAAATTGCTTTCTTTGTACAGTCGAAGATGATCACCGCACCTGACATTCTCTAAAGATTGTTTAGTTTCTTTAAGCAATCGTTTTTATATATGGAAATATCGAATGGATATCCAACAATAGAAAATTGTTATGAGTTGAGTACATAAATCATTTATTTTCGGTTGAACTGGGTGAATTAGAAAATAAATATATTTATGTACGGTATGCGTAAGAATCGTCTAGTTAAATAGAGGTTCATTGTAATAACAATAGACCAAAACAGGTTTGAAGTCTATGTCAGTATATATAACAGTATTTCGCACGAGAATTTCATCGACCATCTCCGGTAATGTCCATGTGCAGTGGAAGACAAACTTTTGAAAACTTGTACATTATATAATATATTTTTGATGATATTTTTATTTCTTATATTTATATTTTGTAGATCGCATTATGTTCTATGTTTTTTTATATAAGTTATATGTAGGTGCATGACGGGGTAGATGTTGTGATGATTGTGGTGTGAATAGTGGAACTTTGAACATTTGTGGTGTTTGAGAGCAGATTGATTTATATTATTTGTTATAAAAAAAAAGATGGTCACCGCACCTGACATTCTCTAAAGATGTTTAGTTTCGTTGTTATATATGGATGGATATCGAATGGATATCCCCCCTTTTTGTTGGTTTTCAATAGAAAATTATTAGTTGATTACATAAATCTTTTATTTTCTGTTGAACTGGGTGAATTAGAAAATAACTGTAGTTATCCTCCAATAGGTTAATTCAAAATCATTTTTTGTTCAAATTACGTCTTAAGTAAAACTTTGTTGATAGATCTATACTACTAAATCTAAAGACCGTTTTTTGTTCACCTAATAAACGTATAACCGAAGAAAGCTACAAGTCAAACTTATATAAGATTATATATACTTGATAGGGTATACTGAAAACTTTACCCTTTTACATCGATTACTGTTTGAAACAATAAGCAATTAGACAAATTAATAAGTTCCGGAACTATCCGATGCGATTTCCTTTTAGTCATGTCATTATATTTCCGGTCTAATGAAAGCAGTTTAACATGTTAAAGAACGAGTAGTATAGATATCATCATTCATAATGAAACAAAGTACTTGCCCCATTATACACTAATCATGCTGTACCGAACTTGAAACAAACTACTCCCGGCCCCGATACTTATAAACTGTACATGTACTCCCTGTCATGTAAAAACATTGTTAAGAGGTTAAAGGCGGTTTGGAGACGATATCATGTTGTCTTATGAATAACAAAAATAATTTATATATATTGGACTTCCAATGTGTTCCATAAGAAGGACTTTCAAAATGGCGATAATGAAATTCCAATTCCGGTCAAGTTTTGGTTCCGTCATGTTTTATCGTATGAAAAAACTATTACTTTAAACAAAAGGAAATACACATTAAGAAATATCTGCAATTTACAGACAGAAAAAGAGGTCTACGCCTCTGCAGCCCCCATAGTTGAAGTTCCCTCTTTTGCAGACGATTTGTTCAAGTCCGACTTTGATCGCTCGGTAAATGACTCAGTTACGTGTGGCAACAGCCTAATAACCTTTATTCTATAATACGCAAATCAAATAAACACATCTTTCATTGGTCAATTTTAGCTCAAAATTGTGAATTTAAGTGCACAAAATCATACTTTGTAGAATTAATGTGTTTAAAAATATTTCTTACTTTAACTAACATAACACATGCATAAAGCATATTTCAACTTTAAATTGCAACAAAGAACTATTTGACACTTATTGGCATGCAGGGGTTAAAGCTAACTATACACGTGACTGACAATTTTCCACGGGTTTTTTCCTAGTAGTTTTGAAAACTGAATATGATCGAGTTTAAGAAGATACTGGCAAACTCCTACACACCTGAGTTTGTGAACTTGACTGAGTTGATGACGTAAACGTGAAACTGTCTCGCATCTCTTTTTTTTTTTTTTTTAATTGTCTTCGTTGTAAGAAAATAATTTGACAATGTCGCAATGGATTCGGCCATACCTCAAATTGCTTATTTAGACTTCAAATTAATTCATTCAACTTGAGAAATAGTTTTTTATACTATTGATAATCTAACAGAGCTACATTTGTACTCTTTGGCATTGGAGCCATCCGCTTTAAACGTTCTTGAACCACTTCTCGGATTATCCACGTATACATGTAACGAAATTTTGTAACAACCAGATGAACATTTAATCGCTCTCAGAAGAAGAATGACAACAGCACGTAGCAGGTGTGAATTTATACTGGGTCAGTACAGGTCAAGATATCGTTCGTTTTTTTAAGCAGAGAATATAGTCAATTTATCAAAAATGTTTCATCCAAGAGATTTTTTTAAAAAATACATTGAGGTCATAAAAACTCATCGACTCTTTGTACATCTTTTCGAAAGAGAAAAGTACTGTCATAAGCCGATGAAGAAAAAATACATTTTTCTTATCGTATGCCATAGGTTTCAAATGCTTTCTGAAAATTCTGATTTAATAGAAGTTTGAATTTGCTGAAAAAAATCATACGGAAAGATTAGAGCAACTAGCTAGACAACCTATTGTGTTTTTTTTTGCACGTTAAAGAAACAATTTTTCGGTTTTAATGTTTCGGCTTTAATGCTGCTGATGAGAGGTAACTCCTTGAAATGCGTCGTATACAGCATAGTATAAATTTACTATATCTAATATTAGTATCTTTGGATTGTTATTTTGCCATGTAAATTTCTTATGTTATAAAGTAGGACGGTGTCATATCTTATCTTCTGTTTACTTTGAGATTAACTAGACCAATATATGTATTATATTGGTAGATTAAAGATTAATCAAACAATCCTTTCTAAAAGGTAAGTAGATTGTCTATGTCTGTCTGCTTTTGTTCAAAATATTATTTTTCACTTTTATACTATAGGTAGAAATGCACTTTGCGTAAAAATTTTGTATTTTGTGAAATTTTGCTAAGAATATTTTAGCTCAAGGTATACGTTTGAAAATGAGGAAATTAGATGCTTACTTACAAACAATGCAACGACTGATGGCAAAGTACAATAAATAACATCTTCGCCAAAAAGATGCAAAACGTTTTAAATTTCAGTGTTGATGTACCAAAAGTAAGCAATATCTAGCCTTTCTATCATTGCTAAGGCTGTAACAATTATTTTGGATAGGGAGCAAAGTCAGACGTTTTAAAATTGAGGAACGTTAACAGGTCTCTTTAGTACCTCTGTAATATACATTTTCCATTAGGTGCATCATATTATTCAATTTTTATTGTCCCAAATTTACGTTTAGTGCGTTCAATGTCAATCCATATTCATGATAATACAGGTATGTTCATGCGTTTATAATGAAATGTATGGTCAATTGAAATATATTTCAGTTAATTGTTATAGAAACAGAAAGTCAATAAAAACATTGTGTGGAGAATTTTATGAAAATAAACGATTTCAAAAGATTAAGGAAATTCAATTTATTCACACGTGAGGGTTGTTCATTCTCCTTATTACTAAAACGACCACCCTTACTTTATGTCTTAAATAATCGAATCTTCCCTTTACTTTCATAAATATCAGCAACGTTCGGGATCTTCGCTCCTTTCTCTCTTCTACATATAACCCATTGTGAATTTAGCTATTGGCTTGATTGATCTTGATATTTTGAAACCCTAAACAACATCAACAAGAAATCCAAAAATGTGACATGTTCCATACCTGCCTTAAAGTGTAGTCTAAGTAAAAGCTAAAATGACAATATTTTATAGTATGACTACAGTTGATACGTCAAAAATCTTATACATGTACTTTTGAGTAATTCCAAGATTTTTACCACTTTTAGAATTGACATTGTTATGTTTCAATAGATTAATTAAGCCATTAAATATCCCTACATGTCCTACGCCGGAATATCCAAATTTACGACACGTCATTAGTATTAATAATTAATTAGCATTTTGATAAAGATTGCTATTAACAAAGCTATTTAACAAATCAACAAGAAAACTACCTTTATTCCATACTCTAAGCTGTCATGTAAACCAAAAAAGCAAGTGGGGAAACGTATTATATATAGATCGCAACATATTTAGTTTTTTTTAAACGTAGTGTGACTTATCTGTGCTATAAAATACGTACCTGTCCATATTATTCAATACCAAATGTAAATTCTTTAAAAGTTAAAAAAGAAAAAAGAAAATTTTACCCTTTTACATCGATTACTGTTTGAAACAATAAGCAATTAGACAAATTAATAAGTTCCGGAACTATCCGATGCGATTTCCTTTTAGTCATGTCATTATATTTCCGGTCTAATGAAAGCAGTTTAACATGTTAAAGAACGAGTAGTATAGATATCATCATTCATAATGAAACAAAGTACTTGCCCCATTATACACTAATCATGCTATACCGAACTTGAAACAAACTACTCCCGGCCCCAATATTTATAAACTGTACATGTACTCCCTGTCATGTAAAAACATTGTTAAGAGGTTAAAGGCGGTTTGGAGACGATATCATGTTGTCTTATGAATAACAAAAATAATTTATATATATTGGACTTCCAATGTGTTCCATAAGAAGGACTTTCAAAATGGCGATAATGAAATTCCAATTCCGGTCAAGTTTTGGTTCCGTCATGTTTTATCGTATGAAAAAACTATTACTTTAAACAAAAGGAAATACACATTAAGAAATATCTGCAATTTACAGACAGAAAAAGAGGTCTACGCCTCTGCAGCCCCCATAGTTGAAGTTCCCTCTTTTGCAGACGATTTGTTCAAGTCCGACTTTGATCGCTCGGTAAATGACTCAGTTACGTGTGGCAACAGCCTAATAACCTCTATTCTATAATACGCAAATCAAATAAACACATCTTTCATTGGTCAATTTTAGCTCAAAATTGTGAATTTAAGTGCACAAAATCATACTTTTAGACACTTTCAGGAAATTTACCGAAATTGGATTCACATGTTTTTGATATCCAAACTAGTGCTGCTGCTATAGTGATTCCAAATATATATGGTTGCTAAGTAGAAATTTCAAATAAAGTAGTCTTTTATTCTTTCAAGAAATTTACGAAAATCGGAATCAACATATTTTTGAAATCCAAAGGATCATGATTAATCTTAAAGCTAATATGATAAAAAAAAATATCTATAATTTCTAAGTAAAATTCCAAAAAATAATAGTTTTAGACACTTTCGGGAAATTTACCGAAAGTTGGAATCACATATTTTCGACAACAGGATGATCCAAATATGTATTACTTCTAATGTGATCCAGACAATACATGGTTTCTTGTCAAAAATTTTAAACAATAATGGTATTGAGACTTCCAGGAAATTTACCAAAGTTGGAACAGCATCTTTAAACAATTCCGAAACCGATTGGTGGTACAATTACTAAGCCAACTTTCAGTTCCATATTCCAAATGACATGACACGAGTTTCGTGAAAAAGGAATAATGTACCCTTAGTCCACCCGTGTAGCTCGGCATCCTAGGCGCTATTCAAATTAAGAAACCTTTGGTACAGTCCCCACACACAGTGCAATCAATTCATCTTTCTACATCCAGTGGTTACTGAGACACCCTGGACATTACTAACGTACGTACGTACGTCGAACAGCAAAAGATAATCCTCGCGCTTCGCTGTGTAGCCCGCCCCACAGGGAAGCTATTCAAATTCCGAAACATTAGGTACAATCTACATTGGCAGAGCAATTACTGAGCTAACTTTCAGTTCCATTATCTAAATAAGGTGAGAGGAGTTGCATGACAAAGGAGTAATGTACTCTTAGCCCATGCGTGTATTTCGGATTCCGGGGACGCTTTTCAAATTCCGATACCTTTGGCACAATCTACGTTGGCAGGGTCATTACTGATCCAACGTACAGTTCCGTATTCCATATACACTGAAAGGAGTTGTGTGACAAAGAAATAATGTACCCTTAGGCTTCCTATGTAGCCAGGCCCCTATGGCTATTCAAATTCCGAAACTTTTGGCACAGTCCCCACACACAGTGAAATCAATGACCCAAGTTTCATCTTTCTACATCCAGTGGTTACTGAGACATCCTAGACATTACTCACGTACGTAGGTACGCCGAGCAGCAAAAGATAATCCTCGCGCTTCGCTGAAGTCTGGGGATACAAATATAGTTAACCAAAGATCCAACATACCATAATACAGTCGCGGTCCTTTTAAAGTAAAAATTTAAAAATCAATGAAAATTTTAACACATTTTTCTTAATGGCGACGCAATTCTCATTTCTAATCAGCTTTCTTTATTTTCTAACAGATGAAAGTGAAAACATAATTACAATTTACCTAATGCTACAATAATAATCTCTTTTTCTGTTACCATGCAAATGCTCACATCATGTACATTATTTTATATACTGAAATATGTCAAAAACATGATAAAATACAGCATAAAAGCTTGTATTTATTAGTAATACGTTAATTTATATACAAGAACAAGGTAATATAAAATCTTAATGTACATGAAAACCAACCATGCAATACTTGAGAAAAAAAAGTATTCAAAGAGCAAGTGAACTTTTGTTCATCTTGAAAATCGTTGTAAGTTTTTTCATAAAGCCAAATCGTATACCTTTCAGAAAAATCGAATGTGAACATTAGCGCCGACATACGCGTTACACGTCCTAATGTTGATACATGTGAAATTTATCACTAAATCGGGAAATAGGAACGAAGTAGGTTTCTGCTGGTATAAAACACAGCACTATCCATCGGCAAAAATAAATCATTATTATACATTGTCGAAGGACATATACAAGAAATGTTTTATCAATATATTTATCAATAATATTTTCTTTATTGATTCCTTAGAGGTTTGTGACCCTTTCGCCTTTGGTCATTTAGGCATCTATGAATTTTCTCTGCACTATTTTGGGGTTTAACATTTTAGGCCTAGAGCACATCTGACAAAATGTGCATCAAAATCGGTATCAAAGAATTATTACTAAAGAGTACATAATACACATTTTCCGAAAAAGCAATAGGGTAAAAACATAACGGATTTCATAACCCTTGAATTCCAAAAATGAATGGTTAATAATGTAACTTTTAACTACAGTAATATTTAAATATTACTGCAGTTAAAAATGTAATGCAACTAAATTGTACCACGATTTAATATTCGCGATGTGTCCCAGATAAAATATATACATGTATTGTTGTATGTCTCATATATAAACTTTGAAATTCCGCATATATCAACAACTTCTTGATCTTCTTTGAGTTTTTTTTTTATCACATAACATTATTCTTCATGTTGCAGATGGCAAGAATGGATTTAGTGGTACCGTTTTGGGTATAATTTCATTAATATGTGGCTTTTGTGATAGGTCGATCGTTTGTGACGTTATGTTGCATATATGACTGTCGTCTAGAAAGGATTGTGTTTTCATGGTAAAATGTTATAATACTGTATTATGAATTTGCTATATACTTTTGATTGTTAAATTGTCGAATTTAATATGTTCCCAAAAGCATGTAAATAAAGACCTAGAAATTAAACACAAATTGCATATGTATGTAAAAACCCAACACAAAACAAAAGGAGAATCCACAGAACCAACAGAAATCCGTCTCAAACTGAAAGATACATTTACATCAATCTGAAAATGCAGATTTTAATATATTACCTGGATTAACAATTCTAAAACAGGTTTATCTATTTCGGGAAAGATTCGGCTATGATATTGCAATGTCGGATCAAAATCTGGACAGTAGTTGGTTATCGGTTTGTAGTTGTCTTCTGAGATACCCAAGCATTGAATGAAGTCTAATTTTTTTCTTTCAACGGCTTCACCTTCGGGAAACCTATCTTTCTTCGTCATTATACCAAAAACAGGATACTCTAAAATATTCAACATAACTGTTCATTAAAAGAGAGAAATGGTTAGCTGATATCCTATGTTTTTCATTGAAGAAAAAAGTAAGTGTTGACTTCATCTAGATAAAAGATTGTTCACCAACCTTTTATCGAATTTAATGATGGTTTTAGTATGTTATATCATGGTTGGTTCGTCATATTACATTGTATTAAGAGTATGTAGTAACACTTGTAGCACACCTTTGGTCTTAAATTGTCACACCTGTAGTGATAAATTTTGGCTTTTGCACAATTTACAATCTTAATTTACTGTCTTGATTTTCAACATCTTTCTTGGTTTGAGAGATTATGTTAATTTCATGTTAATATAATCTCTTGTTCAAATCTCTGCTCCAGGACCAATAACCAGAGATTAGAACAGCTAGGACCAGTCCTGCTACTGGTCAACCAGGGATTTGACAAGCAGAGATAAGGACCAGTCATAATCTCTGCTTTATTGATTTTTCAAATCTCTGGTACGATTTATTCAACTGCGCACTCGTGCTGTTCTCGTGACTAGACTAAACTAGATTTGAATAATAATTGTATCTGCTATATGCTGATACGAGGTCTTAGTACGGTCCTATGACGAAAAACGATTACCCGGGGATAAATAAAATGTTATTTTATTATCACTGGTTGATCATGGTGTAACGAGTAAATAATATTCCTTGCAAAAATTATAAAATATCTATATTAATATGTTTGTTTTTAATTTCAATAAGTTCTAATGTACACAAAGTTATTCCTATTGTCAAATGAAATAAATAATATGAATTTTTTATGATAATATTTGAAGAAAATATAAATTTCCAAAAGTTTTGAAATATAAAATAAAATAAAATGTATATAAACATTTTATTTCAAATCAATACTGAAACTTATATTTTGACTTTAAAAAACACTCAGGTACAATCAAAATATCTTCTAAAGTCTTATATTGCACTCCTTGTATGGCTAAATTTAACTATAAGTTTCATCATGTTTTTTCCACTGTGAAATTGAATTTTATTTGGCAAGTATTATGGTTAGTCGCAGAGAAACTTTTTAAGATACCGCATGAAATTTTCTAAGCAACATTCATATAAAAACTTCATAAATGTATAAAATAACCATATGTCCAGTTTGAAACTTGTATTTTTACTTTAAAAAACACTTTTGTTGTAACAAAAATCACTTATGTCTTATATCGCACACTCTCATATGGTTTAATTTGACTTAGTATGAACCTAAAATTTGTTGAAAAGCTAACTTTTGTGTTTTTTTACTGTGAAATTTATGAATAAATTTCTATAGTTAATTAGTGAAAGTAAAAAAATATATATGAAATGTTAGAAACTTGTATTTTTTTCTTTAAAAACAGTAGCATTTTAACAGAAATCACGTTTTTCTTATATCGCACAAGCTATATAGCTAATTTTAACTAAGTCTCATCCTATGTATATGTTTCAAAAGCTAAATTTTTTTGTTTTTTTTTTCACTGTAAAATGGAATTATTTTAATCAAACAGGTATTACGGTAAGTTGCAGAGAAGCTTTTTAATATACCGTATGAAATTGTTTGAGCTAAATTCATGTCATTATTCCTAAAAGTATAAAATATGTACCCCTAAAGTTTGAAACTTGTGTTTTTTCTTTTAAAACAGTAGCATTCTTGCAAAAATCACATTTCTCTTATATCGCACCAGCTTATATAGCTAAATTTAACTATATATCTTCCTATGTATGTTTGAAAAGCTAAATGTTTTGTTTTTTCACTTCAAATTGGAATTATTTTTATCAAACAAGTATTACGGTAAATTGCAGAGAAGCCTTTTAATATTCCGTATGAACGTTTTTGAGCTAAATTCATGTAAAAAAATCGCAAAAGTATAAAATATATACCCAACAACTTTGAAATTTGTGTTTTTTTTTCTTTCTTTTAAAACAGTAGCATTCTTGCAAAAATCACATTTCTCTTATATCGCACCAGCTTATATAGCTAAATTTAACTATATATCTTCCTATGCATGTTAAATGTTTTGTTTTTTCACTTTAAATTGGAATTATTTTTATCAAACAGTTCAAAATACACACCTGTTTTAACAAAATAACTTTTGTCATATATTGCACACCCTGATAGATGTGAATTTGATTAAATATCAACCTAAAATTGGTTGGAAAAATGTTTTTGTTTTTTTTTTTTCAGAGTGAAATTGAAATATTTTTCATCACAAAAGTTCTACGGTAAGTCGCAGAGAGGTTTCTTTGGATATTGTAACAAATGTATCAACTAAATTTCTATAAAATATAACTGAAAGTAAAAATAAGCATATTATCAAGTTAGAAACTTTTATTGTTTTCTTTAAAAACAGTAGCATTATAACAACAATCTCATTTTTCTTATAACCCACAATCCTGTATTGCTAAATTGAACTAAGTATCATCTTAAAAATGTTTGAAAAGCTAATTTTTGTGTTACAATGTATTTTTCACTATAAAATTTAATATTTTTATCAAACAAGTATTAGGGTAAGTAGAGAAAAGTTTTTTTAAGATACCGTATGAATTTTTTTCACTTAAAACCGTGTTTGAAACTTGTATTTTCACTTTAAAAAACACTTCTGTTAAAACTAAAATAACTTTTTTCTTATATCGCACGCACTGATTATTGTTTGAAAAGCTAAATTTTGTGTTTTTAATGTGAGATGTATTACGGTAAATCACAGAGACATCTTTTAAGATACCGTCAGAAACGATGAACTAAATTCATGTCAAAACTTCATAGAAACATAAGATAAGCATATGCCAGTTTTGAAAAGTCTTGGATATTTACTTTAGAAAAAAAATATCAATATAAAAAATCACATTAATCTTATATTATACAATCTGATAGATACAAAATATCTAAACAAGATCGAAGCTAGTAATTACAATGTAATAAAAAGAAACAGAAACGGAATGGACCAAATGAAATAATAATAATAATATAAAAAAACAAATAAATAAATATATTATTTTAAATGCAATTTCGTATTCCCCAAGTAGGATAACAAGGAATGACAAATAAAAACCTTGAAAAAATAAAGATAAAGATATTACAGTTAAACAAAAAGTAAATTAAAAATTATATATACTAAAATACGAATAATTTTGTGATAGTCTGCGTACTTTAATTAACCTTAAACATTTTAACAGCTGAACGTCTCGGAAACAAATTAATTGTTTTGATTTAAAGAATTTAAACTACGCATGCGCCGTCCTGATGGCCAGTTTCAGAATTCAAGTACATTTGGTATACTACGCATGCGCCGTCCTAAAGCAGAGATGGATTTGGTCATAAGGACAAACTTAGTGCGCATGCCCCTTCCTAACGACGAAACCAGACGCGGTCCTGGTCGTGGTTCTAAGAACAGTCATTAGAACCATTTCTGTCCTCAAGTTAACTGTAGGCAGAAATTTTTACCAAACTGACCTGTCATAATCTCTGGTCTAAGGTAACTTGGAACGGTAATAATCTCTATTTCAAATTTCTGTTTGAGGGTGTGTTTTAAATGATTCGTACTGTATTTTAATCAACAATTAACTTGAAAGTGGATACACTTTAACTTTGATGACTTTCTATGGCAGGAACTAAAACGAAGACCAAGCTTGTGTTACATGCTCATTCGTAAATGGAAGTTTTCGTAGACATGAAAATTAAACTATTTTCGTGTAAATGACAACGATATCTTTATATGCATTCTTGTATTTTAAAATTTGAAGATAACAAAGGTGTAAATATTTTGCCACATTGCTTCAAACTTGTGAATTTTCAAATATAATATTATTTTCCCGTATCTACTTTTGATGCAAAACTGAAAATACTTTTGTAAACAACATCCTAAGTAAGTAAATATCTTATTTTAAATTACTAATATCTTTTTATTCAAAAATATACATGTTTACATACATGTGATTTGTTGCTTGTATTTCGGTACAAGCAAATCAATTATTAATTATTAAACTGAAAATTCAAAAACTATTTGGAACAACACAAAAAAGGTTGTAACGGTACAATATTGTCCCATATGAACAAAATACAGCTATTAATACATGAAAAAGGTTGTCACATATAGTTTCTACTGCTCAATGTACAATCGCAGGAGTTTTTTTTACCATCAAAATGTGTCTCAACGAAATAAAGTGTTGGTGAAGTAATATTTTTACAAAAATATTTGTCATAGCGTTGTTTACACGAAACGTTTTCCCCATTACCGGTAGATATAATGCAAGATTACTACTACACGTTTCTTATTTATGTTTACGATATTTCTATTAAATGAAATCCATTGTTTAGTTTAGGTTAGGACTTTTGTTCTTATAAAAATATAAAATGCCATGCCACTCAGAAATAGACGGAATTTTATTTTACCATGTTTCATTTGCGCTACTTCTCCAATACATTCAAATAATTCTGTATCCAATGGTGAATCTGGATCAGCTGAGGCTACAACGATAATACGATCTATCTTCAAATAATCATTTCTACTGTAAAGCATTTCTTCGAAACCTCTTTTGTTCTCCTCAAACTCATTTCTAAGTTCAATTAGATTTTCATTTTCTCCTATTTTCCCATCAAGCAAGGCTTTTAGCAAGATTCTGTTGAATCTGTCATTGCAATTTTGAAGGCCATTGATGTCAATAAAAGTAGGGAACGGAACTTCTGGATCTTCTCTGTAGTAATTTTCTGCTGCCCTGAAGCTAACAAAGTTAGATTAGGAAAGTTAATATATATCTTAGGTTAAACAAAGAATAACATTTGTTAAAGTTAAACGCCATTAAACGTATGAACTTGGAATTAGGCTCAAAACATTTGTGAAATACACGTTAAAGCCTATTTTCTGAATATGTACAATCTTGTGAAATGTCTTATTCACCTCATGTCTGATACAACTACAAGTGGTTGGAAGTTCAAAGCACCAACCACACACACACGGTGCGCACGTTGTATGCAAATCATTCGTTGCACGTAGCGCGATTTTCCATTGCGTTATTTATGAAAAGAGTGTTTGTAAAATACGAACGGAAAATATCAAAACGTACTAACCTCTCTTTATTACTGTCTTAACTGTCAGAACTGTTCTTGAACATTTTTAGAACCATTTATAACAGGGTGTGTCCTGACCTAAAACCGTTTTGGACGGTTCTACCCTAGAAGCATTTATGACAGTTCTATCCAAGAAGCATTTATGACAAAGTGTGTCATATCCGAAACGGTGACCTAGAACCATTCGGGACAGTCTACCCTAGAACATTTTTTGACAGTTCTACCCTAGAAAATGTATGACTGTCAGGATAGTTTATTTAGCTGTGATACATTAAAAACGATAGAAAATGGGGTTTATAGTGTTTTATAAATTTAATACATCGAATTATCAGGAATTGTATGACTGAGCTCATTGCAAAACCTTTGCGACGTACATACCAAAAGAACTTATGGAGAAAGACTAGAAATTGCTTAGTCTTAATTTACTCTTCCCATCCTTAAAAACCTTTTTACATACCGTAACGAAAAAATAAAATTTCACTCAAAATGAAAATAAAGTTTAGTTTTTACTAATATAAAATTTCAAAATCCGAAGAATTTAGATAATTTATTTGTTGCAATATATTAGAAATTAGCTTCATCTCGACCTGATCTATATATCTGTTATGGCATTAAAACATACATCAGCTGTTGGAATTAGTGGAAGGACAGTGGGGTGGCGTACTAGTACATGAATGTTGTTGTCTACTTGTGTTGAACCCGCAGACCTGTTTCTTGTGTTTTGGGTGTAGTGGAGAAAACAGCAGTTTGTGTTGATACCATGAGTACGGTATATGCTTTCTATTTTTTTTTTTTTTTTAAATATTAGCTATTATAAATAGATTCACCAAATTGGTTCAGTTGACAAAATTCTATTTAAAAATGGTTAAAAAGGCAATTTAATTATGATTTTTTATCTTACAATTTTATGTATTTAGGTTTTAAATAAATAACATATTGTTATGATATTGTAATTATTATATTATATATCTTGGCCTAATTTGTTTTGTGAGGCCTTATAACATGTATAATATGTTTACATAATACTTATAGTTGTTTACCAAATAATGTTATAACCGCGCAGTTTAGAAATCACTGGAACAATAATAGATACTGATGGAATGACTAGAACTTTCTATTTGACTTACGTAATAATTCTGGTGTGATTCGAACTTCTACCGTATTCCAGAAGTTTCCGTTCTACAGTATATATACGGACAAGAAAGTTAGACTTTCAGAGCAGAAAAGTATCAGTTTAGACGTTAACATTCTTGTGTTCTCAGATGTTGGATTGATACACTTTTATTTACGTTACACACATCATACTTGTATTTACGTTACATCATACTAGATTGTGACTGATTGGATATAATATTCCGTTTGGATTCCCGCAACAGTGACGAGAAGAATTCCGGATTAGGAAAAGACGAAGGATTTTGAACAATTAAGTTGACATTTTAGTTTGTGTAATATTATTTTGTAAACTTGTATATAATAAATCTTGTTAAATTTTATTATTGATTTGTGTCTTTTGTTGGCTACAATTTAAAGGTGATTTCGGCCGTAACAATATTACACAGTAACAGTGTATGAAATATATTTTAAAAATTTTCAAAATACAGTTAATCTTAGGTGGCATTTTAATGACCTTTATAAAATCAATTAACTAACAAAATATCTATTGTTATTTGCAAAAAAAGTATTTCGCGAAACAGCTCATATGAAAACAGAAAGCAAGGAAAATAAATGGAAATGGTGAGCTGTCAAAAGGGCATAAAACGATTTAAATGGTACAAAATACACAAGCTAAAAAAAACTAATACAAAATCGCAAAAAACATAAAAAACAACAACAACCTAACAATATAAAGTAATAAAAATGATATTAAAATAGTTAAACTTACCCTGCGTTTCGACCAATATGTTCTTGATCACGAGCATGAAATAAAAATAATAAGTTGTTAACTCTTTGAAACCCAGAGCAAGACTTGCTCTGGGTTTCAAAGAGTTAACTACTTATTATTGTTATTGACTTGCTCTAAGTTTCAAAGAGTTAACACCTTATTATTTTTATTCCATCCTTGTGATCAAGGCCATATTGGTAGAAAAGTGGGGTAATTTAAACTTTTAAGTTTGGTTGTTGTTGTGTTTTTTTTACGTTTTTTTTCGATTTTGTATTTAGTTTTATTCGGCTTGTGTATTTTGTACATTTAAGTAGTTTTATGCCCCCTTTGAAAGCTCACCATTTCCATTTATTTTCCTTGTTTTCTATTGTTATTTGCATGACATGTGGAAATAGAATGAATAGTCCCTCGCCAATGTAGCTTTGGCTAAGTACTGTTCTTTTAGCCTTTTCACTTTTATTATTCCAAATAAAATCATAAATAATCGTTTTAAATTTTGATATCTCTTCGTTGACCATATTAGTAACTGACGCAATAAATGTTATATTTGGTATGATAAGGGTTTTCACAACAGTTATTCTTCCTATCATTGTAATGTTTCTTTTATTCCAGTCTTTAGCTATCTTCTCAGATTTTAAAAGCTGCTTTTCAAAATTCAATTTCTTACACTCTTTTCTATTATGACCAAAGTATACACCAAGACATTTAACTATCTCTGACCACTTTATATTCTCATATTTTTCTTTACAATTTTTCAGCCTACCTAACCAAATTCCCTCAGTTTTGTTTCTGTTTAGTATGAGACCAGATAATGTTCCGAATATTTCAATTAAATTAAGAGCTACTGTTATTTTAGTTTTAGAATTTACAAAGAGGGTTGTGTCATCAGCTAGTAGACTAATTTTTAAACTGTGAGATTTGCCATGAAGTTTAATTTGTATACCTGCAATATTATTGTCTTGTCGTATTCTACATGCTAGTATTTCTACAGCAATAAAAAAATAAGGGCACTCACAGGGCATCCTTGGCGTACACCACGATAAATTTTAAAAGGTGCAGAGATCCAACCATTATTTAAAATACAACCTTTTATATTATTGTATAAAGTACTTATCCATGTAACATGGATTTTTCAAAACCAGATTTTCTTAAAGAAGAGTACATGAAATCCTACTCTGGTGAATCGAAGGCTTTAGAGAAATCAAGGAAAAGAATAGCGCCATCTATTTTATATTTTTCTGTATAATCAATAATATCTTGAATTTGCCTTAGATTAAACCCTATATATCGGTTCTTTATATATCCGTTTTGATCACTATGGATAATTTTATGTAAAACAGGTTTCAGTCTATTTGCTAATGTATACGCAATTATTTTAGTGTCAACATTTAAAAGTGTAATTGGGCGATAATTATCTAGATTATACGGGTCATTTTTCTTATATAATAGTGTTATCAGTCCTAGTTTTTGTAATTTCGTCAATTCTTTTTTATAGTAACAATTATTGAATACCGCAACTGCCAATTCTTTCAGATCTTTCCAAAAAGTTCTATAAAATTCCACTGATAGACCATCAATTCGGGAGATTTATTTAGTTTCATATTAAAAACAGATTGTGTGGACTCTTCAAGTGTGAATACACCTTCTAGAACTTTGTTATCAATTTCAGATAATTTGTTACCAATTTTAGTGTCATTAATATATTCTTCAATATGTTCTAAATCCGGGTTTCTTGAGGAATATAGTTTCTCATAATAATTTTTTTCCATTTCCAAAATTTTGTCTTGATCTTTTATCATATTACCATTTTCATCTTTCAAGATTGTAATATTTTTCCGTGTTTGTCGTGATTTTTCTAACCCCAAGAACTATTTTGTATGTTTCTCTCCCTCTTCGAACCATTTAACTCTAGATCTAATTTTAGCCCCTTTAATTTTATCCTGATATAGTTTACCTAATATTTCTTCTGTTTCTTCAATTTGTTTTGAAATGTAATTAATGTCGTTCATATTTTCATTATTTCCCTTATTTTTATCATTGATCTTATAAAGTTGTTTTAATTTTGCCTCTAAACTTCCTATTTCATTGTTTTTAGCTTTTGCCTTAGCTTTACAAAATTCCACTGTAATATCCCTTACTTCAATTTTAAACAAGTCCCATAGCGTAGAAAGGTGTTTTGTCTTTTTTTTTTTTTATCAAAGTCAAATATCTTAAAACTAAGTCTAACTAATGTTTTTCTCTGCGTAAATAAAAAGTACCTATAAATATCGACCATATGGTAAACTTTCAGCAAAACAAATCTTTAGAGGAACTTACTGATCCCTTTACTTATTGCAAAATGTTTAATTATATTCGTATAGGTATAATTGCAAATAAATAAAGTATAACGATACTACAATATATCCAGATATCTCCAGTAATATCAATGAAAAGTAGAACTGGAAGATCTTTGAACAGTTTTTTAGGATTCCATCGCTGCTTCTACATGTAACAAAGATTGCACCTACAGTTTGTAAAACGAGGCAAAGTTTTACAGAAATAACCTCTTTTCATTTAAAAACAACTTCTCGTTCCTGTATTTTACCTGCCAAATGCACGTATCGTGGTAAAGTAAAATTCGCCATCTAACTGAGTTAATATAAACGACGAAACTACATGTGTAGTTGTTTCAAATAAATACATGTAAGTTCATACAAAAAACAATTATTTCTGGCGACTACATGTATTTATGTTGTTACTTCGAACTACAGAGTAAGTCTTCCATGTGTCATTCCGAACAACCTTTAAGCCGGTGTTAAAAAAGAAAAATAAGTCTGGTGTCCATGAAAAACTATGTAAATTAACTTCTTTATCCTACATTTAAATGTGTTCCTGGACTTGAAATGTTAATGGTAAAAGTATAAATGCATTTATATGCGGTAAACAGAACAAATGCATTCCTACCTTTGAAAACATTGTGTTATATTTGATCTCTGGCTACTATTCATGCCACGACTTCCTACCCTGGAGTATGTCCTCCAATTATCAGTGCGAACACTGGTTAAAGCAGTGTTTAAGAAGGAACTTTTTCCACACCCAGGACTGCCTAACACTACAATATTCAATGGTTTCTTTTTCCGTATACTGCCACCGCATTCTCTTTTTAGTCTTTCTATTAGCCCCATTTTACGAGTATATTCAACATCTGCGGGCATAATTGAAATATGGTAAACCACTTCACTGCAACTTAAAAAAGAACACAAGCGTAATTAAGATTTTTTCAACCATTGTACCAAGAATAAGCAAACAGGAAGACAGACCAAAATCCAAATTGCTCAGTCTTTTTTTTACATTAACAAAATTAATGGGTGTTATCTTCATCTAAAAAGACATTTGGTATGTAAACATGTTTGTCTTAGGAGCAAATCAAAAAGCACAATTCAAATGATTTAATACAATGCAAAGTACAATAACTGCAAACTGAAAGCAATGGACATTACTTGAAAAAATGGGTGTGAATTGCAATGAGGTGACCCAGATGATTATATTAATCATTTGCGCCTCTATTTACGAATTTATTTATACATTAGAATCCGCGATACAAGTGAATTTAACATTTATGTTAGATAGAACCACCTTTGACGTTGCACTAAATGGCGACTACATTGAAATAGTACCGACATTAATTATTTCGTCATTACCCACAGCATGATACTTGTTTTACTTACAAATAGTTTGTATTTATACTTTCTTCTGTATGTTTAATATTAACCATGGTATGCTAATATTTTCAGTATATACATGATATAATTAGCTTGTACAATAGCAATATCGTGTGTACAATGTAATACATAGTCTGCATCTATAGTTTGAACGAACGACTACTGGGCTAAAACAACATCTAATTAGACGAGCGTTTCAGAGGTTCTCTGCAGTAGTAAATACTTCGACCTCAGATACAATGTATATCTATACGAAGTAATGATACAGATAGTTTTTTTTTATTCTTAAGCATTAAAATAACCTCTGCATTTTTTAAAAAAATATATGTAATAAACTACAATGTATTTGGTTTAATTGTGAGTTAAATAAAAAGATATCATATTTATTTATAATAAATATAATATGAAATATTAATAGAAGTAGATTATATATTTGTATACAGTTTTATATAAATATAATATTCTATTATTTATTAATTTAAATTATAATTAAACCAACACATGGTTATTCTTTTTATTATTAGCAATCACATTTATTTAAATTTCTCAGATTTCTTATTTGTTCCTTTTTGCAATCAGAAAGGTTAATTTACAGGCAAATAAATATTTTTTCTAACTGGACTTATTCGATTTTTTTTTAGCCCAGAAGTCGTTCGGAAAATAAACCTTGTCCAATATTTTGAAGATCAATACATAATTTATTCAGAAATATCCTGTAAATAATACATCCATATTCGCCAAGGTTGCTGGCTAAGGGTCCCTGTTTACACTGTTGTCATTTGTTCAGGGCTGCAAATGACTTAACAATTCACTTACATATAAACATTCAAACTTCTAAAATCTTTTTCTTCTAACACATGTTTTTATGCTGCTGATGAGAGGTAACTCGTATATAGCATAGTATAAATTTACTATATCTAATATTAGTATCTTTGGATTGTTATTTTGAAACTCCTGGGATGATTCCTCTACTGGTGGACCCTAGGTCCCCGAGGGTATTCGCCAACCCAGTCGTCAGACTTGTCTGACATGATTATTCATTGATTTGTTACAGAAATTACCAGTATTTTGCAAAATTCAAAAATAATAGAAATACTTAGCGTTCATTCCTTGTATTGCACATGGTAGATCTCCTTATTTCTCTTCTATTCAGAAGGCTATTTTTGGTCTCCCAAATGTTTCGGTTTTAATGCCGCTGATGAGAGGTAACTCCTTGAAATGCCTCGTATACATCATAATATAAATTTACTGTATCTAATATTAGTATCTTTGGATTGTTATTTTCGTTCTATATTTATGTATCTACTTATATGTTCATTTTGATTATTGTAATGTTATATGCCAAGAAACGTGCCCAGAATTGGTATTTAATAAAGTAATCTATTCGATTCATTCAATGTATAAGTAAAAATGTTAGATTGGTAAGGTATTTATGTTATATTTCTTATAAATTCAGAAAGTTTTATAAGTCAATGGTTTTATTGAAATTGAGAGTAGCGATAGCTTCAAATGTCTTCTCCAAATTGACAGAACGACGTGAGCATTGAGGTTTACTTTTTCATATTTAATTTTATTTCGTATTTTCCATTGCATCCATTTCGAGTAAAAATTATTGTATTTATAAGAAAAGTGAAGTTTGAATCTTGAAAAATTCCTAAATTCCTGTCTTTTTCGTTAATAATTATATTGTTTAGTAAAATATTTGATTCTCTTAAAATTACATTAATTTCTTGTAGACTTGTTCTAGAAATAAATGTATCACATAAAAAAAAATAAATGTTGGGGAGTTCCAGATTATTTTCATTTTGGCACAAAATTTGTGTTTCTCTCGAAATCTTATCAGTTTCTTTGGCTGATGTCTTGCGAATCAGATAATGTTAATATGTCAATGTCAAAATAGCTATACACTTGTTTTGAAACAAGGAGAACGTTCGTTCCTCTGCCTACATGTAATATGTATACGTTGATATTTTTGCCTTCTATTTAGAAGGCTATTTATTTATTGATATATGTATTGCCTTGTGTATTCTATTCTATTCATGTGACATTTTTCATCGACATTGTAAACAACCTGCTCTCCTTATATATAATTTTAAGTAAGCATTTC
The DNA here is from genome assembly GCA_028015205.1 of Mytilisepta virgata. Taxonomy (NCBI): domain Eukaryota; kingdom Metazoa; phylum Mollusca; class Bivalvia; order Mytilida; family Mytilidae; genus Mytilisepta; species Mytilisepta virgata. Next base: position 73,450,448 of record CM051521.1, read on the forward strand.
CGTTGGAATTCTTTCGCGTTATTTTCAATAACAATTTCGCTTATAATTATCCAAATGTTATCCCATGCTATAGTGCTCCTATATATTTCATTCCGTTTTGTCGAGCATTTAGTTCAGCTTGCTGATTGAAAATTGATTGAATACCTTTAAGTGGAATCTTTTTCGGTTCAAATGTTTTGTTGAACTTATTAACATTAAAAAAAATAAGTCCTACGTCATGTTTATTTCTAAAAGTATCTTTCTTCTTTGTATTTGAATGTTTTTATAATTAGGACACATTCTCTTGGAGTTGCATTTGTAATTCTACATAGTTTGGAAATACAGTTTCGTTTGTTAACTAATCGATACAATACAGAAAATCGTTTATGTTTTCATCCCTTATATCTCTAATTTCCTTGATATTACTTGTTGAAAATGATTGACACGTGTAAAATAAAGGTTTATTTTAGATTCTAATAGAATTAGCCAGAATTTTTTTCCTGGCATCATTCATTACTTAACTGCCTTTAAATTTGCCGTTAAAATTTACCAGAAATTTCTAAGGTTCTTCCTTTTGATGCAGAGGTAACCCTTATCTGAGTTTGGATTCCCGTTTGTTTTAATTGTTTTGGTTTTTTTATGGTTGTGCTTATTAATTCATCATTATATCTTTAACTGGATTTCCGACATTTAGATCTAAAGCACTGCTGATGCATTGTCAGTTAACGAAATGGCCATACACCAAATTTATTTCGGTATTTTGTGATACAGTTTATTACTAATATATTACATAAAATTCCGAAATAATATCATCTTCCCTAGGAGATTTATTTGTTTTAAGAATTTTTAAAACTTTTTCTACTTCTTCTATAGATATATCACTGTATAATATCTCTTTTTATTCTAAATTAACCTTATTTTCAATACACTGGCACTCGGAGGTAACGAATTCAGAATAGAATTTCATCTGTTCATTTATAATTAACTCTGTGTCGTATCTGTAAATACCAATTTCACATTCAATCCTATTTCATATTTGCATATTTTTTCTAGCTAAGGTTGAAAAAAATATCTTGTTGATTTCTCCCCTTCAACAACCCATTTAGCTCGAGATCGTATTTTTCCTGCTTCAGGTTTATTTTACATGACGCGATTTTATTTAAGAGTCATTCTCTTTATTTATTTTCAAGCTCATTTCTTCCGATATATTGTTAAAGCATCAACTTGTTTTTCTAAAGTTTTAATATCTTTTTTTGTTTCGGTATTTTATTTCATTTTTTACTTGTTCCTATCGTCAATATTTTGATTTAATTTTTTGGTATATCCCACTATTCTTGAATATTTTCATATTTATTCTTCCTATATTTTTTTTATCTTCCCAAAAAGTATTTGTAAATTCTTCAGTTTTGATTGTATTTAAATTCATGAGCCATATAACTAGTCCCTTTCAATTTCATCTAATTTTATACAAGCTGATATAATTATCATGGCCACTGAAAGAAGTGTTGAATTTGTACGTTTAAAACGTTACTGTTAAACGCATTACTACAGAACAATATTATCTATGCGTAATGTAGAATTACCTCTTTGAAAAGGAATTTTTTTATTATTTGGGAATTTACTGAATAATATTTGGGGTATAGCATAAATCATGTTCGGTTAACATTTTTTTTTTAATTCGTGACCGCAGGGATCATATAACCTCAAAAGAATACCGAAGCGACAAAACAGTGAGAAAAGTTCACAAATATATTCGTATAAAAATCACACAATAGGACAATAAACATACATTTTGCATGACTATCCAGAAAAATACTAAATTAGGAAATCTTACAAAAGCAATCTATATTATAAAAGATCTTAAAATCAAAATTTTTTTCGTACTTCTGAAATATATGTATAATATATATGTCGTGTACAAGTTGCGACTTTGTACATGTTATAACATGTATAGAAATATTGTACATGTTATAACTTGTACAATGCAAAAATACATATTATAACATGTACAAAATATTGCTTAAAAATGGTTTCAACTTGTACAAAATTTGAAAATAAATTTTAATAAAGCAGAATATACATTTGAAATTATTAAGTAATAAAGAATAATAATCAAAAGCAAAAGAAAGATGCATTATTTACAGCATGCATAAAATACTGCATTTTCATACATTTTAGTGTAAAGTGGTCTTGGTAATGTAACACACTTATAGCCACTATCTGGGACTGATTGATAATCAATTAAGTCAACTGATCCTCTTGAACTAAAATCAGACGATCTGACTAGTTTGATGACTAGTTTTGAAAGCTCAGAACTTTTTTTTCGTTAGAGCACAGTGTTCACAAAGTTTCAGAAATGTGTTTATTGCTTCACGGCTTATGTTGGCATAATGCGTTTTCAGGTCATTGTATGTTTTATGCAGTCCACCATGGCCTACAGCAGTGTGACTCTTGTTTAATAATAGCATACATTTCCTCAATGGCCACTAAGTTGATAAATGGTTCATCTGAAATTTTTAAGAACAATGCCTTAAAATTTTGAATTATACTCCTCCCCCACGCTTTATTTTAAATCACTTTGGAATTATTATGCAGCAAATTATTATTTTTTGATAATTAATAAGATCATTAAGTCTCACAGGCAAGACATAGGTTATGGTAGCTTGCTGTTAGGACTTGGTCAATGCAAATGTTGAGAGTGTAATCAAAATATTAACCTGCAATTGGGACAGAAATGTTCCCTTTCATAAGACACCAGATTTTTTGCAAAGGCACTTTTGACAGACGGTATCAAAATAGCACTCACCATCCGATGTTTTTCTTTTGATGAATTGTTTTAGGGTTCCAGCTCTCAATATCTCATACTGCTTCAGAAGGGTTCTTTCTTTTCCAGTAGGTTTATTTGCATCTTTTGCGTGCTTAACACTCCTTATCAAAATTTCTATCCTCTCCTTTGAAAACAGGGTATTGTTTGCAGAGGAATTTTTCCTCGACATATCAAGGATTTTATTGTAAAATCTATCCTGGCTATCCACTTGCATCTTAAGTCTCAACTAGTATGAAAGTATTTTCCTTTTGCCCTCTGAGTGGAAACTCACAATTATAATTCATCAGGTGAGAATACTGAATAATGTTTATTGACTACATGTGTGTTTTAAAAGGTATTAAGTAATTATAAAAACTTTTCATCTGGTCATTAACTGTATCAAAAAGGACAAAACACACTAACATAAATGAACAATAAAAATAATATGAAAATATTATTGAGGTTAAAGACATGTGTTGTAATAATAGAAACATATTTTTATTTTCAAATTTTGTACAAGTTAAAACCATTTTTAAGCGATATTTTGTAGATGTTATAACACTGAAATGGGCACGTGAGTATAGTCACGAGGTACTTGTGTACATGTTATAACTTGTACTTTTGCATTGTACAGGTTATAATATGTACAATATTTCTGTACATGTTATAACATGTACGAAATCGCAACTTATACACGACATATATATTACTAATTTTTTTTATGTTTTAATTTTTTGATAAAAGTTCAAGAGTGCTTTATGATGCTTTATACGGGATTACAAGTGGTTTAGATTACAATAGAGTTTTATATTTTAGAGAGTTTGTTTTTTTCGTTCTGCTAAAGTTGGAGGGTGGTCACTTCTAATGCGCATGCAGTCAGATGGAGTAGGATTGCTATCCGATACTGGACATTGAGTTTTGTATAAATTGTTCAATTTATGTATCATAATTTCCATAACTTTCTTACTAATATGTACTCTGTTGCTGTCATTTGTTTCGAATGTTTTGACTATACCACCTTAATTGTAAAATTCCTGGTAAAGATGAACGTATTCTAATTGTTGGTCTTGCAAGCACAGTTTATAGAGAAACTTGTTTACATTTTGTGCTGATTCATTTAACATCTGAATATAATTACCGCTCCCCTGCGTTGGATAATGTTGAATACCCCAATCTGCGCATCCGTAAACCGAGTTTTCGTAGCTGTAATTGCTCCAGTAGCATGCACATTTATTTGATAACTGTCATCTTTGTTTTTCCTCACTACTTTTGTTCCCAAACAGATATCAATGTTTTCTACACGTGCATATTCAGTTTTACGTTTTAAGGTTTCTATCAATTGTTCAATGTTTTCTAAGGTAATACCAGAACATGATATATTTACAATATTATCTCCAAGATTTGAAGCGACTAATATTGGATTTATTTCTGTACAGTGTGTAGTCCTAATAACTTCTTTTTTTATCATTCTCATTACTTTCAGACCCAAAAAAATCTCAATCCTCTATATTAAAGGGACATAACAATAATTACGCACATGCGCAACCGAAAGTTGTGTTTTTCCGCCATTTGTTTACACAAGTGACGTCAGTCACGTCCCAGAACCGGATGTGTCGTCTAGGCATGCGTGGCCGGAACCTGAAGTCGTTTGAGCGCATGCGAAACCGGAAGTGAGGGATTTTCGCGCCATTTTTCCATTATTTGTTGACGGAAGCGACGTAAGTCACTAGCTGGGACCCGGAAGTGACATGCTTGAATTCTGATTGGATTATCTCACTTTTCCCGCACTTCTCGCGATCGGTCGTCTCTGGGTCTTTCTTTGATTTTTATCGGGTAAGGGTCTCACTTCGAGTCTCTATGGACTTTAATGTCGAAGTCCGAAAGCATTCGAAGTACAGAGTGGTGATTGTATTAACTCCCCTTATCTCGCGCTTTTCATTGCGAGTGATGTTTTCGTTTCGTTAAAGGGAGGACCAAAGGTAGAATTGCATTATGTCCCCTTACCTCCAATTGATGTTATCACCATTATGTCAATTGCTCTATGATACACTTAGTTTCTCTTACCTGACTCCATGCCGCTCTTCGCTGCTCGTCGCTGTTCATGACTATACCCACGTGCTCATTCCGTTTTTTGTGTGCTTCTTGTCATTGTTTTTGCTGCTGATGCTACTCTTGCTGTTTGTTGCTGTTCGTCATCGCTGCTATTCTCTCGCCCATCGCTGTTTTTATTTTCCTCTTTGCTGTTCATCGCTTATCATGACTATACTCACGTGCCCATTTCAGTTTTTTTGGACTACTTGAAGCTGTTTTCGCTGCTGCTTGTTGCTGTTCGTCATCGCTGCTCTTCTCTTGCTCATCGCTGTTTTTCTGTTGCTCTTTGCTGTTCATGGCTGTTTTTCTGTTTCTCCTTGCTGTTCATGGCTGTTTTTCTGTTGTTCTGTTCATCGCTACTCATTACTATAATCGCGTGCTCATTTCGGTTTTTTGTGCAAGTTTGTGCTGTTTTCGCTGCTGTTGCTGCTGCTTGTTGCTCTTCTTTTGCTTATCGCTGTTTTTCTCTTGCTCTTTGCTTTCGTCATCGCTGCTCTGCTCTTCGCTGTTTTTATCTTGCTATTTGCTGTTCATCGGTACTCATGACTAGACTCACGTGCTCATTTCAGTTTTTTGGGGCTACTCGTCGCTGTTTTCGCTTGTTGATGTTCGTCATCGCTGCTCTGTTTGTGATCATCGTGAAATCCAAACTGCAACAATCTCGAAACGAATACTTTGCCAAACGTTTTTGCATAAATCCTCAAGCCGTGGAGAAACATGTAGCTAATATAAGCACTTGTAATTCGACTGGAACTCATTCTACTATCGAATCCCAGGAAAGAAAGACGTCTTAAATATATACCTGTGACATATGTGGATAGCAGTCCAAGCGAAACCTCAACATAGAGCGACACAAAAAGAATGCACACGGAACTGAAGAGGATTCAACAGACTATAGTGATCAGTCTTAGACACCACAAAAGAAGCCGATAACGAGGAATCGGAAACAAAGTAGTGACCATGGATCCGACAAAGACTCCGAAGAACAATACTGACAGTCTCCATGGGATTTCATTTTGAATAGAACATTTCAAGTTCACCAATTAGAATACTCATAGACAGTAAACGAACTAGTTGAAGCCAGAATGGAAGAAGACAAGGCACGTTTGGCAGCATATAGAGACATGTTTGACTCATACAAGACGAAATACGAAAGCAAAACCTCGGACTGATATCCTGGCATCAAGACATGAATAAAGATCCCGTACATAGAAAAATCAAGAAAACGGTAAAACGCTTGAGAGAAGAGGAAGACTACGAATCAAAAGAATCATGGGAATATGCCGTATAAAAACGAAAATATCTGCTTAACCGTGTATTGAACGACTACGTCCCACCACCAGCTGAAGACAGCAATGACTCTATATGACGCAGGAATTGGAACTAACATATTACAAAGAAAAACAGAAAAAAAAATAAAAAAAAAATTTTTAAATTAAAAAAAAAAAACTAAAAAATGGAAGGAGGGGTAATGCAGCCTATATATGTTTATACATATTTATAGCCAGTCACAAGCCTGGATAAATGCAGAGTTGACTTTCAAAATGACCGAGATGTAAGGGTGTTCTCGCACAGATCCAATCTTTAACTAACGACAATCGACCACCACTAGCAGAGGTGAGCAAGGACCAACAGCAACAAGCAGCAGAAGCAACAGCAGCAGCGAAAACAGCGACAAATAGCACCAAAAAATCGAAATGAGCACGCGAGTATAGTCATGATTTGCGATGAACATCAAAAAGCAAGAGAAAAACAGCGATGAGCAAGAGGATAGCAGCGATGACGCACACTAACAAGCAGCAGGAGCAAAGCAGCAGCGAAAACAACGACAAGTAGCACAAAAAAAAACAGAAATGAGTACTAGAGTATAGTCATGATTTGCGATGAACAGCAAAGAGCAAGAGAAAAACTACGATGAGCAAGAGAAGAGCAGCGATGAGCAAGAGAAAAGCAGCGACTACGGACAGCAACAAGCAGCAGGAGCAGCAGCAGCAGCGAAAACAGCGACAAATAGCCCAAAAAACTGAAATGAGGACGTGTAGTCATGATAAGCGATGAACCCCAAAGAGCAAGAGAAAAACAACGATGAGCAAGAGAAGAGCAGCGATGACGAACAGCAACAAGCAGCAGAAGCAGCAGCAACAGCGAAAACAGCGACAAGTAGCACAAAAAAAAAACAGAAATGAGTACTAGAGTATAGTCATGATTTGCGATGAACAGCAAAGAGCAAGAGAAAAACTACGATGAGCAAGAGAAGAGCAGCGATGAGCAAGAGAAGAGCAGCGATTACGCACAGCAACAAGCAGCAGGAGTAACAGCAGCAGCGAAAACAGCGACTAGTAGCACCAAAAGAACCGAAATGAGTATGAGAGTATAGTCATGATTTGCGATGAACAGCAAAGGGCAAGAGAAAAACAACGATGAGCAAGAGAAGAGCAGCGATGAGCAAGAGAAGAGCAGCGATGACGAACAGCAACAAGCAGCAGGAGCAGCAGCAACAGCGAAAACAGCGACAAGTAGCCCAAAAAAACTGAAATGAGGACGTGTTTATAGTCATGATAAGCGATGAACAGCAAAGAGCAAGAGAAAAACAGCGATGAACAAGAGAAGAGCAGTGATGACGAACAGCAACAAGCAGTAGGAGCAGAAGTAGCAGCGAAAACAGCGACAAGTAGCCCCAAAAACTGAAATGATCACGTGCGTATACTCATGATTAGCGATGAACAGCAAAGAACAAACTAAGAGAAAAACAGCGATGAGCAAGATAAAAACAGCGATGATCAAGAGAAGAGCAGCGATGTCGAACAGAAACAAGCAGCAGGAGCAGCAGCAGCAGCGGAAACAGCGACAAGTGGCACCAAAAAAGCCGAAATGAGCATGGAGTATAGTCATGATTAGTGATGAGCAGCATGGAGCCGCGAAATTAAGAGAAGAGAAACGAAGTGCATCATAGAGCAATGAAATGGACCGCCGTTGCTAAGGCGGTTGCTAAGGACACCCCTCCATTGACCGTATGGTGACAACATCAGCTGGAGGTAAGGGGACATAATCCAATCCTACTTTGGTCCTCCCTCGAAGAAAGGGAAAACATCACCCTTGGGGAAAAGCTAGTTTGAATAAAATATTTATAGGAAAATATGTACCATATAGTTAATATTAGTACTATTTGACACTAAGGACAACGTCACAGGCGATTCTTTTCAAAAATAAATGTCAAATTCACCTGATGTATAAATGATTTTTCAAATGTTTATGCGACAGCTGTTTTTATTCCAGCAAATCAAATTGGAGGGTACAGTAATGTACAGTTTTACCAGTGTGAAAACAATAACATATATATTGGTAAATATAATTCAATTTCTGTAAAATGATGCAGTGACTGCACAATTCTTTCTCTTATAATGTTTGTGATAGAAATGACCCTCACGAGTAATTATCATTAGGAAATACAACATATAACTGTCGATTCTTTAAGAATAAACCACGACACCGCAACCGGAGTTCCAAAGTACTTTGCCGTGTTAGAATGTGCAAACAATAGCCGTGCATTACCGAATTCATTGCAATATAAATAAAAAAATTTAAAAAAAATCAAAAATATTTTTTCTTAAATGTGTATTAATTTTTTACCTTAATTATTGTTTCTTTATAGCGTAGATCTTTTTGAATATGTTGCAGAATGTTATTATTATTGCCTCCTTGTGAACATAAAATTACGTAAACACATCTAGATGTTTAATCAAAAATCGGCAGTAGGGCTATCTATCAAGAAGCCCCTAGAGCCTGAATCGCTAACCTGCTATTTTTGTGTAAATCTTGCATCAATAATTATTTTTGCTATTTAATGTATACCGTAGCATTTTTCGCCTTAATATTGACATGAACAGCTAAAATATAGATCCTGAACCCAAATATATATGGCTGGTAGGGATTTTTTCATCAGTTGCGATGGACTTGTTCAATGAAATTGACTCTTGACCTTCCGTTTTGACTAAACATGTAAATTGTAAGGTCCTAACCCCAAATACATCTGGTTGCTAGGAACTTTTGCATCGTTGCTATGGATTTTGTCAATGACCTTGACCTTTGAGCCTCCATATTAACTGATACAGCTACCATTTAATTTATTAAATATCTTTGACAATAAGTCATTATTTCTACTGATAATTACTGTTTACATGTAATAATCTTTCAAGGGCAAAAACTTCTATAAGGGGTCAATTGACGATTTTGGTCATGTTGAATTATTTGTACATCTTACTTTGCTGAACATTTTTGCTGTTTACAGTTTGTCTTAATCTAAAATAATATTCAATTTCACAACCTAAAACTGCAAAATTTCCTTAAAATTAACAATTCAAGGGCAATAACCTGAAAATGGGTTAACCGATTTGTCTGAAAATTTCATGGCAGGTAGATCTTGACCTCATAAAATTTTTTATTCTTGTCAGTTTTGCTCTAGTTGCTTTAGTTTTTGAGATATGAGCCAATAAGTGCATTTTTGACCTATGTTCTATTTCTAGCCATGGCAGTCAGGTTTCTCGATGGAGAAGAGAATAAAACATAAACTTTATACTAGATACCCTAAGGATCTTTCAGCCTAAGTTTAGTTGAAATTAATATAACTGTAGTGTCAGAGGAGAATATTTTTGAAAGTTTACAAAAATGACAAAAAAGTGAAAAATTGTCTTTAAAGGCGTAAAAATCGTTTTTAAAGGGTCAACATTTCTAGAAGGGGTCAATTAACCATTTTGGTCATGTTGAATTATATCTAGATCATACCTTTAGAATTGTTTGCTGTTTACAGTTTGTCTTTATCTATAATAATATTCAAGATAATAACCTAAAACCGCGAAATTTCTTTAAAATTAACAACTAAGGGACAAAAACCTTTAGTTTTTGAGTTATGAGCCAAAAACTGCAGTTTACCCACATGTTCTATTTTTAGCCATGGGCGGTCATGTTTCTTGACGGACAAAAAATAAACCAGTTTATTCTAGATACCCCAAGGATCATGCAGACTAAGTATGGCTGTAATTGGTTCTGCGGTTTCAGAGGAGAAGATCTTTGAAAAAGTTTACGACGGACGCCAAGTGATTGTAAAAGCTCGCAAGTTTTAGGATAGGTGAGGGGAATTTAATTTTCTGAAGGTCATCGAAAGTACCATTGCTATAAATACAAATATTGATTGTTATATTTGAGGACAAATTTTATTCACGAATGTTCTTGTGAATTCATTTTAATTAAGTTCATATATAGAAGTTCTTACTTTAAAAGGAATTGTAAGTTGTTTAGAGGAACACAGCGTTGGATTTAGTTTACTAGGAGATTACGGAATTGAAGTGCGGTTTTATAAGAAGCTACATCAGACATGATACATTGTAATTGAGTGACGATATATGTGTAAAAAGGACTAACTTCCGTGAGATAGATTTGATGACACTGAAATGGTGTTTGTAACAAAATAAATAATTTCTTTCATTTTGTGTTGTAAAATTTATTGACATTTAACATAGATTTAGTTCTATATTTCGTCTTTCATTTCTTGTTTTATGAAGATATATACAGAGAAATATACAAGTCTTATATTATTAAACTGTTGTTTTTGTTTAATAAATACACTCTAGAAAACGACAAAGGCTTACTTAATCTATTGAAACATAACAATGTCAATTCTAAAAGTCGTAAAAATCTTGGAATTACTCAAAAGTATATGTATAATTGTACTTTGTTAATGTTATTATAAAGAGCAAATACCATCAAATATTGATTTATTTTTCTTAATATGCAAGCTTTTTTACGTTTCAACTGTAGTCATACGGTAGAATATACTATAAAATATTGGCATTTTAGCTTTTACACTTTTTAAGACAAGTATGGGATATGTTACATTTTAGGATTTTTTCCTGAAGTTGTTTACGATTTCAAAATATCAAGATAGCTAAATTCATAATGGTTTATTTGTACAAACGTTAATTCTCCCTTCTTGAGTAGCAATATACCAGCATAGCCTGCATATGGCGTCTACGTTTCTCAGCTTATCAAATTGTCAAGGGCATACGTGAGTTACCCTGACTTTCGACAAAGAAGATTACTGCTGTCACAAAAGCTTCTTAACCAGGGTTTTATCAGGGATAAGTTGATGTCATCACGTAGGAAATTTTACGGTCGTCATCACGAATTGATTGACCATTACAGTGTTCCAATATCTAAGAGGATGTTGGACCTGTTCCCACTGTCGTAACCTTTCATGTGCCTCCACCGATTTGTGACTTCCCCAGGATTGAATTTGTTGAAATTCATGACGGGTACCGTATACGAAGCAGGAACTGCTTACCCTTCCGGGGCACCTGTGTTCACTCCTTGTTTTATAGGAGTTCGTGTTGTTCATTGTTTTTTAGTTTTCTCTGTTTATTTGTTGTGTTTGTGCTTGTTCATTTGTCTTCCTGGGTTTGTCTGTCCAATGGATGTCCTTTTTTGTAGAGGGAAAGGAGTGAAGATCCCGAAAGTTGCTGGTATTTATGAAATTAAAGGGGCGAGTTATTTAAGACATAAAATAAGGATTGTTGTTTAATTAATAAGGAGAAAGGACAACCAACACGTGTGAAAACATTGAATTTCCTTAATCTCTTGAAATCGTTTTTCTTCATAAAATTATCCACACAATGTTTTTTGACTTTCTGTTTCTATAACAATTAACTGAAATATATTTCAATTGACCATACATTCCATTATGAACGTCTGGACGGGTTATCAATGTAAACATGTATATGGATTTATAATGAACAAACTAAACGTAAATTTAGGACAATAATAAATTGAATAATAATATGCTGTTGGCATGGCCAATGATGCGAGCACAGCAATAGCCCTTTCCAGAACTCATTTCCGGTATCACGATTCTAATTTGAAGCACGTTATTTTCCTTACTTCCGTTTCGGGCGAACGAAACTTTTTCTAGCCTTAATATGTAGCACAATATGGCTGCCCCCATTAAACAAAGACTTTTCTAAATGACCAATATCTAGATAATGCATATGCTCCTATAGCGGTCGCTGCGCTCACTATGATGCACGTAATGGAAAATGTATATTCCAGAGGTACTCGAGACCTTTAACATTCCTCAATTATAAAAAGTCTGACTTGGCTCCCTTGCTCCAATAGTTGTTACAGCCTTAGCAATGATAGAAAGTATAGATATTGCTTACTTTTGATACATCAAAACTGAAATTTAAAACGTTTTGCATCTTTTTGGTGAAGTTGTTATTTATTGTACTTTGCCATCGGTCGGTGCATTTTGCAACTAAGCATCTAGTTTCCTCATCAAAAAATCGGTGCATTTTGCAACTAAGCATCTAGTTTCCTCATTTTCAAAGGTATACCTCGAGCTAAAATATCCTTAGCAAAATTTCACAAAATACAAAATTTTTACACGAAGTGCATTTCTACCTATAGTATAAAAGCGAAAAAATAATAATATTTTGAACAAAAGCAGACAGACATAGACAATCTACTTACCTTTTAAAAAGGATTGTTTGATTAATCTTTAACCTACCAATGTAATATATATATATTGGTCTAGTTAATCTCAAAGTAAATAGAAGATAAGATAGGACACTGTCTTACTTTATAACTTAGTATGTTACATGACAAAAAATATTTCCTTAACGAGCAAAAAAACTACAATAGGTTGTCTAGCTAGTTGCTCTAACTTTTCGTATGATTTTTTTCAGCAAATTCAAACTTTTTATTAAATCAGAATTTTCAGAAGGCATTTGAAACCTATGGCATACGATATTTTTCTTCATCGGCTTATGACAGAACTTTCTCTTTCAAAAATATGTGCAAAGAGCCGCTGAGTTTTTATGACCTCAATGTATTTTTAAAAAAAAATCTCTTGGATGAAACATTTTTTGATAAAATGTGAAATTAACAGGGGACTGATATTTTGCGTCTTACCTTGGTCTATTCAGGAACCTATTCTGTCACTAGAGCGCATCGTCAAGATCATTGTACATCTGGATAACTGCAGACCACTTGTATGTTCACAGAAAAGTTATGTTGGAAGCATCAAGCATTAAAATCTAGCGGAATGAGCACTTTTTTTTTTCGAAATTTAACACCTATTATCTTAAGATATTATTGAAATGGTTTCATAATATATATAAAGAACAAGACCTTATTCATTCTAAATGAAAAAATCTACAAACCGTTAATTAGACATTCGCGTTCGGCTTGGCAAAGTAAATACGTATCTTTTCTTCGCTGTGACTATATTCTCTGCTTAAAAAAACGAACAATATCTTGACCTGTACTGACCCATCTGCTACGTACTGTTGTAATTCTTCTGCTGAGAGCGATTAAATGTTCACATGACTAGTAGAAAACTTCGTTACATGTATATGTGGATAATCCCAGAAGTGGTTCAAAATTATTTCAAACATTTTGGATACAAAACTGGTAACTTTAATAATTTTATTTTCAATTTTCGAACTGTAATAAAATTAAATTTGTCCACGTGGGGTGAAAATATTTTGATTCTTTTATCTGTATTTGCTGTACTATATGTACTACAGCCTTTTATCAATTTGTTTGTTTAGGTTTTACTACTGCCAGTTCTGAAAGCGGTAGTATGTACTCAGAATGTAAAATTGGCATTGATTAATTCCTTATATTTGTCAATTATTTATTTTTTATACTTTACTTGTTCAGTTGCACGATTAATGATCTTGATTATTTTGGCGGTTTTGTTGTTGCAAAATATGGTGACACTATTTCATGAATTTTAGGCCCCAGAAAGAATCAAGTTTCCATATTTGCACGTTGGTAAAAGTGAATTCAAAATTAAGGGTTGATAATCCTGTAGAAAATTGACGGTTCAGTATTTTTAATAAAGACCAAGAACGTTTAAAGCTGATGGCCCAAATGCCAAAGAGTAGCTCTGTTAGATTATCAATAGTATAAAAAACTATTTCTCAAGTTAAATGAACTAATTTGAAGTCTAGATAAAGAATTTCAGGTATGGCCGAGTCCATTGCGACATTCTCAAATTCTTTTCTTAAAACGGAGGCAATTTAAAAAAACAGAGTTGCGAAACAGTTTCACGTAAACGTCGTCACTTCAGTCAAGTTCACAAACTCAGGCGTGTAGAAGTTTGCCAATATTTTCTTAAACTCGATCATATTCACAGTTTTCAAAACTATCTATCGAAAAAGTTTTACTTAAGACCGTAATTTGGATACAAGATGATTTTGACTTAAACTATTCGAAGATAATATACTTATTTTCTAATTCACCCAGTTCAACCGAAAATAAAAGATTTATGTACTCAACTCATAACAATTTTCTATTGAAAACCAACAAAAAAAGGGAGATATCCGTTCGATATCAATCCATATATAAAAACGATGGCTTAAAGAAACTAATCATCTTTAGAGAATGTCAAGTGCGGTGACCATCTTTTTTTTATTACAAATAATATAAATCAATCTGCTCTCAAACACCACTGAGACAAATGTTCAAAGTTCCACTATTCGCACCACAATCATCACACCGTCTACACCGTCATGCACCAACATATAACTTATACAAAAACATGGAACATAATGCGATCTACAAAATATAAATATCAGAAATCAAAAATATATATATTCAACTAGAAGATTCTTACACATACCGTACATAAATATATCTACTGTCATACTCAACATTCCAAATGTTCGGCCATCTTGGTTTCATTCCGGGTCATTGCAAGAAAAGCCACCTAAGGACCTTTGCTGTCAAGGCTAGTTCCAATTGGCTACCCGATTTCGGACAAGAATGAGTGTCCAACTGCTAAATAACACAAACACATGGGTGAAAATTAAAACCAGAACCCAAATCAATCAAGAGTTCTTCAACAAGGTAAAGAAATCATAGCTTCTGTCCGAGACAAATGTACCTTTTAAACGTGTATAGTATATAGAACTTTTTAAAACTCGTCCATACGAGGAATTGCTGGACAATGTACATCCTCGAAATATGGACGTGCCTTGCAATTCACCCAAATTGCCTGTATACACGACTTTTGTGTGTAGAAAAATTAAAGATTAAAACCTTTGCGCTTGTATATATGTATAACCCTTTACCGATGAAATATAAGGTTAATATTTAAGATTTCAAAATGGTTAAGGGGATATGATACAGTTACGGTACCCTTTACCTATAAAATAAAAGCTTAATATTTAGGATGTAAAATGGTTAAGGGGATATAATACAGTTATGGTTGTCAATTAAAAGTTACATTGGTTCAAGTAAAAAAATAGTGTCATGATATAGTGATTATTATGACGTTACGCGCGATGTTCATGCCTTTGAAGACATGCAACGTGTTCTGCCGCAGCGATGTTAAGGCAACTGTTTATTTATTTATTTTTTTATTTCATAATATTGGGTCTATTCCATTTAAGTAAGGAATACTCTTCATATTTATCATATGAGTGTTATCGTTAACCACTATGATAATGACAATGACAAGGGGTACTTAACTGGTAATTATTTCAGTCACGTGATTGCTCATTTGCATGTTACAGCAAATTACCAACAACGGACCGGGTGTACAAATATTTCGCAAAAGTGCAGGTGCGTAGGGGTGTCAGCTATTAACAAGAATATATACGATATATTCTATAGGACCGCGCCTTTCTGAAAAGTGCTGCTACTTTGTCTGTATTTGTCTATTGTTTATACAATTTACCATGAAGTACTCCAAAGCGTCAAAAAAGCACGATTTTTCATCTTTAAATGCAGTTTTCTCAAAAACTAATACAAACCAGGAAAAGTGGCAGCACTTTTCTATTACCGCAGATATAGAAGATTTCACACATATTCATGTCTATAATGTCTGTTTAGCGTATGCACATGCACTTTTCGATTTTATTTTATTCAACAACTCTACTCTCATTTCGTTCAGGATTTAAAGCGCAACGAGGACGATGGATTTCTAAGAGCGGACCGATCACCCAAAAGATATCCGGAATTACTGTTTCCATCTTTGTAGTCGGCAACCAGTTATATAAACTTTAGAAGCGCAAATATTATGAACATATTTTTAATATTGTATTGTTACCATATTAAATAAATAAACATTAATACTCTATTTGGTTCGCTGGGAAAAATCAATTTACATTCGGTTTAGGTTTACTGAAACACAACACAAGAAAAGTAGGGGGGATGCACAATGGGATCTGGATAAATAATAACGTTACATTCAGTATTTCACATATCATACCAGTATAGTAATTTTTTTCACAGGATTACAAAGCACCGGGTTTCAGAATGATCAGATTTAATATTTTGGCTCCAGCAAAATGTATACAAAACCCCACATGTTTATGTATTTATACCAACCCAGCAGGACCATATGCCAAAATGTTACAAATAAATTTTTATTTTCATTTTCAAATAAAATATTTGCTTTCATTTGTTGAAATCTCCCTAAATTTGACAAGGAATTAAAATTTTAAAGTCCAGAGATTATTTTTTTACTTCCGACTGCCAAATTTCACTGCAGATAGCTTCTGAAACCAGAGTCTGGATGCAAAAGTTTATATGCTTTAAAATTGTGGACTACCGGTAATTTATCACTACTTGGGAGAAAAACTACTTTCTTTGCTTAGGAATAGAGATCTTCTACCATTAAATGTAGGACCCATATTAACTGTTCTGGGGTCAATGTGTACATAAGACAAGGGTTTTACAGGAGTACATGATCATTGCAAAGAGGCCAATTCATGCAGAATTGAATCTGAACCACTTACATTCAACATGACCTTTTATCATCCCCAATGCTCGGAGGTATATGTAACTCAATGATACTAGATACAGGATGTGCAGCAAATTCCGGTCAAGATTTTACAAAACGTGGAGATTTCAGGTCAGGATTTTCTGACACTGGAGGATTTTGGGTCAGGATTTAAAAAATTTCTGCAGATCGAGGAGATTCAGGTTGACTTTAAATATGTCTCATCATTATAACTGACTTTTATTATTTTTGGATAATTTTTGATGTAATTTTAGCTTTCCAGGATATTTTCGGGTCACAAATTTGATATGTGTATAATCTCCGATAGGGGTTTCAAGTTCACCGAGGAACTCCTCGGTCATAAAAAGTCCCCCCCACACAATGATACTTGCACAATTGTTGGTTATTGCTTTACTTGTCAACAGACTGCTTACTCTTCCAGAGCACCTGAGTCTACCCCTCGTTTTTTGGTGGGGTCCATGTTGTTCATTGTAGTGCTTGTATTGTTTTGTTCTTGTCTTCGTTGTTCCCTGGAGTTTGTCAGTTGTTTCAATTTTCCCTTCCTTCGAATATTCTTTGGTATTTCTTGACTTTACTTGAATGTTTTATCAAAGCTTCAAGCAGAGATATCAAGTTCACTTACTACAGAGCAAGAAATTTTATACAAATTCTTGCCACCTCATCTTTAAAAATAGAACTTGAAAAATAACTCAAGACACACGATTTTAATAAATCTATTATTAAATAATAAATCATCAAATTTGAGTGGCCATTTCAACACTTTTCTAATAGGATCTATGAATTTTTTACATTTTTTTGGGGTTTCTGTCTTGAATTGTGAACTGTTGATCTCTTCTGAGGACGATGGAAACACTAGATAACTTTACAAGTAATCTTCCCAAATGTATGTTCAATCGAATGGAATGATGTCTTATTGATGCTTCACTGATATCTTTTAATTTCACCAAGTAGAAAACAATTCCTCACAATAAAGCAATACGTCCATACCAAATATAAAAAATACACATGTGCAGGATTTTAAAGATATTTTTTATAAAGAACATCAAAACATAAACAAAATAAAAATATAAATTAAATCTATTGATTTTTGTATTCTGAATTAAAAACAACTATTTCAATGAGCATTTTTCAAACTAAATATAGAAACTTTCATTCAGTTAGCGTTATATAATTATCCAAAACTGATTAATCCTTTTCCGTAATTCAAATAAATCCATTGTTTTTTTTTCATGGTGTGATGAACATTTCAGAAACTTCTTTTTGCATCAAAATTTCTCAGGATTACTCCAGAAATGTCATTATGTATTTCAATTTTCAATTCATTTGTCAAATTTTAAATTCAATCGCTTGTTCAAACTGCTACTGCCGTACAATGTATAATACACTCCGTTTTCTTCAGCTCAACTTTGTCCAACTCCACAACTGACAATTTTACATTTAATATGTTCAATTTTCAACAGGCTCTTTGGCTGTAAACTATCACCATCCTATTAATAAAAACGGAGAATTTTATATTAAGTATACATCTACATACAATCCTTGTGACTGTACAAATTAGAATATACTTTTTTTTTATCAGGAATTGACAAAGTAAAACATTTTTGTTGTTGGGAAATATATAATTTATTTGTATATGAGCCGTAGAAACAGGTAGAAATGTATAACATTTTTGGCAATTAAAAAATAAATGTATGTTTTCAAACAATTTACAGAATGATTGTTGGTTTCCCCTAACATGATCAGGTCTGTTTTTACCTTCCGGGTCAATTTTTTTCCCGGCAGAAATAAATAAACTGCTGCAACATGAGGGCATGATACATCTGTCATCCAGGAAATAAAATTTCACAAGTTAGACCCCTTTGATTTTGTTGCTTATTTTTTATGAATATCGGGTAGGTCCCATCCCACTCTGGAACAGACAATTGTAACTTCACCAAAAAGTATAAAGACCTTTAGACTATCCCAACAAACAGCTGTTTAAAGTTTGAAGTAAATAGGACAATGCGTTCTTAAGATACAGCATGACATGTGAAAAATTCCCCCTTTTTTAATGAACAAAGTTCCATAACTCTGAAATGTGAACGAATAAAATTCCATAACCGTCCAAAGTGTGAAAAATTGACAGTTTTCGACGATTTTTCAACGAATAAAGATCCATGTCATATCGGAATTTATGAAAAAAAAAAACAAAACAAAAGGGAGCTTACGTCAATAAATTTAATTAAGTCACCAAAGTTTCATGAAAATTGGTGAAAGCATTTTCGAGTTGTTGTCCGAAGTGTGGAGGACAGACAGAAACAACGGTATACCATAATACGTCCCGTCTTTTAAGACGGGCGTATAAAAATTAAATAAATTTCCTGTTTTGTTTTGTGGCAATTATTAATGTTGATTTAAATTGTCTGACTGTCTATTAGAAACTGTTATAATATCATGCAACTTTCTACCCCCATGTTTTTAAATAGCTTATTTTATGGAATCAGGAATGAAACAAACTTAAATAATAAAATAAATTTTGCCTGGCCTAAAAGAATACTTTTTTATCCAGCAATGATAATTTTTTTTTATTAATTGGGAAAATTCATGAAAATGGCACATTTCTAGCCCCTTTTTACAAAGATAATAATACAGGGAAACATGACTTCATATAAAGCACTGTGAACAAAAATACAATACAGAGCCCCAGATAACGTGCCTATCAGCTTCATTTACGCATTGAAAAGTGGAAGATAAGCTTGAGAAATATTTTCAGGTCATCAAAGTTACACTCAGTCTGAAACTATGCACAGGTCTACCAAGTCGGAAGTGTTATTGCTTCATACATATTTACCTGTAAGCTACATCATTGACATTTAGTTACAAAGAACTTTAATGTAAAATTTTATCAGTCACTCATCAGTTAAATGTAGGTCAAAGTGACCAAAATCAAGCAGTAGTGTAACAAAATACCAGAAATAATGTTACCTTGCATTTAGTCATATCACATTTCTCAGGTTATAAACCTTTTCCTGTTCAGGGTTACACATGACAAAGCTTGAGTCTGTAAAATAAGAATACAAAGTACAAGTTAAAAAAATAGGTAATAAGTGTAAGATTGTGTTACAACAAACACATTTTCAAAACAATTCTTAATTTAGGTCAAATAACTTTTTTTTATTGTGCTTTCTACTGACATGATAGATGTGAGTTGTCTCCCACTTTCTTACAGGAGGCATCTTTCACATGATGCAAACAACAGTTTTGAATAAAATTGGAAGCAAATTGCCTAATTTGCTAATCATTGCACAGTGAGTTTTTATGATTTATTATCTTACTTTATACATAAACTTTATTTTAGCTGTATAAAAAGATCATAAATGTGAATTTAAAACATATAATTTAATATTAACTAAGGGGAGATTACTCTATTGGAAACCAGCAAATCTACCTTGAAGCTATGTTTTAAAAACAGATTGATACAACCTTTCAAATACCTATAATAATACACCTTTAAATTCTGCACCTAAATCCGTTAGATTAGTCTAGAATCAACCAAAACATGTATTTGGGATTTTGTAAGAGGGGAGGGACTGCATTTTATCTCGTTTATGTCACAGTGGAAATTTAACACAAATAAATGTCACAAAGTGGAAAACCTTGAAAAAAAATTTTTATTTTGATATATATTGTTTTACTGGGGTTTAAGATACAACAAACTGGTCAGTTACCAACTTGCTTAACAGAGACCATCAATTCCTGACATCATTTAGGAAACTGAAAAATGTTGTTTGCACATTAAAGTGGAACTAAAACGCTTATAGCAAGTTATTTTCATTTTATAGTACTAAATAAACGTATAAAAACGCAAAACAACCGATGAAATTTGGTCAAGTAATAACGGAGAAAATAGCGAGTGAAGTTGGATTATTTTTACCTGTGGGAAATCCAATCAGCGCTATTTCCGGAAACAGGGTTTCCTCGCTGAGTGACCCCGATTGACCGGAAATGACGTACAGTGCGGGCTACTCTTGAACTTGTTTACATTGACCAGAAGGAATATATTATGGATGAAGACAGCAACGCTAGTGATTTATAATAGTATAGCCAATAAATTTCAATAAATGCCCCCATATACATATATATAAAAAGGATGAAAGTGAAAGATATTTTGAAAGGTGTGTATAACATAAATACAAATGGAAGACCATCTTATAGGAATAAAAAACAAACACTATTTTTTTAAACAAGCAAATATAAGACACAATATTAATTGATAGTTTTAAAACAGATGTTTTACAAATAGTGATATAAGTTACTGAATAGTAATATAGATTTTGATGTAGACATGGTAGAATTGTAATGTGTTTTTTTTTTTATTGAATTGACAGATTCATAAAATTTCAGAATTTTCTTATAAAAATATAATAAATTTCTTAGTTTAATCAGAGACATATATGTAGAGAGGGATAAGTAATTTCTTACAATCCTTGTTGTAATAATAAAAATATGTAGAGAATCATTGGAGAAACTGCACTGTACACCTAAAACTTTAATAAAAGATTTTGATTGATTTTAATAAAAAAAAATTATTCAACTTATAAAATAATTCCCACATTTGTAGAGTTAT
Organism: Mytilisepta virgata; assembly: GCA_028015205.1. NCBI lineage: Eukaryota > Metazoa > Mollusca > Bivalvia > Mytilida > Mytilidae > Mytilisepta > Mytilisepta virgata. The sequence continues at coordinate 73,471,733 of CM051521.1, forward strand.
AATTTGGTTAATATTGGTTATGGGACTTTATGCGCTTTGTGTAATTTGAATTATAATACCAGTCAAAACTGGTTTTCATAACACCTTTCTAATGACTTTGTTACCGGTATATTGATTTACTCCACAAGTGGTAGGTGCATGGCCAAGTTGTTATTTACCTGATTGGAGGGATTAAAACTTTTGTTTGATCTTTATTACTAGATAACAGGATGTTAATTAATAGGTGCTAAAACTTTAACTGTTTTAATTACCAGGATTAAAGGTGATAATTATCCATCCACATGTTTACTAATTTGTTTTATATCATGAACTAGTTTTAATTTTCACAGGTGTTTAATACTATTTAGGGGGAAATTAAAATTTCTTGCACGATTGGAAGTGTCATATATATATATTTTTTTTATAAATAATGAATAAATAAATACATATTCTTTTAATAAATAATTAGACATTCAAACTTTGCTTTAGCTTTACATTGCTAATGAAATAGAATGTCTTTAAAAAAAGCTACATTTTTACCCAAATTATTTTCTGCATTATCAGGATTATGATCATGAACATGTTATATAAATAGAGAGGTAGTTATATCATGGAAGTACATGTATTGTTCTATATTGTATTATTTTACCATAGTCAGCAAACTCTTAATATTTGAAATTATTATGGTTACAAATGTATAACTTTTATGCTCATAGAAAGAGAAAAAAAATTCAGAGACACATGGGACCAGAATAACTTTTTATGGAGCTACACATTTCGCTATAATAGCCTCTTATTGTACTACAACTTGTGTTAGCTTGTTGGCTACATCTTTTCAAAGTCATGCCTGTCAAGGCTCTGCATTTGATATAAGCGGCCTTACATGTACCTTCTACTTACTCCATTAATAATATTTTTAAATAGCCCTATGTTCAGGATGTTGGTAACTGTGGTGGTTTGAAAAGAAGGGGTGTAAATCAAACACAATAACTCTAAAAATACCTTAAATATACCCTATGTATGATGTAAAGGTAAAATATAGTTATACATAAAAAATTTTGATTCAACAGGAGAGGCTGCATAGGCTTAATGTAGGCTTATTCTCACAATGACATTATGATAATGCATTCATTTTCAAACATGTGCATATATACACATAAATTTGATGTATATATAAAGACATATGCATGGTATATAAAAACAAATAAGATCAGACATGTTAGAATTATTTTTTCAAAAGTATTTTGGTGCAGACCGTCACTATACCATGTATACTGGTCATGCTGGTTGGGATAAATGCTTGGCACTGAACCTGGCAATAGTCTCTTGCCGTTATGAGCAGATAAACCAAATAACTCCTTGAATCTCAACCTGTCAACCTCATACCATTCTTCTGAGAAGTGTTATGAACATATGGCTGAGTGTTTAGTTGGCACAGTAAAATCCACACGGGTTAGTTTTACAAAACGAACCCACAAGTTACGTTGTCGGTCATCTTTTGGAAAAGCGTGTTTTTGCAGAGTTGCTGCATCCCGCAACTGCACAATTCCTTCCCATTGTTGAATTGTAGATTTAAATTAAGTACAATGTTTTATCAAACAAGTGTCGGTGAATATATAAGAAGCACTGTCAATCGATAGTTGTCACCAATAACGTATAAACAATCAACTGAATCTGCTTTCACTTTGCAAATGACCTGTACGGTCTATTTATGTACAAGATCTGAACCGCACAGTACGTCACTTCCGGCGACTAGTAATTTTCGAGTTTTTTAACAAATCGTTCAGGTGTGCAAATGACGATCGGCCAGTATTTTGCTAATATCTCGAAAACTAAGTTACCGAATTTCATCGGGTTTTTTGCGTTTTTATACGTTTTTTTAGTACTATAAAATGAAAATAACTTTCTATAAACGTTTTAGTTCCACTTTAAATGAACAAATAGTCATTTGTTTTCTTAGGAATATATATGTTCCATACACATTTATGATACATTATTCTCCAAAATTTGTGATTCATGACTGATGAAGGCTTTCTGCTATTCAATATTTCAGAATAGGTTAATGAAATTTTTTCCTCATTATGTAAGGAAAGATAACTCATGCACACGGGAGACCACTCCAATATCTGCAAATAGGGAATATATGTATGAAATATATCAACGAGGTACTTTTTTATAAGTCGATGCTATATGACTCTTTGATTTTAGAACTGCAATGAATGTTTGTGTACAATGTATTCCTATTCAAATTTTCGCCTATTTTCAAAATATCAGATTGAACATATAGGCACATGGTTATTTTCATGCAGTTCCCAGTGAAGGATGTTTATAATAAACTTATATAAAAATACTACATGAAGGTTAAGTTGTTGTGTTTTGTTCATCATAAATGATGGATGGATGAATTATTGTTTAACGTCCAGTGGCAACCAGGTGCATATCAGAACGAGAACATGTTAATATGATATGAATATGATCCCTGCTTTGTACTAGACCAACACGCTGGGCTGGATTTTTAACGTGCTAGCTTCACGCAGGAAGACATATCACCCCACTCGGACACATTATACTGACTACCAGTCCTTTGCTCTTACTCCTATAGGCTATATGCCACATGCATGGTGGAGAAGCAGCAAATACCAATTTTATTGTCTTTGGTTTGACCCGGCCGGGGATCGAATCCGCGACCAGCCGCACTGGAGGCGAGCATGCTACCAGGAGACCACTGAGGCAGTTTTCATCATAAATGATATTTTTATTTCCTCATGTTGCCCTATGCAAGACCCTGTATTGTAGGTGTAAAGTTTTACAATACTTTTAAGCACAAATTAAGAACTAATTCAAGAATGGTATAATGATTGTTGTCAGAATTTTAGTAAAGTAAAAGTTTTTGTGATCATCATTCTTTATGTTTTTAAGGCAAGGTGGGAGAACAAAGTAACAAAGTCATATTACTTAATTTATACTCTTGGTTGGTTTTTGCATTGGCCCTTAGATATGGATTCAAGGTTGGATGTAGTGTTCCAAGTATCAATTCCACTTTATTTTACTACTCATATTGAACCACTTTTTTACAAGCATAAATGTAACCGCCTTGTCCTTTTTAATCTTTTTTTTTGCCATATAACATCAGCTTGTAATTAAAATATAATATGTACCCTATCATCTTGTATATTTAAAATTTTCATCATATTTGTATATAACTATGGACTATTTATGTCTGAAATAAATGATTATTATTATTATTATTATTATAACAATAAAAAAAAACTCATTTTTCTGTCAAAAGTTAAGAAAACTAGAAAAAGTGTCAATAAGACACGTCCCACCCTAAAAACAATAAAGGTTTTGTAATATTGCCCTAAATAGGAAATATCCAGTTATAAAAGTGAAAAATGAAGTTTATAATGGAGCAAATATATGGTACAGAACTGTGTTGTACTTTAAAAGACCAACATTGTTTTGTTTAAGTATCATTGACAGCATGATTTCTAAGATATGGAGCTATGGCAGTATCAATTTGATTTTTTTTATTATATATTCGAATGAGCAGATTTAAAAAAAAATTTCAAATGTAAAAAATATGAGAAAATGGACCTAAACATAAACCTAAAAAAACAAAAACAAATCCCTCATTCCTTACCCTGTGGCCGATTGTCAGATCAGAACAGGGCAAAATGCTTATATATATTATTTATTATCTGGCTTTCAAAGTAAACTACAATCACTTGGTTACAATAAAAAGATGTTTTATTAACAACTAAAAACTTAGAGAGAGTTTGGGCTTTTTTTTTTTTTTTGGGGGGGGGGGGGGTTTGAGGGGGTGGTCAATGTTATGTTTAAACAAAACAAATATTTTTATGACTTATCATGTTCTGATATTGGATTTTATCACTCATCATGTTCTGATATTGGATTTTGTACTATTCTCACACAAATATTCTTTTTTAAATACGGTTCATGAAAAATGAAAAACAGACAGTCAGTGAACAGGTGATACACCACTTAGTGTTGTGGACAAATGCATGTGGGTCATGTTATGAATGTTGTCATGTTGCTGATATACGTTACCTTAATATTTAAGATCAGCATAATTAGTGTTTGATCAATTACAATGCCTGCATCATTGCTGTTCCTTCTCACCGGCTGAAACCACGTGAAATGTCCACTCTTCAAGCTTCTCAAAGATTAAGATTTCCATATGAGGAAATTAGACCCCGCCTTCATACGATGATGGACGGCTCAAGTTTTACCACACCAAAGCCTTTTCCTCCAAATATAGACACGCATTGCGACGTACAACCTAAGGATATACGTTGTTATATCATTCGCATCAATCTCAACGAAAAATAACCGAAATTTTAACGTAAATATCTTTTCTGACGGAAACAACGCCGGCATTAACGTCCATGACGTAGCACGCAATGGTCATGAATATTCATGTTATTAGCAGGAGTTATCTCCCCATGATCAAAAATAGAAAATGTTGCCTTAACACAGCTGCGTGCTATAAAAACTGTCCAGAATTTTAAGAAAATATAGAAATATATGCCAATATATATATTTTCTTTTAGATCTTAAATAGGACAGCCAATTTTACTTGTTTAAATTTTAATAAACTGTTATACATAAATATTACGCGCATTTAAAGATAGATTTACGGGAAAATGTTTGCTGTCCCAGGTAACATTTATCAAAAATATTTCAGCTTTAAGTCGGTCTTGTATTTTTATTTTTGGGCGCATATCCCCAACTTTTTGCCACATTGCTGCCACAGTGACAAAATTTTCTGACGTAACTTTTTGTGAAGCTATGATAACGTCATAAACAGATAAGCCGATTTAAGTTCATAAAGTTTTCCTGTCCCATGCAACTTTTTGCGATTCAGTCATTCTAAATCTTGTGTGAAAAAAGACAAATTTCTGGCCTTCGGTTAAAAATCGCTTTATCTATCAAATGTTATTTTCAAGCAGATAAAAAATTCCAATGGACATATATTTTCAGTCAATCATTGAAAAATCATGACACTTTCATTTTGTGTGAATCAAATGTCACACTTGTGATTTTTTTTAAAACACTGCAACAAATAACTTTTTATATTCTTTCCTGGGTTAACTTTGGTTAGTTTAAACACATTTTAAATCCAGTTATGAAATGTTATTTTCGTCTTCTTTATTTAAAAACTAAACTTATGAACATAACATGAACAGTAAGAAAATTATATGCCTCTCAAAAATAGTGACAAAAATGTCACAGAGGCGATTTTCTTAAAATAACGTCTACATCAGACGTCGTACAAGTTTCTTAAAATCCCTTTGTTTTAATACATCGTAAGAAATAAAATGCAAAAAAAAAAAAAAAAAAAAAAAAAAAAAAAACAATGATACTTGTTATTAGTTTTTTTTTCTCGAATACATGTGGTATTGGGACTTTACTTTTCATTAATTTGTAGAAACCGTGTAATATTTAGAGTTATTTTTGAAGTTTATTCTATTCGCTGAATGAATGCTCTGCTTCATCTAAACCATTTTTTACATTAAATCAAATGAATTAAGTATTTTTTTATTCTATAAAAATGAAGTGTTTTTATCCAGTTTAGTTTTTATACATTATTTATCTTAATCTGTAATTAATCTTATTAAACTATGTAAAAGGCTCTGTGATTGTTAGTGTAATTATACTGTTTTGTAAAATGATTAAAGTTATGCTGGTAGAAATGTGTGTTACTTTATTTACAAATTTCAAAAAAGGAGGGAGAGTGTGAGATTTAAAAACAAATCTGTTTTGGTTTTTTTGTTTTTTTTTTTTTTGTTTTTTTGTTTTATTTTTGATGGATATTGTTTATGTACTTAATTTTAAATTTATAAAAAAAATAAAAGGAGATAAAACTTACTTGACTTAATGAAATGGTTTTAAGTTATTGGTGATCGTCGAAAACGAGAAACCAAGTTATTTCCATTGAGGTATATTAAATTTTGTACGATTTTGTTTTTGTTTTTATTATTATTATTAATATTTACGTGCAAATGTGTAAAAGCAGAACATATTTAACTTTCATCATTGAAAAACGTCGCTTGTGACGGACGACCTAACGTTACCGTAATGTGTACGAACATCACGCGTAACGTCTCTATTTATTTATCTTCGCCCAATTTGTTTGTGTGGCCTTATAATATGTTTAACATGCTTAAATAATACTTATAGTTGTTTACCAAATATTGTAATAACTGTGCAGTTTAGAAAACACTGGAATAATCATAGATACTAATGAAATGATAAGAACTTTCTATTTGACTTACATAATAATTCTGGAATGATCATAATATACGATGTGTAATTCAAACTTCTACCGTATTCTAGAAGTTTCCATTCTACAGTTTTTACGAGTTTCCCGTCTAGAGTCTTCTAGACCTTTCCGTGACAACAAGATATATACGGATAAGTTAGACTTTCAGATCAGATCAGACATTAACATTCTTGTGTTCTCAGATGTTGGATTGACACACTTTTATTTATGTTACACACTTCATACTAGATTGTCACTTATTGGACATAGTATTCCGTTTGGATTCCCGCAACAGTGACGAGAAGAATTCCGGATAAAGAAAAGACAAAGGATCGGACATATATATATAAACAGTTAAGTTGACATTTCAATTTATATAATATATTTCTTGTAAACTTGTATATAATAAATCTTGTTAAATTTTTTATTGATTTGTGTCTTTTGTTGGCTACAATTAAAAGGTGATTTCTGGCGGTAACAATAGCTAGAAAATTTTAATTCTGCGAATTTGACGCCACAATGAAACAACGTCATAATACGTTCATAATTTTGTGGGAATGATGGGAATGATCTGCAATCCTCCACATTTTACTCTCCGTTGAAAAAAGTCACAATTCAGTTCGCACATTGCGGGAATTTAAACTGGAAAAGTGCGAGATGGCCCCTTTTCTGAAGAAGGGGAGTGGATTCGCAGAGAAAAATATGCATAAAAACTCAAACGTTGAAATAATAATAATAATAATGGGAAACCTAAAAATTAATTTATATATATATAGCTTCATAAATGTGGACTTTTCCCGTTGATATTGAACTTTAAGCATGTAATCATTTCTCTTAACAAAAACTGAAATCCTTAAATTTTTACCAACAGAATAAAAATATTTGTAGCTCGACGCAATAGCGGGCAAAACAATTCATCGGGTTTTATAGAAAAATACCATAGCTGTAAAAAAACATATAAAAAAATAAATACAAAATCCAAGAATTTTTTTTCCGGAAAACATCGTAAATCTGTATATTTTAAACATTTTGGTCTTATAACATAGATTTTCCCAATATTCTGTATATTATTCCTTGCATAACTATCATTTTTTTAATATCTAAATATATACTTTAGAACCTACCGATCATTCAGGGAAAAAAAATGTCCAATTATCTTCACAAATCTCATTTTTATCCAATTACAAACTTCCTTTAAAAAAAGAATGCCTTATATCTTTGTAATTACATCGGCAAAGTATGTTTTTTATTTCATTTTTTGGAAAGAACATATCAAAATTAACAAAATATAAAAAATAAAGAAACATTAAATTCAAGATCTAAACTGTATCGTATCCCCTTAAGAGAGAAATAAATCTGGGGGAAGGTGGCCCTACCCCTCTATTAATCAGTTATTGATCTGATAATGCTATAATGTAACGCAGGCAATAATTTTTCCATTGTCTGCATCTTAATATAGGCTTGAGAATGGACAAAGTGAGTCAGTCTAATGTTAGGCTATTAATCGGTTACTGCACGATAATAACATCAAGTGCAAAAAGTTTTCAGCACTATTTGATTTCAGAAAAGTATAACGGATCATTCATCATTTATTTTTTATTTTTTTATTTTCAATCCATTGTTTCAGTATTCGTCAAAGTTAACCTTGTTTCTCATATTCTTGACGTGTTTAATCCGTGGGATAAAAATACATATCTTTAACCAATTTCCGGTAATTAAATTTCTGCATGGGAATTTCCGCCGTTTTTTCTACATTGGAAAGATAAACTAGAGAAGTCCCGAAATGACGTCCATGCAAATAACCTACATAGCAACGACATTTTCTTGAGGTTTATGTCGAAAATCATAGGAGAAACTGAATCTCCTTCAATTTACTTGTGTTATGGAATTTGTCCACCCCAGTAGTTAAATTTTAGATTCTAACACGCTCGCTGAAGGATCGCGTGTTGAAAATCGAAAATTTAACTATCTCAGGTGGAGAAATTCCATAACTCAATCGTACCTGAAGGAGAATCTATATTTAACTAATCATACTAGAGTTTATTTTGCTTACGTTTTACAATTTTTTACTGCCAATAAAAGAGACAACTATTGTAAAACCCCAGCTTGATATGTATATTTTGCTAGTGCAACGTAAATGTTCCCCAAATTAATATTTAAAAACCGGTACAGATGTAAAGTATCGCAATTTAAAAAATTTGAAAAATTGGCCAACATTGTCTACCCTATGTCATAGTTGAATATAATTGGATAAATATATATTTTAGTTGTTTGTTTTAGGTTGTAAATTCATGTTTGAGAGTTGGTCAACAAAAACCCTTGATTTTTGTTCAAAGTGAACAAGATTTCTAAAAGTATTGATGGACAATATAATTTCCCCTACCGGACTGAGCTGTGAGAAAACACGAACAATATCCTTGACTATGTGAATCGGACGACGACGTATGGACAGACTGACTCCTAAAAATCCCGAAACTATGTTTGCAAGGGGTCCACAATAATTACCCGATCAGCTTGTTCTGTAGCTCATCATGATAAGCTCACATACCAATAATTAGATCACTTAGTACATGTAGTAAAAGGATTTGCAAAAAAAAGTCCGAAAAACTATTATTTAGGCAATAACTCTCACAATAATTATCCGATCAGCGTGAAGTTCAAACTTGATCTGTAGCTCATCAATATAAGCTCACATACCAAAAATGATTATTTGGTAAGAGCGTTCGCTAAAAAAAGTCCGGAAAACTATTATTTAGGCAATAATTCCTATTTCCAAGGGCCATAACTCTCACAATAATTATTCGTTCAGCGTATAACACAAATTTTGGCAATAATTCCTATTTCCAAGGCCAATAACCCCTACAATAATTATCCGATCAGTGTGAATCCCAAACTTGATCTGTAACTCATGACTATAAGTTCAAACATGTCAAATACAAAAAAAAATGACATCAGTTGGTTAAACAATAGCGGACCTTGCTTGTATTTCTGTACAAGCCATTTTGTGGCAATATTGGATTGAACTTCCGAATCCGTTATCAAAGTTTTATTCAGTATTCGCAGATTACAGTCATTTAAGTCAAAATCACAGTTTTTAAAAAATCAAAGAATTAGTACATATCTGCCAACAAAATGATTGAGTATCTGGTTTTATTCTTTCTATTATTCAAGCTTGTAGTCGTTCCACGTGTTCCATACGAAAGGAATTGCTGGACAATGTATTTATACATATATAAACGAAAACAAAACATCTCAATAAAATTCCGTGGCTGTGTTTAGAATACTTTCATGGATTTTAAAGATCGAGTTAAATCCTTTGACACTCATATTGAATAATATAAATGTATGTCTCTCGCCCAGTGTTTCAAAGAACTATTTATTAGTTTGTTCTCATTCATTCCACAATAACATTACTGATTCCCTTTATCCTGCTCTGACCTTGCAAGATAAAACTTAAAAATAATATTGATCTCGCATGACATCAGAAGCAGCTGCATATAACGCATTGAACTGTGTTGACTAGGTTTTCAGAAGCAGAATAAGAAGATATTGAGAGTGTTATACCATAGATGACCATATTTTCAACATTGATGTTGTGGGCTTGAGTTGTGGTGTTTACCACGTACATGTACTTGTTCTCGGAACATTCGGCCCCTAATAAAACACGTAACTACTGGATGTACCAGTCTGTAAATGATGTTCTTAATAGAAAAGGAAAACTTTACTGACATCCTCTAATTACATGTTAGGATACACAATTTCATGAAGCTGTAAACGTTTGCAACTTCGAGCATGCAGAATTCAACAGTACTGTAGTGTTATTAACTGGCTGTTTCTATATTGGCACCGGTATAGATTCAAGGTTTGCTGTATTGGCCTCGAGACCCGTAGGGTCGAGGGCCAATACAGCTGACCGAGAATCTATACCAGTGCCAATACAGAAACAGCCTGTTCATAACACTTTTATTAAATAATCCAACTTTTTCAATACAGACTTGTTCTGAATGCTTTATTACATACATAAAATGTGAATATAGGGCCAATATTTCCAATACGGACTGGCAATGAATCCTGACAACGACCGGAAGTGAAAAGGCTGTATTAGCCCCAGGGCTCATACGGCCTTTTTCAGTATTGGACCGGGCCGAAAAGCAATATAGATCACGTGATTTATATGAGCAGGACGACGTCACCAGTATGACACATGCCGTTTTGGTAGTATTAGGGCTGTTTTAATCGTATTATTTAATAAAATAAAATATTTTATATAAAGAGCAAGGTAAACGTATGTCTTGAACATTTAAAGATTTATTTAATTTTGTATGTGTTTTTACAGGTTAAATAATCAAAATAACAATCCAAAGATACTAATATTAGATACAGTAAATTTATACTATGCTGTATACGACGCATTTCAAGGAGTTACCTCTCATCAGCAGCATTAAAACCGAAACATTTGGAAGACCAAAAACCAAACTTATATTAAACAAGAAGTACTCAACCAAAAATGTCGAAATAGGAAGCCAAATTTCAGCTAAGGAGATCTACCATGTGCAATACAAGGAATGAACCCTTCGTATTTCTATTATTTTTGAATTTTGATAAATACTGGTAATTTCTGTAACAAATCAATGAATAATCATGTCAGACAAGTCTGACGACTGGGTTGGCGAATACCCTTTGGACCTAGGGTCCACCAGCAGAGGCATTATCCCAGGAGTTTCAAAATAACAATCCAAAGATACTAATATTAGATACAAAATAACTCATTGTGACACGTCAATATAGACTATAAAAAGTAATATCGTGACCTAGTTATTAGGATTGTTGGTATTATTTTTAAATTGTTAATTTTAATTTCTCCAGTATGTATGCGTTATGTAAACTGATAAATTAAAATCTATACTGTCCATATATGGTTGTATTACTAACTGGGTATTACACATGTAAGCATGACTTCATGAAAACAAAATTAATATTAATTGTAATCAAGCTGAGATTAGTTCTCAGAAAATGCTCGTTATAAAACGATTTGTTAAACTGAATTTACAGAAGATGTTGTAGATTCGGAGAAACCTAATCAGAAAATTCAATATAATAAATAAAACTGTTGAATTAATTTTAATGATTACATTACATGCAATTTCTACAATAATGTAGTGAGAAACATTAGTCAAGCAGTTAGCATTGGGAGATATTTATAGCATAGCAAACCTCTGAAATCGTTGTATTTTTAAATTGTTAATTTTAATTTCTCCAATATGTATGCGTTATGTAAACTGATATTAAAAACTATACTGTCCATATATGGTAGTATTACCAACTGGATATTAAACATGACTTCATGAAAACAAAATTAATATTAATATTAATCAAGCTTAGATTGGTTTTAAGAAATTTCTCGTTATAAAACGATTTGTTAAATGGAATTTACGGAAGATGTTGTAGACTCGAAGAAACCTAATCAGAAAATTTAATATAATAAATAAACCTGTTGAATTCATTTTATTGATAACATTACTTGCAAATTCTAAAATAACGTAGTGAGAAACATTAGTCAAGTAGTTACCATTGGGAGATATTTATAGCATAACAAACCTCTGAATTCAAGTACCAAATGTAAACAAAGCGTGACCGAACTGCGCAGTGAATCACTATTTATGTACAGCTGTAGTTCGGACACAAGTTGTTTACTGGTATTTCGATTCAGCGATTAGTTATACTTTTTATTACATTGTACAGAATTCAGAATTTTTAGCAGAAATAAAACGGACTAGGTCTTCTGGTTTCTTTCCATGGCAATTGTGACGTCACTTCCTAAAGTGAAATACCGGCTGTTCTTTTCACATGTGATTTACAAGATTTTAGTTCACTCGGATACTACGGTAAACTACCGGTTACAATGTAATACGTGTAATAATTATACTCTGATCCTAATTACTGAAATTATATTATGTTATTTTATTTTGCTGACTGACCTGTTTAAAAGAGACAACTCTGGTCCATTCGAAATAAAAAAAAACCTGAAGTTTTACAATTAATAGACTCTGCATAACCATATATCATACATGGTACCGAAACCTGGCTTGACAACAATTCATCCTCGTTCGAATACGTCCCAACAGATCTCTATAACATCTATAGAACTGATAGACCACCCAGTAAAAACAACCAAAGCTATGGGGGTGGGGGTATTACTTGCAGTCGGCAAAGAATTTATAAGCACAGAAATTCAAGAACTAAAAACTGACACAAATTAACATATCAGGGGCAAAAAAACTTCTGATTGGAAATTATTATAGACCACCATCAGATGACGGGAACTCCATAAAACAATTAGATTTATCATTAAGTAGAATAAATCAAACATCAAACAGTAACATGTTAGTAGGTGGTGACTTCAATCTTGGTCACATTGACTGGTCAGTCCCAGAAGTAATATTAGGGAAACCAGATCACGAACAACATAACTTACCTCTAAAACTACTATATGATCATAATTTACACCAAATAGTGAACATACCAACACTAAAAGAAAGAATCTTAGACTTAGTACTTGTCAATAATCCATGTGGTAGAGTTGGATTTTAATATTTTGTAATTGTAATTTCATTTGATATGTTGTATTTGTAATTAATTGTATGTTAAGATTACCCCTATACTACATTAATTTATTACACTCCCAGTACTATGTTGTTTATATTTTAATGACAGTTACTTTTGTAGTCTGCTAGTTCGTTGAACTAGATCTTTTTCTTGTTATTTCATTGGTCAGTCTACTTTAGGCGGGAACCCTTTGTTTTACTTTCTTTGTTGGTCAGTTGATTATAATATTTATGTGTGGGTAGAAGCCATTTTGAAGAAAACCCATTTCATTAAGTTTGTTTGGAACTTCAGAAATTCTGTTCTGGATATCCTATTCTACATATGAAGGTCAGTTTCTTACTCTAATACTAATAATCATAGTATTCCAACCTGTAATACCTCAGAATGAGAGATAATTATGAATGTGACATACATGTGTGATTGGGTGACAGATTGACAGGTGTATGAATGATATGCATGCTGTGTAAATATAATTAAAACCTAATACACAATGGATAAAATCAGTTTAATGTATAAAGCAATGTAAAGTATTATTAACATGCTTAAAAACTGATAAAACTTTTACAATTATCTTGAGTACATTATTAATATAATTAAGACTTAGTTTTAATAGATTGTGAGAGTGAGAGATAAAGATATTAAACGTTATAAACATAGTACATGTACATTTCAGTGAATACTGTAAAAAAGGGAGATAACAATATTATTTTATATAGCAGTACAGTTTAAATAGCCAAATATTTGAAAAAAAAAAAACAAATGTAAATGATATGTGGGACACATTTAAAACCAGTCTTACTAAATCAATGGAAAACAACATTGCACACAACTTTCTAACATACAAAAACAAACTACCTTGGATTCATAACAATTTGACGAGAATGATAAAAAGAAAAAAAAATATATTATAAGATGAAACAAAACATAAAGTATGTTGATAAGTACAAACAACTTTAAAAACAATTACAAAAAGAACAGAGGGTAGGATACTGGGGTCATAGTGAAAAAATGATATTGGACTTACCCATAAATGAACTCGACCAACAGTGTAACAATCAGTCCAAACATAAAAAAAATATTTTCCTTCATAAAGTCACTGCGCACAGATAACACAGGTGTCGCTCCTCTGAAAAAAGGACAGAGCCAGAAAACTACCACCCGATATCATTGACATGTATTGAACAATTATGAAGCATACCATCACCAAACACATCATAAACCATCTTGAAAAGAGCAATATACTTTATGACCTCCAGCGTGGCTTCCGACAGTCTTGATTTGTGAAACACAACTCACTTCATTCATCAAAGAGCTCGCAGCAAATAATATCAGCAACACACAAACAGACTTAATCATACTGGACTTTGCCAAAGCCTTTCACAAAGTCCCTCATAAAAGATTGCTCTATAAATTGAACTATTACGGTATCCAAAACGAAACACTAAACTGGTTCTCTGCCTTCTTAAGTAACAGAACACAAACAGTTGTCCTGGATGGAAAGTCATGGATGGAGAGTCATCTGACCTTGCCCCAGTCACCTCAGGTGTCCCTGAAGGCACAGTTCTGGGCCTAGTATTATTCTTGGTATATATCAATGACCTACCAGAATACTTATCATCCAGTAAGCTCAGACGGTTTGCGATGACAGTATCATCTATAAAACCATCAAATCTCAAAGTGACTATGATGCACTACAATTAGATTTAGATGCAGCTGCTAGGTGGGAGCAAGACTGGTTAATGGCTTTCCATCCAGACAAATGCACAGTCCTTACAGTCTCACAAAAGAAAAAACAGTTTAAACATGACTATATCCTCGATAATCACAAACATTAATTGGTCTCTTCAGCTAAACATCTGGGCATTACTCTACAAGCACACAAAATGGTAAAAACATACAGACTACATCATAGCTAATAGCAACAAATGTTTAGGCGTCCTAAAAAGAAACATAAAAACATCATGTCAAAACATCAAAACTCAGGCATATCTGGCGCTAGTCCGACCAAAACTGGAATATTCATGTTCAGTATGGGACCCTCACACAGTTGAACATAATTTCACTTTCAGACACATTTCAACCAAAAATGATACATATAAATTTTCATTTTTTTCCATATACCATAACGCAATGGAATTTATTGCCAATCCAGACAGTCGCTGTCACAACAGTCGACACTTTCAGAGAACAGCTCACACCAGCTTTCTCAACAAATTCATTTAATTTATTATTAGCCTATGTATATAGTTTTAATCACAATTTAAAATAAAATGCTCCGCTGGGCGCAGCTAGATACGACCGCAGATGTCGAACCCTGAATAGTTGGGGCAATTATGAACACAACATTCAAGCTTGATACAATACAGAATTTGGATTGTGAATAAATATTTGACACAGCATAGGTTTCTGACACAGAATGAATGTTGTCTAAGAACTTAAAAATTTTTAATTTACCTATTCAAACCACATCAGTATTATTTGTTTTTATATATAAATCAGAAATAACCAATTTAAAATTTAAAATTGGGCACACATATCAATTTCATGCTATTGCGCAATACTGTGCAATTGAAAATTTCTTGAAATATTTGACACATAATAGGTTTCTGACACAGAATAACTGAAATCAAAGAACTTAGAATTGGTCATATGATTTCAATTTATATTCAATTTTTTGCTTCTTGTGCAATACAATATGCTGTGGAGAATTGCCCCCCCCCCCCCCCCAAAAAAAAATAATTTACCCTTTTTTTAGCTTTTGTGCAATACACTATGAAGTTGCACATTGACCCCCCCTCACAAAAAAACCCCCAAAACAATAAAATTTATTGTAACCCCCCTTTTTTTGTTAAAAAAAATTTGAAATTTCTTTTTAATTTATGAAATATGAAGTGAGAAAAAAATTGCCCCCTCCCAATTTCTCATTTACCCCCCTAAATTTTGTTTTCAACCCCCCCCCATTTCTTTATACTTTGCAACCATAAAAGCCCATTTAAATACACCATAACGACGTACTAAAATAGAAAATCACATCATAGTCATGGATGGCAAATTTTAAATATACATAATTTAAAAGCAGTTTAAATGAGATAAACAAAAAAGCTTCATCAGCACATTTTATATTGGCAAATTTCCACTGAAGTTCATTAAACTAAAGTTATTGGCAAATTTCCAATGGAATTTGTTAATAATAAAGTTTTGATAACAGGGCACACATATCAATTTCTTGCTATTGCGCAATACTGTGCAATTGAAAATTTCTTGAAATATTTGACACATAATAGGTTTCTGACACAGAATAACTGAAATCAAAGAACTTAGAATTGGTCATATGATTTCAATTTATATTCAATTTTTTGCTTCTTGTGCAATACAATATGCTGTGGAGAATTGCCCCCCCCCCCAAAAAAAAAAAATAATTTACCCTTTTTTTAGCTTTTGTGCAATACACTATGAAGTTGCACATTGACCCCCCCTCACAAAAAAAACCCCCAAAACAATAAAATTTATTGTAACCCCCCCTTTTTTTGTTAAAAAAATTTGAAATTTCTTTTTAATTTATGAAATATGAAGTGAGAAAAAAATTGCCCCCTCCCAATTTCTCATTTACCCCCCTAAATTTTGTTTTCAACCCCCCCCCCCCATTTCTTTATATTTTGCAACCATAAAAGCCCATTTAAATACACCATAACGTACTAAAATAGAAAATCACATCATAGTCATGGATGGCAAATTTTAAATATACATAATTTAAAAGCAGTTTAAATGAGATAAACAAAAAAGCTTCATCAGCACATTTTATATTGGCAAATTTCCACTGAAGTTCATTAAACTAAAGTTATTGGCAAATTTCCAATGGAATTTGTTAATAATAAAGTTTTGATAACAGGGCACACATATCAATTTCTTGCTATTGCGCAATACTGTGCAATTGAAAATTTCTTGAAATATTTGACACATAATAGGTTTCTGACACAGAATAACTGAAATCAAAGAACTTAGAATTGGTCATATGATTTCAATTTATATTCAATCTTTTGCTTCTTGTGCAATACAATATGATGTGGAGAATTGCCCCCCCCCCAAAAAAAAAAAATAATTTACCCCTTTTTTAGCTTTGTGCAATACACTATGAAGTTGCCAATGACCCCCCCCTCCCAAAAAAACCCAAAAAACAATAAAATTTATTGTAACCCCCCCTTTTTTGCTAAAAAAAATTTGAAATTTTTAATTTATGAAATATGAGATGAGAAAAAAATTGCCCCTCCCCAATTTCTCATTTACCCCCCTAAATTTGGTTTTCAAATCCCCCCATTTCTTTATACTTTGCAACCATAACAGCCCATTTAAATACACCATAAACGTATTAAAATAGAAAATGACATCATAGTCATGGATCAAGCAAAGTTTAATTTTGGACCCTGATTTGGACCAACTTGAAAACTGGGCCTATAATAAAAAAAACTAAGTAAATGTTTAGATTCAGCATATCAAAGAACCCCAAGAATTCAATTTTTGTTAAAATCAAACTAAGTTTATTTTTGGACCCTTTGGACCTTAATGTAGACCAATTTGAAAACGGGACCAAAAATTAAGAATCTGAATACACTGTTAGATTCGGCATATCAAAGAACCCCAATAGTTCAATTTTCGATGAAATCAAACAAAGTTTAATTTTGAAACCTTTTGGCCCCTAATTCCTAAACTGTTGGGACCAAAACTCCCAAAATCAATCCCAACCTTCCTTTTGTGGTCATAAACCTTGTGTTTAAATTTCATAGATTTCTATTCACTTATACTAAAGTTATTGTGCAAAAACCAAGAAAAATGCTTATTTGGGCCCTTTTTTAGCCCTAATTCCTAAACTGTTGGGACCAAAACTCCCAAAAGCAATCCCAACCTTCCTTTTGTGGTCCTAAATCTTGTGTTAAAATTTCATAGATTTCTATATACTTATACTAGAGTTATTGCGCGAAAACCAAGAAAAATGCTTATTGAGCCCTTTTTTGGAACCTAATTCTTAAACTGTTGGGACCAAAACTCCCAAAATCAATCCCAACCTTCCTTTTGTGGTCATAAACCTTGTGTTTAAATTTCATAGATTTCTATTAACTTATACTAAAGTTATAGTGCGAAAACCAAATGTCTTCGGACGACGACGACGACGACGCCAACGTCATACCAATATACGACCGCAAAATTTTTTTGGTCGTATAGATATATTCGCTCCAAATTCATTTTCAATTATTTTTGTTTTCTTGTAAATATATATTTATATAGGCCACGCTGCGCAAAACTGTAAATAATCTTCAGATCAATGAAGGACTAATGAAAACCTAAAGAAGAAGAACCGGTTCATCTATATTTTTCATTAATATATATATGTTTTTTGTCATGAAACATATAATATATAAATTTTTTTGACACACATTCAAAACAAAGCGGAGAAACACACAAACAAGCCAAATAATCAAACAGTACATGTTAAGATTTAGATACTTCTGACAACAGCACTAAGGGCTGTTCAAGAAGCTGTGACCTAGTTCATCCTGGGCACTGGTTTTTTAAGCCATAGTTAAGATATATACACATTGATTATATCCAAGTCTTTATATGCAGTGACAATATTATTTACATATTTACGAATTTAAAGCACATCCATACACAATAAAAGTTCATTCTCAACTAAATTTCAGAACTAACTTTCTCAGGATCGCCACCAAAAATTCCCAGACACATCATTCACTCTCTGAGATTTTATAAACATTGAAAATCATAAAAGCTATAGACATAGCTAAAGTCAGGAGAAACAAAAATACAGCTGTGTCATAAATAATCTAAACTGTCCGAAACACGTTATCACTGTTAATTAAATAGAATTTAACGGTAATTATTATTACTGATTGATATCAAAAGGGTGATAAAATAAATAGCAAATTAAACTGTTTTCACATAGCCAACAATTCTTTCACATACCTCCCCTAATAGAATTGTGTCGTCTCGACATATTACTTATAAAATAAAATAAAAGAAACACATAGCTAACATACCAATAATAATAAAAAAATACATATACAAACATTAATTTTTTTTTATACATAATGACAACATATAAAATTCATTTCTATTAGTTTTCTACTTCTTTTTAGATTGTTCGAACTCTTCAATTAACTCAAAACTAGACAAATCACTATCTTTGACCCACTTCGTTTCCCCATTTTCATATTGAACAAAGTAATATTTTTCTAATCTATTAGAATCATTTCTAGATCTCATTACATCAAGCACCTTCACTACCTCACCATCACCTGCGGTTTCTACTTCTAGACCTCCCCCTCTAACTCTCTATCGGTTGGGTCAACAAAGCTTTTCATACGATTCACATGTACAATCATTGTACTTTGTCTGTCCCCAATTAATTTTATTTTAAAATTAACATCTGGCAGTTTTTTCTAATATTTGGTATTTAGCATTAGCTTTTTGAAAAGTCCTGTTTTAGTACTAGGGGTAAATATCAACACTTTCTCACCTACTCGATAATCACTTTAAAAAGTCTTAGCATCATGATAATGTTTTTGTTTTTGCTGCGCACTCTGCAAGTTCTGTTTCACAATAGTAAATGCTTCCTGAAGTCGTGTAACCATATCAGATTTATATTCATCAACGGATGCATATGTAATAGTCGGCGGACACATCACTACCTCGATCGGCAGTATGGGCTCACGTCCATGCATCAAGTAAAATGGCGTTTCTTGAGTACTTTCATGAACACTTGTTCTGTACGCAAACATAAGATACGGAAGGAATTTATCCCAGTCTCTCTGATGACCACTAGCATAAATTGACAACATAGTCGTTAAAGTACAGTTAAAACGTTCTACTGATCCATCTGTTTCAGGGTGGTACGCAGTCGTAAATGTCTTTTTCGTGTTCATTAATTTATAAATTTCTAACATCAATTTCGACCGAAAGTTTTTACCATTGTCAGTCAATAGTACACGCGGGGCACCATGTCTCCAAACTATCTCCTCTATAAATGCTTTAGGTGTACTTTCCGCATCGGTACTGTTTACAGCTACAACCTCTTGCCATCTAGTCAAATAATCACTGAATACGAGAATGTATTTATTTGAATTATTAGTTAGTGGAAAAGGGCCCAACACATCAACGGCTACGCGATCGAAAGGTCCTGAAACAATCGGTAATGGGTTCAACGGAGCTTTTGGTCGATTTTTGGGCGTTTTCTTTGTTGCACAGTCCACACACGATTTACACCAAAATTAGACATCTGTATACATCCCTTTCCAATAAAATCGATCTTGCACTTTACTGCACATTTTATACACAGACAGATGTCCAGCTGTTACATCGTCATGACACGCGAATAGGACTTCATCAATTAAACTCCTGGGAACTGCTACTAATATTCTTTCGACGGCGGTGTGAACCAGGGACAAATAGGTGATGAAGTAATTTGTCATGCCCAATTTCGTAATCAAATGATAAAATAACCGTCTGCCGAGCCTTTGACGATTGTTCCGGTAATTTACCATTTTCAATGTAATCTATAATAAGAGACAAATGCGGATCTCTTCTCTGTAGCTCTATTAGTCGATTTGACGACAATTTCGGCATAACATTATCGTTTTCTTCCTTCATAGGCGCGATCGGCGGTATCCTGGATAAGGTATCTGCGTTTTGATGCTTACAACCGGTACGATGCTCAATTGTTAAATCATATTCTTGAAGAGTTCGCGACCATCGAGCTAATCTTCCACTTACATCTTTTATGTTCATAGGCCACTTTAAGGGTAAATGTATTGTCTGAAGTATTTCACGGCCCACACTATGGCTAAAGCTTCTTTTTCAATAACGGCATAGTTCTTCTCGTTTGGCTCCAATTTTTTGCTGGCATAGGCTAAGGTTCTCTCCTGCTGGTCCCTTTTGAGCAAGTACTATTCCTAGCCCGGTATCACACGCATCAGTGAATACAATAAACGGTAAATCAAATTCAGGATATTGTAGTATCGGATATGAGGTCAGGCCTGCTTAAATAAGTCAAGGTTCTTTCACATTCTTCTGTCCATACAAACAATGTATCCTTACGCATAAGTTTATGCAATGGCTCTGCTTTCCGCGCAATATTGGCAATGAATTTCCGATAATATGATACCAAACCAATAAAGCTTCGCAGTTCACTGACATTATTGGGTTGTGGAAATTTAGAAATTGCACGGACTTTTTCCTTATCTGGCGATATTCCGCTCGAGCTAAGACAATGTCCAAGAAATTTCTTCTTGTGCATAGAAACATTTCTTTGCTTTAAGTTTCAGTCCAGACCCTTCAAATTGCTTAAAAACTTGCTCAAGTCTCTCTAGATGAACATCAAAGCTATCAGAATAAATGATGACGTCATCAATATATACAAAACACGAATTCCATAATAATCCAGATAATAGCATATCCATAAGCCTTTGAAAAGTCGCGCGGATCGGTGCACTATTACAAAGACCAAAGGCATAAAGTTGAATTCATAGTGACCTCCATAAAATGAAAAGGCTGTTATTTCCTTGTGGACCTCTTTAACTGGTACTTGGTGATATCCTTGACATAAATCCAAAACACTATAATATTTGGAACCATTAAAAGCATCAAGCATATCCTGTATCAACGGTATAGGATAAACATCTTTCTTCGTAACATCATTAACACGTCTGAAATCTACACTTAGACGTAACGAACCATCCTTTTTCGGAACGAGAACTAATGGAGATGAATATGGACTATTCGACGGTCTAATAATTCCACGTTCGCATAAATTCTTTATTTTGTTTTCAACTACATCTCTTTGGCTGTACGGAATTCGATAAGGCCTTTGATGAATCGGTTTTGACTCTCCAATATCTATTGAATGCTCAACTAAGGAAGTAGATCCCAATTCATTATCACTAAATGCAAACACACTTTTATATTTTGTAACAATATTTGTAATTTCTCGTTTTCACCACTTGACAAATTTTCATTGATATTGAATGACTGATTTTCACAAGTAATATTTGCACTGCATTCTATTCCTTCCAACGCATCACATTCATTTGCACACAGGACATTTTCGCTTTCGAACATAACACTTTCATTTTGAAAATGAACACAATTATTTGCTAAATCTACACTACAGGATAGGTCACTAAGAATATATAATCCAAGAATACATTCGTAAGAAAAAATACTAGCAACATAAACATTATATTCAAATTCACATGCATTTCCAATGCTGACTTTTACACTTGATTTACCAATAATTCTAATTTTATCACCAGATGCAGACATTATACTAACATTACTGACCTTTGATATCTTTTCAATTCCAACAAAGCGTTCATTTACAATGCTCACAGTCGAGCCTGTGTCGACTAACATCAAAACACTTTTATCATTAATCAACCCTCTAATTTTGGCGACACAAAATGTAGGGTTTAGTGCACATGAAATAACATTTTCCTCAATAATTTCACTTAAGACATTTTCACTTGAAACATCCTTGGCGGCACAAGAAGTTTCATTTTCATTTTTCACTTTCGGAACATAGATCTTCGCGATAGAAGACATTCCGCATTTTTTAGGAGGTTTGCTAATATATCCTGCTGACTTTCCTCCTGCTAAAGAAGCAGCTTTTAGTTTTCCAACCCGTTTAATCCTTTTTTTTCACACCTTCATACAGAAGTTACAAATTGGTCTTCCATCCGTTGTTTGGGGATTTCAGTTGTTTATATATCCACGCCCACGCCCGAATCCTCTTTGCTGAAATCTTCCTCTGTTATACATTTGTCCTATTCCTGGCGACGACATGCTTTCCACTTTGACCGCAAGAGCTTGCATTTGTTCACTCAAATTTTTGATCGTATTTTCTAAAGAGTTTTCATTCATTGAACATGCCATATGTCTGTCTTTGTTGGTTAAACTGTTGTTACATTCTTCTCGCTTAGCCGATCGAAAGGCTTCCTCAAATGTTGATGGATTCGACAACATTACGAATCTTTTAATGCCAGGTTTTAATCCCTGCACGAAATGTTCGTTTATTAAAACATCTTTTTGTTGTCTTTTCATTTCAGCATATGCGCGAATCGCACGTTTGTTAATCTCTGACGCAAAGTCTTCAACTGATTGATTTTCACGTTGTGTCGCCTGGAAAAGGTTACTGTAATATAAGGATTGTAATTCTTTTGGCATAAATCTGTCTCGGAGTGCCCTAAAAATGTCGTTATATGAGTATTTCTCAGCATCGTCCAACGATTCAAAAAGTTCTGCCGCTCGATCTCTTAGGAAGGCTGGCAATGTTGTTGTTTTTCGTTCTTCTTCCCATCCATTAGCTATTGAAATTTTTTCAAAATTTTCCAGCCAACTGTCGATGTCTTCCTCTAAATTTCCATACAAAATGGTTGGTTTCACAACATCTTTTACATGTTTTACTGGTGTCGATAATTTGAAAACGTTGTTTAAATCATCATCGTCCTCTTCCGAACGGGCTTTTCTACTGCTTCTTTTTTCGGAGGTATTTTGTTGGGCACACTTAATTGTTTAATCCTAATTATATTATAATATATCCCACCGCTGCCACCATAAATATGTGACCGAGGTCATCCTGGGCACTGGTTTTTTAAGCCATAGTTCAGATATATACATATATGTATTATATACAAGTCTTTATATGCAGTGACAATATTATTTACATATTTACGAATTTAATGCACATCCATACACAATAAAAGTTCATTCTCAACTAAATGTCATTCACTCTCTCAAATTTTATAAACATTGAAAGAAATAAAAGCCATAGACATAGCTTAAGTCAGGAGAAACAAAAATTCAGCTGTGTCATAAATAATCTAAACTGTCCGAAACACATTATCACTGTTGATTGATAAGACATAGATAAATAGAATTTAACGGTAATTATTATTACTAATAGAGATCAAAAGGGTGATAAAATAAATAGCAAATTAAACTGTTTTCACATAGCCAACAATTCTTACATGTCTCTTTGGGAATTAATTTAAAAGATAGAAAAGCTTTTAATCTTGATCCAAATTATTAAAATTGAAATTATCTGAATAACCGTCTAAGGTAGGAAAGAGGTCTTCCACAAATTTGGTTTATTTTACAATTTAACCGGAAATTGATCTCGTCCAAACTTATTTTGCACATTTTCATAATCTTACTTTTTTTTACTCTCAATTCCGATACCATGGTTACTGATGTTGATTTGCATAAAAAAAAATCCGTATAAAAAATCAATAAAAGATTAATATAGTTCCTTATCAGTCGGAAGTTTTACTTTTTTGTACAAACAAAATATACTAATCTCATTAAAACTAGCAATATTCTGATAAAAGTCTTTATATCTACAGTCAAACCTGCTTTAAAGGGCACCTCTATATAGCAAATCACTGTCTATCAATGGCACAGTGAAAACATCCCATTTATGAACGGAGCATGTAAACTTAACCTCTGTATAAAGGGCAACTGCGCATGAAGGGCACTTTTTTTTTGTCCCTAGTGTGCCCTTAATAAACAGGTTTGACTGTATATTTTATTTCCTATTTTACTATATACTTACCTACTTTATTAACTAAAAATGCTTAACATTCATCATCAAGATTTGTTTTTTATTTCTTAATTGTGTTTTGCGTGTGTGTGTGTTTGTTTTCTTTTTCTTTTTTTTAAGAAATGTTTTTTCTTGAGAATTGTTTTGAAATATTCATGTGATTTATAATCGGATTAAACTTCATCGTTATATTGGTCATTAAGAGGAGGACCATATTTAAATATCAAATAAAAAAGAAAACAAAAAACAATTAAATTAGACAGAGGTTGAAGAAAACTTTTGATGTTAGGAAAAATGTGAATTTTACTTTTGACAAAAATAAAAATATCCTGAATAAACTGAGATCTGAAATGCTTTTTTGATAACAACCAAATACAAGCAGGTATTCCTAGGATAACCAACAATAAGAAAACCGATAAAAGGACGGCTGGAAACTGTGTTAGTTGTATTTTGTTCAAGCAAACATTGTCTAATCGTTTGATCGTAATGTTTTGTGTGTCAGCAAGGTACGAATAACTTGCACATATGTCATTTACAGTCTGAAAACTTATGTTTGGAATTGAAACCCAGTACACAAATAAAACCAATAATACAATTTGCAAAATATAACAAAGTATATAAGGTTGTGCAAAGCGATCATCTGTTTGTGTAGACTTTTCAAGTTTTGGTAGCCGAGATCCATTACGTATAACTCTCAAATATGGATTGGTTATCTACAAAGATATAATTTCATTAAATAACGCTGTACAATCAAGGAATTAGGGAACCTTCGACCATTCTTCCTCTAAAAAGCCTTTTATAGTTTCGGATTGATCTCTTATATTACTATTTAACATAAATCTAATTATCTTTCACGTACTATATTATCATGTAAAACATGTCAACGATGGTTTTTTTTTTACAAATTTCTAAAGAAATAAGTCGGAATTTAAAAAAATAAGATCGTATAAAGAAAATAGAATGAGTAGGAAAGCATTCAGCCAGGGATGACATGTTACAAGAACGACTGATTACAAAATGTTATAGAAAAGGTCGAATATACATGTGCAGCTTGAAGTCAATGTAACTAAATATTGAACAAGCTTTCTCTACCTGCTTCAGTAACTTCAGCACAGGTACATCAATGTCCGGGCGTACAGAGTGATGGTAGGTCATTTTGGGATCAACTTCAGGACAATAGTTCTCCATTAATGTAAAGTTGTTTTGGTTAATTCCTAAGTGCTTCATAAAATCATTTTTTCTTTTGTCAATATTTTCTTTTACTGTGTTCTTAAACAGGTCTTTCTTTGTCATTACACCAAATACTGGTATCACTACAAGTAAATTCACACATATTTTCACTAATGCCTGCAGCAACAGATATTATTTGAAGTAACTGTTGTCCTGACATTTTCACTCACAAAATTCATTTATACGTAATATCTAATGTAATTCCGATATATTTTTGACAATATGTTATTGTTTGTATTTCCATTTTCCTTGTTACTCAGTGCCAGGGTTTTAATTTTACTTGCTCTTATAGAATTTCTCTGATTGCTCTTGTATTTTATAACAAACATATTTCAATGTGTTTTAAAGGATACAGAAATAGATATTTGCTGGTAAATAAACCAAAAATGTACATGTATATTAGTGCATGAGGAACGTACATACTTGTACTACATTGTCTGCAAAAAACATCCTGATGGCGGGAAATACCTTGAATATTTTATAATCATACATCAGTTACATGTAATTTTATAATGGGAAAAATATATATTTAATTTTACAACATGTACGGTACGGTTCAATACAAAAAGTGACCACTGGTTACCTTTCATCTCTGGTCTAAATTTCTCAGACTAACAACACGAGATTAGACTAGAGCAGCTCGAACAAACCAGTCGACTGATGTAACATGGACTTTAAAGCAGAAATTAGAAGAACATCAAATATCTTTTAAATCTGTCATAATCTCTGTTTATTGATTTTTTAAAATCTCTGGTCATATTTATTCAAATGATTTGAATAATAATCTTTGCTTAGCAGTGGATGCACCATCTTTGGAGACAAAATGAAAGACCTGACTGTTAGCATATACAGTTAGGTGCAGAAATAATCTCTCACCAAGTTAACTTTGAGCAGTTCTAACTGACTGCTGTAAATTAACATAGAGCAGTTCTGCTGAATGCTTTCGAACTGCTCTAGAATATAATCTTGACTGCTCTCGAACAGAATCCTCATTTGCCCTAGAACAGAATTCTGACTGCTCTAA
Organism: Mytilisepta virgata; assembly: GCA_028015205.1. Taxonomy (NCBI): domain Eukaryota; kingdom Metazoa; phylum Mollusca; class Bivalvia; order Mytilida; family Mytilidae; genus Mytilisepta; species Mytilisepta virgata. The sequence goes on from CM051521.1 coordinate 73,498,463, forward strand.
GCAGTCATGTCAAGAACAGCTCTAACCTTACACAGTTCTATAACCAGTCATTGTCTAAAACAGTTGTAGTAACAGTCAGGATTTAGAATAAAAAAGAAACTCCAACTTAAACTTTCAGTAAAGTCGTTTTGTAACACTATAAATAAAAATACCATACTGAAATAAAGCGATGATCAAGTTGTAATTTTTCAGTTTTATTTGGGGGTGGGGGGGGGGGCTAATTGCATGATGTATGATTGGGGTATTTTAATGCGTCTTTAACAAACGAATACCACATCAAAGGTCAAACTTCCACAGAGAATAAAAAAGAAAAAAAAGATAATAATCACGAAGCAGCATATTGGAATTTACAAAAATATCCGTTTTCTCATGTAGGGAGTGAGTCTATTTAATTTCACAAGTAGCATATCTATATATCCAGATCATTTGCATAGAATTGATGAAATAAAGCGATATCTTCGCAAAAGCAGCCGTTAATCAGGACTGCTTTAATACTTGACCAGAGCTGTTCTAAAAAGCAGTCGTGGACCAGGACTGCTCTGATTCTTTACCAGAGCTGTTCTACGTCCTGAACAGATTCTTGACCAGAGCTATTCTTCTTCCTGACTGCTCCAAGTTACCTGAGAACTGCTCTGACTTTAGACTGCATGTGTGTCGTCCTTACGACCAATGCAGAGACTTTTTTGGTCCACAAGGCAAACCCGATCGCGTGGACGAACTTAATTTATCCTGAGCTCAAAATAAAACGCAGTCTCCGTTTTAATGGAAACCAATATGCAGAGATTAGGATCAAACAGACAGTCACAATCGATTCCTTTTACAAGTGCTTCCTATTTCGGTATTTTTGGTTGAGTACTTCTTGTTTAATATAAGTTTGGTTTTTGGTCTTCCAAATGTTTCGGTTTTAATGCTGCTGATGAGAGGTAATTCCTTGAAATGCGTCGTATACAGCATAGTATAAATTTACTGTATCTAATATTAGTATCTTTGGATTGTTATGTTGAAACTCCTGGGATGATGCCTCTGCTGGTGGACCCTAGGTCCCCGAGGGTATTCGCCAACCCAGTCGTCAGACTTGTCTGACATGATTATTCATTGATTTTTTACAGAAATTACCAGTATTTAGCAAAATTCAAAAATAATAGAAATACTAAGGGTTCATTCCTTGCATTGCACATGGTAGATCTCCTTAGCTGAAATTTGGCTTCCTATTTCGGTATTTTTGGTTGAGTACTTCTTGTTTAATATAAGTTTGGTTTGTGGTTTTCCAAATGTTTCGGTTTTAATGCTGCTGATGAGAGGTAACTCCTTGAAATGCGTCGTATACAGCATAGTATAAATTTACTGTATCTAATATTAGTATCTTTGGATTGTTATTTTAAAAATAAAATAGAAATTTCCCCTAATTTTGTCTGAAATTTTGATCCTTTTGAAAATCAGGACGGACTAAATCATATCAGATAGTTAACATGGGTTAAAGTATTAGTTATTGACCTATGAAAATTTTTGTAAGCTCTTTGAAAATTGTGACGGTATCTAAAAAAACTTACCGGTACTTTTACTTCCCGCTTCTTCTTTTATGCACTCAAACAGCTTTAATGGCAGAGAGACTGATTCAGCCGAAGCTACAACTATTATTCTATCTATTTTTAAATAATCTCTCCTACTATAAAGAACAGATTCAAGCTTCTCAACTTCCTTCTCCATCTTTTTGAATTGATCCATAAGATCACTTGGGTTCTCGTCTTCCTCGATTTTTCCATCAAATAAAGCTCTCAAAAACATTTTGTTGAACGTACTATTTTCATCTTCTAAGCCTTTTAAATCAATAAATGTAGGAAATAGTACCTCCTGATCTTCGGTATAATATGTTTTATATGAGCGAAAACTGAAAAAAATAGATTTTAACAATACAACACTCTCACTAAATAAGTTTCGTAGATAGTCAAATTAATGCATTGAGTAAATTCAGGAAAGCGAAGCTTATTAGTATTAAGCAATATTTATATACATGAACATATACAATTTTCCTGAAATATTACATTATTTACTAATTTTTAGTAGACTTGGTATAACTACATGTATCTAGGGACTTTGATGAAGGCAAACAGTGTTTGCCGAACTTTTGTTTTAATTTTAACTGCAATTTGTGATGCGTCTTTTAAAATACACAATGCTAAAGCAAAATAATTTAAGATCACTTCTCAGATATTTAATTTTCGACTTTTCAGTAATGCATATTAATTTCTTGATCTGCGATCTTGTTAATAAGAGATTACAAAATAGATCCTTCTGTGTATTTTTTAGTGGAAACAATGTTACTGATTTGGTTAATATAAACAACCGCTTAGACGATGCATATGCTCTCTAAACGCAAGTTTATAAAAGTATAATCTCGTCAATAGTCAGATCTTCAGTATTGAAGATGCGCGCGTTTAAACGAAAACAAAAATTCAAATTGTTTTTGATGACTCATGAAGGTTAATTAAGAAAATAGAATTCCTATCAAAACCGAAAACATGAAAATTTACGATAGATCCGATAAATGCGATATACCAATTATTGAATACGGGAATAGCAAAAATAAGACAAACGTATGCAATAAAAGATTTAACAATATATCAAAACTAACAATGTAACTAAAAACTAACCACACTATTGGACGAATATATACACGGAGTAATTTAAATTTTGATACACAAGACCAAAAACCTAAATTATGGCAGCCTAGTATATATATGTGTGAAGCAATTTTCCAAACCTTTGAAAATGATTTGTTTTTTGGCCTGACCCTTCTCCAAAATTCCCAGCTTGTGCATAAGCTGTCCAGTTGTCTAGTCTAACGCTTGTTAAAGCAGTGTTGATAAAAGAACTTTTTCCACATCCGGGTGTTCCTATTACTACAACATTAAGTCTTTTGTTTCCTTTCGCCACGTTCCTTTTCATATCATCAACAAGTCTCTTCTTCTCCTCCCAAAGTCTGTGCTTTGTTGGGTCCACCCTAATCGTGTCATCGTCCTCACTGTTTGGAACCGCTGCCTGTTTTTCTGTCATCTTTATGAAGGTTCATAAAAGCTTTACAAAATAAATGAAAAGTACGGTTATATTCTACACCACACAATAACTGTCCTTATGTGAAATATCAGTAGTATATATGCGGTTCTAAATTATGATTTGAGGTGGTAGATCATGAGGTGGAGGATCATCCAGAAGTGACGTCAACCAGACATGACGGCACAGGAAGTGACGTGACCGGAACAGGAAGTGTTTTTTGCCCGGAAGTGATGTGTTTTTCCGCCATTTTTTTACTGAAGTGTGGTCTTCGCATGTTCAGGTTGAACCGGAAGTGGTTTACGCAACCGGAAGTAGTGGATTTTCCTACCATTTGTTTACGGACGTGACGTAAGTTACGTGCTGTAACCCGAATGTGTAGTCTGCGCATGTATGACCGGACCCGGAATTGGGTTGTGCAACCGGAAGTAGTGGATTTCCCGCCTTTTTTCTTTATTTGTTTAGGAAAATGACGTAAGTCACTGGCTAGCACCCGGAAGTGCATGCTTGACCAGATGTCAGATTGAATTATCTCCCCATTTTCCCGTGCTTCTCGGTTGTCTCTGGGTGATACTCTCATTGTTATGTCGAAGTCCGAGAGTAATCTCCATGTTCGAAGACGATGTGGTAAACCAATGAAGACTGTTCGTATTGTCGGTGTTTGCTCGTACCTATTGTTAACAGTTTCCGGATTGGGCGCCGCATATTTGGACAGTGTACCATCGTGTTGATCTATCGAAAAAGTTGGAATTGACCAATGAAAATGCCAGATTTTCGACCAATCGGAGCGGAAGAAGATAAGCAATCACGATGTCGGAAGGATAGCCAATCCTGTTTCACGTTTCATAACATAAGAACCAATCAAATCCATCTTCACAAAAGCTCCGATATATAAATATATCAGTAAGAAGATTATAGTCAGCCGATATGTATAGTAAAGAAAAGAAAACCAAAGACCAGAATCTGAAATGAGCACGCGAGTTAGGTCATGAATAGCGATGAACAGCAACGAGCAAGAGAAAAACAGCAATGAGCAAGAGAAGAGCAGCGATGACGAACAGCAAAAAGCAGCAAGAGCAATATAAGCAGCAAACACAGCGACAAGTATCCCCCAAAAACCGAAATGAGCACGCGAGTAAGGTCATGAGTAGTGATGAACATCAAAGAGCAAGAGAAAAACGGCGATGAGAAAGAGCAGAGCAGCGATGACGAGCAGCAACAAGCAGCAGGAGCAGCAGCAGCAAAAACAGTGACAAAGAGCACCAAAAAAATGAAATGATCACGTGAGTAAGTTCATGTTTAGCGATGAACAGAAAAGAGCAAGAGAAAAACATCGACGAGCAACAAAGAGCAAGAGAAAAACAGCGATGAGCAGCAAATAGCAAGAGAAAAACAGCGATGATCAACAAAAAGCAAGAGAAAAACAGCGATGAGCAGCAAAGAGCACGAGAAAAACAGCGATGAGCAGCAAGGAGCACGAGAAAAACAGCAATGAGCAGCACAGAGCAAGAGAACAACAGCGATGAGCAACAAAGAGCAAGAGAAAAACAGCGATGAGCAGCAAATAGCAAGAGAAAAACAGCGATGATCAACAAAAATCAAGAGAAAAACAGCGATGAGCAGCAAAGAGCAAGAGAAAAACAGCGATGAGCAGCAAAGAGCAAGAGAAAAACAGCGATGAGCAACAAAGAGTAAGAGAAAAACAGCGATGAGCACTAGGAGCAGCAGCACCAGCAAACACAGTGACAAATAGCTCCAAACAACTGAAATGAGCACGCGAGTACGGTCATGAGTAGCGATGAACAGCGACAAGCAGCGAAGAGCGGCATGCAGCAGGAGAAAAGAAACGAAATGCAACATAGAGCAATGAAATGGACCGCCGTTGCTAAGGCGGTTGTTAAGGACACTCCTCCATTGATCTAATGGTAACAGCATCAGCGGTAAGGAGTATAATCCAATTCTACCTTAGGTCCTCACAGAAAACATCAGCCGTGGGGAAAAGCGCGGGATAAGGGGAGATAATCCAATAGTGTACTTCGATTACTCTCGGACTTCGACATAACAATGAGAGTATCATCCAGAGACAACCGAGAAGCACGGGAAAAGGAGTCCCAGCTAGTGACTTACGTCACTTCCGTAAACAAATAAATACAAATGGCGGGAAATCCACTACTTCCGGTTGCGCGTGCGCACAACCCATTTCCGGGTCCGGTCATTCATGCGCAGACGACACATTCGGGTGGAAAAAACATATCACTTCCGGTTGCACATGCGCGAAAAAACCACTTCCGGTTCAGGTCAAGTCATTTCCTGTGTCGTCATTTCCAGTTGACGTCACTTCCAGATGATCCTCCACCTCAAATCATAATTTAGAACCGCATATATACTACTAATATCCAATATGGTTTATTCTGGTTTTTTGTCCTGTGTTTATTTTTCACTGTAATTATTTCCAGGTTTTCTTCCCATTTGGCTTAATGGGTTAAACTTTTCTTGTATATTTTTAAAAAGCAAAATAGCACTAAAACTAAAATCTTTTATAATCTAAGCCTCAAGTTTCTTGCGATCAGTTTATTATTGTTATACTTATTGTTGTAAGTATATGTTATCTGGACGTGCATTGATTGATACCGAAAAATATCAGCAGCCGAGTCAGAATATGAATATTTTGGCGAGTGAGCGTAGAGAACGAGACAAAATACTTTATATTCTGTCGAGTCTGCTGATATTTTTCAGGATCAATCAATATTACGTTCAGATGACATGTTTATCATCGTTCTAACAAAATTAACAAATTCTATAAGGAGAGACGGTTGACCAAATTCGCATTTTTCCGGGAAAATCCTCTCTCATAATGATATTAATCCGCGAAGACTGCTTTTGGCAATAATACTCGTCAAAAACATAGTACCATTATAAATGCTGTATTTTAAGAACTGAAATAATTTAAACGCCGTGGATACTGTATTTCAGAAGGGATTGCTATTGTTGTTACGTTTATTTTAAAAATATATCGTATCTGCGCTGTCACCACATTTAGCAGTTGTGTGTGACCTACTTAATACATTATCGAGGAAATGGCGGTCGCATTGTTGTGGTAAGTATGTTCAGATCATTATTTCTTTGCATGTCGAATAAGACGACTTGTTGTTGACATAATTCTGATTTTAATTCCATATTCTTAAAGTAGATTAGGAAGCTCTATTTAGAATCAATGGGAGTCGCACATAAAAACTTGTAAACATAATAAAATACATGAATATGTGTGATCTTCACACATGACAAGCCTGAAGCACATGTATGCTTTATAACCCTGAGAATAAATCTCAGCATAACCACACTGTCATGAAAATTGGGGTGTCCCATGGATTTTATTGTGAAACTAGATTACGTTTTTTTTGTTGTGTGTGTGTTGGGCTTTTTGTTTTAGTTTGTGGGGGCTGAAAAGATTATTGATCTCACAGTATTTGAAAAAAAATAATCCAAATGAATTTTCTACTGACTCTGTGACTTGTATATAAATCCATGTCGCTCAAGAGAATCAATTGTGTTTTTTTTTCAATTTAGAAACAAATGTCTGTCATCTTTCCAGTAATTCTATTATTCAGATTATTCAAAATTTCATACATGTTTATAGAAAGTAGAGGAACCAATACCCTACTGGTGCACCTGGTCCTTGCTCCCCAGTTTTTGGTGGAGTCTTAAGTCTTTAATATCTGTTTTAGTTTTATGAACATGTAGTGTTTGTTTTCCCTGTTTTGTATTGTCCAAATGAACTTTGTTCCCTTGATTTTACTTTTAAGTAAATACTGCAATATATGGTGAATGATAATTCAACTGGGTAGCTCAGCGGTTAGAGCATCTCATCATTAATAGAAGGTCTTAGGTTCAATTCCTAACCTAGTTTACATTTGTATATAATGCAAGATTTACTGTGAATTTGATATGTAAATTTTGAAATTGAATAACTCACTATAGAAATTAAATTTACTGTGGGAAACCTTTACACATTTGTAGATATATGTAAACACATTAATCAGAATCACTAATGCCACTCTTTTTCTTTTTTTCCCTCCATCATTGTTTTGTCCGTAAGTTCCTGTATATGTGTTAAAAAGAAAAATTAAAATGTCCTCCATGGAAAGTGGCATTTGTATATAGTCCACTCATTGCAGGATTAACATTGTGAAAATTGAAAGTTCCATGATTATATACTGCATTCTGACTTGAACTGAGAGAGTTACTGGTCGTAGATTGAAATGATTGTGGCATTGAGACAATATTAGATGTGGATGCATCAGAAGTTATGCGTTATTACTGTCCGAACATGTTACGGTATTAGGACGGGTATTTGAAAGCATTAATGATGTCTTTTTCTGTTGATTTAAACTTGTGTGTGAATATGAAAGCAGACTATTTATATTTTTGTGACCAGTTCTCTGTACAATTTCAGTATCCTGAATACCAGCATCTTTCTGTTTTTGAATTGCACCTTTACGTGCACTATGACCTGTTAGCTTTTTTCCATTCTGAGGCAGGGATTCTTTGGCCATTGATTTTATTATAGAACTTATTGATTTAACGCCAAGTCTAAGATTTTTATACCAACATTGTTTGCTATTATAATTATCATCCTGAAAAGTGTTGCATTGGATGTAAAAAGGAGAATCTGTTTTTTTCATAATTTCAGGCCTTTTAACAGAAAACAGTTTATAAGCTAAAACAGGGCATATTGTTTTATTTTCTTTGTTTTCAACGGCAATAGGTCCTGCTTTTCTGATGTTGTGAATGTCATTTCCTTGTCGTGTTTTTGTTTGCCGTTCATTGTATTGCAAATACTCCTCCCCATTTGTGTCTACTTTTAATGTTATATCGCTTCAGCACAGGTTGTAGTGTTCCGTTACACCACGGAGACCAAAGTGATAATTGTTATTGAGATATACAGTATTCTGCAATGCTCTAGGATTATCTATTCCCAATAAATTATCATCATAGAATTTATTTATTTCTGTGTCTGTAAGAGGGTCAGCAGCGTTGGATTTATTTCCCATACCTAAAGATTTTAGTTCTTTAAATTTTGCAGTTAGGGCTTGCCTGCTTTTATAGAATTGGTCATCTTTCATGATGTTTCATTGTATTGTTTATCTTTTAAATGTCTATGTATGCTAGCCCTAATAGATTTTAATGAAGTCGGTTCATACTCAATTGTTCCATTTTTACTTTTTTCCTTCCGAGCACTAACGAAGAACAGTCCAAAGTATCTATCTAATTGCTCATTTGGTAAATCTGCAATATTTCTGCTTTCATCATGTACATTTTGGAGAAAGGATTGAAATATTTTGATATCCGATTTAGTTTTTCTTGTGGTATTTTTATTTTTCTGATTTTTTTAATATAATTTTCTAATTCTTTGTCTGAAATGTTTCTGAATCTGTCATTTTTCATATCAGTGGTGACACTTTAAGGGACAGTTGTAGTTTCATTCTTATCAATATTATTTGGATTTGTTTTGGAAAGAACAGCGCTTGGAGATACTGGTGAAGCTTCGTATCGTTTGCTGTGGGCTGGTGTGGAAAAATCCCAATATCGAACAGTGGGAATAGATATTGCACTTAAAAGTTCATTTTTCTCCTCATCAGAAAGATCATTTTCTATATTTTTTCCAAATTCCATTAAAAAATGTTTCCTGGTTTGTTTTACAAATTCATCGGATGCCATTTTGTTTATTCTCATTTAATTAGCAGACGAAAATTAAACTTGGACTAGACTTTTTTCATAGGGGGGACTGTGTTCAATAGTTTTTGAATTTTGGGTTTATTTTATCTCAAACTTTACATTTTAATTATTTTGTAGTTTTTTAGAGTGTAAGAATTAAAATTATTCTTTATCTTTGTTTTTGGTATCTTTATTTAATAAAGACATGAAAGAAGAACGTCAATTTGACTTCCCTTTCCCGTTTCATAGTATTGTTTACTATAGCCGTTCCGGTTCAACACACGATGACTAGATCAAAGGTCACGACCTCTGTATTATGACGTAAAAAAGTAGTCCCAGCAGAGGTTATCAGAGGACGATCGGCGTTCTAAATTTGAAACATGATTTACGGTTACATTTAAACGAATTTTAATCCATTCACGCTTCATTTCCCTTCTCAATTGTTTACATAATAAGAATGTACTTATTAATTTTATTTGTTATCAATTTCAACAAAGTAAAGATGGATTAAACGTTGGGAGAATTTCGGTGATAACTCCTCCTGAAAAGCTGATAAGTCCTGCTCAGCTCAGGTAAATTTTGATACTAGTTTTGCTAGTCGGGTGAGATAGCGGAAGGGAAGGATGATAATGTAGTTTTATTCATTCTTTATTTTCACCAGGACAAACATATTTGTTACATGAGAACAATGTTCAAAACAGGTAATAAATGACACAATAGACATGAAATACATTGAGAATAACGCATGGCAAAAAAAATGTATCACAAAATACCGAAGAAATGTGTATGGCCATTTCTTGCAAATCAGTTGCAAAATAACCCCAAGATTATTATATCACACTGGTGGATTATATTTGTCAATAAGTGATACGTGTTTTATACGCTTTATCATACATTTTGTCATATGTTTTCAAAGTATCGACTATATTTATTACAAAATATATGATAAATATAAATAAATAAACAAATATTTTTATACAAATAAGCATTAGTTAATGCAAATAGTTTATTACTAACTTGGACAACTTCCTGGTAAACACAGAAACATTCAATAAAAACTGAGAATAGCATGAAAAGTATATATTTCATTTTGTAAATGGCGGGGCTAGAGACAGTATTTTATATTTCATCAAAGATTAGAAATATAAATAGTGAAATTCATCAGCTGCATTTTCATTACCAAAATTCCACATTAAATATCTAGGAATTTTGAGTTATCCCTGTTTCGACAGGTATTTTTAGATAAGGTATTTTCAATTAACATTTCCAAATTCTTTTTTTTTCTGCTTGTCTAATAATATAAGATTTTTACACGTGTTATCCATTAAATGTACAGATTGCATTATCTTGTAGTTTCAATATAAGTTTATTATACATTACATTAAACGTAATTGGTTTCCTTTCATTTTAACAAATCTATTTCAGGATGACAAGATTCTCTTGACTATTATTTCTTGTACAAAACTCCTTAGTTACATGTACCATGAATATTGGAGTGTTTTGTCCAGTTGCATGAATTCTTTAATTCTGAAGATACCAACGTTGAAGCCCAAAATGTGAACATTACTTCCATTTACGACTCATCAGCTGTGCTCAATGCCTAAAATGTTGAAAACCAAAAAAAGATCCAAAACGTTGAAGAGCAAATTCAAAAATGCCAAAATGACCAAAAGGGGTAAAGCCAGAACCATCTCAGAACAGAGCTATATATATGCACGAGGGATAAACTTCTCTGTTTTCACAAATTTTACAATTTTGTAACAGTACATTTTGAGTATCATTTTCCGGCTAGTATCGAAATGCTAGCAACAAAACTGGCGACATAACGAATTGTAGAGAGTACAAATATATGAATACATGTATTTAGCATATATGTTTAATTAAAGAAACCCTGATCAAATTGAAAATAAGTTGACAATACTAATGTAAAACTTAAGTAATAGATTGTTATCATTTTGGGTAGTGGGTGCATGACATTTGTAGAATATCGTAATCATTGAGCTAAGAAAAACTGTATGCTATCTATGTCAGTCTGGGGTCTTACTGGCAGAAGTAAACATTATTTACCTGATTGGGTAAACTTCTTTTACTTCAACAGGTAAAATTCTTTTACCTATGCAAATATGCTGAATTTACCTATTTAGGTAAAAAAAGGAACTCTTGATTATCTCCCTTTGACAGATGATTTTTTTTTTATTTGATCAAATTAATTCAGATATGTTCCTAGTCTACTAGATTTTTTATTACCTCCCTTATTTTTGTTTACTTTTAAAAGTAAAGACATTACTTGATTTTAATTCAAAAGACAACTTTCATGACTTTCACGAATTTTATATCAAATATTTTGGAGCCACATTGTAATTGTTGAAATCAAGGATAAGGAATAATACAGTGTAAACATATGTTTTATTAATCAACATAAAACTAAACAACTGACAGTTAAAGGAATATGTGTTTTTGAACAAAAATCATTCATGAAATATAGAAAAAATAATTCCATGATAAAAACATATACATGCATCTTATTTAATAACACAAATACCACAAGAAATTTTTTATCAGCTGGTTTATACACTTTCATGACTAGAGAAAGCTATCAGTAGCTAAATTAAAGTTTCAACTAAAGGTCGTTCTACATGTAAAACAGATACAAGGACAGGTACATAGAAACCCATAATCTTCAGTCAATGTCATAACTTAAGACAAGTTATTAGAGAAAATAACAGGCATACTGTTGTTGTGTGAATTCTAATGGGGTTATCTCCTCCTATCATGAGTTATGTTGAAATAACACATGTAGGTTATTGTACAAAGAAACAATGGCTGTAATAATGCTATACAGTTATCACAGAAATTTTGGTGGGTTAAAAGCAAATCAAGTCAAATAATTTCAAATTTAGCGCTGTTAGTTTTGTTGTTTAGATCTAGTTTGATTTCAACATTTGCGCCATTTCTGGTGAAACATTGTGGGCACAGTCATTACCATTTTGTTGTATTTTTATGATAACTTCGTCTTGAATTTTCTTTAAGAAATTGATTTAATATTTTCACGTTTTGGGGATTACTTTAGCAATTTGTCAATGATACTTTTTGATTAAATGGTTATTATTCCTTCAATTTCAGGTAATTGAAAAGATGTTTACAAACAAGACAGGGTGAAGCCGAAAATAACAACATGCATGTAAATACAGTTTGAAGTTGTCTTCCCCAAAACAATCATTGAAAGTGTAATAACAAGCATGTTGTTACTTCCTGCTTGACCCCAACTTGTTGGTTTACATCTGCAGTTACTTTTCCTCAATGCCCAGTAGATTTTATAACAGCTTTTTGCGGATTAATTACCATTTAATTGTAATCATTGATGAATTGCTAAAATAATCCCAATTACTTGAAAATGCTAAATCAATTCCGCTTAAAAAAATCAGACTCAAGACGAAGTGAAAGGTTGAATTTAAAAGTATCCGACCCCATTTGCGTTTCACCTGACAAAAATGTCTGTGATAACTGACATTCGTTATTACAGCCATGGTTTCTATGTACAATAACAGAAAATTCATGACAGGAGGAGATAACTGTTAGAATTCCCACAATAACCTGCTGGTAGTGATGTTTAAGGGTTGATCTAAGTCAAAATAATAAAGGAGTTATCATAAAAACTTAGTATGGTCAAAAATTGAGTAAATTTAACATGTGTTTTTTCTCTCTAGTCGGGCAAAGATAAACAACTGAAATATTTCATCAAAATAATTTTCAATTAAAACTTTTCTTTAATTTATTTATTTCTTTACCTGAACAGGTAATTTTTTTTTACCTGTTCAGGTAAAGATTTCATACAAAATGGCATAAATAGAGACAACAATATGGCTGTGTTGAATTGAGGGCAATTTAATATTGTTTCATCAGATGAATGCTTTTAATAAAATGTGACTGTCACATTAACAGTGGGTTAAGCAGAATACAAATTTTAACTGTAACCAAATAAATGAAACTGCCATGATATAAAATATAAGAATGGTCAAAGTTCTTATTTCGTTTACCTATTTAAGTAAAAACTTCTTTCTCTTTAGAGTAAATTTAACATGTGTTTTTTTTTCTCTAGTCGGGCAAAGATGTTGCATTTTCTTCAATTTTCATACTGATACTCTCAAAACACCCATATTCTTGCAACAATATCTGTACATGCATCACAGCAAACTCTTAACAAAATGTCTTTCTTGATAAAGAATAAACTTTGTATCATTAAATTGTTAATGGTATGCAGATCTGTGAAAGTTCGACACATATAAATACATGTATGGTGCTCAACCTCCATATATAAAATTTCATTAAAACCCATTCAATGATTTAGGATGAGTTGTGCTTACAAGGTGCATGGACGTATGGATAGACTAAGCGACATGGAAATCCCTATACGTCCAGGTGTTCCCGCTTTAAAGTAAGAGGAGGGTGGGTGGTAGGGTGTAGTAAAACATTTTTTTTTGTTGGCAAACAAAATTTGTGAGAAACAACTGAAATATTTCATCAAAATAATTTTCAATTTAAACTTTTCTTTAGTTTATTATTTCTTTACCTGAACAGGTAATTCTTTTTTTACCTGTTCAGGTAAAGATTTCAAACAAAATGGCATAAATAGAGACAACAATATGGCTATGTTGAATTGAGGGCAATTTCATATTGTTTCATCAGATGAATGCTTTTAATAAAATGTGACTGTCACATTAACAGTGGGTTAAGCAGAATACAAATTTTAACTGTAACCAAATAAATGAAACTGCCATGATATAAAATATAAGAATGGTCAAAGTTCTTATTTCATTTACCTATTTAAGTAAAAACTTCTTTCTCTTTAGAGTAAATTAAACATGTGTTTATTTTTTTTTCTCTAGTCGGGCAAAGATATTGCAGTTTCTTCAATTTTCATACTGATACTCTCAAAACACCCATATTCTTGCAACAATATCTGTACATGTATCAGAGCAAACCCTTAACAAAATATCTTTCTTGATAAAGAAAAAACTTTGTATCATTAAATTGTTAATGGTATGCAGATCTGTGAAAGTTCGACACATATAAATACATGTATGGTGCTAAACCTTCATATATAAAATTTCATTAAAACCCATTCAATGATTTAGGATGAGTTGTGCTTACAAGGTGCATGGACGTATGGACACACTAAGCGACATGGAAATCCCTAAACACCCAGGCGTTCCCCCTTTAAATTAAGAGGGGGGGGGGTGTAGTAAAACAGTTTTTTTTGTTAAAAAAAAACAAAATTTGTGAAAAACAACTGCAATATTTCATCAAAATAATTTTCAATTAAAACTTTTCTTTAATTTATTATTTCTTTACCTGAACAGGTAATTTTTTTTACCTGTCCAGGTAAAGATTTCAAACAAAATAGCATAAATAGAGACAACAATATGGCTATGTTGAATTGAGGGCAATTTCATATTGTTTCATCAGATGAATGCTTTTAATAATATGTGACTGTCACATTAACAGTGGGTTAAGCAGAATACAAATTTTAACTGTAACCAAATAAATGAAACTGCCATGATATAAAATATAAGAATGGTCAAAGTTCTTATTTCATTTACCTATTTAAGTAAAAACTTCTTTCTCTTTAGAGTAAATTTAACATGTGTTTTTTTTCTCTAGTCGGGCAAAGATATTGCATTTACTTCAATTTTCATACTGATACTCTCAAAACACCCATATTCTTGCAACAATATCTGTACATGTATCACAGCAAACTCTTAACAAAATGTCTTTCTTGATAAAGAATAAACTTTGTATCATTAAATTGTTAATGGTATGCAGATCTGTGAAAGTTCGACACATATAAATACATGTATGGTGCTAAACCTTCATATATAAAATATCATTAAAACCCATTCAATGATTTAGGATGAGTTGTGCTTGCAAGGTGCATGGACGTATGGACACACTAAGCGACAAAACAACTGAAATATTTCATCAAAATAATTTTCAATTAAAACTTTTCTTTAATTTATTATTTCTTTACCTGAATTTTTTTTTGCCTGTTCAGGTAAAGATTTCATACAAAATGGCATAAATAGAGACAACATTAAAGAACCTTTGTGAGCACGCTCACATACCCCACGTCTTCATATTGTCACTGGAGAAACAAAATCTCACTTCACAAGTAAATGAACACAATCAAATGCTTACCTTCACATATTTATCCTAATTTGAATGGCAGCATGTTGGGAAATTTAAATTCCAAGCGAGAGGAGTCAACAATAATAGTATAGTGAGGCAAATAAGTTCAAAGGGGCGTAACTCCTGGAAAAAAAATTGAATCGTAATTTCCTGTCGATATGCACATCTATGTTGTATGTCCTTATTATCTGAAAAGGTTTCATGAAATTCTGTTGTGTGGTTTGAGAGGAGTTGCGATGACAAACTGTTGCAGTAGTACATTAAAGTAAATAAATTCAAAGGGGCGTAACTCCTAGAAAAAAAATGAATCGCAATTTCCTGTCGATATGCACATCTACGTAGTATGTCCTTATTATCTGAAAAGGTTTCATGAAATTCTGTTGTGTGGTTTGAGAGGAGTTGCGATGACAAACTGTTACAGTAGTACATTAAAGTAAATAAGTTCAAAGGGGCGTAACTCCCAGAAAAAAATTGAATTGCAATTTCCTGTCGATATGCACAACTACATAGTATGTCCTTATTATCTAAAAAGGTTTCGTGAAATTCTGTTGTGTGGTTTGAGAGGAGTTGCGATGACAAGAAACAGGACTGACGGACGGACGGACAGACGGGTCAAAACCATTATACCTTCCGCAACTCGTTGCGTGGGGTATAAATATGGCTATGTTGAATTGAGGGCAGTTTGATATTGTTTCATTAGATGAATGCTTTTAATAAAATTTGACTGTCACATTAACAGTGGGTTAAGCAGAATACAAATTTAAACTGTAACCAAATAAATGAAACTGCCATAATATAAAATATAAGAATGGTCAAAATTCTTATTTCATTTACCTATTTAAGTAAAAACTCATTGAAAATGGAATTTAGGATGATAATATTTGCGTAGACTTGTCGGGCTGACAACACCTAATATCAATTTGAAATCATCTGTCATGATTATCGTAAGACTTAAACATGTTTTTTGTGGGCATTCATACTGGTACCTGCGAAAGAAAATTATTCAGAAATTTTTAACACAATGCTTTCCTTTAAGAATTATTTTAAAGATTTCGCTCTGAAAGTTGTTATTTTACTTTACCTCAATAAGTAATGTTCTTTTACTCTTAAAATGTGAATACTATAATGCAACATTGATACTATAATGTCACATATTTGTACATCAACATATGTGGGGGTTGTGGCATGCCCTCCTTTAGTCCAAATAATTATGACGTCTTGTACAGTTTTTTTTATTTTTTTTTCTGGTACCTTGTCATAGGAAGGTGTCATAACAAAATTGCAAGACGTCATAATTATTTAGACTAGGTAATCTCCTTACCTGATTTTTATTTTAAATCACAGGGATTTTTGGGCAAAACTTAGGCCCCCCTTAGAGAGCCAAAAAATGAAGCCCCCCTTTTTTCGGAAAGTTTAGATCTGATGACAAAATATGTTCAATTTGTACTTGCTCAGTTGAGTATGTTTCCCCATTGAAAATGTTAAATCGAAATTAACGACCGCCGTCAAACCAAATTATAATGAAATAACGGATTATGTCTCGGGCCTCGGCCTCGGGTCGATTTTCAACTGAGTAAAAAAATATCATAATACAATTAAACCAATGTAATAAGGACTTAATGGTCGCACAGGTATTTGTGTCATGGACCCCCCTTTTTAGGCCCCTATGTAAAAAAAATCGCATTTTTTTCATATTTACAATTTTCTTATATTTCTAGACATATAACAAGTCTCATAAACCCATAACTAGCCTTTTTCTACTATCCACACGAACCCCAACTGAAAAAAAGAAGAAGGTAATTACCTTCGGTGAATGACCTACTTTCACTTTGGATGTTCAGGTCAGGAAATCGTCATAAATTTCGTACAAAAACTCACTTACTTTTCAAAATAATGACATCCCTCGTCTCCGGGGATATTACTCTCAACGTTTAAATAGGTTTCATGATTATCTACGGCGGTTTTATGTCTTGTTTTAGTAATTTTCTCCTTCACTTGTCGTCCGTTTGAACCTCGATTCCCGGAAATAAAAATACAGCGCCATCTGCGTGGTCGTTCGCGATGTTCGATAACTCCGTTCGAAGAAACTGTGTTCCCGTTCATGATTACCAGCATCGCACAGGAGTTCCGAAAGCAATTTAGCTATACGAAAAGGTAAGAGATACTCGAATAATATTTTGTTTTACTTGGAAAAGTACGGGAAAATTCCAAAATGTTTGATGAAGATCAAATTTTAGCTTTTAATTTGATCAAGGATGGTCACAATTTACTTGTTAGTGGACAAGCGGGAGCTGGCAAAACATTCCTGGTAAAAAAGGCTGTTAAATATTTAAGAAAACATGAACGAAAGGCAGAAATTGTGTGTTCTACGGGCATTGCTGCCACATATTTGTCAGATCTAGGAGCACAAACAGTACATAGATGGGCAGGAATTGAAGACGGTAGGCACATGAATGAACATTTACTCCATCTCATTGAAACAGATGAAAGATTTATTTCTGTAAAGCAGAATTTTCTGAACGCAGATGTTCTTTTTATGGACGAAATTTCTATGATTAGTTCAAAAGTTCTTTGTCAAGTGGAATTTTTAATCAGAAATGTGAGGAAATCAATTCAATACTTTGGTGGTGTTCAAATTGTATTAGTAGGAGATTTTTACCAGCTCCCCCCCCCCCCCCTGTACCAAATGAACTGTTAGGTGACCCTGGAAACCACTGTTTTAGAATAAGTTGGTTTAATGACTGTTTTCCACATCAAATTATTTTACATTTAATTCATCGTCAAAGTGACGAAACTCTTATCAAGACTATTAATGAATTAGAAATCGGTGATCCATCAGACGAGACCGTAGCAATTTTAAACTCCCTAAATAGACCAACTGAAAATGAAGAGAATGCAGTGCAACTTTTTGCCCGAAATTTAGATGTTGACCTCTTTAACTATAACAAATTGCAGTCTTTGCCAGGAGAATTAAAAGTTTATAATGCACAAGATCACGGGTCTGAACATTATTTGAAATCTAGGCGTTAAAAATGGATGTAGTATTATGTTGGTAAAGAATCTCAGTGAATCATTAGTAAATGGTCTACGTGGAATCGTGACTAAACTATGTGCCAATTCTGTTGATGTTGAATTTATGATAGACAATAAGTCTGTAACTGCTAATGTAACAGCAACAGATTTTACAGTTTTTGACCCTGTTGATAAAATTGTCTTGGAATGAACTGTTTTCCTGAAGGGGATTTAAAATATTCTGCTAAAACTCAGAATGACTTTTTCTCAATATTAAACATGTATATCACCACAGATGATTATGAAAAAAATGCATTATCACTACTCACAAAGTATGGATTGGGTGCAAATGGCCCATACTACCAATGTTTGACCTCTATAATATTTTATCTGGAAAATCAACTGTTTTGACATTGTCTGGTCATCTTCAGCTACAATCTCCAGAACCCTTACCAAAACTTACTGTGGATGATGACTTATGTGGCGCTGCAAGAGGCAAAATCAGATATGTTAGTGGGTATGTTATAGCAAAACTGAAGCATAAAATCTCTGTAAAAACTAGGAACGCCATTTTTTCAGAAGGGATGGAATCCAAAGTAACTAAATTGCAAATACAATTAACAATTTTAAATTCATTATCAACATCTTATAAGGTAAACACTAGTGATCCTGAGAGTTTAAATGAAACCAAAATAAAACAAAATTTAAGAGAAGGCTTAACTAATATTACTGACAATGCTTTCACATTTTTCACTAAATAGGAACTTTTGTGTAGGGACAGTCTTACTCATGTCAATCTTGTTCAGCATGGGAAATACCTGTTTCGTTATATTAAAGATCAAATTATCAATGATAAAAAACTGTTTGAACTTTGGAGTATAACACTAACAAAAGCTAAATCTTTCTCAGAAAGTGAAGATAACTGTGACATTAATGAAATTTTGTCTTCAGTAGCACAGCAATGTGTGGAGTATATAGACATTTTTTATGCTGTTGTGGATTTGTTTATAAAAGTTGCATTCAGTCAATTTCGCCGAGATTATCTTCAATTTCTAAAGAAAGAGAAAGGAAAAGCCCTAAGGAAAAAGGTAATGGACAAATCTAAAAAGTCTGTAAAAGCTTTTAACATGCAGTTCTTTAAAGATGATACATCGGATGGAAAAATAGTTTCCCACCTTCGACTCAAATCCGAACTTGTTGCAAACTCAAACTTTTTGACCGAGAAGACTTTTACTAAAAATGATTTGCTTATGTTATGCAAAATTTATAATGTCACGGTGACTTCGTCTAAAAGAAAGAATGATATCAGTTCTGTGCTAGCCAATGCTATTTTAAATAGTGATAGTATACCATGTGAAATAAATGAAGGTGACATCAATCAGCTGCATACAAAAAGAAAATTAGTTGGCAAGGGAGAAGGAAAGGGCAAAGGAAAGGGTAAAGGAAAAGGAAAAGTGAAACAACAGACATATGAATCAGATGATAATTGTGCAATTTGTAATCTGTCATACAAGGAAGGAGAAGATTGGATTTGTTGTGATGTTTGTGGATTGTGGTTTCACAGAAATTGTGTTAATTTACAAGATGAGACTGAGCGGACGTGTTTCGCAGAAGATGGTGAACAGTTTACTTGTCCTCTTTGTCAGTAATTAGGTAAGTTGATTTTAATTGGCGAAGTAATGTAATGCTAGACATTGTGTCCCTAATACATGGATATCCCGCCCTCAAATCCATATAAACAAAAAACTTAATCATATATTTAAAACATATGTATGGATGGATGTACACACTGATGAAGTTTCATTGATACACTATGCTTAGTTCCAAAGAAATGAACCTAAACGCAAAACTTAACCACATAGTTCAGACGGACGGACAGACAAGGGTAACCCTATATGCCCCACTCTATTTTTGGGCAGGGCATAAAAATCTTACATAGATTGAATGATTGATGGCCGGTTGCTTAACATCCAGTTCCAAATAAATATATTTCAAATTAAATTTAATGCTAAAACACTGACAATGGCAATTATATGAAATGAAACATATTTTCAACAACATCACTGTTGACTCTGTTTGGAATTATGGATGCATGTGAACTTTGAAATTTGTAAGTCAAATCTCATAATACATGATACAATGTCCTGTCTAGTCTGGTAGGATAAAAGGTGTTTTTGTTTTTTGGTAATTGTTTTGTCATTTACTACACTTTTTTCCCATTTAACAAACCAATCTAAAACCTCTCTATTTTGGATTAATCGATGATCACCTGCATCAGTTATGGGCTTTGGATCCCGAAAATTGCTGATAATAACACTGGTATGTTTAAGTAGTTCAATAGTTGAATTCAATCTTTTGTCATTTTTCTTCTGAGTTTCCTTATAGACTTCCATCAAATGTAACATATCTTTATTGAGTATATCCTCAGCCAAATGATTTCGCATTTTACTTTCAGATGTGAGAAAAATGTGTTCCTGTGTGAGTTTTCTATAGATGGGAAACGGATTTTGAAGATCCCACAGGTAAGTTTCTTTAAAATGTTCCATTCTATGAAGTTGTCATTTAATTTCAAATGTTTTTTGCAAAATGCAGCAGTTCCACTTTTAGAGACATTGTTCCTGATTTTTTTACTACATGTGAAAAGTCAATGATAAAAAAAAGTTTCGGACAAGTTAGACTGTACACATTTTTAAAAGAACATGTGATAGGGTTAGCAGAATCAAAACCAGGTAGCAGAAGTTTCATCATATCTCGATTACTTTGAGCCCCGTCTGTGCTAACATACTCAATATAGAAACCAAACATTGATAACATGTGAACAGATTTCCAAAGCAATAAGTAAAGCTCATAACCAGTTGCTGTGGTGGTAGGGAAATGAGCGAATGGAAAACGAAAGCCAGTAAAACCTAAGAACACTAACTGTAAAACATGGGTCGCAAGAGTCCTGTCACTTTTACCTGTTTTCATGTTTTTGACTCTGGTGTACACTCAGTAAAACCTATGAGTTCAATATCACCATTATGCTTCCTTATCTGTAAATCTGATTGAATACACATTTCATCTATCATTAGACCTCCCTTATAGCCCTCAGGTGGAATATTTTTGGTTTTGGCCTCATTTGCCATCCAATGTAGGATTTCTTTGTTGATTCCACTTTTTTGTTCTACAGAATTTTTATATCTTTGTAAAATGTTATGGGATGGTAAAATCAGGAAATCACTAGTTCGTAGTTCAATATACCCTTTCGGGCTTCTACACCACAATCTAATTATTTTTTTGTTCCACCTTCTTCCAAAAGGATGGCGCTCTAATGCCATCTTTTGAGACAATAAAAATGTTTGCATTTGAATAGAACAATCAGGAAAATTTTTTCTAAATATTTCTGTCATATCAGCATTATCACTTTCATTTAATGTTATTCCATCATTAACCTCATGATCTTCATTTTCCTGTATTTTAGATTTTTTTTCAAAAGGTATTTCAGTACAGTTAGCATATTCATTTTCCTTTTCTTGACAACATTTGATTTTTTTACAGAAATAACACAAATGAGAAGCAACATTTGATTTTTTGAATGGTAAAACAGTTTTACAGAATTTTGACCTGAACCGGATAGTTTCTGAGTTTTCATCACCAATAATAGACAAATGTTCTTTATATACAGAAACATCTGGTTGAATATGGTCGCCTTCAAAACTAGGAAAACCGCTACAAAAATTTAATTGTCTAACTGTCTCAAAAACAGAATGCACTGACATGTTCAAATAACTGTTGTTTTCAATACCAATTTGATCAAAGTCAATTGTCTTTCCTTGTGCAATAATAAACCATTGCCCATTGGATTCAAATTTTATTTCAATCATGAATCTGTTGCCATTTATGATTTCTTTTGTGAAATACCCAAGAATTGTTTTTTCTGGGAGACTTGATATTACAAAAAAGTCATTTGGTACAAAAGAAACTATGTTTTTAAATTCTATACATGTATTTGTTTCTGATTGTGACCGCCATGACAATCCATAATAGACCTGAGTAGTCTTGCTCCAGTCATCTTTACCCCGTTTTTTTCTTTTTTTGGACACCCATGAATATTTGTACAATACAATTTCCAATAGCTGCACTTGACACTGGTGAGTGAAATTTTTTCTTAATTTTTATTAAGATCAACATAAATACTGGTATCACTGCATTTGTCTATGTTATCAATTAACCAAGAGTGTAACTTTGTTTGATCAGAAGACATCTTGGTAAGTAATTTGTCACTAAAACAAGTTTTGTGATTATAACTCTTTTTTTTTTGATTTATAAAGTCCGCCAAAACACTTCATTCGAGTATCTCTTACCTTTTCGTATAGCTACATTGCTTTCGGAACTCCTGTGCGATGCTGGTAATCATGAACGGGAACACAGTTTCTTCGAACGGAGTTATCGAACATCGCGAACGACCACGCAGATGGCGCTGTAGTTTTATTTCCGGGAATCGAGGTTCAAACGGACGACAAGTGAAGGAGAAAATTACTAAAACAAGACATAAAACCGCCGTAGATAATCATGAAACCTATTTAAACGTTGAGAGTAATATCCCCGGAGACGAGGGATGTCATTATTTTGAAAAGTAAGTGAGTTTTTGTACGAAATTTATGACGATTTCCTGACCTGAACCTCCAAAGTGAAAGTAGGTCATTCACCGAAGGTAATTACCTTCTTCTTTTTTCAGTTGGGGTTCGTGTGGATAGTAGAAAAAGGCTAGTTATGGGTTTATGAGACTTGTTATATGTCTAGAAATATAAGAAAATTGTAAATATGAAAAAAAAATGCGATTTTTTTTTACATAGGGGCCTAAAAGGGGGGTCCATGACCCAAATACCTGTAAATGGTCGTGCCCCTTTCGAAAAGTTGGAGAAAACAACGCAGAAAAGTTCGAACATCACGATAAAAATATACCCTTTCACTGCAAAAATTGTGTACGTCACAGTTGGCCCATTGTAGTTGGCCTATAATGACGCTATTTTTACCTGAAAATCGGATAAATACTAAATATTTACCTGTTTTCGTTGATTTCTGACCCGCACAGTCACGCGACCATCAGATGAACAATGTACAAAAGCATCATGGGATATCGTTCTCGTGTCATACGGCGGTAAATTAAAAAATATTACCGATCTCGAAAATGCATTAAAATACAGATCACGAGTAACTGTAAATTTTCTTTACGCAAATAGGTAAATGAAATTTACTTCTACCAGTGAGACCCCAGACTGTATGTTATTCTGAAGATATGGTTAAATAATGCTATATTGTTTTACAGTGTAAAGTACAATACTGAAAAATATTGTACGAGTCGGTATTGTATTGAAAACCGTATTCAATACAATACGGATGAGTACATTTTCCGTTTTGTATATAACACTTTAAAATAAGATATTTATTATACAGTTCAACATATGTCAAGAAAACATTGAAGAGAAAACTTGTAATTATATTATCAAAAAATAACAGTATTTCATAACAACTTGTATCACAGATAAATACAAATATTTAAGAAGACATGAACTAAACTAATAAAAGATACATAACAAAGTGTTTAAGTACAGTATAATGTACAATATGGGAAGATATAGCTTTTCTAAATTGGATTTTTTATAAGTAACAAGAATATTAACAGAAATTTTAACTTGCAACATAAGAAGAAACAAAACGATTTCAATTTCCATTTACGTGCAAACTATGAAGTTGAATGCGGAAAAAATATTATTTTCTTCACAATGTATCACAGTGACAAGGCTATAATGCATAAAAACCTGTTTGACCTATTTAATATTCAGCTAAAAACCAAGATGCAGTCTGCCGTACAATATGGAAAAATACGGCCTTTTCTGTACGTTTCCGGTTTATACAGTATCTATGTAAAAGATGGCCTCGTACCGTACAATACGGAAAAAATACGGCTTTTTGTATATTTCCGGTTGTACATTACGGAAAAGATATTGTACGGTCACGTGTCATGAAGCTTTTCTCGTTGGATTATAAATATAACTGTATAATAAAATGTGTATTAATAGCGAAATGCCGACCAAAGGTCCCCTGCAAAGAAAATGCATTTAACATGGTACGTTTGTAGTAGAGCTGTATTTGGGCTTATAAAACCAAACTCTGATAATAGGGTTCTTGTTTATTCCAGTGTTTAATATAAGCTCACTTGTGGAGTAAACTATACACTGGTGGAAATTTGGCACCAATCAATATTTATAAGCACATAATGGAGTCGATAGTTAGTAAAGATGTCTGTCAAGGTATCAGTCTCAGTATATCTCTTTAATAATTTACTTGTGTCGGGAGAACAATAAACATGTCCGACCATCTATAAGTGTCGTGAAAAATCTCTACGAACCAGAACAAAGGAAAATTAGTTTTTAGCGCCAAAACGAGAACAACCAATCAAATTAACTGAAAGTATTTAGCCCAATAAATATTCCGATATTATATTTAATAAAATTATAAACTTAGTCAAATAATAAGGGTAAAAACCCATTTAAACCAGTTTCAAATAAATAGGGTTAAAACCCTTTTCTATAGAAGAAATGTTTTCAAGACAAATAAAATCTTCTAGGAACTAAATGTTTTAATGATACTTTATTTAAGCAAAGTTTCGAAATTACATATTTATAAATTACAATTATTGAACAAATTCTAAATAACCAAAAATATGACTCTGCTACATTCTCCCCCTGGTTAGAAAATGACTTCCATGTCATCAGACGAATCTTCCCCCTCTGCTGAAAAATGGCGTCCTCGACATAGTGTTTCATTGTTGTGCTAGGTGCTGCTCTGAACGATGTGAATAATTGCCCTGGCTAGTTCCATTTCCAGGCCTTTAAACTTTCCTTGAGCTGCTTGGGATTCTAACCAGTTCACTTTCACCATCCACTCTGGTTGAGTTGTAGCTTGCTTGGATGTGGTGACATAGTCCTGGAGGTACTGCGGTGGTCGGCGATTCCTCTGAGGTCTTGTCACTGGTGAATCTGGTAGATCTCTAGGTGGTGTTGGTAAAATCCGTCTTCGTCTTTGTCGGCGTTGTGGTGGTGCTGTGGGAGCTTCTGTGGGTGTGTTTGCCGGATCTTGTGACGTGTCCGTCAGCGCACTGCCATCTCCATCTATTAAAGTTGAAGTGTCATCTTCAGGTACTTGGCCAGCCGCTACACTAGTTTCAACATCGTCACTCACAGGGGTTGGTTCCTCAGCATTCATCTGTACTGAAGGAAAAGCGTCCTCCTCTAAACCAGAGCCCTGTCTTCTCTCAACGCCAGCATGGTCGTCACCAGTAACGATGAGAGTTCCTTCTTCCTGACTATCATCCACTTCAGTAGCATCATTGTCGGTGTTGCTCTGTGGGTCCTCAGGCACTATAACATAAAACTCCTGCTCCGACTCCTCATCTGATCCTGTTTCATCGGTCTGTGTGATGCTATCAGACTTCGTCGTTTCTTCCCTTGCAGGTTCTATTTTCCTACGTCGGCGGGGTGCAGGTAGTTGTTTCCTTTTAATATCTCCTTCCGGCAAGAATCCTATTGGTAGTAGAAGATTCCTATGAAGTGTTCTCTTCTTCCCTTCTCCATTCTCTTTCTTGACCACGTACACAGGAATGTCGTTGTTTGGCTGCTGAACAAATATAAACATCAACAGCAACACGTGACAGTCCAGTATAAACACCAACACGTGAAAGTCAAATATAAACATCAACACGTGGTCTCTATTATAAACATCATCACATGACATGGTAGGTATAGTATTATGACATCTGACCTAGTAAATCTGAATAACCGACTTTCTCCAGTGCCATTATTCTAAAATATACGTGGGCGCCATTTGTAGTAGAGCTGTATTTGGGCTTATAAAACCAAACTCTGATAATAGGGTTCTTGTTTATTCCAGTGTTTAATATAAGCTCACTTGTGGAGTAAACTATACACTGGCGGAAATTTGGCACCAATCAATATTTATAAGCACATAATGGAGTCGATAGTTAGTAAAGATGTCTGTCAAGGTATCAGTCTCAGTATATCTCTTTAATAATTTACTTGTGTCGGGAGAACAATAAACATGTCCGACCATCTATAAGTGTCGTGAAAAATCTCTACGAACCAGAACAAAGGAAAATTAGTTTTTAGCGCCAAAACGAGAACAACCAATCAAATTAACTGAAAGTATTTAGCCCCAATAAATATTCCGATATTATATTTAATAAAATTATAAACTTAGTCAAATAATAAGGGTAAAAACCCATTTAAACCAGTTTCAAATAAATAGGGTTAAAACCCTTTTCTATAGAAGAAATGTTTTCAAGACAAATAAAATCTTCTAGGAACTAAATGTTTTAATGATACTTTATTTAAGCAAAGTTTCGAAATTACATATTTATAAATTACAATTATTGAACAAATTCTAAATAACCAAAAATATGACTCTGCTACACGTTGTAATAATTAAGCCAGTTCTGTAATAGATATCCCATGAGGACGCAGTGTGTATGCGAAGGATGATCTTATATAGGCACACCAAGTCCGAGTGGGATAACTGTTTTACATTCCAGCTCATTCGGGGTAAATAATAATAAACTTTAAGTAAAGATGTCAGTACTATTATACATTATATATTTACTTATATATATATATATTATATATTGTATACCACATCGGAATCCATAACATAATGTTTATATAGGTAAAATTAACATTTCTTCGGTGTGAGCTTGCGTAATCTAATGGTAAATTGGGCCTGAACGGAAAAAAAGGCGCCTGGACGAAGAAACAAAAGGCGTCTGGGCGATATACTAGGCGTCCCTGGCTCGAATCTCAGTACATTCTTTCAAAAATTTAATGTAAATTTTTAAATGTAATTTATCTTTCCTAAGATCCCCCCTGTAAGAACAAATTAGCTGGGATATAATCTTCGATGTGTCTGCAATTATAGACACAAATGTCATGCAGCATTACGTTTATAACTTTAAACAGTTTGGATTTACAATGGAAATGTAAATTATGTAACGTAATATCCACATATGTCTTTCATATTTAATTTTTAAATTGTACATTTATAAATTAGAGTCATTGTATTGGGTAACCTTTTAATGCGTACATTGAATTTACAGAACTAAGGGACAAGATCAAAAGTTCAATGAAGGATAAAAAACTTAATTCACATATTAGTTTTTTCACTGACCCCCCCCCCCCCCCCCCACGCCCCCCCACCCCTCTAAACTTAAATTGGGAACAATTGATTGACCTATATGGGCATATCCAAAAATCGATGTCGGATAACAAAACTTGCAGCGATTTTTACCCCCCGCCTCCCCACCCCCAAACTAATTGAATTAAGTTTTTTATCCTATATTGAACTTTTGATCTTGTCCCTAAGTCCATTGTTAATTCATATATGTATATCTTCCTGTAGTTACGAAGAATTAAATGGATATCACCCTTACACACAATACAGATCATTAGGCCTTGTTTATCTATAGTTTTTAATGAGACAACGGCATTAAAACAAAACGATGATTTAGCGTATGTGACAATATAAAAAGATATGAATAAAATCAATCAAATTATAAAGAGATGAAATAAAGTTAACTAATTTAACTGAAGTTGATAATCATTGATTATAGCTATTTTATGCATTTCTTGGACCAAGGAGACAAAAATGGGACAAAAAGGAAATATGTATCAAATTGAAATATATCATATGTTTATATGACATATTTGATCCGGTATCACAGAATGTTGTTTACAGGTGCCGTATATGACGCAGGGACTGCTTACCCTCCCCGAACACTTGGGTTCACTCCTTGTTTTTATAGGAGTTCGATTTGTTCATCGTTTTTTTTAGTTTTCAGTGTTTATTTGTTGTGCTTGCGGTTGTTTAGTTGAATTACCGATTTTTGTGTCCAATGGATTACGTTTTTGATTTGCTTCTTAGTTATATTTGCTGTTAATATTTTTGGTTTTTCTGTGATGAACTATTCCTATGTTCCTTTTCTCTATAATGCGCCAAGTTTTTAAGCTCTTATACAATGACGCAAATAATATCACCAACTTACATGTACTTTCGAACATTGTCGTTTATTTTAAGTTTTAAAAGTTCAAAAAATGAAAGATTTTTTTTTCAAAATTTAACATCGCAAAATCCTAAAACTATGAAAACGAAATATTATTTAAAACAAATTAGAAATAATCTTAGTCTAATTCTTTTTAGAAAAATGATGCATTCTATATATCATGTATACATGTATGTTTATTTGTACATTTTGTAGTTAGCCATACAAAATTTTATTTTTTAAACAATGATACCTTTACATTTTTATATACAATTAACCCTAATAAAAATAAGTTAAGAAAATTTACAAAGAAAAAATTTGATTTCAGATATGGTACATGTACATGTATATCAGTTTAAATTTTCTCTTATGTTAATATTTTTGTTCCATAATCATGTCTAATATCTTTATTTAAGTTTTCAATTACATTTTTTGTACACTTGAATGCCCCCAGTTTATTTCACTGCGTATTTTGTTTTATTTTCGACACTAGAAATATTTTGATACGTGAATTGCTTAAAAAACATGTCCTTAGTGCTGATTTAAGGTTTTTATATAGTCCCTAGGGCTTTTTTTGTGGTCCTTCGTGCATTAAGGAGGTCCTTTGCGGTGTTTTATATGAATACATGTACACGGAGGTCCATTTACACCCAGATTTGCTGTCCTTTCCCATAAGAAATCTAAATGGAAGGGTTTTCGTGTAAAAATACATGTTATCAATTGATTTCTTACAAGAAAAGTATCTATTTTGGTAAAAAGGCCGTTGAATGTTTATCAAAATTATTTTTACTCCTTACAATTTCTTGACTAGAAATAAGTTTACACACAACGGCTATTCCACACTAAACTATTACTAAGTGATGTTAAACGTCTTCCTGATACTACACAAATGTTCTTTATGCTCGCCACGTTATTTACCCAATATTCTGATTTCGGTTTGTATATTTACCCGTTTATCTTTTATCTAAATTTACTTACCAACAGATGGTTTATAGTAATTAATTATTCGGAAAAATATTCAGTATATAAATATTCATGTAGTTTATTCTTAGTAACCAGATTAAGTGTGTTTTTACCTAATTAGATACTCTCATAAAAACAATGTAACAGGCTTTAGTATCTTAAGATAGGTGTATTGCTTAAAAAAACATGTCATTAGTGCTGATTTAAGGCTTTCATATAGTCCTTAGTCCTTAGTGCTTCTTTGTGGCTCTTCGTGCATTAAGGGGGTCCTTTGTTTTATGGACCGAATATGAATACATGTACACGGAGGTCCATTTATACCAAGATTTTCTGCCCTTTTCCATAAGAAATCTCAAGGGAAGGGGCTTTTGTGTAAATATAAATTTTATATTGATTCATTACAAGAAAAAGTAACTATTTTGATAAACTAGAGGCTCTCAAGAGCATGTATCGCTCACCTGGATTTAACCTTTCACCTTGAGCACACCTAAAAATTTAAGTGTTGCAGTCAATTTGGCTGGTTTTTCTATAGGATTCTAAGTTAAACTAATTTCAGCTGTGGCAATCATCTTGGTTGACAGTCCAGGTCAACAGATACATTTCTAAAAGAGAACCATCTAAGGACCATTTCTGCTAAGTCTTATTCCAACTGGTTAAGCAGTTTCAGACAAGAAGATTTTTAAATGAATTTTCCTATAGGGTCTAATATTTAACAAAGCCATCTTGGCTGACAATCCGGGTGATCAGACACATTTCTGAAAGAGCACCTCTGAAGGACACATGCTGCCAAGTCTGGCTCCAATATGTCAAGTGGTTTCAGACAAGATTTTTCAATGAATTTTTCCATAGGGCCCTATGTTAAACTAAGTTCGAGTGTGGCGGCCATATTGGTTGACAGTCTGGGTCATCGCACAAAATTCTGAAAGAGGACCATTGCTATCAAATCTAATTTTAATTGGCTTAGTGGTTTCAGACAAGAAGATTTTTGAGTGAATTTCCCATAGTGTCCTATGTTAAATTAAGTTCTGCTGTGGCGGCCACCTTGGTTCAGAGTCCACGAAATCAGACACATTTCTGAAAAAGGACCTCCTAAGGACCAAGTCCTGCTCCAATATGTTAGCTGGTTTCAGACAAGAAGATTTTTTAATGAATTTACCTATAGGGCCCTATTTTAAACTAAGTTCGGTTATGGCGGCCATCTTGGTTGACAGTTCAGGTCATCGGACACCCCTCTATAAGAGGACCATCCAAAGACCATTGCTGCCAAGTCTGGTTCCAATTGGTCAAGTGGTTTAAGACAAGAAGATTTTTCAAAGACTGCATCTTGGTTAACAGTCCGGGTCATCGGACATATTTCTGAAAGAGAACCTCCTAAGGACCATTACTGCCAAGTTTGGTTCCAATTGGCCTTGTAGTTTCATAGAAGAAGATTTTTAAAATTCATCCCCCCTTTTTCTATTTTTAGTAACAGCAGCCATGTCGGTTGGAAGTCGGGAATGCCAGACATAGTTTTCGAAGGGGACCACCCAAGGACCATTCAATCAAAGTTTGGTCCCAATTGGCCCAGTGAAAAGGAAAGTTTACGTCGGATGCCGCCTTTAAAAGGCAAAAACTCCTATAAGGGGTCAATCAATGATTTTGGTCATGTTGACTTATTTGTAGATCTTACATTGTTGAACATTTT
The DNA here is from genome assembly GCA_028015205.1 of Mytilisepta virgata. NCBI lineage: Eukaryota > Metazoa > Mollusca > Bivalvia > Mytilida > Mytilidae > Mytilisepta > Mytilisepta virgata. The sequence continues at coordinate 73,529,164 of CM051521.1, forward strand.
TGCTGTTTACAGTTTGCCTTTATCTATAATAATATTCAAGATAATAACCTAAAACTGCAAAATTTCCTTAAAATTAACAATTCAGGGGCAATAACCCAACTAAGGGTTGACCGATTCGTCTGAAAATTTCATGGCAAGAAGATCTTGACCTGATGAACATTTTTACCCCGTCAGTTTTGCTCTAAATGCTTTAGCTTTTGAGATATAAGCCAAAAACTACAGTTTACCCTTATGTTCTATTTTTAGCCATGTCGGCCATGTTGGTTGGCAGGCGGGGTCATCGGACATACTTTTTAAACTAGATACCCTAATGATGCTTTTGGCCAAGTTTGGTTCCATTTCGCCCAGTAGTTTCAGAGGAGAAGATTTTTGTAAAAGTTAACGGACGACGGACGACGGCAACGGACACCAAGTGATGATAAAAGCTCACTTGACCCTTTGGGTCAGGTGAGCTAAAAAAACCTGTTGAATATTGATAACCAGAACACGACAACAAGCTCATGAAATGTGACAATGTGAACCTCCACAATAAATAGGTCTGGAATAAGGAATGTCTGAGGAATTCTAATAAATATGTACTTACACGTTTTGACGGAATGATATATTACCGAATTGGCAGAGCTGTAACACTACTTGGTAAAATCTATCTTGATTTATGCCGACGAAGGTATTCGTGAGGCAGATTTAAATACATTTGTCTGCTATTTCAGTAAACCAAATGACGGGGTTTAATGGGTTTTTAACACGCATGTGATCTTGTTTTTTTAGTACGCATTTTAAATAGCTTCTTAAATTAAATGTATATTGCATAATTCACAAGGACATGTATTGTTATAATTGTTAAATCTGCTTGTCCTTTTCTCCACTGAGAAACACAACCCGTGTACATTTACATTCGTGCAAGAATAATAGTATATGTATCGAGCCAGTTTCAACATCGTTTTTTTCTGGTGTTCATAAAAATCATTTTGAGATCAGTAGATTCAGGAACTGCTAACCAAGACTGGATCTCCTGATTTCGCCCTATATTTTGTGGGGTCCATTTTGTTCATGCATTAGTTTTTAGTCTTGTATTTGTGATTTGATTGTTGATATGAGACGAATAAAATATTTTAAAAAGTGGTCAATTAATTTTTTGTAAATGATTCATGTGATTGGAATGGACAGGATAGAAAAGAAATGTTTGTTTAGCTTTTGTATAAATAATTAGTTTAGATACTATATAAAACATACGTTGTTAGGACCACAGAGTAGTTAGGATTTTTTTGCAAAATTACTTTTTGTACATAATTTTAAGTTCTAGCTAATATATACAACTGTTTTTTAAAAGTTAATTATCTATTCTCTTTTTTGTTATTTTTTGTCCGGCGTTCTATCATTTTGGTTGCTTTGATTGATTGGTTCATCAATCATGTGTGTTGGGTTAACATATATATATATAAAGACAAATGCACAAATGGGACATAGAAACAGCTACCGAAAACATTGTGAAATTAAATTAATATTTTCATATTACCTGTATAATGTTTATTTTTTATTTTATGCTAGAAGTTTATATTGAGACTAAGAACAAGGCATTAACCATCATGCAAGTTTGGTCAAAAACTGTCCCTAGAAAAACAAAATAACAAATACAAATACATAATATATTATAAACTGCCGCTAAAGAAAACGTCATAAACCATTATATAAAATAGTATTAAACCCACGTATTATGGACAAATAAGCAGCTGTTGCTCCTCATGTACACACTGGCAAAAAAGGCATTGCAGAAGTATTCGAAAAAAAGAAGCGATTATTACCCGAATAGTAGAAGCAAATATGTTCCGAGACCAGATTTTACGTTTTAACACTACTTCTGTATGAGTGTTTCGGTTTGTGCAATTTCCAAATAAATTTTCTGTCAACTATTTTAAAATTTCAGATTGTCAGTACAAGAGTGAGAGTTATCAGAATGGAGGACATTCCAATTACCAAATTGAAGAATCAACTTCACAAGGCAGCATTTATGATTGGGCATAACTTCACACATGTTACAATGGAGACACTTTTGTTTCAATGTGTACATGTAATGTTAATGTGTATATTAATCTACTGGTGTTCAAAACCAGACATTTCGGTTGAAACACTTAATGAAATTTGCATCAATTATCAACATATTAGTGACAGGTGCAAAATTGGAGGAATGCAAGACCTCTGTCTACACAGATTAGACAGTATTTCATTTCCGATATTTTTTGTCTTCTTTTATCTTATATTTGTTTTTGCAGTCGTTCCACAAATGGTAAGGATCATCTGCAGAAAGTATAATATTATGTAAAATTTGGTAGTTTAATATTTTTCATTTTATTCTGAAATCAATCTTAAATTGGATTTTTCGATGTATTAATATAGCATAAACATTTCACCCTTTGTCACAATATAAATTTGATCATTAATATTCCTTTTGATTAAAATTGATTGTATTTGTATGAAGAATATTTAGTAGGTTACAAAGGTTTGCATTTTATAGTACACCGTTGCTCTGATAACTGGGCGATGATAATTCTCGTGGAAAGGAAGTCGCTTATTCTGATACGTCAGGTGGGTATCTACATTATGGAAAACTTTACCTGAGCAGAGCTTGTAACGTAATAACACATGATTGTTAGAACCATTCTGTAGTTTTTTTAAGGAGAAGCTTGTTGACGGTTCTGAAAGATAAGTTATTATTAGTCTCCTCCCACATTTCAAAATTACCAAGTTGCAATTAAAATTTGTTGCCGTTTGTGTCCCATACCAACCATATTACCTTGTCGTATTGTTGATTTGTATCCTGTCCTGACGATACATATAGTGTTTTTCTTGGAAAAGATACTTGAAAAAACGTCATTATAATGAAAAGACAATATCTAAATTAATTAATGGAAATGGTGAAGAAATTTCTGACCAATTTCAAATTATAGATGCACAAAAAACATTCTATGACAAATTGTACTTCTCTTTACTTCCAGTCTACAACCAAGAACACGAAGGGCTATTTGTTGACAAAGAAAATCCTTACCTTAAATTTTTTATCTGATGATGAAATGCACTTGTGTGAAGGTAACTTAAGAAAGAGTGAATTTTTAGAAGCCTAAAAAAACATGAAAAATATGAAATCACCTGGAATAGATGGTTTTACTACAGAATTCTATAAATTTCTCTGGAATGATATATACACGCACTTAATTGACTCTTATAACTATAATTTCGAAACTGGTAGTTTTTCAATTTTCCAAACTCAGGGTTTAATTACATGCATTCCGAAAGAACGAAAACCAAATTCTTATATAAAAAATTGGCGCCCAATAACACTCCTAAATGTTGATATGAAAATTGCATCTTCTGTTTAAACCATTTCTTAAAAAAATAATAAGCGAAACACAGGAAGGATTTCTAAAAGGCAGATATATTGGAGAATGTACTAGGATAATATTTGATTTAATTGAGAAAGTGGAAGCAGATGAAATTCCAGGACTTTTTTTATTACTAGACTTTGAAAAGGCATTTGACACCCTTGAATGGTCTTTTATGAAAAAAACTCTTTTTTTGGGTCCGCATTATTGGAAATGGGTAAAAACACTATGCTAATTCTCAAAGTTGCATCATCAATAACCCTAAGTAAAGAAAGAAATACCAAAGGGATATTCTAAGGAGAGGAAAATCGTAACAACTGACAAACTCCGGAGGACAACGAAGACAAGACCAAAACAATACATGCACTACAATTAAAAGCTAAAAACATATGAACAACATGGACCCCACCAAAAAACCGGGGGTAGACTCAGGTGCTCCGGAAGAGTAAGCGGTCTCTGCTTCCTGCAGGACACACGCCATGCTGTTCATGTCAAATCCGATATGAGGAAGGGATAATATCAATGGAACAGGTCCATTTTCATTTGGGAAACAGTTTTTTCATACCTGTCAACCAAGTTATGATGACGCTCATAAAACTTTAATAAGGATGACTTCAGCTTAGGAGCAACGTACCCCTGTCTGAGCAACTTTTCTGTCAGAAGCCAGGCTCTGTCCAGGAAGTCAATGTATATGTCACAAGCTCTGGAATAACGTATAAATTGTGAAATATATACTCCATACGCCAGCGCTTCTGGAATATTGCCGCTCAAAAATTGGAAGTTGATGATTGGAAAATCAAATTCATCCCGTTTGTCGTAAAGTTTTGTATTCAACCTTCCTCTTGTGTCAATTTTGAGGTGAATGTCAAGATAAGATGCAGACTTGGCAGTGTCTGTGGTATCCTTAATTTCGAGCTCATTGGGATAGATGAGATGTAAGAAATTCCCAAAACGTGAATTGTTGAGTGATAAGACATCATCTATGTAGCGGAAGCTGAAATTAAAGATACGGGGTAATTTCTTCTGTTTTTCCTTAAGAAGCCCGTCAAGGAAGTCTGCCTCATATGAGTAAAGGAACAAGTCGGCCAGTAGTGGCGCACAATTAGAACTGTTCGTCAAGGATATCAGCTATCCCCATATCTTTAAATTTTGGCATTAGAATTGATGAGTGCTTCAATCAAAAATGACCCAGGTATAAATGGAATACAAAAAGTATGAAAGTATTTACCTGAAAGTAAATATTGACAAAACAGAGGCTATATCGATTGACTCAAAAACTTAGTGTACTGATAAACTTTTGCCAGAGCTCAATCTTAATTGGAATAAAACTGGTAAATTTAAATTATTGGGAATTAGCTTTAACCTTTTTGCACAAAATAAAACTATAGTCAACTTTTTAGAAAAGATAGGTAAAGTAAGGGTACTTTTAAATTCGTGGATATATCGTAACTTGACTTACATGGGCAAAATTACTGTAATAAAATCTCTTGCCATTCCTATTTTTATTCAATATCTAACACTCCTTCCTAATCCACCTTGCCATATTAGTAAAGAAATAGAAAGTATATTTTTTACTTTCTTATGGAACGGAAAACCAGATAAAATTAAAAGAAAAGTAATTATTAAGAACTATGAGAATATGGGGCTTAAAATGCCACATATTGAATCCTTTTGTATGGCCCTTAAAATGACTTGGATAAACAAACTCTTAGATCCCATGAATATATGGAAAACATTAATTATGGATAAATACATTAAATATGGGGGTAATACAGTATGGATGCTGAATGATACTGCATTATGGAAGATATCAAAACATTTTTACAAATTCTGGGAAGAAATTTTTGATAATTTGGGTAAATTAAGAAAGCTTCAAGTTTAATTGGAGTGAAGGGGAAATATTTTTTATAAACGATTTATTGAGTGAGAACAACACATTTTATTCTTTTGATTCACTTAAAGATATGTATAAAGTTGTTGCCTACTTTCTAACCTACAGAGCAATTCCAGATGCTTTACTACAAGAGTGCAAAGAGAAAATCAGAAATGGGGTTAGACTTGAAAATGTTACATGCGATATCTTAGAATTCGCAAAGAAAAATAGAAAATGTTGTCAATATTTCTATTGGAAATATATCAAATGTATTACGAAATACCAGAAAAACAACAAAGAAAATGGGGCGAGATTCTGGAAATAGATATAGAAAATTGGGACAGAATTTACAAACTTCGTTTTATGTATACAAGCAACAATAAATGCATTGTATTTTAATTCAAAATTTTACATAGAATTCAAAGCATAAATTCTTTCTTATATAAATGTAAATTAAACGAGACAAACTTATAAACTTTTGGTAATGAAACAAAGGAAACAACTATACACTTATTTTGGGACTGTAATGAGATAAGAAACTTGTGGTTTGAAATAGAAGATGCTTTTAGGAACTCGTGCAATATAGAATTATTACCCTCTGCACAAAACGTTATTCTGGGTTCTGATACATTGTACTATGGAAATTGCGGTGAATTATTTCGTTGTTCTCACTAAGTATGTTATTTATACCTGCAGACTTTCAGGATCACTACCCACATATATAGGGCTAAAAAACATGCAAAAGGAAATATATGATACAGACAAATGTTCTGTGATCTATAACAAAGTCCCTACAGTTGAAAGTAAAATAGAAGCAAAATGGGATGTTATTAAAGATTTATTGTAAAATAAGGGAAGTAACTTATTTTTATTTTACTGCTGTTTCTTTTAGGGTGCACTACACAAATTGACAGTGGGTAATAATGAATCCAATTCTTATTTGTTAGAAGGCAGATACAATTTCAATATTGAACTTCCTTATACATTGTTTATAGCCAAATCTATATCTATATCTAATCAATTGCCTAATATTAATTCAATTTGGTGGAAGAAGTAGAAACATATCCGTTCATCATGTTGTCTAGTTTATATGTCTTTATATGCAGTGAAATTGAAAAAAAATACAAATACAAAAAAAGTTAATGGCAAATAATAATATAATATCGGATTTAGATCTGGGTGTAGAACATGTGATTAATATCTTAATAAGTCAAAAAAGGTATTTGCATGCTTCGTTGAACTAAAAAAATACTCCCTGGAGCTGGTATCGCTCACCTGTATTCAATTTGCCGATCAACTGCATAAGAGCACCTAAGAAACATACGTCTGTATATAATTGGACATATAATTCTGAAAGAGGACAATCTAATAACCATGGCTGCCAAGTCTGGTTCCAATTGGCTGAGTGCTTTCAGACAAGAAGATTTTTTAAATGAATTTTCCACAGGGTCCTATGTTAAACTAATTTAGGCTGTGGCGGCCATCTTGGTTGATCGCTCAGGTCATCGGACACAATTCTGAAAGAGGACCATCTAAGGACCATTGCTGCTAAATTTGGTTCCAATTGGCTCAGTAGTTTCAGACAAGAATATTTTTAAATGAATTTCGCATAGGATCCCAGCTTTCTAAATGAGGACCATCTAAAGACCATTGCAGCCAAGTCGGGTTCCAATTGCCCATCTAGTTACAAAGATTTTGAAATTTATCCATTCCTTTTTCTATTTTTAGTAACAGTGTCGGTTGGAAGTCGGGGATGCCGGACATAATTTTGGAAGGGGGCCATCCAAGGACCATTTCACCAAAAGTTGGTCCCAATTAGTCAAATTCTTTAATCAACCAATGTGAAACAAGAATTACCCATGACGGCCATGTTTGTCGCCCGATCGGGACGAAATGAGGAAACTTTGTAAAGAACCATAGATGCGTCCTGTCAAGTTTCGTTCCCTTTGGCCAAGCGACTTCAGAAGAGAAGATTTTTTTTTATATCAGCCAATCAGAAACAAGAAATGCCCATGCCATCCACACTAGTATTCCGATCGGGATGAAATCAGTACTTTTTGTAAAGAACCTCCTATAGATGCTTCCTATCAAGTTTCGTTACATTATGCCAAGTAAATCTAGAGAAATAAAAAAGTTGTTTAATCAACCAATGAGAAACAAGAATTGCCCATGATGGCCATGTTGGTTGCCCGATCGGGATGAAATGAGGAAACTTTGTAAAAAAAACCTCCCATAGATGCTTCCTGTCAAGTTTCGTTCCCTTTGGCCAAGCGATTTCAGAGGAGAAGATTTTTGTATACCAGCCAATCAGAAACAAAAATTGTCCATTTGGCCACATTTTTGTCTTTGATCGGGACGAAATGAGCAAATGTGTAAAGAACCTCCCATAGATGTCTCCTGTCAAATTTCATTCTATTTGGCCAAGCGACTTCAGAAGAGAAGATTTGTTTATATCAGCCAATCAGACACAAGATATGCCCATGCCAGCCACATTAGTATTCCGATCGGGATGAAATCAGGACTGTTTATAAAGACCTCCCATAAATGCTTCCTGTCTAGTTTTGTTACATTATGCCAAGTAAATCCATAGAAATAAAAAAAAAATGTTTAATCAACCAACGAGAAACAATAATTTCCCATGATGGCCATGTTTGTAAAGAACATCCCATAGATGCTTCCTGTCAAGTTTCGTTCCATTTGGCCAAGCGATTTCAGAGGAGAAGATTTTTTTTATATCAGCCAATCAGAAACAAGAAATGCCCATGTGGGTTATATGTGTAATCCGATCGGGACAAAATGAGGAAAATTTATAAAATAACAATCCAAAGATACTGATATTAGATATAGTAAATTTATACTATGCTATATACGACGCATTTCAAGGAGATACCTCTCATCAGCAGCATTAAAACCGAAACATGAAGGACCTCGTATATATGCTTCCTGTTAAGATTTGTTCCATTTGGCCAAGCAGTTTCAGAGGAGAAGATTTTTGAAAACTCAGCCAAGCAGAAAGAAGAATTGCCCATGTCGGCAACGTTGTTTGACCGATCAAGATGAAATGAGGATTATTTGTAGAGAACCTCACAAATATCATCCCTGCAAACTTTAGTTCTAATTAGCTGAGTGGTTTCAGAGGAGAAGATCTTTAAAGGAAAAGTTTATGCCTTTTAGGCCAGATGAGCTAAAAAGGCATTCGACTTTGTTCTTAAACCGGCCTTTTTTCTCAAACTGCTTAAAGCTGGATTAGGGGTTAATTTTTATTCAACAATTAAATCCATGTATAGCAATATCAAATTGCAAGTTAAAGTTAACAGTGTTTCTCTCTCACTGACACCTTCTGTTCTGAGGTGGGAGGGGTTTCATTTCTTAAATCTTGGACATAACATATTCAAAATTTTATTAATGACATTATAAAAAATTTCAGTTCCAACTGTGACCCTGTTTTATTAGGGGATAGACAAACTAATTGCTTATTATACGCAGATGACTTGTTATTGTTGTCTGAATCTGCTTTAGGGCTGCAAAAATGTAAGGATACTGTATATTCTTATTGTTCTGAATGGGGTCTTGATATTAATTATAAAAAATCAAAAACCATTGTTTTTAAGAAAGGTGTTTACTATAAACAATGTTGAAATTGAACCTATAAGGTCCTATTAATATCTTGGTGTTATATTCAGTTTAAATGATAGTTTTAAATATGCACTATATGACCTTCAAAAGGCTTTTTTCTGGCTGACAATTTTGTTTAACAATGTGATATTAAAAACTTTATGTATATATTTGATCATAGTGTGAAACATATTCTTGTGTATGCATCTGAAATTACTGGTATTTTTGATAAATATTTGAATGGTAACATATTAGAACAAGTCTATAAAATGTTTCAAATTGAAAAGACCAATCTTGGTATGTGTAGATATCTATTTACATTGAATAACAAAAGTTGTAAACTACCTCTATATGGTGAGCTAGGACGTTATCGTCTGTATATTGATTAAAATTACATCTATGCTTAAGTATTGGGTCAGGCTATATGATAGTAAAGTTAAGGACCCTTTGCTAAAGAGGACAAATATACCTAAGGAGCCATCCAAAAAACATAATCCATTAGACATTCAAAACCCGGGAAGACAAGTGAACCTAAAAAGGCCTTCTAGATAATGTCACCATGCTCGATAATAATCAACAGTGTTGGTTAGGTTGTATTAAAACCATCCTGGCAGCTCGTTTTAAGCAACATTTATTTAATCATCCTGATAAGGTGAAAAGTAAAGATATTGCAAATATACGAAAAATACTACAAAACCAGTTTTCAACTTTTTGGTCCAATCAAGTGTATAAAATAGAAAAATGTACACTCACAGACTTTTTAAAAACAATTTTCACATTTGAAAAATATCTTTCAACTGTTAATTGTGAAAACGATAGAATGAATATGACAAGGTTTAGAACAAGTAGTCATAGACTACAAATAGAAATTGGTCGGTATACTACCACCAAAACACCAAACAACGAGAGGATCTGTAAAAACTGTCACAGTGGGGCCATGGAAGATGAGATACATTTCCTAGTTCTTGTCCAAAATTTAAAGATGAGAAGAACAAATTAGTATTGTATTGTGTAAATGAGAATATCAAATATGGTTACTTAGTAATGAATTTCCAGATATATGGAAGAAACTATCTAAATTTATTAATATTGGTTTTTGCCTTAGGGTGAAAATCTATTATATTGTTTTCTCCTGTAACCTATACTCATTTAATAGCTAATGTTGACTCTGATTTAAGTTAATTCTAACAAGAGCTATCCATTTTAGTTTGTGTTTAATGAGCACCATGCCATTGTTTGATATTTTACATGTAACATGTTTCAATGTTTGACAATTCTTAGTATAATTTATAATACTCCACTATTCTGTTTTTCTTTAATGTCTCTATTAGAACTTTCTTCAATACATACTTTGAAATAGATTACCGTGTCCGTAGTTAACTTTGAGGTTAAATATCTACTTCTGTTTATTCAATTCCTACCCCTCTAGAGATTCATATAAAAACCACAAAATAACACAATCATACAATGTACATACATACTGCACGACTATCCAGAAAAATAATAAGTAAACATTTTTTTACAAAAGTAATATACATGTACATTATAAAAGATCTTAAAATCACAATGTTTTTTTTCGTACTTCTTAAACATATATGAAATATATATAAATTAGTGATGTTTTTTGTTTTTTTAATTTTTTGGTAAAAGTTCAAGAGTACTACACGATCATGTGTTATGTGGATTTACATTTGGTTTAGTTTACAGTCGAATTTTACATTTTTCAGAGTTTGTTTTTGCGTTCTACTGAAGATGGAGTTGCCGTATGGTCACTTCTAATGCGCTTGTGGTCAGATGGGGTCTGATTGATAACCGAAGCTGGACATTGAGTTTTGTAGAAAGTAGTCAATTTAGTTTTCAAAATTTCAACAACTTCCTCACTTATATGTACTCCGTTGCTGTCATTTTTATCGAAAAATGTTTTAACTATACCACCTTGTTTGTAAAATTCCTGGTAAAGGTTAATGTATTCTAATTGTTCGTCTCGCAAACACAGTTTGTAAAGAAACTTGTTTACATTTTGTTTTGGTTTATTTAACATTTGAATAAAGTTACTGTTGCCCTTACATGGTGTAATGTTTCATACACCAATCTGCGCATCCGGAAACTGAGTTTTCGTAGCTGTAACTGCTCCAGTAGCATGCACATTTATTTGATCAATGCCATCTTTGTTTTCCGCACGTCGTTTGTTCCCAGACATAGAAAAAAGTTCGTACATGCGCATTTTCAGTTTTACGTTTTAAGGTTTTCTATCAATTGTTGACTGTTTTCTAAGGTAACACAGAACTTGAAATATTAACAATATTATCTCCAATATTCCCCAACCTGATACAGTTTGAAGCACCTGTGTATAATGTGTATAGTCTTATTAGCTTCCTTTTTTTTCATTCTCATTACTTTCAGACCCTACAAAATCTCAACCCTCCATATTTAAGGGACATAACAATAATTACCTTTTATGCTCTTATATCAAATGAACCTTTAGTTTGAATAAAAGATTTATGGGAAAACATGTACCAGATATTTAATATTGGTTCTATTTGTCACCAAGGACAATGTCACGGTCTATTCTATTCAAAATAAATTTCAAATTCACTTGTGGTAGAGGTTCTAATGTATAAATGATTTTTTAAATTTTTATGCGACACCAGTTGTTTTCCAGCAAAATCAAATTGGATGGTACAGTAATGTACAGTTTTACCACAGTGACTGTGAAAAACAACAGCATATTGTATATATTGGTTAATATAAGTCAATTCCTGTCACATTACGTGATGGCTACACAATTCTTTCTCCCGTAATGTTCTTTGTGACAGCAATGACCCCCTCAAAAGTCATTATCAATAGGCGATACAACATGTAACCGTTTATTCTTTAAAAATAAACAACGACGCCGCAACCGGGTTGGTTTATTTTAAAGATTGGTGCTTAATCACCATTTAAACCATTCTTAAAACATTGGAGTTGACATTTTTTTCTATTATTTGTTCTTCAATATATCCTAATGTTGAACAAAATCAGGGGCCAGGTTTTCGAAAGTACCGTAAAATTGATCGTAAGACATATCTTATGACATTACTTGCGACTAAGTTATGATGGTCTTACGACCTATCGTATGATGTAAAATAAAGGTATCCAAAGACAATCATTGTTACGACGATCGTATGACCATCGCAAGTCACTAATGACAAAAAGTTAAATTTTAAAAGGATTTAACAAAGTGTGCAATTTAACTAATAAAAGGTACATGTAACTTAAAGAAGAAAATAAATTTTGAAAAAATTGCCTTAAAATGATTAATGCATATACTTTTACTGTACATGTGCAGCATGCATGTACATGTAAGTCAATTATGGAATGTGACATTCTATTGACATGGATCGATAAAACCATTGCAAAAGTTTATCGGTCTACTCTATTTTTATATGAATAAGAAATATTTAGGGTTCCAACATTCAAATTCTCTCTTAACGAATTATTCGTGCTTCTATACATCATAAGACTATCTTACGACACCTTCTTTGGTGTCGTAACTTTGTGACAAATTTTGTGACATGTCGCAAGTTGCGACCCTTTCGAAAACATATTTTATGACCTCAACACTTCGGAAGACCATCTTACGATATGTCGTAGTCATAAGACATCTTCGAAAACCTGGCCCCAGGTCCTTATCAGGGAAATTACGAATCAAGTGCACCGTCACTTAATCACTGAAAACTGCTTGTCTGTATGTAATATTAAAATTCGTAGTGTGAGAAATAAAATTGAATTTTTGCAAAATTTCTGTGCTGAATTCGATATTATTACAGTTGTAGAATCACACTTAAGTCCCAACATTATAGATGAAGAAATTGAACTAGAATCATTCTCCAAAAATATTTTCAGTAAAGACCACAATAATTCGGGAGGTGGTGTTCTGATTTATACTAAAGATGATTTACTGGTCAGCCGTAAGGAAGGGTTTTAAAATCCCTTTGATGAGACAATCTGGATAGAAATACGTGGTCGAGGTTTAACTTTTTTACTGTGTGCTGCATATAGATCTAGTTTTTCTGATGTAGATTTCTGGACACGACTTAATCATTCAGTTGAAATGGGTGTTCAAACAAATAATGTTATTTTAACGGGTGATATGAATTCTGATTTACTCATTCAGAAGAACAATAAATTGATAGATATTATGAATTTGTTTAATCTTAAAAATGTAACAAAGAAGCCAACAAGAGTAACAGATCATAGCAGTACATTGTTGGACCCTATTATAATAAGTGACGAAATAAACTGTATTTATTCCGATGTACTTGCAGTTCCTTCCGAAATAAGTGATCATGATGCAGCTGTGGCAAATATCGAATATTCAAAACCAGCTTATAAATCTTATTCAAGAAATTTGGCTTTACGATAAAATTGATAAAGAAAAATTCTCTGACCTAATAAATACGGTTGACTGGAATTCTCTGCATTCTTCATTTACATCGGAGTTCCTCCGGATCGCAAAGCAGTGTATTCCTCCTAAGATGATAATTGTACGAAAAGATGATAAATCCTGGTTCACATCTGAATTAAGGAGAGAAATACGTATTCGAGACAGATTTCGGAAAAAAGGTTTTTAAATCAAAAAGAGAGAATGATATGATTAAACAGAAACGTCAGAGGAATAGAGTTAATAACTTTAAAAAAGTTGCTAAGGAGAATTAAAAAAAAATTGGATAATATTTTAGAAAACGCACCTAAATGGAAATAAATGAAAATGTTAATAAAGTCAAGTAAAGGTTCATCTTGTATCCCACCATTTCAAAATACAATTCTTGATGAGGACTTCGATGATATTGTATTTAAGGATGATGAGAAAAGTGATCTTCTTAATAAGTATTTTACCCTAATCTCTACTTTAGATGAAGAAAATGTAACTCCTGGTGATATTGGAACAAAAACAGACGAAACGCTTTAGGATATTATTATAGATTCTGACGAAATTTTAGATATAATAAAAATTCTGGAACCCAATAAAGCATCGGGCCAGACATTATCAGCCATAGAATGCTTAAAATATGCCCGGAGGAAGAAGAAGCTCATTATAGACAATCTATCGGCTGATCAAAGAAGCATTACTGATCAAAGGACAATGATATAAACACAATTAGGAGATGATAGTTTGTATTATGGCTTGGCCAAGCTACTTATGGTTTCGTATAAGCACCGATTTTTGCTGAACTATCGATGCGAGTAGTCATCGACCGAGGTGGATGTATTTTTGTGAGCTCCCACAAATTATTGTTTGGTTTATTGTTTACAAGATTTACAAGATTTAGGTAATATAATACAATTTATACTTAAAACATGTAGTCTTTAAGTGACAATTTTCGTGTTTTGGTACTAGAAGAAGGTATATTTATATTTAATTATATTTTTGTATTCAGATTAGTGTTATAATGGAACAGTGAGTTGAGTTCACTCACTTTATAACATTGTGTGTCGTGAATTGTTTACATACAATTATAGTCTATATTAACTATTTTCAAAAGTTATTTTGAAAATATAATATATAAAATTATAATTTACTTTCCCTCGAAACAATTATATTTTGTATTAATTATTTTCAAAAGTTATACTATATAAATTATAATTACAACATTGGTCAACAACAGAAGAAGAAAAATGGCTGAAGGTTTTCACATAGACGCTTATAGTCAATCGCATAGTTATGTAAATAGGGAGTACTCCGACACATCGTAGTCTGAAATGGACCACATGTCAGCTTCCTCTACCTCCTGTAAAAAGAGGAAGCCAAACACTCCTCCTACATACAGTGCGTACAGTAAAGCGCTGCAATCCATTATAAAAAGGGCACCTGCTAGACGCAAGGTATTTGGTAGTAGGCAGGAAATTAAAAAACCTGTAAAATATATGGTCATAATGTCCTCTAAGGATGTTCCGCTGGGTAGCAAGAACCCAATCAAGATACAAAAGTATGTTCAGGCACTTGGCTATGGAACCCCAAAATGGGTCAATGGAACAAGAAATGGTATCATAATAGAATGCCTGGACATTTATCCATACAAAGGCCTGATGTCAGCAACGAGACTGGGTGACTGGGCGGTCAAATGCACAGTCCCTAAGTCTCTAGAGAACACAGTAGGATGTATATATAATATACCTCTTGACTTATCTGTAGAAGAAATTCAGGAGGTACTAGAGTTACAAAAAGTAACCTCGGTTACAAGACTTAACTATTTTGATAAAGATAAAAAATTAAAGTTACAATCTAAGACGTTGAAGTTGAACTTCAACACACAAACCTTACCAGAAAGTGTCACAATTGGTTTTAAAAAATATAAGGTGAAACTATATGTCCCCAAACCCATACAATGCTTCAAATGCTTACAATACGGTCCCATGAAAGACCAATGTAAAAATGCCACCAAGTGTGCCAAATGTGGCGATAATCCCCTACATGTGCTAATTGTAAAGGGTACCACCAAGCCTTTAGTAAAGACTGTCCAACAAGACTAGAAAAAAACAGGTATTGAAAAAGGCATATGGGGAAAAGATTCCCATCAAAGAAGCAAGACAAGTGTTGAAAAAAGAAAAAAGAAAGAAAAGAGAAAAATACTGATCACGACAGTCAAAGACATAGTAAACAGCCCTCTGAAGTCCCCCAGATTCCCGTTTTTCCGGAATCAGATATTGATAGTATGGTCAGCTTTGTAGCACTTATTGTGTTGTCATATGACAAATTTGCAAAAGTTACTGATACTGAACGTAGATTAAACTGGTTGGTAAAAATGTTTAAACAGATATGTGACATAGATTTAAATCCTTTACAATTATTGGATAGATTTGTAGAACTGAGTAACTCATAAAATGGATATCTATAGATATATTAACCTTGTGTTCTTTTACAAATCCTTTACTACTATATTACTGATTGCTTCTATCTTCACAATAGTCCATTGGAACTGTCAAAGTTTCAAAGCACACGGCCCAGAATATATATGGTCATTGAGTAATTAAAAAAATATACAAGATATTATTTGTTTACAAGAGACATGGTACTCTAGCGAGAACGACCACCCAGAAATAAACGGATATAAATTGGCACGTTGCTCTTTCAGAAATACTAAGGGGGGAGGAACAGCTATATATTGTAGAAATTATATTAAATACAATAATAGAGATATAAAAACTAAACTGGAAGTAAGTTGCATTGATATCAAGCTAGATAATAGACTAGTAACTCTAATAAACTTCTATGATGTACACAGTGATACCAAACAAACAGATTATGAATCTTTAATATCTCAAGTGAATAAATCCTTCATTTTATGTGGTGATTTTAAAGCCCATCACAAGTTATGGGGTTGCAAACAAACGCAAACTAAAGGGAAAGAGTTGTACAATTCTATACTTGAAAATGACATTGTATTTCTTAATGATGGTACAGGTACTAGGTTGAATCCCATAAATCTTGAAACATCAAGTATTGACCTATCACTTTGTAGCTCAAATATAAGTCATAAAGCTACTTGGTCTGTCGATAGTAGCTCTACCTATGGCAGTGACCACTTTGTTGTCAAAATAAATTTTAATTATAAAGTTGACTGTAACAAGGAAGATGATGTTGTGACATGGAATTTTAATAAAGCTGACTGGGATAGTTTTACAAAACGAAGCTCTAAGTGAGGAGATGGTCACTGGAAATACAGATGAGACCAACTCCTTACTAACTAACACAATTATACAAATAACTGGTGAACATATCCCAGTCAGAAAAAATAAGTAAAAAACCATCTGTTCCATGGTGGACGCTCGAGTGTACAAATGCTGTCAGAGAGAGAAACAAGGCACGAAATAGGGCTCAACATACTGGAAATGGTCACGATTTTATTTTATATAAACAAAAAGAAAGCTATTGCAAAAAAACTATTAATAAATCTCAAAGTCAATACAGGGAGTCGTACTGCAGTTCCCTAAATTCAGACACAAAAATGTCCAAGGTATGGCATGTAATAAAGCGATTGCTAGGAAAATCTATCAACAAATGTGACATCCCAACTTTAATAGATAATAATAAAAATTTTGAAACAGATAACGAGAAAGCAGATGTATTTGCAGAAAAATTCAGTAAAGTCAGTAGTACAAGTAATTACTCAGATACATTTATACATCATAAAACTTGTAAAGAAATAGAAGAAACTAATCACTTACAATCTTACTTTAATGAAAATTGTGACAGTTACAATGAAGAATTCAATTTACAGGAATTAAAATAACAATCCAAAGATACTAATATTAGATATAGTAAATTTATACTATGCTGTATACGACGCATTTCAAGGAGTTACCTCTCATCAGCAGCATTAAAACCGAAACATTTGGAAGACCAAAAACCAAACTTATATCAAACAAGAAGTACTCAACCAAAAATACCGAAATTGGAAGCCAAATTTCAGCTAAGGAGATCTACCATGTGCAATACAAGGAATGAACCCTTAGTATTTCTATTATTTTTGAATTTTGCTAAATACTGGTAATTTATGTAACAAATCAATGAATAATCATGTCAGACAAGTCTGACGACTGGGTTGGCGAATACCCTCGGGGACCTAGGGTCCACCAGCAGAGGCATCATCCCAGGAGTTTCAAAATAACAATCCAAAGATACTAATATTAGATATAGTAAATTTATACTATGCTGTATACGACGCATTTCAAGGAGTTACCTCTCATCAGCAGCATTAAAACCGAAACATTTGGAAGACCAAAAACCAAACTTATATCAAACAAGAAGTACTCAACCAAAAATACCGAAATTGGAAGCCAAATTTCAGCTAAGGAGATCTACCATGTGCAATACAAGGAATGAACCCTTAGTATTTCTATTATTTTTGAATTTTGCTAAATACTGGTAATTTATGTAACAAATCAATGAATAATCATGTCAGACAAGTCTGACGACTGGGTTGGCGAATACCCTCGGGGACCTAGGGTCCACCAGCAGAGGCATCATCCCAGGAGTTTCAAAATAACAATCCAAAGATACTAATATTAGATATAGTAAATTTATACTATGCTGTATACGACGCATTTCAAGGAGTTACCTCTCATCAGCAGCATTAAAACCGAAACATTTGGAAGACCAAAAACCAAACTTATATCAAACAAGAAGTACTCAACCAAAAATACCGAAATTGGAAGCCAAATTTCAGCTAAGGAGATCTACCATGTGCAATACAAGGAATGAACCCTTAGTAAAAGATGCATTAGAAGATACAAATGATAACTCTCCAGGTAAAGACAGAACATGCTATAATATGTTCAGACACTTATCTGACAAATCTCTTAGTGTTCTGCTTCTGTTTTTCAATAAGCTATGGTTCTTACACACCCTTCCCTCAGAATGGAAACACTCGACTGTAATCCCACATATCAAACCAGGTAAAAATCCCGGTGATCCGTTTTTATCATACCGTCCTATTTGCCCTAACTTCAAACTTTAACAAAATTATGGAGAAATGGTCTTCTTAAGAAAATGTCAAAAATAGGTATTAAGGGTAACATGCTAGCATATGTAAACTCTTTTTTAAGTAATAGAAAACTTCAAGTACGTACAAACAACACGTACTCGAAAATGCATTTAGTAGAAAACGGGACACCTCAAGGTAGTTGCATTAGCCCAACTTTATTTAACATAATGGTAAACGACTTATCTGAATATATAAAAAATTGCAATATATCACAGTTTGCTGATGACGGTGCCCTGTGGATGTCAGGTAAATCTATTGAATATTTATGTAAAAAAATACAATGTGACCTAGATAGCCTGTACTCATGGTGTAACGAGTGGGGGTTTAATATTTCACCAACAAAAACGGTATGTATTGTTTTCCATCGTAGAAAACAGGTGAGTGAAATAACACTTAAATTAGGAAACTACATTTTTAAAAATAGTAAAAGAAATAAAATTCCTAGGTATCATATTTGATCAAAAATTAACTTGGTACAAGCATATACAACATATTCACACCAGATGTGTAAAAGTATTGAACTGTATGAGATTACTTACAGGTACAAAATGGGGAGCAAATAGTCACACCCTACGTACAATGTGTATGGCTCTTATCAGATCAAAAATATACTATGGTTGTGAGGTATACAATACTGCATCGGTTTCTAACAAAAAAATCCTAGATAGTATTCAATATCAAGCCCTCAAATTATGTACAGGTACACTGAAAGGTGCATCCCTTGTTTCTTTAAAAGTAGAAATGGGTGACCCGCCTTATGAAGAAAGGCGAAAAGCGTTAATTGCGAAATCCTTCTTAAACATATATAGCAACGATAACTTGCATCCGGCGAAAAATAGTTTGGAAAACGACTTTATGTATAAATACTATAATTCAAGATTGAACCAAAAACAAAAACCATACTGTTGTGTTGCAAATGATGTATTATCAAATTATAATATTGACATTGATTCCATATATAAACAAAATGAATGTCCTCAACCACCATCGCACTTACATAAGCCTCAAGTATTCATGGATTTAAATAAATCTATTACAAAAAAGGACCTCCCCCCCACTTATAAAAAGTGAGGGAAATATACTTATTGACAATAAATACAGCCAGTTTGTTAAGATATACACTGATGGGTCAAAAGATCCAGAAAGTGGCAAAACCAGCTGCGCTTATGTGGTTCCGGAACTTGGCATAAAAAGGGGATACAGACTGCAAAATAATATTTCAATATTTATGTGTGAATTGATGGCCATATTTATGTCTCTAAAACTGGTTACAAGATTTTAGACCTACAAATGCAGTTATATTTGTTGACTCTCAGGTAGCATTGTACGCCATAAAGAGCTCAATATACAAAGTTAAACAACTTATTATTTATGATATACATTATATGACATCCTCTCTGATACAATCAGGAGTTAATGTTGTCTTAGAATGGATACCAAGTCATGTTGGAATACATGGAAACGAACTAGCCGACTTACAGGCCAAAAAAGCACTTAACTATGAACATATATATTCCAAAATTCCCTATTTTAAAGAGGATATAAAAAACTCTGTGTAGATCCCTTTTAAAAGATATGTGGCAAAATACATGGAATAACAATACCAAAGGTCGCCATTTGTTCAATATAAAACCTGACGTATCCCTAAATGCTAGTTTACCAAGAATGACTAGAAAGAATGAGGTGATTTTATATAAACTCAGAACAGGATATGGTCGATTTAACACTCATTTATATAAACTGGGTATCAAAAATACTGATAAATGTGACTTTTGTCCAGCAGTAGACACTGTCCGTCATTATCTTTTAGAATGTAATGAATACTCAGAAAACAGACAAATAATGATTGAACAACTGAAAAAGAATGGTGTCACAATACTTACCTTACAAAACCTTCTACCTGGTAAATTGGCATGTACACAACCTATTATTGAATTTGTTCTGCAAACTCGCAGATTTATATAGTTATATATACTTTATCTGTAAGTCCAAACACGGATGCAATACTTGCCGTTTTGACTAAAGTTTATATATATATATATATATATATATATATATATATATATATATATATATATATATATATATATATATATATATACTTATATTTTTATATTTATTCATACAAGCGGACCATATCTATATTAGAGAGGTTTGCTATAAACAAACCTGGTCTGCCAAAAAAAAAATATTGTTCTATATATTAGTATATATATGGAAGACAAATTAGCATAGTTCTAAATGTTTTTACTTATATGTTTATAAAAATGGATCATATCTATATTAGAATGGTTTGTTATCAAGCCTGGTCTACCAAAAATATATTATTTCCTGTTCATTATACATATATAATATCTCAATGTTTTATTGACTGGTCGCATTTAACAAAAAAGATTGTTTGTGAACAAATCTTGTCTCCCACAAAACATGTATTTTTCTTATCATCTACATACTAATTAGTTACACAGAACGCATGACATATTTACACGTTAAAATTTTGGAAAACGGACCATGTAAACACTCACCTCCGATTAACAGCTCACATTATCATAATTGAAATTCAATCTACCCGATGACACATGACTGAACACATCAACAATAGTAACATCATTTATCTGTAACAGTAGCCTACATATATCTGATCAATAGTTATACCTTTAAGTTTTTTAAGGCCTCATTTTATTTATTACTACATACACACGGAGAGGTAGACATTTCATATACAATATATTATTTTTAAACAATATTGGGACAGATAATGACATACTTATGAATGTTATCCGTCTCGTTTCAGATCACAGCACACTCAAAAGTAAACAATAAAAATGCATCATCTAACGCTTATAATTGCTCGCATAACACGCTTTTGCTAGCTTTTGTTAATCACTAATGGATAGAATGCCTGTTTATCAATATTGCATAATCTTAATTAATTTACAAGCTATATGTTATTAAAAATACTATTTGGATAGGGAAAATAGGAACAGAAGACAAGTGAACTGCTCTGCTGACACATGAACCTAAAATATGTATGCACCCATCGTTGGCAGTATGTATATAGTACCCTATAACCCCCTCCCTACTTTTCTTCAGGCCATTCTGCAGATGATTGGTGTATGGAAAACTTAAAGTATGCTTTTTTATATTATTATACTGGTATATATATTTTTACTCCCTTTTTTTATACATACACTAGGTACATATAGGGGTGACTTCTCCAACAGAGGCAAATACATACCCGCCTAGGCTGGAGGAATCATATTATACCAGTTAACTTTATCTCTTTCTCTTTGGAGGTATATGAGAATGTGTCAGTGGAGGAGGTACTATATTAAATTAATCTATTCCTAATTAAGGAAATGTTTTATATTTTTTGTTGTGTGCTGGGGAATTTAATCGAGGTTGTCGGTTGCAATGAGTGCTTAGTATACTCAAGTCGACAATATTGCTACAGTTCATCACTGAGGTAGTTACGCACACACCAGCCTTGACATTCTATTACTCATAAGTAATTAAGACAACTGTCGATGGTCCCTAGTATCCGACATCTTATTATTTTAGTTTATTTTAGTTAGTGCATATATTTTTTATTTTTTTATTTTTATGTTTATTTATACTTCTTTTTTTTTCTACATTCATACAGTCTAGTTCACCTCTGTCTTCTCTTGTATCTACATTTTTGTACATACAGCGCTTATATGGGTGGGTCTTTTGGGCCCTTATTTACGTTTTATTCATTATGATTATTTATTAAATTTTGCCAGAAAGTGCTATATCCTTGTTCCCTACCCTAAATCTACAATTATTATGGCCATTATTGTTATTATCAGTGCTGTAGCGGTCTCCGGAAACTAAAACGCAGTATAATCTCTCCCTAATCGGGATATAGTACATGTTTAATATAAAAGGGGAAACATCATAAGATGTGTGTAGATACAATAGATACCAACTTTCCATATACTTTGTGATCTTGGATTTTTTAATTTGTCAACAATAGCATACATACATGTACTACCATGATATATACACATTTTTAACCTAAAAGGTATTCTTATACAAAACATGAATAAGGGTTGCTAAAAATAAATTTAAAAAAAAACAACTCGCACACATTGGAACAAAATAAACACAATTACATTGTATTTATATTTTAAACAGGTAATTTTTTATCTCTTACCCAACTTGAGTTACCAGGGCGCAATTACCGAATATTGGTAAGTCGCCCACCAAAATACATAAATCGTAAATCGAACTATCATTTTCCACAATGCCAGCCACGTGTTTACACTGTGATTTACCGATACGACCACGACAAGAGTTTGTAACTTGCTTTTGCTGTAGCAAAGTACAACACAGAATATGCAACACAAAGATTGACCGCGAACACAACAGAGAGATGCAGAGAGCCAACATTCCTGTCCAGTTTTGGTGCACAGCTTGTACTGACCTATTTTCATGTTTTTCCAATTATATTTATACCTTTTCTTATTTTTCAGACTGCCTACACACAGCGTGATGATGTATACAAGTTTCTGCAAGTTTTTGCCCTTCCGTTCCTTCCTGAAGATCACATCTTAGACACATTCATCATTCCAACTGGTCCATCTGGTCATTTTTGATGGTCCGAGTGGTCTTTATTTCACGGTCCGAGTGGTCCTTTTCACGATCTGAGTGGTAATTTTTGAAGGTCCAACTGGTCCGAATGGTATTTATTTCACGGTCCGAGTGGTCCTTTTGATGGGCCGACTGGTCTTTTAAGTACAAATGAACGGGACGAGTGGTCCTGGGCCCAGTGGTCCGCGGGCCGAGTTGTCCTGCACCCGCCCGGAGGGTGTGGCTGAGCCACTTAAAATTATTTTTAATAAATCCTTATCACAGTGTAAATTTTCGTCCGCTTGGAAAATTGCTCATGTTATTTCAATATTCAAAAAAGGTGATAAATCTATGCATTCAAACTACCGTCCAATATCGTTAATAAGTTGTGTCGGTAAAATAATGGAAAGAATTGCATATAAATACGTATATAACCATCTCCAAACCCATAAACTCATATATCAATATCAGTCTGGATTCTTACCCAAAAATTTAACTGTACATCAACTGTTAGAAATTTATGACACTATTCTGAATTCTCTTGAAAGAAAAGAGATTAGATGTTTCGTTTTCTGTGACTTTTCTAAAGCCTTTGATACAGTTTGGCACAAGGGAAAACTATCTAAACTTAAATCTTATGGAATAAATGGAAGTCTACATAAATGGTTTGAACGTTATTTAAACGTGAGAAAACAAAAGGTTGTTATTTATGATTCGTCCTCCTCTTTCTTGTCGGTCTTAGCAGGTGTCCCCCAAGGGTCTGTATTGGGCAACCTTTTGTTCATTATTTATATAAAACGATATTGCTGAGAATCTTATCTCCCTTACACGCCTATTTGCAGATGACTTCATTCAGCTGCTCGGATGATGACGGAGCACATATACAATCTGTGATAAATCATGACCTGAATGCACTGACTGAATGGTCAAAGCAATGGCTTATGTTATTCAACCCTGATAAAACTAAGATTATGCTTTTTTCAAAGACCGAAGTACCGGAAATGAGGCTTATTTTTAATGGAAATAATATACCAATTACTAAACAGCATAAACATCTCGGTGCTACTTTTAGTGATGATGCAAAATGGAATACTCACGTTGAGAATATACTATCAAATGTATCAAAACATTTAAAATATAGATTAAGTATATCGAATTTAGAAAAACTGTATCTTGTGTATATTCGACCCATATTTTAATATGCATGTGAAGTATGGGATAATTGTGGGATTGTTAATGCAAACCGATTAGAACAATTACAATTAGAGGCTGCAAGAATAGTCACAGGACTACTTATTTTCACTAAATATATAAATATAAATAAAATTTACGAAGACATTGGCTGGGAATCTTTCCAGGAACGTCGGAAAAGGCGTAAATTACAACTGTTTTACAATATTCAAAACAACAACGCTTCTTCGTATCTTTGTAATTTAATACCACCTTGTATAAAAAGTACAAATACTTATCCTCGGAGGAACGGCGAAGATAATTATCCCATTTTGCAGACTCTCCATAACGAATAACTCGTATATCCCTTTAACTATAAGACTGAGGAATAATTTAGATATATCTTCTCGTAGACCCGATTCATTGCCAAGATTTAAGAACGAACTCAAAATATTAAACACTACAATTACAACCATTCCAAAATATTTATCATTTGGTCCTCGAAAACTGAATATCTTACTGACTCAGTTTAGATGCTCAGCCACTTTCCTGAATTATGATCTTTACATAGTTAATATCGTTTCGGACTCTTCCTGTGAGATGTGGAGCTAAGAGAGAAGACTCCTTCCATTTCTTCTTTGAATTTCCATTGTATAAGGACATACGCAACTCTTTATTTGATAGATTGGTCTGGTTACCGGATTGCCTAAAGCTTGATATAAAATTATTAACAGCCGGAAATAGTTTACTAACAAATGAACAAAACGAGAATATATTTAAAAAGACTTTTGACGATATAAAAAAATCAAACAGATTCCTGATAACTTCAAAATGAACAAACCCCGAGAGAATCCACACACACACTTCCTTTACCATTATGTCTCAATACTCCCTTTCTATCAATTTATCTCTTACTTTCTTTTCTTCTCTTATGTATCTTTATATTTTGATTTATTTTCCTCTAGTAAGTATAAAGGCTTCAAGTAATATTTATTATGTTCTTTACATGCTCTAAAATTGTAATGATATAAATCGTATACAGGGAGAAGACGATCTAAGTTTGTTCAACTTGTGTCTGGTCCCTTTTACTTTATTTGAGTAAATAAAATATGTTTAAACTAAATTATTGAATTATATATTCCCAAACAAGAAATGAAACCTTTCCAACAATAAAGCTTTCTCAGACAACTGTAGAAAAGCAACAATAACTAAGATTGCCAAAATTCTGTAGAATAACGCACGACAAAAGTCGTCACTTCATATCTTTTGAAATAAATAAAAAACACAAGTAGTGTAATGATTACTATATTGGCTGGTATTTGTCATGGCGTATAAATACAATAATAAAGTGCATAAAATTAAATGTCAATAAACTAAATCATTTCTATTTCAGTTCAATGTTCAATAAATTGATCATCAGCAAAATTGATGACGGTAAACTATTGGGTGATCCAATAGAAGTAAACCGCTGGGTGATCCATAGCGGTAAACGTGTCAAATCCGCCATCCATCAGGTATTCCGTTACAACCATTGCAGAAAACGTCTAATGCCATGACGATCTTCTGAAAAATATAGAACAAAGAGCAGTATCGGTTTTTAAATAAGGGGAAGGGAGGGTGGGAAATTTAAATGTCCACCACAGTAAGGTCATTATCGAATTAGAGGACGTTCAATCCGGTGCACTCGTTTAAATACCAAGAAAGGACGCTTATGACAATCAAGCGGTTCAATCAAGCAATAAAAATGTCGCTTATAACAATTGAAATACATTAAAACATATTTGAAAGAACGTTCATATAAATTAAATAAATGAATTTAATTTTGCAATTAAATTGTATTATTGAATTATATATTCCCAAACAAGAAATGAAACCTTTCCAACAATAAAGCTTTCTCAGACAACTGTACAAAAGCAACAATAACTAAGATTGCCAAAATTCTGTAGAATAACGCACGACAAAAGTCGTCACTTCATATCTTTTGAAATAAATAAAAAACACAAGTAGTGTAATGATTACTATATTGGCTGGTATTTGTCATGGCGTATAAATACAATAATAAAGTGCATTCAATTAAATGTCAATAAACTAAATCATTTCTATTTCAGTTCAATGTTCAATAAATTGATCATCAGCAAAATTTATGACGGTAAACTATTGTGTGATCCAATAGAAGTAAACCGCTGGGTGATCCATAGCGGTAAACGTGTCAAATCCGCCAATGAAAATACTGTGAAAACAAGTATTTTCAACTGCCAAACATTTGACACAAAACAAAACATGACAAATTACACAGCCAAAGGATAAATGTGATACCATGGGTTATCAATAAATGTTTCCACAGCACCTTGTATGATGTTAATAAACAAATCCAAACCAATGAAGGAAAGATGCACTCCATCGTTAGCAAATAAACCTTGGTGTTTGTCATCAAAATCCGGATATTTAATAATGTAGCAGTTTCGCTTCAATAAAAAGGATCTGATGGCACGATTTACCCTTTTTCTTGTACGTTCCATTTTATTGGATCTGCTAGAGTAACGCCAGGTTATTCTTGGTAAAATGCTTGACCAGATTATTGGAATTCCTGGTAAAATGTCAACTATTAAAGACAAAAATGTTTGTTTCATGTTATACAGTAACAGTCCCAAAGGAACATAACCGATGTCGTTTCCTCCACAGTGAATGATTACAGCACTGGGATAGCCATGTATAAACAGCATACCTTTCATAGTACTTAGAACATCGTGACACTTCATTCCATTCATATGGATCCATACAATTCTACATCCATATTTTTCTAAACATAAATTGGAACCAGTGGGTCTCTTTTGGGTATGGTCAGCTGCCCTCTTGATCAAAGAGCTACCCAAAATCCATAAAGGTCTTAATTCTGAAAAATACTAATACTGAGTTAATGTCTAATATATCTTTGAAAAACATTTGACTGCCAACGGCCTTTCATTTTGATAAATTCGTCACTTTTTCCCTGTGATGCTAAAAATGTGGCTCCACCTATCCTGAATGAATGTGTATTATATCTGGAAATGTCATACCCTGAGAATTTAAGAGCTGATTGCAGAACAGATAAAAATTGGTTTCTTGTAATATATTTACCATTCATATGACAAAACAATGGACCATTTGACATAGGCCTTACTCTTGAATAATCTGATACAGCTTTGACAGGGCATAGCGGCAAAGTGTTTGATTCTATTTGAGTGATTGCACTTTTACCTAACTGATTAGTTTTGGAAAATTTTATGCAAATATACATATAATTATTTACAAATGAAATATCACTTTTCAGAATAATCTGTAAAGCACTTTGTTCATTTGAAGCCGTGATTTCACTTATACGTAATAGAGCTCCAAAGGCAAGTGAAAATGCTGCAACAAATAAAGATGCTTCATACATAGAATTACAAACCCGAGCGAGAGCAAGAGGAAATATTAACATCATATCCACTGTTATAGGAAGTCTTACGTCGGGTCTGTAATGAACTTTTGACATACCTTTTAGCATTTTTTGAATAAGGAAGGATTTTGTAGTATCCGGTTGGTTATTTAATTTTAGAAAAAAACTAATGGCAGACATATATGCCTTTGCAGTTGAAGGAGAATAAAATTTTGATGCCAAAAAAGCTAAAAAATTAACCAAATGATCTGGCGGAGGCGGCCATATTATGGCTAAGCAATACTGCCGCCTGAAATTTTGAAGTGTACTGACTGCATTTTCATATGTATTCCAAGTATTCTTAGAATTTGACGCCTCAATTAGCATAATGGCTTCGTGCACAAAGGCTCCAAAATTGCACAGGAATTGTTGTGGGGTACGTCTGTGCAGCAGGTGCTAATTGTCTGAAGTACTCTACCTGTCCACGAAAAATAGAGTCAGCAATTTTATTCTTGAACGAAGGTACATGTTTACATTTTAAATGGAAATTAAATGTAAGAGTCCAATAAACAATATGGCGTAGTAACGACATAACTCTATGAGATTTTGATGACTTGTTATTAATAATGCTAACTACTGCACTATTATCAGAAAAAATCAAAATTCTTTTGTTTTTAAACTCACAGCCCCATAAATATATTGCTAAAGCAATTGGAACCAACTCTAGATAAGTGATATCTTTCAAAATTTCAGTATTTGCCCAATCTGATGGCCATTGCAACATTGCCCATTTGCCAGAATAATAAACACCACAACCTTTTGTTGCACCACCAGCACTATCAGTATATAGCTGAAGGTCATCACTTGAACACCAATCCTTATCCAAAATGAATGAAATTCCATTAAAAGTACTAAGAAATTCACGCCAAACTAGCAGATCACTTTTAATCCAATTTGTAACTCTAACATAATGATGTGGCTTTCGAACATTACTCATAAGAGCATACAGACTTCTAATAAAAGCTCTACCGGCAGGTATTGCCCTGGTACAAAATGCAAAAGAACCAGCCAAAGACTGCACGATTCGTAATTGTACTCTGTTTTTGTTGATAACAATTTCAATTTTTTCTTGCAATTCAATAATTTTGTCTTTAGGAATCTTAATCAACATGTTAACAGTATCAATTGTAAGACCAAGATATTCAATAGTAGTTGAAGGGCCTTCAGTTTTCTCATGTGCCACGGGTACATTTATGTAATTGCATACATCAACAAAACAGTTCATTAACTTTTGACATTCATCAGTTTCAGCTTTCCCAACAAAAAAGAAATCATCCAAGTAATGATCAATGTTATCTGATTTTGATTTCGATTTAACAGCCCATTCAATAAATGTTGAAAAAGTTTCAAAATAAGAACATGACTCAGAACACCCCATTGGTAGCATTTTATCAATATAAAAACATCCGTTTAACTTAAAACCTAACAAATCAAAACATCCTGGATAGATTGGGAGCAATCGAAAGGCAGATTTTATATCATGCTTTCCACATAAAGCATCCCGGCCTACTTTCTGAATCAAAGATATTGCATGATCGAATGGAGAATACTGCACAGAGGAATAAATCGGGTCAATATATGAGTTAACACTGTTGCCAGGAGGAAATGAGAGATGTGTAATCAATCTGAAACCCCCCGTCTTTTTTGGCACAAGACCTATTGGACTGCAGCGTAAATTCGAAATTGGTCTTCTTTCATATGGCCCTGAAATTCTACCAAGATTAATTTCACTCTGAATTTTTTCTCGAGTTTTAATTGGATGTTGATGGACAGATCTTAGATTCTGACAGTCAACAGGAGTGCGAGGACCAAAATAATGTATTGGAAATCCGTATTTGAAACCTTCATAAATAATTTTTGAAGCAGACTTGTTGGGATATTCTATCAACAACTGACTTAATTTATTGACATCAACGGGTGATTTTCCTAACGACCAGATGCATTCTTTTGTAGATGCTGAAAACAAATATACAATAAATATCAATGAGCCCTATTTTGATGCTGCTTCTTTGCTGTATAATGACCTTGATTTGGTATTTGAAGTAACCCTTGCTTTGCATTAAACTGAGAAGTGTTTTGTTGGGTGGGTTGACCATACCCAGGATTTTGACGAATCTGTGGATTAACCTGGTTTCCGTTCATATTATTGCAGTGAAGACGTGAGTGTTTCATTTGGCATTTCATGCAAATGTGTTTATAATTACATACTGATTTGAAACAACGACCCTTGTAATTATAATCATAACAGTAAAACTTGGATTTTTGATTTTCAGGCTTTACAGCAGCAGAATTCGATAAAATAAATCTAAGCCATAGGTCACCATCAATTGTTGACCATGACCTTGATGGATTTCTAGAAACTCTTAATCTAAACTGTTGATCATAAAGAAGCCAGTTTGAATAAGGTTTTTCATGAGCCACATATCTTATCACTGACATATACTTCAATAGCTCAGGGGCCTTATAAGGATGATTTTCAATGATGACCTGAGCATAATTTGTGAAGGCATCAGTCCATAAATCAAGAGTGTCTATAATTTTTATTTTCTTTTGTCTTTGTTGTACAACAAGCTTCCCATTAACTACCTCCAAATGGCATGGCTGATCATCAACATTACTTGTAAAATTTTGTGTTAAAAATTGTGATAAGTCAACGTACTCAAAATTCCAAACTTTTTCCTTTGTTTGCTTAGAAATAAAGATATCAAGTTCATTAGAAAAACTTGGTATTAATAATGGATCAGTATGACACGAGGTTTGTTCAATATTTAAATTTATATTACCGGGTTGAGCATTTTGAATTTCACTGACAGAATGAGCTGCAACTGGAGGAGGTACAGGGAGCTGTATTGGTGCGGGTTGTTCGTGGTCAGGTGCAGGGGCTGGTTCAGGATTCATGTGATGTGGTGGTTCTTGTCTGTCATTAGGTACTGCTTGTCTTTGTGGAACTGGTTCTTGTCGTTGTTGAACTTGTCTTTGCTGAACTGGTTGTCTATTGGGAACTGCTTGCCGTCTGTTCCTTAAACCATAAGGTTCACGCCCTCGACCTTGAGGTTGAACCCTTCTACCACGTCCTCTCGGCATGTTAATTGACTAAGTAATAGTTTAAGGATGAAATTAAATTTGTGCATCATTTGTAATCACACATATAATTGAAATCGTAGTAATTTAGGAACGTCAGACAGGACTAAATAATTTAATAAGTAAAACAATGTTATATTCTGCATACACTTTGAAAAAGGTTATGACTGAAACTTACTGTAGTAACTGACAACAATGAACTATACAAACACACCCCTTAATTGATTTAATACTGCAAGCAAACAATTTAACTTGCATGGCGATATTTAGATAACCCCGACAGCATTTGTCCTCACTGATCTTGAATTTACAAACCACGTATTAATAACAATTCAAAATACAATTACAAATGATGACAATTTAATTAAAGGTAGATTTAACACTTCAGATTCTTGGACTATCAATTAAAACTTGAACGGATAAAATAATTCAGTATTTGGACAAAAATAAAGTTCAAAGTTATGTAGTTTATAATGATAATTACTTTCGGTAAGCAAAAATTGAAAATACTATTAGTTATCAATTACGAATTACTAGTTCAAAAAACAGTGTTGTAATAGTACATATTTAAGCGTAAGTAATACTTTAAAACAATTTTAGAAAACTACTTATCTTGTTCAATGCACAAAACGATCCAAAATCCAAATTTAAATGTCCACCACAGTAAGGTCACTATCGAATTAGAGGACGTTCAATCCGGTGCACTCGTTTAAATACCACGAAAGGACGCTTATGACAATCAAGCGGTTCAATCAAGCAATAAAAATGTCGCTTATAACAATTGAAATACATTAAAACATATTTGAAAGAACGTTCATATAAATTAAATAAATGAATTTAATTTTGCAATTAAATTGTATTAATTAAACCATTCTTATTTCATCATTAATGACGTTCCTTTACAAACAGGGAAAAAGTTTATCAAAAAATTCTAGAAAAACCTTAAGCACAGCTTTAATTTAGTGCCATTTTTATTATGTATGTTCTTCATGGTATGCGGGTTTGTGCAAAAAATACAAAGATAAATTTCAGGTATTGCAAAATAAAAATATTCGATATATTAATAATATGGGTAACAGAACTAGTGGATCAGAAAATATTTTTCTAGTATTAGTTTTATAAATATAGACAACAGAGTGAGACAACTCTGACTCAATCGTGTGCATAAAAATTTTTATAACAAAATAAGTCCTCATTATATGAAGGAAAATTTGACTAAAGTTCGAGATTGTTACCACCACTTTACCAGATCTAGTGAATATAACTTTTTTGTTCCACCTGTAAAGGGTCAACAATTTCAGACATTTTATTACAATGGGATAAACGACTGGAATAATTTACCAGTCTCTCTAAAATGTATCAGGAATTCTGAGGCGTTTAGATCAGGGTCAAAGATTTTTTGTTTAAACAGTAGTAGGGAATCTAGGGATGGTTTTATTTATTTTTATTAATAATGTATGTGATAGTCGATGATAAGACACTGTTCTACATTTTAATATGCTATACTTTTTAAACCTTCCAATGTCATGAATTCTTATAGTCAATATACAAGTACATAGTAGGACCCCATTGGAAATAAGCCATAATGGCTTTATGGGTTATCCTAGATTAGATGTCAACTATTATAGATGTTAACATTTATGTTTTTATTTAAGGTACTTGTGATGAGACTTTTATTATTGGTAATCTATATGAATTTATAACTGTAATGCTGATATTTAATCCAAATAAATCTATCTATCTATAAATCTACCAACTTTATTGTTGTATATATTTAATTACAGTCCGAATTTTTCATAGTAAAATAAAGTCACGCGTTATCTTTGTGATTTGAGTGTTGGACCCACGTTAACATAAAATTTGAACATATAGTGATTTATTCTGTTAAAATTTTAAGACATAAAGTACTTTATCACGTTAGAATGTACAAACAATAACCGTACATTACCGAATTCAAATGTAAAGACAATTTTTCGATAAATCTGAAAATATTTTTGTTCAATGCGTGTCCATTTTTTAAATTGATAATTGTTTCTTTATAGCGTAGATCTTTTTGCATATGTTACAGAATGTTATTGCTATTACATCATTGCGTACATAAAATTACGTAAATACATGTAAATGTTCAAAGACAAATCTGCAGTAATGCTATCTAAAAATCGAAGGGAATTTAATTTTCGGAAGGTCATCGAAAGAACCATTGCTATAAATAGAAAAAGTGATTATTATGTTTGAGGACAAATTTTATTCACGAATTTCTTATAAATTCCTTTTAATTGAGTATATATATAGTAAAGTTCTTAATTAAAAATGAATTGTAACTTGTTTAGAGGAATACATAACTATGTCAATTTTGTTTTCGAAAAGTCCTTAAAAACTTCTAGAAATACTTAAAAGTACATGATTGTATAATTTTACTTTGTTGATGTTATTGTAAACCGCAAATATCATCAACTTTTGATATATTTTCTTAAAATGCAACATTTTTGACGTATCAATCGTAGTCATACGGTAGAATATACTATAAAATATGGTAATTTTAGCTTTTACTTGTACTACACATTTTAAGACATGAATGGGACATGTCACATTTTCAGCTTTCTTCTTTGTGTTGTTTACGGTTTTAAAATATCAAGATCAATCAAACCAATAACTAAATTCATAATGGGTTAAAAAAGAGAACTACATCTTATTTGTGGTTGAGGGAAAGGAGCGAAGATCCCGAAGGTTCCTGATATTTATGAAATTTAAGGTTGAAGACAAAACTTTATGACAAACGTGATGACTTCAACTTTCCTATTGTTAATTTTCCCTTCTTGAGTAGCAATATACCAGCATCGCCTGCATATGGCGTCTACGTTTCTCAGCTTATCCGATTTTCAAGGGCATGCGTGAGTTACCCTGACTTTCGACAAAGAGCATTACTGCTGTCACAAAAGCTTCTTAACCAGGGTTTTATCAGGGATAAGTTGATGTCATCACTTAAGAAATTTTACGGTCGTCATCATGAATTGATTGACCATTACAGTGTTCCAATATCTAAGATGATGTTGGACCTGTTCCCACTGTCGTAACCTTTCATGTGCCTCCTACGATTTGTGACTTCCACCGGATTGACTTTGTTGAACTTCACGACGGGTGCCGTATACGGAGCAGGAACTGCTTACCCTTCCGGAGCACCTGGGTTCACTCCTGGTTTTTATAGGAGTTCGTGTTGTTCATTGTTTTCAGTTTTCTGTGTTTATTTGTTGTGCTTGTGGTTGTTCGTTTGTCTTCCCGGGTTTGTCTGTCCAATGGATTACGTTTTTTTTGATTGCTCCTTAGGTATATTTGTCCTTTTTTTTTAAGACAAAGTTAGGCTGTTGTTTCCTGTTATCCATTTTGTTGTTTAGTAATAAGGATGAATAAATTGAATTTCCTCATTGTATATAAATGAAATAGTTTTCTTTATAAAATTCTCCAAACAATTTCCTTTTATTGACTTTCTCTTTCTATAACAATTCATTGAAATATATTTCAATTGACCATACATTCAATTATAAACGCCTGGACGTGTTATCAATGTAAACATGAATATGAATTATTATTATACCTCAGTATGTTTTTTTCAATATAAAAATCGAGACACTAATTTTACTATTTGTTTACCGGTGATTAGTTTCCAAAACTAATCACTGGTAAATACTGACCGGTGATTAGTACTGGAAACTATTGACCGGTAAAGTGTTTCGGTATAATAAAACATTTTTTGAGTGCATATTCGGGGAATAGTAAGTTAATTGTCCCCTCGATACCAACTATTACCAATGGCTACGCCTCGGGGCAATAGTTGGTATCTCGGGGACAATAAACTTAATATTCCCGTCATAGCCATTCAATAAGTATATAATATTGAACGAACTAAACGTAAATTTGGGACAATAATAAATTGAATACTATGATGCACCTAATGGAAAATGTATATTCCATAGGTACTAAAGAGACCTTTAACATTATTCAATTTTAAAAATATATATTTCTCCAATTATATTCAACTATGACATAGCGTAGACAATTTTGGCAAATTTTTATTTGACACTTAGGAAATTGCGACACTTTACATCTATACCGTTTTTAAATATAATTTGAGGACCATTTAAGTTGCATTAGCAAAATATACATATCCAGCTTGGGTTTTACAATAGTTGTCTCTTTTATTGGAATACAAAAAATTGTAAAACGTAAACTAAATAAATTCTAGTATGATCAGTTAAATATAGATTCTCCTTCAGGTACGAGTGAGTTATGGAATTTCTCTAAAGGCTCGCGTGTTGAAAATCGAAAATTTAACTATCTCCTAAAAATCCTGAAACTATGTTTGCAAGGGATCCATAATAATTACCCGACCAACTTGCTTTGTAGCTCATCATTATAAGATCACATACCAGTAATTATATCACTTGGTAAAAGGATTTGCAAAAAAAATCCGGAAAACTATTATTTTGGCAATAATTCCTATTTCCAAGGACAATAACTCTCACAATGATTATCCGATCAGCGTGAATCTCAAACTTGATCTGTCACTCATGATTATAAATTCAAATACAAAATATAAGATCAGTTGGTTAAGCGGTTTCTAACAAAAACCCGAAAACTGAATTGTGACTGATGGACGGAATGACTGACGGACTGACGGGTGGACGGGCGGAATGCAAACCTATAGTCCTCTTCCGCGTTGCCGGTAGGGACTAAAAATTAGTTTCAACTGGGATAGAGCGGTGATACTAAATCAGTAGTGGACCTTGCTTGTATTTCTGTACAAGCCATTTTTGTGGCAATATTCAGCAATTGGATCGAATTTCCGAATCCATTTTCAAAGCTTTATTCAGTATGTGCAGATTACAGTCATTTAAGTCAAAAGAACAGTTTTGAAATCAAAGAATTAGTGCATATCTGCCAACAAAAGATGAGTATCTTGTTTTCTGCTTCTATTATTCAAGTAGTTAGTTGTTCCACATGTTCCATACGAAAGGAATTGCTGGACAATGTATTTATACATATATAAACGAAAACAAAACAGCTCAATAAAATTTCCGTGGCTTTGTTTAGACATACGTTCATAGATTTTAAAGATCGAGTTAATTTTTTTAGACAGGCATATGTAATAATATCAATGTATTTCTCTCGACCAGTGTTTGAAAAATTGACATTAACATGGTTAACAAAGAACTATTTATTAGTTTGTTCTCATTCATTCCACAATCTGATTCCCTTTATCCCGCTCTGACCTTGCAAGATAGAACTTAAAAATAATATTGATTTCGCAAGACATCAGAAGCACATGCATAAAACGCATTAAACTGTGTTGACTGGGTTTTCATAAGCAGAATAAGAAGATATTGAGAATGACCATAATTTCAACATTGATGTTGTGGGCTTGAGTTGTGGTGTTTACCATGTACATGTGCTTGTTCTCGGAGCATTCGGCACATAATAAAACATGTAACTACTGGATGTATCCCTATAAATGATGTTCTTCATAGAAAATGAACAAAATACTTTTAAAAATATTTATTCATTAAATATTGTTACTGACACCCTCTAATTACATATTACATGTATTAGTATACACAATTTCATGAAGGTGTAACTGTTTGCAACTTCGAACATGCAGAATTCAACAGTACAATAAAATATTTTATATAAAGAGCAAGGTAAACGCATGTCTTGAACATTTAAAGATTTATTTAATTCTGTATGTTTTTGTACAGGTTAAATAATCAAAGAAAACTCATTGTGACACGTCCATATAGACTATAAAAATCAATATCTTGACCTAGTTATAGGGATTTTTTCAGTAGAATGTAATTATGTCAGTCTTAATATACTATAATTTCTGATTAAAGGAAATGATAATAGATGTTTTTTCGTATTTTTTTTCGGTTGTAAGCTTTGGGTTTTTCTTGTTCGTTGTATTTTTAAATTGTTAATTTTAATTTCTCCACAATGTATGCGTTATGTAAACTGATATTAAAAACTATACTGTCCATATATGGTGGTATTACCAACTGGATATTACACATGTAAATATGACTTCATGAAAACAAAATTAATATTAATGGTAATCAAGCTGAGATTGATTTTAAGAAATTGCTCGTTATAAAACGATTTGTTAAATGGAATTGACAGAAAATGTTGTAGATTCGAAGAAACCTAATCAGAAAATTCAATACAATAAATAAACCTGTTGAATTAATTTTAATGATAACATTACTTGAAAATTCTAAAATAACGTAGTGAGAAACATTAGTCAAGTAGTTACCATCATGACCATTGGGAGATTTTTATAGAATAACAAACATCTGAATTCAAGTACCAAAAGTAAACAATGCGTGCCCGAATTACGCAGTAAATCACGAGTTTGCGCAGCGCACTATTTATTTACAGCTGTAATTCGGTGACAAGTTGTTTACTTCTGGTATTACGATTCAGCGAGTAGTATACGTTTTATTACATTGCACAGAATTCAGCATTTTAGCAGAAATAAACTGAAATAAAACGGACTAGGTCTTCTGGTGTCTTTCCATGGCAATTGTGACGTGAGTTCCTAGAGTGAAATACCGGCTGTTCTTTTCCCATGGGATTTACAACATCTTCGTTCAATCGGATACTATATTAAACTACCGGTTACAATGTAATAAGTGTATTAATTATACTCTGATCCTAATTAATAAAATTATATTATGTTATTTTATTTTGCTGACTGACCTGTTTAAAGTAGACAACTCTGGTCCATTCGAAATAAAAAAATGAAGTTTTACAATTAATAGACTCTGCAAAACATTATATCATACATGGTACCGAAACCTGGCTTGACAACAATTCATCCTCGTTCGAATACTTCCCAACAGATCTCTATACCATCTATAGAACTGATAGACCACCCAGTAAAAACAACCAAAGCTGGGGGGGGGGGGGTATTACTTGAAGTCCCCAAAGAATTTATTAGCACAGAAATTCAAGAACTAAAAACTGACTGTGAAATCATTTGGACACAAATTAACATATCAGGTGCAAAAAACCTATTGGTTGGAAATTATTATAGACCACTATCAGGTGACGGAACTCCATAAAGCAATTAGTTTATCATTAAGTTGAATAAATCAAACATCAAACAGTAACATATTAGTAGGTGGTGACTTCAATCTTGGTCACATTGACTGGTCTGTCCCAGAAGTAATATCAGGGAAACCAGATCAAAAACAACATAACTCACTTCTAGAAGAACTACTATTTGATCATAATTTACTCCAAATAGTGAACATACCAACACTAAAAGAAAGAATCTTAGACTTAGTACTTGTCAATAATCCATATAACATATATAAGGTCAGTACACTACCACAATTAGGCCTTCGTGATCATGACATTGTCTACGTAGAGTCTGACATCTGGTTACGCAGGGTGAGAGAAAAATCTAGAAAAATACTAAAATACAAAGCCAACTCGAATAACATCAAGTCTGATCTAGAAAAAACATACAATGATCTCGAAAACCTAGATGAAAAAACATATATAAATGATATGTGGAACACGTTTTAAATCAATCTTACTAAATCAGT
The DNA here is from genome assembly GCA_028015205.1 of Mytilisepta virgata. Classification (NCBI taxonomy): domain Eukaryota; kingdom Metazoa; phylum Mollusca; class Bivalvia; order Mytilida; family Mytilidae; genus Mytilisepta; species Mytilisepta virgata. The sequence continues at coordinate 73,567,458 of CM051521.1, forward strand.
GGAAAACAACATCCCATACAAGTTTCTAACATACGACAACAGACTACCTTGGATTCATACCAGAAAATGATAAAACGAAAACAAAATTTATTATAAGGTGAAACAAAACATAAAGTATGCTGAAAAGAACAAAAATCTTAAAAACAATTACAAAAAGAACAGCATAATGGGGTCATATTTAAAAAAATATTGGACTTACTCATAAATGAACCCGAACAACAGTGTAACAATCAGTCCAAACCCAAAAAACTATTTTCCTTCATAAAATTACTGCGCACATATAACACAGGTATCGCTCCTCTGAAAAAAGGACAGAGCCAGAAAACTATCGCCCGATATCATTGACATGTATTTCTTGTAAACTTATGGAGCATATCATCACCAAACACATCATAAACCATCTTGAAAAGAACAATATACTTTATGACCTCGAGCATGGCTTCCGTCAGTCTACACTTGTGAAACACAACTCATTTCATTCACCAAAGAGCTCGCAGAAAATAATAACAGCAACACACAAACAGACTTAATCATACTGGACTTCGCCAAAGCCTTTGACAAAGTCCCTCATAAAGATTGCTTTATAAATTGAACTACTACGGTATCCAAAATGAAACACTAAACTGGGTCTCTGCCTTCTAAGTAACTGAAAAAAACACAGTCCTTAAAGTCTCACAAAAAACCAGTTTAAACATGACTATATCTTCCACAATCACAAACTTTAATTGGTCTCCTCAGCTACATATCTGGGTATTACACTACAAGCAAACGTAAAATGGCAACAAATCTTTAGTCTTCCTAAATAGAAACTTAAAACCAGCATGTAAAACATCAAAACATCAAACCTCAGGCATATCTGGCGCTAGTCCGACCAAAACTGGAATGTTTATGTTCAGTATGGGACACTCACACAGTTGAACAAACTTCTAAAATCGAGATGGTACAAAGACGAGCTGTCAGATATGTCTTGAACAGATACCATACCACCAGTAGTCCTATCGACATGACAAATTCATTAAACTGGCCAACACTACAAGAAAGAAGACTATGCACAAGATTAATAATGTTCTACAAAATAGTCCATCAAATCTTAGCAATCCCATCTGCTATTCTCATAACATCAGACAGTAGAACCCGCAAAAATCCTAATTTCACTTTCAGGCATGTTTCAACCAAACAAGATACATATAAATTTTCATTTTTTCCATATACCATAACTCAATGGAATTCATTACAAATCCATACAGTCGCTGTCACAAGAGTCGACACTTTCAGAGAACAGCTCACACCAATTCATTTAATTTATTATTAGACTATGTGCATAGCTTTAATTACAATTTAAAAATTTATGCACTCCAAATTCATTTTCAATTATTTTTGTATTCTTGTAAATATATATATAGGCCACGCTGCGCAAAACAGTCAATAATCTTCAGATCACTGAAGAACTACTGAAAACCTAAAGAAGAATAAGAACCGGTTCATATATTTTTTCATTAATATATATATTTATATGTTTATTGTCATCAAACATATAATATACAAATTTTTGTTGCACACATTCAAAACAAAGCGGAGAAACACACAAACAAGCAAAATAATCAAACAGTACATTTGAAGGTTTAGAAACTTCTGACAACAGCTCTAAGACCTGTTCAAGAAGAAGCCAACAATTCTTACATGTCTCTTTGGGATTTAATTTAAGAGATAGAAAAGCTTTTCATCTTGATCCAAATTATTAAAATTGAAATTATCTGAATAACTATCTAAAGTACGAAAGACGTCTTCCACTAATTTTGGTTTATTTTACAATTTAATAGGAAATTGATCTCGTCCAAACTTATTTTGCACATTTTCATAATCTTTCTTTTTTTAAGTTGACCACTCTCAATTCCGATACTATGGTTACTGATGTTGATTTGTATAAAAAACATTTCCATATAAAAAATCATTAAAGGATAAATATAGTTCTTATCAGTCGGAAGTTTTACTTTCCTATACAAATAAAATATATTAATCTCATTAAAACTAGCAATATTCTGAAATATAAAGGGCAACTCCTCATAAAGGGCATTTTTTTTCTGCTTCCTTGGGTGCCCTTTATAAACAGGTTTGACTGTATATTTTATTTCCTATTTTACTATATACTTACCTATTTATTAACTAAAAATGCTTAACATTCATCATCAAGATTTGTTTTTTATTTCTTAATTGTGTTTTACGTGTGTGTGTGTTTGTTTTCTTTTTTTTTAAAGAAATGTTTTTTCTTGAGAATTGTTTTGAAATATTCATTTTATTTATAATCGGATTAAAGTTCATCGTTATATTGGTCATTAAGAGGAGGGTAATATTTAACTATCAAATAATAAAGAAAACAAAAAACAATTACATAAGACAAAAGTTGAAGAAAACTTTTGATGTTAGGAAAGATGCGAATTTTACTTTTGACAAAAATAAAAATATCCTGAATAAACTGAGATCTGAAATGCTTTTTTGATAACAACAAAATACAAGCGGGTATTCCTAGGATAACCAACAATAAGAAAACCGATAAAAGGACGGCTGGAAACTGTGGTAGTTGTATTTTGTTCAAGCAAACATTGTCTAATCGTTTGATCGTAATGTTTTGTGTGTCAGCAAGGTACGAATAACTTGCACATATGTCATTTACAGTCTGAAAACTTATGTTTGGAATTGAAACCCAGTACACAAATAAAACCAATAATACAATTTGCAAAATATAACAAAGTATATAAGGTTGTGCAAAGCGATCATCTGCTTGTGTAGACTTTTCAAGTTTTGGTAGCCGAGATCCATTACGTATAACTCTCAAATATGGATTGGTTATCTACAAAGAGATAATTTCATTAAATAACGCTGTACAATCAAGGAATTAGGGAACCTTCGACCATTCTTCCTCTAAAGAGCCTTTTATAGTTTCGGATTGATCTTGGTATTACTATTTAACATAAATCTAATTACCTTTCACGTACTATATTATCATGTAAAACATGTCAACTATGTTTTTTTTTACAAATTTCTAAAGAAATAAGTCGGATTTAACAAAATAAGATCGTATAAAGAAAATAGAATGAGTAGGAAAGCATTCAGCCAGGGATGACATGTTACAAGAACGACTGATTACAAAATGTTACAGAAAAAGGTCGAATATACATGTGCAGCTTGAAGTCAATGTAGCTAAATATTGAACAAGCTTTCTTTACCTGCTTCAGTAACTTCAGCACAGGTACATCAATCTCCGGGCGTACAGAGTGATGGTAGGTCATTTTGGGATCAACTTCAGGACAATAGTTCTTCATGAATATAAGGCTGTTTTGGTTAATTCCTAAGTGCTTCATAAAATCATTTTTTCTTTTGTCAATATTTTCTTTTACTGTGTCGTCAAACTGGTCTTTCTTTGTCATTACACCAAATACTGGTATCACTACAAGTAAATTCACAGTTATTTTCATTAATGCCTGCAGCAACAGATATTATTTGAAGTAACTGTTGTCCTGACATTTTTACTTACAAAATTCATTTATACGTAATATCTAATGTAATTCCGATATATTTTTGACAATTTGTTATTGTTTGTATTTCCATTTTCCTTGTTACTCAGTGCCAGGGTTTTAATTTTACTTGCTCTTATAGAATTTCTCTGATTGCTCTTGTATTTTATAACAAACATATTTCAATGTGTCTTAAAGGATACTGAAATAGATACTTGCTGGTAAATAAACCAAAAATGTACATGTATATTAGTGCATGAGGAACGTATATACTTGTACTACATTGTCTGCAAAAAACATTCTGATGGCGGGAAATACCTTGAATATTTTATAATCATACATCAGTTACATGTAACTTTATAATGGAAAAAATATATATTTAATTTTACGTGTACGGTACGGTTCAATACAAAAAGTGACCACAGGCTACCTTTCATCTCTGGTCTAAATTTCTCGGACTAACAACAAGAGATTAAACTAGAGCAGCTCGAACAAACCAGTCGACTGATTTAACATGGACTTTAAAGCAGAAATTAGAAGAACATCAAATATCTTTTAAATCTGTCATAATCTCTGTTTATTGATTTTTTAAATCCCTGGTCATATTTAATCAAATGATTTGAATAATAATCTTTGCTTAGCAGTGGATGCACCATCTTTGGAGACCAAATGAAAAACCTCACTTATAGCATATACAGTTAGGTGCAGACATAACCTCTCACCAAGTTAACTTTGAGCAGTTCTAATTGATTGCTGTAAATTAACATAGAGAAGTTCTGCTGAATGCTTTCGAACTGCTCTAGAATATAATCTTGACTGCTCTCGAACAGAATCCTCATTGCCCTAGAACAGAATTCTGACTGCTCTAGGCTGTCATGTCAAGAACAGCTCTAACCTTTCACAGTTCTATAACCAGTCATTGTCTAAAACAGTTGTAGTAACAGTCAGGATTTAGAATAAAAAAGAAATTCCAACTTAAACTTTCAGTAAAGTCGTTTTGTAACACTATAAATAAAAATACCATACTGAAATAAAGCCATGATCAAGTTGTATTTTTTTCAGTATTATTTGGGGGTGGGGGCTAATTGCATGATGTATGATTGGGGTATTTTAATGCGTCTTTAACAAACGAATACCACATCCAAGGTCAAACTTCCACAGAGAATAAAAAAGAAAAAAAAGATAATAATCAGGAAGCAGCATATTGGAATTTACAAAAATATCCGTTTTCTCATGTAGGGAGTGAGTCTATTTAATTTCACAAATGGCATATATATATATCCAGATCATTCGCATAGAATTAATGAAATAAAGCGATATCTTCGCAAAAGCAGCCGTTAATCAGGACTGCTTTAATACTTGACCAGAGCTGTTCTAAAAAGCGGTCGTGGACCAGGACTGCTCTGATTCTTTACCAGAGCTGTTCTACGTCCTGAACAGATTCTTGACCAGAGCTATTCTTCTTCCTGACTGCTCCAAGTTACCTGAGAACTGCTCTGACTTTAGACTGCATGTGTGTCGTCCTTACCACCAATGCAGAGACTTTTATGGTCCACAAGGCAAACCCGATCGCGAGGACGAACTTAATTTATCCTGAGCTCAAAATAAAACGCAGTCTCCGTTTTAATGGCAACCAATAAGCAGAGATTAGGATCAAACAGACAGTCACAATCGATTCCTTTTACAAGTGCTTCCTATTTCGGTATTTTTGGTTGAGTACTTGTTGTTTAATATAAGTTTGGTTTTTGGTCTTACAAATGTTTCGGTTTTAATGCTGCTGATGAGAGGTAACTCCTTGAAATGCGTCGTATACAGCATAGTATAAATTTACTGTATCTAATATTAGTATCTTTGGATTGTTATTTTGAAACTCCTGGGATGATGCCTCTGCTGGTGGACCCTAGGTCCCCGAGGGTATTCGCCAACCCAGTCGTCAGACTTGTCTGACATGATTATTCATTGATTTGTTACAGAAATTACCAGTATTTAGCAAAATTCAAAAATAATAGAAATAGTAAGGGTTCATTCCTTGCTTTGTACATGGTAGATCTCCTTAGCTGAAATTTGGCTTCCTATTTCGGTATTTTTGGTTGAGTACTTCTTGTTTAATATAAGTTTGGTTTTTGGTCTTCCAAATGTTTCGGTTTTAATGCTGCTGATGAGAGGTAACTCCTTGAAATGCGTCGTATACAGCATAGTATAAATTTACTGTATCTAATATTAGTATCTTTGGATTGTTATTTTAAAAATAAAATAGAAATTTCCCTTAATTTTGTCTGAAATTTTGATCCTTTTGAAAATCAGGACGGACTAAATCATATCAGATAGCTAACATGGGTTAAAGTATTAGTTATTGACCTATGAAAATTTTTGTAAGCTCTTTGAAAATTGTGACGGTATCTAAAAAAAACTTACAGGTACTTTTACTTATCGCTACATCTTTTATGCACTCAAACAGCTTTAATGGCAGAGAGACTGTTGATTCAGCCGAAGCTACAACTATTATTCTATCTATTTTTAAATAATCTCCCCTACTATAAAGAACAGATTCAAGCTTCTCCACTTCCTTCATCTTTTTGAATTGATCCATAAGATCACTTGGGTTCTCGTATTCCTCGATTTTTCCATCAAATAAAGCTCTCAAAAACATTTTGTTGAACGTACTATTTTCATCTTCTAAGCCTTTTAAATCAATAAATGTAGGAAATAGTACCTCCTGGTCTTCGGTATAATATGTTTTATATGAGCGATAACTGAAAAAAAAAGATTTTAACAATACAACACTCTCACTAAATAAGTTTCGTAGATAGTCAAATTAATGCATTGAGTAAATTCAGGAAAGCGGAACTTATTTGTATTAAGCAATATTTATATACATGAACATATACAATTTTCCTGAAATATTACATTATTTACTAATTTTTAGTAGACTTTTTATAACTCCATGTATCTAGGGACTTTGATGAAGGCAAATAGTGTTTGCCGAACTTTTGTTTTAACTTTAACTGCAATTTATGATGCGTCTTTTAAAATACACAATGCTAAAGCAAAATAATTTAAGATCACTTCTCAGATATTTAATTTTCGACTTTTCAGTAATGCATATTAATTTCTTGATCTGCGATCTTGTTAATAAGAGATTACAAAATAGATCATTCTGTGTATATTTTGGTGGAAACAATGTAACTGGTTGGGTTACTATAAACAATCGCTTAGACGATGCATATGCACTCTAAACGTTAGTTTCTAAAAGTATGATCTCGTCAATAGTCAGATCTTCAGTATTGAAGATGCACGCGTTTAAAAGAAAACAAAAAATTTAAATTGTTTTTGATGACTCATGAAGGTTAGTTTAGAGAATAGAATTCCTATCAAAACCGACAACATAAAAATTTCAAACGATAGATCATTTATTGAATACGGGAACAGCAAAAATAAGACAAACGTATGCAATGAAAGATTTAACAATATATCAAAACTAACAATGTAACTAAAAACTAACCACACTATTGGATGAATATATACACCGAGTAATTTAAATTTTGATACATGTGACACAAGACCAAAAACCTAAATTATGGCATCATAGTATATATATGTGAAAGAATTTTCCAAACCTTTGAAAATGATTTGTTTTTTGGTCTGACCCTTCTCCAAAGCTGCCAACCTGTGCATAAGCTGTCCAGTTGTCTAGTCTAACGCTTGTTAAAGCAGTGTTGATGAAAGAACTTTTCCCACATCCGGGTGTTCCTATTACTACAACATTAAGTCTTTTGTTTCCTTTCGTCACGTTCCTTTTTATATCATCAATAAGTCTCGTCTTCACCTCCCAAAGTTCGTGTGTTGTTGGGTCCACTATATTCGTGACATGGTCCTCACGGTTTGTGTTTGGAACCGGTACCTGTTGTCCTGGCATCCTTATGAAGGTTCATAAAAGCTTTACAAAATAAATGAAAAATACGGTTATATTCTACACCACACAATAACTGTCCTAATGTGAAATATCCAATATGGTTTATTTCAGTTTTGTCCTGTGTTTTGATGCACTGTATGGCCATTTTGTTGACTGAAATCAAAAGCAGAATAACCCCAAGATTGTTATATCACACCGATGGATAATATTTGTCGATAAGTGATACGTGTTTTATACGCTTTATCATACATTTGTACATTTCGACATATCTTTTAACAGTAGCGATTATATTTAGTACTAAATATATGATAAATATAAATAAATAAACAAATATTTTGATACAAATAAGTATTAGTTAATGCAAATAGTTTATTTAGTAACTTGGACAACTTCCTTGTAAACACGGAAACATTCAATAAAAACTGAGAATAGCATGAAAAGTATAAATTTCATTTTGTAAATGGCGGGGCTAGAGACAGTATTTTATGATATTTTATCAAAGATAACAAGTAGCAAAAACGTTTACAGAAATAGTAAAATTCATCATGTGCATTTTCATTACAAAAACTTCACATTAAATATATAGGAATTTTGAGCTATCCCTGTTTCGACAGGAATTTTTAGATAAGGTCCAAGATAACAATACTTTGTTGGGACAACGTTGGCGATCGGTTGGCACAGTTGGCAGATGGTTGGCATTGGCGGCACAACATTGGCCCAACGTTGGCCCAACACATCTCGCCCAACGGTTATTCTGATGCTGTTGGGCCAACATTGGCCTAACACTACTTTGCCAAAGGTTATTCTGACACTGTTGGCCCATTGTTGGCCCAATAGTTCCGAGCCGACTGTTATTGTTTAATTAATGGGCAATTTGATACATTTTTTTTCAGTGTAGTCTCGCATATTTGATATATATAAATACATGAAATATGAAAAATTGGTGTAGATGTCCTAAAAAAGTATTCCTTATTTGTCCTGCACCCGATGTTAGTTTTTTCATAATTGCACAATATTCACAACTGCTTTTTAAAATCATTAATTAATATATATTAGATATAAAATATATGTTTTATCAGAGATGAAGTTTTATAAAATGATCTAAAATGTGTTGCTGATAAAAAAAAACCCTTTAAAATCATCTTATATTAATTTTTCTGTATTCTGAATATTTTTTTCCGGTTAATAGATATTAATCTTTTGTAAATATGTGAGGTGAGAATGTGGTCTAGATGCTGCAATAAAGATAAACAGACGTTTTTGATTATACAAGGCGTGTAGAGTGTCAGTTTTGTCATTTATAAATTTCGCGCCTTTCATTAGCGTCTTTGTCTCTGGAACCCAGTAACAACAAAGGTCGACATAATCACCTGGTGATTTCAATACACAGAATACACCAAACTGATCAGCTTTATCATCTTTTTAAAATACAATGTAAGTAAATTTGTATTTTATACTTTTATTTGTTTTTTGAAAAAGTTAATGCAAGGATTTTGTAGGTTAATCATAATCCTTGGTTTGTTTAAATTGTCTATAATCCTGGTAATTTTTTTATGATAGGCGATCGATAGGAGACATATACTAAATATAAGAATAGTTATTTGTTTGAACAAGATAAATAAATGTAAAAGGATCGACCATGCAAAATATTTAATTTTCTGAAAGGTGGAAAGAATATTATATGCTGATAAAAAATATCGTTAAAATTTTCTTTCTGTGTTTGGAATATTGATGTAAAAGTTAAATTTGACTGTATTTGATGTTGATATGGGCAAAAATAGCCTAGCTTTTCTAATGTATAATTCTATGTGGAAAAAAGATTCGCCTAGCTGGTTATACTAATTTTATTACCTTCAGTATGATAAATATTATTTATGTTCTTTAAACATCTTAAATACATAAAACTAGCCTGTTTTGATTTCTATTTGATGTCTATTTGATTTCTTTTTTGGTTTAAAAGAAAATGTACATTTAATGATTTTGTCTTTTAATAAGTTAGATTAACAATCAGAGTTCATTTTTAATAAATAATATTTTTTTTGTAGTTTTCTGGACAAAAAGCGAATTTCATAATTTTATATTGACTTTTTAATTAAGCTAGTTTATACTGTGAGAAAACCAAGCAACATATTTAAAGAATAAGCATCTATAATAAAACAAAGATATCAAGTTAACATAAATGACTTCTATTGCTTCTTCTAGGTCAATCATCTTGGAACCATAGGCGGAAATAGATGCACAGAATGCACAAGACACACGTTAAAATACTGTTTCTCTAACCATTGAGCAGAAATGAAAAAATAGGCAGAACAGGAAGAGCAGACGGAAAATACTCAAAATTAAATAAATCTGCCTCAGATATCATGTTTTTTCTTCCATATTTTAAGGTCATTAGATCAGAGGTATTCAGATTCAATTTATGTTGGTATTTTTTATTTCCTAACCAAACCATGTTGGCCCACTGGTGACAGATTGTTGGTAGAAAAGTAAAAGGTCATTATAAAAAAGGGTCGGCATTTGGTTGGCAGTTTGTAGAATTTGTTGGCTAATTGTTGTTGGTCCAACGTTGGTCCAACGTAATTCCTTACTGAAATAGTTTGGCAGATTGTTGGCAAATTGTTCACTTTGTTGGCAAACTGTTGTTGGGCCAACGAAGGCCCAACATATTGGGCCAACGGAGGGTCAATGAGAAAAAAAAATTACGTTGGCCCAACGTAATTTGCCAACGTTGGCCCAACAATGTTGCCAACGAAATGCCAACGTTGGCCCAACATATGATTGCTATCTGGGATATTTTCAAGTAACATTTCCAAATTCTTTTGTTTTCTGGTAGTCTTAAAATATAAGATGTTTACACGTGTTAGCCATTAAATGTACAGATTGGATTATCATGTAGTTTCAATACAAGTTTATTATACATTAAACTAAACGTACTTAGTTTCCTTTGATTTTTAACAAATCTATTTCAGGATGACAAGATTCTCTTTACTATTATTTCTAGTAGACACCTCCTTAGTTCCACATGTACCATGAATATTGGAGTGTTTTGTCCAGTTGTATTAAATCTTTTTGAGATACCCATTTTGAAGTACAAATGTGCACATTTCGTCGATTTACGACCCATCAGCTGTGCTTAATGCCTAAAATGTTGAAAACCAAAAAAAGAAAAAAAAAATTCAAAACGTTTAAGAGCAAATTCAAAAATGCCAAAATGACCAAAAGGGGTAAAGCCAGAACCATATCAGAACAGAGCTACATATATGCATGATAGATATTCTCCTCAGTTTTCACAAATTTTACAATTTTGTAACAGTACATTTTAAGTATCATTTTCAGGCTAGTATCGAAATGCTATCAACAAAGCTGGCGACATAACGAATTGTAGAGAGTACAAATATATGAATACATGTATTTAACATATATGTTTATTAAAGAAACCCTAATCAATAAGTTGACAATACTAATGTAAAACTTAAGTAATAGATTGTTATCATTTTGGGTAGTGGGTGCATGACATTTGTAGAATATCTTAATCATTGAGCTGGAAAAAGAAAACTGTATGCTAACCAAATCGTTATCATGTTGTTCTGTAGATATGGTTAAATAATAATATATTATTTTACAGTGTTATGTACAATACGGAAAAATATTATACGAGTCGGTATTGTATTGAAAACCGACGAGTACAATATTTTCCGTATTGTATATAACACTGTAAAATAACATATTTATGATACATTTCAACATATTTCAAGAAAAAATTAAAGTGAAAACTTGCAATTATATTATAAAAGACAAAAAAAAAAAAAAAAACAAAACAAAAAAAACAGTATTTTATAACAACTTGTATCACAGATAAATACGATCTGAATCAACAGATATTTAAGAAGACATGAACTAAACTAATAAAGGATACATAACAAAGTTTTTAAGTACAGTATTATGTACAATATGGGAAGATATAGCTTTTCTAAATTGGATTTTTTATTGGATAAGTAACAAGAATATTAACAGAAATTTTAACTTGCAACATAAGAATAAACAAAACTATTTCAATTTTCATTTACGTGCAAACTATGAAGTTGAATGCGGAAAAAATATTATTTTCTTCACAATGTATCACAGTGACAAGGCTATAATGCATAAAAACCTGTTTGACCTATTTAATATTCAGCTAAAAACCAAGATACAGTCTGCCGTCCAATATGGAAAAATACGGCCTTTTCTGTACGTTTCCGGTTTATACAGTACAATACGGAAAAAATACGGCTTTTTGTATATTTCCGGTTATACATTACGGAAAAGATATTGTACGGTCACGTGTCATGAAGCTTTTCTCGTTGGATTAAAAATATAACTGTATAATAAAATGTGTATTAATAGCGAAATGCCGACCAAAGGTCCCCTGCAAAGAAAATGCATTTAACATGCTACGTTGTAATAATTAAGTCAGTTCTGTAATAGATATCCCACGAGGACGCAATGTGTATGCGAAGGATGATCTTATACAGGCACACCAAGTCCGAGTGGGATAACTGTTTTACATCCAAGCTCATTCGGAGTAAATAATAATAAACTTTAGGTAAAGATGTCAGTACTATTATACATTATATATTTACTTAAATATATATATTATATATTGTATACCACATCGGAATCCATAACATAATGTTTATATAGGTAAAATTAACATTTCTTCGGTGTGAGCTTGCGTAATCTAATGGTAAATTGGGCCTGGGCGGAAAAAAAGGCGCCTGGACGAAGAAACAAAAGGCGTCTGGGCGATATACTAAGCGTCCCTGGTTCGAATCTTAGTAGATTCTTTCAAAATTTTAATGTATATTTTTAAATTTAATTTATCTTTCTGCATAAATTTTTCCCGCTAACTTTAAACGTAACAAAGAACGCTTCACCCCGATCCGCCTAAGACCCCCCCCCCCCCCCCCCCCCGTAAGAACAAATTAGCTGGGATATAATCTTTGATGTGTCTGCAATTATAGACACAAATGTCATGCAGCATGACGTTTATAACTTTAAACAGTTTGGATTTACAATGGAAATGTAAATTATGTAGCGTAATATCCACATATGTCTTTCATATTTAATTTTTAAATTGTACATTTATAAATTAGAGTTATTGTATTGGGTAACCTTTTAATGCGTACATTGAATTTACAGAACTAATTAAATTTTTCTATCCTACATTGAACTTTTGATCTTGTCCCTAAGTCCATTGTTAATTCATATATGTATATCTTCCTGTAGTTACGAAGAATTAAATGGATATCACCCTCACACACAATACAGATCATTAGGCCTTTGTTTATCTATAGTTTTAAATGAGACAAAGGCATTAAAACAAAACGATGATTTAACGTATGTGACAATATAAAAAGATATGAATAAAATCAATCAAATTATAAAGAGAAGAAATAAAGTTAACTAATTTAACTGAAGTTGATAATCATCCCAGATAGCAACCATGTGCTGGGCCAACGTTGGCATTTCGTTGCCAACACTGTTGGGCCAACGTTTTCAAATTACGTTGTGCCAACGTAATTTTGCTCATTGGCCCTCCGTTGGTCCAACATGTTGGGCCTTCGTTGGCCCAACAACAGTTTGCCAACAATCTGCCAACCTATTTCAGTAAGGAATTACGTTGGGCCAACGTTGGACCAACAATAATATGCCAACAAATTCTAAAAACTGCCAACCAAATGCCAACCATTTTTTATAATGACCTTTGACTTTTCTACCAACAATCTGCCATTAGTGGGCCAACATGGTTTGGTTAGGAAATAAAAAATACCAAGATAAGTTGAACCTGAATACCTCTGATCTAATGACCTTAAAATAGGGAAGAAAAAAACATGATATCTGAGACAGATTTATTTAATTTAGAGTATTTTACGTCTGCTCTTCCTGTTCTCCTATTTTTTCATTTCTGCTCGTTACATATCTAGATGGTTAGAGAACAGTATTTTAAGGTGTGTCTTGTGCATTCTGTACAACTATTGCCGCCTATGGTTCCAAGATGATTGACCTAGAAGAAGTAATAGAAGTCATTTATGTTAACTTGATATATTTGTTTTATTACAGATGCTTATTTTTTTAAATATGTTGCTTGGTTTTCTCTCAGTATAAACTAGTTTAATTAAAAAGTCAATATAAAATTATGAAATTCGCTTTTTGTCCAGAGAACTACAAAAAAAAAATTATTTATCAAAAATGAACTCTGATTGTTAATCTAACTTATTAAAAGACAAAATCATTAAATGTACATTTTCTTTTAAACCAAAAAAGAAATCTAATAGAAATCAAAACAGGCTAGTTTTATGTATTTAAAGAACATTTCTTGACTTAAAAAATATAAGTTGTTTAAAAAAATGAAAACTTTATCATACTGAAGGTACTAAAATTATGATAACCAGTTAGGTGAATCTTTTTCCCCATAGAATTATACATTAGAAAAGCTAGACTAACAAATATAGTCAAATTTAACTTTCACATCAATATTCCAAACACAGAAAGAAAAATTTAACGACATTTTTATCAGCAACATATTCTTTCCGCCTTGCAGCCAATTTAATATGTTGCATGTTTCAATCCTTTTAAATTTATTTAACTTGTCTAAACAAATAACCATTCTTAGGGACGAGATCAAAAGTTCAATGTAGGATAAAAAACTTAATTTACGTAGTTTTTTTCACTGACCCCTCCCCCCCCCATTTACATAATTTGGGAAAAATTGATTGATCAATATGAGCATATGCTTTGCGAGTATACTTTTTGTGTCATGGGTCCTGTTTTTACCTCAACAATGTATTTTTTTCTGTATATTGTCTTGGACATCACTTGAATCCGTATTTTTCAATCCGAAAATCGATGTCAGATAACAAAACTTGCAGCGATTTTTACCCCCCCCCTCCCCCCACCCCAAACTATTGAATTAAGTTTTTTATCCTACTTTGAACTTTTGATCTCGTCCCTTATATTTAGTATGTGTCTCCTATCGACCGCCTATCATAAAAAATCACCAGGATTATAGACAATTTAAACAAACCAAGGATTATGGTTAACCTACAAATCCTTGAATTAACTTTTTTCAAAAAACAAATAATAAAATACAAATTTACTTACATTGTGTTTTAAAAAGATGATAAAGCTGATTCTGTGTATTGAAATCACCAGGTGATTATGTCGACATTGTTGTTACTGGGTTTCAGAGACAAAGACCATGAAGACGCTAATGAAAGGCGCGAAATTTATAAATGAGAGAACTGACACTCTACACTCCTTGTATAATCAAAAACATCTGTTTATCTTTATTGAAACATCTAGACCACATTCTCAACTCACATATTTACAAGAGATTAATATCTAGTAACCGGAAACAAATATTCACAACACAGAAAAATTAATATAAGATGATTTTAAAGGGTTTTTTTATCAGCAACACATTTTAGATCATTTTATAAAACTTCATCTCTGATAAAACATATATTTTATATCTAATATATATTAATTAATGATTTTAAAAAGCAGTTGTGAATATTGTGCAATTATGAAAAAACTAACATCGGGTGCAGGACAAATAAGGAATACTTTTTTAGGACATCTACACCAATTTTTCATATTTCATGTATTTATATATATCAAATATGCGAGATGATTGTAAAGGATTTTTTTTATCAGCAACACATTTAAGATCATTTTATAAAACTTCATCTCTGATAAAAAATATATTTTATATCTAATATATATTAATTTATGGTTTTAAAAAGCAGTTGTGAATATTGTGCAATTATGAACAAACTAATATCGGGTGCAGGACAAATTAAAGAATATTTTTTAGGACATCTACACCAATTTTTCATATTTCATGTATTTATATATCATGTATATGTAAAATATGCGAGAATACACTGAAAAAATTGTATGAAATTGCCCATTAATTAAAAATAACAGTCGGCTCGGAACTATTGGGCCAACAATGGGCCAACAGTGTCAGAATAAGCTTTGGAAAAGTTGTGTTAGGCCAATGTTGGCCCAACAGCATTAGAATAACCGTTGGGTGAGATGTGTTGGGCCAAAGTTGGGCCAATGTTGTGCCGCCAACGCCAACCATCTGCCAATTGTGCCAACCGATCGCCAACGTTGGCCCAATAAATTATTGTTATCTGGGATTGATTATAGCTATTTTATGCATTTCTTGGACCAAGGAGACAAAAATGGGACAAAAAGGAAATATGTATCAAATTGAAATATATCATAATTATGTTTATATGACATATTTGATCCGGTATCACAGAATGTTGTTTACAGGTGCCGTATATGATGCAGGGACTGCTTACCCTCCCCGAACACCTGGGTTCACTCCTTGTTTTTATAGGAGTTCGATTTGTTCATCGTTTTTTTAGTTTTCAGTGTTTATTTATTGTGCTTGCGGTTGTTTAGTTGAATTACCGATTTTTGTATCCAATGGATTACGTTTTTGATTTGCTTCTTAGTTATATTTGCTGTTAATATTTTTGGTTTTTCTGTGATGAACTATTCCTATGTTCCTTTTCTCTATAATTCGCCACGTTTTTAAGCTCTTATACAATGACGCAAATAATATCAACAACTTACATGTACTTTCGAACATTGTCGTTTATTTTAAGTTTTAAAAGTTCAAAAAATTTTTTTTCCAAAATTTAACATCGCAAAATCCTAAAACTATGAAAACGAAATATTATTTAGAACAAATTAGAAATAATCTTAGTCTAATTCTTTTTAGAAAAATGATGCATTCTATATAATATGTATGTTTATTTGTACATTTTGTAGTTAGCTATACAAAATTTTATTTTTTTAAACAATGATACCTTTACATTTTTATATACAATTAACCCTATTAAAAATAAGTTAAGAAAATTTACAAAGAAAAATTTTGATTTCAGATATGGTACATGTACATGTATATCAGTTTAAATTTTCTCTTATTTTAATATTTTTGTTCCATAATCATGTCTAATATCTTTATTTAAGTTTTCAATTACATTTTTTGTACACTTGAATGCCCCCAGTTTATTTCACCGCGTATTTTGTTATATTTTCGACACTAGAAATATTTTGATAGGTGAATTACTTAAAAACCCATTCCTTAGTGCTGATTTAAGGTTTTTATATAGTCCCTAGGGCTTATTTGTGGTCCTTCGTGCATAAAGGAGGTCCTTTGCGGTGTTTTATATGAATACATGTACACGGAGGTCCATTTACACCCAGATTTGCAGTCCTTTCCCATAAGAAATCTAAATGGAAGGGTTTTCGTGTTAAAATACATGTTATCAATTGATTTCTTACAAGAAAAAGTATCTATTTTGGTAAAAAGGCCGTTGAATATTTATCAAAATTATTTTTACTTCATACAATTTCTTGACTAGAAATACGTTTACACACAACGGCTATTCCACACTAAACTATTACTAAGTGATGATTTCTCGAAGTCAGTTGTTAAACGTCTTCCTGATACTACACAAATGTTCTTTATGCTCGCCACGTTATATACCCAATATTCTGATTTCGGTTTGTATATTTACCCGTTTATCTTTTATCTAAATTTACTTACCAACAGATGGTTTATAGTAATTAATTATTCGAAAAAATATTCAGTATATAAATATTCATGTAGTTTATTCTTAGTAACCAGATTAAGTGTGTTTTTACCTAATTAGATACTCTCATAAAAACAATGTAACAGGCTTTAGTATCTTAAGATAGGTGTATTGCTTACAAAACATGTCCTTAGTCCTGATTTAAGGCTTTCATATAGTCCTTAGTGCTTCTTTGTGGCTCTTCGTGCATTAAGGGGGTCCTTTGTTTTATGGACCGAATATGAATACATGTACACGGAGGTCCATTTATACCCAGATTGTCTGCCCTTTTCCATAAGAAATCTCAATGGAAGGGGCTTTTGTGTATATATAAATTTTATATTGATTCATTACAAGAAAAAGTAACTATTTTGATAAACTAGAGGCTCTCAAGAGCCTGTATCGCTCACCTGGATTTAACCTTTCACCTTGAGCAGACCTAAAAATTTAAGTGTTGCAGTCAATTTGGCTGGTTTTTCTATAGGATTCTATGTTAAACTAATTTCAGCTGTGGCAATCATCTTGGTTGACAGTCCAGGTCAACAGATACATTTCTAAAAGAGAACCATCTAAGGACCATTTCTGCTAAGTCTTATTCCAACTGGCTAAGCAGTTTCAGACAAGAAGATTTTTAAATGAATTTTCCTATAGGGTCTAATATTTAACAAAGCCATCTTGGTTGACAATCCGGGTGATCAGACACATTTCTGAAAGAGGACCTCCTATGGACCAATGCTGCCAAGTCTGGCTCCAATATGTCAAGTGGTTTCAGACAAGATTTTTCAATGAATTTTTCCATAGGGCCCTATGTTAAACTAAGTTCGAGTGTGGCGGCCATCTTGGTTGACAGTCTGGGTCATCGCACAAAATTCTGAAAGAGGACCATTGCTATCAAGTCTAATTTTAATTGGCTTAGTGGTTTCAGACAAGATTTTTGAGTGAATTTCCCATAGTGTCCTATGTTAAATTAAGTTCTGCTGTGGCGGCCATCTTGGTTCAGAGTCCACGAAATCAGACACATTTCTGAAAAAGGACCTCCTAAGGACCAAGTCCTGCTCCAATATGTTAACTGGTTTCAGACAAGAAGATTTTTTAATGAATTTTCCTATAGGGCCCTATTTTAAACTAAGTTCGGTTATGGCGGCCATCTTGGTTGACAGTTCAGGTCATCGGACACCCCTCTGTAAGAGGACCATCTAAGGACCATTGCTGCCAAGTCTGGTTCCAATTGGTCAAGTGGTTTAAGACAAGAAGATTTTTAAAAGACTGCATCTTGGTTAACAGTCCAGGTCATTGGACAAATTTCTGAAAGAGAACCTCCTAAGAACCATTACTGCCAACTTTGGTTCCAACTGGCCTTTTAGTTTCACATAAGAAGATTTTTTAAATTCACCCCCCCCTTTTTTCTATTTTTAGTAACAGCAGCCATGTCGGTTGGTAGTCGGAGATGCCAGACATAATTTTGGAAGGGGGCCACCCAAGGACCATTCCACCAAAGTTTGGTCTCAATTGGCCCAGTGCTTTGAGAAACTAGAGGCTCTCAAGATTGAACTTTTCACCTTGAGCGGGACTAAAAATTTAAGTGTTGCAGTAAATTTGGCTGGTTTTTCTATTGGGTTCTATGTTGAACTAAGTTCAGCTGTGGCAGCCATCTTGGTTGATAGTCCAGGTCAATGGACACATTTTAAAAAGAGAACCATCTAAGGACCATCACAGCTAAGTCTTGTTCCAAATGCCTAAATTGTTTCAGACAAGAAGATTTTTAAATGAATTTTCCCATAGGATCTTATATTTAACTAAGTTCGGCCGTGGCGGCAATTTTGGTTGACAATCCAGGTGATCTGACATCATTCTGAAAGAGGACCACCTAAGGACCAATGCTGCCAACTTTAGTTCCAATGGGCTCAGTAGTTTCAGACGAAAACATTTTTGAGTGAATTTCCCATAGGGTCCTGAATTAATTTAAGTTTGGCTGTCGCGGTCATCTTGGTTCACAGTCCACGAAATCCAACACATTTCTGAAAGAGGACCTCCTAAGAACCACTGCTGCCAAGTCTGGTTCCAATATGTCAAGTGGTTTCAGACAAGAAGATTTTTAAATGAATTTTACCATAGGGCCCTATGTTAAACTAAGTTCAGCTGTGGCGGCTTCTTGGTTCACAGTCTGGGTCATCAGACACAATTCTGAAAGAGGACCATCTAAGGACCATTGCTACCAAGTCTAGTTCTAATTGGCTTAGTAGTTTTAGACAAGAAGATTTTTTAGTGAATTTCTCATAGGTCCTATGTTAACTAAGTTCGGCTGTGGCGGCCATCTTGGTTCACAGTCCACAAAATCCGACATATTTCTGAAAGAGGATCTCCTAAGGACCATTGCTGCCTAGTCTTGTTCCAATTGGTCAAGTTTTTTCAGACAAGACGATTGTTCAATGAATTTCCCATAGGGCCCTATGTTAAACTAAGTTCGGCTGTGGCGGCCATCTTGGTTAACAGTCCGGGACATCGGACGTATTTCTGAAAGAGAACCTCCTAAGGACCATTACTGCCAAGTTTGGTTCCAATTGGCCTTGTAGTTTCATAGAAGAAGATTTTTAAAATTCATCCCCCTTTTTCTATTTTTAGTAACAGCAGCCATGTCGGTTGGAAGTCGGGAATGCCAGACATAGTTTTCGAAGGGGACCACCCAAGGACCATTCAATCAAAGTTTGGTCCCAATTGGCCCAGTGAAAAGGAAAGTTTACGTCGGATGCCGCCTTTAAAGGGCAAAAACTCCTATAAGGGGTCAATCAATGATTTGGGTCATGTTGACTTATTTGTAGATCTTACTTTGTTCAACATTTTTGCTGTTTACAGTTTGCCTTTATCTATAATAATATTCAAGATAAAAACCTAAAACTGCAAAATTTCCTTAAAATTAACAATTCAGGGGCAATAACCCAACTAAGGGTTGACCGATTCGTCTGAAAATTTCATGGCAAGAAGATCTTGACCTGATGAACATTTTTACCCCGTCAGTTTTGCTCTAAATGCTTTAGTTTTTGAGATATAAGCCAAAAACTACAGTTTACCCTTATGTTCTATTTTTAGCCATGTCGCCCATGTTGGTTGGGAGGCGTGATCATCGGACATACTTTTTAAACTAGATACCCTAATGATGCTTTTGGCCAAGTTTGGTTCCATTTCGCCCAGTAGTTTCAGAGGAGAAGATTTTTGTAAAAGTTAACGGACGACGGACGACGGACGCCAAGTGATGATAAAAGCTCACTTGACCTTTTGGGTCAGGTGAGCTAAAAAAACCTGTTGAATATTGATAACCAGAACACGACAACAAGCTCAAGAAATGTGACAATGTGAACCTCCACAATAAATGGGTCTGGAATAAGGAATGTCTGAGGAATTCTAATAAATATGTACTTACACGTTTTGACGGAATGATATATTACCGAATTGGTAGAGCTGTAACACTACTTGGTAAAATCTATCTTGATTTATGCCGACAAAGGTATTCGTGAGGCAGATTTAAATACATTTGTCTGCTATTTCAGTAAACCAAATGACGGGGTTTAATTGGTTTTTAACACGCATGTGATCTTGTTTTTTTTAGTACGCATTTTAAATAGCTTCTTAAATTAAATGTATATTGCATAATTCACAAGGACATGTATTGCTATAATTGTTAAATCTGCTTGTCCTTTTCTCCACTGTGATTTGATTGTTGATATGAGACGAATAAAATATTTTAAAAAGTGGTCAATTAATTTTTTGTAAATGATTCATGTGATTGGAACGGACATGATAGAAAAGAAATGTTTGTTTAGCTTTTGTATAGATAATTAGTTTAGATACTATATAAAACATACGTTGTTAGGACCACAAAGTAGTTAGGATTTTTTTGCATATTACTTTTTGTACATAATATATACAACTGTTTTTTAAAAGTTAATTATCTATTCTCTTTTTTGTTATTTTTTGTCCGGCGTTCTATCATTTTGGTTGCTTTGATTGATTGGTTCATCAATCATTTGTCAATGTTGACCTTTCCTGTTATCCATTTTGTTGTTTATTTCTTCACACATGTATGGTTGCACACAAAATTATATTTTTTATAACTTTTAATCTGTATATCCAATAAGCTTTATGAAATATTGATGTGTGTTAATATCTTTTTGTAAATTTATGAACAAATGTATTCAACTGCATGTGTTTTACTTTTCTGATAACGTTTTGTCTTCATTTTGTTGAAAACATTCTGTTGAAAACGCAAACATACAAACAAGTATAAATATAATAGCGAACAACAGTCATCAGGAAAACCCTAAGATGACAATTCATTTAAAGATTTATATTTCGTAAAAAAAAATGTGAATATGAACGGCTGTCAGAAGTGAACATAAAAAAGATAAATTCTTAAGTGTGATTCCGTTAATTTATTTTTGTCATGTTCGCCTTTCAAACTGACATACATTGTACATTTGAATTTTGTTGATATTGTCGCCCTTTTGTTCAAACTCTTGGGGCCCTCTTAAAAATGCCATTTTAAAAAAAATCGCCTAAATCCTTTCATAGATAGCCTGTCACGTGGTCTCTAAAGATTTGGTAATAATTACTAACAAATAAGTTTCTAAAAAACGTTCCACGCATATAGCTTTGGAAGTCAGTTTTAACACAAATTTGCCAAATTATCGTCTTTAAGATGCCATAAAGTAGCCTAAATCCTTTCAAGATCTCTAGAGGTATAGATAGTCAATAAGAGTTGAGCACTGGTTGGTATGATAAGATCAGTTTGAATTGACGACGTCGGTATTGCATCAATAGAATGTTGGTCAACGATATGTATAAAGTCGGTATATATATTGTATCACGGTATGACGTCGAAAGAACGTTAGATAAAGATTGTATGAAAGTTGGAATACGGTCGGCAATATTTCAAAACGACGTTGGATCAACGTCGAGTCGACTATTTGTCCGAACGTAAGCCCAATGAACAAAAGGACGATGTCCAAACGTCGGATCCTAACATTGGGTCGACGGCTCATTAAGCGACCAACAGCAGAGGTCCGTCCCAACGTAGTAATGCTATCTAGGTTATGGTGTTTGTTTGTTGTGTTCCATTCTCATGACTGTATTTTCCTTGGATTTCGAATTTATTTTTAAAGATTTTTCCCACTGTTTTTCTCTTCGGTATTTTTTACCGATATCTAAAACGAATGCAAGTTTTACAGTTGAATACATCTTTGTAATTATCATTGGTTGTAAGAGAAATAAATCTTCTTAATAAAAACATTTAATTCCGGCTAGACATTAATTATCATTGAGCGTAAAGAATTAAAAAAGTTCGAAATAAATTGTAATAACAGCTACTGGCGCCGTGGTGTAGTGGTTATCGCATTGGACTAAGAAGCCAGGGGTTCCTGGTTCGAATCCTGTTCGGGATGAAAATTTCAGGGATAAAATTTGCGACGCCCTATCGACACCATTTGCGAGGATGGTCTCAATAAACGATGCTAGTCTGTCGGATGGGGACAAAAAATGGCTGTCGCGTGTTAAGGGGGATCAACATACTTAGCACTTTAAAGACTCATCTGTAGATGTCGAAAAAGAGTAGGCTAAAATGCCGCTAAGTGGAGTGGAATTGGTATAAGTTGGTATAACTTGTTTCCCAATCCACTATAAATAAATAAGTTTAAACGGTTATACTAGACTTCCAGACTACACATATGCTACAATCGTATGTGTATGATCATATCAGTTTCCCTGTTTATAATCGTGTGTGTATTATAGTGAGATCGACTGTCCGTTTACATGCGATAATGTTGTATCCAGTTCATTTTTTTTTTTAGAAAATTGTCGACGACACGAATAAAGATTAAAAGATGCATTGTACATGTATCTTGATTAAAAACAACAGACAATAACAATACGCACAAGCCTTGCACACAATGAATTTATATATAAAAAGAAACTTTTTGTTTACGACGTCGAAATTGTTTTAAAATGATAAAGTATAAAATCAAATTACAAATTCAATATTTTTTGGCACGGGCTTATGGCTGTATTACTTTCCTATGTATTTCGAAAAGGGTTTTCCTTATTAACGCATACCGTGTAATCGAACACTTTTTACACAACTATTAAATCAGAAGTCAAATAAAAATTGTAGCGAAAATTGTTACAGACTTAACTAAATTGACATTTAAAAAGATAATAAATGAAATATGAAAAAGTAAGGGCTTTTATAGTTCAAATTGACAAAATCAGTGTCAGTTGTCTTAAAACCTTCATGAATATCGTTTTCTTTAGATATGGAGCGAATAAATACAAAATGACCTTACTTTTAAATGTCATAAAAAGGCAGAGGAAGTTAATTGTATCTTATTCCCTTAAAGTATTTTATGATCAGCTCAATATTACAAATGCTTTTTTATATAGTCGAGCATAATAGAGGAACACATCAAACATATGGATGACCTATTATCTTTTGTTTGAAAGTCACGTCCCGGATGTTGAATGGCTTACATGGCTGAAATTTCCTCCGACAAAAATTATTTATTCTTGTTGTTTAAAATGGATTTTTCTGCATGAAAAATTGAGGAGATATGCAATAGATCTTGAATATTAAAACTAGTAAGGATTTTTCAACATGTTTGGTCTAATTATAATTATTTCCAAATTCAAATGTTCAAAACCGGAAGTTGATTTGAAGTGTTTCCAAGACGTAACGTCATAGTCAATATTTCCAATATTCCGAAGTACGCAAAGCAACAAACAAGTGTAAAAAGTTTAGGTACTGGACTAGAAGTTTAACAAAATTAGGGATCTGAAGATAAAAACGATACCAACGAGCAAAATTTACAAAACGTTGTTGTTCAGAATAACGAATCCGTGGTGGAGGCTATTGGTAATTCTGATCAGATTAATGTGGATGAAGATGAAACATTGATTAAGCATGTAGTACATAGGTGTTTAATGTGTACAGGTAAAGTTAAAAATAATGAATTTATGGTATCACAATGACAACAAGGATTTTATTATCCGATTACAGGACATTGAAAATGATTATTAAAATGTCCGAGAACATCAAACAATTTGGTCTCAGAAGCAGGAGGGAGTATTCCAATCCACAAAACAGAAACTTAATGCAGTTTAAGAAGAAAGAAAAAACTATCAAGGATTTGATTAGTGACAATAAGAATAAAGTCACTCAAATAAAAGAACTTACGGAAAAAACAAGAGTGTTTACATTAGAAAAACAAACTGACAAGAAACATTTGGAAGAGCTGCGAGCAAGGATTGCCGAGTTAGAGAAACGGAAGGATGTTATTTTAGACCAGAATGCTGGTTCAATTCAGATTATAGATCTTCTGTAATTGAGGTTAGAAAAATATGAGAAGGCTGGAAATATTCAATTTAATGATACCTATGCAAACAAAGTAAAATCTACGACGGTCAGTGATTTGAGGTGCGATAATTCAGGCACAGATGATACTGACAGTAGCTCACACAGACAGGAAAATGACCCCACAAATTATGAACTCAAGAATATTCTGACAACAATAGTTGGTGACAGAAAGCAGATGAAACAAACGCAATCGGTCTTTGAATCAAAACTGTTGAATTTAGAATAGTCGAAATGATGGGCACACTTTGATTTTTGCCAGTTCTATACTCCAAGGCATCGACCCGTCCAAATTGAAAAGCAATGTTTGTATGGACACACAGAGGGCAAATGTATTGATATCTATGATGACATTCGCTACAATATTGACTTATCGACGTTCGCTACTGTTGTCATTTGTGTTGGTGGAAATGATGTAAGCAATCAAAAAGATGGGAAACAATTTATATCAGTTTACAAAGACATGATCAGATACTTGAGGTCGATGGAATGTAAAGTTCACGTGTCTAGCATTCTTCCAAGAAAGGAATGTAACCTTAGTTATTTCAATGAACTCCTGGGCACTCTGTGTATTTCATTTCAAATAATGAAATCTTTTTTTCAAATGGCAATATTATAAGAAGTTTGTACAGGTATGATAATATTCATTTATACAACTACGGTACCATTAGATATTTAAGGAATCTTAATGAAACAGTAAAAATGTTCAATGCAGATAGTATTACGCCTTACATAATGGTGTATGTTTGCCACAGGGATTCCCTTGTGAAAGCGCAAGTAGCTTGATGATTCATATAATACAAAATGTAATGATGGTGGTACAAGTGTATGTCAAATATACAATCATATTACAAACCATTTTTTTACTAGTATGACAAGGAACTCCCAACATATGCCGAGCTTTGAAATTAATTTGGGCAGTTTAAATGTTAGTTTAAACTTATTTATTTATATTGAATTGGGAAACAAGTTATACCAACTTATACTAATCCCTCCCCACTTGGCGGGTGCGAGAGCGGCCCATGTAGCGGCATTTTAGCCTACTCGTTTTCGACATCTACAGAAGAGTCTTTAACGTGCTAATGGTGTTTCTCTCCCTTAACACGGGACAGCCATTTATCGTCCCCATCCGACGGACTAGCATCGTTTACCGAGACCATCCTCGCAAATGGTGTCGATAGTGCGTCGCAAATTTGATCCCTGAAATTTTCATCCCTAACGGGAATCGAACCACGGACCTTTGGTTTCGTAGTCTGATGCGCTTACCACTACACCACGGCGTAGATGATTATTTAATTCATTCAAAAGATAGGATGTGTAGCAAAAATATATCTGGAGGTATGGCAATACTTTACAATAGAAAACTATCAAATTATCTTAAATTCATTGAAAGTGAAAGTAAATTTGTACTTTGGGTTTATTTGATCTTTTATTAGGTTGTGTCTATATACCACCAGAAAACACAAAATATTCTTATCCAGAGGCTTTAAATGAAATAGAATCAGAGATGATAAATTTAACAAATGAAAATATGTTTGTTTCTTTGATTGGAGATTTAAATTAAAAAACATCAGATTTAAAAGATTTTACAGAAAAGGATCAGTATTTATCCAAATATATTCATGTATATCAGGATTCAGATTTCAAAAACTTTACGGACGATTTTCAAATACTTCAGAAACATGACATTCTTTTAGGGAGGTATAGTTTATGTACCAGTCGGCCGAATAATTATAGCCATAAATTGATTCAATTTTGTAAAAATAACAACATGTACATAAGAAATGGAAGATTAGGAAAAGAGTATATTGGAAAAAGAACTTGTAAAGATTCGACCGTTATAGATTACGTCATTTTTTTTCAACTAATTTATTAGAATTGATGAAGGAATTTGAAGTTAAGGACTTTGATCCATGTTCTCTGATGTCAATTGTTTGGTACACGTCTTATTACATGCCTATATTCTAAGAAATGAACCTATTTCTGATACATGTTCAAAAGATGTTAATAATTCTAGTTTTGTTAAATGGAAATAAGATTCTAAAAATGACTATGTAGATGTAGCCTCCGGTAAATTGAGCACTGTTGTGGAACATGTAAATGAATTATCGCCTGATTCTGTCACGCAGTCAGAAATAGATTCTGTTGTTAAGATTTAAGCAATGTTCTTGTAAATTCAGCAAAAGATACATTTGGAAGTCTCAATAATACTACCAAAAATAAAAGTCATTCTAAACATAAACCATGGTTTAATAACAGATGTGAGAGAAAACGTAAATGTTTCAATAAGTCAAGGTCAAAATATAATAAGGTTAAAACCACAAGAACGTATAAAAATCTTTAACTGAGTTCGAAAAACTACCAGAAAACTTTGAATGAGACTTTTGCAAAATATCAACAAAACCTTTCTAAAGAACTAAGGTCCGCTTCATATACAGATCCTAAAAAGTTATGGAATATTTTAAATAGGTATTCAAGTACCAATAAATCAAAATCTGCAGACATTTCTTTGATAGAATTTTATAATTTTTATAAAATGACAAATGTTAATGAAAAATATGAGCCATTGGAGATGCGTGACATTGAAATACCCGCAAATTCATTAGAAAAAACTTGATGAAAGCATAACAGAAGCTGAGATCAGAAAAGTCGTAAAACAGTCAGTTAACAACAAAGCCAGAGTGTATGACAAAATTTTAAGATGGATATATAAAATCGACTTTAGAACAGTCTATTGATATATATTTTAAATTATTTAATCTTGTATTTACTTAGGTCGTATTCCAGAGAATTGAACTGTTGGTATAATTAAGCCTTTATATAAAAATAAAGGGGATGGTAACCGACCAGAAAATTATAGGCCAATTACACTTATTAGCTGTTGAGGAAAGGTTTTTACTGCAATTTTAAACTCCAGGTTATCTGCTATTTCTGAGGAATTTCATATCTTACATGTCTTAAATGAAAATCAATCTGGGTTTCGTAGAGGACATTCCCTTTGTGATACTATTTTCATTCTTCATTGTTTGATTTCTTGTATTTTGCGTCTGGCAAAAAACTATTCTGCTGTTTTTTTTTATATAAGTAGAGCATTTGATATTGTATGGAGAGCAGGTCTGTGGTAGAAATCACTTAAATTTGGCATGGGAGGAATTTTTTGGTAAAGTAATACAGAATATGTATAATAAAATAACATCTTATGTTGTTCACAACAATTCCTTCTCTGAGTTCTTGCTTGTAAAGTTGGTGTCAGACAGGGTGAAAATTTACAACCTTTATTGTACTCTTTTTATTTAAATATTGTTCTTTGTTTATTTGAATGATTTAGGTGTTTTTGAATATCAACAAATTGAAAGTATTGGTCTTGTGAATAATGTATAGAATGTCTTGATTTTTATCTCAGACTTTTCATATTATTATATGCAGATGATGCAATATTATTATCTGATGCCAATGAAGGGTTACAAGATACTACTAAAACATTCAGTAGATATTGTGATCAGAGGAAGCTTAAAGTGAATATTGATAAAACTAAGATTGTTGTGTTTTCTAAAAGAAAAGTAGGAACATGTTTTAATTTTAAATATAAAGATGAAAACATAGACATGTGTGATCAATTCTGCTATCTTGGACTATTATTTAACTATAACGGTAGTTTTACTTCAGCAAAGACTGAAATTATACTGCAAGCCCAAAAAGTTATGTTTGCTGTTTTCAGGAAAATAAGAAATATCCCACTTCCGGCTGATCTTTAATTAAATTATTTGACACTCTAATCCTACCAATTCTGACATACTCATTTGAAATATGGAGGTTTGAAAATGTGTCTGATATTGAAAGAGTACATTTGAGTTTGTATAAAAAAAAATTGTAAAAGTCTGAGGAATCACTCCGAATTTCATGGTTTATGGAGAATTGGGAAGATTTGCTTTAAGCGTTCATATGGTTGGATTTTGGCTTAATTTAATGTCATCAAATAAACTATCTAGTAAATTGTATCGGCTTATGGTGAATTTGAAAAGTTCGAAAGGTTTAACTTTCAAATGGCTTAATCACATTGAAAATTCGTGTAATTCTACTGGTTTAAATTATTTATTCAGTTCAGATGAAATCAGTTTGAGTCGTGAATTTATCAAAATCAAAACTAAGAAAGGAAAAGATCAATTTATACAATCTTGGTATTCAGATATCGAAAAAAGTTCTAGAGGTAACTTATACGGAATGTTCAAAACAGAATTTAAACTGGAGCCATATTTACTTTGATTTAATTATTCTTCTATAATATTGTTAATTAAGTTTAGAACAAATAAGATCCATATTCCAGTAGAAACTGGAACAGGGGGAAATGTCCCGAGAGAAAACAGAATATGCAAATTGTGTTTTGAAAGAATTGGTGATAAATGTCACTATTTATTTTTTATGTCAAGATGAAAATAGAAATTATTTTGAGTTTATATGTTCCTTCTTATTTTCATGAAAACCCAAGCCAATCTAAAATGAAAGGTTTGCTCTCCCTTTGCCATGTAGAACTATTAACAATATTTCTCAGTTTATAAACCGTTATGCAAATTAATATATAAAATTTTCTTTGTAAATTGAATTGCTGTATTGTACCAATATTGGTTATGATTGTATTGTAATTATGGTTCATGTTACACATTTATTTGTCTGATGACTTACAAGTATTCAAGTATTTTCCTATTGTTCTCTTAAATTTCATGATTGTTCATGAAATGGCGTTTAACCCTTTCATTGCTAACTTGGATACCACAAAACAACATGATTTAATGTGTTATATTCAGATTTGTTTAGTACTTAATGGACATAGGAGAAATGTTCAGTTAGTTTGTTAAGCGACATTAACTTTTAAATATTAATGACATATTATGAAAGACACATTATGAAAGTTATTTATCGGTGGTAGCAAGGTATTCACATTTGAAATAAAAATGGCGGGAAACGTAATGCCATATTGAACCGTATGCATTGATGGCGCTTGTAAAAGGAATGGACATCTTTTAGAGCAACTTTGATTTTGTAGAAAATAATGGAACAAAAATAAATGGATTAATCGACGCATACGAAAAACAAACAAATAATACAGGGGAAGTGATAGCAGCAATTGTGGCGCTAAATTACGCACGTAGTAGCAAAAAAAAATATGAATTAGTTATAAAATCTGACAGTGAGTACGTAATTCGAGGTATCACGAAAGACATTTTATATTGGAGAGGAAACGACTGTAAGTTGAAAACTTCCAATGCATCGGTTAAAAATAAGGAATTGTGGCAAAACCTTTATGATTTGAGCAAGAATATTAATGTGAAATGGGTCCATGTTCGAAGGGACACGGAAAATGGGCAGACAATTGCCGATCAGTTAGCTAAAGGAGCATTCGATGAGGTCGAGAAGGAAGCAACAAAGAATGAAGAAACCAGTTCTAATCAAATTGAAGAAATGCAAGTAAGAAAAAAGCAACACGAAGGAGAGTCCGTTAATGTAGCAAATATTAGAGATACAGAAGAAGTAGTTACAAGATCCAGAGAAAACAGACAAATGAAAGAAGAAAAGAGACAGTGAATTCATCCGATGTAAACAATCAAGTTTTGTCGGTTGAAAATATTTTGATGACAGAGAATGCGGAAAAACATTGAATGGGCTATTAGAGGAAGAATTTGATGACGATAAAACATATGTGAAATATGGGGTTAATCAAAATCAGTGTTTGATGTGTGATAATGGATGCAATGAATTTATAATTAATTGTAGATTTTGTCACGGTAAGGTACACTATATATTTTCCTTATTGCCAGGTTATTTTCTGGGTTTAGTAGATCAAGGTTGTGTAGAATTAAGGTTTTACAATTGTTGTAATGATCAGGATAAATTCAAAGACATTAATTTTTTGGACAAAATTTATGCTAAAAATGAAGAGTTGAAACACAATTTGAAAATAGCAGGTGATAAAGTTAATTCACTATCGGACCAGGTTTATAAGGTACAAATGGAAAAAGAAAATTTGGTAAAGAGGCTGCAAAAAATTGAGAATTCCTACCAGAAGCGTCTTAGTTAACTGAAAGCAAGTGAAATTATTACACATAAACATGAACAGAAAAACGAAATAGAATTTTTGATGTCTAAAATAAAAAAAGTCACAGACGAGAACAGGAAACAGGAGAAAGCTGTCAAAGACAAGACCAGAGAAATAAAAAATAAAGAATTACTGATAAAATAATCATCAAAGAAAATGAAAGTGCTTACAGAAGAAAAACAGGCGGATAAACGACATATTGAAAATATTAGAAAACGCATTAATGAACTGGAATTATGCAAGTCAAAGATTTTAAATCAGAACGCAAATTCTAAAGAAGTGATTGTCACTTTGCTGTCCAGACTTGACAGTTTTTAAAATCGCAAAGGACAACCTTTCAGACAAGAATCGGAATCACATGCCGATAAAGTTTGTAGAAAAGTTACGACAGAAACGTCAGGATCTGTAATAACCAAAAATGTTAATAGTTCTTCGTAAGGACGGAAGAATTCAGAGAACGATAACAAAATATTGTTCATTAAATAATTTGAAACGAGGTTGTTGGATGTGGAAAACAAGCAAGAGAAAGAGAAAGATGAAAAGCTTCTTATTATCAATGGCGTAATTTTTAGGAACGAAATTCTTATGTCAAGGAGAGATATTATAAACGTGAACTATGTTTTTATTTCCGACGAACTGGCTATTGTAAATATGGTCAAAAATGCAAATACAGACATGAAAAACCGAGGAATGACCACGAGGAAAGTGAAATAAGACACGAACAAGAGCCGTTCTCAGAGGAGGAGCGAAGGCCCTATTGATTGGCAGTTCAATACTTAAAGGCGTCAATACAAATCGATTACGAAGAGATTTGGATGTTTGAACACATAGTGGAGCAACTGTGTTAGACATTTATGATGACATACGTTTTAATATTGACTTATCAAAGTACCACACTGTCATAGTACATGTAGGCGGAAATGACGCTGATAAGACAATTTACAACTATTTACGGAGATTTAATCAGCTTTTTAAAAGAAACCACTGTTTGGTTTACGTATCTGAAATCTTACCAAGAACAAGATGTTACAATATTCAACAACAGACGTTACGAGCTTTGCTCAAGGAACGTATCATTCGTTGTAAAGGCTGAAGTTTTCTTGGACTCCGAAAACAACATGTCAAAGCATTTGTATTGGTCTGGTGGTATTCATTTGAATAACAATGGTATTGTTCACTTCTTAAAGAATCTAGATAATTATGTAAACATGTTTTATAGTGATAGAAGTAATCAGTATAGAGACAGAAGAATATTACAGAATGGTAATTACAGAAATGTTAAGGTGGATGGGTATTGACTTTATCAAATTAAACATGCAGATGAGAGCAATGTGTTGGATCGTAGACTACGTGATATATCTTACAATTCAGAATTAAAAATCACATGTTTAAATGTTTGTGGGATAAAAGCAAACTTAAGGTTACCTGAATTTCGAAATTTGATAAGTCAGTATGATATTTGTATATGCACTAAAGAGGCTAAAATTGATGAGTTGATGAGTTAGATTTACCTGATTAATATAGGTATTTTGCAAAAATTAGAAAACAATTCAAAAAACCATCTGGCGGTATTGTTTTTATTTATAAAGAATATTTAAAAACATATGTGAACTTTCGTGTAAACGAATCGGAATTCGTATTGTGGGTAACAGTTCATACTGTGTTTGAAGAGAATGCTGATTTATTAATTGAATGTGTATACATACCTCCAGAAAATTCTAAATACTCTTCGCCTGAAGCTTTAACAGAAATTGAGACCGTGTTGAAATCTTTACTTAAAGAAAATGTATACTGTGCCTTTTTTGGTTACTTCAACGCCAGGTCGGGTACTTTATTAGATTATGTCATACCCGATGAAAATCTTAAAATTTACAGGTTGACATTGGAAATTATTTATCTGATTATTTATATGAATTTAAAAAACTACGGAGTGCAGATATTCTGTTAAACAGATTTACAGGAGATCAAGGAAATTATAATGCGTATGGTCATATTTTTATAATTTTGTGGAAAAACAACAATTTATTTATTGTAAATGGTCGTGTTGGAAATGATAAGATGATTGGCAAAGTGACCAGTAAGAATTCTAGTATGGTTGATTACTTTTTAGCCACTGGATACTTGTTTCCATTTTATTTCTGAATTTGAAGTTATGGACTTTGATCCTTTGATGTCTGATGTTCATTGTAGACCTCATGCCAGTATTATTTTTAATAATACTGTTGGTTTTGACGAAGAAGTTAAAAAAGAAAATTGTAAGGTTAAACCGGGCTGGATAGAAGAAACTAGAGGTAGGGGCTGTCGGAACGACAGCTATACTCGCATCCCAAATCTATTTGTAAACAAAACTTCTTAACATGTTCAGTTTCCATTCCATTACAGTTTGTATCGGTAGCAAATAACCCTTGTAGAGATAATCACAACCTATTTTTACTGTAATCTAACATTTTGGCCTATTTTCCATTTTGGCCCTTTAAATCCTAAAAAGGCAAAATAAAAGCATGCCTAGCATTACAGTTTGCATCTGTAACAAATAACCTTTTCACACATATATCATAACCCACTTTTACTATAATTTAACTATTTGGACCATTTAAGGGACCCATAGCCCCTTAAACTGAAATTCACAAATGTCTTCAACTTTTTTTCTATTTTCCCTTTTTGGCCCTTTAAATCCTCAAAATGCAAAATAAAAGCATGCTTAGCATTACAGTTTTCATATGTAACAAATAACCGCTTCATAAATATATCACAACCCACTTTTACTATAAACTATTTGGACCCTTTAAGGGACCTATAGCACCTTAAACTGAAATTCTCAAATTTCTTCATTTTGTTTTTCTTTAGATAAAATTTTAGTAATTATGGTTTTTTTCTGTTTTGGCCCTTTTTGGTCCCTCCCACCCTCCTTTAAAAAAATTGGAATTCCAAAACCTTATTGCGCATCTACAGTTGTAAGCATAAATATGGCAACAATAAAAATGATTTGAATTCAAATCTGAAATAGGAGTTCGTGTCACAAGGCTCTTTGTCTATTTTGGCCATTTTTGTCCCTCCCAGGCCACCTTTTAGAAATTGGGAATTCCAAACCTTTTGTGCATCTGCAGTTAGCAAGCAACAATATGACATAGTTATTTTAGTAATTATGTTTTTTTTTGTTTCGGCCCTTTTTGGTCCCTCCCACCCCCTTTTAAAAATTTGGAATTCAAAAACCTTCTTGCGCATCTACAATTAGTAAGCAACAATATGGTAACAATAAAAATGCTTTAGATTCAAAAATAAAAATGGAGTTCACGCCACAAGGCTCTTTGTATAATTTGGCCCTTTTTGGTCCCTCCCAGGCCCTCTTTTGAAAAAATTGGAATTCTAAAATCTTATTGCGTTTCTACAGTTAGTAAGCAACAATATAGCACCAACAAAGTGGTAAAAATTCAAAAGTGAAGGAGTTTGCATCACAAGAAAGTGTGACGGACTGACGGACAGACGGACAGACGGACAACGGACGACCTCAACAACAGTATAACCGAACATTCATTCGAAAGTGCGGGTATAAAAAAGGTGCAATGTTTTGAGTGTGTTGATTCAAAATTGAATACTAATGACATTTTTGAAAACTTATTGGCTATAGACAAGAAAAAATGTTTACCTAAATCAAATATTGAAGAGATTGTTGAACAAATAAACAACAGTTTTCTAGAGTCTGCACATGAAACATTTGGTAATAAAAATTATGCATTTTAAAACTCCAAAGAAAAAAAATTAACACTGGTTTACCTCTTCTTGTTATTTTAAAGGAAAAGAGTTTCATAGAGCGAAGAAAAAGTATAATGTTTTTAAAAATGAGGATAGTAGATATACATTAAAGGTTGCTAGTAAAGCTTAATTAAATAAACGTTATCAAGAAGTGCAGTTCAAAGTCGAACAAGAACTGCGCAGAAAATCGAAAACTGAGCCAAAGTAACTGTGGGAAATTTCGAATCGTTTTAACAAAAATGAATCTATATCAAAGGAGTTATCCCTGAAATATGGCTTCTAGGAATTATTGTTCCAGTATATAAAAATAAGGGTGGCCCTAGTAACCCGGATTCTTATAGAGGAATTACTTTACTTTCGTCCATTGGAAAAGTATTTACGTCAATCTTAAACAATAGACTTTCAAAATATGCAGACCTTCTAGATATTATTCCAGAATCACAAGCGGAATTTAGAACGGTTTTCGACTTTAGATAATAATTTTTGTCTCCATGTTTCGATAGAATTATATTTGTCTTATGGTCAAAAGTTATATTGCATGTTTGTTGATTTTCGAAAAGCGTTTGATACAATTTGGTGAATAGGTTTGTGGCAAAAATTAAATCATATGTTAAACTTAATGATGAAGTGTCTGGATTCTTTTCTAGTGAGACTGGGGTTCGTCAAGGTGAAAATTTGTCCCCTTTATTGTTTTCTATATTTTTGTCAGATATTGAAGGATTTGTTTCAATAAGAATGGCATATTAGGTCTGAGTAATATCACAAATGAATGTCAACATAACCTTCGAATTTTTCTTTTTATTTTTATGTTGTTATATGCAGACGATACTGTTATACTAGCTGAGAATGCTGCAAATATGCAGAAGTCTTTAGAAGTATTTGAACATTATTGTAGCAGATGGAAGCTTTCCATTAATGTTTATAAGACAAAGACTATAGTGTTCTGTAAACGTCAGTTAAGAATCAACAGGAATTCAACAGGAATTTTATATTAACGGATCAAATGTAGAATGTCGAATCATATTCCTACACTAGAAACAGCTAATGCTTAGTATCATGGGATTATGGGTTCAAGCAAACCCTCCGCCGAAATTACGCTTAAGCCGATGATGTTAAGCGAACACCGATAGAGTTAATGGTGTTCCGAGATATTAATGAGCGACCGCTTATTAAGGAAACGACCGATAACTTTGACCACCCGTGGTGGTTGCACGCAGCGTGACAAAACGGCGATAATTTATCGATCCCAGAAGAATTGTATGGCAGCTAATTAATCCGGAAGGTGAAGTTTTTATTCTGTCTTGTGTGGTGCAAAAGATGTATTAACAATTTAAATCACTTGTCCAAAAGTATATCTATAAATGGATAATAAAATAGAAAACGATTTATTTGTTTTTATTTAAGTTTATTCACATCTGATAATGATCGTCATAATATATAT
This sequence comes from Mytilisepta virgata, assembly GCA_028015205.1. Lineage (NCBI taxonomy): Eukaryota > Metazoa > Mollusca > Bivalvia > Mytilida > Mytilidae > Mytilisepta > Mytilisepta virgata. The sequence goes on from CM051521.1 coordinate 73,603,199, forward strand.
TCAAAAATAAAATTTTAATTTTAGTGTATTGGTAATTCCTTAGAATTAAATATATATTCAGCCGGGTCATGTCAGATATTCTGTATCATAAAGATAACTTTCTCAGCTCGGATTCAAACTACTAAAAATTTTATGATCTATATTCATCATGTTTATATTGTAAATCGGATAATAATCCACATGCAGAGTGTTACTGTAAATAGAACAGGTAAAAACCTATTAGCCTGTCTTAGCGCTATATTTAGGTTAAAACATCCACAGATTAACACCTGTTATACTAATATATATAGCAGAATAAGTTACTTACCTTCACTGTTAAATTATGATATCGGAAGTGTATGCGGGCGAAGGACATTTGCGCCAATTTACCTGTAATTCAAAGGGACGTTTGCGCCAATGAATATGAGGACGTTTGCGCTAATCTACTTTTTACTTACAAATGGACCAGAATCATTTCACGCACACTACAATGCACAATTCTATGCACATCATCCTTCTATATTTGTATTTCTTGATGTTATTTTCCAACAACAAACGGTTAATTACATTAAGATTAGGTTTTTAAGCGAAGAAGCTCCGATTTCGAAAACTGAGAAGGAAACAATTGAGAAATTGTTGGAAACCCACAGGAAATACAGAGCAGGTGAAGTAGCAGGTGAAGTAGACAGAGCAAGTATGCTTAGGGTTATTGGATACAGGTTTAAGACCCGAACTGATTTAAGATGACTTTTTCACTTTTAACTTTTTAATTAGTGTGCTGAACTTTTTAATTAGTGCTGTTGATTAAATGTGACAAAATAACGTATATTTTTTAAAATAAATTGTTTTAAACATTTTAAAGTATATTTAAAAAAATCCAATCGTAAAACCAAGAAACAGAATAGTATATCGATTTCAGAAAACAAAGACGAAATTTAAAGAATAAGACAAAAATGTTGCAATCAGCTACAAAATCTCCAGCTTACGTAGAAAATATAATTGTAGTTAAACAAACACATGTCAAAAGCTGTATAAATTTCGTCGAAAAACGAACAGGTAGTTTGGAATTCCGTAATGAAAAATTAAATCCAGTTTACATGCTGAAGTGTTTTGTTCGAACCAAATTCATCCAATTAAATGAAATATATTATCAAGAACTTGTAAAATATAAGTGGTGTACAAATATTCAATTGAGTATGTTAAAATATATGTGTACTTTAATTATTAACAAAACGATTTGTTATGTTAAAATCCAACGCAATCGATTTTTGTAGTCTTAGGTCGTGTTTGATTACAAGAGAACCAGATACGGTTTCATAATCCTGTTTTTCAAAAACTTACAAATGAAATCAAACGCTAAAACTAAATACCGGTTTTGTTTGATTTCATTTGGAGACCAAAGAATATTCTAAATCAAATTAATGAACATGGATATTACAAGTTATCCTGTGCTTGATTTTCTTTTCGATGATGATTTAAATTTTATACCAATGATTAATTTTATTGCTGCTAGAACAAAGAGGGACAAAAAACCACGTATTGAAGGTTATGTTGAAAATGTGCTACCTTTCTATAATATAGATGACTTCAGATCTGTGTTCCGTGTTAGCAGATCACTGTTTGAAGAACTTGTGTGCATGATTGGTGACAATGTTGTAAAAAAACACCCTCGTGGCGGAGGTAAAAAGCCTGTGTCCGCTGAAAAAACCATCCTTGTTGGATTGTATTATATGGGATGTCAGGAAACAATTAGACGGATTGCGGACAAATTTAATATTTCAGAATATTCAGTAGTAAAGTGCCGAAATAATTTCCTACGTGCACTACATGATCAGTTACAGGACGTTATCAAATTAATAAAATCGCTGCTTCATTCTGCACATTTTCTGTCGAATGATGTTATAAACAACGAATACACACTAACAGCAACCGTCGGTAGTTTTGTCCATTTAGCGTTTTAGTGGAAGACCATTTGATATTCTCGGGGGGGGGGGGAGGGGGTGGGTTGGGAGTAATTTTGAAAATGATAAAAACTGAGCTTGGCAATAACTAAAAAAAAAAAAAAAACACGATGAAATTGAATATATCCTCCATACTATAGGACAAGACAGGATTGTATTAAAAAATCAATAAAACCAAAGCCATTCTGTATTGAACATGTTGAAAATAAATCTAACGAAACAATAATGTATCTAAACCGTACACACAAATATCATATTATATACTTTACTTTATCATATATTTAGTAGAAAATACAGTAGTTTTGAATATTTAATAAATAGCATGCTGTTTAATCCGTATCGCTCAACTTTGATGCGCACCCTTTATCACACCCCTTTATCGCATGTCTACCCTTTATCACACCCCTTTATCACATGGCTTACCCTTTATCACATAGCTTTTTTTCATTTTTTTTTCATTTTTAATTTTTTTTTTTTTGGGGGGGGGGGCAAAAGCATTTTTTATTTGGGGGGGGGAGTAAATTTTAAAAAAAACAAATGTTCAAATTTTTTCCCGATCATTTGACTTTTTTTATTTTTTATTTCACAAAATATTTTCCCCAATCAATTTCATTTGTAGCAGTAGACTTTAATTTGGAAAATTTGAAGTCCTTTGTTTAAATATATGATAAAGTGTATAATACATGTTAAAATCTGTATCACATGCTGTATCAACCTCGACCAATATCAGCCCTCGTGCCAAGACCCTCTGGCTCATATTGGTTTCTCGGGTTGATACAGCATGTGATACAGATTTTACCATGTATTATTCTCTATATAGTAACCACTAATAAAATAACCAGCACAAATAATATTAACCCCTCTTTCCCGCGGGTAACTGCGCGTAGGCAGAATAACTGTAAGGGAAAATGCACGTCGTAAAAATAACCCCCTATTTCCCTCGGGAAACTGCGTGTAGGCAAAATAAAGACAAAATGCGAACGAGCGCGTAAACAAAATAACTCCTTTGTCGGCAAATTGCATGTCTTTTCAAATAACAACTTGTCGTAGGGTAGAAATGGCGACGGATACAAAATTGTCTTGTAGATTTAGACTTATTTAGAATATATTCGTCTACAAAAAGACTCTGTGCACATCAGGAAAAGAACCCTATTCTGATTTAATAATTATATCTTTATTTTCAGTTCAGTATAATAATACAGTTATGGCCTTCATAAAAGTTAATATCCCAATTATTAAATCTCGAAAATTTCATCAAGTTCGCACGTTGACCTGTTGACCGGAACAGAGGACCATTAAAATGCACCCGTATATGCAATAGAATTATGTAAAGTTCTTTTTTTGAATAACATATTTTTTAGAAAGACATTTATCATGAATATAATCAGACTGTACTAACGATTCAGTTTCTTGGCTGGTGGAGGGCGAGTTCGTCGCCATCTTGAATCCGATAAATCTTGTTTCAGGGCAGGTTTCATCGTTTCTTGAATCCGAGAAAATCCGGTTTTGGTTTCTTGTAAAATAACGTGTTGGTTTTCAAACCCGGTTCCGGATTCTTTGTAATCAAACACGGCCTTAATGTAAACGGTTTAAATTCGAAGGAAAAAAGATATAGAGTTATAGAATGGATTAAAGCGCAAAAAGTTTGATAAGTTTTTTACAAGAAACTCATTTTGACGAAAACATCGGAAAAGAAATGAATAACAATACAGAGTATGACACTTTTTGTAGTAACGGAACATCGGCCAGTAAGGGGGTGGCTATTTTTATTAAAAAATCATTGGAGTATGAATTAATTAGTAAATTTTGTGATACTGACGGGAGAATGGTTCTAATTAATACACAGATAAATAATACTATTTTTACATTTATCAACATATATGCACCAAACAGTAAAACTTTCAGAAATTCTTTTTTCAAAAAGATAAGTGATGACATAAAAGAACATGGGCTTGGAATACCAATACTCGGGGGAGATTTTAATGACACACTTAAACCTATTGATAGAAAATCTATTTTGACGGGACAATTTATTCAACCTGTTAACAGTTTCAAATCTATGATAAAAATCGAACAAACTATCAGATGTTTGGAGAAATTTAAAAACAACAACTTACATGGAGAAGAAAAGATAGGTTACATGTTAGTAGGATAGATATAATCTTTATAGAATCAGATTTTTTAGTACTTACAGAAACTTGCAAAAAATTAAACCTGCTATTATACAATCTACCGATCACCAGTGTGTATTTGTGAAATTTAGACCAGAGCTAACAGAACGAGGGAATGGGTATTGGAAAATCAACAATTCAATTTTACAAGATAAAGAATACAAAGAACTAATCGATAATTTGATCGATAATACCTTATTGAAAAAGGCCTAGTTCGATCTGTCTACTATAGTTTGGTAGGTTTTGGACTACTTGAACAAAGATTTGATCGGAATAAGGATTAACCAATCAACTCCATCAAGAGAATACTTGGTGACGTCACAATTCTACCATTTTAAATCGTGGGTAGATGTTTAGTTGACCAGACATGCGCAGCAAAACAAAATTAAATGACCACACATGCGCAGAAAAACCTTTTAGTTAAACTTTAGTAACTTTGGTTAATGATCGAACTAGGCCAAAGACTCGCTTGATTGTAGGTTATTATTGGACAGTTTTAAAACTGAAGTAAGGGAAGTAACTAAGTCAACTAGAAAAGAACGATGTATATTAGAGCGATATTTAGAACAAAAACTTAAACTATTAGACGAGTCTAATTTAAATAATTCTCATTTAAAAAAAGAAATTGATGGAATTGAAGGAGAGCTGAATAATATATACGAAAAAAAGGAAAGGGGCTCAAGTTAGATCTAGAGAAAAATGGGCAGAATTTGGGGAAAAAAATAACTCTGACTTATTTTCTTGGGCTAGAAAAAAAGAGACAAGTTAAAAAAGCTATAAATGAAGTTAAAGGGGAAAAAAGGGGAAATTATATCTAATCAAGAGAAAATATTGACTGAAATTAAAGCATTTTATGAAAATTTGTATAATGAAAAGAACTTGACTGATAAAACTTAACCGAAGAATATATCACTTACACAGAATTGAAAATAGAATTAACGAAAATGACAAATTAGCGAGTGATGGAAAAATTACGGTGGATGAATGTACACAAGGAATTTTTAAAATGAAAATAAACAAATCTCCAGGTTTAGATGGTCTAACGGTAGAATTTTACAGACTATTTTGAGAAAAACTTAAACAAGTACTAGTTAAAGTCCTTAATACAAGATATGATAAACAATGTTTATCATATATTCAACGCACTAACATATTAACTTTGATATTTAAAAAGGGGGATCCTCTTCTCCTAGAAAATTATCGTCCAATATCGCTTCTAAATGTAGACTTTAAACTCTTGTCATACGTGCTTGCACAGCGGCTTAAAATAGTACTTCCTAAAATTATAAATGTAGATCAGACTGGTTATGTTAAAAACAGATTTATTGGGTTTAAGCTGAGACAAATTCAAGACATTATAGATGACACAGAAAAATATAAAATAGAGGGAGCATTATTTTTTGTAGATTTTACAAAAGCTTTTGATACTCTGGAATGGGATTTTATTAGATGGGTTGAAACCATGTATACAGATATACAAACATGTGCTATAAACAATGGATGGGTATCAGAAACATTTCAAAATTCACTGGGAATTAGACAAGGATGTCCTTTAACGGCTTTATTGCTTGTTTTGGCTGTCGAAATCATGGCTCAGAGATCGAGAACCAATAAAAATGTAAAATTAGTATTAAACTAGACAATAAAAATCACAATATTAAAGTTTCACAACTAGCTGATGACATAACACTTTTTTATAAAAATAGAGAAGATGTTATAGCTTCAATGAATGAAATAGAAATTTTTGGTTCTTTTTCAGGCTTAAAATTAAACAGGAATAAAACAGAGGGGTTGTGGATAGGTAAATTGAAATCATGCAAAGATAAAATTGCCGGGATAAATTGGAGAGATAAACCTATCAAGTCTCTTGATATTTATTTTGGGCACAATAAAGAGGAATGTCAAAAACTGAATTGGGATAGTAAGATAGAAAAGATGACAAAAATATTCATGACACGGGAGAAAAGAAATCTTTCCACTATAGGGAAAATATTGATTGTTAAAACATTGATAGTACCTTTATTTACATTTATCGGAAGCGTATCTGTAGTTCCAGAGATATATATAAAAGAAATAGAAAATAGTGGTTTTAAGTATATTTGGGATGGGAAACCAGACAGAGTCAAACGAAACATATTGATAAGTCCAGATGAAAAAGGTGGGTAAAACATGATCGATTTTAAAAGTTATCTTATGGCTTTAAATGCTTCATGGGTTTACAGATTAGTAACTGGTGAATTTGCCATCTGGAAAATTATTCTATTCAAATATATATATTCATATGAAAAGATGGTACCTGTATTTAATATGAATTTGAACGATATCCAAAAATTAGATTATTTTAAATATATGCCAGAATTTTATAAGCAAGTAATAAAGTCATGGATTTTGACTGGGGGAGGGCAAACAGAAGAACCAGTCACTTTTGTAGACATAAGGAAACAAGTTATATGGGGAATAAATTTATTACATGTCATAATAAACCGATGATCTTTGAAAATTGGATCAAAAGTGATATCATTTATATAAATGATATTTTAGACGACAAGATGTTATTGTCTGAGAAATATATTCTAAGTAAACTGAAGTGTAAAATAAATTGGATTTCTGAATTTCATAAACTGAAAAATTCTATTCCTAAAAAATGAACAAATATAATTACAAAAGAGAATTCAGTAAAAAGTCAAGTTAATATTCAACAAAATAGGATCATATGGAAAAATGTCTTTATAGAAACTTCCAGCTTGTCAAATAAAATGTATAATAACTCACTTTTATCTAATAGAATAGATTCATCGATAGGAGTTATAAAATGGCTCAGAAAATTAGAGATACAAGAAAAACCAAATATGAATTCATTATATAACTTTGTTTTTAAATATTTGACTGAAAATAAATTAATAATTTTTAGATGGAAATTATTACAATAAAATTTAGTTTGGATAATAAAACTTCAACATATTGTATTTGGATATAAAATATCTGATGATAATTACTATTTTTTTAATTATTTTATTACAATTCTTAGTTTTTCCATACATAAGTCTTATTACTTATCAGAACAGAAAACACAATACATTGATGTTTTTAGAATTTTTCAGAATTTTTGTTAAAGAATATATTAAAAGGGTGGGTAACATTAAATGTAAGGCAGAAAACAAAATTTTATTAACAATTAAAAAGAATATATTTATGAACATATTTATTTGAATATGATATCGTATTTATGTTATAATCAGCTGTTCATTTCTCAGCGAGGTTTAGAAAGAAAAATATATTCGTTGAAGAATAAAAAATATCAATTTGATCGCATCTGTCTCCACTATTATTACCTGTGTGTATTTTTCTACACGTACCTGTTCGAAAGGCGAAGTTACTATCCGATGCAAATATTAGTGTATTCACGAGTTAAATCACTTATCGAAAACTGTATCCATAAATATATAATAATTTTTATGTTTTTATTGGTATATTCACATCTGATGTTACTGATCATCATAATATATGGCTAACGATAAAATATAAAATTTAGTGTATTGGTAATTACTGCATTAAAATAAAAATACATCCGCGTTACGCCTGTTCTTCTGTATAACACGCATTTCTCAAGAGTGTTTAAGGAAATGAAGATTCGTTTAAGAATCGAAACATTTTCAATTTTAACGTGTTCGTTGCCGCAATTATTACATGTACCTGTTCGATAAGGGTAAAAGATGAATTATGGACCGCATACGATTCTTATTTCATAGATTATTATTTTTTAATAAAATAAGACGTATATATATATGATCTATATATTCGCCGGTTTTAATCCTCGTTAATATTTCCTTTAAAAATAACTATTAAATTAACGTAGGAAATGAATGGGTATTTTTTAACTTTTAAAGAATTTACATTTGGTATTGAATAATATGGACAGGTACGTATTTTATAGCACAGTTAAGTCACATTACGTTTAAAAAAACTAAATATGTTGCGAACTATATATAATACGTTTCCCCACTTGCTTTTTTGGTTTACATGACAGCTTAGAGTATGGAATAAAGGTAGTTTTCTTGTTGATTTGTTAAATAGCTTTTGTTAATAGCATTCTTTATCAAAATGATAATTAATTATTAGTACTAATGACGTGTCATAAATTTGGATATTCCGGCGTAAGGCATGTAGGGATATTTAATGGCTTAATTAATCTATTGAAACATAACAATGTCAATTCTAAAAGTGGTAAAAATCTTGGAATTTCTCAAAAGTACATGTATAAGATTTTTGACGTATCAACTGTAGTCATACGGTAGAATATACTAAAAAATATTGTCATTTTAGCTTTTACTTAGACTACACTTTAAGGCAGGTATGGGACATGTCACATTTTTGGATTTCTTGTTGATGTTGTTTAGGGTTTCAAAATATCAAGATCAATCAAGCCAATAGCTAAATTCTAAATGGGTTATATGTAGATGAGAGAAAGGAGCGAAGATCCCGAACGTTGCAGATATTTATGAAATTAAATGGGAGATTCGACTATTTAAGACATAAAGTAAGGGTGGTCGTTTTAGTAATAAGGAGAATGCACAACCCTCACGTGTGAATAAATTGAATTTCCTTAATCTGTTGAAATCGTTTCTCCACACAATGTTTTTATTGACTTTCTGTTTCTATAACAATTAACTGAAATATATTTCAATTGACCATACATTCCATTATAAACGCATGAACATACCTGTATTATCATGAATATGGATTAACATTAAACGAACTAAACGTAAATTTGGGACAATAAAAATTTAATAATATGATGCACCTAATGGAAAATGTATATTCCAGAGGTACTAAAGAGACCTGTTAACGTTCCTCAATTTTAAAACGTCTGACTTGGCACCCTATCCAAAATAATTGTTACAACCTTAGCAATGATAGAAAGTCTAGATATTGCTTACTTTTGATACGTGAAGACTGAAATTTAAAACGTTTTGTATCTTTTTGGTGAAGTTGTTATTTATTGTACTTTGCCATCAGTCGTTGCATTTTTTGTAAGTAATCATCTAATTTTCTCATTTTCAAACGTATACCTTGAGCTAAAATATTCTTAGCAAAATTTCACAAAATACAAAATTTTTACGCAAAGTGCATTTCTACCTATAGTATAAAAGCGAAAAATAATAATTTTGAACAAAAGCAGACAGACATAGACAATCTACTTACCTTTTAGAAAGGATTGTTTGATTAATCTTTAATCTACCAATGTAATAGATATATATATATATTTTGGTCTAGTTAATCTCAAAGTAAACAGAAGATAAGATATGACACCGTCCTACTTTATAACATAAGAAATTTACATGGCAAAATAACAATCCAAAGATACTAATATTAGATATAGTAAATTTATACTATGCTGTACACGACGCATTTCAAGGAGTTACCTCTCATCAGCAGCATTAAAGCCGAAACATTAAAACCGAAAAATTGTTTCTTTAACGTGCAAAAAAAAACACAATAGGTTGTCTAGCTAGTTGCTCTAATCTTTCCGTATGATTTTTTTCAGCAAATTCAAACTTCTATTAAATCAGAATTTTCAGAAAGCATTTGAAACCTATGGCATACGATAAGAAAAATGTATTTTTTCTTCATCGGCTTATGACAGTACTTTTCTCTTTCGAAAAGATGTACAAAGAGTCGATGAGTTTTTATGACCTCAATGTATTTTTTAAAAAAATCTCTTGGATGAAACATTTTTGATAAATTGACTATATTCTCTGCTTAAAAAAACGAACGATATCTTGACCTGTACTGACCCAGTATAAATTCACTCCTGCTACGTGCTGTTGTCATTCTTCTTCTGAGAGCGATTAAATGTTCATCTGGTTGTTACAAAATTTCGTTACATGTATACGTGGATAATCCGAGAAGTGGTTCAAGAACGTTTAAAGCGGATGGCTCCAATGCCAAAGAGTACAAATGTAGCTCTGTTAGATTATCAATAGTATAAAAAACTATTTCTCAAGTTGAATGAATTAATTTGAAGTCTAAATAAGCAATTTGAGGTATGGCCGAATCCATTGCGACATTGTCAAATTATTTTCTTACAACGAAGACAATTAAAAAAAAAAAAAAGAGATGCGAGACAGTTTCACGTTTACGTCATCAACTCAGTCAAGTTCACAAACTCAGGTGTGTAGGAGTTTGCCAGTATCTTCTTAAACTCGATCATATTCAGTTTTCAAAACTACTAGGAAAAAACCCGTGGAAAATTGTCAGTCACGTGTATAGTTAGCTTTAACCCCTGCATGCCAATAAGTGTCAAATAGTTCTTTGTTGCAATTTAAAGTTGAAATATGCTTTATGCATGTGTTATGTTAGTTAAAGTAAGAAATATTTTTAAACACATTAATTCTACAAAGTATGATTTTGTGCACTTAAATTCACAATTTTGAGCTAAAATTGACCAATGAAAGATGTGTTTATTTGATTTGCGTATTATAGAATAGAGGTTATTAGGCTGTTGCCACGCGTAACTGAGTCATTTACCGAGCGATCAAAGTCGGACTTGAACAAATCGTCTGCAAAAGAGGGAACTTCAACTATGGGGGCTGCAGAGGCGTAGACCTCTTTTTCTGTCTGTAAATTGCAGATATTTCTTAATGTGTATTTCCTTTTGTTTAAAGTAATAGTTTTTTCATACGATAAAACATGACGGAACCAAAACTTGACCGGAATTGGAATTTCATTATCGCCATTTTGAAAGTCCTTCTTATGGAACACATTGGAAGTCCAATATATATAAATTATTTTTGTTATTCATAAGACAACATGATATCGTCTCCAAACCGCCTTTAACCTCTTAACAATGTTTTTACATGACAGGGAGTACATGTACAGTTTATAAATATCGGGGCCGGGAGTAGTTTGTTTCAAGTTCGGTACAGCATGATTAGTGTATAATGGGGCAAGTACTTTGTTTCATTATGAATGATGATATCTATACTACTCGTTCTTTAACATGTTAAACTGCTTTCATTAGACCGGAAATAGAATGACATGACTAAAAGGAAATCGCATCGGATAGTTCCGGAACTTATTAATTTGTCTAATTGCTTATTGTTTCAAACAGTAATCGATGTAAAAGGGTAAAATTTTCTTTTTTCTTTTTTAACTTTTAAAGAATTTACATTTGGTATTGAATAATATGGACAGGTACGTATTTTATAGCACAGTTAAGTCACACTACGTTTAAAAAAAACTAAATATGTTGCGATCTATATATAATACGTTTCCCCACTTGCTTTTTTGGTTTACATGACAGCTTAGAGTATGGAATAAAGGTAGTTTTCTTGTTGATTTGTTAAATAGCTTTGTTAATAGCAATCTTTATCAAAATGCTAATTAATTATTAATACTAATGACGTGTCGTAAATTTGGATATTCCGGCGTAGGACATGTAGGGATATTTAATGGCTTAATTAATCTATTGAAACATAACAATGTCAATTCTAAAAGTGGTAAAAATCTTGGAATTACTAAAAAGTACATGTATAAGATTTTTGACGTATCAACTGTAGTCATACGGTAGAATATACTATAAAATATTGTCATTTTAGCTTTTACTTAGACTACACTTTAAGGCAGGTATGGAACATGTCACATTTTTGGATTTCTTGTTGATGTTGTTTAGGGTTTCAAAATATCAAGATCAATCAAGCCAATAGCTAAATTCACAATGGGTTATATGTAGATGAGAGAAAGGAGCAAAGATCCCGAACGTTGCTGATATTTATGAAAGTAAAGGGGAGATTCGATTATTTAAGACATAAAGTAAGGGTGGTCGTTTTAGTAATAAGGAGAATGCACGACCCTCACGTGTGAATAAATTGAATTTCCTTAATCTTTTGAAATCGTTTATTTTCATAAAATTCTCCACACAATGTTTTTATTGACTTTCTGTTTCTATAACAATTAACTGAAATATATTTCAATTGACCATACATTTCATTATAAACGCATGAACATACCTGTATTATCATGAATATGGATTGACATTGAACGCACTAAACGTAAATTTGGGACAATAAAAATTGAATAATATGATGCACCTAATGGAAAATGTATATTACAGAGGTACTAAAGAGACCTGTTAACGTTCCTCAATTTTAAAACGTCTGACTTGGCTCCCTATCCAAAATAATTGTTACAGCCTTAGCAATGATAGAAAGTCTAGATATTGCTTACTTTTGGTACATCAACACTGAAATTTAAAACGTTTTGCATCTTTTTGGCGAAGTTGTTATTTATTGTACTTTGCCATCAGTCGTTGCATTGTTTGTAAGTAAGCATCTAATTTCCTCATTTTCAAACGTATACCTTGAGCTAAAATATTCTTAGCAAAATTTCACAAAATACAAAATTTTTACGCAAAGTGCATTTCTACCTATAGTATAAAAGTGAAAAATAATATTTTGAACAAAAGCGGACAGACATAGACAATCTACTTACCTTTTAGAAAGGATTGTTTGATTAATCTTTAATCTACCAATGTAATACATATATATATATATATTGGTCTAGTTAATCTCAAAGTAAACAGAAGATAAGATATGACACCGTCCTACTTTACAACATATGAAATTTACATGGCAAAATAACAATCCAAAGATACTAATAATAGATATAGTAAATTTATACTATGCTGTATACGACGCATTTCAAGGAGTTACCTCTCATCAGCAGCATTAAAGCCGAAACATTAAAACCGAAAAATTGTTTCTTTAACGTGCAAAAAAAAACACAATAGGTTGTCTAGCTAGTTGCTCTAATCTTTCCGTATGATTTTTTTCAGCAAATTCAAACTTCTATTAAATCAGAATTTTCAGAAAGCATTTGAAACCTATGGCATACGATAAGAAAAATGTATTTTTTCTTCATCGGATTATGACAGTACTTTTCTCTTTCGAAAAGATGTACAAAGAGTCGATGAGTTTTTATGACCTCAATGTATTTTTTTTTAAAAATCTCTTGGATGAAACATTTTTGATAAATTGACTATATTCTCTGCTTAAAAAAACGAACGATATCTTGACCTGTACTGACCCAGTATAAATTCACACCTGCTACGTGCTGTTGTCATTCTTCTTCTGAGAGCGATTAAATGTTCATCTGGTTGTTACAAAATTTCGTTACATGTATACGTGGATAATCCGAGAAGTGGTTCAAGAACGTTTAAAGCGGATGGCTCCAATGCCAAAGAGTACAAATGTAGCTCTGTTAGATTATCAATAGTATAAAAAACTATTTCTCAAGTTGAATGAATTAATTTGAAGTCTAAATAAGCAATTTGAGGTATGGCCGAATCCATTGCGACATTGTCAAATTATTTTCTTACAACGAAGACAATTAAAAAAAAAAAAAAGAGATGCGAGACAGTTTCACGTTTACGTCATCAACTCAGTCAAGTTCACAAACTCAGGTGTGTAGGAGTTTGCCAGTATCTTCTTAAACTCGATCATATTCAGTTTTCAAAACTACTAGGAAAAAACCCGTGGAAAATTGTCAGTCACGTGTATAGTTAGCTTTAACCCCTGCATGCCAATAAGTGTCAAATAGTTCTTTGTTGCAATTTAAAGTTGAAATATGCTTTATGCATGTGTTATGTTAGTTAAAGTAAGAAATATTTTTAAACACATTAATTCTACAAAGTATGATTTTGTGCACTTAAATTCACAATTTTGAGCTAAAATTGACCAATGAAAGATGTGTTTATTTGATTTGCGTATTATAGAATAGAGGTTATTAGGCTGTTGCCACACGTAACTGAGTCATTTACCGAGCGATCAAAGTCGGACTTGAACAAATCGTCTGCAAAAGAGGGAACTTCAGCTATGGGGGCTGCAGAGGCGTAGACCTCTTTTTCTGTCTGTAAATTGCAGATATTTCTTAATGTGTATTTCCTTTTGTTTAAAGTAATAGTTTTTTCATACGATAAAACATGACGGAACCAAAACTTGACCGGAATTGGAATTTCATTATCGCCATTTTGAAAGTCCTTCTTATGGAACACATTGGAAGTCCAATATATATAAATTATTTTTGTTATTCATAAGACAACATGATATCGTCTCCAAACCGCCTTTAACCTCTTAACAATGTTTTTACATGACAGGGAGTACATGTACAGTTTATAAATATGGGGGCCGGGAGTAGTTTGTTTCAAGTTCGGTACAGCATGATTAGTGTATAATGGGAGTAGTATAGTATTTGGGCTAGTCCAGCGCACCCCCCCCCCCCCAAAAAAAAAAAAATTTTTAGAACCCCCCAAAAAAAAAAAAAAAAAATTTTTCCCCCATCAGAGAACCCCCTCGAAAGATGCAAAAAATAAAAAAATATTAAAACTACCCCCCCCCCCCCCCCCAAAAAAATTTCCCCAAGTGCGCCCCAACCTCGAGAAATGTAAATTGTGATTTTTAATTAATTTTATTAATATATTCATGTTAAATTCCTGTATTGATCTTGTAAATCTAGTTATTGAAGTGCTATTTAATAGGACATGACTTTTAAATAGACTAAATCGATCATTGAAAATATTTACATGGTTGTCAAGAGTATGTTTACATGTTGCCTAGATAACGTTGTCATCAATATAGCAGACTGGTGCGGTCTTTTCTGTTTATTAACAGTGGAGAGAAGACGTGTTTTTATTAATGTCGCTATAAAGTTGTTCTACTTTAGAACTTGAAAAAGAAATAGAAGACTGTTTATCCGGTTCATCTAAATTGTTGGATTAATCATGGAGTGATTGGTTAAAAACAAATGCAGATTATTCATATAGACATGCAAGAAGGTTACGGAGTATCTCTAGGGTTCTTATAGATTATCCACGGTTCGGTTTGGTTGGATTGCCAGTTTCATATTTCACCACTGGTAAACTAAAGAATATTACAGAAATGCTTTCCAATCCAACATATGCTGAATACTGGAGACAACCACTGCCTGTGACAACCAACGAAATGCCCCAATCACAATAAGACAGATATTGATCAACGGACATGCATGTCCGCCGGTATTGGAGCACTCAAAATCAACCAATAATACAGGTTGAAACACAATCTTCTCAGTGACCTTTCAACCCCGCGCTCCAGCTAGAGCGCGAAAGAACAACATTGATCTGAGATTATTAATATATTTAATAGTGTTTAACTTGTATGTTTTCAAATTTAAATTTTGTAAAGAAAGATCTAAAACGCAGTAATCTGTAATTCTTGTTCATAAAAACTACCTGTAATTTCTTCGCCTTTTAAATCATTTATTTTATAAGTAACAGGATTTGTATTTAAAACTTTTTCAATTACAAATATTTCTTTAGTCCAACGAGTAGTATAACCTTTTTTCAAATTTACCTTTCTTTTTTGTTATTCTTACTCTATCACCTACTTTGAATTTAGGTTTTTTAATTTTTTCTTCCTTTTCTGGATATAAATTTTTACGCACTGTTAATTCATTTTTTAATTTACTTGCTTCAATAGGTGTCATTTTAATTGAAGAATGTAACGTATTATTATAATTTTTAACCAATTTATCTAAGATATCATAATATTTAAAAGTTTCATTAGCAGTAAAATATTTAAACATATGTTTTTCATTGTTCCTATCCAACGTTCCACTACACTAGATTTTTCTTCATTCTCAGTTGAATATAACTTTATGTTATTATCTTTTAACAATTCTTTTACTTGTCGATTATAAAATTCAGATCCTTTATCTGACCAAATATACATTGGTTTTCTTTCTTTAAATAATGTTTTAAATGCTTCACTTACTGTTACTCCTGTTTTATTTTTCAATGGAATTAACCAACCATATTTACCAAAAATATCTATAACTGCTAATAAATATTTATAGTGTTTATTTTGTTTTGAATATTGTTGCATATCTATCAAATCAACGGCCCACGTTTGATCTATTGAATTAACATAAACACGTCTTTTAGGAAAAGATTTTATAACTCTACGATGTAATTCATCTGCTAATTTATTTGTTAGATTTGGACTAACCATTTTTAAGTAAATAAAATGTTTCTTTTTTAAAAAATGGTTGAAGGAAAAGTTTGTACAAAATGTAATGAATACAAGTTACTAAGTGAATATTACAAGGCAAAGGATAAAGCGATGGGAGTTAAATCTGCATGTAAACAATGTAATAAACCAAAAAAAAGATTACATTATCAAAATAATAAAGAAAAATACAAACAATCTTACCAAGAATTTATACTTAGAAATCCTAATTATAAACATGAATATTACTTAGAAAAAAATAAAATATATATTTAATTCAAATTATGTCTATTAAAATGAGATCTAAACAATCCAAAGTTACCAAATCATTCAAAGATCTTATTACTGAAACTATTATTGATGATATAAAAGAAACTGATATAAATAAATATATACACTTATTAAAAGATAAAATAGTTATTAATCAGTTTCCTTTGAAAATAAAAATAATAATAACAAGTGAATTTTTAACGCCTATTCCATTTGATATAATAGAAAGTCATTACTCTCATCCTGTTGAAGTTATTTTAACACAAAATAATATATCTACATTCTACGATAATTTAACAGATAAATTTGAAGCTTGGATAGATAAATTTCAAGAAAGAGGATCTGGTTTTGTTTTCAGAAATATTAAAAATGTACAAGTAAAACAATTTAAATATGATTATCAAAAAGCTTCATCTTATATTCCCCTTCAATTTAAATCAAGTAATATTATTAATGTTCAAAATAAAAATGATAATAAGTGTTTTCTTTGGGCCCTATTATCAAAGTTATACCCCGCTAATAAAGACAAACAAAGAGTAACTAAATATACATCATATGAAAATAAAATTAACATGAAAGGAATTGAATATCCCGTATCAATAAAAGATATCCCAAAAGTAGAGAAACAAAATAATCTAAGTATAAATGTATTTGCGTTAGAGAACCAAACAAATAAAGAATCTTTATATCCAGTTTATGTTTCAAACGTAGAAAGTGAAAATGTAGTTGATCTCTTATACATTGAAAGTAATGAAAATACTCATTACTGTTGTATAAAAGATTTAGATAGTTTTAAGTGTGATAAGAATAATCATAAATCATTTACATGTAGAAATTGTTTGCAAGGATTTCGAAGAGAAGAAACACTAATAAAACATAAAGAAATATGTTATGATAACGAACATTGTAAAGCCATAATGCCAAAACCAGGAAAAATATTCTTAAATTTAAAAATTATCATTTTAAAAATAGATTACCATTTGTTATCTATTCTGATTTTGAATCAAATAATATTCCTATAAAGACATCTCAACCAAATCCTAATGAATCTTATATAAACCCAATACGTAAACAAGAAATAAATAGTTATGGTATCTATGTTCATTCAGATTATCCAGAAATATATAAACCACAATACTTTTCTTATGTTGGTAGTGATGCAATAGAAAAATATGTGGAAAAATTAATGAATATATTCAAAAAAATAAATTATAAGATCTACCTCAGTTAATGAACAGAAAAAACCAATATTAAACAAGTATGAAGAAGATGAATTTCAAGAAGCAACTGAATGTTATATTTGTGGAACAAGATTTGAAGAAAGTGAAAAAGATAATAAAGTAAGAGAACATAATCATCTTTCAGGTAAATATAGAGGAGCAGCGTGTCAATCATGTAATACAAAAGAAGGTAGAGCAACAAAATTAATACCCGTGTTCTTTCATAATGGATCAAATTATGATTTCCATTTTTTAATTGAAGAATTGATGAAATATGAAGATGAATATAATAAAGTAAAACTTCTTTCTAAAAACTCAGAAAATTATATTTCTATAGATTATGGATCAAATTATAAAAAATTAAGATTCCTAGATTCATATAGATTTATGTTAAAAAGCTTATCAGATATTGCTAAATCAATGGATGAGTTTCCTATTTTAGAAAAAGAGTTTGATGGAAATATTTCTCTACTAAAACAAAAAGGATTCTATCCATATGAATACATAGATTCTATAAAAAAATTAAAAGATGAGAAATTGCCAGATATTAAAGAATTTTATTCAACATTAACCCAAAAAACAATTACAGAAAAAGAGTATAAACATGGGCAGAGAGTCTGGGAACATTATAATTGTAAAAATTTATTAGACTATCAAAATTTATATCTTAAAACAGATGTTCTTATCTTAGCCGATGCGTTTGAAAAATTTAGAAAATTCTTTATAAAATATCATGAAATAGACCCCTGTTATTGTTATTCTTCTCCCGGTTTAACATGGCAATGTGGATTAAAATATACAGAAATAGAATTAGAATTATTAACTGATATTGATATGTTACAAATGTTTGAAAAAGGTATTAGAGGTGGTTTTTCTGGTGTTCTAGGTCCAAGACATGTAAAAGCATTTCATAAATATACTCCTAACTATCATGATAATGGAAATAGAATATTAGATAAAAATGAAATGAAAGAATGCTTAGAAATATTAAAGAATGGAGGAAACTTAAATGATTTCTTATTAGAAAAATATTTATTATATCTTGATGCAAATAATTTATATGGATGGGCAATGTCACAAAAATTACCAACTAAAAATTTTAAATGGGAACAGGATCCTAATTATTATAAAAATATTCCAAAAAGAAGAGGATGTTTAATTGAATGTGACTTAAAGTATACAGATGAATGTAAAAAGAAAACATATAAATATCCTTTAGCACCGGAAAAGATTAAAATAAATAAAGAAGAATTATCTGATTATCAATTAAATTTATTAGGAGATAAACCATTAGGTAAAGAAGAAAAACTATTTTTAACACTAAATAATAAAAAGAAATATATTATTCATCATAGTATTCTAAATGAATATATTAAACTTGGTTTAAAAGTGACAAAAGTATATAGAACTATTTCTTTTAAAGAATCAAATTGGTTAGCAAAGTATATTAATTTTAATACTAAACAAAGAACTAAAGCAAAATCTGCTTTTGAAAAAGATCTTTGGAAACTGATGAACAACAGTTTTTATGGAAAGACATTAGAAAATATCAGAGGAAGAAATAATATTATATTATCTATTAATAGGGAAGAAGTAAAAAAATATATAAACAAACCAAATTTTAAAGACTCAATAATATTTAATGATAACTTTGTTGCAATTGAAAATAATGTTACTTCTGTTAAATTTAATAAACCTATTTATTTAGGACAGGCTATATTAGATTACTCGAAACAATTAATGTATAACTTTTATTATAATGTTGTTAATAAATTATGGGAAAAAAATGAATTAGTTGCTTCAGATACGGATAGTATATTCTTAAGTATTAAAACTAAAGATATTTATGAAGATATGAAAGAAATAATAGATGAATTAGATACATCAGATTATCCTAAAGATCACCCTTTATATTTAGAAAAAAATAAAAAAGTAATTGGCAAATTTAAAGATGAACTTAATGGGAAAATTATGAATGAAATAGTTTTTTTAAGAAGTAAAGCATATTCTTTCACGTTAACAGATTTAAGTAATCAAAAATTAGAAGAAGAAAAAAAATCAAAAGGAATTGTAAAAACTATAATAAAGAAAGATATTAAATTTGATGATTATAAAGATCGTCTATTTAATAATAAAACTAAAATGAATAAAATGTATTCATTAAACTCTAATAAACATAAAATGTATGTTAATGAAATAAATAAAATAAGTATGTCTCCGTTTGATGATAAGAGATATATCTTAGACAATGGAATAGATACTCAACCTTATGGTTTTGAATCTTTTTATTTTATTTAATCAATCTCAATTTCCAAGCAACAAAAGCAGTTAATGCCATACCACCAACAACAAATGCAATCTCTCTATTTTTTTGGTTTTCTGATGGAGTATAAAAATCACTTAATGTAGGCTTAGGTGATAATGTATCTAATTGTTTACCTGTAATAAAATAATATTGTTTCATTGCCTGGTCAATATCATCAAAAGTCTGAACCGCATGATGTTCCTTTTGTAATTGTTCATTAATAAAATCTAATCTTTGTATCCTTTTTTTATTCCATTCTGCTTGTGCTTTTTCTAATTTTTCTATAGCTTTATCATGTCTTATTTTTTCTTCATTTGCGTTACTACCCATGTGTGAAAATAAATAATTACTCCCTGAAAATGCAAATGCGTTTGTTATTGCCCCACCAAGCATCATTGATAAAGCACTTGCCATTTTATAAAGAATTAAAAAAATAATTACTTTACAATATCAGCAGGTATAATACCTTGCTTAACCAACATATCTTTTGTTGCCATTGCAAGTAATATATCAATGGATAACATTCCAATATCACTTATATTAAAATCCACTTTTGGTGCTGGTCTCTTAAATACCTTTCTACCTATTTCTGCATATCCAACTGTTAACAATGTTTCCACTCCAGCATGATATAACATATTTGCTATTTGTTTTCCGTCTTTTGGTGTTGACATTTTTATATATTAAATTTAATTAAATTCAAAAGGATCAATTTCTTTCTTTTGTTTTGGGGGAGTTTTTTCTATTTTTTCATTTTTTTCAGTTTCCACTATTTTCCCAGTTTGTTTTCTTTTATTATAAATATATAATCCCAATACAACAATTCCAATTGATGAATATAATAGTTTGTAATTATTGTTTGAATCTTTATCAGAATTTTTTTTATTTTTTTTAAAAGCATAATTTGTTTCTGTATCAGAATCTTTTGTTATTTGAATGGGATTGCTTGCTTCTCTCGCTAGTTTTAATTCTATATTTTCCTTTTTTAATTGTTCTGCTTCTTTTCTTTTTAACTCAGCTTTTATTTTTTTTTGCTTCTGCACCTTTTTTACCAGCTGCTACTCGTTTTAGGTTTTTTTTAGATTCTTTTATTTCTTCTTTAGTTTCTTCTTTTTTTTTCATTTTTACTCATCATTTTTTATGTCATTATTTTCATCTTTCTTTTGGAAATAAATATGTCTTGCTGTTGTTAACATTGCAGTAAAAGGAGCAAGATACATTCCATATCTATAGTACAATTCACAACATGTATTAGTTAAAGCATGATTGATAAAAGGATCTTCCTCTAAGTCTTGAATTAGCTTTGGTTGATTAACAACGTTGAAATACTTTGATACTCCCATAACATATAAATTAATAAAAGAGTTTCCTAATGTCTTAGTCATACTAGCTCCTAATCTTGCTTCATATTTACAATATAATTTGTTTATTTGTTCTGTTCCCATTGTATCAATGTCTGAAAGTTGTAATTCTTTACCCAAATATTGTTTACTACCCCCGCCAGCAACAACGGCTGATAATCGCTCACGTTTTTTTTCTTGAAGGGAACCGTTGGCTTCGCTCGCTTGTTTGTCATCTTCTACTTCAATTTCGATGTCTTTCAATAATTCTTCAGCATTCATTTTATATAATTTATTTTTAATTTTTAAAAAATTAAATATAGCATATTTAACTAATGATAAGACTGCAGTGTTTATTATAATTTTTAGTATTTTCAATATCATGCTTTTTTTTGGCTTATTTTTGTTGTATTACTTAAGCATTGTTTAAGCATTACTTAAGAATTGTATAAGCATTACTTAAGCATTGTATAAGCATTACTTAAGCATTACTAAAAAAATCAATCAAGTAACCAATAACCAGTAGGTTGATCTGTCTTTAATATTAATTTACGATGTTTCTTTTTTTTAAGTTTTTCCTTTATTCTTTGCCTTTCTTCTAAAGTAGGAATAACATCATTTTCTCTTAGACAATTATCAAAACTATCTCTATCTTTTGTGTAAAACATGCATAACCATTTTGTTTGTTCTCTTAAGTCTTTTAAAACAGAGTTGTATCTCTGTGAAATGACCCACACTGATTGTTCCGCGTGTCTTCCTGAAAATGCAAGATAAGACAGCATATCTTTTTTCTTTGTTAGTTCTTTTGTTGCACTGCAGTCATCAATGATATATAATGTTGGATGACCAGCATATTCTTTAAAAAATATTCTTAGTAGTTCTTGTAGCTTTTCTTCTTCATGAAGGGAACCGTTCGCTTCTCTTACTTCAACAATAGGATTAAAAATTATTAAATTTTTTGCTTTTGGTTTTCTAACATCACCAATCCACTCACGATTTTTGTATGCTTTGTTCCATTGAATGGTTGGGCAAAGTATAACTATATATTCGAACACCTGACAATATTCCTTTTCTAATAAATCAAGAACAAACTCTGTTTTTCCACATCCAGTTTGACCACATATAATAGCACAATGGGGATATTTTGGTAATTCCAT
Source organism: Mytilisepta virgata (assembly GCA_028015205.1). Lineage (NCBI taxonomy): Eukaryota > Metazoa > Mollusca > Bivalvia > Mytilida > Mytilidae > Mytilisepta > Mytilisepta virgata. Next base: position 73,625,643 of record CM051521.1, read on the forward strand.
TTTTTCCCAAAAGTTTTAAAACTTTTAATTAACTAGTAATTAACTTCTTTAAATCTTCCATCTTCAAAATTAATTTGTGCATCTTGTATAACATACATATAAACATTTATTGGCTCGTCTGCTTCTGCTTTTTTCGTTATTTGGATAGTAATACCTTCGGAACCATTCATAATTTTTCTTCCTGATCCATGTAATGAGTTATCATATGTTGAACGTAAATCTAACCATAAAGCGTAATTAGTTGTAAGATATTTTCCTAATGTTGTTTCAGTAAAGTTTAACTTTTTTGTAACAATATTTATTTCTTTGTTTTGTTTTGAATCTAAAGCAAAGAATTTATTTATCTCATTCCATTGTTGATAGTATTTCATTCCTTGACTATATAATTGATTTGGGATACCTTCTATTATTATTTCTAAATTTGTTATTTTAGGATTGTAATAAGTTTCAGTATTCGTTCTATTAGGATCTTCAAATAAAAATAGAATTCCTTTCATACTTTTAGCTGGAACATTTAAATTAATATTCCATAATGTATCAGATTTGTTATTTTTCTATGTCTTAGTATTCTATCATACAAAATAACCATTTTACCATCAATTTGTTGCCTTATTTGTCTTGCTAATTCTACGTCAAAAATTATATCAAATTCTAAACAAATATTTTTAATTTTATAACTAGCGTTTGCATCTGTTGATTTAATAACTTTATTGTAATCGTTAAATGTAAGTTCATATTCAAGTCTGTCGCCAAGACCAGCTTGGTAAAAAGGAATATTAGTTTCCAATAATTCAAAATCAAGAGGAATACAAAATCTTTTACCATATGCATTTGCAATTTCTTGATCTTCTACATCTGACGTTGCATCATTTGCACCAACTCTATGTTTTAACATGTTTTCTTTACCGATGCCTTGATATGCCATATTTGCACGTTCATATGGTGATCTCCATAAATCGGTATAACAATGATAAATATCACTATCATCAATTGACATAATTTCGTTACCACTTATTCTAATTGTTGTTTTTTTAACTATTGCCCTTCCTATGTTTTGATATATAGTTGCATTGTTGTCTGTCGATTGAAGTTCTATTTCAAAAGCTAATTTGGTTGTTCTAGGAACAATAACATCATTACTACTTAAATTTGGAAATCTCACTAATAACTGTTGATTTCTATCAATAGTTGAAGGATTATTATTTATTACTACACATTGACGAATGCCTTTCATTCCACGAGGTTCTCTTATTTTTATATTAAGATTTAATTCGTTTCCGTATGCTGACATTTTTAAGGATTAAATTTAGGTTTAATGTTAATGTTACAAAAATAATTCAATTATTGCTGATACTTGAGTATTGATACATCCAATATTTGTACTCTTACTAATAAAACTTATCCTATCTCCAGCCTCAAATTTTAAAGGTATAGCAAAGTTAACATAATTAGAAAAAGAATTATCCAAACCTATTCCATAATTATTTTTAGTATCGGAAGTAAGTTGAACTATGACATTTACATCATCTTTATTTGTTTTTAAACTTGTTAAACTAATACCTAATATCTGACCTGGAAAGTTCATTACATAATCACCGCCGCCATTACCAAAATAAAACGCTTGACCATTCTGAACTGGACCACTAATTCCGGCAAATATACTTTTCTGTCTGGTATATTTTTAATATTATTAACCATATTTTCAATATTTAAAATTTTGAGATCTAAGGTATTGACACTTCTGTATAAATATTTATCCTTTGTATCCATTGTTAGAAGCTCACTTTTTATATTTAATATTTCCTTTTCTATTTTTGATGTATCTACGTGTTTTTTTTTGACACCAAGTATACTCATTTTATCAAATAAATTATATAATTTCTAAAACACAATTAATTGGTAAATGATTAATTATCTTGTTATTATTTTCATCTCTAATTTCTAATTTCAATTCTGTTATAATATCATTTACCAAACACTTATATTCCGGATTCTCAAATCTTACTGTTATATTATCTCCAAACTCTTTATTCTCAACTGGAATAACAGCCAACAAGGTACTCGGCATGCCATCAAGATAATTATAAGAAGTGCTAACTTGTTCCAAATGGATATACAATGATTTATGGATAGCAAAATCTACAAATGTGTTTCCATAATGTAATTCATCGGGTTCGAATATACGTTTATTATTAAATCCTAACATATTTCTCAAATTTTTATTTATCTTAAACTCAGTAGGAGTGTTTAATAAAGCAATACCATTTGCTTCATTTACGGATAATACAATATTTTCTTTTTGAAATTCATCCGCTATTTGTTGGAAACTATAATAACCATCCATAATCCTTCGAGTTCTACCGGTCTTTTTTATATGCCCATTATAAACGTTATACCAACCTACACTGTATCTTATAAATTTCAAACCAACACGTTTATTTCCATTTATGTTATCAATGTTTTGTTGTAAGTTTATTGTCTTATCAATATTTGAAATAGTATGATACATTTTTTTATATTAAAAAATGATAACAAAAGAATTTAAATATAATCCTAATGCATCATATAATCCTGGTATTAAATATTCTAAAAAAGATATAAATCTTGTTAATCAAATAATATTTGTAAATCAAAAAGAAAACTTCAAAACATCTTTCCCTGATTTATTTCAAAACTATCAAAACCCATCATTACATACCAACGAACCATGGAATACATGGATTCATTCTTCATTTGATTGGTGGCAATGTCAGTTAAACTTTGCAGTTTGGTGTTCAAGTACAGGATGTGGTGTTTCCTACAATGACCACATACAAAACACCTCAAATCTTACAAAATCGGTTTATATGTTTCATTTATATTATTGCATTGCCAGAATTTTAAAAGAACTTAAATCACCTTTACCAACAAATTCTTCTTTTTGTTATTACAAAAACCCATATGACAAAGCTGCATATCAAAAATTATGTGATGAATTCAATGTTTCTCCAAATACAGATTGGAGACAAAAACTAGAATCATCATCTCAAGGTTTAGGAAATTATGAGCAATATTATAAACCAAGTAATAAATATAGATATAATCATTCAGGGGATGGTCCTTTCTTTAATATTCATGATACAATTTATCATACAAAAGATATAAGTATGGCTTGGACAACATTTATATTAGATAAATCAGAGGGTTTTACAAAAGCCGGTATTGAACGTATTAATGAAAGTATTAAAATGTATGTATGGGCTTTATTAGGGGCACAATCTCAAACAAGGGTAGAAATATTAAAAGTAGGAACAGGATTTGATGCACAAAAACAATTCTTAGAAAATGTACAAGATGCTATTAATAATCCTATAGATTTGCCAACACAAATATCAAAATATCAAAATGTTTTAAAATACGCAAGAAGTAAAGTTGATTACGCTTATGGACTTGGTTTATATATGTCTCCCAGTGATATGGTATTAAAAATTGGCACCATTGTTGGTTATAATAACAAAATTGTAATTGCAACAAAAAATCAAACACTTGGTTTCAATAACGATGTAAATGTTTCACAAATATTACCAGAACCAGTTAAATCAGAACCAAAACAGATAGAACAAGTTCAAATAAAATCAGTTCAAAAATATGAAAATAATACACATGAATATAACAAAAAAGTAATAATAGTTGGAAGTATTGTATTAGGTATTGCAGCCCTTATTATTTATGAGATTTATTAATATATTCCCTGGCAGCAGAATATAATAAACCAACAACTAAAACAAGCAAAGCCCATAAATTATTTCCAAAGCAATTAACAATATTTCCAGTTGTAGATAACAACCAAGACACAATAGAACCAATAATACCTGGTAATGCAACTGCTAATTTTCCTGCAAGAAAAGATAATAGTTTTCCAAGATTTTTTAATTGTTTTTTTATCCAGTCTTGTAAACCACCTTTTGATGGTGTTGGAGGAGGAGGTGAATAAGAAGTAGATCCACCAGTAAATGTCTCAACAATAACACCAATAATCATTCCAAAAGCAGTTAAAATACTAGCTATTGTAATTCCTTGTTCTCTAGATAATGTTTTAATTCTTTCACCTAATGTTGTATCTTCGTTTAATATTTTATATATTGTCTCTTTAATTCTATTTACCTGACTACGTAGTTTTTCTTTATTAATATTAATTACTTCTAGTCTTGCACTTCTCTCTAATTCTAAATCTCTTATTCTACTTTTTATTCTATTTATTTGAAATTCATCATTGTCTTTTGTAGCTTTTTCTAATTTAATATTTTCTTTTGTTATTTCTTTATTTGTTTCATTCAGTTTTGCTAATTTATTTGAAATCTCTTCTTTTACTGATGTCATTGCATTGATTATACCATCCATCTCTCTTTTTGTCATATTTGTTTGTGTTTCTTTACTAAATGAAGTTTCTATTTCTTTTACAAATGTTTCTGAATTACTTGCTGTTTCTAATAATTCTTGTCCTTCTTGTTGTGTAGATATTTCTTGTAATGGAATTTCTATATTATTGAGTTCAAGAATTGGTGTTTCATTTAACATTCTCTGAAACTCTGTTCTACCTTCTCTTATTCTTGTAGCAGATGGTTCAAAATCATCCACACCTAAAACATATCTAACAAAATTAACCCCATATTTTCTTTGAAGAGTGTCAAATGATAAAAATGTTACTATTGAATCCAGTCTGTTAGAACGGTAATATGTTAATGCAACTTCATTACCTAATTCATCTTTTACATATAACATTGGTCTTCCATAATTATCTTCCCCGATAGAAAAACCCTTTTTATTACGTTTAGTTTCATTATTTCTTAAATAAAATCTTTTTATCATTTTTCTAATAATTTCTTTTTCATGAATTTTAACGTCACCTTCTGATAAATTTCTTAATACTTCAATTTCTTTATTTATAGATTCTTGAAACTCTTCATCATTTTGAACAGACGTTTCTTCTTCTTCATCATAATCATCATTATCAAATACAGGATTATCAAACTCAATACCTCCTTCAGCCATTTTTTTAAAGAGGATTTAATTCATATTTCGGAGGAGGATCATTAAATATTTGAATTTTGTTAAAGAAAATTATATATTTTCCATTTTTTTTTAATTCTTTTTTTACTCTAGCTTCTGTGTCTTCTATTAATTTCTTTCTTTCACTATCATCCATTCTTGTTTGTGTTTGTTTTTTACGTATGTTTTCTTTCATTTTATTATATTTTTCCAATTCATCCAAAACTGATTTAAATTCATTCTCACTTATCTGTCCATCAGTTAAAGATTTTGATATTAAATCTTTTATACTGTTTAATTTACATTCTGCCATTGTTTTAATTTCGTAATGTTTTTTTAATTTTGTTGTTAACTTTCGTCTAACCAATTTAATTAAACCTCCTAAACTGCCACAAACAACAGCTGTAATTTGTAAAGGAAGTAAGACAGGAATAGCTATTCCTATACCTGCTAAAACAACGGATGCTGAAATTAGACTTGTATCGACACCATCAGTAACATTAACTCCACGATTGTATTTTTTATATAATGATTTGCGAGTATCTCTTTCTTTAATCAATGTTTTTTCTATTTCCGTTATTTTTTGTAATCTATAATTTTGACCGTCTTCTATGGGTAACAATGGATATAAATCAGGAGCTGTAGGCTGTTTCATTTTTAAAAGATAAAAATTGACATCGGAAGGATAGATAGTATTTTTATTTTAGGAATGTGTACTGGGGGAAATTTTTTTTTTTGGGGGGGGGGGGGGTAGTTTTAATATTTTTTTATTTTTTGCATCTTTCGAGGGGGTTCTCTGATGGGGGGAATTTTTTTTCTTTTTTTTGGGGGGGGTTCTAAAAAAATTTTTTTTGGGGGGGGTGCGCTGGACTAGCCCAAATACTATACTACTAATGGGGCAAGTACTTTGTTTCATTATGAATGATGATATCTATACTACTCGTTCTTTAACATGTTAAACTGCTTTCATTAGACCGGAAATATAATGACATGACTAAAAGGAAATCGCATCGGATAGTTCCGGAACTTATTAATTTGTCTAATTGCTTATTGTTTCAAACAGTAATCGATGTAAAAGGGTAAAATTTTCAGTATACCCTATCAAGTATATATAACCTTATATAAGTTTGACTTGTAGCTTTCTTCGGTTATACGTTTATTAGGTGAACAAAAAACGGTCTTTAGATTTAGTAGTATAGATCTATCAACAAATTTTTACTTAAGACGTAATTTGAACAAAAAATGATTTTGAATTAACCTATTGGAGGATAACTACAGTTATTTTCTAATTCACCCAGTTCAACAGAAAATAAAAGATTTATGTAATCAACTAATAATTTTCTATTGAAAACCAACAAAAAGGGGGGATATCCATTCGATATCCATCCATATATAACAACGATGGCTTAAAGAAACTAAACATCTTTAGAGAATGTCAGGTGCGGTGACCATCTTTTTTTTATAACAAATAATATAAATCAATCTGCTCTCAAACACCACAAATGTTCAAAGTTCCACTATTCACACCACAATCATCACAACATCTACCCCGTCATGCACCTACATATAACTTATATAAAAAAAAACATAGAACATAATGCGATCTACAAAATATAAATATAAGAAATAAAAATATCATCAAAAATATATTATATAATGTACAAGTTTTTAAAAGTTTGTCTTCCTCTGCACATGGACAATACCGGAGATGGTCGATGAAATTCACGTGCGAAATACTGTTATATATACTGACATAGACTTCAAACCTGTTTTGGTCTATTGTTATTACAATGAACCTCTATTTAACTAGACGATTCTTACGCATACCGTACTTAAATATATTTATTTTCTAATTCACCCAGTTCAACCGAAAATAAATGATTTATGTACTCAACTCATAACAATTTTCTATTGAAAACCAACAAAAAGGGGGGGGGGATATCCATTCGATATTTCCATATATAAAAACGATTGCTTAGTGAAACTAATATAAACTACTGCTGGTTTTAACGGTATTACCTTGCCACAAAATTTCGCCAAATATCTTAGCTTCACTCTAGGTCCTTGAGACAAAAAATTATCTGCCAAACAAAAAAAATTCATGTATTTTCCTGTCCGAAACAGATAATTCACCAGCTTTCAAATTCCATATTAAACCCAACCATTCGACCTGTTGGGAGGGAATCCATTTAGATTTCTCTTTATTAGGTACAAAACCAGAGGCAATAAGATCGTGTTTTACTATCTTTGCATGTAAGGAACATTCACTGACACTTTCTGAATCTCCAAACCCGTCATCTAAATAAACGACAATTTGTATGCCTTGTTTACGCCAGTGCTTTACTTATGAACCCACCACTTTATAAAAAATAAAACCGCTGGTCCTCAAACCAAATGGAAGTAATGTAAAAATATATAATTTATTTTTCCATTCAAAACTTAAATATCTTCTGTGCAATTTGTACACATTAAGGTGATGATATCCCGATTTTAAATCAAATAAAAAACTAAAACATTCAGATGTTGTATATTGGAGAACAGTTTTCCAATCTTCGAAATTTAATTTAAGTTAATAAAACGTGTTCATTTACATGTCTTAAATCCCAAATTAACCTCTCTTCTCTCTTTACAGAAACCGTTTAAGGATTAATAACATGTGGTCTCTCAGTGACTACTTTCACTGATCTGGAGCATACTAAATCCGTAATTGCTTGATCTACAAAATTCTCATGTTTAACAGCAGACTTGTTGTTTTTTAAAATAATTCTGTCCGGTTCGCTTTAAAGAGGAATTTTATAACCATTTTTACTTACATCGAGAATAAATTCTCAAGTTCAGACTTTTCTTTTCCACATTCCCGTGCCCATCGTAATTCTCGCAACTGTAGCAGATGTCTCATGGTTTGGCTTTTTTAAACGGACCAACTTGGGCCTGGAAGCCTCGAAAGGGCTCCCGAGTAGAACTAGGATGAACACCACTAACGCTACCATTGTTAGCGACTTGTCCAGTGTTACCTGCATCCTCTGCGGATCTTTTTCTAGACTCTTTCTTCTCCACTTTCGTAGCTTTAATTTTCCTGAATGCGCGGGTCTCTGCGGCCCGGATTCTTTTCTCGTCCTCAGAGTTACATGCGACTTCATCTGACAAATATTTTTGGACAGTTCTCCTGTCTCCCTCTGATTTATCAGCAATTCTAACATGTTTATTGCGCTTCTTTAAAATTTTAAGAGACTCTTCAATCAACGGAACTGCTCTTTATTCTCTTTCCTTGCGTATATAAGAAAGCGACCTTTCTAAATTATCAACAATGTCGGCGTTAAGTTCGTACTGAAGCTGGTTGCCTTTGCCTTTGAATTTTGTTTCTTCTTTCTTCACCTTCTTATCTAATTTATGTGTCTTGTCGTCCAAAATTTCGTTCGATTCCGTCTAACTTATCGTTATTATCAGTTTTCATAAAGGACAAAACGATAGATCAACGAGGACAAACCTGCATGTAGCATTCAGCACACTAATAACCTTTAGATAAGCAACAACAAAGAACTCAAAACAAACATTGCAGTAAATACATGTAATTCAATTGTTCCAGAAATCGTCACTGATCCTCTGGTATATATAAATCAAACCGTAAAAGCTGGCAGAATATAATTGTTTATTACTATTATTTAGAAATAGTTTAATCGCGTTCATTCATAAACTTTAAAAAAGTCCGTAAAAAAAAAAATCCACTTGCAATACAACGTTATGAGAAAAGAACGCAACAATCAAATTCCACAAGGATAGATGTAAAAACTGGAAGTGACATCACATTCCCCGGAATGCCCTGCCCCGTTAACGACCCTTCACTTTGCAAGTTAATAGTCAGACAAAGCAGGCATGTTTATACAAGTAACAAATGAGTATAGCAAATTTCAGATTAATATACACATGGTTATCCTTAAGGAGCACCTGACGTCACTACCAGTTTTCAACGGAAGTTCAGATTGGTAGCTGCTTCAGTTTGTGTGCTGTCTTATTTTATTTTTGTTAAGTTTATTTTACGTTTTTAATTCTTAATTTAATTGTTTTAGTTATAATGTAACCTTGTTTGTTTGTTGTGTTCCATTATCCTGACTTTTGGATCCCCCACACTTTTTTTCGCTCCGATATTCTTTTGCCGATATAAAAAGAAAGACATGTAGAATGAACAAATACAAAAAGCAAAACCCTTGCTATCTGAGCTTCTTCAAGACAAATATCAGAGTAACATCACATGCCCCAGAAAGGAAAGGAAGTCCAACTCCATCAACGGTACCAATCTGATTACAAATGGGAAATGTGTTGAAGTGTCGAGAACTTATTATATTGTACTTGAGACCCAGTATGATAATAATCCAAAGATACGACATCTGATCTTATATGTATTGAAGTGTCAAAAACTTGATGGAATCATGACGACGACAAAATCATTTTTAAAATAAAAAAACTGAAAATCACAAAATAAATTGCATGTGTGTAATTATTAAAAACTAGTTATTAGTTTTTAGAAAGCACTTTTATTTAATAAATAATTAACTGAAGTCAGTATAGTTACATTTAATACATAAAATAATTTATTTCATCTTAATGGACTTATTTCGTTCTTTCAAATGTTTTTATGTTACAAAAAGTTTTCCAAAACATAAATTATGTAATTTAATCACAGACATTAAGTACGAAAAGGATGCAAATGCAATCAACAGCCACACTTTCATTTTGAATACCTCTTTAAAAGAAAAGGTACTGCGAAGAAAATCACACAAACATATAATACTAATTGTAAAATTGGAAACGAAGTAAGTTCTTTTCTCCTAGAACACATGTTTTTTGTTCCACATTTAGCGTGATCAGTAATGTTTGAACATAGATTAGTAAGCATCGGAAAATCAATTTTTGGAACTGTGAACCAGTAGATCAGAATTCCAATCAGAAGTGCCTGGAGAGCTTGAGAAAATGTATCGTAGTCCAGATTAGGAATGTGCAATTTTGGAGTAGTCTGACGCACTACCCGCAGTCTTGGATTTACAATCTAAAATGAATAAAATACAAGTAAATATTAGTTTTTCAATTAACTGTATCTTTTATTTTCAATAAGCAAACAGGCAAGTGCAATATAACAATGGAAATAGGTTATACTACATTTAAACAATATTAAAGCAAATGATAGTTAAAATGTTATTATTTTCTAAATTAAGCAACCATATTAATTTATTAATCGGAAACAAACTGATAAAGGACATGGTATGATTTGGCCTGATATTTGGTCCCTTGAATTCCAAAATCAAAAAGTATTGAAAAACTTTATCCCAGCTACCATTAAGACTCATTTTTGGACATTTGAATTAAAATTTTTATGTGAGGAACAGCCTTGCCCAAAAAGATATATCATTGAAATGTTTCTTTAATAAGACAAACATTATATTAAAACATCGTTTTGGGCATGGCTGTTGTTTTGACCAAATAGTACTGGGAAAACACTCAATATTCTTCAAATGCGTGATTTCCCAGACGTTCAAGACATCACTGTTGCATCATGGGAAGGAATGTTGTACAAAAATTGATCGATTGTGAAAGTTCGATCATTATATAATAAAAATGAAACAAATTCGAATCTGAAATCTTAATTTTATTTTTTTATATCAGATGGGGCCAAATACAATGTAATAGCTGAAATCATACCATCTTCTTTACTACAGACAGATTCAGTAGCCATGAAAATCTTATCATGTAGATCTTTATAATTAGGGCGCTTTAGTAGGAAATATAATTCGTTTTCTATTTATCCAAAATCGCACTTGTCGTATGCACTTATAGTGGAATTTAAGGGCGAATATTACCAGATTTAGACAGTGTGTAATTTCAGTGCATCACATTTATTGAGGTATTTTGATAAATTTTATTAGTAACACTGGGTCTATGTCACTGCTGATAGATTGAAAATCCCCGAGGGCATTATCAGCATAGTAGTCAGAATTTTTATCCTGGCATGATTTATTACTTAAAGGCCTTTAAATTGGATTCCTGTTTTTTATTTGCCTGAGTTTTTGATGGTTGAGCTTTTAAATTCATAATTTCAACCGGATTTCCAACATTTTGATCTTGAGCACTGCTCATGAGTTGTCAGTCAACGAAATGGCTACACAGTGCATCAGATGTATTGAGGTATTTTGTGGTACATTTTATTCAGACGAAATTCCATTTCTGAATAAAGAAATTCCTTGTTATACTTTTTTCGTTTAGAATCGACTAGTATTAACATGATTGAGCAAGTTGCAAAACTACTGTGGACATTTATGTTCTGTATAGACATCCTTAACTAGAGAAGGAGAGTCCAATCATTTCCAATATTTTAATTTAAAAAGCAATCTAATATAAATGGAGATATGCCTAATTCGCAAAAACATGCTAGTCCATGTACATGTAATATATATGTTTAAATGGATACGTAATTATTTATAACAGGAGAACCATTGTGGTAATGTAAACCAGACAAATACCCAATTCCAAAAAAAAAAAAACGATCCCACACCTCAGAGACATATGATCTTATATGTGAAGCCTAGTTTTAAGAAAGGAAAATGATGCAGGTTGTCACTTTATGGTTTGTATACATCTTGGATAACTTTTATTTTTTGTTTTGTCGCATCTGAAAAAAGAGATGAACAAGACAGAGTATTTGCTAGATAATCATAAGATTTGGAGCAATCCATATTATTGAAATAAAACCAGTCATGTTTAACAAATCTTAAACGCAAAATTGAAAATCAAAACTTTGGTGATAGATACGTAGAGTGACATACACCATTCACCAAAAAATTTCTCAAGAACCCTATTTTTTTAACCCATCTTGGGAATTTGATAATACAATATATTATTGTTCCGGTTTTCAACGTTTTTTAGCTTTGAGCAGTGCAAATAAATTTGATCAGGTATTGTATATACTTCGTATTTTCAAACAGTTTTCATGGTAATATGACATTTGTATTAAAACAACTCGGAAAGGGATCTATTGAATATCAAAAGCTATCTCGATCTCCTTTATATGATATGCTTTCGAGCAAAACTTTGGAAAGCTTAAAATAATACAAACTAGTTGAAGCAGCCCAGCTGCATAACCGCGCGCTACTATGATGTTTATGAATTCCATACAATCCAAACTAATGCTGTTGCTATAGCGATTCCAAATATATATGTTTGCAAAGCAGAAATCACAAATAAAGTATATTTACTAAAATTGGAATCACATATTTGAAATTTTTCATCTGATCTAGATAAGTCTTAAAGTTAATATGATCCAAAAAAATATATAGTTGCTAAGTAAAATTACAAAAATAATAGTCTTAGATACTTTCAGGAAATTTACCGAAATTCGAATCAAATATTTTTGCAATCCATACAATTTAAACTAGTGCTGTTGGTATAGTGACTCCAAACATATATGGTTGCTACGTAGAAATTACAAATAAACTAGTCTTTGAGTCATTCGGGAAATGTACCAAAATTGGAATCACATATTTTTGAAATCTAAATGATCCTGATAAGTCTTCAAGTTAATATGATCCAAAAAAATCTATAGTTGCCAAGTAAAATTCCAAAACTAATAGTCTTAGACACTTTCAGGAAATTTACCGAAATTGGATTCACATGTTTTTGATATCTAAACTAGTGCTGCTGCTATAGTGATTCCAAATATATATGGTTGCTAAGTAGAAATTTCAAATAAAGTAGTCTTTTATTCTTTCAAGAAATTTACGAAAATCGGAATCAACATATTTTTGAAATCCAAAGGATCATGATTAATCTTAAAGCTAATATGATAAAAAAAAATATCTATAATTTCTAAGTAAAATTCCAAAAAATAATAGTTTTAGACACTTTCGGGAAATTTACCGAAAGTTGGAATCACATATTTTCGACAACAGGATGATCCAAATATGTGTTACTGCTAATGTGATCCAGACAATACATGGTTTCTTGTCAAAAATTTTAAACAATAATGGTATTGAGACTTCCAGGAAATTTACCAAAGTTGGAACAGCATCTTTAAACAATTCCGAAACCGATTGGTGGTACAATTACTGAGCCAACTTTCAGTTCCATATTCCAAATGACATGACACGAGTTTCGTGAAAAAGGAATAATGTACCCTTAGTCCACCCGTGTAGCTCGGCATCCTAGGCGCTATTCAAATTAAGAAACCTTTGGTACAGTCCCCACACACAGTGCAATCAATTCATCTTTCTACATCCAGTGGTTACTGAGACACTCTGGACATTACTAACGTACGTACGTACGTCGAACAGCAAAAGATAATCCTCGCGCTTCGCTGTGTAGCCCGCCCCACAGGGAAGCTATTCAAATTCCGAAACATTAGGCACAATCTACATTGGCAGAGCAATTACTGAGCTAACTTTCAGTTCCATTATCTAAATAAGGTGAGTGGAGTTGCATGACAAAGGAGTAATGTACTCTTAGCCCATCCGTGTATTTCGGATTCCGGGGATGCTATTCAAATTCCGATACCTTTGGCACAATCTACGTTGGCAGGCCCATTACTGATCCAACTTACAGTTCCGTATTCCATATACACTGAAAGGAGTTGCGTGACAAAGAAATAATGTACCCTTAGGCTTCCTATGTAGCCAGGCCCCTAGGGCTATTCAAATTCCGAAACTTTTGGCACAGTCCTCACACACAGTGAAATCAATGACCCAAGTTTCATCTTTCTACATCCAGTGGTTACTGAGACATCCTAGACATTACTCACGTACGTAGGTACGTCGAGCAGCAAAAGATAATCCTCGCGCTTCGCTGAAGTCTGGGGATACAAATATAGTTAACCAAAGATCCAACATACCATAATACAGTCGCGGTCCTTTTAAAGTAAAAATTTAAAAATCAATGAAAATTTTAACACATTTTTCTTAATGGCGACGCAATTCTCATTTCTAATCACTTTCTTTATTTTCTAACAGATGAAAGTGAAAACATCATTACAATTTACCTAATGCTACAATAACAATCTCTTTTTCTGCTACCATGCAAATGCTTACATTATTTTATATTCTGAAATATGTCAAAAACATGATAAAGTTAACATTAAATCTTCTGTTTATTTGTAATACGTTAATTTATATGCAAGAACAAGGTAATATAAAATCTTAATGTACATAAAAACCAAACCATGCAATACTTGAGAAAAAAAAGTATTCAAAGAGCAAGTGAACTTTTGTTCATCTTGAAAATCGTTGTAAGTTTTTTCATAAAGCCAATGAGCCAAATCGTATACCTTTCAGAAAAATCGAATGTAAACATTAGCGCCGACATACGCGTTACATGCGATCGTCTCCTAATGTCATGAATGTTGATACATGTGAAATTTATCAATAAATCGGGAAATAGGAACGAAGTAGGTTTCTGCTGGTATAAAACACAGCACTATCCATCGGCCAAAATAAATCATTATTATACATTGTCGAAGGACATATACAAGAAATGTTTTATCAATATATTTATCAATAATATGTTCTTTATTGATTCCTTAGAGGTTTGTGACCCTTTCGCCTTTGGTCATTTTGGCATCTATGAATTTGCTCTGCACTATTTTGGGGTTTAACATTTTAGGCCTAGAGCACATCTGACAAAATGTGCATCAAAATCGGTATCAAAGAATTATTACTAAAGAGTACATAATACACATTTTCCGAAAAAGCAATAGGGTAAAAACATAACGGATTTCATAACCCTTGAATTCCAAAAATTAATGGTTAATAATGTAACTTTTAACTACAGTAATATTTAAATATTACTGCAGTTAAAAATGTAATGCAACTAAATTGTACCACGATTTAATATTCGCGATGTGTCCCAGATAAAATATATACATGTATTGTTGTATGTCTCATATATAAACTTTGAAATTCCCCTTATATCAACAACTTCTTGATCTTCTTTGAGTTTTTTTTTATCACATAACATTATTCTTCATATTGCAGATGGCAAGAATGGATTTAGTGGTACCGTTTTGGGTATAATTTCATTAATATGTGGCTTTTGTGATAGGTCGATCGTTTGTGACGTTATGTTGCATATATGACTGTCGTCTAGAAAAGATTGTGTTTTCATGGTAAAATGTTATAATACTGTATTATGAATTTGCTATATACTTTTGATTGTTAAATTGTCGAATTTAATATGTTCCCAAAAGCATGTAAGTAAAGACCTAGAAATTAAACACAAATTGCATATGTATGTAAAAACCCAACACAAAACAAAAGGAGAATCCACAGAACCAACAGAAATCCGTCTCAAACTAAAAGATACATTTACATCAATCTGAAAATGCAGGTTTTAATATATTACCTGGATTAACAATTCTAAAACAGGTTTATCTATTTCGGGAAAGATTCGGCTATGATATTGCAATGTCGGATCAAAATCTGGACAGTAGTTGGTTATCGGTTTGTAGTTGTCTTCTGAGATACCCAAGCATTGAATGAAGTCTAATTTTTTTCTTTCAACGGCTTCACCTTCGGGAAACCTATCTTTCTTCGTCATTATACCAAAAACAGGATACTCTAAAATATTCAACATAACTGTTCATTAAAAGAGAGAAATGGTTAGCTGATATCCTATGTTTTTTATTGAAGAAAAAAGTAAGTGTTGACTTCATCTAGATAAAAGATTGTTCACCACAACCTTTTATCGAATTTAATGATGGTTTTAGTATGTTATATCATGGTTGGTTCGTCATATTACATTGTATTAAGAGTATGTAGTAACACTTGTAGCACACCTTTGGTCTTAAATGGTCACACCTGTAGTGATAAATTTTGGCTTTTGCACAATTACAATCTTAATTTACTGTCTTGATTTTCAACATCTTTCTTGGTTTGAGAGATTATGTTAATTTCATGTTAATATAATCTCTTGTTCAAATCTCTGCTCCAGGACCAATAACCAGAGATTAGAACAGCTAGGACCAGTCCTGCTACTGGTGAACCAGGGATTTGA
The DNA here is from genome assembly GCA_028015205.1 of Mytilisepta virgata. Classification (NCBI taxonomy): domain Eukaryota; kingdom Metazoa; phylum Mollusca; class Bivalvia; order Mytilida; family Mytilidae; genus Mytilisepta; species Mytilisepta virgata. The sequence goes on from CM051521.1 coordinate 73,641,699, forward strand.
CAAGCAGAGATAAGGACCAGTCATAATCTCTGCTTTATTGATTTTTCAAATCTCTGGTACGATTTATTCAACTGCGCACTCGTGCTGTTCTCGTGACTAGACTAAACTAGATTTGAATAATAATTGTATCTGCTATATGCTGATACGCCGTCTTAGTACGGTCCTATGACGAAAAACGATTACCCGGGGATAAATAAAATGTTATTTTATTATCACTGGTTGATCATGGTGTAACGAGTAAATAATATTCCTTGCAAAAATTATAAAATATCTATATTAATATGTTTGGTTTCAATTTCAATAAGTTCTAATGTACACAAAGTTATTCCTATTGTCAAATGAAATAAATAATATGAATTTTTTATGATAATATTTGAAGAAAATATAAATTTCCAAAAGTTTTGAAATATAAAATAAAATAAAATGTATATAAACATTTTATTTCAAATCAATACTGAAACTTATATTTTGACTTTAAAAAACACTCAGGTACAATCAAAATATATTCTAAAGTCTTATATTGCACTCCTTGTATGGCTAAATTTAACTATAAGTTTCATCATGTTTTTTCCACTGTGAAATTGAATTTTATTTGGCAAGTATTATGGTTAGTCGCAGAGAAACTTTTTAAGATACCGCATGAAATTTTCTAAACAACATTCATATAAAAACTTCATAAATGTATAAAATAACCATATGTCCAGTTTGTAACTTGTATTTTTACTTTAAAAAACACTTTTGTTGTAACAAAAATCACTTATGTCTTATATCGCACACTCTCATATGGTTTAATTTGACTTAGTATGAACCTAAAATTTGTTGAAAAGCTAACTTTTGTGTTTTTTTACTGTGAAATTTATGAATAAATTTCTATAGTTAATTAGTGAAAGTAAAAAAATATATATGAAATGTTAGAAACTTGTATTTTTTTCTTTAAAAACAGTAGCATTTTAACAGAAATCACGTTTTTCTTATATCGCACAAGCTATATAGCTAATTTTAACTAAGTCTCATCCTATGTATATGTTTCAAAAGCTAAATTTTTTTGTTTTTTTTTTCACTGTAAAATGGAATTATTTTAATCAAACAGGTATAATTGTAAGTTGCAGAGAAGCTTTTTAATATACCGTATGAAATTGTTTGAGCTAAATTCATGTCATTATTCCTAAAAGTATAAAATATGTACCCCTAAAGTTTGAAACTTGTGTTTTTTCTTTTAAAACAGTAGCATTCTTGCAAAAATCACATTTCTCTTAGATCGCACCAGCTTATATAGCTAAATTTAACTATATATCTTCCTATGTATGTTTGAAAAGCTAAATGTTTTGTTTTTTCACTTTAAATTGGAATTATTTTTATCAAACAAGTATTACGGTAAATTGCAGAGAAGCCTTTTAATATTCCGTATGAAAGTTTTTGAGCTAAATTCATGTAAAAAAAATCCCAAAAGTATAAAATATGTACCCAACAAGTTTGAAATTTGTGTTTTTTTCTTTCTTTTAAAACAGTAGCATTCTTGCAAAAATCACATTTCTCTTATATCTTCCTATGCATGTTTGAAAAAGCTAAATGTTTTATTTTTTCACTTTAAATTGGAATTATTTTTATCAAACAGTTCAAAATGCACACCTGTTTTAACAAAATAACTTTTGTCATATATTGCACACCCTGATAGATGTGAATTTGATTAAATATCAACCTAAAATTGGTTGGAAAAATGTTTTTGTTTTTTTTTTTTCAGAGTGAAATTGAAATATTTTTCATCACAAAAGTTCTACGGTAAGTCGCAGAGAGGTTTCTTTGGATATTGTAACAAATGTATCAACTAAATTTCTATAAAATATAACTGAAAGTAAAAATAAGCATATTATCAAGTTAGAAACTTTTATTGTTTTCTTTAAAAACAGTAGCATTATAACAACAATCTCATTTTTCTTATAACCCACAATCCTGTATTGCTAAATTGAACTAAGTATCATCTTAAAAATGTTTGAAAAGCTAATTTTTGTGTTACAATGTATTTTTCACTATAAAATTTAATATTTTTATCAAACAAGTATTAGGGTAAGTAGAGAAAAGTTTTTTTAAGATACCGTATGAATTTTTTTCACTTAAAACCGTGTTTGAAACTTGTATTTTCACTTTAAAAAACACTTCTGTTAAAACTAAAATAACTTTTTTCTTATATCGCACGCACTGATTATTGTTTGAAAAGATAACTTTTGTGTTTTTAATGTGAGATGTATTACGGTAAATCACAGAGACATCTTTTAAGATACCGTCAGAAACGATGAACTAAATTCATGTCAAAACTTCATAAAAACATAAGATAAGCATATGCCAGTTTTGAAAAGTCTTGGATATTTACTTTAGAAAAAAAATATCAATATAAAAAATCACATTAATCTTATATTATACAATCTGATAGATACAAAATATCTAAACAAGATCGAAGCTAGTAATTACAATGTAATAAAAAGAAACAGAAACGGAATGGACCAAATGAAATAATAATAATAATATAAAAAAACAAATAAATAAATATATTATTTTAAATGCAATTTCGTATTCCCCAAGTAGGATAACAAGGAATGACAAATAAAAACCTTGAAAAAATAAAGATAAAGATATTACAGTTAAACAAAAAGTAAATTAAAAATTATATATACTAAAATACGAATAATTTTGTGATAGTCTGCGTACTTTAATTAACCTTAAACATTTTAACAGCTGAACGTCTCGGAAACAAATTAATTGTTTTGATTTAAAGAATTTAAACTACGCATGCGCCGTCCTGATGGCCAGTTTCAGAATTCAAGTACATTTGGTATACTACGCATGCGCCGTCCTAAAGCAGAGATGGATTTGGTCATAAGGACAAACTTAGTGCGCATGCCCCTTCCTAACGACGAAACCAGACGCGGTCCTGGTCGTGGTTCTAAGAACAGTCATTAGAACCATTTCTGTCCTCAAGTTAACTGTAGGCAGAAATTTTTACCAAACTGACCTGTCATAATCTCTGGTCTAAGGTAACTTGGAACGGTAATAATCTCTATTTCAAATTTCTGTTTGAGGGTGTGTTTTAAATGATTCGTACTGTATTTTAATCAACAATTAACTTGAAAGTGGATACACTTTAACTTTGATGACTTTCTATGGCAGGAACTAAAACGAAGACCAAGCTTGTGTTACATGTTCATTCGTAAATGGAAGTTTTCGTAGACATGAAAATTAAACTATTTTCGTGTAAATGACAACGATATCTTTATATGCATTCTTGTATTTTAAAATTTGAAGATAACAAAGGTGTAAATATTTTGCCACATTGCTTCAAACTTGTGAATTTTCAAATATAATATTATTTTCCCGTATCTACTTTTGATGCAAAACTGAAAATACTTTTGTAAACAACATCCTAAGTAAGTAAATATCTTATTTTAAATTACTAATATCTTTTTATTCAAAAATATACATGTTTACATACATGTGATTTGTTGCTTGTATTTCGGTACAAGCAAATCAATTATTAATTATTAAACTGAAAATTCAAAAACTATTTGGAACAACACAAAAAAAGGTTGTAACGGTACAATATTGTCCCATATGAACAAAATACAGCTATTAATACATGAAAAAGGTTGTCACATATAGTTTCTACTGCTCAATGTACAATCGCAGGTGTTTTTTTTACCATCAAAATGTGTCTCAACGAAATAAAGTGTTGGTGAAGTAATATTTTTACAAAAATATTTGTCATAGCGTTGTTTACACGAAACGTTTTCCCCATTACCGGTAGAAATAATGCAAGATTACTACTACACGTTTCTTATTTATGTTTACGATATTTCTATTAAATGAAATCCATTGTTTAGTTTAGGTTAGGATTTTTGTTCTTATAAAAATATAAAATGCAATGCCACTCAGAAATAGACGGAATTTTATTTTACCATGTTTCATTTGCGCTACTTCTCCAATACATTCAAATAATTCTGTATCCAATGGTGAATCTGGATCAGCTGAGGCTACAACGATAATACGATCTATCTTCAAATAATCATTTCTACTGTAAAGCATTTCTTTGAAACCTCTTTTGTTCTCCTCAAACTCATTTCTAAGTTCAATTAGATTTTCATTTTCTCCTATTTTCCCATCAAGCAAGGCTTTTAGCAAGATTCTGTTGAATCTGTCATTGCAATTTTGAAGGCCATTGATGTCAATAAAAGTAGGGAACGGAACTTCTGGATCTTCTCTGTAGTAATCTTCTGCTGCCCTGAAGCTAACAAAGTTAGATTAGGAAAGTTAATATACATCTTAGGTTAAACAAAGAATAACATTTGTTAAAGTTAAACGCCATTAAACGTATGAACTTGGAATTAGGCTCAAAACATTTGTGAAATACACGTTAAAGCCTATTTTCTGAATATGTACAATCTTATGAAATGTCTTATTCACCTCATGTCTGATACAACTACAAGTGGTTGGAAGTTCAAAGCACCAACCACACACACACGATGCGCACGATGTATGCAAATCATTCGTTGCACGTAGCGCGATTTTCCATTGCGTTATTTATGAAAAGAGTGTTTGTAAAATACGAACTGAAAATATCAAAACGTACTAACCTCTCTTTATTACTGTCTTAACTGTCAGAACTGTTCTTGAACACTTTTAGAACCATTTATAACAGGGTGTGTCCTGACCTAAAACCGTTTTGGACGGTTCTACCCTAGAAGCATTTATGACAGTTCTATCCAAGAAGCATTTATGACAAAGTGTGTCATATCCGAAACGGTGACCTAGAACCATTCGGGACAGTCTACCCTAGAACATTTTTGACAGTTCTACCCTAGAAAATTTATGACTGTCAGGATAGTTTATTTAGCTGTGATACATTAAAAACGATAGAAAATGGGGTTTATAGTGTTTTATAAATTTAATACATCGAATTATCAGGAATTGTATGACTGAGCTCATTGCAAAACCTTTGCGACGTACATACCAAAAGAACTTATGGAGAAAGACTAGAAATTGCTTAGTCTTAATTTACTCTTCCCATCCTTAAAAACCTTATTACATACCGTAACGAAAAAATAAAATTTCACTCAAAATGAAAATAAAGTTTAGTTTTTACTAATATAAAACTTCAAAATCCGAAGAATTTAGATAATTTATTTGTTGCAATATATTAGAAATTAGCTTCATCTCGACCTGATCTATATATCTGTTATGGCATTAAAACATACATCAGCTGTTGGAATTAGTGGGATGACAGTGGGATGGCGTACTAGTACATGAATGTTGTTGTCTACTTGTGTTGAACCCGCAGACCTGTTTCTTGTGTTTTGGGTGTAGTGGAGAAAACAGCAGTTTGTGTTGATACCATGAGTACGGTATATGCTTTCTATTTTTTTTTTTTTAAATATTAGCTATTATAAATAGATTCACCGAATTGGTTCAGTTGACAAAATTCTATTTAAAAATGGTTAAAAAGGCAATTTAATTATGATTTTTTATCTTACAATTTTATGTATTTAGGTTTTAAATAAATAACATATTGTTATGATATTGTAATTATTATATTATTTATCTTGGCCTAATTTGTTTTGCGTGGCCTTATAACATGTATAATATGTTTACATAATACTTATAGTTGTTTACCAAATAATGTTATAACTGCGCAGTTTAGAAATCACTGGAACAATAATAGATACTGATGGAATGACTAGAACTTTCTATTTGACTTAAGTAATAATTCTGGTGTGATTCGAACTTCTACCGTATTCCAGAAGTTTCCGTTCTACAGTATATATACGGACAAGAAAGTTAGACTTTCAGAGCAGAAAAGTATCAGACTAGACGTTAACATTCTTGTGTTCTCAGATGTTGGATTGATACACTTTTATTTACGTTACACACATCATACTTTTATTTACGTTACATCATACTAGATTGTGACTGATTGGATTTAATATTCCGTTTGGATTCCCGCAACAGTGACGAGAAGAATTCCGGATTAGGAAAAGACGAAGGATTTTGAACAGTTAAGTTGACATTTTAGTTTGTGTAATATTATTTTGTAAACTTGTATATAATAAATCTTGTTAAATTTTATTATTGATTTGTGTCTTTTGTTGGCTACAATTTAAAGGTGATTTCGGCCGTAACAATATTACACAGTAACAGTGTATGAAACATATTTTAAAAATTTTCAAAATACAGTTAATCTAAGGTGGCATTTTAATGACCTTTATAAAATCAATTAACTAACAAAATATCTATTGTTATTTGCAAAAAAAGTATTTCGCGAAACAGCTCATATGAAAACAGAAAGCAAGGAAAATAAATGGAAATGGTGAGCTGTCAAAAGGGCATAAAACGATTTAAATGGTACAAAATACACAAGCTAAAAAAAACTAATACAAAATCGCAAAAAAACATAAAAAAACAACAACAACCTAACAATATAAAGTAATAAAAATGATATTAAAATAGTTAAAATTACCCTGCGTTTCGACCAATATGTTCTTGATCACGAGCATGAAATAAAAATAACAAGTTGTTAACTCTTTGAAACCCAGAGCAAGACTTGCTCTGGGTTTCAAAGAGTTAACTACTTATTATTGTTATTGACTTGCTCTGGGTTTCAAAGAGTTAACACCTTATTATTTTTATTCCATCCTTGTGATCAAGGCCATATTGTTAGAAAAGTGGGGTAATTTAAACTTTTAAGTTTGGTTGTTGTTGTGTTTTTTTTACGTTTTTTTTCGATTTTGTATTTAGTTTTATTCGGCTTGTGTATTTTGAACATTTACGTCGTTTTATGCCCCCTTTGAAAGCTCACCATTTCCATTTATTTTCCTTGTTTTCTATTGTTATTTGCATGACATGTGGGAATAGAATGAATAGTCCCTCGCCAATGTAGCTTTGGCTAAGTACTGTTCTTTTAACCTTTTCACTTTTATTATTCCAAATAAAATCATAAATAATCTTTTTAAATTTTGATATCTCTTCGTTGACCATATTAGTAACTGACGCAATAAATGTTATATTTGGTATGATAAGGGTTTTCACAACAGTTATTCTTCCTATCATTGTAATGTTTCTTTTATTCCAGTCTTTAGCTATCTTCTCAGATTTTAAAAGCTGCTTTTCAAAATTCAATTTCTAACACTCTTTTCTATTATGACCAAAGTATACACCAAGACATTTAACTATCTCTGACCACTTTATATTCTCATATTTTTCTTTACAATTTTTCAGCCTACCTAACCAAATTCCCTCAGTTTTGTTTCTGTTTAGTATGAGACCAGATCATGTTCCGAATATTTCAATTAAATTAAGAGCTACTGTTATTTCAGTTTTAGAATTTACAAAGAGGGTTGTGTCATCAGCTAGTTGACTAATTTTTAAACTGTGAGATTTGCCATGAAGTTTAATTTGTATACCTGCAATATTATTGTCTTGTCGTATTCTACATGCTAGTATTTCTACAGCAATAAAAAAAAATAAGGGCACTCACAGGGCATCCTTGGCGTACACCACGATAAATTTTGAAAGGTGCAAAGATCCAACCATTATTTAAAATACAACCTTTTATATTATTGTATAAAGTACTTATCCATGTAACATGGATTTTTCAAAACCAAATTTTCTTAAAGAAGAGTACATGAAATCCTACTCTGGTGAATCGAAGGCTTTAGAGAAATCAAGGAAAAGAATAGCGCCATCTATTTTATATTTTTCTGTATAATCAATAATATCTTGAATTTGCCTTATATTAAACCCTAGATATCGGTTCTTTATATATCCGTTTTGATCACTATGGATAATTTTATGTAAAACAGGTTTCAGTCTATTTGCTAATGTATACGCAATTATTTTAGTGTCAACATTTAAAAGTGTAATTGGGCGATAATTATCTAGATTATACGGGTCATTTTTCTTATATAATAGTGTTATCAGTCCTAGTTTTTGTGAGTTCGTCAATTTTTTTTTATAGTAACAATTATTGAATACCGCAACTGCCAATTCTTTCAGATCTTTCCAAAAAGTTCTATAAAATTCTACTGATAGACCATCAATTCCGGGAGATTTATTTAGTTTCATATTAAAAACAGATTGTGTGGACTCTTCAAGTGTGAATACACCTTCTAGAACTTTGTTATCAATTTCAGATAATTTGTTACCAATTTTAGTGTCATTAATATATTCTTCAATATGTTCTATATCCGGGTTTCTTGAGGAATATAGTTTCTCATAATAATTTTTTTCCATTTCCAAAATTTTGTCTTGATCTTTTATCATATTACCATTTTCATCTTTCAAGATGGTAATATTTTTCCGTGTTTGTCGTGATTTCTCTAACCCCAAGAAGTATTTTGTATTTTTCTCTCCCTCTTCGAACCATTTAACTCTAGATCTAATTTTAGCCCCTTTAATTTTATCCTGATATAGTTTACCTAATATTTCTTTTGTTTCTTCAATTTGTTTTGAAATGTAATTAATGTCGTTCATATTTTCATTAGTTCCCTTATTTTTATCATTGATCTTATAAAGTTGTTTTAATTTTGCCTCTAAACTTCCTATTTCATTGTTTTTAGCTTTTGCCTTAGCTTTACAAAATTCCACTGTAATATCCCTTACTTCAATTTTAAACAAGTCCCATAGCGTAGAAAGGTGTTTTGTCTTTTTTTTTTTATCAAAGTCAAATATCTTAAAACTAAGTCTAACTAATGTTTTTCTTTGCGTAAATAAAAAGTACCTATAAATATCCTACCTTTGAAAACATTGTGTTATATTTGATCTCTGGCTAGTATTCATGCCACGACTTCCTACCCTGGAGTATGTCCTCCAATTATCAGTGCGAACACTGGTTAAAGCAGTGTTTAAGAAGGAACTTTTTCCACACCCAGGACTGCCTAACACTACAATATTCAATGGTTTCTTTTTCCGTATACTGCCACCGCATTCTCTTTTTAGTCTTTCTATTAGCCCCATTTTACGAGCATATTCAACATCTGCGGGCATAATTGAAATATGGTAAACCACTTCACTGCAACTTAAAAAAGAACACAAGCGTAATTAAGATTTTTTCAACCATTGTACCAAGAATAAGCAAACAGGAAGACAAACCAAAATCCAAATTGCTCAGTCTTTTTTTACATTAACAAAATTAATGGGTGTTATCTTCATCTAAAAAGACATTTGGTATGTAAACATGTTTGTCTTAGGAGCAAATCAAAAAGCACAATTTAAATGATTTAATACAATGCAAAGTACAATAACTGCAAACTGAAAGCAATGGACATTACTTGAAAAAATGGGTGTGAATTGCAATGAGGTGACCCAGATGATTATATTAATCATTTGCGCCTCTATTTACGAATTTATTTATACATTAGAATCCGCGATACAAGTGAATTTAACATTTATGTTAGATAGAACCACCTTTGACGTTGCACTAAATGGCGACTACATTGAAATAGTACTGACATTAATTATTTCGTCATTACCCACAGCATGATACTTGTTTTACTTACAAATAGTTTGTATTTATACTTTCTTCTGTATGTTTAATATTAACCATGGTATGCTAATATTTTCAGTATATACATGATATAATTAGCTTGTACAATAGCAATATCGTGTGTACAATGTAATACATAGTCTGCATCTATAGTTTGAACGAACGACTACTGGGCTAAAACAACATCTAATTAGACGAGCGTTTCAGAGGTTCTCTGCAGTAGTAAATACTTCGACCTCAGATACAATGTATATCTATACGAAGTAATGATACAGATAGTTTTTTTATATTCTTAAGCATTAAAATAACCTCTGCATTTTTTAAAAAAATATATGTAATAAACTACAATGTATTTGGTTTAATTGTGAGTTAAATAAAAAGATATCATATTTATTTATAATAAATATAATATGAAATATTAATAGAAGTAGATTATATATTTGTATACAGGTTTATATAAATATAATATTCTATTATTTATTAATTTAAATTATAATTAAACCAACACATGGTTATTCTTTTTATTATTAGCAATCACATTTATTTAAATTTGTCAGATTTCTTATTTGTTCCTTTTTGCAATCAGAAAGGTTAATTTACAGGCAAATAAATATTTTTTCTTACCTGGACTTATTCGATTTTTTTTTTAGCCCAGAAGTCGTTCGGAAAATAAACCTTGTCCAATATTTTGAAGATCAATACATAATTTATTCAGAAATATCCTGTAAATAATACATCCATAGTCGCCAAGGTTGCTGGCTAAGGGTCCCTGTTTACACTGTTGTCATTTGTTCAGGGCTGCAAATGACTTAACAATTCACTTATATATAAAAATTCAAACTTCTAAAATCTTTTTCTTCTAACACATGTTTTTATGCTGCTGATGAGAGGTAACTCGTATATAGCATAGTATAAATTTACTATATCTAATATTAGTATCTTTGGATTGTTATTTTGAAACTCCTGAGATAATTCCTCTACTGGTGGACCCTAGGTCCCCGAGGGTATTCGCCAACCCAGTCGTCAGACTTGTCTGACATGATTATTCATTGATTTGTTACAGAAATTACCAGTATTTTGCAAAATTCAAAAATAATAGAAATACTTAGCGTTCATTCCTTGTATTGCACATGGTAGATCTCCTTATTTCCCTTCTATTCAGAAGGCTATTTTTGGTCTCCCAAATGTTTCGGTTTTAATGCCGCTGATGAGAGGTAACTCCTTGAAATGCCTCGTATACATCATAGTATAAATTTACTGTATCTAATATTAGTATCTTTGGATTGTTATTTTCGTTCTATATTTATGTATCTACTTATATGTTCATTTTGATTATTGTAATGTTATATGCCAAGAAACGTGCCCAGAATTGGTATTTAATAAAGTAATCAATTCGATTCATTCAATGTATAAGTAAAAATGTTAGATTGGTAAGGTATTTATGTTATATTTAAATTCAGAAAGTTTTATAAGTCAATGGTTTTATGACTAGTTTTAAAAGCTCAGAACTTTTTTTTCTTTAGAGCACAGTGGTCACAAAGTTTCAGAAATGTGTTTATTGCTTCACGGCTTATGTTGGCATAATGCGTTTTCAGGTCATTGTATGTTTTATGCAGCCCACCATAGCCTACAGCGGTGTGACTCTTGTTTAAAAATAGCATACATTTCTTCAATTGCCACTAAGTTGATAAATGGTTCATCTGAAATTTTTAAGAACAATGCCTTAAAATTTTGAATTATACCCCTCCCCCACGCTTAATTTTAAATAACTTTGGAATTATTATGCAGCAAATTATTATTTTTTGATAATTAATAAGATCATTGCATGAGTCGAATGTCATTTTGATGTACCACAGCGAGGTTACTGAGAAATTGGTCTAAATGCAAACATTAATCAGAGTCTCACAGGCAAGACATAGGTTATGGTAGCTTGCTGTTAGGACATGATCAATGCAAATGTTGAGAGTGTAATCAAAATATTAACCTGCAATTGGGACAGAAATGTCCCCTTTCATAAGACACCAGATTTTTTGCAAAGGCACTTTTGACAGACTGTATCAAAATAGCACTCACCATCCGATGTTTTTCTTTTGATTAATTGTTCTAGGGTTCCAGCTGTCAATATCTCATACTGCTTCAGAAGGGTTCTTTCTTTCCAGTAGGTTTATTTGCATCTTTTGCCTGCTTAACACTCCTTATCAAAATTTCTATCCTCTCCTTTGAAAACAGGGTATTGTTTGCAGAGGAATTTTTCCTCGACATATCAAGGATTTCATTGTAAAATCTATCCTGGCTATCCACTTGCATCTTAAGTCTCAACTAGTATGAAAGTATTTTTCTATTGCCCTCTGAGTGGAAACTCACAATTATAATTCATCAGGTGAGAATACTCAATAATGTTTATTGACTATATGTGTGTTTTAAAAGGTTTTGGGTAATTATAAAAACTATTCATCCGGTCATTAACTGTATCAAAAAGGACAAAACACACTAACATAAATGAACAATAAAAAAAAATATGAAAATATTATTGAGGCTAATGACATGTGTTGTAATAATAGAAACATATCTTTATTTTCAAATTTTGTACAAGTTAAAACCATTTTTAAGCGATATTTTGTAGATGTTATAACCTGTACGAGGTACTTTTGTACATGTTATAACTTGTAATTTTGCATTGTACAAGTTATAATGTGTACAATATTTCTGTACATGTTATAACATGTACGAAATCGCAACTTATACACGACATATATATTACTAAATTTTTTTATGTTTTAATTTTGATAAAAGTTCAAGAGTGCTTTATGATGCTTTATACGGGATTACAAGTGGTTTAGATTACAATAGAGTTTTATATTTTAGAGAGTTTGTTTTTTCGTTCTGTTAAAGTTGGAGGGTGGTCACTATTAATGCGCATGCAGTCAGATGGAGTAGGATTGCTATCTGATACTGGACATTGAGTTTTGTATAAATTGTTCAATTTATGTATCATAATTTCCATAACTTTCTTACTAATATGTATTCTGTTGCTGTCATTTGTTTCGAATGTTTTGACTATACCACCTTAATTGTAAAATTCCTGGTAAAGATGATCGTATTCTAATTGTTGGTCTTGCAAGCATAGTTTGTAGAGAAACTTGTTTACATTTTGTGCTGATTCATTTAACATCTGAATATAATTACCGCTCCCCTGCGTTGGATAATGTTGAATACCCCAATCTGCGCTGTTGCAACGATTATTGAAATAAAAACGCTTAATGAAATAAATATTTCAATAACCGGTGACTTTCAACGCTTATTGAAATATTTATTTCATTAAGCGTTGAAATGCAACGCTTAATGAAGTATCACAAATTTATTTCATTAAGCGTTGCATCTGTATGTCATAACGCTTAATGAAATAATTTGAGAATATTTTTTTAAGATTACAAGATATTACCTAATATCTCCTTTTAAGTTCTACATTTTTATGAAATGACCATTTCACTCACCAGCGCTGAAAACAACATGACTTTGGAGTTTTTAGTGTTATAGTGCTAACATACCTGAAGTAACTGTTCGCAATTAATCCAGTCACCCGACTCGGACACATTCTTCTGATTATTCGGGTCATTGATATATCTCCCTAATGCTTTGTGATTAGCGGATATGCAACAACTACCAATTAGGTCTATGGTCTTATCCGACCGAGAGTCGTATCCACGACCACTCGAGATGTAATCATTAGAAAGCAGAAATGACGACTACAGTGAAGCGTACTGGGCAGATGACACCAACTACATTGTCCAGGCGTCGATTTCAGCCTCCCTCTTATACAAAGGCAAAAACAATTTATTGATTAATTGATTTAACGATTAGCAGAATGTTTGTCTTGCACATCCTTCATGTGCTATTTTTTGTTGTTGAATATATGGAACGTGACATCACACAGGGAACAATATGAAGGGTTTCTGTCGAAAGTAAGGTAGGACATACTTACTCTTCCTGATTTCACCCGCCGATTTGCGATTTTTTATCAGTGCGTTTGTTCCTTCGACCGTAATATCTGCATTTCGCAGCTCCTCTGAAATTCCTGAATTGATTTTACTTAAACTCATATCAGTTTGTTATTGCATTTAGGAGCCATAGCCTGTTCCATTTCTGTATGTTGAAGTTGATATCACAAAATTAAATGGCCGGGAATGTTGTTTTTTTTGTGGGCCCCAAAGCACTTTGGTCTATTTTGGTTTGTCGAGTTTTAAGCGTTTATGGTTGTGCATGTTTACATATGAATTATTTCACATATGCAAACCATGGGTTTAAATGGTATTCGTGTTTGAAATCACAAGGAAATCCGTATCTTATTGTACTACACTTGTCTAAGAAGGTGGCTGCTAATAAACAAATAAAATCTTACTTTTTTCAGAAATTGACATAGCAACTATCTATTAATATACCTTTTCTACTTCTGTTTAATTTATACCAATTTTTACTTTAATAAGTTTTAAAGACAGATAATTAAGATTAACATCATAACGCAGAACACCTTGAAAGACATTGCACGGACACATATATCTGATAGAATTTTAAAACACTATATATAAATGTTGACCATATGTATATGTAACTCTATTTAAGTTTTGAAAGGTTTATTAAACTGATGACATATCTACATGTAACACCATGCCGTGGGATTCCCCAGTATTGTCTAACTAGAGATTTACCTGAGCCTGTATCACTCATCCGAGCAGAAAAATTAAAAAAATGTTATAATTAATCATTCATCAATATGAGCGTTTCTGTTTCAATTAATTTAGTGCTTGATGAAGATGTTTACATTTTTTATTTTACATGTATGAAGCTTCTATATTGTATATGGAGTGCTCCATATATATGTGAAATCTATTACTGTATTAAAAAAATAAGAAATGGTCGAGTCCAATATTTCGCGCCAAAATCTATCATTCATTTGGGTGCATTCGGATATACTCCCAGGTTAACTTTGGGGTACTGACAGCTCGACCGATAATCTATCTCATGTAATAAAACATTTTCGCATAAGGATATAAAAAGATACACATATTTGCGATTAAATGTACTTATGTCATAAAAAGAAACAAAATTGTCTTCAATCAAAGGGCAATAATAATTTACATCAAGTTACTATATAAATTGTTTATCGCGTATTTCTATGTCTATATCTACGTGCTCAGCAGCACAGATCATCTATGACGTTAAAGACATTTGACTCGACGTTGATATGAGATGCCCCGAACTTATCGCCGACATCAGAATGTTTTGACCCAACGTTGATAACTTTGATGCAACCTTCCGGTTTAGTTATCAGGTCTACCGCCGAATAAAAATCGACGAAAACGTAGTTTCAAACGTGATAAATATATTATCTAGCTTTTTCTGCGCATAGATATTGTAAAATATCACCGCTCGACGTAATATGAATTATTTTTGCTCGTTCGCTTCGCTCACTCGCTCAAAATGCTTCACATTACGGCTCGCGGCTGATATTTTAAAAGATATCAATATGCAGAAAACCAGGCCTACTTATTGTCTGGCTTTAGAACGACGCTACTCAAGGTTGCAAATAAGTTCGCGCTGCTGTCAATTGCAGGTCCCTTGTCTGGAACAATGCCGCTACCCAAGATTGCAAATAAGTTCGCGAAACTCTCAACTACAGGTCTCTTGTCTCAGACAATAATTTTTCTTACTAAACTGGTTGTAGCACTGTTCTTTACTTTATTTAAGATGAAGACTAACTATTTAAAACAGGTCGATTGAATTATATAGTTGATCTGGTACACTATGTAGCTTATCATATGTAAGGTGAGAGTTAATTCCCGGCTTTATGTATTTGCAAAAGGTGTGCACACAATTCATAGCTTTTATTTCTAATTTATCAGATTGGCAGTTCATTAGTCAGGCTTCCAAAACTAATAAAATTGGTATTCACGAAATAGTTGAAAAATATCGAAAGTGGAGTTAAACCCCACTACATTGTATGCTCCAGCCAACCAACAGTAACTAAAGTTATTTCAATAAGCGTTGGAAATGTACGTCCAGTTTTCCGAGAAACAGCGAAGCCAACGCTTAATGAAATAATTATTTCATTAATGGTTGCAATTGCGCCGTTTAATGAAACAATATTTCAATAAGCGTTGCAATTCAACGCTTAATGAAATAAATATTTCAATAAGCGTTGAAAGTCACCGGTTATTGAAATATTTATTTCAATAAGCGTTTTTATTTCAATAAGCGTTGCAACACTGCGCATCCGTAAGCCGAGTTTTCGTAGCTGTAATTGCCCCAGTAGCATGCACATTTATTTGATAACTGTCATCTTTGTTTTTTCCCACTTCATTTGTTCCCAAACATATATCAATTTTTTCTACATGTGCATATTCAGTTTTACGTTTAAACGTTTCTATCAATTGTTCAATGTTTTCTAAGGTAATACCAGAACATGATATATTTACAATATTATCTCCAAGATTTGAAGCGCCTTATATTGGATTTATTTCTGTACAGTGTATGTCCTAATGACTTCTTTTTTTATCATTCTCATTACTTTCAGACCCAAAAAAATCTCAATCCTCTATATTAAAGGGACATAACAATAATTACGCACATGCGCAACCGAAAGTTGTGTGTTTTTCCGCCATTTGTTTACACAAGTGACGTCAGAACCGGATGTGTCGTCTAGGCATGCGTGGCCGGAACAGGAAGTCGTTTGAGCGCATGCGCAACCGGAAGTGAGGGATTTTCGCGCCATTTTTCCATTATTTGTTGACGGAAGCGATGTAAGTCACTAGCTGGGACCCGGAAGTGACATGCTTGAATTCTGATTGGATTATCTCCCTTTTCCCGCACTTCTCACGATCGGTCGTCTCTGGGTCTTTTATTGGTTTGTATCGGGTAAGGGTCTCACTTCGAGTCTCTATGGACTGTTATGTCGAAGTCCGAAAGCATTCGAAGTACAGAGTGGTGATTGTATTATCTCCCCTTATCTCGCGCTTTTCATTGTGTGTGATGTTTTCGTTTCGTTCAAGGGAGGACCAAAGATAGAATTGCATTATGTCCCTTTACCTCCAATTGATGTAATCACCATTATGTCAATTGCTCTATGATACACTTAGTTTCTCTTACCTTGCTCCATGCCGCTCTTCGCTGTTCGTCGCTGTTCATGACTATACCCACGTGCTCATTCCGTTTTTTGTGTGCTACTTGCCATTGTTTTTGCTGCTGATGCTACTCTTGCTGTTTGTTGCTGTTCGTCATCGCTGCTCTTCTCTCGCCCATCGCTGTTTTTATTTTGCTCTTTGCTGTTCATCGCTAATAATGACTATACTCACGTGCCCATTTCAGCTTTTTTGGACTACTTGTCGCTGTTTTCGCTGCTGCTTGTTGCTGTTCGTCATCGCTGCTCTTCTCTTGCTCATCGCTGTTTTTCTGTTGCTCTTTGCTGTTCATGGCTGTTTTTCTGTTTCTCTTTGCTGTTCATGGCTGTTTTTCTGTTGTTCTGTTCATCGCTACTCATTACTATAATCGCGTGCTCATTTCGTTTTTTTTCTGCAAGTTTGTGCTGTTTTTTGCTGCTCTTCTTTTGCTTATCGCTGTTTTTCACTTGCTCTTTGCTGTTCGTCATCGCTGCTCTGCTCTTGCTCATCGCTGTTTTTATCTTGTTATTTGCTGTTCACCGGTACTTATGACTAGACTCACGTGCTCATTTCAGTTTTTTGGGGCTACTCGTCGCTGTTTTCGCTTGTTGATGTTCGTCATCGCTGCTCTGTTTGTGCTCATCGTGAAATCCAAACTGCAACAATCTCGAAACGAATACTTTGCCAAACGTTTTTGCATAAATCCTCAAGCCGTGGAGAAACCTGTAGCTAATATAAGCACTTGTAATTCGACTGGAGCTCATTCTACTATCGAATCCAAGGAAAGAAAGAGGTCTTAAATATATTCCTATGACATATGTGGATAGCAGTCCAAGCGAAACCTCAACATAGAGCGACACAAAAATAATGCACACGGAATTGAAGAGGATTCAACAGACTATAGTGATCAGTCTTAGACACCACAAAAGAAGCCGATAACGAGGAATCGGTAACAAAGTAGTGACCATGGATCCGACCAAGACTCCGAAGAGCAATACTGACAGTCTCCATGGGATTTCATTTTGAATAGAACATTTCAAGTTCACCAATTAGAATACTCATAGACAGTAAACGAACTAGCTGAAGCCAGAATGGAAGAAGACAAGGCACGCTTGGCAGCATATAGAGACATGTTTGACTCCTACAGAGACGAAATACGAAAGCAAAACCTAGGACTTATGTCCTGGCATCAAGACATGAATAAAGACCCCGTACATAGAAAAATCAAGAAAACGGTAAAACGCTTGAGAGAAGAGGAAGACTACGAATCAAAAGAATCATGGGAATATGCCGTATAAAAACGAAAATATATGCTTAACCGTGTATTGAACGACTACGTCCCACCACCAGCTGAAGACAGCAATGACTCTATATGACGCAGGAATTGGAACTAACATATTACAAAGAAAAACAGAAAAAAAAATTTAAATTAAAAAAAAAAAAAAAACTAAAAAAGGGAAGGAGGGGTAATGCAGCCTATATATGTTTATACATATTTATAGCCAGTCACAAGCCTGGATAAATGCAGAGTTGACTTTCAAATGACCCAGATGTAAGGGTGCTCTCGCACAGATCCAATATTTAACTAACGACAATCGACCACCACTAGCAGAGGTGAGCGAAGGACCAACAGCAACAAGCATCAGAGGCAACAGCAGCAGCGAAAACAGCGACAAATAGCACCAACAAATCGAAATGAGCACGCGAGTATAGTCATTATTTGCGATGGACAGCAAAAAGCAAGAGAAAAACAGCGATGGGCAAGAGGAGAGCAGCGATGACGCACACTAACAAGCAGCAGGAGCAAAGCAGCAGCGAAAACAACAAGTAGCACCA
This sequence comes from Mytilisepta virgata, assembly GCA_028015205.1. Lineage (NCBI taxonomy): Eukaryota > Metazoa > Mollusca > Bivalvia > Mytilida > Mytilidae > Mytilisepta > Mytilisepta virgata. The sequence continues at coordinate 73,660,215 of CM051521.1, forward strand.
AAAAAAATAGAAATGAGTACGAGAGTATAGTCATGATTTGCGATGAACAGCAAAGAGCAAGAGAAAAACTACGATGAGCAAGAGAAAAGCAGCAATTACGAACAGCAACAAGCAGCAGGAGCAGCAGCAGCAGCGAAAACAGCGACAGGTAGCCCAAAAAACTGAAATGAGGACGTGAGTATAGTCATGATAAGCGATGAACCGCAAAGAGCAAAAGAAAAAAAAGCGATGAGCAAGAGAAGAGCAGCTATGACGCACAGCAACAAGCAGCAGGAGTAACAGCAGCAGCGAAAACAGCGACAAGTAGCCCCAAAAACTGAAATGAGCACGTGAGTATAGTCATGATTAGCGATGAACAGCAAAGAGCAAGAGAAAAACAGCGATGAGCAAGAGAAGAGCAGCGATGTCGAACAGAAACAAGCAGCAGGAGCAGCAGCAGCAGCGGAAACAGCGACAAGTGGCACCAAAAAAGCCGAAATGAGCACGTGAGTATTGTCATGATAGTGATGAGCAGCATGGAGCCGCGAAATTAAGAGAAGAGACACGAAGTGCATCATAGAGCAATGAAATGGACCGCCGTTGCTTAGGCGGTTGCTAAGGACACCCCTCCATTGACCGTATGGTGACAACATCAGCTGGTAGTAAGGGGACATAATCCAATCTTACTTTGGTCCTCCCTCGAAGAAAGGGAAAACATCACCCTTGGGGAAAAGCTAGTTTGAATAAAATATTTATAGGAAAATATGTACCATATAGTTAATATTGGTACTATTTGACTGTTATGATATTGTATTATTATATTTATTTTGTTATGATATTGTAATTATTATATTTATTTATCTTGGCCTAATTTGTTTTGCGTTGCCTTATAACATGTATACTATGTTTACATAATACTTATAGTTGTTTACCAAATAATGTTATAACTGCGCAGTTTAGAAATCACTGGAACAATAATGGATACTGATGGAATAACTAGAACTTTCTATTTGACTTACGTAATAATTATGGTGTGATTCGAACTTCTACCGTATTCCAGAAGTTTCCGTTCTACAGTATATATATGGACACGAAAGTTAAACTTGCAGAGCATAGCATATTAATTGGACCGTACATAGACATTCTTGTGTTCTCAGCTGTTGGATTTATTTACGTTTCACACATCGTACTTGACAGACTTTATTTTCATTACATCATACGAGATTGTGACTGATTGGATATAATACTCCGTTTGGATTCAGGCAACAGTGACCAGAATTCCGGATCAAGAAAAAACAGGATTTTGAACAGTTAAGTTGACATTTTTATTTTTGTGTAATACTTTTTGTAAACTTTGTATATAATAAACAGTCAGGGGATCGACTTGTTTGAGTCAGAATTGTTCTGATGCAAAAAAATCAGAACTCACCTACGTATATACGTAAGAAAAAATTTCGTCGATTTTCGCCGATGTAAAGATATTTCAAAATTGTCGCGTTACTATTGACTCCAATAAGAAATATTGATAGTCAAGACTTCGGAGGTCACTTGCGCTATTACAAACTCTTGGACTTACACCATGAGTGAGTGGTTTATAGATTTTATTCCATGTTTTTGACGAAAAATCAACATTTTTTAGTCTGACTTTAATTCTTTGCGCTGTCTTAAATCGGTTTTTTTCAACCTCTCTCATAATTTTTACGCAATCTTTACACATTTTTGCGTTATTCAGAAAATTTTGGTTTAGGTTCACGACCTATAAAAGAGGGTTCACGGCGTCTGAAGATGGTCACTGTCGTGTACATTTAATTGCATTCTGACGTGTGCAAGTAGCTTAACAGGAAAATCGGAAAGAAGGAAGATAACTCCGTCTTCCTTATACATTTTTTCTACTGAAGACCGTAAGATGATCGTCGACCTCGACAAAGCCTGGAAATGTATTTGGTTTGACCAACCGAAAAAATTCCAAAACAATTACTGAAACATAATAAAATATCTTTGAAGGTTGTATTTCTTTGTACAAAAAAAATTAAAAAGCTCCTTTGTTATATTTTATTTTTAGTTACATAAGCTTAAATCTAGAATATTTTCAAAGATTATAAAAATTCTAAATTCTTAGAAAAAGATAAAAAAAAAAATAATATTTTCTATCCATTTCACAAGATCCTTATTTTTATTTTGTTTGTACGATTTTATTATTATTTTTTTAAATGCTCAAATATTTTTCATTATGTCATATCATCATTTTGTTTAATTTAGTAATGATATAATACATTTTTGTTTTCACTTTGAAGATTTCCCGACAAACTGGTTTTCATCTTATTATTTATCTTTTTTGTCATTTTTAAAAACTACAATCCGCAAGAAGGTCACATTTTGAGGGGGAGGAAATCGATCCTGGAAGGGAAATTGTAAAAGCAATTGTAGGCATCTTGTTCTATATATTAAAGAGTAAACTATCATACATTCAATAATTTAAAAGTTCAATTCATATAACATTTTGTACTCCATTCTGCTTTTTTAAATTTTTCGATCGAGTAATTTATCTAAGATTCTCTATTAATCAAGTGGGGGGGGGGGGGGGGTGGGGCTCAAAGGCCTCGGTAGCCTCGGTGGCCGAGTGGTCTAGCTAGTTCATCATGACCACTAATAATCTTTAGCCTGTCAAAATTGAGGTTGTGAGTTGGAATCTCACATGTGGCGGGGTGTGTTCGACTCCGGGTAATCAGGCTTCCTCCACCAATAAATACTGGCCGCCGCGAAATAGCCAAATGTGCTGAAAACGGCGTAAAATCCCAACTAAACAAAAAACAAGCTATTAATCAGATAGATGTGTACTTTTATGTATAGGTAACTCACAGATCTCATTTACAAGTTTTATACATATATATGGTGGTTTGCTTTTATTTTGTTGCATTTTGAAGTTTTGTATACATGTAAATGTATGCTTTAAATACTGTTTTATGGTAAATGAAGTAATATTTCCTCAGAGTTTCTTTGCAGATAAGCATTTGAGGGGGTAAATATATTTTAATGCAGGGATCAGCGTTAAAAGTAGTTCCGTAGGCATGTTAGGATGAAGGCCTAGTTTTGCTCCTTCTCGTGGATGTACAAAATATTTCACCTGGTAAATAATGACTGCTACTTTAAAAAAATATACATCTAGATAACTTCCTTATTGCATGTCAAAATTTGCTTTTATTTAAAGATTTTATTCACGGATGCAGTAATGCAGTAAGTTAAGGCCTCGCATAATTTATCGATTGCGTAACTGGCCCCGGATGGAAAGGGGGGTGTCTACTTCCTATTATTACTTGGTAGTATGAGTATGGTAAAATATAAGTAAAGGCTGTGGTTTTGCTAAGAAATCACTTAGTTAAGTAAACTCCGCCAACATTACCTCAGTGGTATGCATAAAACGAGTCGAGTTAAGAATTTGCTTAGCAAAATCTTACTGTATTGAAACCCTGCCCGATCCTTTTAAGTCATCCATAAAAAAAACTTTAAGTTAAAAATGCTTAAGATGTGACAACTCTAAAATAATTAGCGGGTAACTCTAAAATAAATAGTGGGTGACCTCAGTCGTTTCAAAACCAATTAAATGATAAAACTTCATTCATACAAAAGGGGCATGCATTTTGAACAAAAAATCCAATTACCCCCTTTTATATTCTCTGTGAATATTTGATTTATATTTAAACTTTTTATTTTGGCTTATTCATACTTTAGGTTTAGGCGTATAGGCACATTTAATATGTGGTAAAGTTTAAAACTTATAAAATAAGATAAATTTGTAACAATAGGCTATCGTCAATTTATCTCCTCAGTATATATATAGACTTACCAAATATTTACTACGACACGCATGATATTAATACATTTAACGAATGAAATCACACAAATCCCATAGATACATGGATCGATCACCATCTGAACACGTCAAAATATTCAAATTTGACAGAAATACAAATTTTACACGATTGTGTTCATACAATTCGTATATCGAATATTATGTCAAGTCATTGCACTGTTACTGTCTTTATACTGCAATCTTTGTTGACATTAGTCGACATTACTACCAATTTTAAAATTACTTAAAACGTTTGTTACCTTCAAGATGCCCCAGTTGATTTGTCGGGGGAACCCACCCTTTGAAAGATCGATGAGCAGGTGTACAATTGATAGTTGCATAAGATTATTCAAAATAAGGGAAAATTTGGCTGCAAATATTTTTTTCAACAATTTAAAATACGCAACACATGTGACAAGAGAATACGTATTGAAATTTTGTTTTAAAGATTTTTCAGTAGGTTTGTAAGTTTGTTTCTTTTTTTCGGGGGGGGGGGGGGGGCTGGGATTTTTGTGCTTGATAATATATTTTTTGTAGGTCTGGAAAAAATCATTTTTTTTTTTTTCACACTTCTAGCAAAGCAGTGTTTTTCCGAGAAGAGATTTTTTTTTATTAATTTTATGCAGTATGAAGTATTGGATTAATCTATAGTTGAAATAATCTAGCAAAATATTATAAGGATTGAAGTTTTATTAGAACATCCATTGGATATTATAAGTTAATAACGTGCTTCTAGATATACTCTGTACACACATCTTGAAGGTTCAACTAGAAACTCGGTGCCTTACTCTCATCGACGCGTAATTTACGACCCATGTGACACGTGACTGAAATTAACTTGCGTACAGTAAATATATTAAATGTTTGCCACCAAACATAAATGAATTGACATGCCTATTTGCCTTTCAGGATAGAAAGTGAAGTACTGTACATCATGTTTATATTTTTTAGTTATTTTTCTTCTTCAAATTAACACCTATTTTCATATTTCATAATGTTTTTGATTTTTAAAAAATGTTTTATTGTTTGTTTTTATACAAAAAATAAAAGATTTTTAAAAGTACACTTCCTCGATCTGCCACTATTTTTAGAATATTATAAAGATTTTTTTAATTACAATAAGTATGGTGTAATTTATTTTGATTTAAACCCAATTCAATTCAGCTAAAACTTTTTGCAAACATATAAAACTAAGCGGGTTATATCAATACAAATTCATCTCATGACAAATTAAACGAACAAATACATGATATGAAAATAGCTTTACATCCCCCCTTCCTCAGTTCTAATGACTGAAATACAAAATAAATCAAAATTTCTTTATCATTAGGTGTTGATGGGTTTGAAATTAGTTTAAATCTTTCCTCTGTTTCCATGTAGTAAATAATGGGATTTTTTTGTAAAAATATTTTAGAATAGGTCTTCTCAGTTCCAAATTTTCTTACAATCGAATTTAAAAAAAAACCACGTGTTAATAAGCAAATAGTTAATGTCAAAGTCAGGACTTATTACTTTGGGATTGTGAAATGATTTCATCTGTGGTATAATTTGGTACAATTTGGTACAATTTGCATTTTAAACGCGTTTAGAGATAGATGTCCTTCTTACCAAATAACGGACACAATCCATTTATTACTGAACAGATCAGTCGAGAATGGACTATTAAATCTATTACGTTGGTAATTATAATGCCGTTATGGTCCATTGATTTAAAATGGTCAGACTGAATTTTTCTTACACTGAAAGTCTTTAATGTGTGAGATGTTTCTGAGTGATAACGAGTTCTATGATTGAAGATTCTACATTAATTTTTCGAAGAATCTATATATGTTAAGGTCAAATCGAACTAATTGAAAGTATCCTACAGTTTTCTGATTTTTCGATGTAAAAGTCCGTAAAAAGCATTGTGTAAATCCTACAGTTTCGTGAAAAAGTAATATATATTGCTACATACACGAAAGCTCTGATGATTGAAAAAAAATACCTGTGTGTTCTTATGTTCGACTGTTGAAAATTACAAAAAGGCACCAATTGTGGGCAATTTTTATGCAACGTCATGACGGCGTTCGTTAAACGTTGCAGATATAGTAACCTAAACTATTTACTTTGCAGACCAGTTACTTTCTTTCATTTTCTTATTTTTTACCATATCTATTACCTTTTATATTGGAGTCTCGGTGGCCGAGTGGTCAAGGTAGTTCGTTATGACTATTAGGAACTCCGGCTAACTCCATCAATAAAAACTGGCTGCCGCGAAATTGCCGAATGTGCTGAAAATGGCGTATTTTATATTAAAAAAAGGAGAACAATTATCTATATTATTGTATTTTTACTGGATTTGTTCGAAAATAAAATATATGGTAACATTGAATCCGCTTGTCAGTGGGGATAAAAAGGTACATAACTTTACACGCAGAGAAAACAATTTATTTATTATCGTTGGGTATGCAACAGAATGTATAGGAACAAATGATATTTAATATTCAAATTGTTCTGCTCAAGCTAAAAAATCCAAGAATGATGGTATATAATTTCATAAGTGTGAGCGTTCTAAGCAAGTTATATTGTAGTCCGCTGCAAAATCCGCTGTGCGCTAATTTATAATATATTTCGTAGGCAATATTTGTTCTTATAAATTTATCAACAATGTATTTAATACACTAGGGAACTATTTCATCAAATAACATTACCAAATGCTGAACCATACTTTTACACTTATGTAATTTATAAAACCGTGCGTATCGTCATTATGGTAGACTAAAATATGAAGATTCTGTCCTAGAAACTTCTAATAATATTTGAAATTTTATTCATCCGACTGAATGGCTTGCCTTAATACTTACTGAAATAAATACGAATTCTTTGTAGAATTATAAAAAAAGTAAGTTACCGTGAGTCAAAATACATGTAGGTAGACATGTAGACTTTCTTGTGAACCGTAATCTTCAATTCTAATTTCACATCGACGAGTGGGGAGGGGGGGGGCACAATTTCCAAGTTAATCTTCTCTTGTGTTCCTAGTTAATGAAGATTAAAAGACTTTCATTCAAGGTACAACATCTTATCTAGTTTAATTACCAAGATATGTTTAATTACCAATGAATTTCAAATAATTTTTTTAAAAAGACAGACAATTATAAATAATCTTGTGTTTATATATGAATCAATGTGTAAGCCATTGTATATGAAGGGTGTGCGAGTTATTAAATACATGTACTTGCAAATCTTCAACGGGCACTGATGGAAAAATTAAAATTTTACTTTCTTCGCTGCGATACATCTCCATCCAATTAACTCTTCTTCTTTTTTATTACCAGATTTGTAAAAAGCTACATACTTGTTAATTTTCACATCTATTTTTCAATCAACCATTACAAAAGATCATTGCATATGTTATGGTCACTTTCTTAAAATTTTCGTTGGATAAATATGAAGATTTTCAACAATGTGAAGCTGTGTTTCTAGTAATTTTAGCACACATTATTTTTGTCACCTCAACTGGAGAAGGGGGGGGGGGGGGGTCATCCAATAAATCCGCCAGTGTTGCAGGTTTTTCTAACAAGCTTTTCAGCAACCATAAATCTGCACTTACAAAATTTGGTTTTATATACTAGTATTTTTCGTAATCTGAACGACATAAACTGTGACGACAAAAGAAATATATGGAATACCAGCGGGATTACAATGGAGATTTGCCAGTACGTAGACTAGGACTATTTCTGTATGGGGGTGAACTACTCTCAAGGTATACCAGTCCGTAGGGCATACTTTACTTCTTTTTTGGAGGGCCTACAAAATTTACTAATTTTGGAGATATTTGGGATAAAACTCCAGACGAACAACGTATCTTTTGGGGTAAAAAATTATGAGGCATTTTAAAAGAGATAAAAGATGTTTTGAAGTATATTTGAAAATTTTCATCTTAAGTGCATGTACCTGTGACTTATTTAATCCAGAGTCTACAAAATGTTTACATTTTAAAATAAATAGCTCAAATCATACTAAACTAAACATTTTATGTATTTGTTAAGTATTTCATATGCTGTCAAAATTTAGGTGAGTTTATTATTATTAATATCATGCTAAAAATTTATTAAACCGTTGGTGGTTAAACGATATTACGCGCGTCATCAGTTTAATGAAATCTCATTTTGCTGATTACGTTTAAAAGTAGTAGGGCCTTTTTCGCCATATTCATTTCACTTCTAGGGCCATTTTCAATAAGCCGTCTGAGACCTATATGTGTTCCCTTAAGATATGCTAATACATGTAATAACTAACATATAAGTTACTAAAAAAAAATTCTTCCACGTAATTCTTCTTACCTATTTTTCAACGTGAAGGACACTCAGAACCAAAACTTGTTTTTGGTGTAAATGAGTTTATGATTCTCTTTTTATATGACAATAGAATGATTTTTGGGTCTGAAATTCCTTCTTGGCAATATTACAAAAATGATACAAATTTACCCAAATCGCCAATATATACACACGACCTTTGCGGGTAAAATTTTTTTCTTATAAGGTGCATTGCTTACAACCGATTAAGATAAAAAGTAGAAAAATATTTCAGATTAAAAATTAATGTTTAAGAGTGAAACAAATACTGGGGAAAGTGGTCCTACTTATCTGTTTTCTCCATAAAGCCGAATTGATGTTATTCACCTTGAAACTTCTAATCGCAGATATAATATATATAAATATTCCTTCTCTCCACCAAGTATTAAAATAGCAAAATATCCATGGAAACTGATTTGTGCATTGGAAATGTTTGAACATGTTGAAACCGAGATGAAAAAAGCCAGTTCCTATACGACAGAACTTTAAAAGAAAAAAGTCAGTCTGTCTGTCGATCAGATGATTCGAAAAGGAGAAATGTCAGATAAATTTATTCAATTTCTTTCTCTTACGCAATTATCACTCTAGCAGGTCTCAATTTTTACGGATGATTCACACATTTTAACATAATTACTGGAAATTTTGCCAATTAAAAAAATGGTCAATTCAGTGCGTGCCATAAAAAAAATTGGTAAAATTTTAAACCTTGAGATGACCAATTAATTTTGTAATTTAAAACAACTGTTACAGTGACTATAACAAGCGAGAATTTATACTGAAATTTACTTATTAAAATCACTTTGCAGGATATTAGGTCATGAAAATATATAAGTTGACTCCAAAAAGTAATAATTTAAACCCGAAAGAGGGTGGTGTGTATAATACTTTATTTATTTATTTGCAAATGCGCCAAGAAAGGGAGAAAGGCTATTACTTGTTATCATCTCTTGCTAAATACGAGGTCATGACCTTCCTGATAAGACTGTGGTACAATGTATGATTATTTAGATGTTGATTAATTACTATTGTATAAAATAAAAACAAATTAGTGGAGGCATATTATGGCAGATAGAGGAATTAGTAGTTAGTAGTTGCCATCTTATAATGTTTACTATAACAAGTTTGTATTGATAAATCAACATTTTGATATAACACAATTCCTATCAATTTTCCAGAATTTAATTTTAGTAAAAGATATAATGGCAATAAGGGCTATTCCAAAACTTTAGACCAGGCAAATCAAATTTGTAGACACGAGAGAGAGAGCGAGAGAGAGAGGGGGGTGGAGACATATAATGGCATATAAAGGAATTAATAGTTACCAACTTTTAATCATTATTTTCATCAGAAAGTTATGTATTAATATTACACATTTGTTCTCGGATCAGTTTTATTAAAACATTGAAACAGAAGGTAATATTTTTTTTTTTAGATTTTTCGTCAGTGGTCAAATTTTTAATTTCCCCAGTTTGATTATTGTATGATCCTTCTAGCTTTTAAAAAATACTGCAATTGTTTTACTTTTAAAAAATCAATGTTTTTATCCATTTTTTCAGAAACAATGTGTATAAATGTGTATAAACATTGTGGTACAATGATAAGCACTGTAAAAGATAATAAAGTGTGTACCATATACAGATGGAGATAAGATTTTTGAAAGACCACTACTTATGACCAGCTGTGTGGAATGTCACAAGCAAAACATGTTAATTACCCTTGGTATGTGGGAAAGTAATACCATCAGTACAGACAGATAAAGTGACTGTACTTCTCAGAATTTTTTATCGTCTCAAAAGATTTTGACCCCCCCCCCCCCAATTTTATTTCAAACATTTTGACCCCCAATAATTCTCAAGCCCCCCCCCCCGCCCCCTATAAATATTGACCGACCCCTAAGCTAACATGCCTTATTGTGTTGTATTTGGATTTTAATTCTATGGTGGTTAAGTCTGTTTCTTTTTGGGAGGTTTCCAAAAGAACAAGCCAGGTTTTTAAACATTGGGTACATTATTCTAGAATGATGGCTTCATAGCAAAGTTTTGTTAAAACCTTTCACTGAAGATCCCAAGAGACTAGCCATGTTGGGCTACCAAGTCAATAAATTCACTGCCTATTCAAAGAAAAGCGTATGAAGAAAAGTGAAGACTTTAAAAAAGATACATATTCCGGGAAATGTGGGGTAAAAAACTTGGTGATTTACATTTAAAGGGGGGTTGATTATCTATAAAACATAGGTAATATAAACAAAATATTAATTTTAATAATTAGTAATTTTAAGTTTTATCCCATGTATTTTTTAAATCCCGGATTTATACCCAATTGATTTTCCTTGCAAGTATTATATATACATTGTACACATCATAGACATACGTGAAATATTCTTGGTACATTAAATTAAAATTATAATAAAGCATTACATTCAGGTTTGAAAAATTTTTCACTATCGATATCCTACAATAAAAATTGTTTAATAAATACTTTCATAATTTGGTTTCACCATTTGAGTTTGAAGCATGTCGGATCGACTTTTATAGTATGTTATGATACTTTTCTTTTAGTTTCCTTGACCGTATTTACAAAAAAGTGGGGGGGGGGGGGGGGGGCTCTTCGATTTAACTGCTTAACCATTTTATGCTCGTGTCCCAAGTTGGGAATCTCAGTTACCTTTCTGTTTATTTATTTGTTGATATTCTGACATAATATTGTACCGCTGGACATAACTACTCATGAATTAATCTGGGGCCATCAGTCAGGGCATGGTGTGAAGATCATTTGTGATTTGTTTGAATATATACTTGTGATTTATAACGGCACTCCTTGTCCGTTTTTCCTCAAACATACAGTTAAGTGTTTAACATGAATCATATATTGGATAGTGGAAATAAAGCATTTTCGGATACTCCACAATAAAACAATCCACAAAGTCCAGATTCTTTAAATTATTCTTTTGATAATGTTTTCGTTTATTTTTTTTTTGTAAAATACTCATTAGAGCAAAGATTCATTGGTGACAGGAATAAAATTGGGAAGTAGCGCACCCATATTATTTTACTAATTTTTTTATTACTTTTGATGACCGGGTAAATTGCAGAAAAATAGTATGTATTTTTTGCAGACACGACATATTCTTTTCTGCGGAAAAGTAAAATTCTTATTTCACAAAAAATTGTGGACATTTAAACCAATTTATCTCGGTCGAATTTACACCCACCCCCTTTCCCATAAAAAAATAAAATAAAAATGAAAAAAAAAAAAACAAAAACAAAAAAACAAAAAAACAAATGAATAAAGGAAATGTAATGAAATCGAGATAAACAAAAATTACCTAATAACGGAGTTACAAATAAAATTTACATTTACAACATTTTAATTCATATTTAAAAAAATATATAATTCTTTATCCGTCTTGTTTTTTCGATAAAGATTACCAGTACTACATGTTTTTAGATAAAATACATAAAATCTTGATATCATCCTAACTAGCTATCCCGTCCGTTTACAGATTGTCAGTTCAGAATTTGTTCTGGACGATTAAACACAATAAACATGTGATAAGGTAATTAACACGGGACTTATTGTTCACTCTGACACATGCCGATAAAAAATATTTATGTATGAATCTAATAATAATGAGATTTAAATTCATGGGTTTTTTTTGCATTTTGATTTTAATTTTATGACCTTTTTCTTCATTTCCCTCACCATCATGTCAACAATTAAATAAAGAAAATATAAAATTAAAAAAAAAATAAAATAAAATATGCCTCGATTGTCCACGAACGAGGAAAAGTTTACGAATAGACAAGATATGAACTTCTTGACAACAAAGATCATAGAAATAGGAATCTGTATTGTGATATTCTCTACAATCAAAACTGCTGCAAGTACCCTCCCCCCTTTCCCCAATACTTTCCTTACCGGGGAATTTAAGCCGATGCATAGTAAGAAATTCTTATTACTCCTTAGTTGAAGAAAGCCAAACTTAGTGAATCAAACTTTGGCTTTGATATATATATAGAAAAGGAAAATGACATTGTATGCGTAAAAAGTCGTTCTTGTGCATCGAAATTGGTATCAAAGAATATTATCGTTATCATCATGATCATTTTTAAATGAAATAAAAGCATAAGAACGGAAATGGACTTTATTAATGCATACTACGTACATGTACGTATGTTACAGTTTGTAATTCCGATATGGGAACGATTATAATACGGATGCAGTTTTAGATTTTTTTTTCACCCACAGGTGTTTGAATGCCTTAATCTGACCAACAGAAAATTAACATGGAATTGCCTTATCAGAGGCCCGAATTTTAGATCGTAAAATATTGTCATAGATTCATATCCAGCTCATACATGTCATATTCAAAGGTCTCACTTGGTAACTTCGTAGTTAAACTTATAATACTCACTTTTTAATGTAAGTTTCATTTCTTATTAGTCAGATTCGAATATATATCCGTCTCGCAGTAAAACAAATGAAGATTCTTATTTCATGAAGTCAGTTTGTTGGGTCCCATGCCCAGTTACTCATCTCAAGTCAGTTTCATTTCTTATCTATTTAAATCAGATTCGAAAATACCCAGCTGAAAGTCACACACTTGTAGATTCTTAATGGATTAAGTCAGTTTGTTCGTACTGATTTTTTCAATTCGGTTTTATTTATTTTCGTTTAAATCAGATTGAAAGTAAAGTTAAGAAATACCAAAGGGATATTCGAAGGAGGGGAAAATCGAAAACAATTGACAAACTCCGAAGAACACCGAAGTCAAGACCAAAACAATACAAACACTACACTTAAAACCTAAAAACATATGAACAACATGGATCCCACCAAAAAACCGGGGCTAGTCTCTCAATTTTGCAGCGATGTCAGTTTGTTACTTTCTCATATTCACATGTAAAGTTATCCTTCATAAAATATACTAGTCAGAGATTCCTCTGACGTCAGATGACCCTGTTTCTCAATTTACTAGCGTCAAAGATCACTCTATATACAAAACTGGGAAATTTGTCGACTCTGTCCAGATATTGTTAATCAGTTTTATATGGGGATTTTATTTCTTGTAAATGAACTTGAGTTGAGTGCTTTTTTTTTATGTCAGCTAATTACCCCTATCTTTCACAGTTTTTGTCATCACTACAGTGGGAAAAAAGAAGTCATGAAATATTTTTCATCTTTTAATTGAGTAGAATTTAAACATAATTTATATAACCTATTTTTCTGTAGATTAAAAGGTCTAGATATTATATATTACTATGCTTTATTGAGCCAAGCATAATAGTGCTCAGCTATGAATATGAAGCTATCGTATTTAAATACTGTTCGGAGCTTCCCTTTTATGAAGATTACTGTGGTCCTTCTGCAGAAATTTTTCATCTTACCTTTTTCGCAAAATGTATCTCCTCCGTGACCAATTCATATACCCGCTGTTTCTTGTCAGTTAACGTTGGGGTATGAAAGTAGGATTTTAAGAAGGATTTTTGGTTAGAGAATGCTATTTTTATCACACAATCCTTTACAATTATATTAATATTCACAGCAGAATATAACAAAACATTCATTTTTATGGTAAATCTGTTATCATCATTTATGGTAAGATTTCCTCTGTTTAATATGTTAAAAGGTGACCGAATTGTTTCAAGGAACTCCCAAATGGATCAGCGAATGATACATAACACGGGATCTTTAAATCATAAATTACACTTTTTGACCTGTATTTTACAATGTTATTCCTGAAATTTTATATAATTACAATCGGAAAAGCTAAAGGCAGTTTTCGAAAATAAACAATAAGAAATGAAAAAAAAAATCGGAACTTTCCAAAGAAGAAAAGATGTATTTTATTATTACCCGGCTCCTTTAGTTTTTTTTTATTTAGCAAGTTTATGCGCACATCATTTTCTGACTGTAACAAGTAAGTTAAGAACAACGAGAAGGGAAGTTACTCTTAGTCAAAAAATGTCTTGAATTGGATCAAGAAGAAAAATCTTAACTTGAACAAACTTACTTGTAAAAGTCAGAATAATATACCATTAACTAAAGAGAGATAATTCTTCCCGGATTTTTTTTCTGACTGTTAAGAGTAAGAAACATTCTGACTTAAATATGTAGATCCCCTGACTGATAAATCTTGTTAAATTTTATTATTGATTTGTGTCTTTTGTTGGCTATAATTTAAAGGTGATTTCGGCCGTAACAGAAATTGGGGGCTCGTCTCGGGATAACGTTAATATCTTAATAAAATTTTTTCAGTATTTTTATTAGAATTAGCCAACAAAATTCTACAAAATGGAATTTGATGCTGGTAAATTTTTGAAAACGCCAGACCTGGAAGGGTTTGATAAATTAAAGAAAGAAGAATTAGTGTTGCTTGCTAAACATCTAAAAATAGATTTTAGAACATCTATGAGAAAACAAATTATAAAAAATTTGGTAATAGACAATTTAGTTGATTTAGAAATTTTTGGTGAAGATGCTCTTGACCTCAAGGTCGAAAATGTTAATACTTTAAAATTAAAACAGCTTGAATTAGAACACGAACTTAAATTAAAACAATTGGAAAAACAATTTGAAAACGAAGTTAAATTAAAACAATTAGAAAAAGAAAAAGAAGAAAAACAGGCAGAACTTGAAATGAGGGAAAGGATAGAGATGGAGAAAATAAAAATGGAAATGGTCAAAGCAGAAAGCAACACTAAGTCAAAATCAGAACATTTTGAGGCAGCAAAAAATATACGTTTGGTTCCGAAATTTTGTGAAAAAACGGTGGATAAATTTTTTCCACAATTTGAGAAAATTGCTCAAAATCTGAAATGGCCAAAGCCTTATTGGACTACTATGCTGCAAAGTGTTTTTGTGGGCAAGGCCGCTGAAATTTACTCAGCACTTTCTTCAGAAAAAAGTTCTGATTATGACACTGTTAAACAGGAAGTTTTGAAAGCTTATGAGCTAGTGCCAGAAGCATATAGACAGAAATTTAGATCTTATAAAAAGTTTGAAATACAAACCTATGTTGAATTTGCTAGGGAAAAAGAAGATTTATTTGATAAATGGCTTACGTCAAAGAAAATAGATAAAAATTTTGATAAATTAAGACAATTAATGTTATTAGAAGAGTTCAAGCAGTGTGTTAATTTAGACTTAAAAACACATTTAGACGACAAAACTGTTGAGACATTGCAAGAGGCAGCTGTTGTTTCCGATAATTATACCATTTCACATAAAAGAAGTTTCAAAGGTCAAAATTTTAATATTTCTAGTGGAAATTACAAAAATCAAAGCACTGAACGTACTGATATTAAGCCTGTTGCACAGAATAAGAGTCCGTCTAGTTATAATATGTCTGGTCCAAAATTTGATACTTTTGAGAAGAAGTCACTAACTTGTGCTTATTGTAAGAAAAATGGTCACCTGATGGCTGATTGTTTTAGACTCCAGAAGAAGAATGAAAGAGATCATAAGCCCAAGTCCAGTGCTTGTACGACACCCGTTGTTGCCAATAAGTTGGAATGTCCTGCGAGTCAGGCTTTTAAGTCCAGTTTTTGTGATTACATGGAGGATTATAAGCCCTTTATGTCTGATGGGTTTGTTTCTATTGTTAATAATACTACTCCTCAGCCTATTAAGATTTTACGGGACACTGGAGCTTCTCAGTCTTTGTTGTTAGAAGGTGTGTTGCCTTTGTCCGAGAAGACGTCCGTTGGTGCCTCCGTTTTGTTACGAGGTGTGGAGTTAGGTTGTATAGATGTTCCCCTCCATCGTATTTATTTGAAGTCAGATTTAATTACTGGACCAGTTGTTGTGGGTGTTCGTCCTACTCTCCCTGTAGAGGGTGTTTCATTATTGCTAGGAAATGATCTAGCTAGGAACAAAGTGGTTGCTGAACCAATTGTTACAAGTGAACCGGTGGTCGATGTTAAATCACCTGAAGATGATGCTGAACTGTATCCAGCTTGTGTTGTTACTAGGGCGATGGCAATAAAACAACAAGACGAGGATTTACAAGAAGGCCAGTATGATTATATGGACCTTTCTGACACTTTTCTTGCCGACATTGAAGGTCCCGGTACTTCAGAAAAGGCCATAATAAGATCACCTGGTACTAACAAACGTGTAATTATGCCATGGCCAGACGTGAACAGCCATTCATTAGACAAAAGAACATTTAGGGAAGAACAGAATAAAGACCCTGAGGTTCTTCAGCTCTGCAAGAGGGCTCTACCCCAAGAAGAAGCAGACAAAGTGGCCGAATGTTACTACCATCAAGACGGCATTTTAATGAGGAAGTGGAGGCCCCCTGATGCTATCCCAGAGGAGGAATGGAGAGTGGTATACCAAGTGGTGGTGCCTAAAGTCTATAGGCAAGAAATTATTGGTCTTGCCCATGACACCCCCTTGGCTGGACATTTAGGTATAAGGAAGACTTGCCTTAAGATCTTGCAACATTTCTACTGGCCCAGACTTAGAAATGATGTCACAGAATACTGCAAATCATGCCATATATGCCAGGTTGTTGGCAAGCCTAACCAGAAAATACCACCAGCACCACTTCTGCCAATTCCAGCCTTTGAAGAACCTTTCAGCCGAGTGCTTATTGATTGCGTTGGACCTTTACCAAAGACCAAGACTGGAAACGCTTATTTACTGACGATCATGTGTACATCCACTCGCTTTCCTGAGGCTATTCCCTTAAGGAATATTAAGACACCAACTATTGTCAAAGCTCTTATCAAATTTTTCACATTAGTAGGACTTCCTAAGTCTATACAGTCCGACCAGGGTTCAAATTTTATGTCAGGTTTATTTCAGCAGGTCATTTACCAGTTAGGGATTGCTCAGTATAGATCAAGTGCTTATCATCCAGAATCTCAAGGTGCCTTAGAACGTTTTCATCAAACATTGAAGAACATGATTAGGACTTTTTGTCTTCAATTTGATAGGGACTGGGATGATGGTGTTCACTTTCTACTTTTTGCGGTCCGAGAGGCTGTTCAAGAATCCCTTGGTTTTAGCCCCTTTGAGTTAGTGTTTGGTCATACTGTAAGGGGACCTTTGAAATTGATTAAGGAAAAATGGCTTACTGAACACACTGACTTGAATCTTCTAGACTATGTATCTAGATTTAAAGAAAAATTGTATACTGCTTGTCAAATTGCTCAGAAAAACTTAAAAAATGTACAGAATAAGATGAAAATATGGTATGATAAAGATGCCAGGGACAGAGTTTTTGAGCCTGGTGATAAGGTACTTGTATTTTTGCCAGTCCCTGGGCATCCTTTACAGGCTAAATACTGTGGTCCTTATACAATTGACAGTAAAATCAATGATTTGAATTATATTGTAAAAACTCCAGGTCGGCGTAAACAAAATAGAGTGTGTCATATTAATATGTTAAAACCATATTTTGAGCGTACTAATGAAGGTGAGAGTAAACCAGTTGCCACTTTAGCCATGGTTAAATTGGAGAACGATCATGACAAACCAGATATAATTGAACCATCTTTTGATTCGAAGACTATGGAACAAACTGTTAGATTGAAAAATTCTGAAATTTTATCAAATTTAGACTCAAAACTTGCACATCTGACTTTCGATCGCAGAGAAAAATTGAAAACTTTGGTATTTTCTTTTAAAAATCTTTTTCCAGATGTGCCAAACAAAACCACTGCTGTTTGTTATGATGTTGATGTAGGCGATGCTTCTCCAATTAAGCAACATCTTTACCGGCTCAATCCACTTAAACTTGATTTTATGAGACAAGAAATTAGATATATGCTTTATCTAGATTTTATTAAAACACTGTATACATACTATATATTATTGTATATATTGTTCATGCGAAGTTCTCGTTACCCTCCAACTTCTTTTAAGGGGGGAGGTGTTATGATATTGTATTATTATATTTATTTTGTTATGATATTGTAATTATTATATTTATTTATCTTGGCCTAATTTGTTTTGCGTTGCCTTATAACATGTATACTATGTTTACATAATACTTATAGTTGTTTACCAAATAATGTTATAACTGCGCAGTTTAGAAATCACTGGAACAATAATGGATACTGATGGAATAACTAGAACTTTCTATTTGACTTACGTAATAATTATGGTGTGATTCGAACTTCTACCGTATTCCAGAAGTTTCCGTTCTACAGTATATATATGGACACGAAAGTTAAACTTGCAGAGCATAGCATATTAATTGGACCGTACATAGACATTCTTGTGTTCTCAGCTGTTGGATTTATTTACGTTTCACACATCGTACTTGACAGACTTTATTTTCATTACATCATACGAGATTGTGACTGATTGGATATAATACTCCGTTTGGATTCAGGCAACAGTGACCAGAATTCCGGATCAAGAAAAAACAGGATTTTGAACAGTTAAGTTGACATTTTTATTTTTGTGTAATACTTTTTGTAAACTTTGTATATAATAAATCTTGTTAAATTTTATTATTGATTTGTGTCTTTTGTTGGCTATAATTTAAAGGTGATTTCGGCCGTAACATTGACACTAAGGACAACGTCACAGGCGATTCTTTTCAAAAATAAATGTAAAATTCATCTGATGTATAAATGATTTTTCAAATGTTTATGCGACAGCCGTTTTTATTCCAGCAAATCAAATTGGAGGGTACAGTAATGTACAGTTTTACCAGTGTGAAATAACATATATATTGGTAAATATAATTCAATTTCTGTAAAATGATGCAGTGGCTGCACAATTCTTTCTCTTATAATGTTTGTGACAGAAATGACCCTCACGAGTAATTATCATTAGGAAATACAACATATAACCGTCGATTCTTTAAGAATAAACCACCACGCCGCAACCGGAGTTACAAAGTACTTTGCCGTGTTAGAATGTGCAAACAATAGCCGTGCATAACCGAATTCATTGTAATATAAATAAAAAAATTAAAAAAAATAAAAAATATTTTTTCTTAAATGGGTATTAATTTTTTACCTTAATTATTGTTTCTTTATAGAGTAGGTCTTTTTGAATATGTTGCAGAATGTTATTATTATGGCCTCCTTGTGTACATAAAATTACGTAAACACATCTAGATGTTTAATCAAAAATCGGCAGTAGGGCTATCTATCAAGAATCCCCTAGAGCCTGAATCGCTTACCTGCTATTTTTTGTGTAAATCTTGCATCAATGATTATTTTTGCTATTTAATGTATACCGTAGCATTTTTCGCCTTAATATTGACATGAACAGCTAAAATATAGATCCTGAACCCAAATATATATGGCTGGTAGGGATTTTTTCATCAGTTGCGATGGACTTGTTCAATGAAATTGACTCTTGACCTTCCATTTTGACTAAACATGTAAATTGTAAGGTCCTAACCCCAAATACATCTGGTTGCTAGGAACTTTTGCATCGTTGCTATGGATTTTGTCAATGACCTTGACCTTTGAGCCTCCATATTAACTTATACAGCTACCATTTAATTTATTAAATATCTTTGACAATAAGTCATTATTTCTACTGATAATTACTGTTTACATGTAATAATCTTTCAAGGGCAAAAAGTCCTATAAGGGGTCAATTGACGATTTTGGTCATGTTGAATTATTTGTACATCTTACTTTGCTGAACATTTTTGCTGTTTACAGTTTGTCTTAATCTATAATAATATTCAATTTTGTGTAATTTTAATGATGACTTTTTACAAAAAATATCAAAGCTACTTACTTTCTTAGGTTTCAACAAAAACATTATTAATATGGAAAATCTTATAATTGGATATAAAATACAAGATAAAGCTTACTTTGACATTAACTTTTTATTGACTATAATATTTTTTTCCATATATAAATCATATTATATTTCTGAATCAAAAAGGAAGAAAATTGATATTTTCAAAATTTTCAGATTGGAAATAAAAAACATTGTTGAAATAAATAATTTCCTTAAAATTAAAGAATGTAAATTAATAACAAAAACCCTTGACTTCATAAAGCATTATCATGATTAGAATTCTGCCAAAATCAATATGTCACATGACTCAAAACAAGGTCACATGTGTCACATGACAAGATGGTCACGTGACGGACACATGTACCGTTACTTCTCACACGTGGCTATAAAATTATTAAAATATAGCTTATTTGCTTATTTTTCTAATCGTTTTATTTATTTTTGATTTTTTTGTATATATTCAGACGTTGAGGTAATCATGTTTATCTGAGTACTGCATTATGCTACGATCGATATTTTAGGTCTTAGTTCTTTCAACCAGGGATAGTCCCTGTTCTAAATAAGTCGAAATTGACATTTAAAGAACTTACAGTGCATTTTAGCACGATTAAATATGACTATTTTGATAACTCACTCACCATTAGTTTTGGAATAAACTACATATTTATACGTAAATCCAAATTTTCATCCAGGAAAAAACACAAATATGCCGGAAATGAATTAATATAGGAACCGCTATCGGAAAGGGATTGATTATTCCGGTAAACATGAGACCATTTTCCATATTATAAATTGTAATACACTAATATTAACGTATATTTTATTAGATGTTCTCCCTAGACATCTGACAACTAACATATCAGGGATACTTAGTGGAATGCTGTACTCTTAAGTAATTTGTTCACAGCAAGTGTGCAATAAAATATATTATTAAAAAAAATAATATTCAATTTCACAACCTAAAACTGCAAAATTTCCTTAAAATTAACAATTCAAGGGCAATAACCTGAAAATGGGTTAACCGATTTGTCTGAAAATTTCATGGCAGGTAGATCTTGACCTCATAAAAATTTTTATTCCTGTCCGTTTTGCTCTAATTGCTTTAGTTTTTGAGATATGAGCCAATAAGTGCATTTTGGACCTATGTTCTATTTCTAGCCATGGCTTTCAGGTTTCTCGATGGAGAAGAGAATAAAACACAAACTTTATACTAGATACCCTAAGGATCTTTCAGCCTTTCAGTTTAGTTGAAATTAATACTGTAGTGTCAGAGGAGAATATTTTTGAAAGTTTACAAAAATGAGAAAAAAGTGAAAAATTGTCTTTAAAGGCGTAAAAATCGTTTTTAAAGGGTCAACATTTCTAGAAGGGGTCAATTAACCATTTTGGTCATGTTGTATTATATGTAGATCATACCTTTAGAATTTTTTGCTGTTTACAGTTTGTCTTTATCTATAATAATATTCAAGATAATAACCTAAAACCGCGAAATTTCTTTAAAATTAACAACTAAGGGACAAAAACCTTTAGTTTTTGAGATATGAGCCAAAAACTGCAGTTTACCCCCATGTTCTATTTTTAGCCATGGCGGTCATGTTTCTTGACGGACAAAAAATAAACCAGTTTATTCTAGATACCCCAAGGATCACGCAGACTAAGTATGGCTGTAATTGGTTCTGTGGTTTCAGAGGAGAAGATCTTTGAAAAAGTTTACGACGGACACCAAGTGATTGTAAAAGCTCGCAAGTCCTTTAAGGATAGGTGAGGGGAATTTAATTTTCTGAAGGTCATCGAAAGTACCATTGCTATAAATACAAATATTGATTGTTATATTTGAGGACAAATTTTATTCACGAATGTTCTTGTGAATTCATTTTAATTAAGTTCATATATAGAAGTTCTTACTTTAAAAGTAATTGTAAGTTGTTTAGAGGAACACAGCGTGGGATTTAGTTTACTAGGAGATTACGGAATTGAAGTGCGGTTTTATAAGAAGCTCCATCAGACATGATACATTGTAATTGAGTGACGATATATGTGTAAAAAGGACTAACTTCCGTGAGATAGGTTTGATGACACTGAAATGGTGTTTGTAACAAAATAAATAATTTCTTTCATTTTTTCTTCTTGTGTTGTAAAATTTATTGACATTTAACATAGATTTAGTTCTATTTTTCGTCTTTCATTTCTTGTTTTATAAAGATATATCCAGAGAAATACACAAGACTTAAATTATTAAACTGTTGTTTTTGTTTAATAAATACACTCCAGAAAACGACAAAGGCTTAATTAATCTATTGAAACATAACAATGTCAATTCTAAAAGTCGTAAAAATCTTGGAATTACTCAAAAGTATATGTATAATTGTACTTTGTTAATGTTATTATAAAGAGCAAATACCATCAAATATTGATTTATTTTTCTTAATATGGAAGCTTTTTTACGTTTCAACTGTAGTCATACGGTAGAATATATTATAAAATATTGGCATTTTAGCTTTTAAACTTTTTAAGACAGGTATGGAATATGTTACATTTTAGGATTTTTTCTTGAAGTTGTTTACGATTTCAAAATATCAAGATACCTAAATTCATAATGGTTTATTTATACAAACGTTAATTCTCCCTTCTTGAGTAGCAATATACCAGCATAGCCTGCATATGGCGTCTACGTTTCTCAGCTTATCAAATTTTCAAGGGCATACGTGAGTTACCCTGACTTTCGACAAAAAAGATTACTGCTGTCACAAAAGCTTCTTAACCAGGGTTTTATCAGGGATAAGTTGATGTCATCACTTGGGAAATTTTACGGTCGTCATCACGAATTGATTGACCATTACATTGTTCCAATATCTAAGATGATGTTGGACCTGTTCCCACTGTCGTAACCTTTCATGTGCCTCCACCGATTTGTGACTTCCCCAGGATTGACTTTGTTGAATTTCACGACGGGTACCGTATACGAAGCAGGAACTGCTTACCCTCCCGGGGCACCTGGGTTCACTCCTTGTTTTATAGAAGTTCGTGTTGTTCATTGTTTTTTAGTTTTCTCTGTTTATTTGTTGTGTTTGTGCTTGTTCATTTGTCTTCCTGGGTTTGTCTGTCCAATGGATGTCTTTTTTTTGTAGAGGGAAAGGAGTGAAGATCCCGAAAGTTGCTGGTATTTATGAAATTAAAGGGGAGATTCGGTTATTTAAGACATAAAATAAGAATTGTTGTTTAAGTAATAAGGAGAAAGGACAACCAACACGTGTGAAAAAATTGAATTTCCTTAATCTCTTGAAATCGTTTTTCTTCATAAAATTATCCACACAATGTTTTTTGACTTTCTGTTTCTATAACAATTAACGGAAATATATTTCAATTGACCATACATTCCATTATAAACGTCTGGACGGGTTATCAATGTAAACATGTATATGGATTTATAATGAACAAACTAAACGTAAATTTAGGACAATAATAAATTGAATAATAATATGCTGTTGGCATGGCCAATGATGCGAGCACAGCAATAGCGCTTTCCAGAAACTCATTTCCGGTATCAAGATTCTAATTTGAAGCACGTTATTTTCCTTACTTCCGTTTCCGGCGAACGAAACTTTTTCTAACCTCTATATGTAGCACAATATGGCTGCCCCCATTAAACAAAGACTTTTCTAAATGACCCATATCTAGATAATGCATATGCTCCTATAGCGGTCGCTGCGCTCGCTATGATGCACCTAATGGAAAATGTATATTCCAGAGGTACTAACGAGACCTTTAACATTCCTCAATTATAAAAAGTCTGACTTGGCTCCCTTGCTCCAATAGTTGTTACAGCCTTAGCAATAATAGAAAGTATAGATATTGCTTACTTTTGATACATCAAGACTGAAATTTAAAACGTTTTGCATCTTTTTGGTGAAGTTGTTATTTATTGTACTTTGCCATCGGTCGGTGCATTTTGCAACTAAGCATCTAGTTTCCTCATTTTCAAACGTATACCTCGAGGTAAAATATTCTTAGCAAAATTTCACAAAATACAAAATTTTTACACAAAGTGCATTTTTACCTATAGTATCAAAGCGAAAAATAATAATATTTTGAACAAAAGCAGACAGACATAGACAATCTACTTACCTTTTAAAAAGGATTGTTTGATTAATCTTTAACCTACCAATGTAACAGATATATATATTGGTTTAGTTAATCTCAAAGTAAACAGAAGATAAGATAGGACACCGTCTTACTTTATAACATTAGTATGTTACATGGGGAAAATTATTTCCTTAACGTGCAAAAAACTACAATAGGTTGTCTTGCTAGTTGCTGTAATCTTTTCGCATGATTTTTTTCAGCAAATTCAAACCTCTATTAAATCAGAATTTTCAGAAAGCATTTGAAACCTATGGCATACGATAAGAAAAATGTATTTTTCTTCATCGGCTTATGACAGTACTTTTCTCTTTCGAAAAGATGTACAAAGAGTCGATGACTTTTTATGACCTCAATGTATTTTAAAAAAAAAATCTCTTGGGTGAAACATTTTTTGATAAAATGTGAAATTAACAGGGGACTGATATTTTACGTCTTACCTTGGTCTATTCAGGAACCTATTCTGTCACTAGAGCGCATAGTCAAGATTACTGTACATCTGGATAACTGCAAGACCATTTGTATGTTCACAGAGAAGTTATGTTCGAAGCATCAAGCATTAAAATCTAGCGGAATGAGCACTTTTTTTCCGAAATTTAACACTTATTATCTTAAGATATTATTGAAATGGTTTCATAATATATATAAAGAACAAGACCTTATTCATTCTAAATGAAAAAATCTACAAACCGTTAATTAGACATTCGCGTTCGGCTTAGCAAAGTAAATACGTATCTTTTCTTCGCTGTGACTATATTCTCTGCTTAAAAAAAACGAACAATATCTTGACCTGTACTGACCCATCTGCTACGTGCTGTTGTAATTCTTCTGCTGAGAGCGATTAAATGTTCACATGACTAGTACAAAACGTCGTTACGTGTATACTTGGATAATCCCAGAAGTGGTTCATAATTATTTCAAACATTTTGGATACAAAACTTGTAACTTTAATAATTTTATTTTCAATTTTCGAACTGTAATAAAATTGAATTTGTCCACGTAGTGTGAAAATATTTTGATTCTTTTATCTGTCTTTGCTGTACTATATGTACTACAGCCTTTTATCAATTTGTTTGTTTACGTTGTACTACTGCCAGTTCTGAAAGCGGTCGTATGTACTCAGAATGTAAAATTGGCATTCATTAATTCCTTATATTTGTCAATTATTTATTTTTTTATACGTTACTTGTTCAGTTGCACGATTAATGATATTGATTATTTTGACGGTTTTGTTGTTGCAAAATATGGTGACACTATTTCATGAATTTTAGGCCCCAGAAAGAATCAAGTTTCCATATTTGCACGTTGGTAAAAGTGAATGCAGATAATAAATAGAAGAGAGTTAACAATCTTGAGCATGTACTTCAAAATTAAGGGTTGATAATCTTGTAGAAAATTGAAGGTTCTGTATTTTTAATAAAGGCCAAGAACGGTTAAAGCGGATGGCTCCAATGCCAAAGAGTACACATGTAGCTCTGTTACATTATCAATAGTATAAAAAACTATTCCGCCAGTTGAATGAACTAATTTGAAGTCTGAATAAGCAATTTTAGGTATGGCCGAATCCATTACGACATTTTCAAATTATTTTCTTACAGCGAAGAAAATTTAAAAAAAACAGAGATGCGAGAAAGTTTCACGTTTACGTCGTAACCTCAGTCAAGTTCAAAAACTCAGGTGTGTAGGAGTTTGCAAGTATCTTCTTAAACTCGATCATATTCACAGTTTTCTAAACTATCAACAAAGTTTTACTTAATACCGTAATTTGGACACAAGATGATTTTGACCTAACCTATTGGAGGATAACTATAGTTATTTTCTAATTCACCCAGTTCAACCGAACATAAAAGATTTATGTACTCAACTCATAACAATTTTCTATTGAAAACCAACAAAAGGGGGATATCCATTCGATATCCATCCATATATAAAAACAATGGCTTAAAGAAACTAAATATCTTCAGAGAATGTCAGGTGCGGTGATCATTTTTATTTTTATTACAAATAATATAAATCAATCTGCTCTCAAACACCACTGAGACAAATTGTTCAAAGTTCCATTATTTGCACCACAATCATCACAACATCTACACCGTCATGCACCTACATATAACTTATAAAAAAAACATGGAACATAATGCGATCTACAAAATATAAATATCAGAAATTAAAATATCATCAAAAATATATTATATAGTGTACACGTTTTGGAAACTCACTTTCACTGTCAGACATAGCAAAATTTGTCTTCCACTGCATAAAGACAATACCGGAGATGATCACCGCCGTTATCGATGAAATTCTCGTGCGCAATACTGTTATATATACTGACGTAGACTTCAAACCTGTTTTGGTCTATTGTTATTACAATGAACCTATATCCAACTAGAAGATTCTTACGTATACCATACATAAATAAATCTACTGTAATACTCAAAATTCCAAATTTTCGGCCATCTTGGTTTCATTCCGGGTCATCGCAAGAAAAGCCACCCAAGGACCTTTGCTGCCAAGTCTAGTTCCAATTGGCTACCCGATTTCGGACAAGAATGTGTGTCCAACTTCTAAATAACACAAACACTGAGGTAAAAATTAAAACCAGAACCCAAATCAATCAAGAGATCTTCAACAGGGTAAAGAAAATATAGCTTCTGTCCGAGACAAGGGTACCTTTTACACGTGTATTTTAAAACTCGTCCATACGAGGAATTGCTGGACAATGTACTTACTCGAAATATGGACGTGCTTTGCAATGCACCCAATTTGCTTGTATACACGACTTTTGTGGGTAGAAAAATCGAACTTATTAAAGATTAAACCCTTTAAGCTATCACGGTTTGTTTAATTAAAATGGACATTTTACTTGCAAAATGACTTGTGCTAAGAAAAGGCTAGCTGATCAAGCCCAGAAAGCATTACATGCAATTACAGGAAGATCTAGAATATAAATATACCAGTTGATTTGCAACTTAAATTATTTGATACACTTTGTTCAGGCTATATTATTACATTCAACAGAAATTTGGGGATTTGAAAATATTGAAATACTTGAAAAAGTCCATCTCCAGTTCCTAAAAAGAATTTTGCATGCAAGATCCAGAACTCCTACATTTATGGTATATGGAGAAACTGGAAGGTATCATATAGAAATAAATATGAAAGTAAGAATGTTGAATTTTTTGGGTAAAATTAATAAATAATGGCAATAAATTATCACGCACACTGAATAAATTATCATATCAAATGCATCCTTTGGGATAAACTATGTCAAATCTATATAAGATCATACTGGATTAAGTTATGCTTGGGGCAACCAAGATTTTCTTTGTACCGGAGAAATAAAATTATGCGTTAAGAAGATATTACAAGATCGGTTTGTTCAAAAATGGAATAATGATATGAATATATTCTTCAAGAGGTAAATTTTATAATATTGTTAAGACTGACTTTGTTTTAGAAAATTATTTGATGGGATTAGTTAACAATCGTAGTATTTTAATAACTAAACTAAGATGTTCAAATATAAAATTTCCAATCGAAACTGGTCGTTAGGAAAATATAATTCGTGAAAAACGTTACTGTAAATTGTGCAGTAACGGTATTGGAGACAAATTTCATTATTTATTTTTTTGGCAAAATGAAATTGTTGAAAAAGCGAGAAAATGTTATATTCCAAAGTATTTCCCTACTTATCCATCAGAAAATAAACTAAAGGTTATGTTGTCATTATGTAACCAAAGAGTATTAAATAATTTATCAATTTTTCTTACTAAAATTGTGAAACTATTATAATATTCGATTAAGTAAATAATATAAGATATTACATGTATACACAATGATTATTATTATATTATTATTATCATTTGTATCATTATCAGTTCGTCAAAAAGATAGTGTAAATCCATGTTTATGTTTTGGCGAATACTTTGAATGTCAGTTATTATCATTTGTGCATGCTATAAGTACATGTATATTGCATTAATATTGTTTTTGCTCACCTTACAGTGTATACTGTCTAGAGTGTAATAAAAACTCTTGAAAATCTAAACAATACCGTGATTCCCCTTTAAATGATACATACGCATTATTCAATGGGCGTCATTCTCGCCCGCTTAAACCAATTATCTTGAATTATATAAAATTAAAAATCTATAAGAAACCCGACGTCTAAACCGTATATTTTTTTATTCCACGTGAAAAAAAACGCATGAACTGATATATACCACATTTACCCAAGGGTTCATCCCACCCTCTCGAATCATTAGTCTTTAATCATCTCTAAAAGCATTGAAATCTCTGCCCCACAATCATATGTTTTCTTTTTTTTCTCTCCTTACACCATATTGTAGATTTAATATAATATTGATACAAGAAAGACATCAATGTATCAGACATAATATGTAATAATTATACAATAGTTGCTTATATAGAGGGCATTATCATGATATATTGACTGCCCAATGGACAGTGATGTTAAAGGCAATATCTGTCCCGAGGGCAGTCAATTTATCATGATAATTATTGTGTTTATTTCATTGAAGAATATACATCTGCTGGGTGTGGGTTCCTTACATGTACCTGTATGTTGAAGACCACATGATGACCTCTTGATGTTTATGTTTCTGTCATTACTTGTGGTGGTATGATGATATATTGTACATTCATGGAAGTTCACAATATCTATTTTTTTCCTACTTCAAGCATTACTGACAAGAATTTATTATTCGAAATATGCATAGCTACTAAGTACATAAAAACGGCACCCTGTTATATAATATTACAACAATAATATTTGAGCAAGTATTGTTTTTATTTCTTTGAAACCAAAATTTCATCTAGAAATGTCTAGAATTTAATTAACAACTGCTGCCTCACGTTTGCGTTTTAAAAAGGGGACGTAACTCTAAATTGCAAGCAGGCACTAGTGATGGTGTGGTAATGTGTGGTAATACCCGCGGGCATTATCATGATAATGCCTGTTTGGCATTTTAACGCAGATTAATAAATACCACATGACCATATTTTAACCAATAAAAACAACTAAATTTTCTCTGATATGAAATAATAGATATTATTACATTTGCTTGGTCATAAATTAAAAAACTTCTTGTAGTGTTGCAATTGAGTTGTTGTTGGTAGGCCTTATCACGGCAGGTAAGAAGTCTTTTATTATTTTAATTTACTGAAACCGAATGCATTTTATAACACCATACAATAAAATAAGTTCTCGTTAACGGTTCAGAAATATTGGGATATATCTCTGTCAATGAAGCATGTCAACAAGCAAGTTGATCAAATTGGACATAGTTATGACTTTAAAAAATCGGGGAACAAAAAATACCCATATTAAGATTTTCAAGTAACCTCTCCATTAAGTATGCATAACCTTTATAGGAACAATTTCCCAATTTCAGTCTCTGAAAAAGAAGCAATTTATAAAATACAATGTAAGGCATTCGAGATATCAGTTACTTCGTTTGGAAGACCTGTTACAGTTATTACTGGTTTAACTCGACATTGATTTGTTTTTAATTTTTAGAAAAGAACATACCAGTATGTACTTATTATCCCCGAAATTTCTCGCAAATGGTATAAGGTATTTGCAAAAAAGAGCGTCAAAGTAATTTCCCTTCATTATTTTGTTCATTATTTTGGCTTTTGTTTCAAACTTGCAAAAATACATTCATTTTCGCAAATATTTGAGGATATACGTTCGTAAAGTGAATATTTGTTAAGACCATTATTATAATGATTCTCAATGTTCCGTCTTTTACAATATTTAAACTTCAGACAGAACGTTTTGTGCAATAGAAAGGAGGTAATTTTCCATACCGTTTGCAAAGAAGTAATGATATTTTATATAAGGAAAATGCATGCAGCACAATTAAACAGTACACGATGCACTGCAACAAGCAACGAAAATGAATGAGATTTATCTGAGGCATGGTAGTTGCTTAAAACAGCGCAGAAACATCTGCGACCAATTTTATCAAAGTATCGTGGATTTTGTTCAGAAATCAAGTCAAGGACACTCATAAAAGTCGTTGAAGTACTATTTCTGAATAGCCAGGCTGGGTGTCCGTCGTAGAACTCCTAAATAAAATCTTATTGAAACATTAGACTAACGTCATCAAAACTTTTTAAAAGAGTTGAGTGTATTATCAATTTACTATTTAAACACGTTTTAATATTATGTTGGCAGTGTGATCAATATTTATGAGATAAGATACAGAAAGACATTTTTACGTCACACAATTGATTAAAGTTTCTTGTCTACACATTGAAAGGGAACATTGGAAAAATACAATATAAGTTCCATGGTAAGTATATGTACATATATATAGCGTGTTATCAGACAAGGGAACCAGAAAAATACACAATGGGTCAATATGAACGTATTTACTTTTTGACCATTAGCACACCTGTTACATATATCGGCCATCATGGTCCTGGAGGTCAAAATTACCGGAAACGTTTTTGGAAGGGGACCATCTAAAGATCATTAAAGTAAAGTTTGGTTGATATTGACTTTGTAGTTTTAGAGGAAAAGATTTTAAAAATTTCTTTCCTCCTTTTCTATAATTATCTCCGGCAACTATCTTGGTTGAAGGTCGGGGACAACAGACACAATTTTAGAAGGGGACCACCCAAGGACTATTCCGTCAAAGATTGGTTCCAATTGGCCCAGCAGTTTCAGAGGAGATCTTCGTATTGTATTCCCATAGGGTCCTAAGTTTAATTATATCGGGTGGTGGCGGCAATCTTAGATGGTTCCAATAACTTATATTATTTTGAAGGTTATAGTTTTGTATCTCAACTTTAAATCTCACGATTCAGTGTACGGAGTATTTTAAGGAAGGTTTAAAAAAGCTTTTTGTTAAATTATACAGGATCCACATGAATTTCTATTTAGGGAGGACGTCATACTTAAAGGCGGATTGAACAATATAGTTCGGATATTGGGTATTGCAGGGGGAGCAGGTTTCCTTTTCAGTTTGTGATTTTATTGAAATAATTAACTTATTAAGTGGACAAGAGTAAAATTATATGTATATCTCTTCCACATTCGTTGGTGGAAACGAAGTCGGAAACGTTCCATGTGCCTTGCAAGAGGAGGTGGTCAATCTAGATTCATTGACACCTATATCCGGTGTCCAGATAATTCAACGGCGAAGAATAAAAACGGGGTGGGCGAGGGGGAGGTGGGGGTTACTTTCCAAAATTTTCTGCACGTAGGCTAGTACTATTTTTGGGGGTAAAATTTCTCGACTTTGCTATATTTTTTGCGGTCCCAAAAGTTTCAGGTATTTTTGGGGCGAAAACAAAATAGCGTTTTAACCTGTTTTATGGGGTAAAATGAAAGTATTTTTATGTGTTTGAAAAATATAGATATATCTTTATGGTGGTGTCAAAAACTTGAGGTATTTTTTTAATGAGCCTATGTACAGGTAATTTTTTACCTCCCTTCCTAAACTTAATCTGTAACTCGAATTTTATCTCGAAATGCAACTCGATAAATGACATTAGAAATCAATATCTCGAGTTAACTCAAAAATTAACTTGAATTCGAATGATAACTATTACATATGCCGAAAATTAACTTATTTTCATATCTGAATACAATGTACACATTTAAGTCGTGCTGTAAAGATAATAAACGACCATATACAAGATTTATCAGGAATGTGCCTTTATATCATTCTATAATCCATCTTAAATGAATGTTCAAAATTGTTCCCTCCTATTGATAAAAGTGAAGATCACATTAAACATTTTCTTAATATTAAATATTTTAAAAAACGTTATTGGTTTAATAAACATTGCTGGCATTTTTATAGATCATGATGATCAGAAATTAATACCAGTTTACTTTGACAAGACTAAAATGCATATCATATCATATTCCTATAAAAATCCGAGTAGACATGGTAGAGGCATCATCTTTAATTATTCCTCTCTAACCCAAAGCTCTTGCGATTTTCTCTGCGGTCTGTGTGGCTATATTGTTACTGGAGATATAAACATCGTCATAGACCAGGAGATTAACAAAATATCGCCCGTGTTCCAAAATACAATTGGCAAGCTTGTCACAATACAATTAGTGATGCTGTTGCTGTTAACAACTACTGCGTAAAATCGATTCAAAGAGAAAGTGCTGACAATCATACACCGAATGAATTCAAGAACAAAGTATTGTAGAGAAACGTATTAAGTACTACCAAATACATGTACATCATACAGAGATAGGTAATAAGTTATCTCTACCTACAATTAAACCTAAACACCTTTTTAACCAGATTTCTAGAAAAAGGCATAACTGAACAACACATTACAGCAACTGAACAGTTCCAAACTCCTACCCAACACTGCAATGTTCCTACGAAGTACTCATTACCTTAATTACATCAAAATCCATAATATTTCGTTTTATTTCTGCCTCTAGCAAATGTATCACCACTAAATAGTCTGTTCTTTTAACAAGGTCCCTTACCTGTATAAAAGAATTTGTTATTACTTATTGTAATAAAATTATGAAAATTCGGGCACAAATTGTTTTTGGAGTATAAAAACTCCTCTCAACGTTTTGGATAAATTACAAACAGTAAATCGTCAAGTTACTGCTGTGGACAGTTATGATTTTTTCACATTATATAAAAACCTTCCTAATGGTTTTATGAAAGAAAAATTGAGAGCACTTATTAACTGGCCGTTAGAATCTTCTGATTTTAATTATATTTGTTTTAAAGCATTTTTCAGTCATAAAAAGTATGAAAATTACACAGTTGCTGGACAAGTGATAACATGACCAAGACCTTACACTTCTTGCTGGACAACATTTTTGTTCGTTTTGGCAATACTGTGGGTCATTGGAATTCCTATACTAACTGCTCTCCTCTAATTGCCGAATTGCTTGTATAATTGTTATGAACAGTCTTTCATGAAAAAACTCCTTAGGGGAGAAATATAAAATCATGATAAATTAATTGATATTTTTAACTACAATTGCAAATATCTTGATGATGTACTTACTGTTGATAACCGCGAGTTTCTTAAATATGCAAAAGACATTTATCCAACAGAGCTACATTTGAACAAAGCTAATAAGAATACTTTCACAGTAAGGTCTACAAATATGAAATTATGTGCAATTCTGTAAAAATTGCCCTTTTTCTCATTGTCTTGAAGACTTAAAATTTCATACTGGCCTCTCAGGAATCCTTTATGGGAGTGTTGTTTCATTTTTTCGTTTAGTAGAGCGACAATATCAGACCTGCAGTTATGACAGTCTTTTACAGTGAAAACAAGCACATTCTGACCCTGCTATCCAACTTATTTACCGTCCACTCTAATTTTTGCAGTTCTAGCAATCGGTCACCTTATTGGTAATTATTCTGTATTTGTTTTTAAAGCGTGTTGTATACATCAGAGTGTCAGGATAGATACGTGGTAGGTTTGGGTATCCATAAAACCGGTTTAACCCCACCAATCTATACTGCCTGTACCAATAAAACGTATCACAAAATACAGAAATAAATTTGGTGCACTGTATGGCCATTTCGTTAGACTATCCTAACTCTCTGTTGTGTTAATGTTTGTATTTTGTACTATCTTATGTTATTTTTTGTCGGGAGTTCTGTCAAATGGGTTGCTTTGATTGATTGGTATGTCATTGTTGACCTTTCCTGTTATCCATTTTGTTGTTTATCAATAACTTTTTAAATATTGAATTTGGATGTAATGCGATCTCAATTTTATGTAAATTATAAAAGAAAAGAGTGATATAAAGCTTCTCAACAAGGGTTTTATCAGGGGTAAGTTGATGTCATCACTTAAAAGATTTTACGGTCGTCGTCACGAATTGATTATCAATGACCGTTACAGTGTTCCGATATCTAAGATGATTTTGGACCTGTCCCCACTGTCTTAAAATTTCATGTTTCTCCACCGATTTGTGACTACCACCGGATTTACTTTGATGAACTACACGAAGGGTGTCGTATACGGAGCAGGAACTGCTTAGCTTTCCTTAGCGCCTGCGTTTACTCCTGGTTTTCATAGAGTTTGGTGATGTTCATTGTTTTTTTAGTTTTCAGTGCTTATTTGTTGTGCTTGTGGTTGTTCATTTTTCTACCCGAGTTTGTCTGTCCAATGGTTTGCCCCTTAGGTATACGAGTCATCTTTCTGACAGTTAATTCAGAATTTATATAAAAAAAAAATCGATTTATTGCCAAAATAATGGAACAGTTTCCCAAAAAGTATTAAAAAAAATCAAAGGAAAATAAATGAAATTGTTTCACACAAACTATTAATGAATCCAGAAAACATGAAATGACAAATATTAAATTAAAATTGTTTTTGTAAGTATCAATTCAATTTTGAACGGAGATACATTTACTTCTCCAAATGTGTCTCCCCCTCTTCCAATTCTGTCTTAGAGAGGCACGTCACTTGTGCCAAAAGCTAAATTCTAGATAATACCCTAAAGATAGTCATAGTTTTTGTCAGGACTTTTCAGAGCTAATGATACACTTGTACCCTTTACATTATTTCAGTAGAATAAGATTATAATATTTAATTTTAGGCGGAAAGGGATATTTACGATGGAGAATGTAGTAAAATTGCCACTGACAAAAAACTAAAACAAGAGAGGAACACGTATAATCCTAACAAAGACCCGCAGAAACAAAGACAGACAAAACTGAACCAAGATTTTAAAAAAGCTTGCAAGTCTGCTTCTCCTGAGAGCAGATCATTAAATATTGCAGTGATCGGTAGTCCAGGATGTGGTAAAAGTTCCTTTATTAACACCGCTTTAACTGCCATCAGAGGTGATCATTGGATGTCTCATGTCCAAGCAGGAGATTATGGTTGTACAAGCGATAGCGGTACCCATGTTACAAATCATTTTCAAAGGCAAATATCTGTTACTAAGCATTTCGTTCAATTGTTGTAAATTAACGTTAACTATATATGGTTATTTCCGGGGTGTTATAAAACCACTTTTCGCCTTTCGCGAACCTGTTTTTTTTTCAAATAAAGTTGAAACAAACATTCCCTAACTTTAAGCAATATAAAAGACCTGAACAACCGGACAGATGAAATATACAGGTCAAGACAAACACTTACAGAAACAGCAGTTAACACCGACGTTTATTAGAAAGAAACCCTTGCTGCTTAGTATTCTACAATGCGTGCTACCAATCAAAACCAACCTAGTGCACTGTGTTAATACAAAACCTGTAAGGTACATGATGTATTAGAGCATTTTATTTGCTAAAGTTACTTAATTTATAAAGTACTGTGTTCAATTAGACAAATAATAGTAGCAAAAATAAAAGAGAGATGAAAAACAATTAAATTTCACGCGACTAAAAAGATTAACTATGCATACATTTTATAAAAAAAAACAAACTCAAAAATGTTTATCGCATTTTGGACATAATAGATGTAAAAATATTGATATGCACTATTTTTATTGAACTTAATTATATAGACGTCTATATGATTTTCGCAATGACTGTCCTCTTGACAGGAGCGTAAAAGGCGTATAATTTCTCATTTGACTATTATATGTTTAAAATAACAAGAATTTGGTGTATCTGAAACAATTTAAGTTTTTGGTCTATTTTAATGTCACTGATATACATAAATCGTCGATCTTGTCATGAATAGACAGTAATCACACATGTATAAGATAATAGTGCATTTGGGTTAAAGTGTATGAGATTTACCCCATACAGTAGTGAATAGTGCTAGATAAGGCTGACATAAGCGGTATATTTGTACCACTTGAACTTAGTAAATATAAAAAAGTGACACCTTTAGGCAAGCAATATGAAAATATGTATCTCAACTACATAAAAAAAACTGATTCAATAGTATTATTGAAAAATAAGGTTGCTCAATGCATTCTGACCCAAGACTTGGAGCTTTGAATATTATACCATTATTATACCCCAGTAAGTTTTTACTATGTAAAACTTTATTCAGTGAAGTAACAGATCAATCGCTTTTCAACTTGGAAGAGCTATTGCCCCGGGTAATAGTTCCTTTCGCAGACAAATTCTATTGTACAACGTCGAGAAAAATTGGCGTGTTTTTGGACAACGTCACGATAGTGGGCCTGTTAATAAGATTTTAATGGTTTCAGTTTTGTCCATACTGTAAGTAATCACAGGGTTGTTTCGATATTTCGGAGAAATTTGCAATTTTCGGTATAACAAAACAATTAGTGAAAACCTGTTTCGGAATATAGCAATTTGATTAGTCCCTCGACATATTGACTATTTCGGGAAAAAATTCAATGTTTCGGGACCAATATAATTGCTTTATCCCTAAACACTGTTTAATAAGTGTATATTGTTTCTTTTTCACTACTGTATTTTCGTTTTCAGAGAAAAAGAAAACGAATGAAATCGTTAAATGAGACACATAAAGCTGAATTAAGCCTTACAGTGTTTCAAAGCAATTACAAAATACATTAATTTTACATGTACATATACCAACGTGCAAGTAATTTTAATACATTTAATCCGTGACCATTCCTTTTTTCTTTAGTATTACAAGCAACATGTATTACAAGAAAAACGAGGAGGAGCAAGATTCCATGCTTCCAACATTTATTGATATGAATGGTCTGGAGAACAACAATGGTTCATTCAACGAGATATTTCTGAAAGCTCTGGTGGCCGGAAAGGTACGAGAAGCAGAATCAATAAGTGACTTCAGAAGACTATTTGACAACAGCGAGGAAGAATTGCGGTCTACTCTATTCAGCCGAGAGGCATATTTGAAAGTAGATCGTATCATCGTGGTTGCATCGTCTAATGCAGATGTACCACTGCCGAAAGAACTATTTTCTTGCGTAAAAAAGGTTTCTCAACAGGAAAATAGTAAGTATGATGCATTTTCTATTTACGACTCATCAGGTGTACACAAAGCCCTAAAATTCCGGATCAGAGACCATTGAAATCTAACATGAGGGTTCTTTGCAATTTTACAGGGGTCTGACTCTATTTCTTACTCCTACGGCTTTCAAATATAAGCAAATAAGTTACCAAGTTGTAGGTTAATTTTTATTTGGCGATTTAATTCCCTTTTTATAACTTCATAATGAACGGAACGTGCTTCTGGGCGCCTTGATTTTCCAGAGATTAATTTTAGCGTATTTAATTGCGATTTTGGTTGTAATATGACTTTCTAAGAAACACTTAAGCTTCAGTGTTTTTATTCCTCACAATAATAATAATATAGGAAGGGGCAATCCGCTTGGAAAAGATATTATTTAATAACTATAATTTTTTTGTGGAAAATAGATCGTGTAGCTTTTCTCACCCCTGTACACGACAGAAAAACTCACCCTCCAAAAATGGTCGACTGATTTGTCCAAGTGGTAGGAAACAATATTCTCATTTGGATATAGTGGTACATTACAGCTCTTGATTAACCTGAACTCCAATCGGATACCTGGAGCAGAAATTATGACCGATTTTAGTTACCGTGTATTGTTTGGTTCTTATCTCGGCATAAAGTTACAAAAGATTGTCGTAAGAACTGGTGTTACTACCAGGACAGGATAGCATCTGTTTTCATTGTTCTTATAGGACGTATGCCAATTAAGAGTTGTACCCAACCTTTTCTCTCTTAGTTGGCATATAATATCTTAATTGAGATATAAATTTTGGCTAAATTAAGTCTCCTTTTCCCAGATCAGGAAGGGCGGGTTCAAGGCCCCGGAATCTCCTTGATTTTAGTAGATCAAAATGTAGCACTAAATACAAGGTGTTATTTTACTTATTCACATCCTGTAATTGGTTTTTTGTCTGGACATAATGCAGACCAACGGTAAAATCCCTAGAATATGTATAATGATGAATGAAAAACTCGGTACTTGCACGTTATTATGCAGGAAATTTATCAGAGACGCACATATAAGTCCATCGATCTGTGCTACAAGCTGGAGGAGTTAATTTTGATCGGATTGTCATTTAACCCTGTAGTCTGTTACAATTGAAAAGTCTCATTTTAAGAAATATGCATAATCTGTTTTATTATCAGCCCACTAGCCTGAACTTTTGTCCTGGCATGATTCATTACCCAAATGCCTTTAAATTTTCCGTTCAAAATTTGACAAAAATTACCTGAAATTTCTAAGGCTCTTCCTTTTGATGCAGAGTTAACCCTTAGCTGAGTTTGGTTACCTGTTTGTTTTAATTGTTTTGATTTTTTATGGTTGTGCTTATTAATTCATCTTTTTATCTTTAACCGGTTTTCCAATATTTTTATCTCGAGCACTGCTGGTGAGTTGTCAGTCAACGAAATAGCCATACAGTGCATCAACTTATTTAGGCATTTTGTGGTACGTTTTATTATTTATCAATTATTTCTGTGACAGGGTAAGGCATTTAACAAGTTAGCTAAGATTATAAAGTGTAAAAAACGCAGTAGTTGCATGTAAATATACAGCAAATAACCGGGGAAACACTTAAAAGTACAGAAAGAGTAAGCGATCTCTGTCACGCGCCGATGGAGGTTTGGTTTTTTTTTAAATTCCAACACCATTATACGAAACAAGAGGCGCATTGCATATTCATTTTGTAGAACTTAACAAAGGCTAAAGTAAACGGGATAAAGAATCCTAAAAGGCTTTAGTAACCGATGTATGTTCTCTGGCATGACAACAAACAAATCACCCATCGAAACTACTAAATATCAAACAGCAACTCAATCTTCAATGTGGTATTAAACCTAATAGTTCAGAGGGCTCTGAAAGGTCCAGCAGACAATAGTTCCATCCAGCTGAACAGTAATCAAAGTGAATTTTATAACGAGATGAATATTATTCCAATTACCTTCTTATGTGAGTAATATCAGGTACAAAAACGTGTTATGGAAAGATTTAAAACTAACAGACTGCATAGGAATACATGTAGTTTCTGGCCCTAGAAAGACCGCCTGTGCTTAGATAAATCAGCAACTGTAATACCTTTTTGAAGTATCTGGAGTGACTGTAAGTGTAGCACACAAATATGTTTGTCTACAATGAACCCAAAATATATCAGTAGCGACGAATATACTGACATTCTTTTCTTTTGACTTGACAAGTTGTACGCAACTGCATTTTCGTGTTCAGGTTATTGTAACTTATGATTTTTAACAAATGGTTCTAGTGTCAGCTTTGACGACCCCCTTTTAAACAGACGTAAATCTGGTTTAAAAGCTTAATATAATTATTTTTCTCAATCATTCTGTTTTAAGTTTAATGTTTTCTTAGATAAGACTTTTGCGTTTATCAGGTTAATACATCTAATGTTAATTCACTGTAAATATATATGCTAATTTCTACATAAAAAAGAATATATTTTATAACAAAATATTGAAGAAAATTTAATTAGTGGAAATCTTGATAATAAATCTCACAATAAAGGGTCTGACCGTTGTCGTAGGATAATTCAAATTTGCTTTCACTGATTTTTATGTGAAATCTTTTGATTGTTCAAACGAACCTCTCTTCCATTTTTGCCAGTTTATTTTTGCTACTCCAGAGTTATGGGACTTGTATATTGTAGTAAGCATACACTTACAACTATGACATATGCTGTGTCAACTCGGAGCTTTGTCCAATTGACTGAAGTTCCTTTTCACTATTCACAGTTTTCAATTTTGTCATTACAGTTTTATCGGACTTTGATGTTTCTTAAAACTATCTGTAAGAATACTCATAAGTACTCAATAACATAAGTATGATTTTACAGATTTTAATACTTTTCATGCACAATATTTGATTTTCTAAACAAACCCCTTTTTATTATTGGAACTTTAATGATTTTTTTCATTCAAGAATTATCGGACTTTTGTTCTTTGGAGTATTGTGTATAACTGCAGTTAGCTTTGACCGATTCTCATAATTTTTATATAAAGTGTTGGGATTCATTTAACAAAGTTCACTGTCACTTTTAACGGTATTTATTTAATTATGGAGCTTTTGTTTTCTTTTAAATCTATTATTTAAATGTTGTGCAATAATCCAAGTTTGCTTTGTCCGATTGTTTTGATTTTTGTTGCACAATTTTGGGATTGATTATTAAACAAATAATCATTTCGATTTCTAATAACAATCCATACAACACGTATTATAGGACTTTGATTTTTGGAGTAAGGAGAGTCTAGTCTTGTTAGCCTCGACCGATTCCCAAACTGTTTATATGCAATGTTTGTATTAATCAAACAAAGCCCTCAGTTTTAATTTGTATTCACTTTTGTAATTCCAGAGTTATTGGACTTTTTTACATCTATCTTTTATCATATTCCTATGTCATGTATGTTGTATCATAATGTTAATTCAAATTCGCTTTGATGTACAGTGTTTTGATTGATCAGACGAAGCTGCGCTTTGTTAATGATTTTTTTTATGTTAAGAAGGTATGGAACTTTGGTTGTTAAAACTTGCAAATATTTACACGTTATTCCGTAACCCAGTTTCGTCTGACGTATAATTTTCAAATAATAAGGATTAATCCGACAAACCATTATACCCGCACTTTCGAATGAAAGGGGTCTAAAGGGGTCCAAATAGTTAAATTATAGTAAAAGTGGGTTGTGATATATTTGTAAAAAGTAACGCTAAGCATGCTCTTATTTTGCATTTTGAAGATTTAAGGGCCAAAAAGGGAAAAGAGGTCAAAAAGTCAGATTATAGTAAAAGTGGGATGTGATATATCTCTGCAAAGCTTATTTGTTACAGATGCAAACGAAACTGAAAATGTTAAGAATGTTTGTTTACAAATAAATGTGGGGTGCGGGTATAGCTGTCGTTCCGACAGCCCCTACCTCTAGTTTTATTTTTGGAATGATTTAAAAAAAAACCGTGGCAGTTACGGAAACTTTTTGAAAAGGACAACATAGACAATTTTGATACATAACGTGCTGCACGTGTGTAAAATATTTTTTACGACTAATGGCATTTTTCTTCCAGATTAAGCTATAACTTATACCCTAGCGGGATAAAATATTGAGCAGTACCTCAATTGAGAGTTAAACACAGCAATTTGATATTGTTTAGTTTAGGGCCCTTCGTCATCGTCAAATTTTGTATGCAGACGACGGTCCACCTCTTTAGAATAACACTATATTCAAATTTTATTTATGTTTATATCGGATTCCGCCCACTACTAAAGAGGTACAATGTAGGGGTAATTGTATGCACATGGTTGAAAACTTTTATCTATGTTGCATTTCAAAGATTTCAGATCAAACGGCTTAGTATAAGATACGTTCCTAAATATTTCAGTTATACCTGTGTTTGCTGTGCTGACAAAAAACGATCAGGTTTCTTCTAGTGATATCGTGAATGAAAGGAAAAAAGAACTGACCCAACACTTAGGGATCACAGGGGATAACACACAACTGATAACCAACTATTGTCCCGATATTGATGAGGAAATGCGATATCACGATACGACATTCCCGTACATTGATGTACCGATTCTGAAAATTCTGATACAGGTAAACCTTCTACAATGTATGTCATTTTAAAAACGACAGTTTATCAAAATGAACAAAATCACGTATTAGTAAATCTTCAAAAATTTATTATCAACTGCCTTTTCTTGAACGTCAACACTTAATATTTACACATTTTTTCCTCTGCAAGAATAGTTTACGTCCAGTGAAATTTGATACATGCGTTTCCGCACAATGAAAGGTGATGTACATGTATTCGTTGTTTTTTCCAACTGGTTTAACTGGTATAATCCCCGATGTCTGTCCAGGATAAATATATGATATATTTTTTTAAGTTGGTAAAAGTTTTGACACGACAGGATCCTGTTTTCTAAAATGGTCGTTTCTTCAACAAAAATTTCCCAGAGTAAGAAATTAAATACACCAGTTTGGGTGCAAGTATGCATTATCCATACTCCTGATAAAAACCAAAAGCATCAGTACTAGTTCTCACACACATACACAAACAAAGAATGAAAACGTAAATTATAATCGTGCAAAAAATAATACAATATGTTACTTCTAAGCTAATATTTTACAGGTTGTCAGGACACAAATAAGGGTCAAGAACAATGAAGGAACACTTTACTCAATGGTGATAAATAGACTTCAGAAAACAACGCACGTACTAGGGCACGGTATTGATAACTTCCAAATGCAAGACGTTTTGTGCAAATGTGTACAAATAATTTTTATGGGGATATTGATATACTGGATGTCGTCCGGGAACATTTCAGCTGATACACTTAACATAGCGTGTTCAGACTATGAATACTACAGCAATAAGTTCAGTTTTACCATTGAAAAGCTGGAAAATATTTGTGAACGTAAGATAGAACTGACAACGTTTCCTTTATATATTATTTTCTTTTTTCTGTTTTTTGTTTTTGCCATCGTTCCATTTATTGGAAGAATAATCTTTAGGGAGTAGATTTAGATGTCTTAAAATCATGTATTGACCATAAATATATATATATTAAAGTTGACATAAAGATAAAAATATAATTAATTATTGTATCATTTATACAAAAATCTATTGTGATCATTTGTTTATATAAAGGCCAGTTCCTTTTGCATCCTGAAAAAATAAACATTTTAAACTTTTTCTTTTTGTCTGGTTTATAGCTTTATTACTTTTTCATTTCTTTGAATATTTCATGAAATGTCTGTTTCGTAATAGTAAATAAATAATTAAGTTATATCTAATTTTAAAAGAAATTGTGTAATAATACATGTAGCAACATTTCATTACCAAAGTTAAAATATAAACAAACAAATTATTTATTTCATATATCATTGAGGGGGCCTCGGTGGCCGAGTTGTCCAAGTAGTTCGTCATAACTACTTATGATCAGTAGCATGTCAACACTGATGTTTTGTCTATGGCTGGGTGTGTTCGACTCTGATCTTAATCGACAAGGATTGCCAATTTTCCTACCGAAGGTCGTATGGTTCTCGCCGGGAACATATATAATCGGTAATATCTTGAATAGATGGTCAAAATATTACTAAAAGTATATCCCGTATGCATACAATGTAGTTCTGAGACGATTTTTACTTCTACCCTTTTAGGTTAGTTTCGAATTATTTACAAAGTCTTTGATTACTGTTCGCTTCTCTACATTCTTGGCAGTGATAATGAAATGTAATTAACGTATTTGTAAGATACGCAATAATTGATATCAAAGAGTTTCTATTACAATAATTCTGAATTTCATACTCTATACCAATACCTCTTGCCTACGTGTAATCATTTTTGTCTATATATATTTTACATGAAAGACAATGCGTGTACTAAAATGAAAACTAACCGGAGCAACTCAGCTCTGGTATTAATACGACTTTTAAATTATTTTGTTGTAAGAAAAGTTCGTTCTTATTCTTTATTTTGTTGTTTTACCATTGGCCTATGATATTTGGGATTTCGAGCCGGTTTCTTTCCATCACATCCCCGAGCAGGTTCCTATATTTTTGCGGTTGTAGTTTCTCTCCTGATTGTTGTGGTGTTCTATTACATCAAGGACAGTGTAAACGATGGAATGTTGTGTCACTGACAACATAATATCATCCTATCTTAATATTCATACATTATCATCTAGTAAGTAGTATATGTCAAATAAATGAATTCATATCGGCATTCTCATATGCACTCTACATGCATATTTAATCAATAAATATGTATACATTGTTCACAAACATAATCGAATTCAAAGGTCAAACCCGTATCGCC
Organism: Mytilisepta virgata; assembly: GCA_028015205.1. Lineage (NCBI taxonomy): Eukaryota > Metazoa > Mollusca > Bivalvia > Mytilida > Mytilidae > Mytilisepta > Mytilisepta virgata. The sequence goes on from CM051521.1 coordinate 73,703,980, forward strand.
TGTCTTATTTTCCCGAGGGTCTAGAGTGTTGATATTGGTCGGGGGCTAAACACTAGAAGGTTTATAGCGATGATTATAGTGCTAATATATGGATGCATATACGATACTGATTGTATTGTAGATATCAAGATATCTGCTGCAAATAATTTTTTTTCGTTTAATAAAAGACGGAGGGTGGTTGGCTTGCTTAATTCTGTTGGAAATTAATACTTCAGTAGATATATATTGCATTTCACACTAAATTCTTCTTTTGCAGTAAATGATTCGGAGAAGAGGTACTTCGATATTCTAGACCCTATTTTTACCGTCTGATCTGATCTTCCGTGTAAAAAGTTCTGATTAAAGCATATTTTTTTTTATGAAATCACCAAAATACGGGCTTTGGCGTATCAATTCACTACTACACAACATTTCCACATAGATGTGAAAAAGGCAGTGTAGTGCATTACTGCCTCTCTTAATTTGCACAACAGCGAATCCAGTGGAATAATTCATTGCAATGTTTTGAATTTGAAATTCAAACAATCCATTTGATTGTTTTTTTTTTTTTTTTTGCTGGTGAAAATATAATCTGACAATGTTATGCCGTTTACTAGTAGGTACGACATGTTTTGAAAAAACTAATATTTAAATTATTTTGTTATTTCAATTTTTCAATTACTAGATCTATACTACCAATGTTGTTGCACAATTGTTCACATTTTATCGATTTACTACTTGTACGTTGTGTCCAAGGCGTAAAGGTTTGTAAACAAAAACGACCATACAAACAGTTAAAAAGCAAAATAACGAAAAGGGCAAATAAAAATAAAACAAGGCTATGCATGAGGGAGACATTCCTTCGTTTAAACCTATAACATTTTAAATTACAAGGTATCAATTTCAGGCTATTGTTGAAATGCTAGCAGCACTCTAAGGACAGTGTTATTTACAAATGCTCCGTATGTTTGTTTGTTTAGTTGGGGTTTTACGCCGTTTTCAGCACATTTGGCTATTTTGCGGCGACCAGTTTTTATTGGTAGAGGAAGCCGGAGTACCCGGAGAGAAGCACCGACCTTCGGTAGGAAAATTGGCAATCCTTGTCAATTAAGGTCGGAGTCGAACACACTCCGCCACAGGTGAGATTCGAACTCACAATCTCAGCGTTGACAGGCTAGTGATCATTAGTAGTCATTACGAACTACCTAGACCACTCGGCCACCAAGGCCCCCCAAATGCTCCGTAGTTTTCAAAAAATTGAACATATGTGTAAAATTATAATTTAAGTATTAATTCGGGCTAATGTTTAACAGGAAAGGTCAACAATGACATACACACCAATCAACGTCACTCAACAATCATAACATTAAAGTGCACAAAACACAAACATAACCACAAAAGAGAGTCAGGATAATCTGACTTGGTAATGTCGGCACAGATATTGAACAGTAGGTCAGTTTTTAATAAATAAAATAAATAATATATTGAATGTACGAAAGCATATATAAGAACAATTGGGGGATATAGAGTAAATGTCCATTAAAAAAAAACAACTTCAAAGCTGAAAGCAAGTAAACATTATGAAAACAATAACATCTATAGGTCGCTGAACAGCTTTCAACAATGAGTAGATGTCCAAACTGTATTGCAAGCTCTAAATGGCCCCTGAAGTGAATCACTTGTCAAAAAACATGTCCACCCATATGACAAAATATCTTTGTCACAGAATTCCAAATAGACAAATAACATATCAATACTCAGAGATTCATTTGCCACCCAACAACCTTTTTGGAAAGTAGCTGGGGCTTGAGTAATTGAAGCAAAATATATACAGAAAACTGGAATTGAATACCCTCGGTAAATCGTTGCTTTTCAGTGACATTCATTAATCATGGAAGATTAATCGCGGGTTATAGGGAGATAGAAAAACTCATACAATTTCAATTTCATCCATCAATCGGTTACCGGATGATGCGGTTAAATATGACAGACCCTTCCTTCGTATTGGAAAACCCAGCTTTCTCAACAGTACCACATTATCATGAGTCACAGCTTGGAAAAACCTACACGTAAAATTTGTCTGATAGTCAGTCTTTAGTGCATTGCTGTCGAAGTCATATCAGTTTCTTTTAGCAGTTTTTTAAAAATAATTAACATGAGATAACTTGTTCTCGGATTAGATACTGTCTTAGTGAATAACACAAATCAACGTTTTATGGTATTCAAGAACAGACACTTTTAGTGATATTTATACCCCCGCTTTTTAAAAAAAGCGGGGTATATTGTATTCGTTGTGTCCGTCCGTCCGTTCGTCCGACCTTTATATCCGGAACTCCTCCTAAACTTCTGAATGTAATCTGATGAAACTTTCAGAGAATCTTCATCCCATAATGGCATTGTGCACCTCCTATTTTAGAATTTGATCAGACCAATTTTTGGGGTTTCCCATAGAAAAACATGGACTTTGACTTTCAGTGTGATAGGGGTATCATGATGCCATCCGCAACTCCTCCTAAACCACTGTACGAAATTTGATGAAACTTTCAGAGGATCTTTATTACATGATGACATAGTGCACTTCTAATTTTAGATTTTGATCTGATGAATATTTGGGGTTACCCATACCAAAACATGGACTTTGACATTCACTGTGATAGGGGCACCATGATGCCATCCGCAACTCCTCCTAAACCACATAATGGAATTTGATGAAACTTTCAGAAGATCTTTATTACATGATGCTGTTGTGCAGCGCCTATTTTAGGTTTTGATCTGACCAACATTTGGGGTTTCCCATACCAACACATGGACTTTGACATTCATTGTGATAGGGGGTTCCAGTATGCCATCCGCAACTCCTCCTAAACCACTGAATGGAATTTGATGAAGCTTTCAGAGGATCTTTATTACATAATGCCATAGTGCGCCTCCTATTTTAGATTTTGATCTGATGAATATTTGGGGTTTCCCAAACCAACACATGGACTTTGACATTCATTGTGATAGGGTACCATGGTACCATCCGCAACTCATTCTAAACCACTGAATCGAATTTGATGAAACTTTCAGGAGATCTTTATTACACGATGCTGTAGTGCAGCTCCTATTTTAGATTTTGATCTGAACAACATTTGAGGTTTCCCATACCAACACATGGACTTTGCCATTCATTGTAATAAGGGGTTCCAGTATGCCATCCACAACTCCTCCTAAACCACTGAATGGGATTTGATGAAACTCATCTCACTGCTGTTGGAGTTTTCCTATCCACAATATTGACATTTCCTTTCATGTATCTTATGTAAGGCGGGGGTATTTACTTTTTTTTGAACATGTCTTCACGTGGAAATTCATATAGATCGAAACGAAAGTCTCGTTTTTCTCCATATAGTAAGGAAGGACATGCAACGGAAGATTCGGAAAAATGGACAAAAAGTGATATAGCAAAGGAACTCCTCAAATTAGGTATTAAAGTGCCAACATATTTATCGTTAAATACACACAGCTTTTCCTGGCCGCAGATCCGAGTTAGTCGCATACGTGGAAAATATTATAGAAATAAGCAATTTCTACGGACAAAAAATTTATCACAAGCTCTTTTCCGCTAAAGCAGCGACGTTATTACAAGATAAGCATATCAAAGTAGATTGGAGTAAACGTGACAGAGATTTGGTATCGTTGACTAGTGCAGGCGTAGAAATAAATGTTTGTAAATTGTGCAACATGATTGATAATAGTACCAAATTCTGTCCTCTGCAGTTATCAGGAAAAAATCGAACCGAGGTCGCGCCGACACAAACATTGGCCCTCTGCCATTCAAAGAGGAAACCGACTCAAAAGTATCGAATGAAACAATTATAGCAAAATGTCGAAAAAGAAATTGCAAAATGTGTAACATTTCAATATACATGTGTACACAAATGCCTCAGATTGTATAGCTGAATTATATAATTATGGAATAAAACTAAATTAGTGAAAATTTACAATATTTCTTTTTTTTGTCGTACCTAAAATATACATTTTTTAAAGCATTATGCCCTTGACATGTCTTTAGAGGTCTACAAGCATTTCGATGGATGTTAACACTTTCCGGCTCCAAAGACAAGTGTTCAATGTTTACACACTTTTTGTTATGCCATACATAAGAAAGATGGTATGAATTATGAATAAATTTACAATTGTTTTCCAAAATATATTGAAGACGATGCACAGCAAAAGTGTGTTGTCTTTTAATTCTAAACTGTGGTTTGATTATCGCATAGCCATCTGAATTTACACTTCCATACCAGACATGACAAACATTCATAGTATTAAAACGGTATAATTTGGAAAGCAAATATTGTGCAAAATGTTTTGAAATCTAAAAAAAAAATTTTTTCATAGCAGATTTCATTCACGTTGAAAAACTGTCTTGAATTAAGACGTTAATTTGGCAAATTTGTGTTACAACTGACTTCCAAAGCTACATTGTATATTCAGGTATATAGAATTTTTTTTTAGAAACCTAATTGTTAGTTATTATTACCAAATCTTTATTACCAGGCTATCTATGCCTCTACAGATCTTGAAAGGATTTAGGCTACTTTTTGAAAATGGAATTTTAAAGACGTTAATTTGGCAAATTTGTGTTAAAATTGACTTCCAAAGCCATTTGCTATTTTCTTTAATACTATTACATATAAGAGGGAAACTGTAAACAGCAATTATGATAAGCAAGAGAAGATCTTCAATTTAGTCAATATGGCCAAAATTGTCGGATGAATGAGTTATCGCCCTTGGTGATATAAGGGACTGCTGGTCGGACTTCGGTGTTTGTTCTGGTTTCTTGCGGATTGCCGACTTCCTTTCTGTTAGAACACTAATAATATTAATTGTCTCCTTACTAGACAAGAAGATTTTTCAATGAATTTTCCCATAGGGCGCTATGTTAAACTAAGTTCGGCTGTGGCAGCCATCCTTTTTCTGTCTAAAGCTGTCATATTTTCTCTTTTAATCGGTGTCTCCTTCTGACTGTTTTTACCCAACTTGTCATATAAAATGTTAAAGGTCGTGGCAAGGGGAGGGGGGCTTGGAATTTAAATAATGTAAGAAGGGGAGGGGTTAAATATATTTTGTTTAATTAAGGAGAGTTCCTGGAAAAATATCCAGATTTCGAATATTTCCTCCCGGGCTCTCACACTTTAAGAAGTGACTGGTCCCTATGTGAGATTATGTATCTGCTTTCATACGACAGTACTGGTTCTGAATGTCCTTCTCGGCAATATTCCAAAATGTGATGCATATTGACCCAAATCAGTTATATTTGCTAACATAAAAATGCATTGCATATAGTCGTTTACGATAAAAAGTAGGTAAATATGTAAGATTAAAAAAAAATAATGGGTATGAGTGAAACAACTACAGGGGAAGGTGGTCCTACTCCTTTCAAGGAGATTAGAAAGGATAGTATTTGGAAAAAAATATATCAAATTAGAATAGACATGTTATGCAATGTACATGTCATAAATAAAGAAAGAAAATATTGTATTTGTAAGCAATTTAATTAATGAACATGGAATTATTTTAAAAAATCGGTATATGAAACATTCAGTATCACAAAAAAGGTTATCACGTTCTTCTTTTAAATTACTGTTAATTCGGAAATTGGTGCGATTTTATTTCATGCTAGCAAACATTCTACACGATTAAAATCGCAATAATTAAAATTCGCATTCAGATTTTGGAAAGTTGTATTTAACTACAGAATTACGTCAGTAGTAATAATTAATCTGGCTATACTGTATGTCGAATTCGCAATTATAATAGATGCACGCGAAACTTCCTGAATTACAATAAATTGATTTATTCCTAAACTCATTCAAAAAGATTCAACAAGCACTTTGGTTCCGACACCTTAAATTGTAAGTAGAGATAAAATATATATAATTAATGTATAAATATAAACAACTGTTAAATCAGAAATCAAATAAAAATTGTAGCGAACATTGTTACAGACTGAAATAAATTGAAAAAGATAATAAATGAAGTAAGAAAAAGTCAGGGATTTTATAGTTCAAATTAATAAAATCAGTGTCAATTGAGGAACTATAAAATTGTTTTTCATACTTGATGTTTATGATCTTTTTTCTATTATCACCACGTCACATCCGTCCTGTGACTAGTCCGTTGGACACTATTTATTCACCAAAACAATATTGAAAACTAGTACAAAATTGATTATCATCCAAATATAATCGTTCTAATATAAGACAGTATTACAAAAAATGTAAAATATGAAAAAAGGCAATAAAGCTTTGTTAATTGTTATCATTATTTTACTTTACATCATCGCTAATTTTCTAAACATTTTTCCTAAAATAAAATGACAAGTAAACGGATATGTTATAAAACCAAATGATATGTCATACTTATTGACCAAAAATATACCTATATTATATCCTTGTGTTATTCATAAGTTTATATTTTATGTCTGAACAGAATATAAGAAAGACACCCTATCAGCCAGCATGTTGAACTATTGTTTTTTGTTACATTTTTTGTATATTTCAACGCTTTTCATTATTCGTAAGTATTTCAGAATAACATTTAGAAGTTTAAGAGTTTCATTCATTAGTAATCCATGATTATTTTTATCATGACTGTCAGAGTCTATGAAATGTTAGTCAAATTATAGAAAATAAGACAAAACAAGAAATATTTTCCTTGCAGTTAATCTAGACCTGTTTAGTCAAAGTCACAAATTTTGAGAACAAATATTCTTATATCTTTTCTTTTTCTTTTTCTTTTGTTTTTTCCTGTGTTTTACATGTTTTAAACTGTACAAAATTGATCTTAATCGACTGTAATGTTTTGATTTAGTCGCGTTATCATGATTTTATTTAAAGTTGAAAATCAATAAGAAATCAATTAAAAATAAACAAAACGAGAATTATTTTTTAGATAAACAAAATGTTTTTGTACATTTTGGTATAGGTTGATTCAATGCTTTAATGAGTAACTTTGGTTTTTTTTTCTATGAAAATATTCTGCGACACATGTAAAATGTCTGATGCATATATATATATATTATTTTTTATCAAATACAAATACGCTCTTTATAAAAATGTTGAAATGCCAAATAATAATATAACATTTGACAATAAAATAAAACAAGTTGTGATTAAAAACTATGCAACTTCCGAAGAAATCAGCGTTGTAAGAGACAATACACCGTAACAACGAGGTACAACGTACGAATAAGTACTATGACATAAAGTTAAATAATGATAAGTTTTTCTTGGCTTCAATTATTAACTCCTCAGTAATATCACACCCTTTGTAATAAATATCGTACGATTTCGACTGGCAAGACTTCAATTTTGACCTCATCCTCTTTCATATATTTACTATTCTTTCAGTCACGAAGGCTTTCCTTTTGAAGCCTTTTTATCCAAATTATTTAAATGAGCTGTTGTTGTTTCGATGTTTGTGCTTTGTGCTCTTTCATGTTAGTTTTGTTTGAACTTCCGTTGATTTTATAGGGTTAATCGATTGATATGTTAATGCTGACCTGTCCTAGTTTTGTTGTTTACGTACATACAGCTGTTCTGCGTATTTTATTTTGCACGAGGAAGTTGAATATAACCGAAACTTTTCAAAAATCTTTCAAGTGATTATTTATCATATTGATATAAAATTTTATCATGTAGTAATGACTCGTTTCTTCTTTTAGCTATAGGTACTTATCAACACGGAAATAATGTGAAAACAAAGTGGATGACACATTTAGGTAAAAACAAACTGAATAGAAACTGAATATTTTTTATCAAGTCTTTATATCTGTCAAATATTTTTTTGAGGGAACGAAGAAGGGTTATAGCCTGGATTCATCAGTCTACTACTCATGCAGACGTTTATGTTTTATTTGGAATTCCGAGTAGTCGCTACAAGCTCTAGCATAGCGAATTAATTGTATAATACTACTGGGATGTGGAAAAGGTATGATTTCAACATTACAATCCTCGCCCTCACAAATCTTTGGTGCTTAGTCAACCACTGTTGTCATATTCCAGATTAAGGTCTTAGAAAAAGGCGGGGAAGTTTCGGTCGTTTAATTAATTTCAAGTTCTGAAGGATATATTAATGGAATCTATTTTGAAATGTAAGGATTGTTAATGGAAATATATATATATATAGTTCTGAAGGATATATTAATGGAATCTATTTTGATCTATTATATATGTGTGTGTGTGTGTGTGTGTGTGTGTGTGTGTGTGTGTGTGTAAGTGAAATTGAAGGACCTAGCTTCTTTTCCTTCACTAAATTTTGGAGGAACTCCATCTCATATGAGTATAAAAACAAGTCAACTAGAATTCAGGCCCAACTACTTCCCATTGGTATGCCGATTGCTTGTTGCAATATCTTTCCTCTGAACTTAACAAATTCGTTGTCAATGAGGTATTCAAGACTACTGAGGACCCGTTTCTCGGTGTAGAACAAAGTGTTTTTCCTTCTAGGAATACGATTTGTATAATGTGAAGAATTATATATATTATGTTTGTATATATAGTTTTAATATTACATTCAGTATACTTTAGCAGCTCAATAATTACAAACATTTAAGCTACTGACTAACTATGCCCTCTAGTGACTTTCAAGATAAAGAAGATTTGAGAGCAGCAATCAAAGCACAATTTGCATGTACTGGCTAACTTCTTTCGGTATTATTAGGATTCGTATTGATGTAATTAACCCGCCATAGTTTATTTTTTTATATTTAGGTCTTTCCGCTTTCCGTGGAAAGACCTTTTGCTTTTGTTCTGATTATTAGGTCTTTCCACTTTCCGTGGAAAGACCTTTTGCTTTTGTTCTGATTATTTTTTTTTTTTTTCTTCTGCCGTCTAGGATGTTTTTTTGTTACTTGACATATCGAAAGGATTTTTGGCCCATGATATCGTACAGTGATTGCGATTTCACCATTGACCCTGTGTAACCGAACACTTTTTTTTATAGGAGTTATCTCCCCGCGTCCTCCTTTTCTTGTTATCTTTATTTCTCTGTAACCTTAAAAGATATCGACCTAAAATCTTTTGCAATGTCTTCAGTGTATCTGTGCGCAACATTGTTCTATTTGGTTGGAAAGGATCTGACGACATTTCATAGGAGTTATTTCCCTTCAAACGACTTTCACTTTTGGTGTATCATACAAATTGTTATTTAGAGTTGAGATATCAACATGAAACTTTGTATTTAGGGTCCATGACCCCTAACAAGTAAAATGAGGTCAAGGTCAAAGGTCAAGGTCAAGTTCTAAATTTTGAATTTTGCTTGTTATCGCTTCTCCTCTGAAACGGTAAAAGATAGCTGATAAAATGTAATGGAGAAAATGTTAAGAACATTGAGACCTAGCTTTGTTACATTTGCATAAAAGTTGTATGACGTCATTTTATAGGCGTTATTGCCGTTAGAACGTTTAAATTTTCGGTTTTTCGTTTATTTCTCAACAATGGTACACGATAAAGGCATGGGGTCTTCTGTTTTGACATCAAGGATTGATAACCTTCAAATTGGCATCAAGGTCAAAGGTCAAGGTCAAGTTCTAAATTTTGACTTTTGCTTGTTATCGCTTCTCCTCTGAAACGGTAAAAGATAGCTGATAAAATGTAATGGAGAAAATGTTAAGGACGTTGAGACCTAGCTTTGTTACATTTGCATAAAAGTTGTATGACGTCATTTTATAGGCGTAATTGCCCCCAGAACGTTTAAATTTTCGGTTTTTCGTTTATTTCTCAACAATGGTACATGATAAAGGCATGGGGTCTTTTGTTCTGACATCAAGGATTGATAACCTTCAAATTGGCATCAAGGTCAAAGGTCAAGGTCAAGTTCTAAATTTTGACTTTTGCTTGTTATCGCTTCTCCTCTGGAACGGTAAAAGATAGCTGATAAAATGTAATGGAGAAAATGTTCAGGACGTTGAGACCTAGCTTTGTTACATTTAAGAAAAAGTTGTATGACGTCATTTTATAGGCGTAATTGCCCCTAGAACGTTTAAATTTTTGTTTTTCGTTTATTTCTCAACAATGGTACATGATAAAGGCATGGGGTCTTTTGTTTTAACATCAGGGATTGATAACCTTCAAATTGGCATCAAGGTCAAAGGTCAAGGTCAAATTCTATTATTTGACATTTGCTTGTTATCACTAATCCTCTGAAATGGTTGTGGATAGCCAAGGAAATGTAATGGTGGAAATGTTTAGGACATTGATGCGCAACTTTGTTACATTTGAGTTCAAGTTTTATGACGTCATCTTTTGAGAGTAATTGCGCCTAGAACTTCAAACTTAAGGTTTTTCGTTTATAACTTGACAATGGTACATAATAATGGCATGGGGTCTTCTAAAATGACCTCAACGACCAATGACCTTGAAAAAGGTCACAAGGTCAAAGGTCAAGGTCATGACCTATATTACGTATTTTGCATTTTTTCACACTTTATAAGTTTTTTCAGATTTTTAAAGCAATTAAAGCTATTGTAAGCGTGAAATTCAGGCACTAATTTTGATGACGTCATTTCTGGCAACGTTATTATTTCTGTAGACGTTTTTAGACGTTTTGGATATATTGGAATCTTAATTAATGTGACAATAATACAACCCATGAAAACGTCTAGAATTGTCAATTTATAAGGTCACATTAATGACGTTTTCAATGTTTATAGTGCAAAACAGTATAATTCATCACAAACATTTAGTTAACCAGAAATAAACATTTTTCTTAGTTATTCAAACTAGCAGTCCATATATTTTTTTAAAAATTGTGAAATAACCTATCGTATCAAACCAGAAGTGATATTTGTAATACGGGAAGTAGCATAATACCTCCCTTATTTCAGTACATAGAACCATATATCTTTGAAATCACTGAAAGTTTAGCTATGCTCTAAAACCAACAATTACATTTTAAACCTCATTTTTTATCAACAAATCTGCAATTGAGGTGGAAAGACCTTCAATTGTTCTCTGAACAATTGGTTTTTAATTTTTTTTTTTTTTTTCTTCTGCCGTCTAGGATGTTTTTTTGTTACTTGACATATCGAAAGGATTTTTGGCCCATGATATCGTACAGTGATTGTGATTTCACCATTGACCCTGTGTAACCGAACACTTTTTTTTATAGGAGTTATCTCCCCGCGTCCTCCTTTTATTGTTATCGCTATATCTCTAAAACTGTAAAAGATATCGACCCAAAATCTCTTGCAATGTCTTCAGTGTATCAGTGCGCAACTTTGTTCAATTTGGTCGGAAGGGATCTGACGACATTTCATAGGAGTTATTTCTCCTCAAACGACTTTCACTTTTGGTGTATCATACAAATTGTTATTTAGAGTTGAGATATCAACATGAAACTTTGTATTTAGGGTCCATGACCCCTAACAAGTAAAATGAGGTCAAGGTCAAAGGTCAAGGTCAAGTTCTAAATTTTGACTTTTGCTTGTTGTCGCTTCTCCTCTGAAACGGTAAAAGATAGCTGATCAAATGTAATGGAGAAAATGTTAAGGACGTTGAGACCTAGATTTGTTACATTTGCATAAAAGTTGTATGACGTCATTTTATAGGCGTAATTGCCGTTAGAACGTTTAAATTTGCGGTTTTTCGTTTATTTCTCAACAATGGTACATGATAAAGGCATGGGGTCTTTTGTTTTGACATCAAGGATTGATAACCTTCAAATTGGCATCAAGGTCAAAGGTCAAGGTCAAGTTCTTAATTTTGACTTTTGCTTGTTATCGCTTCTCCTCTGAAACGGTAAAAGATAGCTGATAAAATGTAAAGGAGAAAATGTTAAGGACGTTGAGACCTAGCTTTGTTACATTTGAGAAAAAGTTGTATGACGTCATTTTATAGGCGTAATTGCCCCTAGAACGTTTAAATTTTCGTTTTTCGTTTATTTCTCAACAGTGTACATGATAAAGGCATGGGGTCTTTTGTTTTAACATCAGGGATTGATAACCTTCAAATTGGCATCAAGGTCAAAGGTCAAGGTCAAGTTCTATTTTTTGACATTTGCTTGTTATCACTACTCCTCTGAAATGGTTGTAGATAGCCAAGGAAATGTAATGGTGGAAATGTTTAGGACATTGATGTGCAACTTTGTTACATTTGAGTTAAAGTTGTATGACGTCATCTTTTGAGAGTAATTGCACCTAGAACGTTCAAACTTAAGGTTTTTCGTTTATAACTTGACAATGGTACATAATAATGGCATGGGGTCTTCTAAAATGACCTCAACGGCCAATGGCCTTGAAAAATGTCACAAGGTCAAAGGTCAAGGTCATGACCTATATTACGTATTTTGCATTTTTTCACACTTTAAAAGTTTTTTTCAGATTTTTAAAGCAATTAAAGGTATTGAAAGCGTGAAATTCAGGCACTACTTTTGATGACGTCATTTCTGGCAACGTTATTATTTCTGTAGACGTTTTTAGACGTTTTGGATATATTGGAATGTTAATTAATGTGACAATGTTACAACCCATGAAAACGTCTAGAATTGTCAATTTATAAGGTCACATTAATGACGTTTTTGATGTTTATAGCGCAAAACAGTATAATTCATCAAACATTTAGTTAACCAGAAATAAACATTTTTCTTAGTTATTCAAACTAGCAGTCCATATATTTTTTTAACAATTGTGAAATTACCTATCACATCAAACCAGAAGTGATATTTGTAATACGGGAAGTAGCATAATACCTCCCTTATTTCAGTACATAGAACCATATATCCTTGAAATCACTGAAGTTTAGCTATGCTCTAAAACCAACAATTACATTTTAAACCTCATTTTTTTTATCAACAAATCTGCAATTGAGGTGGAAAGACCTTCAATTGTTCTCTGAACAATTGGTTTTTAATTATATTTTTTTTAATTATTGAATTTTTTTATTTATTTTGTATGTAGACGTGTTCTATTTTGACCGTGTAAATTTAACTGATACTTTTAATAACATGAATAGATATTCAAAAGTATATTTTTAAAGGAAAGATAAAGGTGGTGTTTGTATTCATATACACCCAGTTTAACCTTAAGACTGTTCAGTGTCTGTACAAAAGTCAGACTAGCCTGATTCTCTGTTGTGGTTATGTTTGTGTTTTGTGCTCCTTTATGTTATTTTTTATCCGTTGGATGTCGATTATTGATTGACTGACATTTCCAGTTAACCATTTTTTCGTTTGTTTCTATAGTCAACAATAAATTTTTACATGGTAAAACAATTAAAAGTAGCAAGATAGACATGTTTCTACTCATGTTTGTCTATTATATTCATAATGCTTAGGTGTAATTTAGAACCACTTAGTTGTGTTATTCTGCACTGCATTCATACTTATCAAGCAATAAAACCATTAAAATCTTTCTAACAAGGCTGCTTCAGAATCAGTAGATTAACCATCGACTCACATAAGAACTACATTTTACCGGACAATCAGCCTAAAGTTTGTTCTAGGATGTGCGGGAATTGGAGTTATTTTGCTTTACAGGTAACTTATATTTGAAAATTAGAGTAAAAGGGTTATTTAACACAAAATCTATTCGCATATTTGTATTATTTTATAGACAAGAAACAACCCACAAAGACAAAAAACACAATACGAGAACAGTAAAAACTTATGACATATTGAAACAAATTAATCTTCCAATGTTTATATAATGTTTTTCATGCAATAAAAGCATACGCAGAAGTAGCTATTCTACAGATATTTATACCAAAATTTATACAACAAGCCTCATATCTAGAATTATTCCCTAGTAGAATTATTTTTATGTTTTATTAGTGTATGCAAAATATCTGACTATTATATCCTGATTTTGAAGTCTACATTGAGGTGTTCTATTGACCTGTATTCATGGTATTATATGTATTTAGATCCCCAGTAGTTGTATGCAACCCCAAAGTCTATTTCTTGAGGCAATATTTGTTTTTGGTTAAAAATCCGGAAATTTTTGTTCGATTCGACCTCGATTTTATCGTAAATGCATTCAGAAAAGACAATGCCGTACATGGGTCATTTAAAAAAAAGTCGATGAAATGCACGTCTGTCCTATTTCCGGTGCAAAATTTGCAGAGCAATAATTTTTGCCTGCAAATACGAATATCTTCTTTCCTGAAATCAAAAGTGCATAAGTTTTCCAAATTACAACCAAAACAATAGAACGTTAGTAGAAACGGAAGGGAAGTTATAACCAGAAAAGGAAGTCAAACTGATAGCGTACCCTTATAAAAGTCTATCATGTTACCAACAAATGTATACATTACCCCACCCAAACGTCATAATAAGGGTCACCAGCTGTTTGGAAACAAAGAACACTAACTAAAAGAACCACACACCGCTGTAAGGGGAGCTGTTATTTCGCAATAGAATCAATAAACATATAATTTTGTCCATCCTGTCAACTTGAATAGAGTAACAGGATAGACAGATTAAGTACCAGAATAAACAATTATGTATCTGTAGACCTTATGAAATACTTGAAAATGAAATGAAACATTTGATATTTCACATATATATATATATATTATTTTTTAAATCAAACACCTATGCAAGGGGAGCTGTCATATAATTTGGGGTCTCTATCTTGTTACTGTTTGTCCTGTTATACCAACTTGGTAAACAGGATCTGTAAATCTTGGATGTCCGTTCCTGTTACCATAGAAAATAGCGTTTTACTCAAATAATAAGTAATCAAAGAACTTAGTGTTGAATTGTTTCAAAAGTCCAATATAAGGAAGTGTTTCAATTGCTTTTACGTTGATTGTAGTAATTTTTGAAAATCTATTTTTAGATATTTTTTTCAGGACGCAATATTTTTAAAAAATGACCCACATATAGAACAATTCATATTGCAAAAGTTAATTACTGTTTATCTGATGAATTTTTTGAGGTTCTATTTTTATTTTGTTTCCTACATAATTCCTCTACAACTGATGTCTGTTCTCTACATGTGTACACGTATAGTTTATTATATTTATAATTTACAATTCCAAATAACAGCTACGTGTGTCCTAGAAGTCAAGGCGCTCGAAGTTCTATTTAAAGCATTTCATCGTTGTATTTACATATTACTTTTTATCAGAGGAATCACTGCATTTGCATGAGGTATAAACCTGCGGAAGAAGCAATCAAAAATATATGCCACAGCAAATGTCCAGTCTTTCACGATAAAATGTATTGTGGTTCTTTCGGAAATGAAGCCAATGTTTACAGACATGAATCAGGTATGTATATTATTTTCTGACGAGAAATATTTCGTGTAAACATGGTAAATATAAATCTGGTTTGTTAAATTAACAATTTCTCGTAAATAAATTTATCAAACTGAAAACTGATATCCATGATATGTATTGATTCTTCTGAGACAGTAAATAAATAACCCTTGTGCCACATTTTAAATTACAAGCTGTTCACAATGTTAACCGCTTTAGTAAATGTCCAAAGCAAATAAATAAGAAATATTACTGTGCAGAAATCACAACAAGGTTTCACGTTTGGTTAAAAATTGCTACTAGTAAATAGAGAACACTTGCGTACATAGTGAGAACTTATTTTTTTTCTGGTGGGGTATAGTATTACCCCCCCCCCCCCACCATCTTTTTGTCGGTCTGTCCGTCACACTTTCCTTTGACATCAACTCCTCCTTCACTTCTAGGTTTAGAAATTTAATTTCTTAATAAATGATTACATACCATGTATTCCAAAGGTAGTTAAATTTCGGCTAGAGACGTATCCTCCACTTTTATTTTTTAATTTATTCATTTTATTTCCTGACATAATTGTCATATACTTTATGCACATATAGATGCGAAATGAGATTTTTTAATTTTTATATTCAAAATTGGGCTTCACAGAATTAAACTTTATTCTCGCATTCTAAACTTTGTTCAATTTCATTTGGTTTAGTGATTTACTTTCTATATTTCAGGATTTCATACTATTTGTACATGGGCAATAAAGTTTTATGTTTTTGGCTTTGTGTTTCCCCAACTACACGCGAGAGGTGAAGAATCTCAACCGATTCTGACAAAGTACCTTTATAGCGTCTGGAGTCCTCAGTTCATAAATGGATTCTTCGCCTAAAGTCTAAACGTTAGATTTATTAGACAATCTTTTGTTAGTTAATTAACCTTATTGAGTCGTCAACGAAAAGATAAAAAATGTAAATTTGTTATAAAGGCTGTGATTGTATACCTCACAAATGATTCTAAATGGGGAATTTCCAATAGAAAAATTAATGCCCTTGAAAATTTATAAACAACGACCTATCCTAAAATTTGTAAAACGCTTATTTTAAATATTTTTAATGCACCTTGTGCATATTTTATGCATCACGAAGCTGTAATAATTAATTTTATAAAATCTCATAAGAACAGTTATATGTATCTCCCTTTTACATTGAAAATCCCATAGGCGGAATTTGTTCTTTCCTCTGGAAGACATGATTGAACAAAATTAGGTAATTTCAATTGTTTCAGTAACAACTTAGCTCATAGCATCTTTCACCCAAAAAGACTAGACAATTCACATTGATTAAGGTATTAAAAAAATCCATTTTACGAACTGAGGTGTCCAGACGGTAGTTTTTTTTGGGGAGTGGGGGAATTGTTTTGTTAAGGTTTTGTTTGGTTTTATTTGTTTGCTCATTTTTGTTTTTTTGTTTTCCTTTTGCCTGTGTATGTTTTATCATAGCAATTTTTGAAAAAGTCCGAATTCTTGTGACATCATCGCCTCCTTCACTGTTGGGTTTAGGGATGTAGTTTGTATAATGGTTTACAATGTAATACCATCTGTGTGTGCGCAATAAGGGTTTGGAATAATTTTTTTCACAATGTTAGGCCTACGGTGATCGAATTTCGACAATTGGGAATTTAACTTGTGACCTAAAGTCCTCTTCTGTTTTTTCAATCTCTTCATTTTTACTACTTTACAATATTGTCTTAGTTTTAGAATTTTTATTTTCTAAACCTGAGACCAATAGACAAAATTTCAAATTGTGAAATTAAGCTTCCGACCTAAACTTATTTTTAATTTCTCGCTTGGTTTAGTTAATTTTTGATAAAATAAACTTGCGGATCACTGCCGATTCCGGCAGTTGCTTTCTACCATTTACATTGCAGATATTTTGTTTCTATTTTCTCAATATCATCGATATGTTTTTCATAAAAATACTTGACGTGTAAATAACCAACAATCTTAACAAAGAATATAAAGTTATGATTAATTCAATATAATCCGAGGAAATGACAAATAAGCAGAATAATATAGAAAATTATGACTCACGTGATTGGAATGATTTTCATCTGGTCTGCTGTTTGTTGAATGGTGAGATGCCATTTTTGTTACAGTCATTCTGTTTTTATTATAATCTAATTTAAATAGTGTGGACAATTCTTTGAAACTCTAAAAGAGTTATTGGTTATAAGTTTTCTGATTTTTTATTTATAACAGATTCAAACATTACAATTAATTTGTGAGGAATTGATAAATTGATGAAATGAAGGAAAAGCCTTATTATAGCGGTAGCTGACAATCAAATAGAACTTGCTATGTACATCTATGTAAATGTAAATCTATGCTATTCTCCTTTCAGGTTTAGACAAGCAAACTGATAATGATTGTTTGCTTGTTGTACGACACGAAAATAAAGAAAAAATAAAACAAACTACGTGTACTGACTCTTTTTCTGTAACGTGCAAAACTCAAAATGGTAGGTAGATTTCTAAATAATTCAGCTTTCATGTCAAATTGTAGACGCCTTAAAATAAAACATTTAGATAAAATGACAAAAGGTTTACCCACAGTAGTACAGAAGACATCTAGATTAACAGAAATTCGAAACACTAATACAATACAGAAATTATCATAATGTCATGAATATTTTCAAGATTTCTTCAAAATTAACAGACAACACGTAATTTATTGATTTATACGACTTGCTCTATTTCAGAGGGTTTTAATATTTCTCTATTCATAGGGCTGCAAACATTCCCAGAAAAAGTAAACTTTTTCCAGGCTAAGCAGATGTGTGAAAACCTGTTTGGAAGGTTAATCGTTTTGAACGACAATCGGTGGTATCTAGAGAGGGTTAATTCCAGATACTACTGGTTAGGTACATTTAGACAGCTGATAGGTAAGGGTTAATACATCATGTACTTAGCAAAATAGGCAAGGATTCATAGTGAGCAATTTTGAAAAAGAAAACCATAAATGAAAAGTACAAAGGACAATCAATGAAACTTAACAACACAAACTACGTACTAGACACAAGCAGTGAATCTATATCTAGATACCTGCAAAAGAAGGCTAGTTCCTGCTACTCGTCCTGCTGTTCAAGAAAGTGGTGCAGGTTACAAATTAGCAGATGATGTGTTACGACTTTTCTGAATTAAAAAAGACATTTTGATGAAGTATTGAACTTCTTGTGTACAGGAGGTCAATTGCAAAGAAACGCAAAAGAGTATATTATTTATACCGTAAGACGTAAATCATTAACCACAGTGGCTTTTTGTACATTGTTATTTCGAATGAATATGAACATCGAGTGACTAACAGATGGCCGTTAATGTAGATCGTAAAAATGTATATGGTTTGGTACCTGCATTTATTGTTAACATCAATATCTGAGTTAAATATTAATTTATATTTCAGCTTCAAAAGTAACAACAACGGCAGCTACTCATCCAGTATCCCCCACAAGCAAAATGACAGAACAAATGGTCACAAGTTATACAAAAAACCATCGGTCAAAAAGCTCCAGTGGTGAGTTTCACGTCTTAATCAGGTTGTACATTTGAATATTTCAGCAATAGTCATCATCTATTTATAAAGTACAGCTAAACAAAAAGCTGACTAAAAGTTAACTTCAAGTTAACACAATCCCTGGTTCACATCTCTGCTATAGAATCGAAACCAGAGATTATAATAGTCATTTTACATGTATATTAGAGATTTGAAAGCAGATTAGAACATGTTCAAAACTCTGGTCGACCAACCATAATCTCTGCATTTCCCCCGATATTTCCCTCCGCTATTCCTTGAAAAAAAAATCTCTTCTAAATACGCGTATCCCGTCTTAGGACAGAGAAATAAATATATGATATGAATGTTTTCGCATGCGTCGATTCTGCATCCAGTTGCATGTTTTGTCATAACTGTACATTATTGTGAAGTGCTAAACTAATATAAACAGTTTTAATTCATGGATTATTAATTCTTTAATTTAATCTTGACAAAGAAATGTTTATTCATATATTTAAATTCATAAAACATTCATTTATTAATAAATCATGAGATTGTGGGTTTTTTGTTTTTTTTTTGTTTGTTTGTTTATATCACGAGAATTGTATATATCGGCTACACATGAGATTTGGAATGTATAAGTAATATCCCGCATCCTGAAACTGAGTTTTTGGCATGTTTTTAATGTAAACATCAACATATGAATATTAATTCAAATTTCAACTTCAAAATTAACAACAATGGTAGGTGCTGATACCTTAGAAGTTACAAGCAAACGGACAGAACACATCGTTACAAGTTATAAGGAAAATCATCCGTCAGAAAACTCAAATGGTGAGTGTCACACCATAATCAGCCTGTGCATTTAATAGTAATAGTCGTGATATATACATCTATCTTTTAAAATAGCTTTTATAACGGTCATGACTGTGTTACTCATATATTTTCTTAGACCATTATTATAAATTTTTAACAGCGAAACCACCAACAAGCATATCATATTATGAATGAATTTAGTGGTTAAAAAATTAGAAACAAATGTTCTGAAATAAAAAAAAAATATGCCGAGAAATTTATATGGTGAGTATATAACATACCATTTGTCAGTGATTCGATATTGAAATGTTTTTTAGATATATCTGTTTGGTGAAATATCATTTTTATTACAAGTAACGTTTCGTCACCTCTAAAGATAATAAACATCACACTTTATAACGGAAAAGGTCAACAAAACCATACATTGTACCAATCAGTCAACGCCACCTAAAGGACAAAGCCGTGGATAAAAATACATTAAAGAGCACAAAACAAACATCATCAAAACAGAGAGTCCTCTGATAAAACAACTTTCGCCTTCATCTTTCTTAGTTATCTTGATTCTCTGCAGCACATAGTTTTCAAACAATATCCTGACAACAACTCCGAATCACGACTGACTGTCATCAGTTATGTATGTCTTCTTCGCATGCAAGACTACACGTTATCATGATGTCGACATCAAAATTATTAAATATGCAAATCAATGATACAGGCAAAATTAAACAAGACAGAAATGGAGTTTAGGAAAGGATTGTTCCCAGATCTCTCTTATAAAATTATGTTTTTTTTTTGTTGTGATTATGTTTGGTTTTCCAAAGTTGGTCATGGGCAAAATGACGGTTCATCCATGCCGTAAAATCCGACTTCATTGGAAATACATGTATGTTTACTTTATATTTGAGTTATAATGAAACAATCGATGCATATAAACTCAAATTATACCTTCAGAATCAACAACAACGGCAAGTGTTGATCCAGTATCATTCACGAGCACGATTACAGAAAACACGATGGCAAGTTTTACAAATGACAATTGGTCGGAAAAATCAAACAGTAAGTGTCAAAGAATGCTCAGGTCGACATGTTTATTTATCAGCAATGTCCATGATCCTTATGTATTCGTATGTTTATATTACTGTAAAATGTCCTTGGAACAATAATGTGCATTCATACAAAAAGAAATTGTAATTATAAAATACATTTGTGTATAAAATTATTTAGTAAAGAAAATCCCAAGTAGAATAATACCCGGCATTGTGAAAGAAATCAAATATAACTTAAAGCCACAAGACATTGATAACTCGCACCCCATCCAAAGAAAATATAAATAACATATATTCGAGATTTGTGCATCCTCTGGGTAGCTTTAAAATGGCAAAAATATGTTTGATATCACAGAAATAGGAAGAAGTTGATCGGGTGATTAAAATAGTTTAATATTTCTGACGATTAGTTGCAGCTATAGCCAGTGGTACAACAGGAGGAATAATATTGCTGATAATTATTATAACTGGCATATTACTTTTATGGAGGTGAGATTGTTTATATTTTTTATCGTGTATTACCTTCACAGAAAATAGATTTCGACAGTATTGTAGCTGGTAAATCACTTCTGTTGAGGCAAATAGCAACATTGTTCAATCTAGCCCATTAGTTTTTATGTTGGTGCGCTTTTTACATATTTGTAACTCTTGTACAACTTTTGTGGAAGTAAAATACTAAAATATAACTTATTGTCGACATTACCATCTTTTTCGGATACCCTTGGTACAGTATTTGGTATAAAATTAATGTAAAGTTACACCACATGATTTTTTTCCCTATTACATGTCGAACAAATATGGAAAACCATTTCCTATTACAAGGCGAACAAATATGGAAAACAATTAAGTATTCCAATATTAACCATGAAGTTGATATCGAAATATACAAATTTTCTGGTCTTAATGGACTTGGGAATTTGAGAGTCGTCATATTAGAAATACATTTAAATAATTTTGTTCACTTGTACCAAAGGCTTATATTTTACACCGATCTTAACAACTGAAACTATTGGGTAAAGTAAACCATACTTTAGTGTAAATGTCATTTTTAAGTCTTCGCTTTAAACAAATAGGGTCAACTTTAACTGAAATAGAAAAAAAATCAACAACATTAGTTTGAATGAAAATTAACACCAATGGAATGGACCTTGATAAATAGGTCTATTATTATTAAAAATCAGACAACTTCGCAAAGTTTTTTTTAAGTACAACAGTAATTTAGAGCAAAATTTATTAAATGGTTTTGGAATTGGTTCCAATCACACGTGTTCTTGGTGTGTAGATATTGGACGTTTGAGGAAAATTAATGAATAGAAAGTAGTGGTGCAATAGAAGTAAAGCATTGTTGGAATAGTCCATAGTTGGTCATTTTATCAAAATATTCTATTCTAAAACTGCGGTGATTTAGCCTCGCAAAGCACAGATGAGAATTTGCTTTTAATGATAATGTTTAGTTCCTTTTATGACTTTTGAATTGTAAATTAAAACCAAATGAGCGAGATACAGACTCCTGGGTGGCTTTAGTTATTTTACGTGCTAATGAATTCTTACAGTGCATTAAATTCATTTCGGTATTTTGTGATACGTTTTATTAGTAAAAATGTTGATACATAAGTTGTGCAGATGTCGATGTATGACTCATTAGTTGTGCTCAAGGCCATAATTAAAAAAAAGGGGGGGAAATGGTTTTGTCATTAGTCATAAATTTAACCGGCGTTCTAGATCTTTATTTCAGAATTTTTATATGAATCAAAATATAATAAACAAATAAAAATTAGAGAACATTTGTTTCAGATGTCATAGAAAGATTACCGGCAAAATATTTTCAGAAATAGAAATAACATCAAATAGAAATAAAAACGACAGCAACAGGCATGTTCTTCAACACAACGATGAAACCACGGGTTCTGACTTTGAAGGATTTGTAAAGCAAAGCTTTAAAGAAATGGAAGCAAGCTTATGCCAGCATCTAGAAAAAAATACAACAGCATCAGCAAATGAACTACACATTGACAAAAACTATGAAAACGTATCTTCTGACTTTTTAGGATTTGAATCATTAAAAATAACAAACAAGAAAGAAAATATCAAGCCAGAAGAAGATGATTTTAGTTCTGAGTTCGATGGCTCTTTAAAACATCACCCCTTGACAGTTATGTGTAAAGTTCAAATTCGAAATTATTGAAAAATAATTTATTGTTAAAATTCGTAACAGTACATCAGATGGAGAATATGTTCGTGTTTTCTTTTGACTTGATGGTGCTGTGATATTATTTTATAGTGATTTCTGTATTG
This sequence comes from Mytilisepta virgata, assembly GCA_028015205.1. Classification (NCBI taxonomy): domain Eukaryota; kingdom Metazoa; phylum Mollusca; class Bivalvia; order Mytilida; family Mytilidae; genus Mytilisepta; species Mytilisepta virgata. The sequence goes on from CM051521.1 coordinate 73,726,890, forward strand.
TCTTTCTTCTGTGTCCAAGGCTTATACTAGACTGAGATAGTTTTACTTACAATAACCTAGGGGAAGGGTTAGTCCCATCACGTCCTTTTTAGACCAAATCATAATCACATTGTATGTAGGTTTATGGCACAAATGTATCGTAGTACATCTATTAAAGACTAGCATTTGTTTCTATGATTGTCAATAGAGATGTTAAGAGTGGCGTATTTTTTTCAATTTCGAATAATTATTACGAAATACAAAATGAAAGTCGAGAGTTTATCAGTGACATTCAAATTTATTTCATTTAAGCAATCAAACGTAAACACTGCGCTGACGCAACACTATTTTGAGTACATTTTTGTTGTATTTTCATTATCAACTCAATATCTGTTCTGTTTGGTGCATTACAATGTATTAATAAGTCATACAATATATACATTTTTTAATCTAATGCTATAAATTAAATATAATATATATACCAAACAATGTCTGAGGACTTATATATAGGAACCATTATATTACGAGAGAGGGGATGGAGGAAGTAAGGAACCCCCCCCCCCCAAACAAAATCAGGGTTTCAAAATTATTCTCTTACAAAAAACATCTTACAGTTCTTTTCCTTCTTTCATCGACTTTGTATCTTTTAATGTAATTAGGTTTTTGATATATCATCCTTTACGTGTGATATTGTGTTGTATATCACCCTTTACATGTGATATTGTGTTGTATATCACCCTTTACATGTGATATTGTGTTGTAATTAAAAGTTCAAAAATACATCTGAGAATTTATATTATTTAACATTTCCACGGGAAAAATGTTATAACAAATATTAAATTCCAAGGATTAAAGTGAACGGAAATCAGAACAAATAACACTTGAAATCATTACCAAATCTATATCTTCATTCCTTTATTTATTTCCTGTAGTGAATTATTTGCAAAATAATGCTTTACGTGCACGTGAGACATCAATAAGGAAGTTACCCAAACGAACAAAATGATGAATTACATGTCTTTTATAGCAAATTCTTATATTTCAGTGCTTTTGTAACAAATTGTTCATTTTCAGACAAAAAGAAGGTTTCACGACCAAATCAAGAAATATTGCCTTACTGTCGATCTAGGCTGGTTAAAGGGATAGCATACAATCAACCATCTAATTTTATCTTCACTGAATCTATCTTTATTGACTGTCGTACTAACCGTTGATTTATTTTGACTTGCTAAGATATGTATTCTAATTTTGCTTAAAATATGGTGTTACAAGAAAAAAAAAAATTTGTTATCGTAACTACAAAAACCAAATACTTTTACTGAAAGTTTATATCTCTTGTAGCCAATCAGCTTCTTTTGTTACATGTTTTGTTTTGTTTTGTTTCTTTTTCTTTTTCTTTCTCAATTTAAGTGTCTGTCATGAGCATTCCTGGTGAAAGTTGTTACAGAAATGCCTATCGAACTTACAATGACTTATTCCTTTAGCATATAATATTCTACGTAAAATTAGTATATTACTACGACAATGTGTTCTTTTTCATGCATGCATTACTCGCACACAAAAGATATTATTTTTTATGTTGATCGGTTGCGTTTGATACTGTACAAAGAGAAATAAATCAATGTATTTTAGGAAAAAAATTTAAAAGCAAAACAATTTATAAAATGAATATAAATAATTGAATATATGTAATGTTTCGTTCTACCATCCCAATTAGGATATTGTTCTAGATTGCCAATGTTTTCCTCAACCTGTTAAATTGTGAAAATAATGACATGATAAAGAGGACAAATATACCTAAGGGGCAAACTAAAAGATGTAATCCATTGGACAAACAAACCCGGGAAGACAAATAAACAACCACAAGCACAACAAATAAACACTGAAAACTAAAAAACAATGAACAACACGAACTCCTATAAAAACCAGAAGTGAATAGGTGGTCCGGAAGGGTAAGCAGTTACCACATTGACTAGGTGTTATATTCATTGAAGTGTCAAGTAAGGTGAGGTTGTAATTCCAAGAAGTCATAAATCTAACTGATGGTATCTGGGTTTATTTCTTAGATAGAAACGTATAAGTTCAATGCGTGATGGCGACCATCACACGTTTGAAGGGACGAAATCAACGCAGCCCTATCTAAGAGGCTAATGTTTCAGCAACGTTGCCCTGTCAATAGTACATACAAGGCAGTATAACAAATCGACTGTGAAATGTACACCCAATAGGAGGGAGACTTTGTTTTGCTAGAAGTTCACAACATCATCTGGTTTCTTTTATTTCCATGTAACAGACCTGTAAAAACTTTACTTAAAATGAAAACATGATCGGTCAAAGGAAACCGATTTCTAGCGAGAGAAGATCATGAATTAAACTTCTGAGTTATAATATGTATTAACTAATATGTAAATAGTTCCTGATTATAATTATTTTAAAAAATATAATCCTATTGAATTTTTTAACATTTTCACTAATTAAAGAAAACTTTTGCAGATATTATGTAAGAAAAATGGATATTGAATGAAGTTACGAAGAAAGCACAATATCACGATAATATCCAAAAAAAAATGAACATACAGAAATTACAACGTGGTATACAATGGTAGAAAACAATATCATGCGGACAGCCCGAATTTCCCCAGACTGATTCATGAGTAGTCATGTCCAGTTGTACACTATCGTGTCAGAATATGAATAAATAAACTAAAAAGGTAGCCGAGGCAAAGATATTCATGACCTGATAATGTTTTCCTGACTTGAGATAGGCGCATAAAATACGGCGGAGTTAAACCTGTTTGGTGGAGCTCCCATCCTTCCCTTTTCATTATTGTCAAGGAAAACTAAAACATATCAAAACACACTACAAAAAATGAAAAAGTCGACCCGACATGCTTCAAACCCCGCTGATGACACAAAACAATAAATAATCATGCTAATGCTTGCAGCTCAAAAACGAAAGAAAGCTCAGGTTTCTTAACGGAAATATTGAATCCATTAACGAATAAGACCATACTAGCTAGCTACACGATATCTGACGATATATTCCCTCTTTTCCTATGCGACCACTTTGATAAGTTCAAGTACGAACACTTTGTCGCAAACTGTTCATCCGTTTTTTCCAAATTTCTTGTGATATTAGCTCCTTTCATGAACTAATTTTTTTTATATGTTTGCAGGAAGCAGAGACTGCTTACTCTTTCGGTTTTTCTGCCGGTTTTTTTTGGTGGAGTCCACGTTGTTGATATGTTGTTAGTTTTTAATTGTACTGAATTTATTGTTTTGGTCTTGTCTTCGTTCTCCGGAGTTTGTCAGTTGTTTCGATTTTCCCGTCCTTGGAATATCCCTTTGGTATTTCTTGAATAACACAACATTTGATGTTTTGGTGCCAAATGCAATAGAATTAAACAAAACTATAACCAAACTATCTAGCATCTAACTCAGTTAATTTCAAGTAGACTACATTTTTAAAAATCATATCCTTGCATAGGTAATCACAAAATTGATCATTTAAATGATGTTTTGTCCATTTACGGGATTTATGAAAATTTAGTTTCTAAAAGACCGTTAAAACAATTTCACGATTTTGATTATTCTTTGCTTCAAATATAAAATTGACAGTCTGATATAACATAAGTAGCATAAGAATGTTTGTACAATAAACAGGAGTATTGGATACAGACAATATTATTATTTTTAAGCCTTTTTTGGAGAGGGAAGTAGGGAATAATACTGACATTTCGGTTCTTTATATGAATTTTTTCACTTCTTTCCTCGAATATTGCTAATGACCTTTTGACAAAAGTGCTTGGAAATGAAAACAAAATGTCCAACATATTTGATTGAATATCTAAAAAAAAATTCTGACGATCGGAAAAAATCTCAGAAAAAATTAGTGAAAGTTCACCATATCAATCTTTTATTATGCTTACTATATCAACCGTTGTGTTTCACAATGTGTGCCCTTATAAAGTAATAGAATATATTTGAAACCTTATAGCATTTACATGTTTAACCTAATTTCTATTAAAATGACATGTGCTCGGAAATAATACTTAAATATACATCGTATTTATACTTATTGACCAAATCTATATCAAATAATAATTTCCTTGTATTATTCATTAGTTCATATTCTATGTTAGAAAACAATATAGGGAGGACCCCAAACAGCAAAAATGATGTATTATTTTACATTGTTATATTGTTTGTATATTTCAACACTTTTCATAATTTGTAAGTATTTATGACTAGCATTTATCGCGTTACATTATTTTTAAGCATGGTTCTCCAGTCTTGATTATCTAAACTTTTAGTCCGTATCAAAACATTTTAAAACAAGAAAATATTTATGTTCTATAATTTTAGACTGGTTTAGATAAAAACATGTTTAGATTGAATAATTTTTGTAAATCTGTTCTCAATTGATCTTTATGGACTGCAGTGTGAATTAATATGATGAACATTTTCCTGTCAAACATATGCGTTCGATTATGTCTTTCTATGGTTCTGTTTTAAACACAATGTGATTGAAATTACTAGACCAGTAGTGTCAAGATTGTTAAAATACAATTGTTGTTTACATGTTTGGTGTATAATGATTCTGTGCTTTGTCGTTTATCTCTAAGGCTCTATTCTGAGACACATGTAATAGATGTTAAAACTTGTGCCATTGCCGAAGAAATCGGCATTTTTCAGAGACAAAGCACCATGTGAAGACAACGAGGAAAAAAATACCAATATGCTACAATATTACAATGTATTTATGATTTTCTTAAAGCTATAAAGTGATTAACATTTTCATTAGTTTCGGTTATCACTCACTCATTTTATATACTTCATATTCCTTGCAATATATATTCAATGATACCAATTTTTATTACATTGTAACCGGTGATTTACCGTAGTATCCGAGTGAAAGAAAATCTGGTAAATCACATGTGAAAAGAACAGCCGTTCTTTCACTCTAGGGAGTGACGTCACAAAAGCCGCAAGGAGATATATAAAGCCATAGTCCGTTTTATTTCAATTTATTTCTTCTTAAATGGTAGATTCTGTACAATGTAATAGAATAAACTACAGCTGTAAATAACTCGTACGCGCTCGTGATTTACTGTGTTGTTCGGTCACGCGTTGTTTATTTCTGGTAATTGAATTCAGAAATTAGTTATACTATAATGAGTCACAAGATATGCATATTTACGACTAACCAATTGTTCTGAATGCCGCAAATATCCTATCCTAAATATTGGAGAGCTGATTCCAAAAGAACGAGAGATACCCGTTAGTTTTTTTCAAAATTTAGTGCAATTTTTAAAGTATTTTTTTCACGTTAGTTTCAAAATACACTGTATTTTGAAATGGGCTAGTAAGGCCTTAGCGATATACTAGGGACTAAGAGTACAAAATGCGACCATACTCTGTGCTACAAATTTTAGACACATACTTCATCAACTTCGAATTACGTTTATTCAGATATGCTACAATACGTAAATATATACCTTTTTTCCTATAGCCATCCCATTATTTAATTGATTAATGCACCTCATTTTCTGTACGATAAATTTGAATGAAACCGAAACTATTGAAAGCTTTTTCCTGTAATTTGATTATATTATAAATTCAAATAACGTACATGTATTATTTATAAGTTTTCATTTCAAACTTTTAGCTCTTGGTACTTATGCACAAGGAAATGATTTGAAAACAAAGTGGATGACACATTTAGGTAACACTTTTTGCTTTGACTTTTTATGGTCGTTCTAGTCATTTGTTCGGGTAAATGCGAAGTCAATATTTCAATGAAAGTTAATAGTTCTATTTAGAAGGGATTGAGCTTCTCTATTCCATGCAAATGAAATTAATTGAAAAAAAACGGAGCTGCATTAGATGTATACTATCCCCTCTTCTGATTTAACATTATATATTTTGTTTTGTCACAAAACATGTCACATTTGTTAGATGCGTTTACTATATACATACAGATTGGATATGAACTTGGTAAATATCCATCTGTGCCTTGTTCTATTTATTCCATGTGTATTGTTTATTACATTTTTGTTTATCTATGACTTTTGAGTACATAGGTTTAAACATTTGTACTTCATTGTATTTAGACAGCTCATGGATGAAATGTTAATTATAATGACTTTCAAGACATATTTAAAGCAAAGATCAGCAATCAAAACATCCTTTACTTTCTCTGGAAAAGATTTACATGGGTCGAATGTTGATGTAAATTTCTCGCCATGTACTTTTGGTATAAAACTTTTCCCACTTGAGTGTTCAAGCTCTTAATATCACTGTTGTTCTAACTGTTCGGGAAGTCAATTTTTATTCAGTATATTTCAACCACTGGTTAATATTGGACCATACAGGAATGTATCTAGTTACAGGTGTGGAAGAGTATGACCAATAACTTTTGTACAGAATAAAATTGCTATATTTTTATTACAAAATATCTGACAGACTTAGGTGTGAGATATCCTTTAAGTCAGTTTACTTCTACTATATAAAATAGGGAAAAGATTTCCTTTAGTTCAAAATTATGTACAAAAAAAATAAATGAAGGATATATTTTGTTAAGTAATTTTTCCCACGGCAAAAGCATGAAAAACAAATAACGTTATGTAATTATCAAAGGAAATGAAAAATGCATATTTTGAATGTCTTATTGACAATAATTATATGGCAATAAAACATTTTTTTACATTTTTAATAACAAAAGGTTGCTTCAGAATGAAAGGATTGAGCATCGACTCTCACAAGAATTATACTCTGCCTAAAAACCAACCTAAAAGTTGTTCAAGAATGTGCGAGAATTGGAATTATTTTGCACTACAGGTATCTTAAATATCATTTTGAAAATCTCCTACCAAACATTTATCTAACAGAAACACAAAAGACAAGACAAGGGGAGCAGCCCCAAAAGCCACAAATTACAGTGACACACGAATACATGCAATATACTTTAGTTAACTTCGATGGATGATGGATGAATTATTGTTTAACGTCCAGTGGCAACCAGGTGCATATCAGGACGAGAACATGTTGATATGATAATGAATATGATCCCTGCTTTGTACTAGACCGACACGCTAAGTCGGATTTTTAATGTGCTAGCTCACGAGATAACTGTCCGCAGGAAGATATATCACCTCACTCGGACACATTATACTGACTCCGAGCCGACCAGTCTTTGCTCTTACTCCTAGATGCCGCGTGCTTGGCGGAGAAGCAGCAAATACCAATTTTAATGTCTTTGGTTTGACCCGGCCGGGGATCGAACCCGCGACCTTCCGCACTCGAGGCGAGCACGCTACCACGAGACCACCGAGGCGGTTAGTTAACTTTGAAACACTCAAAAATAAAATCAAAGACAATAAAAATTGTATGATATCAAGTACGGTAGGGTTCTCGTTTCCTTTACAATATTTTTTTAATAACTAGTCTTTCTAAAATTTAAATGCACAAAATGTACAAAAGTGACCAAAGAATAACACGTTACTTTACGTATGTATGTAGCGGATGGGTAAATTATTAGTTTTGTTCGGTCACGAGTTGATTTTTGTTAGAAGAATTTCGAAGCCAACTAGAGGAGTGGCAAAGGTGCATATCATCATGTTCTCTACATATTTGTATCGTATAATAGCAACAGATAGTGATCCTAGCGAAGGACCTAAATTGGGTCATATCACCGAAGTTGCGTCATATCGTTCGCGCAGACGATATGTTACAATATTTGATGAAAACGTGATAATGAAGACATTTTTCCAATTTGTAGCAGAAGATCAATTGTATTTGTATGAATTATAAACCTAAGGAGGAAGTAGTCGAGAATATATGCCACAAAAAATGTCCAGTTTTCCACGATAAAATGTATTGTGGTTCTTCCGGAAACGAAGCCACGGTTTATAGACACGAATCAGGTAACTAATAGTAAAAAATCTACATGTATTCTCTGACAATACAGAGGCATTTTGTTGCAAAAATAATTCTTTTATTTTGGCTTTTAATAATGTAAACCATCATGACCACTGAATATTTTCACTTATAAACGAATGTTCATAGCAATGTAGGAAGGAAATGAACAATGCAGAAAAAAAACTTCAATGTTTCATGATTGGTTAGACGAATGAATGACGAACACGCGTTCGATACCGTTTTTATTGAGATCTCACAGGGAGTTTAAAAAATATGCAATCAATAATTCCTATGGATCCGTGTACATTTCCATCAGAATACAAATGAACCCAGAAAGCAATCCAGATAAAGGAATGTTAATGTCAAACCCAGAAATACTAGGGAATGTTCAAATCAATATAAACTGAAGAATGGACAAAATGACAATACAAAAGTTGAATATTATAAAATATTTAAATTTTTTTGGTAATAAATTCCCTGGTGTATCAACTTTTTGTGTTGATTATTGAAATTTATTCTAGAGAACTGTGGGTCGCATTGCAGCGGTACATGTATGCTATCGTTGACCTTCCATGCAATATCGTTCTTAATCAATTATGTGCAATTATGTACTAAAATTTATCACCATTTTTATTGTTATTTTTAAAAATCATCCAAACTTTAATATGAAAATAATTAGGAAATAGCACAGTTGGTAAATGAGATTGAGTAGCCTTGTTTTATAGGTAAATTAAAATAAAATAGCAGAAAGCTTATTGATATGCGTATATTGTATTGTAATTTTTGTAGCTTGAATATAATTGTTTATTTTGTTTAAACTTGTGCCTCTCATTTTTTTCCCTGGCAATGAGAGTTTGTATGAAGAGGGGCCCCTTGGTATGCTTATCCCTGGGCTACCTAGGGTTCAATGTAGCAGGATGTTGTTGAATAAAATGTATACAAATTAAAAAAATATATATATCATTTTAACATCTGTACATGTATGTCTGTCTCCGTTTCAACTTGTGTAGATATGAATCTGTGCTGCCTTTCTTTCAGATTCAGACAAACAAAATGATGAGGATTGTTTCACTGTGACACGATACGACAATAACGACAAGGTTAAGCAAACTACTTGCAATGGTAGTTTTCCTGTTATGTGCAAAACTCAAAACGGTAGGCATACTTGTAAATAATATAAGTACCTCGTACCTATAGCAATCTGCCTGGAGTTTTTTTTATTATTCCTTCACGGCATTTTTTAGATCCTTTATGGAATTAACTAAGGATTTGGTTTTAAACGCCTAAATCAAATGATTTTAGTTTTGGTATGCAGGCTCATATTGACGAGTTACAGTTTAAGAATGTTTTTCTGCTTGAATGATTTTTGTGGAAGACTTTGCTATTAGAAATGGGTATTTATATGAAATGGTAGTTTTCCGCACTCTTTCTTAAAACGTATTAACCAAATTTTATGATGTTTGGCATAGCATGTATATTGACTTATATGATCGAGGTATACAGATAGGTGAAGACATAACCTCTCAGCAAGTTACATGTACCTTAGAGCAGTTCTACTGACTGCTTTAAGCTAACTTAGAGCAGTTCTGCTGACTGCTTTATAACTGCTCTAGAATAGAATCCTAACTACTCTAGAACAGAATCCTGACCGATTCTGACTGCTATAAGCTTTCACGGTCAAGAACAGCTCTTACCTGTCATGGTCTAGAACAGCTCTAACATATCATGGTCTAGAACAGCTCTAATCTGTCACGGTCTAGAACAGTTCTATAACCATAAACTTAAAGTTTCAGTAAAGTATGTTATGTAACACTATAAATGAAAATACCACACTGAAATAAAGCGGATGATCTTTGAATTTTTATTTGGGGGTGGGGGCGGCCAGGGGAGTCTATTTTTGTGATGCTTGATTTGGGTATTTTTATGCGTGTTTAACACACGAATAACACATCCATGGTCAAACTTCCAAATCTGAGGAATAAAAAAGAAAATAATCACGAAGCAGCATATAGGAATTTACAAACATATCTTTTCCGCCTTTTTTGTAGAACTAAATATTACAATTTATGATTGGAAATTTTTCAATTTTACGTCCCAAAATAAGTTCCTTAATGCCTTTTTGTTAAATGAAGCGATATCGTCGCAAAAGTGGACCAGGACTACCCTGATTCATGACCAAAGCTGTTCTAAAAAGAATTCTTGGAACAGGAATGCTCTGATTCTTGACCAGAGCTGTTCTAAAAAGCAGTGATGGACCAGGGGTGCTCTAATTCATGACCAGAGCTGTTCTACCTCATGACCAGAATTGTTCTTGACCAGAGCTATTCTTTTTCCAGTCTGCTCTCGGAACTGCACTGCATGTCAACTTGGACGAGAGGTGGTCGCAACTGTAGATCATATATAAGATATGCCCCTCATGAGCGATTTTTGTGGAATACATGGCACTTGGAAATCGCTATTTCTTCGACAGTGACAATTTTCCGCTCTTTTTTAAAGCCTCAACAAAATGATTTTTTGATAATTAAGTTGACAAAAATGGACGAATTAGATCAAGCTTTTTATGTATGATTATAACATCTTGGTTGGAATTATGGCCGGCAATATCGGTATTTATTTGAAAATATTAGTTTTCAGCACTTTAAAAAAAAAGGCCTGGATCAAATAATTTTATTTCTGGTTTGCATACTTTCATTTGTTAAATCCTATATATTGATTTGACGTTTTGTTGAATGGTTTTAGTAGAAGTTGTTGCTCTTTGAAATCGGTATTTGTTTGAAAATTTACCAAGACAAGTAATATCAAAGTTTAGAACCAATAGCCTTATTCAGTGAATACCGGTAGGGAATTTTGTATTGCGTAAACTTACATAATGCTTGTTCTTTATCAATGTACATGTGTCTTAATATAAAATCTGTTTTCATAGGGCTACAAAAGTTTCAGGAATCAAATTTCTTCAAGGCTAGGCTCACTTGTGAAAACCTGCGAGGGAAGTTAATCAATCTGTTCGACATTAAGCAATCTCACAACCCCAATAATATCAGCTACTGGTTAGGAACATTTAGACAGACTATACATATAGATACTGGTAAGAATACAATGTATGTGTACTACAACTTCCAAAAAATATGGGGGAGCAATGGTAAAGTACTAAATCATGTGTAAATTTAAAAACACTGAAACAATGTTAAACTTGTAAAAAGAAGTGAACTCGGGTATTGCAAGTAGTTCGAGTGGTTCCTGGTCTGAACCTGGTACCAGCAGTTCTGTCAATCAGGCTAATTCGGTGGTTGTCAGAATTCAAGTGAAAGTGTTTTACGACTAAAATCAATTGACCTTATTTAAACAGATTTTTATGTTAGGTTTATGTCTAATTTATCTAATTTTCATCTACTACATGTGATATTATTATGTGGCCGGGAAGACGATTTAGCTTTTAAGATTTGTCACAGCATTTCATTATTTAATTTAAGACATTAAACATTTTCAGAGTTATTACACTTTGCTTTATACTAAATAAATATATTATAATCCTCATAGTGTAAACGTACAATGTATTAGAACACCCAAGTGTCCAGGATATGGTGGTAATAGACATATGATATATATTAAATCCACTTTTGTTTTTAGAAAGTCGTTAAATATGACAGCCTCAATAGTCATTGTAAAGTGCTGTTCATGAAATCGATGAGATTTTTCAGCTATGTTCGATGGTTACAATAAATTAATATTCAATTTTAAAATCACTTATTGTCGTCCGGTTTGTTTTGGCATTTAACCGGAAGAGAAATATTTCGGTCGAGCAAGTATGCTCGGTCTATTTAAGGATTTTCATCATGTGCATGTGACTAATTAAATATATATCAGAATCATTTGCAAAACCTTACCACCTACATGACCTATGGCTATATCTGTTTAATAAAATATATCACAAAATACGGAAATGAATTTGATGCATTGTATGGCCATTTCGTTGACTGACAATTCGTCAGCAGTACTCATAATTGTTTTATTTAAGAAATAAGTCTGTGCTCACTTAACATTTGAAGGCAATATAAACATACATTTGTCCATATTTTTCATCGGTTTAATTTAATGACGGAAAGTTTCCATCACTTTCACAAATGAGACAAAGCAAACAAGACTGATATTTTAATGTAACTACATGCATTTTTATTTTGAAAAAGTGCCAGATATCATTCACAGAAAAACTCCGACATTATGGAAACAAAATAACAAATCAGACTTGCGTATTTGTAATCCATACTTGTACATGCTTTTGTTTTTGGAATTTTGTAGCTAAAGAACCAGTAACTACGTCTCTGATCCAATTAACAAAACCGGAAGCAACAACCAACAAATACAAAGCTACAACAAGATTAGATAAATATACTCGATCTATTTACGGCTTTTCATTATGTACGCGTGACTGATTCAATATACATCAAAATCATTTGCAAAACCTTTACCGCCTGTGGCTATATCTGTTTAATTGTTTTATTTAACCCTCTCTTACAAAATTATGGGATATTTTTGTTGTGATTGTGTTTGGTTTCCCATGGTTTGGTCATGGGCAAAATGACGGTTCATCTATACCGTAAAAGTCGACTTCATTGAAACAAAAATGTATATTCACTTGGTATGTGAGTTCACAATGGCACCATCGATTCATATAAACTCAAATTATACCTTCAGATTCAACAACAACGGGAAGTGTTGATCCAGTATCATTCACGAGCACGGTTACAGAAAACACGATAACAAATTTAACGAATGATTTTTGGTCGGAAAAAGTACTCAGTAAGTGTCAAACATTAATCAGTTCGACATGTTTATTTACCAGCAATGTACATGAGTCATATCTTTATATATTCGTATGTTTATAGTACTGTAATATATGTCCTTGGAACATGAATGTGCATTCATACAAAAAGAAATTGTAATTATAATATACATTTGCAAAACCTTTACCGCCTGTGGCTATATCTGTTTAATTGTTTTATTTAAGAAATAAGACATTTGAAGGCAATATACACATACATTTGTCCATATTTTTCATCAGTTTAAATATATTTCATTCTGACGGACAGAACACATCGTTACAACGTATACGGTCATGATATTGTGTTTTTTTTTTTTTTTGGTTATGTCACGAGAATTATACATATCAGCTACAGGTACAAGATTTACAATGTACTAATGTCTATCCCGCATCCTGAAACTTATTTTGAACATCAATATATAAATATCAATTCAAATATCAGCTTCAAAATTAATAACAATGGCAGGTGCTGATACATTAGAAGTTACATTGCAAACAACTTTGACTTTGATTTTTAACGCAAAGCTTTCGCTTTGTTTTATTGCTATCGTTTCTGTTGACCCAAATGCGCTTTCTAATACGATGACATCTAGCGGTAAAAGTTTGAAACACTCTAAGTCTAATGAGTTTATTTATAGATAACTGCAGTGCCTTTATCAGACGATATTTTACAGATGCATTACTATGCATTGAATGATTTCACTGTATGTGAATTAATTGCTGAGTTTATTTTATTAGATAACTGCAGTTTCTGTAGCAGACGATATTTTACAGATGCATTACACTGCCTACATAAAATTATTGTGTGTGAATTAGATGCTCATTTGATGTATAGTTTCATTGCATTTTGATTGTTCCCGGCAATTCTTGAACCCTTGTGACTATAAAGGATTGTCTGTCAAAACATCTTTGCATTTTCAAAACTTTCAGAACGTTAATTTTCAATTATCTTGATTAACTGCAGTACACAGGTCTCAAACAAAATCCTGACAACCACTCCGTATCACGACCGAGTATCACGAGTTATATAGGTCTTGTTTGAATGCAAGAATATACGTCTTATTTTGTTTTCTGTTATCATGATGTCGGCATTAAAAGTATTAAATATGAAAATCAAGGATACAGGCAAAATTAAACAAGGCAGAAATGGAGATTAAGAAAGGATTGTTCCCAACCTTCTCTTACGAAATTATGTGCTATTTTTGTTGTGATTGTGTTTGGTTTTCCATAGTTTGGTCATGGGCAAATGACGGTTCATCGATTACAGAAAACATGATGATAAGTTTAACGAATGATTATTGGTCGGAAAAAGCACACGGTAATTGTCAAACATTAATCAGTTCGACATGTTTATTTACCAGCAATGTACATGAGTCATATCTTTATATATTCGTATGTTTATAGTACTGTAATATATGTCCTTGGAACATGAATGTGCATTCATACAAAAAGAAATTGTAATTATAATATACATCTGTGTATAAAATTATTTAGTAAATAAAATCCGAAGTAAATGATACTCGGTATTGTGGAAGAAATCGAATATACATGTAACTTAAAGCCACATGAAATTTATAACTCGCACCCCATCTAACGAAAATAGAACTAACATATATTTCAGATGTTTGATATCACAAAAATGGGAGGAATTTGATCGGGTGATTAAAATATTTTAATATTTCTGACGATTAGTTGCAGCTATAGCCAGTGGTGCAACAGGAGTAATAATATTGCTGATAATTATTATTATTGGCATATTACTTTTATGGAGGTGAGATTATTGTTGTTTTTTCTCGTGCATTACCTTCGCAGAGAATAGATTTCGACATTTTTATATCTGGCAAATATTAACATTTTATGTTGGTGTGATTTTTTCATTTTTGTAACTCTCATGCTACTTTTGTGGAGGTAAATACTATTTATCGACACCGTATAAGTTATTGTCGAGTTTGAGAGTCGTCATATTAGGAAAACATTTACATTATTTAGTTCACATGTACCAAAGATTTATATATTTTACATTTATCTTACCAACTGAAACTATTGGGTAAAGTAAATCATAAGTTAGTGGAGAGGTCAATTTTAAGTCTTGTCTTTTAACAAAAAGGATTTAACTGAAATAGAAAAAAATCAACAACAAATTGGGAAAATTCACAGCAAACTTTAATGGAATGGACCGTCATAAATAGGTCCATTAGTATTAAAAACCAGACAAATTCGCAAAGTTGTGTTTTGAAGTACAATATAATTTAGAGCAAACTGTGTTTAATGGTTTTGGAATTGATTCCAATCACATTTGTTCTTGGTGTGTAGATCTTGGAAGTTTGAGAAAAATTAATGAATAGAAAGTAGTGGTACCATAGAAGTCAAAGGTTGTTGGGATAGTCCATAGTTGGTCCTTTTATCAAAATATTCTATTTTAAAACTACGGAGATTTAGCCACGCAAAGCACAAATGAGAATTTGCTTTTAATGTTTAGTTCCTTTTATGGGTTTTACGGCCTTAGTTATTTTACGTACTAATGGCTTCTTAAATACCAATTTTGATACGTACTTTTTGCAGATGTCGATATATGACTCATTAGTTGTGCTCAAGGCCATACTTTAAAAAACCAAAATAAAAGTCCAAAAAGTTTTAAAATTGGGAAAAGGGTTTTGTCATCAGTCATAAACTTAACCGGTGTTCTAGATCTTTATTTTATCATTTTTATATGAATCAAAACATAACAGACAAAAATAAATTTCAACGACTTTGTTTCAGGTGTCATGGAAAGACTACCAAAAAAATATTTTCAGAAATAGAAATAACATTAAATAGAAATGAAAAAGACAGCAAGAGACATATTCATCAACACAACGATGAAACCACGGGTTCTGACTTTGAAGGATTTGTAAAGCAAAGCTTTACAGAAATGGAAACAAGCTTATGCCAGCATCTAAAAGAAAAGACAACAGCATCAACAAATGAACTAAACATATCTTCTGACTTTTTAGGATTTGAATCATTAAACATAACAAACAAGAAAGAAAATATCAAGCTAGAAGAAGATGATTTTTGTTCAGACTTCGATGGCTCTTTAAAACATCACCCCTTGACTGTTATGTGTAAAGTTGAAATTCTAAAATATTGAAAAAAAAAATAATTTATTGTTAAAATTCGTGTCAAGACATAAGAGTGTATTCTTTTGCCTTGATGGTGCTGTGATATTATTGTTAAATGATTTATGTATTGGCTTTCTTCTGTGTCAAAGGTTTATATTAACCTGATATATATATACATATATAGTGTTACTTACAATAACCTAAGGATATATATACAGTGTTACTTACAATAACCTAGGGATATATATAGTGTTAATTACAATAACCTAGGGGAAGGTTTAGTCGCATCACGTCGTTTTTAGACCAAATCATAATCACATTGTATGTAGGTTTATGGCACAAATGTATCGTATTACCACTATTTTAAAGGCGTACATGTATCTAGCTTTTGTTTCTATGATCAATAGAGATGTTAAGATTGGCGTATTTTTCAATTCCGAATATATAACTATTAAGAAATAAAAAAAAAATATAAATTTGAGAAAGTTTATCAGTGACATTCAAATTTATTTCAACCTATTTGGATTCCATTTGTGTTGTATTTTCATCTCAATATCTTTGGTTTGGTGCATTATAAATAAGTCATACAATAGATATATTTTAAAACTATAATATACCAAACAATGTCTGATGACTTACAGATAGTAACCATTAGATTTAGAGAGAGGGGATGGGGGAAGTAACGATGCAGTTCTTTTCCTTTTTTGTCGTCTCTGTATCTTTTAATGTAATAAGGTTTTCGATATGTCACCCTTTACGTGTGATATTGTGTTGTAATAAAAAGTTCAAAAATACATCTGAGAAGTTATATTTTTTAAAATTTCCACAGGAAATATTTTATCAAAAATATTAAATTCCAAAAATTAAAGTGAACGGAAATCAGAACAAATAACACTTGAAAATCATTACCAAATATATATCTTCATTCATTTATTTCCTGAATAATATGCAAAATAATCCTTTATGTGAGACATTAATAAGGAAGTCACTCAAACGGCCAAAATGATGAACTACATGTACATGTATTGTCTTTCATAGCAAATTCTTATATTTCAGTGCTTTTGTAACGAATTGTTCATTTTCTGACAAAAAGAAGGTTACAAGACCAAATCAAGAAACATTGCTGTTTAAAAGAAAAGCATTCAATCAAGCAATTAATTTTATCTTCACCAAAGATATCTTTGTTGACTGTCGTACTAACCGTTGTATTTATTTTGAATTGCTAAAAAACGTGTTATAATTTTGCTTAAAACGGTGTTACAAGAAAACAAAACACATTTGATTCGTAACTGCAAAAGCCCAATATTTTACTGAAAGTTGATTTCTCTTGTGCCAATCAGCTTCTTTTGTTAAATGTTTTGCTTTGTTTCTTGTTCTTTTTCTTTATAAATTTAAGTGTCTGTTATGAGCGTTCCTGTTGAAAGTTTCTCCAGAAATGACTAACGAATTTACTAGGAGTTATTCCTTTAGCATATAATATTCTACATGTAATTGGTATATTAATACGACAATGTGTTCTTTTCATGCATGCATTACTCGCACACAGAAAATGCTATTTTTTTTCATGTTGATCGGTTGCGTTTGATACTGTACAAAGAGAAATAAATCAATGTCTTTTAAGAAAAAAATTCAAAAGCAGAACAATTTATAAAATGAATACAAATAACTGAATATATGTAATGTTTCGTTCTACCATCCCAATTAGGATATTGTTCTCGACTGCCAGTGTTTTCCCAAACCTGTGAAATTGTGAAAATAATGACATGATAATTATTACCATATTATTAGAAATGTGGCATTAAAAAAGACATGTCAGGGCAAACGCGCAAATTGTTATGCCTTTTTAGCAATATTTGACGATATACAAATTGCTGTAATATCGAAGCGACAAAACAGTTGGATAGGGTCGTAAAAAACAACAACAAAGAAACGATATCACTAGCAGTGTGAAATTCCACGACAAATCAGGAGTAGAATGAGATGTTCCAGAACGGCAAGTGTGTCATGTTCTGTTAACGGCACCAATCACATTGACTAGGGGTTATACTCTTTCAAGTGTCAGGTAAGGTAAGGTTGTAGTTCCAAGAAGTCATAAATCTTACTGATGATATATAGGTTTATTTGTTAAATAGAAAGGTATAGATTCAATGCTTGATGACGGCCGTCAAACGTTTGAAGGGACGAAATCAACAAGGAGTGAACACAACCCTACCTAAGAGGCTTATGTTTCAGTAACCTTGCCCTGTCGATAGTACATACATACATTATCTACTTTGAAATGTAAACCCAAATGGGATGCAGACTTTTTTTGTTAGAAGTTCACAATTGGAAAGCTAACGCCATCTGGTTTCTTTTATTTTTCTATATAACAGACCTGTAAAAACTTAACTTAATATGAAAACATGAACAGATCGGTCAAAGGAAATCGATTTAGAAATTAAGCGAGAGAAGATCATGAATCAAAATTTTGAGTTATGATATTTATTAACTAATATGTACAAAATTCCTGATAGATGCATTTTGATTTACATGTGGGTCATTTAGAAAAGTCTCTGTTTAATGGAGGCACCCATTATGGAATCCGAAGTGAATTTATTTGTTAACGCGTATATGGCCATATTGTGCTAAATACTAATGTTAGAAAAAGTTTCGTTCGCCGGAAACGGAAGTAATGAATTCTGATATGAGGAGTTAATTTATCTAAAAAATAAAAAATGAAATACAAATAAATCCATTACATGCCAAAGATTTTTTAAATATTAATCTGGTCAGTTGTATGCGCATTTTCTAATTTATAACATTCTTTACAAAAGCCGAAATATTTACGCAGCTGTGACGCTGGACACAAGATTTGCGATCTTTGAAAATCTGCCAGTATTCGATCAATTTTGTATTTTTTTCAAATAAAATTTCACGCAACAATTTTTGAATATATATACTTTCGTTCTCTAATACTGTTGTAGATTACTTAAGTTCTTTAATTTCAAAAATTGCAACAAAAGTGGAGCTGCCGCATACATTTTTTTGAAGTTCTTGCCGATAAAATCGTTAATATCACTGAAAATGCTGGAACTGAATATTAAGCTGGTAATAGATTTTATATGTAAGATCTGTAATCTCAATTATTATTTCCTAAGATATTCTAATTAGTAATTAAAACCTCAAATCCTTTTCAATCCGAAGTGGGCCAAAATTCTTGACATATAAATTGATGTCCTGGACAGAGCCCGGCTCGTGGCAGAAAAGTTGCTCAGACAGGGGTATGTTGCTCCTAAGTTGGAGTCATCCTTATTAAAGTTTTATGGACGTCATTATGACTTGGTTGACAGGTATGAAAAAACCGTTTCCCAAAAGAAAATCTACCTGTTCAATTGATGTTATCGCTTCCTCATACAGGAAGAGACTGCTTACTTTTCCGGTTTTTCTGCCGCTTTTTTGGTGGGGTCCATGTTGTTCATATGTTGTTAGTTTTTAATTGTAGTAAATTTATTGTTTTGGTCTTGTCTTCGTTCTCCGGAGTTGTCAGTTGTTTCGATTTTCCTCTCCTTCGAATATGCCTTTGGTATTTCTTGACTTTAATCGAAACAATAACACAACATTTGATGTTTTGGTGCCAAATGCAATAGAATGAAACAAAACAATAACCAAACAATCTAACATCTATCTCAGTTAATTTCAAGTAGACTACATTTTTAAAAATCATATCCTTGCATAGGTAATCACAAAATGGATTATTTAAATGGTGTTTTGTTCATTTATGGGATTTATGAAAGTTCAGTCCTTAAAAGACCGTTAAAACAATTTCACGATTTTGATTATTCTTTGCTTCAAACTTAAAATTGACAGTCTGATATAACATAAGTGGTATAAGAATGTTTGTATCATAAACAGGAGTATTGGATACAGACAATATTAGAGTTTTTAGGCCTTTTTGGGAGAGGGAAAGAGGGAGTAATACTGACATTTCGGTTCTTTATATGAATGTTTTCGCTTCTTTCCTCGAATATTGCTAATGGCAAAAATGCTTGGAAATGAAAACAAGTTGTCCAACATATTTGATTGAATATCTGGAATATCTCTGACGATCGGAAAAATTCTCAGAAAAAGTAGTGAAAGTTCACCATATCAATCTTTTATAATGA
This sequence comes from Mytilisepta virgata, assembly GCA_028015205.1. NCBI lineage: Eukaryota > Metazoa > Mollusca > Bivalvia > Mytilida > Mytilidae > Mytilisepta > Mytilisepta virgata. Next base: position 73,746,851 of record CM051521.1, read on the forward strand.
TTACTATATCAGCCGTTGTGTTTCACAATGTGTGCCCTTATAAAGTAATAGAATATATTTGAGACCTTATAGCATTTACACGTTTAACCTAATTTCTATTAAAATGACATGTGCTCGGAAATAATACTTAAATATACATCGTATTTATACTTATTGACCAAATCTATATCAAATAATAATTTCCTTGTATTATTCATTAGTTCATATTCTATGTTAGAAAACAATATAGGGAGGACCCCAAACAGCAAAAATGATGTATTATTTTACATTGTTATATTGTTTGTATATTTCAACACTTTTCATAATTTGTAAGTATTTATGACTAGCATTTATCGCGTTACATTATTTTTAAGCATGGTTCTCCAGTCTTGATTATCTAAACTTTTAGTCCGTATCAAAACATTTTAAAACAAGAAAATATTTATGTTCTATAATTTTAGACTGGTTTAGATAAAAACATGTTTAGATTGAATAATTTTTGTAAATCTGTTCTCAATTGATCTTTATGGACTGCAGTGTGAATTAATATGATGAACATTTTCCTGTCAAACATATGCGTTCGATTATGTCTTTCTATGGTTCTGTTTTAAACACAATGTGATTGAAATTACTAGACCAGTAGTGTCAAGATTGTTAAAATACAATTGTTGTTTACATGTTTGGTGTATAATGATTCTGTGCTTTGTCGTTTATCTCTAAGGCTCTATTCTGAGACACATGTAATAGATGTTAAAACTTGTGCCATTGCCGAAGTAATCGGCATTTTTCAGAGACAAAGCACCATGTGAAGACAACGAGGAAAAAAATACCAATATGCTACAATATTACAATGTATTTATGATTTTCTTAAAGCTATAAAGTGATTAACATTTTCATTAGTTTCGGTTATCACTCACTCATTTTATATACTTCATATTCCTTGCAATATATATTCAATGATACCAATTTTTATTACATTGTAACCGGTGATTTACCGTAGTATCCGAGTGAAAGAAAATCTGGTAAATCACATGTGAAAAGAACAGCCGTTCTTTCACTCTAGGGAGTGACGTCACAAAAGCCGCAAAGAGATATATAAAGCCATAGTCCGTTTTATTTCAATTTATTTCTTCTTAAATGGTAGATTCTGTACAATGTAATAAAATAAACTACAGCTGTAAATAACTCGTACGCGCTCGTGATTTACTGTGTTGTTCGGTCACGCGTTGTTTATTTCTGGTAATTGAATTCAGAAATTAGTTATACTATAATGAGTCACAAGATATGCATATTTATGACTAAACAATTGTTCTGAATGCCGCAAATATCCTATCCTAAATATTGGAGAGCTGATTCCAAAAGAACGAGAGATACCCGTTAGTTTTTTTTCAAAATTTAGTGCAATTTGTAAAGTATTTTTTTCACGTTAGTTTCAAAATACACTGTATTTTGAAATGGGCTAGTAAGGCCTTAGCGATATACTAGGGACTAAGAGTACAAAATGCAACCATACTCTGTGCTTCAAATTTTAGACACATACTTCATCAACTTCGAATTACGTTTATTCAGATATGCTACAATACGTAAATATATACCTTTTTTCCTATAGCCATCCCATTATTTAATTGATTAATGCACCTCATTTTCTGTACGATAAATTTGAATGAAACCGAAACTATTGAAAGCTTTTTCCTGTAATTTGATTATATTATAAATTCAAATAACGTACATGTATTATATATAAGTTTTCATTTCAAACTTTTAGCTCTTGGTACTTATGCACAAGGAAATGATTTGAAAACAAAGTGGATGACACATTTAGGTAACACTTTTTGCTTTGACTTTTTATGGTCGTTCTAGTCATTTGTTCGGGTAAATGCGAAGTCAATATTTCAATGAAAGTTAATAGTTCTATTTAGAAGGGATTGAGCTTCTCTGTTCCATGCAAATGAAATTAATTGAAAAAGACGGAGCTGCATTAGATGTATACTATCCCCTCTTCTGATTTTAACATTATATATTTTGTTTTGTCACAAAACATGTCACATTTGTTAGATGCGTTTACTATATACATACAGATTGGATATGAACTTGGTAAATATCCATCTGTGCCTTGTTCTATTTATTCCATGTGTATTGTTTATTACATTTTTGTTTATCTATGACTTTTGAGTACATAGGTTTAAACATTTGTACTTCATTGTATTCAGACAGCTCATGGATGAAATGTTAATTATAATGACTTTCAAGACATATTTAATGCAAAGATCAGCAATCAAAACATCCTTTACTTTCTCTGGAAAAGATTTACATGGGTCGAATGTTGATGTAAATTTCTCGCCATGTACTTTTGGTATAAAACTTTTCCCACTTGAGTGTTCAAGCTCTTAATATCACTGTTGTTCTAACTGTTCGGGAAGTCAATTTTTATCCAGCATACTTCAACCACTGGTTAATATTGGACCATACAGGAGTGTATCTAGTTACAGGTGTGGAAGAGTATGACCAATAACTTTTGTACAGAATAAAATTGCTATATTTTTATTACAAAATATCTGACAGACTTAGGTGTGAGATATCCTTTAAGTCAGTTTACTTCTACTATATAAAATAGGGAAAAGATTTCCTTTAGTTCAAAATTATGTACAAAAAAAATAAATGAAGGATATATTTTGTTAAGTAATTTTTCCCACGGCAAAAGCATGAAAAACAAATAACGTTATGTAATTATCAAAGGAAATGAAAAATGCATATTTTGAATGTCTTATTGACAATAATTATATGGCAATAAAACATTTTTTTTACATTTTTAATAACAAAAGGTTGCTTCAGAATGAAAGGATTGAGCATCGACTCTCACAAGAATTATACTCTGCCTAAAAACCAACCTAAAAGTTGTTCAAGAATGTGCGAGAATTGGAATTATTTTGCACTACAGGTATCTTAAATATCATTTTGAAAATCTCCTACCAAACATTTATCTAACAGAAACACAAAAGACAAGACAAGGGGAGCAGCCCCAAAAGCCACAAATTACAGTGACACACGAATACATGCAATATACTTTAGTTAACTTCGATGGATGATGGATGAATTATTGTTTAACGTCCAGTGGCAACCAGGTGCATATCAGGACGAGAACATGTTGATATGATAATGAATATGATCCCTGCTTTGTACTAGACCGACACGCTAAGTCGGATTTTTAATGTGCTAGCTCACGAGATAACTGTCCGCAGGAAGACATATCACCTCACTCGGACACATTATACTGACTCCGAGCCGACCAGTCTTTGCTCTTACTCCTAGATGCCGCGTGCTTGGCGGAGAAGCAGCAAATACCAATTTTAATGTCTTTGGTTTGACCCGGCCGGGGATCGAACCCGCGACCTTCCGCACTCGAGGCGAGCACGCTACCACGAGACCACCGAGGCGGTTAGTTAACTTTGAAACACTCAAAAATAAAATCAAAGACAATAAAAACTTGTATGATATCATGTACGGTAGGGTTCTCGTTTCCTTTACTTTATTTTTTTATAACTAGTCTTTCTAAAATTTAAATGCATAAAATGTACAAAAGTGACCAAAGAATAACACGTTAATTTACGTATGTATGTAGCGGATGGGTAAATTATTAGTTTTGTTCGGTCACGAGTTGATTTTTGTTAGAAGAATTTCGAAGCCAACTAGAGGAGTGGCAAAGGTGCATATCATCATGTTCTCTACATATTTGTATCGTATAATAGCAACAGATAGTGATCCTAGCGAAGGACCTAAATTGGGTCATATCACCGAAGTTGCGTCATATCGTTTCGCGCAGACGATATGTTACAATATTTGATGAAAACGTGATAATGAAGACATTTTTCCAATTTTTAGCAGAAGATCAATTGTATTTGTATGAATTATAAACCTAAGGAGGAAGTAGTCGAGAATATATGCCACAAAAAATGTCCAGTTTTCCACGATAAAATGTATTGTGGTTCTTCCGGAAACGAAGCTACGGTTTATAGACACGAATCAGGTAACTAATAGTAAAAAATCTACATGTATTCTCTGACAATACAGAGGCATTTTGTTGCAAAAATAATTCTTTTATTTTGGCTTTTAATAAAGTAAACCATCATGACCATTGAATATTTTCACTTATAAACGAATGTTCATAGCAATGTAGGAAGGAAATGAACAATGCAGAAAAAAAAAACTTCAATGTTTCATGATTGGTTAGACGAATGAATGACGAACATGCGTTCGATACCGTTTTTATTGAGATCTCACAGGGAGTTTAAAAAATATGCAATCAATAATTCCTATGGATCCGTGTACATTTCCATCAGAATACAAATGAACCCAGAAAGCAATCCAGATAAAGGAATGTTACTGTCAAACCCAGAAATACTAGGGAATGTTCAAATCAATATAAACTGAAGAATGGACAAAATGACAATACAAAAGTTGAATATTATAAAATATTTAAATTTTTTTGGTAATAAATTCCCTGGTGTATCAACTTTTTGTGTTGATTATTGAAATTTATTCTAGAGAACTGTGGGTCGCATTGCAGCGGTACATGTATGCTATCGTTGACCTTCCATGCAATATCGTTCTTAATCAATTATGTGCAACTATGTACTAAAATTTATCACCATTTTTATTGTTATTTTTAAAAATCATCCAAACTTTAATATGAAAATAATTAGGAAATAGCACAGTTGGTAAATGAGATTGAGTAGCCTTGTTTTATAGGTAAATTAAAATAAAATAGCAGAAAGCTTATTGATATGCGTATATTGTATTGTAATTTTTGTAGCTTGAATATAATTGTTTATTTTGTTTAAACTTGTGCCTCTCATTTTTTTCCCTGGCAATGAGAGTTTGTATGAAGAGGGGCCCCTTGGTATGCTTATCCCTGGGCTACCTAGGGTTCAATGTAGCAGGATGTTGTTGAATAAAATGTATACAAATTAAAAAAATATATATATCATTTTAACATCTGTACATGTATGTCTGTCTCCGTTTCAACTTGTGTAGATATGAATCTGTGCTGCCTTTCTTTCAGATTCAGACAAACAAAATGATGAGGATTGTTTGACTGTGACACGATACGACAATAACGACAACGTTAAGCAAACTACTTGCAATGGTAGTTTTCCTGTTATGTGCAAAACTCAAAACGGTAGGCATACTTGTAAATAATATAAGTACCTCGTACCTATAGCAATCTGCCTGGAGTTTTTTTTTATTATTCCTTCACGGCATTTTTTAGATCCTTTATGGAATTAACTAAGGATTTGGTTTTAAACGCCTCAATCAAATGATTTTAGTTTTGGTATGCAGGCTCATATTGATGAGTTACAGTTTAAGAATGTTTTTCTGCTTGAATGATTTTTGTGGAAGACTTTGCTATTAGAAATGGGTATTTATATGAAATGTTAGTTTTCCGCACTCTTTCGTAAAACGTATTAACCAAATTTTATGATGTTTGGCATAGCATGTATATTGACTTATATGATCGAGGTATACAGATAGGTGAAGACATAACCTCTCAGCAAGTTACATGTACCTTAGAGCAGTTCTACTGACTGCTTTAAGCTAACTTAGAGCAGTTCTGCTGACTGCTTTATAACTGCTCTAGAATAGAATCCTAACTACTCTAGAACAGAATCCTGACCGATTCTGACTGCTATAAGCTTTCATGGTCAAGAACAGCTCTTACCTGTCATGGTCTAGAACAGCTGTAACATATCATGGTCTAGAACAGCTCTAATCTGTCACGGTCTAGAACAGTTCTATAACCATAAACTTAAAGTTTCAGTAAAGTATGTTATGTAACACTATAAATGAAAATACCACACTGAAATAAAGCGGATGATCTTTTAATTTTTATTTGGGGGTGGGGGCGGCCAGGGGAGTCTATTTTTGTGATGCTTGATTTGGGTATTTTTATGCGTGTTTAACACACGAATAACACATCCATGGTCAAACTTCCAAATCTGAGGAATAAAAAAGAAAATAATCACGAAGCAGCATATAGGAATTTACAAACATATCTTTTCCGCCTTTTTTGTAGGACTAAATATTACAATTTATGATTGGAAATTTTTCAATTTTACGTCCCAAAATAAGTTCCTTAATGCCTTTTTGTTAAATGAAGCGATATCGTCGCAAAAGTGGACCAGGACTACCCTGATTCATGACCAAAGCTGTTCTAAAAAGAATTCTTGGACCAGGAATGCTCTGATTCTTGACCAGAGCTGTTCTAAAAAGCAGTGATGGACCAGGGGTGCTCTAATTCATGACCAGAGCTGTTCTACCTCATGACCAGAATTGTTCTTGACCAGAGCTATTCTTTTTCCAGTCTGCTCTCGGAACTGCACTGCATGTCAACTTGGACGAGAGGTGGTCGCAACTGTAGATCATATATAAGATATGCCCCTCATGAGCGATTTTTGTGGAATACATGGCACTTGGAAATCGCTATTTCTTCGACAGTGACAATTTTCCGCTCTTTTTTAAAGCCTCAACAAAATGATTTTTTGATAATTAAGTTGACAAAAATGGACGAATTAGATCAAGCTTTTTATGTATGATTATAACATCTTGGTTGAAATTATGGCCGGGAATATCGGTATTTATTTGAAAATATTAGTTTTCAGCACTTTAAAAAAAAAAGGCCTGGATCAAATAATTTTATTTCTGGTTTGCATACTTTCATTTGTTAAATCCTATATATTGATTTGACGTTTTGTTGAATGGTTTTAGTAGAAGTTGTTGCTCTTTGAAATCGGTATTTGTTTGAAAATTTACCAAGACAAGTAATATCAAAGTTTAGAACCAATAGCCTTATTCAGTGAATACCGGTAGGGAATTTTGTATTGCGTAAACTTACATAATGCTTGTTCTTTATCAATGTACATGTGTCTTAATATAAAATCTGTTTTCATAGGGCTAAAAAAGTTTCAGGAATCAAATTTCTTCAAGGCTAAGCTCACTTGTGAAAACCTGCGAGGGAAGTTAATCAATCTGTTCGACATTAAGCAATCTCACAACCGCAATAATATCAGCTACTGGTTAGGAACATTTAGACAGACTATACATATAGATAATGGTAAGAATACAATGTATGTGTACTACAACTTCCAAAAAATATGGGGGAGCAATGGTAAAGTACTAAATCATGTGTAAATTTAAAAACACTGAAACAGTGCTAAACTTGTAAAAAGAAGTGGACTCGGGTATTGCAAGTAGTTCGAGTGGTTCCTGGTCTGAACCTGTTACCAGAAGTCCTGTCAATCAGGCAAATTCGGTATTTGTCAGAATTCAAGTGAGGGTGTTTTACGACTAAAATCAATTGACCTTATTTAAATAGATTTTTATGTAATGTTTATGTCTAGTTTATCTAATTTTTATCTACTACATGTGATATTATTATGTGGCCGGGAAGACAATTTAGCTTTTAAGATTGTCACAGCATTTCATTATTAAATTTATGACATTAAACCTTTTCAGAGTTATTACACTTTGCTTTATACTAAATAAATATATTATAATCCTCATAGTGTAAACGTACAATGTATTAGAACGCCCAAGTGTCCAGGATATGGTGGTAATAGACATATGATATATATTAAATCCACTTTTGTTTTTAGAAAGTCGTTAAATATAACAGCTTCAATAGTCATTGTAAAGTGCTGTTCATGAAATCGATGGGATTTTTCAGCTATGTTCGATGGTTACAATAAATTAATATTCAATTTTAAAATCACTTATTGTAGTCCGGTTTGTTTTGACATTTAACCGGAAGAGAAATATTTCGGTCGAGCAAGTATGCTCGGTCTATTTAAGGATTTTCATCATGTGCACGTGACTAATTCAATATACCTCAGAATCATTTGCAAAACCTTACCACCTACATGGCCTATGGCTATATCTGTTTAATAAAATATATTATAAAATACCGAAATGAATTTGATGCATTGTATGGCCATTTCGTTGACTGACAACTCGTCAGCAGTGCTCATAATTGTTTTATTTAAGAAATATTCTGTGCTCACTTAACATTTGGAGGCAATATACACATACATTTGTCCATATTTTTCATCGGTTTAATTTAATGACGGACAGTTTCCATCACTTTCACAAATGAGACAAAGCAAACAAGACTGATATTTCAATGTGACTACATGCATTTTTATTTTGACAAAGTGCCAGATATCATTCACAGAAAAACTGTGACATTATGGAAACAATATAACAAATCAGACTTGCGTATTTGTAATCCATGCTTGTACATGCTTTTGTTTTGGTATTTTGTAGCTAAAGAACCAGTCACTACGTCTCTGATCCAATCAACGAAACTTGAGGCAACAACGAACAAATACAAAGCTACAACAAGATTAAATAAATCAGCATCAGTAACAAACGACCAGGAAGAGACAACAACACAATATGAAACTGAGGCAATTACCTTTCCTCGTATGTCTTACGATTATCAGACAAAAAGAACCACGGGTCACTTGGAGAATACAGAGACTTTGGCTGAGCCTTTGAGTGAAAAAGAAAATGAAAACGCATTTAAATGTGGAATATATTGTTTTAGTAAGTGTAACAACATGAGATTGGTGAATGTACTTTCCTTTCGTTGTGTTTTGCTCGCAAAGGTCCATCAAAACCAACTATTAAATCAAGATAACTACTCCTACATCTCAACTATTATTTGGTCTTTCCTACATCTTTATTGTGTTTATATCTGCAATTTTGCCTTAACAACAAACCAGAGCAACCCAGAATCTATTGAGCAGATTCAAATTCCAAAAAGGCCAAACTGGGTAGGCCAGAACCATAAAATAACAGCACTATGCACAATGAAGATCTGCTTCGCTTTCAAAATCTATAATTTTAGAAACAGTAAACTTGAAGCATCAATTTCATTTTGTCTATCTCAATACTAGCAACTAATCTTATAATAACCCTGTAGAGTTGGAGTCTACAGACCGAGGTGTCTACTCAGATTCCATTATGCATGGTACCATGATTTCGTTGCACAGGATATGCACATATTTTAACCAGTCAGATACGACGTTACACAATAGTTTTTTAGTTTAATTGTTGTTGTAATTTTACGATTTTGTATTTGGTTTTGTTCGACTTGTGTATTTCATACATTTTAGTCGTGTTATGCCCCTTTTGACAGCTCACCATTTCCATTTATTTTTCTTGTTTTTAATTGTGACGTTTTACTTGTTAATAAGCTTAAGTCTAAAATATTAAAAGTATACAGAGAAGAAACGACATGACAAAGGAGAAGTAGAATATTTTTTATATCTAGTCCTATATAAGAAACTACCCCCTCTATGGGGACAGAATCTATTTAAACTAGTATGAGACGGTGTACGTTTATACAGTGTTACATGTACAATGTAAGAATGCTTTTAAACGTAACGGTGTAGTCAACCTTTTGTCAACAATAACTAAATATTTGTTTTGTTATGTTCCTTTTTTTAATGCTTTTGAAATAAAATAATTATTTTAATTTGAATTCATGACTGACTTGTAACCGCCAAAAGCACAAATATTAGACACATATATGTTTTTCTTTTTAAATTTGCTAGGATTTATTTATTTTATTTCATTTAATTTCATTTCATTTCATTTTTCAGCACTAGGAATAATATTATGCTTTGTCATAATACTTGCACTTACTGCTTGTCTGTTTCAACTACGCCAGCAGTGGTGAGTTATAATTGCAGTATTAATTATCTGGATAGACTTTATAGACAAGAAAAATACTGAGACATTCAACCATTACTAATATGAAATCATTTTTTGCAAGATACCTTAAGGTCTTTAAGTAAATATACAGGGACCTTGGTTATTACGCGCAAAACATGACGTATTAATATACCCGTATTGTTATTGCCTATAGACATGATAGATATATGATGAAAATGAAACTGTAACAACATGTGATTTACTGACGACAGATATTCAATATCAATGCATACGTTTTCTTTAACAAACTTTTTTAAAAATATGATTCCTTAAAAAATTATTGAAAATCTTAAAGTACCATTTTTAAATATTTAAATGAAAAATTATTATTGGACTATAATTTATTCTCAATAAATCAGCAATTTCATGAATTTGTGAAGTTTCAGACGATTAGAGTAATACTGTTTTAAAGTGTTCCTATGTACCATCTAAACGGTACATATTGTCTGCATATATACAATGCTATATTTACGGAATTGCAGAAAATCAGTCGATTTGACAATGAGCGATAGCGAGTACAAAAATACTTCACAAGTAAATTACTACTATCTATATTCAATGTATACATGTAGTATTGTCTTTACTCTCACTTTTGTCATATTTGTGCAAGACTGTATGAAGCATTTTTCCCTTCTATCATTGTCATTTTTTGTTTCAAGGCAAATAATTTATCATAGATCAGACCGGACAAACATTAAAAATTCCAAGATAAGTACTTCTGATGAAGAAAACGATGAACAAAAAGAATCCAAACCCGTATACTTGGATCCTGCGGAGCAGGTTGCTGTGTTTCATAAGCGAAATTTGTCGAAAATCAATCACAAGGTATATGATACGTCTGAGGTATATTCTACAACGACACATACCTTATCGAGACAGCCGTTTTTATCGGAATATCAGAAACTAAATTTTAGTAAGACAGAATCTTCAAAAACGATTCCTTTCACAGAAAAGACTGATGAAAAGTATACAGAACCATGGGGAGCGATAAAGGGATCAAAGAGGTATACGAAAAAGAAGTCACTGCGTAACTTTATGTCAAAGATAAAATCAAAACGACAAGATGCGTACGAAGAGACCGTAATCGACGTCAAAGGTATTTTATACGACCAACCTGCAATAGATGGGAAAAACAAACGTTCATCGGAACCATGGAAAAATTATCGCTATAATTCTAATAAATTGCCAATAGGAGGAGTACTTGCTGCTGGTAGAGGACTAAGTGTTGCCAATAAAGACTGTATGAATACAGGCGGAAAGGAACGTCAGAACACGACAAAGCCTATCTCTTTACCTGCAAGTGAATTTCATGATCGTATTTATGCAGTACCTGAAACCACTGTAAATGAATGTAAAAGCGAAAACGATGCTGAAAAATCTAAGGTCAAATTACGAACTAAAATGAAAGAAAAAAGAAAAATGGTAAAGTCCAAACTTCTTCGCTTTTCCCAATCATTCAATAGAGTACGTCGACCGGAAACAGTAAATATTGAAGATGGATATGAAGTTCCGAATACCAAAAAGCGTTCGGGTACCTTCCCAAAATCTGTCTGGTATGATACTGACGAAAAGTTATCCAAGTCAGAAAATAATGCTCCCAAAAAGCGTTTTAACTATGAATTTGCTGCTCCCTTGTCCATTTATTCCGACGCAATTTCTTGTCCTGTTTCAAGCGATAAGCAGCAAGGATCGATACGAATAATGGAATCAAACACAGATCAAATTTCTAAAGAAAAACATTATGACATGGCAATTCCAATATTAAAAGAACAAAAAGCAATCAGTAAAATGGAAAAGAAAAATACAGAGATACCAATATACTTTGAACCCGTTGGTTAAAGAAATGAAATACCATTTGATTTCTACAACGGTAAAAGGAAGTGACCTTGTTTGATCCGTATTTTTTTTACGCTGACAGGTTTACATATTAATTCAAAGTACAGTATACTATTTAATTCAGAAGTCACTTCTTCAATTACAATATGTATTTTTTACTGCTTGTATTTTCTCAAATTGTGTTTTTTCAATGCAATTATTATTTTATTTTTTAATCAACGATGTAAATGATGTTATCAGTTTATCTGTATATGATATTATATATTGCAATAAAGTAAAAATAATAATAAAAGAAGGACAACTCTTGATAAGACCAGATTGAGAATACTCTACAATGTATACATGTACATCAAACACTACAACTCTTATCCAGTTTTATTTTTTTAAGATGAATGAATTTGATACGTAGTTAAACACATCTAAAGCGATTGGATATACATCGAAATGTGTCACATCGTGTAGTTAAAATGATTGTAATTTTTTAATGCACATCACCCAAACGATTTCATTGACCTTTCGAGCAATACGATATTAGGTATCAAAAGCCACAAGATGATCAACAAAAGTTTAGAATAAATCATTCAAGCCCAACAGGCTGTGAAGAAACATTCACAATTCCAACAAGTGACGATCGTCGCATCGATTAATTATGTATCCCATGTGAATATACCACACAGATTTTTTAATCAGCAATAAATATCGCAATTAGCATACATTTTGCACATGGTATAATTTTGTACAGCAATTTCATCTCCAAGGTAAAGTTTTAAGAAAAACTTATTCCATAAATGATGGACGAAACAAAATATTTTAAATCAAAATATTAACGAATAAACTCAATTACGTGTAGTTAAGGTACCCGGACCATAAATGACCACGTGATTATTCAAAAGTTCCCGGATGTTCCATACAACGCAATTGAAATGACCTCGGTAATTATCGGCAAACTTCGGAAATGTCAATATAACTAACTTATTTTTACAGACTGCATATAAGCAACAGAGTGTGTTTCTACTTGAGAAAAATATATATACAAAATTCCAGCTTTAAATTTTTTGGTTCAGCCATTCACGGTCAAAAAGAGATACACTTTTCGTTCATGATCTATTATGGTCCGGATACCTTAAAGATTTCCCTGTCGTCCAGCCTCTTGATACAATCAAGCTCGGAAATCAAATAAAACTGACAATAGCATCATGCTGTCCAACATAATAATTATAAATGTATCAGTCACATTTATTTCTACTAAATTTAATATTGCAACATGTTAATCTGCCTTTAATAAATAGATTCAATAATGTGACAACAATTTTGAAATTGTATAAAATCAAATGAAAAATATTTACAAATTTACTCTTTAGGATGAAGTAAACTGCAAATTTTAAAGATATTGTATGGCAAGCCGTTTTACTATTTATTCTAACTTCAAGATATCTCATATAATATATAAGATATCTTATATACATTATAAGATATCTTCTAAAGTTTATAAGATATTTTATAAAGTATATAAGATATCTCATAAAGTATATAAGATATCTCATAAAGTTTATAAGATATCTTATAATATTTTTTTTATATAGGATATCTTATGTACTTTATAAGATAACTCATATATTTTATAAGATATCTTTTAAAGAAAATTATATGAGATATCTTATAAATGGTATGAGTTATCTTATAAACTATATAAGATATCATATAAACTTTATGAGATATCTTGTATACTTTATAAGATATCTTATAAACATTATAAGAAAGTATATAAGATATCCTATATACTTTAGAAGCTATCTTATAAAGTATATAAGATATCTTATATAATCTAGTTTTTATAAAATACCTTATAAACTTTGTAAGATATCTATTAAACTATATAAGATTTCTTAATGTGCATAATGATCGTGGTGATAAATATAGATACTACAGTTATGAAATTTATCAACTCGAGATAATTAAATTTTCATGTTTAAATTGCGATGCTTGTCCGAGCAGTTTAAAAAAAATGAAAATTTAATTATTGAGAGTGGGTAGATTTCATCATTAACGCGTCAAGAGTTTTAGAGTTTTTTTATATAATGACAATGTAAAACTCCGAGTGGTCTTCCGAACATTATTTGATGGGAAATTTCACGAGCATTTATTATCCAACGTTGGGTGGTATTAAACCGGTCAAGAGATGTATAAATGCACACAGAATTAGAGAAACCAGTTTATCATATAAGTATAGTAAACAAATAGTAAAATTTACTGTTTGATAAAATGCTAAAAAAAAGAAGAAAAACCGATAAATCACCGAAGAAATGCTTAGCGGGCTGATATGAAAAAATATTGACCGAGGACTTGCTTAATTTGCGGGCTTATATGAAAAATCATTATACTTTACCACAGCAACTACTGTTTTTGGTGTGCAAATCAAATGACTCCAGTTTTTCTCCGCCAGTCGGAAATAACCAGTTATCTTGCTTTCGTCGATTCACGCGATAATCAATGAGAGCTAGATAACTCTCTCGCAAGAATCGACGAGAGCGTAATAACTGATATTTTGTTCAGGAGTTTATTCCAGTTATGGCCTTCAGAAGACGGTAAATCCATAATTATTAAATCTCGAACGGATAATTATTTTTCCTCGATTTAATAATTATGTATATTACCTTTTATATTATTAAACGCTGCTTTGAGGGCTGATATGAAAAATTATTAACTGCTTCCGTTAATTATTTGATAAAAATATCATCACATGGCATTTTCATATCAGATATATTATCAAACCTTGGTCTTGATATCAGCCTTCGAGCTAAAGCTCTCGGGATCATATGAAAACCTAAGCTCGAGGGATGATAATTTATATGATATGAAAAATGTCTTGGAACTATCAGTATTTATTGTGGCAAAGTAGAAGGTTTTTCGGTTTGTTCTTCCTCGTAACCATGTTGGACTAGCTTCCGAGCTAATGACCCCAAGGTTATTTACATGAAAATGTCCATTCCAATATACATTTGTTAATTAAAAACTGTAACATTATAAGAGCTTACTTCACCATGTTCATTGGCATTTAAGTACGTATGCCTGTTAAAATACACGTAGCTTAAATCAGCACATGTAGTCGGAATTGAGTATATTATTGCTCTTGTCTCTCAAGTTCCTTCTCAAGCTTCCTTGATATACATTTTATTTTCAATACACAGTAAAAAAAACATTATCAATATAATTATGTTTCAAAAGAAACAAAGAAATGTATTTAACAAATTTGAAAATTACTTGGATTTCTAAATGGTAACATGTAGAATGGTCGTGAACTTTATGAAGGTTTAAAAGCCACCGAACCATATTTTAACGCCTTGTTGCTTCGCATCACGGTGCGGAGCTATTAGTTTCAGTAGACATACACGCCATCTTGAAATAATTACTGATAGCTGATTGGTTACTTTATGATGCGGCTAAGATATAGCAACAGCCATTGGTTTCAATGAGATAAAAAATTACAGACTTTACTCGTTCAGGATAAGTCATCAAAAGCCGGAAAATTAACTATGTGTATATCAGTTCCGATCAATTGTCGTTACATGTTTTTGTAATATTCATATATTCTGAAATTCATTATTGAAATCAATTATTAATACGTCTATATTTGCTTTGTTAATCTGCAATAACAAAAACGGTTTGTTTTGCTTAATCGTATACACTATAATCCTATGTTTACAACAAAAAATGCATTATCTCTACTTTATAACTTCTGCCAATCTAGGCACACCTCCAGAGTCTTGTATATTTGTTGTTTTCGCACGGAAAATTTTACTGGTCAACAGAGAATTCCAATCCTAAATCAACAACCACATGCTCACATATTGCCATAAATTAAGATACAGCGAAGCAGTCCACAGCTTTTTAGAAAGCTAAAACATGTAAAGGTTAGAATACATATTGATGTTTTGTGTTCACACGAACAATTTTCACAACATTAGTGACCTTAGGGAGCAAACATTTGATTTTTATTGGGAGGATCAAATGTTTGACCCTGCCAATTTTTTTTTCTATTGCGGCCTAAATTTTTATTTTCTTTTAAACCTTAAGATTTCCTGACTTAGACAGGTCCTGCATTTTTTTTCACACCTAAAGTGATCCCGTCTTTTTATTTTGCCAAAATCCTGGTCCTGCCTTTTTATTTTAAATTTGACCCTAGCCACCCCCCGCCTCCGCCCCCCCCCCCCCCCCCCTTAAAAATCGAATGGTTGCTCCCTTAATGAGTGGATGGATGGATTACGGGTTAACGTTCATTTGCACTGATTAATTGCATATCATGGCGAGAATATGTTGATATATAAATAACGCATTTCTAAGAGGGTTACAATATACTCCGTCACTCTCTTAGAAATGTGTTAATTATTTTATTATACTGAATGTCTTGGATTTTATGAGCAAGTGACAGTATAAACTACAATCCTCTGTTTCTTTCCAGCGGATGATCGAGTAAAATATTACATTCTTGTAGCGGGTGACAGTAAAAAATACCACCTGCTGTTTCTTACCAGCGGATGATCGAGTAAAATACCACATTCTTGTAACGGGTGACAGTGTAAAATACCAACCGCTGTTTCTTACCAGCGGATGATCGAGTAAAATATCACATTCTTGTAAACCAATGAAAATGCATTAAAAGTAGAGAAATTTACATAAAGTACAATAATGTGATATGAATGAATCTTGCATTAATTTTTACCCGCTGAGTTTTCTTTTTGTAACGTGCTATGTATGACACGAGATAACAGTTAGCAGAAAGATTTTTCGGCCTACCTGGACACATTAATCATCCTCCGTGGCGGAGAAGCAGTAAATACATGTAGGTGTAGCAGTTTTAAAACCTTTGGTTTAACCCGGCCGGGGATCGAACCCACGAACAAGCTGCCATGAAACCACCGAGGCGATCTCCTCTTCCTTGATCAATGATGATGAAATATAAAGTGTTGAAATGTGTCCATGTACGTATAGATTTTGATACAAATTGGTATCTGTGAGTAATTATTTAACTAGTATCTTTAATTTTCCTTGGTCAGGAAATGGAGTTTAACATGATGACCGACTAACCTAAATTTTAGAGCGTACTATATTGTAATAGAAACACGAGAAAAGCGTTAACCGTCCATTACCATGTCAGAAATTAACCCTTGAGCAATGATTAATTTTTGTTGCACGTGGTATGCGGTAACCATGGTAACGTTTCATTAGATTGAAGAATGATTTTTACAGTGAATGAAAAGAATACGATGTAAGAAAAATGTATTTTTACTTTTATTCACACTGAGGATTTCAGTACTAAGATATTCTCAAACCTAATTTAGATACTTTAAAGATCGAGAAGACTCCTGAATATTTTATTTATAATTTAAATACATGTACATCTACATGTATGTTTCTATATTTATATTTTTAGTGTCCATAGTTTTTTTTATTGCTGTTACATGGACGTATGTTTTTTTTTTATTTCACCATTCTTTTGTTGACCACTTTTACAGTCATTTATTTCAATATGTAACCCAATTTTTAAAAATCAAGATTCTTAATTATTGTGCAGATACAAAAGATCTTTAAAGAAATCACAAAGACTAACATCGTACAAATAGAATCCAACGCTAAAACGCTAAAAATGAATATGTTGCTGTTTTTTTATATTTTAATCTATTTGTGATATCAAAGAAAATGGTGGACAATGATTGTAAAAACGCGCCAATTTTCTAAAATAGTGTCTTTTTTCCGATATTACTATCGTTAGTGCTATAATTTCCAGATTTATAAACACTGCAAGGAATTCTAGTACACAAGTAGCCCTTATGCTCCTATAAACAATGATCTCATGGGAAATTTTTGTTCTTACTCATTCAGATTGGATTTTGTGGTTTATGCCCAATTTATTGCTTTCGTTTTAGATTTAATTTTGATTGTGGTAATATTAGTTTGAGTAATGACATACCTGTTTCTCAAAAGAAACTGAAATAAATTATTCAAATTAATACATAAATTTGTCAACTTTAAAACTTAAGATTATTTTTTATGCTATTGGGAGTTATGGATCAAATGAATAGTTGCTAACGATGTTTGATTGGACGAGATTGCGTGAATGAAAAAGCTATACTTGGAATATTCCTCTTTTGCTGAACTTCTCTCCATAAATTTCATAATCTCATTAGCACTTTACTGTCATGTTTTTATTTAATAAAACCGTTTAACGATCCTGATTTGATTCTGCAATTAGTAACTTTTGTGTAGCTATTTCCCTGCAGGCCCTCGAACGTCTTGACCCTTGCTAACGCTGAGTAAGCAATGAAGTTCTTTAATCTTATAAGCATTCTGTTCATCACACAAGTAAATTACACATGTAAAATACGATACCAGGAAAAAAATGGTGATGGTGAGCTGTCAAAGGGGGAATAAAACGACTTAAATGTATACAATGCACAAATTCAACAAAACCAATTATAAAATCTTTAAAAAACGACCAAAGTTAAAAGTAAAAATTGCCTAACGTTTCGACCAATATGGCCTTGATCACGAGCATGAAAAAATTAAAAGTTGTTGACCTTTGAAAACAATATTCTATTGTCGTTTGAGCTGATTATTACACATGTAGATTGCATTTTGTTTATTCGGGTCCAAGCCAGTTTCAAAATATGGCGGCCAATATTTATTCGAGGTGGAAGTCGGATAATCCGGTGTAATTAATTTTCTTAAAAAATATTTAAGAAAGTCTACCCCCGGTTTTTTGGTGGGGTCCATGTTGTTCATATGTTTTTAGTTTTTAATTGTAATACATGTATTGTTTTGGTCTTGTCGTCGTTGTTCTCCGGAGTTTGTCAGATGTTTCGATTTTTCCCTCCTTCGAACATGTCAAATATCCCTTTGATATTTCTTGACTTTACTTGTTTACTGATCAACAACAACAAAAATAGCAACATACGATATATATCTTCAGTTTTCTATAGACAGCATATTTTTTATTTACGAATTAGATTTTGTTTTATGTTTACAATATGAAAAATGACTTAATTCAGTCTTTACGGTCAACTTGTAATTTTAAATGTTGTCCGGTTGCTGTATGTATGCTGTATTATTATAATAAGGTCATGTAGGTGAGAAGTAGTTGCAATTTTATTTTCTATTTCTGCAGAATGTTTTTTACGTCAATCATAATACATGTATCTTTCAATACTTAAAACCCTTTCCGCAAGTCAAAATTTACAATAATATCATGTGTTTTTATCAATTTTCCACAGATTATTCTATCATTTGAATTTTATTATCAATCGTTGAATCTTAGAGAAAAAATGTCCGTTTAGCAAATATCTAATTTATGAAAAATAGTATAATGCAAAACTTATTTTGTTGATTATATATACATGTACCGTACTTTTCAGAGGAATATAGGTTTTTATGAGTTTATATTTAGATTTTTTGTGTGTGTTTTCTTTTTTAACTGTACACCTCATATCCAGAAATTAAGGTACTCTAATACTTTGCATAACCATGCTTGAGGAGATGCATAAAATATTTAGCGAGCAACCATTTAATTTTTAGGGGGGGGGGGGGGGTATAGGATCCTGCCTTGAATTTTTATTTTCATTTATACCCAAAAAAAATGTCCTGCTGACACACGTATTGCATTTTTTTCTTCACACCTAAAGTGATCTGTCTATTTATTTTGCCAAAATCCTGGTCCTGCTTTTGGGTTTTTCTTACAATTCAGAGACTATCAAAATCAGGACAGGTGAGATTAAACAAGGCAGAAGTGAAAGTTTCAGATAAAAAGTACTTTACTAATGTCGAAAGTAGAAATAGTGGCGATCACTTAATTGCCATTAAGGCAAATATAAATGTAAATTTTTTTGTCATCATTTTACAAAATCGCGATACGAAAACATTATTTCTACTACATGTAAGAAAATAAAGCATTATAAGTATTAAAACTATAAGTAGTAAAACACCTATAAATATTCATCGATTTTAA
Source organism: Mytilisepta virgata (assembly GCA_028015205.1). NCBI lineage: Eukaryota > Metazoa > Mollusca > Bivalvia > Mytilida > Mytilidae > Mytilisepta > Mytilisepta virgata. The sequence continues at coordinate 73,766,436 of CM051521.1, forward strand.
GGGGGAAAAAATGTAGCCATTTCATATTGTCAAAATTGTTTGGAAATAAATTGATATGAATATGCGTCAATCAAATATTGTTCATTTGTATTCGTAGATAAAATAAGATATTTAAGAATTTGTACGAGAATGGAAATATAGATTGCTTATAGTACTTTTGTAAATGTATAGTTTGAATAATAACTAATAGATGATACAATCTTGTCTATTGCTTCGATCTTTAATCTCGGTAGTTTTGTCCAATAATATTCCCACTTGGACTTGTCGTCAGTCACAACGACATTATTGCTAATGTAGTGTTTAAATATATATGAAGATGTTATCTAAGGCAAACGGCAATTTTATCAAATGTCTTTCTGGAATAGAAATCAAAAGAGCTCCAATTATTTAAATACCAACTGTTTCTGCTTAATGTAATTTATATACAAAACTTGGGAAAATGTTTATGTAATGACGGATGAATATTCTATGAATTGAAAATTGATAGAGCAATTGGAATGCACCATCTAATAATGTGCTGAAAGGTAACAGATACTTTTCAGGCATTATTCATTCTGTCGCTCTAAAAAATTTCGAAAATGACAGCCAACAGAACAGCAAACTTTTCAACGAATTTTGAACAATCATTAAAACTTGATGAAAAGGCATTGACTGGACTTATTGTACTTTATTCTTTTACGACATTATTGTCGATTTTCGGCAATATTATTGTAGTAATAGTTTTTAAAAATGGAAACCGATCCAGGACGGATTTGAGACCTTTCTTAATAAACTTAGCAATTGCCGATCTTTTAATGGCATTGTTCTGTATGCCGTTTACATTTGCCGATGCTGTGGTTCGCACTTGGATTTTTTCGACTGAGCTTTGCCCAGTTGTGCTTTTCATTCAAATGGTATCTGTTGCTGCCAGTGTCTTTACTAACATGGCGATTGGAATTGACCGATATTTAGTCGTTATGTATCCTTTACATCATCGCTTTACACTTCAAAGATATAGATACGTGATATTCATAATATGGGTCACGGCGTCCATGTTTGGTTCTGTACAATTATTTGTTGCTAGGACGTACACGGAAATGAATATATTGAAATGTGATGAAGTTTGGCTGCATACACAGTCAAGAAAAATTTATACAGTTTTTGTACTGTTATTTACATATATTATCCCTCTGGTTATTCTCGCCGTGACGTACACAGTCGTTTCTTTTTTACTTTGGAAAAGGATATCACCAGGTAATAGAGACAGATACAGAGATTATCTACAATGGCGATCCAAAATAAAGGTAAGACTATGCTTATGCGTGCACTTTAACTATCTGTTGATAGAAAATGACAAATACGTCATGCATATTCAGTTCAAAAACAATTTAATCAACATTTCTGGTGTGTGGCGGAATATGGGTCCACCAGGGAGGTTGGTTGGGTAATTTATATACCACTCATAAGACATGTAAGACGAAAACTTGGATAGGGTCAGTTTTAGTCTTGCAACAGAACACCTATATAACCCATCAAAGTATTCTCGCAAGGTAATTTTTCGTGAAAACAACATGATACTCTCCCAAAATAAGACATCGGATTTCCGCGAACTCCCAACTACTACTTGACCTTCCTACCTACAGGTAGTGTCCCGGCCTGGCTAAAGTTTAACTCCTGGCTGGCAAAAAAGCAGGCGACAATAGCTAATATATTGAACTGAATTCATGGACGATTTTCTATATATAATTTATATATTTATATGTTATTATACACTTCTAATATAAATAAATTTAGATTAGAACATGTATATATTTATATTTATTTTATGAAGCATTGTTTAGAAAATATAATTGTAGAAAAAGTGCACGTGCTAATTGAAATATATAATCAGGTTTTTTTTTTATTAGTCCTGATTATTGACATTTTATTTTATTTTTATTTTTAATATATTTTTTTTTATATTTTTCAAAAGAAATATTTTTTGTAAGTTCTTACAATAAATAAAAAAAGAAACAAAGAAATAAAATAAATAGATTTTGTTTTATTTTGTATATTAATATTTTTTAAAATGATTTTATATATCATTTATTTTAACAATGACAGTTAAATCTTATCTTCTTCCAAGGCAGTATGCGAGTTATTTCCGGACTAAATCTGCTGCAAATATGTTATTTACCTTATCACGACAAAGCTGGCAAATGATAGGCTGTCGAAGAGCTTTCAAGTGTTCGACGATAGCTAGCTAGCCGAGACTGTATAAAGTATATATATGTATATTCATACTTCTGCTACATGTAAGCAACAAATGCATAACAGGAAAGATAACAAATGACATACTACTCAATCAACGCCACCCAAAAGACAGAACCCCACATAAAAAACACGGAAGAGCACAAAACAAAAACATGAACACAATATAGAGTAATGATAGTCTAATAGTACAAACACTGAACAGTTGCGGGGTAAAAGCGTTTTATGGATACCCAAACCTTCCACCTTACCTATCCTTAAACTCTAGTGCATAGAACATACTATAAAAGCCAATACAGAAACATGTAACCAACAAGGTCACGGCTTGCTAGACCTGCAACAATTGGTTGGCCAGTACATAATTTAGACTCGGAAGGTGGGGGGGGGGACTCAGTGATATTTAGATACGGGACGTGCAGGAAATTCGGGTCTAGCTTTTACAAAGTCGGCGGAGATTTCGGGTCAGGATTTTTTGACACTCTGGAGAATTCCGGTCAGGATTTATTTCTGCAGATTTCTATAAAGCACTGAGGAGAATTCAGGTCTATCAATTATGTTTTTTAGATATCACAACAAATGTTAGTATATTCTGATAATTTCGGGTGTGTAATTTTAGCTTTCCTGGATATCTCCGGGTCACCAATTCGATATAACGTGGATAATTTCGGGTAGCGGTTTCAACTTCACCGACGCACCCCGTCATGTAATGGTCAAGTTACCCCCCCCCCCCCCCCGAGAATTTAGATAGAGTGTCAGAATATGTTCGTTTTAACTGTAAAACTAGCTAAGGTTCTCATAGCTGCTGGTCGGACATTTTCGCTTTATTAAACGAAAAGGTCAGAAATAACATTCACTGAACTGTTTTATGCTATCTCGTCATTTGTTCAATAGAGATCGGCAGTATTCACGAGAGGCCTGTATAAAGTTATAGTCTTCATGCCATTGGAAGAAAGAGCAATTTGAATTTTACATTGGAAGCTTGACAAAAAGAACAAAATCTCAACAAAAACAGTAGCAATATTCGACACAGTCTGCTACAACATTATGCTATGTGATTTCAAAGTTTTTCAAGACAAAACTATTGTCCGTCCCATATAACCCTGCAAATGACTTCTTGGTGACAAAATAAATGTTCTTCGTTACAAGTCTGTACATTTCAAATAACATTTAAATATGTCCTTAAAGTAACATGGATCAATCGGTCGGAAACAAATCTTGCACGGAATTTAGCAATGATGCATTTGTTTGTGGTGACGTCATAATTTACGTAATAATCAACTTCTCGCCTAAATAGTCCAGTCAATCTAGCATAAATTTGACCCTAACCTTAAAGTAATTGCAAAAGAAGATTTTTAAGTTTTAATCTTAAGCATTATGCCCCAAATATACACAGAAAAAAGTCCCACAAAATCTAACTTGAGGAAGATTAAAAAATCACGATTCTAATATTCCTATGGGCATTTGCATTGAAAATGGGAGATAACTCTGCAAAAAAGGCAGAAATATCAATAAAAATTAATACAAAATTATAACTTTACCGCTTCTATTCAGTAGAATGTATTGATTCTTGATATTTTAGCCTTCTTTAGAGTATAACAAACAACTCTAAAGTTTTTTTTCATATCTTTTTTTCAAGCTACAACCTAGATTTCGTAATTCATTAGTTGATCATTTATTAAATTTTCAACTTGTCAAGGTAAAGAATCTCAAATTTAATAAAAATAATTAAGCATATATTCTTCTTTTTGTGGTTTAAAGTTTCTTTAAACAAGGTAGATGCTGATCAAATATAATTTACAGATATAAGCAATACCAATTTTTCACATTATTTTTTTCAAAATGGTCACAAAACCACAAATTTGCAATTTCTTTAATTAAAAATGCGCAAAAAAAAATAAAAATACCCATAACATTTCGGTTTTATACATTTCATGAGCAGAAGATTATCTAATATAGTCAAATACGAACTTATAACCCCATCAAAGTATCATACTTTACATGAATTTTAAGAAAATCAACCAAAAACTGACAAAAAAAGAGTCATTTTTTGCAGAGTTATCTCCCCTTTCCAATGTTAATTTCCATAGGAAATTAAAAATGCTGTTTTTGAGTTTTCCTCAAGTAAGATTTTATGAGACTTTTTTCTGTGTATATTTGGGGCTTAATGCTATAGATTAGAACTAAAATATTTTCTGTTGCAATTAGTTTGAGGTTAAGACTTAGTCTGACTGGACTAAAAATAAAAAATGTGCTGTCTTAAAATATTTGAAGCATTTTTGTAGTGGAAAGGACAATAATTAATTACGAATCATGGAAATAACAGGTAGTAAGTTTAATACTTTTTAATTTAATTTTAAGGAAGTACTTGAGATACATAACAGAAAAAACGACTTGCAGATTAAATCTTGTGAATACTGTAATTTTATTACTTTCTGTTTTGATTCTGTGTTTCATGTTTCTGCGACATGTTTTGTTAGAAACACCTATATTGAACCAATTTTAAAGAGTCACTAAAGAACATGTACATGGAAGTTTAATATATACATGTAACGTCTGTAAACCTATGTCGGCGGAACGGATTTTTCAAAATTTTAGGACCTTCATCAATGTGAATTTCTCTAATCCTTTGGCTGAAGGATGTAATTAGCTGCATCGTATACACTTAAGTACATGAAACAATTGAACTAACCTGATTTTGTTCAAACATGTCTTCAAGGGAAACACAAACATTTCTCGTATGGAATTTTCAATGTAAAAGGGTGATAACTCTTCTTACGAGATTTTATTAAAATAAGTAGTTTATCCCCATGTCATGAATGTTGCATGAAGTATTCACGAAGTGCGTTAAAAATATTTAAAATCCTGATTTTATAAATTTTAGGATTAGTGTAAGTTAGTCAATACAAGTTTTTAATTTTTACAAAATGTTCAAGTAAATTAATTTTTCTATTGGAAATTCCCCATTTAGAATCATTTTTGAAGTGTACAAACCTTTATGTTTTCTTTGACGACTCATTAAATGTTAGTTAACTAAAAATATATAAATTTATAATTCTTACATTTATATTTTCAAAATGTCAAAAACCAATTCCACAACTGTGGTTTAAAGAAAATGCGCACATTAAAAATGTAAGATACATGTATTTTCCCCTGGCAATTAGGATTAAGATGCAAATATTGCGTACATTGAGCATTTTTCCTTTCATTTTGTTGTTCTTAATTTATAAGGGTTCTGATTCAATCGAAATGATTGCATTGCTTACAAATGTACCTATTTTGACCATTTTAATAATATTTCGTTGGATGTTTCGTCACTGGCCCGGAATTATAGACTGGGGAGTTAATATTAATGTGAAACTGACCCATGGAAATGTTGAACATATATACAAAAGCAAGTGAAAATCGCATTTAGTTTTTGGAAGAGTCCATGCTACCCATTTCAGTTTTGTGTTTGTGTTGTTTTTTCGACGATAATATTCCAAATTTTCACTTTCAGACAGAACACTATCTTCTTATTGACTAAGGTAATATCAACAGTCAACAAATAAGTCCGTCATTCGGGTTTAAAGCTGATTATGTCTATCAAAAACTAATTATTTTCAGACTAACACATTTAATCTAACTTACTCCATGCATATGTATATGTTAAAACAATTGGTCTATTGCATATAAGTTTGATATCCACCAGCTCAAATCTATTTGTCCTTTTTGGTTAATTACAAGTTAATTATTCTGTTTAGTTATCTAAGGGTTTTATTTAACTATGCAATGAAACATCGTATCATTAAAATTATGAATTTCTGTAATCCAACTGGGATATCACTTCAAAGTGTTTCTCTGTGAATTATTACAATGATAAAAATCTGCTGTTCATATTTCCAACAGATGAACACGCTATTCTTTGATTTAAACCTTTTGTAATTTAATAACTCAAATTGAAAATTTTCATTTTGATCTATACACAATATTTGTTGGGTGGACTGTACTTCCCGAAGGTATAAATCGCTCAGTACTACTATGAAACTAGCATTTAGAATCAGTTTATTCTCCATTTGATCGTGTTTTCGGATTACGGGTAAGTAATTCCTTGTTGGAAAAATGTGGATTATTGACGATGGTCAGTCATTAAAATTACAGTGAACCCGCGGATTTTTTTCTTCCTTTTTATTAGTTTTCAACTAATATATACATGTATATCTTAAATTAACATATTTAAATTATGCCATTCCAATTTTTTCATCAAAAGCACTATATTTGAGAACAACGAAAATACACAAATGTAACAATGGAATTCAAAACGGAACAATACATATATTTAAAAATCTAAATATCCAAGCATGAATTGTTAATAAAAAGGGCAAAGATTTTCTTATTGAATTATAAATATCATCGCATGAATGTAAATATTACGCGATACTAATACTGATGCAAAAGATGTGCACATTTAAACTCATCAGTTGTGCTTAAGGCCTCAAGTTTTTGAAATGCAAAACCATATCCAAAAACAAAAGAGGTAAAGCCAACAGCATCTAAAGAGAGAGATAAACTTGTGGCATTGGGGTTTACACTCAGAGAGGCTCCCAAGAAACTATATCTCTCCTCACGATTTTGTTTTGCCTGTATAAAGCGAAATTACATGTAAGTTTGAATTTAGGAGATAATTTACTACATAGTCAGTTGATGGTATTATAGACACACGTTTGAACGATGACCAGCTATAACCTTAGCACAACTAGCTCTAATTTGCCCAATTACCTCAGACAAAAAAGCTTTAAGTGGAGTGTCCCATAGGGTCATATATGTTAAACTAAGTTAAACTAAGTTCACCTTTGGTAGCCATCTTGGTAGATCGCGTGTCATTGGATATACTTTTGAAAGAGGACTACTGAAAACCATTTCTGTAACATTTGCTTCTTATTATCTTAGTAGTCTAAGACAAGAAGTTTTCGTGAATTTTATCAAACCGTTATATGCTTAATCTGGCAGCCATCTTAGTTTGGCAGTCAATAAATAAAATCTTGAACCATCTAAGAGCCAGTGATGCCAAAGTTTGGTTCTAATTAGCTCAATGGTTTCAGAAAAAAAATTAGACGTGAATTTTCTCATACTGCTGACTGACGAAATCTTGATCGTCATTCCGGTCACCAGATACAATTTTAAATTGATTGATTGATTGATTGTTGCTTAACGTCCAGTGGCAAATATGTCATGCTTCTTGAGGACGAGAACCAGTTCAATTTATCAAACAATTCAAATAAAGGTGGGATGGGACATAAAGGGGAACCAATTTTGACAGCCACTGTAGAAGGAAGGTGGTTGGGTAGGGTCGGAAAATTTAGTTTTCTGTAGCAGCCATCAGCCTACTATTTTTCGAAAACTACAAAAGCGGTCTTTAGCGTGCAAGGAGTGTGGCATTCTCCAAAAACGTTACCCACTATGGTCCGCCGTCAAGCTTTCCGTATTATGACCTGACAACCCCACAACGAGAGGGTCTCCATTATCCGGAACTTGGGGACACGCTAGGTAGCTCTATGGGTTGAGCTCCCGTGATCCGTTACATGTGCCTAGACAATTTTAAAAGAACACTTGAAAAACATCTAATCAAATGTTGTTTTACACAAGTCCACAGGTTACCCTATTACAACGTAATAAAAACAATTTTAATTCTAATAAAAGCACCGAGGCAATCTTTTGTTTTATACATGTTGGATAAACGTGAAAAAACCTTCTGAATCAAACATGAGAAATTAGAATTATTCGTAACTTACTAATAGCCCGACGTTACCTTCATGTTTTCTCATTTTGACTTCAGCGTTTTCGCTCGTTTAATTCACCCTTCTAAAAAGAGAAAGTCTATGGATATTTTACTCTGCATATGTTACACTTTTTTAAAAAGTCGCCCAATGCCCTTCAAAATCTCTAGGGTAAGCTGGTGTGTGGTCTAAGTGTTTGCTCATTATAACTAACGAATAAGTTACTGAAATTTTTTCTACATACCTAAATATCTCTTTGGGAGATAGTTTTAACACAAATTTGTCAAATTGATGTCTTTAAGAAAGTCTTTTCAACGGGAAGGACTTTCATAACCAAAACGATTTTTTTTTTGCTTTAAGTAAGTTTGTGTATTTCCTTCTATATGGCAGTAGAATGGTTGTGAGTGTCCTTTTTGGCATTATTCCAAAAAGATATTACAATCGTCTCTATACGCGACCTTTGCGGGTAGAAATATCTTGAATTCGTTAATAAGCATGAAATTGTGTTTGTTAAGGTAAATATTTAATATTAAAAAATCAACGGCTATGACTGAAACAAATACAGGGGGAAGTGGCCCAACTCCTTTAAAGGTCGTCATAAGGATTGGGTCGCAGAGGACCAGTCACAAAAAGAAATTTCTGTTTCATAAATGAGACCATCGTCGGAAACCCACGGCCGGTCGCGCTTACGCTTTGCTTCCACTTGCCTTACCGATAAGTGGAGGCAAAGCATAAGCGCGACCGCCGTGGGTTTCCGACTTTTAGAAGGAAGCAAAGCGTAAGCGCGATCGCCTTTGGGTTTCCGACGATGAAATGAGACAAGATTTCTTCTGTTAGATTTCACATCGTACTGGGATTACATATATGATTATGTGGACAATTTTGATAAATTTGAATAGACAAAACTTGCAGATCGTGATAAATTTTACAGCACCATTTTCAAATCTCACATCACTCAGTCTGATTACGAATACGCACAAGAAGTCTGGAGGGAATTCACCATTACAAATATGGGAGAATATTATGATCTCTGCCTCAAATCAGACTTCAGTATGGTGGATAGGGAATACGTTTTCAGACGCAAGGTTTCAAAATAAAATTTCAAACATTTTACCATTTTCGACGAGGATCTGGTGGAAATCACCTGTCAAAAGGTGAATCTTAAACTTGATTAACCCATATATTGTTATATTTTCATTTTGGATTTATCGAAAGTAATTATGTACAGTTACTTTTAAGATCATGTAAAAAGTAAATCGCGTAACAACGATCGGGTATCTCTACATGTATGTGCGACTGATACTTATGGCAAGCCGTTTTACTATTTATTCTAACTTCAAGATATCTCATATAATATATAAGATATCTTATATAATCTAGTTTTTATAAGATATCTTATATACTTTATAAGATAGCTCATATATTTTATAAGATATCTCATATAGTTAATTTATAAGATATCTTATAAAAAATTATATGAGATATCTTATAAACTTTATAAGATATCTTATAAACTTTATAAGATATCTTATAAACTATACAAGATATCTTATAAACTATATGAGATATCCTATGAAGTTTATTAGATATCTTGAAGTTAGAATAAATGGTAAAACGTCTTGCCATAGATACTGACAGTCTTCTGTTGGAAATTAGAACCAAAGACGTATATCGAGACATGAAGGCTGACAATCATCTGGATCATCTTTCCAGTTATAACAAAGGTCGTTTTCTTTATGATGTCACCAACAAGGGGAAAAATAGGAACATTCAAAAACGAGACGAAAGGTTTACCAATCCAAAAATTCATCGGATTAAGATCGAAAATGTATGCTAATACCTGTCAATCTGCAGCGAACAAAGAGCACTTATTAGCTAAGGGAGTGAAAAAAGTACCATCAAATCAGACCTTTCCTTTGATATGTACTATGTTTATTTTAACAAAACACAAGTAATGAGTAGTATGCATCTGATTAAAAGTGAAAAGCATAGATTAGGTTTCCAACGATTAAACAAAACAAGTTTATGTGCTGCTGGACAATAAGCGGTGGATATTGGAGGATGGGATTTCTACTTTAGCACATGGTTTCCATATAACAAAGACCAATTAATACACAAAGTTTTTATTAATTTATTTTTTTTATAAATAATTGGGAAAGAAATACATGTATACATATATATTAAACATTAAAAATCAATAAATGGTTTTTTTCCTCATTCTTGTCAATGTTTGAAATGTCCATCTGTTTTAAAGAAAACAAATGAACTAAATATACGAAAGATTAAAAAAAAGTTGAACTTCAACAATATTAACAAATAAATCCATTGAAAACAGAGAAAACCACATATGCTCACGGGATCGTAGGATAAAATAACTTTCCTAGATTTTAAAATTTTAAAATTGATTCCTAAAAAGTGAAACTGATTACAAATAAGAAAATATATATATATATATATATATATATATATATATATATATATATATATATATATATATATATATATATATAAAGGTTTCTTTTACATTTGAAATCTCAACAAAGTATCTGTAACATTATAACATTTTTAATACATCCTGCCAACTCTCACTCATCCTCTCCTTTTCTTTTTAGTAAAATTAGCCTTGGATTAGGCGGTACCGTATATCAATTCAACATTATTTCAGATTTGCTCAGAAATAACCTTTGTCAACAACAGGTCACAAAAAGGTGTTTGGAAAGTATCTTTTAAATCATGTAAGATTGGTATTGGCAGGAAATCTGTCAACTGTTTCACCTTATCAAATATTTTGTTATAATGCCTTTTAACTAGTAAAAATAACGTTTTTTTATATAAGGTATGGAAAAAAGTACACGTATTTCCAAATTTCTCTGTTTTATCTTATCGTTTATTATTTCTTTAATAAGAGAATGCCAGTTATGTTTGGAAAAATATGTATACATGTAAGTACCCGTAACTCATAGATTTTCATATCTAGACATTCACTTATTATTTTCCTATTTTTCATAAATCCTGCATCCCTTATGAAATTCAACAATGTGTTGTTTCCCTTATTCAGTTTTCTTTGGATTAAAATTTCCTCGCATAAAATAAAAAGATCATATACATTTAAATGAAAATCAGACTGACACTTTATTATATGTAAATAAAGTAAAGAATAAATTTTATCTCTCCTTAATTATGTAATTTGTAAATATTTATCTAAAAATTGTCTCTTTCTCTCTCATGTAGGGTGACTATATACAGCTTAAAACTCAGTCTGTGTCCGTGTCCGAAAAGACTGAATTCCCACGCCTCCTCCTCGCCACTGCCTCTACCTAAAACTGGTCTGCGCCAGCTATAGCCCCGAAGTCAATAGATTAAAAAGAACTGTAACACATATTAATTCATTTGTATGTCTTTTTCCGTTATGGAAGGTGGGGACGAAAACGACTTTTCCGTAACAATTTAAAATGACAGCAAAAGTGAAACGTTTTCTCTACGATCGCAAATGAAAGTGGAGTATTAATATTAGGATAGACTACAGTTGTATGTCTTTTTGGAATAATTCATATGTCGACAGTGCCGTACATAACAAAAGCAATACAACATGAGAATTAACGAAATGTTAGTTTATGTGATGTTCGTTACAAATTTCATTTAAGCAGTCGAGATTATGTTGGAGTATGCATTGACAGCGAAGAAGTAAATATTTATAAAGAACCGACCGATGAAAGCATTCTCATAACTTTAAAGCGGTGGACAGTTTTAAAGAGATTAATACCTTATATGTATAGACCATTTGGTCAGACTAAAAAAAATGTCATAAATGAATACTTACCGATCCTTCAGCGATTTGATCCAGGATGAAGTGATTTTTCTTTTTATTCTTTTTCTTGCTTGGACTCTGTAATTATTTAAATATTTTTTAAAGAATTCAAGTAAAAATCAGAAAGTAGAAAGAAACAAGAACTTTTCCTAGAACTCTGTGAATATTATTAATAAAAATGTATCATATGACTGGGGTCTTCGTCTTCGACTTCTTTGATTTTCCGCTTTGGTTTCTCCTGTTATTGAATAAAGCACATGAATTCGTTTAACTAAATATACTTATAATTAAACGTCAAAACCATATTTTTTGAAAAAAACAATAGAATATAAAACCGACAATCTGACAAAACACAGAAATCTAGATGAACATATGAACTGTTACTAAGACAGAAACTTTGAACAAGTTTGTCTGTTTAAAAAAACACTGGTGGTTCGTAAATAATTTACGGGAATAAAAAAAAACTGTCTTTAGCTTTCTGTTCTGTCCCCTTATTTTGAAAATAATAAAAATACAGTTTAAAGTTTACGGGCGTGTATTTGAAAAAAAAAATTCTGCAATGCATGTATACACATCGACAAAAAACCCTTAAGGTTGATCGCTGGTCATATTTTGGTCTATTTGTCAGATTTTCGGAATCCTCGGGTTTTATCCATTTCTTAAACATGAAATTTTTTGCCCATGAACCCCTACTTTTTCTTTTATAATTCAATCATGTATACCTTAAAATAGTATTTGACAAAATTTTATGAAATCCTTTTATTTTTTCATACATTTTTGAGAGACTGAAGTTGTCAATGCAAAGACAATGAAAAATCCAGAGAAAAACCATTTCTGCAAATTTTCAAGGCCTTATAGCTCTAAAATGAGCACATGAACCTATATTGTTTTCTTGCGTATTTGTTTACTATTCATATGTTCTCTCAAACTAAAACATCTATTTCAAATCCTATTTATTTCCTATTAGACCAGCGATCATATTTTAACATTTTTATGTTGTGATTTATAGAAATAGTGTTTGAAAGAGAAAGAAGGAACAAATACATTTGAAATATGAAATGGCAGAAGAGAGTAGGTAAAAATATCCATTTATCAAAGAAAAAGATGTCGAAAATTTATTCAAACATAATGACGTTAATCATACTTACCTGCTTTTCCAGAACCTTCACCTTGTTGTCCATGTTGGGCAGGATTTTGGACATTTTAACCAATTCGTCGGTGCCCAGGAGAACACCCGAGTCAAATTCACCAGTCTTCTCGATAATCGCATAGTAGTAATCCTTGTGTTTTTTAGCTTTACACATTTTACCCTCCAGAATTTCTGAAAGAAGCAAGCCTGAGGTGACTTATCTTTGAGGTATATATGTACCATCGTGAACTTTGAAGACTTGAAGCGGCAATAATAAACAAGACAAAACAACTGTACTCTTTTATACAGAATTACGAATATTAAAAAGAACTAAACCGTTGATTATCTTAATTAATGTATTTATCAAAAACATAAATATATGATGAATGAGGTAATAAAACAAAATCAACTGCATGTCTGAACCTACCTTTTCACGAAATACATATTGGAGTTGTTAATTGTAAAGAACACTGGAAATTATGTTGAAAAAAGCTTGATATAAGGCACATATGTCCAATTTGCTTAAAAACAAAATGCAAAGTTTACATGTTAGTAATGTTCGTATTTACTCTGTATCTACTTTTGTTCATAACTTTTCATAATTTGGTAATATTAAAGAGGAGAGTTACAATCCAACAAAGCTAGTTCAATGCCATCTCATATTTTTTGTGCCTGTCCTATGAAAAGAAATCTGGTTTGTGGAAGACATTTTCTTGATGTCTTCTTTCGTCATTTAACTTTGGAGATGGGATCTGTTTTATTTATTTTTTTATTTTTTATTTTTGAAATGCGAAAGACTACTAATTTTTTTTGTCAGACCATTTTATTTCAAGGACTACATTTTTTTTTATCCTGCTGTTTTTCATGTTGTGTCAGTTTTGCTTTTTTATGTTTCATGGTGCTGATAATAAAGGTTCCTTCCTTACTAAACAAAGTATATGATTTCAACAGAAAACAAGGAAAAGAATTGGAAATGGTGAGCTGTCAAAAGGGCATAACACGACTTAAATGTATAAAATACAAAAGCCGAACAAAACCAAATACAAAAAACAACAACCAAACTAAAAGTTAAAAATTACCCATGCTATATGATTTCAACAATTTATTTTTATTTTAACATTAACGTATATATATATGTAACATGATTATATTTCAAAAAGTCTTGTCACTTACACATCTAAATCATATGAACTTTGGAATTTATTTTTTGAAAGACGGATTTCGGAATGTGCATACAATGTAAACATCATATATATAAAAATGTGACAAGATTTATAAAAGTCTATGCAGTAAAAAGCTGTAAAACAGGGAATGTGGTGATGCTATCACTTTTTAACTGTGTATTTAATATATATATATATATATCAAGCTAATAAAAAACATACTTATATATGCTATAAAAAATATCATGGGTTAATGGTTGAAAAAAGAAAACAGCGCCTTCATTACAGTCCGGCATTCATATAGAAACAGATTCTGTATAAAACAGCAATGATAATTAGAAGAAACATATAAATGTATATACAAACATATATAGATTTAAATATAATTACCTATGTCATGTATGTTATAAAAATAAAGCCCATTTCAAATTTCAGTATTAACCTTGTGTATACTTGAAAATACTTTAATTTTTATTATACAACATTGTGTATGAAACTTCAAAATTTGAACAAGAAAATCTTTATGTAACATATAAAACTTCCAATAATCTAAAAAGAATATGAATAAAAATATATTTAAATTTAAAAATTGTACTTGATACTAGAAATATGATCAGCTTTTTTTCAAATATTATAAATAGTCATAAAAAATGTCAATATTCATGTACATATCTATTATTATACAATTCATCAATCATTTGTCGATCTATTGCTATAAAAGTAAAATTTTAAAAATCAATTAACAATAATGCATGTTTTCTAATAAAAGAAGGTCAAGAAAATTATCCCTACATATGTTTGATCAGACTTTCTTTTGATGTAACGAAAAAAAATCAGATTGTCAACATAAATGCATGATGTGTAAAACTGCATCAATAAAATTATTTTCAAAGATGAAGAAAATTTCATGATTTATTTGTTTTATGCATCCTCCAAAGTTAGGGTTTGTATCCACGTCCGTTCCTACAAACACCTGACATCACACATTCATATTTTGCGTGTCGAACATATCGCCGCCTGGTGTGTGACCTATAAAATTCTACCTACGACGCAAATAGAAACTTTGACCTAGAAATGCAACCAATGAAAATCGTCACTTCCAATCCGTAAAATACGAATGTGTGATGTCAGGAGTTTGTAGGAACAAACGTGGATACAAAACCCTGACTCGGGAGGATGGTTTTATGAAGATATTACAGAATGATCCACCTAAAATCAATTACTAGGACTTAATTCATCAAACCTTATCAAATATTGAACTTTAAAAAATTAGGATTACTTTAATTTGTAAAAAATTAATTTCAGTAAAGTTTTGGTTTATGCTTTAAATTTGGGTATGGTTGTCCCAAATGACGTCACTATATTCTAAAATTGGTCGAACGAAAGAAAAGTACATTTTCTCCAGAGTAAATCCATCTAAGATAAAACCTACTTCCCTAAGGATATTTATATAATATTCGATTACAGGCCTTCTCTGTGTTGTTAATTTCATGAATTCACCTTGTCTTTATTTTATCCGTTTTACTTTATTGCTACACAGGATTTTTCCTAACCTTACACCTACAGTTTTCGTCCAATTTTAGTTTATATAATTCTTGATCTTTGTAGTGCAGATGTACTTGACAGATCCTAAAATTTGTTTATTCAGAATCCCGAATCGACGTTATATTTTTTCCTTTCTTGGAATTAATATAATCAGTTGACAGAGAGCCTCAGAGCATGTAAATACGTCATTAATGATGTTTATTTCATATAATGAATCAAATTTCATTGTAAAGTAATAGTTGCATAAAAAGACCTAAGAGACCTGGGGAATTATTGCTGTTATTGTAGGGATAAAATTGTAGGAAATGTCATAGTTTAGGATGAATGATGGTTATAAGTCTTTTCCTTCTTAAATTGCTAGGCACCTGTGACGGATCACAGGAGCTCAAACCACAAAGCTGCCTAGCGCCTCCCTATGTAGAGGATAAGGAAGACTCCCTTGTTGGGGGTTGTCAGGTCATACTACGGAAAGCATTACCCGCGGACCATAGTGGGTAACGTGTTTGGAGAATGCCACACTCACTGTGCGCTAAAGACCCCTTCTGTAGTTTTCGAAAACGAATAGGCTGGTGGACGCTGCAGGAGGCTAAATTATCCGACCATACCCAAACATCCTACTTTCATATTGGCTGTCAAAAGGTTTCCCTTTGTGTCCCATCCCACCCCTGTTTGAATTGTTTGATAAATTGAACTGGTTCACGTCCTGAATAAGCATGCAATATTTGCCACTGTACGTTAAGCCACAATCAATCAATCAACCTTCTTAAATCGGGGCAGCAGTGGCCGAGAGGTCTAGATATAGTTTCTCATAACTAACAATAATCACTAGCCTGGCAACACTGAGGTCATGGCGAGGTGTGTTCGAATCAGATCCGACATTTACTTTCGTAGATCTGTGGTTGTCTCCTGATATTTTGGTTTCCTCCAACAATAAAAACTGGCTGGGCAATACCTGATTTTTGGACCGCCAGCATTTATATCATGGATTTCTAAATATTATGTGATTGTACCTAATAAATATTTATAAAATCTAAGACAGTTTTAAATTTTACAATAATACAAACGCCATATATCAAATACATTTGACCTAAACACACCTATTGACAGTACATGTCCAATCCGGAATTATTCTGAAATTACGCAACTTTTTCATGACGTGACAAACCAGTTGAGATCAACTAGTTCCCGGTTGTAACATGGCATTGTGAAAGAAACTTTACAAGGAGTCATATTTAAATGGTCGTAAACACTTCAAATAATCTTTTTATATAATTAGTAGCTACATGTAGGAGTCAACATGATGTTTTAAAATTATCATCAACCTAAAGCATTTTCCTTTGAAAGTTATCCTTTCCCTCAGCTCTTTATTGTGACTTGACCCCAAGTGGAAGTTGTTTAATATCCGGACAAATACGGATTGGACATTACTGTCAATAGGTGTATAGTGAGCGGTACGTCTAAACACCACCAAGGCCGCCTTAGTGCACTAAGCTCTTAAAAAATCTTAAAACTGCACTAAGCCCGTGATGGGATAGTTATATAAACACCAAAGTCTATCAATACGATAAAGTATTGAATAAATAACATTGATTTCAATTTTGGATTTTATATATTTAGAAATAAAAGAGTTATTTACATTTTACATGGCACGCGCCGACTAATGTGTAATGTCCACGTTATCACATTGTTGATTGACTCCAATCAAGCTTGACGAATTAATAAAAGCTGCACTAAGGACACAATTGACAGGTAACATAGGCACCAAGAACATTCACTTGGATGTGTTTTATTATTGAAGTAATTATGTTCATGTTAAGTATGAAAAAATAAGTAATTAAATAGTTTATGAACATGTTTAACGTGGCAAGCTCCATATCTGTTGTGTAATCTCTGATCACTTGTTAATTGCTCCTGACCATCATTCTTTAAGGATTATTAATTAACAAGTAAACAATCGTCATTTGTTGCTAATTAGTGATGATAAAGACGGTTGTCGATATTTTCTTTGATGCTTTGTTAGAAAATGATTGTTTTAAAAAAGTGTTTATTTACGCTGTTTTGCTGTGATTTTTTTCGGAAATATCAGTAGAAACAAGTGAAATGGAAAGAATTCCATATGGCACCCCAGCTGTGTATATTTTTGACGGAATAAAGATACAGATGTTCTTATTGGGGTGCCAAATAGAACTCTTGCTGTGAAAATGGCGTTTACTCAAAGACGAGAATGTATATAATATTTTTTAAATAATTTGTTTACCATTCACTGTTTCGAAAGTTGCACAAATAGACACAGGCTCCAAATATTAAGAAATATAATGTGGCGTCCGTGGGGTTCAATGGATCCAGATATCAAAAAGTATGACAGAGAGCTGGAAATATTGCAAGAGGTAATTATTTTTTTAAGGAGAATAATACACAGGCTATATCACATGCTATATAAACCCAAGTACCAATATCACTCCGAGGTCTTTGGTTATAAACCTTCAAATATAAAATGATCTAGGACTCTCTGTTCAAATTCACTTAAAAATATTTTTTTGATACCAAATAACACTGTTTACATAATGTATCTCGTACTTTATAGGACCAACTGAGTTTTAGTGTCTAACAGTACATAGCAAATTTTAAAAAAAGAAACAAATAAGAAAATAAATCCTCATTATTAAATATGTTTATAACACAAAATATTTTCGATATCTTTTGTCTTCCCTTTTCAGTCATCACAGTATGGATTTCAATATTTGTCTGATGTAGTTAACGATAAGAAGAAAAGTATGCAACCATTTACATATTCGTACAAAGTAAGCAACACGCTCATCTTGGAGAACCATACAAAGTTAGTGACAATGGTAGTTGTCTTTTTAATGCAGTTTCCTTTGCACTTTGTGGGTCAGAAGATTTGTCAACCGAACTCCGGTACCGCACATGCATTGAAATGGTGTCAAGAAAAGATTTTTACACGTCACTACCAATTGCCAAGAACATTATTTGGGTTTTTCCTAATTATGTTACCACAGCATTTGAATGTGCCTCAAAGCGTGGTTAGTCATCAATGTGGACATTACTAGCACTTGCTCAAGTTATTTGTATACCCATTAAATCTGTCTATCCACCATTGAATGGGCACACTGACCTTGCATTCAAGACATTAAACTTAACAACAATCCCTCGCAATTGCCTAGATGAAAGTAAATATGTAACAATCATGTGGACACGCGAATCTTGTCACAACCCAAAGCAGATGTGGACACCGAATCATTTCGTTCCATTAATTGTCAACAAGGCTACTAGCATCAATGCCAGTATTTCAACAGACAACCCTTCTCACAGCCATGATCAAACCCATGAGTTAATGTCTGATACAGATCAATCCAATAACAACGAAGAAAAATCGGAAGTAACATCTTCTTCAACTACTTATGCTGATACTTTGAATAATAGTTCCACAAGTGAAGTTGACACCGAGAGTACTATTGCCCAATCAACTTATCCATTACCTAATGGCCAGAACTTAAATGCTACACAACTGTTATCCGTAATGTTAGATCAACAACTTAAAGTGGTCAACTCTATTCCTACTAGTTTCAAAGACAGTGTTTATTGTGTTCTTGACAATACAAGTAATATGTCTCCACGACAGAATTCTCAGTATAGTAATTTTACAGATGACTGCGGTGTTTGGGACACACACAGCGGCCCCACTAATAAGACTGATTTTATAGTTCTGCCTGGTAACATTTTAAAGTGGACAGTTAAGAAAGACGATGTTTTCTGTTATGAATTAAAGAGCAAAGGGAAAAAAGACATTAATACCTCATACTCCACAACCAGATAATGTTGTAACGCTTAACAGGTATTATACATCATTGAAACGTGACAAGTCATACAAAAAACGTGTTAGTTGGTTTTCCAATCTTCGAGACTCGCTCAAAGACCTTAGTCATATAGCAGTTGCAGAATACTCGGGTATGGTTCCGCGACAAGGTGAATTGCATGGTAATACCAAACATTCATCACAAGAATATTTCAGAACTGATCCAAAAATAATAGACAAGGTAAAAGAGGGTCTATCTCACAAACAGTCTTGTTCCGAAATCTATCAAAATATGGTTTTAGATAATCCCGAGTCAGCTCCACGTGATCATCATCAAATACGCAATATTGCCTACAACCAGAAAAAACAACATAAAACTGCATCTCTAGGAAATGTAGCAGACGAGATTGTTCACATTTTTTCCCTGGTAAACAACACAGACTTTGTTAAAGAAGTTGTATACACAGAAGGTAACAACAAGCCACCATCGCTTATCTGTTATACAAAAGACCAGATGAAGGATATGACACAGTTTTTAAAGTCCGATAATGACCGTATACTTGGTGTTGATAGGACATTCAATCTTGGTGCTGTCTATCTGACAAACTTTGTTTACAAAAACACCAAAGTTGTAAGAA
The DNA here is from genome assembly GCA_028015205.1 of Mytilisepta virgata. Classification (NCBI taxonomy): domain Eukaryota; kingdom Metazoa; phylum Mollusca; class Bivalvia; order Mytilida; family Mytilidae; genus Mytilisepta; species Mytilisepta virgata. Next base: position 73,786,515 of record CM051521.1, read on the forward strand.
AAGAAACTGGTGAGCATCCAATATTTATTGGTCCACTATTTTTGCACTGGGAAGGCTCTTACTTAACTTACCATACGTTCTTCTCGCATGTAAAAGCACGCATTCAAGAGTCTGTTCAGTGCATTGACCTTAAAATTGGAAGTGACGACGAAAAGGGTCTCACAAAAGCTTTAGACGACGTCTTCCCATACCCCGGGACAACACGACTGCTGTGTACAAAACACATGAAAGACAATACTTCTGATCATCTCAAGAATATTATAGGTTGCAACGATAAAGTGCGTCTAGAAATCATTGATCAAATTTTTGGTCCAACGGGACTTGTAACAACTGACGATTCTGTAGAATTCGAAGTTAGATCCAGAGATATAGTTCAAAACTATCCACAGTTTGCCAGTTACTTTGCTTCCCGTCTTAAAGATAGACTCTACAAAAATGTCAGTGTCCCGAGAAAGCAGCTCAATCAAGGCCGCTTATGGACCAACAATAACTGTGAATCAATTAACCATGTTTTCAAGAAATCTTTTAATTGGAAGCCACAAAGAATCCCAGTTCTAGTTACAAAACTACATGACATAATTAAAGTGCATTTTGCTGATTTGAAAAGATCGTTGTATGGAACCGGTAACTATGAACTCTTTGGTCAATACAATCGTTATAAAGTGTCACAACAGTGTTGGAACTCTAAAACACCAGAACAGAAAGAGAGACTATATCATAAACTTATTAACGACTGTAAAACATCAAACTGTTCAAAAGAAATTCAAGCAGTCAACAGTAACTTTACAATTCCGATTCCACAAAGACTTGCCAAAAAACCGAATCAGCATAAAAGACCAAGAGTGTGCCGTACCAAACCCAGGTATTAAACTATATGTAGTGTATTGGTATACACTTTCAAAATAATCATGACTGAAGTTTCATATTTTATAAACTTTTATATGTTTAATGATTTGTGTGTCAACCATACATAAATGTTTATTAATTTCATGATTCAAATCTGTTGATATTTATCAAACAGAAATATTAATAAAAGAAATTATCATATTAGCTGTTTTTATGCTTAAAGGTTCAAACCTATTTCAGTTTCTGTCAGTTATTGTCAAAATAAATATTTCATTCGACTGTCACTATTCTAAAAACCATCGCAGATTTTTTCTTTGTTAGTTTTTTTTATTTATAGTTTTATGATCGACGAACCAAAAATATAAATAAACAAAACCAAATTAACAAAAAAAAACAATGACCATGATAGACTACAAGAAAAAAAAATAATACATGTATCACCAAAACCAAACAAAAGAAGAGAAAACAGAACAAATAATTTATAAATTCTTGTGTTAATAACATAAATTAAATTGTGTAATGTAATGTAATATTCCCATGTTTCCTGTCCATTGTATCCCCAGTGCAGTTTAATTCGTCAAGCTTGATTGGAGTCAATCAACAATGTGATAACGTGGACATTACACATTAGTCGGCGCGTGCCATGTAAAATGTAAATAACTCTTTTATTTCTAAATATATAAAATCCAAAATTGAAATCAATGTTATTTATTCAATACTTTATCGTATTGATAGACTTTGGTGCTTATATAACTATCCCATCACGGGCTTAGTGCAGTTTTAAGATTTTTTAAGAGCTTAGTGCACTAAGGCGGCCTTGGTGGTGTTTAGACGTACCCTATAGTGACTGATTGGTTGAGTGTTGTGTCTACTCGAAGTACAAGGGCATCTGATATTTTTACATTTTAAAGATTTATACATTTAGATATATTTCCATAAAAATAAAATTTACATGTAACATGTCGTGATTACATATAACGGCTTTTCTATTCCACTACAATTTCTTACAGACGTGTAGGGTGTACAAAAAATAAAATAAACCACCTAGCTACCTATTTACGATTTGGTTACATGCTTGAAAGTACAAGTATCAAGGTTTATGATGATGTCAGTCATTTGGGCGATATTAAATGTATAGGCTAAATTGGACGATATTAAATGTATACACTAACTCTCTACGTTTATACCAGTCCATCCCTTTTCCGCAAATCGATAGCCCTTTTCCGAAAATTATGTTATCCCTTTTCCGAAAATTTTTTTAATGTCCCCTTTCCGAAAAAGCACGTATTCCTGTTTCCCCGTGCTCACCATGGAGAGGTGAATTAGGATTTTGAGCAGGATATTTTAAAAATTATTTTTAATTTTATCACAGACTATTTAAAAATTACGTCAATATACATTATATATGCATACAAAAAATTTTAAAAGCACTAATATGTATATATTCAGAGGTCTGTTATCACAGAGAATTTGTTTCGGTGTATGTTACCTCCATGAATGTTGACCATTAATGGAAACCAAATATCCAAATAACTGTGAGCGAAAACTCACTACATGTACATGTCTTGGTGTATGTATAATTTACGATCTTGTACGTGTACTATAAATTTGACCTACCTGTATTTTACCTGTCGCACCTGTATTTAACATTTAATTAAAGAAAGGGGTAAAGACAATTTGCGGAAAAGACCTATTAAAAGCATTTTAAAATTTTTTTCGGAATGTATGTAACTGTTTCATGAGACCTGTTGAAGGAAACAGGATTTGTTATCTTTACGTTTATTTGGGTCTTCAGTAAGAAAAAGCATTTGGCAAATTCAATGGATATCGGTTATATTTGATTATTATTCTCTTTCTTAGTTATTAGTAAGTATGACGCCAAAATGTTCCGGATATCATCAAACAAAATTGATACCATGAAATGTTAATTAAATGTAACAAGTAAGTTGTAATGAACATCGTACAAGGAAACTTTCATATTTTATTGCTTATCAATCATGAATTTTGATAAATTGAACAATTGTTTTATTGCACTTGTAAATTATGTGGTAACAGCTGTACAGTCATAACGATAGTGTTATAATTGTTTTACAACTGCGAGTTCGTTCTTCATAACAGATGCTTACCAATAAAATATTGAAGTATATGATGTTTTATTTTAAACGACTTCCTATGAAATCTATGAAGATTTTTATAAAATAACTTGTAAGAACAAGATGAGGAATCTTCAACGTGGTAAACCGAAATTGTATCTATTACACATATTAAAAAGGGTATACTTTCGTATACTTGTTTTAAATCAATAAGTATATTTTTCTGGTGATACATGTATTTCTATATATATATTTAGAAGTGTAAGAATTACAAAATGTGTATTTGGTCTTGGTCTTGGTAGATCGAAATAATAGACATATTTAAATTCTAATGACAATCACTTTAAAATATCGCAAAACGGTTTGACTGTTACACAATTCTTGATTGAAAAGCGTATGTTTTGTTAAAAGCATATATTAGATTTTTATTATTTTTGTTCTATATACTTATTCATCATTTTACTTCATTTTATTTTCTTAGTTTTTTAACCAATATCATTTCTGTAGCTTTTTTTTATTAATTTTTATTCTATACAAAATTATAAGAAAAGACCTATAAACTTTTTTTCTCATGATAATTTCATTCTCATATATCGGCACAATCTGGTGGTGATCTGATGATCGGGTCATGCACATACGTTTTCATGTTAACAAACAAAACTTTTATGCCCAATAGTTGATAAGTTAAAGTTTTCAATCCGCGAAGTCATGAATATAGGCGATATTGGTAAATTTCTATCACTTTTTGGAATATTGCCAAGAAGGAAGTTCAGAACCAAAACCCTTTTACTGTCATATGAAAGGAGATACATAACCTCACTTACAGCAAAAATTCGTTTTGGGATGATTGTCCTTTATGTTCACAAAACTGTCTTAAAGACGTGAATTTTGCAAATTTGTGTTAAAACTGAAGTGATATTCAGGTATGTAGAAAAAAAATTGTTTATTATTATCCATTCTTTAAAGACCACATACCAGGCTATGCCCCTAGATATTTTGAAGGGTTTTAGTCGACTTTTTGTTTGTTTAGTTGGGGTTTTACGCCGTTTTCAGCACATTTGGCTATTTCGCGGCGGCCAGTTTTTATTGGTGGAGAAAGCCGGAGTACCCGGAGAGAACCACCGAGCTTCGGTAGGAAAATTGGCAATCCTTGTCAATTTATATCGGAGTCGAACCCCCCCCCCCCGCCACAGGTGAGATTCGAACTCACAACCTCCTCGCAACCTCAGTGTTGACAGGCTAGTGATCATTAGTAGTCATGACGAACTACCCAGAACTCTCGGCCACCGAGGCCCCTAGTCGACTTTTTGAAAATTGCTCTAAAAGTAAAATAAATGCAGGGGAAATGGCCCTACTTCTTTTATACATGCACCTTTTTAGCATAATGTCCGATTTCAATACACTTTGTCTAAAATCTTGTCTGTGCATTAACTTAATGAGGTGGATGTGATGTAAGATTGGTCTTCTTTAATATCAAGACACAATGACAGAACTTGATTTCATATATTAATTTTAACTGCGACAAAAATTTGAAATCGAAATGTTAAAAATTTTAAAGTCTGAAAAATTAATCAATACAATTATTTCTTTTGACGCGATTTTTCCACATGTTAGAATTCAATTTCTACGCTAGTTTCATTTGGAGGTACAAAATGTAACTTATGAGAAAACAAATATTGTTCTTGACATGCTTGACCTGAAGGTGCAATGTGTATTTATCTTTCAGTGTCTATTGCCCTGGGGAGAACACTGTATTATTATCAAAAATTTGAAAATCAAAAAGACAATAATATATTAAAACTTTTTATTTAACAATTATGAAAGTGTAATTTACATTTTTTACATTTTTGCACTCTGATCTTGTTTAAATTGAACTTTAGTAATTGTTCTGTTTAATAAATTTTGTGAAATTAATCAATCCTCTTTAATGGTTGTTAAGTTTTATTCTTTTTCAAATAAAACCATATCCGCTGGGTCAATAACGCTTCTACAACTTTTTTATTATTTGTATTAAAAAAAGTCTTTTGATTTTTCAGCCATCAACACTTCGTTATTGAATTAAAATAAACATAAGCCCTCTTTATAACATTAAAGTAAATACTATTCAAACAGATTTTAATATTTTTTTAGACAAGAAATTACAAATTATGATGAAATGGCTGCTCAACACGAAAGCCGATTTCACTCTGAAAGAAAACAGTCGAGGAAGCTATCTCGCTTACGCCACTTTTCCTAACAGCATTTCAAACCAGTTAATTTTGGGTAACTTTTCGAGTTAAATAGTAAGTATACAACCGGAAGAAATATTAGTTTTTCAAAACATACCCCGAATTAATACCAAAAATCATTAAAAACCAACCCAAATTTTCCGCACAACCCCGTAAAGGTTTATATATGGATTACCCCCCCCCCCCCCCCCCCCCGGATGTATCTGTACAGTGAAATTTACCCGCAGATTTCCCATCTGAGCACAACTAGTGTAGCGGATACTTTATGTAGAGCACGATATGCTTAATATCTAAAGTACCTTGTACTATTTCCGGTTTTTATTGAAATACAAAAATGAATGCCTTACACAAGTATATTGTACATGACTTAAACGAAACAACACTAATCACTTTTAAAAATTAGCCTTACCAATAACATATGATGTCATCTGGTACTTTAGCAGACTCAATAACCGGCTAGAAAGCAGCAGTTGATGGGCACGTGTTTAGTAAATAAACGTCCGATCGAAATCATAGTATCATCTTGCAAAAATTTATTGAGGTGTTGCGTGTGAGTCTCAAGATTAGATTGACTTTTTTACAAGCATACTCCCAGCAAAAAATATTATATAATCAAATTGCAAAATAAAATGTTGATTAAAATCTCTGCTTAAGTTTCAGGAAATAGATTATTTTAAAATGAAATATTTTTCCTCAGTGTAAATTTCCTGCCATCTGTCGTAAACGTCGTTAAACAGTAAAAACAACACTCTACAAATGTCGGTGAATACTCATATGCATATATCAACAAAATATGCTTCGGTAATTTTCAAGATGAACAAAAATGGGAAATATGAAGCAATTAACTAAAATTTTACAAATGTGTTGGATAATAAATGAACAGAAATAGTTACATAACAGCTTAATATGAAAACTATTAACTTTTATTTGTCTGACGCCGTCACATCTTGCCTTGCTTACATGAACTGATGAGTCGTAAATCGACGAAATGTGCACAACTTGTATCAAATGATTATATGTGTAGTTACATCTTCAATATTTAATATTCTTCTTAATCTATTCCGTATTTTTGTGTTCAAATGCTTCGGCTGTCAATATTTTACGAACATGTTGACAGCTGAAACAAGGAAGGGAAAGGGGGACGGCGTCGTACAAATGAAAATGTGTGTTTAATTGTTTCTGAATCAGCTGTCAACATTTTAAACCTTAAGCACAACTCACAGGGGTAAGTCGTGGTTCGACGAGATTCGTATCATAGATTATTAATTTAATCCCTCTTAATTTCCAACTTGGATTAATCAGAAATTAATTATCAAATAATAAATCATGTTACAGTGCATGACGCAGGTTAACGCAGACATTGTACATTCATTAACTACGTGCCAAAGATTAAGGGCTATTTTTATCAAATCTAAGGGAAACACCAAAATATTGTTTTAAATAAATCTCAATAAGTTAAATAAATTGCAGATACGAGAACAACTAGATGATTTGTAGACTTCGTCTTATCTTAACACAGAACTTTATTTTATTGAATAAATCCTTTGATTCTAAATTTAATCTGTCATTTTTTCTTTATTACAAAAAACAAGTTTTTTACAGCTCTTCGATTTATAGACTTTTTTTCTTGTTTACATTTGAGGAAGGCGTCATCCTGGACAGATGGGTTAAAATTATCTTATCGGATGAGGAATTGCTTTAGATATGCATGTACCTGTCATTCATATGGTATTTTGATCGTGATTGAGCAGCACTTAGTATTTATTATAATTCGTCTTTTTTATGATTAAAAAAATCATAAGTTATTGATGCAAAAACATTGAACTTGTAATATATGTAATTCTTCTTTTAAAATTCCGTGTATAAAAGTGCGACTGTATCTGACAAACGGCTATCGTAACCAAGTACGTACTTCTGAAACTGACTTCTTGATGAAGAACTTGGTTCTTCTGTAACATTCCAATTAACAGTTAGGTATGTCCTAAAACTCAACATAATTCAAACATGTCAAACGTGCATATATTCGACAATATCACTTGTGTTTGTTGTGACCTCTTACATACCGTAAAATTCAAAGAATTGCACCATTTTTTTTAAATCCCTTCTCATGCAAAATGCAATAATTGATTACGACTAACGGTAAAGAAGGGTACGTTTTACTTCCATTAAAACAAATCTTTGAGATTTTTCCAAAAAACAATTTGCAGTGAAAGAAAAACACACATTAGCTATTTTTACAGTAGAATCGAGCAAAATTTGACTCTCTCTAAATTAAGTACTACCCCTTCCTTCTTTTGTGTTCAAGCTAGCGGTAACTTTGTTGAATATCACATATTTAGTAATCATTTAAAAAAAATATCCAGGTGTTAACACCAAACGTGCCATGACATAATAACTTTATGCTGTTTTCACGATATGAAGCTTCTCTTGAGCTCTACTACGTCACTTCCGCCTAATTTTCAATTGACCCTGGAAATTGTTCATGTTGTTTACTATATGAAGAAAATAATATTGCACAATTTAAAAAGGAAGATTTTTTTTTTTTTTTTCATTTATCCAAACCCTTATTTTCAAATGGGATAGATAAGATAATGAATAACTTAAAGTGGTTTATATGGTTGTAATAATCGTACGTTTAATAGAAACAAGATAAAAAAATTAAATTGTACAATGATACATCTAATATGTCATGTATGTATAAACGGTAACATCAAAGATAGTAGTTTTGTTTCTCTCAGCATGCATTCAACGTAAAATAATTTAGTCGGATGATTTGCTTTCCTCTTTTTATCAATAGGTTGTAATTGATTGTAGTTATTTTTCAATGTTACTTTCAGCACTACATGGGCTTATGAAGTCTGTATTAAACTCGTGCATGCTAGTTTGCATTGCAAGATAAATTTAGGTTCAAAAAGAATAAAAAACTTATCTTTTCTTATCATAAGACAAATTGTATTTTAAGTACCAGACAGTGATTAATTTGACAGCATTCATTATTTCTTTGTACAAAAGCTAGTAATGGGATAATAAGACAAAGATAGATTAAAAACAAATGATTCTAAAAATATATGATCAACAACAAGGTTACAGTTATTTCTTTGTGTAAATACACCATTATAGTAAAACAGCTATTAATAAGTCTTATCTTTCTCTGCTTGATGTTATATACATGTTTGTCCCGGTATCTTTCAGGCACGTCAATAGCAAGTCCTACTTTTGAGCAAACGTTTAAAGGTATATAATTCATTAACAGTGTAAATTTCCACAAAAGCTGTTGCTATTACAAAACTGGTGGCTTTGATACATTTAGAGATGCATCGTAATTTATGTAAGAGCCAAGATTAAATATAGATACCGTTGGAGTCGTTTAACATTTTCTATTATAAAATGAGTATCAATATTATTGAATGGACGTTTTTCTATTTCATTTAATGGGTTTTTTATGAAAATAAAACTAATACAGCTTAATATAAAGTAGGCATCGAGAATAATTACATTTTGTTTATACCCACAGACTATCTCACAATAATAGAATAAAAAGAGGTTAATAAAAATGGATTTTAGAATTTCCCGATCCCAGTCACTACATCGTAGTACATGTAGTATATACATGTAGCAATGAAATTCGCGACTTCAGAGAAGATTAATTTGAAATCACGCATGAAATATGAACTGGAGATGTACAATTGTAATTGGAGACGAGGTTATTTCGAATTAGAGATTTCGATAGAATTGTTTCCCGATACTTAATATTGACACGTTTATCGCATTAATATTTTGATTTACAGTATTATTTGGAATGTCACGTGCACAACCCGACCATCGGAAATTATAATCACAAGATAATTTTCCAAACCGTGATTTCAAATTGTACTTCTGAATCCATGTTAACGCAATCTAATCTTATATATCGAATTCCGAAAGTTGTGATCACGCATTTTATATATAATATCACAACTGAACGATTCTAAATTGGCATTTGAACAATTGTCAGTGTAAAAATATGTTTTGGTATATTGGATGTTGGGTTTATGGATTATTATTACAATTGTCTGTCATCAATATGAAAAATGAAAAATTCCACTATGCACAAATTGTAAAATATAAGGTATAAAATTTGAATTGCCGATCTTCATATTTAAGTCCCAGCGAGGCTTTCAAATGTATACTACGAGACCAAAATTTTTGTCCTCCCCTATTGTGGCAAGGTTTTTGAAGGTACATTATATCTAAGGACCAAGATACATTGTATGTTCTAAGATGATCTAAGGATATACATCTATCTTAATACTAACTGATGTTTTCGAACAAACCTTAATTTACGACATGTCTTTAAATTTATTGTAAAGTTAGGATACCAACATATCTTACAATGTCTTAGGACAATCCTAATGGTTAAATATGATAAGTAGGTTAAACAATGGCAAGTTTACATTCTCCTTGGTGAAAGATGTTATAATATGCCTTCTCTAAAGGAATTACAATTATTTTTGGGGAGATGATGTGGAAAATGAGGGGGGGGGGGGGGTACCCTGAAAATTTTTCGCGACATACATGAACCAACTATTTTATCCAAACATACAATTAATTTATTCAATGTAAAATACAATTAATTGATGTAATGTTATATTAAATCCTGCCATTGTTAGCACATTTTGCACCCCCCTACAAAATATGTGATTGATTCCTCAAGGAATAATTTAGTTAAGTAATATTATGCTCATGATTTGGTTTAGTTAAATATATTCATTACAGCATATACCCTCAGAAGTTCTAAAGTTAAATATAATAATAAACTCTTCACCTACTTCTCGTACCCATAATGCTTTTTTAAAACAAATATTTAACACAGCTAACTATCGAGAATTAATAACTAAAAGTCCCTTTAATAAAATTATCATAAAAATAATAAGAATTGTTATTTTTATCAATATCTAAGATTCTATCATTATGATAATAACTATTTGAATTCAAGATTCTTTTTTAATTTGTATTTTATTCTTTTTTATTCATTTATTTGACAATGTTTGATACAAAATATTACAGTCAGTAATACAAATATTCAATGTTATACATGTACATGTATAACAGATAGGACAGTTCTGAGATCACCCTTAGGAAGATACATGTATGTCCTTGAAATCCTAACATGGTCCTAAAATTTGTCCCAAGACATATTTAAGGACGTAACTTAGGATAGTTTCCAAAACCTACTCCATGTTTTTTTATTGTCATTGTGTGCAACATAGAAGAAACAAATTATATTTTATTGTGACTAAGATTTTTTAGAACACTCTCTTTGTTCGTTTAATAATTTATCAAAATATTACATCGAAGTTTATCCCAGTAGAAAACTATGTTGAAAAAGAATCACAATGGAATAAAAGGCCAAAACTCTGAAAAAAAACTAGGACAGAAAAATAAAAAATAAAAATCGAATTAAAAAATACAACTAGTATAAGTATTCTTAATGTTAAATCAAACAAAAAACTTAAAAATGACAGTAATTGTATCACATGTCTCTACTGCTATACTGACAACCGTTCAATTGAAGGCAGAAAATTCGCTAAACGTTAGTTTAGTTCAAGATATAGCATGTATAGTGTCAAATTCTATATGATTAGAAATCTAACTTTAGGTGTCTAGTTTCATTTATGACACATAGCTATTGTACTATGTAAATCCTAATGACGACTGTATCTTTTCTTGAGTGATAATATAAAGAAAGACTGAACATAACCCTGACAAGAATAATAACGCAATAATTGTCAAAAGCATTTTCTTACGATGCAAAATAATTGACACTGAAACAAGAATTATTGTTACTATTATCTTTCGTAGATACAAATAACATGCTCATTGCAGAGTGATTCAGGATATCATGTTTCTATTTTCTTAGTTCAGTGTTTGTAAGGACTAATTGAACAGTCATGTACATCGTTGTATTTGCTTGTATAACTTAATAAATTTAGCTTTGTAAGTTTTACTGTCGTTTGATGAGACATTTGTCAGCTGTCATCATGTGACTTTTTATTATTTTATGCTTTTTTGATCTTCTGCGTAAAAAAATATGACCCGGGAATCTACGATGGCATTTCAGATACATGCAACTCAAATACAATTGAATGGAAAAATAATCTATAGAAAATCCATTGAATGTGATATAGGATTTCAATATTGTTCAGACGATACAGATATAAATTAATACATTAAACTATCCTCTTTACAGAAAATCTGAGATGCATTTATACATAGTATATCTGAAGAGTGAGCCATTCTCTACTTGAATGACTTCTGTTTCAGCAAATGATTGGAATAGTTTTTCATAAAAACAAATCATAGTAACTATGGATTTATAAATTTATTTAATTGATGAACGGTAATAACGTCTTCAGAACTAACATTTTAGTCCCAGAGTGTTGTCTAATTTTATCGAAGCTCAAGAAGAAATTGTGTAGTTTTGATTTAGTCTAGTCACTGCAATGATATATAGCTTTTGTCGCGTGCGGAGTGTAGTCTGCCAACGTAAATGAAAGACGTGATTTCGAAACTTTTTAGTTTAAAACATTTTAATTCGTGATGAACAAAGGATGTAGTCTTTGATCGTATTTATGAAAAATAATCAGACCATACAGATGAAAGATATATGATTTTATATTAGAATGGAGAATTTATTGAATGTCAGTAAAAACGCCTCAGAGGTAATTTCATTTTTACCCTCGATGGTTGATAGCCATCCACTGATTGGACTAATTATTTTGTATTCGTTGACAACATTTTTGTCTATATTTGGAAATATTCTTGTTATAATTCTTTTCAAAAATGGAAAAAGGTCAAGGACAGATTTAAGACCTTTCTTAATTAACCTTGCCATTGCTGATTTACTAATGGCTTTATTTTGTATGCCGTTCACATTTGCTGACGCAATATTCCGGACGTGGATTTTTACAGAACCGTTTTGTCCTATAGTTCTCTTTGTTCAAATGCTTTCTGTTGCTGCTAGTGTATTTACTAATGTTGCAGTTGGAATTGACAGATTTCTAGTTGTGGCCTTTCCTTTTCGTCACCGTTTTACAATACAGCGATATAAATATATCATCATTATTATATGGATATCTTCGACAATTCTAGCATCAGTTCAGTTATTTGTGGCGCGTGCTATGCGTTTTGAATCTGGAGTTCTTGTTTGCAATGAGATCTGGCCAAACACTTATTCAAGGCGTATTTACACAGTTTTTCTTTTGATATTTACCTACATTATTCCGCTCATTGTTCTCTCAATTACATATTCTATTGTTGCATTTTTATTATGGAAAAGAACATCTCCTGGAAATAGCGATCAGTTTCGTGATTTTTTACAATGGCGTTCAAAAATTAAGGTAAGTGATAAAATCATGCTAGACAAATATTATATGGCCTCGATAAAACTTATGTCAACAAAGTGAAAGAGTCTCATCAACAAGTTTTTACGAACAACTTTTTCACAGGAATAAAACTACAACAAAAATCCATTAATATAACATTTATAAAACTTGAGATTTCAGACTATTTGTTGCAAGCAATCTTCAAGTTTTTATTCTGGTCTGTTTTTACATTAGACTCAAACCGAACATACATGTACATTGTATATGACCCCTGTTATCTCACTCCTTTCAACCTGTTTAGATATAGTTTTGGCTGCAACAGCACAACTAATGAATCTTGTTGATAAAAAATTATACCATAGGGCATTTATTGCACATGTGATTCAAATAAATTTTCATTTATGCATTTTTTTCTGTTATTTACATTTAATATTTTGATTTAGAAAATTTATAATAGAAAACTCTGCGAGCATTTTGATCCAGCAAATACCTTATATGTTTTTCATAATGGTAAATGTACCGTCTCAAAAACGGAATAGTCAATCAAAGTAAAATGCAAGCCCCATCGACATGTTAAATATTTTACACCTACTGCCTTCGGGTGAGTGCCATATGCTAGATTACCATACGAATGCAAAGTATTCCCGAGACGTACATGTAGTTAGGGTGATATTTTGTGTTGAGTGTGGCAATCTGCATACCATCTTCACTTGAAGGCATCATATGTTATATTATATTGAATGCCAATTCCATTATACCATAGTGCAAGTAGAATGACAAAAAAGTAAATTCGGAATTAATAAGCATATGGAGAAGATAACACTCATTTCCGATACGGAGGGTTGTATTACGATAAGATGGTGGTACAATGTATTCACCCTTCTGGTATTTCGGTCGCTGAGGATGAAATTTCACCCGCAGTCAAGGAGGGCGTACTGCTTAATTCAGGATGGATTGAAATACCACATCTCTGTCAACCAATTAAAGCTCGCGATTTTTGAATATATCAAAAAACATATGAAAAAACATTATACATGTATACAATTACAAGAGTAAAACATTAACAAATGGTACTTTATTGTTTTTCATGATAATGCAGTACGAAATATGCTTTTCAAATATTGAACATGCAAAAATGATTAAACAGAATTTATTCTACGTTATTACCCCCAAATGACATAAATGCATGTTGTAATAAATTTTATATCACACGATATTGGTTTTTAAGCATTCACACTATACCTCCATGGCGAAAATGTTTTAAAGCATTTGTGATTCCATGTAGGACATAACGTATATGCTTTTTATTCGCATTCTAATAAAGTACACTACGTATTCATGATAAACCTTTGGGTATTACGTAAGTTTTATTGAAAGCATCCATAACAATTGAAAATATATCGTGTGCTACAGTTCTAGGGGAGAATTAATTCATAGTTTCTTCTTTTTTTAAATTAACTACATTTTGTTCTTCAGTTGGAGGTATTCCAGTTCTTATATAATGAACTAAAGTCACGATGTTTAAAGTAAATATACGATCCCAGTATCTTAACATATCGGTTGTCATAGTGGAAATAAGAATAATCTAAATCGCAAGAAAACTAATTAAAAATCAATTTAATTAAATTTCATAACCAAAATATATATGCAGTTGCTATATTTCGTACCAATTTTAACTGACACAACTATACTTTTGCCACTTTCCCCTTTACTAGTTTGTTCACCAATAAATGCTCATTTTGAAATTTTAAAGATGTTATATTTTATTGAATTTGAATGTTAACAAATAAAACGTTAAACAGTAACATTTTTTAAAAGTTTCCTATCCGTATTCCTGGGTGAATAGAGGTGTATTTTGTCAACAGCATTTTTTTTATAATAGACACTCCGAACCAAAATCATTTTAATGTCAGATGAAATGGAATACGTGTACTTTCTTACAGAAAACAATTTTTGATTTTTGTTAAAAATGTTTAACATTCGGTTTCGATTGTGTTTAGTCTCCTAACTTTTACTTTTATCACCATAATTTCTCCATTTTCGAAATTTCAATGTAACAATGGTACTACGGAAACCACTTTGTCCTCCACAAAATAAATCCTGGTTTGGACTTCAGTTTGTTTGTGAATAATTGCAAAAACATGTATATGGAAGATACTTTGTGGAATAATAATTTCAAAGTGAAGACTTGAAAACCTTCAACGATTTCTAATCTCGCAGCGGAACGAGGGGAAAGGCACTGAATTTTAAAAACGAGTTGAAGATTTTCCATGTTTTTTTTACTTTTGAACGAGTATAATTACGTATTTCCTCCTTAAATACTCGATTTTTAGGTTTCCTGTATCTAGCTAAATTCATTGAGCAAAGTCGACGAAGTTAAATAACTTTACATAACAAGAAAAATAAATGGAAATGGTGAGCGGTCAAAAGGGGCGTAAAACGACTAAAATGTATGTAAAAAATAAAAATGAAAAGGTGTTGACTCTTTGAAACCCAGAGCAAAACTGAGTCCGTACATAAAATGGACTCAGGCTTCCTCTGGGTTTCAAAGAGTCAAGACCTTTTTATTTCTATTTTTTACCTACTCGTGATCAAGACCATATTGGTCGAAACGTCGAGTATTTTTCTCTTTTTAGTTTGTTGTTGTTTTTTTAAATATTTTATATTTGGTTTTGCTCGACTTGTGTATTTCATACATTTTAGTCGTTTTACGCCCCTTTTGAAAGCTCACCATTTCCATTTATTTTTCTTGTTATCTATTGTCGCATGAGCTATTTCGCAACATACTTAGTTTTTTTCTTAAATAACTTTACGCCTGATTGGTCACAAGTTATGACAAAAAGAATTCTGATTGGACGTCACAACACTGCGAGATCGATGCACGTGCAACGACCCTCCATTGGTCATCTTCAACTGAAAACAGCCGTTTGCGGTAGACGTGATGGACTTTCTTTATAATAAAATCTCATCATATTTAAAATTGTATTTGATTTTTTTGTGAAGAGTAAGATGTTATAGCATACACACTGCTGAATTAGTTTTCATTATTGTTTAGGGGCCAGTTGAAGCCCGCCTCTGGGTGCGGGATTTTCTCGCTGCGTTGAATACCCATTGGTAGCCTTGAGCTGTTTTCTCATCTTTGGTCGGGTTGTTGTCTATTTGACACATTCCCCGTTTCCATTCTCTATTCTACACCCATATATATTCATGTACTTTTGTATGACAATACACATACAATTTTATGAGTTATTTCTTTTACATTTCTCTGTCTTTTTTGTATTTTCATACATTTGTTTGGATTATGACTCTTGTATATATTATGATTCCATATCCTACGGGCTGTTAAATATCCTCTATAAATAAATTAAGCCTTATAATTACATTAACTCTGTGAAAAATAGCGAAAGTCGGGAAATTATAAGATTGTTTCAGCCATTGCATGCTTACCCTCCCAGAATACCAATGGCCTTTTCGGGGAAAGGCGGGGGGGGATACATTCCATTTTCCTTCCTTTTTTGTACAGTTGTTTTGTCTTTGAATTTTGATCTTACGGATGATTTTTTCAAAAATTGTTCGCTTTTTTATTGTTTTTTTCCCAACAACTGAGTATCAGATTTCATTTTATTGATGTTTATGTACAATTTAAATAACTTAAGGTAGTACCTAACACTGCAGGGAGATAACTCTTTTCTAACGGACACCATTAATTGATTCAGTGAAGTGTTTTAAATATATGTTGCAATTTCAAGCGTTTAATCGACATAGATCTAATGTTGACAAAAAGACGCCGGTGACATTAATCAGCTGTTCATATGATTGAAGATTAATGTCAGAAATATCAGACACCTACATAATGGACAGAGAAAGGACCAAGTGTGGCTTTTTTAAAAGAAACAAAGCTAAAAAATCTAAAAGGCATAAATTTTTCAAAAAGTTGAATAATGATTGTAAAAAGACCTCCTTCCAAAACCCTGATTTACATGACCACAACCAGTACACACATTATTTAACTGACATTGGTTGTGAAGTAACAATAGATGAAGAAATTATTGATGTTAACAAAAGCAATGCTTGGATGGAAGGCAGAAGAGTGGTAGAACTCGATGTTTTGGCAAAGGAAATGTACTGCTGCCGTTGTAACTTGCCATTACATTTATCCAATACAGTTGGTGAGAGGTAAACACAAAACAGAGGCGGATTTATGGGGGGCCAGGGATCCCAGGCCCCACTTTTTGTCGGAAAAATTTGGTTGATTATATAGGGAATCACTAAAGCATGACTGGAGTGGGCCCCCACTTATGAAAATTTCTGGATCCGTCACTGCAAAAAGATGTGTCAACTCTGGTCTCAGCAAAATCCAATTTTAAAATATACAGAATCTCACGTTTTTCAGCAAGTAAAACAAGTAGAATAAACTTTTATAAGCAATATAGTAATCAGTTATAAATTGACATAAATAATATGGCACCTCTTTACCGTGTTTACAATCAAAACATGATTGAATGCATTTCCAACTGAGTTCTAAATAACTTATACACAATTAACTTAGCTTGACAATGTGACCCAGTAGTAATATTAATTACTTAAACGCCTTGGCTATCATGTATATATATCACGGACTTCTAGAATTAAAATTATTGTATCCTGCATTTGGTTTGAATTGTTGGGTACCTTTTTTTCTTTAAATAAACAATGATAAATGTAAGCTTAAGTTAGTAGTAGTAGTGGACCAAGTTTAACCAGTTTCCATGATTTTGAAACATGAAAAAGAAACATTATTTGCAATCATTGTATTTTGCAATGCAATTAATCTGTTTTGTAGTGAAAATTATAAAATTATGGATTTATAATATATATCATATTAAAAAAAATTCATCTAAATAGTTCCAGTTCATTTCAACATACTAAACAGTAAACTGAAAGCAGGGATCAATAATTTTAATTCTAAATGTCCCATATGTTGACACTCGTGGCATCAACTGAAATTTATGTTGAAACAACAATGACAGGAAAACTTTCTGACATAACTGTGGGTCTTCTTGGTTGGTTTTACGTATATTGTTACATAGACAGTTACTAATATATAACTAGATGTGCCAACACGACAGCCCAAGCAGTTTACAACAAATGAGATAATACCAGTGTTGAGCCTCATAAATGACTTTGTTTAACAAGAATGTGTCGATAGTACACAGATGCCCCACTCAAACTATCATTTTCTACGTTTGGTGGACCGTGTACTAACTTTCAAGTTGATTGGACTTCAACTTCATTCAAAACTACCTTGACAAAAAAACAGACGGACGGACAGACGAACGGACGGACGCACAGACCAGAAAACATAATGCCCCTCTACTATCATAGGTGGGGCATAACAATGATTACTTAATCTATTTCTGCCAAAAAAAAACAAAAGTTCAAATGCTATTTTGTCAATGCCAGAACAAATGAAATACATGTTTTATCTGTCACTAAGTTATGAATCCAGAATGGGCTTTAATGACCGCGCCCTGCTCTCCCTAAATTGAACAGAACATGTATGTAATTATGGCAATTATCAAATTAAAAGTGATATAAAGGAATAAGTTATTGAACATTATACAAAGTTGGTCACAAATATAAGAAATACAGATAAAGAGTTCTTAGAATAACGCACTTATATTGACTTGAAATGGCATTATTTTTGGGGATGACAAAGTGTGTCGATTGTCCGTTTTTGACCCTTAATGACCGCCCTGATTTCCCTTAAATGTACAGAACATGAGTGCAAGTATGGAAATTATGAAGTTTAAACCGATATAATGGAAAAGGTTAATATTCATATAAGTTGGTCACAACTACATGAAATAAATACAGAGTTATTAAGAAAAAGGCACTTTTACAGACTAAAAATGGCATTTTTAGGGAAAAAAGGGGGGATAACAAAGTATGCTGGTTGTCGGTTTTGGTTGGTTCAAAAATTCTAAATTTTAAACATTGTTACATAGTAATGTTCCTTGAATAGCATGCACTTTTTGAGGGAAATTAAACGACACATTTTTTCTACATCTTTGATTTCTTAAAAAAAAAAGATCTTTAGCCATTTCATTTTGGGCATTTTTCTGTACAATATTCAATTTTTCAGCTCAAAATTTGGCTAAAACTTAGAAAATAGCCTTAAATTTCAGGTTAATTAGCTGAACTGATTCCACTCTAACGAAATAATGTTAATTGTTAAGAAATTTTATTATTTTTTACTCCCAAAAAAGAAAAATAGCCATTAACCACTCTTTAAGCCATGTATGGCTATATCTTCGATTTAAGGGGGGTTTTAAACTGAAAATGTGCGGAAACCCTTGGTTAGAATTCCAAGAATTTTTGAAATTTTGCAGGTTATATCATTATGTTTCACCCTTAAAAAAATCAAAGAAATTAAACGACAGCAAATTTTGGTGTCACCTGTTGGGTACCACCTTAATATTCTCACAAGAGAGCGTACTTCATATCTTGTTCTTTGCCGGTTTTCTAGAATTTTATTCTGTTTTCGCAAATTTTGATGAACTTTCGGCGAACTTAGCCATAATAATGTTACAAAACATGTTTTCAAAGGCATCCTTTAATTGATTTTATTCCCACAACTTTTGTCTGCAATACATTAGGATGTCAATAGTAACTGAACTGTTAAGTCTTAGAGACGTGAAGCCATGTAAAGAAATGACATTGCCAACTAAGACACTGTCTGGGTAGGAGGTTATTTACTATTAAAACAGTATAATACTTCATTTATGACTTAGTCCGGAATTACCGCATCCGGGGAAGAAATTATAATTCCGACCACGTGACTTTAGTCTGAAGGGAAATTTAAAGGATAAATGCAAATCGGGCGAGTTTCAGATTTCTGTATTCATGGCATGATATACCCTACCCCCCTTTCCGGGACAGAAATTGTCGCAAAATTTACCGGGGCTGCTATTTTGTTATTGTTTCTATGCCTCATAAAACGTCACGTGATACGTCATTCTTTACCTCCGTCGCAAAGAGCGATCGATCTCGAAAAGTCCGGTATGTTATATGTACGATATTACTCTAAAAGTCTTCAAATTATTTTTAGAAGTGATTCATTTTGTTATATTAAACATTTGAAATTAATTTGAGGTCCTTCTATTATTTACATTTAAAATAAGGACTTGCAGTTTTCTTAAATATTGTCATTGTAAATTGTAGTGAAAGAAATTATTTGAGTTATTAGTTAAAAAGAGTACACTTGTCAGTTAATCAAATTATAATTAATATAAGAACGCTTAGTTACTTTAACATGTTTTAGGAGTTGCATTGTCTCTGAGCGATGACGTAATGCCTTACCACAAACGCAGCAAAGATCTAGAGCCTCCATTCTGTCAAAAATCAACAAAGAGTATAATGAAATTAAAAATCTTGTATTCGATGTTTTTTTTTTAAGTTACTTTGATTTTTGTTGTCATACAAAAGATGTTAAAACATTAAGAAATTAATAGACAACACAAAAGGGGCATTTACCAAAAATTTCGGAAACTATTTCAGTTTGGGATTAGAAAACTGAAAGTCCTCCTATCAACTCTAGTGAATTTATTTTCCCTCATGACAAATTTGGAAAAGAGATGTCTATTTTAAGATGAAGAACTTTACTTTTGGTAGTGACACACAGAACCCACATTCATTTACCCTAATAATACATTTTCAGATAAATTTTCAATCCTTTTCTATTTGTAAAACCATTTTAACAGCAAAAGTACTTGCAATAAAAAAAGTTGCCAAAATGAAAATATTGAAATGTACATAGTTGTACTTTGCATGCTAGGAATTGATTTGAAATACATGTTAGAGGTAGAGTTATATTATCAGTCATATCCCCGGGGTCATATCAACGGATTACATGTATCTGGTCATGATTTGTGATTATCCACTAGGTTACTTTCATTAAGATGATTTTCACACGACTTTCCAAATAATGGAGAATATCTAAGGCCACTACTTACTACACCGTCATTGAATTTCACCCATTTATAAATCATTTTTGTTTGAAATAAAAACAATCATCAGTTAAACCGGGTATATGTTGCATTAATTATTCTTAACTTTTATCAACTGGCCTTAAGCATTAAGGCAAGATATCTTGTTTTGGTTTTGCTGTCTTAATTTTATAAATGAAAAATTAAACAATCCAGACAAAATGGCCGCTTTCTATATTAAAAGTTTGTTCCTGTTTAATGATATTACATACATAAGGATTCTTAGTTTTATATTTTTCTGTCTTTTTGTTTGTATTTCATGATTTATTTGTCTCTTCTATTCTATCTTTTGTGTAATTCCAAAGGGAGGTGAGCGATTTTGGTATCACTGAGTTGCAAGCCATTGCCTTTTATATTCTGTCAATCGACAAAATTTTGACACTCGATTTATGCTATAACATTTTAATATTGCGTTTATTTCTTTTGTAAAATGGAGACAAATTAAAGAAAATTTTTAAATTGGAGGTCGGAGGTTTTGCAATTAAAGAAAAAAGGGCAACAAGTTAAAAACTATGAAGGGTCTTTCGGGTCACAATGCAATTTGTTGACACGTTCGCTAGAGAAACGCGTTGCTGTTTGTTCGCGTACCCTAGACCAACGCGTAACAGTTAGTTCTCGTATCCCAGAGCAACGCGTACCTTAGAGCAACGCATTACTGTTTGTTCGCGTACCCTAGAGTAACGCTTACAGTTCGTTTGCGTTACATGGAGTAACGCGTTGCAACTGTTGGACGTTTGAATTTGTTCACAGTATAAACGATATCTCTTATATTTGTCATGAACTCGTTTGTTCTGGGAATTCTAAAATATGTTCTAACCAGTAAAACTTGCGCTTAGTTCGCAATTTCAAATGGAGGATACAAACACGAGGCAATTTCTGAGTGATATCAAACGAAAATTTATAGTGTCTGTGTCAGAGAAGTATTGTATTCAGACCCTATTAATGATGTAAAGCTGTCATCAGTTCTTTCAAGGTTATCATTATATAACAAGACATATGATATATTGCATTAATTATACGTATTCTATGGTACAGCATTCAAGTGTAGAAGCGAATTTTTGTGGGTGTGTGTGATTGTGTGTGTGTGTGTGTGTGCGTTTGGGGACCTGCTCTGTTAAGAATCAACGCGTTGCTCTGGCGTACGCGAATAATTTGATACATGTTACTCTATGATACGTGAACTAACTGTTATGCGTTGCTCTAGGGTAGGCGAACTAACTGTTACGCGTTGCTCTTGCTATCGGGTACGCAAACCAACCGCGTTGATGTAGTGTACGCGAACAAACAGCGACGCGTTTCTCTAGCGAACGTGTCAACAATAAAAACTAGCCTGTGGTACTAGTATACATCTGCAACTTTTTTTTCTCTAATCTGTCTTCCTTCTTTTTGACTTTCCTGTATCTTATTTAAACAATTCAGCAATAGATAATTAAAGAAAATAAGGAAAATTAATCAATTTATTGTGCTGTACCTCAAATAATTGACTTGCATGTCAGCTGTTCAAAGTATTCTCAAGTAGAACATAAGAGCAACACTTCGGTACAGGATATCAATGTAAACACCTTTATAATCAAGTTGCTACTGACCTTAATTAAAACTACTAAAGATAATAATAACTATTTTTATATGGAGTGGATACTACAGATCCTATGAAACAAGAAAAATAATTGTACAAAAATATATATTTCTTTGAAGAACTTTGGATTTTTTTTTTTTAAAAAGGATAACATGCTGTATTGTTATCAGTATAAGTAAGAATATCACATTACGCACAGAAAAAAATCCAATGATTATTTAGTAGTTTTCCAACATCAAGCCTTTCAGTCAAGCTGTCCCTGGTTTTATCTTTTTCGTCTTTATGCAAATTTTAATAAAGCATGTTACACTTCTGTTTCTGTAACTGTTTGTTTTTGAGTGATAAAATGCAACTTCTTGTCTGGAAAGCAAAGTCCTGTTAAATAAGCTCCTTATTTAATGTTACACATGTATGACTCTACACACCACTTTGATGATCTTATTTAGAACTAAGACTGAAAATCTAAATTTCCAAAACTGGCTTACAGTTGCATGCTAAATAAAGCATTACCCCACTTTAATAGAAAAGAGAATGGAAACGGGGAATGTGTCAAAGAGACAACAACCCGACCAAAGAGCAGAAAAGTAAAGTCAAGAAATACCAAAGGGATATTCGAAGGAGGGGAAAATCGAAAACAACTGACAAAGACAAGAATAAAACAATACAAACACTACACTTAATAACTAAAACATATGAACAACATGGACCCCACCAAAAGATCGGGGATAGACTCAGGTGCTTCGGAGAGTAAGCAGTCTTTGCTTCCTGCAGGACACCCGCCATGCTGCCCATGTCAAATCCGGTATGAGAAAGGGACAAGATCAATGGAACCGGTCCTTAAATGAAAATAATTAAAGCACCTTTACCCGTATTTATTCACACAAACCATACTTACGACGGTATAGATAACATGGAACATGAAAGAATATCATTGGTTTCATTTTCATTTAAAATGGCAACGTTAACATTTGTAACGTAATAATCTACAACGAAGTGCATTTTAAGTTTGCTCCAGTGACCCGTATACAATGTACTTTAACCATTTAGTTTGCACCAGCTGAACTTGTCTTTGGTATTAATTCTATTTAACCGGGATTCTGCTAATATCAAATGTCTTTTTATCGAAATTGCTTGGGCTTTGGAACTCTTGTCCACACTTCTGACATAAATTCGGGAATTTATCTGTTCTTAATATTTATCTTGGACATTTTCAAGATAAGAAGTCATATTGTCTGACGGATTCATGATCAATTGGCATTACATGTATTTATTACTATGCAATTCAAACAACGAAAGAAGACGAAAGAAATAAACTATTCTTCGTTGGAAATAATGATTAATTTAGATCTTAATTAGAAACATGGTAATAACTGTACGCAATATTAATTAAGAGTGCATTATAACATGTAAAAAAAGGAACGCCAAACATTTGTATACTCTGAAAAAAGAAAAGAAATTGTATAACAATAAGTTCAATGTTGATTATCAATGTCCATAGTAACCTGAAAAAAGGAAGATCGTTCGAATTTAAATTTGTCTCTTGTGCATATTCATCCTTTGTTTCGTATTTTTTTCATTTATTTGAATTTTCAGATTGCAGAGTGTTACAATAAATGATGATATTCCTTTTTATGCAAGCGTGAAATAGATTTTCATCGTCATTCTTCAATTCATTGGCTTTGAAATGGAAATCGTATTTTATATTTTTTTACTGCCCTACAGTCCGTTGGGATGTATTTTTGAATCATGTTTACTTAGTGAAGGATATACAATATGTAGCATTTCCTCCATTCCCATGGGAAATGTCGATGTGATATTTTTCCAGACGCAGTATTTATATTTTATATTTTGCCCTTATATTACTTTTTTGCCATTCCTAGGGAAATAATTGTTTGTAAATTTTCAGTTTTGCCCTTTGGTCGTAAAGACACTTGACCATGGTGGTAGCATGTACACCATTAATTGTCTGTTCTGTGATTGGACGGAATTGATGCCAATTTAGATTTTCGAAAAACGTTTTGCTTTAAATTAATGTATAGCGATATATATCAGGTGAAAATCTTATCTTAAAACAATATTTAGTATTCAAAACAGATTAAAATATTTACTTCATAGATGAATTTTGAACACAGCAATACTGTAAAATGTGAAATTTATGAAAGGGCACTGGTCAATCAGTGTGAGATTTTCGCCGATTTTTTTAAAGATAGTACTTGTTTATAATATTATTACAACATTTAGATGAATTTCCATATGAGATTCCTGTCAATATGAATTATAATTTGTTTGCCTTTTATCTTTTAGGTTGTCAAGATGTTAATTATTGTTGTTACTATATTTGGACTTTGCTGGCTTCCGCTTCACGTGTTTACCTTAGTCATAGATTTCCGACCAGAAGTGCTAGAATATGACACACAAGCAGACGAGAAGCTGTTGCTAGGGATTTATCTAGGAGTGCATTGGTTGGCAATGTCAAACAGTTTTGCAAATCCAATAATTTATAGTTTTACTAACGATAATTTCAGGGTAAGTAATAAATAGGAGCAAAGTATTACAAACAAATATCAGAAGAACAGATGGACAATGCGTTTGCGTCAATGAGAAATTTATCCTCAGATCTGAAAAATAGAATTGCAGATAAACAAAATAAGAGGTCGCTCTTGAAGTCAGAAAAAAATAAATCGTAAAATTATTTTGCGAACTTTCTTACAATGTACATGTAACCCAAAGTCGCAATTTTTTTCCGCCTTGAAAAAAATCTTTAAACTGTATAATATTTGTGTATTTCTGTTAGAAACATCTTGTTTTGCGAACATCAGTGTAACGCTTTGCAGATACGTTTTCAGTTTTACCCTAAAGTCTTAACATGTATACGGATGAGTTTAAAACCATTCGGTGCATTTTTAGCCGTTTGAAAAATGTGCATATTTATTTATAAAAATATTCAATTGTTTACTTAGGCAAAAAATATTATAAGACTTTTGAAAGTTAATTTAAAAGTATTCCTTTTTGTTATCAATGTACGAGATTATTATAACCGACAAAACAGAACACCTGGAATTGCATATTTATCTGCAACTTTGATGATGAATAAATGATAACGTTTGTTTAAAATTAATGTATACTTTCAGGCTGATTTATTTGCATTGTTTTACATGTGGTTTCCATGTTGTACATGTCTACGAACAATGATAAGACGAACTAGCAGCTCATCAACTAAAGACAGTTTTATATTCCGGCGCCAGAGTACTTTACGTCGTAGCCTAGGAAGTCTTGGTGGTTCAAAGTGTCAAAATTTTATTTATAACCGACGAAACTTCGGATCATTTCAGAATGGAACGATAAAAGAGGATTCCAAGGAAAAACTCGATGAAAATACTAAACAGCTACTACATTTGGAACAAATTTTAGAAACAGAAAATTCAAAAGGAATAGAAGTTGTTTGTGATCCGAAAACAAATCAAACAAAAACACGCTTTATTAGACAATCAAGCTGTGGTAACATGCTATGATATACATGTATATGTTTCATTGCCTTTACATATAATTACTAGTATATAGATGCAATTTACACACTGTTTTCGCTCCACTGAACAATAATTTGTAAGTGAATATATTTATTTTTTGAGTAACTCTTTCCATTGGTTTTCCACAAAAGCTAAATTTAATACAGCAACTATATGATTGCGAACTAACAACTGAGATTTTTTCTGCGCTTTATAACTAAAAATGCATAGATAAACATATTTTTCTTTTTTATTTATCAACTCTTTATTTGGAAAACTTTTTTTTACTTTAATTGGAATTGTTTGATAAAATGCCTGCATCAAGTTTTTTTTCTGAATTGTATCTATATCAACTTGATTATGCGATATACAGATAGAATGTATGTCAATGTGCTATTTTACTGACTTACAATAGAATATAAGCCTAAATATGATAAAACCTGTCAAAACAATACAAAATGTCAAAGTACGCAATACGACACATACCCGTCCAATATGCCGTATTGGACTAGTCAATATGACATATTGGACTGATTAATCAATAAGAGATCATATTGGTCTAGTTAATATGACATATTGGACTGGTTAGTCAATAAAGATATAATTGCGCAAGGTTTTCCATATTGGCTTAGTTATTGGTCCTTGGCTAGACATATTGTACTTCGGCTTCGCCTCGGTCCAATATGGCTTGCATCGGACCAATAACTAAGCCAATATGGAAAACCTTACCTAATAATACTATTTCATCAAGTATTAATCTCGGTGCTAGGGGCCGTCTTGATCTTCTTGTAAGGTGTTTAGAATTTTGCTCCTCGTTTCTGAGAGGTAACATTTACTATAAATATGAACAAAAACAATACATCGACCGTTCATTTGCTTTTTGCATATTTAATTTGTAAAATAACACACGGTTACTACCTGCCGTGTTAAATTCGAGTGCAAGTAAGATAAAACAATATTATAATACATAGAACAGCTTATAACAAAATAGTCATTTATATAGGTACATGTACTTTGTATCCTATTTACAACAAGTTAAACATTCAGTAACGTCATTGCTTCCGAAGCCACATAGCGCTTTTTTGCCTTCTGTGTGGAGCTATTATAACTTTTCAATGGGACGCTTAACTCATATTTTTACATTTTCTTTACAATTTAGCTAGCTATAAAGTACAACTATATATGACCAAACAAGGTTACCAAAACGGATATGTTGATGAGCAGGATACAGATGATGCGGTGTAACAGACTTTTATTTCTCTTTTTTTTTTCATGAAAATGCATTTTATTTATTATACCATACATAAAGTTTGGCTTATTTCTCTTCTAAAAAATTAGCAGAATTTAAAATGCAGATTTTTTATTATCACTATTTATCAGCAAACGCACTTACATCTTCTAGTTACATTGCGTAAATAATCATGTGTTTGTTGTCATGACAATTGTCTGCGTGATTAACATTTTTTATAAAGGACAATTCAATAAAGTGTTCTTATAGCCTCTCAGGACACTGAAAGAGCTTATTAATAACTATGTCAAAGTAAACAGTCAAATATTCTAAACACACATAAATATGCCAATACAATAGTTGGACATTAGATATTAATGACGATACATCACGTTATGACGCCATAATTTGTTCACGTCAGACGGTTTATTGCTTCGTAAAACATTCCGCTGGAAAAAAGGACAGGCACTTAAGTGGAAAGAAATTTATCATTTTATCATTGTCAAACATAATGGTCACAACGGAGATTTATTCTACATACGTTATTTAGTAACGACAAAAGTTGCTTCTTTGTTTACTTTTTTTCATAATGCTACTTTTAAAAAGGAGAAGGGTCTCTTTCCCACAGTATTTGTTTTACTCGTAAACAGATAAGATTATATTTGTCTATGTCAAAACTTTACCGTAAAGCAACTCCGAGAAAGATATATACCTAGGTATTATACTAATTACCCTCAACGAGAGAAAATATATACTATGATGAAAATTTGTAATACACATATACTCACACAGTTAGCAGTTTTCTTCAAAAAAGTTCTAGCATTGATTTTGTTCGAACATTCCATTCTAATCCAAAAAGATACATGACAGTTATAATTCTATTGCACTTTAAGCACGTTTAACAATATAGTTCTGTGACCTTTATTCTTTGGGTACATGTGTACCGGTTAATTTATGGCTGTACTCGACTCGTTTCCGATATGTATATATGTATTTGTTTGTCACTCCTGTTACGCAGATTGCTGCGTCTGAGTGTTATCTACTCAATAAAAGAAAAAGAAAAAAAAATCTTAAATATTTACCTAGTACTTTTTTTTATCAGAAACGATCGTATGCAAAGTAGTTTTATGTTAACAAACAGAAATTTTTTGATAAATCATTAATAAGTTCAGGTTTTCTACCAGTTAAAGTATAACTCTAGTGTATAGAGAATATTTGCCAAGCATTTTGTATCTCGTTTTGAAATATTGCCAAGAAGGACACTCAGAACCAAAATAATTCTACTGTAATATGAAAGGAGTTACCAAAACTCACTAACAGCGAAAACTTCGTTTTGGTTCTGAGTGTTCTTCACGTTAAAAATCTATCTGAAAGACGTTACTTTTACAAAGAAGTATGGCCATTTTCGTCTGTATTTATTTCACTTCTAGGGATATTTTCAAGAAGTCGCCTAAAACCTTTCAAAATTTCTTTGGGCATTGTCTTGTATGTGTTCTCTAAAGATTTGCTAATAACAACTAACAATAAGTTACCACAAATCTTTCTACATACCTGAATATCGCTTTTTGGGACAGTCTTAACATAAATTTGCCAAATTAACGTCTTCAAAAAGTTTTTCAATGTGAAGGACACTCAGAACCAAAATATGAAATTTTTGCTGCAAGTCAGTTATGTATCTCCTTTCATATGACAGTAGAATGGTTTTGGTTCTGAATTTTCTTCTTGGCGATATTCCGAAAAGTGAAACAAATTGACCCAAATCGCCTTTATACACGACTTTTGCGTGTAGAAAATTTGAACGTTATTAATGATTAAGCATAAGATTTCTGTTTCTTAACATAACAATTCCAATGCATACAATCGTTTACGATAAACAGTAGGTTATATTTAAGATTACAAAATCAATTATTATGAGTGAAACAAATACAGGGGAAAGTGGCCATATTCCTTATTGAAATTGACTGTCATGTTTAGGCACTTTTGGAATTTGCTTTCCCAATGATTTCTTTCACAGAAAGGGGCAATTTCAAAATGTTTAAAAAAAAACATTTCTACTACTGATGAAAACACACAGTAAAAACACTTTCTGACGAACAAAGCCTACAATTTAGCCGTTGTCAAGTAAAAGATGACTTAAGAGGATACTAGACAAAAATCTTTAAAATGCAATTTGTCATTTTTCTCGTCTTTTTCGATGTTTTTGACCTGAGAAGGACACTGAGAACCAACAATGAAGATATGGTTTTTTAGTGAAAAATAATTGGACAGTTCAGTTTATAGTTTTTGAACATTATAAAAATAATCACAAACGTGAATAAGCGATAGCTCTGTCGGCAGTGCGTTTATAACAATATAATGATCAAATCAACTCCTTTCATTTAATTTTTTTTTTTTTTTTTGTTATATGAACTTACCATTTAGAATTGAATACGACCAACACACTAAACAAAACGCATGCATTTTTAGATTGTGTTTTAGAATAGAATAGAGAATGGAAACGGGGAATGTGTCAAAGAGACAACAACCCAACCAATGAGCAGAAAACAGCTACCAATGGGTCTTCAACGCAGCATGAAAATCCCGCACTCGGAGGCGGGCTTCAGCTAGGCCCTAAACAATAATATATAATAGTTCAGCAAAATGGACGGCACACTAAATTCCGAAACATAAAAATGAACCAAAATTTAAAAAACACACAAGACTAACAAAGGCTAGGGGTTCCTGAATTTGGGACAGGCGCAAAAATGCGACGAGGTTAAACATGTTTTGTGAGATCTCAACCCCCCACCCCTATACCTCTAGCCAATGTGGAATAAACAAACACACAGCCATACACACAGTAAAACTCAGTACAAACGATGTCCGAGTCCGATGTTTAAAAAGGTAACAGAAGAAACTAAGCAAAATGCCAATGATCAATATATATTAAAAAGGACTACTAGCATTTACTGACATGCCAGCTCCAGACCTCTATCAAACTGATCGAAAGATTATGTCTATATCATATAGAAAATGAGCCACAATCTCTCCCGTTAGGGGTTTAGTTTATTTAAAAAATAATTCATGGCAGTCATATATTCCTTGAAGATTTTAATATGGGTAACATTATTTGAGCAAAATGTTATCGCAAGCTTTAGCGAAGGGTAAATTTTAAGCAAATAATTCTACCCATATTAAAATTTAATATGAATATACGATTCCCATGAATTGTTTCGATTCTAATATTGTAAAAACCGAAATTAGGTAAACGAAGTGGTACTGTATGGCCTTTCATGTAACGGCCATTTTGATTTTGCAATTTCTGAAACAGAAATCGAAAACGGTAGAAAAATAAAAAAAAAAACACAATAAATTTGATTACAATAAAAATTACTTTTCATTTGAGTTTATTGTACTTTTGTGGAAAAAAGTCCAAACAATTGTAGTATTTCACAGTTCTGACAATTCTCTGGTGAGATTCAAAAGAATGGCGTTGTGATTTTGACAATGACGTCAGGTGCGTGCAACTGATAATAAATCGGATATTTTGATACATCTCTATGTGTAAAGGCAAAGCAGCACACCATATTAGAATTGCATATCAGTCAGCTTTTGTTTACCCATAATTAGATTGTTGACTTTTGCTTACACTTCTTAATTGTTACATGAAAGATGAGAATATGATATAATAACTCATTTCCTAATGCACACACGAAATAAAATTACTAGGTAACACGAATATGAATATTGTGAACACACATTCTTCACAAGTGTTGTTTAAATAAACAAAATAGCAACAAACCAGGAATTGTTTACCTGATCAAGCAAAACAATAGAACTTCATGACGACAAAAAACGGATCAGATATTTGCTTAATTAACCAATATTGACAATTCATAATCTTGGCCCTTTCCTTTAAAAAAAAATAAACAGAGAGAGAATAAGAAATCAGTTCTTCTGTTTTGTTTCATGTTCAAAACATTTATTGTGATAAAATTCACAATAAGACGTCTTGTTTAGTACGTATATGTATGTATGTTTAAATCTGTTCGATACCAACACATCCACAGTTCGTTTTCTTCTGCATTGTTTTTATATCGTTAGGGAATTTTTATAGGTTATATACTATACTGAGTCAGTACTATATACTATGAAGTAATAATTTAATATGAAATATATTAATATTCAATCCGTTGAATGCACAATTAAAAAGTATTTGTGAATATGTTGATGTTTCTAATTTTTTGTCTGAGTATGTAAGTTATTATTAAGCTTTTAGATAAGCTTTTTTCACAAAATTAAATGGATTATTTATTCTCTAAGGTTTGGTTTTTAATGATGAAACAAATATAATATTTGATAATTGACACCTGTGTATGACGAATTTTAACAAACATGTACTTTTTACATGATAGAAAAATAACTGTGATTAGAAGTGCAACAAAACATTTCTCCGAAATGAAACATATTACCCATTTATCTCCCTTAACTTAGTTACCAAGGGTAACATATAACGAGAGACTATTTTATTATCTCCCCTGATTAACCTAGTTACGCAAGATGAATGAATATATTTTCTCATATCAAGGTTTTATTTATCACAACCATGACAACGTTCCAATACACGCCCTCTACGAGCACGTATTGTAATCAAAGGAAAATCTCTATCATCCAATTGTCTTGTAAAACAAGTTTCTACATGACATTTTGGCAAAGATTTACACAGAAGGGTGTAGACTGATCAAAGCATGGTGAGAAGAATCTAATTGTAAGGATAATAGTGTTTACACCGAACTCAAGCCTTTTGAATTCCATACTACTTCGACATTGTTTTCCGATATGTATTTAGTTTCGGATATAATAAAAGTCATTTTTTTTATCTTACTATTATCGACAAATACATAAGATGTTAAATGTTGTTGTTCTTCTTCTTCATACTTTTTGTTGTTGAATGTAAACATTAATACTTTTAAGCCCTGTTGTTTGAAGCGATGTCAGTTGTGTATGTTGTTCATTTCTATCTTTACCTAATACAATAAAATCTCTCAGGATGAAGTATTTTTGTGAGCTCTGTTTTTAAATGTTGGATAAGTTTAGTTTTTTGGGTCTTTTCAAGCTAAACCGAAGTGATCTTAATGTCGAGTCAAACGTTATGTCGTTGTTAATGTCAGCTCATATTTGTTCGAAGTTTTATAGTGCTAAAGATTAGAGGAGATTGATATAATAATGTAAATAAAAATACATCGTCTGATAAAAAGAAACCAAAAAAAAAAAAAACAAAAAATCCATAAAATGTTGTAAAACTAACCACATTTTACGGAAAAGGCAAAATATAACAACTGCAACTCGGATGATAAATACAACATAGCGGTTATCCGTATAAGGCAAGTAATTCCACGGCGTCATTGCAATTACGTTGTATGGAACACCAGTGGCATCTAAAAAAATCACGTGATCATTTATGGTCCGGATACCTCAAGTCGAAGCCGGGTGTTGTCTTGAACTTGTTGTAAACTCATTGTTGATGACTCCACCGCAATTTTCAAGATGAAGTACAACAATAAAAGGACCATTTGTTTGGTTTTATGTTGCAGTATTGCGTGAATTAGTTTCTCATCTTCATTAATATATGTATACATGTGTTTACACAAAATTAAGATACAAAAGTGACATCGTTCGTCAAGTTGCTAATCGGATATCCATTCAAAGACAGAAAGAAGTGTAATTATATATTTAATGGATCATCTATGTATAATTTGATAAGAAAGTACCATATTATAGGTCAACTCATCATTATGACGTTGCAATTGGCTTAGTAGTTTCAGACAAGAAGATTTTTGAGTGAATTTCCCATAGGGTCCTATGTTTAACTAAGTTCGGCCATCTTGATTCACAGTCCACGAAATCGGACATATTTCTGAAAGAAGACATCAAAAGGACCACAGCAGCCATGTGGGTTGGAAATCGGGGATGCCTGGTAAATTTGGAAGGGGGTCACCCAAGGACCATTCCACCAAAGTTTGGTTCCAATCGGCCCAGTGGTGTCAGAGGAAAATATATTTAAAGGAAAGTTTACGCCGGACACCGTCTTTTAAGGGCAAAAACTCAGGGGTCAATCAATGATTTTGGTCATGTTGACTTAATTGTAGATCTTACTTTGTTGAACATTTTGCCATTTACAGTGTCTTTATCTATAATAATATTAAAGATAATAACATAAAACTGCAAAATTTCCTTAGAATTAACAATTGAGGGCCAATAACCCAACAAAGGGTTGACTGATTCGTCTGAAAATTTCATAGCAGGTAGATCTTGAACAGATGAACATGTTTACTCCATGTCAGTTTTGCTCTAAATGCTTTAGTTTTTGAGATATAAGACAAATGCTGCGGTTTCCCCTATGTTATATTTTTAGCCATGTCGGCCATGTTGGTTGGCAGGCGGCCGGGTCATCTAACACATTCTTTAAATTAGATACCCTAATGGTACTTGTTGCCAAGCTTGGTTCTATTTGGCCCAGTAGTTTCAGATGAGAAGATTTTTGTAAATGATAACGGACGACGACGGACGACAAGTGATGAGAATAGCTCACTTGACACTTTGGGTCAGGCGAGCTAAAAAAGCAACAGGTTTATTTAATTAATTATCACACTTTAGATAGTACAAAACATTTAGTTTCATCTTTTGAATATAAATTACTTCACAAATTCCAGGATTCATTTTTGAAGTATGCAGAAACTGATATAATTTTTAATGTGTTCATACAGAGTTTATATACCTGTATATTTTGTATTACGTATTGACAGTACTAGTGATGAGAAAAGTCTGTACTTTTTCGATACAATATGAAACACATGCACATTAAATGCATGAATGGAAGCTGATTACAAATGATACATTGTTGGCTTAAGCTGACACTTTCCATTGTTTGTAAATATTTATCCTTTGTTTTCTGCTATGTTATATTAATGAAATTAGACATTTGCTTTAGACGAATTCAAGATTATAGAAACAAAAAGTAAAATATTAATGTCTTTATCAATCAGGTTGTCTTTTTTAATTGCTGCTTTTAGTTGTTAATCGCTTTTGTTCATGTGCCTAGTTCTCTTTGTAATAACATACAAAATGATGCATGTACACCAAATCAAAACACGTACAAGGCAAAGTACACTTTTATTTCCATCACTTGGTGGAATTGTACTTTTGAAAATACTTTTAATCAACAATGTGAATAAATGGTGTGTTTGAAAGGTGTTCGTTGTTTATTGTTAAACCATTGATACCATGTATTTAGTGGGGACTGGCTAACTAAAAGAATTTACAATCAAAAAATGAATTTATTGATATCTCCTGACAATCCTTTACTGAAACCACCATTTTCCATGCCAGCAAAAATATAAGACATTTTCTGTCAGGACAATGAACAAATATAAAGGTTCTCTTAACTTTTTTACGAGCCGGATAAAATATAAAAGTTCTTTGCTGGACGTCAGGTACTTTATAAGTATTCTCTCATACCAATTTTGATGCACAAAATATGAAGACTGGAAATTCTGACAGCAGAGATAAAAACCAAAAAATGTGCAAGAGCCGATAAAATGACAAAAACAGCAAAAAGGGTAATATAAAAAACATTAAGAGGATAGGGAGGACCTCATCACAGCCTGACATGTTTATAACAGTAGGTTTTTTAGTTACTATACTGTTTTACTATTCGCTCGTGTCCAAAGTGCTAGTAAATGAGCAACTCGGGCAATTGGAGTCCATATACTTCAGAGAAAATCCATTAAAACGTACTGGTCATTTTATTGTAACAATGATTGATAGCATTACCAATAAACAACAAAATGGATTACAGAAGGTCAACAATGACATCAATCAATCAACGTCACCCAACAGACAGAAGCCAGGACAAAACATAACGTAAAAGAGCACAAAACACAAACATAAACACAACAGAGAGTCAGAATAATCTGACTTGGTACAGAAACTGAGAGTGGTGGGATTAAACCGGTTTTAAGGATACGTAAACCATGTCTTACTTGTTCACTAGCAGAGTCAATTTACCTATATTCAAGTAAATTTATGCAAAAAGAAAGATTTAAAACAACACTGTCAGACATTTTTTTGTAACATGCAGTGATTTTTAGAGCATGTTTGCACAGTTTGATTGTCTAACAGTATGAGGTTTATTGTGATTAGAATTTGGATCACAGCAAATTTCTATTCCCTGTGAATTTTCTTTTTCTAAAATTTCTTCCAACTGTAAAAGTTGTCGTTTATTTTCTTCTAATTTATCTCTCGAATTTTCCTTTAAAATTCTCTTATTAAAAGATCCAAAGTTGCGACGACTATGCATAAACGTTTGACATCGTGGCCCACCATTGTTGCCTAAGCTTCGTCGAAATGTACTTTGACGTCGAAATACAAAACTGTCTTTAGTTGATGAACTGTTTGTTCGGCGTATCATTGTTTTTAAACACGTGCAACAGGGAAACCACATGTAGAAAAGTGTAAACAAATCTGCCTGAAAGAAAAAAAAAAGAATTTTAATGTAAAGAAGCTATATAGTAATATTGTTTCAAGTGCTGTCAAAATATTAAAAGTAGGAGATCAATAGAGATTTAAGAAACATCAAATCCGTGATTTAAGGTATCCGGACCATAATAGATCATGATCGAAAATTGTATCTCTTTTTGACCGTGAATGGCTGAACCAAACAATTTAAAGCTGGAATTTTGTATATTTATTTTTCTCAGGTTGAAACACACTTTGTTGCTTATATGCAGAGTCTGTAAAAATAAGTTAGTTATATTGGTATTTCCGAACTTTGCCGATAATTACCGAGGTCAATTCAATTGCGTTGTATGGAACATCCTGGAACTTTTGAAAAATCACGTGGTCATTTATGGTCCGGATACCTTAACTGTAAATTATTGCACATTTCGCCTATTTACGACTCATCAGTTGTACTCAAGGCATAAAATGTTTAAAACCAAAACAATAATCCAAAACTTTGAAGAGCAAGTTCAAAAAAGTCAAAATGACCCAAAGGAATTATGCCAAAACCATCTAAAGACAGCGCTATGCTCGATGGACATAACATTTAATAAATAATATGATCGGGTGGAAAAGGTGGATTTATTGTGATTCAAAATCCCTACACGTATACATATTATTTGTATTTCTGGTATTTTTCACGAGAAAGTTTAACTGAGGCTTCAACAAGAGACAAGTATCTTGCACCCCATGTAATTTAGAACACATCTGCAAGGTTAATAAACAAATTAAAAACAATACAAAATGTCAATATCAGTACTAATATTCAGGATAAGCAACTAGAACTTGAACAATGGCGTGTGAAAATTGACAAATATATTAGATATATTCATTTCGCGCGTGTATACAAGTTACAACAGCAGGCTGATTCGTAATTAAATATAACCACTTGTAATCTCAGATTTCGTCAATCATTTCAAGTTACAACCTCCGCCTTCGTTTCATAAATTTTTAGGCAATGAAACTTACTCTAAAATTATCATTAGTAAAACTATAGATTATTGGATTTGCGAAACTATTCGACATTGCCAACCAATGAACTCCAAGATAAATGCCAAGCAACAGCCTCTCGTCTGCTTCTGTGTCATATTCTAGAACTTCCGGTTGGAAATCTATGATTAATGTAAACACGTGGAGCGGAAGCCAGCATATTCCAAATATGGTAACAACAATGACTAACATTTTCACAACCTGAAAGTAAAGAAAAAATCATTTCATGTCAAATTTACCTTTGTGGACACTATGCAGTTTCAATATATATTTTGTCGATTATTACAGAATTTCGTGTACATGTAGTTTGCTGTGTTTTAGCTTTTCTCTTTTAGTAAGTAGATTTCCATAAGTGTGTTCCCTTTGGATGGGAATGATTGTTGTGATACGGGTTATATTTGTGAATACTGTTACATGTATTATGACTTTACATTGAGACGGAT
Source organism: Mytilisepta virgata (assembly GCA_028015205.1). Classification (NCBI taxonomy): domain Eukaryota; kingdom Metazoa; phylum Mollusca; class Bivalvia; order Mytilida; family Mytilidae; genus Mytilisepta; species Mytilisepta virgata. Next base: position 73,823,354 of record CM051521.1, read on the forward strand.
ACTGTAATTGGAGCAAGATATTGATGGTCAAATCGAAGCACTTAATGTCATTCATGGTTTTATTGCAGTTCACCTTTCAATCTTCTGTTGGGTTGTGGAATTAAGTCTTTAAAGCAATTATATGCAAACAGCCATCTTTATTTAATAAACAGCAAAACGGATAACAGGAAAGGTCAACAATGACACACCAATGCAATCAATAAACGCCATCAAATCGACAGACACTCAGACAAAATAACAAAAAAGAGAATAACACACAAAATATAGAAACAATGGGAATCAGGATAGTCTGTCTGACTTTTTACCGAGTAGTAGCGAGATTATTCCCGTTTTTGTTTTGGTACCGAAACCTCTACTTATCTATCCTGACTTTCCAGTGTATAAAACACACTAAAACCCAATACAATCATGATAATATGATTACAAACAAGATGGCCACTAGCCAGACAAGATAAAATTGGTTAGCTGCTGGTCTTATACTGTAGCTCCATTAAAACAAATAGTTTGAAATCAAATAACACTCGCATAAAGGATTCAATGGTATCGCGTCATGGAATTCAATATACATCGGCAGTAATTGCAAGAAATTATGTTCTAACTTCACCTTTTTATGCAATTCCTCAGGCTTAAAGTAGTCTAACTACTAAATATCACCACTTAGATAAAGTAAACATACAAGGGTGAAAGAATTAAATGTCAAACACATCTAATATTCCACAGAGTAAACGCAAATAATTCTAATTATTACAGTGTTAATGTAACCTTTTGTTCTTATTGATATCTAATGATACTGAATTGCAATTGATTTAAAATCAATTAAAGGTTTGGAAAAAATATTTAAAGGTGATGTAATCTTTTATTTGGAAACTACTATTTTTCAATTCAAGTCACTGGAAACACTATACTCATCACAGAATATTAATAATTTCCTAAAATAATTCTGGAAACAACCATTTATGCAAATTTAAATGCAAGAAGATTCAGTGGATAAATATAACGATTAATTTGTTTCTATTAATATATTTTTACAACACTCGTTAATAAGCAAAAATGTTCTTTACAGAATGATTTTCTTTTATCGTTAACGGATGTCAATTGTTTGTTTTTCTTGTCTAAAATCTATCCATAAATAGTTTACTAATTGAAAGATTTTTTAAAATATTTATCCATTAAAACATAATAAGCGTCACTGAAATTCATTCCATTTGTTGGTTTGCCAAATAAAAAAAATCTAATAAATGTTATTCACTGTAAATATGTTATAAACTTTGTGTTATTCGGAATAAACGGCCAATGAAAGAAAAAAATTACATACCCCTCAACAAAATGGACATGAAGAGTTTATTATTTTGTGTTGTAAATATACCTAGTAAATACCAAAAAAAAAGATTCGGAATTTCAGCAAACTTTTTTGGAGACGGCTTTGAAAAGAGCTGAGCTCAGATCTGGAAAAAAATCACTTCTTTTACCACCCTTCATTGTTATTTACAAATATAACATGTAACCTGGAAAGAACGACTCGGTACATCTGGTCAAATACTATAAAAGGGGACAAAATTCGTTTTATTGATACAACTAGGTAACTACCCGAGCAACACGGATATCACAAAAAGGTGGAATAGCTTTGCTTACCCCTTGGACAGACCCTTTCGGAGGGCGAGCTATTTGTTTCTTGTAAAGCAATGGGTGACAAACATTAAATTGCTTTTCCAAGCAGATTTGCCCTACTTGTCTATTCCCTATAACACAAATCATTTATTGCTACCAATTTATTGTAATAACTTGAAACACCTTGGCCACCATTTTCGAAGGGTGTGATATTTGTTTCTTGTAAAGCAATGGGTGAAAAACATTACATTGTTTTAATTCGTCATAATTTGTTGTAACTAGAATTGTCTATTCCCTATAACGATAATGATTTATTGGTACCAATTTATTGTAATACATTGAAACAATATTCAAAAGTAAACCGAAATACATTAATCTTCTTTAAAAAAAAACGGAAAAAAAAAACGTTCCTTTGTTATGTGCTTGTCGTATACTATATTGAATGTGTTCATTTTGAAAGCTCACTAAAACTTCTGATTTTATGTTTTATCCAAGTGTGAAATAAAGTTTTCTTAATTAACTGTTCCAGTATTAGTCCGTATTGTGTAAAACTATTTAGCGCATAATCTATATGTCATTGTCTTAACTTCTCATTATAAAACATGTCAAAACCACCCGCACTTTCAATATTAGGAAGTGAAAGTAGTTTATTAATAGTATCATCATGTGGTATAATTACTGCGAATATTGGTAGTATGTCCGTTTACCTCTGGTCACCTTATTGCTGAACAATTATCCTTAGAACGGAAGTGGAGACGAATGACGAAACATGGTTAACTTATCGATAATTGCAGCATGTAAAGAAACGTATCGACCTAAACTTTTGAAATTTCCTCAATCAGTCAAATTATGGTTTGATTTGTGTCTATTGCAGTTGTTACGTGATGACGGCCCAAAGAAACCGAGCCCTAAATTTTAGTATTATAGATAATAAATTGTGCCTCATCAGTAGTGTTCAAAGTCGTAAAATTTTAATATGAAAAATCCAATTCAGAAATCTCTAAATTCAAACCCAAAATGACTGGAAACAGTTAAGCCAAAAACCATCTCACAACACAGCTACGACCGAGGAGGACGCTTCTGAGTCTCAACAGCAAATTTCACTAACCATTTCCGGCCAATACACACATACATTTACAAGCAACTGACTTCTTGATACCCTGAACTCTTGTTTAAAGTGTTTATAATTCTGCATGAGCCACTTTAATATTATAATATTTATTCTGTAACAGGGCTTGCCTAGTGGATGATGGAAGTTATGGAACCGTAACAGGTTTATAACCACCCTCCATTAGCTGCGCTAGTGGAGTACTCTTTTTGCTCAGTTGGTAGGGCGGTGGACTACTGAACCAAAGGTTCCGGATTCGATTCCCGGTTGGTGCGGTAGGTAATTTTGGGAGACAAATCATCCTCTACTGTCTGAATTCTTTAGTTTTTGTCTGTCCATTATTATAAAATGTATATATTAAATTTAATGTATTCCTTTTCTTCATTTACAGTCTTCAAAATGATACGCAATCAAACAACTTGTACATCATGAAGAAAGTCCAGAAGAAAGTTACCACCTTATGTTCAGATTCATCTTAATGTTTCAATTTGGGATATCAGACGTATCATTGAACATGCCTTACAATTAAATATCGTCTGTATCATTTAACATGTCTTAAACTCTGATGGCTACAATAAAACCATTGACATATAAACATCATGGAGATTTACATAAATGTATCAGGAAGTTGTCAGGACCCAATATTATTGTTTTATTGCCAACTGCTATAATCTTTTGGTTACTATTTTGAATTGTGTAATCTGATTAATAATAACAGACTGTTTTTTATATGAAAACCAAATTTATATTGCGACATGCTAACATACACCATATGTTTTCATTAAACTTAATATTATTTGTAATAAATCATTATCGAAGAATTGTAGAAAATAGATTTTTAAAAGAACAAATGTGCAATGAAACAATACTATTTTACTACAATTCAAATATGTGAAAAGGTGATTTTTTTTCCACGCACATTGTATCTAAATTACTAAAATCAAGGGCTCAATTTCTTTAAACCGCCATCACGGAACAACTGCAATAGACACAATTCTAATTCTGATTAGAAGTGTGTCTATTGCAGTTGTTCCTTGATGACGATTAGAATTGTGTCTATTTCAGTTGTTCCGTGATGACGGCCCAAAGAAACGAGGATAAATTTGCTGTCTGAAAATTTCATACGTTTAGGTCGATAAGTTTCTTTTATTATACCGCAGATGAATTAAATTATTAATAAACTACTATTGATATTTTTTATATAAACAACGAGAAAGCAACACAATGACATGGAAATTGTCATATGCGCTGAATATTTTTTCACAATACGGACTAATAATGGAACAATTATATCAGAAAACTTACTTCATACTTGAATAAAACATAGAATCATAAGTTTGAGTTGGCTTTTAAAACGGACACACTTAATATAGATAGATACGATAAGCATATAACAAGAGATCTTTTATTTTTAAGGGAATTAAAGTATTTCGGTTTACATTTGAATATTGTTTCTATTTCTTACAATAAATTTGTACAAATAAATGATTATCGTTATAGGGAAAGAGAAGTCTTAGTAAGAACAAAGTACCAATTTTAATTTTCTCTAAGTCTGTGCGCATTTATACATCTCTTGACCCGTTTTTTAAATTCTAATATCACCACGTTGGTTAATCGCTCGTGAAATGTCCCGCCAAAAAAAGTTCCGAAGACATTTTCATTAGAGAAAAAGATTCTAACTCTTGACGCGTTAATTATGAAATTTATCCACTCTCGATAATTAAAAGCCTCGCAGTTTGAAAATGAAAATCTAATTATCTCGAGTTGATAAATTTCATAATCAACTGGTCATCGTTGTAGAATCTATGTATGAAACATTTACCCATTAAACAAAAACTCTGTTTTGAATAGTTGCATTGCTATTAGATAAGATTTTATACAAAAAGATGTATTACTATTTCTTAATTTTCAGCTGCTGAAGATCGAAAAATATTGAAGAAGATTTTTTTTTAGCATAAAAAATAGCATCGTATCCCTGTAGACATCAGTCTTGCAGTAGTCTTATGTACATTTGTAAGTAATTTACCGTCGAATAGATCGTTGATTGTACTTGTTGATAGATAATAAACCATTTTCAAATTGTTGTTTTTTATTGCAGTATAATGGCAACATGATAACTTATCTAGAATTTGTCAATCAAAATTTTTTTTTTCACTTTAATGACAGTGTCAAATGTATCTTTACGTACATGACGTATTCAACACTTATTTTATGTTGGAATATGTTTGATACAAATCATAGGATTTCTAAGATAGTAAAATGAATTTTAATGATGAGCCTTTTTCAAAATCGGTACTGACGTCTGTACATGTTAAAAAAACAAAGGAATATTTACCTAAAATATTGTAAAACAAGCTGATATGCGAAAAGAACAGGCAAAAGGCTAAAATCCATCCAAGGTTAAAAGTATGCATTCAGGAGAGTTATACTCCCTACTTTCGTTCCGATCGGACAACTATTATGGCCGCCCTGACAAATTCTTATGGCTGATTGGACAAATTTTTAAAATATTCTCCTCTGAAACGACATACCTAAATGAACTGAAACTTGGTGTGAAGTGTCTATGAAAGGACCTTTATAAAGTTTGCATATTTCATCCTGGTCGGATAGCGAATATGGCCGCAATAAAGAATTATAATTTACGGTTGGTAAAAATTTCAAAAATGTTCACATCTGAAACCGCAAAGCCAAATGCACTGTAACTTGGTATTAAGAATCTGTGGAAGGATCTTTATAAAGTTTGTATATATTGTTTCGGTCGGACAACTTATATGGCCGCCATGATGAATTCTTATTTTTGGTTGGACAAATTTTTTAAAAAATTCTCCCCTGAATCCGCAAAGCCAACCGAACTGTAACTTCGTTTGAAGCATCTGTGGAAGGACCTTTATAAAGTTGCATATTTCGTTCTATTCGGACAACTAATATGGCCGCCATGATGAATTCTTATTTCTGATTGGACAAGTTTAAAAAGTGTTCTCCTCTGAAACAACACAGCTAAATGAACTGAAACTTGGTATGAAATATCTATGGAAGGACCTTTATAAAGTTTGCATGTTTCGTCCAGGTTGGACAGCTAATTTGGCCGACATGATGAATTCTTATTGCCGATTGGTAATAATTTTTAAAATTTTCTTTTCTGAAACAACAAAGCCAAATGAACTGTAATTTGGTATGAAACATCAGTGGAAGGTTCATTAGAATTTTCTCTTGATATAAAATAAAATGGATTAATTGTTGGACCGTCAGGTGAGCTATACAGGCTCAATTCTCTTGGGCCTCTTCTTTTCTGGTTAACAACAAATCTATCAATTTATATATGATCCGAAAACGAAAAGTAGAAAATAGCGTTCGCATGTATACATTGCTAAATTATACGATAACATGCTCGTATTAATTAAAGATAGCATCTTAATGTCTTCATATGTTTTCTCGGGGGAAATAAAAGTCCAAGATTGTGCCAACAGAGTATATCTAGTAGGAAACAGGATAAAAAAATGCCGATTTTGCATAATTAATGTTGAATAAATGTGATTTTTTTAGAACAAGAAGAGATAATCATTCAAAAATATTTTACAAAATTTAAATGTCGGTATAATGTAAAATTTTCATTATCTATGAATTTTCCAAATGTTGCTTTATCAGTCAGTTAAAAAAACGATAGAAAAAAATGACGAACGTGAGGTTCGTGCAGGAAAGCATATGTTGTACTTTTTATATCTCTGCGCAGGTATTTTGGTACATTGTGTAGAATCTACTATAAAAACAATTACCCTGTTAAAAATAGATCCAGTAGCGATTACTGTCGCGAATATATTATTTTCATGGTTACTTTTGGGAGCTTAAATTTTAATTTTTTACCATCATTTCGGTGCTCAGCTGCAAGGTCTATTTGGGTTGTGGTATCAATTTCTGCTTTTTTTCGATTTTTGTCCCATTTTCCACTATTCTTAAAACATGCTTATTATGTAAAATCTTATATCGTTCAATACGACTTTATATGAACATGTTAAAATAAAACAAACTTCTAACATCGTCCTCCGTCGAGAGCACTCTTCCGGATCCGTACGAAACGTATTGTTCTCATCAAAAGTCAATAAATGATGAATGTACTGAAGTGGCGTCGACTTGTTTTACTTCCGGACTTTATGTTTATATCTCTATTATAACTCTTTAGTGCTATTTACGCTGAGGCATATTCTTGCATATACATGTAGACAAACCACAAAAAAACGTGACAGTTGCGATTACAGCGATGTTCAATCGTTTTTTTTACTATTAAAACCTTACATGGACTTGTTTTACGATGTATTAGTCTACTAATACTTTTTATTTCGAAACACAGATGTATCAATAGACGGCTCGTTTATGACTGATTATTAAACATACGTTTTAAAATTGAAAAGGGCATGTAATGTGCAAGAATAAAACTTTTTTTAAAATTTGAAAACCTTTTTTATAATCAAGACCATTGACATTGTTATACCCTAATTATTAAAGAATTATATATCAAGTTTTTATTCAACAAGGAGACAAAAATACAAAAGCAGGACAAAATGAGAAAATACACTTTATTTGGAACCAGACAGCCATTACATAATTTGTTAGAATAAGTACGTAGGAGACACATATAAATCCAATTTATTTAGAAGTTAGAAAACCAGGCTTTTCAGAATATACCCTGTAGCTTTGTGCTTAGTTTTGCAATGCCAATTATTGGAAAATGCATTAATGCAATAAAGTTGGTGCGACTAGGTACGAGTTTTTCATCACTCACATTTATGTTAGTTCATCTCTTCTGGTTGACAAATGAAAGCAATTTTTTATTCCAGAAAATATTGATGTTGGTAATGCATCCTTTGTATTTCTTTCATGGAATATGGTATTTAACTTTCATTAATTCATTTTTGTTAGAAGAGAAGAATGTGAAACGATCGGCAAAAACACGCATTAACTTATTTTACATTTACTTTCAAATGAGGTTAACTGCATTTTTAGGTCATTACATAATAATTGGTACAGCAATGACAAAATTTTATCAAATATAGCAATCAAATAATGATTATACATGTAGTAATGCAAATCTGACAATGAGATTTAAATGTCGCTTGCACTTGGTTTGGATCAATTTATTAGACTTTGACCCCTCTTTCATTGCAATTAGCTATACTGCGTAGGCCAGTCAGTTTTTTACCCATCGCCATTCGATAGGAAAACTTGCAATATTTGTAAATTAAAATTGTACTCAAACATACCTCGTCACTTCTGGAATTCAGATTTGAAACCTATGATCGTTGAACTACCTACACCAGTAGGTCATCACGGCCATCCACGTAACAACTGAAGTAATATTTTATGGATGTCTTCTACTTCATGCATTGCACTGTCCTTAGATGGTTTTGCTCAGCCCTTTTTGGTCATTTTGGCAATTTTTAATTTTCTATTCAGCTTTTGTATTATTGTCTTTTAGGCCTTAAACATAACTAATGAGTTGTAAATTGACGAAATGTGTACATCCTCTGCATCAAAATTAGTATTAACTTTTATGCAGACCTTTGCCTTAAATCAAGCCTTCGTAGCTTTATCATACGAGTAATTTCTGTATAAAGAGCTTTTCATTTTCATTAAACTATTAAAAATATACGTATACATGTAAGTCCGTTGACACGTTATTTAAACACACCAAACGAGACGAAAAGTTTAATGAATTACCATGTCTTGCTTGTTTACAGATGTCGACAAATTATTGAAACAATAAGAATATATGTTCAGCAATAAAAGAACAAAATATAATGGACAGATTTGTGTGAGTAAATACGCGAATCCATTAACTAAATGTCATTCGAGTTTTTATTCTCGCCGGAAAAAGCGTCGATTTAAATATAGGTGAAAGAATATGGAAGCGAGAAGTCAACTAGTAGGGGAAGACCGTAAGACAAAACGAACTCGTGAAATCCGACGAAAAATATGAAATTACAACAAGGAGAAACATCAGGAAGCACAAAAATGAATACAGCCATTACCACAAGAGTGTGCCACATTTTGGTAAAGATTTTACATGTATACCATATTTAATTAATTTAAAGTAGTGTACATGTAACAGTAGCTGTATCTTCAACGAAATAATTTTATAGACTGTCGGTTACTATAGTACACTCGACTTCTCATATACTATAGGTATATAAGCTGTCATTTTGTTCTAATGATTTCAAAGAATTTTTAAGTCAGTCACATATGGCTGCATCGAATCTATAACACAGATTCCAACTTTTCTTATTTAAAGTACAGTAGAACCTTCTGCCGAGAAAAAAGAGGTCTTTCAAGACAGGTGGTCTCTCATTTAATGGATGGATGGATGAATTGTTGTTTAACGTCCAGTGTTAGCCAAGTGCATATTATGACGAGAACGTTGATATGATATTGAATATGATCCCTGCACTGTACCATACGCACACGCTGTGCCGGATTTTTAATGTGCTGGCTCACGAGGTAACTGTCAGCAGGGCCGACAGTAGATCTTTGCTCTTACTCCTAGATGCCGCGTGCTTGGTGGAGAAGCAGCTAATACCAATTTTAATGTCTTTGGTCTGACGGGGCCGGGGATCGAACCCGCGACCTTCCGCGCGCTACCACGAGACCATTGGAGGTCAACCTTTCAATTTCCGATGCACGACAATGTTCATTTTAGGTACACCATGTACAATTTACATTGTATGTACATACACAAAGGCGACATAGCAACCGCCGTTATCGCCATGTTCTGATGACTACAATAGAAAGGTGTGTGTGTGTGTGGGGGGGGGGGGGGGGGGGTAATTACGTTGCTCACTTTTGACGTCGGAAGAAAATTTCCGCGAAAATAAATTTTACAATTTATTGTAATTTTAAAAATTATGGTTGGGTGTCAGGTAAAATTTGAGGTTTTACCCTAAAATTCATTCGTATGAAATATTTGAAAATAAATCCACTTTCATAGCATCGAAAGATGAGTTCAAAGTTAGATCAAGGATTCCGCCATTTTCTGAGCTGTTGCGTTATCTGACATTTACTATGTCGCACATATCCGTTTACCTGGCCCCACAAAGTGTCACTAAGTAAACTCAATTTGAAACGGTAAAATCTACGTTTTACGCAGGAACCACATTAAATACAACACTGTTATTCTCTAAATAATATTCAATGGAATTTTTTTTCTCAATTTATTTGGGAGCCGGACTTTTATTCAGCAAATGTTGAAGTCTATATGTCAATATTTTTTTCAAATCCCCTCCTTACTCCTCCAACACATTTATTTGCAGATCAGTTTCCTTTATGAGTTGAGCAGGTTTCCATGTATTGCTTTATGGTTGTTCCGTACTGAAACTCAACCTGCGGAAACTGTTTCAAAGTATCATTATTTCATCGATAGTTGTGTTATATAATTTAAATCGCATCTGCATCAAACATTGAATTTACTCCTACAAATCGATTCCCTGGGGAAACTTTGCAAAATACTTATAATAAGCCAAAATAGAGAAATCGACAACGTTTTTCAATAGAATGATGCCCAAAACATTGTTTTTATCCAACGATTCTTCCTCCCTCTATAACACAAAATACAGAAACTACTATGATAATCAATCGGACTATCCCTTTTAATTAGAGTATCCTTTTAAGGTAATAAATTACTTTGTAATTTCAAGCACAAAGCAAATGTTTTATCATGTAATAATTGTTTTCTTACAAATCAGAAAATGCTATTAATCACAAATGAATAGTATATCTTTCACTTAACTTGGTCACTGGGATTGACGTTGTGGAACTTTTTTTTTTGTATATATAAGTTCAATAAGCAAAATACAAATTGATTGTTATAGTTTACAAACAATTTCTTTCTGCTCAACAGGCATTTCGTAAACTTAACTCTTTTAAGTTTCAAGGTAGTTAGGTGAGTTAATATTGAAAAGGATAGACGTATCCTTCCTTGTGTGATTTAAAAAATGCTGAAATAGTGGTTCATTGCACCTTTGCGAAAAACATCCAAATCTTTTGTATACAGAAAAACATACATTCTGTACAAAGGGAAATTTCATGTGAATCGAGCTTAGTCGTGATATTAATGTGAATTTCAGGTTACGATTTCAGTAAGGAAAATTATACACGTTATTTTTTCAATTAAGCATACTTGTCACAAGTCTTTGTTTATTATTTTGTCCTTTTTGTAATTACTTTTTTTGCTAACGATTGCACCTCTGCTATCCATCAAATGAATATGGATAGAAAAGTTCTTTATTTTCGTAGAAAATGTAAAAATTCAAAATTAATGTATGGATGCAGAAGTGCTTTATTTTCATAGAAAAAAGGTAAAACTTAATGATAGTAAATAGGTATGGATAAAGAAGTGCTTTATTTTCATAGAAAAAAATGTAAAAATTACATAGAGACTTGTAGCAAGTCTATCAATTAAGCGCAAGATAAAAGTATTATTTTCAATAATTCATCCCCCGAATTTAACATGGTCTTTTTCATATGAAATCTTGTAAACTCGACGCACATAAAATTCACGTTAACTTGTAACGTGATGGTCAGGTACAACTGAATTCACGTGCAACTTGCTTAAAGCAAATCAAAATAAGTAAATGTACGGTCGATACCTTTGTTATGCTTGTTTACTGATTATTTTTTTTTTTATTTAAGAAATCTTATTATTCTTTTATTCACCAAAGTCAAATAAACTATATGTATGCAATGATACATCTCATATCGTTTGCGTAGATTGCAGAAGAAATTGTGATGCATATTATAGTAAGTCAGACCTTTTTTTTTTTTTTTTTTGGTTCGATATGTAAATTTACTTAAATGATATAGCTCTTTCAAATTATTTGAACTGATTAATGGTATATATTTATTTAACATACTTATATATTATGATGGTTAATTACTTAAAGTAAAAGGAAAAAAAACATGCATCACTTGTATTTTGCTCGTTTGGTTTGGGAGACATTCCAAACAATGAACAATGGATTGTTGTTTAGCTTTTTAAGAATCTAGGCCTTGAACATAACTGAGGGTCGTAAATCGACGAAATGTGCACGTTTTGTGCATCAAAATTGGTATCAAACAATTTATTATCTTAGTTAGTCTGTTAATTTACATTTTACATAAATATATTACTATAGATATTGTGATATAAGGACGAAAGTCCTTGTTTCATTGAAAGATGTAGAAAAACGCAAGTTTTTGTTCATGAAATCTATACACGAGCATACTAGAATCTAATTATCAAGTATAGAGTGAAACGATCTGTAATTGATGTGTATTACATTTAACTAACACCTGCCACATGAAATCAGAAACGTTACTAGTTGAAAGAATGATTTTTAAGGGGGTTACAATTTAAGTACACGTAGTTATTAATTATTAGGTAAGTATTTCGCACACCTGTCTATTTCTTTATTTTTTTACTAAATAAATTAGTGTGCAAGACTAAAAGTTAAGATAAAGATATCCACATCAAGAAAAATCAGCTTAAATTAATTCTTTCCTTTCACCCTCGATTACATGTAGTAAGTTTTCATGAAATTTTAATAATTATATTTATTTTACTACACGTAAATGGTACAATAATAGATGTATACACACATGTATAAGGATTAATTCCAACGACTTAATTCAAGAAAGAAACTTGAAACCTGGGCATATTGGAAACAAACACAAGGGACAACACAGAAGCACTTAAAACTAACCTACGAACAAGAACACTGTAAAACTTAAAAAGAGTGGGCCGAAGTTTTCCGGGAGAGTCAGCGCTTCCTCCTGGAATTTTTACTAATTATTTTTTCTTTGAAGTCTTTAGTCAGACCCTGGATAGTTTTACTACTTATTTCTATAATCTATCATTCATATTAATGTCGTTTACTACACAAAACCTGTAACTACGACAGCTGATGCCCCATTTTCACCCAAGAAATTTGCAAAAATCCAAAGCTAAAAATGGCATGAAAGATTGAATATTTTTACATGGAATCAATATTTATATTTTTGAAAATTTGCGCTCCTAAGCAATTTTAAACAAAAGAAAATAATTGAATTTAAAACCCAAAATGCTAGTTAATTATTTTTTTTCATGGATCAAAGTTCATGTCTGTCATCCAGTTAGTTAGGAAGCAATTTATTGAAAATATTCAGGGATGTCTGTCTGGCCGTAATGTTAATCTTCTTATGATCTCTCGCATAACAAAGTACACAACAATTGATTAAACCTATTGTTACACACCAGTGAAAACATAAGCAATATTGATAAGCATCACTGATTAAATTGCTGATAGGCAATACAAACTAAATCAGATAGGGATTAATTCAGAGTTCAATCAGTATTTATGATATTTATTTTTATTCACTTTTTTCCTTCAATCTTATTTCAAATCAACCTATATCTTAAATGAAAGAAACTGAAATAGAGGGTGGTGGAGGGGGATTTCATATGTGAAAAAATAAAATGATATAGATTATACGTACTTGGAAAATCTTATTAAGCTGATTCTGGTCAACAATAAACAGCAAAACGGATAACAGTAAAGGTCAACAATGACACACCAATCAATCAACGACACACAACAGACAGAAACCAGGAAATAACACAAAATAACACAATATACAAACATAAACACAACAGAGAGTCAGAATAGTTAGAATTGGTATAGACACTGAACACTAGTAGTGTTAAACCGGTATTAAATGAAGCACTATTTTTCTTCTTTTATTTCCCAAACAGCCAATATAACATTGGTACAGAGATAACAATGCACAATGCAGACAAACAAAGTTAAAATAAATAAATATGTACAATGATGTACAATATATATACACAGTACAAAAATAGCTACGTTACAGGCAAGCCAGGAGTACGCATACATTCATTTATTATTTAATAAATTTACTCAGTTTCTTAAGTATATTTTTACTTTTGCAAGACATCAGGTTAGAAAATTTCAAAGTATTTTGGAATTTATTGTAATATTTTTTTAAAAAGCGTTTACGATATTCATCTAAAGCTCTACAAATTAAAACATCCAACAATTCATGTACATGTAGTTGAGAGCTTTTCGTGTTGACTTCATGTGCAGTAATATAAGCATGTTGTAGATTACATGTAGATTTTACTGAGGAAAAAAATCATTTAGCAATATGTTATGTAAGAATCTTTAAGACGATGGTCGAAATATTACATTTGTTCAAGAGGGTGTTGAAGAATATATAGAAGACCACAAAATTGCATCGTTTCACCACCATGACTATGCCTCACCGTTCATTCTTCAATATATACAATCTTAAAAAAAGGTATTATACTTATAGTTAACCGTTTAGATAAGGGAACTGAAACTGGACAGCTGTTATGTGTAGTTAAGTTACTTTGGTTAGAAACTGTTCTTGTTTAATGTGCAGGTGCTAAGTTTATATATAACATCGGATTGTTGTAAAACGAAAAATTTCAATGTCGCTTAAATTCTATATAAACTGTACACATTTTTTGTTTGCTTTGTTTTTATTTTTGTGGGGGAGGGAAGGGGGGGGGGGTATATGTTTTGGTTTCTTTACCTTTCGCCCGCTCGATAGTTGAATTACTCTTTATCATTTGCTTATAAAATATACGAAATGTTTGGAGGAATTATTATATTTAATTGACAATTAAGTCAAATTTTACTTCTTGGTATTATTTTTCCGGTATAAAAGCTCTAAAAAAACAACAGGAATAAAATATTAATGGACATGTGTGGGTTAATGAATAAGTTTCATTGCAAAGTTGGAAAAACCTGTTCTTGTTTGTCTGTTTTTGCATCACTTTATTTGCTGTAATCTTCCGAGTAATAACCGACGGAACACATGTACAATTAAAAACCAATAATATGTTATAGATCGGCCCCCAGTACTCAAATGTTTCCTAGAAAGTTGTGAATCATTTTATATTGTTTGATTTGATTTGACGAACATGTAATTAAATACCCTTACTCAAGATTACATAATTATATTGCACAATTATTTTACAAATATTTGTGTTGATTAATCTTTGTAGTTTCTAATAATATTGTAAATGAAATTGTACCTTTTGATTATTTCTATGCAATAACAAATATCATTTGATCAATTCAACTGCTAACGACAGCTTTAAAATATAAATGATTTGTATTCATTCAAAATTAATTGAAGTAACTGAAGTTTGATCAATACGAACAAAACAACGGATAAAAACGGGGTGGAAAAAGAAACTATTACGTTAAAAAGTATTCTATTTTATTTTTTATTTTTAAATGTATGCAATGCACTTTTTTTCAACAAAACTGAGAATTATAACTCTTAAGAGAACTTAAGCTTTGGGAATCAAGAATTTAAAAATGTCGGAAAATTGATAGTCTTCTTTTAACTAAAATACGCGTAAAATATAAGCTTATCTTTTATGCAACTGATAATTATAATAATAATAATAATATGCTGTTGGCGTGGCCAACGATGCAAGCACAGCAATAGCCCTTTCCAGAAACACATTTCCGGTATTACGATTCTGACTGTAAAATTATAATTTGAAGCAAGTTATTTCCCTTACTTTAATTACTTCTTTTTCCCGCAAACGAAACTTTTTCTAGCCTTAGTATGTAACAAAATATCGCCATATTCGCATTAAATCCATTCGGATGGCATAATGGCTCCCCCCCCCCCCCCCCCCATTAAAGAAAGACTTTCCTAAATGACGCATGTGCTCCCATAGCGCTCGCTGCGCTCGCAATAACAATTTTATAAACATACATGTCCCTTTGTATTTTATCATACATATGTAGAATCAATGAAGCTACAAAGAAGTTTTCATACATGTATTGATTAACAGTAATCTCAATTTTGGAAAACAAGATCTTTGTCGTGGCATTCGTTTGTTCTTCGCTCTTTTAGCAAACTATATCAATTATTAGTGCATATCTATCCTACAATTTCAAGGCACAAATATAGATATAATTATATTAAGTATAGTTATTAAACACCTTATATAAGAATCAAGATTTCTGATAGGTCGATAATCAGTGTATGTATTTTTTCACAATTTGAAATCATTTCATTTTCCATTCAGTTTTTTACCTCTGCAGAGTGGTACATTTACCACATTTTTTCTCTTCAGCGGAACGCTTGTGTCATCATCATCGAATTAGTAAATGTATTTCAGTGTACATTTGGATAATAAATACTAGCGATAAGATAATACAAAGTTCTCTCATCTCGACTAGTATTTTCCGTAGGAAAAATGCGGTAATGTATGTTGAAAAATTAGTTCACCCATTCTTCCTGAATGAGTTTATTCTTCAGATAACTGTCATTGCAACATGCAATGTGTAATTTAAAACTAGACCGATTTATCTTAATTGCCTGTCAAATTATGACATTCTGT
This sequence comes from Mytilisepta virgata, assembly GCA_028015205.1. Lineage (NCBI taxonomy): Eukaryota > Metazoa > Mollusca > Bivalvia > Mytilida > Mytilidae > Mytilisepta > Mytilisepta virgata. The sequence goes on from CM051521.1 coordinate 73,839,481, forward strand.
TTCTTCTTCCGTTCGAATTCCGATTTTAAGACGTGATTTGATGGTAGTGTTATTTATTTTAAGAACGGATAACAGATTCCTGAGCAAACAATTTCAATTTATTAATTCCTTAAATAAACCAAAGCATTGACAGTCTAACGATATTAGGTTATCTTATAAAACTAAGACGTTCAAGTATACTACTATGTGTAACTGATTTTTTTTTTAACGAAAACGAGATGTTTTCGAGCAAAAAAAAATAAAAAATCATTTAATCAGTGAAAAAAGAAAAGTTAATATGGTGGAAAAGTTGACGCATCAAAGCATTTAAAAGACAATAATAAATTATAATCAAGCTTACGAAATGTACAATGCGTGTACCATGTGTACCGGTTTAATTGATATGCCCTTTATATTTCAGGAATATTTTGGTTATGTATCGTCTATTTATAAAGTTTTTCAACTAAATTGTATGACTAGATGTTCTGTTGTTTCCACTGATGCATATGCTATGTCGAGGCCATTTAGGGCTCGACACATGGTATGGGGTTTCCCATTCATTGAAAATAGAGGTCTATTTTTGGTCTGCTCAATTCGGAGATGTTGATTTCTCGATATTTTACTCCATATTCAACAGGACGTAAAAAACATACAATTGTCGTCCTTATAACGGTTTTAAAAAGAGATCATTAAAATTTGAATATTCAAAAGGGCAAATAATCTTGATATGTTTTTGGTTTTTTAAAAATATTTTTTTACATTATACTATTTATATATATCTTGCTGCTATTTTTGTTTATATTTACGTTTAAATATCGCCTTTCTTCTTGATTCAATAGGCAGTTACTGTGTAGTTTAGTTGTCTGCTGGCCGACTTATTTCTATATTCATTGAAGACAGATTTTCTCTAAGGATTAAAATTGTACATTAGTAAAGAGATATATAATCTTTTACTTTCAACTACACTTTGTAGATTTAATCAGTTTACTAAAACAAGATTTCGTAATTTTTACAGGGTGTTCATTACATTTCTTTCAAAATGATATATACATATATAAAAGCAGTAATACGTAATGATCACTTTAAAAATAATTCACGGAAGTCTGTGAAGTGACGTATGTACATGTAGGCTGAAGGCGTGTGAGAATTGGTAGTTGACCTTACCTGGATTTCGTCACTTCTATTCGTTTAAACACGTTTGATTATATAGCTCGAAATATTTTGGTTTTATTTTTGGTCTACCAAAGTTTTTTTGACAAGTTGACCCAATTAATATTAATCAAGAAATTTACTACATGCATTCGAGTTTAAATTATTTGATCTTTTTGAAACATACGGTGCTTTTTATTTGGGGGGAGGGGGCTACAAAGGCAATAGATCACAGATAGATACAATGTACATTGTACCTGTACTGATTTCTAATGATAAACTCCGGAAGACAAGCCAGAAACTAAAGAAGCCAAAATCAAAGCATTAAACGGACAGGCCTAAAAAAGAACAAATAAAATATTTACGTTGCGAAACATCCCATATGACAATATAATCATATATTGGAAGTAGTGAGACGTTGAAAGGGAATAGAACGACAAAAAGGTATACATGTATATAAAAGATAAAACTATAACAAATAACAAACAGTTTAAAGTTAAAATTGTAACGATAAAGTTTTTTTTCAATGTGACCTTGTTGATGAGCAGCTAGAAAAATATATGTTGATTCAATGAAACCCAGAGCAAGACTGAATCAGTATATAAAAAGTAAATAATAAGAAATGTGATGGTGTGTTTATGCGGTAAATTAGCAAAATTTCTTTTGACGTTCATCACCGCCTTATAGAAAACTGGAAAATTTGATGGTACTTGACGTTCATGCCTTTATGAAAACTGGAATGCAAAGGGGTCTATGTGTACCGAGATTGAAAACCATTTTTTGTTCATGGTGGTACCTGTATAGCCTTCCTCCATTCACTGTCACTAATTACGCGATTATGTGACCAGGCAAGTGAAATGGACTATTTTAACTTTTAACTTTTATTGTCTTTTGTATTCGTTTTAGTCGTTCTGTGTACTTTAAATGGTTCACTATTTCCATATACATGTATATTCATTAAAACAGAATGGTTTTCCTGATCAGGAAATGGTATGTTCTTGGCTATTCAATAAAATTACAAGTTTTGAAAACCGAAACGCCATAAATAAATCGCCTGACAGAAATTAAAGTTACTTAGGGCGCATTCAAATCGTTGAATGATGTCTGCTGTAGACATTAACAGAACATTTGAAAATGACTACGACCCTAGTTTAATCATTAAAATCAAATCACAATTTCAGATTTTTCAATTAAATTTTATTTTGAATGTCACTAATTTCCGAAACATTATGGTTTTTAATCGCACAACAAAAAACCTCTTTTATAAAACCTTTTTTTCCAGTCTAAACCTCAAAACTATTTTATCACCATTCTCGAAATTCAGCGACAGCTGAGTGTGGGTAGACAATAAACGTCAACGTGTTTTCTTTGAAAACCAATAAAATATTGTATTATATATGCATAATTATATGTTTTAATTTCATTTATTTGACATAAATCCCACACTTTTATTTATTATTTATCTGTTATTAAATTATGTGTCTAAATATTATTGATAAACGTCATTTCCGATGTTGTTTCCGATTTGAATGTTCTAGTTCTGAAACAAGTTGTAAATATATATTATATAGTAATGTTATCTTATTTCAAAGACCCTGAAACTCAGTAAAAGCTGGTAATATACAAGACTATAAGTGTTTTTCGTTATATTGAACAGATCAGCATTCTGATGCAGTGCAGTTTTCGTGGCATTTATTTCATGATGAAAACATTTCTCCCATTCTTGGTGCGTTTTCACATTTCTCAGTCCAGTGGTTAAAAATTATTGAATTCGCACGAGGATTAAAACGTCTCGTGCAATTTCCCAACCGCTATTCACGGTGCCGGTTTAACGTAACGTTTATTGGAACGATAAACTAGAGAAGTTCCGAAATGACGAAATGACGTTCATGTAAACAAATTGCGTATCAACGGCATTTTCTTGAGGTTTTTCTACAAAAAATAATATGAAAATTGACTCGTCGCGAGTTACAGAATTTCTCCACCTCGATAGTTGAATCAGTTTATATTTTAACACGCTCTCTAAAGCTCGCATGTTGAAATTAAAAAAAAATAACTATCTCGGGTGGAGAATTCCATAACTGACTCGTATTTGAAGGAGAATCTATGTGTAGCATAATAGTAAATAGCCATGAGTACGATTTAAGGACTGTCATCGAACAAATATGTTGCATATAATGTTGCATATCAGCATTTCCCCACGTTATGTTTTTTCAGGATCAAAATCACCAAAACATAAATAGTGAGAAGGGGGCCTCGGTGGCCGAGTGGTGTGGGTAGTTCGTCATAACTACTAATGATCTCTAGCCTGACAACACTGAAGTTGTGAGTTCGAATCTCACCTGTGGCGGGATGTGTTCGATTCTGATCTAATTTGACAAAGATTGCCAATTTTCCTACCGAAGGCAATAGATCACAGATAGATACAATGTACATTGTACATGTACTGATTTCTGATGGCCTAAGAATGTATTGGTGTAGACATAACTGAAATGGTCAACTCCGGAAGACAAGCCAGAAACTAAAGAAGCCAAAATCAAAGCATTAAACGGATAGGCCTAGAAAAGAACAAATAAAATATGTACGTTGCAAAACATTTCATACGACAATATAATCATATATTGGAAATTGTGAAACGTTGAAAGGGAATACAACGACAAAAAGGTATATATAAAAGATAAAACTATTACAGATACTAAAAAGTTAAAAGTTAAAATTGTCACGATAACGTTTTGGTTCAATGTGACCTTGTTTATGAGCAGCTAGGAAAATAGATGTTGATTCAATGAAACCCAGAGCAAGACTGAATCAGTATATAAAACGCAAATAAAAAGAAATGTGATGGTGCGTTTATGCGGTAGATAAACGGTAAAATTAGCAAAATTTCCTTTGACGTTCATCACCGCGCCTTATAGAAAACTGCAAAATTTGGTGGTACTTGACGTTCACGCCTTTATGAAAACTGAAATGCAAAGGGGTCTATGTGTACCGAGATTGAAAAACATTTTTGTTCATGGTGGTACCTGTATAGCCTTCCTGCATTCACTGTCACTAATTATGCGAATCTGTGACCAGGCAAGTGAAATGGACTCTTTTAACTTTTATTGTCTTTTGTATTCGTTTTAGTCGTTCTCTGTATTTAAATGGTTCACTATTTCAATATACATGTATATTCATTAAAACATAATGGTTTTCCGGATCAGGAAATGGTATATTCTTGGCTATTCAATAAAATTACAAGTTTTGGAAACACCATAAACCGATCGCCTGACAGAAATTAAAGTTACTAAGGACGTATTCAAATCGTTGAATGATGTCTGCTGTAGACATTAACAGAACATTTGAAAATGACTACGACCCTAGTTTAATCATTAAAATCAAATTACAATTTCAGAATTTTCATTTAAATTTTATTTTGAATGCTACTAATTCCCGAAACATTATGGTTTTTAATCGCTTAACAAAAAACTTCTTGTATAAAACTTTTTTTCCAGTTTAAACCTCAAAACTATTTTATTACCATTCTCGAAATTCAGCGACAACTGAGTGTGGGTAGACAATAAACGTCAACGTGTTTTCTTTGAAAACAAATAAAATATTGTATTATATATGCATAATTATATGCTTTAATTTCATTTATTTGACATAAATCCCACACTTTTATTTATTATTTATCTGTTATTAAATTATGTGTCTAAATATTATTGATATATGTTTTTCGTTGTATTGAACAGATCAGCATTCTGGTACGGGGCACTTTTCGTGGAAATTATTTCATGATCAAAACATTTCTCCCATTCTTGGTGCATTTCCACATTTCTCAATCCAGTGTTTAAAAATTATTGAATTCGCAGGGGGATTAAAAATTCTCGTGCAATTTCCCCACCGCTATACCGGTGACGGTTTAACGTAACGTTTATTAGAACGATAAACTAGAGAAGTTCCGAAATGACGTTCATGTAAACAAATTGTGTATTAACGGCATTTTCTTGAGGTTTTTCTAAAAAAATAATAGGAGAATTGACTCGTCGCGAGTTACAGAATTTCTCCACCTCGATAGTTGAATTTTATATTTTAACACGCTCTCTAAAGCTCGCATGTTGAAAATAAAAAAATAACTATCTCGGGTGGAGAATTCCATAACTCACTCGTATCTGAAGGAGAATCTGTATGTAGCATAATAGTAAATAGCAATGAGTCATCGAACAAATATGTTGCATATAATATTGCATATCTGCATTTCTCCACGTTATGTTCCCTCAGGATCAAAATCAACAAAACATAAATAGTGAGGGGGGGGGGGGGGGGGGCTCGGTGGCCGAGTGGTGTGGGTAGTTCGTCATGACTACTAATGATCTCTAGCCTGTCAACACTGAAGTTGTGAGTTCGAATCTCACCTGTGGCAAGGTGTGTTCGACTCCGATCTAATTTGACAAGGATTGCCAATTTTCCTACCGAAGGCAACAGATCACAGAGCAAGACTGAATCAGTATATAAAACGGAAATAATAAGAAATGTGATGGTGTGTTTATGCGGTAGATAAACTGTAAAATTAGCAAAATTTCCTTTGACGTTCATCACCGCGTCTTATAGAAAACTGGAAAATTTGATGGTACTTGACGTTCACGCCTTTATGAAACCTGGAATGCAAAGGGGTCTATGTGTACCGAGATTGAAAACTATTTTTTGTTCATGATGGTACCTGTATAGCCTTCCTCAATTCACTGTCACTAATTACGCGAATCTGTGACCAGGCAAGTGAAATGGACTATTTTAATTTTTAACTTTTATTGTCTTTTGTATTCGTTTTAGTCGTTCTCTGTACTTTAAACGGTTCACTATTTCCATATACACGTATATTCATTAAAACAGAATGGTTTTCCTGATCAGAAAATGGTATATTCTTGGCTATTCAATAAAATTATAAGTTTTGAAAAGCGAAACACCATAAACCGATCGCCTGACAGAAATTAAAGTTACTTAGGACGCATTCAAATCGTTGAATGATGTCTGCTGTAGACATTAACAGAACATTTGAAAATGACTACGACCCTAGTTTAATCATTAAAAATCAAATCACAATTTCAGATTTTTCATTTAAATTTTATTTTGAATGTCACTAATTTCAGAAACATTATGGTTTTTAATCGTACAACAAAAGATCTCTTTTATAAAACTTTTTTCCAGTCTAAACCTCAAAACTATTTTATCACCATTCTCGAAATTCAGCGACAGCTGAGTGTGGGTAGACAATAAACGTCAACGTGTTTTCTTTGAAAACAAATAAAATATTGTATTATATTATGCATAATTATATTCTTTAATTTCATTTATTTGACATAAATCCCACACTTTTATTTATTATTTATCTGTTATTAAATTATGTGTCTAAGTATTATTGATAAACGTCATTTCCGATGTTGTTTCCGATTTGAATGTTGACCATTTAGTTCTGAAACAAGTTGTAAATATATATTATATAGTAATTTTATCTTATTTCAAAGACCCTGAAATTGGTGATATGCAAGACTATATGTGTTTTTCGTTATATTGAACAGATCAGCATTCTGATGAGTGCAGTTTTCGTGGAATTTATTTCATGATAAAAATATTTCTCCCATACTTGGTGCATTCCACATTTCTCAGTCCAGTGGTTAAAAATTATTGAATTCGCACGGGGGTTAAAAGGTCTCGTGCAATTTCCCCACCGCTATTCACGGTTACGGTTTAACATAACGTTTATTGGAACGATAAACTAGAGAAGTTCCGAAATTACGAAATGACGTTCATGTAAACAAATTGCGTATCAACGGCATTTTCTTGAGGTTTTTCTAAAAACAAATAGGAGAATTTACTCGTCGCGAGTTACAGAATTTCTCCACCTCGATAGTTGAATCAGTTTATATTTTAACACGCTCTCTAAAGCTCGCATGTTGAAAATAAAAAAATAACTATCTCGGGTGGAGAATTCCATAACTGACTCGTATTTGAAGGAGAATCTATATGTGACATAATAGTAAATAGCAATGAGTACGATTTAAGGACTGTCATCAAACAAATATGTTGCATATAATGTTGCATATCTGCATTTCCCCACGTTATGTTCACTCAGGATCAAAATCATCAAAACATAAATAGTGAGAAGGGGGCCTCGGTGGCCGAGTGGTGTAGGTAGTTCGTCATAACTACGAATGATCTCTAGCCTGTCAACACTGAAGTTGTGAGTTCGAATCTCACCTGTGGCGGGATGTGTTCGACTCCGATGTAATTTGACAAAGATTGCCAATTTTCCTACCGAATGCAATAGATCACAGATAGATACAATGTGCATTGTACATGTACTGATTTCTGATGGCCTAAGAATGTATTGGTGTAGACATAACTGAAATGATCAACTCCGGAAGACAAGCCAGAAACTAAAGAAGCCAAAATCAAATCATTAAACGGATAGGCCTAGAAAAGAACAAATAAAATATGTACGTTGCAAAACATTTCATACGACAATTTAATCATATATTGGAAGTAGTGAGACGTTGAAAGGGAATACAACGACAAAAAGGTATATATAAAAGATAAAACTATAACAGATACCAAAAAGTTAAAAGTTAAAATTGTCACGATAACGTTTTGGTTCAATTGACCTTGTTTATGAGCAGCTAGAAAAATAGATGTTGATTCAATGAAACCCAGAGCAAGACTGAATCAGTATATAAAACGCAAATAATAAGAAATGTGATGGTGTGTTTATGCGGTAGATAAACTGTAAAATTAGCAAAATTTCCTTTGACGTTCATCACCGCGTCTTATAAAAAACTGGAAAATTTGATGGTACTTGACGTTCACGCCTTTATGAAAACTGGAATGCCAAGGGGTCTATGTGTACCGAGATTGAAAACCATTGTTTGTTCATGGTGGTTCCTGTAAAGCCTTCCTCAATTCACTGTCACTAATTACGCGAATCTGTGACCAGGCAAGTGAAATGGACTATTTTAACTTTTATTGTCTTTTGTATTCGTTTTAGTCGTTCTCTGTACTTTAAATGGTTCACTATTTCAATATACATGTATATTCATTAAAAAAGATTGGTTTTCCTGATCAGGAAATGGTATATTCTTGGCTATTCAATAAAATTACAAGTTTTGAAAACCGAAACACCATAAACCGGTCGCCTGACAGAAATTAAAATTACTTAGGACGCATTCAAATCGTTGAATGATGTCTGCTGTAGACATTAACAGAACATTTGAAAATGACTACGACCCTAGTTTAATCATTAAAAATCAAATCACAATTTCAGATTTTTCATTTAAATTTTATTTTGAATGTCACTAATTTCAGAAACATTATGGTTTTTAATCGTACAACAAAAGACCTCTTTTATAAAACTTTTTTTCCAGTCTAAATCTCAAAACTATTTTATTACCATTCTCGAAATTCAGCGACAGCTGAGTGTGGGTAGACAATAAACGTCAACGTGTTTTCTTTGAAAACAAATAAAATATTGTATTATATTATGCATAATTATATTCTTTAATTTCATTTATTTGACATAAATCCCACACTTTTATTTATTATTTATCTGTTATTAAATTATGTGTCTAAGTATTATTGATAAACCTCATTTCCGATGTTGTTTCCGATTTGAATGTTGACCTTCTAGTTCTGAAACAAGTTGTAAATAAATATTATATAGTAATTTTATCTTATTTCAAAGACCCTGAAATTGGTAATATGCAAGACTATACGTGTTATTCGTTATATTGAACAGATCAGCATTCTGATGCAGTGCAGTTTTCGTGGAAATTATTTCATGATCAAAACATTTCTCCCATTCTTGGTGCATTTCCACATTTCTCAGTCCAGTGGTTAAAAATTATTGAATTCGCACGGGGATTAAAAAGTCGCGTGCAATTTCCCCACCGCTAATCACGGTGACGGTTTAACGTAACGTTTATTGGAACAATAAAGTAGAGAAGTTCCGAAATGACTAAAAGACGTTCATGTAAACAAATTGCGTATCAACGGCATTTTCTTGAGGTTTTTCTAACAAAAAAATAATATGAAAATTTACTCGTCGCGAGTTACAGAATTTCTCCACCTCGATAGTTGAATTTTATATTTTAACACGCTCTCTAAAGCTCGCATGTTGAAAATAAAAAACATAACTATCTCGAGTGGAAAATTCCATAACCCACTCATATGGAAGGAGAATCTATATGTAGCATAATAGTAAATAGCAATGAGTACGATTTAAGGACTGTCATCAAACAAATATGTTGCATATAATGTTGCATATCTGCATTTCTCCAGATTATGTTCACTCAGGATCAAAATCACCAAAACATAAATGGTGAGAAGGGGGGCCTCGGTGGCCTAGTGGTCTAGGTAGTTCGTCATAACTACTAATGATCTCTAGCCTGTCAACAATGAGGTTGTGAGTTCGAATCTCACCTGTGGCGGTGTGTGTTCGTCTCCGATCTAATTTGACAAGGATTGCCAATTTTCCTACCGAAGGTCGGTGGTTCTCTCCGGGAACTCCGGCTTCCTTCACCAATAAAAACTGGCCGCCGCGAAATAGCTAAATGTGCTGAAAACGGCGTAAAAAACCCAACTAAACAAACAAAACAAATAAATAGTGAGAAGACAATCAAAAGGTAATAAAAACCTCAGCCAAATTCCGTGCCAGAGAGAGACTTTTGTTAATATCGGATACATGCTTTGGTCAAAACATTTCTATATACATATTATGTCTGCATTGGTCTTGAAGTTTTAATAAGAAAATGAGACCAATTATGTAGACATTGGTCAGAATAACTGTTGTAGGAAAAAAAACAAATGATTGCTTTTTCATATAGAACATGTTTTTATCGATCTGCTACTAAAGCGTGTACAATAGACGAATTTATCTGCATGAAAAGTTTATTCATGGATGAATGGACGGATGAAATATTGTTCAACGTCCAGTCGCAACAAGGTGCATATCAGGACGAAAACATGTTGATATGATAATGAATATGATCCCTGCTTTGTACTAGACCGACACGCTAAGTCGGATTTTTAATGTGCTAGCTCACGAAGTAACTATATATACACTCAGACACATTATACTGACTCCGAGTCGACCAGCCTTTGCTCTTACTCCTAGACGCCGTGTGCTTGGCGGAGAAGCAGCAAATACCAATTTTAATGTATTTGGTTTGACCCGGCCGGGGATCGAACCCGCGACCTTCCACACTCGGGGCGAGCACGCTACCATACCACACCATATTATACATAAGTAATATTTTATTTAGATTGTGTACCGTATTTCTTGCGTTACTCGTTTAAAACCGCGAAGAAGTCGAATAGATCTGTGTTTTTATTGACAGTAAAAAGTTTATTACTTGTGGATTAAACTTCAACGTCATCTGCAAATAAGTCACAGGTCCTATATTGATGTATTGACAAGTATATGTTCAGATGTTTGTATTACACTACTCTGCACGATATAAAGTGATTAATATTATCAATACTACATCTAAATGTACTTTCGTAGGTTAAAGAAGACACTTCATATCTCTAGAACACTACAGTCTACTACTTTGTCAAATACCTTGTCTTTATATATATTAATTACATAATTATATTATCTTGTAACGTGGTCTTGGATCCATACATTTTTTGGGCCTCGAATTTTTTATTCATTTGCTTGTACTCGGAACATTCTTTTAAAATTCTACTATTTTATTCTAGGAAATTCTTAGTTTTACCCTTTTATACCAAACTGTGGATCATGCCGTTCTTAAATTCCATATTCCCCGAATGAAAATTACTGGTTTTGTCCTTATTACGATTTCAAACTGTGACAATTTACATTGTATAAACACTGCTGACTAAAAAAAAATGGCCGAAATACCCAAATTCTCTTTATCGAGATTGCAGTCTTTGAAGTTGAACTCATAATAACAACGTTGCTTCTTTTTAATATTGGATTACATAATCTTTAAATGTAGGTAACAGATTATATGGATTTATGTATTTTATTATTTTTAATATCACGTAATAATGACTAAGCTTATTCTTGATATACGCATGATACAACACCTAATTGTAACTCGTGTACCGACATTTATTATTTATTACCAGTTTTATACTGGAAACTGGTACCAGAACAAAAAACAAAACAAAACATAAGAGTCCCTGGCAAGTTTTTTTTATTGCAATGAAATTATATAACTCAAGTTGATATATTATAATATATATAGATTCTACAAAGATGACCAGGTAATTATTAAATTTATTAACTTGAAATAATAAAATTTTCATTTTTAAACTGCGAGGTTTGTCCGAGCAGTGTAAAAAAATGAAATTTATTACCGAGAGTGGATAGATTTCATAATTAACGCGTCAAGAGTTTTATAATCTTTTTCTCTAATGACAATGTAAAACCCTGAGATGTCTTCCTAACTTTTTTTTCTTTTTTTCCCCTTTTTTTTGGGGGGGGGGGGATTTCACGAGCATTTAACCAATGTGTGGTGATATCAGAATTTATCAAACGGGTCAAGCGATGTATAAATGCTCACAGAATTAGAGAAAAGCGATATTTCATTTTCCTGTGTTATGAAAGTTTTTGCTGTTATGATTTCCTTGCAATATTTGTTTGCATGTTGTTTGGCCTACTGGAAGTACAGAATTTAATGTTAATATGCCTGTTTTGTAAACTTTTGCTAAGTACAATGTAAGAAAAAAGTTCCAAAATGCCGATGTTGCTCTTCAATCAACTTTTAGGATTATTGTGTTAGTTTTTGGAATCGACGAAATGTGCACATTTTATGCATCAAAAAAGGTATCAAAGAATTTTATTTTATTTTAAGATATTATATTAAAAGAGCTAGCCATGATGTTACCCCTCACAACATTACGATTCAGAAATATATTCGTATCAATTCTAAACGAAATCACATTAATATGTTGGTCACAGTTGTGAAGTTATAGATTAAAGTATATAATAATAATGATAACGAATACAAAAATGAAAGCGTTTGTTGGGGTGTGAAGCTGTCTTGATCTTGTTTTAAGCATTATAAATTTTATGCTCATCGTTACAGCGATTGCCACCATGAATAAATTCAATTTAATATCTGAACGCTGATTTCTTCTTTTTGCCGTATTTCAAGTGTAAGGAGTAATGGTTTCATATGGTATTGACCGTATGCAATTTGGTGTAGTGAGACATTATATGTATACACACTTATTTATCTGTAGTGGATTAGGAAACAAGCCATACCAATACACTAAACCCTGTTTACTTTGCGGGTGTGAGGGCGACCCTTGCAGGTGCATTTTAACCTACTCGTTTTCTACATTTACATATGAGTCTTTTTTTTTCGTGTTACAAGTATTATTCTATCTAACGCGGGACAACTAATTTTCGTCCCCATCCGATGAACTAGCACCATTCTCGAAAATTGTGTCGATCCTTGAGAAATTTTCATCCCGGACCGGAATCCAACTACATTGAAAGGACCCTTGTCTTTGCAGTCCGATGTGTTTAGCAGTACACCACGGTGCCATATTTTATACAATATTATACCAATATATGACAAAATGTTAACTATATGCATATGTATCAATATGAAAAAAAAACTGTTAATGAGGAAAAGGCAATAGAAAATATCGGTATTTATCGTAACCGTTTAAATGTTTGTACCTAGTCTTTTTGAAAATTGGTCACTTGATCCACATAATTAGAGGTGATTAGGTGAGATTTACTCTACTTTTTAAAAATAAAATTACGCAACCTATTGCTTATAAAACTTACCTTAATTTTGGATCGCCACTGCAAGAAATCTCTATAGTGATCTCTGTTTCCAGGTGATGTCCGTTTCCAAAGTAGGAAAGCGACAACAGAATATGTAATTGTCAATATGAATAACGGAATAACGTAGGTAAAAAGTAAAAGACAAACAGTATATATACGTCTAGAATACGTATTCGGCCACATCTCCGCGCATACAAGTACACCAGGAGCAACGTATATCGTACGAGATACAAATATTTGAACTGACGCTAACACTGATGAACAAATCCAGATAGAACCTATCAAATATTTGTACCTTTCTTTTGTAAACCTATGACGCAAGGGGAAAGTAACAACTAAAAACCGGTCAATTCCAATGGCCATATTAGTGAAAACACTCGCTGCTACGGACAACATTTGTATAAATAACACTATTGGACAGAACGGTTTTGAAAATATCCAGGTACGATAAATGGCATCGGCAAAAGTAAACGGCATGCAAAAAGTTGCCATCAAAAGATCTGCCACAGCCAGATTAATGAGAAAGGGTCGGAGGTCAGTCCTTGACCTTTTACCTTTTTTAAAGACAATAACGACAAACAAATTTCCGATGATAGAAAGAAATGTTGTAATGGAATATAAAATAACTAATCCTATAAAGGTTCCCTCTTCTATTTTTAATGTTGAGTCTCCCGTGGTATTTCCGGTTATATTCGAATCCATTTTTAACCGAATAAAGTTCATTTAGTATATTGCCTTTATTAGTTCGTATTTTTCATTGATGCATTATAAAATGTTGAACAAGGCAAAAGTTGAGATAAAATAAAGATTTCGTTATTCAGATGGCTCTCAATCCGTAATCTTCCCATTGATCAATTATGGAACATGTAACCATGACGTCGTCGCGTGGATAATGACGATGTATTAAATATGGATATTTGATAGCGTCTGTCCTATGTAAAGTCCTGTTGACGCTATGCACCTCTTGTACGTCTGCATATTGATCAGAAATATATCTTTTCTGATATCATTTAATTCCCACTTTACATTCTATTGGATAAATTAAACAATCTATCAGCCATCTAAATAAGAGAACTCCTATCAGATGAAGAGTAGATTTAAGTTCAACTGGATTGCTCTCTGATCTATGCAAATTAGTTATTAATCTTTAGACTTTTTTTAATCATCCATTTTTTGTCTTTAGTCACTGAAACATGTAAAACTGAAAGATCAGTTCCGTGAATAAAAGAAGTAAACATTTTGCATGGATAACACGATGCGTAAACAAAAATAATTCCTGTCTTTTTGTCGCAAATTTGTATTGCATTAACTCCTTTAAAGATCAAACACTTTAAAATCAGTTCATCTTCTAATTTTCATAATATTATTTATTGAAAATATTCTTTTATCAATACATTGAATCCTTTTTGAGATATCGGAAAAAACTCCACAAATTACTTAATAACGTATCCTTAGGGAAGAACATATACTAATTAATTAATTGAATCCCTTTGAATCGTTGTCAGTAATCAGCTACGAACAAACCTAGCTCTGTATCTGACAACCAGCTGATAGTAACTAAGTAATATTTTACACATCAGTATGCTTTTATGACTTTATCATGAATAAAATATATAGTAGCTTGTTCCGGGATCTCTTAATGTGTGACATTGCAATCCTTGAAAAAAAACCAGTCAGTTCTACATTTTAAGAACTAAGGAAAATGTAACTTTTCTTTTTTCTCACTGCTGTGATGAAGAAACATCATATAATGCTATTTACAAGTTTTCATGCACATCTATTATAGTAAAAAACTATTTGCAAACGTATAAACACGTTTGAATCTATGACCATTATAACTGTTGGGATAATTAATCAAAAACTGAGGATTTTTGTAATTTGTTGCTCTAGGAAATATCCTATCAGAAACTTAGAGAAGTGTTCAGATTGGTAAACCATAGACAATCCAGAAAATAACTGAAATAGCTTACTTTTCGCATCGAAATTAAATAACATCTTTTTTACAAACGTTTCAGTCATGCAGAGTGTGTACGCTAAATCGTTTATTAATCAATTTTAATGATGAATTGCACTGATGACGGCAGCTGCAGCAACTGATTATTAAACAATGATTGATACCAATTATTAATTAATTGTCAAATTAACCAACATTCGATAAGTTCGGCTAAGAAAGGTTGCTATATTTATTACATAATACATTGAACGAGCACAAATGCAAAAGATAGAGTTGTTGGAATATCTTTGATTATGTATAATTAGAAAATGATACTATAATGATTATTTCTGTTGATGATTTGACAGTTTTGATAAAAAAAAGAAAGAAAAATATGCTTTTTATTTAATATGAACGAAAATATATGGTCGTTTGTGTAGTTTTACCAATAGAGAACAGAAAGATCCAGTTCTTCAATAAAACGTGATGATTTCTAAATTGTGAACTTTCCCTTTCTACAAACAAACTGGCCTATAGTGTAGGCATTCAACAGTCGATTCGCTACTGTTGTGCTTGTGCACATTGTATTTTTAGTACCCCTCCTAATAGATGGATACCCTCACGACTTATTTTCCTCGTTATGTGCAATAATTCTTGACACAAAATGCCAAGATATACGTGTGAAAAGTTTAATCGAAGGAATAGTGTTTATATAATTTCGTTAAGTCTCATATAGTAAAACTCGCACCCCACTCCAAATGCATCGTGCGATTTGCTTAATGTTGATTACGTCACAACTGTGTTACTGGACGCAACCGCAATTGAGGGTAATCAACAAACAAGTAATATCTTTTCCAAAAAAGCTAGCTGTCTCTTAGTTAAATAAATGTGTTATACGTATATGTTCATACTTCTCGCAAGATACATGATCCTGCCATTTATATACAAACCAAGGTCGCTTTTATGGGATGAGTGGTGCTTCTGGAAATGTTGTAGTATCACATCGCATGGACTGAAAACAGTTTGAGAATTGCATATATCAAGAGGGCGGTCAACGAGACTGATTGAAAACGACCGAGTTCGTCTGATTCTAAGTCATCTCGTCCCATCACTGACTCGTCGTTATTGTCATGTGAGGGAAACAAATGCTACTTCGTTCCCATTTAAGATCTTGCTTTTCCTCATATTAGTGCCTAAGATATGTGGTCGGACCTTAAACTTAACAAAAGTCAGTATACCATGAAATCTAGGTCACAGTGACCAAATTCCCGTTGGATGCTTGCCTCCTCCCTCGAACACATCCGCATGCAAGATTACATGATCCCATCTCTTATAGTAGCCAAGATATGAGCACAGATCTAAAATTTAACCAAAGTCAGTAGACCATAAAATCTATGTCACCAGTGACCTAATTTTGTTGGATGCTTGCCCCTCTCCCTCGGATACATCTGCAGACAAGACATGATGCTATTTCTTATAATATCCGGGCCTAAAACTTAACCGACCTTAACCTTATCGTCACTGAAACATGAAATGTAGGTTAAAGTGTTCTAATTGTTGTATGGCTGTACTGTGCTGTACTCTCCGTGACATATGCACTGATGACGTTTCATGACTAACGGCTGTGTATCATTCATGAAAATGGACCTAAAAGCAAAACTTAACCAAATGCACTGAAGCGTGAAATGTAGGTCATGTTGACCTATTGTTGAGTGGCTGTGCTGTACTCTGCATTGCGTATCCACTGTAGTTTCATGACTATATGTTGTATAGCATTCAAGAAAATGGATTTTAACACAAAACTAAATCAGTCACTGAAGTGCGAAATGGAGGCCAAGTTGACCTTGTTGTTGTATGGCTGTGCTATACTCTCCATGGCATACGTGTATCTACTATAGTATAGCGTTCAAGAAAATGGATTGTTTTACACAAAATTGAACCAAAGTCACTGAAGTGTGAAATGTACGTCAAGGTGACCTGATTGTTGTACGGCTGCTCTGCACTCTCCAATGCAAAATTTAACTGTGTCACATCGAAAGACGAACGGTGGAACACTATATTCCCTCAACAACTCCGTCGGACAAGCAGATAACAAAATCTATTCTATACTTTTATTTAGGAATGTTCAGACATATCAAATATATTCGCAAGAAAATATAGGGTGTCAAACAAAGGCATGTTTGGTGATATTTTCCATATTCCATATTTCATGGCTGGAAGATAATTATCGGTAATTGACTAAAAGCCTGAAAATGTAGTAAAAATTGACCCAATTACATGTATGAGTTACTCACTGTCCAAGACACATGTACTGACCAAATATCATGGAGACATGACAAGTAATATATTGCATTTCTGGACCTGAACACAAACATGATCCAGAGTTAAATGTGGAAATGATCTACAATGATAAATGGACACAAAGATGTTTAAAGTTTGTAAGAAGTTCATATGACCATGTCAGGCAAGATAATAATCAGTGAAATCACAATAAAACAATTAAATATATTAAACTATAAAACTTTATATTCCAAAATATAAAAAGCATTCAATAAGATATTCTTTAAAAAGATAAAACAAGATGTACTGCAATAAGGTACTATTTACTTTTGTATACTCCTCTGTTCCTGTGGACATATAAGGATATAATGTGCATTACAATTTAAACAATATGTGTTTGTCAAACAGGTAATTAATGGTCCGACAATGTGTAACATGGTTAAATCCACCTTGTGACAGACACACAGCTTATATAATATCAAATATGAAGAAGCAGTAGCTTGGAAATATCAAGAAAAAGGTAACAAATATTTTGTATGTGTGCACCGAATACTGAAAATAACTTGCTCTGAAGAGACGAAGTACATAACATCTAACTCAGTACAAATTAAACATTATCTGACATGAAGCTGTGATTTTTTTATTGTGATGGAAAGTGCAACAATATTTAGTAAAAAACATTACACTGACAAAAACCAAGTGCGCTATGTTTAAACTTTTGCAAACAGAAAGTAAATAATGGGGTCTAAACATAGTACTTGTGTATTTTATCTGCTGAATCAGGTATATATTATTTCCAACATATATGTTAAGAAACAGAATAGGATTTGATTTCCATTGATTGCACAATGTTTCTCTTATGATGACATTTCTATACATGTGTATATTTTTAATGTAAATGCAGAAAAACAAACTATCAAAATGCATTGTAACCCATATTTGTTTTCAAGAATGACAAGATGTAGCGGAAAACGGATAATTACAGGCTTAACTGTCAACTTATCAATATGTATTAAATGAGCACTTTACGGAACAGAATATCAAATATGTGTGCGACGATCCCGGTGGATTGCGGATCATTCAGCATGAATTTAGGTTGAATGCAAATTTCCACCAATGAGAAAATCATTTGCTTCCCCAGCTAATCTGATTTTTGTTCAATCGTATCTGTGAAAATTTTTATTTCCTTCTCACGTCCGGCTTTCGACTATTTTTACCGTCCCTCTCGAGAGACGTTAATTACACATAATAATCCAGGCAAAGCGGTCATAATTTACGATCTCATGACTCAATTCCAAAAGAAAATAACCGACATATTGTACATGTATTAACCATGGTGTCTTCCCATTTATCCAACTTTTGAAAAATGCCTATTCCCATTTATCCAACTTTTTCATAAATTACCTAGGGCTATGTTTGTTTAGTACATGACACGGTGATGTAGATGAACTGGTAAAGACAATTTGTTCCTGGGATAAAATTATATAAAATTAAATATTTCAAAGGTGAAAGTATGGATACTTATAAAATTTAAAATAATAATGATTATTGTTAAAAATATAAAATACATATATATATTGTAGTGTAAATTAAGAAAGCAAAAATAAAAATATCAAATTGTAAGAAATTAAATTTTGAAATTCATAATTGACAAAGCATAATTAAATATAAAATTATTAATATTTTGGTAGCGTTTACTATTAATCCCAATTAAATGAATTTATATAAATATGCAATTAATGGCTGTTAATTGGCTTTGAATAATGTTCAAGAAGAAGCCAATCTTTTTTCACTTTTTTATACCTTTAATTTGATAACTGCTCACTCAGCATCCCAAGCCAATCCCTGCTTTATAAGCACTGACATTCTGACGAAAATCATTATTCAAGTTTGATCATGGCAAATGCACAAGTCAGAGTAGACTACATTCGACACGCTAGAGGCCACTATTTAGCAGTAAATGGCTACAGATATGTCATCAAGACGAGAAAACAGGGTAGAGACGCAGAACTCGCCTACTGGCAGTGTGCTGAGAAAGACTGCCCAGGCACAGCCAACACCAGAGATAACATGGTGACCAGATTTCCAAGAGATCACAACCACCCACCAACCCGTGCAGACATAGATGCCAAGAAATTTCTTGCCACACTCAGAGAAAAGGCATCTAAAACTCTAGAACCACTACCAGCATTGTATGACAACGAGATCATCAAATCTAGAAACCGAGAATGGAACGACGACACACAACGGGTGGTTGAAAAGATACCAACTTTCGTCAGTACGAAATCTTCTTTGTACCGAGAACGCAACAGTGACCTACCACCACTACCAACCACACGTGACGCCATTAATCTACAGGGAGAGTGGAGAGAGACTACTACAGGAGCACCATTCCTACTAGCTGATGATGGTGACCACAACAAGATTCTTGTATTTGGCACTGCAGACAACCTCCGCCATCTTAGTACTGCTGACACAATATTCGGTGATGGAACTTTTTACGCCAGTCCTGTACTTTTCACCCAGCTATACACACTACATGCACTTATAGACAACGAGATGTACCCGCTTATATTCGCCTTTCTACCTGACAAATACCAAATCACCTACCAACGCCTCTTCGAGATAGTTAAGACTGCAGCAGCAACCAACAACACACCACTCAATCCGACCACTATATTCCTAGACTTTGAGTCTTCAGCACGTAACGCAGCAGAAGCAGCCTTCCCACTCCAGACTTCAGCAACAGAAACAACGCTTCACTCAGGGAGAAATCGACATCTACCAATATACAGACGCTGTCTCATACCTACTTAAACTTCAGTGAACTAATGACTTTCATGTGATATAGTGCTTTGTTTTATACATGTAAATTGTATGCTATAACATTTTTTAAATGTAAACATATTTCACTGTGCTATTGACATATTTAGTGCTTTTCATTGAACTATGAAATAATTATTGTTTTGCATTCCTATGTCTGTTAATAGAATAATGTCTGATATTATTAGATTTGAATAAAATATCGTAACAAAAACTTTAAGTCTTATTGCAAAAGCCTGTGTCATCACTTTAGAATCCATCAATCAAAGAAGAACAAACAACATGATCAAAAATATTCAACTTTACAAATATAAAAAAGAAAAATAGGATAAAGATATACATCTTAAAGAGGACTTTATTTCTGTGATCATTTTGACCCAACACATGACCCAAGCTCTAATTAGTGATTGTTGTTTTAACATTTTACACCATTCCCACTTATCCAACTTTATTTTTTTTACCTATACTATTAATTTTTTAAAAAGTTGGATAAGTGGGAATAAACCTTAACCATCACGTCAGATAAAAATAATTCTTTGATTTTGATGTACAAGTTGTGCATATTTCGTCGATTTACGACTCGTCGGTTGGGCTCAAGGCCTAAAATGTTGAAAACCAAAACAAAAAATGTTTGAACAGCAAATTAAAAAATGCCAAAATAACCAAAAGGGGTAAGTCAAAACCATCTTAGGAAAGAGCTTTGCACAAGGGTTATACTGCTTAGTTTTACATATTATACATTTTGGTAGCAGCAAATTTAAAGTATCAATTTCGGGCTACTATCGAAATACTAGCAAATGAGCTGGGGATACCCCTGAGGACTTCATAACTTAACATTAAAGTGCGTATTAATATTGCAAGTGATATTGATGGGTTGTTTAAGACTTTAGATTAACATGCACATTATATTGTACACATACGAGAAGTTATCTAAAAGATAGATAAGGGTTGAATTTGGGATACCTAAAAAATGGATAAACCACAACACGTTACGTGTATATATATGTTAGTACAAAGTAAGACAGTCCTCCTTATTGTGTGTTAAGGTTCGGCCTAGTGTTCTAGTAACTTGCTATTACTAGTATATATTTTGAAGGACTAGTATATACATTTATAATGGATTATTTTTTGGTAAATACTGGCACGGCTTTATATTGTATATTATATATATATTTTATATTCATGAATATTTTATTCATTTCATATTGGTTTCAGTAGATATTCCTAGACTCTAAAAACCGCTTTTTGTTTCACACAGACACATATTAGTGGCAAATAGGTGCCAAAGTGGCACAAAGGTGTGTAAGTTCGAAATCACACAATTATAAATTTAACAGTATTATAATATGATTTGAACAGTGTTTGTTAGTGTTTAGACGTATATAGATATTTAGGCCTATACTATATCTCCGATACTTCTTCGGAAATCCGCTGTTCAGACACATTATGTGGTTGTCACAATAATTAGACGAAGTACACCCTGTCTTATCTTTTGTGCATTAATAAAATCCTCTCATGAATTTTTGAATATACAGTAAATAGTAGGGATCTTTATTGAAATAATTACAGTGGCCATTTTGAAAATGTAATGATTTATATAGATACAGATAACTTTATTGGCCATTCAAGGTGCCCATTGATGGGCAGATTAATCACAAATACAATCATTCATAACATAATAAAACAAACTAAAATCATGAGATAATAAGACAATAACTGTTCATTAGATTAATGATTGGGTTGGTCATACAAAATACAGTTAACTTAATCATATAAAAAAACAACATAAAATGACAGTCTAATTACAAGTACAATTTTTGAGGACATCCAGCCAGATTTGGACAAAGAGAGACAACTCCGTCATTCTCAGAATTGCTTCAGTAATAAATCACGACCTTCTGTTAGTTCTGATATTAAATATAAGTTTTATAACATAAATATTTCATTAGTCATTAACCATAAAAATTTATCCTCTGAAGACAGTTTAATAAAGTTATTATAGTTAATATTCAGGTTATCTATAAATGGTTGTCTGTAGTTTTGCAGAAAAGGACAGTCTAATAAGAAATGCCTTTCATCTTCTACATTTTCTTTACACAAGTTACATTATCTGTCTTTGATATCTGAATTAAAATATCTACCGCTTTCTATATTAAGGTTATGATCACTAAGTCTGAATTTGGCAAATACTTTTCTTTGCTCCTCTGAGCCTATAGTTAAATAAGGTTCAGGTTTATACATATATTTAAATTTTCTGATATATTTACTTATTTCCAGCTTTGGCTCTTGTTTTATTATCATTATTTTATTCTTTTTGCCAAAGATCAATAAATTTTGTTTTTAAACAATGCTTTACTTTATTTATTATGTAACTCTGTTTATGTTTGGAATATTAATACATAAGTGATCAAGATTCAAAAATTGAAATATCTGATGAATACAATTTACCCATGATTCTTGTATAGCAGTTGACATTGTTACTGATTCTTTAAAGGTAGCTTTTAAAATTTGGTTATCTTCATTTTTATTATTACATTTGACTTTCTTATTGTCTAGTGTTTCATCACAAATGTCTTGTAGCCTTAACCAAAATGTTATCATATTAGGATATACATAAAAGAGCAATGGTAAAGGAATTTACTGTTACTAAAATGTATAATTTGTAAAAAAAAAAGTACTCCTCTCATGCCAATTTTTGAAGTCTTTGGTCTAACTCCCAATGCAAATTGACAGAATTTTAAGTGGATGTTTTCTAGTTTTAAATTCTCCAAATTTTTTGTTATAAAATTTTCAGGGTCCTTAAGAAACTTTTGGAATTCTCCCCATATTTTAGAGCCATATAGCAATACTGGTTTTATTGTGCGATGAAATATGTGTATTAATGAGTAAATGTTAGGTTTGAATGGAATAAATGCTTTTGTTAATTTATATAATGGTTTTAAGCCTTTGTTATGAATATAAAGCTTGGCATATGAAAGTGTACCAGAGGCTGCAATACAGATACCTAGATGTGTATATTTTTTAACATTTTCAATTTCAATGTTATCATATCTGAATAATATATTTTTTTTTAATCTACCTGCCCTAATAAATATCAAAACTTTAGTCTTTGAAGTATTAATCTCAAAATGCCATTCTTTAGCAAAAGTTGATAATCTATCAAATGGATTTTGTAAGCCATTCTTACTGGTTGATACTAACACTAAATCATCAGCATATAAAGGGCAATTAATAGTTACATCATTTAAAGTTACAGGGTCACAAGAAAAATCAAAATGTGATGGTAAATCACTTAGATATAGATTAAATATATTTGGACTAAGATTATCTCCCTGCCTAACACCAATGTAAAATGAGAAAAAGTCAGTTCTCTTGTTTCCTATTCTAGTAAATAGACTGATATTACTATATAACGATTTGATTATATTATAAAATTTGGATCCAACCCCCGCAAGTTTCAGCTTGTAGAATAAACCAGCAAGTGGTACTGAATCAAAAGCACGTCTGCAGTCAACGAAGCATGTATATAAAGACTGGGAATTATTTCGAATATATTTTTGCGGTAAAGTTTTTTATACAAACAAATGATCCGCAGTTCGGTTAACAGCTTTAAGGCCTATTTGTTCTTTGCATATGATATCATGTTTTTTAAAGTATGTTGTTAGTCTATTATCTAAAATTGTATTGAATAATTTACTGACATTGCCACTTATTGTAATACCCACCTTTCTTTTGCAAAGGTGTTAGATAACTTTGTAACCAGGATTTAGGATAGATTCCTTGTGAAAATATTTCATTTAACACTTTTGATATAAGTGGGCACAGTATATACTGTCCATATTTTATCATTTCATTTAATATCTTACTAAAACCACAAGCCTTTCCATTTTTTGAAGATTTAATTGCATTTGAAACTTCATCTATTTTGATTGTATAATCAAGTACATATAAAATATCATGTATTTCAATATCATTCAACTAAAGTACAAGATTAGTATAATCATGCTTATCTGGCAACTTATTTAACTTTTCAAAATGGTCTCTCTATTGTGTCATATCAATACTGGACTCCTTTTTGTAACCATCTTTATCATTTTTTAATTTTTATACTACGTCCCAATACTACTTCGGATTGTTACTATAAAAATTATCTAATTTTACTGTAAGATCTTCCCAAAAAGATCTCATAACTTTTTTCCATGTTCTTCTTTAACGTTTTAACATTTGAAAAAATTTCCACGAGTATATGGAACCTTATAGTTTTTCTGAAATTTCTTATACTTGAAATCAAGATCCATCTTAAGTTTCTTCAGATCTTCATTAAACCATGGTTTATCTTTTTTTTCTTTTAATTTTTCTCTAATCTTTAGAGGGGTAGTTATGCTTATTCTATAGACATATCTGCATCTTTCAATAGGATAGAATTTGAACTGTCATTTACGCTATTAACATCATGGGTATAGAATTACTAAGGTCATTTATCATCTTTTTAATTTCTGGAGAACTAAGAGCTTCCTGAAATTTGCTAGGTGAGTCTGTACTCCAGAAATATTTATTAAGCATCTCTACATAGATTTGATCTGGTTTCAAACTTGTTTAAGCATTAACGCAAACTCAATTATATTTCTGGTTATTAGTTTATATTTTGCATTAACACCTTCAACTTGTATTGCACTTAAGGAAAACATGTGAAATGTACTATCAAAATTGTCACGACTATTGAAAAAAAATGACCAAATTAACGTATTACCATTTTTTGTCAAAAACCTTTCTGCAATTACTCCAAGTCTTCACAACTAATTCCAAAATTAAAATAATTCTGTGATACCAATTTTGATGCACAAGATGTGCACATTTCGTCGATTTACGACTCATGAGTTCAGCACAAGGCCTAAAATGTTGAAAACCAAAACAACAATCCAAAAAGGTTGAAGAGTAAATAAATTCAAAAATACTAAAATGACTAAAAGGGGTAAGGCAAAACTATCTTAGGACAGAGCTATGCACGAGGGAGATTCATGTACTAGCTAGTTTTCGCAAATTTTATTACTGTAAATTTTAAGTATCAATATCGGACAAGGAGCGAAAATACTATGCCACATAATCATTTTGTTCTGATGCATTCAGTTTTTGTTGCTGAAAAACATAAAAGGTCTCATGCTCAAAATTAATGAAGTAAATAAAACAAAACTGAATGAAAAGGATTTGATCAGGTTATATAATCCTTATCTTCAGATTATGTAATAGCTAATAACATGGTGTTTACACATATTTCAGTATTTTGGTTGAATTGATGTTCGTGTGTTTGAATTTCTGCAGAAAGGAAATGTCGTTTGATTGAAATAGCTTGACATAATTAATTGAAGCCCATGGTTACAAACATAGGTGTGGGTCGAGCTGAATCACGTACAAAACTATTTTTCAGTATATTATTTATGGAACAAAATGATAAAGGTTTGTTGCTGCTTTAAACTGTTGAAAGACCGGCCTAATGGTGTCATAACTTTCATACATTAAAGTAGGATCAAGAGTTATCTAACAAACTATTACATATTTATAAGGAAGGACACGTTTTTTAAATCGAAATTTTCATTGATTTTAGACGCTTTGATATAATTTCGATTTCATTTGACAAATCACAGTGCCACTAACCAGTTACAATTTGTACTATAATATGGTTTGTTTATCGATGTACATGGTGCACATCGCTCTAGATATACATGTAATACATGTTATATAAAAATACGGTTTGATTGAAATATTAGTGTTTCCATGGTGACTTAGCATTAAAGTGCATATTAATTAGGCAAGTGATATTGATGGGTTGTACAAGACCAGATAAACCGTCTAAGGACAGAGCTATGCACGAGGGTGATACTCGTTAGTTTTCAAAAATTTTTACAATTTTCTTGTAGTAAATTTTAAGCATCAATTTTGGGCTAGTATCGAAATACTGGGCGACATAATCATTTTGTTCTGACGCATTCAATGTTTGTTGCTGAAAAACATAAAAGGTCTCATGCTCAAAATTAATGAAGTAAATAAAACAAAACTGAATAAAAAGGATTTGATCAGGTTATATAATCCTTATCTTCAGATTATGTAATAGCTAATAACATGGTGTTTACACATATTTCAGTATTTTGGTTGAATTGATATTCGTCTGTTTGAATTTCTACAGAAAGGAAATGTCGTTTGATTGAAATAGCTTGACATAATTAATTGAAGCCCATGGTTACAAACATACGTATTGGTCCTCAGAGGAGCTGAGTCACGAACAAGAATTATTTTTCAGTATAACATTTATGGAACAGAAATGATAAAAGTTTGATGCTGCTTTAGAATTTCATGTTGAAAGACCAGCCTTATGGTGTCATAACTTTCACACCTTAAAGCAGGATCAAGAGTTATCTAACAAAATGTGACATATTTATAAGGACATGTTTTTAAAATGGAAATTTTCATTGATTTTAGACGATTTGATATAATTTCGATTTCATTTGACAAATCACAGTGCTACTGACCAGTTACAATTTGTACTATAATATGGTTTGTTTATCGGTGTACATCGCTCTAGATATTATAAATGTTAAATAAAAATACGGCTTGATTGAAATATTAGTGGTGGGATAGAGAATGGAAACGAGGAATGTTTCAAAGAGACAACAATCCAACCAAAGAGTAGAAAACAGCTCAAGGCTACCAATGGGTCTTCAACGCAGCGAGAAAATCCCGCACCCGGAGGCGGGCTTTAGCTGGCCCCTAAACAATAATGTATATTAGTTCAGCAAAATGGACGCACACTTAACTCCGAAACATAAAAATTAACCCAAAAATGAACCAATTTTCAAAAACGCATAAGACTAACAAAGACTAGAGGTTCATGAATTGGGATAGGCGCAAAAATGCTTCTGGGTTAAACATGTTTTATGAGATCTCAACCCTCCCTCTATACCTCTAGCCAATATGGAATAAACAAACACACAGCAATACACACAGTAAAACTCAGTTCAAAAGATGTCCGAGTCCGATGTTAAAAAAGGTAACAGAAGAAACTATGCAAAATGACAATGATCAATATATATTAAAAAAGGACTACTAGCAGTTACTGACATGTCAGCTCCAGATCTCAATTGGCCTGATCGAAAGATTTTATGTCTATATCATATAGAAAATCAGCCACAATCCCTCGCGTTAGGGGTTTAGTATCATGCCATCATAAATTATACGAGAAGAACATAACCCGTATCATGCCAACAACTGGTTTTAGAATAAATGTGTTTATTTCCGATGCAAAGAACCTATGAGTGAATCAATATTAATTTTTAAAAATGCCATCTTTATCCCTTGTTGGTAAGTCAGTTGTTTTATGGGAGTTCACATTGCTATTGCTTTTGTTTCTGTGCTGCTGTTTAGTTTATTATACGTTTTTTATTCATTTAGTTATACATGTATCCTTGTGGCGTTTGTTCGTTGTGTTCCATTATCCTGACTTCGTCTCTTCCTCGGACTTCGAATTTGTGGATTTTTCACGGTTTTGTCGCTTCGGTATTCCTTTGTCGATATTTGCACAAAACCTTTCTCTTTAGAGGTGAAAACCAAGCCATCGCTGACTGTGTATTGTTGTTTTCGTCTTGATGGCTGTCGACTAACTTCGTTGACATTTTTTACCTTTTTTTTATCCGTTTGATTATTTATTTATTAGAAAATCTTTTGATCAATAAAACATCTTCATGACTGTGTAGAAATAAAGTTATATATTCGATTGTAGACTTCCCTTTCCGAACATTTTGAAGCATATATTATTTTGTTTGTTTGTTTGTTGAGCACGGGGGCCAGTTTTTATTGTTGGATGAAGCCGGAGTACCCGGAAAGAACCACCGACCTTCGGTAGGAAAATTGGCAATCCTTGTCAATTAAGATCGGAGTCAAACACACCAAGCCCCAGGTGAGATTCGAACTCACTACCTCAGCGTTGACAGACTAGTGATCATTAGTAGTCATGACGAACTACCTAGGCCACGGAGGCCCCTGAAGCATATATGAACTTTCATAGTTGGGTAACAAAGGTGTATAACTTTAAAGTCCAATTTCCTTATTTATTCGAATATTTATACATTTAATTTGTATGACGACAGATACGGCAGAATACGAAGTGCTTGTCATCCCTCACAATAATATAGTAGACTGTAATAACACAAAACAAAGTAACAACACAGAAAATGGTGTGTTCTGTTTTTGTCAGCATTGACATACTGATTATTGTATCGACAACATGGTAAGTATAGAATTTAATTTCAAATGGCGAAAGTAATTAATTTTGTGATATTATCTTCGAAGCCTAGACTTTTCTTTAGCCAATCAGTTGTTATTGACATCTTAAAACAATTGTTCCGGAATTGTTGATAATTACAAGCCGTTGATGATGGTTCCTACCAAATCGTTTAAGATTAAGATTATACCGTCTGGGCTGGTGAACGACAGGGTGAATTAGGACCAGAGAGAGGATAAAACGTTTAAACTCCGTCAAATTATTAAGATAAAATTTTCGAGGAATATTTAACCGGTAATAACTAATTATGGTAACAAACCTGTCTACACTTAGGTTGTCAATTTGAACCCAGCTCGAGGTGAGATTTTGTCGACTCCTACATGTATGTTACAATGTATTTGACAAACATTGGCTATATTTCTGCCGAAGGTCATGGGTTATTTTTTTGTATTCCAACTTTCTTTATAAATCAAAATTGACAAGCACGATATAGCTAATCCTGCACGACCATATTGTGGGATGCAATTTGAAAAAAAATATTCTTCCGTGTATTTCTACAAAGAAACACAGATGAGTAACAGAAAAAATAAAGAATAAATGAATATTCTCTCGACATTTTTGTGTTTTGTTCGTAATTTACAAACATTACTCGGTTCTGCTATGGTAAATGTATGTTCTTAAGCATTTCATTTTAATTAATAAAAAAATAATGTTCAATATAAGTTGTCAACAAAGCCACTTATTTTGGGTAACTTAAAAAGATAATAAAACATGGTAATTTGAGGAGGATTTTTAATTCAAGTCTTGTTAACAATCTGTCATCATGTGGAGGGTGGCTGAAACTTGTTCATACTCCTTATCCCGTTCGAAACATATTCCACATTTTTGCGATCACTGGTAATTTGTTTTGTTACCTCTAGGAAATATATTGTCGTTATTATCTTTCACTGTGACAAATGATTCAGAATAACGTACATGAACATTTCGTACTAGGATGATAATGGTTTTAATTATTTTTATATAGTCATATTATTTTAGCTAAAAGATGAACTGAGTTTTTCATCCTGAAGAAAAGGTCATGCTTTCAACTGACGAAGAAAAATAATCTGGTCTAATGTTCAGTTTGACAAATGACGTAATTATGCTTTTCAATTTTCCACGGA
Organism: Mytilisepta virgata; assembly: GCA_028015205.1. Lineage (NCBI taxonomy): Eukaryota > Metazoa > Mollusca > Bivalvia > Mytilida > Mytilidae > Mytilisepta > Mytilisepta virgata. The sequence goes on from CM051521.1 coordinate 73,868,880, forward strand.
ACTGTCTTAATTACATTACAGATAATACCACCAAAATCATAATGTGTCTGGCGGACATTTTACATTATACTTAATTCATACAAATAATTTATTAAATTTACGACAAGCAGAGCCAAACCTAATCACAAAAATTAACTTCGTTAGAAAAAATGTCGTTTATATTTTTCAGTGCAGTGTCATATTTTTTTCACACAATGATTTATTATAGATAAAACATATGGGAGTCAAATTTCTTTACTGACACAAACATCACTGAGAAGAAAATGTCTATCCAAGCGAAGAAATGGAATAGTCAGTCGGACTATATTTAAATGAACAAAGACATCAAAGTCATGTATAGCATTTAAATTATTTGAGCTCCTTCTTCTAATCATTGCACATGTATTTCTAATAATTACTTTTCCACCTTCAATATCGGGGTATAAATAAAGTCAAAAAATACCAAAGGATCGAATAATCGGAGGGAAAAATCGGAACAACTGACAAACTCAAACTCCGGAGAACAACGAAAACAAGACCAAAACAATACATGCATTACAATTAAAAACTAAAAACATATGAACAACATGGACCCCACCAAAAACGGGGGGTAGGCTCAGGTGCTCCGCAAGAGTAAACAGTCTCTGCTTCCTGTAGGACACCTTCCATGCTGCCCATGTCAAATCCGGTATGAGGAAGGGATAACATCAATGCTAAAATACCGAACAACGAAGGGAGACCTCACGGGGCAAGAATCCAAAGACAAGCAAAAACAGTAACATAGTTACAGTGGTTAACAAAGGCTCAGAAGCACGCTTCATTTTTTTTTTATTTTCTTTTTTAGATATCAAGATTTGTTGTCTCAACCATTCGTTAGCATTATACAAAATATGCCTGTGCAGGATAGAATTAAACTGCAACTGTACATTTTTGTTGTACAACAGTAGATGACATTTAAGCCCAATGTGACCGCCCTCAGGAAACCTCTTTTTCGATGCAAGTAAACCGTATACATGTACAATGTATATATAACATGCTGTAATGAATCTAGATACATATAAAACACTATTCTTCAAAATATGGGCCAATGTTTTCATTTCGATGTCTTATGTAAAACGTAAGTATCAAATCACCTATTTCTCCAATCACATCTGCTGATAAACAGCAACTATTTTTTTGCTTATTTCGTGCTCCATGAAAACCTTTTCATTGTACTTTATATGTTTGTACATATATATGCTTTCAACCCTTAAGGGTACAATGATGCATTTCTAAATAAATAAATTAATTACATTGATTATGACCCCAAAACAAGGGCAGTATAATATTGAAAGAATGTTCAACTAAAGAAAACAAATGTACAACAATACAAAACAGAAACTCCCATAAAACATTCAGTGATATTACATGATGCTCTGGAAGGGAAACACAAAAGATATAATTGAAAATTTAATGCAAACCGTGTGTAATGTGACATTTTATTTGGCTACAATTTTCTTTCAATTCTGCAATATACATATTTTGATTTATTAAAAACACAAAAATATGAACAAAAATGAACTCAATTCAAAATCAAGTTTAGATGTAATTTGAATTTAAAGTTGTACATGTATGCTAAGCAACGTATAACGTGAATGTCTTAGTTCTGAAAGTATAAATGACGTCTGTCATAGTTTGCTATGAAATTAATGCACCAAATGAGGTATTGGTATAAAATGGGTTTTTTTCACTCTGACTACACTTTTTTGCAATGAGTTAGGCTAAGAATAGAAATAAAATTATGGTATTTTAAATGTACGTGCATATGTAAACGTTGCCTGCCGCCTTGCAATGGAGACAAATTTTGACCATCAAAATTCCCAAATGACCACAGCAATTGTTAAAAAAAGACATTTTTATTCGCCAAGATTATCCAACCAATTTCTGAAATTTAAACAGAAATAATTACGGTGCAAGGTCTGTGGCATTCCTATTACCAGTGTATTATTAGAATTTATCATATACTAATAGAAAATAAAGGTAAAATTTTACCCTACGATAAAATTGGAAATTGTACATATTTCGGCCCAAATCTTATAAGAATTGGCTTAGCGGGCTGATATGAATTTGTTGTCAACTGTTTCCTGTTTATATCAACCGCTTTCGTTTTATATCACAATCTCAATGAATGAGGGACAATGACGATTTGCAGCGCCTTGAGGATATTCAGTAATACGGCAATGAAACTGAAATCATTGAGATAAGAATTTTCATGGAGACCTATAAAACACCAATGTTGAAGTATATGATAAAAATATCATAACATGGCATTATTCATATCAGACTCATTATCTGCCCATGGTCAAAATCATCCCTCTAGCCTGGCGGTTCTCGGGCTGATATCTTGACCTAGGGCTGATAATAGGTGTGATATGAGAAACGCCATGTTATAATCTATATTAATTATATACTTAGTAATAAATATGATGGTTTTTGCACATGTGTAACAACCGGAAGTGAAAAACGCATATCTGCACACCCCAGCTAATAACGCATTATTCAAGTGCTATTTGAACGTACCCGGGCTGATTTGGCCATGTCAGACCGGGTGAGTCACGTGGTCAGGCTTATGTGGTTATATCAGACCGGGTGCGTTCGAAATAAGTACTTAGGCAGTATATGATAAACAGATTAATACATGACCTAATTCATATCGGACCGGGTATCATCACTCGACTCGTATCGTACCCCGGGCAAGCCCTCAGTCCGATATGAGAGTCTCGGGATGGTACTCGGTCCGATATGGATTAGGTCATGTATTAATCTATAATTATCATTGAAATATGTGATAAATAGATTATGACATTGCATTTTCCATATCGGCCCTTGTATCATCTCTCGAGCCCTTGGTCCGATATTGGAGTCCCGGGATGATATCAGGGCCAACATGGAAAATGCCATGTAATAATCTATAATTTATCACATATTTTCAACTAAAAAGATTTGGCCTGTAGAAAATAGAAAAACGATATGATTACCAACCAAAATTTAATTCAACAACTCAAAAACAAGGTTTTACAACTTCATAGCGGAATTTGTTTTCTTCACTTATGGATTTTTGTCACTGTAAATGTTGATGGTCACATTGCCAATAGACGAATTACTCAACATTGAAAATCTTTTGTGTGAAAAAATGTTTTTCATGTTCATTACTGTTTCACATGATTTACATGTAAATTAAGAGAAATATTATTTTATATTCATATTTACTGATTTGCTTTGTAATTTCTACATTCTCCTCAATTACAATTACACTTGTAGATTCAAATGACTGTCAAACGAGATTCCAAAGGTAATATGACGTTGCGGGAGCGATCAACTGAGGGACGATACGGGTTAAACATTGAAAATCAACACTGGACTTCATATCATCCCCCATATCAGCCGGGGATTTATAAATTACAGTCAAGAGTTGACGGTATCAACTATGAAAATTACACCATATCATTATAAAATATGTGATAATAGATTTGTAATTTCCTGAACATTTTCAAAATCTAGGTATCATTCCTCGACCAATATCTGACCTCGGGCGACGCCCATGGTCCGATATGGGAATCTCAGAATGATACCAGGGCCAATATGGAAAATTTCATGTAATAATCTATCAATATTCATAGTTTCTTTCCTGAATCGAATTTCTTTTTAACTCAAGGAAACGTAACTTCAATCAGTGGTAGTTATAAATACTCCAGAATTGTGATGAATTCGTATTTTGACAAAGGTTTTGTTGTAAGTAGGACTCTATAATGACCAAAAGTGTTTTAAAGATTTAAAACATATAGAATATTTTAAATTTATAATTATTCCGAACGAGTGAAACATTTGTACTTATCAAGGCACCACATGTTTAACACTATACCGAAGAACATATGTTATATCTAAGTTTTTTTTTGTTGTTCTTCTTTTATTGTGATATCATGTTACTTATAATTGTGTGACAGATGAAAAATAGAATATGTATTTTGACCCTGTGATATTTGAACTTAAAATTCTTTTAAAATGTTTTTGTTTCTTAAGGTAACTTCCGATACCAAGGGAACGAACCCCGTGTGACTAATGTAAAGACTGGTTTCCGATATTAGTCATTGCGTATATCGCCTATATTTCAATCTCGCGATACCAGTTTTGTTGTCTATTGTTGGTGAACAATCGATCCCATTCTCTAACGGCATTACAGTTTTTAAAAAGTTAAATACTTTCCTTAGTAACCGCTTCAAAAAGCATTGATTTTAATAAAGTTTTAAGAAAATTATATAATTTGAATGAATGATTGGCACTTCTTAAAGACACTGAACCGACATGTGAAAATTATTTTCATGTGTAAGTAAAGTCAAGAAATACCGAAGAGATATATGTAATTATGTTCCGCCTGCTTTCTTTTCCCTAGCGCGTCTCCCATCAAAACAAATGGTTCAACGTGAATCACTGTCGAAGTTTATCCACAAGATAATAAGGGTCTCAAAAAGAGTTAAAATAATCCATTTATAAAGCAATGCTTGTTATGTCTCCCCTTCTCGAAGGGAGACATATTGTTTTAGTGATTATTATGTCTCCCAAACAAAGTTTTGGGAGACATATTGTTTTTGTCCGGTTTCTTATTATTCTTCTTCTTCTTCTTCTTCTTCTTCTTCTTCTTCTTCTTCTTCTTCTTTCCTTTTTCTTTCCGTTCAATGTTGTCCGCGACGTTTCTCAAAGATGCAATGTCCAATCAATATGAAACTTTGGGAATATGTTAAGGGTGACCTGAAGTTTTGCAAACGACTTTTAAAATTTTCAAAATGGCCGCCGTTTCAAAGGTCATTATATAGGACATTGCAATAATTTGAATTTAGGGGGTTTCTGATAAGCTCTAGATAGTGGCAATGGGGGTTTGTTTGGGAGACATCTTGTGACTCGCTGGCGATCACAATCATACCTAGTTATTCTTCCTCTTCTAATCAAATTTTTTGTCCGGAACATAACTTTTTTGTTTCTTGAGCTAGCCTCATGATATTTGGAAGGTATATGCATCAGGTCATGGCGGAGTGCAGAGTACCACATTTGGGTCCCTGGGGGTCAGTCCCCTCCCCCCTAGCCTGTAAAATGTAGGCTAAAATAACAAAATACTTAATATTTTGAAAACCATTGTGATCCCCACCCTATAACCATATATATTATTACTCCTTATGATAAGACAAATCATTTGGTACCATAGGGGGGTCTGAGGGGGGTCATGCCCCACCCCCTCAAACGATAAAATACTAAATATTCTGAAAACCATTGAGATCCCCACCCTATAACCATATATATTATTACTCCTTATGATAAGACGAATCATTTGGTACCATAGGGGGGTCTGAGGGGGGTCATGCCCTACCCCTTCAAATGATAAAATACTAAATATTCTGAAAACCATTGAGATCCCCACCCTATAACCATATATATTATTACTCCTTATGATAAGACGAATCATTTGGTACCATAGGGGGTCTGAGGGGGGGTCATGCCCCACCCCCTTAAATGATAAAATACTTAATATTTTGAAAACCATTGTGATCCCCACCCTATAACCATATATATTATTACTCCTTATGATAAGACAAATCATTTGGTACCATAGGGGGGTCTGAGGGGGGTCATGCCCCACCCCCTCAAATGATAAAATACTAAATATTCTGAAAACCATTGAGATCCCAACCCAATAGTGTTCTTCTTCCTCTTCTAATCAAATTTTTTGTCCGGAACATAACTTTTTTGTTTCTTGAGCTAGCCTCATGATATTTGGAAGGTATATGCATCAGGTCAAGGCAGAGTGCAGAGTACCACATTTGGGTCCCTGGGGGTCAGTCCCCACCCCCTAGCCTACATTATCTTGGAAAGGGTTGAAATCCCCACCCTTAAACCATATATTTTATTATTCATGATAACAAGACAAGTTGAATGCAGTATACATCTGAGCCCCGGGGGTCATCCCCTACCCCTCAAGACCAGAAACCTTAATTTATCTTAAAAATGGTTGAAATCCCCACCCCTAAACCATATATTGTACTACTCATGGTTACAAGACGAGTTGAATGCAATATGCATCTTAGCCCTGGGGGTCATCCCCACCCCCTCAAAATCAGAAACCTTATTTTATCTTAAAAATGGTTGGAATCCCCACCCCTAAACCATATATTGTACTACTCATGGTTACAAGACCAGTTGTATGCAATATACATCTTAGCCTTGGGGGTCATCCCCACCCCCACAAAATCAGAAACCTTATTTTATCTTAAAAATGGTTGGAATCCCCACCCCTAAACCATATATTGTACTACTCATGGTTACAAGACAAGTTGAATGTACTATACATCTTAGCCCTGGGGATCATCCCCACCCCCTCAAAATCGGAAACCTTATTTTATCTTAAAAATGGTTGGAATCCCCACCCCTAAACCATATATTGTACTACTCATGGTTACAAGACCAGTTGTATGCAATATACATTTTAGCCTTTGGGGTCATCCCCACCCCCACAAAATCAGAAACCTTATTTTATCTTAAAAATGGTTGAGTTCCCTCCACAAAAGTATATATTTCCTTATTCTCAATGAAAAGACAAGTTGAATGCAATATGACTTGGCCCCAGGGGGTCATCCCACCCCCTCAAGACCAGAAACCTTAATTTATCTTAAAAATGGTTCAGGTCCCTTCCCCAAAACTATATATTACCTTATTCATTCCTTGTTGAAGCACATATCTGTAGGTAACTACATGTATTATGTACCATAGCTCTTAATTTGCCACCTTGATGATCCCTAAAAAATGTTAAAAAAACTATGGGTATGGAAGGGGAGACATCAGTTTTAGCGTGCTAAAACAGTCCAGCATGCTGGACTCCTGTGACAACAGTACCTCTAGTTTCAATTGTTTTACTTACAGTGCATTGCTGTTTAAATGTATTCTGCAGTTGCCTGTAGGTTGGAGAGTTGAATGTACAATTTCTTCAGTCAAAGACCACAAATCAAGGACAAGGAGGAATGATAAAATAATCTCTATGTTATGTGTTCATATAAATTATGACAAATGTAAGACGTCAAACAGATAATAATCAGTTACTCCTGTAACAGTTTGTACTTTAAGGAGTTGTATTTTACATTAGGCACATTGTGGGGCCATAGCAGACACAGGCACTTGTTTCTGTTAAAAAAATACCATATATCCTTATGTTATTACAAGGATATATGGTATTTCTTTTTACAGAAAAAAGTGCCTGTGGATACAGTATCCTGAACATATTTTGTTCAACTATATACACCAACAGAAACCCACACACAAAATCATAAACATTTAAAATTCATAAACCAGTCTTAATTCGCAGGCAGTCGACACATGTATCTAGTTTCTAACTTGTCTGCTTTCACTTTTAATATTTCAAGGCAATATATGATATTATAATCTATTTCCCTGATGTATAGGACCAACCCAGCTGTTATGAGTAAATTAGAGGGTCGCAGGGGTCTGTATTGCTCCCTGGATTTTGTTTGACATCCATGTTAAAATTTGGTGCCAATGGACATTGTGTCCAGTTTATAATTTTAATAAACTAGATTGAGGCAGTCGGAAACGACAGCTATCCCCATGTGATGTATCCCTGTGCACCTCTCTAACATGAATCATATCTTTGAAATCAGGTCCAATTTTTGGAAAATCAAAAACCTTACTGTGCATCAACCTGCATACTGTGTATGACAATACTGTATAGAAATAAAATGCATAACATGAAAAACAAAAGAAGTTTCAGTCACCAGCTTATAATTCCCAATTTTGAAATTCGATCCCTGAAGGCCCCAATTTTTGAAAATCAAAATTCTAAAATCTTATTGCGCATCTATATACAGTGTGTGACAATATTGCACAGAAATTAAATTCACAAAATGAAAAATAAAAGTAGAGTTTAGGTCACAAGCTTAAATTCCCAATTTTCAAAATTCAACCCCTGAGGGCAACAAGTTTTGAAAACCCTATTGTGCATCTACATACAGAATGTTATAGGAAATTTAACAAACCAGAAAAACCCATGTTAACTAATTCGCGCACTGACAATATTTGCTTTCCAATTGGCAGCTTAGAACCATTCAGTGATCATTTATGAGAGCAGTCGAATCCATTGGTCAAGTGGTTTCAGAAAAGAATATCTGAAATTTAGCCCACCAGAAACTAAACCATATAATGCTAAAGGGCACCTTCTATGTTATATTTTTGTTCGAATTATATTTTGGGGTTCCCTTAACAAATCTTAAACTTTGTAAGGGGGATCATTTTGCCAAGCTTTGCTCACACTAACATAGTTTTTTATTCAATTTATGGGATGTTAACATGCCATTTGTGGTAAATGTTAACCAAACTAATTATCCCCACACTTTGGCACTTTCAAAGAAAGTTACGGCATAAAGCGATTGTCTCCCTCTGTCTGTCCATCAGTCACACTTTCGTGTGATATCAACTCCTTCACTTTTGGGGTTAGGAATTTAATTGTACCCCCCCCCCCAAATCGAAGTTTGGGGTATATAGGTTTCAGTCTGTCTGTGTCCGTCCGTCTGTCCGTCTGTCTGAAATAACGTTGTTCACAACTTCTCCTACATTACTTACATGATTCTCATGAAACTTTAAGGAAAGTTATATCACTATATGGAGATATGCATATTATCAGGAATTTCTGTTTGGACAATAGATGTAAAAGATATGGTTGTTTGGACTTTGGCATTTTCTAACAAAACATCGTTCCATATATTGTCCGCAATCGCAATTCCTCATACATTACTTGCATGATTCTCATGAAACTTTATAGAGTGTTAGATCACATTATGCATATTGTCAGGATTTTCTGTTTGGGTCTGTAGTTTTAAAAATATGATGATTTGAACTTTGTGTAGGCTTCAACCCAGACATGTTGCTTCGGGGTGTATTAGTCCCTTTCAGGACAGTTCTAGTTTCTATATAGAATGGTTGCATACTATTTTAGGATGGGAATAAGGTTTTATATTTTTGACTATAGGAAGTGGCCCAAATATTTACAGTGGGTGCGGTGATCACTGTCGATTCCGACACTACAGCTTTATAGTTTTTACAATCCACATTATTGTGAATTGTTTACATTTACAGAGTTACTTTGTTGTAACCTCTGAAATTATGGTATTTGTTAATAGTCATATATGTGTAAATCTGGATTTTCATGCTTCTCACCTGTTGTCATGGTAACCGAATGTTGACAGAAATTTAAAATATCTTTTATTTGATTCTCACATTATAAATATCCAATAAAAATTATGCATGTTTAAGAAAACATTCAACATATATGCCACATTCTGTACATAATTATAGATATAGACAGAAAAATGCTATTTATTTCTGTTTCCGTGGGATAACAAACATGTGTATAGTTCCCAAAATAGTCTGGTGACCCATATATTTCTGTTTATTATTTGAAAGCACATTGTATGGACTATCATATGTCAAATTTTAAAAAAAATTCATAGAACCAATTTTTTGGAAATTCAAGGAAAACAGAATTTTTTACAGAAATCTTCGTTTTTTGTGTGTTGCTATGGTGAATGCATTAGGTCAGAAATTAATAGATATGCTTACCAATGCCATTATTTGTGTTCTATTTACTTTTTAAACAGTATGTATGTGATAACGGCAGAACAAACTGTCATTTTACTTTCAAAGTCTCTAAAAAAATCCATATTTATTACTTCGGGTATGTATTTATTAATACAATGGAAATTCCAACTTTGGATACTGTTACCATGGAAACGAACCTGGTGACATGCTATTTTTTTTTATCAAATTTTAAAAGAGATCAATGCAAAGTATGTTTATGCAAAATTTTAGAATTATTCATCGGGTAGAAAAAAAGCTATATCTATAGGGATCCACCTTAATCTTTAAATTCTTCATTGAAATATCGTTTTCGTGTCGCCGCTTTCATTAGTGCAAACTTTTGCATTGTACAAAGTAATTACTCCCATTCTCTTGCAACAAAATTTAGTTACGAATGGGTTTTAATACTTTCGTTTACTGATTAAGTTATTCGCGTGTATACAAGTAAACATGTGCATATATTTATTGTTCCATTGTAAAATAACAAACTCATAGCCTTTGATAAGTTTAGATAACATGTGCGTTCTGTATAAGTAAAGTTATACATTATATAATTCATTATTTTTCATTTTGGTCTTGTATCTTGATTGAATTTCAGAAAAGACAAAATCAAGAATGGAACGGTCTTTTAAGATCAAAAGTATGGTGGCTGATTTGTGCCATCTCGTTTTGTCGAAAAGACGCCAGGCGAGATAACAAAAAGACGATAAGAACATGGGTGTCGTCTTTTCGCGTTTTAAATTCGCTTTGTCGCCCTTAAATGTCGTCTTTTCGTTTTGTAGTTATGTCGTCCTGTCGTTTTGTAGTTATGTCGTCCTGTCGTTTGTCGTTTTTCCGCGGCAACAGAACGACAAAAGGAGATGGCACAAATCGGCCGTCATACAAAAGTGTGTTCCTAGTCGTGATAAAACTTTGAAGTTCATACAGTCATGTAAATTTTTAAATGTTGTGATCTTCTTTGGCTGAATATACATGTGTACTAATCATTATCGTTGGAAAAAACTTCCAATTTCCAAAAGATTTAGTCATAAAGTGTTCACATTAAATACGTTAAAATGTGAGTTAGATGCTAAATAATCTACTCCATATATTCATGATAAGGGGACGACCATTTGATATTCTGGGGGGGGGGGGCAGGAGGATTTGTTTTGGATGGTTTTTTTTGTGGAAAATAAAGACAGATTATTTATTTTCTGCACCGTTGAAGCATGATTTTTCATTTTCAGTAAAACAAGGCACTGATTATTTATTTTCACAATTATATTTATAATATTCATGATATTTGAAAATACACAATTTTTAAATTCATGTTTTTATTCTTAAATAAATAACATAGTCAAGGTTGTATCTGTTCGGAATTTTGGCTGTTCCACCTTGCAGTCTCAGTCCCTGTCCAGCACTGTGGTATTCTTTAAGACCATCATAAAGATACTATTTGTTATTGTGTTTGGTGCAAGCACAAAAATGGCCACCATTGCCATAAATCTGTGCACCCAGTTCATAACTGCAAAATCAAGAAACTGAATTGTAGGTGCAAATAGAAATATGCAATGTTTATAATGCATGCTTGTACATTCATGTTGTATTGTGCATTGCTCTGTTTAAAGTAAAGGAGAAAGGAAAATCAGGGGTGTTTCCAGGATATTTGAAAGGGGAGGCGTATAATAAAAATTTGGCCGAGCGGAGTGAGGCGAAAATTATTTTGGACTTTTTTTTGCTAAAAAACATAAAATAATTGTGAAATGCACTAATATAACGGTTCCTGACTTGGAGCATGTATATTTTATAGTTAAAGTGTCAGGGTTTGATATTTTTTATGCCGAATTCTCTCCATTAATTGTCTATGGTATATTAAAATGATGGGATGGATTTTAACAGCAGTAGACCAATAACGAGAAATTCAAAATTCTAGGGTATAAGGCGTTACTTAAGTCATTTCAATAGTCTTTTAAAGAAATCAGATTATGTGTTGAATTAACGAATATGATAAATTGCCATATTCAATACAATATAAGCAGATTACGATAGTTTTTTTTTTTAAATGGGGGGGGAGGGGCGTATGCCCATTACGCCCTCACCTGGACTCGCCCATGAAAATGGAATGCAGATATATATTTATGAAGTTTAAGTTAAATATACCAGTATGTTGCATATATATATATATATATATACCAGTATAATAAGTTTATACTTACATTTTATAAATTCAATGAGATAAAATACATTATGTACCATTTAATCGAAATTAATCATCATCCTCTGGAAGTGAATCTTCTGAATTCAAAACTGCATATATTGCATAGGTACAAAAAACAATAAAGGGTTAAAATGGGAAAAGGTATTAAAGTGAGGTAAATGTTCATTAGACAATATACCTCAAGTGAAATGAAACCAATTTTCAGACATTTCAAAAACATTAATATTTATATATGGTGTAGTTTATATATTGGGAAGTTTTTCCCGAAAAAAAATATGAAAAAAGACGAATTTTGGTAGAATCTGGTGCCATTTCATGCTTTAAAACATGCATTTATAAAATGGTTTAAAAGACCTGCCGAGTTATTTATTTTCAATACATTGTAGGTGAGGTTATTTATTTTCAAACTACCACAGAACAAACCATTCATTTTTGTTATTATCAAGGCTGAGTTATTTTTTTTCAAAATCCTCCTGGCCCCCACCAGAATATCAAATGGTCGTCCCCTAATAGCGTCAAACGGAAAATTTACAATAAGGAAGTAAAAATTATTTCGTTCACACAATTTTTATAAAAATGTTTTACAATTAAAGCGTGGGGTATTCATGGTTTAAGTCATCCAGTATATATTCGATCTATTGAGAAAATAATGTTTCTGAAATACAACATCAAATTGATGTTGGAAAAAAAGAATTGTACAAATATAATTAATCATTTATAACATTACTAAGAAACGTTTTCTACATGAAAATCAATTTTTTTCATCATATTAGGAATTTAATTTAGATATTTTCATTCAGACTTTTCTCAAACATCATTATTTCCGAGTGAGTGTCTGTGCACAGAAAATGATCAATTGGTTAGGTAATGAATAGGGCAGGAAACTATTTTCGGAAATGAATGAACACTGTATGTAATGATAGATGTGTCCCGAAAACCGTCTGAAGGTCAAGCTGAATTATTTGTACATAATGTCATCATGATGAACATTGAACTTCGTATACACTTATTCATACTAACTGTAACTGTCGAAAATTTTAAATATTAATAAATTAATATTAGTATAATACAATGTAAAATTATATACTTTTTTTCAAATTATGAGACGCAAGGAAAATGTTGAAAAGCAAATTAAAAAAAAATTCAGTGTACAATTTCCTAGGGTTTTGACTGTTAATAATTAATCATACACAATTTTTAAAGGGAAACAATATAAGACTGATAATACCCTATACAAACCTAAAAATTACTTTAATGAAAATATAAATGTCCACATATAACTTGCATCTTATAATCTAGTTCTTTTTAACAACAATTTATAGCATAAAAAAATGCTCGTGAAAAATCATAAATGAAAAAATTTCGGATAAACTTTGAAAAAAAAGTTTCTATTTCATACTTTTATATATAAGTGAGATTTAAATGGATTTATAAAAATTGAGTTTTTTATAATCATAATGTTCATAAAGTATAGAGTAGTAAAATTAATGAGATATACAACATAAAATCGGAGTTTCCTATTGGTCAAACACAGATGATAATGTAGTTTACCGAATATATTCTGTAAATTTATTTTAAATGTTCAAATAAATCTGGATCGTAAATCATTTTTCGGAATAACCCTTTGATGTGTAGGCGGGAAAGGCATTTATAAAAGTTTATACTTCAATATTTCGATTAAAAAATACCTGAAAAAAGTCATTGCAACAACTATTAAGAAACAAAGAAGTATGTTTTTTTTTTAATTTGTGCGCACAAGCCCAAACAAAATAGTCGATATTGCGACGGATTTATGACTAGGCATAAATCGATTCAAGGCTAACCATAAGTATTTATGACTAGGCATAAATCATTTATGCATAGCCTTAAATGGATTTATGCCTAGGCATAAATAAATATTTATGACGCACATACCGCGTCATAGATACCGGATTCTATTTCGAATTGACTGAACCAGTATAATGAAATACACTTTTCTGATCTTAATTTTTTGCCCTGTCCTTTAACAGAAGAGTGACTTTTTCTACTGGTGTCCTAAACATTTTGATTTTTTGGTTTTATTCCAGTTATTCCATTTGGTAAGGAAATCTGAATTATCTGTAACAAAGAAAATAGAAAATATACCATCAATCTACAGTCAAACTATAATACATGTACATTGATTGTTCTATTGGTTTCGATATACATGTAATTTTGTACTTTAGCAGTTTTTCTTGAAATTTCAGCATTAGTGATAAAGAAAACAATGGCATTTGTTTTTTATACTGAATTTATCAGGTTTGTCATTTGGCTCGTCCAATAAAAAAAACCCTGACGAAGTCAATATCAGAAAACAAATTGCTGTTATCCTAAATGTTAATACAGATGACTCTCGTTATCTCCAAATGTTTTGGTCCCCATGATTAAAATTTGCACTTTATTTAGTCCTGTTATCTCAAAGTCCTGTTATCTCAAACTATTTTTGTTGGTCCTTTCTACTTTGAGATAACGAGAGTCAAATGTATGTCACAAACTCATGTTAAATTTGAATGTTGTTCATATGGACTTCGTCCTTTAAATACATCGTTTTGTTTTGGTAATAGTTTTGCCTTTACATATATTTGATATCCATTTTCTTACATTAATAACGGACATTTTTTGTCAAAACTTATATTTCATTTACAATAGGTACATATAATAGCACTATTTGGGCCAGTAATATATTTTTACTAAGTCTGTCACCTACATATAAGTCTGACTTTCGTAAGGATAAGGAGCTATTGGCATCATTTTGCGAAGACATCTGTGGATACAAGTGTAGGTCCTAGAGCAGACATGCACAGTTTGCTTTATATTAGCGGTACCAGGGCTGACAAAAATAGCCACCGTTACTAAAATCCAATAGAAAAATATGACCTCCCAAACTTAGTACTTATAAACCATCTTTTTATTGTTTTGACGTAATCCCTTTTGGCCATTTCGGCATTCTTGAATTTGCTCTTCAACCGTTTGGATTATCGTTTTGGTTTTCAACATTTTATGTCTTTAGCACAACTGATGAGTCGTAAATCTTGTGCATCAAAATTGATATCAAAATTATTTTGATTCTTCACGATAATTTCTCCTTTTTTTAATCTTACCGATCATGTCTTTGAGATTTAGATAGATCCATCCATCCTAGAAAACACTTTGTTACTCATTCCTATCTAGACTTAGTATAAATTTAACCAAAATAACAAACAAAAAAAAAGTTGGTAAAACTTCGAACACTTGAATCCAACAACAGATATATATTCACACAGCGGTAGCAATAAACATTCTAATGTACAAAGTGTACAATAAATGGACTACGTCGCAAAGTCACAAGAAAAGTTCACCTTTGTTGCTGCAAAAGATATACATAATTTGTCGAAATTATATTGAAATTAGTAGGTGAATTTTGTCACTCCAATGTATATTTCATTTTCGGGCAACCTCTGTCCAAGCCAACCTCTAAATCCAAACTCAAAAGGCAATGTGGCAAAGGCAACGACCTTGTTGTTTGCCATTTCTCCTTTACAATATCCATCTGCCACCTCTCCGGAATGTATTCTTTTTGGTCTAGGGTAAAACCCATGCATCCATACCCATAACTCTACTGTTTATATTAACCATTGTCTGAAACGTTACTCTGAGGTTTACTTTTAAAATGTTTATTGAATGTTTTCTGCTATACCTAAATCATTTTTAAGGATACTCGCTGGTCATGTTTTGGTCTTTTTGTTAGATTGTCGGAATCCTCGGGTTTTATCCATTTCTTAAACATGAAATTTTTTGCCCATGAACCCCCACTTTTTCTTTTATAATTCAATCATATATACCTTAAAATGGTATTTGACAACATTTTATGAAATCCTTTTTTTTCATAATCTTTGAGAGACTGAAGTTGTCAATGCAAAGACAATGAAAAATCCAGAGAAAACCCATCCCAGTTGTGAAATCCGATGTTTCTAGATATTTTGTGTATTTTTTTTAGAGCAGTTGAACGTCAGACGAATGCCGTGCTACCATATATACAAACTTTAGTTTGAAGTATAAGAAATAAAAATAAAGTTTCAAAAATTAAGGTGTGTCCCTTTTTCATCAAACATATCTCGAAAACATTAAGAGACAGTAAAAAATGGATATTACATTTCTATTTTCATCAATGCAAGGAACCAAAAATCATAAAAATCAGACGAATATTATAAAAGTTACACCAATATGATAAAAAAACCCTTAATGACCCCAGAAAAAAATGGGAGGGGCCAGATTTCGAAAAATCAATCCCAACCTGTATTTCGTATGGTGGACCATTGTGGTAAAATATTTAAGGATACGTTCAATAGAACAAAAGTAAATGAACGGAAACCTAACTGTCGACGACGACAGGCTCATACCATAATAAGTTCGAAAATCTTTGAGGTCGTATAAAAATGAAATAAAGGTTAATTTCCCAATTTTCGAAATTCAGCACCAGTGGGCCATAGTTTTTGAAATTCCCAATTTCTTTTGAAAATCAAAATGCTGAAACCTTATTGCGCATCTACATAATTAAAAGTATGAAGTTAAAAATGAACGAGGAGTTTTTGTCACATCCAGAACTTACAATATGGTCTTCAGTGGTGGAAAACCACATCATGCCGCAAACCATGAATGACCCAAGAGTAATTCCTAAGTAGTAGTTCTCCAGAGATACAATATCATGCTAGCATATCAACAAATAGATAAACTAAAATGGTAACGGAGACATAGATTTTCATGACCACACTATCCTCACGGCGCGATTAACGCAGTTTCAGTGGCCTCGGTGGCCGAGTGGTCTGGGTAGTTCGTCATGACTACTAATAATCACTAGCCTGTCAACACTAAGGTTGTGAGTTCGAATCTCACCTTGAAGGGTTGCATTCGACTCCGATCTTAATTGACATGGAGTGCCGATTTTCCTACGGAAGGTCGGTGGTTCTCTCCGGGTACTCCTGCTTCCTCCGCCAATAAAAACTGGCCGCCGCGAAATAGCTAAATATGTTGAAAATGGCGTAAAACCCCAACTAAACAAACAAATATAAACCAGTTTTGAGGAGCTCCAACCCTCCCCTTTTTAATATGGTCAAGTCTAACTCACAAAAATATCAAAACACACGATAAAAGTCGATCCGAGATGCATCCAATCTCTCATGATGACAACAATTGGTAACAAAGCAATTTATCACCATGTAAGTGCTCGCAGTTAACTGAAAGCAAGCTCAAGAAGCATAATGGAAAGATTAAATCTTTTAAAGCCTACCAATCCTAGGAGGCATTCATCTCCTACATCTGCTACCAAAAATACTCGAATTAGGGATCAGCCAATAAAGTTAAACACTTCATATTTTCTGTTTTAAATAATATGGTCAATGTACTTTTTTTATTACATTGACTGTGCTACTTCTAAAAATATTAACTTTGTTTGTAAATGTATGGCCGCACTGCCTGTCGGAATACAAGATATCTTTCATTTAATTTGTATTTTAAAAAGGATTGTTTATAATAGAGGGTGTACAGTATGAAATACCGATAGAATGAACTGATATCCCAATAAGAGTGCACTACACCAATTGGGGTTTTTTTTCCCTACCACCAGCGTCACCCCCTCCCCTTTTCCCAGATTTCACAAATCGAAATCACGGATCAGTCCCGGCTAAATGATACAAACATTATAACTGTAAAATATGTAAATACTTACTGTTTTTTATATCGTCAAATATCAATTGTTTACCGCCTATTCGGATGTTATCTCTATGAATTGATTAAGACCATGCATATTTTTTTAGGTTTGTAAACGTATTGTTACATTAAATGATTACACATGAAACAGTTGGAGATGAGATAAAACATCCTATTTAAACATGTTAAAACTTATAAATATACACATATATATGCCAGATAATATTATGCAAACAGTAGCAGCTACATGAATTTGCTCGTCGAACTGTAAATATTTCACACTCAGGGAGCAAGCATTTGATTGTTATGAAGGGGGAGGGGGGCGGGGCTAGGATCAAATGTTTGATTCTAGCTGCCTATATTTTCATCGAAATTTTGTTCCTGGATTATTTTATTGGCCGCTTTTGCGGCCTAAATTTTTGTTTTCATTTAAACCCAAAAAATTCCTGATTAACACAGGCCCTGCATTTTTTACACCTTAAGTGATCCTGTCTTTTTTATTTTGCCAAAACCTTGGTCCTGCCATTTTGTTTCCAATTTTATCCTCCCCCCCTAAAAATCAAATGGTTGTTCCCTTACATTATTCATTGAAAGTTCATAAACTAGGTAAAAACATTTTGATCAAACTTGAAACTAAATTTATATTGATTTCGTGTTATCAGAAAACATGTCTTATAAAATGATTTTTGAAAATTACTCACGTGCTGAACTAGAAATTACAAGGGGTTGTACTGTGGACTAGTGTGCCGGTTGGGAGAAGCTTCTATGCAATTGGCATTGATTAATGGGTATAAGGAGTGCCAATTGCATAGAAAAAAGTGCCTGTGGTTAAAACTATGACACTTGCACTGCAATAAAATGTAGGTTACTGCTGTTCAAATGTAAAGCCACCCTCTTTGAATGCCAAATCGTGTCCACTCCTGCATGAGTTTCCTCGTACTGACAATGAATGAAAAGAACAAACACTGTTGTTCTGATTTGATACTTTTTCATCGCTGAGAAAAATGAATTAAATTATCATTTTTAATGAATTTGTGTACTTATTTTTTAATTTTTATTTAATTCAATTTTTTTTTAAAGAAAATGGATTAGCTCTCTTTGAACGGCGTGAAATGAACAGGAGCAACTTCGAAAAATAACGTGTATAAATACTTTTTATTTCACTATTTTTTTTCTCAAAAATGATTTAAAAGACTCGATTGAAAGGGAATTCAAATACGAACATTTTTTGATATTATTTTCACAAAGATTACTTTTGAAAATGCAAGTCTTTTAGTGTTTATTTTGCTTCTACAGTGAGTACAATATCTTTCACATTTTACTTTATGTCTTGTAAATGAAATTATATTGTGTCTAGTTTGTATCGTATTTTCACGTCAGTTAATTTGGTCTAAAGTTTGATGAGAAAAACAATTCGCGAATACACGATAAAAGAATAAGAACTAAAAGATTCTCTAGATACCCCTGATGTGTGTAAACAGTTTCGTAGGATATGTTATTTTTTAATTGTTCAGACGTATTATAGTTATCGATTTATATTGTAATTGTTGTGATATAAATTGATGGAATACATTTTAGTTACAGTAAATTTATAGTACTTTCAATTTTGGGCCAGTATTAAAATACTAGCAACTGATCTGATTATGCCCTCGGGAACATGAGTCCATCAGCAGATGTATCGAATTAGTGGAAATATTAAATTCTATGACGCTAATTTTGATGCACTATATGGCTCATCAGTTGTGCTCAAGGCCAAAAATGTTTTTTAAATGTGCAAATGAAATCCAAGAGAGTGAAACAGGCTTCTGGGAACCTCTAGTTCAATGTTATTCATCCACTGAAAATAGAAATAGAGGAATGTAAGCAACTTTATGATTCTTCTGAAGATAGAAAAAAATTTCGGGAAATTTCCCGAAATCTTTGTGTCCTGCATATGAATATAAAAAAGGCAACTTAAGAGTTTTGGGAAATTTCTCGAAAAGGTGATGGTACATATAATATAATATATTACAAAGCATCAATTTATTTTTGAAATATCCCAACATGCTTATGGAATTAAGTTTCGGGAAATTTTCAGAAAAATTTGTTGCAAACTTTATTAGAAAATCTTTTGTGGAATTTTCCCAAAATATTTAGAGAAAAGTATATATTTTTAAAGAAATTACACATCTTGTTGTAGTTGACATATATTACCAAATTAAGTGGTGAAAAAGCTATGTTTATAATGCAAATAGTAGAATTGGTACCAGTTTTTAATAAAAACTTATTAAATTGCTATCATATTTTGATAATACTTACAATTATTGCAACCATAGTTTTTGAAAAGGGAATAAAATAAGAATTTCCCTTTTTAAAATAGAAGAGTTTATAGAAAATTTCCAGGTTCAAGAAATATAAAAGTAAAATATACTTTCCAAATCCCTTTAAGATATAAACATGTCTTAGTATAAAAAAGGGACATATATATAGGAATATATATAGGTAATCATATATATATATATATATAGGTAAAGACATTCCATGATCATATATACAGAAAAATGTATACAGAACTGAAGAGAAACAATCACACTGCATAGATGCTTTTAGTGTGGTATAGGCATGTCTATGCATGCACCACAGAAGAGGCAGAGGGGGTGATCGCTCTAATAAATTTTTCATAGGCTCATTATTTGAATATTTTTTTTTCACATAAATACAATATCATCTGATTACTAAAACCCAAGAAAATATCTCGGAATACATCTTAATAAAAAAAAATTTTAAAAAAAACTATTAAACAAAAAATAATAAATAAAAAAATAAAATATAAGCACATAAAAAACATAAAAAACGGAAATAGGAAAAAACGCACAAAAAATTAATCTATATTTGCATTTTACACCCAAGCAATTACAAACAAACGATATTGTGACAAGAAAAAAACAATCATGGCAATATCAATATTGTTGATGAGTACTTGTAATAGGCCTTTGACCGACACGCTTTATAAAGTCACAAATCTCAGACAAAGGTTCTTTTGGAGGACAAAAAATAGTTTTTAATATAATTAATGGTGGAATCCAAACTGATTATTCAAATATTACAGAACAATTGTTTCCGTAAAGTTAAATTAAATTTATGATGTGGAAAAAATGTTGTTTATCGAAAACCTCAACACAATTTTTACACAGTCTATTCTCTTTACACAACAATAAATAAAACTGATATTTTCATGATTTTACTCTATTAAGGATGGCCACTCTACTGACTTATGTTTATTCATTTTTAAAGAAATGGTACCTTTCTATATTTAACGCATGACAGTCCTTTGTTTGCCTGTTTTTATTTAGCTGTACGCAAGGTGTTTGATAGGGTTAATCATCGGACTTAATTGCAAAAATTACTGCAGACAGACATTTCAATCTTTAGTATTCGTTTTCTTATGTTATGGTTTGATATACAGATTTATTGATTTCAGAAGGGTGAATCATCTTGTGAATTTAATGTACGTAATGGTGTAAGACAAGGAGGCATCTTGTAACTCTATCTGTTTAATTTTTTTTTTTTTATTAATGATCTGAACAAAGTGTTATCTGGAGCCAATATTGATTGTTTTTCAAAAGCAATACCAATAAATTATTTTATTTATGGAGATGATATGTGTTTATTAGTCCATCAGTTGCAGGTTTGAGAAAACTTATTAATTACTCATTATATCTTTAACCAGATTTCCAACATTTTGATCTCCAGCACTGCTGATGAGTTGTCAGTCAACGAAATGGCAATACAGTGCATCAAATTTATTTCGGTATTTTGTGATACATTTTATTATCCATATGTGAAAGCTTTTACAACGAACACGATATATTGTTTAATATATAAACAAAAATCTATTTGTATGATTTATAAGACAACACTTTCTAAGATTTATAGCATTCTTATGTTTTATTTAAATGGAAATATTTATTGGTGTTTTGATTCTTCATTTTTCATCTGGTATATTATAAAACTATGTATTTGTCATATTTGTATATATCTATAGAATATCTATGTCTGAAATAAATGGTGATTATTATCATTACTAAACTTGACTGTTTGGTAGTTGTTAAGAATAAATTATTATTTGGATACATACCCATGGACTGCTTCTATAATAAATAAACGTTTGTGATATTAAGCAGTTAAGTCAGTGCACGTCCAAAATCTAAGTGTACACCGCCTTGCACACACCAAAAAAAGTTTTAATGTTATGAAATGACTAAGAAATGGGTATCCCCCACTGAATTAGATATTCTATACGTTGGTCTATGGAAAGGCTATATTTTTCAGTCGAAAAAATGTTGAAACTCTGCAAACAAATACCGATACGCACCAAAAAACGTTCCATATTTTTTCGGTATCCTCCCCAGGTATTCCTTCAATAGCTTTTTACACGGAGCTTTTAATATTAAAAAAATATTTTTGAATATTGAGTAATTTCTATAAAAACCTGGAAACAACATACTGCAGTTTTACCGAAAGTTAATCATAAATTGGTTCAGGTGTGGAATGTTCCGTTCCGGATAATTATGCGCCTAAACAACAAAATTACAATATTAAAACTGCATAATGATATAATGTATTAACATATTCAATTACAAATATAAATCATACACTATAATCAAGAATGTCTGTATAAAACATCGCAAACCGAAGTTTTATTTTCGCAAAGGCAACATTATTTTCTAACCATTTCTCATGATAAATCTTAAAAGTTTTATATAATTTTTATTTTATAATAACAAGGCTGATAGAATAAAGAATTTATGTGCAATTCGTGGTATTAAATTGTTTGAAATGAATATATAAATGTAATTGATTTCATTTATTTCTCTATAATTGGAGACGTTTGGCGGCCATTTTGAAAAATGTTGTAAGAATGGCGAAAAACTCAACATTGTCCGATTTCAACGAAAATTGATATCTAGGTTAAGTTTGGGATGGCGAACAAGATGCAACCATCGAAATAACTGTCAGCGGCGAAATCTGCTATTGCTCGAAATTGGAATATTATGCCGCCCCCAGACGTAGTCGGGACGACATATTGTTACAATTGTTCCGTTTCTTTGTTTTTTTTTTGTTTTTTTTTGTTTTTTTTTCCACCTAATTTTGTCCGGAAGAGTTCTCAGAGATGGCTGGAAGAATCTTTATGAAACTTCACAGTAAATCATGATCACCAAGTCTAGTTGTGCATGTAACATTAACATTTTTCAAAATGGCCGCCGTTGCCATGGGAACGGAGAAAAAATGAAAATGTTTGGAAAACTTAAATTTTATTCTTCTCAGTATCTACCCAGCCAATCTTTTTGAAACTTTGAAGGATTATTCCTTGCATCTAGGCAAAATAACAATCCAAAGATACTAATATTAGATATAGTAAATTTATACTATGCTGTATACGACGCATTTCAAGGAGTTGCCTCTCATCAGCAGCATTAAAACCGAAACATTTGGAAGACCAAAAACCAAACTTATATTAAACAAGAAGTACTCAACCAAAAATACCGAAATAGGAAGCCAAATTTCAGCTAAGGATGATCTACCATGTGCAATACAAGCAATGAACCCTTAGTATCTCTATTATTTTTGAATTCTGCTAAATACTGATAATTTCTGTAACAAATCAATGAATAATCATGTCAGACAAGTCTGACGACTGGGTTTGCGAATACCCTCAGGGATCTAGGGTCCACCAGCAGAGGCATCATCCCAGGAGTTTCAAAATAACAATCCAAAGATACTAATATTATAAGATAAAGTAAATTTATACTATCCTGTATACGACGCATTTCAAGGAGTTACCTCTCATCAGCAGCATTAAAACCGAAACATTTGGAAGACCAAAAACCAAACGTATATTAAACAAGAAGTACTTAACCAAAAATACCGAAATTGGAAGCCAAATTTCAGCTAAGGAGATCTACCATGTGCAATACAAGGAATGAACCCTTAGTATTTCTATTATTTTTTAATTCTGCTAAATACTGATTAATTCTGTAACAAATCAATGAATAATCATGTCAGACAAGTCTGACGACTGGGTTGGCAAATACCCTCGGGGACCTAGGGTCCAACACCACAAACTGATTTCTTCAAAAAAATTGGAATCGGTTGGACAATTTTTTTCACGGTTGCCATGGATTTTTGTTAAAATTAGATTTTTTGCTCCAAAGATATTTCAAACTGCATAAAATGGATGTGTAAGTGTCTTCCCAACATTTTGGGTTTTCAAAATTTCCAAAATGGCTACCGTTGTCATGGACACGAAAAAATGTAAAATCGTCAAAACTCAAAATTTTTTTCACTGTTGCCATGGATTTTTGTTAAAATTAGATTTTTTGCTCCAAAGATATTTCAAACTGCATAAAATGGATGTGTAAGTGTCTTCCCAACATTTTGGGTTTTCAAAATTTCCAAAATGGCTACCGTTGTCATGGACACGAAAAAATGTAAAATCGTCAAAACTCAAAATTTTTTTCACTGTTGCCATGGATTTTTGTTAAAATTAGATTTTTTGCTCCAAAGATATTTCAAACTGCATAAAATGGATGTGTAAGTGTCTTCCCAACATTTTGGGTTTTCAAAATTTCCAAAATGGCTACCGTTGTCATGGACACGAAAAAATGTAAAATCGTCAAAACTCAAAATTTTACACAAAATCATTTAAAACAGTAAGGACCTTTAACATGTGCACAAGTTTCTCTACAAGTTTTAAGGCAACCATCGAAATAGCGGCCAGAGCGACATCTGCTATTGCTCGCAATGGCAATTCTATTATTATTCTTATTCTTCCACACTTTCTTGTCCTTAAAATATTTCATAAATGATTGAACCGATCTTTAGGAAACTTTGCAATAACGTTAACCAACATATGTAGATGTGTATAAGGTTTGAAAATTTTCAAGAAGGCCGCGTTTCAAAATTGCGGCCGTTTAAAGATACCCCCCCCCCCCCCCCCCATCCAGTTTAAAAAAAAATTTCTTACCTCAAAAAATGGACGATAAAACACGTTCATTAATAAAAGGATGGAAACGTATGGCGGCCATTTTGAAAAATGTAAAAATGGCGAAAAGCTCAACATTGTCCTTTTGCAACGAAAATTGATATGTAGGCTAAGTTTAGTATGGCGAACAAGATACAATCATCGAAATACGTGATGTCAGAATTTTTTTGGAGGGAGGGGGAAGGGGGCGACGTCTGGTATTGCTCGCAATTGCAGTTTTAGTTCTTATTCTTATTCTTCAAATTATTGATTGTTTTTCATACAACCAATTCTAGGTAGTACTTATTTATATTTTGACCTAGGCCTAAGGCTTTTGCCTTGTGGCTATATCACCATACGATGATGTGTCGCGTATGTCATGACCCACATTTGACATTGAATTTTGACCTCAAGGTCAAATTATTGGTTTTTTCTCATACAACTGTGTCCGGGCCAGAATTTTTTATCTTTTGACCTAGTCCCATGATAGTTGGTAAGACGGCGTATCCCTATAACATGATGTGTGGCATAGTATCGTGACCCACATATGCCCTTGGCCTTTGACCTTAAGATCAAACTTTTATCTTTTGACCTAGGCATATGATATTTTGCATCTGGGCATATCACCATAGATGATGTGTCGCGTAGTATCATGACCCACATTTGACCTTGACCTTTTACCTCAAGGTCAAATTATTGAAATATTTCTTATATTTATGTGTCTGGGTCAGAATTATTTATCTTTTGATTTAGGTCTATGATATTTGGCATGAGGTTGTATCCTTATAACATGATATGTGGCATATAGAATCATGACCCACATACATGTATGACCTCAGATCTAACTTTTTTATCTTTTGACTTAGGGATATGATTTTTTGCATGTGGGTGATGTCAAATTATGACTAAAATTATATTACTTCCTTGTCCGGGTTGTAACTTTTTTGTCTTTTGACTGAAGATTATACCCGTTGGTATGTAGGTGTATCCCCATGAGGCGGTGTGCGAGGTACTTTTAACTTGAGCTTATACCCTTTGGTATGTAGGTGTGTCTTCATGAGGGGTATTTCGCGTACCATCCTGTCCTCCATTTACCTTGACGTTTGACTTCATGTCAGCGAAGCTTCTTCAGGTCATAACTTTGCTGTCTTTTGACCTACGCTTATGGCTTTTGGTATAAATGTATATAACCAAGAGGTAGTATATCACCTATTATTATGACCTCCATGTGATATTGACCTTGATCTCAAGGTCAAATTAAGACTAAAATCATAGTATTTCCTTGTCAAGGCTGTAACTTTTTTGTCTTTTGACTTAAGCTTTGACATACCCATTGGTATGTAGGTGTATCCCCATGAGGCGGTGTATCATGTACCATCGCGACCTCCATGACCTTGACCTTTGACTTCAAGGTCAGTGAAACTTCTCAAAGTCATGACTTTGTTGTCCTTTTACTTAAGAGGTAGACAGGATTAAACTAGAATAAAGTAAAGAGGAGACATATGTTTTAGTTTACAAACAGTTTCTATTTGTACTAAACGACCAAATATTATGTTGTATAGAACCGTAATGGAATGTCAGACTGTTACTGTTTTAAGTAGATCGTGTAAGTTTATTAAAGTAATCAATTAGAGAGTACGACTTCCAGTTTGAACACCTTGTCTTCTTCTTTGCACGATATTGTATGTATATGGAAATATTGTTGTACTTCTCAATACCTTTGTAATATTGGTTTCGAGTAAAAAGCATTTGAATCTTTAAGGATGTACCCTGCTCAGTTTCAAAATAACAAGCTTTTCATAACACTGGTAAATATTGATAGTGGATTAATAAAGGAACTAAAAGAGCGAAAAAATATAGGTCCGTATGCTTGTTTTCGAAGTATAAGACATTGAACATTTGGCGGGAAAAATATGCTCTCTTGATTTTACATAGCTTTATTTCTCAAAAACCATTAAATAACAACAAGGATTGTATCAGATTTTTACAAATGGCTTCTTATTCTGCATGCAAAAGATTTATGAAAAGAAAAATGGGTGATAGCGGGAAAAATAATTTATGGCATTCAAATCGATAAAACCAGATGATTCTGAACATCTGACAACAATTCAAAAACATGACCAGCGAACATCCTTAAAATGCTGAAAGTAGTTATCACCGGATTGAAAAATATATTTTGGGCTCTGCTCAAACCATGATGTATGCCTGTGGTATAATTAACTTAAAGATCTTTTGGTGTGAAACTAAGAGGCAAGTTGAAAACAAACTTGGCAACATCGGTTAATGTAGATGATCATCTGTCGGAATTCTACTCTACTTGGATAGCTACAACAGGTTACTTTAACTGAAACCATTTGGAAATAAACATTTTATTCTTATGATGTGCAGATGAAGTCCAGGTGAGCGATACAGGTACATTTGGGACTCTAGTTTGACATTAAAAATGAAAATTTTGGTTCTAATTTGTTTATTTAAAGACAAATATGTCCGTGCATTCAAACTGTTGAATTGATACGATAAAACAAGGCAACTTTTATGTAATAATGTATAAATTACAAAAAATAAAGACAGTTTATACATTTCAACACAACTGCAACAATGAAGATATCATAATTTGTCAAAATATTTTTGTGCAAAATCTATACACAAAACACAAATACAATGTACAAGCAATATATGTCTGCAGCAGTGAGCCAGTGACCTCTGATATACAGTATATATTCATGATATAAGCAAAACACATAATCCAAACAGCAAAATTGACAAAATATTTCTATAATAAACGCGTTTTATTATTTATAAACTGGAGGTAGGGCTGTCGGAACGACAGCTATACCCGTACCCCACATTTATTTGTAAAAAAACATTCTTAACATTTTCAGTTTCCATTGCATTACAGTTTGCATCTGTAACAATAACCTTTGCAGAGATATATCACAACCCACTTTTACTGTAATCTATAACTTTTTGGCCTCTTTTCCCTTTTTGGCCCTTTAAATCCTCAAAATGCAAAATAAACGTATGCTTAGCATTAAGTTTCCATCTGTAACAAATAACTTTCCCACAAATATATCACAAACCACTTTTACTATAATTAAACTATTTGGACCCTTTTAGGGACCTATAGCCCCTTAAGCTGAAATTCACAAATTTCTTCATTTTTTTTTCTTTTGATAAAATTTTAGTAATTATGGTCTTTTTCTGTTTTGGCCCTTTTTGGTCCCTCCCACCCCCTAAAAAAAATTTGGAATTCCAAAACCTTTTGCGCATCTGCAACAATATGACATAGTTATTTGAGTAATTATGCTTTTTTTTTCTGTTTCGGCCTTTTTTGGTCCCTCCCACACCTTTTAAAAAATTTATAATTCCAAAACTTTATTGCACTTCTACAGTTAGTAAGCAACAATATGGCACAAAAAATTGGTAAAAATTCAAAAGTGAAGGAGGAGTTTGCGTCACAAGAAAGTTTGACGGACAGACGGACTGACGGACGGACGACCGCAACGACAATATACCCGAACTTTCATTCGAAAGTGCGGGTATAAAAAACATGCCAATAATAATTGATTTAAATGTTGCATGCGAAAAGGTAAAGAAGAAATATTTTAACAGTTTGGTTGTCAATTTGACTTGTTATAGTCTTTTAATACCACTCCCACAAGGTACATGTAAGGTACAAGTTCACCACACTACTTTTACACTTTTTTACGGCAAATGACACGCTGTTAGTGTTCCTGCATTAGAAAGACTTAATCAATGAATTTGATATTTTTTTCGTTATAAAAATTGTGCTTGTATTATAATGATATACATGATTTTGCGAGAACAGGCATTGTTTCTTCCACCTATTCCAACTTTTTAAAAATCTATATTCCTTTTATTCTCACATACACAAAACAATAGATGTTTTGATAGTTAATTTGTTTTTATAAAGGTTAATTAAATGTCACCTTAGATTTAGAAAAAAAACCAGATAATTAAATTAACTTAAAATCTTATCAACTGAACAAATTTGGTTAATCTATTTATAATAGATAATATCTAAACAAACCCAGCGCATCTAGAAAAAAGCACAAGAAACAGGTCTGCGGGTTCCATACAAGAACGACAACAACATTCATCGACTAGTACGCCGTGCTGCTGTCCTTCCACTAATATCTACTGCTGAGGTCGAAGATGCAAATGTATGGTTTTATGCCCTTACAGACATAGATCAGGTCGATATGAACATCAAGTACACTCCCTTTACAGACCGTTTAACAACATACTGGGTAGAACAGAACAGACACGTAAGGAACCACTAATTTAACACAGGGACCGAGAACTACTTATCATCTAGAGGGATGTTACAGCAAGCTGAAGAAACATGTCCAGCACCCACATCAAAACATCTTCAAACTCATCAAACTACTTAAATATGATGAAGCTATCAACTACCTGACCATGATCCAGTAAGCAGCCAGTGTTAAGAGAGCAGCCCAAAAGAGAAAGTACGTTGACATCAACAATAAATTAGAAGACCTTAATGTTAGACACCGTAACCAAGAAATCACAACAATACAGTTTGGTGATGCAGCATCCCACATTCTACACCTGAAATTGATTTATTAACTTTAATAGACTTAAGTCATGTAAGTGTAGTGAATTTGTAATTTGTGTGCTACAATATGTGATTTAGTGCTTATGTACTGTGTGTTTCGTATACGTGTTTGCTTGAGTCTACTTTTAAATTAGTGTTATAAAATAAATAAAATAATTTAATTTTATTTGTTTCTATTTCTTTCATATATCAATTAAAAATTAGACTTCATACATACAAAAATAACCTATTTACATGTCCTCAATCAACACTTAAGTTAATTAAAAAATGTTTAATATATACAGTATAATCCGTTGTTTTCACAAATTTTTCACCTATCCCCAAATAAAGCCTTCCTGTTTCTTAAAAAGTGGGAATAGCAGGAATGAACCACAAGCACATAGAAAAACGTTTAAAAATGTTTGGAGATGTCTTATCTTGAGGTAATATTTGTTTCATTTAGATAGGCTCGCCGATTGTCAGTTTTTATATATTCTTTCCAGTGAGTCGACGTAAGGGACCAGGCAAAATGTATCAGTGGGTTAGGAACGGTGCAAAATGCCATGGGACAAACACATTTTTGGTTACTCTATTTCATGGGACACCAACCATTTTCTATTACCATATTTTTATAAATTTGCACATTTTTTTTTTAAAGCACATATTGTACCTTCCTGCCATATATTAAAAGTTTTTTGCCTACATTTTAATCAACTTGGCACTTTGTGTAGTATAAGTAAATAATATAAGCAAGGTTTTTATCAATTTATACCAAGAACCATATAAATTTCAAAATTTAAGAACAATTTTAATACTTGACAAGTTTCATGTATGAAATTTCTTAAATTGATAAGTTTTTGAATACCGGAAGGATAATTATTTTCAATTCTTTTATCTAAACTGTATCATATCTTGTATATCCTAAATAAAATACATTTGCAAAGGTTTTAACCAAATTGTATCAAATTTGCTCAAAAAATTTTTCTTTATAGAAAAAATACACCCTACTGTCTATGAAATATTAATGCTATTGAAATTCCTGTATTTCTGCCATATATTAAAAACTGTTTCCCCACATTTTCAATAATTCAACCAATATGGTATCTTGTATTCTATATACAGAAAACAAGCAAGATTTTCAACAAATTATATGCATAACGATAGAAATTTCTAATATTAGAACAAATTTAATACTTGACAGATTACAGGTATGAAATTCCTTAAATTGCCCAATTTTGTCAATACCTAAAGGATAATCATTTTCAATTCTTTCATCTAAACTATGTTATATCTTGTAAAACCTAAATACAATGCACTATCAAATTTCCTCATAAAATGTTTTCTTTATAGCACAAATTATACCTTGCTTTCTATGAAACATAAATGTTATAGAAATATGATTGTTTTACCTTTGATTTAATGTATTTTTATATTTAATTGTTATAAATTTTCCAAAAAAAAAAAAATAAAATAAAAATTAATTGTAGACAGTGGGACGAAGACTTTTTTAAAACAGTGAAACTGATTTGCACCGGTCCAAATCCCCTGATAATTTTTGCGTGGTCCCTGACATTTACGACGTTAAAATATTGAAACGTTATAATTGTCGAGCCGAGAATGGTATGAATACAGTAATTACCCTTTCAGATAGACAATGGCCGAGTAGGCGAAGATATGTACATTTCCTTAAAGGAAATAGTTGACCCACTGCTGTGGTCGACATCAATTTAATTACTAATATTATTTAATACTTTAATATTTTAATTTCAACAACTTAATCATTTCTCTATTCATATAAATTGATATAGACTTATGTTCTCACAGGAGCTTTTCCAATATAGAAATATTCAAATAACAAAATAATTGTAGCAAAAAATAAAAGATAAAAATATATACATATTCAAATTCAAAAGTGTTTATTGGAAAAAGCATTCAAATGTTGTATTACAGCTTATATGTGTAATCCACTACAGATACATTTATACACATTAACAATAATAACAAAAAAGTATAATACAATCTTATACACATCCATCCAGATTAACTACCTTAAATTTTAGGAAGACAAACAAACCCTTTGGTTGGTAATATATGGTATTTCAAAAGATTCTTTTAGGTATATGCCTATATTCTTTGTTTCTTCTGAAAATGTTTTGGGTTAAAAAGACTTGATATAGTGTCATCGTCTCTTTCAGGGTTGTTGGTTTAAAGTAAGGAAGTAAACTTATCTCTTGTGAAATACATATAGAATAGAGTAAAGGAAAATGGTTTCATTCTCCACTTTATCTTTAAAACATTTACAACATCTTTCGCAGACTGGAACTATAGGTCTGCCAAATTTCGGTTTCTATAGCAAGACTTTGCACTTGATCTAAGTTTAGAACGCAAGTTTTGATTTATGTTAAATTTCAAAATATGTTTGCAGTTATATTTGGTTATATATTTTGCTGAAAAAGAAGTTTTCCTGATTCCTAGTTCCTGATTTGTGATAGCTGGGTGCTTATTTGGTTTGAATATTTCGAATGTAGCTTTTTTGAAATTCTTATTATGGAATATCAATAGAATCTTTTTCTAGCATACATTTAAGTTTATATATGGATTTTATCCATCACGATCTGTTTAAAGAATATAATTGTTTGTCTTTCCCAAATGCTTGCCTCAATAGGTCAAGAATACTATCAGTGGATTGTTCAGTTGTTACCAGTCTAATATAAATAAAACATCAGTTTAAACTTTCAAACTTTCTGAGCCGTCAGTTATGATAGGAAAAATAATTGATTAATACTACTTTTGCCAGTTTTGTGCAGACATGTAGTTGAAAGACGTGATTTTTTTGAAATTTACAAAATGATTTTCTCGCTTTTTCTAATAATTTATCAGCTGCAAATCATGTATACATATACATGTATATCAACAACTGCACAACAAGTAAAACAAACACATAAAGGGACTCTAATCGTTTAACTTTTAATATCTATTATTAGAGGGAAGAGATAATTTGGAACTATAAATATCAGCTTAAGAGAAGTAAAAATGCAAAAAAAAAAGAAATATAAAAAATGGATACAATAAGAGCAATTAAACAAACATTCAATTAGGATAAATACGGAATATTATCCTTACTACAAAAAAGATATATTTACAAAAATCCAACCACAAGTCGAAGATGTTTGACTTACCACTCTAGAAGATATAGACGAGGCTGACAATATACAACATTTACCGACTATGTTACAGGAATCGTTGTCATTGGAATCACTACCAGAGCTAGGGACACCGCACCACCTAGAAAGATGGCACAACAAGATAAAGAAGAAACTTCGCCGCGCCCACCCAAATATCTACGAGATCGTACAACTTCTTCAACAGACCCAAGCAGTTACAGGATATACCATCATCCAGTATGCAGCAGGAGGAGCACGCCAACCAAAAAGACGAAAGTACAGACAGATAGATACTCCACTTTTTACACTGAAAGACAGATATCAGCAGGGGCTCATCAATTCCAAGTGAGGATACAATGAAAAATTAGTTGTGAACAGTGCTTCAAATACTAATACAGTATTAAAATAAAAAGCCTCTGTTATGATTTTATGCAAATTATTATCCATTATACATGTATGTTAAAAATGTTCTTTATGTTATTCTGTTTTAAAATTATCTAATCAAACTAATATTAAAATATTAATTATAAACGTTGTTTTATTTTTTTCACTACCAAAGACACGAACAATACAGCGACATAGCATACAAATCTTGAACAGACTATAGTTTACCTTGCTCATTAAAGACATTGTCTTTTTTGTTTGTTTAAACGTTTACCATATACCCTAATTAAATGTTGGCAAATCAGGTTCCCCTTACGGCTACTGGACAAAAACAACACATCGTTAGGTAGGGGGATGGCAAATGCACAGCTGAATGTTAAGTTCATCACTAACAGGAAAGGAGGTCAGAACCTGGCATTAGACGGGTTCATATACAGAGTAAACCCCAGTTGACCCGACAAGGTGTTTTGGAGATGCATCGTTCCACGTTCCAGGTTGCTCAGCATCATTATCAATAGCCAATAAAATACCCTCTGACTCAACAAACTTCGGGACAATGAATGGGATGATACGAGTACAGAAGTCATCGAACAACTACCAACTTCATTGTTTTTTCCTTTTATGAAAACCTATACAAAATGTTCAACACATATATATTTGAAAGGTGAAAACAAGAAACTAAAAAAAAGTATTTATTTTTTAATTTCTTTTTATCCTAAGAATTTAAATTAAAATATTTCCTAATTTCCTGTGTTATTTTCACCTATTAAATGTAGATGTATACAGGTGATCTTAATTGCATGACCCTCCAGATGGCCTCCTAAATCCTAAACTTGATTAGATGTTTTTTTTAGTCCAGTAGACGTTGGGGAATAAACCGTCTGCATGTATCTGGTATGTCTAACATAATTTTAATGATCATTTTAAACACACAACACCTGTGAAATGAAAGCTACTTGAAAATCCTTATACATTTTGTAATCCATTTTTACTATAATTTTTAAAAAAGTATAAATTTGTATAATAGCAATACAATTTTGATTAAATTGAAATACCACCCACGCGAATAATATTTATTACATTTTAACAGATATATAATACATATTGAATAACACAAATGAATTAATTATGAGCACTATGTAACTGAATGTCAAACATCTGCTTCAAATGTGGTTACATAATATTTTCATATGTCTTCTGAGAAAGCTGATATCAACTTCTCCACGAGGGAATTGTCCGATGTTTTGAAAATATAAACTCTTTGGGTGTCATAAACAAACAGACGACATTGGCCTGAAATATAAATATTATGCAGGTGAGGAAAAAGTAGTATTTGTTCTTTCACTGTAGCAATTACCAAGGAAAACATATTTATTATAAAATCACAGGGAACACAATAACCTTTTCTTGCGCATGAAAGTTATGGTAAATTTGCAAGAATATGCATTAATAAAATGAACAGAACGGCCTCTATAAGAAATTAAAATATAACACATAATATACATGGAAACTATCTATTTAATCTTTTTGTGCAGAATAAATCTTAAAATCTATTTACAATTAAAATGTAAATGTTATCGTGAAAATAATTTGTAAACGCAAATTTAAATAAAGTAACATCACCTGGAACAAAGTTAATTCCACGAAAAGCTATATCATAACATCACAGTGAAAATCTTCTGAAAAGTATCTTGTAATACCAAACGACATGATATCTTAAAATAGCTCTTACCATTAACGTCCTTGGATTCAATTTTGCGAATGTACGAAAAGGGAACTGATCTTGAAAGCCGTTGTTTATTCATGCCCCACTTCAAAACTTTGTCATTTTTTGAATTATGTATTGCAATAAAAACCGGATGATCCCAGCCTCTTCTAGTCTGTTTCAAAAATTCTCCTATCAATAGGAAATGTAATGATAATATACATGTAATTGTTCCTTTGTGTTATTTGGAAAACTAGATAAATCCAAGTGAGTCTGAATCGCTCACCCGGATTTATTTTGCCCACCTTCAGCAGAATTAAAATTTGACTGAAACATAATAATACTGGTTGAATGGTGGTTGATATGAGATACGAGTAACTGATGCCATCTTATTGCAGCTAAGTTTTGTTTCATTTGAAATTATGGTGTAAGACAAGAAGTTCTGGAAAATGAATTTTCCAATAAAGACCTATGATAAACTAAGGCTGGCTATTGTGGCCATTTCTGGCTCATCATAGTTTTGACCTAATTTTGCCCAAAGGTTTTGGAGGCTAAGGACCATTGCTGCCTAGTTTAATTCCAATTTGCCAAGTGATTTCAGACAAGAATATTTTTAATGAATTTTCCCATCGGGTCCTACATTAAAGTAAATTTGGCTATGGCAACCATCTTAGTCGATTGTCCTTGTCATCCGACATACCTCAGAAACAGAATCGTCTTTGGACCATTGCTGCCAAATCAGGTTCCAATTGAGCTAGTGGTTTTAGTCAAGAATACTTTTAAATTAATTTTTGCATATCGTTCCATGTTAAAATAACTTCGGCTGTAGTGGTCATACAATGTGGATATAATTCTGAAAGTGTTTCAGACATCATAGACAGCTAATTCTTTTATCTTAATTCTTTTTTATTAATGTAAATATGTGTCTTTTGGTATATTTGTTGATTTCTTTTACACATATCTATAAAACATATAAGTAGACAAGTTACATGCTGAAACATCTAAAAATGTCCACTTTGTGTCCCACAAAGTTCAGAAGCAGAATTCTATATCTAAAATTCCTGTCCGTTGGAATGAGAATTCTAGATATAAAAAGCGCAAGATTTACTAAATGGCTGTAAACTTCAAACAAAGTCAGGAATGTTCTTCGCCATGTTCACGTCACCATGGTGATTAAAATCATGTTTACTTGCCAGTATCACCAAATTTGTTTTGGGTTAAATGTCATATATTACTCTAAAATCAAATTAAATGTTTGAAACGGTAACCCATTTTTTACAGAATAAGATCACATGTAGAGGAGAATTTTATTTTATTTTTTTGGAACTCCTATGTTCACTCTAGATTTTTGTACGGATCGGATATCCGTTCTGAACTTCTAAGGTTAGACTCCATTTATTATCCTCAGTTTCAGAGAAATGCACTCCCAGAATTTTAATAATTATTAGAGTTGGTAAAGGTTGACTACATGATGAATAACTAATAAATTTCTTAACCTCAGATATGTAATATTGAATAAAAGAGGATAGATTTTAGTTTAATAAAATACGAAAACATTAACTGATTTTGCTTTTGACAACAAATGGGAGGTAAGAAACTGGGACATGTATTCGCATGTGGTGTGTAAAATTGTGACAGGGATAATAGGCACCTGCACAGGTAAATTAACAGGGAAAAAGAGGCGGAAAAATTATACCTGTGGTTTTTTCATATATCTAATGGAATTTTATGCAGAATCTGAAAAATTAAGCCTCAATTAGATTGAAACGCTACATCAGACCTCAATTTTAAGCCGAAGTGGAGTGAAATTTAACATTTTTACAGCTTTTTTATGAAATTTTTTAAATGTTGCTATGCCAACTAGGTTTCACTGGATATTTTTATTTATTTTATCATGATTGAAACAATGCTAGCATAATGGCCTTTCAGAATATATATACATTATAACCCTGAAGATGGCACAAGACCATGACATTGGTAAGCGTATTTCACATAGAAAATGGTACTATTAATTTATTTAGTCTAACCTAAGGTATTAACCACTGAATTGATTTTAGTAACATGTGCTGTGTGTACTAGACTTACTATATGCATTTAAATGTTCTTGGGTCATGTGGGTGCACCCCGCTCTAAAGATTTAAAAAAATATAAATAGAAAATAAAATAAATATAAAACCAATAAAAAACGGTTTTGCTTCTGTTAATATGATGATGGTTATACTTAAATACTAGAATATATGTACCTATTACTTGTATTTCGTTTTTGGAACTATCGCTTTTTTCACTTTCATTTCTTCCAACTTTGTAATTTATTGTTTCAGTTGCCTCTGTTTCTGATGAAACTTCACCTCCTTGTATTCGTGGATATAAAACAGATGTTCTATTTTCCTCGGATTGAAATAAAGCACCGATTGATATTTCCGTGGTTGTTACTACAGTATAAATGAACTTCGTGAATCTGTTTAGCACTGTTTGAGCTTGGTTATCGTCTATCATCAATGTGCTGTATCCAAATTCAATTTCCAGATGGCCACGCTCAATATCATTCCACAAATATAAAACGGATTCATTATAATAGTTGCCGGTGCCGACACGTTTCACCTTTACTAAGGGTTCAACATTTTCGTGATAAGTTTCCAATGCATTTACTTGTTCCATGATTATTTGATGTCGGAATACATCCGATGGTTTCACATTTTGTAAGAACTCAGAAATGTTATCAAATGGGAGTAAGCTATGAGCAAGTGCGTTTGAAATTGTCATCTTGTTTATCTTCATAAATGAAGCGACACTATCACTGTGATGAACTTGTGCGTAAAAGGGCACTTGATTTATAAATCTGCATATGGTAGTTTTCAACTTCGGAAAATGCATTCGCATATCAACAGTAGAATAAACAGTCACGTTGTCAACTTTAAGTTCATTGCAAAGTACCAGTTGATACAAGCTGGTCAAAATATCAAACAATTTGACCTTTTGTTTGCTAGCAAAGCTTTTTAGTAACTGTAAAATGTGTGGTTCTACTTTGACTTTGTTGAAATGAAAGCATTTCGGATTCAAATGTACCGACGAAGCATTCTTAAATGACATTGGTTTTGCAATTTCTGGTGTGTTTTCTTTCCAAAACTTCACTAGTTTTGACTTATTTAATGACAGTAACTGTTCATACATTACCGCAACATCTACGTCTGGTTGAACTTGATCGTCGAACTTTCCAGTCTGCATCTTCGTAAACTCATCAACTAATACCCATATTGACGTCAGATCAAAGGAAATATGATTGAAAACCAATCGAACTATGCAACCAGTATCATCTGATCCAAAGAAAACTCTCATTGGTAAATCCTTTGATGGATCAAATAGATATAACTTCAAATCTGGTGGAATTTTAATTTCGTGCCCCAACTCCTTTATGGATACCACAGTCAGATCAACTGCAACATCTTCTGGTTTTTTAACATGTTTCCTCACACCATATCTTATACCATCTTCAGAAGGTTGAAAAAGAGTTCTTAGAGCTCCGTGTTTTTTTTGTAATATACTAACTATATGTTTCCATTTCGATGGACTGGCAACGGGTTTCGAAACTTCTAAATCTACATAGATAAATAAAGACGGGTCATTGGCATCAAATAAAAATGAATCATACATTTTCTTTTCCATTGGTGTCATTGACTGGTTTACTGAGCTGTCAATTTCTTTTTGTAAAGAGTCTGAACTTGAGGCCTCTTTTATGTGCTCATTTAAAAAGTTTGCAATTGTTTCAAAGGACGTATCATCAGACATCAAAGTTACAACAGGAATTCTGACTCCGGTTATATCATAGATTGTGTTCACAAATGTCATGAACTGCATTGAATCTATCCCAAGATCATTCACGTTAATGTCTTTTTGCAACATATTTTTATCCAAGGAAAACGCTTCACTTGCTGTCTGTAGCACAGTTTGGGTAATTTTTTCAATGCGAACATCTGGAGGGGCATGCAGGATATTGAACAATTCGTCATGGTAAGGGCTGTTGCCAATCAAATCACCAGAATCTCTGTCAGGAATGTGAAGAGTTAAAAGTTTTTGTTTCATAGGACTACTGTTCATTTTGGATAAGGAGTCATAGATTTTACCCCAGTCAAATTTTCCATATGTAATTTGAATTTGGTTGCATTGAAGAGATTTTAATAGGCATTGTTTAATTGTTTCTACGTCTAATGGAAAATAACCGCTATCTCTTAAAATCTGTTCGATATTTGGTACATTTCTCACCATTCCTATTTCCAAAGGCCCCCAATTGATACTTTGTCCACATAGCCGATTTGCACGTCGATAATAAGCAAGGCTATCCAAAAACGCATTCCCCGCGCCATAATTACTCTGTCCTATATTTCCCAAAACAGAGGTAATTGATGAATTCATCACAAAATAGTCAAGAGGATATTTTCTGGAGATAAGGTGAAGATTCCATGTCCCTAAAATCTTTGGTCTCAGCACATCAACCAGTTGGTCTTTACTCATGCGAGAACTCATTGCATCTTTCAATATACCAGCGCCTTGGAAAATGCCTTTTATATATCGCTTTGTTGTCTTCTCAATGTATTCAAAAGTCTTTTCTAGATCAGCAAAAATTGTTATATCTCCTTCAATCGAATGAACCCTGCACCCAGTAACATTTGATAGTTGTTCAATTTCTTTATTTTTGTCAGGACCTGCTTTTCGACGTGACAAACTTATAACTTCTCCAGCACCATAGGCTGCAAGAAGTCTAATCATTTCCCATCCTAAACCTGTCAAACCACCAATCACAATATAACAACAGTTTTTTCTAAACAGCATATTGGATGGCGTTTTAATTATTTCATACTTCCTAATGCTTTCACATTTTAATGACATTGATTTACATGGAATGTGCAAAAAACCACCCTCCATATGGTGTGATGTGACGAAGGGTGTTATCTCAGGCAGGTATTTGCTCAAAAATTTAAATATCTCGGGTATTGTTTTGGCAATGTTTTTTTTCGATAAAATGTCCTCTGTCTGCAATATTAAATAATCAATATCTTCAACCTCCATTCTCATCCTTTCGTAGTCCGACACAAAGGAAGAGAGTATGACAATTGTTTTCACTAGATTCATAGGGAGAAGACTTTTTATCTTCTTGAAATGAAACTCCTGTAATGGTATGACAACTGACGCAGTTGTCACTTGTGTATACGCAGTGAAAATATCTGCCTTGCAATCATTTATATTTTTCAAGATAAACTGCAGTATTTTTCCTAGCAATATGTTTCCCTTTTCACAAATAATCGCAATATGCTGTCCATTTTTTAAACAAGTGGTGAATGCGAATAACAGCATGGTAGCAAGAACTATACCGGGTTGATATCCTGGTAAACTTTTCAGAGAGAAAATATTCGCAGAAGGAACATACACACTGCTTTTGGCCTTCATTGGATAAAACGCAATAACTGGCCCACAAAATTTGTGTTTATCCTCATTGGGTTTGATCTCATCGTGATCACGATGCTTGGAAATTTCGCCTGTAGCTTCCAAGGCTACTACGTCAAAGAAATCATCCTTTCTGTCCCACGTGAACAGCCGGTTTTTGGTGGTTGCTAAATAATTAGGGAATATCCTCGGATCATGCAAGCATATGCTATGAATAAGAAGCATCTCACTGTCACTTTTGGCTTTACTGCTATTTTCTTGTAAGACACAGAATAGGTCTGAAATGTCGTTTGTGTGTTTTGCTTTTATTTCAACCATGCATCTATCATCTATAACATTGTTGCGATATTTCGGTATTTGAAATTCAGCAGGACTTTTCTGCAGGTGGCTAATAAACATACTTTCGCCTTTTACTACCAATTCGCCATAACGTTCCCGTAAATGCCTACCATTTATGAGTTTCAATAAAACTTCCGATGTTGCAAGAACGGATGGTTGACAGTCAATAAGCTGAATACACAACGATTCGTGTTCTCGCATGATACTACGGACTTGCCCCCATAGTTCAGATCCTAAAGGGTTAACATCGAAGTCGTCTTCAATGGCTTGGGTATTTTCTGTGATCACAATTAACGATATATGTTTGTTTATACCCAGTAAGTAATGTAAAATAGCAAGTACGGTCATGCAAGACGAACTTGCAATTTTCTGAACTTCATTACCTGATATAGAATCATTTATTTGAAAACCAGGTACAAACAATATTTCTGAAGCATCTGATTGTTTTATTTTTGAAATTAGATCTGCATTTTGTGTCTCCCGTGACAAATTTAGAATCAAAAGTACTGGCTCAACATCTCTCTCTACCAAAGCCTCTGTCAGTGTTGAAAGAACTCCGGCTGAAAAGGAGCATATTAGTGTCTTCTGTATTTTTCCAGTTCCCGGAGAATCGGTTATTATGGAAGTATCTATTTCGTCCCATACTAATGTATACTGTATGGAAGGATTGTGTGACCCATCTACTACATACTTAATTTTGTACTCATTTATTTCGACAATGACAATACCCTTAAGATTAATTAAAAGCATATTATATAGTATCTCGTTTTCTGATTTAAACGCCAATTCTGCGTAACAAATCATATCACGCTCAATAGTTCCTCTAAAAATAACGCGACCTATTCCTGCCGGCAACATAGTTCTGTCATCTTCATCAGAATGCAAGACCCCAGGCGTTTGTAGTAGTCCATCTAAAATAGCTGGATGCAAATGTGTCTTTTTTACATCTTTCCATATAATATCTGATACACGCATATCAACAAGACACTGGTTTTCATTTCGTACAGAATCCCCTAAAATTTTTAAATTTTCGCCGTAAGAAAATCCAAGTTTACCTAATTTCCTATAAATTTCTTCAGAAGCTTGAAAACATAAGCAATTACTACGGATATCCTGAATGTTAATTTTGTCAACATAACTACTCTTTGATATGCACTGTAAAGTAAACTTTGCAACTGTATCTTTTTCCATCTTTAAAACCCCCTTTAAAACATTGTTTGTTTTATTTTGTAGAGCGACCTTTGCCAAATATGATTTTCCTTTAGAAAGAACAATAGGGCGAACAAATTCAATGTTTACTCCGGTATCTTGAAATCTATTTTCCGTTACCATTTGTCCAACTGCAAGCACAGCTTCCACGTAAAATGCCCCTGGAACCATAATTGTTTTGGACACAAAATGCTCGAAAACAAAGGGTGTGAGTTTCTCATTTATTTTAACCTTAAAAACTGACAGGGATTCTGAAGACATATCTACAAAAAGATGTGAAGATTGATTGCTTTTTACGCCTTGCTTTTTCAGTAGAGTTATGTCAGACATAAATAACTTCTTGTTTGTAGGATTAAATGAATACTTCGGCATGTCACAAAGTCTACCTTGTCCATTGCAAACTGCCTCCCAATCTAAATTTACACCATGTTCAAACAATTCCGATAAGGTTTCCATAAGAGTACGAGTTTCGTGGTTCTCTTTGAGAGACGGGAAGCAGGCAACATCTTCTTTGCCATATAGGTATCTAAGGTGTGGGCGTACGACCGGTTTTGGTCCCAGTTCAACATATATGTTGAAGCAATCCTTTCTACCGGCGGTAAGGATGGCCTGTTTAAAAAGTACTGTCTCTTTTACATTGCTTTTCCAATACGAGGAATATGAAAATTCGTTGGTAGTTGCCATATTGCCTGTAACTGTTGATATAATTGGTATCAAAGGAGATGAACCGTTCATATTCTTTAATGCCTCCTCTAATTGTCTAGCGGCTTCTGCTGTATGATGACTATGATAAGCGCATTGCACATTTAGATCTCTTAAGAAAAGGGTATCTGTTTTATGCGCAGGTAATCTCTTTCGTATGGCACATTTTAAATCATCAATTATGTCAGCATCACATGCAATGGTGCATGACTTTGAGCTACTATAAACCGCTATACATGCTTTTCCTTTAAATAGTTGGCAAGTCGATTCTACATATTCTGTATCACAGTTTCCAACCACAAACATTTTACCTCCAGTTGCTTCTGCGAGAACTTTTGACCTATGATATATAACTTCAACTGCTTGGTCAATTGTCAGACAACCCGATGCATATGCTGCAGCTACCTCACCAACAGACATGCCCAAAATAGCATTAAATGAGATTCCCCAATGAACCCAAAGACCCCAAAGAGCAATTTGACATGTAAAGATTGCAATATGTCCGATAAATGGATCAGATACATCTTTTCCATTGACAAGGATTTCATAAATTGAACAGTCAGACCACTTTGATAAAATACTGTCAATTTCTCGTACAACTTTTTCAACAGTTTTTTCAGTTTTAATCAGTTCCCTACACATACCTTTCC
Organism: Mytilisepta virgata; assembly: GCA_028015205.1. Lineage (NCBI taxonomy): Eukaryota > Metazoa > Mollusca > Bivalvia > Mytilida > Mytilidae > Mytilisepta > Mytilisepta virgata. Next base: position 73,911,602 of record CM051521.1, read on the forward strand.
ATGTAGTTCCAACCCCACAAAAAACGGCAATGATGTTTGGAGATTTTAACCTAATCTTTGGTAAAAATTCGTCTGAACTCTTTCGACTTGATGCTTGATTTTGTAAGTCTTTTATGTCATGTGCAACAAAAGCAACTCTGGAAAGAAAGTGATCTCGCCGGCAGAGTGACGTGAAAGAAATATCATCTATAGACAAGTTTGTTTTGTGCAATTCTTCGATAAAATTTCCAATAGCAAGTTTTAAACCAGTTGTGTCTGTAGCTGTGAGAAAAACTATCCTGTATTTTGTCTGTTCCATTAGTTTTGATGTCTCGTGGTTAGCGGAGTAGTCCTTGATTATAGCATGAGTATTGGTGCCACCGAAACCAAAGCAATTTACACATGCCATTCGTGAAACATTTTCGTTACATTTCCATAAAAATGCTGTTGACGGAACTGTGAAATTATACTTCTCAAAATTTATTTTTTTATTTGACCTTTCGAAATGAAGAGATGGAACGATTGTTTTGTATTTCATCATTAGTAAAACTTTAATCAAGCCTGCCACACCTGCCGCAGATTCTAAGTGACCGATATTGGTTTTTACAGATCCTATGTAAATTGTATTTGTAGCATTCTTCGATTTCCGAAAGAATTTACAAAGTGCATTTGCTTCAATAGGATCTCCTACTGGGGTTCCAGTCCCTGAAATTACAGCGAATATACGTTTAACCTTTTCAAGCACAAATGACTAGGAATGCTATAAAATCATTACAACTGTCAATAAGAATCAACCGCCTTTTTCTGTGTAGTAGCATACCCACTTTTAAGCCCAATGGTGTTTACATTTTGAAAATAAGTCATATTTGACATGATTTTAAGGGCGACATTACTGCTACAAAAACTTCATATTTATTAATATTGATCAATATAAACATTAAAAAAATTAAACGAATATGTGTTTTGAAAATAACTGTTAAGGAACGTCTTTGATATTTAACGACTTTCGTATTATTATTAAAAAGAGCCCCAAAACAAGCATATAAAAAACTTAATCAACATTTTCATTTGTTCCTCAATTCATCATTGTATTATAATAGCATTTTTACACGTTAATTATAATGGGACAATAGGCTTCCAAATGGACTTAAGGTAAATAAATGAAAGCTAATATTACCAATACAATAAGTATAATCAACAATAAAACAGTAAAGGTAAAAACAACTAGATTTAGGCAGTCCGAAACGACAGTATCCTCGCATGTTGTATCCCTGTGCACCTTTTTCACAATCATATCTTTGAATGCAGGCCCAAATTTTGGAAAATCAAAATACTAAAACCTTACTGCACATCTGCATACAGTGTATGACAATACAATATATATATATATATATATATATATAACAAGAGAGCTGTCTGAGTGACAGAAAACCGGGTTTTCCTTCTATTTTATTTTTACTGAGTAACTTTTCTCCAACAGAGAAGTCAAGGGTCAAGGTCAGATGTCAACATCTTTAGTACACCACACATCATCTTGAGGTACACCACCTACACATCAAAGATCTAAGATCTAGGTTTTAAGACAAAAAAGTTACAGGCTGGACATGATTAGCAATTTATTGACCTTGAGGTCAAAGTTCAAGGTCAACATCCTTAATATGCGACACATCATCTTAAGGAAACCTACATACACAACAAATATCCAAGGCCTACGTCTTAAGGCAAAAAAGTTACAAAAATGACCAATTTATTGACCTTGGGATCAAGGGTCATGGTCAATATCCTTAGAATGTGAAACATCGCCTCGAGGTAACCTACCTACACACCAAAGATCCAAGGCCCAGGTCTTTAGACAAAAAAGTTACAAAAATGACCTATTTATTGAACTATGAGGTCAACGGTCAATGTCAACATTCCTGGTACGCGACACATTATCTTGAGACAACCTACCTACACGCCAAAAATCCAAGGACTAGGTCCTAAGACAAAAAAGGTACAGGCCGGACACGAAGATGATATAAAATGACCTATTTATTCAGCATAAGGTCAAGGGTCAAAGTCATAGGTCAACATTTTTGAAACATGACATATTGTCTTGAGGTGACATATCCACATACCATTTATCTAAGGTCTAGGTCTTAAGACAAGAAAGTTATAGGCCGGGCACGATTGGCAGCCGGCCAAAAATGACCTACTTATTGAGCTTGAGGTCAACAGTCAAGGTCAATATTCTTGGTACCTGACATATCATCTTGAGATAACCTACCTACACACCAAAAATCCAAGGCCTAGGTCTTCAGACAAAAAAGTTACAGGCTGGACACGAAGATGATCTAAAATGACCTATTTATTCACCCTAAGGTCAAGGGTTAAGGCCATAGGTCAACATTTTTGAAACATGACTCACCGTCTTGAGGTGACATATCCACATACAATAGATCTAAGGTCTAGGTCTTAAGACAAGACAGTTATAGGCTGGACACGATTGGCAGCCACACGCCCGCCCGCCCGCCCGCCCGCCCGCCCGCCCGCCCGCCCAACGGACCGTCTTCACCAATTCAATAACCAGAGGAAAACCCGGTTAAAAATGCATAAATGAAAAATGAAAGAAGATTTTCGGTTACCTGCTTATAATTCCCAATTTTCAAAATTCGACTCCATTAGGCCCAATTTTTGAAAAACAAAATTCTACAACATTATTATACATCAATATTCACTGTGTGTAAAGAAACGAAATGCATAAAATGAAAAAAAGAAAGAGGAGTTTAAGTCACAAGCTTAAATTCACTATTTCTGAAATACAACCTCTGTGGGCCCCAAGTTGTGAAAATCAAAATTCTAAAACCTTATTGCGCATCTACATACAGTACACGACAATACCATATAGAAATTAAAAGCATAAAATGACAAATGAATGAGGAGTTTAAGTCACAAGCTTAAATTTCCAGTTTTCGAAATTCGACCCCTGTGGGCCCCAATTTTTGAAAATCAAAATTCTAAAGCCTTATTGCACATCTACATACAGTATGTTACAATATTATATAGAAATTAAAAACACAAAATTAAAAATGTATGAGGAGTTTAGAACACAAGCTTAAATTTCCAATTTCAAAACTCGACCCCTGTGGACCCTAATTTTTGAAAATCAAATTCTTAAACCTTATTGCGCATCTACATGCAGTATGTGCTAACAATGTAAAGAAATTAAATGCATGAAGTTAATAAACTGCTGCGCAACGAGCGCATGATACGCCCGTCGTCTTGTGAAAAAACATAAATGTTTTAAGAATCATCCTGTATTTAGTGGAGCTGCTGGTGGGATGTATATGGAAATCCGGCAAAACATAAGCGTGTAAACGTTTAAGCAATAGAGATATGGCGCGAAATGTGACCAAAAAAGACTACCCTTTTTACCAAAAGCTCAATAAAAATTCAATAACTCAAACCCCTCCCCCCTTATTTTTTACAAAAAATTCAATAACTCTAAAATAAAATTTTGAATCATCACCAAAAAGTATATAGATATTTAGATTAATATAACTAAGAAGTGTATAAAGTTTTATGCAATAATCATAAATCATTTTTGAGATACGGCGCGACATGTGACACACCCCCATTTTTTTTCAATAACTCTAAACTAAAATTTTGAATCATCACCAAAAAGTATACAGATCTTTAGATTAATATAACTAAGAAGTGTGTAAAGTTTTATGCAATAATCCTAAATCGTTTTTGAGATACGGGGCGACATGTGAAAAACCCCCCTTTTTTTTACAAAAATCTCAAAAAACTCTAAAATAAAATTTTGAATCATCACCAAAATGTATACAGATCTTTAGATTAATATAATTAAGAAGTGTGTAAAGTTTTATGCAATAATCATAAATCGTTTTTGAGATACGGTGCGACATGTGAAACCCCCCCCCCCCCCCCCCTTTTTTTTAAAAATCAAAAACTCTAAAATAAAATTTTGAATCATCACCAAAAAGTATACAGATCTCCAGATTAATATAACTAAGAAGTGGGTAAAGTTTTAAGCAATAATCATAAATAGTTTTTGAGATACGGCGCGACATGTGAAAAAAAACACACTTCTGGTTTAGTTACAAAGTCCCGTAACTCAAAAGTTTTAATCTTATTTTCACCAAAAAGTATACAGATCGTTTGACCATCATAAGAAACAACTATCTTAAGTTTCGTGAAATTTGGATGAGTCGTTCTCAAGTTACGGCGCGACATGTTTACGACGGACAGACAGACAGACAGACAGACGGACGGACGGACAGACGGACAGATGGACGCCGGACATTTGTATACCATAATACGTCCCGTCAAATTTTTGACAGGCGTATAAAAATGAATGAGTAGTTTAGGTCATAAGCTTAATTTTCCAATTTTCGAGATTTGACATTGTTGGCCCCAATTTTTGAACATCAAAATTCTAAAACCTTACTGCGCATTTACATTTAGTTTGTGCCAATACTGTATAGAAATTAAATGTATGAAATTAAAAATGAACGAGGGGTTCTGGAGACCACGATATCTAACAGACGGACAGACAGACGGAAAGACGTACGGGCAAACGGACAGACGGACGGACGAACTGACAGATGGACCGATTACAAATGTCCCCGAACTTAATTTTTGAGTTGATGCATTTGTATACAGTATTTTTATATACTGTATGTAGATGCGTACTCAGGTTTTACAATTTGATTTTCAAAAATTGGGGGTCACATGGATATAAATTCAAAAATTAGGCGCTTAAGCTTGTGACCTAAACTCCTCTTTCATTTTTGACGTCATGATTTAATTTCTATACAGTATTGTCGCATACTCAATGCAGATGTGAAATAAGGTTTTATAATTTGGATTTTGAAAACTTGGTGCCCACAGGGGTTGAATTTCCAAAATTGGCAATTTAAGCTTGTGAGCTAATTTCCTCTTTCATTTTTCATTTTATGCATTTAATTTCTATGCATTATTGTCACATACTGTATGTAGATGTGCAATACGGTTTAAGAATGTTGATTTTCAGAACTTGGGGCCCACATGAGTTGAATTTTGCAAATTGTGAATTTAAGCTTGTGACCTAAACTCCACTTTCATTAATTTTTAATTTTTCTTTACGGTATTGTCACAAACTGTATATAGATGCGCATTTAGGTTTTAGAATTTTGTTTTTCAAAAATTGGGGATGTTAGATGTCGAATTACAAAAATTTTGAATTATAAGATGGTGATTGAAACTTTTCTTTTATTTATTATTTTATACATTCTATTTATATACAGTATTGTCATTATAGATTATTACATGTCATTTTCCATACCGGCCCTGGTATCATCCCGAGACTCCAATATCGGGCCGAGGGCTCTGTCCGAGGTACGATACTGGTCAAGGAATGATACAAGAGCCGATATGGAAAATATCGTGTCATAATCTATTTATCACATATTTTGAATTTAAAATCTATACATATATAATATGGAAAATGGCAGAGAAATAAAACTTTTAGCAGGTATATGTAATTTTTGAATTATGCCAAAGTATATGAAAAATGCATAGAGAAAACTGTACCTTTTGATAGTGTTAATAAACAATTTTTAACAAGTCTCCCATTTTGTTTGTTGACGTTGTAGACGACCAAAAGTGGGGCGCATTACGTGAGCACGTGAGGGCTGATATGGATTTATAATAGAATTGCTTTATAAATCCGTATTATCCCTCAGGTCCGATACTGGGGATGATACGGATTTCCAATAGAATTCCTTTTTAAATAAATATCAGCCCTTAGGTCCGATATGGGGGCCGATACGGATTTATAAAAGTATTGTATTGGAAATTAATATATGAAGCCACATATTAGACTTCGGTGCTTGATATATGCGGTCCAATTTGGTCATATAAGCTGTGCAAAAAGCACTTATCAGATTAAATTGTGTGATAATACACTGTATACAGACGTGCAATAAGGTTTTAGAATTTGAATTTTCCAAAATGTGGGCCTGTATTCAAAGATATGATTGTGAAAAAGGTACACAGGGATACAACATGTGGGGAATGCCGGGATAGCTGACTACCTCAGTCTAGTTGATTGATTTTAATACCTTCCAACCGGAAAGGAAGGGGTATAGCGAGTTTAAAATTATCCGCATATTCAGGGTTTTGTTCATTTTCTACATAATCTATCTGATTTTGCACATTTTAACTGATGAATATGTCTGGATTTACCTTCTCAAAGCAAAACTCTAGGTGAGATCAACTTTACCTGTGTGAGTCAAAGCCATACTTTTAAAAGACCATCAATTTGTTCAAACTGAAATTTAAATTACAACATGTGTATAAGCGAGTCATGCATAAGCAACGAATACCCCATGAAGTTTGATTCCAATATTCCAGAACGGATCAAACTTGACATTTCGTTATAACACACTGGTCTTCTGAAGATTTTTCATTACTATAAAACAAATTACCATGAGCTTCAATAACTTGAATTTGGTCTGTTTCGACCTTGTGTGCAGTGTAAATTTGATGAAAAAGTTTTTCCTGTTGGGTTCCTGAAGGAGCAGTGATTGGTGTGGCTGTATGACCATCCTGGTTGCAGTCTGTGGCAATTGTGGCCCATATCCTGTTTCCATCTTTTTTTGCCTTTAATTGAAAGGGATATGGTTCTAATGTTGGTAAATAAATGCTTTTCTTCTATTCATATACTGTAAATTCGGAAATTATTGCGATGTTTTTATTATTGCGAAAAATGAGACAGATTTGTAATCGCAATAATTTAAACTTGCATTTTGGAATTTTTTATGTGAATGAAGCAGGATTTTTCTCAATATCGCAAAAATTAAAATCGTATGTTGGTCTAAAATGACAAAATCGCAATAATAAATGCACGCAATAATTTCTACATTTACAGTATGTTGAGCAAATATACCCAGGACTAATTGCATATCAATATATATAATTTTTTTCTTTACATAACTATGAATGCTACATGTATTAATACTAGACATCTGTACTGTCGGAACCGACAGTGATCCCTCCACCCCTTGTAAGTAGTTGGGCCACTTACCAATGTTCAAAAATATAAAACCTTATTCCCATCCAAAAAAGCATCCAGTCATTCGATCAAGAAATTAAATCAATAAACCAAATGAAAAAATGACAAAACCTTAGTTTACATGCTTAAACTGACAATTTTTGAAATTTGACCTGAGTGAGCCCCCTGTTTTAAAAATCGATATTCTTAATCTTGTCGGAACCCACAGTGATCACTGCACCCCTTGTAAGTAGTTGGGCCACTTAACTATAGTCAAAAATATAAAACCTTATTCCCATCCAAAAAAGCATGCAGTCATTCTATAAAGAAATTAAATCAATAAACCAAATGAAAAAATGACAAAACCTTAGTTTACAAGCTTAAATTGACAATTTTTGAAATTTGACCTGAGTGAGCCCCCTGTTTAAAAATCGATATTCTTAATCCTTATTGTGCAACTAAATATAGTGTAGACAATACTATATACAAGCAAAATGAATAAATTGCAAAATGAAAGAGGAGACGGGGTCACAAGCTTAAATTAAAAATTTCAAATTTCGACCCCTGTGGACGCCAATATTAAAAAATTAAAATTCTAAAACTTTAATAAGCATCTGCATATGGTGTTTGACAAAATTGTATAGAAATAAAATGCATAAATTGAAAAACAAAACACCAATTTATGTCACAAGCTTAAATTGATAGTTTTTCAAAATTTTACATATGTGGGCCCCAATTTTAGAAAATCAAAATTCTTAAACCTTGTTGTGCATCTGCATATAGTGCATGGCAATACCATATCTAAGTCAAATGCATAAATTGTAAAATAAAAGAGTAGTTTAGGTCACAAGCTTAAATTGACAGTTTGGGCCCAAATTTTAGAAAATTAAAATTCTAAAACCTTATTGTACATCTGCATATGGTGCCTGATAATATGGTATAGAAATAAAATGCAAAATGAAAGAGGAGTTTTGGTCACAAGCTAAATAGACATTTTTTTTCAAAATTCGACCCATGTGGGCCCCAATTTTAGAAATCAAAATTCTAAAACCTTTTTGCGCATCTGCACCTGGTGCCTGAAAATACGGTATAGAAATAAAATGCATAAATTTAAAAATGAAACAGGAGTTTAGGTCACAAGCTTAAATTGACAGTTTTTCGAAATTGGACCCCTGTGGGCCCGTTTTAGAAATCTAAATTCTAAAACCTTATTGCGCATCTGCAAATGGTGCCTGACAATACTGTATGGAAATAAAATGCATAAATTGCAAAATGAAACAAGAGTTTAGGTCACAAGCTTAGATTGACAGTTTTTTAAATTCGACCCCTGTGGGCCTCACTTTTAGAAAATCAAAATTCTAAAACCTTATTGCGCATCTGCATATGATGCCTGACAATACTGTTTAGAAATAAAATGCATAAATTGAAAAATGAAAGACAAATTTAGGTCACAAGCTAAAATTCCAAGTTTTTGACGTTCATCCCGGTAGGCCCCTTATTTAGAAAACAACATTCTAAAACCTTATTGCGCATCTACAGTTGTTATAAACCATTCTATATTGAAATTAAATTCCTAAACCCAAAAGTGAAGGAGGAGTTGATGTCACAAGAAAATGTGACGGACGGACGGAGACAATCATTATATCCCTGAACTTTCTTCGAAAGTGCAGGGATAATAACTATGAAACAATATTTACCACTAAAACAAACTTACATGTCCTAGTCTTTTCATAATCACAATTCCACAACCCTCTCCTCGAGCGTATCCATCTGCTTTATCAGAAAAAGCTTGACACTGTCCAGTCGGTGACACCATTCGTGCTCTACTCAGAGGTACAAATAGATCTGGAGTCAGAATACTGTTGACACCACCACATATCACCATCGAACAACGACCTGAAATTTATGTAAATACTACAACGCTGGGCTGTCGGAATCGACAGTTATCCCCGCACCCATGCAATTAGTCGGGACATCTACCCAATTGCATAAATCTAAAACCTTATGCCCATCTAAACATGTTATGCAATCATCCTATGAAGAAATCACAAATGAAAAAAAAATGTAATGTCACAAACTTAAATTGACAATTTGTTATATCTGACCCTTGTATGTCCCATTTTTAGATAATTAAAATTCTAAAACCTTATTGAACATCTATAAATATTGTGCATGACCCTGCAGTATAGATATGAAATGCATAAATTGAAAAATGATAAAGGAGTTTACGTCATAAGCTTAAATTGAATTTTTTAAATTTGACCCCTGTCTTTTATTAATATCATTAAACGACTGTTCTGCTATACTGATATTCTGATGGTGGAAGATATAATTGATACTGCATTCTTTTTATCACTAAAAGGCCTAGTCATTTTTAAGTTCCCTTATTCATATGTTACAGATACTACGTGTAACAAGCACATACTCTATAAATGAAAAGAATGTATTTATTCTGTGAATGTGTCGCTTTAAAAAACTCTTCCTCTGATAAAACATTTACAAAATCATTGAAAATACTGATAGAGAGGATGTATCTTAACTTGCTTATCTGTTACGTGTATATGGAATCCTACTTCATAAAAATATTTTGATAGACACAGTAGAGTATTACAACATTCATAATGCTAAATTGTTATTATTGAAATAAAAATCTGTGTTCACGTCTCTTGAACAATGCCCATGTCGCACAATTTGATATGTCATGCTTTCAAAAAAGAAATTTTCAACATAAAGTTTGTTGTTTATGTTATTCTGTTTGTTGCTAAATACTAAGGAGTTATAAAATCTACCATAAAATGTTATAATCAAAATCCCTGGAGTTATAAATTTCCCAATATTTCCGGACTGAGAAATAATATTTTAGTACCCGATTTCAAATGTTGAGCTGCAACATCTATTGCAACTAGCGCTGAAGAACAGGCTGTGTCAATAGACAATGATGGACCCAGTAAATTGTAGACATATGATACTCTTGCTGAAATAATACTGGAAGATGCTCCTGTCAAACTATAATTGTTACTGACAGACAAATCGTCAGACGATGATGTTTTGTAATCATCATTCATGACACCTGTTAAGAAAAAACGAATTGAATTGAATATATTGACATTCCATCACATTATCCTTTTAAATTTCATCCGTACGATTGTTTGGACTAGAATCGTAAGAATATCGACGGAGAAAAGGATGGAATTGGACATCTGTATGACCTGTATTATTAATGCATATACATGTATATGTTTAAATTCATATTTTGTTATTCCCCGTTTAAAAGAGGTGTTTATGGGAACCCTGTGCTATATTTGATATGTTATTAAGATACAAGATATCACTTGCATTATATTTGATTTATCCGATCGATGAAAACATTCATAAACGAAAATACTTATTTCATAGAATACATTTAACATAGTGAAAACTCAAAGTACAATGAAAAGAAAAAAAATTATGAGTAAAAACTATTTTTTAATTATCATTTAAACGTTATTTATATAAAATACCACAATCACCTCTGTTCGACAAAACTAAAACCATTACATGGTTTTCAATGCATGTATGACAAGTCATGTCTGTTGACTCAATAATAAGACAGAAGACGAGGAATATGTTTAGGGTTTAGATACATGAAATCAGTGATATATTGTTTACATTTGGATAAATTTTAAAATTTAAAATTCCTTTTACCTTTTTATGTTTGTTTTTTATTTTTTTTTGGGGGGGGGAGCGGAAATTTTTCGCAGAATCTCTCGATCCAAAGAACTGATGCAACTAGAAGTCAACCCACAATGATCTAATCTGACAAAGTGTATAGTAAATAAGAGATTCAAATTATCCGTCAATTAGTATGAAAACAGAAACAATAAGTAGACTTACAGAAACACCAAAAGTAAATTCAAAATCTGAAGCTATTAAAATCTACAGAAAATTCCGTAAGTCACTATAGTACAAACACATGACAAATATAAAAATGATTAAAAACAATGGAAATATATCAATATACAAAAATTACATCTTCATTTCAAAGCCAGGTAACAGAATAAAATTCAACAATGAACGAGTTCACACGAGTAGAAATGGAGCACTGGCTGCATTGATAATAGGAAGCTCACTTCAAGAAGGAACTGAACCAAAAGGCTTAGTAATACAGACATGTACACAAAAAAAAATGTGCTAATGTTAATGACTTTATCAATATTATTCAGGACAAATACCTCACAAGATACTAAACTATAATTATTGAAGGTACAGACTAGTGCTTTCACAATCTGTCAGAATTATGACAGTCTTCTTTCACTTCTAAGACCTGTATGTGCCAGTCAACAACGTATCCAACAACATTAGGAATCTCAAATAGATATATGTATTGCAGTATCATTAAACCTTTGAACATAATGATAAGAAGAAATGTGTGAAGATATGACTATCCCATTGATAAATCTCACAGATGAATTATATAACGAATGTGCTGATGCAAGTAAAATTTTATCTGTTTCACCATGTTTTTTATCCTTTTTACCCGTAAAGGAACATCAATCAATAATTTTTTTCATTCTTAAAAATGTGAACATGTTAAAACCTTTACGTACACAATGAAAAATGTATCCCTTGTTTTAGTGAGAAGGAGGCAAATAAGATATACTCCATATGCATAACCCGTCTGATTTCAATGCCTCAAATTTTCACATTTTTCCCCGATTGTAACATTCACCCTAGCATGTGTCCTGCATTTGAAGTTTCAGATAGAATAAATTCTTAAGTAAAAGTAAAATAAATAGTTTCATCAATAAACCACATACAAAAAATTTCCATAGCCCTGAAATGACTTCAGTCTGTGATTACAAATAATTAGGTATATTAATCATGGTTTTATCAGGGATAAGTTGATGTCATCACTTAGGAAAATTTACGGTCGTCATCAAACATTGACCGTTACAGTGTTCCAATATCTAAGATGATGATGGACCTGTCCCCACTGTCGTAACATTTTATGTACCTCTACCGATTTGTGACTACCACCGGATTGACTTTGTTAAACTTCACGACGGGTGCTGTATACGGATCAGGCACCAGAGTTCACTCCTGGTTTTTATAGGAATTCGTGTTGTTCATTGTTTTTTAGTTTTCGGTGTTTGCTTATTGTGCTTGTGATTGTTCGTTTGTCTTCCCGGCTTTTGTCTGTCTAATAGATAGCGTTTTTTGGATTGCTCCTTATGCTTGCCCTCTGTATAAACGATATAGATATAGAGTACTGTAGCCTATAAGTTTGTCATGGTCTGAATAATATATTGCACTGGAATCATAGAATTTATTATGATGGGTAAAAACGATAGATCATACATAGTGGTGGAGGATGGTCAAAATATAACAATGAAAATATTTCTTTTGAAAGAAAATTTGAAATTAAAAAAATGAGATTGAATCTGATTGCTTGGATATTATACCAACCCACAAAAATCTTATTAAATATGTTTTGTCTATATATTTGCTAAATCTAACGTATGATAATGAGAATGAGATAACAAATGGTGACTTGAATTTTTGAGAATGTTATACCTGTAAATTCCACTGGTACTTAGAATATTGCATGTTAGTATTATCACAAATTGGCAAGAGTTTAATTTGACAACTGCATAAGTACATCTATGCTTATTCCATCTAAGATATACACAGCTGGGGTGCAATATGGAATTCTTTCCCATAAATTTATTATTCGGGCTAGAGATGTAAGTTTATACTCTGTAAGTTATCTCTTACAGGGTCACAGGGATGGTTAGTCATTCTGCGAACCCTATAACCCTCTTTAAAGAAAGTATATTATTATTATTATTATTATTATTATTATTAGTGTGTGTAGAAAGTATGGCTTCCTATGAATCATTAAACTCCCTTAGAACATGTAGAATGTTGTTATTATATATTATAGTTATTAGATCATGTCTATAGGACACGTTTGCACCTTCCGCCTGTACACATAATTCTCATCTATTATTTCATATCTGAGAAATACTTTAGATATATAAAAATTTCACATTTTATCCTGCAATTGGTATTCCATGAAAAATAATGAATTCACAGTTACCGATACATAATTTCAATGGATTCACTCAAGCATGAAATGAAAGGTCATGTTGGCTCATGTGTTGCTAATCTGTGTTGAACTAAAAAATACCATTGTAAAATATCATTGACATATCATCGTAGGTTTTTGAAAAATGGACATAAAAGTAGGTTATGGTGAATGTTGTGTGCACTTTATTAGATGATTGTCATTAATTCATTCATTTTTTGGTCATTACAAAAAGTTCTCAAACATAAAATGTGGGTCATGATGACTTAAAAAGTTGTTTTGTATTGCAAATGTTGACTGTAACTGTGAAATAAGATTAATGAATTACCATAGGCTCTTAAATAATATGATTAACTGTATCCCTCTGATGGTACAAATACTTGCTACGCAATTCCTTTGTTAGAATAGAGAATTGAAACGGGAAATTTGTCAAAGAGACAAAAACCCGACCAAAGAGGAGAAAACAGCTCAAGGCTACCAATGGGTCTTCAACACAGCGAGAAAATCCTGCAACCGGAGGCGGGCTTCAGCTGGCCCCTAAACAATAATGCATACTAGTTTAGTGAAATGGACGGCACAGTAAACTCCGAAACATACAAATGAACCAAAATTTAAAAAAACACACAAGACTAACAAAGGCTATCAGAGGTTCCTGACTTGGGACAGGCGCAAAAATGCGGCGGTGTTAAACATGTTTTGTGAGATCTAAACCCTCCCCTATACCTCTAGCAAATGTGGAATAAACAAAAACACAACGATACACACAGTAAAACTCAGTTCAAAAAATGTCCAAGTCCGATGTTAAAAAGGTAACAGAAGAAACTTAGCAAAATGACAATGACATATATTAACAAAAAACTACAAGCAGTTACTGACATGCCAGGTCCAGACGTCAATTAAAATGATCGACAGATTATGTCTTTATCATACAGAAAATTAGCCACAATCCCTCCCGTTAGGGGTTTAGTATCATCCCATCATAAATTATATGAGACGAACATAACCTGTATCATGCCAACAACTGGTTTTGGCGAGCATCTTGTTTTAAATCGAACACAATATTGGTTGAGAGTGCAGATTATCGGTCATGATGCACAGTCTGAAAGAGAACAACTTAAGGACCATTGCTGCCAGGTTTGGTTCCATATTGGCCATGTACATGATGTAATTTCATAAAGGATATTTTAAATCCATTCCATTTATTTATTTATTTCCAGTAACAACAGCCATTTTGGTTGGAAGTCGGATACCCGATTACTGTTTGAAGGAGTCCACCAAAAGACCATTTCACAAAAGTTTGGTCCCAATTTGCAAAGTGGTGAATGTAAAAGTTTACATACGACGGACGACAAGTGATTGCAATAGCTCATATGGCCACGTGTTATCTCTGCTTTTCCACTTCTATAAATAGGAGATAGAATGTAATGTCCTATTTATTATGTTTATTAGCAACTCTACTTTCAAATTCAAACAAAATTCAGGTCCGTTTTCATTTTATGGGACAAACAGTGTTATTTCCTAAAATTTTCCATTGTGCGTACCTGATTTATTTTGTCTTATGATTTTAAATCAAATACTTTATTGTCATGGAAATCCAATATATATGATTTGTGACAAACAAAACAAGCAAAAGATGTATAAAAGTCATGGTAAAGGTCTTAAACAACGTCATCATACAGCTGTTTAAAATCATACTAACAAACTTTGTTTGGGTACTTTTGTTCTGTGCATCGGGAATACATGTAATACTTGTCAGAAGACAAAAATATATCTGACAAGAAAGTATTACTCCAAATCAAATTTTAAGTTTACCAGTGAGCATGTATAATTTAAGATATTTACCTATGAAGACTCCTGTGTCTGAACTATCTATAGTGCTGCGGGTTATCCCGCCGTCTTCAAGAGCCATATGGACACACTCAAGCACATATCTCTGTTGGGGGTCCATTTGCTCTGCTTCCATTTCACTGATACCAAATAATTTATAATCAAATTCATCATAACTAAATAGAAAGTAGAATTTTTAGATTAACACAATTACATTTTCTAACGAAAAAAATATACGTCCAATCAAAAGTTATACATCACTTAAAATCACCTAATAAAATTAGATTTGCAAATTCAATTTTGAATTTATATCGTGTACCTTTGCACCGTCATTCTAATAGAAAAAAATCATCAAATAAAACCTGTGTTGTTTTTATTAAAACGTTTAAAGACAAGGAAAGAAATGCATTCTAAAATTCGTTGTACAAATGTATTACAATTTGGGTTTCACGTTTTAACATAAATCTTACTCGGTATTCTGAAAATGAACATATATGGGTTTTCTTCAAACAACCTTAAAATTTGTTAACATAATTACCCAAATTTGGTGACATTTTCTTAGAAATGACAGACCGTAATAGTTGAATAGCGACTCTATTTTTCAACCCACATACACAAAGGTTTTTTAGAATACATTTGAGCTAATGTGAAAGGATTTATGTTTTGTGCAAACATTATTACTTGCCAGAAGGAGAAATGAATTTCCAAGATTTTTTTTTGTCAGTCGAAATCCCCAATTTGAGTATTTGTTTCTACATTTGTTTCGATATAAATAGGTTATGAATAACAGAATAAGTTTATGAAAAAATGGAATCACGTTACACCTACTGACCTACTCAACACTCCCACTCAAACGGAACGAACCTTAAAGGAACACGCACACGAAACGAACAAAGCAATAACGATTATAGTAAATCAACACGCTACGATCGTGTGTGAACGATAACAATTTCCATGTGAAAGATTAATTCGTTTGTACACTCTATAACCGTGTACACACGATAACGGGATTTACCATTTCGTTTGCAGAAGCTAGTATTGTGTCTACACGATCTTCTCTAATCCAATAGGATAATATAAAAAAAATAAGAGGCTCAGTGGGCTGAGCCTGTATCGCTCATTTTGCAGTCACAAACTTTTGATTTGATTTTAAAAACTTGATGATTTCTGGAAACTTTGTAAATGATCTTCTATAAATGCTTCATACCAAGTATAAGTTCATTGGCCAAAAGGTTTCAGAGGAGAAGTTTTAAATTTCAACCAATCAGAACATGTTAAAAAATGCTCATGACGACCATTTTGTTTCACGGACCAAAAATGATTTATGCAAACTCTGTAAATGACCTTCCATAGATCTCCATACCAAAAATCAGTTCATTTTGCTTTACAGTTTCAGAGGAATAGAAGTTTTAAATTTCGACCAATCAGAACATGCAAATGCTCATGGTAGCAATTTTTTTTTCACGGATCGGGATGATTTATGCAAATTTTGTAAAGGACCTTCCATAGATGCTCCATACCAAAAAACAGTTCATTTGGCTTTATGATCAGAGAAGAATTTTTAAATTTCGACCAATCAGAACATGTAAATGCCCATGACGGCCATTTTGTTTCACGGGCCAAGATGATTTATGCAAACTTTGTAAAGGGCTTTCCATAGATGCTCCATACCAAAAATCTGTTTATTTGGCTTTACGGTTTCAGAGGAGAAGAAGTTTTAAATTTCGACCAATCAGAACATGAAAATGCTCATGGCAGCCATTTTGTTTCACAGACCGGGATGATTTATACAAATTTTGTAAAAGACCTTCCATAGATATTCCATATCAAAAATCAGTTCAATTGGCTTTATGGTTTCAGAGGAGAAGTTTTAAATTTCAAAAATCAGTGCATTTGCCTTAACGGTTTCAGAGGAGAAGATGTTTTTAATTTCGACCAATCAGAACATGTAAATACGCATGGCGGCCATTTTGTTTCACGGACTGGGATGAGTTATGCAAACTTTGTAAAGGACCTTCCATAGATGCTCCATACCAAATATCAGTTCATTTGGCTTTACAGTTCCAGAGGAGAAGAAGTTTTAAATTTCGACCAATCAGAACATGTAAGTGCTCATAGCGGCCATTTTGTTTCACGGTCCGGAATGATTTATGCAAACTTTGTTAAGAACTTTCCATAAAAGCCACAGGCCAAGTTTCAGTTTAATAGGTCCAGGAGTTTCAGAGGAGAAGATGAAAATGTAAAAGTTTACAGACGGACGGCAGACGGAAGACGGACGCCAAGTGATGACAAAAGCTCATATTGCCTTTGACAAGATGAGCGAAAAAGCGCACGATCTTTTTTGAAAATCTTCGCTCACACGAATAAAATTGTAAAAGATTTAATAATTATTATTAGGTATGACAGATACAGTAATGAATATACAGTGTATATTTATTACATCCAAATAATTAATACTCTTTCTATAGAAAAACTAAATTTTTAATACTCTATATCTTAACAAAGGTAGGTGATTTAAATCCTTCATTGCACTTGCACTCGATGGCACAAAAACGCTATCCATGTCATGTAATTAATTATGTCGAATCTGTTTTATTTATGATTAATTATCATGTCTATTTAATTGAGAACTACACTACCTTTTCAACGGATATTGATTTTCAATAAGACGGATGGTGTATGGTCTTTGTACATGTAAGAGAATGATAATCCATTTCTTCGTGATTAAGTACGAGCGTTAGCGAGTACTAACCATGAAGAAAGGGATTATCATTCTCTTACAAATTTAGAAGATTGTAAAGTGCTCAAGGTTCAAATAACCTCTTGATTAAGTGTAACTGTTTTCAAGGTCAGTACAAGGTTTATAGTTCATGCATGATCCTTTTAGACATTTCATTTATGAATTAGTTGTAGTGATGCAAGTCATTTCTAATAATTTGATAAATTTTAATTCATTGCATTTTAAACATTCACAGACACAACAGTACGATGCAATGGCGTTTCCTTATTGTGAGTATGAACGTTAAACATGTAACATTTCATTAAGTAAGGAATTATCTTTTTGTTTATTTACAGTTTAAATCAATAAATTTCAAAATATGAGTTACAACTATATTTTATTCCACAGGGAATCCCTCCCTCCCTGTATATATGATATAAATATTACTTCATATATAATGTAATTAGCTAAAATTTAAATGTTTAAATCATACAAAAAAGAATTAATCAGCCTTTTATATATTAAATGATAATATTAATTTTACCTCTCGTTTTAATTATATCGGAGTCTTATCAGTGGCGGGTCAAGTAATCTGAGTTTTATAAGAATATTAATGCTTTTAGATAAGATGTAGGTAAAATTTAATTTATGAGATGTTTCTTTTTTGTATTGGTCTTATATCGTGTTTAACGTTCAACGTTACCGATCTACAACAGTTATTTAACTTTTTTTTTTTTTTAAATTCAAATTCAATTTTTAATAAGCTCCACTCACAAATTCTGTAAGGTAATAAATGTGCTTCGTGGCAGTTGTAACTTAATTATAGAAATTCATTGTTTTGAATGGTAAAAAAAAATAGGATAATCCTTTACTATCAACATGTTTTACATTCATTCTTCACAATTAAGAAACATCAAATCCTATAATTTCATTGGTCGAGAGAACTTTGCTATATTCTAAATTGTTATGTAAATGGACTCATTGAAGGTTAACGTTTAAGCGGTTGAATGCGTATTATAGAGACTTGGGGTGAAAAAGGTATTTAAATGTAATTTGGGTTTAATAAGTTGAACTAACTCTTATTGATGGATCGTGTTTTTCAATACCGATACGGTTACCTTCCTTTTTCCACGATTTTCTTTCTAGGGGTTTATAGGGTCTTTTCATTGGACGGATACAGTCTCCATTTGAAACGTTAAGGCTCACTGGAAGGTCAAGAACCGAACAGGCACACATGTACGGACGACTTTTGTCTGGATTATTCCCCTTTGGTTTTATTCCTGTATGGTCTTTGGGTTTCCCTTGTCTTTAGATAGACGTAAAGTCTCTTCAAGGTGTATATACTTGAATTTTTCATCTTGAGGTCAAGGACCGACAAGTTTCCTTGGATTGGATTATCTCCCCCTTTCCAGCGCTTTTCAATCAAGGTTAAATCTGAGTTTTTTGTGGTAATGTATAGGGTTAATAAGTCTTAATAGAGAGGTAACCGGATAATTGACAAAAAACGTAACACAACGTATGATAAGAAACGGGAGCACTTATTATTTTTTTGTATCATGTTTATCTCTCTTCGCCTCGAGCGAATATGGTCCACACTCTTACAGAGCTAGGGAGTCGTAACAAATAGTACAAATAATACAAATCAATCAAGGAAAAATAAATAATGATCATAAATGGATGTGAACTAAATCATAAAACAATTTACCGTGTAAAAATACTCTCAAGGTTAAAGGAGGGGATTAATTTTAAACCACGGAGAACACCTGGAAAGGCATGTTTTTGCGCTTCAAAATATACGAAAAGTCTTTAAAAATGACATGAAATGCCAGTAAAATGTGGTTTTTGTACAAGGTCGATGTATTTAAATGTATTATCTGGGTAATACAAAATAATTGCACATCATGTTGTCACATTGTGTTTATTATACTAGAATTTCTTTCTAGCTATATGTAACGCTTTCCTCGTTAATGTATTCTTTCCTTTCGAAAAACACAACAGGCCAGGGTAGACATACAGTGTACACATGTATAGTCTTTTGATGTTATAAACACACTAGTGTGATGTAAAAATACACTTAGATATTGTACTCGGAAATTCTGCATACCGAAAATAAAGTATGCTCATAATACACTAATAAGATATAATAAGCAATCTTTGGAAAGTGTGAACTGGTAAATGGTTAATTGATGTATGCGAACTGATATAACGGTTGATTGGTGTTTTTTGCAAGCCCAAAAAAATACGGTTGATTTGTATTCTAACCCGAAAGACCAATCAACACCAGTCAACCGTTTTATCGGTTCGTACACACCAATCAACCATTTACCGATTCACACTTTCCATACACTGAAAAGGGATGTTAATAAGTTACCAGATCCACCTCCTATGTTAATGCGATCAAAGGAGTAACTATATACCTCCTTTTTTCCATACCGGGTAAAAGCTTAGTTTTTCTTGTCTAAATTAAAATTACTCCAATTAAATTACGTACATGTATACAAGGGATTAAATGAAAGAGTTGAGCTGAAAAAAATTGGAAGTCAGTAAAGTTTTATTTACGATATTCATAAAAAAATAAAAGCATGTAATTTAAAATTTGCCTTACAAATAAACTCTACAAAATATACAGCACCTTTTCAGTTATACTCCCCGCCTTGCATTTGAATATGTAGGTAAAAATTCTTCAAATGATACGCTACTACAATGTCGCTTATTTCAAATAGCTGTTTCAGTGTGTGTGTGTGTGTGTGTGTGTGTGTGTGTGTGTGTGTGTGTGTATGTGTGTGTGTGTGTGTGTGTGTGTGTGTGTGTGTGTGTGTGTGTGTGATTGTGTGTGTGTGTGTGTGTGTGTGTGTGTGTGTGTGTGTGTGTGTGTGTGTGTGTGTGTGTGTGTGTGTGTGTGTGTGTGTGTGTGTGTGTGTGCAGATCTGGTATTTTTATAGTACTCAGTTGATTTCAAGGGGACTTACAGTAGTTCTTTGCAACATGTTGTGGATCCGTTTATTTCAAATTTGCTTGAGAGAAGGTATCATTTCATTAATTTTGAACCCTAGTATCTCTTGTATGATGTCATAAGTATGAAATTGGTAAACGAATATTTTGGTATTGTATACGCTTGACTGTCGGGGCAAGGCTCCTAAAAGTTCTATGCTTAGAGGCGAAGTATCAAGTACCATGTTTTGTATCCAGCTGGAGATTGCAAGAATTTACCATTCACATCGGAAAACGTACACCAAGATTGAAAAAAGTATTAAAGCGTATATTGAAGATCGTGTTGACCAAAAAGTTGTAGTATTATTGTGCTAACCAAAGTCACTCCAGCATGAAATGTAGATAATGGTAACCAAAATATTACAAAATTCTGTTGTACAGCTGTTTAAGATGAATGTATTAGTGTAATATTATTGTTATACCGCACTACAGATTCCTTAAATTTGGACCTAAATGCAAAACTGAATAAGGTCACTGTCAAGCATGACATGCAGACCATGGTGACTCTGTTATTGTAAAGTGTTGTCCTCTTAAAAGAGGAATATAGTAGTACAAGACTGATACATGTAAAACAATACAATGTACATGGAATTCCTAATTAAAGTATGGTTCTAAACACAATACTAACCAAACAGGAGGACGGACTAATGATTGGGCGACTAACAGAAAGTATGACCCTTTTACTTATAGACAAGACATAAAAAGGTCTTACAATAATATCCATGGTGACCCAAGCAACTGCATGTATTGCAGATATACAAGTGAATTAGATTTGAAAGGAATAAAGTTAATAACAAAAGTATCATATTCTAAGGTGTATTCAAAAGGGAAGGTCCATAACAACTGACAAAACCGATCAGAAGCACAACCACCTCAACTATAGGAACAAATGAAAAAAAACAACTGTCATATTCCAGAGGTAGTAGGCGATGAAAGAAAATTTAAAATTTGGCTAGTAGTTTGCATTTTTATCAATTTGCACAAAACACTGTTAAAATATATAGCTATTTAGGACTTTCCATTTCCAAAGGCCATGTGAGCTTTTGTCATCACTTCGCGTCCGTCGTCCGTCCGTACATCCGTCCCTTTGTTAACGTTTTCCATTTTAATCTTCTGTGAAACTACTGGGCCAAATAGAATTAAACTTGACAGGAAGCATCAATGTAAGGTCCTTAAAAAATTTGCTCATTTCGTCTTGATTGGACAACAAACATGGCTGCCATTGGCAATTGTTGTTTCTAATTGGCTGAGTTTTCAAAATTTTCTCCTCTGAAACGGCTTGGCCAATGGAACAAAACTTGAAAGGAAGCATATATGGGGGGGTCCTTTATATAGTTTCCTCGTTCCGATTGGACTACAGTTTCGCAGAAAAAAAACTTTTTGAATCAAACATTGAGAAAAAAGAACGGCTCATGGTGGCCATATTTGTAGTCTGATGGGGAAAATGAGGAAACTTTGTAACAGTTCTTGTTTCTGATTGGCTAATATAAAACAATCTTCTCTGAAATCGCTTGGCCAAAATGGAACACAACTTAACAGGAAGCATTGGCAATTCTTGTTTCTCATTGGTTGATTAAAATTGGTTTTTCTCTGGAACTGCTTGGCCAAATTGAACAAAACTTGACAGGAAGCATTTATTGGTAGTTCGTTACAAAGGTTCCTCATTTTTCCCCATAAGACTACAAATATGGCCACCATGAGCCGTTCTTTTTTCTCAATGTTTGATTCAAAAAGTTTTTTTTTCTGTGAAACTGCTTGGCCAAAACTGTCAGCCAAACTTGAAAGGAAGCATCTGTGTAAAGTCCTTTATGAAATCATTTTTTCTCACACTGATTAAACTACAAGCATGGATGCCATGGGCAATTCTTGTTTCTGATTGGCTGTTTTAAAGAAATATTCTTCTCTGGAACCGCTTGGCCAAATGGAATGAAAATTGACAGGAACCATCTGTGGGAGATTTTGTTTCCTCATTTTATCCAGATCAGGCGACAAACATGGCCGCCATGGGCAATTCTTTTTCTGATTGGTTGATTTAAAAAAAATTCTTTGAACCCGCTTGAATGTTCCTCATACGGTGTTGACCAAGTGTTGTTACTTTGGTGCCAATCCTTCATTCAAAATGGCAGCAGAGGACTTAGGTTAACATAAGACCCTATCGGAAATACATGCAAAAATCTTCTGGAGAATCGCCAAATTTTAGAATATGCTAGCCTGTAAGTAGAAGGACCTTGATGAAGAAACATTTGGTTCCTACACGGCTTACCACACTTCATAATGATAGGGAGAAGTGACATCTCTCCTTGAGGTACATTAATAAAAACGGCTTTCATGCCAGGTTAGCGATACAGTTTTGGAAATGAAAATACTTAATAACTAGATTAAGGCAGTCTGTAACGATCGCTATCCCCCTTTTTCACAATCATATCTTTGAATACAAATGAAAAATTAAAGAGGAGTTTAGGTCACAAGCTTAAATTCAAAATATTCGATATTCTAAAACCTTTTTGCGCATTTACACACAGTAAATGACAAGTAGATCTCCTTAGCTGAAATTTGGCTTCCTATTTCGGTATTTTTGGTTAAGTACTTCTTGTTTAATATAAGTTTGGTTTTTGGTCTTCCAAATGTTTCGGTTTTAATGCTGCTGATGAGAGATAACTCCTTGAAATGCGTCGTAAACAGCATAGTATAAATTTACAATATCTGATATTAGTATCTTTGGATTGTTATTTTAAAAGCATAAAATGAAAAATGAATGAGAAGTCTAAGTCAAAAGCTTAAATTTCATTCGAAGTGCGGGGATAATAATAAACAGACAAAATCCATCGGAAGGCTCTTGTATGCAAGTCATTGCTATTTTGTTTGAAGTAGTGAGTTTCATTGATGACAGATTGCAACGTAGTTTAACCTCTGAGAAATGTCAGTGGAAGAGATAGACAAGAGAAAAATAACTACTACTATTAGTGACAGACCTGGATACTTTGATGGAATCAGGATTGAATATTACAATCCAAAAACCTGATGACAATCAATATAGCCCGATTTGTTATCTTATTATCCCTCCCTGTAATTCTATCAGCTTGTAGAACAGCTCCGAAAAATTCGTATCAAGAAGCGCGTGTGCTGAGCAGGAGTTATCAACAGTCAGCAGGACTTATCAACAAATTCTGCCAACGTTTGGCAGCTTAGAACTCATTAAATAGCTTTCAAACTTGCAAAATATTAATAAATATATCAAGATTTGGTGTTCCTTTTTTATATTAATGGCGTTTTATTTAAATGAATGATGAAGAAATTTCTAAAAGTGACATCAACAAAATGTGTCTTTCCATGATGCTGATATTGTCTGATGGGACTTCTTTCCGCTCTTTCCATTGCATTTCATTATTTGCAATTGAATCCAATTTTTAAACGTACACTTTATTTTTATATGTCCATATTGTGGCCTGAATTAGTACAAAAACGACTAAATGTTGTTCAAATATGTCGTCTCCTTGATTAAATTTGAGTGATTATTTTCCGTTGCGCATATTTCAGTCAGAAGTTGTTTCGTGAATGGAGACGGACTGTAACGTCAACGAGGTTGCAAGTTTGAAAGCCGGTGCTTTAGTGTCCCGGAAAATCATGAAAAAACATTTCCAGACTGATTTTGTTTTTTAAAACAAACAAATACACCTTAATCATGTTAATGTCGGTTTTTATATAGTTTATAAGATATTTTACATGAACATTCAGGAAATATATACTTATTGGTATGGTAACCAACGTATCGCAAAACTTGTCGTTGCGATAAAGAATCCATACTTTCCCGCGAAAATTTGGGAGAATTCAGAACGTTTACAAATATTTACGCTCCAGATAAGTAATTTAGATGATAAAAATATTATCTGCATTTTGACAGCTAGATATCGTTAAATATCACCCCGCTCGACACAATATGAAGATTTGGAACTCGTTCGCTACGCTCACTCATACCAAGCTTCGCATTCTGGCTCACGGGATGATATTTTACGTTAGCTGTCAAAATGCAGATAATATATACATATTAGTCTTCCTGATCTTGGTATTTTTATCGGAAATCTAAAATGTGATTATCCAGAAGCATGTATATTGGACAACACTGAGCCTATATCAAAATGTAAGACAAAAATAAAGACCACACAATTTTCTACTGAAGCATTAGCAGATAGAGCCAGCAAATTCCTTATTTCACATATGGATTGCAATTATATAATATGATTATAAATGCCTTTTATCCTACCAAGTAAATTTTGAGTATATAAAGGAAGAATCTAAAAAAAGAAAAATCAAAACTAGTATAAATTAGGAATGGACTGTTAACTTAACCCTAATTTATTCAAAGAAATATTTCATTCAAGAAACCTGGAAAACAGTGCTACAAATTTACTTAAATATGCACAATAAATGAAAATGCTCTTCAGGATGCTACAGCGTGTGGAAGAAACAATTAATAAAAAGCTAGAGAATTGATTCCAACACAAGAAATGTTTGCTTACAATACACGGTTCGTCATAAGCCAGTCAAACTGCTTATTGGTATAGCTAGTACTTTTTGTCTGATAAAACGTACACATGTGGTGATTTTTTAATCGAAATTAAAAGTTTTTCGAAGTATAGAGTTTTCCGTCCAAAAAATGTACTACTGATTTTTAAAGTCTGTAACAAAAAAGATGACGGAGAGCTTGAAATTGACAAAACACAAATAATACAAGGCGTATGCATTTACGCACGAAAAGAAACTTGGATAGGAAAAACCCTATCATAATGAGTGCTTCTTCTTAAAAGCCAGGTAACTAGCTAAAAGATGTTGATAGCTAATATGTATTAAGTAGTTTGTGAACTCTATAAGCCTGTAATTGAAATGTTTGGTAATCTCATGGCTTTGATCGTTAAACCCTTGTAACTTATAGCAGATTCCCTAAAAAGAAAGTCGTCAATATTTATTATAAGCTATGAAAAAGGACAGCATTTACCTTTGGTATTGGCTGTCTGGTTTCCAAGGCAACAAAGAGAAACGAAAAATACCAAAATAAATTTTGATTCCTCTAAACTTTCTAAACTTCATATGAAGAACAACTTTGAATTTGAATGTTGGCTACTATTGCCATGAAATCGGTACTCACCTTAAATCAAAACAACCTAATCGTTATGTGAGGTGTAGGCACGGAACTTTTGGTATTACAATTCTCAAAACGGCCGTTAACATTGAAACGGAACGAAAAAACTATATATTTAAATTTTCATGAACTTGATGTCATTATGTCTAAATGTGAAGGCTAAGGGCAATGGCTTTGAAATCGGAATATTCAAGATTATTGCTGTTGCTAGTTCATGGTGAAGCGTGATATATATATTTTTAAAACAATTGAATCCATCAAACGCCATACAATTTCAATGATAGGCACCAAGTATACAGCTGAACTTTTCAGGTTATGATTTAGGGCCATGAAAGGAGTTTAGGAGAACAACACACTATTACTTGTGTGTTTAATTATATACTCTTACATAACTGAAATCTTACATTTTATAAATTGTGCATACATGTATTTTTGTATGTCCATTCCTACAGTAACTGTCATCATTTTCATATGATTTCGTGAACAGACCTTTGGAAAGCGAAGTATCACCCAAACAAATACAACATACATCTATATATTACTTTTTAAGTAATCCTGCTCTCCGAACATACGTTTTTCCTGGTGTGTCCGGGTCACTACTGTAAAACGAGTTTATATTCCATCTATTTGGAGGCACTTCAGTAACGTGGTTTTCACCTTTAACCAAAAGACTCCAGAAATCTTCCAATTTATCGGCACCAGGAAACTTACAACCTACACCCACTATTGCTATGGAATCATCGTCGTCCATTTTTGATATTCATACCAACTAAAATAAAAATTATCAGACATGTAACATTAATGGATTTTCTAAAGATTGATATCGTAAAATATAAGTCGCGAGTAACAATGTGAAGTTGGAAAGAGCATAGAGACCGAGCCAAAAGGCTTCATATTGTGCCGAATGCTAAGATTTTTAAATATCTAAGTGCAGAAGAAATGATAACCTAGATTTATCGAATTTTCAATGGAGGAAGTTCGGCTGGAAAACTGTCTGCTCTACGTTTTTGAAGTACTAATAATTTCAGGTCATCCGCCAGTACTATTATATCGTTGAGTATATCCTTCATTTACGCTTGTGACATGAGAACATGCTGATGCATATATTTTCTACAGGGTGTAGGGAAATAAGATCATGATGTTGTTTCTATTTTTTTTAAATAATCAAATAAGAGATCGATATGACATTACTTCATCGGTGCAAACACTTAACCTCATTATACTTATAGCTAACAAATACTTTTTTGAAGACGACATAATTTTTATATTTTAATTCTCAATCATAGAATGGCTCGCGATCTTAAAATGAAAAGAAATTATGTTAAGTGAACAAAAGGATTTTAAATGAATTAAATGTGTCCCAGTTAAGCTCATAAAAATTATGAAAAATGCCTACACGTGAACAGTTTGTAAACTAAATTCTGCTTGATCAATTAAGATTTTGGAAATTACAATAGACAATAATATATTGGACCTACAACAGAGAAAGACAAAAAAGAGAACAAAATCAGAGAAAATAAATGTAGCTGTAACACATTTCGAAATGTATCTTCTTATAACCGCTACAACCGCTTGTATAAAACTGTAAAAAGGTAGACCATTTCTGGCATGTGAGCATCAAATGTGATCTCGTATTATCTAGAAAATTAGAAAGACGAAGAAATCGGTTGACATACAGTAGTCATTTTGATGAAAAGAAAATAAATTAAGGAGGGGAAAAGATGAAAAACTAACTTATCCTGCTACATTAAGGTTTTGCCAATTTAATGCATTATATCTTAACATAAGATAACTGTTGGCATGGTACTGTATTATTACCATTAGTATTATTCAGTATGATGAGCAAAAATGAAACAAGCAAATTACAATTGAATGGAAAGTAAAAATTTACGTGTCCTGTACCATTATCAGTTTCTAATTGAATTAATTTTTTAGTTTTTTAATGATTAATTATGGAGTCAGGATATATTTGTATATATACATTACATGGGAATGTTATATTTTTCCAACTTTGGTAACTCCATCAATAAATCATTCAATTAGATAACTGCCTCAATAACACACAATTCATTGTCGGCCAAGCATAAAATGGTAATAAAGTATACAAAGGTAATCACATGCCGATAAAAAACGCATATGACTTAAATAAATTGAAACTGACCATCTGTAAACACAGTGAAATTGATAATTCAACAGATATTTTTACAACTTATCATTTTATTACCTGCACAATAGGAGTCATCTTAGGTTCTTATATATAACCTTTCACATTTTTTGAAAAATTAATTTCTACCTCATATTATGCATATAATATTGAAATTATTTTAATGATGTGCATGTTTACAGAATAATTTGGGAGAATCATATATAAAATAAATAGGAAAATAAATAAATAAATATATTATAAAAGAAAAGAAAATAATATAAAAAAGGTAAAGTTTTTAAATGTTGTATTTACGAATTGTCATCACACATATGGGCAGAAAATATCACGTGCAGTGGAAATCCCATTCTCCAATATACATAGATGTCAAAAATTGACAAAGTTTGAAACCACGGAGTTTTGATGTACCTACGAATAATTGCGTTTTTACAGCATGTACTTGGATACTGACATATGTAGAGTCAGCTATATCCACAGAGGATAGAGTGTTTAATGTAATTTTGTCTTTGGTAACATATAAACGCTCAAACAATTTTGTTTAAAAATATTTTTTGACTGTGTAAATTGTCGCCGAATTCACGTCCGGTTTTTTTTTATTAAAACATTCAAGAAAAATATTAATCCTAATGACAATACAGACTTTCTCATTAATTACAGTAAAAGTATCTTGTCAAAAGATAATAAAGCAGAAATTATTGTTCGTAATCGGATTAAAATATGTATGTATATGCCCCCAGCTATTTGGTGACAAGTGATTGCATTTTTTTCAATATATATTTCACATCTGATTTACCCAAGAAGTAAATAATTACGGATTTTGTTAATTTTGTTAAATTCATGACAAGCTTTGTTCCGTTACAAATTTAAAGAATCTGGTTGTTAGACTTTTGTTTAATAAGCGCTAAAAATCAGTACTTTCAGTCAGAGATCCCACTTGTACAAGTAAATCGATTTTTACTCATATGGGTAAAAAAAAATTTACGCGATCGCGTAAATGCTTGATCGGAGAGTTTTCCCGAGATCGACAATTTTTTTTAAATTGCCGCTTATTGACGTATCAGAGCACTCCCGAAATGCATTGGGGAGAATCAGAACATCACAGCCATCGAAAATATCACGTGGAGTTTTGAAAGGTAAATATGAAAGTGTTTTTATTGAAAGATTTTAATCGTAATTTGTGTTTTTTGGGCTAGTTTAAAAGAGATTGGTTTGTTGAAGAAAACTTTTATCTAGAAATACGGAGAGTTTTCTGATAAAACAGAATGGTTAAGCAGTCTATTTTATTATATAACGAAGAAGCGCACTGCGGTTATGGGTTGACGCACGTCATTTTAAGTTGACCACTGTTCCTTAATATTTACGCATGCAAGTAAAAAAATATTTCTTTTCATTTTAAAGACATTTTGGGGAGACAACTCATGCGTCCTTGTAGCTTGTTTCGTGAAGCTACCGTTATCGACATTTATTGGGGACAACAATCAGGATGGGAACATGTCTCCGAACTGTCGGGACAGGGGCTCCAATCATGAGTTTTATATTTTTATGGATAAAAAAAATGGTTTCATACCTAAAGCATCTAAAGTGTTCAAAGTAATCAAAAAATTGGGAAGGGGAGAGGGGGGCACATGGGCTTGTACTTAGGATGGGGACTTTTTGGGGTAAGAAAAAAAAAAAAAAACAAGCAACAAGCACCTTCGTGTGGGGGAGTAGGGGATACATTTAAAAAAAAATGGTTAGTCTGTTAGTTGAAAAAGCCTGTTAGGGAAATTTTAATCCTTCATTTCTTTTCAATATGGAGTCTAGAATTTTTTGTGCACCAAACCATTTCTCAAAGATGCCTGAAACACATACATTGACATACATATAAAGGTATGGAACGTTTATCTTTCAGCCAATTCTTGATTATCAAATTATTCTAACACTGGTTGAGAGATGAGAAAAATGCACGTAAAATTAGAGAAATAAAAAAATAATGCCTAACGTTGGGGTACCCAAATCGCCCATAGTTAAATATCAGCCCCATTGACAAAACTCAGGAAGACAATTACGTTTTGTTAAAGAAGGTTATTTTTAATAAATTTCTGTAAAATGAGTTCATACATTTTATGCTGCGTTACAAAATAAAGTACCACGTGTGATTTGGGTACCTGTTGTTGATTTGGATACCCCGACGTTATACCTTACAACTTTGACTTATTTAGGCATTTCAGCAGAAACACAAGTATTTTTTATTTGGCTGAGAAGTAAATTTATTTGAGATTCTACTATTGTCAAAATTGTGCAAGGATTTCATGAACTTTCAAACAATCATTTGTATAAAGAGTGAAAAATAAAACTTATACAAGTAAATTTCACCAGGCAATGTTCTATTTAGTATTTCAATTAATTTTTTAAATCAAATTACTTTATTGTCCTTAAATAGTTTGTGACAACAACAAAAAACAGATTAACAAATACACAATATTGAACATTTTAAACACAAAGAACAAGAAAAAAGTGACTAGTCCCCTAAAGATTGACTTTAAGGAGTAAAAAAATGAAACTTGTATAAGTAAATTTCATTTGACGTGTAAGATTTCATATTACGTGTAAGACAAATTATGTTTTGCACAATAAAAAATTACTTCAGGGAGTAAAAAAATAAACTTTAGTTAGTCAATTTAATTAAGGTCTAATAAAAAAAAAATATCTGCGTTTCCGCTAACATGCCAAAAAAGGGTAGATAGGTAGGCATTACATTTTATTTGTTTTATATATGTTACCTTAAGTTGTACTATGAAAACCACGAACATAATTGTGCTTGTTTAGGCGTCGTTGTAAAGGATAACTTGATATTTGAACTTGCATTAATAATTTATCATTATTTCTATTTTGACATTGCGATCATATTTTTCGCACGAAAGACACAATTAAAAGTTACTTCCCTTGTTGTTAACGTTACTCTATATTGTTTTTACATTTTACCATTGAACTTTTTAGCATTAGGACAAGAGTCTGATAAACTTTCATATGTAACAACTTACTTCAGTAAGGCCTAAAAAATATATATCTGTGTTTCTGCTAATCCAACCAACCTTAGTTTTTTGGGCCTACCTTGATATATTTTTATTTTTTACTTATTTAGGCATTTCAGCAAAAACACAAGTATTTTTTATTAGACGGAGAAGTAATTTAATTTGAAATTTTACTGTCCCAAATAGAACAAGCACTACATGAACTCCTGTTGAAAAAAAATTCTGTATAATTATAAAGTGTAGAAAAACAAGACTTCTTCAAGTAAATTTCACAAGGCAAAGTTATGTTTAATATTTCATGTAATAAAAGATTTACTTTAAGGAGTAAAAAAATAAAACTATACTTGTACAAGTAAATTTCACAAGACAAAATTATAATGTTTTGTATGATAAAATTTTACTTCGAGGAGTAAAAAAAACAAAACTTAAGTTAACAGATTTTATAAGACAAAAAAAAATATTTAAATTATGAAAATTTCATGGATGGCAAAAGTTAAAAATACTTTTCTCTTACTCTGTGGAGTAAAAATATTAAATCTGATAGAATTAAATTTCCGAATTAAGACAAAGTTCAAATATTTTGTATAATAAAAGATTTACTTCAGCGAGTAAAACAAATCAGACTTATATAAGTAAATTTCAGAAAAATTGTGTATTCAGTGTATATATCGGAATGCTTTACTTTGCAAGCTTATACACAAATGTACCCTGTACACTATATAATATACTATTTACATGTAGGACAGTTTTATTTGAAGTTGTAAGAGCACTATTGGAACAGTGAAGGATTTAATATACATTATTGAATATTCCCAATTGCCCTATTCTGCAATATGGGGTATTAACAACAAAGAAATTCACAAGCATCCTTTATACTTTCAAATACAATGTAATGTTAAGTGTGTCTAATTTAATTTATTAACTTTGGTCAATCCTTTCACAACTGCAACTAGTTGTGGTCAGCACTCTTGCTTTTACATTTGACCATTAACCTTGTAAACATTTTAAGAACAAGAGCCATAATAGCACCATATACTTCAATCAGGAAAAAAGTTTACTTATACAAGTAATCTCTTAAGGTGAGGTTTTAATAATTTATATCACATATGTATTTCATATAGAAATTTACTTCATTGAGTAAAAATTTGTTTACTTGTATAAGAAATTTATACCTTTATTTCTAATAATTTAAGACAACATATGATTTGATGTTTGTATGCAGTTGGTCTTTTTTTATTATTAAATATACCTTGACGTTCGGTTAAGTAGCAAAGAAATAGGTAATATGCTCAAAACATTACGGCCCAACCAAACCAACCTTAATTTTTTGGGCCTACCATGACATATTTTTATTTTTTACTTATTAAGGCATTTCAGCAACAACACAAATATTTTTTATTAGGCAGAGAAGTAATTTTATTTGAAATTGTACTGTCCCAAATTGAACAAGCACTACATGAACTCCTGTTAAAAAAATATCTGTATAATTATAAAGTGTAGAAAAACAAGACTTTTTTCAAGTATATTTCACAAGGCAAAGTTATGTTTAATATTTCATTTAATAAAAAATTTACTTTAAGGAGTGAAAAAATAAAACTATACCTGTACAAGTAAATTTCACAACACAAAATTACAATGTTTTGTATGATAAAATTTTACTTCGAGGAGTAAAAAAACAAAACTTAAGTTCACAGATTTTATAAGACAAAAAAAAAAAATATTTAAATTATGAAAATTTCATGGATGACCAAGTTTAAATATACTTTTCACTTACTCTGTGGAGTAAAAACATTAAATCTTATAGAATTAAATTTCCGAATTAAGACAAAGTTCAAATATTTTGTATAATAAAAGATTTACTTCAGCGAGTAAAACAAATCAGACTTATATAAGTAAATTTCAGAAAAAATTGTGTATTCAGTGTATATATCGGAATGCTTTACTTTGCAAGCAGGGTACACAAATGTACCCTGGACACTATATAATATACTATTTACATGTAGGACAGTTTTATTTGAAGTTGTAAGAGCACTATTGGAACAGTGAAGGATTTAATATGCATTATTGAATATTCCCAATTGCCCTATTCTGCAATATGGGGTATTAACAACAAAGAAATTCACAAGCATCCTTTATACTTTCAAATACAATGTAATGTAAAGTGTGTCTAATTTAATTTATTAACTTTGGTCAATCCTTTCACAACTGCAACTAGTTGTGGTCAGCACTCTTGCTTTTACATTTGACCATTAACCTTGTAAACATTTTAAGAACAAGAGCCATAATAGCACCATATACTTCAATCAGGAAAAAAGTTTACTTATACAAGTAATCTCTTAAGGTGAGGTTTTAATAATTTATATCACATATGTATTTCATATAGAAATTTACTTCATTGAGTAAAAATTTGTTTACTTGTATAAGAAATTTATACCTTTATTTCTAATAATTTAAGACAACATATGATTTGATGTTTGTATGCAGTTGGTCTTTTTTTATTATTAAATATACCTTGACGTTCGGTTAAGTAGCAAAGAAATAGGTAATATGCTCAAAACATTACGGCCTATCCAAACCAACCTTAATTTTTTGGGCCTACCATGACATATTTTTATTTTTTACTTATTAAGGCATTTCAGCAACAACACAAATATTTTTTATTAGGCGGAGAAGTAATTTTATTTGAAATTGTACTGTCCCAAATTGAACAAGCACTACATGAACTCCTGTTAAAAAAATATCTGTATAATTATAAAGTGTAGAAAAACAAGACTTTTTCAAGTATATTTCACAAGGCAAAGTTATGTTTAATATTTCATTTAATAAAAAATTTACTTTAAGGAGTGAAAAAATAAAACTATACCTGTACAAGTAAATTTCACAACACAAAATTACAATGTTTTGTATGATAAAATTTTACTTCGAGGAGTAAAAAAACAAAACTTAAGTTCACAGATTTTATAAGACAAAAAAAAAAATATTTAAATTATGAAAATTTCATGGATGACCAAGTTTAAATATACTTTTCACTTACTCTGTGGAGTAAAAACATTAAATCTTATAGAATTAAATTTCCGAATTAAGACAAAGTTCAAATATTTTGTATAATAAAAGATTTACTTCAGCGAGTAAAACAAATCAGACTTATATAAGTAAATTTCAGAAAAAATTGTGTATTCAGTGTATATATCGGAATGCTTTACTTTGCAAGCAGGGTACACAAATGTACCCTGGACACTATATAATATACTATTTACATGTAGGACAGTTTTATTTGAAGTTGTAAGAGCACTATTGGAACAGTGAAGGATTTAATATGCATTATTGAATATTCCCAATTGCCCTATTCTGCAATATGGGGTATTAACAACAAAGAAATTCACAAGCATCCTTTATACTTTCAAATACAATGTAATGTTAAGTGTGTCTAATTTAATTTATTAACTTTGGTCAATCCTTTCACAACTGCAACTAGTTGTGGTCAGAACTCTTGCTTTTACATTTGACCATTAACCTTGTAAACATTTTAAGAACAAGAGCCATAATAGCACCATATACTTCAATCAGGAAAAAAGTTTACTTATACAAGTAATCTCTTAAGGTGAGGTTTTAATAATTTATATCACATATGTATTTCATATAGAAATTTACTTCATTGAGTAAAAATTTGTTTACTTGTATAAGAAATTTATACCTTTATTTCTAATAATTTAAGACAACATATGATTTGATGTTTGTATGCAGTTGGTCTTTTTTTATTATTAAATATACCTTGACGTTCGGTTAAGTAGCAAAGAAATAGGTAATATGCTCAAAACATTACGGCCTAACCAAACCAACCTTAATTTTTTGGGCCTACCATGACATATTTTTATTTTTTACTTATTAAGGCATTTCAGCAAAAACACAAATATTTTTTATTAGGCAGAGAAGTAATTTTATTTGAAATTGTACTGTCCCAAATTGAACAAGCACTACATGAACTCCTGTTGAAAAAGATTTCTGTATAATTATAAAGTGTAGAAAAACAAGACTTCTTCAAGTAAATTTCACAAGGCAAAGTTATGTTTAATATTTCATTTAATAAAAGATTTACTTTAAGGAGTAAAAAAATAAAACTATACTTGTACAAGTAAATTTTACAAGACAAAATAATAATGTTTTGTATGATAAAATTTTACTTCCAGGAGTAAAAAAAACAAAACTTAAGTTAACAGATTTTATAATACAAAAAAAATATTTAAATTATGAAAATTTCATGGATGGCAAAAGTTAAAAATACTTTTCTCTTACTCTGTGGAGTAAAAACATTAAATCTGATAGAATTAAATTTCCGAATTAAGACAAAGTTCAAATATTTTGTATAATAAAAGATTTACTTCAGCGAGTAAAACAAATCAGACTTATATAAGTAAATTTCAGAAAAATTGTGTATTCAGTGTATATATCGGAATGCTTTACTTTGCAAGCAGGGTACACAAATGTACCATGTAAACTATATAATATACTATTTACATGTAGATCCGTTTTATTTGAAGTTGTAAGAGCACTATTGGAACAGTGAAGGATTTAAAATGCATTATTGAATATTCCCAATTGCCCTATCTTGCAATATGGGGTACTAACAACAAAGAAATTCACAAGCATATCATAGGTTGTGCTGTATATATATTAATTAGAAACAATGCGTTTTTAATAATATTTTTTTCATGTTTTTTTTCTTTCTTTTACAGAATATTTTATTGCTCAGTGTTTTAAACAGTGTCTCTCATGATGTATGGTACATTGTCTCAGGGATGTCATAAAATGTGTCCATGTGTTACTTGATATTGATAATCTTTATATTTTTAGTGTCATTACATGTATCACTTGTATTAGACATGTAAAAGAAATTCAAATGGTGGGAATTCCATTAACTCATTATGCTGCCATGACTGTTGTAAATATAATGTTATATTTTTAGTTTGTTAGTTATGTCATTGTGTATGTTAAAAATAAGTATTAAAAGAATATACTGTCATTACTGTGGGTATTTTTTGATAACTAATAGAAATAAATTGGCCATGTTTCTATTCAATATGAAAAAAAACAAAGTATGCATCAACGGGACACTATCTGAAAACAAATGCTATCATCTAAGGGTCGTTCAAGTGTTCAAGCTGGTTAGAATAGATAGGAAAAGCCACTTTTTTTGTCATTAATCAATCTTACGATTCAACAAAATGGGGGGGGGGGGGGTATTCAACCGCTTGGCACTTCCCTTTTCTCATTCAGACTTGACAAAATGATACTTCTAAGTCTAAATAGTCCATTACTGTTCCCAGATGATACATTTCAGGCACCCATCAAGCTGATTATTGATTAGCATGTATCTGTCCATGAACAGACTGCGTCTGGACCACAAGTATGGATCAATCAATTGGACATTGCTCTTTTGGACATACAAACAATTACTTCAACTGAACAAATCCCACTCATATCCAGTGGTTAACACCATACAGGCCTATCTATCATTATGAATTGTGTTTTACTTGTACAAGTAATAACTAAGGGAAACAACTCTGATATGAAAGTTGACCTGAAAGCATCTTGTGATGTTTAGATGGTATCTAAAAAAATTACTTGTATAAGTAAATTAATATCACAGTATTAAAAGGGAAGCAATCCAATTTGCATTTTTTCAGTTACCTATTCAAGTAAATTTTAATTTACTTGTACAAGTGGGATCTTTGACTGACTTTACTGTACAATATCAAAGTCTGACGTTTTGTCGCAGTACAAGTATTTTCATCATATCTGATGTGCCAAGCCACGAATTTAAGTATTTCAACAATTTTTTGTATTTTTTTTCTAAGCCAGCTATCCACGAATTTAGGTAACCCACGAAATGTTTTTTTTTCTCTATCCACGAAAATTGGTATCCATGAAAATAAATGAATCCACAGTATCTAAAATGAATTATAATCTTGACGTTCTTATCCGTTCCTAACAAAGATTTTCATTATTTTTCTTCCTGTACTGAACTGATCCGACTCGTTCTTAAAAAAAGTATTTTTAAGGTTATAACAGATGTTATAAAACGATCGAAACCAGAATGGTCTGAACAGATCTTGAAAGTAAAAGTGGTTTGAAAATCATGTTTTGGTTTGATTTTTTCAAGACAAACGACATGAACAAGACAAATCAAGATCGAAAAGGCCGCTCAAAATTTAAATAGAGTTACTAGTTGATGCGTATTAAGTAGGTTGATTTTATCCCAACCAGAGTACGAATATAGCAGCAAATATCAACACTTATTTATGATTAAAAAATGTTACGAAGCATATTACTTAAATGCAATTCCCAGGCTCAATGAATTCTTCAAAAAAATGAATTTCCTCTCCTACGTAAAATTTACGGCCTAATATGGGAAGGGGGCACACTGTTGTAAACTTGAATTTCACAAAAAGTAAAGTACACAAACCTATTTTATCTTCTCTGGATATACACAATTATTTGATTTCAGATTTCAATCCTTTAGGTTACAGCTTTTTCCCGTTTTCTCCTTTCTCTAGTTGTTTTAGCTCAAGTTTTTTTCCAAAATTTCCTGGTGTACAATCAGGCAAATCACATTTTAGTGGAACATGCAAACTAGGATTTTATTTTCTTTGTACATGTGTTCATTTATGAATTCACATCATTGTATTGTCTAGTAAATATGTAGTGTCGTTATGTGAATCTAACTTTGACGAAAGTTTTAATTTGAAGTTCCCGAAAAAAGATCTTTTGTCAAACATTTACACACAAAATGATATATTTTTTAAATAAACTATTTTGTCATTCATCAAAGTTTAATTCTTAAAGTTTTATGAAAACCTAATAACTTACTTTAAATTGTAATAATTATTTCTAATTTCGCTAGGAGTTCCATGTTTTGTTGTGACTTTTGTTCATTTATTGGTTGTTATTATAAAATACTACAATT
Organism: Mytilisepta virgata; assembly: GCA_028015205.1. Lineage (NCBI taxonomy): Eukaryota > Metazoa > Mollusca > Bivalvia > Mytilida > Mytilidae > Mytilisepta > Mytilisepta virgata. The sequence goes on from CM051521.1 coordinate 73,949,503, forward strand.
CAGTGACAAAATTGGACTTACCGACGCAGTCTGTGCCAAGTAATATTTTTAGATATACAAGTCTTGTTATAAATGTTAAAAACCTACCAACACCTTGGTATTATTTTCATTGGCTCGTTAAATTAACCAATACACATTTAATAAATATCAATCACGGTCATAAGAATCTACCAATAATCTCAATATGATTACAAATCAGAATTAGATCAAATTTATTGTAATATATTTTGAAGGTTCAATCACACTTATCAATATTACCTTTAGAACTTTCTTGGTGTTGTTATTTAGTGTGTAATTCAAAGACATATACTAGTGATCAAATTTATCAAAGCGTTAAACTAGCGTTGTTCCTCCTTCTTTAGCATTTACTTTATTATTACGATTATTGCATACCACAATCGGTTTTATTTTTGTTTCGTCTTTAGTAATTTAATTTGAATTGTAACAGACAATTTGCTTGGTTGATAGGGGTTGGGCAAGTTACATTATATCGTATAATCAACTTTGGGTACGGTGGCGTCATTAACGTATTAAACGCGAAATTATTTAAATTTTTATAGCTGCAATTTTGGATCAGACTTTTTCGGAAAATTAAATTATAAAGATTGTTATAAATTTTGGATCAGACTTTTTCCGAAAATTAAATTATAAGGATTGTTATAAATTTTGGAACAGGTTATAACCTATTCTGTTCGGTTAACGCTTAAAGATAAAACCGCTGTTAATTTGCTCGTGCAAGGTTATATATTTAGGTGTGCTCGAGTACAAAATGTGATAAGTATAATATATACGTGATGCGTCATACGTCATTGATTTAAATGAATATGAAATAATGATGATTATGGATGATTAAAGGATACATAGAATACGAACCTTACACAAAAACAAATAACATATTGGCGGTGACACGAAACACAATTTTAAGTCGAAAGTTTCTTTGTGTTTTAAATTTGAATGAAATTTGTTTAAGCAGAAACTTTTTTTTATAGCAAAATGTTGTTTAAAAGTTCCACGTGTATGAAAAGTGGTCCATATTTTATCTAAACATTCTTTACACCATGTGAAATAGGTTTTTTATATGTGATACATGTTACTTAATTATAAGCTCTTTGTTATTGCATTTGTTCATTACGGGTGAAATAAGTTCCTTTGTCTATGAAATTAATTCTATGCCTGGTGAAATAAGTTATATGCTTGTGAAATTATTTTTTTCAGTTGTAAATTTTTTGTGATATATGTTTATACAAAATGATACCACTTTATATGTTTTCCATTTGTGATTGTGTCATTAAGGTATGTGTTTTTATTGATTTTAATAAAACTGTCTGCTGACTGGATGGAAAGGCAAAGGTTAATATTTATACAAACAACTTGGCCTTTGCTTATAAAATTGTGGAACTTGCTATCGTATCAATAACAAAAAAAAATAAAAAAACCCTGAAACGTAGGATTTGCTCTCTTTTTACAAACAAGATGTACAGTAAGTGTTTTAAGTTATAAAAAATAATTCCATTAGTGGGGATAAATTTTTGATAATACATGTAAACTGTATCATAAAATACCTCAATAAATTTGATACACTGTATGACCATTTCGTTGACTGATAAAACATCCCTAAGCTTCAGGGTGGGTATGAAAAATAACATCTAAGGAAATATTGTACATTTGTATTACTGTATGTCCTGTAAAAGATTGAGGTGGGGATTCAAATAACTAATTTAAATATCCTGTAAATATGTAATAAACATATGCATCTATATCGGTCATAATTAAGTTAGGTAACTCTGTTTTGACTCTATACCCAGTTATCGTGTACTGGTCCCATTCATGCCAGTCATTTATCGTCCGCCGATAACTCTGTGTTGATTATAGCACGTACTCCTCGTCCTCAATTTAAAAAAAAAACTTTTCATTTAAAATATTTAGTTATAAAATGTATCACAAAATACCGAAAAAAATTTGATCCACAGTTTGATGGGCACAGTTCCCATAGATTATAATTCCAATATATGAAATTATGACAATAATTAATGATATGAAATTTTTCAACAATTTATACAAACTGCCAAAAGTACATAAATACACGTGATAAAGGGTTATCATGCAAGGTGTTTTTTTTTCATTTTCTAAAGAAAAGCGATTTTTTTTTGGTAAAATTTATTTGAGTTTTATCTGAAGTAAATTTACACGTAAAGAAATTTGTTCTCCGCAATTAACATGCTGTGTGTTTCAGGTAAATATAACTAATTAACGATTTTACATGTATATTGTACCTTGACTGTCCGGATGTTTATTGTTGAAAAATCTTAATTCAGGTACAAAGGTACATCGTATGTATACAGGTAAACCGTTTGCTGACCAGAAACAGTGTGATTTCATTTTTAACTATATCTTTTTTGATAATTAATGCAGCATTTTAATATTTATAATTTAAATTAATCACCGAGAGGCATCCTCACACCAAGTAATATGATTGTAGGTCGCTTGGTATCGGAGTACTGAACTGGGAAGTAAAACTTAACCTAAGTCAATGAAGCACGATACGTAGGTCAAACTGACCTAATTTTGGAAGGAGGCTGTGTTACCTCCTTAGATATATTCTCACACTAAGTAATATAATTGTAGGTCCCATGGTATCAGAGAACTGACCTCGGACGTAAAACTTAACCTAACTTAATAAAGCGCAATAAATAGATCAGAGTGACCTAATTTTGGTGAAAGGCTGTGTTACTCCACGAGATGCACCCTGACACCTAGTTATATGACTGTTGGTCTATTGGTATCACAGAACTGAACTCGGAAGAAAACCTTAACTTAAGTCAATGAAGTACGATAACTTGGTCAGAATGACCTAATTTTGGTGGAAAGATGTGTTACTCCCCGAGATGTGCCCTCACACCAAGTAATATGATTGTAGGTCGCTTGGTATCGGAGAACTGAACTAAGACGTAAAATTTAACCTAAAACAATGAATTACGATATGTAGGTCACAGTGACCTAATTGTAGTGCGAGGTTGTGTTACTTTTCGAGATGCATCCTCGCACCAAGTAATATGACTGTAGGTTGCTTGGTATCAGAGAACTGAACTCTGACGTAAAACTTAACCTAAGTCAATGAAGCGTGATAGGTAGGTCGGAGTGTCCTAAATTTGGAGGGAGGCTATGCTACTCCCCGAGATGCACCCTCACACCAAGTAATATGATTGTAGGTCGCTTGGTATCGGAGAACTGAACTCTGACGTAAAACTTAACCTAAGGAAATGAAGTGCGATAAGTAGGTCAGAGTGACATAATTTTGGCGGGAGGCTTAGTTACTCCCCGAGATGTATCCTCACATCAAGTTATATGATTGTAGGTCCCAACGTATCGGAGAACTGAACACGGACGAGAAACTTAACCTAAGTCAATAAAGCGTGATAAGTAGGTCAGAGTGTCCTAATTTTGGTGGCAGGCTATGTTACTCCCCGAGATGCACCCTGACACCAAGTAATATGACTGTAGGTCAGTTGGTATCGGAGAACTGAACTCGGACATAAAACTTAACCTTAGTCAATGAAGTGAGACAAGTAGGTCAGAGTGACCTGCGTTTGGTGGGAGTTTGTGTTTCTACCCGAGATTCACCCTCTCACCAAGTAATATGATTGTAGGTCCCTTGGTATCGGAGAACTAAACTCGGACGTAAAACTTAACCTGAGTCAATGAAGTGCAATAAGTAGGTCAGAGTGACCTAATTGTGGCGGGAGGTTGTGCTACGAGATTCGCCTTCACACCAAGTTATTAGATTGTAGGTAACTTTGTATGTTAAAACTGATTTTTGACATAAAACCATCTTACGTCACATGGTCAGTCTCTTCAACTTGCACCTGCACACAAATATAGATGACCCCAAGTCAACTAGTTACTGAGAACTTGCTGTGGACACGTACGCGCACGCGGACGTGGACGCTGGGGTACCATATTAGTCCCCTCAACTTCGTTGAGGCAAACTAAAAATGTTATCAAAATCATATGTTTGTTCTATCTTCCTTCGGTATTGCTATACAATCATATTACTTGGTGTGAGGGTGAATACACGTTAGATAACCCTCTTTCTTGCTTTATACTGTTTGAAATATTTATGATTAAAATGGCCTGGTATGACACTTGATCGGCCACGGTCGGTTCATCTGTCTTGAAGCTTAACCTCCACATACATATTAAATCCGGCATTTTTGTGTATTCCGCTTGTATAAAATAGATAAAGTTTTCCTAAATACACTGTAAATAATCTTTCGAATTTTATTTATTTCATTCAATTCCGTTTTTTTCTTTCCTTTCGAATTCTAATTTATTTCATTGAATTCAGTTTTTTTCTTTCCAAAGCAGTAGAATCAAGCGGTCCATCTTATAAATAAATGATCAATCTGATTAGTCTCATGTATGCACTAAACCAGTCAGATCACTCGTTTCACTCCATTTATATACAAGAATGACCGCTCGACTCTATTATTTTCGAAGGAGGAAAATAGATATCAATGAAATAAACGAGGATTGGGAAGAAAAATAAGACATGGATGAAAATAGGTCATATCTTGACCAAAGTTTCTGTACTGTATATATTATGATTAATCAAGAAGCCGGATTATTATGTATGGTTTATTAAAATTTAATGAATGCATATACGAAAACCACGCAAATTAATGCTATACATTGTATAAATCCTTAGTGTTGAATTTATTGTTTCAATGTTGAATAATTTTCTCTCTCCGCTTCTGTGTATAAATTTCTAAAATCCTAACTTTAATGTCAGTACCGCAAATTTGATGAGGCGAGGATACTTTCGGCACGTCATCTTGAATATGTCCTTTCTGGTCTTTCTTCAGTATGGTAAGGTATGGAACCTTTCATGAATTACCTGATAATGGTATCATTCTTCACACGACTGATAATATAAGATAAAACAAGATATAAATTGTGTCGGAATGTGTATGAGTAATACCAATTTCAGCCAATTGTTTACAGTTACAGGATTTGTTTCTTTACTACGTATGCTTCGAAATTGCAGCAGAAATGGCTATACCACTACAGTTAATGTAAAAATTCAGAATTTAAAGATCTGAAATATACGAAAAGGCTGGGGCACTGAGCTTCAACAGTACATCTCTGTCAACAAAACTGCGAAGCGCTGTGACAGCTACTGGAAATTGGTCCATGTTTTATGTCCTCTAGCAAGTTAACCGATACTGTTTTTGCTAGTGAAACTTGTTCGCACCATTCTAATTCCTTTCAACATTTTCAAATAAAATAAAATCTGTACTTTCATCCGAACACTGCAACGCTGACCTGAAATGTGTAATAATAATAGTAATAAAACTGGTAAAATGCTCTACTTAAATTAAATTCATCTAAACATTATCCTGTCCATTATTGGAAGTATGTAACTTTGAAAACATTCAAAGTTTCAATTTTGATAAAAGGCATTTTGTCTACTAGAATTAAAAGTATCTTGATAAACTTATGCATTGAAAATATACACTAGTGTGAATCAAATCTAGCTGTATTTCAAAAGTTTCAAAGTTTTTTTTCTAACTCAATTTATGTGGCTGAATACCGGATGAAAAAAAAAATCCGCCACACTCGTCTATGTAATTAAGTCACATCAAATTGATATTTAGTCTTTGGATTTCGCCGTTCCGATTTTTAGACTACTTAATAAGGAAAAAATTGCGGTCTCATTTTGCAAAAATGCTGAAAATTCGTCCCACATTCCTCATTTTTCGGTACATTAAAAATGAAAAAGTTGTTCTCCCGCTCCTAAAATTTCGTAAAAGTTAGCATTTTCCCCATTTTTTACTTTACAAATGTACAAATGTACGTATATGTACAGTGTTATTTTTCTGCTTACAAATTAAAGAATACTCGGATTTGGACAAAATCTTGGTGCATTCGTTTGAGGAAATTAAGATTGCTTTACTATATAAAATAAATATCATCATAGATATAAAAGTTCAAATACATTACACATATGAAAGAATTTTTTGTAAAAATATGTTTTTGGTGGGCGAACTTAACAACATATATATTTATAAAATCACTATCTGCTCGTTACGGAAAAAATATAAAAAAAATGATTAAAAAAAAATTGGGAGAATGTTATTGTACAAATGAAAATTTTTATAACCGTTAACTCGTACACATAAATCATTTTAACTGACACATACATCGTAATACACCCTTTAATTTCCAAAGGGTAAACTACAGTTTAGTCCGATTAACTTGTGTTGAAGGAGAGCCTACATTTATTTAAAAACAAAAACAAAATCAACTTCTACTTTCTCCCCCAAAGAAACCCATGGTTAATGGGAAGGAAAATTTACAGTCATTTTTACATTCGGGATTAGAGGATTTTTTTTATAAACATTTGCTTTAAAATAATTGTATAAAACTCGGATCCTGTCCAATTAAAAAATTATTTTAAAGGGCCATAATACATTTCTTCCGTATCGGCGAACCCACAAAAAAATGACAACATTTAATGGTATAATTTGTCATTAAAACGTAATATTGTGTATTCAAATGGTATAATTTGTCATTTAAATGCAATATTTTTTATTTAATCGGTATATTTCTTCATTTAAATGCAATATGAGGTCGGAGATGGAAAAAAAGAGAGCGAGAGAGATTCTCTCTCCCTCCCCCGTCAGTAGTCAGGTCTCCGGACATTCCCACCTGGCAACGCCGGCTCCGTGCACCAGAAAATTGGGAGGAAGACGCGTCGACAAAACAGGTAATTGATGACAGGCATGTGTCCATCCGGCACGGAACTGAGTCGCAAAGGAGACACCGGTCTGTATTTGAGGCGAAGGAGCGAAACCGAGTACGGTCGCTTCGACGGCATAAGGCGCAAAGACACAGGCAACTTTGCGATTGATGTTCAACCTACCCCCAGACAGGCGTGGCTTCGGGAGTGACCCAAAGCCGCATTGTGCGTTCAAGATATCGATGTTCAATGTGTCCTGCACCTGCAATTCCATTAATTCACGCAGCTGGCTGCCCTCTTCATCGACACACGGGCCGACACTCGAGCCGAGTGATCCACCGCCTAGTAGTTTCTTTCTCATGTTTGCGACCGGATCTCGTCGCTGGCAACACAGAGGACGGACTGGCCTGGAGGGTAAAGATACATTTTTTGTAGGATCGGAGATCCCGCTCCACCCTCGAGTGATTTTCTTCGTGTATTCGAAAGGAAAAACAAAGACTCAAGTTTTTCGTCACTCCGTCACGCGGGCGAGAAGGGCGCTTTTAAAACTCGAGGGCTACCCTTCTGCCAGAATGCGTGCCGCAGCGATAGGAAAAACGAAAGAAAAGATGATAAGAATGCAGCGACGCCGCGTCCGGGGTGCGAGGCCACTTTAAAACCGTCATGGTTACCTCAGACGTTCTTGCATGTTTGACCTTGTGACGTCAAACAATTTCCCATAATGCATATAATAATTATAATATAATTATTGCATATAAATAAAAAACTACTAAACATTGCGAATTAAAGTTAAAACGACAAATACACCAATTGAATAAAAAATATTGCAATGAATAAATATACCAATTAGATAAAATATATTGCATTTAAATTAAAAATATCAAATTTTTGCAATCAATACCATGCCATATTGGTGCAATAAATCAATGCATCTTAATTTGTGAAATTGAAATATGGTCAATAGCTTTAATTTAAACCACAAGCGTCATACATGAGAATATTGCACAAATATGTTACAACATACATGTGTACTCTTTAGAAATGAAAAGCACAACATGTAAAAGTATAAGAAGCAGAGGTAACTATGCAAAGATTCAAAATAAACGCTATGAACGAGTTAAGACTTTATTATAGTAAATGGTATAAACAATTAACTATTATTAACTATTATAAAGGATCTCTACTACCCTACATATTAAAGAAAAGTTTTTTTGTTCCCGAAAATGGAGACAATGTGGATCTTTATCCTATAGCGGAATAGACAGGCGAATTCAGGTCCTAAATTTATATACATGTTTGTTGTCCTAGTTTTACTAGTCTTGTCTAGGGCTTCTGATCAACTTTGATACATTTGTATTATTGGAACTGCGGTTTTCCCAGACTTATGTTTATAATTTTTTGACGGGTTGTCTCTGAGGCATATATTTTTCCACCATTGCTGAATATTTTAATTCACTTGCAGTATTTTTTCTTCGTCGTAGATGAAGATAGTTTTTTTATGACACCAAATAACCAGGATAACTTAGGAGCCAATATATATGTTGGCTTCCAGGAACACTACCACTGTTTGACGACAATTTTGTGTTTAATATAATAACGAAAAAAATGATGCCTATTTTTTTTATAAAGAAAACTGGCATATATTTGCTCTTATCTTTAAAGCTTCCGAATGCTTTGGCCCCTGGAATTACCCCATATGTACTGTGTTTATCGACAAAATGTGCACACAGCAATTATTTATGTCATATATATATTATGAGATGCATGTTCATACATGTATCTGGCAAAAAGTTAGAAGATATTTTTAGGACAGTAAGGTTTGATATTTGTGATATAACAAATATAATACAATAGAAAAAACGCATTGTCCTACATTATTAGTTCGAGATACCTCTCTAACGTCAAATGAATGCAAGCCGTGAAGCACTAAGGCAGGAGGCCAATTTCCCCTTTTTGTTTCACAATTACCATTGATTTTTTAATCTTCAATATTTATCTACTTTTTATCATAAACGATTGTTTCAGTGTATTTTTATCATTAATACATTCAATTTTACTACCGGCAAAGGTCATTTATATTGGCGATTTTGGTAAATTGTAATAACTTTTGGGAATATTGCCAAGAAGGACACTTAGGACCAACCCAAATGTACTGTCATTGGAAATGATATACATAATGTAACTTGCAGCAAAATGTCGTTTTGGTTTTGAAATCATAGCAGGAGAAAATTTCCTTAATCTTAAATAAGTGTCGATTCTGGGTTAAATAAACAATTTCCAAGTTTGATACATAGACTGTGCTCTGGTGTCCCACTTCCTTAATGTTACATGTACCATGTACTTGAGAATCAACGGGTTAAGTAAGGGTTGAATTGACAAAGAAGTATTGAGGCTGAATTTAAAAATTCTGCAATTCTCTTCAAAAAGTATCCATACCAAACCTCTTACTTGATTCATACAGTGTTTTATCATGGAATTCGGAACGGTAGCATGGGGACCAATGGGTACATATAGTGATGTCATAGTATCGCCTAAATAAGACAATTTTTCAAGATTCCTTACATTAAGGTGTACCTGATAAGTATATATATGGACGGCTTCTTTTTTGTTTGTTTACAAGTGAAGTCCATAATATGAATCTCAATTTACCAAAATTCAAATTAAAATTCAGTACAGGAATGCTTAACAGTATAATTTACCAAATTATCATCAATAAAATCAATTCTTTATATGATGAAAAATTCCTCATTGGCTTATTGATCTTGGCCAAAAACTTGTTTATTAATATGCATTTTATTCGAAACGTCTTGAGATATCTCCTTACTAAACATGTACGAACGACTGAGAGGATCATTGATGTTATGAAGAGGTGTTTTTGCGACATGACTATCCATTTACTTTCATTTATTTCGAATGAGAAACATTGAGTTCATACAAGCTTGTATATAATTTATTTCTAAACGCAAGGGAAATAAGTTTACTCTTTTTATATAGGTGCCGTTTTCCCTTTTCGACCTTAATGTTATTCTAGAAGTGTACATTATTTGCTCAATCCGTATAATTTATTATTTTGATGACAAGTTGGCCAACATGAATTTTGTGCCTTGACAATGTTTCAGTTTAAGTTCTTATGGAAAATGTTTGATCCCATTATCTGTCTATATTTTTTTTGTTTTTTGTTTTTTTTGTTTTTTTTTTCGTATACAGATGCGACGTGATTTATTTGCATATAAAAAACTTAAATAGCGCTCAAATCGGAGCTAGGAATCACCTTAAACAATATCATAATATCAGTACTCGTTTTCTTCACCCTTAAGAGGGGGGGGGGGGCATAATTATTTCTTATTTATTTTTAAATCCGCACGTTCGGGCATATTTTGATTGTTTCGCGTCCGCCCATGAGTCGCACTCAACTCTTCGGTCACGTTAGGTTTACATATTTTATTTAGGTTTTAGAATTTTGATGGTCTCAACGGGTCAAATTTAAATTTGTTGACCTAACCGTCTCTTTATTTGACAGTTTATTCGTTTTAGTTCTTTTCAGTATTGTAATATACTTTATGCGGTTTCGCAATTAGGCTTTCGAATTTTGAAATTCTAAAATTGTGAGTTTTAGCTTCAGTTGTGACCTTAATGTTCTTAGTCACCTGGCCTAAAATGCCATGCGAACTATTGCAATCACTTGGAGTCCGTCGTCAATAGTCGTTCGTCTTCCGGTGTAAACTTTCCTTTCAAGATCTTCTCCTCTGAAACCACCATGCTAATTGGGACCAAACTTTGTTGGAATGGTCCTTGGGTGGCCCATAAAAATAGAAAAGGGAGGTTAATTTTAAAAATATTCGTCTATGAAACTACATGACACATTAAAACCAGACTTGTCAGCAATAGTCCTGATGAGGTCCTCTTTCAGAATTGTGTCCGATGACCCAGACTGTCAAACAAAATTGCCGCCACAGCCGAACATAGTTTAACACCTCACCCTATGGGAGAATTCATGTTAAAATCTTCTTGTCTGAAACCACTAAGCCAAATGGAACTAAAGTTGTCAGCAATGGTCCCTAGTTTTTCCTCGTTGATAATTATGTCTGATGACCCGCACTTTCAACCAAGATGGCCGCCACAGCCGAACTTAGTTTAACATAGGACCCTATGTGAAAATCTATTTAAAGATCTTCCTGTCTGAAACCACTAAGCCAATTGGAACTAAACATGGCAGCAATGGTTCTTACATGGTGCTCTTTCAGACTTTTGTCCGATGACCCGGAATGTCAACAAAGATGACCGCCAAAGCCGAACTTAGTTTAACATAGGACCCGATGGGAAAATTCTTTTAAAAATCTGTTTGTCTGAAACCACTATGCCAATTAGAACAAGACTTGGCAGCAATGGTCCTTAGATGGTACTCTTTCAGAATTATGTCTGATGACCCGAACTGTCAACCAAGATGGCCGCCACGGTAGAACTTAGTTTAACATAGGACTCTATAGTGAAATTCATTTTAAAATCTTCTTGTCTGAAACCACTTAGCCAGTTGGAACGAGACCAGCAATGGTCCTTAGATGGTCTTCTTCAGAAATGTGTCCGATGACCCGGACTGGCAACCAAAATTCCTGCTACAGCCGAACTTTGTTTAACATAGCACCCTATGGAAAATTCATTGAAAAAGCTTTTTGTCTGAAACCACAGAGTCAGTTTGAATCATACTTGGCAGCAATGGTCCTTAGATGGTCCTCGTTCAGAATTAGTTATGTCGTATGACCTAGATTGTCAACCAAGATGGATACCACAGCTGAACGTTATTTAACATAGGACCCTATTGGAAAATTCATTTAAAAATCTTTGTCTGAAACCACTTAGCCAATTGGAACTAACCTTGACAGCAATTTTGTCTGATGACCCGGACTGTCATCCAAGATGACTCCCACAGACGAACATGTTTAACATTTAAAAATATTTTTGTCTGAAACCACTGTGCCAACTGGAACCAGACTTGGCAGAAATGGTCCTTAGATGGTCTTTTTTCAGAATTGTGTCCAATGACCTAGACTGTTAACCAAGATGGCTGCCACAGCTGAACTTATTTTAACACAGGACCCTATTGAAAAATTCATTTAAAATTGACTGTTATACTTAGATATTTACTTGCGGGATTTCATGTTCATTTAAACAGAAAATATTAGCCGATATCGGCAAACTGAATGCTATTTATAATTATATCAATCCTCATTTTTTTTTCTCCACGTGACCGCTAAGGCTGTCAACTAAAAAAAATGATATACCTTAAATTTCGTCTCGCCGTGAACCTCCGAAGAAAGCAAAATGCATTCAATGACTTCGAATTTATTCAGATTAACACTGAAAATCACCCATTTAGCTACATGTATCGTATCAGAAAATGTATGTGAAGTAACTTGAAATCTTTGCAAATGTTCAGTGGATATATTGATAGAAATTAATTTACTTCCTTCACTTATTGCAAAATTTAACTGTGATCTGTTTCGTATAATTGACTCTTCTGACCATTATTATCAATGAACATCTTTACGATACATGTAATTTTTCATGATTGTGTGTGACGATGTAGTAGATTTACTTTAGAAACAAAATCGGTATCGTTTCCTTTCCAGGCATTGTGTGTGTGGGGGGGGGGATTAAATGGGAAAACGTTCTTTGTAAATTATTTATCCTGTTTTCACAAAGCGCGTTTCTTTAATCAATACCATCTATATAGTTTTAGTAAAGCCGATCTGTGCTTACAGTCTGTATTGTTTTTATAATTCCTCTCGCATTCTTTATCACCAAGTTTTATGTTATTCTCATGAGTATCGAATTTAATTGACCGTATCATCAATTATCTGTGTTTCTTCTGCATCATAAGCTTCCTATCCTTTATTGACCTATGATAACTTTTCTGTACATTGAACACTTGGTAGAAATTACTGGAATGGGGGAGGGAGGATTAGTCATAAAAAAACACACTTTGATGTATATATTTCCTTTCTTAATACAAACTATAATTTAATTTTGAATTTAATAATTCTCAAAATCTCAAGTATCTTCTTTGATGCATGGAAATAGACTTTTGTGCCAATACAATATAATATATAGAAAGGTAAATAGGTGAATATCTGGATTCGAAATCCAAAGTCTGATAAAGGCGTCTAAAGTTCATAATTTTGTTTGTTTTTTTTATATCTTAGTCTGTTATTTTGGTTTCATTTAGCTAAACTGCACAATTATACAAATTACCCCATGAAAAAAATCATCTACACGAAAATTGCTAAAATTTCTTACTGCTTATTAAGCTAAACGAAATCTCGAAATCAATTTTTTATCTTTCTGAAATATTGACTTGAGGTTGTATGCGTGCTTAACCTTTTCGCCACAATATTGGCTTCCGGGTTTAAAAAATCATAAAAAAACATTGATATTTTACAAACATAAAAGTATCTTCATTACAACACACATTCATGATCTTGGTCATCCAAAATCTTCTAAATACTGTGGTTTTCGGATTGCTCTGGATTTTTTAACAACGGTCAGAAGTTTCCGAATTTGAAACCGCCCGATGGTCTTGTGCTAGCTTCGAGTGCGGAAGATCGCGGGTTAGATCCCCTGCTGGGTTTTCCACCAAGCACCACGCACACGGCATTTAGGAATAAGAGTAAATACTGCTCGTATAGGGGGACATGTCTTCCTGTGGACTGTTACTTCTTCAAGAGAGGAAAGACATTTTAACCTCAAATGGACAGTACAGATATTTAGATCGACAATTTTAATATTGAGTTAACCTCTTCATTTTAATTCACTGTGTTGTTTTCTGGAAGAGGGGGATCGGAGGGGCGGGGGAGGTGTACATTTTGAAAAATATAAAATTCGTTGACAATCAGCAACACGTTAGAATTTAATCCTTGACCAATAAATGTCTCATAGATTTTACATTTCAACAGGATCGTATATTTCAATAATATGTAAAAGTTTAGGAATTAGTCGGCTTTGTTTTACGATCCTTACACTTTTGCCGGGTAAGAAAAATATAAAACATTTTCGCCTCCAACTGGATCTAGAACAATGAAATACAAACCGTCAATAAAACGCATGCAAGCGCACATCGTACTACTCAGCTATTACATAAATGAACCTGTTTCATTGATGTTGTCACTGCCTCATACAAGATCTAACGTGGGCAGGTGGCGTGTGTCCTGCAGGAAGCAGAGACTGCCTACTCTTCCGGAGCACCTGAGTCTACCCCCAGTTTTTTGGTGGGGCCCTAGTTGTTCATATGTTTTTAGTTTTTAAGTGTAATGTTTGTATTGTTTTGGTCTTGTGTTCGTTGTTCTCCAGAGTTTCTCAGTTGTTTTTGATTTTCCCCTCCTTCAAATATCCCTTTGGTATTTCAAAACTTGACTTTTAAATTGACAGAAGAAGATTTCAAGAAGATATCATGCATAACAGTGATTTTGCGAGTCTCGATTCTTACTTTGGTCATGAAGCCTTCATGGCAGAGTGGTTTAGTAATGTACGTAACTATCAATGGTTTCTGTCCTCTCAATACGGAGTTCGACTCAGATCTGTAGTGTCGAAAATTGCCGACTCAGCAAATACCAGCAAAGCTCATTTCAGCTAAATATTTATTAAGTGTATGTGTATTATCCGACAACCAGATTTACTGTTTTCGGCTAATGTTTATGGTAGGTAATATTCTTAATGTTAACTTAAGTTTCTGTCGAATTTATTAGGGGACTCTAGCTTCTTCTAGTACAAACACCTTGCTGCCCATGAATGGATTTTCTGTATGAGTGGGGTAAAATCACGATAAAATAAATGAATGAATAAACAAGTAATATTATGTTATGATGCTAACAAAAAAATCGCTAAAACTCAGCTTGGCCCTAAAGTCATTATCTGACATATTTAAAGATCAAGATATTGTGCATGTTTTACGAAAATGTGGATAAATTCAATTTTTATCCATTTTCTATGGCAATAGAAGCCATCTTGAATATTTCAAGACCCCAGTGTACATCCTTGCTTGACCTTAAACATGAAAACGTCAGCTTTTTGGGGATTGTTCCGTGTCTATGGTAACGGTTGCAAACTCCAAGTTTAAGAACATCTCCAGCGTGGCATCCAATGTCATCACTTAGGAAATTTTACGGTCGTCATCACGAATTGATTGACAATTACAGTGTTCCAATATCTAAGATGATGTTGGACCTGTTCCCACTGTCGTAACCTTTCATGTGCCTCCACCGATTTGTGACTTCCCCCGGATTGACTTTGTTGAACTTCACGACGGGTGCCGTATACGCAGCAGGAACTGCTTACCCTTCCTGAACACCTGGGTTCACTCCTGGTTTTTATCGGAGTTCGTGTTGTTGTTTTTCAGTTTTCTGTGTTTATTTATTATGTGGTTGTTGATTTGTCTTCCCGGGTTTGTCTGTCCAATGGATTACTTTTTTTATTGCTCCTTAGGTATATTTGTCCTTCCTATAAAGTCTAATGAAAATTGAATTTCGGAAATGTTTTCGGTTTCCATGGTAACGGTGAGAATTTTAAAAATTCCGATACTGAAGTACATAACACTTGCATACAGTTTCGTGAATATTGGATACATTTAAGTTTCTGGACCCGTTCCCATACTAACGATGGCCATTTTGTAAATGCCGATAGCAGAGTACATATCAAGGTTTGCTCCATAACCCTCACATAAAGTTGGATATTGGATAAATTTCAGCTTTTTGGAATTTTTTGTCCCGTTATGATTGTATTGGTGGTCATTTTCAGTCACCTGGTCCAAAGAGCCATATCCGTTTATGCCATCACTTGGCGTCCTCCGTCGTCGTAAACTATTTACACAATCTTCTCCTTTGAACCTACTGGGCCAAATACTTTCAAACTTTACCTGGATGTTCCTTAGGGTATCTAGTTTAAAAATTATATCCGGGGTTTGATCCATCAACAAACATGGCTGGTCTTGCTAAAAATAGAACAAAGGGGTAAAATGCAGTTTTTGGCTTATATCTAAAACACTAAAGAATTTAGAGCAAAACTGACAGAATAGAAATTTTTATCAGGTCTACTTGCCATGAAATATTCAGACGAATCGTTCAAGCGTTTGTTGGGTTATTGCCTCTGAATTGATAATTTTAAAGAACTTTGCAGTGTTAGGCTATTATCATTAATATTATCAGAGATAGAGAGAAATTGCAATTGGCACAAATGTTCAGCAATGTAAGATCTACAAAAAGATCTAGGTATAATTTAGATATTTGTAGCCGTTTATTGACTGAAGTATTTAGATGCATCTTTTCAATTTACAAAAGCATTCAGTTCTACCAACAATTATAATGTGCATTGCTTTAAAATAGGGTACGGATTACGGGTGAGGGGTTCCAATTTCTGTTCTCTGTAAATTTTTGTCATTTTTGTTTCTATTCAGTCTAAACAAGTTTATTCTGAAACATTTCATTATGTTGAAAATTTTAGGACAGAAATCCGTAATTGCAAAGATCAGCTGAGTAAAACCTAGGCTTTTAAAGAAGGAAGATGCAAGAGATATGCATTTCGCTTGGAATTCTGTTTAAAGTAATGCATATACATATGTATATGAAATGTTAGATTTTTTTAATGTGTATTAGCTCGACCAGACAAAAGTCTGATTAGAATTATATTTGATGACCTCGCCCATCATCCAAAAGATGGCCATCACCGTAAAAATAGTCTAAAATAGGACACCACGGGAAAGCAATTTTTAATCCTTCTTGTCCAAAACCAGCGAGCCAATTCAAACCCAACTTGGCAGCATTGATTCGTAAATGGTCCTGTTTCAGAAATATATTCGATCACCTAGCCCAACTTGGCATCAAATGTCCTATAAATGTATCCTTTAGGTTAACTTTAGACACAACACCATAATACACTAGCTAGTACAGAAATACATGTACAGGAACAGTTTACTCAATATATTCATTATACATACATGTATATAATTTTGACTAATCAAGTTATTACAATTGAAAAATAAATTAAAAAATTTAGGGGAAAAGATATAACCATTTTCTTATTTTATTTACGTATTTTTCGTAAGATAAAACAAGACAAATAACAAAATGATTGACATAGAGGATTAACTTTCTAATTATCCAATAACATATACTTTTACATTTTTATATAAAATTTAGGTATTTGGATTAAGGGTTTAACTTAAATGACTAAGCTTTTCGAAATCTTTGACTGAACAACAACAGATGATAATTGCTATCCATACAGTTTTGCGACGACTGGACATAAGCCGGGGACGTATTAACGAAGATACCCTAAGATATGTTCTAAGACTTGTCTTGGGACTCGAATTAGGATTGTCTGAGGATGTAAAACAAAGCTCTCTTAGGATAGTCCTAGGTAGGACTAATTTAGGACCATCGCTAACATATTCTTTGGATAAACATATGTTTATTTCTGAAAAAATGAACGATTTTTACTTTTGCTCTTTTTATATTTAAAATAACAATCCAACGAGTTACCTCTCATCAGCAGCATTAAAACCGAAATATTTGAAAGACCAAAGACCAAACTTATTTTAAACAAGAAGTTATAAAAGAGTCCAGAATAAAAACATTTCTAAACTGTAGGGCTTATGAAGAATATAAGGAAAATAAATTGCCAGTCAAATTAATGAAAATTCAGCTGTGTATATACATGTACTGCATTATCACATATTTTATTCAAATAACTCCGATTTTGCATATGTAATAAAAGCATAATTTGATGCATGTTATTTGCCCCCGCGGTAATAACATCATGTTATCTCCCCGTTTATGATGTGTTATCTACCCTCGCGTGAGCTTCAGCGAATTCAATTCCGCTCAGCTGTAAATAATCGTCTGATCATTATTTATGGTGAATTAACCTTTTATAAATGTTCTAAGCAGTTTCAAATAGGGGCTTATAAAATCTATTTATCATCCCTCCCTGTGATTCTATCAGCTTCTATCAGCTTGTTGAGCAGCTCCGAAAAAATCGTATCAAGAAGCGCGCGCGCTGAGCAGGAATTATCAACAGTGAGCAGGACTAATCAACAAATTCTCCCAACGTTTGGCAGCTTAGAACTTATTCAATAGCTTTCAAAATTGCAAAATATTAATACATATATCAAGATTTGGTGTTCCTTTTTTATATTATGGCGTTTTATTCAAATGAACGATGAAGAAATTTTCTGTCTTTCCTCGATGCTGATAATGTCTGCTGGGACTTCTTTCCTCTCTTTTCATTGCATTTCATTATTTGCGATTAAATCAAATTTTTAAACGTACGCTTTATTTTTATATGTCCATATTTTCGCCTGAATTAGTACAAAAACGAGTAATTTTTCTTTAAATATGTCGTCTCCTTGGTTAAATTTCAGTGATTATTTTACGTTGCGCATATTTTAGTCAGTTGTTTCGCGAATGGAGACTGACTATGACGTCAACGAGGTTGCAAGTTTGAAAGTGGGTGCTTTAGTTTCCCGGAAAATTATGAACAGAGATTTCCAGACTGATTTTGTTTTTTAAAACATGAAAATGCACCTTCATGTCGGTTTTTATATCGTTTATAAGATATTTTACATGAACATTCAGGAAATATATACTTATTGGTATGGTAAACAACGTAACGAATACTTGTCGTTGCGATGAAGAATCCATACTTTTCCCGCGAAAATTTGGGAGAATTCAGAACGTTTACAAATATTTACGTTTCAGATAAGTAATTAAGATGATAAAAATAGTATCTGCATTTTGACAGCTAGATATCGTAAAATATCACCCCGCTCGGGGAAAAAACAGGAATTGAAGTTGCATTCATTTGTTTGACTCCAAGTGAAAGAAATAACACTGTTTAATAGCTGCAGCATTGTGAATGTGCAACTTATATTCAGGGATGTCGAAAACCTGAAAAACTTCCTTAAGACGAAGACTGGAAAATCTAATTCAACAGTAAAATTATTTCTTGATAGTGGCAAAATATGTGATAAATTGATTAATACATGGTGTTTTTCATATTGCCCGTGTTATCATCCCTCAACTGATATCGTCCCTAGGGCTAAAGCCCTCGGGACCGATATCAAGGTCTCGGTCTGATTACAAGGGTAATATGATAAAGAGCATGTATTAATCTATAATTATCATTATTTACATCTACATGGTATCTATTAGAGAATGAAATTGTTAGTTAATTGGGAGCACAAAATACTATAATAGGGTCCTCTCGATACCTGGGATTGTCTATGGATATGTTCACAACATGAGTTTTAAAGAAACCCACATTCCAACGAGTCTATTTTTTTTTATTATTTATTAGAATGAAATGAAAATACATACATGTTTATTTATCACGAATAAAGTGTCGATGTGCAGCAGACATTTGATTTATTTGATTTTTTGGATTCCCCATAGCAAACATGAAAAACGGGGTACTGTATAAATTTTGTACTGATATCTCTAGTGTTATATATCAGAATGAAATGAAATTTTACACATATATTTAATAAAAGTTTGCCTATCTGTCTGTATGTTTGTACGGCGTTCTGTCCGGCAAACGGTTCGTGCACCAAAAATCTAAAACTTTTATTTAAAGGGTTGTCTCTGTCTAACCACTATTTCGTCGTATATTGTATGTTCGATTTCTAAAGTACATATTCACAGCAGCCATGCCTTTTATTATATATCCTTTAATAAGAAAATATTGGTAAAACTAGCTGATATAAGTCAGCTATATATATTTCACAATTAAGATTGGCTAAATTACGGAAAGCCTCGGTATCACGCTGCAATAGGAATGCCCAATTTTAATTGGCTAAATTATTTTCTCCGTTAATCCTTGAGCTCATCCTTGATTGTATTCCCGTGGTTATCTTTCAACTCGTGTAGATTATCACTGAAAATGACCAACATTTTCAACTCATTTTATTGTAGATTTGAGCAATTATAACAGTACCAACTCATGTTAATGTAACAGCCAATTTGTTCCGTCGGAACTTTTCAGTAACTCGTTCTAAATAAAAAAATGTATAACACCACAAACATTTCCTTCATTTTCCTCAAAATGGTAATGCTATAAAAAAAAATGTCAGTGAGAATAAATTGTTTGGTGAAACAACGAATAAAAAAGTCCTTAAGCACAGACTTACATCAGTAATAGATTTATTTTTGAATAATTTGTAATATCATGTTAATACATTTTGTACTTTTATAGTAGTTGTTGTTTGGTTCATTTCAATACGAAAAAGTTTTTTAAAACTTTGTCGAGTTCCTGTAAAAGTTATTTTCACTTTCGCACATGGGAAGTTATTCTCATACAAATACCTAATAAGCAAGCACATAGAATTAAGAGTGGCTTTTTTTTGCATTATACAGTCCTATGCCTTTGCAATTGAAACCATTTTATCATTTGGTCAAAATGGCGATCGAATCTTGTTCTGCAGGACGCACTTCCAATTGATACGCAATGTTAGTTTAGTAAAACATATCATCTAGATGTTAAATTGTTTTCTATTTGACGCTATTGATTGGGAAATTTTCGTATTTTAAAAATGAAATCTTTTTCCAGTTTGAATCGGTCCTTATGCTTATGCAGCTTTGATATTATATTAGATTATGATTCGACATATACATGATCTACACATATTATTTCTTTGCTTTAAATTAACTTACATTAAAATTGGAATCAACGAATGTGATCAGTTTTAGCTTAGTCATGAAAAATTTATGTAGATGTAAACAAATATTACTCCGTATAAATAGAAAAGGTAAGAAATAAATATTATGTTACGTACAAATAACGTAATCTGTTATTTGATAGCAATTTAACAATAGTCATGCAAGGATAAATACACAGCTGTGATATTCATGTCTTCATATTTGTGGCGCCTATAAGATTTTATGCCTACAAAAACAGATTTTATTTATCATGTCAATTTCAAAATTTGTATTTTAAACATTCTTTAATAACAATAAACTGTGTATCTCTAATCTGAATGTAATTTGTCTTTACAAAACGTTTCTTCCTTTACGTAAATGAAATGTGCAGACGACAAAGAAAAAAGTCTTTGGGTGAAAAATGATGGCGAGAAAGGTTAATGTAGTATAGTGCAATTTTCGTTTATGTCTGTGATGTTTATAAGATAACATTTTAATGTAAAAAAATTCAACAAATTCTAAAATATTCACTATAGTTCAGTTTATTTCCTAAACAGAAAATATATATGTAACAAGGGAGCATACGTTTTGTTTTTATAATACATATAACTGTATGTATCTATTCTTCCCTCTATGGAGTAACCATTAAAAAGGGTCGTCAAGTTGGTTACTTATTCCTTATTCCTTAATCCTTATTCGTTACTTATTCCTTATTCCTTATTTGTTACTTATACCGTATTCGTTACTTATTCTGTATTCGCTACTTATTCGTTATTAATTCTTATTCCTTACTTATTCGTTACTTATTCCTTATTCCTTACATATTTCTTATTCATTACTTTATTTTCCTTATTCCTTATTCACTAATTTTTATTTATTTTTTTTTACTGTTTATACCATTCTTTGATTTGATCATTATTTTCTAGATTTTAACGACTTTTTTAAAATATTTTGAAAAACGCAAGTGTGCCAACTACAAATTAACCTATTTCATGGCGAAAGCATTCTGTAAAACCTGTTTACCGTCTAAACCTTAAGACTATCTGGCTTTAATAATTTGCCTTTTTGATGCCTTTATTCCTTTCTTTTTCCTCTGTCCTATGTAAGTTCTAAGTTCTTAGATGCGAATTTACCCTGTTAGCGCGTATTTACCCGTCTCTGCGCCCGACTGATACCTTGTTTATATTACAATAATTAATCCTAACTGTTAGGACCATCCATGGATGGTCTTAAGACACCCATTTCTACGTCCTTACTCTAGGACAAATTTTAGGACATGTCCGAACTTAGGAGAGCATCGATAACATATGTCCTGAGACTATCCCAGGACATGTCGTAGTCTAAGGACACATTCTTTAACACGGCCCCGGGATGTTTAAACTGTTAAATAATTTATTTACAAAAGAGGGATTATCTTGATGTGTAAAATAGATGACTGTGTAACGGCTAAGCATTTCAAAAATTAATACACGTGTATATGGGGGAAAATATCATAAAGGGGGAAATTAATAATACAAAATAATAGTTTTCAATAAATAGGTATTATGGGGTACAAAATATTACGGTTATAATAATAAAATTATTCTAATTTGGAAACGCGTTTTCAGATGCGTACACATACGAAACAACCAAGATTAAATATTAAATATCACCTAGAATAAAATAAAATTTTATTTAATAAAAACCTGAAATTCCAAGTAAATCGTAAATTTAGTGTTTCAATCAAAGCGAAAGAATTAACAAATATTTGTGCACGCGCCAACTTATCTGTCGCACTCACATACAAAACACAAAAGCATAAAGGATTATCATGGTAAGATCAAAAACGATTGACGAAACATTACGAAAGAATTGTAGATATATCAAGATTTGGTGTTCCTTTTTTATATTATGGCGTTTTATTTAAATGAATGATGAAGAAATTTCTAAAAGTGACATCAACAAAGTGTGTCTTTCCTCGATGCTGATAACGTCTGCTGGGACTTCCTTCCTCTCTTTCCATTGCATTTCATTATTTGCGATTAAATCAAATTTTTAAACGTACGCTTTATTTTCATATATCCATATTTTCGCCTGAATTAGTACAAAAACGACTAATTTTTCTTTAAATATGTCGTCTCCTTGGTTAAATTTCAGTGATTATTTTACGTTGCGCATACTTTAGTCAGAAGTTGTTTCGCGAATGGAGACTGACTATGACGTCAACGAGGTTGCAAGTTTGAAAGTGGGTGCTTTAGTTTCCCGGAAAATTATGAACAGAGATTTCCAGACTGATTTTGTTTTTTAAAACATGAAAATGCTCCTTAATGTCGGTTTTTATATCGTTTATAAGATATTTTACATGAACATTCAGGAAATATATACTTATTGGTATGGTAAACAACGTAACGAAATACTTGTCGTTGCGATGAAGAATCCATACTTTTCCCGCGAAAATTTGGGAGAATTCAGAATGTTTACAAATATTTACGTTTCAGATAAGTAATTAAGATGATAAAAATATTATCTGCATTTTGACAGCTAGATATTGTAAAATATCACCCCGCTCGGGGAAAAAACATGAATTGAAGTTGCATTCATTTGTTTGACTCCAAGTGAAAGAAATAACACTGTTTAATAGCTGCAGCATTGTGAATGTGCAACTTATATTCAGGGATGTCGAAAACCTGAAAAACTTCCTTGAAGCCGAAGACTGGAAAATCTAATTCAACAGTAAAATTATTTCTTGATAGTGGCAAAATATGTGATAAATATATTAGTACATGGTGTTTTTCATATTGCCCGTGTTATCATCCCTCAACTGATATCGTCCCTTGGGCTAAAGCCCTCGGGACCGATATCAAGTTCTCGGTCTGATAACAAGGGTCATATGAAAAAGACCATGTATTAATCTATAATTATTATTATTTACATCTACATAGTATCTATTAGAGAATGAAATCGTTAGTTAATTGAGAACACAAAATACTATAATAGGGTCCTCTCGATACCTGAGATTGTCTATGGATATGTTCACAACATGAGTTATAAAGAAACCCACATTCCAACGAGTCTATTTTTTTTATTATTTATCAGAATGAAATGAAAATACATACATGTTTATTTATCACGAATAAAGTGTCGATGTGCAGCAGACATTTGATTTATTTGATTTTTTGGATTCCCCATAGCAAACATGAAAAACGGGGTACTGTATAAATTTTGTGCTGATATCTCTAGTGTTATATATCAGAATGAAATGAAATTTTACACATATATTTAATGAAAGTTTGCCTATCTGTCTGTATGTTTGTACGGCGTTCTGTCCGGCAAACAGTTCGTGCACCACAAATCTAAAACTTTTATTTAAAGGGTTGTCTCTGTCTAACCACTATTTCGTCGTATATTGTATGTTCGATTTCTAAAGTACATGTTCACAGCAGCCATGCTTTTTATTATATATCCTTTAATAAGAAAATATTGGTAAAACTAGCTGATATAGGTCAGCTATATATATTTCACAATTCAGATTGGCTAAATTACGGAAAGCCTCAGTATCACGCTGCAATAGGAATGCCCAATTTTTATTGGCTAAATTATTTTCTCCGTTAATCCTTGAGCTCATCCTTGATTGTATTCCTGTGGTTATCTTTCAACTCGTGTAGATTATCACTGAAAATGACCAACATTTTCAACTCATTTTATTGTAGATTTGAGCAATTATAACAGTACGAACTCATGTTAATGCAACAACCAATTTGTTCTGTCAGACAAATAATGATCAAATCAAAGAATGGTATAAACAGTAAAACAAAATAAAATAAAAAGTAGCGAATAAGGAATAAGGAAAATAAAGTCATCAATAAGGAATATGTAAGGAATAAGGAATAAGTAACGAATAAGTAAGGAATAAGAATTAATAACGAATAAGTAGCGAATACGGAATAAGGAATAAGTAACGAATAAGGTATAAGTAACAAATAAGGAATAAGGAATAAGTAACGAATAAGGATTAAGGAATAAGGAATAAGTAACCAACTTGACGACCCTTTTTAATGGTTACTCCATAGACGGAAGAGTAGATACATACAGTTTTATGTATTATAAAAACAAAACGTATGCTCCCTTGTTACATATTATATATATTTTCTGTTTAGGAAATAAACTGAAATATAGTGAATATTTAAGAATTTGTTGAATTTTTTTTACATTAAAATGTTATCTTATAAACATCACAGACATAAACAAAAATTGCACTATACTACATTAACCTTTCTCGCCTTCATTTTTCACCCAAAGACTTTTTTCTTTGTCGTCTGCACATTTCATTTACGTAAAGGAAGAAACGTTTTGTAAAGAAAAATTACATTCAGATTAGAGATACACAGTTTATTGTTATTAAAAAATGTTTAAAATTCAAATTTTGAAATCGACATGATAAATAAAATCTGTTTTTGTAGGCATAAAACCTTATAGGCGCCACAAATATGAAGACATGAATATCACAGCTGTGTATTTATCCTTGGATAACTATTGTTAAATTGCTATCAAATAACGGATTACTTAATATACCTTATTCGTTACTTATTCCTATTTCCGTATTCGCTACTTATTAGTTATTAGTTCTTATTCCTTACTTATTCGTTACTTATTCCGTATTCCTTACATATTCCTTATTGATTACTTTATTTTCCTTATTCCTTATTCACTACTTTTTATTTTATTTTTTTACTGTTTATACCATTCTTTTGAAATATTTTGAAAAACGCAAGTGTGCCAACCACAAATTAACCTATTCCAGGGCGAAAGCATTCCGTAAAACGTGTTTACCGTCTAAACCTTAAGACTATCTGGCTTTAATAACTTGCCTTTCTGTTGCCTTTATTCCTTTCTTTTTTCCTCTGTCCCATGTAAGTTCTAAGTTCTGGTCTTAAGACACCTATTTCTACGTCCTAACTCTAGGACAAATTTTAGGACATGTCCGAACTTAGGATAGCATCGATAAAATATGTCCTGAGACTATCCCAGGACATGTCGTAGTCTAAGGACACATTCGTTAACACGGCCCCGGGATGTTTAAACTGTTAAATAATTTATTTACATAAGGGGGATTATCTTGATGTGTAAAATACATGATTGTGTAACGGCTAAGCATTTCAAAAATTAATACACGTGTATATGGGGAAAAATATCATAAAGGGGGAAATTAATAATACAAAATAATAGTTTTCAATAAATAGGTATTATGGGGTACAAAATATTACGGTTATAATAATAAAAATATTCTAATTTGGAAACGCGTTTTGAGATGCGTACACATACGAAACAACCAAGATTAAATATTAAATATCACCTAGAATAAAATAAAATTTTATTTAATAAAAATCTGAAATTCCAAGCAAATCGTAAATTTAGTGTTTCAATCAAAGCGAAAGAATTAATAAATATTTGTGTACGCGCCAACTTATCTGACGCACTCACATACAAAACACAAAAACATAAAGGATTATCATGGTAAGTTCAAAAACGATTGACGAAACATCACGAAAGAATTGTAGATATATCAAGATTTGGTGTTCCTTTTTTATATTATGGCGTTTTATTTAAATGAATGATAAAGGATTATCATGGTAAGATCGAAAACGATTGACGAAACATCACGAAAGAAATGTAGATATTATAAACAGTAATCCTGAAAAATGTACGATTTAATAGTTGCGTGCATGTTTGTTCTCACGCAGTAATTTAGGCGGGATTATCAAAAAGTTCAAGAAGGGCCTGTCGCTGGTTTAAGCGATCATGTATTTCCGCCAACCTATATGCTATGCGTTTTATTTGTTATAAAAAGCCAGTTGAACAATAAAATGTGTGTTTACTATAAATATAATTACAACTAGACATTGAACCCGCGCGAGCGCGGGAAAATAAACATTTTTTTTTTTTTTTTTTTTTTTTTTTTGTGGTGGCCATATTGACTATAAAAAGTTGTTGCGGCCATGTCATTGATGGAACAGGAACTCAATATGGATGTTGTGGCAGGCTTCCCATAAACTTTCCTGTCAAGTAGGTGGTTTCAGCTGATAGTTTCATGTCTATATATGATGTTGTATTCCAGAAATGGATGTGAATGCAAACTTTAACCAAGTCAATGAAGCGTGAAATGTAGGTCAACGTGACCCAATTGTCACATGGCTGTTCGTTACTACCGAAGATGGAAACACTGATGAAGTAGACTAAATGCCACGTAGAATTACCAAAATGGACCTTAAGGTTCCATCAAAGTCAAAATCTATGACGAAAACACAACCACATAGATTGTCAATATTTTTATTGTTACAATTAATTCTGAACTGGAACTTGATGAAAAGCTTTCATTAAATACACATTTCATAATGCATTACCTTTTTCCTTCAGAATAAATATGAAAATGAAATTGTAGATGTAAACATTTCCTTAGTGACGGATGAATTTTTCAAAAGATGCCGTGAGTTCCGTAGAGCATATTTTTGGAAAATAATTGTTCCAATTGTTCCATTGTCATTATGAGCAGGGCAAGCGAGGCTTAATTTCACAAATATATCCAATAATCAGACGATAAAAGCATTTTTAGTGTGTGGCTGCGTGTGATGTCCACGTTTATATTTATCAAAAATGTCCGAGATAAATTTCGTCATTAATGATAAAGAAGACCATTTGTTAAACATATTTTTATCTAGGGCTTACATGGAATTGTATGGTAGAGATATATTTAGACAGGTCATATTACAAATGATGTAAAAATAGATAATGGTTGGTGTTATCACTTTGTGCAAGGTATGTGGCACCGTTAAAGTCCACAATTCCTCTAAAGTCCACAACACCGCTAAAGTCCACAACAAATTTCCGCTAAAGTCCATAACGCCGCTAAAGTCCACAAAATGACCTCCGCTAAAGTCCACAAAAAAACGCCGTTAAAGTCCACAAGAACAAGTTCCGCTAAAGTCCACAAAAAAACGCCGTTAAAGTCCACACAGCTCTTTTCTTTGTTATTGAAAAAATAATTCTTTTCTTTTTATCCCGGTATTATAGTAAAAAGCATGGACTTTTGTTCTTGGCAGTTTTTTCTTATCGATCTGATTTATATATTTAATAAATGAAGATTACATGTATCTGCAGAAGATTTTGATCCTAATAATTTGATCTATCATGTACTGCGAATTTTTGTGAATCAACATTTATGATTTTGAAAAAGAGCAGTCTAATGTCGCTACAAGGCAGCACTCGCACCCGCAAAGTGGAAAGGAATTAATATAAGTAGCAAACTTGTTTTTCAATCCACTATGAATAAATTTGTATAAACTACCATTTATGAAAAGTTATCTGGTTCTATCTATAAACATAAGATCGAAACCCATTCAGTTTCTGTCATGCTTCCCAGCAGCAAAAACGGTCCATAAGCCTCAAAGATAGACTTCAAACCATAATGTTCACGTTTGAAATCACAATGATAATAAATTTTAAAATTCCACAATTGCAGAATATTTTGTGGCGCTAAGCAGATTTCGTTCACTGATTGGTTTGTATGTTTGTTTGGTTTGCTACAAGAAATAGATATTTGTTTGAGAATGTGTTGAAGAAGATTTGAAAAAAAAATGTGTGGATGCTCTTTACCAATGACGAGTAATAGAATTAAAGGTTTTATTTCAACCATGATATATGTATATGTTGTAGGGTACTGTGAAAACAATTTAAAGTTGTTAGTTTGATTAAAACACAGCCCTAATGGAAATCGGTTAAACTTGCATAAACTAGATTTAAGATTTAGATGTGAAATTCATCAGACTATAATACCAATCATTTTTATAGAGTCCTTTACACAGGAATTGAACCTGTCCCAAGTCAGGAATTCAGTGGTGTCGTGTGTTATGTGTAACATATTTGTTTTTCGTTCATTTTTTGTACATAAATCAGGCCGTTAGTTTTCTCGTTTGAATTGTTTTACATTTGTCATTCGGGGCCTTTTATAGTTGACTATGCGGTATGGGCTTTGCTTATTGTCGAAGGCCGTACGGTGACCTATGGTTGTTAATTTCTGTGTCATTTGGTCCCCTTGTGAAGAGTTAAATCATTGGCAATCATACCACTTCTTATTATTTTTTTTTTTTTTGATATTGAACAACAACTTTACTTTCGGTTAACCAGTTAAAGAGTTCGAACGATGATCCGAGTAACCTGATGAGCAAAACTATTGAATTGACAACACGAAAATATAGTATCAATGACAGGAAAGGTGATCAACATAATTTTTTGTGTTTTATGAGAATTGATAATAAACAAAAACGTAAGAAATCAAAATTTAATAAACGACAGGAATGACAGGAAATTCTGTACAATATATACATAGATCTTAAACGTTTTAAACCTCGGGAAGCATGTGATCTTAAGGTTGTATCGCTCCCTGACATAAATAAGATTTAAGAAAACACATGATAGTTTAAAGTTTTCTAAACTTTAGAGCTCCAGTGCTCGGGCCTCTTGGACATGCATTTCTTTCAACAAAAAATTCACACCCACCCTACTGAGGGTTAGTACAAAAGTTTTAATTATCTTTTGCAAAATATTTCTAGCAATGGTGGTCATCTTGGATGCTATTGGATACGAATCTAAAAGGAGATTATATTAAAAGAGTGATTCAAATTCTAATTGGAAGTTATTTTTTATATAGATAACTTCTAACTATCTATTCCGTGCCATCTTAAGTCAAAATTTTAGCTTTTTTTTTGTTATGTTGGCAAACTATATTAAGTCGAAAAAAAATAGCTGGAGGGGAGGGCATGATACATCACCATGACCCAATCTTCCTATGCTTATGTTAAGTAACAATTTAATTAAATCTAAAAAATCTTCTTCATACATTCTTTGTCGAATTTGTTGTATTGGCATGTCTTTCAACAGCAACATCAAAAAAAAATGTGTGGACTTTAACGGTGTTTTTTTGTGGACTTTAGCGGAACTTGTTCTTGTGGACTTTAACGGCGTTTTTTTGTGGACTTTAGCGGAGGTCATTTTGTGGACTTTAGCGGAAAGTTTGTGGACTTTAGCGGCGTTATGGACTTTAGCGGAAATTTGTTGTGGACTTTAGCGGTGTTGTGGACTTTAGAGGAATTGTGGACTTTAATGGTGCCACAAAGGTAAACATCCGAACAATCCAAAAAACACTAAGTTAGGAATTCCTTTGAACTTTACCTTATTTCTCCATAATCTTCAAAGTTCATAACCTTACAGTTTGGAGAAATTGCGTTATTGTTGAAAAACAATCCTGAATACATGAAGCGGAAACATCCCACTTGAAGGGGAATGTTTTTAATTTGTTTTATTCTTCTTCCGTAATTTCAAACAGAAATACATTTAAAATAAGTGCATACTTGTTTATTTAAATCAATTTGTTAAAATGATGCATTCGAGAACCTTCTAAGGTATGTGTTGGGAGAATTCATACCGGATAGTGCATACAAATGCCATTTGCACATAAACAAAACTGTAGTTTAAATTTATAAATGCAGATTGTCAAATCCGATAATAACCCTTATAATCTGAACCATACATCGTTTATTTTGAACCACGCGTTTTGCCGCCTATTCGGCTAATTCGTAAATTTAGTATTATAGATAATTCAATTTTGATAAGCCAAAGACCTAAACAGAGAACTATGTCGGTTTGATTGTATCAGAAGATAAATAAGATCTTATCTGATTACACATGCTGATAATGATATTGCAAGTTTAGAAGTCAGTGGTCAGATGATAAAAACCAGAAAACTCATAAAAGTTCTCAAAATATTCGATAAAAAACAGATTTTATTTTCCATCGATGTCAATCTTAAATACCTAAAATTATTTTGGAAAGTGTTGTATATCAGACATGTCAGAGTCAAGAAAGAAGCAAGGTATGATTTTATACTTTATTTCATTTATCTTACGTGATTAGTGTAAAGAAGTAGCATCGTTGATAAATAGCATGTACAGGTACCATCGAGTTCTCACTATAACCACCCTTACTTGAAAATACCTTTATTATCTACAGAATAACACTTAAAGCGGACATTATGCTTTTCTTTTACGATTTAGCTTGAAATGTTTGTTTGTGTGTTTAATTGGTGTTTTACGCCGTTTTCACCACATTTGGCTATTTCGCGGCGGCCAGTTTTTATTGATGGAGGAAGTCAGAGTACCCGGAGAAAACCACCGACCTTCGGTAGGAAAATTGGCAATCCTTGTCAATTAAGATCGGAGTCGAACACACCCAGCCACAGGAGAGATTCGAACTCACAACCTCAGCGTTGACAGGCTAGTGATCACTAGTAGTCATGACCAACTACTCGGCCACCGAGGTCCCCGATTGAAATGCAACAATTGGCCTAGAATTTTCTGCGTCATAAATTCTTCTAGTATTGCCATTTGTTCTGCCCTGTTGATAATCACCAGACTTGTTTTTTCTTTTCATTTTTTTAAAAGAAAAATCCTCTGAAATAATGGAAAATGCCCGGCACAGCAATGATGTTACCATGTAGAAAAATATTAATTTTATTATACAAATGAAGTTTCCCAAATTTGTTTTATTTCATTAGAAAACTAAAATTCAGAAAATTGTTCTTAAAATTAATACATTCCTTAAAATACCAGTATTTAGCAAAATTCAAAAATAATAGAATAAGGGTTCTTTCATTGAATTGCACATGGTAGATCATCCTTAGCTGAAATTTGGCTTCCTATTTCGGTATTTTTGGTTGAGTACTTCTTGTTTAATATAAGTTTGGTTTTTGGTCTTCCAAATGTTTCGGTTTTAATGCTGCATGAAATGCATCGTATACAGCATAGTATCAATTTACTATATCTAATATGAGTACCTTTGGATTGTTATTTTAAAATACTTATATTCGCCACACTATCAATCTTAATGTACATAAATATTTATAAAATTTTGAAGATCTAATAATTATGATAATATATAAACCTAATTCCCACTACGTGCAGCTAGTAACAGTAACATGGTAATATGAGATCTGTCATATTAACATCATTATCATCCAGTGCAATATGTATCTACATTGTTAGACTGACCTCCAATGTTTATCAATCAATTACAGTTAATTAAGGCCTTGTGCCAATAAACAAATCATACAGTGATAATCGTGGCTATAACAGATATGACTATAGGAATGATAGGGTTTTTATTAGATTATTTTTTCGATCCAAATTATTTTTATCACATTATTCATCCTGAAGAATCAGAATTTTTCTCTGATTCAAGTCTTGTAACTAGTATGGCCGCAGTTTTAAATTTTAAAACGAATATATTATAAAAGAGAAAATTAATAATAAACTTATTATCTTCAGATTCGGATTGTAAATGTATATCTACCAAGGACAATATCCCAGAAAAAAGAAAGTGTCAAATAGAAGGGTGAATACAAGAAAAATTGTTTTTCATTATTTTAGCTCATCCTGTCCATGCAATTGAGAAATTATGATCACTTTGTTAATTTCTGTCTTAGCTTTCCTTTAAATGCGCACTGAGCAGATTGAGACGAAAATGTGTTGGATTTGTCTCTGGGTAACGGGTCTGGACCTTCAGCCAAAATGGCCACTGTCACTTAAGTTAGAATATATGATTTGTAAAAAAAAAAAAATTAAATGTCCTCTGTAACAATTGGATTTATTGAGACCAACGTACCTTTCCTGGAATGGTGCATAGGTAGTCACTTTTGAAATTCATGTCTTGATTAATTTCTGACCTTAAAACTTAGTACAACATTAGAACAAAATTTAAAAACGTCAATTAAAAAAATCACGTCAAACTATGGTGGAATGGTTCTTATGCGACTTTAGTGGAAGGGTCTAGACTTCCCAATATGGTTACTGTGACATGAATTATAAAAATATTCTTGGTTTATTGTGACCAAACTGTGACAGAATAGTCATTAGGTGGTCCCATTGAAAATTTTGATAGTATAGACCAGTTTGGACTACCGATAATAAAAACTAAAAGAATGAGCAAAACAAATATTTCAAACAACCTATTAGATCCGAGGCCAAAATTAACTCATAGTGCATTTTATATTAAAATGAAATTGAATTACCATGTGCAAAGTATACTTACAATCAAACCGGTCTATAAAGGGCAGCTAAGGGACCAGAAAAAAGTGCCCTATATGAGCAGGTTCCCTTTATAGAGAGGTTAATTTGACATACTTTGTTCATGAATGGGACTTTTCACTGTGCCCTTTATAGACAGTGATTTGCTATATAGAGGTGCCCTTTCGAGCAGGTTCCAATCATAATACCAAATTTTAAAAAAGTCATAAGTGTTACATGTAACTCAAGATATCAGCAGAAATATCTCCTAGAGTAGCAGAATTCTTAGAGAATGCAGACAACAATCTAAATATTGACCCTTGCGACAGCTTATTCAATTTTTTTTAAAACACCAACTTTAAACATCCTCCTATAGATTTAGAACAAAATCCATGTATAGTTTGGCTTTACCCCTTTTGGTCAGTTTGGTATTTTTAAATTGCTCTTCAACTTTTGGATTATTGTTTTGGTTTTCAAATTTTTAGTCATCAATATTGGTATCAAAGAATTATTTTTTAACCACTGAGTCGATGCCACTGATGGTGGACTCCAAGTTACCGAGGGTATCCCCAGCTCAGTTGCTAGTATTTCGATACCAGCCCGAAATTGATACTTAAAATTTACTGTCAAAAAATTGTAAAATATGTGAAAACTACGGAGTATCTCCCTCGTGCATAGCTCTGTTCGTAGATGGTATTGGCTTTACCCCTTTTGGTCGTTTTTGGTATTTTGAAATTACTCTTCAAGCTTTTGGATTATTGCTTTATTTTTCAACTTTTAGGCCTTGAGCACAACTGATGAGTCGTAAATCGACGAAATGTGCATATCTTGGGCATAAAAATTCGTATCAAATAATTATAATTTATAAGGGTCAGAAAATAAATACGGAAGAAATACCGTAAATTTATGGAGGGGATTATATTCGTTTACAACGACAAGTGTGCACTAATAGTGGTCTTGGGCCATTAGGAGATTTTTTAGACCAAATGTTGATGGGATGTTACTATAAAGTGGTTCTCATTCTTAACTGAGTCCCTTTGTGTTAGCCTTGGAAAAAATATTTTTTTACTATAATTTCCATATAAATACGTCTGTAAATCTACAATACCAACTATAAGTAGTCAGCGTGTGCTCTTTCTGAATTAGGCTGGAAAATCCTAATTTTTTATCAAATGTATAACCCACCTTGCCAAAAAATAATAATGGGCAAAAAGCTTAGAAACTTTCATCCTATGAAACTATTTGGTCAATTGAAACCAAACCTTTGTGGTATGTTTCATTAAAAGAATTAAATTAATGACCGGGAGTCCAATGTTTGGACCAGTGAGTTGTCTTTTACAAAACAGAATAATCCCCAACAAATATGCAAAAAAAACTTTAGGAAATGAGACGCAACGTCGATGGAAGTATGTGCAAACTTTGATGAAAACGGATTGTGTTGGTTTGGATCTTTCATAATATCGCGCCTAACCCCTGATGATATTTCTGTGTGTAGGACGCGAAGTCCTTATGCCACTAAGGCGTTACAGGCTTACAGGCTCCTAGGAGCCTTCGCTGAGTATTGTAGAATGCATGTTATTTGCACTTAATTTTTTAATATATGCGACTAGCATAAAACTAAACTAAAACTACAAGAAACAGCAAAAAGTTCGTCCGACCGAATTCACGAGGACAGATATTACAAAGGTACATTTCAAAGAAATAAAATACATAGTAATACAAGACAACAGAAGAACAGTAATTCCTAAAACAAAACTAGGAGTGCCATTAGGAGCTATGAAAAGATTAAATACTCCGTCAAAAAGTGTCAGATTTGAGAATGGGAAGATAGATGATAACATATTTCTGAAATATAAATATTCTCGATGACTACATTTTTCAAAACGTCGAAAGAGAAATAAAATATGAACCAGAATGCTTTGGTTGGTTTCGCCGAAAACATTGCAATATTCATGATAGTTTTAATTACGAAATCAGTGTTGAGCTAAGTAATTGACATAAGAATCAAAGATATTCATTCGCGTTATTCTGTCATTTTCTCGTTACTTTGATATTGACTGGATACTTAATGGATATTATTTGCAAACAGTTTTTATATCACTTTCAGGCAAATCTGCAACCAACCCCAGAAGAACCATCAACTTATTATCTACAGTCTGAATGAAGATTTCCAGAAAAACATCCAAATATTGCTCTTATACTAGAGCCGTTACTTTTCTTTGCTGTTACTTCTCACCCACATGTGTGACTCGCCGTAGTCTACTGTGTATCACATTATATATTGATTCGCATCAATGTGAAGCTGAGGCTAAAGTTTCATATACATGTATCATGGTTCCAAGGATTATTCATGTCTGTCATGCATTTGATCAATACAGAAAATATGAATTCTAAACACTTGAAGACATTCAGAATTTATTAATCAAATATGAGATAACATTACTACAACATATATCCATAGCCGAGCTCCTTCTCTGTATCATTCCTTAAAATTAATCTATATTTTCTTTCAGTTTTATTATTGTGTCAACATTATACCAATCTTTTCAAATATTTAAATTGAGATCCCGTGTCATCTTTATATGAATATTACTGACTTGTTTAGGGCGTTTCAGTCTGTGTATTCCTCTGGCGTGTAGATTGTTATTAAAATACCTTAATATGTAGCTTATTCAGTTATATTTATATGATATAATTAAAAAGATCACAACTTAGAAGCGCACACTTATTTAAACCAGCGTATTCATTATTTTGGTCGTAGTATTTCATTTCTGAAGAGTTTTCTTTCCAAAATATCAGTTCTGTCCAGATGCAAACAATCATATTGTTCATTAGATTTTGGAAGAAATTTCTTCCAAAATTTACCAGTTGAATACCTTTGTACAAGAAATACTTTTTATATGAAAAACTTCTGTATAATTATTACAGCATAAAAAGGACCATAAATACATTCAATGGAAACGTTTCTTCTCTGATATCCGACTATATTTCATTTTCAATCACTGTAACATAACTACGTACATGACGTAACTGACTTACTTTCTGCAATAGAAATAATTTCAAAGCAAAGGAAATCTTTTTTTGTATATAAATGTCAAATTTTATGCATAAATAGGAAACCATATTTGCAAAATGCTACAGTTGATGCAAAATGGGAAAACATAGTCGATAAAAAGGAAATCCTGGATTTTCCTTTTTTATTTTGGACACCATTTTTTTTAAATGATATTGAACATGTTGATGTACCTTGGAACAATTTTGGAGAAAGTGCCCGAACTGCAACAAATGCATAGTCATATTCATGACAAATTCAATACATAAGATTGTAATTATACTTTGAGTTAAATATTTTTGTTGACATTTGC
The DNA here is from genome assembly GCA_028015205.1 of Mytilisepta virgata. Classification (NCBI taxonomy): domain Eukaryota; kingdom Metazoa; phylum Mollusca; class Bivalvia; order Mytilida; family Mytilidae; genus Mytilisepta; species Mytilisepta virgata. The sequence goes on from CM051521.1 coordinate 73,985,378, forward strand.
TTGTTGATGGTTTTCAGCATACACCTATCTTCTGGGTCTTGTTTTACTTAAGCATTTCAATTTAGGTTAGTTACCGCTAAATAAATATCTTTTGTGGTGGACTTTCGTTCCCTTGGGATATTTACTATTGCTTAATTCTAAATGGCTACGTACATTACAAAGAAGAAACCACCTAAAACTAAGTTTAATACAATGAAGATTTGCGGCTTGTACGTTCATTTAAATGTTCTCTACATGATTTCGGAATATTGTTTCTACCCTCAGAATTGTAATGCTTGAGCACTGCTCGGGAGACAAAATTTTCTGTAAAGAGCAGAATCTAAATCAAAATTGGTATTTGATAGAATTTTTACCTATCACATTTTATTACATTATGGTTCTGCAATTTTTCTTCCCAATCCTCGTTTATTTCATTGAATTCTATTTTTGAATCAGTGATTTGACTGGTTTAGTGCATACATGAGACTAATTAGATTGATCATTTATTTATAAGATGGACCGCTTGATTCTACTGCTTTGGAAAGAAAAAACTGAATTCAATGAAATAAATAAGAATATGAGAATTCGAAAGATTATTTACAGTGCATTTAGAAAAATATAATATTTATTTTAATATGTATGTGGAGGTTAAGCTTCAAGACAGATGAACCGACCATGGCCGATCAAGTGTCATACCAGGCAATTTTAATCATACATATTTCAAACAGTATAAAGCAAGAAAGAGGGTTATCTAAGGGTTATGAACTTTTTGGCCAGAAACTGCCGCCGATAAATTTTTAGAAGAATATGGGTGAAAGAATACGGAAATGACAATACAGTGAGTAAAAGCCAGTCAAATGTGAAGTCCGGTGGAGTATCAATTCCAGAAGGACGTGGAATCTAACAAGATATCTACTCTCATAAGTGAAATAGAAATTTCGTATCGACCAATCAATCCCTGGTGAAGGTCGTAAATTTTGGAGTGACGAAATTAACACAGACTGAACATAACCCTGTGTTAGAAGTTTATGTCACAGCAATATCCGTATAAATCACATGTGCGAATCAACTGTGAAATGTACACCCAATAGGCTGGAGACGTTTGTATGTTCACTATCAGAAAATAATCACGTTTGATTTTAATCGCCCGTTATTATATATAAACAAGCACAAATCTAGATACAGTGTATGAAGCAGAAATTGGTATGTATGTGGTCTCTTTAATTTTAAGTTCTCTAAGATAGATGAATGTAAGAAATATGAAGCGACAAAACATCATCTATATAACGGAAATTGATATTAAAAGACTATGTTAGTTTCTTTTCGTTCCGATTCAGTAGCCCATGTAAAAATTTAGCTTGATATGAAAACAAGAACAGGTCTTCCAAAAACAGTAACAATTGAGACGCCTATTCTATTGTCTATTGAAAAACATATTCTCCAAACTCATCAAAGGTTTTATCGATGTCTTTGGCAAGGGTGTCTTTAAATTCCAGCATGTTAACAATATCAGTCTCAGAGTACGTTTTGTACGAATGTGTGTGTTTTTGTCAAAATACGCCTTGTTATTACCTAATACCAGATAGGCATAGCTTTGTAAACCTTGTTTTGTGCAGAACCATTGGTCAGTCAGCAGACGAAAAACATATTTTAGTTTATCATATGGGAGGATGGTACAAAGTGTAGAAAACGTTTTTTGTGCTTTCAAAATAGATAAGGTAGCTAGAAAGGAGATGTTCCTTTAAGTATTAAGAATGGTTTAGAATTCACATCGGATTCACACCACTAGTTGAGTAGGCTTTATCACAGTAGCTCTTGAGACCTTCCTTAATTTATGTACATAAAGTAGTTAGGAATTTTGAAACGGGTTTACTAGTGCATTTGGCACTGCCTGTTATGTACCTTTGTTTGCATGGATACTTATGAAGTTTGGTTATCCGGTAAAGGGAATGGAAGATAACATTGTCATCATGTATAGCAATACCAAAGGAAGATAGAACAAACATATGATTTTTGATAACATTTTTAGTTTGCCTCAAAGAAGTTGAGGGGGACTAATATGGTACCCCGGCGTCCACGTCCGCGTGCGCGTACGCGTCCACAGCCAGTTCTCAGTAACTAGTTGACTTAGGGTCATCTATATTTGTGTGCAGGTGCAAGTTGAAGAGACTGACCATGTGACGTAAGATGGGTTTATGTCAAAAATCAGTTTTAACATACAAAGTTACCTACAATCTAATAACTTGGTGTAAAGGTGCATCTCGTAGCACAACCTCCCGGCAAAATTAGGTCACCCTGACCTACTTATTGCACTTCATTGACTCAGATTAAGTTTTACGTCCGAGTTTAGTTCTCCGATACCAAGGGACCTACAATCATATTACTTGGTGTGAGGGTGAATTTCTGGTAGAAACGCATACTCCCACCAAACGCAGGTCACTCTGACCTACTTGTCTCACTTCATTGACTTAGGTTAAGTTTTACGTCCGAGTTCAGTTCTCCGATACCAACTGACCTACAGTCATATTACTTGGTGTCAGGGTGCATCTCGGGGAGTAACATAGCCTTCCACCAAAATTAGGACACTCTGACCTACTTATCACGCTTTATTGACTTAGGTTAAGTTTTTCGTCCGTGTTCAGTTCTCCGATGCGTTGGGACCTACAATCATATAACTTGGTGTGAGGATACATCTCGGGGAGTAACAAAGCCTCCCGCCAAAATTATGTCACTCTGACCTACTTATCGCACTTCATTTCCTTAGGTTAAGTTTTACGTCAGAGTTCAGTTTTCCGATACCAAGCGACCTACAATCATATTACTTGGTGTGAAGGTGCATCTCGGGTAGAAACATAGCCTCCCAGCAATATTATGACACTCTGACATACTTATCACCCTTCATTTCCTTAGGTTAAGTTTTTCGTCCGAGTTCAGTTCTCCGATACCAAGAGACCTAAAATCGTATTGGTGTGAGGATTCATCTCGGGGAGTAACACAGCCTCTCACCAACATTAGGTCACTATGACCTACTTATCGCACTTCATTTCCTTAGGTTAAGTTTTACGTCAGAGTTCAGTTCTCCGATACCAAGCGACCTACAATCATATTACTTGGTGTGAGGGTGCATCTCGGGGAGTAGCATAGCCTCCAAATTTAGGACACTCCGACCTACCTATCACGCTTCATTGGCTTAGGTTAAGTTTTACGTCAGAGTTCAGTTCTCTGATATCAAGCGACCTACAGTCATATTACTTGGTGCGAGGATGCATCTCGGGGAGTAACACATCCTTCCACCAAATTTAGGTAATTCTGACCAAGTTATCGTACTTCATTGACTTAGGTTAAGTTTTACTGCTGAGTTCAGTTCTCTGATACCAATAGACCAACAGTCATATAACTAGGTGTCAGGGTGCATCTCGTGGAGTAACACAGCCTTTCACCAAAATTAGGTCAATCTGATCTATTTATTGCGCTTCATTAAGTTAGGTTAAGTTTCACGTCCGAGGTCATTTCTCTGATACCATGGGACCTACAATTATATTACTTGGTGTGAGCATATATCTAAGGAGGTATCACAGCCTCCTTCCAAAATTAGGTCAGTTTGACCTACGTATCGTGCTTCATTGACTTACGTTAAGTTTTACTTCCCAGTTCAGTACTCCGATACCAAGCTACCTACAATCATATTACTTGGTTTGAGGATGCCTCTCGGGGATTAATTTAAATGATAAATATTAAAATGCTGCATTAATTATCAAAAAAGATATGGTGAAAAATGAAATCACACTGTTTCTGGTCAACAAACGGTTTACCTGTCACATGCCTGTATACATACAATGTACCTTTGTACCTGAATTAAGGGTTTCAACAATAAACATCCGGACAGTCAAGGTACAATATACATGTAAAATCGTTAATTAGTTATATTTACCTGAAACACACAGCATGTTAATTGCGGAGAACAAATTTCTTTACATGTAAATTTATTTCAGATAAAACTCAAATAAATTTTACAAAAAAAAATCGCTTTTCTTTAGAAAATTATAAAAAACACCTTGCATGATAACCCAGTTTGTATAAATTGGTGAAAAATTTCATATTAATTATTGTCACAATTTCATATATTGGAATTATAATCCATGTGAAATGTGCCCATATAGTGGATCAAATTTGTTTCGGTATTTAGTGATACATTTTATTACTAAATATTTTAAATGAAAAGTTTTTTTTTAAATTGAGGACGAGGAGTATGCTATAATTAATACAGAGTTCTCGACGGACGATAAATGACTGGCATGAATGGGACCAGTACACGATAACTGGGTATAGAGTCAAAACAGAGTTACCTAACTTAATTATGACCGATATAGTTGCATATGTTTATTACATATTTACAGGATATTTAAATTAGTTATTTTAATCCCAACCTCAATCTTTTACAGGACATACAGTAATACAAATGTACAGTTATTCCTTAGATTTTATTTTTCATACCCACCCTGAAGCTTAGGGATATTTTATCAGTCAACGAAATGGCCATACAGTGCATCAAATTTATTGAGGTATTTTATGATATAGTTTATTATCAATAATTTATCCCCACTAATGGAATTATTTTTATAACTTAAAACACTTACTGTACATCTTGTTTGAAAAAGAGAGCAAAACCTACGTTTCAGATTTTTTATTTCTTTTTGTTATTGATACGATAGCAAGTTCCACAATTTTATAAGCAAAGGCCAAGTTGTTTGTATAAATATTAACCTTTGCCTTTCCATCCAGTCAGCAGACAGTTTTATTAAAATCAATAAAGACACATACCTTAATGATACAATCACAAATGGAAAACATATAAAGTGCTATCATTTTGTATAAACATATATCACATAGGACATACACAAAAAATTTACAACAGAAAAAAATAATTTCACAAGCATATAACTTATTTCACCAGGCATGGAATTAATTTCATAGACAAAGGAACTTATTTCACCCCGTAATGAACAAATGCAATAACAAAGAGCTTATAATTAAGTAACATGTATCACATATAAAGAACCTATTTCACATGGTGTAAAGAATGTTTGGATAAAATATGGACCGCTTTTCATACACGTGGAACTTTTAAACAACATTTTTCTATACAAAAAAGTTTCTACTACAACAGATTTCATTCAAATTTAAAACACAAAGAAACTTTCGACTTAAAATTGTGTTTCGTGTCACCGCCAATATGTTATTTGTTTTTGTGTAAGGTTCATATTTTATGTATCCTTTAATCATCCATAATCATCATTATTTCATATTCATTTAAATCAATGACGTATGACGCATCACGTATATCTTATACTTATCACATTTCGTACTCGAGCACACCGTAATATATAACCTTGCACGAGCAAATTAACAGCGCTATTAATAGCTAAAGTTACTTCATATTGATATTTGCGCTTGGTGTGTTAACAGCTGTGGCTTATGCAATGAAGCAATTTGCAGAATAAATATTTACGTGCTTAACCATTTATTTTCTACGCCAATGAAGTTCTAAAATACTCGGCGTGACTTCAGCGAGATGGTTAGGTCCTTCGGTTATCTGCAATTCCTATAAAATTTGAATTTTTTCTACGTATATGCTGTTGTTAACAACTTAGTAATATTTGGCACAACGACTAATATTTTGTCATCATTAGTTTTGTTATGCAACGATATTTTACGATGTTGGGGTTCAACGACCATTAGTTTTTGGCTCAACGACAAATTTAACTCTGGTGTGTTCGTTTTGTTGACACAACGACATTAGTTAATAGCGAACATGTGATACCTTAATAAAATTTTATGTGTTATTTCAGTGGAAATTACAGCCACTTATTTGAAATGTGAAGCAGTGCTTTATATCGCTCGATTTTCGAACCATAATAATGTTCGATAGCGAGTGAAGTTAAAAGCCGTTGAAAACCAGCGCTATGTAAAATAACAATCCAAAGATACTTATATTAGATATAGTAAATTTATACTATGCTGTATACGACGCATTTCAAGGAGTTACCTCTCATCAGCAGCATTAAAACCGAAACATTTGGAAGACCAAAAACCAAACTTGTATTAAACAAGAAGTACTCAACCAAAAATACCGAAATAGGAAGCCAAATTTCAGCTAAGGAGATCTACCATGTGCAATACAAGGAATGAACCCTTAGTGTTTCTATTAGTTTTGAATTTTGCTAAATACTGGTAATTTCTGTAACAAATCAATGAATAATCATGTCAGACAAGTCTGACGACTGGGTTAGCGAATACCCTCGCTATATGTGTATATATGTTAGTTAAATACGCCCGACAGTACATGAATGTTAATTGTCTTATGGAGGCGCATACCTGTCATTTAAATTGTAAACTTACTCGTCGTAGTATGTAGTATTTCTATTAGACCAGCTGTGAAAATTTTTATGGAATTTTCCGTGTGAGGACAAGCTACATAAAGAAACTGTAAAATTATTGAACTTTATTTGACTTTAATCACATTTGTTTGCATAAATTGTAATTAGATCCAGTTTAAAATTTTATTTTATACGGATTTGATTATTTTATGTAAGCTTTAAGTGTGAATACTTGTTTTCTTGATAATAATTTTATATGTATTTTTTTCAGTGAAATGATGAAACTGCATGACCAAAAGCATGTCCTTGAAGTCTTTACTTTCTGCACTTTACTTTGAACTTTAAAACTGACAGATTTATGGTAAGTTCATATAATAATTCATTTTCATTATTCATTCATTCATTTGTTGTTATGTCCGTGTTAGTAATTATTTGTATTATGGCGAGCGGCGGAGAGTCATTATTGAAAACAGAAGGTTTGAAACAGGAGGATATACAGAAAATTATTAAATATCTAAATGATCATACTGAGTATAAAGTCGTTACAGGCGACGAATACAATATTTTAAGGAAACATAGTTCACCCATAAAGGCAGTGAAACAGGAAAAGGGTGATAACCCTCCCCTAGACCACCACCTCCTGATTTTGATGTTAGTAAAATACCCCCAGCTATCCCTATTAGGCAGAATAAGGTGTGCTTTACTCAGCATGGTCATAATTTGCTAGGCACATCTACGAGTCAGTCATCTACTTGGCATCGCCCAAGAATATCTACATTTTCTGGTGATCAGAAAGGGGAAACTACATTTGATGTGTGGAAGTTCGAGGTAAAATGTATTAATAGAGAGGGGAATTATTCAGAGGCCGTGATATTACAGACAATGCGAGGGTCTTTAAAGGGTCAAGCTAGGAATTTATTATTGACATTGCCAGAAGACGCTACTCCTAGTCAGATTATTTAAAAGCTAGAGGGTGTGTTCTGAAATGTTTACAGTAGTGAGGCCCTGCTTCAAACATTTTAACAACAACCCAATCAAACGGTGGCCGATTATGGGATAAAGCTTGAATCAATCTTGCAGTCTCCATCGAAAAAGGTCATATAAGTTCAGATTCTAAAGATGAGATGCTTAGAACCAAATTTTGATCAGGTCTTAGTGATCCACTGTTAAGGAACGCAAGTCGTCACAAATTTGATACTGTTAAAAATTAAGATTCTTTAAGACGCGAGATACGAGCCATTGAACTTGATTTGGCAAATTCCTCTTCATCTGGATCTCATTCAAATATTCAGCAAAATTCTATTTCCATTGAATCCCAAAAGTTAAATGAAGTGTTAAAAAAGTTGGACACGTTCAATAAACGTATGGATTCAATGGAAACTGAATTGAAGCAGTTGAAATCTAAAAGTGACGTCACACAACAAAGTAGCAATACCAGTCTGCGTGTTCAAGGTTATAGGGGTTTTAACAGTAATTTTGGACAGCAGAGAGGTAGAGGTAATTTTAGGTATGTAAACAATCGTAGTAGAGATTACAGAGGTGGAAATCAGTTTACAAACAAAACCGGTAGCAATTTAAACGGGTAGGAGTCTCTAATGTGGGGCAAATTTGGGACTTTTCTTTTGATGGTAAACTCAACCCTTGTGATGATAAAACTTTATATAAAAGGATGGTTGGAAGTCCGAATGAGACAGCAATTTTAGTGAACAGTCATAGGATTAATGCTTTGTTAGATAGTAAGTCAATGATATCAACCATTTCTGAGTCTGTGTTGAATTGTTTGAATCCAGTTCCAAACATTCGAACTTTAGAGGATTTTTTATTATCTATTTCTGTGGCAAGTGGTGATAAGTTACCTTATCTTGGTTATGTTGAAGTTGAACTTCAGGTTCCTTTTCTTAATGAAAAGATTCCGGTTCCATTGTTAGTGGTTTCAGATACTGAGTATAATCAGAAAGTTCCTGTGGTTATAGGTACAAATGTTCTTAATATTTGCAAGTTAAGTGACACTTAAGGTTTGGATAGTGTTCCTGGAGAATGGGATATTGCTTTATCGTCTCTTTGTAGTACTGATGATGCTAGTTTAGTGTATTCAACAAATAAAAGAGTTGTAAAATTGATGCCAATGTCAATTAAAACTATGGAATGGTTCGTTCAAATAAATCAGTAGGTTCTACGGCTGTAACAGAAAATGTTGAATGTGGGGTTTCAGATTGTATTCAGTTTGTCCTCGTATTGTGGAGTTAAGATCCCAGAATAAATGTAGAGTTCCTGTAAGATTGTTTAACATGACTGCAAAAATTGTTGAAATCAAACCAAAGTCTGTTCTTTGTGGTCTGAATAGTGTAAAAGTGATAAGACATGTAGATCCTTTTGGTGAAAATAGTGAGGGAGAAAACTGTACGCAAGGAATGAGTATTAGTGATTCTGAAATAGAGAAATTAGGCATTAAAGTCGATGAAAATTTAGATTATGACGTCAAGCGTAAATTGTACGATTTGTTAGGGAAATGGAAGACTCTATTCTCTACTAGTCCCACTTATATTGTCGAGCACGAAATTAAGTTAACAGATGAGACACCGTTCAAAGAACCGTACAGACGTATTTCACCATCGATGTTTAACGAAGTTCGTGAACACCTCAGAGAAATGCTGGAATCGGGTGCGAGTCCATTTTCTAGCCACGTAGTACTTGTACGGAAGAAAGACAATAGTTTAAAATTGTGTATCGACTTCCGGAAGTTAAATAAACGTACTGTGAAGGACACGTATCCGTTTCCACGAGTGCACGAGACAATTGATTGCCTTTATGGTGCAAAATATTATTCTAAGATCGATTTGCGCTCGGCGTATTGGCAGGGCGTTATAAAGGAATCCGACAAGCACAAAACAGCTTTTTCTCTGGCGCCGTTAGGTTTCTTTGAGTGTAATCGTTTGCCGTTGGGGTTGACAAATGCGGTAGCGTGCTTCCAGAGATTGATGGAAAAATGCATGGGTGAAATGCATTTACGCGAATGTTTAATATTTTTAGATGACGTTATAATATTTTCGAAAACCATTGATGAGCATTTGGACAGGCTTGGCGCAGTTTTCAGTCGTTTAAAACAGACAGGTCTTAAGTTAAAGGGAAGTAAATGCGAATTTTTCAAAACGCGTATAAAATACTTAGGATTTGTAGTTTCAGAAAATGGGATTTATCCTGATGATGGCAAGATTGAAGCCGTCAAAAACTGGCCGGAGATTAAAAATATTAAGGATTTACGAACATTTTTAGGATTTACCTCGTATTACAGGAAATTTGTCAGAGATTACGGTAAGATTGTTAAACCACTAAATGATCTTTTAATTGGTCACGTTACCAATAAGAATGGTAGAAAAAAATCCATAAGCAAGACTAAACCTACTCCGTGGACGTGGGGAGAAAAAAAGCAGACCGCTATGGATACGATTATACAGAAATTAACATCTGCTCTGGTATTAGCTTATACTGATTACACACTTCCGTTTGTAGTTCATACGGACGCGAGCGCAGATGTATTAGGCGGAGTTTTGTATCAGCGTCAAAACGGAACGGATCGAGTAATAGCGTATGCTAGCCGTGGTTTGAGAGGTTCGGAAAAACTATATCCAACGCACAAGAGAGATTTTTTAGCCCTTAAGTGGGCCGTGACCGATAAGTTTCATGATTATCTGATTGGAAATAGATTCGAGGTAAAAACAGACAATAATCCGTTGACATACATACTAGATAGGGCCAAACTCGACGCGACGTCTCATCGTTGGGTAGCGTCACTTGCCGAATACGACTTTTCCATATCGTATCGCAGTGGGAAAATAAACATAGACGCGGATGTATTATTTCGTATAACTCCGAAAAAAGAGATTGGGAACGATATTGTCAAAGCTGTTTGTACTTCCGCGGTAGTCACATCTTCGGAAATTCCTATGATTGAGAGTGTTTTGCTGACACCTAATTAACACGTGGGCGTCTGATCCAGATTTACAATATCCTGTTGAACTTAGTAATATTAACTGGTTCGAAGAACAGAGGGCAGATCCTATTTTGTCGCAAGTTGTTAAGATAGTAGAGAGCGGTCAAAAACCATCTAATCGTATACTGTGTCGAAAACCGAGAGAAGTGCGAAAGATTTTGAACGAATGGAATAAGCTCAAATTTAGAGATTGGGTATTATATAGACATTGTAATTTACAAGGTGAAAGTGTGCAGCAATTAGTGTTACCGGAAGTGTACTGAAACGTAGCTTTTGTTGGTTTACATGACGATGTCGGTCACCAGGGTCGCGATCGTACTCTGTATTTAGTTAAGCGACGTTTCTTTTGGTCAGGTATAGATCGAGACGTTGAGAAAAAGTTATCTACTTATATGAACTGTATACTACGAAAGTTTAAGGGAAGAAAAGCTGCTGATCTAGTAAATATTACATCTAGTCATCCGTTAGAAATAATATGTATCGACTATTTGAGTCTAGAGAAGTCGAAGGGCGGTTACGAAAACATACTAGTGATCACTGATCATTTTATGCGTTTCGCGCAAGCCATACCAACGAAAACTCAGTCCGCGCATACGACATCACGGATCATTTTATACAATATTTTTCGTTTCCTGCCAGAATACATAGTGATCAGGGGCGAAACTTCGAGTCAAAAGTTATAAGTGAGCTTTGAAGATTGGCTGGAGTGAAGAAATCTCACATAACGCCTTACCACCCTCAAGGGAATGAGCAGTGTGAGAGATTTAACCAAACTCTACTTAATATGCTTGGCACACTTGACGACGATCGAAAATCGGATTGGAAAAGCTATGTTGCGCCTTTAGTTCACGCGTATAATGCTACCAGACACGATAGTACCGGTTTCAGTCCGCATTATTTAATGTTCGGGTGGCATCCTTGTTTAGCGATAGACGCATTTCTAGGTATACAGACAGATCCGTTACCAGGTAAAGATCATACCACTTATGTAAAACAACTTGAAAAGCGTCTCAAGTTCGCATACAAAACTGCAGCTGCAGAAGTAGAAAAATCGAATAAACGTCACAAAAGAAGGTATGATATCTAAGTTCGTAGTTCAATTCTAAAACCTGGAGATCGCGTATTGATGAAAAATGTTTCGATAAGAGGAAAACAGAAGCTTGCTAATAAGTGGGAACGATGCCCATATATTGTCCAGATACAGCCAGATCGTAATATTCCTGTGTATGTCATAAAACGGGAAGATGGACCGAATAAAACTCGTACAGTTCATAGGAATTTATTACTTCCGATAGGATCGATTACGATGTCAGATACAAATGCAGATCAAACAAGAGCTAAACAACCAAAAAGTTTAGTAAATTTACGTCGAGATGAACAAGCTAAGGTATGGCATAATGGCATACGGGTAATCGAGATGAAAGCACTAAAGTAACGGAATCTTCTCCTCCGTTTGAAGAAAACATTGATAGTATGGGTGAGTCGTCAGATAGTTCGGATAGCGAAATATTTTTATGTTACCTCCACCTCCGTACCCAGCATGTAGGTCAACTAAACCCGTATGCACCAGATTTCTATCCGAATGCTAGAATTCAGAGAAATTTGACCGATACGATCGACCAAAACAGTATCAAGATCTTTCGGACGTGATTTACATTTAAATATTGGTTTTTTATCAGATCCAACCGAAAGAATAATATCTACTGATAAAACGCATTTATTAAACAAGAATGACGGGGAAAACGTTAGCGATGTTAGAGTAGATCAGAGTGGTAGATCGGAGAGAGAAATTCAGGAGAAGGCTAGGGTAGATGAAAGTACTAGTCACGAGAGAGAAACTGGACCTGTTATTCGAAGAAGTTGTAGGGTTTCTAGACCACCTTCACGATACAGAGATTTTGTAATGTATTAATCAGATTTAACAAAATTGAGTCTGTGTAGCGAGGCATTGCCACATACACTTTCAGATTCAATATTTATGATAATTTTAATTGCAAAGTGTTTATTTTTATTTTATGTAGATGAATTCGTACAGTTATGCTTCGAGTAGAGGAAGATGTTTGGTTGGTTTGGATTGTGGTAAAGTTTTTGTTTTGCCTAGAGGAAAACTTCTTGACTTGTATAGAATTGCCAAACGTGTTCTTCAATTTATTGAAGGGGTTAAAATTGTATATTTTGTGTGCGGAATTCCTGATATATGTGATTTAATAAGAGATAAAACAAATGTTATGAAGAATCTTATTTGGATCTAAGTCAAAGTTTAGAAACAGCCGTTAATAAGCTGATTGATAAATTTCAAGAAGTTGTGAATGGTTTACAAAGTTTAGGATGTAAAGTAGTGTTCACAACTATCACTACGATGCATTTTGAAAAATGGAATCATCAACGAATTTTGGTTCGTAAGACCAAATATTTAAAGTTTGAATCAAATTATCAGGAAATGCAGGATAGACTTAACGCTATCCTTATGCGTCTAAATCAGTTCATTAATGAACTTAATGTTTCAAATGACGCGAGTACACCTCTCTTTCATAGTTTTGTACATCAAAGATGTCAGGGTGGTAAAGTTCGTTACAAGTATAAGAAGTTAATAGACGGTTTACACCCGTCGGATGATCTTGGTAAACGATGGGCAGACCAGATTATGAAGTCGATTTGTGACAATGATGCTAAATTTGCATAAATTTTGTATTTTCTTGTAATAACGTTTTTACTGTATTGATTTTAGTGATCGGTTTGTCTATAGCGCGGCATTGCCACATATAGCCAAGTTAGATTCTTTGTCAGTATTTTTTTGTAAAATACGATTTCTTAAATTCGGGGACGAATTTTCCCCGGGGAGGGGACTGTGTCACCGCCAATATGTTATTTGTTTTTGTGTAAGGTTCGTATTTTTTGTATCCATTAATCATTCATAATCATCATTATTTCATATTCATTTAAATCAATGACGTATGACGCATATTATACTTATCACATTTCGTACTTGAGCACACCTTAATATATAACCTTGCACTAGCAAATTAACAGCGCTATTAACAGCTATTTTTAAACTAAAGTTACTTCATATTGATATTTGCGCATGGTGTGTTAACAGCTTTGGCTTATGCCATGAAGCAATTTGCAGAATAAATATTTACCGGCTTAACCATTTATTTTCTACGCCAATGAAGTTCTAAAATACTCGACGACATTCGCAACAGTACAATTTAGTTGCATAGTGATATACAATGTTAGAGATTTTATTGAAACTTAAGGTAGGTACAATGAGTAGAACATCTGGAGGATAGAACGGATTAATTTTTCAAGTAAATTGATATTGTTTTGGTGGTCTTCTTTTTGCCTTTTTTGAGAATAAATAAAACGCCTGTTGAAATAAGGGAAACATCTTGGAATATATCAGTTACTTCTCTTGTTCCTGGATCATTGGATATAAATCTATGAATTTCTTACTAAAGGGCAACACATTTGGTACGGTGCTGATTAAATAGCTGACAAATTTATATTTGATCAGTTTTTTTATATTTTTATAATATTTGACACAATATTGCCACTGTTTATTTCGTTTTTACATTTGATCATAGCGCCGTTTTAACTGCGTATATTATATCCGGATATTCTGAACGTTTTAATCGTCAAATACAAAACACAGAATTAGGCTACCGATCATTGAAAATTGACCAGGCACATACCGAAGATCTAAGCAAAACTTGATGAAACTTGAAGTGAGAGTCGAAAATTAATTGACTTTTGAAAAAAAAACTGCTGCTAGAAGAATTTATATGCATACCTTCAGGAAATATTTCAATGTAAACACAGCCGAATTGAAACAGGGGCTTCAACTGGATAAATAAATGTTAATTTACTTATTATACGCGCAAATATTCCCGCTCTAGCAGCAATATTAATAAGGAGTTATTTCATATGAATCTGTTACAGTTTAGGTCATTTGAATTCGAAAGATTCTTTGGGTGTGCCATGAGGTTTACTAGGCATATGGAAATTTCTAAAACAGTTGGTCAAGTGGTCGTATGTCACAAACTTAAATTGACGGTCTTTGAAATCCGAAACTCTTTGGGCCCGGACTTTAGAAAATTAAAATTTTAAAACCTTATAGCACATTTACATATTGTGCATTACACTACTGTATAAAAACAAAATGCATAAATTGAAAAATAAACAGTTTGCGTCATAATCTTGAATTGAAAATTTTGAATTTCGACCTATGTAGGTCCCAGTTTTAGACAATTTCAATTCTAAAACCTTATTCTGCATCTTCATATGGCGATGACACTACGGTATAAAAATAAAATACGAGTTTAGGTCACAAGCTTCAATTTATAATTTTCTAAGTTCGACCTCTGTGGCAATTTATTTAGAAAATCAAAATTCTAAAACCTCATTGCGCATCTACAGGTAAACAACAAAATGGATAACAGGGAAGGTCAACAATGACATACCAATCAATCAAAGCAATCCGATTGACAGAACTATGGACCAAAACATAAACACAAACAGGAACACAACATAGAGTCATGATAGTCTGGCGTGGTACAGACATATTATAGTGGTGGGGCTAAACCGGTTTTATGGGTATCCAAACATTCCTCTTGTCAATCCTGACACTCTGGTGTCTAAAACACACTATAAAAACCAATACAGTATGATTACACTACAAAGTGAAACAAGGTAGTATGCAGCCATCCTACAGTACAGATCATTTAAAACATCACCCTCAAACAGACATCAAGAAAACATGACGATTCCAAGCTGACGTACACAAGAGATTATGATTGGTCCGTTTGTTCATAATCTCTGCATAAAATTACCTTGAAGACAGATTTGGTCCTAATGACTGTTCCACATGTCCTTAGGATCACGACCAGGACCGCTTCTGATTTCGCCCTAAGAGCGGAGCATGCTTACAAAGTTTGGTCTTGCGACCATTTTCGTCCTTACGACCAAATCTATCTCTGCTTTAGTCGTAAGGACGGCGCATGCGTAGCATATCAAACGTACTTGCATTCTGGAACTGGTCATCAGAACGGTTCATGCATTGATTATATTTTTAAATCAAAACAAATAATTTGCTTCCAAGACGTTCAGATGATTTTGTTAAAAAGTACGCAGACTATCACCGTATATTTCATAAAATTGTTCTATTCGTATTTTAGGATATATAATTTTTAAGTATTTTTTCTTTCTTTCAACTGTAATCTTTATCTTTATTTTTCATTGTTTTTTATTCATCATACCTTATAACCTACTTAGGGAATACAAATTTGCATTAAAAAAGGTTTGGTCTTCTTAAGATATTTATTTCCTATCAGATTGTGTGATATAAGATAATTATGATTTTTTATATTGATATTCTTTTAAAGTGAAAATCCAGCATTTCTCAAAGTTGACATAGATTTATTTTATACTTTTATGAAGTTCTGATATGAATTTTGTTTTCATACATTTGTTACGGTACCTTAAAAGGCTTCTTTGAGACTTAACGTAATAGATTTTAGATGACAAAATTTTAATTTCAACAAATATTAGGTTCATACTTATTAAAATTAAGCCCTATCAGTGTGCAATGTAAGATCAAAGTGATTTTTGTTGTAACAGAAGTGTTTTTAGAGTGAAAATACAAGTTTCATTTACTCATTTTATCCTTTTATGAAGTTTACACATGAATATAGTCCAGAAAATTGCATACGATATCTGAATATCTTCTCCGTGACTAACCGTAATACTTGTCAGATAAAAAAGTTAATTTCACAGTACAAAAAAAAAAAAAGCTTTTCAAACATTTTTAGGATAACACTTAGTGAAATTTAGCCATATCAGATTGTGCGGTATAAGACAAAAGATATTTTGGTTGTGCCTGAAGTGTGTTTTAAATTTGAAATATAAGTTTCAGTATTGACTTAAAATAAAATTCTACACTTTTATTATATTTTATTTTTCACAAATCTTTAAATTCATGTTTCTTTTTAATGGTTTCACCAAGTCTTTTAGATTCATAACATGAATTTATTACATTCGACAATATGAATAACTTTGTGTACATTATAAGTTATCATGCTTTGACCCAACTAACATGATTATTTAGACAGTGTCGAAAATTGTTGAACGGTGAGGGCGAAAATGCTCCGCCCACTGATCGTGTAACCTGATGATCTATTGATTTTCCATGTAGCGCATAGTTGATGTGTTTTTATGCCAACTAAAGATGGAGCCTGGTAAAAGACGATTTGTCGATACAAGTGATGAAGAAATCGAACAAAAACGTTTGAAAATGAGTGCTGATAAAACATTAAAGCAGAATATAGCAGCAGCGACTATTTTCCGGGAGTATTTAAAAGAAAAGAAAATGGATCCAGGATTCGAACATTATGACACATTAAAACTAGATGAAGCGTTGGGCCATTTCTATATGGATGTGCGTAAAGCTGATGGAAATCGTTATAAAACAAATTCACTGCAGTGCTTGAGATACTCATTGAATAGATATTTAAAGGCTCCACCGTACAATAAAAAAATTGACATTGTGAATGATGAAAGATTTAGCGCTTCCAGAGAAAATTTCAAAGCGGCAATGGCAGAACTAAAACGCATGGGATTAGGAGACGTCGAGCATTATCCGTCTATTGACGAAGCTGACAGAAGGAAACTATATACCTCAATATATCTATCCTCAAATACACCATTTGGACTTCAAAATAAAGTTCAATTCGATATTCGCTTGTATTTTTGTCGACGAGGAATGGAAAATATGCCACAAATGACAAAATCCACGTTTTCTGTCAAAAAAGATCCGAAGACGGGGCTAAAATATGTTGTTAAAACTTTAGATGAGCTGACAAAAAACCATCGCAGCAGTGACAAAGAAAAAACTTCAGGGATAATGCCAGAAAATTCCGGTTCTGAATTTTGCCCCGTGTCCTCCTTTGAAAAGTATGTAAATAAATTAAATCCGGAGTGTGACAAACTATGGCAGAGACCGAAAGATCAGTTCTGTGAGGAGGATCCTACATGGTATTATAACATTGCTGTGGGCGAAAAAACGCTTGGCAATTTCATGTCATACCTGAGCAAGAAGTGCAACTTGTCTGAAACCTACACTAACCATTCTATCCGAGCTACCGGGGCTACTGTTCTAGCTAAAAATTCGTATTGCAATGCACAGATCATGGCCGTATCTGGACATAAGTCAGTAGCATCCCTTTCTTTGTACCAGCGGGTTGATAATGATGATAAGATACGTATGGGACAGACGTTAACAGAAAGCATCACAGAACCTTCTAAAGCATTAGCTTTAACTGTTGGTGAAACATCATCGAATATTCGTGCTTTACCAAGCTCCAGTTGTACAGTGCCTCCTAAAACTTTGCCAACTGGCCCTTCTTCTACATTTCTTCCTCTACCGAATATTACAACAGGAAGCACCGCTGTCATTAGTACAGAACGTAGTTCCGTTACTTATAACGTTGGACAAAATACTCTATATACATCTGGTAAGGAATACAAAGCGGCGCCTTTACCATTTAGCGGACCCTTGCCATGCAATACTTTTAAGCCAAAACATTTAAGTACAACCCAACAAGGAAACAGCACACAGTTATTTAATGAATCATTGCAAGGTGTCAATCTAAATGAACTGTTCAATGATTTTACTGAAACTTCCGTAAACATAAATCGTACTACACTTTGTCCACAAGTTTTCAACAACTGTTCCGTAACTATTGTTTATAAAAAAGAATGACTTCATTTTTAGAACAAGAACGGATTTGATTGTTTTAGAACATATTTTTATTTAGAGTTTGGTTTAATGTGCTCGGGAGCATTTAACTTTATTTGATTCCATCTTATATTGTTTTTATTTAGATTTTTAATGGTTTTCTGGACGAAAAACATTTTTTTACATGTGTTATCACTTTTAATTTTGTATGATATATTACAGAGAAGTATAATAAATATATTTTATTTGAATTGCTCTAGATCGATAAAGCCCTGGATTGCGTCATGCATGTATAGATGTCAACCAGTGGAATTTTCCATTCGCCGACCGGTTAACAGGTCAACTTGCCTTATGTAGGGCAATACACTAAGGTTATCACAAGACAGCGTGTTCCTTAATTTGTTCTTTTTATAGCACACATGATTTAAGGTCAACAGGTTGAGCACACATGATTAAAGGTCAACATATTACAACGCGATTGCTGGTTGGCTACAGGCACATGTTTTTTAAGAAGTTTTCTTTTTGGTGGCAATTTGATTGGGTTGTGTATGGCGAACATGGTTATTTAGCAGATGGCAAGGCAGCCAGTAGAATTCAAGTTTACAACTGCATAACCGTACAATAATACTTATTCATCTTGAAACTAAAATATCATTATAGAATAGAGAATGAAAACGGGGAATGTGTCAAAGAGACAACAACCCGACCAAAGAGCAGAAAACAGCTAATGGCTACCAAGGGTCTTCAACGCAGCTAGAAAATCCACACCCGTAGTCGGGCTTTAGCTGGCCCCTAAACAATAATACATAACTATTTTATCATTTTTGAACGGACTATTATTTACTCATTTTGACATACATCACATAATTAACCAATAACAATAAAATAATAACATTTTATTTATCCCCAGGTAATACTTTTTCGATATAGGACGGCAGTTAGCAGAGGCGATTATTCAAATCTCTGGTCACGAGAACAGACCATAGATTTTAAAAATCAATAAAGTAGAGATTATGACTGGTTAGACCAGAGATTTGAACCTGTCCTAATGGTTGCTTTCAAATCTTTGGTCGAGTAGTCGCAGGACTAGTCCTATGTGTTCTAATCTCTGGTTTTTTGTCCTAGAGCATCTGAGAGATTTGAACCAGAGATTATGTTAACTTGAGGTGATGTTTTAACTGAGCCGTACTGTACACTTGTATATAGGAATTAAATTCCTAAACCCCAAAGTCAAAGAGGAGTTGATGTCACAAGAAAGTGTGACGGAAGGGTGAAGGTAATCGCTATATCTCCGAACTTTCTTCGAAAGTGTGGGGATAGCTAGAATTGTCACTGACCTCACTGTGTGAGTCCCCTATTTGCAATTACAAGGTTTAAACACGTAAAACCCTTACGTTGCAAGTATCCGGCGATAATTAGTTTGCTTCATGCACATCTACATATGATGCCAACCTTCATATGATGTTTCATCAAAATCCATTGAACGCTTTAGGAGGAGTTGTGTTTAAAAAAAATGTATACCGATAGGTTTGTTTATGTATGTGTCATTTATTGAAATGTTATGCAAGTTGGGGGAGTTATAGTGCATTCACAGAACTATACAAAAGTACTTATATTTTCATACCCGCATTGTGGGTATATTGTCGTTGTCTCAGTCCGTCCGTCTGTATGTCCGTCCGTCACACTTTCTTGTGACATCAACTCCTCATTCAGATTGGGTATAGCATTTTAATTCTTTCACATTAGTGTTGAATATAAGGTTTTAAATTTTTTGATTTCGCTGGAGCGAAATTTGGGGTCGAAAATGAGCGAATTTTCAAAATATGCTGAAAACATCAATTTCAGAGGCATTTTTTATGCTAGGCTACCTTCATAGGTAGATTGTCCATGATGGACAGGTGCAAAAAAAGATGCTCAACACACAATTTTAGACCCATGGCATATAGGAATTACTATAATTATCAAAATATGCTGTTCATTTTTTTTCCATTTAAAGCAAAAATGTAAATAAATTTTCTGACTTCATTAAATCTGCCAGCACCCCACATTCCCTCCCCTCAAATTCAAATGGTCATCCTCTTATTGGGTTATGTGAGATGGGACTGAAATGGTTTTTGCTATAAAAAAAGTCGTAATGCAGATGTGGCACTGGTTTCTGCGGAATTCCTTTTGAATTGTTATTTAAAAAGTGTTTTAAAACTATTTTATTATTTGAAAAAAATTAAATATGTAGGAATTGAACCCAAACTCGCATAGATTATACGAGTCCACCAGGGTGCAGTTTTTTTAATATTGTTTCATAAATATTTTTATATATTTTTATATTTACATATTTTAACAATTTATGTTGATCCCAGCATTATTGAGGCACATGAATCAACACTGTTAGTTAACCTTTTTTTTTACTTCAGGCATTTTATTCCTTTAATTTATAATTAAAGATATTGACCCCAGCTCAATTGAGACATTGTCAGTTTATCACTTTAATTTGTTTTAAAAGATGTTGGTCCAAGCTCTATTGAGACACATGAATCCACATTGGTAGTTATCGGAAAGTCTTTAATTTAAGATATTGATCAACTAGAGAATGTCTTGGGATTGACATAAAGATTTTTTTATCCTAAAATAAAATTTTCATGGTATATTTTAATTCGGGGTACGTTTTGGCCTTAACACTAAATTTGCATCAAAATCATCACTTGGATGAAACAAATGTGGGGGTGGGAGTATAACCGTTGTCTCCGACAGTACTCTAGTTTATTTTATCATTGCAACCATGGGGAGAAAATTGTTGCCCTAATGTATGTTTAGTATATACATATAAAAAATCGAAAATTGTACCAGTGAATATACGTGGAAAAAGTTTAAGCAAAGGAACTGGCCTTTTTGTTGCTTTTTATCGAACTTAGTTTAAGACTGGCCCTAGTACACAGCCTAGTCAATTAAGCCACAGATGTGGTCAGATAAATGCAACTGCGAGGTCAGTTAACAAATAGCACACATTATAACAGGTAATGAAACCTGACCAGTGCATATCAAGATTAATATTAGATACATATATGAATAGAGCAAATAAAATGGAAATGCTACTCCAGGTTTTAGATGAATATCAGATTCAAAAAGAGAAACATGGTGGTAAACACATATACACAATAACTTAAAACAAAAGTTTTCACAAGCCAGTAGGATAGATATGATTTTTATAGGGAGTGAATTCATTCCATTAGTAGGATGTAAAATTCAACCAGCAGTAATTAATTCAACCGACCATCAAGGCGTATTCTTGAACTTATGAACTAGCGCTACAGAAAAGGGAAGGGGTACTGGAAAATGAATAATTCAATTCTGCAAGATGATGAATATGAAAAATTAATTAATAAGCTAATAGCTAATCATTTTAGAGACAATCTTATATTAAAAGATGTAAGACTAGAGTGTGATATATTTAGAATTGAATTAAGGGAGACAAATATTTCTTATTGTAAAGCAAAAGCAAAACTAAACAGGTAAATTTTACAGAAGCTTGAACATGATCTAGAGAAAAAAAATTACACGCTGGATTTACAGGAAATTAAAGATAGTAATTTGGAGAAAGATATTCAAAAACTCGGAGATGAAATAAATAAAATTTACGAAGGTAGAAACTTTGGGGCCCAAATGCGTTCTAGAGAAAAATGGGTTGAACTCGAAGAAAAAACAACTCCTATTTTCTAGGCTTAGAAAAACAAAGACAAATTAGAAAGTCAATTAATAAATTAAAAAGTCTAAATGAAGAAATTTTAACAGATCAAAAAGAAATATTATTAAACATTAGAATTTTTTTTTATAAAACTCTATATACTACAGTAAATCCGAATATAGTATTAAGAGATCGATGTATATTTGAAACAAATCTTGAAAAAGAAATGGATGGAAATGGAAAATCAGTCTGCGATGGAGAAATAACAATAAAAGACTGCTCGGATGCTATTTTCAAAATGAAAGTTAACAAATCTCCTGGTTTAGATGGGCTAACAGCTGAATGTTTTAGAAAATTTTGGAATAAACTTAAATTTATTATAGTAAAAGTCCTTAATAAAGGATAAACTGAGCAAGAACTTTCTTTTTCACAACGTACATGTGTATTAACACTCATTTTTAAAAAGGGGGTCCCCTATCACTAACCAATTATCGCCCTATTTCACTTGTGAATGTTGATTTAAAACTTCTTTCATATGTTTTAGCACAACGTTTGAAAACAATTTTACCTAAAATTATAAATGAAGATCAAACTGGTTATGTAAAAATAGATTTATCGGTTTTAATCTTAGACAAATTCAAGATATTATAGACTACACTGATACTTATAAAATTGATGGAGCAATAGGTTTATAGACTTTTCGAAATCTTTCGATTCGTAGGATTGGAATTTCATATATTCAGTTTTTAATCATTTTGGATTTAATGATTCTTTTGTAAGATGGGTTAAAACATTGCATTACAATATTCAAATATGCGTTATGAACAATGGGTGGATATCAGAAAATTTTTAAAACTCAAGGGGTATACGACAGGGGTGTCCTTTATCAGCTTTTCTATTTGTTTTAAGTGTAGAAACCATGGCTTTAGAGCTAAGAAATAATAAAGATATTAAAGGGATTACTATTACACTCGATGCGAAAATCAATAGTATAAAAATTTCACAATTAGCAGATGACATTACGCTTTTTCAAAGCATGATCTTGAACTAGCGATGAATAAAATAGAAATTTTTGGCTCTTTCTCTGTGTTAAAGTTAAACAGAAATAAAACAGAAGGTCTTTGGATATGTAAATTTAAATCTTGTAGGGACAAAATTGCAGGTATAAATTGGACAGATATACCTGTTAGATCTCTTGGTGTATATTTTGGTCATTGTGAAGAGAAATTTTTATAGGGATTGCATCTGTAATCCAAAAAACCCTATTTAAAGCAGATAGATAATAGTTGTTTTAATTTCATTTGGGATAATAAGCCAAATAAAGTAAAAAGAAATTTGATCATGACACCATACGAGAGATGGGGGGTTAAAAATGATTGATATCCAAGGTTATTTTATGGCTTTAAAAGCATCATGGATTACTAGATTTATAAACAATCATGATCGAAATTGGAAAGTAATTCCATTGAAATACTTTGATGTATTTGGCACAAACTGGTTAATTTTTCAAACAAATAATGGGAAAACTGATTTGATTGAGAGTCTAAAACATATCCCAGAATTTTATAAAGAAGTTGTAAAATGCTGGAAGCTAACAGGTGGAGGTGAGACAAAAAAAAACCAAAAACATTTACAGCTATTAGAAAACAAATTATATGGAATAACAAATACATAAAAATTTCAAAATAAAACCATCGTGTTTGAAAATCGGAATAAAAGTGATCTGATATATATAAATGACATTCTAGATAATAAAGGGTACATATCACAAAATATTATTCTAAACAAATTGAAAAATAAGTGTAATTGGATCAGTGAAATAAATATCATCACGACTTCATTACCAAAACATTGGAATGATATTTTAAAAACAGAAAGTTCTATAAAAAGCAGTGTCAATATTCAAAAACATCAGTTTTTTATGGAAAAAAATATCTGTAAAGATGTCATCATTATCAAATAAAATTATTTACTCCTTAATATAAACTCCTTAGTAGAAAAAAATGTGAGCTAGCTATTGGCCTAAATAAATTGTTAAAAATATTAAATGTCAACTATATAATTCGTAAAGATATGCTATATGTATTTATTTTTCAATATTTACATGAAAATAAACTAAAATGTTTTAGATGGTCATTACTACAATATGTTGTACCAACCAAAACACTTTTATTGCAGTGGAAAATAGCAAGAAATTATACTTGTAACTTTTGTAGACAAGAAGAAGATTATTTTCATTATTTCATATCATGTTCTTATTTGACAAGTTTTTTGGGAAAAATATATGAAATTCTAGCGTTAAATAGAGTAAATATTAGAATTACATTGAAACATGTTATATTTGAATATCAAATTTTAGATGAAAATTACTTTTATTTCAACTTTTTTTCGAACGATCATATGCTTTTCAATTTACAAATCATATTATGTTTCAGAACCAAAAAAAAAAAGAAAAAAATGTTAATTTATTTGAGATATTTGCAAAATAATTTACTACGAGAGTTTGTGAAACTGATGAGACAAACAAAATGTTAATAGTAATTAAACAACAGCTATACACTGTATGATTATTATTGTGTGATATGTCATTATAAATAAACATCATGGGGAGATTGATGGAAAAATGCATGGGTGAAATGCATTTACGCGAATGTTTAATATTTTTAGATGACGTTATAATATTTTCGAAAACCATTGATGAGCATTTGGACAGGCTTGGCGCAGTTTTCAGTCGTTTAAAACAGACAGGTCTTAAGTTGAAGGAAGTAAATGCGAATTTTTCAAAACGCGTATAAAATACTTAGGATTTGTAGTTTCAGAAAATGGGATTTATCCTGATGATGACAAGATTGAAGCCGTCAAAAACTGGCCGGAGATTAAAAATATTAAGGATTTACGAACATTTTTAGGATTTACCTCGTATTACAGGAAATTTGTCAGAGATTACGGTAAGATTGTTAAACCACTAAATGATCTTTTAATTGGTCACGTTACCAATAAGAATGGTAGAAAAAAATCCATAAGCAAGACTAAACCTACTCCGTGGACGTGGGGAGAAAAAAAGCAGACCGCTATGGATACGATTATACAGAAATTAACATCTGCTCTGGTATTAGCTTATACTGATTACACACTTCCGTTTGTAGTTCATACGGACGCGAGCGCAGATGGATTAGGCGGAGTTTTGTATCAGCGTCAAAACGGAACGGATCGAGTAATAGCGTATGCTAGCCGTGGTTTGAGAGGTTCGGAAAAACTATATCCAACGCACAAGAGAGATTTTTTAGCCCTTAAGCGGGCCGTGACCGATAAGTTTCATGATTATCTGATTGGAAATAGATTCGAGGTAAAAACAGACAATAATCCGTTGACATACATACTAGATAGGGCCAAACTCGACGCGACGTCTCATCGTTGGGTAGCGTCACTTGCCGAATACGACTTTTCCATATCGTATCGCAGTGGGAAAATAAACATAGACGCGGATGTATTATTTCGTATAACTCCGAAAAAAGAGATTGGGAACGATATTGTCAAAGCTGTTTGTACTTCCGCGGTAGTCACATCTTCGGAAATTCCTATGATTGAGAGTGTTTTGCTGACACTTAATTAACACGTGGGCGTCTGATCCAGATTTACAATATCCTGTTGAACTTAGTAATATTAACTGGTTCGAAGAACAGAGGGCAGATCCTATTTTGTCGCAAGTTGTTAAGATAGTAGAGAGCGGTCAAAAACCATCTAATCGTATACTGTGTCGAAAACCGAGAGAAGTGCGAAAGATTTTGAACGAATGGAATAAGCTCAAATTTAGAGATTGGGTATTATATAGACATTGTAATTTACAAGGTGAAAGTGTGCAGCAATTAGTGTTACCGGAAGTGTACTGAAACGTAGCTTTTGTTGGTTTACATGACGATGTCGGTCACCAGGGTCGCGATCGTACTCTGTATTTAGTTAAGCGACGTTTCTTTTGGTCAGGTATAGATCGAGACGTTGAGAAAAAGTTATCTACTTATATGAACTGTATACTACGAAAGTTTAAGGGAAGAAAAGCTGCTGATCTAGTAAACATTACATCTAGTCATCCGTTAGAAATAATATGTATCGACAATTTGAGTCTAGAGAAGTCGAAGGGCGGTTACGAAAACATACTAGTGATCACTGATCATTTTACGCGTTTCGCGCAAGCCATACCAACGAAAAATCAGTCCGCGCATACGACATCACGGATCATTTTATACAATATTTTTCGTTTCCTGCCAGAATACATAGTGATCAGGGGCGAAACTTCGAGTCAAAAGTTATAAGTGAGCTGTGCAGATTGGCTGGAGTGAAGAAATCTCAAACAACGCCTTACCACCCTCAAGGGAATGAGCAGTGTGAGAGATTTAACCAAACTCTACTTAATATGCTTGGCACACTTGACGACGATCGAAAATCGGATTGGAAAAGCTATGTTGCGCCTTTAGTTCACGCGTATAATGCTACCAGACACGATAGTACCGGTTTCAGTCCGCATTATTTAATGTTCGGGTGGCATCCTTGTTTAGCGATAGACGCATTTCTAGGTATACAGACAGATCCGTTACCAGGTAAAGATCATACCACTTATGTAAAACAACTTGAAAAGCGTCTCAAGTTCGCATACAAAACTGCAGCTGCAGAAGTAGAAAAATCGAATAAACGTCACAAAAGAATGTATGATATCTAAGTTCGTAGTTCAATTCTAAAACCTGGAGATCGCGTATTGATGAAAAATGTTTCGATAAGAGGAAAACAGAAGCTTGCTAGTAAGTGGGAACGATGCCCATATATTGTCCAGATACAGCCAGATCGTAATATTCCTGTGTATGTCATAAAACTGGAAGATGGACCGAATAAAACTCGTACAGTTCATAGGAATTTATTACTTCCGATAGGATCGATTACGATGTCAGATACAAATGAACGAGCTAAGGTATGGCATAAAGGTAATCGAGATGAAAGCGCTAAAGTAACGGAATCTTCTCCTCCGTTTGAAGAAAACATTGATAGTATGGGTGAGTCGTCAGATAGTTCGGATAGTGAAATATTTTTATGTTACCTCCACCGACACGCATCCGTACCCAGCATGTAGGTCAACTAAACCCGTATGCACCAGATTTCTATCCGAATGCTAGAATTCAGAGAAATTTGACCGATACGATCGACCAAAACAGTATCAAGATCTTTCGGACGTGATTTACATTTAAATATTGGTTTTTTATCAGATCCAACCGAAACAATAATATCTACTGATAAAACGCATTTATTAAACAAGAATGACGGGGGAAACGTTAGCGATGTTAGAGTAGATCAGAGTGGTAGATCGGAGAGAGAAATTCAGGAGAAGGCTAGGGTAGATGAAAGTACTAGTCACGAGAGAGAAACTGGACGTTCGAAGAAGTTGTAGGGTTTCTAGACCACCTTCACGATACAGAGATTTTGTAATGTATTAATCAGATTTAACAAAATTGAGTCTGTGTAGCGAGGCATTGCCACATACACTTTCAGATTCAATATTTATGATAATTTTAATTGCAAAGTGTTTATTTTTATTTTATGTAGATGAATTCGTACAGTTATGCTTCGAGTAGAGGAAGATGTTTGGTTGGTTTGGATTGTGGTAAAGTTTTTGTTTTGCCTAGAGGAAAACTTCTTGACTTGTATAGAATTGCCAAACGTGTTATTCAATTTATTGAAGGGGTTAAAATTGTATATTTTGTGTGCGGAATTCCTGATATATGTGATTTAATAAGAGATAAAAACAAATGTTATGAAAAATCTTATTTGGATCTAAGTCAAAGTTTAGAAACAGCCGTTAATAAGCTGATTGATAAGTTTCAAGAAGTTGTGAATGGTTTACAAAGTTTAGGATGTAAAGTAGTGTTCACAACTATCACTACGATGCATTTTGAAAAATGGAATCATCAACGAATTTTGGTTCGTAAGACCAAATATCTGAAGTTTGAATCAAATTATCAGGAAATGCAGGATAGACTTAACGCTATCCTTATGCGTCTAAATCAGTTCATTAATGAACTTAATGTTTCAAATGACGCGAGTACACCTTTCTTTCATAGTTTTGTACATCAAAGATGTCAGGGTGGTAAAGTTCGTTACAAGTATACGAAGTTAATTGACGGTTTACACCCGTCGGATGATCTTGGTAAACGAAGGGCATACCAGATTATGAAGTCGATTTGTGACAATGATGCTAAATTTGCATAAATTTTGTATTTTCTTGTAATAACGTTTTTACTGTATTGATTTTAGTGATCGGTTTGTCTATAGCGCGGCATTGCCACATATAGCCAAGTTAGATTCTTTGTCAGTATTTTTTTGTAAAATACGATTTCTTAAATTCGGGGACGAATTTTCTCCGGGGAGGGGGCTGTGTCACCGCCAATATGTTATTTGTTTTTGTGTAAGGTTCGTATTTTATGTATCCATTAATCATTCATAATCATCATTATTTCATATTCATTTAAATCAATGACGTATGACGCATATTATACTTATCACATTTCGTACTTGAGCACACCTTAATATATAACCTTGCACTAGCAAATTAACAGCGCTATTAACAGCTATTTTTAAACTAAAGTTACTTCATATTGATATTTGCGCTTGGTGTGTTAACAGCTTTGGCTTATGCCATGAAGCAATTTGCAGAATAAATATTTACCGGCTTAACCATTTATTTTCTACGCCAATGAAGTTCTAAAATACTCGACGACATTCGCAACAGTACAATTTAGTTGCATAGTGATATACAATGTTAGAGATTTTATTGAGACTTAAGGTAGGTACAATGAGTAGAACATCTGGAGGATAGAACGGATTAATTTTTCAAGTAAATTGATATTGTTTTGGTGGTCTTCTGATTGCCTTTTTTGAGAATAAATAAAACGCCTGTTGAAATAATGGAAACATCTTGGAATATATCAGTTACTTCTCTTGTTCCTGGATCATTGGATATAAATCTATGAATTTCTTACTAAAGGGCAACAATTGAAACAGGGGCTTCAACTGGATAAATAAATGTCAATTTACTTATTATACGCGCAAATATTCCCGCTCTAGCAGCAATATTAATAAGGAGTTATTTCATATGAATCTGTTACAGTTTAGGTCATTTGAATTCGAAAGATTCTTTGGGTGTGCCATGAGGTTTACTAGGCATATGGAAATTTCTAAAACAGTTGGTCAAGTGGTCGTATGTCACAAACTTAAATTGACGGTCTTTGAAATCCGAAACTCTTTGGGCCCGGACTTTAGAAAATTAAAATTTTAAAACCTTATTGCACATTTACATATTGTGCATTACACTACTGTATAAAAACAAAATGCATAAATTGAAAAATAAACAGTTTGCGTCATAATCTTGTTTTGAAAATTTTTAATTTCGACCTATGTGGGTCCCAGTTTTAGACAATTTCAATTCTAAAACCTTATTCTGCATCTTCATATGGCGATGACACTACGGTATAAAAATAAAATACGAGTTTAGGTCACAAGCTTCAATTTATAATTTTCTAAGTTCGACCTCTGTGGCAATTTATTTAGAAAATCAAAATTCTAAAACCTCATTGCGCATCTACAGGTAAACAACAAAATGGATAACAGGGAAGGTCAACTATGACATACTAATCAATCAAAGCAATCCAATTGACAGAACTATGGACCAAAACATAAACACAAACAGGAACACAACATAGAGTCATGATAGTCTGGCGTGGTACAGACATATTATAGTGGTGGGGCTAAACCGGTTTTATGGGTATCCAAACATTCCTCTTGTCAATCCTGACACTCTGGTGTCTAAAACACACTATAAAAACCAATACAGTATGATTACCAACAAAGTGAAACAAGGTAGTATGCAGCCATCCTACAGTACAGATCATTTAAAACATCACCCTCAAACAGACATCAAGAAAACATGACGATTCCAAGTTAACGTACACAAGAGATTATGATTGGTCCGTTTGTTCATAATCTCTGCATAAAATTACCTTGAAGACAGATTTGGTCCTAATGACTGTTCCACATGTTCTTAGGATCACGACCAGGACCGCTTCTGATTTCGCCCTAAGAGCGGAGCATGCTTACAAAGTTTGGTCTTGCGACCATTTTCGTCCTTACGACCAAATCTATCTCTGCTTTAGTCGTAAGGACGGCGCATGCGTAGCATATCAAACGTACTTGCATTCTGGAACTGGTCATCAGAACGGTTCATGCATAGATTATATTTTTAAATCAAAACAAATAATTTGCTTCCAAGACGTTCAGATGATTTTGTTAAAAAGTACGCAGACTATCACCGTATATTTCATAAAATTGTTCTATTCGTATTCTAGGATATATAATTTTTAAGTATTTTTTCTTTCTTTCAACTGTAATCTTTATCTTTATTTTTCATTGTTTTTTATTCATCATACCTTATAACCTACTTAGGGAATACAAATTTGCATTAAAAAAGGTTTGGTCTTCTTAAGATATTTATTTCCTATCAGATTGTGTGATATAAGATAATTATGATTTTTTATATTGATATTCTTTTAAAGTGAAAATCCAGCATTTCTCAAAGTTGACATAGATTTATTTTATACTTTTATGAAGTTCTGATATGAATTTTGTTTTCATACATTTGTTACGGTACCTTAAAAGGCTTCTTTGAGACTTAACGTAATAGATTTTAGATGACAAAATTTTAATTTCAACAAATATTAGGTTCATACTTATTAAAATTAAGCCCTATCAGTGTGCAATGTAAGATCAAAGTGATTTTTGTTGTAACAGAAGTGTTTTTAGAGTGAAAATACAAGTTTCATTTACTCATTTTATCCTTTTATGAAGTTTACACATGAATATAGTCCAGAAAATTGCATACGATATCTGAATATCTTCTCCGTGACTAACCGTAATACTTGTCAGATAAAAAAGTTAATTTCACAGTACAAAACAAAAAAAAATAGCTTTTCAAACATTTTTAGGATAACACTTAGTGAAATTTAGCCATATCAGATTGTGCGGTATAAGACAAAAGATATTTTGGTTGTGCCTGAAGTGTGTTTTTAATTTGAAATATAAGTTTCAGAATTGACTTAAAATAAAATTCTACACTTTTATTATATTTTATATTTCACAAATCTTTAAATTCATGTTTCTTTTTAATGGTTTCACCAAGTCTTTTAGAATTCATAACATGAATTTATTACGTTCGACAATATGAATAACTTTGTGTACATTAATACTTATTCATCTTGAAACTAAAATATCATTATAGAATAGAGAATGAAAACGGGGAATGTGTCAAAGAGACAACAACCCAACCAAAGAGCAGAAAACAGCTAATGGCTACCAAGGGTCTTCAACGCAGCGAGAAAATCCACACCCGTAGTCGGGCTTTAGCTGGCCCCTAAACAATAATACATACTATTTTATCATTTTTGAACGGACTATTATTTACTCATTTTGACATACATCACATAATTAACCAATAACAATAAAATAATAACATTTTATTTATCCCCAGGTAATCCTTTTTCGATATAGGACGGCAGTTAGCAGAGGCGATTATTCAAATCTCTGGTCACGAGAACAGACCATAGATTTTAAAAATCAATAAAGTAGAGATTATGACTGGTTAGACCAGAGATTTGAACCTGTCCTAATGGTTGCTTTTAAATCTTTGGTCGAGTAGTCGCAGGACTAGTCCTATGTGTTCTAATCTCTGTTTTTTTGTCCTAGAGCATCTGAGAGATTTGAACCAGAGATTATGTTAACTTGAAGTTAACTTGAGGTGATGTTTTAACTGAGCCGTACTGTACACTTGTATATAGGAATTAAATTCCTAAACCCCAAAGTCAAAGAGGAGTTGATATTACCAGAAAGTGTGACGGATGGGTGGAGATAATCGCTGTATCTCCGAACTTTCTTCGAAAGTGTGGGGATAGCTAGAACTGTCACTGACCTCACTGAGTGAGTCCCCTATTTGCAATTACAAGGTTTAAACACGTAAAACCCTTAAGTTGCAAGTATCCGGCGATAATTAGTTTACTTCATGCACATCTACATACGATGCCAACCTTCATATGATGTTTCATCAAAATCCATTGAACGGTTTAGGAGGAGTTGCGTTTAAAAGCTACATGGACGGACGGACAAGGTAATTCCTATATACCCCCAAACTTTTTATGCGGAGAGTTTGATTAGGTAAGGAGTAAAGTTCAGTGCAAATGTAATGAATACCGATAGGTTTGTTTATGTATGGAAGAAGGCCATTTATTGAAATGTTATGCAAGTTGGGGGAGTTATAGTGCATTCACAGAACTATACCTAGGCTGGACAAAGTACTTATATTTTCATACCCGCATTGTGGGTATTTTTTCGTTGTCTCAGTCCGTCCGTCCGTCCGTCTCTATGTCCGTCCGTCACACTTTCTTGTGACATCAACTCCTCATTCAGATTGGGTATAGCATTTTAATTCTTTCACATTAGTGTTGAATATAAGGTTTTAAATTTTTTGATTTCGCTGGAGCGAAATTTGGGGTCGAAAATGAGCGAATTTTCAAAATATGCTGAAAACATCAATTTCTGAGGCATTTTTTATGCTAGGCTACCTTCATAGTTAGATTGTCTATGATGGACAGGTGCAAAAAAAGATGCTCAACACACAATTTTAGACCAATGGCATATAGGAATTATTATAATTATCAAAATATGCTGTTCATTTTTTTCCATTTAAAGCAAAAATGTAAATAAATTTTCTGACTTCATCAAATCTGCCAGCACCCCACATTCCCTCCCCTCAAATTCAAATGGTCATCCTCTTAGGTTATGTGGGATGGGACTGAAATGGTTTTTGCTATAAAAAAAATCGTAATGCAGATGTGGCACTGGTTTCTGCGGAATTCCTTTTGAATTGTATTTAAAAAGTGTTTTAAAACTATTTTATTATTTGAAAAAAATTAAATATGTATACAGACTAGAGGAATTGAACCCAAACTCGCATAGATTATACGAGTCCACCAGGGTACAGTTTTTAAATATTGTTTTAGAAATATTTTTATATATTTTTATATTTACATATTTTAACAATTTATGTTGATCCCAGCTTTATTGAGACACATGTATCCATACTGTTAGTTAACCTTTTTTTTTACTTCAGGCATTTTATTCCTTTAATTTATAATTAAAGATATTGACCCCAGCTCTATTGAGACATTGTCAGTTTATCACTTTAATTTGTTTTAAAAGATGTTGGTCCAAGCTCTATTGAGACACATGAATCCACATTGTTAGTTATCGGAAAGTCTTTAATTTAAGATATTGATCAACTAAAGAATGTCTTGGGATTGACATAAAGATTTTTTTATCCTAAAATAAAATTTGCATGGTATATTTTAATTCGGGGTACATTTTGTCCTTAACACTAAATTTACATCAAAATCATCACTTGGATGAAACAAATGTGGGGGTGGGAGTATAACCGTTGTCTCCGACAGTACTCTAGTTTATTTTATCATTGCAACCATGGGGAGAAAATTGTTGCCCTAATGTATGTTTAGTATATACATATAAAAAAATCGAAAATTGTACCAGTGAATATACGTGGAAAAAGTTTAAGCAAAGGAACTGCCCTTTTGTTGCTTTTTATCGAACTTAGTTTAAGACTGGCCCTAGTACACAGCCTAGTCCATTAAGCCACAGATGTGGTTAGATAAATGCAACTGCGAGGTCAGTTAACAAATAGCACACATTATAACAGGCAACGAAACCTGACCAGTGCATATCAAGATTAATATTAGATACATATATGAATAGAGCAAATAAAATGGAAATGCTACTCCAGGTTTCAGATGAATATCAGATTCAAAAAGAGAAACATGGTGGTAAACACATATACACAATAACTTAAAACAAAAGTTTTCACAAGCCAGTAGGATTGATATGATTTTTATAGGGAGTGATTTTATTCCATTAGTAGAATGTAAAATTCAACCAGCAGTAATTAATTCAACCGACCATCAAGGCGTATTCTTGAACTATGAACTAGCGCTACAGAAAAGGGAAGGGGTACTGGAAAATGAATAATTCAATTCTGCAAGATGATGAATATGAAAAATTAATTAATAAGCTAATAGTTAATCATTTTAGAGACAATCTTATATTAAAAGATGTAAGACTAGAGTGTGATATATTTAGAATTGAATTAAGGGAGACAACTATTTCTTATTGTAAAGCAAAAGCAAAACTAAACAGGTAAATTTTACAGAAGCTTGAACATGATCTAGAGAAAAAAATTACACGCTGGATTTACAGGAAATTAAAGATAGTAATTTGGAGAAAGACATTCAAAAACTCGGAGATGAAATAAATAAAATTTACGAAGCTAGAAACTTAGGGGCCCAAATGCGTTCTAAAGAAAAATGGGTTGAACTCGGAGAAAAAACAACTCATATTTTCTAGGCTTAGAAAAACAAAGACAAATTAGAAAGTCAATTAATAAATTAAAAAGTCTAAATGAAGAAATTTTAACAGATCAAAAAGAAATATTATTAAACATTAGAATTTTTTTTTATATAAAACTCTATATACTACAGTAAATCCGAAAAAAAGTATTAAAAGATCAATATATATTTGAAACAAATCTTGAAAAAGAAATGGATGGAAATGGAAAATCAGTTTGTGATGGAGAAATAACAATAAAAGCCTGTTCGGATGCTATTTTCAAAGTGAAAGTTAACAAATCTCCTGGTTTAGATGGGCTAACAGCTGAATGTTTTAGAAAATTTTGGAATAAACTTAAATTTATTATAGTAAAAGTCCTTAATAAAGGAGAAACTGAGCAAGAACTTTCTTTTTCACAACGTAAAGGTGTATTAACACTCATTTTTAAAAAGGGGGTCCCCTATCACTAACCAATTATCGCCCTATTTCACTTGTGAATGTTGATTTAAAACGTCTTTCATATGTTTTAGCACAACGTTTGAAAACAATTTTACCTAAAATTATAAATGAAGATCAAACTGGTTATGTAAAAATAGATTTATCGGTTTTAATCTTAGACAAATTCAAGATATTATAGACTACACTGATACTTATAAAATTGATGGAGCAATAGGTTTATAGACTTTTCGAAATCTTTCGATTCGTAGGATTGGAATTTCGTATATTCAGTTTTTAATCATTTTGGATTTAATGATTCTTTTGTAAGATGGGTTAAAACATTGCATTACAATATTCAAATATGCGTTATGAACAATGGGTGGATATCAGAAAATTTTTAAAACTCAAGGGGTATACGACAGGGGTGTCCTTTATCAGCTTTTCTATTTGTTTTAAGTGTAGAAACCATGGCTTTAGAGCTAAGAAATAATAAAGATATTAAAGGGATTACTATTACACTCGATGAGAAAATCAATAGTATAAAAATTTCACAATTAGCAGATGACATTACGCTTTTTCAAAGCATGATCTTGAACTAGCGATGAATGAAATAGAAATTTTTGGCTCTTTCTCTGTGTTAAAGTTAAACAGAAATAAAACAGAAGGTCTTTGGATATGTAAATTTAAATCTTGTAGGGACAAAATTGCAGGTATAAATTGGACAGATATACCTGTTAGATCTCTTGGTGTATATTTTGGTCATTGTGAAGAGAAATTTTTA
This sequence comes from Mytilisepta virgata, assembly GCA_028015205.1. Taxonomy (NCBI): domain Eukaryota; kingdom Metazoa; phylum Mollusca; class Bivalvia; order Mytilida; family Mytilidae; genus Mytilisepta; species Mytilisepta virgata. The sequence continues at coordinate 74,020,835 of CM051521.1, forward strand.
TAGGGATTGCATCTGTAATCCAAAAAACCCTACTTAAAGCAGATAGAAACTAGTTGTTTTAATTTCATTTGGGATAATAAGCCAAATAAAGTAAAAAGAAATTTGATCATGAGACCATACGAGAAATGGGTGGTTAAAAATGATTGATATCCAAAGTTATTTTATCGCTTTAAAAGCATCATGGATTACTAGATTTATAAATAATCATGATCGAAATTGGAAAGTAATTCCATTGAAATACTTTGATGTATTTGGCACAAACTGGTTAATTTTTCAAACAAATAATGGGAAAATTGATTTGATTGAGAGTCTAAAACATATCCCAGAATTTTATAAAGAAGTTGTAAAATGCTGGAAGCTAACAGGTGGAGATGAGACAAAAAAAAACCAAAAACATTTACAGCTATTAGAAAACAAATTATATGGAATAACAAATACATAAAAATTTCAAAATAAAACCATCGTGTTTGAAAATCGGAATAAAAGTGATCTGATATATATAAATGACATTCTAGATAATAAAGGGTACATATCACAAAATATTATTCTAAACAAATTGAAAAATAAGTGTAATTGGATCAGTGAAATAAATATCATCACGACTTCATTACCAAAACATTGGAATAATATTTTAAAAAACAGAAAGTTCTATAAAAAGCAGTGTCAATATTCAAAAACATCAGTTTTTTATGGAAAAAAATATCTGTAAAGATGTCATCATTATCAAATAAAATTATTTACTCCTTAATATAAACTCCTTAGTAGAAAAAAATGTGAGCCATCTATTGGCCTAAATAAATGGTTAAAAATATTAAATGTCAACTATATAATTCGTAAAGATATGTTATATGTATTTATTTTTCAATATTTAGATGAAAATAAACTAAAATGTTTTAGATGGTCATTACTACAATATGTTGTACCAACCAAAACACTTTTATTGCAGTGGAAAATAGCAAGAAATTATACTTGTAACTTTTGTAGACAAGAAGAAGATTATTTTCATTATTTCATATCATGTTCTTATTTGACAAGTTTTTCGGGAAAAATATATGAAATTCTAGCGTTAATTAGAGTAAATATTAGAATTACATTGAAACATGTTATATTTGAATATCAAATTTTAGATGAAAATTACTTTTATTTCAACTTTTTTTCGAACGATCATATGCTTTTCAATTTACAAATCATATCATGTTTCAGAACCAAAAAAAAAATGTTAATTTATTTGAGATATTTGCAAAATAATTTACTACGAGAGTTTGTGAAACTGATGAGACAAACAAAATGTTAATAGTAATTAAACAACAGCTATACACTGTATGATTATTATTGTGTGATATATCATTATAAATAAACATCATGGGGAGCTTGGACCCTTGATCATGTTGATGGAGATTGTAACAAGCCATTGGTGAAAATAAAGTATATAAATTTTGAAGGAAAACAAAAACAAAAAGAGCATACATGACAAGGTGTTGGTAAACAGGAGTTGGTAAACTTTTACTGATTCTAAACAGCACGAGAGACAAACTCTTAAAACTCACAGTGATGTTTTCAATTTGGAGAAAAATATCGCACCATCCAGTATAGACGGCCCCGCGCAACGGTTTGGACGGAATTCTTTGCTTAATGTCAATTAAGTCACAGCTATATACGATATAAAAAACAAAGAACTTTAAGAAATACGCCAAGTAGAAAATAATCTTCTAATTTTCTAATATCTGGGTACTCGCGTAAATTTTGTATTTAAACTTTCGTCTGTGAAAACTGTTGACAAGACAGGAAGAAGAGTGTTCATCTATGACCTAAATCAATAAATTTATTAGGGAAAAGTTATTTTCATGATAAAAACATTATCACATTTGTTCGCGGTCAAAATATTTCTCCTGTTTAGCGTTTTTTCCAAGTGGGTTCTTGCTGTTCCACATAGGACTACCATAATTAAATGCTTCTTTTGGTTAGCGTCATAGTGATGATTCAATTTCGTTTAATATTTACTAAAGGATATAAATGGCCATTTAAAATCCATCTTGTAGCATACATGTACATTCTGTCATTTTTGGCTAACGGTTTGATTGTTTAAAGGTCAAAATTGAAGACGAGTGATGGATCATCTTACGTGTATACGACTAAAACATTCAAGGACAAATATATAGCTGTTAAGTCACTAATTTTGATCTTCAACAATGGTTTATCAACATAAATATAAATGTTCCCTTGGTCCTTTTACATTATCTATGGGTGGTCCTAAGGACTTTTTCAATGACCTTCATTTCCGACCTTTTATATTCCTAGGTTTTTATATATATATATATATATGGGTGTGTGTTTGTGATTGTATGTGTGTGTATGTGTGTACAGTAACATGTAGAATATAGGGTCCAGTCCATAGATATTTGTGGTTGCTAGGTGCTTTCCATCAAATAATTGGTGGTTGCTGTGAACACTATCGGTGACCTGGACCTCTGACGTTTGAACTTGGTACCAAAAATGTAAACCTTTTGAAACTGATCTTTTTCTTCCTATCTATTATGATTTTTGAAATACATTGTAAAATATATCACAAAATATAAACATAAAAGTATCATCGTACGCCTTTGGCCCCATTGAGGCTAACGTAGACCTTGACATTCTGAACATTCTTACGCTTTATATTCCACCTCTAATTGTTACCTTGTATGAATATTAAGAGAACAAGGACCTTTGACCTTGGTATCATTTTGAAGGTTTTTTTTATCTCCGATTACAATTGGTGCAAGCAAAGTTTCTACAACTTACTATTTAAGGGTCTTTTATGTTTATGGCTTTTTTGTTGTTGTTTTTTTTTCTTTTTCTTTTTCATTTTATTATTATTATGTACTTTATATTTTTTCTATGGTCCGTTTCTGAATGAATATGATGTACTGTCCAGAAAATATTCATGTTTTTATACAGAAATATACATGTACTTTGAAACATATTTAAATTATAATACAATGTACATTTAAGCGGTGGTAATTTGAACGAACCTAATTATCACACACGCAAAACCTTACCTGATAAATCTTGTTTTTTGTAACCTTTTACATATAGCATTTTGGTTATTTTTAACTCACGTTCGCCCCATTTGTCCAATTTAACAAAACCTTTCTGCTCAATCCTTTGCCAAGTTATCACATATATGTTTTCCTTTGCCAGGTGACTGTTTTTAAATTAACAATGTGAATAGAAGCGGATTGGACTCTGATTGTCCGAAAAATGTGACAGAATTGTAATTTTAGATACTATTGATTGTAAATTGTTAATGTAGCAAAGAATTCCGCTTGGACGGTCTTGTTTGTCCATGCCGTAGGCATTAATCTAATTAGGCAAAGTGGAAATATTTAATATGGCCAAGTTGCCCTTGATCTGCACGTTACCTTTACGTGTATGTTTACGGATTATTTCTTGATAAATGTATTAAGTTTTCCGGAAATGCTAATTTAAATATTTATAATCCTATCAACCTTAACCGTCAATCAAACTGCAGGAAGTTAAATTCGACTTTAACAAGAACTGTAGTTAGTTTTACCTTCAACTCAGGCTGTTTTTCACTGGATATTTTCATCGTAAGCATTTCTTCAAACATCTACTGGTACTTATACTTCAAAGTAAGTTAATTAATTCTTTTAATATATAATGTGCGTGCTATATATTTGAGTAATTTTACGGCTACTGACGAATCAATCAGACGGTTTCTCAGATTGGTTGTCATAGACTATTAGTCTCTTCTATATAATTTCATTTTTGATGAAAGGTAGATAATTACAATTTTTAATTTCTTTAAAATAAAGACTTGTATTATTTGATACTTCTTTCAAGTTCTGAAACCATCCTCACAAAATTGATAACCTCAATCTGTTTGACGGCATATGTTTCTGTTCACTTTACTGTGTTATACATGTATCTATACAAATTAAAGAGAAATTTACAGATCCGATAAGGTTGAATTCATTACAGGGCGTTATCGTCCTATAAGCAACCCTTTACGGGGACCCTTTAACACTTGTAGTCTATTACACGATTTTCATCATACAAGATCCGCACGTTCTTGGACTAGTTTCATTGTTTTGCTCCCTTCTTCAGAAAATGATCAGGAGAGAGTTAAGTATTCATATACCTTAAGGCATCAACCATTTGATTTTATTACAAGATGAAAAGAGATTTGGAAAAGAACTGCTCAAATTGTTTGAAAAAAAGAATGTGTTATAAAAAATGCAGAATTAGATATTGCCAGAAATAAAATATAAGTATATTTTTTATATAATGATATAAAGTGTGTTTTTATTTATACTGAGTGATTGGAGTTCATATTTAAATTCCGTACAAACATCTTTACATGAATTCGATCAGTTATTTCATGAATGTTTTATTCTTTATCTTATGTACAAACTTTAATATGATGCACGGAATTTCCTGCTTCGCTAATATTTATGACAGCTTCGGCTTTTTGTCAGTAAGAATACTCTGCAAACCCGTCAGATTAAATCAGAGTGTGTTGTTTGTTTATTGGTGAGTCGCCTTTATATGAAAAAAATAATAATAATAAACTGTGCTAGAAAATACGTTATCACATACGCAGTTTGGACAATTAAATTAGTTACCTATAACCATAGAACTTAAAAGGTTGGGAACAGAACAGAAAACGTATTTTGCACTCTATTTTATTGTCCATTACTTAACAGATTAAATACTAGAACAGATTATTCAGCAAAGGAAATTTTAATCTTATATTTAATTTAAAATAACATGAATTAGGTAAAACATTAGGCTTGGTTTTAAATATTGGAACACTTGTTCCATTTTGTCTACTGTTCATTTTTATTACATATGAAAACAATCTAATTAAAATGATATGAAAATGGAAGGATATGGGGTATGTGTCATTGAGGACTTTATCCCGATTTAAAGAATATCTTGAAAAACTATATCATCTAGTGGTCGCCAATGATGTGGCGTTCAAAATTGAGCAACACCCCAACACACATGTATGTCATTACCTGGCCCTGAAATAAATGTCAAGCATTAAATAATAATCAACACAAATCCCAATATAAACAAAACAATTCACATAGAAACAACAAAGAAGACGCAATACAACCACTGAAAATGCATGGTCCTGCCTAAGGACAGACATTTATACAACATGGTCGGGTTACACATGTTTGTGAGTACTCAACCCTCCCCTACATCCTGGGTCAGTGGCAAGAATAATAGAAAGACAGACAATAAAATTTTAAGCTCTAGATTCAACAAGCCAAGCACTAAAACACAAAAATATGAAAAAATAAAACTGACATAATAAAAAGTGCTTTGTACTTATAATGCTTACATTCCCATTTGGTCTATTACTTTTTATGTGTTTTTATGGGATATGATTCGGTTAATTGGTCTCCTTCTTTTTGTAGTTTCAGTTTCATGTCAATGGTTTAGCAAACATCTGACATTTTTGTGAAGTATGATCAGATTTTACTTTCTTTTGCAACTTGTTCAAAAGTGCCCGCCTTTTTTTATTTAAATTTGTTGTGTCTTGTGTGTGCCTAGATTTTTTCTATGTAAATGGGGTAAAAATATGCACAGGCTGACAATTCTCATGGCTCATACTGATTATATATACAATATTCTGTCATTCTATTGTACTTTATATTTAAAAAGGGTAAAAATATGCACAGGCTGGCAAATCGCATGGCTCATACTGATCATATATACAATATTCTATCATTCTATGGAACTTTGTTTGAAAACGGGGTAAAAATATGCACAGGCTGGCAATTCTCATGGCTCATACTGATCATATACACAATATTCTGTCATTCTATGGTACTTTATATGTAAACAGGGTAAAAATATGCATGGGCTGGCAATTCTCATGGCTCATACTGATCATGACTATAATATTCAATCATTTTATGGTACTTTATTTGTAAATGGGGTAAAAATATGCACAGGCTGGTAATTCTCATGGCTCATATTCATAATCTTTACAATAATCTGTCATTCTATGGTACTTTATATGTAAACGGGGTTAAAATATGCACAGGCTGGCAATTCTCATGGCTCATACTGATCATATACACAATATTCTATCATTCTATGGTACTTTATATGTAAACAGGGTAAAAATATGCACAGGCTGGCAATTCCCATGGCTCATATTCATAATCTTTACAATATTCTGTCATTCTATGGTACTTTATTTGTAAACGGGGAAAAAATGTGCACAGGCTGGCAAATCTCATGGCTCATACTGATCATATATACAATATTCTATCCTTCTATGATACTTTGTTTGTAAACGGAGTAAAAATATGCACAGCCTGGCAATTCTCATGGCTCCTACTGATCATATACACAATATTCTGTCATTCTATGGTACTTTATATGTAAACAGGGTAAAAATATGCACAGGCTGGCAATTCTCATGGCTCATACTGATCATGACTATAATATTCAATCATTTTATGGTACATTATTTGTAAATGGGGTAAAAATATGCACAGGCTGGTAATTCTCATGGCTCATATTCATAATCTTTACAATAATCTGTCATTCTATGGTACTTTATATGTAAACGGGGTTAAAATATGCACAGGCTGGCAATTCTCATGGCTCATACTGATCATATACACAATATTCTATCATTCTATGGTACTTTATATGTAAACAGGGTAAAAATATGCACAGGCTGGCAATTCCAATGGCTCATATTCATAATCTTTACAATATTCTGTCATTCTATGGTACTTTATTTGTAAACGGGGAAAAAATATGCACAGGCTGGCAAATCTCATGGCTCATACTGATCATATATACAATATTCTATCATTCTATGGTACTTTAATTGTAAACGGAGTAAAAATATGCACAGGCTGGCAATTCTCATGGCTCATACTGATCATGACTATAATATTCTATCATTTTATGGTACTCTATTTGTAAATGGGGTAGAAATATGCACAGGCTGGCAATTCTCATGGCTCATATTCATAATCTGTCATTCTATTGTACTTTATATGTAAACGGGGTTAAAATATGCACAGGCTTGCAATTCTCATGGTTCATACTGATCATATACACAATATTCTGTCATTCTATGGTACTTTATATGTAAATAGGGTAAAAATATGCACAGGCTGGCAATTCCCATGGCTCATATTCATAATCTTTACAATATTCTGTCATTCTATGGTACTTTATTTGTAAATGGGGAAAAAATATGCACAGGCTGGCAAATCTCATGGCTCATACTGATCATATATACAATATTCTATCATTCTATGGTACTTTGTTTGTAAACGGAGTAAAAATATGCACAGGCTGGCAATTCTCATGGCTCATACTGATCATATACACAATATTCTGTCATTCTATGGTACTTTATATGTAAATAGGGTAAAAATATGCACAGGCTGGCAATTCTCATGGCTCATACTGATCATGACTATAATATTCTATCATTTTATGGTACTTTATTTGTAAATGGGGTAAAAATATGCACAGGCTGGCAATTCTCATGGCTCATATTGATAATCTTTACAATATTCTGTCATTCTATGGTACTTTATCTGTAAACGGGGTAAAAATATGCACAGGCTGGCAAATCTCATGGCTCATACTGATCATATATACAATATTCTATCATTCTATTGTATTTTATATGTAAACAGGGTGAAAAATATGCACAGGCTGGCAATTCTCATGGCTCATACTGATCATGACTATAATATTCTATCACTTTATGGTACTTTATTTGTAAATGGGGTAAAAATATGCACAGGCTGGCAATTCTCATGGCTCATATTCATTATTTTTACAATAATCTGTCATTCTGTGGTACTTTATATGTAAACAGGGTTAAAAATATGCACAGGCTGGTAATTCTCATGGCTCATACTGATCATATATACAATAATCTGTCATTCTGTGGTTCTTTATATGTAAATGGGGTAAAAATATGCACAGGCTGACAATTCTCATGGCTCATATTCATGATCTTTACAATAATCTGTCATTCTATGGTACTTTATTTGTAAACAGGGTGAAAAATATGCACAGGCTGGCAATTCGCATGGCTCATACTGATCATGACTATAATATTCTATCATTTTATGGTACTCTATTTGTAAATGGGGTAAAAATATGCACAGGCTGGCAATTCTCATGGCTCATTTTCATAATCTTTACAATAATCTGTCATTCTATGGTACTTTATATGTAAACTGGGTAAAAATATGCACAGGCTGGCAATTCTCATGGCTCATATTCATAATCTGTCATTCTATGTACTTTATATGTAAACAGGGTAAAAATATGCACAGGCTGGCAATTCTCATGGCTCATAATGATCATATACACAATATTCTGTCATTCTATGGTACTTTATATGTAAACAGGGTAAAAATATGCACAGGCTGGCAATACTCATGGCTCATATTGATCATGACTATAATATTCTATCATTCTATGGTCCTTTATTTGTAAACAGGGTAAAAATATGCACAGGCTGACAATTCTCATGGCTCAAACTGATCATATATACAATATTCTAACATTCTATGTTTCTTTATATGTAAATGGGGTAAAAATATGCACAGGCTGGCAATTCTCATGGCTCGTACTCATCATGACTATAATATTCTATTATTTTATGGTACTCTATTTGTAAATGGGGTAAAAATATGCACAGGCTGCCAATTCTCATGGCTCATATTCATAATCTGTCATTCTATGGTACTTAATATGTAAACAGGGTAAAAATATGCACAGGCTGGCAATTCTCATGGCTCATAATGATCATGACTATAATATTCTATCATTTTATGGTACTCTATTTGTAAATTGGGTAAAAATATGCACAGGCTAGCAATTCTCATGGCTCATATTCATAATCTTTACAATAATCTGTCATTCTATGGTACTTTATATGTAAACTGGGTAAAAATATGCACAGGCTGGCAATTCTCATGGCTCATAATGATCATATACACAATATTCTGTCATTCTATGGTACTTTTTATGTAAACAGGATAAAAATATGCATTGACTGGCAATTGTCATGGCTCAAAATGATCATATACACAATATACTGTCATTCTATGGTACTTTATATGTAAACTGGGTAAAAATATGCACAGGCTGGCAATTCTCATGGCTCATAATGATCATATACACAATATTCTGTCATTCTATGGTACTTTATATATAAACATGGTAAAAATATGCACAGGCTGGCAATTCTCATGGCTCATACTGATCATGACTATAATATTCTATCATTTTATGGTACTTTATTTGTAAATAAGGTAAAAATATGCACAGGCTGGCAATTCTCATGGCTCATATTGATAATCTTTACAATAATCTGTCATTCTATCGTACTTTATATGTAAACGGGGTAAAAATATGCACAGGCTGGCAATTCTCATGGCTCATACTGATCTTGACTATAATATTTTATCATTTTATGGTACTTTACTTTTAAACAGGGTAAAAATATGCACAGGCTGGCATTACTCATGGCTCATACTGATCATATATACAATGTTCTATCATTCTATGTTTCTTTATATGTAAATGGGTAAAAATATGCACAGGCTGGCAATTCTCATGGCTTATACTGATCATGACTATAATATTCTATCATTTTATGGTACTTTATTTGAGCCATGAGAATTGCCAGTCTGTCCATATTTTTTCCCCGTTTACAAACAAAGTACCATCGAATCATACAATATTCTATATATGATCAGTATGAGCCATGAGAATTGCCAGCCCGTGCATATTTTTACCCTGTTTACATATAAAGTACCATAGAATGACAGAATATTGTAAAGATGATGAATATGAGCCATGAGAATTGTCAGCCTGTGCATATTTTCAGCCTGTTTGCATATAAAGTACCATGGAATGATAGAATATTGTATATATGATCAGTAAGAGCCATGATATTTGCCAGCCTGTGCATATTTTTCCCCGTTTACAAATAAAGTACCATAGAATGATAGTATATTGTATATATGATCAGTATGAGCCATGAGAATGGCCAGCCTGTGCATATTTTTACCCTGTTTGCATATAAAGTACCATAGAATGATAGAATATTGTATATATGATCTGTATGAGCAATGACAATTGCCAGCCTATGCATATTTTTATCCTCTTTACATATAAAGTACCATAGAATGATAGAATATTGTATATATAATCAGTATGAGCCATGAGAATTGCCAGCCTGTGCATATTTTTTCCCCGTTTACAAACAAAGTACCATAAAATATATCAAATATTGTATATATGATAAGTATGAGCCATGAGATTTGCCAGCCTGTGTATATTTTTTCCCCGTTTAGAAACAAAGTGCCATAGAATGACAGAATATTGTAAAGATGATGAATATGAGCCATGAGAATTGCCAGCCTGTGCATATTTTTTCCCTGTTTACAAATAAAGTACCATAGAATGACAGAATATAGTACAGTATATATAATCAGTATGAACCATGACAATTGCCAGCCTGTGCATATTTTTTCCCTGTTTACAAATAAAGTACCATAGAATGACAGAATATAGTACAGTATATATGATCTCTGAGCCATGAGAATTGCCAGCCTGTGCATATTTTTCCCCGTTTACAAATAAAGTACCATAGAATGATAGAATATTGTATATATGATCAGTATGAGCCATGAGATTTGCCAGCCTGTACATATTTTTACCCTGTTTACATATAAAGTACCATAGAATGACAGAATATTGTATATATAATCAGTATGAGCCATGAGAATTGCCAGCCTGTGCATATTTTTACCCTGTTTACATATAAAGTACCATAGAATGACAGAATATTGTAAAGATGATGAATATGAGCCATGAGAATTGCCAGCCTGTGCATATTTTTTCCCCGTTTAGAAATAAAGTACCATAGAATGATAGAATATTGTATATATGATCAGTATGAGCCATGAGAATTGCCAGCCTGTGCATATTTTTTCCCCGTTTACAAATAAAGTACCATAGAATGATAAAATATTGTATATATGATCAGTATGAGCCATGAGAATTGCCAGCCTATGCATATTTTTACCCTGTTTACATATAAAGTACCATAGAAGGATAAAATATTGTATATATCATCAGTATAAGCCATGAGAATTGCCAGCCTGTGCATATATTTTCCCCGTTTAGAAATAAAGTACCATAGAATGATAGAATATTGTAGATATGATCAGTATGAGCCATGACAATTGCCAGCCTGTGCATATTTTTTCCCCGTTTAGAAATAAAGAACCATAAAATGATAGAATATTGTATATATGATCAGTATGAGCCATGAGAATTGCCAGCCTATGCATATTTTTACCCTGTTTACATATAAAGTACCTTAAAATGACAGAATATTGTAAAGATGATGAATATAAGCCATGAGAATTGCCAGCCTGTGCATATTTTTTCCCAGTTTACAAATAAAGTACAACAGAATGATAGAATATTGTATATATGATCAGTTTGAGACATGAGAATTGCCAGCCTGTGCATATTTTTACCCCATTTGCATATAAAGTACCATAGAATGATAGGATATTGTATATATGATTAGTATGAGCCATGAGAATTGCCAGCCTGTGCATATTTTTACCCTGTTTACATATACAGTACCATAGAATGACAGAATATTGTAAAGATGATGAATATGAGCCATGAGAATTACCAGCCTGTGCATATTTTTTCCCAGTTTACAAATAAAGTACAATAGAATGATAGAATATTGTATATATGATCAGTATGAGCCATGAGAATTGCCAGCGTATGCATATTTTTACCCTGTTTGCATATAAGGTACCATAGAATGATAGAATATTGTATATATGATCTGTATGAGCCATGACAATTGCCAGCCGATGCATATTTTTACCCTCTTTACATATAAAGTACCATAGAATGATAGAATATTGTATATATAATCAGTATAAGCCATGAGAATTGCCAGCCTGTGCATATTTTTCCCCGTTTACAAATAAAGTACCATAGAATGATAGAATATTGTATATATGATCTGTTTTGAGCCATGAGAATTGCCAGCCTGTGCATATTTTTTCCCCGTTTACAAACAAAGTACCATAAAATATATCAAATATTGTATATATGATAAGTATGAGCCATGAGATTTGCCAGCCTGTGCCTATTTTTTCCCCGTTCAGAAACAAAGTGCCATAGAATGACAGAATATTGTAAAGATGATGAATATGAGCCATGAGAATTGCCAGCCTGTGCATATTTTTTCCCTGTTTACAAATAAAGTGCCATAGAATGACAGAATATAGTACAGTATATATAATCAGTATGAACCATGACAATTGCCAGCCTGTGAATATTTTTTCCCTGTTTACAAATAAAGTACCATAGAATGACAGAATATAGTACAGTATATATGATCTATGAGCCATGAGAATTGCCAGCCTGTGGATATTTTTTCCCCGTTTACAAATAAAGTACCATAGAATGATAGAATATTGTATATATGATCAGTATGAGCCATGAGATTTGCCAGCCTGTACATATTTTTACCCTGTTTACATATAAAGTACCATAGAATGACAGAATATTGTATATATAATCAGTATGAGCCATGAGAATTGCCAGCCTGTGCATATTTTTACCCTGTTTACATATAAAGTACTATAGAATGACAGAATATTGTAAAGATGATGAATATGAGCCATGAGAATTGCCAGCCTGTGCATATTTTTTCCCCGTTTACAAATAAAGTACCATAGAATGATAGAATATTGTATATATGATCAGTATGAGCCAGGAGAATTGCCAGCCTATGCATATTTTTACCCTGTTTACATATAAAGTACCATAGAAGGATAAAATATTGTATATATGATCAGTATAAGCCATGAGAATTGCCAGCCTGTGCATATTTTTTCCCCGTTTAGAAATAAAGTACCATAGAATGATAGAATATTGTATATATGATCAGTATGAGCCATGACAATTGCCAGCCTGTGCATATTTTTTCCCCGTTTACAAACAAAGTACCATAGAATGATAGAATATTGTATATATGATCAGTATGAGCCATGAGAATTGCCAGCCTGTGCATATTTGTTCGCCGTTTAGAAATAAAGAACCATAAAATGATAGAATATTGTATATATGATCAGTATGAGCCATGAGAATTGCCAGCCTCTGCATATTTTTACCCTGTTTACATATAAAGTACCATAGAATGACAGAATATTGTAAAGATGATGAATATGAGCCATGAGAATTGCCAGCCTGTGCATATTTTTTCCCAGTTTACAAATAAAGTACAACAGAATGATAGAATATTGTATATATGATCAGTTTGAGACATGAGAATTGCCAGCCTGTGCATATTTTTACCCCATTTGCTTATAAAGTACTATAGAATGATAGAATATTGTATATATGATTAGTATGAGCCATGAGAATTGCCAGCCTGTCCATATTTTTACCCTGTTTACATATAAAGTACCATAGAATGACAGAATATTGTAAAGATGATGAATATGAGCCATGAGAATTACCAGCCTGTGCATATTTTTTCCCAGTTTACAAATAAAGTACAATAGAATGATAGAATATTGTATATATGATCAGTATGAGCCATGAGAATTGCCAGCGTATGCATATTTTTACCCTGTTTACATATAAAGTACCATAAAATGATAAAATATTGTATATATGATCAGTATGAGCCATGAGAATTGCCAGCCTGTGCATATTTTTTCCCCGTTTACAAATAAGGTACCATAGAATGATAGAATATTGTATATATGATCAGTATGAGCCATGAGAATTGCCAGCCTTTACATATTTTTTCCCCGTTTAGAAATAAAGAACCATAAAATGATAGAATATTGTATATATGATCAGTATGAGCCATAAGAATTGCCAGCCTGTGCATATTTTTTCCCCGTTTACAAATAAAGTACCACAGAATGATAGAATATTGTATATATGACAGTCAGGGGATCTACATATTCAAGTCAGAATGTTTCTTACTCTTAACTGTCAGAAACAAAATCCAGGAAGAGTTATCTCTCTTTAGTTAATCGTATATTATTCTGACTTGTACAAGTAAGTTTGTTCAAGTTAAGATTTTTCTTCTTGATCCAATTCAAGACATTTTTTGACTAAGAGTAACTTCCCTTCTCGTTGTTCTTAACTTACTTGTTACAGTCAGAAAATGATGTGCGCATAAACTTGCTAAATAAAAAAAACTAAAGGAGCCGGGTAATAATAAAATACATCTTTTCTTCTTTGGAAAGTTCCGATTTTTTTTCAATTTCTTATTGTTCATTTTCGAAAACTGCCTTTAGCCTTTTCCGGAAATTGTAATTATATACAACTTCAGGAATAACATTGTAAAATAAAGGTCAAACGTGTAATTTATGATTTAAAGATCCCGTGTTATATATACATTCGCTGATCCATTTGGGAGTTCAGTGAAACAATTCGGTCACCTTTTAACAAATTAAACAGAGGAAATCTTACCATAAATGATGATAACAGATTTACCATAAAAATGAATGTTTTGTTATATTCTGCTGTGAATATTAATATAATTTTAAAGGATTGTGTGATAAAAACAGCATTCTCTAACAAAAAATCCTTCTCAATATCCTACTTTCATACCCCAACGTTAACTGACAAGGAACAGCAGGTATATGAATTGGTCACGGAGGAGATACATTTTGCGAAAAAGGTAAGATGAAAAATTTCTGCGGAAGGACCACAGTAATCTTCACAAAAGGGATGCTCCGAACAATATTTAAATACGATAGCTTCATATTGACATCTGAGCACTATTATGCTTGGCTCAATAAAGCATAGTAATATATAATATCTAGACCGTTTAATCTACAGAACAATAGGTTATATAAATTATGTTAAAATTCTACTCAATTAAAAGATGAAAAATATTTCATGACTTCTTTTTTACCACTGTAGTGATGAAAAAAACTGTGAAAGATAGGGTTAATTAGCTGACATAAAAAAAAGCACTCAACTCAAGTTCATTTACAAGAAATAAAATCCCTATATAAAACTGATTAACAATATCTGGACAGAGTCGACAAATTTGTATATAGAGTGATCTCTGACGCTAGTCAATTGAGAAACAGGGTCATCTGACGTCAGAGGAATCTCTTGACTAGTATATTTTATGAAGGATAACTTAAATGAGAATATGAGAAAGTAACAAACTGACATCGCTGCAAAATTGAGAGACTATCCCCGGTTTTTTGGTGGGATCCATGTTGTTCATATGTTTTTAGGTTTTAAGTGTAGTGTTTGTATTGTTTTGGTCTTGTCTTCGGTGTTCTTCGGAGTATGTCAGTTGTTTTAGATTTTCCCCTCCTTCGAATATCCCTTTGGTATTTCTCGACTTTAATTTCAATCTGATTTAAACGAAAATAAATGAAACCGAATTGAAAAAATCAGTGCGCACAATTTAAATGAGACCGAACAAACTGACTAAATCCATTAAGAATCTACAAGTTTATGACTTTCAGCTGGGTATTTTCGAATCTGATTTAAATAGATAAGAAATGAAACTGACTTGAGATGAGTAAGTGGGCATGGGACCCCAACAAACTGACTTCATGAAATAAGAATCTTCATTTGTTTTACTGCGAGACGGATATATATTCGAATCTGACTAATACAAATAAGAAATGCAACTGACTTGATCAAATAGGAATCTACATGAGTATGAATTATAAGCTGAATAGTTCCGAATCTGACTTCAACAAATAAAAAATGAAACTGACCTGAGAAAATCAGTGGCCTCAATTTAACTGAAACAGTAACAAACTTACTTCATTAAATCAGAATGTCTTCCTGTCTGATTTCAACAAAAAAAGAGGTAAAACAATACAATACTGACATCAGAAACCGGGAAAGATATTTTTTTCAAACTGAGTAGACAAAGTGTTTTGAGAAACTAACATCAAACTATATGATTGTTTGTTTGTTTCGTTGGGGTTTAAGTAAACGCCGTTTTCAGCGCATTTGGCTATTTCGCGGCGGCAAGTTTTTATTGGTGGAGGAAGCCGGAGTACCCGGAGAGAACCACCGACCTTCGGTAGGAAAATTGGCAATCCTTGTCAATTAAGATCGGAGTCGAACACACCCCGTCAAACTATATAAAGATTATTTGCAATCTGAGTTTAAAAAAAAAGAAACGAAACTGATAGGGTGTGCACCGGTGCCAAATCAAATCAAAATCATGAAAATACATGTAGTTTTAAACTTAATAAATTATGTAGATAGTCCAAGATTCCTCTGAAGTCAAACCACGCTTTTTTTAATGACCAGGGATCTCATACGTCATATTCCAGTCCATTAAGCTATGCGATTTCGGAATGAATTTGCAGATATTAATTGAGGGTTTCAAATTAATTTTCTGCTGCAAAAACGTTTTGCTTTGGTCACCTTTGAATAATAGTTTTAAAAATGTTGCTTGTCATTTCTGGTCAGGCAAGATAAAAATAGACATCATAAAGATTTGTTAACTGTTAGTTTTTTATTAGAGGGCATTTCATCAAAATATAAACTGTTTCGAGGATATAGAATTAAACTAAATAACAATTTCTTGGTTCATGATATATGTACATGTAAGAGTCGATTTCGAACAGAATATGCAAATTTCCACGTGTTTTTATAGAGTGAGCTCTGGTAACCCAGCCAAATGTATTAACGGCCACTTTTGCACTTTTTATAACTTAACTTTTCAACTTAATTACATGTATACATTATATAAAACTATGAAAATTTGAGAAAGATCACTCAGTGGCAGATTTACGGAGCACAGGGAGCACGTGTCCCCCTCTCCTAAGTTAAGGTCACCAAAAAATGTTATATGAAAAATAAAAAAAAAACACAAATCGAATTCCTTGATTATGTTTATAATTATCAAATCTTACGAAAGTGATCATTACAAATGATCTCTTGTAGTACATGTAATTGATAATAAATGAAAAATAGTTGTGAAAAGTAACACGCGTGTAACTTTTTACAACGGGATAATACAGATAAGAAGAATGCGATGGAAAGGTATGAAAGTAAAATTAATTTTCCATCATCGTGCATTGAAGATTTTCATTTATTTCTCAGACGATGGCTTAAACTTTAAAATCTGCTTTCATTTTTATTTAAATATTTGAATCAGTATATGTGAAATGCATATAGGTACAATGTCTAATTTAATCATACAAGTATAGCTTGTTTTTTTATGTTTAGGTTGGTGTTAGTGCAAAAGGGCATTTAAAATATTTTAAACAAAATGTTCACTTTCATTCCTTTTTCATTTAATATTTCTGTATTTTTGTTTAATCTGTTCAGAATTATGAGACGCACAGACGAACGCACAGACGAACGCACGGGCGGACGCAGATCATTACTAAATTCATCCGTCGCGTTGCAGCGAGGGGCAATAATTAAATGTGGGGTGGATGTCACCCCTCCCCAAATTCTAGATTCGCCCTTGTCACATCAAAATGTGAGACTACAAAATAAGAAATGAAACTTACATTAAAAAGTGAATATTATAAGTTTAACTACGAAGTTACCAAGTGAGACCTTTGAATATATGACATGTATGAGCTGGATATGAATCTATGACAATATTTTACGATCTAAAATTCGGGCCTCTGATAAGGCAACTCCAAGTTAATATTTTCTGTTGGTCAGATTAAGGCATTCAAACACCTGTGAGTGAAAAAAAAACCTAAAACTGCATCCGTATTATAATCGTTCCCATATCGGAATTACAAACTGTAACATACGTACATGTACGTAGTATGCATTAATAAAGTCCATTTCCGTTCTTACGCTTTTATTTCATTTAAAAATGATCATGATGATAACGATAATATCCTCTGATACCAATTTCGATGCACAAGAACGACTTTTTACGCATACAATGTCATTTTCCTTTTGTATATATATATCAAAGCCAAAGTTTGATTCACTATGTTTGGCTTTCTTCAACTAAAGAGTAATCAGAATTTCTTACTATGTAAGCATCGGCTTAAATTCCCCGGTAAGGAAGGTGTTGGGGAAAGGGGGAGGGTACTTGCAGCAGTTTTGATTGTAGAGAATACCACAATACAGATTCCTATTTCCATGATCTTTGTTGTCAAGAAGTTCATATCTTGTCTATTCGTAAACTTTTCCTCATTCGTGGACGATCGAGGCATATTTTATTTTATTTTTTTTTTTATAATTTTATAAAATGAGAGAAATGAAGAAAAAGGTCATAAAATTAAAATCAAAATGCAAAAAAAACCATGAATTTAAAATCTCATTATTATTAGATTCATACATAAATATTTTTCATCGGCACGTGTCAGAGTAAACAATAAGTCCCGTGTTAATTACCTTATCACATGTTTATTGTGTTTAATCGTCCAGAACAAATTCTGAACAGGCATAAACGGGCGGGATAGCTAGTTAGGATGATATCAAGATTTTATGTATTTTATCTAAAAACATGTAGTACTGGTAATCTTTATTGAAAAAAAAACAAGACGGATAAAGAATTATATATTTTTTTAAAAAGTTAAATGTAGTAAATGTAAATTTTATTTGTAACTCCGTTATTATGTAATTTTCGTTTATCTCTATTTCATTACATTTCCTTTATTCATTTGTTTTTTTTGTTGTTTTTATTTTTTTTTTTCATTTTTATTTTATTTTATTTTTTATAAGAAAGGGGGTGGGTGTAAATTTGACCGAGATAAATTGGTTTAAATGTCCACAATTTTTTGTGAAATAACAGTTTTACTTTTCTGCAGAAAAGAATATGTCGTGTCTGCAAAAAATACAAACTACTTTTCTGCAATTTACCCGGTCATCAAAAGTAAGAAAATAATTAGTAAAATAATATAGGTGCACTACTTCCCAATTTTATTCCTGTCACCAAACTATCTTTGCTCTAATGAGTATTTTACCAAAAAATTAAACGAAAACATCATCAACATCCGATTTGCTAAAGTTTCATCGTTTCACAAACTTAACAAACAGATTATATTTTAAAGTTGTTCGGCGACATTCGGATTTACATTTCAAGCTGCATAAGAAGCTTTGTTGAATGTTCTTCAAGCACCTTTTGAATAATTTAAAGAATCTGGACTTTGTGGATTGTTTTATTGTGGAGTATCCGAAAATGCTTTATTTCCACTTTCCAATATATGATTCATGTTAAACTTTTAACTGTATGTTTGAGGAAAAACGGACATAGCGGTACAATTCATGTCAGAATATCAACAAGTAAATAAACAGAAAGGTAACTGGGATTCCCAACTTGGGACACAAGCATAAAATGGTTAAGCAGTTAAATCGAAGAGCCCCCCCCCCCCACTTTTTTGTGAATATGGTCAAGGAAACTAAAAGAAAAGTATCATAACACACTATAAAAGTCGATCCGACATGCTTCAAACACCAATGGTGACACCAAATTATGAAAGTATTTATTAAACCATTTTTATTGTAGGATATCGATAGTGAAAAATTTTTCAAACCTGAATGTAAAGCTTTATTCTAATTTTAATTTAATGCACCAAGAATATTTCACGTATGTCTATGATGTGTACAATGTATAATACGTGCAAGAAAAATCAAATGGGTCTAAATCTGGGATTTAAAAAATACATGGGATAAAACTTAAAATTACTAATTATTAAAATTAATATTTTGTTTATATTACCTATGTTTTATAGATAATCAACCCCCCTTTAAATGTAAATCATCAAGTTTTTTACCCCACATTTCCCGAAATATGTATCTTTTTTAAAGTCTTCACTTTTCTTCATACGCTTTTCTTTGAATAGGCAGTGAATTTATTGACTGGGTAGCCCAACATGGCTAGTCTCTTGGGATCTTCAGTGAAAGGTTTTAACAAAACTTTGCTATGAAGCCATCATTCTAGAATAATGTACCAAATGTTTAAAAAAACTGGCTTGTTCTTTTGGAAACCTCCCAAAAAGAAACAGACTTAACCACTATAGAATTAAAATCCAAATACAACACAATAAGGCATGTTAGCTTAGGGGCCGGTCAATATTTATAGGGGGCGGGGGGGTGGGGCTTGAGAATTATTGGGGGTCAAAATGTTTAAAATAAAATTGGGGGAGTCAAAATTTTTTGAGACGATAAAAAATTCTGAGAAGTACAGTCACTTAATCTGTCTGTACTGATGGTATTACTTTCCCACATATCAAGGGTAATTAACATGATTTCCTTGTGACATTCAACACAGCTGGTCATAAATAGTGGTCTTTCAAAAATCTTATCTCCATCTGTATATGGTACAAACTTTATTATCTTTTACAGTGCTTATCGTTGTACCACATTGTTTATACACATTTATACACATTGTTTCTGAAAAAATGGATAAAAAACATTGATTTTTTAAAAGTAAAACAATTGCAGTATTTTTTAAAAGCTAGAAGGATCATACAATAATCAAACTGGGGAAATAAAAAATTTGACCAATGACGAAAAATCTAAAAAAAAAATTATTACCTTCTGTTTCAATGTTTTAATAAAACTGATCCGAGAACAAATTTATAATATTAATAGATAACTTACTGATGAAAATAATGATTACATACTTTCAATCAGCTTAATTTTTGACTAATTGGCTTTGCAAGTTACATAAAATACAACTTTTTTTCAGGATCTGGTTCAGAAAATGTCTCAGGTTTAGAGAAATAATTTCAATTTTAAATACTTTCATCCTCTTGATAAAATGTTTGACATTTTTCTGGATCTTCTGATTATATCTTTTACTAAAACTAAATGCTGGAATATTGGTAGGAATTATAAGATGGTAACTATCAATTCCTCTATATGCCATTATATGTCACCCTCCCCCCTCTCTCTCTCTCTCGTGTCTACAAATTTGATTTGCCTGGTCTAAAGTTTAGGAATACCCCCAATTGCCATTATATCTTTTACTAAAATTAAATTCTGGAAAATTTATAGGAATTATGTTATATCAAAATGTTGATTTATCAATGCAAACTTGTTATAGTAAACATTATAAGATGGCAACTATTAATTCCCCTATCTGCCATAATATGCCTCCACTAATTGTTTTTATTTTATACAATAGTAATTAATCAACATCTAAATAATCATACATTGTACCGCAGCCTTATCAGGAAGGTCATGACCTCGTATTTAGCAAGAGATGATAACAAGTAATAGCCTTTCTCCCTTTCTTGGCGCATTTGCAAATAAATAAATAAAGTATTATACACACCACCCTCTTTCGGGTTTAAATTATTACTTTTTGGAGTCAACTTGTATATTTTCATGACATAATATCCTGCAAAGTGATTTTAATCAGTAAATTTCAGTATAAATTCTCGTTTGTTATAGTCACTGTAACAGTTGTTTTAAATTACAAAATTAATTGGTCATCGCAAGGTTTACAATTTTATCAATTTTTTTATGGCACGCATTGAATTGACCATCTTTTTAATTGGCAAAATTTCCAGTAATATGTTAAAATGTGTGAATCATCCGTAAAAATTGAATAAATTCATCTGACATTTCTCCTTTTCGAATCATCTGATCGACAGACAGACTGACTTTTTTCTTTTAAAGTTCTGTTGTATAGGAACTGGGTTTTTCATCTCGGTTTCAAACATTTTCCAATGCACAAATCAGTTTTCATGGATCAGGATATTTTGCTCAGTATTTTAAGACTTGGTAGAGAGAAGGAATAGTTATATATATTATATCTGTGATTACAAGTTTCAAGGTGAATAACACCAATTCGGCTTTATGGAGAAAACAGATGAGTAGGGCCACTTTCCCTAGTATTTGTTTCACTCTTAAACATTGATTTTTAATCTGAAATATTTTTCTACTTTTTATCTTAATCGGTTGTAAGCAATGCACCTTATAAGAAAAAAATTTTACCCGCAAAGGTAGTGTGCATATATGGGCAATTTGGGTAAATTTGTATCATTTTTGGAATATTGCCAAGAAGGAATTTCAGACCCAAAATCATTCTATTGTCATATACAAAGAGATTCATAAACTCATTTACACCAAAAACAAGTTTTGGTTCTGAGTGTCCTTCACGTGGAAAAATTGTATTCAAGAAGTTAATTTGGCAAATTTGTGTTAAAAATGTCTCCCATGTTTAGGTAAGAAGAATTTTTTTAGTAACTTATATGTTAGTTATTACATGTATTAGGATATCTTAAGGGAACACATACTAGGCTATGCCTACAGAAATTTTTATAGGCCTCAGACGGCTTATTGAAAATGGCCCTAGAAGTGAAATAAATATGGCGAAAAAGGTCTTACTACTTTTAAACGTAATCAGCAATATTAGATTTCATTAAACTGATGACGCGCGTAATATCGTTTAACCACCAACGGTTTAATAAGTTTTTAGCATGATATTAATAATAATAAACACACCTTAATGTTGACAGAATATGAAATACTTAACAAATACATAAAATGTTTAGTTTAGTATGATTTGAGCTATTTATTTTAAAATGTAAAATTTTTTTGATACATTTTGTAGACTTTGGACTAAATAAGTCACAGGTACATGCACTAAAGATGAAAATTTTCAAATATTAATATTCCCAAATATACGTCAAAACATCTTTTATCCCTTTTAAAATGCCTCATAATTTTTTACCCCCAAAAGATACGTTGTGCGTCTGAAGTTTTATCCCAAAGATCTCCAAAATTAGTAAATTTGTAACCCCTTCAAAAAAGAAGTAAAGTATGCCCTACGGACTGGTATACCTTAAGAGTAGTTCATCCCCATACAGAAATAGTCCTTGTCTACGTACTGGCAAATCTCCTTTGTAATACCGCTGGTATTCCATATATACTCTCTCAAAAAAGAAACGCAACATCAGATTATCTTTTTGAAATATTATTTTTCCGGACAAATAACCAATAAATATCAAAATATATGTATACATGATCATAATTACACCTTCATAAAAAGTTTCCAGGTACAATCATTTAAATTCATCCACCCGTAAACGACTTTGGTCGCAATCTGGGACACCCTACGATTTACGCATTGCCAAAAACTGGGTCGACTTTCACGTGCAAATCATGGGTTATTTTTTAGCTCAGTCAGTCGGTATAAAAACCCGGTATTTCTTTTCATGAATGCATTCGTAAAATAAAATTCTGATGAGTTGACGCTATGCCAAGGTTAGACGCTGCTACCCGGAATATCGCTATCGGACGACTAGAGGCCGGAGAATCACAGAATGCTGTTGCTGTAACGTACAATGTTCATCGTAGCACAATTTCACGCCTTTGGGGACGCTATCTGCAGCTTGGTACTACGACAGATCGGCCACGTTCAGGGCGCCCGCGTGTTACAACCAGGGCGCAAGATCGTTACATCAGACTTTTCCATCTGCGGAATAGGACTATTGCTGCAACAGAAACAGCTGTAAACGTCCCTGGGTTGCGCCGTATATCAGCACAGACAGTACGCAATCGGTTACGTTCTCATGGATTGAGGGCAAGAAGACCTTACTTTGGAGCAACACTGAGACGCCAACACCGCCGAGCGAGGGTTAGATGGTGTACTACAGTTCGTGCATGGAATTTACAGAACTGGCGAAGAGTATGGTTCAGCGATGAGTCACGTTTTCAACTGGAAAAGCGAGATGGTCGCATACGTGGGTATAGGCGCCGAAACGAACGTTTTGCGCAAAACTGTGTTGTGGAGAGAGACAATTTTGGCGGAGGCAGTGTTATGATGTGGGCCGCTATTTCTTATGCCAGAAACACACAGCTGATACATATCCAAGGCAATCTGAACGCTGTTAGGTATAGAGTCGAAATTTTACGACCTCATTTATTGCCCGTAATTGACATTCGGAGAGAAATTTTTCAGCACGACAATGCCCGACCACATACAGCACCTGTAACAGTAGACTTTTTAGAACAACAGAATGTCAATGTGATCCGTTGGCCGTCACGATCACCCGATCTTAATCCAATTGAACATTTGTGGGATGAAGTGGATCGGCGCGTGCGCCAACGACAACCACCACCGCAAAATCTGCAACAATTACAGCAGGCACTTCAGTTTGAGTGGCAAAGGATACCGCGTGTTCGAACTCAGCGTTTAATTCAATCTATGCCAAGAAGAGTCGGGGCTGTGTTACAAGCAAATGGTGGACATACCAGATATTGACAATTTATGAGTGATTTATTGACAATATGTGACAAACTGTGATATTCCAAGGTAAAAGAACTCATGAACAAGAAGTGTGCCAATTTTTGCATTCCTGTGTAAATTATTTATATCATAAATTATGAAAATAATATATGAAGTAAATTTCCTATTTTCTGTATGTTGCGTTTCTTTTTTGAGAGAGTATATTTCTTTTGTCGTCACAGTTTATGTAATTCAGATTACGATAAATATATAAAACCGAATTTTGTAAGGGCAGATTTATGGTTGCTGAAAAGCTTGTTAGAAAAACCTGCAACATTGGCGAATTTATAGGATGACACCCCCTCCCCCCATCCTTGAGGTAACCAAAAAATTTGTGCTAAAATTACTAGAAACACAGCTTCACATTGTTGAAAATCTTCATATTTATCCAACGAAAATTTTAAGAAAGTGACCATAACATATGCAATGATCTTTTGTAATGGTTGATTGAAAAATAGATGTGAAAATTAACATGTATGTAACTTTTTACAAATCTGATAATAAAAAAGACGAAGAGTTAATTGGATGGAGATGTATCGCAGCGAAGAAAGTAAAATTAATTTTTCCTTCAGTGCCCGTTGAAGATTTGCAAGTACATGTATTTAATGACTCGCACACCCTTCATATACAATGACTTACACATTGATCCATATATAAACACACGATTATTTAAAATTGTCTGTCTTTTTAAAACCAACTATTTGAAATTCATTGGTAATTAAACATATCTGGGTAATTAAACTAGATAAGATGTTGTACCTTGAAAGAAAGTCTTTAAATCTTCATTAACTAGGAACACATGAGAAGATTAAATTGGAAATTCCCCCCCCCCCCCCCCCCCCCCTCCCCTCCCAACTCGTCGATCCTCTGGCTCCGCCTATGTGAAATTAGAAATGAAGATTACGGTTCACAAGAAAGTATACATGTATACATACATGTATTTTGACTCACCGTAACTTACTTTTTGTGTCGCCTGCGGAACGCATGGTCGACACATAGGGATCACTTTCTGTCGTCTTGCGTCTTGCGTCGTCACACTTTTCTTCTATCCTCAACTACTCGTAAACCGCTCGAAGGAATTTGATGAAACTTTCTCTCTGCATTAACCTTAATGCACAGGTGTGCATATATATTTCATTTTTAGAAAATTTCAATTTTTTTGTTGTAAAAATTGACATTTTTGAAAGAAGGGGGGTTCAAAACTTCTATCCTCAACTACTTCATAACCGCTCAAAGCAATTTGATGAAACTTTCTTTGTGCATTAACCTTAATGCAAAGGTGTGCATATATATTTCATTTTTAGAAAATTAAAAAAAAAATTTGTAAAAATTGACATTTTTGCAAAAAAAGGGGGGGGGGGGGTGGGCAAAACTTCTATCTTCAACTACTCCATAACCGCTCAAAGGAATTTGATGAAACTTTCTCTGTGCATTAACCTTAATGCACAGGTGTGCATATATATTTCATTTTTAGAAAATTTCAATTTTTTTTTGTAAAAATTGACATTTTTGAAAGAAGGGGGGTTCAAAACTTCTATCCTCAACTACTTCATAACCGCTCAAAGCAATTTGATGAAACTTTCTTTGTGCATTAACCTTAATGCAAAGGTGTGCATATATATTTCATTTTTAGAAAAATTTTTAAATTTTTTGTAAAAATTGACATTTTTGCAAAAAAAGGGGGGGTGGGCAAAACTTCTATCTTCAACTACTCCATAACCGCTCAAAGGAATTTGATTAAACTTTCTCTGTGCATTAACCTTAATGCACAGGTGTGCATATATATTTTATTTTTAGAACATTTTAATTTTTTTTCCTAAAAATTGACATTTTTGAAAAAAAGGGGGGGTCAAAACTTCTATCCTCAACTTCTCCATAACCGCTGAAAGGAATTTGCTGAAACTTTCTCTGTGCATTAACCTTAATGCAAAGGTGTGCATATATAATTCATTTTTTAGAAAATTTTAATATCTTTTGTAAAAATTGACGTCCGCAGGCGACACATGTCTTCCTTGGAAGACTCGCACATTTTTTATAATTCTACAGAGAATTCGTATTTATTTCAGTAAGTATTAAGGCAAATCATTCAGTCGGATGAATAAAATTTCAAATATTATTAGAAGTTTTAGGACAAAATCTTCATATTTTAGTCTACCATAATGACGATACGCACGGTTTTATAAATTACATACCGGTAAGTGTAAATGTATGGCTCAGCATTTGGTAATGTTATTTGATGAAATAGTTCCCTAGTGTATTAGATACATTGTTGATAAATTTATAAGAACAAATATTGCCTACGAAATATATTATAAATTAGCGCACAGCGGATTTTGCAGCGGACTACAATATAACTTGCTTAGAACGCTCACACTTATGAAATTATATACCATCATTCTCGGATTTTTTAGCTTGAGCAGAACAATTTGAATATTAAATATTATTTGTTGCTATACATGCTGTTGCATACCCAACGATAAAGTTTAATAAATAAATTGTTTTCTCTACGTGTAAAGTTTTACCTTGTTATTCGCACTGACAAGCGGATTCAATGTTACCATATATTTTATAATCCAGTAAAAATACAATAATTTAGATAATTGTACTCCTTTTTTTAATATAAAATACGCCATTTTCAGCACATTCGTCAATTTCGAGGCAGCCAGTTTTTATTGATGGAGTAAGCCGGAGTACCTAATAGTCATAACGAACTACCTAAACCACTCGGCCACCGAGGCCCCTATATAAAAGGTAAAAAATGGTTAAATGGTAAAAAATAAGAAAATGAAAGAAAGTAACTGGTCTGCAAAGTAAATAGTTTAGGTTACTATATCTGCAACTTTTAACGAACGCCGTCATGACGTTACCTAAAAATTGCCCACTATTGGTGCCTTTTTGTAATTTTCAACAGTCGAACATGGGAACACACAAATATTTTTTTTTAAATCATCAGAGCTTTCGTGTATGTAGCAATATAATATTACTTTTTCACGAAACTGGAGGATTTACACAATGCTTTTTATGGACTATTACATCGAAAAATCAGAAAACTGTAGGATACTTTCAATTAGTTCGATTCGACCTTAACATAGATTCTTCGAAAAATTAATGTAGAATCTTCAATCTTAGAACTCGTTTTCACTCAGAAACATCTCACACATTAAAGACTTCAATGTAAGAAAAATTCAGTCTGACCACTTTAATTCAATGGACCATAACGGCATTATAATTACAAACGTAATAGATCTACTGGGATTTAACAGTCCATTCTCGATTGATCTGTTCAGTAATAAATGGATTGTGTCCGTTGTTTGATAAAAAGGACATCTATCTCTAAAACCGTTTAAATTGCAAATTGTACCAAATTATGCTACAGATGAAATCATTTCACAATCCCAAAGTGTCCCGAGTGCACTAATAAGTCCTGACTTTGACATTTGCTTATTAACATGTGTGTTTTTTTTACATTCGATTGTAAGAAAATTTGGAACTGAGAAAACCTATTCTAAAATATTTTTACAAAAAAATCCCATTATTTACTACATGGAAACAGAGGAAAGATTTTAAACCCATCAACACCCAATGATATAGAAATTTTGATTTATTTTGTATTTCAGTCATTAGAACTGAGGAAGGAGGATGTAAAGCTATTTTCATATCATGTATGTGTTCGTTGAATTTGTCATGAGATGAATTTGTATTGATATAACCCGCTTAGTTTTATATGTTTGCAAAAAGTTTTAGCTGAATTGAATTGAGTTTAAATCAAAATAAATTACACTATACTTATTGTAATTAAAAAAATCTTTATAATATTCTAAAAATAGTGGCAGATCAAGGAAGTGTACTATTTTAAAATTTTTTATTTTTTAGTATAAAAACAAAGTATAAAATATTTTTTAAAAATCAAGAACATTATGAAATATGAAAATAGTTGTTAATTTGAAGAATAAAAATAACTAAAAAAATATAAACATGATGTACAGTACGCCATTTTTTATCCTGAAAGGCAAATAGGCATGTCAATTCATTTATGTTTGGTGGCAAACATTTAATACATTTACTGTACGCAAGTTAATTGGAAGTCACGTGTCACATGGGTCGTAAATTACGGTAAGGCACCGAGTTTTTAGTTGAACCTTCAAGATGTGTGTACAGAGTAGATCTAGAAGGGCGTTGTTAACTTACAATAGCCAATGGATGTTCTAATAAAAATTCAATCCTTATAATATTTTGCTAGATTATTTCAACTAAAGATTAATCCAATACTTCATGCTGCATAAAATTAACAAAAAACTCTCTTCTCGGAAAAAAACTACTTTGCTAGAAGTGTGAAAAAAAATTGATTTTATCCAGAAAAAAATATATTATCAAGTACAAAAATCTCAGCCCCCCCCCCCCCCCAAAAAAAAAAAATTAAAAAAAATTTACAAACCTACTGACAAATCTTTAAAACAAAATATCAATACGTATTCTCTTATTACATGTGTTACGTATTTTATATTGTTGAAAAAATATTTACAGCCAAATATTCCCTTATTTTGAATAATCTTATGCAACTATCAATTGTACACCTTTTCATCGATCTTTCAAAGGGTGACTTCCCCCGCCAAATCAACTGGGGCATCTTGAAGGTAACAAACGTTTTAAATAATTTTAAAATTGGTAGTAATATCGACTAATGTCACCAAAGATTGCAGTATAAAGACAATAACAGTGTGCTGACGACATAATATTCGATATACAAATTGAATGAACATAATCGTGTAAAATTTGTATTTCTGTCAAATTTGAATATTTTGACGTCCTCAGATGGTGATCGATCCATGTATCTATGGGATTTGTGTGATCTCTAAAACTCTGTTCCCTTCTAATGTATCATACGGAAACAATAAAGGTAGACACTGATGAGTAACAATTATCATTCATTAAATGCATTAATTTCATGCGTGTCGTAGTAAATATTTGGTAAATCTATCATATAGGACTGAGGAGATAAACTTACGATAGCCTATTGTTACAAATTTATCTTATTTTACAAGTTTTAAACTTTACCACATATTAAATGTGCCTATACGCCTAAACCAAAAGTATGAATAAGCCAAGATACAAAGTTTTAATATAAATCAAATATTCAGAGAATATAAAAGGGGGTAATTGGATATTTTGTTTAAAATGCATGCCCCTTTTGTATGAATGGAGTTTTATTATTTAATTGGTTTTGAAACGACTGAATTCACCCATTTTTTATTTTAGAGTTACCCGCTATTTATTTTAGAGTTAAGTCAAATCTTAACGGGCAGGGTTTCAATAAAGTAAGATTTTGCTAAGCAAATTTTTAACTTGACTCGTTTTATGCATACCAATCAGGTAATGTTGGCGGAGTTTACTTAACTAAGTGATTTCTTAGCAAAACCACACCCTTTAATTATATTTTGCCATACTCATACTAACAAGTAATAATAGGGAGTAGCCACCCCCCTTTCCATCCGGGGACAATTACGCACTCGATAAATTATGCGAGGCGTTAACTTACTGCATCCGTGAATAAAATCTTTAAATAAAAGCAAATTTAACATGCAATAAGGAAGTTATCTAGATGTTTATTTTTTAAAGTTAGTAGTAGTCATTGTTTACCAGATGAAATATTTTGTACATCCACGAGAAGGAGCAAAACTGGGCCTTCATCCTAACATGCCTACGGAACTACTTTTTACGCTGATCCCTGCATTAAGCTCCAATGCTTATCTGCAAAGAAACTCTGAGGAAATATTACTTCATTTACCATAAAACAGTATTTAAAGCATACATTTACATGTATACAAAACTTTCAAATGCAACAAAATAAAAGCAAAATACCTTATATATGTATAAAACTCGTAAATGAGATCTGTGAGTTTCCTGTACATAAAAGTACACATATATCTGATTAATAGCTTGTTTTTTTGTTTAGTTGGGATTTTACGCCGTTTTCAGCACATTTAGCTATTTCGCGGCGGCCAGTATTTATTGATGGAGGAAGCCTGAGTACCCGGAGAGAACCATCGACCTCTGGTAGAAAAATTGGCAATCCATATCAATTGAGATCGGAGTCGAACACACCCCGCCACATGTGAGATTCGAAGTTGACAGGCAAATATGACGAACTACCTGGACTACCCGGCCACCGAAGCTACCGAGGTCTGCGAGCCCAACCCCCGCCCCCCCCCCCCCCACTTGATTAATTGAGAATCTTAAATAAAATAACTCGATCGAAAAATTTAAAAAAGCAGAATGGAGTACAAAATGTTATATGAATTGAACTTTTAAATTATTGAATGTATGATAGTTTACGCTTTAATATGTAGAACAAGATGCCTACAATTGCTTTTACCATTTCCCTTACAGGATCGATTTCCTCCTCCTCAAAATGTGACCTTCTTGTGGATTGTAGTTTTTAAAAATGACAAAAAGATAAATAATAAGATGAAAACCAGTTTATCTGGAAATTTTCAAAGTGAAAACAAAAATGTATTGTGTCATTACTAAATTAAACAAAATGATGATATGACATATAATGAAAAATATTTGAGCATTTAAAAAAATAATAATAAAATCGTACAAACAATATTAAAATAAGGATATTGTGAAATGGATAGAAAACATTTTTTTATCTTTTTCTAACAATTTAGAATTTTTATAATATTCGAAAATATTCTAGATTTAAGCTTATGTAACTAAAAATAAAATATAACAAAGGAGCTTTTTAAATTTTTTTTTGTACAAAGAAATACAACCTTCAAAGATATTTTTGCCCAATTTTCAGAAAAAAAATAGGTTTCAGTAATTGTTTTGGAATTTTTTGGTTGGTAAAATCAAATAAATTTCCAGGCTTTGTCGAGGTCGACGAACAACTTACGGTCTTCAGTAGAAAAAATGTATAAGGAAGACGGAGTTATCTTCCTTCTTTCCGATTTTCCTGTCATGCTACTTGCACACGTCAGAATGCAATTAAATGTACACGACAGTTACCATCTTTAGATGCCGTGAACCCTCTCTTATAGGTCGTGAACCTACACCAAAATTTTCTGATTAACGCAAAAATGTGTAAAGATTGCGTAAAAATTATGAGAGAGGTTGAAAAAAACCGATTTAAGACAGTGCAAAGAATTAAAGTCAGACTAAAAAATGTTGATTTTTCATCAAAAACATGGAATAAAATCTATAAACCACTCACTCATGGTGTAAGTCCAAGAGTTTGTAATAGCGCAAGTGACCTCCGAAGTCTTGACTATCAATATTTCTTATTGGAGGCAATAGTAACGTGACAACTTTGAAATATCTTTACATCGGCGAAAATCGACGAAATTGTTTATGACGTATATACGTAGGTGAGTTCTGATTTTTTTGCATCAGAACAATTCTGACTCAAACAAGTCGATCCCCTGACTGTATGATCAGTATGAGCCATGAGAATTGCCAGCCTATGCATATTTTTACCCTGTTTACATATAAAGTACCATAGAATGACAGAATATTGTAAAGATGATGAATATGAGCCATGAGAATTGCCAGCCTGTGCATATTTTTTCCCAGTTTACAAATAAAGTACAACAGAATGATAGAATATTGTATATATGATCAGTATGAGACATGAGAATTGCCAGCCTGTGCATATTTTTACCCCATTTGCATATAAAGTACCATAGAATGATAGAATATTGTATATATGATTAGTATGAGCCATGAGAATTGCCAGCCTGTGCATATTTTTACCCTGTTTACATATAAAGTACCATAGAATGACAGAATATTGTAAAGATGATGAATATGAGCCATGAGAATTGCCAGCCTGTGCATATTTTTTCCCAGTTTACAAATAAAGTACAATAGAATGATAGAATATGGTATATATGATTTATATGAGCCATGAGAATCGCCATCCTGTGCATATTTTTTCCCTGTTTACATATAAAGTACCATAGAATGATAGAATATTGTATATATGATCATTATGAGCCATGAGAATTGCCAGCCTATGCATATTTTTACCCTGTTTACATATAAAGTACCATAGAATGATAGAATATTGTATATATGATCAGTATGAGCCATGAGAATTGCCAGCCTGTGCATATTTTTTCCCCGTTTACAAATAAAGTACCATAGAATGATAGAATATTGTATATATGATCTGTATGAGCCATGAAAATTGCCAGCCTGTGCATATTTTTTCCCCGTTTTCAAACAAAGTACCATAAAATATATCAAATATTGTATATATGATAGGTATGAGCCATGACAATTGCCAGCCTGTGCATATTTTTTCCCGGTTTAGGAATAAAGTACCATACAATGACAGAATATTGTAAAGATGATCAATATGAGCCATCAGAATTGCCAGCCTGTGCATATTTTTACCCCGTTTAGAAATAAAGTACCATAGAATGATAGAATATTGTATATATGATCAGTATGAGGCATGAGAATTGCCAGCCTGTGCATATTTTTACCCTGTTTACAAAAAAGTACCATAGAATGATAGAATATTGTAAAGATGCTGAATATGAGCCATGAGAATTGCCAGCCTGTGCATATTTTTCCCCATTTAGAAATAAAGTACCATAGAATGATAGAATATTGTATATATGATCAGTATGAGCCATCAGAATTGCCAGCCTGTGCATATTTTTTCCCCGTTTACAAATAAAGTACCATAGAATGATAGAATATTGTATATATGATCAGTATGAGCCATGACAATTGCCAGCCTGTGCATATTTTTTCCCTGTTTACAAACAAAGTACCATAAAATATATCAAATATTGTATATATGATCTGTATGAGCCATGAGAATTGCCAGCCTGTGCATATTTTTACCCTATTTACATATAAAGAACCATAGAATCATAGAATATTGTATATATGATCAGTATGAGGCATGAGAATTGCCAGCCTGTGCATATTTTTACCCTGTTTACATATAAAGTACCATAGAATGACAGAATATTGTAAAGATGATGAATATGAGCCATGAGAATTGCCAGCCTCTGCATATTTTTACCCCGTTTACATATAAAGTACCATAGAATGCAATTACTAGATTTAACCATATTTTATAGAGGAAGAAATTTGTTTGACTCAACAGAACAAAAAAGAATTGTCTCTCTG
This sequence comes from Mytilisepta virgata, assembly GCA_028015205.1. NCBI lineage: Eukaryota > Metazoa > Mollusca > Bivalvia > Mytilida > Mytilidae > Mytilisepta > Mytilisepta virgata. The sequence continues at coordinate 74,054,268 of CM051521.1, forward strand.
TCAATGGCAAAAACAGTTTACCTCTGTGGTAAAAACAAAAGTCACTTTCAGAAAACCATTAGTCTGTGAATTAATTAATATTATTTGAGCAAGTTGCAAAAAAAAATAAAGGAAACTTTTCTTTAACATTTGTTAAAGAAACTTTTTTTTTAAATTAATAACCCCCCCCCCCCCCCCCCCCCAACAAAAAAAACCTAAACAAAACAATAAAACAACAACAAATGATTGCTGACTTATGATATATTGTTTAATTGATTTAATAATTGTTTGCATTTTATTACCAGTATCATCATTTTAATCCAATTTATTATCCCATAAAAATCGTAAATTTATTAGCAGTGTCTTCAATCCTGAAAGGATTTACATTGGTTTGTGAATTAATTAATATTATTTGATCAATAACAATTTAACATGATAGTAATAATCAGGGATTTTATATCTATGATTATAAATAAATAAATGATATTAAAATGCATCCAAAACTTAATTTTCTTTATACATCGTACGTCGAAAAAATACAAAATAGCGTTTTATCTGGTCCGCAATCGATGTTGTTTTCACATTTTGTTGTGCTGGATGATCTCACGGACTGGTTATGCTCACGACCCCCTATGTGAGATCCGACAGCCAAACCGGAAATCGGAAACGGAACTGGCAATTCTCACGGACGAAATCTCCTCACGCGACAACGTCCGCGTCAATGAATTGAGACAAAACTATGTGTATGTACATTATATTTCTATTTATAGATCGTATGCCATTAGACACTGCATTCAAGTGTGAAAAATGGATTATTTTTAATTACAAAATATTTTTTAATATGAATGCAGTTCAAGCAGTATTCATGATCAAAAATCCTTTTTTTTTTCAAGTACCTTTTTGGTGATCTTAACTAAATACATTTCTGGGCTACAGATAGCGAGACGGATCGAGGCCCGGAACTGTGGAAAACTTAACAAATTTAATTTGATTTTTTTAAATGTGAACGTATAATTTTCTCAATGAAATCTATTCATAGTCTATCCTCTAAAGTGTCGTTTTGTATTGTATTTATTGTTATTTTAGTCTATTTCAGACATCCAGGAAAAAAATATTCTATTTTAACCGAATCTTAACAAATTTAATTTGAATTCAATTTTCACTTCAATTTCCTTTTTTTTTAATATAATTTGGTTGGAAGGATTTCAACTAAATGCACACAATTTTTAATTCCAAAGTCATACTTCTTGATCTTATGCCGCTAAATACATTTTTATTTAATGTTGAAAACTTCTCGGAAAACTTGCATCCACGTTAAATCGATAATACATAACTTTATACCGGACAAACACTGTTTAGGTGTGACCAGACATTTACTAGCATTAACCATTGAAAAGATAGCCGTTTAATCCTATCAACTGGAAATTTATGTTTTAATTAGCCTACGTTTATGGCCTCTCAAATTCATGTCGTCGTCCGTCGTATACACACCCGTCGCCGGATGCTGCTGGTGGGAGTTTTATTGTTGAAATATTGTTTTTCAAATTTTATGTATAAACATTCTCCATTGTATGATATATACATGTACTGCAAAAAAATCCTTATATTCTAAGAATGGCCGACCTACACACTATTATATGATAAGAATGGAGAACTAAATACAGTCAGGGATACTGCGTCGCCTATCTTTTTTAAAGATACTACTTGTTTAGACCTTTCGAAGGTTTATATTTTCCCGGTGAACCTTTGCGTCTAGCAATACATTTTAAATTTAGCTAGAATCATGATGGTTTTTTTGCGTGAACCCCCTGAGGGGTTCACGCTTATATATTGACGAGTTTTGGATGTGTCTATGGGCCACTCGATATCTTTCGGCCGGAAGTCGGAATAAAATTCTCGGAATATCTCGAATGTTTTCGATCATTTATACAGGTAGTAATCTACGTCTTTGATACGGCTATATTTCAACAATCAAACTTAAACAAAGACTTAGTTTGAATATTTAAACCTATTTGCCTTTTCACAAAATATATGTGTTTTCAATAATGTGAATGTTTAAAAGCGCTGTAAAAGTTTCTAAACAACAACGCTATTATATTTGTTTTGATGCGACCCCTCTACACTGTGTGTATCTAAGTCAATTATAACGTGGCATTGTTCAGTGTCACGATAACATGTAAACTAAATTATGTCTGAAGATTTAACCACGTGATATTGTGTATTTTTCATCATAAACTTGGGAAAGAACATTCTGGTTTAAATATTTATATTAAATCGGAAAACAGGAAGATAATATTATTATTATTAAAAGTATTTATTTTTCTACGTTAATTAACTCATACCGTTTTAGTAAGGTTTTATAAGTAATTGTTATTTAATTTTTTGTATTGTAATATATCCATAAAACGGGAAAGGAAGATTTCAAGACGATATTGATGAAATATACGAATATATCAAAAAACTTGAATTTTAGTTTTGGTTTATTGATGGTAGTTTTTGGAAATTTCGGAAAGATTTTTAAATATGAATTTATGTTCATTAAATTTAAATTATTTTTTTATTTTTGTTTTTAAATAACAGTTAAAGTTTAATCTTTAAGTATCTGCATCTTTAACATATGTTGCAATTATGAGAATAGTTTGCATTGTTTTACTTCATAAGAAACCGTTTAAGTGTAAATTGCGTAAGTGTGATCATGAAAGCATGATGTGTCAGTATTGCATATAAATAAATAACCCTTTGAAGACATCGCCTTTGTTTATTGTCTTAAAATTAAATTAGTTGATAATCACGGACATGAACATCCCAGATACTTTGGTCATGATGTAACATGAAATGAGTTTCCAAAAGGGAAAAAAATTACCGATATATTCTTAAAACGTGTTAATTCATTAATATATTTTTATTAAGATGTATTATTATATCATAAACTCATATTTAAATTTCGTATTTGTGTTGTTCTTTCGTAAGTTATATATATATATATAATTGTGTCATATAATATGTTTATAAAAAAGTGTTAATTATTGTACCAATTTTGCCAATAAATTGATATAATATCTAATATAAGTTATGTTTAGGAATACAATTTATCTCAACTATATCTGAGATATGCAAATGCAGAAGAATCATACGTTTTTTTTCAAAATCTATACTAGCTTTGGTAGTTCTAAATATTGTTAGTAAAAAACTATTTCGAAACAATCTCATCGAAATTCATACCAAACTTCTTTTTTCTATTTATTTGGTTTCCTTTATTCTTGAAGATATATCACAGCACACCTCTTATATACTAGTAATTATTAGTCATATAAAAAGGTATTTTGATAGGTAAAGCCAAAACCATATTCAAATGTGAGGTCAAATACTTTAACATTTACACTTATCTTATATGTCCTCATTGCTTACATTACAAATAAAGTATGTATGATTGTCACAGACAGCCTCAAATAATTATGCAGGATAATTAAAAACATCCAGGAAACAAATTATGTCGATATGAATTTTGAAAGTTAAAATGAATTGAGCCGGAAAATATAGCAACCTGAGGATTAAACATATGTTGCACAGTCAATGCAATTTGCCTTAGTCACCTTAGAGTTTACAGAAATTGGGAATTGCAATAGGATCAGGAATTTGTACATTAAACACAAAGTAAAAATTATCTACATTCCTATTCACTTGTGCAATAATCTACACACTATTACATATTTTCAATGATGATGTGACAACAAAACTCATCAACATTTATCAATATCTAATTCACAGCTAATTATTTCAAATCAAAAGCAAATAAAATCAACAAATGTTGGTGACCAGTCAGCAGTCGTGGGTTCACGTATTGCTTTTCTTTTTTAGCTCACCTGACCCAAAGGGTCAAGTGAGCTTTTCTCATCACTTGGCGTCCGTCGTCCGTCGTCGTCCGTCGTCCGTCGTCGTCCGTCGTCCGTCGTCGTCCGTTAACTTTTACAAAAATCTTCTTCTCTGAAACTACTGGGCCAAATTGAACCAAACTTGGCCACAAGCATCATTAGGGTATCTAGTTTAAAAAATATGTCCGACGACCCCGCCTGCCAATCAACATGGCCGACATGGCTAAAAATAAAACATAGGGGTAAACTGCAGTTCTTGTGTTATATCTCAAAAACTAAAGCAATTAGAGCAAAACTGATATGGGGTATAAATGTTCATCAGGTCAAGACCTACCTTTCATGAAATTTTCAGACGAATCGTTCAATCCGTTGTTGGGTTATTGCCCCTGAATTAATTTTAAGGAAATTTTGTAGTTTTAGGTTATTATCTTGAATATTATTATAGATAAAGACAAATTATAAACAGCACAAATGTTCAACAAAGTAAGATCTACAAATAAAAAATCATTGATTGACCCCTAATAGTAGTTTTTGCCCTTTAAAGACGGCATCCAGCGTAAACTTTCCTTTAAAGATCTTTTCCTCTGAAACCACTGGGCCAATTGAGACCAAACTTTGGTGGAATGGGCCTTGGGTGGCCCCCTTCAAAAATTATGTCTGGCATCCCCGACTTCCAACCGAGATGGCTGCTGTTACTAAAAGTAGAAAAAAAAGGGGTGACTTTCAAAAATCTTCTTATATGAAACTACAAGTCCAGTTGGAACCAAGGTTGGCAGTAATAGTTCTTATGAGGTTCTCTTTCAGAAATATGTCCAATGACCCGGACTGTTAACCAAGATGGCCGCCACAGCCGAACTTAGTTTAACATAGGGCCCTATGGGAAAATTCATTGAAAAGTCTTCTTGTCTTAAACCGCTTGACAAATTGGAACCAGACTTGGCAGCAATGGTCCTTAGATGGTCCTCTTACAGAGGTGTGTCCGATGACCCGGACTGTCAACCAAAATGGACGCCACAACCGAACTTAGTTTAACATAGGGCCCTATAGGAAAATTCATTGAAAAATCTTCTTGTCTGAAACCACTTGACATATTGGAGCAGGACTTGGCGGCATTTGTCCATAGAAGGTCCTTTTTCAGAAATATGTCTGATTTCGTGGACTGTGAACCAAGATGGCCGCCATAGCCGAACTTAGTTTAACATAGGACTCTATGGGAAATTCACTCAAAAATCTTCTCGTCTGAAACCACTTGACCAATTGGAACCAGACTTGGCAGCAATGGTCCATAGATGGTCCTCTTTCAGAATTTTGTGCGATGACCCAGACTGTCAACCAAAATGGGTGCCACACCCGAACTTAGTTTAACATAGGGCCCTATGGAAAAATTCATTGAAAAATCTTCTTGTCTGAAACCACTTGACATATTGGAGCCAGACTTGGCAGCATTGGTCCTTAGGAGGTCCTCTTTCAGAAATATGTCCGATCACCGGGATTGTCAACCAAGATGGCTGCCACACTGAACTTTGTTAAATATTGGACCCTATAGGAAAATTCATTTAAAAATCTTCTTGTCTGAAACCGGTTAGCCAGTTGGAACAAGACTTAGCAGAAATGGTCTTTAGATGGTTCTCTTTTAGAAATGTATCCGCAGACCTGGACTAAACCAAGATGATTGCCACAGCTGAAATTAGTTTAACATAGAATCCTATAGAAAAAACAGCCAAATTGACTGCAACACTTAAATTTTTAGGTCTGCTTAAGGTGAAAAGTTAAATCCAGGTGAGCGATACAGGCTCTTGAGAGCCTCTAGTTTAAAGAAAGCAACTTGTTTTTACAAAATCAAAGTAAATATTTTCCGAGAAGAAAGCTTTAAATTTGTTGAGATTTGTATTTTCCCGACTACAGTGTCCCATGAATACTCCACTAACATAGAGGAAAAATGGCATTCGTTAGGGGAGATCATTATTCAAAATTGAGCCCCCCTCCCTCCCTTTTCTTATACTCTCTATGATCTTATTTCTTAACAGTATTGTTATACATAGTATTTAGATGAGCAGTACGGTCTTAGAAGTTTTATTTTCAAAACTTGGGGTTTACAGTATTCAGACCTGAAAATTATGAATGTACGCTTTTGATCTTTTCATATTTCAATTAATCACTGCATATTATTTTAAGGGTAAGGTCATATCTTTGTTTATGAAAACCTGAGATTTTTTATGATAATTATAAATATTTGATCAATGCCATCAGAAATTAATATTAAAAGAAGACATAAAAGTTACAAGAATATGCTGACCACAAATGAATATTTGTATATTTATGGACAGTAAACCTAGCATTTCTACGCGTTTCGAAGGCTCGTACAAATAAATTGTATATTTTCCTACAATGTACATACATATTGTATATGCATTTCTTTTGTTTTTATTTTCTCTTAAACTTACTGATTACTTTTAAGTATTATTTCTGAATTTAAGTCTAAGATATTTTGTAAATAAGGCTGTCTTAAAAGTATCAATTGACATATGGAAATATAATAGATTAAGTGCTGTTCGGTATGTATCAAATGTATCAATAATGTAAAAATACCAAATAAACATTCTTGGAGTGACAATACTAAAATTCTGATAAACTATTTTTTTGTATCAGTTCAAACAATATATTGGTTCTTTGTAGATACTAGAAAATCCCACGCGTGAACTCGGACGACGTCATATGTACGTGACCACTCAACATTGCTTTAGTGAATTAAAAGAAACAGGTATAAATGAGAAAGTCTATTAAAAATGCTACCCATCCTTCCCCCCATATGACGTTATATGTTGATATTATTTTCAGTGATATACTTGGGATTCTAACGAATTGTTAATTTGAAATGGGCATGGCATTTTGCTATAACGACAAGAAGCAAGCAAGAGCCTGATTCAGCGGGGTTTCTGAGAAACAGGAGAAAAAATCTTTACTTATGCGTCTCCAGGCAATTCTTGATTTTTCAGTGGAAGATACTTTTAACAAAATTAAGGCATTCGGGTCATACTCTTTAAAAGTGATCCCAGATATTTGCAGAGGCCGGGTGGGGGTGCTATTTTTCAAAATAACAATCCAAATATACTAATATTAGATATAGTAAATTTATACTATGCTGTATAATATTATTATTATTAAAAGTATTTATTTTTCTAAGTTGATTAATTCATACCGTTTTAGTAAGGTTTTATAAGTAATTGTTATTTAATTTTTTGTATTGTAATATATCCATAAAACGGGAAAGGAAGATTTCAAGACGATATTGATGAAAAATACGAATATATCAAAAACTTGAATTTTAGTTTTGGTTTATTGATGGTAGTTTTTGGAAATTTCGGAAAAGATTTTTAAATATGAATTTATGTTCATTAAATTTAAATTATTTTTTTATTTTTGTTTTTAAATAACAGTTAAAGTTTAATCTTTAAGTATCTGCATCTTTAACATATGTTGCAATTATGAGAATAGTTTGCATTGTTTTACTTCATAAGAAACCGTTTAAGTGTAAATTGCGTATGTGTGATCATGAAAGCATGATGTGTCAATATTGTATATAAATAAATAACCCTTTGAAGACATCGCCTTTGTTTATTGTCTTAAAATTAAATTAGTTGATAATTACGGACATGAACATCCCAGATACTTTGGTCCCTTATGTAACATGAAATGAGGTTCCAAAAGGGAAATAATTTACCGATATATTCTTAAAACGTGTTAATTCATTAATATATTTTTATTAAGATGTATTATTATATCATAAACTCATATTTAAATTTCGTATTTTTTGTTGTTCTTTCGTAAGTTATATATATATATATACACTGAACCGCAAAAGAAACGTCGCACAAAATGACATGTTTACATATATTTATTTCAAAGTGACATTTATATATTTTAAATTAATTTTTACAAAATTTAATGAATGATTTACAGTCTTTTGGTTACAATGTTCACAAAAACGTCACAATTGTCGCAACGTCACATGTTTTCAATGCTGTGCTCCCACGTCCGTTAATAACGTGTATGTCCTCCACCGGCACCAATTACTGCGGCACATCTTCGGTACATGGAGTTGATGAGCCGATTAATAAACGCCATCGGAATACGTGCCCATACTCTCTGAAACGCTTGTGAAAGTTCAGCTGCAGTTGTCGGACTTGGCTGCTCATTATTCAACCGTCTTTGAACTTCGTCCCATAAATGTTCAATAGGGTTTAAATCTGGACTCAAAGCCGGCCAATCCATAACATTAATGTTATTCTGCTGTAGGAAGTCTCTTCTGGCTCTTGCGGTATGCGCACGTGCATTGTCCTGTTGGAAAGTCTTGTTTTGATGACGTGCGAAATGGGGCTGAACATGGGGTGTCAAGACTTGGTCGATGTAACGGGCAGCTGTTACGCCATTTCCTCTGCCTGGGCCAAGGTTCTGAAAGATGACTGGACCAAGTTTAACGTTAAGGCCGATTCCACCCCATACCATGATGCTAGGTCCTCCCCACGCGTCTGTTTCCAGAATGCAGCTGTCTTCGTAACGTTCCCCGCGTCTTCTCCACACTCTGGTTCTGCCATCGGCTGTTGAAATGCAGTAACGGCTTTCGTCAGAGAAGATGATGTTACGCCATTGTCGATTTCGCCAATTCTGTCGCTGAGTGGCCCACTGAAGACGAGCTTGACGGTGTCGAGGAGTAAGAATAGGTCCTCTTGCTGGACGGCGACATCTCATGTTTCTAGCAGCTAATCGCCGACGAACCGTATCATCACTTATGGGTCGTCCATGTGTTCCAACAGTGTTTCTGGAAGTTTCGGCAGCTGGGGTGAACCGATTCATCAAATGGTGACGAACAATGCCTCTATTCTGTCTAGGGGTAGTGTCTTGGGGTCTACCACTCCGTGGACGGTCATTTGTGCTGTTTGTTGCATTGTACCGTGTCCGTAGACGTTCAATTGTTCGAACAGCACAGTTGAAGTCGTTGGCAATAACTCTGGCAGATTGCCCAGCATCCAATCGACCAATGGCCTGTTCTCTCTGTTGTGGAGTCAGACGTGGCATAGCTTCTGTGTCAACACTGATACTAACACTCTTTAATTTTCTCCGGCCTTTTATACCCATAAAGGAGCATGAATTTCACGAACATTTAAGATTTAAGAAAAATTACCGCCAAGTGTGTCCCACGAGCGGTTTTAGGTACGGTCGCTCTACGATATCAACTGAAAATTATTCAACCGAAAATTTAATTCACAGGTAATTTAATCTTACCTGGTGATGTAATCGTAATACTGATTATATAAAAATCATTAATTAATATTTATTTTGAATTTTGCTAACATTTTGAAAAAGCGACGTTTCTTTTGCGGTTCAGTATATAATTGTGTCATATAATATGTTTATAAAAATGTGTTAATTATTGTACCAATTTTGCCAATAAATTGGTATAATATCTAATATAAGTTATGTTTAGGAATACAATTTATCTCAACTATATCTGAGATATGCAAATGCAGAAGAATCATTTCGTTTTTTTCAAAATCTATACTAGCTTTGGTAGTCCTAAATATTGTTAGTAAAAAACTATTTCGAAATTCATACCAAACTTCTTTTTTATATTTATTTGGTTTCCTTTATTCTTGAAGGTATATCACAGCACACCTCTTATATACTAGCAATTATTATTCATATATAAAGGTATTTTGATAGGTAAAGCCAAAACCATATTTAAGTGTGAGGTCAAAAACTTTAACATTTACACTTATCTTATATGTCCTCATTGCTTACATTACAAATAAATATGTATGATTGTCACAGAGAGCCTCAAATAATTATGCAGGATAATTAAAAACATACAGGAAACAAATTATGTCGATATGAATTTTGAAAGTTAAAATGAATTGAGCCGGAAAATATAGCAACCTGAGGATTAAACATATGTTGCACAGTCAATGCAATTTGCCTTAGTCACTTTAGAGTTTGCAGAAATTGGGAATTGCAATAGGATCAGGAATTTGTACATTAAACACAAAGTAAAAATTATCTACATTCCTATTCAATTTTGCAATAATCTACAAACTATTACATATTTTCAATGATGATGTGACAACAAAACTCATGCATATTTATCAATATCTAATTCACAGCTAATTATTTCAAATCAAAAGCAAATAAAATCAAGAAATGTTGGTGACCAGTCAGCAGTCGTGGGTTCACGTATTGCTTTTCTTTTTTTTAAAGAAAGCAACTTGTTTTCTTAATTAACTTACGCTAGACATTGTACTATTATTCATAAATTACAGTCCAGAATAACAACTAGTCAATATCTTTCATTCAAAAAATAAAATTTATTAAATGACATTTTTTTAAGAAAAATACAATATATCACCTCGTATATTTCTATAAACGGCCAAACTTGTAAATAAATAGATAAATAATAGTAATAATAATAATAACAATAAAATTGAATACAGAGTGAAACATATAAAATAGTTATATAGTAGTGAGCCAGGAGATCAAGCACTACAGTTAATATATCGGATAAATTTACATAGTTTAATTTTGGTTTATTTTTTAGGTTTAAAAGCGCGCTCAATTTCAGGATATTAGGAGTTTTCCAGTTTTTTTAACAATAAATGTCTTTCTATTTTCAGACATGAATTTACATTTAAGTAGAAAATGAAATTCCTCTCCCAAATCATTTACATTACATAAACAACAAGTTCTGTGCTCTATAGGCATATAATTCCACGATTGGTAATTTATGATTGTTAAGTCTAAATCTACAAAATGTGTACAAATCTTTACTTTCAAGTATGTCAATTAAAAATATTTCTCAAATTCAAAATGTTCTTTAAAAGTATGATAAATGTTTTTGAACTATTTTGTATTTCGGTATTTGTTTAAACTGGTCTTGAAGACTTGTTTTAATTTTACATTTTAACCACTGTTCACTCAGAACGTGATGGTTTCTTCATACATATGATACACCAAATTCATTTAAAATATTTGCAATATATTTCAACCAATCTGAGTTCCAATTTGATTTATTTGATAACTTTTGGAGTATTTTATATCATAAAATGATAAGTTTGATTGTTTCCCAGATAATATTCCAGCCCACAACAAAATCATTTGTACTTTTATATCTAACGAAATAAGTTTTCCGTAAATCATATACCTAGGTGTAGAGGACTTCAGGTGAAGCAGTAATGTGCACAATTTAATGTGACCTTTTACTAATATATCATTGTTCTGGAAACCCCAAATTTCACAACCATTTACCAATATTGGTTTTACTAATTTATGAAATAAATCAAGTTGACAACTTACAGACAAATTATGTTTTCTTCCAGGTTTAATAACATTATACATTGCTATTAATGCTTTTTGTGAAAGATGTTTTTTACAAGTTTTAGAAGATCCACTTCTGGATAATTGAAATATTTCACAATCTTTACTTCAGAATCATTACATTTAAATGAAAGATTAATTTGTTAATCTACATTATGGGAAAATCATGATTTTAGTTTTATAAATAGTTACATTCATTTTCCATTTTAAACAATATTAAAAAAAATTGTCGAGTTTATTTTAAAAATCGATGTTTCGGCCATAAATTTAGTTCACAGGTAAATTGTTAAATGCAGGTCATTTTATTACAACCTAAGGATAAGTTATACTTATTTTTGAATCACAATATACGTACTATTTAGCTTCATCTGTGATATTTTTCAAATGTTTTAAAATATTGTTTTCAATGTTGTAAACTGGAATACAATTATTTTAATTCTTCATTTTTCTAATTAAAATTTATATATGGTTAATATGATTTACCGAAGTTAGAACCAATAAGATTAACTTGTGTTAAAATCGTTATTTTGTAATTATCGACCAGTTTCCCCCATATAATGTCCATATATAAATGGTAGCATGCTTTAGAAAAATCATCCTTAATTTTATGGTAGATTTTGTAGGTCGTGAGATCACTGCTACATTTTTGTCAGCAAGATGGCTGACTGTGTAGTGTTTAATTTCATAAAACAATTTGTTAAAATACATATTTATTACAGTAACTGTAAATATCGGAATGACGTTTTGTACAAATATTTCTAAGTACATTTGCAATAGGTATGTTTTTGGAGCAGATTTGTTGTATCACTTCAAACATAAGTCAACAATTTAAAAAAAATATATAATTTCAGCAAAATATTTCTAAAATGTTGTAAAAATGTTCTCATAACAAATTAAAAATATTCTAATAATCTTTTCATACTTCAAATAATCAATCCAGTGTTTTTGTGTATCATAGACATTATTATGTAAATTTTTGACAATTATTATCCCCTCCACATTTTAAAATACCATTTGAGTGTGAAACTGATCAAATACAAAGTTCCTGTCAGACTGCAGTGGATATGATATTCTGCTTTAAAAAATCAAGGGTTCTTTGGTAATAAGAATTTGTCTCATTTCAAATTGTTGCCTATGATTTTCTCTCATTGATGTAAAGATATATAACTAAGATATACATGTACTAATTCAATCAGCTTTATTTTACTATTTGCTTTATATGAACAAGAGTTCAACTGTGACGTATCTGAATTGGCAACAGTCATCATAACTCGACACATATTGGACATTGGAGTTGTTCCTAGTGGCCATGTGTGTTTTGCGACCGAAACAAAATTATTAAAATTTGTAAAATTCATTCAATAGATACACAAAACAAAATTTCAATTCATTAAGTCGTAATAAAAGGGTTTGGAGTTGATTATCAAATTGACAAGTGAAATTTGAGGGTGGCATACATTTACAGTTGGGATCAATTCTAACCTCTATTTAAAACTGTTCAAAACTGTCAGCAGAATTGTTCTCGAACAGTTCTGAACAGTTCTGACCTAAAACCATTTTGGACGGTTCTACACTAAAACCATTTATGACAGATCCACTCTAGAACTATTCATGACCGAGAGTGGTGTCATGACCTAGACTCGTTCTGAGCTATTCTACCGTAGAACCATTTATGACAGTTCTACCCTAGAACCATTTATCTCCGTTCTACCATAGAACCATTGTAATATGATAGTTCTGTCACATATATATAGTCGCGATAATTTATTTGGTTTTGATACATAAAAAACGACAGAGAAATGGATTTGTAGTATTTCATAAATTTACTACATAAAATTATCAAAATTATTATTACGGATTATCTATTCGGTTGATTGTTTGAATATTTTTTAACGCCGAGCTGGCGGTATTGCAGCAAATATCACAGCGATTATCTTTTAGAAGCTCATAAAAAAAGCTGTGGAACAAAGACTGGAAATTGCATACATTTAGAAATTTGATAGTTTATGATTTAAGAATATCCAAGTTATAAGAAATAAGATAATTTACTTGTTTCGATACCTTAAAAATGAACTTTTTACGTACCGTAACATAAAAGTAAAATTTCACTCAAAATGAAAAGAAATTTCAGTTTTGACTAATATAAATTTAGATATCTTATTTGTTTCGATTTACTAAAATTAGCTTTTTGAGACACCTTAAAACCTCACAGAATCAGAACTTAAAAATGTTTCCTCCAAAGACATTTTGGTTTTTAATAAACTTAATACACAAATTTTCAAGACTTTTATTGCTTCACTTATTGCAGAATCTTATACATCATCTTTCAACACATCGCAACAACTTATGGAGGGAAACTAGAGATTGCAGCTGTTCAGAAAAGAAATATTTTGGTACTTTGTGATTAGCATCAATATTATAAGAAATTGGATAATTTGCTTGTTGCGATACCTTACAAATCAACGTTTAACATAACATAACAGTTTATGGTGTGCAAATATCACTCATATTAAAAACAAGTTGTTTTTAGTACTTTGAAATATCAAAATCTGAAAAATTTAGTTATTTAATTTGTTGTGACATATTAAAAACTAGCTTTATGGGATACCATAATTACTAATGGAGTCTGCAAAGACCTGATTTTTTTGTGTTTTATACATCAAATCATGTTATGATTGCACTTATTAAAAAACTCAAAAATCATCTGTTCAACCTTAAACAACTAATGAAGCAAAATCTAGAATAAGAAACTTTTAAAAAAAAAATACAATATTGATAATTTATGAATTGAACATTACATTTATAAGAAATAAGATAATTGATTTGCTGCGATAACTAGCAAATCAACTTTTAACATGCCGTACTAGTTCATGGCGTATAAAAAAGTAAAATTCCAACCATATTGAAGAAAAAAAAAGTTTTATCTTCTTTAAAACATTAGAAACTGAAGAAGTTAGATAATTATTTAATTTGTTGCTTCTTACTAAAAACTTGCTTTTAAGTTATAATAACAACTCTTAGAGTCTGAAATTAAAAAAAAACTATGACCTGGTAATATTTGGTATTTTATAAAATTAATACACTAATCATCAATCATTATATGACTAAAAAATCTACGTTTCGACACATCGGAACCACTTATGGAGCAAAAGTAGAAATTGCAAATGCATATAGGCGTAAGAGCAAAGGACGACTGGTCGGCTTGGAGTCAATATGTGTCCAGGTGGGGTAATATGTCTTCCTGTGGATTGTCGTGCAGTATTACATGTACATACTATCAGATGTGATGTCATATTCTTCAGAAAACAATTTTTAACCTGGCGGCATTCATCAAACCATAACACGATTTCAATTTCATCGCAACTGGATTGAAGAACATAATAAAGATATCAACTATATATTGAAAAGTTTTCTCATATACTCCTATAAAACTATATATCAAATACATGAAATACATGTAAAAGATTTTTTCAAGTTTTTCTACTATATGACATATTTACTTGTGATGATTTTATCAATTTTTAGCTGCAACGTGAAGTTAAAAAGACAAAATATTGACCTCCCCAGTATCAAAATCCAAACTCTTTTAGCCTAATCTAGTGATAATATGTGCATCGTTTAGAGGTGTATTATTACAGGCATTTGAAAGAGTATATACCTCTTAAAAACATTGGTACATTCGTCGGCTTCCAAAGATCCCACATTACCCGATATAAACGTGTTGGATTTTCCCTCTGCTAAAATAAGGATGTATACAGAGTTTCCTCCCATTACTTAATATTCTCTTAATTTTTTTCACTTTTCACATTTCTGGTCTTTTTATACAACTAAAATAAAGTTTAAGTTTTTAATAACATTTAATAAAACACAAGAGTAATCAAAACTCAGAATGCAATGCTTATAAAAATAGCGATTTTCCCGATCATTATTTATAACTTTTGGAAAAAAACAAGAATTCTATACGAAACTGTAGCTTCCATAATAAATTATTATTTCAAAAAACGATTATCAGGGGCGCTCTAGTAACTCAAATGGACTAAATCTTAAATTAGTAATACCTGTACTGAAATAACAGGAAGTAAATCCCCTCATCCTTATGTTTTTTAGTATCAAATTTATACGTTCAGATCATATTCTGATATCTGATGAAATCTCTCCTAGACACCTTGTCCCTCTGGGTGATAGGCAGATGACATACTGTTTGAAATGCAGAAACTGGTTTAAATAGAGATTCCGGAATGGTTTGATTTGGTTTTCCATTCACTTGACATGTATAGCTTCTTTTCTGAGGCTTGGCTAGTAAAAAGTAAACATCATCTTGTGGATACTTGTTGTCGCCTGAATGTTAAAATTTGTGCTCAAAAAACTTTTGAAACAACAATCTGATAGCATAGAATGGGGAAAATAACAGGTATTTAATGAAATAAAATGTATGAGTCTTCCAAAGACGTCAATTTTTGCAAAAGATATTAAATATTCTAAAAATGAAATATATAATATGCACACCTTTGCATTAAGGTTAATGCACAGAGAACGTTTCATCAAATTGCTTTGAGCGGTTATGGAGTAGTTGAGGATAGAAGAATCCGTAATGACACTGTTTTTGAATAACGTACGTGATACCCACTTATTCAGTCAGCCATGCGGACTAATTGCCACTCAGTGTGTATTGAACAGTATCCCTCCATTTAAGAAATATAACAATAGGCAAAACAGAGATACATTTAAAAAAAAATAATCCTAATTCTGTAAATTGAAATACCAAAACTTTTACAGTCGTTTGATGTCATACTTTCTCAACACATTTGTGTTAATTGTCGAACAATGAGTTAAGAAGATGCACATCCAAGCTCTTCGTTGTTGACTGGTCTTTCTTTTCCATTCACTTGGTTCACTGTGACTATTATCCGCGTCACCAAGCTTCGAAAAAATATGCTGCCTAAATCATAATTACTATCCTTTTCATCCTAATCCTTAGCATTAAAGGTATTTGCCATAGCTCAAGTAACGGGGATTCGTGACCAAAAGAAATTTCTGCTGTCACAATTGGATTTATCTGAAGTTTGTCCTCAGCTAAATCATTTAAAAAAAGAAGGTGGGCGCCTTTAAATGGGAATTATGACTTTAGCCCTAAGGTAGCAGGTCCTGGAACAAAGTGTGACCACAACACACACATTATGGAGAGAAACAGAAGTATTAGTGCTATAATCTATCACCTTAATAAGAACACTCTTTCCCAAAAAGCATCATTGCAAAACGGCAGGGTCTCTGTCAACAACAGACGGTGGGGTGCACCAGTCTCTCTCAAAGTTGCTACAAGTGTCGCATCGAAAAGATTGCACGTTCGTGATATAAAACCATCATGTAAGAATGATTAAAAATCTTCACAATTGAGATGGATGGGTTTCCCTAGGCAGTACAAAACATGTTCATGATATTTTTAAAAGGTCAGATATATGATTTTCAAATAATCAGGGTGTCATGTAAATTTTTTCTTATATATTTATGTTTTTAGAAAACATTGATGGTAAACGTTTCAAATATATTTTTAAAACGTTTATGATAAATATTGCTACATCGCTTTATAAGAAAATCTTAGTACAATGTTTTTAAAATATTATTTTGACATTTTCCTAGTATTAACCTGATATTTTAGAAATATCAATGAAATGTTAGAGAAAATGGTTTTTATATAATATTTTCTATATACAAAAATGAAAAACGTATTTTTTAAAATGTATAGTAAATATCATGAAACAATATTTTTGAAAATATATTCTTTAAAACATTTATTATGGTAACATTTCTATAAAATAATCTGACAAAACTATTTTTAAAATAAATTGTTGTAAAAATATTGTCCCCAAACATTGTAAAAATATTTTCGTAATGTCTATGATAAATGTTGTTGATTCATGTTGTAAAGAACATTTCATTTAAAATGTTAGTATAACATTTTCATGAATGTTTTTAAAATATCAATATAATGTTTCAAAAAAATATTTGTATTTAATATTTTCTATATGTAAAATAAATATTCTGGTAAAATATTTTGACAGAAATATCTTTTAAATTTGGAATTAAATTATTCTAAAAGCATTTTTTCAAAACGTTTTCATAACATGTTTTAAAAAATATTCTCTGGATATCAGATAAAAATAGTTTATCATAACGTTTAAATAATGTTTTTAAAACATTGTTTATGTCTGTCCGCAAAATTATATTTATTGCCATGTTACATCGATTTGGTCTTCCATAACTGATAAACAATTTTCTTGTCCGTGGCCTGTCGGTGTAAATACATGTATGTCGATTTTCGGTTTTCGGTTTTAAAATGTAAATGGTTCCAGATTGTCAAACCGAATACGAATACGAATATTTTATTTTCCAAATCAAAGGGCCCTATATAGGGCACAATACATTAAATATAATAAATAAACACTTCATTAAACAAATAGATAAGGGTTATTAAAAATATGGTGACAAATAATATACATTTACAATGCTTAATTCTTCCTAAGTTTTAAACCATTTGATATATGACAAGAAACCAACTTGATTAAAAATTCATCATCAGATGATAACAACCAAATGAACTTCTGATCTGTGCTCATGAATTCAAAATTTTTATATTTTTCTGAAATAGTGTTGCACAACCTTTGGTCTTTATTAAAATTTCTGTATCTACCCTTTTCTATTGCCAGATCATGGAAACTGATTCTAAATCTACTATAGGTGCGACGTATATCAATATCTTTAATAACATTTAAGTAAATTCCCTCTTACAAATGGACTTAAATTTGAAATATGTTTTCAGTTTTCCCTCATTGTCTGCATTTTCAGATATATTCTTGTACAAAAATTATTCATTTCTATCAATAATATTTTTCTTTACTTTCTCAATTTGAAAATTTTCACTACTATATAAAATAATAGGTTTAATAGTGTGGTCAAATATATGTAAGCTAGTGTGAACATCTGGCTGAAGATTACCAAAACACTCTTTAATTTAAAAAATGCCTTTAGACCTTGGTCATATAGATCATTTTTTGAATGTTTAAAATTACCAGATGCATGAAAAATATTTATCTTCTCCAAATGTAAATGTTGATGTTGTTAACTTTCCACTCTTGTTGAGGACAATCACCTATGTTTTCTTTCAACTTACATACAAGCACCATGAATCACAAAATGATTTCAATTTATCTAAACATAGATTTAATCCTTTTTTCAGTTGAGGATAACAGTACCACGTCATCAGCATACAATAAACAATTTAAATTATAATTACCAATAGTAACACTATCACAATTTTCATCAAACTATTTCGGAAGGTCATTTATGAATATTTTTAAACAGATTAGGCTAATCGAATCACCTTGTCGCACACCAATATTTGAACATAAAGGCTTGGTTAAAAAATTCTATGTCTTATCTTTAATCTATTCGAACTCCACATGTTTTTAATAACCTGTAAAAATTTCCCCTATACCACTTTTGATTAATTTAAAAATTAAGGCATCATGTAGAACTGAATCAAAAGCCTTTCTGAAATAAACAAACACGAAAAGAGCTTTGATTTCATTCCTTTTGTGTATTTTTCAATTAAAGTTCGTAATATAAACATGTGATCAGAAGTTCTTGCTTTTTTCTTACATCCTATTAGAGGTCTATCTATGACATTGTTCTGGTCTAAATACACATTTAACCTTTTGTTTAAAATGGTGTTAAACCTATTGTTTAAAATGGTGTTAAAAAGCTTTGCTTTACAATTCAAAATTGCTATACTTCTGTAATTATTTGTATCTTAACTACTACCAATCTTTTTATAAACAGGAGTTATATCAGCCTCCTTCCACACAGAAGGGTATGTACCCTTGTGTAAGCACTTTGTTAAAAATTATATGTAAACAAGGTATTAAGTAAGAATCACAATATTTCAACATTTTATTTGAAAAGCAGTCCAGACCAGTGGCTCTGCCCTTTTTAGAGTATTTTTTGCTTTTAAAACTAGTAATTATATATTCAAGTGAAGTGAATGAAACACTTTCTTTGTCAGCACACGACAAAAGATCTTTTATCTGAAGTAATCGCTCATTGAATTTATTTGAATTTTGTTTTAAATTGTACGTCTAGCCCATACCTCAGGCTCATTTGCTGTATTTTCATTGTGTCTATATTCGTTGTTTAGTTCATTCAATAATTTTCAATATGAACTAGAATTATTCTCATACAGACCATTTAATATGTCGATAACAGACGTTTTTGCCTTTCTGCATTCAAATTTACACTGTTTAATTACTATACATCTTATAAATGGATTATTCGGATATTTAGCCAAAAGCTTTCCTTTTGATCTAAAGAATTGCGCATTGTCTTCAAGTACAGTGAGTGTCATTTTTTTTTATCTGTTTTTCTTCTTTCGTGACAAATCAGCGACTGATAAAATTGTAGTAGTAAATTTGTCAACCAATAAATCACTATCTGAATCCTTTGATATTCCATTTAGTTTATTCTGAATTAGATTTGACTTCAGGGCATCGCTATATGCTGCCGATGACACGGATTCCCATTTGAATTGAACTGGGAAATTTTCTAAATGATTCATGTTAACTTCAGTGTTAACATATGCCAATAATTGCAAAGAAATCATAGAATGGTCTGAAAGTCTGGGCACCACCTCATTTACATGAAAATACAATACATTTGAAAATAATTCATCTTCTAAAATGCGATAAAGAATTACACTATTCTCATTGAATTGACATGAAGTATATTTTCCCCCTAAATCGCCAAATGTGCCGCCATTTAAAAAAACGAAGTCTACTGGATATACAAATATCTAATAAATTCTTTCCTCTATTCCTCTATTTCAAATCTTCAAATCTTGGCTTTTCCTATAATTCAATATATTGTCTGCTATGTAATCTTTGAAAATAGGTATAAATGGTTTCGAGTCACCATTTTAAATAAAATCTACCCCTGTGCCTGTTCTTGCATTAAAATCCTCAAGAAGACATACTGCATCTATCTCCTTATAATTAGCAATATCCTGGTAAACATGATCTAAAATTTCCACACCATTTTCGACATGAAACAATCGACAATATTTATTGGAAACCAGACACCGAAGTGAATTTACACGGTTTTAACAAAGAAATTTGCAGTTGAAGACGACGCCTAATTTCTACAAGTATCAGTAACCAGTTGTGTTAATTATCTTATGGTAATAACAGTAGTTGAGAATAAAAACTAAGATAATTACATATTTCTGTGTGTAATTTCTTCACGCGACGGTCATGACCAATGACAATGAATATCAACAACTTGTAAAGTGACAAAGTGGAAACCTTTTGGCCATATATCCAACAAGGAAACAAAACTACCTTCACAATGAATGTGGAAAATGTATACGTTGTTCCTTTGATTGGACTCTATTTAATATTAATTTTATTTCGTCAAGGTGTATTATTGGAACTATTATCTTATTCAGTCAGTAAGAGTATTCATTGGGTAGTCTTACACAACAATAATATCCTCACATTCACAGTTTTATGTTATCTTAAATTTCTGTAAAACAGATAGGCCTATAAAATAAATTAATATGACTAAATTGTATAATATGTAGCTATGAAATTGTTCGTGACCCATATTCTTCGGCAGTTTATTCATATACAAATGTAATAGTCATCACATCTGGGGAAGATTTTAAGACTTTTATTTTCTTTTTTATACTAACCATGAACAAGTAGAAGAGTAAAAACTAAATCAGTCATTTAAAACAACAGAAAGTAGGTTTATAGCTGTTAGAATAGCACTTGGTTATTTGATATTTATTAAATATTTGTAAAGAAAAAAAGCCAAAAACAGGTCTGATTTAGCCCATTGTTTTTAATCTGTACATTTTATGTTAGAAAACTTTGTTTAAATTTCTGAAATAATTTTACACGGAAGAAGTGCTTACTGCAATAATGTAAAAAAAAAACTTTTATCATTGGGGTCTAAATGTTACAATAATAGACAAAAAACAGGCTTTTTTTGTCAGCTACTTGTTGTGCTTAGGTTGAAGTTTTATAAAGTATTTAAAAGTATTTACAGTGAAACTTGAAGTGCAGAGGACTTAAAGAAAACTAAGTTATCCTGTACTTCAGCTCATCCATATACAGTCGTACATACATAATGTAATGCATTTTAATCATTAAGATAAATCATTTAAAGGGAAGGACCAAATCGGCTCGAGACTGAACATATCTATTGCAAATATACTTAAATATGTTTGTACAAAAGTATTCGATAGTCGGCTATCTTGCCGACAAAAATGTAGGTGGCGACGTCACAACCTACAAAATCTATCTTAATGATAAATTTCCCACAGCATGATACCATTTACATACGGGCATTATATGGGGAAACTGGTCGATAATTATAAAATTATAACGATTATATCGCAAGTTAATAAGTGTCTGTCATTAATTCAAATTCGGTAAAAAAAAATATTTCCCAAGTTGTTTATTGGCGCTAATTAACACCATGAATGAGAAAGTTAAGAAGATTTTAAACGATACGCCATTTTCAATGGAAATATAATAAGAAGAAAATAACGACGTTATAGAACCATAAATGAAATGAAACGATATAAAATTTTGATTTATCATTTATTTTTTTCTGTCCGTATTGAATTCAGACAAATTTTACAATTCTGTATCAAACTGTTTTAGTCTCATCAATATTTCATAAAAAGTCCACAAGTTAATACATTCTCCAGCAACTCTCATGTTGTTCATTTCTTTTACTTCCTGTCTGCATCTGCAAAATGACGAATTGAAAACATTTAAAAATCAAAAATATTACAGATTTAGGAGAAATTGTTGTGACCTATGACCACAAAGATGGGAGATTCCTACATGTACATGTCTACATTGATAAGCAGGCAGAACAAAATTTAAATGTATTATCAAACTCAAAACCATCTATATAACTTCAAAGATATAAGACTCTGACAAAAGTGAGGATTTCAATGCCTGCATTGCTCAACAGGATGTGTAAAATTTAATAAATTTCATTCTGAAAGATGACTACTTAAGGATTGTTGTAATGAAGCTTCAAGCAAGACAACTTGGTTGATAGTCTGATCTTAAATATGAAACAGACCTCCATATACACTATAACTGCCAAGTTTGAGTCAAAACTGTCCAAGACTTTAGATGGATAAGACAAAACTGTAATTCACACACTGATGCTAAATGATTTGTTCAGGTGAAATAAAAATTTTGTTAAAATCAACTTACATAAAAACATTTTCCTGAATTATCAGTACACAACTAATTTATTTTCTTTCTGTTCATCTAGTTGATCTTGCAATAATAGACACTGGGTCTTCTTAGAATTAATTTGCAGCTCAAAGCAGTATCTGAAAAAGGATAAAATCAATTTTTATCATTAAAAAATCAGGTAATATTTTTCCAATATTACATGGTATTCATAAAACAGTCAAATGTAAATTATTTTCACACTTTTTATTACTTAAAATAATCATTAAAGCCTTAAGTTCTAGGGAAATATTTCAAAAAACATATTGTAAACATTACCCCTAGATAAGAAGATTTTGGTGTGTTTTATTGATTAATTCAATAAGGTATTCATTATAGATCAAAAAATAATTTGATATGAGTGATCTGTGGAGGCCAGCAATTTTTGTATAGGTGGAGATGCAATCGATGTGGGTGAAGTCCTAAAACCACAAAGTCATAAATCAAAAGTGACATGTCACGGGCATACATTTCCAAAATGACTTGGGTGTTCAACGCGATTCGGGAATGGAAAGAGTCTTTTTAGCATTCCAAACCCAGAAAAGAAATCAGTGTTATGTGGGAAATGGCTTCTCAGTTAGGGGATTCCGGTTGCTGAGTATGTGCACATGAAGAACCAACTAGTTTGCGAGGACCATTTCGAAGAGTCGTGTTTTGAGGCGAATTTAAATTTTCTTCATCGCTTATAAGTATTATTATTTTTTTTAAATCTTACAAACTACACGAAATTCGATATTTCTTTTGTTTTCTTTTTCCTAAATAATAATAATATAGTAATAAATTGAAAAAAGGATATTTTTCCTTACGAGTTTATCTAGGAGAGTCGATTGTGTTGCATTTTATTCCATTTTTCTCAAAATTATTACAAAAACGTTTAAACTCTGTATACTCTGTGGAAGTAATTTGAAAAAAATACTCGGTATATCGATCTAACATCGAGGTTTCAGTTTGTTCTCCAGAATGTAGGAAAACAATTCACAGGAAAAAAAGTCACGGAAAAAAAGTCACAGGAAATAAAGTCACAGGAAAAAATGTCACCGGAAAAAAGATACAAAAGTCACAAAAGTCACAGGAAAAAAGTCACAATATATATTCTGTATGAAAATTGTCATATGGTCTGCACATATATATAGGGGGAAAAATCGCAAGATACATTTGGTATCAATTCCTACATCTGTTCCTTTGCTTATTGTGTGTTAAAATCGCAAAGCAAAAGAAACCCTGTACAAGCTCTTGTACTGATACATGTTTTGTTGTAATTATTTGTTTCATATCTTTTTTGAATGAGATGCGAGTTTTCTACAAGTTTTATGCTCTTTAACTTTGGAAATTACGATAAAAATCGCAAAGCAAAAGAAAACCTTTTTATGTATGACCTGTTTAAAAAGTGTTAAGGAAATAAATTAAGCAAAACGAATTGAAGACATGGACATGTACATTTAATTTTATTGATAGTGACTGTTGAGATTAATTAGTGGCTTAATTTGGATAAAGTTGTGAAGTTCTAAGAAATTCGAAAAGGCGTCTGCCCCTGTATTATAGGTTCCTGTAGTATTTGTAGAAACTGACGAATTTAACAATCTGCTAGTTTTGCCCATGAGAGCTGCGAGTGAAACTCGTGTGGAACAACTGTTGGTAACATCTCTGCTTGTGGTGCCAAACGTCTGAACTTTCTCCATTGCTTTCGGGAAATAGAATCAGCCTTAATTCAAATATCCAAAAATAGGACAAGATCTGTACTGACAATTAGAAGACATGGAAAACAATACTAACGCTCGTATTAAGTCCATAACATTTTTGCTTTTTGAAGTTTGTTTGTTTATGACAGATATCAAGGCGTTGTTATGTCCTGAATATTATTTTCTTGTTCGAGAAATGTTTTCTCCAGATACACATTGCTAAAATGACAGGTACTAGCTCTAAAAATGTCCAAGTTTTTATAAGGTCAGACATTGTCCATTCCGTTGGCCACTGAAAGTATACCCAATGACCCTGAAAATATGCACCACAACCCAAACCTTCGCTACCTAAACTATCTGTTAACAGGGAGTCGTTACTAGACCACTCTATATCTTTAAATAAGCAAACCCCATTGAAGGACTCTAAAAATTGAATCCTCATAGATATATCCTCCCTCATAGATTCGTTAATTCGAATGAAGTTATGTGACACTTATAGTAGAGACACAAAATCTTCTATTGAAGGCTCTAGATGAGCTAACGGCCCTTGTAACAAAATTTTCCCTTAAAGTGACTTTTGTTTTTTGTAGAAAGTATTTTCAACCATGAGGTTGGAGATTATATCGTGCAGATTTTTACCTTCATTTCTTTAGTGTTTATTTCCAACCCCAAAAATACTAAACACTTTTGTTTTTTCCACTGCCAATGGAATACCTAAATCATAACAAATAGAACGAAATGTGTCCAATAATGTTATACAATCAGATGTGTCCTCTGCTCCAGCAAACAAAAAATCGACCACCTAATGGATGTTTGATATTAAACCACTTTGGTGTTTGACCGCCCATTCCACAAAAGTAGAGACTTTTTCAAAGGTGGCACAAGACACTGAACAGCCCACTGGCAAACATTTATCAATGTAGAATTTTCCTTGAAACTGAACCCAAGTAAATGAAAATCAGAGCGATTTATTCTTAATAACCGACAAGCGCTTTTCACGTCCATTTTAGCGCATACAACATCAGTTCCGAGGATCTTATCATTTCGAATAGCAGCATCAAAAGATGATACTGAACAGAGCAAATCTCAGGATCAACGAAATCATTGATACTATTACCATTAGGATATGAAAGGTGTGTTATCAAGTGCCATATTCCTTCTAATTTTCGAACAACCCCTATAGGAGGCTTAATTAGAGTAGAAAGTGGTGGTGACAAAAATGGACTTAATATTCTTCCCAGATTTATTTCTTTGTCAATTTTTTCTTGAACATGAGCCGGATAAATTTTTGCAGAAACTAAATTTTTACATGGTCTTTGTAATCTTTGACCGCAATATCCTAAACAAAAACCCTGTTTAAACCCTTGTAACACAAATTCAACAGCCTTTTTATTGTGATAATGCAACAAAAGACTTTCAAGAGCTTCTATTTTAATTGGTGAATTAAATGCCTGATTAAAGTTTTGTTTTGGTCCGTGTACGAACTCTCTAGGTTGATTGTACTGATGTCTGGCTTGAAATTGTTGGTTGAAAACTCTAAATGGAGAAGGATTCCTTAAACGAGGTGCACTAACAGGTGTTCGAAGTGACATGCTATTTGTGGGACACTTGACTGATGGGTGAGCTTTATTATATTTGATGCAAGAATGCATATAAGTACACGGTGGTCGTGTACAATGACCCCTGTACAGTATGACAGGAACATTGTAGAAATCTAATTATACCCCCCTTCCCCTTGCGCAAACGAAGTTCGGGGGTATATAGATTTTAGTCTGCCTGTCTCTCCATCCGCAATGTAAAGGATATGACTATTTGGACTTAGGCAATTTTTAACAAATCTTCATTCCATGTGTTGGCCGCAACTCCTCCTACATTACTTGCATGATTTTATTACACTTAATGGAGTGTTAGATCACTATATTGAGATGTACAAGAAATATAAAACATATGGCGGTTTGGTGTTAGGCATTTTTTAACAAAACTTCGTCCCATGTGTTGTCCGCAACTCCTCCTACATTATTTGCCTGATTCTCATGTAAATTTATTGAGTGTTAGATTACATTATAGAGATGTGCACATTGTCAGGATTTTATTTTTGGGCTAGTACTTTGAAAAACATGATGATTTGAACCTTGTGTAGGCTTCAAAACAGACATGTTGCTGCGCGGGGGGGGGGGGGGTATTAGTCCCTTCATGACAGTTCTAGTTTAAAATGTCCAAATGGAAGCTGACCACTCAAAGGGTATTTAAAAATGTAGAGGACACATTTCAAACGATTTCTGAAACAATAACTACTAGTTTTTTGTGGTGTTGGTCTGATTAAGAATTTGTCATTCGATATGGGCATACACATAATGTTTTCAATTATATTATGAACAAAAATTTTATCAAATCAGCTCTAATATTGTAAAATCGGCATGTTTCATACTGATAACTTACCCCCTTGATACTAAAACGGTGATTTATGGGCTGGACTAAACATTTGGAAAGTACACAAAATACCAGTCACACAGTCAATAAACTACAACGAAAATGAAACTGAAGGTTTTAAAATACTAATCGATTTCCAAAACTATAGGAGAACACATTCACTTAAATCATAAATGTTTTCATATCAATTTACATTTTCCTCTTTTCTTCAAAATAGAGTCATGTTCCTGACCAGATTATTTCAAGAACAACTGGCTAATACCTTGGAAAGATATGGTCGATTTGTATCTAGGAATGCTGTTGCATCAATTTTCTTTTGCATCCTACTCAATGGACTTTTGGGTTTAAATATAATTTGGATGAAAACCGAAAGCGATGTCAAAACTATGTACACTCCAAGAAACAGTAGAGCAGACAAAGACAGTATGTTGATTAAAAAATATTTCCCGGATAGTAGCTGCACCAATTTCTATGAACATAACCTACATGACTTTGGCAGATATGGAAGTCTGATAATAAAACATCCAGAAGATAGAAATATGTTGAATATATCTTTCAAACCAGAGATTAAAAGAATAATAAACATGGCTCTAAATATAACAATAACGTACAACACAAAGACATATTCATATTACGATATATGTGCAAAAATAAATAATACGTGTATAGCAAGTCAATCAGTGTTATTATCTGATTATTTCTGGGAGCAAGTGATGAACAATAACGTCTCGTATCCTTCATTCCAAATGAAGAATGGTGAAATAAATACTTTGAACCAAACTTTAGGTGGAGTAAGATTTACCCATGACAAAAACAAAATTCTTGTAAGAGCTTTCAAAATGATGTTTTATCTTTGCGCCACCGATGAGTTCTATAAATCATTAGCGAAAGAATGGGAAGACGAATTTTTAAAAGTATTCAGGGCGTTTGTTCCCAAAGAAATATCAATTGCATATGCAAATTCACGTTCTCTCAATGATGAACTTGCGTCAAATACTGGTGGAGATGTAGGCCGTTTCTCTTTAACGTTTACTTTAATGATTACATATGCATCATTAGCGGCAGCAGGTGGAAATTGGATATCTCAAAGAGGTCATCTGGCACGTGCAGGAGTGATTGCAAGTAGTTTGGCTATTTTGGGTGCGTTTGGACTTTGTAGTGCAGCTGGAATCGAGTTTGTGAACATCGTTGGTGTGATGCCTTTTCTTATTGTCGGTAAGTTATAAACATATGATCATATTACAGAAATATGCGCTTATTCATATTACCCTATGGCTGATGTAAACGTTTATCATTTATCTAAAAATGGGGAATGAAACGATTTTGCAGGTTGAAGGTTATAAAATAGGTTGTCCGAAAATAATAAATATGTACACATTGCGGTTCTGTATAAATAAAATAAACTTCAATTTTATTTCTTAACTCTTACAATTTCGTTATTGCGCTGCCATCAGCGCAGACAGTTGAGATCAGTTCTAACCTCTCTTTATAACATGAATTTGGCAGATATGGAAGTCTGATAATAAAACATCCAGAAGATAGAAACATGTTGAATAATCAATACAGAGTTATTGGACATGAAAATGGACGGTTTTACGCTAGAACCATTTATGACAGTTCTATACTAGAACCATTTATGACATTTCTACCCTAGAACCATTTATTACAGTTCTACCCTAGAACCCTTCTGGACGGTTCTACCCCAGAACCATTTAATACAGTTCTACCCTAGAAACATTTATGAGGTTCTACCTTAGAACCATTTATTGCAGGGTTGGTTCTACCCTAGAACCGTTCTAGAATGGTTCTAGAACCGTCCTCTCTGACAGAATAGTTGAGACGTTCATATTCATATTGACTCGGACAACCTCGATATTTTCCTCATGTATATATACTGCTGGATCTGTATCAGCTGGCTCCTAATATTATTATATCTATACAGTTGGTCATTAGTACCAGTTGTGGGTCACCTGAGAACATCAAAATAAATTTAAAATTTCCTCACCTGCCCAAATATTTTCAATATAGGTGGATGACAATCTTTAAATCCTGAAATTAATGTCACACGACAAAAGAATGAATTAGAAAGTAGAAGTTTTAAAGCATTTTCTTTTGACTTTTATCCAGCAATTTTACTTTATTAACATACGGGTATGTATGTATATAATCCATGCACATATATCAGGTCCAGATATGAACAAATTTTTAGAGTTCCTTTTTAATATATTTTATAGCTTTACAATAAACAAAACTTTTTATTATTACATTTTTCTCCCAGAACTATTGGCATTAAAGTAGTTATATAGATTTTATTATAAATATGTCACTGTTGATATGCATAAACACCTAAGACACGTTGATAAAATTTACAATATAAATACAAATGCAAATTTCCATGACACTAATCTTGTAGTAGAAGTCCCAAAGGAATCATAAGTGGTACATTTGTAAGTAATTCAGGAAAACAAGTTAATAATCAACACGATTTCATATGTTCTTCAGATTCAAATTTATAAATATTATTACCAGTCATTCTTCCCGAAAAGATTTTCAGTTATCATCCCAGACTAATACGAACTGATTCGTTAAAGCAGTTGCTTAGCTAAAGATTACAATATCATCAAAATACAGCTCCCATATCGCACGTTGTTAGTAAGGATCTGAAGTTGACCCATAGATTTCAGTTTTAGATTATATTTCCAACATTTCGTAGCTTTTGACTGCAATTTCAATAATCCTAATGTTGATTGATTAGTTTGCCAGGAATGAACTTTGAGGTCTGTAAGGATTACATTGTCCAAAAACTAAACATTGATTTGTGCAATAGTATCAATTCTAAGCGAGGCAAATTTGAAATCTGTCACACAATTAATTTAACAAATCTGTGTGTGTAATCACATGTTTCAGTTGACATTTCCATGTAAAACCTCTGTCGATATTCCACAAAAGTCACTATAATAGGCTTCACATTTATTAGTAAAAATCATTTGACTGCTTATCAAAATAAAGCATCAAATGAATATACAGGATTCGTCAAACTGCATTGATAGACCTTAAATCAGAACTTTACCAGATATGTAATATGTAGGCCAAGGAAGACCTTTAAATATTATACAACAACAAAATATCATTCTTCAATTATAAATATAAAGTTAATTGTGCAAAATTGTACATTTATTTACGGACAAAATCATTTCAAAGAGGTACTTTATTTCTTCTATTATTAGTATTGCTCATCTGAGTATTTTTCATTAATTTTCCCACATTGAAATTGGTTCATTTGCACGACATACATATTATATTTGATTGTCTTTAATAATTTTTCTCACATTTTCCGTGATCAGGTCATTTCTCCGGATCTATAAGGATATTATGGAACGCCGTAGCTGCTTTATGTTTAATACATATATCATATGCACATTCTTCTTTATATGCATATACGTTTTCTTTATATGCACATACTTCTTCATTATATGCACATGCTTTTTCTTTATGTGCACAATCTTTTTCATTATATGCACATACTTTTTTCTTTATATGCACATACTTTGTAACTATATGAACATACTTTTTCATTATATGAACATACATCTTCATTATATTCACACACGTTGTCATTATATGTACATACTTTTTTCTTTATATGCACATACTTTGTTATTATATGCACATACATGCTCATTATATTCACACACTAGCCCAAACCTTTAATTTCACTTTTCGTTATATAAATGATGTGTTATCGTTAAATAACGACAAATTCCAAGACTTTCTAAATCTTATCTACCCCAGTGAGCTTGAAATTAAGGATACTACAGATACACCAAAGTCCGCTTCATATTTGGATTTGTTTCTTGAAATAGACTATGAGGGACATTTGAAGACAAAACTTTATGACAAACGTGACGACTTCAACTTTTTAATTGTTAATTTTCCCTTCTTGAGTAGCAATATACCATCATTGCCTGCATATGGTGTCTACGTTTCTCAGCTTATCCGATTTTCAAGGGCATGCTTGAGTTACCCTGACTTTCGACAAAGAGGATTACTGCTGTCACAAGGGCTTCTTAGCCAGGGTTATATCAGGGATAAGTTGCTGTAATCACTTAGGAAATTTTACGGTCGTCATCACGAATTGATTGACCATTACAGTGTTCCAATATCTAAGATGATGTTGGACCTGTTCCCACTGTCGTAATCTTTCATGTGCCTCCATCGATTTGTGACCTCCCCCGGATTGACTTTGTTGAACTTCACGACGGTGCCGTATACGGAGCAGGAACTGCTTACCCTTCCGGAGAACTTGGGTTCACTCCTGGTTTTTATAGGAGTTCGTGTTGTTCATTGGTTTTTAGTTTTCTGTGTTTATTTGTTGTGCTTGTGGTTGTTCATTTGTCTTCCCGGGTTTTTCTGTCCAATGGATTACGTTTCGTTGATTGCTCCTTAGGTATATTTGTCCTTTTTTGTCATTATATGCACATACTTCTTTTTTATATGCACATGCTCCTTCTTTATATGCACATACTTTTTTCATCAAACTTTTTCATTATATGCACATATTTTATCGTGATGTTACAACTCAATCTTCCGGTATTACTATTTATCACAGAATTAACTAATTTTTCAAACAGTCTATAAAATTTATATAGATTCAAAAATGAATAGAAATGTATACAAATAAGAATAAAAATAGCATTATATGAGGGTGGTACAGGGGATGTTTTGGGCAAGGAACAACGTGAAGTAAAATTTAAAAATACGGTGAACGAAAAATAATTTCCAAAAAAAAAAACGATGCACGAGAAATAAGGACACATCAAACAAATTACTAGTGGTGATTATCACTAAAATCTTATGGGTAAGGGTACATTACAAAACTTATCAAACTTGCGGTGATTGACCTCATGTTCTAGGAGATTTATAGCACTTCTGATAAATCAGATAAAGTATATACAACCGTATCAAACAACCTAAAGTCTAAACCAGATCTCTATGATTACAAAGTTCGCCCTGTTCCCCCCCCCCCCCCCCCCCCCCCCCCCCCCCCCATTAAGTTTGGTATGTGTAGGTCCGCGAGATGCATTCTCACATTAGGTTATATGAGTGTAGGTCGTTTGGTATCGGAGGACTGAACCCGGACGTAAAACTTAAACTAATTCAATGAAGCACGATAAGTAGGTCAGGGTGACCTAATTTTGGTGGGAGGCTGTGTTACTACACGAGATGCACCAGTAGGTGTCAATTTGTATGTTAAAACTAGATATGACATAAGACTTCAAAGCCAGTCAACCGTGTAATATAGGTCATGTGTTCCATGTATTTTTAAATTTTTTTCACGTTCTTCCTGCCCGTATACCTCCTGTACCACCCTCTTATACTGCTATTTTTATTCTTATTTTTATACGTTGCTATTCATTTATATGGGATATTTGGGTTTTTTAAATACATTGTATGTATCGTTGGATATTTTATCATCCTCCCAAGTTGGGGTTTTCTATCCACGTTAGTTCATGCAAACCCCTGACATCATAGTCATATTTGACGGGTCGAACATATCGCCGC
Organism: Mytilisepta virgata; assembly: GCA_028015205.1. Lineage (NCBI taxonomy): Eukaryota > Metazoa > Mollusca > Bivalvia > Mytilida > Mytilidae > Mytilisepta > Mytilisepta virgata. The sequence continues at coordinate 74,086,464 of CM051521.1, forward strand.
CTGGTGTATGACCTAGCAAATTTTACCTACTATGCAAATGGATTTTCTTTTGACATTGAGAAGTAAACAATGAAAACTTTACTTCCGACCCGTAAAATATGAATGTTTGATGTCAGGGGTTTGTAGGAACGGACGTGGATACAAAATTAAATTAAATTTGCCTTAATTTTTTTTACATTTTTTGAGTTTTTAAACAAAAGCAAAATAACTATGACAAATTTAACCAAGTTATATTGTCTTGCACAGAAAGACAAAATAGTAATAGTATCACAATATGCAAAAATAGGACATATCCAATAATCAAAATGCAATGCATCTGAAAGAAAAAAAAAACGTAAAAAAATAATAGATTTTCCATCTGTTTTTTAGGTATTGGCCTTGACGACGTTTTCATTCTAATGTCAGCCCTTGCTAATGCACCACTTAAGGAACCTCCAGATGAACGTGTTGGAAAAGCTGTCAGAACAAGTGGCATAGCAGTCACCATAACGTCGCTTACCAGCGTCACAGCATTTGCCGCCGGAACTGCATCACCATTCCAAAGCGTCCGAAATTTCTGCATCTATACAGGTTTGTTTTATTCGGGTTGTCTACATAAACTGCTTAGAAGGTATAAAATAAGCATACTAACCATAAAACAAGATATCCCATGGTTAACGCATATATACATTTTTGTATTTAAGATGAATACCTCTGAAATCAACTTTCTGATATGTTTAAATGGAATGAAAACTTATATTTGTGGCAGTGGATCTTATATAAGTGATTATAAAATTATTTATATATTGTGTTTTTTTTTTTTTTTTTTTTTTTTTTTTAAATATATAATTTCAAATATTAATTTGGACATATTCTCATAAGTTATAAAGCAAAAATTTCGTTTATCCATTTTTTGTTTAAAGAATTAACATTTTCAAGAATCAAACCCTATTATCTTTCTTGAGTGTTATTATTAAATCATTGAATTACCATTTTTCAATATTGGGGTGATTATCTGTGACAACTGTGTATGTTTGATTTGATAATTGTATCAATATATGCAGTGGTTTAACAACCTTCTGTGCAAGGTATTATTACAGTAACTATAACAAGAACATCTTGGTGTAAACCTTATTCTTTTTAATGAGAACTCAAAGACACATTTTTTTTTCGTTTCTGCCTGCCTGTAATTTAGCAATGTATGAGGCATATACCATCATATAGAACATTCCAGTATCGGCAGTCAACTTCCAATTATAGTTATACAGATCATATCTATTTTGAGTCTCAATTGTTCAAATTTAATTTTTCAACCTTGCAAGCGATTGTTTTGTAAATATTTTTTTTTATAGTTTTCTGAAATAAAAACAAAAAACAAATAAACAAATTAAATTGAAATTTATTCAGTTATATTAATTGATTAATACAGTGGTACCCAGAACTGGTATCTGTATGAAAATAAGATTGCACCCGTCTGGAAGCATTACTTATGAAGATATTGTGACTTGAACATTGGTGTCCTAGTTACGGCTTCATCGGCACATTGCAAAATCAGACTAAGACGAAACTCTTTTTTTTTAATATTTTGTACTTGCATACTTTTTTTAAATGAGTACCAATCATATAACATTTCGGCCTCAATTTAAAGCTAAAATAGAGGTTTATGCATTACAATAGTAATATTTTGCCCAGCTTATACAAGCAGTATTTGGCCATAGAAATAGCCACAATTTGACAAAATTTACCGGCGCAAGAAAATCTGCCAAAATTACGAACTTTAAATTGTCATAAAATTTGAACCCAGTACGAACATCTTACGACTGCGGTAAAATTATTTTAAGAACTAATTCATCCAATATACAAATATGTGTTCCTTTCAACAAATGTCATTGGAAAGGATCTCCTAATTACACAAGAACCATACCAGAATTTAAGGTACAAGGCAGAAGTTTTACCTTAGTTTAACATAGGATCCTTTTGGAAAATTCACTGAAAGAACATCTTGTCTTAAAGCACTAAGTCATTTTCAACCAAACTAAGCAGTAAGTGTCCTTAGGTGGTCCTCTTTCAGAATTATATCCAGTGACCAGTATTCAGTATTTTTTTGGCATTTCTATCAGTTATTTTTCCGTCGGGATTGAGGTTTGGTTGATTTAGATATCTCAGAGATCAATTTTAGAAAATACTCCAATACAGGTACTATTTCAATAACCTTGAAGAAAGGAACTGCAACTTTTGTATTCTTCAATAATAATTCGGAAACCATGAATTTGAAATCTTTTATTATCCCGAATTGGTTCTTTTCTTAGACATGTTATATTTACCATAGTAAAATGACAAGCATAAAACAGTCAACCTAGCATCGTTGCTACATCTTTTAAACGTGTTTAACATAAAGTTTCACCCATAATTCTTGTTTTACACAAAATCGTCGATATCAAGCCACACTAAGTAACTGACCTACTGGTGCCAGGTGTTTATACTTTTACTGTCTGGACACCTCCGTTCATAAAATGTATTTTTCGTATTTTGAAAGTCTAAACGTTAGTATTATTAGACAATCTTTTGTTAGTTAATTAACTTTATGGAGTCGTCCAAGAAAACATAAAACATGTAGAGTTGTTGATAAAGGTTATGTTTGTATACCTTACAAATGATTCTGAAAGGGGAATTTCCAATAGAAAAATAAATGCACTTGAAAATTTAAAAAAATTAATAATTTAAATTTATCAACTCAGGCCAATTTTAAAATTTGCAAACTTTTGTTTTGAATATCCTTAATGCGCTTTGTGCATATTCATGCATCACGGGTTGTAATACTTCATTTTATAAAAAAACTCATTTGAAAATTCCATAGGCAGATATTTTTTTTTTTTGTTTCTCTGGAAAATATGATTGAACAAAATTAGTTAAGTTCAATTGTTTCAGTCATGCCAGTTGCGATGCATCTTTCACCCAAGTAACTGGACAATTCACAATGATTAAGGTATTCAAATTCTGAAAAAAAATCCATTTCACGAACTGCGCTGTTCAGACAGCAGTTTCCGTCGGAATATGAAAGCTAAAATAAATCCCTCTTTCACAGATAATACAGGAATGTCACTCTGAAATGATAACATGTAGTCAATGAGTCTGTAGGTTGAAATGTTTATTATTATCAGGAAACCAAACCTTACAAATAGACTTAGACAGGATGGAAATGTATAGGAATCCCAATTACCCATGACTAAGAGAAAAGAAAAATGAAAATAACGAGCCAAATCATGATGGAAATCCAAATTAAAATCTGGGTATATCTTTCGAATTCTTCTTATTATCGAATGTGTTTCCTCTCGACGGCTGCAACTACTCGGCCACCTGCATATGACTAACTATTTTGCTAATATAAAGTCAACAAAAATGAATTTACGATCAAATTGCTAAAAAAGTTACCATGGAGACAAATATGAGCTTTTATTTAATGTAGAACTTAGTTTTAGCTTTTTGTGATTTTTACTGAAGCATTGACGAAGGATTAATGATGTCACAAAATCTTTTTCAGCAGTGTTTTATCAGTGATAAGTTGATGTCATCAATTCGGACATTTTACGGTCCTCATCACGAATTGATTGATCGTTACAATACTACTATTTCAATATACATGTATAAGATTATGTTGGACCTGTTCCGCCTGTCGCAACATTTCATGTACATCCACCCACTTATGACTTCCCCCGGATAGAATTTGAAGAACTTCACAACGGATGCCGTATACGGATCAGGATATGCTTATCTCCCCCGGTGCACCTGAGTTCACTCCATGTTTTATAGGAGTTTGTGTTGTTCATTGTTTTTTAGTTTTCAGTGTTTATTTCTTGTGATTGTGGTTGTTCATTCTTCTTCCCGGGTTTGTCTGTCCTATTGATTGTGTTTTTCATTTGCTCCTTAAGTATATTTGTTCTTTTTACAACAATGGAGAGATATAACAAAGCATATAGTTACACTAATTGGTTACCATTGTAACAGATGTTTAGAAAGAACCATTTACTATTTGCTATCAAAGATTCAGGTTGTTTTTTAAAAATTTATTATATATATATATATATATATATATATATACTTCTAAAAAGTTGCAAAACAACATAAAAAAAATACAATTTTGAATTATAACAACAATTAAAACTTAGCAAAATTTTAGGATCACTCGGTTGTCGCGTTGCGAAATGACTAATTAATTACATGCAGAAAACAATATGTCTAATCGTGAACTTGATCTTCCTCGTGTGAAGCGACGCATGTGAATAAAAATTAAAATAATACAGGTTAATAATCCTTTAACATAAGGTAGAGAATTATGTTACAGAATTATAACATTATAACAAATGAAAAAGTACACGAAAAAAAAATAAAGCACTCAATCTCAGTATCAATTGACAAATAAATTAATTTCTTTTTATTTATTCCCTGGAAATAAGGTGCCTAGTTCTTTTATCCAGAGCTTTCTCTTGTCTGCCTTTCTTGATCACTCCAATTCAAATTTTGTTCTATAACAGAAACTTTCATTTTACCAAAGTCCCAGGATAGTGTACAGTCGACCGAAAGTGCTGGCTGACGGGTAGAAAGTCTTTATTAGTTCACTTCTATGGCCGTTCATTCTTTTTATGAAAGCTTGTTTACTTTCACCATGGTACTGCAAATTACAAATCCCACATTCCAACATGTAGATCACGTTGCTTGATTTGCATTTCACAGTGCAACAAATTTTGTAATCTTTGACTGTTGTGTGACTTTTAAAGCTCTGTGTACATATCATCTGGCAGCAAGTCTTACATCTTTAGTCTGAACAAGCCTGACATTGGCCAGTTGATGAAGACATCTTGGTAGTGATATCGGCTCGTATAAGAATGTCTTACGATTAGCCATATTACCTAGAACAAGCCTGACATTGGCCAGTTGATGAAGACATCTTGGTAGTGATATCGGCTCGTATAAGAATGTCTTACGATTAGACATATTGTTTTCTAAAAGGAATCAATTAGTCATTTCGCAACGCGACAGCACTGATGAACGATCTCAGTGATCCGAAAATTTTGCTAAGAATTGTTGTTAAAATTCAAGATTTTAGTTTATTTTGCAACTTTTTAGACGTTTATTTATCTTTTAGTTTGCATCGTACCGTTAACTTATTATCGGTCCAACATCTAGTAAGTTCGAAGGTTGGTTATTATATATATATATACGATGTAAATGGTGAAATTAGTCAGGTAATGTTTTGAATTTTAAATTGGAAAATGGGCTTAAAATCTATTTCTTCATTATTTTATCGCTTCCTTTTCTTTCGTAGGTGTAGCTGTATTGTTGTGCTACATCAACCAAATGACATTTTTTGTGGGATGTATGAGCATTCATGAAAAAAGAGTATTTGACAAAAGACATTGCGTTACTTGTGTTCCAACGAAAAGTGCATCCGAATTTAAAAAAGATGGAGCGAATATATGTAAAGTGATATGGTGTAGTGGCGCTAAACCCGTATCTCGGAGGGACCAAGAGAGCTGTTTTGAGAGACTTCCAACTTTCTTATTACCTAGATTAGTGTTGTGGCTTCCGATGAAAATTGCAGTTTTGTTAGGGACCATTGCATATTTAGGACTATCTGTTTGGGGAACCATTAACCTTAAACAAGGGCTCCTTCTTAGAAATTTGGTTTCTGAATCTTCCTATTATCATTTTTACAGCAACTGGAATTTTGATTATTTTCCTTCTACTTTCACAGTTTCACTAGTAGTGCCTTCAAAAATTGAATATTCGAATTTAATTACACAACAGAAGCTTGAAAACATTATTAATGTTGTAAAAATGGACAAGGGATTCTCTAGCAGCAATGAAATAAACTGGTTTAATAATTACAAAAGTTCTCCCCTTTTTTATAATGCGACAGAAGAAACATTTTGCTTGAATCTTAAATTGTTTTTACTACAGTATCCTATTTATACCAGTGATATAGTTTTTGGAGAAAACTGTACAATTGTACATTCACGCATACATCTTATTACTGGAAACATTAAGGAATCCTATGACCAGGGTCAGCTTATGTTAAGAATTCGAAAACTTACGGACGAATCTGAATTCAACTTATTCCCATTTTCACCGGCATTTGTATATTTTGAGCAATATGTTGCTATTCTCCCGAACACGTTACAGACAATGGGCATTGCTGTAGCAGCCGTGTTCGTAGTTACCTGCATATTTCTTTCCCATCCTTTGGTAATTATATTTGTATCTATATCAATGGCAATGATGATGGTGGGACTGTTTGGTTTTATGCATTTCTGGGGACTCTCCCTCAGTTCCGTGACAATGATTCATATTATTATGAGCGTTGGATTTTCTGTTGACTATAGTGCTCATATTTGTCATGCATTTTTGGTAGTTGAGGGAGAAAACAGGAGTTCTAGAGTGAGTGATGCAATAATTCAATCTGGTGGTCCAATATTCAATGGTGCAATGTCATCTTTAATTGGAATAATGATATTGTCAACTTCAGAATCATACGTTTTTACTTCTTTCTTCAAAATTATGTTGTTGGTGATTTTGTTTGGTCTTGGTCAGGCAATACTATTTCTACCAGTGCTTTTATCCATATTAGGACCTCACAAGAGATCAGGAGGAGAATCGAATGTAGTTTTCAACAAGGAAGTTACAGGTCAAATAAATCTAGCAAATGAAACCCATTTGTAGAATATTGCTAATGTGAAACTTCTTTTATCACTTCTAGTGTTGGGTATCATCTACATAATATAGTGTAAACTGATATGCACATTGAAAATTTAGAGATAATGCATTGATCATTGTGTGTAAGTTATATCAACCTATCTATTTAATATAGTGAATTTAATAAAGAGTTGTATATCACACAGGGCAGTATGTAGGGATTTCATAAATCATGAATTCAATTTGCAAACAAATCAAAAGTCTGGTTTTCACAATGATGGACAACAAGCGTGCAGATAAATTTAAAACGTCATCAATGTAGGAAGAAAAAACCCCAGAACGATATTCCGACAATTATTTAAAAAAAAACAAATGCAAATCTTCAATGCTCAGATTCTCGGTAATAAGTACATGTAAGTCGAATACTATTTTCTTTTTTTAAGCTCACATGGCCCATAAATCATGGTGAGCAATATAGGCTCCTGGGAGCCTCTTGTTTAATTTTATGTTTATCTGTAAAGGTTTGTAAAACATAAAATTGCCTGCATTTAGAATACGCCTTATAGAATGTTATAAATGGCACATTTAGAAAACAAATAATTCACTGGTGATTAACTCCTGAAATAAAATCATATCTTTTGTGACGAAAGTTAAAAAAATAGCGCTTTTATTGTTGTTGTGTATCTCCTTTCTTTAAAAATAAGATTCAATGGTTTGCATAAATAGATCTGACAAGAATTTTAGAATAAAGTCGATATATTCTACTAATTTAATATAGTTAAAATGTGATTTTTTTTCTGTGTAATCATTGGGGATTTATAGAAATCTTTGTTTTTTAGTTGGCTAAATACTTCTATATTTCCATTTTTGAAAGTACTCCCTAAAATGGATCGAATAGAAAATAAACCACAAAAAAAACACAAAAATCAGGAGAATATATTTTTTCTGCCCCAAAACTCTTTGCAAGCAATAACATCAAACGGGCTGAAACAACAGTAACAATATTCAGGTAAGGCAACCTTGTCTGAGAAAGTTGCTGTCATTCAGCTTCATGATGAAATTTTGAACCCAAGAAAAGGAGAAAAGATAAGTAATGAAACATTCAGCGGATAAATCCTAGAAAAAGGTGAATTCAATTTCGTCGTGCAGAACACACTTGAGTGAGGGACAGTACGGTTCCATTTAAACATCACCTCAAGTTAACTTAAAGTTAACATAATCTCTGGTTCAAATCTCTACTCTAGGACCAGAAAACCAGAGAGTCCTGCAACTGGTCAACCAGAGGTTTGAAAGGAGAGATTAGGACAGGTTCAAATCTCTGGTCTGACCAGTCATAACCTCTGCTTTATTGATTTTTCTAATCTCTGGTCTGATTTATTCAACTGCGTACTGACAAAACCAAACATTTGAATAATAATCGTCTCTGATAACTGCGCATGCGCCGTCCTATGACGGCCCTAGAACGAAAAACGATTACCTGAGGATAAATAAAATTTTATTAGTTTATTATTATTGGTTAATCGTGTTAAAATGAGTAAATAATATTCCGTGCAAAATTGATAAAATATTTATATTGTCATGATATATTTGGCATCAATTTTGATAAGTTATAATGTAAACAAAGTTATTCCTATTGTCAAATGAAAAAAGTTACTATTATGAATTCTTGGTGATACTATTTAAATAAAATATTAATTATAAGTTTTGAAATATAAAATAAAATAAAAGTATAGAATTTTATTTCAAGTCAATATATATTCAAACTTATATTTTGACTTAACAAAGCACTTCAATACAACCTAAATATATTTAGTCTTATATCGCACTATCTCGTATGGCTAACTAAGTATCACCCTTAAAATGTTTAAAAGCTAAATTGCTAAATTTTGTGTTTTTCCATGGTGAAATTGAATTTTCTTTATCTAACAAGTATTACGGTAAGTTACAGAAAAACCTTTTTCAGATAATGAATGAAATTTTCTGAACTTCATTCAAAACTTCATAAATATATAAAATAAGCATAGGTCAAGTTTGAAACGTTTTTTTACTTTAAAAATCACTTTTGTTGTATATCGCACAATCTGATATGGATTAATTTCGCCAAGTATGAACCTGAAATTGGTTGAAAAGCTAATTTTTGTGTTTTTTTACTTTGAAATTGAAATATTATCATCTAAAAGGTATTACGGTAAGTCCCAGAGTTGATTTTTTGGATACCGTAACAAATATATCAACTTAAAAGTTATTGAAAGTAAAAATAAGCATATGACAGTTTAGAAACTTCTATTTTTTTTTTCTTTTAAAACAGTAGCATTATAACAAAAATCACATTTCTTTTCTATCGCAAAATGTTATATGGTTAAATTTAACTAAGTATCATCCTAAAAAGTTTGAAAAGCTAAATCTTTTTTTTACTGTAAAATTGATTTTTTTTCTTATCTAACAAGTGTTACGTTAAGTCACAGAGAAACTTTTTAAGATACCGAATGAAATTTTCTGAACTACATTCATGTCAGAACTTCAAAAATGTATAAAATAAGCATATGTCAAGTTTGAAACTTCTATTTTTACTTTAAAAGACACTTTTGTTTTATATTGCACTTTCTGATATGGCTTAATTTGACTACGTATGAACCTAAAATTGGTTGAAAAGCTAACTTTTGTGTTTTTTCAGTGTGAAATTGAAATTTTGTACAAACAAAAAGTACTGCGGTAAGTCACGGAGAGACCTTTTTGATACGGTAACAAATTTATCTATCAAAATTAATGTAAGTAAAAATAATCAAACTTGAATTGTTTTCTTTAAAAACAGTAGCATTATAACAGAAATCACATTTCGCTGCTATCGCACAATCTTATATGGCTAAATTTAACTAACTTTCATCCTAAAAATGTTTCAAAAGCTGAATGTTTTGTTCATTCAATGTAAAATTGAATTATTTTATCAAACAAGTATGAAGGTAAGTTGTACAGAAGCTGTTAAATATACCGTATGAACTTTCTTGACCTAAATTCATGTCAAAAATTCCTAAAAGTATAAATATGTACCATCAAGTTTGAAACTAATGTTTTCACTTTAAATTACACATTTGTTATAACAAAAATCATTTTTTTCATATATCATACACTTTTATAGAGCTGAATTTTATTAAATTTCAACCTAAAATTGGTTGAAATGTTAAAATCTTTCACATTGAAATTGAAAGTTCTTCATCAAAAAAATACTACGGTAAGTCGCAGAGAGATCTTTTTTCGGATATCTTAAAAATTTATAAACAAAATTTCTATCCAAATTAATGAAAGTAAAAAGAAGCATATGAAAAGTTAGAAACTTTTATTTTTTCTTTGAAAAACAGTAGCATTATAACAAAAATCATATTAATCAAATATCGCACAATCTTATATGGCTAAATTTAACTAAGAATGATTCTTGTTACAACAAACGTGTTTTTAAAGTAAAAAACACAAGTTTCAAACTTGAAATATGCTTATTTTATACATTGACAAAATTGTAGTTCAGTAAATTTCATACGGTATCTTAAAAAGTTTCTCTGCGAGTTCAGGAAAATTATATTTTCTTTCAATACACATGGTTGAACGTGTAAATCGAGTGCATGCAACGTGTTAATTGTGTGCGTGTGGTTTGCGTGTGGTAAGAATCGTGTAACGTGTATGAAATTTCATTAGTCGAGACAGACATTAAAACTCGTGAATTCAAATCAGAGCATATTTCGTATTAATAAAACGTATCACAAAATACCGAAATATTTTGATGACCTGTATGGCCATTTCATTGACTGACAACTGAACAGCAGTGCTCGAGATCAAAATATTGGAAAACCTGTTACAGATGTAATGATGAATTAATCAGCACAATAATAAAAAATCAAAACAATTAAAACGAACATGTATCCAAACTCATCTAAGGGTTACCTATGCATCAAAAGGAAGAGCCTTAGAAATTTTGAACGGAAAATTTAAAGGCATTTTCGTAAGGAATCATTCCAGGACAAAAGTTCTGGCTACTGGACTGATAATGCCCTCGGGGACTAACAGTCCACCAGCAGTGACATAAACCCAGTGGTAGTAACAAAAAGTATCACAAAATACTGAAATAAATTTGATGCACTGTATGGCCATTTCGTTGACTGACAACTCATCAGCTGTGCTCCAGATCAAAGTGTTGGAAAACCGGTTAAAGATAAATTGATGAATTAATAAGCACAACCATATAAAATCCAAACAATTAAAACAAACAGGTATCCAAACTCAGCTAAGGGTCTCCGCCGCATAAAAAGGAAGAGCCTTAGACATTTATGATAATTTTTGTCAAATTTTCGTATTAAAATATTGTTGAAACGAATTTTCATCGGTGTCAAATGTATTTGAAAAAGTTGATATTAATAATCCAGCACAGACTCTAGTTTTTTCTATTCTATGTAAATTATTCAATTTATTTGGTTTGATAAGAATAAATTAAATAAAATATTTCCTAAATTAAATGATCATATAACTTCCATACAACATTTTCAAATTAAACGTAGATTTGAACTTTAACATGTTTGTAAAAGACATCTTATATTTTTCTTGATAACGATAAGTATACATGTATTTACTGAAAAAGAAATAGGTCACCAAAACAATTTATTAACAAAATAGATATTATATACAAATTTATACATTTACATTTTCAGATAAACTTAAATTTATTTGATAAATATATTTTATCCCACAAACATTTTACATAGAGAATATTAAATATTTCTATAAACTTATGGTTGGATTATAATTAAAATGAAAAAAATAATAAAAAAAATAAATAAAATTGTATCAACTAGTTATTAATCTATATTAACAGTTCATAGTTTATATAATATATTATATTATTAAATAAATCAAATGTTTGTACAATTTAACTTATAATTTAACCATTAAACATAGCATAACTGAGCTAGATGTACAGGTAAATTAGTATGTGTCCCTTGTAGGGACCTCTTAATACCTTGTCTAATTAGATGTTGTTTTAGCCCAGTAGTCGCTTGTTGAACAAAACCTCGGGACATGGTGTCTTTTGTGTGAAAGGAGCCATAAAATATTGTAGCGTAATGTTTTTTTTACTGACAACTTTATTATTGAGATATCAATTTTTGTTAATATTCCATATAAAATTAGATAAAAATAACATGAAAAGATTTATAGATTTTTTCACAGTTCTATTATAAAGTTTAACAAATTTCCCATTAAGAGAAATAGCATGTATAAATAAATATTTTGTATTTATTAAAAAAGTTTAATTTGGACCGTTTTAAGCTGGCTTCTATTTATTTATTTAAAATCAAATGCAATTCTAAATATTTCATTGTTATAAATATCTAGCATAAAATTTAATTAATTCGTTTCATTATATTCCGTTCGAATCTTACAAACACAATTTTAAGAAATCGCGTATCATGTAACATGCATCGTATGGTTTGCGTGTAACGTGCGAATTGTTTGCGTGTATTGTGTGAATCATGTGAGTGTGGTTTGGTACTTTACACGCTCAACCATGTTTAATATCGTCAAGCATTCATAATAGTAATTTATTTCATTTCAACATAGGGCAACTTTGTGAACATTAGAACTTATTAAAATTGAAATAATTTATCATTTTTGCACGAATTATTATTCACTCATTTTAACGGATACAATTCTGAAAGAGAACCACCCAATGCCCATTGTTGCCAAGTTTTGTTAAATTGGCCCAGTGGTTTCTGACAAAGAGATCTTTAAGTAAATTTTCCAAAAGGTCATATGTTAAACTATGTTCGGCTCTGGGGGCATCTTGGATGACATGCTGGGTCATCGGATATAGTTATGAAAAGGACCACCTAATGGACATTACTGCCAAATTTTGTTCCAATTGGCCACTAAGGTCATTATTCAGGTTAACCATTTTTGGATGCTGAAAATAGTAAACGGATTATTAATATTAGCAAACTGGAAAATAAAAAATAAAAAAATATTCTGTTAATTTGTTAACAATTCAAAAATTGAAGTCAACTGATAAAATATCTATATTATATACTATATTATAAAATATCTTGATTAATCTCCTTATTCAGAAAATTAAAGTATGCAATCGATTTAAACAATATGGTGACCAGTTCGCTGTCATGGCAGACAGATAAAACCTGGTGAGGAAATACGGTATTTTAAATGAGAGTATAATAATGTTTGTTTAATGCATTAATGATTTAAAGAAGGAAATCAACTGATACAATATTTATTTGATTCATTTAACCCTTTATTTAGAAAAAAGTACGCATTTGATGTGGACAATATTGCGACAAAAACATTAAACCCAATTTCAAAAGAAGTGACGTCATGAAATTCTGTAATACAGCTTTTTTACTTGAATTCATTTTGCTGTAATATAGTAGTATTGTTAGTATCACACTTTTTCCTCGCCCTTCAAAGGCTCAAGACAAAGTGAGAGGTTTGCACTTGCATTTGTCGACAAGCTTCAATTCATTTCAGGATGGAAATTTTCAACGAAAATATGCAAACGTCACTTAAATGGTTTCTCCAATTGTACATGCACATGCAAATTTTGGCTGCCCAAATGAACGTGGACCTGTAAAAAAATTAATTCAAAACAGAAGGTTATTGAATGTACGAGGAGAGCAAACAATCTTACAAATGGTCCCAAAGACAGACCAAACAAGTCGAAATGTTAACAGAAACACCCAAATGCTTTCGAAAAGCCGTATGAATGGTGTAACAAAATTATCGACAACAATTTTGTTTTCCCTTAAGAAAGATTATTGTTAGTGTTCTTTAGTAACTGTCTCGAACTTCAATATTTTTTTATCTTCTGTTACAAACTCTATTGTTTGTACAAACCACGTATAACTATAATCTCAGACTGTCACTTAAAACTGATATAATGATGATGACCAATACGTGGACAATAAGATACTTATGATTCAGTATCTTGTGACTTTCATCAACAATAGAAGCATAAATTCTTCATCTAGACTCGCATTGTTACACCTATGTAACACATGATGCTGAGTTGGCAATTAAAACATAAAAGTTCACCGTTGTTTAGTAGTAGCGGAGATGGGCCTGAGAGAGGCAACGTTAGCCCCTGCAATGGTTTGCTGGAATCTCGAGCTAGGCTATATTGTACGTTTGAACTAACACAACGTTCAGTTTAATTTAATTTAATCTTTTCAAAAGACTTTTAGACAACGCTTTTGGAAAACTATACGATGAACTGTTTCTACTTAATGTCATTTTTATCAAATTGTTTCTTCTCAAATACACTGTTTTGGTTGTGTTACACAGTTGTATTTTTGGTGCCGTGACCAGAATTTCCGTCAAAAGTACAAATATACAATGGATCAATTGTCTGTCTCCATAGAGAACCAAGGGATGACTCATCAGACCCTGTCACAACAAATAGAAAGTCTTTACACAAGGGGTGGCACAAGTCATTACTCTATTTTGGGAAGAGAACCTTAAGAATTTAAGGAATGGATTAAGGCGGTTGAAAAATACGCCTTACTAACAAATGCAGGTGAAGATAAAATTAAGCTGATTGCATATCAATCGTGTAAAGGCGCTGTAAGTGACTATTTAAAAAGATATCTTACAGAACATGAAGGGGTCACTTGGGTTGCATGTAAAGCACAATTCACAACTCGTTTCTCTGAGGTCACAGACTCACAGCATGCTTTTTCTTTATTAAGATCAGTTAAACAAAGACCAGTTGAAACAGTACAGATTTTTGCTGAGAGGCTCATGAACGTAGTAGATGAAGCCTATACTGGGCAACCAAGGGGGGTTGGAGCATTACAGAGACAAATTGTGGGATTTTTTGTAGATGGGCTCCTACACGATCACTTAAAAATGAAAGTGTTGCGTGAAAATCCAGACACTCTAGAAGATGCTGTAAGAATAGCTATGACTTAACAAAATCTTCGCACTAGGTTTGGTTTAAGGTCTAACAAACAGGGTGGGGCTAAAGTGTTCAAAGAAGAAGAATTTGGTCAAAATCAAGGTCATGTCCCAATGGATGGATGGATGGATGAATTATTTTTTAACGTCCAATGGCAACCAGGTGCATATCAGGACGAGAACATGTTGATATGATAATTAATATGATCCCTGCTTTGTACTAGACCGACACGCTAAGTCGGATTTTTAATGTGCTAGTTCACGAGGTAACTTTCCGCAGGAAGACATATCACCTCACTCGGACACATTATACTGACTCCGAGCCGACCAGTCTTTTCTTACTCCTAGATGCCGCGTGCTTGGCGGAGAAGCAGCACATACCAATTCTAATGTCTTTTGTTTGACCCGGTCGGGGATCAAACCCGCGACATGTCCCAATGGAGGTTGATCATTATCGGCCTTCCAAAACATGTTACAAATGTAAGAGAAAAGGTCACTGGGCTAGGGATTGTAGGACTAGACTACCACCTCAACAGATTAATGCAATTCATTACAACATGGCGGAAATAATTTGTTATTTTTGTAAAGAGAAAGGGCATTTTCATTGCAATTGTCCAAAACGGAAATCTTCAAACACTAAACAGTTAAACTAAAACGCTCTCCCTATAAAGAAGCCTATAGAGAGAGTGAAAGAAAAAGAAAGAGTAAAACAAAATTTAAGGACCAAACTAAGAAATTGAAATTTAAAAATAAACAAAAGTTTCGAGAATGTAAAAATTTAGAAGTAAATTCATTAAAAACTCCTAATTCTTGATTTATAAAAATTGAAAAACAAAAATTCAGGGCTTTGATTGATTCCTGTGATAGTTGTTCGTTAATTCATACAAGAGTATTTCAATCTCTAAAAGACCCTCCAAAATTAAAGAAAAAAAGAAAGTTTCCTTTCAAGCTGTAAATGGTGACTCATTAAAACTAGAAGGTAGTGCAAAATTTAATTTTGAAATAGGTGGAATAAAATTGAATCATGATTTTCATGTAGTTTCTAATATGAACAGAAATATAATATTAGGAAGGGATTTCTTACAACAGCAAGGAATTCGGGTATATTTTGATCTTAACTGTATCCGAGTAGGAAAAGTTTATGTTCCTCTTGAAAATGACATTCATATCGCTTCAATAATTAGATTGGCTAAGAAGACAATATTCAAACCTCAAAGTGTCAATGTTTGTATAGCTAAGATAAAGAATAATTCTAGTTTTGTTAACTCAGAATTATTACAAGAATCTGCCGTGGATTCGGGCTATATACATTCAGAAGCAGGATTAATTGTGAGTAATTTGGTCACAAAAATTATTGACACTAAGATAGTTCCCATATTAATCCTAAATAACACCAAAAAACAATTAATTTAATTCGGGATGTGCTGTTGGGAAAGTCCATAAAATCGATGTGAATGAAATTTCCACAGTTACAACAGATGTCTCAAAAAAAGAATCAGTCAATTTATTAGATCAAAAAGTTGATGCGCCCTTCGAACGTATGAAACAATTAAATCCTTAATACAGAATAATCAGAATACATTTGCATACAATGATAAAGATTAAGGGCAAACGGATATAGTAAAAATGTATATTGATACACGTAACAGTAGGCCAATTAAAATGAAGCCTTATCGGACTCCCATACGTAAAAGACCAATAGTAAATAAAGCAATAGATGAAATGTTAGAAGCAAAAATTATAAGGACATCGAAGTCGCCATGGTCCTTTCCTATAGTGGTTGTAGACAAGAAACGTTTCTGTGTTGATTTTAGACAATTAAATAAAATAACGAAAACCATGTCCTATCCATTGCCATTAATGGATGACATTTTGACACAATTAGGTAAAGCCAAATACTATACAAGTTTCGATCTGAAGACTGGATATTGGCAAGTGAAAATGTCAGAAATTGATAAAGAAGAAACAGCATTTTGTTGTCATCGAGGTCTTTTTGAATTTAATGTTATGCATTTTGGCCTTGTAAAGTATCTTTAGTCAGTTGATTGCTATTGCTTTGCAAGGATTAGAAAAATTTACGGTAGCATATTTGGATGACATTTTGATATATTCAAAAACCTTAGAAGACCATCTTAATCAAATTCAAGAAGTATTTCACAGGTTAAGAAAACATTATCTTAAATTAAAATTTAAAAAATGATGTTTTCTAAAAGAACAATCAAATTATCTAGGTTTTGTTGTTACACAAGAAGGTGTAAGGCCAGATCCCGAGAAAGTCAAAACAATCAAAACGCTCCCTACACCTAAAACAGTGAAAGAAGTACGTAGTCTTATTGGTATATGCAGTTACTATCGAAGATTTATTCCAAACTTTTCGAAAATTGCAGAACCTTTGATGCATTTGACAAAAAAGTACGCAAATTTAAGTGGTCAGTTGACTGTGAAAAGGCGTTTAACTATCTTAAAGATAGTCTGTCCGTTGTTCCTTTGTTAGCATATCCTAATCCAAATCTTCCGTATGTTCTATACACGGATGTATACGGGCGTGTTTAACACAGGAAACTAGTGAAAATAGTGGTATTCAAAAGCCCATATATTTCATTTCTCATAAGTTAAGTGCAACTCAAACAAGATGGTCCACTATAGAAAAAGAGGCATTTGCTATCTACTATGCACTTCAAAAGTTAGATTTTTATCTACATGGAGCTAATTTTATCATTAAAACTGATCATAAACCTTTAAGGTATCTGTTAGATTCGCCTATAGATGCAAAATAAGAAAATACATTTTTGTGCCTTAAGCATTTCAGGTTATAATTGTAAAATCGAATATATAGCAGGAGAAAATAATTATTGTGCTGATTTGTTGTCAAGAACACCACACAAATGTGATGACATTGAAGTCGATGAAAACATAAATCCCGAAATAAATGATAATACTTATGAAATCAATACCATCAATTCAAATGCTTTTAATCCAAACAGATTTGCAAGCTGTGATGTTGAAGAAGCAAATAAAGAAGCTTTTCAACATAATGACTTAGATATGAAATCTGAACAAATGAAAGATGAAGAAATTTCTAAAATTAAAAAGCAAATTAAGACAGGCGCTGCAAGTGCTACTTTACAAAGTAAATTCATCATTATTTTTGTAATTTGTCTTGTTTTATCTTTTACTTGTTACATTCAGTCTTATTATTGATCGTTAAAATGAAAAAAAACGTGAATAAAATATGAAAATCCTCTTATACCCTTTTCCCCTAAATTTTTTTAAATTTTATTTTTCAATTGTAATAACTTGATTAGTCAAAATTATATACATGTATGTATAATGAATATATTGAGCAAGCTATTCCTATACATGTACTTCTGTACTAGCCATATAGTGTATTGTGGTGTTGTGTCTAAAGTTAAGGCAGAGGATACATTTATAGGACATAAAAATGAAATATATGTTTATATCTGTGATGAAATACATCTTAATATGCATGTAACTGGGTCAAAATTGGTCATAATGTATTCCTATACAATTATCACCCCTGTTGGTGTGTGACCCGACGGTTTGTCCTTACTTTCCGAGGGGAGACAAAACCGTCGGGTCACACACCAACAAGGGTGATAACTGTTATATTATATCGAATATTCAACTTAACAGCACTCGAAATTTTCCGTTTAGTATTCTTGGAGTCCTTATCAGACAGCAGGCGTTCCATTTCTGCCTCATCAACCGCAAGCAACCTGTTGTCGGACGCCATGTTTTTTGTTTACTGAATCAAGGGAAGTAACTATAAATGGAAACACGTGAGGCTCACGAGGGGATTTCCATGGGGTTTTCTCGCGAGCGGTTGACCTTACTATGCGACCCAACGATTTTCGGTTGACCCAACGAATGGGCAAATATCACATGACACTGTTTTAACAAATCAGATTAAAGATTTCTATATGAGTATATAATATAACACGTTCTTGAATATTGTTGTCAAGTTGGGCTGGGTCATTGAATATATTTCTGAAACAGGACCATGTACGAATCAATGCTGCCAAGTTGGGTTTAAATTGGCTCACTGGTTTTGGACAAGAAGGATTAAAAAGTGCTTTCCCGTAGTGTCCTATCTTAGACTATTTTTACGTGATGGCCATCTTTTGGATGATGGGCGAGGTCATCAAATATAATTTTGATCAGACTTTGGGCTTGTCGAGCTAATAGACATTTAAAAAATTTAACACTTCATATACATATGAATATGCATTACTTTAAACAGAATTTCCAAGCGAGATGCATATCTCTTGCATCTTCCTTCTTTGAAAACCTAGGTTTTACTCAGCTGATCTTTGCAGTTACGGATTTCTGTTCTAAAATTTTGAACATAACGAAATGTTTCAGAATAAACTTTTTTTTACACTGAATAGAAAAATAACTGACAAAAATTTATAGAGAACAGAAATTGGAACCCCTAACTCCTAATCCGTACCATAGGTTAAAGCAATGAACATTATAATTGTTGGTAGAACTGAAAGGTTTAGTAAATTAAAAAGATGCATCTAAATACATCAGTCAATAAACGGCTACAAATATCTGAATTATACCTAGTTCTTTTTGTAGATCTTGCTTTTCTGAACATTTGTGCCATTTACAATTTCTCTCTATCTATGATAATATTAATGATAATAACTTAACACTGCAAAAGTTCTTTAAAATTATCAATTCAGAGGCAATAACCCAACAAAGGCTTGACCGATTCGTCTACATATTTCATGGCAAGTAGATCTTGACCTGATAAACATTTCTATTCTGTCAGTTTTGCTCTAAATTCTTTAATGTTCGAGATAGAGGCCAAAAACTGCATTTTATCCCTATGTTCTATTTTTAGCAGCACCAACCATGTTTGTTGATGGATGAAACCCCGGATATAATTTTTTAAACTAGATACCCTAAGGAACATCCAGGTAAGAGACGAGATCATAAGTTCAATGTAGGATAAAAAACTTAATTCACAGTTTTTTTCACTGACTCCCCCCCCCCCACCCCTTAACGTAATTTGGGAAAAATTGATTGACCAATATGGGCATATCCGCCAAATGATGACATAAGGGCACATGACCCTTTGGACTAGGTGACTAAAATTACCACCAAAACAATGATAACGGGACAAAAAATTCCAAAAAGCTGGAATTTATCCAATATCCAACTTTATGTGAGTGTTATGGAGCAAACCTTGATATGCACGTTGCTATCGGCATTTTCAAAATGGCCATCTTTACTATGGGAACGGGTTAAAGAGTCCAGAAACTTAAATGTATCCAATGTTCACGAAACTGTTTGCAAATGTTATGCACTTCAGTATTGGAATTTGCAAAATTCTCACCGTTACCATGGAAACAGAAAACATTTCCGAAATTCAATTTTCATCAGACTTTATAGTTCCATTGTATGCCATTCTGGAGATGTTCTTAAACATGGAGTTTGCAACCGTTACCATAGACACGGGAGAATTCCAATAAAGTTGCAGTTTTCATGTTTAAGGTCAAGCAAGGAAGTACATTGTGGTCTTGAAATATTCAAGATGGCTTCTGTTGCCATAGAAAATGGATAAAAATTGAATTTATCTAACTGGTTTTGGGGTTTAGATTATAAATACGAGCGACATTGTAGTCCGCTCAGATAATAAATTAACCACTGTCTGCTGGTGTTAATTTATCTGCATATTAAAATATTGGAACCAGTTTCGTTGATATACAAAGCCAGTAACCAGTAACCTGAAAAAACCACTATACGATCGACGACCCATAAGCCAACAGACCACCACTTTCCATTTTTGTATACATTACATATAGTTAGTGCATGCTTAATTTAGTAATTTGTTTGTTTAGATTACATATTTATTGATCTTTTGTACATATAACAAAAGACCTTGCACCTAATAGAATATATGTTGGGGTACAAAAGATACGAGACACCCACACACACTCGTCTCTGAGCAGGAAAATGATAAACTAAAGGCTTCCAATAGCCGTTATCGGAAACACGTTTAAGTAGCAGCAGACATATTGGTCCAAGATACAAACCCGTGGATATACTTCTAAAAGGGGAACACCAATGTACCACTTCGAATGATTTGATATTAATTTCTACTGTACTTTCAGAAGATATTTTTAAACATGTTTTGCTGAGTTTTCGTAACTGTGGCGATTATGGGCCTAGGTCCTGACACAATCGGAAAGGCGACCACCTACATTGACCTAAGGATCATTCCACTAAAATTTTGTCTAAATTCAGCTCGCAGTTTCAGAATCGACCTCCAAACACAGTTTTGAAAGGGAACCACTTAAGAATTATTCCATTAAAGATTATTCTTAATTGCCCAAGCAGTTTAAGGGTGAAATAAGTATGTTTGCAGATATTTTAATTTTTAGTAACAGTGGCCGTATTAACCTACGGTCCGGACCATTTGACATACTGTTGAAAGGGAACCACCTAAGGATCATAGCTGTCAAGCTTGAATGTTTTTTTGTGGATTTTTCTACCTTTAATAAGCTACGTTCATATTAGTCCAAGGAAAATTCCACCAAAGTTTGTTCATAAATAGTCTAATGGTTTCAGAGAAGATTTTTAAAGGAAAATGTATGCCGGATGCCAAGTACTGGCAATAGCTCAAATAGAATCTTTTCTGTTTAATAAAAGCCTACTTTCTTCGCAGATTTGTCATTATAATTATAATTTTAAATGCAACGTTTAAAGCCGAGTTGCGACAATTTCGAAATTAGGTTATGGTCTGATTAATGCTGTCAATGGTTAACAATTTTTCGTTTCTCATTACAGTACAGGTGTGGGTTGGAACCCTTGGAATTGGTTTAACCCACAGCATTTTGTACGCCTGCTTAATATCAATGGTGCACTATTTTTTATTTTGCGGGATCTGTTTTTATATATATATGTATTTATGATTTGTCTCATGGTAATTTCTGTAACACTCTTATTACAATATCAGTAGAATAACTAATGCATTTATTTTAGTTTTGATGCATGCATATTAACTTGCAATAAGTCATAGAAAGAAATAAAAAGGACAAATATACCTAAGGAGCAATCAAAAAACGTAATCCATTGGACAGAAAAACCCGGGAAGACAAATGAACAACCACAAGCACATCAAATAAACACAGAAAACTAAAAAAT
Source organism: Mytilisepta virgata (assembly GCA_028015205.1). Lineage (NCBI taxonomy): Eukaryota > Metazoa > Mollusca > Bivalvia > Mytilida > Mytilidae > Mytilisepta > Mytilisepta virgata. The sequence goes on from CM051521.1 coordinate 74,108,253, forward strand.
AATCAACAACACGAACTCCTATAAAAACCAGGAGTGAACCCAGGTGCTCCGGAAGGGTAAGCAGTTCCTGCTCCGTATACGGCACCCGTCGTGAAGTTCAACAAAGTCAATCCGGGGGGAAGTCACAAATCTGTGGAGGCACATGAAAGGTTACGACAGTGGGAACAGGTCCAACATCATCTAAGATATTGGAACACTGTAATGGTCAATCAATTCGTGATGACGACCGTAAAATTTCCTAAGTGATGACATCAACTTTTCCATGGGATAAAACCCTGGTTAAGAAGCTTTTGTGACAGCAGTAATCCTTTGTCGAACGTCAGGGTAACTAACGCATGCCCTTGAAAATCGGATAAGCTGAGAAACGTCGACGCCATATGCAGGCGATGCTGGTATATTGCTATTCAAGAAGGGAAAATTAACAATAGGAATGTTGATGTCATCACGTTTGTCATAAAATTTTGTCTTCAAACGTCCCTCATAAAGAATATAATCCATTCTTATGATGAAATATGTATAGTTACAGCTATTAAAATTGTAACAATAAAAAAACCCGTAGTCAATTTTATCTTATAACATGTCTTGTATAACTTGTGCATTTTTAGGTATCTAAATCGAGCAAATAGGAAACCATTAAGTAGAAAAGAGGTAAACTACGAAATATAGGTAATGGACATTTATAATCCTAAGCTAGTCTTTACAAACTGGATCATAACTGTATTTTACACATATATTTCTCAAACAGCTTACGCCGGTTACATTACTCAACAATTTTATTGATTTGTACTTCGGTTGTAGTGATATTAGTCAGTCATGTTAATTACTCAATTAAAGCAATAGAAATTAATGTATTAAATGCATACTAGTTTCGATCACCTTGTGCAACAGTTAGAGTCCCATGAAAAAGAAGTTTATTGAGTGTATAAAAAGGTCTACCTCAATCTTTATGTACGTAGGTGTAATAGTCATTCCGCTCAATAGCCCTATTTGTTTTCAAAAATCCATTTACCATCTCCTGTCTTATTCTGTAAGCTAGTCGGTAATCAACGTGAACACCATGTAATATAAACTTTAACACTTTTAGGATGGATATATCGTTCGGGTACGTTTATGTGGGTTATCTGCCATGGTGGTTTATAATTTATTTATAAGGTAAACCCTTGCTCATTCAAGACGTAAAAGATGGATTATCGCACTATGATTCAGAGGAATTTATAGAGAATGCAGTCCACAATAAAAAAGGAAAATCCAGGATTTCCTTTTTATCGACTATGTTTTGGCATTTTCTAAACATTTACATAAATTGGCAACTTTATTATGATTTTGTCTGATCTGTTAACAATTTATCCCTCAACTGACATGAGAATGGTAAGATTAGCTGGTATTCTCTGATAGAATTAGGTATAAAAGATGAAAACCTTCACAAATTGCATTACATAATATCAATCTTATTTGAGAAGATGATTACTCAAAATTCTATAGACATACAGACATCATTCTTCTAAAAACTTTGTTCCAGGTTAAATGGTTGGTACGTACAAAACCATTATCTTGTATCTGAGAAGAAACATCTTCCATAAATGAAGTTGAATTTTACTGAAAGTACATCATCATTATTATTTTCAGAAGAATTTTCTTCTGAAATATCCTAATTTGAGAAATATTTTCTACAGTTGTAGCTTCAGACTAAAGATATAAAATAAATGAAAGGAACATTAACAAAAGCGCTATCTATATACTTTTTGTAAGAATATTCCAGTCTTTTGGGGGTATTTTCCCCATGTATTATGAAATTTAACCCATAAACTTCTCGGAAACAATCACCGAATATCGGCAAAATAATACAGAAGAATCAAAAAAGTGGGAAAATTCCAAAGGCAAGACAAACTCATGAGAATGGAACATAACAAACAATTGCCACCCAAGGATACATGTATAACTAAAATAAACTAAAGAATCAGACACGGATGAATATAGGTCATATCTTGACCAAAGTTTCTTTACTGTGTATATTATGATTAATCAAGAAGCCGGATTATTATGTATGGTTTATTAAAATTTAATGAATACATATACGAAAACCACGAAAATTAATGCTATAGATTGTAAAAATCCTTAGTGTTGAATTTATTGTTTCCATGTTGAATAATTTTTCTCTCTTCGCTTCTGTGTATAAATTTCTTAAGTCCTGACTTTAATGTCAGTAGGGCAAATTTGATGAGGAGAGGATACTTTCGGCACGTCATCTTGAATATGTCCTTTCTGTTCTCCTCCAGTATGGTAAGGTATGGAACCCTACATAAATTACCTGATAATGGTATCAATGTTCACAGGACTGATAATATAAGATAAAATAAGATAAAAATTGTGTCGGAATGTGTATGAGTAATACCAATTTCAGCCAATTGTTTTATAGTTACAGGATTTGTTTCTTTACTACATGTGCTTCGAAATTGCAACAGATATGGCTACGTATGAAATCCTGCTTATATACCACTACAGTTAATGAAAACATTCAGAATTTAAAGATCTGAATTATACGAAAAGGCTGGGGTACTGAGCTTCAACAGTACATCCCTATCAACAAAACTGCGAAGCGCTGTGATAGCTACTGGGTATTGGTCCATGTTTTATGTCCTCTAGCATGTTGACAGATACTGTTTTGGCTAGTGAAACTTGTTCGCGCCATTCTATTTCCTTTCAACATTTTCAAATAAAATATTCTGTACTTTCATCCGAACGCTGACCTGAAATTTTTAATACTAATAGTAATAAAACTGGTTAAATGCTCTACCTAAATTAAATTCATCTAAACATAATCCTGCCCATTATTAGAAGTATGTAACTTTGAAAACATTCAAAGTTTAAATTTTTATAAAGGGCATTTTGTCTACTAGAATTAAAAGTATCTTGATATACTTATGCATTGAAAATATACAATAGTGTGAATCAAATCTAGCTGTATTTCAAGAGTTTCAAAGTGTCTTTTTTTTCAACTTAATTTATGTGGCTGAATACCGGATGAAAATAAATCCACCACACTCTTCACATCAAATTGATATTTAGTTCTTTGGATTTCGCCACTCCGATTTTTAGACTATTTAATTAAGAAAAAAATTGCGGTCTCTATTGGATAATTGTCATAGTTTATCAGTTTATTATAGTTTATCAGTTTATTATCAGTTTATTATAGTTTATCAGTTTATTATAGTTTATCAGTTTATTATAGTTTCTGTTTCTATTATTTTCAGATCTTGATCATTGTGTAATATGGTTGAATAAAGATACTTACAAATAGACAGAACCCTTATTTATGATCAAGATACAGTGACGCAAGAACAATGCCTGCAATACAGTGTCCGTTTCCTGATTGTGACTACAGCACCGCCGACCTTGATGCAGCGATTGTCGCGGCCCTCATCACAGACCTCTAGAGAGACTCCATCTGGAAAATTCAAATACTCAATACATTCAGAGAAGTGGCAGAGACGAAAACATGAATTCAACTGCTGTTGCATCACTGAACACCCTTGGCCTGAAGTCGGTGACCTGGGATAGAGTTCGTGTAGCTACAGCCAGTGACCAAGATATGCTACTACTGAGTGAGATCATAGAAGGTGTAATGCCACAGCACCGTCATGAAGTACCAGAATCTCTACGACAGTATTTCCAGTACCGTGAAGGCTTGTCGACCACTGATGGGGTTATTCTGTACAAGAACCGTGTAGTTATCCCGCAATCACTCAGGAAGGAAGTTCTAGATGCCTTACATTCAGCTCACCAAGGAGTTACATCCATGCTAGCTCGAGCTGAGACATCTGTATTTTGGCCAGGGATCACGCCGGACATAAACACTCTTCGTGCAAGCTGCCAACAATGCAACCGCAATGCACCGTCCAACCCGAGTGCTCCACCAGTTCCACCAATGAGCCCTGAGTATCCTTTCCAGTGCATCTGTGCTGATTACTTTACTTACAAAGGTAACCATTACCTGGTGGTTGTGGACCGCTACTCAAACTGGCCCATCGTAGAGCAGTCAGCCGTTGGAACTCAAGGACTGTTAACTTGCCTCAGACGCATCTTTGTTACATACGGGATACCTGACGAACTTGCATCTGACGGGGGACCAGAATTCACAGCTACAGCTACAAGGCTGTTCCTCAGTGACTGGGGTGTGCATCATAGATTATCCTCAGTAGCCTTCCCCCACAGCAACTGCAAAGCAGAGATTGGAGTCAAGACAGTCAAGCGCCTTCTAATGGACAATACTAGCTCTTCTGGCGACATTGACACAGACTCTTTCCAGCGAGCCATGCTACAACACAGAAATACACCAGACAGAGACACGAAGCTCTCCCCAGCCATATGCATATTTGGTCGACCAATAAGAGATTTCATCCCAATTCCACCTGGGAAATACAAACCTCACCCAACATGGCAAAGCACATCCCTTGCCCGTGAGGAGGCATTGCGCAACAGACATATGCAATGTGCAGAAAGTCTGTCGGAACATACACAAAGATTACCACCTCTTTCTGTTGGAGACCACGTTCGGATGCAGAACCAAATCGGACCATTCCCTCGCAAGTGGGATAAGACAGGAGTAGTCATTGAGGTGCGCCAGTTTGACCAGTACGTCGTGCGCATTGATGGTTCTAGACGTGTCACTCTGCGGAACAGAAAATTTCTTCGCAAATATGTTCCAGTTCAGTTGCCGCCAAAGCGGCTTACCATAGACACTGACACTACGCTACATCAACCATCGTTTTCTTTGTTGAGGCCTGTCACATCCCCTACTGTTACTACGGACACAACAGTGAAGCCTGGATTAACAACACCGATGAGAACAGTCACGGTGCCGGAACAGTTACCCGGGCCTGCATACCTGCCTGCCATGGAACCCTCACACGAGACACCTACTTGTACCCAGGTACAAAACCCATGCCATCAGCTCACATACACTGAGCCAAGAACTCAAGATGCCAGCTCACCGCCAGATGTTGCCACAGGACCACCTTGTGCTGAAGCAACGGTTGTTCCATCGCCAACGGTTGAGTCTACTTCTACCCTGCCACGACTGTCCAGCCGCATCAGACATGCCCCAGAATGGCAAAAAGACTTTGTTTGCGAATAAATGCACATACCATGAACTCTGCAATCAGTGTATGAAGTGAATAAATGAAGACTTTCAACAGTTAATTCTAGTGTATGGACTATAAGACATTGATAAATCATTAGTCATTAATATTATCATGTGTTGCTTTGTTGTCAAGTTAAATATCAGTCTTTTTTATTCAGTTCCTTATGTTTATAAACTAAATGGATACTTCATACCAAAAGACTTGGGGGGAGATATAGGATAATTGTCATAGTTTATCAGTTTATTATAGTTTATCAGTTTATTATAGTTTCTGTTTCTATTATTTTCAGATCTTGATCATTGTGTAATATGGTTGAATAAAGATACTTACAAATAGATAGAACCCTTATTTAGCCTCATTTTGCAAAAATTCTGAAATTCGTCCCAAATTCCTCATTTTTCAATACATTAAAAATGAAAAAGTTGTTCTCCCGCTCCTAAAATTTCGTAAAAGTTAGCACTTTCCCAATTTTTTGCAATATTTTACTTTATAAAATCAGTGCCCGCACGTAAATTTGATCTTCGCCTAAAAACTAATCCTCAATAAAAAAAAATAAAATTTCGATGGCCCCGGGCGCCCAAGATACCCAGAAATCCGAAAACTAAAATTCAATTTGGTGTGGCCTTACTATTTAGAATATCTTTTACTTTAGCCTCGATTTCATGAAATTTGAGAGCTCATATTTACAAACATTATAAACATAGCTTATCAATCACTTCCCGCCGAGTTAATATGTGCTGGTACAATTGTACGTATATGTACAGTGTTATTTTTCTGCTTACAAATTAAAGAATATTCGGATTTGACCAAAATTTTGCTGCGTTCGTTTTCGGAAATTAAGATATGCTTTACGATATAAAATAAATATGATTATAGATATAAAAGTTCAAAAACATTACACATATGAAAGAATGTTTTGTAAAAAAAAAAATTCTTTTTTTTGGGGGGGGGGGGGGCGAACTTAATAACATATTTATAAAATAACTATCTGCTCGTTACGGAAAAAATATAAAAAATGACGTTTTGCATGCGTACATGTATACTAGTATGTAAAAATTCTGTCAAGAGCAACCGTTAAATATTTTACGGTTGGGGAGAACGAGAAGAATAATTTTTAATACTAAAAGTTTTTTCCCCTTTTTCTGAGCCAGACATTCTTTCAGCACGTAATCGCGCCCAACTTTGTTTTTAATCCTTTCTTTTCGCCCAGTTTTTGATATAGCCTTTTCTTAACTGAAATTTGAAACCTAGCTGTTGTGGTTTTCCCTTAATGTTTAAAATAGTTACCATAATATTAATAATTTACCAGATTTCAGGGTTCTTCACATAAACACCACGGCAAACAACAATTAAAATATATTGTCTGAAATAATCTAGTATATTGCAATTTGGATGGTAACACTTATTTCTCGGCAATACTATTTATTAATCAAACAAGAACTTTGTTATTTCATAATTATTTTTTTTTCAAATCAATTTACGTTAAGGTCAAGGCGAAGTAATCATGGTAATTGAAAGTATCCTACAGTTTTCTAATTTTTTGTCAGTATGTAAATCTAATCGAAATACATTGGAATATGAAATAAAAAAGGGAGTACCCATGCTTACTTTTTTGCTATAACCGTTTGAAAATGGTTCTGAAATTAACTTTTAACATAGGATATATAGGGAAAACGTCAATTCTTCGACAATTTTGCTCGAAAAGTCTATAAAAACCATCGATGTTAATCCTACAGTTTCTTGGAAAACTAATATTATTATCCACGAGCTTTTTGATGATTTAAAAATATTTGGGGGTCCCCGTGCTTGATTTCGTTATATCATCTGCTGAAGATAATATCAAGCTACTAATTTTGGTGATTTTTTCAGCCAACGTCATGACGTCCAGCGTTCGATAACGTTTGTGCATTGCAGATAATAATTATAGGACAAACAACAAACCTTTTTCTTTCATCTGATGTATATTTTTAAATTTTAATGTTTTCATTAATTTTTTTATTAAATTTTATTTATTTATTTATTTATTGATCATTTTATTTATTTATTTATTTTTGGCTTTCTGTAAGGAGTTGCTGATTTTATTTATTATTTGTTGAATGACAATGTTTGATTTTCATGTTGTCGATGGATGATTTGTATTGCAACTGTATCCTTATTTAAAACATTAAAATAAATCACTGTGCGTCAAGTGGAAGAATTTCAACTCTACGTAATTTGAACACAACATTTTTTATTTCAAAGTGCGTTAAATTTAGAGAGTATTGTCGTTAACACAAAATAAAAATTTCTAACAAAAAATTCTTGCATGCGAGAGATAAGCAGGAGTGTATAGATCCGTAAGAATAATTGACGATGAAAACATTTTTGACACAGTGGGAGCTGGTAATGCCTTATTTTGACTGAAATATTCGACGTTAAATCCCTTACAAAATTTAGCCAAACCAAACTGATTTTGGGGTCGTTGGATTTCGCCGCTGCAATTTTTTGCCGCTTCATTTAAAAATAAGAGCTCAAAATTCGCCCCTAATTAAATTAAAAATAAAAAGTTGTGTCACACTTAAGTTTTATATTCGCCTAAAAAAACCCATCCCGTTAGAAAAAAAAATTCTGCTCCCTCGCACCTATATTTACCCTTTAAAAAATCCAAAGAACTTAAAATAAATATTGTGTAACCAAATTAAAAAAAAAACCAATTAATGTACATTCTCAATGCATCATGTCAACAGATTATAAAATTAAGCTAATATCGGTCACAATTTCAATCGATTCAGTTTAATTCGCAGTATTCAAATGCCGAAGCGGTACGAATTAATTACAATACCAGACAAATTCTAGAAAACGATGAAATTGCAAAGACGTTTAATCAATAATATAAGTAACACTGTTTTTTTTAAAGATAATGAGGACCGTCTTCAACTTTTGCCCTTAATAAATCCACTGTTTATTTTACACATCACCTTGTTCTATCTTTCATTAGAGGTTGGAGCAGTCAGTATTTATAAATAAATAAGGTGTGCTTTGTTGAAACTGTTATCATATTTACTGACTGAGGTAATCTCTTCAGATCAGAAATGGACAGGAATATTTTGTCTACAGAAGATAACATCAAATATTCCGATTATGTTTTTGCATTAGATACAGGTCATGTTTTAATATATTTTTAAAGTACATTTATACTTCTTTAATTTTTGATTACCAGTTTGAACTTTTCAGCTTTGTACTCAAAATACTACAGAAACGTGCAAAATAAAAATCATTGTATTGGTGCGATTCTGTAATAACTGGTAAATGAAAATACACAGATATATTGTATGACTTTTAATATTACTAGTTTTTTTCAATTAAGTATTTATCTATCACTTGACTATGATACTCAAAACTCGGACTATTACATGTATAATTTAGTTACAATGGTCCCAGCTCAAAATAAGTGTTTAGTTGTGATTTATTTGATGACGATTACAAGTATACAACAATTAGTTCGCTAAATATATATTAATTACGTAATTTTCCTGCATATTTTAAGAATTTTTAATAGCAAAACATGATTTTCCTGAAAATGAAAGAAAGGGATCGTCTACTGATGAGAACATAAATATTTCCGACTAAATTATATTTACATATTTTACCTTCCTATTACATGTAAATTGGGAGTTGTCCACAGCTATGGCAATTATCTAAAAAGCAATAAACGGGTTTGCCATAGAGTACATGTAGCTTCTTCCAAAAGTAAAACTATCATTTTCCTAAATAAAATTTCTAAAAGTTTGATGCTGTTCATGTAAGAATTGTAAAAGAAATTATTCCACCTTTTATCAATCTTATACTTGATTGGTTCATTTAAAAAGAGAAAGGAAACACAAAAGAAGTCAATTTTCTAAAGTGAATAAAACTGCAAACACTCTGCGCTACCACCGGTCTTTATTGTTTAGGTTCAATACTTTTTCTGAATATCAGAGGTTTACGTTTTATCTTGCATTTTAATTCGGTTTCGTTTTCATTTTTAGAGGAACTCGATCAATTTATATTTAATTTTTTATTGAATATAATGTGTAGCAATTAATATAGCTTTCATTGGCAGAAATGATACAGAAAATTCTGGAGATGGGTTCTATAGATCTATTTGTTGGACAGGACACGAAACATATTCCTAATAATATTACTTTCAGAAATCCTATTTCAGAAGCATTGAGGTAGTATGAATTCTAGAAACATAAATAAATTTTATAATAAGGGAAAAATTCATGTTTTAAATTGAGATTAGTTATTTTAATAAAAGTCAATTTTATGCTTCAAATAATATTTGTAAATAGTTTGTATCACAATTTCTGAAGGAAATTGTGTTGAAATTTATATTTCATTTTGTTTCATAATTTAGTTTTTTGTGTGTGTTGTAAACATAAATTATTAAAGGCATTTTATCAAATTCATAGAATTCATTAAGTTGTCAAATTATCTTTTGAGTGTTAATAGAAATTATTTACTCTACGTCCAGTCCATTGTTGTCAAAAAATTCTTAATCCGGACATGAAATAATTTATCTAATTAAGTCTATTGTATTGCGTAAGTTTGAACATGTGTCAACTCGTGAAGGATTATGACTGTATCACCTATTTTATTCCGCAAAGGAAATAGTGATTATGTATTCCTACACGTCTCCTTAGGTACGAAATTGTTATCTTTATTTCTATTGGTTAATTTTGAATTTAGGCCTAAATCCCATATAAAAAGAAATGTTCCGTCCGATGCGGCACTTGTATGACGCATCGGACGAGAATAAAGTTTTAAAAGAAAACTTATATTTTACATTTTTACAGGCCACCGACCAAAGACCTTGAGTCATTTCCGTCGCACGGTCCAAACAAAACAACACCAACCGCAAGCACACAATCATCTGAGAGAGCCAGTTCCCGACAATCGCTCTATCCATAGATATATTCGCATTACATTAAGTGGTGGAGGACTAAAAATCCCGGATTCAGGTGATTGTGTATGGCATATTGGTTAAGATCGGCAGGAACCAACGCAACAACAGGAAATATGCCGGCTGTGGGAGGAACACCCATTAACCAGACAATAGAGGTACACCAAGATGTAGATGTCAACAATGAATCAGACACCATGACAACCCAGCCTGTTCCTGTAGAAGCAAGGGTTGATCTAAGAACAGCAGCAGAGTCTACTGCAGAAACTCGTGCAACTCAGCAACAACCACCACCTGTGTTTATTCCACAGTATCAGATGCCACTACCACCGCATCTAATGCCAGTAAGAAAGTTTAATGGAAAAGGATCGGTAGTTCAGTGGTGGAAAACGTTCCTCACATATATGACATTACAAGGACTGACAGAAGCCAGGATCTGTCAGTACTTTCCGTGCTACCTTGAAGGAAATGCTGAGTACTGGTACAATAATTTAAACGACCATATCAAAAAATCATTTTCTCTACTGAAGGAAGCGTTTCTAAAAAGATTTCGGCCTACCCAGTTGAATGTGGAATTGATGGACATTTCGCAAGGTGAACAGGAAACTGTCGAAGATTATATCCATCAAGTGTTGAAACAATTTGCTGATGCGGATGTAACTGAAAACTCCTTGATGACCAAAGCAATGAGAGGACTGAAACATGCTCTGGCGAATATTGATATTCCGCAAGATCCTGTAAACATGGCAGATCTTCGTGTGCGGGCCTGTAGGGCTGAAATGACTCTACTAGTCACAAAAACACAACCTACAGGTGATGTGAATGCAATAATTACTGACTTGATAGGACAAATCAATGAATTGAAAGCTGGGAATGAAGCAGTAATGGCAGCCATTAGTGACCAGGGCAGATTCAGGCAGCAACAACCTAGGGAGCGGACACAGTTTAGATATAATAATCCCCAACAAGGAACTTTTAGACGACAACCACAAACTTTCAATCGTTCCAGAACAGTGCCACAAGAGAGACAGCAGAACCAAAATACCAGATGTTCCCGTTGCAATCGTGAGTATTTTAGATCAAGGAATAATTTTTTGGCAAGATTTGAAACTTGTATTGAATGTGGTAAAAGGGGACATATTAAGTCAGCTTGTTGGTACAACCCCGAAAACAGGGATTTCCGGGTGAATGGTAATAGGAATTAGGGGTGCGCGCCTGTCTTTAGACGCCCGTCTAGAGTTAGGCACAGAGATAATGACTGTGCAGATGTAAAATTTTACAATGCCTTTGCACAGAAATACAACCGAAGCATATATTGGGGATAAGAAGACATTTGCTTTAGTAGATACCGGGGAACCAATTAGTGTTGTCAGTAGGGAATTCTTTGATAAAACATGTTATGCTAAGTCAGAAATGCATGAACCAAAATATAATTTTATAAAAGGAGTAGGTGGTGAAAGGTTAAACGTACTTGGCAGAGTTGTTTTAAATGTAAAAATTGGAGGTAAATCTTTGGAATATCCTTTTCATATTTTTGAAAACATACATCACTCTTTAATTCTTGGAGAAGATTTTTGCCACTTTTATAAAGCAGTTATAAATTGTGGAACTAAAACCTTCCACATTGAAGATGGCAATGTGAGCTTAGTGTCTGCTATATATGAAGCGACAGGTTTAGCTAGAACAGTTGAATCTGTTGTCATACCAAACATGTCAGAGACAATTATTTCAATCTCAGTTTCAAAACATCCTCATGGCACACAAGTTATTTTAGAATCTAAGCCCACATTGACCATCAAGCATCTTATAGCTGCTAAGTGTGTAGTATCTGTCAACAAAGGTAAAGCCATGATGAAACTACTCAACCCTACGCACAAGGACATTGTTCTACCAAAGAGACAAGTTCTTGCTGATGTAGTGGCAATCAGTGAGGCTGATGTTTTACCTTTAGACGCAGATGTTACTAGAAGTGAAAACTCAAAGTCTCATAAGTCAAAAACTTTAAATTTTGATCTCAGAGATTCTGATTTAAATGCAAGCCAAAAGGGGGCGCTTCTTTGTTTATTAGACAAACATAAGCAAATTTTTGCAAAAGACTTAAGTGAACTTGGAGTAACAAATGCTTATTCACACAAAACTGAAACTATACCTGGGGCTAAACCTGTAACTTTACCAAGTTACAGAACTTCGGCTCCAAATCGAAAAGAAATAGATAGGCAGGTTGAGGAGATGCTTCAAAATGGTATTATTGAACCATCAAATTCTATTTGGCATTCGCCTGTTGTTTTAGTTCGGAAGAAAAATAATGAATTTCGATTCGCTGTCGATTATCGACGCCTTAACAAGATTACCATCCCTATCCCTTGCCTCATTTAGAGAGTGTATTTGATGCAATAGGTGATGCAAATGCGAAGTATTTTTCTTCTGTCGATATGAGGTCCGGATTCTGGCAACTGCCTTTAGACCCATCTTCTAAGCACAAAGCTGCTTTTATTACACAAGGTGGTGTTTACGAATGGAACCGTATGCCATTCGGGTTAACAAATGCACCTATCAGTTTTCAGACCTTGATGACCTCAATACTGCGTGGGTTAAACTGGAAGTCGGTTCTGGTCTGTGTCGATGACATTTAAATCTTTAGTGACACCTTTGAGAATCATTTATCTCATTTGGCACAAGTTTTTGAACGTTTGGAGAAATTCAATCTCAAATTACATCCTGATAAGTGCCATTTTGCTGTTAAAAAGTTAAAATTTCTAGGTCATATTATTTCAAAAACTGGGGTCGAGGTAGACCCAGAAAAGACAGAGCTTCAAAGTTCAAAGCTTTCCAAGGCCCACAACGCAAACGCAAGTCCGATCATTTATCTGAATGGCAAATTATTACAGGAAATTTATCCCAGATTTTTCAAAAATTGCAGCTCCCCTCAATGCATTCATGTCCAAAGACAAGAAATTCTGTTGGACTGAGCAATGTGAGGAAGCTTTCAAGAATTTAAAAGACAAACCATTTTGTCTTATCCAGACAATTCAAAACAATTCATTTTGACTTGCGACGCCTCAGATAACGCAATTGGATATGTTCTGGGACAAATTTCCTCTGACGGTAAAGAACGTGTCATTGCATATGGCGGTCGCTCACTTAATAAAGCAGAGCAAAAATGGAACACCACAGATAAAGAATGTCTTGCTATTCTGTGTGGTGTGCGTGCCTATCATCCATATTTATCATCTGGAAAATTTACTGTGTACACTGACCACAGATTGCTATTTATACAATTCAAAAGATACGCGGCTTCAGCGTTGGTCCATCAAGTTACAGTATTATAATTTTGACATTTGACATAAGCCTGGCAAAGCCAATTTGGTTGCAGATGCTCTAAGCAGACGCGAGTATCCAGAAAATAATTAAAAACAAGTTTCTTCTATTTCAGATGTTGATAGAGAGCAAAAAGTTTCATCAGACCAACCAGATAATTTTATAAATTCAATTTCAGAACCAGAAGAAAATATAGTAAGATTTTTCTTCGACACTACGCTGGGGAACTAGCGAATAAAACTGAAGTCAAACGAAAGTTTAAATTGTTCTATATTAAAATGATAAAAATTCAAAACAATAAAGTCAATTTTTTTTTACAACACAATGGTAAACTGTCCATTAAATTCACAATTTGGTAATCCAAAATTTCGGTCGTCAAACGGTGTCCGTTTACTTCACTAATCGGTATCCGATTCCCCTACTTAAAACACAGTCTATCTTTTTAGGCAACTTGGGGGATTAAACTAAATGTCCATGGCAATTTGAATAAACGTAATCTTAATTTTCACAAATAGAGAATTATACATGTGATAACATATTCCTATTATCTAAATTTTAAAAACATCCGGATTAGGATTAGCACTGATATATATAATTACATTTAATCACGAACATACAATAAGCACAAATTATCAAAATAACAAATAGAACAAAAGAAAAGATTACCGAAACGAAAGACTCTAAAAATTTAGCTGCCAAGCGTGGGAAACATTTGTCCTTTCAAATATCGAAATGTCCATTACGACAACTCCTCCCCACTCCAGCAAGACTCTGTCCCAGAGTCTAATGAAAAAATGGTCTTCCTGTTCTTCGTGCCCATCCGATCCCCCTTTTCGAATATCTATTTCCGTTGTTTACAGGTCCTGGATTGTCTCGTTGGTGTTCACATTTATCGTTCCAAAATTTGGTTTCCGTTTTTGATTTTTTTAAAAGACTTCGTGAATGTCTTACTTCCTCAACATGTTCTTCACATAATTTCCTCCATTCTCCCATTTCGTTGTTAATGCTTATTTTATTGTCTCATTTCTCAACGGCATCGCGATATTCTGCCTTCTGTTCTTCAAGTTCTTCAGTTGATGTTGTAATCTGATTTTCCAATTGTTCAATTTTACTTGTTTGCTTTTTAATTGTTTCTTCCAACTCAAATTTTTTTATATCCAAAGCCAATTTTTCACCGACAATTTCGTTCCATTCTTCCAAGCTATTTTCCCTATACCCTGTTAGTTCTTTCACCTGAATGTTGAATTTGTCAATCGATTTTTTGTCGTCCGAATTTTGCTTCTTCAATTTGGAATTTTCCTCTTGCAATTTTTTTATTGTACGCCTGTTTTCAGTCTCTTTGTCACCAAGTTCGGTTGCTATATTGTCCAAATATTCACCACATTCCCTGAGGTTTTGATTTTCAAGTCTTAATCCAGTGTGCAATTTTAAATTCATTTTTCGAAAGTCCGAATCGTCGATATTGGAAAAGGGACACTTTCCTACTGATGAAATTCTGAAGCCTAATCCGGTCTCGCTGAATACTTTTTCTTGATTTTGGCTTCTTTTCTTCACGGCATTCCTTTGCATAGTGTCCAGGTTTTCCACAACGGTAGCATTTCACGTTTCGAACTGTCATGTTTAGCTTGTTTAGTTGTGAATTTTGTTGGTATTTATTGAATTCTCCATAAATGGATTGTACATACGGCATTCTTTGTCCAGCATACCATACATTCCCACTCGGAAATCCGAAAGATCTTTTGCAATTGTATGTCTCCATTGTACTTGTAGAGCTTTTAAGGTACCGCGATTTTGCACACAAATTGCTATAGCGGGTAGCAAAATGTTCCGGTTCTAGCACCACATGACGTAGTGAGATTTTTCTTCGTCACAACGCTGGGGAACTAGCGAATAAAACTTAAGTCAAACGAAAAGTTTAAATTGTTCTATATTAAAATGATAAAAATTCAAAAGAATAAAGTAAAGTTTTTACAATACAATATTGTCACTAATGGTAAACTGTCCATTAAATTCACAATTTGGTAATCCAAAATTTCGGTCGTCAAACGGTGTCCGATTACTTCACTAATCGGTATCCGATTCTCCCTTTTAAAAATCTTTGACAATACTTCCCATTTACAGACATGCTTCTGAATGTGTGCATATTTTCAAAATGTATTTACAATTTTATAAAACTTTAGAAAGTTAATTATTTACAGATACAAAATAGAACAGTTAATTCTCACATGACTAAATATTAATATTTGACCTAATTACAAAGGCCCTAACTACAGTGTATAAATTAACAAAAATCTTTTGATGCAAAGAACTTTAAGCGGGATATTTAAATACCCGATTTAAATTGTGTAAAAATTAAATAAGTTAATAAAAATATATAAAATAAGTTGAAAAATATAAAGTTCACTAACATGTAAAATGTAAAATATAAGTTTTCTTTTAAAACTTTATTCTCGTCCGATGCGTCATACAAGAGCCGCATCGGACGGAACATTTCTTTTTATATGGGATTTAGGCCTAAATTCAAAATTAACCAATAGAAATAAAGATAACAATTTCGTACCTAAGGAGACGTGTAGGAATACATAATCACTATTTCCTTTGCGGAATAAAATAGGTGATACAGTCATAATCCTTCACGAGTTGACACATGTTCAAACTTACGCAATACAATAGACTTAATTAGATAAATTATTTCATGTCCGGATTAAGAATTTTTTGACAACAATGGACTGGACGTAGAATAAATAATTTCTATTAACACTCAAAAGATAATTTGACAACTTAATGAATTCTATGAATTTGATAAAATGCCTTTAATAATTTATGTTTACAACACACACAAAAAGCTAAATTATGAAACAAAATGAAATATAAATTTCAACACAATTTCCTTCAGAAATTGTGATACAAACTATTTACAAATATTATTTGAAGCATAAAATTGACTTTTATTAAAATAACTACTCTCAATTTAAAACATGAATTTTTCCCTTATTATACTAACAATAAAATGATCCAAAATTTAAAACATTCATCTTGGCTTCACATTTTAAAGTTTTATCCGAATAAACCCCCCTTAAACTTTGGCAATCAAGTAGATTGTATGATCATTGGTGACAAAAAGATTAACATATCTAAATGTAAATCCTTGGTGTATGGTATTGGTTGCAAAAATTTGTTATTTTTCATTTAAATGCAATATGCAATAATTTTTATTTACTGTAAATTCGGAAATTATTGCTATGTTTTTATTATTGCGAAAAATGCGACAGGGTTGTAATCGCATTAATTTAAACTCGCATTTTGGAATTTTTTATATGAATGAAGCGGGATTTTTCTCAATATCGCAAATTTAAAATCGCATTTTGGTCTAAAATGACAAAATCGCAAGAATAAATGCACGCAATAATTTCTGAATTTACAGTAATTGGTTTATTTCTTCATTTAAATGGAATATTTTTTATTCAAATGGTATAATTTGTCATTCAAATGCAATATTTTTTATACAAAATGGTATAATTTGTCATTTAAATGCAATATTTTTTATTCAAATGGTATAATTTTTCATTTAAATGCAATATTTTTATTTAATTGGTATATTTCTTCATTTAAATGCAATATGAGATCGGAGAAGGAAAAAAAGAGAGCGAGAGAGATTATCTCTCCCTCCCCCGTCAGTAATCGGGTCTCCGGACATTTCCGCCAGGCAACGCCGGCACTGTGCACCAGAAGATTGGGAGGAAGAAGCGTCGACAAAACAGGTAATCGACGACAGGCATGTGGTCCCTCCGGTACGGAACCGGGTCGGAAAGGAGACACCGGTCTGTATTCGAGGCGACGGAGCGAAACCGAGTATGTCGCTTCGACGGCCCAAGGCGCAAAGTCACACGCAACTTTGCGATTGATGTTCAACCAACCACCTGACAGGTGTGGCTTCGGGAGTGACCCAATGCCGCAATGTGCGTTCAAGATATCGATGTTCAATGTGTCCTGCAATTAACATTTATTCACTCAGCTGGCTGCGCTCTTCATCGACACACGAGCAGAGTGATCCACCGCCTAGAGTAGTTTCTTTCTCAAGTTTGCGGCCGGGTCTCGCCGCTGGCAACAGAGTCGACGGACTGGCCTGGAGGGTAAAGACGGGATCGGAGACCCCGCTCCACCCTCGAGTGATTTTCTTCGAAAGGAAAAAACAAAAACTCGTTTTTTTCGTCACTCCGACACGCGGGCGAGAAGTGCGCTTTTAAAGCTCGAGGGCTACCCTTCTGCCAGAATGCGGGCCGCAGCGATAGAAAAGCGTAAGACAAGATAATAAGAATGCAGCGACGCCGCGTCCGGGGCATGAGGCCACTTTTAAACCGTCTTGGTTATCCCAGACGTTTAGGCATGTTTCACCTTGTGACGTCAAACAATTTCCTGTAATGCAATTATTGCATATAAATAAAAACAAGAGTGGACACACTGAAATGTTTCGCCTGACTTTTAGTGTTCATATCTGAATTTATGCTGAAAGTAAAAAAAAGTTTAAATAAGCTTTACATTAAATAAACATTTTAATGATGAATAAACATGAAGTCAATTAATCTTTATGAAGGGAATGGAGTGAACTTTATTCTATGTTCAACATTCATGCATGAGTGACCTTATTTTAACATTTTCACACCTTCCAATGTTTTTGTTAATCACTCACTGTTTAGTAATGATCCCTTAAAAGTTTTTATTATTTATTATCATTATTAATGTTATTTAAATATTTTTATAAAATAATGAGACTATTTCAATATACGTAATCACCAGTTAAATAATAAAATTCATTACATACAGCAAATATAGTTGACCTAATACTTATAGCATCTGAGAAGAAGACCAAACAACAGAAACTTAACATTGACCAATGAACCATGAAAATGAGGTCAAGGTAAGATGAAACCTGTCAGACAGACATGCACATCTTACAATCACTCCATACACCACATATAGCTGACCTATAACTTATAGTATCTGAGAAGAGGGCCAAACAATAGAAACTTCACATTGACCAATCAACCATGAAAATAAGGTCGACAAATGATACCAGCCAGACAGACATGTACACCTTACAATCCTTCCATACACCAAATATAGTAGACCTATTGCATACAGTATTCGAAAAACAGGCCAAAACACAAAAACTTAGCTATAACCACTGAACCATGAAAATGAGGTCAAGGTCAGATGACACCTGCCAGTTGGACATGTACACCTTACAATCCTTCCATACACCAAATATAGTAGACCTATTGCATACAGTATTCGAAAAACAGGCCAAAACACAAAAACTTAACAATAACCACTGAACCATGAAAATAAGGTCAAGGTCAGATGACACCTGCCAGTTGGACATGTACACCTTACAATCCTTCCATACACCAAATATACTAGACCTATTGCTTATAGTATGTGAGATATGGACTTGACCACCAATACTTAACCTTGTTCACTGATCCTTAAAATGGGGTCGAGGTCAATTGAAAACTATCTGACGGGGATGAGGACCTTGTAAGGTACGCACATACCAAATATAGTTATCCTATTACTCATAATAAGAGAAAAATTAACATTACAAAAAATCTTAACTTTTTTTTCAAGTAGTCACTAAACCATGAAAAAGAGATCAAGGACAATGTACATAAGACGGACGGAAATTTCGTAACATAAGGCATCTATATACAAAGTATAAAGCATCCAGGTCTTCCACCTTCTAAAATATAAAGCTTTTAAGAAGTTAGTTAACACCGCCGCCGCCGGATCACTATCCCTGTGTCGAGCTTTCTGCGACTGAAGTCGCAGGCTCGACAAAAATGAGCAAAGCGTTATGTGTTACATTTTGTAAGATATTTTAGGATTGTTTTCAGTTTTGTAACAGGCATGATTCGTTACTTAAATGCCTTAAAATTCTCGGTTCAAAATTTCACAAAATTGTTTAAAAATGTCTAAGGCTCTTCTTTTTGATTTTGAGGTAACCCGTAGCTGAGTTTGGATTCCTATTTGATTTTGGATTTATTTGGTTTTTTATGGTTGTGCTTATTAATTCATCATTATACCTTTAATCGGTTTTCCAATATTTTGATCTCGAGCTCTGCTGATGAGTTGTCAGTCAACGAAATGGCCTTACAGTTCATCAATTTATTTCGGTATTTTGTGATATAGTTTATTATAATGATATAACCTACTTTGAGCCAGTATCTGCTTCATAAACCGCGAAGCGAAGCGGTTTTATCTTTAAGCTTTAACCGACCAGAATAGGTTATACAAGTATAACCTGTTCCAAAATTTATAACAATCCTTATAATTTAATTTTCGGAAAAAGTCTGATCCAAATTGCAGCTATAAAAATTTTAATAATTTCGCGTTTAATACGTTAATGACGCCACCGAACCCAAAATTGATTATACGATATAATGCAACTTGCCCAACCCCTATCAACCAAGCAAATTGTCTGTTACAATTCAAATTAAATTACTAAAGATGAAACAAAAATAAAACCGATTGTGGTATGCAATAATCGTAATAATAAAGTAAATGCTAAAGAAGGAGGAACAACGCTATTTTAACGCTTTGATAAATTTGATCACTAGTATATATGTCTTTGTTTGTTTGTTTAGTTGGGGTTTTACGCCGTTTTCAGCACATTTGGCTATTTCGCGGCGGCCAGTTTTTATTAGGTGGAGGACGCCGGAGTACCCGGAGAGAACCACCGACCTTCGAGTATGTCTTTAAATTAATTACACACTAAATAACAACATCAAGAAAGTTCTAAAGGTAATATTGATAAGTGTGATTGAACCTTCAAAATATATTACAATAAATTTGATCTAATTCTGATTTGTAATCATATTGAGATTATTGGTAGATTCTTATGACCGTGATTTATATTTATTAAATGTGTATTGGTTAATTTAACGAGCCAATGAAAATAATACCAAGGTGTTGGTAGGTTTTTAACCTTTATAACAAGACTTGTATATCTAAAAATATTACTTGGCACAGACTGCGTCGGTAAGTCCAATTTTGTCACTGAATTGTAGTATTTTATAAAAACAACCAATAAATGAACAAAATTTCACAACAAAACATGGAACTCCTAGCGAAATTAGAAAAAATTATTACAATTTAAAGTAAGTTATTAGGTTTGCATAAAACTTTAAGAACTAAACTTTGATGAATGACAAAATAGTTTATTTAAAAAATATATCATTTTGTGTGTAAATATTTGACAAAAGATCTTTTTTTCGGGAACTTCAAATTAAAACTTTCGTCAAAGTTAGATTCACATAACGACACTACATATTTACTAGACAATACAATGATGTGAATTCATAAATGAACACATGTACTTTTACTTTCAAGATCTGTTCAGACCATTCTGGTTTCGATCGTTTTATAACATCTGTTATAACCTTAAAAATACTTTTTTAAGGACGAGTAGGATCAGTTCAGTACAGAAAGAAAAATACTTTTGAAAAATTTATTTCTACCTCATATATATGCATATAATATTGAAATTATTTTAATGATGTGCATGTTTACATAATAATTTGGCAGAATAATATATAAAATAAATAGGTAAATAAGTAAATAAATATATTATAGAAGAAAAGAATATATTGGATATTACGAAGAAGAAACAATCCTTTGTATGATATCTTAAACTTTTACGTAAAAATTCGCTCTTTAGTTTTAGAAAGAAATGCACTGAATGTAAAAAACTGTTATCAGAAGAAACGTCTGTGATTCCGACAAAAGTGACAATTATTTCATTGCCTATTTTCGATAAATCATTTTCACTCAAGTTTTGAACCAGAAAAGTTATTGATATGAATAAGCTTACCTATCATTTTTCATCAGATGTTTGCATTTTAGACATTGCCAAAAATAATTTGCGCAAAAAGCATTTCAGTCGATTATATGTTACATCGCATTACAATTTTCAAACTTATGGAGCAAACTAAAAAGTCTTGTTTGTCGTAACTTACTGTAAAGCTTTATAGTTAAAACATTTTGCAACCTGTAATTGACAAGTTTAGCAGAATTTTTTAGAAGTTGTTCATGTTTATAAATAGACTGAAAATGTATACTAATATGTAACAATTAGAAACCGAGAAAAAACCAAAACGTTTATTATGCAATACTTTATACAATAGCCCCCATTTAGTAACGTGTATTATTATATTTGTCCGACTGAAAAACGTGCCGATGTCCGTCAAATTATCACTGATTTACGGCGCATGTAAATAGGTTCTGGAAGAGTCTGGTGACAAAAGATAAGAATACATACAAGTTTGTAACTCAATGATATTCAGATACGGGACATGCAGAAAATTCCGGTCAGGATTGTAAAGATTTCTGCTGATTTTTATAAACACTGGGGAGTATTCTACACACCTCCCGTCATTAAATGGTCAAGTTATCAACCACCCCTCCCCCCAGCCCCCACCATCGAGGGAGTCTGGTCGAAAAATATCATATGTACAAGGGTTTCAATATTTTCTTGTATTTCTGTATTATGCCATTATTATTTCACCGCTTTAATAAAAATATATATTAAATATTGGTTTTTTATTTGTGTTTTGGAAGATTGACGAACATTGGCGCTCGCTGTCATGTTGTAAACGAAATTGTAAGGAAATACTATACTTAACATGAAAATAAAGGGAATAAAATAATTTTTTAAAGTTAAATGTTAAATATTTATTAAATTGATTTCAGTCTTTAATGGACTTAAATATAGTACACAACATCTCCATTAATATGTAAGGACTAAAAATCCGGAAGAGTATAGTCAACAACTTGCTGAATATAATGTTTCCAGACCCACTGAATAAATAGGAAATAAAAGAATTCTGATTATGATAGACTACTAATGATTTAAAAATAACGTAATATTTAATTTTTTAGTAATATTATTCCGCTGCAAATTTTCTGTTTTTAGTAGCAAGGCTTGACTTAAAACTTCCGATTTAATCATATCCACAATCAAAAATTTTCTATTTTAGTAGCAAAGTTTGCCGTAAAATTTCCGTTTTTAGTAACAGTCCGAGTAACAAATTTTCTGTTTTAAGTAAAAATTACTAATTAGGTTTGCCGAAAGTTTTCCATATTATTTTGGCTTTTTCTTCCCCCGCTTGACAGATGTGACAGACTAACCTGGAATATTCCAATTTTTCTGTTTTGGCCACATTATTTTTGCCCTACCTGACTGCAGTATATATTATTATGTATAAACTATTCAAATTTGTTTGTATTATTTTGGCTTTTTCTTTTTCCGCTTGACGGGTGTGACAGACTAAGCTAGAGTATTCCAATTTTCCCCGTATTTTCAAGATGTTTTGGTCATTTCATTTTTCCTCCGCCTGACTGCTATATATATTATTAATTATGAGTTTAACTATTCAAATGTCTTCCTATTATTTTGGCTTTTTTTTTCCTCTGCTTGACGGATGTCACAGACTAAGCTGGAGTATTCCAATTTTTCCCTTATTTTAAAAAATGTTTTTAGTCGCCTTTTTTCCTTAACATGACCGCTGTATATATTTTTATTTATTTCAATTATCTGTTGTGTATATAGTTTAAGTTATTTATTTCTTTTATCCTTCTCTATTGTTACTGTGTTAATTTTATTAATATGCATCTTTCATGTTTTAATTTTTTCGTTTATTATTATTATTTTTTTTTTTTCGCCCAGAAAACATTTATCAAAAATTTTTTATTCGTACAGAAATATTTTATAGAATCAGTAAAATATTCAATTAAAATAAATTGACCCAGGGGTAGAACCACGTCAGGCCACGTCGTTGGGTCTGGTTACATGTTCAGTTATGAATGTGGCGGGGAGTTCTACATTGTTCCGGATTTGTTCTGAAATTATTCCTTACATATTAATCGCGATGTTGTTTACATTGTGTACATCGACTTCAAACTATATTTTGGTCCAATAAAGAATGAAATTAATTTAATAAATATTGAATCAGTTGTCATTTATCTTTAAATAGTTAAGATCCTTAAATAAAATTATTTTATTCCCCTCATTTTCATGTTAAATATAGTATATCCCCGAGGGTATCCCCAGATCAGTTGCTGGTATTTCGATGCTAGCCCGAAATTGATACTTAAAATTTAATTTTATAAAATTTTAAAATTTTTGAAAACCAAAGAGTATCTCCTTCATGCATAACTCTTTCCTTTAACTTTTGACTTTTTGACTTTACCCCTTTTGGTCATTTTTGGTATTTCTGAATTTGCTCTTCAACTTTTTGGATTATTGTTTTGGTTTTCAACATTTGCCTTGACCACAACCACAACTGAAGAGTCGTAAATAGACGAAATGTGCACATCTTGTGCAGCAAAATTGGTATAAAATAATTTTAATTTCCCTACCAGACTTCGTTTCCAACATGACAGCGAGCGAGAATGTTTGTCAATCTTCCAAATTACAAACAAAACACCATTATATATAATATGTATTTTTAGTAACATGGTGAAACAATAATGACATAAAACAAAAAATTCAAGAAAATATTGACATACTTGTATATAATCTGATAAAACGAAGATGTTTCCCGATTTTCATAAATGCGACCAAAAAAACAATAAATTATGACATTTTTTTATTTTTATTAAATTGATGAAATAATGTTATAATAATACTAATACGAAAAGAAAATATTACCAAACACGTATATATTCTAGTTTTTTGCCACCAGACTCTGTTTAGTCGAACGTAGGACAGAATGTCACAGGACAAAAAGTCACAATTCAATTTTTTGCATATTGATAGAACATATACGGCAAAAAGTGACAGGAAAAAATAATATTTTTCCATTTACAATTAGGAAGTTTATTGTATTGGGGGAAAAAAGATACAATGCAAGATTTGAATTTTTCTAACTTCCGGTAGAACATGGGAACGGTGTAGTCCTATAACATATGACTGTGCATTCTTTTTCCATTTTTAATACTTTCATGCTGATATTTTCATTTTTTATTTTTTTGGAATGCGAAGTCATATCGAAACTCTTAAAATTCCTTTAGCATTTTTCGACACGATTTTAGGTCGGAACATATCCATATTTCATGCGTTAAACAAGACTTTAGTAAAATTTAACATGAAAAGTATTAAAAAACTTGCTTACCTTTTGCCAAAGAAATTTAAAATCCTTCACTAATATTATTTATCAAAACAATTATAATAGCGTTGTTGTTCAGAAACTTTCACGGCGCTTTTAAACATTCACTTTATTAAAAACACATATATTTTGTGAAAAGGCAAATGAGGGGTTCACGCTTATATATTGGCGAGTTTTGGATGTGTATGGGCTCTCGGCCGGAAGTCGGAATAAAATTCTCGGAATGTCTCGAGTGATACAGGTAGTAATCTACGTTTTTGATCCGGCTATATTTCAACTGTCAAACTTAAATTGTAAAGACTTAGTTTGAATATTTAAACCTATTTGCCTTTTCACAAAATATATGTGTTTTTAATAAAATGAATGTTTAAAAGCGCTGTGAAAGTTTCTAAACAACAACGCTATTATATTTGTTTTGATGCGACTCCTGTACACTGTGTGTATCTAGGTCGATTATAACGTGGCATTGTTCAGTGTCACGATAACATCTAAACAAAATTGTCTGAAGATTTAACCACGTGATATTGTGTATTTTTCATCATAAACTTGGGAGAGAACATTCTGGTTTAAATATTTATATTAAATAGGAAAACAGAAAAATAATATTATTATTATTAAAAGTATTTATTTTTCTACGTTAATTAATTCATACCGTTTTAGTAAGGTTTTATAAGTAATTGTTATTTAATTTTTTGTATTGTAATATATCCATAAAACGGGAAAGGAAGATTTCAAGACGATATTGATAAAATATAGGAATATATCAAAAACTTCAATTTTAGTTTTGGTTTATTGATGGTAGTTTTTGGCCATTTCGGAAAAGATTTTTATATATGAATTTATGTTCATTAAATTTCAATTATTTTTTATTTTTGTTTTTAAATAACAGTTAAAGTCTAATCTTCAAGTATCTGCATCTTTAACATATGTTGCAATTATGAGAATAGTTTGCATTGTTTTACTTCAAGTTTGCATTGTTTTACTTCATAAGAAACCGTTTAAGTGTAAATGTAAGAGATAATTTATTCCGGCTGTGATATTCATATATCTGTGAAATATTTTCCGACCGTCAAATGATGATCTTGTGTAAAATATGAATCAGATAATATTTTATAGCAATCTTAATTTTTATATAATGAAATATTTTCCAACTTTATTCCGTCAGAAGTGTATTAATATACGAGTTCGGAAATAATTTCACACCGGAAAAAATAAACTGTTACATAAATTGCGTAAGTGTGATCACGAAAGCATGATGTGTGAATATGGTATATAAATAAATAAGCCTTTGAAGACATCGCCTTTGTTTATTGTCTTAAAATTAAATTAGTTGATAATTACGGACATGAACATCCCAGATACTTTGGTCATTATGTAACATGAAATGAGGTTCCAAAAGGGAAATAATTTACCGATATATTCTTGAAACGTGTTAATTCATTAATATTTATTTATTACGATGTATTATTATATCATAAACTCATATTTAAATTTCGTATTTGTGTTGTTCTTTGGTAAGTTATATATATATATAATTGTATCATATAATATGTTAATAAAAAAGTGTTAATTATTGTACCAATTTTGCCAATAAATTGGTATAATATCTAATATAAGTTATGTTTAGGAATACAATTTATCTCAACTATATTGGAGATATGCAAATGCAGAAGAATCATTTCGTTTTTTTCAAAATCTTCATAAATGGAAAACATAATTTTATCCTGGTATGGTTATTTGTTTTTAGAAATAAATAAAATTTTTACAGCTTCTTTGAAAGAATATAAGCAATATATCTAACCTTATTACATTGAAATATGCTTTATTGTTTGGAATATTTTAGAATTGAATTTCATACTGAATTTTATTTTTATGTATCATAAGTATCCATTTATAAAAATAAAACCATTTTCCATTCATGAATATTTTGTCTTTGTACTACATATTGGACCTGATTCAGCTGGTTATGGAGTATGGAAATTTCACCAGTCATGCAAAAATAATTGATAAAAGGTAGATTTAGCAATGATTTGTATATATACAAATCCTTGGATTTACAAATCAGCAAGTTCATCCAGAATATGTTTTAATTGTTTCCTCCCAAGCATACATACATTTGGTTTTTGGTGGATAGGCAACTCATTGCCAACATACTGTTATTTCAGAAATTATTGCCTGCATTTATTATTGCGATTTTATCATTTTGGAATAAAATGCAATATTATTTTTGCGATATTGTGAAAAATCCTGTTTAATTCTTATAACAAAATTCAAAATGCGAGTATAAATAATTGCGATTATAAGCCTGTCGCATTTTTTGCTATAATAAAAGCATCGCAATAATTTCTGAATTTACAGTATTATAAATCTTATTTGAAAAAAAGTGGTCTTTATTTTTTGCAAGAGGTTATTCATTTGCTCTGGTGGATAGTTGTTTCATTGGCGACATATTTAAATTGTATAGAGTTACCAATATTTATCAAACATATCCCTGCCACATTCTGTATGTATCTGCCTGTAATTCAATGGTTGTTGTTTGTTGCTGTGTTGCATGTTTGATTTTTCGATCAGTTTTTGGTACATTAATCAGGTCGTTCCTTTTCTCGTTTGAATTGTTTACATTTGTGATTTTAAGGCCCTTTATAGCTGACTATGTGGTATGGGCGTTGCTTTTTTTTTGAAGGCTGTTTGGTGACCTATAGCTGTTAATTTCGGTGTTATAAGGTCTCTTGTAAAACAATCTCATCGAAATTCATACCAAACTTCTTTTTTATATTTATTTGGTTTCCTTTATTCTTGAAGGTATATCACAGCACATTTCTTATATACTAGCAATTATTAGTCATATATAAAGGTATCTTGATAGGTAAAGCCAAAACCATATTCAAATGTGAGGTCAAAAACTTTAACATTTACACTTATCTTATATGTCCTCATTGTTTACATTTCAAATAAAGTATGTATGATTGTCACAGACAGCCTCAAATAATTATGCAGGATAATTAAAAGCATCCAGGAAACAAATTATGTCGATATGAATTTTGAAAGTGTTATGATATTGTAATTATTATATTTATTTATCTTGGCCTAATTTGTTTTGTGTGGCCTTATAACATGCATAATATGTTTACATAATACTTATAGTTGTTTACCAAATAATGTTATAACTGCGCAGTTTAGAAATCACTGGAACAATAATATATACTGATGGAATGACTAGAACTTTCTATTTGACTTACGTTATAATTCTGGTGTGATTCGAACTTCTATCGTATTCCAGAAGTTTCCGCCACTGTTATATATATACGGAAAAGAAAGTTGGACTTTCAGAGCAGAAGATATCGGACCAGACAATAATATTCTTGTGTTCTCAGCTGTGGGATTGACACACTTATATTTACGTTTCACACATCGTACTTGACACACTTTTATTTACGTTACATCATACTAGATTGTGACTGATTGGATATAATATTCTGTTTGGATTCCCGCAATAGTGACGAGAAGAATTCGGGATTAGGAAAAGACGAAGGATTTTGAACAGTTAAGTTGACATTTTAGTTTGTGTAATATTTTTTTGTAAACTTGTATATAATAAATCTTGTTAAATTTTATTATTGATTTGTGTCTTTTGTTGGCTACAATTTAAAGGTGATTTCGGCCGTAACGGAAATTGGGGGGCTCGTCTCGGGAGAACGTTAATATCTTAATTTTTTCAGTATTTTTGTTAGAATTAGCCAACAAAATTCTACAAAATGGAATTTGATGCTGGTAAATTTTTGAAAACGCCAGACCTGGAAGGGTTTGATAAACTAAAGAAAGAAGAATTAGTGTTGCCTGCTAAACATCTAAAAATAGATTTTAGAGCATCTATGAGAAAACAAATTATAAAAAATTTGGTAATAGACAAATTAGTTGACTCAGAAATTTTTGGTGAAGAGGCTCTTGACCTCAAGGTCGAAAATGTTGATGCTTTCAAATTAAAACAGTTTGAATTAGAACATGAACTTAAATTAAAACAGTTGAAAAACGAAGTTAAATTAAAACAATTAGAAAAAGAAGATGAATTTAAATTAAAACAATTAGAAAAAGAAAAAGAAGAAAAACAGGCAGAACTTGAAATGAGGGAAAGGTTAGAGATGGAGAAAATAAAAACGGAAATGGTCAAAGTAGAAAGCAACACTAAATATGAGTCAAAATCAGAACATTTTGATGCAGCAAACAATATACGTTTGGTTCCCAAATTTTGTGAAAAAACAGTTGATAAATTTTTTCCACAGTTTGAGAAAATTGCTCAAAATTTGAAATGGCCAAAGCCTTATTGGACTACAATGCTGCAAAGTGTTTTTGTGGGCAAGGCCGCTGAAATTTACTCAGCACTTTCTTCAGAAAAAAGTTCTGATTATGAAACTGTTAAAAAGGAAGTTTTGAAAGCTTATGAGCTAGTGCCAGAAGCATATAGACAGAAGTTTAGGTCTTATAAAAAGTTTGAAACACAAACCTTTGTTGAATTTGCTAGGGAAACAGAAGATTTATTTGATAAATGGCTTACGTCAAAGAAAATAGATAACAATTTTGATAAATTAAGACAATTAATGTTGTTAGAAGAGTTCAAGCAGTGTGTTAATTTAGACTTAAAAACACATTTAGATGACAGAACTGTTGAGAAATTGCAAGATGCAGCTGTTGTTTCCGATAATTATACCATTTCACATAAAAGAAGTTTCAAAGGTAAAAATTTTAATACTTCAAGCGGAAATTACAAAAATCAAAGCACTGAGCGTACTGATAGTAAGCCTGTTGCACAGAATAAGAGTCCATCTAGTTATAATATGTCTGGTCCAAAATTTGATACTTTTGAGAAGTCACTAACTTGTGCTTATTGTAAGAAAAATGGTCACCTGATGGCTGATTGTTTTAGACTCCAGAAGAAGAATGAAAGAGATCATAAGCCCAAGTCCAGTGCTTGTACGACACCCGTTATTACCAATAAGTTGGAATGTCCTGCGAGTCAGGCTTTTAAGTCCAGTTTTTGTGATTACATGGAGGATTATAAACCTTTTATGTCTGATGGGCTTGTTTCTATTGTTAATAATACTACTGCTCAGCCTATTAAGATTTTACGGGACACTGGAGGTTCTCAGACTTTGTTGTTAGAAGGTGTGTTGCCTTTGTCCGAGGAGACGTCCGTTGGTGCCTCCGTTTTGTTACGAGGTGTGGAGTTAGGTTGTATAGATGTTCCCCTCCATCGTATTTATTTGAAGTCAGATTTCATTACTGAACCAGTTGTTGTGGGTGTTCGTCCTACTCTCCCTGTTGAGGGTGTTTCATTATTGCTAGGAAATGATCTAGCTAGGAACAAAGTGGTTGCTGAACCAATTGTTACCAGTGAACCGGTGGTGGATGTTAAATCACCTGAATATGATGCTGAACTGTATCCAGCCTGTGTTGTTACTAGGGCGATGGCAAGAAAACAACAAGACGAGGATTTACAAGAAGGCCAGTATGATTATATGGACCTTTCTGACTCTTTCTTTGCCGACATTGAAGGTCCCGGTAGCTCAGAAAAGGCCATAAGACCACCTGGTACTAACAAGCATGTAATTATGCCATGGCCAGACGTGAACAGCCATTCATTAGACACAAGAGCATTTAGGGAAGAACAGAATAAAGACCCTGAGGTTCTTCAGCTCTGCAAGAGGGCTCCACCCAAGAAGAAGCAGACAAAGTGGCCGAATGTTACTATCATCAAGACGGCATTCTGATGAGTAAGTGGAGGCCCCCTGATGCTATCCCAGAGGAGGAATGGAGAGTGGTATACCAAGTGGTGGTGCCTAAAGTCTATAGGCAAGAAATTATTGGTCTTGCCCATGACACCCCCTTGGCTGGACATTTAGGTATAAGGAAGACTTGCCTTAAGATATTACAACATTTCTACTGGCCCAGACTTAGAAATGATGTCACAGAATACTGCAAATCATGCCATATATGCCAGGTTGTTGTCAAGCCTAACCAGAAAATACCACCAGCACCACTTCTGCCAATTCCAGCCTTTGAAAAACCTTTCAGCCGAGTACTTATTGATTGCGTTGGACCTTTACCAAAGACCAAGACTGGAAATGCTTATTTACTGACGATCATGTGTACATCCACTCGCTTTCCTGAGGCTATTCCCTTAAGGAATATCAAGACACCAACTATTGTCAAAGCTCTTATCAAATTTTTCACATTAGTAGGGCTTCCTAAGTCTATACAGTCCGACCAGTGTTCAAATTTCATGTCAGGTTTATTTCAGCAGGTCATTTACCAGTTAGGGATTACTCAGTATAGATCAAGTGCTTATCATCAAGAGTCTCAAGGTGCCTTAGAACGTTTTCATCAAACACTGAAGAACATGATTAGAACTTTTGTCTTCAATTTGACAGGGACTGGGATGATGGTGTTCACTTTCTACTTTTTGCGGTCCGAGAAGCTGTTCAAGAATCCCTTGGTATTAGCCCCTTTGAGTTGGTGTTTGGTCATACTGTAAGGGGACCTTTGAAATTGGTTAAGGAAAAATGGCCTACTGAACACACTGACTTGAATCTTCTAGACTATGTATCTAGATTGAAAGAAATATTGTATACTGCTTGTCAAATTGCTCAGAAAAACTTGAAAACTATACAGAATAAAATGAAAATATGGTATGATAAAGATGCCAGGGACAGTTTTTGAGCCTGATGATAAGGTACTTGTATTTTTGCCAGTCCCTGGGCATCCTTCATGTCCTTTACAGGCTAAATACTGTGGTCCTTATACAATTGACAGTAAAATCAATGATTTGAATTATATTGTAAAAACTCCAGGTCGGCGTAAACAAAATAGAGTGTGTCACATTAATATGTTAAAACCATATTTTGAGCGTATTAATGAAGGTGAGAGTAAACCAGTTGCCACTTTAGCCATGGTTAAATTGGAGAACGATCATGACAAACCAGACATAATTGAACCATCTTTTGATTCGAAGACTATGGAACAAACTGTTAGATTGAAAAATTCAGAAATTTTGTCAAATTTAGACTCAAAACTTGCACATCTGACTTTCGATCGCAGAGAAAAATTGAAAACTTTAGTATTTTCTTTTAAAAATCTTTTTCCAGATGTGCCAAACAAAACCACTGCTGTTTGTCATGATGTTGATATAGGCGAGGCTTCTCCAATTAAGCAACATCCTTACCGGCTCAATCCACTTAAACTCGATTTTATGAGACAAGAAATTAGATATATGCTTTATCTAGATTTTATTAAAACACTGTATATATACTATTTATTTTTGTATATATTGTTCATGCGAAGTTCTCGTTACCCTCCAACTTCTTTTAAGGGGGGAGTTGTTATGATATTGTAATTATTATGTTTATTTATCTTGGCCTAATTTGTTTTGTGTGGCCTTATAACATGTATAATATGTTTACATAATACTTATAGTTGTTTACCAAATAATGTTATAACTGCGCAGTTTAGAAATCACTGGAACAATAATAGATACTGATGGAATGACTAGAACTTTCTATTTGACTAACGTAATAATTCTGGTGTGATTCGAACTTCTACCGTATTCCAGAAGTTTCCGTCACTGGTATATATATATATATATACGGAAAAGAAAGTTGGACCAGACAATAACATTCTTGTGTTCTCAGCTGTTGGATTGACACACTTTTATTTACGTTTCACGCATCGTACTTGACACACTTTTACTTACGTTACATCATACTAGATTGTGACTGATTGGATATAATATTCCGTTTGGATTCCCGCAACAGTGACGAGAAGAATTCCGGATTAGGAAGACGAAGGATTTTGAACAGTTAAGTTGACACTTTAGTTTGTGTAACATTTTTTTGTAAACTTGTATATAATAAATCTTGTTAAATTTTATTATTGATTTGTGTCTTTTGTTGGCTACAATTTAAAGGTGATTTCGGCCGTAACAAAAGTTAAAATGAATTGAGCCGGAAAATATAGCAACCTGAGGATTAAACATATGTTGCAAAGTCAATGCAATTTGCCTTAGTCACTTTAGAGTTTGCAGAAATTATGAATTGCAATAGGATCAGGAATTTGTACATTAAACACAAATTAAAAATTATCTACATTCCTTTTCACTTGTGCAATAATCTACACAGTATATATTACATATTTTCAATGATGATGTGACAACAAAACTCATCAATATTTATCAATATCTAATTCCCAGCTAATTATTTCAAATCAGAAGCAAATAAAATCAACAAATGTTGGTGAGCAGTCAGCAGTCGTAGGTTCACGTATTGCTTTTCTTTTTTTATAAAGAAAGCAACTTGTTTTCGAGTCGTGGCAGGGATAACATAGGGAGGGGGGAGGGAAAGTCATTGAATTAAACTTATAAGATCCATTCAGAAAATTTCTTGACTGTTCAACCCAGGCAGATGAAAACTCACAATGATACAGCGAAAACCATGTGATCCAAGTTAATTTTGTCATTGGTTAAAATTGATATGATGTCATAAACAATTGTAAATTTATGCATATGAACTTATATTTGCATATTTTATCAGGGCAACTTCTTCTTATGTTTTACATTCTGAGTATGAATATTGTAAATAGTTCTTGGTTTATTCAAAGTTAATTACTTCCCAATATTGTCAATGCTTTTTATTATGATGTTTAAAGATTCAAAATTTGTAAATTGATAGTTCATTTTACTGTATTTGTTTTCCTTTAAATAAGATATATCCTTTAAACTAATTATTACCTAGAGATAATAAAATATTTGCAACATAAATGTAGACTATAACATATTTTATGAAAAGATTTGAAATATATAAATTACATCCACAACTTCTGCTGGAAATTATGGGATTGTAAAATTATCCAAGAAAGAACTTTCAGAAAAACATGAAATTTATATACTTTGAATAATCACTTATTGACAGATTAGAATTGTGAAACATTGATATTAATAAAAGGAGTAGGGGTGATAGGGCCCATTTTTTGGCCTAAAAGTATTAACATTTGTGGAATGGATTTGGTAAAATATATTATATGTTAGAAAAATAACTTAATTCAGCTTAATATCAAGCATTGTCACTGTAGACGTCAAAATGATGTCATAATATTACTTCATTGACCAAATATCTGAAAATAGCTGTTTTTTAGCAGTTTTCCTTGCACATTTGCTTAGAAAACGTTATGTGCATTCAAGAAACAAAAAGATATTTTTAAAGAAGATGCATACATCGGAATACATACTGAGGTTAAATATATACTTGTTTCTTGTATGCACAAGCAATTTCCCATTGCAAGGTTTATGTGAAAAGTTGCCAAATCATCAGAAACTTAAGATTTTTATTAAACTGCTTCATTTTGGTGATGGTTTTATAATTGACATATTTAATGTAAGAAATGTGGTACTATTCTTTATTTTTGGCAAAGTATGTAGTTATATGTTATTTTTAGAAATATAGCTCTATACTTGGTTGGGGTTTTATTTTTAGCCAAATATCGGCTTTAACGTCCTTTGTTTGAATATTATATAAACATACTTAACCAACTAATTTTGCAAACTTTAGACTAATTTATTTCGCAAAAAGCGACAAAGTAGGGTTGTACTGAGATCCATTCATCATTTAAGTGGGAGGTTGCATGTTTTTGACTTTTTTCAGATTATTTTTGTCTATTATTTTGTATACTTTGATGTATTACATGTATACTGTTTAATTTAAATGGATATGGGTAATTTGGAAATTCATAAAATTACCATTTAGCTACAACCTGAAATAGTGACTATTTTTTAAATGCTTATTATATTTGTTAAATTAATTAAATGTGCCATTTTCTTCATTTTGAAACTTATTCTTAATATATTGTTCATATGATTAAGGTCATTATCCTTCAGATAAATGTAAGTTGATTGGCATAACTCCCTTCTTAATAAATAATATAGGTTCATAATGTTCTCGAAAAAGTTAAAAATTAGTAAAGAGTATAAAGTTCTTTTCTGTAATGTATTTTATTTATCTGGCAGTTTTCACAAATGTTGCTGAAATATTCTGGTAACTGTTCCATCAATTGCCCATGATCATTTGCACAAATGATGTTTTTCATCATAAATTATTTTCATGTGGACGAGTGAATATCTCTTGCATGTTTGTTTTAAGTCACATGGGATTGTGTGTCATTAACTGAAAACTTCCCCAGAAATTTTTCTTTGTATTCAACTACCAAAAATTTATGAAAAAGCTAATTAAAGGCTATTAATTGCTTATCTGGGACAGGTCAATCCTATTTTTGTAAGAATATCTTCAACCAAATCAAATTTGATGAGAGAAATAGATAATCATCAATATCAATGTTTTAAATTATTTTCCGGTCTTCATTTAAGTATTTCCATCACATGTTTGCGTTCGCTCTGCAAATTGAGTAGTATTGGTAAAACTTAGGCCATGGAGCAGGAACTAAATGTGAAATAAACTATTAATGTTAAACCATTCCTGCAAAATTATCTCAAACTTGCTAAATGATTCGTAGCAACTGGATTTAAAGCACACATTTCCAAAAAAGGTTTCTACGGTATGTTAAACAAAATCCAGTTGGTGTAGTCCTATTCAATAGTGGGTTACGTTATAATTACAATTATATAACTCACTATAGCCCTTTGTGCCATTTGAACTAACAATTGTTAAATTTTTTATGAAACCAGAGGCTCCCAGAAGCATGTATTGCTCACCAGTGCAATATTGTGTGTAAGAAAATCATAAAGGGGAATTAAAAACATCATCAAAAACAAAGCCTGAAAACTTAGCTTTCAGCTTTTTGTTTCAACAACAGTGACAACGTTGCCCTATAATTCATTAAGAAATCAGAAAACCACCTATGGACCATGCAACAAAATTTGGTCTATATATCAGCTTATTGGTTTCACAGGAGATTTGTAACATACGCAGGTTTATTGATAACAATAACAGATGCCAAGTAATGGCAATATCCCACATGGATCTTTGGTCCAGGACTGAGCTAAAAAGACATTGACAGCTGTGCACTTTAATCAGAGGCTAATTTTACTAGCATTGCTTATGACAGGGATATCCTCACACTGCCCTTTGGAGACAATGATTTGTTATAGAAATTTATGGTCTAGTAATGGTAGATAATAGAGATCATAACTGTTTGATTTTCATTTTCTTTATATATTATATAATTTTGTAACGGTCCCTATTTTACAAAAACAATGTAAAGAAAACTTCACAAAGCCAAACAAAACAAAACTTAATTCAATTTAAAATCTGAAATAAGACAGTACATGTATATGCATGTAATATTTGTTTTGTAAATTTGCTAATCCTTTCTGTTCAGTGCCCTAGCTCGTCTTCTCTTGTAACACTTTATCTATTAATTAAGTTGTTTGCTTCAGTCTTTACTTAACCATGTCTGCAAAAAAAGAAACCAAAAAAATTTATATTTCCAAATACATACATGTATAAGTGATAAATCATGTGCTCCACCAAAATGTATATTATTATTCATGTACACTAAATTGT
This sequence comes from Mytilisepta virgata, assembly GCA_028015205.1. Classification (NCBI taxonomy): domain Eukaryota; kingdom Metazoa; phylum Mollusca; class Bivalvia; order Mytilida; family Mytilidae; genus Mytilisepta; species Mytilisepta virgata. The sequence goes on from CM051521.1 coordinate 74,144,362, forward strand.
ATTGTTACCATTTAACTATTAGGAGATGCACTTCAATGAATTAATTATCAGAATAATTCATTATGTAGCATATTTATATCTAAAGCATTATGATGGTCCACAACCCTTAAATTAAACCAAATCTGACACTTGTTTAATCCAATAATACTAAAAATCCTACATATGTGTATGTCTAGGGATCGTAGTGAATCTGAGATTATTTTTTGCTCGTGTTATGGGTCAATGTTATAAATATATTCCAAATATTTTCTTGTAGAAACCCTTTACTAAGTCACAAATAATTTTTACTATTGCAAAATAAAAATGAACACTTCTTACCAGCACTACTTACATGTGTACATACAGAAAATTAGTCTCAACTCACATTAGCAGTTAATTGATGTCTTTTTTTCAGGCAATCTATGATAATTCCAACCCATACCATAGCAAAAATGATATCTACTTAAAATGCTTCCTGAAATGAGATGTGTTCATTATAATTAAGTAAAAGCCACGATCATTATGAGGCAAAATAAAAGAATTTATGTACAATTATGGTTTCAAGTTTAATTAGATATTCATATACTTTTTAATTTACATTGTCCCCATGGGATGATTTTTTGGTTTTAAGTGCTACCTGTACTAAAATTTCCATAATAAAACATACTGTAACGAAAACCTTAACTAACTGTGAAACTAAGGTAACAATACCCTAGAAACGGGACTCGGGACTTTGGTTCTTGTATTGGAAAATAACAATTAAGTTGTCAATGCTTTAATTATATACTATTATACAAAATGATATTTATGAGAAACTCAGGCAATTGCCCGTTGCAAAGTTTATGAGAAAATTTGCCAAAATTATCAGAAACTAGAGATGCATATGAAATTGCGTCATTGTGGTGATGGTATGTTGACATATTAATGTAACAAATATGGTATTTTTCTTTATTTTTGGCAAAAAGTTGAATTTGTAAAAATAACCTTTAAGTATCTAATTAAAGGTTATTTTCACAAATTTAACTTTTTACTTGCTTGGGGTTTTATTTTTTTCCCATATTTTAGGCCAAATACGGGCCTTAACGACACTTGTCCCTTTTTCAGACTTTTCGATTTGTGTACCTAATTTTTATGATTCCTCCTATTTAATTTTCTTCAGACTACGAAGACAAAAGCGGTAAATGAGTTAACCATAGCAATGGTACAGGACACGTAAATTCTTACTTTCCATTCAATTGTAATTTGCTTGTTTCATTTTTGCTCATCATACTGAATGATACTAATGGAAATAATACAGTACCATGCCAACAGTTGTCTTATGTTAAGATATAATGCATTAAATTGGCAGAACCTTAATGTAGCAGGATAAGTTAGTTTTTCATCTTTTCCCCTACTTAATTTATTTTCTTTTCATCGAAATGACTACTGTATGTCAACCGATTTCTTCGTCTTTTTAATTTTCTAGATAATACAAGATCACATTTGATGATCACATGCCAGAAATGGTCTACCTTTTTACAGTTTTATACAAGCGGTTGTAGCGGTTATAAGAATATACATTTCGAAATGTGTTACAGCTACATTTATTTTCTCTGATTTTTTCTCTTTTTTGTCTTTCTCTGTTGTAGGTCCAATATATTATTGTCTATTGTAATTTCCAAAATCTTAATTGGTCAAGCAGAATTTAGTTTACAAACTGTTCACGTGTAGGCATTTTTCATATGTATCATAATTTTTATCAGCTTAACTGGGACACATTTAATTCATTTAAAATCCTTTTGTTCACTTAACATAATTTCTTTTCATTTTAAGATCACGAGCCATTCTATGATTGAGAATTAAAATATAAAAATTATCTCGTCTTCAAAAAAGTATTTGTTAGCTATAAGTATAATGAGGTAAAGTGTTTGCACCGATGAAGTAATGTCATATCGATCTCTTATTCGATTATTTCAACAAAAAAAAATAGAAACAACATCATGATCTTATTTCCATACACCCTGTAGAAAATATATGCATCAGCATGTTCTCATGTCACAAGCGTAAATGAAGGATATACTCAACGATATAATAGTACTGGCGGATGACCTGAAATTATTAGTACTTCAAAAACGTAGAGCAGACAGTTTTCCAGCCGAAATTCCTGCATTGAAAATTCGATAAATCTAGGTTATCATTTCTTCTGCAGTTAGATATTTAAAAATCGTAGCATTCGGCACAGTATGAAACCTTTTAGCGCGGTCTCTATGGTCTTTCCAACTTCACATTGTTACTCGCGACTTATATTTTACGATATCAATCTTTAGAAAATCCAGTAATGTTACATGTCTGATAATTTTGATTTTAGTTGGCATGAATATCAAAAATGGACGACGATGATTCCATAGCAATAGTGGGTGTAGGTTGTAAGTTTCCTGGTGCCGATAACTTGGAAGATTTCTGGAGTCTTTTGGTTAAAGGTGAAAATCACGTTACTGAAGTGCCTCCAAATAGATGGAATATAAACTCGTTTTACAGTAGTGACCCGGACACACCAGGAAAAACGTATGTTCGGAGAGCAGGATTACTTAAAAGGTTAGAAGACAAAAAGTAATATATAGATGTATGTTGTATTTGTTTTGGGTGATACGTCGCTTTCCAAAGGTCTGTTCACGAAATCATATGAAAATGATGACAGTTACTGTAGGAATGGACATACAAAAATACATGTATGCACAATGTATAAAATGTAAGATTTCAATTATGTAACAGTATATAAAAACACACAAGTGTTGTTCTCATAAACTTCTTTCATGGCCCTAAAATCATATCAACCTGAAAAGTTCAGCTGTATACTTGGTGCCTATCATTGAAATTGTATGGCGTTTGATGGATTCAATTGTTTTAAAAATATATATATATCACGCTTCACCATGTTCACTAACAACAGCAATAATATATATCTTGAATATTCCAATTTCAAAGCCATTGCCCTTAGCCTTCACATTTAGACATAATGACATCAAGTTCATGAAAATTTAAATATATAGTTTTTTCGTTCCGTTTCAATGTTAACGGCCGTTTTGAAAATTGTAATACCAAAAGTTCCGTGCCTACACCTCACATAACAATTAGGTTGTTTTGATTTAAGGTGAGTACCGATTTCATGGCAATAGTAGCCAACATTCAAATTCAAAGTTGTTCTTCATATGAAGTTTAGAAAGTTTAGGGGAATCAAAATTTATTTTGGTATTTTTCGTTTCTCTTTGTTTCCTTGGAAACCAGACAGCCAATACCAGAGGTAAATGCTGTCCTTTTTTCATAGCTTACAATAAATATTGACGACTTACTTTTTAGGGAATCTGCTATAAGTTACAAGGGTTTAACGATCAAAGCCATGAGATTACCAAACATTTCAATTACAGGCTTATAGAGCTCACAAACTACTTAATACATATTAGCTATCAACATCTTTTAGCTAGTTACCTGGCTTTTAAGAAGAAGCACTCATTATGATAGGGTTTTTCCTATCCAAGTTTCTTTTCGTGCGTAAATGCATACGCCTTGTATTATTTGTGTTTTGTCAATTTCAAGCTCTCCATCATCTTTTTTTGTTACAGACTTTAAAAATCAGTAGCACGTTTTTTGGATGGAAAACTCTATACTTCGAAAAACTTTTAATTTCGATAAAAAAATCACCACATGTGTGCGTTTTATCAGACAAAAAGGACTAGCTTACCAATAAACAGTTTGACTGGCTTATGACGAACCGTGTATTGTAAGCATTTCTTGTGTTGGAATCAATTCTCTAGCTTTTTATTAATTGTTTCTCCCACACGCTGTAGCATCTTGAAGAGCATTTTCATTTATTGTGCATATTTAAGTAAATTTGTAGCACTGTTTTCCAGGTTTCTTGAATGAAATATTTCTTTAAATAAATTAGGGTTAAGTTAACAGTCCTTTCCTAATTTATACTAGTTTTGATTTTTCTTTTTTTAGATTCTTGGTAGGATAAAAGGCATTTATAATTATATTGTATAATTACAATCCATATGTGAAATAAGGAATTTGCTGGCTCTATCTGTTAATGCTTCAGTGGTTTTATTTTTGTCTTGCATTTTGGTATAGGTTCAATGTTGTCCAATATACATGCTTCTGGATAATCACATTTTAGATTTCCGATAAAAATATCAAGATCAGGAAGACTAATATGTATATATTATCTGCATTTTGACAGCTGACGTAAAATATCATCCCGTGAGCCAGAATACGAAGCTTGGGACGAGTGAGCGTAGCGAACGAGTTCCAAATCTTCATATTCTGTCGAGGGGGGTGATATTTAACGATATCTAGCTGTCAAAATGCAGATAATATTTTTATCATCTTAATTACTTATCTGGAGCGTAAATATTTGTAAACGTTCTGAATTCTCCCAAATTTTCGCGGGAAAGTATGGATTCTTTATCGCAACGACAAGTTTTCCGATACGTTGGTTACCATACCAATAAGTATATATTTCCTGAATGTTCATTAAAAATATCTTATAAACGATATAAAAACCGACATTAACATGATTAAGGTGTATTTTCATGGTTTAAAAAACAAAATCAGTCTGGAAATCTTTTTTCATGATTTTCCGGGACACTAAAGAACCCGCTTTCAAACTTGCAACCTCGTTGACGTTATAGTCCGTCTCCATTCACGAAACAACTTCTGACTGAAATATGCGCAACGGAAAATAATCACTCAAATTTAATCAAGGAGACGACATATTTGAACAACATTTAGTCGTTTTTGTACTAATTCAGGCCACAATATGGACATATAAAAATAAAGCGTACGTTTAAAAATTGGATTCAATCGCAAATAATGAAATGCAATGGGAAGAGCGGAAAGTAGTCCCATCAGACAATATCAGAATCGTGGAAAGACACATTTTGTTGATGTCACTTTCAGAAATTTCTTCATCATTCATTTAAATAAAACGCCATAATATAAAAAAAGGAACACCAAATCTTGATATATTTATTAATATTTTGCAAGTTTGAAAGCTATTTAATAAGTTCTAAGCTGCCGAACGTTGGCAGAATTTGTTGATAAGTCCTGCTGACTGTTGATAACTCCTGCTCAGCGCACGCGCTTCTTGATACGAATTTTTCGGAGCTGCTCAACAAGCTGATAGAATTACAGGGAGGGATAATAAGATAACAAATCGGGCTATATTGATTGTCATCAGGTTTTTGGATTGTAATATTCAATCCTGATTCCATCAAAGTATCCAGATCTGTCACTAATTATAGTTATTTTTCTCTTGTCTGTCTCTTCCACTGACATTTCTCAGAGGTTAAACTACGTTGCAATCTGTCATCAATGAAACTCACTACTTCAAACAAAATAGCAATGACTTGCATACAAGAGCCTTCCGATGGATTTTGTCATCAGGTTTATTATCCCCGCACTTCGAATGAAATTTAAGCTTTTTACTTAGACTCCTCATTCATTTTTCATTTTATGCTTTTAAAATAACAATCCAAAGATACTAATATTAGATATTGTAAATTTATACTATGCTGTTTACGACGCATTACAAGGAGTTAACTCTCATGAGCAGCATTAAAACCGAAACATTTGGAAGATCAAAAACCAAACTTATATTAAACAAGAAGTACTCAACCAAAAATACCGAAATAGGAAGCCAAATTTCAGCTAAGGAGATTACTTGTCACTTACTGTGTGTAAATGCGCAAAAAGGTTTTAGAATTTTGATTCCAAAATTTGGCCCCACATGTGTCGAATATCGAATATTTTGAATTTAAGCTTGTGACCTAAACTCCTCTTTAATTTTTCATTTGTATTCAAAGATATTGTTGTGAAAAAGGGGGATAACGGTCGTTACAGACTGCCTTAATCTAGTTATTAAGTATTTCCATTTCCAAAACTGTATCGCTAACCTGGCATGAAAGCCGTTTTTATTAATGTACCTCGAAGAGAGATGTCACTTCTCCCTATCATTATGAAGTGTGGCAAGCCGTGTGGGAACCAAAAGTTTCTTCATCAAGGTCCTTCTACCTACAGGCTAGCATATTCTAAAATTTGGCGATTATCCAGAAGATTTTTGCATGTATTTCCGATAGGGTCTTATGTTAGCCTAAGTCCTCTGCTGCTATTTTGAATGAAGGATTGGCACCAAAGTAACAACACTTGGTCAACACCGTATGAGGAACATTCAAGCGGGTTCAGAGAATTTTTTTTTAAATCAACCAATCAGAAAAAGAATTGCCCATGGCGGCCATGTTTGTCGCCTGATCTGGATAAAATGAGTAAACAAAATCTCCCACAGATGGTTCCTGTCAATTTTCGTTCCATTTGGCCAAGCGGTTCCAGAGAAGAATATTTCTGAATATTTCAGCCAATCAGAAACAAGAATTGCCCATGGCATCCATGCTTGTAGTCCAATCAGGGTGATAAAAAATGATTTCATAAAGGACTTTACATAGATGCTTCCTTTCAAGTTTGGCTGACAGTTTTGGCCAAGTAGTTTCACAGAAAAAAAAAACTTTTTGAATCAAACATTGAGAAAAAAGAACGAGGAAACTTTGTAACGAACTACCCATAAATGCTTCCTGTCAAGTTTTGTTAAATTTGGCCAAGCAGTTCCAGAGAAAAACCAATTTTAATGAACCAATGAGAAACAAGAATTGCCAATGCTTCCTGTCAAGTTTTGTTCCATTTTGGGCAAGCGATTTCAGAGAAGATTGTTTTATATTAGCCAATCAGAAACAAGAACTGTTACAAAGTTTCCTCATTTTTCCCCATCAGACTACAAATATGGCCACCATGAGCCGTTCTTTTTTCTCAATGTTTGATTCAAAAAGTTTTTTTTCTGTGAAACTGTAGTCCAATCGGAACGAGGAAACTATATAAAGGACCCCCCATATATGCTTCCTTTCAAGTTTTGTTCCCTTGGCCAAGCAGTTTCATAGGAGAAGATTTTGAAAACTCAGCCAATCAGAAACAACAATTGCCAATGGCAGCCATGTTTGTTGTCCGATCAAGACAAAATGAGCAAATGTTTTAAGAACCTTACATTGATGCTTCTTGTCAAGTTTAATTCTATTTGGCCCAGTCGTTTCAGAGGAGAAGATTAAAATGGAAAACGTTAACAGAGGGACGGATGTACGGACAGACGACGGACGCGAAGTGATAACAAAAGCTCACATGGCCTTTGGAAATGGAAAGTCCTAAATAGCTATATATTTTAACAGTGTTTTGTGCAAATTGATAAAAATGCAAATTGCTAGCCAAATTTTAAATTTTCATTCATCGCCTACTACCTCTGGAATATGACAGTTGTTTTTTTTTTTTCATTTGTTCCTATAGTTTGTAGTTTAAACAATATTTTATTCAGAAAAACTGAAAAGGATTAGGCAACAGGCAAAGCCTATATAAGCCCTCTCCATAGAACAGGGTACAATATGATACAAACAAATCTAGAAACTATACAAAATAATTTTCTAAGATAAATTCAAAAATAAGTTGTAAGTAAACACAGTTAGTACTAATGACAAGCTGGTTGGAATTTCAGTAATTATGGTCTCTAATTTAACTACTGTTAATTTACAATAGATATCAATGCATATCCATACATATGCACATGCATGCCCACATATACATACATGTACACACATAAAAAATATGCACAGATATATAATGTAATGAATTCTTATAAAATCTTATAAGCACTGCTTAAGCAGATATATCAATCTATGTATATATATATATACATCTGCACTGATGATCAACAATTACTAATAGGTTGTTATAAAATGTACACATGAGTATACACACAGGCATATATATTCATATGTATCTGCATGCATAAATATATTCACACTGGATAACAATAAAATTCCAGGCAGCCAAGTCAATATATATGCAAATAAATTATAACTACATTGTAAAAGTGCATACTCACTATCAAATTTACTTTTTCAACATTTTACTGTACCTGAAGATTTATAATAAATAAGTAATTTTCAATTTCCTTATACCTATAATTCAATGTAATAGTATATGAAATGAAGAGAAAAAAATGGTAACACAAAATATGTATACATCTAATAAGAATGATTAGAAGAAATGGTGATAGTGGAATGTTTTTTCTTAAATGTTATTCAACTTCTACATACAAGTATGCAAATTTACTGTTCAAGTCTTTTTGAATTTTTAATATACTCTTGAACTTCTTTGACAATCTCTATATTATCTTCTAAACTCAATGATACATCACCAAATAAAAGCAAGTTTAGATCTATATTAATATTTAAATGCAATAGATTTCTAAAAAGTCTATCTCTTATTATATCATAAGCTGGACAATCAAAGAAAAAGTGTTGATTGTCTTCACAAACATATAGGCACTTGGGGCAATAAGGGTCTTCTGTCAAAAAGTCGTGAAACAGATGGGAATTTAAATTACTTGCCTCATTTCTTAATTGACAATGAATTGTTTAACTTTCTAAAACCAAAATTAAAATATTTCGGAGGTTTATCTGGTTTGTATATTTTGTCAATATTAGATTTAAACGAATTAACTGATGGAGCATTTTTGATACTAGATTCTAATTCATTCCATAGTTTAACAGTGGAAGAGACAAAACTTTTGTAATAGGAAACCGTTCTGCATTGTGGAATAAGAAAGTTCTGTGTTTGTCTCAAATTATATGCATGTTCTCTAGGAATACAAGGTGCTATCAAATCAAACATATAAGAGGGGCATAATCCATTTACTATTTTGTAATGACGTAGTTCTTCGGAGACCAGTTATGATTCGTGAAGCTTCAATCTGAACACTCTATAATAAATTTGATTCCTGCAGTGTACAATTATCCCAAATAGTATCAGCATATTCTAATACTGGACGTACAAAAGCCAAATATATAGTAATAAGGGAATTACGATCCAGCAAATATTTAACTTGTCTGAGTAAATGTAATCTTGAACATTCTTTATTATAAATTGTATTTATGTGTTCCTTCCATGCAGCAATACTCTGAAAGTTTAAATCTAAGTGACAGTGATTATCTACTTCTTGTATTTGCTCCCCATCAGCACCAAAAAATATATCCGGCTGAATGATATTTCTACGCGAGAAGGTAAGAGTTTCAGTTTTTGAGGGGTTGAATGTAACTGCCCAATTGTTGGCCCAAGAATTTATTTTCCCGAGGTCATTGGTCAATGACTGAGAAACAGTATCATAATTATTATCAATAATGGCAAAAAGAGATGTATCATCAGCAAATAATCTAATATGGTTATATATATTGTCAACAATATCATTTAGATAGAGTAAAAATAAGAACGGGCCAAGCACTGAACCTTGGGGTACACCTGCAGTAATTCCTGTACTTGTAGAAGAAAACCCATCTAAAACAACTTTTTGACTTCTGTCACCTAAATAATCTGCAATCCAATCAATAAGGTTCTGTGCCAAACTTTGTCGAACGCTTTTGAAATGTCACAAAAAATAAATCTTACATCTTTACCCTGGTCAAGACATTATATAATAGTATTATAAATATCAATAAGCTGATTAATAGTACCATCTCCGGGCTGAAAACCAGACTGATATTTTGTCAATAAATCATTATCCTTCATGAAATTATATAAATGCTTAAATAAAATTTTCTCCATGATTTTACAAACAACACTTGTCAAAGAAATGCGGCGATAATTTACAGGTTCATGAGAGCTTCCCTTTCCCTTAAAAACTGGTGTCACATGTGATATTTTCCAGGCATGTGGGACCTGTTTGTACAATAACGAATAGTTATAAAGTAGCATAAGAGGTTTACATATCCCATATTTAATTTCAAGTAAAACCTTTGGAGAAACACCATCTGGCCCAGGAGGTTTATTAGGATTAACATTTGATAATCGATCAAGAACTTCACTTTCCAATATATCAAAATTTTCCATAACAACAGGGGGGTCTGGAACGTTGTTTGGAAGTTCAGGTTCGATATCAATCTTGGAAATATTAGAAAAATGTTTATTCAATATAGTTCCAATAGTTGAGGTGGTTGTGCTTCTGATCGGTTTTGTCAGTTGTTATGGACCTTCCCTTTTGAATACACCTTAGAATATGATACATTTGTCATTAACATTATTCCTTTCAAATCTAATTCACTTGTATATCTGCAATATATGCAGTTGCTTGGGTCACCCTGGATATTATTGTAAGACCTTTTTATGCCTTGTCTATAAGTAAAAGGGTCATACATTCTGTTAGTCGCCCAATCATTAGTCCGTCCTCCTGTTTGGTTAGTATTGTGTTTAGAACCATACTTTAATTAGGAATTCCGTGTACATTGTATTGTTTTACATGTATCAGTCTTGTACTACTATATTCCTCTTTTAAGAGGACAACACTTTACAATAACAGAGTCACCATGGTCTGCATGTTATGCTTGACAGTGACCTTATTCAGTTTTGCATTTAGGTCCAAATTTAAGAAATCTGTAGTGCGGTATAACAATGATATTACACTAATACATTCATCTTAGACAGCTGTACAACAGAATTTTGTAATATTTTGGTTACCATTATCTACATTTCATGCTGGAGTGACTTTGGTTAGCACAATAATACTACAACTGTTTGGTCAACACGATCTTCAATATACGCTTTAATACTTTTTTCAATCTGTGTGTACGTTTTCCGATGTGAATGGTAAATTCTTGCAATCTCCAGCTGAATACAAAACATGGTACTTGATACTTCGCCGCTAAGCATAGAACTTTTAGGAGCCTTGCTCCGACAGTCAAGCGTATACCATACTAAAATATTCGTTTACCAATTTCATACTTATGACATCATACAAGAGATACGAGGATTCAAAATTAATGAAATGATACCTTCTCATAAGCAAATTTGAAATAAACGGATGCACAACATGTTGCAAAGAACTAATGTAAGTCCCCTTTAAATCAACTGAGTACTATAAAAATACCAGATCTGCACTCTCTCTCACACACACTCACACACACACACACACACTCACACATCCACAATCGAACCCTCACACACACACACACTGAAACAGCTATTTGAAATAAGCGACATGGTAGTAGCGTATCATTTGAAGAATGTTTACCTCAATATTCAAATGCAAGGCGGGGAGTATAACTGAAAAGGTGCTGTATATTTTTTAGAGTTTCTTTGTAAGGCAAATTTTAAATTACATGCTTTTATTTTTTTATGAATATCGTAAATAAAACTTTACTGACTTCCAATTTTTCTCAGCTCAACTCTTTCATTTAATCACTTGTATACATGTACGTAATTTAATTGGTGTAATTTTAATTTAGACAACAAAAACTAAGCTGTTACCCGGTATGGAAAAAAGGGGGTATATAGTTACTCCTTTGATTGCATTAACCTAGGAGGTGGATCTGGTAACTTATTAACATTCCTTTTCAGTGTATGGAAAGTGTGAATCGGTAAATGGTTGATTGGTGTGTACGAACCGATAAAACGGTTGACTGGTGTTGATTGGTCTTTCTGGTATTTTTTGGGTTTGCAAAAAACACCAATCAACCGTTATATCAGTTCGGATACATCAATCAACCATTTACCGGTTCACACTTTCCAAAGATTGCTTATTATATCTTATTAGTGTCTTATGAGCATACTTATTTTCGGTATGCAGAATTTCCGAGTACAATATCTAAGTGTATTTTTACATCACACTAGTGTGTTTATAACATCAAAAGACTGATGTGTTTTTCGAAAGGAAAGAATACATTAACGGGGAAAGCGTTAACTGTTACATATAGCTAGAAAGAAATTCTAGTATAATAAATACAATGTGACAACATGATGTGCAATTATTTTGTATTACCCAGATAATACATTTAAATGCATCGACCTTGTACAAAAACCACATTTTACTGGCATTTCATGTCATTTTTAAAGACTTTTCGTATATTTTGAAGCGCAAAAACATGCCTTTCCAGGTGTTCTCCGTGGTTTAAAATTAATCCCCTCCTTCAACCTTGAGAGTATTTTTACACGGTAAATTGTTTTATGATTTAGTTCACATCCATTTATGATCATTATTTATTTTTCCTTGATTGATTTGTATTATTTGTACTATTTGTTACGACTCCCTAGCTCTGTAAGAGTGTGGACCATATTCGCTCGAGTTACGGGCGAAGAGAGATAAACATGATACAAAAAAAATATATAATAAGTGCTCCCGTTTCTTATCATACGTTGTGTTACGCTTTCGTAGGTTCGTTTGTCAATTATCCGGTTACCTCTCTATTAAGACTTATTAACCCTATACATTACCACAAAAAAACTCAGATTTAACCTTGATTGAAAAGCGCTGGAAAGGGGGAGATAATCCAATCCACGGAAACTTGTCGGTCCTTGACCTCAAGATGAAAGATTCAAGTATATACACCTTGAAGAGACTTTACGTCTATCTAAAGACAAGGGAAACCCAAAGACCATACAGGAATAAAACCAAAGAGGAATAATCCAGACAATAGTCGTCCGTACATGTGTGCCTGTTCGGTACTTGACCTTCAAGTGAACATTAACTTTTCAAATGGAGACTGTATCCGTCCAATGAAAAGACCCCTATAAACCCCTAGAAATAAAATCGTGGAAATAGGAAGGTAACCCTATCGGTATTAAAAAACCATCAGTAAGAGTTAGTTCACCTTATTAAACCCAAATTACATTTAAATACCTTTTTCACCCCAAGTCTCTATAATACGCATTCAACCGCTTAAACGTTAACCTTCAATGAGTCCATTTACATAACAATTTAGAATATAGCAAAATTTTCTCGACCAATGAAATTATAGGATTTGATGATTCTTAATTGTGAAGAATGAATGTAAAACATGTTCTTAGTAAAGGATTATCCTATTTTTTTTTACCATTCAAAACAATGAATTTCTATAATTGTGTTACAACTGCCACGAAGCACATTTATCACCTTATAGAATTTGTGAGTGGAGCTTATTAAAAATTGAATTTGAATTTGAAAAAAAAATCATAATAGTTAAATAACTGTTGTAGATCGGTAACGTTGAACGTTAAACACGATATAAGACCAATACAAAAAAGAAACATCTCATTAATTAAATTTTATCTACATCTTATCTAAAAGCATTAATATTCTTATAAAACTCAGATTACTTGACCCGCCACTGATAAGTGCTCCGATATAATTAAAAGGGGAGGTAAAATTAATATTATCATTTAATATATAAAAGACTGATTAATTCTTTTTATATGATTTAAACATTTAAATTTTAGCTAATTACATTATATATGAAGTAATATTTATATAATGTATACAGGGAGGGAGGGATTCCCTGTGGAATAAAATATAGTTGTAACTCATATTTTGAAATTTATTGATTTAAACTGTAAATAAACAAAAAGATAATTCCTTACTTAATGAAATGTTACATGTTTTACGTTCATACTCACAATAAGGAAACGGCATTGCATCGTACTGTTGTGTCTGTGAATGTTTTAAATGCAATGAATTAAAATTTCCCAAATTATCAGAAATGACTTGCATCACTACAACTAATTCATAAATGAAATGTCTAAAAGGATCATGCATGAACTATAAACCTTGTACTGACCTTGAAAACAGTTATACTTAATTAAAACCAATCAAGAGGTTATTTGAACCTTGAGCACTTTACAATATTCTAAATTTGTAAGAGAATGATAATCCCTTTCTTCATGATTAGTACTCGCTAATGCTCGTACTTAATCACGAAGAAATGGATTATCATTCTCTTACATGTACAAAGACCATACACCATCCGTCTTATAGAAAATCAATATCCGTTGAAAAGGTAGCGTAGTTCTCAATTAAAAAGACAGGATAATTAATCATAAATAAAACAGATTCGACATAATTAATTACATGACATGAATAGAGTTTTTGTGCCATCGAGTGCAAGTGCAATGAAGGATTTAAATCACCTACCTTTGTTACGATATAGAGTATTGAAAATTTAGTTTTTCTATAGAAAGAGTATTAATTATTTGGATGTAATAAATATACACTGTATATTCATTACTGTATCTGTCATACCTAATAATAATTATTAAATCTTTTACAATTTTATTCGTGTGAGCAAAGATTTTCAAAAAAGATCGTGCGCTTTTTGGCTCATCTTGTCAAATGCAATGTGAGCTTTTGTCATCACTTGGCGTCCGTCTTCCGTCTGGCGTCCGTCTGTAAACTTTTACATTTTCATCTTCTCCTCTGAAACTCCTGGACCTATTAAACTGAAACTTGGCCTGTGGCTTTTATGGAAAGTTCTTTACAAAGTTTGCATAAATCATTCCAGACCGTGAAACATAATGGCCGCTATGAGCATTTACATGTTCTGATTGGTCGAAATTTAAAACTTCTCCTCTGAAACTGTAAAGCCAAATGAACTGATTTTTGGTATAGAGCATCTATGGAAGGTCCTTTACAAAGTTTGCATAACTCATCCCAGTCCGTGAAACAAAATGGCCGCCATGAGTATTTACATGTTCTGATTGGTCGAAATTTAAAACTTCTCCTTTGAAACCGTAAAGCCAAATGAACTGATTTTTGAAATTTAAAACTTCTTCTCCTCTGAAACCATAACGCCAATTGAACTGATTTTTGATATGGAATATCTATGGAAGGTCCTTTACAAAATTTGTATAAATCATCCCGGTCTGTGAAACAAAATGGCTGCCATGAGCATTTTCATGTTCTGATTGGTCGAAATTTAAAACTTCTTCTCCTCTGAAACCGTATAGCCAAATGAACAGATTTTTGGTATGGAGCATCTATGGAAAGCCCTTTACAAAGTTTGCATAAATCATCTTGGTTCGAGAAACAAAATGGCCGTCATGGGCATTTACATGTTCTGATTGGTCGAAATTTAAAACTTCTTCTCTGATCGTAAAGCCAAATGAACTGTTTTTTGGTATGGAGCATCTATGGAAGGTCCTTTACAAAATTTGCATAAATCATCCCGGTCCGTGAAAAAAAAATTGCTGCCATGAGCATTTACATGTTCTGATTGATCGAAATTTAAAACTTCTATTCCTCTGAACTGTAAAGCCAAATGAACTGATTTTTGGTATGGAGATCTATGGAAGGTCATTTACAGAGTTTGCATAAATCATTTTTGGTCCGTGAAACAAAATGGTCGTCATGAGCATTAACATGTTCTGATTGGTCGAAATTTAAAACTTCTCCTCTGAAACCTTTTGGCCAATGAACTTATACTTGGTATGAAGCATTTATAGAGGATCATTTACAAAGTTTCGAGAAATCAATCTAGTCTGTCAAATCAAAACAAAAGTTTGTGACTGCAAGATGAGCGATACAGGCTCAGCCCACTGAGCCTCTTATTTTTTATATTATCCTATCGGATTAGAGAAGATCATGTAGACACAATACTACTAATAATGGTAAATCTCGTTATCGTGTGTACACGGTTATAGAGTGTACAAACGAATTAATCTTTCACATGGAAATTGTTATCGTTCACACACGATCGCAGCGTGTTGATTTATTATAATCGTTCGTGCTTTCTTCGTTTCGTGTGCGTGTTCCTTTAAGGTTCGTTCAGTTTGAGTGGGAGCGTTGAGTAGGTCAGTAGGTGTAACGTGATTCCATTTTTTCATAAACTTATTCTGTTCTTCATAACATATTTATGTCGAAACAAATTTAGAAACAAATACTCAAATTGGAAATTTCAACTGACAAAAAAAAATCTTGGAAATTCATTTTTCCTTCTGGCAAGTAATAATGTTTGCACAAAACATAAATCCTTTCACATTAGCTCAAATGTATTCTAAAAAAACTTTGTTTATGTGGGTTGAAAAATACAGTCGCTATTCAACTATTACGGTCTGTCATTTCTAAGAAAATGTCACCAAATTTGGGTAATTATGTTAACAAATTTTAAGGTTGTTTGAAGAAAATCCATATATGTTCATTTCAGAATACCGAGTAAGATTTAGGTTAAAACGTGAAACCAAAATTGTAATACAATTGTACAACGAATTTTAGAATGCATTTCTTTCACTTGTCTTTAAACGATTTAATAAAAACAACACAGGTTTTATTTGATGAATTTTGTCTATTAGAATGACGGTGCAAAGGTACATGATATAAATTCAAAATTGAATTTGCAAATCTATTTTTATTAAGTGATGTATAATATTTGATCGGACGTATATTTTTTTCGTTAGAAAATGTAATTGTGGTAATCTAAAAATTCTACTTTCTATTTAGTTATGATGAATTTGATTATAAATTATTTGGTATCAGTGAAATGGAAGCAGAGCAAATGGACCCCCAACAGAGATATGTGCTTGAGTGTGTCCATATGGCTCTTGAAGACGGCGGGATAACCCGCAGCAGTATAGATAGTTCAGACACAGGAGTCTTCATAGGTAAATATCTTAAATTATACATGCTCACTGGTAAACTTAAAATTTAATTTGGAGTAATACTTTCTTGTCAGATATATTTTTTGTCTTCTGACAAGTACTACATATATTCCCGATGCACAGAACAAAAGTACCCAAACAAATTTTGTAAGTATGATTTTAAACAGCTGTATGATGACGTTGTTTAAGACCTTTACCATGACTTTTATACATCTTTTGCTTGTTTTGTTTGTCACAAATCATATATATTGGATTTCCATGACAATAAAGTATTTGATTTAAAATCATAAGACAAAATAAATCAGGTACGCACAATGGAAAATTTGAGGAAATAACACTGTTTGTCCCATAAAATGAAAACGGACCTGAATTATGTTTGAAAATTAAAGTAGAGTTGCTAATAAACATGATAAATAGGACATTACATTCTATCTCCAATTAATAGAAGTGAAAAAGCAGAGATAACACGTGGCCATATGAGCTATTGCAATTACTTGTCGTCCGTCGTATGTAAACTTTTACATTCACCACTTTGCAAATTGGGACCAAACTTTTGTGAAATGGTCTTTTGGTGGACTCCTTCAAACAGTAATCGGGTATCCGACTTCCAACCAAAATGGCTGTTGTTACTGGAAATAAAGAAATAAATGGAATGGATATAAAAAATCCTTTATGAAATTACATCATGTACATGGCCAATATGGAACCAAACCTGGCAGCAATGGTCCTTAAGTTGTTCTCTTTCAGACTGTGCATCATGACCGATAATCTGCACTCTCAACCAAGATTGTGTTCGATGTAAAACAAGATGCTCGCCAAAACCAGTTGTTGGCATGATACAGGTTATGTTCGTCTCATATAATTTATGATGGCATGATACTAAACCCCTAACGGGAGAGATTGTGGCTAATTTTCTGTATGATAAAGACATAATCTGTCGATCATTTTAATTGAGGTCTGGGCCTGGCATGTCAGTAACTGCTAGCAGTTTTTTGTTAATATATGTCATTGTCATTTTGTTAAGTTTCTTCTGTTACCTTTTTAACATCGGACTTGGGCATCTTTTGAACTGAGTTTTACCGTGTGTATCGCTGTGTGTTTGTTTATTCCACATTTGATAGACGTATAGGGGAGGGTTGAGATCTCACAAAACATATTTAACACCGCCGCATTTTTGCGCCTGTCCCAAGTCAGGAACCTCTGATAGCCGTTGTTAGTCTTGTGTGTTTTTTTTTAATTTTGGTTCGTTTGTATGTTTTGGAGTTTACTGTGCCGTCCATTTCACTAAACTAGTATGCATTATTGTTTAGGGACCAGCTGAAGCCCGCCTCCGGCTGCAGGATTTTCTCGCTGTGTTGAAGACCCATTGATAGCCTTGGGCTGTTTTCTCCTCTTTGGTCGGGTTTTTGTCTCTTTGACAAATTTCCCGTTTCCATTCTCTATTCTAACAAAGGAATTGCGTACCAAGTATTTGTACCATCAGAGGGATACAGTTCATCATATTATTTAAGAACCTTTGGTAATTCATTAATCTTATTTCACAGTTACAGTCAACATTTGCAATATAAAACAACTTTTTAAGTCATCATGAACCACATTTTATGTTTGAGAACTTTTTGTAATGACCAAAAAATGAATGAATGACAATCATCTTATAAAGTGCACACAACATTCACCATAACCTACTTTTATGTCCATTTCTCAAAAACCTACGATGATATGTCAATGATATTTTACAATCGTATTTTTTAGTTCAACACAGATTAGCAACACATGAACCAACATGACCTTTCATTCCATGCTTGAGTGACTCCATTGAAATTATGTCTCGGTAACTGTGAATTCATTATTTTTCATGGAATACCAATTGCAGGATAAAATGTGAAATTTTTATATATCTAAAGTATTTCTAAGATATGAAATAATGGATGAGAATTATGTGTACAGGAGGAAGATCCGAACGTGTCCTTTAGACATGATCTAATAACTATAATATATAATAACAACATTCTAAGGGGTTTAATGATTCATAGGAATCCATACTTTCTACACACACTAATAATAATAATTATTATAATAATAATAATAATAATAATATACTTTCTTTAAAGAGGGTTATAGGGTTAGCTAGAATGACTAACCATCCCTGTGACCCTGTAAGAGATAACTTACAGAGTATTAACTTACATCTCTAGCCTGAATAATAAATTTATGGGAAAGAGTTCCATATTGCACCCCAGCTGTGTATATCTTAAATGGAATAAGCATAGATGTACTTATGCAGGTGTCAAATTAAACTCTTGCCCATTTGTGACACACATAGTGAAATAATATTAACATGCAATATTCTAAGTACCAGTGGAATTTACAGGTATAACATTCTCAAAAATTCAAGTCACCATTTGTTATCTCATTCTCATTATCATACGTTAGATTTAGCAAGTATATAGACAAAACATATTTAATAAGATTTTTGTGGGTTGGTATAATATCCAAGCAATCAGATTCAATCTCATTGTTTTTAATTTCAAATTTTCTTTCAAAAGAAATATTTTCATTGTTATATTTTGACCATCCTCCACTACTATGTATGATCTATCGTTTTTACCCATCATAATAAATTCTATGATTCCAGTGCAATATCATATTATTCAGACCATGACAAACTTATAGGCTACAGTACTCTATATCTATATCGTTTATACAGAGGGCAAGCATACCTAAGGAATAATCCAAAAAACGCAATCCATTAGACAGACAAAACCCGGGAAAACAAACGAACAATCACAAGCACAACAAACAAACACCGAAAACTAAAAAACAATAAACAACAGGAACTGCTATAAAAAACAGGAGTGAACTCAGGTGCTCCGGAAGGGTAAGCAGTTCCTGCTCCGTATACGGCACCCGTCGTGAAGTTTAACAAAGTCAATCCGGTGGTAGTCACAAATCGGTGGAGGTACATAAAATGTTACGACAGTGAGGACAGGTCCATCATCATCTTAGATATTGGAACACTGTAACGGTCAATGTTTGATGACGACCGTAAATTTTCCTAAGTGATGACATCAACTTATCCCTGATAAAACCCTGATTAATATACCTAATTATTTGTAATCACAGACTGAAGTCATTTCAGGGCTATGGAAATTTTTTGTATGTGGTTTATTGATGAAATTATTTATTTTACTTTAACTTGAGAATTTATTCTATCTGAAACTTCAAATGCAGGACACATGCTAGGGTGAATGTTACAATCGGGGAAAATGTGAAAATTTGAGGCATTGAAATCAGACGGGTTATGCATATGGAGTATATCTTATTTGCCTCCTTCTCACTAAAACAAGGGATAAATTATTCATTGTGTACGTAGAGGTTTTAACATGTTCACATTTATAAGAATGAAAAAAATATTGATTGATGTTCCTTTACGGGTAAAAAGGATAAAAACATGGTGAAACAGATAAAATTTCACTTGCATCAGCACATTCGTTATATAATTCATCTGTGAGATTTATCAATGGGATAGTCAAATCTTCACACATTTCTTCTTATCATTATGTTCAAAGGTTTAATGATACTGCAATACATATATCTATTTGAGATTCCTAATGTTGTTGGATACGTTGTTGACTGGCACATACAGGTCTTAGAAGTGAAAGAAGACTGTCATAATTCTGACAGATTGTGAAAGCACTAGTCTGTGCTTTCAATAATTATAGTTTAGTATCTTGTGAGGTATTTGTCCTGAATAATATTGATAAAGTCATTAACATTAGC
Organism: Mytilisepta virgata; assembly: GCA_028015205.1. NCBI lineage: Eukaryota > Metazoa > Mollusca > Bivalvia > Mytilida > Mytilidae > Mytilisepta > Mytilisepta virgata. Next base: position 74,164,585 of record CM051521.1, read on the forward strand.
ACATTTTTTTGTGTACATGTCTGCATTACTAAGCCTTTTGGTTCGGTTCCTTTTTGAAGTGGGTTTCCTATTATCAATGCAGCCAGTGCTCCATTTCTACTCGTGTGAACTCGTTCATTGTTGAATTGTATTCTGTTACCTGGCTTTGAAATGAAGATGTAATATTTGTATATTGATATATTTCCATTGTTTTTAATCATTTTTAGCTCACCTTGCTAAAAGCCAGGGTGAGCTTTTGCCATCACTTTGCGTCCGTCGTCCGTCGTCCGTCTGTCGTCTGTCGTCCGTCGTCCGTCCGTTAACTTTTCACATTTCAATCTTCTTCTAAAAAACCACTGAACCAAATGGAACCAAACTTGGCAGCAATGTTCCTGTGAAGGTCCTTTACAGAATTTGTAATTTTGGTGCTGATCGAATATTCAACATGGCTGCCAGGCCCAATAATGTGTTCTGATTGGCTGAAATTTCAAAAATCTTCTTGTTTAGAGAACCACTGAATGGAATGAAACTAAATCTGGCATGAATGTTCCTTATGAGGTGCTGACCAAGTATTGTTACTTTGTAGCCGATCCATCATCCAAGATGGCCGCCAGCGGGGAACTTAGTTTAACATAGGACCCTATGGGAAATGCATACAAATGACTTCTTTTAGAGAACCACTGAATGGAATGAAACTAAATCTGGCATGAATGTTCCTTATGAGGTGCTGACCAAGTGTTGTTACTTTGTAGCCGATCCATCATCCAAGATGGCTGCCAGCGGGGAACTTAGTTTAACATAGGACCCTATGGGAAATGCATACAAATGACTTCTTTTAGAGAACCGTTGAATGGAATGAAACCAAACATGGCAAGAATGTTCCTTATGAGGTGCTGACCAAGTGTTGTTACTTTGTAGCCGATCCATAATCCAAGATGGCCGCCAGCGGGGGACTTAGTTTAACATAGAACCCTATGGGAAATGCATACAAATGACTTCTTTTAGTGACCCACTTAATGGAATGAAACCAAACATGGCATGAATATTCCTTATGAAGTGCTGACCAAGTGTTGTTACTTTGTAGCTGATCCATCATCCAAGATGGCCGCCAGCGGGAACTTAGTTTAACATAGGACCCTATGGGAAATGCATACAAATGACTTCTTTTAGAGAACCACTGAATGGAATGAAACTAAATCTGGCATGAATGAACCCTTATAAGGTGCTGACCAAGTGTTGTTACTTTGTAGCCGATCCATCATCCAAGATGGCCGCCAGAGGGGGACTTAGTTTAACATAGGACCCTATGGGAAATGCATACAAATGACTTCTTTTAGAGAACCGTTGAATGGAATGAAACCAAACATGGCATGAATGTTCCTTATGAGGTGCTGACCAAGTGTTGTTACTTTGTAGCCGATCCATAATCCAAGATGGCTGCCAGCGGAGGACCTATTTTAACATAGAACCCTATGGGAAATACATACAAATGACTTCTTTTAGAGAACCACTGAATGGAATGAAACTAAATCTGGCATGAATGTTCCTTATGAGGTGCTGACCAAGTGTTGTTACTTTGTAGCCGATCCATCATCCAAGATGGCCGCCAGCAGGGGACTAAGTTTAACATTGGACCCTATGGGAAATGCATACAAATGACTTCTTTTAGAGAACCACTGAATGGAATGTAACAAAACATAGCATGAATGTTCCTTATGAGGTGCTGACCAAGTGTTGTTACTTTGTTGCCGATCCAAGATGTTTAGAAGTCTATCAGAAAATTGTAAAAAAAATTCTGAATGGTCACAACTTGACCACATATTCAAAAATAATAATGATAAGATGTCTTCAGTAGCTATTGTAAGACTACACTAAGATGACCTGTTTTTAATTTTAAATACTGTGTCAAATTAAACCAATCTTGGTCTCAATCATTATATAATTTTACATAATTTCCAAAATCACATTAGATACAGGTGAGCGACACAGGCTCTTGAGAGCCTCTAGTTATATTTGTCATGTGTTTGTACTATAGTGACTTACCGAATTTTCTGTAGATTTTAATAGCTTCAGATTTTGAACTTACTTTTGGTGTTTCTGTAAGTCTACTTATTGTTTCTGTTTTCATACTAATTGACGGATAATTTGAATCTCTTATTTACTATACACTTTGTCAGATTAGGTCATTGTGGGTTGACTTCTACTTGCATCAGTTCTTTGGATCGAGAGATTCTGCGAAAAAGTTCCGCTCCCCTCCCCCTAAAAAAACAGACATAAAAAGGTAAAAGGAATTTTAAAATTTAAAATTTATCCAAATGTAAACAATATATCACTAATTTCTTTTATCTAAACCCTTAAGATATTCCTCGTCTTCTGTCTTATTATTGAGTCAACAGACATGACTTGTCATACATGCATTGAAAACCATGTAATGGTTTTAGTTTTGTCGAACAGCGGTGATTGTGGTATGATTTTATATAAATAACGTTTAAATGATAATAAAAAAGTATAGTTTTACTCATAATTTTTTTCTTTTCATTTTACTTTGAGTTTTCACTATGTTAAATGTATTCTATGAAATAAGTATTTTTGTTTATGAATGTTTTCATCGATCGGATAAATCAAATATAATGCAAGTAATATCTTGTATCTTAATAACATATCAAATATAGCACAGGGTTCCCATAAACATCTCTTTTAAACGGGGAATAACAAAATATGAATTTAAACATATACATGTATATGCATTTAATAATACATGTCATACAGATGTCCAATTCCCTCCTTTTCTCCTTCGATATTCTTACGATTCTAGTCCAAACAATCGTACGGATGAAATTTAAAAGGATAATGTGATGGAATGTCAATATATTCAATTCAATTCGTTTTTTCTTAACAGGTGTCATGAATGATGATTACAAAACATCATCGTCTGACGATTTGTCTGTCAGTAACAATTATAGTTTGACAGGAGCATCTTCCAGTATTATTCCAGCAAGAGTATCATATGTCTACAATTTACTGGGTCCATCAATGTCTATTGACACAGCCTGTTCTTCAGCGCTAGTTGCAATAGATGTTGCAGCTCAACATTTGAAATCGGGTACTAAAATATTATTTCTCAGTCCGGAAATATTGGGAAATTTATAACTCCAGGGATTTTGATTATAACATTTTATTGTAGATTTTATAACTCCTTAGTATTTAGCAACAAACAGAATAACATAAACAACAAACTTTATGTTGAAAATTTCTTTTTAGAAATCATGACATATCAAATTGTGCGACATGGGCATTGTTCAAGAGACGTGAACACAAATTTTTATTTCAATAATAACAACTTAGCATTATGAATGTTGTAATACTCTACTGTGTCAATCAAAATATTTTTATGAAGGAGGATTCCATATACACGTAACAGATAAGCAAGTTAAGATAATCCTCTCTATCAGTATTTTCAATGATTTTGTAAATGTTTTATCAGAGGAAGAGTTTTTTTAAAGCGACACATTCACAGAATAAATACATTTTTTTCATTTATAGAGTATGTGCTTGTTACACGTAGTATCTGTAAAATATGAATAAGGGAACTTAAAAATGACTAGGCCTTTTAGTGATAAAAAGAATGCAGCAATGTCAATTATATCTTCCACCATCAGAATATCAGTATAGCAGAACAGTCGTTTAATGATATTAATAAAATGCAGGGGTCAAATTTAAAAAATTCAATTTAAGCTTGTGACGTAAAATTCTTTATCATTTTTCAATTTATGCCTTTCATATCTATACTGCAGGGTCATGCACAATATTTATAGATGTTCAATAAGGTTTTACAATTTTAATTATCTAAAAATGGGACATACAAGGGTCAGATATAAAAAAAATTGCCAATTTAAGTTTGTGACATTACTTTTTTTTCATTTGTGATTTCTTCATAGGATGATTCCATAATATGTTTAGATGGGCATAAGGTTTTAGATTTATGCAATTGGGTAGATGTCCCGACTAATTGCATGGGTGCGGGGATAACTGTCGATTCCGACAGCCCAGCGTTCTAGTATTTACATAAATTTCAGGTCGCTGTTCGATGGTGATATGTGGTGGTGTCAACAGTATTCTGACTCCAGATCTATTTGTACCTCTGAGTCGAGCACGAATGGTGTCACCGACTGGACAGTGTCAAGCTTTTTCTGATAAAGCAGATGGATACGCACGAGGAGAGGGTTGTGGAATTGTGATTATGAAAAGACTAGGAAATGTAAGTTTGTTTTAGTGGTAAATATTGTTTCATAGTTATTATCCCCGCACTTTCGAAGAAAGTTCAGGGTTATAACGATTGTCTCCGTCCGTCCGTCACACTTTCTTGTGACATCAACTCCTCCTTCACTTTTGGGTTTAGGAATTTAATTTCAATATAGAATGGTTTATAACAACTGTAGTTGTGCAATAAGGTTTTAGAATTTTGTTTTCTAAATAAGGGGCCCACAGGGATGAAGGTCAAAAACTTGGAATTCTCTAGCTTGTGACCTAAACTTGTCTTTCATTTTTCAATTTATGCATTTTATTTCTAAACAGTATTGTCAGGCATCATATAGAGATGCGCAATAAGGTTTTAGAATTTTGATTTTCTAAAAGTGAGGCCCACAGTGGTCGAATTTAAAAAACTGTCAATTTAAGCTTGTGACCTAAACTCGTGTTTCATTTTGCAATTTATGCATTTTATTTCCATATAGTATTGTCAGGCACCATTTGCAGATGCGCAATAAGGTTTTAGAATTTAGATTTCTAAAACGGGCCCACAGGGGTCCAATTTCGAAAAACTGTCAAAAAAGCTGTGACCTAAACTCCTGTTTCATTTTTAAATTTATGCATTTTATTTCTATACCGTATTTTCAGGCACCAGGTGCAAATGCGCAATAAGGTTTTAGAATTTAAATTTCTAAAACGGGCCCACAGGGGTCCAATTTCGAAAAACTGTCAATTTAAGCTTGTGACCTAAACTCATGTTCCATTTTTAAATTTATGCTTTGTATTTCTATACCGTATTTTTTCAGGCAAATGCGCAAAAAGGTTTTAGAATTTTGTTTTCTAAAATTGGGGCCCACATGGGTCGAATTTTGAAAAAAATGTCTATTTAGCTTGTGACCAAAACTCCTCTTTCATTTTGCATTTTATTTCTATACCATATTATCAGGCACCATATGCAGATATACAGTAAGGTTTTATAATTTTGATTTTCTAAAATTTGGGCACACAGGGGTCAAATTTCGAAAAAATGTCAATTTAAGATTGTGACCTAAACTACTCTTTTATTTTACAATTGATGCATTTGACTTATATATGATATTGCTATGCACTATATGCAGATGCACAACAAGGTTTAAGAATTTTGATTTTCTAAAATTGGGGCCCACATATGTAGAATTTTGAAAAACTATCAATTTAAGCTTGTGACATAAATTGGTGTTTTGTTTTTCAATTTATGCATTTTATTTCTATACAATTTTGTCAAACACCATATCCAGATGCTCAATAAGGTTTTAGAATTTTAATTTTCTAAAATTGGGGTCCATAGGGGTCGAAATTTGAAATTTTTAATTTAAGCTTGTGACCCCGTCTCCTCTTTCATTTTGCAATTTATTCATTTTGCTTGTATATAGTATTGTCTACACTATATTTAGTTGCACAATAAGGATTAAGAATATTGATTTTTAAACAGGGGGCTCACTCAGGTCAAATTTCAAAAATTGTCAGTTTAAGCTTGTAAACTGAGATTTTGTCATTTTTTTCATTTGGTTTATTGATTTAATTTCTTTATAGAATGACTGCATGCTATTTTTGGATGGGAATAAGGTTTTATATTTTTGACTATAGGTAAGTGGCCCAACTACTTACAAGGGGTGCAGGGATCACTGTCGGTTCCGACAGTACAGATGTCTAGTATTAATACATGTAGCATTCATAGTTATGTAAAGAAAGGTTTTATATATATTGATATGCAATTAGTCCTGGGTATATTTGCTCAACATACTGTAAATTCAGAAATTATTGCGTGCATTTATTATTGCGATTTTGTCATTTTAGACCAAAATACGATTTTAATTTTTGCGATATTGAGAAAAATCCTGCTTCATTCATTCACATAAAAAATTCCAAAATGCAAGTTTAAATCATTGCGATTACAAATCTGTCTCATTTTTGGCAATAATAAAAACATCGCAATAATTTCCGAATTTACAGTATATGAATAGAAAAAAGCATTTATCTACCAATATTAGAACTATATCCCTTTCAATTAAAGGCAAAAAAAGATGGAAACAGGATATGGGCAACAATTGCCACAGAATGCAACCAGGATGGTCATACAGCCACACCAATCACTGCTCCTTCAGGAACTCAACAGGAAAAACTTTTTCATCAAATTTACACTGCACACAAGGTCGAAACAGACCAAATTCAAGTTATTGAAGCTCATGGTAATTTGTTTTATAGTAATGAAAAATCTTCAGAAAACCAGTGTGTTATAACGAAATATCAAGTTTGATCCGTTCTGGAATTTTGGAATCAAATTTAATACTTCATGGGGTATTCTTTGCTTTTGCATGACTCGCTTATACACATTTTGTAATTTAAATTTCAATTTGATGGTCTTTTAAAAGTATGGCTTTGACTCACACAGGTAAAGTTGATCTCACCTGGAGTTTTGCTTTGAGAAGGTAAATCCAGACATATTCATCAGTTAAAATGTGCAAAATCAGATAGATGTAGAAAATGAACAAAACCCTGAATATGCGGATAATTTTAAACTCGCTATACCCCTTCCTTTCCGGCTTGAATGTATTAAAATCAATTGACTAGACTGAGGTAGTCAGCTATCCCGGCATTCCCGACATCTTGTATCCCTGTGTACCTTTATCACAATCATATCTTTGAATACAGGCCCACATTTTGGAAAATTCAAATTCTAAAACCTTATTGCACATCTGTATACAGTGTATTATCACACAATTTGATCTGATAAGTGCTTTTTGCACAGCTTATATGACCAAATTGGACCTCATATATCAAGCACCGAAGTCTAATATGTGCCTTCATATATTAATTTCCAATACAATACATTTATAAATCCGTATCGGCCCCTATATCGGACCTAAGGGCTGATATTGATTTATAAAGGAATTCTATTGGAAATCCGTATCATCCCCCGTATCGGACCTGAGGGATAATACGGATTTATAAAGCAATTCTATTATAAATCCATATCAGCCCTCACGTGCTCACGTAATGCGCCCCACTTCCGGTCGTCTACAACGTCAACAAACAAAATGGGAGACTTGTTAAAAATTGTTTATTAACACTATCAAAAGGTACATTTTTCATATAGTTTAGCATAATTCAAAAAATTACATATACCTGCTAAAAGTTTTATTTCTCTGCCATTTTCCATATTAATTTTGTATAGATTTTAAATTCAAAATATGTGATAAATAGATTATGACATGATATTTTCCATATCGGCTCTTGTATCATTCCTTGACCAGTATCGTACCTCGGGCAGAGCTCTCGGAAGGAGTCTCGGGATGATACCAGGGCCAATATGGAAAATGACATGTAATAATCTATAATGACAATACTGTATATAAATAGAATGTATAAAATGATAAATAAAAGAAAAGTTTCGATCACCATCTTATAATTCATATTTTTGTAATTCGACACATAACATCCCCAATTTTTGACAATCAAAATTCTAAAACCTAAATGCGCATCTATATACAGTTTGTGACAATACCGTAAAGAAAAATTAAAAATTAATGAAAGTGGAGTCTAGGTCACAAGCTTAAATTCACAATTTGCAAAATTCAACTCATGTTGGCCCCAAGTTCTGAAAATCAAAATTCTTAAACCGTATTGCACATCTACGTACAGTATGTGACAATGATGCATAGAAATTAAATGCATAAAATGAAAAATGAAAGAGGAATTTAGCTCACAAGCTTAAATTGCCAATTTTGGAAATTCAACCCCTGTGGGCACCAAGTTTTCAAAATCCAAATTATAAAACTTTATTGCGCATCTGCATTGAGTATGCGACAATACTGTATAGAAATTAAATCATGACGTCAAAAATGAAACAGGAGTTTAGGTCACAAGCTTAAGCGCCTAATTTTTGAATTTATATCCATGTGGGCCCCAATTTTTGAAAATCAAAATTGTAAAACCTGAGTACGCATCTACATACAGTATATAACAATATATTATACAAATGCATGAACTCAAAAATTAAGTTCGGAGATATTTTTAATCGGTCCATCTGTCAGATTGTCCGTCCGTCTGTCCGTTTGCCCGTACGTCTTTCCGTCTGTCCGCCGTAAACATGTCGCGCCGTAACTTGAGAACGACTCATCCAAATTTCACGAAACTTAAGATAGTTCTTTCTTATGATGGTCAAACGATCTGTATACTTTTTGGTAAAAATAAGATTAAAACTGTTTGAGTTCGGGACTTTGTAACTAAACCAGAAGTGGTTTTTTTCACATGTCGCGCCGTATCTCAAAAACGATTTATGATTATTGCTTAAAACTTTACACACTTCTTAGTTATATTAATATGAAGATCTGTATACTTTTTGGTGATGATTCAAAGTTTTATTTTAGAGTTTTTGATTATTTTTTTTTAAAGGGGGGTTTTCACATGTCGCACCGTATCTCAAAAACGATTTATGATTATTGCATAAAACTTTACACACTTCTAAGTTATATTAATCTAAAGATCTGTATACTTTTTGGTGATGATTCAAAATTTTATTTTAGAGTTTTTGAGTTTTTTGTAAAAAAAGGGGGGGGTTTCACATGTCGCGCCGTATCTCAAAAACGATTTATGGTTATTGCTTAAAACTTTACCCACTTCTTAGTTATATTAATCTTAAGATCTGTATACATTTTGGTGATGATTCAAAATTTTATTTTAGAGTTTTTGAGTTTTTTGTAAAAAAGGGGGTTTTTCACATGTCGCGCCGTATCTCAAAAACGATTTATGGTTATTGCTTAAAACTTTACCCACTTCTTAGTTATATTAATCTAAAGATCTGTATACATTTTTGTGATGATTCAAAATTTTATTTTAGAGTTTTTGAGTTTTTTGTAAAACAAAAAATGGGGGTGTGTCACATGTCGCGCCGTATCTGAAAAACGATTTATGATTATTGCTTAATACTTTACACACTTCTTAGTTATATTAATCTAAAGATCTGTATACTTTTTGGTGATGATTCAAAATTTTATTTTGAGTTATTGAGTTTTTTGTAAAAAAAAAATGGAGGTGTGTCACATGTCGCACCGTATCTGAAAAACGATTTATGATTATTGCTTAAAACTTTATACACTTCTTAGTTATATTAATCTAAATATCAATATACTTTTTGGTGATGATTCAAAATTTTATTTTAGAGTTATTGAATTTTTTGTAAAAAATAAGGGGGGAGGGGTTTGAGTTATTGAATTTTTATTGAGCTTTTTGGTAAAAAAGGTAGTCTTTTTTGGTCACATTTCGCGCCATATCTTTATTGCTTAAAAGTTTACACGCTTATGGTTTGCCGGATTTCCATATACATCCCACCAGCAGCTCTACTAAATACAGGATGATTCCAAAAACATATATGTTTTTTTCACAAGACGACGGGCGTATCATGCGCTCGTGGCGCAGCTGTTTATTAACTTCATGCATTTAATTTCTTTACATTGTTAGCACATACGGCATGTAGATGCGCAATAAGGTTTAAGAATTTGATTTTCAAAAATTGGGATCCACAGTGGTCGAATTTTGAAATTGGAAATTTAAGCTTGTGTTCTAAACTCCTCATACATTTTTAATTTTGTGTTTTTAATTTCTATGTAATATTGTAACATACTGTATGTAGATGTGCAATAAGGCTTTAGAATTTTTATTTTCAAAAATTGGGGCCCACAGGGGTCGAATTTTTAAAACTGGAAATTTAAGCTTGTGACTTAAACTCCTCATTCATTTGTCATTTTATGCTTTTAATTTCTATACAGTATTGTCGTGTACTGTATGTAGATGCGCAATAAGGTTTTAGAATTTTGATTTTCACAACTTGGGGCCCACAGAGGTTGTATTTCAGAAATAGTGAATTTAAGCTTGTGACTTAAACTCCTCTTTCTTTTTCCATTTTATGCATTTCGTTTTTTACACACAGTGGATATTGATGCATAATAAGGTTGTAGAATTTTGTTTTTCAAAAATTGGGCCCTAATGGAGTCGAATTTTGAAAATTGGAATTATAAACTGGTGACCGAAAATCTTCTTTCATTTTTCATTTATGCATTTTTAACCGGGTTTTCCTCTGGTTATTGAATTGATGAAGTCGGGCGGTTGGGCGGGCGGGCGGGCGTGTGGCTGCCGATCGTGTCCGGCCTATAACTTTCTTGTCTAAAGACCTAGACCTTAGAGCTATGGTATGTGGATATGTCATCTCAAGACGGTGTGTCATGTTTCAAAAATGTTGACCTATGGCCTTGACCCTTGACCTTAGGGTGAATAAATAGGTCATTTTAGATCATCTTCGTGTCCGGCCTGTAACATTTTTGTCTGAAGACCTAGACCTTTGATTTTTGGTGTGTAGGTAGGTTATCTCAAGATGATATGTCACGTACCAAGAATGTTGACTTTGACTGTTGACCTCAAGGTCAATAAGTAGGTCATTTTTGGCCGGCTGTCAATCGTGTCCGGCCTATAACTTTCTTGTCCTAAGTTCTAGACCTTAGATAAATGGTATGTGGATATGTCACCTCAAATATGTGTCATGTTTCAAAAATGTTGACCTATGACCTTGACCCTTGACCTTAGGGTGAATAAATAGGTCATTTTAGATAAATTTTTTGTCTAAGGACCTAGTCCTTGGATTTTTGGTGTGTAGGTAGGTTATCTCAAGATAATTTGTCGCGTACCAAGAATATTGACATTGACCGTTGACCTCAAGGTCAATAAATATGTCATTTTTGAACTTTTTTGTCTAAAGACCTGGGCCTTGGATCTTTGGTGTGTAGGTAGGTTACCTCGAGATGATGTTTTACATTCTAAGGATATTGACCATGACCCTTAACCCCAAGGTCAATAAATAGGTCATTTTTGTAACTTTTTTGCCTTAAGACGTAGGCCTTGGATATTTGTTGTGTATGTAGGTTTCCTCAAGATGATGGGTCGCATATTAAGGGTGATGACCTTGAACTTTGACCTCAAGGTCAACAAATTGCTAATCATATCCAGCCTGTAACTTTTTTGTCTTAAAACCTAGATCTTAGATCTTTGATGTGTGGGTGGTGTACCTCAAGATGATGTGTCGTGTACTAAAGATGTTGACATCTGACCTTGACCCTTGACTTCTCTGTTGGAGAAAATTTACTCAGTAAAAATGAAATAGAAGGAAAACTCGGTTTGCTGTCACTCAGACAGCTCTCTTGTTATATATATATATATTGTATTGTCATACACTGTATGCAGATGTGCAGTAAGGTTTTAGTATTTTGATTTTCCAAAATTTGGGCCTGCATTCAAAGATATGATTGTGAAAAAGGTGCACAGGGATACAACATGCGAGGATTCTGTTGTTTCGGACTGCCTAAATCTAGTTGATTTTTACCTTTACTGTTTTATTGTTGATTATACTTATTTTATTGGTAATATTAGCTTTTATTTATTTACCTAAGTCCATTTGGAAGCCTATTGTCCCATTATAATTAATGTGTAAAAATACTATTATAATACAATGATGAATTGAGGGAACAAATGAAAATGTTGATTAAGTTTTTAATATGCTTGTTTTGGGGCTCTTTTTCATAATAATACGAAAGTCGTTAAATATCAGAGACGTTCCTTGACAGTTATTTTCAAAACACATATTCGGTTAAAATTGTTAATGTTTATATTGATCAATATTAATAAATATGAAGTTTTTGTAGCAGTAATGTCGCCCTTAAGATCATGTCAAATATGACTTATTTTCAAGATGTAGACACCATTGGGGTTAAAAGTGGGTATGCTACTACACAGAAAAAGGCGGTTGATTCTTATTGACAGTTGTAATGATTTTATAGCATTCCTAGTCATTTGTGCTTGAAAAGGTTAAACGTATATTCGCTGTAATTTCAGGGACTGGAACCCCAGTAGGAGATCCTATTGAAGCAAATGCACTTTGTAAATTCTTTCGGAAATCGAAGAATGCTACAAATACAATTTACATAGGATCTGTAAAAACCAATATCGGTCACTTAGAATCTGCGGCTGGCGTGGCAGGCTTGATTAAAGTTTTACTAATGATGAAGTACAAAACAATCGTTCCATCTCTTCATTTCGAAAGGTCAAATAAAAAAATAAATTTTGAGAAGTATAATTTCACAGTTCCGTCAACAGCATTTTTATGGAAATGTAACGAAAATGTTTCACGAATGGCATGTGCAAATTGCTTTGGTTTCGGTGGCACCAACACTCATGCTATAATCAAGGACTACTCCGATAACCACGAGACATCAAAAGTAATGGAACAGACAAAATACAGGATAGTTTTTCTCACAGCTACAGACACAACTGGTTTAAAACTTGCTATTGGAAATTTTATCGAAGAATTGCACAAAACAAACTTTTCTATAGGTGATATTTCTTTCACGTCACTCTGCCGGCGAGATCATTTTCTTTCCAGAGTTGCTTTTGTTGCACATGACATAAAAGACTTACAAAATCAGGCATCAAGTCGAAAAAGTTCAGACGAATTTTTACCAAAGATTAGGTTAAAATCTCCAAACATTATTGCCGTTTTTTGTGGGGTTGGAACTACATGGAAAGGTATGTGTAGGGAACTGATTAAAACTGAAAAAACTGTTGAAAAAATTGTACGAGAAATTGACAGTATTTTATCAAAGTGGTCTGAATGTTCAATTTATGAAATCCTTGTCAATGGAAGAGATGTATCTGATCCATTTATCGGACATATTGCAATTTTTACATGTCAAATTGCTCTTTGGGGTCTTTGGGGTCATTGGGGAATCTCGTTTAATGCTATTTTGGGCATGTCTGTTGGTGAGGTAGCTGCAGCATATGCATCGGGTTGTCTGACAATTGACCAAGCAGTTGAAGTTATATATCATAGGTCAAAAGTGCTCGCAGAAGCAACTGGAGGTAAAATGTTTGTGGTTGGAAACTGTGACACAGAATATGTAGAATCGACTTGCCAACTATTTAAAGGAAAAGCATGTATAGCGGTTTATAGTAGCTCAAAGTCATGCACCATTGCATGTGATGCTGACATAATTGATGATTTAAAATGTGCCATACGAAAGAAAGTACCTGCGCATAAAACAGATACCCTTTTCTTAAGAGATCTAAATGTACAATGCGCTTATCATAGTCATCATACAGCAGAAGCCGCTAGACAATTAGAGGAGGCATTAAAGAATATGAACGGTTCATCTCCTTTGATACCAATTATATCAACTGTTACAGGCAATATGGCAACTACCAACGAATTTTCATATTCCTCGTATTGGAAAAGCAATGTAAAAGAGACAGTACTTTTTAAACAGGCCATCCTTACCGCCGGTAGAAAGGATTGCTTCAACATATATGTTGAACTGGGACCAAAACCGGTCGTACGCCCACACCTTAGATACCTATATGGCGAAGAAGATGCTGCCTGCTTCCCGTCTCTCAAAGAGAACCAAGAAACTCGTACTCTTATGGAAACCTTATCGGAATTGTTTGAACATGGTGTAAATTTAGATTGGGAGGCAGTTTGCAATGGACAAGGTAGACTTTGTGACATACCGAAGTATTCATTTAATCATACAAACAAGAAGTTGTTTATGTCTGACATAACTCTACTGAAAAAGCAAGGCGTAAAAAGCAATCAATCTTCACATCTCTTTGTAGATATGTCTTCAGAATCCCTGTCAGGTTTTAAGGTTAAAATAAATGAGAAACTCACACCTTTTGTTTTCGAGCATTTTGTGTCCAAAACAATTATGGTTCCAGGGGCATTTTACGTGGAAGCTGTGCTTGCAGTTGGACAAATGGTAACGGAAAATAGACTTCAAGATACCGGAGTAAACATTGAATTTGTTCGCCCTATTGTTCTTTCTAAAGGAAAATCATATTTGGCAAAGGTCGCTCTACAAAATAAAACAAACAATGTTTTAAAGGGGGTTTTAAAGATGGAAAAAGATACAGTTGCAAAGTTTACTTTACAGTGCATATCAAAGAGTAGTTATGTTGACAAAATTGACATTCAGGATATCCGTAGTAATTGCTCATGTTTTCAAGCTTCTGAAGAAATTTATAGGAAATTAGGTGAACTTGGATTTTCTTACGGCGAAAATTTAAAAATTTTAGGGGATTCTGTACGAAATGAAAACCAGTGTCTTGTTGATATGCGTGTATCAGATATTATCTGGAAAGATGTAAAAAAGACACATTTGCATCCAGCTATTTTAGATGGACTACTACAAACGCCTGGGGTCTTGCATTCTGATGAAGAAGATGACAGAACTATGTTGCCGGCAGGAATAGGTCGCGTTATTTTTAGAGGAACTATTGAGCGTGATATGATTTGTTACGCAGAATTGGCATTTAAATCAGAAAACGAGGTACTATATAATATGCTTTTACTTAATCTTAAGGGTATTGTCATTGTTGAAGTAAATGAGTACAAAATTAAGTATGTAGTAGATGGGTCACACAATCCTTCCATACAGTACACATTAGTATGGGAAGAAATAGATACTTCCATAAAAACCGATTCTCCGGGAACTGGAAAAATACAGAAGACACTAATATGCTCCTTTTCAGCCGGAGTTCTTTCAACACTGACAGAGGCTTTGGTAGAGAGAGATGTTGAGCCAGTACTTTTGATTCTAAATTTGTCACAGGAGACACAAAATGCAAATCTAATTTCAAAAATAAAACAATCAGATGCTTCAGAAATATTGTTTGCACCTGGTTTTCAAATAAATGATTCTATGTCAGGTAATGAAGTTCAGAAAATTGCAAGTTCTTCTTGCATGACCGTACTTGCTATTTTACATTACTTAGTGGGTATAAACAAACATATATCGTTAATTGTGATCACAGAAAATACCCAAGCCATTGAAGACGACTTTGATGTTAACCCTTTAGGATCTGAACTATGGGGGCAAGTCCGTAGTATCATGCGAGAACACGAATCGTTGTGTATTCAGCTTATTGACTGTCAACCATCCGTTCTTGCAACATCGGAAGTTTTATTTAAACTCATAAATGGTAGGCATTTACGGGAACGTTATGGCGAATTTGTAGTAAAAGGCGAAAGTATGTTTATTAGCCACCTGCAGAAAAGTCCTGCTGAATCTCAAATACCGAAATATCGCAACAATCTTATAGATGATAGATGTATGGTTGAAATAAAAGCAAAACACACAAACGACATTTCAGACCTAGTCTGTGTCTTACAAGAAAATAGCAGTAAAGCCAAAAGTGACAGTGAGATGCTTCTTATTCATAGCATATGCTTGCATGATCCGAGGATATTCCCGAATTATTTAGCAACCACCAAAAACCGGCTGTTCACGTGGGACAGAAAGGATGATTTCTTTGACGTAGTAGCCTTGGAAGCTACAGGAGAAATTTCCAAGCATCGGGATCACGATGAGAGTAAACCCAATGAGGATAAACACAAATTTAGTGGGCCAGTTATTGCATTTTATCCAATGAAGGCCGAAAGCAGTGTGTATGTTCCTTCTGCGAATATTTTCCCTCTGAAAAGTTTACCAGGATATCAACCCGGTATAGTTCTTGCTACCATGCTGCTCTTCGCATTCACCACTTGTTTAAAAAATGGACAGCATACTGCGATTATTTGTGAAAAGGGAAACATATTGCTAGGAAAAATACTGCAGTTTATCTTGAAAAATAGAAATGATTGCAAGGCAGATATTTTCACTGCGTATACACAAGTGACAACTGCGTCAGTTGTCATACCATTACAGGAGTTTCATGTCAAGAAGATAAAAAATCTTCTCCCTATGAATCTAGTTAAAACAATTGTCATACTCTCTTCCTTTGTGTCGGACTACGAAAGGACGAGAATGGAGGTTGAAGATATTGATTATTTAATATTGCAGACAGAGGACATTTTATCGAAAAAAAACATTGCCAAAACAATACCCGAGATATTTAAATTTTTGAGCAAATACCTGCCTGAGATAACACACTTCGTCACATCACACCATATGGAGGGTGGTTTTTTGCACATTCCATGTAAATCAATGTCATTAAAATATGAAAGCATTAGGAAGTATGAAATAATTAAAACGCCATCCAATATGCTGTTTAGAAAAAACTGTTGTTATATTGTGATTGGTGGTTTGACAGGTTTAGGATGGGAAATAATTAGACTTCTTGCAGCCTATGGTGCTGGAGAAGTTATAAGTTTGTCACGTCGAAAAGCAGGTGCTGACAAAAATAAAGATATTGAACAACTATCAAATGTTACTGGGTGCAGGGTTCATTCGATTGAAGGAGATATAACAATTTTTGCTGATCTAGAAAAGACTTTTGAATACATTGAGAAGACAACGAAGCGAAATATAAAAGGCATTTTCCAGGGCGCTGGTATATTGAAAGATGCAATGAGTTCTCGCATGAGTAAAGACCAACTAGTTGATGTGCTGAGACCAAAGATTTTAGGGACATGGAATCTTCACCTTATCTCCAGAAAATATCCTCTTGACTATTTTGTGATGCATTCATCAATTACCTCTGTTTTGGGAAATATAGGACAGAGTAATTATGGCGCGGGGAATGCGTTTTTGGATAGCCTTGCTTATTATCGACGTGCAAATCGTCTATGTGGACAAAGTATCAATTGGGGGCCTTTGGAAATAGGAATGGTGAGAAATGTACCAAATATCGCACAGATTTTAAGAGATAGAGGTTATTTTCCATTAGACGTAGAAACAATTAAACAATGCCTATTAAAATCTCTTCAATGCAACCAAATTCAAATTACATATGGAAAATTTGACTGGGGTAAAATCTATGACTCCTTATCCAAAATGAACAGTAGTCCTATGAAACAAAAACTTTTAACTCTTCACATTCCTGAAAGAGATTCTGGTGATTTGATTGGCAACAACCCTTACCATGACGAATTGTTCAATATCCTGCATGCCCCTCCAGATGTTCGCATTGAAAAAATTACCCAAACTGTGCTACAGACAGCAAGTGAAGCGTTTTCCTTGGATAAAAATATGTTGCAAAAAGACATTAATGTGAATGATCTTGGAATAGATTCAATGCAGTTCATGACATTTGTGAACACAATCTATGATATAACCGGAGTCAGAATTCCTGTTGTAACTTTGATGTCTGATGATACGTCCTTTGAAACAATTGCAAAGTTTTTAAATGAGCACATACAAGAGGCCTCAAGTTCAGACTCTTTACAAAAAGAAATTGACAGCTCAGTAAACCAGTCAATGACACCAATGGAAAAGAAAATGTATGATTCATTTTTATTTGATGCCAATGACCCGTCTTTATTTATCTATGTAGATTTAGAAGTTTCAAAAACCCTGGCCAGTCCATCGAAATGGAAATATATAGTTAGTATATTACAAAAAAAACACGGAGCTCTAAGAACTCTTTTTCAACCTTCTGAAGATGGTATAAGATATGGTGTGAGGAAACATGTTAAAAAACCAGAAGATGTTTCAGTTGATCTGACTGTAGTATCCATAAAGGAGTTGGGGCACGAAATTAAAATTCCACCAGATTTGAAGTTATATCTATTTGATCCATCAAAGGATTTACCAATGAGAGTTTTCTTTGGATCAGATGATACTGGTTGCAGAGTTCGATTGGTTTTCAATCATTTGTCTTTTGATCTGACGTCAATATGGGTATTAGTTGATGAGTTTATGAAGAGGCTGACTGGAAAGTTCGACGATCAAGTTCAACCAGACGTAGATGTTGCGGTAATGTATGAACAGTTACTGTCATTAAATAAGTCAAAACTAGTGAAGTTTTGGAAAGAAAACACACCAGAAATTGCAAAACCAATGTCATTTAAGAATGCTTCGTCGGTACATTTGAATCCGAAATACTTTCATTTCAACAAAGTCAAAATAGAACCACACATTTTGCAGTTACTAAAAAGCTTTGCTAGCAAACAAAAGGTCAAATTGTTTGATATTTTGACCAGCTTGTATCAACTGGTACTTTGCAATGAACTTAAAGTTGACACCGTGACTGTTTATTCTACTGTTGATATGCGAATGCATTTCCCGAAGTTGAAAACTACTATATGCAGATTTATAAATCAAGTGCCCTTTTACGCACACGTTCATCACAGTGATAGTGTCGCTTCATTTATGAAGATAAACAAGATGACAATTTCAAACGCACTTGCTCATAGCTTACTCCCATTTGATAACATTTCTGAGTTCTTACAAAATGTAAAACCATCGGATGTATTCCGACATCAAATAATCATGGAACAAGTAAATGCATTGGAAACTTATCAAGATAATGTTGAACCCTTAGTAAAGGTGAAACGTGTCGGCACTGGCAACTACTATAATGAATCTGTCTTATATTTGTGGAATGATATTGAGCGTGGCCATCTGGAAATTGAATTTGGATACAGCACATTGATGATAGACGATAACCAAGCTCAAACAGTGCTAAACAGATTCACGAAGTTCATTTATACTGTAGTAAAAACACCGGAAATATCAATCGGTGCTTTATTTCAATCCGAGGAAAATGAAACATCTGTATTATATCCACGAATACAAGGAGGTGGAGTTTCATCAGAAACAGAAGCAGCTGAAACAATAAATTACAAAGTTGGAAGAAATGAAAGTGAAAAAAGCGATAGTTCCAAAAACGAAATACAAGTAATAGGTACATATATTCTAGTATTTAAGTATCACCATCATCATATTAACGGAAGCAAAACCGTTTTTTATTGGTTTTATATTTATTTTGTTTTCTATTTATATTTTTTTTTTAATCTTCAGAGCGGGGTGCACCCACGTGACCCAAGAACATTTAAATGCATATAGTAAGTCTAGTACACACAACACATGTAACTAAAATCAATTCAGTGGTTAATAACTTAGGTTAGACTAAATAAATTAATAGTCCCATTTTCTATGTGAAGTAAGCTTACCAATGTCATGTTCTTGTGCCATCTTCAGGGATATAATGTAATAATACCCATATACATGTATATATATTCTGAAAGGCCATTATGCTAGCATTGTTTCAATCATGATAAAGTAAATAAAAAATATCCAATGAAACCTAGTTGGCATAGCAACATTTAAAAAATTTCATAAAAAAAGCTGTAAAAATGTTAAATTTCACTCCACTTCGGCTTAAAATTGAGGTCTGATGTAGCGTTTCAATCCAATTGAGGCTTAATTTTTCATTCTGCATAAAATTCCATTACATATATGAAAAAAACAGGTATAATCTTCCGCCTCTTTTTCCCGCCCATTTAATTTATCTGTGCAGGTGCATATTATCCCTGTCACAATTTTACACACCACATGTGAATACATATGTCCCGGTTTCTCACCCCCCATTTGTTGTCAAAAGCAAAATCAGTTGATTTTTTCGTATTTTATTAAACTAAAATCTATCCTCTTTCATTCAATATTACATATCTGAGGTTAAGACATTTATTATTTATTTATCATGTAGTCAAACTTTACGAACTCTAATAATTATTAAAATTCTGGGAGTGCATTTCTCTGAAACTGAGGATAATTATTGGAGTCTAACCTTAGAAGTTCAGAACAGATACCCGATCCGTACAAAAATCTAGAGTGAACATAAGAGTTCCAAAAAAAATAAAATAAAATTTTCTTCTACATGTGATCTTATTCTGTAAAACATCGGTTACAGTTTCAAGCATTTAATTTGATTTTAGAGTAATATATGACATTTAACTCAAAACAAATTTGCTGATACTGGCAAGTAAACATGGTTTTAATCACTATGGTGACGTGAATATGGTAAAGGACATTCCTGACTTTCTTTGAAGTTTACAGCAATTTAGTAAATCTTGCGCTTTTTATATCTAGAATTCTCATTCCAACGGACAGGAATTTAGATATAGAATTCTGCTTCTGAACTTTGTTGGACACAAAGTGGACATTTCTAGATGTTTCAGCATGTAACTTGTCTACTTATATGTTTTATAGATATGTGTAAAAGAAATCAACAAATACACAAAAAGACACATATTTACATTAATAAAAAAGAATCAAGATAAAAGGATTAGCTGTCTATGATGTCTGAAACACTTTAAGAATTATATCCACATTGTATGACCACTACAGCCGAAGTTATTTTAACATGGAACCCTATGCAAAAATTAATTTAAAAGTATTCTTGACTAAAAGTACTAGCTCCATTGGAACCTGATTTGGCAGCAATGGTCCAAAGAAGATTCTGTTTCAGAAGTATGTCGGGTGACAAGGACAATCGACTAAGATGGTTGCCATAGCCAAATTTACTTTAACATAGGACCCAATGGGAAAATTCATTAAAAAATATTCTTGTCTGAAATCACTTGGCCAATTGGAATTAAACTAGGTAGCAATGGTCCTTAGCCTCTAAAACCTTTGGGCAAAATTAGGTCAAAACTATGATGAGCCAGAAATGGCCACAATAGCCAGCCTTAGTTTATCATAGGTATTTATTGGAAAATTCATTTTCAAGAACTTCTTGTCTTACACCATAATGTCGAATGAAACCAAACTTAGCTGCAATAAGATGGCGTCAGTTACTCGTATCTCATATCAACCACCATGCAACCAGTATAACTATGTTTCAGTCAAATTTTAATTCTGCTGAAGGTGGGCAATATAATTCCGGGTGAGCGATTCGGTCTCACTTGGATTTATCTAGTTTTCCAAATAACACAAAAGAACAATTACATGTATATTATCATTACATTTCCTATTGATAGGAGAATTTTTGAAACAGACTAGAAGAGGCTGGGATCATCCGGTTTTTATTGCAATACATAATTCAAAAAATGACAAAGTTTTGAAGTGGGGCATGAATAAACAACGGCTTTCCAGATCAGTTCCCTTTTCGTACATTCGCAAAATTGAATCCAAGGTTGTTAATGGTAAGAGCTATTTTAAGATATTATGTCGTTTGCTATTACAAGATACTTTTCAGAAGATTTTCACTGTGATGTTATGATATAGCATATCGTGGAATTAACTTTGTTCCAGGTGATGTTGCTTTATTTAAATTTGCGTTTACAAATTATTTTCACGATATCATTTACATTTGTCTTTACAAAATTTAATTGTAAATAGATTTTAAGGTTTATTCTGCACAAAAAGATTAAATAGATAGTGTCCATGTATATTATGTGTTATATTTTAATTTCTTATAGAGGCCGTTCGTGTTCATTTTATTAATGCATATTCTTGCAAATTTACCATAGCTTTCATGCGCAAGAAAAGGTTGTTGTGTTCAGGGTGATTTATAATAAATATGTTTTCCTTGGTAATTGCTACAGTCAAAGAACAAATACTACTTTTTCCACTCCTGTATAATTTTTATTTTTCAGGCCAATGTCGTCTGTTTGTTTATGACACCCAAAGAGTCTATATTTTCAAAACATCGGACAATTCCCTCGTGGAGAAGTTTATATCAGCTTTCTCAGAAGACATATGAAAATAATATGTAACCACATTTGAAGCAGACGTTTGACATTCAGTTACATAGTGCTCATAATTAATTCATTTGTGTTATTCAATATGTAATATATCTGTCAAAATGTAATAAATATTATTCGCGTGGGTGGTATTTCAATTTAATCAAAATTGTATTGCTATTATACAAATTTATACTTTTTTAAAAATTATAGTAAAAATGGGTTACAAAATGTATAAGCATTGTCAAGTAGCTTTCATTTCACAGGTGTTGTGTGTTTAAAATGATCATTAAAATTATGTTAGACATACCAAATACAGACTTTAGACAGTGGAAAAGATTTACTATTATGGATAGAGATAGAGTTAATTATAAAGTTTTTGAATGGAGTCTTAATTTAAGTAGGAAAAATTGGTGTCATAGAGTGAAGGAGAAGTTTAGATATTGTAACCTTGAAACTTATATGACTGTTAATAATATAGTTTAAAACTAAACAGAGTATTTTAAATTTAGAAAGTTTATTATTTGAAAATCAGAGTGGCAGAATAGAATTTTAGTACAAAATACTGGTAACAAGTTGTGTACATACAAGCTATTTAAAAGTTCTTATGGAACAGAAAAATATTTGTGTTGTAATATTCCTTTTAGATAAAGAAGTGCATATTCTAAATTTCGATGTGGAGTAGCACCACTAAAAATTGAAACAGGTCGTTATGAACAGAAAAATGTAGAAGAAAGGGCTTGTTTCATGTGTAAAATTATAGTTGAAGATGAAAAACATGGAGTATTATCATGTCCATTATATGCAGATTTACGCGTAAATTTATTTAGGGAAGCAAGTAAACACGATCCAGGTTTTAATGTTTTATCAGATGAAAATAAATTTATTTATCTTTTTTGTGAGGAAAAATGTTTTAATATTGTTGCCAAAACCTTCTTTTACATCTTAAACAGAAGGAATGCCTTTTTATATGATTGATAAGGGTTTTTTTATGTTTAAATATATATGTTTTAATGATATAGTCTCTCATAATTCTTATGTAGAATGGCACTTGTATTTCTTATTGTATGTATTGTGTTTTAATTGTATATGTATTTGTTTATAAATGCAAGTGGTGAGACTTAAATAAAATATTGAATCTACATGTAGACGGTTTATATCCCCAACGTCTACTGGACTAAAAAAACATCTAATCAAATTTAGGGATTAAGAGGCCATCTGGAGGGTCATGCAATTAAGATCACCTGTATACATCTACATTTAATAGGTCAAAATAACACAGGAAATTAGGAAATATTTTAATTTTAATTTCTTAGGATAAAAAAAAATAATAAATAAATAATTTTTTTATAGTTTCTTGTTTTCACCTTTCAATATATATATATATATGTGTTGAACACTTTGTATAGGTTTTCATAAAAGGAAAAAACATGTAAGTTGGTAGTTGTTCGATGACTTCTGTACTGGTATCATCCCATTCATTATCCCGAAGTTTTTTTAGTTAGAGGGTATTTTGTTGGCTGTTGATAATGATGCTGAGCAACCTGGAACCTGGAACGACGCATCTCCAAAACTCCTCGGGTCCCCTGAGGTTTACTCTGTATATGAACCCGTCTAATACTAGGTTCTGACCTCCTTTCCTGTTAGTGATGAACTTAACATTCAGCTGTGCATTTGCCATCCCCCTACCTAACGAGGTGTTGTTTTTGTCCAGTAGCCGTTCGGGGAACCTGGTTCGCCAACATTTAATTAGGGTATATTGTAAACGTTTAAACAAACAAAAAAGACAATGGGCTTAATAAGCAAGGTAAACTATTCAAGATTTGTATGCTATGTCTCTGTGTTGTTCGTGTCTTTGGTAGTGAAAAAGAAATAAAACAATGTTTATGATTAAATATTTTAATATCAGTTTGATTAGATAATTTTAAAACAGAATAACATAACAAACATTTTTAACATACATGTACAATGGATAATAATTTGCATAAAATCAAAACAGAGGCTCTTTATTTTAATATTAGTATTTGAAGCACTGTTCACGACTAATTTTTCAATGTATCCTCACTTGGAATAGATGAGCCCCTGCTGATATCTGTCTTTCAGTGTAAAAAGTGGAGTATCTATCTGTCTGTACTTTCGTCTTTTTGGTTAGCGTGCTCCTCCTGCTGCATACTGGATGATGGTACATCCTGTAACTGCTTGGGTCTGTTAAAGAAGTTGTACGATCTCGTAGATGATTGGGTGGGCGCGGCGAAGTTTCTTCTTTATCTTGTTGTGCCATCTTTCTAGGTGGTGCGGTGTCCCTAGCTCTGGTAGTGATTCCAATGAAAACGATTGCTGTAACATAGTCGGTAAATGTTGTATATTGTCAGCCTCGCCTATATCTTCTAGAGTGGTAAGCCAAACATCTTCAACTTGTGGTTGGATTTATGTAAATATACTTTTTTGTAGTAAGGATAATATTCCGTTTTTATCCTAACTGAATATTTGTTTAATTGCTCTTATCATGCTTATTGTATCCATTTTTTTATATTGGTTTTTTTGCATTTTTACTTCTCTTAAGCTGATATTTTACAGGTAAATTCAGGTAAAAATTATACAAATAGATACAATTAAGATATAGACTTTAATTACTAAAACAACAAAAACACCTATGTTTATTTAAACATGTAATTAAATGTTGCCAAACCAGGATAACACCTGTAGATAGATGTTCAGGTTTTTCCAAATATGAAGAATAAAACTATAATTTATAGTTCCAAATTATCTCTTCCCTCTAATAATAGATATTAAAATTTAAACGATCAGATTCCCTTTATGTGTTTGTTTTACTTGTTGTGCAGTTGTTGATATACATGTATATGTATATATGATTTGCAGCTGATAAATTATTAGAAAAAGCGAGGAAATCATTTTGTAGATTTCAAAAAAATCACGTCTTTCAACTACGTGTCTGCACAAAACTGGCAAAAGTAGTATTAATCAATTATTTTTCCTATCATAACTGACGGCTCAGAAAGTTTGAAAGTTTAAACTGATTTTATTTATATTAGACTGGTAACAACTGAACAATCCACTGATAGTATCCTTGACCTATTGAGGCAAGCATTTGGGAAAGACAAACAATTATATTCTTTAAACAGATCATGATGGATAAAATCCATATATAAACTTAAATGTATGCTAGAAAAAGATTCTAGTTATATTCCATAATAAGAATTTCAAAAAAGCTACATTCGAAATATTCAAACCAAATAAGTACCCAGCTATCACAAATCAGGAACTAGGAATAAGGAAAACTTCTTTTTCAGCAAAATATATAACCAAATAGAACTGCAAACATATTTTGAAATTTAACATAAATCAAAACTTGCGTTCTAAACTTAGATTAAGTGCAAAGTTTTGCTTTAGAAACCGAAATTTGGCAGACCTATAGTTCCAGCCTGCGAAAGATGTTGTAAATTTTTTAAAGATAAAGTGGAGAATGAAACCATTTTCCTTTACTCTATTCTATATGTATTTCACAAGAGATAAGTTTACTTCCTTACTTTAAACCAACAACCTGAAAGAGACAATGACACTATATCAAGTCTTCTTAACCCAAAACATTTTCAAGAAACAAAGAATATAGGCATGTGCCTAAAAGAATCTTTTGAAATACCGTATATTACCAACAAAAGGGTTTGTTTGTCTTCCTAAAATTTAAGGTAGTTAATCTGGATGGATGTGTATAAGATTGTATTATACTTTTTGTTATTATTGTTAATGTGTATCTGTATTGGATTACACATATAAGCTGTAATACAACATTTGAATGCTTTTTCCAATAAACATTTTTGAATTTGAATATATATTTATCTTTTATTTTTATCAGTGACGTATTGTAATAATCACTTTGCTACAATTATTTTGTTATTTGAATATTTCTATATTGGAAAAGCTCCTGTGAGAACATAAGTCTATATCAATTTATATGAATAGAGAAATGATTAAGTTGTTGAAATTAAAATATTAAAGTATTAAATAATATTAGTAATTAAATTGATATCGACCACAACAGTGGGTCAACTATTTCCTTTAAGGAAATGTACATATCTTCGCCTACTCGGCCATTGTCTATCTGAAAGGGTAATTACTGTTTTCCTATCATTCTCGGCTCGACAATTATAACGTTTCAATATTTTAACTTCGCGCTTCACCGTCGTAAATGTCAGGGACCACGCAAAAATTATCAGGGGATTGGGACCGGTGCAAATCAGTATCACTGTTTCAAAAAAGTCTTCGTCCCACTGTCTACAATTAATTTAAAATTTATAACAATTAAATATAAAAATACATTAAATCAAAGGTAAAACAATCATATTTCTATAACATTTATGTTTCATAGAAAGCAAGGTATAATTTGTGCTGTAAAGAAAATATTTTATGAGGAAATTTGATAGTGCATTGTTTTTAGGTTTTACAAGATATAACATAGTTTAGATGAAAGAATTGAAAATGATTATCCTTTAGGTATTGATAAAATTGAGCAATTTAAGGAATTTCATACCTGTAATCTGTCAAGTATTAAATTTGTTTTAATATTAGAAATTTCTATCGTTATGCATATAATTTGTTGAAAATCTTGCTTGTATTCTGTATATAGAATACAAGGTACCATGTTGGTTGAATTATTGAAAATGTGGGGAAATAATTTTTAATATATGGCAGAAATACAGGAATTTCAATAGCATTAATATTTCATAGACAGTAGGGTGTATTTTTTCTATAAAGAAAAATTTTATGAGCAAATTTGATACAATTTGGTTAAAACCTTTGCAAATGTATTTTATTTAGGATATACGAGATATCATACAGTTTACTGAGATAAAAGAATTGAAAATAATTATCCTTCCGGTATTCAAAAACTTATCAATTTAAGAAATTTCATAAATGAAACTTGTCAAGTATTAAAATTGTGTTCTTAAATTTTGAAATTTATATGGTTCTTGATATAAATTGATAAAAACCTTGCTTATATTATTTACTTATACTACACAAAGTGCCAAGTTGATTAAAATGTAGGGAAAAAACTTTTAATATATGGCAGGAAGATACAATATGTGCTTTAAAAAAAAATGTGCAAATTTATAAAAATATGGTAATAGAAAATGATTGGTGTCCCATGAAATAGAGTAACCAAAAATGTGTTTGTCCCATGGCATTTTGCACCGTTCCTAATCCACTGATACATTTTTCCTGGTCCCTTACGTCGACGCACTGGAAAGAATATATAAAAACTGACAATCGACGAGCCTATCTAAATGAAACAAATATGACCTCGAGATAAGACATCTCCAAACATTTTTAAACGTTTTTCTATGTGCTTGTGGTTCATTTATCCTATTCCCACTTTTTAAGAAACAGGTAAGACTTTATTTGCGGATAGGTGAAAAATTTGTGAAACAACAGATTATACTGTATATATTAAACATTGTTTAATTAACTTAAGTGTTGATTGAGGACAGGTAAATAGGTTATTTTTGTATGTATAAATTCTAATTTTTAATTGATATATGAAAGAAATAGAAACGAATAAAAGTAAATTATTTTATTTATTTTATAACACTAATTTAACAGTAGACTCAAGCAAACACGTATACGAAACATACAGCACATCAGCACTAAATCACATATTGTAGCACACAAATTACAAATTCACTACACTTGCATGACTGAAGTCTATTAAAAGTTAATAAATCAATTCCAGGTGTAGAATGTGGGATGCTGCATCACCAAACTGTATTGTTGTGATTTCTTGGTTACGGTGTCTAACATTAAGGTCTTCTAATTTATTGTTGATGCCAACGTACTTTCTCTTTTGGGCTGCTCTCTTAACACTGGCTGCTTACTGGATCATGGTCAGGTAGTTGATAGATTCCTCATGTTTAAGTTGTTTGATGAGTTTGAAGATGTTTGGATGTGGGTGCTGGACATGTTTCTTCAGCTTGCTGTGACATCCCTCTAGATTATTATAGTAGTCCTCGGTCCCTGTGTTGAATTAGTGGTTCCATACGTGTCTGTTCTGTTCTACCCAGTATGTTGTTAAACAGTCTGTAAAGGGAGTGTACTTGATGTTCATATCGACCTGATCTATGTCTGTAAGGGCATTAAACCATACATTTGCATCTTCGACCTCAGCAGTAGATATTAGTGGAAGGACAGCAGCACGGCGTACTAGTCGATGAATGTTGTTGTCGTCCTTGTATGGAACCGCAGACCTGTTTCTTGTGCTTTTTTCTAGTCGCTCTGGGTTTGTTTAGATATTATCTATTATAAATAGATTTACCAAATTTGTTCAGTTGATAACATTTTGAGTTAATTTAATTATCTGGTTTTTTTCTTAGATTTATCTATCTGACTTATTCATTAATTTTTAATGTTTTTTTTAAATAACATATTACACAGAAATAGTGAAATATATTTTCAAAATTTTCAAAAAACATGTAAATCTAAGGTGACATTTAATTAACCTTTATAAAAACAAATTAACTATCAAAACATCTATTGTTTTGTGTATGTCGGAATAGAACGCATATAGATTTTTAAAAAGTTGGAATAGGTGGAAGAAACAATGCCTGTTCTCGCAAAATCATGTATATCATTATAATACAAGCACAATTTTTATAATGAAAAAAATATCAAATTCATTGATTAAGTCTTTCTAATGAAGGAATACTAACATTTGCCGTAAAAAAGTGTAAAAGTAGTGTGGTGAACTTTTACCGTACATGTACCTTGTGGGAGTGGTATTAAAAGACTGTAACAAGTCAAATTGACAACCAAACTGTTAAAATATTTCTTCCTTACCTTTTCGCATGCAACATTTAAATAAATGATTATTGACATGTTTTTTTATACCCGCACTTTCGAATGAAAGTTCGGGTATATTGTTGCAGTCGTCCGTCCGTCCGTCTGTCCGTCACACTTTCTTGTGACGCAAACTCCTCCTTCACTTTTGAATTTTTACCCATTTTGTGTGCCATATTGTTGCTTACTAACTGTAGAAGCGCAATAAGGTTTTGGAATTATAAATTTTTTAAAAGGTGTGGGAGGGACCAAAAAAGGCCGAAACAGAAAAAAAGCATAATTACTAAAATAACTATGTCATATTGTTGCTTGCTAACTGCAGATTCGCAATAAGGTTTTGGGGTTCCAAATTTTTTTTAAGGGGGGGTGGGAGGGACCAAAAAGGGCCAAAACAGAAAAAGACCATAATTACTAAAATTTTATCAAAAGAAAAAATGAAGAAATTTGTGAATTTCAGCTTAAGGGGCTAGGGTTGTGATATATTTGTGAAAAGGTTATTTGTTACAGATACAAACTGTAATGCTAAGCGTGCGTTTATTTTGCATTTTGAGGATTTAAAGGGCCAAAAAGTTAGATTACAGTAAAAGTGGGTTGTGATATATCTCTGCAAAGGTTACTATTACAGATGCAAACTGTAATGCAATGGAAACTGAAAATGTTAAGAATGTTTGTTTACAAATAAATGTGGGTTACGGGTATATTAATAATAAAACGCGTTTATTATACAAATATTTTGTACATTTTGCTGTTTGGATTATGTGTTTTGCTTATATCATGAATATATACTGTATATCAGAGGTCACTGGCTCACTGCTTGTACATTGTATTTGTGTTTTTTGTACAGATTTTGCACAAAAATATTTTGTGTTGCAGTTGTGTTGAAATGTATAAACTGTCTTTATTTTTTGTAATTTATACTTAATTTCTTTTATATTATAGGACAAATTATGATATCTTCATTGTTGTAGTTGTGTTGAAATGTATAAATTGTCTTTATTTTTTGTAATTTATACTTTATTTCTTTTATATTATAGATTAATTTGCTACATTATCCTAAATAAAAATGAAATATATGTATATATATATATAAATGATTTTGGTCAAAATGGTGAAAAGCAACATAAAAGTTGCCTTGTTTTATCGTATCAATTCGACAGTTTGAATAAACGGACATATTTTTCTTTAAATAAACAACTTAGAACCAAAATTTTCATTTTTAATGTTAAACTAGAGTCCCAAAGGTACCTGTATCGCTCACCTGGACTTCATCTGCACATCAGAAGAATAAAATGTGTGTTTCCAAATGGTTTCAGATAAGTGAATTTCCTATAGGGTCCCATGTTAAACTACGTGACTGTAGCAGCCATGTTGGTTAATATATATATGGACCATTACTACCAAGTCTGGTTTCAATTTTGGAGTAATAAGATCTTTCAGATAATTTTTCAAGGATCCTTTGTTAAAGTAAGCTCTTGTAGCCATCCAAGTAGGGTAGAATTCCGAAAGATGATCATCAATATTAACCGATGTTGGCAAGTTTGTTTTCAACTTTCCTCTTAGTTTCACACCAAAAGATCTTTAAGTGAATTATACCACAGACATATATCATGGTTTGAGCAGAGCCCAAAATATTTTTTTCAATCCGGTGAAAACTACTTTCAGCTTTTTAAGGATGTTCGCTGGTCATGTTTTTGAATTTTTGTCAGATGTTCAGAATCATCTGGTTTTATCGATTTGAATGCCATAAATTATTTTTCCCACTAACACCCATTTTTCTTTTCATAAATATTTTGCATGCAGAATAATAAGCCATTTGTAAAAATCTTTTACAAGCCTTGTTATTGTTTAATGGTTTTTGAGAAATAAAACTTGTCAATGATAAAGATATGTAAAATCAAGAGAACATATTTTTCCCGCCAAATATTCAATGTCTTATATTTCGAAAACAAGCACACTGATCTATATTTTTTTCGCTCTTTTAGTTCCTTTATTAATCCACTATCAATATTTACCAGTGTTATGAAAAGCTTGTTATTTTGAAACTGAGCAGGGTACATCCTTAAAGATTCAAATGCTTTTTACTCCAAACCAATATTACAAAGGTATTGAGAAATACAACAAGATTTACATATACATACAATATCGTGCAAAGAAGAAAACAAGGTGTTCAAACTGGAAGTCATACTCTCTAATTGATTACTTTAATAAACTTACACGATCTACTTAAAACAGTAACAGTCTGACATTCCATTACGGTTCTATACAACAAAATATTTGGTCGTTTAGTACAAATAGAAACTAAGTGGAACTGTTTTTGTAAACTAAAACATATATCTCCTCTTCACTTTATTCTAGTTTAATCCTGTCTACCTCTAAGGTAAAAGGACAGCAAAGTTATGACTTTGTGAAGCTTCACTGACCTTGAAGTCAAAGGTCAAGGTCATGGAGGTCACAATGGTACCTGATAAATCGCCTCATGGGGATACACCTACATACCAAGGGGTATGGCAAAGCTTAAGTCAAAAGACAAAAAAGTTACAGCCTTGATAAGGAAATAGTTTGATTTTAGTCTTAATTTGACCTTCAGTTCAAGGTCAATATCACATGGAGGTCATAATGATAGGTGATACACTGCCTCTTGGTTATATACATATATACCAAAAAGGCATAAGCGTAGGTCAAAACAAAGCAAAGTTATGACCTGAAGAAGCTTCGCTGACATTGAAGTCAAACGTCAAGGTTAAATGGAGGACGGGATGGTATGCGAAACACCCCTCATGAAGACACACCTACATACCAAAGGGTATAAGCTTCAGTCAAAAGACAAAAAAGTTACAACCCGGACAAGGAAATACTATAATTTTAGTCATAATTTGACCTTGAGGTCAAAGGTCATGGTCATATGTAGATCATGATACTACGCGACACATCATCTTATGGTGATGCACCCACAGGCAAAAAATCATATCCCTAAGTCAAAAGATAAAAAAGTTAGATCTTGAGGTCTTACATGTATGTGGGTCATGATACTATATGCCACATATCATGTTATAAGGATACAACCTCGTGCCAAATATCATAGACATAAATCAAAAGATAAATAATTCTGACCCAGACACAGTTATATGAGAAAAATATCAATAATTTGACCTTGAGGTCAAAGGTCAAGGTTAAATGTGGGTCATGATACTACGCGACACATCATCTTATGGTGATATTCCCACATGCAAAATATCATGCCTAGGTCAAAAGATAAAAAAGTTTGATCTTAAGGTCAAAGGTCAAGTGCATATGTGGGTCACGATACTATGCCACACATAATGTTATAGGGATACGCCCTCTTGCCAACTATCATGGGCCTAGGTCAAAAGATAAAAAATTCTGGCCGGGACACAGTTGTATGAGAAAAAACCTCCCCCCCCCCTCCCCCCAAAAAAAATTCTGACATCACGTATTTCGATGATTGTATCTTGTTCGCCATACCAAACTTAGCCTAGATATCAATTTTCATTGAAATAGGACAATGTTGAGGTTTTCGCCATTTTTACATTTTTCAAAATGGCCGCCATACGTCTCCATCCTTTTTTTCATGAACATGTTCTACTAATCATATTTTACAAAAGTTTCATGAAATTCTATCGTCCAGTTTTTGAGATAAGAATTTTTTTTAATTGGGGAGGGGGGCGGGACATCTTTAAACGGCCGCAATTTTGAAACGCGGCCATCTTGAAAATTTTCAAACCTTATGCACATCTACGTATGCTGGTTACCGTTATTGCAAAGTTTCCTAAAGATCGGTTCAATCATTTATGAGATATTTTATGGACAAGAAAGTGTGGAAGAATAAAAATAATAACTAGAATTGCCATTGCGAGCAATAGCAGATGTCGCTCTGGCAGCTATTTCGATGGTTGCCTTAAAGCTTGTAGAGAAACTTGTACACATGTTAAAGGTCCTTACTGTAAAGTTTTAAATAAATTTTGTGTAAAATTTTGACTTTTGACAATTTTACATTTTTTCGTTTCCATGACAACGGCAGCCATTTTGGAAATTTTGAAACCCAAAAAGTTGGGGAGACACTTACACATCCATTTTATGCAGTTTGAAATACCTTTCGAGCAAAAAATCTAATATTAACAAAAATCCATCCTTTTTGTTTCCATGGCAACAGTGAAAAAATTTGTCCAACCGATTCTAATATTTTTGAAGAAATCAGTTTGACTTGATGCAAGGAATAATCCTTCAAAGTTTCAAAAAGATTGGCGGGGTAGATACTGAGAAGAATAAAATTTAAGTTTTCCTAAAATTTTCATATATTTTCCGTTCCCATGGCAACGGCGGCCATTTTGAAAACTTTGAAAAATTTTAATGTTACATGCACAACTAGACTTGGTGATCATCATTACTTTGAAGTTTCATAATAATAATAATAATAATAATAATAAAGTCTTTTATTTCAACAGAATGACATATTTAGCACAAAGACTAGTTCACAATATGGTCCTGCATTATATACATAATTTACAACATAAAGTATAAAATACACATTGATTGAATAAAAAAGTCAAAATATAGCCTACTACAAATGAAATAATATATATATGAATGTCTAATTATTGTTTGACATACTAAAGAAATGTTCTAAATAAGATCTCTTGAAACTCTCAACTGTAGTACAATTTCTAATATATAATGGTAAATTATTCCATAATAAACTGCCTGAGATAACAAAAGACCTTTTAAAATAATCAGTTCGAGCTCTAGGAATATATAATAAATCTACTTCGCTCTGTCTGGTGTTTCTCGAACTAACTTCATGTACATATTTAAAAACATAAAGATATTCAGGTGTTAATTGATTGAGCGATTTGAACACTAAAATAGCTTTTCTATACATAAAATAGTCAGGCATTGGCATCCATCTCAATCTACTAAATAATACAGTCGATGGTGTCAAAATATTATGCACGTTTAAAATTATGCGTGCAGCTTTTTTCTGTAGTTTAAAAATCTTGTCTACATTTGCTACATTTTTAGAATTAGACCATACAGTGCAACAATAATTAAAATGTGGGAATATTACAGAGTTATATACCTTTAAAAGTGCTTCAGGTGACATAAAGCTTTTTAAGCGTTTTAAAACACCAATTTTCTTAGAGATTTTTCTGTCAAAAAATCAATATGGTATGACCAGGATAAAAAACAATCAATATTAACTCCTAAGAGTTTAGAATGTTCAACAGTTTCTAATACAATAGTGTCTATATCAATATATATTTTACGACATTTCGATAATTTCTGCTGAGTACCAATAAGCATACATTGAGTCTTCTTAAGGTTCATTGTAAGTTTATTACATTTCATCCAATTAATTGAGTTTACAAGATCTTCTTTGAGCTTTTTTTCTAGCTTCTTCCAGCCATCTCTGAGAACTCTTCCGGACAAAATTACGTGGAAGAAAAAAAAACAAAAAAACAAAGAAACGGAACAAATTGTAACAATATGGCGTCCCGACTACGTCTGGGGTGACATAACTAGAACTGCAACTTCGAGCAATAGCAGATTTCGCCCCTGACAGCTATTTCGATGGTTGCATCTTGTTAGCCATCCCAAACTTAACCTAGATATCAATTTTTATTGAAATCGGACAATGTTTTCGCATTCTTACAACATTTTTCAAAATGGCCGCCAAACGTCTCCAATTATAGAGAAATAAATGAATTACATTTATATATTCATTTGAAACAATTTAAAATCACTGAAAAATATTGCCTTTCCATAGACCAACGTATAGAATATCTAATTCAGTGGGAGATAATCATTTCTTAGTCATTTCATAACATTAAAACTTTTTTTGGTGTGTGCAAGGCGGTGTACACTTAGATTTTGGTACGTGCACTGACGTAACTGCTTAATATCACAAACGTTTAATTATTATAGAAGCAGTCTATGGGTATGTATCCAAATAATAATTTATTCTTAACAACTACCAAACAGTCAAGTTTAGTAATGATAATAATCACCATTTATTTCAGACATAGATATTCTATAGATATATACAAATATGACAAATACATAGTTTTATAATATACCAGATGAAAAATGAAGAATCAAAACACCAATAAATATTTCCATTTAAATAAAACATAAGAATGCTATAAATCTTAGAAAGTTTTGTCTTATAAATCATACAAATAGATTTTTGTTTATATATTAAACAATATATCGTGTTCGTTGTAAAAGCTTATATATATGGATAATAAAATGTATCACAAAATACCGAAATAAATTTGATGCACTGTATTGCCATTTCGTTGACTGACAACTCATCAGCAATGCTTGAGATCAAAATGTTGGCAATCTGGTTAAAGATATAATGAGTAATTAATAAGTTTTCTCAAACCTGCAACTCATGGACTAATAAACACATATCATTTGCATAAATAAAATTATTTATTGGTATTCCTTTTGAAAAACAACCAACATTGGCTCCAGATAACACTTTGTTCAGATCATTAATAAAAAAAAATTAAACAGATAGAGTTACAAGATACCGCCTTGTCTTACACCATTACGTACATTAAATTCACAAGAGGTGCTGATTCACCCTTCTGAAATCAATAAATCTGAATATCAAACCATAACATAAGAAAACGAATACTAAAACGAATAATAAAGATTGAAATGTCTGTCTGCAGTAATTTTTGCATAAAGTCCGATGATTAACCCTATCAAACGCCTTGCGTACAGCTAAAAAAAAACAGGCAAACAAAGGACTGCTATACGTTAACTACAGAAAGATACCTTTTCTTTAAAAATGAATAAACATAAGTCAGTAGAGTGGCCATCCTTCATAGAGTAAAATCAAGAAAATATTAGTTTTATTTATTGTTGTGTAAAGAGAATAGACTGTGTAAAAGTTGTGTTGAGGTTTTCGATGAACATTTTTTCCACATTATAAATTAAATTTAACTTTACGGAAACAATTGTTCTGTAATATTTGAATAATCAGTTTGGATTCCACTGCGGATCCACCATTAATTAAATTAAAAACTATTCTTTGTCCTCCAAAAGAATCTTTGTCTGAGATTTGTGACTTTATAAAGCGTGTCGGTCAAAGGCCTATTACAAGTACTCATCAACAATATTGATATTGCCATGATTGTTTTTTTCTTGTCACTATATCTTTTGTTTGTAATTGCTTGGATGTAAAATGCAAATATTGATTAATTTTTTGTGTTTTTTTTTTCCTATTTCCGTTTTTGTTTTTTATGTGCTTATATTTTATTTATTTATTTATTTTTTTTTTTGTTTAATAGTTTGTTGCTTTTTTTAATTTTTTTTTATTAAGATGTATTCCGAGATATTTTCTTGGGTTTTAGTAATCAAATGATATTGTCTTTATGTAAAAAAATATTCAAATAATGAGCCTATGAAAAATTTATTAGTGCGATCACCCCCTCCGCCGCTTCTGTGGAGCATGCATAGACATTCATATACCACACTAAAAGCATTGTTTCTCTTCAGTTCTGTATACATTTTTCTGTATATATGATCATGGAATGTGATCTTTAAAGGAAAGTTTACGATGACGACGCCGGATGCCAAGTGATGACAATAGCTCACTTGGGCCAGGTGAGCTAAAAACTGGATCTGTATCATACTTCCGTTGCATCAGACAATAATTGTTTTGTCTTATTATGTTAAAAAGTTTTTACTATTTACTTTGCAATAAAATACTAGAGGCTCTAAAGAGCCTGTATCGCTCACCTGCATTTAACTTTTCATCTTGAGAAGTCGGAGATGCCGGACATAACTTTGGAAAGGGGCCACCCAAGGACCATTCCACCGAAGTTTGGTTCAAATTGGCTCTGTGGTTTCAGGGGAGTTGACGAAAAAGTAAAATTTCCATAGGCTCAATGTTAAACTAAGTCCAGCCATGTAGGCCATGTTGGATGGCGTTCAGGGAAACCAAACACAAATTTTAAAAGGGGCCACCCAAGGACCATTCCACCAAAGTTTGGTTCAAATTGGCCTAATGGTCTCAGAGAAGATAACGAAAATGTTAAAATGCCCATAGGGTCCAAGGTTAAACTATGTCCAACCATGGCAGCCATATTGGAAGGCACCCCGGAAAACCAAACACAAATTTAAAAGGGGACCATCCAAGGACCATTCCACTTAAGTTTGGTTTAAATTGGTTCAGTGGTTTCAGAGGAGTTGACGAAAAAGTAAAATTCCCATAGGCTCAATGTTAAACTAAGTCCAGCTATGGCGGCCATGTTGGATGGCATTCGAGGAAACCAAACACAAATTTTAAAAGGGACCACCCAAGGACCATTCCACCAAAGTTTGGTTCAAATTGGCCTAATGGTCTCAGAGAAGATAACGAAAATGTTAAAATTCCCATAGGGTCCAAGGTTAAACTATGTCCAACCATGGCAGCCATACTGGATGGCGCCCGGGAAAACCGAACACAATTTTTAAAGCGGATCATCCAAGGACCATTCCACTTAAGTTTGGTTTAAATTGGTTCAGTGGTTTCAGAGGAGTTGATCAAAATGTGAAAAGTTTACGACGACGATGACGGACGCAAAGTGATGAGAATAGCTCACATGGCCTTTTAGGCCAGTTGAGCTAATCAAAATATGGATTTCTTTAGCAATCTTAAAACTGTTTGTCAAACAGCTGAACTGGCTTTTACATGTTTTATACCAAATAATCAGCATAGATAACTGGGAAATACCGATAAGAGCCGATTTTTATGGAAGTTTGCATTGCATTTACATGTATTATAATCTATAAATAAA
This sequence comes from Mytilisepta virgata, assembly GCA_028015205.1. NCBI lineage: Eukaryota > Metazoa > Mollusca > Bivalvia > Mytilida > Mytilidae > Mytilisepta > Mytilisepta virgata. The sequence goes on from CM051521.1 coordinate 74,201,956, forward strand.
CTTTAATAACAGGAAGGGTCAACATTGACATACCACTCAATTAAAGCCTCTTTGTTGAGGCCATGCATTCATGCTTGTGGTATTTTTACATTAGGATATATTTAGAAATGGAACTGACCCAACTTTTTCCACTGATTTCATCCAGACTGGATACAATGGCTAGTAGATTTCTTCTGCTCTTGCGCAAATTTTCAGGAACTGAAATTCCCGATCAGCCGTCAGTGAAGCAGGAAATCTATTTTACAGTGAAAATTTCTAATCTAGTCTTGCGGCTGATGGGATTAGGAAAAAATCTCTTTCATTGAAAAAAATCATAAATAAGCCACCATTATCACATATTTAAATATGACAAATGTATGAAATTTATTTATTTGTATTGCTGATACAAACTGGTTAAAAAAATTTAACTTTAAAAATGAATCCAAGCACTTTAACAAAGAAAGTATTTGCAGTGTCACCTAGTAACTCGATATTAACTAGCACTAAAATTCCAGAGGAGTCAGATATTTCCATCCAGAACTTTTAAATGTCTGAACAAAAGACCACTATGTAGTGCATATATCTATGTGTATTAGGTGACCAAATGTATATATTTGCAATTTGTTATATATATCATACACTGTTAGGTAAACAACAAAAGTTTTTATGTCCACCAACAAACAATACAATAGATATTCCATGATACCAATTTTGATGCACAAGATGTGCATATTTCGTTGACTTAAAACTCATCAGAAGTGCTAAAGGCAAAAAGTGTGGAAAGTAGAAACAGGTTTTTTTCAATTTTACTGTAGATCAATTCAATTGCTAAAGTGACCAAAAGGGTCAACTTAAAAGCCATCTAAGAACAGAGTTTTGCATCAGGGAGATATTCATAATTTTCACAAATCATCAATTTGAATTTATTGCACTAACACAATTATCAGGTCTCAAAGCATAAGGATTTTTATTAGAAGTACATGTAATACATTTTAAATTAAACAGTGGTAAAATATTACTTTTAATGTTAAGATAAATCACACATGTCACATATTTCACTTCATGGATGTGCAGTACATGTACTAGTGAACTCATTATTATCTAGATCTCCCCCTGGTAAAATCTGCTCACTCCAGTCAGATATGACCCTGATAATAATGCAACAGCAATCAAATAGAAAATTGCCCATCTCTTTCCATACTACACTGAGAGCAATATTAATGAACATGAACACAGTTATCTCCTCCTGATAAGATATGCCTGTTGACCACAGTCAGATATAATGCATGTCCCAGATAAGATTGTAGCAGCAATTCAGTTGAAAATCTGTCCCATGCCATCACATTGTTTTTTGTGTCTAGAAGAATTACCATTTCTCCTGTTGTACAGTGATTCTTGTAGCTGTCAAAAAAAAAAACATTATCTGAAATAAGATTAGCTAAATTGCAATACTTTTATCACAGTTTGAAATTATACCTAAACACATGCTATATTACTACCACTTCTTTAACAAAAAAAAGATTTTTTTAAAATATCAAAGAAATTAAAAAGTATGGTGAATTTACGTTTGATTAAATGTCTGATCATGAATGGAGTCAATCAATGACTAACGCTGATGTGTTTAGAACTCATACAAAATTCTCTGGGTACTATTTAACAGGCTGGTTTCTATTATTTTATTTGACTTATCATGTGTAATAGGTAATGCTGGAAAGAAGGCACAATTTTGAATTTTTCAGGATAAATTTTAGTGAAATCGGACCCCTGAGTTAACAAAGGGCATCTTTAATATCTATTATGAAATCATTCATTTCCTGAAACAGTCAAGTATACCTTTAATATCATAGAAAATATACCCCACAAATGTCTTTTCCATAAACTCTGATTTAATTGCACCACATTTTATTCCTGTTGAATTCACAATAATATAAAACTTATACCATGCTTGCAGCATTAACATTTGTACAGATACCACATACAAATCATTCAATACAGTACATTCATCACGGTCAGCTTTTATACAAAACTGTTGCTGAATCGCATATAAAATTGTAAAGTGTTTGTTTGTTTATTTAGTTGGGGTTTTACGCCGTTTTCAGCACATTTTGGCTATTTCGCGGCGGCCAGTTTTTATTGGTGGATGAAGCCAGAGAGAACCACCGACCTTTGGTAGGAAAATTGGCAATACTAGTCAATTTAGATCGGAGTTGAACACACTCCGCCACAGGTGTGATTCGAACTCACAACCTCAGTGCTGATCATTAGTAGTCATGACGAAATACCTAGACCACTCGGCCACCGATGCCCCAATTGTAAAGTGTAAATGCACCTTAAGTTGCCAGTTTTTATTGGTGAACAAAGGAACAGAACCCAGAGACTCCATTCTTTGGCTGAAAAACTGGCCATATCCTAATAGTCAGAATATGATATGAAACCAACACAAGTGAGATAAGAACTCATAGCCTCAATAACTGTTCTGTTACTGGTTTTATTCTGTGCAATTACCAGTATAATTAGACTTGCTACAAGTCCCTCTCTAATAATTAATTAGTATTTTAATATATCAGTCTATATCATCTGCTGTTTATACTGATAACAATGTTTACTGATAACAATTCTATACTGACTGCTGCGGTCAGTTTAGAATTGTTAAAATAAAATTATAGACAGCAGATGCTATAGACAGTTATATTAAAATACTAATTAATTAATTAGAGAGGGACTTGTAGCAAGTCTACAGTATATTCAATGAGCAGTAAAAATCCCCAAAATCCAAATATCAAACATCTAAAAATTGTTTGATTTCCAAAAATAATGTTTATGGATACAAACTGTTGTTTCCTACATATGTTACAATCACCAGGTGCAATAAGTAAACACAGGTATAAACTAAAATTTAGTTATAACATGAAATCCTTAAGTTCCATTAGTTATTTTTTATTCCATGATACCATGCTATATGTTTACTAGGACTGAGTATCGTGACAAATCTTCTAATAGTATACGTATCACTATATCTACATTGTTTATTTACTGCCAATCAAAATTTAATACCAAGCTGGCAAATAAACACAGATATTCCACTCTGAAAAGTTAAAATTAAAGCTGTTCATAGTTGTAATAAATAAAATGAAAGTGTATACTAATACATTGTCATTTCGAAATTTTTAAAACATGTAACTGATATTTTCATGCCAAAAACCTGAAACCAGTTTCTAAAATTTAATCAGAAACTGTGCATATGATCAGAAATAATATCACGATTTTGAATTGATGATATCGTGAGTGCACGATTAATACTGTCGATGCATTGGTGAATCGTTTCATTCTAATTCAGGCCCCTATGTACAGTTTTAGATTAAAAGTTTAAGACACCCTGCTAAATTTCTAGGTGACAATTACTGACAAACAGATAGGTAAAAATAATATACTTTTTGAACTGACACAATTTTATTAACATTCTGTCACATGCACCTGACACAATCATTTTTCTCTTAACATTTAAGCTCATGAAGGACCAAAGTCAGAGTAAAATCCTGATTTCACAGGTTACCAAAGTACAAAATTTAATCGCCAATTTGGCGACTTATCAAGAATTACAGGGCAACAAAAATATTTTCATGGCGACTAAACTAGGCTCCACTTAGAGCCCTGTAATTTGATAATGAGAATTTTTTATAACAAGAAAACGTGCTTTACATATAAAATGTACAACTGGTGACAGATAACTTATGCATAAACAAAAACTAAGTAAGACCATACATAAATTAATAGGTTTACAAATTCTCCTAATCATAGTTACTGTGAATTCCTTTTATTCATGTTTTATCAATTTCCATTTTATGTGAGTCTAATGTTTTAACATAAGTGTCAAGAACTAAAACAAGAGGCTCCAAAGAGCCTGAATCGCTCACCCGTTATATTTTGTGTAGATCTTGCATCAATGATTATTTTTGCTATTTAATGTATACCGTCACAATTTTCTCCTTAATATTGACCTGTACAGCTAAAATATAGAATCCTGAACCCAAATAGATATGGTTGCTAGGGACTTTCTCTTCAGTTGCTATGGACTTTTTCAATGGCATTGACTCTTGACTTCAATTTTGACTTAAATATGTAAATTGCTGGGTCCTGAACCCAAATATATATGGTTGCTATGGACTTTTTCAATGACCTTGACTCTTGACCTTTCTTTTTGACTTGTACAGGTAAATTATAAGGTCCTTAACCCAAATATATATGGTTGCCAGGGACTTTTTCATTGGTTGTTATGGACTTTTTCAATGATCTTGACCCTCCATTTTACTTGTACAGCTACAATTTAATTTATATCAAGTTATGCTCTAAACATCTGTGACAATATGTCAGACCATTATTTTCTGTTTACATGTAACTAATCTTTCAAGGGCAAAAACTCCTATTAGGGTTCAATTGACGATTTTGGTCATGTTAACTTATTTGTAGAACTTACTTTGCTGAACATTTTTGCTGTATACAGTTTGTCTTTATCTATAATAATATTCAAGTTAATAACCTAAAACTGCAAAATTTCCTTAAAATTAACAATTCAGGGCAATAACCCAAAAACGGGTTAATCAATTTGTCTTAAAATTTCATGGCAGGTGGATCCTGACCTCATAAACATTTTTACTACTTGTCGTATTTGCTCTAGGTACTTTTAGTCCAGTCAAACTGAGTTTTAACCTCAAAATAATTATCTATAGCATTAAGCCCCAAATATACACAGAAAAAAGTCCCATAAAATCTAACTTGAGGAAAACTCAAAATCAGCATTTTTAATTTCCTATGGAAATTAACATTGGAAAGGGGAGATAGCTCTGCAAAAATGAGGTTTTTTTGGTCAGTTTTTGGTTGATTTTCTTAAAATTCATGTAAAGTATGATACTTTGGTAGGGTTATAAGTTCGTATTTGACTATTTTATATAATCCTCTGCTCATGAAATGTACAAAACCGAAGTATTACGGGTATTTTTTTTTTTTTTTGCGCATTTTTCATTAAAGAAATTGCAAATTTGTGGCTCTGTGTCCATTTTGAAAAAATAATGTGAAAATTTGGTATTGTTTATATCTGTAAATTATATTTGTTCAGCATCTACCTTGTTTAAAGAAACTTTAAACCACAAAAAGAAGAATATATGCTTAATCATATTTATTAAATTGGAGATTCTTTACCTTGACATGTTGAAAAATTTAATAAATGGTCAACTAATGAATTACGAAATCTAGGTTGTAGCTTGATAAAAGATGTGAAAACACGTTTGGAGTTGTTTGTTATACTCTAAAGACGGCTAAAATATCAAGAATCAATACATTCTGCTGAATTGAAGCGGTAAAGTTATAATTTTGTATCAATTTTTATTGATATTTCTGCCTTTTTTGCAGTTATCTCCCATTTTCAATGCAAATCTCAATAGGAATTTTAAAATCATGATTTTTTAGTCTTCCTCAAGTTAGATTTTGTTGGACTTTTTTGTGTATATTTGGGGTATAATGCTAAAGATTAAAACTTAAAATCTTCTGTTGGAATTACTTTAAGGTTAGGGTCAAATTTTTGCTAGATTGACTGGACTATTTAGACTTTGAGATATGAGCCAAAAAGTACATTTTCACCAATGTTCTATTTTTAGCCACTGCAGCCATGTTTCTCAATGGACAAGAAAATAAAACACACATTTTATACTAGATACCCTAAGGATCATTCAAACTAAGTATGGCTGTAATTGGTTTAGTGGTGAAGATCTTTGAAAAAGTTTACAACGTATGAATGACGGACACCAAGTGATGGAAAAAGTATGCAAACACAATTTTAAAAGTATAATTTTGATTTAAGAAAGGATGGACAACCTCTGTCCCAAGTTGATACAACAGAAAAATTTGAACAAGTTTTGAATACTGAATATAATGAATTTGTAAAATTTTCCCATTTTTAAGAATATATTAAAAATTAAGAAATCTTGAATTTTTTTTTCTTCAAATTTTTGTTGTGAAAATATATTGCAGTATTGACTTCTGGTACACACCCATGAAATTCTGTTGATTTATACTGAGCACTGATACATGATTTCTTTGTTGTTGGATTGATGGTGACTAGATCTCCAGCACAACTATCAACAGTATTTCTATGGAATAACTGCAGGAAAATATAACCCTGAAAGAACAAATGAGAGAAACAATCTAAGTCCATATTCTGGAGAATAAGGTGTTTCTTACATCAAAAGAAACAATGCAACTTTAGCCCATAAGACACTATTTTGAAATTTCATTATACGTGTGGTACTGATACATAACAAGCTCTGACACACAAAAATATCTCACCTTCCTAATGACAGGGCTGTGAGATCTGTCCTTAGCATCCGGTTAAAAAAACTGTCTTGTACAGGGCTGTGAGACCGCTACAGAATTTATTTCCCACTAAAAGTATTGCTTTTTCAAGATTATTTGCACTTGCTCTAGTGTTCTGACAAAAGCGTGAAATTGATACCAATTTATTGTAACAATATTAAATTTTGTAAAACTATGGAGTATCTCACTAGTGCATAGCTCTTTTCTCTGATGATTATGGTTTTGCCCTTTTTGATCAATTTGGAGTTTGAATTTGCTTTTCAAAATTTTCGGTTGTTTCGACTTTCAAAATGTTAGGCTTTGAGCAAAACTTATGATTCATGCATCAATAGAATATGTACATCTTGTGCTTCAGAATGTGTACAATAGAATATGACGTCCCCAAGATTATCAACAACTCAGTTGCTAGTGTTTTGACAATACTTTAAATTTCTTTTATAAAATTATCATTTTTTTTCTTATCTTCCTCTAGCATTGTTCTGTCCTTAGATGGTTTAGGATTTACCAGTTTTGGCATTTGGATTTCCTTTTTAAAATTTTAGGTTACTGCTACCACTTTCAAATTTTAGATCTTCAACACATATGATGCGTGGTAAACTGACAACATGTGCACATCTTGTGCATCAAAATTGGTATCACAGAATTTTTGTTGTTATCATGGTAAGTATTACTTGATTTTACTAACTGGTAAGAGAGGGCTAACATCAGTTGAATAATCACAGAAGAGTCAATCTCATTAGGGGTTTCTTGTAAATTAATTATTTTCATTGACATTTATGTCAAGTTATTTTCAACGATTCATATATACTGGGTATATGAATATTGATATTTAACAAGTGTATTTCTATTGGTTTTTAGTTTCAGTTAGTTTCAGAGAAGAATTTTTAATAATTTTTTTTGCTGATTTTTTCTATTTTAAGTAACAACTGCCATATTGGTTTGGATTTTTTGAAAGGGACAATTCCCTATGTATAACACTATTAATGACGCAGTAAATATCACAGTATGCCAATCCCAGTATTAAATTATATTACCAAATTAATAAATCTTTCTTGCTTTGAAAAAATCTAAATTTACCAACATTTAATCAAACATCACCACTATATGGATTTTTTTTACACTGTCTATACCATTTATCAAAGTTTATATGTAAAGTAAAGAAATAATGCCTAACAAAAACCTTAGGTTTATTTGTTGTATTTAGCATGTATTCCTCCCATACATTCAGAAATGTAAAATCATGGCTCATGCTTGAAGGCGATTCCGGCAAAGAAATCAGGTTTCATCAACTTCACAAGTCTTTATTTTGACTCTGTTACTTTTCGGAGGCATGCAATGAATTTCTTAAAAACACATTACAAACATGAGAATAAGACTATCTATTAAACTTAGTGGTAAGTCTTTTCAGGGAAGACATGTGTTGCCTGCGTACTTCTCCATACTAATGCTCTGTGCCAAATATCAGGAAGCTAACCTGTGTGGTTCCTGAGAAAAATGTGACAGAATTTTTTCTATCTCAAAAATATTCTAAGTTCCGTCAAACAGAAAGTTGACATGGGACAGATTCGTAACTGCCTTACACAATACAGTTCTCAATACAAGATGCTCTATGCCAAATATCAGGAAGCTTACCTATGTGGTTCCTGAGAAAAATGTGACAAATTATTTTGTGACGCCGATGACAACTATGGATATCGATACCTATATGTCGCCTCTGCGTAAAGCAGGCGACACAAAAACATGATCATGGTGCTTTGGAACGACACGTAATGACTTCTACCTGTTCTCTCTCCACTTCTTGTCAGCTTCAGAGGGAGAAGTCACTCCTCTCTGTCATCCTCAAGTACCTTTAGCCCTGAATATCATGTATTGTGTAGAGAAATATACATTGTTGCAATCTTACAGAATTAATATTAGGAACAGCAACTGTCAAAATGACTGACATTAAAATAGGGTAACTAATAATGAGTTAACTAGATATTATATATAGATACCTGTTCCCAAGCAGATCCAACCAACCTAGGTACTGGTTTACTGCCAAACAAATCTGGTTTTATTTTTAATAATAACCTCTTGCTTTCAGTATTCCTGAAAAGTAGAATTAGCATATATATGTGATATGTACAAACGTTTGGATATTTAATTCTGAATGAATGAATGCCTACTTTGTGTGTAACACATTTCTGTGACTGATTTCTTGAAAAATTATGATATTCTATACATTTTAACCTGGATGAATACCATCTCCAACATGTTCTCAAGTTCTAAGACTGGACACTATTTGTAAACATGGACCTATGGTCTGTACAAGATTGTGACCTTGACCTTAAAAGTGGATATTTCAACACAATTCATGACACACCTTCTAAAAGTGGTGAACAACCACACCAAGTATCAGCAATCAACTCCAAGATGTTCTCAAGTTGCAGATCGGAAGTGATTTGTAAACATGGACCTATATATAATCTGTTCAGTTAAATTAAGATTGTGACATTGACCTTAAAGGTAGATTACAGCACCATTCTCAACACACCTTCTAATAGTGGCAGACAATCATACAAAGTGTCATTATGAAACTAAAAGCATTATAGACCCGACACGCAGACGGACAGACAGCCTGATCAATTTAGGGCTTATGCATCATAGATGTAGGGCCCTAACAATCATGTGGTCAATTATCATCTGGTTTATACCTTAAATATACATCAAAACTATCACACAGGTATATGACTTACCACAGACAGACCTCCCCATTCTGTGACCAAACACAGACAGCAGATGGTAAATTATCCACACAATGTATTGACTGTATACAACCATCAGTTTTCTCTAACCCGTCTCTGGTAGCCATGCTCTTCAATTTGTTGTGCAAGACAAACTTGATGACACTGATTGTCTCCCCTTGGTTGTAACCTACTACCACCACTCTATTGTTGATATGACAACATTCTACACTATATAATATTCAGATAATTCATAATAAGCAAATAATAATGTTGAATTTGAAATATATTTCTAATCTAACAAATATCATGATTTTACCACATGTAACCCCTATATATATATATATATATATATATATATATATATATATCTAACAAATATCATGATTTTACCACATGTAACCCCTATATATATATATATATATATATATATATATATATATATATATATATATATATATATATTTTTCTGTCGCTGGTGGCCAAATATTTGGTATAAAGGGCCTGCCCATGGTAAAATCAAGATATTTTGAAACCAGGGTGAATTATTATTCAAATATATATGTTTTATATTTAATATGACATATAGGTCTGGTTTGGTTAATACTGGGGTTTTTTACCATTTCTTTTCTAGTGTGTTTGGCTGTACATGAATTATGGTGGATAAATTTTATTGGTGGAGGAGGCCTTATGATTGGGTCAAAGTAAACACGAGATGGATTTAAACTCATAACTTAAGTGTTGGCAGGCTAATGGTAGTTAGCAAATAAAGAAATAAGTCATTACTTGGCCCAGCAAACACCAATCACTTGAGACTTTAAATTCATACTGGTCTCTTATAAATATTGCTGATTTATGTTAATCAGTAAATCCATTTTCAAAGAGGCATTTCTGTAAACTCTGCTGATTAGTGTTAAACAGTTTCCAATCAAGAATATTTTTAGAAATACAAGTTGGTGTTTCATTGTTGACTTTTTCTATTGTCTTCATTTTTTAAGCACATAAATTATATTTTATGGATGGATGAATGGATGGATAAATTGTTGTTTAACATCCTGTGACAACCATTAAGTGCATAACATGCCGAGATCATGTTGATAGGATATGAATATGGACCCTGCCTTGTACAATGTACTAGACCGACATTCTGAGCCGGATTTTTAACGTGCTAGTTCACGAGGTAACAGTCGGCAGGAATACATATCCCCCCACTCTGACAAATTATACTGACTCTGAGCTGACCAGTCCTTTGCTCTTACTACTAGATGCCACATGCTTGGCATAGAAGCAACAAATACCAATTTTAATGTTTTTTGTTTGACCCAGCCAGAGATTAAACCAGGAGACCTCCCGCATTCAAGGTGATCATGCTACCAAGAGACCACTGAGGCGGTTTATATTTTATGGAGTTATTAAGTTTTAAACTATCAATATACAGTTCAGCATAATTTAATATGACTTAAGTCTACAGAACAAGATTAATGCTTAAGTTATTGAAAACAGTATATTAAAATAGAATTTTAATTCAACAGAACCATTTAAACTTCTATTTTGAATAAAAATTTATTCAAAAATCAAAATCCGGGAAATTTGCACAAGTGTGGTATATTTATAAATTACCGCTAAGTGTTGAGTAATGCAACGGTTAATATTACAAAAGGTGCTGTTAAATTACTAGCTATTAAAGGCACCTAAGTTTTACTACTAGTGAGTCCAAAAATATAGTCTTGTTTCCTGCTACCAGCCAGAAAAAAATAGGGTAGGTAGGTCAGAAAATGATTTTTTTTTTTTTATTTTTTTTTATTTTCTCTCCATTTTTTCAGGTATGGACTTCTGTGACATAATAATGTAACATGTGACAGTTCAATAAAGACATTATCAAATGTCTTTTATTTGAAAAATGTCTACATTCATGAAAAGTAAGCTTCAACACACTAGACCTACCGAGCACAATAGCGCTACCGACACTGGAGGTGGCCATGTTGTTAGAGAAAGACCAAAATCAGAGTTTGGTGATGGCTCCGAATTCCGGTAATTTGGAAAATCGATTTTTTTTTATTATTTTGTCCAAAAAACTTTAGGGTCGGACGTGAAAAAAACAGAGTCGGTCGGGTAGCAGGAAACAAGACTATATTTTTTTTGGCCTGAGAGTTTTTCTATCCAGACTTACACACTGCTTTCTACTGTTGTGACAGAAAAAATACAATTATCTTTTTTATTATTGTAGTACGACATGTAGATTTCAGTTTTGTCATCTGGTCCTCTAACGACTGTGATGAAGAATGCCCTCCCTTGTAAGGAAAATGAAGACACCTTTTCGGCTTTATATTTCTGTAAAAATAAAATTACAAATCAATTCCTTTGACTGATTGGTATGTCAACGTTGACCTTTCCTGTTTTCCATATTGTTGTTTATTCACAATACATTTACTGCATAGATTGATAAATTATTGTTAACACCATGTTAGCAATATTCAGACGTGATTTTGACAACAGGGAAAACAGAGCAGAAAAGATACTTTGGCACCCATTTTACTATGTATAATAAAGGAAACATAATGGACAAATCCAGACTTCCAAAAGCAAAATAAGTGGAAGAAAACCATGTCTGAATATTTGAGAAATAATTCACCATGAATTATTTCCATTCTAATAGGACAGTGTCTACAACATATTGACATAGGTATTCAGACACGAATACATCGTTACACAATGCAAGTTTGTACTATGACGTCGGTAAAGCTTGTGGAAAACATTACTATAATGTTGCCAAACAAGCAGTCTGGCGTCTGTGAGGTTGGAATCAATATATCCATGTTTTACCACAGATGTAGCCCGAAAGCGTTTGAAGCCGGTCATACATGTATTAGAATATGCAATATCAAAACACAGCTGTAAAGATATAGAACAAGTGTTGGGACATTTATTAGTATATTGTTTGAGATGAGGCAGAGGTTAATCCAGCCTTTCGCATTTCCGAGATAAAAAATACACATAATATTTACATGAATTTAGGAGGTAACTATGATAACTGCTGCTTAAGAAATTTCGTCTCTTTAATGTTGTTAAGTCAAGCTTTAGTTTTAAATTTTTTTTTTAATTTAAAGATTTGACGATATGTACTTGTATGTTGTCTAATTGTCTCACCTGTAACATAATGGACAGGTGTATAGCCCTGATATTTCAACACTTGAAATACAGCTTCAAAATTACATCCGCTTTTCAAAAATGGCCATTTTGTACATCCTGCTGAATTCTGACCCTCTTATAATCATAATAATAATTAAATTCAACAGCTCATTTTATGGTCAGAACATGTATTTGTACAACAAAACTGAATAAAATTCAATAAATTGACCATTTTTCAATACATGTACATTGTATCTAAAAATCTTACTTCATGAAAATCCCATCTATGCAGAAATGAAAAGCCCCTATTTTGTTTCCATAGTAACAATGACTTTGCTGTAAGACATCCAATGATAGGGATTTCTTTCTTTCCACACTTCAATTTACAGGAACACAATGCTATCAACTTCTCATTATCTGGCAACTGAAAATTAAATTTTATTCTCAAACTAAAAACTGCAACGACTATCATGCACAATGATCGTACACAATGATGGCAAATTCAAAATTATTCAATCTACATGTAATCAAAATTATATCTACTAATTGCTCCTTTCAGTCACTGCATGTAGATCTAACAACACTCCATTTTACTTTCTATCTTGATGACCTATTGACATCCTCGGGTTTTATCTTTAGGCTAATGCCTTCAAAATTATGAAGGCTGAAACATGATTCACAGATTGGAAAGGTCATCAAAACAGAAAGTAAAATGGACTGTTGTTAGATCTACATGCAGTGACTGAAAGGAGCAATTTGTAGATCTAATTTAAATTAGAGTGACTAGAAATTGTGTCTGTAATACACGGCCTAAAATGTACGTCATCATGTATGAATGCTCAGTACTATCCAAGGCACATCCACTGATGAAGTTTTGATGATACACTATGTTTAGTTAACGCAAAACTTAACCAGTCGCTCAAGTGTAAAATGTAGGTCATAATGACCCAAGTATTGCGTGACTGCTCAGTACTACCCAAGGCACATCCACTGATGAAGTTTCATTGATACACTATGCTTAGTTCCAAAGAAATGAACCTAAATGCAAACTTAACCAGAGTCACTCAAGCATAAAATGTAGGTCATAATGACCCAATTCTTGTATGACTGCTTTTAATACCCAAGGCACATCCACTGATGAAGTTTCATTGATACACTATTATTAGTTCCAAAGAAATGAAACTAAATGCAAAACTTAACCACAGAGTTTGTACGGACACAGGTAACTCTATAAGCCCCATCCACATTCGTGGGTGGGGCATAAAAATTATTAAATGAATACTTAATGGCACATACAATGTATTATATAACAATAATAGGATGTCCAAACCTTTTTTTATCTGCTATATTTCTGTGGTTATTCAAATCCTTGCTTAGTTCTAATTTTTAAATTGCAAGAGTTCTTTTTGCATTAAAATATTTACAACAAAGTTGAGGCGCTCTTCTCTAAACTACCGATAATGGCATCTGGTGTTAAATATACATCAGTAACTGACATCTGACTGTCAGAATAATATCTAAATTTTAAACATGCTTAAACAAGTATTTGTATTAAAGATCAGCTTCTTCTTCATTGTTCATAGACGGGAAACATTACAATATTCGTAATAATTTCTGACCTAGTAATCTTACCGTTAGAGAAACATCTGTGCCGACAGCTTCGTCTGTTTGAGATTCCATCGTGTCTGTCTGGCTATCTGTGTAGTTTACTTCCTGATTTTCTTTACATAATGTATGTTCTTTGTCATCTTTTGTAATTGATGCATTTAACTGTGATGATGTCAACTGTGGCTGAGGGATATTCGATTCTTTCAAACCGTTTTCATTCCAATAACTCTCTGTTAATTCTTTATTTATATTACTGATATAGTTATCTGACAATTTTATATTTCCTTGACTATCAGTATCAACATCTTGATCATTAATCTTTGTTTCCAAATATCGCAACTCGATGTCTGAATTTTCTCTAACTTCCAGTTCATAGCAACTGCCTCTTTCTTTCTGTTTTAAACTGTTTTTAGTTGTCTTTTCATCTTCAATGTTTACACTGACTGAACTTTCTGTTGCTACTTCTGTTTCCATGGTAGCACAATTCGCCATACTCTGACTGTGTCCGTCATTAACAAAATCTTGTGAATCTTCAAAGCCATCTCTAGCATCAAACTCATTCTGACGTTTTGCCATTAATCTACCAAATTTTCCTTTCGGCAAACAAAATTCTTTGCACCCTTTGATTCTCTTAGACTCATCAATAATATACTGAAATATTGATGAAATAATGAATGGACTACCCATTGATGATCTGCGTCTTGTAGAATATTCTTTCTTTTCAATAAAACTTTCCTGTATAAGCTGCATGGTTGATAACTCTGGACTAACAAGAGTAGAATGTTCCTCACTGGAAATTTTGATGCAATTTTCTGTGTTTGAATGACTGGTATAATCTGTTATTTGAGAATCTGATATTTTTTTGTTCTGTAAAGTGTTTTTATGGTATTCATATTCTGGTTCAAACAGTTCCTGACTTCCAGATGTTTCTTGAGAAAATTTGTCCTTGGTTTTTTCCTCTGAAGCATTATTATTGCAAATTTCTGTTAATACTGTCTGACTGCTTTCCTGTTTACTGGTTTCTAATATTCCCATGGGAAAAGAAACAGGAACTGATTTTTCTTGACAATAATTGAAACCAATGTTTGATTGTTTCTTTCTAGGTCTGCCTCGCCTCCTTTTCTCTGTATTTGGTGCTGCAGCAGATAAAACATCAGAATCTTGTGATGACATTTTCAAGTCCTCATTTTGCTGTGATGAACTTTTGTTCTGCTTTTCATTTATATGCATTGAATCTTTTTTTTTCATAATGAACTCTTTCGTGGACTGATGTTCACATCTGTTATCCTCCATACAAGGAAGAGTTCCTGAGCACTTGTTTTCTAATTGATGATCCTCTGGAGATTGCTTCTCTGAAGCTAAACTGAGAAGTCTTTGGGTGGGACCAATCACATCCTCCTGGATCAACTTAATAATATCTGACGTTCCATCACTGTTTATATGAATATTCTTGCTCTTTTCAGAGTTTTCTTGTAACTTTCTTTCAATGAAGAATTTTTCCTCCTTTTCCTGATCATTTGTTTCCAACTTTCCTTTCAGATATTCATTGTGCAAGGGACTGGTTTGAAGTACTGCTTTTGTCAATGAACTCCTGGTTTTCATTGTTTTAGATTTTGAAGGTCTTCCTCTTCTTCTAGGCTGTGAAATTTCCTGTGTGCTTTTAATAATGGATTCCTGTGAATATGACAGTGACATTTGGCTATGATTTAAATCAATTCTAGTTTCATCTGGCCTTTGATGTAAAAATGCTTGATCTAAATCAACCGATAATCCTGTCTCTAGCATGTCACCCATGGTTGTCTCTTGGGAACTAAAACTAACCAGTTGACCATCTCTTCTAGATTTTTGTTTTGGGTGAATGAACTCTCCTTTGGCAATACTTGGTGTGTTGGATTGTGAACCGTCAAACAAAGATTCTTGAGACGATATCTCAATAAAATGTGATGTCAAACTGTTTGTACACATATCTACCGCAGAACCTCCAAATTTCATAGGATCTACAATATCAGATGAATGACGTTTTGAATTCTGTTTCTCTGAGATATCTTCACGTTGGAAATTTTCAATTTTACCTGATAAATTATTAACAGGTATTTGGAGTGCTATATGAACATTTTTTGAGTGATTATCTGCAAATGTGATTTGCTTCCTATCGTGTTCTGTTGAAAAATTTGGGGGATTTTGTTGTAACAATGACAAACTGTCTGAATCTGTTTCAAGATCATTGATTTCAACCAAATGACCAACTGAAGACTGATCATAAGTCTTTCCATTTTCTATTCCCTGAACAGGAAGGGTTAGCTTCACATTGTTACTTTGTACTGGAGTTATTTCTCTTTCCTGATTTTCAACAAGAGTTGTCGTAACTTTTTCATCAAAGAGCTGACTGCATTTGACTTTCTTCTGCAAATTTGTGTGTGATCTAGTTTTCTTTCTCTTAATTGAGAGTTTTCTACCACTAATTTTTGAATTAAGAGAATTGTCTGAAGATAAAGATACCGTATTCGACGATACTGTTTGAGAATCTGCAATTACAATGGGAGATTTTTCAGAGTCACCAGAACACTTCCCTGACACTTCATTTGGTAAAATATTTTCTATGTAATACTGTGGATATATCTTTGTTTTAGTCTCTGAATTTGAAATAATACAGTTACACAATGTATTGTTTTTGTCTGAGTTTTTAATCTGAAATTCTTTATTGACTTTGTTACTATTCAGTGACTGCTCCTGTGTGTTATCTTGTCCTCTTGGTAAAGTTGCAATATTATTCCCAGTGGAGAATCTTGTATGTTTTATTTGTGCAGTCAATTCGTCCGAATTTGGACAGACTGTTACAAAGAGTTCACATGAATTTTCTTGACCTGGTGGATTACATTCTTTCAGCTTCTGTTTCACATGTTCCTTTGCTTTTAGAACTCGATTTACTTTCTACAAAAAGAATAAAATAATCAACAAATCAATGTATACACACTGTAATCTATATAAACCAAGGCCATATAAACTTAAATATCTGATTATCAGACACTGCTGCCTCACTTAAAAAGTTGCTGACGGAACAAATTTCTTTGATTTATGGGAAAAATTTGGTGCCGTCCTGGTATCTTCTATAAAAATAAACTTTGAAATTTGGCACCAAAAATAATTTTCAAGCATTCAATTTTCAAGAAATGAAAACAAAACGAACGTAAATTCAAACAGGCTGATTAACGATTGACTTGAATATTCGCTCCAAACAAGTCATTCCATGGAAGATACTGCCTGTTCAGTCTACAATTACCGTGGAAGCACTCTGCAGACGAATATTTGCAGAAGAAATGGAGGAAATTCGAGACATTGAAAGTAAATAATCCATTTGTATAATCAAAACGTTATAGAAGTGAATGGATTCAAACTTAAATATATTTGTATTTTGCCTAAACTGAAAATCCCTTGCCTATTTTTACAGGAAAATAAACTGAAAAAACAAATTCCCTACCTACCTTGCCATATTTGTAAAATCAATTGTCTGAGAACTAGAAAATTTATTTTAGGTCGCCTAATCGAAATGTTCTATAGAATGTTTTTCCTTGGCCGGACTGTAACCAAGCCTTGGGTAACAAACAGCATTGTTATAAAAAAATTTTAAAAATAAATTCCCTACCTACTCTGTCAGTTTTGTAAAATCAATTGTCTGTGAAAACAAAATTTATATTAGTTGGCCTTATCAAAATGTTCTATCGAATGTAACAGAAGAACTGAGTCTTTCCTTGGCCTGACTGTAACCAAGTCTTGGGTAACAGCATTGTTATAAAAATTTTAAAATCTCTGAGTAATGATAGTAATAGTTACATCTCTTTCTTTGTAAATATATTCATTAGCATATTATGTGACAAGCCCTGTATATGGAATATCATATTTATCCCTTTCTGGAGCACATAATAGCTTGCTGTTTTAATGGAAGTTCACTCTATCAATATAAAGACACTCTGTTCATGTGTTTCAAGTAAGAATTAGGACAGGAAGGTCGGGATTTGTCTAAAATGAAGTGTGCCTGACCATAATAAATTATAAACAATGCACCTAGTACGAAAAAAATGACTAGGTCCAACTACCTGTCATTTTGTGAATATGAAAAAAATCAAAATCCTGTTGACATGCACACCTCCATTATGTGTATACACATCCTACAAAATATTAAAGCTGTAGCTCTAAAATTGTAGGAGAGTTAGCCGGACAAACATCTTCCCATTATGCACCATGTACGAAAACCAGAAATCTACGATTACAAATTTCGCCTCATTCCTTCGCTAATTTTGGTGTGTGGCTTTGTAGCTCCCCGATATGCACCCTTACATCAAATAATATGATTGAAGGTCGCTTGATATTGGAGAACTGAACTCTGATGCAAAACTTAACCTAAGGCAATGAAGCACAATAAGTAGGTCAGAGTGACCTAATTTTGGCGGGAGTCTGTGTTACTCCCCAGATGCACCCTGACACCAAGTTATATAATTGTAGGTTGCTTGGTATCAGAAAACTGAACTCGGACCTAAAACTTAAGTTAATGAAGTGCAATAAACAGGTCAGTGTGACCTAATTTTACTGTGTTACTCCCCGAGATGCACCCTCACACTATGTAATTTGATTGTAGGTCCCTTGGTATCGGAGAACTGAACTTGGATGTAAAACTTAACCTAAGTCAAAGAAGCGCGATAAGTATGTCAAAGTGGCCTAATTTTGGTGGGAGGCTATGTTACTCCCTGTGATAAGTAGGTCACAGTGACCTAATTTTGGTGGGAGGCTGTGCACCTCACACCAAGTAATATGATTGTACGTCACTTTGTATGTTAAAACTGATTTTTGACATAAAACTTAAAAGCCAGTCAACCGTGTAATATGGGTCATGTGACCCCCATCACGGTCACATAGTCAGTCTCTTCAATGTGCACCTGCACACAAAAATAGATCACCCTATGTCAACAAGTAACTCAGAACTGGCTGTGGACACGCAAGCGTACACGGCCGTGGACGCTGGAGCTACTTCATTAGTCCCCCTCAACTTCATTGAGGCGAACTAAAAATAATTTACATGTTTGGTTCCAGATGAACTAGTAGCTTTGAAACAAAATTTGTTAAATTTTTCTTTTCGGATTTCTTTTATATTCATTGTCATAATGGTAACCATACTGGTCCACAGGAATTCCAGGCAAAATTATGAATAGAAACCAACGAAAATCATTCCACCAAAATTTCTTTCCAACTGCCTTTTCTTTTCTTTTTTGTATGTTTTAAGGTGGACATTGTTACCGTTGCATGGGGACAGATAATAATGAATACATGTGATAGCAATAGCAATCTTATGTGAAATAAATATACTTACTGCCAATTTCTTTTCTTTCTTTGCAATTTCCTTCTTATACTTTTCAATTTTATCCTGAATTTCCTGTAAAGTTAATATATACGCTTCAAATGTTTTAATAATAGTTGTAATCAATAACTATAAAGAAGCTGGTTAATAAGAGTGTTATTAACCTGAACATACCAAATACAGGGTCAGATGAACTTTTGATTCTATTAGTGGAGAAATGGCTTAACATCCATTATTATGGTCTGTGCATTAGAGAAAGACAATAGAATCTTTCCAAAAATTAGTTTATGTGGCCTTATTGGTTTCCCTATGCCTATCCCACCCAGCAGTGTTCTATAGAAAACTCCATACAATGCCTTGCACTGTCATCACAAACCTTAATAAAGTATTTGAAAAACATAGAAAAGCTTTCGTTCTTAAGCAGAAAACCCGCCTTTAAGAATACAATAAGGCCACACAAAAAAATATGCGTTTCTGCGAACCTGACCGACCCTAACTTTTAGTGCCTACCCTTAAGTTATTTTTGCCATTTGTGATCCAGCGCTGTTCAAGCCATGATGTTTCTCCTGTAGAAACCAGTCAAAACTTTTTTAAAAAATAAAAATATTTGCCTAGCTATGGACCCTTTTTTTTATTATCTTGTTAGCAGAAACACACATATATTTTTTTTGCCTAAACATAATCTGATTTTTGGCAGATATTGTAAAATATCAGTTGCTAAACACAATATGAAATCCTTTGGCTAGTTTGCTACGCTTATTTGCCAAAAAGACTTCATATTCTGACTCATGACGGACATTTTACAATATTAATATCCAGAAACCCAATAATTTATACTTCTCTGTCATCAAACTGTTATCTACGTAATTGTCACCAATATAAAACCATGAAAATGTTAATCATGGGTGTAGAAAAATATCCTTTCATGAAGACCAAAAAATTGTGCCAGCACCATTAGGTAATTGCAGTGAGGTAAGAGATACTGTGAATTCAGTTATTTTCGTTGACATCATATTTTCGTGGATTGGAGAAAAAAGACATATTCGTGGGTTCTTACATGTAATTTCATGGATTTCAAATTTCTCAACAACAAAAAAATCATAATAATATTGATCAATAATAAAATAAAATAAAAGTACCATGGTTATTGAGTTATTGTTGGTGAAAAGCATTCAAAGTCAAAAGTTAAATATAAAACATGTTTCTAATATGCAAAAGATTTATTTTGAAGTGTAATCAACAAAGTTATCGATATCATTTGTCTAAGATTTGATTACCACTAATATTTACAAAAAGGCTGGATTATGTCCCTTTAACGATATGACGGGTGTTTATCTCTTGACTAAATTCTTTGAAAATGTGCAAAAACGAGATATTGTTGGATAATCATAGTTTGCACGGATGGATAAAAAATAATTTCCAATTTAAAGATGTAAGTGGAAATTTATTTAATCAACTTTGCACCTTTATTGACATTTGAATACATGCACAAAAACATTACATTCGAAAACCGAACACTACTCACACTAAGTTCGAAATCTTGATTGCTCAACAATAGAGAGATCGTTCAACAGGACAAGATTGGACTTTGGACTTTATGCAAATTGCAGAATTATATATGCCTTGTGACCTATGAACCTATGAACTCTACCTTTTTGTTTACCTTTTTGTTTACTATATGAAATACACAATAAGAGTTAAAACATGTCCCTGACAGAGACTTCAAAACTTCTTGCCGATAGTAGGCGGATAGTTGATCAGGGAAAGGAAGATGATTTACATACAGTACTGAACATGATACTTACATTGGTCACTGCTATGGACACAAGGATGCAAAAGATCGAAAAGGGAGTTGATAAAATAGATGATCTGAAGAATATTGTGACATCTGCAATTGCTAGGATCAGTGATCTGGAAAAATCAGTTAACGACATCAAGATGAAAAACGCCGAAATTGAAGCCAGTATTGAAGGGGCTAGCAATATCTTTGACACAGTGGAAAAAACCGCCAAAGACAATAAATCCAAACTCGATAACCTCGACGCTAAAGTAAATCGTTTGGAAAACATGACTCCGACATTTTACGGATGGAGAATGACCAAATTAGAAAACTAGAAGACACTATTCTTGATCTCCAGTGTAGATCAATGAAAAACAATTTGATTTTCTCAGGCCTAGCTTACTCAAAGAATGAAGATTGTGAAACAAAACTGAGAAATTTCCTATACCAAGAACTACAAATACAACATTACATTGAATTTAGCAATGTACACAGATTTGGCAAAATTGGGCGTAATGGGGCCAGACCCATTGTAGCAAGATTTATTTACCGTAAGGACTTTGAGCATGTATTGGAGAACGTCTACCGCCTCAAAGGAAAGCCCTTCGGCATCAACGAACAATTTCCGGCAGAAATAGAAAGTCGGCAAAAAAAACTCTATCCAATCATGAAACAAGCCAAACGTGACGGAAAGCAAGCCACACTGGTTAGGGACAAGCTGTTTATTGACGGAGAACCATTCCACCATCCCAATAATACAGAGAGAAATTCTCGACAACCAAATACTGGTAGCTTTCGAGACGTTTTGATGACGCCTACGAACAACAATAGGCCATACAAACGCAAGGCTTCGTCAAGTCCCGTTATCGAGGACGCTCACAATTAGGAACGCCATGGAGACCATAACCTGGACGTTTTAGACTATTCTTCGATTTTCGAGGAAAACTGTACTGTACATAAAAATGTAACTTTATTGTTTCTTAATTGTTGTGGTTTGAAAAATAGATTTAAATATCCTGAATTTAAGGAACTGGTAATACAAAATGAAATTGTTTGTTTTGTTGAAACAAAAACAGATGATTTAGATGTTATTGATTTTCCAGGGTATGAGTTCAAAATGAAGAATAGAAAGAAAGTTGCTAAGATTAAATCAGGGGGCATAATTCTAGGTTTTAAATCCGAACTATCTGAAAATATTAAAGTACTTTCTATGGAAAGTAATTTTGTTTTGTGGTTTAAAATTTCATCAAACTTATTTAATTTAGATGAAGATATTATAATTGGTATTGTACATATTCCTCCTGAGTACACAGCTTATTCATCTCAAGATGCATTTAGTGAGTTAGAAAATGAGTATTTAAATTTTTCTAGAAATTTTAAGTATGTTTCATTAGTTGGAGATTTCAACGGACGGGTAGAAGAAGATGATGACTTTATTGTAATAGATGAGATAATAAATGATAACAATATATCAGATTTTGTTGAAAATGCTGTCGCTGTTTTAGATTTATTGAATATTCCTAGAAAACGGAAAACATTAGATAAAGTTAAAAATGGTTATGGGAAAAAACTTTTGGATTTCTGTAAAGGAAATAATTTATTTATTTTGAATGGTCGTATCGGTCAAAACCAACATTGTGGTAAACTTACATGTAGAAATAAAAGTATTGTAGATTATAGTATTAGTATTGCAGAATTGTTACAGTATTATTTAGATTTTAACGTTATTGATTTTTGTAATTTGTTCTCGGATGTAAATTCTCCACTACAGATAATTTTGGCGGGTAAACAATCAAACGATCCGTTAAATAGCGATCAGTGTTTACATACTGATAACAGTAACGGTATGGAAAAAGTTAAAAAATGGGACGGTGAGAAAGTTTCAGATTTTAGAAATGGAATTGATACTGCCAAGATAGAATTACTGAAGACTGAAATCGATTCATACGGGAATGATGTCGACATAAATGGAATAAATGATATTGTTAAAAAATTGTGTGACATCGTTTTGGCTTCCGCAAAGTCAACTTTTGGGGTAATAAATCGAAATAATAGAAAAAGTGTAAATAAAAAATTTGGTAAGATCGCAAAAGAATGGTTTAATAACGATTGCAAATTTGCAAGCCAAAATTATCGAAAACTGAAAAGAAGGTTCAAGATGCGAAAAACTAACCAGAATTATGAAGAAATGAAATCGTCTGAGAAAGTCTACAAAAAGACTATGGATAAAGCGATAGCTAGCTATAGGAAAAAACTGACAAAACAAATTAAAAATCTTAGAACAAACAATCCAAAAGAATACTGGAAATTATTAAATAGTCGGAAAAACAAACCGCAACCAGACATATCGATAGATAAACTTTTTGATTTTTTCAGAAAATTGAATGCCGCCCCTGAAAGTGGGGATAATCTAAATCTTCCAACCCTTGACCCCTATGATATAAACAGGCTTAATGACTTTTTAAATGAACGAATTTCTCAAGAAGAGATCTTAAGATGCATTAAAAAGCTTAAGAATAATAAAGCGTTTGGGGATGACCTTTTGATTAATGAATATATTAAGTCAACATCTGATATATTATTAGCTATATATGAAAAATTATTTAACTTAGTTTTTCGGAGTGGTGTGATACCGAATAGTTGGTTAGTTGGATATATTAAGCCTATCTATAAAAACAAGGGTTGTAAGATGGATCCTAAAAACTTTCGACCCATTACAATCTTGAGCTGCCTAGGAAAACTCTTTACCGCTGTACTTTGTGAACGTTTGACAGCATACTGAGACGAATTCTTAATCTTGAACGAAAATCAATGTGGTTTTCGTAAGGGTTATTCAACTGTTGATAATTTATATTTAATTAACTCTTTATTTGATGTTCTTAAGTTGAAAAAGAAAAAACTATTCTGTGCATTTATTGACTCTGAAAAAGCTTTTGACACTGTTTGGAGAGATGCTTTATGGTATAAATTGTTGTTAAATAACATGAATGGTGATATGTACAATGTAATTGTGAATATGTATAGAGGGACGAAATCCTGTATTGCATACAAAAATTTGACTTCCAATTTTTTCCCATGTAATAATGGAGTACGGCAAGGAGAAAATTTATCCCCTTTTTTGTTTTCATTATTTTTAAACGATCTACAATCATTTTTGGAAACATGTAATCTAGATGGTCTTAAAACTGTCACATCAGAGCTAGAAAACAAACTCGATATATTTTTAAAACTCTTTGCCATCCTGTATGCAGATGATACAGTGTTAATGGCCGAGTCTGCCACTGATCTTCAAAATCTTTTAAGTTCTTTCGCAGATTATGTGGATATTTGGAATCTTAAGGTCAACGTTGATAAAACTAAAATAATGATTTTTTCAAGAGGAAGACAACCAGAAAACTTGTATTTTCACTATAATGGTATCAAATTAGATATTGTTAATGACTTTAATTATTTGGGAGTAGTTCTCTCTAAAACTGGTAGCTTTAAAAAGACAAAGCGGAATAATGTTGACAAGGCAACAAAGGCGTTTTATGAGGTTCTCAAACTGGAAAGATTACATAAATTGTCAGTGGCATGCCAACTAGATCTCTTTGATAAGATGGTAAAGCCTGTTTTGTTGTACGGTTGCGAAATCTGGGGTGTTGGAAATAACGACGAAATAGAAAGGGTTCAGTTGAAATTTTGTAAATTATTATTAGGTTTAAAAACTTCAACTCCTTCTTATATGATTTATGGCGAGCTGGGTAGGTATCCTCTTGATATTGATATAAAAACTAGGACTGTTTCATTCTGGTCAAAATTATTATCAGAAAAAGAGTCAAAATTGTCATCTATTATGTATAAATTATGTTTTCATATGAGTGTTGTTGATAATGTTAATTTTACATGGATGGATAAAATTAAAAGCATATTTAATGAATGTGGTATGTCGAATGTATGGAATACACAGACTTTTATGAATACGGCATGGTTAGTTAATTCAGTAAAGCTTCGGCTTAAAGACCAGTTCGAACAACACTGGCACTCCTTAGTAGAAAATTCACCGAAAGCTTTAAACTATAGACTTTTTAAGGCCGATTTCAAATTGAGAAATATTTCGATACTCTTGAATACCACCATGCCATTGAGTTTTGTAGATTCAGAACTACGAATCATAAACTTCCGATAGAGCAGGGGAGGTGGAATAATATAGACAGAAATAATCGTGTTTGTGTATTATGTAATAGCGAGGATATTGGGGATGAATTCCATTATGTTTTACAATGTAATTTTTTTGAGGTTTCCCGAAAACTGCATGTTTCTAAATTTTATACGAGACACGTTAACATCCTAAAATTCAGAGCGCTTATGACGTCTGAAAAGAAATTTGAACTGATTAAACTTTGTAAATTTATTAAGCTTATAAATAAAGGTGTGTGTGCTCCTGGCTGAATATGTATCGTAGTACCTATGTGTCACTTTTTGTAAATATTGTACATATTTATTCATTCTCTATACCTATGTATATGGTTTATTGAGAAATAAAGATTGATTTTGACAAATTATAATTAAAGGCTTAATAAAAAATATAATATTGCACTAACGATGTTTGCTACCCAAGCTAGAAATAAAGCTAAAGAAATTACAAAATATGCATTGAGTAATAAAAACCATATAATAATCATGGCAAATATGTCCTTCACTGAACACTTTACTATGGCTCACCGGAAGTGATGAACTGTTAAAAAATAAATATACCATAACGTGTACATTGTTTAAAGTATTTTTATATTTTCATTAATAATCTAAGCCCATATTCCGTCCTGTTTAGCAAACTAGCATATTTCTCCCAAGATAACATGGTCATTCTTACTTCCTCATTCGTTTGAATGTACAAAGTCAAACAAAGAGCTACCATTCTTGGCAATGACCCCAAACTTTTCGATATCTCTTTGTAATAAGTCACGGACAAATATTTTGTTGGTTTTTAAATTCGTGGATTGGGTTGTCAATAAAATCCATAAAAATTGGTGTACAACGAATAATAAATGTTTCACAATACTTTTTGATGATGATGCTTTAACTTAAAGGTGAAAAACAGCATCAAAATGACTGTTACTCAGCAGAGATTTTTTGATAGAGAAAAGGGAGTACCAAAAGGCAGAAAAAACCAACAACCTACCTGTTCATCAGGAAGTAAACTGGTACCTTGAGTGAATGAAAACGCATTTTGAAATCAGCACTTGTGGCTTACTTTAGAGACCAATCTGTCTTAATCAATTTAAAATTATATGTGAAAATGATAGATGACATATGTTTCTCTATTCTCATTAAAAACCTAGATCTCATAATGAGTTTACAATTTTGCAGTTATATTATTTTCTGTTATACCTTGTGATTTTCCATTTTATGAACAGCTGTCAATGTGATTAGTACTGTGCTTGTAAGTCTACATGATCTTCACAAAGATTGTACCATTTGCATTTAATCACTGTAGATTATGCCTTGAATGACCAACCTATAAAAGAGAATATTATACATAATTTTTAAAACTGAAGATCTTGAAATTTACAAGCAAGGAGAAAGGATAGACAACTTTCTACATTTGTTGAATTTTCTACAATTTAAAATTTATTTCATCCCCTGATTCCTAACTATATGTACATTGTATATGACTACCAAGGACTATAAATGTTACAGTCCTATCAGGGCTCTGCCTGGAAAACACTGTTAGAGAGAAGTGACTTCACCTTCTGAGGCTGTCATGGAGAAGTGACAGAGAGAAGTCATTATGTGACATTCCAAAGCACCAATTGGCACTATGATTATGTTTTTTTTTAAAGAGCTAGTCCTATTCTAATGTTTTAGTGTTTTTTTAAAAGAAATTCAGATTCATTCTCTGATTTACAGTTCAATTGGGTTAAGGCAAATTACACTTGCATGCTTTCTAAACCAGACTACAAAATGTGTATGACAGAGTCAACATAAAGAAGTTAATAAAATCTAATCATTACTTCATTAACAGTATCTTTCTCATGGTTTTTCTTGTTGTCACTACGATTCAGGTCGTCTAAATTATTGTTATTCCGGTCCAACTTACTGTGGTCCGAGTTGTCAGCGGGCCAAGTTTACCCATATTTTTCTTATTGGATTATTTCCCTTTGTTTATTGATTGAAAAAAATGTGGTCATGGACTTTATTTTCATTACACGAGTCGGAATTTCCTTAAAATAACGGCTGTCATATTCGCAATTTTGACCATTGAATTGGATCAGGCGAGTAATTAGATTTATAGTCAACTCAAACACTTCACTTTTGGGTGAAGTGAAACACTACAAGGCGACTTCTTGGCCCAAATTGCCCTCCAGGTCATGTTTTGTTTATGGGCTCAATAAACCATTTACAAAATTTCTCTATTTCTCTAACAGCCAAGGGTGTACTGACATGATATAAATGTCTACTGTCTACTTGTCAAATCTAAACAGACAATAAATTATTTATTTTTCTCTAATTTAACAGTCTCTCGACCAGTGTTGGAAAACTTGATAATCTCACTAGTAAGGTTTATGTTCTCATAATAGAATTGGGTTTCAAAAATTTCCTTAGTTACGCATAAACAAACATGATACAGTCATCTGCTTTGTAATAATAGATGTCCTTAAACAGTTTTGAAATCGGGACAAAAAATACTTGTCTCTGGACAGACAGGATTCATTAAGGGTCAAATCTGAACATGCCGTTTTCATCTACCTGTTCCTTTCCGACCACCATTGTGACAGCTGTTGTACAATACATCCTTCGCTAGGAAAATAGTTCTGGTTTAAATGACAACTGACATATGGATATAATATATCTTGCTTAATGATGATGTTAAATTATAGTAAAATTTTGTATTGATTACAATTACTACATGTATATACTTGTAAGGTCGGATATTTTTTCAGTAGAAGATTCGCATGAATACATACTGGTGAGCATAGTGACAAGAAGACATTGGGAGAATTTGATGCCGTTGGGCAGTTTTTAAAGCCTTTAGAAAATTAGAGAAACAGCATCTTATATAATGATTTATGAATTATTAGACCTTTCCAATCTCGATAATCCAATGTACAAAGCAATGTCTATAAATCAACACAATATGATGTAACAGGAACGAACTCTAAAATAAAGTAACATACTTTTTACCCGTTCTCCACCAAAACATCCAACACTTGCTGTATTAAGCCAATCCATATGTTCCACAATGTCTGCTTAATTTCTTGCTATATCATATCATATTAACAATGACATCTTAATTATTTCACATTGATGCACAGAATTCAGTCTTTAAATTATTTACACTGTCCGAATTCAAATCCACACATTCTGCAAAATAGAAAAACTATACACCATCAGATTAATTGAAATATATCATATGAAAAGTGAGTAACATTTTGCTCTATTACAAAGAAAATTACATTACTGTATATTCACAAAATCAGGATGTGTGGGGTATTGATGAATATGCAGGAAAGCTGACATATCTGGAAGGCCGAATTTCTATGGTGCTTATAAAAATTAATTGTAATTTATATACAAGAATGACAAGACTTTGACACGTTTTATTAAAGATAAATACACCCTACTTTATGAAATGCTGTTTTATTTTTTGTGAGCAAAAAAGATACAAATTTCTCAAAAACCTAACATTTACAGATACAGTAAAACAATTACTCATTTGGGGGAAAATGTTCCCAAACTAACATAATTATATACGGCAAAACCACCACACATTTATCCAATTACAACTATTTAAGAATATATTAGGTAAAGTAATACTTTTCACCATTTCACAAGTCTGGACTTCTTTTCTGTTTTAAAAGATAAATTGTTATAGAAACATTTTCTACACATTACTTGGATTATTCTTAATGCATGTCTGGAAATTTTTCTTTCAATTTTATTGTCTTTATAATTTTCTATAAATTTTAAAAGGAGGTAAATGAAACCTATTTTAAAATGCAGTTTTCAAGCAAAATTACAATGATATATGATTTTGTCTTCTAACATATCTTGTAAAATTTTCTGAACCATTCTCCAGATATTAAAACTTCTTTTATAATCTTTGTTGTCTTTGATTTTCCGAAATTATTGCATTCATCCAAATTTTGTGCCAAATAATTTTTGCTGTTCTGACATTTATTTTTGAACACTGAATATGATGTCCCTTTGAAATTAAGGTTCCTAGAAAAATTTCTTATCCAGACAGAATTTCAAGGACAAATTTATTAAACAACGAAGTTCTTTTCTTTTTGATTGTTATTCTTTGCATGCAGCAAATTAAGTTGATTGGAAGCTAACACAATAATGGCTGTGTACTAAAAAAAATTAGAAAGAATAAACAGGTTTGGAAAAACCCCTAATTGGCATACTGTACTCCAATTGGGATATAAAAAACTTTCACACATTCAAAAATGTTTTACCCGCGAACAGAAATTGGTAAATATTAGCCAAATGTTGTCCAGTCTTATACATGTATCTCCTTGTTATTATCTTATGTTGACAATAAATTAAACAGACCAACACTATTCTTCGTATTTTCTCTCTTTTTATCTGGAATAAATTTGAAATCAATTATAATTACTTTGTTTTGGTGTACTTAGTTTTTTTAATGATTCAATTCAAAAATTTGGATTAGCTCTCTTTAAACAGCCTAAATGGAAGCCGAGCAAACTTTGAAAATTAATGTGTATAATTTGCTTTTGTAGTTCACTCAAGTCGTTTTAAAAATATTTTTAAAAGACTCATTTAAGATGTACAGATATTTTTAGATATTATTTGCACAAAATTATTATTATAAATGGAAGTATTATAGTGTTTATATGGCTTCTAAAATGGGTATAATAGCTTTTAAATGCAATTTTATTCTGTCTAGTTCGTATCGTATTTTCATGACAGTTAACTGAGCCTAAAACAGCTTTGCAAATACACAATAAAAGAACAACAACTCTAAAAGTCTCTAGATACCCCAATTGGGGTATACCATTATACTCCAATACGCCACTTTCGAGTTCGTTGCAATTCCGTCAAAAACTCTGGTTTTAGTGAATGTCTTTAGTGCGTTTACGGGCATCGTCACTTCCGTCTCCGTGTTGAGCGAACGGTTGAAAAAAAAATGATGCTATGTTGCATGAAATATTTGGCAAATTAAATTCTTATAAGTCCGTCGTCGTCCGCAGTCATGAAGGAATTGTGATAAAGTACCTACGGAGCAAAATATATTTCTAGATCATCCTGCATAATGACGATCACGAAGACGCTTGATGAACTTTAATAGTGTAGGGATACAGGCGTGCCCCACAATCTGGTAAATGACGTCATAAAGGCGCGCATAATTGACGAACTTTTCCGGTGATGGATATAACACGAAACTTCTTTATTTGGGTATTATATCCCAATAATGGAGTACAGTACACCAATTAGGGGTTATTCCCGAACTGATAAATTAGGTACATGCGTAGGGATTCATATTCACATACATTTCTGCATTAAACAACCCTTCGAGATTGGGGCGGCCCTGAACTACTATACCATAGATCAGAGCAGCAGTCTCGAACGGTTGTTTAATACCAAAAAGTATATGAATACGAGTCCACAGGGGTATCGGGTGCGTTCGCCCTGGGTTCGTTCGCCCTATTTTTATTAAAAAAATTATTAATATTAATAGTATTTAGGTTTTTTAAATTTATGCCGATATTTATTTACTATATACTAAAGAAAATACTTGTATCTCAAAATTCATGAAAAAAAAAAGATAGAAATTATTTAAAATTAATCGTTTGTTCTAGAGCATTGATTGGCTTCATTGTTAAAATTGTTTTTATTTAGGACACTTTTAATGACTGTTGATTTTAATTTATAATGCTGATTAGGTATTACGGCGAACGGACCCAGGGCGAACAGGTATTAGGGCGAACGGAACATGGATAACTTTGTTCTATTTCTAAACCAAAGCATATACAACTCACCAGCAATGTCATTGTTTATGTTAGAATTAACTTATTAATTTATCTCACCCATAAAAGATAAAGGAACTTGGGTTCTCATAATTTTTTTTAAAGCAAATTACTACTGAAATACTTTCTTTATTTACATTATTAAATTGAAGTCAGATTTGTTTCTTTTGTAGTTTTGGCTTTACTGTATTTTAGAACATATCCTGTTTTCATAATTTAAAGACCTTTATAGCAAATTGGGGCTCAAAGCTTTATGTCCGATTTTGAAGTGTTATAGGTTCAGATTTCTACCGTATTTTCACTACTCAGTCTACACATGTACAGATCACTCCTGTTCTGTTATCGTCAAACCGAAACTGAATTTTCCCGCAAAAAACATTTACTTCCTGTAAGCGGGCGCACTCGACATTTCCGGTCAAATGGAAAATGGATGCAGAAAAGCAATGAATGTGTTTACATTTTTTCTGATTTCAGCGTGTTTTTTAATAGCAAGCGTTTCTTTCAGATGATCACATATTTAAATAGTATCTATCTAAAATGTCATGCACACAATTGAGTCATGTCCTCGGTGGAAAGTTCACCAAGCAATAGTTTGAACAGATCTGTGAATGGACTTGGGTCTCCTTCTCCAAAATCTTATGATTATTTATTGAAATTTTTACTAGTTGGTGACAGTGATGTAGGGAAAGATGAACTTATAACAGGTTTAGATAATGGTGCTACAGAATCTCCATATGGCATTTCTACTTGTGGTAAGACTATGAAAAAAGAATATACTGAGACTCAATGTTTTAATTCAGGAGTTATATATACCCTCAAGCCCAGTAATTTTGTTCTTTTATTGAGAATTGACTTGTGTGTAATGATTCACCATAGAGTACTGAATCATAATTTGTATTTTATGTCACTGTTTGATGTCAGGTACATGGTATCAAGACACTTCGTTACCTGGACATTTCGGTACCCACTGAAAAAGACAATTCGGTACTGAGACTTTTCGGTAGTGAGACATTTCGGTACTAGAAAAAAAATTAGTTGACAAATGTGTTTTTGTGTTATTTATCAATAAAATTATATATGAACTGTTATAAAATGACAACTGATCTAAGTTTTGATTATGTACTGTTAACAATTTGTTATAAATTGTGAGATATTATAATTGTATAAATTATGTATGTATCAATAAAGAAGTAATAATGATGTTATAACTGTAAAATGATATATTTGTTTGATGTCAATTTTAATAAAGAATTGTTGATTTTGCAATTATCATTATTTAAGCAATCATCGGTAATTGAAAAAGTTGTTAATAAATATATTATTGATAATTGTTTTTTTTTTGTTTTCACAAGTATTTTAACTTGGACCGTTTTCTTTTAATCATTTAAATAACATTTTAAATATCAAAGGAGATCGGCTGATACACAAGCCAAACTTCGAATTTGAGAAATCATGGAAGCTCTGAATTTTGTTATAAAATTGGGTGGACTACTAGACACATTATTCTTCAAAATGGCCAGTGAATGTAGTGACTGCCATAATGAAGTCCGTGCAAGACAAGAGGCTGTGCAATGTGACCAGTGTGCATGTTGGCAGCACAGAACGTGTAATACTGGTAAGTAATTATTATCTTTTACTAAAAGACATTATTCTTGCTCCAGGTCAATTGTTTAAACTATCCAGATTCAAGTGACGAAACAGAATATATAAATACAATCAACATGAAATAGATATACTATCGTCAAGAATATACAAAATATTTTAATTTAGATAATAAACTAGCTGAACCGATATGTTACAGTAATTCTACATGAAATCATTTTATTACAAATCTTCATATGTCATTTTTATTACAGACTGATACAACACATGGATCAGCAGTCCCATCTTCAAGGTTGAGTTTTGGTCCATCTTTATGACCAGCATCCGTACCAACAATGATGTCGAGGGCTGGCACAACCGTCTGAATAGCCGTGTCCATACCAGGGGACCAGTCCCATTCTATCTATTGGTGTTGGAGCTCTTCAAAGAGGCAGCTGAAATCCCAATGCAGCTCAGACTAGTGTCCGAGGGTAAGCTGCAGCGACACCAGAAGAAAAGCTCAAGACAGACACAAGGACAACTTTTCAATCTCTGGCAACAGTATAGTGACAGACAGATCTCAGCAAGCCAGCTGCTTAAAAGGTGTGCCTCCGTTTACAGACCGTCTGTGTTGTAGACTTTTTGAACTTTTTTTAAATAGTGCCGTTACTATAGTGTACATAAACTACATTCAAATACTGATTTTATAAATATTAAATATTTAAAATGATTATTTTCTTTGTTCTTATTTTGCCTTGTAGCCTAATAAAGAATCCCCTTATTAAAATTCCACGCATTTAGTGTTATGCCCTACAAATATATAACACAATTTACTCAGTATCGAAATGTCTAACCTCAGTACCGAAATGTCTCAGTACCGAAATGTCCATAGTCAGTACCGAATTGTCTCAGTACCGAAATGTCCAGGTACCGAAGTGTCTAGGATTCAGGTACATGGGGACTGCTTATGATAGCGGGCGCAATAGGAACATATGCATTATGTACATATGGGTCATTAAGAAAATCTTTGTTTAATGGGGGCAGCCATATTGTGCTACATACTAAAGCTAGAAAAAGTTTCGTTTGCCGGAAGTAAGTAAACTAATGGACATAACTTGCTTCAAATTATAATTTTAGATAGAATCGTGATACCAGAAATGAGTTTCTGGAAAGGGCTAATATTGCTGTCCTCACATCATTGGCCATGCCAACAGCATAGTATGAACAATACAGTCCAATGTTTATTTCAAAATTAACAAATTTTTTCTCAGGTAAAATTAATGAATTGTGCAGTTATCTGATGGAAAATTTGTGCTAGCACTTGCTACTTTTCCAAAATATTTTGTAAAAGTCTCATGTGTAGCTACGCAAACAATTTTTCAAGTACATATGGAGCATTCACAAAACATAAAAGTTGAACTGGATGGACCTGTGATAAACTTTAAACCTCAGACCAGAATTTTCATTACCAGTCCAGGATCAGACGTTTAGGCTTCATATTGGATACATTTGTAGCTATTGATCACATACTTTTTCTACAGACATTCTACTGAATTTTTTTCACATTTTGATCAGGAGTTCGGAAATTTTCATTAGCAAGATCCTCTTAATATTAGCAAATTTATATTTCTGGACTGGAGGATACGTGCATGAAACATTGAATCATTCAGAATGGCCAAATTTTAAAGATTTGTTACAGAAACTGTTCTTGGTATTGTGATGTTTCATTTATTATTGGCTATCATGAACATAGGTATTGAAGGCTTATTATTATTGCATTTCAGGAATAGATTACAAAACTACAACAATTTTGTTGGATGGAAAAAGAGTAAAATTACAGTTGTGGTAAGATTTGTAGGCAGTGTTCCATCTAGGACTTAAGGGCTAAGGGCATATTGGTAGTAGAAGGGGCAATTTAATATACATGTAGTTTAATTTTTAGGGTTAGGTTGCTAAGCAACCAAAACCCTTATGCCGTCGGTCGTTTGGTTGGACAATGAAGGAAACTTTGGAAATCTGGTGTTTTGTGGAAAAAGTTGGACCAGAAGTTTTTGAAACTATGTTTTTATGAGTAAATATGCAAGCTTATCTAGGATTGAAGCTTAAGCAAGGCTAGTTAAGCAGCTTTTTATTTCGATTTTGAGATGACACATGCGCAAAGAAACCTCCATATTTTCCGAATTACGACTATGTTTATATTTGAATATCATATAAGAAAATAAACATTCCGCGGTAAAATAGTCCTAATATTTGTTGTTGCTGTTGTAGTTGTTTTTTAATAGAAATGTAACTGAAACACACCGAGAAGTGTAATTGTCCAGTTATTTAATAAAAGATGTGTGTTTTATTGACGATTTCCTTTTTGTTTTGAAAGCCGTATAAAGTATTCGCGCCTTTTAAAATGTACAATGCTATCGGCGTAAGGATTTTGAATGTTTACATTTGCACGGATATCTTGGGAAGGATTACAATCAGGTTTATTTTCAAAAGATTTCAAAGGTAAGTTCCATTTTTGTTGTGAACGTGATTGTTAACTTATACAGAACATATTTTGCACATTATTTGCTTATTCTTCTTGTAATTCTGATGGTATTTTGTGTATTTGATTAACCTTTTGACCTAATCATCGTGACTTCATTTTGTCAAACCTGTTGGTCAGTGATAGAATTGCATACAGGTTATTTGAAATGCCGACAACTTGCACATTAAGATTGAAAAACAATGTGTTTATCATTAATTTAGAAAACGGTATTATCGAAAGTATAATGGGTTTATTTTAATTGAAAGCTTGAATGTTTACGTTCTGATCTACCTGCACATGCGCAATGTAGTGTAAATATATTGTAGAAATGACCCCCTTCTACAATTGTCCAAACTTTGTCTTTTTATATAACCTTAATAACTTGAAGACCTTTGATTTCTGTTTATTTTAATTCATCAAATCATTATTATGCGTTTGTCTTTTTAAAAAAATTCAATTTAGAGTGATAATTCAAGAAGCGTTAGCCGACTCGTGCTTTCTTTGATTGATTAGTGCATATTTATTGAAATAATCATCAGCAATGTTTGTACAAATAAAAGTCAAATGCTAGCAACCTAACCCTAGCAGTGCTATGCACTTTGATTAAGAAATATTATTAATTCAATTATCTAATGTCCTTTTAATAATTCGTTTAGTTTCTTTTAATGCTTTAATCCATTTGCAATTCTTTCAGTCCTTTAAGTTGTACTAAAACTTTTTGTCCTGTATTTTACATTACACTTAATATAGATGAAAGAGGGGAATTGTGTTGCTCCCCTCTATTTTAGGCTACCTGGAACAATTATAAAAATAAATTGTTGGTGTTAATCTCTGACCATTATTTGATCGTCTTAGTTGTAAAGTATTCATAATATAAAATTTTATAATAGTTGATTAAGTGGCATTATATTTATAGGGATTATTTATTATGACCAATGACTGTAGTAAAGAAATTTTGATGACATAATCAATAATTGGGTTTAGAAAAAGTTTTATTTTATTGTTTGGGTATGAAGTAGTTGTTTGAAATGTGAATTGTCAGGAAACTGAAGATTTTTTTTGCATAAGACAGAAAGTGACTGAAAATAGATTTTTTCGTTTCCATTTTGAATAATAGAACAAACAATCTTGGTTCTCTTATAAGCTTTTCCAAGGCATCATAAATAATATATTAAATTTACATAATTATATTATTTTTTTAATTTTAGGGACACATCAGGTCAAGGAAGGTTTTGTACTATTTTTAGATCTTACTCAAGAGGTGCACAGGTGAGATATATTGAAAAACTTCGTTTTTCTGAATATTGTAAATTAAATCTTTTTATTTCGAACTTACAGGAATCTGACAATTTGACTTATCTTTATATATAACCATTGAGGATAAAACATTTAACTGGTATTTTGAAAAACTGACTTTGATGTGTATGAAATAATATGTCAGATGAATATGATTTCAGTAGAGAAGCAAATGATTTATATAAATTATATCACTTTTTGCAAATGTATGCCAAGCAAGCAAGCATTTGAAAACATATAGTCATGTATGCATATTTACCTCATATGCGTTCCAGAAGTGTCCACATAAGCAGGTGGATATGGGTCGTGTCCGGTCCGTTTCCAATAGGATACTAACTTTTGTAAACAATGTAAATGGGGGCAACCAAAATCGAGGTAGTCGTCTTAAGTGAAAATGTGGATGATGTTTTTATGACAGTAAAAGTGTCAAACAAGGAGGAAAAGGGATAATTACCAAAAAATTATCAATAAATTTACATTTACTTATTTTGACATCGTTTCAGTGTTTCATGATTGCATTGAAATGAAAATATTAAAATCTTTACTTGAATTTTAAGCTGTCACATATGAGGGAAATCATAATTGTTTATGTCCACTTCAAAATGTTAATTTTCTTTCACCATGTTATTCATTTTCATTGGCTTGGGTGATTATAAATATTTGAAAATTCTACAATTTAAAAAAAAATCATGACAAAGCAATGTTAAGGTTGTAAAGCCATAGATAGTTTAGATTTAATATAATACGTTTTTAACAAGGATCAGGCATATCCTGAAAGACCACATTATTGAAACTTTTGGGAACAAAACTCAGGTGCCTTTAACCACATCACACTGGACGTGGTGACATCCTATTTTCATTTGGATTCATGAAAATTTTGTGGGATTCACCATTTTCAAATGTTGTGAGTCCAGGATTCACCAAGACTAAAATTATATTAGGAACCCTGTACATTTCAACAGTGAAACAAACTTATGGTGTACAACCTTTACTGACATGAACCTCATATTTTCAACTCTAAAAGATTGTTATGTAAAGGTGAATAGATAGGTGGTAAAGTTCAAATTTACTTTTGCAAAGAATTTTAATATTTTGACAGGTAATCTGGCTAATGGGAAAATGTTACTTACGTATGTTACACAATTACATATATTACTACATGTAATGCATCACTGATTGCAGAATAGATTTGCATGAACCATACGTCATGATAATCAATAACTTGACAATTTATTTTAACATGACTGCTAAAGGATTGTGACATTTTTAAATGAGTCTATAAATAGTTCCAATGATATGTTATTTATAAAGTATTCTGACAATTTCAGGGCATACTATTGGTATATGATATAACAAATAAGTGGTCATTTGATGGAATAGATAGATGGATTAAAGAAGTAAATGAGGTGAGGTATATAAAAGCAAAAATATTTTTATTCAAAAGTGAATAGGGATCAACATTACCTATTTAAGCGTAGTGTGCAACTCATTAATTTTCAACACCAACCTTCAATATTTTAGCACCACGATTCATTCATAACAATTTTTTAATTAAGGGCGGAACCCTTTATAGGAATGTAAAACGTTAATTTTGTAATCAGTTATATTCCATAATGTCGGTAATATACCCGAAAGAAACTGATGAAATGAGGCAACCGAAACCAAATTGAAATCTAAATAATAAATGTCACGCTTTTTTCAGTTAGAAAAATATACCAGAACGATGAATCTGTGTGAATAAGAAATATTTAATAAACAGGATAGGAGAAATTCGTAACAAATAGAAAGTATTTTGATGTTTAGATCATTTCAGTTATGGACAAAATGCAATGTGTGGCATAAATTCATGTAAATTGACTAACTTTAAGATCATTATGACATTAAAGAATATTGCATGTTTGGATTTCTATAACATGAAACCCCTCCTGTTACCGGTACAACAAAGATTTCAACCTAACTATTCCTAAGTATGAACATGACCAAACAAGTTGGAAGATAAATATTTTTGCTAGTAGGGCACTTGTATGATGAGTAAGAAACCTCAGACTGCTGGATTCCTATAAAAACATTTTAATTAAGAGTGCTTCTTGAGTTACAATGTAAAATGGGCCACAGTAAATTTTGATAAATATACCTCCGGGGGTTACTCAATGATATTTAAATACGGAATGTGTGGCAGATTTGGGTCAAGATTTTACAAACCAGTGGAGGTTTCCGGTTGTGATTTTTTTCGGGTATGTAATTTCAGCTTTCCTGGATATATTTGGGTCACAAATTCGTTATAACATGGATAATTTTGGGTATGGGTTCAATCCTCAAGTTACCCTACCCAAGTTTTTCCTGTGCTGATCCCTGTGATTGAATTTTCTAGAAAGAAAGCTAAGACTAAGTTGACTTTCTTTAGGGGAAATAATTCTTATTATTACAATTCATCCAAAAAGTGATGTACAAAATACCCAATATCATCCAGAGTAGTTATTTGTTTTGGGTATAGTACATTTTTAGCTCATCTGGACAAGGGTACATTTTTAGCTCATCTGGACAAGGGTTAAATTTCAGAATTCAAATTCATCTAATTTTTCTGTAATAATGCATTGTCTACAAAAAAAATTTGCAGTCAACTCTTGTTATCTGCTCGAAGTCTTTCAAATTGACAATTTTTTAGCTCACCTGACCCAAAGGGTCAAGTGAGCTTTTCTCATCACTTGGCGTCCGTCGTCCGTCGTCCGTCGTCGTCGTCTGTTAACTTTTACAAAAATCTTCTCCTCTGAAACTACTGGGCCAAATTGAACCAAACTTGGCCACAAGCATCATTAGGGTATCTAGTTTAAAAAATGTGTCCGATGACCCCGCCTGTCAACCAACATGGCCGACATAGCTAAAAATAGAACATAGGGGTAAACTGCAGTTTTTGTCTTATATCTCAAAAACTAAAGCAATTAGAGCAAAACTGACATGGGGTAAAAATGTTCATCAGGTCAAGATCTACCTGTCATGAAATTTTCAGACGAATCGGTCAACCCTTTATTGGGTTATTGCCCCTGAATTTTTAATTTTAAGGAAATTTTGCAGTTTTAGGTTATTATCTTGAATAGTATTATAGATAAAGATAAATTGTAAACAGCAAAAATGTTCAACAAAGTAAGATCTACAAATAAGTCAACATGACCAAAATCGTTGATTGACCCCTTATAGGAGTTTTTGCCCTTTAAAGACGGCATTCAGCGTAAACTTTGCTTTTAAGATCTTTTCCTCTCAAACCACTGAGCCAATTGAGACCAGACTTTGGTTGAATGGTCCTTGGCTGGCCCCCTTCCAAACTTATGTCTGGCATCCCCGACTTCCATGGCTGCTGTTACTAAAAATAGAAAAAAAAGGGGGGGGTGAATTTCAAAAACCTTCTTATATGAAACTACAAGGCCAGTTGGAACCAAAGTTGGCAGTAATGGTTTTTAGGAAGTTCTCTTTCAGAAATATGTCCAATGACCCGGACTGTTAACCAAGATGGCCGCCACAGCCGAACTTAGTTTAACATAGGGCCCTATGGGAAAATTCATTGAAAAATATTCTTGCCTTAAACCACTTGACCAATTGGAACCAGACTTGTCAGCAATGGTCCTTAGATGGTCCTCTTAGAGAGGTGTGTCTGATGACCCGGACTGTGAACCAAGATGGCCGCCACAGCTGAACTTAGTTTAACATAGGCCCTATAGGAAAATTCATTGAAAAATTGTGTTGTCTGAAACCACTTGACATATTGGAGCAGGACTTGGCGGCATTGGTCCTTAGGAGGTCCTTTTTCAGAAATGTGTCAAATTTCGTGGACTGTAAACCAAGATGGCCGCCACAGCAGAACTTAGTTTAACATAGGACCCTATGGGAAATTCACTCAAAAATCTTCTCGTCTGAAACCACTAAGTCAATTAGAATTAGACTTGGTAGCAATGGGTCCTTAGATGGTCCTCTTTCAGAATTTTTGTGCGACGACCCAGACTGTCAACCAAGATGGCCGCCACAGCAGAACTTAGTTTAACATAGGGCCCTATGGAAAAATTAATTGAAAAATCTTCTTGTCTGAAACCACTTGACATATTGGAGCCAGACTTGGCAGCATTGGTCCTTAGGAGATCCTCTTTCAGAAATATGTCCGATCACGTGGATTGTCAACCAAGATGGCTGCCACACCGAACTTTGTTAAATATTGGACCCTATAGAAAAATTCAGTTAAAAATCTTCTTGTCTGAAACCGCTTAGCCAGTTGGAACAAGACTTAGCAGAAATGGTCCTTAAATGGTTCTCTTTTAGAAATGTATCCGTTGACCTGGACTAAACCAAGATGGCTGCCACAGCTGAAATTAGTTTAACACAGAATCCTATAGAAAAACCAGCCAAATTGACTGCAACACTTAAATTTTTAGGTCTGCTCAAGGTGAAAAGTTAAATCCAGGTGAGCGATACAGGCTCTTGAGAGCCTCTAGTTCGTCAACTCCCCTGAAACCACTGAGCCAATTTAAACCTTGGGTGGCCCCTTTCCAAACTTATGTCTAGCATCCCTGACTTCCAACTGACATGGCTGCTGTTACTAAAAATAGAAAAAGGGAGGGGGATGAATTTCAAAAATCTTCTATGAATTTACATGGCCAGTTTCAACCAAACTTGGCAGTAATGGTTCTTAGAAGGTTCTCTTTCAGAAGGATGTCTGATGACCCAGACCGTTAAACAAGATGGCAGCCACAGCCAAACTTAGTTAAACATAGGGCCCTATGGGAAAATTTATTGAAAAATCTTCTTGTCTGAAACCACTTTACCAATTGGAACCAGATTTTGCAGCAATGGTCTTTATATGGTCCTCTTTCAGAATTATATCCCATGACCTGGACTGTCAATCGAGATGGCTGCCACAACCGAACTTAGTTTAACATAAGGCCCAATGGGAAAATTCATTGAAAAAACTTCTTGTCTGAAACCACTTGACCAATTGGAACCAGACTTTGCAGCAATGGTCCTTAGGAGGTCCTCTTTCAGAATTGTCTGATTTCGTGGAATTTGAACCAAGATGGCCGA
Organism: Mytilisepta virgata; assembly: GCA_028015205.1. NCBI lineage: Eukaryota > Metazoa > Mollusca > Bivalvia > Mytilida > Mytilidae > Mytilisepta > Mytilisepta virgata. The sequence continues at coordinate 74,243,327 of CM051521.1, forward strand.
CACAGCCGAACTTAGTTTAACATAGGACCCTATTGGAAATTCACTCAAAAATCTTCTGGTCTGAAACCAGTAAGCCAATTAGAATAGCTTGGTAGCAATGGTCCTTAGATGGTTCTCTTTTAGATATTTGTCTATTGACCTAGACTGTCAACCATCTTGGCTGCCAAAGCCGAACTTAGTTTAACATAGAACCCTATAGAAAAACCAGCCAAATCTTTAGTCCTGCTCAAGATGAAAAGTTCAATGCAGGTGAGCGATACAGGCTCTTTAGAGCCTCTAGTTCTAGTTGCGAAGGGGAGGTACTTTACTTCTTCTAGTGAATCAAAAATCTCTTTGAATGCTGGAGTACAACAATAGTTTACCCTAGTATCGAACATGTATCGATACATCTATTTATCCATTTTGAGATATACTTACGTAATTAATGTAAAATGTACTTTGCGTGTAACATATATTTATTTTGAATAATAAAGAGTTGAAGAAAAATTGATTACAATAGATGAAAAAGATTTGACAATCCATTACTGACATAACCCATATGTAAATGCACCAAGTGCAAGACGACAAATAAATCATTAAGTTGTTAATTGTAAACCTTTGTAAATAAATTGACACTTAATAATATACTCAGAGTGAATTGTTTTTAAATTAAGGTGAATTCACAATAAACAAATAGCCCAAAAAAATCAATAGACACCGATTTTCAGTTTAATATGGTAAATAAAACTTACCTGTGAAGACAATTAATACGAAGGTGGTGTTTTGACAGATGATGATTATTTGGACATTTATGGAATAAAATTTTCATTGTTTTTTAATTTGGGACTTGAACATGTAGTTTAGTTCGAGATAGAACAAAAAATTCAACTCGTGCAAATTCGACTGAACAGGAGTCAAAATACATATATTTGCAATGAAAAACATTTGAGACCACTTTCAAAATTTTACTTATGCGAGTTGGAGATACCGAGAGTCGACTCTAAATTGAAATTCAATAAAATATTATGAATCTACAGTACTACTAGAAGATGCTGCTTTCTGTTATTTCAGCATGCACCAGGAGTACCTAAGATCTTAGTTGGAAACCGTTTACACTTGGCATACAAGAGACAAGTCAGCGAGGCAGCAGCAGAGGCATATGCATTAAGAAATGATATGGCATTCTTTGAAGTGAGTCCATTATGTGACTTTAATGTGACAGAATCCTATGCCGAACTGTCTAGACTGGCATTAAAGAGGAATGGAATGAGCAGGTCATGGGGACATAGTAAAGGTAAGGCTAAAAAACTTAAGTATCTGGTTCCGAGACACCACCGCCCAAATTTGAAAGGTAGCAAATTTTGTAACACAAATCAGTCAAAATGAAAGTAAGAAAACATCAATAAACATATTTTATATACAGGTTGCACTTTCATGTGATCATTAAATGTTTTTGATATACAATCAATTGTCTGAGAACCAGAGTATTTATTTTAGATGGCCTAAGTGTTTTTATTGTTAACTATATTTAATCAAAGTACATTTCCATATATATTAATGAATATAAGTAAAAGTTATAATTGTTATCATTTAGCCTGAAAATGAAGAGATATGAGTTACTCATTAATATCTGACATTAAAACTTTGGACTTTGCTTTTTACTTGAAGAAAGGCAAAGTCAAGCCCCAAAGTGCTATTCCCCTCTCGCACAAGACCTGGAGTTATTCACTTATAATCGTTAATTTTATGAAAATTAGCAAACACAAAGAGAAGGTTTTTTCCCATAGCATCCAATGAAAGTTCAGTCCAGCAAAAGCTATTGTGTTGAATATCCTATAAAAATCAAAACTACTGCTAGTACATGCAAAAGACAATCAATACATTATAGAATACAACTTACACAAACCTTGCCTACTATTCCATGAAAAATTAACTTGTATTTGAAATTACTATACATGTTATAGCAAAGCCTTTATGGTTTCAATAGAAATATCAGCCACATATGCACATCTACACATAGTGGTTCTATTTCTGTCTAGTTTTATAAAATAATTTTATATTTTCTGATGTATGGAGTGCACAAAATGATTTCATGAAGAGCAAAAACAAAAACTGAATTGGGCAATAATTTTGTGTTTTATTTTTCTTTTCAGTGCTAAGTTTACAGGAGTTGGCCTGTCATACAATTGTGTCCTGTACAACCATATATGGCATAGATCATTTACCATTACCACTAACTCTGAAATCTCACCTCAAGTCATACGCATTGACAAACAAAACCCGTGCTCGCATGCTTAGTTTTATACACAGAGATAAGAGCAAAAAACCAAAATATCTAAATCCAAGTGACTCACCACCGATGAACTGTAGAAAGAGCTGTTGTATTAGTTAGCAGATTGTGGATTGTATAGAATTTTGTATCGAAAGAACGAGATTGTATCTGTAAAATATGATGGCGTGGTTGGGGTTTTTGTATATGTACTCGAAAATTAGATTATTGATGGAGGTAGAAAAGTATGGCAGTAAAATGTATGATGACCACCTTGTATTATTTTTTATGTACATGTAAATTTCTTTTGAAATTTATTTTCATAAATATGAATTTTTGTGTTGTGTCTTGTTTGGGAACAGGTGATATAGTAAGGCTTTCAGGAAAATTAAAATTATATTATACTGTCAATAAGTTTTCAGATGAGTATCGTTGTTGAAATAAAAACTATTTGCCTTCAAGACATTGGCACATTTTTAAACACATTCAATTCCACATGAAGAACTGAAGTGTAGAATTTATTGTCTATAATTTGTGAAAGTGAAGAGTTTTGAGCCCTCCTAGTATAGGATAATGAGAGTTATCTATATTAATTCCCTGTTATAGTTTAAAATATGTCATAATACAATGTCATGTAGATCTGAATTTTATCATTTTATTGACAGAAAAAACTATTAGTTGAAAATCTGCAGAGGGGGAGCAGACAAGTTGGCCAGAAATCTGGTTAACTGTCACTCAGACATTTTCTTCTTGAAAAATATAATTGTTCGGTTGGTTGATTTCTTCTACCGATTATCCATTACTATTGGTTGGTTGATGTCACCAAACTGACTATTGTTACAATCAGCTGCATATTTATTTGTCTTCATCCAAATATTTAAGGCACACAGAACACTAATGTCATGGTAAGTGTACAGGGCATACATGTACAAATGAAAGATGTGGTTTTGATCTGCACAGAATGTGCATATATTTTAATTAGATTTATTGTAGGTTCTAGAGTACTTTTACAACTGTTAAAGAAGTTATATGTACTTAATCTTAAGTTGGTTTTTTTTTTGGGGGGGGGGGGGGGCAGTGGCGGTCACCTTTCTTTTAATTGGTGTACTACTAAATTACAGCTTTTTCTTTAAGTATTTACGTCTTGTTTCAAGGCTGAGTTGTACAAGTGTTGTTTTTTTTTTTTGGAATTGAAAAATCTTATGATCAGTAAATATATTTAAAAAGCAGTGAACAGTGCTTTGTTTTTTTACTCAATAGATTGGTTGGTATCTTATAATTATACCTCTATGTAAATGTATATTATGTAATACAGATACACTGTATATAAGAAGATTTTGTGTTTTCCATGTAATATTTTGTGGTTGTGCAGTAATGTGATAATTTTACTAGTCAAAACATTAATTAGATTTACCAAATATATAGCATGTTATCTTTTGACCTTTGCCATTAAGGTCAGTATCAACAACACCCTGTATACATGTATGTAAATAAAATATTCTATATTCTGTAATAAATATACACAGGCTGCAACAAAGTTGCTGAATATGTATTCAGTCATAAATTTTTATTAGATTGTACTGGATATATGTGAATTTATCTAAGAATAGTGCTTGATTTATACATTTAAGAGACAGACCCATTTGCACATGAATATTTATTACCTGGGTGAAAGTACAGAAGGTGCCAGAAACTGGAAATCGGGAAGAATCCATTATTTTACATGTATATAGGAATATATAAAGACTAAAATGGTCAAAATTGAGAAATCTGGCAAATGCCAGAAAACTTTCAAGCATGTATAAGGTTAATGGTTGAAGTTGGAAATCAGGGCATGCTTATAAATTGATAACATTGATCCCAAAAGTGTTGTTTACTCCTGCAGTGAACAAAACTACCTTTTTACCTGTATAATACTTCTGATTTCCACTGAAGCTAAAAGAATGTTTTGTACACATCTGCAGGTAAATATACATGTATATAAAAACAATAACAGGCAAAGCAGTAGTTGGAAATTGGGAAAGCTTGTAAATATTAATTCAGAAAGTGACAATATACAATACGACTGATTTAAGCGTGAACTTCCAATGTTTATACAATCTGGAAAGAGTGTCTTAAAGATAGGTAAATTCCCGCCCACTAGTACATTGTATCAAAACAATTGGATGATACTAAACAGTGGCCTGTTGAAATCGTATACAAATTCATGGTCAATATTACACACAAATTCCATGCGCAGGTGCTTTCCTTAGTAAAAAACATGTTTCGAATAAAAGGCATTCAACCTGTGGTATATACATGTATTTCTTGAATTCCGAATGAAAATATACTATTTTGTCATTTCAGCATTGTTTAAATTGATCTCCAACTTTTGAATTATTGTTTTGGTTTTGAACACAAATGACGAGTAGTAAACCGATGAAATGTGCACATCTTGTACATCAAAATTGGTATCAAAGAATTTATTTGGTTCACCGAGTGAAAATATCGAATTTATCATCATCAATGTAATGAACAGCATTCTTTCACTCAAGGAAATTACATAACAATAGAAACCTAAAGCTTCATTGAAAGCTGAATTTATCATTTTGACGGGAGTTAATCTAGATATGTGAAGACCATTGATCTATAACACATTACTGAACAACAATAATTCGCTCATGTGCTAGGTGAATGTGAATTAAAGTTTTGTTCATATGTGGTGTGGATTTAAGGTATTCAAAGTTTACAGCTTAGTTAATAGTATATATATGATACATTACACTTCAAATAATGTGGTTTCACTTATTATGGATCACTAGCCTGTCAACGCCGAGGTTGTGAATTCTAATCTCACCTGTGGCGGGGTGTGTTTGATTCCGATCTTAATTGACAAGGATTGCCAATTTTCCTACCGAAGGTCTGTGGTCTGCATAAAACCCCAACTAAACAAACACTTATTATGGATGAAAAAATGTTTTCTTGGGATTTTTTAAATATTTTGAATTGGGGAAATGCACAAAATCAAGTTCTTTATATGATGATTTAGATTTTTTACCTTAAAAATCTTTATGCCACAAGATAATGCAGTAATGAGAAGAAAGATTAATTTTTTTTCAGTGCTAACCTTTGAGCTTAGAAGAAATGAATTTAAAACATTATTGTCTATTTCATTGTGGTTTTAATTTCCTTTGTTTTAAATATCCTATTAGAAATTTTTTTTGGGATTAAGTACTGAGTAAAAACTCAATTTTGTACCCTGAGTTGAAATTTAGGGTACAACATTGTGTCTTTGTAAACATAGAATTCTGCTGGGAATGTGGATTTCAATCATGCTGAGAATATCAACAAACTATGTATAAATGAAAATCTCAATTAAAGTGACTATCCTTTATTATTAGGACATAATTTCATTTTGATGTTAATTTCTCATTGGCACACAAAACAAATATATTTGGCACACAATACAGAATTTATTTATCCTTTTTTTGCAAGTATACAGCTGACTAAGAAAATATATGATAACTTAAAACATCTAAAATACTATTTTGCATTAGAACTAGTTAAGCAAAATGTTATTAAATCTTTTCGTTGGATAAAAAGATATAAGTACGTAATTCTAAGATAATTCAGTATTGTTCCATTTACAATGTATTGATTGTGCTTCCAAATTTTTTTTTTAGTATTATCTATATTGATAAATATATATTCAACATATGATGCCAGATTTTATGCAAAAGATCTGCATATTTATCTTGTCACGATTTCCAAAATGTGCTCCATACTGAAAATTTCTAAAGCTGAAACAATAGACTAAAATATTGTGGAGCCTTATGTGAATCTAATAATATACTAAATGTAGAACTAAATTTTAGTCCAAGGTCTAAGTGACAAAAAGAGTACAGCTAACTTTTAGATATGTTGTAATATATTATAATAGTGTGATGTAAGTATTTGTTTTGTTATCAAAAATTAGTCTTTCCCATAATCCTTTACCATTTAGTTGAGACAATTCTGTCTCATAATTTTTGAAATTCAAGTAAAAAAATTTTCATCAGCTGTTACAGAGAAGGTTGAACAATGAGAATTGTGTTTATGGTTTTTCCTCATTGTAATTTCGAAATAGAAATGGTTTAAACATTAAATTGTCTGTTCTTTTACAAAATATGTACAAAAATGTCCTGTATTTGTATGTAGCCATTGACATAAGATGTTATATTGGCATTCAAATTAAATAGAATCTCGACATAATTATTTTGTTTTTATTTAGCCTAGGGTCTCTTTGTTCATCTGTACCAAATATCCATGTGAGTTTTTGGTGTCATTTGGTGTCTGTGATCTATCTGTTGCTTTGTGGTCAAATAATAAAATATTTTTAATATTTGAACCACTGATCAATTGTGACATTCTGAGATTCCTCCACATCAAATGGTCAATTTTAGAATTTTAGACTTAAGAACAATTGTTATATAAAACTTGGAAGATTGCTAATTCTGTCCAGAATTGGCACACATCATGTAATGTAATTTACATATGTTAAGTTTATATGGTTTGACTATATAACAATATTTCTCTTCAAAAAGTTTTAAAGTTTTAAGTAAAATCTGTTGATTATTACGAATTTAAATTGAAATACAATGTAACTGCATGGTACTGATAAATGACCAGTTCTTGTCATCTACTTGCATTTTGCTTTGTCAAACATTGCAGTCTCAAGTTGAGGGAAAATTAAATTGAAATTCAACACATTGATATATGATGTTAGCAATATTTCCAAGTTTCATATATTTGTGGAGTATGTTTGTATAATGACCCATGGCCCAACCAATTCTAAACCAAACTGTTGGTTGTGGTAATCTAGAACTAATTGGGACAAATTGTAGCTGCAATTTTGTTTAGATGATCTGATGATTCGAACTGCTCTCCAAGACTGCCATAATGGTAAAACATTTTAATCTGCTTCAGGTGGGCAAATTGAAGGGTGCCTCTAGTTTAAATTAGTATATTCCTCTAGGGAAGCTCAAAGATTAAAGGGTCATCATCTAAAGGATATCGGGTATGTATTGAGAAATTTTAAAAAGGATAAGATCTTTCATTATAACACATTTATAAGGCATTTGTTTTTATACAGTCAAACCTTTTATATTTCATATTTATCCAGAAGCCATAGAAAACATATACTGTCTGTGAGTTTGTTTATACAAAATAAGGAATTCAAAGAAGTGTAAATTGTGTTTTATCTGATATGATTCTGTATTGTACCTATAATATTCAAGATAATATTATATTAAAAAAAAATTTTTTTTTCTTTAAGTGGTCCTTGACAATTAAATTGTCTTAAGTATATCATGAAAAGGTGACATCACAAAGTAAAATGGAAACCCATTAGCTTTTGTTTCACCATGGTAAAGTGGGAGGTACCTAATTGAAATATATTTCAGATTTTTATCAAATTAAGCATGCAACTAGAGTACGTTGAACTGCATCTGAATATAAAAAAAAATAATGTATGTCCCTTTAATACATCCCGAAATATGGTGTTTCAAGTTTTGGCAAACAGATGTGCAAATACATAGAATGCACGTATAGATACAATGTACCACTACAAAAAGTCAAATATTTAGACTCAAAATTATGATTTTCAAATCCGGTCCCTAGAAAAAAAATTTAAATGAAATATTATTTCCATTGAAATTCTCTTTTTATTGATATTATATTTAATAAAGGTCACCAGATTGTTTTTTTTTAGTATATTATATTTATTACTATATGAAGAGTGAAAATAAGCATCAAAAAGCCAAAATAAGTGTAACGTCGACGTCACGATAAAAAATGTACATTTTTAGTGTCGTATAGTTGAAGGATTTCCACAACATAAACGAAGCTGGTGACCCTATGTTTAATAACACTGAAACGAAAAAGTTGACAGCAGTATCATATCGTTTTTATAGAAAATTCTAGAGATTAGTTTTTGAGAAATGACGATTAAAATTCAAATTATTAATTATCTTCGACAGTTTTTGTATGAAATCTACAGTAAAAAACTTTTATTTTAAGGATTTTAAATCAACCTTATTGAAGAAATATAAAAGCTAAATATAATTTTTTTTCCTGTGATATTTAGATGCAGTTTCAAATATTCAAGCTGAACGTAAAATTTCATGAAAATCCGTAATTTAGCGGATTTAGGTACCTCCTACCTTAATTTGATTGAGAAAAGAACATCTATTAGCTTTAATAAGAGTAATTTGCTTCTAAGGATCAATTTGATAGGTTAAATCGTGCCTTTATATATAACTCTATATTTCAATGATATTTATGAAATTTTGCGTGTAGCTAGAATATACGAGCTGCATCTATAACTGTCTAAAGATGGGACGCTATAATCATGTATTATAACTTTCATATTTATTCATTAAGGTTGATTTAAATTTTCTTAAAATAAAGATCTTTAATGTCGATTTCATGTAAATAAGCCGAAAAAAGTATTGTTATTGCTGTCAACATTAATTTCTGTTTTGTAGATAATAAAAAAATTACGTGTTTTCTCTGTGGAAATCATTCAGCTATATTATATATTGCAAATATTTGTAAGGAATCAATGTACCTTGTGTGTTAAAACACTAAAAAAAACATCAATTTCACCGCACGGCGACTTCGTTAACATTATTACTTTTGCTTGTAATTAACGCTTGTTTTCATATAAAATAAAATAATTTTAAAATAATCTGGTGATCTCTATAATAAAATTGAACGATGGTGACGTGTATTTTATTTAATTGACAAAATTGACAAATTTTTATACACCGTATTTCGGGAAGTGCATGGTAAATAGTGTCAAACCGCCATACATTTGTCATATTTATTTTTCTCGATATTCGTATGCAGTAAAACATGTTCTAGTTGCATGCAAAATTTTATTAAATATGATAGCCCAATGCATTTAGGTACCTCCTACCTTAAGATAAAAAAAAGATGTCATTAAAAAACAAAATATCAAAGCAATTGATCAATTGTTAATGTGTCTGTTATTGTCTATTCGAACCCCCGGGACAAACATGTCAATCATGATATATATACTTCACCTTAAGCACCAAATGTCTTATTTAGTTATAAGTACGTGTTATAACCATCACACAAGTTTAAAATACATGCAGTTGAGGTAGGATACTTCTTTCACTATCATTCGAGATATTTTTTCAATCTAAATCTCCATGTAATTTTAGTTACACATTTCCGACATTGTTGCTAATTATTGATCATGCGCGTATTATGACATATAAAATGCTTTGGAAAGATGCCTCTTTTTTATTGATAACATCAAAGAGGTTTGCCATATTTGTTCCATTATTATCACTCTCATTTTCATGATTTGTACGCCGCCTTTTATTCGATATTTTTCGTTTTTAACCTCATTTAATTTGTATGAGTCTTGTATTCCACATTGATTTTCTAAACTCTAATTGTCTTCTTACTCGATCTTTCCCCCTTTCCACCAAAACTGACCCGTTCTTATAATATCTGGCGATTTCGGTCGATTTTTTTCATGTTTACATCATAATAATCGTGCATAGTTTTACTCCTTATACCGTATTTCCAAATAGAGTTTATACGCCCGTTACCAGTGGCGTAGCTTGCCTCTTTCTACATTGAGGCAAGTATAAGGACGGAATTTTAGGATTTTACCTGATTTCATATCATACAACGTGTCATTAATGATCTAACACGATACTGAAGCTAAGTTACTGTAAATATTAAGACATTCATACATAACGATGGTAATATTAAAAGACGATATATTTGCGTTCACTAAATATTGCGCTTTGGAATTTTTAATTTCATTCTAAATATCAGAAGTTAAGCACAAAATAAAAACATTTTCTTTCACTTTTCCTAGAACTTCCAATGGAAACAATCAGATGAATAACCGTTGTAGAATCAAAGTACTGCAGTACTGTTTACTCCTCGGGGGGGGGGGGGGGGGGGGGGTCACTTCCAATATATGATGAGGTAGGGATGAGCCGCTGGAATAGGTACCTTTTTCACGCTTCGTAATATATGATAAGGGTGTGTAATTGAGATGAAAATATGCGATAAGGAGAGGAATTACTGATGGGATTATGTGATAAGGTCAATATGTTGCATCTAAATAAATTATCATTCAGTCTGACAGTTTATGTGTATAATCAATCATTGCAGTATAAATCAAACATTGTTTTTCTTGAAAGTAAAGAATTTCTGTTCATTATAATTGTTTTGATCCAAATATATGAAAAGGTATACTTTTCGGCATAAATATATAATTAGGTATACTTTTCTGCTAAAAATATGGGATAAGGTATACATTTTTGAGATTTTTAATATATGATAAGGGTGGGGATCCTGGTGTGCCAGCTGCTCACCCCTACCAAAAAACATATTGAGTGACCCCCCCCCCCCCCCGAGGTTTACTCGGATGGTCTCATGATCTGATGGCTGATGAATTAATGATAGTGATATAAACCTAACTGTATATATGTTACAAAATGTTGACAGCGAGATGTTTCACCTGTATCCAATTTTGATAATTAAAATGTTGAAATGAATAAGGCATCTCTTAAACATGTGAAAAATGCAAAACTTTCAAATGTTGACTGTTCCCCATAGACTTTCACAACATGTATATACAGTATAGTGAAGATTCATAGTCACTAGAATATAACTGAGAGGGCCAAGCCAAATAATTGCCATGCGAATGCTAATACAACTGCGAACAAAATTCATTGACTGTCTATATGTGTTTCCTTATCAACTGACCCAATCACCAACTATTAACAAATTGATGATGTCGTACGAAACAACACATCTTTATGACTTTCGTGAGGCAAGGCAAAAGCTGTAGTGATATAGCACTTTAATTAAACTGCAACTAGAACACCCCCTGTTGTGTTTATTGTTTATGTCCTTAATATAGTAAAAGGGTGATATTTTGTGCATAAATATATTAACTATTTAGATAAAATATAGCAAGAGAACAAGTTTTAACATATGCATGATAGATATAGATATGCACAGTATTCTCCCATTTATTTCATATATTTCCATGGAAACAGGGATAATTTGAATACCATTTTGATTCCAAATATTTTTAATAAAAAAATACACTACAGTATTCTCTATCACAATTCTCATACAATGTATGTTTAAAACCTTTAAAATGTTGTCATTTCAGTGAAAATAAATATTTGGCATATGTATTGATACATGTATGTCTTTCTTCATAGTTTTAGACATGGGATATATGTATTGTATTTCAGTAGAATTAATTCCGACAAAACTAACCCCTTGCTGAAAGAAGCATATAATGTAAACAAAAAATTAAACGATGAAGGCATGTACACATGGTACACTCATGCCTTGAAAATATTTGAAGAATTTGATCTTGACATTAAAGAATACGAAAAGTTTGATAAACCTTTTCATAAAATTAAATATAATTTTAAATGTAAAACAAGAAAACTGGTAGAGGATAAATATAAAAATCAACTAATGTTGAAATTATCAAGTCTTACAAGCGATTCAAAATTATATTTATATAAACAGATAAAATCTGATTTTGGATTGGAAAAATATTTAATAACAGAATCCAGTTTCAAAAATAGACAAATTTTTACTAAATTCAGAGTCAGTGACCATTCTTTAAATATAGAAGTAGGAAGATACAAAAATATTTTAAGGGAAAACCGGCTATGTACTGTGTGTAAAGAAATTGAGGATGAGTATCATTTTTTTCTTAATTTGTAACACTAATAAAAAGCAAAGGCAAACTATGTTCCAACATCTTCAACTTAATTTGAATATAGATTTTAATAACAAATTGGAACATATTAGTCAAATTTTAAACTCTAAATTAGAACTTTTACCTTATGTTTGCGACTTTATAAAGCAGTCATTGGCACTACGAAAATAGGGTCCACATTGGTCAGAGTTAATATTATAATTATAAAGATTTTTTTTATTGTAAGTTGTTTGTTGTATTCATGTTGTGTTAATGTCTATTGTGATGTATATATATTGAAGTGTTATTGTATTGTTTTGCGTTGACCCATATGGGTGTATTTTACGCAAATAAAGTTATATATGTACATGTAAAGCAACACCCGACACATCTGTAATAATAGCAACACCCGACACTTCTGTAATAATAGCTGCAAACGACATAGTTCTGTCAAGTATCATCTCAGGGCATGTATCCTCATTGTCGAGGATCATCTCGGGCCTAGCATCCCCATTGTTCCACATTTGGGCCCTGCTTGTCTTGATCTATTGATCTATCTATTACACATTCCTCTGACAAGCTTTCAGTATGAATTTGTCTTCTTCTTGTTGATAATCTATTAACTGGCAGATGTGTGTTTTCTCTAGAGGGGATGTCCCAATCTATAAGTAAAGATATATGTATAGTTTCTCAACTAGAAGTATTCCTGGTGAAATTAAGATAAAAATATATGGTCAATTTATGTTCGCCTAATTATATAGCCATGATTAACATGCTCAGAGTATATACACATGTACCCGGGTAACCTAATTATTGCTTTCAAATTGTCAATACTCAACTTTGCTCTAATATATAGCACTTCTCATTGATATATACATGTAGTGTAGAATCAATTTAATATATCAAGGTTAAAATTCTCTGTGAAATTATTAAGGCTCAATATTACTCTAATATTATATAGCACTGATCATCTTAGACATAAACCCAAGTCAGGGTTGTCTCAATATAGTTCAGCATGCTCATATTATATCACATTATTGCACTAATATAAAGCTCACGTTTGCTCAAAATATATCATCGATCATCTTCTCAAACATATGTGCTCAATTTTCTTAGGCTTGACATGCTCAAGTAATACATCATCATTGCCCTATATCAATGTATATTAATGAATGGGTGTTTTCATAATGGCCCTGTTATATGTCCAAGGTCTGTAATAATGGCCTGAGGGTTGCTGTAATGGCCCGAGGCAACGCCGAGGGCCATTACAGCATCAGAAGGCCATTATTACAGACCGAGGACATATAACAGGGCCATTATGAAAACACCCATTTCTTAATACTTTTATTAACCAGTTTGTATATAGCATTTGCATTAATCCGAATAGCACAAATATAATGGTAAGTAAGCAAAACCTGTGAGAACAGTTTTAAAGATTAATTTCGGATAGTTTTTTCAAAAATATGTTTTAAAATGTTCTAGTTTGCTCATCCTGAAATTTCCAAGTGGAGTATTAAAAAAAGCAGCCATTTTGAAAAAGCCGTAATAACCGGTTATTATGAAAAAAATTCTGTAATGGCCCGGTTATTATGAACAAAATGCTGTAATGGCCCTGCTGTAATGCATTCATTTTGCTCATAAAGATAAGGCATTTTTAACGTATTTTACCCTACTGGTTAATAAAAAAGATTAATTATGAGTTAGCTCTTGTATAGCACTGATCAACTACACATATGCTGAATTCAGGTTCTCTCCCAAAATATATATATTTACATGTATTCCAGAATATTATTATTTAAGTACGATAAATTTAACTTGCATGTATATAAAAATATTTCTGGATTGTTACATATGTAGGAAACTGATCACTGATTATAACAAATGTTATAACTGATTACCCTATATGTGCTGCAACTGCACACACAAACATTATTTGGGCATTATGGACCGATTATATAACTGAAGATATTTTAAGAAACGAGTAAATGTCCAGGTATATGGTACACCACAATTACATATGTATTAATCTCAATTAACACTGTGATAATGTTACCAGCTCTTTTCTGATTAAAACTGCATTATATTCGCTCATGGAAATCATTTACAATTAATATGGTTTCGAAATCTCAAATTTCCTCTTCGTCTAACCTTTGACTGCTGAAGCTGATATGCATCACCAAATTCAGGAATCCATCCGCGTTTATTAATATATATTATTCTCTGTACAAAACATGTTATGATAGATATGTTCATGAAATTGTTTTGATAGCAAGATTCAAATATATGAGTTGATAAAGAAATCTGTGCTGCACTAGATAATGTCAGCATATTCACACAATAAAAAATGAGTAATTGCGTGTTAAAAACAACCCAGAACACAATCTGAATAGTCTGGATTTTCTACCATCGAAGTGAGCCAACCTAGTTTCTAGCGGAAGTTGGTAAGCTTGCCGGTTTAAGATCTGGGGCAATAGCTATACTACGGATAGAGATCCTTGTAAAAAGGGCATTTAACTGTTTCGAAAAGTTTTAGGTTAGGCCACTGCCTCAGTGGAAGATACGCCAATGGCGTCACTTTCTGTTGATAATATGAGATATAAGCCTATGCTAGAAAAATGATGAAGTAGGAGGTTTGGTCGGCCTGCGGTTGAGAGACCTTCAAAATCGAACCTACGAGGTTCATAGGACATTTGACGAAATTTTGAATTAAGTTCTCGAAAACACAATCTCTGTCCGTGGAACGTGCTTCATAGAGCAAGGCTCCTGGCGTTGGACAGGCAAATAAAAACGCATGAAAATGGAATCGGGTCATGAAGACAACACAAGATATACTGTATGACCCCTATAAATTAATTATTACTGTCAAAATGAAACTAATATTGAATGGTAGTTTAGTTTAAACATATTTTATTTGATGAAAATAGCATCAAAAAGGATAAGACACAAGTACATCGTACTTACATGGTCTTCTCCCAACTATCAATACAATTATATCAATGAGCATGCATCAAATATATATATACATAAATTAATACACGAAAAAAAACTGTAACATAGGTGTGTGTGTGTCTGTGTGTTATGTGTGGTTCGTTTCAATTCACACAGCAAGGAATCTTTTCGATTTCTTTATATAATCGAACACGGAATTGAAAATCAGCTTATTTTCTCGCTCTGAGAGGCTTTCGTTTCCACAAAGGAGAAGATTGATATCCACTTTTATGTTATTAGGTAACCAGGAAAGACTTTCAAATAAATCATTTCTTAAAAGGATATAATGGGGACATTCTAAGAAGAAGTGCGACTGAGTTTCTCGAATATTGCCACACCGACAAGAAGAATCTGGTATTATATTGACTCTATTCAGGTCATAATTAAGAAACGATGCTTGACATCTAAGTTGCGTTAAGATGATATTCAACTTTCTAGGACCATATGAATAATAAGAGGGGACATGTTTGTTATTTTTCCGTCTCAAAACAGATTTAAATTTAGACAGTGAATCTAAATTTCTGATTGAGTGGTCTAATTTATTCCATTCTCTAATAGTAGATGGAATAAATGATTCACTTGTTAAAGATAATCTACAAAATGGTAATATAATATCCTCTCCATTCCTAAGCGGATATATGGTAGTACTTTGTATTGTAGGGGGAATTAAATCGCATAAGAAACGTGGAGCTATTTTGTTGTTTATATTATAAAACATTTGTAATTTTCTTCGACTGCGTCTTTCTTTTAATGTTTATTGAATGGTACGTACATTACTTTTTATTTACAAGTTCAACAAAACTTCAAGTAATCCATGGATAAAACATTTACTAGTAAAAGCCATGCAGAAAACTGAGACAACGTACGACTGAACACACAAAGAAATGTTATTCCCAAATTTGTCTAGAAACGAAAATCTTGTGTAATATGTAATTCTTATCCATAATTATCTGGAAAGGGGGGGGGGTAACAAATATATTTTATAAAATAAGTATAAAAACTGTATTGAATTAATATTCTTTCTTTACAATTGTACCACAAAATATGATTTGGAACTTAGGCCACACCAAATTGATTTTTAGTTCTTTGGATTTTTGGATGGCAAAAATTGGTTCGAGCGAGCGAAATTTTAATCTTAAATTTTTTCTGTATGACTCTAGATTTTTCAGGCGAAGACAAAATTAACGCGCGGCACACATTTTTAACTAAAACACTGCAAACAAGAAGCTCAGTGGGCTGAGTCTGTATCGCTCACATGGCAGCTACAAACTTTTGATTTGATTTGACAGACGAGATTGATTTCTGGAAACTTTGTAAATGATCTTCTATAAATGCTTCATACCAAGTATAAGTTCATTGGCAAAACGGTTTCAGAGGAGAAGTTTTAAATTTCGACCAATCAGATCATATAAAGGTTTCTGGTGGCCATTTTGTTTCACGGACTAGAAAGATTTATGCAAAGTTTGTTAAGGGCTTTCCATAGATGCTCCATACCAAAAATCAGTTCATTTGGCTTTACGATTTCAGAGGAGAAGTTTTAAATTTTGACCAATCAGAACATGTAAATGCTCATGTCAGCCATTTTGTTTCACGGACCGGGATGATTTATGCAAATTTTGTAAAGGACCTTCCATAGATGTTCCATATCAAAAATCAGTTCATTTGGCTTTACGGTTTCAGAGGAAAAGTTTTACATTTCGACCAATCAGAACTTGTAAATACTAATGGCGGCCATTTTTTTTCACGGACCGAGATGATTTATGCAAACGTTGTAAAGGAACTTCCATAGAAGCTTCAGGCCAAGTTTCAGTTCAATAGGTCAAGGGGTTTCAGAGGAGAAGATGAAAATGTAAAAGTTTACAGACGGACGGACGGACGGACGACGCACGCCAAGTGATGACAAAAGCTCACAAGGCCTTTGGCCAGTTGAGCTAAAAATTGGAAATATGCCATTTTTTACAACATTTTAGGAGCGGGCGAAATATTTGAATTTTTAATTTCATGAAAAATGAAGAATTTTGGGTGGATTTTTAGCATTTTTTCCAAGCGACAACTTTTTTTTAAGGTTTGTTAATAAACTAAATAGCCCAAAATATCGGATCGACGAAATCCAAAGAACTAAAGATCAATTTGATGTGGCCTTACGAAATTTACTGATGCAAAGGATTCCAATGGAGGTATGAAATTTGTTCGGTTACGATATTTCATAATTTATCATCTGAAATGTTCCGGAACAGTATTATTTGTTTCATGAGAAAAAAGGAAAAAAGTGTTTCGGACTTCTCATATCAAAATATAAACTCATTTTATGAGTATGCCAAAAGTCAAAACCAAAGTATAATGAATCTGGAGTATAGGCCTATGGCCACTTTTCCCTGCATTTGTTTCACTCATAGCCATTATTTTTTTCAATCTTAAATATTTACATTGTTTTTATCGTAAATAATTGCATGCAATGCATTTTTTTTGTTAGCAAACAAATTAGTTTAAGTTTTAGTTGGGGTTTTACGTCGTTTCCAGCCGACAATTGGCTTTTTCGCGGCGGCCATGGCCAGTTTTTATTGGTGCAGGAAGCCTGAGTACCCGGAGAGAACCACCGACATTCGGTAGAAAACTTGGCAATCCTTGTCAATTAAGATAGGAGTCGAACACAGCCCGCCACATGTGATGTTCGAACTCGGAAAATAGTTGGTGTCATGGGAGGGGGGAGGGATGGGGTATGTGGGGGCAATAAACTTGCTATTGTCCCCATAGCCAGAAAATAGGTGAATATTAGCCTATTACTGATGTATACTATTTCTGAGTTCAATTAACACATACGGACCATGCAGCTGTATCTACATTCCATGCCATACGGACCAGCTCTACGGACTGTTTAGGTTATTTAATAAAAGTGTTACGAACTTGCTGCGTCTGTATTGGCACTGTATTGATTCTCAGTTGAATTGGCCATCGGACCTATGGGCCGCGGGACCAATACAGCAAACCTTAAATCAATACAAGGGAAAATACAGAATCAGCAATTTAGTAACACTGTATTCGGTTTTATTATAATACATGTAATACACAAATAGAGAGTAAAATTCTTAAAATTACAATATAACCCAATAGTTATAAATCTTACGGGGCTATTAAGCCGAAACATTGGCAGATGTTGCAAAGAGATGAATATTCACGTAAAAAATTATTTCAAAAGACCCCTGCCTATCATCACAGACATATAAAACACATTGAAACATGTTTTATATGTCTTTGCTAGCATAGCGTATATAAACGCCACAGGCGAAGTCGATAAATGGCACATTGATAGGAAACATGTGTATTATGAGTAAATATATGGTATATTAGTATCCTTATGATACAAATAAATGGTAAAAATTAGAAAAAAAGATATTTATGCTAATTATGGGGCAGCTATGAGGGGCCCAGGACAGGGTCCTGTCCCCAAGCACCTGTGATAAACGCAGTAAAATTTTAAAAGAGGACCTAGCAAACACAAGACGTAATTTTAAATATATAGGAAGACTTTTGAGAAGGGACCCTTGCTAAGTATGATGTCATAGAATTTATCTAAAAAATCCCGAAACACAGTTAAAAAAATATAAATTACACGGCAAGTTATAGGCAATTTTAATTTATGAGTCTATAAAATCGGTGTCAATTTAGTCTTGAGGTTTAGTATGTATATGTTGGTGATAGGAATCTATGCATTTGTGGAAAGTTTTACCCAAATGTTTGTAAATAGGATCGACTTGAAATGAGCGAAGATAACGACTGGATTATTCGGGTTAAGGTCTTGCGGAAAATCTCAATCTTCTTTGTAATAACGTAAAGACAGAAAAAGCGATTTACTTGATTAAAGCCTATACATGTCTCGCTCATCATGCAGCAAAAAAAACAAAAAAAAACAAGCAAACAAAAAAACAAAAAAACAATAAAAAAATCCGTAAAGGCAGTGTTCTCTAGTATCTGCTATTCCGATCGAAACTATAACGACGCACACAATACAAAAGACACATAAACACATATAGAGAGGACGTTGCTGTTTTGAATAAACTTATTAAAAAAAACACGGTGTAAAAAACTGTTATAACCGCTGATCAGTTGCAGTCCTTTCAGTTTCGGGACGGAATATTTGCAAAAGTGTTTGAAACATTCGGGACTGAAAACGGTGAATCTTAGCACTTTCAACTAACATGAAGTTATTCATCTTGTCTTCGAATTCGGCTTCGCCAAATATATAATTGATTCTATACAGAATTTAATATTTCAGATGATAATAAAAAAAAAATACCGATGAACAAACGAAAACTGTAAAATTTAATTCAGAAATTAATGCATGAGCTCTAAGTTTTTATTCGACAGAATGAGCACTGCTATATAGTTAAAACTTTCACAAAGTACAGCCTAATAATTTCTGAATATACAGAAGAAACTCTTGCAATTTGTATGATTTTTTTATGATTATAGTCGGTTTAACAATGTTTAAATTAAATTTGAATTACACAAGATTTCACATTTTATGCTTGTAACACATGTATTACAATTAACTCTAAAAATTGACAGTCATAGGGAGTAACGTCAAAATATCAAAGCGTCCAAAAGTACAAATTTTTACGCTTCCGTACCATTTCCAAGTCAAATTCACAAACAAAAAAAAACATAAATGGTGACCCCCCCCCCCTTTTCTTCATACCAAAGGATTCAGAAATACCGTAAGAATGTTTTGTTAGTTTTTGGTTAAAATCCTTTAATACACATTTATAGCATTTTATTTCCTGGTTGAACGGAAATGTTTCTTTAAAAATTGGTCATTTTTAATACCTCATCATGCCGGTCTATGTAAATTTCCTGCCAAAATTGTAATTTTTAAGGCAATGCGAGAAAATATAAAGGATACATGGGATGATGACCCCATTTTTCTTTGCTTGACAATGCATGTTAACAATTCTTGATATATACTAACCTTGCCTTCAGATTAGGGCCAATTACATGTGCCTCTTCGTATTCGGAGGGAAATAGTTCATCAAATTATCAGTATTAGTTATAATACATTCATAAGAAAAATGTGCTGTTAATAAACAATGAGTATATAGTCTAAATGAAAGATAAATTTTAAAATATCACATATTTTTTGTCATAATTTAGAATGTGTTATACATACATGTATTATTGCGCTCATCCGTTATCATCTGTTTGGAATTGTCGTTTCATGTTGAATGATAACAGTAATGTTTATTTTGGATAATATTAAGTAAATATTCGTTGTTAAAAAGATAAACTATTATTACAGGTAACGTAATGTAATCGGAAGAATTGAATTCTTGACATAAGTTACGTACAGTTAACTATAAATGGATCATCGTTATTTCGGTCACTGTTTAACACAACTGAGTTATGAACGCAGTGCGTTAATTAGTAGCGGAGCAATTTATTTTAAATACAATAATTAAAACATAGCCACATAAAAGCTAACTGTTTAGTTGAGTCATTTGCAAAGGACGTATGTCAGAGCCAAAGAGGTACATATTCAATCAAGTTCAATTCAACATGAAACGACAATTCCAAACAGATGATGACGGGTAAGCGCAATAATACATGCGTTAATTAACAAATTCTAAATTATGATAAAATATATGTGATATTTTCAAATATCATAAAATAGGGACATACATTCTGCATTCATTAGAAAGAAAATCAGTTTTTATTAGTTCTTCAAATTAACTGATTAATCATGCGTAAACTCTTATCAGTAAGGGACAAAAAGTTTGATCTTTTTAGGTTGTAAAACTTTTATGCCTTAATTTATCTCTAATCCTGTGTATGAAGCCAGTGTTATTTATGAATTCCAATTGATTTTGTAGCAGTTACTGACATAGAATATAAGAACTGACCAACCAACAGATCCAAACAAACATTTACCAGAATTCATTGTGTAAATTTTATGTTTAGATAGAGTGTTTTGCATTTAAAAGAACATTTTACTTCAATTTGAATGGATTTTTATAGTATTATTCATGTACATAAATCTGTCTTTTAATTCTGAAACAATCTATCTCGTAATGTAGGAAATGCCACATGAAAAGCCGACACCTCCAATTCACCTGACAGCAAAAAGTATATATTACTATAAGTAAGAAGTAGGAACACCATATACTGTAATTAATCTTATTAATGGAAAATCTTGTTCTAAACTAACTAGACATCAAGGAGATGGAATCCATCTCTGTGGGTCCCGCCGTAAATAACTTGTGGTCAAAACTTTGTATCACGACATACCTTCTGATGGTGGCAAATAAGCATCATGACTTAACAACAAACGGTTCCCATGTTATAGAGCGGGAAAGACATTTACCAAAGGACTGTGGGTACCCACCTTTGGTCTAAGATTTTTCAGCTTGACCTTTGACGTAGAGATATACACATTAATCGAGACATACCTTCTAATGGTGATGCATAACCATGCCTTGTAACATCACTGAACTCTAAACTGTTCTCAAGTTATATAGCAGACACAATCTTTACCAAAGAACATGGGTTTCTCACAACCATGCCAAGTACCTTCACTTAACTTCAAACCATTCTCAATTTATAGAGCGGAATTGATCTTTGCCATAGGAAATGGGGCTCTCAACTTTGACCTAAGTTTTTGACCTTGACCTTTGACCTACAGAGTTGTACATACATTGTATGGCAAGCCAAAGTGGACAAATAGACCTATTTTTTAATATTAAAAAATCATTTCTAATTTTAAAAAATCATTTTTAATATTAAAAAATACCGTATTTTTTAATATTAGAAAATGAATTCTTAATATTAGAAAATCATTTCTTAATATTAAAAATCATTTCTTAATATTAAAAATTGATTTCTTAATATTAAAAATTCATTTTTTTAATATTAAGAAATAGCTCATTTTATCATAACATGTTTCTTTAAAATTCAAAGAAATATTGCAACATTGTCCTATGAAAATTATTTTACCCTGTTAATACAACGAAAGTCAGTTAATGAAAAAGTTAACAATACATATGATCTACTTAACTTATAGTAACCATGCCAAGTTTCATCCATTTCCAAACTTAAGCATGCATTCGAGTGATAAAAAATTTTAAGAAGCCAACAGGATTAGCTGACAAGAGTTCTTAGTAACTGTTTTGGGCATATTTTGGCTGTTGTTAATGGTTCTATTGCATCTAATTTTTACTGTTAACTGTTTTTTACTAAGTGAATTTAGCTGTTAACCTAAATTTCTGGTTTCTGTTAACTGTTTTCTGTAAATTAAGTTTGTTGTTAACATGTTAACGGACCCCCATTCTCGATCTCTATTGCCCTCCCTCTTTAATATTTTGCATGTGTATGCCAATGATTTTGTTAACTTGAAATCTCGAATCGGACAGTGGAAGTAGATTTGATTTTGAAAAAAATTCTATGTTGAATGAAAGCAAATTTTAAATTATTTAAGGAAGACAAATTCGGTATATCTTTCATGAGACTCTGCCTATTACATACCTGTCTTAGGTCTATGGGCTTTGTAGCTAGAATTTACAGAAACATTCCTCATGTCTCTGACAAGTCTTGACATGGATGCGAGTGACGATTCAAGTTGCTAAACAGTTTCCTCGTCTAATTCTCCTCTCCCATTTTCATGTTTGGTTGAGGCATCTCTAACCAGGATTTCAACTTCTTCGAAATTATTTCATAAGGCTGCCCCGTCAATCCTTAGCAAAATCTGATTGAGTTCATTCTTTCTTTTGGCCATATTTTTTTATTCTTTGAAAACAGGGAGGAGTTAATTATTGAAAAGAAATAAACAAGTCAACACTCTTTAGTGATGAAGATTTTAATTTGTAATTCTGAACGTTGATTTTTTAATATTAGGAAATGATTTCTTAATATTAAAAAATGAATTTCTAATATTAAAAAATCATTTATTAATATTAGAAAATGAATTTCGAATATAAGATAATATAAATACTTTCGAATTTATAATATTAAAAAATGAATCTAATATTAATAAATGAACTTTTAATATTAGAAATTGATTTTGAATATTAAAAAATGATTTCTTTAATATTAGAAATTCATTTTCTAATATTACAAATTCACATTTTTAAATATTAAGAAATAGTGTTTTTCTTTTTTAATATTAGAAATTCATATATTAAAAATGAATTCTTAATATTAAAAATGATTTTTTAATGTTAAAAAATAGCTCTTTTTGTCCACTTTGACTTGCCATACATTAGTACATTTACAAATCTAAATATGGTCGATTTGGTATCCTCCCACCTTATACATGTTATATTAAATTGAACAGAGATTCGGAGAAATTCATCCCATTTGTTCACCTTTCATTCGGAAGTTTGTTTACCATGTACATGTGATGTGTGATGGTATGAAGACTTTCATTCGGAAATTTGAATAGGATTTTTAGGAAGTCTATGGGATATATGATTCTACGAAGATACTGCGATTTTGCAATGTTTATCATATGTTGTAAAATATGTCACGCTTTTATTGGTAATGTTTTCCATTTTACGTGAAATAACCCTGCTGGCGTATAATATAGCTGTGCGATCAGAATTTAGACAGAAAGTATATACAGCATTGTAATAATTAATATGTAAGTAGAAGTATATAAATGAGCAGAGATCTGTTTTTTACTCCCAACTGCTTGCACACGAAATTATTCAGGGGAATAACAAACTGTGATGTAACATAAAATACATATCCCGGATACATGTATCCGTGCTTAATTCACGTATATGGCGCGGGAATAGTGTCACAATGGCGTTTTAATGCCATCGCATAATTCATTTATGCGATGGCATATATAATTATGGAATTGCATAAATGGCGTTTTATGCCATCGCATAATTATTTTTGCCATTGCACAAATGTATTTATGGAATGGCGTAATTATTAATGCAATTGGGTATTTATTTATGAGATTGCTTAATTATATTTATGCGATCGCACTTTTATTAATGCAATCCCAAAAAAGTTTATGCAATCGCATAATTACATTAATGATATGGCAAAAATGATTTCATTGTCCAATCAAAATCTTCCTTGCATGTTAAATTCAGGTGAAACTTTCGGAACAACTTTCTACAATCTAACGATATGTCTAAATACAGCGTAACCCGGTTATGTGCACTTAGCCCTATAAAAAGCAGTTAGACTTATCGATAGGGAAATTTATTATCTTTTTCACATTTGCTTAAATGATATACAGTATAAAAAAACATTGTGTAAAATTTGATGTATGAATGTTAAGAAGTTATTACAATTTTTCTTGACACGTGCCGAATTCCATCGAACTCTATCGCCTGGAGTAATTATATGAGGGTCTAGCTGGAAGAATAAACAATTATTACTATGTTATTTACAATTATTTGTTTATTCAGAATTTAACTTCCTTATATCTGTAAATTATTTCTTTAAATGTTTGTTTACTGATGTTCATGTATTGCTTCTTTCGAAAAAAGGTGAAATATTTGAAATTTTCTAAAATTTGAGTAAAAACAAAATGTTATAAATACCAGAGACATATTAAACCCTTTCTCTGTAAATACTTATAAAATTTTACAGAGGCATTAATTTTGGTTTGGATATATTTAGCTGCTCTAATAATATAAACACAAACAGATTGGGTTATGATTGCCAATGAGACAACTCTCCATCCAACTTCCAAGACCGTATTTACGAAAGATGTTGAGTTCTCGGGGTTCAGTGAACAGTTCTAGATATATTTAAGTTATGAATTGTTAATAAGTGTACACGTACCAATCTACTTCTCACCAGCAATGCTTTTGGTCTTAATTGTTTTTCACAAAATAAGACTTTTCTATACATATTACTAGAAATGTATATCAGCGTGTGTCTTCTTTCTTGTCGGAAAAAACATTGATGAACTAATTGCTTGATTCAGGCACTTTAGTATAGAAAGTCCCTGCTTCAATCAATATTTTGACAATGTGGTATGGAAGTATAGATTGTTGAGAAGTCCAATGTTTTTATTCTGTAATATCATGTAGCAAAATATTTTGATTTAAGATACTGTAGTAAAGTTTTTAAGAATCCACTTGTGATATGCATGTTCAAATCTTTTTTAAACGGATTCGTATTCTTTTTTCATCACTTTGGGTCCAACGTCCGTTATTTTTTATAAAAAAATCCTACACAAAACTGATGAACTGATGTCATAGTATCCTGCAAATTAAAATACAACGTGATTCTATTGCCGTCATCTTCAAATAAGTCCATAATGCTAGATGATGTTATTTTTTCAAAGTTTTGTGAACGACTTTTGACCTGGATTAAAGGAAAAGCACAATCTTCTACTTTTACGACCAGATATAATGATAGCTACACATTTTTCTCTCTCAAATGATATATATATTATAGCTGTGTGTTAGGTACATTGTAGGTGCATGAAATATTATTTTAGGTCTGAATGTCACTCGCCTATTATACAACATGTGTTTCATATATTGATTAATATTAATTTGTGTTTCTATCTACACCAATCATTTTTAAATCTTCAAAAAACAAATTTGTTCTTATAGGATAAAAGATGGGTAGTGTTGTCTGTATGTTCATCGGATTAATTATATGTATTAGATACACCGCGTTAGCCCGAATAGGTATATCTAATCTACTCCCAAAGAAATTATGATAAATCTAAAATGATAGATTTCTATAATTTCGGAGGGTTTTTTTCAGCAATCTTACCTTATTCTATGTTTTAATAATGTGTTTACATATTATATTTAGACGTATACTGCTTTATTCATCAAAATATGTTGCTAAACTTTTTTAAATCAGTAAAGTAGGTTTGAGTTGCATTTAGCACATCTCGTATCCATATAAATTTTAGTACAACCTGCTCACCCTGCTTTTATCGCTTATTTATCAAAAATAAGAAGTGCAATATATAATTTTTGTCGAGCCTGCGACTTTAGTCGCAGAAAGCTCGACATAGGGATGGTGATCCGGCGGCGGCGGCGGCGGCGGCGGCGGCGGCGGCGGCGGCGTTAACTCACTTCTTAAAAGCTTTATATTTTAGAAGGTGGAAGACCTGGATGCTTTATACTTTGTATATAGATGCCTTATGTTACGAACTTTCCGTCTGTCATATGTACATTGTCCTTGACCTCATTTTCATGGTTCAGTGACTACTTGAAAAAAAAAGTTAAGATTTTTTGTAATGTTAATTTCTCTCTTATTATGAGTAATAGGAAAACTATATTTGGTATGTGCATACCTAACAAGGTCCTCATCCCCGTCAGACAGTTTTCAATTGACCTCGACCCCATTTCAAGGATCAGTGAACAAGGTTAAGCTTTGGTGGTCAAGTCCATATCTCAGATACTATAAGAATAGGTCTAGTATATTTGGTGTATGGAAGGATTGTAAGGTGTACATGTCCAACTGGCCGGTGTCATCTGACCTTGACCTCATTTTCATGGTTCAATGGTTATAGTTAAGTTTTTGTGTTTTGGCCTGTTTTTCGAATACTGTATGCAATAGGTGTGATAGCATTTACTTTCATTAGAAATACACGACAGGCGAGACATTTTTGTGTGTCAACTCTTGTTACATTCCATATAGGGTTTCTATGTAAACTTACTGGCAGATATTTTGAATTTAAGATTGACACTCAAGTTTAACCTTTTATTTCCTTTTGATAGGAACATATCTTGTTTGTTTGGATTAAATCTATAATGCTGTTCTCAACTAAATGATCATTGAAAATTGGACAAAATTGACCCATTTGGGCCCCTTTGAAGCCTTATCGTACCTGCTAAAAAGTCTAAAAGACTGACACTTTATGAGCATTCTAATGATCATTTCTGCATAAATTGTTTGCACCTAACATCATTAGAAATTGAAAAAAAAACCACAGGGTTTCTATGTAAAAACTTTAACCTTCTTTGGTGGCCATTTTGAATTTTCCATCGGCACCAAAGTAACGAACACTTCTTCAGGACATTGATAGAAACATATCTACTAAGTTTTGCTTCGATCCCTTGAGCGGTTCTTGAGAAGTTTTTCAAAGTTCAGTCGATCACAATTAACAACCAACCATGGCGGAGCTTGCCGTGTGGACAAGCACACCTCTGTAATCTGTATAACTTTCTAAAAAATATAAAGATGTAGCTCCAAAACTGTAGGAGATAGCCAGACATACCATGTATCTATATCCAGACAGATAGGGGTTACATTAATACCCCCTTTTAACCCTTTTGTCCCCAGGGCATAATAAGCCAGCAAAGCTGTTTTTCATGTTAATGTTACAAGTCGGTTTAATGCCATCTATCAATTACCAACACCAGGTTCAATATTTTATTCAGCAATCTATTAAAACCATGCAATAACAATATGTCAGTATAAAAGTATTTGAGGCACAGATAATTACTTCTTTAACTGTTTAATACATGTACATTTAATAACTGACCAAATAAAATACACAACACTAAAGTTTAGTAATAATTCTATCTCATGTAATTATAACTAATCAAAACTAAATTTATTTGTCCATTATGTATAGGAATGAATATGTGCTACTCAAATTATACACTGTTTACACAAATACAATGTAAAATAAATATTTTATTCACCAACATGAGTTGTGCAAGTGATATAACTCTTCAAGAAAAACACCAGAAAACCACCGTGGCACAAAATAAGCCTTCATATATATATATAACACTTCCTTCTTTGTCCATGGTGTGCTGTAACATTCCCACTGAGGAAAGAATTATAAAATTTGCAATTTAGAAGTAGAGGATGAATTTCATTCTTATTTCTTATTTCATGTACAGTACTGCACTGTAAAAATAAAAAAATATAATTATATTATTGAGGTTGTACAATCTTTTTCCACTCTTTCAGATATTGAAAAATTCAGACTTATTTTGTGTAGTAATGATATTGATATTTGAAAAAGTAAATTTGTTCAAAGTAAACTGATGCCACATCAAACTTATCATTTTCACTGTGCAGTGGACCATGAAATTTGGGTCAGAACCATAATTTGGCATACAATTTAGAAAGACATCACAAGGAACATGTGTACCAAGTTTCAAGTTGATGCCACTAAAACTTTATCAAAAACTACCTTAACCAAAAACTTAAACATAATTCGGGATTGACTGGAGGACAGACACACAGACTGTAAAAATATAATGCCCCTCTACTATCGCAGGCATGGCATAAAAATCAACATATTTGGAACATATAAGGCCACATCAAATTGATTTTTCGTTCTTTGGATTTTCAAACTTTATAAATTCAAAAAAAAAAAAAATTTTTAGATTCATTTTGCAAAAATGCTGAAATTTCACAGCAAATTCTTCACATTTCAAGAAAACTATATACCAAATATTAAATCAATATCTTCAAGCATGACGAAAAAAAGTGTGGAAAACTGATTACTCCCATGAATTTTCCAAGGACCATAACTCTGCAAAATATCATCATACAGGAACAAAATTCGAACTTGATCTGTAACTTGTCTTGGTTAAACTATATAACCAAATATCAAATCAATAGCTTCAAGCATGACGAAAAAAAGTTCAGAAAACTGATTATTTGCGTCAAGGACCATAATTCTGCAAAGAATTGGAACAAAATTCGAACTTGATCTGTAACTTATCATGGTTAAACTAAAACCAAATATCAAATCAATATATTTAATCATGACAAAAAACAGTGCAGAAAACTAATAACTTGCATGAATTTTCTACGGCCAAGAACCATAACTCTGCAAAAAATCAGCAGACCGGAACAAAATTTGAACTTGATCTGTAACTTGTTATAGTAAAACTACATGTATATACCAAAATCAAATCAATATCTTCAAGCACGGCGAAAAAAAGTGTGGAAAACTGATTTGCCAGACTGAAGGATTGACGGACAGACAGACAAACAGACGGACGGAGTGAAAACCTAAAGTCCCCATCAGCTTTGCGGGTAGGGGACAAAAAATATCTCTGATTGACTGACATGTAAATTTGATCTTCGCCTGAAAAAAACTGGTCCATTATATATAATTTTATTCGGATAAACCTATGTTAATACAATGGTCTACAGAAGTTACATAATGTTAGTGTTACAAATACAGATACAAATCAAAAGAAAGGAAAACTTCACAGATTATGTACACTATTTACAGAAATACACTAGAATACTTGCCGGAGAACACCCACTGGAGTTAATTTTAACATTCATAACTTCCTTAAATTTAATTGCATTTGGATAAGTAATACATTTAAAATCAATATACTTTTTTTCTGCAGTCATAAATGTATGTCATTACATAATAAAATTTGTCACCAAGATCTTTCCTCAGTGTTCACATGTTCTTTTAACCCTCTCAATTCTTTTCCATCTACCAATCAGTATTGGAAGTTTATTTGTAGTTTATGATTAACCAGTCTAACATGACATACGTGTATACATCAGAGTTAAAAAATATCTCAATTCTTTTTAAAGCCAAAAAAATCCTTAAAAGCAACAATGCAATGTTTTCAGGTTCGTTTGAATATCTAAGTACCATATTTGTTTAAACTGATCTTGGAGAGATGTCCTAAATGTGGTATTTATCCCAGTTTCATTAATACAAGATTGAGTTAACTATACAGATGATAAACCAGTTTCATTAAAAATAGATTCTATACAGTTCAACCAATTAAATTTTACCATAGTTCCATGATTAACTCAACATTAATTTGTATGTAATTACAGATAATTTACTAGGTTTGGTAAATATCAACTTTGCCCAATATGAAATCATGCAAGTTACTAGGACATTCACAACGTCCTAATTCTCCATATATTGTTCCAATCATCCAAGAAAGATAATGTTTTAAAAATCAAATTAAACAATTCAACATACACATCAATGAAAAAATCACATCAAGACTTAATATAATCATTTATAACCATACATGTATTATCAACATTGACTTTATTATTTTTTAGGTTCTTAATACATTTGATTATTTCATCTTTTGTAATTGCACTGTTCAGAATTTCATTCAGTTCATTCATTACATTTTGATCAGTCTATTGGATCTGAGTCACCTGATTTTAAATTATTGAAAAAACTGAGTTATACCTCAAAATCAATATCAGGCTGTTTTGAATATTTGTTTAGATTCAAAACTTTTCAATACTCTGTTTTGAGATCTAAGATTTTTTAATTTTTTACTCGTATCTGTTTTATATTTCATTACAGCTTTATCCATAACCTTTTTATATATCTTTTCTCAGATTCTTCAACTTTCTCAAATTATAAAGGTGTAGGTCTCACTTTTAGTTTACTCATAATTTTTCTATAAATTTAATTCTGTATCTCAAATTTACAACAAGATTAAATCAAGGCTTGTCTCCCTTGGGTTTTAATGCTAGTTTTTTTCTTCTGTTTGTCTTATTTCGTTCCAAAAGTTCTGTTGAGGGCTCTATTAAAATTAATTCAATCTCAATCTAACAAAAGACTTTATCGTGTCATCTTGAACACTGTCCAAATTTTGGAGATAAATGACGAAAAAAGTTAAAATTTCGAAAATTTGACAGAAAAGGGCAATAACTCCTAAATTGGTTTTGGGATTTCCTTTAAAATTTCAGGGTATGTAGATCTCAACATGGTAAACATTTTTCAAATTTACATTTCACTTCTATCTCAAATAGTTTTGGAGATAAATGACGAAAAATGTTAAAATTTTGAAAATTTGACGAAAAAAGGGCAATAACTCCTAAATGGGTTTTGGAATTTCCTTCAAAATTTCAAGGTAGGTAGATCTCGTCATGCTTATCAATTTTACCCCTGTCAGATTTTTGATATCTGTAACGGTTTTTAAGTTACAAGCCAAAAACAACACATCCACCCCTATTTTCTATTTTTAGCTACCACAGCCATGTTTTATGTCAGATCAAAATAAATTGAGGATCGTTTGTAGAGTACATGTCATAGATCATTCCTATTAAGTTTCAAACCAATCGGCCCAGCGGTTTCAGAGGAGAAGATTTTTGAAAATCAACCAATCAGAAACAAGAATTGCCTCTGGTGGCCATGTTTCTTGACCAATCAGAACTAAATGAGGAAACTTTGTTGAGAACCTTCCATACACCACTCATGCAAAGTTTGGTTGGAATTGGCCAAATGGTTTCTGAGGAGAAGATGTTTGAATGAAAAGCTAACGACGGACGGACGGACGACGGACGTCAAGTGATGGCAAAAGCTCACCCTGGCCATAGCCAGGTGAGCTAAAAAAACCAAGGCAATGGACTCCCAAATTAAACATTTTTAACTGTTTAAAACTAGAGGCTCAGTGGGCTGAGCCTGTATCGCTCACCTGACAACAATGCTTCTACAAACTTCCATTAATTCTTTGGTTGAATTTGCTTCAAAAGTTTCAAAGCAGATGATCAAAATATATTTTTCTCATAGGGTCCAATGTTAAAAGAATTTCCCCCTGGCGGCCATGTTTTTCTCAGATTTGAACATAATGAGCCAACTTTGTAAAGGACCTTCCATACATCCTTCCAGTACAGTTTTATTCAATTTGCTATTATAGTTTTAGAGAAAATGATCAAAATATGTTTTTTTTTCCATAGGCATGTATATTAAACTATGTTCCTGTTGTCAGCCATGATGTTTGTCGAATTCGAACGAAATGAGCAATCCCTCTAAAGGACCTTCCATACATCATTCCAGAACAGTTTGGTTAAATATGCTTCAATAGTTTCAGAGGAGATGATCAAAATATGTTTGTCCCATAGGCTCCAATGTTAAACCACGTTCCTCGTTGTTGGTTATGTGTGTTGTCAAATTGGAACGAAATGAGCAATCTTTGTTAAGAACCTTCCACGCATCATTCAAGTACAGTTTGATTCAATTTGCTTCAATAGCTTCAGAGCCTATGATCAAAATATGTTTTTCCCATAGGGTCCAATGTTAAACTATGTCCTGCTCTGGCAGCCATGTTTTTTGGCGGATGAGAAAAATTTCTGCAATCTTAGTAAAGGACCTCACATACATCATTCCTGTAAAGTTTGGTTAAATGTGCTCAAGTAGTTTCAGAGAAGATGAACTTTAACATGTTTTCCCATAGGGTCCAAAGTTAAACTATGTGCTGCTCTGGCAGCCATGTTTTTTGGCGGATCAGAAAAATTTCGGCAATCTTATTAAAGGACCTTCCATACATCATTCCTGTAAAGTTTGGTTAAATTTGCTCAAGTAGTTTCAGAAAAGATGAACTTTAACATGTTTTCCCATAGGGTCCAATGTTAAACTATGTCCTGCTCTGGGAGCCATGTTTTTTGGCGGATCGAAAAAATTTCGGCAATCTTAGTAACGGACCTTCCATAAATCATTCCTGTAAAGTTTTGTTAATATTGCTCCATTGGTTTTAGAGGAGATGATCAATATGTGAAAGTTTACGGACGACGGACACCAAGTGATGGCAAAAGCTCACATGGCCTTCGGCCAGGTGAGCTAAAAATATATTGTAAAAACTAGAAAACTGACTTGTCAGAAAGATCCCCATTTAATATAATTTAAAAAGTCCATTAACTCTAGAATGACAAAAGTTAAATCCATCAAAAATAAAATGGCATGAACTTCCATAAATCCTTACACGAAATTCTATAAATGCAAACTTTGATCATGTTGACTCATATTAGGATATAGAGATTTAAAATTGTTTATCCATAAAGTCCCCTTTAATAATCGACAATGACAAAAGTGAAATCTGTCAAAAAAACAAAGTCATGTGTCTTCTACATTGCATCATATATAGAGAGGCATATAATACAATTATATCAATTCTAATATTTTAATTAAATTTCATAAAATTCCAACAAAAGAAACTTGACATAATGTAGGACTGTGGACAGAGAAATTTTCACATTTTTACCTTAATTGTCCCAAAACCATGATAACTCTGGAGTGGCAAAAGAACTGAGTTATGGACTTCTGGCATTTTTTTGTATTATAAAAAAATGTGATATTCAGGTAAGAGTCACACAGATGTTTTTTCCCACATGAAACTTTTTATTCTTGTGTTAACCCAAATATTCTTTATTGTAGTGAGAAATGGTCACTAAATATTGTGAAGAACAACAAAACTTAAATCCCAATCTTTATCAATGGAATCAGTAAAACTCCAAATAAAATTTGATAAAAATGTACTAGAGTTAATTAAAACGCAGTAAATATAATGTGAGGGTACACAAATTGAACATATTTTGACAGTTTTCCACTAAAGTTTATTTAAGATTAAGAAAAAAAAATCATTTTGGGTTTATTTTGTAGATGTATTCCTTATAACTATGTAGTTCCACAGATTTAATTTTGAATCCATACTGAATAATAGAAAAAATGGGTTTGAATCAACCTCCAAATGACATTAGATTCTGTAATGATGAATACCTAAATTGGAACCATGCTTAAATTCATCCTATAAAATCAAATAGCGAATGTTTTGTTTAATTTCTCCACATTTTTAGAACAATTTGACACTAGTCCATGCTACATATAACTATTAATTTTGTAAGAAATAGATGCCTTCGAAATATTTATATTGCTCATTTTTAAAAGTTGACTTTTTTATAGACGTCGCACAGGACATTTCCATAAATTTTACTTTTTTCGCTGGATACCTCATCTGTTGATGTCGCCTTTTGTGCATATTTAAATATATTTAGATATGTTACAAGACATGCATAATTGCAAATTCTAAAAATACAAATTATTTAATCTCTTTAAAAACTTGTAAAACTGCTGTTACTGGTTTTTCAAAATGATTGTAATTTGGGTACTCGTTGCAATTTGAGTACTTTTAGGTTAGCTGTAAAACTGAAAGCTATAGCTAGGTGCCTTATTTTGGCAATAAAAAGCATGATCAATTACAAGGTTACTGTGTTGTATTGTATTATATCGCCCATTTAGGAGGGTGCATGATTTTCGAAGTAGTGAATAGACCCTCCCAGACTTCAGTGCGCAAAATTTGTTCCTGTCCGTTAAAGCTACAAAACATTTCTCTCATCCACACAAGAAAATTTTCTATCACTGGGATCAACGTTTACCATGACAAAATAAACCGGGTGGGCGATCTGTGTACACATTGGCGACTTGAGTACTCTGACGTTATTTACAAATGCCTCAAATGTTAATGGCACCCTCTTTTATCCAGTATTTTGATCTTTTGTTATTGTTGCCAATGTTGGCAAATATTGCACTTTAAAAAAAAATATGATTACACAGGTCTAAAGTCTAAAGAAGGGTACATAAACCTTTAAATAAATGAAAATTTGAGACCTTTTCAATTCCTTGATGTCAGTCTGAAGTAACTGTACTAAATGCAATAACTGCATATTTTCTGGATGGCTATGACAAACCCTAGTCAGATTTGTTGCAAGAGTCTGCATTCGCAAAAGCGATGAATCAACATAGTTAATGTCGCTATGATCAGTTCTTAGAAATCTAGCAACATCCTGGATAACACCATCACAAGTAGATAAGAAGTGCACCAAATTAATATTATCTCTTCCTCCTCCATGCCTCGTGCGAGTCTTATTAATTACACTCCGGGACACCAAGAAGTCGGTAACTAACGTCTTGTTAAAATATTAAAGTCAATAAAACAATATCCTATATCGTGGAAAATATAATCCGTTATAAAATCTAAAATATCCTCCTGTTAATATGAAATCCAATTTGTTAAAACTTAATTAGCGCCACGAAAGCAGTTAAAAGTTAATACTATGTAGAAGTTCATTCGTATACACTTGCACTTTTCTTTAAAAATCAATGGAAGATTAAATCTATGTTATATCAATTTTCATTGGTCAAAAAAATATATTCCGCGATCGCAAAAATAAATATGCAGTTGCATAAATGTAAAGATATTTTTGCGATCGCATAAATGTGATTAATGCAATCGCATAAATGTGATTAATGCAATCGCATAATTAAATTTATGCAATCGCATAAATAATAATGCAATTCCATAATTATTTATGCCATCGCATAAATACAATTATGACATCGCATAAATGAATTATGTGATGGCATAAATGAATTATGTGATGGCATAAATGAATTATGCGATGGCATTAAAACGCCATTGTGACACTATTCCTGCGCCATACACGTATGCATAACTGAAAACAATTAACGTTTTCACATTATCCTGCTTCATTTTAAAAATCCATGAATGTCACATTCAATGCCATATTATTTTCATACTCTGTGTATTAAAATTCTAGACTCTGTTTGGTTCATTACTTATGAAAATAGCTGTCGAATCTGCTCTTAACTAATTTTGTATTTCTTGGGTACCTCGATAGATGTGGTTTTCGCAACCTTTTATGAGGTTTAGGTAATATTATATCAGGTTTTCGGCATTTACCTGAGGTTTTCGGTGATTTGAGGTACAAGTATTTCTTCCATAAATCATAGACAATATTTGTTTGAAACAGATTTCTCAACCATAATCATGACATACTTGCCAAAAATAGATCAGAGAAACACTGAGAAAATTGGTGAGGGGTCTAGATCTGGGGACAACATAAAGTCTTCCATGAGTTTGGCATATGGGTCCAGGGCAAAGTCCTTTTAAGGGACCATGGGAGTGAAGCTAAGCCCACCTGCCAAAAATGAATTTAAGGTATTTGAAGGTTGTTTGATGGTGTTTCCCCAGTAGATGATGTGAAAAATAAAGATACTCTTCAGAAGTTGATGTAATTTTTCTTAAATTTTTACCTCTGCTATGGAAAAAGATAGGTGCAGAATCTTTTCCCTGAGAAATTCAAAAATCTCGGAGAATATAATATATATTATTATCAACCCAGTAAGGAGGTCAAATTCTTGGGGGCTCAGGGTGAAAACCAAAGCATTGGCATGTATGTCGTCATGATAATCTGGATAAGACACATTTCAAATACGAACTATTTCATCAAATCAAAATTTGAATATTTCTCTGCATATAGTAAAAATTTATCTGTAATCAATCGATATGAATTAGAGATAAGTGGTTGTATATAATGTCTATCTGATTTTCTAGTAATTATAATTTCTTACAAAAATTGGATTAATGGTAAAGTTGTTCTACTTTTGCTACATTTGTGTACTAATTGAATATTAAAAATTCAAACATTTTTAACTCATATTAAATCCAATAAAGATACTGTTTCAAGAATTTAAAATTTTCTGAGATCTTAATTATTAAGGGATACAACAGTCGTTCTGACATCATAAACGTGACATTGCAAATACAAATTTTTTCTTGAAGGAATAAGATAAAAAATTGTAAATCACTGATTGGAAAACTGCCATTTCCTACATAACAACATACAGTCAAACCTGTGTATAAAGGACATTGAAGGGACCAGAGAAAAGTGAACTTTATGAGCAGGTGCCCTTTGTACATGTTGTACAGAGGTTAATTTTACAAGCTTTGTACATGACATGGACTTTTTCACACTGCCTTTTATAGACAGTGATTTGCTCTATAGAGGTTCCCTTAAAAGCAGGTTTGACTGTATCATGTGTATGTTTTGTTTGACAATGTTTAGTCGGGGTTTTACGCCTTTTTCAGCACATTTGCTATTTCCGGCAGCCAATTTTTATTGGTGGCGAAAGCCCGATTAACAGGAGATAACCACGACCTTCAGTAGGAAAATTGGCAATTCTTGTCAATTAAGATCTGAGTCCAACAGACCCCACCACAGGTGAGATTGGAACGCACAACCTCAGTGTTGACAGGTTAGTAGGACAAGCCACCTAGACCACTCAGCCACCGAGGCCCAGGTTTGACTGTATGAACATACAGTTTGTTTTTTATTTTTGTGTGGGCAGGACATGTGCATTGGATGGAAGGACATTAGGAAGGAATTTGAAAAAAATTATAAGATTTAGTGAAGCAAAGGACTAAAAAGGGCACGAAAATATAGTATTTGGAAATAAATAGTTAAATAGTAACGCACATACCAAAAAAAAATTCTGGCTCAATTGGTGACTTGTTGGATTGCTTGGTCTCAAGATCACTTCCTTGCCCCCCCCCCCCCCCCCCCCCCCCCCCCCCCCCCCCCCCCCCACACACACCATCCAAGGAATCTTTTGGTTTCACTCTAGTATACATAGAATATGTTGTCTGACAGCAGACGAACATTTGACAGTAATGTGAATGTAAATAGGTTAGTTTAAAGCCAAAGGAAATAATACCAGTAACCTGTGAAAAGACATCAACGTTAATTTCATGAATTTATCAAACCAGTGCAAGAGGCTTGCAGTTGTTGCAAGATTTTTCTCTGTGGTGAAGGCTTTACTGAATTTATGGACAAGAATAACAGTAAAAGCGCTGTTACATTGCATAATTTTTTAGAAGGAATGTGTAGGGATTTTGAATTGAAAATTAATTTAAACTGCTAGAAAGCTACCGGTAATGTCCAAATCAACTGTGATCCCTGCACTGTAAGTCTTACACTTTAATATATTGTTCTGATTTCTGATATTGGCTGCTGAAAACATTGAAACAAATACATGCTAAAATTTACAATAAACCACAGTCTGCATGAAGTGACAACATCACAATATGTTTCTAACACAAGAACATAATTAAATATTTTGTTCAATGATGTCAGCAATTTAAAGATGTTTCTCAATGGTTTATCCCTATTAGAATTGAAAATAATTCATGGTTTGTGGTCGATTTTACCGTGGGATGGCAATATTTCTATTAGTTTTATCGAGCTGCGGTATGCTCAGCGTAAAATTTCAACAGAAATATGGCGCATCCATGGTAAAATCTCCAACAAACCATGGGCAACCATGATTTATTTCTTAATTAAATGATTGAAAGTTGATCCAAACTCTTAAATACATGTAGTCTATGATATTGGTACTATCTTCTTTCAGAGCTGTTCTATCCTGTAACAGAATGGATATATCTTAAAAACAAATTGAGTTGAGAAGCTCGGGGCCTTCCTGTATTTATAGCAGATTTAGAAAAGTTTATTTTTAAAGTGATACAGCATATACTGAGGTAAGAGATACTTGAAATTTACAAGGCATTGATTCCATGTAATTTCCGACATATCAGATCTGGAGGTTACGGTAAATGATATTTGTTGTTGTGAGGATGCCATGGTCTGTTGATATTATATACAGAAATAGTCAAAGTATTTTAAATTTATAGATTTCACAATAAATGAGAATTATATATTGCTTGATATCAACTTGATTTGTTTAATTTGGATATAATGATAAATGACCCTTTGGCAAGACATCTTACAGTTAATTTTATATTTCAGAAAATGACATCATTTACAGAACAGTTTAAAATTTTAATGTGGAAGAATATTCTCCTGAAAATGAGAAATAAACGGCAAGTGATACAGGTTAGTCAACAAATGACACGGATAAATATTCAGAATTAAGAATTATGAATAAATGACAAGTGATACAAATAAATAAAAACAAAAGAGTTACAAATAAATCATGATACAGATGTTCAATCCTTATTAAGAATACATGACAATATCCAAAACAAAATAATGATGATTTCGGTATAATACTCTGGGTTCATTATATTCTGTTGGATTCCTATTTTTATAGTTTTTCTGCATTGCCACTGAAGCACAACTTGTACAGTTGCAGAGAAGAATTAGTTTGGCATAAGATGTTTGTTCATGTGACTTATCAGGCTAGCTCTGAATAGAACATTTTATTTCACAACTGAAACAAAAACGTGACATATTTATGCTTAGGTCGAAACTTTATTTCACTTTTATTAGCTCTTTATTAGTTTTGGATTACCCCTTTTAGTAGTTTTTGTATTTTTAGCTCAACTGACCCAAAGTGTCAAGTGAGCTATTCTCATCACTTAGCATCCGTCGTCTTCCGTTACTTTTACAAAAATCTTGTCCTCTGAAACTGCTTGGCTAAATTGAACCAAACTTGGCCACAAGCATCATTAGGGTATCTAGTGTAAAAAATATGTCCGATTACCCCGCCTTCCAACCAACATGTCCGACATGGCTAAAAATAGAACATAGGGGTAAATTGCAGTTTTTGTCTTATAATTCAAAAACTAAAGCATTTAGAGCAAAACTGACATGGGGTAAAAATTTTCTTCAGGTCAAGATCTACTGGTACAAGGTCAAGATCCACCGGTACATGCCATGAAATTTTCAGACGAATTGATATACAATTTGTTGGGTTATTGCCCCTGAATTGTTAATTTTAAGGAAATTTTGCAGTTTTGGGTTATTATCTTGAATATACTATAGATAAAGACAAAATGTAAGCAGCAAAAATGTTCAACAAAGTAAGATCTACAAATAATTCAACATGACCAAAATCATTGATTGACCCCTTATAGGACGTTTTGCCCTTTAAAGACAGCATCCGGCATAAACTTTCCTTTAAAGATCTTCTCCTCTGAAACCACTGGGCCAATTGGGACCAAACTTTGGTGGCCCCCTTCCCAAATTATATCCGACATCCACGACTTCAAATCAGCATGGCTGCTGTTTCGAAAAATAGAAATAAGGGGGGATGATTTTCAAAAATCTTCTTCTGTGAAACTACAGTGAAACTACAAAGCCAATTGTAACTAAATTTGGCAGTATTGGTCCTTGGAAGGTTCTCTTGTAGGATTATGTCTGATGAACTGGACTGTTAACCAAGATGGCCACCAAAGCTGAACCTAGTTTATCATAGGGCCCTATGGGAAAATTCATTGAAAAATCTTCTTGTCTGAAACCACTTGACCAATTGGAACCAGACTTGGCAGCAATGGTCCTTAGGAGGTCCTCTTTCAGAAATATGTCCAATTTCGTGGACTGAACCAAGATGGCCGGTACAGTCGAACTTAGTTTAACATAGGACCCTATGGGAAATTCGCTCAAAAATCTTTTCGTCTGAAACTACTGAGCCAAATGGAACTAAAGTTGGCAGCATTGGTCCTTAGATGGTCTTCTTTCAGAAATATGTCCTATCACCTGGATTGTCAACCAAGATGGCCGCCATAGCCGAACTTAGTTTCATATAGGACCTTATGGGAAAATTCATTTAAAAATCTTCTCGTCTGAAACCACTCTTTTAGAAATGTGTCTATTGACCTGGACTGTCAACCAAGATGGCTACCACAGCCTAACTAAGTTAGAATCCTATAGAAAAACCAGGCAAATTGACTGCAACACTTAAATTTTTAGTCCTTCTCAAGGTAAAAAGTTAAATCCAGGTGAGCGATACAGGCTCTTTAGAGCCTCTAGTTATTCTATCAAAGATTAAAAAAAAAAACAAATTAAGCCACCAAACTGTTATATATATCTCTCACAAGTGTCTCTGAACTCAATGTGAATTTAGTAAAAGTTAGAAGGTTCATTTTAATTTCTCATATTTTGACAGAAAATTTTACTTAACTTTTTCACATTCAAATATTGGTTAACCGAATTAGGTTAAGAATTTGTTTAAATTGAATAGGTTTGGTAAATCATAATCATAAAGGGACATATTTTACATGATTGGTACGTTCTCATGTAGAATCAGAATCCTCTTATCATCAGTAAAGTATTAATTCATGAGATTATCATTGTCACTCCAGATGGTGACTTGGATGCTGTGTGATGCTTCATTAGAAGAAGCTAGATTGCAATTCTATGGAATTCAGCTTCCTTGAAACAAAAAATATTCCTTAAACCATGATAATTGATACACACAAAATAAATTAAATCAACAATGAATGTTGCACATGATTTAAGAGCATAATGTTTCTAATTACTATGTAAAGACATAAGTGCTCGCCTCAGTGCGGAAGGTCATGGGTTCGATCCCCAGTCAGGTCAAACAAAAGACATTAAAATTGATATATTTGCTTCTTCTCCTCCATACACTAAGCATCTAGGAGTAAGAGCAAAGGCTCTGAGTCAGTATAATGTGTCCGAGTGGTGTGACATGTTTTCCTGCGGACCGTTACCTCGTGAGCTAGCATGCTAAAAATCCGGCTCAGCGTGTTGGTCTAATACAAAGCAGGATTCATGTTCATATCCATATCAACATGTTCTCATCCTGATATGCACTTAATGGTTACCAGTGGACGTTAAACAGTAATTCATTCTTGTTAAGAAATGAATCAGTTGAAAACAGCAGTTAATTCCCATTGCCAATTTTATTTTTATCATGGGTATCAGAGTATATCCAATGGACAAAAATATCATTTCTTTATGAGCTGTAGTTACTCTTATCAGGTTACTGTTTCACTAAAGGTCGTAAGAGTTACGATTGATCGTAAATCCTTTTAAAGTTTGAATATACATGTATATATAAGTACATTTACGACTGATCGTAACACTAACGACCTTTAGTGAAACAATACCCTGGGCCTTATTGAAAATTTAATTGATGTCATTTCCATTTCTGATACTGTAAATCGGGATAATTTTGCAGTTTTTGCTAAAAACATGGGCATTAAATTTTGGTGTTTAATTTTGGCAATTTCAGAAAAAAAATAAAAATAGAGGCTGATTTACTAATCTTTTTGATTAGCAGTGTCTTGTTTAATGGTAATGATTAATGTTGTCACTACAAGTTGTCATGATTTATAACTGATAAGTGTTGCTTTAAAAATATCTTTATGAATTGAATGGTTTTGATTATACAGAAATTATTACAGTAGTTTAGCTTTAATGAAATTAATACTAATCAGGACATTGCAATTATAATCAATGTTAATACCTTTTCTGGTTTAAAACGAATTTGAAATTATTTTCAAATTTTATTTTTTAGATTTGTTTTATTTTGGCATGTTTAGTTTTGGCACATTTGCAACTGGTGCATAATTAACCATAACATGCATAATATCTCAATTTACAGTACATGTACATGTACCACCTAGTATACAGTTTTTTTGTTGTTTATTTCAGGAGGTACTGTATCCAATATACTTTATAGCTATACTCATCTTAATCAAAGTGTTCAACAAAGGAACAGAAAAACCAAGGATTTCTGATTTTCCAATGTATTCAATTACAAACAGGTCATTTGTTGCAACACTGAATAATTTTACAGGACATGA
Source organism: Mytilisepta virgata (assembly GCA_028015205.1). NCBI lineage: Eukaryota > Metazoa > Mollusca > Bivalvia > Mytilida > Mytilidae > Mytilisepta > Mytilisepta virgata. The sequence goes on from CM051521.1 coordinate 74,285,394, forward strand.
CCTTCTGATCTGTCCAGATTCTACATATCATCAGTCAATGGCTAACAAAACAGTTGAAGTTTTTCAAGAGATGATGGGCTTAGGTTCTGATGGCAGCCCAAATTTGAAGTATTTTGCTGATAAGACGGCTATGGATGATTATTATAGATCGTCAGATAAAAAAGAAGTAGCGGGTATAATCTTTGATTATGTTCCAGGAGATAACTACTCGTATGCCTTACGGTTTACTGACTCAGCTGTACCAGATACCAGTTCATGGACATCCAATAGTGGTATGTTTTTGAAAAAGGAAAAATATAAGAACCAATATGAGAGTATTAAAACACAAAGAATTCAAAATCTCCTTCATGAGATGCAAAATAAAAAAAAGTAGTTTTGATTTTGTATCTCTTGGCATTGTCAATATCATTTATGTGACAAAAGTCCACGCAGAGAAAGCTTTTTTTCATCCTAAGGCAAACGTGAGGTTTTCAACATTGAAAGAAATATCTTTCCCAACTGCTGGTTCAAGGTGACATTGTTTGAACAAAGAGCTTTGCTGCATGTTGGCAGGTATCCTGCAGGAAGCAGAGACTGTTTACTCTTCCGGAGCACCTTAGTTTACCTCCAGTATTTATGGGGTCCATGTTGTTCATATGTTTTGAGTTTTTAAGTGAAGTGTTTGTATTGTTTTGGTGTTGTCTTTGTTGTTCTCCAGAGTTTGTCAGTTGTTTTCGATTCCCCCCCCCCCTCCCCCCACCCCCTTCCCCTTTCAAATATCCCTTTGGTAATTCTTGACTTTACTTGACTATGTTGTATTAGTGTTATTAAAAGGATGCATGATGGAAGTGATTAATTTGCACACAGTTATTTTTGCAAATCTTCATCAGCTTACATTATTAGCTCACCTGGCCTATGTCATCACATTACTCCTTTGAAACTATTGAACAGGTTGTAATCAAGCTTGATATAAATGATGTGTGCAAGGACTTCTACAAATAATCCACAGTCGCCAGACCTCTCCCATGGAAACTACATTATGAAACGATCCAAGGCTACGGCTGTTCAAAGTTTCCATGGAAATCATGTGGGAAATGACTTTTTTGTCATTTGCTAAGAAACTTATGGGCAAATTCTAACCAAGTTATCAATGGAAGGACCTCTACAAATGAATCACTTTTCTTTCCAGATGGATGAACAACATGGCTGCCATAGGCCATCTTTGATTTTGTATTGGCCAATTTTCAAAAATCTTCTCTGGAACTACATAATGAAATGTTTTGAAACTTTGAAGGATTGATGACAGCAAAATACTCTACAAAGGATCCAATTTTGGTTGAGATTCAACTGCTCACCTGACAGCTACAGCTGTTCAAAATTTCCATGGAAACATATGGGAAATGACTTTTTTGTCATTTGCTCAGGAGCTTTTGGGCAGATTGTAGCCAAACTGATTAGGAATGATGTATGGAAGGATCTCTACAAACGATTCAGCTTTGATAATGGTTCCAGATGGATGAACAGCATGCATGGTTGCCAGATAGATGGGCCATCATTGGTTTTTATTTCATTTTATCTGAAACTACATGTATATAATGAAATTTTTTAAAACTTTGCACGACTGATGACACCAATACCTGTACAAACTCTCCACTTTTGGTTGAGATTCATCTCCTCATCCAATGGCTATGCCTGTTCAGTTTCCATGGAAACCATATTGGAAATAATTTTTTGTCATTTGCGTAGGAACTTTTGGGCAGAGTATAACTCAAGTTGTGGGGAATGATGTTTTGAAGGACCTCTACAAACTTTCCACCTTTAGTTCCAGTTGGATGAACAACATAATTGCCTGAGGCCATCTTTGGGTTTTATTGGTTAATTTTAAAATATCTTCTTCTCTGAACATGCTTAAACTACATTATGAAATCTTTAAAAACTTTTCATGATTGATGACAGCAATACCCTGTACAAATGATCCAACCCCTCATCAGATGGAAACCATATGACTTTTATTCAGTTGCTCAGGAAGAACCCGGTAATGGACAAATTGTAACAAATATTTGCAGAAATTTCACGTGAAAGGAGTGATTCAAATGATCCAATTTTTTTAAGTCAAAGGTCAAATGTCAAGGTCATTGTGACATTTTGCATTTCTCCAATAACCTTCTGGATACAGCAGAGCTTTCATTTTCAGATAGGCAAACAGAAGCTATGTGAGCGATACAGGCTCAGGTGAGCCTCTATTTTTTTTATTAATACATTTCCTGTACAAGTTGTACCTTTATTAGGCCAAGTAAACTTAATTAGTAGATTATCATCCAGGGTCCCCAAAAAATATGGAGCGGGTGGGAGGATTTTATTTTTTATTTAAAAAAAAAAAAATTAAACCTTGAGGAAACCAAGGATTTAAAAAGTAGTAATTATTTGGACTTAAATGTAAGATGTAAGGTATTTTAATTGATAGATAAAGGAGAGGTGAAACAACACAAAAACAGTCTTATTGTCGTTAAAATTGGTAGCAAACCACCCCTTTCTTTCATTCATGCCGGTAACTACTCTCATTATCACAAAAACCATGTTTACAAATGAAACAGAAGTTGAAATGACAGTGTAAAAATACGTTGGGGTCAGGAGCGGACACGAAAAAATTTTTGTAACGATTTATGTAAAAAAAAATTAAAAAATCGGGGCAGTTATCCAGCTCGTAAACTAGTATATACACATATCATTGTAGCTTTTTGGTTATAGTTTAATTTGGTTATTTTAATTTTCAAAGATAAATTTTCCAGGTCAATGCAGAAATGGAAATGGATTAGATGACAACACCTGTGATGTAAATAAATATCTTTACTCTGGATTCTCTCTGTTGCAGTTAGCTATTGACACAGTTCTGATCAGGGTAAGTGTCTGTGGTGGTCTGGTCCACCTGCCTGTCAACAGCAAAGTTGTGAGTTAGGATCAAGGTGTGTTTGACTCGAATCTTAACTGACAAGGATTGCCAATTTTCCTGTTGATGGAAAATGCTTTTCTTTGGGTACCCTAGCTTTTTTCACCAATCTCAATCTTATTCAGTACATGTAACTTTATTTTGTCAATGTGTTGTAGGACTACATGTCTATTTATTTTACTGCTTAATCACTTCCTGAGTGGATATTCTTTTCATACAATGTCAATGTCCTTTACTGGCAGGGGTACAATTGGGTGACAGTAGAATTTTATTTCATATAAACAGGAAACTGAGCAAATTTTTGCTTTGCACGTCTACAGTATAAAAACAGTGTTAAGGTCAGTGTCTGAAAATATCAAAATTTTATTTGCAATAAGCTGGATTTTTCTTAGTGTCATGCGAAGAAATTAAATGTCTTTCAGATAATGACCTGATTTGAGTAAATTTAACTTGACATGATGTGCTACCAGCATAAACTGTTACGATCTCACAAAAGCTTAAGATACAAATGTTGACATTTTGATACTGGCAATATGCAGTATCACGCTCATCTGGAATTATGTCCCTTGAAGTGGAATTTTCATTTGCATAACTTCTGCTTACTTACAGTTTTTTTCTAGATTGAGTATCCTACGTTTCCAACACCAGATGTATCTGTGGAGATGCTCCCCAAACCAAGTTATAAACCAGATACATCATACATACAGATTATATCTGCCATTTATTTCGTCTTGGCCTATTCTCCGTTTATTATGTTCCTGACTGTAAATCTAGTCACGGAGAAAGAGAAGAAGATAAAAGAAGGAATGAAAATGATGGGACTTAGAGATTCAGCATTTTGGTAAGAATGTGAACCTATTGTCCAGCAGTTGTGTCCACAAATGACCGAATAGTTTAAGTGTAAAATTGAATTTTTAACTCTTAAATTGTTTTGTCATGAAGACTTTTTAAAAAAATCTTGACTAGGTCAAGAGAATTGATAAAAAATTAACATAATTTTTTATATTTGTGTAAAGGTAATAAATGACAAAAACCATCAGATCAGTATATGAAAAGTGCCAAGGGAACAAGAAAAGAATACTTTTATCCAAACGTTAATTTGGCAAGCTTTGGCCTAGATATAATAAGTGGGCATGACTTCTATAGGCATTTTCATTGAAAATTTCTCATATCTAGAAGATTTGATAAAATTGATTTGTTGTAGTTACATCAGAAGTGATCTCTAATTTAGAATTGCTAACATATGAAAACGACAAGATAACACAATAACTTCCTTCTCCATGCTTCAATAAATACGTGATGCTGCATCTCTAGCTTAACCAGACATTTAAAGGTGACAATACATACAGCATCGTTGAAGCTATAATTTTGTATATATTAAATGGATTTGGTCCATTAGTTTTTGGAAAGATTGCAAATCGTTCCTATGGCGTTGATCTCCAAAGCCGGAAGTGTGGCCTCTTCGATACCATCGGACATTAGTCCATAAAATATGTAGTTCCAATGATGACAACATTTTCCAAATTACGAGTACTTTCTTGTTGATAATATCTGAACTTATATTTTAACTAACATAAAACTTTATCGTTTATCAAAATTACCAAGGAATTAAAATGAAGTCAACGCAGCCGGCGGATGAATTTATCCGTCAGAACGAATCTACCGGTACAAGAAACAGCTTCCCGTATTCGTTGTTGAGAACTTTACTTTTAAATTAATTCATTGTCAAAACTAATTGCGCATTTACAAATTTGATGATTATTACCCATTATTTGAGAAAAAAATACTTCAAGATTATCTACTAATATAACCCAGACATGCGCTTTGGGAATCAAAATGTTTATGCAGGGATCAAAAATTTTCAACAGCCTCTGTCGGACATTTTTTTGATAGACATGAATTGTCAGTTTTAACTCTTTTTAGCAATCTTATTTCATACAAATGTTGTCATGCACGATTTATTAATGTTTTGGGTAAGACCTGAAAAAATGTTGTGTGTATCAACTCTTGTGCGTTTTGTACATATAAATAGATCAACATGATCAATAGAAAAATGGACGACACAATGATGTATAATGAATTAAATAAATTCAAGTTAAAATACTTTGAAATCAGTCTACATTGAATGAAAGTCTTCCCGAAGGATGAAATTTTTATTCCTTTTTCATATTTTACTACAAAGATTCACGCATGCTACTAAAATACATGTGCAGAAAATGGCAACAATGTGGAAATCTCCAAGTTTTGCCGAGTTAAATCTACCAAGGCGTTTCTAATCTTCTCAAGTTTATGATTGCGAACTACATGTATTAGATCGTCCGATACATACCTTGTAATGGATTTTTTTAATTTCAAAGCAGAAAGGTGTGCAAAATGCCTGATTGATCGTCATTGATAAATGACCTCAATATTGAACTTTGGAAATTTGGAAAAGGTAATAAGGTGTACAGTAATTATATTTGAGCGTAATAAAAGCACAGACACCTTTAATGTAAATTACTTTTATGTCATGTCAAGTAAAATTATGATTTAATAGCAGAAAGTGTTGGTTACAAGAAAGTTCGAAGGGTTTTCATATATCCTTGTGGTGATTTATGTAGGATTTCCGAGTTTGACTTTATTTTGTTTGTTTACATTCTGTATAATATTCAGGACAAACTGTAGCGGGAATCAACAGTTACTCTCAATTATATTTTTTTAAAAAAAAAAAATGTTTGTGAATACAATTTTTGTCTCACCTGCGACGAAAAGTCACGAAGGCGAGATATAGGTATTACTTTCGGGTGGATCAGTGGTGTAAACTTTGTAAAAACTTTAATAACTTTGCCCACATAATGCCTACAATTAAGATTTTCGGTCAACAGATACCTTATGGTAAAAAGTTGACAATATACTTGTCTGGTGACCATGACCTTGTTTTCATGGTTCAGTAATTTCATAAACATAAATGTAAAAATCTGTGTCTAAGTTTTGTTGTTAAATCCATTTCTCAGAAACTGTAATATCTAGGCCTACCATATTTGGTCTGTAGATAGTTCTTAATGGATACATGCCAGTCTGACACCTGGCTTGGGACGTTGACGTCAATTTCATGCTTTATTGACTTTGTCACATTTTCTACTATAATACCTACATGACCTAGACCCACCATATTTAGTCACATTTTCATGGTTAAATCCATTTCTTAGCAACTATAATACATTTGTACCTAGACCCACCATATTTGGTCAATACTAGTTCTTGGTCAGTACATGTCAGTCTTACACCAGCCTTTTGACCTTGACCTCAATTTCATGGTTGAGTGACCTGTTTCACATTTTCGTGATTAAGTCCATTTCTTAGCAACTATAGTACCTAAGCCCACCATGCCTGGTCAATAGATAATTCTTAGCAGGCACATTGCAGTCTGACACCCGTCTCTGAACCTTGACTTCAATTTCATGCTTAATTGACTTTGTCATATTTTCGAGAATAAGTCCATTTCTCAGCAATGTAATACCTAGACCCACCATATTTGGCCAGTAGATAGTTCTTAGTGGGTACATGTCGGTATGACACCTGCGTTTTGATCTTGACTGCACATTTCAAGCTTGAGTGACTTGTTTCATGTTTCGGGATAATGTCCATTTCTCAGCAATTGCAATACATAGACCAACTGTATTTGGGCTATAGATAGTCCTTGGTGGGTACATTCGTGTTTGAAGCCTTCACCTGAATTTCACACATGAGTCACGTACGAACACTAAAACTTGACTGTTGCTAAAAGCTTAGCCTTAATACACATTGAACTCTTACTGAAAATTATGTCCTTGTTTCCATACCACGGAATGTACATCGATTCTAAAATAAAACTCAATATTTCAGGAAATAAGGAATATATTCACTGTAATTAAAAAATCTGTGATAAAATTCAATTTGAAATTATACACAACTACAGTTGCAATCTTTCCACCACTGCTTTCCAGCACTTTGATTACTACTGGACTCTGTATACACAATGGAGCCACGGATGTCTCAACATCGCTTAATTGAGTTTGACCATCTGGGTAAGGAAACAAATTAAATTTGTCAGTCTAAAGATTTTATTCTAACACCATTTGGTTAAAATGTCTAAAGATGTCTTATACTGTATATATATATATATATATTTTTTTTTGTAGGTTGTCATGGGGTCTGGTTTACTTGGTATACATTACCGTTGTTACTGTAGTAACAGTCATACTTGCTGCAGTCAGCGGTTTCTTTACAAACAGTAATGTTTTCTTGTTCTTCCTGATATTGATGTTTTATGGACTCTCCATTATTTCCATGGCATTCGTTTTGACCCCATTTTTCAACAAAGCGCAGACTGCCGGAGGTGCGGCCAGTTTAGCCACCATGTTGTTTAGTTGTTTGTACCTTATTGTCAGTTTAACGAGGGATATTAAGGAAGATGGCACTGTGACATATTCCATACCACCAGTCGTGCGAGGATTACTATGTCTGATTTCTCCTGCTTCGATGTCTCTTGCCATAGACCAGGTAATGTTGTAATCATTATTTTAGTGTAGTTTTAATTTCGATCTGTCAATAATATTAACCGTTGTATTTTTTTTATAAATATGTGTTTTTTGTTTTTGTTTTTTATATGTTTGATATAACTCTTCCTGACCTTATTCAGTTTGTTAGGAAGTAACCCTTTATCTCTGAAACCTAGAAATTTGTCATGTGATATTAATCAGTATGTTTTGAATTTCATACTTATTTTCAAATGAGAAAACTGTATGTTTTGTTTATATAGCCATTGGTAATAGTTATCGCCACTGTTGATAACAGAATGAAATAGAAGACAAGAAAAGGTCATTTGTTCCGCACATTCTGTTGTTATAAATTTACTTCTTTTAAAATAGTTTGGAAACATTTCTTTTTTGTGGAAAAAAAATAAAAGTATTAATTTGTAAAAAACTAACAAGTCTCAAGTCGGGACAGAACATACTAGTACTTAGTTTGTAGACAAATAAAATTTTTAATACATGTACATATCAGTTCGTGATATCATCACTACCTGTCAACCCTAAATTATAAGACCATAAAATTTGAACAAACATATATTTAGTTTGGCCTAATTAGATTTGTTTATATTTTAGGCTGTATTCTTGGATATAACAGTAGGAATGGATTTTACTACAGCTGCCAAAGGAGATTTTCCACTATATGTTCCATTGTTTATGCTTTTGTTTGACGCTATTTTTTACTTTGCCCTGGCCATGTATCTGGATAATGTTATACCAAGTATGTACAGAGATCACCATAGATAAAATTAAGTTAGGAGGAAAACTGCTGGGACAAGCCGCTCAGTTTAAAAATGAAAATTTAATTGTGTCGAGTTCTATAAATTTCATAATCAACTGGTTGTCATTGTAGAATCCATATTTATTTTCCCTTATGGGCTTAAACAAAGATAAAAATTTTAAAAAAAATTCCTTCCTCAAAAAATATGAAGAGTGCATTCAGGTTTTTATCATCTGTGCTATACAGTGTACAGTCAAATCTGCCCTAAAGGTCACCTTAATTAAACGATCACCTCCCTTCAGCGGTTGTCCTGGAGTCCGCCCAAAGAGTTTTGCATGTTAAGTTAATTTGAATATGTGGTCACCTCTCATGCTAGCTTGGAACATTTACCTTAATTAAACAGTCATTTTTCTTTCAAGACATGTTAAAAATATCGTTAATTGACTTTCAAGTCATCTTTGATTAATTTTAGAGCTTGAGTATTATCCACTTTAACTTTGTCCCAATTGTGACCGCTAAAAACAGATTTGACTGTACTTGGTCATGTTGGATTAAAATCTGATCAACAACATTTTGGGTAATTATTTGCAGCTTTCCTAAAATTCAGCAATGCTAATAAATTGTGAAATTTAGAGCATTAAAAAAGTATTATAGAATGTATTTTTGCTTTTTTAGGTGAATATGGGGCCAAGAAACCACCATATTATATTTTTATGAAATCATACTGGTTCCCTGAAAGTAATAAGCAGTCATTTGATGTGGAGGCTGATGATTACGACTCATTATTCGGTGTTGATGTCGAGAAGGTTACTTTAGAACAGAGAGAAAATACTGGCATCAGGTAAGGCTTGTTTTGACTACATTTTTGATGCATGATCAGTTACATGTAAAATAAAATGTTCCGTCAAATCATTTTACTAAATTACTGAATGACTACATGCTCATTCAATGCAATATCTTTTGACCCTTGGGCAAGAATAGTCTTAATAAACCAAACTCCACATCAACGTAACTAGTCTTAACTGTGTTGTCCCAAATATTTCAGAAAACTGGTTTCTTGATGAAGAACTGACTTTATAGAAATTGTCTACATTTTTAAATAACAAGTAGGTGTGTCCTAAAGGTCAACATAGGTCAAAATGTCAGAAACAAAACTTGCACATATACATCAATGTCACATTTGTTTGTGGTCATGTTATACTTTATGCAGAAACCAACGAATCGCACCAAAAAAAATGGTAAAAATACACTTGTAAAATATTTGAGGCATTTCAGCAGTATTGAAAATACAATTATTAATGATTACTATTGGAACCAAAATGTACAATAATACTTTTTACTTTCATTTTAATGTAATGTTTGAGATATTCGTGGAAAATGACTTGCAGTTTAAAAAAAAAAACAGTAGCACTTGAGACAATAAATATTACTACTGAATAAGTGTAAACAGTTGCAGTTATGTGTACATGTATATAGGTCCAGCATAACAGTTAGGGAGAGGTCAATTCATCTCCTATATGATTGATGTTGTAAAATTATTACTTATTTTTTTTACTTTCAGAATTTTGAATCTTACTAAAGAATTCAAAGGCAAAGAAGAAACAGTTACAGCTGTCAACAGTAAGTAAACTAAATATGAATACATTGTTTACGATAATGGAATGAAAATAAAAGCTCTGTTGGCAAGGTTTAAAAAAATGAAGGCCGGTTTTAGCCAGTGATCATGCATTTTCTTTATCCAACAAGACGCTGTATTTAACTGATTCTGAAAGAAATGCAGAATCATTGTGGTGTTTGTTTGCATTGGGGCATTGTAAAGAAAATAAAAACATCATGGTATATTCTATCTTTTTAAAACATTTCGAAAAAAAGCACAAAAACAGCACATTAATATGAAATCAAAATTGCTCAAGTGCTGCTTGAAACCTGGCTCTTACTGACGATTTTTAAACTATGTAAATATTTTAATGTAAGTTCTAATGAAAATATATTTTACACACTGGTTTTTGTCAATCAGTTATGATTAGCATTTTGCAAGACGACATACCACGAGAAATGTTTGAACCTTTTCAAAGCACTTCATGGCTGTATGATCGTTTGATCTGTTTTGAACAAGAAAATTTGTATAATAGTAATTGGTAACTTTCCAGGAAGGAGTAATATGAAAACACGTTTAGTTCTCTCATGTGGCTTCTAATTTTAAGAATGTTTCATATTCTTCAGATTTGTCATTAGAGATGTACAAAGATCAAATCACGTGTTTACTTGGCCATAATGGTGCAGGAAAGACAACTCTTGTAAACATGTTGTCAGGACTGGTAGCACCAACAACGGGAACAGCTAGAGTTCTAGGAATGGTATATAGATTAAAAATGCTTTTCTGTGGATGAATAAAAAAAATGCATACTTTTATCATACACTAATACAACCATATTTACAAAAACATACTGATGTCGGAGGAGACGAAGGCTGTTGTAAACAAGTTGAATTATTTATTCTTTGACTAAATCAAAATCACATCACTTGTACAATTCGTTGGATCAAGTTGCTATACTATTATTTTGCATTGGATTGTACCATATAACTGTTGCCACCTGAGTATTAACGCAGCTATGAGTGTGAAAAAATAAAAATAATATTTTTGGACCAACCAATTACAGGTACATTTGTAATATTTAAAGTACACTTACTTACACATAACTAATGTTGAAGTTTTGATACCTAAATTTTATATCGAATGATCAAACAAAACATTAATTCATGAATATGACAGTGAGCTTGTACCCAGCGAGTGAATCAATACTGCCTTTTGGTTTCAAGTTATGGATTTTGGTTCCTTAATTCATTTCAGGATAACTTATTTTATTTACATTGTATAACATTCACAATTTAAAAAGATTGGTGTAAAGGGTTAAATCTGTTATATAAATTGTCAATGTAATAAATAAATAACTTATCCTGAAATGAATTAAGTTATTTTGTTTATTACATTGACAATTTAAATGATTTAACCCTTACACCAATGGTTTGCCCACAGGAAATAAACCCTAGCACGATGGCTTACCTGATAAGATGGCAGACTTAAATAGTTACTTCGTTGTTAATGTTGAAGAGCAATGATTTCAGGCCATTTATTCTTTATTTTAATACTCAATATCAAAACAAAATATGTTCTTTTTGCAATCTTTTTTGTTTTTGAATAAAAACATAAAGATTTGTGAGAAAATGGTGATTTCCACAGCTGAATATGTTGGAATTCTTCAAAAACCATTAGAATCATTATGAAAAAGTGGTTTTTTTTTGTCATGAAAAATCCAGTTTAGAAAATAAAAGTTCCAGTCACCGATGTTGTTGCTAATCAATTTTGAACAAACTTGACATTTCTCATACCAAATAGAAGCTTCTCTTTCATTCAGTCTTGCCAAAAGTTTTCTAAAATTCATTTTTCTAACATTAAAATCCTTTAATTTCTGTATTTTTTAACACATTTTTTATATAAAGGGCTATTCCATTAAAATGAATGTGGGAGGGTAGGAAGGGGGGCTTTGAAAATACCCCCACAACTAACAAACTTTTTTTTAGATAACTTTAATACTTCCGATAGGCACACACTAAAAATGACCCAGGACCCGTGTCCTATAATAAAATTTCCCTTCCTGCACTCCAACATCTATTTTTTGGAATAGCCCTAAAAGATCTCTCATTGTTTTGGCATTATCAAGGTGTCAAATCTAAGAAAGATAACTCTTGACTTTCACTTCTTCAGGCAGGAAATATAAAACATGGTAGACAATCCCAGTAGACGGACTCGTCGGTGAAAGGGTTAATGAGGAAATGCAGTTGATTATGCGTCAACTAATGTCTTTATAGTAACAACAGAAGTGACAGATATTGTTACTTAAATTCTTAAAGTGAAATATCACTTTGCTGTTCACTGGTGTATTATTAGATTTTTCTTTCACCCAGAAATCACATTATTTCATTTTACTAAATGTAATATTTCAAGATAATCAGTGTCAGTTTTATAAATTTTTGCATGCAAACCTTTTTTGTTGTTTCTTTTGTAGAATATAAACAATCCAGGAGACATGATAAGAATAAGGTCACAGACCGGAGTCTGTCCCCAACACAATATCCTGTTTGACAAGTTAACTGTTGTAGAACATCTCAAGCTGTTTGCTGGAATAAAAGGACTCAAAACGGACAATTTGATGGCATCTGTAAGCTTGTATATTATGGACAAACTACATTCAGTCAAATATTCCAAAGATCAATAAAAACTTTTTAAGTTATGAATGCAAACAACACTTTTGTATAAATTCTGTGGGTTTTCCCAAACATTATAAATAATTGGCAGGGAATTCCCTATTTTGATAAGCATTACACACTGACTTTTGATTAATTTTGTGTTTTATAATCTTGTATAAAAAGGTTAGAAATATGAAAAGTAAAACATTTAAGAGAATATTAACTAAGGGGAGACAACTCTATACTTGTCCTGTAATCCTATAATCCAACATTTTTGTGTCGGGTTTTATAGCAATCAGGTAGTTCAAGTTATTTTGGTACTTGAAAGTTTGTTTTAAATTGCTGGAAATAGTCTGTGTAAAAAATCTTTTCATTCATTAGACTTACATGGTAGTTTTGGTATAAATTTTACGAAACCTAACTGAACAATGAATATACATTTGTAAAACTATCAGAGCTAATTAGTGATATATGAATTTACTAGCCCAAAAAAATTATACTATATGGTGGCTTCAAAATATCATGATTTTACCACGGGTAGGCCCTTTATGCCAAATATTTTGCCAGTTTCTACAAAATTTTGTTATGACGCAACATAGGTATTCAGACATGAACAAGCCATTACACAATGCAAGTTATCCTATGACATCATTAAAGCTTATTCGAACTTTACTATGACATTGTCAAACAAGCTGTCTGACGTCTGTGACGTTGGATCAAAATATCCATATTTTACCACGGCTTTACCACGGATATAGGCTGAAAGCGTTTGAAGTAGGTCATATTAGAATATGTATTTTTTATACATGTGTATTGAAGGCCTCACTGTAATTTTAAGGGGAAGAAGGGTAATGAAAATGCTGTTCTTTGCTTGGAAATTTGTTGCAGGTGTAAGGATATTGTGTCGAGAATTAATACAACATGCCTTGCCTTTCATATTAGTCATTAGTTTATTTACATCACATATTTAATATTTACACTTTGAACATTATCTTAATTTCAGATTAAACAGATATTAAAAGATGTTGGATTAACAGACCAGGACAACACATTTGCATTAAACCTCAGTGGTGGGCAGAAGAGAAAATTGTCAGTAGCAATAGCCTTGATAGGTGATCCTAAGGTAACTGTTAATGTTAATTTAACCTCAGTGGTGGACAAAAGATAAAATTGTCAGTAGCAATAGCCTTGATAGGTGATCCTAAGGTAACTGTTAATGTTAATTTAACCTCAGTGGTGGACAAAAGATAAAATTGTCAGTAGCAATAGCCTTGATAGGTAATCCTAAGGTAAATGTTAATGTTAATTTAACCTCAATGGTGGGCAGAAGAGAAAATTATCAGTAGCAATAGCCTTGATAGGTGATCCTAAGGTAAATGTTAATGTTAATTTAACCTCAGTGGTGGACAAAAGATGAAATTGTCAGTAGCATTAGCCTTGATAGGTGATCCTAAGGTAACTGTTAATGTTAATTTAACCTCAGTGGTAAATTGGTGGACAAAAGATAAAATTGTCAGTAGCAATAGCCTTGGTAGGTGAACCTAAGGTAACTGTTAATGTTAATTTAACCTCAGTGGTGGACAAAAGATAAAATTGTCAGTAGCATTAGCCTTGATAGGTGATCCTAAGGTAACTGTAAATGTTAATTTAACCTAAGTGGTGGACAAAAGCTAAAATTGTCATTAGCATTAGCCTTGATAGGTGATCCTAAGGTAACCGTTAATGTTAATTTAACCTCAGTGGTGGACAAAGGATAAAATTGGCATTAGCATTAGCCTTGATAGGTGATCCTAAGGTAACTGTTAATGTTAATTTAACCTCAGTGGTGGACAAAAGATAAAATTGTCAGTAGCATTAGCCTTGATAGGTGATCCTAGGTAAATGTTAATGTTAATTTAACCTCAGTGGTGGACAAAAGATAAAATTGTCAGTAGCATTAGCCTTGATAGGTGATCCTAAGGTAACTGTTAATGTTAATTTAACCTCAGTGGTGGACAAAAGATAAAATAGCCTTGATAGGTGGTCCTAAGATAACTGTTAAATATAGATTCTCCTTCAGATACGAGTGAATCTCTCCACCTGAAATAATTAAATTTTTTATTTTCAACATGCGACCTTTTGCAAGCATGTTAAAATCTAAGATTTAACTATCGAGGGTGGAGAAATTCCATAACTCACAAGTTAAAGGAGAATCTGTTTCTCCCATGATTTTGACAACCTAAAGAAAATGTCTTTGCTATGTAGTTTGTTTACATAGATGTCATTTCGGGACTTCTCTGGTTTATCATTCCAATAGCTGTAGAAAAAACAGCAGGAATTCCTATGCAGAAATTTAATCAATGTGAAGTGGTTAGAAATAATATGTATTTTTATCCCACCAATTAAACACATCAAGAATAGGAGAATGTTAATTTATCCTCACTGGTGAGCAATAAAGAAATAGTTTTATACTTATACATGATTAGTGGTCCTAAGATATACACTGTATGTTAATATTAATTTAACCTCAGTGATAGGCAGAATAGAGATCTGTCTGTAGCTGTATACATGATTGGTGGTCCTTGGGTAAATTGATTAAACCTCAGTGGTGGGCAGAAGGGAAAACTTTCAGTAACTACATGTATAGCCTTGGTTGGTGATCCTATACATGTATATGGTAACTGTTAATGTTAATTTTACCTCGGTGATGGGCAGAAGAGAGAACTGTCAGTAGCTATAACCCTGACTGTTGATCCTTAGGTAATTGTTAATGTTAATTTAACCTTAGTGATAGGAAGAAGAGAAATAGTTATTGACAGGATTGCAGGTCCTCGTCAGGTAAATGTTAATATTAATGAAATAATAACGGAATTTGTATCATGATTTGCTAAAAACATATTCGGTGTATTAGTTTCTTGTCCAATAATTTAATAAGCACAAAGAAAATGAGTGTCATGGCTTATTGTGCAGAATATACAAATGGAAAGTAGCAAATATTTGTTACATTCTGCATAAGAAATGTTTTTGTCACAATAGTGCAACTTGTGATATTAAGAGTTTGTTTTTCAGCATGAAAACATGTCCCATATACATTCTCTTTCTGTAACTTTCTTTGTATGATGTTTCTGGATTATTGTCTCAGTTGCATTTCCTCCATACATTTTTTATTGCTATTTATGATATATCTGTTAACAGATCATATTTTTGGACGAGCCTACAGCCGGAATAGACCCATTCTCCAGACGACATCTATGGTCTGTTCTAAAAGAGAAAAAGAAAGGACGTGTAATATTATTGACCACCCACTTCATGGATGAAGCTGACATTTTAGCAGGTATTATAAATAATAAGAAATAACAGGAAAGGTCAGTGTTGACATTCAGTGATTTTACACTTACATTTTGTAAATAAAACTTCAGTTCTCAAATGAATAATGTATATTTCAACTTATTAAGTCTCTTTATACAAAAGAGTAAAGGAAGAAAAGCCATTTTTGTTCGAATAAATTTGCTTTAAATGTACAGAATATTTGTATTTTTGTTTATTGAAAATCTTGCTTGGTTTTCTTATGTTACAATTATTTTTATTTTATATTTTAGATAGAAAAGCTTTCATCAGTAAAGGTCAACTTAGATGTTGTGGTTCGTCTCTGTTTCTGAAAAGCAGATTTGGAATTGGATACCATCTAAAGTAAGATTAATTAGTTAATTTGATATTATGCTTATTATGCAAAACACTAAGTATGTTGCGAAACAGCTCATGCGACAATAGATAACAAGAAAAATAAATGGAAATGGTGAGCTGTCAAAAGGGGCGTAAAACGACTAAAATGTATGAAATAACCAAGTCGAACAAAACCAAATATAAAATCGTAAAAAAACAACAACAATCTAAAATGTTAAAAATTTAAAGATGCTTATTGTGCTTTGGTTATCTCATAAACTGTTATCAGTGATTATTTACATGATTTTATAATCGACAGGTCCAAAATTGTCTAGGGCAAACAAGATATTTTCTTACCTAAGCATTAAATTAAAAAAAATACGTTGTGAAGTATATTTGAATATTACCTATACTGACATGTTTTTTTTCTAAGGCTAGTTGTCCTCAACAACAACACAAAATAGCAGACTTTGACAAGGAGTGGACAGTGCAAAGATGCCCCTGATATAAGACTGTTAGGTCAAGGTCAAGCTTTCAATCTGACAATATGGAAAATTTTTTACCTGTAGACAAAGAAATGTGAAATTTAAAAATTATATAGTGTTACTAACTTTCTATTGGCCCTGTATTGATTCTCAGTAAGCTGTATAGGACCTCGGCCCTTGTATTGATACAAGGTTAACTGTATTGGTCCTGAGGCCAGAATCAGCAAGTTTGTAACACTTTTATTTAATAATCTAAACAGTTTGTGTGACAAAATAGTCTGTAAAACCGGTCTGTATGGAATTCCATATTGCCCTGTTTCCAGATTGCCAGTCTGTATGGAATTTTATATTGCCCTGTTTCCAAATTGCTGGTCTGTATGGAATTCCATATTGCCCTGTTTCCAGATTGCCAGTCTGTATGGAATTCCATATTGCCCTGTTTCCAGATTGCCAGTCTGTATGGAGTTCTGTATTGCCCTGTTTCCAAATTGCTGGTCCGTATGGAATTCCATATTGACTTTAAAATCTGTATTAAATTATTAACCAGATAAATTTTCATATAAATACAGGTATAAAGACCAGGGCAAGGTAAAAATACTAGTCATGCCAAATGTGCCATATGAGGGCTATTTTTCCGTATTTAATAGTAATTCATATTGCATAATCTGTTTCAGGTGAATTTCTTTATGATTTTATGTATATTGTAGTATGGTTGTAGCAAAAGTAAGTAACCCAGACAGTATTACAGACCTTGTTTGTAAACACGTAGATGGCGCCAAATTCCGACGAACTCATGGGAAAGAACTTGCTTATACGCTACCACTGGAAGAAGTTAAGAATTTCAAAAGTAAGATATGTAAATTAATAACTGGCTTTAATTTAAGGACTGGTCATCATGATCTTTTTATCTGTAAATTAAAATCACAGAGGTGTGGGTAGATAAAATTCTTTGAAACCAATTTTGATGCACAAGATATGCACATTTCGTTGATTTACGACTCATCAGTTGTGCTCAAGACCTAAAACCAAAACGACAATCCAAAACGTTGAAGAACAAATTCAAAAATACCAAAATGACCAAAAGGGGTAAAGCCATCTGAGGACAGAGCTATGCAAGTGGTAGATACCCCTTAGTTTTCAGAAATTTAAAAATTTTGTAACAGTAAATTGGCTGTTTGAGTTGGTAGATGGATGGCTCAAAACAATGGTAAAGGTTAAATCAGTTTGCTGTCATGTACAGTCTTTTATTTTTTAGTAAAGGCTGTGTTAATATGCAAAAAATAATGATCGTTTGTTTATAATACTAAAATCTTACCTGTGATCTTATTTACTCATTGGAAAACTGGGAGAGAATCGGACCCTATTATTGATTCTAGCCTGTGTTAATTTCGCCCATTTGCCACATTAACACAGGTCATAATATATTGGTGGGATTTATGTGAAAAGTGACACAGGTTGCTAGGGTGGGCAGAACATAGATAGATTATGGCAAATAAAGCACATGTTTTTTTATCTTAAAAAGATACTTAATTTTGCATCAAGAATAATGTTCTTAAGTGAAGATTTTCAAACATTGCTCAACTTACAGCATATGTGTTCAATATTTAATTATATTCTTTCAGATTTGTTTGCTGCTCTCGAGTCAAAACCTACAGACGTGTCAACATTAGCTGAATCTCTGGGAATCAAAAGTTATGGAGTTTCAATGACAACATTAGAAGAAGTTTTCCTTAAACTAGGTGGGAATTTTTAAAATATTAATAATTATTATTTAATAGATCAAATTACATTAATTCGGATAAGATAAATTAAGAAGAAAATCAGAAATTTGGTTTTTTTTTCTATCTTAGATTAAGTAGTAAAGAATTGAAACCTTGCAATATTTAGGTTTTCTGTTGTTAAAATTCTAATCAAGTATTTTAAGAACCAAAAAATACAATGAGGCCAATTTTTTTCAATCTAAAAAATATTTGAACTCAGTATCTTAATTGATATCAAATTTTTTAAAAATGGTTCCATTCCAGTTTTATTTTTATTACCTCCCCAAGTTATTAAAGTTCTGCAACATGACCGAAAATGATATTTCTTTTTGACCAAAAATGGCTTGAGTCAAAAAATTTAAGCAGAAATTTTGTAGGTATGTCTTTGTCAAGTGGAAAAAATTTGATGTTTTTATGCAGTGTTTTTGAAAATAATTTAGTTTCGAAAGATTGCCTATAATTACCGGGATTATTGCCATTGTGTTGTATGAAACATATGGGACATCTTGAAGAATCAGTCGTTTTTTATCCGGATATCTTAAGGATGATCGCTGGTCTATTAGGAAATAAATTGGATTTGAAATAGGTGTTTTGGTTTGAGAGAACATTAAACAAATAAGCAAGAAAAAAATATAGGTTCATGAACTCATTTTAGAGCTATAAAGCCCTTGAAAATTTGCAGGAAATAGGTTTTCTCTGGATTTTTCACTATCTTTGCATTGGCAACTTCAGTCTCTCAAAAATGTATGAAAAAATAAAAAGGATTTCATAAACTTTTGTCAAATACCATTTTAAGGTATATATGATTGAATTATAAAAGAAAAATTGGGGGTTCATGGGCAAAAAAAATTAATGTTTAAGAAATGGATAAAACCCGAGGATTCCGAATGTGACAGATTGACCAAAACATGACCAGCGAGCATCCTTAACAAATGATATGCACCTGTCACAGTATACACATACCTGTATGTACCCCGGTATTCTAATTTTTAATTGTATTCTGTAAGTGACATGATGAGAAAACCACTCTATGAACACATACATGTACATCTGTCAGTCTTATGTAATTTTTTATTGAAGAAAAAAAGATCAGAGCTTTGCATTAGTTTATTGTAACACATTTATAAGGCCTAATAGCCGTTGCAATAAATCAGGTGAGGTAATAAAATGTTAAATTGAAAAATGGTCAATTGTGTGTTTAATTTAACTTACAAATGTTTGTACAGAGGAAGACGATCATTCAATGGACATAAAAGATGTACTAAAATTAGGACAATTAAACGAGAGTAAAGAATCGTTAGACAATGGTGCAGAACCAATCAGTAAGAGTAACATCAATATCCTGGAAGAGTTTGAAACCTCACCCTTAGTGAAAAAGGATGAAGATTTGAGATCGCAACAGTTCTGGGCCTTGAGCAGAATTCGTTATATACGCATAACCAAAGACAAGGGCCTTTTGTTCATCAATTTAATTTTACCGGTTATCTTGTTGGTAATTGGACTGGTTATCAGTAAAACATCGTCAAAAACAGAAAAGACCGCACCAGCACCACTAAATCTAACCTACGGAACTGCAGTTTATGCTAATTATACATATTCTCCAACCTCAGTTAATAATCCCCCACTACTTATCAGGGATTCATTAGGTATGTTTTACTGCATAGTCTGATTATATTTCATTAACAAACATTCATTTATTTATCCAAAGGAGAGGGGGGTATACTGTTTTACTCTTGTGGTTCCGTGCATCCGTCTGTCTGTAACAAAATTTTCATCACACTTTTCTCTGCAATGACTCATCACAGCCGCTTGATATTTTGTCACAAGCCTTCTATTGGTACGCCATATTGTGGGATACTTTTTCTGATAAAAGCGACATCAACTTCCTGTTTGACAACTTCGTTTATTTTTTTACCTTAATGAAAAGCACGGGTATCACTAGTTAGGAATGGCTCACAGTACATCTTGTTGGTCCTAATCAGTCAAATTTTAATATTCCTCTGCCAAAAAATTTTTAAATTGGGTGAACAAATTCAGCTTAACTGAAAATTAATACATGTTGAAAATGGTGATTTAACAATTCTATATTTATTGAAAGTTCCCTCAGGATTTTGCTCTGTAAAGAAATGCTGGGATTCTCGCTATTTAAACTTTGGAAAATGGCTATCAGAATGGGAGTCACCATCCTGGAACGAAGAGAATATAGCCTGTATATTTGGTAATAATGGTGAACGGAAGAACCCTGGTGAAATGGGGAATACCCTATGGAAAATTTGCATGATTCTGCTAATATGTGTTAAAACATTAATTATAAATTTGACATTTCAGGATTTAAAAACTGTGTAATAGACTGTATTTTTCAGAAGGGTCATTTTGACAGTACATGTATAATCATTTCATGTAACTTAACTTCATACTGCAAATGACATAACCACATGTTATATGTGAAATTATTTTGAACTTTCTTTCATGGATCACAAGAGAGGTTTAATGGGGGAGAGGGGGGGGGGGGACAAATAGGTAGTTTTGAAGCTCTTCACCACTATGGTGAAATTTTCACCAATTTAGAAATATTTTAGTTTCATTCACCCCTAAAAAAGAGTTTTTAAAACTAATTAAAAGTCATCTTCTAAAATATGTTTTAAAGAAATGACATATAATGTTTCTTTAGGTATTTTATTTTTGACAAACTAAGTTACAAACCATTGTGTGGTCTAGGTAGTTCATCAAGACTACTAATGATCACTAGCCTGTCAACACTGAGGTTGTGAGTTTGAATCTCACCTGTGGCAGAGTATGTTTGACTCCGATCTTAATTGACAAGGATTGCCAATTTTCCTACCAAAGGTTGTGGTACCCTCCGGGTACTCAGGCTTCCTCCATAAAATAGCCAAATGTGCTGAAAATGGCATAAAACCCCAACTAAACAAACAAACAAACCATTAAAGGGCAAAAAGGCTTAGCACACCTATAGTAGGCTAGCAGGAAGACCGTGACTTTCAAATTGAATGCATGTATACTAACACAATATTATTAACAGTCTGTATGTTCTAACATCTCCTTGGGGAAGGTACATCTCTGCCAAAATAAAATAATAAAAAAAAACAAATACACGAAATTGAAACTTTAAGAAGTGCTGAAAGATTTTATCTTTATTTAAGTGATTGTGTTTACAAAGACATGTTATTTTTAAATAAAAAACCATCAGTATTATTCCTATCATAGCAAAGAGATCACAACAATTAAAACTGACATTTTCATGTTCACTAGTAACATTTTTTTGCAAAAATTTCATTTTCTCATTAATTTTTGTTGTAGTTATTAAGATGTTTTAATTTATAAGAGAAAGCATATTAATGTCTGGCATTGATAAAGAATAAAATTTTTAGGTAAATTGAATTGATTCTGACTGACGGAGACCTTTTATTATACAAAAATTATCAGAATTAAAATTTACTTACTGAAATTGTTAATAATAGCCTAGCGTTTAAAAGTAACAGTGTATCATTTGCAGGAACAACTACTGGAGATGCATTTCTAGCACAAATGCAGGAATTATTTTATGCAAAGTATTTCAAAAACTCTTCGGAAATAGTGGACCACACATCTAACATAGGTATAGATCTACAGAAACTGTCTACAGCAACCAGTCAGGTAATTTCATCGTCTCTGTTGTTTTTGTATAGAATCAATTCTTATAGTAACAATTTTTACTCGCATGCAATTTATCACGTGATTTCATCCCAAACTTTGTTTTGATACCATGCTTGCAGACTTTTCTGGTCATAAATTGGCCTTTGAGGTTAAAAAAATGTCTGGCCGTGGTCTCTACAGACACTTTCTCTGTAAGTAGTATTCTAATGTAATATATTTTAGAATTTCTCATTACAAAATGCATTGACTTAATATAATATACACCAAACATCAGAAAACATATTTGTTGAATTTGGCAGTCAAACTTTTCAACAAACAATCAGTATTCCAATGGGAACCAACTGTGCTCCTCTCCATGCCAATCTGTTTCTGTACTCATATGAAGCGGACTTCATTCAAGGGCTACTACATGAAAACAAAAAGAAACTAGCCCAGTCCTTTAATTTCATTTTTCGTTATATAGATGACGTGTTATCTTTAAAAAATGACAAATTTGAAGACTTTCTACATCTCATGTACCGCAGTGAGCTTGAAATTAAGTATACTACAGATACATCGAAGTCCACACCATATTTGGATTTGTTTCTTGAAATAGACAATGAGGGACATTTGAAGACAAAACTTTATGACCAACGTGATGACTTCAACTTTCCTATTGTTAATTTTCCCTTCTTGAGTAGTAATATACCGACATCGCCTGCATATGGCATCTTTGTTTCTCAGCTTATCTGATAATAAAGGGCATGTGTGAATTTCAACTCACAGTATTACTGCTGTCACAAAAGCTTCTTAACAAGGGTTTTATCAGGGATAAGTTGATGTCAAAACTTAGGAAATTTTACGGTCTTCATCACAAATTGTTTACAGTGTTCCAATATCTAAGATGATGTTTGACCTGTTCCCACTGTCATACCTCCACCGATTTGTGACTTCCACCAGATTGATGGGTGTCGTATAAGGAACAGGATCTGCTTACCCTTCTGGTGCACCTCGATTCACTCTTGGTTTTTATAGGAGTTCATGTTGATCATTGGTTTAGGTTTTAACTTGATTATTATTATAAAGACAAACTGTAAACAGCAAAAATGTTCATTAAATGGTAGCTGTGCAAATAAAATGGAGGGTCAGGGGTCCAGGTCATTGAAAAGGTCCATAGCAACCGATAAAAAAAGTTCCCAGCAACATATATATTTGGGTTAAGGACCCTATAATTTATCTGTACATGTCAAAAAGAAAGGTCAAGAGTCAAGATCAATTAAAAAAATCCATAGCAACCGATGGAAAAGTCCCTAGCAACCAGATATATTTGGGTTCAACACCCTACAATTTACCTGTTCAAGTCAAAATGGAAGGTCAAGAGTCTATGCCATAGAAAAAGTCCATAGCAACCGATGAAAAAGTCCCTAGCAACCATATATATTTGGGTTCAGGATTCTATATTTTAGCTGTACAAGTCGATATTAAGACAAAAAATGTAACAGTATACATTAAATAGCTAAAATAATCATTGATGCAAGATCTATGCAAAAAGGAACAGGTGAGCGATTCAGGCTACTGGGAGCCTCTAGTTTAGTTTTCAGTGTTTATTGGTTGTGCTTGCAGTTGTTCATTTGTTTTCCCAGATTTATCTGTCCAATGGATTAAGTTTTTTTAGTCCAGCACTGGTAGTTTTGATAAAAACTAGCCGTGCTGGAGTATTTTTAACACGACGATCTGCTGAGCCAAAGTACCCCCAATCTGCAAATAGTTCCTATGAACTCAATACAATTTTAAATCAAGGTACAATGCATAGGGTTGCCTGCAGTTATTCACTGAAAAATAACATATATAGAAAGATAACTCTATCGAATAACAAATCGGTGTTGGAGAAAACTGTTTTGAGTCGAGCAAACTTTAGCTTATGAAAATGAAAAAGTACAGAAGTGCAAAAGCGAGGGAAATTCAATTTAATTTACAACCAAGATAATCCGTAATATTGTTACCGGTTGGTGACACTCAGTAATTTTAATATTTTCAGTAAGTTAATTACTTTCAGTCCTCATCGAGTGTTCACTTCGTCATTCTTAACCTTTTCAACCATTTACTGTATTAAAAATAGTTGTATTGAGAACGATTTTAAAATATATTTTATTGATTTGTTTTCTACCTGGAAGTTATTTTTCGAAAAGAAATACGAAACATGTTCGGAATGGACTTCTGTATTCACGTTTATCAGAAGAATAAATTTGAAATATTCGAATGAAATGATTTTTTTTTTAGAAAACAAATCCTCTTATTAGATATTAAAAGGTTATGATTATATATATTCTGACAAGACGAATGTCAACAAACGTTGAACACGTGTTGTAAAAGTGATTTGTGAGATGCTCCAAAACTTTTGGTCACGTGTTACGAATTTGTTAACAGTATGGCGGGTCGATTAGTGTTTGCTGCTGTTTTTGACATTAAAACAGCTATTTGAAGGAACAAGAAAGATAATTTTTTGAAAGCAAAATAAAATAACTATGCCGAAAGTATAACGTATTGTTATGTTTTCCTATTCTTAAAATGCATACGCCAGGTCGATCTTGTGCCAAAATTGTGGAGTCAAAAATGAGGACGAGACGAACAAATTCTATTTTTTGGACGATTTTCCAATTGTACTAAACATTGTTGTGTTTTGATGTAAAAAAAATTAAGATGACCATGAGTATGTATTGTAAAAGTCCAAATTGACGGTCAGCTGTCATATTTATCCACCCTCTCAAACCTTCTCAAACCACTTAACATTCAAATAACTATGAAATGGTTTAGATCTCAACTCGAAATGTATTTTGTTTCTCCTTATAACAAGACGCACATTCATTGGTGTGAGCACCTAGGCTTGTTCTTTATATATTTGAAAACATCGAGATTCCCACTCTATAATTATATCTGAATTTTGAGTATCCTTTAATTTGTGAATTTTAGTTTCAGTACTTTTAGTATCTTCTTAAAGTTATGCATAATGGTAGAGATTTTCTTATAAAGGACCCAGCAGAGACATATATTGTTTTATATGTCTCTGAACCCAGTGAACAATTATACATCTGTTTGTAGTTATTCAAAATCAATTGCGAATAAGTATGTCTGAAATAATTCATTTATATCCATTTCTTTTAATTCGTGAAAAAAAAAATTGATTCCTCCTTTTAAAACTTCTTTTTACAAATCGACTAAATATTAATGCCTGTTACAGTGGGATTTTAGCATCAGTGCTGGATAAAAGCACTTCGTGCTATGTTTATTTGCTCCTTAGGTATATTTTGTCCTCTATTCACCAAACATCAGGATTGGGTAGAAATCAAAGTTCCAGCCAATGATATTTCTGCTTTCTTCACAAAGAATGAAAATACCCAAAATTCATTTGAAAGAGATTATCTTTCATCCACGTATATATATGTTTACAATTCCAGATTGTTGATAGCGAGTATAGTGTATTATACAACAGTAAAGCTACTCACAGCATACCAACAGTCATTCTGATGATGAGTAACAGTCTCCTTAGTATGTCGGCTGGCCTGATGAATAAAACTGCATCACTTATAACTTCTGCCAGTCTGCCGCTATGGAAACCTTCAAATAAACTGGAGTACAGCCAGGGAACATTTTCTGCCGTTATATTGGTGGCCATAGCTTTTGTAATTGTTCCTCCTGGATTTGGGGTGGACCTTGTGAAAGACAGACAGGTAAACGTCCAAGAGATTTTTTGTCTTAATGAAAATTAAATAAATATAGATTTTTTGTGTTGCCTGCATATAACACTGTTGATGGATTTGGACCACTTACCATTCATTGTCTTGCATCAACATTGTCATCACAATTTCTCTTATCCAAAATGATGATGATGGAAACAAGTGATACAAAAGTTCAATGGTACACTCATTCTAAATCTTTGTGAATTCTCAGTTATTAAGAAATGCTAAATGATGTCGTAGTCACATCAAACTCTAATTGTTCCTGATAGCTCATCCAATGAGAATCCTCGGTCAAATTATCTTCCGGTACAAAACTGCCTTATGGATAAGAATAAGGAAATTTTACAATTGCACTGTTGTTAATAAAAGAAAAACTGATTACAATAGATAAAAAATGTTTAACAATCCATTGACATAATCTAATGTACAAGCACCAACCGCAAGACAAACAAATAAATCTTTCAGTTGATTAACTTGTGAATTTAAAACCTTTGTAGATAAATTAACACTAATAAATATACTCACAGTGAATTGTTTTAAAAATCAATGTACTTGGACAATAAGTAAATAGCACAAACAATTGCTGGATGCCATTTGTGAGTTTATACCAGAAATTAAACTTGCCTGTAAAGACATTTAATCTGCGAGGTGATGGATTACATCGACATAACAAGTGAAATTTACGGTCTTTTATAATTTGTGACTCAAAATGTAATTCTAGATGGAAGAAAATTTGACTAAATAGGAGACAAAATACATATATTTGCAGTAAATATTTGGGACCATATAAGAAATTGGACTCATTTGAAGAGTGGCTTTGAGATAATGAGAAATCAACTGTAAATAAAAAAATTATCAGATTCTAATATTTTAAAAAATGTTTGATTTAAATTTATTATAATGCACTTAGATATAACTGTCGTATATCAGGTAATTTTACATAATATCCATTTCATTTGAGGTACACAAGATTTCCAAAAAAATATTAGTTCAAATTCTTACTTTTACAAGTAACTTAAACTTTAAGGAAAAATTCTCAATCATGTAAGTAACAACAAATGGGTTCTAAAAACATTTGATACTATGAAATTAAAAAAGAATTTCTTTTTTTTCTATTTAGTTTAAGATACGAGGACAACTTAGAACAGCAGGAATACCATTCAGTGTGTATTGGGGATCAAATTTCTTTGTAGATGTTATTAAGTTTTGTATACCAGCTGTGTTATCTGTCATACTTATCTTTATTATTCAGGTAATTTACATATATCCACACTATTTATTATAAACATATTTAAATGAGTGATCATCCTGAGATAAGTGTCCATGAGATAATATTCCACATAAGAAAACTTAACAGGTAACACATTGAGATTTATGTTGGAAATGAGCTAGACATCTGAGCCAGACAAAATGTAAAAAATTATGGTAGCTCATGGTTTATCAGAGATTTTACCATGCATAACACTTAATATGTATATACATGTATGAATACTGAGAGATAAAGTACAAAACTGAGGCTACAAATGACAAAAATGACAATAGACCACAATGTTTTATAAATTTATAAATCTGTCAGGTGTTGTTACTACAGGCAATCTTTTTTAATGAGATATCTTGACCAAAAGAACTAATAAAAGTGTAAGATACATGTACATATGTTTTCCATATGTGAACATATGCATGCATCCAGATTTAGGATGGTTTTTATTCTTCAACTCTAGCGACTGCACAATAAAGTGCTCTACATCACCTTGAACTACATGTAGATTATTTATCTATAAAATCATGTGATAATAGATACCTTTCATGAACCTCAACAGCATTAGAGTCTTTTGTTGTATGGCATTACACTGAAGGATTGATATTTGTCCAGGCATGGTATCAGTTCTTACATGTGTAAATTGGAAAAGTTTTCAATAATCGCTCAAAGTAAATAATACATTTAAAGAACTCTGAAAATGTTTCACAAGAATGAGAAACCAGAGTGAGTTATCTTTTCCTAACCAATGTAGGTAAGGGAGATAATAAATTTGTCTCCCTTTTAGCCTCAGGACAAAAGGGAGAGAATTTAATTATCTCCCTTTCCTACATTGGTTAGGAAAAGATAACTCACTCTGTTTCCTCATTGAGTATATGTAACCATTATATATCTTTACAGGTAGATAGTTTGAACAATGCAGGTGCTGCTGTGTCACTGATTCTGTTACTACTGTCAATCATCCCATCCTCAACTTTGCTTATTTATGTAGCACAGTTTTTATTTTCTAACTACGAGACGTGTCAGTCAGCCTTGACAGTGTTATATTTCTTTGTAAGTGACTTGTTTATATTTTATTTATGAAACACAAATAGTCTAGAGTAATAGCATTTTTAAAATATCTGATTCGTTAAATTATCGTCTCCTTTGTGTCGGAGGGACCTAGATAGTTTGTTGTCACTACTAATGGTCAAGTGTGAATTTGGCAAGTTGTGTTCGAATACAGTTTTAACGAAGCGGCAGAAAATAATGTTTTTCTATTTGCCATATGTACACTTTTAAGAGTGGTCTGTGCTAAAAAAAAAAAAAGTTTTGGAATTCTTACATTTGCCCTGAGGCCAGAAATATGGTTGAAAAGTACTTCAAGTTCAACTAGTGAAAACTTCTACACTACTAAGGAAAGTTTAAATTTGAATCACAACTCACATTAAATTTATACACTGTATATGCCAACTTGACCAATGGTTTCAACATTATCCTGCAACCTCTTGTGGTATATTCCTTAGAGGGTCCAAAAATAGAAAAACAAATAATTTAAGGATTTTAGGTTTTACTGCATAATGTTAATTGGCAGATAGGAATTTGAGGAATGTAATCATTAAATTATCACACATTAATCAACTTCAGATGGTGTTTCAAGTAACCTTTTATATTGTAAGTATACTTTGTGTGTACATTGTTGTAAAATTATTAATAGAACGTGGAGTGGCCCTAAATGGTAAATTAGAACCATCCCTGTTCTTGTTTTAGACCCTTACATAAAAGATGATTTTTAAAATCCCCCACATATATTTTTCTTTACAGGTATCATTCTTGCCATATTTAGCCGTTAGTATTGTCGATATGGTCTCCGGACCATTTCCAGCGAAGATAATACATTATTGCTGTTGTGTGGTCTTGCCTCCATACAAATCTTTTGGGGGAATTTATTACATAGACAGGGTATGTTTGACTTATGCTGTTGTATTTTACTCCCTCTGTTTATCGAGGTAATTTTATTTTAGGAGCACACAGACTGATGAAAACTAGAAGTTTGGGTATTGATCTTGAGTCATTACACAGAAAATTTTATCCTTGAAGAACTGGTTCTTGAATTAAGATGTCCCATTTTGGATTATTATTTTTGTTTTCAAGATTTTATGCCTTGAGAGCAACTGATGAGTCGTAAATCGACGAAATGTGCACACCTTGTGCATCAAAATTGGTATCAAAGAATTATATTATAGCATTTCCTGCTTAGAAAATATGGATGATGGATGGATGAAATATTGTGGCAACCATTAGGTGCATATCAGGACGAGAACATGTTGATATGATATGAATATGATCACTGCTTTGTACTAGACCAACACCCTGAGCCAGATTTTTATCATTGTAGCTCACAAGTTAAATGTTCGCAGGAAGACATATCACCCCACTCAGACACATGGTACTGACTCCGAGCCAACCATTCCTATAAGTTGAAAATAGCAATTTAAATGTCTTTGGTTTAAACCAGCTGGGTATCGAACCCACAACATTCCACACTCGAGGCATGCACAATACCACAAGACCACCAAGGTGGTTTAGAAAATATGAGGGACAAAGATTCTCACAAATATTTTAACATGCTGAGTGATAATGAACATGAATGGGGTTTTATAATGTATAGGATGGTTTGTTTAATGTATTAGTTGTTGATAAAAGATGTAAAAACTGTGGAATTTGCCAAATAACACAAATCATAAACAAAACCTCAAACAAACAATACATAATTGTCACTTCTAAACAAACCAAATAAAAGCCACATACTAAACAATAAAAACAAGCAACTTTTGGTGTTTGTATTATTTATAAATTTTCAATTTTGGTAAATTCTGTGTTCCATACTTTTAATGACTTAGTATACATAGAAAAAAAAGTTTTGAAGAGACAAAAATGTTTGAAAAATTATAAAAAGATAATGTATTTATATTTAATTACAGATATATCGTACCAGTCTGCTTGGTGAAGGAAATGAAATTGAATTTGGAGATTATTTCAAATGGGATAACAACATTCTGTTCCCTATCATAGTTGTAAGTCTTTTTTTTTCAATAATATAAAATTATAGAATTGTTGTGCTTGATCCCCTTATGCTTACTGACAAGGTTTAAGCTATACTTACATTTTGTACTGTATTGATCGTCCATATCTGTATGTGTATTTTGCTCATTTTAACTGGCAATACTAGTGTTGGGACATTATTTATATGCCAAAAATTGACCTATATTGATACAATGTATGGTACAAAATGTCAAAGGTTGTGGTTTGAGGGTAATTACATGTAATTGCATTGTTTTTTGGAACAGCAATTATTAAAATGATTTTTATGCACTGCCTGTGTCAATTAGTGGCACATATAGTGTTTAAATTTGGCCGTCCATTTGTCTGTATTGCTTTTGTAAATGCAAGTCCCCTGAAGCTGTTTTATGTCATCATGTGGGGTCAGGAATATTAACTTTGTTATGCATGTAAAATATTGTTAAACATTGATCCTATGATGCCATTGGTTCATTAGCTTTCATATTTGTAGGTCAGGCTGTTTAGTTTATATTATAATGCTCTTATTTTGATGGAGTTATGGCACCTTGTCCAAACTTGTGTAGAATATCCAGAAAATATAATTCAGAAAAACTGCCAGTATTTTAAACATGAAAAATTGTAGATCATTAGAAATATATCTTTTGAGATTGGATTATATAAACTAAGTGCCCCTGTAGTGCTTTGTATACAGTCTATAATTTAAATCTCACTGTCAAGGATTGTTTCAGAATTGTGCTATGAATAAGGAACATCAACCTTAAGGTAAAATGGAATTGTTATCATCAATGAATATCAGTTCCACAGACATGGTTTTTTTTTCTGAAACTACATACACAATTGTCACTTGGAAGCCAGCAAATCTATATTTTTAATAGGCTTTGTTCAAAATTGACTCATTATTTTGAAGTCTTTTATATTATAACTACTTGTTATGTCAATCTTGATATGATCTCAGATTTTCTGTTCTTTATGTCAAATTCCTTTTTGTGGTTTTGGTATGGTTGAATGTGGTTTTATGCCACCTTTAGCCAGGACAGCCAGGTTTATTGGTTGAGGAAGCTGTAGTACCTGGCAGGAAAAAGACAGTCCTTTCCATGAGTTTAATATAAACTGACAACCTCGGTGCTGACAGGCTGATAATCATCAGTAATTACCTAGACTAACTACCTAGACCGCTTGGCCACCGATGCTTCTATTTTTGGTGGTCTTTTTAGCATAGGCTATGTATTAATGTCTAACCTTTTCAATGTATTTTGAGGAACATGTTTATTTTTTCAGGCTCTAATAGAAATACCTTTGTATATGTTCTTGTTGAGGATACTCGATATCCGAAGTACTGGAGGTGACATAAATGATGCTCTCCCTTGTATCAATAAAAAGCATAAAGTTGAGGTTGATGCAGAAAATACCGATATAATTGAAAACGAAGACTCTGATGTGGCTGACGAGCGGAGGAGAGTTAGATCTCTACAGATGCGGGATAGGGGTGATGTAAGTAATCTTTTTAAAGCAGTTTTTGTCCCACCTGCAATAAATGTTGCAAAACACATAGGTAAATATTTTTAAAACTTTAATAACTTTGTACAGATAATACTTAAGATATTTGGTCCACAGATACATTTTGATATAAACTTTGCAGCTGTATCCTAGTCTTGTGACCTTGACCTGATATTCATGATTCATTGACTTCATAAACATTTGTAAAATCTGCGTCCAAGTTTTGGATTATCTCCTTTTCTCAGCAACTTTAATACCTAGGCCCACCACTGTAGATAGTTTTTGGTGGGTACATGCCAGTCTGACACCTGTCTCAAGACCTAACCTCAATTTCATGATTGAATTACTAGCATCAAATTTTCATGGTTAAGTCCATTTCTCAGCAACTGTAATACCTAGAACCACCATATTTGGTCTATTAATAGTTCTTGGTGGGTACCTGCCAGTTGGACAAATGAGTGACTTGTGTCACATATTTGCAAATTATTTTATTTCTCATCAATTGTAATACTAATCCACTGTATTTGATCTACATAAGTTCTTAGTGGATATATGCTAATCTGGCACCTATCACTTCACCTTGACCTCTTTTTCACACTTGAGTGACTTGCATCCCATTTCAATTTGCAATGAAGTCCATTTCTGAGAAACTGTAATACTTAGACCTACCATATTTGGTCTATACATAGTTCTTGGTGGGTATTTGCCTGTTTGACACCTTGATCTCAATTTCATACTTGAATTACTTGCATCATATTTTCATGATTAAGTCCATTTCTCTGTAGGTGTAATACCTAGAAACACCAGATATGGTCTGATGTCTGTCACCTTGCCTTGAACTCAATTTCACACTTGAGTGAATCTTGTCACATTTCACAATTATGTGCATTTCTCAGCATATGTAATATGTAGACCAAGTAATGTTTGTCTATAAATACTTCTTGGTAAGTACATACATTTCCTGTCAGTTGACCTTGAAAACAATTTTAGGCTTGAGTTGCATCAGATTTTTCAATGAAATTTTACATTACCATAACTATTTCTTATAATGCATTCCTTTTAAGTTGCAATGTCCAGTATTGGATAATTATACGACCGCAAAATTTTTGCGGTCGTATATTGGTATGATGTTGGCGTCGTCGTCGTCGTCGTCGTCGTCGTCCGTCGGAGTCTGTAGACATTTGGTTTTCGCACTATAACTTTAGTATAAGTTAATAGAAATCTATGAAATTTAAACACAAGGTTTATGACCACAAAAGGAAGGTTGGGATTGATTTTGGGAGTTTTGGTCCCAACAGTTTAAGAATTAGGGGCCAAAAAAGAGCCCAATAAGCATTTTTCTTGGTTTTCGCACAATAACTCTAGTATAAGTAAATAGAAATCTATGAAATTTTAACACAAGGTTTATGACCATTTTTTGGAGTTTTGATCCCAACAGTTTAGGAATTAGGGGCTAAAAAAGGGCCCAAATAAGCATTTTTCTTGGTTTTTGCACAATAACTTTAGTATAAGTAAATAGAAATGTATGATATTATCTTTGTGGGCTAAGGGAGGTAATCCAAACACATTTAATTTTTTTCTCATTTCATATTTCATAAATTAAAAAGGAAATTTCAAATTTCTTTTAGCAAAAAAAGGGGGGTTACAATAAATTTTATTGTTTTTTGGGTTTTTTTTTTGGGAGGGGGGGGGGGGGTCAATGTGCAACTTCATAGTGTATTGCACAAAAGCTAAAAAAGGGGTAAATTATTTATTTTTTTTGGGGGGGGGGGAATTTTCAATTGCACAGTATTGCACAATAGCAAGAAATCTTCAATTGCACAGTATTGCGCAATAGCAAGAAATTGATATGTGTGCCCAATTTTAAATTTTAAATTGGTTATTTCTGATTTATATATAAAAACAAATAATACTGATATTGTTTGAATAGGTAAATTAAAAAATTTTAAGTTCTTAGACCACATTAATTCTGTGTCAGAAACCTATGCTGTGTCAAATATTTATTCACAATCCAAATTCAGTCTCGTTGGGGGGGTTGTCAGGTCATAATACGGAAAGCCTGACCGCGGACCATAGTGGGTAACGTGTTTGGAGAATGCCACACTCCCTGCACGCTAAAGACCCCTTCTGTAGTTTTCAAAAAAGAGTAGGCTGATGGCCGCTACAGGAGGCTAAATTATCCGACCCTACCCAACCATCCTCCTTTTACAGTGGCAGTCAAAATTGGTTCCCCTTTGTGTCCCATCCCACCCCTAATTGAATTGTTTGATAAATTGAACTGGTTCTCGTCATGAAGATGCATGAAATATTTGCCACTGGACGTTAAGCAACAATCAATCAATCAACCAAATTCAGTACTGTATCAAGCTTGAATGTTGTGTCCATACTTGCCCCAACTGTTCAGGGTTCGACCTCTGCGGTCGTATCAAGCTGCGCCCAGCGGAGCATTTTATTTTTATTCTGTGTTCACGTGCATACTCAGACGAGAAATTCAGCGTGTGCAGTCTTGTTTTATTTATCTATTGTAAATTTCACATTGATTTCAGAATCATATTTGGATTTAATAGTAGAATGGTAACTGTAAAATTTTAATGATTTCTTGGCAAACCAAGGTTACATATATACATTCAAACCTGCTTTAAAGGAAATCTCTTTATAAAGGTCACTGAGAAAATATCAATCTGATGAAAAAAGGTTGTAAACTCAAGCTCTGTATAAAGGACACTTTTTCTGGTCCCATGGGTGTCCTTTACTAGCAGGTTTGACTGTAACAGAAAATTGTCTCCTTACTCTTGCATTAGACTTTAAAAATGTACAAAATCTGGCAACTAAGATTTCCGGACAATGATATAATAGATGCTGTTTCAGTTTAGAAATTATTTTTAGCAGGGAATAAGTTTATGTCATTCTTGTTTAAATTTTAGGTGTCAGTTTCGTACAAGGTAATAATACAATATATTGTTGATTTACTGTTGTTCACTTGTTGTTGTGTACTCTTTTATTTTATTTTGATTTTGTGTTATATTACTTTATATTGTGTATAGATAAATTTTGTCACACGTCATTCATTTACCTGTATATCTAAAAAAAAATAGTATTATATCCAAAACTGGGATTTAAACTGTACATAAATTTGGGATCATACATTATGGCTTGGGACATATTGCGCCATATTACATGGAAAAAACGATATTTTTTGTCTCGCCTTGACGGAGTCAAAAGGCGAGACATAGGTATGCTGTTTCCGGCGGCGGCGGCGGCGATGGCGTCAACAATGTATTAGTTTGTGATTAGCTCTGTTTTATGGGGATCCACTAGTGGTAGGTCAATGATAATTGGTATGCAGATGTATTACCATTGCCACATCTCATTGCCATGGAGATTATGTGGCTCCGCCCCCTCAGTCATGGTCTATTGACTTTGAATGGTTTGCTTACTTTACATGTATTAGTTTGTGATTAGGTCAGTTTATGGGGATCCACTAGTGGTAGGTCAATGATAATAGGTATGCAGATGTTATTACCATTGCTACATCTCATTGCCATGGAGATTATTTGGCTCCACCCCCTCAGTCATGGTCTATTGACTTTGAATGGTTTGCTTACTTTACATGTATTAGTTTGTGATTAGGTCAGTTTATGGGGATCCACTAGTGGTAGGTCAGTGATAATTGGTATGCAGATGTATTACCATTGCTACATCTCATTGCCATGGAGATTATTTGGCTCCACCCCCTCAGTCATGGTCTATTGACTTTGAATGGTTTGCTTACTTTACATGTATTAGTTTGTGATTAGGTCAGTTTATGGGGATCCACTAGTGGTAGGTCAATGATAATTGGTATGTAGATGTATTATCATTGCCACATCTCATTGCCATGGAGATTATTTGGCTCCACCCCCTCAGTCATGGTCTATTGACTTTGAATGGTTTGCTTACTTTACATATATTATGAGTCTGGTGAAGAGGAACCTTGAGGGATCCTGTACTGGAAATCAACTATAAGTAACTATAAATAAACAAACAAAATTATATTTTATTGGACACAAAGCCAAGCAAAAAGATTTTTGTCTCGCCATGATGAGGTTGGGTTGAAAAGCTACACATAGGTATGCTAATTCGTGCATATTCATTGACTGAATATTTGCATAACTTACATGTTAAAGTATTGCTATCAGTGGCGGATCCAGAACTTTTTGTAAGAGGGGGGGAGGGGGAGGGGGGGGGGGCACTGACTGACCTAAGGGGGGCCCCACTCCAGTCACGCATCAGTGATTCCCTATATAATCAACCAAATTTTTCCCACAAAATTTTTGTATTTAGGTTTGGGAACGACTTATAATAAGTCAATGGTATTTGGTATCCAGTTGTATTAGCATTCACACATCTCATTTAAATGGAGATTGTTTAACCATGTAACTCAGTCATGGTTCATTGACTTTGAATATTTGCATAACTTGTGTAAGATGTTAAGGTATTGCTATTATGATTTCAACATTTGCATAATCAAAATTACGAAAAGGCGAGACATATCTCTGTGATAACAGTTTATGTATATATATTGAATTGTTTTCAATTGAAATCCGAAATCCATGGTACCG
Organism: Mytilisepta virgata; assembly: GCA_028015205.1. NCBI lineage: Eukaryota > Metazoa > Mollusca > Bivalvia > Mytilida > Mytilidae > Mytilisepta > Mytilisepta virgata. The sequence continues at coordinate 74,321,515 of CM051521.1, forward strand.
TTATAATTTTCTATTTAAACAGACATTATCTTTACGACACTGGGTAAGAAAGTTTTACTGTTGATGCAATTTCATAGTTAACAAGAATCATTTTTTTATGGCAAAAAGATTCATCAGCTTCCTAGAATAAATAAGAACAATGGGAAATCTGTATTTAAAGTTGATACATGATAATGTTTGAATTTAATTGGTAATTAAAGAATAATAGTTACACACTTTACTCTTGTTAAGTTATCTAAAAATTGAAAGGACCATAGAAAATTTTGAAAGATAACAAGAAATTTTTGAATTCTCAGGATTAGATAGATATAGAACAAAGTTATTTACTGGGAAAAAAAATTATTTTAGAATAAGAGGAATTTCTAGTAATCAGGAATCATATCTTGAGTCAAAAAATTTCTTTGAGAAATAACAAGACTTTAAATACATATCTTCAGTTTATAGTTCAAAAATAACAATGAATATCTTTTTATATTCCCTGATTAGTCATTTGCCATTGAACAATGATTTGTTATTAACCTCCTGCAGAATCATTCAGCAAGTACATATAGCCACAACGAATAAATACTTAATACATGTTAGAATGCTTCATCCTCATAAGTCAGGAATTTTGTCCTTCTTGTGGCTGTCGGCACACATAAAACCAGGAAGCTCTTTATAATATACCATGGTACACTACGATTATCTTGATTTATTTTTAAAATTCATATAGGAAAAATTAAAGACAATATTTAAATGTGGCTCAGCTTTTTCCTATATATTAGCAGATCATGTATTTTTTCCATGGAAATAATATTTGTTAAGTGAAAAAACTGCACACCTTGCCATTGCTAATTTTTTCAGCAAACCCAAACCATTATTTCTCATACCTATTTTTACTGATAATTGAAAAAAATATCATTCCTGAAATCTCATGCTTATTGTATGTCTCACAGATACTGGAAACTCCTCTTTAAATATCAAAATGAAATTTCAATAAAACTTTTACTGTAGCCCTAGTTTCCTGTAGATATTATTAATTATTGGTATTAATTTTTCAATGCTGAGATATGCCAGGTTTTTTTTGAAATAATACAATTTCCATTTTCTCTGTGCAATTCATAGATTTAAGAACAAAATGTGATGTTTTTGTTTTTGAAAGCTAGCCAGCATCTGATTATATGTTCAAAATATACATTGATACAATATATATTGATCGTTTATTATGTGAATGGCAAAATTGCCCAAATTACTGTATGTTATACATGTATAAACATCTAGTTAAACTTTCCCCTTATCATGGAGGGCTGGAAGAAATATTCCTGACTTCCATTGATTATAGCAAAACAAAATTTTAACCATTAGGTTAACTTTAAACAAATTTGATATGCCCAAAAATACACAAGAGATTGACTAATGCATGTATATTCTAAACTTTAAAATGTTTTTTTTTTAATTACAGTACCCTGTTGTATTGGTAGAAAACTTGAGAAAAGAATTTAAAAAACGTGGAAAGTCAGAATGCAAGGGATTTACAAAGGTTAAGGCCGAAGATAAGGTTAAGGTTGTTGTAAGGAATTCATCATTTGCAGTAGAATGTGGAGAAGTGTTAGGTTTACTGGGACCTAATGGTGCTGGAAAGACAACAACATTAAATATGATGATAGCTGAAATAGGACCGACAAAGGGACAAGTAGGTGTCTGAAAACAAACAAGAATTAAAATGTTATGGGTTTGTCATTACATTGAAGTGGTAAAAGAAGGTTTTATATTACTTGTACTGTAATTATGGAAATTATTGCAACGATTTTATTATTGCGAAAATTGCGATCGGTTGAGGATCACAATATTAAAAACCCACATTTTTAATGCCAATTTTCATATCCGATTTATTATATAATTGTCAACCTTTGTTTACATGTACACAGGTAAGTTTCTGGTCATTGATTGCCGACATCCGGAGAAAGGTTAATTAGTCGATACTTTGTTGTATAGTTATTGTGTGGGCAGGTGTTATATATATCATTGTAAACTAGTCATAATTAATATTATAATACTAAAATTATTCTTGAGAATTGTTGAATTGTTTTGTTAACTAAAATGATTCCTTAGTGGGACTCTCTTGTATTTATGCCAAATCTTATTTTTTCTAATTAATTATAATTTCTTTGATGAATAATTAAGCTTTTTTTTTTAATGAATTAACTTTAATTATTACTGGTAAGAGTTAAGTTTATTCTACTTAACGTGTGGAGAGAAAGGTTCGAAGTAAGCCAAGTTTGTTAACTACCAATAATATTACTTAATCAGTTTTCAAAACCTTCATTATTCTTCCTTTGATATTTAATTTAACTTCTAACGTGTAATACCTCTTTCTTTCTAAAAAAAGATTAGTAAAATAATTGCCACGTGATCGAAAACTTGCGGTTCTAGATCCCAAAATCAGGCGATATTTTTAAACAAACAACAAAAGTGTATATACTTTGATGTTGATGGAATTACTTTAATAATTGAAGCAAATTATATCCTAGTATATAAGAGGTCAATTATTTCAGTTAAATATCATTTTGAATTCCAATAATTTTAAAAATCATTAATTAAAATGATTACATTAATAAAACTTCCATTTTCAATTTTTACCCGATCTCCCATCGCAATAATAAAACTTTTTATTCACATGGGCATTGATCGCAGTAATAAAACCTCGCAATTTTGCCGGGGTAGAAGAATCGCAATAATAAGTGCGAAATTTCCAAATTTGCAGTATTACATTTTAAGTAATGAAAAACCTATTTGTCATTACTTTGAGAGTATAAATGAAGGAAAAAACATCAAGTAATTCACAAATAAATAGAAAAGTTTGATTTCATTCTAGGAAGGACATAATATCACTTTTCATCAGTTTGACAATGCTAACTTATCTTGAAGTAGTTTGCTGGGAGATTTTACCATGGGTGTGTCTTATTTTTGTAAAAAAAAAATTGGACAGCCTGCTCGTTTTTGTTTAGCATGTTAATATTGAAGTTCCCACCATATATGCATTTTGGAACATTGAGAAGTTGTAAATCTCCCCTGCATGCTCAACTTTCGTTCCAATTTTCATTTGGTTCACACTTATCCTGAACATTTTGCCATATCATAAATATTGTAAATGCAGACAAACCGAAATTACGTATGAGTAATGTGCTTTTACTGGGGAGGTGAAGATAACAGCCGCAACAAAGGAACAAAAATAGACGGTTGTGCAAGTGTGGTTTGACCGGCAATTTTACAACGGTTTTGTTCTTATGCCCATTACAGAATGGAATATTGCATAAATATATATAGTAAATATAAAAATATTTTTTAAACAGACCAGATACAAGTGAATGGGCATATTGAGTAAATGTCTAACAAATGCAACAAATCTAAAAAAAAAGAATCCAATTAGCAATATGCCAACAGACATATTGGACCCTTTTCAAGAAATTGAATAAAGTTTGAGCAGCTTTTTCTTAATTTGTTTTCTTCAGGTACTTGTTGGGGGACATGATGTCAAATCCAGTATGTCAGAAGCATTTAAAGCACTTGGATATTGTCCCCAGCATGATGCATTGTGGGATACTGTAGAACTTCTTGACCATCTCAGGGCATATGCTCAAATAAGAGGCATTCCAAAGGATGCAGTAGAAAAAATCATTAACCAGTAAGTAACCATCTTAAAGTCACCGAGAGGTTTTTAACCTGGAGCAGTCTAATGTCTCACTTGAAGTTCAAGACGACCTGAAGTACAGGTTTGAGTGGAATTCTTAGCTAGATGTAGATGATACCGGTATCACATTTAAATATATGTAAAGATATACATGATTGATAGAATCGACAAATTGAATTTATCAATCCGACCTCAGATATCAATCATTATTGGATTTTTGAAGGCTCAAATCTTACTCTAAAGACTTCATCACACAAGATGCCCATCGTAGATGGGACGTATTGTGGTTAACCAATGTCAGTCCATCCATCCATCCATCCATCCGTCCGTCTTCGTATCGTAACTCAAATTTGCTTCAATCAATTGTCATGAAATTTTAATGCATTAAGATTGACGGAAGAAAGCTCCCTTTCGATTTTGACAATTTTCACTTTTTAACACATTATTTTTGATGATTTTAATTTTTCCAGAGTTATGGGACTTCGATTGTCCAAATATAAGTTATTTTATATAAGTATAAAATTTTCTGCTTACACAAAGATGATATTTAGTTTGTTGTTACAGTGTTATAATGTAGATGTGTTAAGCCATTGAAAAAGTAACACTTAATTTGCTAAAAAAAAAATCAAATATTTTGCTACAGGCGTATCATGTGCATAAGGTGCAGCATTTTATTTATACAAACCAGAAAATGTTGATGCTTCAGTTTTATCAACTTGCAACTCAGTGAAAGATTTCACTTGCAGATAATATAATTTATATTCCACTTAAATTGTGAACTGGTTTTTCTGATCTTGTTTTTAATTTTTTTATTTTTTTTTTGGGGGGGGGGGAGATATTATATTTGTAGAATATCAATGAAAACACCGAGTGTATCTTTTTTATTGTAGTCATAACCTATTATTGCCTTGGAAGTGCATGGAAGACTCATTTTGTTAAGGGGGGCATAACTTAGAATTTCTGTTAGTGTTTTATTATTTTTGCATAAAATATGACATCATCATATACAAATGTGATGTTCTCAAACAAATTACACTTTTGCTTTCCAACATGTTTGAACTGTATTAGATTTCAGTAATGCTGGAACTTTTTCTGAAGTATGTAAAACATAGCACAAAATTAATTTGATTTTAATGATATTGTTTCCAGTTATCTAAAAGTTAAAAGAGTTAAACATATGTATTTTTCTTTATTTAACAGCTTTATTCAGAATTTAAAATTAGAAGAGCATATTGAAAAACAGGCCAAGAAATTGTCTGGAGGGACTAAAAGAAAGGTAGGGATCAATTGTTTACTCAGATATTGCAAACATGAGTAGTATCATACTTACTCTATTTATTCGACACTAAAATACACCTATTTATTAGGAAAATTGGAAATTCGTCAAAAAAAAAACAGAGTTTTCATATTTCCGTCCACATCGTTGTCATTTATTGACTCCACATGATCGACCTGGTCAATGTACTTTAAGAATAGGCAATTGAAATAATGGTTCATACTGGCATATTGTTATTTGATTTTGCTTTCATGATTTATCGTTTTGTACCTTCGAATTAATAGTTAATTTAATGTTGAAGACAAAACAGTGGAAAACACATGTTACGTTTGTAGTCTCGTCGTCTAATAAACAATGAAAAAAGGATTTGTTGTGTTAAAAAATTATTCATTTCATTTGAAAGTTTTTAAATTTATTTCTCTGAGAAACGTGAATACACAATTCCGTTCTGAACTCGTTTCGGATTTCTTTTCAAAGGTAAACTTCCAGGTAGGAAAAATTCAATAAAATTTCCATAAAAATCGATCTTGTTTCTATCAAATTTATTAAGATAGATAGTTTAAATGGTTTAGAAAGACGAAATAAACACTCGATGAGGACTGAAAGTAATTAACATACCTAAGAAGTTAAAATTACTTAATTTCACCACCTGAGAACAATGATCGTAACTTTGACATTTTTGAAATCGTCGAAAAAATTTTCAAAAAATTCAATTTTCGTTAAATTTTCAAAAGTGTTGAATAATTAGGCCATCCAATGATTAGAGTTATTATGGTACACATTTAGAGCCAAAATATTTTTTGATTTCTAATCAGATTTGTTCCTGTTTCATGCTTTGTACAAGTATCTGACAATTTACAAATGTATGTTATGAACTGGGTAGGTTAGGCCTTTCTGCTAAAAATAATTTTGAACGCATTAAATACATGTATGTTGAAGTGACACCTTGTGCAATATCATGATTATGTTACCAATTTTCGTGACTCGTGACTTGTGACTTGTGAAGCCAGTTGTGATTTCCACCCCACAATTTTTCAGAGAGATGAATTATTGCAGCAGGTTTAATGTGATCCCTAAAAAACTTAACTTACTTTAAGAGACTTCTACATAAAATGTAAGTTGTGGTCATTTGAACATTTAATGTGTGAATAACTGCCATACAAATAAAATAATGTATCTACAAAACTGAAAACCACTAAATCACAGAGAGGATGAGGAGATAATTCTCCAAAATATATTTTTTTGTAATTACATAAACTATACCAAAACCTTATCTGGACCCTAAGCTCCAACACTAAACCGGATAGATTTATTTGTAACGAACACAGAAGTGATCTTTACAAATGAAGCATTTTGTTCGGTGGTGGAACACAATTCAAACCAATGTTGTAAGTCATAGTTATATTTTACACAGTAGTTCAGTTCCCTGCAACCCCAATAGTACCTCTAGATATATGAGAAAACTTCATTGACTATTTTTACATATGTGTATTTTTCATTTCAGTTGAGTTATATCATTAGTATGCTGGGTAAACCAAAGGTTGTTCTAATGGATGAACCATCGACAGGAATGGACCCTCAGTCTAAGAGATTTTTATGGTTAGTATGATAAAGAAGACGTGTAAGTTTGTTCTTATTACTAGCTTTTTTTGAATTTATTGCTAAAACATTGATATAAAGGAATTAATGGTAATATTTCACCATAACCATAATTATTGTTCATATCATGATTAAATAAATATTTTGTTATGTCAGTGTACATTTTGCTTGGCAATATGATGATCTTGCCGCGGAGGTAAACACATTGCTGTTTAGAGTGATTGTATATCAGAAATTCTGCAACTTTAAGGTTATTGAATGAAATTATTATTTCGAATTTTGGAAGTCTATAACAATACAAGTTTATATATATGTGTTATTGGAATAACCAAAAAAGTTTAGATTATTGCAGTGTTGATCAAGTCACAGGAAATCTTGTCACCCTAATAGAAATATTGCAATGATTTCTTAATTCACACTACTTAAATTTAAAAAAAAAAGATTTGACAATGTCTGGTAATAGAAAACATAGTACTTATTGCAAATTTTTGTAAACATTTGTAGCCTAGCAGATGCTTTTGCTGTGTCCTGATTAATTTTATAAATGTCTGTGAGATGGAAACATATAAAAGACATATATTATACTTTTACATTTTTACTACTCTATTTATCTATGTTATCTAAGCCGGTCCATATAATGTTATATGGACCGGCTGTACATTATATGGACCGCCTCGTTTTGGCGAGATCGATTAAACTCGGTTAAATCCCAGAAAAGTATAATATAACAAATAGTTCATGACACTTTGGGTCAAATGTCAGTATATGGACCAGTTGGTCGCCCTCCAAAAATTATATTGACCTCAGCTTTGCTTCAGTCCATATATTTTTTGTCGTGCGACCAACCGGTCCATATACTGCCATATGACCCTCAGTGTCATGAACTATTTGTTAAATAGATCTAAATTTTGCTGTACTTGCTTCATAAAAGGTGAATCTATATTTTGTAGGGATACAATAACACAGAGTTTTACAGGGACAGAGAGAGGAGCCATACTGACCACACACTATATGGAAGAAGCAGACGCCTTATGTACAAGGGTGGCAATCATGGTCAATGGGAAGCTTGAGTAATATTTAGATCTTTGTCTCTTTAAATCTTGAAATGTGCTACGCAAACAGGAAATTATAATGCTATTTCACCATAAACAGAAAAAAATAGCCATTTGGCATGCATGTTTAACTTTTTGCATACCTGGATCAAAGGGCTATCTGGAAGATTTAACTTATGATAATTAACAATTAACGGATGGATGGATGACAGAAATGTAATGACAATTAATAGCGAAATGAACTAGAAGTTTGACAATCAGCAGGGCTGATGTGGACAATTTTAATTCCAGTTTCAATTGGTAGAATTTGAAAAAAAAATTATTATTTGTAACTGAAACTGTTTATCTGACATCATTGGGGGAGGAGGAGTCTACATATATAAATAAGAATATTTGACCCAGATTAACAGTTTACATTTCTCTTTAGGCAATTCTTCTCTCTAATGGGTCATATTTCTATGAAAAAAATTCAGTCAAAATGAACTAAAAATATTGTAAAGTATGAATAGTGCAACTTATGTTACTGCTGTAGAAAAAAATATTAACTGAAATAGACCTACAGGGTATCAAATTGAATACAGGCGTAGATTAAACCACACAATTTCATGTTCTTGGAAAAACCCACTTTTACAAAAACAAAGAATCTAAACATTATGTTTGGATTGCAGTGATAATACATTTAATAACAAGAATATTATAATATCATATTTTCAGATGTATTGGTGCTACTCAACATCTAAAGAATAAATTTAGTAGTGGTTATTTATTGGAAGTCAAGTTGAAGATAAAGGATATATCTGAAGACCAACAAGCTAAAAGATTGGATGAGTTAGAAAGCTATGTGATGTCTCTGTTTCCTCATGCTAGTCGATTAGAGAAGTTTGGAACTTATGCCCAGTTTAAAGTCCCAAAACAAGACGTCTCATCTCTTGCCAGTGTGTTCGCTTCGCTTGAAGAAGGTATGAATGCGTAATTTGTATATACATGTAGTATACCCTAACACTGTACAGCATAAACTAATGTGTTGCTTTTATTGATGCAAAAAAATGTGACTGGAAGAGAATCACAATAATTAAAACTTGAGTCAATATTTTTCTTACTGTTATTTCATAACAACTTTACTATCATGACTATAAATCACATTAATTTCTAGGTAAAATCCATGCAACATTCAAGATTTCCCCAGTTACAAAAGGCATTGTTCACCACCTATTTTATTATTTTATCAGAATTATATTTGTATTTCCTTATCAAAAAATGTTTTAGTCATTTTCTCTGTGATTACTATTTAGTGTGATAAGGGAAACAACTCCATTGGTCCAAGGTAAACATTTCTGCAACTCTGTATTCCTCAGATGTGATAATAACACCTTATGGCTGAAACAATATACTTTTCATCTGTTTTAAATTGCTTTTTTGTATTCAGCCTATGTTGGCAAATATTTTAGTTGGAGATAATCCATTTTTAGGACTTTAATTCAATAAAATTTACTTACATAGGGATGGAAATCCCCATCTGCAACACTGCCTCAAAGATTAATGGAGCAGGCAACATAAGTGTTCTATGAAACACTCATACTGAATGCACAAATCTGTTTTTATCATTTATCAACACAGCCAAAAGTTAATTTTCACGTATATGAATTAAAGATTAGCATAAAATGCTTGTTTTAACATGTGCAATAAATGATTGTGGTCACATTAGTGAGATAATTGCAGCTGTTTCTTTCCCAATTATAATACGTTGATTTTTCAGGGAAAGTAAACCATGGTATGGAGGAGTACAGCTTTAGTCAGTCAACATTAGAACAGGTAAATATATGGTACTAAAAAATGTATTTACAACCTACATTTGACAAGAGAGTGTTTCAAATTTGATTTTTTGGGGTTTTTTTTGTTTTGTTTTGTTTTGTTTTGTTTTTTCATTTTGGCTGAACATTCAGGATCTACAAAAGTTTGTTTAAGAAAGAATTCATGGAGACTCTAGTTTATCATTGTTTTACCATGGCTGGCCATTTATGCCTTTTATGATAGGGGTAAAATATCGGCATAAATGGCAAGCCCACGGTAAAACAATGATAAACTGCAGTCTCTGTGAATTATTTCGATTCTAATAGGACAATCACGGTGTTTTTTTAATATTCCCGTGACCTAAAGTGCACTCTGATTTTCGCAATATTTGGCTGTTTCGGTAATTTGACACTGGAGGAGGAGGGCAGTGCTCAACGGGATTTTGTGGGAAATCATAATTTTCATTAATGGTCAAAAACATTGTTCAAGTCCGTTTATTATGTTTTGTTATATTTATTTACTTTTTATTCACGCTACACCAGAATGAATGAAAATGTATTTATAACAACTACAACAACATTCAGAAACCCCTATGCTAAATATAGAAATTTAATCAACGGTTCTCAGAATTGCAAAAATAACAACCAATCAAATTGAGCAGATAAATGATTTCCGGTGGGAGTAGCACTAAAACTAAGTCACGTGCAGTTCATATGGCAACTAATGTTTTACCACACTTGTGGTCCCAAAGCCTTTGAAGGCCGTCATATTAGAATATAGAATCATAACCACATCTCGTGGAGAGGTGCGTTCAATTATGATCTTTATTAACAAGGATTGTCCTTTTTCCTACTATTCTGTACTTGCAGATATTAGAGTTATCTTTCTGGACAGATTGTTTGTTTATTTGTTTAGCTGGGGTTTTACGCCATTTTCAGCACATTTGGCTATTTCGCGGCGGCCAGTTTTTATTGCTGGAGGAAGCCGGAGTTCTCTGGAGAGAATCACCAACCTTCGGTAGGAAAATTGACAATCCTTGTCAATTTAGATTGGAGTCGAACACACCCCGCCACAGGTGAGATTCGAACTCACAACCGCAGTGTTGACAAGCTAGTGATCATTAGCAGTCATGACGAACTACCTAGACCACTCAGCCACCTAGGCCCCCTTTCTGGACAGGTGTGTTGCATTTAACACAAGGTGAAAAGGGCACTTTTAATTTTTTCTAGAAATATTGAATTGGGGGAGCCCCTTCATCAGACATCAGAAAATTTAGAGAAATATATCCAAAAACATATCATTAATGTATGTAAAGGATATTGTTAAGAAGAAAAAATATTTTTCACCTTCTCAAAAGAGCAGATAACTCCATTAATGGGAGACAAAATACATGTACCAAAAATTGGCAATAGGTGAGTGGTTCACTCAGGGTACTCTGGCTTGCTCCCCACAAATAAAAGAACGATATAGCCAGTTGCACTGAGGGTGGTAAAAAATCTGGATAAACTAAACAGATGACATATAGAAAATATCTACCCCGACAGTGTGCTATTGTGTTCTTTTTGTGATTTCATTATTTTGGACGACCATTGATTTAAGATAACAACAGCATTGTGTCATATTAGACTGTACGGTAAAACTCTTGTGGGTCTGTGGCAACATATATCATATATTTAAAGTAAAATTTATACATTTCTAATATGCATTAAACATGACTTTGCAAGACCTGTAACACCTACCTTATATCGCACCCCTAAACCTATATCACAAGCCTACATGGAACACACTTTTATTGTTGAAATATATGATATAAAGAATAACACATGGTCAAACCTATGTCACATGCTGTATCACACCTCAGGCCAAAGGTCCTCGGGTGATATTGGGTACTCGGGTTGGTATAGCATGTGATATATAGGTTTGGCCATATATTGCTACAGTTTCTGTAAAAAAAAATTTTTTGAGTACTGAATATTAAGCGTAAAAATGATGTTTGATATACTTGTACATGTATCTATTTTGTTTATCATTTCAATGATTAAATGGGTGAAATGTTTAAAGTTAGCCAAAAATATAGGACACAAAAATTACATGTATTATACAATATGACAATGTTTATCATGTATAATTTTATATATATTACAGGTGTTTATAGAGTTTGCCAAACGACAGGTAGATGAACATGAAAACGATGATCAAACACAAGATGAAGAAAACAGTGTGAGCATAAATACAGCAACAGTGTGAGCATAAATACAGCAATGTGATGTCTCATACATGTATCATCAAAATCTTTGATACGAATACAGTCATATAAATTGTTAGAAAAACAAGTCTAGGTGAAAATTTCTTAAAAAGGATATTTTAAACTTTTTATTAGGTGTGATTTATGTGGTAATTTTTGAATTTGTTAATTGTAACACTGTACAATAACAGTAACATTGTTAATTACTCAATAAATACCTGTAGGCCCAATAATTTGGTTGCTTCAACATACATTTTTTTTAATTTTGATAAATAATCTCAAATTTTTTCATGCAAGTAATGCTTTGTTGCGTTGGCTTCAAGAAATTTTGGGACCACCACCCTAAATGCTTTAATTTTTCATAAAATATTGAATTTTTATCCATAAATTATCATTCCATTTCAAGTATTGTTTTTATATCAGTTGAGAAAATTCTCAAATTTAGCATTTGTTTAATGGTCACATGTGTAGGAATAAGATGGTGTAGACTTTTTATGCAGTTATTGGCATTTTCCACTTTTTAGCTCACCTGGACCAAAGGTCCATGTGAGCTTTTACCATCACTTGGCGTCCGTCGTCGTCGTCGTCGTCTGTCGTCGTCGTCTGTTAACAATTTTTCAAACGTTAACTTGTCCGACACCATAAGTCCAATTGCAACCAAACTTGGTACATTTGTTTAGTGGAATTATGTGTACAAAAATATCGTTCGGATTTTTGATTCGTAAAAAAACATGGCCGCCATGGCTAAAAATAGAACATAGGGGTAAATTGCAGTTTTTTGCAAATAACTCAAAAACCATAACAGATATCAAAATTCTGGCATAGGGTAAAAGTGTTCAGCACCTCAAGATCTACCTGCCCTGAAATTTTGAAGAAGATCCAACGACCCATGTAGGAGTTATTGCCCTTTTTCTGCATTTTTTCCAAATTTTGCACTTATTAAGCTCAATATCTTGGATACTATAAAGGAAATTTGAAAAATTTAAATTTCATATTGTTAGGCACACAAAGATCTACAAAATTTGTAACAGGATCGAAGTTGTAGGTTCATTCCTTTTAGGAGTTATTCCCCTTAGATCATCAAAATTGACCATTTTTGCAGTCTTTATTCATTGTAATAAAATCGTTAACTCCTCTTACACCATAAGTTTAATTGCAACCAAACTTAGTGTAGTTGTTCCTTGGCATGAGTGCTACTAAACTATCGTTTGGATTTTTGATTTGTAAAAAAACATGGCTGCCATGGCTAAAAATAGAACATAGGGGTAAATTGCAGTTTTTTGCAAATAACTCAAAAATGGCGACAGATATCAAAATTCTGATGGGAAGCTAAAGTGTTCAACACCTCAAGATCTACCTGCTTTGAAATTTTGAAGAAGATGTAACCACCCACGTAGGAGTTATTGCCCTTTTTCTTGATTTTTTTTTGAAATTTGTACTTATTAAGTTGTTGTCAATAGAGAAAAGCTGTTGTTTGCTTAAACAATCAGCTCATTGAGCTCTACAAAAGTCTGAATTGGGTCGAAGTTGTCAGATGATCCATTATAGGGGTAATAGCTCATGAAAGACTCCCTTAAAGCTTAAGGACCAGGTGAGCGATTCAGGCTCCTGGGAGCCTCTTGTTTTGTACCATGAAGATTTTATGCAGAAGCTGTTTTTTTTTGTTCTGTATTAAAATTACATGTATGTCATATCTTGAACCCAACATGAGATAAAGAAAAATCAAAGTATTTCAAAAATAATAAACAGAAAAATGCCATGTCCAGTTCTTTTATTCTGCAGTGGACTGATGGGTGACTGTTGGACATTTTGTCTGTGTGCCTTTAGTTTGAGAAAAAAAAATCTGAATCCATAAAATGCTTCAGATCACACCAAACATCAATGTATATATCTGAGAATTTACTGCATATCTCTTTCTGCACACAAAAAAATAATAATAAAAAATGCTTGATGCAGCCAATTGTGTCAATGAAATTTAACATGTAACTGGTTTTAAATGACAGCAGAATTTAATATTAGAAACAAATTTGCACTTTAGTTGAGTGTAATTGGCAAGTCTAAAGCTTTCGGTTTATGATTGCTATACATTTTAATACTGGATGAGAATTACACTTTCCCATGCCAGACTTGTGCATTTTATGGTGAAAAATTAATAATTATGTAATTTTGCAACAAGATTTCATGTCGGACATTTTTATACAATACTATTTATTGAATTATTCATTTCTTGATTTTATTATTAGAAAATACATGTATCGGATGGCAGTTGGACTTATTAAAAACATTTATAATCATTTATTCATATATATATAGTTTTATTTATTTTATTTATCAAGTTTTTGTTATGTTGTTAATTTATTGATATTGTGTTCATTATGATCCTGAACTTCATATATGAATATAGTTTTGATATTGTGATGATGGATGTTTCAACCTATGCCTAAAAACTTGTATTGAAATTTTTAGTTCAAGGAATTCCAAGAAACAAATATAATACGTGTTATTTATTTTTTCATAACAAATTAAAATTAATCAATTTTTATCTAGAAATTATTCATTAAAAAATCGAAAATAATGTAAGTTTCAGTAAACACATTAAAGAAATATGTATATTGCAAAGTTGTTTTTTTTTTTTTTTTGTAAAAAAACACTAAAACCCAATTAATGGGGGAAAGTTAATTAATAAATAATTCATGTGCGTCCGTGGTTTGTTGGAGATTTTACCACGGGTGTGTCATATTTCTGTTGAAATTTCACTTTGAGCATAGCGCAGAGAGCGAGGGGTAAAAATTCACAGAAATATGGCCATCCCAAGGCAAAATCTACCACAAACCGTGGGTGTCCATGAATTATTTTGTTTCTTATGGGGAAAAAACATTGAAAAACATCTTTGAATTTCCGACGCCATTGAACAATATATGACATTTTTGCATTCGAAACATATTGTGATGTCGTCATTTTGTGAGGGTCGTGGTGTATTGTAAATTTTAACACAGATTTGTTTCAATGATGTTTTCAGCAGCCCATATTAGAATTGACAGCAATTTTCGATTTATTGTAGATTTATTCATTTTATTAATTTATTGCTGCAAGTTTTTCAGTATTAAACTGACCACCAACTAAATTGTTTATTGTTTTGACACCAGTTTTTCAAATGTTGACATATATACATTTAATTTTTTTTAACTGTCTTTCAATGATAATATAATTTTACTGTGAAGATATTTCTAGAATATTGATTTTTATCCATATAAATATGATGCCATCCTGTAAGTCAGCCATCCAAAGGCTTCAACTGTACGACTTGCGGTGTTTATGTTTTTAAGAAATTACAAATTTAATATTTAAATAGGCAACTTAATTAGATATTGAACCCGATATTTATCTTGTTATATTATCGAAAAAATAATGAAAACAACATGCAAATCAATCAAACATGAAGCTTATCTGTGTTTCCTTTCTGCTCCTTCACATCCAGTAAATCTGCCCGTGCGTGAAAATATTCTATGGTGGGTCGAAATACTTTGTTTGTTAGGCGGTAAAGACTCCAAAGTTACCTCTTCGTGATTTGTTACTGATTTAATAAGGAATTCGTTTCAAATTTATCAAAAGTAATAAATTTGAACAATACGGTTAATTTAGTTCACACGTAGGTAAGACATAAGTAAACCTATGATGTTTTTAATGCCTTTTTGGTACTAACAAATAGCTGTTAACTTTAAATGGGCTTTTTGTTAGTAAGTTCATTCTCTGGTGCAAAGTAGCAGCCGAAGTTTTCATTGGATACGAAAGTGTCGTTTTGCGGAAGTTAAGGGGTGCATTTATCAGACTGGCAGATTTACGGGACTCTACTATATATTAAAATGGCATTACTTGGTAGACAATTAGAAATTAGAAACAACAGGCAAAATGAATTAAAGAGATAAAATACTGAGGTTTCTCTCTTAAATTAATCTGATTGTATAAATTATCAGTTGATTTTTACTGTTGCGACTTACTACTGGCAAGCAAATTTCTTTTATACTGATTAACAATAATTTACCACAAGGATGTTCATTTCAGTGGTCACATTCATTATTTATTAGAATAGATGCGAAATTATAATCATGAAATACTTTGATTGATTTCTTAATTATTTTTTTTTGAAATATTTTATTTAGATTTATAAATTGATTGTACACATGTATATAAATGGTGAAAAATTGTCCCAAGGCCTGTTCAGCTTGATACATGTAAAATCATCTATGTAGATTTTCATTCACACTTACCAGGTAAGATGATGCAGTATGAAGATTTATCTGCAAAATTTTGTTTATTCTGCAACTAATATGGTCAGACACTGGAAATGTATAGCTAAAAAGGAGAATTTTACTGAAAACATATTTTTTGGTCACGAGCATAGCTCATAAAGGTTTATCCTGAAATACTTATTGTGTAAGGAATTTGGCAGCCAAGTTTATTTTACTACCACAGAGTCCCTACTATGAGCGTGTTTCTCTCTGGAAGCAAGTGATCCTATTATTATTGAGTACTATTGGCTTCGAGTACAAAGGGCTCATATTTAATGCATGTTATGTTACTGATGAAATGAGAGCTATCTATGATGGTATATCAAAGTATTGATGCTAGGTGTGTAACATTAAATTTTCTAAATTTTTGTGCATGTGTAAATATGACATTTATTTCACTATACTGTTGTCCAGCTCTGAGTAGAATATTCGACAAAATGCACTGTTCATTTGGGTACCAAGTGGCTTATGTTACTTAAAATTTGTGTATATTTAGTTTGTTAGCTTCAGACTTCATGTAAAATATGTGATGTGTATGTCAACAATGACTTTGTTTACCTTTAAGTCTTGAAAGTTGAAATAATGAGGCTCTCAATATTGATAATGGACTGTTTAGTTCCCGAGGGTAGTGTCCCTTTCAGTAGTCATTGCTTCAGCTGAATGTATGAAATGATTCATTATGACTATTGGAAACAAAAGGTAGTGTATATAATGCTTTTTACTTTCATTGTGTCGACACATAGGAATCACTATGTCGTCTTGCGTCTTGCGTCGTCCCACTTTTCTTCTATCAACTATACGTTTACTACTCAAAGGATTTGATGAAACTTTCTCTGTGCATTAACCTTAATGATGGTTGTAAATTAATAAAGTTAATCCAGAAATGATGGATGGATGGATTTTCATATCAGGGTTAGAACATGTTGATGTCATTTGAATATGAACCCTGCTTTGTACTAGCTAGACTGGCATGCTGACCGAGATTCATCAGATATAACAGTCTGTAGGAAACATGTCACCCTACCTGGACACATTATTCCAACTCTGAGTTGACAAGTCTTTGCTCTTATTCATATATGAAGTGTGCCTGGCTGAGAGCAGCAGATACCAATTTTAATGTCTAAGTTTGACCCAGTCAGGGGACCACCAATTTGTTCTCCAGAAATGAACATTGTATTCAAGGAATGTGGTAGTCTGACTTAATGTTATTTTGTTTTCTGGAATGGACTTAAAACAAATCATGTTAATCTTAATTTGCTAAAATATTGTAATGGGCACGACATTTTATTACAGTCAGGCATGATGGAGATCTACCTTTAAGGCATTGAACTAATTTTTCAAAACTCGCCTTTGGTGAATACGCCCTTTCCGATACCCGAAATTGTATACTATATTTTTGCAAGTTTCTAAATTTTATCACATGACTCTGATAAAATTTAAGGCATAACATCCATTACGCTTTGAAGCGTAGAGCAAATCAATCGTTTTCGATTTAATTCTTTAAGATTCTGCTTTGAAACAATATTTTTTCATTAGATTATTTTATTATATTTTAAAGAAATTCATTTTCAAGAACAAATGTACTGTTATAATAATGATTTTTTAATCTGAAGAATATGTTTTTCAACGTCTATGAATAGTCCTAAAAAAGTAAAATCAACATCCCAAAAAAGACGTATTGAATATATGGATAAAGGCTTTATATAGATAGTATGTTTATCAATGCAAGGTGCCAGCATATATACTTTTTATATGCATAATTTACAATACCGGTGAGAATGTATTATTGCTAGTGTTGTTTAGTAATTTTTAGTCATTATTACATTATACTACATTGTTATAGTAGTTCTGATTGAATTGAATTATGAAATTACTTTTAATGTCAGTTTCCATTTTGTTATTTCATGGTTTTAACATAGGACATTTTTGTTAAAAGATTCTGCTATATTTTATAGAAATATATCATGTTTTTGCATGGTATTTTTGGCAAATACCACAAACAAACATGATATAGTTCTTTAATTCCACCGAATATTCTTATCTTGCTGTTAAACTGAACATTTTATTATTGTTTTTTACCATTATTTGAAAATAAATCTCGAGACTTCATGGTTACTATTTTCAGACATGGTGTTTTCCATTTAGGCTGGTATTTGTGAAAATTTGTGGAATTCCCTAAAAGCAAATACAACAGGACAGTAACAAAAAGATTGAAATTCATTAAACATAAATCCTGAGACTTTGTGGTTACTATTTTCAGACATGGTGTTTTCCATTTAGCGTTGTATTTTTCACAAATACCACGCTTTGTGGAATACCATCGAAGCAAATATAACGGAACAGTAAAAAAAAGATTGAAATTCTTAAAATTTGTAAACAAATACAATTCATCTCATCCAATCAAAATAAAGCATACTTATATCAGGTGGAATTATACTAACAATAAAATATAAAGAGAAAAGGTGCTTTAGTTCAAAGACTCAATATACTGCATTTTATCATTTCATCATCAAGTTCATGCTTCAGTAAGCAGTTTGTCAAATTAATAACTGTGTAAAAAGTATCTTTTGCAACCGACTTTAAAATTAGAGTGATCATACTTTATTTGCATATATTTTATGTTTACCCATGTGCAAGTTCAATAGAGTTTCTATAAACACAAACCTTTGATACAAATAAATACACAAGGTTCTGATGCTTCACTTCTCATTTTCAGGGGGAAAAACCCTTAAAAAGTACATGTATTTCATTCTTATTTTAGATTTTGAATGAAAACAAATAAATGGACAAAAAACTAAAAAAAAAATAAATAAACCAATAATAATCAAGTTTTTACAAAAATATATAGGAAAATTTTGGTACTTGGAAGTATGTTAATATTTGACACAAGTTTTTCTGGGTTCAATTAAATGCTTTTCTTGTGCCCATTTGTGGTATGTGTGTTACTCATTTAACAGACTTGTTATCTTTTTCCTTGATCAGTCTGATTGCATCTCAAGGCATATTCCAAAATTTTCTCATCCAAAAAAAAATATTAAAAAAATATTCTGAATTCATCCTCTTTGTGCCTGGAGATTTTGTTGAATTAAACAGAATTTTGGTTTATTAGAGAGGTTCACTTTCAGAAAGATATTTATTGTATGTTCTAATACAAGAGGTCAAGGTTCGGTTTAGATAGGTTTCAATGTACATTTTTTTTTCATCCAAAACAAATTTTCTTGCATGTTAAACCATACCTTACTGCTTTAGGTCAAATCATTTTTCCAAAATAATCCTAAAATAAAAAAACGTTAAATTTTGGTCATCCAGGTATATTTAATTTTTACATGCAAGTCTATTCACAAAGATTCTAGTACTTCACTTGCCAGAACTGCCATATAACTCAAAGTTGCTTTGATAAATGGGTGGTATATCTACCTATAGTTAATTGCAACTGACTAATGAGGATTTTAAGTTACATTATCCAGCTCATGGCATAGTAAGTTCACTTTTAATCCTCAAGTGTTAGTTTACCTGTCAGTCAGTGGTTCTCTCCATGTACTTAAAGTTTCTTAAAAAAAAACAACTAACCAAAGCAATACAGCCTGTTGTGCAGGAAAAGCCCCAGTCAATTAAAACAAATAAAACCTATAGCTACATGTAGAACTGATTTTTGCTGCTTTTTTAAGGTGTTTAAGACAGTTCTTTTATTGTATAAAAATAAGAAAAAAGAGTACATTAATTATATTATGTATTTATGACAATATACTTATATGTTGTTTTTCATATCTGGTTAAAACCTTAGTGTGGTCATGATTTAATTGTCTTTATAATAAATTTATAGCACTCTCCAAAAACTCAAACATAAATAAAAAAATTCCATAAGACTTGCCTTCCTTGGTGGTAAGTGTGATGGTTGGGCAAAGAGTTTCTAATATAGGAATATTTTTTGCATATGTTCATTTAGATTATTTTAAAATGAACAGGGATAAAATATATTACCATTGAGAGCCACAGAGTGTGTATGTCAGCCAACCAGTACACGTAAGGGAAACAACTCTGGATGAAATTACAATTTTAGAGCTGGATGGTGTCTTTTTTTAAAGATGAAAGAAAAAAATGTAATTAGCTTTAGTGAATTAATGAATAGTTATGAAAAGCATGTTCTCATAGGCCTATCAAAATAAGCTAGAATTGTAATGTCTATATTTAAGTAGTTAAAGTAATTACTAAATTGATATTTCCTTCCAATTGCTTTGTAATGTCTATATTTAAGTAGTTAAAATAATTACTAAATTGAAATTTCCTTCCAATTGCTTTACCGTATTTTTCTGTCTATAGGTCAAGACTTTTTTACTTTAAAATGAGCATTTTACCATTATGGAGAAAGTATCAATTAGACCTATAGTCCAGAAAATAAATACAGTATATGTTTGATGATTGTATACGAGTTCATGCATTGCATGTTATTTGATGTATATAAACTGTACTATCATGCCCCATGTGGGGCCTTTAGTTTAATAAAATTTTCAAAGTTTCAAAGGTGTCAGTATGAATTTTTGAAAAGTGCTATAGCTATTGTTAATTTTTTATTGTTTATGCATTGTTTCACAGAACAAAATAAATATATCTGCTACATCATGGTATGTTTTACTTTGAATTCTCCAACACTAAAGCCCTAAAGAACACAGTTAACTTATAACTTTCTAGCTTTTATCTATTCAGTTAAATTTATTTGTAAATTATTTTAACTTTTAACATTTACAAGATTTTGTGTCAGTACCCCATTCGAGCAATGACCGATTGGGAGTTACTTTTGTGGCATTCATTTTTGTCTTCAGCCTCATTTTGCTTTTATTTCACTACATTTGTTCAAATTGGTCTGGAGTATCTTTTTGTGTCGCAAGAATAGCATTTGCAGTACATCATAACATGGGGATCACTGTCTGTCATGCTTTGCTTTGCATCACCTTTAAAAGTTCATCTGCTCCTAAATGAGTGAATAGATTTCTGTGAGACTTTCCAGGGATCTCCAGTAAAAAAGGCATTGTGCACCTTCTCTTTTATTATTTTCAGGCTCATTACGAAGAAATAATCTTAATTGTTTTCTTCTGTAAGGGCCTTTGAGAAAATATTTCTGGTGTGTTAATGGAGACAACTCAAATAGTCCTAGGTAGATTTCTCTCTCTGCGATAGCACTCTTTGTCGAGCCTGTGACTTTTGTCACGGAAGCGAGACATAGTGATCCTACATTCACTCTTTGGTTATAGTTTTTAAAACATTAATAACTTTTTAAACTATCCTGGATTTTTACCAAACTTGGACAGAAGCTTGTTCATGATCAAAAGATAGTATCCAGAGAAAACTTTTTAAAAAATTGTTTTTCCAATTTTTTAAGTATTTTATATGTCTGGTTTTTCTCCCAGTTAACATTACATACAATCTGTAGTTAAAGTTTTAAAAACATTGATTACTTTCTTAAACCTTCCTGGGTTTCTACCAAACGTGTACAGATGCTTCTTCATGATCAATAAATTAAATAAGATGTGGAGAAAAATTATGTACATTCCACTATTACACTGAAAACATAGACAACAGCGAAATAAGGCAAGACAATGGGTTCCGTGGAACCCATACAAATTTTTTTGTGTTCAACCCACATTGTCATGTATTTTAATTGTAAATTTTTACAATTTTGATTCAATAAAATTAACTTCCGTCAGGATGTACATTCCCATTTGCAATTTCTCTTCGACCAAATATTGTGGGAGTAGGCCTAGGTGATACAAGTGTTCCATGAACCAAAGTTGTTAAACGTTTTAATTTCTGGAAGAGATTTTCTTATACACGTATTACCAATAGTACTGATTGGGATTCACTTTAGTGGGATTCATTTTTGACTTAGCTTTTCTTTCAGTTGGCCCTCTGTTGATCTGGAGCTCTTGACTGATTACATAATTGAAGCTAATAGTAGGTGTGGAATATGAATGTCTATATTAAGTTCGATTAAGGCACTTTTTTTGTGATTTGCTGAACTATTGGTTTATGATAAAGTGTGAACAAAGTCAGACTGAAGCTAGGTTTGGTATATCATTGAATGTTATTCATAGCTTGGTCAGGGTCAATCACAGTGATTTTTAGCCCCGCACTTCGAATGAAGTTTGGAGATATTTGTAATCGGTCCGTCTGTCCGTCCATTTGTTAGATAACCTTGTGTCCCCCCTGTTCAATGTTAACTTAATGCATTTAATTCCTAAAATTGGGGCCCACGGGGGTCGAATTTCGGAATTGGATATTTAAACTTGTGACCTAAACTCCTCATTCAGTTTTCATTTCATCCATTTAATTTCTATACAGTATTGTCACATACTATATGTAGATGTGCAATAAGGTTTTAGAATTTTGCTTTTCAAAACTTGGGGCCCACAGGGGTCAAACTTCGAAAATTGTGAATTTAAGCTTGTTACCTAACCTCCTCTTTTCATTTTATTCATTTATTATATATACAGTATTATCACACATTGTATATGTTTTCACAACTTGGGGGCCCATAAGGGTCAAAGTTCGAAAATTGGAAAATTTAAGGTTGTGACCTCAACTCCTCTTTAATTTTTCATTTGTATCCAAAGATTGTGAAAAGGGTGCACAGGGATACATTATGTGTGTCGATGTGCAATAAGGATTAAATTTGATTCAAGGTTCCAATCTTAAGACTGAAATTGTGAAATTGCTAACTTTTACTGTTGTTTTTTGACTTGTGCAGTGCGGGGATGGACATTGTTTATGATGGCACCAATTTCTAGTATGTTTCGGTTTTAATGCTGCTGATGAGAGGTAACTCCTTGAAATGCGTCGTATACAGCATAGTATAAATTTACTATATCTAATATTGGTATCTTTGGATTATTTTGAAACTCCTGGGATGATGCCTCTGCTGGTGGACCCTAGGTCCCCGAGGGTATTCGCCAACCCAGTCGTCAGACTTGTCTGACATGATTATTCATTGATTTGTTACAGAAATTACCAGTATTTAGCAAAATTCAAAAATAATAGAAATACTAAGGGTTCATTCTTTGTATTGCACATGGTAGATCTCCTTAGCTGAAATTTGGCTTACTATTTCGGTATTTTTGGTTGAGTACTTCTTGTTTAATATAAGTTTTGTTTGTGGTCTTCCAAATGTTTCGGTTTTAATGCTGCTGATGAGAGGTAACTCCTTGAAATGCGTCGTATACAGCATAGTATAAATTTACTATATCTAATATTGGTATCTTTGGATTGTTATTTTGAAACTCCTGGGATGATGCCTCTGCTGGTGGACCCTAGGTCCCCGAGGGTATTCGCCAACCCAGTCGTCAGACTTGTCTGACATGATTATTCATTGATTTGTTACAGAAATTACCAGTATTTAGCAAAATTCAAAAATAATAGAAATACTAAGGGTTCATTCTTTGTATTGCACATGGTAGATCTCCTTAGCTGAAATTTGGCTTACTATTTCGGTATTTTTGGTTGAGTACTTCTTGTTTAATATAAGTTTTGTTTGTGGTCTTCCAAATGTTTCGGTTTTAATGCTGCTGATGAGAGGTAACTCCTTGAAATGCGTCGTATACAGCATAGTATAAATTTACTATATCTAATATTGGTATCTTTGGATTGTTATTTTGAAACTCCTGGGATGATGCCTCTGCTGGTGGACCCTAGGTCCCCGAGGGTATTCGCCAACCCAGTCGTCAGACTTGTCTGACATGATTATTCATTGATTTGTTACAGAAATTACCAGTATTTAGCAAAATTCAAAAATAATAGAAATACTAAGGGTTCATTCTTTGTATTGCACATGGTAGATCTCCTTAGCTGAAATTTGGCTTACTATTTCGGTATTTTTGGTTGAGTACTTCTTGTTTAATATAAGTTTTGTTTGTGGTCTTCCAAATGTTTCGGTTTTAATGCTGCTGATGAGAGGTAACTCCTTGAAATGCGTCGTATACAGCATAGTATAAATTTACTGTATCTAATATTGGTATCTTTGGATTGTTATTTTGTACTTTGTTTGCCTAATTATTGATTTCCATATTACACCAAGTGTAAACAAAATCTAATTGTAAAGCATGTTTAGTACAATTATCTAGCTTAATATGAGAAAGAACAAATATAAAGAAAATGTCAATAAGACATCACATCTTCAACCCGAACAGAGTAAAAATAGGATCTAGCATTCACTGTACAATCTACAACAAGTGGAATTGCAATATAGAATGGAGAATGGAAACGTGGAATGTGTTAAAGAGACAACCCGACCAAAGAGAAGAAAACAGCCCAAGGCTACCAATTGGTCTTCAACGCAGCAAGAAAATACCGCACCTGGAGGCGGGCTTCAGCTGGCCCCTAAATAGCCACAATAAGATACATGCAACATCATGTATAAATCAGTGGGGGCATCAATTAAGATTGAGAAACCAAATAATTTAATTAGAAGATAGATACCATTGAACAAAGGAAAGGTCAGCTATCAAAATAATATCTATAGCAGAGTTATGTCCCTTTTTGAAAAATGAAATTTGCACCAAATATACAGAAAAATGATTAGGGAGATTTTACAATATTTGAAATTACAGTATCTCTTTGGCAGCCGTGGATCCAATGGCCTTTTATTAATTACCTGGGAACATTCAATCACTACATAAACATGTATATTATGTTTCATTATGCAATAACCAAGACATTACCTTAGGCAGAACAGGAGGAGGTAATATAATTTATTTTGGGCTTTCAAAGTAATCCAATTGTATGCTTCTGAGTTTCAAAATTGGAATTCTGTGAAGTAGTGAAAAAAAATGGAATTTTAAGACAAATAAGATGAAAAACAATGATCCCAAATATTGAAGAACAAACTAAAAAAAATGCCAAAACAACCAAAGAGGTAAAGCAACAACCATCTAAGGACAGAGCTATGCTTCATTTAACTTTTGAGCTAGTATAAAAATAGTAGCAGAGATATTTACTCAGCGGAATCATAAAATTCTATGATACCAATTTTGATGCTTAATTTGTGCACATTATATTTTACTGTTATAAAATAAGGAAATTTTCTGGAAACTTAAGGAGTATCTTCATCATGCATAGTTATGTCCTTGGGCTGTTTATGGTTTTACCCTTTCAGTTATTCTGGCATCTGGTTGAAAATTTTCGACAGCGTCTCGCTTTATGGTTTCCATCTTTCAGATCGAGAAATGCCAACAAGACATAAATTGTGGAAAGATACAGCATATCAAAATAAGTATTAGAGAGACTTTTTTAGTTCGAAGTTCAGAAGCAAAAATATTTCTCAGAAAACATTATCAGAAAATCAAAACAACTTATGTCACTGTTTGTGCTTGGTACAAAATAACTTTTTAATGACATCTAGTGTTATAATGAAATCATAGTCTTTTGTAACATTTTATTCCATAAGAAAAAAAAAACACACAAACATCAACAAAAAAAATATGTTAGATGACATACCCTGATAAAATAAAACAATTTTAATTTGGAAAGATTATTTAAAAATATTTCTGCAATTTTTAAACACAAAAATGAAATACACAGTTAAAACATTTCAACGTTTGCAAATTCTACAACATGTAGTTTAATTCAATACAGTCACACACCAATAACCTTGTCATACGATGTGGGTAAAAACAATATGTATGATGGTGAAGACTTAACAACCACTAAAGAGACATTTAAATCTGAAGATGGTGGCTGGCATTTTTCCCGGGGTCAAACTATTTAGCAAAGCCAGCTTTTCAGTCAAAAGGTCAGCATGGTCAGGTTATTTATTTTTACTTTTCCAGTACCAGAATATTTATTTCTAAAGACTGCCAGGCTCCATGTTTCTCAATATCTAATAGTCATCCCCTTATGTCACACAGTTATTCTATTCATTTGAACTGTTTATCTTCAGAAATTAACATTATGTAGAAACTTATTTTTGAAAAAATTTAAACTGCATTCATCTTTTTTTCATGCATTAAAAATCAGTCTGATAATGTGTCATACAGTACAATGTATATATAAAGTTTAGTGGTCTTTAAAGGAATCGTGCAACTTATAACAAAGATTCATCCCCATAAAGTTTACATATTTTGATTTTTGTCATTCAATTGCTAGATAAGTCTATAATAAAATGAATAACAATCATTTTATCCTGGCAGATAATTCTAATTTCCAATAATTTCTATTGCATTTTTTAGTAAATTGTAGTTAATTCATATCTCATAGTATGATAAACTGTTATAAATAGAATACTGGCAATGTGTTTTCTGATAAATTCAGTTTCATAAAACATATCGCTATTATTCTCTCTATTGGTAATATTTATTTTAAGATAAATAAAATGGTGATCCTTTCACCGAACATAACTTGGCAGTATGTTAATTTCATTCATTAAATTGATGTGGATGAACCAAAAAAAATGATGTCATCCTTGACACTGACCAGATAAAATTATTATAAGTACCAGTCCATGATACTGACATTATGAGCCTGTTTGGATCAAAGGAAATTTACAAAAATTACTGATAAATGAAGAGTCACATGTAAATTTTTGTTTACTACTGTATTCTAAACAAAATATGTAGATTTTCCAAATCTGTATCACCTTCTGTATGATTCTTAGATGGAATCAGCATGGTAAAACTTTTGTCATACAAGCCTTGAAAAGTTTCTTGCAACAATTTTTTTTGTTGTACATCAAAATAATTCTTATATGATTTGCATATTTGGTAATACTTTCAAATCATTGGTCGAGAAGGCTTCCAGTAGAGGTTTCTGAAGTCATTTATTTTTGAATAAAGTTGCTGGCAAAACTAATTTTCATAACCAATGTAAACAAGATGGCAGTGATAATTTTCACAGATTCAGATCGAGATTGAAAATATTTATTATTTGCATTTTATTTATATTACAGAGGTACTAGATTCAAACAAATTTTCTTGCTCTAACCAGCTGACATATTCATACACCAGCCAATACATGGTACTTAGCAGGGTAATTATTTTCCTGAAAACAAATTTCAGAATTATAAAGATTAAACAAATTTTTAAATAATTTATTCCTTTAAAACTGTGTTTAATCCTATAATAATAATCACAATCTATTTGATCAAGTTGTTTACTTTAAATTGTGGATACACAATATATATATATGAAAAAAAAACAACAACAGAAAAACATGTATAACCTGAATAAAAACTTCAAAAATAATAACTGTAAGTAACAAAGGGAGACAATAACACATCCCATGGCAATAATTTATCTCCCTTGTTCAAAATAAAGACAATGTTAGATTTAAATATTTCAATTTGAATATACTTTTTATGCTAAAAGAATGGATACAAGATGTGTAGCACTGTGATAGCAAAATTTAATGGGTATTAATTACAAATTATAACAGATTCCTAAGGACTTTGATTGGGTACCGTAATTGGGATATTTGGTGCCAAATGTGCCAAAATAAAACAAATCTAAAAAATAAACTTGCAAAATAATTTCAGTCTTTTAATCAGAAAAAATTATTAACAAAAACTGCTGTAATCGTATTTGTCTAATCAAAACAATTCAATTCATAAATATTTTTAACACAAATTTTTTTTTTAATCAGTTGTCAATCTCATAGAAACAACACTATTACCATTACATCAGACGATTAGTAAATATCATTATAATTCCTGTAAGAATGTCCTTTGATAATAAGAATACTTTAATTTGGCATAGAATTGATCTATCTTTTGATAGTCACTAAGTACTGCTGTCCTCAATAGTAGTGGCCTGATATGTCAATCAACGTTCTATTCACGCGAGTAGGCGGAGCCAATGTATATGGGTGGCCGGACATAATCATAATTCATATCTGAATGTGAAAAGTATTTTATGATAGGCAATCTGTCTTCAACCTGGGCTTCTATTTTCACATAATCAATGCTAAACACAACATTATTATATAAATACCATAATAACAGTGAATTTTATTTTATTTCAATTTACTTTTAATTTTTTGTCTGAAGTGCCAAAATTAAACAAAGCACTGAAACAAAGTGCCAAATTTTAACATAAAAAAATTTGACATACATTTTTTTTAAATTAGCAAAAACCATCATTTAAACAAATGCCAAAATATCCTGATTTATGGTAAGGGTGTAATTTTTTGTAATGATATAACCAATTTCAAAACACAATTACGAAAAACAATTTGAAAAAGAATCAGGAACTGTTTTCCTGTTTGCTTTTATCTCAAATAATTAAATTTAATGACTGTTTAATTAATTTACTGCTGTAACGAAATACCTCGTCTATTTAAATGTGTTCCAATTCTCAATTTTCAACACATGTATATCATAGATAATTTGAGATTTACAAATGCTTTGTTTCATAAAAACACTTTGCTTTTAGCAAATTTGTGATATCAAAACCTTTTCCTATGCAATTTTAATAGAGATTAAGAAAAGTTCATTATAAACATAATTCATTATACAAGTTTTTTTATACTTGAGAATCACTGTATGACAGCTTTGATTTATTATTATACACAGTAAGACTCCTTTTTTGCCAAGATAGGCAAAGAAATATAAAAAGACTACAATACCTGTTTTTTTTCATATTTCAATGTACATCAAAATCACTGTATGAACGGCAGTCAAAGATATTGGATTACAAAATTTAATTGCCGTTCTTCATTTTAAATTCACATACTGCCAATCTTTTTCAACTTATTTGTTACAAATATGACGTATATGTGACAAATTCAGAACAGACTGAGGTGAGACTAATGGTGTGATTGGAATAGGCAGGGGTGAGATTTTTGTTGATATTGGGATAAACAGTTCCATATCAAGGTTTTTCTTGTTAAATTTTCCCTCTTTTTCTGTATTTGAGCCTTCTTACAAAAATGAAACTATAAATATGAATATTAATGAAATATCATTAAAATATCTCCAAAATATCAACAAAAAAAACAAAAAAAAATGATATTATGAAAAGTAAAAATAAGTAAATGATGAAAACCTAAATAACAATAAATTCAGAGATATTGTTAAAAATTGTCAACTGGAACTGTGGTTATTCCCCTTTGATTATTGCCTGTTAAGTAGCATGCAATTGATGTTGAAGGACACAAATAAACCATAATAAAAATGATTTCAGTATTAAATAAAGATAGAATATTTGTGTAATTTTCATGACAACCTCAAAAGAATAAAAGAGAAAAAATCCATATTCCCTAAAATACAATGTATGTCTTTTCATCAGTTCAAGTTTGATTGGTGAAAATGACAGTTGTCAAAAACAAAGCTATTTTGCACAGGTTTGCAAGAGATATTTGCTTGCAAATGCAGGAAAAAGATTGATTGGTCAAGAATGCCTACCTCAATTAACTATAAAACAAAATATGATTCTTAAACTTGTTAAAACAATTAAACAGTTTTAATTATTTTGATGTTAAACAAAATGTCAAATTTCATATACATGTATATATAAAAATTCACAATTGTTTTTTTAACCTTTATGCACAAACATACATTTATTTTTTATACATTTGTACATTAAAATATTTAAGAATTGTTTTCACTTTTGGAACAGGTTATACAATATAACCTACTTTGAGGCAGTTTACGCTTAATAAACCACTACAAGATTTTTATGTTTAAGGGTAAACTGACCAAAGTAGGATATACAAGACATTATAACATGTTCCAAAGTTTATAACAACCCTTATTATTTAATTTAAAAAAAAAAATCCTGATCAAAAATTGCAGGTAGAATCATTTGAATAACTTATTTAACCAAGGAATATTCAAATCGCAGACTGCGAATTAATATGTTGGTGATGTCACAGTACCCAGTTGATTATACAATATCAGTGTTCTCCCCAGAAATTTTTAATAGCATTGTGGTAGAAGTTCACACAGGTTTGTAACAAATTATTCTAGTATTGTAATACAGGCATTTTTAAGAATTTGAAAAAGGTTTCTTGTAATTTATGAGAAATATTAAATTATTGTGTAGAATTTTACTGGATTTTAATTATTCTGGGTTTCACTGATGTAAAATATGGAAAAAGGGAACAGATCACTGCATCAAAACTAATAAAATATATACATTTGTCAAAATTAATAGCACAGTGGTGAGAAATTAAAGCACAGTGGTAAAAATTAAAGCACAGTGGCAAAAAATTATACCACAGTGGTACCACTGTGCTATATAAGCCTGGGGAGAACATTAAATATAATGTAACTTGCCCAACCATGAATAACCAATGAGATCGTCTGTTACAGTTCAAATTTAATTATTTCCTTATTCATAGATTGTTGAACTATTGTAGGGCTTTATTAACTGAATAAACTTTGGAAAAAACAAAATACATGTTCTATTATACTTGAATACTTATCATACATGTAGCAAACATTTCAACCGGAGAAAATACAGGTGTTGTAAATACCTGCAAGTTAAGAATACATCAATAATATTTTCTTAAATATGTGGATTCAGAATTACCAAAGATCCAGGTATTTGGCATATTCCAGAAAATCCATGTATTTGGCATATTCCAGAAAACACTCTGTATTTATGTATTTTCTGATATTCTAATACAAATAAAACAGAAATGAAACTAGAACTGACCTGAAAGGGACCAATACCCCAGCAGCAACATGTCTGTTTTGAAGCCTACACAAAGTTCAAATCATCATATTTTTCAAACTACCTGCCCAAACAAAAAAATCTGACAATATGCACATCTCCATAATGTGATCTAACACTTCATTAAGTTTCATGAGAATCATGCAAGTAATGTAGGAGATGTTGAGGACAACATATGAAACAGAGTTTTGTTAAAAAATGCCAAAATCCAAACAGCCATATCTTTTACATTTCTTGTCCAAACAGAAATTCATGAGAATATGCGCATCTCCATATAGTGATCTAACACTCCATTAAGTTTCATGAAAATCATGCAAATAATGAAGAAGAAGTTTGTGGCAACACCTGGAACAAAGTTTTGTTAAAAAATGCCTAAGTCCTAACAGCCATATCTTTTACATTTCTTGTCCAAACAGAAATTCCTGATAATATGCACATCTCCATATAATGATCTAACACTCCATAAAGTTTCATGAAAATCATGCAAGTAATGTAGGAGGAGTTGCGGACAACATTATTTCGGACAGACGCACGGTACGACAGACGGACGGACGGACAGACAGACTGAAACCTATATACCACCCCCCCAAACTTCGTTTGCTGGGGGTATAATAATTACATAGGTTGAAAAATCAATTATTAGGCTAAAAAAGCCAAAAAAGTTCTATAGTTCTATTTGGTCTCTATTCTCGATTAGCTGCCATTGGTTATACATTACATGCCTGTTTCTGTCGAAGCAAATCTATTTGATTGATTTGCTTAACAGACAGATTTTAACATACAATTCAGAGTTCAGTTTCATGGATAGCTCTCTTCCTTATTATAATGTCAACAAGAGGCTCAGCAGAGCCTGTATCGCTCACCTGGAGTGTGGTTTTCATTGGACAATTAATCAACTATTTGACCATGTTTGTTGCAATTGGTTCAACTGTCCAGGGAAAATTTGTTAAAGATTTATTTTTCATAAGGTTTAATGTTAAAATATGTTCCCTGATGGTGGTAGTCCTGGCAGGAAGTTGACAAAATTGACCAGAAATAAGGGTGAACCTTAAATAAATGTAACAGAACCCGACCTCAAATTACACAAACCAATAACTCCTAAATAGAATTTGGGAATCCCTTCAAAATTTCAGGGTATGTAGATCTCAACATGGCAAACATTTTTCAATTTACATTTCACTTCTATCTCAAATAGTTTTGGAGATAAATGCAAAAATGTTAAAATTTTGAAAATTTGACAAAAAAAGGGCAATAACTCCTAAATGGGTTTTGAGATTTCCTTTAAAATTTCAGGGTATGTAGATCTCAACATGGCAAACATTTTTCAAATTTACATTTCACTTCTATCTCAAATAGTTTTCAAGATAAATGACGAAAAATGTTAAATTTTGAAAATTTGACGAAAAAAGGGCAATAACTCCTAAACAGGTTGTGGAATTTCCTTCAAAATTTCAGGGTAGGTAGATCTCGTCATGCTGAACAATTTTACCCCATGCCAGATTTTCGATATCTGTAGCGGTTTTTAAGTAATAAGCCAAAAACAACACATCCACCCCTATATTCTATTTTTAGCTACGACAGCCATGTTTTACGTCAGATCAAAATAAATTGAGGATCGTTTGTAGAGGACATGTCATAGTTCATTCCTATTAAGTTTCAAACCAATCGGCCCAGCGGTTTCAGAGGAGAAGATTTTTGAATGTTAAAATTTTGAAAATTTGATGAAAAAAGGGCAATAACTCCTAAATGGGTTTTGGAAATTCCTTCAAAATTTCAGGGTAGGTAGATCTCGTCATGCTGATCAATTTTACCCCATGTCAGATTTTCGATATCTGTAACGGTTTTTGAGTTATTAGCAAAAAACAGCAATTTACCCCTATGTTCTATTTTTAGCAACAGTGGCCATGTTTTTCATCGGATCAATATAAATTGAGGATCGTTTGTAGAGGACATGTCATAGATCATTCCTATTAAGTTTTAAACCAATCGGCCTAGCGGTTTCAGAGGAGAAGATTTTTGAATGTTAAAATTTTGAAAATTTGACGAAAAAAGGGCAATAACTCCTAAATGGGTTTTGGAATTTCCTTCAAAATTTCAGGGTAGGTAGATCTCGTCATGCTGATCAATTTTACCCCATGTCAGATTTTCGATATCTGTAACGGTTTTTGAGTTATTAGCAAAAAACAGCAATTTACCCCTGTGTTCTATTTTTAGCAACAGTGGCCATGTTTTTCATCGGATCAATATAAAATGAGGATCGTTTGTGGAGGACATGTCATAGAACATTCCTATTAAGTTTCAAACCAATCGGCCCAGCGGCTTCAGAGGAGAAGATTTTTAAAGAAAAGTTTACGACGGACGGACGGACGGACGGACGGACGGACGACGGACGACGGACGAAAAGTGATGGCAAAAGCTCACATGGCCTTTGGCCAGGTGAGCTAAAAAACGTGCAAGTCAGAGTAACCATATAGCTGAACTGTTAAACTTTATAGATAAGTCACCTCTAGAAAAGGTCCACCCGTCTTTTTGCAAATATTTATTGGGAGTCTGGAAAAATTCTTCTAATCTAGCTAATTGTCTAGAACTAGGTAGACTGCCTTAAGAAAGTTACATCAAAATTCAATGCATTTTATATTTTGCCAGACTTCATACTGCAAGATATAAAAACACTTCTTAAAGAATCTTTTTTATGTTTTAAAAGAGATTGATTCAGGTCACATATTTATATTCATGGGTTACATTTGTCACAGATTTTTCATCAGATGATCATGTCCCATAGAGATTTTCTCCTGTAAACTATTAAATATTTCAAATCTTTGATACCAGAGATTAAGAATCTTTTTGAATATGATGATATAAATAATAGATCATTGTGTAACCTCATTGACCCAAGTAAAATTTTCTTTTATAAAAATATATAAGTCAACCACGGAAAGGAGTTTTAACAAACAAAGAAATAAGAAAATTCATTATGAAGTTCAGAATATCTGATCATAATCTTGAAATTATCATGAAATATTTTAATTTTTCATTTTCATATTAAACTGCTATTTTTGCTTTGAAAATAACAGTACATCAAGATTTCTAAATCATTCTTTTCAAACCAAGTAGATACATGTGTAACTCATAAAAGGAAAACAGGGCCATTATATGGACTTTGTTGAGTACAAAATGCTATAAAATCTGACAAAAAATAAATTCATTGTTTACAAAATTTACATTTATATACACTTTTTACTTAAATTCATTCCATTTTTTAGTAATTCCAAAATCAAAATGACTGTCAGCTACAAAGGCCTTACAATAACACTGCCATATCATAATCAATATTATTCATGTCAGCAAACATTTTTGTTTTGGATTTTAACATGGGTAAAATCTTTTTGCTTACATTTTACCCCAGGCAGACATTTAGGATGAAATTTTGCTCTATTAATTATGAGAAAGAATGGTTATGGGTCAAAGGTCAAGAAGACAATAAACCATCTCTGAAATGAACAGACATGTTAAAATCTCCAACAAACTTATGACTGCTATGAATTAATTCTTTACTTTTCATTATTCCAACATGGGCATTCATTACTGTGCTGCTTGACTAACATAATAAAGACCCCAAAAACAATCACCATGGAAACAAGACAAAACATGAGGACTATGTAAAATGGCCGTCATCAATCCTCTAATGCGATATTCCTGAACAAATACGACATGGATTCATTGTTGTGTATCCTACGTATCGCTTCCACTAACATCATGCTGATATCCACTGTCTTTATTTTGTGACACTGCATTTTCTGAACTTCATGTGGAACTGTGTTGGTAACTACAACCTGTAAATATGGAAAATAGAAACTGAAATTCCTCTGAATGTGACTTATCTCCCTTGTGAAAGAATTGCCTTTGATATGACCTTTCTAATCTTTAGATGGATGGGTGAATTGTTGTTTAACATCCAGTGGCAGCCAGGTGCATATCAGGACGAGAACATATATGATAATTAATATGATCCCTGCTTTGTACTTTTTAATGTGCTAGCTCATGAAGTAACTGTCCGCAGGAAGACACATCACCCCACTCGGACATATTATACTGACTCTGAGCCTACCAGTAGATCTTTGCTCTTACTCTTAGATGCCACATGCTTGGCGGAGAAGCAGCAAATACCAATTTTAATATCTTTGGATCGACCCGACCGAGGATCGACCCGCCACCTTCAGCACTCGAGGCAACACGCTACCACGAGACCACCGAGGCGGTCTAATCTTTAGAAAGAAATACCTGCTTAAGTTAATGTGAGTGACTTTGCTAAAGTTGGGATGGGGGATCACATGAGACACATTAAATTTTACAACAGTTGAACTAATAATTTTGGTACAAAACATATGCTAATACTAAGCTTAGAGCATCAAAGGTAATTTTTCTATATTTACAATTTTAGATTTAGCAGTTACAAGTCAAAGAAGTAATCAGCTATGTCTTACAAGTCAATATTTAAATCATAATTACTGTCTGGAAATATCATTTCTTGGGATAGATTTTTGCCATTTTGGATATCTAAATGTTAGGATTATACAACAATTTTTCTGCTTTTTAATTAATTTAGTTAATGTACCTTTCTGTGTAAAAGTTGTATTTTTAAGCATAAAAGATGGTTCTAAATGGGGTGAATATGTGATTGGAAATTTAATGCAGTCAAAAAGTTGAAAATATTTAAAGATTAAAAGGAATAACTCTTTCAATAATAATATCAAACTAGAAAATATGTCTATAAGACACGGATGCCCCGCCCTAAAAACAATATATGTTTTGTAACGTTGACCTAAATAGGAAAGAAATTGACCTAAACATAAACCTTAAGCAAAGTCATTCTACCATGAAATGTAGGTCCATGTGACCCAAATATTGCTGAATAGCGTAGTACTATACAAGAGGACTGTAGGGGTGAAAAATCATTGATATATTACCATAAGATTCTGATTAATTGACTGTAATGTGGTAAAATTAAACCAAAGTCACTGAAACATGAAATGAAGGTCATAGTGACCCAAGTGTTGCTGAACTGTGTTGTACTATACAAGAGGACTGTAGTGGTGAAATATCATTGATTTATTCACTATTATTTTGTGTGAATAAAAATATCTCTCATCTTGTTCATTCATGTATAAGGCAGGTGGAAAAAGGGTAATCAC
The DNA here is from genome assembly GCA_028015205.1 of Mytilisepta virgata. Lineage (NCBI taxonomy): Eukaryota > Metazoa > Mollusca > Bivalvia > Mytilida > Mytilidae > Mytilisepta > Mytilisepta virgata. Next base: position 74,357,283 of record CM051521.1, read on the forward strand.
AATGAGTTCAGTAATATACAAGAGTAGCAGTGTGCTTGACAAAAATTGTTGTGTAGGTGCAAACTATTAATGTTTAACAAAACAAAACCTTAATCAGTATTTGAAAGTCAAAAATCAAAACTGCTTGTAAAATGAAGATTTTTTAAATGACAGTAAGTTACTATATCTACCCACCTCATCAATAGAAGATTCCTCAATAAGTCTGGGTGCATCAGATGACAACAGACCATGGGTAGCCATAACAAACACTTTATATGCTCCTCTTTCTTTCAGCACTTCTGCTATTTTAACAAAGGACAGAACATCATCTACCATGTCATCCTGAAAGTACATGTAAAATGGTTTACATCCAGCACAGATTTACTTATATACATGTTGTATATTTGCAGCACATCTATGTATGCATATACATAAAAAATATATGATTGTGTCGCCATAATAAATGAAGAATCCCTGAAAGTTCAACGAAAATCCATTCAATGGTTTAGCAGGAGTTGCAGATAAGAAAAAATGTGACAGTCGGATGAAGTGATCCATATGCTTCCATCTTGCTATGAATTCAATACAAAAATTGAATAATGCTTTAAATCAATTTTCTTCAATTTCACTACCATAATTTACTCGGTAATTTTAAGATATTCTGTAGTTTAATTACTTTCAGTCCTTATCCAGAGATTATGTAGTCTTTCTAAACCATTTAAACCATCTACTTTATTGAAAATGATTGAAACAAGAACAATTTGTTAAGTAAAATTTATTGATTTTTTCTGTGTACCTTGAATCACCAAAAGCACAGTCTGAAAGTATCCTCAAATATTTTTTAAATATTGTCAAAATATGCAAAGACATCAATAAAATGCTGTAAATGACATTGTTTTATACATGTTTAGATATATGTTTTTTTTTTTTTAAATAAATTTATTATCAAATGTAACTTTTACAGTACATTTATTGATGTCTACCTGCATTCTTAGTGTCAAAAAATTACGGTATAAATGTAACAATAAAAATTTTCTGAAGCTGATACTCTTTATCTCTTAACTAATATCAAACTTCGGTAAAGAATTTATGCCTTTTTCAGTTGCATTATATAGTTTTGTGTTTTCTTTAATTGCTTTGTAAATGCATTGCTGTAACCCAAAAAGTTTGAAAATTATTATTGAAATTAATTTTTAATATTTATATTTTTTATATAAAATTTAACCATGCATTAAAGTTCTTGTAATTGCAAACATTCTATCCATCTCATCTGCTAAAACATTAAAACAAGAATTAATTTACTTACCACAATAATAGCAATTCTACCACTAACATCTCCAACAACATTCAAAGGGGGCTTCTCTTTACATTGTAAAACTGGAATAGATGAATTTAAAAATAAAAATGAAATATTTAATATGTTCGGAAATAAAATCGAACATCAGAATTGAAATAAGAATAACTCCCACACCCTGGGTGTCTGGCAATATCTGTTGAGCCCCATCATTAAACTTCCTATATGCCATAGCACTAAAAATAACCAGAAGCAAAATGTTAGTGTTAGTTCCTTAGGTTGCCAAGCAACCAAACTTCTACTGTATTATGATTTATTGTATTTTTTTTTATGTACCGGTAAATAAATTTATCTGTTGCTTTGGGTTCTGTGGTTTACTTGTTATTTTATATAAAAATAAAACCTAGCCAAAATATGAAATCGATCTCTATTACTTCGTGTTTACTTATGTTTTGTGGATATAACCTTTTGCATTTTAAAAAAAAATTGTTCTTTTGAGGATGCTGAACGTGTGGTACTGTAATTACACAAAATATGCACTTCTTTGAACCCTTATATCTCTCATTATCATATCCAAAACCCCCAAAAATTGCTTTCTAATGAAATATATGAATTCTGAGTATTTAACCATCATAGATAAACTATTTTTTATCCAATTTTTAGCATCTTATATAGAGATTAAATCTTCTTTATCTCCCTTTATAAATTAATGGTGTGCTGTAAATCATAACCATGATAAAATGTATATAGAAAAATCTTTATCTCTTGAAAATATATGTATGCATATGTGACTATGTTAATTTTACATTCAAGTATTATTTTACATTCAAGTATTTTTTTTTTACATCTAAGTATTTTCTTTACATTCTAGTATTTTTTTTACACCTAAGTATTTTCTTTACATTAAAGTATTTTTTTTTTACATCTAAGTATTTTCTTTACATTCAAGTTTTTTTTACATCTAAGTATTTTCTTTACATTAAAGTATATTTTTTTACATCTAAGTATTTTATTTCCATTCAAGTTTTTTTTACATCTAAGTATTTTCTTTACATTAAAGTATTTTTTTTTACATCTAAGTATTTTCTTTACATTCAAGTTTTTTTGACATCTAAGTATTTTCTTTACATTAAAGTTTTTTTTGACATCTAAGTATTTTCTTTACATTAAAGTATTTTTTTTACATCTAAGTATTTTCTTTACATTCAAGTTTTTTTTTTACATCTAAGTATTTTCTTTACATTAAAGTATTTTTCTTTACATCTAAGTATTTTCTTTACATTCTAGTATTTTTTTTACACACTCGATAGTTTGCCATATCCACTAACGATCATCTGCCTGTTAAAACAGAGTTTGTGAGTTTGAATTCAGCTTGTGGCGAGGTGTGTTTGACTTAGATTTTAACCCAGAAGGATTGCCAGATTTTTCCCGGTAATCCAGCTTTTCCGTCTTCACCAATTTAACTCTAAGATTTCATTTTGATGAGTTAATAAGGTATATCCAATCTAGATATCATGAGTCCAGTCATGACTTATTTGAGTTACCAAAAACTTCCTTATGATGATTATCCCATATCCTTTGATGAATACATACGGGTACTATTCTAAATAGATTTTTAACTAACCGTATCCTACAAATATCACTCTTTATCTATTGCAATTACAATAGATGAATTTAATATATTTTTATGAATAAATGGTACCATTTGACGTGGATTTGAAATTCATCTACAAACTAGTATATATTATCTATCCTAATCAGCATATATGTTTTATTTACCAAACTCAATCAATATTTTAGACAACTGTGATTCTAGCATAAGCAGTGAAGTAACAAAATCAATAATCTACTAACTAATACAGGAGGTGCCAAAATAATTTTAATTCTATAGGAATATATCAGAATCTCAACAAAAGTGGATTATTTGTAAAGGGTACTGTTGTCCTCAATCCTGCAAAGTTTCAAGACATTTCATAATGCAGTTTCTGAGGTGAAGATTTTTGAAAATTGGCCAATCAAAATCAAACATGGCCTCTGGCAGCCATGTTGTTCATCAAGGTGGAGAGATGGTAGAGGTCATTCCATACATCATTCCTGCCATGATGACTATTTGTGCTTTGTTGGCATGCAAAATAAATCAAAACTAATTTTGTATGCCACACATTATTACAAACTTTTTGAAATCAATGGTTATGATTTCACAACAGTTGCTGAAGAATGGTAATTAAGCATTTTGTGCATTTGATAAAATCTTTCAAATCGATAGATGTATATAGTGAAATTTGGTTGTATCATAGTGAAATGCATGGCACTGAAGGAAAACTTCAATTCATCCATGTTCAGTTTTGACATGCAGTTTAATCTATGATTAATTCACATGTGCACATAATGTGGTGCATTTTGATTGTTTACACAAATGTCTCTTTTTTTTTTAAATGGTGATAAAAAGCGTGAAAAAGCAATGAATTTTACATCAATGTCAGCAATGTTTGGAAACAACAATCTTCAGAACTTTAATCAAATGACTTAAGAATTAAGCTAAAAATTATGTTACAAAAGGAAAAACACATATGACCAATTAAAACTATAGGTTTGCCTTCCGAATGGTAAAATATATTACAACTTTTTGACTTCGGACTATAAAAATAGATATATATGACTATAATAAAAGTGTTGAATTTACTGGAATTAATGGGGAAAAATTCAGGTACTGTCAGCAACTTTGACATATCAATGGTATTTGAATAAAGCGTGTTTGACAAAACTGCATTTATATATCTGAAACTATAGTTAGTCCAGTACACAGCAATACAGTTTTTTGTTTATCATTGATAAGTTCACATAAACACAATTTAATAAAATGTTAACTTTTAAATAATAAATAATACATCATATCATTAGCTTACAGATAATTCTCATCTAGCAAATGATATTCATACAGTTACTGCAGAACAAATCAATCTACAAGTCAATACGATTTTAACGCTGAAATTTATTAGATATGTTTACCATAATCATAACTATTGTGAATTTTGTTATGATGAATTCAATTATATCCAAATTTATGGTACATATTATTCATGTAATTCTTAAGGATGCTCACTGGTCATGTTTTGGTCTTTTTGTCAGATTTTCGGAATCCTCGGGTTTTATCGATTTCTTAAACATAAAATGTTTTGCCCATGAACCCCCACTTTTGTTTTATAATTCAATCATATATACCTTAAAATGGTATTTGACAAAATTTTATGAAATCCTTTTTATTTTTTCATACATCTTTGAAAGACTGAAGTTGTCAATGGAAAGACAATGAAAAATCCAGAGAAAACCCATTTCCTGCAAATTTTCAAGGCCTTATAGCTCTAAAATGAGCACATGAACCTATATTTTTTTCTTGCTCATTTGTTTACTATTCATATGTTCTCTCAAACTAAAATACCTATTTCAAATCCTATTTATTTCCTATTAGACCAGCGATCATCCTTAATGGACTATTTGTATGTGATATTTCTTCAAAATTTCAGACATTTCACTCCCTTTTCCCCCAAAATGCAACAGAAGATGAAAATTGTGTACTACAACATACATTCTGTGGGTCATTAAAAAAAAAACAAAAAATGTGTTGCAAGAATGGTAAATGATACAAATGGATATGTTTTAAAATTAAGCACAAAAATGTTAGAACTGTCTTTAAAATATATTTAAATTAATGAGGTAAATTTTCAACACTTGATACAATACAAACAGGAAAGTAGCTATATATGTATAATTAACCTTTCATGTCTAAGGGACTTCAAATAAAGGAATATGACACCCATTTTGAAACCTGGCAGCAAATGTTTGTTGGTAGAACTTTACCAAAGTAACAAAAATTACTTATGTTCTCATAGGTATTAAATTCACCCAGAAAAGTCCCTTCAAAATTGTTCTTCAGAACAAAAATTTAAAATAATTTTCACCACAGGATCCCAGGTTATGTAACTTGGATATGCACTCACAGCCATCTTGTATTTTCAAATGTATTTAATGGAATATGTAAAGTTTGTATTTACTCAAGAAAATCATTCTTGAGAAAAACTTCAAAGTTCATTGCCTTTTCCAATGTTTTGGTCGGTCACAATTTCAACAGAAAATGATTTTAAATTTTATGTGTAATATTCATTGATTTCTTGCATTAGATTTAATAATGTTTTATATTGTCAGTAATATCAATGAAGAAAATCAACATTACAATACAAAATAAAAGAATACTTTTTAGTGAAAAAAGTTTTTGTCTCCATCAGCAGTGGCTAATTATAGACTATCAGACATTTATCATAATTATTCTGTAAAACTACATGTACATTGTACCTATATCTATAGATACAAGATTAAATAACAGTATACATGTAATTTTGCTAAAAGTTTAAAAAACTAACAATTGTGTCTGTAAGACACGGATGCCCCCCCCCCCCCCCCCCCCAAAAAAAAATTTAGGTCATCATGTATGAATGCTCAGTACTATCCATGATATCTAGTGATATGATGAGTTGATACATTATGTTAATAGTTCCAAAGAAATGAACCTAAACTCAAAACTTAACCAGAGTCTCTCAAGTGTAAAATGTAGGTCATAATCACCAAAATATTGTATGACTGCTCATTTCTACCCAAGGCACATCCACTGATAAAGTTTCATTTACACACTAAGCTTAGTTCTAAAGAAATGAACCTAAATGCAAAACTTAACCAGAGTCGCTAAAGCATAAAATGTAGGTCATGATGACCCAATTGTTGTAAGACTGCTCAGTACTATCCAAGGCACATCACTGGTGAAGTTTCATTGATACATTATGTTTAGTTCCAAAGAAATGAACCTAAATGCAAAACTTAACCAAAGTCACTGAAGCATGAAATGTAGGTGATAGCGACCCATGTGAAACTGAACTGTGTTGTACTATACAAGAGGACTGTAGTGGTGAAATATCATTGAAATAGTACTATAGGTTTCTCAGAGAAATGGAGCTAAAGAAAAACTTCATGGAATCGAGACATACGTACAGACAAGGGTAAATCTATATGCCACAGCCACATTCATGGCGGGGCATAAAAATTACACTGGCTGAGTTCCAGTCTCCTTTTCACAATGTTTCAATTTTGAGAATCTTACAATATTTACCCGTCGTGCAAAAAGATCACTGAATATCAGGATCAAAACTAAATACCTAGAAGTGACAGTCCATATGCTGCATTGTAATTTTTGTTCTACAAAAAGACCACAGATCAAATTAAATACCTAGAAAACTATCTATAGAAGAACTAAAACTACTTCATTATTATTTTTTTGAAAGACTAGCTATTTATGTAAATAACACTAGAAACAGTAAAAATGGAAGAAATTTGAGTACAGTTACACCTGATTCTAACTGGACATATACCAGTCATGATATTTACAATTTGTAAGACTTATTTGAAGAATTGACAATTGTATTGAAATTTTATACTTTAAAAAACTTATTTTATAGTCCCATATGGGGTTATTGATGCTTGAATCGAGGAATCATAGTACTTCTGTTTGGAAATTAAATTATAAGGAATGTTTTCAATTTTTTAACAGGTTATACTTTAATAACCTGGTTTGGGTCAGTTCAGTTCATTCATGAACTGCTTCACGGTTTATTAGGCGTAAAATGACCCAAACCAGGTCATGTCGTATAACCTGTTCAAAAATAGGAAACTTTCCTTAATAAGGCCCTAAATGAATGGTCATTTATTATTAAGAATTAATTAACTGCAATGAGATCATTAATTATACTTCGAAAGAAATCTACTGGATCAAAAACTGTTTATTTATTTACTGATTTTAAACATTTCAGCAAATTACAATAGCATTTCAGTTCAAACTATATTTTTGAAATTTGTGAAATCCATGGATATGCCCCTCTTCATAAATCCAAGAAAAAACTAATGTCAACAAAAATAAATGAATCCACAATATATTCATTATCAAATTAAAGCTTATTGGTTCTAATGACAGGTTTGTGGTATGTCTGTCAAGTCTCTGATCTTACATGTAAGCTTGTTAATTACATCATGTTAATTACATCATGATATACAATTGAATATCAAAATAGCCAGCAAAAACATCTAGGAAAAATTACCCTCCTTTAGTAAATTCAATAATATGTTTGTGTTCAAACATAACTTACTTGGAAAATTTGAGTCTGAAAAAAAATTATTACATGTATTTCCAAATACATGCATTTGAAAGTCATAACATGAGGCTCCCAAGACCCTGAATCGCTCACCTGTTATATTTTGTGTAGATCTTGCATCTTGTATATTTGACCTGTACAGCTAAAATATAGAATCCTGAACCCAAATAGATATGGTTCCTAGGGACTTTTTCATCAGTTTGTATGGACTTGTTCAATGCCATTGACTCTTGACCTTCCATTTTGACTTGAACAGGTAAATTGTAGGGTCCTGAACCCAAATATATCTGGTTGCTAGGGACTTTTCCATTGGTTGTTATGGATTTTTCCAATGACCTTGACCTTTCTTTTTGACTTGTACAGGTAAATTATAAGGTCCTTAACCAAATATATAGAGACTTTTTCATCTGTTGCTAGGAACATTTTCATTGGTTGCAATGGACTTTTTCAATTACCTTGACGCTTGACCCTGCATTTTACTTGTACAGCTACCATTTAATTTATTTCAAGTTATGCTCTAAACATCAGTAACATTATGTCAGACCATTATTTTCTGTTTACATGTATAAACCTTTCAAGGGCAAAATCTCCTATAAGGGTTAAATTGACGATTTTGGTCATGTTGACTTATTTGTAGATCTTACTTCGCTGAACATTTTTGATGTTTACAGTTTGTCTTTATCTATAATAATATTCAAGTTAATAACCTAAAACTGCAAAATTTCTTTAAAACTAACAATTCAGGGGGAATATTCCAAAAATGGGTTGACTTAATCAATGTGAACTGTCTAGTCACTTGGGTGAAAGATGCAATGAGCTAAGTCGTAACTGAAACAATTAAAACTTACCTGATTTTGTTCAATCATGTCTTCCAGAGAAACTAACGAATGCCGCTTATGGAATTTTCAATGTAAAAGGGAGATAACTCTTAATATGAGATTTTATAAAATTAAGTATTACAACCCCGTGTTGCATAAAATATTCACAAAGCACATTAAAAATTTTTAAAATAACAGTTTTACAAATTTTAGGACAAGTCTGAGTTTAAAAATTCAAATTATTATTTTTTTTGGAATTTTCAGGTGCATTAATTTTCTACTGGAAATTGCCAATTCAGAATCATTTGTGAGGTATACAAACATAGCCTTTATTAACAATTTTACAATTTTTATGTTTTCTTGGACAACTCAATAAGGTCAATTGACGATTTTGGTCATGTTGACTAATTTGTAGATCTTACTTTGCTGAACATTTTGCCTGTTTACAGTTTGTCTTTATCTATAAAAATATTCAAGATAACAACCCGCTAACCTGGCAGAAACAAGAATTGCCCATGGCAGCCATGTTTGTCGCATGATCTGGACAAAATGAGAAAACATTGTGAAAAACCTCCTACCGATGCTTCTTGTCAAGTATCGTTCCATTTTGCCAAGTGGTTTCAGAGAGGAAGATTTCTTTATATCAGCCTACCAGAAACAAGAATTGAAAATGGCATCCATACTTGTCATCCACGTCCAATCAGGATGAAAAAAGTATTTTCATAAAAGACTTTCCATAGATGCTTCCTGTCAAGTTTGGCTGACAGTTTTGGCCAAGTAGTTCCAGAATTTTTTTTTTTTTATCAACTAATGAGAAACAAGAATTGCCCATGACGGCCATGTTTGTTGCACAATCGAGACGAAATGAGGAAACTTTGTAAATAACGTACCATAGATGCTTCCTGTCAAGTTTTGTTCCATTTGGCCTAGCAGTTTCAGAGGAGAAGATTTTTGAAAACTCAGCCAATCAAAATCAACAATTGCCCATGGCGGCCATGTTTGTTGTCCGATCGGGACAAAATGAGCAAAATTTATTAAGGACCTTACATAGATGCTTCCTGCCAAATTTAATTTCATTTGGCCCAGTGATTTCTGAGGAGAAGATTAAAATGTGAAAAGTTAACGGAAGATGGACGCCAAGTGATGACAAAAGCTCACATGCCCTTTGGCCAGGTGAGCTGAAAGTGCAAAATTTTCTTAAAATTAACAATTCAGGGGCAATAACCCAACAAAGGGTTGACCGATTCATCTGAAAATTTCAAAGCAGGTAGATCTTGATTTGATGAACATTTTTACGCCATGTCAGTTTGCTCTAAATGCTTTAGTTCATGAGATATAAGCCAAAAACAGAAGTTTACTCCCTATGTTCTATTTTTAACAATGGCGGCCATGTTTCTTGATGAACAAGAAAATAAAACACAACGTTTATTCTAGATATCCTAAGGATCATTCAAACTAAGTATCGCTGTAATTGGTTCAGTGGTTTCAGAGGAGAAGATCTTTGAAAAAGTTTACGACGGACGCCAAGTGATGGCAAAAGCTCACGTCCTTTTAGGACAGGTGAGCTAAAAATAACTATCTATCCCTTAAAAAATATTTTGAAAGAAGCAATATGGTTACTTCATGTATGTACAAGAGTGCCATCGGCATGCCTACAGTATATATTTATAGTTCTTCCTAAACACATGTCTCTAAAATAGTTCAAATATCATCTAATAACCTGAACCTTACAATCAAATAAAATGTAAACCAGTAGACAGATTTGAGTTGTCAAAGTTGGATAGGGTGTGCTGAATACAAATATAGCTGTGTTGAAGTGCATGGGACTTAAAGAAGCCTTTGACTTATCAGTTCTTTGACTCATTGATTTGCATTTCTGACCTCAAATTTAAAGCATTATTATCTCACACACATGATGTTGTCCATTTTGATTGTTTACAAATATCTTTTTTTTTAAATGTGGAGAACAATGAATTAATATCAGTGACAATGTTTTTTTTAAACAACAGTTTTTATAATTAAAAAGAATGACTGAAAAGTAAGCCAGAAGTTAATTACGTTATATGAAAGGAAAATGTGTTAATTAAGGCTATCGGGTTCAACTTCCAAATTGTAAAATAATACCACTTTCGGAATTTGGGACAATAAAAATAATTTGACACAACCGATGTATTGGATTCACGCATATTTGCATATAGATTTTAATCCACTTGTAATTAGATGGCCAAAAGTTTGGTTTGGTGCGCAATTTCAACATTCGTGGTATTCAAATAATGAGTGTTTGACAGAAACATGTTCAACGGAATAACAAACCTGGCAGTATTTCCAAATTAAATCCTGATCTCGTTCCTGTAGCCTCTAGAAGTGGAGGAGAATTTCGACCATCTTCCTGTTCCAAGTCATTTTCCATTATTTTTTCTTCCCCATGAATAACAGCAATACCCAGACGTAGTCTCTCAGCGTATGATGTTGCTCTTTTGACAGAGTTTGGATTTCTGGCCACAATTATAGCATTTCTGTAATCTGGGATCTAAATTTTGTAAATAACAACAAAGTATGTGGTTTTTAACAGTTGAAAATAAAGACATCAATATTCAGATGTGTCCAGATAAGCTGGATAAATAGGTCAGACATATTTTATATATATATTTTGGGAAGTCAAACAAAAATTGGAGCAGTTACTCTTGGACTAATCTTGTTATAAACAAACAAATTGGTGCAGATCGAAGTTTTGTTCTGTCATTTTTGTTGCTTTAGTTTTAAAAAATACTTAAGATTCCAATGAAGTCTTTTGACAGAATTGACTTTGATATTGACTTCATTAGAATAATTCAATAGGATATTAATATCTGAATGTGTCAACAGGAGGTGATCAAAAACAATTCAGACCTGCTACCCATTCTTGATTGACTTAATTAAGTTATAAAAACGAGATAAATGCCTATTGTTGACAATTAACATGCCTAATTTGACCATCTCTTCAGCAAATTGATTATGGGCTTCACATACCCAAAACCAGAAGCAAAATGGCCTCCCAAAACAGAGTTTTAAAAGAAAAAAGACAAAAACATACAAATTGAACTGTCTCAAAAAATGAGTAACCGAGTAAATCAACAGAAATAATGAGACAAGAAAGCTTTAACTGACAAATATGAAATTAAAATTTTTAATAAACCAAGATAAATTCACTTCCCCTAATAAGTAAAAAACAAATGGATATCAGGAAAGGTCAACAATGACATACAAATCAATCAATGGTATCCAATAGACAGAATCACAGTCAAAAAATAACATGAAATAGCTCAAAACACAAACATAACACAGCAGAGTCAGGATAGTCTGATTTGGTACAGATATTGAACAGTGTTGGGGTAAACTGGTTTAAGGGGTATTCAAACCTCTCCCTTATCTATGCTGATACTCTGGTATATAAAACATATTATAAAAGCAAATACAGTATGATTACCAACAAGGTCATTGCTTGCTAGAACTGAAAAATTTGGGGTCTCCACCTCTCCAAATTCAGTCTTGTAGGGAGAAGTCACTTCTCCCAAAAGTTGAAAGTCTAGATTATACCCTTCTGCCCGTTTTTTCCATTTTAAGTAAATATTATTTATTACAATTATAAATGGTGTCAGATCATAGACATTCCTATTTGCTGACTATCAGAGAACAATTTGGGAAATAATTTATTAGAGACTGTATGATATTTACCTTCAAAAAGATTGCCAAAAAAAAAATTCAAGGTGGATACAGAGTAATAAAAATATACGTAACTTATATAAGACTTTGAAATGCATTAATATTGCTACATAAGTTGTACATACAGACTTTTCTATATAATCTATGAGGAATGGTGAAGCTCTGAGGTTTTCAATTGAAATATCGAAGAATGCCTGGATTTCTTTCTGATGGAGATCCATTGTAATTATATTTGTTAAACCTGAAAAAGAGGAATGGGGCCTTAGAAGGGAATATGCATAGATGAACAGGATATAAAATGTCCTTTTGCAATGATATAAACATATATACATGTATTTGGCTTACGTGTTGCATTTAATCAAGCTGCAAAAACATTATTAACACATTAAGAAAACATATGAAGTTAAAACTTATTCATGGAATAACCCCCTTTGAGTGGATATTTACTAATATTTATTCATCCTGTTATAGTATTCTATACCATTCTTTTAATAATATTTGGCATTTTTATATCATTCCAGCAATTTTTTACTTATGTTTTGGTATCGTCATGGTCGTTAGGCCACACCAAATTCTTGAAATTGATCTTAAGTTACCTTCTTTAAATAAAGACATTACTTAGTTCTTAGGATTTTGCTACTCCTGTTTTTGGACTACTGGGGTATGTACATTTTTAAAAAATATCTTTTTTGCAGCTTCATTCTGCAAAAATGCTAAAAATTCGCCCTAAATTTTTTATTTAAAAACAAAAATTGTTTCTGTGCGCCTAAATTTTTTTAAACTTAAGACTTTTTCCACTATTTTGCAATATTTTAGAAAAAAAATGTGTGCCACATGTATATTCAATCTTCACCCAAAAAAAACTAGTTCTTAAGAAAAAAAATTAAAATTAAAATTTCCCTCACTCGAACCTATTTTTGTGTCAAAAAATCCAAAGGAGTAGAATTTGATTTGGTGTGGCCTTATTATAAGGGGACAGAGCACCGACAAAAAGCACAAAAGTAAGTATCAAATAAAATTATTATTCCATTCAGTATAGGAGATTAATGAAGATAAACTTTACTTGATATCTTCACCATATAAAATTCGTAAGGGTTCCGCGGAACCCAGTGTCTCGCCTACTTTTGATGTTGTCTATATTTTCAGTGTGATAGGTGAATGCACATAATAGAATGCAATGTTAAGTCCATTTATACGTAAAAAACTGAAAAACAGAAATAAATATTTTACAAAATTTTCTCCTGGATACAATCTTTATATCATAAACAAGCTTCTGTCCAAATTTGGTAAAATTCCTGGATAGTTTAAGAAAGTTATTAAAATTTTAAAAACTTTAACCACAGAGTGAATGTAATGTTTCCTGGCAGAAAAACTAAGTCCATTTATAAGTAAAATACGGAAAATTTTTTTTTTTTTTACTAAATTTACTTCTGGATACTATATTATGATCATAAACAAGCTTCTGTCCAAGTTTGGTACAAATCCAGGATAGTTTAAGAAAGTTATTAAAATTTTGAAAACTTTAACCACAGAATGAATGTAATGTTTCCTGGCAGAAAAACTAAGTCCATTTATAAGTAATATACAGGAAAACTGGAATTTTTATTTTACAAAATTTACTTCTGGATACTATCTTATGATCATAAACAAGCTTCTGTCCAAGTTTGGTACAAATCCAGGATATTTTAAGAAAGTTATTAAAATTTTAAAAACTTTAACCACAGAGTGAATGTAATGTTTCCTGGCAGAAAAACTAAGTCCATTTATAAGTAAAATACGGAAAAACTGGAATTTTTTTTTTACAAAATTTCCTTCTGGATACTATCTTATGATCATAAACAAGCCTCTGTCCAAGTTTGGTAGAAATCCAGGATAGTTTAAGAAAGTTATTAAAATTTCAAAAACTTTAACCACAGGGTGAATATTTGTGGACGCCGCCGCCGCCGACGACGACGACGACGACGACGACGATGGAATGTAGGATCGCTATGTCTCGCTTTTTCGACAAAAGTCGAAGGCTCGACAAAAAACCTTCCAAAGGTCAAGAAGGTCAAATGTTTAGTTAGTTGTAAGCAACAATTATGGTAACCATGGTAACAAGCCTATGACCACAGATGTGAGTCTGAATCCACCTAAGGGTGATATATCAAACTCTGATCTTATTTGACAAGAATTGCTTGTTTTTCTGCCATCTGTCAATAAAACTAACTGCAATGACAACCACAATAAACCACACAAAACCATACCTGATTTACCCAATAACGTAGCTACTAATTTACAGACTATAGATCCTCTCTTTCTCATTTTACACTGTTTGGAGTATGGCATATAGGGCACAACTCCAACAATATTCCTGGCACAACTGGTCCTACAGGCATATGCTATTATCATTAACTCCATCAGATCATTGTTTACATCTCTGAAAAAAATAATAAAACCTTAATTTATTTATTAAATGTGTTTAATAGTTAATCATTGAAGCAGGATAGAAAGCAATAATTAACTAAAAAATGTATCTGGTTTTCAGGATCAATGTAAAATTAAAACTAACCTACTGTCCTTCGACTGCCACATTTAAAATACACTCACAAGAGAGTGAAATGTTTCTGTAACATGGAAAAAAAATTAACTGTTTTGGTTTCACTATGGTGTTTCATTGATAGGGGGATTCTTTGTAATGAATGTCAAATTTAAAAATAAAATAAAAATTTATGGCTTCATTCTTTTATGCTATCAGTGAAAATGGTGAATCAAGGCATAAATTACTGCCGACTCATTCACAAACTGAATGAAAACCATTTACTTTCAAAGATCAAGTTTATATATTATCAAATTCTATAAAAACATCCTTGATTTTTATAATTCAGTAAATTTATAGAATAAAAGAAAATTTACCTACAGGTAAAAAATGTATAAAGTCAGGACTATAAAACATGTGTACTGATGTAACAAATGGCATAACAAGATATTGTGAGCCATTGCCCACTAGTGATACCCCCGCTTTCCGATAAGTCGTCAAACAGGATGTTGATGTCTTGGTCCATTAAAAAAAGTTTCCTACGATATGTCATACCGATAGGAGAGTGACAAAATATCAAATGGCTGTGAAAGTGGTTGCAGAGAAAACAGTGAAGAAAAATTTTGTTTCGGCAGACGGAACCAACAGGGTAAAACAGTATATCCCCCTTCTTCTTTGAGTAGGAGTATAATAAATTATAATCCAATTTTTTTGTTAGGGCATTGTCTAATAAAAGTATTACTTCTTCACATCAGTACAATTACTACCAAAATTTGGAAGGAGGACATAAAATTAATGATTATTACAGCTATAATAAGTCAAGTTTGGTATGAAAAGGTTACAGATGGATTTTTCGGTAATAATTGATACCATACTTCAACTTGGAGCCATTTGTTTTCATGTTTACTTAAATGAACTACTTGATTCCTGGTAGTATTGAACTTTTGCCTCTTTAAAACATCTTTCTTACCCCTATCCCCAAACAGATGAAACGGTTGTTCCCTATATACTAAACCATTTACTAACTAAATGTGGAATAAAACTTACTTTGTTCCAGTCTGTAAAATATATACATCTTTCCCTCTAACAGACTCGCCAATCTCTACATGCGTCTCTAGAATTCAAATAATTTTATTTTGAAAAACAAAAAGACAGCATAAACAAGTACATGTACATTACCTATTACATTTAATTAACTCTACAAGCATTCAACAAAAAGAACAGAAGTCTTTGTTGCTACATGTATTCAGCATTTGATCATCACAATGACACCTTCTTACACCTTATATCATGTTAAAGCACTAGTCAAGAGGCCTCTATCATTGGTTGTATGCTTATTTTTCTTGTTAATGTTTTTGTTGTAGTATTTTTTCAGACATTTTGTGGTTGTGGTTTTTAAATACTGTAAATTGGGATATTTTTGTGTAGGGATAATTTGGTAATTTTTGCTATAAAAAACATGAATGTAAAATAGGTGTATTACAATTTGATAATTTGTGCCATACTATGCTAAATTTTTGGCATTTTTAGAAAAAATTAATATAAATTAAACTAGAGGCTCCCAAGAGTCTGTATCGCTCACCTTGATTATGTCCATCTTGACTAGCAGCATGGAATATTGCTGTCAAACCCACTGGCTCATTGGTTTCATTAAGGTCCTATGTTAAACTATGTTCGACTTTGGAAGCCATCTTGGATGACGGGTGGGGTCATCTGATATAATTCTGAAAGAGGAACAACTTAGGACCATTGCTGCTAAGTTTTATTCCAAAAGGCCCAGTAGTTTTAGACAAAAACATCTTTAAATAAATTTCCCATACATTTGTAGGTACTATGTTTAACTATGTTTGGCTCTGGCAGCCATTTTGGATGGTTGGCAGGATCATCAGAAACATTTCTGAAAGAGAGCCACTTAAGACCATTGCTGTCATATTTTGTTCCAACTGGCCAGCGGTTTCAGACACCAAGATCTTTCAGTAAATTCCACATAGGGTCCTATGTTTATGTTCGGCTCTGCCGGCCATATTGTATGACGGGTTGGGTCATCGGATACAATTCAGAAAGAGGACCACCTATAATTAGGACCATTGCTGCCAACTTTTGGTCCAATTGGCCAAATGGTTTCACACATGAAGATCTTTAATTAAATTCCCCATAGGGTCCTGTGTTAAACTATGATCGGCTCTGACGGCCATCATGGATGACGGGTGGAGTCATCTTATATAATTCTGAAAAAGGACTACCTAAGGACCATTGCTGCCAATTGGACCAGTGGTTTCAGACAAGATCTTTAATTAAATTCCCCATGGGGTCATATGTTAAACTATTATCGACCACAGTGGGCATCACAAAATATAACAATTAAAATCAAGTAAACAAATAAAACACATAAATCAACATACAAACAGGATTATATCAAAATGACATAACAAACAAGAGGCTCAAGAAAATTGAGCCTGTATAGCTCACCTGACAGTTCTAAAATCAATCCATTTTATTTCAAGTGAAAATTGTAATGGACCTTCCATGCTTCATACCTAGTATCATTTAATTTGGCTATATGGTTTAAGAGGAGAAGATTTTTGAATTTTGACGAATCAAAAATTAGAATTCATCATGGCCGCCATATTAGCTGTCCAAGCGGACAAAATATGCAAACTTTATAAAGGTCCTTCCACAGATGCTTCATACCAATTTACAGTTCATTTAGCTTTGCAGTTTCAAAAAGAAAATTTTCGAAATTTTGACCAATCAGAAATAAGAATTTATCATGGTCGCATATTAGTTCTAAGACCGGAACAAAATATGTAAACTTTATATAAAGGTCATTCTCCAGATGCTTCATACCAAGTTACATTTCATTTAGCTTGCGGTGTCGGTGGAAATTTTTTAAAATTTTGACAATCAGAAATAAGAATTCATCTTGGCGGCCATATTATTTCTCCGACTGGATTAAAATATGGAAACTTTATTAAGGTCCTTCAACACATGCTTCATACCAATTTACAGTTCATTTGGCTTTGCAGTTTCAGAGAAAAAAATTTTAGGTCTTTGACTGGATCAATATATGCAAATTTTATAAAGGTCCTTCCATAGATGTTTCTTACCAAGTTTCAGCTCATTTGGCTCAGAGGTTTCAGAGGAGAAAATTTTTAAAATTTGAACAATCAGATATAAGAATTCATCATGGCGGCCATATCAGTTTTCCGACCGGAACGAAATATCCAAAGTTTATAAAGGTCCTTCCACAGATGCTTCATACGAAGTTACATTTCAGTTGGCTTTGCTGTTTTAGAGAAGATTTTTAAAATTTTGACCAATCAGAAATAAGAATTCATCATGGCAGTAGTATTAGTTTTCAGACCGGAATGAGATATTCAAAGTTTCGTTGAGTTTATGAAGTTCCTTCAATAGATGCTTCATACCAAGTTTCAGTCCTTAGGGGTTTCACACAAGATCAAAATGTAAAAGTTTACAGACGGACAACGGATGGATGACGGACACCAAGTAATGACAAAAGCTCACATGGCCCTTTGGGCCAGGTGAGCTAAAAAATATATAAATAACAGTGGTTTCACCAGTGACCATAATATATTTCTCTTTTCATAATATTAAGGCTTGGGTAGTCAGATATGCCGGACTACTGTAGCATGTGTTGGTGTGAAAGGCAATAGAACAAGCAGTGTTCCAGTTAGCTTAAACTACAGGGGCACAGTACCCTGCCCCTTTTCCAATGTACCCCTCTGTCCTTTCAGTGCTTCCCTCTGCCCTATGCAATAAGTATAATAAGAAATCACTAGATAAGTGAATAATTGATATTCACTTGATCTTGTTTGCCCATTTCATATATATATGGAAACGCTTTAAAGTGTGACTTATCCTCAATAAATTCCCCTCTGCCCTTAAATCCTAGCTGGAACACTCACAAAGGGTTACCATTCAATAGAAATATGTAATACCTACCTCTATTTGTTTTATGGAAGACTGAAATGTCTGCTGGCTTGATTCCCATTCGTCTGAAAAAGAAATTAACCAATGTGCATGATGTGCTATAAAACTTTTGTGAAAGGTGAAGTATATGGTGGGCACAGTTGTCTAATCTTATATAATGGCTTTAAGGATGATCACTGGTCTAATCGGAAATAAATACGATTTGAAAAAGGTGTTTTAGTTTGAGAGAACATATGAATAGTAAACAAATAAGCAAGTAAAAAATATAGGTTCACGTGCTCATTCTAGAGCTATAGGGCCTTGAAAATTTGCAGGAAATAGGTTTTCTCTAGATTTTTCATTGCCTTTGCATTGACAATTTCAATTCTCAAAAATGTATGAAAAAATAAAAAGGATTTCATAAAATTTTGTCAAATACCATTTTAAGGTATATATGATTGAATTATAAAAGAAAAAATGGGGGCTCATGGGCAAAAATTTCATGTTTAAGAAATGGATAAAACCTGAGGATTCTGAAAATATGACAAAAAGACAAAAACATGACCAGTGAGCATCCTTAGTAATTCTTTTAGATTCATATAAAGTATCATTACTTTCATGATCATCGATGTGGCCTAGATTTAGTACAAAAACAAAATGAACAAATATATATGAAAAAATAATAACCAGAAACTCTACACATTATAACTGGGATACTATTATATGCATATTATTGTAGGTAATTATATCCAGACTTGAATTGCGGGTTTTTGTAATATTTAATACTTTCCTCTGTGAAATTGTTTCCTCGGGAAAATATTTATTAAATTTTTTGTAAGGAAAGACTTTAATAGTAAAATCCTTTCCATAGCCATATCTTTATTTCCACTGTTTAAGTTTGCTAAACAATGGTGTCTGAAAAAAGGTAAAAGAAAGAAAATAGGTGCAAAAAAGTAAAAGAGGAATTAATATATTCCACAATAACTTTTTACTTGAAAAAAAATTTTTTTACCTGGAAAATATTTACATGTAATTATAAAATATTATCCACCATAATTTTTGGGGCCTCGGTGGCCGAGTGGTCTAGGTAGTTCGTCATGACTACTAATGATCACTAGCCTGTCAATGCTGGGGTTGTGAGTTCGAATCTCACCTGTAGTGGGGTGTGTTCGACTCTAATCTTAATTGACAAGGATTGCCAATTTTCCTACCGAAGGTCAGTGGTTCTCTCCGAGTACTCCGGCTTCCTCCACCAATAAAAACTGGCCGCCGCGAAATGGCCAAATGTGCTGAAAACGGCACTAAACCCCAACTAAACAAACAAACAAACAAACCATAATTTTTCTCATAATAATCTATTCTGGATAATATTTCATCAAGAAATATTTTCCAGGTAAATAAAAAGCGATTGATATTCTGTAGGATAAATTATCATGTGAACTGACTGTATTTATCCTTTTTCATTTTGTCGGATTGATAAAGAACAACTTAATTGGGTACGCAGTTTTCATTACAACAGTGAAAACAACTTACCTGCATGAAGATTTACCTGTAGTTAAGTGGAAACTAATAAATTAGATACTGTAAGATTTATTCTGGCCAATACCTAACAAACTTTCAATGAAATTGAAATACATGTACTGAAAACTACTGACATTCCTTCAGGAAACTGTTCCATATAGTAAGACAATAAATTATTATCCTGAAAGTTGTTTGGAATGAGGTAAAATCATTGATGAAAAAAGAAAAAAATTCATAAAAGAGGAATGGATTTAATAGTTTAAAAATATCCCATGGATACTATTTTATAAAGATTTTCCTCTGGAAACAATTTCAATCAGATGGAAGTCTCTACCATTGACTACCCATGCTACATACACTATTGTAAGGGCCAAGACATTCCAAAAGACTGGATATGCTGATAACCAACGTTTAGGACCATCACCCAGACTGTTACTGTTGCCATTAAAAATCTCAACTGAACTCTGCATGCACAAATCGAGTACATTTAACTCTACAAAGAAGGCAGGAAAAATTAATTGGTCAAAAATAGACATTATCTAATAACAAACCCAAATCACAACGGAAATGGAAGCCCAGGAAAAAAAGAGTTCAGGTGTCACAGTTGAAGAAATCACTACAGGGCTTTGTACTTTACAGAACTATTTCACCTCTGAACCTAAGAAAATGAGGCAGAAAAATGCACACATATGCAATGATGAAATAGAACTGGCACTAAGAAAAAAAAAGCAAGCTTTATATACCGGTAAGTGGAAAACGGATGGGAGGCCAAAAAAGGGTGAATCGGCATTAGACATGTTAGAGAAGAGCGTACCAAAATGGATCTTCGGTGCACTAGGAGACAAGAAGTTTCTCGACAAAGAGATGAGAAAATTCACGAAATAATGAAAGAACAATCTCAGAACCATAAACTCTTTTAAAAATTAATTAATCAACAGTCATTTTGACAGGAAAAGAGAGATGTTTGCAAAAGTTGAAGTTTACAAATAGAACTCAATAGGAAATGAGACAAAACACGAGGCTGATCATGAGACGGGGTTTGCCTACCCATGAAAAATGTTTGGACTCAGTACTTTCTCTACAAAGCCAAAGAATTCTGACTGTCTTTGTAACAAACTTGATTTACTTTTTATTCATTTTTGTAAGTTGGATCTGGTTTCACTAGTCACCGTACCTGCGTAGGAATCAAACAGACCTTTCAGGTTAGTCTTGTATATCACGTGACTTCGCACTGCACAATTTTTCCAAGGTGATCATGAGCTGTAGGCTCAGTCGGCACGAAACATCCACGAAGTAAAGACGTGAAATCATCTTATGGTTAGTTGTGAAGCAGAAGAAGGCAGCGAGATGTCATAATTTTCAAAACAGGACATGGATATTCTTGGGCTTTCGTATGCAACACTCAGGTAAGTTGTTTTGCTTTATTTTTGGTAAAATTACGGCCGGTTTTGCTTTCGAGTTAATATTTTACACTCGCGGTCCAGGACAGTCGGAAAAAGCGATTATATAGCAATTTGGTAATTGTTATTTTGAACCGTAAGTAAATTTGGTGTTCTCTGCTTATTTTTCAGAGGTTTTGTTGGTGTTTACGGTGTGTACTGCACGTATGGGATGGTGTGTAAACATAGCCTGATATTGTGAGGTGTTGACAGTGTTTTATGGTGCCTATGGTGTAGATTTGGCGATTTTGTAGTGCTGTGCTTGACGGTGATAATTATACAGTTGGTTTGTTTGGTGTAATTGTGGTAATTTACGTATGGAGTGTTGGAGCGGCTAAATTTTCCGTCATTTGTATGGAGAGTCCGTTTACCACATTTTTATATACAGAGAATTCAAGTTTCTAAGTATGGAGCGTCCGTATGTCAAATTTTATATTGAATTGAAGATTCTGTGTATAGAGCATCTGTTCGGACAAAACGGCGAGTGAATCATATAACATCAACTAGTTTCCAGTGTATCAAAATTTGTAGTGAAGCAGCGGCGATCAACAGTGTAATTTCTGTAGGATAACTGTGATTTCAACTCATTTTAATTTTTACTTGCATGTGCTACATTTATTTGTGTTGTTATATGTTCATTTTGTGTTCAGTTTATTTTTCGTTTTTTTTTTTGTTTGTTCATAGTTTAGTTTTGTTATTAAATCATTAATTTCTATTTGGTTTTGTTTGACACATTGGCCACCTGACAATCCAAAGAACTCAAATGTTACAGTCTTTGATTTTATGTTTTATCTGTCCTGACCCTTGGTTATCAAGGTTATAATAAAATTCTTGATGCACAAGATGTAAACAAATAACACAATGGATGCATATTTCGTTGATATAAGACTTATCCGTTGTGCTCAAGGCTAAACAAGAGGCTCACCAGAGCCTGTATCGCTCACCTGGAGTCTGGTTTTCATTGGACAATTAATCAACTATTTGACCAAGTTTGTTGCAATTGGTTCAATTGTTCAGGGAAAATTTGTTGAAGATTTATTTTTCATAAGGTTTAATGTTAAAATATGTTCCCTGATGGTGGTAGTCCTGGCAGAAGTTGACAAAATTGACCAGGAATAAGGGTGAACCTTAAATAAATGTAACAGAACCCGACCTCAAATTACACAAACCAATAACTCCTAAATAGAATTTGGGATTCCCTTCAAAATTTCAGGGTAGGTAGATCTCAACATGGCAAACATTTTTCAATTTACATTTCACTTCTATCTCAAATAGTTTTGGAGATAAATGCAAAAATGTTAAAATTTTAAAAATTTGACAAAAAAGGGCAATAACTCCTAAATGGGTTTTGGGATTTCCTTTAAAATTTCAGGGTATGTAGATCTCAACATGGCAAACATTTTTCAAATTTACATTTCACTTCTATCTCAAATAGTTTTGGAGATAAATGACGAAAAATGTTAAATTATGAAAATTTGACGAAAAAAGGACAATAACTCCTAAATGGGTTTTGGAATTTCCTTCAAAATTTCAGGGTAGGTAGATCTTGTCATGCTGATCAAATTTACCCCTGTCAGATTTTCGATATCTGTAACGGTTTTTGAGTTATTAGCAAAAAACAGCAATTTACCCCTATGTTCTATTTTTAGTAACAGCGGCCATGTTTTTCGACGAATCAAAAATCCCCAAAACAGTTCTATGCAGGGTACCCTAAGTAACAATCTTACCAAGTTTCATATGATTTTGAATAGTAGTTTCAGAGAAGAAGATTTTTGAAATAATAACATAAAAAAAAGCCAAAAATGTGAAAAAAGGGCAATAACTCCTAAATGGTTTTTGGAATTTCCTTCAAAATTTCAGGGTAGGTAGATCTTGTCATGCTGATCAATTTTACCCCATGTCAGATTTTCGATATCTGTAACGGTTTTTGAGTTATTAGCAAAAAACAGCAATTTACCCCTATGTTCTATTTATAGTAACGACAGCCATGTTTTTCGACATTTCAAAAATTTTAAACGATAGAAATTTTCCAGATGCCCTAAAGAACAATTCTGCAAAGTTAGGTTGAAGTCGGTCCAGTAGTTTAGGACGAGTTAACGTTTGAAAAAGTTTACAGACGACGACGACGACGACGACAGACGACGACGACGACGGACGCCAAGTGATGGCAATAGCTCACATGGCCTATGGCCAGGTGAGCTAAAAAGTTATAAGTGTTGAAGTCGATGCTTCAAATATTCTTTGATGTCCAAAATGAATATCTGTTTCTCAAATAAAACTGACCCTTTTCATATTGACCGTTTTAATCATTTCTATCACCAAATACAACTCATGAAAACATGGCGGGATTTTTGGAAGAATCCAAAATTTCTTTCTACTTTTTTTTGCTTTATATTTATCGGAAAACTAGTCAGAATAAAGACGACAAGTTTATCAAAATGCATGAATATTAAATATCAAAGTCTAGGTTAATTGAACGAATTCTACATCAACTTGTCCGAGTTTTAAAACCTAAATCAGTCTTAATCACAGGCTAACCCTCTGTACCCAACAAAAAAAAAACATGCTGTAGACTACGCACCTCTTTATTTTTGTGCTTCCACGTCAGAATAGGACTACAACTGTAGTTAGCCGCTGACTGATTTTAGATCTTAAAATGTAAATTGCTTGATTCCATGTGTACATATATTTTAACATTTTATAAGTCATATCGGGTGTGTTCTTATAAAAGGAAGGACCTTCATAGAAGTTAGAAGATATGGGCCATTATGGCTAACATTTTGATATTTAAATTTCACCAAACCAAACCAAATCTGTCCAAATCTATAAATTCTACCTATTCAAGCCTATTGACAGTTAATATCGTCACAATAATTTAGATCTGCAATTCATACTTTATAATTAGCTGTACAAGTTCTGGGTGAGAATTCCCCGATAGTAACATCATTGGACACTTTTGTCCTGGACCTGAGAATGCCATGTTGACGAATATATAATGTGGTTGTCTCCCTTCAAAAATGGCCTTGACCTTTATCAACAATCAGCGTTTATAATTATTACACAGTTTAATCGATAAGCTAGAGGATTAGGTAATGACAATTTTAAAATTAAACGGGCATATTTTGCGAACCATAAACAGTCACCATTTTTTATTTCTTTATTTTTTAATATCTGAAGAAATCGAAAGTAGTCACCGGAAGTAGTTTGACAATTCCGCGGGAAACTTATGTAAACAAAATTGTTGATTTGTATTTTCGATTCATTTTTGTCGAGCCTTCGACTTTTGTCGAAAAAGCGAGACATAGCGATCCTACATTCCGTCGTCGTCGTCGTCGTCGTCGTCGTCGTCGGCGGCGTCCACAAATATTCACCCTGTGGTTAAAGTTTTTGAAATTTTAATAACTTTCTTAAACTATCCTGGATTTCTACCAAACTTGGACAGAGGCTTGTTTATGATCATAAGATAGTATCCAGAAGGAAATTTTGTAAAAAAAAAATTCCAGTTTTTCCGTATTTTACTTATAAATGGACTTAGTTTTTCTGCCAGGAAACATTACATTCACTCTGTGGTTAAAGTTTTTAAAATTTTAATAACTTTCTTAAAATATCCTGGATTTGTACCAAACTTGGACAGAAGCTTGTTTATGATCATAAGATAGTATCCAGAAGTAAATTTTGTAAAATAAAAATTCCAGTTTTTCTGTATATTACTTATAAATGGACTTAGTTTTTCTGCCAGGAAACATTACATTCATTCTGTGGTTAAAGTTTTCAAAATTTTAATAACTTTCTTAAACTATCCTGGATTTGTACCAAACTTGGACAGAAGCTTGTTTATGATCATAATATAGTATCCAGAAGTAAATTTAGTAAAAAAAAAAAAAAATTTTTCCGTATTTTACTTATAAATGGACTTAGTTTTTCTGCCAGGAAACATTACATTCAATCTGTGGTTAAAGTTTTTAAAATTTTAATAACTTTCTTAAACTATCCAGGAATTTTACTATTATGTGCATTCACCTATCACACTGAAAATATAGACAACATCAAAATTAGGCGAGACACTGGGTTCCGCGGAACCCTTACGAATTTTTATCATTGATGTTATGTCGTTGCCTGTCAGGAAGGACACATAGATTGAGGAAACCATTATTTATCATGACCGATACGTTGCAGTCAAAATATTTTGAATCACAACGTGTAACTAGAGCTAAACTATTAAAAAAATCAAACGCACAAAGTATTAAATTAGAAAATACAACTGCAAGTAATGATTTGGTAAAAAAGGAACACAATGATGAAACAAATGATATAAATTCAAGTAAAGGGAAATCCAATAATTCAAAGCAAAACTGCAAAAGAAAAATCAAGAAAGAAAAGGTTGAAATCAAATATGAAAAAGACTTTGAAAATGTTACTGAAACCAAGAAAGAAAAGTGGGAACCATCTAAGTGGAGGGAACAGCTTCAGAATATGTTTGAAATGAGAAAAAGTCGAGATGCACCAGTTGACTCAATGGGGTGTGATGTTATCAGTGATGTAACAGCAAAACCAGAGGTAAATAATTAATTAAGAATATTTTTTTTAAAATGGCAAATGCACAGTTTTGCCATTCAGATATAAAGCACAAAAATTCTGGCCTTCATATACTTTAGGGAACCTCGTATATTTGGTTATTCTACAATAAGCTGAAACCCTAACCAAATGCTAGTGCTAAAGGAATTGGTCCTTTAAAGTAAAGGAAGGCCAAAATTCTAATATATTTTCATAATATCTCTAAAAACACTTTATATGTCACAGAGTAAGAAGTAATGTTCTAGGATGCCATTAATTTAACCCAAACATACTGAACGTACACATTGTGTACATTGTAAAATGCATACATGTATGTGACAAAAGACTAAACAAAGTGAAAGTATTTATGTTGTAACAGCAAACACCAAACATAGAACACATATATTTCAAATAATATGGCAGTATAACTGTATATATTTGTACTTTCCTTTGTGCATTAGGTATACAGATACCAAGTATTAGTGTCCCTGATGTTATCAAGTCAGACAAAAGATCAGATCACCTCAGCAGCAATGTCAAGGTTACGAGGTCATGGATGTACAATAGACAACATACTTAAAACAGATGATGCAACACTTGGTCAGTTGATTTATCCAGTAGGATTTTGGAAGGTAATCAGGCCAAATAAGAAAACTATTATGTCAGGGCTCACTACACTTTGAGAAATTGCAGTCACAGTCTCCCTTTAAACATAGAAATCTATATAGGGCTGAGGGAGAATTTAAGTCTCCCTGATTTTATGAAAAAAATCTTTTTCAATCAAGTATATGTATATATGGTGAATTTAATTGCCAGTTCTCCCAATAATTTAATCACTGTTTTCTTCTTAAGAAGAAGTGACTTTTAACTTTAGGTTAAAAGTGTATTGATTCTTATTGGGTGTATTTAGGTTTTGAACAATGCAAAAAAAATTATTTTAGGCACAAAAAATTATAGTCTGTAGGATCGAAACCATAAATAAACATTTTTTTTAACTGGGCTTCATGGTAAAGATGTAAATTCATGATTCGTGTTATATTTCTGTATTTCTGTATCACGACATCAAATTGCGGTTCATTGCCCTTGTGGTCATTTGCCAGTAAGCTTAAGTCTATCCTGATAATTGGTGGAAATTATATACTGTATTGATTCTATACATTGCCCTTGTTATGCTGATATTCACTGCATTCTGTGAAGTATTTTACTATTAGAGTGCAGTTAAAAACAGCTAAATTTGAGAAAGAAATACCAGGTACAAAATGTATCTGCAAAAATCTAAGTGGGTGATACATGTACATGTAATACAAAGTTAATTCTTGAACGACATCACTTTTTAGCTCACCTGGCAATAAGCCAGGGTGAGCTCTTGCCATCACTTTGCATCCGTTGTCATTATGTTAACTTTTCACATTTGAATCTTGTTCTAAAAAACCACTGAACCAAATGGAACCAAAGTTTTGTCAGCAATGTTCCTGGGAAGATCCTTTACATAATTTGTAATTTTGGTTCCAATTGAATATTCAACATGGCTGCCAGACCCAAAAATGTGTTCTGATTGGCTGAAATTTAAAAACTCTTCTTGTGAGAAACCAGACAAATTAACTTCTACTTTGCAGGAATGTTCCTTAGATGGTCCTCTACCAAATTTGTAATTTTGGTGCCGATTGGAAATGGCTGCCACCTTGTGACATAGTTAACATAGGATCCTTATGGGAAATACGTATAAACAACTTCTTCGAAACTGTTTGACAGATTGAATTGATAATATGCCTGAATGATTGTATGATGGTCCTGTACCAAATTCATAATTTTGCTGCTGATCTGTTATCCAAGATGGTCGCCAGCAGTGGACTTAGTTTAACATACATGTAGGCCCCTATGGAAAATACATACAAAAATCTTCTTCTAGAGAACCATTGAATGGATTGAAATCAAACATATAAATAAATCTAAAGAACCACGGAATGGATTGAAACCAAACAAAGAGTGAATGTTACTTTGGTGCTGATCTGTCATCCAAAATGGCGGCCAGCTGGGAACATAGTTTAACATAGGACCCTATGGGAAAAACATACAAACGGCTTTGAAAATTGCTGAATGGATTGAAACCATACATGGCATGGATGTTAATCTCAAGGTCCTTTAGCAATGAACAAATGGAAATATCAGGTTAGCGGTACAGGCTCCTAGGAGCCTCTGGTTTATTTATTATCTATGCTGTTATAAAGATTTGTTTATTCACATGTGAGGTATTTTATAGGGAGAAGAAGACAAGTGCTAAAATGTTTAAAATAAAAAAAAATAGCTGTCAGATATTTGGTATGAATTTGTTTCTTAAGATGTATCTTTAAATTTTGATCTTAAAAGTATTTATATAAATCATAATGTAAAGATTTTTATCTCTGTATTTTTCAAAGATTTTTACTTGTCTAATTATAAAAAAGAAATTGCTTAACATTGCTAAAAATAAATCAGACGAAACCAAACTACATGTACCTCATTTACAGTTGAATTAAACTGTACTCATTTATGCAAATAAGAAATTATCTACTTCCCAGATATTAACAGTTTGATAATACAGGGAAATAATTCCAAGAATATTGATCATTGTAGAGAAAAGTAGAGTACATCAAAAAAACAACTCAGATTTTATTAGATCAGTATAATGGTGATATACCTAATACAGTGGAAAACTTATGTAAATTGCCAGGTGTGGGTCCTAAGATGGCATATCTGGTAATGAAATGTGCTTGGAATGAAATTCTTGGAATTGGAGTAGATACACATGTTCACAGGATATCTAACAGATTGGGATGGCATAAAAAGCAGACAAAACAACCAGAGGATACAAGAAAAAGTCTGGAAGAATGGTTACCAAGGTACTATTTGGGATGAACTGTGTTTATAAGTCCACTAAGGGCAACGCCAAGGTGACATTAGTTTTCAGTTGAATTCTTTAGTTTTTAAACCATTTTTAATAATTGGATATATGGCTGATTACGGTATCATCTTAGATATTTTGTTGGGCCCATCTGTAGAGCTCCTTACATGATGCTGAGTTCTCCACTGTATTAAAGATTGTTTGCTTACGTCCAAGCTTTTTGGAAAGGGAATGTTGACATTACCCCAGTTCTTTTCATATATCATTTCTGATCCAAAATAAAATAAAAATTGTAAAAAAAATGTTTATTTTCAATTACCAGTTGACTCATAGATTATTTCTGTTATTTTTCAGGGAGTTATGGAGTGAAATCAATCATTTAATGGTAGGATTTGGACAACAAACATGTTTACCTGTAGCACCTAAGTGTTTCCAATGTCTGAACAATTCTATTTGTCCTTTTGGCAGAAGTTATAAATCTCCAAAGAAGTTGCCTAAAAAAGAAATAAAGAAAGAGGATCCTGCTTGATTGAATGATACTTGCATATATATAGAATAAAATATCAAAGTAATTTCATAGCTTTTCTATCATGTCAAGATGGACTGATCCGTAGTTTCTGTCTATATAGATATCGTCTGTCTTACTCGAATTGACACTCTACAGGATTTTACTCACTTGCAGTGCAACAGGTGCTGTTAATGGAGTGTCTTTAATACCTGATGTCACTACTGTTTTTAGCTCACCTGGCCTAAAAGGGCATGTGAGCTATTCTCATCACTTTGCGTCCTTCATCGTCTGTTGTCGTCATTAACAATTTTTCAAACATCTTCTCCTCTGAAACTACTGAATGGATTTGGATAAAACTTAGCATGATTGTTCCTTAGGGTATCCTGCACAAACTTTATGCTTTGATTTTTGATCCGTCGAAAAACATGGCCACTGTTACTAAAAAAAGAACATAGGGGTCAAACAACAGTTTTTCGCAAATATCTCAAAAATCATTAGGTTACGGCAAATTCTGGCAGGTTGAAAGTGTTCAGCATGATGAGAGCTACCTGTGTGCTGATTTTCGTGAAAATGTGTCAACTGATGTTAGAGTTATTGCCCTTTTTTGACACTTTTGGCTTTTTTTTGTTATTATTTCAAAAATCTTCTTTTCTACTACTCTTCAAAATCAAATGAAACTTTGTAAGATTGTTCCTTAGGGTATCCTGCAAAAAGTTAATGCTTGGATTTTTGATTGGTCAAAAATGTCCGCCCATACTAAAGATAGAACATAGGAGTCAAAATGCTGCTTTTTGCTATTTTTTCCTGAATTATAGAAAGAAAATGAAGATGAAAGCTACTTTCAAGGTAAACAAGGTATCCTGAGTTGAATGGTGATAATGAAAGTTTGTTTTGGCCGGCCATTTTTAAAATGGCTGCCATTTCCCCGCCATTTTTTACACTTGCTTGGATTTCAACAATATTTGGTTTTTAAAGTAAACATGGTATCCTTAGTGAATGGTGATGATGAGAATGTTGTATAACAATGATTAAACTTAATTATATGTGAGCTTTTAATTGCCATCACTTGGTGTCCGTCATCATCATTGTTAACAAATTTTCAAACATCTTCTCTGAAACTACGAGGGGGATTTGGATGAAACTCTACAAAATGACAGATGAGTTAAGCATGGTTTATTGGATAAAAACCAACATCTTAGTCAATATGATCAAAGATGAAGCATAATAGAAAATAAAAAGCCTTAACCCACAATTTTTACATAACTTCTTTCAAACATTTTAAAAACGAAGACAACAAATAGACCAAAAGATTTATACTTGTATTTGAAGATGAATTAAAGCTTGTATTTTGTATTGTGAATCATCAGATTGACCATGACTGTATCTTAATCAAGCGTAGGGAGAACTCATGCCCATTTCTTTCCAGAGGTTCTTGAAAGGCTTTTAAAGGTATTTTCAACATTTTACATGACCTTTAATACTCAGTTTAATTTACAACAAACATTAATATATTAATTTAGTTTATAGTGCATTGTTTGCCAGGTGAGCGATTCGGGCTCTTGAGAGCCTCTTGTTTTTTTGTCATCTTTGTAAACTTTTAAAAAATCCCTGAAACTACAGAATCATTTTCAGCCAAACTTAGGTTTATAGATCCTTGGTGTAGCTAGAATAAATTTGTTTTTTATTTTCTTGTCCATTGAGAAACATGGCTACCCTGGCTAAAAATAGAACATAGGTGAAAATGCACTTTTTGGCTCATATCTCGAAAACTAAAGATAACATGTGAGGGATTCAGGCTCTTGGGAGCCTCATGTTTATGGTTAAATCCATTTCTCAGCAACTAGAATACCTAAACCCACCATATTTGGTCAATAGATAGTTCTTAGTGGATACATGTTGGTATTACACCTGCCTTTTGACCTTGACCTTAATTTGTTTTAACGCATTTTCCTTTGACTTGCAAAATGTCGGGTATCAGATAATGTGTTCATGTGCATACTCAGGCGAGACATGTAGTGTGTCCACTCTTGTTTGAAAACAAAGAGGCATAAGCTTGAGGAGATTTCAATAACATTTAAATCTCTATAACAGTAAAAAAATACCGAAGCAGTAAAACAGTGAAAAAATCTCACAAGTCCAGAATCTAAAGAGTTTTCGAGAACACTACCTTAGCAAACAAATACTATAAAGACCAACAAAGGAGTAAATAACACAAAACAAAAGAGAATCAACACAAGATAGCTCACCACTTGATATATAGACAATAATACATGGCAAAATCTGTATCACAATCATAATTGCCGTATCACCCCGAAATTTCAATATCAGCCCGATGGAAAAATTAGATTTAAAAAACGTAACTAGTTTTTAAAATAAGAAAAGTGCTTACAATATTTCAGGTAAGAGATCAGAATTTAAATATTGAAATTGTAAGATTCGAACCTAACTCTTGAGTCATGCACCTCATGTCAAATATGTGATGATGAATATCACTTTCTTTCATTGTAAGTCTAATAAACAGTCAAAGAGGTAACTCATTGCATATTTTTCAAATTAAATACTGACTTCTGTTAAAATGATGAGGCAAAAAATCCTTGTATAGAACTCTAAACCTAAAAGCTGAACTTTTGTTGTTTGTTATTTCATAAAGCAGTTGTTGGAACTGTGAAAAGGGTTAATAAAGGTCAAAGTTTAGAACTAATACTATTTACTTCAATCTTTATACACTCCTTTGTCTGTAGGTGTTATTTGTTAGTGTTTTGGGTTTCTATGTTGTATGTATTGTTTACTTTGTAAAATTGCTTAACCCCAATGGGTATAATTTTCAATAAAATTATTTATTTATATAAGAATGTGTTTAGCATTGATTATGCGAAAATAGTAGCCAAGGTTGAAGACATAGTGCACGACCCGTATAATGTTATAGACTGTCAATAATTAGCTGTTTGAAAGTAATGCGCAGAGTGCCTATCTCTATCTGTAAATATCTTCTGCCAATCAAGGCACACCTCCTGGAAACCGGAGTACGGTATATCAAAATGTTAGGTATATACACTGAATATCTTCCACAAGTATTTACATTAAATCCATAAGAATTATATACACTGATAAAAGTTCTTTATCCACACATAAAATAATTATGTCCAATCTTAAAATCTAAAAGTAATATTGTAAAATTGCTTTTTAGATATTTGTATATTGCCAAGAGGTGATCTGACTATACTATAACAGTTACTTATGATTAAAGCCACATTTTCTATTCTCCTTTTTAGTCATAATGTTCAATAATTCGTACCGCTTATGGTGCAATCTATATACTAGTATATGATGTCTACACAGAGGTTCTAAATGAGTATTAATGTCATTAGTAAGCTATATATGCGCTGAGGTGATACAGTAGGCATAAGGATTCACTACAACAGTTAGAAGATCTATGTCTTCTCTTTACTTATGTACCTTAGCATCTAAGAAAAATAACTCAACTACAAACTTAAGTTTGTTGACTAGCTTGCTGCTTATATCTTTTCTGAGCTGCCACTTTTATTACAATACAGCAATATTATAACAACATAACATATATACAAAATACTATTTGCCATCATCTTTTAAATTATCAATACTCAAATACACACAAAATACTGTTTCGTGGCCGATCAGAAAAAACCAAATTTGGAAACCTGCGTCCTTGTGTCAATGCCATGCGAAACTCAAGTGTAGGACCTCACTTTTAAAACAAAAATGTGCATGTACAAAAAATGCTCAATCTTACTAAATAAAGGGAGTTTTAGTCCGAAGACTAAGGCTATAAAAAAAAAATTTGAAGACAAATTATACAATCCAGATCTGATTACGGTTATATAGCCATACCATATATATAAAAAAAATATATATATAAAAAGACCATAAAAAATTGTCAAATTGAGCATTCTTTATGCTTATGAAAAATTTGATGTACACAGTACGAAAGCAAGGCTAGAAGTGATACTCATATAAATACCTATTTACCACTACAATTTTTGGCGCCAAAAATTCATACGCCTCGGAAATACCTTACCGAGAAGACAATAAATTCCCGTTTTACTGCGTGCCTCGGGAATTATTTAGTCTTCTCTTTACTTATGTACCTTAGCATCTAAGAAAAATAACTCAACTACAAACTTAAGTTTGTTGACTAGCTCGCTGCTTATATAGAACAACAAAGATAGAGTAAAAAGAAAAAACTGACAAATTGTTTAATCACAGTAATGTATGAAACAAACTACAAGTAACTGAGAGCTAAATAGCGGACAAAAACTTGAAACAAAATGAAATTTACAAACCAAATGCTCTGAAACTTGTAAACGGTTAGCAACAGAATCTGCTACATAACCATCTTTACTTGAATCACTCTTCCACCTTCCGTGTCTTTTCCAACACCTATCATTAACACCTGAATTAGCCGCCATAGTGGCACCTCCTGACCTTAAAGAATGCAAACCGAGGTTAAGCTCTGGAGCGATCAATCTCAAACGCTTTATCATACATTCTCTTGCAGTAGTATAACTTATAGGCCTATTAACTTTAATCAAACCACATTTATCTTTAGATCTATACAAAGGACGAAATAAATACATGTCTGTGGATATTTCAATTTTCGCTAAATCAAGATATCTTAAAAACATAGAATAAGGACAAGCTAAAGACTGCCCCTTGGATACCAACACCTCATCTCCAGCTCTATACTGGTCAGTTTTACTCTTCCTAATCTTAACTACCAAATAACCTTCTTTAATTGTGATATCATTGCATTTCAATTGACTCAATTCACTAAAACGTAGAAAAGCACTAAAACTTAACAAAATCATCACAAGATCTCGTACAACTGTTAAATCGTTAGAATATTGAAACATACTACATAAATCAATTAAAATATCTTTAGACACTGGATCTTTCTTGTTGACAGGGGTTTTCGCAGTTCGTTTAGCAGACTCAAGTAAATTTTTTACAAATGTGTTGCTAGTTGGATCTAATTGACTACAAATTTCGTGAGCCCACTTAATAGAGTAAAAAACATTGCTAACAGTACTAAATGTACCACAGTACTAAATGTACCACAGTACTAAATGTTCCCGTTTTACTGCGTGCCTCGGGAATTATCTATTCTACAGATAGACTATATTTAGCAAATAGCAAGCCGGGTATAGCCTAGCAGAAAATGTGCAAGCGTCTATTCACTACAATTGCAGAGCATACAAACTACATCTATTTTGTTTTGATTAAAGGCGGCTCTATTTGTTTGGAGAATGTATGTATCAGTAGCAATTTTTAGTCGAACTGATATCCTCTGATGTTTGCATCTACAGTTCTTGCTATAGGATGACATTGTCCTACCTTATAACTCATTTCCAGATATGATAAATTAGGATACAATTTGGATTCATCGTTAATACGTTTTTCCCAATAGCCATTAACCTTTGTTGATATTAATTTTTTCCGTAATAATTTGGATAATGGAATGACAAGAAAACTGTAAGGATCATCAATGTCATACCGTAAATTGGTATATTTTGGTGTAGGGAAATTTTGGCGGTTTTATGTTGAAATGTGCCTGTTAAATTTTGGCGTTTTGACAATTCAGCTGTGTTTTATTTTGGTTTATTTGATAAACAACAGGAAACTCTGTGAAGTCCATTTCATATGTAAAATTTATCGCTGATTTGACCTTGACATTGGTATTTCAGGCGTAGCTTTTTTATTTCAATGAACCAACTATTACTTCTCATGTTTTTAATACTGAGCTGTCTCTCTGCAATTGTCCATTCCATTGAACTCTTCCATGATCTACATATATTGCCAAATAAAATTAATACCCTTTTATGAATTTCAGCCTCTGCTGGTAGTTGACCTGAGATAATACATACAGCAGGATCTGCTACATTTGTAGTCAAAGATAGTATTTGGTTCAGTATCTTTTTGTATTGCTTGTTGATTAGATCTAGATTTTTCCCATTAGGGATTAATGTCTCCAATCCGTATAGCATAACTGGAATGATATAAGTTTTACCTAAACTGATTGCAGTAACCGGATCTAATCCATTTTCGCCATGTAGGCCACCTGCCATTAGGCTATATAGAGATCTCCTTGCTTTTTAAAGGTTCTCCTTAATTGAGGCAGATGCAGAATCTTTATATGCTCTCTGAATGCCAATATGTGGGGTTTTGTCAACAATAGGCATCAGTTCACCATTCAATCTAGATCCATGTTATCAAATAATCTGTTTGACGTTTTAACAGGGAAGATGACACTCTTTGTTGGTTGTAAATGATACCCTTCACGTTTGCTGTAATCTGATGCTATATTGATCATCGCTTGTAGGCTGTACGGATTATCGCTTACTAAGGCTATATCGTCTGCTCAGATGGGGGCACAGCATGAAATAGATCCAATCTTTCCGCCGAGGTTAGAGTCTTCTAGCAGATTTAGTAGTTGGTTTATATATATTTTATATAAATCGGCGCTTAAGGTTCCCCCTTGTCGTACACCTTGTTCGATATCGAAGGATTCTGATAGCTGTCCATTCCATTTTCCATTCCATTTTATTTTGGTAGTTGCATTTGTATATAGACTATCTATTAGGAGCCCCGACTGTTCTGAGAGTCCAAGGTGGTATAATTTCCGTATCATGTTGGAGTGACGAACCACATCAAAAGCTGATTTTGCGTCAAGCATTCCTGGGATTGTTGTTTTCTTTAGGCCCTTGTTCTCTCTTTCGAATTCATCTATCATAAGCGTAGCATTAAGTGGAGCAGAGTTTTCAGTAAATCCTCTTTGCAGTGGGTTTTGTTTATCTAAAATTTGAGGATTAATATGGAATTTTAATATGGTTTCAACAATTTGGAGTAATGCTTATTCCTCTATAGCTCTTAGCGTCTAGTATGTTTCCTTTATTTTTGAATACAGGGGATAATGTTCCAACTTTAAGGATGTCTGGTATAATACAAGTTTCAAATGCTGCATTTATAATTTTAAGTAAGGAACTATTTAATTTTATTCCACCATATAAAATGCTTTCCACTGTAACACCAAAAATAGCTGCCGCCTTATTTCTATTCAGCTTATGTATAGCCTCATCTAGCTCATTGATTGCAACTGGAATATGTTCTCTCTCATTTCTACAGATATTAATAATATGTTCATATTCATTAAACTCTTTGAAGATTCAGATATGAATAATAATCTCCGCCCATCCAAACACTGAAATTGCCTTCTCGCATGAATAGAAAGTTGATTGATATAAGAGACCACTACTATTGAGGACACCAGTAGTGACTATCAGAAGATAGGTCAATTCTATGCCAAATTAAAGTATTCTAATTATCAAAGGACAATTCTTACAGGAAATATAATAAAATTTTGCACAGTTTACCTGACTGTATAAATCATATACCAATGCATCTAACTAGGAATTCAAGACGTTGTTACTTGTGCATGATGTATTACATCCTCCCAAGTCAGGGTTTTGTATCCACGTTTGTTCTTACAAACCCTTGACAACACACATTTTGATACAGCCACTTCCGACCCGTAAAATATGAATGTGTGATGTCAGGGGTTTGAAGGAACGAACGTGGATACAAAACGCTGACTTTGGAGGATGGATTTATTAGCACAGGTTTATGAATTTTTGCTATAGATAATCATGTCGCATCTGTTGGATCGTGTAGAATAAACGCAACGTAATTAATATTAAAGAATTACACACAAGATAATAGGCTAAGAAATATTATAATACTGTAATTATTTGCCTGTCTGACAATATCCCTCCGAAAACAATTCGAAACACAGCAAACGAAGAAAACGATGTTCAGTTTTACACATATGAAAAGTTTATGAGGTTTTCTGAAGTTTCTTTGATTTTTCTGAAATATTACATGACATCGTTCTGAATTTCCCCTAACAATGAATTTTCAAATTTCCTGACATCTTTAAAAAAATTGCCCTGAACATTCTGTAATACTAGTTTTTCTGCAGCGCTGCTGCAGCGAAGATAAGCTTTAGCTTATCTAGCTGACGCTGCGCGTAAGATTGTTAGAACGCTGGAAATAACTTTGTACTGAGCCATCTAACCTCTTTCTATGAATGCTTCCGCATTTTTTACTGTTTGCATATTGATACAATGTTTGAAAGTAGTGCAGGCTCCATTATCAGGGCCCCGTTCAACCTGAACTAGTCGCAGTTGTAGACTTGTGCATTACCTGGGGACATTTTGGTCTCTTTCTTTTTAAATAGATTTAATTACATAATTCTTGTACAGTGCGACTCGTTAAAATCCTTTAATTTCGATGTTTATATATAATCCAGAAAGCGTGTCTCAAAGATAAATCAAGTCCATCACCTATTCTATTAATACGATTCGATGCTACGTCACATCGGCCAGTTGAAAATTTAAACAAGTTCATGGTCAATATCGGTCGTCACATAACAGACATGACAGATATGAATTCCAAAGCTCAGGTGTGCTGTTGCCAGTTATTGATACCGTAATATTTTCATGAATATTTTTGCGTATGACCAAAAAATCAATAATTGTTTGTTTCCCCAAATCGGGCGGTATCAATTTATCAAGTTCGTACACATCTTTCTAGACTATTTAGTGAAGGAAAAAAAATATGCGAAGTGTGCAGTACATTCTTATTTTAGAAAGGTACACTGTTTTATACGGAATGGAAGAAAAGAAACAACAATTAAAGTTAAGGAGAGAGAGCACAAGGATTATTAATAAAACGCGTGTATTATTTTTATAATTATTAATTGACCCAATTTATTTTTGTCGATTCCATACTGGATCCATCTAATTGGACTCTCAAGAAGATCGTTCGGCTATTTTCGACAATTAGTAGAGCATATAAATTATCTGAACAGTGTTTGGTCTTAATATCGACAATCTTGCCACACTGAAGCGACCATTTGACTAGATGGGATGGTTTTGGATGACGATATATATATCCAAAAACAAAACTTATCAATCGTTTTTGAAATTTTTATTTGTTATTGAACGTTTTTGGAATGACGTTACATCAGAGACATATAAAACATGTCTCTGGTTACATTTATCAAATTTCGTTCTCACTTATCCTCGGCAAAAACAAAATAAATATTTGTCCCGAACATCCGTAAGTCTGCCTTTTCATGGCATACATTAGTTATTTTTAGCTCACCTGGCCTAAAAGGCCATGTGAACTATTCTCATCACTTTGCGTCCGTCGTTGTCGTCGTCGTAAACTTTTCACATTTTTATCAACTCCTCTGACACAACTGAACCAATTTAAACCAAACTTAAGTGGAATGGTCTTTGGATGGTCCCCTTATGGTCGGACAGTTTAACCTTGGACCCTATGGGAATTTTAAAATTTTCGTTATCTTCTCTGAGACCATTAGGCCAATTTGAACCAAACTTTGGTGGAATGGTCCTTGGGTGGCCCCTTTTAAAATGTGTGTTCGGTTTCCCCGAACGCCATCCAACATGGCCGCCATGGTGGACTTAGTTTAACATTGAACCTATGGGAATTTTACTTTTTCGTCAACTCCTCTGAAACCACTGAACCAATTTTAACCAAACTTAAGTGGAATGGTCCTTGGATCGTCCCCTCTAAAATATGTGTTTGGTTTTCCGGGGCGCCATCCAATATGGCTGCCATGGTTGGACATAATTTAACCTTGGGCCCTATGGGAATTTTAACATTTTTGTTATCTTCTCTGAGACCATTAGGCTAATTTGAAGCAAACTTTGGTGGAATGGTCCTTGGGTGGCCCCTTTTAAAATGTGTGTTCGGTTTCCCCGAACGCCATCCAACATGGTCGCCATGGCTGGACTTAGTTTAACATTGAGCCTATGGAAATTTTACTTTTTCGTCAACTCCCCTGAAACCACCGAATCCTATTTGAACCAAACCTAGGTGGAGTGGTCCTTGGGTTGGCCCTTTCCAAACTTATGTCCAGCATACCCGACTTCCAACCGATATGGCTGCTGCTACTAAAAATAGAAAAGGGGGGGGGGGGTGAATTTCAAAAACCTTCTATGAAACTACAAGGCCAGTTGCAACCAAACTTGACAGTAATGGTCCTTAGGAGGTTCTCTTTCAGAAGGATGTCCGATGACCCGGACTGTTAACCAAGATGGCAGCCACAGCCGAACTTAGTTAAACATACGGCCCTATGGGAAAATTCATTGAAAAATCTTCTTGTCTGAAACCACTTTACCAATTGGAAGCAGACTTTGCAGCAATGGTCCTTATATGGTCCTCTTTCAGAATTGTGTCCCACGACCTGGACTGTCAACCGAGATGGCTGCCACAACTGAACTTATTTTAACATAAGGCCCCATAGGAAAATTCATTGAAAAATTTTCTTGTCTAAAACCACTTGACCAATTGGAACCAGACTTTGCAGCAATGGTCTTTAGGAGGTCCTATTTCAGAATTGTCAGATTTCGTGGACTATGAACCAAGATGGCCGACACAGCCGAACTTAGTTTAACATAGGACCCTATTGGAAATTCACACAAAAATCTTCTGGTCTGAAACCACTCAGCCAATTAGAACTAGACTTGGTAGCAATGGTCCTTAGATGGTTCTCTTTTAGAAATGTGTTCATTGACCTAGACTGTCAACCATCTTGGCTGTCACAGCCGAACTTAGTTTAACATAGAACCCTAAAGAAAAACCAGCCAAATCTTTAGTCCTGCTCAAGTTAAAAAGTTCAATGCAGGTGAGCGATACAGGCCCTTTAGAGCCTCTAGTTCCAGATTGTATTGATTGAAGATTTTATCATACCGTCGTATATTTTCCCTCCAGTTTTTGCACGAGATTTTTGTGGTCTTGTCAAAGATAAGTCAATTCATGTTACAGAACCAAGTTCATAATACCCTGACCCGTTACTTCAAACAATATACCGTGGTCAAGATTATTGTCAATCATTCTCTGGTCTACAGGTGACCCATTTATTTATGCTGACACCGATGTTGGACAAATCTGTTATTACGAACGTAAAAAAAACCGACTGTATAGGAATAAAACGTATCACTAAATATCGAAATAAATTTGATGCACTGTATGGCCATTTCGTTGACTGACAAGTCACCAGCGGTGCTCGAGATAAAAATAAAGTTAAAAGATATAATGATAAATTAATAAGCACAACCATCAAAAATCAAAACAATTAAAACAAACAGGTATCCAAACTCAGCTAAGAGTTACCTCTGCATCAAAAGGAAGAATTATAAAATTATGAAAAGGATTGGAATTAAATTAATAAGAAACTATAACGTTAATTTTTAACCGTTTTATTATATCGATCTGCTGACCATCCACCGTGTTTTTCCACAGTCAAAACAAAAGGATGCACACGTTCAACGAAGTCATCATATGTTCCTTATGACGTTCTGACCAAGTATTGTTACTTTGGTGCCGATCTGTTATCGATGATGACCTTCTGCGGAAGACTTAGTTTATGAAAAGTACATACAGACGGCTTCTTCTTGAAAATATCTGAATGGATTGAAACCAAACATGCCATGGATGTTCATCTCAAGGTCCCTTCTCGATGAACAAATGGAAATATCAGGTGAGCGATACAGGCTCTTTGGAGCCTCTGATTTATTTACTTGCACATGCGATGTTTTGGATGCCACTTTCTGCTACTATCTTTAACTTTAGTTTTGTAAACACAGAACAAAAATGCAACTGTAAATTTTTTTTTGAATCAATTTAATTATCTATGTTA
Organism: Mytilisepta virgata; assembly: GCA_028015205.1. Lineage (NCBI taxonomy): Eukaryota > Metazoa > Mollusca > Bivalvia > Mytilida > Mytilidae > Mytilisepta > Mytilisepta virgata. The sequence continues at coordinate 74,398,382 of CM051521.1, forward strand.
GTTCTTTCTTTTAAATGAAATCTTTTCATTAGAGTATCTCCCTTGTGCAGTGATCTGTCCTTTGATGGTTTTGGCATAACCCCTTTTGGTCATTTTGGTGATTTTGAATTGTTCTTTAACCTTTTGGATTATTGTATTGGATTTTAACATTTTAAGCCTTGAATACATCAACATTGGTATCAAAGAATTGTATTTTTACCATTGGAGTTGATATGCCACTGCTGGTGGACTCCAAATCCCCGAGGATATCTTGTTTAGTTTGTTGTTTGTTTTTAATTTTCAGTTATACATGTATCCTTGTGGTATTCGTATGTTGCATGTGTTGCATTCTCATGATTTGCCTTGTATTTATATTTCAGTCTTATGGGGTTTGTCCCACTGTCTTGTCGCTTCGGTATTCTCTCGCCGAAATTTCCAGCCACACCACGGGCTTGAATGTCGGAGTTACTCATTTATTAATAAATCAAAATTCACCTGACAGTAAATGCAACAGGTTTAGCTATTGATTGTCTGTATACAGATGACGTGTCTTGATCAACATATGTTTTGTTTTCTAATTATTTATTTATTTTTTATCTAAGAAGTATTTTCATCACTTATAACTAATCATTTTACTGTTTGTTTCAGTTCAGTGTTTAGCGTAAGACGTATTTCTTCATTTATGATATGAGATATAAAAAATACACATGTGTAATATATCTATATTTAATATCAGTTTTTATATTGTATATGTCTTTAGAATTTTGGATAGGCCTATTACAAACACAAAAAATATACCACATGTACGATGAAATGACTAAAATATCTCGTGCTTCAAATCAAAAAGATTTAATTCAGGGAAGCGAATCATCAGACTATTATAAAAACACAGGAAATTTTCTTATTGACGAGTATGGTCAAAACGATTTGACACAACCTGGAGAAGATGGAAAACCTTTACAATTCAGCGATGAAGAAAAAAACAAATATTCCAAGCTAATGGCCAAATATCGGGTAAACGTTCTAGCCAGTGATACAATTCCACTGAACAGACTTGTTCCAGATTCAAGACCACCCAGGTATTGCTATTTATAATTTAACAGAATTTTTGTTTAAGTGAAAAGGTACACCTTGTGTCTCTCTCATGCATAGATTATCCTTGTTTTGGCTGTGTTTTTTTTTTTGTCTTAATGTGGGTTGTTGCTCAGCAATATCTCGCTCTGGAAAACTTAAAATTAAAGTTAACTTTTTTATCCTACAATATCTATAGATTAGTTTGAAAATGATAGATAATTAAGGGATATGCGTCACAGAAACAACATTCTATCAGACATTTATCATAATAGACCAAAAACTCTGGGGAATAAAGAAAAATGATATCTACAATGTACCTGGGTGTCTTTTTATGACTTAAGTTTCTATCGTGTTGGATGCATATTAATAAAAAGGTCTAAAATATTTTAAATTCTTAGTTATTTCTTCATTTATATACATTTGGTTCATCAATATTCTAGTAACATATTTTTTTTATCACAAACAAAGGACCTTGTATTTTTTTTTTTTTTCTTTTTTTTTTTTTTTTTTTTTTTTTTTTTGTTAAGGGAATTTTGAGATGTAAATTATTTTTTCTTTTAAATTTAGATGCAAATTAATAAAGTATGAATATGATCTCCCAAAGGCAAGCATTATTATCACATATCATGACGAATGGCCGTCAATGCTGAAGAGAACAATTTACAGTATAATAAACAGAACCCCACGTCATTTGTTGGAAGAGATAATTTTAGTGGACGATTGCAGTCAAATTGGTTTGTATTGAAGTACTTACAAACATAAAAATATATTTTTTTAAAGTACTGTTTTAAAAATACGTTGCATTGACGGGTGTCGTTAAGGGAGCAAGACATACTTACCCTTCCGGAGCACCTGTATGATGTCACTCCCATTTTTTAAATGGGGTTCACATTGCTAATGCTTTAATTTCTGTGATGTCTTGTTCTAGGTTTGTTTAGTTTTTAACATTTTTTATTCGCTTTACTACACATATATCCTTGTGACGTTTGTTTGTTGTGTGTTCCGTTCTCCTGACTGTCTTTTCCTTGGACTTCGAATTTGTCGGCTTTTCCCGCTTTTTGTAGCTTCGGTATTTTTTTGTCGATATTCAAAGTAAATCTTCTCGTACCGCGTGGATTAACCAACGCACTTGTGTGTACATCTCGAATGAAAGTTGGTATAAAAAATTGTAATTGTGTAAATGAATTAAGTATTTTAAATGTATATTTATAACATTTATAAAAAGGAACTTTAAAAAATACAAATATATCTTTAAGATAAAAAAAACTCCGCTTTTAACAATCGTATTGTTTTAATACAAGATTTAGTTATACATGTTATATATGAAATCTTAAATTTCACCTACAAAATAACACAAACAGTAATGACCTAGAGGTAGACGGGGCAAAATTGGGGGTACAGGGTCATCAGCTAGGCGCTCCGAATATACTGTGCGTCACTTGCAATTCTGGAAACCCGATGATCATGATAAAATTCAAGTTAGATGTTATTTGGAGTGTACACACATTGTGCGAGATAACCACTTTATAGATCATAGCACTCAAGTAACGAATAAACTGCAAATTAACTGTAAATTTTGTAATCTCAGGATCTAAGAGCCTCTGATATTAATTAAATGGATTTAGGAGATAACTATAGCAAGCCGTTTTACTATTTATTCTAACTTCAAGATATCTCATATAATATATAAGATATCTTCTAAAGTTTATATGATATCTTATAAAGTATATAAGATATCTCATAAAGTATATTTGATATCTTATAAAGTTTATAAGATATCTTATAAATATATTTTATATAAGATATCTTATAGACTTTATAAGATATCTTATATAGTTTATAAGATATCTCATATAGTTTATAAGATATCTCATATAATTTATAAGATATCTTATAAAGAAAATTATATGAGATATCTTATAAATTATATGAGATATCTTATAAACTATATGATATATCTTATAAAGTTTATTAGATATCTTGTAGTTAGAATAAATAGTAAAACGGCTTGCCATAGATAACTGTATTGTATTTTATTATGACGGCATCAATTGAATGATTTGATGGTTGGAAATTGAGTTTACTGGCGACGCATTAGCGGATATTTCAGACCATCAAGTTTTAAGTTTTAAACTTTTAAGTTTTTGAAGTGGGAAAGGTTTTATTTTATTTTTTAGTTGGTTTAAAAGAAGAACTAGATGACTATATAGACAAATATTTTCCTAAAGGTTTAGTCAAGATTATCCGAATACCTAACCGTATTGGTTTAATTCAAGCACGACTAGTAGGTTTTAGTAAGTCAGCAGGAGATGTTCTAGTATTTTTAGACAGTCACATGGAAGTCAACAGAGATTGGTACTAATATTTTTATTATTGTATTTTACTAAGATTTGACCTTACAGTAACACATTGCATGTTACCATTCAAAATAAAAACTGGTTGCTTAAAATTATCGGTCAAGGGTTTCTTGTGAACCCTGAGGAGCTCTTAATTGCCTGTTATGTCATGCAATAGATGGCAGATGGCTATAATTGGATGAAGAAATTTGTGGAAATACTCATACACTGTATTATACATGTATTTTTTTGTCATGTTTAAGCGGTGGTCCACAATGTTTACCCTTTTCCAGGATTTATATGTCATTGAATAAAACCAAAAGTCTCTTTTTGGGATCATCTTCCTGATTTTCTTATGCTTATAATTTAAATAATATTTCTTATCCAAATAATTCTGGGAAACAAATAACGGAAACCTTCTTAAAAACTGAGGCATCAGAGGAACTGAATCTTAATAGTATGTATTCTACAGGGAAGACTCCAGAAATTTTGCTTATTTTCTATTGAACCTCTTGGTTGTATGAACAAGAAGTCGATAAACAATTTAGGAGGGTTTACGCGTTCAATATTTATTTTCATTTCATCACACTTATTAACGTCTTTTTTAAAGAGTGAAAAAAAGATCCGGCATTTCAAAGTATGTTATGTAACAGTGGTAAATCGAAATGCATAGTGGTCATTCTATTATTATAACGAAATATTATGCTTTATCATATAGTTTAAATAGTATTGCATAATATTACCCTGTATCAAGTCTCCAGTTGAAATATATCACGCCCACTAATCGATCTAAGTCACAGCCAAATGCTGTGAAAAAAAAACGTTTAGAGGAATTTCCGGTTGTGATTTGGAGGAAACAATGCAATTTGCGTGAATTTTTGCAGGTAGGTCGGACATTTATGGTCCCGTATGAGGTTTTTAAAGAGAATATGAAAATTCTAAGAATGTCATCATACCCTTTAATGATTCCCCTGTCAAATATTTGCAGCGTTTTTACACCTGTAATATTATGTTGGCGCCAAATAAATCGCTTACACCTTAACATTAATCAATATGAAGCTACAAACCAAATATGAAATTAATATCGAGCCAAACAGGATGTTGGTGTCTGACGGACACAGAAATCGGTTATAGATTAAATGTGATCAACATGAAGCAGCAGACCAAATATAAAAGCAATCACTTCCATAGAACCGAAGAAATCGGCGACGAAATTTTCATTAAATGTATACATACGTGTACTTGGTTTTGGAGAATGTCAAAGTCTCAACAAACAGAATTGATTTCGGACAGACATGAACATCGCTTACACCTTAAAACTTATCAATATTAAGTAGCATACCAATATATATGAAGTTAATATCTTTCCTCAAAGCAGAGATTGTTGTGACGGAAGTTTCGGAGGGAATGACGGACGTACGTACAGATGGACGGAATGACGAACGGGTAAAATACAAATATTATAATTCACTACTGAATTTTCTAATTACGATGAACTAGGTATTGATTCTTACAAATCACATCTGGTTCCTCCAAGTCACAACAGGTCACTCTTAGTCACAGCATTGCACTAAATGTCCGTATTTGTTGTCAATTCAAAGACTTTGGTTAATTAAATGTGATTTGAATGTATGGTCAGCAAATAGAAGCCATTTGAATAAAAATAAATGATCGAGAAACAACCATTTAATTTGCTCTGAAAAACACGATTTGAAATTTGGTCTGCTGCATAAAACACCTCAACCTCTGTCTGCCAAAAGTTGTAGCGCCAACATATTATTAAAGATGTAAAAACTCTGCTAACATGTGAGAGGGGAATCATTAAAGGGTATGATGACATTCTTAGAATTTTCATATTCTCTTTACAAATCTCATATGGGACCATAAATGTCCGACCTACCTACGCAAATTGTTTCCTCCAATTCATAACCGGAAATTCCTCTAAACGTTTTTCTTTCACATCATTTGGCTGTGACTTAGATCGATTGGTGGCCCTGTATATGATAAAGTGAACAATACATGTATCAAAATCCGTATCGCATGCCGTGTCAACCCGAGTAACCAATATCAGCTAGAGGGCTGAATAATTTTTGCATATATTATTCTCTATTTATTACTTTTTGTTGTTAAAATGGATACATTTTCTTTGAAATAATACATGTACGCCCTGCCAGAGTTTATAATGACACACCAGTGACCTTACAAACTGACCCACCTACTTTTGTACTTCGACGTCAATTCAGGCATAACTACTCCGCTAACAATTGTATGTTGTTTTTAAAGGTTACAACCATTGTTGACAGCAATCAAAGAGAATAGGACAAACATAGCATTGGGCCAATTGGATTATATTAATGATACAACATTCGAATATGAATATTACAAAAATGGTCACATGATCCGATATGTTTTTGACTGGGGATTATATTTCTGGGAAGCATACTTCAGGCGTGATCAGATGGGTAAAAATAAAGAAGATATGCGATTGTAAGTCTTGAAACAAATGGAAATGCAATGCTTTAATATTGTTTGTATTACAATTTTTTTATTTCAGTATCTGTTAATTTAAAATTATTATGCGGAAATAACTGTATTGAAATATCTTATATCAACTCTAATGCATTACATGTACAGTAAAGGTTTAAATATGTGACAAAAAAAAAAAAAAAAAAAAAAAAAAAACAACTGTTCTATTACATCACATGAGCTTGGAATTTTATCAATGAAATACGTATGGGGTATAAAAAGGATCAAGTCTTCTATATGTTGTTTTATATTGGATTTGAGAAAGTATACCAACTTGTGCTAATGTCTTTGATCTTGCCGAGTGCGAGAGTAGCTCTAAAGCGGGATTTTAGCCTCATTTTTTTCTACATCTGCTGTAGAGTCTTTAATGTGCTAAGAATTAAAATCTGGTAAAAGATGGGTTTCATCACAACAGCCAACTTTGACAACTGTCTCTCTTGCACACAATATTTCATTATACTGCGAAGATGTATTTTCAGAGGTACAGTGATGGTTGGTGCTGGATTTGCCGTAGATCGAAAATATTTTGAAGAAATCGGAACCTTCGATGATAAAATGAAAATCTGGGGAGGAGAAAATATAGAATTTTCATGGCGGGTAACATGACATAAGATCGATTCTCATTTATAAGAATATGTTTCTCTATTCTGTTAAACGCTCGGGGGGGGGGGGGGGGGGGGGGGGTAACTCAATGCTCTTTAGATACGGGGTCGTGCGGCAAATTCGGGTCAAACTTTTAAGAAACCGGTGGAGATATCGGGTTAATTATATTTCCCTGGTTTGAACGTTAAGAATCTTACATCAGTTTGAGTGGGAGATTGTCAGATTTCATCATTCTCTAACGATTGTTCAGCTGAGAAAGAGAACGATTAATCTAACAAGATGGTTCCAGAGATTTCCCTATCTGTTCACGATTTATTACCATAATACAACAATGAAAATTATTTCGATTCTAATAGAATGACATGTACGATTTTTATAAACGAAGCGAACCCTATAAGGCGCCTTCTACGGGAAGCCATATTTATTTTCACTTATCAAACCTTTATTGAAACACAAGATATTTTCAAAAGACAAAAAAAATGTCAGACTTGGATTTTTTTAGATGATAATGCAATGCCAAAAGTTCTAGATCATGCACACACGTCAATTTTCCCTTTTCTACTGCCAATCTGGCGTCATTTAAGGTATCCGGACCATAAATGACCACGTGATTATTCAAAAGTCCCCGGATGTTCCATACAACGCAATTGAAATGACCTCGGTAATGCCAATATAACTAACTTATTTTTACAGACTCTGCATATAAGCAACAAAGTGGATTTCAACTTGAGAAAAATATATATATAAAATTCCAGCTTTAAATTGTTTGGTTCAATTCACGGTCAAAAAGAGATACAATTTTCGATCATGATCTATTATGGTCCGGATACCTTAACGGATGACGTTACATTTTTTGATTGAAACCTCAATTCTCATGACGATATAATGTATAGTTAGAGGAAAACTAATGCACTTCGTCATATTAGAAATCGTCTCTAAAAGTTTAAATGTTGCAAGGGAACTACATTTGTATGGACAGACATCATTTAAAATCAAAACCGCACTACCAGTTAACCGTAACCTAGCATTTGAGCCAGATATTTTTGGAGATTTCGGTAGAAATAAACATTCGATAATACATTTATTACTGAATACGCGTATGGTTATAATTTTTATACGTTTTTAAAATCACAATAAATGAATGAAAAAAAAAGGTTGTTGTTTAGGTATGGATGTGTGGAGGAAAATTGGTACATCTGCCGTGTTCTCATATCGGACACATTGCTCGTCTACAACCGTACTCGTTTCCAGAGGGAGTAAAGAACACAAAGGTTTATAATTATAAACGTTCAGTTGAAGTTTGGATGGAACCGGAGCATAAAAAATTTGTTTACCAAATATATCCTGAAATGAAGGTATATTAATTGAATGTTTATTATTGTAAATTACATTTTTTTCATCTCAGAATTTAACGGTTTTCGTTCTGTGCAATGATGGCGTGTATAGTTGCCATGCATCTTCTGGTGGAGTTTACGTGCTTCCGTTGGTTGTCACGCCTCTCTTTTATGGGGATTTGGCGAAGGAGCTGTAGTTTTTCTCACAAAATTCTCTTGCGGCATTGTTTGAAGTAACACTTAAATCAAAACTACACGAGTTTTGAGGCCGCCTTGTTGCGAAGAGTCGAAATTAAACACAATGACACTTAGTTCAAATCTTTTAAAATTAGGAACCAGAAATCATATAAAGCCTAAATTCAATTTCGACAAGTTCTTAACCCAATTGAATTATTGTTAATTTTTATTCCAAAAGAAAATGGAACGGATACAATTTAAAACCTACCTATATTCTTTTCTATCGAACAAACTCACCACTCTCACAATTTAATACAGTGTATGGAAGCAAATTACATGCATGTACATTAGCATCTTATATAATTAGTGAGGGCTGTAAATACATGAAATAGATAGAATTCGTATTTGGTAACTTTATTCTCTTTATTTTAGGGTATGGACATTGGAGATTTGTCAGAAAGACTAAAAATAAAGGAAAAATTAAAATGCAAGAGTTTTACATGGTATCTTGAGAACATCAGACCGGGACTACTTATCTATGACAAAGAGGCGCTAGCGTGGGGATCGGTACTATACTGTTAATAAGCTTTAAGTTTATGGATCACTTTTTAAATATTTGAAAACATAACATAAAAAAAAAATACTTTTGAAGAACGACAGCTATCCACGCACTCCCCACACTTTGTATCCCTGTGTACCTTTTTCACAATTATACCTTTGAATTCAGGCCAACATTTTGGAGAATTAAAATTCTAAAACCTTAGTGCACATGTGCATACATGTGTACAGTGTATGACAATACTGTATAGAAATAAAATGAAAAATGAAAGAAAACCTTCAGTCACCAACTTATAATTCCCAAGTTTTTTTAATTCGACCCCTAAAAGCCCCAGTTTTTGAAAATCAAAATTTTAAACCCTTATAGAACATCTATTTACAGTGTGTGACAATACCGTAAAGAAATTAAATACATAAAAACAAAATCAAAATTCTAAAACCTTATTGCGCATCTACATACAGTATGTGACAATACTGTATATAAATCAAATGCATGAAATAACTAGGTATGGACAATGCCCCCCACTTTTTTTCTACCCTCCCATATACATGAGTATAGCTCCACATTTTTTAGATTTGACAAACAGTGATGTTGGCATACAACTTGAAACTGTTACGCTGTCTGTAAGACAAATGACGCCCCCGCCTGACCACAGGAAATTATAAATTCAACACTATGTATGATGATATATGTTTTACAAAACCATGATCTCTTTAAGCAGCTTGCAAAAATGACTAAGTCCAAGTACCTCTCATTTTCAGGATATTTGGAAATAATCAAAATACTGTTGCCATGCACACCTTCATTATGTGTATGAACATCATACAAAATATTAAAGTTGTACCTCCAAAATCTGTAGAAGGAGATAGCCGGACAAACCATGATCTCCTTATGCAGCTAGTACCAAAAAATAATTAAGTCCAACTACCTATCATTTTCAGAATATTTAAAAGAAATCAAAATCCTTTGGCCATGCACACCTTCATTATGTATGTGAACATCCTACAAAATATTAAAGCTGTATCTTCAAAATTGTAGGAGGAGATAGCCGGATGAACCATGATCTCTTTATACAGATAATACCAAAAACTGGCCAAGTCCAATTACCTGTCATTTTCAGAATATTTGAAAAAAATCAAAATCCTGTGGCCATGCACACCTTCATTATGTATATAAACATCCTACAAAATATATATTAAACTTGTATCTCAAAGACTTTGGGAGGAGATAGCCGGACAAACAATATATCTTAATCCGGACGGACAGACGGACGGACAGAGGTAAATTAATATGCTCCCTCGACATTTTGTCGCGGGTGAATAAAAAATAAAAGAGGAGTTTAGGTCACAAGCTTAAATTCCTAATTTTTAAAATTCGACCCCTGTGGGCCCCAGTTTTTGAAAATGAAAATTCTAGAACCTTATTTCGCATCTACATACCATATGTGACAATACTGTATAGAAATTAAATGCATGAAGTTAAAGATGAACGAGGAGTTTAGTTCACAAGAAAGTGTGATGGCCGGACGGACGGTACAACAGACGGACAGACGGACGGACGGGGGGCGATAACAATATCCCCGTACTTCTTCGAAGTGCAGAGATAACGATCACTTTACATGTTTTTGCTTAAAACGAACAATCTTTGTTTTTCTTCCTGTTTTTTGTTTTGTTTTAGTTTGTGTTTTTTTTTCTTTTTTTTTTGATTGTTTTACTTTATTTTTTTATTAAAAAGTTTTTAATTCATTTACAAAAAGGATGAAGACAAGGACGGAGAGTGGATGCGATACATGTGATGAATAATCACCAATAAAATACGAAGATCAGTGCTATATATCTTTAAATCGAACATGAAATTTTGTGCATTTTTTAAAAATAAAACTTCTGTAAAAAAATTTATGCTTATTTCAGTTAAAAAATATGCAGTATGATACATGCCTGGATAACATGGGTTACGTTCTCGGTAACGAACATAAATTCAGTTCCGGTAAATGTACAAATGAGTTAAGGGAACAGGTAAATATATTAAATTTAGAATGCACTGTTCATGTCTGTTGAACTTTAATACAACCACAAATGAACTTATTTTCATCACCGTTTACTCTATTTGGGCAATTCAGAATATTTATAAATAAATATATATAAATATATGGGATAGAAATTAGCCACTTCAAAGGCTATTTCTGTTATGCTAAAGACACAAATCAAACATGTCAAAGAAATCTATTGTACTCATGCAGCTGACATGTTAGAACAAATTAGTGTTATGTCCCATTTTGTAAATTAGAAATTTGTAATAGATAAATTTTGAGTTTTACCTCATCCGGCTTTAAACCGCCTTTCGACCCTCTTTTTCTTTGAAAAGCTTACTTTTGCAATGCATATATCAGCTACGTTTAAACAATGTTTTATTACAGGGATTTTCTTGGACAAATGATAAATTACTGAGAACTACACTTCACTGTGTACGTGTGAGTCGAAAGAAAGAAGGGGCGAGACCAACAATCCAGAGCTGTACATTCGGAAGCACACATAAATGGGAGCATAAAAAGGTAATTAAGAAATACACTGAAAGTCACTCTACTTGAAAGTTAAATTATATAAACTGTCAAAAATTGTCACTGTATTAATATCAGAATAAAAGTAAAAACATTGTTTACTAGAGTTTTGTATTATATTCCAGTATGGCATGGATTCCTTTCTCATGTACATTGCATGGGTAAGTTTCTCATGTAAATTTACCCTACATTCATCTTTTATCGTTGTTGGATAAAAATTTACCAATACGGGGTTATCGTCAATGAAGACAACATAAAATAGGCATATAGAATTAAGTAGACATGAGAAAGCCACAAAAATACAATTTCCTTCTCTCGGGATTTTAGTGATAACATATTCACCCATGAATGTAGCTTTTAAATATACATGTAAAAGTCATTTAGCATTTCATTTTCGTGCTTCAATATACAAGTCATAAAAATATCTTTTTGGTTAAAATTCCTATTCATTTAGAAACAATTCCTTTGTATTTACACTAATTTCAGGGTTCATTTATGAAGCATGAGAAAAGTGGATTATGTCTAGACCATGATGATGAAGGACCTGTAATGCGGATATGTTCGCCATTCATACCATCACAAAACTGGATATTTACCCATTACAACTTCTGATAATTTTTGTCTTGATTTTGTCGTGTATTAACATAATTAGCTCAATCAGCTTTTCCCATGTCTTTTTGTTCAACATTTTGTTTGTAATTGCACAATAGAGCATTAATGTTATTTTAAAATTTACTGCATTTTTTCGTTTTTGAGTTATGCCCTTGATTAAGAGCAAAATGCACTTTGAGTTTTTTCCATGAAATTACTCGAGAAGGGATCCACAAACCTTTTTCAAGTTTCGATACTAGTGTGTTTTTTATAGGGAAAAGATGACGAAAAATCCGGCTTGCTGACAGTTCATTACTTGTTATTTCTTGATCCAGGATACACGTTAATAAACATGATAAATGCACACCGAACTAGAACATCATATGTATAATTATGTATGTTTTTTTGGTCAATAAATATTTATTTAGCATAATAGCAATGCCAAGATTTTAATCATTCCGTTCACTCTAGTCTTCCTGTTCAAAAGTATATTATATGTCCTTAAAGAACAAATGGCATATGACTAATATAAAATTCAGATATCCTATGTCCCCCTCTTTCATAGATGGTTTTTGCTGTCTGCTAAATAATCGGAGTCTAACATTACTATAGATAAAAAGGGAAAATCCGCGGGAAAATGTTTTCTCCCATTAAATAGTAACGAAACAACATCTGATACAGAAATTTAATAACACTTTTAGATACTTGGATGATATTTTGGCTCTCAATAATGACGAGTTCAGTATGTACACTAAAGAGATTTATCCTGTTGAACTTACTTTAAATAATGACGACTTCAGTATGTACACTAAAGAGATTTATCCTGTTGAACTTACTTTAAATAAAGCTAATACTAACAAGGAACACTGCCCTTTCATGGGTTTTGATATCTATATCTCTAACGGGAAGCATAATACTAACATTTATGAAAGAGAGATGGTTTTTCATTTCCTATTGATAATCATCCGTTTTTAGATGGCGATGTTCCCTTGGCACCATCGTATCGGTATGGTGTTTATATATCTCAACTTGTTCAATTCGCTCGTGTATGTAACAACGTATTTGATTTTAACGAAAGAAATTTCTGTGTACTGAAAATTTTTATACCAGGGATTTCGATATCACAAACTTGTCAAAACCTTTACTAAATTTTATCATCGGCATGATCGGTACCAGGACCTCATTCGTAAATATAAATCAACGTGCAAACATCTTATATTCAGGTATTTATCATCACATCTTTTATGGTAAAATTCTATACAAAGCACTAAAATGTCTTCATCCACCTGAAAAGCCTTTAAACAGACTTATCCACAGGGGATATAGTTACGATACTGTTGTCAAGTCCTTAAAGATGGCATTTTTGCAATTAATATTTATTCATTCATAGAGTCTTTGTATCGGAAATAAACACATTTAGTCTAAAATCAGTTGTTGGCATGATACGGCTTATGCTCTTCTCGTATAATTTATGATGGCATGATTCTAAACCCCTAACGGGAGGGATTGTGGCTGAATTTCTATATGATATAGACATAATCTTTCGATCAGTTTAATTGAGGTTTGGAAGTGTCATGTCAGACACTGCTAGTAGTCCTTTGTTAATATATATTGATCATTGTCATTTTGCTTAGTTCCTTCTGTTTCCTTTTTTAACATCCGACTCGGACATGTTTTGAACTGAGTTTTACTGTGTGTATCGCTGTGTGTTTGATTATTCCACATTGGCTAGAGGTATAGGGGAGGGTTGAGATCTCATAAAACATGTTTAACCCCTCCACAATTTTGCGCCTGTCCTAAGTCAGGAACCTCTAGCATTTGTTAGTCTTGTGTGTTTTTTAAATTTTGGTTCATTTGTATGTTTCGAAGTTTAGTGTGCCGTCCATTTTGCTGAACTAGTATGCATTATTGTTTAGGGGCCAGCTGAAGCCCGTCTCCGGGTGCGGAGTTTGCTTGTTGCATTGAAGACCTATTGGTAGCTTTGAGCTGTTTTCTGCTCTTTGGACGCGTTGTTGTCTCTTTGACACATTCCTCGTTTCCATTCTCTATTCTATCATTTCTATAACCCAAGGGGATAATAGTCACGAAACAATTTACTGTCGGTGGATACAGTTGCAAAAATAGTTGTTATACTCCTGTTTTGAAAATCGGAGGTATATAGTGATGGGGGAGTCCGTACTTCCGTTGTTCCGTTCGTCCGTCCGGTAACTATAAGGTCCACTTTTGTATCCGCAAGTCCTAAACAACCTATTATAATTTAATGAAACTTTATCAGATTCTTTATCTTATAATGCCATTGTGCACCTTATGTTTTAATTTTGTAAAAATGCTTTTTGGGGTTTCTTTTCCCAAAACATGGAGTTTGCCATTGCCATTTATGGGAGTATCCATTTTGTATCCGCAACTCCTCCTAAACCACATACTATAATTTAATGAAACCCTCTCAGATTCTTAACTATACAATGCCATTGTGCATATTCTACTGTTTTTTGGTCAAATTGATTTTTTGTTTTCATTTTTCCAAAACATGATCGTTGCCAGTGCTTTATATGGGGTTATGGGGGTACCTATTTTGTATCCGCAACTCGGCCTAAACCACATATTATAATTTAATGAACTTTCTCAGATTCTTTATCATATGCCATTGTGCACCTCCTATTTTTGCTGTTGCTATAATCATCAAAATCATTTTGGGAACTGTTTTACTTTTGGAACGGGGGATCAATTTTGCCTTAAGGTATCCGGACCATAAATGACCACGTGATTATTCAAAAGTTCCCGGATGTTCCATACAACGCAATTGAAATGACCTCGGTAATTATCGGCAAACTTCGGAAATGCTAATATAACAAACTTATTTTTAGAGACTCTGCATATAATCAACAAAGTGTGTCTCAACTTGAGAAAAATATATATACAAAATTCGAGCTTTAATTGTTTGGTTCAGCCATTCACGGTCAAAAAGAGATACAATTTTCGATCATGATCTATTATGATCCGGATACCTTAACCACATACCATAATTTAATGAAACTTTCTCAGATTCTTAACCATATAATACCATTGTGCACCTCCTATTTTGTTTATTGGTCAAAATCATTTTTGGGTTTCTTTTTCCAAAACAAGGACTTACCAAAACATGTATTTTCTTTCGGCCGACTACCCTATTTTGTATCCGCAACTCATCTTAAACCACTTATAATATTTTAATGAAACTTTCTCAGATTCTTAACCATATAATGCCATTGTGCACCTCCTATTTTTTATTTGGTAAAAATCATTATATATTTTTTTTGTGGGTTCCCTTACCAAACTATGGACGTTGCAAGCGGCGGGGTATCATTTTGTAAAGTTTGATAACAGTACCTGTAGTTTTATTCGAATTAAATATATTTAAAATAGATTCTATGTACTAACATGTATGATATTTTGTAAGGTACTGTATATACAACATGTAAGGTCATTTTGACATTGCGATCTGCTCTAAAACGGTCATGGCGTTTTCGTTTATTGTTTCGGGTTTCTATAGTCTACCTCAAGCAATGCTGATCTGTATGCCAGACATAAATTGTTGAATTAATCATACAGTGTGTCACCGGAGAATGTTTATAAATCGCCCCCAAAAAAAGAAAGAAAAAAATAAACAAAAAGAAGCACCAGCCATATCAACTTCCAGAAAATGTGTAAATTTTAAAGATAAAGTGAAATTCAGTAAAAAGAGGACTTAGATCTCCGTTTTCATGTTTGTAAACTTTGTACTCATTACAGATTTGTAACAGCAACTTTTTTAATACAATTTTCCTTTTGTATACACGGGCGTCGTTTTATGTCGAGTCATCAAAAGTATCCTAACTTTCCCGAAATCATTTCTTATTAGTTTCATAAATTTGTTAATATATATACATGTACCATGTATTAACATGTATTTTTGACAATATAAAAATATATTTTAAAGTACAGTGTTTTTCAGGAATAATTTGCACTAGCGTCCGGTTCAGAACATGCATCAGTTTCCTCCTTGGAAATGTTATTAAATCATGTAAATTAAATTACATTACCAGAAAGATAAATAAGTAACATATAAAAACACTTTAGTTTACAAATATGTCACATTTTACAAAATTATCGGTTACATTAACAAGACACGTAGATATCTCCGTCCTGTGTATAAGTCTGTATGAAACAAAAGACTTGTTTGCATAGCACTGTAAACATGATGAACATGATGAAGGTAAGCAGTAATTTATTCCATATTGAAAATTATTTTGTTTGTGTGTCACCATTTAAGACCTTCAAGAACACAAAATTGCACCAGAATATGCAGCATTGGCTTCAACAGAAAAATATAAAGGTGAGAAATAAAAAATAAAAATGGCATACCTGATAAATAAGAAATAAGTAATTAATTTATATATTTTGCTAGATAATGAGAATAAATAGCTCGGGATGATATTGAAATCTCGGGGTGAAGGGCAAGTGATACGGATTTTGCCATGTTTTTTACGCTTTATCATATATTTCAACAGAGGTGGAGAGTTTTTTCTGGTCGCGTGACCAATATCATTTTAAGGGGTATGATAAAGGGGTGATGATATCGATATCATCACGGTAGAAAATACAGCTGACAATGTTCTTTCTGTATCGTATTCGCACTTTTCCTTTATTTAGCACGAAGTATATGATAAAGCTTTTTACAAATATGAGAAACATGTCATATTTGATGTAAGAATAAATGATAAATAAATAACTATATAATTATTTGCAGGTAATGGTGATATTATATATAAGTACAGTATGGTTACTTATCGGGGTCGTAGCTTTACAAGAGGAATACTTGTTACCAATGTCACTAAATGACTGTTACTCTCGTTATGAAAACACTGTTACGGGTAATATCGGATCCAGTAAAACAAAATGTCTTCAGAAATACTTCCGGGAAACATTTGGGAATGGATCGTTGTATGGAATTGATGTACGTGCATTAAAATGGATAGAATCACTTGGAATGAAAACGTACCACCGACTTAAACGACAAGTTAGTACGGGAAGAAAAAGACTGAGACAAGAAATTCGAACACTAACCCGTAGACAAAGGGATGATTATTTTGCTGCAGTGAATGCATTGAAGCAAGATAAGGTAGCTATAAAAAAAAAATCATTGCAGTATAACTAGATAACAGCTTCCACTGTTTGATGAAATTAAAAATTATAAATTGAGATGAAAAATTTTACTACATATAAAAATACTACTGCCATAAACTCGAAAGGGGGGGGGGGGTGGGTGGGGGGGGGGGGGGGTGGTAACTTGACCATTTTATAACGGGGGATGCGTCAGTGAACTTGAAACCCCTACACGAAATTATCCTCCTTATATCGAATTTGAGACCCAAAAATATCCAGGAAAGCTAAAATAACAAACCCGAAATTATCCAAAATATTAAAAGGCAGTTATCATGATGAGACATGTTTATACATTTAACATTTATATATTGAAAAAAAATGTTTTGATATAAAAAAAAATGGGTAGACCTGAATTATCTTCTCAATGCTTTATGAAAATCTGCTGAAATTTTCAAAATCATGACCGGAAATCTCCAGGTCAAAAAAATCCCGACTCGAAATCTCCGCAGGCGTTGTAAGATATTGACCCGAATTTGCCGCACGTCCCGTATCTAAATATCATTGATTCCCAAGTCCTCCCTCCCCCGAGGCCATGAAAGACTAATAAAACAATATCAATATATTACAACACGTGCAGTATATAAAACATGTACATGTAGAAATAAAAAGGACCCATCTTGAAAAAAAATGTTATCATAAATAAATTTAATGTTTTATATAATAGCCTTTTATCTTTTCTGCTTGTGAATTGTAAGCCTAACTTTTTCCTGTTTCTAGACTGTACGTCCTAATATTGTTTTTCTTCCAGAATGTAAGCCCTAACAGGTACGATGCCTTAGCACTTATGCACCAAGGACTGGCTTTACCATCCGCACACGGTGGACCAAACTTTGTCGGCTGGCATAGATATTATCTCCTTTTGTATGTGATTAATGCAGTTCAAATTTAAGAAAAATATAATAATAAATATTATAATGATATGATATACTTTTTTCTACAATTTAAAAGAGAAAAAGTAATGTTTTTGTTTTGCTCTTTGACGTTATGAGTTGAAATAGAGATATAATCTGAATCGAAAATTTAAGCAAGGATCGTTTGGTGTTTCTTAATCTATGTTAATACATTTTCTGCGATTCTAGGAAAGATCCGTAACTAAACAAAACAAATGTTTCTCTCTTACAAATTTTAATAAACTATTTTCATTTTGATTTGATTTTGAAATTATTCCTTTCAAGGAGTTACTTCTCTTAAATTACACTACCTTGTGCGCTGCATATGTTGAACAAATAGTAGATTTAATGGTTTCGATGTAAACTGTCACAATTAGTTGCTTATAATATATTAGACTGATCGTTTAAAAATGATAATTTGATAATTATACATAAAGGGTTACAATGTTAGCAGGGCCTCGGTGGCCCAGTAAGTTCGTCATGACTACTAATGGTCACTAATCTGTCAACACTGAGGTTGTGAGTTCGAATTTCAACTGTGGCGGGGTGTGTTCGACTCCGATCTTAATTGACAAGGATTGCCAATTTTCCTACCAAAGGTCGGTGGTTCTCTCCGGGTACTCCGGCTTCTTCCACCAATAAATACTGGCCGCCGCGAGATACATGTAGCCAAATGTGCTGAAAACGGCGTAAAACCCCAACTAAACAAACAAACATTGATAGCAATGAGTACTTTTTACAAAATTAAATTTTTTGTAACTGTCAATTTAAAGTATCAGTTTCGGGCTAGATATTCTCGAGGACTTGGTGTCCACCTGTAGACGTACATGAAAATGACTAAAAAAAAGAGTCGACTTCGGAATCTGAAACTCCTTTATTTTCATTACAGATTCGAGAATGCGCTACGTGAGAAAAACAGTAGAGTGACTGTACCGTATTGGGATTCTAGGTTAGATCATGCGATGGACGATCCTACACAGTCTATATTGTGGTCTTTTTTGTTTATTGGTAATGGTCGAGGACGTGTAGTAAACGGACCGTTTGCAAACTGGAGGACACCTGAAGGAAGCTATTTACAGCGTTATATTGGACTTTCAAGAAGTACTCTCATTAATGCTACTGCGTTGCTTAACGTTTTTCAAAAGCATAACAATAGCGAAATCCTTATCCCTACGTCACGGAGAAATGTTGATAATTTAGAAAGACACCACGACAGCGTCCATGTTTGGATAGGGGGTCATATGAGTGGAACAGCTACAAGTCCACAAGATCCAGTATTTTTTCTTCACCACTGTTTTGTTGACTATATATGGGAAGTATTCAGACAGGGTCAGTGGAGATATGGAATTAATTCAGAGACAGACTACCCAGCAACCTCTAATCAGTATCACCAGCCAAATAGAATGATGGACAATTTATTTCCACCGAAGGCGAATATATACGGATACAGTAATGATTTTACGAATAAAATATATGAATACGCTGATCCACCGAGGTGTCCATATTGCGGAGGTGAACGATACCTCAAGTGCAACAGAACTTTAAATATTTGTCAGTCTATGTCTATAGAAAACTTTTTAGAAGCAGTTTTAAATCAACCAACCAAAATAGAAGAAGAGCGGCCTTTAAATATTTCTCCTTCCCAGCGTTTTGTGGCTACACTCTTTGACCCGAGGACGTGTGGAGGAGGAGGTGGCGGAGGAGGTGGAGGAGGTGGTGCTGGTGGGGGTGGGGGTGGTGGCGGCGGTGGTGGATGTGGCGGAGGCGGCGGAGGAGGAGGAGGAGGCGGGTCAGGTGGAGGAGGAGGAGGAGGAGGAGGAGGCGGCGGTGGTGGTGGTGGTGGGGGTGGTGGTGGTGGTGGAGGTGGAGGTGGAGGTGGAGGTGCAGGTGGAGGTTGAGGTGTAGGGTGAGAGGGTTAGGAAAAGAATGTTAATTACAATTGTATTACTGTTGATTGTTTGGGTATTTAAATTAAAATTTACTTCTATGTGTGTTTTTGATTGATAGCTTCGTCACTGCGGAAGTATGAGACTCTGGAATGATCATGCAAAATTCGAAATTATTATGTTCAATATCAGCTGATCAGTATATGAATTTTGAATTTAAATTCAGTTTCAACAATCTACAACATCCCGAAAAGAAGACAAGAAAGTATGTTTCTACAGTTTTAGATGCGGCAGAATCTCTTACGACTACGACTTTGACGTCATTGTGTATAGTACATTTAGACAGATAATTATTCATGTTGCACTGTATTTTGTGAAATGGGTCCACAACTTACTCTTCCGGAGCACATGAGTTTACTTCTACTTTCTAAGCAAGTTTGTGGTTTTTTTAACATTTTATTTTACTTTCCAGAGTTTTTATGATTTTTTTTCGAACACTTCAATATTGATCAATTCTATTCCAGGGATTAAATGAAAATGTACACTATATGGGAAAGATCATCTCACTGGATTAACAGGGGAAACATTGACAACACTTGGATGTCGTTGTATGGGGATCAATAAGTAGCAGGTCTCCCCACCAACTCGACTGTTCCCTTTGATTTACCCCTAAGTTAATTAGCGTCCATTTTAAATACTTGCAGAAATTAACACTCAAACATTTACATACCCCATTAAATCTTCACCAGAATCTTCAGAAGATTCCAAAATTAATTCGAGAATGAACATCTGGAATTCGAGATTCCTGATATCCAAGAATCTATTTTAGAGATTACAAATTTTAGAATCTAGATTTCAATATTAAAGATTCATAATTACGACAAAACCAATTATGATCAATGGGATCAAATTTTAAAGGCAAATGAGATTCAGGTCATATTGAAATTGGATACGTGCTCTATTAAAAACAAAATGCCAAAAAGGTAACAATAGAAATGGTAATACTTTCTTTTTTTTAATGATCCTCGGGCATTTTTTTTAAAGTTATATATATATATTATATAGAAGTTTTGATTTGGAAACGTAGTTTTGTTTTAAATCGAACAATGAGAAACAATAAAAAGATAATCAAAATTTTTTATATATCTCAAAGAGCTGTCCAAGTTCATACTTTGCATCAGATTTACTTCTGATGTCTCAAATTTGAATGATATCTAATATCTCAAACTTCTGTTAATCTTGATAATCCTTGAGAGTCAACTGTAGTTTCAACTTGTCAAATATTAACCCTTATTTATACACGTACTTAAATATTTGACTAACATTTAATTAATTTTGGATACTCGTACATACTAACCCTGTTATTGAAAGTTTTTTTTCTTCAATTTTTGGGTTTATTTGCATTTGTTTTGAATCTGTTCAAATTTTTTATCCTAATGTTTCAGTTTTCAACATTTTATAATATGTGCAATACAAATGATATCATATCATGTTTATTTCTTTATTAAGTGTTTTCATGAATAATTACATTACTTGTCTGTTTCATTGAAATCTGTAATTTTTATTGGAAGACGATAGTCACAGAGTTCTAAAAAGTGATGTTTTGTTTCAAATTAAATCAAAAAATATTTGTATAAAGTGCAAAAGCCTTGACCGAAGCACATTTTGTATGAAGTGTGAACAAAATCTTGTTTATCACGTACTTCAATGACTACGTTCATGGTGCAGTAATATTTCGAGATAATACTGAGAATATCCGTCGTCCGTCCGTAAACTTTTCACATTTCAATCTTCTCCACCAAAAACACATGGTTAATTGAAATTAAACTTAGTGGGGATGTTCATTGGATGGTCCTCCCGGAAAGTTTTGTTTTTGGTTCTGATCCAAAATTCAACATGGCTGCCAAGGCCATTTCAGCACTCTGATTGGCTGAAATTAAAAAAAAATCTTCTTCTTTGAAACCACGAAAGGAATTAAATTGTTCTATTGCAGGAATGATCCTAACATCGTCCTCTACAAAGTTTATGTTTTTTGTGCCGATCTGAAACCCAAGTTGGCCCTCCACAACGGGATACATTTAACGTAAAATTTAATTTGGAAACGTAGTTTTGTTTTAAATCGAACAATGAGAAACAATAAAAAGATAATCAAAATTTTTTATATATCTCAAAGTAAACTCATGTGCTCCGGAAGAGTAAGTTGTGGACCCATTTCACAAAATACAGTGCAACATGAATAACTATTTCGAAAAAAAATCATAAAAACTCTGGAAAGTAAAATAAAATGTTAAAAAAACCACAAACTTGCTTAGAAAGTAGAAGTAAACTCATGTGCTCCGGAAGAGTAAGTTGTGGACCCATTTCACAAAATACAGTGCAACATGAATAATTATCTGTCTAAATGTACTATACACAATGACGTCAAAGTCGTAGTCGTAAGAGATTCTGCCGCATCTAAAACTGTAGAAACATACTTTCTTGTCTTCTTTTCGGGATGTTGTAGATTGTTGAAACTGAATTTAAATTCAAAATTCATATACGCTGACCATAGGATCCTATGGGAAATACATACAAACATCTTCTTGTCAGAAACCGTTTGACAGATGGAAGTAATATTATGCCTGAATGATCAGATAATGGTCCTTAATTAACAAATTCGATGTTTTTGGTGCCGATCCGAAATTCAACATGGCTGCCAGGGTCAATCATGCACTCTGTTTGGCTGAAATTTCCCAAACCACTTCTCTAAAACTACAAAAGCCTATGAATTGTTATATTGCAGGAATGATCCTTACATGGTCCTGTACAAAGTTTATTTTTTTGTGCCGATCTGAAATCCAAGATGGCCGCCACCATAGGAGACATCTAATATGGGATCCTATGTGAAAAGTAGCATAGAAACATCTTCTTGTCAGAAACTGTTTGACAGATTGAAGTAATATTATGCCTGAATGATCAGATAATGGTCCTTAACAAAATCGATGTTTTTGGTGCCGATCCGAAATTCACCATGGCTGCCAGGGTCAATCATGCACTCTGAATGGCTAACATTTCCAAAATATGTTCTCTGAAACTACCAAAGCAATTGAATTGTTATATTGCAGGAATGATTCTTACATGGTCCTCTACAAAGTTTATTTTTTTTCGTCCCAATCTCAAATCCAATATGGCCACCACCGCGGGACAAATTTAACATGGGATTCTATGGGAAATACAAACTAAAATATAGAATGGACACGGGGAATGTCAGAGACAACCAACCACCCGACCAAATAGCAGAAAACAGCTCAAGGCTACCAATGGGTCTTCAAAGCGAGATAATCCCGCATCTAGAGGCGGACTAACAAAGGCTATAGAGGTTCCTGACTTTGGACAGGCGCAAAAATGCGGCTGATTTAAACATGTTTTGTGAGATCTCAACCCTTCCCTATACCTCTAGCTAAGTGGATTAAACAAACACACAGCGATACACACAGTAAAACTCGATTCAAAAGATGTCCGATTAAAAAAGCTTACAGAAGAAACTAAGCAAAATGACAATGATCAATAACACTAACAAAGTACTACTAGCAGTTACTGACACGCCGGCTCCAGACCTCAATTAAACTGATCGAAATATTATGTCTATATCATATAGAAAATCAGCCACAATGCCTCCCGTTAGGGGTTTAGTATCATGCCATCATAAATTATAAGAGAAGAACATAACCCGTATCATACCAACAACTGGTTTGAGAATAAATATGTCTATTTCCTATGCACTGACCCTATGAGTGAATCAATATTAATTGCAATGACTTGACAGTATCGTAACTAACACTACCTTGTGGGTAAGTCTGTTTAAATGTTTTGGTTAGCTTTTCATGTGAATGACGACATATATTGTTATAAAAGATGGGATGTGAAATACCTGAACATATAAGATGTTTGCACGCTGATTTATATTTACGAATGATGTCCTTGATAAAATTTAGTAAAAGTTTTGACAAGTTTGTGATATCGAAATCCATGGTGTAATACTTTTTCAGTGATACAGAGATTTATTTCGTTAAAATCAAATACGTTGTTACATACACGAGCGAATCGAACAAGTAGAGATATATAAACACAATACGATGGTGTCAAGGGAACGTCGCCATCTAAAAACGGAAAGTAAACAATAGGAAATGAAAAATCATCTCTCTTATCGTACGTTTTTAGTATTTAGCTTCCTGTTAGAGATATAGATATGAAGATCCAGGAAAGGGCAGTGTTCATTGTTAGTATTAGCTTTATTTAAAGTAAATTCAACAGGGTAAATCTCTTTAGTGTACACACTGAAGTCGTCATTATTGACAGCCAAAATATCATCCAACTATCTAAAAGTCTTATTAAATGTTTGTATCAGATGTTCTTTCGTTTGGTCTTTGCTGATTTTAGACACAAATTGTGATTCGTAACAATACAGAAACGGGTCCGCAATAAGTGGTGCACAGTTAGTTTCCATTGGAATTCCCATAACTTGGCGATATTATGGAATCTCCATAGCGAACAAAAATGTTATCAAGTAAAAATTCAAGTGCAGTTATCATATCAAAGAAGGTCCAATCGACATAGTTCTTTTGTTTTTCGTTACTAAAAAATGATCTAAAAGAGTTTGAACATATATATATTCACATTTTGACTTT
Source organism: Mytilisepta virgata (assembly GCA_028015205.1). Classification (NCBI taxonomy): domain Eukaryota; kingdom Metazoa; phylum Mollusca; class Bivalvia; order Mytilida; family Mytilidae; genus Mytilisepta; species Mytilisepta virgata. The sequence continues at coordinate 74,422,742 of CM051521.1, forward strand.
TTAAATGCCCATTTAATAAGGTATGTGAATTTTTCTTAATGAGATTATGAGCCAAAGTGGTATATAGACAAATCAAAAGTTTGAACAGATTCCAAATTTCCAATATTAGCATGCAATCTTGTCAGAAACCGTTTGACAGATCAGATAATCGTCATTTACAAAATTTGTTTTCGGTGCCGATCCGAAATTCAACATGGCTGCCAGGGCCAATTATGCACTCTGTCTGAAATTTCAAAAATCTTCTTTCCTCAAACTACAAAAGCAATCGAATCGTTTCATATGCAGGAATGATCCTTACACGGTCTTCTACCAACTTTATGTTTTTCGTGCCAATATGAAATCCAAGATTGCTGCGACTGTGGGACACAGTTATAATGAGACCAATTGAAATACAAGCAAACATGCAGCTTCTTTCAAAATATTTCACACAGTTAAACACATTTCTATACAAATCATACTAGAAATGAAGCATGGTGGCTATGACCATCTGATTGAAATTTCACATTGTTTTGTTTATTGCCAATATATATATATATATATAAAGTTCAAATTCTTTTGTGTACAGATTTATACCAGAATAAAATAAAACGTTGCAAAAGACTACATTATGTAACACACGTTAAAATCACATAAAGTCCGCTATCGATTTCATGCCTCCTGGCACTTCTCAGGCGAATGTGAATAAAATGTCCTTAACGACGTCGTTAGCGGCGACGTAAGTGACGTTATAATAATAGAAAGGGGGAGTAATATATTAAGTACAATATTAAAATAGAGGGTTCACAATTTTAAATTGAACTATTTAACTTAGGTTTAAACAGTTTTATAAAATGAGCCTCTTTAGCCAGTCTTAAGCTCTTAATTGGTTTGTTCACTTTGTAGAATGGGAAAATTGAGTAATTTGTACCATTAGCACAAATTTCCAAAAACATTTAATGTTCACTCAAATCTATCTGCCGTGTGTCGGGGTCTCTAATCTGTTGTCTGTGAACCGTGAACCTCTTTCGTAAACAGTTCCCTGTTTGACCGATGTAAAATTCTCTGCAACCATTACATAATACACAGTATACCAAGTTCTCTGTGTCGCATGCTATGTCTCTGTTCGGTTTAATCGTTAATCCGTTTGAGAGTTCCAGCTTTTCACCTACATAAATGTTCGGGCAGATTCCACATCGTTTGTCTCCACATTTTTTAACTGTAAATGAGCCTCTTTAGCCAGTCTTAAGCTCTTAATTGGTTTGTTCACTTTGTAGAATGGGAAAATTGAGTAATTTGTACCATTAGCACAGATTTCCAAAAACATTTAATGTTCACTCAAATCTATCTGCCGTGTGTCGGGGTCTCTAATCTGTTGTCTGTGAACCGTGAACCTCTTTCGTAAACAGTTCCCTGTTTGACCGATGTAAAATTCTCTGCAACCATTACATAGTACACAGTATACCAAGTTCTCTGTGTCGCATGCTATGTCTCTGTTCGGTTTAATCGTTAATCCGTTTGAGAGTTCCAGCTTTTCACCTACATAAATGTTCGGGCAGATTCCACATCGTTTGTCTCCACATTTTTTAACTGTAAACGGTTGTTCATTTCCACCTGTAAATCGAGCTTTGGTTAAAATCTTCTTTAGATTTCTTGGTTGTCGTTTGCTTTTGAGCATAGAATTTACAGGAAAAAGCGTTTTGAGTTCTTCATTTTTGTGGAGAATTGGGACACTTGTTCGTATGACATCAAACAAATTTGGATTACACGGATTGTGCGTACTGACGAATGGAATTATATCACTGTCATTTGCGCGATTGACCGTTCTTCTTAGATCAGCGATCGGTATTGATTTAGCCTTTTCAATGCCGTGCTCCACAAGATTGGTGGGATAATTTTGCCTCTTTAAGAACACTGAGAGTTCACTTAAACGTTGGTTCCGCTTTGCATCATCACTAACTATTGTGCAAATTCGCCTTGCTAAACAGAATGGAATATTGCGTTTGGTATGTGACGGATGGCAAGATCGAAAGTCCAAATATTGATGTGTATCTGTAGGTTTATAATAAACGTCAGTCGAAATCAGTATTGATTATCAAAATATCTCGAAATGGCAATTCAGTTGCATTCATGTCAATAGTGAATTGGATGGACGGGTGAATGTTGTTTATGAGCATATGGAAGGCTTGTAATTCATCAACGGTTTTGTTCCATATAATAAAACAGTCGTCTAGAAATCGCTTCCATTGCTCACGAATGTATGTCGAAAGTATTCTATCAATTCGATTTCAACCATATCATACATTTTGTGTTCAACAAATCCACAAACTAGAGTCGCATAAGTTGGCGCAACTTTAGTCCTCATCGCTGTTCCAGATATTTGTAAATAATCCTGACCATTAAAATAGAACGAATTACACTCCAAGATAATTTTAATGCTATCTAGAATGAATGAATGTGAAAATCGAGGAATAAGTGCGTTTCCAAGTTTTTGTAGCCAAAATTGTAATGCTTCAATTCCTAGTTTGTGAGGGATGTTGGTGTACAAACTAGTTACATCGAAACTCACCAATATGCAGCGGTCTTCAATTCGTTCCGGTAAATGGTTCAAGAATTCTAAATCGTCCCTTATAAAGCTAGGCACATAATGACAAAGCGGTTTAAGAATAATATCCACAAAGTTACTGAGACGGTGCGTCGGACATTGTGGACCGGCAACTATTGGACGAAATTTCAAGTCCGCTGGTGACATCACTGAAATATAACTGTCCTGTTGTTCAGAAATAGCCGTTTGTATTTCTTGACTTTTATGAATTTTAGGCAACCCATAAAAGTTACTTGTTTTGACGTCAAATTTTAACAGAAATTCTTGTTCTTTATCTTTAAGCCGCTGGAATATTTGTTAACGAGGGACTTAATTTTTCCCATTGTTTTGTCGTCAATATTTTCGTCTATATCTCGGTAGTACGGTTTGTCATTTAGTTGCTCCAGAATTTTGTGCTTGTAGTATTCGAAGTCCATTATTATAATCGCACCTCCTTTATCGGCTTCTTTTATAATAATGGTTTCATCCTTGCGTAATTTTTCCAAGGCCTGTTTTTGAGATTTTGGTATATTTTGTTTCACCGTTTTCCTATCATTTGGAATGAAAGGAAATTTTAAGATATTGTCGATATAACGATCTAAATGAATGTTTTTACCTCTATTTGGATTAAAAGGAGATTTATTCCGAGCGATGGATTTATCAGCGTTATCTTCGGCATCTTTAAAGTGATATCTTAATCTCAATTTTCTGCAAAACTCCTGTGTATCGACATGTAATTCTGCAACATCCGGTTCAGGAGTTGGAGTAAATTTTAGACCTTTATAAAGCAATTGCTTTTCATCTGGACTAAGGGTTTTGGACGATAAGTTTATTATTTTTGGATCTTTTCTATTACCTTGATACTCGTTTCCTCCTCGTTCTCCGGTTGATTCATTGTTGTGTCCTACACCTAAAAAATGAATATATATATCAGGTGAGCGATACAGGCTATTGAGAGACTCTGGTTTTACTTGTCCACACTTCATACAAAATGTACTTCGGTCAAGATTTTTACACTTCATACAAAATGTGCTCCGGTCAAGGCTTTTACACCCAAATAAAACTACAAAAATGAAACATTCAGTTCTTAAATTAAGTGGGGTCAACGATTATAAAGTGAAATATAAGATTGTTATTAAAAAGGACAAATGGGGAATAAGATGAGAAATAAAATTTTATGCATAAATAAAGGAAAAAAAGATGTAAGCCGTAGAAAAATTATATCATTAAGCACTTTCAAATTGACCGAATAATTAAGAATTAACTCATGCCTTACGTTTCTTGGAGATTTTCACATGGGTAAACTAACTGATCTTAATATGACAGTAATGTTAATTATTATTTATATACATACATGTATCCCTAAACCTAACACTAGCGCTAACTTTAATCCTGACACCAACACTAATCTTAACTCTTGACCTTACCCTAACACTAACCTAACTCTAACCCTAACCTAACCAAAAACTTAACCCTTACTCTTACCATATCGCTAACTATAACCCTAAAAATTACCCTAACCTAACCCTCACCCAATACAAGGTGGGACTTAACTAATAATTTAAGGTTTGGATGATGCTCCCTTAGAATTGTTCTGATTTTTAATTTGGTAAAATTTGACATATAACGAATAAGGAATATCGAGTGAAAGAGGATAGATTTAGAATTATAAAGTACGAAACATGAACCGAACAAGCTTTGAAACATTTAGTAGAAGTTATAAACATAACCCTAACGCCAACCCTAACACTAACCCTAATCCTTGGGCTAATCTTTACCCTAACTCGTACACTATTCTGAATCCTAACCCTTACACAAACACAATCCTTAACAATAACCTTAACCTAACCTAACCCTAACTCTTACGCTAGTGCTAACCGTAAACATAACCCCAACTCTCACTATAACCATTACATAACACTAACCCCAACACTAATCCGAACCCTAACCTTAACCCTAACCCTAATTCTAAGCCTAACCTAACCATAGCTCTAACCCTGACCGAACCCGAAGCTTAAGCCTAGCCAACCGTAACATAACATTCCCTAACCCTAATCTAACCCCCAACCTCACCCTAACCCTAACACTTACATTACTCTTAACTTTACTCTTACCCTAACTCTACCTCTTCACCTTACCATAGCCCCGACCCTAAGCCTTAAGCTAAACTTAACCCTAGCTCTAACCTTAACTCAATCCTAATCATAGGTTTACCCTTACCTTAACATTAATCTTAACCTAACTCTGGCCCTTACTTTAAGCTGTGATTGATCCAAGCCTATGTACTTTATCCATATACACATCAATGAAAAACCCGAAAATGAAAAGTACGGGAAAAGGGGATATCAAATCCAGACCGTAAACTTCAGATTATGCATAAGATCTCGGTCCGAGACCAAGCGAAGAAGGGACAAAATCCAAAGGAAGACCATTTACCTATACACCCAAACCAAATACCCAAAATTCTTTTTACATGTAATACACTTCCGGTTATGTCATGTCAGGTTCCGGTCTTTTCTGTTCGCGTAACTTCCGTTACTTCACTCCTTTTTTCGCTGCGCACCAGTGCAGTGCTATTTGTATTTTGTTTTTCCTGATGCGATGGTTAATTGGAGTCTGGTTCCAATCTTGGACTCTTACTTCTATACTAGGATAGTTCTTTGTGTAGCCTAAAGTAATCTTCCGAATTTTCTTATTGACTCGGACAACCTCGATATTTTCCTTCTGTATATATACAGCTGTCTGGTTCTGGATAATAAATGCGGAACGCGGTATCTTCATCAACTGGTTCCTAATATTATCCTATCTTAAAATTTATTTAGAAACAAATTGGTCATCAGTACTAGTTGTGCGTCACGTGAGAATATCAGAGTTTGATAGAGAAAATAAAACTAAAATCCTCCCCTCTGCCCAAATATTTTCAACATAGGTGGATGCTAATCTTTAACCCTATCAATTGATTTTACGTGGCAAAATAAGAAGTACAATAATTGTCATTACAATTTAACAAGCATGAAATTTTAAAGACTTTTCATTTGACTTTAATCCAGCAATTTTAATTTATTTCCATTACATGAGCATATATGTACATAATCCATGCACATATATCATGTCCATGTATGAAAAAATTTCGGAAGTTCCTTCTCAATATATATTATAGCTTTACATCTTGACATCGCTCGTGTATGTAACAACGTATTTGATTTTAACGTAAGAAATCTCTATATTACTGAAAAATTATTACACCACGGTTTCCGATATCACAAACTTGTCAAAACGTTTACTAAATTTTATCATCAGTACAAGGCTTAGGGTCGTAAATATAAATCAACGTGCAAACATCTTGTGTTCGGGTATTTCATTTTATGGTAATATTCTATACAAAGCACAAAAATGTCGTCATTCACCTGAAAAGCTAACCTTTAAACAGACTTATCCACAAGGGATATAGTTACGATACTGTTGTCAAGTCATTGGAATTAATATTGATTCACTCATAGTATCTTTGAATCGGAAATAAACACATGTATTCTAAAAACCAGTTGTTGGCATGATTCGGGTTATGTTCTTCTCGTATAATATATGATGACATGATACTAAACACCTAACGGGAGGAAATGTTGCTGATTTTCTTAAAGATAAAGACATAATCTTTCAATCAGTTTAATTTAGGTCTGGAGCTGGCATGTCAGTAACTGGTAGTATTCTTTTGTTTATTTATATTGATCATTGTCATTTTGCTTAGTTTCCTTTGTTACCTTTTCTAACATCGGACTTCTTCTCAACTGAGTTATACTTTGCGTATTGCTGTGTGTTTGTTTATTCCACATTGGCTAGAAGTATAGGGGGAGGGTTGAGATCTCACAAAACATGTTTAACCCAGCCACATTTTTGCGCCTGTCTCAAGTCAGGAACCTCTAGCCCTTGTTAGTCTTGTGGTTTTTTTAAAATTTTGGTTCATTTGTTTTCGGAGTTAAGGGTGGTGTCCATTTCGCTGAACTAGTATGTTGTTTAGGGGCCAGCTGAAGCCCGCCTCCGGGTGCGGGATTTTCTCCCTGCGTTGAAGATCCATTGGTGGCCTTGGGATTTTATCTGCTCTTTGGTCGGGTTGTTGTCTCTTTGACACTTTCACCGTTTCCATTCTCTATTCTATATAGATTTCATTCTATAAAATATGACATTTTGTATAATCATATACACCTAAGACAATATTTACAAACAGTAATCGAATCTACAAAGAAATTGGATGGAAACTTTAATGGACCGTAGGAAAAGACGAAAACTTCAAAAGTTTTACAACATACTTTATAATCATGCTCCAAATTATCTGAGTAATTTGATACCTCCTTACCTACAAAGTATTACAACTTATCCCCTAAGGAATGGTAATGATATTATTGTTCATTTTTTTCGATTATCTTCTACTAGAGAATCTTTTATACCCTCCACTATTAAAGAATGAAACAATATTGATTTATCTTTACGTAATGCCGAATCAATATCAAGAATTAAAAGCGCACTAAAAAGACAGAGTTTTAGAGATATTGAACCCGTTCCTCGACACTTTTCATAAGGACCCCGCAAACTAAATATAATATTAACATAAGCATGATAAGTTAGATGCTCCGCTTCATTTCTTAATTATGATCTTTACAAAGTCAACATCATTGCTGACCCATCTTGTCGCCTTGGAAGTAAATATGAAGATGCATATCATTTCTTTTTTAAATGTCCTTTAAATAGAAATATTTATGATGATTTAGTTAGAAGCTTACACTGGTCACCTGACTGCTGTAGCTTGGATTTAAATCTTTTAACTAGGGGTAGTTACTTACTTACTAATGAACAAAATGAAATGGTTTTCAAATGTGTTTTTGATTCATAAAAAAATCAAAGCGATTCCTGATTATCTAGATTATACCCTTATGAAATCCACACATATCACCACACATCACATCTCTTTTCTGTTCATTGTTCCTTTTATTATATACCTAATTACAGTCTTTGTGTACACGCTAGTTACAGTAATTAATACATTATTTTAATTAGCATGCATTAAAATACTATTGTATATTATTGTATAGTAGGAGAAGACTTCATAAGTTTGTGTAACTTGTGGCTCATCCTTTTTGCATCTTATTTTGCAAATAAAATATGTTTAAACTAAAACCTAAGACACATTGATCGAATTTACAAAATAAATGCAAATGCACTCGTCGTAGCAGAAGTTCCAAAGATATCATAAATGGTAAGTAATTAAGGAAAATTTACTACTTTATAAAAAGGAAGCATCAAAATAGCAGAGCGTTAGTACATAGGGTTTATCAGATTGCATTTATATACCATAACATAGAATTTAAGCAGATAGGTAATACATGTAATATGTAGGTCAAGGTTACATAAATGTATTAGACGTTATTACCCAACAGTATACACCATCAAAATGTCATTCCTAAATTATATTGTATATAGTTAATTTTGCATTATTGTACATTTATTTACGGAATAAATATTTCAAAGAGAATCCTATTTCTTCTATTATTAATATTGCTCATCTGAGTATTTTTCATTAATTTCCCCTCCGTTGGCTCATTTGTACGACCTTAATTTTCAGTTGATTGGCTTTGATAAATTTGTGTCACATTTGTTGTGATGATGAGCTTTCTCAGATCTATAAGGATTATGTGTACACATACATTGGAAGATGCACTTGTCAGTCTACCAAGTGTTACTTCACCTGTTCACCTTGACCTCATTTTCATGATCATGTGACTTTCAAAACATTGATAAAGGATAGATATATTGGTGGCACGGCACGTGTAGTGACATTAGATGTATATGTCTTACAGGTATCACCTAACTTTGAAATTAGTTTCACGGTTGACTGACTTTGATAAATTTGTGTAACATTTTCTTGATAAGGTCGTTTTTAAGTAACTCTAAGGGATATGTCAAATGTACTTTGCGAGCAGATCGATACATTGGAAGGTGTACATGTCAGTCCGGCAGGTGTTACTTGATTTTGACCTCATTGTCATGGTCCAGTGATTGTTTTCTCAATAAGTTTAATCAATTTGGTGTTTAAATGCATTGGAATCAGTCTGGCAGATTTAAATTCGCCTTAATTTTTTTTTCATGGTCCAGTGATTTCCATTTCACATATATTGGCATATATTCACAATAACAAAGGATTTTTTTTTGCGCAACGCCATTCCTTTGTTTCTTACTTCTTTTAAAATTACTATTGGTTTTCCTGCCATTTTGTCCCTTTCTTTTATATAAAGTATTGAGACGTTTAAATTGTTGGTATTCTTTCCATAGGATTTTACATGTAGCGAAACGAAATCTACAAATAATTGAACGTTATCTGCTTGAACGATATCAACAAATGACTGGACGAGATGACCTGTATAGTAATCGTGACAAATGTAAACACGACGTATTCCTTATCATACAAATTTTATGTAAGTCTAGAATTCTGTAGGGTTTCCTTTAATTATAAAGTTTGGTACATGTATCTGTAATTGATTTCAATCTGGTGATTTACTCATAACAATTAATCAATTCAGGTTACCATGATGCGACATGAATTAGGTTTTCCCTTTCTATATCATGTATATAGATCATTCGTAGCTTCCAGTAAAATTAGTTAAGAATCACTTATAGTGCAATGCATTGTACCATGGTGAAAATTACTCAAGTTTCAAAATCATGCAGAAAAGTGTCAGTTACTATGGTAACCGTCAATACTTCAGATTCTCATAATCTAATATTTATAGAACCGTCAGAATTAGAGATATCGGGAATTTTTTATTTATATAATTGTTTCATAATGATTAAAATATCTTCACACCATTTAAAAAATGATATATTACAAGCTCTTGTTTGACAAAATCAATTTGTTCAAAACAACCATTTTAAATCTTAAGCATAAACTTAAGGACGTTGCAGTTACAAAAGGGATATATGATGTTTGTTTCCATTTTAAAATATAGACATATATTTTTTAGCAATACAATAGAGGTGCTAGCTGACGGGGTTTTACTTTAAGAGCTTTACCGGCCATCAAGTCTTATGGCAGATAGAATTTTCAGCAATACCTAAGTATTGTCGGTTTTCATTTCTCAACTTTACTGGCTATCAAGTCTTAAGACAGATAGAATTTTCAGCAATGCTCAAGTATTGTCGGTTTGTAGGAAATAATTTTCTCAGCTTTAACGGCTATCAAGTGCATCTATGTTGTTATTCTAAATAATATTTACTCGTTTTGTTATGGTGGTAATTATGACGTAGGTTTTCAGTAACATTAACTACATTCAGATAAATGACCTGAGAGATAAGAATAGGTATAAGAACTTGTTTGACTAAGGCCTTATCACATTAAAGGATTGGTAATTAAACTAGCGGTCATAAAGGTAGGCAAATAATGCCCTTATGTAACATAAGATGTGAGGTTATCGTCATTTAGCAAACTAATTCCGCTGTAACAGATGGTAGGGGTCATCTTGAACTTGCACTGAGGTGCAATATTTTCTCCGCGTCGAGAGTCTCACTGTAACAAAAAAAGCGCTGTTGTTTCGCTCAAAGTTGTGCCACGTATCTTAAGTGATTTTTTTCATTTTAAATATTCCTCTCTTCATATTAAATACGACGAAAATATATCTGAAATAGCAATTGTTGAAGATACATTCAGCAGGTCAGTGAGATTTTTAGAAAAATCAAGGATAAAAAAAAGAAGGAAACTTTTATATCTCTGCTGCCATGTGATATGGAATATCTGTTATATAATGGCATAAAAATTTTAAAAACAACTATTCAGAAAGTCTTAGTAGTTTTCTTTTAAAAATATTTATGGTCTTTAATTATTTTTTTCTTTTTTCCCATCTTTTGAATAAACCGAACTATGATATCCTCTGTATACTAAATTCTCCATGTCTTAAACCAAAAGTGGGGATACATTATTTTTCGCATCAAAGAAAAAAAAATAATAATCTAAATTTAAATGTAATCTTGAAAACAATTTCCACTTCAACTTTTTGGATTGTTGTTTTGGTCTTCAAAATTTTAGGCCTTGAGCACAACTGATGAGTCGTAAATCGACGAAATGTGCACATCTTGTGCATCAAAATTGGTATCAAATAATTTTATTCTAACCACTGAGTCGATGCCACTGCTGGTGGTCTACAAGTCCTCAAAGGTTCCCCAGCTCAGTTGCTATTATTTTGATACTATCCCGAAATTGATACTTAAGGTGGTACCCAACACCTTGACTAAAATAAAATTGGCTCGTTTAATTTTCATAAAATTTTTAGGAAATATTTACTTTGACCTGTTGACATAAATGTTGATTTTTTTTTAGTAAATAGAATTTCAAACTTCGCGGGAATAATTTCATTGAATATATAGCAGTTTAGCAAACATCAATTTTAATCATAGAGAAGCTTAATGACTCTTTACTTATTAAACTTGATTAAAACGCTCTGGTGATTTTTAAGGCTTATCTCCCTGTAGTGTTGGGTACCACCTTAAAATTGACTGTTACAAAATTGTAAAATTTGTGATCTTTTTATTATATCTATATTTATATATAGATATTTGTATATCTCACTCGTGCATAGCTCTGTCCTTAGACAGTTTTGGGTTCACACCTTTTGGTCATTTTGGTATTTTGGAATTTGCTCTTAAAACTTTTGGATTGTTATTCTGGTTTTCAACATTTTAGGCCTTGAAACCAACTAATGAGTCGTACATCGCGAAATGTGCTCACCCAGTGTATCAAAATTGTTATCAAAGAATTTTATTTAAACCAACATAAGATTATGTTAAGCTACACAAGTGGTCATCTGTATGTTTTATATTATTTCTATTTATTTTTAGAAACTTTAAACATGTTCAAAGACTTCGTGTTTATATGTAAGTTGTTTGTTTAGTTTGTATAGTTTGGGTTTTACGCCGTTTTCAGTACATTTGGCTATTTCGCGGCGACCAGTTTTTATTGGTGGAGGAAGCAAGAATACCCGGAGAGAACCACCGACCTTCTGTAGGAAAATTGCCAATCCTTGTCAATTTAGATCGGAGTCGAACACACCCCGCCACAGTTGAGATTCGAGCTCACAAACTCAGTGTTGTCAGTTGACAGGCTAGTGATCATTAATAATCATGACGAACTACCTAGACCACTCGGCCACCGAGGCCCCTTCTGTAAGTTGTTAATTTAGTTTAAGGACTCTAAACCATGTTAGAGGCAGTGAATTCTGTTTTTTTTTATGGCAAATAAGTCACTTCAGATATTATAACCAAAGCTGAAACATAATTTGTCATTTTTTTTAGTTTGTACTTGGCGTTGTTTTCTAAGTTTGCCGATATCAGTGCCATTACGTACATTGATTGATGGAACATTCAGGACGTTTGGGTTAATCAAATGGCCAGTCAATAAACATATTTACATTAGGGAAAACGCAAGAAAACAAAGTCTTTACATAAGGGTGGATACAGATCAAAGTCTTTATGTCAGGGTGACCATTTGAGAACAAAGTCTTTACATAAAGGCGAAAGCATGAGAACAAATTCTTTATATAAGAACTAAAACGAAAGAAAAAATTCTTCACAAATGAGAGGACATATGAGAAAAAAGACTTCACATAAGGGAAAGCACTTGAGAACAGTCTTTACATACGGACGAACGCATGAGAACATATTCTTTGGATAAGAACATGTAATAACAAATTCTCCATAAATGCGAGAACACATTAGAACAAAGTATTCACATAAGGGCGACCATTTGAGAACAAAGTCTTTACATAAGGACGAACGCATGAGAACAAATTCTTTACATTGGATGAACGCATAAGAAAGAACAAAGTCTTCTCAAATGCGAGAACACATGAAGGTCAAATCTATACATAACGGCAATCGCATTAGAACAGATTAGTTTTTACACATGGTGCGAATACCAAGTAAAAAAAAATAACACAAAAAAAACAAATATTATAAACATAAATTGAAAATTCTATTTTGGCAATCATCATTAAAGTATAGAGTTTATTTACATTCATGGTGTATGTTATTTTAACAGGCTTAACCATTGGAATCAGTTATCTTAGTACAGTAAATGGTAAGAATTATTGTTTAAATAAAAAAAAATCTTATTCACAAATATTTTTTAAATGATTTAAACCACTTATAAGTCCTTTGAGCATAAACTGATGTTAAAGATATTTTTTTAAAGAAGTTCTACATATTAAAGTTTATCTCAATGGTTAGTATTTGAAAATCTGTAGATTTTTCAATAAAAATCTACATTTCACTTTAATCACCGATTGTAACCCTCTGCAATAGTCTAATGTTTAACAGTCACTCATTCTACTGCCTGCATGTTACTTCGGCATTATGAAGAGGGGTACAAGTAAACTTGTATCAAATTTTTAAAAATCTGTTACATAAAAATGTACAATTTCTCTAACTCTATGCGCATTTATACAACTCTTAATCGTTTGATAAATTCTGATATCACCAAACGTTGGTAAAATGCTCGCATTATCCACCCTCGATAATTAGATTTTCATTTTTTAAACTGCTCGGACAAGCCTAGCAGTTTTAAAATGAAAATTTGATTATGTCGAGTTAATAAATTTCATAATCAACTGGTCATCGTTGTCGAATCTATATTCATTCTACTGCGTGCATGTTACTTCGGCATTATGAAGAGGAGTAAAAGTAAACTTTTATCAAATTTCTACACTTTCTATAATATTATAAAATGAATTTATCTAGGACTGGATTGCTTATCATGTCAGAATGCAGCAAACATAACAGATTGTCTTTCAACAACTGCGAAGTGTGACGAAAAAACAGAGGTAATGAATAATTTTGTCAGATTTCGTAATAAGGGGCCGAATATCTAGATAATTGTAAACAGACAGTTTGAATCAATTCCGAACTTAGTTGACAAGGATTGTCTGTTTTGCTATCAAAGTCGTTGATATTCTTCGCATATTCTACGGCTTCCTCGGGTGTAGACAGTTTTGCGAGAGTCAAATATCATAAAACCACTACAAACGAAATCATTTTCGTGTGATTATTTTACATTGCTAATATTTGTTGATAAAATTGATGCATTCAAATTAGTAGTTCATCGATTAAACACAAAAATACAAAACTAAGTTCAAAGCAGGAATGAAACGTATTCTCTTACTCTTTTCCTGTGGTTATAATAGTTTTACTCTCTCGATGTCTAAGTTTTCGATTCATTCTCGAACTAAATGGTCCCATCGCAATATTTTACATTAGTGTGATACCATTGGCACATTGGTTTCGGACAAGAAGATCTTAATTTGAATTCTTGAATTTTACTGTAGGGTCCTGTATGTTTAACGAAGATCGGCTTTAGCGGCCATCTTGGATGAGACTTCGGGAATTCGGGTACATTTTTCACAGAAACATTGAGTGAATTTTCTCATAAGGTCATTTGTTAAATTAAAATCGGCTATTTTGTTTGGCGATATTGTTCATTGTATCCAATTTTTAAATCGGACCACCTTTGTTTGTTTGTTTAGTTGGGGGTTTACGCCGTTTTCAGCACATTTGGCTATATCGCGGCGGCCAGTTTTTGTTAGTGGAGGAAGCCGGAGTACCCGGAGAGAACCACCGACCTTCGGTAGGAAAATTGGCAATCCTTGTCAATTTAGAGAGGAGTTGAACACACACCGGCACAAGTGAGATTCGAACTCACAACCCCAGTGTTGACAGGCTAGTGATCATTAGTAGTCATGACGAACTACATAGACCACTCGGCCACCGATGACCTCTAATTAAGCCATATTATCGATGTTTTAGTAACATCGGTAATATGGCTTAGAGGTCCGGACTATTGGATATAATTTCGAAAGGCCACTATGCAAGAACCATTCCACCAAAGTTTGATTAAATTATTCCAGTGGATTCAAAGAAGAACATTTTCAAAGGAAAGTTTACGACTTAGGATGTCAAGTTATGGTAATTGACCTAGGACTTGGTCCTATTGTTCAGTTGAGCTAAATATCCATGGGTTTAAAAAAATCATTATTTTTTTATAAAGAAAATTCCAATTTTCGTTTCTCAAATTCCTTTGATTTATTCCTTGTATAAGCTCGACGTCGGGTTGAAGCCCTTGGTCCGATATGGGAGTCTCGAGCTGAAAACACCATAATATAATAAATCAAATAATTATTATTCACTGAAGAAAATATGAAATGTTGAGAATTTTTTTTTTCAGAAATGCTTCCTCGACAGAACAATTTTAGCCGACTTGACGTCAGTGTTTACTGCAGGATGTAGAGCCAACCAGGTAAGTACATGTACATGATATGTTCTAGATATCTTACCTCGCGGGTAAAACATGATGATTTTGTTTGAACTTATTTGTTTATAGTGGATAGGTAAACTTTATTTTCTATCCACTGGACCTCATCAGACGAGCCTTTAAACCTATTATGGATCCTAATATAGAACAAACGTTTTTATTTATTTAATATTCTAAATAATATTATTAAATATTCGGGTCAATTTCTATTACTTTTTGGAATATCGCCAAGAAAATGAAATTCATAACCAAAACCATTTTACCGTCTCATGATATAGTTTACATAAACAGACTTACAGCAAAAAATTCGTTTTGATTTTGAGTTTCCTTCACGTTTAGAAATTGTCTTGAAGACGTTAATTTGGCAAATTTGTGTTAAAACTGTCCCCAAAAGCAAAATTTAGGTATCCAGAAAAACTTTTGGTAATCTATTTGTTTGTTATTATTAGCAAAAAGCCTTTAGGCGACTTCTTGAAAATGGCCCTAGAAGTGAAATAAATACAGGGGAAAATGACCCTACTTCTTTCCATCCCGAATCCTTGGCTTCGAAGTCTGTTGCCTGTCTCTAGGCATTTAGTATCAATTTGAGTATTGATCCAATGCACTATCGATCTGAGAGTAAGCTGTATAACATGTTTTTTAAAAATCGCTAATAAATAGTTTGTGGTTCCTCTTCCTCTGAGGTCAGACGTCTCTGGTCGTTTTAATTTGAGCCATATGACTTCATATCTAAAACTGGAAAATTAGTCAATTTATTAATTTTTCTTGACTAACTCATTTATCTTTTAAGGAGCGTTCATTTGATTAGCATTGACTTTCGGAGAAAAAGAAGAAATTTAAAGATAAAGCTGTTTCTAAAATTTGTTGAAAAAAAGACAGGCTCAATAGTTTGATAGACAAAATGCATCTAACATTGAATAGTTATTGATTTGGAAAATTGTTGCTCCCTGACAGTATAACGTTTCAATTGCGGTTGAAATATTCTGGACACACCAACTAGCCTAAGGATTTAAGTACTTAAAGTTTACCGGTACTATAAGTTACACGTGTAGGCTTGTAGGCTACGGAAATATATAAGACTTGGTATTAGTATACATATGCAATTTTTACAGGCGTTATCCTCATAACCGGGATAATTTCTGCAAAAATAACTCTTATCAATTCTGAAATCTATAAGTGATACGCAGGAAAGGAAATTCAATATCTCGTCGGGTTTTTAAAAACATGAAATGTGATATTCCGGTATCAAACATAGACTAGTTCAAAGTGTCGGGGTTGTGGCATTTTCGACCACAGACTTTATAACCATTTTTATCTTTAAAAAGTTGACATTTTCAATTAAAGTCTGGTGATTATTCGGCAGTTAATTGTATTAACAACTGGTTGGTCTATGTCGTCTGCTTACAAATAACTAAAAACATACGGCTTTCTCATAATGACGAATAGTTGTCTTAAAATAATCTGTTTGTCTTTTAATCGATTTATTTTCTTTAAAACTCATGTCACCTTTTCTCTAAAGGTTTGTGATTTAATCGCTGGCGCAGGAAAACGAGAAGTTGGTTACAAACTGAAGAGGACAACAGTTGCATGTGCACAGTGTTGTAACACTACGGCTAACAACAATACAGGAATACCATGTAACGGATACCTGTGCAATCAAAGTGAGCAATTAATGGAACAATCAGTTAAATTTTTTATTCGACTCGGGGAGGGGGGGGGTAGTGCAAGGAAGGAATATGGAAAGAAACATTTAAACTCAAAATTATGGTGGGGTAATGCAGGATTGAACGCACGTATTCGATTGATTTAGAAATGGTGTGACTTAAAACCGAAGAACAACAACAAAAGCTCTAGTCCTTTGCTTTAATTTTTGGCACAATCATGTCAAATTAGTTAATTTATTTGGCGGGATTTTGTAACACTTTGGTATTCGGAAATTATACAATTTTGTTTTAAATTCCTTTACATCTAGTGCTGGTGACAATAAATGAAACGAACCCCTTTTTTAAAACAGCAGTTATACATGTTCAAATGATTTTACATTTACAGATCCATCTGCCCCGGGAGAAACCTGTGCTATATGTGATGAAACTGGCGATCCAACAACATGTGCAAATGTTGAACAATGCCCGCCAAACGAGGTAAGTTAACAGTATTTTTTGTAAATGTCTACAAAATTACTTTTAATAAGAACAAACACAAAGACCTACAAAATGTTAGGCATTGACCATTCATCTTTTATGGGGGTGGGATGAAAAAATTTTTTGATTCCAGATTGTTTGGAAAAAAATAATTTCGAAAATAAAGCAAAAAACAATTTTTGATTGTGGTTATAACTGAAAAATATAGTTTGTTTTCCTGAAAGAAAAAAATGGGAAAAAAAGAAGAATAAACAAGTCTTTGGACTGACTTAATGTACAAAAATTAAATACACCCCAAAATGAAACTTAATTTATATTCTAATTCGCCAAGCTCAAAGGAATATAAAGTATTTATCAAATAAAACTCAACGCATAATATTGTGCCTCCAGGTATAGCAGCTATTTATTTTAACACATGTTCAAGTAAAATACATTGTTTCTTTATAAAAGTTATACAATGCCCTGAAATATACTGCCAGCCATCCAAGAATCCACTCAAGTCCGTCATACAGTAAAAACTACAAAACAGAAAAATACACATTAGACAGGCGTATTATAAAGATAAAAACATCATACATCAGTAATTAAATTATACACATAAACGTCTTCAAAAACGACTGCTACATATTCTGGAAGGCAACTTCGATTAAACTTTTACGTCATAACAACCGTTTAAATACTACTACTAGTGCACGCACTGCACGGACTATACCATAAAAACCGCATTGCGGACATTTTCATCCAATCGTAATTAACATAAACACTGACCATGTGCTTACTGTAACAAAAACGTGTGTTAATAGTACTCAAACACTAAAATATTTTGTGTTCGTTACCTTTAATAAAAACATCTATGTTTTATGGTCACAAATATTTCCAAAACACAAATGGCTCTGTTTGGGTATTCTCAAATTGTTTATGCAGGACATAAAAACGGCATGAAATAATGCATATTATTAAATTTATTTTAAAAAAAAAGGTTTAATACAAGTCCATATATAAAACAACAAAGATACCATGCTAATTGTTCTTGATTGGAAGCTGTGCTCTTCACAAAACACTGATATCTTGTCAGTTTGTTCAAAAGTTTATAACTACATAAATCCATTCATCTTTGAAGTACATAATCATAACTCAACATTTAAAATTCATATATAAGTCTTACATCACAGGCAGTTGACCACTGCACCTAGTTTCTCACTTTTCTGCTTTTATTTTCAATATTTCAAGGCGATATATGACATGACAATCTATTTCTCCTATGTAGGTCGATCTAACCCACCTACTATGTGTAAAGTTAGACGCTCACAGGGGCCTGTTGTTCACCTATATTCTGTTTGACATCGAAGTTAAGTTTTAGTGTCAATGGACACAATTATAAAAGATTAACAACTATGGTCAATGTTAGGTAAATCCAGTTACAGTGTCCATCATCTTGATTACAAAAAGTAACAACGTAAGAACTTTTGGAAAGTACCTTGCAAAGATCAATCATGACAAATTGAAACTATATGAGGAAAAGTCATTTCAGAGAAGATAATGTAGGAAATTTAACCACTCAGAAAAGCCCATGTTGGAACCTTACAATCATGTTTGCTACATGTAGCAGAATGACACTAGTGTATTGTATTTTTTTTGCATCTTTATTGATATCATTTAAAACACAGTTTGGTGTCTGTCTGATTATTTGTTCTTTGAAAGAAAATATTAAATACTTTTCTCATGCTGTTCAATGTTAAATGAGTCGAGCAATGGTGAAAATGTTTGATTTCCAATCGGCATCTTAGTAACACTTCTTAGGAAGTATCTTGCAACGAATAATCATGACAACTTTCGAATCCATGAGTCAAGTAGTTTCAGAAAAGAAGATCTTTGAAGCCATATTTGATATCATAATGGTACCAAAGTGGAAAAAAAGATTATTCGGCTCCTCATAAGTATCACTTCCACCATTTCAAACCATTCTATTAAATTGTTCGTCAGAAGAAGAATTTTAAAAACATGTACATTTCTTAAGAGCACAATGTTAAAAAAGCCTCACAGCAATTTTGAATTTCCAATCGGCACGAAATGAACATTCATGAAAAGTTTCAAATTTATAACTCAAGTATTTTCAAATTAAGATATTCGAAATTTAAGCAGTCGGAAAAGCCACTTTTCGGGCCTGTCAGTAATGTTTATTGGTAGAATGGCACAAAACTAACACGAATTATTCATCGTTCATAGGTGTCCTCGTACATTTTTGTCGTAGGTATCAAATCCACCAAGCTTGGTATTAGTCTTTTGAATTCACAGTTCTTCAGGACAGGAAATTTTAATTCATTTGCTGTCGACCATCTTGGATTTACTATCGTCATCAAAGTAACAACACTGTTTAAGGACCTTTATCATTGTTCATAGAAACGTATTTGTAAAGTTTGGGTTCAGTTGGGTACATCTAACCCTAACTAACCCTAAAGGTTTCCAAACATTAGCCAATGAAATATTTTAACAGGCTCTGGTGGCCATATTTCTTTAACAATCGTGACCAAAGTAACAACACTTGGAAAATACTTTACAACAAACATTCTTGTCAAGTTAGTCGGTTGTTCTCAAGAAGATCAGACCGTGAAAAGTTAACGGACGGAAAACCCGCGACAAGCGATGGCAACACACTTTTTAAATAGCTGAGTTGGGCCTAAATAGTTTTTACTGCTCTGAATATTTTTTTATCAAGCAGAAAAGGAAAAACTAGGTCTGTCCAGTTGTCTATACATCCCATGGGTGTATTGGCATTATGATGATCCTTCACTGAGAAATTTCTGCGAAATGTTATCCATATTTAATTGAGTTTTGGCACTTCAATGAAATGATATCCTTCTTCTTACTTATTCAATAAGTGAATTGCCAATACCTTGGTTTCAACTACAGATTTATATTGATAGTTGAGGAGTAAATTGTTTATATTATCCTTCAAAACTAGAAATGAACTTGCAGCTCTTTAAAACATACGCGTGATAAATCTGTAATCAGGGGTGAGACATACCCCAGTTAAAGGTGAACTTTTGAAAATTTACAAAGAATGTTGAAGAATTTGAAGAATTTATGGGTGAGACTTATAATTCTAAAAGAAATTTAAGGCTATTTGGGAATAAAATAGGTTATTTTACATCCTTAAGTAGGAGATATCATTATTCATCAACATGAAAAAGCATCAGATTTCTCACACTTTCTTTAACATTGATATTTTTTGTCTTTCTGAGCTTTTACATGTATGTGATGCACGTTTCGTTTTGCATGCTTTTGTATTTTTGTTACATTACGTATTTATAAAAATGTAAAAATATGGTGTGTCAGTGAGACAAATTTCATCAAAGTTTGGTCCCTACTGATCATGTAATTTCAAAGAATAGTTTTAATATTTTTGCTGATTTTCTGTTTTTTTTTATAATGGTGGCCAAATTGTACAAGGTCTGGCACCTGAAAATAATTTTGTGGTTCCAATTTGCCCAGTCGTTTCAACGGTAAAGATTAAAACAAAAGTTTATGGGCGACACTGTTGGCAGATACCAGGTGATGGCAATATAGCACCTGTGGTCTGGGCAAGGTAAAAAATGAGAATGCTGGTTGTTATCTGACAGCTGTTGTACTTCAAAATTAATTTAAAAAATTGTAAAAAAGACTAGATTAATGATATAGTGAGGGACCATACAAAAATTATAAATAGGATGGACAGCAGTTCATATGGGGAAAAATCTAAAGAAATTTACCTAGTGCTGTATCAATGATCCAAGAAGAGAATCAATGTTCCATTCGAAAAAAAAACACTCAAAATCTTAAAACCGGTATTCTAATAAGCGCATTTTAAAATATGTCACTTAAGGCACCACAGTTTTTTGGACAATTTTTCCTTTCTGATAGTCTGCAAGGTAAGTGGTGCCAAATAAAGTAATTTTTAGAGTAAATTATGGTATCAAAACCTTCCTCAAGTAATTTGTTTGTGATATTTTTTCTGTTTTTGCACAGGCATTCGTTTTATACAATAACACCCCAATACAGGCATTCATTCTATACAAACAAAAGCCCATACATACATTTCTGTATACAAATATTAGCCCCATACATTACTGTATACAAATAACAGCCCCATACATTACTGTATACAAATAACACCCCATACATCACTGTATACAAATAACAACCCCATACATTACTGTAAACACATAACAGCCTAATACATTACTGTATGGTAATGTATGGGGCTGTTATTTGTATAAAACGAATGCCTGTGATTTTTTGCCAGTAAAATGTCAGCAAAATTGTTTAAAAAAAATTTGGAAAATATTTCGCTTCTGCTCGATAGAGCAAAAATATTTTGATCAAAAGATGAATGGTCCGTGCCTTTATCAATTATAATAAAATAAATTATCTAATCCTGTGCAATTCTGAAACAAGGGAGTGGTCATGTAGTGCTTGTCTTATGATATGAGCTGTTTTGTATCTTTGTATCTTTGAACGGAACCCGAAAGTCTGTATATTTTATAAGCTATTAAATTGACATAAACCCCATATCCATTTTTTATAACATTTCGAT
The DNA here is from genome assembly GCA_028015205.1 of Mytilisepta virgata. NCBI lineage: Eukaryota > Metazoa > Mollusca > Bivalvia > Mytilida > Mytilidae > Mytilisepta > Mytilisepta virgata. The sequence continues at coordinate 74,444,356 of CM051521.1, forward strand.
TACTTCTACAGTGAACTATGAACTGTCCACAGGAGGACATATCACCTCAACCTGACAAATTATTCTGACTCCCAGCCAACCAGTCCTTTGTTCTTACTCCTAAACGCCGCATGCTTGGCGGAGAAGCAGCAAATACCAATTTTTAATGTCTTTGGTTTGACCCGGTCGGGGATCGAATCTGCGACCTTCCGCACTCGAGCAACTACCACGAGACCATCGAGGCGGTTAAAATTCCAAATATCATAGCACTTTTCTAAATTTCCGTGTATACGACGACGACAGAAGTGATAACACCCGTATCAATTATATTCTAGGTTTGTAAAGTAGATAAAAAGTGGGCTAATGGTGGAGTCAGTTTCGAACTAGGGTGCCAGTTGAAAACGGTAAATATGTTTTATTAAAAATCTGATAAAAAATCATTCTAATGCAACATTGTTTGTAAAGCTGATTTTCATTGGATGACGTTGTAGGTTTCAACCAATCAATTTGGCATTTGCTGCCCTTTGAGATCACCCCGCATGCAAAGCGTCAATTTCGGATTTCAAAAATCCTGGTTTTGTTTAAACTCTTAAAACTTGGATTAGAATGGAAAGAACAATGTTTTATTTTAACATTTGCCGGTATAAATTTTTGATATGACGGTTGCGAATATCCATTTCTCTAATACTCTTGATCCGTTTGATAAATTCCGATTTCACCACACGTTGGATAAATACGGCGCGTGAAATTTCCCGCCAGAAAACGTTCGGAAGACGTCTCTGAGTTTGACATTGTCATTAGAGAAAAAGTTTCTATAACTCTTGACGCGTTATTATGAAATTTATCCACTCTAACTGCTCGTACAAGTCTCGCAGTTTAAAAATTAAAATTTAATTATCTCGAGTTGATAAATTTCATAAACAATTGGTCGTCGTTGTAGAATCTATATTTACTAAAGCGTAAATTATATTTGCAACCATCAAATGCTCAACTAATGAGGTAAATATATTTTTAATAAATAAAACTGTTATCTCCGTACTTACGTCCTTTAAATGTTATTATTGAAGTTACCGAGATAGCATTACAACTACTGATCCCTAGCCTGTCAACAAGCCAAGCTTCTGACTAGTTTCTTCCGATTCCGATCTTAAGTGACAAGGATTGTCAGTTTACAATATACTAGCTGATGGTCAATGGTTCTCCACACTTCTAGCATCACTAAAACACTAACTGCTGGAAGTTGAGTAACGCTAAATAAAACAAAGAAACAAATAATACATGTAACTTCAATTATTTTAACTTGAATGAATTCAATTTTTTTTGATTTTTGAATACATTCTTTTTCTTTCTTCACACCAACCTTTGTTATTGAACTGTCATGGTCGACTGATATATAGAAATTTTAAAGTGAAACAAAAAAACAAACATTTTACGATACAGTTCGCGTTCTAGACAAAGGTCAAAGGATCTTTGAGATGTCGAATGTGCTACATTTATAATGATAAATAAACAAAAGGTAAAAGTGATCAATAACGAAAAACCATCAATAAAAGGTAAAAGGCCCAAAAGGATCACGAGCACAAAAAATGTCATACATTCAGAATCTCATCCATCACTAAATCCTTGCATGAACTAAACCAACCCAATAGGGTAAAACGTTCAATTTATTTCAATTAATTGTATTACGAGTTTTACTTAATTTCATAGGTTTGTGACCAAACGCTTAAAATATACAGAGAAAGTCATGGGACTGGTGCAGGAAGAAGAAATGATCATGGAGATATAACACTGTGTTCTGCGTGTTGTAGTGGTAGAAACTGTAATAAGGATAAATGTGAAGAAGTTAGGAAGAGTAAGTAATAAAAATAATTTTTTACATTGAGTCTCGGGTGATATTTTTGTTGAAAAATCTAAGTTAACCCTTTGTTTAATTGATGATAAGGCTTCAAAAAATAGTTTTGAGTTACCATTTTGTAATTTTTGGCAAAACAAACTGTTCTTTTTGAAACCTTAACATTTTGGGATATCGATTTCATTATTTTTATACAAAATGAAAGTTTTCCACATAAAAGTAAGACAGTGCAAACATTAGACCGATAGGACATACATTGAAATCTGTATGATTTCTTGAAGGTTTAGGTATACATGTACATGTATCTAAAATGCACTTATATATTATCATACCAACCTTCGAAAGAATGTATTTTGTCATTTGTATTTATTCTCTGCTTTTTTTCTTGCAGAGCAAAAGTGCAATGACCCTGTAGTTTGTGGTCCTTAGAGAGTGGTAAATTTTTCTAAAAAGAATATCAATTAATAAAGTTAATAAATCATACAATCTTATACTTGACGAACTGTTACATGTAATTTGGTTAAAGGACAATCAAACTCGTTGGATGAATTATTAAATTCCAAACATTACATGATTTTATTTAAAGAAAAAAAATTTAGTAGTATATATAAAGTCGTATTTGAGGAAGTGCTGAGGAGGTGCCAGATTTGACGTTACCGGATCCGGATATGACGTCACGGGAACAGAAAATGATTTCACCGGAACCGGAAGTCACATGACAAGAACCGGAAGTACAAAGAAGTGGTTTGCGCGCATGTGCAACCGGAAGTGATTGTTTTCCCGCCATTTTCTATTATTTGTTAACGGAAGTGACGAAAGTCACCTGCTAGGACCCGGATGCTGGGTCTGCGCATGCTTGACAGGAATTAGGATGGATTATCTCCCCTTTTCCCGCGCTTTCATTCTCAGTCGTCTCTGGAAGAAGAGCAGCGATGAGCAGCGAAGAGCAAGAGAAGAGCAGCGAAGAGCAGTAATGTGCAAGAGAAGAGCAGCGATGAGGAGCGAAGAGCAAGAGAAGAGCAGCGATGAGCAAATATACTACTAATGTTTTTGTTCGATTTCTTTAGAATAACATGGCCAACTGTTGTCCTAATCTGGAGACAGAATACATCTATTGACTTTGAACTAGGTTGCTATCAGAATTTATCAAAGCGACAAAATGGTAATATTCACCGAGCCGTTCTCGAGATGAATATTCATTTTGAAGGTTGAAAAATCGATAGCAACTTACATGTAGTTCGAAGTCAATAAGTGTTTTATAACATGATCAGTGTAATTTTATTCAACAGTATTCAACAAATATAAATTTATATTTGAGTATTTTTAGTCAATTTAAGGAACATTTGCGAACAATTTTAGTAAAGTCCCTATTCGGATTTTAGATGGGTGTGACCAGACATCGAGTTCGAGTTCAAGTTAATGTTCGAGTTGAGTTCGAGTTGAAGTTCGAATGAATCCGAGATATTAATTTCTAATGTAATTTATCGAGTTACATTTCGAGTTAAAAGTCGAGTTTAGATAAAGGAAGTTGTTTTTGTACAAATAGCGATGCCGATATTCGTACAAACTTTTTTCTAATACGGAAATCAGTGACGAATTGGAAGTGATGTTCAACAGACATTTTATTCACAGTTCACATGATAAAATCCTGCTACATGGGCCTTTAGAGTACTTCAAATGCTAATAATTTCCGATTTTGTATTTTTTATTAAGATGTCAATGAGAATATAAGCGGTTTTTTATTCCGGGTGTAGACCGTCAATCCTGGCAAAACAAGTCAACCATACTCTACCATACGGTATTCAACATGTGGACGGAGGTATATACACACTATATTTGCCCCAAATTTAGAAAAAATGTGAACACGACATATCAAGCCTATAAATACTCTATACTACAAACAATATATAAGCTCACCTGTAAACATTATTGTTTCGGTGCATCATTCGACACAATTTTGACACTTGACACCTATAATGATGATTTAGGCCGAATTGCCCAGTGGATTTAGAGGAGGTGTTAAAAGTGCATTCAAAAGAAAAGGTCTAGTGTGAAACTAAGTTCGGCGGCGGTGGCCATTATGGTCGAGGAGGTCAGAATTATAGGACATCGTTTTGGAAGGGGACCATCTAAAGATCAGTAAAATTTGGTTGATTTTGAATTTTTAGTTTCAGATCTAAAAAAATTCCTTCCGCCTTTTCTATAATTACATATAGCTTCGACAACTATTTTGGTTGAAGGTCTGGGACAACAGACACAAATTTAGAAGACCTATTCCTCCAAAGTTTGGTTCCAATTGAACTAGCAATTTCAGAGGAGATCTTCAAATTGTATTCCCCATAGGGTCCTAAGTTTACAAACACGCAAGATAAAACATTTAAAGGATTTTTTTTCAGAAAAAGTGTACGACGGCAGATGACGGACACCAAGTGATGGCAAAAGCTCATATGGCCTTTATGATTTTTCTATAGTAGAGATATTTAACACGGTATACAATCGGCGTATCCGAGACAATCAGTAAAACCGAGTCTTTACATTTAAACTGGTTGATTGGCCAAGTATGAAAAGTCATACAATTAAACTTTGACCCCTTTTGTTTTCCATAAAAAGACATACCGAGCCATCAAACTTTAAACGTATCCGGTGTTATCGATGGTCTCGGGTGTGCGTGGTCAAGTTTCATCAACTTACACGGTACATCGACGATATGAAGAAAACATCAAGAAAGCCAATCAAAAATATAAAGGGAAATAGACAGAAAGACGTTAAAGTTTATGGTACACATTACAACTCATTATTATCAAGCTTCCAGACCAAGTATTAACCATTTCCTACATATATACAAGACAAGAAAACTTTGAAATTTTCATCCATTATGTCTAGCAGTAAAATTTTAAAGTCTCGGCAAAGAGGAAGTAGATGGGAGACAGACCTAAAAATTATTTACTCGGTACCACTCATCATTATCAAGCTACAGGCCTAATATAAAATCATTCCAATATGTACAAGCCAAGAAAACTTCGACGAAAGATTTTATTTCGGAACGGAGGACATCCCGATTATTATGCAGGGGTATAAAAATGCTACACTATTTTTGTTTGTTTGTATTTAATATTGATATAAAAAAAAATTCAAACTGATGGTGATTTCAAGATGAAGAACAACAATAAAAGCGTTGTTCCATTGCCCTGTTTACCATTTATTAGTTGGGATTTTGTCTCATGTACATTTACTCTATATCCCTTCATTTTTCGTTAATAACTACACTTTTATTTTATACCACATTGTAGTATAATTTAATCAACTGCATGGTTTTGACAATACCATTTTAAATCTAAATAAAACATTGATTCGAACACGAATTCCTCGTAAAGTTGTGGTTTGGGGCATGATGAGGCGGTCAGTCTAGATTCATTGATACCTACATCAATTGTCCAGATGATTAAATGGCGACGAATAAAAATCAACGCACAATAATTTACCCAAAGGGGGAGGGGATACTCCCCAAAATTTTCTGCACGTAGGCTAATACTATTTTTTTGGAGTCAAATTTCGCGATTTTGCTATATTTTTTGGGTCCCAAAAATTGCAAGTATTTTTGTTTGACCTCCATCCCGTAAATTTAATCCGTAACACGAATACTAACGCGAACGCTAACTCGAACTTTAACTCGAACTCGAATTCAATGTTTAGTCGCACCCTTTTTAGATCATATTAGGTTGCTATAAAATTTTGCATAACCTATCACTTTTATTTTTAGATGAAAACCATGAATTCGGATTTTTTTTATGTATGTTAGGTTGCTATCGAGGGTAGTTACAACCTCTTCTGCTATTTATGGCCAAACAGGGTCAAGAAAAATACCATCATGTAAAATATACGAGTTATTGCACATGATTTTATTTAATTTGAGAAGCAGCAGGCTCTGCTGTTGGGTGTGAAAATACTATCACCACAAAGCGTCCAAGCTGTGCTATAAAACAACATGATGCAAGTCCAACAAAATTTCAGTAATGACGAATTGCCATTCAACTATTTATTTATTTTATAATTTTGAAAAAAAATCAATTATTGTCAAACGAAATTATAAGTTTAGCTGAACATCTATTTAATATAATTTTCATATATTTTTTTTGCTTTAAGAATATTAAGGCTTCTACTGTTTTAAACACCCAATGGTGTTTAAAATTTGATTCGCCGTCATGCGAAATCTGAAAAATACCATTAGGAGTGATAATTGTAATTGCCTAAAGTATGAACTGCTATTAGATTGTACAGCAAGACGCCGAACTTATAAAATAATTGTCCTTAATAACCTCAAGTTTTGAAAGCAGTTGACATTTCAATAAACATCATGAAGTAGATCTCTCTGCTCTTCACTGTTCGGAAAAATAGAACAAAACTATGAGTGAACAATTATATTACTTTCTGTCAATTACTTAAAGACGTTAGATTCTAATTTGTCTGTCAAAAACACGACCGATTTCCATTAAACTTCATAACCCAATAGTTGTAAATTATTAACACCAGTCTATATTCGAATGACACAAAAAGTGCATTTCCAAGTGATCTGTTTAATAGTGTAAGAGTACCGACTAGCAGAGACGATTACCGAGTACATATGTAGTTTTATGGTGAAAACAATTTTAACTTTGAAATTTAATTTCAGTAGCTTTCTTTCCTTTTTATTGTCACTTTTATTTAGCGGGTCTCAACAAAAAGGGACGAAATATACAGGTTTGAAAGTTTTAAAGTGTCTTTCCAAAGTTAGATTATACTGTTCAGTGTTTGTTGGTTCACACATTGCTTGTATTTTGTTCTATTTTTTGTTTAAATTTGGGTAATATGATTAATGTTAACTTCTTCGTAATTTATGTATGATCTATTTTCCGTTGTTTTCTTTTTGAATTATTAATCACACGGATAGACAACTTAGGGCCCCGTTTCACAAGCACCAGTGTGACTACGATTACTGTGAGATATACGAAAGCCCAGAAGTATCATATTAGATTTAAAATTAAAATTTCGAAGTTCGCATTTCGAAATACCGAAATTGAATCTCGAATCTCGCATGATCCTCTGGGCTTTTTTAGATTTCGATCATCAGTGTTTTTGTGCTATTGATGCTCTGAAAGCAGTATCGATCTAAGTCAAACGAACGTTTGATTTACAATGAAATAATAGACAAAGTTTACAAGGCCCGTATGCATAAAACCACTTAAAGTTAAGATTTTCCTAAGGAAACACGTAAGTTAAATAAACGCCGCCCATTTCTACTAAGTGGACCATCTAAGGACCTATGCTACCAATTTAGTTAAAATTGGCTCTGTCAGTAGTTTCAGACAAGAAGATTTTTGAGTGAATTTCCCGTAGGGTCCTATCTTAAATTAAGTTCGGCTGAGGGAACAATCTTAATTCACAGTCCGGGTCATGAGATATAATTCTGAAAGAGACCCTCCTAAGGACCATTTGTGCCAGTGTGGTTCCAATTGACCTTGTAGTTTCATAAAAGAAGAATTTTTAAATTCACCCCCCCCTTTATATCTTTAGGTTGGAAGGGGGCCACCCAAGGACTATTCCACCAAAGTTTGGTTCCAATTGGCCCAGTGGTTTCAAGGAAGAAGATCTTTAAAGGAAAGTTTACGCCAAATTACGTCTTTAAAGGGGAAAAACTCCTATAAGGGGTCAATCAATGCTTTTGGTCATGTTGACTTATTTTTCTAATCGTCATCTGGTATTTCCATCAAATATATGATCTTCCTACCTTGTACTGGATACCCAAGTTACATAAGTGTCCATACAAACAACGCTTTATAGCTGGATATGCCCTCTATACAACCATTCCTCATTCACAACTGGAGGAAAAGTTGAAAGATCTAATACATCGATGCTTTCTTACATCTCATCTATCCCAATGAGTTCGAAATTAAGGACACCACAGACACTGCCAAGTCTGCATCTTATCTTGACCTTCAACTCAAAATTGACACCAGAGGAAGGTTGAATACAAAACTTTACGACAAACGGGAAAAATTTTACTTTCCAATCGTCAACTTAAATTTCCATTTTTGAGCGGCAATATTCCAGAAGCGCCGGCGTATGAAATATATATTAATATACGTTATCCCAGAGCTTGTGACATATACATTGACTTCCTGGACATAGCCCGACTCCTGACAGAATAGTTGCTCAGACAGGGTATGTTGCTCCAAAGTTGGAGTCATCCTTATTAAAGTTTATGGACATCATCATAACTGTTCCATTGATGTTATCCCTTCCTCATACCGGATTTGACATGGACAGAGAATGCTTACTCTTCCGGAGCACCTGAGTCTACCCCCGGTTTTGGTGGGGTCCATGTTGTTCATATGTTTTTAGTTTTTAATTGTAGTGCATGTATTGTTTTGGTCTTGTCTTCGTTCTTCTCCGGAGTTTGTCAGTTGTTTCGATTCTTCCATCCTTCGAATATCCGTTTGGTATTTCTTGACCTTACTTGTAGATCTTACTTTGTTGAACATTTTTGCTGTTTACAGGTTGTCTTTATCTATAATAATATTCAAGATAATAACCTAATACTGCAAAATTTCCTTAAAATTAGCAATTCAGGGGCAATAACCCAACAAAGGGTTGACCGATTCGTCTGAAAATTTTATTGCAGATAGATCTTGACCTGATGAAAATTTTTTTCTGCCTGCTTTAGTTTTTTTTAGTTTTTAGATATAAGACAGAACCTACAGTTTACCCCCATGTTTTATTTTCAGCCATGTCGGCCATGTTGGTTGGCAGGCGGGGTTATCGGACGTATTTTTTAAACTAGATAACCTAATGATGCTTGTGGCCAAGATTTTTGTAAAAACAGACAACGACGGACGACGACGGACTACGACGGACAACGAACGACGACGGATGACTATGGACGACGTATGACAGACACCAAGTGCACCAAGTGCAACTTTCCTTAGATGAGTAGTACTTATGTTAAGTCCTGCATACCACTGAAGTTTTTTCCTTTACGAAATTCTTAGTGAAATCTTAGTCTGGGAAATACTTAAGATAAGAAGTTTTATGCATACGGGCCAAGGATCTTAAATCTATGACTCATTGACCCCAACCTCAAAAGGATGTTATTTATTTGGAAAACGACAACATACCTAAGGAGCAAACCAAAAAATGCAATCCATTAGACAGACAAACCAGGGTAGACAATTGCACGACCACAAGTACAACAAATAAACACCGAAAACTAAAAAGATTAACGGACGAACGGTAGATGACAATAGCTCACACTTATCTTAGGAGTTAATAAAGGATTATTAAAGTTTGAGAGGTATTATATATGTGAGTAATTAAACCCGATAAGATGCTTTTATAAAAACCAAACTTAGTTTTTAAATGAGCGATTTCCATACAACACTACATAGAAAAAAAAAACGAAGCCTGTCCATTAAACAAGCAAATTATACTATGATGTTATTAAAGCTTGTGGGAGACATTACTTGGACGTTGCCAAACAAGTCTGACGTCTGTGACGTTTGAGTAAAAATATCCATATTTTACCACGGATGTAGACTGATAGCGTTTGAAGCAGGTGATATTAGAAAACTAATGATTCTTTTATTTCAACAGAAAATATTTTTCATAACGTTTTGATATATTAGTACGGATTTTCAAAGGAGAAACAATATATTAATGGAGATTTTTTTCTCCTTTTTCTCACATCATATCCAACTTTGTAAGTCATCACGTGATCCTCGTCATATGATCGGCAATTTAACTTAATACCTAGAAATGCATGCAGATACTGAGGATAGTGTCTATGAAACCTAAATTAAATGATTTAAGCACTAGCCGATGTTATATGTAAGTAAAGGAAACATTCCTTTACATGTTTATTGACAAGAGAACAGCTTAAATCATGATTTAGTCCCGTCCAATCTCAACTGAAATGTTGGTGTCAGATTTTCATATATGTATGTAATTTTCCGATAAAATTGATGAAATGCATCCGTAATTCTTTCAATGTAGACACGGTATCGCTTAGTGGGTGTTATGTACATATAGTTTAAGTCTGTATTTCTAAACTGAAAGCTAATTTAATTTACATCTATACCCGTCCCATTTCACTTGAAAATTGGTCACTAGATCAGTTTCGACATATTTCAAAATGGCGACACAGAGAGGAATCATATAATATATCCAGTGTTGACAATATATAAATTCTGAAAAATAAATTATTTATATAAAATAAACTCCATTTACAGTGCTGCCCACGTAACTTTTAATTTCCCCATTCTCAATGGTGGAGGTAGAGATGGATGGTGAAGCAAGGGGTTACCGTGGTGTTTGAGTGGTGTTTGGGTAGAAATTTTGAGTGGGGTTTACGTGGAGTTTGAGTGGGATGTTCGTGGAGTTACTGTGAAGGTTTCATGTTTATTATTCACTATCTGATATGTATTGAAGTAGAAAAAAGTTTTTAATTAGTGAATAACTATTTTATATTCAAGTGGAGATAGCAGTTAGGGCAATGGGTGCCACCAAACGAACTGTTATGTTTTTGAAATAAAACACATTATATGTCGGTATTGATATATTCATCTTTCTGCAAAGTTTCATACGTTTCACGTATTTACTAAGAATTTGCAAAATAATATAAAGAAAATTTAGCATGGACTTTTCATTTTCTCATTTTTTCAACTGGGTTCCAATTTCTAACTAATAAATATAAAATTCGAGGATTTGAATCTCGATGAAGTAGACAATACTTCCATAGTAGTTTCATGTTTCATACCTGTAGTATGTTTGTATTTTCAAAAGTATTTAAAATAAAGTTTCGTTGTACTGTATAAATTATCTTTCTTTGCTGAAAACAAGATAGAAAATGCTGCAGCTTTAAACATTATAATATAATATAATGATGTTAATATCATTATGACCATAATATATTTATTTAGTTTTTATTTTATGACTAGAAAAAATTTACGTAAAGAAGTTGGTAATAAATATTTTCTGTGTAATTGCATTAGGACTTCAGTCATGTTCTTCGAAATAACTTTGATGTTTTATTATGTTATGTACACAATAATTATTTTAAAATTACACACTTGTAAGTGTTTACACCGTTAGTTTTGAAACGTGTACTTTCATTAAAAATCAGCGGGTATTCTAAATATACCCTTAGGACAAATATGTATTATTTACGTCATTATATACTATTAAAAACCATGTATTTTCAATTTAAGGGAGATGCACGATAGGGCGGATTGGCACATCAAAGAGGCAGAAAAATATGTAACAATGGAGCAGAAAAATATGTATCAATGGAGCTAATTTACATGTTTCAAAAATGGCTTAAATTACCTGTATAATAATTATATTTAAAATAATTTATTATTTTCATTGCATACATTTTAAAACAGTTACATATTATATATAGTAAAATTATTCTACAAGTGAAAGTGAAAACCAATCCCATTTCCTTGCGGGTAATAAACAAAAAATATATGATTGCACCTTCTCTCTTTATAACAATCATGTACTTTTCCCACGTTCGTATGTGTTAATAAATTTTTTATTGTTAATTATTGTCATAGTTTATTATATTGAAATTACTATCGTGAAGCGTTACTTAACCTTTAAAAACAAAATTTTAGCCGCCCTCCAAACCAAATAATAAAAAAGACAAAAAAAACTCGAAGACGAATTTTATCTAAATGAGAGTACGTACTATAATTAAAACATAGTTATCGGACATGAAAATGACTGAAATATTAGGGTCTTCGTGTCTGAATACTTATGTTGCGACGTTTCAAAAAGTCGTACAAGCTGTCTTACTAGAAAAGAAATAATTCACGTTGGCTTGAAAAATGTCATGATTTTACCACAGCTAGGTCCTTTATGCCAATATTTTACCACTAGGTGTTTCCCATGGCAAAATAGTTGGCATAAAGGGAAATTTCGAAGCACCATGAATTTTTCTCAAGTATCACATGCACACTTCCATGTAACTATTGCTGAGAAACGAAGATCACGTAACGACACCTAAATGTAATTAATTTCTTTAAGTGTTCAAATTCTGCAGGATGTCGTCTGACCCGTGGTCGTAGATCACGATATTTTAGTATTAACTTGGAGTGAACGACATAAAATTTAGTGATATAAAATAGACGCAACTTTTATTGGCTTCAAAATTTACGATTTGGAAGTACATACGTAATTTTTGTTCAATTCTGTTTACAAATTTATGATAAGAACAATACTTATCTTTAGTTAGAGATAAGGTATAATAAGAATTGAAGAACACAATACGTGAGTTTTGACTTTGATGTTTTTGTATGTCATTGCTGACCGTTCCCGGTATCCGTTTTATTATTTAACTTGCAACACTTTTTTGGAAATATCTCAAGCTTTCTATAAAATTTCAATAAAAAAAGGTTACTGTTATTTGGTAACGTTCTGTTTCCCTTAGTCGTAGTTAATTGTTGTCTTTCCAAATGCTAAACTGATCAGGTGCTTCGGAAACGTAACCGCCATGCCTTCCTATGTCAGTTCGTTTTATACGTATTCATATGAGAATAAAACGCGTCATACTGCACATGTATACATACCATCAAGAAAGGATACTTCGATGATTTTGTATTTACAGCCATGAGATCTCCTACGTTTAGAATAGGTTGGTCGACGATGTTTAAAAAGGAATTGCTCATATTTCAACAATGTACGCTCACGATCATCAAAGCGGTTTGGTCCGAACGGATATAACGCCGATCTGGCGATTATCCTAGAATTACCCAGATTTAAGTATAATGGCAACTTCTATAGAAACGGATGTCCTCTTATCAAATCTGGTGTCTTTTTGAAGTTGCCTATTTTTTTTCTGTTCAATCAGAGACCTTTAAGTCGATCACTCAGTTTGCAAATCAAATATATCACAAGTGAAATTAATGTAAAGACTTATTCCTTTTTCAGAAAATGATGCAGAAAATTTGGTTTACATGTAAGTTGTAGGATAATTATGTACAAAATAGTATATCGGAAGAAATATTTCAGTACTATAGCAAAACAGATTCATTCACATTTGCGATTGTAAGATTGTAAAATGTTGTAAAACTAGTGCTTATCTCCTAAAACACCTCCAGGTCCCTATATAATTTGGCTATTTCAGTTATTTCATGACCATTTTTGTCATTACTTCACTTCTATACATTTTTTACTTTAGGCTTTAGTTCTTTGGATTTCGTCGCTCCGATGTTTGGACTATGTAAATTTTAAGAAAGTTTTTTTTTGCCGTTTATTTTTGCAATTTCGCTCCAAATTCTTCATTTTTCAAGAAATGAAAAATAAAAATTGTTCGCCCGCTCCTAAAATTTTGTAAAAATTGGGATTTTTGCCATTTTGTTTAAAAACGTGTTCCGCACGTAAATTTGATCTTCACCCGAATAAAGTAGTCATGTGAAAAAAATTAATTAAAATTTCGCTCGCTCGCACCAATTGCGGCACCCAAAAATCCAAAGAACCTAAAATCAATTTGGTGTGGCCTTAATATTGTTTAAGTAAAAAGATGAAATGTATTTCTAATTACATTTTATTATGTAATATAGGGATAATTCTAAAACAAAGAATTGAAAAAACATTGTTTATACTACTTTATCCCATAATTGTGGTTTTTTATACTGTTGGTACGCCATCTTACAAAAATGAAAAATAAATTAATACAGTTCAGGTACCACTTTCACAAACATTCATGTGACTGCGACCAAGACTGGTTCCGTGTCTTTTAATATGACAACTCTTTGATAGCTATTGTAGTTAAACTTTAGCTAGACCAGGACTGTAAATCAGTAAAAACACACCTCCACAAAATAATAATATTAAAATAAAATCTAAGAATCAAAAACAAACAAACAAAACAAAATTATAGTTTTCACGAGCTCTATATTGGACTACATGTATTTGTCAACGATTTGCCTCAGTATTCAAGAGCAAGATCGAGATTCTCTGTGGATTCATCGGTCATTGACTAAATTTGTTATGCTGATAATATTTTCATTTTCAAATCTGTGTTTTTCATTATTTTATCTTACTTTTGCTACTTCCAGGTGTGGTCATTTTTATATTCCATCTAACAACAGTAAATGGTAAAATATTATTGAATTATATATATAGCCCAGAAAAACTGTGTACTTACAATGAGGTTTTAAATGTACATGCATTTACCATATTGAGTATTGAATAAGGATTGTAAAACATTGTCATTATAGAAAAATATATAAATCTAATGAGGTACTTTTTAAAAACGTATATCACAAATGATCACAAATGAATATGAAATATAGGTCATAACCATCAAAAACTATGCTTCCAGGAGAAGAGATGATTGGCAATAACTGCTTAGTAATATATGTGTAACTTTGGTCTTTCTTTCAAAGTGGATGAATGTGATCTTCACTTACTGTACATGATATCAGTGTTACTTAGGTTTCCAACAACCATAACATTGCTGGTTCCTCAAACTAATCTTCCTACCGCGTTAGAAATTTGTCAAGTTATACACCTTTAGAAATGATGAATCATTCATACTATAAAACTGTGTTTTCTATTTAGAATGTCAAAATATGTACATAGTACATTGAGCTTAATGAGTCCTCCACTGGCGGATTAACCTGTTACGCTTCTTACAGGGAAACCTCCTATCCTACTTTTGACTTTGCACTGGATTTATGATCATTTGATTTTACCAGTTGATTTTTCCCCCCATTTATAAAGTGAAATGTCATGTTTTTATCAGGACTGCAGTGCATGAAGTGTGACAATGCCGTGAACATAACTGAATGTTTATTATCAACTGCTAGATGTGACGACGCCACAGAGGTAAGTCTAATAATTATCTAAATTTTTAGATTTTTTTTCACTTAAAAGCACTTTTTACCTGCAGTAAACATTGACAACAAACCCACAGTACAATTTTACTCGTAGGCATAGACCATTTCCGAAATATATATCTGTTGAAAATTATCTATGGGGTGTTTCATAAAGATGAGTTTCAAAGCATATTTATATGATTCTACTTGCAGAGATGTTTCTTAGACAGAAGTATTCTTCCAGATTTGACGTCAGTGTTTACAGCAGGATGCAGAGCAAAGCAGGCTAGTAAATAATACTATGGTATTTTAATTCTGGATAATAAACTTAGATCGTAACTGTATTATTTCTTTTATAACAAAAGATATGATCATATTGTACAATTAGAAAGCTTCAATACAACAACGAAGGAGTAGGGCCACTTTCACCTGTATTTGTTTCACTCATAACCATTGACTTTTTAATCGTAAACATTTATCTACTTTTTATCGTAAACGATTGTATGCCATCCATTTTTATGTTAACAAACAGAAATTGTATGCTTAATCATTAATAAGTTTTTTACCCGAAAAGGTCTTATATTAGGCGAAATAGGCCAATTTGCATCACTTTTTGGAATATTGCCAAGAAGAAATTTCAGAACCAAGCCATGCTACTAACATATGAAAGGAGATACATAAACTCACTTACAACAAATATTCGTTTTGGTTCTGTGTGTCCTTCCCGTTGAAAAACTGTCTTAAAGACGTTAATTTGGCAAATGTATGTGACAACTGTCACACAAAACGATGTTCACGTGTGTAGAATTTTTTTTTTCACTTATTGTATTGTTATTATTAGCAATTTTTAGCTCACCTGGCCCGAAGGGCCAAGTGAGCTTTTCTCATCACTTGGCGTCGGTCGTTCGTCGTCGTCCGGCGTCGTCCGTCGTCGTCGTTAACATTTTACATTTTGAACTTCTTCTAGAGAACCACTGAATGGAATGAAACCAAACATGGCATGAATGTTCCTTATGAGGTGCTGACCAAGTGTTGTTACTTTGTATCCGATCCATCATCCAAGATGGCCGCTAGCGGGGAACTTAGTTTAACATAGGACCCTAGGGGAAATGCATACAAATGACTTCTTTTAGAGAACCACTGAATGGAATGAAACTAAATCTGGCATGAATGAACCCTTATAAGGTGCTGACCAAGTGTTGTTACTTTGTAGCCGATCCATCATCCAAGATGGCCGCCAGAGGGGGACTTAGTTTAACATAGGATCCTATGGGAAATGAATACAAATGATTTCTTTTAGAGAACCGTTGAATGGAATGAAACCAAACATGGCATGAATGTTCCTTATGAGGTGCTGACCAGGTGTTATTACTTTGTAGCTGATCCATTATCCATGATGGCCGCCAGCGGGGAACTTAGTTTAACTTAGGACACTATGGGAAATGCATACAAATGACTTCTTTTAGAGAACCACTGAATGGAATGAAACTAAATCTGGCATGAATGTTCCTTATGAGGTGCTGACCAAGTGTTGTTACTTTGTAGCCGATCCATCATCCAAGATGGCCGCCAGAGGGCGACTAAGTTTAACATTGGACCCTATGGGAAATGCATACAAATGACTTCTTTTAGAGAACCACTGAATGGAATGTAACAAAACATAGCATGAATTTTCCTTATGAGGTGCTGACCAAGTGTTGTTACTTTGTTGCAGATCCATCATCCAAGATGGCCACCAGCGGGTGATTAAGTTTAACATTGGACCCTATGGGAAATGCATACAAATGACTTCTTTTAGAGAACCACTGAATGGAATGTAACAAAACATAGCATGAATGTTCCTTACAAGGTGCTGACCAAGTGTTGTTACTTTGTAGCCGTTACATCATTCAAAATGGCCACCAGTGAGGGACTTAGTTTAACATAGGACCCTAAGGGAAATACATACAAATGTCTTCTTCTATAGAACCACTGAATGGAATGAAACCAAACATGGCATGAATGTTCCTTATGAGATGCTTACCAAGTGTTGTTACTTTGGTGCCTATCCATCATCCAAGATGGCCGCCAGCATGGGACTTAGTTTAACATAAGACCCTATGAGAAATACATACAAATGTCTTCTTTTAGAGAACCACTGAATGGAATGACACCAAATATGGCAGGAATGTTTCTTATGTTTCTGCTAATATTCAGTCAATATATAAATAATTTGCTCAACTTAACAAAGAAAATTATATTCTACATAAAATTATTAGGATGTGCCAGTAAAGCAAATTTTTAACTCCAAACATAGAACAATAATTTCATTTTAAACAACATGGAGAATGAAACTATTTTACTAGCTTATTTTGTCCGATGTTTATATAAAATCTAATAATATACGTTCATATGAATATTTTCATTGTCCATTATAATGCCATCATTCAGTGCTGCAGTATATATTGAAATTTTCTCCACTTGCATTTTTGTTTCTTTTTGGAAATAATAAAAACGTCGTTATTTAGTACATGTACTTTTACTTTCATTGATCACTCCAGCGATGTTAAAAAGATTTGCTGGTCTTTACTTTATTATCCAATTATTTGATTATATGAGACTTCAAAAGAACGGAAACTGGCATAATCGTATTTCTCATGGATTATTGATTTAAATAATATGTCTACGTCCTTTAAATATATCTAACTAAGAAGCAACAGAAATGAAAGGAAGAATAGGTTAAATGTTGATGAGATAACAACCCTTAAACAGAGCCGAAAAGTACTAATCGAGGTCTTCCTACAGTTGACGACCTAGGAGCAGTGTCGAGTGTCAACAAGACAAGCATAAAATGGCAAAAGAACAATTATCCCAAACATTTGAATGAAGCAGCCACTATTTCCAATTAAACACCATATTCAATACAAATATTATAGCATGTACATGTATAGCGTGGATCTTAACAAAAATAGAACAAAATACATTTGTACCAAGAAGGAAAGTACAGAAATCAAGAACACAAAAATTCTAGAGTACATCAATGAAAGATATAAATACTGCCGAAAGGTAAGCATTCTGTGCTATTTTATTACATTTGGTCAAGCTGGCCGCCAAATCAACTAAATAGTTGTCACAATTAAGTACATATGTCATTTGGATCTTTCATTGTCTTCATTCAGATTTGTGATTTGTTATCTAATGGTGGCGTTGGAAGAAGAAACACAAATGCCAAGTCAATTCGTTTGTCCGTTGCCTGTGCAGAGTGTTGTGATAATATCCCAAACAATAGCACTGGTGTACCTTGTAACGGATACCTATGTAATCAAAGTAAGCATTCACTTACATTCGTTATTGCACATTTGAAAACCTACTAACAACGAAATCACTACATTTTTCTTGATTCAGTATAATTATATCACTTTTTAATATAGGTCCGCCATCTCCAGGGGAAACGTGTTCTATATGCGATCGTATTGGTGATCCTAAGGCATGTAATCGAGTGGAGCAGTGTCAACCAAACGAAGTAAGTTAAAATGTAGGTTGTTGAAATTGTGGTATATAAGATATCCTTGTTTAGGATTAATTTTGGGA
Organism: Mytilisepta virgata; assembly: GCA_028015205.1. Taxonomy (NCBI): domain Eukaryota; kingdom Metazoa; phylum Mollusca; class Bivalvia; order Mytilida; family Mytilidae; genus Mytilisepta; species Mytilisepta virgata. Next base: position 74,462,614 of record CM051521.1, read on the forward strand.
ATGGATATTTTAAATCGATAATATGACGCATCAAAAGTATTGGCAAACAATAAGCAATGATTTTGTACAACTTTTGATATTGCATAACAAAACAGAAGATGTAATTAGAATGTGCCATATCTTGAAGATGTTACATATGTGAAAATCATAATATATTATCCTTATACTTTTCAAACGTATGTACTTTCTTTTCTATTTTACTGCTTTAAAAATCATGTAACTTGTGTGAAAACAAAGGATATCACCCTCATGCACACCCTTGTCCTTTGATGGTTTTCGCTTTACCCCTTTTGCAATTTTGGTATTTTTGAATTTGATAGGTTTGGATTATTTTATTGCATGGTTTTCAATTTTTTAGGCTCTGAGCACAACTGATGAGTCGTAAATCGATGATCGGTGCACATCTTAAGAAGCAAAATTCGTCGAAACCGCTGCTAGTGAATTCAAAATCCCTCAGTTTATTACTAGCTCAGGTGCTTGTATTGCAATACTAGTTTGAAATTGAGGCTTTAAATTTACTGTTACAAAAAAGTTAAATGTACGAAAATTAAGGAGTATTTCCCTTATACGCAAAATATGCCCATGGATGGTTTTGACATTTTAATTTGGACTTCATCGTTTTAGAGTATAGTTTGATTTTCAACTTTTAAGCCTTGGGAACATCTTGTGGACCAAAATTGGTATCAAATGATTTGTTATTTAATCGACATAACTCAAATGTAACTAATATCATCAAATGAAGATGAGAGCGAAAACGAAAACCGAAAGAAGAGACTTATTCGTCAGAAAAACAAAAACAACTAACAAAATAAAATAAAATAAATATACTTCAAAAACAATTAAAAAAACGAGCAAACTAAACAGAATTATAAAAGACAGCATGGAAACTAAAGCACTAGCAATGTGAACGTCAAAAAGCCTGTTTTGGAATTGGCTGTCCAGTGTCAGTGTTTCTATTCTAATATGTCGTCTCCGTAATCGGCATATGAACAAAACCATGGTAAGACTTCCAGGCAAACCACGCTCGCGCAACCTTCTATTTTTGTTACTCTGTTGTGGCTATTTTCTTTATCAGTAAAAGCACACAACTCTAACGTAATATCCGGTTCGTCTTCATTCAGAATATTTTAGCTAGGGCAAAATATTTGGGACAAGTCTGTCCCCTACGCTCAGGATAAAACTTTTACAATAATTAAAACTTATGTAAGAATTCTGTAATCTGATTGATTAATATATAAGGGTATTTTTCACAAATATTATTACAAACGATTTCAGTGGCAGCGGGTTATTTGCCACTTTTTACACTATGCCGTGGTATTTCCAAAAAACTTATTTGCCTATTTTTGCCCTCGAGAGCCTCATCCCGGTGAATTTAATCGATACATTTCTAGTTGTTCGGTGACTTGCCATAGAAATCCGAAAATTCACACACACGTAATGGCAGACGAGACTGCTTCAAGTTCTTTTGGCTCAGTTGATTTGCAAGACATTGGTGATTTGTTTAGCAAGGTTAACATTCGGTGTAATTAAACAGATACATCATGTTCGGGTGGGGGTGGGGGGTGGGGGTGGTATGAATTTGCGAAAAATATTAGTCTCAAGACGAAATTTCACTCGCCTGTTGGGCTCGGTAAATTTCACGTCTCTCGACTGGTATTTTTTTCAAATATCCCTCCCAAACATGATATATCTGTTCAAAATCTGTTCTGGTAAAATCTCCCAACAAACCACAGTATGCCATGAATTATTTCTTAAATACATTGATTTTTTTACCACGAAAACATTATATGTAACAATTTTTCTCATCATAAAAGTTGATAGTTTCAAGTGATATCCCCTAATTATTTTGAATTTAATAAAAAAAAGCATCTGCTTAGTACACATGCTTTATATCGTCTTATTATATTTTGTATGGCGAAAAACGCAAATTGCAAAATAAGGGTAAACACAATTTTGAAAATAATCGTTCAGTAGTTACGGATATGAAACGTAGATGGTTGTTCGCAGAAAATAAAACCTGCAATTCGGAAAAAAAATTAATGTTGTTTTTGATATTTCCCAGTGAGGACTGACGTAAAATTTCGCATTGTCGAGAAAATTATCGTACATACGTTGGTATGCAAGATTTTTTTACAGTTGTATAGGTAACCGTTACTTAAAAAATGAAAAACGCAAAGCGCTGAAACCTATATCACGAATACGGAGTTTAAATCAAAATTGTATGCACCATATCTCTACTGCTATTATACATATCATAATGTTTTACAGATATGCAAGATTGAAACTATCATTTCTGGTGGGACTGTTGTATATCAGCTTGGGTGTGAACAGAAAACGGTATTTAATTCTCGTGTGTTAAAACTCTCGGTGTTGTTAATGAAATCGATACTCAAAATTATACTGGTATACATTTATGAATATATAGAATCTTAAACATTTATAGCTTTCCTTAGAGATTTTGGTTTTATCCCAAATATAGTTTTATACATTTGGCATTTGCCTCGGCTCTACAACTGTTTTAATTTGGTATATGGTCTCGAGTTACCCCATTTTTTGTTATCTTGATCGCGGCTGAAGAGACAAATTCTTAGTTTCTTAGGATATTTATTTTCGAAGTGAACATGTTTTGTTGTAAAACTTTATTTAGAAACAAGAAAATATTTATGGCTTTAAAACTGTATATCAAAATAACTTCATTACTAGAAAGGCATAAAATTTTAGATTTAATTTGAAACAATGTCTTTGCAGATATGTGACGTTAATTTGAAAGGTTACATAGAAACTCACAAAGTTGTTGGAAGACGAGATCACGGAGATGTAACAATTTGTACTGCATGCTGTAACAACAGGAATTGTAACCAGCTTGATTCGTGTATGCAACTGTTGGCAAGTAAGTACGATTTTTGTCTTTTTCAGTAAAATTAATAAACAGCTTTTGTTTAGTGCAAAAATTATTCATATTTTTTTCATTTACAGTTTTAGAAAAAGGATATTTAAAATTTCAAAAACGGGTTTCAAAATTTTACATTGCGCTTCTTGCAATAAAAAAGTCTGTATAAATACCAATTATTATCAACCATTCCATACGTAAATAATGCAGTCTTTCTACGGAATTTTTAAAAACATAAAAACATGAATAGACCAAGGTATGCTTAAATGAGACAACATAGTTTTATCAAAAATGATGTTAAATTGACATTCATCTAGGGACATGGAAAATATGTTTTTGGTATTCGCCAATGATACAGAATCCCATTATATTTACATAAAAGGAATAATATGAAACAGCTGGGTGTAAAAGAATGACCGTGGTGTCCATGTTAAAAGTAGAATCTAGTAGAATCCATTTGATTTTTATGGAGGGGGTGGACCAAATTTGAAATAAAAAGGCAGGACCAGGATTTAGGCAAAATAAAAAGCCAGGATCACTTTAGGTTGAAAAAAATGGATGACCTGTTTCAATCTAGAATTTTTTTTGTTTAAATGAAAATAATAATGAAGGCCGCTTTAATCCGGACCAAAATTTTGGCGAAAAATATAGGCAGGATCAAACATTTGATCATAGTTCCCCTTCCCCTATACAAATCATATGGTTGCTGCCTAATATGATCAAGAAATGAGATCGTGTTATTTCAAGTTTAATTAAATTATGCTTTCACATATGATCTAATTAATTATACACTCATGATGTACTTAAATGAGACCGCATTATATTTAGAAATATTGGTCAGGAGAGGATTATCATAATGATATCATAATATTAGAAGGCATTTAAGTTGAAAAAATAAAATATTTATCAGCACACATTCCTTGATCGTACAGGTGCAGCTGACTATCATGTCTTTATAAATTACGTGTATAGCCAAATCTCGGCTTGAACTCGGCTCGCCCAAACAGCATAGATTTTTCAAAACGGTTTGAAAGACCGGTAATCATTTTCATGATTTCTATTTAATTTAAATCTCGGTTTTTCGAACTAATTTTAGGGTCCCCACAATAAACTCTTACAATTTACTCTAAAAAATTGTAACTGTTGTTGTCAATTGCCGTAGGTGTCAAACAGAGCTCTCCAATTATCAACAGATATGAAAAATAGCTTTACATTTGCATCTAGTTTTCTTTTATCTGGACCACAAATACATTGTTCGTTTCCGCCATTTTACAGGTAAATAAAAGGCTTGTTCAAAAACTGCGTACAAATTCTACGAAGTATGTCTACTTAACTTTTTCAAATATCTAACACAGAGTTATTTTGTATCTACCTTTCTTTCATCGGCGACATGGTTATGTTCATTCAGAGTTTTGATAATTGTCTGTGTATTATTCTGGCTTGCAAGACTTGCTGGTAAAACGGAAAGAAATATATATCCATTTTTGAACATTAGATTTTCCCATATAAATGTCCATCTATAATTATTATAGACTGTATCCTGATTTATTTCAATTAACAAGACAACCATCTTATTCCGGAATGTTCTTTCCAATGACCATATGATAAATCCTGATTCATTTTTCTGATATAATCGTCATAATTTGCAAAAGTATTATATAAAATTAACTTACAAAAAAATGCATGAATAAATATATTTCATTATAAAATTGTAGAAATATCTACCTGGTAATCTTTATAAATGGTGTAAATGAAAAAAATATTTTGAGGCGCATATGAAAAAATATTTTGGCGCAAATGAAAGATTGGTAATTCCATAAATTTGCACAAAAGTCATACGCACAAAAATAGAAGCCAGATAGATATGATTAAATAGTAATTACAGGTAATACACCCGGATATGTAGAATTTGATTCTGTTTGTAAATTATTTACTTTAATGTTTCTTTATTAAGATTGTGCGTGTCCGATTTGTGAAACGAACTTAACAATATAACACAAATGCAATGCTGGCTTGGAACTTAAACTTATTAGTTTGAGAAATTGAGATTCTAATGTATTTGGAAACAATGAAATACTGGTTTACTGGTTTAGGTAAAGATTGTACATGTTGACTAATATACGATTGATGTCCTAGTTCATACAGAGTGAATAGTATGGTTAAATCATTTGCATATCTGACATTTGATGATTGTACTTCGTTGTCCAAACTTGTTGCATTTGGACTTCAGTAGTATAAAATACAGGTTCAAAAATAGAATTGATGCAACTTGGATAATAAAGCTTGAAACCAGAAACCGTTTTCTGTTGATCCGGAACCACTATACGATCAACGACTGTAACATTTCAACACACTTACACGGGATTTCGTCTGGACAAAGCAATAATCCTCATCACAAGAATAAAAATAAATGGAACAAATATCAATGTAAAAAAATCAATCAAAGCGATCAAACCAACTCTTTATAAAAGATTCTTGAGGTTTAATTGTAAGTGATGCAATGTAGATTTCATATGCAAGTAGGTTCGAGGAATAAGGAACCACAAAAAATACTTTTCATATTATTAGCATAACTAATTGCTGAATTCATATACCAGAAATAAACATAGCGTAACCGAACTAGGCAATAAAACATGAGTTAGCGCAGCGCACGATTTATTTACAGCTGTAGTTCAGTCAGAAGTTGTTTATTTCTGGTATTTCAATTCAGAGATTTGTTACACTTTTTATTGCATTGTACAGAATCTAGCATTTTAGCAGAAATAAATCGAAATAAAACGGACTAGGCTTTTTATATCTCTCCGTGACATCACTTCCTAGAGCGAAATGCCTATTTTTCTTCTCACATGTGATTTACCAGATTTTCTTTCAGTCGGATCTGATTTACTACGGTAAATCACCTATTAGAATGTAACAACATTGGTATAACTTATACTCCTCTCTTTCTGTTGTAGAACAAGAATGCAACGACAAATATATATGTGGATCCCAACACCTATAAACTGAGGACGTTTAATATTTAAATGCATCCAATTAAATAGATTTTTCAATAACAGGCCTCCTTGATAATTATATAAATGTGTCAACTGTCACATCAAGTTGCCATTAAAGATGTCCGTTTTTATTGTTATGCAAATTATTGTAAATATTATACTCGGTTTTATTAAGGTATCCGGACCATAATAGTTCATGATCGAAAATTATATCTCGTTTTGACCGTGAATGGCTGAACCAAACAATTTAAAACTGGGATTTTGTATATATATTTTTCTCAACTTGAAACACACTTTGTTGCTTATATGCAGAGTCTGTAAAAATAAGTTAGTTATATTGACATTTCCGAAGTTTGTCGATAATTACCGAGGTCATTTCAATTGCGTTGTATGGAACATCCGGGAACTTTTGAATAATCACGTGGTCATTTATGGTCCGGATACCTTAAAAGAAATTACCACTATGCGACCAGATGAAAAGAAGAAATTAATTTCATTTAACGTTTTCTTGATTTTTATTAGCGGTTTCATTTCCTATTTTAATTCGGCAGTTACATGTAGATGTGCTACACAACATTGTACTTTATTTTTCGGTTTTTCGTACATTCGGCCTCAACTGTCGTTCGAAGAGGGTTGTCTAAACGCACTTTCGGTACATATGTTAGCTTGATCTGTGTGGATAATTAGATATTCCCTACAAAATGTTTTGATTCAACTTTCCAATAATAGCTAGATATAGAGGGAATTATTTTAGGTATAATTTAATATTTAATTGGCTGTTAATCCACAATTTTGACAAGCATTTTATTTTTTTCGAGACTTTTTGATCTGTGGAATACTGACCATTTTCGAAATGCGTATACTTGATATCCTGCTCAATTATCTCTCCATTCACAACAATTGGTTATAGTTAAATGTTTACAATATGCTGAGTAATTCAAAAATTGGGGAATGTGATTCGGTGAAAAAGTTCAGTTTGACTTGTGCGTATTATCCAATTTATATACGACATAATAATCGTTGAAAACGTCTGTTTTGAACAAATAAATATTGGGTACAAACAAGATTGAAAATAAGTTCAGGGCGTATTTTGTAGCTATACTCGTATGAAATCAACTAGAATTGAACACGCAAATTAAGGAAATTATATTTTAGCGAATCGCATTCCTGGATTATTAAAATAAAACCGAATAATGTCAATATTTAACATTATCAGCTGTTATGCATGAGTGAGAGATAAGCAGAAATTGGTACGTATTTTTGTATGTAGATGCATAGCAAGGGACTACCGGGGTCAAATTTCGAAAATTGTGACTTAAAGCTTGTGACCAAAACTCCCATGTAATTTTTTACTTTATGCATTTTATTTATATACCGTGCTGTCAAAAACTATACTTAGATGCACAATAAGGTTTTATATTTTTGATTTTGAAAACTTTTAAGTTCTAAATTTAAGCTTGTGACCTTAGTTCCTCTTTTTTCATTTTATTTCTATACAGTATTGTTATGCGCTGAATGTATAGATGTATAGATGTGCAATAAGGTCTTAGTTTTCGATCTTCATAACATGGAGCTCACAGGGTCTAAATTTTTGCTGTCTTGTTTATCAATGCCTCTAACTAGTTTTCTCTGGAGGTAACTTATATTCGGTTTGACACAGGTTTGATGAAAGCTAACGGTGTCTCACATGTATGTTTGTTACCATTAATCTTCTCATCTTTTTTATCGTGCAGTTTTTCATTTCATAATTTTGGATACTTGTATTGAATTTGCAGATGACCATATCTAAAATTCTGTTAGAAGTACTTAAAGCATTTTATTCAGCCTAGACCGGCGTTCGAAGAGACTTATCTAAATGCAGTCTTTCAGTCCCCGCCTCCCCCAGGCAAACCCAATAATACCTGGATTTCAGATAAACTGTTTATTAAGGTTTATTTCTATTGCTGACAATATTTTTGTTATCATTATTATTTTCTAGCGTTCCAGATATTTGCTCAAAAGCGTACATGACAAAGTATTATCCAGAAATGCGCATAGTACGCAAAGAATTTGCAATCTGAATTTATTTGTGTAATTTGTACTGGAGATCAATTTTTACTTTACATGATATGTGATGTTAAATGACGATGCATACAAGGCGTTCTCATCTGATACCAAAGGATTTGGAATTGAAGAGATTACCATCAGGGAACGAACGAACGTAAGAATGAAAGATACAAATACAACAATGAGAAGAAAGCACATTTTTATAATATTGACATTAACTTTCTGTTTTAGGTAAAGTTGTCAAGTCATAATAAAACTGAAGAGCATCTGTAAATCCCTTTCCCTTTAAATTCCCTGCATTTGGAACCCTTCCGATCTCTGTAAAACCTGATTGCCTCCATAGCCGTATTGCCGATCGATTGGAAACAAATACGAGGTTAAAAAATGATGCTAAGTATCCTAAGTCTCGAGCTATTTGGAGGTATTGCTTAGCCATAAATGTAGCCACCCCATTGCCTCGGTGTGACTTCTCAACGATAAAACCAGCATTACATATATGCGAACATCTTCCTGGAAAATTTGGCTTGACGTAGAAAGCTCCTATTATCAGACCTGACTGTTTAAGTCTACACACAAATACATCATGGGAAAGATAATAGGCTCGGAAGTCATCTAGAGTTGACATGTCTTCTTGAGGATAACTATCTCCCTCCTCATTCACAATATATCGTAAAATTTCGAACACAGCAGACTCGTCGGATTCTCTATACCAGTCTAAAATAACTTCATCACCATTTTTCAATATACCTTCTAATGGTAAATAAGGTAGGTAAACGTCAGACTTTTTCTTCTTTATAACATATGCCATTGCTCCTGAAAATATATGCAAGGTAAGCGTTTGAAACTATCGTGCAAAAAAGCACTACATCATCACCAGTCTCACGACCTTTACAAAGTTTATAATGTCGTTTTTAAGTGTTATTATGTGAGGATATCATATATATGATATAAAGTTAATGTTTCAAGATATCATGAAAAATTCAAAATCTCAGCACGTAATATCACGTATATTGTTAAGGGAGATGATACAGAGTTGGAAACATCTACAACAGATTTTCATTTGGCGCCTTCGGTTAACAATATTGGTGTAATTCTTAAATTCTCCGTCTTTCTTAATTACTTTACATTCAAGATTAAATAAACAGTATTTATCTTTATTTAGTCAAAGTGAATGGTTAGAAAGGATTCGTCTGAGAGACTTCCCAATTCGTATTTTCAGCCGGATTATATTTTCCTTTAGTTAAAACATAATTATTTATTTGTTAATATTTGCTAAGGCATTGGACACAAGTTTAAGTTTTTACAATATTATGAAAATCCTCTCTCATTACAATTAATGATTACTTATAATTTGCATAATGACGACAGTAATACATGTGTAAGAATAATGAATAGACAAAAAGCGATAAAAATAATACGAAACAAAAACAGACAAACATACATAGACATAAATGATAAGAAGACATAATGAGACAAAAATAAAGATAAAGACTGGAGTGAGAGGTTGAAAATAATACATTGGAAAGTTATGATTAATCCTGGAATCGTTTTGGTCGTTTGATAAATGTTTGGACATTTGACAAAATATGATTATTCTGATCTTGAGTTAGATTTTCGTCACCAGCCAATAGAAATTCAATAGTTGTATTATAATCGCGTAATGGGTATAGAGGTTACGTCTATGCTCATCAAACAATGTACATTCCATAAAAATGAAAACAATCTTCATAAGGATGACCACAGGTACAGGAAGGATAATTGTGTATTACGTTAATACGATGAAGGTCTGCATTTAAGGAGTTACGCATATGTCTCAAACGATTATGGATTATATTTAGCTTTCTGTCACCAAAGCTATAATAAATAGGAGGCGTTGATAAATTTGGTTTAATATTTTTTTTCAAATATTTATATTCTTTGAATTTCGAGTATCAGAATTTAGTCTATTCCATTCTTTGGCTGTCCTATAAAACATTATTTTTCAGTGGTTGATAATCTGTTTGATTTACCAAAGGTGGCATCAGTTCACAAAAATATTGGGGAGCATTATTATGGCGAATAAAATAAACAAATTAAGACGTCGTATCCTCCGTCTTCTAATAATTTCCATCCGATTTCTTAATAGATTGATTCACGTCTAGCAAAGATAGGTAAGCCAGTAACGATTCTGCCTGCTTCTAATTGGATTTTTCTAAATTTTCTGCATCTTATACTTTAGATGCATATTCCATCATTGGACGGGTAAAAGTTATGTAAATGTGGAACAGGTACTGTCTGCTTAAAACATACTTAAGTTTCCTTAATATAAATAATTGTTTTACCAACAGATTGAATGATATTTTGTATATGAGTATGGAATTTTCCATTTGAATCAAATGTGATGCCTAGATGTTTATGAGATGATACCAATTCCAACGATTGGTCTCGAAATGAAATGTGTATTTCTTCAGATAGAATTTGGTTTGTGATAATTACACTAGAAGAAGGTTGAATACAAACTTACGACAAACGGGATGACTTTGACTTTCCAATCGTCAACTTCCTATTTTTGAGCGGCAATATTTCAGAAGCGCCTGCGTATGGAGTATATATTTCACAACTCATACGTCATTGCAGAGCTTGTGACATATACAGAGCCCGGCTCCTGATAGAAAAGTTGCTCAGACAAGGGTATGTTGCTCCTAAGTTGGAGTCATCCTTATTGCAGTTTTATGGACGTCATCATGACTTTGTTGACAGGTATGAAAAAACTGTTTCCCAAATGAAAATGGACCTGTTCCATTGATATTATCCCTTCCTCATACAACAGAGATCGCTTACTCTTCCGGAACACCTGATTCTACCTCCGGTTTTTTGGTGGGTCCATGTTGTTGATATGTTTTTATTTTTTAATTGTAATGCATGTATTGTTTTAGTCTTGTCTTCGTTGTTCTCCGGAGTTTGTCGTTGTTTCGATTGTTCCTTCCTTCGAATATCACTTTGGTATTTGTTGATTTTACTTAAAGCTTTAGTTTTATGAGGGTTAAAGTTGATTAACAATTTTTGAGACCATCGGTGAAAGGGTAAGGTCGAAAAATCCCTAACACCCGAGAGCAAAGACGAGTCTTATCCAAGACCTCAAAGATTTCCCCATCTTGCATCTTCAGTGATGTTTGATTCTTATTCCTACGGCTTTCAAATACAAGCAAATAAGTTACGAGGCGACACTATTATAAGTTTATTTTGGCGAGTTTCTTCCCTTTTTATAACGTCATAATAAACGGAACGTGCGTCTGAACGTGTTAATTTAAATTTCCAGATAGCTGTTTTAGCGTATTTCATTAAAATATGATTTTCAATCAAATAATGTTTGCAATACGTTTTTCTTACGATGATAGGGAGATCCACACGAAAAAATATATAAATTTAGCGGGAAATAACTCGTGTAAGAAAAATCTCACCCTCAAAAAATTGCGGATTTTTTTTATCAAAAGGGTACGAAATGATATATAGGCGACTTTTCCACGTCTTTGCGCATGTTTTAGTGTCATTCATTATGCTGATTAAAAGTTCAGAACTAAACATTGATGACAGAGGCTACAAAGACGCTCATTTCTGGGGATGACCACCTATCTTTCTGTTTCAATCGGGAATTTCATGTTACAAATACAGCCTCTTTCAACATGATTCAAGCTTAGAAGATAATTTTCTACCTTAAATTCTGTTTTGAATTTTGAGTGATAATCTCCTCGAGAAGAATTTTTAATAAATTGTCTTTTAACCTTAGTTTCATAACAATTTTTAAAAACTCTGTATTAACAGGTACATGTTCATGCCAGATATTACTATACCTTGTTTCGTCAAAAATTTATTTTACATAGTAAGCCAATTAAAATTTGATATTGCAATTTTTATACAATGTAAACATTGATTCATAAATAATACTAGAGAGTTTGTCATTGTTGCTGATCACTACTATATCGGACGTCTAGAATTAATTTGCAAAATTGTAACTGTAATTTTTCAAAAATATCTTTGTTCTCAAATCCCCGAAATTCAGCTAAATATGTTAAGATAGAAAAAAAAACAAGTAAATCAAACAGTTTCAGCTACAAATCTAATGGCAGACTTATGTTTCTTATCTTTGTAAAAACTGAGAAAAAAGCTTTCTGTGCTTAATCAGCTAATTTTTTTCTGGCTTTCAAAATTGAACCAGTGTATTTAGTAAAACAGCGGTATAATCGAGACTATTTTTGAGATTTAAAACTCTTAGAACTTACCTACACTATCCAATATAGGAGTTATTAAAATTCAAATATTTCATTATTTCTATGAAATTGACACTTTACTGTTCATAAATAATCATTTTTGTTTATAATAATATTAATCAACCCTTTCGACTGGACGTAATCTTGGGTGGCTGATATAAAATGAAAGTAGCAGTTATAGAAGAAGATTTAAATTGCAGTCATCAGGACAGGGTGATGAGGAAAAATTTTGAATATAAGAACCATAGGTACCTTATACTGAAGAGGAATGAACGAGAAGAAATAAATTTCAGATCTTCATGGTCTTAATACTACATCCGACTTTGGATACTACAGTTTGGTACATTCAAAGTTCGTGCTCATGTTTGTTGTATATAATAGTACTTATATTAGTATTACATAACTGTATTCCACTCTTATGTTATCGGATTATAAAAACATTATATTATTGTTATTTTCATTAACAAGTGTTGATCTTTATCATTGATGATTCTTGGGCGATCCGAAATTTTGAAATATCCATGTTTACGTATTTGTTTTATATTGATGTTGTTTTGTAACTTTTTACATGTTCATTTATTTTTAATTTTGAATTATACCTGTTCATTTAAAAATTCAAACGTGTATCCACTGTCTGTACATATAAAATCACTGAATTGTGTAACTTACCCAAACTTATAATTCAGTTTCGATGAGTAGGTTTTTCAATTTGCAAAAGCGTGCCTCTTTAACATCTATTTTAATTTTTTGCTGCGAAAACATTAATATTTTAAAACATACCTGAAATCAGTGTACCAACCGTTGTATTGACCTTGTGTGTACCAACCGTTGTATTGACCTTGTGTGTACACATTGCTATGCATATATCATAATTACACAATCAATGAATGCACTGATTGAATTTAAACACGTGTATCGAACACAAACATGTCTGCTTATTTCAAAATTACCTTTTAGCTAATTTTTTCTCCTTCATTATTTTCGTTCATATTTTTTGCGTGGATCATTTTGGAAGATCGGATGTAAATTGTAAATAATTTTATATTCAATCTACAATTAAATTTAACGTATTTTCCTATGCATATTTCATAGCATAAGGAACATAACTACCTGTATAATGTAGGGGGTGTCGATTGGAATATTGGGAAAACCTGGTCCAAGCTATTTTGTGAGAAAAAAGTCTTTTTCCAAAATATTGTAGAAATATTTTAGGATTATTCTATTATTCTATAAAGTCTTTTGTATATTTGATGATTGACGACTGAGTTACCAAGTCATTCAGTTCCCATTAAAAATCACAAAAAATGAAAACAAAAAATAAAAAAATAAGAAAGAATAAAGAAATAGCTTCGAAGTTAGTCATTAATTTTCATTCATTCATTTTTCTGACCATAGTAAATCTGATCTGTAAAAGCAACATAATAAACTATTATTATTATTTTTGACAATTTATAACTTAATGAATTTGTTTATTAGCCAGTAGTACTACAACTTATAATCTCCATCTCAATCCATTATTATGTGATCAATCTTTCCATTATTAATTTATTAGTTTATGTTTTTGTTCAATTTTGTAAAAGCTAAAAAGTATCTCCCTCGTGCCTAGCTCTGTCAGATTTTTTGGCTTTCACATTTTGTTGCTTTTTTTTTGCATTTAAATCTTCTTTCAACATTTGGGTTATTGATTTGGCTTTCAACGTTTTAGGCCTTCAGCACAAGTTATCGTAAAGTGAAGAAATGTGCATATATTGTGCATCAGAATTGGTATCATGGATTTCGTTTTTCTCTTTAAGCTTACATTTACCCTGTCCTGTAGATATTTTTGTATTTATAATACATGTATGATCAATAATTCAAAATCTATTTCCTGTTAATAGTTAAAATACTATTTTTCATTCCATATACTTACTTAGAACAGAATTGGAAATTGAGTATAAACTTCTTTAAATATTTATTTTTAATTCAAGATGTTGAATATTATGGGAACTGTATTAATTTCATTTAAAAAAGTCATCTTTACCATGTTATTACAGATCCTTACTTTGTCTTATTTTGTAACAGTCTTCCTGGTTACAATCTCTTGTGCCGCAGCAAGCAGAGCATATCTGTATATCACCATGCTTACGTTTAATGTGACTTTCTTGAAATATATCGAGAGTTTTATCGCAGATCTGTAACCATACACGAACGTTTTGATTACAGTATTTGCAACATTTTTCATTGGCATTCAATGTTTTTTGTAATGAACTTACCTGATAATTGTTGATCTACAAATTGCATGGTTTCGTACATTTTTTTCATCTTATGCTAGTATTCAAAACGGAGAAGTAGCTATATTTGTTCCTGCGTAAAACGTAAATTTTACTGCCCGCAAATTTAGTGTACATGGTACGCTTTACGGGGCCAGTAAAAGGAAATTTGCGACAATAAAAGTAAGCTTTACACACGAATCACATCAAATACAACACGATTATTCCCATTCCAATACAATCTGATGAATACAGGCACCAATATTTTCAATTTATAGGTAAAAGCCAAAAAATGGGTAATTTTTGAACGTCACACTGGCTTCAAAATCGAACAAGATTTAATTGAATAGCATTTCCAAGGCACAGTTTCTGATGATTTTTTCGTGTCCAATATTCAATTCCACCGAACTACCCGTTTCAAAATGGCAACCATGCTTGGTTAAAGACTGTAAAACGTGGATATTACGCAGTCTCTTACCCAATCAAATTGCTTGTTACATTCTCATTGCATTAGAATACATCTACACTCTACTAAAGTTGACATAAAATAGGGATGTACGGTCGCAAATATCGACAAAAAAATACCAACGCGATAAGATAGTACATGTAGGTAAAGTACCAAATACCATTAATTCATTCATTAATAACTGATTAACATCCAATGGCTAATATTACATGAATGTCAGGACGACAACATGTTGACGTGATATATATGACCTTGGTCTGTGCTAGTCCAACAATGTAAGCCCCTACTCCTGAATGTCTTGTGCTTAACAGAGAAGCATCCAACAACAATTTTAGTCTTTGTTTTGAGCCAGCCGAGGATCGAATCCGCGACCTCCAACATGATATTAAGAGAAAACAGGAGCAGTTCCAAATACCACGGACAAAACGAATTCGTAATAACAGTAGTAAGTGCTGTATGCGTAGAGTAAACCCTGTTATATAGCCAAATGAATATAGTTTCGATTATGTATTCGTGATAATTTTGCCGCTTCAATCATTAAATTCACAATTTTTCAGCTTTTGATGTTTTGGACTTTAACACCGTTGGTGAGAATAAAATTTATTGTAATAAATGTACACATACAGTGCACTGCATATTATGTCATAGAAAATGTATTTAGTAATGGTACCAGATGGCCGAAGTAACTTCCGTTTGATGAATTGTCATTACCATGGTAGTGCAAAGACATGAATTTGTAATCTCTACTCGTTGATTGAATATTCACTACCTAAAAATTTGTTCTTCAGTATACGAACCTCCTTTCTTTGACAGCCCAAGTTATATAACCGTCGTCCACCAGAAATCAGCATTTCCTGTGAGCACACCTATGAACATTAAAAGTTTCTTATCTTATAGTTTTGTATCGTCAAAAATTAAAACAAAATCTTGAATAAAATTCACTTCAAATTGTATACATGTATGTTCGACAAAACATGTACAAATGACTATAAAATCTAAAACTGTTGTATAAACTCTAAAATCTAATTTCTTTGAGAAAGTTCATAGATGAAATTCTGTTATATATATGTGCTAGTATGAACAAACAAAAAGGTGACGATAGATGAATTATTGTCTGATGTCCAGTAGCAACTATATCATAATACACTGTAATATGAACTCTGCTTTGTACTAGACCGACACGCTGAGCCGGGTTTTTAACGTGCTAGCTCACAAAGTATCAGTCCGCAGGATGACATATCACCCAATCGGGCACATTATACTAACTCCGAGCCGACCAGTCCACACCCCCGACCACGCTACCACGAAACCACCGAGGCGGTTCACAAACAAAAATAGAACAAACGAAGAAGCAATGGAAAACACTGATTACTTGACTTTGTTAGGGTAGACACCATTTTACTAATATCTTTTCCCCATTACACTTTTGTATAATATAGTCACAATAAAGTTACTACTCGCAGACAAATCCTGAACACACAAGAACATACAACTTTACTTGTACCAAAACCATTTATATGTTAAAACTCTAATCTTAAATAATTCAATTACAGAGATATAAATTTATATTTAAAATATTGTATTTACTTTATATTCTTTTTTTAAATTCATTATATATTACTAATACTTAACATATTATACAGAACATAATGGAATTAATAAGAAACAAGTCATTTCACATGCTCATTTTTAATATTTGAAAAGACATATATAAAAAATAATATGTCAGATAATAAGATATAATCATAGCAGTATTAAAAAATGGGCAAGAATGAATGCAATAAAATTCCAAGAATATTCTTTTAAATCGGCACGAAAACTTATTAACTACAGAGTCTACTAAAGCGCAACTAAGAGTGAACCCAAGTAAACCGACAAAGTAATGATGTAGAAATCTCAGACTTTGGATAAATAATGACTCAGGATTGGTTCCTGGCTATTTATTTTCAATACAGAAGTTACATAAAGAGATGCCATCACATTTTGTGCAAGATGCACATTTTTATTGGAAATAAATCCTATATCATTAATGGGGCAGATAAATACACAAATAACCTGACAAGAGAGAATTTATCGAACGCAGAATTTAATGTATAAATTAAGAATCATAATGCCTTTCAGTTCAAAATCATATTCAAATATACCATCGGACATATAAAGACATAAAGAATTCTACTCCAAAACATCATTGACCAATAATAAGCTGGCGTAGAATTAAACTATGAGACGAAGTACATGTACATGTAATGGGCGTAAGTGAACCAAACTAAAGACAAAAGTCGTAGGTCCAAGACAAAAATGTCAAATTAAATTTAACACATTGTTCATTACTTTCAGTTATTAATAAGTAAAGATACTGAAGTAAAAATAATAATTAGTAAGTAGAGCCAATATCAAATAAAGTAAATCTAACACATATAATATATCATAGGCATTAATCAATTCTCTAAAACATTAAAAGAAAATATATGTGACAATCTTTATTGTGTGAATACAGCACCCTTCATGGCGTCAAACAAAAAAAAAACACAAAATCATAAGCTCTGAGTATTGGGTTACAACAGTTGAAAGAAACATGTTATAACGGCTTACGGGTCGAGAGAGATCAACATGCATTCACTTAAATCTTCCAAAAAACAATTTTATTATTGCAAGAGCATTACCTCATTATTTGGGCATTGAACATATTTGGAACATTTTGAAGGACTGTCGATTTTGTCACATTCAGCACACCAAACATTTTCAGTATAAACTCTAGGATCTGCAAAAGAACATTTTATCATTTGAAATGAAGGTAACAATAAGCCATTTGTCAATTTGTTCACAATTATTACTCAGTTGAATCATTTAAGGTAATATACTGTATTTGCAAATATTTTTTGTTGTCGATTATAATGGAACTTTGAACTTTTTTAAAATTTTTTTGTTGAACGTAGTCCTTGTTGTTTTCTCTTCATCGAAGCGAGAAAATCCCGCATCCGCAGGCGGGCTTCAGCTGGCCTCTAAACAATAATGCACATTAGTCCAGCGAAATAGGCGAAACATACAAATCAACCAAAATTTAAAAAAACAAACAAGGTTCCTGACTTGGGTCAGACGCAAAAATGCGGCAGGGTTCAACATGTTTTGTGAGATCTCAACCCTCCTCTATACCTCTAGCCAATGTGGAATAAGGAAACACACAGCGATACGCACAGAAAAACTCAGTTCAAAAGAAGTCAGAGTCCGATGTTAGAAAAGGTAACAGAAGATTTTGAGCAAGATGACAATGATCAATATAAATTTAAAAAGGACTACTACATGTAGCAGTTACTGACATGCCAACTCCAGACCTCAATAAACTTGTCAAAAGATTATGTCTTTAACATATAGAAAATCAGCACCAATCCCTCCCGTTAGGGGTTTAGTATCATGCCATCATAAATTATACAAGAACATAACCCGTATCATGCCAACAACTGGTTTTAGAATAAATGTGTTTATTTCCGATGCAAAGACCCTACGATTGAATCAATAGTAATTCCAAAAAATGCCACCTTTAATGACTTGACAACAGTATCGTAACTATATTCCTTGTGGATAAGTCTGTTTAAAGGTTTGGTTAGCTTTTCATGTGAATGGCGACATTTTTGTGCTTTGTATAGAATATTACCATAAAATACGGGATGTGAAATCCCTAAATATATAAGATGTCTGCACGTTTATTTATATTTAAGAACGCTGTCCTTGTGAAAAAAACCATCTAATAACGGATAATTAACAATAGGAAATCATCTCTCTTATCGTAAATTTTAGTATTAAGCTTCCCGTTAGAGATAATAGATATCAAAACCTAGGAAAGGGCAGTGTTCATTGTTAATAAATAGCTTTATTTAAGGTAAGTTCAGCTCGATAAATCTCTTTAGTGTACATCCTGAAGTCAAAATATAATCCAATATCTAAAAGTGTTATTAAATATTTGTATCAGTTGTTTCGTTGGGTCTTTGCTGATTTTAGACATAAATTGTGATTCGTAACAATAAAGAATCTCCATAGCGAAAAAAAAATGTTATCTAGTAAAAAAATCAAGTGTAGTTATCATATCAAAGCAGGTCCAGTTGACATAGTTCTTTTGTTTGTAGTTACTAAAAAATGACCTAAAAGAGTTTGAACATCTATATTCACATTCTGAACTTTTAAAAGCCAATTTAATTAGGTATGTGAATTTTTTCTTAATGAGATTATGAGGCAAAGTGATATATAGGATAGTAAAATCTAAAGTTCAAACAGATTCGAAATCACCAATATGAGCATGCAATTTATCAAGTGCTTCCAATTTTAAAAACTTCAAAAGTAATTAATACCACTATTTTCGTATACCTTATTTGAATTTTTTTACCAGGTTTTTGTACAAGTGTACTAGTAAGTAGAATAGAGAGTTTAGTAGTAGAACAATGGGTTGAAGACGAAATAAATATATATTTTTAAGGTGTTTTGTGCAGATTCGAAAGCCAGTACATAGTTGGAACTTTCATGTTTTTCGGTTCTGCTTATAAAGAAGTAGCAATAAGTTTGTGTGTGTTAACGATGTCATTTTCCGAAAATTGAGTCAGTTGGAATGTTGGTGAATTCCTTTTACAGAACATCAATATAAAAATTACGTCAAACAATAAAGCTATTATTGGCAGCCTTATCTTTTTACTCTTTTGTATAATTCTAACTGGTATCACATTCAATATTCTGACATTCCATATTCAATATACTAATCACATCAGATACTGTCTTTACTCACACAGGAATTATCATTACACAAACGACCTATACATACGTGCACGTGACATATACAGTACTTACTTTGCCGCCATAAGTTTTACTCTACGTATTGTTACGGCCGAAATCACCTTTTAAATTGTAGCCAACAAAAGGCACAAATCAATAATAAAATTTAACAAGATTTATTATATACAAGTTTACAAAAATATTACACAAAACTAAAATGTCAACTTAACTGTTCAAAATCCTTCGTCTTTTCCTAATCCGGAATTCTTCTCGTCGCTGTTGCGGGAATCCAAACGGAATATTATATCCAATCAGTCACAATCTAGTATGATGAAATGTAAATAAAAGTGTGTCAAACACGATGTGTGAAACGTAAACAAAAGTGTGTCAATCCAACAGCTGAGAACACAAGAATGTCTGGTCCAATACGTTCTGCTCTGAAAGTCTAACTTTCTTGTCCGTATACCTACTGTAGAACGGAAACTTCTGGAATACGGTAGAAGTTTGAATTACACCAGAATTATTATGTAAGTCAAATAGAAAGTTCTAGTCATTCCATCAGTATCTATTATTGTTCCAGTGATTTCTAAACTGCGGAGTTATAACATTATTTGGTAAACAACTATAAGTATTATGTAAGCATATTATACATGTTATAAGGCCACACAAAACAAATTAGGCCAAGATAAATAATATAATAATTACAATATCATAACAAAATAAATATAATAATACAATATCATAACAGTATCAATCGTCCACATACATGTATACATGTATACCATACTTACTTTGTCCACATAAGTACCCATTACATGGAACGCCGTCTTTGTTCCGTCCTGTAGAACAACACTCCAAGCATAGCTTATAATCTTTCATCACTCCATTTTTTCCAAATTCCATTTGTCTTTTACCCTCACCGATCTGGTGTTGTTCATAAGTACACACCTTCTCAAAAAATTATAGAGTATCCTTGAAGTTTCATTTTAGTTACATAAATCATTAGAAAATTTCTTCTATGCTTAAATATATTTTAAACACTTTTTGTTACATTGCAATGGCATACATACAAAGTTTCATCTTTATAAATTATGATGGACTCTCAATAGTAAAATTTGTCATTACAACTATACAATAAACCACTACACCTAAAATGACATATTACATGTAGATACTAAATGTGTTATTGACTTTTTCCTATAGTGTTGTCTGTTGAGGTATAGTGTCTTTGCGTAACGGCTCACCAGACAACACTATAGGAAAACAGTTCCTAAGGGAGAAGTCCATAATAGATTAATAGCTACTAGTTTTAAACTGATTGTGTGAAATTTGCTGTTTAAAACTACAGAACTTATATTAAAGAACATAAAATTGTCAAATAAAATTTTCAAAAATAAAACTAAAAAGTTAAGAAGATTAAGATATTTTAAGTGAAACCTGAAATTCTTTAAAATATCTTTACTTTGGAGCGAATATTTAAAGGTGAACTATGGTTTGAACATAACATTATTTGTCTTAGTATTTAGATGTATAAAATGGAAAAACATTAAAATAAATATACTCTCCAGAAGTTCTTGAAAACACAAAACATAGAAAACACAAAATAAGTTCTGAAATTAAATACACGGTATAATTCAATATAATATGATATTAATTATAATAAAATAAGTCGTGACGAGAGTATTGACTAAGTATAGAACTTGCTTTGGCGATATCTAGGTTATCGACTTAGTCCTGAGGTGAAAAAAACATCATCAGATGAATATAATAATCGAAATAAATTGTAGAAGAAGAATATTTATAGGATAACTAATTCAAGAATTTGAATATCGCAAAATATTCAAAGAGTGACCGAAAAACACCTTAATTCACGAAGTATTAGTGTTTTCCGGTCACGATATTAAAATTCTTGAAATAGTTATACTGTTTATTACATTGATAAAAGAGACAAACATGCTTCAAAGGTGTCATATTTTCCTTAGATCCCTTCCTGAATCTTTCGACGTCACAAACGTCATTTGTTAGTAACGCCCTTGACGACGTTAAATAAAAACCGATCTTTCACTGAGTGAAAATATCGAATTTATTTTCACTGGAAATTATGATAAATTATCATCATCAATGTAATAATGATTAATATATTTATCACCATCTAAAGTATTTTTAATCGTATTCACAGTTTTTTTTTTAAAATTAATTGTGACGAAAAAAATAGATTCATATATTTTTCATCGCGACTGAGATTAATATTGTCCGTGGTTCTTGTCAATGAGTGATTCTAACACACTGATATTGACTAAATCGTCACATCCAATTTAAGGAATTAGTAAGAGTATTTTTAGACGACACGTATTTTAAATTTCGCAAGATTCTTTTCTTTTTTTTATTGCTGTTCTGAGAATTGTCATTGAAATTAGCAGTAAACTAATGCCTTTAGTTATTATTCTTTTTATTATTTTATATTTGTTTTTGTTTTTACTTGTGTATTTTTAAGTCGTTTTATGCCCCTTTTGATTCAAGGGTTTTAGACTCGAAAATCTTACGACAATTATTCCTATATGGTACAGTGTTGATCTTTATTTTCAACCGTGATAAGGTCCTTTGCTAGACTAATTTGTTCAATGCGATGTTACCTTTACTCTAAAGGTCAAGAAATGATTCCCATCCGCAACCAAGAGTGCTGTACAAACAAACGTAATTGAAATCAGGACCCTTGTGATTTTTTTCTCCAAATCTCTTCTCAAACACTCCATACTTATTTCACACAGCTAAATTCACGAACAAAATATTTCTCACCTTTGTTGATACGATGAAAATGCATGCTTTTAACACTTTGAAACGAACGTCGATCTAAACGTTTTAAAAAGTATATTCATTTATTTGATTATTATTTAATTAATTGTTTTGACCCGAAAAAGCAAATCCTAGAAAGTTCATTTTCGTGAGCGTCTTTTTATTAACAGCAGGTCAGTTGTTGTGAAAATCTCAAAAGGTGTCTTTAGAATAGACGTAAAAAACGTATAACTCTGCTTTTTGGTTCAGTTATTGCCTTTTTAAATGTTGATGTGCCTCACATTTTCCACGAGAGTGGATGTTACTTTTTGCGTAAGATATACATCGTCACTACCAATATGGCGTCGTGCAAGTTTGAGCCGAGGTGACATTTGGGATATAACTAAGATAAGAACAGATACAGGGTAAATGTTAAAGATACAACCTTCTATCTTCGAACTGAACAGACCAAATATAGCCACGTACATTTGTAGATGTGACCACACAATCTTCAATAAAATGGGAAAATATACACTATGTGGGAAACCCTAAATAGCCCCTAATGACAACTAAGTGGATAAATCAGCAAATTCATATACAATATACATACATTGTCGGAAAATATACACATTTTATTTGTACGAGCCGTAGGAACAGGTAGAAATGCAAACTTTACCGACTTTTCTCACCTGTTTCACGGCGTGTGTAAATAAAATGTATATTTTCACGTCGATGGTCCGACAATCATTTGTCCGACAGTTGGTAGTCCCACAATTATTGGTTCGACCGACAACTCATTAGTACGATATACATTGATCCAACGACTCATTAGTCAGAACTTCTAGATCCAACAACCCATTATTCCCACACTTATTGGTCCGACAATTCAGTTATCCGATACTCATTGATCCGACAACTCGTTAATCCGACGCTCCTTGATCCGACAAATCATTAATTCGACCGTCATAGATCCGACAGCAAATCATTCTTTCACGAATGTTTCTAGATGACGTCAGTATTTGCTGTACGAAAGTTCAAAGTATTCAAAGAAAGGAAAACAGGGAATATATATATCACGTATGCTTACCTCTCAATGTATAGCAACTAATAATTCTTAAATATTATTATTATTCTGTTTTATTTTTTTTTTAATCCAGGAATAAGATTTTCGAAGGGAGATGAGGCATTTAAGGGCAATTTTGGGTCCATCTCAAAAACATTTAAAAAAATTGTGACATTATTATATATTAACTTTGTTAATTTCATGCTTTGATATTTTTTTACCATTTTCTTGAATTTTCGTATTTTTGGGAACAAAAAAGAAAATTCGACACAGAAATAAGGACTTCTGGGAATTTTTATTAGCAATCATAATAAATGTAAAATTAGCGCCATATACTGTAAATGGATTTTAGAGACGAAAAAGCTTCTCTCGACAAC
The DNA here is from genome assembly GCA_028015205.1 of Mytilisepta virgata. NCBI lineage: Eukaryota > Metazoa > Mollusca > Bivalvia > Mytilida > Mytilidae > Mytilisepta > Mytilisepta virgata. The sequence goes on from CM051521.1 coordinate 74,486,475, forward strand.
CTTTTTTTCATTTGAGAAAATTATTTAGAATATGCCAGAATTAAAGAAAAATTTCGTTCAGACCTTAAAAATCATGCAACCTTAGCCGGTGTTTGTCAAAAGGAAAGTTTTTTGCCAAACATGTTATGTGTAGAAGAAAGTGTGTTTTTATATGATAGCGAAGTTTTGGACGTATTATGGTATAAACCTGTCGTCGTCGTATACGTCGGCGTCGTTGGCCACCGTAGACAGTCGGGGTTCCGCTCATTTTCTTTTATTCTGGTAAACGTATCCTTATTATATTTTACCACAATGCCTTTGTAGTCATATTTAGATGGCTACATTTCTTCAAATACCCATTCCATCAATGTCAACTTTAGACTTTTAGCGATTTTTTTGCGATAGTTCTTCAATCAATTGTTTTACCTTTTCTCTACATTTGTTTCAATACAGGATTATACATTCTCCGTACTTCCTTTGTATACTCGAATGTCTTCAATGACGAATTTATTCCGAGTGGTTCTTTCCATTTCAATTCACTGTCCCTAACATCGAAGTATTTTCTTCCTCAGACCTTCAATACTAGTTTGTGATCTTCAGATCGTTTAAATTGATGAAATGTGCACATCGTGTGCATCAAAAATGGTATCAAAGAATTTAATTTTAACACTGAATCAATACCGCTGCTGGTGGATTCTGAATCCCCAATAGTTTCTAGTATTTCAATAGTAGCCCGAAATTGATACTTGAAGTTTAATGTTACAACATTTAAAAATTTGTTAAAACTAAGAAGCAACTCCCTCGTGCATAGCTCTGTCCATAGATGGTTTTGGCTTTAACCCTTTTAGTCATTTTGCAATTTTTAATTTGCTCTTCATTGTTTTGGATCGTTGTTTTGGTTTTCAAAGTTTGAGGCCATTACCACAACTAATGAGTCGTAAATCGGCAAAATGTGCACAACCTACGCATCAAAATTGCTATCAATGAATTTTATCCATCTTCTTAATTTTTTTTTTTTTTTTGTATTTTTCTATAATATCTTAGATTTGTTTTCTGTAGTCAATTAGCTCAACAAATAAGGTTCTTGAAATTTGTTCCCACGTAACGATCGAAAAAAACCATCAGATTTACCCATTTTTAAAGTGGAGCAGAACTCTAATAAGCTCTTATAAGGTATAAAACAATAAAAAAGCAATAAACTAGGGACACCCAAGTTTGCATTTGGGTGGCCATGGTAATTGGATATGAAAGAGAACCACTTAACTACCATCGCTACCAAGCCTGGCTCCAATTGGACAAACAGATCATTAAACGAATTTTTCACATGGGGTAATAGTATAAACTGAGTTCATAGTGGCGAATATTTTGGATGGCCATCCGGGGCATCAGATATATAAAAGAGTCTATGGACCATTGCTCCCACTTTTGGTTCCGATGGACTTTCAGCCAATAGGATCTTTAAGTGAATTTTCCATATGGTCTTATGTAAAAATAAGTTCGCCTATAGCGGGCAACTTTAATGGAGGTCGGGGTCATCTGCCAGCTTTGGTTTTAAATGAGCCTGTTGTTTCAAATAAGATCTTAAAATAAACGTTTAGGATCTCAACGGACGACTGATGCCAATGATGGCAAGAGCACACCTGGCACTAGGGTGCATTTCAGCAAAGAACCGCGGTGAACAATTGTTTTTATTGTCCCGCCTGCAAAAAATGTCACAAAAGGCGAGATATAGATATTTCATCCGACGTCGGCGTAACACTTTTTTTAAACCTTAATAACGTTGCACACATACCTTCCCGTATGATCTTTGGTCCACAGGTGCATTATGATATAAACTTTGCACAGTATACTTGTCTTGTCGCTCTGAACTCATTTTTATGCTTCATTGACTTAATAAGCATTAATTTTGTAAAAATCTGCGTCAAAGTTTCGTTATTAAGTCTATTTCTCTCGAACTGTAATACATATTTGGTCTATAGATACTTCTTGATAGGTACATGACAGCTTGACACGGACCCCAATTTCATCCATATCTATACTTTATGTAGTTCTTGGTGGATAAATGCCAATCTGATATTTATCGACCCACCTTGAGCTCAATTTCACGATTTAGTGACTCGTGTTACATTTTCGAGTTTAGTTCTTTTCTCAGCAACTTTAACATATTGATCCAAGTATATTTGGTATATTGATGGATCGTTTTGGATACACAACGGCCTGATTTCTTTCAACCGAACTTGGCTTGATTTAATGCCCGAATGACTTGCATCACTTTTTCAAAAATAAGTCTTTGTCTCGGTAAATGTATTATATACATGTAGGCCCACCATGATTATCCATACCAGTATGAGATCTGTTAGCTTACCTCGGGCACAATTTTAGTGACTTGAGTGACTTCAGGTGTTTGAGAGAAATATCGCATGGCCATTTCTTTAAATGCATTCCTTTGAGTTATATTGTCGAGTATCATGCAGATAATATGCATGTATTCTGTGTCCAAGTGCGTACTCAGGTGAGACATTTAGTGTGTCCACTCTTGTATTTCATTTTGTCGGACATTTTTGCACTAAATTTGAAGCCTCCTCGACCTGACCCCTCCCTCTTGCAGTACATGGTTATATAATCATTTCAACACACCTGCTATCTACATTAAACGTTTGTTTACATTCAGCTTGAAAGTTTTACATTACCCTAACACGAAAGACATCAGATTGTAAATTGATGTTGGACTCGAAAACACATAAAACATATTCAGAAACATATAATGAAATCCACCAGGTTATATTGTATAAAAATTGGTATAAAAATTCATAATGGTGATATCACAATTTTTTTTAAAAACCAGATCACATCCACTAAATCGTGGGTACGAAGTTATTATATATATTAATAATTACATTCTCTTCGCTGCTCATCGCTGCTCTTCTCTTGCTCATCACTGCTCTTCGCTGCTCATCCCTTCTCCGTGCTGCTCATTGCTGCACTTGTCTTTCTCTGTGGTGCTCTTCGCTGCTCATCCCTGCTCTTCTCTTTAATTCCCTGTGCCATTCTTTCCAGACAGTTATGTCGAGCTCCGACAATATACACATTACAATGGGAGTATTGGGTTAACTCCCCTTTTCCTGTCCTTTTCATTATATGGGTCTTTCATCGGTCTGTATAGGGAAATGGTCTAAGATGGAGTCTCGAGGGGCTGTTCCTCTTACTGTTTAAGTCCGAGAATATACGCAGAACACTATTGGATTACCTCCCCGTCTCTGGGTCTGTCATTGGACTGTATATGGTAGGGTCTCGCATCGAGTCTCTAGGGACTGATACTCTCACTGTTATGTCGAAGTCCGCGAGTATTCGAGGTACAGAAGGGTGATTAAATTAGGGTTTGATTATGTCCCCTTACCCCCAACTGTTGCTGTTACCAGGTCAATGGAGGGTTGTCCTTAGCAGCCGCCTTACCAACGGCGGTCCATTTCATTGCTCTATGCTGCTCTTCGCTACTCATCATTGCCAATCTCTTGCTCTGCGATGCTCATTGTCGCTCATTGCTCCTCTTCTCTTGCTCTTCGCTGATCATCGCTGCACTTCTCTTGCTCTTCGCTGCTCATCGTTGCTCTTCTCTTGCTCATCGCTGCTCTTTGCTGCTCTTCTCTTGCTCCGTGCTGCTCATAGCTGTTCTCGTCTTGTTCTTCTCTTGTACTCCTCCTCAGTACACCAGCAGCAGAACACAAAAAAGCCGAAATGAGCACATGAGCACAAAGAAAAGCGATGAGTAGCAGAGTCTTGAGCAGCGACCACTATCAGCAGTACTGAGTAGCCAACAGCAGTGATGGGCAGCGAACTGTGTGAATGAATAGACAAAAGCAATCCTCGTCACTATGACGCCAATGGAAAGCTTTTAACGAAAATATAATCAGAAGTTTTGTTTGATTTCGTCAGTTGTTTGAAGACCGTCAAACAACACACACGTATCAATGGAATCGAGAACGCCAAAGCAAAACCAGAAATGAAAAGGAAAATACTTCCAACCAAGTGAAGAGAACCAAGTGGAAAACACAAGTGGAGGACCCAGCAAAGTTGATCCAAAGAAGAAATGTACAAAGTGTCAAATGAACAAGAGCTTTTTCGGAATTCTAAAAAAACATGAATGTCTGCAAGGGATGTAGAAGGATTGACAACGAGAGGACAAGACTTAAAGAGAATTAAAGAGACCTCATCAGAAACGTGAAATCAGAACTGCAACAATCTCCAAACGAATACTTTCCGAAACGTTTTCGTATGAAACAACAAGCCGTTGAGGAACCTGTTGCTAATATAAGCACTTACAGGACGACCGGAGTTCATTCGACTATCGAATCCCGGAAAGAAAGACGTCTTAAATGTATACCTGTGACATATGTGGATACCCGTCCAAGCGAAACGTCAACCTAGTGCGTCACAAAAAGAATGCACACGGCATGGAAGAGGATTCAACACAGTATAGTGAATATGATTCAGTCTCAGACACCATCACAGAAGCCGATAACGACGAATCAGAACAAAGCATTGACCATGGATCCAACGAAAACACCGAAGAGCAATGCGGACAGTCTCCATGGGATGTACTTTTGAATAGAACATTTCAAGTACATTAACATGAATACTCACAGAACTATTCGAAGCCACTTTTGGTAGTATATAGAGACATGATTGACTCATACAGAAACCAAATGCGAAAAGCATTACCTCGGACTGGTATCCTGGCATCAAGACATGAATAAAGACCCAGTACATAGAAAGATCAAGGAAACGTCCAAACGCTTGACAGAAGAGGAAGACTACGAATCAAAAGAATCATGGGAATATATCGTAGAAAAACGAAAATATCTGCTTAACCGTGTATTGAACGACTATGACCCACAACCTGCTGAACACTGCAATGACTTTATGTGACGGAGGAATAGGAACTAACATTAACATATTATAAAGATAAACAGAAAAAAATATAAAAAAAAAATTAAAAAATAGAAAAATAAAAAAAAAGTAATGCAGCCTATATATGTTTATACATATCTAGCAGTCAAAAGCCTGGACAAATGCAGAGTGGCCTTAAAAAAACAAGGGAGGGCTAATGCAACCTATCTTATAATAGCCAGTCACAAGCCTGGATAAATACAGAGTGGCCCGGATGTAAGAGTGCTCTCGCACAGATCCAATCTTTGACTAACGATAATCGACCACCACTAGCAGAAGCAAAAAAATCGAAATGAGCGTGAGAGCATGGTGTTGAGGGGCGATGACCAGCATGGAGCAATAGAAGAGCAGTGATGAGTAGCGATGAGCAAACGAAGAGTAACGATGAGCAGCAATGAGCAGCAGATCAAGAGAAGAGCGGAAAAGAGCAGCGATGAGCAAGAGAAGAGCAGTGATGAGCAGTGAAGAGCAGCGATGAGCAGCACGGAGCAAGAGTAGAGCAGCGAAGAGCAGCGATCAGCAACAGATGAGAATGATGCTCAGCAAAGAGCAAGAAAAGAGCGGCGATGAGCAGCGAAGAGCAAGGGATTAGCAGCGATGACCAACATAAGAACAGCGATGACCAACAGAAGAGCAGCGATGAGCAAGAGAAGAGCATCGATGAGCAGCGAAGAGCATGAGAATAGCAGCGATGAGAAGCGAAGAGCAAGAGAAGAGAGCGCCAATGAGCAGCGCAGAGAAAGAGATGAACAATGATGTGCAGCGAAGAGCAGCACAGCAACGGAATGGACCGTTTGCTAAGGCGGTTGCTAAGGACATCCCTTCATTGACCTAATGGTGACAGCATCAGCTGGAGGTAAGGAGACATAATTCAATACTACCTTTGGTCCTCCCTTGAACGAAAGGAAAACATCAACCGGAATGAAAAACGCGAGAAAACGGCAGATAATTTAATCACACCTCTGTACTTTGATACTCCCGGACAAGGGTAAGAAGAACAGCCCGTCGAGACTCCATGCAAGACCCTTACCCTATACAGAGCGATGACAGACCTAGAGAATGAAAAGGACAGGAAAGGGCAGATAACCCAATAGTCCCATTGTACTTCGACATAGCAGTCAGGAAATAACAGAATAGAGGAAGAGAAGAGCAGCGACGAGCAGCGAAGAGCAGCACAGAGAAAGACAAGAGCAGCACGGAGCAAGAGATGAGCAGGGAAGAGCAGTGATGAGCAGCAATGAGCACGAGAAGAGCAGCGATTAGCAAGAGAGGAGCAACGATGAGCATCAAAGAGCAGCAATGAGCAAGACAAGAGCAACGATGAGCAGCTAGGAGCAAGATATGAGTGGCGAAGAGTAGCGAAGGGCAGTGATGAGTAAGAGAAGAGCAGCGATGAGCAGCAATGAGCAGCATGGAGCAAGAGATGAACAGTGATGAGCAGCGATGAGCAAGAGAAGAGCAGCGATTAGCAAGAGAGGAGCAACGATGAGCATCAAAGAGCAGCGTTGGCCATCAAAGAGCAGCGATGAGCAAGACAAGAGCAACAATGAGCAGCTAGGAGCAAGAGATGAGTAGCGAAGAGTAGCGAAGAGCAGTGATGAGTCAGAGAAGAGCAGCCACAAGCAGCACAAAACAAGAGAACACCAATGAGCAGCACGGAGCAAGAGATGAGCAGCGAAGAGCAAGAGATGAGCAGCGATTGGCAAGAGAAGAGCAGCTATGAGCAGCACAGAGCAGCATAGAGCAATGACATGGACCGCGGTTGCTAAGGCGGTTGCTAAAGACACCCCTTCATTGACCAAAGGTGACAGCATCAGCGGGAGGTAAGGGGACATAATCCAATCCTACCTTTGGTCATGGATGCGCAGTCCATACATCCGGGTCCAAACATGTGACTGGCGTCACTTCCGTAACAAAAATGGAAAAATTCTTCCGGTTGCGCATGCAAACAAACCACTTCCTCTTCCGCTCACACGTGCACAGACGACACATCCGGGTTCTAGCACGTGATTGACGTCATTTCCTAAGCAATTAATGTGGAAATCCCACTACTTCCGGTTGCGCATACGTGCAAACCACTTCCGGGACTTGGGACTTTCAGTCCGGGTCATGCATGCGCAGACGACATATCCGGGTCCCAGAACGTGAATGACGTCACTTCCATTAACAAATAATGGAAAAATGCTGGGAAAACCCACTACTTCCGGTTGGGCATGCATGCAAACAACTTCCGGGTACTTCAGGTACCGATAAGGTATGCGCAGATAACACATCAGGTCCAGGCACGTGACTTACATTGTACATCAATTCCGTAAACAAATAATAGAAAATGGTGGGAAAACACATCACTTCCGGTTGTGCATGCGCACAAACCATTTCCGGTCACTTCCAGTTCCAGTCACGTGATTTTCGGTTCCGGTTACATGACTTCCTGTGAAGCCATTTTTGGTTCCGTGGACGTCACATCCGGCACCACCAGAACGTGTTGGCCCATTGTGTCGATCTGAAAGTAAGCATATAATTTCTTTTTTATATGTCCTTTAAATATATCTATACATGTATATAATATTTAATTTAATAAGAAGCTTAGACTGGTTGCCTAACTGATATAGCCTGGATTTAAATCTTTTAGCTTGGGGTAGTAATTTACTCGCAAACGAAAAAAAAAAGCTTTTAAAAGTGATTTTGACATCATAAAAACAAAGAGATCCATGATCTTCTAGATTATACCTTATTGAAATCCAAACATATCAACACGTATCTTTTCTTTTCATTGTACTTTTTGTTATATATGTATTTACAGTCATTAAAATGATATTGTAAATTATTGTAAAATAGGAGAAGAATTCGCATCAGTTTGTTAAACTTGCTTCTCATCCTTTTAGCATGCAAATATAATGAGTTTAAACTAAATTGATCTAAGTGAATTGGAACTCGGTTACGTTGCAATAAACATTTTAATTTCATTATCCTTGCACCTCGAAGAAGATCGGGGATATTGTTATCGCCCCCGTCCGTCCGTCGTCCATTACACTTTCTTGTGACCTCAACTCCTCGTTAATGCATTTAATTTCTATACAGTATTGTCACATATGGTATGTAGATGCGCAATAAGGTTTTAGAATTTTCATTTTCAAAAATTGGGGCCCATAGGGGTCGAATTTTAAAAATTTGGAATTTAAGCTTGTGACCTAAACTCCTCTTTAATTTTTTCATTTGATGCATTTAATTTCTATACAGTATTGTCACATATTGTATGTAGATGCGCAATAAGGTTTTAGAATTTTGATTTTTAAAAATTGGGACCCACAGGGGTCTAATTTTGAAAATTGTGAGTTTAAGCTTGTGACCGTAACTCCTCTTTCATTTTTCATTTTATGTATTTTATTTATATAAAAGATTGCCATATACTATATGTAGATGTTCAATAAGGTTTTAGAATTTTGATTTTCAGAACTCGGGGGCCCACAGGTGTTGAATTTTGAAAATTGGGAATTTAAGCTTGTGACCTAAACTCCTCTTTCATTTTTCATTTTATGTATTTAATTTCTTTACGGTATTGTCACACACTGTATATATATGTGCAATAAGGTTTTAAAATTTAAATTTTCAAAAATTGGGGCCTTTAGGGGTCGAATTTCAAAAATTGGGAATTATAAGTAGGTGACTGAAAGTTTTCTTTCATTTTTCATTTTATACATTTTATTTCTATACAGTATTGTCATAGTGCGGGGATAGCTGTCGTTTTCGACTGCCACAGTCTAGTTTGAATAGTAACAGACAATTTGATCGGTTGTTAATGGTTGGGCAAGTTACATTATATTGTATAATCTGCTGTGGGTGCTGTGACGTCACCAACGTAATAATTCGCAGTCTGTAAAATAATTTTTTTTTTTTTCAAATTATACCTGAAAGTTTGGATGAGAATTTTTAAATTGGATCATAAGGATTCTTATAAATTTTGGAATAGGTTATACTTGAATAACATGCTTCGGTCAGTTTACGCTTACACATAACACCTAAACTGCCTCAAAGTATGTTATGTTGTATAACCTGTTCCAAAATTGATAGCTATCCTAAATATAACTTTTTAAATTTGATTTTTTTTCAATAATTTTATTTTTAATGATTGAAACTATTCCAGTTTCTTAGTTTCTTTTGAAAAATTCAGCTTTAAATGTGTATTGCTCTCAACTAAAATATCAATTGAACATATTCAAGTATAAAACCAATGTTATGGTTTATTCGAGTATATTATATGTACATTTGTAAGATATTTTTATCATTACAAAATGGGTCAAGAAATTTCTCTTTCGACATTCAGCATTTGCATGACCAAGGGTGTCTGCATATTCATTTGGTAGTGCAATTAGTCAAGTTCATTGAGTTGTGGGTAAAAATGAGATGTCGGACTAATGAGTTGTCGGACTTATGACCTGTCGGACTATTGAGATGTTGAATCAATGATGTCGGATCAATGAGATGTTTGATCAATAATGTCGGATCAATGCGATATCGGACTAATGAGATATCGAATTAATATGCTATCGGAATATTGATTGTCGGATTAATGAGTGTCGGAATTATAACTGTCGGATAAGTGGTCAATCGGAAAAATAATTGTCAGATCAATGCGTTGTCGAAGTAATAACTGTCGAATCAGTGCGTTGTCGGACCAGTGATTGTCAGACTATCGGGATGTAACCCTTTTATCAGCTATATTGGCTATTAAGTGCATCTATGTATCTGCTGGTGTTATTAGTAGATTTTAAGTAACGTTAACTAAATTCAGATAAATGACCTGAGAGATAAGAATAGGTATAAGAACTATTGTTGACCGGGACCTTATCACCTTAAAGAATTTGGCATTTAACTAGCGGTCATAAAGGTAGGCAAATAATGACCTTATGTAGCATAAGATGTCAGGTTATCGTCATTTAGCAAACGAATTCCACTGAAACGGATGCTAGGGGTCATCTTGAACTTGTATTGGGGTGCAAGATTTTCTCCGCATCGAAGGTCTCACTGTGATTTTAAAGGTGAAGGACAGCCAAACAAAGCGCTGTTGTTTTGCTCAAAGTTTTTCCACGTATGTATAGTGATTTCTTTAATTTCACAATATTCCTCTCTTCATATCAAATCCGATGAAAATATATCTGAAATAGCAATTTTTTAAAGATACATTTAAGTGAGATTTTTAGGAAAAACAAAGAGACCAAAAAAAGGGGAAATTTTACATCTATGCTTCCATGTGGTGTGGAATATTTGTGATTTAGTAGTTTTCTTTTAAAATTATTTCTCTTTTTTTACAACTTTTGAATAAATAGAACTATCCACCTCTGTATTCAATTTGCCTATTCAATTCTACAGGTGATTTTTGCTTCAAATGTTTTGTCAATGTAATTTTTTATATGGAGAATCAAATGAATAAAAACATTATGGGGTCACCGGACTTGTTTTGTCTCGATAGCAACTTTAATTTCGTGTGTTTTCTCTATATTGCTGATTTATTGTACTTATTTGAAATAAATGTGTTTTCGTTAAGTATTAGTGTAAACATATTTTATTAATTAATTCAATTATACACACAATAACTAAACGCAAGTAATATACAATACAATTGAATAATCAATATAATCAATATAGGATTCGGAAACAAGTTTTGGGCTTATATAAATCCGTATCCTACAAAAAATAATTTTCATTGTTAATTTTCTCATACTCAAAAGATTATGTATTATGAATCAATACATTAATAAAATTAAGGATATGATACATAATATTGATACATAACATGCACTGGAATATTGATGAATAATGATGAGTATTTGTTTACTGTCTAGCAAATCGTTTGCTACTCATAATATATGAATGAACTGTTAAGAAAATTTCTATTTTTTGTTCTTAGCTGAAATGATGATCAATTCTACACTTATTATCCCCGCACTTGGAAGTTCGGGGATATTTGTAATCGGTCCGTCTGTCCGTTTGTCCGACTGACCGTCCGTTAGATAATCTTGTCCCCAGAACTCCTCATTCATTTTTAACTTTATGCATTTAATTTCTATACAGTATTGTCACAAACTGTATGTAGATGTGCAATAAGGTTTTAGAATTTTGATTTTTTAAAATTGAGGCTTAGAGGGGTCGAATTTCGAAAATTGAAAATTTAAACTTTTGACCTTAACTTTTCATACATTTTTCATTTTATGCTTTAATTTCTATACAGTATTGTCACATACTGTATGTAGATGTGCAATAAGGTTTTAGAATTTTGATTTTTTAAAATTGGGGCTTTGAGGGGTCGAATTTTGAAAATTGGAAATTTAAGCTTGTGACCTGAAATCCTCATTCATTTTTAACTTCATGAATTTAATCTTTATACAGTATTGTCATATACTATATGTAGATGTGTTATGAAGCTTTAGGGTTTTGATTTTCAAAAATTGGGGCACACAGGGGTCGAATTTCGAAAACTGGAAATTTAAACTAAACCACGTATTCATTTTTCATTTTATGCTTTTAATTTCTATACAATATTGTCACATACTGTATGTAGATGCGCAATAAGGTTTTAGAATTTTGATTTTGACAACATGAGGTCCACAGGGGTCGTATTTCGGAAATAGCGAATTTATGCTTGTGCCCTAAACTCCTCTTTCATTTTCAATTTAGATTTAGCAAATTTATTTGTATATAATATTGTTCTTTATTTTCTGTAGATGTCCGAAAAGGTTTTTAATTTTGAAAATCCATTAAGGGTTCAAATTTTTGGACCGAAAATTGCTAATTTTGCCTTGTTTCTGAAAATATTCATTAATTTTTTGTTTCAGTGGTTTTATTTGTTTTATTTGTTTATAGTATTGTTCTTCACTATGTGTAGATGTGCAATAAGGTTTTCAATTTTGAAATTTGATTCAGGGTTCCAATTTTCAGACTGAAATTATGAAATTGCTAATTTTTCACTGTTGATTGTTTTTTTGACTTGTGCAGTGCGGGGATGGACATCGTTTATGATGGCACCAATTTCTAGTTGAAAATGTACCCAATATGCTGCTGACGCTGGAGGTGGAAACGCAGACAGTGAAGTAAATAATGATCAGTAGATTTGATAGCTCCGCAATGACAAAGGGGCGAGTTAACAATATTTTTTATAAAGAGGTGCTGATTGAGACAGCTGCACTGCATCCTAAGTCTTGCATGAACAATTTGACCTGGCGCTTACCGACATAGTAAAAGGGGGCGTTCTTAGACTAGTGTTTTGCAATTGTAAACTAGTTTTAAAGATTCCTAGAGACATACCTGATTATATATTTTCCGGTAATAGCTTACATGATCGCAGTGTCGCTGGAGGGAAATAATTGGAATATAATGCGGTTCTGGCTATGATGGGTGGTATAACGAATGGATTTCTCGTATTATATTTGTGAATATTTCTATTTGACTCGGGGACTAGGTGAGATTTTTCATTTATAGAAGTAAAGTAGTGTGTGTTTTTCCCGTTGATCCTTAGGTTTTTCCCAACCAGTTTCAGTATATAAGTTACTCAAGGAGACCAATCTAGTGCCTCCGGTCACAATCCTGGCGGCCTCTATTTGAACCTTTTCAATTTTATTTATTAATATATTAATGTTATTGTCCCACATTACATCGGCATATTCCAATATTGGTCTAACGTATGTGAGATAAATTGCCTCAAGTGTATGTCTGTCAAGAATAAATCTAAATTTGCGTAATACATTTAAACGTCCGTAGGCCTTTTCAGTAATAAAATCAATATGTTTGTGCCATGTACCATCATTCGATATATAAACTCCAAGATGCTAAAGACAGGAAACCTCAGAAACCAGATGATGATTCATATATTGGTTTGCATGATATGGTTTATGAAATTTCCTTGAGATAGTCATACTTTTTTGGGGAGTAAAAGGGACCAACCACTCAGAAGACCATTTGTGAATTTTAGAAATATCACTGTTCAAGATGTTTGCCGATTCCAGTGGATAATCTATAATGAGATACAAACGTGTATCATCAGGAAACAAGTTGTTAGTTGAATTAATGTCCAAGACATATCATTTATAAAAATATTAAATAAAAGAGGTCCCAGGATTGAGCCTTGTGGCACGCCAGCTAATACAGGCTACCAATTAGAGCAAACGTTATTAATAACTACCCGATACATGTAAGTAGTTTTTAATCCGTGCCAAATCAAAGTCTCTAACTTCCATGGCATATAATTTACGTAATAATATCCGGTGCCAAACTGACAAAAACTAATATCACAAAATATTCCCTTCATCCAAAGTACTCCCAAAGTCGTTAGAAATACTCAATAATTGGTTAATCGCGGAGTCTCCTCGAGTAAATCCTGATTGGTTTGGCGTGACTATTTTTTCGGCCAACAGATAATTATGAATATATCTATATACACATCTTTCCATTACCTTTCCTAGTATACTGATTAGAGAGATCGGACTATAGTTTTTATAATCATTAGGGGAGTAACATTGGCACACTTCCACTCCTCTGGATATTTACACTGTGTCAATGATAAGTTACAAAGTCTACATAATGGGTATTTCAATATCTTAGAGGCTTCCTTAAGAAATCTAGTGCTTCCACAGTCAGGTCCAGATGCTTTGGATACATCTAGGGTATTAAGAATATCTTGAAAGTCGTTTTCAGTAATAACTATATTTCGAAGTCCGTCGGTCAGTCGGTCAGGAATATCCGGTAATGGAGTACTTGAATCATGCATCAAGAACAGATTGACCACAGAAATAGTTGTTAAATATCTCCGCTTTCTGTTTATTTAACATATCAATTCGTCTTCAAATTTTAAGGATGGAATAACACGATTGTCATTGGAGTCACAATTCATCAAGGTTTTAATTAAATTCCAATATTGTCTCCCACCATGTGTTTTTGAGGTAATTTTGTCCGACTATTTGGAGAAATATTTGGAACATAGACACAATTTTTTGACAGGATGAACACATTTTTCTTTCCAGTCTTTTTCTTGTACGTGCTTATATGTTTTCAGTAATAACTATATTTCGAAGTCCGTCGGTCAGTCGGTCAGGAATATCCGGTAATGGAGTACTTGAATCATGCATCAAGAACAGATTGACCACAGAAATAGTTGTTAAATATCTCCGCTTTCTGTTTATTTAACATATCAATTCGTCTTCAAATTTTAAGGATGGAATAACACGATTGTCATTGGAGTCACAATTCATCAAGGTTTTAATTAAATTCCAATATTGTCTCCCACCATGTGTTTTTGAGGTAATTTTGTCCGACTATTTGGAGAAATATTTGGAACATAGACACAATTTTTTGACAGGATGAACACATTTTTCTTTCCAGTCTTTTTCTTGTACGTGCTTATATGTTTGAAATTTTAAGTTTTGATGATAAAAAATAGTCTTTTATTTACTCCGCTATAAAAAAACATCTGTGGGTGATTTTTTCCTCATATTTATTATACATTTAGAACTTTATCTATACCCTCAACCGTATTTGTAAAATCAGCATGTCACCGGCCTTTTTAAGGAGCTACATTCAGTTGTAATACTTTTAAATGAATTTAATTATAAGAAAAGAGTTATCCTGCAACAAACGTGCATTTAAGAAATACATCATATTTGTGATATTATATACCATTTTTTCTGACAAAAATATCATGGTGTATTCAATAATATATATAATTTAATAGAAAAATTGCAAATTCACCAGGCAAAAAGGATATTCAGGAAAGCATTTATTTTTAGAATCATGGAAATCCCCTATTTTCATCTTCCAGTGGAAATTAATGTTGACGTCGCGTGCTTTTAAAGCAACGTTTGTGTACCGGAGCGAAAGTGAGTCACTGTCCGAATCACCTCATCATGGCATCCTGTATACAAGGACTGCAGGAAACAGAAAAAATAATGAAAATTGCCATATGACAATGTGCAGACTAAAATGTTTATTTGCATTATTAAATGAAACAATAACTGATTCTGTACACGCCAGGAGGTATTGATTTTTGAAAAACTGTCATTCACCTCGCTCGTTGGGTTCGATGAATAACAGTTTTTCAAAAGTCAATAAATTCACACATTTACCTCATCAAAAGACAGTAATTGTGTATTTTTTTTTCAAATTATACCAACTAAAAAAACTGCTCTATTAATTTTACGGCTTTTGCATAATCTACCTTAAAACAAAATGTTTTAGTTTCAGCATGGGATACATATATATTAGGCAATTTCACGTATTTTCTAAAATAATATGAAAGAACTTTTTCCTTTCTGTATGACGGACGTCGTTTCGGAAACCGTAAATTTCGCGAAACACCACTCAACAATCTACCGCTTTTCGACTAGCAGAAATCATAGAACCTTTATGTCATGATGCCGTTGCGCTAGCTGGTGTGCAGAAACAATAGGAAGTTTGGTCTTTAATTTCTCATGTGTTAAATCACAAGTAGGGATACATTATTTTCTGAATCAAAGAAAAAATTAATCATAATTTAAATTTAAATGTAATCTTGAAAGCAATCTCGATTACTAAATCAGAACATTTACATTTACTTACTCTTCCGGAGCATCTGAGTCTACCCCCGGTTTTTTGGTGGGATCAATATTGTTAATAAGAGTAGGTTTTAATTGTAGTGCATGTATTGTTTTGGTCTTGTCTTCTTTGTTCACCGGAGTTTGTTAGTTGTTTCGATTTTTCCCTCATTCGAATATCCTTTTGGTATTTCTTGACCTTACTTCACCTTTTGGTCATTTTGGTATTTTTGAATTTGCTCTTCAACCTTTTGATTGTTGTTTGGTTTTCAAGATTTCAAGATTTCAGGCCTTGCGCACAACTGATGAGTCGTATATCGACGAAATGTGAAAATCTTTAATTGAATTTGATCTTCAACCTTTTAAATTGTTGTTTTGGTTTTCAACATTTTAGGCCTTGAGCACAACTAATGAGTCGTACATCGACGAAATGTGCACATCTTGTGCATCAAAATTGGTATCAAAGAATTTTATTTTAACCACTAAGTCGATACCACTGCTGGAAGACTCCAAGTCCCCGAGTGTATCCCATAGTATTTCGATACTAGCCCGAAATTGATACTTAAAATTTACTGTTACAAAATTTTTAAATTTGTGAAAACTAAGGACTATCTCCCCCGTGCATAACTCTGTCCTTAGATGGTTTTGACTTCGCCCCTTTTGGTCATTTTGGTATTTTGAATTTGCTCTTCAACCTTTTGGGCATTTGTTTTAGTTTTCAACACTTAAGGCCTTGAGCACAACTGATGAGTCGTAAATCGAAATTGGTATCAAATAATTTAATTTAATCCAACATATGGTTCTAGTAAGCTACGCAAGTTAGCTTCTACATGTTTTATACTATAAAACTGTTTATTTTTCAGAAACTTTAAACATGCTCAAACAACTAGTGTTTATATGTAAGTTGTATATTTAGTTTAAGGAATGCGAACCATGTTACATGCAGTAAATTCTGTTTCTTTTTTATGGCAAATAAGTCACTTCAGATATTACACCCATAGCTGAAACATTATTTGTCATTTTTGTAGTTTATATATGGCGAAGTTTCCCAGTGATTGATGAGATCATTGCCATAACGTACGTTGATTGATGGAACATTCTGGTCGTTTGGCTTAATCCAATGGCCAGAAAAATAACGTTTTACATAAGGGAAAACGTATCAGAACAAATTTGTTACATTAGGTTGAACACGTGAGATCAAAGTCTTTACGTAAGGGTGAACATTTGAGAACAAATTCTTTACATGAGAACTAAAACGAAAGAACTAAGTCTTCACAAATGAACGAACATATGACAAAAAGGTCTTCACATAAAGGCGACCACTTGTGAACAAAGTCTGTACATAAGGGCGGACGCATGAGAAAAAATTCTTTATATAAGAACTTACACGAACATTACGAAAGAACAAAGTCTTCACAAATGCGAGAACATATGAGAAAATAGTTTTCACATAGTGGCGACCACTTGAGAACAAAGTCTTTACATAAGGGCGAACGCATGAGAATAAATTCTTTATATCAGTTGTAACACGGACATGACCAAAGAACAAAGTCTTCACAAACGCGAGAACATGTGAGAAAAAAAGTCTTCACATAAGGGCGAACACTTGAGAACAAAGTCTGTACATAAGAGCGAACGCACGACAACAAATTCTTTATATATTAAGAACTAACACGAACTTAACAAAAGAACAAAGTCTTCATGAATGCGAGAACACATGAGATCAGTCTTCACATAAGGGCGACCACTTGAGAACAAAATCTTTACATAAGGGCGAGCGCATGAGAACAAATTCTTTACATAAAGGCGAATGCATGAGAACAAAGTCGTCGCATAAGGACGAGCGCATGAGAACAAATTCTTTACAGAAGACCTAACATGTAAGTACAGAGCCTCACAAATGCGAGAACAAAGTCTTTACATAAGGGCGAAAGCTTGATAACAAATTCTTTACATAAGAAATAAGTGTACACAAACGCTAGAATACATTAGAACAAAGTCTTCACATATAAGGGCGACCACATGGGAAGTCTTTACATTGGACGAACACATTATAACGGTCTTTTCATAACGGCGAACAAACGAGAACAAAGTCTTAACAAATGCGAGGAACATGAAAGTAAAATCTATATGTAACAGCAAACACATTAGAACAATCTGAAGTCTTTACACAAGGCGCGAACATCAAGTAAAAAAAAATAACACAAAAAACAAAAATTATAAACATAAATTGAAGATGCTTTTTTGGCAAGAACTTCTCATCATTAAATTATGAAGTTTATTTACATTCGTGGTGTATATTATTTTACCAGGCTTAATCATTGGAATCAGTTATCTTACTACAGTAAATGGTAAGAATTATTGTTTTAAAAAATAAATATAATTCACAAATAACTTTTCAATGATTCAAACCACTTATAAGTCCTTTGAGCATAAAATGATGTTAAAAATATTTAAAAGACGTTTTACATATTAAAGTTTATCTGAATGGTCGGTAAATTTTATAATAAAAGTCCACATTCCACATTAATCACCGATTGTAACTCGCTGCAATAGTCTTATGTTTAACAGTCATTTATATTCTACTGCCTGCATGTTACTTCGGCATTATGAAGAGGAGTACAAGTAAACTGTTATCAAATTTCTACAAATCTGTTGTATACATATGTACAATTTCTCTAACTCTGTCTGTTGATCCGTTTGATATATTCCGATATCACCACACGTTGGTTAAATGCTCGTGATATTTTGCGCAAAAAAGGTCGGAAGATCTCTCGGAGGTTTACATTGTCATTAGAGAAAAAGATTGTAAAACTCTTGATGGGTTAATTATGAAATTTATACTCTCTTGATTTTTAACTCCTCGCAGTTTAAAAATGAAAATTTAATTATCTCGAGCTGATAAATTTCATAATCAACTGGTCATCGTTGTAGAATCTATTATTTATTCTACTGCCTGCATGTTACTTCGGCTTTATGAAGAGGAGTAAAAGTAAACTTTAATCAACTACAAGTATGTTGTATATATATAAATGTACAATGTCTCTATAATATTATAAAAAGAATTTATCTAGGAATGGATTGCTTATCATGTCAGAATGCAGTAAACATAAGAGAATGTCTTTCAACAATTGCAAAATGTGACGACAAAACTTGTATCAAATTTTTAAAAATCTGTTGCATAAAAATGTACAATTTCTTTAACTCTGTGCGCATTTATACATCTCTTAACCGTTTGATAAATTCTGATATCACCAAACGTTGGTTAAATGCTCGTGAAATTTCCCGCCAAAAACGTTCGGAAGATATCTCAGGAGATTTACATTGTCATTAGAGAAAAAGATTGTAAAACTCTTGACAAGCCTAGCAGTTTTAAAATGAAAATTTAATTATCTCGAGTTGATAAATTTCATAATCAACTGGTCATCGTTGTCGAATCTATATTTATTCTACTGCGTGCATTATAAAGAGGAGTAAAAGTAAACTTTTATCAAATTTCTACATTTTCTATAATATTATAAAATGAATTTATCTAGGACTGGATTGCTTATCATGTCAGAATGCAGCAAACATAACAGATTGTCTTTCAACAACTGCGAAATGTGACGACAAAACAGAGGTAATGATCAGAATAGTTTTCTCAGATTTTGTAATAAGGGGCCGATTATCTAGATAATTGTCAACACACAATTCCGAAGTTAATTTACAAGGATTGTCTGTTTTGCTATCGAAGTCGTTGATGTTCTTCGCATATTCTACGCCTTGTTGGTAGTAGCACACAAAAGTACAGCAGGAATGAAACGTATTCTACTTTTTTTCGTGTGGTTATAATATTTATACTCTCTCGATGGTTAAGATTTATATTCAAACATTCTCGAACTAGATGCTCCCATCACAATATTGCTGCCAAGATTTATTGCCATGCCAGTGGATTCAGACAAGAATATCTTAAGTGAATTTTACTTAAGGGTCCTATATGTTAAACGAAGATTGGCTTTAGCAACCATCTTGGTTAAGCCTTCGTGACTTCGGTCATAGTTATACAAAACCATTGCTACCCGTTGGCCCAGTGGTTTAGGATAAGAAAATCTTGAGTACATTTTCTCATAAGATCCTTTGTTAAACTAAATTCGGCTATTTTGTTTGGCGATACGGTTCATTGTACGAAATTTTTAAAGCGGACAACCTTTGGAAATTGCTGCTAAGTTTAGTTTTAATTGGTTCAGAAGTTTCAGACAAGATGGTCTTTAAAAGTCTTTTCCCACATGGTCCTATGATAAACTAAGTTTGGCTGTGATGACCATCATGATGGACTACATGTACGTAAGGACCCTTTTACCACAGTTTAATCTCAGTTAACCTCCTTATTTCAGAGGAGAATATTTTAATATGTTTTTTGGCAGATTTATTAGTAACAGCGCTAATATTGGTTAGAGTTCCGGACTATTGGATATAATTTCGAAAGGCAAGGACCATTCAACCAAAGATTGATTCAACTGTTTCAGTGGTTTCAGAGAACATTTTCAATGGAAAATTTTTGACATCAGATGCCAAGTTATGGCGATTGACGACTCGGCCCTATTGTCCAGTTGAGCTACAAAAAATTCATGGGTTAAAAAAAATCAAATTTTTGGTAAAAATTTTTAAAAAATCCATTTTACAAAACATTTTAATTTTCATTTTACAAAATCTTTTATTGCTTGTATAAGCTCGGCTTCGGGATGAAGCACCCGGGATGTAAACTTCATGATATAATGAAATAAATAATTATTATGCACCGAACAGAAGGTGAAATCTTTATATTTTTTTTTGCAGAAATGTTTTCTCGACGCTACACTTTTAGCAGACTTGACAAGGGTATTTACTGCAGGATGTAGAGCAAACCAGGTAACTACATGTAAATGATATCTCATCTATACCTTAACTCAAAGGTAAAAAATGATGATTTTGTTTGAAATTATTTGTTTATAGTGGATAGGTAAACTCTATATTTTCTCCCACTTGACCTCATCATACGAGCCTTTAAACCTATTATGGATGCTAATATAGGAAAACCATTTTAATTATTTAATATTTTAAGGTCTTTCCTTTTTCATATGCACTTCTTCTGATTATCATTTTTTTTCTTCTGCAAAATTTCAAATGGTCGACTTCGATTTTTTTCGGAACATATCATTATGATATTTGGTATAAATTTTACGCTACATTTTTTTAATTAATGCAGCATTTTAATAAAGGTGTGTGTGTGTGTGTGTGTGTGTGTGTGTGTGTGTGAGGGGGGGGGTTCACAAGGAATGCAGAGATGAAATATAATTTCAAATGTCAGATAAGTAACATTTTAATTTATTTTAAATTAATAACTTATCTTTTTTGGTATTTATACATGTATATTGTAAACATTTGGCATATAATATAATTAATTCTATTTACTCTATGAACGATATTTACTTTGTTATGGCAAGATAGAAGCTGACTGGGATGGGCGCCATCTTGAATAATTTCAAAACAATCGTAAAAAATAACACATTTCAACCTTTATTGAAAGCAAGAAAAATGGGATCCGAAATGAATTGGTCTTCATGATGATATTCTATCATATATTAACTTTTTTGTGGGGTTGGATGGTATTAAATATCAAGAGGAAATCATCGAAATTACTTTTTGAAAATGAGTCCTTATGCAAAATGCATGTATGTTATATGTATTTATTAGGCGTTAAACACGAAAAATTCAAATGAAATTGGAAGCAAAAATTTTATGCCCTGGAGTGATTTAAAGTACATTTCGAAAAGGACCAAGTGATAAGCTACACACGATAACAAATAAGTTATGGGCATTTAATTAACAAGTCCCATTGATTTGTATTGATAAATCGACCGCCATTATTTGACCAGACGTCACGTGATGACCGAAATAGCTGGATATGCCTAAGTTTAATTGTGTCGGGGCGTGACGTCAATCTTGGACGAACACGCCAGATAAAAAGTTTAAAGGGGGCCTTTCTATTATAACCATAGCCAAGTTTGGTTTCAATTGGCCCCGTAGTTTTAGAGGAGAATATTTTTATATTAAAAAATCAAAAACAAAAAATCTAAAACTCGACAATTCAGGGGCAATAACTCCAAGACCGGTATTACGATTTCTACGAAAATTGAAACCAAAGTAGATCTTGTCCTTCTTATTGTTTTTACCTTGTCATATTTTCTCTAAAAGGTATTTCTTCGGAGATAATTTTCAAAAACTACCGTCTGACCAATGTGCTCTGTTTTTATTGATAATATGTAGCACAAATTACCTCAATAAATTTGATGCACTGTATGGCCATTTCGTTGTTTGACAACACATCAGCAGTGATCTAGATCAAAGTATTGGAAATTCGGTTAAATACAGCTACTGACCTATTCAATATCCCCAATATTTCGTGTTCGTTTCGTGTGCGTGTTTTGTTCGTTCCCTGTGCGTGTTTCGTTCGTTCCGTGTAACACTTTCCGAGTGAATAAACTCATTCATTTTGTTTGTACACGATTTTGATTCACAACTAGCGTGTGGGATCAAACGATCGTGTATACACGAAGTTGAAACGAAGCGAAGCGTGTGCACACGCTATTATCGTGTTGACACGATACAATCGTGTGGACACGAACGTTTGGTGTTATTTTTTTTCCCAATCGAATTCGTAAAATAATCAATTTGTTCATTTTTTGTAAAATACTGCGTTATTTAGTACCTATAAATATCAAAAATAAAATTACGACGTAAGTTTTCAAATATACGATATATTTAAATTTGAAGAACTATTATTTTATAATCCGAATCTGGTACTCTTAATAAAAAATATTTAACTATGTCATACAGAAGCTGAAAATGTGTAATTTAATGATTTGATTTTAAATGTAACATGTCATCTATGGTACAATTTACAAATATCATTTAACTGAGAATAGCTTTTTCATGAATGCTTTTAAATGTTTTTTTTCTAATATTTCAAGTCTTAGAAAAATTAGACGGTTATTTATCACGACTACGGTGGTGATTATTTAAAATCTGTATTTTCCATTTTTTTTAAACAATGTAAAACAAAGTTGTAAGGAATTTAATCTAATGTAGTTATAAAAGTTAATACGGCTTTTGCGAATGCATTGCATTTGTACATCAAAATCTTACAACTAACCATGTGTAAACGTCACCACAGTTCAGAATATACATGAGGCCACACAATAAACATTTTTGTTTGCACTAACCCTACGCATGGCTAGTAGCAGTGGGTAGGTAGGTAGGCTTTTTTTTTGGTCAAACGAAAATCATATCGTTCTTTTTTTCAACAATGCTAACTTGCTGAAATTTAACAATGGTCACAGTGTTTATCTTGTATTCTCCTATTCTTGGCGTGGTATAGAAATACATAATATTTTTAACCACTTCCCGGTGATTAAATTGATGCATGAGAATTCCCGCCGTTTTTTCTACAGTTATTGGAACAATAAACTAGACAAGTCCCGAAATGGTGTTCATGTAAACAAACTACATAGCAACAACATTTTCTTGTGGTTTTGCCAAAAATCATAGAGAAACAGATTCTCCTTCAATTTACTCGTAAGTTATTCAATTTCTCCACCCTCAATAGTTATATTTTAGATTTTAACACGCTCGCTAAAGGCTCGCATGTTGAAAATCTAAAATTTAACTATCTCGGGTGGAGAAATTTCATAACTCACTCGTACCTGAAGGAGAATCTATATTTGTCATGGTTTAACATGTATGATTTATTTTAAGAACATTGTTTAAGAAGAAAAAACTAAAATTCTTATTCAGTGTTTAATTTTTTTTCATAACATTAAAACAAGAACAAATGTGAGAACTACAATGTCCACAGAACAGTGTATTCATGAAAGGGCGGCGTGGTATAGTGGAAAGTGCATTGGACTACGAAGCCAAAGGTCTCTGGTTCGATTCCAGTTCGGGATGAAAATTTCACGGATAAATGTGCAACACCATTCGAGAGGCTAGTCTCAATAAAGTTGTCCGTTGGATTGGGCCGAAAAATGTGTGCAATTCATAATATTAATGTTTTTTTTTTCTATAAGTATATAAATGTAATGGAATTTATTTATTCCTCTATTAACATCAAGAAAGTGGTTAATTAATTAAAAATGTACTCGTATCGGCGAAAATTTCTTAAAATTAAGCAATCGTGTGCTTGTTATTGAGTTAGCCAAGCATATTAGAGAATATTGTGTGGACACGATACAAGCGTGTGCACTCGAAACAATCGACCAGGCTATCGTGTACACACGATTATAGCGTGCACGAACGCATTGATCCGTAACACGGTACTTGTAATCGTGTACACACGATTGTAGCGTGTTGATCTATTATAAGCGTTCGTGTTTCGTTCGTTCCGTTTGCGTGTTCGTTTCGTGTTCATTTCGTTCGTGTGGGGAGGTTGAATAAGTCAGTAGCTGTATATAATGATGACATAGGCCATGTGTTTTGACCTACGGCTCACATGGCCTTTAAGACTTTTGTATATCTCATTTATCACATTATACATTCGGCACATCCGAGAAATTATTAAAACCGAGTCTTTACATAGGGTACAACTATCTGTATGTCTCTTCCACATTTGTTGGTGGGGCATAAGGAGAAAGATAACAAGAAAACGTGTGAGAAAACTTTGTCTGAAATGTTTCATATGCCCTTCATGAGGAGACGGTCAATCTAGATTCATTGATAGCTGTATCCGGCGTCAAGATGATTAAACGGCAAAGAATTAATCATGTTAAAAACAACGCACAATCACTTAATCCCTGGAGGAGGGGGCTCTCCAAAATTTTCTGCACGTATGTAAGTACTACATGTACTATTTTTAGGGTCAAATTCTCGATTTTGCTATATTTTTGGGGGTCCCAAAAATTTCAGGTATTTTTTGGGGTACGTTAAAATGTTAAATAATTGATCATGTTACCCACCCATTCATGGTATGGATCGTATCACTGACCTGACATTGCGTACATCATTTCTTCAATGTTTCGGGTTTCTTTGGGATACTTTCCCGGGAGAACCCATCATCAGAGGCCATCCCTTTTATTTTTTTATTGTTTTATTGGGTAAAATGAAAATATTTTAGGGGATAAAATGAAAGTATTTTTCTGGGTCTGAAAAAATTAGCGATATCTTTATTGGGGTGTCAACAAATTTAGGTATTTTTTTGACGAGCCTATGTACAGGTTATTTTTTACCTCCCTCCCCCCTAAACTTAATCCGTAACTAGAAACTCGATAAATGTCATTAGAAAACATTATCTCGAGTTAACTCGAAGATTAACTTGAACTCGAATGATCACTCGAACGCTAACTCGAACTTTAACTCTTACTCGAACTCGATGTTTAGTTACACCCATATGGAAGTGCCTGAAATAGAAGTGGACATAGTAAAAATGTAGTTTGAATGTCACCTGTGTACCTAGAGAAATAAAAATAGAATGACCCCCCCCCCCCCCACACTTGTATTCAGAAATCCATGGAATACTTGGTATCTACAAATGAATGAATGAATGAATGAATACATAAACAACCAAACAAACAGACAAATAAACAAACAAACAAAAAAGGCCGTCCCGCCTTCAGTTTAGAGATATTGATACTTCATTCTTATTTTCTTTCTTTCTATTTTTTGACAGTCATTAACAAATTTCAACGTAAAATAGAAGTAGCAATATCTCTTTGCTGAAGACGGGACGGGCCTTTTTGTAGATTTTATTCCTTTATCGAGAGTTACGTCCCTTGCCACAAATTAGGGCGTAGGGGCTCTTTACTGCAAAACTTGAAACGTGAAAAGGAGACCTTTTAATTTCCTTTTCTTTTCTTTTTTTGGAAATCAGACGGGATATCGTCGTTTATGGAAATTATTTTGGCAGGAGGTGTAGATAAAAAGTCGCTTTGACCCTGAAAGGAGTAGGGCTACTTTCCCCTATATTTGTTTCACTCATAATTGATGTTTATTTAAATATTTACCTACTTTTTATCGTAAACGATTGCATGCAATTCATTTTTTTCTTTAACAAATACTTCATTTCTATGTTCAAATTTTCTACCCACAAAAGACGTGTATAAAGGCGATTCGGGTCATTTTGTACCACTTTTTGGAAAATCGCCAAGAAGGAAATTCAGAACCAAAACCATTCTACTGTCATTGATAGGAGATACCTAAACTGACTTAGAGCAAAAACATCGTTTTCGTTGTGAGTGTATGTCCTTCATATTAAAAAACTGTATTCGAGGCGTTAATTTGGCAAATTTGTGTTAAAAATGTGCCCAAAAGCAAAATTCATGTATGCAGAAAATTTTTGGTAACTTAAGTATTTGTTATTGTTAGCAATTATTAAAGACAATATACCAGAGAATGCTCACAGAAATTTTGAAAGGCTTTTGGCGATCTCTTGAAAATGTCCCTAAAAGTGAAATAAATACAGGCGATAATGTCTCTAGTTCTTTCCATCGGGAATCCTTGGCTTCGAAATCTGCTGTCCTTTCTAGGCACCTAGTATCACCTTAAGTATTGATCTAGCGCACTATCGATCCAAGAAAAGCTGTACAACACTTTTTTAAATATCGCTAATAAATAGTTTCTGGTTCCTCTGACGTCAAACGATCTTTGGTGGTTTTTAGCCATCTGACTTCACACGTTGTATCTAAAACTAGGAAATTAGCCATTTTATCAATGTTTCTTGACTCATTCATTTTCTATGGCGTTCATTTGATTAGCATTGATTTTCGGAGGAAAAGAAGAAATTTAAAGATAGAAAAAAAATCATCTAAAATCAAATAATTACAGATTTGGAAAAATGGTTGGTCCCTGACAAGATAACATTTAAATTGGGGTTGAAATATTCTTGACACACTAACTAGCCTACGGATTTAAGTACTTAAAATTTACCAGCACCGTAGGTTACACGTGTAGGCTTGTAGGTCACGAAATCTATAAGACTTGGTATTAGTATATGCGATTTTTAGAAATGTTATCCCTGTTAGCGGGTTTAGTCGTGCACAAATAACCCTTATCGATTCTGTAATCTCTAAGTGATACGCACATGATGCAGGAAAGGAAATCCAATATCTCTTCGAAATTTTAAAAACATTAAATGTGATATTCCGCTATCAAACATAGACTAGTCCAAGGCGTCGTGCTTGTGGCATTTTCAACCACAGACTTTATACTAAAAGTAACCATTTCTATCTTTTAAAAAGTGACATTTTTAATTAAAGTCGCGAAATTATTCGGCAGTTAATTTATAAAAACTGATTGGTCTATGTCGTCTTCTTATAAATACCTGAAAAAATACGGCTTTCTCAAAACGACACATGGTTATCTTAAATCACCTTTTCTCTGAAGGTTTGTGAATTAATTGCTGGCGCAGGAAAAAGAGATGTTGGTTACAAACTGAAGAGAACATCAGTTTTATGTGCACAGTGTTGTAACACTGCCGTTAACAACAGTACAGGAATACCATGTAATGGATACCTGTGCAATCAACGTAAGTAACTAATTGAACAATCAATTAATTACAAGTAATTATTTTTTTCGGCGGGGGAGGCAGCAGGGAAGGAATATAAATAAAAATATATAGACTCAGAATCATGGTGAAACAATGCAGGATTGAACACACGTATTCATGTCATTTGGAACTGATAGGAATTGAGACTTGAAAACGAAGAACAGCAATAAATGCTCTGGTCCGTTGCTTTGATTTTGAGCACATGTACGTCTAATTAGTTAATATAGTGGATAGGACTTTGTAACGCTTAAGTATTCGGAAATTATTCGAAATTTTTAAATTCCTTTACATCTAGTGCTTGTGACAATAAATGAAATAACCCCCCTTTTTATAACCGCAGTTATACTTGTAAAAATGATTTGACATTTACAGATCCATCTGCCTCCGAAGGAACCTGTGCTATATGTGATGAAACTGGCGATCCAACGACATGTGCAAATGTTGAACAATGTCTACCAAACGAGGTAAGTTAATAGTAGTTTTTTGGTAAATGTCTACAAAATTACTTTTAATAGAAACAAACAAAAAGACCACAGCAAGACATCTCACCCCAGCCGGACACATTATACTGACTACCAGCAGACCAGTCCTTTGTTCTTACTCCTAGATGCCACGTGCTTGGCGGACAAGCAGCAAATACAAATGTTTTTAAAGTCTTTGGTTTGACCCGGCTGGGGATCGACCCCGCGACCTTCCGCACTCGAGCAAGTACCACGAGACCACTGAGGCGGTTAAAATACCAAATACATTTGTATGCAATTGAGTTATCATAATGGACTGTTCTAAATTTCCGTGTACACGATGAAGACAGAAGTGATAACATCTTTACCATTCATATTCTGGGTTTGTAATGTAGTAAAACTGTGGGCTAATGGTGGAATTAATTACGAACTAGGCTGCCAGTATGTTTATGTGATATGAATTTGAACCCTGCTTTGTACTAGACTAACACTCTGAGCCAGATTTTCAACGTGCTAGCTCACGAGGTAACAGTCCACAGGAGGACATATCACCTCAACCGGACACATTATTCTGACTGCCAGCCGACCAGTCCTTTGTTCTTACTCCTAAACGCCGCATTCGAGACCATCGAGGCGGTTAAAATACCAAATATCATAGCACTGTTCTGAATTTCCGTGTACACGACGACGACAGAAGTGATAACATCCGTATCAACCCTGCTTTGTACTAAACTAACACTCTGAGCCAGATTTTCAACGTGCTTGCGCACAAGGTAACAGTCCACAGGAAGACATATCACCTCAACCGGACACATTATTCTGACTGCCAGCCGACCAGTCCTTTGTTCTTACTCCTTAACGCCGCATGCTTGGCGGAGAAGCAGCAAATACCAATTTTTAATGTCTTTGGTTTGACCCGGCCGGGGATTGAATCCGCCACCTTCTGCACTCGAGCAACTACCACGAGACCATCGAGTCGGTTAAAATATCAAATATCATAGCACTGTTCTAAATTTCCGTGTACACGACGACGACAGAAGTGATAACATCCGTATCAATTATATTCTAGGTTTGTAAAGTAGATAAAAGGTGGTCTAATGGTGGAGTCAGTTTCGAACTAGGGTGCCAGTTGAAAACGGTAAATATGTTTTATTAAAAATCTGATAATAAATCATTCTAATGCAACGTTGCTTGTAAAGTTGGTTTTCACTGGATGCCACTTTAGGTTTCAAGCCATCAATTTGTCATTTGACAGCCTTTGAGATCACGCCGCATGCAAATCGTCAATTCTGGATTTAAAAAATCCTGGTTTTGTTTAACTCTAAAAACTTGACGGTTGCAAATATCCGTTTACTAAAGCGTCTCCAGAAAATTATTTTTTTAGTTTTCTCATAATTATTTTAAAATTTAAATGTTATTATTGAAGTTATCGAGATCGCATTGGTCTACTCTGTTTGTATTAAAACTACTGATCCCAAGCTTGTCAACAAGCTAAGCTCTTGACCAGTTTCTCCTGACTCCGATCTTAATTCACAAGGATTGTAATTCGTGATATCGAATTATGAACGTGATTACGAATTATGTAATTCGTTATCACAAATGTGTGAAATTCGTAATAACGGATTAAATTCGTTATCACAATTTTTTGTTATTCGTAATTACGAATTAAATTCGTTATCACGAATTATTCAATTTGCTATAACGATTTTAAACCGTTATCACCAATTACAAAAAGCTGTTACGTAAGGCCATTTAGGACCTACCAAAAATCTACATTTGAATTCGAAATCACGAATTTAAATCGTTATCACGAATTGAAGAATTCGTTATAACAGATTAAATTCGTGATAACGAATTTTCGAAATTAGTTATAACAGTTTTTGTAATTCGTAACCACGAATTAAATTCGTTATCACAATTTGTGTAATTCGTGATAACGGATTAAAATCGTTATAACGAATTGTATAAATCGTGATAACGAATTGTTATGACGGATTAAACTCGTTATAACAAATTTGTAGAAATAGTTATCACGGTTTTTTTGTAATTTGTGATAACGGATTAAATTCGTTATTACAGATTGAATTCGTTATAACAGATTTGTTTAATTCGCGATAACGGATTACATTCGTGATAACGAATTAATGGAATTCATTATCACGAATTTAATCCGTTATCACGAATCATACAATTTGTTATAACGATTTTAATCCGTTATCACGAATTATAAAAATCTGTGATAACGAATTCAATCCGTAATCACGAATTACAAAAAAAAACTGCGATAACAAATTACACAAATTCGTGATAACGAATTATACAATTCGTAATCACGTTTTTAATCCGTTATCACTAATTACAAAAAATTGTGATAACGAGTTTAATCCGTTATTACGAATTACAAAAACTGTTATAACTAATTCCAGAAATTCGTGATCACAAATTTAATCCGTGATAATGAATTCTACAATTCGTGATATCGATTTTAATTCGTGATATCGATTTTAATTCGTGATATCGAATTCAAATTATATTTTTGGGAGGTCCTAAATGGGCTTCCGTAAGCTGTGATAACAAATAACACACATTTGTGATAGCGAAGTATATATTAATTCCTAATTAAGTTCTTAATCCGTTATCACAAATTACAAAAAATTGTGATAACGAATTTAATCCGTTATTACGAATTACACACATTTTTGATAACGAATTTTATAATTCGTAATCACTTTCGTAATCCGTTATCACGATTTACAAAACATTGTGATAACGAATTTAACCCGTTATTACGAATTACAAAAACTGTTATAACTAATTACAGAAATTCGTGATCACGAATTTAATCTGTGATAACAAATTCTACATTTCGTGATAACGATTTTAATTCGTGATTTCGAGTTCAAATTATATTTTTCGAAGGTCCTACATGGGCTTACATTTATAATTACAAATAAACCCAAGGTAAACATGATCAATAATGAAAAAACGTTAATGACAGGTAAAAAGCCAAAAAGGCTCATGAAAAAAATGTCATAAATTCAGAATCTCATCAATGACTTAATACAAAGAAATACGGGGAAAACGTAAATTTTATTTCAATATGTTCAATTAATTCTGACCAGTTTTACTTAATGTCACAGAGTTGTGACCAAACGCTAAAAATATACCAATCAACTCATGGGACTGGTGCAGGAAGAAGAAATGATCATGGAGATATAACACTGTGTAGTGCATGTTGTAGTGGTAGAAACTGTAATAAAAATCAGTGCGAGGAAGTTAGGAAGAGTAAGTAATAAAATATTTTATTACATGTACATTGAGTCTCGGGTGATATATTGTGGATAAATCTAGGTTAACACTTTATTCATTTGATAAGGCTTCAAAAATAAGTTTGAAATTACCATTTTGTAATTTTTGGCAAATAATTGTGCTTTTTGTGACCTTAAAATTTTGGGATCACGATTTCATTATTTTTATACAAAATGAAAGTTTTCCACATAAAAGTAATACAGTGCAAAAATTAGACCGACAGGACAAACATTAAAATCTGTAAGGTTTTTTTGAAGGTTTAGGTATACATGCACATGAATAAAAATGCACTAATATATTTATTCCCAAATGACACTTACCAACCTTTGAAAGTATGTATTTTGTCATATATTTATGCTATGCATTTTTTCTTACAGAGCAAAAGTGTTATGACCCTGCAGTTTGTGGTCCTTAGAGAGTGGTTACATTTTTAACAAAGAAAATAAAGTTAATAAATACAACCTTATACTTGCCGAACGACAAAACGAAGTCAATAAAAAAATTTCTTGTAAAGAAATAGACTTCCATCACGTTACATTTTTAGGTCAGTTAGCAATGGGAGATAATTGTTAAAGGAGAAACAGACTGATGTTTTCTCGTTGGATTAATCATCATATGACAAAATTCCAAACAATGCTTGATTTCATTTAAAGAAAAAAAAGTTTTTGTTCAATTTTTATGGAATAACATGGCAAACTATATACGGCACCCGTCGTGAAATTCAACGAAGTCAATCCGATGGTAATCACAAATCGATGGAGGTACATCAAAATGTTACATTTCATTACAGCTGGTCAAACCAAACTCGTGTTGACGTTACGCACGATATTGCATCTCGATTGGTAACGTCAAAATTGGACATTTTATGCCGATTGTTTTAGCGTACTGGTATTTTATTTCTTTTCGTCGGTCGTTGTTTTTTAAAGGTACATAAGATGCATCTTAATGGTTGTCTGCTCTGTAAATGCCATCCTCCCAAGTCAGGGTTTTGTATCCAAGTTCGTTCCTACAAACCCCTGACATCACACATTCATATTTTTCGGGTCGGAAGTGAACGATTTTCATTGGTTCTTCTCAAGGTTAAAAGGGAATCCATTTGCGTCGTAGGTAGAATTTTCTAGGTCACACTCCAGGCGGCGATATGTTCGACCCGCAAAATATGAATATGTGATGTCGGGGGTTTGTAGGAACGAATGGATGAAAAACCCTGACTTGAGAGGATGTGTAAATGCATGAAAAAATTGTCACTGGACGTTATACAAGAAACAAACAATAAAATGTTTGTATTTGTGAATTAAAATAATAGAATGTAACCATGCAAGACTTTGTCTTTAGTTAGTTAGATATAAAAATATTTAACATTTCATTATTTCTTAGCTGTGGCAAATTAAAAAAAGATAAGATTTATAAGAAAAATGATTATATTCGACCAATACTTTTATAAACTTTATATAATGTCAAGATGTAATTCTTCAGACACAAATATTTTGTTTTCACATTGAATTTCTGTGCACATAAAATGAATTGCAGAAGAATAACAAATGGCAATTTTCTTTTTAATGAGTTTGTACAGGAACGGTTTATTTTTAATTCAGTCGTAATAAAGCCCTTTAACAGCTTTAGAACCTCGGACGAATGTACAGCCCCAGTCATCAGAACTAGTTTGTGCTATCGTTTCTGGTATTGAAGTTACTTTTAGCAAATATATGTAGTCCTTATATTCTGCTAAAACTGCAACTACCATGTTTTTTCAACGACGTTTTCAATTTTATCCGCAGATGTATCACCGGTGTCATCATGATCAGTATTGGAAAGGCTAACAGTTTTTTACTTTTTTGAAGTTTCCGATAAATTGCGTTTTCTAACAATGATTTACAACTCCATCAAAACAGTTATCACAATTGTAACACGAAAGATCTCGGACTATCGGCTTTTGTAACAATAATTTGATGAATTTTTCGATTTTGATTCACAGGTTTAAAGTTTATATTATGATGACGTGGAATCTATTCAACGTAACTAAAAAGTCGTTTTTGTCTCGCCTTGACGGAGTCAAAAGGCGAGACATAGGTATGCTGTTTCCGGCGTCGGCGGCGACGACGGCGATGGCGTCAACAATGTATTAGTTTGTGATTAGCTCAGTTTTATGGGGATCCACTAGCGGTAGGTCAATGATAATTGGTATGCAGATGTATTACCATTGCCACATCTTATTGCCATGGAGATTATTTGGTTCCGCCCCCTCAGTCATGGTCTATTGACTTTGAATGGTTTGCTTACTTTACATGTATTAGTTTGTGATTAGGTCAGTTTATGGGGATCCACTAGTGGTAGGTCAATGATAATTGGTATGCAGATGCATTATCATTGCCACATCTCATTGCCATGGAGATTATTTGGCTCCACTCCCTCAGTCGTGGTCTATTGACTTTGAATGGTTTGCTTACTTTACATATATTATGAGTCAATAATCAAGATACAAAGGTACTGAAAAATATTAAACAGAGATGTATTCTAATATTATACATTGAATAAATTACTTAAACAAACAAAATTATATTTTATTGGACACAAAGCAAAGCAAAAAGATTTTTGTCTCGCCATGATGAGGTTGGGTTGAAAAGCTACACATAGGTATGCTTATTCGTGCATATTCATTGACTGAATATTTGCATAACTTACATGTTAAAGTATTGCTATCAGTGGCGGATCCAGAACTTTTTGTAAGAGGGGGGGGGGCTGACTGACCTAAGGAGGGCCCACTCCAGTCACGCATCAGTGATTCCCTATATAATCAACCACATTTTTCCCACAAAATTTTTATATTTAGGTTTGGGAACGACTTATAATAAGTCAGTGGTATTTGGTATCCAGTTGTATTAGCATTCACACATCTCATTTAAATGGAGATTGTTTAACCATGTAACTCAGTCATGGTTCATTGACTTTGAATATTTGCATAACTTATGTAAGATGTTAAGGTATTGCTATTATGATTTCAACATTTGCATAATCAAAATTACAAAAAGGCGAGACATATCTCTGTGATAACAGTTTATTTAATATTTCCACTCTTGGGGTTCTACACACTTTGTTCAACAAAATCAAACATATCACGAGCCGACTAGATTTTAGATTTACCCCCAAGCACCGCGAAGTCCGCTTGATTATTTAAAAAAACCACCCGCAGCATAATGTGGGCCTTTCTGTGCGAGGTTTCAAAATAGTTTCTAATTAAAACATCATAACCTAGATCAGACCATCACACCCAGGCTTTTATACTGAGCAGTACACCCGTCGGTAAATTCGTGCATTATCTTAATTTTTGCAGATAAATAGATTTTAAATAATGGTTTGAACATAATTTGTATAATGACGTCATGATCCACATCTGGGCTAATGACAAATAATGGCCGCAAGGGGCAATTCTTGTTTCTGATTGGTTGAAACTTTAAAAATCATCTCCTCTGAAATAACAAATGCAACTGATTTGTAACTTGGTACAAATGATGTTAAAATAATCCTCATTCTATCTTGATTAGTCGAAAAACATGGTCGCCAATGGCATTTCTTGTTTCTGATTGGCTGTAATTTGAAAAATCATCTCTGAAACTACAAGTGCAAATGATTTGTAACTTGATACAAGTGATTTTTTTAGGTCTTCTACCAAGATCCCTCTTTTTGACTGCCATGGGCAATTCTTGTTACTGATTAACTGAAAGTTTTAAAATCTTCTGTCCTGAAACTATAAGTGCAAATGATTTGTAACTTGGTACAAATGATTGTTGTGACGTCTTCCACAAAGTGTCCTCAAATCCTCTTGACATTGGCAATTTTTGTTTCCAAATTGAACTAATCCAAGCTTTTTTAATTGGTACAAATGATGTCTTTGAGGTCTTCTACAAAGATTTATCATTTCATCTTCAAATAGACACGCTAGTTTTAAATGAGATTTTTTGGGCTATTTGTAAACCAGGTGAGAGATACAGGCTCCTAGGAGCCTCTGGTTTATAAATTCCATACATTTATTAGAAAGTATTCGTGCTTCCATATGCTGCCGACAGTAACATGTATTATGATGTTTCTGCTTTACCGGCATTACAAACAAACGTTGTGATATTTTCAAATCAGGGTATTTAGCTTTAAAATCTAGAAACACCTTAGTTTGCGTTTTTTTTTCGAGCAGTTGTATTTGATGCGAAACATATTTATTTGGCCCTATTCGTGTGAGTTTCTTATTTGAACTTGTCCAGGATCGAGCAGGGAATATACAGAAATCATAGCCCTTCTTTTTTTATATCATCTGAAGTATCAGATCGTGTCTCCCTTTTCGTAAATTCGTAACAAAATCTATAGGACCTCAACACAGAAGTGCGAATTTTTTTACCAGTAGAGGGTCTTCGAGGCTGCAGACTTAACTCACGCGCTTCTTTACCTTTTCCCCCTTTCGTAATTTTTTCACCATTGACGGAGGCCGATATGACATGCATTAACGTGCATCAGAATTTCATTTCTGTTTTGTTTCAGTTATTAAGCTCTTTATATTTCCTAAGACTTCTTCAGAAAGGGATGGACTTTTTCTTTTCAAAGATTGGTTCGCTGTTGGTGACACGCACAAATAATGTTGAAGTAAAGCTTGTTTTTTACTGCGTGATGATGGTAGTGCGTCTTTATGCCTTTTCAGTGCCCTGCATTTTGCTATTTTATTTCTAAATATTAAATCATCTTCTTCATGTTGGTGATTTATTATACCCCCGAAACCGAAGTTTTGGGGGGTATATAGGTTTCAGTCTGTCAGTCTGTCCGTCTGACCGTCTGTCCGTCTGTCCGAACCTCGTTCACATGCTTTGTGTTATCAATTCCAGTTACAGCTTATTCGGACCTGTTTACCGCTACGATTTTAGCGTTATCACTACGATTTTCAGACCCCAAAATTACGCCTTCCGCCCTTTTAAACGTTTTTCTACGTCAACTAAGTAAAACGGTAAAAAAAGAAAAACGCAAAGTTCGCTCGGAACCTTTCGCGACATGTCGATATGCCCAGGCATAAAGTTAAAGGACGCTCGAATGAACGTTGACTTATCCTCACGGCGCTTTGACTGATGGTAGAACTTTCGTCTTTGCAAACGCCCATAAGATTTTGACTCGGCATCATTTAATGGCGGCATGATGAAGCCAGTAAAAAAATGCCAGCCAAACGTGAATACACTGAACTTTGGAAATTCCTTTAATCTTCATCAAAAGGCGAAAC
Source organism: Mytilisepta virgata (assembly GCA_028015205.1). NCBI lineage: Eukaryota > Metazoa > Mollusca > Bivalvia > Mytilida > Mytilidae > Mytilisepta > Mytilisepta virgata. The sequence goes on from CM051521.1 coordinate 74,522,535, forward strand.
CTTTATATTATGTATGTCAGTCGGTGAAGTCTCACAAATATTTCCATGTGCTCACGGAGGTAAATTTTAACACAAAATTGGAAAAGTGCCGAAAATCGGAAGAGGACAAAACGAGAGCGGCTGATGATGTGCACAATCATAGCTCAAAATGATTTCCCATTTAGTACAGCTCCGCTCTTTACAATTTGAATTAAGGAAATGTTTCCAGATTAATGACTTGCTGCAGGTATGTAGATCATTTTATCAACTATCGACATAAAAACACTTTCTCACAAAGACAAGTAAGATTTCATTAGGATAAATGAAATTTGTCCCAGCTTGTCTTTCACTCTCTCTCTTAATTCCCTCTATTATGGTCTGGGTGATGGGAAGGGGGGTAAAAAAGCGTTTTTTCTAGGGGCCACTATGCCCAAATTTTTTTCAAGTTTGGACTTAGTTTTTTTTTCAGCATTTTTTTCCAGCAAATGTCTCCTCCCATCCTCCCTTTAAGAACTTTGACTTATCCTCACGGCACTTCGACTGATGGTAAAACGTTCGACTTTGCAAACGCCCATAGATTTTGACTCAGCATGTTTTACTGGTGATCTACATACCTGCAGCAAGTCGTTAAGATTTTCTATCATCATTTTTGCATTTTGAACTTGCTCATTTTCCAACAATATTCTATATGAAGAGTACCCATTTTGTGTAATCAACTCCTCTTACAGCTTTAAATCAATGGTCTGAAACTCTGCAGGGTGTTTCATCTACTCCTCTTACAGCTTTTACTTTCTAAAGTGCAGAGGGCTCGAACAGATGCATGATCGGGGGTATCAATAGCCCGTTAAGGACAGATTATGTGGACAGGTTTACAAAGCAGTTGGCGCGGGGGGGTATTTGTGGCCCACTAGACCACAGTAACTCTAGTTTGTTTTACATTAAGTACTTTGTCCCGTGATCTACGTTTGTACTCTTTCTATTTTTCTTTCTTTTCTTTGATTTATTTTATATAAAGAGCATTTTGAAACCTCACTGTATGACTTCTCTATATTTTTCTTTATATTTCTTATAACTTTTGCTATTCTTTTCTTTCATTTTAAGTTTCTTCATCCTTTGTAATATTTTATTCTCTCTTTCCCGAAATGAAATTGTTTTTTTCTGCAATCAAACGGTTACTCTTTTTAAAAACAAATAGTCATTGTTCTTTTTACTTATTTCATCCATTTTTAATCCGGATTTTTATGAAATCTTTGTTCTTCTAATTTCCCTTTACTATCATAAACAGTAGAAATATAGGATTGACATTTAGTTTGTGCGATCTGGTCAATTTAATATAAGACACGGCTGAAAATAGGTTAAACACCAACAAACAAATTGAAAACAAACATATTGATTTCACGAACCGACCATAACGTTCAAAATGTAAGAAAAGCGCTTAATGGACAAAATTGCAAGACTTTTGATTTGGTTAAATGCGAAGTGTTATTGATTCATAAAACTTTCAAAAAGTATGTCTTTGCTTCAGTGGGTTAAAGGGCAACTTGGAAAAAGCAATATATTAAATGCTTGAAATAAAATGTTTCCTTATTTGACGTCGAAAATGATAGCTTTTTCGTCAAAAGAGTCGAAAGTCGACATTGGACATCTTGCAAGACTTTTTCCAGAAGTGGTTACGTTTTTATTTTTGGTGTGAATGCTGTACAAATTCGGTTTTGAAATGACCTATCTCTGTACTTTTACCAAATTAATTCATTAAACGATACCATATTTTTTAAATATTTGTTGTTGCTCGCCAAACGAAGGCCGTGATGCCCATATGCTACAACATTCACTCTTTTAAATCTATTTGAAGTTATCTCATGGACGCATACATCATATCATTTTTAAAGTATATAGTCTATTTGATTCAAATGAATAGTTGATTTTGCACTTCATTACACCCCAAATAACAACAGAAAGCTGTCAACGTCCTGCAACAAAGGTGTTTTAGAAACCATCAAAGAACGGTTGCAAAATTACAAATTAATTAATAATCTCATTTATTCGAGTCCCAATATGAACAAGAGGCTCCCAGAGGCGGCTTGTATTGCTCGCCTGGATTTAATGATCCATATTAGTTAAAATATGATGTCAATGGAGGCACTGTTATAAAAGAGTTGCACCTATGGTCAATGCTGAATAAATTCCAATCAATAACACAGTAACAATTCCTCGATATGACCTTGCAATGATAATTCATGACATCTATGTATGTATGTAATAATCCGATAAAATTGATGAAATGCAACACATTTATCATATAAGTTCTTTCAATTTAGAAACGGTTTCGCTTAGTTGGTGTTATGTAAATATAGTTTGAGTTTGTATTTCTATAATGAAATTATTTCAATTTTATATCTATATCCGGCCCATTTCAATCGAAAATTGGTCACTTAACATTTAGATCAGTTTTCAAAAATACGGCACAGAGCGAATTATCTTCTACCTTATCAAAACAAAATAAATATCGTTCAAAGTAGCAAATAAAATCAATCATATAATCTAACCAATTAATGTTGACAATATATGAATTCTGAAAAATAAATTTTTATTTACAGCTCTGTTAACGTATTTTTTTAATTTCCCCATTCTCCACGGTGGAGGTAGAGATGGATGGTGACGCATTTGTCACGGTGTTTGAGTGGGGTGTTCGTGGAGTTACGGTTAAGGTTTCATGTTTAATATTCACAACCTGATAAATATTGAACTATAAAAAAGTTTTTAATAAGTAACTATTTTATACTCAAGTAAAGATAGCACTTAGGGCAAGGGTGCCACCAAACGAACTTAAATGTCTGTGAAATAAAACACATTATATGTCTGTATTGATATATTCATCTTTTTGATACGTTTGACGTATTTACTAAGAATTTGCAAAATAATATAAAGAACATAGATTGTTTATTTTCTCACTATATTTTGTCAAAATCTTTATGCGCTTGGTTCCAATTTCTACCTAAGAAACGTAAAATTGTAAGGATTTGTATATTGATGAAATAGACCTACTTCCGGGCGCATTACGTTTCCATAAATTTTTAAAATTTCAAATATTACGTTTCCTTAAATTTCTTATATTGCCTTTCCGAAAAATTACATGGAAGTTATCTGTAATTCTTTATTTTTTTGTTTAAATGTGTTCACTAAGTGCTTATGGCTTATGGAACTTTTTAATATTGTCCAAAATTCTTCTCTCATAGATGCAAAAATGGTAACTACATACCCATAGTCTTTGCGTTACTTCCATGGAAGACTGAGGAATGTTACAACAAAATGTGGGATCTTCTTGCTTGTACTACGAGCAATTTTACTCTCATGCCTGAAGTTTTCCATATTGATTTCGAATATGCAATGCATAGGGATGTTTCATTTAGGACAAAGTTGGCGAAAAATTCAAACACTTGGTCTAAGTAATGAGCAGAAGAACAAGTGTTCAGATGTAGGTAAATAGCTGACACATTTATTTGGTTTATCTTTCTTGTCAACTGATTAAATCGAAGAATGTTTTGTCGTGTTAATAGCAGACGCTCCATCTGACGAAGAATGCCTTTGTATGGAATTTTTTTTTATGGAAACGTAATATGTATTTTCTGGAAGCGTTATATTTTTTATGGAAACGTAACAGCCAGCTACTTCCACAATAGTTCCATGTTTTATACCTGTAGTGTGTTTGTATTTTTAAAAGTATTTAGAATAAATCGTCGTTGCACTTCATAAATTGTCTTTTTTGTTGAAAACAATAAACAAAATGCTTCGGCTTTAAAAATCTTAATATAAGGATGCTAATAATATCATGACAATAATACATTTATTTAGTTTTTATTTTATGACTAGAAAAAAATTATTTCATCTGTTATTGCAATAGGACTTCAATCATCATCTCCGAAATAACTTTGATGTTTTATTATGGTATGAACAAACTAATTATTTTATTACCTACTAGCCAAAGAACGGATTAAGTGTTTACACCTTTAGTTTTTACATTTGTATTTTCACTAAAAATAAGCAAGTATTTCCTATACCCTGAGGACAAAATATGTATTATTTACATCATTATTTACTATTTAAAAACGTGCATTTTGAATTTAAGGGCGATGCACGACGGAGCAGATTTGCACATCAACAAGGTGGTAAAATATGTAGCAATGGGGCGGGAAATTGTGTATCAATGGGGCGGATTTACCTGTTTGCAAAATGGCTGAAATTATAATAATAATGTATAATAATTAGATTTTCAAAAAATATATATTATTTTCATTGCATAAAAAGTGACATATTATAGTTAACCAATCCCATTTCCTTGGGGGTAAAAAACAAACAAAACATGCTTGCACCTTCACTCTTTATAACAAACATGTACTTTTACCGCGTTCGTATGTTTTAATAAATTATTATTGTGTATTACTGTCATGGTTTCTTATATTGAAATCACAATCGTTAAGGGTTGCTAAATATATCAAAATAAAGTTTTAGAAAGACAAAAAAAAGAAAAAGCGAAGACGATTTTTTATCTGAACGAGAGAACGGACTATAATTAATAATGAGTTATCGGACATGAAAAGGAACTGAAGTATTTGGATCTTCGTGTCTGAATACATATGTTGGGATGTTTCAAAATGTCGTAGAAACTGTCGTACTAGAATAAAAATTATTCATGGTGGCTTGAAAATATCATGATTTTTCCAAGGGTATGTCCTTTATGAAAATATTTCAGCACTCGCTGTGGCCCGTCGTAAAATATTTGGCATGAAGGGATATTTTGAAGCACCGTGAATTATTTCTCAACTATCATATGCACATTTGCATGTAAACTATTGTTTTCAAAAACGTTAATTTGGAGTGAACAACTTAAAATTTCTAGACATAAAATAGACCCAATTTTTATTTGGCTTCAAAATATACGATTTGGTGACATACATGTATTACATACGTAATTTCTGTTAAATTCTGTTTACAAACTTATAATAAGAGGGATACTTACTTAAGTTAGAGATAAGGTATGATAGGAATTGAAGAACAAAAATCTGTTACACAATAAGTGAGTTTTTACTTTGATGTTTTTGTATGTAATTGTTGACCGTTTTCATTAATCGTTTTATTATTTTTAAAACTTGCAACACATTTTTGAAATATCTCAAGGTGTCTATAAAATTTACTTTTATTTGGTACCTTTTTGTTGTCCTAAGTCATAGTCAATTGTTGTTTTTCCAAATGCTAAACTGATCAGGTGCTTCGGAAGTGTAACCATTCCTTACTCTGGTAATATGATAATATTGTACGTCATACTGCATATGTATACATCCCATCAAGAAGGGATTATAGATGATATTGAATTTACAAGCATGTGATCTCCTACTTTTTGAATAGGTTGGTCGACAATGTTGAAAAGGGAATTGCTCATATTTCAGCAATGTATGCTCACGATCATGAAAGCGGTTTGGTCCGAACGGATATAACGCCGATCTGAAGATTCTACCTGTCCTAGAATTACCCAGATTTCAATATAATGGCAGCTTCTATATAAACTGATGTCCTCTAATCAAATCTGGTGTCCGACGTTTTGAAGTTTGGAATTTGTGTATTTTTTTTTCCTGTTCCATCAGCGTGTGTTATCTTTCTGCCCTTTATGTCGACCACTCAGTTTACAAATTAAATCAGTTTTCATATATCATAAGTGACATGAAGGAAAAGACTTCTTCCTTTTCCCGAAAATAATGCAGAAAATTTGGTTTACATGTAAGTTGCAGGATTATTATTTACAAAATAGTATATCGGAATGTATATTCCAGTACTATCACGAAACAGATTCATCCAAATTTGCGATTCTAAGATTGTATATGTTGTAAAACTCTCCCCTTTGAACTTCCAGACCCATTTAATTAGGCTATTTTATGTCTAGTTTACTCATTACATCACTTGTATACATTTTTACTTTAACATTGTTTAAGTAAACAATTAACTGTGCTTTTAATTATATTTTATTATGTAACATAAGGATAAATCTAAAACAAAGAATTACAAAAAAATTAGTTTATATTATTTATAATTATGGTTTTCTATACCGTTGGTAGAGCATCTTACAAATTTGAAAAAAATAAAGAAATACAATTTCACGAACATTCGTATGACTGCGATCGAGACTGTTTCCATGTCTTTTAATCGGACAACGTTTTGATAGCTATTGTTAAACTTAAGCTAGAATAGGACTTTAAATAAGCAAAAACACACCTCAACAAAATTAAAATCTACAAAATATATTAATAAAATAAAGCAAAGCAAAAACAAACAAACAAAACAAAATTATAGTTTTCACGAACTCAATATTGGACTGCATGTATTTGTCAAGAATTTGCCTCAGTATTCAAGACCACAACCAATATTCTCTGTGGATTAAATCCGTCTTTGACGAAATTTGTTATGCTGATAATATTTTCGTTTTTCAATTTTTTTTAATGATTTTATCTTATTACTTGTGTTACTTCCAGGTGTGGTAATATTTATATTCCATCTATCAACAGTAAATGGTAAAATATTATTCAATTATACACATAGCTAAAAAAATGTCTACTTACAATGAGGTTATACATGTACAATTACCAAACTGAGTATTGAATAATGAATGTAAAACATTGTCATTATAGACAAATATATAAATCTAATGAGGTAGCTTCTTAAAAAAGTATATCACAAATAAATATGAAAATAATATAGGTCATAGCGTTCCAAAAACTATGCTTTTAGGAAAGGAGATGATTTGCAGAAACTGTTTAGTAATATACATGTATGTGTTAATTTTGATCTTTCTTTTAAAGTGGATAAATGTGATCTTCCCTCACTGTACAAGATACCAGTGTTACTTAGAAATCTGTCAGCTTATATACTCCTTTAAAAGTAATGTAACACCAGTTATTCATACAAATTTGTACTAAGTACATTTAATACACGAACCGAAGGTAATATAATTGGAGACTGGACTTTATAAAGAGGAATGCGACGGGTTATTTGGTAAACAAGCAGATATGTACCCTTCCATACAACCTGAGTACAACCACAGTTTTCTTTTCGGGTCTGTTTTACTTTTCTTATTTTAGCATTAGTGTTATTTTTCTTGCAGTCTGTCGCTCTACCAACTTAGCTGGTGGAATGCTGTACTGTCGGGTGAACCTGTTACGGTTCTATTACGGGGAAGTCTCATTACATAACTGAATGTTTATTATCAACTGCTAAATGTGACGATGCCACAGAGGTAAGTCTAATAATTAAATAATTTTTTAATATCTAAATTTTTAGATTTTTTTAATTAGAAGCACTTTCAGTTCTACGTCAATGATTATTTTTTTTAATAAATTCTTGGTTTTGTTAAAAACAATAACAGTAGACAAAGTATTGACCATCTTGATATTGACAGAAATCAACTGAAATTACCTGTAGTGTATTATTTCAGACACAGGATGGAACAAACGTTATTCAAAACGTTATTTTGTGGTCTTTAATAGTTAAAAATAATCCATGCTACATAAGCAACGATGCAACGAAGTGTTTCCCTGCAGCAAACAATGAACACAAACCCACAGTAAGATTTTTTTACTTGTAGACATAGACCATTTCCGAAATAAATACCTGTTGAAAATTATCTGTCTTGTGTTTCATGAAGATGAGTTTTAAAGCATATTAATATGTTTCTAATTGCAGGGGTGTTTCTTAGAAAGAAGTATTTTTCCAGATTTGACGTCAGTGTTTACAGCAGGATGCAGAGCAAAGCAGGCTAGTAAATAATACTATGGTGCTTTAATTTTTGATGATAACCTTGATCGTAATTGTATTATTTATTTATAACCAAAGATAAGATCATATTGTACAATTAGAAAGCTTCAATACAACAACAAAGGAGTAGGGCCACTTTCACCTCTATTTGTTTCACTCATAACCATTGACTTTTTAATCGTAAATAGTTATCTACTTTTTATTGTAAACGTTTTTATGCATTTTTATGTTAAGAAACAGAAATTGTATGCTTAATCATTAATGAGTTCAAGTTTTTTACCCGAAAAGGTCGTATATTAGGCGAAATAGGCCAATTTGCATCACTTGTTGGAATATTGCCAAGAAGGAAATTCAGAAACAAGCCATTCTACTAACATATGAACGGAGATACATAAACTCACTGGTTCTAAGTGTCCTTTCATCTGTCTTAAAGACGTTAATTTGGCAAATCTATATGTAAACTGTCACCCAAAATGATGTTCACGTGTGTAGAATCTTTTTTACTTATTATATTGTTATTATTAGCAAATCTTTGACCACATATTAGTCTATGCCCATAGAAATTTTCAAAGGCTTTAGGCGATTTTTGTAAACACTGCCATGGAAGCTTTCATTTTTAACTGATTAATTATTTCCAAACATTTTTTTAAATGACTTTCTACTTATATTCAGTGAACATGTAAATAATTTGCCCAACTTAACGAAGAAGATTATATTCTACATAAAATTATTATGATGTGCCAGAAACGCGAATTTTTAACTCCAAACATAGAACAATAATTTTATGTTAAACATAGAGAATGAAACTATTTTACCAGCTTGTTTTTGTACGATGTTTATATAAAATTTTCCAATAAACGTTCAGATGAATATGTTCCTTGTCCTTTATAATGCCATCACTCAGTGATGCAGTATATATTTAAATTTTCTCCAATTTCAGTTTTTTTTTCTTTTTGGAAATAATGTAACCTCATTATTTAGTACATGTATACTTAATTTTGCTATCATTGATGTTAAAAGGTATCTTTAAAATTGTCCCGGCTTTACTTTATTATCAAATTATTTGATTATATGAGACGTCAAAAGAACGGAAACTGGCATTATCGTATTTCTCATGGATTATTGATTTAAATAGTCTGTGTGGGTCAATTCCTGTAAATATATCTTATTAAGAAGCAACAGAAATGAAAAGAATAATAGGATGAATGTTGATGAGATAAAAACCCTTAAACGGAGCCGAAAAGTACAAATCGACGTCTTCATACAGCTTATGACCCAGACAAGCATTAAATGGTCATGGAACAATTATGCCAAAAATTTAAATGAACCAGCCACTATTCCAAAATAGACACCATATTCGATACAAATATTATAGCATGTACATGTATAGCGTGGTTCTTAACAAAAATAGAACAAAATACATTTGTACCTAGAAGGATAGTACATAAATCAAGAACACAAAAATTCAAGAGTACATCAATGAAAGATATAAATACTTCCGAAAGGTAAGTATTCTGTGCTATTATTTTATTACATGCTGTCACAATTCAGTACATATGCCATTTGGATCTTTCCTTGTCTTCATTCAGATTTGTTATTTGTTTTCTAATAGTGGTATTGGAAGAAATCCGAAAATTCACACACACGTAATGGCAGACGAGACTGCTTCAAGTTGTTTTGCTTCAGTTGATGTGGAAGACGTTGATGATTTGTTTAGTGAGGTTAATATTCGGTGTAATTAAACAGATACATCATGTTCGGGGGGTATTTGCGAAAATACGCGTATAGACGAAATTTCACTTGACTGTTGGGCTCGGTAGATTTCACGTCTCTCGACTGGTATTTTTCGCAAATATCCCTCCCGAACATGATATATCTGTTTAAAATAAGGCGCAACCGTGGTAAAATCTCCCAACAAACTACAGTATGCCATGAATTATTTATTAAATACATTGATTTTGTTTTAGCACGAAAACTTTATATGTAACAATTTTTCTCATCATAAAAGTTTATAATTTCAAGTAATATCCTCTAATTATTTTAAATTTAATAAAAAAAAGCATCTGCTCAGTACATATGCTTTATGTCGTCTTATTATATTTTGTATGGCAAAAATCCAATTGCAAAATACAGGTAAAACAATTTTGAAAAGAATCATTCAGTGGTTACGGAAATGAAACTTAGATGGATTTTCGCAGAAAATAAAATTTTCAATTTGGGGAAAAAACATTAATGTTGTTTTTGATATTTCCCAGTGAGGACTGACGTAAAATTTCGCATTGTCGAGAAAATCATCGTACATACGTTGGGATGCAAGGCCTTTTTTACAGTTGTATAGGTAACTGTGACTTAAAAAATTAAAAACGACAAAGCGCTGAAACTTAATTATATCACGAATACGGATACGGAGTTTAAATCAAATTTGTATGCACCATATCTCCTCTGATATTATACATATCATAATGTTTTACAGATATGCAATTTGGAAACTATCATTTCTGGTGAGACTGTTGTACATCAGCTTGGTTGTGAACAGAAAACGGTATTTAATACTCGTGTGTTAAAACTCTCGGTATTGTTGATGAAATCGATACTCAAAATTATACTGGTATACATTTATTTTATTTCATTGCGTCCAATTAAAACGTTTTTCAATTACAAGCCTCCTTGATAATTATATACATGTGTCAACTGCCATAACAAGTTGCCATTAAAAGAAAGTACAGCTATGCGACCAGATTGAAAGAAAAAAATATTTCATTTAACATTTTCTTCATGTTTAGTAGCGGTTTCATTTCCTGTATATTCGGTCTCAACTGTCGTTCGAAAAGACTTATATAAACGCACTTTCGATACATGTTTTAGCTTGATCTGTGTGGGTAATTAGATAATCCTTACAACTTGTTTTGATTCAACTTTGCAGTAATAGCTAGATATAGAGGAGAATTATTTTAGGTATAATTTAATATTTAATTGGCTCTTTATCCACAAATTTGACTAGCATCTTATTTTTTTCGACACTTTTTGGTCTGTAGAATACTGACCATTTTCGAAATGCGTATATTTGATATCCTACTCACTTATCTCTCCAATTCACAACAGTTGGTTATCGTTAAATGTTTACAATAGGCTGACTAATTTTAAAAATTGGGGAATGTGCTTAGGTGAAATAGTTCCTGTTTGACATGTGTGTATTATCCAATTTATATACGACATAATAATCGTTGAAAAAGTCTGTTTCGAACAAATAAATATTGGGTACGAACAAGATTGAAAATTAGTTGAGGGCGCATTTTGTAGATATACTCGTGTTAAATCAACTAGAACTGAACACGCAAATTAAGGAAATTATATTTCATCGAATCGCATTCCTGGATTATTAAAATAAAGCAGAATAATGTGAATATTTAACATTATCAGCTGTTATGCATGAGTGAGAGATAAGCAGACATCGGTACGTATTATTGTATGTAGATGCATAACAAGGGACTACCGGGGTCGAATTTCGAAAATTGTGACTTAAAGCTTGTGACCAAAACTCCCCTGTCATTTTTCACTTTCTGCATTTTATTTCTATACCGTGCTATCAAAAATTATACTTAGAAGCACAATAAGGTTTTAAAGTTTTGATTTTGAAAACTTTTAAGCTCTAAATTTAAGTTTGTGACCTCAGTTCCTTTTTTTCATTTTATTTCTATACAGTATTGTTATGCGCTGTATGTATAGATGTATAGATGTGCAATAAGGTCTTAGTATTCTATTTTCAGAACATGGAGCTCACAGGGTCTAAATTTTTGCTGTCTTGTGTATCAATGCCTCTAACTAGTTTTCTCTGGAGGTAACTCATATTCGGTTTGACACAGGTTTGATGAAAGCTAACGGTGTCTCACATGTATGTTTGCTACCATTAGTATTCTCATCTTTTTTATCCTGCAGTTTGTCAATTCATAATTTTGGATACTTGTATTGAATTTGCAGATGACCATATCTAAAATTCTGTTAGAAATACTTAAAGCATTTTATTCAGCCTAGACCGTCGTTCGACGAGACTTATCTAAATGCAGTCTTTCAGTCCCCCCTTCCCCAGGCAAACCCAATAATACCTGGATTTCCGATAAACTGTTTATTAAGGTTTATATCTATTGCTGACAATATTTTTGTTATTATTATTATTTTTTAGCGTTCCAGAGTTTTGCTCAAGAGGTACATGAAAAAGTATTATCCAGAAATATGCATAGTACGCAATGAATTTGCAATCTGAGTTTATTTGTGTAATTTGTACTGGAGATCAATTTTTAATTGACATGATATGTGATGATAAATGTCGATGCATACAAGGCTTTCTCATCTGATACCAAAGGATTTGGAATTTAAGAGATTACCATCAGGGAACGAACGAACGTAAGAATGAAAGATAAAAATGCAACAATGAGAAGAAAGCACATTTTTATAATATTGACATTAACTTTCTGTTTTAGGTAAAGTTGCCAAGTCATAATAAAACTGAAGAGCATCTGTAAATCCCTTTCCCTTTAATTTCCCTGCATTTGGAACCCTTCCGATGTCTGTAAAACCTGATTGCCTCCATAGTCGTATTGCCGATCGATTGGAAACAAATACGAGGTTAAAAAATGATGCTAAGTATCCTAAGTCTCGAGCTATTTGGAGGTATTGCTTAGCCATAAATGTAGCCACCCCATTGCCTCGGTGTGACTTATCAACGATAAAACCAGCATTACATATATGCAAACATCTTCCTGAAAAATTTGGCTTAACGTAGAAAGCTCCTATTATCAGACCTGGCTGTTTTAGTCTACACACAAATACATCATGGGAAAGATAATAGGCTCGGAATTCATCTAGAGTTGACATGTCTTCTTGAGGATAACTATCTCCCTCCTCATTCACAATATATCGTAAAATTCTGTGAGAAGTACTTAAAGCATTTTACTGAGCCTAGACCGTCGTTCGAAGAGACTTATCTAAATGCAGTTTTCAGTCCCCCCCCTCCCCGAGGCAAAGCCAATAATACCTGGATTTCAGATAAACTGTTTATTAAGGTTTATTTCTATTGCTGACAATATTTTTGTTATCATTATTATTTTTTAGCGTTCCAGAGTTTTGCTCAAAAGCGTACATGACAAAGTATTATCCAGAAATGCGCATAGTAAGCAAGGAATTTGCAATCTGAATTTATTTGTGTAATTTGTACTGGAGATCAATTTTTACTTTACATGATATGTGATGTTAAATGGCGATGCATACAAGGCTTTCTCATCTGATACCAAAGGATTTGGAATTGAAGAGATTACCATCAGGGAACGAACGAACGTAAGAATGAAAGATACAAATACAACAATGAGAAGAAAGCACATTTTTATAATATTGACATTAACTTTCTGTTTTAGGTAAAGTTGTCAAGTCATAATAAAACTGAAGAGCATCTGTAAATCCCTTTCCCTTTAAATTCCCTGCATTTGGAACCCTTCCGATCTCTGTAAAACCTGATTGCCTCCATAGCCGTATTGCCGATCGATTGGAAACAAATACGAGGTTAAAAAATGATGCTAAGTATCCTAAGTCTCGAGCTATTTGGAGGTATTGCTTAGCCATAAATGTAGCCACCCCATTGCCTCGGTGTGACTTCTCAACGATAAAACCAGCATTACATATATGCGAACATCTTCCTCGAAAATTTGGCTTGACGTAGAAACCTCCTATTATCAGACCTGACTGTTTAAGTCTACACACAAATACATCATGGGAAAGATAATAGGCTCGGAAGTCATCTAGAGTTGACATGTCTTCTTGAGGATAACTATCTCCCTCCTCATTCACAATATATCGTAAAATTTCGAACACAGCAGACTCGTCGGATTCTCTATACCAGTCTAAAATAACTTCATCACCATTTTTCAATATACCTTCTAATGGTAAATAAGGTAGGTAAACTTCAGACTTTTTCTTCTTTATAACATATGCCATTGCTCCTGAAAATATATGCAAGGTAAGCGTTTGAAACTATCATGCAAAAAAGCACTATATCATCACCAGTCTCACGACCTTTACAACGTTTATAATCTCGTTTTTAAGTGTTATTATGTGAGGATATCATATATATGATATAAAGTTAATGTTTCAAGATATCATGAAAAATTCAAAATCTCAGCACCTAATATCACGTATATTGTTAAGAGAGATGATACAGAGTTGGAAACATCTACAACAGATTTTCATTTGGCGCCTTCGGTAAACAATATTGGTGTAATTCTCAAATTCTCCGTCTTTCTTAATTACTTTACATTCAAGATTAAATAAACAGTATTTATCTTTATTTAGTCAAAGTGAATGGTTAGAAAGGATTCGTCTGAGAGACTTCCCAATTCGTATTTTCAGCCGGATTATATTTTCCTTTAGTTAAAACATAATTATTTATTTGTTAATATTTGCTAAGGCATTGGACACAAGTTTAAGTTTTTACAATATTATGAAAATCCTCTCATTACAATTAATGATTACTTATAATTTGCATAATGACGACAGTAATACATGTGTAAGAATAATGAATAGACAAAAAGCGATAAAAATAATACGAAACAAAAACAGACAAACATACATAGACATAAATGATAAGACTAGTGAATAGACAAAAAGCGATAAAAATAATACGAAACAAAAACAGACAAACATACATAGACATAAATGATAAGAAGACATAATGAGACAAAAATAAAGATAAAGACTGGAGTGAGAGGTTGAAAATAATACATTGGAAAGTTATGATTAATCCTGGAATCGTTTTGGTCGTTTGATAAATGTTTGGACATTTGACAAAATATGATTATTCTGATCTTGCGTTAGATTTTCGTCACCAGCCAATAGAAATTCAATAGTTGTATTATAATCGCGTAATGGGTATAGAGGTTACGTCTATGCTCATCAAACAATGTACATTCCATAAAAATGAAAACAATCTTCATAAGGATGACCACAGGTACAGGAAGGATAATTGTGTATTACGTTAATACGATGAAGGTCTGCATTTAAGGAGTTACGCATATGTCTCAAACGATTATGGATTATATTTAGCTTTCTGTCACCAAAGCTATAATAATTAGGAGGCTTTGATAAATTTGGTTTAATATTTTTTTTTCAAATATTTATATTCTTTGAATTTCGAGTATCAGAATTTAGTCTATTCCATTCTTTGGCTCTCCTATAAAACATTATTTTTCAGTGGTTGATAATCTGTTTGATTTACCAAAGGTGGCATCAGTTCACAAAAATATTGGGGAGCATTATTATGGCGAATAAAATAAACAAATTAAGACGTCGTATCCTCCGTCTTCTAATAATTTCCATCCGATTTCTTAATAGATTGATTCACGTCTAGCAAAGATAGGTAAGCCAGTAACGATTCTGGCTGCTTCTAATGGGATTTTTCTAAATTTTCTGCATCTTATACTTTAGATGCATATTCCATCATTGGACGGGTAAAAGTTATGTTAATGTGGAACAGGTACTGTCTGCTTAAAACATACTTAAGTTTCCTTAATATAAATAATTGTTTTACCAACAGATTGAATGATATTTTGTATATGAGTATGGAATTTTCCATTTGAATCAAATGTGATGCCTAGATGTTTATGAGATGATACCAATTCCAACGATTGGTCTCGAAATGAAATGTGTATTTCTTCAGATAGAATTTGGTTTGTGATAATTACACTAGAAGAAGGTTGAATACAAACTTACGACAAACGGGATGACTTTGACTTTCCAATCGTCAACTTCCTATTTTTGAGCGGCAATATTTCAGAAGCGCCTGCGTATGGAGTATATATTTCACAACTCATACGTCATTGCAGAGCTTGTGACATATACAGAGCCCGGCTCCTGACAGAAAAGTTGCTCAGACAAGGGTATGTTGCTCCTAAGTTGGAGTCATCCTTATTTCAGTTTTATGGACGTCATCATGACTTTGTTGACAGGTATGAAAAAAACTGTTTCCCATGGACCTGTTCCATTGATATTATCCCTTCCTCATACAACAGAGACTGCTTACTCTTCCGGAGCACCTGAGTCTACCTCCGGTTTTTTGGTGGGGTCCATGTTGTTCATATGTTTTTAATTTTTAATTGTAATGCATGTATTGTTTTAGTCCTGTCTTCGTTGTTCTCTGGAGTTTGTCGTTGTTTCGATTGTTCCTTCCTTCTAATATCACTTTGGTATTTCTTGACTTTACTTAAAGCTTTAGTTTTATTAGGGTTAAAGTTGATTAACAATTCTTGAGACTATCGGTGAATGGGCAAGGTCGAAACATCCCAGACACCCCAGAGCAAAGACGAGTCTTGTATATCCAAGACCTCAGAGATTTCCCCATCTTGCATCTTCAGTGATGTTTGATTCTTTTACTTATTCCTACGGCTTTCAAACATGTCAAATACAAGCAAATAAGTTACGAGGCAACACTATTATAAGTTTATTTTGGCGAGTTTCTTCCCTTTTTATAACGTCATAATAAACGGAACGTGCGTCTGAATGTGTTAATTTAAATTTCCAGATAGCTGTTTTAGCGTATTTCATTAAAATATGATTTTCAATGAAATAATATTTTTCATTGAAAATTTCTTACGATGATAGGGAGATCCACATGAAAAAATATATAAATTTAACGGGAAATAAGTCGTGTAAGAAAAATCTCACCCTCAAAAAATTGCGGATTTTTTTATCAAAAGGGTAAGAAATGAGATATAGGCGACTTTTCCACGTCTTTGCGCATGTTGGATTGTTTTCTCAAAAGGGTAAGAAATGAGATATAGGCGACTTTTCCACGTCTTTGCGCATGTTTTAGTGTCATTCATTATGCTGATTAAAAGTTCAGAACTAAACATTGATGACAGACGCTATAACATGTATAAAGACGCTCATTTCTGGGGATGACCACCCATCTTTCTGTTTCAATCGGGAATTTCATGTTATAAATACAGTCTCTATCAACATGATTCAAGCTTAGAAGATAATTTTCTAGCTTAAATTCGGTTTTGAATTTTGAGTGATAATCTCCTCGAGAAGAATTAAACATGTCAGATAACACTTTTTTAATAAATTGGTCTTTTAACCTTAGTTTCATAACAATTTTTAAAAACTCTGTATTAACAGGTAAATTTTCATGCCAGATATTACTATACCTTGTTTCGTCAAAAATTTATTTTACATAGTAAGCCAATTAAAATTTGATATTGCAATTTTTATACAATGTAAACATTGATTTATAAATAATACTAGAGAGTTTGTCATTGTTGCTGATCTCTACTAGATCGGACGTCTAGAATTAATTTGCAAAATTGTAACTGTAATTTTTCAAAAATATGTTTGTTCTCAAATCACCGAAATTCAGCCGAATATGTTAAGATAGAAAAAAACAAGTAAATCGAACAGTTTCAGCTGCAAATCTAATGGCAGACTTATGTTTCTTATCTTTGTATAAACTGAGAAAAAAGCTTTCTGTGCTTGATCAGATAATTTTTTTTCTGGCTTTCAAAATTGAACCAGTGTATTTAGTAAAACAGTGGTATAATCGAGACTATTTTTGTGATTTAAAACTCTTAGAACTTACCTACATTATCCAATATAGGAGTTATTAAAATTCAAATATTTCATTATTTCTATGAAATTGACACTTTACTGTTCATAAAATTAGTATCTTTTTTAAATTAGAATTATTTCCCTCAGAGAAACCTGTTCTTCGATGGTTTTTGTAGCATTTTGGATTTCAATCTGCTCGCTAACGTTGTGGTCCATTGTTTGAGCTCTCTATACTTTATACCTGACGGATCCTGTTGAAATATGCCAACAAAGTCATGTATTTCATTGGTATGTCAGAGAATAGTTATTACAACATATCTGATATTCTTGATAGAAGTTTTAGCATTAGAGTTTGCATTGCAAGCAAAAATTGAACACTAATTTAGAAATAATTTATTGATGCCATTTTCTATGCTTATTTTAACATGGGTAGGTATTACATTTGTTTATATTTTTCACCGAGGGATTTTTGGTATAATAGCTGCTTTTTTCTTTTTATCAAAACGACAAAAAAAAAAATTTTTAATATAACGGAGGTCAAGGTGTTGCTGAAAAGGGGGATACAGAGGAAAAAGGGGTGTTCCAAACACTAAAACCACGTGACTTTGGACTAATAAAAATATAATTCAAAAGAGGATTTCACATTTTCATCGAATTCGTATGCATGCACAAATTAGTCTTTACATATAGATAGGTAGTAACGTTGTCATCAAGGCCAATTTTTTGTCGTAGCATCCAAGAACCCCGGTTTTTTTTTTTTTTTTTTGCTTTTGCAGTAGTTTATATAAATATACCCACCACATTGATGTATTTAAACCGATGTGTATTTAAAGGCTACTGAAAAAACACCTATATTTCCCACCAGGGCATACACATCAACGATCATTGCATGCGAGATAGTTTAAAAACCCAACCGCTTCAAAAACGACAATGTCTTTGAATATAAAGAATGACATTCTTGTTTGAGTAGATATTACAAGTACGGTGTCATCATCGACCGGTTGAAATCAGGCTTGTTCACACAAAAGATACACGACTTGCTCCCAAAAATTTTACATCCAGCAATGTGATGTGCATGCTAATGTTTATGCTCTGTAATTTCAGATTTTATGAAATATTCATTATATGATCAGATTGAAGTGAGATATAATAATGCATTAGACTCATTTAGCTATATAATTTTGGGCTATGTACAGCCAATAAACAAAACTAAACCCAACTATGCATACAATGAAGCAATATCACAATGACATTGAACTTGTTTTCGGTCGTATATCGTTACCTATTACATCTAGCTACCAGTACCGCATGACAAATGCCTACTGCGTACCCTTCTGGAAGGCATGGATGAGTCCTGTTTTTTTTTTACAGATGTTCTACTGTTTATACTTTTAAGGGTAAAAGCACAACTGTCTATATCTATGACATATGTAGGTAGATGAACTATATCTGCTAAGATATGTTTTTTTGTGATTTTGTGAGCAAAGAAATGGCAACAGTATACCGACATAATAACAAATGTCAAAAATGTAATTTAAATAAGATAGAAGATGAAATACATGTCTTCTTCAATTGTCCAAAATATGTCATGTTAAGGCAGGATTGCTTCAATAATATTGAAATACAACCGAATATAAATCATTGTCCACCATTTGAAAAACTAAAACTCATTTTATCTTATAACGATCTCATGTGTTTGTTGCTCCATTTATAAAAAAAGAAGTCCACAGTACTGAGGAAAGTGGACTGTACAGCTGCATAATATATTTAAGTGTTTCCACATTATTTGATTTATTTCTATTCTACTTTGTATTTATGTAATTTTAATGTTTAATAATACTGTCAAACCTTCGCGGTATAATTTTGCATTTCAAATAAAGTTAAAAAAAATAATAATAAAGTTCTTCATGTACCAGATCTGCCTAGTAAACTAAAAAGCTGAAATAATCATTTTTGTTTATAGTAATATTAATCAACCCTTTCGACTGGACGTAATCTTGGTTGGCTTATATAAAATGAAAGTAGCAGTTATAGAAGAAGATTTAAATTGCAGTCATCAGGACAGGGTGATGAGGAAAACTTTTGAATATATGAACCATAGGTACCTTATACTGAAGAGGAATGAACGAGAAGAAATAAATTTCAGATCTTCATGGTCTTAGTACTACATCCGACTTTGGATACTACAGTTTTGTACATTCAAAGTTCGTGCTCATATTTGTTGTATATAATAGTACTTATATTAGTATTACATAACTGTATTCCACTCTTATGTTATCCGATTATAAACACATTATATTATTGTTAACAAGTGTTGATCTTTATCATTGGTGATTCTTGGGCGTCCGAAATTTTGAAATATCCATGTTAACGTATTTGTTTTATATTGATGTTGTTTTGTAACTTTTTACATGTTCATTTATTTTTAAGTTCGAATTATACCTGTTCATTTATTTAACGGTCAAACTTCGATAAAGTTTGAAAATTCAAACGTGTATCCACTGGTTGTACATATAAAATCACTGAATGTGTAACTTACCCAAACTTATAATTCAGTTTCGATGAGTAGGTTTTTCAATTTGCAAAAGCGTGCCTCTTTAACATCTATTTTAATTTTTTGCTGCGAAAACATTAATTTTTTAAAACATACCTGAAATCAGTGTGCACTAACCGTTGTATTGACCTTGTGTGTACACATTGCTATGCATATATTATAATTACACAATCAATGAATGCACTGACATGTCTGCTTACCTTTTAGCTATTTTTTTCTCCTTCATTATTTTCGTTCATATTTTTTGCGTGGATCATTTTGGAAGATCGGATGTAAATTGTAAATAATTTTATATTCAATCTACAATTAAATTTAACGTATTTTGCTATGCATATTTCATAGCATAAGGAACCGAACTGCCTGTATAATGTAGGGGGTGTCGATTGGAATATTGGGAAAACCTGGTCCAAGCTATTTTGTGAGAAAAAAGTCTTTTTCCAAAATATTGTAGAAATATTTCAGGATTATTCTATTATTCTATAAAATCTTTTATTTATTTGATGATTGATGACAGAGTTACCAATTCATGCAATTCCTATTAAAAATTTAAAAAAAATGAAATTAAAAAATAAACAAATAAAAAAGAATAAAGAAATAGCTTCGAAGTTAGTCATTTATTTTCTTTCATCCATTTTTCTGACCATAGTAAATCTGATCTGTAAAATCAACATACTAAACTATTAGTATTATTTTTGGCAATTTATAACTAAATGAATTTGTTTATTGGCCAGTAGTACTACAATTTGTAATCTCCATCTCAAACCATTATTATGTGATCAATCTTTCCATTATTAATTTATTGGTTTATGTTTTTGTTCAATTTTGTAAAAGCTAAGAAGTATCTCCCTCATGCATAGCTCTGTCTTAGATGTTTTGGCTCCCCCTTTTTTTTTGGCATTTGAATCTTCTTTCAACATTTGGGTTATTGATTTGGCTTTCAACGTTATGGCCTTCAGCACAAGTTATCGTAAAGTGACGAAATGTGCATATTTTGTGCATCAGTATTGGTATCATGGATTTTGTTTTTCTCTTTAAGCTTACATTTACCCGGTCATGTAGGTACTTTTGTATTTATAATACATGCATGATCAATACTTAAAAATATGTTTCCACTTATACTATTTTTCATTCCATATACTTATTTAGAAAAGAATTGGAAATTGAGTATAAACTTCTTTAAATATTTATTTTTAATTCAAGATATTGAATATTATGGGAACTGTATTAATTTCATTTAAAAAGTCACCTTTACCATGTTATTACAGATCCTTACTTTGTCTTATTTTGTAACAGTCTTCCTGGTTACAATCTCTTGTGTTGCAGCAAGCAGAGCATATCTGTATATCACCATGGTTACGTTTCATGTGACTTTCTTGAAATATATCGAGAGTTTTGTCGCAGATCTGTAACCATATAGGAACGTTTTGATTACAGTATTTGCAACATTTTTCATCGGCATTCAATGTTTTTTGCAATGAACTTACCTGATAATTGTTGATCCACAAAATGCATGGTTTCCTACATTTTTTTCATCTTATGCTCAGTATTTTCTATTCGTTTAGATTCCAAACGGAGAAGTAGCTATATTTGTTCCTGCATAAAACGTAAATTTTACTGCCCGCAAATTTAGTGTACCTGGTACGCTTTACGGGGCCAGTTAAAAGGATATTTGCGAGAGTTAAGGTAAGCTTAACGTAAGAATAACATCAAATACAACACGGTTATTCCCATTCTAATACAATCTGATGAACAAAAGCATCAATATTTTTAATTTATAGATAAAAGCCAAAAAATGGGTAATTTTTGAACGTCACAATCGCAATCGAACAAGATTTAATTGAATAGCATTTCCAAGGCAGTTTCTGATGATTTTTTCGTGTTGTCCAATATTAAATTCCACCGAACTACCCGTTTCAAAATGGCTTAGTTACAGACATGTAAAACGTGGATATTACGCAGTCTCTTAGCCAATCAAATTGCTAGTTACATTCTCATTGCATTAGAATACGACTTCTACACTCTACTAAAGTTGACGTCAAATAGGGAGGTACGGTCGCAAATATCAACAAAAGAATACCAACGCACGCGGTAAGATAGTGCATGTAGGTAAAGTTCATCACATCAAATACCATTGATTCATTCATTAATAACTGATTAACATCCAACGTCTAATATTACATGAATGTCAGGACGACAACATGTTGACGTGATATATATGACCTTGGTCTGTGCTAGTCCAACAATCTAAGCCCCTTCTCCTGAATGTCTTTTGCTTAACAGAGAAGCATCAAACAACAATTTTAGTCTGTGTTTTGAGCCAGCCGAGGATCGAATCCGCGACCTCCAACATGATATTAAGAGAAAACAGAAGCAGTTCCAAATACCACTGACAAAACGAATTCGTAATAACAGTAGAAAGTGTTGTATGCGTAGAGTAAACCCTGTTATATAGCCAAATGAATATAGTTGTTGTATGTATTCGTGATAATTTTCCCGCTTAATTCATTAAATTCACTATTTTTCAGCTTTTGATGTTTTGGACTTTAACACTGTTGGTGAGAATAAAATTTATTTTAATAAATGTACACATACAGTGCACTGCATATTATGTCATAGAAAATGTATTTAGTAATGGTACCAGATGGCCGAAGTAACTTCAATTTGACTGAATTACCATTACCATGGTAGTGCAATGACATGCATTTGTAATCTCTACTCTTTGACGGAATATTCACTACCTAAAAATTTGTTGTTCAGTATACGAACCCCCTTTCTTTGACAGCCCAAGTTATATAACCGTCGTCCACCAGAAATCAGCATTTCCTGTGAGCACACCTATGAACAATAAAAGTTTCTTCTAGTTATGTATCGTCAAAAATTAAAACAAAATCTTGAATAAAATTCACTTCAAATTGTATACATGTATGTTCGACCAAACATGCACATATTAATCTAAAACTGTTGTACAAACGCTAAAATGTAGTTTCTTTGGGAAAGTTCATATAATGTAGGTAGTTTTGTTATATTTGATATGTATGTATTAGTATGAACAAAAAAAAAGATGATAGATGAATTATTGTCTAATGTCCATTAGCAACTATAACATGTTGATATGAAATTAATATGAACCCTGCTTTGTACTAGACCGACACGCTGAGTCGGGTTTTTAACGTGCTAGCTCACAAAGTAACTGTCCCCAGGAGAACATATCACGAAATCAAGCACATTATACTAACTTCTTTTTTTTAAATTCATTATATATTACTAATACTTAACATATTATATGGAACAACACGGCATTAATAAGAAACAAGTCATTTCACACGCTCATTTTTAATATTTGAAAAGATATATATAAATATATAAAAATAATGTATCAGATAATGAGATATAGCAGTATTGAAACATGGGCAAGAAAGAATGCAATAAAATTCCAAGAATATTCTTTGAAATTGGCACGAAAACTTATTAACTACACAGTCTATTAAAGCACAACTAAGAGTGAACCCAAGTAAACCGACAAAGTAATGATTTAGAAATCTCAGACTTTGGATAAATAATGACTCAGGATTGGTTCCTGGCTATTTATTTTCAATACAGAAGTTATATAAAGAGATACCGTCACATTTCGTGCAAGAGGCACATTTTCATTGGAAATAAATCCTATATCATTAATGGGGCAGATAAATACACAAATAACCTGACAAGAGAGAATTTATCGTACGCAGAATTTAATCTATAAATTAAGAATCATAATGCCTTTCAGTTCAAAATCATATTCAAATATACCATCGAACATATAGAGACATAAAGAATTCTACTCCAAAACATCATTGACCAATAATAAGCTGGCGTAGAATTGAACTATGAGACGAAAATAACGCAGTACATGTACATGTAGAGAGCGTAAGTGAATCAAACTAAAGACAAAAGTCGTAGGTCCAAGACCAAAATGTCAAATTAAATCTAAAACATTGTTAATTACTTTCAGTTATTAATAAGTAAAGATACTAAAGTAAAAATAATAATAAGTAAGTAAAGCCAATATCAAATAAAGTAAATCTAACACATATATTATATCATAGGCATTAATCAATTCTCTAAAACATTAAAAGAAAATATATGTGACAATATTTATTGTGTGAATACAGCACCCTTCATGGCATCAAACAAAAAAACACAAAATCATAAGCTCTGAGTATTGGGTTACAAACATGTTATAACGGCTTGCGGGTCGAGAGATATCAACATACATTCACTTAAATCTTCCAAAAAACAATTTTATTATTGCAAGAGCATTACCTCATTATTTGGGCATTGAACATATTTGGAACATTTTGAAGGACTGTCGATTTTGTCACATTCAGCACACCAAAAATTTTCAGAATAAACTCTAGGATCTGCAAAAGAACATTTTATCATTTGAAATGAAGGTAACAATAAGCCATTTGTTCACAATTATTACTCACTTGAATCATTTAAGGTAATATACTGTATTTGCAAATATTTTTTGTTGTCGATTATAATGGAACTTCGAACTTTTTTTTAATTTTTTTGTTGAACTTAGTCCTTGTTGTTTTAATGTGGTTTGATATATAATGAGATGTGTGTCTTGTTTGAACGGAAATTACAAACATTAAGGTAAAATGTATTACCTCAATGTGTTTTTCAATTTTTATTAATATTTGAGTAGAATGTAAGATTACCAAGAAATCAATTGCCGATGTATGTGGAATGCACATTAGGTACAGATGTATTACATAAGAAGCATGTAAAGAAGTTAACATAATGACAATTATCTATTGGACAAAACTGCACTGTACATAGACATAAGATTTGTTGTATCCGGTTAATTTGCGGTATCCTGCTTGACTCATTTGTCAAATTTTCTAAGTATTGCTACACCAGATACATATTGTATCTCAACAAATCTAGTTATCACTCCTGTTTTGATAGCTTTTTAAATATGTTACAACAGGCATGCACCAAACAAATCCAGTTCTCAAAATAGCATTGAGTACTTGTAATTTGTTTTTATTATGCCTGATTTCCAAAATAAAAAAAACATAATAGAATAGAGAATAAAAATGGGGAATGTGTCAAAGAGACAATAACCCTCCAAAAGGCAGAAAAACAGCCCTATGCTACCAATAGATCTTCGACGAAGCGAGAAAATCCCGCATCCGCAGGCGGGCTTCAGCTGGCCTCTAAACAATAATGCACATAAGTTCAGCGAAATAGACAAAACATACCAATGAACCAAAATTTAAAAAACAAACAAGGTTCCTGACTTGGGTCAGGCGCAAAAATA
The DNA here is from genome assembly GCA_028015205.1 of Mytilisepta virgata. Taxonomy (NCBI): domain Eukaryota; kingdom Metazoa; phylum Mollusca; class Bivalvia; order Mytilida; family Mytilidae; genus Mytilisepta; species Mytilisepta virgata. The sequence goes on from CM051521.1 coordinate 74,547,767, forward strand.
CGGCAGGGTTCAACATGTTTTGTGAGATCTCAACCCTCCTCTATACCTCTGGCCAATGTGGAATAAGCAAACACACAGCGATACGCACAGTAAAACTCAGTTCAAAAGAAGTCAGAGTCCGATGTTAGAAAAGGTAACAGAAGATTTAGAGCAAAATCACAATGTTCAATATAAATTAAAAAAGGACTACTACATGTAGCAGCTACTGACATGCCAACTCCAGACCTCAATAAACTTGTCAAAAGATTATGTCTTTAACATATAGAAACTCTGCACCAATCCCTCCCGTTAGGGGTTTAGTATCATGCCTCATAAATTATACAAGGAGAACATAACCCGTATCATGCCAACAACTGGTTTTAGAATAAATGTGTTTATTTCCGATGCAAAGACCCTACGATTTCATCTATAGTAATTCCCAAAAATGCCACCTTTAATGACTTGACAACAGTATCGTAACTATATTCCTTGTGGATAAGTCTGTTTAAAGGTTTGGTTAGCTTTTCATGTGAATGGCGACATTTTTGTGCTTTGTATAGAATATTACCATAAAAAGATGGGATGTGAAATACCTAAACATATAAGATGTCTACACGCTGATTTATATTTAAGAACGCTGTCCTTGTAAAAAAACATCTAAAAACGGATAATTAACAATAGGAAATCATCTCTCTTGTTAAACTTCCCGTTAGAGATAATAGATATCAAGGTCCAGGAAAGGGCAGTGTTTATTGTTAATATTAGCTTTATTTAAGGTAAGTTCAGCTCGATAAATCTCTTTAGTGTACATCCTGAAGTCAGAATATAATCCAATATCTAAAAGTGTTATTAAATATTTGTATCAGTTGTTTCGTTGGGTCTTTGCTGATTTTAGACATAAATTGTGATTCGTAACAATACAGAATCTCCATAGCGAAAAAAATGTTATCTAGTAAAAAATCAAGTGTAGGTATCATATCAAAGCAGGTCCAATTGACATAGTTCTTTTGTTTGTAGTTACTAAAAAATGACCTAAAAGAGTTTGAACATCTATATTCACATTCTGAACTTTTAAAAGCCAATTTAATTAGGTATGGGAATTTTTTTTAATGAGATTATGAGGCAAAGTGATATATAGGATAGAAAAATCTAAAGTTCGAACAGATGCGAAATCACCAATATGAGCATGCAATTTATCAAGTGCTTCCAATTTTAAAAACTTCAAAAGTAATTAATACCATTATTTTCGTATACCTTATTTGAAAATTTTTTTTACCAGGTTTTTGTGTACTAGTAAGTAGAATAGAGAGTTTAGTAGTAGAACAGTGGGTTGAAGTCGAAATAAATCTATATTTGTAAGGTGTTTTGTGCAGATTCGAAAGCCAGTACATAGTTGGAACTTTCAAGTTTTTCGGTTCTGCTTATAAAGAGGTAGCAATAAGTTTGTGTGTGTTAACGATGTCATTTTCCGAAAATTGAGTCAGTTGGAATGTTGGTGAATTCCTTTTACAGAACCTCAATATAAAAATTACGTCAAACAATAAAGATATTATTGGCAGCCTTATCTTTTTACTCTTTTGTATAACTCTAACTGGTATCACATTCAATATTCTGACATTCCATATTCAATATTCTAATCACATCAGATACTGTCTTTATTCACATAGGAATTATCATTACACAAACGACCTATACATACGTTCACGTGACATATACTTACTTTGCCGCCATAAGTTTTACTCTACGGATCAATCGTCCACATACATGTATACCATACTTACTTTGTCCACATAGGTACCCATTACATGGAACGCCGTCTTTGTTCCGTCCTGTAGAACAACACTCCAAGCATAGCTTATAATCTTTCATCACTCCATTTTTTCCAAATTCCATTTGTCTTTTACCCTCACCGATCTTGTGTTGTTCATAAGTACACACCTTCTCAAAAAATTATAGGATATCCTTGACGTTTCATTTTAGTTACATAAATCATCAGAAAATTTCTTCTATGCTTAAATATATTTTAAACACCTTTTGTTACATTGCAATGGCATACATACAAAGTTTCATCTTTATATATTATATATCAATAGTAAAATGTCTACTTCTCCTTTAATACATATCACATTTTAATAAAACAGCACATAATAGGAAAATACACTTAATAAGAATTGTTGCCTAACATCAATGTGCCAATAGTAAGTTATTTGTTTCAGGTTTTACCTAGGCATGTTATTTTCCCTATACAATTTACAGGTATTGTTTTGAAGGAAGGATTTATATCCCTTTTACTTCTAAATGCACATTCAAATATTCTATAAGTCTGTCGATGTATTTGGATCAATCAAGCAAAATCCTTGATTTTAGGCATCTAGTCTAACATGTGTAAACAACTGAGTTTCAGAATAAATGGTAAATTCAAATAATTGATTACTATATTATCACTATAAAAGGGCTACATAAAACGACAAATATTCTTATATTTCAAATGGAAAAAATTGGAAATTCGTAGTTAGTAATTAAAAACATAAATCTTACCATTGCATTTTTTCAGATATAATATTTGTCAAATTACGTACAAGTTCAAATCATTTTTGGACACATTCTGTGCACATAGCAATCTGTATGGGATGATTTTGTTCCTGTTGTAATTTGTACTTTGAGCCATACAAGTTACAACATGTACAAAATCATGTGCAGGTTACAACCTATACAAAATTGCTACTTGTACACAACATGTACATTACTTACTTTATCAGATCTGCATCCGGCAGTATATACTATCTCTAAATTTGGTTTCATCATTTTCTCCAGGAAACATTGCTGTTGGTCTGAAAACAAAAATACTTTAATATCATAATAATATTAGGTTTCTGGTTTTTCGTTATTGTTGTCTATTAAGATTAAAAGTATTTAAAAAATACGTTTTTCCTTTAATTAGGTAGATCATAAATGAAATAATTGACGTCAATAAACTGTACACAAAGCAAAAAAAGTCCGGAGTCACATTTGAACTAGTCATACTTTTAGAACTGAAAAACAATATGAAATGAATGTCGAAGCGACAAGAACACTGCAACAGAATACAGGATAAATGACATTCATATCTGGATTCAATTATACATATATATATAGTACTCAGATCATATAAATGCTAAGCCATTTTATAACAAGCACTGTGTTTGGATAACCTTCAGTTTTTCAACTGTTTTCTACCTTTCAACAATTATTACTATTAGTTTGTGAATAACACAGTATGTGTGTAATATTGCTCAAACGTTCTTGTATATATACTGATATACCGAATATTTCAGTCTAAATCATATTTTTAGTTAGTGGCAGCGTCAGCACCTCCAAAAATCACCATTGTTAATATTCATACGTTTTTAGGACCATTTCCAGTAGAAATAGCTATAAGCCAGAGCAAGGAAAAAAATTCGCTAAGTTAGATTAAACTGTACAGTAAAAATGTCGTTTTGCTGCATGCTCTGGGATACATCCATTGTTAAAACCATCTAAAATTACACTCATATTCCGCTTTAGTAATTTCTCACTTGCTGGGGTTAGTTAGCGATCAAATCAAACGGTATTATTTGGATCTTGGAAGAAAATAAAGAAAATTATGCGTTATTTATCAGATGAAAAGAAATTACTTCTTGACCATCTTCACATTGGGCTTCTGTCCGAAAACAATCAGTGACGTTCCTTTTCATTTCACAGGATAAACATCTTAGTCCTGAAGAAATACTTTATTAAGTGAATATTAAATATTCTTTGTCAGGAAATTAGTTTCAAAAATACGAAAATGCATGTATTTGGTACATAATATGTATGGGAGTACTATACCTAACGGCGGGACTATACTTATTTTCCTGGATTTTTAAGTTTTTTAGTTAGATTATTCCCCTTTGATAGAAGGCGTAACAATTAGTGATCGTTTGCTACAAAATTGCTGAGCTTCCGAGGACAAGGTTTGGCAAGTTTTGTGATTATTGATTTCAAAATGTCAGATTTTGCTTTTGATAATACATGTAGATTATAGCCTAATGAAATCCAAACATATCACCACGCATCTTTTCTTTTCATTGTTCTTATTGTTATATATTTATTTACAGTCATTAAAATGATATTGTAAATTATTGTAAAATAGGAGAAAAATGTGCATAAGTTAAACTTGCTTCTCATCCTTTTAGCATGCAAATATAATGTGTTTAAACTAAATTGATCTAAGTGAATTGGAACTCGGTTACGTTGCATGCAACGCATACAAAAAGCCTAGATATAACAATAAAAATTGTAATGTCATTATTCCCGCACTTTGAAGAAGTTCGGGAGTATTGTTATCGCCCCCGTCCGTCTGTCCGTCCGTCATTTCGTCGGTCGTCCGTCTGTCTGTCTGTCCGTCTGTCCGTTCCACTTTCTTGTGTCCTAAACTCCTCTTTCATGCATTTAATTTCTATATAGTATTGTCACATATGGTATGAAGATGCGCAATAAGGTTTTAGAATGTTCATTTTCAAAAATTGGGGCCCACAAGGGTCGAATTTCAAAAATTGGGAATTATAAGTGGGTGACTGAAAGTTTTCTTTCATTTTTCAGTTTATACATTTTATTTCTGTACAGTATTGTCATACACTGTATGCAGATGTGCAATAAGATTTTAGAATTTGTATTTTCAAAATTTGAGCCTGTATTCAAAGGTATAATTGTGAGAAAGGTGCACAGGGATAGAAAATGTTGGGAGTGCGGGGATAACTGTCGTTTTCGACTGCCACAGTCTAGTTTGAATTGTAACAGACAATTTGATCGCTTCTTAATGGTTGGGCAAGTTACATTATATTGTATAAACAGCTTTGGGTGCTGTGACGTCACCAACGTATTAATTCGCAGTCTGTAAAATAAGTTTGTTTTTTTTAAAATTATACCTGAAAGTTTGGATGAGAATTTTTAAATTGGATCATAAGGATTCTTAGAAATTTTGGAATAGGTTATACTTGAATAACATGCTTTGGTCAATTTACGCTTACACATAAACACCTAAACTGCCTCAAAGTATGTTATGTTGTATAACCTGTTCCAAAATTGATAGCAATCCTAAATATACTTTTTTAAATTTGAATTTTTTTCAATAATTTTATTTTTAATAATTGAAATTATTGCAGTTTCTTAGTTTCTTTTGAAAAAATCAGCTTTAAATGTGTATTGCTCTCAACTAAAATATCAATTGAAAATATTCAATTATAAAACCAATGTTATGGATTATTGGGGTATATTATATGTTCATTTGTAAGATATTTTTATCATTACAAAATGGGTCAAGAAATTTCTCTTTCGACATTCAGCATTTGCATGACCAAGGGTGTCTGCATATTCATTTGGTAGTGCAATTAGTCAAGTTCATTGAGTTGTGGGAAAAAATGAGATGTCGGACTAATGAGTTGTCGGACTTATGACCTGTCGGACTATTGAGATGTTGAATCAATGATGTCGGATCAATGAGATGTTTGATCAATGATGTCGGATCAATGCGATATCGGACTAATGAGATATCGAATTAATATGCTATCGGAATATTGATTGTCGGATTAGTGAGTGTCGGAATTATGACTGTCGGATTAATGAGTGTCGGAATTATAACTGTCGGATAAGTGGTCAATCGGAAAAATAATTGTCAGATCAATGCGTTGTCGAAGTAATAACTGTCGAATCAGTGCGTTGTCGGACCAGTGATTGTCAGACTATCGGGATGTAACCCTTTTATCAGCTTTATCGGCTATTAAGTGCATCTATGTATCTGCTCGTGTTATTAGTAGATTTTAAGTAACGTTAACTAAATTCAGATAAATGACCTGAGAGATAAGAATAGGTATAAGAACTATTGTTGACCGGGACCTTATCACCTTAAAGAATTTGGCATTTAACTAGCGGCCATAAAGGTAGGCAAATAATGACCTTATGTAGCATAAGATGTGAAGTTATCGTCATTTAGCAAACGAATTCCACTGAAACGGATGCTAGGGGTCGTCTTGAACTTGTATTGGGGTGCAAGATTTTCTCCGCATCGAAGGTCTCACTGTGATTTTAAAGGTGATGACAGCCAAACAAAGCGCTGTTGTTTTGCTCAAAGTTTTGCCACGTATGTATAGTGATTTCTTTAATTTCACAATATTCCTCTCTTCATATCAAATCCGATGAAAATATATCTGAAATAGCAATTTTTTGAAGATACATTTAAGTGAGATTTTTAGGAAAAACAAAGAGACCAAAAAAAGGGAAAATTTTACATCTCTGCTTCCATGTGGTGTGGAATATTTGTGATTTAGTAGTTTTCTTTTAAAATTATTTCTCTTTTTTAACAACTTTTGAATAAATAAAACTATCCACCTCTGTATACTGAAAGACCAATTTGCCTATTCAATTCTACAGGTGATTTTTGCTTCAAATGTTTTGTCAATGTAATTTTTTATATGGAGAATCAAATGAATAAAAACATTATGGGGTCACCGGACTTGTTTTGTCTCGATAGCAACTTTAATTTCGTGTGTTTTCTCTATATTGCTGATTTATTGTACTTATTTGAAATAAATGTGTTTTCGTTAAGTATTAGTGTAAACATATTTTATTAATTAATTCAATTATACACACAATAACTAAACGCAAGTAATATACAATACAATTGAATAATCAATATAATCAATATAGGATTCGGAAACAAGTTTTGGGCTTATATAAATCCGTATCCTACAAAAAATAATTTTCATTGTTAATTTTCTCATACTCAAAAGATTATGTATTATGAATCAATACATTAATAAAATTAAGGATATGATACATAATTTTGATACTTAACATGCACTGGAATGTTGATGAATAATGGTGAGTATTTGTTTACTGTCTAGCAAATCGTTTGCTACTCATAATATATAAATGAACTGTTAAGAAAATTTCTATTTTTGTTCGTAGCTGAAATGATGATCAAGTCTACAATTATTATTCCCGCACTTGGAAGTTCGGGGATATTTGTAATCGGTCCGTCTGTCCGTTTTTCCGTCTGACCGTCCGTTAGATAATCTTGTCCCCAGAACTCCTCATTCATTTTTAACTTTATGCATTTAATTTCTATACAGTATTGTCACAAACTGTATGTAGATGTGCAATAAGGTTTTAGAATTTTGATTTTTTTAAATTGGGACTTAGAGGGGTCGAATTTCGAAAATTGGAAATTTAAACTTTTGACCTAAACTCCTCATACATTTTTCATTTTATGCTTTAATTTCTATACAGTATTGTCACATACTGTATGTAGATGTGCAATAAGGTCTTAGAATTTTTATTTTTTCAAAATTGGGGCTTTGAGGGGTCGAATTTTGAAAATTGGAAATTTAAGCTTGTGACCTGAAATCCTCATTCATTTTTAACTTCATGAATTTAATCTCTATACAGTATTGTCACATACTATATGTAGATGTGTTATGAAGTTTTAGGATTTTGATTTTCAAAAATTGGGGCACACAGGAGTCGAATTTCGAAAACTGAAAATTTAAACTAAACTCCGTATTCATTTTTCATTTTATGCTTTTAATTTCTATACAATACTGTATGTAGATGCGCAATAAGGTTTTAGAATTTTGATTTTGACAACTTGAGGTCCACAGGGGTCATATTTCGGAAATAGCGAATTTATGCTTGTGCCCTAAACTCCTCTTTCATTTTCAATTTAGATTTAGCAAATTTATTTGTATATAATATTGTTCTTTATTTTCTGTAGATGTCCGAAAAGGTTTTTAATTTTGAAAATCTATTAAGGGTTCAAATTTTTGGACCGAAAATTGCTAATTTTACCTTGTTTCTGAAAATACTCATTATTTTTTTGTTTCAGTGGTTTTATTTGTTTTATTTTTTTATAGTATTGTTCTTCACTATGTGTACATGTGCAATAAGGTTTTCAATTTTGAAATTTGATTCAGGGTTCCAATTTTCAGACTGAAATTATGAAATTGCTAATTTTTCACTGTTGATTGTTTTTTTGACTTGTGCAGTGCGGGGATGGACATCGTTTATGATGGCAACAATTTATAGTTGAAAATGTACACAATATGCTGCTGACGCTGGAGGTGGAAACGCAGACAGTGAAGTAAATAATGATCAGTAGACTTGATAGCTCCGCACTGACAAAGGGGCGAGTTGATATTATCCCTTCCTCATATCGGATTTTACATGGACAGCATGGCGGGTGTCCTGCAGGAAGCAGAGACTGCTTACTCTTCCGGAGCACCTGAGTCTACCCCCGGTTTTTTGGTGGGGTCCATGTTGTTCATATGTTTTTAGTTTTTAATTGTAGTGCATGTATTGTTTTGGTCTTGTCTTGTTCTCCGGAGTTTGTCAGTTGTTACGATTTTTCTCTCCTTCGAATATCCCTTTGGTATTTCTTGACTTTACTTAACTATATTTTTTATAAAGAGGTGCTGATTGAGACAGCTGCACTGCATCCTAAGTATTGCATGAACAATTTGACCTGGCGCTTACCGACATAGTAAAAGGGGGCGTTCTTAGACTAGTGTTTTGCAATTGTAAACTAGTTTTAAAGATTCCTAGAGACATACCTGATTTTATATTTTCCGGTAATAGCTTACATGATCGCAGTGTCGCTGGAAGGAAATAATTGGAATATAATGCGGTTCTGGCTATGATGGGTGGTATAACGAATGGATTTCTCGTATTATATTTGTGAATATTTCTATTTGACTCGGGGACTAGGTGAAATTTTTCATTTTATAGAAGTAAAGTAGTCTGTGTTTTCCCCGTCGATCCTTAGGTTTTTCCCAACCAGTTTCAGTATATAAGTTACTCAAGGAGACCAATCTAGTGCCTCCGGTCACAATCCTGGCGGCCTTATTTGAACCTTTTTAATTTTATTTATTAATATATTAATGTTATTGTCCCACACTACATCGGCATATTTCAATATTGGTCTAACGTATGTGAGATAAATTGCCTCAGGTGTATGTCTGTCAAGAATAAATCCAAATTTGCGTAATACATTTAAACGTCCGTAGGCCTTTTCAGTAATAAAATCAATATGTTTGTGCCATGTACCATCATTCGATATATAAACTCCAAGATGCTAAAGACAGGAAACCTCAGAAACCAGATGATGATTCATATATTGGTTTGCATGATATGGTTTATGAAATTTCCTTGAGATAGTCATACTTTTTTGGGGAGTAAAAGGATCCAACCACTCAGAAGACCATTTGTGAATTTTAGAAATATCACTATTCAAGATGTTTGCCGATTCCAGTGGATAATCTATAATGAGATACAAACGTGTATCATCAGGAAACAAGTTGATAGTTGAATTAATGTCCAAGACATATCATTTATAAAAATATTAAATAAAAGAGGGTCCAGGATTGAGCCTTGTGGCACGCCAGCTAATACAGGCTACCAATTAGAGCATACGTTATTAATAACTACCAGATACATGTAAGTAGTTTTTAATCCGTGCCAAATCAAAGTCTCTAACTTCCATGGCATATAATTTACGTAATAATACCCGATGCCAAACTGTCAAAAACTAATATCACAAAATACTACCCTAATTTATTTCCCTTCATCCAAAGTACTCCCAAAGTCGTTAGAAAAACACAATAATTGGTTAATCGTGGAGACTCCTCGAGTAAATCCTGATTGGTTTGGCGTGACTATTTTTTCGGCCAACAGATAATTATGAATATATCTATATACACATCTTTCCATTACCTTGCCTATTATACTGATTAGAGAGATCGGACTATAGTTTTTATAATCATTAGGGGAGTAACATTGGCACACTTCCACTCCTCTGGATATTTACACTGTGTCAATGATAAGTTACAAAGTCTACATAATGGGTATTTCAATATCTTAGAGGCTTCCTTAAGAAATCTAGGGCTTCCAAAGTCAGGTCCAGATGCTTTGGATACATCTAGGGTATTAGGAATATCTTGAAAGTCGTTTTCAGTAATAACTATATTTCGAAGTCCGTCGGTCAGTCGGTCAGGAATATCCGGTAATGGAGTACTTGAATCATGCATCAAGAACAGATTGACCACAGAAATAGTTGTTAAATATCTCCGCCTTCTGTTTATTTAACATATCAATTCGTCTTCAAATTTTAAGGATGGAATAACACGATTATCATTGGAGTCACAATTCATTAAGGTTTTAATTAAATTCCAATATTGTCTCCCACCATGTGTTTTTGAGGTAATTTTGTCCGACTATTTTGAGAAATATTTGGAACATAGACACACTTTTTTGACAGGATGAACACATTTTTCTTTCCAGTCTTTTTCCTGTACGTGCTTATATGTTTGAAATTTTAAGTATAAAAAACATCTGCGGGTGATTTTTTCCTCATATTTATTAAAACATTTAGAACTTTATCTATACCCTCAACCGTTTTTGTAAAAACAGCATGTCACCGGCCTTTTTAAGGAGCTACATTCAGTTCTAATACTTTTAAATGAATCTAATTGTAAGAAAAGAGTTATCCCGCAACAAATGTGCATTTAATAAATGCATTATATTTGTGATATTATATACCATTTTTTCTGACAAAAATATCATGGTGTATTCAATAATATATATAATTTAATAGAAAAATTGCAAATTCACCAAGCAAAAAGGATATTCAGGAAAGCATTTATTTTTAGAATCATGGAAATCCCCTATTTTCATCTTCCAGTGGAAATTAATGTTGACGTCGCGTGCTTTTAAAGCAACGTTTGTGTACCGGAGCGAAAGTGAGTCACTGTCCGAATCACCTCATCATGGCATCCTGTATACAAGAACTGCAGGAAACAGAAAAAATAATGAAAATTGCCATATGACAATGTGCAGACTAAAATGTTTATTTGCATTATTAAATGAAACAATAACTGATTCTGTACCCGCCAGGAGGTATCGATTTTTGAAAAACCGTCATTCACCTCGCTCGTTGGGTTCGATGAAAAAAAGTTTTTCAAAAGTCAATAAATTCACACATTTACCTCATCAAAAGACAGTGGTAATTGTGTATTTTTTTTTCAAATTATACTAACTAAAAAAACTGCTCTATTAATTTTACGGCTTTTGCATAATCTACCTTAAAACAGAATGTTTTAAGTTTCAGCATGGGATACATATTAGGCAATTTCACGTATTTTCTAAAATAATATGAAAGAACTTTTTCCTTTCTGTATGACGGACGTCGTTTCGGAAACCGTAAATTTCCCGAAACGCCACTCAACAATCTACCGCTTTTCGACTAGCAGAAATCATAGAACCTTTATGTCATAATGCCGTTGCGCTAGCTGGTGTGCAGAAACAGTAGGAAGTTTGGTCTTTAATTTCTCATGTGTTAAATCACAAGTAGGGATACATTATTTTCTGAATCAAAGAAAAAATTAATCATAATTTAAATTTAAATGTAATCTTGAAAGCAATCTCAATTACTAAATCAGAACATTTACATTTACTTACTCTTCCGGAGCATCTGAGTCTACCCCGGTTTTTTGGTGGGATCAATGTTGTTAATAAGTTTAGTTTTTAATTGTAGTGCGTGTATTGTTTTGGTCTTGTCTTCGTTGTTCACCGGAGTTTGTTAGTTGTTTCGATTTTTCCCTCCTTCGAATATTCCTTTGGTATTTCTTGACTTACTTACACCGTTTGGTCATTTTGGTATTTTTGAATTTGCTCTTCAACCTTTTGGATTGTTGTTTGGTTTTCAAGATTTCAAGATTTCAGGCCTTGCGCACAACTGATGAGTCGTATATCGACGAAATGTGCACATCTTGAGTATTAAAATTGGTATGAAATAATTTTGATTTAACCATTGGGTCGATGCCACTGCTGGTGGCCTCCAAGTCTTCGAGGGTATTCCCAGCTCCATTCTTAGTAGTTCGATACTAGCCCGAAGTTGATTCTTAAAATTTACGGTTGCAAAATTGTAAAATTTATGAAAACTAATGATTATATCTCCCTCGTGCATAACTCTGTCCTTAGATGATTTTGGCTTTACCCTTTTTGGTCATTTTGGTAAATTGGTCCCCACCGCACCGCCGTACGGGGACATAGAAATGTCGGGCGTCTGTACATGGGTCCGTCCGACATTGTAAGCGCTCTCACGCCTATATTTCTCAATGAATTTAAAAAAATATATATATCATAGTTGTGATTTAGTATTATCTCGGTCAAGTTCTAATTTCAGTGCCCTGTCATTATTTTTGAACTCTTAAAATTTTAAGATTTTTTCTTGTAGGCGATCTCACGCCTACAAACCTTATATCATAGTTATGATTTAGTATATGTCGGTCAAGTTCGAATTTTAGTGCTATACCATTATTTTGTTTGATGGAGTTATTGTCACGTGGCGGGGGACATGGGAACTTTGTTCTTTAATTGAATTTGATCTTCAACCTTTTATTTTTAAAAGTTTAGGCCTTGAGCATAACTGATGAGTCGTACATCGACGAAATATGCACATCTTGTGCATCACAAGTGGTATCAAAGAATTTATTTTTAATCCAACATATGATTCTAGTAAGCTACACAAGTGGGCTTCTACATGTTTTATACTATAAAACTGTTTATTTTTCAGAAACTTTAAACATGCTCAAACAACTAGTGTTTATATGTAAGTCGTTAATTTAGTTTCAGGAATGGGAACCATGTTACATGCAGTAAATTCTGTCTCTTTTTTATGGCAAATAAGTCACTTCAGATATTACACCCACAGCTGAAACATTATTTGTCATTTTTGTAGTTTATATATGGCGTCGTTTTCGAAGTTTCCCAGTGATTGATGAGATCATTGCCTTAACGTACATTGATTGATGGAACATTCTAGACGTTTGGCTTAATCCAATGGCCAGAAAATTAACGTTTTACATAAGGGAAAACGTATCAGAACAAATTTGTTACATTAGGTTGAACACGTGAGATACAAGTCTTTACGTAAGGGTGAACATTTGAGAACAAATTCTTTACATAAGAACTAAAACGAAAGAACAAAGTCTTCACAAATTAACGAACATGACAAAAAAGTCTTCACATAAAGGCGACCACTTGTGAACAACGTCTTTACATAAGGCCGAACGCATGATAAAAAAATCTTTATATAAGAACTTACACGAGCATTACGAAAGAACAAAGTCTTCACAAATGCGAGAGCATATGAGAAAATAGTTTTCACATAGTGGCGACCACTTGAGAACAAAGTCTTTACATAAGGGCGAACGCATGACAATAAATTTTTTATATCAGAACTAACACGGACATGACCAAAGAACAAAGTCTTCACAAACGTGAGAACATGTGAGAAAAAAAGTCTTCACATAAGGGTGAATACTTCAGAACAAAGTCTGTACATAACAGCGAACGCACGACAACAAGTTCTTTATATATTATGAACTAACACGAACTTAACAAAAGAACAAAGTCTTCATGAATGCGAGAACACATGAGATCAGTCTTCACATGCGAGCGCATGAGAACAAATTCTTCACATAAGGGCGAATGCATGAGAACAAAGTCATCGCATAAGGACGAGCGCATGAGAAAAAATTCTTTACAGAAGACCTAACATGTAAGTACAGAGCCTCCACAAATGCGAGAAAAAAGTCTTTACATAAGGGCGAAAGCTTGAGAACAAATTCTGTACATAAGAAATAAGTGTACACAAACGCTAGAATACATTAGAACAACGTCTTCACATATAAGGGCGACCACATGGGAAGTCTTTACATTGGACGAACACATTATAAAGGTCTTTTCATAACGGCGAACAAACGAGAACAAAGTCTTCACAAATGCGAGGACATGTGAAAGTAAAATCTATACATAACAGCAAACACATTAGAACAATCTGAAGTCTTTACACAAGGCGCGAACATCAAGTGAAAAAAATTAACACAAAAAACAAATATTATAAACATAAATTGAAGATGCTTTTCTGGCAAGAACTTATCATTAAATAATGAAGTTTATTTACATTCATGTGTATATTTTTTTTACCAGGCTTTATCATTGGAATCAGTTATCTTACTACAGTAAATGGTAAGAATTATTCTTTTAAAAAATAAATATAATTCACAAATAACGTTTCAATGATTCAAACCACTTATAGGTCCTTTGAGCATAAAATGATGTTAAAAATATTTAAAAGACGTTTTACATATAAAGTTTATCTAAATGGTCGGTACATTTTATAATAAAAGTCCACATTCCACTTTAATCACCGATTGTAACTCGCTGCAATAGTCTAATGTTTAACAGTCATTTATATTCTACTGCCTGCATGTTACTTCGGCATTATGAAGAGGAGTACAAGTAAACTGTTATCAAATTTCTACAAATCTGTTGTATACATATGTACAATTTCTCTAACTCTGTCTGTTGACCCGTTTGATATATTCCGATATCACCACATGTTGGTTAAATGCTCGTGAAATTTTGCGCAAAAAAGGTCGGAAGATCTCTCGGAGATTTACATTGTCATTAGAGAAAAAGATTCTAAAACTCTTGATGGGTTAATTATGAAATTTATCCACTCTTGATAATTAAATTTTCATTTTTTAACTACTCGGAGTTTAAAAATGAAAATTTAATTATCTCGAGTTGATAAATTTCATAATCAACTGGTCATCGTTGTAGAATCTATTATTTATTCTACTGCCTGCATGTTACTTCGACTTTATGAAGAGGAGTAAAAGTAAACTTTAATCAACTACAAGTCTGTTGTATATAAATGTACAATGTCTCTATAATATTATAAAATGAATTTATCTAGGAATGGATTGCTTATCATGTCAGAATGCAATAAACATAAGAGACTGTCTTTCAACAATTGCGAAATGTGACGACAAAACTTGTATCAAATTTTTAATAATCTGTTGCATAAAAATGTACAATTTCTTTAACTCTGTGCGCATTTATACATCTCTTAACCGTTTGATAAATTCTGATATCACCAAAACGTTGGTTAAATGCTCGTGAAATTTCCCGCCAAAAACGTTCGGAAGATATCTCGGAGATATACATTGTCATTAGAGAAAAAGATTATAAAACTCTTGATGCGTTAATTATGAAATTTATCCAACCTCTATAATTAGATTTTCATTTTTTAAACTGCTCGGACAAGCCTAGCAGTTTTAAAATGAAAATTTAATGATCTCGAGTTGACAAATTCCATAATCAACTGGTCATTGTTGTCGAATCTATATTTATTCTACTGCGTGCATTATAAAGGGGAGTAAAAGTAAACTTTTATCAAATTTCTACACTTTCTATAATATTATAAAATGAATTTATCTAGGACTGGATTGCTTATCGTGTCAGAATGCAGCAAACATAATAGATTGTCTTTCAACAACTGCGAAATGTGACGACAAAACAGAGGTAATGAATAGTTTTCTCAGATTTCGTAATAAGGGACCGATTATCTAGATAATTGTCAACACACAATTCCGAAGTTAATTTACAAGGATTGTCTGTTTTGCTATCGAGTCGTTGATGTCCTTCGCATATTCTACGGTTTCCTCCGGTGTAGAAAATTTTGCGGGAGTAAAATATCATAAAACCACAACAAACCAAATCATTTAGTTTGAAAATTTTCCTAATATTTTTTGATAAAATTGATGCATTCAAGTTAGTAGTTCATCGATCACACTATTGAACGCCTTGTTGGTAGTACCACACAAACGTACAGCAGGAATGAAACGTATTCTCCTACTCTTTTCGTGTGGTTATAATATTTATACTCTCTCGATGGTTAAGATTTATATTCAAACATTCAATGAACTAGATGCTCCCATCACAATATTGCTGCCAAGATTTAGTGCCATGCCAGTGGTTTCAGACAAGAACGTCTTAAGTGAATTTTACTTAAGGGTCCTATATGTTAAACGAAGTTTGGCTTTAGCGGCCATCTTGGTTAAGCCTTCGTGATTTCGGTCATAGTTATACAGAACCATTGCTACCAGTTTGCCCAGTTGTTTAGGATAAGAAAATCTTGAGTAAATTTTGTCATAAGGTCCTTTATTAAACTAAATTCGGCTATTTTGTTTGGCGAAGTTTTTAAAGCGGACCACCTTTGGAAATTGCTGCTAAGTTTAGTTTTAATTGGTTCAGAAGTTTCAGACAAGATGGTCTTTAAAAGTTTTTTCCCACAGGGTCCTATGTTGATGACCATCATGATGGACTACATGTACGTAAGGACCCTTTTACCACAGTTTAATCTCAGTTAACCTCGTTCAGAGGAGAATATTTTAATATGTTTTTGGCAGATTTAGTAACATCGCTAATATTGGTTAGAGTTCCAGACTATTGGATATAATTTCGAAAGGCAAGGACAATTCAACCAAAGATTGATTCAACTGTTTCAGTGGTTTCAGAGAAGAACATTTTCAAAGGAAAGTTTTCGACATCAGATGCCAAGTTATGGCGATTGACGACTCGGCCCTATTGTCCAGTTGAGCTACAAAAAATTCATGGGTTAAAAAAATCAAATTTTTGGTAAAAATAAAAAACAATCCATTTTACAAAACATTTGAATTTTCATTTTACAAAATCTTTTATTGCTTGTATAAGTTCGACTTCGGGATGAAGCCCTCGGGATGTAAACTTCATGATATAATGAAATAAATAATTATTATGCACCGAAGAGAAGGTGAAAATTTTATTTTTTTTTGCAGAAATGTTTTCTCGACGTTACACTTTTAGCAGACTTGACAAGGGTATTTACTGCAGGATGTAGAGCAAACCAGGTAAGTACATGTAAATGATATCTCCTCAATACCTTACCTCAAAGGTAAAAAATGATGATTTTGTTTGAAATTATTTGTTTATAGTGGATAAGTAAACTCTATATTTTCTCCCACTTGAGCTCATCATACGAGCCTTTAAACCTATTATGGATGCTAATATAGGACAACCATTTTTATTATTTAATATTTTAAGGTCTTTCCTTTTTCAAATGCATTTCTTCTGATTATCATTTTTTTTCTTCTGCTAAATTTTAAATGGGTGTGTGTGTGTGTGTGTGTGTGTGTGTATAGAGGGGGGGGTTCACAAAGAATGCAGAGATGAAATATAATTTCAAATGTCAGATAAGTAACATTTTAATTTATTTTAAATTAATAATTTATCTTTTTTGGTATTTATATATTGTAAACATTTGACATATAATATAATTAATTGTATTTGCTCTATGAACGATATTTACTTTGTTATGACAAGATAGAAGCTGACTGGGATGGGCGTCATCTTGAATAATTTCAAAACAATCGTAAAAAATAACACATTTCAACCTTTATTGAAAGCAAGAAAAATGGGATCCGAAATGAATTGGTCTTCATGATGATATTCTATCATATATTAACTTTTTTGTGGGATTGGATAGTATTAAATATCAAGAGGAAATCATCGAAATTACTTTTTGAAAATGAGTCCTTATGGAAAATGCATATATGTTATATGTATTTATTAGGCGTTAAACACGAAAAATTCAAATGAAATTGGAAGCAAAAATTTTATGCCCTGGAGTGATTTAAAGTACATTTCGAAAACGACCAAGTGATAAGCTACACACGATAACAAATAAGTTATGGGCATTTAATTAACAAGTCCCATTGATTTGTATTGATAAATCGACAGCCATTATTTGACACCTTTGTACTACCAGAAGTCACGTGATGACCGAAATAGCTGGATATGCCTAAGTTTAATTATGTCGGGCCGTGACGTCAATCTTGGACGAACACGCCAGATAAAAAGTTTAAAGGGGGCCTAACTATTATAAACATAGCCAAGTTTGGTTTCAATTGGCCCCGTAGTTTTAGAGGAGAATATTTTTATATTAAAAAGCAGAAACAAAAAATCTAAAAATCGACAATTCAGGGGCAATAACTCCAAGACGGGTATTAAGATTTCTACGAAAATTGAAACCAAAGTAGATCTTGTCCTTCTTATTGTTTTTACCTTGTCATATTTTCTCTAAAAGGTATTTCTTTGGAGATAATTTTCAAAAACTACCGTCTGACCAATGTGCTCTGTTTTTATTAATAATATGTAGCACAAATACCTCAATAAATTTGATGCACTGTATTGCCATTTCGTTGATTGACAACACATTAACAGTGCTCTAGATCAAAATATTGGAAATCCGGTTAAATACAGCTACTGACCTATTCAACATCCCCAATATTTCGTGTTCGTTTGGAGTTTCGTTCGTTTCGTGTGCGTGTTTCGTTCGTTCCCTGTGCGTGTTTCGTTCGTTTCGTGTAACACTTTCCGCGTGAATAAACTCATTCATTCCGTTTGTACACGATTTTGATTCACAAATAGCGTGTGGGATCAAACGATCGTGTATATACGAAGTTGAAACGAACCGAAGCGTGTGCACACGCTTTATCGTGTTGACACGATACAATCGTGTGGACACGAACGTTTGGTGTTAATTCTTTTCCCTATCGAATTCGTAAAATAATCAATTTCTTCATTTTTTTGTAAAATACTGCGTTATTTAGTACCTATAAATATCAAAAATAAAATTACTACGTAAGTTTTCAAATATACGATCAATTTAAATTTGAAGAACTATTATTTTATAATCCGAATCTGGTACTCTTAATAAAAAATATTTAACCATGTCATACAGAAGCTGAAAATGTGTAATTTAATGATTTGATTTTAAATGTAACATGTCATCTAGGGTACAATTCACAAATATCATTTAACTGAGAATAGCTTTTTCATGAAAGCTTTTAAATGTTTTTTTCTAATATTTCAAGTCTTAGAAAAATTAGAAGGTTATTTATTACGACTACAGTGGTAACTACTTAAAATCTGTATTTTCCATTTTTTTAAACAATGTAAAACAAAGTTGTAAGGAATTTAATCTAATGTAGTTATAAAAGTTAATACGGCTTTTGCGACCGCATTTCATTTGTACATCAAAATCTTACAACCATGTGTAAACGTCACCACAGTTCAGAATATACATGAGGCCACACAATAATCATTTTTGTTTGCACTAACCCTACCCATGTCTAGTAGCAGTGGGTAGGTAGGTAGGCTTTTTTTGGTCAAACGAAAATCATATCGTTCTTTTTTTCAACAATGCTAACTTGCTGAAATTTAACAATGGTCACAGTTTTTATCTTGTATTCTCCTATTCTTGGCGTGGTATAGAAATACATAATATTTTTAACCACTTCCCGGTGATTAAATTTATGCATGAGAATTCCCGCCGTTTTTTATACAGTTATTGGAACAATAAACTAGAGAAGTCCCGAAATGGTGTTCATGTAAACAAATTACATAGCAACAACATTTTCTTGTGGTTTTGTCAAAAAGCATAGGAGAAACAGATTCTCCTTCAATTTACTCGTAAGTTATTCAATTTCTCCACCCTCAATAGTTATATTTTAGATTTTAACACGCTCGCTAAAGGCTCGCATGTTGAAAATCTAAAATTTAACTATCTCGGGTGGAGAAATTTCATAACTCACTCGTACCTGAAGGAGAATCTATATTTGTCATGGTTTAACATGTATATAATATATGATTTATTTTAAGAAAATTGTTTAAGAAGAAAGAACTAAAATTCTTATTCAGTGTTTAATTTTCTTTCATAACATTAAAACATTAAAACAAGAACAAATGTGAGAACTACAATGTCCACAGAACAGTGTATTCATGAAAGGGCGGCGTGGTATAGTGACAAGTGCATTGGACTACGAAGCCAAAGGTCTCTGGTTCGATTCCAGTTCGGGATGAAAATTTCACGGATAAATGTGCAACACCATTCGAGAGGCTAGTCTCAATAAAGTTGTCCGTTGGATTGGGCCGAAAAATGGCTGTCCCGTGTACCCGTCAAGTTGTGAGGGGATTAGCATAAGCTTGTAAAATAAAAGGTATCACAAAATACCGAAATAAATTTGATACACTGTATAACCATTTTGTGGACTGACAACTCATCAGCAGTACTCGAGATCAAAATACTGGGAAAGACAACCATCAAAAATCACAACAATTAAAACAAACAGGTATCCGAACTCAGCTAAGGGTTACCTCTGCATCAAAAGGAAGAACCGGGGAACCAGACCATGTAAAAGGTCCAGATGTGTGATATGCCCCTACATCATGCATATTAAAGAGATCTTGGGCCCTGACAACAAATACATAATTCAAAATGGGTATATCAGTACTGATACAAATTTGGTTTACGCAATCGTCTGTACGAATTGTGTTAAGGTATATATCGGAGAGACATATGTCATCGCCTTGGTGACCGCTTTGCAGAACACTTGCGTTCTATAAAGAATGGAACTGATTGACCTGTTGGCAATCACTTTCGATTGCCAGGTAACAGCTCATCAGACGTCCGCGTAACCGTTTTAAGGACAGTTAAAGGAGGAAGACAATACAGACAACGCCTTGAGCAGAAAATAATTTTTAGCCTGGGGACACTCCGACCCCGTGGAATTAATGTAAAAAATTCTTAATTTCAATTCATTTACTAAGTATACACACTAACTTTTTGCGGTACAGTCATCTTATATATAGTACGTTTTCCATACATCATAACGTCTAAGATATTATTTTACTTATTTTTACCTTACAGTTTTACTATCTACCTTGCCATTTATGTATTTTCTATGAAGTACGTTTACTTATCGACACCCACGTCAAATAATGTTTTGTTTTAGTTTACATTTTATGTACGGACTCAGTCTCGCTCTGGGTTTCAAAGAGTCAACACCTTTTTATTTTTATTTTTTACATGCTCATGATCAAGACCATTTTGGTCGAAACGTTTGGTATTTTTAACTTTTGTGTTTGTTGTTGTTTTTACGATTTTATATTTGGTTTTTTCGAAACTCCTGGGATGATGCCACTGCATGGTGGACCCTAGGTCCCCGAGGGTATTCGCCAACCCAGTCGTCAGACTTATCTGACATGATTATTCATTGATTTGTTACAGAAATTACCAGTATTTAGCAAAATTCAAAAATAATAGAAATACTAAGGGTTCATTCCTTTTATGGCACATGGTAGATCTCCTTAGCTGAAATTTGGCTTCCTATTTGGGTATTTTTGGTAATGAGTACTTCTTGTTTGGTTTTTGGTCTTCCAAATGTTTCGGTTTTAATGCTGCTGATGAGAGGTAACTCCTTGAAATGCAGCATAGTATAAATTTAATATATCTAATATTAGTATCTTTGGATTGTTATTGTATTTCGACTTGTGTATTTCCTACATTATATATATATATATATATATATACACACAGGGATGACAAAGTAGACAAAGTAAAGTATATTTTATTTTAATTTTTCCGATTTTATGAGAAGTTCGGGAATTTTCTCCTTTTGAACAGAATATATTTCAAGATTTCAAGATTTATTAGAAAACGCTCAGACACAATATTGTGCTACATTAGGAAATTTTATAACATCAGATACAATAAAATGACGAAATGAACAGATATATAGTATGAGAACATCAATAAAAATACATAACCTAGAAAAAACTTTTTTTTTCTTACAATATTTGAACTAGTTTTCCAATGAATGATGCAAATTTTTTTATGAAGTTACATTACAATATAATAACAATCCAACTAGTTTATGTCTATTTGGATTATGTAAATAATATTTTGGAATTAAATTTTTTCTGATAGTAGTGAGTTCATGAAAATGACATATAAATAAGTAGTGATATTCATCACCAATGATTTCTTTACAGTTTTGACATAAACTTTCCCCGAGTGGGATGTTTTGCCACCTTCCAGTTTCAACAGGAATTTTTAAATTAGAAAGTCTAAATTTTGTAATCCATATCCTGCTGTTTTCAGGTAACTTTATTAAATATTTTTCAAAACAAAATTGTCCTTTAAAGCTCGATTAAAATTGTCCCCGAGATGATTGCTGAACATCACTATACCATTTTTGAATAAATTGGTCCTGTAAAATTTGTTTTATCAGCAAGCTATAATCAGTATTACATGTATCCTGGTTAGCAAAAACATGTCCCATTCCAGTATCATTCAGGTATGCAGAAAAATTTTGGTAACTTATTTATTTGTTATTGTTAGCAGTTATTAAAGACAACATACCAGAGAATGCTCACAGAAATTTTTAAAGGCTTTGGGCGACTTCTTGAAAATGTCCCTAAAAGTGAAATAAATACAGGCGATAATGACTCTACTTCTTTCCATCCCGAATCCTTGGCTTCGAAATCTGTTGCCCTTTCTAGGCCCATAGTATCACTTAAAGTATTGATCTAGCGCACTATCGATCCAAAAGAAAGCTGTACAACACTTTTTTAAATATCGCTTATAAATAATTTGTGGTTCCTCTGACGTCAAACGGTCTCTGGTGGTTTTTAGCCATATGACTTCACACGTTGTATCTAAAACTGGGAAATTAGTCATTTTATCAATATTTCTAGACTAACTCATGTATTTTGTATGGCGTTCATTTGATTACCATTGACTTTCAGAGGAAAATAAGAAATTTAAAGATAGAAAAAAATTCATCTAAAATCAAATAATTACAGATTTGGAAAAATGGTTGGTCCCTGACAACATAACATTTAAATTGGGGTTGAAATATTCTTGACACACTAACTAGCCTACGGATTCAAGTACTTAAAATTCACAGCACCATAGGTTACACGTGTAGGCTTGTAGGCCACGGAAATCTACAAGACTTGGTATTAGTATATGCGATTTTTAGAAATGTTATCCCTGTTAGCGGGATTAGTCGTGCAAAAATAACTCTTGTCGATTCTGTAATCTATAATTGATACGCACAAGATGCAGGAAAGGAAATCCAATATCTCTTCGAAATTTTAAAAACATGAAATGTGATATTCCGCTATCAAACATAGACTAGTCCAAGGCGTCGGGCTTGTGGCTTTTTCAACCACAAACTTTATACTAAAAGTAACCATTTTTATCTTTTAAAAAGTGACACTGTTAATTAAAGTCTCGTGATTATTCGGCAGTTAACTGATAAAAACGGATTGGTCTATGTCGTCTTCTTATAAATACCTGAAAAAATACGGCTTTCTCAAAACGACACATGGTTATCTTAAATCACCTTTTCTCTGAAGGTTTGTGAATTAATTGCTGGCGCAGGAAAAAGAGATGTTGGTTACAAACTGAAGAGAACATCAGTTTTATGTGCACAGTGTTGTAACACTACCCTTAACAACAGTACAGGAATACCATGTAATGGATACCTGTGCAATCAACGTAAGTAACTAATTGAACAATCATTTAATTACAAGTAATTATTTTTTGGGCGGGGAGGCAGCAGGGAAGGAATAAAAATAAAAATATATAGACTCAGAATCATGGTGAAACAATGCAGGATTGAACACACGTATTCATGTGATTTGGAACTGATATAAATTGAGACTTGAAAACAAAGAACAGCAATAAATGCTCTGGTCCGTTGCTTTAATTTTGAGCACATGTACGTCTAATTAGTTAATATATTGGATAGGACTTTGTAACACTTAAGTATTCGGAAATTATTCGAAATTTTTAAATTCCTTTACATCTAGTGCTGGTGACAATAAATGAAATAAACCCCCTTTTTATAACCTCAGTTATACTTGTAAAAATGATTTAACATTTACAGATCCATCTGTCTCCGGAGAAATCTGTGCTATATGTGATGAAACTGGCGATCCAACGATATGTGCAAATGTTGAACAATGTCCATCAGGCGAGGTAAGTTAATAGTAGTTTTTTTGTAAATGTCCACAAAATTACTTTTAATAGAAACAAACAAAAAGGCCACAGGAAGACATATCACCCCAACCGGACCAGTTCTTTGTTCTGCCTCCTAGATGCCACGTGCTTGGCGGACAAGCAGCAAATACAAATGTTTTTAAAGTCTTTTGTTTGACCCGGCTGGGGATCGAACCCGCGACCTTCCTCACTCGAGCAAGTACCACGAGACCACCGAGGCGGTTAAAATACCAAATACATTTGTATGCAATTGAGTTATCATAATGGACTGTTCTAAATTTCCGTGTACACGATGAAGACATCTTTACCATTCATATTCTGGGTTTGTGATGTAGTAAAACTGTGGGCTAATGGTGGAATTAATTACGAACGAGACTGCCAGTATGTTTATGTGTTTATATGATATGAATATGAACCCTGCTTTGTACTAGACTAACACTCTGAACCAGATTTTCAACGTGCTAGCTCACGAGGTAACAGTCCACAGGAGAACATATCACCTCAACCGGACACATTATTCTGACTGCCAGCCGACCAGTCCTTTGTTCTTACTCTTAAACGCCGCATTCTTTGCGGGGAAGCAGCAAATACCAATTTTTTCCGTGTACACGACGACGACAGAAGTGATAACATCCGTATCAATTATATTCTAGGTTTGCAAAGTAGAAAAAAAGTGGGCTAATGGTGGAATCAGTTACGAACTAGGGTGCCAGCTGAAAACGGTAAATATGTTTTATTAAAAATCTGATAATAAATTATTCTAATGCAACGTTGCTTGTAAAGTTGGTTTTCACTGGATGCCGTTGTAGGTTTCAAGCCATCAATTTGTCATTTGACGCCCTTTGAGATCACGCCGCATGCAAAGCGTCAATTCTGGATTTAAAAAATCCTGGTTTTGTTTAACTCTAAAAACTTGACGGTGCAAATATCCGTTTACTAAATCGTCTCCAGTAAATTAAATTTTTAGTTTTCTCCTAATTTTTAAAATTTAAATGTTATTATTGAAGATACAGCTATCGGATTGGTCCACTCTGTTTGCATTAAAACTACTGATCCCAAGCTTATCAACAAGCTAAGCTCTTGACGAGTTTCTTCTGAGACCGATCTTAATTCACAAGGATTGTAATTCGTGATATCGAATTAAGACGTTCAACGTGATTACGAATTATATAATTCGTTATTACAAATATGTGTAATTCGTAATAAGGGATTATATTCGTTCTCACAATTTTTTGTTATTCGTAATTACGAATTAAATTCGTTATCACAACATTTTTTAATTCGTGATAACGGATTAAATTCGTCATAACAGATTGAATTGGTTATAACAGATTTTTTAAATTCACGATAACGGTATAACTTCGTGATATCGAATTTATGGAATTCGTTATTACGAATTCAATACGTTGTCACGAATTATTCAATTTGTTATAACGATTTTAAACCGTTAACACGAATTACAAAAAGCTGTGATAACAAATAACACACATTTGTGATAGCGAATTATATAATTCATAATCACGTTCGTAATCCGTTATCACGAATTTATAAAAAATTGTGATAACGAATTTAAGCCGTTATTACGAATTACAGAAATTCGCAATCACGAATTTAATCTGTGATAACGAATTCTACAATTCGTGATAACGATTTTAATTCGTGATATCGAGTTCAAATTATATTTTTCGAAGGTCCTACATGGACTTACATTTATAATGATAAATAAACCAAAGGTAAACATGATCAATAATGAAAAAACGTTAATGACAGGTAAAAAGCCAAAAAGGCTCATGAAAAAAAATGTCATAAATTCAGAATCTCATCAATGACTTAATACAAAGAAATACGGGGAAAACGGAAATTTTATTTCAACATGTTCAATTAATTCTTACCAGTTTTACTTAATGTCACAGATTTGTGACCAAACGCTAAAAATATACCGAGAATCTCATGGGACTGGTGCAGGAAGAAGAAATGATCATGGAGATCTAACACTGTGTGCTGCATGTTGTAGTGGTAGAAACTGTAATAAAGATAAGTGTGAGGAAGTTAGGAAGAGTAAGTAATAAAATATTTTATTACTTGTACATTGAGTCTCGGGTGATATATTGTGGATAAATCTAGGTTAACACTTTATTCAATTGATAAGGCTTCAAAAATAAGTTTGAAATTACTATTTTGTAATTTTTGGCAAATAATTGTGCTTTTTGAGACCTTAAAATTTTTAGATAACGATTTTATTGTTTTTTTACAAAATGAAAGTTTTCCACATAAAAGTAATACAGTGCAAACATTAGACCGATAGTACTAACATTAAAATCTGTATGGTTTCTTGAAGGTTTAGGTATACATGCACATGTATAAAAATTCACTAATATATTTATTCCCAAATGACACTTACCAACCTTTGAAAGTATGTATTTTGTCATATATTTATGCTATGCATTTTTTCTTACAGAGCAAAAGTGTTATGACCCTGCTGTTTGTGGTCCTTAGAGAGTGGTTACTTTTTTAACAAAGAAAATAAAGTTAATACATACAATCTTATACTTGCCGAACGACAAAATGAAGTCAATAAAAAAAATTCTTGTAAAGAAATAGACGTCCATCAAGTTACATTTTTAGGTCAGTTAGCAATGGGAGATAATTGTTAAAGGAGAAACAGACTGATGTTTTCCCGTTGGATTAATCATCATATGACAAAATTCCAAACAATGCTTGATTCTATTTAACGAAAAAAAAATTGCTCAATTTTTATGAAATAACATGACAAACTAGTTAGTTAGATATAAAAATATTTAACATTT
The DNA here is from genome assembly GCA_028015205.1 of Mytilisepta virgata. NCBI lineage: Eukaryota > Metazoa > Mollusca > Bivalvia > Mytilida > Mytilidae > Mytilisepta > Mytilisepta virgata. Next base: position 74,574,341 of record CM051521.1, read on the forward strand.
CATTATTTCTTAGCTGTGGCAAATTAAAAAAAGATAAGATTTATAAGAAAAATGATTATATTCGACCAATACTTTTATAAACTTTGTATAATGTCAAGACTAGGCACCTGTGATGGATCACGGGGGCTCAACCCATAGAGCTGTCTAGCGCGTCCCCAGGTGGCGGATAGGGGAGACCCTCTCGTTGGGGGGTTGTCAGGTCATAATACGGAAAGCCTGGCCGCGGACCATAGTGGGTAACGTGTTTGGAGAATGCCACATTCCCTGCACGCTAAAGACCCCTTCTGTAGTTTTCGAAAAAGAGTAGGCTGATGGCCGCTACAGAAGGCTAAATTATCCGACCCTACCCAACCATCCTCCTTTTACAGTGGCAGTCAAAATTGGTTCCCCTTTGTGTCCCATCCCACCCTAATTGAATTGTTTGATAAATTGAACTGGTTCTCGTCCTGAAGATGCATGAAATATTTGCCACTGGACGTTAAGCAACAATCAATCAATCAATATAATGTCAAGATGTAATTCTTCAGACACAAATATTTTGTTTTCACATTGAATTTCTGTGCATATAAAATGAATTGCAGAAGAATAACAAATGGCACTTTTCTTTTTAATGAGTTTGTACAGGAACGGTTTATTTTTAATTCGGTCGTAATAAAGCCCTTTAACAACTTTAGAACCTCGGACGAATGTGCAGCCCCAGTCATCAGAACTAGTTTGTGCTATCGTTTCTGGTATTGAAGTTACTTTTAGCAAATATATGTAGTCCTTATATTCTACTAATGCAACTACCATGTTTTTTCAACGATGTTTTCAATTTTATCCGCAGATGTATCACCGGTGTCATCATGATCAGTATTGGAAAGGCTAACAGTTTTTTACTTTTTTGAAATTTCCGATAAATTGCGTTTTCTAACAATGATTTACAACTCATCAAAACAGTTATCACAATTGTAACACGAAAGATATCGGACCATCGGCTTTTGTAATTATAATTTGATGATTTTTTCTATTTTGATCCACAGGTTTAAAGTTTATATTATGATGACGTGGAATCTATTCAATGTAACTAAAAAGTCGTTTTTAAATATTTTCCACTCTTGGGCTCTGCAGATTTTGTTCAACAAAATCAAACATATCACGAGCCGACTGGATTTTAGATTTACCCCCAAGCACCGCGAAGTCCGCTTGATTATTTAAAAAACCACCCGCAGCATCATGTGGGCCTTTGCCGTGCGATGTTTCAAAATAGTTTCTAATTAAAACATCATAACCTAGATCAGACCATCATGTACATACATCACCCAGGCTTTTATACTGAGCAGTACACCCGTCGGTAAATTCGTGCATTATCTTAATTTCTGCAGAAATAGATTTTAAATAATGGTTTGAACATAATTTGTATAATGACGGTCATGATCCACATCTGTGCTAATGACAAATAATTGTTCATTGAATATAACTGGGGAATCTAATGTGTTGTCGATGCCATCTACCTCAAAAATAGCATGCCTATTTAGAATCGTCATATGTATGCTGACCTGAGTTATCTGAAAGTATGTTGATTGAATTTCAGTTCGATCAGAAGATCTATAGTTTTCGGAAAAATCAGGAATACATACGGCGTGATTTGTTGGAAGATTTTGAACAATATTTTTGTATTGTTCATTTTGCCAGTTAGCTCTATTTTGATGAGCCGGAATAAATTCAAGCAAAGATATAAAATATTGGAATATTTCACCAGGTTTTGTTTTCATACAGACATTTTCAGATTTTGATCATCTCCTCTGAAACTACTAGGCAAATTGGAACCAAATTTTGCAGGAATGATGTACTAAAGGTCCTCTATGAAATTTTCTCATTTCATTGTGATTGGACGAAAAACATGGTCGCCATGGGCAATTCTTTTTCCTGGTTGGCTGAAAAATTATCTTCTCTGAAACTACAAGTGCAAATTATTTGTAAGTTGATACAAATGATGTTTGTGAGGTCTTCTATAAATATTCGTCATTTCGACTTGATCCGGCAAAAAACATGGCCGCAAGGGGCAATTCTTGTTTCTGATTGGTTGAAACTTTAAAAATCATCTCCTCTGAAATAACAAATGCAACTGATTTGTAACTTGGTACAAATGATGTTAAAATAATCCTCATTCTATCTTGATTAGTCGAAAAACATGGTCGCCATTGGCATTTCTTGTTTCTGATTGGCTGTAATTTGAAAAATCATCTCCTCTGAAACTACAAGTGCAAATGATTTGTAACTTGATACAAGTGATTTTTTTAGATCTTCTACCAAGATCCCTCTTTTTGACTGCCATGGGTAATTCTTGTTACTGATTAACTGAAACTTTTAAAATCTTCTGTCCTGAAACTATAAGTGCAAATGATTTGTAACTTGGTACAAATGATTGTTGTGACGTCCTCCACAAAGTGTCCTCAAATCCTCTTGACATTGGCAATTTTTGTTTCCAAATTGAACTAATCCAAGCTTTGTTAATTGGTACAAATGATGTCTTTGAGGTCTTCTACAAAGATTTATCATTTCATCTTCAAATAGACACGCTAGTTTTAAATGAGATTTTTTGGGCTATTTGTAAACCAGGTAAGAGATACAGGCACCTAGGAGCCTCTGGTTTATAAATTCCATACATTTTTTTAGAAAGTATTCGCGCTTCCATATGCTGCCGACAGTAACATGTATTATGATGTTTCTGCTTTACCGGCATTACAAACAAACGTTGTGATATTTTCAAATCAGGGTATTTAGCTTTAAAATCTAGAAACACCTCAGTTTGCGTTTTTTTTTTCGAGCAGTTGTATTTGATGCGAGACATATTCATTTGGGCCTATTCGTGTGAGTTTAACGTCTTTCTTATTTGAACTTTTCCAGGATCGAGCAGGGAATATACAAAAATCATAGCCCTTCTTTTTTTGTATCATCTGAAGTATCAGATCTTGTCTCCTTTTTCGTAAATTCGTAACAAAATCTATCGGACCTCAACACAGAAGTGCGAATTTTTTTACCACAAGAGGGTCTTCGAGGCTGCAGACTTAACTCACGCGCTTCTTTACCTTTTCATCCTTTCGTAATTTTTTCACCATTGACGGAGGCCGATATAACATGCATTACATTACATGCATCAGAATTTCATTTCTGTTTTATTTCAGTTATTAAGCTCTTTATATTTCCTAAGACTTTTTCAGAAAGGATTGGACTTTTTCTTTTCAAAGATTGGTTCGCTGTTGGTGATACGCACAAATAATGTTAAAGTAAAGCTTGTTTTTTACTGTGTGATGATGGTAGTGCGTCTTTATGCCTTTTTAGTGCCCTGCATTTTGCTATTTTATTTGTAAATATTAAATTATCTTCTTCATGTTGGTGATTTATTTGTTTTACATTAATTACTTTGTCCCGTGATCTACGTTTGTACTCTTTCTAGTTTTCTTTCTTTTCTTTGATTTATTTTATATAAAGAGCATTTTGAAACCTCACTGTTGGACTTCGTTTCCGTCATTCTCTATATTTTTCTTTATATTTCTTATAACTTTTGCTATTCTTTTCTTTCATTTTAAGTTTCTTCATCTCTTTGTAATATTTTATTCTCTCTTTTCCCGACATGAAATTCTTTCATTCTGCAATCAAACGGTTACTCTTTTTAGTATAGTAATAGTCATTGTTCTTTTTACTTATTTCATCCATTTTTAATCCGGATTTTTATGAAATCTTTGTTCTTCTAATTTCCCTTTACTATCATAAACAGTACAAATATAGGATTGACATTTAGTTTGTGCGATCTGGTGAAAACGAAAACAAACATATTGATTTCACGAACCGATCATGACGTTCAAAATGTAAGAAAAGCACTTAATGGACAAAATTGTAAGACTTTTGATTTGGTTAAATGCGAAGTGTTATTGAGTCATAAAACTTTCAAAAAGTATGTCTTTGCTTCATTGGGTTAAAGTACAACTTGGAAAAAGCAATATATTTAATGCTTGAAAAAAAATGTTTTCTTATTTGACGTCGAAAATGATAGCTTTTTCGTCAAAAGAGTCGAAAGTCGACATTGGACATCTTGCAAGACTTTTGCCAGAAGTGGTTACGTTTTTATTTTTGGTGTGAATGCTGTACAAATTCGGTTTTGAAATGACCTATCTCTGTACTTTTACCAAATTAATTCATTAAACGATATCATATTTTTTAAATATTTAAACAACCCATAAACTTGGATAACTTACCATTTTCTGAAATCTGACCAAAACGGAAATATTAATTTTTTCCTAAAAAAATCTTTTTTCATATGGCATCAGCGTAAATTCCGTATGATGTAATATAATATATTTGACGTAGATGATGCCTGCAAATTTTTGCGCATCTCACACTCTTCTAAATAGCAAAAACCCAGCTGTAAATTTAAGTCTGTGTATAGCATGTTACGTCCGACACCAACATTTTTGACGTTTTATTAATAGTTTTGGTGGTACTTTGAACTATAAATAATTAAAGAAATCAAGTTTTATAGATTTTTAGAAACAGTTAACAAATTACCGAGATGGCGCGATACTGTCGCCGTCTATGTAAAAATCGCGATTGTCGCCCTTGATTTTTTGGCCGTTATGTCATATGGAAGGAGGCGCAGAACCCATCCGTGGCTTTCCCACTGTTATTACTATCTGTAAAACTTAAAGAATAGAGTGCAGCAAGAAAACGAGAGATCCGCAACAAAATAAATGATTGAAAATAAAGAAAGCTACACACACCAGGATGAAACGTCCAATATAAAAAAGGCATAGTAAAGTAACCAGAAATAGAATTTATAGATAACACAAAAAACTAAATTACTCGCAAAAAATTCCGGGAATGACAACATTTCGGAAATAGAGACTCCGTGAAGGTTACCCAAACTATGCGTGTCTTAAAATTTGTGTACTGATGATATTCAGACGTTTATATGACAGTTATTACCATCTAGTAGGCTCTTATTACATTCAAAACACAAATATTGCTGGGTCTTATTAATTGCTAATCTAGTGTCGTGCAGCGGTTGTTGCTCGCCAAACGAAGGCCGTGATGCCCATATGCTACAACATTCACTCTTTTAAATCTATTTGAAGTTATCTCATGGACGCATACATCATATAATTTTTATCCCCCCGCTTAGCGAAAGCGGGGGATCATGTAATACAGTCCGTCCGTACGTACGTACGTACGTACGTCTGTAGTGGCAAGGCATATCTCTGAAACGGTAAAAGATAGAAACTTGAAATTTGGCATCATGGAAGAGTATATGACCCACTAGGGAATAGACCCCTTAAAATTGGAATTCGACCTCTTGGGGCCAAATTATGAGCGAAAAACGAATTTCGCGATATCCAATAAATGGAGATATCTCCAAAAGTGTTAAAGCTAGGATATTGGAACTTATGTCACTACTTATATTGCCTTTCCCAAGTTGATAGAGGGTATCAAAATTTTGGTCACGCCCCTAGGGGCAATGCCCTAAGGAGTTAAAAAATGTCTAAAAACGATTGTCCAAGAACTCCTCCTACACCGTAGAAGATAGAAACATGAAATTAGGTACACTAGTAACACTTGAAGAGTTGTCTGTGCCAAAGGTTTCGGAATTTTGATTTTTGCCCGGGGGGTGGGGCTACACCCTAATATGTAAAATCTCAAAATATGGTAAGATCAGTTCATATCCCCACCCCTTAACCATATATATTTTTATTCCACATTTAAAGACGAGTTACATGGTCACCCCCGGGGGTCAGCCCCACCCCCCTCATTTGGAAAATTACAAGATATCTCAAAAACAGTTAAGATCCCCACCCCTAAACCATATATATTCTTAGTGGGCATGACAAGACAAGTTTAATGGTCATCCCCGGGGGTCGGCCCCACCCCCCTAATTTAGAAAATTACAAGTTATCTCTAAAACAGTTGAGATCCCCACCCCTAAACCATATATATTCTTAGTGGGCATGACAAGACCAGTTGAATGGTCATCCCCGGGGGGTCGGCCCCACCCCCCTCATTTACAAAATTACAAGTTATCTCAAAAACAGTTGAGATCCCCACCCCTAAACCATATATATTCTTAGTGGGCATGACAAGACCAGTTGAATGGTCATCCCCGGGGGTCGGCCCCACCCCCCTCATTTACAAAATTACAAGTTATCTCAAAAACAGTTGAGATCCCCACCCCTAAACCATATATATTCTTAGTGGGCATGACAAGACCAGTTTAATTTATGTATTTAGGCTTAGCTGGAAGCAAGTTTTCTCACAAACATTTTAGATCCCCACCCCTAAACAATATATATATATTTAATGGACATGACAAGTTAAGACTTACATTCATTTGATGTAGGCCATTTCAATTTTATCCATCTTAAAACTTTTGCATTCGACTTTGTCCGAGCAGTAGAAGTCCAATTTCATATTTCTGTGTTGTTTCTTGATATCCAAAGATCAGTGTCAAACTTTTTCTCTATTTATGCAATTTGAAATTATGAGGGGTTCAGACTTTGTGCATTCCGACTTTGCTGGGAGCGGGGGGATGTGCAATCTCCGATTGCTGCGTTTCATTAAAGTATATAGTCTATTTGATTCAAATGAATAGTTGATTTTGCACTTCATTACACCCGAAATAACAACAGAAAGCTGTCAACGTCCTGCAACAAAGGTGTTTTAGAAACCATCAAAGAACAGTTGCAGAATTACAAATTAATTAATAACCTCATTTATTCGAGTCCCAATATGAACAAGAGGCTCCCAGAGGCTTGTATTGCTCGCCTGGATTTAATGATCCATGTTAGTTAAAATTTGATGTCAATGGAGACACAGTTATAAAAGAGTTACACCTATGGTCAATGCTAAATAAAGTAACACAGTAACAATTCCTCGATATGACCTTGCAATGATAATTCATGACATCTATGTATGTATGTAATAATCCGATAAAATTGATGAAATGCAACACATTTATCATATAAGTTCTTTCAATTTAGAAACGGTATCGCTTAGTTGGGGTTATGTAAATATAGTTGAGTTAGTATTTCTTTAATGAAATTATTTCAATTTTATATCTATATCCGGCTCATTTCAATTGAAAATTGGTCACTTAACATTAAGATCAGTTTTCAAAAATACGCCACAGAGCGAATTATCTTCTACCTTTCCAAAACAACCTGATAAATATTGAAGTGGAAAAAAGTTTTTAATAAGTAACTATTTTATACTCAAGTGAAGATAGCAGTTAGGGCAAGGGTGCCACCAAACGAACTTAAATGTCTGTGAAATAAAACACATTATATGTCAGTATTGATATATTCATTTTTCTGCAAAGTTTCATACGTTTGACGTATTTACTAAGAATTTGCAAAATAATATAAAGAACATAGATTGTTTATTTTCTCACTATATTTTTGTCAAAATCTTTATGCGCTTGGTTCCAATTTCTACCTAATAAACTTAAAATTGTAAGGATTTGTATATCGATGAAATGGACCTACTTCCGGGCGCATTACCTTTCAATAAATTTTTAAAATTTCAAATATTACGTTTACTTAAATTTCTTATATTGCCTTTCCGAAAAATTACCTGGAAGTTACCTGTAATTCTTTATTTTTTTGTTTAAATGTGTTCACTAAGTGCTTATGGAACTTTTTAATATTGTCCAAAATTCTTCTCTCATAGATGCAAAAATGGTAACTACATACCCATAGTCTTTGCGTTACTTCCATGGAAGACTGAGGAATGTTACAACAAAATGTGGGATCTTCTTGCTTGTACTACGAGCAATTTTACTCTCATGCCTGAAGTTTTCCATATTGATTTCGAATATGCAATGCATAGGGATGTTTCATTTAGGACAAAGTTGGCGAAAAATTCAAACACTTGGTCTAAGTAATGAGCAGAAGAACAAGTGTTCAGATGTAGGTAAATAGCTGACACATTTATTTGGTTTATCTTTCTTGTCAACTGATTAAATCGAAGAATGTTTTGTCGTGTTAATAGCAGACGCTCCATCTGACGAAGAATGCCTTTGTATGGAATTTTTTTTTATGGAAACGTAATATGTATTTTATGGAAACGTAATAGCCAGCTACTTCCACAATAGTTCCATGTTTTATACCTGTAGTGTGTTTGTATTTTTAAAAGTATTTAGAATAAATCGTCGTTGCACTTCATAAATTGTCTTTTTTGTTGAAAACAATAAACAAAATGCTTCAGCTTTAAAAATCTTAATATAAGGATGCTAATAATATCATGACAATAATACATTTATTTAGTTTTTATTTTATGACTAGAAAAAAATTATTTCATCTGTTATTGCAATAGGACTTTAATCATCATCTCCGAAATAACTTTGATGTTTTATTATGCTATGAACAAACTAATTATTTTATTACCTACTAGTCAAAGAACGGATTAAGTGTTTACACCTTTAGTTTTTACATTTGTATTTTCACTAAAAATAAGCAAGTATTTCCTATACCCTGAGGACAAAATATGTATTATTTACATCATTATATACTATTTAAAAACGTGCATTTTGAATTTAAGGGCGATGCACGACGGAGCAGATTTGCACATCAACGAGGTAGTAAAATATGTAGCAATGGGGCGGGAAAATGTGTATCAATGGGGCGGATTTACCTGTTTGCAAAATGGCTGAAATTATAATAATAATGTATAATAATTAGATTTTCAAAAAATATATATTATTTTCATTGCATAAAAAGTGACATATTATAGTTAACCAATCCCATTTCCTTGGGGTTAAAAAACAAACAAAACATGCTTGCACCTTCACTCTTTATAACAAACATGTACTTTTACCGCGTTCGTATGTTTTAATAAATTATTATTGTGTATTACTGTCATGGTTTCTTATATTGAAATCACAATCGTTAAAGGTTGCTAAATGTATCAAAATAAAGTTTTAGAAAGACAAAAAAAAAAGAAAAAGCAAAGACGATTTTTTATCTGAACGAGAGAACGGACTATAATTAATACAGAGTTATCGGACATGAAAAGGAACTGAAGTATTTGGATCTTCGTGTCTGAATACATATGCTGGGATGTTTCAAAATGTCGTAGAAACTGTCTTACTAGAATAAAAATTATTCATGGTGGCTTGAAAATATCATGATTTTTCCAAGGGTAGGTCCTTTATGAAAATATTTCAGCACTCGTTGTGGCCCGTCGTAAAATATTTGGCATGAAGGGATATTTTGAAGCACCGTGAATTATTTCTCAACTATCATATGCACATTTGCATGTAAACTGTTGTTTTCAAAAACGTTAATTTGGAGTGAACAACTTAAAATTTCTAGACATAAAATAGACCCAACTTTTATTTGGCTTCAAAATATACGATTTGGTGACATACATGTATTACATACGTAATTTCTGTTAAATTCTGTTTACAAACTTATAATAAGAGGGATACTTACTTAAGTTAGAGATAAGGTATGATAGGAATTGAAGAACAAAAATCTGTTACACAATAAGTGAGTTTTTACTTTGATGTTTTTGTATGTAATTGTTGACCGTTTCCATTAATCGTTTTATTATTTTTAAAACTTGCAACACATTTTTGAAATATCTCAAGGTGTCTATAAAATTTACTTTTATTTGGTACCTTTTTGTTGTCCTAAGTCATAGTCAATTGTTGTTTTTCCAAATGCTAAACTGATCAGGTGCTTCGGAAGTGTAACCATTCCTTACTCTGGTAATATGATAATATCATAAGTGACATGAAGGAAAAGACTTCTTCCTTTTCCCGAAAATAATGCAGAAAATTTGGTTTACATGTAAGTTGCAGGATTATTATTTACAAAATAGTATATCGGAATGTATATTTCAGTACTATCACGAAACAGATTCATCCAAATTTGCGATTCTAAGATTGTATATGTTGTAAAACTCTCCCCTTTGAACTTCCAGACCCATTTAATTAGGCTATTTTATGTCTAGTTTACTCATTACATCACTTGTATACATTTTTACTTTAACATTGTTTAAGTAAACAATTAACTGTGCTTTTAATTATATTTTATTATGTAACATCAGGATAAATCTAAAACAAAGAATTACAAAAAAAATTAGTTTATATTATTTATAATTATGGTTTTCTATACCGTTGGTAGAGCATCTTACAAATTTGAAAAAAATAAAGAAATACAATTTCACGAACATTCGTATGACTGCGATCGAGACTGTTTCTATGTCTTTTAATCGGACAACGTTTTGATAGCTATTGTTAAACTTAAGCTAGAATAGGACTGTAAATAAGCAAAAACACACCTCAACAAAATTAAAATCTACAAAATATATTAATAAAATAAAGCAAAGCAAAAACAAACAAACAAAACAAAATTATAGTTTTCACGAACTCAATATTGGACTGCATGTATTTGTCAAGAATTTGCCTCAGTATTCAAGACCACAACCAATATTCTCTGTGAATTAAATCCGTCTTTGACGAAATTTGTTATGCTGATAATATTTTCGTTTTTCAATTTTTTTTATGATTTTATCTTATTACTTGTGTTACTTCCAGGTGTGGTAATATTTATATTCCATCTATCAACAGTAAATGGTAAAATATTATTCAATTATACACATAGTTAAAAAAAAATGTCTACTTACAATGAGGTTATACATGTACATTTACCAAACTGAGTATTGAATAATGAATGTAAAACATTGTCATTATAGACAAATATATAAATCTAATGAGGTAGCTTCTTAAAAAAGTATATCACAAATAAATATGAAAATAATATAGGTCATAGCGTTCCAAAAACTATGCTTTTAGGAAAGGAGATGATTTGCAGAAACTGTTTAGTAATATACATGTATGTGTTAATTTTGATCTTTCTTTTAAAGTGGATAAATGTGATCTTCCCTCACTGTACAAGATACCAGTGTTACTTAGAAATCTGTCAGCTTATATACTCCTTTAAAAGTAATGTAAGTAAAACACCAGTTATTCATACAAATTTGTACTAAGTACATTTAATACACGAACCGAAGGTAATATAATTGGAGACTGGACTTTATAAAGAGGAATGCGACGGGTTATTTGGTAAACAAGCAGATATGTACCCTTCCATAAAACCTGAGTACAACCACAATTTTCTTTTCGGGTCTGTTTTACTTTTCTTATTTTAGCATTAGTGTTATTTTTCTTGCAGTCTGTCGCTCTACCAACTTAGCTGGTGGAATGCTGTACTGTCGGGTGAACCTGTTACGGTTCTATTACGGGGAAGTCTCATTACATAACTGAATGTTTATTATCAACTGCTAAATGTGACGATGCCACAGAGGTAAGTCTAATAATTAAATAATTTTTTAATATCTAAATTTTTAGATTTTTTTAATTAGAAGCACTTTCAGTTCTACGTCAATGATTATTTTTTTTAATAAATTCTTGGTTTTGTTAAAAACAATAACAGTAGACAAAGTATTGACCATCTTGATATTGACAGAAATCAACTGAAATTACCTGTAGTGTATTATTTCAGACACAGGATGGAACAAACGTTATTCAAAACGTTATTTTGTGGTCTTTAATAGTTAAAAATAATCCATGCTACATAAGCAACGATGCAACGAAGTGTTTCCCTGCAGCAAACAATGAAAACAAACCCACAGTAAGATTTTTTTACTTGTAGACATAGACCATTTCCGAAATAAATACCTGTTGAAAATTATCTGTCTTGTGTTTCATGAAGATGAGTTTTAAAGCATATTAATATGTTTCTAATTGCAGGGGTGTTTCTTAGAAAGAAGTATTTTTCCAGATTTGACGTCAGTGTTTACAGCAGGATGCAGAGCAAAGCAGGCTAGTAAATAATACTATGGTGCTTTAATTTTTTATGATAACCTTGATCGTAATTGTATTATTTATTTATAACCAAAAATATGATCATATTGTACAATTAGAAAGCTTCAATACAACAACAAAGGAGTAGGGCCACTTTCACCTGTATTTGTTTCACTCATAACCATTGACTTTTTAATCGTAAATAGTTATCTACTTTTTATTGTAAACGTTTTTATGCATTTTTATGTTAAGAAACAGAAATTGTATGCTTAATCATTAATGAGTTCAAGTTTTTTACCCGAAAAGGTCGTATATTAGGCGAAATAGGCCAATTTGCATCACTTGTTGGAATATTGCCAAGAAGGAAATTCAGAAACAAGCCATTCTACTAACATATGAACGGAGATACATAAACTCACTGGTTCTAAGTGTCCTTTCATCTGTCTTAAAGACGTTAATTTGGCAAATCTATATGTAAACTGTCACCCAAAATGATGTTCACGTGTGTAGAATTTTTTTTACTTATTATATTGTTATTATTAGCAAATCTTTGACCACATATTAGTCTATGCCCATAGAAATTTTCAAAGGCTTTAGGCGATTTTTGTAAACACTGCCATGGAAGCTTTCATTTTTAACTGATTAATTATTTCCAAACATTTTTTTAAATGACTTTCTACTTATATTCAGTGAACATGTAAATAATTTGCCCAACTTAACGAAGAAGATTATATTCTACATAAAATTATTATGATGTGCCAGAAACGCGAATTTTTAACTCCAAACATAGAACAATAATTTTATGTTAAACATAGAGAATGAAACTATTTTACCAGCTTGTTTTTGTACGATATTTATATAAAATTTTCCAATAAACGTTCAGATGAATATGTTCCTTGTCCATTATAATGCCATGACTCAGTGATGCAGTATATATTTAAATTTTCTCCAATTTCAGTTTTTTTTTCCTTTTGGAAATAATGTAACCTCATTATTTAGTACATGTATACTTAATTTTACTATCATTGATGTTAAAAGGTATCTTTAAAATTGTCCCGGCTTTACTTTATTATCAAATTATTTGAATATATGAGACGCCAAAAGAACGGAAACTGGCATTATCGTATTTCTCATGGATTATTGATTTAAATAGTCTGTGTGGGTCAATTCCTGTAAATATATCTTATTAAGAAGCAACAGAAATGAAAAGAATAATAGGATAAATGTTGATGCGATACAAACCCTTAAACGGAGCCGAAAAGTACAAATCGACGTGTTCATAGAGCTTATGACCCAGACAAGCATTAAATGGTCATGGAACAATTATGCCAAAAATTTAAATGAACCAGCCACTATTCCAAAATAGACACCATATTCGATACAAATATTATAGCATGTACATGTATAGCGTGGTTCTTAACAAAAATAGAACAAAATACATTTGTACCTAGAAGGATAGTACATAAATCAAGAACACAAAAATTCAAGAGTACATCAATGAAAGATATAAATACTTCCGAAAGGTAAGTATTCTGTGCTATTATTTTATTACATGCTGTCACAATTCAGTACATATGCCATTTGGATCTTTCCTTGTCTTCATTCAGATTTGTTATTTGTTTTCTAATAGTGGTATTGGAAGAAATCCGAAAATTCACGCACACGTAATGGCAGACGAGACTGCTTCAAGTTGTTTTGCTTCAGTTGATGTGGAAGACGTTGATGATTTGTTTAGTGAGGTTAATGTTCGGTGTAATTAAACAGATACATCATGTTCGGGGGTATTTGCGAAAATACGCGTATAGACGAAATTTCACTTGACTGTTGGGCTCGGTAGATTTCACGTCTCTCGACTGGTATTTTTCGCAAATATCCCTCCCGAACATGATATATCTGTTTAAAATAAGGCGCAACCGTGGTAAAATCTCCCAACAAACTACAGTATGCCATGAATTATTTCTTAAATACATTGATTTTGTTTTAGCACGAAAACTTTATATGTAACAATTTTTCTCATCATAAAAGTTTATAATTTCAAGTAATATCCTCTAATTATTTTAAATTTAATAAACAAAAGTATCTGCTCAGTACATATGCTTTATGTCGTCTTATTATATTTTGTATGGCAAAAATCCAATTGCAAAATAAAGGTAAAACAATTTTGAAAAGAATCATTCAGTGGTTACGGAAATGAAACGTAGATGGATTTTCGCAGAAAATAAAATTTGCAATTTGGTAAAAAAAAAATTAATGTTGTTTTTGATATTTCCCAGTGAGGACTAACGTAAAATTTCGCATTGTCGAGAAAATCATCGTACATACGTTGAGATGCAAGGCCTTTTTTACAGTTGTATAGGTAACTCTGACTTAAAATATTAAAAACGACAAAGCGCTGAAACTTATATCACGAATACGGAGTTTAAATCAAATTTGTATGCACCATATCTCCTCTGATATTATACATATCATAATGTTTTACAGATATGCAATTTGGAAACTATCATTTCTGGTGAGACTGTTGTACATCAGCTTGGGTGTGAACAGAAAACGGTATTTAATACTCGTGTGTTAAAACTCTCGGTATTGTTGATGAAATCGATACTCAAAATTATACTGGTATACATTTATTTTATTTCATTGCGTCCAATTAAAACGTTTTTCAATTACAAGCCTCCTTGATAATTATATACATGTATCAACTGCCATAACAAGTTGCCATTAAAGCTGTGCGTTTCCATTGTTATTGCAAATTTTATACTCGGTTTTATTAAAAGAAAGTACAGCTATGCGACCAGATTGAAAGAAAAAAATATTTCATTTAACATTTTCTTCATGTTTAGTAGCGGTTTCATTTCCTGTATATTCGGTCTCAACTGTCGTTCGAAAAGACTTATATAAACGCACTTTCGATACATGTTTTAGTTTGATCTGTGTGGGTAATTAGATAATCCTTACAACTTGTTTTGATTCAACTTTGCAGTAATAGCTAGATAAAGAGGACAATTATTTTAGGTATAATTTAATATTTAATTGGCTCTTTATCCACAAATTTGACTAGCATCTTATTTTTTTCGACACTTTTTGGTCTGTGGAATACTGACCATTTTCGAAATGCGTATACTTGATATCCTACTCACTTATCTCTCCAATTCACAACAGTTGGTTATCGTTAAATGTTTACAATAGGCTGACTAATTTTAAAAATTGGAGAATGTGCTTAGGTGAAATAGTTCCTGTTTGACATGTGTGTATTATCCAATTTATATACGACATAATAATCGTTGAAAAAGTCTGTTTCGAACAAATAAATATTGGGTACGAACAAGATTGAAAATTAGTTCAGGGCGCATTTTGTAGATATACTCGTGCTCGTGTGAAATCAACTAGAACTGAACACGCAAATTAAGGAAATTATATTTCATCGAATCGCATTCCTGGATTATTAAAATAAAGCAGAATAATGTGAATATTTAACATTATCAGCTGTTATGCATGAGTGAGAGATAAGCAGACATCGGTACGTATTATTGTATGTAGATGCATAACAAGGGACTACCGGGGTCGAATTTCGAAAATTGTGACTTAAAGCTTGTGACCAAAACTCCCCTGTCATTTTTCACTTTCTGCATTTTATTTCTATACCGTGCTATCAAAAATTATACTTAGAAGCACAATAAGGTTTTAAAGTTTTGATTTTGAAAACTTTTAAGCTCTAAATTTAAGTTTGTGACCTTAGTTCCTTTTTTTTCATTTTATTTCTATACAGTATTGTTATGCGCTGTATGTATAGATGTATAGATGTGCAATAAGGTCTTAGTATTCTATTTTCAGAACATGGAGCTCACAGGGTCTAAATTTTTGCTGTCTTGTTTATCAATGCCTCTAACTAGTTTTCTCTGGAGGTAACTCATATTCGGTTTGACACAGGTTTGATGAAAGCTAACGGTGTCTCACATGTATGTTTGCTACCATTAGTATTCTCATCTTTTTTATCCTGCAGTTTGTCAATTTATAATTTTGGATACTTGTATTGAATTTGCAGATGACCATATCTAAAATTCTGTTAGAAATACTTAAAGCATTTTATTCAGCCTAGACCGTCGTTCGACGAGACTTATCTAAATGCAGTCTTTCAGTCCCCCTCCCCCAGGCAAACCCAATAATACCTGGATTTCCGATAAACTGTTTATTAAGGTTTATATCTATTGCTGACAATATTTTTGTTATTATTATTATTTTTTAGGGTTCCAGAGTTTTGCTCAAGAGGTACATGACAAAGTATTATCCAGAAATATGCATAGTACGCAATGAATTTGCAATCTGAGTTTATTTGTGTAATTTGTACTGGAGATCAATTTTTAATTTACATGATATGTGATGATAAATGTCGATGCATACGAGGCTTTCTCATCTGATACCAAAGGATTTGGATTTTAAGAGATTACCATCAGGGAACGAACGAACGTAAGAATGAAAGATAAAAATCCAACAATGAGAAGAAAGCACATTTTTATAATATTGACATTAACTTTCTGTTTTAGGTAAAGTTGTCATGTCATAATAAAACTGAAGAGCATCTGTAAATCCCTTTCCTTTTAAATTCCCTGCATTTGGAACCCTTCCGATCTCTGTAAAACCTGATTGCCTCCATAGCCGTATTGCCGATCGATTGGAAACAATTACGAGGTTAAAAAATGATGCTAAGTATCCTAAGTCTCGAGCTATTTGGAGGTATTGCTTAGCCATAAATGTAGCCACCCCATTGCCTCGGTGTGACTTCTCAACGATAAAACCAGCATTACATATATGCGAACATCTTCCTGGAAAATTTGGCTTGACGTAAAAAGCTCCTATTATCAGACCTGACTGTTTAAGTCTACACACAAATACATCATGGGAAAGATAATAGGCTCGGAAGTCATCTAGAGTTGACATGTCTTCTTGAGGATAACTATCTCCCTCCTCATTCACAATATATCGTAAAATTTCGAACACAGCAGACTCGTCGGATTCTCTATACCAGTCTAAAATAACTTCATCACCATTTTTCAATATTCCTTCTAATGGTAAATAAGGTAGGTAAACTTCAGACTTTTTCTTCTTTATAACATACGCCATTGCTCCTGAAAATATATGTAAGGTAAGCGTTTGAAACTATCATGCAAAAAAGCACTATATCATCACCAGTCTCACGACCTTTACAAAGTTTATAACCTCGTTTTTAAGTGTTATTATGCGAGGATATCATATATATGATATAAAGTTAATGTTTCAAGATATCATGAAAAAAATTCAAAATCTCAGCACGTAATATCGCGTATGTTGTTAAGGGAGGTGATACAGAGTTGGAAACATCTACAACAGATTTTCATTTGGCGCCTTCGGTAAACAATATTAGTGTAATTCTCAAATTCTCCGTCTTTCTTAATTACTTTACATTCATGATTAAATAAACAGTATTTATCTTTAATTAGTCAAAGTTAATGGTTAGAAAAGATTCGTCTGAGAGACTTCCCAATTCGTATTTTCAGCCGGATTATATTTTCCTTTAGTTAAAACATAATTATTTATTTGTTAATATTTGCTAAGGCATTAGACACAAGTTTAAGTTTTTACAATATTATGAAAATCCTCTCTCATTACAATTAATGATTACTTACAATTTGCATAATGACGACAGTAATACATGTGTAAGAATAATGAATAGACAAAAAGCGATAAAAATAATACGGAACAAAAACAGACAAACATACATAGACATAAATGATAAGAAGACATAATGAGAAAAAAATAAAGATAAAGACTGGAGTGAGAGGTTGTAAATAATACATTGGAAAGTTATGATTAATCCTGGAATCGTTTTGGTCGTTTGATAAATGTTTGGACATTTGACAAAATATGATTGTTCTGATCTTGAGTTAGATTGTCGTCACCAGCCAATAGAAATTCAATAGTTATATTATAATCGCGTAATTAGGTATAGAGGTTACGTCTATGCTCATCAAACAATGTACATTCCATAAAAATGAAAACAATCTTCAGAAGGATGACCACAGGTACAGGAAGGATAATTGTGTATTACGTTAATACGATGAAGGTCTGCATTTAAGGAGTTACACATATGTCTCAAACGATTATGGATTATATTTAGCTTTCTGTCACCAAAGCTATAGTAATTAGGAGGCTTTGATAAATTTGGGTTAATATTTTTTTTTCAAATATTTATATTCTTTGAATTTCGAGTATCAGAATTTAGTCTATTCCATTCTTTGGCTCTCCTATAAAAAATTATTTTTCAGTGGTTAATAATCTGTTTGATTTACCAAAGGTGGCATCAGTTCACAAAAATATTTGTGAGCATTATTATTGCGAATAGAATAAACAAATTAAGACGTCGTATCCTCCGTCTTCTAATCCCATCCGGTTTCTTAATAGATTGATTCACGACTAGCAAAGATAGGTAAGCCAGTAACGATTCTGCCTGCTTCTAATTGGATTTTTTCAAAATTTTCTGCATCTTGTTGACTACATCCATCCCATACTTTAGATGCATATTCCATCATTGGACGGGTAAAAGTTATGTAAATGTGGAACAGGTACTGTCTGCTTAAAACATACTTAAGTTTCCCTAATACAAATAATTGTTTTACCAACAGATTCAATGATATTTTGTATATGAGTATGGAATTTTCCATTTGAATCAAAGGTGATGCCGAGATGTTTATGAGATGATACCAATTCCAACGATTGGTCTCGAAATTAAATGTGTATTTCTTCAGATACAATTTGGTTTGTGATAATTACACCAGAAGAAGGTTGAATACAAACTTTACGACAAACGGGATGACTTTGACTTTCCAATCGTCAACTTCCTATTTTTGAGCGGCAATATTTCAGAAGCGCCTGCGTATGGAGTATATATTTCACAACTCATACGTCATTGCAGAGCTTGTGACATATACAGAGCCCGGCTCCTGACAGAAAAGTTCCTCAGACAAGGGTATGTTGCTCCTAAGTTGGAGTCATCCTTATTTCAGTTTTATGGACGTCATCATGACTTTGTTGACAGGTATGAAAAAATGTGTTTCCCTTGGACCTGTTCCATTGATATTATCCCTTCCTCATACAACAGAGACTGCTTACTCTTCCGGAGCACCTGAGTCTACCTCCGGTTTTTTGGTGGGGTCCGTGTTGTTCATATGTTTTTATTTTTTAATTGTAATGCATGCATTGTTTTAGTCCTGTCTTCGTTGTTCTCTGGAGTTTGTCGTTGTTTCGATTGTCCCTTCCTTCTAATATCATTTTGGTATTTCTTGACTTTACTTAAAGCTTTAGTTTTATTAGGGTTAAAGTTGATTAACAATTCTTGAGACCATCGGTGAATGGGCAAGGTCGAAACATCCCAGACACCCGAGAGCAAAGACGAGTCTTATATATCCAAGACCTCAGAGATTTCCCCATCTTGCATCTTCAGTGATGTTTGATTCTTTTACTTATTCCTACGGCTTTCAAACATGTCAAATACAAGCAAATAAGTTACGAGGCAACACTATTATAAGTTTATTTTGGCGAGTTTCTTCCCTTTTTATAACGTCATAATAAACGGAACGTGCGTCTGAACGTGTTAATTTAAATTTCCAGATAGCTGTTTTAGCGTATTTCATTAAAATATGATTTTCAATGAAATAATGTTTTTAATTCGTTTTTCTTACGATGATAGGGAGATCCACATGAAAAAATATATAAATTTAACGGGAAATAACTCGTGTAAGAAAAATCTCACCCTCAAAAAATTGCGGATTTTTTTATCAAAAGGGTAAGAAATGAGATATAGGCGACTTTTCCACGTCTTTGCGCATGTTGGATTGTTTTCTCAAAAGGGTAAGAAATGAGATATAGGCGACTTTTCCACGTCTTTGCGCATGTTTTAGTGTCATTCATTATGCTGATTAAAAGTTCAGAACTAAACATTGATGACAGACGCTATAACATGTATAAAGACGCTCATTTCTGGGGATGACCACCCATCTTTCTGTTTCAATCGGGAATTTCATGTTACAAATACAGCCTCTATCAACATGATTCAAGCTTAGAAGATAATTTTCTAGCTTAAATTCGGTTTTGAATTTTGAGTGATAATCTCCTCGAGAAGAATTAAACATGTCAGATAACACTTTTTTAATAAATTGGTCTTTTAACCTTAGTTTCATAACAATTTTTAAAAACTCTGTATTAACAGGTAAATTTTCATGCCAGATATTACTATACCTTGTTTCGTCAAAAATTTATTTTACATAGTAAGCCAATTAAAATTTGATATTGCAATTTTTATACAATGTAAACATTGATTTATAAATAATACTAGAGAGTTTGTCATTGTTGCTGATCTCTACTAGATCGGACGTCTAGAATTAATTTGCAAAATTGTAACTGTAATTTTTCAAAAATATCTTTGTTCTCAAATCACCGAAATTCAGCCGAATATGTTAAGATAGAAAAAAACAAGTAAATCGAACAGTTTCAGCTGCAAATCTAATGGCAGACTTATGTTTCTTATCTTTGTATAAACTGAGAAAAAAGCTTTCTGTGCTTGATCAGATAATTTTTTTTCTGGCTTTCAAAATTGAACCAGTGTATTTAGTAACACAGTGGTATAATCGAGACTATTTTTGTGATTTAAAACTCTTAGAACTTACCTACATTATCCAATATAGGAGTTATTAAAATTCAAATATTTCATTATTTCTATGAAATTGACACTTTACTGTTCATAAAATTAGTATCTTTTTTAAATTAGAATTATTTCCCTCAGAGAAACCTGTTCTTCGATGGTTTTTGTAGCATTTTGGATTTCAATCTGCTCGCTAACATTGTGGTCCATTGTTTGAGCTCTCTATACTTTATACCTGACGCACCCTGTTGAAATATGCCAACAAAGTCATGTATTTCATTGGTATGTCAGAGAATAGTTATTACAACATATCTGATATTCTTGATAGAAGTTTTAGCATTAGAGTTTGCATTGCAAGCAAAAATTGAACACTAATTTAGAAATAATTTATTGATGCCATTTTCTATGCTTATTTTAACATGGGTAGGTATTACATTTGTTTATATTTTTCACCGAGGGATTTTTGGTATAATAGCTGCTTTTTTCTTTTTATCAAAACGACAAAAAAAATAATTTTTAATATAACGGAGGTCAAGGTGTTGCTGAAAAGGGGGATACAGAGGAAAAAGGGGTGTTCCAAACACTAAAACCACGTGACTTTGGACTAATAAAAATATAATTCAAAAGAGGATTTCACATTTTCATTGAATTCGTATGCATGCACAAATTAGTCTTTACATATAGATAGGTAGTAACGTTGTCATCAAGGCCAATTTTTTGTCGTAGCATCCAAGAATCCCGGTTTTTTATGCTTTTGCAGTAGGTTATATAAATATACCCACAACATTGATGTATTTAAACCGATGTGTATTTAAAGGCTACAGAAAAAACACCTATATTTCCCACCAGGGCATACACATCAACGATCAATGCATGCGAGATAGTTTAAAAAAACCCAACCGCTTCAAAAACGACAATGTCTTTGAATATAAAGAATGACATTCTTGTTTGAGTAGATATTACAAGTACGGTGTCATCATCGACCGGTTGAAATCAGGCTTGTTCACACAAAAGATACACGACTTGCTCCCAAAAATTTTACATCCAGCAATGTGATGTGCATGCTAATGTTTATGCTCTGTAATTTCAGATTTTATGAAATATTCATTATTATTGAAGTGAGATATAATAATGCATTAGACTCATTTAGCTATATAATTTTGGGCTATGTACAGCCAATAAACAAAACTAAAATACATGTCTTCTTCAATTGTCCAAAATATGTCATGTTAAGGCAGGATTGCTTCAATAATATTGAAATACAACCGAATATAAATCATTGTCCACCATTTGAAAAACTAAAACTCATTTTATCTTATAACGATCTCATGTGTTTGTTGCTCCATTTATAAAAAAAGAAGTCCACAGTACTGAGGAAAGTGGACTGTACAGCTGCATAATATATTTAAGTGTTTCCACATTATTTGATTTATTTCTATTCTACTTTGTATTTATGTAATTTTAATGTTTAATAATACTGTCAAACCTTCGCGGTATAATTTTGCATTTCAAATAAAGTTAAAAAAATAATAATAAAGTTCTTCATGTACCAGATCTGCCTAGTAAACTAAATAGCTGAAATAATCATTTTTGTTTATAATAATATTAATCAACCCTTTCGACTGGACGTAATCTTGGGTGGCTTATATAAAATGAAAGTAGCAGTTATAGAAGAAGATTTAAATTGCAGTCATCAGGACAGGGTGATAAGGAAAATTTTTGAATATATGAACCATAGGTACCTTATACTGAAGAGGAATGAACGAGAAGAAATAAATTTCAAATCTTCATGGTCTTAGTACTACATCCGACTTTGGATACTACAGTTTCGTACATTCAAAGTTCGTGCTCATATTTGTTGTATATAATAGTACTTATATTAGTATTACATAACTGTATTCCACTCTCATGTTATCGGATTATAAACATTATATTATTGTTATTTTCATTAACAAGTGTTGATCTTTATCATTGGTGATTCTTGGGCGTCCGAAATTTTGAAATATCCATGTTTACGTATTTGTTTTATATTGATGTTGTTTTGTAACTTTTTACATGGTCATTTATTTTTAAGTTCGAATTATACCTGTTCATTTATTTAACGGTCAAACTTCGATAAAGTTTGAAAATTCAAACGTGTATCCACTGGTTGTACATATAAAATCACTTAATTGTGTAACTTACCCAAACTTATAATTCAGTTTCGATGAGTAGGTTTTTCAATTTGCAAAAGCGTGCCTCTTTAACATCTATTTTAATTTTTTGCTGCGAAAACATTAATTTTTTAAAACATACCTGAAATCAGTGTGCACTAACCGTTGTATTGACCTTGTGTGTACACATTGCTATGCATATATTATAATTACACAATCAATGAATGCACTGACATGTCTGCTTACCTTTTAGCTAATTTTTTCTCCTTCATTATTTTCGTTCATATTTTTTGCGTGGATCATTTTGGAAGATCGGATGTAAATTGTAAATAATTTTATATTCCATCTACAATTAAATTTAACGTATTTTGCTATGCATATTTCATAGCATAAGGAACCTAACTACCTGTATAATGTAGGGGGTGTCGATTGGAATATTGGGAAAACCTGGTCCAAGCTATTTTGTGAGAACAAAGTCTTTTTCCAAAATATTGTAGAAATATTTCAGGATTATTCTATTATTCTATAAAGTCTTTTATTTATTTGATGATTGATAACAGAGTTACCAATTCATGCAATTCCTATTAAGAATTAAAAAATAAACAAATAAGAAAGAATAAAGAAATAGCTTCGAAGTTAGTCATTTATTTTCTTTCATCCATTTTTCTGACCATAGTAAATCTGATCTGTAAAATCAACATACTAAACTATTAGTATTATTTTTGACAATTTATAACTAAATGAATTTGTTTATTAGCCAGTAGTACTACAACTTATAATCTCCATCTCAAACCATTATTATGTGATCAATCTTTCCATTATTAATTTATTGGTTTATGCTTTTGTTCAATTTTGTAAAAGCTAAGAAGTATCTCCCTCATGCATAGCTCTGTCTTAAATGTTTTGGCTCCCCCTTTTTTTTGGCATTTGAATCTTCTTTCAACATTTGGGTTATTGATTTGGCTTTCAACGTTATGGCCTTCAGCACAAGTTATCGTAAAGTGACGAAATGTGGATATTTTGTGCATCAGAATTGGTATCATGGATTTTGTTTTTCTCTTTAAGCTTACATTTACCCTGTCATGTAGGTACTTTTGTATTTATAATACATGCATGATCAATACTTAAAAATATGTTTCCTGTTATACTATTTTTCATTCCGTATACTTATTTAGAAAAGAATTGGAAATTGAGTATAAACTTCTTTAAATATTTATTTTTAATTCAAGATATTGAATATTATGGGAACTGTATTAATTTCATTTAAAAAGTCACCTTTACCATGTTATTACAGATCCTTACTTTGTCTTATTTTGTAACAGTCTTCCTGGTTACAATCTCTTGTGTTGCAGCAAGCAGAGCATATCTGTATATCACCATGGTTACGTTTCATGTGACTTTCTTGAAATATATCGAGAGTTTTATCGCAGATCTGTAACCATATAGGAACGTTTTGATTACAGTATTTGCAACATTTTTCATCGGCATTCAATGTTTTTTGTAATGAACTTACCTGATAATTGTTGATCCACAAAATGCATGGTTTCCTACATTTTTTTCATCTTATGCTCAGTATTTTCTATTCGTTTAGATTCCAAACGGAGAAGTAGCTATATTTGTTCCTGCATAAAACGTAAATTTTACTGCCCGCATATTTAGTGTACCTGGTACGCTTTACGGGGCCAGTTAAAAGGATATTTGCGAGAGTTAAGGTAAGCTTAACGTAAGAATAACATCAAATACAACACGGTTATTCCCATTCTAATACAATCTGATGAACAAAAGCATCAATATTTTCAATTTATAGATAAAAGCCAAAAAATGGGTAATTTTTGAACGTCACAATCGCAATCGAACAAGATTTAATTGAATAGCATTTCCAAGGCACAGTTTCGGATGATTTTTTCGTGTTGTCCAATATTCAATTCCACCGAACTACCCGTTTCAAAATGGCTTGGTTATAGACATGTAAAACGTGGATATTACGCAGTCTCTTAGCCAATCAAATTGCTAGTTACATTCTCATTGCATTAGAATACGACTTCTACACTCTACTAAAGTTGACGTCAAATAGGGAGGTACGGTCGCAAATATCAACAAAAGAATACCAACGCACGCGGTAAGATAGTGCATGTAGGTAAAGTTCATCACATCAAATACCATTGATTCATTCATTAATAACTGATTAACATCCAACGTCTAATATTACATGAATGTCAGGACGACAACATGTTGACGTGATATATATGACCTTGGTCTGTGCTAGTCCAACAATCTAAGCCCCTTCTCCTGAATGTCTTTTGCTTAACAGGGAAGCATCAAACAACAATTTTAGTCTTTGTTTTGAGCCAGCCGAGGATCGAATCCGCGACCTCCAACATGATATTAAGAGAAAACAGAAGCAGTTCCAAATACCACTGACAAAACGAATTCGTAATAACAGTAGAAAGTGTTGTATGCGTAGAGTAAACCCTGTTATATAGCCAAATGAATATAGTTGTTGTATATATTCGTGATAATTTTCCCGCTTAATTCATTAAATTCACAATTTTTCAGCTTTTGATGTTTTGGACTTTAACACTGTTGGTGAGAATAAAATTTATTTTAATAAATGTACACATACAGTGCACTGCATATTATGTCATAGAAAATGTATTTAGTAATGGTACCAGATGGCCGAAGTAACTTCCGTTTGATGAATTATCATTACCATGGTAGTGCAAAGACATGCATTTGTAATCTCTACTCGTTGACTGAATATTCACTACCTAAAAATTTGTTGTTCAGTATACGAACCTCCTTTCTTTGACAGCCCAAGTTATATAACCGTCGTCCACCAGAAATCAGCATTTCCTGTGAGCACACCTATGAACAATAGTTAACTTCTAGTTATGTATCGTCAAAAATTAAAACAAAATCTTGAATAAAATTCACTTCAAATTGTATACATGTATGTTCGACCAAACATGCACATATTAATCTAAAACTGTTGTACAAACGCTAAAATGTAGTTTCTTTCGGAACGTTCATATAATGTAGGTAGTTCTGTTATATTTGATATATATGTATTAGTATGAACAAAAAAAAAGATGATAGATAATTATTGTCTAATGTCCATTAGCAACTATAACATGTTGATATGAAATTAATATGAACCCTGCTTTGTACTAGACCGACACGCTGAGTCGGGTTTTTAACGTGCTAGCTCACAAAGTAACTGTCCCCAGGAGAACATATCACGAAATCAAGCACATTATACTAACTTCTTTTTTTTAAATTCATTATATATTACTAATACTTAACATATTATATGGAACAACACGGAATTAATAAGAAACAAGTCATTTCACACGCTCATTTTTAATATTTGAAAAGACATATATAAATATATAAAAATAATGTGTCAGATAATGAGATATAGCAGTATTGAAACATGGGCAAGAATGAATGCAATAAAATTCCAAGAATATTCTTTGAAATCGGCACGAAAACTTATTAACTACACAGTCTATTAAAGCACAACTAAGAGTGAACCCAAGTAAACCGACAAAGTAATGATTTAGAAATCTCAGACTTTGGATAAATAATGACCCAGGATTGGTTCCTGGCTATTTATTTTCAATACAGAAGTTATATAAAGAGATACCGTCACATTTCGTGCAAGAGGCACATTTTCATTGGAAATAAATCCTATATCATTAATGGGGCAGATAAATACACAAATAACCTGACAAGAGAGAATTTATCAAACGCAGAATTTAATCTATAAATTAAGAATCATAATGCCTTTCAGTTCAAAATCATATTCAAATATACCATCGGACATATAGAGACATAAAGAATTCTACTCCAAAACATCATTGACCAATAATAAGCTGGCGTAGAATTGAACTATGAGACGAAAATAACGCAGTAAATTACATGTAGAGAGCGTAAGTGAACCAAACTAAAGACAAAAGTCGTAGGTCCAAGACCAAAATGTCAAATTAAATTTAAAACATTGTTTATTACTTTCAGTTATTAATAAGTAAAGATACTAAAGTAAAAATAATAATAAGTAAGTAAAGCCAATATCAAATAAAGTAAATCTAACACATATATTATATCATAGGCATTAATCAATTCTCTAAAACATTAAAAGAAAATATATGTGACAATATTTATTGTGTGAATACAGCACCCTTCATGGCGTCAAACAAAAAAACACAAAAACATAAGCTCTGAGTATTGGGTTACAAACATGCTATAACGGCTTGCGGGTCGAGAGATATCAACGTACATTCACTTAAATCTTCCAAAAAACAATTTTATTATTGCAAGAGCATTACCTCATTATTTGGGCATTGAACATATTTGGAACATTTTGAAGGACTGTCGATTTTGTCACATTCAGCACACCAAAAATTTTCAGAATAAACTCTAGGATCTGCAAAAGAACATTTTATCATTTGAAATGAAGGTAACAATAAGCCATTTGTTCACAATTATTACTCACTTGAATCATTTAAGGTAATATACTGTATTTGCAAATATTTTTTGTTGTCGATTATAATGGAACTTCGAACTTTTTTTTAATTTTTTTGTTGAACTTAGTCCTTGTTGTTTTCTCTTCATAATGTTTTTATGTGGTTTGATATATAATGAGATGTGTGTCTTGTTTGAACGGAAATTGCAAAAATTAAGGTAAAATGTATTACCTCAATGTGTTTTTCAATTTTTATTAATATTTGAGTAGAATGTAAGATTACCAAGAAATCAATTGCCGATGTATGTGGAATGCACATACAGATGTATTACATAAGAAGCAAGTAAAGAAGTTAACATAATGACAATTATCTATTGGACAAAACTGCACTGTACATAGACATAAGATTCGTTGTATCCGGTTAATTTGAGGTATCCTGCTTGACTCATTTGTCATATTTTCTAAGTATTGCTACACCAGATACATATTGTACCTCAACAAATCTAGTTATCACTCCTGTTTTGATAGCTTTTTAAATATGTTACAACAGGCATGCACCAAACAAATCCAGTTCTCAAAATAGCATTCAGTACTTGTAATTTGTTTTTATTATGCCTGATTTGCAAAATAAAAAAAAAAACATAATAGAATAGAGAATAAAAATGGGGAATGTGTCAAAGAGACAATAACCCTCCAAAAGGCAGAAAAACAGCTCTATGCTACCAATAGATCTTCAACGAAACGAGAAAATCCCGCATCCGCTGGCGGGCTTCAGCTGGCCCCTAAACAATAATGCACACAAGTTCAGCGAAATAGACGAAACATACAAATGAACCAAAATTTAAAAAACAAACAAGGTTCCTGACTTTTGTCAGGCGCAAAAATACAGCAGGGTTCAACATGTTTTGTGAGATCTCAACCCTCCTCTATACCTCTAGCCAATGTGGAATAAGCAAACACACAGCGATACGCACAGTAAAACTCAGTTCAAAAGAAGTCAGAGTCCGATGTTAGAAAAGGTAACAGAAGATTTAGAGCAAAATCACAATGTTCAATATAAATTAAAAAAGGACTACTACATGTAGCAGTTACTGACATGCCAACTCCAGACCTCAATAAACTTGTCAAAAGATTATGTCTTTAACATATAGAAACTCTGCACCAATCCCTTCCGTTAGGGGTTTAGTATCATGCCTCAAAATTATACAAGGAGAACATAACCCGTATCATGCCAACAACTGGTTTTAGAATAAATGTGTTTATTTCCGATGCAAAGACCCTACGATTTCATCTATAGTAATTCCCAAAAATGCCACCTTTAATGACTTGACAACAGTATCGTAACTATATTCCTTGTGGATAAGTCTGTTTAAAGGTTTGGTTAGCTTTTCATGTGAATGGCGACATTTTTGTGCTTTGTATAGAATATTACCATAAAAAGATGGGATGTGAAATACCTAAACATATAAGATGTCTACACGCTGATTTATATTTAAGAACGCTGTCCTTGTAAAAAAACATCTAAAAACGGATAATTAACAATAGGAAATCATCTCTCTTATTAAATTTCCCGTTAGAGATAATAGATATCAAGGTCCAGGAAAGGGCAGTGTTCATTGTTAATATTAGCTTTATTTAAGGTAAGTTCAGCTCGATAAATCTCTTTAGTGTACATCCTGAAGTCAGAATATAATCCAATATCTAAAAGTGTTATTAAATATTTGTATCAGTTGTTTCGTTGGGTCTTTGCTGATTTTAGACATAAATTGTGATTCGTAACAATACAGAATCTCCATAGCGAAAAAATGTTATCTAGTAAAAAATCAAGTGTAGGTATCATATCAAAGCAGGTCCAATTGACATAGTTCTTTTGTTTGTAGTTTAATTAGGTATGTGAATTTTTTCTTAATGAGATTATGAGGCAAAGTGATATATAGGATAGAAAAATCTAAAGTTCGAACAGATGCGAAATCACCAATATGAGCATGCAATTTATCAAGTGCTTCCAATTTTAAAAACTTCAAAAGTAATTAATACCATTATTTTCGTATACCTTATTTGAAATTTTTTTTACCTGGTTTTTGTGTACTAGTAAGTAGAATAGAGAGTTTAGTAGTAGAACAGTGGGTTGAAGTCGAAATAAATCTATATTTGTAAGGTGTTTTGTGCAGATTCGAAAGCCAGTACATAGTTGGAACTTTCAAGTTTTTCGGTTCTGCTTATAAAGAGGTAGCAATAAGTTTGTGTGTGTTAACGATGTCATTTTCCGAAAATTGAGTCAGTTGGAATGTTGGTGAATTCCTTTTACAGAACCTCAATATAAAAATTACGTCAAACAATAAAGATATTATTGGCAGCCTTATCTTTTTACTCTTTTGTATAATTCTAACTGGTATCACATTCAATATTCTGACATTCCATATTCAATATTCTAATCACATCAGATACTGTCTTTATTCACATAGGAATTATCATTACACAAACGACCTATACATACGTGCATGTGACATATACTTACTTTGCCGCCATAGGTTTTACTCTACGGATCAATCGTCCACATACATGTATACCATACTTACTTTGTCCACATAGGTACCCATTACATGGAACGCCGTCTTTGTTCCGTCCTGTAGAACAACACTCCAAGCATAGCTTATAATCTTTCATCACTCCATTTTTTCCAAATTCCATTTGTCTTTTACCCTCACCGATCTGGTGTTGTTCATAAGTACACACCTTCTCAGAAAATTATAGAATATCCTTGACGTTTCATTTTAGTTACATAAATCATCAGAAAATTTCTTCTATGCTTAAATATATTTTAAACACTTTTTGTTACATTGCAATGGCATACATACAAAGTTTCATCTTTATATATTATATATTATAGTGGACTCTCAATAGTAAAATTTCTACTTCTCCTTTAATACATATCACATTTTAATAAAACAGCACATAATAGGAAAATACACTTAATAAGAATTGTTGCCTAACATCAATGTGCCAATAGTAAGTTATTTGTTTCAGGCTTTACCTAGGCATGTTATTTTCCCTATACAATTTACAAGTATTGTTTTGAAGGAAGGATTTATATCCCTTTTACTTCTAAATGCACATTCAAATATTCTATAAGTCTGTCGATGTATTTGGATCAATCAAGCAAAATCCTTGATTTTAGGCATCTAGTCAAACATGTGTAAACCACTGAGTTTCAGAGTAAATGGTAAATTCAAATAATTGATTTACTGTATTATCACTGTAAAAGGGCTGCATAAAACGACAAATATTCTTATATTTCAAATGGAAAAAATTGGAAATTCGTAGTTAGTAATTAAAAACATAAATCTTACCTTTGCATTTTTTCAGATATAATATTTGTCATATTACGTACAAGTTCAAATCATTTTTGGACACATTCCATACACGTAGCAATCTGTATGGGGTGATTTTGTTCATGTTGTAATTTGTACTTTGAGCCATACAAGTAACATGTACAAAAGTATTTGCATATTACAACCTATACAAAATTGTAACATGTACATAACATGTACATTACGTACTTTATCAGATCTGCACCCGGCAGTATATACTATCTCCAAATTTGGTTTCATCATTTTCTCCAGGAAACATTGCTGTTGGTCAGAAAACATAAATACTTTAATATCATAATAATATTAGCTTTCTGGTTTTTCGTTATTGTTGACTATTAAGAAGAGTATGATTAAACGTATTTAATAAATAAGTTTTTCCTTCAATTAGGTAGATCATAAATGAAACAACTGACGTCAATAAACTGTACACAAAGCAGAAAAAGTCCTGAGTCACATTTGAACTAGGCCTACTTTTACAACTGAAAAAAACAATATGAAATAAAGGTCGAAGCGACAAGAACACTGCAACAGAATCCAGGATAAATGCCATTCATATCTTGATTCATATATTCATACTATATATATATATAGTACTCAGATCATATCAATGCTTAGGCATTTAAAAAAAAGGCACTGTGTTTGGATAACCTTCAGTTTGCAAAATGAGGTACGGATCGACAACTTTTTTTTTTCTACCGTTCAACACTTAATACTATTACAAACGTAGTTTATGAATATCAAAGTATGTATGTAATATTGCTCAAAAGTTCTTGTATATATACCGAATAATTCCGTCTAAATTATATTTTTAGTTAGTGGCAGCGTCAGCACCTCCGAAAATCACCAATGTTAATATTCATACGTTTTTAGGACCATTTCCAGTATAATAGCTATAAACCAGAGCAAGAAAAAAAAATCGCTAAGTTAAATTAAACTGTACAGTAAAATATCTAGGATACATCCATTTTTAACATTTTATAACCATCTAAAATTACACTTATTTTCCGCTTTAGTAATTTCTCACTTTCGGGGGGGGGGTCTAGTTAGCCATCAAATCAAACGGTATCATTTTGCTCTTTGAATAAAATAAAGAAAATTATCCGTTATTTATAAGATTAAAAAAGTTTACTTCTTGACCATCTTCACATTGGGCTTCTGTCCGAAAACAATCAGTGACGTTCTTTTTCATTTCACAGGATAAACATCTTAGTCCTGAAGAAATATATTATTAAGTGAATATAAAAATGTTCTTTGTCAGGGAATTAGTTTCAAACATACGAAAATACATGTTTTTAGTACATTATATGTATGGAAGTACTATACTTAACGACGGGACTATATTCATTTTTTCGCTATTCTTTAAGTTTTTAGTTAGGATTATTCCCCTTTGATAGAGAGCCGTAACAATTAGTGAATTAGTGATCGTTTGCTACAAAATGGCTGGCTTTCGAGGACAAGGTTTGGCAAGTTTTGTGATTATTGATTTCAAAATGTGAGATTTTGCTTCTGACCATTATAATAATTACATGCTAAAATGAATGTTTTTCTTTATTTGTCATTACAACTATACTATAAACCACTACACCTAAAATGACATATTTCATGTATGTACTAAATGTATTATGGAAAGTTTTTCCTATAGCGTTGTCTGTTGAGGTACATTGCCTTTGCCTAACGGCTCACCAGACAACATTATAGGAAAACAGTTCCTAAGGGAGAAGTCCATAATAGATTAATAGCTACTAGTTTTAAACTGATTTTCTGAAATTTGCTGTTTAAAACTACAGGACTTAAGTTAAAGAACATAAAATTGTCAAATAAAATTTTCAAAAATAAAACTAAAAAATTATGAAAATTAAGATATTTTAAGTGAAACCTGAAATTATTTGAAATATCTAGCTCTTTACTTTGGAGCGAATATTTAAAAGTTTAATTATTTGTTTTAGTATTTAGATGTATAAAGTGGAAAAAACATTAAAATGAATATACTCACCAGAAGTCCTTGAAAACATAAAACATAGGAAACATAAAATAAGTTCTGAAATTAAATGCATGGTATAATTCGATCTTATATGAGGATATAGTTATAATACAACTGTTCGTGATGAAAGGTATTGAATAAGTATAGAACTGGCTTTGGCGATATCTATTGACTATAGAATTGGTTATCGACTTAGTCCTTAGGTGAAAAAACATCAGATGGATATAATAATCGAAATAAAATGTAATGAAAAAGAATATTGATTATTATATTTATCACCATCTAAAGTATTTTTAATCGTATTGATAGTTGTTTTTTTTTTAATTAATTGTGACGAAAAAAATATATTTTTCATTGCGACTGAGATTAATATTGTCCGTGATTCTAACACACTGATCTTGACTAAATCGTCATATCAAATTTAAGGAATTAGAGTATTATAAGACGACAAGTATTTTAAATGTCGCAAGATTCTTTTCTTTTTCATTATTGCTGTTCTGAGAATTGTCATTAAAATTAGCAGTAAACTAATGACTCTGGGCATTAGCATTTCTTACAAGTTACGACCATGCCTTCTCTAAAATTACTTACACCTAATTGTTTAAATGTTAAGCGGAATTTGTTTCACCCCACCCTGACTATGTCCATAATTACTCCCTTCAATTGATTAGCGTTTGTTTTTTATGTACGGACTAGCTCAGTTTTGCTCTCGGTTTCCAAGAGTCAACATTTTTTTTTATTTTGATGAAGACCATATTGGAGGAAAAGTTGGGCAATTTTTACTTTTAATTTTAGTTGTTATTCTTTTTATGATTTTATAGTTGTTTTTGTTTGACTTGTGTATTTTGTACATTTAAGTCGTTTTTATGCCCCTTTTGACTCAATGGTTTTAGACTCAACCTTACACCAAATGTTCTTATATGGTACAGAGTTGATCTTTATTTTCAGCATAAGGTCCTATTCTAGACTAATTTCTTCAATGCGATGTTAACCTTACCGTTACTCTGATGGTCAAGCAACTAAGAGGACTGTACAAACAAACGTGGTAAAAATCAGGACCCTTTTGAATTTCTTTAAAAAAAAATTCTCAAGCACTCCATACTTATTTCACACAGCTAAATTCACGAACAAAAATATTTCTCACCTTTGTTGATAGGATGAAAATGCATGCTTTTAACAATCTGAAACAAAAGCCGATACAAAGTTTTTAAAAATTATATACATTTATTTGATATTCTTGGTTAATTGTTTTTACCGAAAAGGTAAATACTTGAAAATACAGTTTCGTGAGCGTCTTTTTATTAACAGCAGCTCAGTTGTTATGAAAATCTCAAAAAGCGCCTTTAGAATAGACGTAAAAAATTATAACTCTGTCTTTTGTATCAGTTATTGCCTTTTTCAATGTTGATGTGCCTCACATTTTCCACGGGAGTGGATGTTATTTTTTGCGCAAGATATACATCGTCACTACAAACCAATATGGCGTCGTGCAAGTTTCGTTTCCAGTGTTTAAGCCGAGTTGACTTTTAGGATATGCCTAATTGTTTGAAATGTTCACAGCTAGTTTCAGAATCACGTAGGAAACAAAATGAATTAATAAAGAGGTCATTGGATTAATAGAAATTCCAGTTTACTACATTACATTTAAATAAGAAAAGATACGGGGTAAATGTTAAAGATAGAACCTTCTATCTTCGAACTGAACAGACCAAATACAATGTATAGCCCTTTTCAGAACCTCATTTCCGAGATTCTAAAATTATAATTTGGGGCAAGTTATTTCCCTTGCTGGGACGTCGTACTGGTTCGCTGCAGTGCAGAGCAACCAGTAGGAAGTAAATGGAATTTATTTATTACTTTGATATACAAATATTTCCAGCTTTATAATCAAGTTTGATTACAAGTACAAATGTATGTTGAAGGAAAAAAGATTGTAATTAGTTCCCAAATTTATATAAACCAAACATTAACGTTTTAAAAACAGTTAATCTTTTATTCTTTATTGCAGCGAACCAGTACTACTTCCCAGCAAGGGAAATAACTTGCTTCAAATTATAATTTTAGTCAGAATTGTGATTCCGGAAATGAGTTTCTAAAAAGGGCTATATCCACGTACATTTGTAGATGTCACCACACAATCTTCACTAAAATGGGAAAATATACACTATGTGGGAAACCCTAAATAGCAACGAAAAAAAAACTAGATGGATAAATCAGCAAATACATATACAATATACATACATTGTCGGAAAATATACACATTTTATCTGTACGTACAAATGTACCTTAGAAACAGGTAGAAATGCAAACTTTACTGAGCAATTCTCACCTTTTTCGCGGCGAGTACAAATAAATTGTATATTTTCTAACAATGTGCATATATTGATTTTATCCTGAAACGATGAAATGTTATCTTTTTTAGGAAAATCGTGAAAATGAAACAATTCTGGGCTATTTTATGGAGGCGAGTTTTGGCGCGTAATCTATGGAGAATATGACGTCATAAACACTGTAAAACAGAACACAATTTATATTGCTACTAGACGAATATCGAAAAAATATTCGACAGCCTTTATTTGTATACTTAATGGACGACCATTTGATATTCTGGGGAGGGCCAGGAGGATTTGTTTTGAATGGGTTATTTATTTTTGTTGACTATAAAGACAGATTATTTATTTTCTGCACTGTTGAAGCATGCTTTTTCATTTTCATAAACAAGGGACTGATTATTTATTTTCACAATTATATTTATAATATAACACACCGCTTAGAACTAAATAATACCAACAATGTCAGTGAAATTATTCTGGGCAGACCGATTGTATCATGGTGTGGGAGTCAACTTGAAAAAATTAGCCGGTACGCAGACTTCTTTCTACAACCTATAGTAGTGACACAATGGACGTACACTAAGAACACAACGGCCTTTATAAACAAAAAAGAACAACTTCAACTACCTAATAATATACTTATGGCACCTCTCGATATCACAAGCATGTATACAAACATGAATCATGAGGAAAAATTGAGCGCAGTAAACAGAGCATGGCCCAAACTTATAAAATACGAGTATGAAATTAAATTGCCACCGAAACATTTAATGCTAGATATTATAAAAATTATATTCCAGAACAATGAGTTTGAATTCAACGGAAGAATTTTCAAACAAAAAGTACGGGTTCCAGTGGGAGCACCAGTATCCGCAAGCCTTACAGATTTCCGCATGTTCGAAAGAATTTCAGACTCATTCAATTTGTGTGACAGAATAATTTTACTGTCAGTTTATCATGACGATGGGTTCATTATATACAATGGAAAAGAAGACAATTTAAATATTTTTTTTCGAAATTGCTAATAATATCCACCAGCTGCTTAAATTCACATACAAAATGTCGTATCAGAGTTTGGAATTCTTGGACGTGGCCGTCTTTAAAGGCAGTAGATTCCTAGAACATGTAGAAAGGGTTGTCTAGATCTTAAACTATATCGCAAACCGACAGAAAACTACCAGTATCTGCATAGGTCTTCCCTCCACTGTTTTTAAAGGATTTATCATAGGAGAGATTACCAGACTAATTAAATTTACAAATAACCAAAATGATTTAGAATTTCAAATTAAAGAATTAATAGAAAACCTCATCAAAAGGGGATATAAACGTACAGAAATTCAACCAATTATAAAAGAAAAAATTAAAACACCGAGAAGTAAAACCCTTCAATACAGAACAAAACCTGGCAAAACAGAAATCCCTCTAGTACTAAGTACTAAGTTCAATCATCGGAAGAGCTCTTAATAAACACTGTCATCTTATACAAAAAGACGAAGAAGCAAAAAAACTATTTGTCAAATCGCCAATTATGGCTTACTAAAGACATAAAAACTTGAAAGATCACTTACATTGACTTAACATCGGCTAAACTCAAATAAAAAGAGGTTATTGGATACTAGATAATAAATTAATGTGTTTAATGTTATTGACATACACAGATGAACATTAACACAGACATGACAGAGAGAACTTTTGTTTTTAAGTACACTAAGGACCACCAGGTGTCAGACCCTTTCTGTTAATCGATGATTATGTTATTACATGGTTTTATTTCACACTGCAATTAAGTATGCTCATAATTAGGCTTGGTCTCTGATGATGGATACAGCCTTGGTCACTTAAAATTAAATATGACCTAAATAGATTTCCGAAACACGGGGTGAGTTCAGTTAGGATTTTGTTTAGATTGGTAATGGACATGTCTTAAATATTATAGTATATATATTATTAAAAGCTTTGGGAAAATTTTTCCCGAAAAAAATATGAAAAAAGACGAATTTTGGTAGAATCTGGTGCAATCTCATACTTTAAAAGATGCATTTATAAAATGGTTTAAAAGACCTCCCGAGTTATTTATATTCAATACATTGTAGGTAAGGTTATTTATTCTCAAACTACCACAGAACAAACCATTCATTTTTGTTATTATCAAGGCTGAGTTATTTATTTTCAAAATCCTCCCCCCCCCCTCCCTGCCCCCATAATATCAAATGGTCGTCCCCTAAATAGGCCAGTTGCAGGATGAATACTTTATCAAGTCACCAAATATAGTTGAGGAACAGTGCATATTTATTTATCCGATATCAAAGTCAGAGATAAACAACAAAAAGGACAATATATTCGTATATATAGAGACAATCACAGTATCGCATGCATCAGGAACAGAACAAATATAGGGAACAAATATAAACGAAAATACATGTATATACACAAAATGGAAACTCAAAAAATAAAATGACCAACCCAAGTTACATCCGAAAATGACGGATTGTTTAATATCAAGTGTTAGCCTTGAAGAGTGATCGTGTTAGTTCGAAAATATTGCTAGAAATAGCAATATTTTCGAACTAACACGATCACTCTTCAAGGCTAACACAGAGAGAACTTTTGTTTTTAAGTACACTAAGGACCACCAGGTGTCAGACCCTTTCTGTTAATCGATGATTATGTTATTACATGGTTTTATTTCACACTGCAATAAAGTATGCTCATAATTAGGCTTGGTCTCTGATGATGGATACCTGGCATTAATGACGTCAGAATACAGTTAAGTCGTAATATTGAATGACGTGATTTGTGCCGATTGACCCTGGGTCAAATGGTGCAGTTTATCAATAAAAAAGAAATAGGAAATTCGTCTATTAAAAAGTATGAAAATATAAATGTTCAGTGCTTTTAGGTAACTAAAGTCTTTCATTGTATAACGATCAACACATACCTTGTAAATGACAATTTTAAGTACTCATGTGTGCATGACTTTCTTATCTATCTATAGAAGAGTTTATTATTATCCACACTCTTTAAGTTCCTAGGTCATATTCGGCGGAAGATAAATTGTTTATCTGTTACTGGATTTTACAAAGCGCAGCATGTTGGGTATTCTGTAAGAGGCACTATATACATGTACATTGTACCCGTGTTTACATCCTGTTCTTATAAGTAGGGCCGTATTACTTATTTTTTTTAAAGTGAGTTGTTGGCCCATCGGATTTTTTGTCATTGATAAAATCGATGCAGCCACATACAAAATACAATACATTTTTAAAATAAATAATCTCAAATAGATAACAAACAAATGAAATAAATTCTAAAAGAAAGCATTAAAGTGAGAACGCAAAATATACTTTGATTTTTTTATGTGAGATTGGGGTTCAAACAAGAATAAAACAAAATGCTAGGCTTGTAGATGAGATGTACATTTGTAGTTGTTTTAAAAATTTTAGTTAATTTATTCCCTTAACATGGAATATTATTTTATATAGCTTTATTGACAGACTGGATATACGGTCATCTTTGTGTAATCCTATTTTGTACGAGAGCAGTTCACACTCACTTGTAGCATTTCATAATTCATATTTATGGATTTTTTTTTGTGAATGCCATAGCCAGTGAAATATTTGATCATTTACCTTCAGTTTTACTCGTGTTAAAAATGTAAGCTGTATAACTAAGCAAGCAAATGCATATCTGTCATGTCTGTCAGAATGGAAATCTGAATAAAAATGTATATAATATTTATTGCTCGTTCATACCAGCAATTTTACATATTGTGGCCATCTCTCGGTAGATTAATTGAAACAAATTAGAGGTACGCGGCAAAAGTAAGGTTTGTTTTAATCCGAGTATGTGTTTGGTGCTTGTGTTATATTTTCCATTTTGTAAATTATAAATTTCAAAATCAAATGTATCTATTTAAAAGTTGATGTCGTTATGATTTATTTTCTATGTTAGACACCGTTTTTTTTGTAACATCTTTCATACCGTGTTCGTTTTCGATATTCTCCGCTTTTCAAATTCACAGAATTTTTGTCCAGAACAAATTATGAAGATTTGTAATCCAATAATTTACTGAATGGGAAAAAAGGAGAGGGCTAGTCGTAATTGTTGTGTTTGAAATAAAATGACTGTAAATAATAACTTGCTGCAAAGTATGGTATAAATTAATCTGTTGTGGTTTTATAACAAATTTATAGAACTAGACTTCCGAATGATCTTTAAATGATTACAGTTTATTAGTAGTTGCATGACAAATAATTATATATAATTTTCTTTATGTTCTTTCTCAACATCTGATCTTCCATTAAAAGAGAATAAGGATTGAAAAAAATGTTGAAACGACATTAAACCTAATTGTATAGCATGACCAAACACATTTTCATCCAATAGAAGTCTAATATATTCACTAATACTTGAGTACCTCTCACGTTTTTGCGCTATACATAAGTACATGTATGAATGGTGGAAATAAAAATCAAGATTGTTAAAAAAAAAAGTCGGATAGGAGACGTTTAAATACAATTTTCTGATCGTAGAAAAGTATACGATACTAATCTTAAAGTATCGTCACAAAACTTTCGAAGAGGTAAGATAGTGGGGAAAAGTACACAGGACCGAAAATCTTAAAGTATCGTCACAAGACTTTCCAGAAAGTAAGATAGTGGGGAAAAGTACAAAGGACCGCAAATCTTAAAGTATCGTCACAAGACTTTCGAAGAGGTAAGATAGTGGGGAAAAGTACACAGGACCGAAAATCTTAAAGTAACGTCACAAGACTTTCGAAGAGGTAAGATAGTGGGGAAAAGTACGCAGGACCGAAAATCTTAAAGTATCGTCACAAGACTTTGAAAGAGGTAAGATAGTGGGGAAAAGTACACAGGACCGAAAATCTTAAAGTAACGTCACAAGACTTTCGAAGAGGTAAGATAGTGGGGAAAAGTACACAGGACCGAAAATCTTAAAGTAACGTCACAAGACTTTCGAAGAGGTAAGATAGTGGGGAAAAGTACGCAGGACCGAAAATCTTAAAGTATCGTCACAAGACTTTGAAAGAGGTAAGATAGTGGGGAAAAGTACACAGGACCGAAAATCTTAAAGTATCGTCACAAGACTTTCGAAGAGGTAAGATAGTGGGGAAAAGTACGCAGGACCGAAAATCTTAAAGTATCGTCACAAGACTTTGAAAAAGGTAAGATAGTGGGGGAAAGTACACAGGACCGAAAATCTTAAAGTATCGTCACAAGACTTTCGAAGAGGTAAGATAGTGGGGAAAAGTACGCAGGACCGAAGATCTTAAAGTATCGTCACAAGACTTTCGAAGAGGTAAGATAGTGGGGAAAAGTACGCAGGACCGAAAATCTTAAAAAATCGTCACAAGACTTTCGAAGAGGTAAGATAGTGGGGAAAAGTACGCAGGACCGAAAATCTTAAAGTATCGTCACAAGACTTTCGAAGAGGTAAGATAGTGGGGAAAAGTACGCAGGACCGAAAATCTTAAAGTAACGTCACAAGACTTTCGAAGAGGTAAGATAGTGGGGAAAAGTACGCAGGACCGAAAATCTTAAAGTATCGTCACAATACTTTGAAAGAGGTAAGATAGTGGGGAAAAGTACACAGGACCGAAAATCTTAAAGTATCGTCACAAGACTTTCGAAGGGGTAAGATAGTGGGGA
Organism: Mytilisepta virgata; assembly: GCA_028015205.1. Lineage (NCBI taxonomy): Eukaryota > Metazoa > Mollusca > Bivalvia > Mytilida > Mytilidae > Mytilisepta > Mytilisepta virgata. The sequence continues at coordinate 74,614,823 of CM051521.1, forward strand.
AAAGTACGCAGGACCGAAAATCTTAAAGTATCGTCACAAGAATTTGAAAGAGACAAGATAGTGGGGAAAAGTACACAGGACCGAAAATCTTAAAGTATCGTCACAAGACTTTCGAAGAGGTAAGATAGTGGGGAAAAGTACGCAGGACCGAAAATCTTAAAGTATCGTCACAAGACTTTCGAAGAGGTAAGATATTGGGGAAAAGTACGCAGGACCGAAAATCTTAAAGTATCGTCACAAGACTTTCGAAGAGGTAAGATAGTGGGGAAAAGTACACAGGACCGAAAATCTTAAAGTATCGTTACAAGACTTTCGAAGAGGTAAGATAGTGGGGAAAAGTACACAGGACCGAAAATCTTAAAGTATCGTCACAAGACTTTCGAAGAGGTAAGATAGTGGGGAAAAGTACGCAGGACCGAAAATCTTAAAGTATCGTCACAAGACTTTCGAAGAGGTAAGATAGTGGGGAAAAATACGCAGGACCGAAAATCTTAAAGTATCGTTACAAGACTTTCGAAGAGGTAAGATAATGGGGAAAAGTACACAGGACCGAAAATCTTAAAGTATCGTCACAAGACTTTCGAAAAGGTAAGATAATGGGGAAAAGTACACAGGACCGAAAATCTTAAAGTATCGTCACAAGACTTTCGAAGAGGTAGGATAGTGGGGAAAAGTACACAAGACTGGAAATCTTTCAGTATCGTCACAAGACTTTCCAGAAAGTAAGATAGTGGGGAAAAGTACAAAGGACCGCAAATCTTAAAGTATCGTCACAAGACTTTTGAAGAGGTAAGATAATGGGGAAAAGTACACAGGACCGCAATAAAAATGCAAGAAACGACTGCATAGAAACTAAAGCACTATCAAAGGGAATCACGTGCTCCGGAAGTTAAGTTATGCCTGTCCTAGTCCGTTGATTGCACCTGTCACACTGTAATCACTGAGGTGTTAATTCCAGGAAGAAATGAATTCTAACCGAAGACACCTAATTGAGGCATTGAAATTACAAATTTCCAGTTTTAGGGACTATAGTCGCCTTTTCACCCTGTTGGTTTGTTATACTGTATAACGGTTATGCAGTGTTCTTTCTTTTTTCACCATTGAATTAAATATTTCCTGGATTGCTTTTATTGTTTGTAAGATTTTCCATTTCCAGAATTAAGACGAGGAATAAATACCTCCTATGATGCTATAAATACACCTACGTGTGTCTATCTCAAGAAACAACACTGGGTATTAAATTCAGTGCAAAGTTCACTTTTCTTTGAATGTTTCTGTATAGAATACTGGTGACCGTTTCATTTCTGTACACTAGTATTTTCTTAATTACATAGTTTTTAATCGCTCAAAGACCAACAAACTCCCTCGGTGTTGCAAATCGATAAATCTTCAATCTAATATAATGTGTTATTGACACAGATCGTTACCTTCTGAAATTAGTGCAAAGAATTGGCTTATGTCCTGAACGTTTTTCAAGGATAAACTTTTTTCTTGTGATCAACAAAAGAATTATTATCAACGATTAAATCATAGCCTATTTACTAATTATATTATATTATATTTCATGCAAGACAAAAACCGGTTTGTTGAAAACCTCTCTTTTAGTTTTGCAAAATTTAACTATTAGTTATATATGGAGTGTTTATATGAATTAAATTTGAAAAATATTTTATATAATAAAACTCCTGGAAAGAAGAAAATTGTTTAATCAAATTGTTTTGAATTTTCATACTGGGATAATTTACTCTTCCTGGACCAATACATGATCATATATATGAAGTCTGCTGCTTTAGATATGCTCCAGGTCATTGCCTTATTTCTGCAATAAACATTCAACATGTCAATTTTTATGTCAGTTTAAAACATTTGAGGTAGATCAATACTAATATTTTTAGCAGATAGATTTTCCTAACTTTTTCCAGGCAGGATGTTGGATAAGAAATTTTAATTTTAAAAACATAGGTCACCGTTCTTGATTTTGAGATAACTGGGTCTTAATGTTAGTAAATTTTATATAGATTACATAGGGAAAATCAAAATGTCTGCAGATTGAATTTTTTATAAAATTGTGAAAAGAACACTTACCTGACATGCTTTCATATTTTTAAAAGAAACATTGTGGTCACCGTTCATTTTTTCTTGCTATTTCCAAAAAATAATATTTCCTCTACATTTTATTAGAAAAATTTTCCGCCAATTATCTCCCCTGAAAAGGGTTCTTTTTAGAATAAAATTTTGTAATTTTGCTATTTATGCATTTTTGTCATTTCTTTTATTTAAAAAAAAACTTAAGATATAAATTTTATATAATATCAAATACTAGTTTCTTGTTAAAAATATATATTTACATACACATTTGCAAGATGCCCGAAAAAGATGCTCAGTATATTAGGTATGATCTTCCTTAAGCCCCTTTCACACCTTACCGGATAATGCTAACGGACGTTGAACGGAAGCAAAAATTTCAATCCGTTCTTCTCCGTTAACATATGTTTGTTGTCCGTTCCTTATTCGGCAAATGCGTTACTTGTCCGGGGAAGTTCGGTGAAGTCCGTCCAGTCCAGTGGAAAATTTTGAACATGTTCAAAACTTGGAACGGACCGTCACCGAATAGAGTGACCGTTGAATGTACGGCAGGTATGCGTTATTTGCGGTACTCGTTCGTTCCTTTGCCTTTTCTTGTCCGTTACTTGTCTGGTTCACATCCGTTGGTTTACGATGGACCTTATTCACGAACGTATTATTATCGGACAGACAAAGGATTAAACGAATGTGTTCCGAATACTGACCGTATGTTAAATGGACAAAACAGACGAAAAACGCATAGAAATATCACATGAGAAATATCAACTTCTAAATGATTCAAAAGGGATTTTTAGCATGTATTTTATTATTTTTATTTTTTAGGTTGTTCTGCTTAAATGTTTAAATTAACATCGTCAGTAGGAGGAGGGGAGGGAGATCTCGTAGCTGCCCCCCCCCCCTTGCCTTTTCCAGATTTAGTTGCTTTTTAACCACGTGTCCGGCGTTCATGCGGTAAAGCGTCGTTCACAGGTAGCGAGAGCTTTCAGTAGCAACGGAGACTATTTCGTCACCGGATAACTATTTTCCTATCCGATCGTCGTCCTTTTGCTTTATAAGGTCAGGAATGACACTGAATTTAAGACAAAAATATTGAAAATAGCTGGTTTGAACTTGGAAATTGGAAAAGTTATTGGTTATTGGGGAATTTCCATGAAATCTTTTTTACACAACAACAAAAGCAACAATTAGTTATTTATATGTATATACAGCATCGTGAATTCTAAACTGTCTCCTTTTTTGCAAGGCTTGTAGAAAATAATAATTGGCGATTTTCTATGCATGCGATATAGATTATGCACGTTTTAATTTGGTTATAGCCTATGTCTCAAGGTACATAAAGTATAAGGATTCTAATTCGGTCTCTTGATATTTTAGTTCTTAAGTTAGAAATTAATCCCAGACTTTTCTAGCCTCACAAATATATCAAAACGGAAGAGATTTACTTTATTTACGTCAATAAATTTAGAGCGATGTTACAAGTTGTCTTGATTATGAGAAACACTGATAATCGCATTCGTTACGAAGAGAAAACGAAAGAAAATCTAGAGATTTACAATATATAGAGAATAATTTGCCCTGATGTACATACATGTATTTCAGACCCCGTTTATTTCTGGCTCTGAATAATACACGTTAGCTGAGCAGTTATTTCGGTCTATAGCCATATTCATTAAGAATGTAGCTCTCTAAAACATTTTAATGGGACAGATAAGTTAAAAGCTGTTCATGATCAGTGGTTCTGAAACATACCCACACGCCCGACAGCAATGTTTATAGCTATGCATAGCTATAAACATTGCTGTCGGATGTGTCCTTAGTTTTGCTATGAATTTTTCAAAATTATGATCGTCTTGCAAACAAAAATGTTTCTTCAATTTTAAAACTCAATTTAACAGACATGATATATATGTATGCCGGAAATTCTCTGCTTAATGTCAAGTCGAAGTAATTGAAAGTAAGCTACAGTTTTCTGATTTTTTTCTGAGTATGTAGAGCTAATCGATAAACTTTGAAAAATGAATAAAAAGGTGGGCATCTGTGCTTATTTATTTATTTATTTTGCTATAACCCTTTGAAAATACGTTCTGAATTCAACATTTTACTTAGGATATATAGGAATTTCCGACAATTTCGAACAGAAAGTCTATGAAAATCATCGATGTTAATCCTACAGTTTCGTGAAGAACTAATATAATATTGCCACATTCATGAGCTTTCTCTGATGATAGCTGGGGGTTCCTGTGCTCGATTAAGATTACAAGAAGGTACCAATTTCAGGAAATTTTTAGGCAACGTCATGACGGCGTTGCATCGCAGATTAAAGTTTTTATTTGGCAAACATCCATATCTGGCAAAAAATCCATATCAGTGTTGTGACATCATAATTGTTGCACCGTAAAATCTGGATCAGATTCGTAACGTTTCTTTACTTCGTAATCGCTATACTCCAATATCCGTAAATAAAGAAAATGGTAGAGTTTCCAATACCTGATAAAGGAATATTCCTTATAAACGTAGGTATTGCATTTTCCCACACTAGTTCCAATACCTCTCAGGACATTTTATCAATGATTTAGGAGAGAAAAGTGTTAAAATGTGTTTGTTGGTCACTTGTAAAAGTCGCCAACAACTTTGGAAACATAACATAAACAGTTTATAACACTCTATTTTCAGTATCGGTCCCGGTATCATCCCTCTACCCATATTAGCCCTCGCCAAGGCCTCATGCTGATATAGGAGTCTAGGGATGATATCTGGATTGATATGGAAACTTGAGTGTAATAATCTATATATATATCTACCACTATTATTCCATCCTTTTATACAAACAATAAGGTTTTATGTTTTATTTCATTTTATAATGTAATTGGTCATACGGAAAGATTTTAATTTTCCAATGAGAGGGTAGGCTTCAATGTTATAATAGCTTTGATTCTCCCTAAAAGCAAATTTATGCCTTGTTTAATTATTGTGAAAATGAATAAACATGTATCCTATTAAAAGCCTGAAAAAAAGAAGTTGCTGGTATTTAAAGTCGTAATGACGACACGTAAAAACGAGCCAGAGGCGTATTTTCTAACTGTAATTAGGCAATCAGTGCTCGATGTTTATTCAATTTCAGGGAAAATTAATCTGGCACTTTCTGCATTTAATGTGCATGTTAACGTCAGTAAAGGGTTGCAAATTGCAAATTAATTTTAATTTTTAAAATAAAATGTATTTCCAGTTAAACAGCCAGTGTCAATTAAGCTAACAGCCAGGATCACCCGAAAGACATATAAATCACTTGTTTCAATAACAACATTTGTTTTGATAAAAGCTGTACTCACCATGGGACTGAAGAATTTGTTTTGTCAAATGTAAGTCATTTCACCAAACATTTTTTAAACAGAGATGTTGAAATTATATTCTACCCTAGACGTTCAATGTAAATAATTAATTTCATAAGTCAAATGTTTATAATTATGAAACTATATAAGAAATAAACAAGGCGTTAAATGTGTTTAAGCAGCTATTTTAGAAAAACCTTCTTTATACGAGAAAAATAACTCTGTTTTATATAAAGGATTAAGGAAATAAAGCGGATTTCTTGATTAACGCCTATACAAATATATGGAAGCTTTATGTGTTTTCTTGATCTTGTGTATTCAAGATGAAAACATTTGGCACATCGTTTAATGAAAATATCGACATTCAAGAATGAAGAAAATTAATTATAATAAATTTTATGACCAGTTTTGATGCACAAGATGTGCACATTTCATCGATTTTCGACTCATCAGTTGTGTTCAATATTTAATGAGTTAAAAGCCGAAACAAACTTCTTCATATTGTGCTCGTCAGTTATGCTCACTGCAAAAATATTGAAAACAGTAATTGACGATTTTGTGTCCACTTGCTGACATCCTTTACATTTGTACATCTCTATACTATTTGTTTCACATCGCTGTTTACATTTATCTATTTTGGTCCTCTTCCAACCTTTGAAAAAACCAAAAAATCCAAAACGCTGAAGAGCAAATTCGAAAATGCTAAAGTGACCAAAGAAAGAGATAAAGCCAAAACTATCCCTGGACAGAAATATACTCGAGGGAGATACTCGTTAGTTTCCCAAAAATATTAACATTTTGGAACAGTAAATTTCAAGCGGGCTAATATGGAAATTTGACAATAAATTCAACTGAAAATTTATTATGGTGAAATAAAACTTACTAAACAAATAATAACTAAAAAGCCATTAGAAATCAACGGATATGGGGGATATGGGGGATAATGCCGATGAGAAGGCAACAATGAAATGTAATCCCAAAAGTACAAAACAATCTGTCGTACAGCCGAAATCATAGGTATTATGTGCCCACACTACATCATTGGCATTTTAAGACTCAATAAAAACAAGCGGTCACCTTGTTGGTAATCATACTGGTTTGACTTCTAACTATGTTTTATACACCAGAGAGTCAGCATAGATAAGGAGGATGTTTGAGTGCCCATAAAACGGGTCTAACACCATCACTGTTCAGTATCTGCACCAAGTCAGACTATCCAGACTCTATGTTGAGTTGTTTGGGGTTCTGTTAATTGGGTAGCATTGATTGATTAATATATCCTGTTATCCATTATGGGGTTGTACTAAACAAATTATAAATTATAGTGATAATCACAAAATGTAGCTAAAGATGTCAAAATCAAATCATTCTTGATCATATTTCCGGACACAAATTATGAATATTCTTGCGTGTCAGATACATATATAAAACCCGGGTCCGATATATATGGGACTTATAAGAGGGCCAATGTGAAGTTACTACGTGAATCCATTTCGACTCTCGTATCAGCTTTCATATCAGAACGAGTTGATATTATTATGATTATTAGGTGGCATTTTCCATGTCGGCCTTGGTATCATCCCGAGACTCCCATATCGGACCCAGGGCGATGTACGATAAGGGTCGAGGGATGATACCAGGGCCGATATGGAAAACTTTATGTCATAATCTATTTATCACATACTTTAAATTTCGATATCTACATGAATACACAACTGTATACATAATATGGAAAATGGTTCTAGATAGCTATAGAGCTGTACCAATCCAAATATGTTTTTTGCAGATGATTATACAGTGTATGAAATTTTTGAAAAGATGGCAAAATATATGAAAAATTCATAGGGGACACATTTTGAATGCGTTAATTAACAAATTTTCCACAAGTTTCCAATTTTGTTGTTGAAGACAACCGGGAGTGGGACGCAAAAGGATTTCCAATAGAATTCCATTATTAATCCGATATGGGGGCTGATATGGATTTATAAAGGAATTCTATTGGAACTCCGTATCAACCCCCATATCGGACCTGAGGGCTAATACGGATTAATTACATGTACAAACATGTACGTGTCATTTTATATGATGTCTTAGGGTGCGGATGATATGTATTTATTATCAGCTAGGTTTTCTGCAAACGTATATCGTAAAATATCCGCCGCGAGACACAATGTGAAGCTTTTTCGGCGAGTGAGCGTATATCGAATAAGATAGAAAGCTTCATATTGTGTCGAGAGGCTTATATTTTACAACAGTTGTTTGAAGAAAAATTGATGATAAATTTATCGTATAGTTAAGTAACAATCTTAATGGAATTTCTTACTTTCAAGGGCCATCCGCCTATAACCGGATGTAAATTCTTTACGACGCCACAGTGCCGAAATAAGGGAAACTCTGAAGGCCTCAGCAGGTCGATATATAGGCAAGGGGAAATACGATAAGGAAATTCTATCAACTTGAAACTGGTGGTTAAAATTTTATTAATGGTTTGAAATCTACTTGACATATTCACAGTGAATCAGAACTGTCTTTAACATTTCCGAAACTTTGAAATACATGAGAAAGGTTACTCAGCAAGAACACTTTGATCGATCTAATTAACGATCCGATTTCTTTCTGTCATGAAAGTCTTTATAAAAAACCTGACACGTTTTCCTTCTGTGAGCAACTGATTAATTCTTTGAACTTAAATTATCATTTCTGCCCAGAAAAAAATAAAAATGGACGACGCAAGAAGAGCTAAATGTTTAATGAAGTGAATAATTTTTGTTCATTTGTCATGTTTGTATGTTTTCAAACTTTTTAGGGAAATTGTTGATGGTATAAACACATTGTAGTTGGATGTTGTTCTGTGGTATATGAAAGGTTCAATGATTTCCGCGAGATTTATTCTTATGAAGAAAAAAAAACACAATACTGTGAATAAAAATGCCTTTTGGAAATATTATTATCTTCAGAAATAGAAATTATAACAACAGAAAATCAAATATCATTTATTAAATCTAATACATTTTTTACCAATAACAAAAGTTGTTTTTTAAAGTTTTCAAGTTAACAAAATATGTTTAATCATATATATTGTGTTGCTTCCGTGAATATGACTTCTGGTGATGGTTGGCACCGTGTGGTCGCAGTATCACGTGACCATTGCTATAATCTACGGAAAGATAGCGCGTGCTAGAAAATCTTTTTGTCTGTCTTCTGCTATCTGACGACTTTCTGCGAACGAAGAAACGATGTCTGCAACATTTAACCATCCTTTTTATACGAATGCGTATTTTTCTGCTAAATAAGCAATATATAATTGGATTAATACCACTATTAGACAATCCCAGCCATTGAGCAATAGGAACAATATAATTATTTAACAGGAGTACAGAATCTATGTTATTGTCTTTGTCAACAAGGAAATAAATCCAAAACTTAATAATATACAACGGCAGCCAAGAAAACAGAAAAAGTACAACGACTACCGATAGCATTTTAACTGCTTTCACTTTCGATTTGTGAATGACCCCGTTTGACCTATAAACACCCGGAGCGTTTCTATTCCACACACGAAATCCGATAAGAGAATAGCAGATAATTATTAATAGTAGTGGTACTGCATAACAGAATGTACAAATTCCAACGAAATATATCTTCTCCAAAGTCCTGCTTGGCCATATTTCTCCACAGACATACAGAATATCATTTTGGAGCGTTAGTTTGTAAAACAAAGCCATTGGAATCGATATTAAAAGCGAAAATACCCAGATAGCTAACATAATACATTTTGATGTTCTCCATTTCATTTTGTAGTTAAATGTGTAGCAAATGGCTAAATATCTGGAAAAAAACAGAGATTGCTTATTAAAAAAAATAAGATATGAAATAGATACATTGTATGTAAAATTTTTAGAAAAAATTGTAATTTAAGAAAATATATATCATTTGTTCATATATTTTTTTAAAAACTTTAAATGTTTTTTTATTAAGTAGAAATTTTACATTCTTTTCGCTGATACATGTATATACATTGTATTGTTACATTGAGTGTGGTGAAATACCGGGATTTCCGAGTGAAATCAAATTCGATAAAGTCATATTTCACTCTAGGAAGTGACGTAACAATAGCCTTCGCCAACAACGTCGCTATACAATGGTCAACGCGTAATCATATAAAAACATAATCCCTTGTATTTTCTCGTTAAAATTTCTGAATACATGGAATATTTCAATGTAATAAACAGAATAACTATCTTGAAATTCGAATACCAAAGATCTACAACTAGTGACCGAAAAACACTAATAATTCAATCGTGCGCTACGCGCACTCGTGAATTAATATGTTGTTCGGTAACTCGTTGTACCTTGTTAGGTATTCGCGTTTCAAGATTAGTTGTACTATAAGTATTTTATTTATGAAGAACATTAGTAGTAAATCGAAAAATATTAATTTCGACAGGATGAGCATTGTAAAGGAATGCTAAAAATAGTCGATTATCTCCCTGAACCAAATTTTCCAGATGGGGGATAATTCTAATTCAATTATCTCCCCTTGGTTACTTCATTAAGACAGATAACTGACTATTGTGTATCATTTAAATTCTATTTCTTGATTTTTTTCGCTGATTTTTTTTTTACACCATGATTGTACACAGATGGTATTTGTGACGATTATGTTATTGTTCAGTAAAAGCATGTACTATTTTCCAAATTGATGACCGTTTTTCTATCATATAAAATGCAAAGTAAAAATATATTACATTAAAATACAGAAAATACAAACTGTGTTGAGAACGCTTAGTACTGTTTTACTGGCTCTATTTTACAGCTATTTTATCACAAAATGAAAAGGGAAAAAATAGACATGCGTGTTGTTGTTTGTTCCAAAAAAAAGTATAATATTCAACTATTATCTATACCTGTCAACTGCAATTGCTGCCAGTGTGTTAACGGATGCACACACAGAGACGGCTTGTAAATATGGAGTCACTTTGCACATTATCGCACCATAACGCCATTCTGAAAACAACAATAGCAATGTACAAAATTAATGTTATACAGTATTTTTTTATCACGTTGCATATTTATATGTTTTTAATTATTAAAATTGCCACTTTTGAATTTTTACTAGTTCAGTTGATTATATTTCTGTACTGTCACGAAATTGAGTTACTGTAGGAGTATCCCCGCGAGGGGAGGGGGGGGGGGGGTCGTTCACGGCTTTATCCTTAGATGCTTTTGACTAACACCTTTGCACAGTTTGGTATTTATCTGCTGTTCAATGTATTATAATATAGATGTGGATTTCAACATTTTCGACTTCGAGCACAACTATCATGAGTTCTAAATGGACGATTCATGCAATTCTTGTGCATCAAACTTGGTGTCATAGAATATTTGAATGATTGATTTATGAACATAGTACTAAATGGTGATTTTTCAGACCTACAGTTCGTTTTGCATACATAATAATAATTATATGCAGTCATAAAATTAAAAATAAGGGGTTTTCCTCAAGATACTGGTCGACATTACAAAACAAATAAGAAATTTAATATAATTCATGGCCAGAGAGAATGTAATGCAAGGAGATCGAAATAACTTAAATACAGTGTTGTTGTGATGGATGTCGGCTTTCTGCGTGATAATTAATCAGACATTCCCCTGACTTCAAATAGCCCTCTATTCTTCAGGTCCAAGCAAATAAACCCAAAAGGCTGTCGACTGTTTGGGATAAAATTACCAAAATTTCTCTATATAAGAGTATCGATTGTTTCCTTTCTAAAAATTATTCAAACCACCACCTCAATTATGGATAGAGAAATAATGTTTTTCTTTAAGACCAGAAAAAATTTGTAAAGGAAGACATCTAATCCCATTGTCAGGACAATTAATGATGGTATTGACGCAGCGCAAAAACAAGACGTTATGTTGCAGTAATTAAGACCAGTCGAGAAGGTCATCCTAATAATTATTAACAGTGAGATGTGAACAAAATATGAACAGATAATAAAATTGAAGTTTGGTGAATAAACCGTATAATACAGAAAAGAATAACCAAAAAAAAATCAATCAATCAACTATAGCGGTATATGAGAGGTCTTAGACAAAAATCAATGTTTTATCTAAAAAAATAACCGTGACAGTATTTTAAGTTTTCTCAACTATCTAGTAATAATGTTCATTTTTATTTGAATGCACTCATATGGCTATTAGCATAATTATTATGAATCTATTATCGCATTCAGATTCACTGTTCTTGTTGATATGACTATCTTGTATATAGTTGTATTATATCTATATTGTTAACCTGGTCAGTAACTTAAAAATCTGATATTTTGATAGCTTTGGGTTAAACATAGATATATCCAGTATCAGGGTCCTGTTTCACAAACATTCGGAAATTAGTCCTAAAGGTGATCTGATTTTAACCTGGTACCCTGGTGAAATATTTCTTCGCTGCGCTAGCTTCACTTTAAATATAACACCAGGTCAGGCCACATGGTCTCTTCCTTGTCACTGGATTCTTTTCAGTAGCTATTTTAAATCTAATACTTGCGCATAACGCGATTCCTATTCTTGGAATGTAACGCGATTCCTATTCTTGGAATGAGGCAAACCCTATTCAAATCTTACGTCATTGTTTATATTCCATGACAACAAATGTGACGTCCTTTATTCTATTGTACAAAAATAGCATCGGCGGAAGTGACGTCTTCATATGTATTTTAACGTTAAACTCAATTAAACGAGGTTAAAGTGTGGTCAAATATTATCTCTTTACTTTAAAATCTTTACAAACATTTTGACAAAATTAAAAATAACGGTACTGATAAATATCTGATATTGTATTTTGTCAGTTATTTTTATTTTCGTTGGCGCAAGGGATAATACTATGATATATTCGTAGTATTCATTCTCCATGATAACCCGAATAATCCAGTCGTTATATTCGCTCACTTCGATCACTCCATTTACCGAAGGAGAGAATGGATACGGAAACGGCTTGAATTACTCTTCCGGATCCAAGATTAGATCTGCTTTTAGGTCTCTATGGATATCCTGGAACCCGTCTTGACTGTATTCGTACAAATGTTTGTGAAACGAGGTCCTTAGCACATGTTCATGCGAAAGCATATGTTGTCTAAGAACATTTTCACAGTAAAATGTTTGCAACCGTTTTAGTTGCGTTTGTGACTGATTGTTGTTGAAAACATCAAAACGTCATGTTGTTTGAAGATAAATTTTATCATACCTTGTTAGTTTGTTTTTTTTTCGTGAATTTTTGCACACGTCCTGCTTTTATGTATTGGCTATCGCTATCATATAATTTCAATAGAACAACTGAAGCAGAATCTGGATTTTCCAACTTTTTCAAGCATATTTGCCGTTTATATATAACTCGATTTTTGATATCCTGTTTTAGCTCACCATATATTGATCAAATTGTTCATTTTCAGAGAGACGGTAAAACGGATGTAACAAACAAATTAATTTTGGCTTTAGATCTTAAGGTTAATTACATTTGACCATCAACACAATAAAACACCACTTAAATACAACACTGATGCAATTCAATGGCTAAATGAGACCACGAGGGTTCTATCATAAAATAAATATAATGAGAAGAGCCTCTTACGGGCAAAACAGACCAGAGAAAAATCGACTTAACTTGTAAATGTCACTAAAGTTTGCTTATTTAACTTCGATATTAACTTTTACGGTTATCTGTTAACGTGTGCTTGATGAAATTTAAAATTCATTTCAACAACAATTACAATCGAAAGAAGAAGACTGGTATTCATAAATTCAAGCAGACATACATATTATATAATTTTTATATTAACAATATTTCTTCCAAAAGTAATTAGTAGAGCTAATCGGTAGAAAAAATCGTGATGTCAACCATTAAATTAATGAAGGGATGTCTTCAAGCTGATTGCGAGAAAATGTTAGTAGCCTCTCTGTAATCTTGTATCTAAAAGTCTTTATCGGAAACGTTGGTTTGAGATTTATGTTATTCCACTGACGTCAAACAGCCTTCCTAAAAACCGGTTGGGAGAAAAAAAGTTGTTTTTACTAGAATTGTAACCGAATGGTAGCTTTAACACTTTTCTATTATATACTGATAAATGTATAGGTTACAATAAAATTTTATTTTATCATTATTTTATGAGCTCATAGAAATATAAACCGGTTAAGAAAATAACATAGCCTGAAAATGTTTATTGATAGGACGCAAAGCTCCACACAAAACAAGTAAACATATGAAACGACTATAATTTTTATGAATAAGGCATAGAACAATTCTTATAAAGAGCGTAAAGAAACGTTTCCATTCTCCATTCTATTACCGATTTTTCTGATCACGTATTTCAGCCTCTTTGGAATGCGTACAATGTATTTTTGGTAAATGGGGGAGTAAAACTATCTTTTTGGGTGATTACGGTGTTTATCTTTAAGACGCTTCCTAATTCAAGTAATCTTATGTATAATTAAGTGTTCGCATAATCCAAGAAGGCGCGTTTTATTAATGGTGTATCTACTGGCATGTTTATACAGGAGAAGGCCTCGATAAGTTTTATAGTTTGTGCCTGATACTATTTAAATCCGTGATTCCAAAAAATCTGCTAGTTATTAAAGTATTATGGACTTTATCATGAATAGTTGACAGGTATGAAAAACCGTTTCCCAAATGAAAATGAACCTATTGTCCCTTCCTCATACTGGTTTTGACATGGGCAGCATGGCGGGTGACCTGCAGGATGCAGAGGCTGCTTACTCTTCCGAAGCACCTGCGTCTACTCCCTTTTTTTTTTTTTTTTTTTTTTGGGGGGGGGGGGGGGGTCATGTTGTTCATATGTTTTTAGTTTTTAATTATAGTGTTTGTATTGTTTTCTTCTTGTCGTCGTTGTTCTCCGGAGTTTTCCCTCCTTCGAATATCCCTTTGGTATTTCTTGACTGTACTTATATTAGAGTTATTTCCCTTGAAATCAATACAACGATAACTCGGACAACTGAGAAACGATGACATTGGTGAACGTTTCGTTAGCTTTTCTGAGGGTAAAAAACTGCGTGTGAAATAAACCATCAGTCAAATTTAAAAATGTAAAAAAAAAATGTGCATGTTTAAAGGTCTAACAATGGTCATTGTTCTTCAATGATATAAACAATAATTACTGATGTTGAGGGCAATATCACAATATCACGCTTGTGCTTTGGTATGGACCAGGCAAACTGATATGGTCCTGGCCGAAGTCGAGTCTATAGATCGTGATATTTCCCTCAGCATCGGTAGCTATTGTGTAAATATTTGGATAGCTCAATAATAAATTGTATGGTAAAATCTTAACTTTATCATTTTATCGCACTCGGAAGACCTTTCAAGCCATGTTTTTAACAGTATTTAATTTTATACGAAATAAATAATGTTGTATGATAATAGATAATTGTCAGCAGTGGTCATTAAATATCAATAAACCCTACCTGAGTCATTATTACCTGATCAAAGAAACTAATGATTGATTTTTACTGACAAGCATTTATCTTGCAATTTTAATCATATCAGTGGCTACCTGTTATACATTATATTGTTAAATTTTCTCTTGTTTAATGTTTTGTTTTATTACTTGACATTTGGATCACTGATACAAAATAAATTCTTAAGTTTGCACAACAAATGACCTTTTTCATTTTCAAACATCTATTACGTAAATGTTAGAGCAATATTTGCGAAAGTTTGTTTGTCGAGTGTTTGCAGTGCTGAATTAAATTGTCTATAAACATATTATGCCTCGGTGACATTTTAAAGTTTTCTTTATAAAATATATGTTACAAAATTAAAGAATTTAACAAGAGCAATATAGCATCTTGTTTTTCAATAAATAAATAATTGATGCATAGAGAGTCGAAAAAAGTTATAAACAGAAAATATCTGTGCCTACGCATGAAATATTACGTCATGTCTGGCTTGACTCTACGTAAAAAAACAACCCTAAAACAAACTTTGATCGTGCATGTCCTTATATGGTAATTTGCATTACCTTTTAGGTACTTTTGGCATTTGAAGCTGCCCTTAATAATTTTACGCTATTTTTCTGTACACATTCAGACACTCCTGACTCTGTTATCATCGGCAGACAGTACAGCGTATTCAGTTTCCGACAAAAATCTCCTTGGAACAAAAGTGCAGACATGTAAATTCAGCACAATACAACTGAATATTTGGTATCCGATTTCGATAGTGAATGCCGGTAACAAACATGTTGTATGTTGCGCGAATTTTTAGCTCCTTTGGTAACTGTGTGGGTTTTTTTTACAGTTCTAATTTACCTTCAAAGTGCTTTGTTCATCAAATGTATTTCATTTTATTTATTGAACATAAGTAAATTAAAAATTAGAATTTTTTTTATTATTCTATAATATCTTGAACAAACAACACTTTACAAAAGATTAATGCACACATAACTGTCATCATACCTTATGTAATAAATTAGCAAGACACAGATACATGTACTAGTTTCAACTGAATATATTGTCGAAAAAATCTGAAAATGGTTGGTTTCATTATAACAACAAATTCAGTGTGTTCAACGTCAATATTGGGATGAAACCAATATGGTCGTTGTAAAGAGGGTTGTATATCAATTCGGCAAAACACGTCAGGTGGACAGGCGATTCCCAACAGTGATGAAGAAAAATCTGGTTTGATATAATTCAGACAGCTTCTTATTTTGTTATTCCCTACTTGCGGATATTGGAGTTATCTCCCATATGCCCGAGTTATCTTTCCTGACAGAAGGTGTCTTGTATTTGACACAAATGGCAAAACGTACTTTTAATATTGTCTAAAAAAATATTGAATTTGGGAAGGCCTTCATAAGCCATGAAAAATGTGAGGAAATATATCCTAGAACATATCATTAATGTGAGTGGAGGATATTGATAGGGAGAAGAAATAGTCTGCAGAAAAATGAGTCTATAGAGGGAGACCTCCAAAGAACAGATAACTCCGTAAATATGTAACAATGGGACTATGACTGTTGATTGACGTTTCACTGTTGACCTTTCCTATTATTTTTAGTTTTTAATTACTGAATGAAAATGAAATCCAGTAATCATCCTATCTTTTGTAATAAATGATTTCTATAAATTGTATTTATTAAAATCCCTGTAGATTTAGATAAAAGCGTTTATCATTGGAACGTTATATAGTAAAATGACTTCTGTCATTGTAATACTATCATATATTTGTACAAGATTATCATTTGGAAAATTACTTGACCTAAAACATTTATCATAACTTTTACATTCCACTTTGGCGATAATGTAGAAGACAATTTCTCAATTTATCATTATTTAAAATTATTGAGCTTTACTGGAGGATAAGAAATACGTAATTCATCTTTTTAATGAAGCCATGCAAAATTAAAACATGAAGCAAAAGTCGAACAAATGACAGATTTAATATAACAAATCCATAACCGCCGGCACAGGAGCCAGCGACCTGCTATTATTTTACTTAGTGGCCAAACTGGTCTGTACTACTCGATCTTTGAAGAGTATGTGAGAATGCAAATACAATTCTTTGATACCAATTTTGATGCACAAGATCTGCATATTTCGTCTATTTACGACTCATCAGTTCTGCAAAAGCCCTAAAATGTTGAAAACCAGAAAAAACAATCCAAAAAGCTGAAGAGCAAAGTTAAAAATGGCAAAATGACCCAAAATTTTAAGTCAAAACCATCCAAGGACAGAGTTATGCACGAGGGAGATACTCCTTAGTTTTCAAAAATTTTACAGGTTTGAACATGTAACAGTAAATTAAATGTGCTCTCAAAGGTACCCTTACCTTATAGCTTGTTGCGTGAATGGATGAGTTAAGCATTCCACACACAAACTAAATTGGAAGAAAGATAGATGGAACGGATATTCAAAATAAAGAATTCTAAAGGAAAGATGGTAATTGGGAGAGATCATGTATAATTTCATTTAAACTTTAAATGAATTGTAACTGGTAATTATATATGTTTGTTTTCTGTTTTTGCAGTTTCCTATCGAACCTTTTCTAAATCAGAAAAGCCGGAGTTTTGTTGACTTTCTAACCGTATAGCCAGGTTATGTGCCATGCGATTTAACACAAATAGTATCATTCCTATGAGACCGAGGACACATATACAAATCGAACGTGGACACCACGGCTTGAAATCTTACCCAATGGTTCTGAGATTCCCCCTCCCCTTCCCTATCTTTTCCTTACTGCTGCGGCTTTCAAATAGAAAGTAACCAATAGTTACGAGTTTTATTTCGGGTTTCAATTCAACTGCCAATTAAGTTGGATATGAAATCCTACTAAGCTTGTTTTAAGGACGATAATTATCTCAATGGCACATGTGTTTATTTCTCAGAAAATAAGAAAATATAAACTGACAACTCGGTTAAAAGACGATAATTGTCCTAGGGGCATTTCTAGAAAAATAAGAAAATATAACTTAATTTTCGATAATCTATATATGCACATATCTACATGGTATCTATCACTCTATTGTAACAAACATCAAAAGATATACCGATTCAAGTGTATAAATCAACAAGTCCTATTATTTTTTAAATATTTTATAATACTCTCATTGGATGAAAACTGTCATGTGATTCAAAAATAAATTGAATGTTTTTACAAAAATTGAACATCGCGGGGAAACAACCCTATTGTTCATCTCAAAACATCCCAATTTTCCCCCGCAATGGAGACAACTGCGTAATCGCGAGAAACAACCCTATTGTTCATCTCAAAACATTCCAATTTCCCCCCGCAAGGGAGACAATTGCGTAATCGCGAGAAACAACCCTATTGTTCACCCGGAAACAACCCTATTTTTCATCTCAAAACATTCTAATTTTCACCCGCAAGGGAGACAACTGCGATATTCGTCTGAGAGTTAAATTATGTCTTGCTCCCGTGGAGAAAAAAATAATAAAACAATTACGGCCCTCATTTGAGGTAGAAATTCAGATTTGGCAACCCTCTCGGGTCTCTGATCAAAATAACAATTGTTCAGAATAAAGAAATAGTGATATAAAAAATTATATCGTGTATATGACAATAATAACAACATTTTTAAAAGACAGATGTAACTTGCAACTTATACAGTTTTAATCTTTGAAATACTGTTTTTTTATCTAGAAGATTTGATCTCCGTTTTCATTGTTACTGGATAAAGAAGTATGGTACACTCTTTTTAAGAATACAAAATGTGAGACTCGCTTATCCAGACTATCAGAAATATTGAATAAGGAAAACAGTACTATATACACAATTAACATATTTATACTCAATATAAATCCTATTTTTATTGTAATGTTTTTCCATGCCATTTACTTTTTAAGACCTATACTTAAATAAATAAAGTGGCGAATGCTTTATCAGCAGACAGACAGGTGTTAATAATTCCATAATACTAATGGCATTGTTGTTTTGAAGTCATATGTAGAAATATCAATAATAACAGCACAATCAGTAAGTGAATTGAGAATTGAAAAAGGTGAGAATTTAGTTGTTTTAATTTTAATTTTAATTTCAAAAAAGTATTTTAGCCAAGTAGTTTTAAATTAGAAACTCTACTACAGAAAGAGAACGATAGCAACAGCATTTATTGTTGATTTTAAGATAACCTATTAATGTCAAGCCGAAGTAACTGAAAGTATACTCGAGTTTTCTGATTTTTTGTCAGTATGTGGAGATAATCGATATACATTAAAATATGAAGGAAAAATGGTGTACCCATTCTTGTTGTTTGAAAATAATTTCTAAATTCAACATTTTACATGGGATATATATTTTCAATAATTTCGATCGAAAATCATTGATATAAATCCCATAGTTTAGTGAAAAACTACATGTAATATTATATTGCCACATTAACGAGCTTTCTGGTGATATAAAAATATTTGGGGGTTCCCGTGCTCGATTTCGTGGTATCTACTGAATCTACAACGGGTACTAATTTTAGGAAATTTTACGGAGTTGTGAAACGTTTATTCATGGATACCCATACTAGAATTTTTGTGAAATATTTCTTGAATATAACAATTATTTTAGTAAAATCTGAAGAATTCTATAGAAGGCGTTTTGCATGCATGCCGGCTGTACGATAATTTTTCAAAGATGTATCAGGAATATTAAAACAGATTTTATTAGATTTTATTGCATTTTGTGGCATGGAAAGTCCAAACAGTTGTAGAATTTCCCCGTTCTGACAGTTTGCTTGCTGAGATTCAAAAGAATGGCGGTGTTATTTTGACTATGACGCCAAGCACGTACTACCCATAATAAATCGTAAATTTTAATACATCTTTAATAGCAAAGCGGAAGAAGCACACCATATTAGAATAACACTTTTACTTGTGTTAAAAAATAACAAACGTGGAAATGAGAGTAAAACAGATTAAATATCTGTATTATCTATGAAAACATTTCACATGTAATTTTAACGAAAAACGCATTAAAAATGACTTTAGAGGGTAAAAAGAAAAGTATTTGTTTTTCCATTTACGTATTACGGTATCGTTAACATGCGCTCAATGTATTTTCTGAAAATGAATTTATCTGCAAAACTCGATTTTGGGAGTAATTACATTTTTTTCTTTGATACAAATAATCCTGTGTATAATTAAGCCTATAAGAGTAATCCAAGTAGGTGCTTTTTTTAATTGAGGGATCTACTGGCATACAGATAACTGTGAGAAAAGAGTGGGATATGGAGATATTAGTTCTGTTGAATAGAATGTTCGTTAACCTTGAGTTTTATATTCTCGATGGGGTTAATCTAGCCTGTGAAAATTTCAATTTCTACATTGAATTTCCAAATAAAAAGTACTTAATACGTTTTCTACTCTTTGAACTAAAATATCATCTCAAGCTTTGTGTAATTGTAGAAAATATTTGAAGCGCATCAGCAATATGAGTAAAGATGGAACAACAACTGCTAATCTACAGTATGGTGGTCATAAGACAACATACGGAAGGGTTTAGGGAATAGGACTGAATAATAAAATAAAAAACAAAACGGTTCAGTAAAAAATATCTAAGAACGGTGCTGCTCAGACAATTAACGAGATATGGATTAAGTGTGGACAAAACGGATTCCAATAATTAAAAAAGATAAAAGTAAATCATGGACATGGTTGATATTTCTGATAGTATTATTATGTCTACACTATTACTACATTTACACCAAACATCCTTCATTAGGCTGTACCTTTAATCAAAGCAGCATCTATTCCTTTGGATGTTTTTTTTTATGATTTAATCTTACTATACTCGAACTTTTTCGTTTGGTATTGGGTTTTTCAAAATTGTTCATTTTGTTTTTAAATCTGAATTTATACATCAAATTTCATCAAATTCATGCTTTGAGCATGCGCACAACTAACAAATGTGCTTGATGTTAATCAGAACCTGTTGTCTCATTTTCTCTAAACATGCAGCTTTTAGGAGTAAGAGCAACGCTGGTCGACTCTGAAGCAGAACAATGTGTCTTCCTGCAAACGGTTACCTTGTGAGCAAGCACAGCTAATTCTGTCTATTACAAAGGAGCTTATCCAAAAAATGGATGTTAAACAGCAATTAATTTTTCTACATACATGTACGTGTCTAGTTGAGACTGCTATTGTTTGGTTTGTCCGTATGATAAACCACATATAGACTTTTTTGCGTAAAGCACATACATACTGTTATAACCAAAAACACTTGAAACGAAAAACACCATCAAAAGATCGTGATCAATGCGAGTCTATGACTTATACAATTGATAATAAATAAAGGAGAGAAGAACGTAAGAAAACAAACAAAACAAAAGTAAAACAAAACTGCATCAAAATATTATTACTATTACACAAAATATATACATATTATTTACTTACCATTAAATACATGGGTGAGCAGTGTAATCGGTAGACAGAAAATGGCAACCAGTATGTCAGCTATTGCCAAATTAACAATGAAAAAATTAGTCACCGTATGCATCCATTTGTACTTGGTAACTACCACAATAACAACGAAATTTCCAAAAAGTGCGAATAAAAAAGCTATACTGTACGCTAAAATGTAAATTGCAATCACCTCGGGTGGATGTTTTAGTTCCGATTCGAAATAAAATTCATCCGTCATATTTAACTGTGAAATGTTATGTTTTTCTTCTAAAATATTAAACGGTACCATTTCAATCTCAATCTTGTTACCAAAGCTGATATTGTAAAAAAACGACATATCTAATTATCCAG
Organism: Mytilisepta virgata; assembly: GCA_028015205.1. Classification (NCBI taxonomy): domain Eukaryota; kingdom Metazoa; phylum Mollusca; class Bivalvia; order Mytilida; family Mytilidae; genus Mytilisepta; species Mytilisepta virgata. The sequence continues at coordinate 74,636,509 of CM051521.1, forward strand.
CAAAATATTCAAATTTTTTATATTAATAAATTCGCATTGTTTTCTGTAATTACAAACACATCATAACACGCCCATTTTCAAAAACTTGTTTTCTACTCTGTCAAAAATCTTCAAGAAAAAGCCGGAAAAAAAATTCTTAAACGTTATAGTTGCAGGTATATCAAATAAAGGTAACGTTTTCAGTGTTAGCCTTACAGTATTGTATATAATTTTATATTTTATACGTCCTATCATTTATTGATCGATTCATTTGATTGGATTGCTCGAAACAACGCATTCATTCATCCATCTTTGTATGATGTACACTGTTTACCACGGATATAATAAAACTCTTATTTTCTTTTTTTTCAGTCTTACTATAATGAAAACATGTTTTTGTATAATAAATCACACCAGATGCCAAAGTTTAAAAATGTCTATCTGAGAATGAATTATTTGTTAATTATAATCTCCAGGCACGGTTGTAGAATAATGTTATTTATAATTCAATATAGTCGAATTCGATATGAATTAATAGTTGTTTTTGTATGTTTACACTAGCTAATAATTACAGGTTGCTCGTGTTTTCTCATTAAATGATTTTAATGTCTGAAAATCTGCAACTTTTTTCTCTTATATAATGATTTGAAAATCTGCATCGCTTCAAAAGAAGTATTGTATTACTGTATAAAACCATCCAGTGTCAAAGCTCACTTCATTCAAGTCCTAATACACATGTTTTTTTGTTTTTTTTCACAAATTCCTTTCTGAGGTCTTGTCTCTAAAATCATAAATACACGGACACAGTTCCCGTTTTGGAGATATATACTGGTTCGCGGTAATGAAGTGCAGAAAATTCCTATAATGAATATACAAGAATTTTTACTTTATATTCAACAATTTTTGATAACAAAAATATCTGGAGTATTTTTTAAATTTTATGGCCGACTTGTTCCTTTACTCATATTTGGTGGGCTCCCTGTTGTTCATATGTTTTTAGTTTTGAATTGTAGTGCATGTATTGTTTTGGTCTTGTCTTCGTTGTTCTCCGGAGTTTGTCAGTTGTTTCGATTTATCCCTCCTTCGAACATCCCTTTGGTATTTCTTGACTTTATCACCCAAATATTAAAATTTGCTCGCTTATTTGGACTTATTATTGACCCCAACTACATGTATCAGGTCTACTTACATGAAATGATAGTTTTGGAGACATTTTAAAAAGAAACCGGAAACTAAGTTTGTAAAATGTACATTCATGTATCTTGAAAACTATGTGGAATTTACTTGGTAACAGGTATATACATGTATGTAGTAGGACAACACATACAATTTACTTTTACGACTTCAAAACTACTTACTTTTTATGTTAACCGTAGAAGGCAGAGATCAATAGGATTATTTTTGTTAAACTTTTAAGTGTTGTTATTTTTCTTGTTTGCTTAAAATCAAGTGGCACTTCGGTAGGAAAACAATTTCAAAAGTTCATCAAAGCAATCAGAAAGGTGAGGGACGTGACAAATATCGGATTTAAAATATTCATCACATTGATATCGCTGCATTTTGGGCTTGAGTTATGAAAGCCATTACCCAATGCTATAAACGTTTCCAATAACAGTCAAAGTTTATTGCCGTATTTGTCACGTCCCTTACCTTCCTTTCAAGGTAAGGGACGTGACAAAATTCCACCAAAGGTCGTTACTTAGGGTTAACATTGTCAATAAAGGCTTGGATGCCATAAATCTCAGCAATATCCTTCACCACAAAACAGTAAAATCTAAAATTACTCCATATTTTAAAGACCAAAACGTTCCACTTATTTCTTATTTCATACAAAACCTATTGCAACCAAGATTTTCAATTACAAACGGGCATTACAGGACCTCAATTTCGATGACCTGAAGTCTAAGTCCCCTGGCTGCTCCTGTTCGCCATCTCCATTGAGTTATAGTCCTGTGGGTCATGTTATCACTGGAGATCTAAATTTAGTTGATAATCAAAAGCTAAAAAATAAGCCAACGGTCCCAAATACCGAGAACCTCAGCTAATTAATTGGAAATATAATTTCAAATTGCTGATGGATTCTGTTGAGGACTATGTCAGAAAATGGACGTCAAAGGAACAGCCTGCTGACTCACTTTCAGTGTGGATGAAGGCTATTAGGTCAATGATACAGGTCCGAATTAAATCTACAAAGAGGATTACTGACGTCAGGATTTTATCAGGGATACGTTGATGTCATCACTCAGGAAATTTTTCGGTCGCCATCACGAATTGATTGACCGTTACAGTGTTCCAATATCTAAGATGATGTTGGACCTGTTCCCACTGTCGTAACATTTCATGTGCCTCCACCGATTTGTGACTACCACTAGATTGACTTTGTTGAACTTCACGATGGATGCCGTATACGGAGCAGGAACTGCTTACCCTTCCGAAGCACCTGAGTTCACTCCTGGTTTTTATAAGAGTCTGTGTTGTTCATTGTGTTTTAGTTTTCAGTGTTTATTTGTTGTGCCTTTGGTTGTTCATTTGTCTTCCCGGGTTTTGTCTGTCTAATGGATTGCGTTTTGTATTGCTCCTTAGGTATATTTGCCCTCTTTACATTAGTTTATATGAATCTTAGCACATGCTAGGAAGCTCTGTCATGTCCGTGTGTTGAACCCGTGTAACCTTTTAACAAGAACGGTAAACTGAAGAATACGAAATTGAAATATTGAATTTGTTGCTAATTTCGGATTTTAATCTGCTCTGCGATGTTTTTTAATATTATTGTTCCCGCCTTTACAACCTTAGTGCGCGAAAATGTTCTAACAAATAAGCATCAAAGCATATATTCTAAATTATTTGTTTGTGGTTGTTATATCTTAATGCCAGTTATAGAAGCAAGTTAGTAAATTATGTTGAGACAATGCCTCTAAAGGTACAAATTTTTCAATACAGTTTTGGGTGCCATAATTATGTGAATGTAAAAATAATACATGTAGTATCCGAATAGAAAAAAAAAAGATATAAAAATTAAAAAAAACAAATACAATGAATAAATTTTGAAATCAGTTTCAATGTAGTAGATATGTTTATTTTGTCAATAATTCCTCATGTGTGGCTGTAAAGGCCGGAACGATAACATAAAAAACAACGCAGATCAGATTAAAATCCGAAAATAACAACAATATCAATAAAGATAAAACCGAAATAATAATGGCGTAATGACGTAAAGACAATCAAACCTTACTGTAAGGAGGATAAACCACAAAAACAAAATGACAACACTACACCTTATATGTTTTTTTTTTTTCAATACTTCTGTCTATCGACACCTCTTCCAAGTCGGAACATCATCGGATTCGTCAGCTGATTTCCCGGCCATTTCTTATATGACACAATCACCCCTCGCATTTTCTGGCTAAAGTCGTAACTTACTGTATCTTGGGTCCAAAACTGGGCGGAGGCACCTGCATTGTACCCGGATGTGAAACAGGCGTATGACCTAGGTAGAAAGCAATTTTCTAGAAGATAAGCGCTGTTAACAACTTTGGTAATCATAAAGGAAATTACTACATGTATATTACATTTTGATAACCTATTGCAGTTGACTGCTTTCTCCTAAAAATACCTATAATTCAGGAATGTTAGTTACTTTTCTTATTTTCATACTATGATATAACAGACTTTTGTGTTTTCCCAATCTATCTTTCTGCGCCGTGAGTTATATCATGGAAGTTGGAGTTTTTGTCATGCCCATTTATAGACAGCAACTGGGAGCTATAAACATTATGACCAAACTTTAACGATATAGTTCATTTAACACAAATGTTTAATATAAAAGAGTTTTCGATTTACGACGTGCAAAAGTTATAAATCTGGAAAAAGCCACTCTTGGATTTAATACATTTTTGTGTTATATTTCATTTAAAGTAACAGTGTTTTCGATTTACGATGTGCAAAAGTTATAAATCTGGAAAAATTTATTCGGGAATTCTAAACATGTGTGAGTTTTTGTAATTTTACATGTATGTACGCACGTCAAATTTTCCCCTCATACATTAAAAAACAAAATATTATCCGGAAATGTCAGCATGTTCGACTCGCTTAAAACCTTCCACGTCAAGGCAAAATAAAGAAATCCGGTAAAGTCTTGTCAGATGTCGGAATTTAGACTTTCAAAATGCAAAAAATCCATTACGAGAACTGAGGTTTACAGACAGTAAAATGAGTCGAAACTATTGGCGTAACGTTACAGCTTAAAATTGTACAGCGACTTTCAATATGGGAAACAGCTAAAAAAATATTGTAATTGTTAATAAAGTACATGTATGTTTAAATGGTTTTTTTTTTTTTAAAATATGTGCCTAGAATTGCATTCCTATTATTTAATTTCTGCATATATTGAAAACATAAAACTAAATAGGACTTTTTATATCAGCTGAAAATAAACTCAAAAATAAAATAACCTCTATTTAACAGCTTTGATCTCGCCCTTTCGGTCTAACTAATTAGCAACAAGAAGCGTCAAGAAACTGAAAATTAGCGACAAGAGGTTAAGAAAAGCGTCAAGAAGTTAAAAAATACTAAAATTCATGTTTTTTTTTTCTTTTTTTTTTGTCAGATTTGTTTGCCCTTTGGGTAAACAGCAAACCGATGGCATACATGTACCAATCAATTAACGTTGCATTAAGATAATCAGGATTAAAAAGATTAACCGTCGGCATTATTAAATAAAACAATAAAAATTCTATATTTATTTAATGGATAAGTTTGTAGAGTTTATAGAGTCGAGATAAGAAAAATAAAATAGCAATAAATGAAGGAGCGGTTAATTCTCGTGTGCAAAAATAAAGTAGAGGAAAAAAGACCATACAAGTTGCTACCAAAATAACAATCCAAATTAAGATACTAACCAAATGTCGATTTATTGTTTTGAGGGGGAAAGGGTGGATAATATGAGTAGCAAAACATGTTTCTCTGTTTACTATACAGTGTCACCATCAATATTCGTCAAGTCATATTAGGGAAAACCTGACAGTGCGAGAATAGTGGAAAACGTGTTTGGACAAGGCCACGCTCCAGGAAGTATGCTACAGGCTCCTGCAGTACTGTTGTAATTTTTGAAAAAAGTAGGCTAAAGGCCGCTAGAAAACGCTAAATTATCCGACCCTACCCAACCATACATCATTTAAAGTGGCGATCAAAATCGGTTTCCCTTAGTGTTTGATAAATTGTTGATCTCGTTCTTGCCCCGAAGAAGCATGAAATATTTGCCAATGAACGTTAGGCAAACAACAATCAATCAATCAATCAATTAATCAATCAAGCATGGTACAACATAACATCCCAAATAATAGACCATGCCTTTCATTCACCAGAACTTTTAAGCAAATTAATGCATAAAATATCATAAGAAAAAGGGCAATTTATGTTACAATTGTATATATATAATAGTTTTGTACTGTTTTATATTATTTTATTATCATTATCATTTATATGTGTATTAACGATCAAAACAGGAACAGTAACTATATTTGTAACAGCTGACAGACTTTTTCTGTTTTAATCCGCGGTAATTTTTTTTTATTTCAATACTTTTTGTCCTTAGAAAAAATTTGGCCTTTATGGTCATTTTGGATTTGAATCGACTCTACATCTGACATGTTAAAATATAACATGACGTTTTTTTTAAATTTCACTGACAATTCACCTATATTAGGTAAGACGGATACTTTTTTTTCTTTTTTTTTGGGAGGGGGGGGGGGTGGGGGGATATAGTTTTGGCTCATTCGACAGCTCATTGAACCTTTGTCATTTGTTTATTTGGAATATGAGCTGTTTGCAACATATTTATTTTTTTATTGTCAAAATAATACCGATTAGCTGTATAAGACGCTAGATAAACATTCAGACTAAAAGGGAAAACTGATGTAAACATAAATGAGAAGTTAAGTTATTTCAAGAATAAATACACCATAGAAATTTATTTCAATACATTTTCATGTTTTTCTTTAAATCTGACAATACCCTGTTGAATTTGACTCCAATGGGAGAGAAACCCAAATGGTTGATACAAAGGAATTATACCATACTTTGAAACAATAAGTATAGTTAAACACTTTCTTTTATGATCATTACAAATAGAAACAAGGATTAACCAGTCGTGATAACAATAAGGATTTTCTAAATGGTAAAATCAACGTGAAGAATAAAATAATGAATAAAATAATCTTGAGCTTTTAGGTTAGACGTCAGCAGTTGATCCTTTTTTTGAAAATATGCTTAATGATACCAAGCCCTTAAAAACTCCAATTAGTTAATTAACCATTTATAAAATATGGCATAAAATCAATATTTTGTTAACCAGAAAAAAGAATTAATGCTAATGAAAAAAATCAGTAGTTAACCGTATTGAAAATAATAGACAACACAGTAGATACATTTCCTATCATTCTGTGTAGATAACAAAGGTTCTTCCGTATAGATAGGTTCATAGGTAGCAATCATATGATTTTTGTGAGGTTTTGAGAAAAGAAGATATTCAAAAAGAAGGCGGGCTACAAAATATGAAAAAAAAACGACAGAAATGTTTATCACCTGAAATCAAATAGTGGTAAATTTTTTTAAAAAAAGGAATTGTGCCTGCCTGCGGGCCAAAACGAAAAGGCATGCCTGTGTGTACCACGAAAAAATTTCCAATATTCAAGATCAGTTCCCTTCCCTCTCTGATAAAAAGATTAAATGGTTGCTCATCTATATTACTATTCTAATCCAACGTTGGACGTCACGTCGATTTTCATTTGGTGACTTTGAAAAGTTCATGCCTTCAATCCCGAAATTTTCCAGATTTTAAAAATCCTAATTTCATTGCATTAGACATGTTAGAATAGAGATAAAATTATTGAACGTAAAGATTTTCTGGCATCAATTTTTCATATGGTGGTTGCAAACGTTAGCGTGTTGACGGTAAACTCAATTTGTAAGCCACAATTATAAGGTTATCTCCTAATTATAAAAGACCGGTGGTCTCTTGGTAGCGTGCTCGCTCCGAGTGCGGAAGGTCGCGGGTTCGATCCCCGGCCGGGTCAAACCAAAGACATTAAAATTGGTATTTGCTGCTTCTCCGCCAAGCACGCGGCATCTAGGAGTAAGAGCAAATACTGGTCGGCTCGGAGTCAGTATAATGTGTCCGAGTCTTCCTGCGGACAGTTACCTCGTGGACTAGCACATTAAAAATCCGACTTAGCGTGTCGGTCTAGTACAAAGCAGGGATCATATTCATTATCATATCAACATGTCCTGGTTGCCACTGATCCTTAAACAATAATTCATCCATCCATCCATCCTAATTATAAAATGTATCTGACTGTATGTCTAGCCTCACCTAACCCTAACTTAACTCTCTCCAACGGAATACGCCGAATATCGGATTAAGTACAAATCTTTTGAAAAAAATCGTCCACATAACTATATTATAGTTAAAAATTTTAGCATCACTCATGCTTTTATCGAAAATAACATATAATTCAAAAAGTGTTTGTCAACAATGCATCAGAGAAACTCAATTTATCTCAGCCTGAGAATACAAAATGAAAACTAATCTACTAGTTAATAATGGTGCACGTTTAATAAGCTGAAATTTGCATTTTTCTAATATGCAATCTTAAAATAGCATTATTAAATAATTTTTCAATGAATAATTAACCTAATTTTTAAATTTGATTAATATTCAAGATGTCTGGTTTATAGTACTTTTTGATGAGAATTATCTTTCGAATTGTACTGTCATTAAAGCCATTTTGAAAAAAAATCGAACATTGAATATTTATCGAAAACTGAATAACTGAAATTGACAGAAGGTTGAGCAAAGCTGATGTAGAATGGACCAATTAGTGAAACTCATATTGCCTACTTTACTATAAGACAGAAGTGCGACGTCCTCTGTAAAAAAAATATTAATTTAGATTTTTTTTTAATAATATAGTAAGTGAATATTGGAGCTATTTCTGAAGAGCAACGATGTAAGGTTCCTTTTATTCACAATGCATTCATTTGAAATTAATGTTATACTCTTCATACTAGCAAAGAATTTCGATGATAGGGACTGTCTTGAACTAGAAATAAAAATGGGAATGTCAAATTGTACCCTAGCTTTTTCTGAACCATACATGTACCTATGTTAATTTCTAGAATCTATAGTCTCAAGACCAACAAATCTATCATTTTTGCATCATTCAAGCTTAAGTTTATTTGAGCAAGCGTTTTCAGAGGATGTTTATTTTATTTCGACTATACAGAAACTAAATTAGCCCAGAATGTTGTCTGACGAGGACAGAATGTACAAACCCTCCCAACTTTCAGTTCATTTTACCGAGTGGAGATTTTAAAAAGTTCAAGTCGGAATTAAATTTTTAAAAAATGCTCATTGTGACCATGTAGCTGTCCGAGCGGGATGAAATATGTAGGCTTTATAAAAATCTTTTCACAGATGCCACATAGATAGATTCACGGAAAGGGTAATGAAAGGTTGCAGAAATACATTGTACGTGAAATGGTGACTAAAAATGTGAGTGAAACAGTTTTTTTCCCATAAAAAAACCATTTTCTGTTTTAAATTAGTATATTTTGACTATTGATTTTCTGATTTAATAAACTTTGGCTTCTTACATTGACTAACAGAACAATTTGCTAGAATCGTTTTATCCGCTTTTCTTTCGTATAAGTTGTGAAATCACATTTGTGCCCTATAGATTTCATGTCCATGAAATGTTATTGATTTCTAAGCCAAATGAAACATCATCACTATTCTAAAGGATAAGACGTTTTTGTCATAATATAAGTGTAATTTTCAAACAAGAGCTGATTATATTAAACGATTTTGTCTACTATTTTAACGATAAACAGACACAAAAATTTAGTTTTATGTAGTTTGTCTTTATATACAGTCGGTTTATTACATATTCCTTTGATGTCAAACAACCCTTTGTTACTATTGGCTTGAATCATTAGACGTTAGAACACGTTCCATATATAAAAGTTTAAAAATATACTAAAGTCGGCAGTTTTCAATGTTTTTATTTTAAGTGTAAAAAATGGCAAAATTCCCTATATATATAACTAAGCAGGTAAAATCGTTCTTACAAAATTTAGGATGCACAATTTTTAGCTCTTCGTTATTTTTAAAATCCTATACATGTACTTTTACTAGTATGTGTATAATTATTGAGTCAAATAATTATAACGACAAAAATGTTCTTTATTTTTCTATATAAAGCAAAGAAGTTTTGGCTTCTTGGAATAAATTTTTATATGCTTTTTCAAAACTACAATTAAAACTGGAAATAATACCAAGATAAGAGTATAAATCGACTATTTCTATTGCATCACCGTAAATCTTAAATGACATGAATGGCTGGACTGGTTTTGTCTTACTTTGTTCTTACTAAGAACCTCAATTTTGGTTTCACTTGTATTCTTTTCAGTTGCAACTTAAGACATAACCATTCAAATCACATTAGTGTCTCTTGCATGCCATGATCTAGTTTTGGACTTTCTGAGCTTCGAATTACTGACTTGCTTGCCTTATATTGCGAACTTTTGGTACTAGTATTTGTCCTTTTGTTACTTTCATTAAGCTTAGTATAATAGAATGTCAATTTCAAACAATGTTTCAAAATTTAAGGCTCCACCCCAAAGTACAAAGTCCCGCGTTTTTCATCAACTTTAATAACCTATATCAAACCGGGACATTGTAATTTTGGTAGTTGTCGTTCCACTGACTTGAGCATTGTGTATGTTTTGGGATTTTGTATGTATTTTTTGGAAACAATACTTTCGGCTTCATTTCAGTTCTTTTTCTTTGGTCATCAGTAAAAGACGGAAGACAGCCCTTGGCACCATTCAGTTTATGTATTCTCACATTCCCTCTTTTTCTTCTATAATTATTTTCCAGGTACGTGTTCATAGATTAAATTTGAAAAAATAAAAAGCCGGGATCACTTTAGGTAAAAAAAATGCAGGACCTGTGTCAATCAAGAAATTGTTTGATTTAAATGAAAATAAAAATTTATGCCGCGATAGCAGCCGAAAAAAAAACATCCAGGACCAAACTTTTGGGGAAAAAGTAGACAGGATAAATCATTTCATCCTATTCCCCACCCCCTACAAATCAAATGCTTCCTTCTTTGTGTCTTATCGCTACGATATTCTTTTGCCGATATATTCATAAGAGAGCTCCAGGATAGATGAGAAGAATTTTCTGTATCCATAAACTGTCTCATCATTGTTAACTGTCAAACTATTTTATTTATATTTTGATTTTACCCTCTTTTTGTATCGTGGTTTCGATTAAAAATGTGATGTTGTTTATTGATGATGTTACATTGTTGTCCAGTTACCTTTTTAAGTAATATAAAATTTAAAAATTTGGTTTTATAAAAAATGTATTTAGTTCATCAACATAAGTATCTCAGAATGCCTGTTGGACGTTTTAATATAAGCGCCTAAGTGATACGTCAATGTAGAAAGAAATAAATGTTAAATCATCACACAAATGGTTATTTCAGAAAATTACTTCAGTTTGCTCAAAGAATGGAATTGTGTCACGCAGCAAAGACATAACACGAAACTAACATTACATAAAGAAGACATTTTTATTTCCTAAATCACACAACAAAAATTCTATTTGCCACAAAGATGGTTCTAATTTATTTTTTAAAAACACATCTTTAATACATATAAGAATTGATTTAATGCTGAATTTGCAGAGGTGTTGCTTTACTATTCAAATTGGACAACAATACAAATCCAGCTGATATGAGAGCTTAAACATTTATAATTTTCTTTTATGGTTTAAAATAAAAATGTAGTGAATCTGCTAAAAACGTATTTCTAGGTCATTATTACACGCCCATATGCGTGTTTTTAAAAGAAAACCCGTCAAAATATTATCACTATGCAAAGTAAAACATATTAAAGATATTGATTTTGTTATTAAATGGGTATATAGACTGTAGTATGGAAAATTTCTGACCATAAAATCAGACTCACGAATAATATTTTATTCACAACTTAGTTTCGTGTATTTTCTAAAGTAACATCATGTTTTCAAAACATATCCTTGCTGTTAAACAAAATCAAACAAAGTATGAATTCAAATTGTTCATATTTCATCATTTTTAAAGACTAGTGTGTTCATACCCACTAAATTCATTAAATCTGTAGAGCTGGCAGGATTTAACATATAATATTACGCTTTAAGTTATTTTTTCTGCAAAATCCTCTTTAGGTCTTGCAAATGCTGATGCGGCACAAAATTATTAGAATAATGACAAATAATATGATTATCTTTGTATTAGAACTTTCAATATAAAGTATTTTTTCTTGGAGCAAACTTCGTTTCTTGTACTACTGATACACTTTTGAAACAATTGAAATTATTTTTTAAATTTAAAGATTAATTTAAGGACTGACTGTAATTTTTTTCAGTTTACATATCAAGAAATAACCTCATTTGTGTAGTGCACACTAAATAACCTGCGCAGCAGTGTGTGCACCATGTGCATTGAGGGTATTTCGAATAGAATGAAAACAAAATTACCGTCAATCCTTAAAATTTAATTCCAAATGTTGTTTTGACGTCTAAAACGCTGGGATTCTATTTAATGACGTCATAGTAGAGTAGAAAATTTAGACTTTGATATACGAAAAAAAAATTGACCAATCCAATGACACGTTACATCCAATACCAACGACAAAATTTAAACTAAGAAATCTAAACCAAAACAATTATTTTTAGCTTTCTTATCAATGGATTGGTTTACTAAAAGAAACATTAAAACTGACATATAACTTCAAAATGTTATGTGATAAACAATGACACCCCGTGCATTATATTGACATAATCACTATTAAATAAAAAACTTATAATTAATAATCTGATATACATGTAATTTATTATTAATAATCTGATATTTTTCATCGGGTGCTGTAAACGGAGCAGGACATGCTTTCCTTTCTGGAGTACCTGATGCCCCTTTCAGTGGTTTGTTGAGTTCAAATGAATAGTGCGTTAGTTTCTGTGCTGTCCTGTTCTTATTCCTTATAGTTTGTCTTTTGTATGTTTGTGTGTGTATTTCCTTACTCTTTTGGTAATATCCTTATATTACGAGTATTTGTTAACTGTCCTACTTTCTCACGAATTTTTCTTCCCTCTCGATATCCTCCCACTGTATTGTCTTTTATCGATATTTAATAAAACAATTTATTGGGTCAACATTGTGAAAGGAGATCCCCTGACATGATAAACTCGGTAGCGGCATGATTTGACCTCGGCCGATCACTTCTGGTCACCCCTTTTGTCAATTTTGAACTAATGAAGCACTGTTAAATGTAAACTATAGAATGAAAACTGTAACCTTGAAAATTATTATGTCTAACAGTTAATATCAGCATTTGTACCAGTCTACAACCAGTTAACAGCGGTAGATGTACTAAATGACTCCGTGTATCAACATGTTTTTTTCTTAAACATGTATAGAATGCAAATTGTATTCAATATCTTGTTTGACACCTCGATCTTGATTGAATTAGATAACTACAACTATGACAACTGTTTGTGAAATCATTGTAGACACCCACATGGCCATCAGAGATTTCCACTGACGTTTCTTATTATTGACTAATACCAAAGTATGCTAATCAAATTGATGAAAAGATATAAACAATGGCCAAATGCTGAGAAACAGTTTTAAGTGCTGAGAACAAACTGTTTTCTGATATAGAGTATCGAAAGCATAGTGCGTATTTCGAAACAAATGTTATCGTGTCATGAATCAACCCTCCATTGCTTGTAATTGTTGAATTGGTAATCTATTGTTTTAAGTTTAAAATTTTCTAAATGTAGTTTTTTTTCAGGGTTGCAGTTATGATTTAATGATTTTCCTGATTTTTGTTTTACCTTATGAATATTTTAAGAATCAAGATACCGGTTTTCTAGATCAACCGAACGCTCATAACAAACAAAGTCTATATTTATCATTTATCTATCTTGATTTATTTGTATTGTTTTGCAGAATTGTACGTTTTTCAAGAAATTTAAAAACAATTCTAGAAAATTTTCCTACTGATATATTTTTCTGTTGTAGACTAGCAGATTACAAGGATCTATACGTTTCATACAACCAGTGAGGAAGGCAATTTGAAATGAAAGTACGTTGTTGAAGACGGGCGATATCACAACATTTTACATGTATTATGTTTTACATATTATATAATTGTAGGTTAAGAACGGCACAGGGATTATAATGTATCAAATGGTACAAAATTCACAAGGCAATATCATTTGTAATGACATTTTTGTTAATTCATTGTAATGGCATTTTAGTTAATTCAATTTCGTAAAATATCAACTGCAGAAATGTCGTCTTTCAATTACCAATAGAAAAATTGATTTGTAAATAGCAGATGCCCGGGGTTTCCTACCACTCCTGGGAATGGAAGTCAATGAAAAGTCAGAGGTTTTTAAATGTTGAACGAAAAATACTACAATAAATAGAATTTTGATGAATAATAAGAAATATGTCTCGTCAAGAGACATGCATGTCAAACAACAAAAGTAAAATTCAGTATGGAATCATTATAAACTAAAACTAAGTGTAATCGAAAGTTTTCTGTCGTTTACATACTTAACACAATCGGTAATATTATACATTTATTTCCCTTGCATTAGTGAAATTTGAAGATTTGTTCACCCGAGGAAATTCATGTTATCCGAGGGCTTGCCATATGTCACTAATGCAAGGGAAATTGATGATTTATTCCACTAACTCGAGTTAAATCCTGAGCATTTCGAATATCTGGGATGTGATGGTGAAACACGAATCTGAGAGGGAAACACGACGTTTTGTTCAATATCACGTTTGAGAGTCTCAGCCAATAAATTACGTACATAGCTACGAATTAGTATATGTAGTGGAATAAAACATGTAATATGCACTTAAAAGGAAATATGAACCATGAATTTTCATAGGTTATAATCTCACTTTACAGATAATATTTGTTGAGAAGCTTGTGTGCCAGTGTGTCTATTGAGAATGTGTACATAATAAATTCCTTCAACTGTTTATAGGATAATCAGATCATGCTGAAAAGTAGGAAAGTTCCTATGGGACAAACGTTTGGCCTCTTTGTTCGTTTTTATACAAGGATAAGTTTTTAAAAGAACCACTACAGAGGAATATGAAAAACTAGACAACTCTTTTAATGTTAGTTTCCGCTATTACCTCTCAAAAATCCTTAATATTACACTTATTGGTTTGTTTTCTTGTATTTGGCTACATGTATATAAACTTCCCCGGTCCATATAATCAGATATGGCCCGGATTACCGAAGCTTCGTGCCATAATACATGTTTCCGGAATCGTTACCGGGTTAGTTTTGCATTTAAATTTCGTTGTTAAGTATTTCGGTTTTCGACATTTACAAATGAACAATTATAGAGAATTACTAATGCAAAAGAGTCGTTTAATATGATGATAAAGTGGAAAATACACGAAAAGTTCATTTTTGTTTATTTGCAGAAGTGTGTGCTTTTTATTTTGTTCAGATACTACTACATAATGTACAGTAGCCTCTACAAATGATTTCGCAGATTTGTCCAAGAATTCGGAAACATAAAAGAGAAGGAATTATGGACTTTTTCCAGATTGTGTGATGTCAGGGGTTTGTAGGAACGAATGTGGATATAACACCCGGACTTGGGAGGATGTAATATACAAATGTCCTCAACCTATGGTGTCTACACTTTACAGTTGATTCGTTACAAACATGTTACATATATGGTGTGCATAGTACTGTATATGTTTATTCACCTTCTCAATAGAGCAAAATTACAGTCTCATAAACCGTGACAGGCTGTGTAGTCTCTGTTGATATTATCAATCTTAAGATTTTCTGAATATATGAGACTAGATATCCACAGTAACATTTCTGGTCTAACTCTATTCGATACCTTATCGGACTTGACACGTGCACTTAACTTGACTCTACCCACAGTGTTACGGTTTGCAGGACACAATTATGATGTTGATACTCTTTTATGTAGCTTAAATGGAATCTTGAAGAAAATCTTTCGAAATTTTTCATAATTACATCATCTAAGGTATTTTTAGGTTTATCTTTAAATGGATTTATGAAAATCAAAAATCTGTTTTATTTGCTTTTCATGGAAAAAACGGTTATCGTACAATTAAACAATTTATTTCAATAGTTCAAAGGAAGTTCAATGCATTAATGGAAGCAAGTAATGATTTTCAGAAATGAAAGTGCATTATACATACATAATCAAACGCATTTTTATCATATCGTCACATTCCAATATTTGTATTACTGGTTTGGCTGCACTGCACTGAGTGGGAGAAAACAGCAACTTAATGTCTATATATTACATCGTTAACTAGTTGATAAGCAGCAAATCTAATTATAGAGCTGTTTATTGCTTGTTATGTGTTATGGTCTATGGCTTCTAAATCCATAATTGGTGACGCCGACAGTTTCACAAGTAACGAAATGGTATTAGGCCATATCAATACGAATGACATATTCATGTATATAAAGAGCTAAGCTTACTGACTTTAAGCATCTATTTGCGGAACGGATGTTTCTTAATTTAAGATATCTTTATCAGTTTGCATTGTCTTAACTAGTTAGATGCTAACGTGCCAGATTAACGTCTTTAAGTCAGTTTTTCAACAAGAAAAAAATATTGGTCGAAACGTTGGGTATTTTTAACTTTTTGTTTGAATGTTGTTGTTTTTTTTAAGATTCTGTATTTATTTATTTTTTTTTTCGACTTGTGTATTTTAAACCTTTAGTCGTTTTATGCCTTTTTTGACAGCTCAGCATTTCCATTTATTTTCCTTGTTATCTAAATAATTTCAAGTTTGTTTCATCGCAATTTTTTAAATTCAATGTTATGCAGTACAAAATACACTTTGAACTATAATGCTTATTTTAAATTAAATCACTGAGTAATTACAATAATCATCACGCAAATAATTTTATCAAAGAAAGATAGCTAATCACACATTAAAATAAATATTAGTACAATATGATGAATACTAAACTAACCCTAGAAATTATATTCTGTATTATTCTTATAATAATAGCAATTACATGTGGTATTATAGCACTTGTTTCACCAGACTGGATATTTTTGCAGATTAATTTGGACAACGCTAGTCTTTCTTTAAATATATCTCAGCACTTTGCTATTAGAGAAGGATTGTGGAAGTCTTGTTTTCTATATGAGGACGGCGATGAAGTTTGCATATATGGTAAGTGGGTCTAAAAACATAAAGCATTTGCAATATTTTCCAGTTTTGCTATATGGGAGTTGTCTTCCATTATGGAGTTATCTGATCTTTGGAAAAGGTGTCTTCCACAGATATAAATGGATAAATTGTCATTTTTCTGCAGAAATCATGCATATGGGACAACTCCAATATCCACAAGAATATAATACAAAAGCAACACGATCTTTTGAAAGGAAATAGAAATGAATTTCCTGCTTCACTGTTTGGATCCACCCAAACCACCCGTCAGACTAAATCGCCAAACTAATGACCGGAATGGTTCGTATTGGAAATCCGGTTAATAAGAATAGCTAAAGAGCAATTCAAACGGCGAAGGTCAAAACTGTTACCTAGAATAAAGAGTATCGTAAGTTCCTACCCCTTATACTTCACTTGTTTTATTTTCAACAAATTCGACGTGAGTAATTACAAGACCATAAGATGTCCATCCTCCCAAGTCAGGGTTTTGTATCTACGTTCGTTCCTACAAACCCCTGATATCACATATTCATATTTTGTGGGTCTGAAGTGAACGATTTTCATTGACTATTCTCAAGGTCAAAGGAGAATCCATTTGCGTCGTAAGTAGAATTTTCTAGGTCATACACCAGGCTGCGATATGTGCGACCCCCAAAATATAAATGTTTGATGTCAGGGGATTGTAGGAACGAACGTGGATACAAAACCCTGACTTGGGAGGATGTAAGATGTCACGACGGGCGATACAAGTCTACAAAATATTCGATATCTGGACATTTAAACCGTCAGTAAATTCATTATGAATACATGTACCCACGAATTTATGGGTACAAAACCAACAAATACAAGTTCCGGTTTTGATCACAACTGGTGATTCGTTATTTGACAATATATATACATGTATCAATATATTGATATCGTGAAATATTTATAAGAATAATATTTTATTCAAAAGCAATACAGTTTGTAGAATTTTTGCATATGTACACGTACGAATGCACCAGTAATTTATACAATTTATATATATATATGAATACACGTGTAATATAAATACAAATATATTGCGGAATATGATATAATAAAAAAAATAATACCAAAAACTCAAGCTAACTGACTATAAAATTATTACGGTTTTTTTTTTTTTTGCTAGAAATGAATATTTTCCAAAGTCGTTTAATTTTTATTTTCTTGAACTGAAAACAATTGTACCAATTTAAATGAAGACTGTATATTCCAATAGTATCGTTTAATGTACTTTTGTCGTATATCTTAATATTTATCACACTCAAGTTTAAAATTAAACTCATCTTTTATGACGTTTTTATGACGTTTCTATTACGTTTTTATGACGTTTCACATAATGTACATGATGTACATAACCTATGTTATAATATCTACCAGATTCTACATTTAAATTGTGTGCAGATATTCGATGTTTACAAATATAAGGTTTGGTATATAAAGTTAACTGGTGAATCTAAATAAAATTGTAGAGTATGTGTATTATAGATAAATCTGAAATATGTACACATTTGAGATTCATTTAAAAAAAGTGCTCATCTCTGCAATAAAACTTATCTTTTAGTCTTTCTCTAAATTCACAAATTATTGAATCAATATTAACAATATTTTGTGCCATCCACACATTTTGAAAACCATAATTATACGATATCTATCTGATTGTACATGCCCAGTTTGACATATCATTTGTCTTTTGTACATATTTTTCATCCATATCTCCATAACAATATTTCAAAATACAGTTTTCAGAATGCAATACTTTATACCAATATTTTACTCTTTTATAATATCTTTTGACGTACATGGGGAATCAACCCAACTCACAATACACCACATAGTTCACTGTAGTTTTTCGTACTTTCAAAATTCGTTTTAAAAATTTGATATGAACTTTTTCGAGGTCATCAGCTTTGTGAAATTCCCAACCATAAATGTAGTTCAAGATGCTTGCTACATATGTATCAAATAAAGAGGACAAATATACCTAAGGATCAAACCACAAAACACAATCCATTAGACAGGCAAACCCGGAAAGACATATGAACAACCACAAGCACAACAAATAAACTTAATAATGTTTCACAGTTAAAATAATCATCACCAATTTTACCGTTTGATGCAAAGACTGCTTTATTACCTTGACATGACAATGTTTTTTTACCAAGTAAAAAAATTCCTGTATAATTAAACATCAAACTTATGTATACAAATTCATTACATATTTTACTTTCACTTCCATTACAAAAACACACCTTTCATTAAGTTTTACTAAACCTTTGGCTCTAAATACTACTATTCCAGTTTTTAACATATTTATATTAAGTTCAAATTCAGTAGAACATTCACATACACAATCAAACATTTTCTGAAAATCTTGTATGCTTTCGCTAAATAAGACTGTATCGTCCGCATACATAAAAAAATACAGGTTCAACATTTGTAATTCATATGACTGACATCCCTGGTTAATAAGCTCCATCTCTATGTCGCTTACATATAGATAATAAAGCAGTTGAGACAATGATTATCCTTGCTTTAAACTTAAATTTCATGTAAAGAAGTTCGAAAACTTTCCATCTAGCCTCACACAACATTTAAGTTTTGAATACGTAGATTTTAAACTTCTAAAAGTTTACCAGTTACACCACATTTAATGAGACTCGACTATAGTTTAAAGTGAATAACACTGTCAAAAGCTTTTACATAATCTATAAAACAACAGTATAAACGTTTGCCAGATCTTATAGATTTTTTTTATAAGTGAATGAAGGATGAAGATTGCATCCGTTGTACCATATTGGTTAGAAACCAAACTTGGCATCCGTGACTACGTGGTTATTATTCCTCCATGTTATAAGTCTTTCATTGGTTAATGATGTAAATAATTTTCCCACGTGGGATACTAATGAAATACCCGTATGGTTGATAGCCTCATTAACATCTCATTTTTTAACACTGGGGTAATTTTTACACATATGTCTGGGATGTTACCTAACACTAAATCTTATTGAATAGTTTACATAACACCGTTTTCAATAGCTTTTCGCCAGTCGATAAACATTAATTAATTATCCTGTCATAAACTATTAATTTGTCTCGTTTTAATTTTCTGGTGCACAAATTCAACTCTTCTTCGGTAAATTGAGGACCTAATTCTTCACAAGCAGTGGCAGTTTCAGTCGTGTTTCCTTTAAAAGTTAGATTTTTAAAGTGTTGTTCAAACTGCTCAATATTAATGCTATGTGTTAACTTTCGTCAAAAACGTTTTTGATTCTTCTTTCACAGCGCTGACACCATGTTTTCTCTCTGATTATACCCGCACTGTCGAAGAAAGTTCGGGTATATTGTCGTTGCGGTCTTCCATCTGTCCATCTGTCTGTCCGTCTGTCCGTCCGTCCGTCACACTTTCTTGTGACGCAAACTCCTCTTTCACTTTTGAATTTTTGCCATTTTTTGTGCCATATTGTTGCTTACTAACTGTAGAAGCGCAATAAGGTTTTGGAATTCCAAATTGTTTAAAGAGGGTCTGGGAGGGACCAAAAAGGGCCAAATTATACAAAGAGCCTTGTGACGTGAATTCCTCTTTCATTTATGAATTTAAACCATTTTTATTGTTGCCATATTGTTGCTTACCAATTGTACCAATCGTTCCGACAGCCCCTACCTCTAGTTTTTATACTCTCCTTTCAGTATATTTTCTAAATATTTGTATCTTTTTTAGTCAAATTAAGGTTGTTTTTTTTTTCATTTGAACGTTCTTTATTAAAACTTTCAAGTGCATGTTGACAATTTTAATATAGTGTTTTGCATTCTTTCTTGAACCAAGACTTATCTTTTTTTGTTCAATATTTCTTTGTATGCGCTTTACAAATGTCACACTGTTCATTAAATCTGGTTTCATTTTTTTTTGTAAACTTTTCAAATATATCTTAAAGTACTTAATTTAAATTTTCCACGCAAACACCAATATAATTATTTTCATCTAAACTTAATAACTTATCCTCAAACTTCTGTGTACTAGTCATCAATTTACTTTTGATTTCCTCTTCAAGACCTTCATTCCACTTGTAAACATTTTAAATACAATTAGAACAAGAACGGTTTATTTTATTTACTAAATCATTTTTCAAATAAAATTCTATTAACGGCACATGGCAATAAAATGTATTAAATAAACCAACAGAAAAATGTTTGATACTTTTAAACAATTCTTGTGATATTAAAAAGTAATCGATAACGCTACAGCCACATTTATTATTAAATGATATCACATATTTTATTGAAATAACGCCGATTTTGCATATGTAATAAAAGCATTATTTGATGCATGTTATCTGTCCTCGTATGATGTGTTATCTGCCCTCTCGTGAGCCTCACCGACGTCACTTCCGCTCAGCTGTGAATAATCATCTGATCATTATTTATGGTTAATTACTAGTAACCGTTGATAAATGTACTAACAAGTTTCAAATAGTTGCTTATAGAATCTATTTGTAGATCTCGGGGGAAAAGCACAGGAACTTAAGTTGCATTCATTTGTTTTACTCTATACTCCAAGTGGCAGAAATAACTGTTTAATAGCTGCAGCATTGTGAATGTGCACCTTATATTCAGAGATGTCAAAAACCTGACAAACTGGCGCGTATCCTGCAGGGATCAGAGACTGCTTACTCTTTCGGAGCATTTGAGTCTACGCCCGTTTTTTTTGGTGGGGTCCATGTTGTTCATATGTTTTTAGTTTTTAATTGTAGTTCTTGTATTGTTTTGGTCTTGTCTTCGTTGTTCACCGGGGTGTGTCAGTTGATTCGAGTTTCCCCTCCTTCGAATATCCTTTGCTATTTCTTGACCTATTTATTGATGTTTCTTATTATTTTATAATGTTTTGCAATAACGATACTGTTATATTTCTAGATACATCTTGGTGGAGCAATCCCTACTGCATATGTTTGATAATAGGGCTATTGATTCTTCTTTGTGTTTTTATTGATACTGTCATAATAGGATGTGGACAGCATCAGAAAAAGCTAAAGCTTTATGGATGGATTTTTAGCTTACTTGCCGGTAGGTTAAAGAAATGTAAAATGTAAAAATATTGCAATCTTAAAATTGAATAGTTATGAAATTTTTAAATCGACAAATTTATCTATGGGACCTTCAAAAAGACGCAATTCAAAGGTACAGAGAAACTCATGATTATAAATGAAAAAAATCAATACAAGCATTATGGAAACTTACATTAAAGTGCACAGGAAATATAAGCAGTACATGCGCCTTAAACAGCACCTGTTATGGTGTCCAATAAAAGAACAATTATCAACACGTCTCTATTTTTTTTTTATTTTAGTAAAAACGATCTCTAAGTGGATGATAAATATTTTAACTTTATTTATTTTTTTTTTCTGTTTATGTAATTATGATTTTGTTTGAAAGAAGATATAAATATTGCCATGCAATGAAAACTAAACAAATATTTTCTTTTATTAAAATTTGGTTTATTTTGCAGTTAACATAGATTGTTAGTCTTATATGTTTTTTTCTTAATTTTGATTCATTTGTATGTTTCGGAGTTTACTGTGCCGTCCATTTCGCTGAACTAGTATGCATTATTGTGTAGGGGCCAGCTGAAGCCCGCTTCCGGGTGGGGGATTTTCTCGCTGCGTTGAAAACCCATTGGTAGCCTTGATCTGTTTACTGCTCTTTTGTCCGGTCGTTGTCTCTTTGACACATTCCTCGTTTCCATTCTCTATTCTATTATATGTACAAATGTATCTATAAATTAATCTTTTTCAGCAATTTTTATAATACCAACAATAACGACGTTTGGAATTTTGGAAAGACAGTTTCGCCTACCATTCTATCTTGAAATGTTTTCAGCTGCAGCGTCAGTACTGACGAGCATTCTCTTCATCAGATCCTGGAAAAGGCATACAAGAAGCACGGAAAGCTTAGAGGAACGGTTACCCCTAGTCCAACAAAAAAAAGTTATATTGAATACACCATTGTGATAACGTTTATTTATCTAATTAGTTCACCAAGCTTGGTGTCCATTTTTGTTTTTCTTTTTAGTTTTTACCATTTCTCTGTGTACTTCTGGGCCAATACAAATTCAACTCCATGGAAATGACCCTTACGATTTCTTAATGACAATCCAAAATACACAATAGTCTCTTTATCTTGGTGAAAGCCATAATTACTGTCTGCACCGTTATTTGTAAAATCACCTGGGGAAAATTTATCTGAACTTCACATTTTTGTCAGTTTGTTTGCCTGATCAAATACTATCCATTTTAGCAAAAAAATACAGATTATCTATTGGCTTTATATCAAAAGTGTTTCTAATTAAACAAGGTCGCTACTCCTACATTGTAAGACAACAACAAAGTATTTGGAGAAGGCAAACGTACATTGTATGGTCAATAGCGGGAAAATACAATGTGGTTATGTTAAATGAAGGTCCATTTTCATAATTATTCTAAACAGTTCTATTACGTTGGTATTAGTATCTCTGTCTTTTTTCCTCTTACATGTCTCTATTAACCATATTTGATTAAAAATTAACGATAACAATATATACGTTATATACAGTCAATCAATAAAGGTTACTGTCTTTACTAATGCTCGGCGTCAAAATGATTGATTCAGTTGGTCTTTAAGGTGGTACACAATACTACAGGGAGATAACTCTTAAAAATCACCAGAGCGTTTTAATCAAATTTAATAAGTAAAGAGAAATTAAGCATCTCTATGATCAGAATTGATGTTTGCCAAACTGCTATATATTCAATGAAATTCCCGTGAAGTGTGAAATTCTATTTACTAAAAAATCAATATTTATGTCAACAGGTCAAAGTAAATATTTCCTAAAAATTTAATGAAAATTAAACGAGCCAAATTTATTTTAGTAAACATGTTGGATACCACCTTAAAACCTGGCATGAGTGGATGCAAGGCAACATGATTTGTTTGATCTTAATATAAAAAAAAATACCAAAACATTTACTTAATATTTTAAGTGGAATCGAGTATTGTGTTTTTATTTACTGTCACCAATGATGCGATAAGGTACTAACAAAATATTGTTTTGTATTTCCTTCTCAGAATACCTTGTCAGTGTGGTCCAAATTTAATTGGTACCGATCGACAGTAAAAGAAAAAAAAACATAGAACAAGACTGGATTAATCTCCAGGGCAGTGATTTTTTCGTTTATCATGACTACATGTACTGATAGATTTCCAGTGATACTTTTAGAATTCCTTTTTATCTTATGGTTTTGTTAATTTTTTTTTTGTCGATACTGACAATTCAAAACATGAGAACATAGGAATTTTCTGTTATGTTAAGTCCCGATAAAAAACACGGGACAACATTTTCGAGTTATTCCGCATTAGACAGAAAATTTCTACACTGACTTTAATCTTGGAAAATTTTGAAGCAACTAGAAATTTCCTACAGTATATGACTAAGTCAAAACTTCGAAAATAGTCGACCTCAATTAAAAGGTCACCTCTCTTAACATGCTATTTTCGCTCGGTCCCAATGGTGGCTGCTAAATATAGGTTTGGCTATATACTTTTTAGTCAGTTTTCAGTTGAAAAAAAATTAAAGTTTTTCTTTACTTGCAGTCAAGAGTGGTAGCTTTTGAGCCGATGAAAAAACGTCTGTTCGAGCTGCACGGTCAAGACAACACTTCCTAAATACTTGTATTATACAGACATACCGCTTGATTTGGTCCATTTTGTCAGCTGTAAAATATATGGCTGGGTTGGAAGGATCACCTTAGGATATGTTAGTGGGGATAATAAGCGAAGATATATGATTGGGTCTTACTTTTGGTTAATAAGAAGATCAACTAATTTATGTTATCTTAAAGTCGATCTCCTACAGGGAATCTGACCATTTAATCCCCGGATAATTGGATAATCAAGTGTCAAGTTAGCATATTATAAAGATATATCTTATCTGGATGGTGCAAGAAATATGTAACTGGGTAGGGATTTCTGGAAATGTCAATATATGATTGAGGGTGTTTTCAGACTTCCAGCGGCACCTTGGTACCAAAACATTACTTGAAGCCACCCCCCTCCCCCCTCCCTCCCGCGCAAAATTTACACACACTTAAATGATTAATTCTATGTCAAATAGGAAATAGTTGTTTTTATCTTTTCTACATTTTGTTGTTGTTTTCTTTTTTCTTTTTATATATCGGAAATAAATTTGATGTACTGTATGGCCATTTCGTTGACTGACAAACCATCAGCAGTGCTCGAGGTGAAAATGTTGGAAATCCGATTAAAGATATAATGATGAATAATTAAGCACAACCATCAAAAACCGAAAAGATTAAAACAAACAGGAATCCAAACTCCGCTAAGGGTTACCCCTGCATCAAAAGGAGGACTCTTAGAAATTCCTGGTAATTTTTGTCAAATTCTGAATGGAAAATTTAAAGGCACTTGAGTAATGAATCATGCCAGGACAAAAATTCGGGCTAATGAGCTCATAATGCCCTCGGGGACTTACAGTCCTGCAGAGTCAAACTTAGCCATGAACTTCAAAGTTATTTTATTCTTGCATAAGTTTAATTTTCAATAGATATGGATATGAAAAACAAACCAATTTAAGTTTCTGATAAAGGTAGTAACAGAATAGACCACCACACAGGATAATTTTGAACATTGTTTTTTATTTCTTTTTAAAAGAACAGATCAAAAGACAACATGTCAAATCTTTAAACTAAAATCCTAAATTCTCTAAAAATGCTAAAAGTATTGCAGATGTGCTTGATAAATTCTGACAACGTTATAAATTTGCTGAGCAACTAATCCATATAATCGCAGATTCTAATTAAAGAAATAATCCGGACGTTTAAAAGGACACAAGAGAGTGCTTCATCGATGAGAGAGAAAAAAAGTTATTTATAACATGTACATGTATAACGAGGGTATAATTTTACAGAGCAGGTTACATTTGTGCATACATATGTATTTGTAAATAAAATAACAGTAATATATTTAATACAAATATATTTAAATGAAATCAGAGATCATGAATTGCTAATAAATATAGATTTATATCAGAGCATAAAATAAATAATTATGCATTTACGCATGGTGATTTTGCCAAGAAAAAAAAACTATTCTAAAATAATTATTCGTCAAGTATTAACCTAATGAAACCTCCCTGTAAAACATTAAAGGAAAATTTCTTTCGGTGAAAAGACAGATGTCAATTTAAATACATTTATTTCCTTAAATTTTGTAAGCAAAAAAATGTTTTGTGACTTATCACCGCTGGAGACCCATATTAAACTTGATATTATGTTTATATTTTTAACTTTAATTTTTCCAAATAATATCTTTTTTCTCAAGTATGATGTAAATAGATAGACCACCACCAAGAACATAAATCATTATATATTTTTTTGCATTGCAACTCGATACAATCTATGAGATGAAATAAAACCCATCAAAATAATAATAAAACTGACAAATACAGTAATCTTTAAATGGTTGAATTACACGGTAAATTTGCAATCTATATTAACAGATGAAAAATGTTCCTCCTTAAACATGTAGTAGCTATATTTTATTGTCTACAATAGTGGCATTTAAGTAGTTAATTTAACATATAGAAACCGTAAACTTTGCGACATGTAAGAGTATATGATGTTGTAAATGAAACGTTGGAAATTCATATTTGACCCGCAGCAGATTTGTGGTCGATTACTTTCAATGTAATTGTTTAAATTAATGATCACATTAAAAAATTAATGATTAAATTACAATTACAATTTTAAAATGTAATTACTAATAAAATTACAATTACAATTTTAAAATGTAATTACTAATAAAATTACAATTACTTTTGAAGGGTAATCGATTAAACTACTGATTATTTTTTAAAGCAAATCTTAACACTGTTAATTCGTAAAGACATCCATACATTCGTGTTTTGTACACGTTTACATTTTTATATGTTATAGCAAAAGACCTAAGAGTCAAACATGACATCTGAAACATAAAACAAATTTTTCTGAAAATTTGCGCATTCTTACGTTGCAAATACTGCAACCCCATATCAGGAGGAAAAATATCCTTTTTTTGATATTGTAAATTGTTTTCTTAGAACATCTATGCATCCTGTGCGCCAACAAACACAGTGACCTTGTGACATAGGCAACTATATTTCATATCTTCTCAAACCCTTTGATTATTAAGGTGATACATTCTAATGGCATATGTAATTTATAGTTAATATTTAGCATAAAATATTATAAAATATTTAGTATTTAAATAGCAGACTCCAAGATTTCCCATTACATGTAAATGTTTGTCTTATATACAAAGTCTAAACTAATGTATTAAATTGGACAAAAAATAAAGGCCACTAAACTTAAGCTCTGTTGGTAATAAGAAGGTTTCAACTCGGTTAAAACTAAAATCAATATTAATTGTTTTTTTATACAAATTTTAACAAGTAATAATGATAAAATTTAGCATTAAATTAAGTTTTTCTTCAATCTGAAGAATGTATTAAGTGAGTAAAATTAAATAAATAATTTTTAAAAATTTCATGAGATAATTTCACAAAATAAAAAAAAATATTATAAGTTCAAATTTGGTGTCGAACTATTCATAAACCATTGAGGATAGAAAAATTGTCTGATCAAAAGCCTTCTGAATTGGGATAAATATCTCGGTGAAAATGTATATTGTGATATCGAGATATTATAATGAAATCTCTTAAACAATTCAGTGTTGGATTTGAAAAAAATTTTGCTGTTCAAAGTTTTTGGTCTTTGTTTCAGCTTTCAACATTTTATGCCTGGAGCGCAACTAATGAATCGTTAAGTCGAAGAAATGTGCTGCACATCCTGTGCATCAACGTTGGTATCATGGAATTTAAGGTCAAGGCGAAGTAATTGAAGGTATCCTACAGTTTTCTATTTTTTTTTGTCAGTATGTAAAGCTAATCAAAATACATTGAAATATGAAATAAAAAAGGGTGTACCCATGCTTATTCTTTTGCTATAACCCTTTAAAAATGCGTTCTGAAATTACCTTTTAAGGATGCTCGCTGGTCATGTTTTGGTCTTTTTGTCAGATTTTTGAAACCCTCGAGTTTTATCCACTTCTTAAACATTTTGTTTTTGCCCATGAACCCCTTTTTCTTATATAATTCAATAAAATATACCGTAACATGGTGATTGACGAAATCTTATGAAATCCTTTTTATTGTTTCATACATTTTTGAGAGACTGAAGTTGCCAATGCAAAGACGAAGAAAAATCTAGAGAAAACCCATTTCCTGCAACGTTTCAAGGCCTTTTAGCTCTAAAATGAGCACATGAACCTATATTTTTTTCTTGCTTATGTGTTTACTATTCATATGTTCTCTCAATAGATAATATCAAGCTTACTGGTGATTTTTTCAGGCAACGTCATGACGTCCAGCGTTCGATAACGTTTATGTATTGCAGATGATAATTATAAGACAAACAACAGACCTTTTTCTTTCATCTGATGTATATTTTTTAATTTTGATGCTTTTATTAATTTTTATTTATTTATTTATTTATTGATCAGTTTATTTATTTATTATTATTATTTTTTTTTTTTGCTTTCTGTAAGGAGTTGCAGATTTTATTTACTATTTGTTGAATGACAATGTTTGATTTTCATGTTGGATGATATTATTGCAACTGTATCATTATAGTCCCGTAAAATATTACACAGTGCGTCAAGTGGACAATTCCAACTCGACGTAATTTGAAAACAACATTTTTTATTTCAAAGTGACTTAAATTTCGAGGGTATTGTCGTGATCACAAGATAAAAACTTCTAAAAAAAACTTCTTGGATTCGAGAGATACATGTAAGCAGGAGTGTAAAGATCCGTAAGGATAATTGACTACGGAAACATTTTTCACACAGTGGGAGCTGATAATGCCTTATATTGGCTGAAATATTCGCGTTAAATCCCTTACAAATAGGCCAAACCAAACTGATTTTTAGGTCGTTGGATTTCGCCGCTGAAATTTTTTTTGTCGCTTTATTTTTTATTAAAAAGAGCTCAAAATTCCCCTCTAATTCAAATTAAAAATAAAAAGTTGTGTCACATTTAAGTTTTATATTCGCCTGGAAAAAAAACCATCTCGTTAGAAAAAAACATTTTTTTGCTCGCTCGCACTTATATTTACCCTTAAAAAATCAAAAGAATTAAATCAATTTTGTGTAACCAAAATAAAAAACAATTAATGTACATTCTCAATGCATCGTCATGAGATCATAAAATTAAGCTGATATCGGTCACAATTTCAATCGATTCAGTTTAATTCGCAGTATTCAAATACCGAAGCGGTACGAATTAATTTCAATACCAGGCGAATTCTGGAGAACGGTGATATTGCAAAGACGTTTAATCAAAAATATAAATAACAATATTTTTTTTAAAGGATATGAGGACCGTTTTCACTTGCTTGTTATTTTTTATTTCTCCATCAAAGTAAAAATGATGTTATATCCACCAATTGACGACATATATGCATTCGCGTTTACTAATTCACAGATATTGAGATATTTAGTAAATTTATAACAGTGCACCAGTGAACTAAGTGTCAAAAATGTGACTTACGGAGTGGAGGTAGTACACTGTACATAAATACCTAAAAATTACTTGCATAATATTTACTGTCAGTTGTACAAATAACAACACGTACCTTTGATTCTGAAACAAATTGGGCTAAATATGCGTTTACACGACAAAATAATGCTTTCGAATGCGTGTTGATAATGACTGGACGTGTGAACGCATAATGCGTTTTGAAACGTTTGGAAAAAGTTTTGTGTTGCGTAATAACTATACGTCTGAACACACCATTATTTCTACCTTAGGCGACTCCACTGCTCCTCTGGAGTCAACGTCATAATGGCTACGACGTCAGACAATCAGTCGGGGACGTAATACAATGACAAGGGGCTGTTACCCTTGAAACGGTAAACAAATGAGCACTAGATGGCGATCAATTACTTCACATTGACCTGAATTATACCTCCTTTTAGGACGTTGCCCTTATAAAGGACTCAAACGAATATGAAAATTGTAAACGTTTTAAGTAGTAAGTTACTATTACTAACATTTTGTTGCGCATTTTATTGATAAAAACCTTCCGTCAGCCACAGTTATTCCAACATACAATATAAAAAATATCCCAGGATAAGGTTTAATCGTTGCTTTCCATGACTTTGATCTTCAATTTTTTAGAAAAGAAATGTGTAGTCATCAAATATATATATCAAACTTTCATTCCCTCCGTTTGTGTGCCAGATTTTAATTTCCATGGCTTTCACATTCGAATAAAAATATTCATTACTGATTTGAACGAACTGCTTGGTAAGAAATTATATACACACACGTAACTTCAAATCACACTTACCTGTAAATTTAATTAATAACCTTGATGTGTGTTGTGCGCAAAAGAAAGGTAAAAAAAGGGCGGAAAAGATATTTGGATTTATTTCAAAAAGCGCGCGAATACAATCCGTATAATTTGTTTTGCATCTGGCCATGGAAACCAGAAACAAAAATAACAATTTGTCCATTTATAAATCACAATTCAAAGGGCATAACTCTAGGATGGCGAAAGCAAAAAAACAAATGATAATTCGGACTTTACACGTGTTATATTAGTACCTTTTTGAAATCGAAAGCAGGAGATCTTACAGACAAGGACAATTACAGACCTGTTCCCACCGTCGTAACATTTCTCTTACCTTCCTCGATTTGTGACTACCACCGGATATACTTTGTTGAACTTCACGACGGGTGCCGTATACGGAGCAGGAACTGCTTACCCTTCCGGAGCACCTGAGTTCACTCCTTGTTTTTATAGGAGTTCGTGTTGTTCATTGCTATTTGGTTTTCATGTTTATTTGTTGTGCTTGTGGTTGTTTATTTGCCTTCCCGGGTTTTGTCTGTCTAATTGATTGCGTTTTGTGGATTACATCAATTATTTCTAAAGTCATGGAGAAACATTTACTGAATTGTATGGATGATAAATTACTGTTTGGGATCACCAATTTGGTTTTAAAGGAGGATATTGCACCGATATGTGTTTATTTGCATTTAAAGAGATTGTTACATTTTATGTGAACCAGGGAAGTCCGGTTTTTGCTTGTTTTTTCATATGCAAGAAAAGCCTTTGATAGAGTGGACCAGTGGACATTGCCGCATAAATTATAACAGTGTGATATTCCAGATTTTATAATTAGATTTTTCATGTGTTGGTTTGATATTCAGATTTATTGTGTAAAATTGGGCTAATTTGTCTCTTGTGAATTTGATGTCAGTAACGGTGTGCTTCAAGGTGGAATTTTATAACTTTATTTATTTAACTTTCATATCAATGACTTAAATATTAGATGAACAAATGCTAATGTCAATCAAATGGAATGCCTATGAACAATTTTAGCTATGCTGATGATATGTGTATCCTGAGTCCGTCTGTTGTGGGACGGAGAAAACTATTATTAATATGTGAAGACTATGCTAGTGAACATGATATTTTATTCAACGCCAAGAAGTCTATATGTATGCTTTTAAAACAAAATCAATGAGGATTAATAATATTCTTAAATTTTATATGAGTGGTAATTTATTAAAATATGTAGATGAATTCAAATAGCTTGGTCATTTGGTTTGCAATGATCTAAATGATGAGTGTGATATTACACTTGGTTGAACGTGTAAATCACCAAAACAAACGTGTAACGGTGTGCGTGTGGTAACAAACGTAAGAATTAAAATATTGTTGGAAAGAACTTTCATCGGTTTCAAATATTCGAAAATGTTGATATTAGTAATCCTGCAGATAATCTAATTGTTTTCTTTGCTAATTTAAATTATTCAATGTATTTGGTTTGAAAAGAATACATTAAATAAAAAGTTTCCTGAATTAAATGATTACATAGTTTTAACCTTAACTTGTTTGTAAAAAATATCTTAAAAGTATTCTTCAAATATGGCAAAAGTTTTAATTTTTTGACAAATATCATTTATTAATTGATATCTTCATAGTACATCTTTTACATGAGTAAGTGTTTGGTTATTATGTTGCCAAGATGGTTTATTCTTCGGACGATTACTGAGCTTTGATATAACCGTTATTGACAAAAATTTCGAGGGTATTCACGAAATAAAACTAAGTAATCGGAACACTAACTTTGAATTTTGTGTAAAAACTAAGTAATCGGAACACTAACTTAAGTTTGAATTTGTGTATTCTCTTGCTATTTGCCTCCGGAATGTTCTAATCGTGGTAGAGACGCTCAAAGTTTCTTTGCACATCTTCTCTTTCAGATTTATATGAACAGTGAAAACGAAGCAATGTTTCTCCTTGGAGATTTAAATTCCAGGATCGGTACTCTCCCAGATACATTTAATGACATTGATGATTTACCTCCACGAATTCCAATTGACAAATCAATAAATCAACACGGTCACGAACTGAATGAATTCTTTAACGAATCTTAATTCAGTGTATTAGATTGCAGATTCGCCGAGAATGATAATTTCACATCTATAAGTAAGAAAGAAAAGGCCGTTGTTGACTATATATGTGTACCACCAGAAGCATTGCTCAAATTAAAAACATTGAAGTGCTTTCATTGAACTCTATTATAGACCAACATAATCTAATACAATTGATCAGCCAAACGAGTAAAGTACCCGCACATTCAGCTATTGTATGTGAATTTAGCGTCTCGGATCATAAGCCATTATCGGAATTTAAAGATCAAAAAGTTATCATCAGCGCTTTATGCTTGATCGAATGGCAATAGATTTTATGGCAAACGTAATGAGAAGATCAGCTTTCTTGAACGTAATAGAACAAATTGAACTCTGCCGAGAGAACCAAAATAGTATTGACAATGTATATAAAAACGTATGTTCTGTTATCCTGGAGGAGATGGAAGAAAAGATACCTAAATCCAGGGATGGAACGAACAAAAGAATGAGACTCCGTAAACCTTATTGGAATGAAACTCTTACTGAATTATGGAAAAATATGAGGCAAAAATATCTAGAGGTAGTAGGAACGTAAAATCAGCACTCCGTCGTGAATTCGGTCAAGCTAGAGACACTTTTGATAAAACTTTGAGAAAAATGTAAGCACTACAAGAGAAATGAAGCTGTTGACATTAAAACGATGACCACCACGAATCCAAAAGAATTTTGGAACAGAGTTAAATGTCTTGACTCGAGCTAAACTAAATTGATTCCAATGGAAGTCTATGATGAGTCCGGCTTTTTAAGGACTGATGAAGACTACGTTCTTGAGAAGTGGCGATTAGATTTTGAAAATTTATACAATGGAGCTAATAGTGACGATTTCGAAAGTGAACATTATACACAAAATGAACAACAAAAACGTATTATTGAGGACAATATGAGTGATCCTCTATATGAGCCAAATGCGGATCTTAATGGAAACATTGTTGTGACGACATTCCCTCCTTCGTCATGAAATTACAATCAAAATCTGCTTGTGGATTCGACGATTACCTTATTGTGTTCTAAAAAACGAGCCAGTCATTAACACTTTGCGAGAGCTTTTCCAAATCATATTCGACACGAGTATCATTCTGTCGTCATGGAGAAAGGCAATTGTATGCCCAATTCTGAAGGACCCTGCTACAGATACTAGAGTACCTATGAACTATAGAGGCATACGTCTACTGGCATGTGTTAGTAAACTTTATAGTTCCTTTTTGAATAAAAGAATCGTCAATTATCTCGAAGGAAACGAAATACTAGCAGACGAACCGAATGGATTTCGGGCTAGCAGATCATGTAAAGACAACTTATTTACGCTCAAAAGTATCGTTCGAAACATTAACTCAGTTTTCGGAGCTTTTATAGACTTGAAAAAGTGCTTTGACTTTATTGACAGGGACATGATGCTACTCAAACTGTTATTAGACGGGATCGACGCTAAAGTGTATAACTCTA
Organism: Mytilisepta virgata; assembly: GCA_028015205.1. Lineage (NCBI taxonomy): Eukaryota > Metazoa > Mollusca > Bivalvia > Mytilida > Mytilidae > Mytilisepta > Mytilisepta virgata. The sequence continues at coordinate 74,669,836 of CM051521.1, forward strand.
TTAAAAGTGTATATCAAAGTTCTGAACCATGTATCCGTATAAATGGGAAATTATCTCAATGATTTTTCTGTAAAACTGATGTGAAACAGGGTGATTGTCCATATTCCACACTTTTCTCGGTGTTTTTTATGATTCTTTTATCAATACAGATATGACAGAAGACCCAATGTCTCTAACCTACTATTCTCACGTGATAGCCTCTTTTCAGGGTTAAATATAAAGGGCGTGAAAGTCATTGGTGACCTTAACCAGAAAGTAATTGTTATCATAAATAAGGCTGAACTTGTTTCCTCTGTCATAGCAAATCGTGTTGCGACTACTGTTGGACATACTGCTGGGTGATACGATGAGTGCATTTTGTTTTATTCAATTGGCGCTACAAATTATGTACCTTAAGAAGAGAGATCACAGTTAAAATGTTCCGAATTGAATTTCGGCGCACTTCGACTCGCAAGGTAAAACAAAAAGTATATTCAGGGTAAAATGTGTATATACAGAGTAAAAGAAGTATATAAGTTTTTGCATATGCCCCGGTAGAGCGGAAAATCGTGTATATCCAGGGAAAGTCCATTTAAATTGCAAAGATATGCAAGAAATACACCAGCAATCAACCAATCAGAATTCAAGAATATATAAGGTTTAATTAATATAACCAACATAGCTCCACAAGTCCAACATCCTTAAGCTTTGTATATCCATATTTTCCTATGATATTTTTCAAAGTTTTACATAATGTATTAACATTGTTCTCAGAATAATGTAATAATATGTATCTATTTACTTACTTCATGTTTGTTTTCTTTATTATATTTGTTCTGGAAATAATTGTTTTTTATAAATTCTTCGGTAAGTTCTTACAAAACAGAGAAGGAAAAAATTAAAGAAACAACATACATTTGTACACAAAGAAATAAAACTAAAACAATATGAGCAACATGGACCCCCACCAACAAAAAAAACACTGGTGAACTCAGGTAGTCCAGATATAATAAGACACCGCCATGCTGCTCATTCGTATGTCCGATGTTGGAAGTCATAATGTGGAAGCAGATTAGTCGATGTCGTTCATGTTGTCGTTTGTATAGTCCTTAGATAATACCAATTATGTAATCGAACGATACGTGGAATTTCATTAACTCTGAAACACAACAAAACATGAACGCTTACGAGTGCAAATGTGAACATCCCCGAGGGTATTCGCCAACCCAGTCGTCAGACTTGTCTGACATGATTATTCATTGATTTGTTATAGAAATTACCAGTATTTAGCAAAATTCAAAAATAATAGAACTACTAAGGGTTCATTTTTTGTATTGCAAATGGTAGATCTCCATAGCTGAAATTTGGCTTCCTATTTCGGTATTTTTTGTTATGAGTACTTCTTGTTTTAAAATAAGTTTGGTTTTTGGTCTTCCTAATGTTTCGGTTTTAATGCTGCTGATGAGAGGTAACTCTTTGAAATGCGTCGTATACAGCATAGTATAAATTTACTATATCTAATATTAGTATCTTTGGATTGTTTTTTTGACACAAAGGAGAGAAAATACTACGACTTAAAAAAAAAACAATACAAAACAGCACTAAAAGCTTTAAAATGAACATCATGCTATTTTTTCCTGATGTAAGGAGTATCTCCTAAAGGCATTCTTTCTTTTGTCAGTTTGGACTTTAATCTGATTAACAAAATTGTGGTTTACTGTTTTGGCCTTCAGCTATTTTCCGCACTTTTAATGAGATATGAGCATAAACGTAAATGTTATCGATAGTCCAGTCATACACTGTTTATTTATAAGCAATTCTCTGTTACCACCAACCAAAGTATGGCACGCATGGTCTCATATTTTCTTGAAACATTTTATGTACATACATAACAATATGAAAAATATTAATTTTTATTACTGAAATCTATCTCTTTATATATAGAATGTCGTATATATTACGGTCTAAATGTTATTTGTTCGTTAAAATGTTATACCCATTAGATAGAATAACAGTAAATTAGATACTCTAACAATATTTCTAAACCTAACTAAGTCTTGACAACGAGATATAATAGCAAATGTGTGCATAGGGTCAGGTCTTAGATTTTGGCATATTTTGTGGACTATTGACAACTTTTCGCATTCATGAAACGTATATCTGAGACTATGCGTACTGAACTTATAAAGCTCTATTATAAAATGATTGGCCATTACAGACAATTGCTCTTAATTGTTAAAAGTTGAATTTAAAAGTGAATGTTCCATATAAAATTTTGGATAAAATTGATGAAATTTTAAAAGAAAGCATTGGACAGTGTAATTTTAATCTTTGCTCAATCACTTTGCAATTATTTGCAATTGAATTTTATGATAATCACCATCTTTATAAATTGTAGAATATTTGAAATTAAATGCATGACTTTTATTCGAATATGGTTGAGACAGTAGCTACTTCGGAACACTTTGCTTTTAAAATTTATTTTAAATTTTTTATAACCGATCAACGACTTATATGATAAATCTCTTCTTTAAACAAACGAAAAGATTTACAGATATCTTAACTAAAGGTAATAAAACGAATATTAAGTTTGCACTCAACCTGCCAACATTTTTTTCTTCCTGTATGACATTCAATTCCAATATCATCATGCATTGTGTCCAATTTCTTTCTCAACGACAATTGTTACCGTCTTAGTTACATATATACATTGTGAAACTTACTTTTTCAGATAACATTTAAAGGGTAGAACAATAAAATGGTAAGTTTGCTGTACGTTCGTATCAAATATTATCATTTTAATAATAATAAATATAATAATGATGACTATTTTACAGTAATGAATCATTTACAATTAAAGTTAAATGGACGGTCTTAGATAGGCTGTAATTTCAGAAAAGTTTGCATGTAATTAGAGGATGTCGAACTACATCTTCACATCGAAAAGGTAATATTATGTCCCTTTATAGACCTCCAAATTTGTGTATCAGTTTTTTTTCAGATAGACGGAATATATAGAATTTACGACAGTTGAAGAAATCTAATTCAAATTTACCCAAAACAACTAAAAAAATAGTTTGACTTGATCATTATGCTGCAATCAAATTTGTTTTTATTAGGATGATATAGTGTAATCCTCATACTTATTAAAAAATAAAAAAGATGTATTTCTTATGATGTTTTACATAACAAATTCGAAAAATTTAAATTTTCACAATAGAAAATAATGAAATTTATAAAATTATGAGAAATAGCGTGTAATAAAAATGAATTAAATTAATTTAAAGATTTGTGATGATTGATTCTCATATTTGAATTATAATCTTTAAAAAATCCACATCTACATGTAGGACAAAGTCTTGTGTTTATATGTATTTCTTTTGTTTTTTTATTGTGTTTAAATAGTGGTCCTTTTGATGAGAAAAAAATTGAATGACATATAACATGTTTAAAAAGTCTGGATTCACTGTAAGTCTAATGTTATATTTCAAATTTAATTAACCACTGTTGCATATTTTTCACGTTATTTCAGAAAGACATTTTTTACCTGTTATCCAAAAAAGCAAATGCTGGAGAACCACGAATAAACCAAATTTTCATTCCATTGATAGAAATTTTATAATTGTTCAGCACATTTACCTTTTCAGTTTCATTAATCGATTGTTATATCCAGAAAACCATGTGTCAAAAGCCAAACTAAGCCAGTGTCTCGTGCTTTTGAGTGTTGTTTTCGAGAGGACTTTCTTACACTGGATTCTGCGATTGTCAGAGTGATCATTTATACAATATTTATAGTATCAATGGGACAGAAATTTTAGCAGCAATAATATTTTATCTTAAAGCAAAGTAGAAAATTACACGTGCATGTATATCTAAAGTTATATGCTTCTGGGGCATGACAAGCTGGAGTGAAATTATTCAATGTTTTTAGCTTAAAAAAGATTAAATAAACGCTACAATGAGACAGTCTACTCAAGATTTTAAAAATCAATCTTATTTTCGAAATAACAAAGTCCAATATAAAATAAATGTTGATAGGAAGTTGTCGTTTCGAATATTCTAATTGCATGTAAAATTTCACAGAATTTTGTAATAAAGCTCATATGGTGCCTCCTATCTTAAGCCCCTGGAATGGTTCTTGAACAGTGCTGGTAGACACTGTGCTTCATAATTTTGCTGTTATTTCTCTTTTATGCTGTTTGGTCTATTATATACATTGCAAAGTATTAAATTTTTCATAATTGTTACATATTTTTTCATATATATTTGCATGGGTATCAGTCTTTGTATGTCCTAGGCATTTTAGCTTTGTGGATGTTTGCCTTTACCCATGGTATGTTAATAATAACTTCTAGATACTAGCCCAAAATTGACACTTAAAATTTACTGTTGCACAATTGTAAGGAGTATCTTCCTCGTGCATATGCTCTCTGCTAATATCGTTTTGGCTTTACTCTTTTCGGCAATTTAGGCATTTTGAAATTCGGCTCTTCAACTAATATTGTTTTGGTTTTCAACTGGGTGAGTCGTAAATCGACAAAATGTCCATCAAAATTAGTATCAAAGAATTTTATTAGTACAATGAAATCAAGAAATCTTAATGACTGAGTTTGCATTTATTGTATTATAAACTGTAAAATTTTGGGGTATTCATTTTATTACCTAATTACTTCACCTTAACTTCTCTGTATCCAGCAGCATGCTTTCGCAAATTCCTGGAAGTATGTAAGAGTATAACTTTCTGGATCAATGACACATTCTTAAATGATAAAATTTTACTCCCAATATGCTCTAGTGGAAATTTGAAGCATCTAACTATAAAGATGATAAGTAATCACAAGGAATGGACTAAAAAGGTGCAAGTGCACTAACAGTTTAACAATTTCTGTTGATAGTCTTAAAAAACTAATTGCAGTTAATACTGAATATACACATGATATACGTATTTACACTTATTACAATTTCCGTTGTGCGATTTTGTTATATGAAATAGTTCTCTACTGACAGCTAAGACACCTGCTAAATTCCTATGTCTGACATATGAAAATGTTGTAGAAACGTATACAGCCTGACAATAAAATATATTCAATCGAAAACCAAGTTACAGCTTTTGGAATCTCAAAACTTAAATATTTTAACCAAATGTGGATAAAATGTTTGGGAGTGGTCACCAAATTGTCAAGTTAAGTTTGTAACGTAAAATCCTCATTCATTTGCAATTTATGCATTTTATTTCTATACATTATTGTCAAGAACCATAATTAGATGTGCAATATGATTTTAGAATTTAATTATCTTAAACTGGGGCCCACAGTTGTATAAATTCGAAAATTTCAATTTAAGCTTACGACTTTAAATGCTATTTCATTTTCAGCTCACCTGGCATATAAGGCCACGAAAAGCTATTCCCATTACCTGGTGTCCACCTTCCGCAGTCTGGCGTAAACTTTCCTTTAAAGATTTTCTCCCCTGAAATAGAACAAGGGGGGATGAATTTAAAAAATCTTCTCAGAAACTACTGAGTCAATTAGAACTAGACCTGGTAGCAATGGTCTTTAGATGACAAATTTGTAGCAGAATTTGAAGCAATGGTCCTTAGATGGCCCTCTTTTAGAATTGTGTCCGATGGGTGATCCGGACAGTGAACCAACATGATTGCCACATCCGAACTTAGTTTAACACAGAACGCTATGGGAAATTCATTTAAAAAATCTTCTTTTCTGGAACCTCTTGACCAGTTGGAACCAGACTATGCAGCAATGGTCCTTAGATGGCCCTCTTTCAGAATTGTCTCCGATCATCCGCGGACAGTGAACGAAGATGTCTGGCACATCCGAACTTAGTTTAACACAGAAACCTGTGGGAACATTCATTTAAAAATCTTCTTGTCTGAAACCACTAGACCAATTTGAACCTAACTTGGCAGCAATGTACTTGGATTGTTCTCTTTTTTTAGAATTATGTCCGATGACCCCAACTGTCAGTCAAGATGGCCACCACAAGAAACTTAGATTAACATAGAACCTATGGGAAAACCAGCAAAATTGACTGCCACACATTAAATTTAATCCTGTCGAAGATGGACAGGTTGCATCAAAGTGAGCGATACATGCTCTTGAAATGCACAATACGTTTTTAAAATTTTGATTTCCAAAACTTGGGGCTCACAAGGGTTGAATTTGAAAATGAATTTAAGTTTGTGACTTAAACTTCTTTCATTTTTCAATTATATCAATTTTATTTCTATACAGTATTGTCATACACCATATTTCGATTTTTAACCTGGGGTACACTTGGATCGAATTCAAAAATTGTAAGTTAAAGCTTCTGCTTTTTTCATTTTTAATTGGGTTAATTGATTTAATTTCTTAATAAAATGATTGCATACTACTTTTGAATTGAAATAAGGTTTTATATTTTTGACACTGGATAAGTGCCCAAGCCACCGAGTGTATCCCCAGCTCAATTGCTAGTATTTCGTTACTAGCCTGAAATTGATACTTAAAATTTACTGTACAAAATTGTAAAATTTGTGAAAACTAAGGAGTCCCTCGTGCATAGCTCTATCCTTAGATGGTTTTGGCTTTACCCCTTTTGGTAATTTTGAATTTGTTCTTTAATCTTTGGCATATTTGTAAGCGTATCAGTCTTTGTATGTCCTGGGCATTTTAGCGTTCTAGATGCTTACTTTTACCCATGATATATTTGTTTTTTTTTTCAACCTTTTAGGCCTTGGGCACAAGTGATGAGTCGTAAATCGAGAAAATGTGCACATCTTGTGCATCAAAATTGGTATCAAAGAATCTTAATTATTTTAAGTTGTATTTGCAGTATCTTGTTTAAGGATAATAATGGAGTCACATTTTCAATAAAGGAGAAAAATCCAATTCATACGGAAGTAGGCATACAAGAAAGATACGACGTAGATGTTACAAATTTATAGTAGAGTGTAGTCTAACAATATATAACATCAAACCATGTACTAATAACACTATTGATTTGAACAGGAGCAGTCAATTTTGGAGATGAATGCAACAATGATGGAGAATGTGCCACACTTACCGCTGCCATATGTAATAAAACATGTATGTGCCCGTCGACACACTATGAATTCAACACTACGGCGTGCAAGACAAGTAAGTTATTTACTATTAAATTAAATTGTTTCTGACAGAAAATAACTGGATTCGTGGGAGTTTTAAGTAAAATGCCAGAACATAGGCACACTTTTTCGTTGGTAAATTACCGTTGTTGAGTCGTCCTCAAAAAAACAAGGGAAGATTTTGCCGTTGTGTATAATACGTTTTATATCGATACTTTAAATTTAGTTTGAATGAAAAATGTAAAAAAAAAAAAGAAAATATACTTAGAAAATTGATAATATTAAAATCGTGAAATGACAAGTTCAAATATATCCTATCAAATAGTTTCAATGCAACTTGTTTATATTTGGTACAACTACTAATATAGTATTTCAGAAAATCTAAGAAGACGGTAAATGAAGAAAGAAAAAGCCTGCCATAACCTTTCCTAAAATGGATAAAAGTAATTCATTTCATTTCGGATTTCCAAAAAAAAATGTGAAGAAAACCTGACAGACAAATGAGAGTACAAAAATTACAAGTGTAAAATTTACATGTAGTCATTATATTTATGACAAAATTAAGTAATTAATACTCGTCCCTATTAACGACTTTAAATACAAAATCAAAAGTAGATTTAATGTTTGATAAATCTTGCATCAAAAAACATTTTGGTACGGTTAATAATTTATTGAGTAAAAGTCATTCCAAATCTTAGAAATAAAACGGCGAAGACTTTGTAATAAAATTAGATCTGTGTTCATTCAAAACAATCAGTGTGATAAACAAAACTTATAACATTAGATTGGCATTTCAATTGTTACTAATTGTGCATCTCTCTCATGTAGAATTATTTCCTCACTCATTCAAAACTGACACACTCCGAGAGTTACTCCAGAAAAATGATCAAAAATTCTTTTTTTAATTCAGCTAAATAGATGGTTATTGAAAAGAAGGTATCCCAAAAAACAAAATACAACAATAATGTTCCGATAACATATATGAAATAATACCACACTCAGTCAGAAAATTTAGGCACAGTGAGCAAATAAGCTGCTGATTTGATAAGGTAGTACTGATTAACAGATTATGAAGAAATACCACTCTTCTATAGGTAGAATTATGTAAGACCCTAGCCATAGGCGACTATAATTTTCCAGATATATTTCTATATAATTATAAGGACTATTTAAATAAAGCTTGATAAAAATAACAGTTTGAAAAAAAAATATTTGAATACTAGGGTTTTGGTGATTTTTTATATTCTTAGTAACAGTGCAAATATTGGACAAAGACCAAAATTTGGAAATGATAAAAGCCAATTAGCAGTCTACAAGTCTATTTCCAATTTTTCCAGTGTTTTCAGAGGAGATTTTTAGGAAAATTTACAACAGCAGACGATAGACAACAGAAAAAAAACCGATGTTAGCAAAGTGCTAGCAATAGCTTACCTGACCATTGCTTGGTCGAACAGACGATAGGTATTCCAATGAATATAAATTTCCTCCTTCATCGCACATTCAAGTTCGACTCCTTTCAAGGACTACTCACAATAAGTGGAAAAATAGCTCAAATATTTACTTTCAGCTTCCTAAATACAGATAATATGTCACTAAGTATCACTAAACAACTCACGATTTGAATAAAAAGAATATCACTATATCTCCAAAAAAACCTAATTTCGAACCTTGCCTTGATATTGACTACGAAGAAAAATTGAAAAATTTATTCTAAGACAAATGTGATGGCTTACATTTTCCAACTGCGGTATTCAATTTTCTTCGTTCATCCACTTTTTTATTGTCTCCGTGTTGCTCATAATTTATTTTAGCTTTTTATGTGGTATTTCCGTTGTTTCTTCTCGCCCTCCTCTATTTCGTTTTTTTTTTTTTTTTTTTTTAATTTTTGAATGACCTATCGGATTTTCAGTACCTTATCTTAAAAAAGTCTTTAAAGTGGTTAGAAACGTGCGATTTGAATCGTGTAACGCCTTAGAAATTTCATTGGTCGAGACAAATATTAAAATGTGTGAATTCAATCCATAATATATTTCGAAACTGAAATTAAAAGATTGTTTGTCAGTTGTTTTCGATTTTCCCCACTTTCGAATGTCCGTTTGGTATTTCTTGACTTTACTCGAAACTTTTAGAAATGTTCATATTAATAATCTCTTTTAGTTTTGATCTTTTTTTCTAATACAAATTATTCATTTATTGACCATGTTTCGGTTTAAAAATGATATATGAAATAAAATGTTTCCATAATTAAATAATCATATATTTTGCATAATCCAAAACAAAGATTTCAACTTTCAACTGAATGTGTGTTAAATATATCTTAGGTAATTCTTAAAATTTAGAGAAATGAAAACTTCATGTAACAAAGAGGGCAAATTTATGGCTTCATTTTACATCTGTTACATGAGCAGGTATTTGCGATTTTTATTATTTACCCAATATAGGATTTCTTTTGTTTTAAATCTTTGCTTTAGGAAAAACTTTATACATGTATATGATATCGGTTTTGCTAATTTGATATAATTAATTAGGTAAAAATAACACGAAAAAGTCCATTAATTGTAAACGTTTTAAAATATTTCTCAATGCCGACATGAATATTTTCTTTCATTTTACATTTTTATTTAAAATCAAATGCAATAATAACTAAAAAACTACTGTCGGAATCGATAGTGATCCCCGCACCCTCTGTAAGTAGTTTGGACACTTACCCAAAGTAAAAAATGTTAATCTTATTTCCATAAAAAAAAATAATGGGCACAATCAGTAGATGATTAAATCAATAAACCTAATGAAATATGACGAAAGCTTAGATCAAAAGCTTAAAGTTACAGTTTTTTTTAAATTCGACCCAAGTGGACGCCAGGTTTAAAAATTAAAATTCTTAAACCTTACTGGCATTTAAATATGGTGTATGTCAATACTATATGAAAATAAAATACATAAATTAAAAAATTAAATTGGAGATTAAGTCTCAAGCTTAAATTGAAAATTTGAAATTTCGACCCCTGTGGGCCCAAATTTTTGAAAATTAAAATTCTAAAAACTTATTGCACATCTATATATGTGATTGACAATATTGTATAGAAATAAAATGATGTAGAAAGCTTGACTGTGACAGTGATCCCGCACACCCTGCAATAAGTTGGGACAATTACCCAAATTCCAAAATCTAAACCTTATGCCCATTTAAGATGTTATGCAATCATCCTCTCAAGAAATTAAATCACTCACTCAAATTAAAAATGAAAAAAAATCAGGTCACAAGCTTAACTTCATTATTTTTTTAAAATTCACCCCTATGGACCCCAAGTTTTGAAAATCAAATTATTAAAAGCATATCGCTAATCTATGTTGTATGATAAATACTGAACATAAATAAAGTGCATAAATGGAACATTGAAAATCAAAATTTTATAAGCTTATTGCAAATCTACATACCGTGTATAACAATATTGAATAGGAATAAAATGCATAAATTTAAAAATGAAAGGGCAGCTCACGTCACAAGCTTAAACTGACAAAAATCGAAATTAGACTCATGTGGGCCTAAATTTTAGAAAAAATTAAAAATGTAAAACCTTGCTGCGCATCTACTTAATGTAAATAACATACTGCACAGACAAAAGTGCATATATTGGGAAAAGAAGCACAAGTTTATCTCACAAACTTAAATTGACAATTTTTGAAATTCGACCCCTGTAGGCCCAATTTTAGAAAATTAAAATTCTAAAACCTTATCCTACATATAAATATTGTGCATTACACTACTGTGTTGAAGTAAAATGCATAAATTGAAAAAAATAGAGAGTTTGTGACCTAATCTTGAAATTCCTTTTTTTAATTCGACCCCTGTGGGCCTCAATTTTAGAAAATTCAAATTCTAAAACATTATTGTGCATCTATATATGGCGCATGACACCATTGTATGAAAATAAAATGCATAAATTGAAAAATGATAGAGAAATTTGATTATTTTTTAATACATTACACATGTATATGGGATGGGAATGTATCATTGTCAAAATTTCACAACAAACATGATAGTAAATACAGTATTTAACTATTACGTATGTATACTTAGAACAAATAGCGAAGTATCTTTCTGAAGTAAGGCATGCAAGACGCGCCATAGATGATATATTGAGAACACTGGACTTTATTTTATGAATCAAACTGAAATGCATTACATATTTTAACAAATTATCAGAATAGCTGAAACACACTAAAAGAATCCTCGAAATTACATTTTAGAATTAAACCACACCCATCCGTGCAACGACACAACCCAATGCAAAGGTCCACACATAGTCTGCCAAAAAATCTGTACATGCATTCGATCACACTATTACTTAAATTCAGCATGCGTGCCACGTAAGTAATACACTTTTTTAATTAGAATTGGAAAACATTAAAATTTTATCGTAGATTTTAGTCTACAAACCATCAAAACAAGTTTGATAATTGTAATATATTTCAGACTGTGTATTTTATCTTTTAATAAGAGAAAAACGACGAAAGTGTTGTTTTCTTGTCCTTGTTTTAGATAACATACAATTTATTGTCATAACGATCCAATTTAGCAATTGCAAAGGGTTTCTGCTTGTTTTTCCATGTCATAATGATACAATATAAAACAAAATAATAATTCGGGCTCCTCTGGATATTCCACATGATATAGTCGGTATCAAAAACGAAACTACTATTATTCTATATTTATCTATTGTTGTGGGTGCATTATCCATGTACTGCTATTTTATTTCATGAATTCATGTACGTAACGGGTAAGAAAGGGGGACAAACATAAACACAACATGCAAGTCACAAAGATCAAGCGATTCTATTACTCTTCTGGTTTAGAAATCACAGTCTTATAACGCTTTATAATAGCAAACATTAACATATTAATTTTTCAAATCACATAGATTACACTGTTTGGTTATAGAAACACAAGATGAAGTATAAAAAGTAACGGAACCATTTTAGAAAATCCAGAATCAACAACTAAGATGGTAATGAATTGATTTTTTTATTCTGTATAAATAATATAGTTTTATTGCCAAACGTGCAAGGAGTTTTACGAAGAAATCGGCCCTGGTCATCGAGAAATTTTGAAATTCTAATTTTACGCTTAATTCAAACCGTAACAAAATGAGTCAAAAAAGTTATCAAATGTGTTTGCTCTCATTCTTTTTTTACATACTAAATGGTTTTTAATCCTATTTTTTTAAGTTTCACATTAGATGAAAGTGAAACCTTTTTATGCTAACGCCTCAGACCTTGACCCGGGTACTCGTGCATAAAAAGTATTCTCCTACGTCTTATAAGGGACACTTCTTTTGTTCTCATTGTACTTTATCTATTACAAAACATCGTTTGCATTTTTTGAGTTGTGAGTTTCATGTGTATGTATATGCGAATCTGTGTACATGTAGCTTGTGCGTTGTACAACAAACCCGATACATTTAATAAATTTGATCATACTCATGTGAGTATTTAAGGCAGAAAATAAATAGTGGTTTATATTGTTTCAATTACCGTGCCAGAATGGATACGAATTAATATAACGTAATATTCTTTACAATCTGTGTGCCAAGTTTCTACTTTGCCAAAACCATTCTAAATTATCTATTGTAGGTAGTTCTGGTATGACAGTTCTGACATCCCACACTACATCAGTGTTACTGTGCATTCTAATTTCGTATTTGGCAAATGCTGTAGAGACCAAATTGTAGTACACGTTTACAGTTGGAAGAAAAACAAGTTCTTTCCCGATTCTATTGTAAAGTATCAGTTTTTCTTTGAGTGATATTTCATTGTAGCCACCAGAAAACAGGACAGAACATTTATAGACGTTAGAGGAATGTTATTTACTAACTTATTAATCATTAGAATTGCATCGATATTTTCTTGAAATGAACGAAATTAATTTTACCAAGGAAGAATAATTATGTACTCTGAGCCGACCCTGATTTATCTTTTCTTCTTGAAACTATGTATATTTTCTTTATTTTTTTTTTCAATATAAAAGAACTACATTTCCAAGAGATACATGTTGCTTTTAATGTCAAGAAACTAATCATTATAGAATAAAACAACTTTGACAGTCTTTATTCTGTTGAGACAGCCTTAAAACCTGTAACTTTACGCCCTTTTACATGTACATATAATAAACTAATAAAATTTCATATTAGGCGATGCATTTGATTTATGTTTTACGGCTAAAAAAGTACAGTAAATCGAGTCTATATTCATTTGAGACAGCCTTAATAACACGTATCACAAATTACCGAAATAAATTTGATGCACTGTATGGACAACTCATCAGCAGTGCTCGAGATCAACATATTGGAAAAAAAAATCTGGTTAAAGCTTAATGATGAATTATAATCTCAACCATAAAAAATCAAAACAATTAAAACAAACAGGTATCCAAACTCAGCTAAGGGTTACCTCTGCACCAAAAGGAACGCCTTAATCAAAAACTTGATTATTGCTTTTTCAATGTCCAGTGGCAGGTATTTCAAGTATATTCACAGTGATAATATCAAACATATAATAACGAAAGATATAAGAAGGAGATGAGGTATGATTAACAATGAAACAACTATCCACCAAAGTTCAAATGAAGTGGATGTAAGTAATTATAGGCAACCGTATGGCCTTCAACAATGAGAAAAATTTCATACCGTATAGTCGGCTATAAAACATGAAAACTATGACACAATTCAACCTAGAAATATATCTATTTAAAATTATCAACTACTAGTTCGCATCATTTGAGATATCATTGACAACTAGCAATAGTTTACGAAAAATTAATGAAATTATATATACATGTACATTGTATGTTGAAAATGATATATGGCTTACTCACCGGTTACTTAGTACTGCATTATTTGAATTAAAAATAAAATAAATTTTCATTAACATAAGACAGTTGAACAATTTGTTATAACAACCCCCACTATGAGTATAACAATTCTCATATAAAAATATAAAATAATAACCAAAAAAAAAGGTTAGCGACAATTTAAGCAATACAAAGTTTAAATTCTATTATATTAAACCAAAGAAAAAGTTAGCGACTATTTAAGCAACGAACAAAGTTTAACAATATTTATACAATTGAAATACAAGTTTAATAGTTTGAATAATATTGAACCAATATTTTTGTAAAACATTGCTTAATTTCAAAACTAAAAAAGAATACTCATCATTTTAAATTCTATAGCTTTGGTCAAGCTCCGTGTAAGGTTTGAATCCAAATAACGAATTAACCTGAGGTTAAATGCACGGACTAAAATTTCACGGGCTAAACTAATTAGCATATAAAAGTGATCAGTAAAAAATGAATCGAATAGACCGTTAATTAAAATCATACTAAGTTTTATAATTACAATAACTGAATTTAATTATTACTGAATTAAATTCCAATATTTCTATACATGCATAAACTTCTAAATTACGGATGTTGTACGAAAGAATTTTGTTTTAATCATACAAGTTGATAATACATTTTCGTAGATAACATTTATTTATTACACATTTATTTACAGATTTGTAAATATTGTCTAGGTAAATTGATATAAAATTAAGAACATTATTGACAACTGTTTTGTAGAATGATACAAAAATATATGTAGGCCAATCTGATAATTTAGCGAAAAAGTTAAGTCATAACAGATGTACTCTTCCCAACGCGTCCCAATCAGACAAATTTTTGTTAAACACATTCTTTTCATCAGCTTAGTTGCTAGTATTTAGATCCTAGATTGTAATTTATACTTTGAAGTTTTTACTACTACAAAAATGTTATCCTATGTTATCTCCCTCGTGCAAAGAGTTTTAGCTTGGCTATTTTGATCAGTTTGACATTTTGAAATTTGCTCTTTTTGGACTATTTTTTAGTTTTCAATATTTTAGGCCTTAAGTACCATTGATGAGTCGTAGATCGACTGGTATCAAAGAATTCATTTCAAATAAATTATTTGATACCAATCTTTGATATATAAGATGCACATTTCGTCGATTTACGACGTTCCAGTTGTGCTTAAGACCTTAAAGTTTGAAAACCACAACCAAATTATATTTTAAAACTAAATAATGAGAAGTGTACCAGTGCATTACATGATTTTTGTTAATAAAGGCTTGGATGCCATAAATCTCAGCAATATGCTGCACCACAAAACAGTAAAATAAAAAATTCCTCCATATTTCAGACTAAACTGTTTCACTTAATATGTTATTCTTATACAAAACCCATTGCAACCAAGATTTTCAATTACAAACGGGCATATAATTCCGATGACCTCAAGTCTAAATCCCCAGGCTGCTCGTGTTCGACATCTCCTGTTCGACATCTCCATTCAATAATAGTCCAGTGGGTCATGTTATCACTGGGGTCTCAATCTAGTTGATAATCAAAAGCTAAAAAATATGATAGCTAAAGGCCCCAAATACCGAGAACCTCAGCCATTTAATTGGAAATATAATTTCAAAATGCTAATGGATTCTGTTGAGGACTATGCCAGAAAATGGACTTCAAAGGAATCTGCTGACACACTTTCGGAGTGGGTGAAGGCTATTAGGTCAATAATACAAATCTAAATTGAAAACCTCCAAGGGTCTATGAGCACTTGAGCTAAATCCATCTTTAAAGACCCTAAGGTTGTTGAAAATTTGGTTGCGTCCATGATAAATAAGTAGTTTTCCCAGCTGACAAAGCACCAATAACATCGTTTTTGTCTGCAAGAACTATTATTTTTAATGTCTTAGAAACGAATTGAGAATAGGTAGCACTGCGGGTAATCCAACTTATACACCGACCGCACTCACTAAGCAGGAAGTCTTTAATAACCACAAGACCGTTCTTCATTCCTTTGGCATTTCTACAAAAAGGGAGGAAGTGGACCTTCCTGCTCTTATTGGATTCCTAAACTACATAAGAATCCGTTTAAACAAAGGTACATTGTTGGGTCAGCTAATTGCTCTACAAAACCTCTTTTAAAGATTTTAATAGTCATATTGACATGTATTAAAGAGGGCCTTCAGAATTTCTGTGAAACATCATATTCCACCAGTGGCGTCAATCAGATGTGGATTCTTAAAAACTCAAAAAATTTACTACAATATCTAAAATCAAAATCTTTGGCTACATACAACAACAAAAAAACATTCGAATTCTCTACACTCTACACTACCATATCATATTCTCATTAAAATATCGCTTAAAGCAACTAGTTCGTCAATGTTTTTTCAAGAAAAATGGCACACGGAGGTATAAATTTCTAGTTCTAGGTAGATAAAAGGGTTTATTTTGTGAAGAACCACTCTGATTCTGACAACGTATTCTGAAGATGAAATTACAAACATCTTAGATTTTCTCATAGACAACATATTTGTCGAATTTGGCGGTCTAATTTTTCATGAAACAATCGGCATTCGAATGGGAACCAACTGGACTCCTCTCTTCGCGATCTGTTTCTGTACTCATATGAAGCAGACTTCATTCAATGGTTACTACGTGAAAACAAAAATAAACTAGCACAATCCTTTAATTTCACTTTTTGTTATATAGATGACATGCTGTCGTTAAATAACGATAAATTCCAAGACTTTCTACATTTTAGCTACCCCAGTGAGCTTGAAATTAAGGATACTACAGATACATCAAAATCCGCTTCATATTTGAATTTATTTCTTGAAATAGACTATGAGGGACATTCGAAGACAAACTTTATGACGAACGTGATAACTTCAACTTTCCTATTGTACCGTTTCCCTTCGTAGCAATATACCAGAATCGCCTGCATATGGCGTCTACGTTTCTCAGCTTATCCGATTTTCAAGGGCATGCGTGAGTTACACTGACTTTCGATAAAGAGGATTACTGTTGTCACAAAAGCTTCTCAACCAGGGTTTTATCAAGGATAAGTTGATGTCATCACTGTCGTCATCACGAATTGATTGACCATTACAGTGTTCCAATATCTAAGATGATGTTGGACCTGTTCCCACTGTCTTAACATTTCATGTGCCTCCACCGAATTATGACTTCCCCCGGATTGACTTTGTTGAACTTCACGACGGGTGCTTTATACGGATCAGGAACTGCTTACCATTCCGGAGCACCTGGGTTCACTCCTGGTTTTTATAGGAGTTCGTGTACATTTTACAGTTGCTTCGTTACAGCCTTCGCATGTGCTTTATATGTTCGTCATCACGAATTCATTTGCCGATATGAAGTTTCTATCTCGCTTATGAGACTTGATATCTTCAGTTAGATTTCACGTCCTACAATGTACTTGAATTGACACTTCACTGGATTTTACTCACTGGCAATGAGACGGGTGCCTTTAACGGAGCAGGACATGCATACACTTCCGGAGCACCTGATGTCACTCCTGGTTTTTTGTGGTGCTTCACGTTGCTAGTTCTTTGGTTTTGTCTCATCTTGTTTTATATTTCTTTTGTTTACTATGTATTTTACTTCTTTTAGGTCTGTTCTCATTGTCAGTCAATTCGTTCCAACTTCCAATTTGGCAATGTGTCACTTGATGTCACTCCCAGTTTTCAATAGGAGTTCACATTGCTAGTGCTTTATTTTCTGTGCTGTCGTTCTATTTTTGTTAGTTTATTCTTTTAGTTATACATGTATGATTGTTGTGTTTGTTTGCTGTGTTCCATTGTCCCGACTTTATCTTTTCCTTGGACTTCGAATTTCTGGACTTTACTCACTGTTTTGTCGCTTCGGTATTCGATATTTTGGCGATATTGTACACATTCACATCCCTGAACCTCAGATTCCAAATACAGCAACATTTGCCAGTGTATTTCCATCGTTTTTGAACCATCTCTCATGTTTCAATGACACTTGTAGATCCCAATTATGTGTCCTGTCCCACATGAACACTATAGAAATCAACAACATATTTGTAGTTTTTTATTTTGTATCCAATTTATATCTAGACACTGGTTTCCCTCTCTATCTTTCTGATTCTTAGTATTATTTTGTCGAGACTTGAGGATCAGTATTAACAAATACTGGCAAGAAATTTGTTTCAGTTTCTTCAAAATATAAAGATACGTAGGTTTTCCCCAATCGTTATATTTTCATGTTTTTTTTAGCAATTTGGATTTTACTAGGTTTGTTCAGGGTTGCACCTTATGAGGCGTAATGCATAAATGCGACATCTGTGAAACAAAGCTGGTAACTAGAAGGATATTGACTCAAAGAAGAACAATATCATTTTCTAGGAACGAGATTGGAACAATTATAGTATAACTAATTGCTGAATTCAAATACCAGAAATAAACAATGCATGACCGAACTACGCAGTAAATCACGGGGTAGAGCACGAGTTATTTATAGCTGTAGGTCGGTCACAAGTTGTTTATTTCTGGTATTCAATTCAGCGATTAGTTATACTTTTTATTACATTGTACAGAATCTAGCATTTTACAGAAATAAATTGAAATACAACGGACTATGTCTTTTGACATCTCTCCGCAGCAATTGTGACGTCACTTCCTAGAGTGAAAGTACGATATGATTTACCAGATTTCGTTCACTCGGATACTACGGTAAAGCACCGGTTACAATGTAATAAGAAAGTTTTATTATATAAAGTACTCAATTTGGTCTATTTTAAACTTAATGAAACTGGGTTGATGTCTAAATATCTGTTAAACACGAATAGCTAAAGGTGTTACATACATTTGTACATGTATATAGATTTGTGTCCATTTTGCAGAACTAGTACACATTATTGTTTAGGGACCAGCTGAAGCATGATTTCGGGTGCGAGATTATCTCGCTGCGTTGAAAACCCATTGGTAGCCTTGAGCTGTTTTCTGCTCTTTGGTCTGGTTGTTGTCTCTTGGACACATTTTCCGTTTCCATTCTCTATTCTATTGTAGAAAACATGGTTTTTGATGTGCTGTTTTTGAATGTGAATACATGTATCTCTCAGTGAATCTAGGTCTTCTTGTTTTATTGTTTCTCTTTCGTTTAAGTGCCATATTGTTGTTGAAGATGTGTAGAAATATATTGTTCATAGAAATATTTAGCATTCAGGAAGAGAAAACTTACTGGATTAGGACATCACTTGTCACAATCTTGATCCTCGACAAACAGAAATCAATGATTTCAATACATCTTTGTTTATCTACCAAGAGTTGGTTTTACGTAAGATATATGAATTTAATATCAAAGTAACTGTTTTATTTCTCAAACAAAAATTTAATCTAAAACAAACAACTGACACAAAGTTGATTTATAACTTTTGTACCTTGACCTTGAAATTTAACGATGATATTTAAAGAAACTGTGCGGCAAACGTGCTAACAGCGATAAAGCTAAGTAAACATGGTAGGAAATATTTTCAAAACTGTATATTTTTCCTGCAACAAAATCAAATTATGGATATGGTTGTATACCTAATGTGCAACTTTGTAAGGGACCAGGCAAAATTGATCATGGGATTGGGACTGGTGCAAATCAGTTTCACTATTTTAAAAAAAGTCTTCGTCCCACTGTCTAGAATGAAAACAAAGGTACACGTCCCATTATAAATTTCAAGACAAAAGTACATGTCCCATAAAATTGTTCATATTTTACAAATTTATAACCATTAAATAATAAAAAAATACATTAAATCATAGGAAAAAACCATAGTTCTATAACGTTAATGTTTAATAATAGACAGTAAGGTATAATTTTTGCTATATAGAAAACCTTTAATGAGCAAATTTGATAAAATTTGGTAATAACGTTGCATATGTATTATATTTAGGATATACAAGATATCATACAGTTTAGATAAAGAATTGAAAACAATTATCCTTCAGGTATTAACAAAACTGAGCAATTTAATTAATTTCATACATGAAATCTATCAATTATTAAAATTGTTCATGAAAATTCTATGGTTCTTGGTATAGATTGATAAAAACCTTGCTTATATTATATGTACTTATGCTATACAAGGTGGCATGTTGATTGAATCATTGCAAATGTAGGAAAAAACTAAATATATGGCAAAATCACAAGGAATTCCAATAGCGTAAATGCCTTATAGACAATAAAGTACAATTTGTGCTTTAAAGAATCTTTTCTGTGCAAATTTGTAAAAATATGGTGATAAAAAAATGTTGGTGTCCCATATGTTGTCAGAATGAGAAAAAATAGATATCCTATGAAATACATGTAGAGTAACCAAAAACGTTTTTGTCCTATTGTATTTTCCACCGGTCCCAATCCCCTGATAAATTTTGTCTGGTCCCTAAACTGGAATATTCTTGATTTGGTTATATTTTGGTTTATTTGGCACCTTTTGCTATTCATCCAAAATTACATACACCAAAATAAAACATATCCAAAAAATAAACTTCCAAAATAACAAATTCTTGTAATGTAAACAACATTGTTAACTTTAATTACAGTTGCAATGTTTTGATTAATTCTTTTGAAAATAAATTGCTGTAATCATATTTGTATAATCGAAGCAATTAAATCCATAAAATATAAAAAGAATTATTTTATTTTTCGGTTGACAATCATGTCAGCTCGTAGTGACTACATGCGTATCATTTAATCGTATTGATCAGTAAATTTTTACTTTAATTTTATTATATTTTTTCTGAAATTGCCAAAAACTAAACTCAATACTGACACAAGGTGTCAAATTTTAACACATCAAAATTCAACACGCCTGTCTTTAGCAAAAACCGCCAAAATTTCCCGATTTAAGATGTAAGAATATTGCATTCAATTCTTATAAATGTTATTCACGCATATTTACGATATTGACGGTATTACTTTTATTATAACTTATTTTTTTTGACAGACTTAAATATTTTGCTAATGTGTCGGCATGCATGTAGAAAATGAGAGTCACTGGCGATTGACAAAATCATGTGTTCAAAGTTCGATGTATTGCTATTCTGACAAAATTACTTCAGGTTCAAGTGTTTTACCATTATATTTTTCAAAAATAAACATTTGGAGTAATAATAATAAAAATATCGCGTTTTCCGTGTACTTCGTAATGCCTTCCAGGGGCTTCGGTGGCTGAGTTGTCTAGTTATTACGCCTGTCAACACTGGGGTTGCGAGTTCGAATCTCGACTGTGCTGAAGTATGTTCGAGTGCCTTCCAACATTGGGATACATATTTTACCGTATCACTTGGAAAATGTAATGTTTATAATATAACTAATCGCTGAATTCAAATACCTGAAGTAAACAATGGCGTGATCGAACTACGCAGTAAATCAAGAGTGCGCGCAGCGCATGAGTTATGTAGAGCTGTAGTTCTGTCACAAGTTGTTTATTTCTGGTATTTCAATTCAGCGATAAGTTATACTTTTTATTAAATTGTACAGAATATACCATATTAGCAGAAATAAATTGAAAAGACTAGTGGTTCTGATGAAATAAGTCACCAGATGCTGAAAGGTACGCAGAAACGGTATGTGTACCTTTACAAATAATATTTAACCGTTCCCTATCAATTGGAAAATAACGAGCTATGTGGAAACTCGCCAAAGTTATGCCAGTTTTTAAAACTGATAATAAATCAGTCCCTTCAAATTATAGACCGATTTCATTATTTAGCTGTATAGGAAAGGTATTAGAACGATCTGTTTATAAATATATTTATAATTTTATCATAGATAGCGCACTTTTGTACGCCTATAAATCTGGATTCCTTGCTGGTCATTCTACTGTATATGAACTTATTGAAATCTACCATAAAATTTGCCAAGTTCGGACGAAAACTGGGCTACCATAATAATTTTCTGTGATATTTCAAAGGCCTTCGACAGGGTATGGCACAAAGGCCTTATTAAAAAGTTGCACTCATATGGAATAAAAGGAGAATTGCTGGAGTGGATAAAAGATTTTAGGAAACAGGTAGTTTTTGTAAATAATGAAACATCAAAACCACGAGTTGTCAACGCAGGTGTGCCACAGGGTTATGTATTGGCACCTTTGATCTTTTTATTATATATAAACGATATAACAGATAACCTTAATAATTTAGCTAGACTTTTTGTAGACGATATCATACTCTGGTGAAAACTTCGATACCATGCAACAGGAAATTAATAGTGATATGCGTAAATTAAATAAATGGGTTAAATTGTGGCTTGTCGATTTTAATGCGAAAAAAATAAAGTACCAGTTGTGTCTAACCGTGCATACCCTAATTTAAATATTAAATTTAATAATGAACATATAGATATTGTTAATATTCATAAACATTTAGGTGTGACGCTCTCTTCCGACGCCAGTTGGACCACTCATATTGACAAAATCTCAAATTCAGTGATGAAACAACTAAATGTTCTTCGGAAATTAAAAATTACTCTGTCTTCAAAACATTTATCCAATATTTATCTTACTTTTATTGGACCAGTCTTAGAATATGCGTGTGAGTTATGGGATGGATGTGTTGAAAGGGAAATGGAACGACTCGAAAAAATACAATTAGAAGCGGCCAGAAAAGTTACCTGCCTACCAAAATTTGCTAGTCGAGAATCCTTATATTTTGAAACTGGATGGGAAACTCTATCAGAAAGGAAAGACAAAACCTTAGGAAACTTACTGTTTTTAATGAGATGCATTATAAATCATGTCCTCAGTACCTATATGAATGTTTACCCCTATGGTATCAGAGATCAGTGAGTATGCATTGAGAGATCCTGATAATTATATACCTCCTAGACGTAGACTGCAAACCTATAAAAAAAATCCTTTATATCCTCTACTACCTCAATGTGGAATAATTTGAATAGAGAAGTTAGAACTTTATCTAATGTTTCAATGTTTAAGACCAGAATTAGAGAAGTTAATATTAAACCACCAGTGTATTATAACGAAGGACCTCGACAATTAATTATAATTCATTGCCGATTGAGACACTAATGTAGCTCACTCATTGCCGATCTTTCAATAATCTAAGTTGTACTTGTGGTGAACCCTGCGAAGACGCTATACATTATTTACTAGAATGTCACCTATATAGAAATGAAAGACAATATACCTTATCAGAACTCCATAATATAGAAATAAATATCGAAACCCTACTCTTTGAAAATTATGAATATGACACAAATTCTAAATTTTTTGAAAAACTCCTTTTGTTTTTTAAACATTCAAAAAGATTCTGATATCCAGGAGTTTTGCCAGCAATCATTAATATACTAATTTGTTATTACCTTTTATTTTTCTTCTTTTTTTTCTCTTCCTTTTTAATGTTTCTATGTTGTTTTTGCATTCCTGTATATATGTGTTATATTTGTTTGGAGATCCTCAGGATTTAATTTAAGTTGGTATAACTTGCTGTCCAATCCAATTGCTTTCATTGCAATAAATATTATTAAACTAAACTAATAAATTGAAATAAAACGGACTATGTCTTTTGATATCTCCCCAGCAATTGTGACGTCACTTCCTAGAGTGAAATACCGGTTTTTCTTTTCACATGTGATTTACAAGATTTTCTTTCACTCGGATACTAAATCACCGGTTACAATGTAATAATATTGTATAAGTCTGTACAATTTTCACGGAAGCAATTGTTATAATTTCATATCGTTTGTTAAAAGACCAATAGTTGTCAGTTAGCAGTGGCATCTCATTAGTTATCACTATAGGTCTTGTTATTGTATTGTTTTTCTTTCTTTGCAAGTGCCATGGGTGCTGTTCTTGAAATGAAGTTGTGTAGAAATATATTTTCAACGAAAATATGTAGATTTCATGAGAGTATACCTACTTAACATCACTCCAGCCATCACAGTCTTCATTCCTGACAACCAGAAATCTATGATTTCAATACTTTTTTTAAACAAAAGTGGATATTACGGGTGATGTATGAATTCAATACCAATAGTAACTATATGTTTTGCATAATATCTTTTCTTCAACACAAATCTGCTGATTCTTAATCATAAAAGTCTGATATGTGACTTGTGTATGATTCAGCTCAAATGTCACTTTGAAATTTAACACGGAATACACATATTTGTCAACGAACTACATTTCACGAAGATAAACCCCAAACGTAATTACCTCAAGCTTCCATTCGTTAGTTAACTGTAGAGAAAAAGTGGAAATTATTTTCAAAAACGGACAATAATACATGTACATGTACTCTTCTTTAAAAGTGCATTATTCCTTCTATCCTTTGAACATATGTTGCCACATCATCTCTGTCGTATTAATCAACTTATTTCAGCCAATTAGGCCCTGCATTATTTTTTCCAATTTTGAGACGTATTTACCATATCAAAAGGAAACGCAATATAGTATTGTATAAATCTTTAGTCCATTGATGTCATTTTATATATTTTGTTTAAAAAACAACAAAATTGATAACAGGAAAGGTCACCAATTACATAACAATCAATCTAAAGGACCCAACTGACAGAAGGCCGGCAAAAATTAACTTTATTAACTTATTTACGATCGTATTTTTTGTATTACGATGATAAATAGTAAGTAAATGTTAAGAGTGCAAGAAAATTTTCATTTAAAGAATATTTTGATTAAAGACTTTGAAACACTGCTGTATGTTTGCTTTGTTTCTCAAATCTATATTCTATTTATACTTTAAAATTTCTATATTTTTCAAAATTGATAACCGATAAAATAATGATAAATGAAAATTGTTTAACCGAACAAGGCTGTTTATAATCTTGTTAAGATTACGAAGATTTAAGTATGCAACATCCTACTGAATATTGTTGCCTTTTTATCTTTTTTGTATGACCAAGAATTCCATTATCATCCTGTAGGTGATTGTTTTTTGTTTTCCCTAACGTTGACAAGGGTAACGGTCTTAGTTTTAATATAAAATTACGACTTCATTTCATAGATAGTACTCACTTTACAACACGACAGAATGGTATGTTCTGTGTTTGAAATTTAAGGAAACAAATTATCTTATATTATCTTAACGGTAAAATAAATTTATTTTTTTTAATTAATGTAAAGTTAAAGGTGTGATGCATTTAGAATTTTTAACTTGTTTTTCCTAATTTTTCCTAAAGTGTCTAAAAATTAAAAATTCGTACATTATCGTGATGTTATATTAAATGTTAGGCAATTTACTAGACACCAATGAGTGGCATTAACTGGACAATAATTTTTTTTAAAAAATGAATACGGTATACTGAATTTAATTTTTAAATCGGATTATACATCACCGTAATCTAATTTTAAATATACTTTTAATTAAAATTTTGCCTAACCTTTCTACCAATATTATTTCTGTAACATTTAATTATTTTAATACTTTATTAATTTTGCATAGATATACTTACAAAATCTAATCAAATCAGATGTATTCCAAGTTAAAAATATGGAAATATAACAGCATTATATTCAAAATTAATATTTGCAATGTTTTTTATAATAACGCATTGTGTGTATATGTGCAGGTGTATCATGCTGTATACGTCCTAACTATTGCTGCTTCATTGATTTGGATGATATCATTGACGGGTATGTTATTTTATGAATTACAACAATTTTTTAGATTTTTTAAATGATCTTATTCTTAAACGTAGACTTATCATTATTATTATTCTGCATGTTATAATAGAAAAGAACTACACGTATCTTACATACCCACAGTTAACGTTATTGAAAGAATGGTTTTGCAATAAGAATTATAAATACAAGTATAAGTCTATATGTTCATTACATTAATGTTATGTCTATCCTATAGTTTATCCTGCTCTTTGCCTTGTCGTTATTAAATTTAAAAACTTTATTTAAAAAAATAATGGCTGCAATCCATATTTACGAAAACGGATACGTATTATCTTGTTAAATATCGGCCAAAGAATATCGAAGCGACAAAACAGAGGGAAAAGTACACAAATTCGAAGTCCAAGGAAAAGACAAAGTCAGGACACTGGAACACAACAGACAAAGAACACAAGGATACAAATGACATCGCTAACACACAAACTTATTGCTACCTCTTTACAAGTGAAATCGAATAAAAAGGACAAATATACCTAAGGAGCAATAAAAAAAAACGTAATCCATTGGACAGACAAACCCGGGAAGACAAATAAACAACCACAAGCGCAACAATTAAACACAGAAAACTAAAAAAAAACAATGAACAACACGAACTCCTATAAAAACCAGGAGTGAACCCAGGTGCTCCGGAAGGGTAAGCAGTTCCTGCTCCGTATACGGGACTCGTCGTGAAGTTTAACAAAGTCAATCCGGTGGAAGTCAGAAATCGGTGAAGGCACATGAAAGGTTACGACAGTGGGAGCAGTCCAATATCATCTTAGATATTGGAACACTGTAATGGTCAATCAATTCATGATGACGACCGTAAAATTTCTTAAGTGATGACATCAATTTATCCCTGATAAAACCCTGGTTAAGAAGCTTTTGTGACAGCAGTAATCCTCTTTGTCGAAAGTCAGGGTAACTCATGCATGCCCTTGAAAATCGGATAAGCTGAGAAACGTAGGCGCCATATGCAGGCGATGCTGGTATATTGCTACTCAAGAAGGGAAAATTAACAATAGGAAAGTTGAAGTCATCGCGTTTGTCATAAAGTTTTGTCTTCAAACGTCCCTCATAGTCTATTTCAAGAAACAAATCCAAATATGAAGCGGACTTTGGTGTATCTGTAAAAATATGGATTAACTCAACTAAATGCTTCACTAAAGAAATTGTTATGAACTTACTGTTTTAAATTCTGGTTGTTTACATTTCTGTTGATTTCTCTTAATCTGGTACTTTCGGTTTTGACTGTAATTTGAATAAATACGACGTAAATAAGCTGATGTAGCTTGGTTTAAAAGTTGACATTGTGATTATAAAAACATACGTCGAACATATAATGCTGAATTTTTTGTTTTACAGGAGCTGTCAATTTGGGAGAACCTTGCACAGATGACAAAAATTGCTCATCCCCAATTACTGCGGTTTGTAATAAAACTTGCGCATGCCCATCAACTGATTATAAATACAACAATACAGTTTGCTTAAAAAGTAAGTTTAAAGGAAACAACAAAATGGATAACAGGAAAAGTGAACAATGACATACCAATCAATCAAAGCAACCCAACCGACAGAACGCCGAACAAAAAGAAATAACATAAAATAGTACAAAACACAAGCATGGACACAACAGAGAGTAAGGGTAGTCTGATTTGGTACAGACACTGAATAATGGTGGTGTTAAACCGGTTTTATGGTATGATTACCAACAAGGTGACCGCTTTCAAGAACTGAAAATTGGAGTGAACGGTACACAATCTAGATAGCAGGGTCAGTATGTGCTCGTTTAACTGTAAAACTAGCTAAGTCTCTTATAGCTGCAGGTCGGATAATGTAGCTCTACTACACGAAAAAATCTGAAATAACACTTCCAAAAAGGACACTAGTCATAGCGTTCAAAAGAAATAGGCAGTATTCGTGAGAGATCAGTTATAATGAATTTAAATTCCTCAAGCCATTTGGGAGAAAGAGCAATTTTTACAGAATTGCACACAATTTCATATTTGTAGCCCTTAGTGTGAACAGATCTTAAATAACTACCACGTTTCTGTGGGTTACTAGCGAGACATTTACATTTATTCACGACATTACAGTAGAAACTAGGATTGGAAAACCCGTTCATGATAAGTGTTTTTCTTGAAACTGGACATTTAGATAAAAGATGGTGATATCTATTATAAAATCTTTTAAAATCATTAAGCAGCTTGTGAATTTATAATCCTGTAATAAAAGTTTTTATTAATCGTATGGTTTCGCTCGTTAAAATACTCTAGCCGAGAGCAAATTCGTGCAAACGTACAAGCTGTGATATGTAAACTCCATACGATAGTGCCACACGCACGTCTCCATCAAGAAAGGGGAAGTAAAAAAATGTACTAATTGGAAAATTAAAATCGTCCCTTTTACTATTAGGAATATGGTATTTGAAACACATATGTCCATCCTTAAATTGTGCTCAACATGTGTGGTTACAGTGTACAGGCAAATCTTAGGGGGGGGGGGGGGGGGATTCAGCAGAATCGAAAAAGATTGTTTTACAGCAAAATTAAGTATAGGAGAAAGCAAATAGATAGACCACGGAACTCAGTAAAAAATACTGTTTCTTTTGGTAACACACACGTTATGCAGGGCATTCTAGTTTTCTCAAACACCTCGACAATTTGTTTTTGGTATTTTTCATCGGGTTCCGTGTTCCATTTATTTACTTTCTCAGATTCTTTATATCGCATTGACACACTATTTTTCAATTCTGGTGTCCCCCAAGATTTGCCTGTACAAAATATGATCAGATGCATTTACCTTTAGAATTTTTTGCTACTATCAGCAAACGGTAGAAAAAGAAGTAGTTGTAGGCGCTAATAGCAAGTAAAGTCAAGAAATACCAAAGGGATATTCGAAGAAAATTAATAGATCATTTCACTGCAAATGTTTTGGGAAGTTTTAAGCAACACAAATTCTACAACCTAAAAGAGAGATAAGAAGAAAACATAATTTGACATAATCTGACTACATATTTATACATGTATATATATGTACGTTCAAGTGTAGTGTGGATTTAAACATGTGTAGTCTAAACAGGCCGTCACAGCTAAAACAGAACTTTTCTCTGGTTCGTTTGGTTAAAGTTTTTTTATATATATATCTTGGAGGTCAAGTTTATTTGTGGAGGAAGCCGAGTGTCCAAAGAGAACCATGTACCTTCAGACGAAAACTGGCGATTATTTTTAAGCAAGATCAGAGTTGAACACACAGCTCTGATAATTAAATCTGAACCCACAACCTCAGTGTTGACAGGCTAGTAATCATAGGGAGTTATCACAAAACTATCTGAATCATTTGGCCTCCGATATCCCAAGCTGAAGTTGCTTCAAGAAGATAACAATCCCCGTACTTTCGAAAATATAGCGAATGTCTCCGTCCGTGCGTCCGTCCGTCCGTGACACTTTCTTGTGACATAAACTTCTCCTTCATTTTTGGGTTTATGAATTTATATTCTACATAGAATGGTTGCATACGACCTGTAAATGCGAAATAAGGTTTTATAATTTTGATGTTCTAAACATGGGCCCACAGGGGTCACACTTAACATTTTAATGATTACTAGTCTGTCAACACTGAGGTTGTGAGTTCGAACCTCACCTATGGCGGGATGTGTTCGACCCGATCGTAATTGACAAGGATTGCCAATTTTCCTACCGAAGGTAGGTGGTTCTCTCCTGGTACTCTGGCTTCCTCACCAATAAAAAACTAGCCGCCGCGAAATAGCCAAATATGCTGAAGACGGCATAGAACCCCAATTTTACAAAATAAACAAACCTAGACTCGTCTTTTGTTTTTCAATTTATACATTTTATTTCTATACAGTATTGTCTTACACCATATGCAGATAAGCAACAAGATTTAAATTTTCAATTTAACCTTGTGACCTTAATTCCTTTTTCATTTTGCAATTTATGCATTTTATTTATATATACATTTGTAGTATTGTCCTACACTTTATGTAGATGAACAATATATATATAGAGTTTTAGAATTTTGATTTTTAAACGTGGGGTTCATTGGATTAATTGCAAAAATTGTAAGATTAAGTTTGTGATCTAAGCTCTTTTCATTCTTCATTGGGTTTCTTTATTTAAATTCTTGATAGAATGATTGCATACTATTTTTGGGTGGAAATAAGGTTTTATATTTTTTTACTCTGGACAAGTGCCCGAACTTTTTTAGGGGGATGCGGGATCACTGTCGATTCCGACAGTATTGTTTTCTAGTTTAAAAAGTATGTTCTTTGAAACTACTGATCAATTGTGGCTAG
The DNA here is from genome assembly GCA_028015205.1 of Mytilisepta virgata. Taxonomy (NCBI): domain Eukaryota; kingdom Metazoa; phylum Mollusca; class Bivalvia; order Mytilida; family Mytilidae; genus Mytilisepta; species Mytilisepta virgata. The sequence goes on from CM051521.1 coordinate 74,699,768, forward strand.
ATTTTCCTGGAATTATTTTTTTTTTAAATTGTGCTAGGATATTACGCCTATGGATTAAGGACATTACGAATAATTGATAAATTGCAAAAAGTCAGATAAATTGGTTAAAGACACTTACCAGGCTATCCAGTAAAAACCTTACTCTGTTATTTAAATTACAGAAACTACGACCCCTTTTTTTATTCAAGCTGATTAATACGTTGCCGACTAACCACACAAGAAAAAGAAAAGTAAAGTGTCAATGGTACCAAGTATGGCTATGCTGATTATTATAACCATGATAACTCATGCATTTGTATTTTTTCTACTTTGATGGCGTCTCTTTTTTGTCTGTTATTGAAAACCATTCTTGTTAACTTCATATTTAATTTCAGTTGCTGTAACAGTTGTAACTAAAAAGCAAGTACATTTAAAAAATAATATATTTCAGAGATTACAAACGGACAAAACTGTACAGAAATAACACAGTGTAAAGATGTAAACGCGGAATGAAAAAAAAAATGTACATGCAAAGCTTCCCACTTTTTGAATGGTAGCTCAGTATGTCAGAAACGTAAGTCAGACTAGCTTAAAATATTTAACGCTAATCCAAAGGCAAAAAACCATCATGATTATGTTTCATTATCAAGCTTTAGTATTGAATCAATAACTTTAGATGTATTTGTACAAAATACATGTCTTTATATAGTATTTCATACATTTCGCATATAATTACTTGAGAAAACATCAAAAACATTGTGAACATATATTTCCTAATATGCTTTCTGGTGTAAAATATTAAATATTCATGTACTGCTACTGTTTCATTTATCTATAATACTAAACAAACAAATTTAGTTACCTATATTTGTAATATATATTATTAATTTTCATGGTAGTATAATTATTTTTTTAATTTACAAACTGTACCTTTTTAAGTTAACACTACTGTCAAATACTCAAAGTCAATCTTATAATTTTATTTCCTTTAAAAGCTCTATGCGGTTGTTATGTCTTGTGCAAAGTGCAATTTATGAAAAACGTAAGCTATAAACACTCTAAAAGGCACCTTCCTATTAAAATTGTTATGAAAAGGGGATTTTCTATATTTGCATGCTCTCATTTCCCAGAATAATTTGCAATCAAGCGCATCACCTTACAACATTTCATCTAGTTAATGGATAGCAACATTAAAGCATGAAAAACCTATCTATCTAATTCCGAAACATTCGAAAGTATTCGATATACGGAAACCTCGAATACTTGAAACTTAAATGGTTCTTTTGCCGGGTGGCTAAAGACTTTTAACATTTAATGTTTTCCTTAAAGAACAACAATTCTCTTTAAAATGTGATGTTTTAACATTTGATCAAGTAAAATTCTTGAAAGTACAAGCAGACAGAAATATTTTTTTCATCTCGAAAATTATGAGTGGATTAGAAACATGCACTATTTCTTTTAGATTAGTAGGGAGAAAAAGGAATTCCATACTTCTATATAAGACTTTATAAATTATAAATATTTACGTTTTAGTACCGAACATTATAAAACATAGAACCCTATGGGAAATTTACTTAAAGATCTCTTGTCTAAAACCACTTGGCCATTTGGAACAAAACTTATCAGCAATGGTCCTTACTTGGTCCGCTTTCAAAATTATATCCGATGACCCCATCCGTCATTTAAGATGGCCGACAAAGCCGAATATAGTTTAACATAGGACCTAATTGGAAAAATCACTGACAGGTCTTCTTGTTTGAAACCTGTGAGCCAGTTGACTTGAGCAGCAATGTTCCAGGCTGCCAGTCAAGATGGACTTAGTCCAGATGAGCGATACAGGCTCCTGTGAGCCTCTAATTTATTTGATATTTTCATTTAAATACATGGTAACATTATGTTTGCTTCACAACTTATCACTTGAAAGAAAGTAATATTTTATGGTACCCATTTGATGGGTAAGAAATATGTTCTTATATTTCTTCGAAACTAGTCAGTGATGCTGGAGTTTGAAAATGCTGCGCTCTTGAGCAACTGCCCCCAAATTCTAATAATCAGATTCAAATACTCAATCAGACCGACTTACGAAATTTTATGGCAGTAAGTTGTCAGCATCTTTTTATGCCAGCATTGAAATACTGACAAATTACATATGTAGTTGTAATACCTCTGGTACTATAATACAAAGTCACTTCAGGACTATATCACAGTAACTGTAACAGTCGCTCATTTTGTAAACTAGAAATTTCAAATGCATTCATAGAAAAAAAATTTTAATAGTTTCTGATTTACCAAATTTTAAAAATATCGCATCGGTATCACATATTTACCTGCGCCACTATTACACAATAAATAAACCTTTTTTGACATGATGACAATATATTTAATAAAGATGTACTTTTATAATCTGAAACACCCAACTATAAGAAAAAAATTAAGGTAGTAATAACCAGTCTAGTGACAAGTTATTGAAAAGCAATAACACATTAAAGACTAAATATAAAATCATACATAAACATAATTATCAACAGAAAGAATGTCTGGCAGCTCCGAAAGGAAAAGTTCCACAAAAGATCAGTTTTTTAGTTATTTTCTTTCTCGATAAACGGTTACAGTGTTATTTAAAGGTGACAGTTGAAATGCAAAGCTTGGTCTAAATAGTACAAATGATGTATAGATTTTTTTTTATTATGTTATCGAAGTGATTCATAGATACTTATAAGGACACGAGAAGAACGAACCTTATGTTTCAGGTCTTGCTCCTGGCGCAAAATGCACAAATACAATGTACAATTAGTTGTGTACAACATGCCATTTGCAACAGCAAACACAAGAACTGCACATGTGATATAGGTTTCACTAAAACCAAAACAGAGTGTAAGTGTTTAATCTTTTCCAATTTGTAAGTAGAACATGTAGAAGTTGAAAACATAATATTTCCTCCACTTTGACAGATATATGAAATGATTTTAAAAAGTTAAGTATGACATTATTCTTCTCAAATTTCTTTTTGGATATAATTGAACTGGATGCGCTCCAATAGGTTAGTCCAATATAATAAAAAATGCTTCAGTAGCGATAACCTTTATCTCTTGGAACAAATTCAGTTGGATGTTAAATAAATCACGATAAATCGGCAGTAAAAATGACCTTGATCTAAAATTGGAAGCATATTGTATCGTATTTGAAATAGTTTTAGGATGATTTATGATATAAAAAAATAAGTCAAACATTCACAAATAATTAATAGAAACATTACATTTACTTTTATAAAAACGTTAATTTTTTGGAAAACAAAGGAATATATCCTTCTTGCACAGTTCTGTCCCCAGATGGTATTCTTTACCTTTTTGGTCATTTTGGCATTTTTGAATTTGCTCTGCAACTTTTTGGGTAACTGTTTTGGTTTAAAAATTTTAGGCCTTTAGCATAACTGCTCAGTGTTTACTCGATACAATACGTACATCTTGTGTATTAAAACAGGTATCATAGATTAAAAAAAAAGTAAACCATTTTTAATTTAAATTATACAAATATATAAATCTAATTAATCCCGCCATTTATTCAGTGCCTGTATCAAGTATAAAACCATTCTGACTTTCGACGTTTCTTCATGTTTTCCAGTTCATGTCGATTTTTTTTTCGAGATAACGAAGTTTTGTTTATTGAATGATTGGTGTGTCATTGTTTCTCTTTTATCGAATACCTGTGATCAAAATATTGATATAATTAAAAAAGAGAGACAAAATACAAACAACCTACACTGGAAACGAAGTTATATTGACAAAATAGACTCGCATTAAACCAAAGAATGAACCGAGGTGCTTTAAAAGGGTACGCAATTTCTTTTTTGTAATCGACACCTGTCATATTATCCATCCAATGTCGGTAGTAGTCGCATATCAATAACACGATTCTATAGCGAGAACATCTGTTCACACAACAAAAATTAACCCGGACTAAATTAGGTTAATGTGAGTCCAACTGTAGTAACTTCACACTGGGATTAACTTTACCCACAAATATAAGAGTATCATGAATACAGCAGCTTACCTGTGGAGTAAGTTGATATTTATTAACAAAAGGTCTGTCACGTCGAATAGACGACCGTAAATTTCAAGTAGTGTTGACGACACTTGCATTCAATATACAAATAATCAAACCTTCTTACACCTAGAGAATATACTTAACAAGCATGAACAACGTATTAATAAAAACGATTTTATACATTTTATATATACAGTCCGACAAAAGTTAAGCACCACCAACATTTTACAGGTTATATTTTTATGCTTTTGCAAACTTTTGAAGCGTAGATTTCTATCTTGTCTAAATCTTAGCAAACCAAGAGTGGTACTTGTTTGATAATTTGAGCCAATTTCCTTAAACCGAAAGCTTAGAAGGCTTGTACATAGTTGGAGACGTCTTTTTAGCGGAAGTGTGATAGTAGCACTTCCCATCGACTCAAATATTGATGAATTTTTTGCAGATTGTGCTAAATGTTATCTCTAAAGACCTCCAGTGATGTGTTGTGTTAAAATCTGTTTATTTTGCACTATTTCTTTGAATGTGAAATTTGAGTAAACGTAAAATGTACCAGTTATCCGTCTTATAATAATGTTTATGGTGAATACTAACAGAAACACTTAATGAATTTATTCTCAGTTTGAGTATTCTTTAATTGTTTTTGTTACTACTAAATATTTTTTTAATATAAAATGGTGGTGCTTCACTTTAGGCGGACTGTATATATATTTATTAACCAGTAATGTAAAATGTGTTAAACATTGCCCATTCAATACTAAATGTCCAGAGCTAACATGCCTAATAAATATTATTATTAACTAATGTGTTGAAATACAGTAAAAACTGTCCAGTTAATACAAAACTGGTCATTACATGTAATACAGGTATAGTTGCTTCCCGAATAGATCAACACCTTGAATCAAATGCTCTCTACGACCGTGTTCAGTCTGCGTATAGAGCCCGTCATTCGACTGAAACCGCACTTCTTAGAGTTCACCATGACATAGTGTCAGCTTTGGACAACAACTGCTCAACTGTTCTTGTAATGCTTGATTTGTCGGCAGCTTTTGATGTGATAGACCATCCGATTCTCATCAAGCGTCTTGAACATTCATATGGCATAAGTGGTTCCGCATTAATATGGATTCAGTCGTATCTACAAAATAGGAAACAACGCGTGATCGTTGGATCGGCTCTCTCAGATGATAAGGAATTGACGTTTGGTGTACCACAGGGTTCAGTATTAGGGCCGAAATTCTATTGCATGTTTGCCAAGCCAATTGGAGAAATTTGTCGTCGCAATAATATGAACTATCACGGCTATGCTGACGACACCCAGGTTTACTTACTTTTGAAACCACCAGACAACTGGGACAACATTTCCATACGTTTAGAAGCATGTTTATCTGACATACGTTCATGGATGTGTTTGAACAGACTTAAGCTCAACCAAGATAAAACTGAACTGATTGTATTCGCATCAAAACGTCATCTTAACGAACTGAAGAACTGTCAGCTTAATTTTGACGGAATCATCGTTAGCGACTCAGAAGTTGTCAAAAATCTAGGTGTTTACTTTGATCGTTTACTGACTATGGAAAAGCAGGCTAGCGCTGTTTCCAAAGCTTGTTTTTTCCAGATTAGGAACATCGGACGTATCCGCCCTTATTTATCGGATGACGCATGTAAGACACTTGTCTGTTCCTTAGTTACATCACGATTAGATTACGGCAACGCTTTGTTATATGGAGTCAACAAGAACATCACATCAAAACTTCAGAGAGTGCAAAATGCAGCGGCAAGACTCATTACTAGAACTAGGAAGTGTGAACACATAACACCAGTGTTAAAACTACTACATTGGCTGCCAATCGAATCTAGATGTCAATACAAAATATTACTATATACTTTTAAAGTTATGACAGGACGTGCTCCGCAATATCTCGAAGAACTACTGGAACTGTACAAACCATCAAGATCACTGCGTTCCGAGAATGAAAACCTCCTGGTCATACCGAAAGTGAGAACGAAAACTTACGGAGGGCGTCGTTTCGACAAAGCTGCAGGCAGCTTGTGGAATGGACTACCAACACAACTGAGAAATGAACACTCCTTGCCAGCCTTTAAAAAACACCTTGCCAGCCTTTAAAAAACATCTCAAAACCTATCTTTTTAAACTTGCATACTGTGATTAAATTCCATGTACTGTGATTAGTTACTACTTACTGTGATATTGATTTTTAGGATTCTCTGTATAGTTTTTATTTATTCATTTTTTTTTTAAATCTTATTGGCATACTGTAATGAGTTTTCCTACATTGTAATAAGTTTATATGTACATACTGTGATAATGTGTTCAAAGATTTTTAATCTATTTTTTGCTTCTTATCGCTTTCTTAAGAGTTAACCTGTTTTATGCTGATTTATATTTTCATTTTTGACTTCAATTTTTTAAAGTTTATACTGTAAATCTGAATTTCTCTTATTTTTAACTGATATCTATTTTTAAATATACGTGTATTTTCGTTTTTTTTTTAATTGTAAAGCGCATAGAGTAATGTTATTAGATATGCGCTATATAAATGCTGTAAATAATAATAATAATATAGGATTTTCTGTATTAGACCTGTATTAATGACCAGTTCCGGTTTTTCTGTATAAAATCTGTATTAATGACCCGTTTCAGACACATGGGATTGTATTAAATAGACAATTTATAATGTTTTTTAAGTCATTGGTTAATAAAGTACTGTAATTTTAAGTCATTAGTTAATAAAGGTGTCATAAAATGGGTATTTTTATATAAAACCTGTATTATGTCCTCGTACAGTTGTATTCGGCGTTGCCTCGGGCCTATACAGGTGACCTCGACCCAATACGACTGACTCGAACATAATACAGGCTTTATATGAAAATACCCATTTAATAACACAATAATAACTCGAACAATATGGAAAACAGGCCCAATACGGACAGGCTCAATATGGATATTCTACTTCCGGTAGTCAACAAAATAATCTAGTAGTTTAAGAAAAATACAAAATCTCATATAGAGAAATCCTTGCAGTATTTGTATCCCCAGTAATACATTTCTTATTTTACATAACTTGTTAATAAAGGTGTCACAGAATGTTTTTTTTATTATGTCCTTTGACAAGTCGTATTGGGGGGGAGGGCTCGGATAGTTGTATTTGGGCCTTGGCGTTGCCTCGGCTCAATACAGCTATCCTCGATTCAATACGACTGTCCTTGGACATAATACAGGATCAATATGAAAAAACCCATTTTATATATATATTATTTTATTTATAATCTTTACTGTGAATATTTGTTACAGGTTCTTCTGGTCCTGCAGTTCAAACAGCTCAGATGGCAATTTTATTGGTGTGCATTTTGCTTGCATACTTCAGCATGTAGGTCATGCATCATCGGGTGATTGTATTCGTTGGACTCAGTACAGAACTTTCTGTAGATATAGACAAATAGAGCAGCTTTTTTTTACATGGAATTCTATCTATCAATCAACCAATCAATCAACTGTTTTATTTATGTTTCATCTCGTCTTACAGACCCATTTTTATTTCTTTAAATGAACCATTGATTCCAGCTACCATTGCTGATACTAAAGACTTAGGAAAAACATAGGAAAGGAAAGTAAAAAAGATACGTCATATGTGAATTTTTTTTTTTTTTTTTTTTTTTTTTTTGTTGACGTTCACAAAATAGTTGTGACGAAATTAAGAAAAATAAGATTTAAGAACGGAAAGCGTCAAATTCATGTATCTTTCCAATCATAAGTAAATAAATTATACTTGTAAACTTGAAAGGTCCGGGCACCAGCAGAGATAAAAAAATGCGAATTAGTCTGAATGGAGAACCTATATCATGTTCTTAATATGTAACTGTAGTGTATCCGTTGTACACCTGTATGTGTTATACAGTAGTATGTTTGTTATATGCTTAAGTATTATTGTAAATTGCATGCATTTTATTTGTTTTATAATGATAACAAAAATAACGATATTTCCATGATGAAAGGCCATGCCGGAGTGATATGACGGGCAGGTACAACAATCTGCAAAACAAAATAAAACTGTTTCAGCAATTAAAAGCGCGAACATCTACATGTAGGATGGATCAGTAGATTATTGGAATATATTTTCAATTTGGCAGCAATTTATTTCTTCTGGACGAAGTAAGCTAAATATGAAAAAAACTGTACTGTATAAACTTGGGTACATACATTAAAACAAAGTTTCTGAGATGTTTTTTTAATGTTTTTGAAAAGTGCAAGAACTGAATCTTTATTGCTTTTGGTGCTATAGATAAAAGGTCAAATCTAACTAGAACTGTGAGTGACCTCACTGCGTGATACCACCGGTGCAATACTGTGAATGTTCAAACTTTGGAATACTGGCATTATGCTTGAGAGTATAAGTTGAATTATCTCCCCTTCCAAATTTTGGACAGCAACCATATTCCTTCATGCACATCTGCAGGCAGTGTACTACAACTGTGTAAAGTGTAATAACAATCCAATTAGCTGTTTAGGAGGAGTTGTGCTTACAAGCTTTAAACATTTCAAACCCTTACGTTGGATTAGCTCCCTTTGCAAGCATCCGGTACTTCATGCACATCTACATATGATGCATAACCTTCATATAACCTTTCATCAAAATCCATTGAGCGCTTACAAGACATATGGACAAACAGACGGTACGACAGACGGACGGACGGCAGGGTGGTTCCTATATAACCCCTAAACTTTGTTTGCGGGGGTAATAACGAGTCTAAATTCTTCACTGGTTTTAGTTGTATGTGTCCGTTTACCGATATTTATTTGATCTGTTACTGGTTGTAAGTTGTAGGCATTATGTATTTTGCACGAGTTGTTATTTCTCACATTTTGTGGCTTCAGTTTTTATATGTAATTGTGTAGTTTGTTCAATGGCCTCCTCTTGTACCGTTCAGACTCCGTTTTCGTCTCATCGTCATATATCCTATTAACTAATAATTGATATATAATTTTTTCTAAAGTGATCTTGATGTCGCGAAAATATTATATTTAAATTTCGTTCTTTTGACTTCATTTAGAGATATTGAAATTCAGTTATCTGGAGTTTTGTAGTACAACATACTCTAAATACATGTAAAAATAAACCAGAAAGTATGTCTCGATAAGAATGTTTCCAATTATCTTTCCGCAGGTCAAAATAACAGATTTTGTAATATTCTGTATATTGCAACATTTTAAAAATCTTGAGTCGTTATCTTTCGATAAAATGTCAAGTTATTTGTATGGTCCATATTTCCTGTATAATTTCCTTCAAAACTCTAAGATTTTATCTTTTGATAGTACAATGATAAAGATTTTTAAGATACTCTTAAATAATTATCCATTTTACCTTTAACTACACAACTTTGTCTGAGAATTTTAAAACATGACATTCCGCAATACGACACTGGTTTACATTTATTTACAGAGTTTACATTTATTTAATAGAGTTCTTGTGACTTTCCAAAGTACTTTTGTCCAGCAGTGTTGTAAATCCATGCAAATTTTGTGCTTCCGGGGATTAAATGGTCAGATTTCCTGTAGGAGATCGACTTTAAGATAACATAAATTAGTTGATCTTATTAACCAAAAGTAAGACCCAATCATATATCTTCGATTATTATCCCTACTAACACATCCTAAAGTGATCCTTCCAACCCAGCCATATATTTTACAGCTGACAAAATGGGCCAAATCAAGAGGTATGTCTGTATATATTTAGGACGCGTTGTCAGACGTTTTATCATCGGCTCAAAGGCAACCAATCTTGACTCCAAGAAAAGAAAAACAATTTTTTTCAACTGAAAACTGACTTAAAAGTATACAGTCAAACCTATATTTAGCAGCCATCATTGGGACCGAGAGAAAATTGCAGGTTAAGAGAGGTGACCTTTTAATTGATGTGGACTATTTTCGAAGTTTTGACTAAGTTACTAAGTACCAGGCAAGCAGATTTATGTCATATACTGCAGGAAATTTCTAGTTGCTTCAAAATTTTCCAAGATATAGAAATTTTCTGTCGAATGCGGAATAACTCAAAAATGTTGTACCGTGTTTTTTATCGGGACTTAACATAACAGAAAATGTCCTATGTTCTCATATTTTGAATTGTCAGTATCGATAAAAAAAGATAACAAAACCATAAGATAAAAAGAAATTCTAAAAGTATCACTGGAAATCTATCAGTAGTCATGATAAACGAAAAATTCACTGCCTTGGAGATTAATCCAGTCATGTTGTATGTTTTTTTCTTTTATTGTCGATCGGTACCAATTAAATTTGGACCACAATGACAAGGTCATCTGAGATATAACAAAATTATTTTGTTGGTGCCTTATTGCATAATTGGTGACAGTAAATAAAAACACAATACTAGATTCCACTTAAAATATTAAAGTAAATGTTTTGGTATTTTTTTTATATTAAGATCAAACAAATCATGTTGCCTTGCACCCACTCATGCCAGGTTTTAAGGTGGTACCCAACACCTTGACTAAAATAAATTTGCCTCGTTTAATTTTCATAAAATATTTAGGAAATATTTGCTTTGACATGTTGACATAAATATTGTTTTTTTTAGTAAATAGAATGTCACATTTCACGGGAATAATTTCATTGAATATATAGCAGTTTGGCAAACATCAATTTTGATCATAGAGAAGCTTAATTTCTCTTTACTTATTAAATTTGATTAAAACGCTCTGGTCATTAACATATTTGGACAAAACCTTGTTAAGAATTGGATCTACACATCCGGTTTGGACCAGCCTTTCTTCAACCGTCTCGGATGTTAAAAAGGGAGCGATAAAAGTCCGGCTACTAACTGGGACTTTTTTACTTGAATCTCGCAGATCTGAATTTAGTGGTGGCAGGGAGTCGGCATTATGTAAATGCTGTGGAACGTCGGATGAAGATATAATCCATTTCCTGCTGTTGTGTCCAGCCTTACACCAGCAGAGAAAGGAAACATTCAGCAAACTTAAGTCTTATGTGTTATCAGCTATTGGCTTGGGATATTGGTCTAAAGAATTTAAAGGACATTTGGATCTGATAAGACTTATTGTCGACAGTTCTTTTCTGCTGCCAAAGCTTAGAAATAGGACCTAATTGGACAAAATTCAAAGATAAGCTACGGACATGTGTTATAGACTCCATTCTAAGCGTGTATGGAAATTACAGGGAAAATAATAACTGTCTCGCTAGTAGTATATGGGCACAGGCAAAGTCGGATTTGTGGTGGTGCTGAGGTGGTGCTACCGGAAGTGACGTCAACCGGAAATGACGTCACCGGAAGTGACGTGACCGGAACCGGAAGTCAGGTGACCGGAACCGGAAGTGATTTTTGCGCGCATGCGCAACCGGAAGTGGGTAGTTTTCCCGCCCTTTGTTGCCGGAAGTGACGCAAGTCACGTGGTAGGACCCGGATGTGTGTTCTGCGCATGCGTAGGCGGAACCGGAAGTACCCGGAAGTGGTTTGCGCAACCGGAAGTAGGGTGTTTTTTCCGCCATTTGTTGACGGAAGTGACGTAAGTCACGTGGTAGGACCCGGATGTGTGGTCTGCGCATGTTCGGGCGGAACCGGAAGTGGTTGTGCAACTGGAAGTGACGGGTTTTCTCCATTGACGGAAGTGACGTAATTCACGGACCAGGATGTGCCATGCTTGACCAGATTGACTTATCTCCCCTTTTCCCGCATTTCTCGGTCGTCTCTAGATCTTTCATCGGTCTCTCACTGTTATGTCGAAGTCCGAGAGTATACGAAGTACACTATTGGATTATCTCCCCTTATCCCGCTCTTTTCAACTGTGGGTATTTTCTGTGAGGACTAGGATTGGATTATGTCCCCTTACCTCCAAGTGATGCTTGTCACCAATGGAGGGGTATCCTTAGCAACCGCCTTAGCAACGGCGGTCCATTTCATTGCATTCACTTAGTTTCTCTTCTCTTGCCCCATCCCGTTCTTTGCTGCTCATGGCTACTCAGGCTTGTTGCTGTTCGTCATCGCTGCTCTTCTCTTGTTCTTTGCTGCTCAACGCTGCTCTGTACTCAGACCTGAAAGCACCCTAAAGACAATCGTTTACCCTAACACTAGTTCTGCTTTGCAGCCTGCTTCAAAGTCATGTTTCAAAGGGTGGATTGGTCTCAATCCCTTATGACTTTGAAGTGGTACTAGTGTTAGGGATAAGATTATTTTAGGGTTAGGTAAGTATTTTATTATTTTCTTAATTTTTTTTCTATTTATATTATCATATTTTTTTTTATTTAATATATTTACATATTTTTTTTATTTTTTATTATTTTTTTTTTTTTTTATATTTAATATTTTTTTTTATTATTATTTTTTTTAATTTTTATTATTATTATTTTTTTTTTTTAATTTTTTAATTTTTAATTTTTTTTATTTTTTATTATTATTATTTTTATTTTTTATATTTTTTGGCGTCCATGTTGGATCCCGTTAATGTGACGTCATGGAAATTTCCATAAGAAAACGTGTTGAAACATGTCGGTGGACGCGGACCTGAGCGTAGACACTCATGGTGCCCTCTTTTACGTCCGCGTTCAGGAAAAAAAAATCGAAAATTTCGGTCGACGCGGACCTGAACGAAGACACCCATGGTGCTCTCTATTCCGTCCGCGTTCAGGAAAAAATCGAAAATTTTGGTCGACGCGGACCTGAGCGAAGACACCCTTGGTGCTCTCTTTTACGTCCGCGTTCTGGCTATATATACAGATGAAAATTTATACATATCGTCTTGAACCTTTGAAAAGGTAACGACTATGTTCTCTTGCGAGAAGTGCAGTAAGACGTTTACGGAGAAGAGAAGCCTGATTCGCCACCAGAAGACACATGCTGTTGCGGACCAGACGTATTCATGCCAGGTATGTGGAAAGGAGTTTACCAGAGCAGATGTCAGGAATCGCCACCAGGAGTCCCACCAGTACACCCTGGAGTGTCCAGACTGTGGGCAGTACTTTAACAGATCGGACAACCTTGCTCGCCACAGACTGTTGCATACCAAGCCAGATGCCAAGCCCAGGATGATGAAACCACTCAAGAGACCAGCCTCGCCACTACCTGGCCCCAGTGCGGAAAGACGCAGGATGAGCAGACCAGACAACCTACCAGTGAAGACAGCCATCAACCTTCAGCCAGACGTATTGCCAGAAGATCCCGATACCAGGGTTTTGTACCTGAGACACCTGCAGACCATCCGGACAGAAGAAAATACCGGCAACCGTGTCCAGGATCGGTTCAACTTTACGTTGAACGAAATTACAACTGGTAACTTTCCTGACATGGTTCGCCACATGTTCGAACTCCAGACCACGGCCTTCAAGATCAACGTGTCGTTTGGCTTTGTACTGAGGAACGTAGAGACCGGAGAACTTAGATACTTCCATTCCAGCCAGAACAACGCCAGGTTTTTCGACGTACCACACCTGATAAGAAACGAAGAAGACATAGAGCAGTTTCTGGAAGAACTGAGTCGTCACGACATTTTGGAGTTCATCCGGCAGCAGAGACCAGATACCAAATGGGTAGTGCATCTACTGACAAATGCCACGTTCTATGTTAACAAGTTGGTGGAACACCCGATAGGAGCCAGAGTCGTGTTACCAGACTTCTTCCTGAGGAACAAAGGGTTGGTGTGCTTGGTTGGTGGATCAACAGGACCATATAATGACAATTTGTGTTTCTTCCGATGTTTGGCCGTCCACCGTGGAGCTCCCGTGAAAGACGTAGAAGTACCTGCCAAGACTTACCATCGCCAATATTTGCAGAAGACAGAAATGGCCGGCGGTGATTTCAAAGGCATTTGTTTAGACGATTTGGCGTACATCGAACCACTGTTCCAACTCAACATCTGTGTGTACGATCTTCAAGAGACAGAAGACGGCGAAGTAGCGGCGAGATTGGTACGACGTTCTCCTTACAGTTTCCAGGACACCATGAACTTGAATTTGTACGACAACCATTTTAGTTATGTCAGCAACATGGAGAAATACAGTCACAGTTACCTGTGTTCAAAATGTGACAAGATGTGGAAGCATGTGGGTATGCTTCATAGACACGAGAGAACCTGCACCGGCGAAGTACTCTACAAATATCCCGGCGGAGTGTACCATACATCACAGACAGTGTTCGAACGTTTGGAGGACGAAGGAATCCAAGTTCCGGTAGAAGACAGATATTATCCGTACAGAGCCACCTACGATATAGAGGCGATGCTTCAACCTACAGACAAACCGAGGTCGGATATATTGGAATGGACCAGTCAACACGTTTTGCTCAGCGTTTCCGTGTGTTCCAACGTACCGGAGTTTACAGAGCCAATTTGTTTCGTGTCCGAAGGCGATAGCAGTGAAACAGTTGATTCGTGTTTGACACATTTGACAGAAATAAGTGACAAAGCCTTTCGCCTACTGATGCCCAGGTATGCTGGTGTATTTGAAGAGATCCAAGAGAGACTGGACCGGGACCTGGAAGAATACCAAGACGACGAAGAGCGAGAACGCCAGGAAAAGAAACATCACCTGTACAAGTTGAAGCAGCAACTAGAACGACATCTCCAAGAATTACCCGTGATTGGGTTCAACACCGGGAAATACGACGTGAACGCCATGAAGATAGATTTCTTCACTCGTCTGGTGGAAAGTCACAAGATAAAGTATACAGTGAAGCGCAATAACAATTTCATGTGTATCAAGACGGAGAAGTTGAAATTTTTGGACATCACCAACTACCTGGCTCCCGGCTTTAGTTACTCACAGTTTTTGAAAGCCTACGGCTGTGCGGAAGAGAAAGGATTTTTTCCATACGAGTGGATGACGGGTTTAGACAAGTTGGCAGTGACGGAGTTACCACCACACCAGGCATTTTTCAGTACGCTGAAAAACGAGAACATTGCACCCGAAGAGTACCAGCTGTGTCGCCAAGTCTGGCAGGAAAAGAAAATGAAGAACGTGAAAGAGTTCCTGATATGGTACAACAACAAAGACGTGGAGCCCATGCTGGAAGCCATCGAGAAGATGTTTGTATATTACAAGGGATTGAAGGTGGACATGTTTAAACACGGCATCAGCGTACCGGGACTCACACTGAAAACCATGTTCGATGGTCTATCCGATTATTTCACCGTTCCGGACGAGAAGAACAAAGATCTGTACGAGTTATACAAAGAAAACATAGTGGGTGGACCCAGCATCGTCTTCCACAGATACCACGAGAAAGACCAGACCTTCATGCGGCCTGCTGAATACGAAGACCCAAAACCGTGCAAGAAGATCTACGGTGTGGACGCCAATGCTTTGTACCTGTGGAGCATCATGCAGGATATGCCAACGGGTCACTTCGTCCGACGCAAGAGCGAGGACCATTTTAAAAGACAGACACCTCGAAGGTACGAAAGAATGGCAATCGAGTGGATGGAATGGGAAGCCAAGAAGACAGGACACCACATACGTCACCAGGGGAACGACACGGAAAAACTGATCGGACGTCGGCGCCTTCCCGTGGACGGCTACTGTAAGGATACTAATACAGTTTACGAGTTCCAGGGCTGCCTGTGGCACGGACATTGTTGTCGCCTGACTCGGGGAAAGACAGAAAACCCGTTGAACGGAAAGAGCTTGGAAGAATTAAACAAGACTACCCGAGAAAAAATAGAGTACATTACAGAAAACGACTACCAAGTGAAACAGATGTGGGAGTGCGAATGGGATCGGTTAAAGAAAGAAGACCAAGGAATCAAGACCTTCGTGTCTCAGAGACAGAGACCCTGCGATCGTTTCGCCACCATGACCGAAGACGACATCATGAGAGCCGTGATGGAGGACAAGTTGTTTGGTGCCTTAGAAGTGGACCTGCACGTACCTGAGGACCTAAAGTCAAAATTTGCAGAAATGCCTCCAGTCTTCAAGAACGTGGACGTGTCCAGAGACGACATTGGGGACCACATGAAGAGTTATGCAGAAGAAAAAGGAATCATGGCCCAGCCTAGAAAGTCTTTAATCGGCAGCATGTTTGGAGAGAAGATCATGGTGATATCCCCGTTGCTGAAATGGTACGTCAACCACGGACTGAAAGTCACCAAGATTTACCAAGTGGTGGAGTACACACCGTCGGCGTGTTTCAGAGCCTTCGGAGATCAAGTCAGTGATGCCAGGCGAGCCGGAGATACCGACCCAAATAAGAAGATAATTGCCGAAAACGAGAAACTGAGGGGAAATTCCAGCTACGGCAAGACGGTGACCAACAAGGAAAGACACACGGATGTGATTTACTGCCAGGAACACCAGATCAGTCGCTACCTCGTGGATCCTTCTTTCCGCCGGTGCAACCAGCTGAGTGACAAAACTTTCGAAGTGGAAATGAGTAAGAAGACCATACACCTGGACCTGCCCATGCACATTGGGTGTTTCGTTTACCAGTACGCCAAGCTTCGGATGTTGGAATTTTATTACGATTTTATGGACGTTTTTGTGGATCGCCGTGATTATCAATATTGTGCAATGGACACCGACAGTGCCTACATGGCTCTCTCTGGCGATAGTTTGGAGGAAGTGATCAAACCGGAGTTGCGTCGGCGCTTTGAAGCAGAGAAGAAGAATTGGTTTCCCCGTACCGACACACCACAACTGGCTGCTTGGGACAAGAGGACTCCAGGACTATTCAAGACAGAATTCAGTGGTGACGGGATGATTGCCCTGTGTAGCAAGACGTACTTCTGCTTTGGAGACGAAACCAAGTTCAGCTGTAAAGGAGTCAACAGGAGAACAAACGACATCAACAAGGAGAAATACATGGACGTTCTCCTGTCGAAGAACTCTGGCTCCGGAACCAACAGAGGGTTTCGCTCTGTAGACAACCAAATCTATACCTACTTGCAAGAGCGAGCTGGTTTTTCGTACTTTTACCCAAAACGTAAAGTTTTGGCGGACGGGGTGTCTACGACACCCTTAGATATTTAATCGGATGAACGGCTGACCGACTCGATTGTACATATGTACTTTATGTAGTGGGAAAGCTTTTCATTTGATGTATGAACAGACCACTCTTTTTTGAGTCGTCTGTTAACCGATAACAAAAAAAAAAAAAAAAAAAAAAAAAAAAAAAAAGAAAAAATTAAAAAAAAAAAATTAAAAAAAAAAAAAAAAAAAGAAAAAATTAAAAAAAAAAAATTAAAAAAAAAAAGAAAAAAAGAAAAAATTAAAAAAAAAAAGTAAAAAAGAAAAAATTAAAAAAAAAAAGTAAAAAGTAACAAAAAAAACCAAAAAAAGGAAAGGTTAATGCAGCCTATGTATATACTTGTATATATGTAGACTGTTACCAGCCTGTCAATGCAGAGTAGCCTTTTTATGAACTAGGAACCTGTGATCAAAAACACAGGAGCTCAACCCACAGAGCTGCCTAGCGCGTCCCCCAGGTGGCGGATAGGGGACCCCCTCTCATTGAGGGTTGTCAGGTCATAATACGAAAAGCCTGACCGCGGACCATAGTGGGTGTTTGGAAAAAAATAAACTATACTCTCTCAAAAAAGAAACGCAACATCAGATTATCTTTTTGAAATATTATTTTTCCGGACAAATAACCAATAAATATCAAAATATATGTACACATGATCATAATTACACCTTCATAAAAAGTTTCCAGGTACAATCATTTAAATTCATCCACCCGTAAACGACTTTGGTCGCAATCTGGGACACCCTACGATTTACGCATTGCCAAAAACTGGGTCGACTTTCACGTGCAAATCATGGGTTATTTTTTAGCTCAGTCAGTCGGTATAAAAACCCGGTATTTCTTTTCATGAATGCATTCGTAAAATAAAATTCTGATGAGGTGACGCTATGCCAAGGTTAGACGCTGCTACCCGGAATATCGCTATCGGACGACTAGAGGCCGGAGAATCACAGAATGCTGTTGCTGTAACGTACAATGTTCATCGTAGCACAATTTCACGCCTTTGGGGACGCTACCTGCAGCTTGGTACTACGACAGATCGGCCACGTTCAGGGCGCCCGCGTGTTACAACCAGGGCGCAAGATCGTTACATCAGACTTTTCCATCTGCGGAATAGGACTATTGCTGCAACAGAAACAGCTGTAAACGTCCCTGGGTTGCGCCGTATATCAGCACAGACAGTACGCAATCGGTTACGTTCTCATGGATTGAGGGCAAGAAGACCTTACTTTGGAGCAACACTGAGACGCCAACACCGCCGAGCGAGGGTTAGATGGTGTACTACAGTTCGTGCATGGAATTTACAGAACTGGAGAAGAGTATGGTTCAGTGATGAGTCACGTTTTCAACTGGAAAAGCGAGATGGTCGCATACGTGTGTATAGGCGCCGAAACGAACGTTTTGCGCAAAACTGTGTTGTGGAGAGAGACAATTTTGGCGGAGGCAGTGTTATGATGTGGGCCGCTATTTCTTATGCCAGAAACACACAGCTGATACATATCCAAGGCAATCTGAACGCTGTTAGGTATAGAGACGAAATTTTACGACCTCATTTATTGCCCGTAATTGACATTCGGAGAGAAATTTTTCAGCACGACAATGCCCGACCACATACAGCACGTGTAACAGTAGACTTTTTAGAACAACAGAATGTCAATGTGATCCGTTGGCCGTCACGATCACCCGATCTTAATCCAATTGAACATTTGTGGGATGAAGTGGATCGGCGCGTGCGCCAATGACAACCACCACCGCAAAATCTGCAACAATTACAGCAGGCACTTCAGTTTGAGTGGCAAAGGATACCGCGTGTTCGAACTCCGCGTTTAATTCAATCTATGCCAAGAAGAGTCGGGGCTGTGTTACAAGCAAATGGTGGACATACCAGATATTGACAATTTATGAGTGATTTATTGACAATATGTGACAAACTGTGATATTCCAAGGTAAAAGAACTCATGAACAAGAAGTGTGCCAATTTTTGCATTCCTGTGTAAATTATTTATATCATAAATTATGAAAATAATATATGAAGTAAATTTCCTATTTTCTGTATGTTGCGTTTCTTTTTTGAGAGAGTATATGTTTTAACAAAAATATTAATTTGTTTGTGTTATTAACTAAATTTACAATCATATTACACTTTCTGATATTCAGCTTATAGAGGAAAGTGATGTTGCTGTTCTTCTCTTGCTCCACGCTGTTCATCGCTGCTCTTGTCTTGTTCTGTGTTGTTCTTGTCTTCTTCTGTGCTGTTCTTTCCTGTCAGTTATGGCGAGGTCCGACAGTATACGCAGTACAATGGGACTATTTGGTTATTTCCCCTTTTCCTGTGATTTTCATTCCCGATCGTCTCTCGGTCTGTCATTGGACTATATAGGGTTAGGGTATTGCATTGTGTCCCTAGGGGCTATTCCTCTTACTGTTTAAGTCCGAGAGTATACGCAAAACAATGGGACTATTGGATTACCTCCCCGTCTCTGGGTCAGTCATCGGACAGTATAGGGTCTCGCCTCGAGTGTCTAGGGACTGATACTCTCATTGTTATGTCGAAGTCCAAGAGTATACTAAATACGGAGTGGATTATGTCCCCATTTCCCAAACTTTTCACCCCGGGTGGTGTTTTTCGTTTGCTCAAGGAAAGTCCAAAGGTTGGGTTGGATTATGTCCCTTTAACCCCAGCTGATGCTGTCACCGCTAGGTCAATAGAGGGGTGTCCTGAGCAACTACCTTAACAACGACGGTCCATTTAATTGCTCTATGCTGCTCTTTGCTGTTCATCGCTACTCATGACTGTGCTCATTTCGGTTTTTTGGGGGCTACTTGTCACTTTTCGCTGCTGCTGCTGCTCCTGGTGGTGGTCGCTGTTAGTTGTTGTTGGTGCTGCTGCTGCTGCTGCTGCTGAGGAGGTCGGATTCTTACTGTTTCGTTATAAGTCACCTCTGGGTCTCGTTGATGTAACGATGGACATCAAAGATGGCTGCGCCCACATAACGCGGACCTGAAAGAAAGCACCCTTATGACAAACGTTTACCCTAACTCGAGTCCTAACCTAAACCATAACTCTAACCCTAACCCTCCCTAACCCTAACCCTAACCCTAGTCCTAAACCTAACCCTAACTCTAACACTAACCATAACTCTAACCCCTAACCCTAACAATAACCCTAACACTAACCCTAACACTAACTTAACACTAAACCTAACCCTAACTCTAGCCCTAACACTAACCCTAATGTAAACCTACCCTAACCCCTTACTCTAACCCTAAACCTAAATAAACCCTAACTATAGCCCTAACTCTAACCCTAATGCTAACCCTACCCTAATCCCTTACTCTAACCCTAAATCTAACTTAACTCTAACCCTAAACCTAACTCTAACCCTAACACTAACCCTAACATAATCTTAACCTTAATCCTAAATCTAACCTTATCCTAACTTAACCCTAATCCTAACACTAGTACCACTTCAATTCATCCGGGATTTAGCCCAAGATTGGGCTAGCCTTTGAAACATGATTTTGAAGCAGGCTGATAAGCAGAACTAGTGTTAGGGTAAACGTTTGTCATAAGGGTGCTTTCTTTCAGGTCCGCGTTATGTGGGCGCAGCCATCTTTGATGTCCATCGTTACATCAACGAGACCCAGAGGTGACTTATAACGAAACAGTAAGAATCCGACCTCCTCAGCAGCAGCAGCAGCAGCAGCACCAACAACAACTAACAGCGACCACCACCAGGAGCAGCAGCAGCAGCGAAAAGTGACAAGTAGCCCCCAAAAAACCGAAATGAGCACAGTCATGAGTAGCGATGAACAGCAAAGAGCAGCATAGAGCAATTAAATGGACCGTCGTTGTTAAGGTAGTTGCTCAGGACACCCCTCTATTGACCTAGCGGTGACAGCATCAGCTGGGGTTAAAGGGACATAATCCAACCCAACCTTTGGACTTTCCTTGAGCAAACGAAAAACACCACCCGGGGTGAAAAGTTTGGGAAATGGGGACATAATCCACTCCGTATTTAGTATACTCTTGGACTTCGACATAACAATGAGAGTATCAGTCCCTAGACACTCGAGGCGAGACCCTATACTGTCCGATGACTGACCCAGAGACGGGGAGGTAATCCAATAGTCCCATTGTTTTGCGTATACTCTCGGACTTAAACAGTAAGAGGAATAGCCCCTAGGGACACAATGCAATACCCTAACCCTATATAGTCCAATGACAGACCGAGAGACGATCGGGAATGAAAATCACAGGAAAAGGGGAAATAACCAAATAGTCCCATTGTACTGCGTATACTGTCGGACCTCGCCATAACTGACAGGAAAGAACAGCACAGAAGAAGACAAGAACAACACAGAACAAGACAAGAGCAGCGATGAACAGCGTGGAGCAAGAGAAGAACAGCAACATCACTTTCCTCTATAAGCTGAATATCAGAAAGTGTAATATGATTGTAAATTTAGTTAATAACACAAACAAATTAATATTTTTGTTAAAACATAGTTTATTTTTTTCCAAACACCCACTATGGTCCGCGGTCAGGCTTTTCGTATTATGACCTGACAACCCTCAATGAGAGGGGGTCCCCTATCCGCCACCTGGGGGACGCGCTAGGCAGCTCTGTGGGTTGAGCTCCTGTGTTTTTGATCACAGGTTCCTAGTTCATAAAAAGGCTACTCTGCATTGACAGGCTGGTAACTGTCTACATATATACAAGTATATACATAGGCTGCATTAACCTTTCCTTTTTTTGGTTTTTTTTTGTTACTTTTTACTTTTTTTTTTTAATTTTTTCTTTTTTTCTTTTTTTTTTAAATTTTTTCTTTTTTTTTCTTTTTTTTTTTTTTTTTTTTTTTTTTTTTTTTGTTATCGGTTAACAGACGACTCAAAAAAGAGTGGTCTGTTCATACATCAAATGAAAAGCTTTCCCACTACATAAAGTACATATGTACAATCGAGTCGGTCAGCCGTTCATCCGATTAAATATCTAAGGGTGTCGTAGACACCCCGTCCGCCAAAACTTTACGTTTTGGGTAAAAGTACGAAAAACCAGCTCGCTCTTGCAAGTAGGTATAGATTTGGTTGTCTACAGAGCGAAACCCTCTGTTGGTTCCGGAGCCAGAGTTCTTCGACAGGAGAACGTCCATGTATTTCTCCTTGTTGATGTCGTTTGTTCTCCTGTTGACTCCTTTACAGCTGAACTTGGTTTCGTCTCCAAAGCAGAAGTACGTCTTGCTACACAGGGCAATCATCCCGTCACCACTGAATTCTGTCTTGAATAGTCCTGGAGTCCTCTTGTCCCAAGCAGCCAGTTGTGGTGTGTCGGTACGGGGAAACCAATTCTTCTTCTCTGCTTCAAAGCGCCGACGCAACTCCGGTTTGATCACTTCCTCCAAACTATCGCCAGAGAGAGCCATGTAGGCACTGTCGGTGTCCATTGCACAATATTGATAATCACGGCGATCCACAAAAACGTCCATAAAATCGTAATAAAATTCCAACATCCGAAGCTTGGCGTACTGGTAAACGAAACACCCAATGTGCATGGGCAGGTCCAGGTGTATGGTCTTCTTACCCATTTCCACTTCGAAAGTTTTGTCACTCAGCTGGTTGCACCGGCGGAAAGAAGGATCCACGAGGTAGCGACTGATCTGGTGTTCCTGGCAGTAAATCACATCCGTGTGTCTTTCCTTGTTGGTCACCGTCTTGCCGTAGCTGGAATTTCCCCTCAGTTTCTCGTTTTCGGCAATTATCTTCTTATTTGGGTCGGTATCTCCGGCTCGCCTGGCATCACTGACTTGATCTCCGAAGGCTCTGAAACACGCCGACGGTGTGTACTCCACCACTTGGTAAATCTTGGTGACTTTCAGTCCGTGGTTGACGTACCATTTCAGCAACGGGGATATCACCATGATCTTCTCTCCAAACATGCTGCCGATTAAAGACTTTCTAGGCTGGGCCATGATTCCTTTTTCTTCTGCATAACTCTTCATGTGGTCCCCAATGTCGTCTCTGGACACGTCCACGTTCTTGAAGACTGGAGGCATTTCTGCAAATTTTGACTTTAGGTCCTCAGGTACGTGCAGGTCCACTTCTAAGGCACCAAACAACTTGTCCTCCATCACGGCTCTCATGATGTCGTCTTCGGTCATGGTGGCGAAACGATCGCAGGGTCTCTGTCTCTGAGACACGAAGGTCTTGATTCCTTGGTCTTCTTTCTTTAACCGATCCCATTCGCACTCCCACATCTGTTTCACTTGGTAGTCGTTTTCTGTAATGTACTCTATTTTTTCTCGGGTAGTCTTGTTTAATTCTTCCAAGCTCTTTCCGTTCAACGGGTTTTCTGTCTTTCCCCGAGTCAGGCGACAACAATGTCCGTGCCACAGGCAGCCCTGGAACTCGTAAACTGTATTAGTATCCTTACAGTAGCCGTCCACGGGAAGGCGCCGACGTCCGATCAGTTTTTCCGTGTCGTTCCCCTGGTGACGTATGTGGTGTCCTGTCTTCTTGGCTTCCCATTCCATCCACTCGATTGCCATTCTTTCGTACCTTCGAGGTGTCTGTCTTTTAAAATGGTCCTCGCTCTTGCGTCGGACGAAGTGACCCGTTGGCATATCCTGCATGATGCTCCACAGGTACAAAGCATTGGCGTCCACACCGTAGATCTTCTTGCACGGTTTTGGGTCTTCGTATTCAGCAGGCCGCATGAAGGTCTGGTCTTTCTCGTGGTATCTGTGGAAGACGATGCTGGGTCCACCCACTATGTTTTCTTTGTATAACTCGTACAGATCTTTGTTCTTCTCGTCCGGAACGGTGAAATAATCGGATAGACCATCGAACATGGTTTTCAGTGTGAGTCCCGGTACGCTGATGCCGTGTTTAAACATGTCCACCTTCAATCCCTTGTAATATACAAACATCTTCTCGATGGCTTCCAGCATGGGCTCCACGTCTTTGTTGTTGTACCATATCAGGAACTCTTTCACGTTCTTCATTTTCTTTTCCTGCCAGACTTGGCGACACAGCTGGTACTCTTCGGGTGCAATGTTCTCGTTTTTCAGCGTACTGAAAAATGCCTGGTGTGGTGGTAACTCCGTCACTGCCAACTTGTCTAAACCCGTCATCCACTCGTATGGAAAAAATCCATTCTCTTCCGCACAGCCGTAGGCTTTCAAAAACTGTGAGTAACTAAAGCCGGGAGCCAGGTAGTTGGTGATGTCCAAAAATTTCAACTTCTCCGTCTTGATACACATGAAATTGTTATTGCGCTTCACTGTATACTTTATCTTGTGACTTTCCACCAGACGAGTGAAGAAATCTATCTTCATGGCGTTCACGTCGTATTTCCCGGTGTTGAACCCAATCACGGGTAATTCTTGGAGATGTCGTTCTAGTTGCTGCTTCAACTTGTACAGGTGATGTTTCTTTTCCTGGCGTTCTCGCTCTTCGTCGTCTTGGTATTCTTCCAGGTCCCGGTCCAGTCTCTCTTGGATCTCTTCAAATACACCAGCATACCTGGGCATCAGTAGGCGAAAGGCTTTGTCACTTATTTCTGTCAAATGTATCAAACACGAATCAACTGTTTCACTGCTATCGCCTTCGGACACGAAACAAATTGGCTCTGTAAACTCCGGTACGTTGGAACACACGGAAACGCTGAGCAAAACGTGTTGACTGGTCCATTCCAATTTATCCGACCTCGGTTTGTCTGTAGGTTGAAGCATCGCCTCTATATCGTAGGTGGCTCTGTACGGATAATATCTGTCTTCTACCGGAACTTGGATTCCTTCGTCCTCCAAACGTTCGAACACTGTCTGTGGTGTATGGTACACTCCGCCGGGATATTTGTAGAGTACTTCGCCGGTGCAGGTTCTCTCGTGTCTATGAAGCATACCCACATGCTTCCACATCTTGTCACATTTTGAACACAGGTAACTGTGACTGTATTTCTCCATGTTGCTGACATAACTAAAATGGTTGTCGTACAAATTCAAGTTCATGGTGTCCTGGAAACTGTAAGGAGAACGTCGTACCAATCTCGCCGCTACTTCGCCGTCTTCTGTCTCTTGAAGATCGTACACACAGATGTTGAGTTGGAACAGTGGTTCGATGTACGCCAAATCGTCTAAACAAATGCCTTTGAAATCACCGCCGGCCATTTCTGTCTTCTGCAAATATTGGCGATGGTAAGTCTTGGCAGGTACTTCTACGTCTTTCACGGGAGCTCCACGGTGGACGGCCAAACATCGGAAGAAACACAAATTGTCATTATATGGTCCTGTTGATCCACCAACCAAGCACACCAACCCTTTGTTCCTCAGGAAGAAGTCTGGTAACACGACTCTGGCTCCTATCGGGTGTTCCACCA
Organism: Mytilisepta virgata; assembly: GCA_028015205.1. Lineage (NCBI taxonomy): Eukaryota > Metazoa > Mollusca > Bivalvia > Mytilida > Mytilidae > Mytilisepta > Mytilisepta virgata. The sequence goes on from CM051521.1 coordinate 74,725,170, forward strand.
ACTTGTTAACATAGAACGTGGCATTTGTCAGTAGATGCACTACCCATTTGGTATCTGGTCTCTGCTGCCGGATGAACTCCAAAATGTCGTGACGACTCAGTTCTTCCAGAAACTGCTCTATGTCTTCTTCGTTTCTTATCAGGTGTGGTACGTCGAAAAACCTGGCGTTGTTCTGGCTGGAATGGAAGTATCTAAGTTCTCCGGTCTCTACGTTCCTCAGTACAAAGCCAAACGACACGTTGATCTTGAAGGCCGTGGTCTGGAGTTCGAACATGTGGCGAACCATGTCAGGAAAGGTACCAGTTGTAATTTCGTTCAACGTAAAGTTGAACCGATCCTGGACACGGTTGCCGGTATTTTCTTCTGTCCGGATGGTCTGCAGGTGTCTCAGGTACAAAACCCTGGTATCGGGATCTTCTGGCAATACGTCTAGCTGAAGGTTGATGGCTGTCTTCACTGGTAGGTTGTCTGGTCTGCTCATCCTGCGTCTTTCCGCACTGGGGCCAGGTAGTGGCGAGGCTGGTCTCTTGAGTGGTTTCATCATCCTGGGCTTGGCATCTGGCTTGGTATGCAACAGTCTGTGGCGAGCAAGGTTGTCCGATCTGTTAAAGTACTGCCCACAGTCTGGACACTCCAGGGTGTACTGGTGGGACTCCTGGTGGCGATTCCTGACATCTGCTCTGGTAAACTCCTTTCCACATACCTGGCATGAATACGTCTGGTCCGCAACAGCATGTGTCTTCTGGTGGCGAATCAGGCTTCTCTTCTCCGTAAACGTCTTACTGCACTTCTCGCAAGAGAACATAGTCGTTACCTTTTCAAAGGTTCAAGACGATATGTATAAATTTTCATCTGTATATATAGCCAGAACGCGGACGTAAAAGAGAGCACCAAGGGTGTCTTCGCTCAGGTCCGCGTCGACCAAAATTTTCGATTTTTTCCTGAACGCGGACGGAATAGAGAGCACCATGGGTGTCTTCGTTCAGGTCCGCGTCGACCGAAATTTTCGATTTTTTTTTCCTGAACGCGGACGTAAAAGAGGGCACCATGAGTGTCTACGCTCAGGTCCGCGTCCACCGACACGTTTCAACACGTTTTCTTATGGAAATTTCCATGACGTCACATTAACGGGATCCAACATGGACGCCAAAAAATATAAAAAATAAAAATAATAATAATAAAAAATAAAAAAAATTAAAAATTTAAAAATTTAAAAAAATTAAAATAATAATAATAAAAATTAAAAAAAATAATAATAAAAAAAAATATTAAATATAAAAAAAAAAAATAATAAAAAATAAAAACTAGAGGCTCTCAAGAGCCTGTATCGCTCACCTGGATTTAACTTTTCACCTTGAGCAGACCTAAAAATTTAAGTGTTGCAGTCAATTTGGCTGGTTTTTCTATAGGATTCTATGTTAACTAATTTAAGCTGGGGCAGTCATCTTGGTTGACAGTCCAGTTTCTAAAAGAGAACCATCTAAGGACCATTTCTGCTAAGTCTTGTTCCAACTGGCTAAGCGGTTTCAGACTAGAAGATTTTTAAATAAATTTTCCTATAGGGTCCAATATTTAACAAAGGTCGGTATGGCAGCAATCTTGGTTGACAATCCGGGTGATCGGACATATTTCTGAAAGAGGACCTCCTAAGGACCAATGCTGCCAAGTCTGGCTCCAATATGTCAAGTGGTTTCAGACATGAAGATTTTTCAATAAATTTTTCCATAGGGCCCTATGTTAAACTAAGTTCGGGTGTGGCAGCCATCTTGGTTGACAGTCCAGGTCATCGCACAAAATTCTGAAAGAGGACCATCTAAGGACCATTGCTACCAAGTCTAATTCTAATTGGCTTAGTGGTTTCAGACAAGAAGATTTTTGAGTGAATTTCCGATAGGGTCCTATGTTAAACTAAGATCTGCTGTGGCGGCCATCTTGGTTCACAGTCAACGAAATCGGACACATTCTGAAAGAGGACCTCCTAAGGACCAATGCCGCCAAGTCTGGCTCCAATATATCAAGTGGTTTCAGACAAGAACATTTTTCAATGAATTTTCCTATACGGCCCTATGTTAAACTAAGTTCGGTTGTGGCGGCAATCTTGGTTGACAGTCCGGGTCATCAGACACACCTCTGTAAGAGGACCATCTAAGGACCATTGCTGCCAACTCTGGTTCCAATTGGTCAAGTGGTTTAAGACAAGAAGATTTTTCAATGAATTTTCCCATAGGGCCCTATGTTAAACTAAGTTCGGCTGTGGCGGCCATCTTGGTTAACAGTCCGGGTCATTGGACAGATTTCTGAAAGAGAACCTCCTAAGAACTATTACTGCCAACTTTGGTTGCAACTGGACTTGTAGTTTCATATAAGAAGATTTTTTAAAGTCACCCCCCTTTTTTTTCTATTTTTAGTAACAGCAGCCATCTCGGTTGGAAGTCGGGGATGCCAGACATAATTTTGGAAGGGGGCCACCCAAGGACCATTCCACCAAAGTTTGGTCTCATTTGGCCGAGTGGTTTGAAAGGAAAAGATCTTTAAAAGATAGTTTACGCCGGATGCCGTCTTTAAAGGGCAAAAACTCATATAAGGGGTTAATCAACGATTTTGGTCATGTTGACTTATTTGTAGATCTTACTTTGTTGAACATTTTTGCTGTTTACAATTTGTCTTTATCTATAATAATATTCAAGATAATAACCTAAAACTGCAAAATTTCCTTAAAATTAACAATTCAGGGGCAATAACCCAACAAAGGGTTGACCGATTCGTCTGAAAATTTCATGACGGGTATATCTTGACCTGATGAACATTTTTACCCCATGTCAGTTTTGCTCTAATTGCTTTAGTTTTTGAGATATAAGACAAAAACTGCAGTTTACCCCTATGTTCTATTTTTAGCCATGTCGGCCATGTTGGTTGGCAGGCGGGGTCATCGGACACATTTTTTAAACTAGATACCCTAATGATGCTTGTGGCCAAGTTTGCTTCAATTTGGCCCAGTAGTTTCAGAGGAGAAGATTTTTGTAAAAGTTAACGGACGACGACGGACGACGGACGACGGACGACGGACGACGACGGACGACGACGGACGACGGACGCCAAGTGATGAGAAAAGCTCACTTGACCCTTTGGGTCAGGTGAGCTAAAAATATGTAAATATATTAAATAAAAAAAAATATGATAATATAAATAGAAAAAAAATTAAGAAAATAATAAAATACTTACCTAACCCTAAAATAATCTTATCCCTAACACTAGTACCACTTCAAAGTCATAAGGGATTGAGACCAATCCACCCTTTGAAACATGACTTTGAAGCAGGCTGCAAAGCAGAACTAGTGTTAGGGTAAACGATTGTCTTTAGGGTGCTTTCAGGTCTGAGTACAGAGCAGCGTTGAGCAGCAAAGAACAAGAGAAGAGCAGCGATGACGAACAGCAACAAGCCTGAGTAGCCATGAGCAGCAAAGAACGGGATGGGGCAAGAGAAGAGAAACTAAGTGAATGCAATGAAATGGACCGCCGTTGCTAAGGCGGTTGCTAAGGATACCCCTCCATTGGTGACAAGCATCACTTGGAGGTAAGGGGACATAATCCAATCCTAGTCCTCACAGAAAATACCCACAGTTGAAAAGAGCGGGATAAGGGGAGATAATCCAATAGTGTACTTCGTATACTCTCGGACTTCGACATAACAGTGAGAGACCGATGAAAGATCTAGAGACGACCGAGAAATGCGGGAAAAGGGGAGATAAGTCAATCTGGTCAAGCATGGCACATCCTGGTCCGTGAATTACGTCACTTCCGTCAATGGAGAAAACCCGTCACTTCCAGTTGCACAACCACTTCCGGTTCCGCCCGAACATGCGCAGACCACACATCCGGGTCCTACCACGTGACTTACGTCACTTCCGTCAACAAATGGCGGAAAAAACACCCTACTTCCGGTTGCGCAAACCACTTCCGGGTACTTCCGGTTCCGCCTACGCATGCGCAGAACACACATCCGGGTCCTACCACGTGACTTGCGTCACTTCCGGCAACAAAGGGCGGGAAAACTACCCACTTCCGGTTGCGCATGCGCGCAAAAATCACTTCCGGTTCCGGTCACCTGACTTCCGGTTCCGGTCACGTCACTTCCGGTGACGTCATTTTCGGTTGACGTCACTTCCGGTAGCACCACCTCAGCACCACCTCAAATCCGACTTTGCCTGTGCCCATATACTACTCTCGCTAAATATATACTTAGATAATACAATCAGTGTAATAAGGAAAGATATGAGATGAACACTATGTACATATGTGTAAAGGTAGAGGCAGGGGTGTTCTGCTTTCCATTGTATAAAGCACCCTACATTTTAGTTGTGTACAGTAAATCTTAAAATACATATTGACAAGGCCTAGATATTTTTACCTTTTAATTGCTTAAAAATTATTTTATCAGTCCTTAAATATATTAGATTTTTATCCGTGTACAGTGAATCTAAATTTTTTTTTTAAGTCATTGTGGAAAACTTTTATTGCATACTATTTAAGTTTTAATTAACTCCCCACCTGGATAATATCCGTTGAGGAGGTGTTCCATAATTGGAAGGAAATACATATAGAAGAAGAAGAAGAAGAAGAAGAAGAAGATTTTTAAGAGTTATCTCCTTATAGTATTGGGTATACCGCCTTAAAGACTAACTGAATCAATCATTTTGACGTCGAGCGTTAGTAATGGCAGTAACCTTTATTGATTGACTGTATATAACGTATATATTGTTATCGTTAATTTTTACTAAAATATGGTTAATAGAGACATGGGAGTTTTGTGTTCATGGTGTTGAGGGTAAACACCACTTCCCCAAGGAAATGCATAATGATAATAGAATTCTGGTTCATTCAAAATGCATAACGATAATGGAATCCTGGGTCATTCAAAAAAGATAAAAGACAAAAAATATTCATAAGGCCGTTGCATACTTAAGTCTTCGTAACCTTAACACGTTTGTAAACATCCTTGTTCGGTTAAACACTCATCATTTATCGTTGTCTTATCGTTATCAATTTTGACAAATAAAAATAGATTTTGAGAATCAAAGCAAATATATAACAGGGTTTCAAAGTCTTTAATCAAATATTCTTTAAATAAAAAGATTAAGTTTATTAATTTTCTTCCACTCTGACATTTACTTTCTATTTCTCGTCATGATGCAAATAAATACGAATGTAAATTGTCTTTACATTCATTTTATCCGTTTTGAAAATAATTCCCACTTCTTCTCTATCGTAATTAACAAGTATTTCGTACAGTTTCTTCAAAAATCCCTGGTTGATAAATACTATTTTAAATTTCAAGCTGACTGTTAAACTGCATCACACAAAAAAAATAAATCAGCCTTAAGAGCCATTTGTTTGTTTTAGATAAAACTTGTGTTGGAGAAATAAGAAAATGCAAAACACATACTTAGTTACTATTATTAGATATTATAGATATTTAATTCATATATGTTCCGTAATATCCACTTTTGGTTAAAAAAAATGATTTCTGCTTGTCCGGGATGAAGACTGTTATTTATTGTCGTATGTGACGTTCTATTTTAGTAAGTATTCTCTCCTGAATTCTACAAAAATGCGATATTATTGTTCATGTTACTCTAAATGTTTGTTGTTTTTAATATAGATAGAAGTAGACTAGAACCTGAAGTCATTTCCTGAAAATGGCAATACATCGAACTTCAAACAAATGATTTTGTCAATCGCCAATAATTATAATTGATAAAATTAAGCCACTTCAATGTTCAATGCCGACGCATTACTTGCAGCTTTCAGTGTGCCAAAAATTACGTGAAAATATAAGTTCGGCCCCCATGCCTATGGCACGCCAAGATCACAAAAACTCAGATATCTCAGATAATGCTATCTTATCTGTGTTATTGTTACTTTTGCTTACATTACTTGAAAATAATTACCCGAATTTTTCATTATCACCAGATAATGAGATATATACTGAACCGCAAAAGAAACGTCGCTTTTTCAAAATGTTAGCAAAATTCAAAATAAATATTAATTAATGATTTTTATATAATCAGTATTACGATTACATCACCAGGTAAGATTAAATTACCTGTGAATTAAATTTTCGGTTGAATAATTTTCAGTTGATATCGTAGAGCGACCGTACCTAAAACCGCTCGTGGGACACACTTGGCGGTAATTTTTCTTAAATCTTAAATGTTCGTGAAATTCATGCTCCTTTATGGGTATAAAAGGCCGGAGAAAATTAAAGAGTGTTAGTATCAGTGTTGACACAGAAGCTATGCCACGTCTGACTCCACAACAGAGAGAACAGGCCATTGGTCGATTGGATGCTGGGCAATCTGCCAGAGTTATTGCCAACGACTTCAACTGTGCTGTTCGAACAATTGAACGTCTACGGACACGGTACAATGCAACAAACAGCACAAATGACCGTCCACGGAGTGGTAGACCCCAAGTCACTACCCCTAGACAGAATAGAGGCATTGTTCGTCACCATTTGATGAATCGGTTCACCCCAGCTGCCGAAACTGCCAGAAACACTGTTGGAACACATGGACGACCCATAAGTGATGATACGGTTCGTCGGCGATTAGCTGCTAGAAACATGGGATGTCGCCGTCCAGCAAGAGGACCTATTCTTACTCCTCGACACCGTCAAGCTCGTCTTCAGTGGGCCACTCAGTGACAGAATTGGCGAAATCGACAATGGCGTAACATCATCTTCTCTGACGAAAGCCGTTACTGCATTTCAACAGCCGATGGCAGAACCAGAGTGTGGAGAAGACGCGGGGAACGTTACGAAGACAGCTGCATTCTGGAAACAGACGCGTGGGGAGGACCTAGCATCATGGTATGGGTCGGAATCGGCCTTAACGTTAAACTTGGTCCACTCATCTTTCAGAACCTTGGCCCAGGCAGAGGAAATGGCGTAACAGCTGCCCGTTACATCGACCAAGTCTTGACACCCCATGTTCAGCCCCATTTCGCACGTCATCAAAACAAGACTTTCCAACAGGACAATGCACGTGCGCATACCGCAAGAGCCACAAGAGACTTCCTACAGCAGAATAACATTAATGTTATGGATTGGCCGGCTTTGAGTCCAGATTTAAACCCTATTGAACATTTATGGGACGAAGTTCAAAGACGGTTGAATAATGAGCAGCCAAGTCCGACAACTGCAGCTGAACTTTCACAAGCGTTTCAGAGAGTATGGGCACGTATTCCGATGGCGTTTATTAATCGGCTCATCAACTCCATGTACCGAAGATGTGCCGCAGTAATTGGTGCCGGTGGAGGACATACACGTTATTAACGGACGTGGGAGCACAGCATTGAAAACATGTGACGTTGCGACAATTGTGACGTTTTTGTGAACATTGTAACCAAAAGACTGTAAATCATTCATTAAATTTTGTAAAAATTAATTTAAAATATATAAATGTCACTTTGAAATAAATGTATGTGAACATGTCATTTTGTGCGACGTTTCTTTTGCGGTTCAGTATATAATAAATATTAGTATAGGTCTCTATGAATTAATCAGATAAGATACTCTTACACCGTACACCGATTTACGCCACTCATTTTCAAACTTCCGATATAAGAATGTAAAATGTGTTTTCATTGGTTGATAAAAAATGGTTTTTAAATGACGGTCGATACGAGAGAGTTATATATATGATAATAATTTGAAAAATGAGAGAGAGAGAGAGAGAGAGAGACAAGTAGTGTCAGGACTAAAACATTTTGAAAATGACATTTATTTGATTATTTTGGTTTGATTTTCTATGTTTGTGAGTGTCATAGTGGAATCATATAATACTTTATCACTGAAAGTGGAACAGTTCAAAGTGAAATCCAAACGACGAAAGAGCCATAAAAGCCCTAAAAGCATCACTATTGTCTCTCTTAATCCTACTTTGTCATTTGTCGCGTGCATGAGTTTTGGTCATGCAGTTTTCAATCGACAATGATTTTTCATTTTCCGAACCCAATGAACTATATTGTACCTTTATAACTTATTAACCAACATTTTTTACATTTAAATCTAAATACGGAACAGTTTGATATTCAAAAAAAAAATAATTACCTTTATACAATAAAAATTGTATTTAATATCCACGTGTATGAACATTATACATAAACGGACAGAAAGTACAAGGACAAAAACAACTCCGTTATTCAATTATTCCTACATACATATACAGCTAATTCTAGACATCTGCACTGGGTTGCATAAAAAGTAAATTCTCAATTAAATGTAATAGACTATTAACTGTGTTGAAAATGTTAAAGCTTAATTCACTATTAAATATTTAGTTGTCTATTAAACTTTAATAGAGCTTTGTGCAACCCAGTCCTGACAATTATATGTACTCGTTCGAATATCTTTAAAAAATTACATCCAGTATAGATTAAATCGGTGAAACTTAACTCGAGAATGTTTGTATAGTATTTTTTGTGACAAATGTTTTTGTATAAAATAATATGGTAGCTTTGTTAAGGGGCCTTTAAGAGACATGAGACAAAGTAAAATACTTGTTTAATATATAAATGATGACACCTAAGACAGGGATACACTGTGTCAACAATCTATGGCTTCTTTTGACACCTCTGATACAACAGGATGCACCTTCAAATTTCTCAAATGGAATCATCAGAGAAAATGAAGTATATAAATAGTGCTTCTCTCCAACATGAAGATTATCAATTTGTTACAACGCATTTGATTGGCTAATGCAGATAAGACGTTATTATCTGCCGAGATAAGATGTATTATCTGCAGATAAGCATGAATAGTATTAACGCAATCAATGAAATATTCTTACATGAGTAATCATTTTTATTTGTTTTTTTCTAAAGGAAAACATATAAAATACCCAGTCTATTGCGCGCAAGGCGTTAGATATATGTATACAACCATGTCCAGTATTTGATTGTTTGCTGAAATTTTGATGGATGGCAGGAAAGCTGAATAAATATTCCGTTTTGAAAATAATTCTACCAGGCTTTTTTATATCGCTGTTAACAATAAGAAATTTTAATTCATCACGTTTACCGCACAGTTTCTTTAAATATCCCTCGTTGACAAATACGAGTTAAATTTCAAGGTGACAAATGAGCTGAATCATATAAGCTGGTATAAATCAGCTTATTGCAATTTAGAATCAGTTGTTTGTTTTAGATTTAATTTGTGTGTGAGAAATAAAACAGTTACTATTGATGATAAAATTTATATATCCTCCGTAATGCCCACTTTTGTGGTAGATAAATAAACGTGTATTGAAATCATTAATTTCTGTTTGTCAGGGATCAAGACTGTGGCAAGTGACGTTTATATAGTTTTTGAGTATTCTCTATCGAACTACACATTTTTATGAACAGATATTTCTACACATCTTCAATTCAGGAACAACAACTATCATGGCCCCTGAAATGAAAGAGAAAAACCAATGAACCAACAAGACCTAAAAGTGCCAACTATTGAGCGTTTTTCTTTATTTTCAAGTACCATACTTATTTGAGTACTGAATAATCTTTACTTTATATCTGAATGTGTATTAAGTCGAAACATGGCGGTTGCTCGATGGGAGGCTGAACGACGAGCTGCTTACCCCTCCGGACCATTTGATTTCATCTTCCTTTCCCTCTCCCCCTCCCATTTTGTGGGGTCCATGTTTGTCATCGTTTTTCGTTTGTTCTCGTATTTTCCCATATCAGTTTCTTTTTATCCTTTTCGCTTTCAAACAGATAATTCATCAACATTCACTATATTGCTGTATTTTGGAATGTTAGGTTCAGTGATGTGCATATGTACAAATATATAGTGTAAATATTTTCAGCACATACACCATAAATTTACTTCACAAGTAAAGCAAATGTACAAATTTATTGTCTTAAATTGAAAAATCTGATGAAAATGCATGTAAAACAATGGTATTATTTTCATCCTTTAATTCATATTTTTAAAATTAATTCTTTGATACCAATGTTTTATACGCATTTCGTCGACTTACGAAACATCACTTGTGCCCCAGGCCTAAAAACCCTAAAACAGATTAAAGGGCAAAACCAAAACCGGCCAAGGACAGAGCAATACACGAGGGAGATACTCCTTAGTTTTAATATGATTTAAAATTGTGGTAAATTTACGTATCAATTTCGGTCTGGTATCGAAATACTAGCAACTGAGATGTTGAACAAAAATGCGGTGGGAAGAGTATCCTTATGGTGACTTAGATTTTGTCACTACATAGTCAGATTGGCCTACACACCTGTAATACAGTTGTCAATAATTTGCTTTTGGATTTAATATTATATTAATTTACCTAGACAATATTTACAAATCTGTTCATATTTTAATAAATGTGTACAAATTATTTATGTTGTCTACGAAAATACATTATTAATTTGTATGCTTAGACAACATTCTGTAAAACAACATTCGTTATGTGGAAGATAATAAATGTTAGGAATTATAATGTTCATAATACATAAGAAACAAATATATCAATATATCAAGTCTTTTTGTCTTCACACAAAGCCAGAGTCAATAATTTTCAAATACTTTTTCTTTAAACTAAATGTGTTTGATTGTTTAGTTGGGGTTTTATGCCGTTTAAGCACATTTGGCTATTTCGCGGCGGCCAGTTTTTATTGGTGGAGGAAGTTGGAGTACCCGGAGAGAACCACCGACCTTCGATAGAAAAATTAGCAATCCTTGTCAATTAAGATCGGAGTTGAACACACCCTGCCACAGGTGAGATTCGAACTCACAACCTCTGTGTTGACAGGCTAGTGATCATTAGTAGTCATGACGAACTACCTAGACCACTCGGCAACCGAGACCCCTCAACTTAATTTTATATTTCAAAATTCCACCCGAAGAAAAATTCCACATGATATATACTAGATCCAATAAAAAACGAAAACAATGTTTTTATCATCCCGAAAATTTTACTATTTCTAATTCAAATAGACAGCAAATGTACGTTTGGACCGTGGTTGATAAGAGTAGAGAATAAAAAGAAATTGTATGCTAAGTTTACATATTTCTTTTAATTTGGACGTAGAAATGCTACAGAAATTAAAATTAAAGAGGAAGAAAAAAGTTCGGAAAAATTATATTTTCTATGAAAATGGGTAAATATATTGATTCTCTTTGTCAAGCAGTACAATATTTCAGTTAAGAATATTTATTTACATATTTGTTTTACACGGGAGCAGTCTCCAGCCCTAATTGTGAATGTATCCCTGATAACTTAAATAAAAGAACTGGCCATGTTTACAGTTGTTGAAGCTTAAGTCTGAACACTCAACACCCGTAAATATTTTTTTATTTTTTAGCATAAAATTAAAGAACAAATATCCTGACGATTCTAACACCTTTGACCACAATTTACCAGAAATATGTTGTCCTACCTGCAGACAGGGTTCCTAATGACATCATTTTTGTCTGTAATAGAAACGTCGGCTGTCTAATAAAGGAATTAGACATGCTAGGCATTTCGAGGAAAAATGTTTTCTCAAAATTGCTACATACATGTTTTTTCTTTCAGTTTGCAGCATTGAAGTGTTAGTTTTTAGCTTCAATTTGCCAGTACATCAAAATTTGATACAACACCCTTCCTATACATTTCTACTAACTGGATTGTATAAAAAGAATTTATTTTTTAAATACTGCCTTGTATAGAATCATAACCTTTATGATTAATCTACCATAAGTATGTCATTTATAATTATGAACTGCAAGCATTTTCACACTTTTTAAATTTCAGTTTTAGTTATTTCATAGCAAATGTTAAAAATCTACATTATTTTGCATTGAGAAGAACTTTTGAAATTTAAATATCTTTAACAAAGAAAACAGCAAAACATATGATTAATAAAATGGAAAAGAATAAAACTATAATATTTGAATTGAGATGCTATGGAGATTTAATCATTTATATGTAATTTATCATAAATAAGATTTCCATTCACTTATCATATGACAGAGTGTCATAGAAAGGATTTAAAATTAATTAAGATTACAAAATATTTTAAACCATTAATTAAATTCCAAAAACATGTAAATGGAAATGGTTGAATTACAAATTAAATTGAAAAATGTATTTAATTTTGATTTGTTACAATTACTTTATTCAATTACCAAATTTATGCTATCAAATGGTTTAACTTATATTTTTTGTATCAGTTGTAATGCGTTAAGTATTGAAATTACAGTTGTTTGACAATCGATGACATGATCGAGGACCTACACTTCTTGCTGGACAACATTCTTGGCAATACAGTGTATCGACAGAACATTTGGATTTCTATGGGTACACACTGTGCTCCTATTATTACCCACTTATTCGTATATTGGTATGAACAGTCTTTTAAGGAAACTCATTATAAATTAATTGATATATTCAACATGATGATGTACTTACTGTTGAAAACCGGCTGTTAGAAAAGCACTTACCTTGATAGTGTTTTCCCATCCTAGTTCCTATTCTAATATCGTGAATTAATGCAAAAGTCTCGCCAATAACTAATATACACTTGGATGTTACATAAGATTTTTTCACCGTAAGGGCTACAAATATGACATTTTGTGTAATGGTGTAAGAATTACTCTTTCTGCCAATGACTTCAAAACTTAAATTTAAACAGTCGATATTCTATTTAACTTTATGATGAAATAGCATTAAATCCTTTATTTCTAACTGTTGAGCTTAAGAGAGCGACAATATCCGACTGGCTGGTACATTTTGACCCTGCTATCTAAGTTACCTCCAACCAAATTTTGCAGTTCTACCAATCGGCTATCTTGTTGGTAACTATACTATGTATACTGTGTTGGCGTTTAAGATATGTTGTATGCGCCAGAATGTTCGGATAGACAAGAGGAGTTTGGGCACCCATAAAACCGGTTTAACACCACCACAGTTCAGCGTCTGTACCAAGCCATACTTTGTGTTCTTTTGTGTTGTTATTTGTCCGAGAATCTGTCTGTTGGGTGCTGTTTATTGATTGTATCATTGCTGACATTTCCTGTTACCCATTTTGTTGTTTATCAATAATATTTTAATGATCAGTAAAGTTAAGAAATACCAAAGGGATATTCGAAGGAGAGTAAAATCGCAACAACTGACAAACTCCGGAGAACAACGAAGACAAGACCAAAACAATACATGCACTACAATTAAAAACTAAAAACGTATGAACAAAATGGACCCCACCAAAAAACTGGGGGTAGACTCAGGTGCTCCGGAAGAGTAAGCAGTGTCTGCTTCCTGCCGGACACCCGCCATGCTGCCCATGTCAAATCCGGTATGAGGAAGGGATAATATCAATGGAACAGGTCCATTTTCATTTGGGAAACGGTTTTTTCATATCAGTCTATCTTCGTGCCCCTCGGGTCAAAGTTCATTACGGGTCATGTTAAATAGGCGAAAAACACAATGGAACCTTTTGACGTGATTGTTAAATGTTACATTTGTACCAGGAAAGTAGGAATTGTGTCAATAGTCTATGTATAGTTGAACTATCTGCAAATGAAATCTGATGCAACAATATGAAATTGAATCAAAAACTAAGTATTCGCTAAAGGGATCAGCTAGGGTACTAGTTGACTACCAACTTATAAATAATAGATAATCGAACTTGTAAAACAGAAAATTTATAATGAGAATTCAAATAATAAACAAAAATGTGACTTTGAACCTTGGTTTCAGGAAAAATAATAAGACACTGCACGTGTAACGAGCACGAGAACAGCAAATCAAACATGAAATACATAATTCACGATGGTCGTAAATTTTATAAAGAAAAAATCAATCAAAAATAATGTTATTTATTCTTCACCATCAAGTTGATTATAAGATTAGACATTTAATCGTGTAATCCTTTTTAGCCACCAACAGTTAAATGCAAATGATTTAGAGGACCTTTTTAGCCTTAAAACATTAATTGATTGCGTCGCCTATAGTAAATTTTAGTTTATCATGTAGAAAGGTGTTAATTTAAAGGTTGTAAGAGAGACTCAGAAGGAAAGACTATCGAATGTATGTTTGTTTATCATCTCTAGTTTCTTGACATTAAAAGCAAGATTCATTACTAATATTTTATATTTTTAAACAAAATTTAAAGAATATCTGGTTTCAGGAAGAAAACAAGATAAATCTATGAAAACATAATAAGTCTTCCTAGGTAAAATTAATTACTTCATATATTTAAAGATAAAATGCAACTGTAATAATTAAGTAAATCACATTCCTCTAACGTCTAGAAAAGTTCTGTCCTGTTTTCTGATGGCTACAACGAAAGATTACACAAAGGAAAACTGATACTTTTACAAACAATCGGGAACGAAATATTTCTTAGTCCAACTATTAACACTTCACTGTGTTACAGGTACATGTACTACAGTTTGGTCACTACCGCATTTACCAAATACGAAAGCAGAATGCACATTAACAATGATACAGTGTGGGATGTCAGAACTGCCATACCGGAACTACCTACAACAGATAATTGAGAATGGTTTTGGAAAAATCACAAACTTGGAAAACAAACTGTAAAGAATAATCTATATTGAATTTTATCTATCCTGGTACAATAGTTTACCAAGAGGTTTAAAACATTATTCACTTCTAGGGAATTTATCTTACAATCATATAACTTACTTTTGATTTCCGCCTGAAGTATTTAAAGTATTATCAAATGAATTTAATTCATCTGGTTTATAGTAAAACACACCCATATTCGCATATACAACCTTCGTCTACCCCCGTTTTTTTTTTTTTTTTTTTTTTTTTTTTTTTGGTGGGGTCCATGTTGTTCATATGGTTTTTAGTTTTTAGTGCATGTATTGTTTAAATCTTGTCTTCGTTGTTCTCCGGAGTTTGTCAATTGTTTCGACTTTTCCCTCGTTCGAATATCCCTTTGGTATTTCTTGACATTACTTACACACACACACACGACCGGACGTTGCACGCATACAGCATGGTACACGTTGGAGGTACATGGGAATCAGTATGTCCGTGTGTCCGGACCATCTTTGCCCATGAATCGTGACAGAGTAATTGGTCATAATGTGTTAACTTGATGGTAAGACTGTTTCTGTCTATCGAGTTATGGCCATTTGGACTTAGGCAAATTTTGTGTGGTACACCTCTTCTCATCGTTACTCCTCTAAAATGTTTTGTTATATACATAAGAACCTGAGTGCATTTTAAGATCCTATTGTGCAGATGTGCATGTTGGAAGGATTTTTTAGTCTAATGAGTCCCAGTTATGGCTTTTTAGAATACAGTTAGACCATTTCCCTATACAACTTGTCATGATATAAAATTCTCTGAATCAACTGGGCCAATTGGGCCCAAACTTTGGATGAATGTTCCTTGGGTGGCCGCTTCTAGGAGTTTAGCGTCCCGGACTTCCACCCACCATGGCTGCTGTTACTAAAAATAGTAAAGGATGTAGTGATTTTGCAAAGTGAACTGCAAATCCAGCAACGTGATCTACATGCTGGAGTGGGCAGAACATATGAGAAAGTAGCATGCTTTCAACAAAATAATGAGTTGCTATCTAAGCAATCTAACGAAGAAAGACACTATGGCACCTATTTGCCTTGTACCATGTTCAGCGCCCTATACCACTCGGTCAAATCCGCTATAAAATATTGTTTCATTGACTGAAATGCAACTTTGGATGAACATTTTTACGTGTGTATATGCGTATGGAATTTTTATACCTCTCTGTCATTTATTTGACAGTAACCCGATTTTCCCTTTCGAATAAATTATGTGGGATGGCAATGTTTCATAGTCATACAGTCACAGTAAATACAGTGCATGTATTTAACAAATGGTCTAATATTGTGACAACCAAATAATGTATCTGCCCAGTGGATCTCCGAAGAAATATTGCGGATACAGAGTAGCCCTAAATTATTATATACGTCTGAACACTAACCCTAAACTGCTAAAATCAGATTTAATATTGTCAATTTGTCCGCCTTTTCCGGGTCTCGAACTTGCAACTTTGAGACTTTATGGTACCTATTCGCCTAGCACCATGTCCAACGCCCTAGACCACTGGGGCAACTCCGCTATAAAAATGACCGACATGTATCTTGGAATGAACATGGTACATGTCTATGTGAGTGTGGCGATGGAAGACTTGAAGACTTCAAATTTTTAAAAGCATTTGCTGCATGGTCTTTTTTTTTTGCTAGAATAAAAACAAAACTGAATCCATGTTCATCTAACTCAATTAACTTGTTTTTAAAATGAGGACAAATATACCCAAGGAGCAATCCAAAAATCGTAATCCATTAGACAGACAAAACCCTGGAAGACAAATGAACAACCACAAGCACAACCAACAAACACTGAAAACAAAAAAAAACAATGAACAACACGAACTCCTATAAAACCAGGAGTGAACGCAGGTGTTCCGGAAGGGTAAGCAGTTTCTGCTCCGTATTCGGGACCCGTCATGAAGTTAAACAAAGTCAATCCGGTGGTATCCATAAATCGGTGGAGGTGCATGAAATGTTACGACAGTGGGAACAGGTCCAACATCATCTTAGATATTGGGACACTGTCAATCAATTCGTGATGACGACCGTAAAATTTTCTAAGTGATGGCATCAACTTATCCCTGATAAAACCCTGGTTAAGAAGCTTTTGTGACAGCAGTAAACCTCGAAAGTCAGGGAAACTCATCCATGCCCTTGAATATTGGATAAGCTGAGAAACGTAGATGACATATGCAGGCGATGCTGGTATATTGCTACTCAAGAAGGGAAAGTTAACAATAGGAAAGTCGAAGTCACCACGTTTGTCATAAAGTTTTGTCTTCAGATATCCCTCATTGAATATTTCGAGAAACAAATCCAAACATGAAGCGAACTTTGGTGTATTTGTAGTATACTTAATTTCACGTTCACTGGGGTAGATGAGATGTAGAAAGTCTTGAAAATTATCGTTATTTAACGACAACACGTCGAAAAGTGAAATTAAAGGATTGGGCTTTTTTTCATCTAGAAGCCCTTGAATGAAGTCCTATCGGCGAGGAGAGGAGCACAGTTGGTTCCCATTGGAATGCCGATTACTTGTTGAAAAATTCGACCGCCAAATTCAACAAATATGTTGTCTATGAAAATCTTAACATGTTTGTAATTTCATCTTCAGAATACTTTTTGTCAGAATCAGAAAGGTTCTTAACGAAATAAACACTTTTTCTACCTAAAACTAGAAATTTATACCTGCGTGTGCCATTTTTCTTGAAAAAAACATTGATGAACTAGTTGTTTCAATCGATATTTTAATTGAGAATGTGGTATGGTATAACAGAGTGTAGAGAAGTCGAATGTTTTTATACTGTTGTATGTAGCCAAATATTAGACAATGAAATACATACATTTTGCAGCAATTTTCTTGAATCCTACTCCACAAGTGCAGTTTGAATGCGTCTTGTGACAGAAAGCGTTCTCGACACATGACGAATTACCTTTGCTTGCACAATTTCCACCGGGTTTAATACCTGAAATAAAATATTCCATTTATTCCGTATCATGACATGATACTGCGTTACTGATTTAAGACAATTGATATTAGTGATATCGGATTCAAGACAAAACGGCAGAAGAAAAATATCTTACAAAATAGGTCTTGAGTATATAAATACAGTACAAAATATTTTTTAGTCAACAGCAACTTATTTTAAGATACAAATACCAGAAATTTTAAGAAAAAGGTGAACTGTGCTTTGCTTATTTAGTCGCACGACACTTGAGTGTGTTGTAAAACTAGAGCATGAACTTAAAGCCTGTATGTGCATGAGTTCCATTTTTGTTGTGAGCTCATACAGTTGATCTTCCATATTATAAAAAAACGAAGTATGTTGCATATTATAAATGCCCTCTTTACACAGAAAACGTTATTTTTCTACAACCGACCACTTTAATCTATTTGATTTGAAAAATATACAATTGTACACATATAAATCCTCTGGAATTTTAATTGGTGTAGATTGTGCAGGAAAATTAATCCAGATACCAAATATGTGCAAATACTAGTATGAATAATACGAATTTCTGGATTGCAATAAAATCACACATGGGTGTGACGGATTTCCTTTCCGAACTGGACAGCGAACAGCAATGGTACTGACCAAGGGGGCCAAAAGTTGCCACTAAGGTAGTGGCTTCTATTGTAATTGCTAAGACCAATCTTATTGACACTACGACTCCTAAATTGAAAACAGTAATAAAAGTGCGAAAGAGCTTTGGATCCTTTTGTTGGTCTTTTTTTTCAGCTGTGTATGTGGATTTTCTGTTAAGAAATTAACCACTCTGTCCTTTCTTGCTCGTGTTTTTTTTTCAAATAAAATAAAATATCAGTACATTGATGATGCAACAATACAATGTACATGTAAAAAATCTAACAGAAACCAGATAATAAAGATAATAAAGATAATTCTCATTGTTTACATTTTATTGTTTGGTGTTCTAAAATAATTAAATGTTCATAATTATTACATATTTATATAATTTTCTTATTATTGTCCGATATTATGTACCTCTGGGACGATTGGGAAAATTTCATATCACACTAATTTATGAACATTCTGCCCATTGATTGGTCAACGCGTGCTGGTGTATGACTATGCGTATATTTTGTTTTTACAACAATTGGTTAAATTTTATCGTTTAATTAACTAATTGTATGTTTGTTTAAAGTATATCGTGTGTAAATTTTGAGATAGATTTCACTTCCAGGATATGTTTGACAAAATACCCTCATCATGTTTCTGTCATTGTAGTAGGAAAATTAATGCAGCTGTATATCAGAAATCATGTTCTGAAGTCTCTTTTTTTATTCTCATTTGTTGAAAATTATATTGAAACTGTTGGTAGATCAATAATGCAAAGATTGCGTAAAATTGTCCGCTGATCCACATATATATCAAATAGCAAGGCAACCTCCCTGCAGAACACTCGAATTCAAACGATAAAATTGTAAAACGTTGATACTGCAAGTATTCTGGTAAAGGAGTCTCATGAGCAGAATATGTTTTTTCCGTTCCTTTATCAAATACGTGCACAAAAAATTAATAAACAGATGTGACTGAATCTTTTTTATTCGTCTTTCATTTAAAGCTCATCAAAGCTTCAGATTGTTGAGACGATGTTTAACTTGTTTTTTATTTTGATTCATTAAATCGTGTCTTGTATTGTGAAATGTCTATCAACTTTAGAGACAGACATCTAGCTAGGTTTTGTTTTTGGCAGACATTTTAAATGATTGCATGCACCAAATCAAGAAAAAAGACATAGATACATATATATCTTACGTGGTTTGCATGTTGATGTATCGTAAAAGTGTGATGAAATGCATTTACAGCTGGTCATGCAGTGTACGTTTAAACCTGTACATTGGCTTGTGCTGGTGCACTTGTCACCGTGGTTTAGTTCTGAAAAAAAATTATTTTCAACATTTTTGTACTTCTGCGAAACACGATTTGTTAGGATATAATACAGTGTTCGAATCGGTCTAATTCTACTTTTTTCATCAATAGAAATGAAGACTATATGTGTAAAGAGGACAAATATACCTAAAGAGCAATCCAAAAAACTTAATCCATTAGAAACAGACAAAACCCGGGAATACAAAAGAACATCCACAAGCACAACAAATGAACACTGAAAACTAAAACACAATGAACAACACGAACTCCTATAAAAAGCAGAAGTGAACTCAGGTACTCCGGAAGGGTAAGCGGTTCCTGCTGCTTGTAATCTTAAGTCAATTATGCAAAAAAAAATTAATATTAAATTCGGCTGTGGTTTGATGGTCTTGTGGGTCAGCGGAATTCAATTCTGAAACAAATTCTTGAGGACTATTGGTTTCCCACTAACGTTGTCTGTGTTGGTCATACTGCTATAGGTTATAAGTCTGAAGAGGACTACCTAAGAACAACGCATACAATTTTGTTGATGTTTTTAGATAAGACGATAAACAGATAAATGGATGGCCTAACAACGCACAAAATACTGCTATGATGACAAAAACACACATTTGGTTCAGATGAGCTAAATATCGAGTGCAGGTAATATACTTTTAATGAAATTATTGTGAAAATCGTAAGCTTGACGCACTTATACCTCCAGAACAGCTGGTATTTCGTTCGTATTTTAGTTTTCTACTTCGGTTGTTCTTTTTATTAATACTTTGTAGTCTTCGTCTACTACTTTTGCTTGTTCTCACGATTTCATCTCATAGGTTTCAACCTTGTTATCACTTTTTCCAATATATATGTAAAACATATTAATTCATTATCTCCTTTATCAAAGTTATCCACGGAGATAGTTAAATTTTCTCAGTTTTGCGATAAGACAGTTCCTTACCTAACCAGTATGATATTTTCATCTTACACCAGAGTAAGACAAAACTCTTCCGCTACATCTAGATCCTTAAATATAATGAAACCGAAATCTACGCCCTTAGATTTTGTTTGATTAACACCACACACTCAAAAAGTATTTCCGAATACACAGTTCCAAATACACCCACAGGGCAAAGTGAATGGATTGACGTTTACCTTGGACGAAATTGTGTAGTGCCAGCGTTTAATTACTGAATATACCCTACATGGCGTTAACCTGATAGTGATATAACCCATTTTTTGTTTTGATATAAAAAGGGTTATTCTTATTGTATTATACTTTTGATTGTAAAAGTTATAATTCAAAAGATGTATTTATTAGAATAGATAATGGAAACGGGGAATGTGTCAAAGAGACAACAACCCGACCAAAGAGCAGAAAACAGATCAAGGCTACCATTGTTCGTTTGCGACTCCTGTTTTATTTTGGTGAATTTTCCCTTTACCTGTGTTTTTTGTTTTCTTACCCTTTGACAAAGCAGTCAATCACAGCAGAGGCTATATACAGGACGTTTATGTAAGTTTGTTTAAATGGCAATTCCCCCATCATCTTCAAATTGAAGATGATCTAAATCAATGTAAATCTCACAATTATGCTACCGATTTAAGTTTAACGAGTAATATCTGTAACAGTGAACTGTTACGAAGTCTCCCAGGAGATAGAAATGGGGAAATTGTTCCTATAAAGTGTATGCATACTTGATGGAGAGATTACTTGAAAATCGTGATATGGGTATTTTTGTGACCCGAATTTTACAGTCATAAAATGTCACACTTGATCAACTTTTGCTTGTCGACATGCTGCATTGACAGAGATATATTCCAATATTTCTAAACCGTTTACGAGAACTGGTTTTATTGCATGGTGTAATAAAATGCATTAGGTTTCATTAAATAAAGATTAAAAAAAAGACTTCTTCCTGCCGTGATAAGTCCTCCCAACATCAAGTCAGTGTAAATTGAATTATATTTAGATACAATTGCAACACAACAAGATTTTTTTTTAATTTAAGACCAAATAAAAAAATATCTATTATTACATATTATATCTCATACATCGATGTATTCCTTGTATCTATATTATATTAAATCTACAATATGATGTACGGACAGAAAATAAAATAATTAAAAGATAAAACACCAAACTATTGAAAAAAATTTTCAGTTGCTCTATCTATAAAGAAAGACAACTCTTAATTTCTTTTTAACACAAGAACACCTACAAAAAAGAAAAAAATGGACACTCATGATACCCGACCAGGAGCAATACCCTGCAAAAATGCATTTAAAACAAGTTAATAAAAATATACATGCATTTACATTTAAATTCGACACGGACGGGTTTACAGTTTTTAAAAAATTTCGCTATAAAACACTCACGAAATCGCAGAACTAAATCAGTGTCATCTTTTGATAGATATCATCCTGAAACAAAATGTCTTCTCTTAGTAAGTGACCTTGTCGACCTTGTACCCATTTGAGTCAATAACAACAGGAATTTTCTTTTTCATTTTCATTCATTTGCGTAAGGGCGAGGCAAAATTCAATATACATATAAAACGTAAGGATATGGGGACAAACATCAATGAACTAATAATGGCCCCTTTGACCCTTTTATTTTGAAAACGGTGAAAGATACAAAAAAATGCTCCAGTAACTTTTGTTGGGTTTTTCGTGAGGAATCATTTAAAAAAAATTCATCAAATCCTTTGAAAAATTTAAAAAGTTTCAAAAATTAGCGCGTCACTTTGTATCTTAAAAATGATAACATATTTAGACAAAAATGGATCGAAAGTGATTTTTTTTCCGCAGAAAGAAACATAATAAGGGACGAGATCAATAGTTCAATGTAGGATAAAAAACTTAATTCACATAGTTTTTTCACTGACCCCCCCCCCTTCTTAACTTAATTTGAGAAAAATTGACCAATATGGGCTTTGAGAGTATACTTTTTGTATCATGGGTCCTGTTTTTCCTCAACAATGTATGTTTGTTCTGTATATTGACTTGGAAATCACTTGAATCCGTATTTTTCAATCCGAAAATCGATGTCGGATAACAAAACTTGCAGCGATTCTTACCCCCCACCGCCAAACTATTTGAATTAAGTTTTTTATCCTACATTAAACTTTTGATCTCGTCCCTAAACAAGCCCCATTGAAATTAGACAAAAAATAAAATAGTTAGACCAATACAGTTTAACATAAAATATTATTGGAGAATTTATTATATACAAAAAAAAAGAAACGTTACATTGGTTTTTAATACAAAAAAAATCACATACATTAATTTCGAATATTTTCAAGATTAAAACTAGTTACCCGAATGATTTATCTATCAAATTTACTCATTTGCAAAAAAATCGGAAATGACGTAACGTCATTTTCTGATTTCAAACAAATAAGCGGGTTTTTTTTTATTTACCTGTAAAGAGTTGGAATCGAATTGTCTTAAAAAATATAAATGATCTTACAATCATGTAACGTTTCTTTTTTTGCCTTGTATATATAACAATATTTTATCTTCCGGGAATAGTAAATTATCTCCGCGAACAATACCAATTGTACATTCACTAGGTCTTCTCGTGGGCATAATGATTATCCCGACAAACAGTTTCGAATTTATTCAGAAACACTGGTGATACACCAGTGTTTAAATGGATGTAAGTTGAACTCTGAAAATATCTGGGCTTTTCACAAAGAATAAAAACGTTTATAATAAAACGTATCACAAAATACCGAAATAAATTTGATGCACTGTATGGCCATTTCGTTGACTGACAACTCATCAGCAGTGCCATGGATTTCAATGTCTTTTGATGATTTTTTACGGGGGAATACGACATTCCCCGGGAAATGTGTAAAATCCTTTATTTCATTCTTATAGGCAATTAGAAATATACGTGGTTGCGGGGTATTTTAATTAAAAATTATTGATTTTAGGGGCGAGGATGACCCCCCTCTTTTTGGTGGAGTGTTAGGTTTTTATCAATCTGTTTGTCTTATCATGGGGAAAAATAAATTATATGATTTAGGGGCAGGGATTTCAATGCTTTACGAGATAATTAAAGACTTATGATTCGAGGGGTTGTGGGTGAACCCTTAGGTTAATGAGGTATATATCCGTTCATAGGTCTTGTCATGGAGAATAAGAAAATTTACGGTTTAGGTGTCGGATTTCTTACAGAATTTTAATTTTATATAATTCAAGATAATTGGTTTAAGGGGACTAGAATGCGCCCATTGTGTAATCAGGTATGTATCATTTAAAGGGAGATCACGGTATTGTTTATACGCATCGCTCTCGGCACCGTTTCTTCATTATGACGTCGCGCTTGACCGTCGAAAATGTATGAGATAATTGAAAATTATTGACTTATGGGAGTGGTGATAACCCCCTGGGGAAGCGAGTTATGTGTCACTTGGTGTGTCTTACCATGAAGAATAAGAAAATATAAGGTTTAGGGGTGGAGGTTTTAACAGTTTATGAGATAATTGAACATTATTGGTTTGATGGGAGTGGTGATAACCCCCTGAGGAAGCGAGGTATGTGTCATTTGGTGCATCTTACCATGGGGAATAAGAAAATATATGGTTTAGGGGTGGAGATTTTAACGGTTTATGAGATAATTGAACATTTTTGATTTGATGGGAGTAGTGACAACCCCCGGGGAAGCGAGGTCTGTGTCATTTGGTGCGTCTTACAATGGGGAATAAGAAAACATATGGTTTAGGGGTTGGGATTTTAACGGTTTTTGAGATAATTGAACATTATTGATTTGGTGGGAGTGGTGAAACCCCCTGGGGAAGCGATGTTTGTGTCATTTGGTGCGTCTTACCATGGGGAATAAGAAAAATATATGGTTTAGGGGTCGGGATTTTAACGGTTTATGAGATGATTGGACATTATTGATTTATGGATGTTAATTTCATATGACATTTTTCAACATTATCGACTTTGGAGGTCACGGTCTATAATAAAATACATGATATGAGATGTTTATTGGTCACTTTCGTGGAGTTTTTCGATTTTGAAAAATTCCGCATACGGTCCTATAGTAAACCCCTAGCCTCTTTGAACTGCTCAGTGACCCCATCAAAAGATGAATGGTATAAGGCACATCTTTCATCAGTGAAAATCTCAGATCTATATATATCTTACGAATATTGAGAACTCGAACGAACAAAATGGGAAAGGAAGAAAAAAATGTTTGATAAAAATCGCATATCAAAATCTATAAGTCTCCCACTTCGTTTGGGAGACTTAACTACTTCTTAATATATGTATCATTAAATCCTGTAAAAAACTGGTATTTCTTATTAATGTGTTAAATAGTCCACCGCATGCTAAAAGGGGGAAAGACTAAATGTACCTGAGCTAGTTTTACCACATTAAAGAGCATTGTTGACCATAATGTTTATTGCTGTTGGTCCCTTTTTGGTAATCATATGGTATGTTTATATACATAAGAGTATCGTGATAACATGATAGAGATACAGAAGTTTTGGTACACGTTCAACTGGATTATTACAGTATTTATTAGTGCATATGCCAAGCTAGACAATCCCTACTCCTTGTCGATTTTTTTATTGTTTAGTTCTTGTAAAGTGTCTGAGATAGTGGTGTTTGTTTGTCGGTGCACTATTGTTGAAAGGAAGTTGAAATTATAATTTTTTTGTGGATTCACTCTCAGAGAAAGTTTGTTAAATGAATTAGGAGCCGCTCAGCAAGGTGTGAATCATAATAAGTATCAACTGAAACGCCGGTCATCTCTTGTGCCACACCGTATGCTGTTCATAAACGTAAACGCAAAAATTCTTCGACGTTTAAATCAAATTCTGACTTAAAAATGGCATATATCCTTTTCGTTAACGGAAATTTCAAGTTAAAAGTATTTCAAATGATACTAAAGACCTTACTTGTCTTGCACGTAGTACCATCGAACTGATAATGTGTCGATGGGCACTGACAGGTTGTATTACACTTGGCAGCGGTAAGTCCGGAACATTCACCATCGTTTTGGCAATTTTGTCCAAATGTTTTTGTTCCTGTACAAAGAAAAATGTCATTAGTAAATGGTTTTAGTCTACAAAAATTTGAACCTATGACGTCTGTATGATTTTTTTTTATGTCTACTAGTAGGAGGTTTAGTCGCATTTCTGGTGTTGTTGTGGTGGTACAGGAAGTGACGTCACCTAACGCAAAATCGCGTGTCGGAACAGAAAGTAGTTAGCATGCATGCGCAACCCGAAGTGATAGGTCCATCATTATTTGTCCATGTTTTGTTTGCGGAAGTGGCGTCAGACATGTTCCCGGAACCAGAACTGTGGTCTAGGCATGCGTGGCTTAGAGTGTTTAGCCTAAATAACGAGATAGGATTTCTTCCTCACCAATTTCCCTATCCTCCAAAACTGAACAAAGTTTACCTCTTAACCACCGGAAACAGCATTGAGGAAGAATGGGGAAACCTCAAAATTCAAAACAAGAAAAAGATGAAACGAATTCTTATCATAACTCCTTTCCTTAATCCAACACGAAAATAGCAGCATCGTGATAAAATAAAGTAGGTTCGAGACAACAAGAATCGGAATCCATTTTCCTTCTCCTCAGCAGTACTTTCCTATCATCCTCTTCCACAGTAGCAGCAATTCCTGTCTTTTTCTTAGCATTAGCAATCCTCCTATACAGGAGAAGCATTCTTATTTCCTTCTCCTCAAAAACCGAAGGGAAAACAAGAGTATTATTTTAGCCCAAAGCAGGGAATAGTGCCGTAAAGGAAGACAGGTTAACAAGGACGGCCGTTGTTAAGGACACATTCCATACCTGGATTGACCTAATGATGACGATGACAGCATCAACTTAAAGACGCCAGTGGGAATAAGGGAATATAATCAAAAACCAAAACTTTTTAGACATTGACCCAACGGAGGACAGAGAAACAAACCGGAATGAAAAACGCGATGGAAACCGAATAGTGTCATGTTTAATACTGCTTATACTGTCTGACTTAGACATAACGGAGACATAAAATTCTAACTGCAGAAGAGAACCTAAACGGTGCGAAAACGATCACTTCCTGTTTCGCATCAGGATCATCCCCTAGACACTCTAACGCTTAATCCTAACCCTATAGAGTCGGATGTTAGTCCAAGATTTGAAATGAAATGCACGGAAAAGGGGGCAGCAACACATAAACAGACCACAATTCCGGGTTCGGGTCCGCCTCCGTACACATGACTGACCTCACATCCGAAAAAAAAACATGTAAAGTTATTACTACCCAATTGTCATTTTTAGTTGCAAAATATGAAATTGTACCTGTATGTCGTGCAAAATCTTCCGTTTATTTTGATTTTTAGACCCATAGAGGTAGATCTGAATATAATAACAAAGTTATGTCGGTCCAGGGAACTTAAAGATTTCTTCCAAAACTTTTTTTCCTTGGATACCCATAGCAACGAAAATGATAACTTTTTTACATATTGCGGAAAATGCATTGTAGTGACCCAATTCTGGGACCAGTTATCACCTTAATGGAGAATTTCAATGGATATGACAGATGTAATAAATTAAACATAGCATTGGCCCATTTTAAAAAAATTGAAAAATAGAGCAACTTTTTCT
Source organism: Mytilisepta virgata (assembly GCA_028015205.1). Lineage (NCBI taxonomy): Eukaryota > Metazoa > Mollusca > Bivalvia > Mytilida > Mytilidae > Mytilisepta > Mytilisepta virgata. The sequence continues at coordinate 74,752,257 of CM051521.1, forward strand.
GCTCATTTTTTTTCGTAATTTACATTTCAAAACTTCGTACAAAATTTACAAACAAAAAAAAACACACAAGATGCTGATCTACAAGGTCAGATGGAGATACCGCTTAAGTCCATGCCTGCACAATGAACCCTTAAAATGAGCTTACATCAATTATGAAATATCCTTAGCATAAATCAACTTCGTGCTCTTAAATCATTATTATCGGCACATTTTACTCATCAGTTTTAAACATTTGATATACTGACCGTCGTATTTTCTGAAACTAAGCTAGGCATAAAATTCTAACTGCAGAAGAGAACCTAAACGGTGCGAAAACGATCACTTCCTGTTTCGCATGTGGACAAAACACTTTGTTACTGTGTCTTATGACTTACGCTTGAGATGAATGCGCTTTCGACCACAAATGCGACTATACACAAATCTGCAGTGTATTTTCCTTTCCTAAAAATGGGAATTCCTTCCTTATTCTTAAAGTAGAATACTTGAAAATGGGACTTAAAATTAGAAATAAATAACATAAAAATATAGGAAATTGTAATAATCTTAAATATGTATTACCGTATGTTGAACATTAACTGCAAGTTTTTCGAAACTGCAAATATCAACAGAATTGTTTTTAAATGGTAGTGTACCTTTTGCGTGTCTTCTGGTCGTGATTAATTATTGCCTTTTTCCATTGCTTGAATGTTAACTTTTTTCCAACAGAGCACGTTTTTATGTATACATTGTATGTATGTGAGATTTCCTGATTTTAGAGTCAAATATGATCATTATACGAATCTGACGTTTGATCATAAAAGTTAGACTCTTGTTGACTCTTTGAACAAAACTATTATTCAAAATATATATTAATGGCTTTTTTATCAAGAAATCGTCTGTGCAAGCATGCTCCCACAGGAATTTAATGTTTTAAATTAATATTTCACATTTATTAAGATTTTGTGACTTCATAGTACTAAGAAGTTTTAAAGGTGTTTCATAACATACCATCGGTAAACGCAAACATCCACAACGTTAAAACTCCCAGGATATACAAAGCCTTATACACCTACAAATATATATGAAAAATATCTAACAGTAATGAAAACTTTAATCCTTGGTGCAGTGTATGATTAATCAATCGGCAAAAACAAACACGTAAAATTATGAATAAATTTGCATAGTAGCTACCAACAATGTCCAAAGAATTATTCAGATGTTGCTATTTGTACACAAATACAAGAATCTTAAAGCAGGGGATACCTATTTCCATGAGTTTTTTGTGAAATTTTGCACGCAACTAAGAATATGTATTTGTACAACACGACATCTTAATATCAAAAAGTTTAATATTCCTTAAATATAGTCGATTGAAAACTTTGAAATGGATTGTTTTTGTTGTAGCTTTCAAGTAAAACAAGCAACAAAGTTCAAAAATTTCAATTAAGCTCGTCATTCCCAAGGCACATATTCCGTAGAATAGAATTTTCTACGAATATAATGCTATTGCTTCAAAATGTCTGTTTGGTTGAAAATATATATATAATTGGTCTCAAGATTTTTTTTTTTTCTGAAAATCATAAATTCATGTGCCATGAGGGCATTGGAATACTACATTGAAAATCATAAATTCATGTGCCAAGAGGGCATAGAAATACTACATTTAACATTTATTTCGGCTCTTGAAACTTGGTTTTGACACTGCAAATAGTAATTGATTTATTAGACTCAAAAATATCAAACGAATTAAAATTTTGTTAATTCACGATTCTTCAGAATTTGAATTTTCTGGAAAACAGATAAAAATTTCTGGTCTGAAAACGTGAAAAATATCAACAGTTTAGAACAAAATTAGAACTTCAGTAAATCCAGAGATTTCAAACTTTCCAAGTATTATATATACATCTTAAATTGAATAAATGTATGCCATTCAAATTTCTGTCACCAAAAAAGCCACTAATATTTAAGCACGTAAAAAAGACCAAGAATTAATTTAGAAATTATTAAAAAAAATTATATTACATGTTAGTATATAAAACGTGTCAGTTCGTTTGCCGTTTGCCGTAGATTTGGATTATTTTTTACATGTTTTAAACATTATAACTTAAAGGTGAATTCCAATCAATTATGATCTGTGGTTAAATTATTTGTATCACAAATTACTTTTTTAATTTTATAAATTTTATTTTTTATTTTTTTTTAATTGCAAAATGTTATGAGCTTCAAATTTGCTACGGAAAACATAATATGAAATACATATTTTACAAGTACATGTATTACAGTTAACTTAACAATATATATTAATATATAATATAATATATTTTTTCACGTCTATTTGAATAACTGGTACACACATTTGGATAATTATAAAGGGACACATGTTAAGATGTTGTTTAACATGTCCTAACTGCGTGAAAATTTTTATAAAATTAGCATATTTCATGTATTTAGGCCCTTTCACACAACTTTAAGGTTGTAATATAAAGTTTTATAAATAATATTCAATATGAAAGTATATCAAACTTACCATTTTGTTGTTATACTCTTTGAATTATCTGAAAAAGTAAGTTTGTCAATTTATATATGTACGCAAGACTGTAACCCTTGTCAACGAAAAATAAATCGGACACAATGCATGATGGTATTGCAACTGAATGTCATATCGAAAGAAACAAATATTTGCTAGGTAGATTGCAAACTTAGATATTTGTAACCGTTAGATAAGACATCTGTAAATATGTTCGTTTGTTTAAAAAACGTCATTTATCATATGATTGTTTGATCGGTTAAATTTCAGATCTCTATATTTTCATGTGCACATTGAATATAAATTCTAAAAAAAAATGCCTTAACCCCAACAGCACAAAAAAATTAAAACAATGTTATGGGTTTATTTTCAAATATTCTACAATTCTCATAAGTAGTGTGTGTTGAAAATAGCTGAAAGCCAAAAACATAACCCAAAATTGTTTTGAGCAGTTTAAAATCCAAACTGACAAAAGGAAAGAATGTCCTTATGTGAAACAGAATGTGTTGATCTTTTAGTTTTTAGTTTTGTTTTGTGATCTTGTTTTGTTCTTTGTGATGGGGTGTTTAACTTTATTATTTGTGTTCTTTTTATTATAATAAGAAATGCACATCATTGTCACAATTTTAGTTTGTTTCTTAACCATGTTGGTATTTCCGGTATCCCGACCCGAAACGGATCGATCTCGATAGGGTATATATACTCCACCGGGCGGACCCGTCGGGAGAGACCCTAAAAATCATTGCAGACGATGTCATACTTGTTATTCAGTACTGTCAGGAGGAGGAAATATCATTTCTTGGTTAGACCCACACATTCTTGTTGTAAATGTACGCTATATCTATGGAGATCATGTCTTATTGTTTAAAAATAAAGCATCTAAACTTTACTGCGTAATTCAAAAATAATGACCAAAATATCCTGATGAGTCGGAGATACAACAATTGAGGGAAAAGTACCCCGTTACATATATATGTATGAAAGCCCAGAAGGATCATACGAGATTCGAAATTCCTAATTCGAGATCCACTATCGAAATAACAATCCAAAGATACTAATATTAGATATAGTAAATTTATACTATACTGTATACGACGCATTTCAAGGAGTTACCTCGAAATTCGAGATATGATATCAGACATTCGATATCTTAATTTCGAGATTCGAAATTCAACATATAGATTAACCAGTCAGAGGAAAGCTTCTAATTTCTGAAAAGTATTTCGTCAATGAAATATCTTTTCACTGTTGATGCTTATTTTTATTTATTTATTATTTACAAGTTTGACCGTTTATATAAATATACGACGTGAATTATTTATAGGATGACTAATTCAAGAATTTTAATATCGAAAATATTCAACTCGTGACCGGAAAACACTAATAATTCCCTCATGCGCGCGAAATTAAAATTGTTAAGATTCGGTTAAAATAGAATATTGTTTTCCTGGATTTCTAAAATAGACAAAAATAACAATAAATACAATTCAAAACAAAACTTTAAATTTGTTAAGTCTTCCACAGTCCCGGGCCTCGAGCCGTTTCGCTATCTGATAGTTCATCATTTAGTCATGTTAGTCAGCTCAACAAAAAAGTACTTGAAAAAAAAGTATTTTTGATCATGAATACTGCTTGAACTGCATTCATATTAAAAAATGTTTTGTAATTAAAAATAATCCATTTTTTACACTTTTCATTGCAGTTTCCTATGCATACGATCTATAAATAGAAATATAAATGTACATACACACAGTTTTGTCTCAATTCATTGACGCGGACGTTATTGATCAAAACCGTGTTGACCCACATTTTGAAATGCCGAATCACATAATTAGAATGGTTGACCTTTTGAATGTCGTTTTTTTTCAAGTTTTTAAATTTATTATGAATGAAATGAGGGATGAGTAGTGAAAAATAAATGAAAACGGAACGACTATCATGATTCTAAAAACGAATGTTAGATATACTGTATATTTGGGTTGATATAAATACATACGATGTTATATTTTTGTCCAGTTTCCCATGTTAAATAATTAAAATGAGAAGGTATTTACCTTACAGCTTCATTTCCGGCGATGCTGAAATGTATAAATGATATAAAACAAGATAAGCGTCTTTGACCTACTCTATCTCTTTATTCGGATACTTGCGGATATCTTCTCAAAGTTAAACAGGGATATTAGAAAAGAACCGCGATAGAACCAAGAAGTTGGGTTCCTATAACCAAAGAACCCGGATGTTGAACCAGTTACCATGGTTTCGAACCAAAGAACCCGGATAGAACCAAGGTTCAGAACCAAAAGACCCGGATGGAACCAAGGTTTTGAACCACAGTGCCCGGATAGAACCTAATTGCATTCGGAAATCTCATGACTTTTTATACCTTTAACGTATTTTCCAAATCATTTATTTATTTAGTATATTTATATATAATTTATAGAAACTCGTTTAAAAGTTATTGAGAGTTTTAAGAATTATCGATAAGTAGAATGTTCTTATTAAAATTATTATATGTTTTCTAGAACACAGACACCGGGGGAAAGGATTTAGTGTGTTACATCTCCCTTTTTCCCTCTGCATCCCCCCCACCCCCCTTTTCTCTGCTACAACCCACTACATTCACTGTCATTTTTTTTCATCATACAGATACTGTGTCAAGCGACAAAATTTGGACATTTGATTTATACTATAAAATTATGGCATAGCATTTATTTCTGTCACAGTAAAATGGAAAATAATAGCAAAATTGACAATGAAGGATGCAAAACAATATAATCCATAAAATGTAAGATAATTCTAATAAGAACATTTTGATACTAGATAATTCTCAATTAATAACTTATAAACGAGTTTCTATAAATAAAATAAAAAAATAGCATCAATGTTCCATTTATAGTACACTGTTATTTCCGAAAACTGTACATGTATTTATTTTGTTAGTTTAATTGGGGTTTTACGCCGTTTTCAGCACATTTGGCTATTTCGTGGCGGCTAGTTTTTATTGGTGGAGGAAACCGGAGTACCCGGAGAGAACCACCGACCTTCGGTAGGAAAATTTACAATCCTTGTCAATTAAGATCGAAGTCGAACACACCCCGCCACAGGTGAGATTCGAACTCACAACCTCTGTGTTGACAGTCTAGTGATCATTAGTAGTCATGACGAACTACCTAGACGAGGCCCCCACATGTATTTATAATCATGCACATGATTTTTCATTCCTTTAATAAACTAGAAAACTATTGACCTTTTCCGAAAATTATTTAAAATTAAACCTGAAAGGTTATAAGAAAAAAACAATGGAAGAACATAGATATTTGTTTAATTGCATACAATGTTTGCAAGATAACCTATAATCGCATGTATATCTAAAACAGTGAAATATATTTCATTGGCCAAATGCCATTCGCAACACACAATTACTTAGAAGCTTTCCTCTGATTGGTTATTCTAGAGATTTAAGATATCGAATTTTGGATTTTGCATTTCGAACTTCATATATTAAATCTAGAATTTTGAATTTCGATTCTTCTGGTACAAACGGCCAGAAGGGCTATACGAGATTTGAAATACGAAATTCGAAGTTAAATATTCAACGTTCTAAAGTTTAAATCTGAAATTCGATATCCTACGAGTTTCGAAATACGAAATTTGAGATTCAATATCAAAAATTTGAAACTCGAAATTGGGAAATCCGAAATCCGAAATTCGATATCTTAAATTCGAGATTCGTATTCGAAATTCATCTAAAATAACCAATCAGAGAAAAGCTTCTAAGTTGTGATAGTATTTGGCCGATGAAATATCTTTTACTGTAGAGATAGCTATAAATAGAACATTCGTGTTACTTTCGATTTATCTATATTTCGAGTTATTAATTAAGAGAGTATTAAGAAACACCTAGTATAAGAATGTTCTTAGAATTAGCTTACAATTTCTAGAGTCACGAGTTTTACTATATAAGCCCACAGTTAAGGTCAAGGCGGAGAGTAGTATATTGAGACAGTTCAGTTATGATTTGTGGAGGGGCTGGACATGACTCATCGGAACGGCAAATGATGTCACAGGAACATGAAGTCACATGAACTGAACCGGGAGTGGCCATAAGGGGTTTGCGCGCATGCGCAACCGGAAGTAGTGTGTTTTCCCGCCATTTTCCATTATTTGTTTACGGAAGTGACGTCAGTCACGTGCTGGTCCCCGGAAATGTCTGCGCATGTGTGACCGGAACCGGATGTGCAATGCTAGACCGGAATTCGGATTGAATTATCTCCCCTTCTTGCCGCGCTTTTCATTCTCGGTTGTCATCGGTCTGTGTAGGGTAAGGGTCTCGCATGAAGTCTCGAGGGACTGATACTTTCACTGTTATGTCAAAGTCCGAGAGTATTCGAAGTACAGAGGGGCGATTGAATTATCTCCCATTTTCTCGCGCTTTTCATTTTGGGTGATGATTCCTTTCGTTCAAGCGAGGACCAAGGTGGGATTGGATTATGTGCCCTTAACGCCAGCTGATGCTGCTACCATTAAGTCAATGGAGGGGTGTCTTGAGCAACCGCCTTAGCAACTGGTGGTACATTTCATTGCTATATATATATATATGCTCTTCGCTGCTCATCACAGCTCTGCTCTTGATCTTTGCTGCTCATCGCTGCTCTTCTCTTGCTCATCGCTGCTCTTCTCTTGCTCATCGCTGCTCATCTCTTGCTCTTCTCTGCTCATCGCTGTTCTTCTCTTGCTCTTCACTGTTCATCGATGCTCTTATCTTTCTCATCGCTGCTCTTCGCGGCTCATCTCTTGCTCCGTGGTGCTCTTCTATAGCTCTTCCTTGCTCTTCTCTTGTTCATCGCTGCTCGTCGCTGCTCTTCTATTGCTCTTTGCTGCTCTTTTCTTGCTCCGTACTGCTCATCGCTGCTGTTCTCTTGCTCATTGTTGCACTTCTCTTGTTCATCGCTGATCATCTCTTGCTCCGTGCTTCTCATCGTTGCTCTTCTCTTGCTCCTTGTTGTTCATCGCATCTCTTCTCTTGCTCATCGCTGGTCATCGCTGCCCTTCTATTGCTCATCGCTGGTCATGGCTGCCCTTCTATTGCTCCGTGCTGCTTATCGCTGCTCTTCTCTTGCTTATCACAGCTCTTCGTGCTCTTGGCTGCTCATCGCTGCTCTTGTCTTGTCTGTGCTGGTCGTCACTGCTCATCGCTGCTCTTGTCTTGTCTGTGCTGGTCGTCACTGCTCATCGCTGCTCTTTACTTGCTCTGCGCTGTTATGTCGAAGTAAAACAGTATACACAGTACATTGGAACTATTGGGTTATCTCCCATTTTCCTGTTCTTTTCATTCTCTAGGTCTGTCACCGGTCTGTAATACAGACTCTGTATAGGGTAATGGTCTCGAGTGACTGATATTCTCACTGTTTAAGTATACGAAGTACAATGGGACTATTGGGTTACCTCCCGTCTCTGGGTCTGTTATCAAACTGTATAGTTTAGGGTCTCGCATCGAGTCTCAAGGGGCTGATACTCTCACTGTTATGTCTAAGTCCGAGAGTATACTCAATACAGAGGGACTGTTGGATTATCTCCCCTTTTCCCGTGCTTTTCATCCCAAGTGGTGTTTTCGGTTTATTCAAGTGAAGGGTTGGATTATGTCACCTTAGCTGCAGTTGATGCTGTCACCGTTAGGTCAATTAATGGGTGTCCTCAATTAGCAACGGCGATCCATTTCATTGCTTTTTTCTGCTCATCGCTGCTCTCCTCTTGCTCATCTCCTGCTCTGGGCTGTTCTCTCTTTTCTATTGCTCTTCGCTGCTCATCGATGCTCTTTCTTGCTCCGTGCTGGTCGTCATTGCACTTCTCTGCTCTTTGCTACTCTCCTTTTGCTCATCACTGCTCTTCGCTGCTCAGCACCGCGCTCTCGTGCTCATTTCGGTTTTTTATGCTCTGCTGCTTGTCGCTGTTCGTTGCCGCTGCTGCTGCTCTTCTCTTTCTAAGTGTTGCTCTTCACTGCTCATCGCTGCTCAGTACCATGCTGTCGTGTTTATTACGTTTTTTTTTTGCTGCTGCTAGTGGTGGTCGATTGTCTTAGTCGAAGATTGGATCTGTGCGAGAGCACCCTCACGTCACAGTCACTTTGAAAGTTCACTCTGCAATTGTCCGGGCTTGTGACTGGCTAGATATGTATATAAATATATAGGCTGAATTACCCCTCCTTCCCTTTTTCTTAATTTTTTTTTTATTTTCTTATTTTCTTTGTTTTTTTTAAACTATCATAACCCCACGTCGGTGGTTCACTGTTGCAAGCGTGACAAACATGAGGCGAACAGTCACGCTTGCTTAAGTGAACCACCGACGACGGGGTTATGATTGGTTAGAGTAAGAGTACGAGGCAGAATTACGATAAGTGTTAGAGGCAGGACTTGGGTTAGGGTAAGAGTTATGGTTAGGTTAGAACTAGGGTTACAGTTAGAATTATGGTTAGAGTTAGGACTCCAGTAAGGGTTAGGAGTATGACTTGAATCCATAAATGTTCATTCCCGTCCGGAAACACTCTAAAATTTCCGTTTTATAATGGTGCTCTCTTTAAGGTCCGCGTTACATAGACACGGCCATTTTTGAAGCCCATCGTAACATTAACGAGATCGAGAACATTCGTACCCGCCCGGAAAGACTCTAAATTTCTTTTTCATAAAAATGCCCCCTTTAAGGTCCGAGTTACATAGACGCAGCCATCTTTGGTGTTCACCGTAACATCAACGAGACCACTCCTCGTCACTATGGCGCCCATGGAGAGCTTTTAACGAAAATATAATCAGAGGTTTTCATAAATTTTGTCAGTTGTTTGAAGACCTTCAAACAATACATACGTACAGATGGTTGAGCGTGTAATGCACCAAACCACACTCACACGATTCACACGTTACACGCACACGATTCGCACGTTACACGCACACGATTCACACGATATACGCACACGATTCGCACGTTACACGCAAACCACACGATGCACGTTACACGATACACGATACACGATTTGCAATCGTGCGATTTCTATTAATTATATTTGTAAGATACGAACGGAATATAACGAAACGAATTAATAAAAATTTTGTGTCAGATAAGAATAGCAGTGAAATAAATTTAAAATTTTCGTTTGATTTGAAATAAATAAATATGATAAAAGCATGAAAAGGAAGCCGGTTTAATCAAACGGCCCACATTAAACTTTTTTTTCGTAAATACAAATATTTATTTGCGTGTGCTATTTTTTTTTTAATGGGAAATTTATTAAACTTTATTAAACAGAACTGTAAAATTGTATTTTAATTTTATTTAAAATCTATAAACCTTTTCATGTTATTTTAATCTAATTATAACTAGCTATGGCATACTAACCTAAATTGATATGATAATAATAAAGTTGTCAGCAAAATAAACATTACACCACAATTATGGCTCCTTTCAAACAAAAGACATCATGTAATGGGGGTAGTCTACGAACGACGTCTGGGCTAAAACAACGTTTAATTAGACAAGGGATTAAGAGTTCCGCTGACGGGACAAATTCTTATTTACCTGTACATCTACTTCAGATATACAATGTTTAATAGTTTAATTATAAGTTAAATTGTAATAATATTTTATTTATTCATTAAGAATATAAAGTATAATATAAAATATTAACTGTTAATATATAGTTGATATAAATATAATATTTTTTTATTATTATTTATTCATTTAAAACATTATTTAACAATAAGTGAATAAAAATATTTAATATTCTCTATGTAAAACATTTGTACATACATGTAATTATATTTATAATATAATTGAAGGTTATCTGAAAACGTAACTCTAAATGTATACATATGAATATAATATTTATTTTGTCAATAAATTGTTTTTAGTGATCTATTTTATTTTCAGTAAATTCATGTAAACTTAATTTTATCAATTTTATTTAGCTATGTCAGATTTCTTATGTATTCCTTTCTTCAATCAGAAAGTTCATCTCAGGTAAATTTACAGGTAAATACATACATGTTGAACCTCTTAATCCCTTGTCTATTTTTTTTTTAATTGTTTTAGCCTAGTAGTCGTCCGACGAATAAACCGTCTCTGGAATATAATAACCGGGTAATTACTTACGTAAGAATGTACTATGTAGATATAAATTAATAAATGATTTTGTCAAAAAAAAATTAAAATCGAAAGATTAGAAGCTGTGCTCGAATATTAATATCAACATTTTCAAATATTTGACTCAAGTGAAAGTTCGTTCCAATCATATTTTAATTTGAGTTTGAAATATGCACTGATTTGAATTCACACGTTTTAAAATTTGTCCCGACCCATGAAATCTCGTACACGTTACACGATTCAAACCGTGCGTTTATTAGCACACGCAAACCACACGCACACGATTCGCACGTTGCACGCACACGATTCACACGTTACACGCACACGATCCACACGTTACACGCGCACGTTTCGCACGTTACACGATTCTTTTGGTGATTTACACGTTCAACCAAGTGTATCAATGGAATCGAAAACGCCTCTCGTTGATTTATTGATCCTACTAGATTTTTAATACCTGTGGATCTTTCTAACACCGAAGCAAAACCAGAAATGAAAAGGAAAATACTTCCAACCAAAGTGAAGAGAATCAAATGGCTGGAAAACACAAGTGAAGGACCCAGCAAAGTGGATCCAAACAAGAAATGTACAAAATGTCAAATGAACAAGAGCTTTGCGGAATTCAACAAAAACATGAATATCTGCATGGTATGTAGAAGGATTGACAACGAATGGACAAGACTTAATACTTAATAGAGACCTCATCAGAAATGTGAAATCTGAATTGGAACAATTTCGAAAAGAATATTTTGTCAAACGTTTGCGTATTAATCGACAAGCCGTTGAGGAACCTGTAGCCGAAATAATCACTTGCAGGACGACCGGAGCTCATTTGACTATCGAATCCCAGGAAAGAAAGACGTCTTAAATGTATTCCTGTGACATATGTGGATACAAGTCCAAGCGAAACTTCAACCTAGTGCGTCACAAAAAGAATGCTCACGGTATGGAAGAGGATTCAACACAGTATAGTGAATATTATTCAGTCTCAGACACCACCAGGGAATCCGATAACGAGGAATCGGAAGAAAGCAGTGATCAAGGATCCAACGAAGACTCCGAAGAGCAATGCGAAGTCTCCATGGGATGTCATTTTGAATAGAACATTTCAAGTACATCAACCGGAATACTGCTAAAACAAGAAAAAAGTGTACATTGTGCAATTTGTAAGGTTTTCTTAATTATCTTTCGATGCTTAAGCTAAATCCGAAATGACATTTATTGCGTTGGACGTTCATAATTTCATCAGACGACTACTTTCCAAGCATTCTGAATCGCTGTGTTGATAATGTGTCGTCTGGCAAATGCATGTCGTACCAGTATTACATTTTGCATTGTCAACAGTACAGTCTTGATCTTGAGTACATTGTTTTCCAGGTTTACTCCTCCTGTTCAATACAATACATTTGATTCTTTTATTGCAATTACCATAATAGTAAATATATGATATTGGTGTACTATAGAAGAATGCAGAAAACTTTTTCATGTGGCCAAGGAACTGGGGTAATGCAAGGCATATACTATTGAATAATATAGAAAATATGTATATAATACATTAAGTAATTTTGGTGAATGCGAGACACGAACAATTAACGAATACAGAAAATATGTGTATGAAGGTATGAAACTGCGGTTAGGGGGAGGGGGTCAATGGCAAGATGTAATAAAAGGCACCAGATTGTGATTTACACATTTGAATTTGGTAAACTCCAATTGGTTCAAAAATATAATTTTCTTTATCACTAGTACTAGTCCTAACTTAAACGGTCTCAATTTAGGGTTGTGCTAAAATAAGAAACGAAAATAAAACAAAATGAACGAAACGGAACGAAAAACGCAAAGAAATGAACGAAACGAAACGAAATACAAAGAAATGGAAAATAAAACTAAATTTCACAATAATTGGAAACTCTTAATGTTTTATTTTCTTTTTATAAAAGGAAAACGCAACCGAATGACTGTCTCGTCATTTTAGTTTATACCGCCATTAAGAGTTTATATAAAATAAAATTCGACGAAATTGTATTTATTAGGTAGTGGTACGAATCGCACTTTGTAGTAAGACACTAATAGTACTGTTAGTTAGAGCCATATAACCATCTCCTATGGACTTTTAATATTTTAGATAATTCTACGCCAAAACAGTTCTGTTTTACCCTCATTCGTTCGTTCGTCTCGAACTTGTGATAATGATGTGTTATTTAGAATGCAAAAATAAGATATCGTGTTCGAAAGTTGTGACTAATTTGACATTTTTCGTTTCTGTGTTGGAATATTCAATAAGGCAGGACAACTGTGTCCTATTCCTTTACGTAAATGTTCTATGCGCGGACCAAAAAAAACGGTATCTCGTTCAACTGTAAACACAAAAAGTTAGTCTATTTTAAAAAGAAAATTAATACAATGGTGTTAAAAATCTTAACAATTACGCAAGCGCACAACTTCCGTGTATTTCCAATTTATCTGTGGAAAGACAAGAAAAGAATAAACCGTAAAAGAAGTTGATATGTTACCCTTTTACAAATGTATATACGTTTTTGCAAATGCAGTGAAAGAGATTTTTAAAAAGTCCACAAAGTAACACGCATAAAAGGTGCAAAACATTCATCCACGTGTTGCAGTCCCCTCTAATTCAAAAACTTTCAGGGGAAATGAAATACACAAAATTCTGTCGAAAAAAAGCAAGTTAGTTCATAGGTCCAAATAAACTGATATAAGGTCTTATTTTGGTGTCGGATTTTCTTGACATTGCCAATTTTATATTTTTTTCATGGCAAACTTACGATACCGGTGAATTAGGTCCTAGCTCTGTTTTTCAGTGCAATAAGTAATTCTCATTACGTTTTAGTTTCAGACGTGATATGCTACAGTTTTATGAAATTAAATTACGTGATCATGGCCATGTCTTTGACTATGGACTTTGAGTATAAACATTTGTCGAATCGCCGTTTTATTTTATTTATCCTTTCAATATAAGCACAATCTTCCCGTGTGAAAGCCATGGGAATGGTTCCCAATCTTGGCTGCTGCAAGGTCTTCAATAATCAAATTAATTACTCAGTGTGTCTGTGATGGAATTCTTCTGAGAACTGAATGCTTTAATTAAATCGATATTTTCCACCAAAATGTAATATGACTACACACAGAAAGGAGAAAACAGAGACAAATCAAAACGAAACAAGAAAAACAAAACAGACGTCAAGACAAACATCAACTCTGTAGATGTCAAATACAGCGTGAAAGTCGAATCGGGGTTTTATAAAAATAGCTGTACCAGAGATAATATGAAGACATGTTCAATCTTTCAAGGGAGGGGGGGTCAAGACCTCTCTTCTGTGAATATTAGGGGGATCTCCTGCTGGGTTCGAAAATCTTTCATATTCTGACGCCATACCAATCACAACTTGTCCCGCATGACGTTATACTTGTTGCTTATCGTTCTTGCATTTGTTTACTTTTTTCCGTTTCGTTTCATTCATTTGGTTTTTGTTTTTTTGTTTTTTTTTCATTTCGTATTTTGTTTCGTTCGTGTCGTTTCGTTTTATTTCGTTCCTTTTGTTTAATTTTTCGTTTCGTTTCGTTCATTTCGTTTTATGTTTGTTTCCTTTCGTTCATTTCGTTCTGTTTTTCGTTTCTTATTTTAGCACAACCCTCAATTTAGTGTCTATCTAGCATATTTTATCTTAAACTTATGACAGCAAAATAGATGTCTTTGACCCATCTTACAATGACTTTATATTTCAATCAATTTTTGCGTAAGATATTCTAAAACTTAAACGTTACGGTAAAAAATACCGTTTAAAAGTTGACAGGTCAGATTAGTACAAACATCCCCGATTACTTAATCTCTACTAAGAGTTATCAAACATTTAATCACATCAATGCCCCCAAAATGTTAGTCACGAGATTTTTGGTATTCGAATTTCAAGAGCAGTTATTCTGTTTATTATATGTAAATTGAAAACATCAAGGAAAACTGGCCAAAAAATTTGATCTTTGAATTAGAAATACGAAATACAGGCAAAAGTTGCCCTTTTCCTTTTCTGCATTTTGAATGACGATGAATTTTGATACTTTTCCTAAGTTGAAATGAATTTAATGTGCTTTAATGTTGTGCACTTGAATTTGTGATAAGGATTTATCCACCAATGATTCCATAATTTTCTATTGAAAATTTTTTATATGTTTAATTTTAAGGTTTACTCCATGTTAATTGGGTTTCTCTTTGCTGATATTCACAATATGTGCATCAGTGTTTAATCTTTGAGGCTCATATTTAAAAGAGACAATTTAACATGTCACCTTAAAAATAAACTGGAATTTTTCACATCGATGTTGGTTCGTGGGTTTTAAGGCCATCATAAATTTTAAGTGGAACGAGATATTTTTAAAACTTCAAGTTAAAGGCTACATTGTGGTTTTTAAATGAAGAGCAGTAATAAGTGCGTTTTTTTTTTTTTTTGTCGAGAATTGAATTCAAGTATTCTAAAATAAATTCTTAACAATATTATAATCGATTATATTTCTTGATTTCTTTATAAACTTAGTTTACTAATATACGAGTAAAAACAAACATGAACAATGCTAAAATGTTCAAGATATATACCTGTTGATACACCTACAAATATAGAAATTTATTTACATAATAATTTACTGAAACAAATTTTTCTTTGTTCCCAAATCTAAGGCACGAAATATGCATACTTTGTTGGATTACAAATCGTCAGTTATCTTTAAGACAAAAATGGAAAGCCAAAGAGTACCATAAACCAAGATTTTGAAGAGGAAATCCAAATTCGAAAGTTACCAAAAGTGAAAAAAAATATTGAAAGGCAGATCATTTTTTAGTTTCAAAAAGCATTTATTTTAAAGTAAATTTTAAGTAGTTTCACGCCAGTATCGAAATACTAGCAACTGAGCTAGTGATACCCTACGAGTGAGTCCGCCATCCATTCATTCTTTCATTGGAAGTAATAAATATTCCAAAGTGTTGTTTGGTACAATATAGATACATAAAGCAGTTATTAAAAATATAGTTAATCGTGTGATTATCATAGAGGCAAATCAATCAAAAATCCAAAAAAATAATTGCAAAAAGAGTAGAAATAAATAATATTTTTCACAAAAGTACAAACAATGTATCAAGCAAATCTTGTATCATGTATTTATTAAAATATTAATGAAAAATAATGTTAAAAGGTGCAATACTGCACTTTATTCAACCACAGTTTATGATATATAGGATAATGATAATTATGTATTTAAAGTATATCATGTATATTACCTTACTCTTTAAGGGCATTTCACACAATCAAAATATCGTAAAGTCATAATACAAATCTGCGCCAAAAATTTCTAAACTTGAGATATTGTAATTTATACTTTATATTTAAAATGAACACCCGACAAAACTTGCCATTTTTGGGGTCTATTATGACATAAATTGTTATTCACACTTTATATAAGACAAGGATTGTTACCCTTATCAACGAAAAAGAAATGACGCACAACGAATGAAGCAAAAAGAATTATATGTCATACCAAAAGATGAAAAGACGAAGATACTTATTAATTGCTCGTGGAATTACTTATTCTTTGTAACCTTAAGACGTTTTAAAACATTTTTATTTGCATAAACCAGTCTATGTCAATAAATCTCTAAATTTCAGAGTATATGCTATATAAATTTTAGAATCAAAGCAAACGTAGAGCAATATTTCAAATTCCTTAATCCGTTTCACTTGAAGTGACAAATCTCTTTGAATAAAGAATAACACCTAATATATCAATTGTCTTACGTTCGGATGGATAAAAATAAATCCACCTCAATTGCAGATTTGTTGATAACAAAAATGAGGTTTAAAATGTAATTGTTGGTTTTAGAGCATAGCTAAGCTTTCAGCGATTGCCAAAATATATGGTTCTATGTTCTTTTGATTGAAATAAGGGAGGTATTATGCTACTTCCCGTATTACAAATATCACTTCTGGTTTGATATGATAGGTAATTTCACAATTGTTAAAAAAATATATGGACTGCTAGTTTAAATAACTAAGAAAAATGTTTATTTCTGGTTAACTAAATGTTTGTGATGAATTATACTGTTTTGCACTATAAACCTCCAAAACCTCATTAATGTGACCTTATAAATTGACTATTCTAGACGTTTTCATGGCTGTAGCATTGTCACGTTAATTAACATTCCAATATATTCAAAACTTCTAAAAACGTCTACAGAAATAATAAAGTTGCCAGAAATGACGTCATCAAAAGTAGTGCCTGAATTTCACGCTTTCAATAACTTTATTTGCTTTAAAAATCTGAAAAAAACCTTATAAAGTATGAAAAAATGCAAAATACGTAATATAGGTCATGACCTTGACCTTTGACCTTGTGACCTTTTTCAAGGTCATTGGTCGCTGAGGTCATTGCAGAAGACCCCATGCCATTATTATGTACCATTGTCAAGTTATAAACGAAAAACCTTAAGTTTGAACGTTCTAGGCGCAATTACTCCCAAAAGATGACGTCATAAAACTTTAACTCAAATGTAACAAAGTTGCGCATCAATGTCCTAAACATTTCCACCATTAAATTTCATTGGCTATCCACAACCATTTCAGAGGAGTAGTGATAACAAGCAAATGTCAAATAATAGAACTTGACCTTGACCTTTGACCTTGATGCCAATATGAAGGTTATCAATCCTTGATGTTAAAACAAAAGACCCCATGCCTTTATCATGTATCATTGTTGAGAATTAAACGAAAAACCGAAAAATTAAACGTTTTAGGGGCAAAGCTAGGTCTCAACGTCCTTAACATTTTCTCCATTTCATTTTATCAGCTATCTTTTACCGTTTCAAAGGAGAAGCGATAACAAGCAAAAGTCAAAATTTAGAACTTGACCTTTGACCTTGACCTCATTTCCATTTTTATGGACCAAGGACCTCAAATAAAAAGAGTCTAGGCCTCTATCGCGTATGGTTTTCCAGTTACAAATACATTTCACATATATCAAATACAAAAGGGGAAATAACTCTCATATGGAGTCTTCGTAAAGCTTCGGTCTAAATAAAACCTAACATCCTGAGGATATAACGAGCAATTTGGAAAAATAAATTTGTCGCTTTCTTTTACGGTTGCGGAGGAGATCTCATAGCAAGAAAAACAGTGTTTGGGGAGATAACTCTTACAAAGAAAAGTGTTCGGTTAAACAGGGTCAGTTTCAAAAGCGTATAGACTGTATGATATCATATACCAAAAAACTAAGCGTCATCTTTTGAAACAAAAAGACACCGCAAGAAAAAAATTAGGCGGAAGAAAAAAAAATAATCAGAAGAAAACCAATAGGTCTTTCCACGGAAAGGTGGAAAGACCTAAAAAAAATAATAATCAGAACAAAAGCAAAAGGTCTTAGACCTAATGATATAAAACATAATTCAAGGGAAATTTCAAAATATGATATCATACAAATATCAAATATCTGTAAAAATAAAGGACTTATAACTTCAACTTCTGTATCAAATCTGTTAAAAACAGAACAACCATAGCGAAACACAGAAAATAAACAACACAAATTTCAGGACTATTTAACCCATTATAGAAACCCCGAAGTAATACAGACGCGTCGACAAAACAGGCAATAAAAATAAACAAAAAATATTGCATTTAAATGAAAAATATCAAATTTTTGCAACCAATACCATGCCATATTCTGGTAGGAAACTGTTATTTGTAATATTGTTACAGTTTCTATAATTTAGAATTGTGTCAAGTAAAGGTTTGTCTTCTGATTAATTTCGTCTAATTTTATATTTCCCTGCAATAGATTGCGTATTTTCTTTTCCACAATTTCAGTCTTGTCGAAATACAGTATTTTCTGTCATATGTATTAACGCCACATACACCTATTTGGAGTAATCAAAATGTTTCGAAATTATTTTCCAAAAAAGCGGTAGTCTACGTTAAAAGAACTTTTGAGGGGATATCTGTTTTTGTGCAGTATTTAAATGTTTCGGAAACTTTTGTGGATGGACATAACCAAATTGGTCTACAGAAAACAACAGTTAATATTTTTTACTTACTGATCAATCTTGTGTTATTTTATCCTGACAATATTTATAAAATTAATCATAAGGGAATATATATTTATGAATTATTTATATTATCTATGAAAATATATTATTAATATGTATCTTTCATAACATTCATTTTTCAGCAATGTGGCAGTTAATATATGTACGGAGTTATGATGTTCACTATACGTGCACAGCTAGTTTTCATTGGTCAGATGTCTAGAGTACACTGGTATTCCTTGCTATCGGATGGAATTGAACACCTCTCCTGAGATGTGTTTCAACTCGTATTTCTACATTGACTGATTAGTAATCATTAATAGTAATTTTAACAGTAGATCATGATTTGTGTCCCAAAATTACATACTTTAGCTCAATTGATATTGCGATGGACTACTTAAGCAACTGTCCCGGGTTCGTCACCTGGTTGGTGCGATAGGTCATTTTGGGAGACAAATTATGCTGCTCTACTTTTAAGACAAACTACCAAGAAATCTCGGCCACTAAGTCTCATGTAGTATGACTCATTCTTAAACAATGACTTCTACACAAGACTGCAAAAGTGTGTGAGAGAGAGAGAGAGAGAGCGAGAGCAGTAACCAGATTTATGGTCATATGTTTCACATCCTTTATACTTCCAAACTGGTATCGAACTGGGTATACATTACAATATTGAGGTTATCAAACACGATGATAAAAAATGACACCTCAATTTATATGCAATGCCATATTATTAAACATTTTTCACCATAAGTGAATAAGTTGTCAGTCAACGAAATGGCCACACAGTGCATCAAATTTATTGAGGTATTTTGTGATACATTTTATAAGTACCACTGGGTCTATGTTACTACAGGTGGATTTTAAGTCCCCGGGGGCTTTATCAGCCCAGTAGCCATAATTTTTATCCTGGCATTTTTTATTACTTAAATGCCTTTAAATTTTCCGTTCAAAATTAGACAAAAAATAGCAGAAATTTATAAGGCTCTTCCTTTTGATGCAGAGGTAACTCTTACCTGTTTGTTTTATTTGTTTGGGTTTTTGTTGGTTGTGCTTATTAATTCATCATTATATATTTAAATGGATTTTCAACATTTTGATCTCGAGCACTGCTGATGAGTTGTCATTCAACGAAATGACCATACAGTGCATCAAATTTATTGAGGTATTTTGTGATACGTTTTATTAATAAATTATTGGTGGATAAATTCTTATTACAAATACAACCATATTAAGTTAATTTCCACCTAATGAAAAGTATCAATTTTTTATCGTCATTCAAAATGCCGAATAGAATATTTACTAAATTATTTCAATGAGTATGCACACAGTGTATTTGTCGCATTTAATTCCTCAGAAACCGCAGATGTTTAATTATTTTATTTGTACTTTTAGTTTCGATTATCAATCTCGGACAGCTTGTAAATTGTACTAGGAATATCAAAAGCAATATGAAACAATATTGATTTCTCTCTACTATTGGATGGTACATAATTTAAATAGCAGTGTTAAATTTAGGGTCTCATAGCTGTTGGTTGTAATATGTGGCTTTATTAAACGAAATGGTCAGACATAATACTCTAATAAAGGGTTTAATGGTATGTCTTCATGAGAGGCCAGTATAAATTTAAAATCTTCAAGTCATCGGTAGAAAGAGCAACTTTTTCTGTGGGTGTTGGCAAGACCTTTCTATTTATTCACGATCTTACAATAGAAAATAGATTGGGAAAAACACATTGGTTATTATTGCTTTCTTTAAGCAGGATATTTAGCTTAAAGATTTGATAGATATTATAAAACTTTTGGAAATCATTAAGCAGCTTGTGGTATCTAAAACCTTGTAATAGAGGTCTGCGAGTGGATAATGTCGACTGATTAACTTCATCATGTCTGTGACTGAGCAGTTTTATCTACCATTAAAATCTACAATTGCTGTTATTTACTGTCTTGGATTTTAGATATTTATGTCATCTATTCAAATGAACCTAAATTTCAGGATACCACAGATTGATGAAGGCTAAGTCATTTTCAAATGTTAGTCCCAAACTGGAGGAGAGGTGTTTGACCACAAAAACGAAATATTATAATTTACTTTCATGCGTGTCAGTATGCAGTTAACATATCTCAACTTTTCCAATGATTGTGGACACGTGTAAAAATAATCTGGACAAAGAATGCCAAGGGAATACACCAAAACCAAAAGAGGAAATTCAAAGGGACAAATCAAGGAATGCAAATGAACTCATGCAGATGACAAAACAGAAACACTGAAATTTAAAAGGTACGGACAACATGATCTCCTAATAAAATCAGGTTGGAAGTCAAGTGCTCGGGAATTTTAGGCGGTCCCTTCTCTGCATACGGCACTCATCGCATTGTTCAACAAAGTCAATCCGATAGTAGTCGAACATGATGTGCTATGATTTCAATTTCATTTCTGATCAAGACTATTTTCTGGTCAAGGTCACAAATTACTTCAAAATTGGTATCAAAGAATTTTATCACTTCGATGACCTTTATCTTTAACCTTGAAAAACAGTTATCACGTACGAACCATATGTGAGAGACAGGGGTTTTCTCTGTTGATAATGGGACCATAGGTTCAACTTATTTGTCAAAGTTTACATCTCACTGATAATTCTTTTTGCATATAATGGATATAACTTGCAAACCATACGTAACAGAGATAAGAGGTTTTCCGTAATGATAGGTCCAAAAGTTGAAAAGTCTCCAATAACACTACATCTTAATGTGTTCTTCAATTTTAGACTTGATAATATGAATACTGTAATAGATTCTCGATGTCTTTCTACTGAATTACAAATCCTACCGGACTGCCCCTTCTGAATAACACCGTGGGCGCCTTGATTGTAGATTTTTCTGTTACTGCTTATCTTCCGGAGCACATGAGGGTTTTGGTGATGAATTTACCCCTACAGGTCAAATTTAAATATTCAACCTTTAATTCACAACAACATTATATACTCTAAAACGCTGCCAAGTTTCCAGCTTTTACCTTTAACTTTGTCCATGTTAAATGAAGTACTAATTCAACATTATAGACCATAAAATATAGCTAATGCAAGCGTAGTCAGAGGAGGAAAATTTACTTTTTCACCTTGTCTTACTAGATTGCAAATTTTCCGTGTAGATCAAATATTTAATGATTACTTTAGTTGTCATTTTCCTTGCTATTTTTATGGACTTTATCGTTATTAATACCGAGTTGCATTTCAAAAAATAATATAACTCAGATTTATAATCATGGAGTTGGTCTATCTATTGACAACATACTTGAGAACAAAGACATTAACTGGAAAAGATAAAGTTAAAAGATATAAATACTATCAAGTTTAGGATGGGTCTCAAAAGATGATAGGTCTGACATAGCAAAAATTTGATTGATTACAACAGTTTGAGAAAATATATTTACTGTTAGGAATATGCCCTTGGACAAAAGTTAAATTACAATGTACACCATATTCTTTTTTGTTCTTATTGTTTCCAAATAAAATTAAATTGGTTTTATATCCACATTGCACTACTGATACGTTTCTCTTCATAGTCTAGACTTCAAATCTGAAACGAGAACAGTGTATTATTATATTATCCTGTGCTGAACAATAATTTAATAAGTTAAGTATAAAAATTATATATAGATATCCGTACGAAAAGTTATTTTTGACATCACAATATGAAATATAAACTTTCTGTAAGATTGGGGAAAAATTAACTCGGGGTATTGTTCTGTATATTTGTGGCATTATATTTCCTAGAATATTCGATAAACTTCCATACAATACTTTGCACGTTGATTCAAAACTCTGGGAAATTTCATTAAGACTTTAACGTTGACCCCAAAATTGCAGAAGTAAAACAGTTATATGAATTTTAAAATTCTTAACAAATAATTTGGGACGGAAAACCTAAGATGGTTGGTGATAAATCTTCAATATTACAATTAAATATTTCTTGACATTTTGGAATTAAAATCGCATATAGTAGCTGAAATTAAGTCATATCATTGATTTCATCACCAAGAAAATCTGAAATTGGTGTTTGTATTAGTATTGTGATTGTATGGCAAAAACAATACAAATTAACGAGGTGTGTTTTGACTCTAAACTAGCTAAGGTTCTCATGCACAATTAGAAATAACACTCCAATATACATGATATACGTATATGTGTATTTTTTAGACTTCCGACCTTATCATTCAAAATTGTCTTAGTTCTTAGGGACTTTTCAGCTAACAGTTATTTTTGGAATAGTACCATTACATATACAAACAGAAACTTTCAACACTCTCATCTGCAGTTCGAACCCATCTAGCAACAAGCGTTCCAGGGTACTGTTTCACTAAAGGTCGTAAGAGTTGCGACTGATCGTAAATCCTTCGAATATATACAAGTTACGACTGATCGTAAATCCTTCGAATATATACAAGTTACGACGTTCGTATCTCTTACGACCTTTAGTGAAACAGTACCCAGGGCCTAAATGGCAGGCTTTCATATATCTGTTTACTACATGTGATCTAGTATCCACTTTCAATTATTTAAAGACACAGTTATATGTTTTCTGTTCCACCTGCATGCCACAGTCTCCTTCAGTTCTCGTATTAGTTTGTATTTTCGTACAGTTGTCATGATTATATCTAAAAATGTCTTAACTTCTGTGGACATAAAATTCATTACTCGAGTGACAATTAGGGTTAATCAAAATCAGGAAGGTTTTAATAAATGTATAAAAAAAACTTTGAAGTTCTTTTTATTATTGGGGGGAGGGGTCAAACTAATTTTGGACTGATAATAACAAGCATTCTGAAAGTATTGCTGGGTAATACAATGTCCCCTATGAGAAAACACGCAAAATCTGCTTAAGTATGTGAATCGGACGTAGATTTATGGACAGAGTGACTTCTAAAAATCCTGAAACTATGTTTGCAAGGGGTACACAATAATTACAATAGGTAAAAGGGATTGCAAAAAAAATCTGGAAAACTATTATTTTGACAAAAAAAATCCTATTTCTAAGTGCAATAACTCTCACAATAACAAACCGATCAGTGTTATTTGTATTTAACTTCTTCAAGATTCAATACCAAAACTGAGGTGCAAGCCGCAAAAAAATAATCCGAACAGAACGAAATTTGAACTTGATTTTTCACTTGTCATGGTAAAACTATATCAAAAATATCAAATTGATATCTTTAAGCATGACGAAAAAAAGTGCGGAAAACTGATTATTTGCGTGAATTTTCTGAGTCCGTGAACCATAATTCTGCAAAAAAATCTTCCGAACAGAACAAAATTCAAACTTAATCTGTAAGTGGTCATGATAAAACTGTACACTAAATATAAAGTCAATATCTTCAGGCACAACTGAAAAAAGTCCGAAAAACTGATTTGTCGGACTGACGGGTACACATGTAGACCGTCAGACGGCACGAGGACGGAGTAACGGATGGATTGCAAATCTAAAGTCTCCTTCGCCGGTGGGGGACTAATAACATATGGCCTAATATATAATGTTCTATTTTATGTGTTTTTTGGCCAATTATTCGTGAGGAACTGTTCATGTGCGGTTTAAAAGAAATTTGGAATCGAAATTTGACTCTTTTTATATTTGTATTTGAAGTATATTTTCCGCCATGGGGATTTAAAAAAAGTAAAAAATGTATGGCTACAAATCCAAAGATGACGGCGGTAAGACATGAATTATGCAATGTTACCGGTACTGTTATTCCTTTCTGAGAGTCATAAAGGAGGATATGAACAAGTACTAACGGGAAATAAAAATCGCAATTACGATGAACAAAAAATAAAAATTTTGTCCTGCAAATTGCATTTTTGTCAATTTGTCCTTTTTCCCAACACCAACAGAAAACACATGAAATAAAAGCTGCACTAAACGTTGCACATAAATAACCCTGTACGATATTATTTCCTCAAAGTAGGGTCTTGCTTTCCATATTTTCTGCACAGATCTACTACAGAGACACAAGTAATAAATAACATATCCAAGTGTCAAAATATTCATTTGAACCCTTGTTATAAAGAACTTTTTCTTCTTTCTCTCAGTGACGAAGCGCTCTCTTGTGTCCTTTTAAATATTCTGGTTTTTTATGTGACAGTATGTAAATTTAGGCGTTCTTTAATTAGAATCTGCTATTACATGGATTAATTCATCAGCACGAAATTTATCATGTTGTGAGAATTTTACAAGCACCACTGCAATACTTCTAATATTTATATAGAATTAAGGATTTTAATTTGAGTAGTTTGACATGGTGTCTTTTGATCTGTTCTTAAAAAAGAAATGGAAATAAATGATATTTATAATTATCCTGTGCGGTGGTCTATTCTGTAATTCTTTTTAACAGAAGCTTGGGGTGTTTTGCAGACCCATGTCCCGTGAAAACTAGACATATGCTACATCAGAATTACTTTGAAGTTTAACACAAAGTTTATAACCCTGTACAATATCGTATTTTATTTATGGATGTGACATTGCTAACCTCCATACAAAGACAATCAATTTCTTACATGTTTTCAAATTGTACAATAACACAAAACGTTAAAGAGTAAATAATTTTAAATGCCTCCTTGGTTTTCACAAAATTTAATCCAAAACTATTTTGGAGCTTTGTTTGTTTTAATTAATTTTTCTTTTTTGTTAATTTTTAATTTGAAATTTCGAAATAGTGTCAATATGCGGACCTTCAGAAACATTTTTAAAAATAAAACCATCCTTTTTCAGAAATTCGTCGGACGCTTTTACTTTCAGAGACACCGCCTATATTGATTTCCTGGTCAAGGACAATTTTTAAAAGAGAATAACTCATGATAAATTCAAGTATCATTGATCTTTACTCAGTAATTGTAGAATATTAAGGTTTTCTACTTTTTGCAATGCCCACCATATTATTCAGTTTTCTTCTACTTAGAAAAACTAAATGGTGAAATAAATATTTTATTGGAAACATGGACAAGGGTAGGTAAAGATATAAATCTTCCTGGTTATTTGTCCATATCAAAATGTAGAAAGAAAAGAAAGAAATCTAAGAGACATAGTGGAGATATTAATAATTTATTACAAGAAAACAAATTTCGCATGGTTTATCGTATATAGAGAATGGGTTAAAGTCGGAGAACAGACTTTGGATAAAATTAGAAAAAGACGTATTTGAGTTTGATCATGATCTATATATTTGTGCCATTTACATACGCCCCATTACATCAACTCATTATGATGACGACTATACACAATTAGAAAATGAAATTACTACATTCAGTGAAAAAGGTAAAGTCTTACTTATTGGAGATTTTAATTCTCGAACGGGTGAAAATCCAGACCACATAGTTGATGATTCAACTGAATTGAATAATTTGGGTGAGCTCAATATTCTTCCTCAAAATTATTCTGTTGATATCCCCATAAAAAGAAATAATCAAGATAAAATATGCAATAGTCATGGAATTAATCTTTTAAATTTATGTATTTCTTCCAAAATTAGAATTATAAATGGCAGATATGTGGGTGATTCATTGGGGTATTTTACATGTTAACAAATAATGGTTTGAGTGTTGTTGATTATGTAGTGATAAGTGAGAGCCTTCTGACCTCAGTTCGTTACTTTACAACAAATGGCATTTATAATTTATCAATCTGATCAGGTACAAATAAAGTTAACAATCAAATGTAATTTAAAAGAAAAATATGACAAAGTGTCAGCTACCATTGCCAGATGGCAAGAAATATGTAATTACAAGTGGACAAATGAGTCCAACGTAAAAAATTTAGATGTATTGTGTAATGAAGATATTGTTCACGATATTGTGCAAATTGAATTGAATGATTTTTCTGAGGACCAAAAAGGAATTGATTTGGCAACAAACAACTTGAATCTGATATTTGAAAAGATAGCTAGTAGGTCTTGTAAAAAGTTCAAAACCTTTAAGAAAAAAAAGAAATTTGTAAAGGAAAAATGGTCTGATCTATCAGTTTATGAACAAAAGAAGACATTAAATCATTTAGGTAATCAAATAAGGAAACAGCCATTTAATAAAGGCCTTAAACAAAATATTTTTATCAAGTTAAAGCTTTTATAAAGTTAGTAAAACATAAGAAAAATGCATATAAGAAGCTAATCTGTGATAAAATTGCAGTTTCTATGTTGGATAATCTACAAGAATTTTGGAAGATCTTAAAATAATTTGATAGAAATGATCATGAATTTAGTTGTGAAGCGAAGCAACTTATTCATGACTTTGATAACATTGCAAATCATATACAAAATCAAGGCTTGTGTAATAGTCCAAATAACATTTTAAAAAATAATATTAGTAAAGAGATTTATGATATTGAGAAAAATATAAAATTCAATTCAGAAACTGACAAAGCAATTACCATAAGGGAAATAATATGTGCATTGAATAGAACTAAGAAAGGAAATGCAAGTGGCCCTGGTGGTATAATTAATGAGGTATTAACATTTAGCAAATCAGCAACAGCAAAGGCAATAGCTAAGTTAATCAATTTAATCTTGAAAACAGGTCGATATCCAGCTTCATGGAATAAGTCTTATTTGATTTTGCTCCATAAAGGTGGTACCAAATCAGACCCTTCAAACTACAGGGGTATTTCTCTCATAAACTGTTTGGCAAAAATATTTAGCTCAGTCTTGAATGAGAGATTAAAAACAGTCATGACAGATATATACTCTAACTCACAATTTGGATTCCGTGAAAACCACAGAACTTCTGATACTCTATTTATCCTTAATGCCCTGATTAATAAATACATCCATAGAAACAAGAAAAAAACTATATTTTTGTTTTGTTGATTTTCAGAAGGCGATTGACCCAGTTTGGAGAGAGGGGTTGTTGTTTAAATTAGCTAAACTTGGGATAGGGAAGCACCTTTATTTTACTGTAAAAATATGTTGTCAAATACAGGCACTGCACTTAAAAATGAAAATCATCATGATTTAAGCCCATTTTTTACTGGGGTAGATACCATCCCACTTTATTAGATTAAAATCTGGGAAGTCTATCTTTTGCAGATCACCTTCTTATTATATCCGAAAGTAAAGAAGTGTTACAAAAAAAGTATGGAAAAATCTGGAACGTTTTGTAAAAGTTGGCAGCCTACACTTAATACCAAGAAAACCAAAACTATGGTCTTGCAACGTCACATATGTAAATCTAAACCATTTATTACTTTTAATGGTAAAACTTTACAAAATGTGAATGAATATAAATTTCTTGGAACAATGATCAAGAGTAATGGGAGTTTTGATTATAGTTTAGAAGAATTAGCCAAGAAGGCAAAAAAGGTGTTGTTTGCCTTGAAATCAAAAACATCTTCCATGATTAATATCCCAATAAATGTGTCAAATAATTTATTTAATAAACTGGTATTACCAGTACTGACCTACAATTCTGAAATTTCTTTTATGGATGGATACTTACCATATTATAGAGCTAAAATAAGATGTATAGGGAAAGATCAGAGTGTGGACCAATTTAATTTTATAGACAAAACACCATTCGAAAAAGTTCATCTTAATTTTTGTAAATATATGTTAGGAACTAAACATTGGAGTAAGATTAGACTCCCTGTAAAAAAATTATTATTTCGCAATCTTTAGTATATTACGCCCGACTACATATGGAAAATATCAACCCCCTACTAAAGGAAGCATTTCAGCTTTCCGAAGAACTCGATAAAAATGGTAATTATTCTTGGTATACATATATAAATGATGTTCTAGCTGGCTTAACTTTAAAAGATAAATTATCAAATGTTAACACATATAAAGAGGTATACCGCCTTAAATCAAATGTAAAAGAAGAAATCAAGAGATAGATATGAAAGTCTTTATACCGACAAAATTGCTAGTTTTAATGAGAATAATAAACTGTATTTATACAAGAAAATAAAACTGTCCACGAATATGGAAAGCTATATATCGTTTAATGATTTTTCAATTAGAAGACTTTTTACACAAAGATCAGTGATCATACCCTTGAAACTGAGAAAGGTAGATATAAAAAAAATACCACGAGAAGAAAGAATATGTAAAGTATGCAAAACCATTGAAGACGAAAATCAATTTTGTTAAGATGCAAAATAAATCAAAATTTAAGGAACAATCTCTCATAGGGTCCTATGT
Organism: Mytilisepta virgata; assembly: GCA_028015205.1. Classification (NCBI taxonomy): domain Eukaryota; kingdom Metazoa; phylum Mollusca; class Bivalvia; order Mytilida; family Mytilidae; genus Mytilisepta; species Mytilisepta virgata. The sequence goes on from CM051521.1 coordinate 74,781,150, forward strand.
TACAGTATTTTCGGCTGTGGTTGTCATCGCGGTTGGTAGTCCGGTCATCAGACACAATTCTAAAAGGGGACAATCTAAGGATTATGGCTGCCAAGGCTTGATTTAATTTGGCACGACGTTTTGGTGATGCTTTTTAAAGTTAAGATTCAGTAGCATAATATCGATATAAATGAATGTCCTTGTTGGTTCATATGTTAAACTAAGTTAGGTTGTGTCGGCCATCTTGGTTGTTAGTCCGGATGATCAGACAAAAATTTCAAAGGGAATTATCTACGGATCATTGCTACATTTGTACTAAGTTTGGTTCCAATTTGCCAAGTGGTTTCAGAAAATAAGATTTTAAAATCATGTTCACAGTTGATTTATTAGTATCTCATTGTTGACCTTTCCTTTATCCATTTTGTTGTTTGTATATGTTTAACTAAATTCGGCTGTGATGACCATCTTGATTGATAATCCGGGTCATATGACAAAATTCTGAATGAGGACCATTCTGCAAGGTCTAGGTCAATCCGGGTCATATGACAAAATTCTGAACGAGGACCATTGCTGCAAGGTCTAGGTGCAATTGGCCAAATGATTTTAGCTTAGAATGTTAACTGATTGTTTTCCATAGAGTCCTTTATGAAACTAATTTCAGTATATATAAATGTAGCAAAATGTTTTAAAGTTAAAACTTAGAAGATATTTTTTGGAAAAAAACTTAACCCTTTCTGCAAGTGATAATTTTTTAATTAATTCTATAATTTTTTATAGCAAATTGTGCTTTTTAAAATATAAAAAATGATAGGTATTCGATTTTAAGATTTTTGTACACAGTGAAAGATTTAAATAAATTATTTTAGTAGTTTTCGAATCGAATGTCATGATTAAGAAATCACAATTATTGTTTCATTTATTTGTACATGTATACGGAGTTTCCCTAAAATGTTTGAATAAGTAATAGACCGGACTTACAGGTCAAATTTTCAAAATTATAGGATCAGTAAAAACAGACATTTCTTGAAAAAGACAAAAACCTGATTCCCCATGTTATTGAAAAAATTCCACAAATGTAAGAAATCTCATCTTTTCACGAAAGAATCGTTATTGGTTGAATGCCAGAACATATTCTTCCATAAACTCTACAATGCCCAACAATCTATTCCAGCAATGAATAATATGTGCACTTTTAAATTGAGTCTGATGACCCGGACTGTCAACCGCGATGGCCACCACAGCCGAACCTAGTGTAACATAGGACCCTATGGGAATATTAATTTAATAATATTGTTTGTAACCATTTTCCCCAAGTCAGGAACCTCTAGTCTTTGTTAGTCCTGTTTTTTTTTTTTTTTTTTTTAATTTTGGTTCATTTTTATGTTTCGGAGTTTAGGGTGCCATCCATTTTGCTGAACTAATATACATTACTGTTTAGGGGCCAGCAGAAGCCCGCCTCCGTATGTGGGATTTTCTCGCTGCGTTGAAGACCCATTGGTAGCCTTGAGGTGTTTTCTGCTCTTTGACACATCCCCCGTTTCCATTCTCTATTCTATTTTAAGTATATTATGTACAATCAAATTTTGATTTCGTACTGTTAATATTTTTGATAAAACCTATTTAAAATAGAAAATGCCGAAATTTTTGTTGTCATTTATAGCAAAAGTTACTTGACGCCAATTTTATTTGTCCAATTTTCAATAATTTTATGGGTTCTGTTGCCATTATTTTTATTTATAATAATAATATTATTATTATTCCATTTGATGGATTTTTAGCTTACTTGCCGGAAAGTTTTAGATGAAAGATAGCCTATGGCGCCCTACATGAGTAACCATTAAAGAACAGAGAAGCCAAAAAAAATGAAAACACTAAAAATTATTAACAACATATTCGAAACATATTGGGCTTAAGTTCACATTTTAATATATAAGCATGCTTTGTGTTTCTTAATTTCACATTTAATTTGGAAAACGACTGAAATATATCGTTGTGTCCATCCTATCGATTATAGAAGAACGAAGTACATGTTGTACAAATGTAAAAAAAAAAAGGATAGTAATAACAAAATGTATCACAAAATACCGATTAAATTTGATGCAACGTATGCTGTGCACGTTGACTGACAAAATATGGCATATATATTGATTAAAATTAAGTCAGACACTATTTAACATGTTTAATTGGATGTGTACAATGTACATTTCTGGATAAACCTTTATTAGGGAAGTTTATGATCAAAACTTTTGAAAGACAAACATAAAAACAATAAGATCAATAGAATCTTAATTTCAAGAAATCTCTATAAGTGATATTGCTGCTGAAACGACAAATATATAAAAAAGATTTTTTCTTTTAAGTTAATGTTTTAATAAAAGTTGAGTCTAAATCAATTTAAACTTAACTATTTCGTTAAGATATTAACAAATGTAGAAGTTAGGTTATGATACATTAATATCATGCAGGATCAACCTACATGTAGTATAGTATGCATGACGTTTGTACTTATTCGAAAATTTAATTTCTTTGCAACAATTTCGCTTACCATTCTTCTTGAGTTGTTTTCAGCTGCAGCTGCAATAATGACAAGTGCTCTCTTCCTCATATCATGGAAAATTCATATAATAAGCACGGAAAGCTTAGAGGTATGGTTACATCCAAAATATATTGAATACACCGAGGTGGATAACATGAAAAAAAAAGTTTGCTTTTCTTTTTTGCTTACTAGAAAATAAGGCAATACTTTTTACTGCATTTTTACTATTTCCTTGTGTATTGAAATTAGTGTAACCATACTGGAATGAGTCTTGTGCTTTCTTAATAAATTTCGTCGATAAACATGAAAATCCCTTCATCTTTCTGTTCTGCTATACCCTCCGTCTACATCGGTATTTTGTTTGAAACAATTTGTGAATTTGGTATGAATTGTCAACATCTTCTTTTATCGGAGCAAATATATCCGTTTGAAGCAATATTTACTGCTAAAAATAACAATACAAAGATACTAATATTAGATATAGTAAATTTATACCATGCTGTATACGATGCATTTCAAGGAGTTACCTCTCATCAGCAGCATTAAAACCGAAACATTTGGAAGACCAAAATCCAAACATATTTTAAACAAGAAGTACTCATAACCAAAAATACCGAAATAGAAAGCCAAATTTCAGCTAAGGAGATCTCCCATGTGCAATACAAGGAATGAAACCTTAGTATTTCTTTTTTTTTTTTTCTTTTTTTTTTCTTTGAATTTTGCTAAATACTGGTAATTTCTGTAACAAATCAATGAATAATCATGTCAGACAAGGCTGACGACTGGGTTGGCGAATACCCTCGGGAACATAGGGCCCGAGGCATCCTCCCAGGAGTTTCAAAATAACAATCCAAAGATACTAATATTAGATATAGTAAATTTATACTATGCTATACACGACGCATTTCAAGGAGTTACCTCTCATCAGCAGCATAAAAACCGAAACATTATTCTTTAATTATCAACCAAAAGTTTATTTAAAGAAAAAGGTAGTCTTTGTTGAGTAGCTTCCAGGACAGTCATGATGGTCGATTAAGAATTTCGGAGTAGTAAATTAAAGCTCTGGAATAGCTCTTGGTTAACTATGAAATAAGGACTCCGCCAATGCTTTAATTCAAACTACCATTAATATTACAGGTATCGTATTAATGAATTTTCTTCCATTGATGTCAAAAACCTGTGCTTTTGTGAAATAGTTCACTCTTTTAGAAGGACCTTTAATTAAGGTTTGAACAATGTTTGTCATATATACAGAATGGTTTGTTAGCAGTTTGTCGATATATAACATTTATATAGTTTTGAGGGACAATGGTATACACAGAAAAGGTAAGTAAGATATTGTCAAACTAAAACGAACAGGTGTTAATGAGTTCAAAACTTTGATATCAGATTAAGCTGCAAAATGAGTAAACAGATGCATTGAAACAGAGATTTGAATTTTAATGTGGTGCAGAAATTGCAATTTTGTAAATGTTGTAACCTGTACAAAATATATGTATTTGTTTCAACTCGTATGATACAAAAGTCATAACATGTACAAAATTATAAAAACTTGTAAAGACTTTGTCATTTAAACAGGTATAGAATCTGAATATTTTTTATACGAAAGTGAAATGTTAAGTATGATGCTAATCATAACTTATTATAATGAATTTCCAGAATCTGTTTTGAATAGGAATGTTTGTCGATTTATACAGCCTTTTAAAATAATATTATAGGAAATACATGACAAATTCCAAGACTTTCTACATCTTGTCTACCCCAGTGAGCTTGAAATAAAGGATACTACAGATACGACAAAGTCCACTTCATATTTGAATTTGTATCTTGAAATAGACTATGAGGGACATTTGAAAACAAAACTTTATCACAAACGTGATGACTTCAACTTTCCTATTGTTAATTTTCCCTTCTTGAGTAGCAATATACCAGCATCGCCTGCATATGGCGTCTACGTTTCTCAGCTTATCTGATTTTCAAGGGCATGCGTGAGTTACCCTGACTTTCGACAAAGAGGATTACTGCTGTCATAAAAGCTTCTTAACCAGGGTTTTATCAGTGATAAGTTGATGTCATCACTTAGGAAATTTTACGGTCGTCATCACGAACTGATTGACCATTACAGTGTTCCAATATCTACGATAATGTTGGACCTGTTCCCACTGTCGTAACCTTTCATGTGCCTCCACCGGTTTGACTTTGTGGAACTTCACGACGGGTGCCGTATACGGAGCAGAAACTGCTTACCCTTCCGGAGCACCTGGGTTCACTCCTGGTTTTTATATGAGTTCCTGTTGTTCATTGTTTTCTGTGTTTATTTTTTTGCTTGTGGTTGTTCTTTGTCTTCCCGGGTTTGTCTCTCCAATGGATTACTTTTTTTGTTATTGCTCCTTAGGTATATTTGTTCTTTTTAAGTCCATCGTTTATTGGAAGACTCAATGGTTTCAATAGTTGGACCGGATGGCCAATTCAGGGATTGTGCTTGATTATTCATATATATTAAAGGAACTCCTTTGAAACTCATACCTGTAAATTGTATATAGGAAAAATAGCATTCCCAGGGGAAACCTGAAACAACTAACTTAGAATCAAACTTCAGTGAATAATGAGCAGAATGCTAAACTTTACATATATGATTCCAAGATTCGGTATCATGCCTTGATTCAAGGATATACTCAGATATTTTTCGTTTTTCCCAGTCTGTTGAAGCTAGTTAATAAAAAGGAAAACTTAGTGATTAATTTTACCGATTGCATCATTTAAATATAGGCAAAAGAAAAGCGAAGCGACAAAAAGTTGGAAAAGTCCACAAATTCAAATTCAAAGAAAGGACAGTCAGGAGAATGGAACGCAACAAACAAACGGCACAAGGATACATGTGTAACTAAAAGAATGCTACAGGGAACCAGGTGCCTGGTTCGCTCACCTGGATTCAATTTGTCAATCAACAACCATAAAAGCACATAAGAAAAAATAAGAAACACGTCTGTATTGGACATAATTCTGAATTCTGAAAGAGGACAATCTAATAACCATGCTGGCAAGTCTGGTTCCAATTGGCTGAGGGGTTTCATACAAGATTTATTTAATGAAATTTCCCATAAGTTCGGCTGTGGCGGCCATCTTTGTTGACAGTCTGGGTCATCTGACAATTCTGAAAGAGGATCACCAAAGGACCACTTCTGCCAAATTGGTTCCAATATGCTCAATAGTTTCAGGCAAGATTTTTTATTAATGTTTTCATAGGGTCCTATGTTAAACTAAGAGCGGCTGTGGCGGCCATCTTGGTTGACATTCAGGGTCATCTTGACACAATTTTGAAAGAGGAAGACCGAAGGACCACCTCTGCCAAATTTGCTTCTAATAGGCTTAGTGGTTTTAGACAAGAAAATGTTTAATGAATTTTCCTATAGGGTCCTATTTTAAACTAACTGTTTTGGTTGACTTTCTGGGTCATTTGACCTATTTTTGAAGGACGACCATTTAAGTCCCATTTTGCCAAGTCTGGTTCCAACAGGATCTGTATTGTCAGACAAGGAGATTTTTTAAATAGGATTTTCCCAAAAGGTCCTATGTTAAACTATGTTCGGCTGTAGCGGGCACCTTGGTAGACAGTTCGGATCATCAGACACAATTCTGAAAGACGATCTTCTAAGGACCATTGCTGCCAAGTCTTGTTCAAATTAGCTCAGTGGATTCAGACAAGATTTTTAAATGAATTTCCCACAAGGACCTATGTTAAACTAAGTTCGGCTGTGGCGGCCATCTTGGTTAGTCGTCCGGGTCATCGGACAAAATTCTGAAAGAAGACTATCTAAGGCCCATTGCTGCTAGGCTTGGCTCTAATTGGTTCATCAGTTTCAGACAAGATTTTTAAATAAATTTCTCATAGGGTCCAATGTTAAACTAAGTGGCAGGCATCTTGGTTTATCGTCCGGGTCATCGGACACAATCCTGAAAGAATATTATATGAGGACCATTGCTACCAAGTCTGGTTCCAATTGGCCATGTAGTTACATAGAAGATTTTTCAATTCAACCTTTTTCTATTTTTAGCCTCAGCATCCGTGTCGGTTGGAACTCGGTGATGCCGGACACAGTGTTGAAATGGGGCCACCCAAGGACCATTCCACCAAAGGTTGGTCACAATTGGCTGAGCGGTTTTTTGTAATTGTGGGCGGACGGACGACGGACGGACGAAAAGCGGTGGCAAGAGCTCACATGGCCTTTTAGGCCAGGTGCGCTAAAAAAACGTATAATTAACTAAACAAGACAGCACAGAAGCTAAACCACTAGGATGGGATGTTGTGGATTACTTCTTCAAAAAGAATTTCTTCGTGCCATTGAAAAAAGTCTACAAAAACGCCTTTTTATCCCAACAATTATACCATGCAGTCCCATAATACATGTATAACTACCTCCGGACAGAAAAATTAGTTAGTAAAGGCCAAACTGATCGATGAAACATTAAAGGGATTCATCTGAACGTCATTCAGTAAGAAAATGAATTTAAATCAGAGAAATGTAGGTGATATATAAATATAGAGTTCTTTGCAATTCCCGTATGTTCCGATATACATCAGCAAATAGAGTGAAACACTTGTAAAATTTGTTTCGGTTTTTTTATGTAAATATATTCGATATTAATTTGAAGCCAATTTTATTGACAAATTCTGTACAAGTTTCAGCCAGTAAAGTATAATTTTGTTTGCATCATACAAGTTACAAAATCTACAAATATTTTGTACTGGTTGAAAGTTGAACAAAATTGAAACATTTACACAATATATAAATGAAATTAAAATTAATACGATTCCAAGCAAACTTTTAATAATGAAAATTTTTGAAGGCACATACATGTAAAACGTTACAGCTTGTTTTGTATACAATACCGAAGTTAATAATCCGTACATGTAAATTGCTAAAATTATTATTATGAGACAAAATTGGGATTTTAAAGGAAATATATAAACAATAAAATCTAAGTCTAAGAGTACCGACTAGATAATATGACATTTGCAATTTGCAAAAATGTACAATTTTGACTGATAAAAAATGCAATAGTTCTTGCAAACTTCTAATTTAATGTTTTATTATGTAATTTGATATCAGGGAAACTATCATTTAATTGAAAGTGCAAATAAGAATGACTAGAATCAAAAAAGAAACTGTAGGAATACGATGACAAACAAGATTTTTACTCTGACGTTGTAATATTGTTTTATTATTGTTACTTCAACGTTTTTTATACTACCATCGGTTCAAGAAAAAACCAGAAAACTTGACAGTAGTTTGTAAATAATAAGAATCTAGTTGTACGATTATTGTTACTGTTTCTGTTTTTATTCCGTTTTCAACACAGCGTATTCATTCAAGATACAATTTCAAGAAATTTAATGGGTCCTACTCCATATATAGATAAGAGTCTTAAAATATATAGTTGATTCTAAGATTTCACAAAGACTGCATTTCCTAAATATGGAAGCAAAATGCACACCAATAAAATTGCCATCTCAGCTGACATAACTGGCACACCAGAACCTGTAACGATTTTAAAGCGTCATTATAGCATAATTATTTCTGATCAATTTATGCATATGGATATTCAAGTTCAAAATTTTACAAATTGAAATTAATAAATGATCACAATTCAAATAGTTTTCGTGTTAAAACATTAGACAGTTTTATAATCCTTGATAACTATACGTGCTGCCACGATTGCTTGTAACAAAAATGATTAATCCCGCTCGTTAAGGCATATCAAAAATTTCTGGTAGAATACTAAATGTACATCATATATTTGACTACTTTCAGAAAAGAACTAAGATAAATTTTGATTTATGCAAATTTTGTAAAGGACATTCCATAGATGCGTCATATGAAGTATCAGTTCGTTTGGCTCGGGTTTTAGAGAACAATTCTTAAAAATGTGACCAATTAGAACTATGTAAATGATGAGTGTGGTCATTTAAGTTGTCGGACCGGGATGATTTACTTTGTAAAAGGACCTTCCATTGATGCCTCATACCGAGTTACATTTCATTTGGTTGTGCGGTTCCAAGAAAGAATTTTTTTTTTTTTTTCCAATCAGAAATAAGAATTCATCAAGGCGGCCATATAAGCCGTCCGACCTTGACAAAATAAAGCTCCTTCCATATATGCTTAATACCAAATTACAGTTCATTCATCGTCGGAAAGCCACGGCCGGTCGCGCTCACGCTTTGCTTCCACTTACCGTCCGTGGGTCAATTCATTCATTTTTTCTTGTTCTCATAAATATATTCATGAATCATTTTGATTGGTTTCCTTACGATTCTGTAATGGGAATACAGCCAATCAAGTGACAGTTAAAGGACGAGATTTGGGTCAAGATATATGTCATCGCCGGTGAATTTTTTTGAAATTTTGAACAATCAGAAATTAGAATTCATCACGACTGCCAAATTAGCTGTCCGACCGGGACGAAATATGCAAACTTTATAGAGGTCCTTCCATAGACGCTTCATACCCAGTTTCAGTTCATTTAGCTATATCGTTTCAGAGCAGATTTTTAAAATTCGTCCAATCAGAAATTAGAATCATCATGGCAGCCACATAAGTTGTCCAACCGGAACGAAATATGCAAACTTCATAAAGGTCCTTCCATAGATTCTTCATGTCAAGTTTCAGTTCATTTGGTCCAGGTGAGCTAAACGTGAACCAGAAATTACAAAGACGCAAGCAAATAAGCAAAATGACCATATTCAGTGTGAAATTTGTACCTCCTATATGTCAGTATTGAAAATACTGCAAATATAAACACACAAGGAAAAATATATTTAATTAAATAAATTTGATGAACTAAAATGAAGAGAAATTCTAGAGATATTACCAAATATCATTCAGAGTATATGAGCGTTTAAATAATTAGTTTCAGTTTACAGATTATTATAAGAAAGGTTCCTAGGCTGAAACATGCTAACAATTTACCGTAAAGTCAATTTAAGTTTATTTTTCACACCTTCATGACTTAGTTTTTAAGATATTTGACATTTATTTGGGTATATCTGAGCCAAAAACCCTTCATTTTTCATATTTAACATTTCAAGACTCACATAAAGTTTTTTGAAATCTTTTGTAAAATATTTCGAAGAACAAAGACATTATTCTGTGATACATTTTTGCCTAATAATGGAACCTGATCATCATTTGGTACTTTTAGATGCATGCATTAGAAATACACTCTTCGACTACTATCATCGCAGTATGCTTGTTTTAACATGGGTATCCATCATAATTATTTATATTTTTCACATAGAGGCATCGTACCTACGTTTTTATTTGACTTTAATAATTTTAAAACCAAATGGCTTTGTTTGCAAAGCAAATGCAGCAGTTCAGATTAGAATAGTTAGTATGAACTAGACACAAGATTTTTGGCTCGTTCTTGGAAAACTTATTTGATTTCAGATTTGTTGCCTTTTTAAGGTTTTGCCTGTCTGAAATATTTATTTTTACTAAAATAATTGTGGGATAAATATAGATTCTCCTTCAGGTACGAGTGAGTTATGGAATTTCTCCACCCTCAATAGTTAAATTTTCGATTTTCAACACGCCAGCCTTTAGCAAGCGTGTTAAAATCTAAAATTTAACTATTGAGGGTGGAGAAATTCCATAACTCACGAGTAAATTTAAGGAGAATCTGTTTCTCCTATGATTTACGACAAAAACCTCAAGAAAATGTCGTTGCAATGTAGTTTCTCTAGTTTATCGTTCCAATAAATGTAGAAAAAATGGCGGTAATACCCACGTAGAAATTTAATCACCGGGAAATGGTTAAAGATATAATGTATTTTAATCCCACCGATTAAACACGTCAAGAATAGGAGAAATAGTTTTAAATTTAAACTTCTACTTGTGTTTAGTAAACAAAAGTTATGTACATACATCCGGTCTGTGTTGACCCGTATCCTACTTGACAAATGCAGGTAGTGTTTGATGAAAGACAGAACGCGTGTTCTACACATGACGAATTCGTTGTACAAGTTTTGCCAGGTAGAATGCCTGAAAGAAAATATAACGCATTATTTTCTTTGGACGTATTAGTAAGTAGCTGGGTTAATAGTTGATAAGTAAATATATCATAACATTCAAGTTCATTTAATATTGGGATAAAGTAAGAATCAAGAAAGAGGAGTCTTCTCGGGCACTGCTGATGAGTTGTCAGTCAACGAAATGGCCATACAGTGCATCAAATTTAATTCGGTATTTTGTGATATATTTATTTCTGATGTACTATAGTTTCATTACTCATTTATACACTATGGGTTAAAGTTGATACAGAGAAAGGTTCAACAAGAAAATGTATGAAGGGATTGAGGGCCATTTATTATAAAATGAATAAGTTTAGGTCACAAGCTTAAATTCGCCATTTTTTTTCAATTATAAAACCTTATTATACATGTTACATATGTACATGTGTATAATGTAAAGATAGAATGTATATGCATAAATTGAAGAATAAAAGAGTAGTAATGGTCACAAGCTTAAATTCAAAACTTTTTAAAATTCAACCACTATGATCTCCAAAGTTTTAAAATAATAAATTTTGAAACCTTATTGAGCATCTACATACTGTAAATAAATAATATCCATCAATAAAAAAAAGAAAAAGGAGTTTACATCATAGGCTCTACCAATGTGGGTTCCGTTTTATAAAATCAAAATTCTTCTTGCACATTTATAAGTATTTTGTAACCATTCTAATGTGGGCTCTACTAATTATTAAAGTTTCAGATAAATGCACCCCAAAAGTATATTGATTCTTAAATTTGGTAAAGTTAGACAGCATGGTAATCATGTAACGAACATACAACCCACAGATTAGGAATATGAAGTGAAAAAGGAAAGCTTTTAGAATAATAAAATGCGAAAACATAAACAGAACAAGCTGTGAAAATACAAGTTGGGGTTAATAACTAGGACATGAGTTGTATAGTGTGCGCTTGACTTTTGTGATACATTTGTAGCCATTTATGTGAAATGAACTGGTAAGTTAAATTGTGACAAAATGAGCCAGAAAAGTTTCTTTGTTTTTCTTAACAAATGTAATGAAATTTTATGTAGAATCTGAAAAATTAAGGCTCATCTCCATTTAAACGCTACACAAGACCTTAATTTTTAATAAACATGTGAATCGATGAATCACAAACGATGAGATTACAAATTGTTTCAATAAGAAAAAAACTTCTATTCTCAAAACCTACAAATAGATCGAATAGACTAATATAGGTTGTTATTGCACATACATGTGTACACTCTATGCAATGTGACGATCTACAGGTATGTGTATACAAAAGAAGAAGTGACCTGTTAATGTCGGAGGTGTAATTATAAAATGTACAAGAATATCTAAAAACTAATATAAAACCAGGACTAAATTCGAGTGTTCCGAGAGTAAAAGTTCCTACTGCATAAAAGAACCGAATCGTGTCGTTGAAAAAGTAAGCTGGTTGACACTTTTCACTGGTTATCGGCCAAACCCCACCCGCAACGAGGTGCGCCGAAGTTCGGTGATTCTCTGCGGATACCACTATATATTGAATAGTATATATTCAATACTATGTGTATTGGGGGTGGTGGGGGGGGGGGGGGGAGGGGGTATTGACATTTCAATCAATATTTCCTAAATAATTGAAGATATAAAGAATCAAAAAAATATTTTAAACCTTTCCAAAGTACCCAGCTAATTGTCTTCAGTAACTGTTGGATTTGTTTTTGGAAATCCATGTCCAGAATACCCAAAACAGACATGGATATTTCACTATCTGACCAATATCTATGAAATTCGTAGTTAGTTTACCTAGAGTCAATTTACACCCCGTTGTCTAATCTAATTTACTTTCTACCAAATTTTTTTTTCTAGTCAGTGGTCACGTTGTTTATAACCATGTTATCTTATCCTTTACCTGATTGACAAGATATATATGAATCGGGTAAGCATGTAAAACATGTTTAATTCCATCACTGCTAAAAATCAAACTATCATGACTCTAACGTTGATTTTATATTTGTTTTCTGTTCGCTGCTTTTGTTTTCGTTGATACCGTTAAATTCGTCAATGTTTTGCTTACCTTTACGATATTTTTTGGTATTTATTCAGATAGGAGGTACACATTACTTTTTTTACCCTTTCCACAGTTGTTCACCGTTAGGCCTTCAATATGGAGAAATAACTAATGCACCTGTTTACAAGTTTGAGACAGTGCCTAACACACTTTATGTGAACTAGTTTGTAAATGTGTCACATTTATGGTGCTTTGGCTACACATTGTAGTATTGTTCACCATATTTTGGTGTTTATTTGGTTTCCTATGAAATAGAAGAATTTTAGACAAAACAATAAATGCCTTACGTTTTTCACACGCTGATGACTTTTCGTAATATGAAGGTTTGCATTTGCAGTTTGTCTTGCATTCTGCGTTGGAATCTTCACACTGGATACTTTGTGAACAGGCACTACCCAAGGCGATTTCTGGAAGATATACAAAATTTTACTTTAGCCAGGTATTTAATAAACATATCAAAATTACTGATAAACTACTATAAGATTTCAGCACCAGAATTCTAAAGAATCAATATATGTCACTTGATGTCACTCTTTGTTCTTGAATATCGTTACCGCCCCAGTGTCTGTCCGTCCGTCCGTCACACTTGACTTGTTTTAAATTTTATGCCTTTTATTTTTACACATTACTGTCATACACTGTATGTGAATGCGCAATAAAGTTTTGGGATTTTCTTTCAAAAACTTGGGACCCAGAGCGGTAGATTTTCGAAAATTGTGGTTTTAGACTTGTGACCTAAACTCCTCTTTTTCCTTTAACTTTATGCATTTTATTTCTATACAGTATTCTAACACACTATATTTAGTAATTCAATTTAAGCTTATGACCTAAATTATGAATAAACAGAATAACCATGCTGATAACATTTCCTACTTCTCTAGCACCAATGTTACTTATTCTTTTCAAATTATATTATTTACTAAGACATAATCTAATTAATAATTTAGATACATATTTTCTTCTATAAAAAACAAATCAATTAAAAACTATAATTTTTTCAGTTTCAAAACACTGAAGATAATATAACTCAAATACATACAGTTCAACAAATAACACGATTACCGAAAGTGAATTTTCTAATATAATATGAAATGAATTATTTTGTAATGACGCATATATTACGTAAGATGATGAAAATAATAATAATTGTAATTATTATTTCAATCTTAACTGTTAATTTCAATACACATCTTTTGCAACATTGCGATTCGTTTTCATCGCTCGTTTTTGTAGAATAGGAAATTTGCTTCGGGTGCAAATGTTTTGACTTTGAAATAAATTTCTTTATTTCAGTACGAACAAGTATCGAAAATCTGTCGAATTACAGTTCTTCAACTTTGTTTAATTAAAGTCATAAAAATATAAAAATATATAGGCTCTAAGGTACCGTCTTGATCACGCTATTACGAAAATATAGTGTTATATAATTATCTATTTACAAACAATTATTAGAAACATATTCTTTTTTTAAAAAATCAATTTGTTTATAGGAAAATTATGTTATGCAGTAATAAAATGTCACAGTTATTACAAAAAATTTTGGATATGAAACCTTCAGTCTAAAATACTTTCAAGGAGTGTTCGAAAAATACTTTCAATACTGATATTCCTCCACATTTGCATAATCTAAACATGTAAAACAGGGCGAAAAAATATTAAATGTATTAGGCTAACTTTGTTATTATTGTATCATTGGGGAAGCGAAGAGACGGATCTATACATTGAACAAATATAATCAAAAGATTAAAAACCAATTGTTCAGAGAACAATTGAAGGTCTTTCCACCTCAATTGCAGATTTGTTGATAAAAAAAATGAGGTTTAAAATGTAATTGTTGGTTTTAGAGCATAGCTAAACTTTCAGTGATTTCAAGGATATATGGTTCTATGTACTGAAATAAGGGAGGTATTATGCTACTTCCCGTATTACAAATATCACTTCTGGTTTGATATGATAGGTAATTTCACAATTGTTAAAAAAATATATGGACTGCTAGTTTCAATAACTAAGAAAAATGTTTATTTCTGGTTAACTAAATGTTTGTGATGAATTATACTGTTTTGCACTATAAACATCAAAAACTTCATTAATGTGACCTTATAAATTGACAATTCTAGACGTTTTCATGGGTTGTAACATTGTCACATTAATTAACATTCCAATATATCCAAAACGTCTAAAAACGTCTACAGAAATAATAACGTTGCCAGAAATGACGTCATCAAAAGTAGTGCCTGAATTTCACGCTTTTAATACCTTTAATTGCTTTAAAAATCTGAAAAAAAACTTATAAAGTGTGAAAAAATGCAAAATACGTAATATAGGTCATGACCTTGACCTTTGACCTTGTGACATTTTTCAAGGTCATTGGTCGTTGAGGTCATTTTAGAAGACCCCATGCCATTATTATGTACCATTGTCAAGTTATAAACGAAAAACCTCAAGTTTGAACGTTCTAGGCGCAATTGCTCTCAAAAGATGACGTCATACAACTTTAACTCAAATGTAACAAAGTTGCGCATCAATGTCCTAAACATTTCCACCATTACATTTCCTTGGCTATCTACAACCATTTCAGAGGAGTAGTGATAACAAGCAAATGTCAAATAATAGAACTTGACCTTGACCTTTGACCTTGATGCCAATTTGAAGGTTATCAATCCCTGATGTTAAAACAAAAGACCCCATGCCTTTATCATGTACCATTGTTGAGAAATAAACGAAAAACCGCAAATTTTAACGTTCTAACGGCAATTACGCCTATAAAATGACGTCATACAACTTTTATGCAAATGTAACAAATCTAGGTCTCAACGTCCTTAACATTGTCTCCATTACATTTTATCAGCTATCTTTTACCGTTTCAGAGGAGAAGCGATAACAAGCAAAAGTCAAAATTTAGAACTTGACCTTGACCTTTGACCTTGACCTCATTTTACTTGTTAGGGGTCATGGACCCTAAATACAAAGTTTCATGTTGATACCTCAACTCTAAATAACAATTTGTATGATACATCAAAAGTGAAAGTCGTTTGAAGGGAAATAACTCCTATGAAATGTCGTCAGATCCTTTCCGACCAAATTGAACAAAGTTGCGCACAGATACACTGAAGACATTACAAAAGATTTTGGATCGATATCTTTTACGGTTTTAGAGATATAGCGATAAAAGAACGCGGGGAGATAACTCCTATAAAAAAAAGTGTTCGGTTACACAGGGTCAATGGTGAAATCGCAATCACTGTACGATATCATGGGCCAAAAATCCTTTCGATATGTCAAGTAACAAAAAAACATCCTAGACGGCAGAAGAAAAAAAAAAAAAAAATAAAAAATAATCAGAACAAAAGCAAAAATATACATGGATGTTGTAAGCCGTTAAAACAGGCCTGAGAACGACTAAAAAGTATAAAATTTGAATAAAACTAAATGTAAACAATAATAAAATACATAAAAAGTTAAAAGTTAAATGGTCCAACTTTTTGCCTTGTTCATGGAAGTTGGCTTGAAAGTACATAAAAAGTAACTAATTGATTAGAATATGTTTAGGAGGTAGGCAAATTTCTTTTCAAACTTCAGACCTTTAAGTAAACTCGACAATTAAGTATTTTGTTTATCATTTAGCCACTGGGTCGAAGCATACCGAGATTGAAAATCATTCTTTGTTCAAGGCGAAGTCCGCGTAAACCAAATTTTCATCTATGTATATAAACCCATTTTGAATGTATAACTTGAATATCATTTGTCTCCAAAGTGTACAATGTATGGGCAAGTCTAACATCTGATCCTTTTAAATTTTCCCGGCAGTCAATTTTGTCTGCGGGAGTGCTCGACTGGATCGGGCTGCTGACCAAGTGGTTTTTCAGACTTTTCCTCTATCGAAAAGCCATGTTTGGAAACGTCTCAAAAATGTCGCACGTGAAATTATCTTTATGTGAATTACGGATCGGGACATTTTGGGGATGGTAAATAAGGACAATAAAGACACGATTGCTGTATAGTCATACTTTAAAGCGTTAGTTCTGTTTACCCTGGGAGATAGAAAATAAAATGCTGCACAGTTATGTTTGAAGTCTTCGACATTACAACAGAAGCGCCTACACAGACTAGAGGCTCTGAAGGATGAGCCTGTATCGCTCACCTGGCACGAAAGTCGTTTTCGTTGATGTACCTAAAAGAGATAAGTCACTTCTCCCTATCATTCTGAAGTGTAGTAAGCCTTCTACGTCAAGGTCCTTCTACTTACAGGTCAACATATTCTAAAATTAAGCGGTTATCCAGAAGATTTTTGCACATATTTCCCATAGGGTCTTATGTTAATCTAAGTCCTCTGGTGGTGGCCATCTTGAGTGGGGGATTGACACCAAAGTAACAATACTTGGTCAGCACCTTATGAGGAAAATTCAGGCCATATTTAGTTTCAATTGAGAGGAAATAAGGAATGTTCAAAGGACCTTCCACAGCTGCCACTTTTGAAGTTTCGGTTCAAGAAAGATTTTTTCCTAAATCAGATAATCAGAAAACAAGAATTGTCTGTGGCAGCCATGTTTGTTATTCAATTGATACAAAATGGGGGATAAAGGACCTGTCTGTCAAGTTTGGCTCTATTTTGCCTAGCAGTTTCAGAGAATTTTTTTAATAATCAACCAATCCATACATGTGACAAATTCAGAATGGATATGAGTGAGATTTTGCTCATTTAAGGATGCGATTGGGGTGGTTATGTGTGAGATTTTTGTTCACATCGAAATATAAGCGTTCACATTAAAATTTTCCAGTTGATGACTATCGTAAAGTAATAAGTTGATGTCATCTTATTCACTAATGTATTGTTAGTAATCTGAGTAAGTTCTGCTAAATTATGTCTTTGTCTTTATCGTTCTAATTTTGATTTAATCTTTACTCTACTGTACAATTCTTCATCGACAGACAAAATCACTATATTATCACACGATTAGTATGTTGGAAATATAGACCTTTTCAATGTTCTGTAATTTGGTATTAACTTATTTTAAAAAAAATAAATCTTTTATTTTTACTTCTTAATAGGAAAATTGTCTGTAATGCAACAACAAATAATAAAATATATGACATTTAGCCAATTTTATAACAATACTGCATAATAGAAAATATTTATTAACAATTTTGTGAAAAAGGGAGGTAACACACCGCTGTTTACGAAAATAATCAGAAACGATCAGCAACAATAATTGCCCATGGCGGCCATGTTTGTCGCCTGATCTGGACAAAATGAGGAAACTTTGTAAAAAAGACCTTCCACAGATGCTTCCTGTCAAGTTTCGTTCCATTTGACCAGGCAGTTTCAGAGAAGAAGATTTCTTTATATCAGTCGAACAGAAACAAGAATTGTCCATGGCAGCCATGTTTGTCGTCCAATCTTGATTGAAAAAAAATATAAAAGACTTTCCATAGATGCGTCCTATTCAAGTTTGGCTGACAGTCTTTGCCAAGCAGTTCCAGAGAAAAAAATCTTTTTAATCAACCAATGAGAAACAAGAATTGCTCATGACCGCCATGTTTGTTGCCCTATCGGAACGAAAATGAGGAAACTTTGTAACGAACCCCCCATAGATGCTTCCTGTCAATTTTCGTTCCATTTGCCCAAGCAGTTTCAGAGGAGGATATTTTTTTATATTAGCCAATCAGAAACACGAACTGTCCTTGGTGGCCATATTTGTAGTCTGATCGGAACGAAATCAGGAAACTGTATAAACGAGCTCTCATATATGCTTCCTGTCAAGTTTTGTTCCATTTTGCCGAACAGTTTCAGAGGAGAAGAGGGGCTTCGGTGGCCGAGTGGTCTAGGTAGTTCGTCATGATTACTAATGATCATTTGACTGTCAGCGGGGGGGGTTATGAGTTCGAATCTTACGTGTGGCGGTGTGTGTTCGACTCCGAGCTTAATTGACAAGGATTGCAAAGGTCGGTGCTTCTCTCCGGCTTCCTCCGGCAATAAAAACTGGCCGACGCGAAAAAGCCAAATGTGCTGAAAACGGCGTTAAACCCAAACTAAACAAATAAACAAACAGAGGAGAAGATTTTTGAAAATCTGCCAATCAGAAACAACCATGTTTGTTGTCCGATCGAGACGAAATGAGAAAACTTTAAAACGAACTTTACATAGATGCTTCCTGCCAAGTTTAATTCCATTTGGCCCACTAGTTTCAGAGGAGAAGATTAAAATGTGAAACGTTAACAGACGGACGCCAAGTGATGACAAAAGCTAACATGGCCTTTTGTCAGGTGAGCTAAAAATGTTTAACTTTGTTAAAACTATATCAACATTTTAGGATTCGAGCACAAGTGAAGTGTTAGCTGATAAGAAGTTAACACTTAAATCTGCGTGACTTAATCAGTTTGAATTGGCTTATCTGAAATATCCCAATGGGAAAATAACCGGTTCTGAATTTTGGCGATTATTTATCGAATAATAGATAATTGCTATACAATATGTGATAAATTATAAGTATTGTAACCTAAAGTACTTATTGGAAATTACATACTTTGTGTGCACTTTTTCTTGTCAGCGTAAAAATTACTACTGCATTCGCATCTCTTCGATGCTCCACACATAGAATTTGCGTCTCCTTCAGTACAACTTGTATTATCTGTACATGTATCTCCAATATATCCCCCTGAAAAAAGTCCAAAAAACTTGCACGATATAATCACAAGTTTAGTTATATTTCATTGTTATTTTGTAGAAAATAAGGGATTTTATTTTAAATGTTATCTTGTTTTACATGAGATATCAACCCAGGTTATTCAGTATTATTTCACATACATGTATGTACATATCTTGGGATTTTTGATGACATTACTGAGAAGAAACTTTCAAATTGATTATCGGATAAAATAAAAATCTATCCTAAAAAGCCAAAATATATTACCTTAAAACGGTTCTTTAAATTCATGTTAAATCTTTAAATCATGGCAATGAGTTGCGACTTACAGAACTTTCCATTTAGCAATTAATATTATAACTTATATTTAAATGTTCTATACGCCTATGTCGGAAAGGTCAACACCTCCACAGAGCGGCATTCATTGAAGAAGCCAAGCATACAAATAAAGGGAAATGTTGGTCTAATAAATTGCTGAAAATTTCAGATGTAGTCAGAGACAAAGAAGTTTAATACAATCATCACAAAAATGTTATATAAAACAAATTACAAAAAATAACATTGCTGCATTTTCAATTTATAAACAAGAGCAGAGGCCAGACATCAAGTGAAATCTTTTAATATCTAATATATAAAATCCAATACCATGAAAAAAGTATAGGAATTAATCATAATTAATTTGTAATAAATGATCTTAATTTGTGATAAATGATCTTAATTTCCAGGTTTCCCTCAAAAAGCAAACAAGTTTATATATATAACACTTAAGTAATGAGTAAATAGAATAGAGAACGGAAACGGGGAATGTGTCAACGACAACAACCCAACCAAAGAGCAGAAAACAGCTCAAGGTTACCAATGGGTTTTCAACTCAGCGAGAAATTCCCGCACCCGGAGGCGGGCTTCAGCTGGCCCCTCAACAATAATGTATACTAGTTCAGCAAAATGGACGTCACACTTAACTCCGAAACATAAAAATGAATCAAAAATTAAAAAATCACACAAGACTTATAAAGGCTAGAGGTTCCTGACTTGGGACAGGCGCAAAAAGTCGGCGGGGTTAAACATGTTTTGTGAGATCTCAACCCTCCCCCAATACCTCTAGCCAATGTGGAATAAACAAACACACAGCCATACACACAGTAAAACTCAGTTCAAAAGATATCCGACTCCGATGTTATGAAATGGTAATAGAAGAAACTAAGCAAAATGACAATGAGTAATATATATTAACAAAGGACTACTAGCAGTTACTAACATGCCAGCTCCAGGCCTCAATTAAACTGGTCAAAAGATTATGTCTATATCATACAGAAAAAAAATCAGCCACAATCCCTTCCGTTACTGGTATAGTATCATGCCATAATATACGAGAAGAACATACCCGTATCACGCCAACAACTTAGAATAATATGTCTATTTCCGTTGCAAAGACCCTAAGAGTGAATCAATATTAATTTTTTAAAATGCCATCTTTAATGACTTGGCTACAGTATATTAACTATATCCCTTGTTGATAAGTCTGTTTAAATGTTTGATTAACTTTTCAGGTGAATGACGACATTTTTGTGGTTTGAATAGAATATTACCATAAAAGATGGGATGTGAAATACCTGAACACATATAGAATATGTTTGCAGGTTGATTTATATTTATGAATGAGGTCCTTGTATCGATGATAACATTTAGTAAAAGTTTTGACAAGTTTGTGATATCGAAATCCCTGGCGTAATAATTTTTCAGTAATACGGAGATTTCTTTCTTTAAAATCAAATACGTTGTTACATACACGAGCGAATAGAACACGTTGAGATATATAAACACCATACGATGGTGCCAAGGGAAGTCGCCATCTAAAAACGGATAATTAACAATAGGAAATTCAAAATCATCTCTCTTATCGTAAATTTTAGTATTAAGCTTCCCGTTAGAGATATAGATATCAATATCCTGGAAAGGGCAGTGTTCATTGTTAGTATTAGCTTTATTTAAAGTAATTTCAACAGGATAAATCTCTTTAGTGTACATTGTATATACTAAAGTCGTCATTATTGACTGCCAAAATATCATCCAAATATCTTAAAGTGTTATTAAATTTTTGTATCAAATGTTGTTTCGGTGGGTCTTTGCTGATTTTAGATATAACTTGTGATTCGTAACAATACAGAAACAGGTCCAAAATAAGTGGTGCACAGTTAGTCCCATTTTAATTCCGATAACCTGGCGATATACGGAATCTCCATACCGAACGAAAATGTTATCTATATAGTAAAAATCCAAGTGCAGATATCATATCAAAGCAGGTCCAATTGCCATAGTTCTTTTGTTTGTAATTACTGAAAAATTACCTAAAAGAGTTTGAACATATATATTCACATCTGACTTTTTAAATGCCCATTTAATTAGGTATGTAAATTTTTTCTTAATGTGATTATGAGGCAAAGTGGCATATAGGGTAGAAAATCAAAAGTTTGAACAGATTCAAAATCACCAATATGAGCATGTAATTTATCAAGTACTTCCAAAGAATTTTTCACACTCCTAAAGTAATTAATACCCCTATTTTCGTATACCTTGAAAAAATTATTAACAGGTTTTTGATTGTACCAAGTGTATTAGTAAGTACATTATAGAAAAGAGAGTTTAGTGGTAGAACAATGGCTAGAAGACGAAATAAATATATATTTGTAAGGTGTTTTGTGCAGCTTCGGAAGCCAATACATAGTTGGCACTTTCATGTTATTCGGTTTTGCTTGTAAAGAGGTAGCAATAAGTTTATGTGTGTTAACGATGTCTTTTTCCTAAAATTGTTTATATTAGGCCATACAAGAACTATTCTATTGTGAAAAATATTTCAACCTATACTGTAAGCCGACCTCTTAATTGACTTATATATTTCCCTGTTTCTACGATCAATTTTAATGGTCCAAATCTAATTGAAGATAACATTTTGACATTGAAGCCATTTAGTAAATACTTTTCCATTTCAAAATCAAGTGTGTTAATGCTTTATAAACCATTAACTTATCTGATTCTTCTACCCACGTTCTCCAACTCTGATAAAATTGGTCTAATGTAAGTTATTTTTTCAACAATGCTATTTCGCGCTTTGAAAATCGCAATGTATTGTAAAATAATTCTAGCATCACGTTCTGCTTCTCTCGTAGCTTAGTTTACTTTCGTCCCACTTTATGAACGCGTATTTAAAAAATAGCGGAGAATGATCGTTAAATTTCTTCAGTCCAAGAATTACAAAAAGTAAATTGACCAGCGGAGTCTACCATCACTTATCGTTATAGTCCGAGATTGCTCTGATGTCTGACGGCCTTTTTGTGATATGCTGGGGCCGTGGGACGTCAGGGCGCACTCCGTATAAAATGGTATAGAAAACATGGAAATTGCGAACCAGATTTGGGGCGGCAGTTTTTAGACTCGAAATCGTAATATATCCAATTATAAGTAGATAAATAATACATCAATCGATTCCTTATTATACATTTTATTTACCGACAATCTCCCTGTACCACAAAAGAAAGCTTTATTCCCTTCAATCCACCGTTTTCATCATTTTTAACTTTCACTTTCCGGATACAAAACTTTTATCTTAGGTTTTTGGGCACACTTTCGAATGTATTGTCGCTGATTCAAATCTAAAGATTTGCACTAAGATTATGTATTTTCCTACTCTGTTTGCACTCAATATTGATATTCTGTGGTCGGCATCGTCGATTTCTAGGCACACCAAATTGATTTTTAGTTCTTTGGATTTCGCCGCACCGATTTTTAGACTTTGTAAATTTTTTTAAAAAAAATTTGATAAAATGCTGAAAATTGACCCCAAATTCTTAATTTTCAAAAAATTAAAAATAAAAAATGTTCGCCGCTCCTAAAATTTGGTAAAAAATAGGATTTTCTTCCATTCTTTGCAATATTTTAGTTTTTAAAAAATGCGCCGCACGTAAATTTGATCTTCGCCTGAAAAAATAAATTACATTAAAATTTCGCTCGCTCGCACCTATTTGTGCCATGAAAAAAAATCCAAAGAACTGAAAGTCAATTTGGTGTGGCCCTACGTTTTCTTTAAGAACACAATTGAAGAGTTTGACAATGTAAATTATAATTTATTTATTTTCAGGTTCATGTCTTTAATCTGTGATCTTAGTTGCTCACCTTTGATTTCTGCTGTTTTCGATATATTTGTTTTTTATTTATTCCTTTTTTAAGAGATGGAACACAAATTAGAAATAATAAATAACAATTAAGCGGTAAACATTTGTTTCTATGTCGTAAACTAAATGTTCTTTTACATCTGTTGGATGCAGATTGCATTGAGGCGTAGCCTTAATTCAGAACTAAGGTTCCTCTTTTATAGAATATACAGAACGCAGTCTTTTACATTCCATATATATTTATACACATATATAGCTTGCACTCATTCTGACAAAATCTTTTCTTTCCTCATTGTACAACTTGCTTCACGTACTTCTTCTGTATCGGAAAAGCATCATTTTCTCTATCCCAAGTGGCCATTGATTGACCTTTTCATTATAGTTGACCATATATGTATATAGTAATATTAAATTAATTCAAAGATACAAATTAACATTCTGATTTCGTTCCTGTATGTATCGGAATGACCTTTCCCAAAAATTTATCCGAGGTCAACTGGACTATTTTGACCATCACGATTAACAGGATATAAAGACTCCAACGTCATAGTTAAATGTAATAAAATCCGCCCCATTTACCCTTAACAAGTTGGTTGAGAATCTTGGAATTAAATTTATTATCGCATTTATAGAAATAAAATTTTGAATGAAGCTTTGATCGGTACTTTATCGTACAGGATAACTTACTTTTTAAGCATACAGTAGCGTTGGATTTGTAATATGCTGGATTGCATGAGCATGTCGTATTACAGCTGGCATTCGGATGCATACATTCATTTTTGCTCGCACACGGTGACCCCAGATCGACAGCTACAAAAATATAAAGAAAAGGATAATATTTATATATGTTCTCGTCATTCTGAATTTATATAGTATAACTAATCTTCAAACTCAAATACTTCATGTACTTGAAATCTGCAATAATATACAAGTCTGTATCTGTTTTATAACTCTCATTAACACCTTATAACATGTAAAATGTGGGATCTGTAATCATAATCAAGGAATTAAATAACACAGTGACTGCATAATATTTTATGTGACTGCGTATCAACGTTTACATGGTTTATATGTTTTTATATTAACAATATTGACGAAGGTCATTCTAAGGTTAATTCCTATAATGAAGAAACGACGTTCATTTCGCATATTATATACTGAAATATTTGTTAAATGATTTAGGAACATTTATATATAGATTCTCCTTCAGGTACGAGTGAGTTAATATGGAATTTCTCATTATGGAGCTTTAGCGAGCGTGTTAAAATCTGAAATTTAACTGTCAGGGTGGAGAAATTCTATAACTCATGAGCAAATTGAAGGAGAATTTGTTTCTCCTATGATTTTCACCAAAAACCTCAAGGACATGCCGTTGCTACGCTTTTTTTTTTACATGAACGAAATTTCGAAACTTCTCTAATTACATCGTTACATATAAAAATGACCATGAACATTGATAATCAAATTTGTTTAAGTCCAAAAAACATCTATCGACCTCTACAAAAGACAAATCGTTTAATGTGGTTCTACTCTTCATAGGAAATTGGAACAAGAGGCTCCGTGGAGCCTGAATCGCTCACCAGGATTTTAGGTGACCAGAACTGACAAAGAGCTTTTAGATATGTAAGGAATTGTTCTACAGTGTCCAGCACTTCTAGATAAGATATGTAAAGAATTCTTCCAGTGTCCAATGTTAAACTGAGTCCAGCTGTGCCAGCTAGCTTGGATTACGATCGGCGCAAAAACATAACTTTTGTAGCAGACATTTATCCAAGGATCTTCATGCAACAAAAACATTTCAATTGGCTTAGTATTTTCCGACAAGAAGACATTTCTACAAATTTCCCCATAGTGTCCAATGTAAAACTAATCCGGCTGTGGCGACCATCTTGAATTTCAGATCGGCATTAAAAAAAACATAACAATTGTAGAGGTTCATCCAATGGTCGTTCATAAATAAAAATATTTCAAATGGCTTGGTAGTTTCTGACAAGAAGAATTTTGTACAAATTTCCCATAGCGTTCAATGTTAAACTAAGTCCGGTTGTGGCAACCATGTTGAATTTCAGATCGGCACAAAAAACATACATTTTGTAGAGGTTTATCCAATGCTTGTTCATACATAAAAACATTTCAATTGGCTTGGTAGTTTCTGACAAGAAGACTTTTATATAAATTTCCCCATAGGGCCAATGCTAACCTTAGTCCGGCTTTTACGGCCTTCTTGAATTTTCTGTTCGGCACCTAAAACATAACTTTTGTAGGGATTCATCCAAGGATCATTCATGCAACAAATCAATTCAATTGGCGCAGTAGTTTCTGACAAGAAGGGCTTTGAAGACTTTTGTAGTAGTCTTTCAAATGATCATTCACACATCAAAAACATTTCAATTGGCTTACTATTTTCTGACAAGAAGACCTTTGTACAAAATTACCCGTAGGCTCCAATGCTAAACTAAGTCCGGCTTGATGGCTTGAGTCCATCTTGAATTTCCTATCGGCACAAAAAAACTTTTGTAGAGGTTCATTTAATGCTTGTTCATACATAAAAACATTTCAATTGGCTTGGTAGTTTCTGACAAGAAGACCTTTAAATACAAATTTCCCCATAGGGTCCAATGTTAAACTTAGTCCGGCTGCGGCAGCCATCTTGAATTTCCGATCGGCACAAAAACATACCTTTTGTAGAGGTTCATCCGAGTATTATTCAAGCAACAAATGAATTCAATTGGCTCAGTAGTTTCTGACAAGAAGAGCTTTCAAGATAAGTCCAATCAGAATGAATTATCTACCCCTGGTAGCCACGTTGAATATCCAATCGGCACAAACACAAACGTACAGAACCAACCAATTAGCATTACTGCCAAGTTTGGTTCAATTTGGACTGGTGGTTTCAGAGAAGAAGATGAAAATGTGAAATGTGGACGGCCGACGGACGCAAAGTGATGGCAAAAGCTCACATGGTCTTTTAGGCCAGGTGAACTAATAAAAACAGTTCTGATCTGCTTTGATGTGCTCATTCAGTGAAATTCATTGTGTCGTCTAGTTTTACCTTGAATTTTAGCCTGCTACTTAATCCTTTCAAACTAATACAATGTAATAAATAAAATATTATTTTTAAATTCAGTATTTTTTTTTCTTTTCCCGTAAACCGCGTTGTTCATCTACTTATGATAGTATAATCACAAAGTAAAAGTTTTTTAAATTTGCACTTTAAATATTTTCTTTTCCGTGGTAACTTCAATTGCTAATACAGTAAAAATTATAGCAACAACAACAATATTCCAGTCCCAAAATTGACAACAAATAGTCCGGATTATAATTTTAATGTCTTTAGTTTGTCCCGTTTCAGTTGCTTATGTTTCAGTCTACGTTGATCCTTCCCTAATTTTTTGAATTTAACAAAAAATTACTTTACAATTCTTATATGATTTGCATATTTGGAAATACGTTCATATGAATGGTTTGTGAAGTTATTTAGTTTTGGACAAAGTTGCTGACTGAACTACTTTTCGTAACCAATGTAAACAAGATTCACCAACCAGTCTACAATTTACGTGTTATTCCTCAAATTCATTTTTGAAGAATTATTAACACATTTTTAAAGGAATTAGTTGGTGTATGAAATTGACCACGTCCCTCACAAACAAATGACATGTATTTTTTTGTGAGTGAATTGATCCATTTTATAAAGCAATAAATTCCTTTAAAAATGTGTTCAATTCTATAATAAATAAATTTTGGGGGAATTGTAATCAATTATTGATTGCATAAATTAGACATGTTAGATTCAAAATGGCAAAGGACGAGGCAATATTTTTTAATGCATAAAAATATGTTTATAACTTACCATGAGTCAATGATAATATGCACAACGATAGCACAAAAATATGCAAAACATACACAGCCTGATATACCTGAAAATAATGACTTTGCTTTAATATTTGCACTAAATTACATGTTTTATGCAATAACTAAACAATGGTTGAAAATTAAAAGCGGTAGAGAGATTTCCAGAAAATTTTTCAAAAGGTTTATATTCTTTTAAAAAGCAAGGGACCTTTTTAGTGGGAATACTATCACGACTATTAGTCTATTTGTTTATAATGCCCAACATCATGAACATGCGCAAGGAGCGTTTAGTTCATATGAAATGTTTTAAAATAAACGATCGAAAACATAATAAAAGTTAAAAAATCAAATTACGGTAATTAATCTACCAAATGAATAAATTAAAATTGTTTTTTATGAATATATTGTTATTATATACCATGTATAAAACAAAATATAGTAAACTTACCATTTTAATGTCCTATTATGGTGTATTATCGAAATGATTTCTAAGGAAGAAAATTTCGGGCAGTTTATATATACCCACGCATACCGAAGACTGTTACCTTGGTGAACATAAACGAATTCGGTAGCATACGTGATGATAACGACACATCGATTTGTAATCATAAGACTTTTGTAAACATGCTTGTTCGATTAAACAAGTAATTTGTCATTATCAATTTGAAGAATTTAATCAAAATTTAAAGTAGAAATAAATGATAAATTTGAAAATCAAAGAAATTATATGGCAGTGTTACAAAATCTTTAAACATCAAATTGTTTTTCCTTACAACCTATACACCGTAATTACAAAGACATACCAGACGTGTAACTATCTTTTTTTAACAAAAGACTGAAAAAAGGACAAATATACCTAAGGAGCAATCAAAAAAACGTAATCCATTGGACAGAAAAACCCGGGAAAACAAATGAACAACCACAAGCACACCAAATAAACACAGAAAACTAAAAAACAATGAACAACACGAACTCCTATAAAAACCAAGAGTGAACCCAGGTGCTCCGGAAGGGTAAGGAGTTCCTGCTCCATATACGACAACCGTCTTGAAGTTCAACAAAGTCAATCCGGGGGAAGTCACAAATCGGTGGAAGCACATGAAAGGTTACGACAGTGGGAACAGGTCCAACATCATCTTAGATATTGTAACACTGTAATGGTCAATCAATTCGTGATGACGACCGTAAAATTTCCTAAGTGATGACATCAACTTATTCTTGATAAAACCCTGGTTAAGAAGCTTTTGTGACAGCAGTAATCCTCTTTGCCGAAAGTCAGGGTAACTCACGCATGCCCTTGAAAATCGGATAAGCTGAGAAACGTAGACGCCATTGCAGGCGATGCTGGTATATTGCTACCCAAGAAGGGAAAATTAACAATAGGAAAGTTGAAGTCATCACGTTTGTCATAAAGTTTTGTCTTCAAATGTCCCTCATAGTCTATTTCAAGAAACAAATCCAAATATGAAACGGACTTTGGCGTATCTGTAGTATCCTTAATTTGAAGCTCACTGGGGTAGATAAGATGTAGAAAGTCTTGGAATTTGTGGTTATTTAACGACAACACGTCATCTATATAACGAAAAGTGAAATTAAAGGATTTGGCTAGTTTCTTTTTGTTTTCACGTAGTAACCCTTGAATAAAGTCCTCTTTATATGAGTAAAGAAACAGATCGGCAAGGAGAGGAGCACAGTTGGTTCCCATTCGAATGCCGATTGTTTGTTGATTAGACCGCCAAATTCAACGAATATATTGTCTATGAGAAAATCTAACATTTTTGTAATTTCATCTTCAGAATACGTTTTGTCAGAATCAGAGTGCTTCTTCACGAAATAAGCCTTTTCTCTACCTAGAACTAGAAATTTATACCTGCGTGTATACCTGAGTGTGCCATTTTTCTTGAAAAAACATTGAAGAACTAGTTGCTTTAACCGATCTTTAAATTTAGAATGTGGTATGGTAGTGTAGAGTGTAGAGAGGTCGAATGTTTTTTATGCCCAATTCGTTTCTAAGGCACTCAAAATAATAGTTCTTGCAGACAAAAACGATGTTATTGGGGGCTTTGTCAGCTGGGACAACTACATATTTGTCATGGAGGCGAGTCAAGTTTTCAATAACCTTAGGGTCTTTAAAGATGGATTTAGCTTTAGTGCTTATAGACCCTTGGAGGTTTTTAATGCGAATTTGTATCATTGACCTAATAGCCTTCACCCACTCTGAAAGTGTGTCAGCAGGTTCCTGTTCCTTTGAAGTCCATTTTCTGGCATAGTCCTCAACAGAATCCATCAGTAATTTGAAATTATATTTCCAATTAATTGGCTGAGGTTCTCGGTATTTGGGGCCTTTAGCTAGCATATTTTTTAGACTTGATTAAAACTAGATTGAGATCCCCAGTGATAACATGACCCACAGGACTATAATTGAATGGAGATGTCGAACAGAAGCAGTCATGGGGTTTAGACTTGAGGTCATCGGAATTAATGTCCCGCAATGCCCGTTTGTAATTGAAAATCTTGGTTGCAATGGGTTTTGTATAAGAATAAGAAATAAGTGGAACAATTTGGTCTTTGAAATATGGAGGAATTTTAGATTTTACTGTTTTGTGGTGAAGGATATTGTTGAGATTTATGGCATCCAAGCCTTTATTAACAAAGTTAACTTTGAGGAACGACCTTTGGTGAGATTCGTCGTTATGGATGCAAACTGGTTTGAATAATCTGTGAGAAGCAATATCCGATACCATAGCAGCGAGTTTTTATTCAGCTGAATTAAAATTCTTGATTTGTTGCTCCATTGCTTTTTTGTGGAGTGAGCTAAGCTTACCCAAAGAATGGAATATAGTTTAGTTCGAATGTGATGTAGTCCTAAAGGTTTTTGTATGTACGGCAATAACGCATTTAATGAGATGTCATGGTCAATAGGCGAAGTGTAATGTCGATGACCATGACTGCGTCTACGGCGTGGAGTTATAATAAAATTATTCATATATTGATTTCGCTGCATTTTGGGCTTGAAAGATTCCTAATGCTGTCAATTTTATCATTGCAACCATATGGCATAGCGGTACCCAATTCCTTAATCCAAAATTCTTCTGTTTGTTTGCGAAGGGGTGTGCTGAGGTTTGGATTATTAGTAGGGTGATATATTTTTTCTAATATACGGACTTTCATTGATAGGATGGAATGCTCAGGAAGGTTGAAATGTTGATAAACAACCTGATTGGCGTTGTTGCTAATACCTGATCTGTGTCCGTTCATTCTTGTATTTAACCTACCTTTAGTTTCACCCACATAAACCAAGCCACAGAGATTACATTCTACAGCTCATACGATATACAAAACGAGGAAAATAAATGGAAATGGTGAGCTGTCAAAATGGGAATTAAACGACTTAAATGTACAAAATACACAAGCCGAACAAAACCAAATACAAAATCGTAAAACAACAACCAAACTAAAAAGTTAAAATAACTCAACGTTTTGATGAATATGGCCTTGATCACGAGCATGGAAAAATTATTGGGTGTTGACTCTTGGAACCCAGGGCAGGACTGAGTCCGTACATAAAATGTACCCAAAACATTTTTTTACTTGTGATGAAGGCCTAGTGTATTTTGTAAATTTAAGTCGCTGTGACAGCTCACCATTTCCATTTAACTTCCTCTTTTTTTTAACAAAAGTATTAATGTATAGAGCTTCTGGTTATTGTTCTGAACGTCAGTAAGAAAAATACCTATTGTTACGGCCAGAAATCACCTTTGAATTGTAGCCAACAAAAGACACAAATCAATAATAAAATTTAACAAGATTTATTCTACACAAGTGTACAAGAAATATGACAACTTTTTCAGAATAAGGTCTCAATTCTTCTCACAAGATGAAAATAGATGTGGTATGCACAATCCTGACCGATACTGCTATATCTCAATACAGTCCCAAGTTGAAAAAGTGCAGAATTGATTGTGTAAAAAGTTAAAATTGCATCAAAATAAACCAAGTCCACCTTCAAATCTTTGTCAGCTATAAAGGTCATGTGATGACAAAACAGTGATTTAATTGGCTAGTTTTGTTTATTGATACTTAGCTAATGAATATTTATACAATGTTATAAGCGTTCAATTATCAGCTAGATTAAAAATTATAATTAACTTAAAATAGAAGAACACAAACTTGTGTCACATAAATCATATTATTTTCAGTAAAATGTAATTATCAAAATCATGGCACAAAGTTCCATAAAAAAGTCATCGCGTTAAAGCTAGGTTCACCCTACCGATCAGGTCAACTCCATCAAGCCCGATCAAGACAGATTAAACGATTGGGAGACTGGTCTGATTCGCTCGACAAGAATGTTCGGGGTGGTCTACCTTGCTCGGCATCGCACCGACTTTCTATTCGACAATTTTTAACATGTCAAAAAAAACTCGAGTAGGGATCGAGCGGTCGAATTGATAGGGAAATGATCGTGTAGAGATCGAGTTTGGTCGGAATACAAATATTTTACCGATCAGTACTCGATCATCTCCACCTTTACTCGACCAATATCCGATCGTTTTTCCTTTGACTTCGAATTTGAGGACTTTTCAGACTGTTTTGTCGCTTCGTTATTCTTTTGCCGATATTTAAACCATTGTCTTTTTTCACCACAATTTTGAACATACCTTCTTTTAAAATTTTTTCCTAGGCTTGCCCTAGCTCCATTTGAAAATCATATCAGCATGAAATTTTGTCACTAAATACCTTAAAATGAGATCTATTTAAGGTTAAAAAGGCGTTTTAAATAGTTGTCAAAAATAACAACAATACGTGTACAAAATTCCTACATTACTGAAAAGAGCTACCAAAAGGCAAAAGCTTCAAAATCTACCATGAAATATGTCTGTCGCCAAATCTGCTTCACTTCAAAAAAATTATAAATAACGGCTTTAAGCAATAATTTCAAAGAAATTTAAAGTATAGAAGGTCATACAATCAACAAATACACCATGGCTTAAACTTTACTCCCAAATGAGCTTCTAACACCAACATTTACTTACTATTACACTTTAAACCTAGTTATCTGTTTAAAAAATTTGGCAGTGTAATTCATTTGCAAAATTTCTATATAATAAAGGCTAGTTGTTTACAAATATATCAAAATTATTGCTGCAAAGTTCTTTTCTCTTTTACCTGTAGTTTCAGGGTAGACGTTTAGATGAATTTCTTTGCATGAGTTCTGTGTTGAAGTAAGTTCAGGTATGGAATCCATCTTGGTAGGGGGTCAGGACCATCAGACACAATCACGAAAAAGGATGTTGGTTGGAGACAGGTTTATCTGAAACAGGATCACCTAAGGACAATAGCTGCCTACTTAGATTCAAACTATACCTGTGGTTTCAAACAAGAAGGCTTAAAAGTGATTTTTTTTCTATGTGATCCTTTTTATACCCCCGTCGTAGACGAGGCGTATTGTGGTATACCAATATCCGTCCGTCCATCCGCCAACAGTTTGTACCATAACTCAAAACTTCAATCAATTCTCATGAAATTTTAACACAATACTAGAATTGACGGAAGAAAGCTCCCCTTCTATTTTGAGGATTTTCAATTTTGTCATTCTGGAGTTATGGGACTTAGATTAAAAAAAGTCTTTTTTTTCACATGTCGCGCACTAACTCGAGTACACCTAGATTAATTTTCTTCAAACTTCAACAAATTTTTACAAATGGTGGTCTGAAGGTCTGTGTACTTTTTGGCGATTAGATTGTCCAAATATAGGATATTTTTCACATGCCCCACACTAACTCGAGAACTGCTTGACTGATTTTCTTCGAACTTTAACACGTTATTACAAATGGTAGTCTAAGGGTCTGTATACTTTTATTAGATTTCCACTTATGTCATTCCAGAAAATCAATTTCCCACATGTCACGCACTAACTCGAGTACGCCTTGACCGATTTTTTTTAAACTGCTTACACAATGATGATATTTAGTTTATTGTTACAGTGTTATAATTTAGATATGTTAAGCTGCTAAAAGAGTAACATGACACTTATAATTTGCTAAACAAATCAATAACTTCATAGCTGTTACTGGGGAGGGGCGTATCATGCGCATATGGCGCAGCAGTTTATCATATCACCGCTCAGATTTCTTCTGTCTTTTAAAGTTTTTTTTTAGATATGACGGGCTAAAAGGGCCAAAAAAGCAATGTGGCTTTATGTGTAATTTTTTATTTTTCATCCAATTCTTATGGGGATTTTTGCTTTTGATTCACCTTGATGAGAGTTTCCTTTCCATAAATGTAACAAAATGTTTTCAATCTTTTATTTTTTCCGAGATAAAAAGGGTCAAACCTGCGGTTGTATCATGCTGCACTCAGCGAATTTAATTGAAGATCTCCTGTATTGACCGTCTAGGTCAGAATATAATGCTATCAGACGCAGTTCTGAAAGAAGACAAAATAAAGACCATTTGCTGCCAACTTTGATACAGTTGCCTAGGTTGTTTCAGATAAGATTTAATTTAAATGAGTTTTCTAATAAGGACATGTTAAACTAAGCTTGGTTTTTGTTTGATTTATAATAATTTTATTTGTATTAAACGAAAGGGATTGGACACAAGTTTTTCCAACTTATGAAGTCCTCTCCCAAGTAATATGAGTAACAATTAGTAAAATCTCATAACAACATATTAAGAAAAGAGCATGCATATACAAACAATCTTAACATATTGAAAAATTGAACAGCTATTTAACATTTAACATATGGTTGAGTACGATTTGAAAGACAAGAAGGATAGGATGGGTGGGTGATGACTTATATGAAGGAGGGGTGTTTACCTGAACGAAAAAGTATACTCATTCAAGCAAAAATTGTTTGAACCCTTGATAAACTTGATGGATGGATGAATTATTGTTTAACATCCAGTGGCAACCAGGTGCATATCAGGACGAGAACATGTTGATATGATAATGAATATGATCCCTGTTTTGTTCTAGACCGACACGCTAAGTCTGATTTTTAATGTGCTAGCTCACGCGGTAACTGTCCGCAGGAAGACATCACCTCACTCGGACACATTATACTGACTCCGAGCCGACCAGTCTTTGCTCTTACTCCTATATGCCGCGTGCTTGGCGGAGAAGCAGCAAATACCAGTTTTAATGTCTTTGGTTTGACCCGGCCGGGGATCGAACCCGCGACCTTCCGCGCTTGGGGCGAGCACGCTACCACGAGACCACCGAGGCGGTCTGATAAACTTGAAGACTTGTTGGAAAATAAATACATTCTCTTCAATTGGAACAACCTTTAGTTAATACTTCAATATTTATTTCCACTGGTAAAAAATTTAATGACCGAAATAAAGTGTTTCGTATATCCTGATATAGTGGGCAGTGTAAGAAAAAATGGTAGACGTCCTCATATAGAGCACCACATCTACAAGAAGGATCAGAAATTATATTTACTCTAAATAAATCATGATTTAGAAAAGATGAAAAACAGCGAAGTTGTGTTAGGCAGATTTTAAGTTTCCTTGGACCATAAGCGTAGTGTCTTGGTACTGTGCGAGCATTCGAATTTCTTCCTTTCATTGCCCGTTTAAATTCGGATATTGTATCGAAGTTACGTACAGTTTCATCGAGTTTATTCCATTCTCGAATATTAGAGGGAAGAAAAGATTCACTAGTTAGTGTAAGTCTACAAAAGGGGATTATAATGTCAGAACCATTACGTAAGGGATATATAGTAGTGCTCTGTATACTTGGAGGAATTAAGTTGCATAAATATTGAGGTGTATTTCCATTATGGATGTTATAAAATAAATTTAACTTTCTTGTTTTTCTTCTTGCCCAAATTGTTTCCCAACCAAGTTCACTGTATAAATATTCAGTTTTAGTAAAAATAGGCAAACCAGTGACTATTCTTGCGACTTCTAATTGCAGTTTTTCTAATTTATCTGAATAAACAATACCGCAGTTGTCCCATACTTCGAAGGCATATTCAAAAAGAGGACTAATATATACTAATAATTTTTCCAGATTTTCCCTGCTTAAACCGAATTTTAATTTTTGTAAGATACATAAATGTTTAGAAACGCTATTAATAATATTATCGATCATCACAATCGACAGACAGGATTATTGGAAACAATTCCTAAATTGCTGGTTTGGTTCAAACTGGCAACTTGGTTCCAAACAAAATTGTTCACTGAGGCTTCCCATAGGTTCTTATGTTAGAATAAGTTCGGCTGTGGTGGCCATCTAGGTTGACATTTCGAATCATCAGACACAATTCTGAATGGACCGTCTGAGGAACATTGCTGACAAGGTTGGTACTAATTGACAAGGTAGTTTCAGAAAAATTTTTAATGAATTTTTCCATAGGGTCCTATAAAAAAGGATGTGGTGGCCATCTTGGTTAATAGTCAGGATCATTGGACACAATTCTGCAAGATGCTCATCTTAGGACTATTGCTGTCATACACGTTTGGTTTTAATTAGCTGAGGTTTTCAGCCAAGAATATTGTTCAATGAATTTTACCATAGGGTCCTATGTTAAACCAAGTTCAGTTGTGGACGCCATTTTTGTAACAAGTCTTGGTCATCAGACACATCTAAGGACCATTGATGACATTTTTGGTACCAGACAGTGGTTTCAGACAAAATTATTTCTAAATTAATTTTCCATATTGTCGAATGTTAAACTAAGTTCGGCTGTAGGAATAATTTCGATGACTGATTATATATGTTTATTACCAAAGTCATATAACTATAGGTACAATAATAGTATACAGAAAAAGATACAGCAGAAGGTTGTGTAACATGATAATGTAATAATACTTTATATTAATTCAGACCTTAACTTCATGGCTCTAAATATGAATTTACCAAGATTACACAAATCTTTAACATTATTTGAACTTAATACTGAAATACAGACATATTATTCATGTTGCAATAGAATTATGTAGAATGCAAAAGACCTTGCTCGCAAAACAATGTAAAATAATCCCATTATGAATTTCCCCAGCTAAGTGAGTATATCTCGCGCTTTCAACCACGTCATGCCCATTGCCGCTGACAAAATCAGGTACATATTCAAGTCATACCAATAAAATGTATCACAAAATACCGAATAAATCTGATGCACTGTATGGCCATTTCGTTGACTGACAACTCATTAGCAGTGCTCGAGATCAAAATGTTGGAAATCCGGTTAAAGATATAATGATGAATTAAAAAGCACAATCATTAAAACCGAAAACAATTAAAACAAACAGGAATCCAAACTCAGCTAAGGCACCAAAAGGAATAGCCTTAGAAATTTCTGGTAAATTTTCGGCAAATTTTGAACAGACAATATAAAGGTTTTATTCCAGACCTGTTCCTAGCAAACAAACTGTAACTAAAATCGTGCTAGTAATATTAATACGAGTTGGTTTTGTGTATTTATATATTGTGGGCACCAAAAAAAAAATGTTTCAACTGTGAAATGTATATGGCATATACCAGAGATCACAGTAGGTTCTTCTTAGTAAGGGGACGTTCATATTCAAAATCATGAACATGGTCGAAATGTTTCGAGTTCACTGATTGTCTAAAATGAAGCAGAAGAGATGTATGTATTACTAGGTTCCTCGTTTCAAGTTCCTTTGGGTATTTATACTTAAATACAAAAAAAAATTGCTTGGTTTACCTTTTTAGCCCAGAAGCATGGGTGAAATATATATAGCACTCGTGGCTGATTTCATTTCATTATTTAGAAGCCTTTTTGTTTAGAACAAGACAAGTTTAAGGTTTAACGCAACTTCATTAGGAAAGGCCATTGTGAAAGTCTCTTCTACTTTATTCTTGTTAAAACAGCGTATAATTTAATTCGGTTTTATTGAAAAAGATATCAGCTATACTATAACATTACAAAGGGTGTCGAAAAGAAGTCAGTGTAAGTCAGTCTGCTCAATGTAAAACTTTTTCTACTAAATTAATCGATTCATTTTACAAACTATAAATATGTTATCAAAAATAATTTATAAGTAAACCAAAACACCAAAACTCCGTTACGACATGTTCTGTAATATTCCTAGATAATTACAATGAGTATCATCTGTTACTTTCACAACCGAGAATAACATATTTCTAGCTTCAACATTTCCCTTTTGTACTATATTGTGGTCACAACCATATTTCCCAGATATGTAAGTAAAATGCATGCAAACAAAGGTGCCGTCCGAGCTGTAAGAACTGTCATACATGAACTACCCACAATACATTATTTAAGAATGATTAACAAAAACATATAGTGCTTGGAACACAGGCCGTATATCAGTGGATACAGTATTGTAGTAGATTTTGGGTAGTGAGACCCAAACGGAAAACGTGAGCCGTCCCACAATGCATCTCTTTCTCTTTTGCATCCATTTTGAAGACAACTGAACCATATTTAGCAGACACAGAATCTTGAAGAATCTAGTACTTTGTATCAGGGATTTTACGGGATATTTTACTTACCGATACTCGTTATAAGCCCTGACTTTTTGTCAAATAGCCCGACATATAACATAAATATTTGCAAGAACAACGCGGCATTTTTGAAGAGAACAGAAGAAGAATACAGAAGAAGTTTTTTATTAAATAAATTGTGTTTGTCATATACAGATTGGGGGTAATATTCTTCACCATGTCAAACATTTATATTAATACCTGCTCCTATGAGGACCTATTACAGATCCCAGGTTTTGGCCCCAAAATTGCGGAACAAATCATGGTCATAAGGGAGGTGGAGGGATAATTAAGGGAAGAGAATTTAGCCAGGGTCCCCCATCTTAGAATAACACCAGATCTCATGAGCACGCTGGACTTCTCTCAGGGGGGAAGGGAACCTAAGTGTTATGGGAGGACAGGGACAGCCGGTAGACCATCCATATTGGGAACAGGGGCTGGGATTTCCTACCATGGGAGCCCAGGGAGGCCTGACCAGGCAGGTGATTCGGGGGGGGGGGGGGGGGGCACACACTGATAACCACATCCCGTATGTCGATCAGTCAGGGTGGGGCCAGAGTAGTATATACACAGGTGGGGACCCTCCACAGCAAAGGGCTAATAGATATCAAAACAACCGATATGATAATTCAAGCAATACGGACCATGGGGAGGTGGATGGTAAAAATCAATATGGTCAAACGTGGGAGGCCAAGGTCTGCAGGGGGGCAGGAGAGTTGCCCTACAGAACACAGGCCCAGTGGGACAGGGACAATCAAATGCCACCGGGGATAGGACAAGATAGTCTGGCCAGGGATCAGGTGGATAAATTGAAGGGGTATAGTACACCACACCCAAGTAATGGAGGGCCAATGGGGGCACCCCATGGGACACCCATGGAATACATGCAGGGCAGTAGGAGTGTAGCTCAGGGGCAGGGCCTTAGAATTGAATCTTCGGTAGGGCCTAATAGAGGGATAACAGAAACACCCAGAAGTAGGTTTAGTAGGTGGCAGCAGAGCTCTCCTCTGACACAGGGTCCAGGGAGGGGGATGAGGCCCACGGAATGCCCACCCCAGACGTTCAGGGGGCAGGTGGAGGACTCAGTTTAACGCCCTTTCAATACCACACAGTGGGAAAATAGGGGCCCAAGAGACCAGAGACAAGCGGAGAAGGGGGTATGGAGGGTATGCTGGTGTCTAGAGGGGAAGGCTAGCGAGTATTATGCCCTTATAGCTGAACGTAATAGGGAGGTAGGGTACTCAGAACTAGTCCAGAAATTGGAAAAACCCTTTGGGTTTAAAGAACTCCCGGAAACTGCACAAGTTCAATTTCAAAATGCCCGCCAAAATTAAGAGGAGTCCCTTGAAGACTGGGCAGATACGGTGTTATCACTGGCTACCAGGGCTTTTAGGGAGCTCCCGGAAGAACACATGTACCAACAATCTGTTTTAAGGTTGTGCCAAGGGGCAGCAGATAAGGAAGCGGGTAGTGCGGCCTCTAATGTTCGCCCTAAAAGCATTGAGGACGCAGTGGATAAAATTAGGTGGCATAACAACCAGGCTATCTATGGAAAGCCCTCAAAAAGGGAAATTCGACACGTCGAATATGTTGGTGCATATGGGGATGGCATGCTCACACCACAAGTGTGTGCTACTGTTCTGCCCCAGAAGGGGGGAGTCTCCGGGAAGATAGAAATTGCCACAATAGAAAAATGTCTGGATAAGGTGGAGGGCGTTGTGTCAGAATTGCTGACTGAACTGAAGAAACTGAATGCCAGGGGGCGTTCCCCGGTAAGAAGCCCTTCACACGGGAGGACCGAATGCTATCATTGTGGGCAAACAGGTCATTTTAAACGGAAATGCCCGAAACATCCGACTAAGGAGCCCCTCTCCAATGGGTCGTAGTAATCCAACAGTTTGTTTTCATTGTGAACAACCTGGACATATGAAACGGGACTGCCCGAGTCTTCAGGGAAGGGATAAAGTTGTTACTTTTGCAGACCAGGTAGTTGGGTTAGATTTAAAGGGTAATGGTGGAGAGGGCCTCAGTAGGGAGAATTTGGTGGATGAAGGTACACCACATGTGAGGGGGGTAGACGAGGACGTAGTTGAGGACAGCAGTGAGGGGATTAAAACAGTAGAAAACAGGCTGGGGAAGGATAACTTGTTATCTAGTACCCTGGCATACATTCTTCGACATGAGGCGGTTAAGTGGGGATTGCAGATTGCCCCAGGGGGTTATGTTGAAGTACAGGAATTGCTAGAAAAACACCCTGGGATGCAAGGTTTTAACACAGAGGACGTACTAAGGGTTGTAAAAAAAGAAAACCACACTTTTCAGTATAAACAAGAGGGGACTCTGGGAGTATCAGGGTTAGGGCAACACAGGGACATTCTTTTCCTTTTGAGGACCCTGAATTACAATTGATTGGGGCAGGGGATGCTCCATATTGTCTATATTTTACAACATTCTCTGCATGGGAGGCAATAAAGGAAGCAGGGATCACCCGGATGAAAAGAGTATATGTACCCCTGTATAGGAATTTCCCAAAGACATTAAAACCACATTTGGAATTGGCCCTAGGATTAGATGTTGCGAGGGCCCAGGCAGAAGGGTATCAATTCTGTCAATCACAGGATGGATTAGTTCTGTGCCCAGGTAACTCAGAGGGTTGGCTGCCATTAAAGTTTGTAGTCAGCGTGCAAAAACTTAGCACGTGAATTTCTTAGCCCGAGGGAATGGGAGGCAGGGAAAGAGACAAAACCAGGGGAAGGTACAAATGATCTGTGTGACCCCAGAGTAGCTAGATCCTAGGCAGAAGAGGTTATAGGGGGAGGTTTTTTCAGTGAGCTGCCCTGGGAACTGAAGGGGCAGGGAGTCTGTTGGGGGAGAGAGGCAGGTGGACCTAGGTGAAATGGGGGAGATAAACCCCCAGGAG
Organism: Mytilisepta virgata; assembly: GCA_028015205.1. Taxonomy (NCBI): domain Eukaryota; kingdom Metazoa; phylum Mollusca; class Bivalvia; order Mytilida; family Mytilidae; genus Mytilisepta; species Mytilisepta virgata. The sequence goes on from CM051521.1 coordinate 74,821,837, forward strand.
GAAGTAGGTACTGAAGAGGGGGTAAACCCCCAGGAGGAAATAGATACAGAAGGGGGAGGTAAACCCCCAGGAGGGAGTAGATACAGGAGACCAAGGGGAGGGCTCTGATAATTCAGAATCCGAGGTCAAACTAACGAAACAGTCCCAGGGAAATCACAACGAATATCTATGTGGCCCCTATTGAGGATGAAATGCTTTTTGGTTTTGACCTCCTGAGGGAACAATGGATGGAATTGCATTTAGCAGAGGGTCAGTTAAAAATCGGTCAAGAAAAAGTCCCCATGACTACAGCCGCGGTGGGGGGTCTAACAGAATCAGCTGATGTAGTAGTGACAAGGAAAATTAGGGTCCCCCTAATTCCGTTATGAGGGTAAGCTGTACACTACTTAGGGGACTTCCTGAGTTCATGGTAGAGGCGGGCACCCATTCAATTTGTTAATCCCACGCACATTCCATTTGGCGGGGGTTAATCCGGTAGTGTGCCCCATCAACACTTCAGACAAACATGTTGTCGTGGAGAAGAATGAGAGGCTGACAAGGGCTATGGAGGTCACCCCTGTGAGGGAAATCGATACCAAGGGGATTAACCAAGAATACAATAGAGTTGAGGATATTATACCACCTCATCTGCGGGACTTGTATGAAAGATCTAGGGGTGTATTGGAGGAGGGACAGAGGGAGAAATTGGCCTGTCTATTGAGGGAATTTGGGGATGTTTTTGCTATAAGTGAATTTGACCTAGGCAATTTTACTGCGACTAAGCACACAGTTGACACCGGGGACAATAAGCCCATTAAGCAACGCATGAGGAGGACCCCAGTAGGTTTCGCCCAAGAAGAGAATGCCCATCTGGAAAACATGCTTGAGGCAGGGGCTATCCAACCATCTTCTTCCGAGTGGTGTTCTTGACCCGTTCTAGTAAGAAAAAAGCACGGGGGCGTCCGTTGTTGTATTGATTACCCGGCCTTGAACAATGTCACCGTCAAATATGTTTTCAAGTCAGAGGATAGGCAAAATAGGCCAAAGACCGCCTTTATTTCTAAATACGGGCTGTATGAATTTTGCAAGGATGGCCTTTGGTCTCTGTAACTCCCCGGCCACGTACGCCCGTGTTATCAACATGTTACTCAGGGGACTGAACTGGGACGTAGTTTTGGCCTTCCTGGATGACATCCTTGTTTTGGGAAGGGATTTCGAATCCCACTTGGCCAATCTACGGGCTGTTTTCGGGCGGTTCTGGGGATATGGCCTTAAACTGAAACCCAAGAAGTGTTAACTATTTCAAGAGAGGGTAGAGTTCTTGGGAAGGGTGGTGGATAGCAAGGGAATTGAAGTGGGACCTGCGTATGTGGAGGATATAAAAAAATGGCCCGCCCGGAAGAACACTAAGGAAGTAGAGAGATTTTTGGGGTTTGTCAATTACCACAGGTCATTTATACAAGGGTATGCCCAGCTCGCCACCCCTTTACAGAATCTGACAGGCAAAAGACCCTTTAAAAAGGGGGAGGAGGAACAACAGGCTTTTGAGGGGTTAAGAGACGCATTGATGACCGCTCCAGTCCTGGCTCTCCCTAATACAGTGGACCCGTTCATCCTGGACACAGACGCATCTGACCTTGCTATTGGGGCGGAACTCGTACCGGTCCAAGAGAACCAAGAACGGGTGGTGGCTTATGCAAGTTTAACATTGACCCCTGAACAGAAACGGTACTGTACAACACGCAAGGAGCTGTTGGCTATTGTGAAGTTCACTCGTCAATTTCGGCAATATTTGCTGGGCCGACCCTTTTTGGTCCGCACTGACCATAATAGCCTGACCTGGCTTCTCCGTTTTAAACACCCACAGGGACAATTGGCCAGATGGCTCGAGGAATTAAGCCAGTATCAAATGACAGTGCAACATCGGGCGGGGGCTAAGCATACAAATGCCTTTCCCGGATACCCCGAGAGGGCCCTTGTCAGGAATTTCAGGTGGATTCAGATCTCACTAGGTTGCCCTGTGAGGGATGTACTTATTGCACCCGGGCTCAGGAAAAGTGCCAAGGATGTGGATAACGTAGTTTCCCTCAGTCACCGTAACGGGGGAATATAACCATAAAAGCAGTCAGCAGAGGAGGAGTTCAAGACCCTGCTCGTGTGTCTGGGATGGAGGTGGTCTGTAGAGACGAGAAATGGAAATATTTAGTGGTAGCGAAACGCCCATGGTTAGGCTATTGCAGGGGAGCCAGGGGTGGCGTTAGGTAAATTCTCAGCTGAAGAGATCAAGCAGACCCAGAGGGAGGACCCCGATTTCAGACCCCTTATTCAGTGGTTAGATGAGGGAACGGACATTGAGGGGGAGGTATTTTCAGACAAAACCCTCATGCCAAATTCTATCCGATTAACCGGAATTGTTTCAGGAAGGATGGTCGAGGGCAAGTGTTTTACAAACCTGATCAGGGGGCCGAGGGTATGCTGTTGGTACCTAAAAAATGGAGAGGAAGTCTTGGGGTTGTACCATGACCTTCCGTCAGCTGGTCACCAAGGGGTAGATAGGACACGGGAAAGAATCAAACAGTTCCATTTTTGGCATGGTCTGGGGGTGGACGTGGAACGGTATATTGTGGGATGTAAACCCTACATCAAAGTAAAAAAGCTAACCGAAAAGCTAGGGTTCCCATGACACTCTTTCAGGCAGGGGCACCTATGGAACGGGTACACTTAGATTTTGTGGGGCCATTACCCAAGACCGACCGGGGAAATGAACATGTGTTAATGATGGTGGACCAGTTCACTAAGTGGGTGAACCTCTCCCCTCCCAGACTGCTGAGGTAACAGCTAGGGCAGCTGTCAATGAATTCTTCTGCCGCTTTGGGTACCCTTTTGAAATATTCACTGACCAGGGGCGCAACTTTGAGAGTCAATTGTTCCGAGCCGTGTGTAAACAGCTGCACATCCATAAAGCTAGGACAACCCCATATCGCCCTTAGGCAAATAGTCAGGTAGAGCGATTTAATCGCACATTTTTGGCTTCTGTAAGATGTTTTGTGGGGGTAATCAGAAGAGTTGGGATTTGAACTTGCACAGTTGGGGGTGCAATTAGAGCATCCATTAACAGAACAACAGGGTTCACCCCAAACAGGCTTATGTCGGGAAGGGAGGTGAATATGCCAGCGGAACTAATGTTCAAACCCCCTACCGAGGGAGAAGATCAAGACAAGGAGAGATATATAGCAGAACTGGAAGAGGGAATGTGGGAAGCACATGAAGTTGCAAGAGCAAATCTTGAAACAGCACAAGCCCGGGCAAAATGGATTATGATTTGCGGATTACCAGTACAAAGTAGGGGATGCCATCTACCAATTAGACACAGCAAATATCCCTGGTAAATGTAAAAAACTAAGTCCGGTGTGGAAAGGCCCAGGGGTAATAATAGAAGTTCTTTCCCCATACCTTTATAAGGTGAAATGAAAAAAACTGTATATACGACTAAACTTGATCGTCTCAAACCATGTAGTGACCGGGAATTACCGAGCTGGATCATTAAAGAACAAAAGGGGTTGACGTCCACTCCGGGAGAACCTGACTCGGTGGGGCGGAAAGTCCAGATCCAGGGGAAGAAGCGGGAAGGATTAAGAAGAATGTGTTAAAGGGTAACCAAGTACAGGATGGAGAGGTGTTACCTACTCATGGAGAACCAGGAGAGAGACAGGGAAGTGAAGGAAATACGGCGAAGCCCCAGGCTAAAACTTACTGTATTTGTAAGGGACCTTGGGCAGGCGAATTTATGATCGGATGTGATAAGTGTGGGGATTGGTACCATGTGAAGTGTGTAGGGGTATCTCCTCGGGAGGCAGAAGACATGGGTGGTGAAGAATATATATGCCCAGAATGTAGCAGGTGTAGGGACAAAGAAAATGAGGTAGCAGGTGATAGGGGGACCCGGAAAAGGGTGCCCAGAAATAGGAGACAGTAAGGTAAAGGGTAGGTAGAGAGAGTAAACAGGGGGTGGGGGGCACAGATGGTTTAAAATAAGAGCAAGGGGGTAGGTAGGGGAAATGATAATGGCGGGCTGGGGGAAAACAAAAATGTAAATAATGTACATACGTTTCAATTGGTTTTTTATTATATTGTGGGAGAGGGGATGTATGGTCGGGCTTCTACCCATGTGGGATGGCTGGGGGGAAACTTTTGTGGAGAGGATATGGGTCTCACACAAGTCAAAATTTTATAAATTTGATCTATTTTGGCTTTTTAACAAAACGGGGGGGAGTGTAGTAGATTTTGGGTAATTAGTGAGACCCAAACGGAAAACGTGAGCCGTCCCACAATGCATCTCTTTCTCTTTTGCATCCATTTTGAAGACAACTGAACCATATTTAGCAGACACAGAATCTTGAAGAATCTCAGCGCAAGCGAAGATTACAAGCCAGAATTATTAAGGTAACTTAAATAAGTGACTTTACTTTAGTATCAATGTTATCATCTTATCGACATTTACACATATCTCGATTCCTTTCCTTGTACAAAATACATACAATGGCTCGTGTTCATATATTCTCTAGTAGTATTCTGTTACGGAGTATCCTGAAACATATGCAAATATATGGGATTTCCTCTTACAATAATTTATCTCTGATTTCCACCATTTAATATTTAAAATTTTGATGACATAAAATAAACACATATTTTGTCATGAATTCAAATCACGTTCTTCACCAAGAGTTAAAATAAGGTTCAAATTTTGCACCGGAGTGAGGTATACTCCAACGTTTGTCAAACTTCAAGTTTTAGATTTTTACATATTAGATTATATAAGCCCTCATTTTATTGATCACGTTTAATTGGTGAATAGTTCAAGAAGAAACGGATTAACCTACTTTCTATATTCACGTGTTGCGTATACATTAATTATTTGTTTTTAAAAATCAAAGTATGTTCCAAATAATCAGATTACTATAACGCAATGAAAATCTAATGTACTTTTACATGAAAGTGCAATGACATCAGTTTGCGTTTAATTACCAATAAGGCTTGCGAATGCTAAATCGCAAAAAAGCATTTGCTTCTTGGTGTTATTTTTTTCGTTGGATATCGAACATTTTCTCAGAAAAAAACTGACTACCGGGGAACCAGGCCATGTAAAAGGTCCAGATATGTGACATGCCCCTACACCATGGATACTAAAGAGATCTTGGGCCCTGACAACAAATACATAATTCAAAATGGGTATATCTGTACAGATATAAATTTGGTTTACGCAATCGTCTGTACGAATTGTGATAAGGTATATATCGGAGAGACATGTTGTCGCCTTGGTGACCGCTTTGCGGAACGCTTGCGTTCTATAAAGAATGGAACTAATTGTCCAGTTGGCAATGACTTTTGATTACCTGGTCACAGCTCGTCAGACGTCCGCGTAACCGTTTTAGGACAATTAACGGAGGAAGACAATACAGACAACGCCTTGAGAAGAAAATAATTTTTAGCCTGGGGACACTCCGACCCCGTGGAATTAATGTAAAAAATTCTTAATTTCAATTTATTTACTAAGTATGCAAACTAACTTTTTGCGGAACAGTTATCTTATACATGGTACGTTTTCTATACATCATAACGTCAAATATATTATTTTAATTATATTTACTATATAGTTTTACTATCTACCTTGCCATTTATGTATTTTCTATGAAGTACGTTTACTGATCAACACCCACATGAAATAATGTTTTGTTTTTGTTTAGTTTTTATGTACGGACTCAGTCTTGCTCTGGGTTTTAACGAGCCAACACCTTTTTATTTTTCTTTTTTACCTGCTCGTGATGAAGACCATATTGGTCGAAACGTTGGGTATTTTAAACTTTTTAGTTTGTTGTTTTTTTACGATTTTATATTTGGTTTTGTTCGACTTGTGTCTCTTGTACACTTGCTGTTTACTATCATCACTTTGTTCAAGATTTTGTTACCAACTTGTGAAGTATTTAACTACGATGAGGAATTACATGGTTCGGGTGGATTGAAAACATTAGGAAGGACACCGGATTTAGATAGTATTGAAAAATTATTCAACAGTATCAGTTTAAACAAAAAAGCACTGGATTATAATCCGTTAACAATAAACTATGTTTACTTACATACCTGTTAAAGAAAACATCCACAATCCTAAAATGGTGAAGAGTTAAAAATTCTGATATCCCTACAAATAAAAGAAAATTTGTAACTTAAATCATAGTTTCGTTAATAATTATTCTATGACACAAATTTTCACACTGTAAAGCCCCCTTTACACTGGTCGATAATCTTTCACGCTGCTACTACGCTCTCCTACGTTTTCGCTACGATGCCTGCGTTTGTGGTACGTTCAAGCTACGACAATAACACGATCACACGACGCCCCTAGGCCGATGTTGTACGACCTCTCACGATTGTGACACGACATCGATACGCGCTTGACGATCGTAATACGTTGTCACTACGCTGCTACCACGAGTATTACGACCTTGCTACGTTGTTCTCACGATCTAGCCACGATCAGCAATTTCTTGCTTGAATGTATATTAGTTCTCACTACGATGTCTCACTACGATGTCACTACGATGTCTCTGCGCTTCCTCTATGACCAACAAATAAACTATATAAAAGGACAATTTCTTGCTTGAATGTATATACGATGTCTCACTACGATCTCACTACGATGTCTCTGCGCTTCCTCTACGACAGCGGTACGATGTCTGTACGATCAAAAGTCGCGACGACCTCGCTACGTAAATTTTGAGCATGTTCAAAACAGTCGTGGCACCTGGAGATTCTACTACGACCTATCACGCGCAATGCCGACCACACTATGCTACTTGAAGACCTCAGTACGACCCCACTAAGATGTTCCACGATCAAAACATTTTTTATGGTCGTAGTGCAGTCTTCGTTCAGTGTAAAGGGGGCTTAATGGACATACAAAATTCCTCGGCTACTGGACAAAGTTGCCAAAAGTGCTCGACCAAAAATAATCTATGCTCAGAACTATGATCAAAAGGGAGTATTATTTGGTTTCCAAAAAAAATAAGTATTAGAACAGTAAACTTTAAGTCACACTAGTATCGACAACTTACACTGACATTGAGTTGCTGATGAGGCATCAGCTAAATGGAACATTGAAAAATTGTATTTCTCATTTTATATTCAAAATGACTGCACAGCACTTATCATTTTAATGTTTCGTATATGCTGCTTTATATAATTATGTTATAGGAGAAAGAAAGTATTACTGGCAATTTATATCCATAATCAAGACTGTTACTCTTGTCAACGGAAAATAAATCGGGCACAATTTATGATTATAATAGAATTATGTTATACACACAAAACAGATTTTAAAAAAAAATGTTATACACACAAAACAGATTTTAAAAAAAACAAAGATGGTTAGCAGGCTGATAACCAGGATTTTTTTATGGGGTCGGATATTCGTAAAAATAAACAACTCATCAAAGATGCTATATGTCTGTCTCAAGCTAGTGCCTGTTTTAATAGTAACTCTTAATGTTTATGGATATCACTAAAGCGTGTACAGTGTGCAAGTTTTACATTTTAATTTTGTCTTTAATATTTTTGATGTACGTTTAGGTTTCGATTATTCCACCATATTTCATCATTTGTGTACAGATAATTTTTTTTTAAACATTGTCAGACAAGAAGTTGGACCAGATAGCATACCCTCATAGTGATTAAATATTTCGTATGCAGACATACATGACATAATAAGATTAGTCTACAGAAAATACTGCTCAATGATTTTTTTATTTTTGATTAATATCACATCATTTTGTCATGACAATATTAAATATATAAAGAATTTGATATGTGAATAAATATAAATTATTTACGTTATCTATGAAAATTGATTATTAAATTGTTTGTTTTATTTAAAAAAATCTCTTAAACACAACCATTAATTTGGCAACTCATGTATGTAAAGAGTTATGATGGATTTATATACGTACATTTAAGGAATGTTTTCAATTTTGTGAACAGTTTATAAGATATAACTTGGTTTGGGTCAGTTGAGGTGTATGAATGCCGCAAACTGACCCAAACCAGGTTATTGAAGTATAACCTGTAAAAAAATTGGACACATTCCTTATAATTTTATTTCCAAGCAGAAGTACAATGATTTCTCAAGCATCAATAATGACATGGGACTAATTGAATTTACAAGTGGCGGATTAATCCGTTAGTGATGTCACAAGACAAAACCAGGTTATACAGTATAAACAATGTTGCTCTATAAATGCTGTTCAACCAATCAAAATGGAGTATTCCAATCAAATTAAATTATATCAATTTATCCCCGGGTTGGAATAAATGTCGGGTAACGTGACGTCGGTTAAAAACCCACACCCCTGTCTAACCCGAATAATCAAGTCGGTATTATCGCTCAATTCGATCACCCCAGGCTGCATAGAAGTACTTGGAGGTGGTACAATCTCAATGCCCACTGCTTTAAACGTAGATAACTGATAAAGTCTGTTAAAAATGTTCTAACATCATAGCACAAGGGAATGCGACAATAGACCGTACAAAATGTACGTCAGAGATCTCGGACTATACAGTTCAGTCTCTGTTCTTATAGAATACAGCATGTAATTTAAAACAATGTTACAGTTTTATTTTAAGCAACAGAACTGGTCATGGTTACAGATTTCGTGTGTAAAAATATATGCGTAGTGTATGCTCCTGTCAAATATTACGTCAATTAAAATTGTATTCTGTTAACATTGTTCAGCTCGAAAAAAATATAAACTTTAAGCTAACCCTACATGCTAGTCTGATGAAGGTGTTTTTGTGAATGTGAAAACGTGCCAAACATTACTTTTGTTAATCTTGTTGACTTTATGTTTTTATTTTATACTGTTCATTGTTTTCGTCGGGGAATGGATGTGGCTGCTGAGTAGATACCGTGGTTTGATTGGTATGTCATTGTTGACCTATCTATTATTAATAATTAAGAGTTTAAAATAGACTTTTTATTCCTTTGTTGATGAAGTAATACCATAATGTTCGATACCATAATTTTTACACCCCAGCCATGTCAATGTCGGTAGATAATGTAGTATAGGTTCTTCATCATGTCTATTACTGAGAAGTTGTATCCAACACATATGTCAAAACTGAGATACTGGTATTTACTACGGGTTGGGTAAAACACGCATTTTCATCTCATATCGTACACTGAACTTGAGTTTAAGGATACCAAAGATGCAAAATGTCAATCATTTTCTTGATTTTTCGAAATTGGAGATGGTAATTTATATACAAAAGTGCAATGACTTTAACTTTCACAGGGATAATTTCTCTTTCGTTGGTGTTTGTATATAAGTCTCACATGCGTACGTGTGCAGTTTACATGTCTCACTTTTATTATCAAATAACCGAGTACACGTGTGAAAGAAATACTGATCGAGAAAAAGAAAATAGCTAATTCAAAGGGGGAAAATTCAAGAATGCAAATTAACACAGGCTGACGACAAAACAGAAACAAAAGCTTAACATATGGACAACATGAACTTCTACTAAATCCATATAGGAATACCTATGTGCTCTGGAATAGAAGCAGGTCCCTGCTCTGTACATGCTGTATACGACACTCATCGGTCAGGCCGGTAGTTGTAGAAAATCAGCGAACGAACATGATATGCGGAAACACGTTCAACATTATTTCTGGTAAGGACTACTTTCTGGTCAAGGCAATTACTTTGATGAACTTTATCTGTGACCTTGAAACTAGAGGCTCGCCTGAGCCTGTATCGCCCACCTGGTTTTTATTAGCCTATTGGAAAATGTAAGGTCTGTTGTATCCACATGGCTGTTAAAACAAGCAGATTTTTTAAACATTTGGTCGTGTGTTAACTATGTCCTGCAGTGGTAGCCATTTTGGATTTCCGATCTTCATCAAAATTATGAATTTGGTACAAGACCATCATATAATCATTCAGGAATATTATCAATTTATTTGTCAAACGGTTTCGAAGAAGAAGTTGTTTGTATGTATTTTATATAAGGTCCTATGTTAACTATATGTCCCATGGTGGCGGCCATCTTGGATTTCCAATGGGCACAGAAGTTTTCAATAACAATGATCTTTGACCTGTGCACCTTAATGTAGTTAGTTGTGTTCGTTAAGTAGACTTTATAATCTGAAAATTATAATTGTTTGCTCGTGTCCTCCATCTACTGGTTTCCGAATCCTAACAGTTTGAAGTTTCTTGGTGCCTTAATGTAAGTTTTTTCTGTTACTTCTGATGTATTTTGTTCTTTTCTGACAGGAAAATAAAGTTGGGTTTCAAAAATGATTCATCAATCATGTCATTGAACGTCAAAGATATAAAATCAAAATTAAAGAAAACTGTGCATACGGGTAATTTAATATGCACCAGTACCCATTCACCCCCTTTCACTAACATCCTGGTTTTATTGATTGGGAGGTTAGAGGGATTTCCTGCATACAGCTAATTTCGTAAGTTGCTTATAAATTTGCCCATGTGATTCAAATTTAAATGTAAAACATTTCACTAGCAACAATGAGCGACCTAATATCATATACTCTTACATGCTGCCAAAGTTTCCAGTTTCTATCTCGAACGGTGATGTTTGCAGACCATAAAGTCTGACTAGATTGCACTTTTCCGTGTAATTCAAATATTTAATGATTACTTTAGTTGTCAGTGTCCTTGGTATTTTTTACGGATTTTAACATAAAATTTAATTCATCTCGAAGTTTTTATAGAGTTACATTTCAATAAATTATATAATGCAGATTTATGTTCTTTGTGGTGGTCTATCTATTGACAACATACTTGAGAACAAAGACAATATTTGGAAAAGATAAATTGAAGAGATATAAATATAATATCAAGTTTAAAATGGATCGCCAATGATGATAAGGTCACAAAACATTTCTTTTTATTACAAAATTTAGGGAAACTTATTTTTTGAAATATTGTACAGTATTTGAAATATTGACATATATTTATTCACACAAAAGAATTTTTCTTTAGAATTTTGCAGAGAGGTTTCATAACCATAGAGTAATACATGACCGATAAATATTTTCAGAATAGTTTTATAATGGCAAAACCACCAAATAGAACAATTCTGCATAAAATTCATCAGTATCATTTTGTGATATAAATCAATACATGTATTTTTTTCAGCAATTCATTTTGGTGATAAATATATTACTGTTATGTTTAAATTATGTACAGATATCTGTACTCATCTAATGATGTTATCATCATAGAAAATCTTAAATTGGAGTTTTTTTTATTAACCGGCTTTTCATAGGAAAATACCGGTTATTAATTTGGTGATGTACGGCGGGCGGGCGGGCGGGCGGACGGGCGGCTGCCAAACAATAACTTATGAACTGTTCAACCAAAGCTTTTCAAATTTTAATATGTTGTTACTGATGACAAAATGGAGGTCAAGTTCGATATTGACGATTTTCACTTTCACACTTCAAGAGTTATGGTTCTTGAAAGATTGAAAAATGGCTTTTCCAGTGGTGTCTGTGTGATAACTTATGAACTGTTCAACCAAAGCTTTTCAAATTTTAATATGTTGTTACTGATGACAAAATGGAGGTCAAGTTCGATATTGACGATTTCCACTTTCACCGTTCAGGAGTTATGGTTCTTGAAAGATTGAAAAATGGCTTTCCCAGTGGTGTCCGTGTGATAACTTATGAACTGTTCAACCAAAGCTTTTCAAATTTTAATATGTTGTTACTGATGACAAAATGGAGGTCAAGTTCGATATTGACGATTTTCACTTTCACCGTTCAAGAGTTATGGTTCTTGAAAGATTGAAAAATGGCTTTTCCAGTGGGTTCCGTGTGATAACTTATGAACTGTTCAACCAAAGCTTTTCAAATTTTAATATGTTGTTACTGATGACAAAATGGAGGTCAAGTTCGATATTGACGATTTTCACTTTCACCGTTCAAGAGTTATGGTTCTTGAAAGATTGAAAAATGGCTTTTCCAGTGGGTTCCGTGTGATAACTTATGAACTGTTCAACCAAAGCTTTTCAAATTTTAATATGTTGTTACTGATGACAAAATGGAGGTCAAGTTCGATATTGACGATTTTCACTTTCACCGTTCAGGAGTTATGGTTCTTGAAAGATTGAAAAATGGCTTTCCCAGTTGTGTCCGTGTGATAACTGATGAACTGTTCAACCAAAGCTTTTCAAATTTTAATATGTTGTTACTGATGACAAAATGGAGGTCAAGTTCGATATTGACGATTTTCACTTTCACCGTTCAAGAGTTATGGTTCTTGAAAGATTGAAAAATGGCTTTTCCAGTGGTGTCCGTGTGATAACTGATGAACTGTTCAACCAAAGCTTTTCAGATTTTAATATGTTGTTACTGATGACAAAATGGAGGTCAAGTTCGATATTGACGATTTTCACTTTCACCGTTCAAGAGTTATGGTTCTTGAAAGATTGAAAAATGGCTTTTCTAGTGGTGTCTGTGTGATAACTTATGAACTGTTCAACCAAAGCTTTTCAAATTTTAATATGTTGTTACTGATGACAAAATGGAGGTCAAGTTCGATATTGACGATTTCCACTTTCACCGTTCAGGAGTTATGGTTCTTGAAAGATTGAAAAATGGCTTTCCCAGTGGTGTCCGTGTGATAACTTATGAACTGTTCAACCAAAGCTTTTCAAATTTTAATATGTTACTGATGACAAAATGGAGGTCAAGTTCGATATTGACGATTTTCACTTTCACCGTTCAAGAGTTATAGTTCTTGAAAGATTGAAAAATGGCTTTTCCAGTGGGTTCCGTGTGATAACTTATGAACTGTTCAACCAAAGCTTTTCAGATTTTAATATGTTGTTACTGATGACAAAATGGAGGTCAAGTTCGATATTGACGATTTTCACTTTCACCGTTCAGGAGTTATGGTTCTTGAAAGATTGAAAAATGGCTTTCCCAGTTGTGTCCGTGTGATAACTGATGAACTGTTCAACCAAAGCTTTTCAAATTTTAATATGTTGTTACTGATGATAAAATGGAGGTCAAGTTCGATATTGACGATTTTCACTTTCACCGTTCAGGAGTTATGGTTCTTGAAAGATTGAAAAATGGCTTTTCCAGTGGTGTCCGTGTGATAACTTATGAACTGTTCAACCAAAGCTTTTCAGATTTTAATATGTTGTTACTGATGACAAAATGGAGGTCAAGTTCGATATTGACGATTTTCACTTTCACCGTTCAGGAGTTATGGTTCTTGAAAGATTGAAAAATGGCTTTGCCAGTTGTGTCCGTGTGATAACTGATGGACTGTTCATCCAAAGCTTTTCAAATTTTAATATGTTGTTACTGATGACAAAATGGAGGTCAAGTTCGATATTGACGATTTTCACTTTCACCGTTCAAGAGTTATGGTTCTTGAAAGATTGAAAAATGGCTTTTCCAGTGGGTTCCGTGTGATAACTTATGAACTGTTCAACCAAAGCTTTTCAAATTTTAATATGTTGTTACTGATGACAAAATGGAGGTCAAGTTCGATATTGACGATTTCCACTTTCACCGTTCAGGAGTTATGGTTCTTGAAAGATTGAAAAATGGCTTTCCCAGTGGTGTCCGTGTCTATGAACTGTTCAACCAAAGCTTTTCAAATTTTAATATGTTGTTACTGATGACAAAATGGAGGTCAAGTTCGATATTGACGATTTTCACTTTCACCGTTCAAGAGTTATGGTTCTTGAAAGATTGAAAAATGGCTTTCCCAGTGGTGTCCGTGTGATAACTTATGAACTGTTCAACCAAAGCTTTTCAGATTTTAATATGTTGTTACTGATGACAAAATGGAGGTCAAGTTCGATATTGACGATTTTCACTTTCACCGTTCAGGAGTTATGGTTCTTGAAAGATTGAAAAATGGCTTTCCCAGTTGTGTCCGTGTGATAACTGATGAACTGTTCAACCAAAGCTTTTCAAATTTTAATATGTTGTTACTGATGACAAAATGGAGGTCAAGTTCGATATTGACGATTTCCACTTTCACCGTTCAGGAGTTATGGTTCTTGAAAGATTGAAAAATGGCTTTCCCAGTGGTGTCCGTGTGATAACTTATGAACTGTTCAACCAAAGCTTTTCAAATTTTAATATGTTGTTACTGATGACAAAATGGAGGTCAAGTTCGATATTGACGATTTTCACTTTCACCGTTCCGATATTCACGATTTTCACTTTCGCCGTTCAGGAGTTATGGTTCTAAAAAATTGAAAAAAGGCAGTTCAAGTCGTCGTTTCCATGCAAAGGTCATTTGTTGTTGTCAAGTTATTACTTTTCTTGTGGCATATTCGTGGCCCTTCATACAGCAGAAAATGAGATATTCAGCAGTTCCATTTCTGAACCCTACAAAACCCTACAAAAATTCATTTATATTTCTTTACTTCATCCTTTTTGGGAATCCAGATTTGCAAACATCATTTCCATGCAGGAAAATCCGGTTTACTGTCATTCGACAGCCTCTTGTTTGTTTTGCGTATGCATGCCATTATGTGTTGAAATATTGTCAAACAAAACTGTAAAACTACCTAAGGTTAGGTAGATATGGTCACACGATTCATCACAGTCTGAAGATTGCCAAATATGTATAATGCATTCAAGGCTTCCGACCATGTCAATCAAAATAGTGTCTTTTGCTCATTCTTTATAATTATGGACTTTTACAGCTAACAGTTATTTTCATGGAAGTATCATATCATTTTACAAGCAGAATATTTCAACACTCCCCATTTCGAACCGGTTACAAGTCCTAAATGGCAAGCTTTCTGTCACCTGACCGTTTACTACATGTGATTAAGTATTCACTTTTAGTTATTTAAAGTCACAGTCACATTTTTTCTGTTTCCCTTGCATGCCACAGTCCCCTCCAGTTCGTGTATTAGTTTGTATTTTAATACAGCTGTCATAAAGATCTTAATTTTTGTCGACAGAAAACTCATTGCTCGAGTGACTAAGGGGTCACCTATAATTTTTAACATTTTTTCACGAGTTTACAAAACGAGCGCTAGCGAGGAGCGGTTTCAAATTCAACAATTTTAGCATAAGCTTTAACAAAATTGATATGTCACTTACAGAAAATAGAGGATTTTACATGCTGGTGATATTTATAGAATTCGTGATTCTGACACAGTTCTGAACAGTATATAATGTGACAAAAAGCCAACAAACGACAAATGTCAACATTTGACTCGTGCTCTGGACTTGGTACATATATTTTAAAGGGATGTAACGATGTCTGTAGAACCTCTTTCCGAGTAATACATGTTACAAAATTTAAACAAAATGTTGATGTACACTTTCTGAGGGGTTTGGGGTTTCCAAAAAGAGTGCTATTTGTAAACTTGTGAAAAATTTTGACAATTATAGGTGATCCCTAACAAGTAAATCGGGAAGGTTTAATTAATTCTACTGTTCGTGTGCGGTTTAACAGAATTAATCCATATCATTTTCAATTCTTTGGGGAAAGAATGTATTGAGCAGTAAAGGTTAAATCTTAAATATTATTATTTTTACAAAGTATCTAAAAGATATGACACTTTTGATATTTGTGTTTAAAGGATATTTTCCGTTATCATTTGGGGATTTGAAGGTCAAAAGTACATGGCTACAAATTCCAAACTGACGGCGATAATGCATGAAATATGCAATATTACCGGTACTGTTATACCTTCCTGAGGGTCATAAAGGGGGGATATAAAAAAGTTTTAAAAAAATTGACCTGCACGTTGCATTTTTGTCAATTTGTCCTTCTAACACCAACACAAAAACACGTGATTAGACGTTACACGAAAATAACCATGTACCACACTCTTTATGTTATGTCCTCAAACTAGTGTCTCGCTTTCCATATATTTTCTGCACAGACCTATTGCAGAGACACAAGTTATTGAAGTATGCATTAAATAACATATCGAAGTGTCAAAATGTTTCTTTGTAGTACCCTCGCTATAAGGAACCATTTTTATCTTTCTCTCAGTGATGAAACGCCGTCATGTGTCCCTTTAAAGTTTCCAGATTTTTATGTGACAGTATGTAAATTTAGGCGTTCTTTAATTAGAAACTGCGATTAAACGAATTAGTCGCTCAGCACGAAATGTATCATATTGTCAAAATTTAACAAGCACAGTTGCAAATTTTTTAGCGTTTTTATGGAATTTAGGATTTTAGATGTATAATGGATTGACATGTTATCTTTTGATCTGTTCTTAAAATCTTTACAAAAGGAAATTAAAAAAAAACCAAAATTTATAATTATCATGCATGGTGGTCTGTTCAGCAAGTGCTCAGTGTGGTTTATATCCATGCAAGATTATAGGATTACTTTGACGTTAACACTAAGTTTATGACCCTCTACAACTACGTATTGTATTTATGGATGAGACATTGTCAAACGCACGTAATGACAATCCACTTAACCCTTTCTGAAATTGGGCTGGTTTGTGCCGCAAACAGGGTCAGTTTTGTATCCGCGTTTGTTTTGTGCGACGTTTGTTTCCTAATTCAACGCCTTTCAAAAAGACTGATATGTACACGCCTGCTTATCTCTCTTTGCATAACAAATTGAAAATATTAAATATTTACATTATCCTGCTTTATTTAAAAAAATCCAAGAATGTTATTCGGTGTATTAATTGTTTGTGTTCGATTCTAGTTAATTATGTACGAATATAGGCGCTATGAACTAATTTCAATCTTTTTCATAACGGATTTTTTTTTTTTTTCGAAAAATATTTTTCAATTATTATTGTGTGTATCTAAATGGTGTTATAAACACACTTCAAACGGGAACTATTTCATCTAATCACATTCCCCACATTTTGAAATAAGCAAAATTCATTGTAAAAATTTAACCACAACCAATTGTTATGAATTGGGGAGATAAGTGGGCGTTGTTTTTAAAATTTGTTGTAACCACAAAATAAGTAAATGGAAAATGTACTACATATCTGAAGACAATGTTTGGTCTTTAAGACAATTTTTCAACTTGAAGAACACTCAGAACCAAAAACCAATGATTGCTTTAAGTCAGTACAGACGTCCAGGTGTGAGTGTTCTTTATGACTATTGTAACGGACTTCCCTTGATTAATATAGAACTAATAGAACCGTAACGGGTTTATAACCACCCTCCATTAGCTGCGCTAGTGGAGTACTCCTTTAGCTCGGTTGGTAGAGCGGTGGACTACTGAACCAAAGATTCCTGGTTCAATCCCCGGTTGGTGCGGTAGGTAATTTTGGGAGACAAATGTTATATATGGAGAATAATACATGAACAAATCTATATCACATGCTATATCAACTCGAGTATCCAATATCATCCCGAGGATGTGATATTGGTTGAGGATTGATATAGCATGTGATATAGATTTGACCATGTTTTATTCTTTATATCATATATTGCAACAATAGCCGTTGCTTTGCACCTGAAGAACTCGTTCAGTAGACTTTATAATCTGAAAATTCTAATTGTTTGCCCATGTCCTTCGTCTACTGGTTTCCGAATCCTAACAGTTTTGAGTTTCTTGGTGCCTTAATGTAAGTTTTTTCTGTCACTTACTTCTTATGTATTTTATCCTTTTCTTACAGGAAAATAAAGTAAGGTTTCTAAAATGATTCATCAATCATGACAATCAACGTCAACGATATAAAATCAAAATTAAAGAAAACTGGTGTATACGCTGAATTTAATATGCACCAGTACCAATGCACCCCCTTTCCCTAACATCCTAGTTTATTGATTGAACGGTTAAGGGGATGTCCTGCATACAGATGATTTCGTGATTTGCTTATAAATTTGCCCATGTGGTTCAAATTTAAATGTAAAACATTTCACTGGCAATCACATATCATATACTCTTACATGATGCCAGTTTCAAGTTTCTATATCGAACGGTGTCATTGTAAACCATAGAATATAGCTACTGCCAAATACCGCGTCTGACTACATAGCAAATTGTCCGTGTAATTCAAATATTTAATGATTACTTTAGTTGTCAGTTTCCTTGGTATTTGTTATGGATTTAAACATAAAATTTAATTCATCTCGAAGTTTTTATCGAGTTGCATTTCAATAAATTATATAATGCAGATTAATGTTCTTGATGGTGGTCTATCTATTGACAACATACTTGAGAACAAAGACATTATTTGGAAAAGATAAATTTAAGAGATATAAATATAATATAAAGTTTAAGATGGGTCTCAAATGATGATAAGGTCGCAACGCATTTCTTTTTATTACAAAATTTTTATTTTTTGAAATATTGTACAGTATTTGAATTATTGACATATATTTATTCACACAAAAGAATTTTTCTTTAGAATTTTACAGAGAGGTTTCATAACCATAGATTAATACATGACCGATAAATATTTTCAGAATAGTTTTATAATGGCAAAACCACCAAATAGAACAATTCTGCATAAAATTCATCAGTATTATTTTGTGATATAAATCAATAAATGTATTTTTTTTCAGCAATTCATTTTGGTGATAAATATATTACTGTTATGTTTAAATTATTTACAGATATCTGTACTCATCTAGTGATGTTATCACCATAGAAAATCTTAAATTGGAATTTTTTTATTTGTTTTGCGTCTGCATGCCATTATGTGTTAAAATATTGTCAAACAAAACTGTAAACCTACCTAAGGTTAGGTAGGATATGGTCACACGATTCACCACAGTCTGAAGATTGCCAAATATGTATAATGTATTCAAGGTTTCCGACCATGTCAATCAAAATAGTGTTTTTTGCTCATTCTTTATAATTACGGACTTTCACAGCTAACAGTTATTTTCGTGGAAGTATCATATCATTTTACAAGCGGAATATTTCAACACTACCCATGGCATTTCGAACCGGTTACAAGTCCTAAATGGCAAGCTTTCTGTCACCTGACCGTTTACTACATGTGATTAAGTATTCACTTTTAGTTATTTAAAGTCACAGTCACATTTTTTCTGTTCCCCTTGCATGCCACAGTCCCCTCCAGTTCGTGTATTAGTTTGTATTTTAATACAGCTGTCATAAAGATCTTATTTTTTGTCGACAGAAAACTCATTGCTCGAGTGGCTAAGCGGTCACCCATAATTTTCAACATTTTTTCACGAGTTTACAAAACGAGCGCTAGAGAGGAGCGGTTTCACATTCAACAATTTTAGCATACGCTTTAACAAAATCGATATGTCACTTACAGAAAATAGAGGATTTTACATGCTGGTGATATTTATAGAATTCATGATGCTGACACAGTTCTGAACAGTATATAGGGTGACAAAAAAGCCAACAATCGGCAAATGTCAAAGTTTGACTCGTGCTCTGGACTTGGTACATATATTTTAAAGGGATGTAACGATGTCTGTAGAACCTCTTTCCGAGTGATACGTGTTACCTATTCACAGCAACAATTTAAACAAAATGTTGATGTACACTTTCTGAGGGGTTGGGGGTTTCCAAAAAGAGTGCTATTTATAAACTTGTGAAAAATTTTGACAATTATAGGTGATCCCTAACAAGTTAATCGGGAAGGTTTAATTAATTCTATTTTCTAAAAAGAAACTTTAAAATTCTTTTTTGGGGAGTGGGAGGATGTTTACTAATTCTAGAGCAGAACAACATCTTAATGGGATTATATTTGAAGAATGTTCTTTTTGGTCTATTTATTTTGTGAGAAACAGTTCGTGTGCGGTTTAAAAGAATTAATGCATATTATTTTCAATTCTTTGGGGAAAGAATGTATTGAGAAGTAAAGGTTAAATCTTAAATATTATTATTTTTACAAAGTATCTAAAAGATATGACACTTTTGATATTTGTGTTTAAAGGATATTTTCCGTTATCATTTGGGGATTTGAAGGTCAAAAGTACATGGCTACAAATTCCAAACTGACGGCGATAATGCATGAAATATGCAATATTACCGGTACTGTTATTCCTTCTTGAGGGCCATAAAGGGGGATATAAAAAAGTAAAAAAATTGACCTGCACGTTGCATTTTTGTCAATTTGTCCTTCTAACACCAACACAAAAACACGTGAAACAAAAGCTGTATTAGACATTACACGAAAATAACCATGTACCACACTCTTTATGTTATGTCCTCAAAATAGTGTCTCGCTTTCCATATATTTTCTGCACAGACCTATTGCAGAGACACAAGTTATTGAAGTATGCATTAAATAACATATCGAACTGTCAAAATGTTTCTTTGTAGTACCCTCGTTATAAAGAACCAGTTTTATCTTTCTCTCAGTGATGAAACGCCGTCTTGGTGTCCTTTTAAAGTTTCCAGATTTTTATGTAATAATAATATAATAATAATAATAATAAATTCTTTATTTAAAGAGGGTAACTCAATTAGAAGTAGTCTAATTTTCATTGAGGCCCTCAAACAAAATACATGTATACAATTAACATTCATACATTAAAATACAATATATATTACTAGTATATACACAATTCAATCATTCAAACATACAAATGGCAATAAATGACAATAATTGGTAAAGTTTTGATTAAATTTTCTTATTCTTACAACAAAAGAAAGAAAACAAATTATTCGACTTGCATAGAATTTTCAAGAAAATGATTATAACAATGTTTCTTAAATAATTCCACATTACGAAAATTTTTTATTTTGAGTGGTAAATTATTCCATACCTTTGTTGCAGAATAATGAAAAGATTTTTTATAAAAATTTGTATTTGGTCTTGGAACAAATAGATCATTATTAGAGACAGATCGTAAGTTGTGATGTTGCACATCATTAATATTTAGCATTGCTAAGTAATCAGGTGTTAGTCCATTTACAATTTTATACATTAGAATTGATTGTTGGTATTTTATTCTATTTGTAAAAGATAGCCATTTTAAAGATGAAAACATAAAATTAGATGGAACTGAAATATCGCATTCAAGTATAATTCTTGCTACTCTTTTTTGAAGTTTTATGATTCTATCTGAATCTTTTTGTAATAAATTTCCCCAAACTGAACTACAATAGTCTATATATGGTAGAATATATGCATTATAAAATAGTTGTCTTGTGTGTATAGGCAAATATACTTTAATTTTAAACAAAAGTGATATTTTAGATGAGATAATCTTACATATACGATCAACATGATCTTCCCAGCTTAAATTTTCATCAATGTCAATTCCAAGTAATTTGAAAGAATGGACATTTTCAATACATGTTTCATTGACGGTAATACATAATTCTGATAGTTGTGCAAGTTTTTGTTTTGAACCCAATTTCATACACTTTGTTTTTTTGTGCATTAATTTTCATACTGTTATTGTTACACCAAGATTGTATAGCATTTAAATCATTTTGCAATATGCTGTTTATTTTTTCAATGTTTTTATTATGAAAATGCAATGTTGAATCATCAGCATATAAATCCATGTCGGATTGTTTAACATAAAGTGGTAAATCATTTATATAAATTAAAAATAACAGAGGACCTAAAATAGAACCTTGAGGCACTCCATATTTTACAAACGATTTATCAGATTTAATGTTAGCGTATTGAACTTCTTGTTGTCTCTCAGACAAATATGATTTTATCCAATCTATCGTATGTTCTCCGATATGATAAAATTTTAACTTTTCTAAAAGTATGGCATGGTTAATAAGGTCAAAAGCCTTACTGAAGTCTAAAAACACAGTACCAACTATTTCTCCATTATCTAAATATTTTAACCATTCATCAATTAGTTTAGTCAGCGCTGTTTGACATGAATGACCTTGCCTGAAACCTGATTGAGCGATATGTAACATTTTTTTGTTATTTAAGAATGCATATAACTGTGTACATACATGTCTCTCAAAAATTTTAGATATGGTATTTAAAATAGAAATTGGACGATAATTGGAGGGAATATCTGTTGGTCCTCCTTTATGTATAGCAGTTACTCTTGCAAGTTTTAATTTTTTCGGAAAACGATTCGACGTTATACTTTTGTTTATTAGAAAAGTTAGTGATGGCGATATTATCTCTGCACTTAGCTTTAAAAATTTGGGACCAATTCCATCTAAACCTGCGGATTTATTAATATTTAGGTGTTTTAGTTGTGAACACACCTCTCCAACAGAAATGAGTTTTAATTTAAAATTTTCAGTTTCTTTTAATTTTTTACTAGTAAAAGTTTGTAGCTTTGAAAAATCCATATCTGAAGTATTATTTCCAATAAGTTTTTCAGCTACGGAAGAAAAATGATTATTTAGTGTATTAACAATATCTTGGGGGTTAGAAACAGTTTGATTTTCATACTGCATTTTAGGTGGAAAAATATTATCCATTTTTGGATTTAACTCTTTAATGTGATTCCAAAGTTCTTTACTATTTTTGGAACTAGATATAGCGTTTTGATAATATTCCTTTTTTGCATTAAATATTAACGACGTTGTTTTATTGCGCCACTTTTTAAAGTTTACCCAATCTTTTTTTGAATGATACATATTTCTGTATTGAATGGAATTTTTAATTTCTTCATTGAACCATTCGGCTTGTTTAAATGTTTTAACTCTTTTAGTTTTCATTGGTGCGTGCTTGTTAATAACTTGATTAAAAAGTTCATACCATTTGTCGACAGAAATATCAATATCTTCTTCCATTTCAACAATATGAAAAGGGGTTTGATGTAAGTCTGCACAAAAGGCATCTTCATTAAAGTTTTTGAAACACCTATACTTTATTTCGATATGATTTTCTTTCTTTACCTTTATATTGATTTTTCTATTTAAGCATACAGGGTAGTGGTCACTTAAAGCATATGAAGGAACATGACAATGAGCAATATTTTCAGGATTAGTAGTGTAAATATGATCAATAAGAGTTTCTGATTTGTCACAAATACGTGTTGCAGTGCAAATTTGTTGTTGAAGATTATAATGGTTTATGAAATTCATCCATTTTTTATTTTCAGTTTTTATCAAGTCAATATTAAAGTCCCCCATTAAAATGATCTCTTTGTTTTCTAAAAGAGCTGCATTAAATTCCTCCTCAAAAAGATCTATCCAGGACTGAGGGGAATTTGGTGGTCTATAAACAGTACAAATGAAGAAAGGTTTAGATTTTGGAAATTCTACCTCTAACCATAAAGTTTCTAATGTGTTTATTGATAAATCAGATCTATTTTTAACTGCAATAGAATCTTTGACATAAACCAATATACCACCACCATCCTTACTTTGGCGATCTTTTCTGAAAATTTTGTATCCTGGCACTTTACATTGTTCATTGTTAATATCAGGTTTTAAGAATGTTTCAACTAATCCAAATAAATCTAAATATCTGTTGTTTATAGTAATGATATTCTTTAACTCGTCAAATTTAGATAAAATATGTCTAATATTAAGGCATACAGCATTGAAACCTTTACAGTTTAGATTAAGAGAGTTTTTTTTATAAAGTTTGTTTCTATCAATTTCAAGTTTTGAGCTAAAGCTATTAGTGCAAATACCATTTTCTGATTTATGACAATTTTCTCTGGAATTTTTGTTTTTAAAAATCTCAGCTTCAGACACAGAGTTTTGAGTACATATACATTTTGATGTATTACAATTTGGACATAAATTGAGAAGTATATCAAAATTGTTATGAAGAAGTAATGGTTTACTATGATTTGAGAAATTGTCTACAAATTGAAATACATCAGTTTTATCCTAAAATGTGTGACAGTCTTTATAATGATGACCATAATAGCCACAATTAAAGCAGATACCATTGAATGTATTTACAATGCTTTGTCTTTTACCATGCTGTTCATTATTTTCATTATTGGACTGAGAACTATTTGTGCGGATGAAGATGTTTACAACCCTGTTAATGTTTCTAAGTAGCTGTATTGTACCCTGATTAGTAAGGTGTATGCCATCACGGTGATAGTAAGTGGACACAAGATCGCCGCCTCTGGAAACAAATGCATCCGTTTGTTTGATGATTTTAAAGTTAAGTTCTGTTGAAATCCTATGTAAAATAGTATTATAAACATCTGTATTAACGTTCCGTCTTGGACAAATTTCTGATACGGCAATATCAATGCTTGGGTTGATAGATCTGAGAGTTGTTATCATACGCTCGTAGTTCTCTCTGAAGGCTTCTGGTTGTATTCTGGACGAGGCATCGTTTCCACCAACAACTAAAATTATACTTGTATAATGTTGAATATTAGACTTTCTAATTTTTTCTGTTAAAATTGGGACTGTTGCTCCTCTATTTGTTCGTATGTGAACATCTTTTCCAATTTTGCTTGCGTCAATTCCTTTAATAATTGAACTTCCTATTATTAAAGTTTTATCTTTCCGATCGTCTGGGAATGTTTGAAAGTTTGTTCTTTTTGTTTGAGGTTGATCTAATGCCTTTGATGTACTGGATGTGTTGCTGTTGTTAATAATATTAACATTACGATATTCTATATTTTCATTTGATTTTTCCATCTCAAGAGTTACGTGTTTAGCGATGCACTGACTACGGCTTGGTATATCTTTTACTCTATCAGAGAGGCTTTGTATTTTCTTGTGAACTTGACTAAAATTTTTGTCTTGCTCAATTTTTACAAGCTTGACACTGTTTTCAATTTCACGCAAATGTTCTGCCTGGTGTTCGTCATTTGTACACATTTGTTTAGAAAAAGCAGTTATCCTATCGTTAACTTGGTTGATTTTATTTTGAAAATCTTGTTTATCTTCGATGCGTTGTTCATCTATTGATTTAACGAGTTCAAATAAACTGTCGGTTTTATCTAATAGTTGATGTAAAAGTGACTTTACAGAATTTTCATCTTGTGTGATATTTACACGTGCTTGTAATAATTCATTAACATTCTGTAATGGTTGGCTTACGATACCTGTATCGGAATGAATTTCTTTTATATCTTCTTTGTTTTTCATGTTACTGTTATTTTCGGTTGAAATCTCAGAAATATCTTCATGGATATTTTTATTTTCAGTGTTTGTACATGTATTAGATGTAATAGAAATAGTAGATTTAGCTTGCGAAAGTTCAGTTTTTTCACATGATTTTTCATTTGTCGTGGTTGAATTTGGATGATTTTTCTCTTCCGAAAAGTTTACAGAAATCATGTCATAAATGCATTTATTTAGCATATTCAGATCAACTGGTTTTCTATTAATTTGATAGTTTTTCATACAGTTTAGTACTTCTGGAAGATGATCATTGATGAACACAAGTAACTTTTTTCCATTTACTAGTAAGGACGAAGTTGTATGGTACATATTAATAGAAAAACAACTAAGTTTTATATTTCGACCTCGTGTATCAAATCCCTCACATTTAATTTTATATTGATCTTCAACATTGACTGTTTCGGATTTGTCAAATACCTTTTTGTATATGATGTTTCCTTCATTTTCCTTCCTTTTGTTATCATAAAAAGTATTTAGTGCCCATCTGAATGATTCATAGCAGCTAGCGCTTAACCAAATTCTAAGTCCACCGCCTGTTAGATTGTATCGAAAATGCTCATTTTGGGTTGCATCAAGTTTTTTTTTAAGAGATCTTTGTTTATTTAATGAATAATCTTTTGCAATAGTTTCATTTGCAATTAATGTTTGTTCATTTTGAAGAGATATGGACGTCGCCATTTTTAGAAACAATAGTTGCTAACGACGCAACAATTTAAAGTTAAATGTCACAGTATGTAAATTTAGGCGTTCTTTAATTAGAATCTGCGATTAAACGAATTAGTCGCTCAGGACGAAATGTATCATGTTGTCAGAATTTAACAAGCACAGTTGAAATATTTTTAGCGTTTTTATGGAATTTAGGATTTCAGATGTATAATGGTTTGACATGTTGTCTTTTGATCTGTTCTTAAAAACTTTACAAAAAGAAATTAAAAAAAACAACATTTATAATTATCGTGTATGGTGGTCTTTTCTGCAAGTGCTTAGTGTGGTTTATATCCATTTAAGAATATAGGATTACTTTGACGTTAACACTAAGTTTATGACCCTCTACAACTACGTATTGTATTTATGGATGAGACATTGTCAAACGCACGTAATGACAATCCACTTAACCCTTTCTGAAATTGGGCTGGTTTGTGCCGCAAACAGGGTCAGTTTTGTATCCGCGTTTGTTTTGTGCGACGTTTATTGTTTCCTAATTCAACGCCTTTCAAAAAGGCTGATATGTACACGCCTGCTTATCTCTCTTTGCATAACAATTGAAAATGTTAAATATTTACATTATCCTGCTTTATTTAAAAAATCCAAGAATGTTATTCGGTGTATTAATTGTTTGTGTTCGATTCTAGTTAATTATGTACGAATATAGGCGCTATGAACTAATTTCAATCTTTTTCATAACGGATTTTTATTCGAAAAATATTTTTCAATTATTATTGTGTGTATCTAAATGGTGTAATAAATACACTTCAAACGGGAACTATTTCATCGAATCACATTCCCTAAATTTTGAAATAAGCAAAATTCATTGTAAAAATTTAACCACAACCAATTGTTATGAATTGGAGAGATAAGTGGGCGTTGTTTTTTTTAAATTTGTTGTAATTAACCACAAAATAAGTAAATGGAAAATGTAATACATATCTGAAGACAAAGTTTGGTGTTTAAGACAATCTTTCAACATGAAGAACACTCAAAACCAAAACCAATGTTTGCTTTAAGTCGGCACAGATGTCCAGTTCTCAGTGTTCTTCATGACTATTGTAACGGACTTCCCTTGATTAATATAGATGTTCTATAACCGTAACAGGTTTATAACCACCCTCCATTAGCTGTGCTAGTGGAGTACTCCTTTAGCTCAGTTGGTAGAGCGGTGGACTATTGAACCAAAGGTTCCGGGTTCGATCCCCGGTTGGTGCGGTAGGTAATTTTGGGAGAAAATCATGCTCTACTGTTACACTATATTCCAACTGGTTGTTTGTTACACTATATTCCAACTGGTTGTTTATAAGCCCCCTTTCCACTTCTGCCTCGAGTAGTCGTTTCACTCATCTGGAATATTTATGGAATCCTGGCAACACTTATCCTAATGAAACTAGAGGCTTAGTGGGCTGATGCTGTATCGCTCACCTGACAAAATGCTTCTATAAACTTCCATTAATTCTTTGGTTGAATTTGCTTCAAAAGTTTCAGAGTAGATGATCAAAATATATTTTTCTCATAGGGTCCAAAGTTAAAAGTATTTCACCCCTGGCGGCCATGTTTTTCTCAGATTTTAATATAATGAGCCAACTTTGTAAAGGACCTTCCATACATCATTCCAGTACAGTTTTATTGTCGAGCCTGCGACTTTAGTCGCAAAAAGCTCGACATAGGGATGGTGATCACTTCTTAAAAGATTTATATTTTAGAAGGTGGAAGACCTGGATGCTTTATACTTTGTATATAGATGCCTTATGTTACGAAGTTTCCGTCTGTCATATGTACATTATCCTTGACCTCATTTTCATGGTTCAGTGACTACTTAAAAAAAAGTTAAGATTTTTTGTAATGTTAATTTCTCTCTTATTATGAGTAATAGGATAACTATATTTGGTATGTGCGTACCTTACAAGGTCCTCATCCCCGTCAGACAGTTTTCAATTGACCTCGACCCAATTTCTAGGATCAGTGAACAAGGTTAAGTTTTGGTGGTCAAGTCCATATCTCAGATACTATAAGCAATAGGTCTAGTATATTTGGTGTATGGAAGGATTGTAAGGTGTACATGTCCATCTGACAGGTGTCATATGACCTTGACCTCATTTTCATGGTTCAGTTGTTATAGTTAAGTTTTTGTCTTTTGGCCCGTTTTTCGAATACTGTATGCAATAGGTCTACTATATTTGGTGTATGGAAGGATTGTAAGATGTACATGTCCAACTGGCAGGTGTCATCTGACCTTGACCTCATTTTCATGGTTCAGTGGTTATAGTTAAGTTTTTGTGTTTTGGCTTGTTTTTTCGAATACTGTATGCAATAGGTCTACTATATTTGGTGTATGGAAGGATTGTAAGGTGTACATGTCCAACTGGCAGGTGTCATCTGACCTTGACCTCATTTTCATGGTTCAGTGGTTATAGTTCAGTTTTTGTTGTGTTTTGGCCTGTTTTTTCGAATACTGTATGCAATAGGTCTACTATATTTGGTGTATGGGAGGATTGTAAGGCGTACATGTCCAACTGGCAGGTGTCATCTGACCTTGACCTAATTTTCATGGTTCAGTGGTTATAGTTAAGTTTTTGTGTTTTGGCCTGTTTTTCGAATACTGTATGCAATATGTCTGACAGCATTTACTTTCATTAGAAATACATGACAGGCGAGACATTTTTGTGTGTCAACTCTTGTTCAATTTGCTATTATAGTTTTAGAGGAGATGATCAAAATATGTTTTTTCCCATAGGCATGTATGTTGAAGTATGTTCTTTCTGTCAGCCATGATGTTTGTCGCATTCGAACGAAATGAGCAATCCCTCTAAAGGACCTTCCATACATCATTCCTGTAAAGTTTGGTTAAATTTGCTCAAGTAGTTTCAGAGGAGATGAACTTTAACATGTTTTCCCATAGGGTCCAATGTTAAACTATGTCCTGCTCTGGCAACCATGTTTTTTGGCGGATCGGAAAAATTTCGGCAGTCTTAGTAAAGGACCTTCCATACTAAGTTTGGTTAAATTTGCTCAAGTAGTTTCAGAAAAGATGAACTTTAACATGTTTTCCCATAGGGTCCAATGTTAAACTATGTCCTGCACTGGCAGCCATGTTTTACGGCGGATCGGAAAAATTTCGGCAATCTTAGTAAAGGACCTTTCATACATCATTCCTGTAAAGTTTGGTAAAATTTGCTCAAGTAGTTTCAGAGGAGATAAACTTTAACCTGTTTTCCCATAGGGTCCAATGTTAAACTATGTCCTGCACTGGCAGTCATGTTTTTTGGTGGATCGGAAAAATTTCGGCAATCTTAATAACGGACCTTCCATACATTAATTCCTGTAAAGTTTCGTTAAATTTGCTCCATTGGTTTTAGAGGAGATGATCAATATGTGAAAGTTTACGGACGACGGACGCCAAGTGATGGCAAAAGCTCACGTGGCCTTTGGCCAGGTGAGCTGAAAAGTCATTATCAAACAAGGATCATTTCATCACAGTTTGGTCCCTTTACCAATTAATTTCGCCAATTGTTTTAGATAATCCATAATACCAATTTTGATGCAAAAGATCTGAATATTTTGTCAATGTACGACTTATCAGTTGTGCTAAAGACTTGAAAACCCAAATCAATATCCCAATTCGTTGTAAAATTTTAAAAAGAGTAGGTTCAAATACCAAAACGACAAATAAATGTAATGATAAAACCATATGCATGAAGAAATACTCCTTAGTTTTCACAAAATTTACTCTATAAAACTTTCTTTATATTCTATTTTTATTTCATTATTTTTTTCAAGTTACTATTATTTTGTGGGGAGGGGTTTGATTTATTTTTTCTCTCTCTTTTTTGTTGATTTTCTATTTAATTTCAAAGCCGTGTCCATTTGCTGACCTCGAGATATATTTTCAGGAAAACGTCAATTTTTCAGCAAACAATATTTCAGAGATTTTTACTTAGTAACGGTCAATATATTAGTCCTTTATCTCTACCTATTATAGTTTTCAAATACTGATGTAAACCTGTTTTTTAAAGGCAATAATTATTATACGTCATCACATGATTTGTAGTCAATATAATGGTGTTTTTTCCAAAATATAAACCAGATTATGGCCAATATATATGGAAATAATTGCAGATCTTGGTTTGCCGACAGATTGATTACCAGTAGGATTACTGTGATTTTTGGGATTTACATATACATTTTTAAAAGTATTACGCAAACCATCTGAATTATTTTTATTTGTTTGCTGACCATTTTTGCAATTACAGATAGTTTTAAATTACCATTACGGGGCATTAACAACCACAAGATAAAGAAGTGAAAACATAAACCTACAAATGACCATTGCTGTCACGTTTTGTTCCAGTTGGCATAGTGGTTCTTTAAGTAAATTTCCCATAAGGTCCTATTTTACACTTGTTCGGCTCTGTTGGCCATCTTGGATGGCATGCAGGGTCATCGGATAAAATTCTGAAAGAGGACCACCCAAGGACCATTTCTCCCAAGTTTTGTTCCGTTTGGGCAAGTGGTTTCAGACAAGATGATCTTTAAGTAAATCTCCCATAGAGTCTCATGTTAAACTACGTTTGGCTCTAGTGGCCATCTTGGATGGCGGATGGGGTCATCGGATACATTTGTGAAAGAGGACCACCTAAGGACCATTGCTGCTAAGTTTTGTTCCAATGTATTTTACTCTAAATATATGATATATCAGTATATTGCCGATTGGATGAAATCCTTGGATATAATTTATACATTACACACTATTTAAAGGAAATTCAGACCAAATTTCGTTCAAATTGACCCAGAATTTTCATCAAAAAATTTAGAAACAGTTAACAACAGACAACCGATGCCTAGAGATGACAATAGTTCACTTACATCAAAACAATTTTGCGATCCGATCTTAAAACTATATCTACGCAGTATTCTGAAATGCTTGCAGATGTAAATAACTATCGTTTCAGTTCTAATGTTGGGCGACACAAGAAAAGGATTAGGAAAAATAAATTTTCACCAACATAATTTGGTTTTGTTGCTTCAGTGGTGTTTAATACCATATTCATCATATTTAGCATTACTAGACCAGCATGCTGGGCCAGATTTATAACGTGCTAGGTCATGAGGTAACAGTCCACAGGAAGACATGCCACCCCCCTCGGGCACATTATGGCAACTCCTGACAGACCAGTCCTTCGTTCTTACTCCTTGGTGCCACGTACTTGGCAGAGAAGCAGCAATTTTAATGTGTTTAGTTTGACAAGACCAAGGATCGAACCCATGCTATTCTTCACTCGAAGCGAGCAAGCTCCCACTCTGACTATCTGGAGAGAACCACAATCTTCAGCAGGAAAACTCACAAATTAAGATCAAAGTCAAATTCACCTTGACAATTTGGAGTGGTTTGTTTAAGAGATATCATGGATATGTTCTAGATAAATTCCCCATATGCCAGTAACAAAATTTGATTGATTGGTTGTTGCTTAATGTCCAGTGGCAAATATTTCATGCTCCTTCAGGATGAGAACTAGTTCAATTAACCAAAAAATTCAAATAGGGGTGGGACAGGACACAAAGGTTACCCACTATGGTCCATGGTCAGGCTTTCTGTATTATGACCTGACAACCCCCAAAGGAGAGGGTTTCCCCTATCTCCCACCTGGGTATGTGCTATGCAGCTCTGTGGGGTGAGCTCCCATGATCCATAACAGGAAGACCTATCTTAATGCTTGTCACAGTAAGCATTGTAAGGTGATATATTTCAAGCCAATGAATAATATGAGCTGATTTTTTAAAAGAAAATCAAACTACTGTTTTACATAGACATCTATTAGATAAAAACCAAATATTCTACAAAAATATATATAAATCTCTGGAAAACTATTATCCTGAAAATCATAAACATCTTAAAAATTAATATTCATATGACAATACATAAAGGTTACTAAAAATTGTTGATTACCATAAAAAATACAAACTGATAACATATTAAATTTTAGTCCTGTTAATCAATTTTGTTGGTGCTATTTGTTTGTCAATAAATAATATGACAGTTATATTATGACATACACAATACTTATTTGGGTTACAAAGTACTTAAAATAAATCATACATTTTTTTAAAGTTGAATTGTAGTGCTTATGAACTTTCCATAATTAGAGACAAAAAATAAAAGTAAATCTGTAAAGTGAACAAATTACTGCCATCATCATTAAAATAATGTTTCAGACATTTGTAAAATCCATTATGACACTGTTGTACCAGGATATCTGAAAAAGAATATGATGCAGAAAAGACAATTTTTGCATGGATCTGATTGTGGAAATGGGCAAATTTATTGCATTTATTATGAATTTTGCACACAACAATCTGATTGAAAATAGCTAATGTCTGCAGTGAGACCTACATGTGTAGATGAGATGACAAATTATAGCACCAACTGTACTCCGTGTTTCAAGCAACAATAGTATCCACCATCCAAAAAAAGAAGAAAAATATAAATCAACAGCAAAACAATTTAGGAAAAGAGATGTTTGAGAAGAAAACAATTTTAATTAAGGCCTTTAATGAATTTATATATGTAATTATGTTTCATTCTACTACAGAGAAGTATATCTGAATAATAAATATTTTTCTTTTAAAATGTAAAAAAAACTTAGAGGACAAAGAAAAATCACAAGTAAGACACTTCATGAAAAGAATAAAAAATATATGAATTGAGCTAAAGGGAAGCAACTCTAAAACATAAAACATAGGACTGTAGAGAATCGAGGTGGGTTCTTGTAATGAGGTATTATACTTGAATGTTCAAATGCCTGTAGGACCAAAAATACTTTCTGACTTATACATGTAAGACTATTTACGTCCTTT
Source organism: Mytilisepta virgata (assembly GCA_028015205.1). Lineage (NCBI taxonomy): Eukaryota > Metazoa > Mollusca > Bivalvia > Mytilida > Mytilidae > Mytilisepta > Mytilisepta virgata. The sequence continues at coordinate 74,854,401 of CM051521.1, forward strand.
TTGACAGCAGATTACAAAGCATATTTCTAAAAATCACATTGTAACTCTAGACCTAATAATGAGATCGACTTTTACATTTGAGCAGAAATACTGATTTACCAATGGTAAATAAATAGAAAATGTCAGCTTTAAAAATGTTTGATACATTCATTCATAATGATGACAAACATGATAATATAATACACGTACTTTTCTGACCAGTCATGTTTACCGAAAGAATAAAAATGGGGATGGTAAAACAAATTGAATAGTCTGATACTAGAAATTATTAGGTACAAAGGTCAATTATTAAAAATTAATAAATAATAATATTAAAATCAAAAATAAAAGGTTATTTAGTTGTTCACTTTAAACATTGTTCTGTTTAAAATATATTGTTAAAATATACAAGATAAAAATAAAATATATGTAACAAATTGCATCATACGTATATTTGTGTCTATTACATTACATGATTCCCCATGACTTACTTATATACTCAACAAAATAGTAAAGGACAACTTCGTACTAGATTCAGCAGATAATAGAACAGAAACACAAGAAATATTAGCTGGATAACAAGTGGAAATTTAACGAACTGAATTATAAAAGCTGTTTAGTCGTAAGTTGTAGATTCGGTGTATTCGAATTTCAAAATTAATTTATTACATTGAAAAATTGGAAAGATTTACCATGAAAATGAGGGGCAGTATGTTTTTTATGTAACTAAATACCAAAGTTTGGTTACCAATAACACACATTGGCTATTGTTACGTCAATTCCTAGAGTGAAAAAAAGGTATATATTACACTTGGATATGTCAGGTCTTCTTTCGCTCAGAAATCACAATATTTCACCAATGTCAATAATACTGATTTATAATACATGTTTATAGTGAAAAACCAGCCAAATGACATGTTTGTGGTATATTTTACCAAGTTTGATGATATATTACTGTAATTTTTTGTTGTTGTTGAGTATAACAATATTCTGATATCCCCATACGTTCTCTTTTATTCCACACAAAACTTAAAATCCAACATGCCGGCCCTCAAAACTACTGTCGTGATAGAAGTAACCCACTTAATACAGTTGTATTACAAAGATTTTTAAAAACATTTTTTCAGAGTTATTCAAAAAAATTAAACAAACTTACTTTTTAAATAAGATACTTCACACATGAGCTGTCCAATAACAGCAGATGAAAATTTTCTTCATCACTGTTTAAAGCCAACTGCCCATCCACCCACCACCATACATGAAAATTAATAACATTTTTCCTATTTTAAAATCCAATTATTGTAACACAAACGACTCTGATGTCTGTTAATAAAAAAGGTAAAGAAAAGACAGACATTTATACAGACTTTAAGAAGACAAGATTTGCCATTTTTTTCATTATTCTTGCTGTGAATTTCTCTATCATTTCCTGAACATCAACAGACTAGAACCAGTCGATACATATACAATTTCTCAATAACACGTCAATTATTGTATGTTCATCATTCGATCACCATTGGGTCAAATTAAATAAAATGCTCCGCTGGGCACAGCTAGATACGACCGCAGATGTCGAACCCTGAATAGTTGGGGCAATTATGAACACAACATTCAAGCTTGATACAATACTGAATTTGGATTGTGAATAAATATTTGACACAGCATAGGTTTCTGACACAGAATGAATGTTGTCTAAGAACTTAAAAATTTTTAATTTACCTATTCAAACCATATCAGTATTATTTGTTTTTATATATAAATCAGAAATAACCAATTTAAAATTTAAAATTGGGCACACATATCAATTTCTTGCTATTGCGCAATACTGTGTAATTGAAAATTTCTTCAAATATTTGACACATAATAGGTTTCTGACACAGAATAACTGAAATCAAAGAACTTAAAATTGGTCATTATATTCAATTTTTTGCTTCTTGTGCAATACAATATGCTGTGGAGAATTGCCCCCCCCCCAAAAAAAAAAAAAATAATAATTTACCACTTTTTTTAGCTTTTGTGCAATACACTATGAAGTTGCACATTGACCCCCCCTCCCGAAAAAAAAACAAAAAACAATAAAATTTATTGTAACCCCCCCTTTTTTTTTGCTAAAAAAAAATTGAAATTTTCTTTTTAATTTATGAAATATGAAATGAAAAAAAATTACCCCCTCCCCAATTTCTCATTTACCCCCCCCCCCCCCCAATTTTGTTTTAACCCCCCCCCCCCCCCATTTCTTTATACTTTGCAACCATAACAGCCCATTTAAATACACCATAACATATTAAAATAGAAAATGACATCATAGTCATGGATGACAAATTTTAAATATACATAATTTAAAAGCAGTTTAGATAAGATAAACAAAAAAGCTTCATCAGCACATTTTATATTGGCAAATTTCCAATGGAATTTGTTAATAATAAAGTTTTGATAACAGGGCACACATATCAATTTCTTGCTATTGCACAATACAGTGTAATTGAAAATTTCTTCAAATATTTTACACATAATAGGTTTCTGACACAGAATAACTGAAATAAAGAACTTAGAATTGGTCATATGATTTGAATTTATATTCAATTTTTTGCTTCTTGTGTAATACAATATGCTGTGGAGAATTGCCCCCCCCCCCCCAAAAAAAAAAATAATTTACCCCCTTTTTAGCTTTAATTTTGGACCCCGATTTGGACCAACTTGAAAACTGGGCACATAATAAAAAAACTAAGTACATGTTTAGATTCAGCATATCAAAGAACCCCAAGAATTCAATTTTTGTTAAAATCAAACTAAGTTTAATTTTGGACCCTTTGGACCTTAATGTAGACCAATTTGAAAACGGGACCAAAAATTAAGAATCTAAATGCACAGTTAGATTCGGCATATCAAAGAACCCCAATAGTTCAATTTTTGATGAAATCAAACAAAGTTTAATTTTGGACCCCGATTTGGACCAACTTGAAAACTGGGCCCATAATAAAAAAACTAAGTACATGTTTAGATTCAGCATATCAAAGAACCCAAAGAATTCAATTTTTGTTAAAATCAAACTAAGTTTAATTTTGGACCCTTTGGACCTTAATGTAGACCAATTTGAAAACGGGACCAAAAATTAAGAATCTAAATGCACGGTTAGATTCGGCATATCAAAGAACCCCAATAGTTCAATTTTCAATGAAATCAAACAAAGTTTAATTTTGGACCCTTTTGGCCCCTAATTCCTAAACTGTTGGGACCAAAACTCCAAAAATCAATCCCAACCTTCCTTTTGTGGTCATAAACCTTGTGTTTAAATTTCATAGATTTCTATTTACTTATACTAAAGTTATTGTGCAAAAACCAAGAAAAATGCTTATTTTGGCCCTTTTTTAGCCCCTAATTCCTAAACTGTTGGGACCAAAACTCCCAAAAACAATCCCAACCTTCCTTTTGTGGTCATAAACCTTGTGTTAAAATTTCATAGATTTCTATTTACTTATACTAGAGTTATTGTGCGAAAACCAAGAAAAATGCTTATTGGGCCCTTTTTTGGCCCCTGATTCTTAAACTGTTGGGACCAAAACTCCCAAAATCAATCCCAACCTTCCTTTTGTGGTCATAAACCTTGTGTTTAAATTTCATAGATTTCTATTAACTTATACTAAAGTTATAGTGCGAAAACCAAATGTCTTCGGACGACGACGCAGACGACGGACGACGACGCAGACGACGACGACGACGCCAACGTCATACCAATATACGACCGCAAAAATTTTGCGGTCGTATAACAAAAACCTATGCTTTGATCTAACTTCCATAAGTAATAAATAATTTGGAAGTTTATGTGCCAACACTACAAAAGTTACATTTGTTTTTGGATGATATGCAATTAAAAATCTTTATTGTCCATAAAACCATCTATATGTACTTTTATTTACCAAATTATTAAGAATTATTTAAATAGTGTAACATCACTTTCCATTTTACCTTAAATCAGGATATTTTGGTGTTGGGATAATTTGGTGGTTTTGCTAAAAATAACAGATTTTTGAGTATTAAAATTTGAGACTCTTTATCAATACTGTGTTTAATTTTGGCACTTTCAGAAAAAATATACAAAAATGACCATAAATCTTGCTGTTATAGGGGTATAATTTGCTATCAGTCTGATTGGCAGTGTCTTTTATAATGGTGTCACTACCGGTACAAGCTATCACAAATGACAACATAATTGTTATCGTAAGACAGATACGATTAAAGTAGTTTAGCTTTACCAAATTAATATTAACAAAAGCATTATAACAGTAATCATTGTAAAAAACTTTTCCAGACTGAAACTTTTTGGATTTGTTTTATAACATTTGATATCTGAATCGTTATTTCTTCAACAAAATTGTAAACAAACCAACCAATCAGACTGCTTAACATATTATTCATGAGTATGAAGAACTTTCTGACCCACGGTAGATAGAGTGAAGGGCATAGCGTAATCAAACAAAAGTTACTGACAACGTACACTTCACATACTGATGCCAACACATACATTCCATTCAGATTTACATTTGAATTAAAATCACGGCACAATTAAAAAAAAACACAGAGGACAGTATACAAATATGAAACACAGACGACAAAAGGAATTCACACCAATTACATCATCTTTGTATCTAAAATGCCATGGTTAAAAAAAACATCACAGTACAATAAAGGAATTCTGAGTGAGTACATTGTTCTTTACACTATCACGGGGTGAGTACTAAGGCTTTTACACAGTCACTGACTGAGTACTTTGGCATTAGTCTTTTCATTTGTTTCACTCTCGTACTTCCTGAGATCTTCTATAGACATATCTACAACAAAATTAAGAAATGATTGAATGATTCCAGTAGTATTCTAATATGAAAACAAATATACATATGCACATACATACCAACAAGTTGCAAACTGACATGCCAGCAAGTGTCTCACTTGATTCAATCGGTCAGATGGGAATTGACTTATTATACCCTGTGGAAAATCTAGATTTTGTTTTTGTGTGTGTGCTTAAGTGCCATATCTCATTGATATCAAAACATGAAAATGATCAGAAATAAAACACAGCTTCAACTGACCAATCCAAACTTTTTGTCAAATTGTTTTTTGAACTTCCATCAAATCAAACTGGGTTAGTGGTACAATAATCCTTAACTCCTGAAAGAAAAATCTTAAAATTGTAAAAAAAATGACAGGTACTTATGTTTGAACAATCCCAAAATTGTGTATAAACCATGCATTCCACAGGCAACACAAAAATGATAGGCATCAGATACATAGCAATCTCAAGTTATGGTATTGTATGAGAAAAATTGCATTTCTTCTACAACTTAAAGTTCCATAACTCCTGAGCAACAAAGTTATGAAAGTTTCAAATGAAACGGAGCTTGTTAGATCAATCCCAACATTTAAAAAAATCTCAACAACAAATCTAAAAATTGTCAAAAAAGAAAATTTCATTTGATCAAATCCCACATTTAATTAAAAAAAATTGTACCACCAATAAAATAGTGCCTTAAATCTTATCTGCAATTATTCGTAACAAGGGGTATGGTTCCATCAGGTTCTCAGTGGCTGAGTTGAAGAAACTACTAGTCAACAATAAGATTGTGAGTAAAACATTTAGAGGTGTATTTTATTCTGATCTTAAATAGAATTTACAGACATTTTGATCTTATCAAGCATGTATCTATTTAATCTGATTTTGCTCATGAGCTTAAAAAAAGGTTGCCTGTTCCAAAAATTAAGTCCCATCTAAAGAGAAATAAATATACCAACCTCTTACTTTAAAATTTTAACATTTCTTAGTTAACCTACCTATCCATTCATCAATCCAAGCAAAAGCTTGCCTATGTCCTAATACCAGTATATCTTTGATTGCCTACAAAGATATTTTAGTTGAATCAACTCTCTTATCTAGAAATTCATGTATACATGTACCTTTTGTGTCCAATTATGAGATTATAACAGTTAAGTGTATTTAATGTTATTTTTTTACAGCTACACTATATAAGATTTTAGTTAAGGTAAACAGTCCTAAAATGACCATACAACTATCCACATTAAATGTCCTAGATGTTCCAAGCAACATAATGCCAATGACATAGGTAATCATCGGCAAATTCTGCAAACATGATATATTAAACTTATTTTCATTGATCTACATACAATAAAGGGCTTTGCTAAGCACAGCATAATACAACATTTCAGCAAGTAAACAATTAGGCCAAAAATAAAAATATTGTTTGTGACCCGCCAAAATTGATACGATCCAAAATATTTTTCAGTATTTTTCGTATAAATTCCATATTGAGAATCAGTTCTGTCCCAACATTGGTTCTAAAATTAATAACAGAAACATTAGGAATTCTTCCGATCATTTCATTATTGCAAGCAATAAGTAACGAAAGGTTTAAAATTAAAATGAACTCCACATGGTGTGTTCCCCTCAAACAAAATCAAAATGTTTTACCTACCTACCTACCCACTACCCTGAGGGTAGGATCGGAAAAGAGAAAATAGTACATACTTTAATGTTGGCCTTAAAGAAAATTAACACAAAATTACCTTGAGTAACTTTTATTTTATTTCTTATGAGAATTTTTAAAAAAATCATCAAAATCAGATAAGAAATTTTGAGAATTAATGAGTGTTCCTGTTTTGGCCCCGTGGTGAATACTGGCATATGCCTGTATTTATAAATGAAGAAACCCGAACGAGATGTTCCGAATGGAAAGGGCTTTCCCCGATGAGTTACTCCTGATCAGCCAAAGACGACAGACGTTCCTAGCGAAGCTGTGCCTTGACTGTGTGACCCAGACCTGAAGGGTTATTAGATAACTCCAAGGTAATCCATAGCTCATTGTAGTTATTATTAATACACTCGGTTCACGACATCCCTGTATATCTCTAAAATGGTATGGAATTATGAAAAACAGACCTTACAGAGATTTTCCATTTTTATCAAGGAACATGAAAAAAATCAGATAAAAATTAAAAACAAAAATATCAAAAAAATCTTAATGACCCCCCAAAAAAAAAACGCAAGTCGCCAGATTACCCAAAATCCATCCAAACCTGTATTTCTTATGGAGGACATTGTGGTAAAACATTATAAGGATACATAGACTATATCAAAAGTAAATGAGCAGAAACCCTTCTACAGATAGCATCAGGCTCATACCATAATACGACCATGAATATTTGATGTCGTACAAAAATGCTAAAATTCAGGAAAGATGTAAATAATACATAATTCCTTCTTGAAAAATCCTTGTATAATGTTGAATCCAAAATGTTTATTGAGAAGGAGACATTAATTGTAAATTGAATCATTATATCAGATTCTAAAATATTTTTATCACATATCACTTACCCTTTGACCAAACTGTTCTACTTTTGTTTGTAGTCCCCACATCTCAAAGTAAACTTTGACAGCTTTATATGAACACATGATTGGTTGAACATTATCCTAAAAATAGAATTACATATATCCTAATTATAATATCAACATCAGGAATGATTCATAATTTATCGTCACTTTCAATGTATTTAATTATACACTCAATACTGTATTATTAAGTTAAACCTACTGGGCATCTTGTATACTTTATTGATGAAAAAATCCTGGCTTTACTGCAATTCAGTTTATTTCAAATAATGGAAATGTAGATTCTAGAAGTCAACATAGTTTAAACATTTGGAACAAATTCTGAACATACAAATGTTGTTATGACTTCCTATTTTATGCAATAAATCAATGATCAATGATTCATACAAAACTGAAAACCTCTTGTTGAAAAATGTGAGCAATTTGGAAGAAACTAGAAATTGTGTCTGTAAGACAAGGATGCCTAAAATGTAGGTCATCATGTATGAAAAACTCAGTACTATCCAAGGCCCATCCACTGATGAAGTTTCGTTGATACACTATGCTTAGTCCTAAACGCAAAACTTAACCAGAGTCGCTCAAGCGCAAAATGTAGGTCATAATGACCCAATTATTGTATGACTACTCATTACTATACAAGGCACATCCACTGATGAAGTTTCATTGATACACTATGCTTAGTTCCAAAGAAATGCACCTAAATGCAAAACTTAACCAGAGTCGCTCAAGCATAAAATGTAGGTCATAATGACCCAAATATTGTGTGACTGCTCAGTACATGTACTACCAAAGGCACATCCACTGATGAAGTTTCATTGATACACTATGCCTAGTTCCAAAGAAATGAACCTAAACATAAAACTTAACCAGAGTCGCTAAAGCATAAAATGTAGGCAGTAATGACCCAATTATTGTATGACTGTTCAGTACTACCCGAGGCACACCCACTGATGAAGTTTCATTGATACACTATGCCTAGTTCCAAAGAAATGAACCTAAACATAAAACTTAACCAAAGTCACTGAAGAATGAAATGTAGGTCATAGCAACCCAAGTGTTGCTGAACTGTGTTGTACTATACAAGAGGACTTCTGAAAAATGGATCTAAACGCAAAACCTAATTAGAATCGGGACGTACGGATGGACTTATATTTAAGGTATAGGTATGGATAACCAAACAACAGATTTGGAAATTGGCCGTTACACTTGCAAACATCAACTGACCATGAAATTTGTAAAATGTCAAGTTTATAAATTCTAATGATACCAATTTTGATGCACAAGACATTACTCATTAGAGCTAGTGATATCCTTTAGGACTTGCAGTCAATCAGCAGAGATATCAGCTCAGTGGTAATCTATATAACTAGTAAAAATCAAAATGAGATATACCTTCCAGCCTTCCTTCAATGGTCCCCTTCCTGTTTTGGATGACTTAAACGTCTTTAAATCCTACAACAGAAACATTTACTATAAAATACATTGCATATCAGGAGTTTTACTTTACAATTTTCATCATAACAAGTATATATGGACACTACATGCGCCACCAATGATGAAAGTATTTTAGTGCTTTCCCCAGAAATGTGTTAAGGCATGGTAAATTTCGTATTTTGAGGGCACTCAATGATTAAAAAAGATAATATTGGGGGCACTCCACCTTGATATTAGGGCAGTATATTTATCAAAACCTGCATTATACAGCCTTTACCCTAGTGTGATGGTGTAAAAGTGTCATAAAAGTGTGCCAACACAACACGGGTACATGATTAAATGCAAATTAGTTTCAAAAAGATAAGAGTAAACTAAAAATTGTTAAAAACTAAAAAGTTAGGTTTGGCTACCTGGGGGCACATTGTAAAATTCATGATGAGGGCAGCATGGTCATTGAAGATGGAGGCATGGTGCAGCACTATGCTAATTTGGCCTAGGGAAACCGCTATATTGAGTAAATAGAATTACTATTGTTTAATGTTGACTTAAAAGTCCCTAACGATAGGGAAAAACTACCTCCAACCTGAACCTTAATTCTATAAAGAAATTCAAAGTCAATGACCCATAACCTCAAGGCCACAGCATCCGTTTCACATCAAAATGCTGCTGTTCATATCACAAGCTACCCATGTACAAAAGTACAAAGTTTCATGATGATACCATAACTCCTTCATGAAAAATTACCTTAAACCTGAACCTTAACCTGGATTCTAATATTGAAATTCCATAAAGAAATTCAAAGTCAGTGACCCATGACCTCAAGATCACAGCATCCATTTCTCATCAAAATGCTGCTGTTCATATCACAAGATATCCATGTAGAAAGTTTCATGATGATACCATAACTCCTTCATGAAAAACTACCTTAAACCTGAACCTTAACCTGGATTTTAATATTGAAATTCTATAAATAAATTCAAAGTCAATGACACCATGACTTCAAGGTCACAGCATCTGTTTTGCATCAAAATACTGCTGTTCATATCACAAGCTATCCATGTACAAAGTTTCATGATGATACCATAACTCCTTCATTAAAAACTACCTTAAACCTTAACCTTAACCTCATACGGACGGAGGGACGCTCAGACCGAAGAATTATATGCCGGGCCTGCCTTACAGGTGGGGCATAAAAATCAGACTTAAGTGCTTTCAACATTTACAATTTTCAAATACCTTTCTAAACCGTTTAGTGGCTCTATTTCGGGAATTAACCATCAATACATGTAATAAGTATAAACAGTATAGTTAGATGTTATCCTTGTCATGAATGTTGGAAATTGTAAATGATAAAATCTGGTCACAGAAATTCCTGTATGTTAAAATGGAAAAAATAGCACCTAGTGATACAAGTCTTTTTATATGCAGGACAGATCGAGTAAGTGTGAAAATCGGTAGAAAATATGCCCGTGAAAAAAAAGTGCATTGAAAGAAATATTTCTTTTATGGTGAAATATTTCTTTTCAATAAAATTCTATTTTTTTAGGTGTTTCAAGGACCATTTGTAGAATTTAAGAACTTTCAAGGCCTTGATTGTCCCACTTTAATTTACAAGTATTTTCAAGGCCTTGATTGTCCCACTTTCATTTACAAGTACTTTCAAGGATTTCAAGGACACATGGGAATCCTGTGTAAATATATAGATATTGTTTTGCTGTAAATTGATGTCCGACTGATACACAAATTATATCATTTTCATGATAAAAGTTTTATTTATCTAGTTTTTGGTTTATTGGTATGTTAATTTTTACCTCTTCTTTTTTGTAGTTTTTCTCTGGAATGTCATCAAATACTATATCTACATGTTCTACTTCTCGAACTTCTAAATCTTCATCAGAAAGTCCCAAACACTATCAATACATAAAAAATTATAAACGTTATGAGTATTTCTTTGTTGTGAAAAACCATTTTTAAATAAAGGATGTATGCGATGGTCCTTGTTGTCCTTAATTTTTCTTTTTACTGAATTTTATGATGCTGATGGTGATGAAATACCATGAATTCTGACCTAGAGAAAAATTTATGTGTTAACAGAAACGTATATTTCATTTTAACAAATGCCATACGCGTAGCCTTCATCAACATAGTCCTATAAAAAAATGATAAGATCATATTTTCTCAATTAATCTTATCATAATCAGATCAACTAATACATATGCATGTGCGGAAATTCAATATCAAAAATGTCACAGCTTTAAATCCATTGCTAATTATACAGGGCCTTAAAGGAAATGTTTTTGATCATTTATTAAATTCATTAAATTCGTATATGCACTGCGCCAGAATGCAAAATTTCAAAATAATGAATAAACATAAAATCAGAATTCAAAATCCTTAAAGAGTCCCTCAAACAATTATTCCAGAAATCAACTTTTAATAAAATACTTACATTTTCAGTTGTACCAGTATTATTTTCATATCTAGTCTCAATATATACTTTAAATAAAGGAACAAATGAACACTGAAACAAAAATATATCAGGTCATTTGTTTTTCTAAAACATGGATTATACATGCAATGTTACCGGTATATTTATTTTATAAAGGTTTGTTTGTTTAGTTGGGGTTTTACTCCGTTTTCAGCACATTTGGCTATTTCGCGACAGCCAGTTTTTATTGGTGGAGAAGTCGGAGTACCCGGAGAAAACCACCTACTTTCGGTAGGAAAATTGGCAATCCTTGTCAATTACATGTAAGATTGGAGTGGAACACACCCTACCACCGCTGAGATTCGAACTCACAACCTCAGAATTGACAGGCAAGTGATCTTTAGTAGTCATGACGAACTACCTAGACCACCCAGCCTATTTTATAAGGGAAAAGTGAAAAACCAACATAGTGCCCATTTCTAATTATGTCCATTACAACAGAAAATATATATATTTTTTTATATCTGATAAAAGCCAAAACTTTAATAAATGCTTTCGAACATATATATATAGTCAATGCTGTAATTCTTATCATGCGGTACATCTGCAGTCTGAATCAAAGCTTTGTTCTGATATGTATGAATAAATATTTTATATCGGATTAAGTACAGAAGTATAACAGACAAGACACATATTTATACAGAATACCGGTAGATATTAATCCCAGTGTTCTCCCCAGCCTTATATAGCACAGTGGTACCAAATTTTGACAAATGTATATATTTTTTTATTTTTGATGCAGTGATCTGTTCCCTTTTTCCATAATTTACATAAGTGAAAATCAGAATAATTAAAATCCAGTAAAATTCTATACAATAATTTATTATTTCTCATAAATTACAAGAAACCTTTTTCAAATTCTTAAAAATGCCTTTATTACAATACTAGAATAATTCGCTACAAACCTATGTGAATTTCTACCACAATGCTATTAAAAATTTCTGGGGAGAACACTGAATCCAATATCACTTTCATTTGATTTAATACCAGTAACCACACTCTATAATGATTCAGAAAAAAATGTCAGATTTTAATAGTCGAACTGGGATGGAGCTCTCATACTCTGAATTCAAGAAGCCTTTTCAGGTGTCAGAGGATGTTCAAAGGAATAGATAGGGTCTATAATGTTCTATTCTCGCCTCACATGTTAAACATTAATTGCTTTCATGATATAATGATTCATTGATGTTTATGTCAAATCTTTCCTTTTGAGTTACAATGAAACATATTCATATCAAATAAATAAAACATATATTGTACTTACTGTGTATTCTATAAGTCATATGAAAAAGAAAGAAAAAATTAATTTAGTATCTAACTAGACACTACATGAATATATATGTGATATCTCACATTTTAGAGGTGACACTTTTACTGTCCAAAGATTCTTAAATTTTGAAAAATATAAAAATATCTCACTCCCAAAAATTACTTGTATCATTCCTATATTCCAAGTTCTGGTAAACAGAAATGTCCAACAATAGGACTGACAATACAAATTTTCAATATAAATTTAAATTCAAACCCATGAAAAAATACAGGTATGAGATTACTGTTGATGTGCTGTTGTATATCAATATCAAATATGAATATAAGGACACTTAAAATTAACAAAATTTTACATTTCAAACGGCAATAAATCCAACAAAAAAGAAGGAACAGCACTCATTTTGAAAGAAAGGCTGCCAATACTGATATTTCATACGAATAAAATTCAATATCACCTTGATAAATCGGTAAAAGGTCATTTAATATTCTATAGAAATTTGTATAGACAGATTAAGTTACAGATGGATGCATGAGACTTTCATTTACCCTAATCTTCATTCCTTCTTCTCTCAAAAACTGCAAAATTTGGGCAGATCACAGGCAGATCTTGGCCAGAAAATTATTCGTAAAATTTTCCCATAAAATTTTTTATCTGTAGTGTGTTTATATCCATAAACTTTAAAGTATATTTTACTGTGAATTTTAAGATAGATTAACCTCTGAAACTTATATTCTCATTAGCAAATCCTGTCATATAATTTTCTACCCAGTTACATACATGTATTGACATCTAAAAAAACCAAACCAAGTATAGGGGATGTGACCCATGCTTAATCAGCACATAACTAACAAATTTTTCATGTGTTTTAAAATAATTAACAGACTGTTTGTTTATAGTATAACTAATCTTAAAATTTCAATACCCAAAATCTACAAAAACTAACTGAATAAAAATTTGATCCACAACTGAGAGCAGTGCTATATCCAGGGCTCACCAAACTGGGCGATTAGGGCGATTAAGTCGCCTAATGCTCGCCAATGTCGCTCTGTCATCGGCTCCAGAGCGACAAATGAGTCGCCCTGTGTTTTTAAGTAAGGCCCCTCCGAACAACGTACGTAATCAGCTGCGTCTGAAGACCGTTATTTTCATTAAAAATCTCGAGCCGCCGTTTTTTGTTTTCTTGGAGGAAGGGGAAAGAAACGACAAAAAGTAAGCTAGAAAATGAAATGGCGGCAATCGAAATTCTTGTGATTTTTCATTGGTCACGGTGTTTTTTACCGACCGGTAACAATATGTAGACCTTATTTAAAAATAAATTTAGCGGATTTTGACATATCTATGCACAAATGGAAATTTTGTCAATACATGTATTGAAAGGTGTTCAAGCAAGGTGAATGGGAAGATTTTAAGAGTACGTTTGAGAAAAAATAATAGTAAAGAGTATAGATAAATAAATATTAAAAAATAAAATGGAAATAATAAATAAGTTGTGTCAAAAGGTACAAATATTTTTGCTCATATCTGTAACAGAAATTTTCTTCCAAGTTTGGAGCACCACTGCATAATTTCATTTTTTTTATTTTTTTTATTTCAAATTATATTTGTCAGTATTTTAAGGCAGCAGATGATTTAAATTAAACTTTAACAATAGTACAATAGGCCTACCATGGTCAAAATCATGCAGCAATGTACGTTAAAAAAGTGGTGATGAGTCCTGGGACTGGGACTCATCAAAATCAGCTGGGACTCACCATTCTGAAAAATGTTGAGTCCCAGGACTCATCATGAAAAATTCTCAAAGGATATTGATTAAATGCACATGAGACAAAATCTCAGATTATGACTAAAATGGAAGGATATGGAGTAAATGTAGATAAAATCTCAAACAATACAGGATAAAACACAATAAAGGAATGTATAGTATACACTATAAGACACAAAATAACAGGTATTTACGCGGCAGGCGACAAATTGGGGGAAAAAACACAGTCTCTCTGGTAGACTTGGAAGTCTCCCTGTCATGCCCTGAAGTCTCCCTGTTGCTACCCTGAGGGAGACTCTGAGTCTCCCTGTTATTTTCAAGTGTGGTGAGCCCTGTATATCAAGGAAGTACTAAATAATTTGAAACCAGCTTACCTGTTTCAGTATAAGGAAAATAATTCCATGCCTTTTCTGTGATGTAAAATATATTAGGGATCATACTTCTAATCCAGCTGGGTAATCGACTATAACATAAAAATTTGAAGAATTAGTTCAAGCCCACCAAAAAATAAAGATAAACATTTACCAACTGTTTTCAGTAAATCTTTTTGTTTTATACCCTCTACCTGCATACACACATTCATAAAAAAAATCTTGCTGTAAACTCTTCATACCTGCATACCCGGTAAATACACTCTTCTCAGAAAATCCTCCTATTTCACCCTTTTGATTACCTCCCCTACATACATGGATAAATAAATTTTTTTTTCAGTAAACTTTTCCAGTCACAATTTGGTTTACCTCCCCAATCTATGTGGACAAATATATCTTTTCATGAAACTTACTGTTCCCAATCTGTTTTATCCCCACCCCCCTTACATACCTGGATAAATATACTCTTTTTTCTGTAAATCTTCCCTTTCCATACTTTGGATGTTCACAGTCTTCGTTCTTCACTACTTCCACACCTTCTCCTCTGTCACTTTGTTCATGGCTGTGTTTTGCTATCATATATAGTTGGCCTATCTTGTACTGAAACAGAACGCAGAAAAATGGTCTCAAAACATCATAAGATGCAATGAAGCCATATCAAATTAATTTTTCGTTCTTTGGATTTCCGATGGCAAAAAAAGGTTCAAGCTAGCGAAATTCTAATTTTAAGTTTTTTCTTGAGGACTTGGTTTTTTCGAGAACAGATCAAATTTACGTGCTGCACACATTTTTTAAATTTTAGAAGCAGGCAAAGAATTTTTATTTCTAAAATATTTAAAACTGGCAAATTTTCAGATTTTTCCAAAATAAAGCGGCAAAAAAAAATTTTTTATTAAAATTTACATAGTTCAAAATTCAGAGCAGGGAAATCCGAAGAACTAAAGATCAATTTGGTATGGCCTTAGAAACATTCACTTGTTGATTGTAGCAGTATCTAATATGGATCCATACCAAGGTTTTCACATCTATCTGGATTCATTTGTTTGAATACCTTTCAATCTTTTAACTTACCAATGTATTCTTTTGAGGACAATTCAGGCCATAACCGAAGACATATGGAGATTGATACTATGCCAACTGAAAGCATAAACTTTGCATTGGCTCAATTTTGCAATGAAATATATTTCCTTATATATCCACAATACAACAAAATTGCTAGAGAATTAAACATTTTTTCAGATTTGTTTTGTGGAAGTTGTATAACAGATTTGTTTCTCTTTTAACATAAAAAATTGTATCTACCTTATGAGATATTCAAAAATCATTTTATTCAATAAAAGTAATAAAATAATTGTAGAAACACACCTTTATAATCATATCATGGTAAAATCAAGTGCAAAAAACTTATAATTTTCCAATTAAACAATTACTGTCTCCTTTATTTCAAATAAGGCAATGAAAGCTTAAGAATGTGTCATGATAAACCCAAACTATGTGCAGTTGGTATCTGCATAGACCGACATGATCTAACATAGACTCAGTCAACTCTTAAGCTTGAACACGTATATATACTGTATGTTACATGCCATGGTTCAATATATAAATTTAACAGCGGCATAGCTGTAATTAGATATTATGGGATACAGTAAATGTTTAACTGGAAAGTACCTTTAAGTGGTCAAATGTGAATGTACACATGTGAAATTTTGTATAAATATCCCTGGGTAATTATTCCCATTCAGGTAAATTGGTAAAGTTATTACAGGATTAAATAACATGAATTGGGTATAATGTAACAAATTCTTTAGAGCCAATAGGCTAGTAGTTAAAATCCAGGGGAGGTAATTCATAATCAACTGGAAATTGGTTAATTACTGAAGTCTTGGTGATGTGTGCAATAAAAAAAGTCTAAAATGGGAAAATTTGAAATGATAAAACATGAAACAAATTTCAAATAATTCCAATATGGTGTGTATTTTTGATTTGACAATGTGATGTCTGGGATTTTTTTTTTTGATAAATGGGGCTCATTGTATGAATATATGAGCCAGTAAAACAGTGCCATTTTAAACCAATAATTTCTTTCTTATTTTGTCACAAAGTGTAGCTATTATGCAATTATAAGTAATAAGAGTTGTTTTTCCGCAATATATCGGTGTATAAACTCTTCCAGGTCACTCACAAACTTAATATAAAGTCCTTCAAACTTTATTTAGTTTGTGAGTGAACATGTTTCCTCTATATAAAATTGCTTCAAAACAACTCTTATTAGAGTCTACTATAGTACATAGTCCAGTCAATCTAGCAAAAATGGACCCTAACCTCAAACTAATTGCAACAGAAGAAATTAATGTTTTTTGTGTCAGTAAATGTACAGGGATTAACTAAGAAAAAATCCCCATGAAATAAAATTACAGCTGAAGGAAATTTCCTATGGGAATTTGAATTGAATAAGGGAGATAACTCTGTAAAAACTGCTTGGCCAAAACCACAAAATAATAATTACTGTTTTTTTTTGTACAAAATGTTTGGCAAAGTACATGTTCAGCATTAAAAAAATGTGAAACGAATTATAGTAACAGAGTTTTAATATTTTAATTCAAGTTTTGAATTAGATTTTGTCTTCCTAAGATAATTTTAAAAAATAAATTAGGATATCAAGTTTATGAAGTCAAATTTGGATGAAAATACAAGAAGTACTTACACTTTCTTTAAACCAAGTACAAATTATTGATATATAATAAAAACGAATAAATATCAACAAATATTTGAATTTTTTTTTTTCAAAATCGCCACATGGTTCAAAGTAATCATTTTTTGCGATATTCATGTTAAACATGTAAATAAAATCATACTGTAACAGTAGAGCATGATTACCTACTGCACCAACCAGGGATCGTACCCAGAACCTTCGGTTCAGTAGTCCGCCGCTCTACCAACTGAGCTAAAGGACTACTTCACTAGTGCAGCTAATGGAAGGTGGTTATAAACCTGTTACGGTTCTATAACTTCTATCGTACACAAGGGAAGCCCCGTTACACTACAAATAAAATTATGAATATTCTTGTATCATAAAATTCAGAATATATAACTATGTTAAATTAGGCCAAGTTAGCCCATGGAAGTATCTTTCTTAACAAGCAGAGGAAGAAAATTGCTTAAAAAAAAGACAAAAATCTAGTTTTAGCAAGAGTTACCTCCCTTGTTCCATTGAATTTGAAAGTCTAATTCTTAAATTTCCTGTGGTCCAATTTTCATGGACTTTTTTTCTGTGTATATTTAGGATATACTTACTGTCTTGACATCTCAGTTCATAAAATGGATTTATAGCATTTTGAAAGTCTAAACATTAAAGTTATTAGACAATCTTTTGTTGGTTAATTAACCTTATTGGGTCATCCAAGAAAACATAAAAAACGTAAAGTTGTTTATAAAGGTTATGTTCGTATACCTCACAAATGATTCTGAATGGGGAATTTCCAATAGAAAAATTAAAGCATTTGAAAATTTAAAAAAAATTAATAATTTAAACTTATCAACTCAGATCTATCCTAAAATTTGTAAAACTCTTATTCTAAATATTTTTAATGCACTTTGTGCATATTTCATGAATCATGGTTTGTAATACCTAATTTTATAAAATCTCATAGGAAGAGTTATCTCCCTTTTACATTGAAAATTCCATTGGCAGAATTTTTTTGTTTCTTTTGAAGACATGATTGAACAAAATCAGGTAAGTTCAATTGTTTCAATTACGACTTATCTCATTGCATCTTTCACAAAAGTTAATAGACAATTCCTATTGATTAAGCATGTTAAGGACCTATTCACACTCTGAAAAATCCATTTTACGAACTGAGATGTCCAGACAGTAAGCAATTTAGATTCCAACTATCTTCTGTTGCAATTAGTTTGAGGTCAAATTTTATTTTCACTGTCCAGACTATACAAGCACAAGGGGCATATTCTTCGGTCTAGAGAGTTTTTCCTCCCATATTGAATCGACCAGCAGTTGACATGGTTAAGCCAAATGGTCCATTGAGAAATGTTAAAAAAAAACTTGATCTCAAAATTTTGTACCTCTTCAACTGACAAGGGCATGCATATTCTGTATTCTTTTAAATACATCTTTAAATGGTTAATTTCATCAACAACATCCAAGCATGATAGTTTGATTTCCGTTCTGGTTTTTCACAGTACACTGTTTTAGAGGTAGAAATCTGAGAGATTCGAATGTTTTTTCCGGGAAACTAAAAGTTTGATTTTAGGCAAATTTTCAAGTTCTTAAACCATTTGTGGTTATTTTTATAAAACTGATGTCAAGAACGAAGTCTATGAAAGAAAATCCTTTAAAGGTCCCTCTCAATTTATATTTTTTATGTAATTAAATATTTTCCGAAACCGATTTTCTTATTATTTTTTATAGTATCGCTAGTTGATTTGTTTGGGGAATTTGTTTCTCACATCGCGTAGGAATATGTTTGACAATCATCAGGGCCACCCCGATTCGTTACCCTGGTCACTAGTTTATAAAATAATAATAAAAATCTGCCCTGATGCGTTAAACGACATGAAATATACGTGTTTCAGATTATTTATCTCATTGATTAATTACATGTCGGCAATACACCACTCATACGGGGGAAAGAAGCGTGTTCCGCATTGGCTAGGGGAAAACAAGGATTTAAATACTATTTGAAAATATAGGTGGAAGTGGTTTTTTCATATTCAACTGGCTGTTTCTACGTTGTCCCTGGTATAGATTCTTAGTCAGCTGTTTTTTTTCACTTCGGTGACTGCATGCTTTCTTCGAGACAAATATACATGCATCCATCCTTTACTGTAGTGAAGGCATGTCTTCATACATGACATATCTATAAGCATTATATCTTTTCTGAAATAAAGACAATCGGCCTGAGAAGTGCTTACATAAATATATAGAACATACCTCTATCTAGTACTTATGGGACTCTCTACCTATTATTTCTTTGGACATTTTACTACGTAGTGCTGTAACATTTTCCTTTTTACTTACTTACCGCATAGTGCTTTAATATGCCTTTAATACCGAACACATCCTACATAAATTGCAGATGAATGCATCTATCCAGTGTTTTCCATATATTTAAAGTCTAAGACATTAACCTTTTGTGCTTCGCTACAGGCTGCTATAAAGCTTATGTATACATCCGCACACTTAGCATATAATAGCAACTAGTATTTTAGGCATGGAGCGATGACGTTTTTCACATACATAAATCATCATTTATCTTTAACCGATTGTACTGTAATGCACGGTGTATAAACATATATAATGACAGCACCGTATATGTACAGCACGTTTTTACCGTTACCGTTATACATATGCATGAATTGGTGGATTAATGGCATGTTTTTAGTGGATATGAGTTTTTTTAGTGGGTGCGGGTGTATATTTGTATATAGTGCATTAGTCATCCTACTATGTAGGAGTGCGCCGATATAGAACGGCGATTCATACCTGTAGGAAGAAGAAAGACTTTATACGTAGCTTGGCTAGTATGGAAAAGTCAATTAGTGGCACTATTATATGATGTGAACATTGGCCGAACAAAGCAAAAAAATATCGTTTAATATTTTTTTATTTGGTGGCAGATATGACAGGAACGTGGAATAATGTCTGTCCTGTTACATGTGTTATGTGTAGTTCTTTCTTGAGCTTAATTTGCATTAATATTTTGAGATTGATACAGGCACCTGAGGTGGCGGATATGGGAAAACCTGACCGCGGACCAAAGTGGGTAGCGTGTTTGGAGAATGCCACACTCCCTGCACGCAAAATACACCTTCTATAGTTTTCGAAAAAGAGAAGGCTAATATGCCGCTATAGAATGCTAAATTTTCCGACCCTATCCAACCACCCATTCTTTTTCAGTGGCAGTAAAACAATTTAGAGCTATTACAGTCATGTTTTCACGTCGGTTGTTTTGACGAAAGCTTTCAACAGCATAATATTATTGAGTCGTTCCACATCTCTGCATCAGAGGACTTTCTTTTCTTTGTCGTGTGCAGTTCTCACGATGTGATGTTATAGTATATAGCTCTTTAAATCTGTTAGGCACCTGTAACGAATAACGGGAGCTCAACCCACAGAGCTGCCTAGCGCGTCCCCAGTTGGCGGATAGGGGAGACCCTCTTGTTGGGTGTTATCAGGTCATAATAACGAAAGTCTGACCGCGGACCATAGTGGGTATACGTGTTTGGAGAATGCCACAGACCTCTTCTGTAGTTTTTCGAAAAAGAGTAGGTTTGTGGCCGCTACAGAAGACTACAGAAGACTAAATTATCCGACCCTACCCAACCATCCTCCTTTTACAGTGGCAGTCAAAATTGGTGTCCCATCCCATCCCTATTTGAATTATTTGATAAACTGAACTGGTTCTTGTCCTGAATAAGCATGCAATATTTTCCACTGGACGTTAAGCAACAATGAATCAATCAATCTTGTAATTCTGTTATTGTAATATCCTTATTGTATAAATGTATTTACTTTGGGAATTTCTTCGCATATTGTTTCACGTGTTTATCATTTCTCTTTTCACAGTATATACCTATCTAATTTCAGTTTAGTAGGTTTAAACTTAACAATCTATGATTTCTAAGTACAGTTGGATATGTTTTTCTCCTATTCCTGACGTGTTTAATCGGTGGGATAAAAATACATAATATCTTTAACCAATTCCCGGTGATTAAATTTCTACGTGGGAATTACCCTCAATAGTTAAATTTTAGATTTTAACAGGCTCGCTAAAGGCTCGCGTGTTTAAAATTGAAAATTTAACTATCTCATGTGGAGAAATTCCATAACTCACTCGTACCTGAAGAAGAATCTATATATCCTGCCTTACTTCTGGCATTATTGATCATAATAAAATAACTTATTAATAAACGGATTTTAGTTCATAAACTTTATAGAGTCAAATTATTTTATGAAGACAAATTAAATGTGACAGAACATATTACTGAATATGGTTCAATATCTGTTTGAAAACTGTGTCTATATAATTGGAGAAAAAATATTATAGATATATAACATTTATTATATTTAGATAGCTGGCGATCGTCAGACAACAGTCTCAGTAATATCTCCAAGGTCTCTATATTCTTAGTCTATTGGTCATATTTAAGCTGATTTGATACGTTTTTTCCACAATCATTGTTTCGTGTGTTTATTATAACCCATGTTTTGAAGTAATGTTGATTTAACTTCTAATCAGATAATCAGATATTCTGGAAGTTCTCCGACTTCTATGTCTCTGTGGTTGGCTAGCAAATTATCTGTATTTGAACCGTGCTGATCATAAACATGCTAAAGGCCATTCTGTCAAAGTCTTTTATGTCGATCCGTCCCTACTCGTTCTAACCTCGGCCGGTCCATCCCCTGGTTACGATGAGTTCGTTATATACAAATATGAAAACATTGAAAAGGGGTGTAACACTTGATATATATTTATATTTGTTTATATTTATACCCGCATTGCGGGTATATTGTCGTTGTCTCCGTCCGTCCGTCTTCCGTCTGTCTGTCCGTCCGTCACACTTTCTTGTGACGTCAACTCCTCATTCATGCATTTTTGGGTATAGCATTTTAATTCCTTCACAGTAGTGTTGCATATATCCATCTAGATGCGCAATAAGGTTTTAAATTTTTTTTTGATTTCGCTGAACGGGTGAAATGTGGGACCGAAAACGAGCGAATTATCATAATATGCTTGTGACATCAACTCCTCATTCATTATTGATGCAAGGCGGCTTCTACATTCATTATAGAATGATTGTACATGTGAAGTAGATGCGCAATAAGGTTTTAAAATTTTGATTTCTTTCGTGGAGCGAAATTTAGGACCGAAAATGATAGAATTTTCAAAATACGCTTAAAACATCAAATTTTTGAAGCATTTTTTATTCCAGGCTTCTGGTTTCTTTATAGGTAAATTGTCCATGATGTAAAGATGGAAAGACAGGTTTCAAAATTATAGAATGATTGTACATTTGATGTAGATGCGCAATAAGGTTTTACAATTTTGATTTCATTCCTGGAGCAAAAATTGGGACCGAAAAAGAGCGAATTTTCAAAATTAGCTTAAAACATTAATTTCTGAGGCACTTTTATGCTAGGCTTCTGGTTTCTTCATAGATAGATTGTCCATGATGGACAGATGCAAAATAAGATGCTCAACACACAATTTTAGACCCATGGTATGTAGGAAGTATTATAATTATCAAAATATGCTGTTGAGGATTAACATAAAGATCTTTGATCCTAAAATAAACTTTGCATGGTTTATTTTAATTCGGTGTAAGTTTTGTCATCATTTGGATGAAACAAATGTGGGGGTGAGGGTTTAACTGTCGTCTACGACAGTACTCTTGTTCTTATTCTTTTTTTTTTCTTTTTTAGATCAGGACATATAATTATAAATGATTATATTTTTAAATAAAAAATAAATTAGATGACAGTAAATGTCAACCGATTTAATTAATGAAATATCAAGCAATAGCCATTCAGTATGAAGAGATTCGGAATATTTTTACAGCATGCATTTATGATTTTATCGCCTCCAAGTTTGGGGATAAACATGGAAATGGGGATGGATCGACATGAAACCAAAACTGTAGGCCGTATTGAATCGTTTTTTATAGAAGGAACTAGGGGGCAAAGAAGTCTAAACACCGTATAACCCATGCTAAGTGCACTAAGTTCTTTAAAAAGCACTTTCCTAAATTTCTTAGCAGCTCCTCGTCGTTTTGAAAATGCTAACCCAGCGACTTGGAGACAATTTTGAAATTTTCTGACTACTTGAACCTCCATTTCGACGTCTACAAAAATATTGGTTGTTCTGTTTCCACATATGCACCCGCATGATGATCTTCATTTCGTTTTTTCTTTTTATATTTTTTTGGCTAACGAAATTGTCTCTTATCAAAGTATGCAGCGCAACATGCTCCTTTGGTTCATGAATTTTCAGAAATAACATTATCACGTTTCTTTCTTGGCAAGTACCGAATTCTGTCAAATCTGACCAACAGATAGTAAAGTATTTGTCACCTCTTGTAATCGCTCATTAATTGGCGATAACAAAAATGATGCAAGAAAGAAAGTCTGTGTATATTATTAGTTATTTAAAGTCTATATATATTAGACATTTTTAAAATATAACAATATAAATTAACAAATTATTTTCTAGTGAATGTACAAAAGCATGGTATAATATGCAGATCTTAATATTATACCATAATTCCAGGTTTAGTCTCAGAAATCCATTGTATTATATATAAAGAATGGGTTGAGCTTAAGCTATGGTATAATATGAACAAGATGAATGTTATACCATAGCAGAAGCTCCACCTCCCACAAAGCCAACAAACCACCTTGAGCCAATGAAAACTTACAGCATTTTGAATTGGCATTGTGTAAAATGTAGAGTGGAGTATGGAGTCTTGATTATTTTGAAAATCACGTATTACTGATTTATCAAAAAGTAACAATGTATGTATGCCAAACTCTTCGCCTTAATTAAAACTTGTCGAATAGGTTGGTATGTTTTATATATTATTTTATGTTAGTCATGGCATGGTTATAATCTTGACAGGTAGATTACGACAAAATTTCGGTGTTTTATTTTATAAATGTGTCAAAAGGACATTACATAATAGTATCATAAGTACAGTCTGTTTCATTTATCTTGGACAAATTAAAAAACAGAAGAAAAGCAATTTCCATCACAAATACTCGTGCTAGTTTAAAAAAAAACATATACTTTACTTTTCAGACATCATACTATTACAATTTTTATAGATTTAAGAACTAGAGGCTCTCAAGAGCCTGTGTCGCTCACCTGGTTCTACTGTGGTTTTTGAAATCATGTAAAATAAGGTTAAAATCATAATGAAAAGCATTAATAAATTGCTCCGCTGGGCGCAGCTGGATACGACCGCAAAAATGGACACAATATTCGCGCTTGATACAGGTCTGAATTTGGATTGTAATTAAATATTTGACACATAATAGGTTTCTGACACAGAATAACTCTAGTCAAAGAACTTAGAATTGGTCATATGATTTGATTTTATATTCAATTTTTTGCTTTTTGTGCAATACAATATGCTGTTGCGAATTAAACCCCCTCAACAACAAAAAATTTACCCCTTTTTGCATTTGTGCAATACACTATGCTGTTGCGTATTGACCCCCCCCCAAAAAAAATCATTTTTTTGCAAAAAAAAATATTTGAAGAAATTTTCTTTTTAATTTCTGAAATCTGAAATGAGAAAAACTTGTCCCCCCCACAATTTCTTATTTACCCCCCCCCCCCTAATTTTTTTCACCTCCCCCTACCCCCTTTCACTTTTTCAAAAAAAATCTTTCCCTCAAGATATGGTCATAATCCCTATTCAGATTTCTCATGGAGTTTGCAAACATAATTACCCATTTGAATACATCATAAAAGTCTTAAAACAGAAAATGATATATGGCTAAAATTAATATTAATTAATAGTAACTTCTAAAAATAAATTGACTGCTATAAATCACCCAAGACAATCTACATTTCTTTATACATAATTTACAAGCAGTGTAAGGGAGGTAATCGAATCATACACAACATTTTACTTTAAATGTGTTTCGATTACCTCCCTTACACCAAGATAATAACCAAAAACTGCAAAATTTACTAAAATTTACCAATTCAGGGACAGCAACCCAACAACGTGTTGTCTGATTCGTCTGAAATTTTCAGGGCAGATAGATCTTAACCAGATGAACATTTTTACCCCGTCAAATTTACTCTAAATACTTTAATTTCAGAGATACAAGCCAAAAACTGCATTTACCCCCAATGTTCTATTTTTAACCATGGCGGCCATGTTGATTGGCAGCCGGGGTGGTCGGGAAATTTTTTTAAACTAGATACCCCAATGATGATTGTGGCCAAGTTTGGTTACATTTGGCCCAGTAGTTTCAGAGAAGATTTTTGTAAAAGTTAACAGACGACGACGACGACGACGGACGACGGAGCCAAATAATGAGAAAAGCTCACTTGACCATTAAGGTCAGGTGAGCTAAAAATGAAGTAAATAAAATCAAATATAATTTAAAGAAAAATGAATAAAGTACTGAAATAAATACATTATACTAACGTACAGTCTAAATACATATCAAAATAGAAAATATGATAAATCAGATGTGACTGTAATATGACAAACCAGTTATAAAATTATACAAATGGTATTCCAGTTTCCTCCAAAAGGTTAATACGTTGGGGTGAAGGCTGCTTTTTTACTTCACTATGTATCAAAACTTTCCTCGTTTCAAAATAAGGGAATATTCGCCTGGCATGGTCTTTGTTGAGACGAAAATATGTATTTTGAAGTTGTAGAGACTTTTTAATCTGTTTTGTTTTTGGACTAGTATATCTGCAATTGTCAAAACATTTTAAAAACAAATCATGTGGTGGAACCCTTTGTCTTTGTCCAAAATGTTGGCCACATCCGTAACATTTTTTTAATAAGCCCGTGAAAAAAAAGTGAGATGATATCGTTGCGCTGTTTCATCTTGATAACTGTTTTAAAATATGCCAACTATGACTTCCATATTGTGCAGCTGATATCAAATCTGTCAACACTACCGGTATTGCGTTAGGTATCATTTAACGAGGTGGTAAAAATTCATTCATCAGTATTTTGATTAAAAACTAATAATTTTTAATTTCATTTTGAAAGTTTTGTAAATATCAAAATACGTGCCATATAAATAGCAAGTAATGTTAATTAGTATGTCCAAATATTCAATCTCGGTGGGAATTCTAACGTGCATGTACGTGCATTATCATAATCATTACATCGGATCAGCAGTTAACAGAATATTGTTGATAAATGGTTTTCTTGTAAGTTTAGATGATACAAATTTACCTCGGAGTCCGAATTACTTTGTATCATTTGGAACAGTTTTTTTTTTTTTTTTTTTTTTTTTTTGTTGCGACAGGTCTTAAATGATTTTTATATTAAGATACATATATGCAACAATTTTAAAAATGTACATGTTTGGACCATATTTGTTTTTCATTAAGAATATTAAGAATTCCATAATGTTACAAACTGCACTTCAACTCCAGACTTCAAACTCCGAACCCCAGTGTCCACTCTACAATTTACACAATGCCTTTCGATTTTAGCCTTGTAAATAGACCTGAAAATAACTGTCACCTCATTGGCTAGTTGAAAGTTCAAAGGTAAAAAGGAAACATGTCAATCAGTTTCATTTCTGTCACAAGTCATTTATACCATGGTTTACTCGTTAACATATTAAAGAATTTCGCGTAAGCATTAAATATGTTATCTCTTAAAATAGTAAATAGTGCTTAGATGGAACAATCCTGTAAAAGTCTAATTTAACATTTAAAACTGTTGTTCATTGCGGCAAGTCTTGGTCTTTTCGTTTGATACATTTTTGAAACGTTTTGACCGCGACACTGAAAATTCCTTAAAAGATGACAAAAAATATCAGCGAAATGTTCTTTATAACCTGCAATCTCAAACATATGTATAAGAATATAAACGGAAAATTTTCAAACTATATTAAACAGGTTGGATAATTGCATTTTACGAAACCGTTGACATATGGTTGATGCAGTCTTACATTTGTGTTGTCAATATTTTTCTTTATTCTGGACAAAAACAAATATGTCTAACGAAAAAATCTAACTTTGCAATTTCAAAATGGTTTACGTTATAAAGAGAGGTTGATAATTTACATAGAGAAAATAATTCTTTATACATGTAATACTGAAGTAGTTTACGCGTAAAAAAAAAACTGAAAAAAAAATCGATATTTTGGGTCAGCGTCGATTTTACCAACTTTTTATATATAAAAAAGGCGTTGTAGATATCGCGCGCGTACGCATTCCACTTGTTTTTTATTATTATTATTATTATTATTATTATTATTATTATTATTGCATTAATGATTATAAATGAAATGGGAACATGTACATGCACTTATTAACACTTCAAAAACTAAATACATTTGTAATTAGCTCACTGCATGGTCCTTTCTAAAGACATCTCAAAGTTGGGAATAATTTTCAATAAACCCCAAGAACGCCTCGTTATCTTCATAAACAATACTATTGGAGCAACGTGATACATTCATAACACCTTTCCTGCTTTTGCCAAATTTTTGGCATCGATGACATTTTATGTTTAATCTGCGTTCAGATTCAGTGAAAAAAACCCAACCTTATGACTGCGTTTTTCGACGAAGCCACATTTATAATTCAGTATAAACCACGATTTTAACAACCATTTAACGTTGAAAAAAAAGTTTGAATTCCTAATTTTCAAATGATTGGAAGTTATCTTGTATATTTTTTCAGCTTGGTTATAACTAGGATTTTAATTCCCGATTAATTCAGGTGATAAAAACATAATAATTCCATTACAATGTCTGAAAATTTGTGAACCGAAGTTTAATTTTATGTTTTTTGACATATTAATTGTAAAAATGTAAAATTAGATTTATAAATAAGTATATTTTCCTGTATATTGGCAAAGCGTACCAAGGCCCGTCTATAAGCCGAAACTTTTTCACCGCATCTCCCTTTTTTCATAAATAAAAATCTGGAGCCTGCACGCATTTTTTCAATTTACATGTCTCTCCATGAAAATTAAATACGTTTGGAACTATTTCTCTTGCGGATTAACATTTATTTTACGGAAAGATTTCCCTAGGGCATAAACTAGCGACAATCGAAACTACACGAGAATATTTCTGAAAATAAAGGAACGATGGAAGGCACCGGTGGAGAAGAATCAAAGAAAATGGAAGTGGACTACAGTGCTACTGTAGACGAAAAGATTCCAAAATGTGAAAAACTAGCCAAGGTGCATATTTTACACGGCTTGGAAGGCAAATGTCCCAGTTGTTTTTATCTCCTTAACATGTTCAAAAATGCATCATCATCATCACAGGTATTCGTTTTATTCAAATAACAGTCCCATACACTACATGTTGTATAGTAGTTTATAGGACTGTTATTTGTACAAAAAGAATGCCAGTGTCATCATCAGTCAGAACATAGTTTTATCTTAGAATATGCGAAAAATATCGGTAAAATATCAGCATCCCCATATGGAGTGGGACCCCCAAAGTAAATGAAGGCCAAAATATCAACAAAAACGTGAATTGTACCTTTTTTGTTTCCTTTTGAACTAATTATGCTAAAGTCTAAGATGCCTCATATTGTTAATGAAAGCAGATATTCTTTTTATGTGTATAATCAAGGATTTAAATAGTAGGATACGAATCTCGTACTTTCTCGCTTTATCCTGCATGGGGATATACTACTCGCTACTTAAACATGCCACAAGCACCACTGCTATTTAAATCTCTTTACTTCTACAGCTTTTTCTTCTTAGAAAGATGTAAAAACTACACATCTTAAAAATATTTTTTGATAAAAATCTAATAATATAATATATTTTTAATAATTTTATATTTATTTATCTAACTATTACTCTACTGAAAAACAACTTATATGAAATGCCTTAGTAAATTTATAAAGTCTAGTTGTCATAAAACTTTTTTTGCATAATTATGTCTTTAAAACTGCATTTCTACCCAAATAAAAACAAATTTTCTCAGCTTGGCACGTGTATATTCAATAACCAATAGCACCTAACCTTCCGAGGTTCACACAGCCACCTGGTATTTGTTAATTACCGGTGTTATAATTAATTTTATCGTATTTTCCCATGCCTATATTGACCTGCTGAGGCCTTCACAATTTCCCGTATTTCGGCACTGTGACCTCCTAAAGAGTTGACCCGACCCTAATATGAGCTGACCCGAATGTATCAGCAACGTCATAATGTTTGACCCAACGTTGACCCGAATATATCAGGAAAACATCCTTTTATAGGCAGATGGCCATTGAAAAGTAAGAAATTCCATTAAGATTGCTAGTTAACAATACGATAAATTTATCATCAAGTTTTCTTCAAACAAATATTGTAAAATATAAGCCGCTCGACACAATATGAAGCTTTTTACCTCGTTTGCTACGATCACTCGCCGAAAAAGCTGCACATTGTGTCTCGCGGCTGATATTTTACGATATACGTTTGCAGAAAAGCTGATAATATGTACGTATAAACATGGTCTGTTTATGATAACCTGCTATATAGGTAATTATTTCAGTCTTACATCTTTATACTACTCTACACAAAGCCATTCTTGAATTTGCCGATGGGATGACATAGGTTAAATTGAACAGTTTTTATTTTTTATGCACCAAATGAAAAAAGTGAGTTTAAAAACATACCAAAAACAATGCAACCAATCACGCCAAGGCTTGTTCTATGCATCGTGAAGACTAAACTACACATTCATACACTTTATGCCAATTTCATGGAAACAAGAAAGTTTGATTTCTAAATAGGTAAAAAACGAATTTTATCCCAGAACGCTGCCATTATGACAAATGACAATAAAAAATATTTATAACACAAATAATGATAAAACAAATCAATAAATCACGCCTGTTTTTACTCTATACATTTTTTACACTCTAAACTACACAATTATACATTTTGCTGAGCCGATTTCAGGTAGACATGGAACTTTATTGATTTCTAAATCAGCCACCCCCACTTCTGTCCAAGCACGCCCCCATTTTGCCAAATGATGGTAAACAATCCTTAATAAACATGATAAATACATATAGGGAGCACTGTTTTCCAAAAAAACTCGTTCTATACACTGACAAATATCATACTATCACAAAAATGATGGCTTCGCTTCAATATTTGGTATGATGAGGGAGGAGTTTGAATTTTAAATTAGTGCCTCAACCGTCCATTATAGGCAGGATTATGATGGCAAACCTATTAATGTTAATTTTTGATGAAATACGGGTGTAATATCCACAACAAATCAATATCTAGTCAATGACTGATATTTTAGGGCAAATATTTTCACATTATACCTGCAATTATGGTTTTATATACTTACAAATACTGGTATCAAATGTTGAAGTGATGAAATATTCTGACATTTTGCCATGTCAACGAATTGCATTATGGGAAATCTCACTTCTTCTTGCCCCAAGCAACATATTTACATACAATCTCTGTGAAATATCGTGAGATTCATATGCTTCTACCATATAAATCCTTGGTGTAATTCATTGATTTATAAAGATAATATGACCATGTTAATATGTGATGTTGTTGAACCCAACAGTTTGAACTGATTTATTTCATGATGTGTCTTATCCACACTTATCTCACTGTAGGAAAAATATGAGGGATGACATACATGAGCAACAGCTTTGAATCTTGATTCAACTTGTATATTTATACTTATTTTACATTCTTTACCTTATTGGGGCTTTAAATTCTGTTAAGAATAATTTTTTAATAAGTTCAAACACAATTTACCCTATCATCACCCCCAATACACATCCATTATCAGGAAATTATCTGTGGACATAAAATGAAAGTAAACCCACTTCTTATTTGATGCTGGAATGAACTTGATTACTGTTTCATTTGATTTTATAAGGAACTAAGATGGAGGAAAATCTCAACAATTTCAAATGAATATTCATGTCTTTTCCTATACGATACAAAAAGTATGTAATCCTTTGTTGTTTTTCTAGCAGCCAGTGTGGATAGTAAATTTTTTTTCAGTCATGAAGCAAGCCCTGTGGTGTGTCCATAAAAATGATAGTGTTTTCATCACCTCTATATATTAGGGCCATACAAGAGGTATATGATTAAGCATGGGCAAGTGCGAAATAAAAATGCATGATTTCATGATAAATGAAAAATTTGGTCTATACATTGCACTTTTATCATTTGATACCTTTCTGAATTCAGCATTCATTACCTCTAACAGATTTCTAAACAAGGGCTATGACTCTGTTATTGTATAATGGGATATGTAATAAATATGTGAATTTGTACCTCAGTGTGTGTGTATATACAGTAGTATACCTATTCTGTAAGTGAGTTAATATTAAGACACCCCTAAACAATAAGTAATCTCAGGAGAATATAGGTAAATTTGTTTATTGCACCAAAAAACAACATTACTTGGAACAATTTGTAACTTATTGTTAAGTCTTGATAACTGTAGTTAGAGCCTCTGGTTTTAAGTTTTTAGCTCACCTTGGAATATTGTAACTTATTGTTAAGTTACTGATAACTGTAGTTAGAGCCTCTGGTTTTAAGTTTTTAGCTAGTCATCGTCGTCGTCATCGTTAACAATTATACAAAACTCTTCTCCTCTGAAACTACTTGACTAATTAGAACCAAACTTGGTATGAATGTTCCTTGGGGTACCCTGCATAGAACTGATTTGGGGATTTTTGATTCGTCGAAAAACATGGCCGCTGTTACTAAAAATAGAACATAGGGGTCAAACAACAGTTTTTGCAAATATCTCAAAAATCGTTAGGTTATGGCAAATTCTGGCGGGTTGAAAGTGTTCAGCATGATGAGAGCTACATGTGTGCTGATTTTCGTGAAAACCTATCAACTGATGTTAGAGTTATTGCCCTTTTTTGACATTTTTGGCTTTTTTTTATGTTATTATTTCAAAAATCTTCTCTGAAACTACTATTCAAAATCAAATGAAACTTGGTAAGATTGTTCCTTAGGGTATCCTGCAAAAAGTTAATGCTTTGATTTTAGATTGGTCAAAAAACATGTCCGCCCTTACTAAAAATAGAACATAGGGGTCAAAATGCTGTTTTTTGCTATTTTTTCCTGAATTATAGAAAGAAAATGAAGATGAAAGCTACTTTCAAGGTAAACATGGTATCCTGAGTTGAATGGTGATGATGAAAGTTTGTTTTGGACAGCCATTTTTAAAATGGCTGCCATTTTCCCTCCATTTTTTACACTTGCTCAGATTTCAACAATATTTGGTTTTTAAAGTAAACATGGTATCCTTAGTGAATGGTGATGATGAGATTTTTTGTATGGAGCATCTATGGAAGGTCCTTTAGGAAATTTGCATAAATCTTCCCGGTAAGTGAAACAAATTGGCCGTCATGAGCATTTACATGTTCTTATTGGTCGAAATTTAAAAGTTCTTCTCCTCTGAAACCATAAAGCCAAATGGACTGATTTTTGGTATGGATGATCTATGGAAGGTCCTTTACAAAGTTTGTATAACTCATCATGGTCCGTGAAACAAAATGGCTGCCATGAGCATTTACATGTTCTGACTTGTTGAAATGTAAAACTTCTTCTCCTTACAAACCGTTAAGCCAAATGAACTGATTTTTGATATAGAACATCTATGGAAGGTCCTTTACAAAATTGCATAAATCTTCCTGGTCCGTGAAACAAAATGGCCGTCATGAGCATTTACATGTTCTTATTGGTCGAAATTTAAAAGTTCTTCTCCTTTGAAAGCATATACTTGGAATGAAGCATTTATAGAAGATCATTTACAAAGTTTCCAGAAATCAATCTAGTCTGTCAAATCAAAAGTTTGTGACTGCCAGGTGAGCGATACTGAGCCTCTTGTTTTTTAAAACTTTTGTTACCTGACAATACATGAAATGCCATGAAGAGATGTGGATTAGGAAAAGGAATTTTATTTAATTTGGACAATCATGAAATTAAACTGATTTGCTTATAATGTGAAGGCTTATAATGAAATAAGTGTTATTCCCAGTAATTGCAATTTAAATAATGTAATTTTTTACTCCTATAATTAAATTGTTTTATAAAGAAATCAGGCTTATACATGTATAACAATTTTTAATCCCAAACCAAATTTTCATGAGTTAAATGATAAAATTAAGTAATGATAGAATTAAGTAAACTAATCAAAAGTCTTAATAATTACAAAGGAAACACCAGGCTTAAAATATTGTTTGCTGTAGCCCAACCCATACTTAGTAGGGTACATGTAGGTAGATAGGCATTTTCTTTCTTTTTTTTTTTTGAGAGAAATCTAGATCTGATTTTGACAACCGTGTAAAAACAGCGGAAATGATATTATGTATAATAAAGGAACTGTAAGGGACAAATCCGCCTTTCAAAAGCGGAAGAAAATCAGGTCTGAAAATCATATTGATGATTAAATTCATGAATATATTTGAATGAAAATAATCTGTTACTGTACTGAAATTGGAAATTAAAAATTGTCACTCACAAGGTTTTTTTGGCGTTGGCCAATGTTGGAGGCATCTGCGGGTTACAGTAAACAAACATAATTTAAATTTAGT
The DNA here is from genome assembly GCA_028015205.1 of Mytilisepta virgata. Taxonomy (NCBI): domain Eukaryota; kingdom Metazoa; phylum Mollusca; class Bivalvia; order Mytilida; family Mytilidae; genus Mytilisepta; species Mytilisepta virgata. The sequence goes on from CM051521.1 coordinate 74,888,390, forward strand.
CCTAAATAGTCCTTGACACTTCTAATATTAGTAAAAATTCTATCTTTGAAGTCCTTAATAATGTCGGTCACAGATTTTATTTTGAATATAAATATAACAAGTAATACTGTGTTGGGATGCAAAACACAAAAGTCCCCAAAACTGCAGCCATTTTGAAAATTTTCCATGACGGAAAGCACTTTGCCATTACTTGGCAACCAAATTTTGTTGAAATAGATGTAGATTTTTTCGGCATTTTGGTGGTCATTTTGAAATTGGCAGTTGACAGAAAAATTTCAATTAAAGAAATCAATGCGCAATATCATAATCTACTTGGAAACCAAATTTTGTCCTAATCGGACCATGTTGAATTTTTCCCACATTTTGGAGGCCATTATGAAAATCCTGAAACCTTTATGCACAACTAGGCGTGGCCACCTATGTTTGTACAAAGTTTCATTAATTTCGTTTGAATGGTTCTGGAGATCCTGTTTGGACAAGTTCATGGCTCAGAAGAAGAAAAAAGAAGACAGGAAAAGAATAGTAATTTAAAAAAAATATTAATAAAACATAGCAAAAACAATAATTCCCTCAAATGTTGTTTTGGGGACTTAATTACTAATTAACTTGTTTCAGAATATAAAATTGTTTCAGACTGACACCAGCATATAGGGGAGGTAACGCTGCTGTTTTCTTGTATAACGACTGATGCCTATAGTGAAATCATATGGCAAGTTATTGACTTCGTAATAAACAAACTTTGCCTTTGATGTAAATATATATTTTTGTATGTTTATAATTTTATTGGATTATTTATAAATTTTCTTTTCTTTTCAGCAAGGAAAGTTAAATGAAGCATTAGATATTTTGTTGTCTTTGGAGAAACAAACCAGAACAGTAAGTGTGTTAACCTGTAATGAATCTGTTAAGATAAATACTGTTTCTATTTTAAAAGAAAACTAGCAATCATGCTATAGCTAACTGCCTGCAATAAGTAGATATTTTTTGTACCGGTTTACATATTATTATTGCAAAAGAAATACTTCCAAAATGTCAAACCGCATGCCGAAGTTTAATTTTAGTGCTTGAGACATGTGTTTACCATATTTATGTTTGTATTAGCACATGCTGTTTATTATTTTCTGTTAAACTGTACAATGTAATACCTTTTTGTTTTAAAATATTTCAAAGGTAGTAACCAAATCTTGATGAAACCATGGATATTAAACAACACATGCTATATACAACAAGCCTTTTATGTTAATCTCAACTTCTTGCCAAATAAATTTAATACATCACTATGGTGACATTTTATTTTCAAGTCCATGTATGGAAGTAAATTACTGACAGCGTTCGCCCAAGAAAAGTTTTATTTCAGAAAAATTATTGACGAAATTCACATTTTTTGGTCTGGTTAAAAAAAATGACATGTTTTATTTAATTATTCTAGGCTGCAGATACACATTCAACTAGCAGAATACTGACAACAATCGTAAGACTATGTTTTGAGACAAAGAACTGGGATGCATTGAATGAGAATATTGTAATAATTACAAAGAAACGAGGCCAGATTAAACAGGTAAGTTATATGTAAGGTAGAATTATCGTCAGCACTTATTTACAAATGAATGGTTTAACATCCGAGTTCATTAATTTCTTTATGTCCCATATACTTATGCAAATTATTTTATGATGAAAAAACTATTCTTGTACTAAAATTCTGTACTGTCAGATAATTCTGCCAGCACTTCAAAATGTACTTGAGCATAAGTCTTTTTACATACACTGTATCCATATTTTTCATTGAAAATGTTAAAACAGGACTTCCTTATATGTTTTTCAGCATACATGTATCTGTTTAGTTCGTCAATATGATAAACAGAACAATCGCATATACATATATTCTTGAAATTTGAATTCTCACAATTTACAATTTGTAACGAAAGACTAATATTTAACACATGGCTTTGGGGGAGTTTGTGAAATAATGTGTTAACTCATTGTAGGGCGAGTTATTATAATTGCAGATTTCTATATACCTATACAATGTACCATAAACATACTATATAGATGAATTGCCCTAACAGGTTTGACTGTATATTTACTTGAATTTTTCAGATTGTCCTGTATTGGCAATTGTAATGCATTGTTGGTTGTAACCTTGAATTTTGTTGGATGACTTTGAAAATTTCAAGGCATCAATTCTACAATTGATGCTCTCAGAAACGATGGCATGTGCAAAAGCGTCAGTTCAGGATTTCAACGAATCTTTATTTTATTTAATTTTTTACACTTACATTAGAATGGAGATAACAGTATTGTATTTTAATATTTGCCGTCATCAATTTTTGATTTGATGGTTACAAATATCCGTTTACTGACTCTGCTGACGCGTCACCAGTAAACTTAATTTGCAACCATCAAATCCACAATGCTGGCAAATATTAAAATACAATACAGTTACATGTATGTGCTAAAAGCATGATTTTTGTCTCGCCTGCGACGAAAGTCGCTGGAAGCGAGACATAGGTATAGCAATCCGGCGGCGACGGCGAAGGCGACGGCGACGGCGTTAACTTTTTGTAAAACCTTAATAACTTTTAAAGTATAATACTTACAATGTTCATCTTTGGTCCACAGGTGCATGAAGTGATGACCTTTTCAGCAGCACATTTTTAGATGACCTTGACCTTTTTTTCATGGTTCAATACCCACATAAACATTGCGACATAGTTTTACATTCAAATCCTTTTCTCAGAAACTATAATACCTAGAGTTATTATATTTGGTCTACAGTGAGATCTATATGGGTACATGCCAGTCTGACACCTGTCATTTGTCCTTGACCTCAATTGCACGGTTCAGTGAACTTCGAAAATCTGCGACATAGTTTTACATTCAAGTCCCTTTCTTAGTAACTGTAATGTTTAGAGTCATCATATTTGGTATATAGTAAGATCTATATGGGTACATGGGAGTCTGACACCTGTCATGTGTCCTTGACCTCAATTTCACAGCTCAGTGACTTTGTCAATTTTTTCTTCTAAAGTCCATTTTTCTGCAACTACAATGAATAGACTCATCATACATGGCTTATAGCAAGATCTGTATGGGTACATGCCAGTCTGACACCTTTCATGTGCCCTTGACCTCAATTTCATGGTTCAGTGACTTTGTCAATTTTTTCCTCAAAAGTTTATATTTCAGCAAGTGCAATGACTAGATTCATCAGATATGGTCTATAGCTAGATCTATATGGGTACATGCCAGTCTGACACCTGTCATGTGTCCTTGACCTCAATTTCATGGTTCAGTGACTTTGTCAATTTTTTTCTTTAAAGTCTATTTTACAGCAACTACAATGAATAGACTCATCATACATGGCTTATAGCAAGATCTGTATGGGTACATGCCAGTCTGACACCTTTCATGTGCCCTTGACCTCAATTTCATGGTTCAGTGACTTTGTCAATTTTTTTCTTTTACAGTCCATTTTTCAGCAACTGCAATATCTAGACTCGCCATATATATAAGAACTTGCCCACCTCATATTTTCAGATTGATCACTAATGTTTTAATTAGGGGATAGACAAACAGGAAGGGGGGGGGGGGGGGAGAAGTATAACTTTGTGTATAAAGTTCCATCTAGTTTTTTCTCTTCGAATGGCATACCTAAGATAATTGATACAAAACTTACATGTTATTCTGGGTCAAGCGCGGACAGGCGAGACATCTTTTAGGGTCCACACTTGTTATATCATTTGGCCTGTACAGTGTATGTACCTTAAAATATCTTCTTGTACTGAAGATGATATTTTATATTTACAGTCAGTTACAAAGATGATTCAAGAAGCATGTACATATGTTGAGAAGACTCCAAACTTAGAAGTTAAACTAAAGTTGATTGACACATTGAGGACGGTCACAGAGGGAAAGGTATTTTACTTAACACAAACTGAGTTCTTAAAAGATATATACTAATGTTTACTGTTTTTTGTCAGATGTTCGAATTATTGTAAAAACAATAAGCTTACTCTATCAAAATATGATAGAATCGATAATAAATCCTCCTTATAAATCATCAGTTTGTGCAGCAACAGATTACAAATAGCAAACTTTCAATGAAACATTGTATATAGTACTTGAACTGTACTCTTTGAAAACATATGAAATTTTCAGTTCTTGACCCCCAAAAAATTTGACTTACCGTGTTATTTTTTTTTTAAAGCATACTAAGGGACGAGATCAAAAGTTCAATGTCGGATAAAAAACTTAATTCACATAGTTTTTTCTCTGACCCCCCCCCCCCCCCCCACCCCCCTCTTAACTTAATTTGGGAAAAATTGATTGACCAATATAGGCGTATACAAAAATCAATGTCGGATAACAAAACTTCCAGTGATTTTTACCCCCCCCCACCCCCAAACTATTTGAATTAAGTTTTTTATCCGAGATTGAACTTTTGATCTCGTCCCTAAAGTCAAGCAAATATTTTTTTCTGGTTAGGCTATGTGATAAAAAGACAACTTCCTGCTAGTGTAGTATATCTGCTATGATTTACAATGTACATATTTCGTTATTTATTTTTTATAAAAAGGCCAAAAAATTAATTATCTAGCATGTCTAGGGCAATACCCCTTTGTCTTTGATAGGATCTGTTCAAACAGTGCCAAACTTAAACAAGAAAATGAATATAATGATCATAAAAATTTGTAAATGTTCTTAGTGATTTATATTATTGGAATATTTGTTGAAGTAATTTCTTTCATATGAAAATAATAGAAATATAAATTAAAAGATGAAAATTTCTTTTTTATGCAGATTTATGTTGAAATAGAGAGAGCTCGTTTGACCAGAACTCTAGCCAAGATAAAAGAAGACAGTGGGAAAATCACAGAGGCTGCCAATATTCTGCAAGAACTTCAGGTAGATATAATAAAAATAAGTTACAGTTACAGTTCAGAATGTATTGTGTTATAGGTCAGTCATTTTTAAGTACACCTCTATCAAAAACACATTGTTTGTCACTATAAAGAGTGATATTAATATTAATTTGTATATTTCAAGTCATATGATCAGCTGGAAGTACTGACCCTATGATAATAGTAACAGGAGTTATTGTCCTGTTGATAATGTTATGATGGACAGTTACAGGTTGCCATTTGTTGCTTTAAAGCATTTATTGATATGAAATATAAATACATGTAAATAACTATAGATTTAAAAAAAATAATGTCATGTCTTCATACATTAAATTTTTATATAAAGACATGTGTTAACAAACAAATCTACCATAGATCTAATCTTGAGTGCCATATTTGATTTCAGGTAGAAACATTTGGTTCTATGGAGAAGAAAGAGAAAGTAGAATTCATACTAGAACAGATGAGACTATGTTTAGCCAAGAAAGACTATATCAGAACACAAATCATCAGTAAAAAGATCAACACAAAGTACTTCGACGAAGCACACACTTCTGTAAGTACAACAATACAGATATGTTTGTTATAGGTTGTTAAAGTGTAAAACGAAAAGACCTGTTTAAATTAAAGAGGTCACCTAAGCTGAATTGGATATGAAACCAATGAGAAAACTTGCTTAAATATTTTATAGTCTGAAAACAATATCACTATACTGTAAATTCGGAAATTATTGCGATGTTTTTATTATTGCGAAAAATGCGACAGGGTTGTAATCGCAATAATTTAAACTCGCATTTTGGAATTTTTACTACGAATGGACCGCGATTTTTCTCAATATCGCAAAAATTAAAATCGCATTTCGGTCTAAAATGACAAAAGCGCAATAATAAATGCACGCAATAATTTCTGAATTTACAGTAATCGATATTAGCCAAACTAAAGTAGCAGTAGTCCCTTTCTTATATGCTGACCAAAGGTTATCGAGGTGCCATTTGAGAATTTCACACATTTTTTAATCTGAAACCTCTTGACCTTTAAATTAAAGGTCATTCGATAATTCCATTTTGAACACGAGTCTGATAAATTACATGTTTGTATTATGTTAACAGCATGCACTGATTCTTAGTCTTATTTACAGGAATTGAAGCTTAAGTTTTACCAGCTGATGATTGAGTTAGATGAACATGAAGGGTCATATCTAAAGATCTGTAAACATTATAATGCTGTATATCAGACTCCAGAAATTAAAGATGCAAAAGATAAAATGCAAGAGGTTGGTCTCATCTGTATTAATTTTATTGTAATGACATATAAGGGAACCTCAATATTTGGTGATGCAAGTAGTTTCAATTATATGCATATCAATGAAGGCAACATGTGAAATCCGTAATCATGTGAGCAATTTGTAACATGTATCATTACCATTACATTTTTATGTGTAACAATCAAAATTGAAAATATACATTTAAAAACAACAGACATGTGAGCAATTTTTAACTTTTTTTTCCTTTGCGATGCATATCTATTACTATAAAGTTTGAATGAAAGGATCGAAATTGAAAAATTTAGTTTTCAGGAAGAAAGGTAGATATATATACATTGTATATGAATTCTTTCAATTCTAAAATGTGAGAATTATGATCTCCATTTATATGAGATATTCCAAGTGATGTTTTAAATGTGCATTTATTTGTTTCAGGCATTAAGATATTCTGTGCTGTATGCTATATTAGCGCCATTTGATAATGAACAGTCAGATTTAATACACAGAGTTAAAGAGGATAAAAATTTAGACGAAATACCAAGATATAGGTAAGTTTATTGTCAATAACAAATATCTAGAGCAAAAAACATGTCATGCAAACAGAGATGGTAATATACTGTTATTGCATGAATATTGGTCAATAAAAGCTTGTGAGTTCAATATGATGTACTGAAAGGGATGATAGAATAAAGAATGGAAGCGGGGAATGTGTCAACAACCTGACCAAAGAACAGAAAACAGCTCAAGGCTACCAATGGAGACCTGTGTTCACCCATGTTCATGCAATTGAGAAAGATTCATTATGACTTCAAAATATCCTGATTTTATGCCAAATGTTTTGCCATGAGCAACAATGAGTGGTAAAATATCGGCATAAAGGACCTACCCATGTTAAATTCATGATATTTTCAAGCCACTGTCAATTATTTCTATTCTAATAGGACAGTTTCTAAGACATTTTGAAATGCCTCAACATACATGTAGGTATTTAGACATGAAAACACCGTTTCACAGTGCATGTTATACTATGACGTCATTCAGACTTGTGGGAAACTTTACTATGACTTTGCCAAAGAAGCCATCTGACATCTGTAGTGTTGGAATAAAAATATCCGTAAAGCGTTTGAAGCAGGTCATATTAGAATAATGGATTTATTTTATACATTAACATGTAGTAACTAGAATACTGACAATGTCAGAAAGGGCCCCGCTGGCTTCAAAATCTATATATTCCCAAAACAGTGTTTTCCGATTTTCCTAAAAATCAAAAGGGACCTTCCTGTGATCATGTATAAAATTTATGAAAATCTGTGAAGGCAATCTGTAGTTATCATACGACATAGTGTTAATTCTCAAAATATGCATTTTTTCATATAAAAACTAAGTTTTTCCCTAAACAGTGTTTTCAGATTTTCCTAAAAATCAAAAGGGACCTTCCTCTGATCATGTCCAACACTGTGTATAAAATTTATGAAAATCTGTGAAGGAAATCTGAAGTTATCATACAACATAGTGTTAATTCTCAAAATATGCATTTTTTCATATAAAAACTAAGTTTTTCCCCAAACAGTGTTTTCAGATTTTCCTAAAAATCAAAAGTAACCTTCCTCTGATCATGTCCAACACTGTGTATAAAATTTATGAAAATCTGTGAAGGCATTTGACGTTATCATACGACATAGTGTTAATTCTCAAAATATGCATTTTTTCATATAAAAACTAAGTTTTTCCCAAAAATTGTTATCCGATTTTCCTCAAAACTGAAAGGGACCTTCCTTTGGTCAAGTCCAATATTGTGAAAAATCCGTGAAGGCAATCTTAAGTTATCGTACAACAAAGGAAATGCTGACAGACAGACGGACAGACTGATTACTATAAGGCGGCCGCCATTTCATGGTGGGGCCCTAATGAATATTTTCTACTGTTTTCAAATTTCTATCAAGAGCATTAAGCATCATATTCTTATAAATAGCATACTGAACTGATGCAAATATAAACAATAAACTTGTTTAATATGAAGTTAATTCCATGGGAAATTTTTCAGTGGTTCTTGTAATTAAATCCTCAAATTTGTTGTCATTTGTTTATTCAGATCAGCATAATATTCATCAAGTTTTGAGTCAATGTTATTTCCACCATTTTAATTTTGTGAACAGACAAAGTTGCAACAAGTTACAAATGTAATACAGAATGTTTTGAGTATTGTTCTATGTCTGTGTATATTGCACAATTGTTTTCCATTGAATCAAAAGTTCCACTAAAGTTAAAATCTATGAGGAGAATTTAACCCTGGGGTCAGAATACCATATGGTATTTTGTCCCCAGGGTCAATATTCCATATGGTATTCTGACCCCGGGTTCAATATCCCTTGGATTCAAAATACCATATGACACCGGTTTTGTACCCCAATTTTTTTTTTATTCCCGATTGTGTAAATGCTTTGTAATTGCACTTGATTTTCCAGTTATGAAAAGTGTTTTAACGAGATTGATGATAAAAACTCAGATTTTTCTAGACTTAAGGTGGTACCTAACACTACAGGGAGATAACTCTGTAAAATCAGCTAAACGTTTTAATAACATTGTGTTTTTAAGGGAATATTAAGCTTTTCAATGATCAATATTAGTGTTTGTCAAACTGCTATACAATCAGTGTAATTTTTCTGATGAATTGGTTGGTTCAAATGTTTTGAAATTTTAAAATTTTTGTCAATGGGTCAAAGTAAATACTTTGTCAAAATTTTATGAAAATTAAACGAGCCAAATTAATTTTAGTGAAAGTGTTGGGTACCACCTTAACACAATATAAGATTCTTTGATGGCAGGTCTCTATGGTAATTACTGACAAAAATCATTAACATTACTGAAAACACCAGAAAGGGGTAAACACGTCTGCTTAAGCTGTGTAAATATCAATTTTTACACCCTCTTATTTTTCACATACAACACATGCTTTTTGACCTGTTTACATGAAAAATTTACATGTTTGGTTTATCTTTTAGAGAGTTACTGAAGTGCTTCACAACACCAGAAATAATTAACTGGAAACAATTATGTGCCACATATGAAGCAGATTTAAAATATGGTTCAGGGGCAAGTCCTGCTACACATGTATTTAATACTAAGTTAGAAGGAGGAGCAAAGAGATGGACAGACTTTAAGAACAGGGTTGTGGAGCATGTAAGTATAAAATAGCAGAGTCTAAGCTAATTTTTTGGAATGAGAGGGTAGCTACCTCCAGCTTTCTAAAATGGGTGAGTATTTTAACCTCCAAACAGCAGGATTAAAGGGGTAAAATGAGAAATCAAAGAGTAAAATACATTTTCAGGGTTTATACCAGCAGATTGAAACTTTAGCATTTAGGTTTCAATTAATATTGTTCTCACCCACAGCCTTATGACTATCGTTTCAATTGTTACAAAATGTGAGCTTGGTTGCATCGATTTTTGAAACTTCTGCATAGGTATTGTAGAACAAGCGTGACTTGGAACGGCCAGAAAATATTTCTTAAGCATATGTGTCCTGTTAAAAAGTATAAATGACACTAATACGCAGCTTATCTTGTTCCCTGAAATAGTGAACAATACAAATAAAAGGGGATATATATGGGGTAAATGTTTGGTGCAGAGGATCGGCAGTGGATGCTTGCATAATTTTTAGGGTTAGGTTGCTAAGCAACCAAAACCCTTATGCCGTCGGTCGTTTGGTTAGACAATGAAGGAAACTTTGGAAATCTGGTGTTTTGTGGAAAAAGTTGGACCAGAAGTTTTTGAAACTATGTTTTTATGAGTAAATATGCAAGCTTATCTAGGATTGAAGCTTAAGCAAGGCTAGTTAAGCAGCTTTTTATCTCGATTTTGAGATGACACATGCGCAAAGAAACCTCCATATTTTTCGAACTACGACTATGTTTATATTGGAATATCATATAAGAAAATAAACATTCCGCGGTAAAATAGTCCTAATATTTGTTGTTGCTGGTGCAGTTGTTTTTTAATAGAAATGTAACTGAAACACACCGAGAAGTGTAATTGTCCAGTTATTTAATAAAAGATGTGTGTTTTATTGACGATTTCCTTTTTGTTTTGAAAGCCGTGTAAAGTATTCGCACCTTTTAAAGTGTACAATGCTATCGGCGTAAGGATTTTGAATGTTTACATTTGCACGGATATTTTGGGAAGGATTACAATCAGGTTTATTTTCAAAAGATTTCAAAGGTAAGTTCCATTTTTGTTGTGAACGTGATTGTTAACTTATACAGAACATATTTTGCACATTATTTGCTTATTCTTCTTGTAATTCTGATGGTATTTTGTGTATTTGATTAACCTTTTGACCTGATCATCGTGACTTCATTTTGTCAAACCTGTTGGTCAGTGATAGAATTGCATACAGGTTATTTGAAATGCTGACAACTTGCACATTAAGATTGAAAAACACTGTGTTTATCATTAATTTAGAAAACGGTATTATCGAAGGTATAATGGGTTTATTTTAATTGAAAGCTTGAATGTTTACGTTCTTTTTGTGTATTTGATTAACCTTTTGACCTGATCATCGTGACTTCATTTTGTCAAACCTGTTGGTCAGTGATAGAATTGCATACAGGTTATTTGAAATTCCGACAACTTGCACATTAAGATTGAAAAACACTGTGTTTATCATTAATTTAGAAAACTGTATTATCGAAGGTATAATGGGTTTATTTTAATTGAAAGCTTGAATGTTTACGTTCTGATCTACCTGCACATGCGCAATGTAGTGTATTAAATAGAAATGACCCCCTTCTACAATTGTCCAAACTTTGTCTTTTTATATAACCTTAATAACTTGAAGACCTTTGATTTCTGTTTATTTTAATTCATCAAATCATTATTATGCGTTTGACTTTTTAAAAAAATTCAATTTAGAGTGATAATTCAAGAAGCGTTAGCCGACTCGTGCTTTCTTTGATTGATTAGTGCATATTTATGTACAGACATGCGCAGTAAAGTTGAGTAGTAGAACCTTCAGCTCAGATACACTGTGTTGCGAAAATATACGTTTTAAAAAATCACTGAATATTTTGAAACCAAAGCAATACATATGCTGTCAATTTAAAAAAAAATCAGTCACCTACCCTCAGGAACATTATTATATAATAGACACTTTTTCCGCAGAGCTCGTTAACTTTCATAATTGATATATTTCCTTGTAAATAATACTGTTAATAAAAAGAATTCAATACCAAAACCTATTTTGTAATACATTGTACAAACAAAAAGCATTGAAATAATCATCAGCAATGTTTGTACAAATAAAAGTCAAATGCTAGCAACCTAACCCTACCAGTGCTATGCACTTTGATTATAGGATTAAATTGATTGTAACATTGTTTCAATGTATGCTTGATGCCTCGACGGTCTTGTGGTAGCATTCCTGCCCACAGTGTTGAAGGTTGGGGGTTCAATCCCACCGATCAGACCAAAGACATTAAAAAAAATTGGTATTTGCTGCTTCTCCCCCAATCACGCTGCAACTATGAGTAAGAGCAAAGATCGACCGGTTGACTAGGAGTCAGTATAATGTGCCCTTGTGGGGTTATATGTCTTACTATGAACAGTTACCTTGTGAGCTATCACATTAAAAATCCGGCTCAGTGTGTCGGTCTAGTTCAAAGCAGGGATCATTTTCATTATCATATCAACATGTTCTCGTCCTGATATGATCCTGGTTCCCAGTGGATGTTAAACGATATTTCCTCTATCCATCAATGTCTGTTTGTTCATGATATTGAACATCTATTCTATAAAAATCCATAATTCAAATATTAAGTACAAATTTTCACTAATACTACTCTTTATATCTACACTTTGTAGATTTGACAAACAATACGATTTAAGTTTTAAAAAACATGTTAATCTTTCAGACAATTTTTCCAGACTGAGCCTGCACGGCAAAAATTTCATAGTTTTAACCCAGTTAGCCAGACTATTAATAGCACCCAATTAACATTTATCACTGTCAGCTGTTACATTAATTATTACACAGAGACATTGAACTCTTAACCTCAAAGCAATAAAACTTTTTGAAACTGTTATCTTTATCTCTAAACAGACGATAATATCAGCAGACAAATTTATGTACAAATTAACTGATAAAGAATGAAATGAAAATAAAGAAATTCTATGGAAGCCTCGAAATTAAAATCCCTTAACAAGGCAAATATAAAATGAAACATAAAGTCTTCTCTTAAATGTTAATTAATAGATACATGTAACAATACAAAGTACAAAATCAAATTTAATCTATAGCCTTTAAAATGTGCAAAAAATATGCAAAGAAATTCAACTGAAATGGATTAGGTATCACCTTGAATCAAATAATGATATATACTGAACCGCAAAAGAAACGTCGCACAAAATGACATGTTCACATACATTTATTTCAAAGTGACATTTATATATTTTAAATTAATTTTTACAAAATTTAATGAATGATTTACAGTCTTTTGGTTACAATGTTCACAAAAACGTCACAATTGTCGCAACGTCACATGTTTTCAATGCTGTGCTCCCACGTCCGTTAATAACGTGTATGTCCTCCACCGGCACCAATTACTGCGGCACATCTTCGGTACATGGAGTTGATGAGCCGATTAATAAACGCCATCGGAATACGTGCCCATACTCTCTGAAACGCTTGTGAAAGTTCAGCTGCAGTTGTCGGACTTGGCTACTCATTATTCAACCGTCTTTGAACTTCGTCCCATAAATGTTCAATAGGGTTTAAATCTGGACTCAAAGCCGGCCAATCCATAACATTAATGTTATTCTGCTGTAGGAAGTCTCTTGTGGCTCTTGCGGTATGTGCACGTGCATTGTCCTGTTGGAAAGTCTTGTTTTGATGACGTGCGAAATGGGGCTGAACATGTGGTGTCAAGACTTGGTCGATGTAACGGGCAGCTGTTACGCCATTTCCTCTGCCTGGGCCAAGGTTCTGAAAGATGACTGGACCAAGTTTAACGTTAAGGCCGATTCCACCCCATACCATGATGCTAGGTCCTCCCCACGCATCTGTTTCCAGAATGCAGCTGTCTTCGTAACGTTCCCCGCGTCTTCTCCACACTCTGGTTCTGCCATCGGCTGTTGAAATGCAGTAACGGCTTTCGTCAGAGAAGATGATGTTACGCCATTGTCGATTTCGCCAATTCTGTCGATGAGTGGCCCACTGAAGACGAGCTTGACGGTGTCAAGGAGTAAGAATAGGTCCTCTTGCTGGACGGCGACATCTCATGTTTCTAGCAGCTAATCGCCGACGAACTGTATCATCACTTATGGGTCGTCCATGTGTTCCAACAGTGTTTCTGGCAGTTTCGGCGGCTGGGGTGAACCGATTCATCAAATGGTGACGAACAATGCCTCTATTCTGTCTAGGAGTAGTGACTTGGGGTCTACCACTCCGTGGACGGTCATTTGTGCTGTTTGTTGCATTGTACCGTGTCCGTAGACGTTCAATTGTTCGAACAGCACAGTTGAAGTCGTTGGCAATAACTCTGGCAGATTGCCCAGCATCCAATCGACCAATGGCCTGTTCTCTCTGTTGTGGAGTCAGACGTGGCATAGCTTCTGTGTCAACACTGATACTAACACTCTTTAATTTTCTCCGGCCTTTTATACCCATAAAGGAGCATGAATTTCACGAACATTTAAGATTTAAGAAAAATTACCGCCAAGTGTGTCCCACGAGCGGTTTTAGGTACGGTCGCTCTACGATATCAACTGAAAATTATTCAACCGAAAATTTAATTCACAGGTAATTTAATCTTACCTGGTGATGTAATCGTAATACTGATTATATAAAAATCATTAATTAATATTTATTTTGAATTTTGCTAACATTTTGAAAAAGCGACGTTTCTTTTGCAGTTCAGTATATTTTGACAGCTCAGTAAGAACCATACCCATTTTTATTTACTCTGTATTATAACCAATTCCAAGTGAAAATGATATCATAATATTCTGGCAGCTATCCCCCTCGCTGGCACTATGCCAGAGATGAGTAGTTCTCTTATTTTTTCTTTCACAATGTTCCAATTACGGTATAAATATAAAAAGCTTTCTTTGTCCCTCTTTTTTGAGATGAAATGCTTAGGCCTATTATTCACAAAACAATTTTTTTCAGAATATACGAGTGATGGCAAAATATTACACAAGGGTTAGAGCAAAACGGATGTCAGAGTTATTAGATCTGTCAGAAGCAGTAAGTAACTTAATTTTATAAGACCGAAAATTTTTGTGGACGTATTATGGTATGAGCCTGTCATTGGCGACATCGGCGTCCAAGTTTCGTGGTTAAATCCATTTCTCAGCAACTGAAATACCTAGGCCAATCATATTTGGTCTATAGATAGTTCTTAGTGGGTATATGCCAGCCTGACACCTGTCTCTGGACCTTGAACTCAATTCCATGCTTGAGTGACTTTGTCACATTTTCGAGATTAGGTCCATTTCTCAGCAACTTTAATACCTAGACTTACCATATTTGGTTAATAGATAGTTCTTAGTGGATACATGTCGGTATGACACCTGCCTTTTGACCTTGACCTCAATTTCTTTTAACGCATTTTCCTTTGACTTGCAAAATCAGATAATCATTATTCTGTGTCCATGTACATACTCAGGCGAGACATGTAGTGTGTCCACTCTTGTTTAAAATTATACTTTCTATTATATATTTGATTCTCGAGCTGTGAAGAAAGACATTGGCTCTATATTACTAGCTTTCCAAAAAGTACATGCAAGTGTTTTCCCTAGAAATGTTTCAAGCATAGGGGAATTGATTGAAATGATGGTGGTAATGAATTCTGAAGCATGGGGTAAAATAAATTTATATAGTATTATAAGGAATTTTAAAATTTCAAGCATGGGGGCCTAAAATTAATGCATGGGGGTACCACCATGCATAAACCCTCTGGGGAAAACACTGACTTGTAGCTAAACTTTGTCATTAGTAGTTTTTTGCAAAATTTACTGGATAATTTAAAACAGCTTTTATTTTACAGGATACTGAGGAGTTCCTCTCAAACTTGGTTGTCAGTAAAACAGTCCAGGCTAAGATTGACAGGCTAGATGGAATCGTTAACTTCCAACAACAGAAAGATCCAAATGACATTCTGAATGATTGGTCACATAATATTAACTCTCTGATGCAGCTTGTTAATAAGACAAATCATCTGATCACCAAGGAAGAGATGGTTCATAAACTCCATTGATAAAATTTATTGTTAAAATATCTTGTATCGTCTTTAAAGAAATATAAAACGTTTAAAGTGTGAAGAGTTTAATATACAGTCATGACAGTTGCCCTTTGCAGTTGCTTTGCATAGAGTGATTCAACTAGATCCAAACTATTTTCACTGAGATTGATCGCTGGTTATTTGTGTTAACTTTGCTTCTATGGCTGATCAGTTGAACTAACCTGAAGGGCTCACACTCACAGTTCTTAGATTTCACTTTTCTTAAGCTTTATATTCCACATCAAGCAATATATAAAGTGTTGTGGATTTATTCATTTTCACATTGATTTCTTTGGTTTAGTTTAAAAAAAAAAACATTGTCGTTTCAAGGATATCAAATTTAGTGATTTTGTAATTGCTAGAAATAATAGGTTTTAAAATATGTATTTTGTTGAATGATCGAACAGTTGTTTACACTGTGTTGGTGATACTGCAGCTATGTCATAGCGATGTTGTCACTTGACGGCATTGCTTATTGGTTAACATATGGGCCAATTATTACATGCATATCAGGACAAGAACATTTTGATGTGATATGGATGACAACCCTGCTAAACCTAAGCCAGATTTTTAATGTGCTAACTCAGAGGCTAACCATTCGCAAGAAGACATCACCTCACCAAGACACATTATTCTTTGCTCTTATTATTAGCTCACCTGACCCAAAGGGTCAAGTGAGCTTTTCTCATCACTTGGCGTCCGTCGTCCGTCGTCGTCGTCTGTTAACTTTTACAAAAATCTTCTCCTCTGAAACTACTGGGCCAAATTGAACCAAACTTGGCCACATGCATCATTAGGGTATCTAGTTTAAAAAATGTGTCCGATGACCCCGCCTGTCAACCAACATGGCCGACATGGCTAAAAATAGAACATAGGGGTAAACTGCAGTTTTTGTCTTATATCTTAAAAACTAAAGCAATTAGAGCAAAACTGACATGGGGTAAAAATGTTCATCAGGTCAAGATCTACCTGTCATGAAATTTTCAGACGAATCGGTCAACCCTTTATTGGGTTATTGCCCCTGAATTTTTAATTTTAAGGAAATTTTGCAGTTTTAGGTTATTATCTTGAATATTATTATAGATAAAGACAAATTGTAAACAGCAAAAATGTTCAACAAAGTAAGATCTACAAATAAGTCAACATGACCAAAATCGTTGATTGACCCCTTATAGGAGTTTTTGCCCTTTAAAGACGGCATTCAGCGTAAACTTTGCTTTTAAGATCTTTTCCTCCCAAACCACTGAGCCAATTGAGACCAGACTTTGGTAGAATGGTTCTTGGCTGGCCCCCTTCCAAACTTATGTCTGGCATCCCCGACTTCCATGGCTGCTGTTACTAAAAATAGAAAAAAAAGGGGGGGGGGGGGGGGGGGGGGGCGGGTGAATTTCAAAAACCTTCTTATATGAAACTACAAGGCCAGTTGGAACCAAAGTTGGCAGTAATGGTTTTTAGGAAGTTCTCTTTCAGAAATATGTCCAATGACCCGGACTGTTAACCAAGATGGCCGCCACAGCCGAACTTAGTTTAACATAGGGCCCTATGGGAAAATTCATTGAAAAATATTCTTGCCTTAAACCACTTGACCAATTGGAACCAGACTTGTCAGCAATGGTCCTTAGATGGTCCTCTTAGAGAGGTGTGTCTGATGACCCGGACTGTGAACCAAGATGGCCGCCACAGCTGAACTTAGTTTAACATAGGCCCTATAGGAAAATTCATTGAAAAATTGTGTTGTCTGAAACCACTTGACATATTGGAGCAGGACTTGGCGGCATTGGTCCTTAGGAGGTCCTTTTTCAGAAATGTGTCAAATTTCGTGGACTGTAAACCAAGATGGCCGCCACAGCAGAACTTAGTTTAACATAGGACCCTATGGGAAATTCACTCAAAAATCTTCTCGTCTGAAACCACTAAGTCAATTAGAATTAGACTTGGTAGCAATGGGTCCTTAGATGGTCCTCTTTCAGAATTTTTGTGCGACGACCCAGACTGTCAACCAAGATGGCCGCCACAGCAGAACTTAGTTTAACATAGGGCCCTATGGAAAAATTAATTGAAAAATCTTCTTGTCTGAAACCACTTGACATATTGGAGCCAGACTTGGCAGCATTGGTCCTTAGGAGATCCTCTTTCAGAAATATGTCCGATCACATGGATTGTCAACCAAGATGGCTGCCACACCGAACTTTGTTAAATATTGGACCCTATAGAAAAATTCAGTTAAAAATCTTCTTGTCTGAAACCGCTTAGCCAGTTGGAACAAGACTTAGCAGAAATGGTCCTTAGATGGTTCTCTTTTAGAAATGTTTCCGTTGACCTGGACTAAACCAAGATGGCTGCCACAGCTGAAATTAGTTTAACACAGAATCCTATAGAAAAACCAGCCAAATTGACTGCAACACTTAAATTTTTAGGTCTGCTCAAGGTGAAAAGTTAAATCCAGGTGAGCGATACAGGCTCTTGAGAGCCTCTAGTTCCTTAATGCTATTAACTTTGTGGAGTAAATTCCATTTTAAAAGTTTTTGCTTCGATGTGGACAGAGATCGAACCTCTAACTGGTACTTGTATCATGAGTAATTCACTGAGCATAAGAAAATCCCAAAAACTGATAACAGTGGTGTCAAGTTTGATTCATCATGATACCTATAAAGACCTGTCAAGCTCAATGCTTTGGCCAGGTGAGCTAAAAATCAGTGGATTGCACCTTCCATAAAAAGCATGTTCTAACGTCTGCTCTGATGGAAAAAATTAAGCATACATATGTATTTGTTTTGGGCAGGGGTAATATCAACGAAAGGAGATAAAAAGATACAGCATGACATAAACATTTTTGGTTACAACCACTCATTTCTAATTCATAACAACTGTTTAGGGTTAAATTTTTGCTATACATATGCATGTATGTGGAGTTATGTCAAAATATAGGAAATCTTTCCTGCTTGAACTATATAACCTCATTTAGATACACAGAAAAAATGTGGAAAAATCAGTTTCAAACAATAGCTACAAAAGAAATTGAAAATTTAGTATGAAGCAGAAAGTAATAAATTAGAATTGAACATTCAAGCATTAATACATACTACCTCATGGAATCACATTCCTGTATTTTTTAAATAATGCAGTTCTTGCTATTGTAGGTGTTTGCCAAACTGAGAGAAGGGGATTTTATGATACTAAAAACATACACATTGATTTTGTGAGTGACCAAATCAACCACAATTCTCCTATCCTGGACCTGCCAACAGCAGTTGTTTGAAATCCTTCCCCTGTCCCACATTTTTAGAAGCGGTGTATGGTCCTCTATCAACTTGAATTGGCCTAATAATGTTTCATGATTGCATTTTACATAAATTTATAGGTTTCACAATGAGTAAGAATTAGATATCGCTAACTCGAGTTGTGTAATTTGGATATAACAATAAACATGCCTTTCGCGAGTTTATTCTTAAACAAATTAAATAATGAGAGTCGATAAATGTGTATCAAACGATACCTAATTTTTACAAATTGTTAAACCTATTTCTCTGATGATTCTTCAGGAATATTTGTTTGTATGTGATTTGGCGTCCAGGAGGCGGGAAATCTTAAATGTTCATTTCTCTGCGACGTCAAGCATTGCTATGCAAAGATGGCTGCCAATATGTAGCAAAATTGTTGACCAATCAAAATATTCGAATTTTCCTACACAATCAGGCATTGACCAATCAAATGGCCAGATTTTTTATATCACTATATAGCTAGTTCATATCGAGCTATACACGATGTGATATCAAATTTCCCCAACCGTCAGAGAGATAATTCCGGTCAATCATATGAGAAAAATGATTAACACACAAATTCTGCTTTCAATTTTATTGAATAAAAAATATTACATAAATATTAAATATATTTGTACCATCAATTCTGTACAACATTTGTTAATTTTTTTGTTTTTTAATTTATCATTTCTCTTTTTACTTTTCTCTCTCTCTTCTTTTCTACAAATTCTAAATCCGATTTAAATATTTCTTTGAAAGGATCTATCATATCATTCAATGCTCCTAAATTTCTAAGATTTACCTAAAATGGAAAAGTCATAGTATAAGTTATGTTTCTATGCTGTACAACTGTTAAAGTCATTCTCACTATTGTTAAGAGTACCCAATATTAGATATAGATTCTTACATTATTTCCAGAGGATAATATGGAATTTACCAAATCTCGATAATTTATTAAGATTTGATAAATTAATACTTTGCAAGTAATGATGTAATCTGGTTCCCTTATGATTATTAAATAAGGAAATGGGGCCATTTTCCCCTGCATTTATTTCACTTCTCTCTGATATGTAGTCTCCAAAGATTTGCTAATAATGACTAACAAGTAAGTTATAAAAAAAATTTTTGTACATACCTGAATATTGCTTTGGGAGACAGTTTTAACACAAATTTGCCAAATTAACATCTTTAGGGTAGTTTTTCAATATGAAAGACACTCAAAACCAAAATGAATTTTTGGCCATAAATGAGATTATATATTTCCTTTCATACAACAGTAGAATGGTTTTGGTTCTGAATGTTTTTCTTGACAATATTCCAAAATGTGATGTAAATTGACACAAATTGCCTAGATAGCGCAATCGATATAGAAAAAGACACTTAAGAAGTTTAATGTAACAGTATAACATACGGATAAAAATGTGTCTGTGAAAGAACAATATTTATATTTTTATTTTTTAAGAAATTCGTACAGTCTCATTTTTATAAATTTCATGTTTTTCCAAGGTACTGTTTTTGATAAAAAATGGGTTCAGAAAGAGTTAAAACTGACAAGTAATTAGAGAAAATTATTATACAATTCTCTTAAATCGGAAGTAGTTCTTTTCTTTGGGTGTTGGTCACAAGTTGGTAGTTCCCGGATGTTATCAATTATTTTTCCTGATCAATCTATTGGGATATTTAACATTACACATATCTTTTCATTTTCATACATGTTGTCATGTTAAAATTACTTTTAACTCAGAATGCAAGAGAAGATTGCAATTTGAAATCTGTATTTTTTTTGTAACCTGCAACATTTACAGAAATCACATTAATACTTGCATTATTATTCATTATTGAAGATTTGCAATAATTTAAAATACAATGGATTTAGTGTATTAAGTCTTACCCCCATTTTTCATGTTTTTTTGTGTGTGCAGTGAATCCATAAATTTAACTGTTCTACAAAATTTACATGTATACAGTCGACTCTTGTTATCTAAAAGTCCAGGAGACGATGAAAGCTATTTGATTAATATATAG
Organism: Mytilisepta virgata; assembly: GCA_028015205.1. Lineage (NCBI taxonomy): Eukaryota > Metazoa > Mollusca > Bivalvia > Mytilida > Mytilidae > Mytilisepta > Mytilisepta virgata. Next base: position 74,909,117 of record CM051521.1, read on the forward strand.
TTCGCAAATTTAGCAATTCTCAATTTATAAAGGGGCATAACTCAAGAACGGTAAAAGTGGTGTTGCCCAAATTCAAACTTGATCTGTGTTTGGGGGTAATAAGCATTGTGTACAAGTTTCATAACATTTGATTGAGGTAAAGTAAGGTTAGAGTGCGAAAGCGGCAAATTCAACAATTTTTCCATTTATAAAGAGTGCATCCTACTTCAGATTTGGATGAAACTTCACAGGAGTACTTGTTAGGGTATGCAGATATGCATGTATTGTGTTCTTTGTGAAATATCAATTTCTGAGGCTTAACTAGGGTAAAATATACACTTGGCCATTTTGCCAGGATTGAAGAAATTAATATTCATGCTTTTATGAAATCCAATGAATTGCATATTTGTATTCAGGTTTGTAATACAACCTCCTGATAACATGCGGATGCGCGGAGAAAACAAACTTTAATATCATATTATATAATATACTTTGGGTAGTGTGACGTCGCCAACATATTACTTTCTATTCCCAGAGTTGAATAATTCATTCAAATGAACATACCGGTAGCTGCATGTGTGAACTGCCTCAAACATGTTCCAAAACTGAAAACAATCCATAATTAGGGAGCAACCATTTGATTCTTATAAGGGGGGGGGGGGGGCTATGATCAAATGTTTGATCCAGCCTATTTTTTTCGTCGAAATTTGGTCCTGGAATTTTTTTTTTCAGCCGCTATTGTGGCCTAAATTTTTATTTTCATTTAAACCAAAAAAATTCCTGATTTACACAGGTCCTGCATTTTTTTTTCACACCTAAAATGATCTTGTTTTTTTATTTTACTGTAGGTTCATGGAAGAAAATTAAAAACCAAGACTCCACTGAAAATCAAAGGTTACCTTCATGAAATCAAAAGCCACTCCAATATTATTATTATATAACTCCTGGTTTATCATAGGAAATTTGGGATATCGTTGACTGAAATGGGTCAGTATTTCAAATTTTGCTCTCATTTTCTGTCCAACACTTACAGCTTGGGACACAGTACTGAAAATATAATGACACATTTAATACAGAGTTTTACATTATTTTCAACAGGATGCTATTTTGTTTTGATGAGTTGCATAGACTGATACATGTATATTTAACATTATGCTGTCATTCCAACTTAATTTTAATAATTGAATCCTATATAGGAGTCTTAATTCAGAATACATGTTCAACAATGTCAAGCAGCAGGTACAACATCTTAAGATAGTTTTACAGTGAATAGGACCACAATTTGACTCTGCTATCTACATTTAAATAAAGTAGCATCAACCCTATTCAACATTTTTATTCATCACTTTCGTAAGTGCCTATCCTTGAGAGCATTGTTATTTAACTGTTTCATGTATAATGTGTCGCCATGATAATGGCTGCAATATCGCCAGCTCTGCATTGAACAATATTCAATTAATCAATCAATATATAATGTGTACGGTGACTTCTCACATTCCCAGTAAAATTTTAAAACATATTGTTTTAAAATGAAAACAATCTCAGACTACCTTGGGTAAGACTTCAAATGTCAGTGACTTGAAAAGCCTCATCAGAAAAATTTTAATCTTGGATAAACATGTACGAGATTTGCTTCCACTGGTGAAATATTCTATTAATCTGACATAACACATAATAGAAAAGAGAATGGAAACAGGAATGTGTCAAAGAGACAACATCCCAACCAAAAAGCAGAAAACAGCTCAAGGGACAGGCACAAAAATGTGGTGGGGTGAAACATGTTTTGTGAGATCTCAACCCTCCCCCTATACCTTTATCCAATGTGGAATAAATAAACACACAGCAATACACACAGTAAAACTCAGTTCAAAAAATGTCCGAGTTTGATGTTTAAAAAAGTAACAGAAGAAACTAGGTAAAATGACAATGATCAATATATATTAACAAAGGTCTACTACTAGCAGTTACTGACATGCCAGCTCCAGACATCCATTAAACTGATCGAAAGATTATGCCTTTATCATATAGAAACATGTACGAGATTTTCTTCCGCTGGTGAATTATTGTATTACCGGTACTCGATATTACACGAAACTTATTATGCAATGGTCTTACTGCATTTTTTGTATGTTTATCTGCCTTGTGTAGTTATTGCTGTAGAGCTTACATGTGTCAATTTGTGTTTTTGAAACTTGGTGGATTTGATCTTTGTGCTCTATAGTGAACCTCACCTGTGTCGTTTGATTCTGGCATCATTTTCCAATCCATCTCCAAAGGTGGCTTCATGTATCAATAAATCACAATCTTGTCCTTTTCAATTTAAAAAAATGGTAAAACAGTGACAAGTGAAAGAACATATTTTGCCCCATCCCCACACATTTAATTTACAATTTTGAAATGTCATTAAGAATTTTACTCAAAAATAATTTGTATCAATTTAGGTAGAAGAAAGTTTGATAAAGTAACATTTTTGCAAGAGAATTGGGATTTTTAGGAATGTAATAAAAATAGGACAAGTGTACAATTTCTTTTGCCGTTAATTTTGTACGACTGATTGGACATCCTTTTGTTCTCACATTTTGTCAAAAGATTAGCCTCTTTCACCGAATAGGTAGATAAGGACATCTCAATGTTTCTGAATACCCTCAATAAATTGGTATCAGGGATTTATAGCTAGATATGATATGAATAGAACTTAATTTAGATGTTAGCTACTTGTCTTTTGAACAATAAATAATAAAACCAACTTTTGATGAATTCAGACACTGCAGTGATACACGTTAGCATCATACAGGAGTAGAACTACTATTAGATTTTCCTTAACATACTATATATATTAAACTGTCAAATTTCAATCTTCTATGAAAACTTTGTTGATTAAAAAAAAAATGAGAGGCATATCATGTAAAAACAGCATCATGTAAACTCACAGTAGTTTTGAATAAATTCATATAATTTCAAACTTCTGCCAAGACCCTAAGCTATCCATAGATACCAAATTGAATTTACATAAAACTCAGCAGCTCAAGGAACTATATTTTCTATCTGCACTATTTTCAGGTACGTTCTAAAATCCGTATTAGTGGTTTTATACTTACACTGGTAAAGGATGTCATCAAGGCATGTTTAAATGTAGAATTTTTCTGGTGAAGACATGAACTTAAAAATGACAAAATCAAAAATAACTAAATTCTGCTGATCAACTACATTGTACATGTCGACTGAAAACCCAGTTTTTTTCTGTTTGTCCAGACCTATTTTTTTTAGGAATATTGGAAAATCACCAAAAATTAGAATTTTGCCTGTCTGTTTGAATTTTTTACTTCCATAAGATTAATTTACTTAAAAAATTATGCTCTAAAAGTTTGAACCATGCAGACTCATTCGTTATTTGAAATTTATAGAATTTTTGAACCTATCAGTCTTTAAATGCGTGCGGCAGATAGTAGGCTTTTAGGTCACATATATAATTTATTACCTATTTCAATCAGAGAATCAGATGGCTGACAGTCTCCTGAGTACACTAATTTCCATCCATTTTTATGTTTAAAACTAATTCCACAAGAATTTTTGTTGTGGTATACAGGTGCCGTAAAAAACTGCAAGAAACATAACAATTTTCAGAGAGAATCTTTAACTTTTTAACTCAAGATTAAAAAATTGGCCAATTCTGAAAGTCAATCTAATTACAGTTCATAAAGTATGATGATTATCCACTATTTGAGATATAATTCACAGTGGCTTCAAAATATCCTGATTTTACCATGGGTAGGCCCTTTCTGCCAAATATTTTGCAAAGAGCATCTGTGATGTTGGAATCAAAATATCCATAATTTACCAGGGAGGTTCACTGAACAAATTTGACAAGGTCATATTAGAATAACAACTTTAATAATGATTAACTTACGATTACGAATCCATATTTATCATGCAGCAAAAAAATGTACAATTTAATTTTTCTGTTCAGTTAACTTTACTGCGTGCTTATCTCTGTACATGTTTGTCAGGAATCCATGCCAAGATTGCAGGCTTATACATGTACAGTTTGTCCAGAATCAGTTCAGATAACTTACCTCTGTACAATTCAGTTTGTCTAGAATCAGATTTCTCACTGATGGATCAAAGTCTTTATTCACATAACCAAACTTTTTTAGATATTTACTTGTATATAAAAAACTGTTGGGAATCATACTGAAAAATAATAATAAGATTAATACATAAAGATTCTACAATGATGATCAGTCGATTATGAAATTTATCATCTTGATATATTAAACTGTGAGGCTTGCCGAGCAATTTAAAAATATGAAAATTTTATTATTGAGAGTGTATAAATTTCATAATTACGGCGTGAAGCAAGAGTTTAAGAATCTTTTTCTCTAACTCCAAGAGGTCTTCCGAACGTTTTTTTTTTTGGTGTGAAATTTCACGAGCTATTAAACGAGCGGTAATATCAGAATTTATCAAACTGGTCAAGAGATGTATAAATCCGCACAGAACTAGAGAAAGAACAAGTATTATATATCTAATTCAAGACTTTTTTATTATATCGATACATCTTGTATTGTGACTACACCCAGACAAATTTCAGTAGAATTTCTTCACAGTGTTTTAAGAGTTTGTTATGCAATATTTACACAGCTCTGTTTGCAGAAAATTTAACTTCTTTTTTAGTACATTTCAGATTTCATTTCAGGGTTTTTTTCCCCATCATCATGTATCCCACATATCCTATTATTTCTATTCAGAAATTATGTACAATGTATAAATCATATGCATCCAAACAGAGGAAATGACCTGAATGAGGTAACCGTTCTGCCAAACTTCGAAATTTTGGTGTCGCGACTTTTCAGTACATCTTTTTATCATAAAATAGAAATTTTGGACGTTTGATCCTTGGTGGTAATCCATGGTTATTTACACTAGGTTCCTTCTTTTATCAATGTACTGTAAACAACTGCAGATATCAACAACACATTAAACTTTGAAAAGCACACTTAACAAAATCTTCTAATTACTTCATTATTTGCTTTAACTGAACAACTCCTGCATTTTCTGAGATATTTTGTAACCATTCTCTCATTTGAATGGGTGCCAGTACTAATAGTTTTGTTTCTTCTTTTCCTACTCTTGAGAAGGCATATCCTCTTTCTTTGACAAGTGTAGTCAATCCCTAAAAATACAAATAGTAAGGTTAAAAATGGGTCAAAGTGACAAATGGCTGGGTTGCAAAGAATGGGTTATGAACCATGGAGAAGTTAATAGTATCTTTCAAGATAAAGGTATTGTATGAAATCAATTTGGAATTCTGATCCATGGCCTTGTGTCATCTCACACTTCCATGATGATCGGAGAGTTTAAGATAAGATCAGATTAGTATCAATTTTATTGTGTGAACTACCAAAAAATTTTTTAATTTTTTTTACGGACAAAAATTCTTCAAATAATTTGACAATATTATGGAATAAATTACAAACACAGGTCAACAATATTATGGAGGAAATTATAAACACAGGTCAACAATATTATGGGGGAAATTATAAACACAATTCAACATCTTTAATATATATGCACATTTTGATGGAAAAATTACTAGGTTCCCAAGTCTGGAAAAATGGGAAATTATTCCAACAATTCCATAATAGCAGGTGCACAACTTCAATATGTGTACATTCTTCCTGTGAAGTTTGATAAATCTGGGTTGAAAACTGTAGGAGGAGTTGATGATACAAAATGGGTACCATATTTTCACATTTTGATGAAAAAATTACTAAGTTTCCAAGTCTGGAAAAATTATTCAAACAATTCCATAATAGCAGGTGTTCAACTTCAATATGTGTACAATCTTCCTGTGAAGTTTGATAAATCTGGGTTGAAAACTGTAGGAGGAGTTGATGACACAAAATGGGTACTGTGTTTTCACATTTTGATGGAAAAATTACTAAGTTTCCAAGTCTGGAAAAATTGGGAAAAATTATTCAAACAATTCCATAATAGCAGGTGTACAACTTCAATTCCTGTGAAATCTTCCTGTGAAGTTTGATAAATCTGGACTGAAAACTGTAGGAGCAGTTGTTGGCACAAGATCAGTACCTTATTTTCCCCTCAAGCCCGACATCACCATACTATAACCCGGATTTGCACTTCATCCAAAAACACAACCAATATGAGGCATTTAATATAATGCTACAAGTGTATACAAATGTATATAAAAGATTGAAAATATGTTGGATATATTTTTGTCAAAATACCTGCACCTACACAAGACAAAAGTTCAACTAGTAATCCTGAATCAGTGAACTGATACTTAGTCTCCCAAACGCCCATAGCTTCATGTATCTTACTTCTCCCGAAGTCAATGAAACTCTGCCTCTTGTGATGCTTTTCATAATCAAGTTCATACTACCTGATATCATAATTGACATTATTTACTTCATTTCAATTTTAAAATAAAGGGCTTCGCTAAGCGCAATATGATACAACCACAACATGCTTTTTTAGCAGCTTTAACCCTCTGTATCTAAAGAACTGAAAGTACTCATCAAGATGAATTAAAAGAAAAAATCTCAATTGAAATTGGATGAAAAATAAAAAATTTGTTTTCTCCAAACTGCTTAATTTGACCCCTTGTATCCCAGAAACAAAGAAAGATAGAAAACATTTGCTGATATACTACTAGTAACACTCATCAACATGAATTAAAAGAAAAAATCCCCATTAAAATTGGATGAAAAAATAAAACTTTTAAGCATTCTGCAAAATGGCTAATTCTTGCAGTGTGGGATCAGGCATTGTCATGTTAAAATCTTGCACCATTCTTATGCGTTGGCGGTAGAACATGTGACTGCATAATTTCATCACAATACCGCTGTGCTGTCAAATTTCCTTGAATGCGCACGAACGCTGTCTTTCCAGAATGCAATATTGCAGCCTATATCATTACACTCTCACCACCGAATCTGTCGACTTCTTGAATGCAGTTATCGGCAAAACGCTCATTTCGTCGTCAGTATCTTGCTATACCATTGCCTCATTGCAACAGAAATCAATAAACCAAACTGTTCTCCAGCATTCCTGTGTTTCTGAGCCCATTGAAGCTGGATTTGACGGTGTCGGCGTGTCAAAACAACAGCTCTAATGGGACATCTGGCTCGTATTCCGGTTTCACGTAGTCTGTCTGGTCTGAGATCCTGCACCGTCCAGGAATTGCTGCTGCCGTAGAGGTCGTTGTTGTGAACCATTCCTGCAAATCTTGTAACCAGATGTGACAATCCTTGGCAGGTGTGGTCCCTCGTGGTCGGCCTGAATATGGGCGGTCAACTGTTGAACCTTGCTTTCAGTACCTATCCCAAAGGCAGAGTTGGTACTCTGGGAAACAATCAGCAGTCTGGCCTTAGATTTGGGTTTCATGCGAAAAGCATGCGAAGTTGATAAACATGTGTGTCTTGGTGCAATCAAGCGAAAACAAATTTCGGCAAAAAGAATGACCAGTAACAATTAATAACTCTACATTTAAAACCCATAATCAATTTCTTTTGTCCTTATATAATGACATTGAAAACATGTAAGATTTATAGAAACAACAATCCCATTAAAAAAACTGATGAAAAATGGGCTATCAGTTTCTTTTTTGAAGAGTATAATAATAATGATAAAAAACGGAGTAAAAAAAAAGTTTCTAAACTTTGTTTTGGAGTGAGTCGTATATACATGTATATACATGTATGTGCTACTTCACCTTAAATGAATTCATTACAGCCTGCTTTAATGATAAAAACTTATTGTACATGTTCTTACAAGATGGTGGTCAGCATGAGTATGTGTGATATAAATAGCCTTAATCTTCATCAGTATTTCATCTGTTCTGTCACCATAGAATTTGAATAACTGGTTGTATGAGCCATCCCCACAGTCCATAATTAAACTGGTGTTATCACTGAAAATTATAACAGTAAACAATTATCAAATGAAAGAACCTTTAGCAAATTGGACCAGCCTATATTGACTCGCTGGCATAAAGCTTTCTCAACTTTGTGCAGGATATAAAAATTTGAATATTACAAGTGTCCCTCCTATAAAAAAGTTTCCCATTTTAGAATTATCTGATACAGTGAATTCAGTTATTTTTGTTGACATCAATTTTCATGGATTGGGAGAAAAAGATGTATAAGTGGATTCTTAATTTCGTGGATTCCAAATTTCTCAACAACAAAAAAATATAATAATAACAATAAATAAGAAAAATAAAATAAAATTACAACAGTTATCACTAGTGAAAAGCGAACAAAATAGAAAAACTAGCATCTTTCTCAAATGAAAACTTCCTGGTCCATTTGAATTTACATACGAAAACCATTAAAGGCCAAACGAGGATCTATCATTCTTGGAAATGACCCAACATGAACATTTTGATATTTCTTCATTAGAAAAATGTTAGATCAACATAAATATTTCATTGGGTTTTTAAATTCACGGATTTGGTGTACGACGAATAATAAATGTTTCACAGTAGTCAAACTTATCCAAGGTTTTAAGTAGAACCCTTCATTCAAATTTAAGGGGATCCATGGAAAAACGTATGCACTATTCAAACAACAAGAATTATTACTGTTAAAATTTTCTGAATGCCTTTCTGAAAATGATTTTGTGGATAATATTTCGTGAATTCTAATATTAACAAATATTGATCAACTAAGGGGTCATATTTCATTGGGAATTCATTTTCATTGATTATCCTAATCCGTGAAATAAACAAAATTAAATTCCAAATGAAAATTTCTGTTTTTGGGTGATATTTTCACAAGTCTCCTTCCAAAAAAAAAACAGATTTTTCTGCTAATAAAACTATTCCTGAGTGGAAACTCCCATTCAGATATAAAGGAGATCCAACAATAAATGAAGGCTATATCCAGGTGACAAGAATTATCTGAAATCTAAGATTACAAAGTTCGCCTCGTTCCCCCACTAATTTTGGTGTGTGGCTGTGTAGCTCCCCGAGATGCACCCTTACAGCAAGTTAAATGATTGTAGGTCGCTTGGTATCAGAGAACTGAACTCACATCTTAAACTTAATCTAAGTCAATGAAGCACAGTAAGTAGGTCAGAGTGCCCTACTTTAGGTGGGAGGCTGTGTCACACCCCCGAGATGCATCCTAACACCAGGAATATGATTGTAGGTCCCTTGATATTGGAGAAATGAACTTGGACGTAAAAACTTAGCCTAAGACAATGAAGCACAATAAATCAGACAGATTGACCTACGTTTGCTGGGAGGCTGTGTTACTCCCCAAGATGCACCCTGAAACCAAGTTATATGACTGTAGGTCCCTTGGTATCGGAACTGAACTTGGACGTAAAACTTAACCTAAGTCAATGAAGTGCGATAAATAAGTCAGTGACCTAATTTTAGTTGGAGGCTGTGTTACATCCCAAGATGCATCTTCACACCAAGTAATATGATTGTAGGTCCCTTGGTATCAATGATCTGAACACAGATGTAAAACTTAACCTAAGTCAATGAAGCAATAAGTAGGTAAGATGACCTAATTTTGGTGGGAGGCTGTGTTACTCCCCGAGATGCATCCTCACACCAAGTAATATGATTGTAGGTCCCTTGTATCGAAGATCTGAACACGGATGTAAAACTTAACCTAAGTCAATGAAGCGGGATAAGTAGGTCAGTTACCTTATTTTAGTGGGAGGTTGTGATACTCCCTGAGATGCATCCTCACACCAAGTAATAAGACTGTAGGTCTATTGGTATTGGAGAACTGAACTTGAACGTAAAACTTAACCTAGGTCAATGAAGCGGGATAAGTAGGTCAGACAGACATAATTTTGGTGGGAAGCTGTGTTACTCCCCCAGATGCACCCTTACACCAAATAATATGATTGTAGGTCCCTGGTATTGGAGATCTAAACACAGACATAAAACTTAACATAAGTCAATGAAGCGGGATAAGTAGGTCAGTTACCTTATTTTGGTGGGAGGCTGTGTTACTCCCCGAGATGCATCCTCACACCAAGTACATGTAATATGACTGTAGGTCCCTTGTATCGTAGATCTGAATACAGACGTAAAACTTCACGTAAGTCAATGAAGCCGGATAAGTAGTTCAGAGTTACCTTATTTTAGTAGGAGGCTGTGTTACTCCCCGAGATGCATCCTCACACCAAGTAATAAGACTGTAAGTCCATTGGTATTGGAGAACTGAACTCGGAAAAAAAACTTAAGTCAATGAAGCGGGATAAGTAGGTCAAACTGATATAATTTTGGTGGGAAGCTGTGTAACTCCCCCAGATGCACCCTTACACCAAATAATATGATTGTAGGTCCGTTGGTATCGGAGAACTGAAATCGGACGAAAAACTTAACCTAATCAAAATGGATGTACAATGTATAAATGAAATGAAAAACTTACTCCATATTAACAAGTATACAACTTGTGCCTCTGTAAGTGGAAGGTATACTTGATCCTGTCCCTAAAAACACAACCTCTGGATATTCACAGTCTGCAGAATAAAGAAATTATTGTTAATATATAAAACATTTGCCCTGTCTGTACATTTCTTTATTCTATTGGCATTGCTTTTATTTGTAAATAGTATGGCCAACTAAAAATAATTTCTTGGTTCTCAGGCGATCCCTCATCTTTTTAAGGGTACGGTACCTCATTACCCACTTTTATTGCCATATCAATAAAATAAAAACAAAAAAGCACCTCCCTAATCATTTTTTCTGGCTATGAACAATGTAAAATATATGCAAATATTTCAGTTCAAGGACCATGACACCACCAAAAATTGTTCAACTGAAAAAAAATTCAAACTTAACCTATATCTTCTCATAATGTAACACTTTACCAAAAATTAAATCACAATCATAAGTCATTTCAAAACAAAAAGTGTAGAAAACCAACAAGTTAATGGCACTTTTTATGTACAAGGACTATAACCCTGCCAAAAAATCATTCCACTATCAAATTTAAATTTTATTTCTACCTCATTATGTAACTACCAGAAAATAAATCAATGCTCCGCTGGGCGCAGCTAGATACGACCGCAGATGTCGAACCCTGAATAGTTGGGGCAATTATGAACACAACATTCAAGCTTGATACAATACTGAATTTGGATTGTGAATAAATATTTGACACAGTATAGGTTTCTGACACAGAATGAATGTTGTCTAAGAACTTAAAAAATTTTTAATTTACCTATTCAAACCATATCAGTATTATTTGTTTTTATATATAAATCAGAAATAACCAATTTAAAATTTAAAATTGGGCACACATATCAATTTCTTGCTATTGCGCAATACTGTGCAATTGAAGATTTCTTGCTATTGCGCAATACTGTGCAATTGAAAATTAATTGAAATATTTGACACATAACAGGTTTCTGACACAGAATAACTGAAATCAAAGAACTTAGAATTGGTCATATGATTTCAATTTATATTCAATTTTTTGCTTCTTGTGCAATACAATATGCTGTGTAGAATTGCCCCCCCCCCCCAAAAAAAAAAAAAAAAAATTTACCCCTTTTTTAGCTTTTGTGCAATACACTATGAAGTTGCACATTGACCCCCCCTCCCAAAAAAACCCCCAAAAATCAATAAAATTTATTGTAACACCCCCTCCCCTTTTTTTTGCTAAAAAAAATTTGAAATTTCTTTTTAATTTATGAAATATGAAATGAGAAAAAAATTGCCCCTCCCAATTACTCATTTACCCCCCCCCCCCCCAAAATTTTGTTTTCACATCCCCCCCCCCATTTCTTTATACTTTGGAACCATAACAGCCCATTTAAATACACCATAACGTATTAAAACAGAAAACGACATCATAGTCATGGATGGCAAATTTTAAATACGTATACATAATTTAAAAGCAGTTTAGCTGAGATAAACAAAAAAGCTTCATCAGCACATTTTATATTGGCAAATTTCCAATGAAGTTCATTAAACTAAATTTATTGGCAAATTTCCAATGGAATTTGTTAATAATAAAGTTTTGATAACAGGGCACACATATCAATTTCTTGCTATTGCGCAATACTGTGCAATTGAAAATTCTTGAAATATTTGACACATAATAGGTTTCTGACACAGAATAACTGAAATCAAAGAACTTAGAATTGGTCATACAATTTCAATTTATATTCAATTTTTTGCTTCTTGTGCAATACAATATGCTGTGGAGAATAGCCCCCCACCCCAAAAAAAAAAAAAATTTACCCCTTTTTTAGCTTTTGTGCAATACACTATGAAGTTGCACATTGACCCCCCTCCCCAAAAAAAAAAACCAAAAAACAATAAAATTTATTGTAACCCCCCCCCCCCTTTTTTTGCTAAAAAAAATTTAAATTTTCTTTTTAATTTATGAAATATGAAATGAGAAAAAAATTGCCCCTCCCCCCCCCCCCCCAAAAAAAAAAAATTTATCCCTTTTTTAGCTTTTGTGCAATACACTATGAAGTTGCACATTGACCCCCCCTCCCAAAAAAAACCCCCAAAAATCAATAAAATTTATTGTAACACGCCCCCCCCCTTTTTTTGCTAAAAAAAATTTGAAATTTCTTTTTAATTTATGAAATATGAAATGAGAAAAAAATTGCCCCTCCCCAATTTCTCATTTACCCCACCTAAATTTTGTTTTCAAATCCCCTCCCCCCATTTCTTTATACTTTGCAACCATAACAGCCCATTTAAATACACCATAAACGTATTAAAATAGAAAATGACATCATAGTCATGGATCAAACAAAGTTTAATTTTAGGCCCTGATTTGGACCAACTTGAAAACTGGGCCCATAATAAAAAAACTAAGTACATGTTTAGATTCAGTATATCAAAGAACCCCAAGAATTCAATTTTTGTTAAAATCAAACTAAGTTTATTTTTGGACCCTTTGGACCTTAATGTAGACCAATTTGAAAACAGGACCAAAAATTAAGAATCTAAATGCACGGTTAGATTCGGCATATCAAAGAACCCCAATGGTTCAATTTTCGATGAAATCAAACAAAGTTTAATATTGGACCCTTTTGGCCCCTAATTCCTAAACTGTTGGGACCAAAACTCCAAAAATCAATCCCAACCTTCCTTTTGTGGTCATAAACCTTGTGTTTAAATTTCATAGATTTCTATTTACTTATACTAAAGTTATTGTGCAAAAACCAAGAAAAATGCTTATTTGGGCCCTTTTTTAGCCCCTAATTCCTAAACTGTTGGCACCAAAACTCCCAAAAACAATCCCAACCTTCCTTTTGTGGTCATAAACCTTGTGTTAAAATTTCATAGATTTCTATTTACTTATACTAGAGTTATTGTGCGAAAACCAAGAAAAATGCTTATTGGGCCCTTTTTTGGAACCTAATTCTTAAACTGTTGGGACCAAAACTCCCAAAATCAATCCCAACCTTCCTTTTGTGGTCATAAACCTTATGTTTAAATTTCATAGATTTCTATTAACTTATACTAAAGTTATAGTGCGAAAACTAAATGTCTTCGGAGTACGACGCCGACGACGACGCCAACGTCATACCAATATACGACCGCAAAAATTTTGCGGTCGTATAAAAAGTCATTTTGAGAAATGAGAAATGTGCTGTCAAATAAATCAAAAAGTCATTTCGAAAAATAAGAATGTGCTGTCAATTGACAGCTAACCGTATTTTCATTCTTCACTGTTTGAAGCTGCCCTTTCAACCTGCTAGATACATCACCCAACAAATAACCAGATTTTCCCATCATAAAATCCAGCTAAAAATGTTTGGTAAAATTTGAAGGACTAATGAATTTAGCGTAAATTGATACGTGACTAACAAATGAAACATCATGTGTCTTTGTATTTTCCTCCACCAAAATCTCTGTTCTTTGGATGTTCAGTATCTCTAACTGATCTATGCCTCAAACAGTTTCTTTCAATTGGTTTAAGAGTTAATATAAGCATCTATGTCCTTAACCTTTCTTTTCTTGACAATCTACTGACGTATCACATTTGCTTGATATTTTTGCTTTATAACTATCCACAACTCTTTTAACATCTTCATCTAATAAAAGAGATTCTTGTATGGCTGACCAAGTACTCTCTGCATCAGTTTCTACACATAACTCACTGCAAAAAAAAAAATTCAAAACTATTACAGAACTATTAGTTGACAGTATAATCCATTGCTGTAATTTGTAAAGGTTAGAAAATCCCTGATCTTTTATTGTTTTTTCAGAGATTTTAGACAGAATGAAAAGCAATTGAAAAATGACAAGAATGATTACTGATAAAACTGAAATTTCAATAAAATCACTTCAAGAATGGTAATGGTTGAACCCAATGTGTCCCTCTTTATCTCAAGAATAAATAAGGAAAGTTCCTAGCCATTGTTTGAAGTTAAATTAGATATGGCTGTAAATGTTGACGAGATAGACTTGCCACAAGTCTCTGTGTAATATGTCCCAATTATAATTACTTGATTTGTACAGTAGTCCCCCTCTTATAAGACCACCTAAGGGACACCATGAAAGTGGTCTTATAATGGGGGTGGTCTTTCTTGAGGGGATAGCTCTGAAGTACGGCAATTTGTAGTATCCAATTAACAACCAATATTTACTTGTAGATGTGTATCTTTGGTTTCAGAATGAAGTGTAGCCATTTGACAAAAAAGATGCACGGAAACTGATAAAGACCTGATATGTCACTTTAATCAATAAAATAATTGTATCATTAAAAAATTTATTAAAGAAATAAAATATTAAAATGTTCAGTTGTCTTGTCATTATATTGTAATAAATTGCATCAAATTTATTTCGGTATTTTGTGATATGTTTTATTGTTAAAACACCACAAAACATTAAAAATGTTCAGTCTCTTTCATTATTTTCTGTCCTCCATCAACGTTTTATTGTTAAAACATTAAAAATGTCCAGTCTTAACTATTTTCCGTCCTCCATCAACACCGTTCTCCTACTGATTTAATATCTCCGTTATGACTTTTGTTTCTTATGATTGACTGAATTTGTGTCTTCCCAACGTCGTAATTGGACGCTATCCATTTCACACTGTCACTTTTTTCGCTCAGCCTGATCACTTTTAGTTTTAATTTTTCATCGAGTGTCAAAATTTTCCTTTCTACTGAACACTGTTACTGGTTCCTAAAACTGTTTGATTTTTTTCTATGACTTACAAACATCCAAGTAACCGCGGGATTATAAAAGATAAAATCATCACTTCCGGTTTGTCTCAAAATTAAGATCGATCATTCTTTGGCCGTATCTGAGGGGGTTGTATTAATTTTCGTCCACAAAACGGTGGTCGCTGGTCGCGTAGGAGGGGTGGTCGTTCGCGAGAGGTCATTTTCTTAAAAAACGAGTTGGGGATCACAGTTTATGGTCGTAAAAGACGGGTGGTCGTTCGCGAGGGGGGTCGTTCAACAGGGGGACTACTGTAACAAAATGCACAGGTCTCTACTATCCATCCGTATTTACTATCAAACAGTGTACAACTATTTACGGCCAACTAAATTTAACGACACAATCACCAGATTTTCATCCAACCACCAAAAATAATTGGGGGCGGGTGCGAGGATTTTAATTTTTATTTTTTATTTTTTTCATATTCTAAATTAGTTGTTCTAGAATATGAGATGCGGACAAAATTGAAAATGAAGTATGTTGAGGACACAGATTGCCCAAATAGCAAATAGTAGGATCTTTTTCTGCTCAAACTAAAGTCTAGAGGAGAATACTAGTACAACACAAATGTCTATTCAGATTAAAGACTATGGAATGCCAATTGATGCCTTTACAAACTTTTACCCGAACCAATTCTAGCGGTGATCCTTGCCGATTGCAAATCCTCTTGCGGTTGCTTTCCGTCAATTTTACCACCAACAACATTGTTAAATACATCAAAAACTGCCAACTCATCACTAATATTTAATGCCCACCACCCCATTCTTTCATTTAAACCGACAAGAACTCGCATAATTGTGAAAACTACGTTTTTATTATTGCACGGAAGTACAATGAGTCCGCTAATACTTGTTACATACCGGACACGGATACGGGAAAAATCCGGAAATCGTAATTTTGAAAAAATAACAAAAATTGGGGGGGGGGGGGGGGGGGGGGTGGCAAGGATGAAAACTATCAATTATTTTTAATTGGCCTAAAAATGGATTTGTAGCAAGTCTACTGACGAGACAAAACCAGTGTTACAATAGATAAATACATCAAAGCCAATTACACTGTATAATACAAATACAGCACTAGGCCCTGTTAGATTCTAAAAATAAAGGGCTTAGAAAAGCACAGCATGATACAACCTCAACATGCTTTTTTGGCACCTCTTTTGCTGCCTAATTTTGTTCTAATCGGCCAAGTGGTTTCGGACAAGAAGATCTTTAAGTAAATTTTCCATAGGGTCCTATGTTAAACTATGTTAGGCTCTGGTGGCCATCTTGGATGACAGATGGGGTCATCGGATATACTCCTGAAAGAGGACCACCTAAAGACCATTGCTGTCACCTTTTGTTCCAATTGGCCACGGAGTTTCAGACAAGAAGATCTTTAAGGAAAATTCCCATAGGGTCCTATGTTAAACTAAGTTCGGCTCTTGTGGCCATCTTGGATGAAGGGCAGGGTCATAGGATAAATTTCTGGAAGAGAACGACCTAAGGTCCATTTTTGCCAATTTTTGTTCCTATTTTCCAAGTGGTTTCAGACAAGATCTTTAAGAAAATTTCCCACAGGATCCTATGTTAAACTAGATTGGCTCTGGTGGCCATCATGGATGACGGGCAGGATCATCAGATTCAATTCTGAAAGAGGACCACCTATGGACCATGGCTACCAAGTTATGTTCCATTTGGCAAAGGGTTTCAGAGAAGACGATCTTTAAAGGAAAGTTTATGACGATGACAGTGACTACAACGGATGACGACGAAGGATGCCAGGTGATGACAATAGCTCACATGGCCCTTTGGGCCAGGTGAGCTAAAAAACACATCATAGCGCCGATTGGTGCATTTGAACAACGCGTAATGACATCTCCCTGTCATCCTGGATTAGAGTGGTTGTAAAACACGAATAAAGAATACCGAACCAGTATGAACACTTACCATGATATACCCTTCTCTGGTCTGTATTTATATACCATATTAGGTTTGGCTGTCACATAGTTTTCTTTCTCGTCAATGGTTTGCTGGTCAATATAATGGAGTTTTGGGAATATTGCAGAATTTAAAATGTTCAGTTTGGAGTGAAACATCATAACCTTGGAGTCACAGACACTTGCTGTCTTCTTATGAAGAAATATATGAACTGTAGAAAGAGGAAACCTAAAATAAACAGTTGACTGTCATTATCTCAATTGTGCTTATCTCGGCATACCAATGATATTTGTATAAACACTAAGGAGGCAAATTTCAGCAGGTCCAGCAAAAGCAATCTTTGTGTCATACCTAAAGGACAGCAAACTTTTGGACTGCTTGGGCCTCAAAAATCTAAATTCATTTTGGTCTTATGTACCTCTTGTGAAAAATATTTATAATTATGAAATCTAAAATAAAAACAAAGTCAATTGTGTATGTCATAGACCCTAGTAATTATTTCTATTCCTATACCGTTCTAATAAATTTTGGGAACCAATCCTCATTTTACATTAATTTCTAATCTTCCATTAGGGCTGTTCCATTTGAATGAATGTGGGAGGGTAGGAAGGGACTTTCAAAATAATCCCACAACCAACAAACTTTGTTTAGATACCTTTATTTACATCTGATAGGCACACACTAAAAAGACCCAGGAACCATGTCCTATAATAAAACTTCCCTTCCTACCAGAAATTTCTTGTTGAAAACAAAACAGGGTCCTTAAAATGCAACGTTTTAAGAGTACTTAACCATAGCTGAGAGTAAGCTCATTACTTTTTTATTTTGGAATTCAAAGGGCCAAACATACCATGCCCTTTACCGAGGGATCATACCTACATACATGTATAACTTATTGATAATTTAATCTTGCAATGATACCAAATAAACTTAAATATCTGGTTCTCAGACATCGACGGCCCAATTAAAAAGTCACCGATGGAACACATTTGTTTGGTTTCTGGAAAAAAATCACCACTGTCATGGTATTCTTTCCAAAAGTAATCTTTGAAATTTGGCTCCAAAAGTACTTTTCATCGTCTGACAAGCCAGATTCAATTTTCAAGTATTTTGCGACACTAATCAAATCAAAACAAAAGTAAGAAAATGATCATGTTTATACATATATTATATACAGGTTGTGCTTTCAAGTGATCATCAAATATTTTTGATATACAAGCCTTTTATATACATGTATGCCAAACATCATAGGATGTAACGGTCTTAATGAGATTTGTAGGTCACCACCTAAACTGAAAATCTCTTGCCTCTTTCAACAAGAAATAAACTAAAAAAAATAAACTCCATACTCACCTTGCCATTTTGATATTATCTGAGAACCTGAGAATTTATTTTAGATCGCCTAATCATTTAATTGTAGTATGTAGATTTGACTGTGGTTAAAAATCCACCCCTTATCACTACAATAATAGGATACTAGTCAAGACTTCTGTTCTCATTTATCTTACTGTTTTGAAAAACTCATCATTCAAAAAAGTTGCCAAAAAGTTGATAGTCCTGGCAAAATTGCCTTTCTTTAGGCCCCAATGTCTCACAGAAAAAAAGTATCTGCATCTCTTCCTATTTATTTGTATAATGTGCACACTACTGATCTTTGCATAAATTCTTGGAATCTATTAATTTGTATAATGTGTACACCACTTACCTTTGTATAAATTCTTGGTATCTTTTACTTTGCACTACATCATAATCTGACATGTGTACCACTAACTCTGCTGATTTTTCATTATCTTGTTGGCATTCTGCCAGTTGTTTTGATGTCAACAGACTGTACAAATGATCGTCTGATGGACATTCAACAACTATATACAATGTAATATAACTATATTTATTATTTTAAAAGAGTTGTAAAGTTAACTTGAATCTGATAAAAAAAATCCATGTGTGAAATGACTATATGATAAAATTTAAAATTTCTTAAATGAAAAACAAGTCAATTATCACTATTAAGGAACAAAGGGAGACTATGTTAATTATCTCCCCTGAGTAACATTGCAGATAGTAGAACATCTGATTTTACTTTTTCTAAGAATTTATTTTTTAATGTGAATATTTTATCAATCTGCCAAATTTAATGAACATCTAACATAGAGATGTGTATTTATTGATCTTTTGGCTTATACATGAAAGTACATTTAATGGTAATTTGTGTGCATTTTCGTCAATCCTACAGGCTGATAATGTCAGTACCTTGGATTGGCACTGGGAATTATACTATAGTGTCAGTGTCAAGGATGACGTTCTATACATCAAGATCATTTTTCTGTGTTCATTTGCATCAATTTTAGTGAATGAAATAATCATACAATCATTAAAAAAACCCTGATAAGACAATATAAGAAAAGAAATTGCCATTATTCCATATGTATCAGTATATCTAGTAATGTATATTTACTAAATTCTGCCAGATAGATATTGTACCTTTTAATTCTAATATGACATCCTGTTTACACTTTATGGTTCAATATTAACAAGCATTCTGAAAGTATTGCTGGGCAATACAATGTCCCCTACCGGCTTGAGCTGTGAGAAAACATGCAAAATCTCCTTGAGTATGTGAATCAGACGAAGGCGTATGGACAGAATGGCTCCCTCCCAACTCAAACAAAATACATCTATGAATGTATCTTTCCATAAGGAGTAAGAATATATATTATATATTGACACTTTCTCAAAGATATTAAAAAGGGAATATTATTTTTACACATGGACAGAAAAGTGTGCCATTTTTAAATCTATTACCCGTAAAAAATGGATTTTGCTTGATCAAGTGGATTTGACCTCACTTTGTTGTTATCTTGGTGGGCAGGAAGCTTAAGAGCAATTTTTCATCGGAAATAATACTACTACACAAATCACAATAAAATATGCTAAAATCTTATCCAGAAAATCAATGCATTTAGAAGCATGTTTCATTTTTTATGATGTTACCAGAAATAAAGTAACTTGTCAAAATCAACTTATATTACTATTGCCTCATAACTTACTTGCTTGCATTTGAAACATGTAGTGGTAAGAAAAGGAAACAAACATCGGTGAAAGTACAAGATGTAGAAATCTCAGAACCATCAGACAGGTAAGATTATAATTGTCTAGTTTGAAATTTTACTGTCAGATTTCTGCAATCACCAGAACCTGCACTTTCATAGGTGATTGAGTCTATATTTTCCTGAATATTTATGTACAAAAATATGCCTTTACAATTCTCACCTATAATTGGTCTAGTAATTTCTTTTTTGTCTAAAACCTGATCTGGGTGAATCTGAAATATTAAAACAGACTTCCTTTTTAATGTCTAATTACAATGAACATGCATATAAGCTTTACTGCAATAACAGTCAACTCTTGTTATCTCGA
This sequence comes from Mytilisepta virgata, assembly GCA_028015205.1. Taxonomy (NCBI): domain Eukaryota; kingdom Metazoa; phylum Mollusca; class Bivalvia; order Mytilida; family Mytilidae; genus Mytilisepta; species Mytilisepta virgata. The sequence goes on from CM051521.1 coordinate 74,929,625, forward strand.
AGTTGTGGGGAACATAGAAAAAGTTCGAAAAAATCCATAGTTCAATTCAAGCGAAGGCTAATTCAACATAATAACAAGTTTATTCAGAATCGAAAAGTTTGTCAATAACCTTATTTCGAGACAACAAAAAATTTCAACTCACTGCATTTCAACACATCAGGAGTCAAAAACATGTAATTATATGGAATAAAGTTTGGGATAACGTGAAAATTTAGACAAATCCGAAATTTAGACTCAAACGAGTTTGAAACAGCAAGAGTGGACTGTATTTACAAAGGAAAAAATCTGTAATCCCTCAAATGAACTTTATAAATATGATTTCAATTGATTACATAAAATAGTTCAAACACATCTGTTGTCTTTTTGGACAAATGCCAGTTGGCAGCAAGCATTCAATGGTCAACACACAGTGGAAAGGCTGGTATTTTTTAATGGTTTGAGTTTATAAGTCTTGAAGAAGTTGTAGTTCTTTTTTACTTGGATCATTTGTTCAATGTATAATAAAGGGCTTCACTAAGCCCAGCATGATACCACCTCAACATCTCGACAAGTAAAGAATTAAAGTAAATGTGGACATATTATTAAGCTTTACCCAATAAAGTGTTGGTCAAAATAATATACATTACACAGAAATATTTGACCTTCCATAAAACCAGATGAAAAACCACACAAATTTAGAATCCAGCCACCTTGCTTTTTTGGCCCCTTAACCACCTATCTCAAATACTGTAAAAGACAGGAAAATATCTGTTGACACACTACTAAAAGCCCTCATCAAGATGAATTAAAAGAAAAAATACCCATTGAAATTGGATGAAAATAAAAATTTTATGTTTCCTCCAAAACTTTTACGCCTTATATATCGGAAACAATAAAAAAGAGAAAAAATCTGTTGACTTAGGAAAAGACTCCTCAGGGTGAATTACAAGTATAAATCCTCATAAGAATTGGATGAAAATTTCTTTAAAAATGGATCAAAGACACAAATGGCCGGGTTGCTTTACTGGGTGTTTACTGTAGTGGTGACAAAGGTGATTACAAGATCATATTGCACATTGGCAGTCATGAATATTTATATAGACAAAATCAGACACATTGTATGTTGGTGTACGAGCACAGAGGCAGTCATCAATTTAATTAGAAATAGGTGAAGTAAGCAATATTTGATTTGATTACATGTTGATAAACACTTGTTTGGAAAAATGGGAAATAATTCCTGAAATAATTCCATAAAGTGAGGTGCACATCTTCAATATGTATTAAAAGATTCTGTGAAGTTTCAATGATGCGGGTGAAAAACTGTAGGAGGAGTTGATTTCGCAAAATAGGTACCCTCTATTGAAGATGTCAATAAAAAACGACTAAGTTCCAAAGTTTGGAAAAATGGGAAATAATTCCTGAAATAATTCCATAAAGTTATGTGCACATCTTCAATATATATAGAAACATTCTATGAAGTTTCAAGAATGTGGGTGAAAAACTGTAGGAGGAGTTGATTTCACAAAATAGGTACCCATTTTCCCCACCCGCCCGGCACCCGCCCGGCACCCGCCCGACATTCACCATACTATAACCCGGATTTGCACTCTGTGCAACCCTGCCAAAAATTACATATCAAGCCAAATTGCTTTGTTGGCCTTTTAACATCTTATATCTCAAAAACCATATATTATAGAAGAATTCTGTTGTCCTAGTACTGAAAGCACTCAAAATCCCCATTAAAATTGGAAAAATGGCAAATTTTGGCCCCTTTAATCCCCTTTATCTCTGTGATTTCACATGGCCACAGTCATGTATTATCTTACACTGGATATATAAAACTTATCACAGAACTATGGATGCATTCTTACATGTACATTATAACAATAAAGCTTACCACAGTTCCATCTTCTAATGTTATGCTTTCTCCATTCTTTAACTGTCCCACCATTTTACCCCTGTAAATACAGAAATCATAATAAAAAAAAAATTAACAGTATTTTAACATGGCTACCTTCAGAATCCGATTATCAGTAAATGTTACATAATACTGCTTTAGCGGACCACAATGATGTTTCTTTGAGGAGTGAGTTGTGAGTGTTTTGTTGGAGATCTTAGAAAAAAAAACTATGGCATTGAATGAGGCAATAACACTGTTGTATTATGTTCTGTTATTGCATGGGATAGTTTCTTACATGTACCATACTTTTCATGAAAAATCAATCCTCGACCTTTCCTCCGAATCTACCTTTCTAAGGTACTAATTTCTCACAGTATAGTTTGTTCCATGAAGGCAATCACATTACTTACGTGCTATTTCACCATTCTGATGTTTTCAAGTACCATAATATGATGAGCTGTACATAAAGTATATATTTATAAAAGATCTGTTATTTTTCTGTTACATGTATCTCAATTAAATGTTTAAAAAAAATTCTGATGATTTTCTTCATAAATTTTACCACATACATTTTTAATTTAGTGTAAGATGTATGTATATCAGAATGAACAAACAGTTCAACATCTCAATAATGATTTTATTTAGTTTTTACAAATTACGTATGTTGTTAAGGGTAACAAATGATAAATGTAACGTCAGCTAAATGATGCCAGTTTTGCTACTTCAGTACATATTCTCTTATGTAAAATTGTCCTGATGCTGGCGCAACTAGTAGACCGTTATAAAGTACATAATGTAAATGTACAGTCTCTTAACATGTTTTTGTTAAATATTAGAATCTCAACAATAAATTTATACTTTTTTATTAAGGCAAGTTAGCCTTTGTTTATGCATGTATATTTTTTCACTATAGTAATAAAAGTAGTTATCAAGTTGTTCATCTGTACATAAATAAGACCAACTTATTTACCAACTGAATACTAAACCAGAGGCTCCCAGGAGCCTGTATCGCTCACTTGATAGTCCATTGCCTATTACATATAGCGACCATTTCCAACAGGGTTAAATGTTAAAGTACAGAAAAGTCTGTGGCTATGACAATGTAAACTATAGCACTTCTTGTGCTGCACAGCAGCCTGCTTTGGGAAATTTGGGAACTGAAAGAATTATTCAATTACAGTGACATGATAATAATTTGATTCGGTCACTTTGGCATGTTAAAATTAAAAGTAAAATAAAAATTTGAGATTTATTGTGCAAACAATAAAAGTCCACGCAAACGAGCATTTAAGATGCAAAATTTGGGTCACAAGAACAAATCCTTTTAACAAGATGCCCATTTTTACACTCCTTGAAACAAATCTTTCCCTCTCATAGCTTATGAGAAATTTTTTTTCAAGTAAATGATGATACTTTTGTTACTTTAAATTTATATAAGGTATTAACAGAAAAAGTTTAATTTCAATGCATTTGGTGGTTCTATATAAGTTTTAATGATTTTTTTGTCATAGGGTCCTATGTTAAGTTGTCCTCTGAAGGCCATCTTGGGTGCGTGATCAGTACTAAGGTGACAAAACATGATAAGCATTTTGTAAGAAAATGTTTAAGTTTTGTATCATTGTATTCAGTGTTTCTCTAGAAGATTGTTTTCCCATAAGGTCCTATATTAACAATTAAAGTTGGTTTCTTTCTGGAGGTGAGCACATTGCAAGAAACATTTATGCCAAGTTTGGTTTTATTGTATTTAGTAGTTCTCTAGAGGATGATTTTTATATGACTGTATTCTTATATAGTTATATGTAAAAGTAGGTTACATTCTGGCAGACAGGCACCAAAGTAAAAACACTTGGGTCAACACATTCTTTTTCTGTAAAGGAATATTTGAGCGGTTTGGTTCTCTGGGTTTCTGTGGTGTTTTGGGGTTTTTTTTGCATAGGGTTCTATAGTTAAATTAACTTGTTCCCTGGTACAATGTGGTAGCCAATCTGGATTACAAAACTAAGTAACAACACTTGGTTGGCATCTTTTCAATGGACATCTATGGCAAATATGGTGTTAATTCATTCAATAAGATTTTTATGTGAGTTTCAAAAGTGTCCTATGTTAAACTAAGTTTGGCTGTGGCACCCATCTTGGTCGGAGGTCAGGACCATCAGACAAACTTTTGAAAGAGGACCACCTTATCACCATTCCACCACAGTTTGGTTCTAATTGGGCAAGAAGTTTCAGACAATAAGATTTTTATGTGAATTTCCTATAGGGTCCTATGTTAAACTAAGTTACGCTGTGGCGGCATCTTGGTCAGAGGTCGGATCCATCAGACACAATTTTGGAAGGCAAGGATCATTTCATCAACGTTTTGCTGAGATTGGCATAGTAGCTTGGCATAGTAGCTTTTGAGGAGAAGATTTTTAAAATTTTGAAACCCCTTTTTTCAATTTTTAGCTTGGCTGCCATCTTGGTTGAATGTCGGGGACACAGGACACAATTTTGGAACAGGAACAGCCAAGTACCATTCCACAAAACTTTGGCCACAATTGGTTAAGTGGTTTCTGAGCAGAAGATTAAAATGATGATTGTGGACGACGGACACACACTGATGAAATCAAAACAACTTTTATTACTCTAAAAATTTTAAGGAATTTTCCAAACTAAGTTAAACTTTTAGTGTACAACAGCACTATTTATCATCAAAAAATGAATGCCACTGGAAGTCCGAACACTGACCAATGAAAGTACCATCAATATTGGAATTATTACATTTTACAGTACTCACTCTTTGATTCCAAGGTCAACACATTTTTCCATAATTATCCTTCTTTCTCTTGGATGTGGCTGAAAAGTTAATGTTAAACAGATCATACTATATCCTAAATAAAGCAGATTAATTATTCACTAATTTTCTTTGCAAAACATGCAATGGAGTAAAGTGTGCATTTCTTTCTGGTGCTTTGAGTTCCCTGAAAAAGCTCATATAGATATTTGCCTGAAAAAGCTCATATAGCTATTTGCCTGAAAAAGCTCATATAGCTATTTGCCTGAAAAAGCTCATATAAGAAGTATATTTCTATGTGAAATAATATGAAAATATACATTTGAATTACTTTATATATTTTTGATTTAATTTGACAAACATTTTTCTAGTTTCAGTATTTTGATGAAAGTGTCAAATTATATATTTTGGTAAAAAGTTTCAAAAACTAGTTACCTGTTGCAAAATAATAAATACATCCACTATTACCTTTTTGTAATTTTTTACCATTTATTATTCATATAAAGGAACCAATTTAAAAGCAGCAGTCAAAAGTTTGGTCCATCAAAATTCTATTTCATTAATAAGATTAATAATTACCTCCGTTGTGTGTGCAAATAACCCAATTACTGGAATTAAGACAATTATTTATCATGTTGATTTCATATCAACTGGTTGGGGTTCTTAGCGATAAGTTTTTTGTTACAAAATATATTTGAATCTTTCATATGACCATTTCGTGGTGTCTCTGGTCCAATTCTGATATTAATACATACCGGTTTGGTGGAGTGGTAAGAACTGGCTTCTCAACAGTAAAAGCAAAGTTACTTCAATTTCATGATGAATTGTTTACTTTTTCTAAAATAACAAATAAATCATTTTTACCTTGATAATATATGACATTGTAACATTTGGATCTGTCAGAGGCATAGGATTTGATAATTTCTTCCTTTTCTTTGGTGGGCTAACAGAATCTGTAATTCAAAAAAAAAATATCTTGTGTGGTTATTACAGTAATCGGACCAAGGATCTGATAAGCCTTCTATTTTCTGGACACAACCAGGGAAATTTTTATTTGTCTGGTTATAAAAAGGGTCAAACGGGCATCCAAAATTTCAATTTTTTAATAAAAAGATGTAATGGAAAGTTGTTTCACCGAAATTTTGACGCTCGGCAGAACGGTGACCTCATTATTGTCACTTTCTCTTGATGGTTAACTGATCTTTACTGACTGTTTTTACAGCAATTAATATGTCAATACAGTAATTTACAAAGGTGTCGGTGCCTTGATTATGCTTATCAAAAATTTCCAAAGTTCAATCTAGGTCATTCATCAGTGAAGATCAATCAGCCGTTTTTCACACCTTTCTGCTATGAAATTACAAGATATATATTGGACAAACAAAAAGTTCACAATCATAATTTGAGAAACATCCCGATCATTTAATTCAGCAAAATAAGAGATTTCCACAATGTTGTCATTTTTTGCAATTCTATATGCAGTTAAGTAAACAATCATTGAGCATGCACGAAAATTTGCAGTTAATGAAACAAGAGGCTCCCAAGAGCCTGATTCGCTCACCTGTTATCTCTTGTGTACTAGTAGATCTTGCATCAATGATTATTTTTGCTATTTAATGTATACCGTCGCAATTTTCTCCTTAATATTGACCTGTACAGCTAAAATATAGAATCCTGAACCAAAATAGATATGGTTGCTAGGGACTTCTTCATTGGCTGCTATGGACTTTTCAAATGGGATTGACTCTTGACCTTCAATTTTGACTTGAACAGGTAAATTTTAGGGTCCTGAACCCAAATATATATGGTTGCTAAGGACTTTTTCATCGGTTGCTATGGATTTTTTCAATGGCATTAACCCTTGACCTTCCATTTAACTTGAACAGGTAAATTAGAGGGTCCTGAACCCAAATATATATGGTTGCTAGGGACTTTTTCATCAGTTGCTATGGACGTTTTCAATGGCACGGACCCTTGACCTTCCATTTTGACTTGAACAGGTAAATTGTAGGGTCTATATATGGTTGCTAGGGACTTGTTCATCGGTTGCTATGGACTTTTGCAATGACTTTTCCCTTGACCTTTCTTTTTGACTTGCACAGGTAAATTATAAGGTCTTTAACCCAAATATATATGGTTGCCAGGGACTTTTTCATCGGTTGCTATGGAATTTTTCAATGACCTTGACCCTTGATGCTCTATTTTACTTGTACAGTTACCATTTAATTTATTTCAAGAAATGCCACAATTTTTTAATTACAGATCGGCCGACCAAAATTTTCACAATTTGAGAAAAAAAATAAAATTGAAAATTTGCGATATTTTATCTCCGCCGACCTCAATTATTTTTGCTGTTTGAAAATAAAAAAAAAATAATGGCACAGCGTAGTTTGTTTCATTTTTAAATCATGTGTAAACTGGTAAACAAACATTTCTATTTATAACTTTCGTTTCTACTGACATCATTCGGGTGACAGGTAACATCAGTTATATTTTAGAAAATCTTTTTATGAATCAAACATACATTAATTACCATATATGATATATTCGTTTCGTCGGATTTTACCTTAGTTCGTAAGATTACAAACTTGAGCATTTTGAGAATGTCGTTGCAGACATACGTGATTATAATCGATGAAACCGGTAGAAAATAAACGAAATTGACAACTTATTAAAGTTTGTGATAACGAAAGCACTGTTTGAGATTTACTTGCAAATAGATTTGATAAGAAAATCGATTCAATATGCAGGGCCTAATCTAGGATTTTGAAGAGAGAGAAGTGACTTCTCCTTCCAGGATGGATTAGGGAGAAGTGGTCATTTTTCTGGCGAAGTGGACTTTAATTCACCATATCGGTTGCGCTTTTTCTGTGTGTCTGTTTTCAATGGCATATATATAAATAAAAGTTTGATAAACTATAAAAAAAAATTAGGACAGTTATATTTAGAGTTTGATTTTCTTTTGATCTACTAATTTTGAGTACTTGAGTAATTTAATTTTCACAGCTTACCAATATATTTTATTATCAAATGATAGTCCAGTCAGACTAAGTTTTAACCTCAAACTAATTGCAACAGAAAATATTTTAGTTCTAATCTATAGCATTAAACCCCAAATATACACAGAAAAATGTCTCATAAAATCTTACTTGAGGAAAACTCAAAATCAGCATTTTTAATTTCCTATGGAAATTAACATTGGAAAGGGGAGATAACTCTGCAAAAATGAGTCTTTTTTGTCAGTTTTTGGTTGATTTTATTAAAATTCATGTAAAGTATGATTCTTTGATGGGGTTATAAGTTCGCATTTGACTATATTAGATAATCTTCTGCTCATGAAATGTACAAAACCAAAATGTTATGGGTTTTTTTGTTTTTTTTTTGCACATTTTTAATTAAAGAAATCGCAAATTTGTGGTTTTGTGACAATTTTGAAAAAAATAATGTGAAAAATTGGTATTGCTTATATCTGTAAATTATATTTGATCAGCATCTACCTTGTTTAAAGAAACTTTAAACCACAAAAAGAAGAATATATGCTTAATTATTTTAATTAAATTTGAGATTCTTTACCTTGACAAGTTGAAAATTTGATAAATGGTCAACCAATGAATTACGAAATCTAGGTTGAAGCTTGAAAAAAGATATGAAAAAAAACTTTATAGTTGTTTGTTATACTCTAAAAAAGGCTAAAATATCAAGAATCAATACATTGTACTGAATAGAAGCGGTAAAGTTATAATTTTGTATCAATTTTTATTGATATTTCTGCCTTTTTTGCAGAGTTATCTCCAATTTTCAATGCAAATGTCCATAGGAATATTAAAATCGTGATTTTTTAATCTTCCTCAAGTTAGATTTTGTGGGACTTTTTTCTGTGTATATTTGGGGTATAATGCTAAAGATTAAAACTTAAAAATCTTCTTTTGCAATTACTTTAAGGTTAGGGTCAAATTTATGCTAGATTGACTGGACTATGATAAGTTGTCAAAACATTGTGTCATTGTAACTCGAGATTCTCATACTCAGTGTCACCGAAGCCAACTTTCATTCACATAACTAGCCTATTAACGGCTAATTATCTTTCATCATAGGTGTTTCCTTGTAATCCTAACTCTAGAACAAAACAACAATCAGCTGATCATATAACAAGAGGCTCACCAGAGCCTGTATCGCTCACCTGGAGTCTGGTTTTCATTGGACAATTAATCAACTATTTGTTATAAGTTTTTTGCAATTGGTTCAATTGTTCAGAGAAAATTTGTTGAAGATTTATTTTTCATAAGGTTTAATGTTAAAATACATGTATGTTCCCTGATGGTGGTAGTCCTGGCAGGAAGTTGATAAAATTGACCAGGAATAAGGGTGAACCTTAAATAAATGTAACAGAACCCGACCTCAAATTACACAAACCAATAACTCCAACATAGAATTTGGGATTCCCTTCAAAATTTCAGGGTAGGTAGATCTCAACATGGCAAACATTTTTCAATTTACATTTTACTTCTATCTCAAATACTTTTGGAGATAAATGCAAAAATGTTAAAATTTTGAAAATTTGACAAAAAAAGGGCAATAACTCCTAAATGGGTTTTGGGATTTCCTTTAAAATTTCAGGGTATGTAGATCTCAACATGGCAAACATTTTTCAAATTTACATATCACTTCTATCTCAAATAGTTTATGGGATAAATGACGAAAAATGTTAAATTTTCAAAATTTGATGAAAAAAGGGCAATAACTCCTAAATGGGTTTTAGCATTTCTTTCAAAATTTCAGGTTAGGTAGATCTTGTCATGCTGATCAATTTTACCCCATGTCAGATTTTTGATATCTGTAACGGTTTTTAAGTTATAAGCCAAAAACAACACATGCACCCCTATATTCTATTTTTAGCTACGACAGCCATGTTTTACGTCAGATCAAAATAAATTGAGGATCGTTTGTAGAGGACATGTCATAGATCATTCCTATTAAGTTTCAAACCAATTGGCCCAGCGGTTTCAGAGGAGAAGATTTTTGAATGAAAAAATTTTGAAAATTTGACAAAAAAAGGGCAACAACTTCTAAATGGGTTTTGGCATTTCCTTAAAAATTTCAGGGTAGGTGGATCTCAACATGGCAAACATTTTTCAAATTTACATTTGACTTCTATCTCAAATAGTTTTGGAGATAAATGACAAAAAATGTTAAAATTTTGAAAATTTGACGAAAAAAGGGCAATAACTCCTAAATGGGTTTTGGAATTTCCTTCAAAATTTCAGGGTAGGTAGATCTTGTCATGCTGATCAATTTTACCCCGTCAGATTTTCGATATCTGTAACGGTTTTTGAGTTATTAGCAAAAAACAGCAATTTACGCCTATGTTCTATTTTTAGCAACAGTGGCCATGTTTTTCATCGGATCAATAAAAAATGAGGATCGTTTGTGGAGGACATGTCATATATCATTCCTATGAAGCCTCGATCCAATCTGCCCAGCCGTTTCAGAGGAGAAGATTTTTGAAAATCAGCCAATCAGAAACAAGAATTGCCTCTGGTGGCCATGTTTCTTGACCAATCAGAACTAAATGAGGAATCTTTGTTGGGGACCTTCCATACACCACTCATGCAAAGTTTGGTTGGAATTGGCCAAATGGTTTCTGAGGAGAAGATGTTTGAATGAAAAGTTTACGACGGACGGACGGACGGACGGACGGACGGACGACGGACGACGGACGATAAGTGATGGCAAAAGCTCACATGGCCTTTTAGGCCAGGTGAGCTAAAAATATAAAATTAGTTGACTTTGTGATTACGCAACATCGTCCTGACGCCATGCATCTTCAATTCATAACAAACGAATGAAACGATATTTCGATTTCCCTTAAATAGTTCTGAATATAAAATTCAAATAGGTTTAAAGTCGCCGTTGTATTTATTTCAATCAAACATTGACAATATAAGTCGTGGACCACTTCAAAATTCCGATTCTTGATGGTCGCCATTTTGTTTCAAAAATTTACCTGTGCTAAAAATTTCGCGAGTTATCTCCCATTTACTGATATTTCGATAGCGACTTCACTTCGCCAAGAAATGAATAGGCCGGCGAGATTTAGCGATTTTGAAAATTCTTTGGCGACTTAAATCGTCATTTCGCCGGCAAGATTAGGCCCTGAATATGGGTTTCCAAGGAAGGACTTCCAGACCAAAAAAATGGAATGACGATTACTGGTCCTAACACCCCTTTAACAGAAAATAAAAATGATATACAGACTTTGTAAGGCCAAAAAAAAAAATATTATTAGCTTCTCAGGCCCCGCCGCGTGTCCCTTAAACCCGCCGCATTCGTCGTTTTTTATCATACATAAAAAAATAAATTAAAAATTGGCAGTTCCGCGTCCCGCCCGGAAATTTTTCGCGTCTGTTTCTATTACCAGTAATTTTTAGGATCACGATCTTAATCAGCAAAAAGTTTTCCATAAACACACTTTATCACGTGGTGTGGTGATTAAAATATACATTGTTTGTCAAACTTCCGTCAGCATGGCATCATCTTTAGTGTCATGCCAAGTCCTCTCTGGAGGAAAAACCGTGGTACCATGGACGATACATTGTGATTACATGACGGAGTGCACATTGGGGGAGTTGCTAGAATCAATTAAATCGAACGATGAAGCAGCCTTTGGAAAATTTCAGGGTAAAAAAAAAAAAAAGAGCCGCCCTGCCTCATTAAAAAATTTCAAAAATGGCCTGAGAAGCAACAAATTTTTTTAAGTAAAAACAAGGAAAAAAAAAAAGAAAGACTCCTCCCTGCCTCATCAAAAAATTTGAAAAGTGGCCTGAGAATCTAATGATTTTTTTTACATGGCCTAATTTTTTTTTATTTCGACCGACCAACCCTACATATTGTGCAAGAAAATCCGTAAACCAAGAAATTAAAAAACTGTGGCCTAACGCCCTAAACATCTGTGACAATGTCAGACCATTATTTTCTGTTTACATGTAAATAATCTTTCAAGGGCAAAAACTCCTATAAGGGGTCAATTGACGATTTTGGTCATGTTGACTTATTTGTAGATCTTACTTTGCTGAACATTTTTGCTGTATACAGTTTGTCTTTATCTATAATTATATTCAAGCTAATAACCTAAAAACTGCAAAATTGCCTTAAAATTAACAATTCAGGGGCAATAACCCAAAGATGGGTTGACGGATTCATCTGAAAATTGTATGACAGGAAGATCTTAACCTCATAAACATTTTTACTTCTTGTCAGTTTTGCTCTAAATGCTTTGGTTTTTGAGATATAAGCCTACAACTGCATTTTACCCCTATATTCTATTTTTAGCCATGGCAGCCATGTTTCTCAAGGGACAAGAAATTAATCCCCAAATGGTTAGCATGACCAGTGTATTCAACTCTTGATTATTCATATACCATGTACATTCAGATTTGTCCCCTATTTTCAAAACACATGACTTCTGATCACTAACTATATATCTATACTTATTTGCATAAGCCATCTGAATGTCTATTATAATCTGTAGATCATAAGGATCATTCGCTATTAACGTTACATCATCTACAACCATGGGAACAGCACAATATACTGTCCCTATACAAGATCCTATTTTGTTTTCCTCAAAAGTTTTAAGTAAAGAATTTATAAATACATTATACGAGGTAGGAGACAAAACTCCACCTTGACAGACACCTTGCCTTTCTTGAAATCTACGTGATAAATTTCCCTACCACTTAACTTTTGTAATTAGCTCTTCATACCATGCCTTAATTCAAAACCAATAATCTCCAATAATGTCATTTTGTGCATTTCTCTAAAGAGACCTCCATGCCAAACAATGTCAAACACTTTTTTCGCATCAGTTTAAGCTATATATATATATATATATATATATATATATATATATCAGTAAAGGTTTTTCTTTTGCTTCTATTCTCAATTCAGTGACAATTAACCCAGCTATGATTGGGGCTTCCCCCTAGGTAAATGCATTTTGTAAACGGCTCTGCTGACATTTAATAGGATCTTTATTCAAGTGATAATTCGGTGGTTTCCGGATTGGCCACTATATATCGTGGTCGTGACAAAGACTGTGGCCACTATTTGCCATGCTATATTACAGTGGCATGCCACTATATATTGAGTTTTAATCGTGGTGCTACCGTGGCCGGTCAGTGCAACACGATAGAATATCGTGGAAGACCGTAGAAACGTTTGTTTCTGGTAATACACATTATTATGATCGGTCTTCTCCTGGAGTAAAAAATCTCCATAATTTACCAACGAGTAATAAATAATCAATATGTTTACCCTCATTTTTACAGTAAACAAAGTTTATTGTTTTTTTAACAGCAAGAAACGTAAGTTTAAAATTTCTTGCTATTAAAAAACAATAAATGTAAATTATTAATCGTGATATAAATTAACATTTTTTTTGCTTTAATTCCAATCTTTTCTTAGTTATTAACTTCCTGTGAAATCGAAAGTTTTTTACTTACGTCCAACAACAGTGTCAATATAAATAAATAGGTCATCCTGCAGAGAATGATTGACAGAGAATCTTGACCATGTGGTATATATCGTTTTAAGTAACAGGTCAAGGTATTATTAACTTGATTGTTTATACCCTTAACAAGGAAGGTGTGGTATCGATGATTTGTAACATGAATTGAAAGGTGTGACAAGACCGCAAAATTCTCCTGCAAAACCCATTATCTTCAATCAAATAAAGTTGTAGTTTATTTTGGAAAAAATAATTTTGAGCACTGGGAAATGTACAATGTACCTTAAAAAATGCAGACTCGTGGATGTTTGGGGAAAATATCGACTTCAGCTCCAAATACATTTACTATGTACTCCTTGAATAGAAAAAAATTCCAACATACATGTAGTTTTATAATAAATATATTATGGCAAACATTATTTTGTTTTTGCCAGGACAGAAAGAACGGAATTTGACACAAATATTCATTCTGAAATTGTTGTAAATCTACGGTTACAAAAGTCACCTCGTTCCCCACTAATTTTGGTGTATGGCCATGTAGCTCCTGGAGATGCACCCTTACAGCAAGTACTGATTGTAGGTCACTTGGTATCGGAGAACTGAATTCAGATGTAAAACTTAACCTTAGTCAATGAAGCCCAGTAAGTTGGCCAGAGTGACCTAATGTTGGTCGGAGGTTGTGTTTCTCCATGGAATGAACCCTGACACCAAGTAATATGATTGTAGGTCGCTTGGTATGACAAAACTGAACTCAGACATAAAACTTACCATAAGTAAATGAAGCGCGATAAGTAGGTCAGAGTGACCTAAGTTTGGTGGGAGGCTTTGTTAATCCCCGAGATGCATCTTCACACCAAGTTATATGACTGTAGGTCCCTTGGTATTGGAGAACTGAACTCGGATGTAAAACTTAAAATCAGTCATTGAAGCACCATAAGTAGGTCAGAGTGACCTAATTTTGGTGAGAGGCTGTGTTTATCCCCGAGATGCACCCTCACACCAAGTTATATGACTGTAGGTCCCTTGGTATTGGAGAACTGAACTCGGATGTAAAACTTAACATCAGTCAATGAAGCACCATAAGTAGGTCAGAGTGACCTAATTTTGGTGAGAGGCCGTGTTTATCCCCAAGATGCACCCTCACACCAAGTAATATGACTGTTCATCCCTTGGTATCGGAGAGCTGAATTCGGACGTAAAACTTAACCTTTGTCAATATAGAGCTTTAAGTAGGTCAGAGTGACCTAATCTTGGTGGGAGGCTGTGTTATATCCTGAGATGCACCCTCACACCAAGTAATATGATTGTAGGTCCCTTAGTATCGAAGATCTGAACTGGGATGTAAAACTTAACCTAAGTCAATGAAGCATGATAAGTAGGTCAGTGTGACTAATTTTGGTAGGAGGCTGTGTTACTCCCTGAGATGCACCCTCACACCAAGTCATATGACTGTAGGTCAATTTGTATATCAAAACTGATTTTTGACATAAAACTTAAAAGCCAGTCAACCATGTAATATGGTTATTGTGACCTTCATCTGATATCACATGGTCAGTCTCTTCATCATGCACCTGCACACAAAAATATATGACCCTATGTCAACTAGTAACCAAGAACTGACTGTGGACACAGACACCGGGTGACTACAATAGCCATCCTCAACTTCGTTGAGGCAAACTTAAAATGATCTGCCATCATTGGAACTACATTTAATGAAGTACAACACAAGTCTAATGGTATTGAAGAGGCACACTTCCAGTTTTGGAGACTGATACCATAGGAAAGATTTGCAATCTTTCCAAAAACTGACATTTGGAGACAATACAAAAAATTCGTAAGGGTTCCGCGGAACCCAGTGTCTCGCCTACTTTTGATGTTGTCTATATTTTCAGTGTGATAGGTGAATGCACATAATAGTAAAATTCCTGGATAGTTTAAGAAAGTTATTAAAATTTTAAAAACTTTAACCACAGAGTGAATGTAATGTTTCCTGGCAGAAAAACTAAGTCCATTTATAAGTAAAATACGGAAAAATTTTTTTTTTTTTACTAAATTTACTTCTGGATACTATATTATGATCATAAACAAGCTTCTGTCCAAGTTTGGTACAAATCCAGGATAGTTTAAGAAAGTTATTAAAATTTTGAAAACTTTAACCACAGAATGAATGTAATGTTTCCTGGCAGAAAAACTAAGTCCATTTATAAGTAATATACAGAAAAACTGGAATTTTTATTTTACAAAATTTACTTCTGGATACTATCTTATGATCATAAACAAGCTTCTGTCCAAGTTTGGTACAAATCCAGGATATTTTAAGAAAGTTATTAAAATTTTAAAAACTTTAACCACAGAGTGAATGTAATGTTTCCTGGCAGAAAAACTAAGTCCATTTATAAGTAAAATACGGAAAAACTGGAATTTTTTTTTTACAAAATTTCCTTCTGGATACTATCTTATGATCATAAACAAGCCTCTGTCCAAGTTTGGTAGAAATCCAGGATAGTTTAAGAAAGTTATTAAAATTTCAAAAACTTTAACCACAGGGTGAATATTTGTGGACGCCGCCGACGACGACGACGACGACGACGGAATGTAGGATCGCTATGTCTCGCTTTTTCGACAAAAGTCGAAGGCTCGACAAAAATGTATAAGGTTCATTTAAGCAAAAAGACCACCTAAAGGCCCTAACTTGTTGGTCCTTTGTCAGAAGAAAAGATCACTTGTTTTGAAGAAAATTATGTCAAAAGCTATAATGGCCTTTCAGCCCTAGTCAGCTAAAAAAATGTATCTAAACATATTATGTTTATCTTGTATCACTTTGGAATTCAGGTTTGAATAGAATGTAATTTTCCACACAAGATAAAAGCATAAATTAATCTGATTTTAACTGGGCTTTTTTTGTTAACAATACCTTCTGCTTTCTCAGAGTCTGACTGGTCACTAACAGTGTCAGCTGTAATACTGCATGATTCAGAACCTGGACGATTGTAAAACTTTTCCTCATCCTCTGGCAATATTGGAACATATTCTATGTTAAAAGCATCATCGGTAAAACCTTTTGTTGAAGGATGTTGTCTTGCTACAATACAAAAAGAAATCATAGTATTTCTTTTTTTTTAATAAGAAGAAA
Organism: Mytilisepta virgata; assembly: GCA_028015205.1. Lineage (NCBI taxonomy): Eukaryota > Metazoa > Mollusca > Bivalvia > Mytilida > Mytilidae > Mytilisepta > Mytilisepta virgata. Next base: position 74,945,916 of record CM051521.1, read on the forward strand.
ATACTTTTCACGCATTAAGAGTTGGAATATTAGTTTAGCTTTCTACTTTATGCTGTGTAATTTATTTTTGTACATAAAATATAGATCAAGATTGCTCCTAGCATATTGACTTCAGCAAAATTTTTGCTGAATGTCAATCACACCAATATGAATATTTCAAGAACATGGCCAAAATTTAGTCCAAATGGCAGTAACCCTGAAACAATGGATCAAAGTATCCTGCCTAGATAATAGTTGTATGTCCTTCAATCTTTTTTTTCACCTACTTTTTTTTCTAAAAACATGATTTCACAAAATTAATTTCTTAAAACAGCATGTAGTAAAAATGCTGAAAAAAGCTGTATGCACCGATTTTGAACAATACATCATGTACCCATTGTAAGAGGTGCACATCAATCACTGTACCAAGTTTGAATAATGCTGAATGAAACTCTTGGAGGCGTCAGTAGATATTTCCTCTGAAGTGCTGGTCTCGACCTATTCACTGCATCGACCTATCTAATAATTTTTTTTTTTTTCATAAACCCCAACCCATACCCTATAGTTACTATTAATAAAACGATATAAGAACTGTGCTCCAACCTATAGTTAGAAAATTACGGTAATTCAGTAAAAATTGGTCATTCAACCTATATGCCGCATCAACCTATAGTCCAAAAATTACGGTTATACAAATGGTAAATTTGAGGAAAATTGCCTCAAATCTGCCAAAAATTTAATCTTCTATCACAAAGCCAAATTGATATAATGTTGAATGAAACATCTTTACTTTATTTGAAAAAATAATTCAAATCTGTCCAAATATTAGATGCATATCTTCTACATATGTGTAAATCCTAAGCAACGTGAATACTGTTGAAGGTACACTTGTCATATTCAGATAACATGAATTAGGTAAACCCCAAGTTTTTTGGTCATACAAAATGACAATGAAGTGGATACTATAACTTTCGCCTCCTGTGATGCAGATAAATGTTAATAAAAATCTCAGGATGACAATGTTTATTATAACAGGTGCATAAAATAATACAGAAAAAAGCATAAAAATGTAGTTACCTAATTCTGGTCTAGATCTGTCATTTTCAGAAAATAAAATAGAATCCTCAAACAATGTTTCCTAAAATATATAATTACATATCCTATTATTTGACAGCAATATAAATTTTATATAGAATATAACTGTGTCCCAGATAACAAACAATTTATTAAGTCTTTTACACAATAAAAATAAAATACCATATCACAGATGTGCAAAGAGAAACTATCATACTTGCCTTGCAAAAAAAAATTTAATTATATGAATGTAAAAAAATTTTAAATTTTATTCAAAGCATTCAGCCTGAATTTTTTATTTTTTCTTGAAATTAATTGTTTCGTATATTTTTTTTCAATTGGCTCCTTGTACAAAAAAAATTACTTCAAAATGTACTATTATTTGTTTCGATCCATTTAATATTCACTCTTTTTTGCATTAATTTTTTTACCCTAAACCAGGGATCTGGAAATTTCTTCAGCCTCTGCCCGACATTTTTTTTAATAGAAATGAATTATCAGTTTACTCTCTTTTTAGCAATCTCAACACAAGACCTTATTTCATACAAATGTTTTTATGCAAGATTTATTAATGTTTTGGGTAGGACCTGAAATAAATGTTCTCTGCATTGTTGTCTGTGTATTTGATAATTTCGATGATATAAGTGTCTTCTACCAGGTCTTTGGTTCGTATAAATAGATCGATATAAAAATGGACTACACAAGGCAGTAGAAATGAACTAAATAAATCAATCAAATAAATTCACGTTAAAAGACTTTGAAATCTGTCTTAATTATATTTAAATACAATGACTTCTGCAACAATTATTTACTAAACTACACGTGCAGAAAGGTAACAATGTGGAAATTTCTTAGATTTGCCGAGTTAAAACTACCAAAGTGTTTCTAATCTTCTTAAGTTTATGATTTTCAACTGTTATCTTGTATCTCTTACATATCTTGTAATGGATTTTTTATTTCAAAGCAGAAAGTTGTGAAATAACACCTGATTGATCGTCACTGATGAATGACCTTGACTGATCTTTGTTGACAGGTGTACAGTAATTATAATTAAGCGTAATAAAGGCACCGACACCTTTGTAAATTACCGTATTGACAATAGTAATTGCTGTAAAAATAGCTTCAATTGATCAGTCAACCATCGAGAGGAAATGACCACAATGAGGTCACCATTCTGCCGAACTTTGAAATTTGGTGCTGCGACTTTTCATAACATCTGTTTATTAAAAAATTGAAATTTTGTCCATTTGACCCTTTTTATAACCGTAGAAAAAACAGTCTATGATATTTGTTCATAAATACAGGAATTTGAATCACCAAGCAATGCAAAATTAATTTAGCCAACTTAATTTTTATGTACACTCTTAAAGTTAATCATTCAGAAAAGAGATATCAATTTTTAACAATTTTTTTTTTAATAATTATAATTTTTAATCAACTCAAACTACTATTAACTGAATGACGTAGTTACCACTCCAGTAGGACCGTGCAAAGTGACTATCTGCTGGTTTGTCTTTAGGAACAAAGCCATTCCTGAAAAAAAATCCTTTCTTTTTCAGATGAATTGCGCCTTATATTGATAACAAATTATATATACATGTATGTACCAACAGATCTAGAAAAAGTTTAGAGGGGTCTAAGGTAAAATATGACAAAAATCTCAATACTTTTTCACAATTCTTCGGACTAGATTATGACTTGCAAAATAATACTATTTAATGATTGTGTGGATAATTGCTGTATTTTGATAGGTTGGTTTTAAAAGTCTGGTAGCTGAAAGGGTTCCTCATAAGGTGAGCCCTTGACTCATCACTTATGAAATTGGTGAGTAACACAAAATTTTCATTACCTCCAAATTTTTTCTCAACTGCTGGATCAAATTCTTTGGGTGTTAATCAAATAGATCTAGACCTAGGCATTTAAATGGATATATACCGGATAACGGTTTTTAGCTTTTGGACTATTGCTGAAGACCTTACGAGAGTCTGTGCCAAAATCTTTTTCCAGACCTAGACTTTCCTGCTAATTGCTAATCTTGTACTTGACCAAATCAGACTAGAATTATGACACATTATTGAAGAAAAAGACATCTTATGCTGGAGTAGTTGCTCTAGTGAAGGATTACTCTAACTACATGTAGCTAAAAGCAAATTTTACTTGACAATCGTTCCAGACTTGTGGCAGAAATTAGGATGAAGAAAAGTAAAAAGCAAACAAAAGGTTATTTTTATATTCTTTTCGAAATTCTTAAGAATAATTACATTTGAACTAATTAATGTCACTACATATGTTCCGATTTCATGATAATTCTGATATTGGATATATATTTGAAAATCATAGAAACAAAAAATAATCATTGTTTTGCCAATACCATCAGTGTGTACATGTAGATATTTCAAGAAACTGATTAAGACAAATTTCAGTTACTGGCATAAATATAAATTGGCAATTTATAGAATAAAAGTTTGCCTTGGCAAGGCTGACATTTCCTTAAAAATGCTACATTAAAAAGTAGTTACTAAGAACTTTAATACTAACCAAACAATCCTCCTATATTTTCCCATGATTTACTTGTTATAAATATGTTATTCATATTCATTATTTTACATCTGAAATAAAGTAACACATTCAAAAATTATAACAAATCAATCTTATCTGTTATAGTAAGAGAAGTTGTTTCAATGAAATTCATCATAAATAAGACCTGTAAAAATAGCACTATTTCTATGGATAATGGAATACTACACTACATCGTTAATTGCAATATGAATGCCACTGTGTTGGCCAATGAAAATCAATACTGGAATAACATAAATGTAAAGGGCTAACACTGCATATAACGTATGCTCTACCTATATTATTCATTAGCCAACCATGAAACTTGTGTTAAAATTGTAAAATCTTAATATTTATCACCTATATTTTTCTTCTGAATAGTGTCAAGGCAGTTAACGCAACAAGTCTTTATTGGATTTGGGCCTAATTAGCCTAATAGTTAATTATTTGAAAACATTTTTATTTGTAGTTTAGATAAGGATCCAGAAATTTAATCAGCATCTGTTATCTATTTTTTTTACAGACATGAAGCATTAATTGTAACAATAAAAATTGTATTATGTACTTTTAATCAAAGTTCTTGTTTTTTGGAGCTTTTTTGATAGATTCTGTAGTAAATTTGTTTCTGCTGTTGTTACGGCCGAAATCACCTTTTAAATTGTAGCCAACAAAAGACACAAATCAATAATAAAATTTAACAAGATTTATTATATACAAGTTTACAAAAAGTATTACACAAAAATAAAATGTCAACTTAACTGTTCAAAATCCTGTTTTTTCTTGATCCGGAATTCTGGTCACTGTTGCCTGAATCCAAACGGAATATTATATCCAATCAGTCACAATCTAGTATGACGTAACGAAAATAAAAGTCTGTTAAGTACGATGTGTGAAACGTAAATAAATCCAACAGCTGAGAACACAAGAATATCTGGTCCAACACGTTCTGATCTGCAAGTTTAACTTTCGTGTCCATATATATACTGTAGAACGGAAACTTCTGGAATACGGTAGAAGTTCGAATCACACCATAATTATTACGTAAGTCAAATAGAAAGTTCTAGTCATTCCATCAGTATCCATTATTGTTCCAGTGATTTCTAAACTGCGCAGTTATAACATTATTTGGTAAACAACTATAAGTATTATGTAAACACATTATACACGTCACAAGGCCACACAAAACAAACCAGGCCAAGATAAATAAATATAATAATTACAATATCATAACACCTCCCCCCTTAAAAGAAGTTTGAGTGTAACGAGAACTTCATGAACAATATATACAAAAATATATAGTATGTATACAGTGTTTTAATAAGATCTAGATAAAGCATCTGCTATTACATTATCTTTACCTTTAATATGTTTTACAATAATATCATATTCCTGTAACAATAAACTCCACCTAGTCAACCTCTGGTTCTTGTTTCTCATTTTATGTATGAAGGTGAGAGGGTTATGATCAGTATAAACCAGAATAGGATGCATAGTGGGATTTAAATATACATCAAAATGTTGAAGTGCAGACAACAGTGCAAAACATTCTTTTTCAATAGTGGAATAATTTTTCTGATGTTTATCTAATTTCTTGGAAAAATATGATATAGGTTTCTCAACATTATCATCTGTTTCTTGATATAAAACGGCTCCAACTCCTACATCACTTGCATCAACGGCAAGTTTGAATTGCTTTTTAAAGTCTGGAGTGATAAGAACGGGACTGTTAATTAAAAGTGATTTGCTTTTTTCAAAAGCGTTTTGACAATTATCACTCCAGATGAATTTAGAATCTTTCCGTAAAAGATGAGTCAATGGTTGAACAACAGTAGCAAAATTTGAACAAAATTTTCTGTAAAATCCAATCATGCCTAAATATCTCATAAGTTGTTTTTTATTTGTAGGAGGAGGAAAATTGGTAATTGCATCCACTTTAGCCATAATAGGTTTCACTTGCCCTTGGCCAACTGTGTGCCCTAAATAATCAACAGTGGCCTTACAAAATTCACTTTTAGCAAGATTAACAGTCAAATTTGATTGTGACAATCTATCAAAAGTATCATATAAATGTGTTAAATGCTCTTCCCAGCTATCACTACATACAATAAGATCATCAATATAAGCATAACAACAGTCTAAATCTTTTATAACATTATTGATCATTCTTTGAAATGTAGCTGGAGCATTTTTCATACCAAACGGCATGACAGTATATTGAAATAAGCCGTCTGGTGTGACAAACGCTGATATTTCACGAGCTCTCGGTGTCAGGGGGACCTGCCAGTAACCTTTTAATAAATCAAATTTGCTTACGAATTTTGATTGTCCAATGTTATCAATGCAATCCTCTATCCTTGGAATCGGATAGGAGTCAGATTTTGAAACTGAGTTTACTTTTCTGAAATCAGTAACGAAACGAAAGGTTTTATCTGGTTTGGGTACAAGAAGACAAGGAGAGCTCCATTCACTGTTACTCGGCTCAATAATATCATTGTCAAGCATATATCTAATTTCTTGTCTCATAACATCAAGTTTAAGTGGATTGAGCCGGTAAGGATGTTGCTTAATTGGAGAAGCATCGCCTACATCAACATCATGACAAACAGCAGTGGTTTTGTTTGGCACATCTGGAAAAAGATTTTTAAAAGAAAATACCAAAGTTTTCAATTTTTCTCGGCGATCGAAAGTCAGATGTGCAAGTTTTGAGTCTAAATCTGATAAAATTTCAGAATTTTTCAATCTAACAGTTTGTTCCATAGTCTTGGAATCAAAAGATGGTTCAGTTATATCTGGTTTGTCATGATCGTTCTCCGATTTAACCATGGCTAAAGTGGCAACTGGTTTACTCTCACCTTCATTAGTACGCTCAAAATATGGTTTTAACATATTAATGTGACACACTCTATTTTGTTTACGCCGACCTGGAGTTTTTACAATATAATTCAAATCATTGATTTTACTGTCAATTGTATAAGGACCACAGTATTTAGCCTGTAAAGGATGCCCAGGGACTGGCAAAAATACAAGTACCTTATCACCAGGCTCAAAAACTCTGTCCCTGGCATCTTTATCATACCATATTTTCATCTTATTCTGTACAGTTTTTAAGTTTTTCTGAGCAATTTGACAAGCAGTATACAATTTTTCTTTAAATCTAGATACATAGTCTAGAAGATTCAAGTCAGTGTGTTCAGTAAGCCATTTTTCCTTAATCAATTTCAAAGGTCCCCTTACAGTATGACCAAACACTAACTCAAAGGGGCTAAAACCAAGGGATTCCTGAACAGCCTCTCGGACCGCAAAAAGTAGAAAGTGAACACCATCATCCCAGTCCCTGTCAAATTGAAGACAAAAAGTTCTAATCATGTTCTTCAATGTTTGATGAAAACGTTCTAATGCACCTTGAGATTCTGGATGATAAGCACTTGATCTATACTGAGTAATCCCTAACTGGTAAACGACCTGCTGAAATAAACCTGACATAAAATTTGAACCCTGGTCGGACTGTATAGACTTAGGAAGTCCTACTAATGTGAAAAATTTGATAAGAGCTTTGACAATAGTTGGTGTCTTGATATTCCTTAAGGGAATAGCCTCAGGAAAGCGAGTGGATGTACACACGATCGTTAATAAATAAGCATTTCCAGTCTTGGTCTTTGGTAAAGGTCCAACGCAATCAATAAGTACTCGGCTGAAAGGTTCTTCAAAGGCTGGAATTGGCAGAAGTGGTGCTGGTGGTATTGTCTGGTTAGGCTTGCCAACAACCTGGCATATATGGCATGATTTGCAGTATTCTGTGACATCATTTCTAAGTCTGGGCCAGTAGAAATGTTGTAATATCTTAAGACAAGTCTTCCTTATACCTAAATGTCCAGCCAAGGGGGTGTCATGGGCAAGACCAATAATTTCTTGCCTATAGACTTTAGGCACCACCACTTGGTATACCACTCTCCATTCCTCCTCTGGGATAGCATCAGGGGGCCTCCACTTCCTCATCAAAATGCCGTCTTGATGGTAGTAACATTCGGCCACTTTGTCTGCTTCTTCTTGGGGTAGAGCCCTCTTGCAGAGCTGAAGAACCTCAGGGTCTTTATTCTGTTCTTCCCTAAATGTTCTTTTGTCTAATGAATGGCTGTTCACGTCTGGCCATGGCATAATTACACGTTCGTTAGTACCAGGTGGTCTGATTATGGCCTTTTTTGAGCTACCGGGACCTTCAATGTCGGCAAGGAAAGTGTCAGAAAGGTCCATATAATCATACTGGCCTTCTTGTAGATCCTCATCTTGTTGTTTTCTTGCCATTGCCCTAGTAACAACACAAGCTGGATACAGTTCAGCATCATCTTCAGGTGATTTAACATCCACCACCGGTTCACTTGTAACAATTGGTTCAGCAACCACTTTGTTCCTAGCTAGATCATTACCTAGCAATAATGAAACACCCTCAACAGGGAGAGTAGGACGAACACCCACAACAACTGGTCCAGTAATTAAATCTGACTTCAAATAAATACGATGGAGGGGAACATCTATACAACCTAACTCCACACCTCGTAACAAAACGGAGGCACCAACGGACGTCTCCTCAGACAAAGGCAACACACCTTCTAACAACAAAGACTGAGAAGCTCCAGTGTCCCGTAAAATCTTAATAGGCTGAGGAGTAGTATTATTAACAATAGAAACAAACCCATCAGACATAAAGGGCTTATAATCCTCCATGTAATCACAAAAACTGGACTTAAAAGCCTGACTCGCAGGACATTCCAACTTATTGGTAACAACGGGTGTCGTACAAGCACTGGACTTGGGCTTATTATCTCTTTCATTCTTCTTCTGGAGTCTAAAACAATCAGCCATCAGGTGACCATTTTTCTTACAATAAGCACAAGTTAGTGACTTCTTCTCAAAAGTATCAAATTTTGGACCAGACATATTATAACTAGACGGACTCTTATTCTGTGCAACAGGCTTAATATCAGTACGCTCAGTGCTTTGATTTTTGTAATTTCCGCTTGAAGTATTAAAATTTTGACCTTTGAAACTTCTTTTATGTGAAATGGTATAATTATCGGAAACAACAGCTGCATCTTGCAATGTCTCAACAGTTTTGTCATCTAAATGTGTTTTTAAGTCTAAATTAACACACTGCTTGAACTCTTCTAATAACATTAATTGTCTTAATTTATCAAAATTTTTATCTATTTTCTTTGACGTAAGCCATTTATCAAATAAATCTTCTTTTTCCCTAGCAAATTCAACATAGGTTTGTGTTTCAAACTTTTTATAAGACCTAAATTTCTGTCTATATGCTTCTGGCACTAGCTCATAAGCTTTCAAAACTTCCTGTTTAACAGTGTCATAATCAGAACTTTTTTCTGAAGAAAGTGCTGAGTAAATTTCAGCGGCCTTGCCCACAAAAACACTTTGCAACATTGTAGTCCAATAAGGTTTTGGCCATTTCAAATTTTGAGCAATTTTCTCAAATTGTGGAAAAAATTTATCAACTGTTTTTTCACAAAATTTCGGAACCAAACGTATATTTTTTGCTGCCTCAAAATGTTCTGATTTTGACTTAGTGTTGCTTTCTACTTTAGCCATTTCTATTTTTATTTTCTCCATCTCTAACCTTTCCCTCATTTCAAGTTCTGCCTGTAATTGTTTTAATTTAAATTCATCTTCTTTTTCTAATTGTTTTAATTTAACTTCGTTTTCCAATTGTTTTAATTTAAATTCATCTTCTTTTTCTAATTGTTTTAATTTAACTTCATTTTCCAATTGTTTTAATTTAAATTCGTCTTCTTTTTCTAATTGTTTTACTTTAAGTTCATGTTCTAATTCAAGCTGTTTTAATTTGAAAACATCAACATTTTCGACCTTGAGGTCAAGAGCCTCTTCACCAAAAATTTCTGAATCAACTAAATTATCTATTACCAAATTTTTTATAATTTGTTTTCTCATAGATGTTCTAAAATCTATTTTTAGATGTTTAGCAAGCAACACTAATTCTTCTTTCTTTAATTTATCAAACCCTTCCAGGTCAGGCGTTTTCAAAAATTTACCAGCATCAAATGCCATTTTGTAGAATTTTGTTGGCTAATTCTAATAAATATACTGAAAAAATTTAATAAGATATTAACGTTCTCCCGAGACGAGCCCCCAATTTCTGTTACGGCCGAAATCACCTTTTAAATTGTAGCCAACAAAAGACACAAATCAATAATAAAATTTAACAAGATTTATTATATACAAGTTTACAAAAAGTATTACACAAAAATAAAATGTCAACTTAACTGTTCAAAATCCTGTTTTTTCTTGATCCGGAATTCTGGTCACTGTTGCCTGAATCCAAACGGAATATTATATCCAATCAGTCACAATCTAGTATGACGTAACGAAAATAAAAGTCTGTTAAGTACGATGTGTGAAACGTAAATAAATCCAACAGCTGAGAACACAAGAATATCTGGTCCAACACGTTCTGATCTGCAAGTTTAACTTTCGTGTCCATATATATACTGTAGAACGGAAACTTCTGGAATACGGTAGAAGTTCGAATCACACCATAATTATTACGTAAGTCAAATAGAAAGTTCTAGTCATTCCATCAGTATCCATTATTGTTCCAGTGATTTCTAAACTGCGCAGTTATAACATTATTTGGTAAACAACTATAAGTATTATGTAAACACATTATACACGTCACAAGGCCACACAAAACAAACCAGGCCAAGATAAATAAATATAATAATTACAATATCATAACACTGTTTTATTGTTCAGTTGTCTTTAAATTCGAATCTGTAGGCATCTTCTTCAAAGAATGCATCTGATACATAGATTGGATTTTGAATATATAGCACAGTTTTTTTGTTTGTTTAGTTACAGTTTTACGTTATTTTGAACACATTTGGCTATTTCACGGCGGCCAGTTTTTATTGGTGGAGGAAGCCAGAGTACCCGGAGAACGTCACTGACCTTCGGTAGAAAAATTGGCAATCCTTGTCAATATTTCTGAGATTCGAACTCACAACCTCAGTGTTGATAGGCTAGTGATCATTAGTAGTCATGACGAACTGCCTAGACAACTCGATCACTGAGGCCCCTATAGCAGATTATGAAACAGAATACTGTAATGCGGAGTAATTTGATAAAATGAAAGAAACACACTACATGTCTCGCCTGTGTATGCACATAGACACAGAATAATGATTATCCGATACTCGACATTTTGCAAATAAAAGGAAGATGTGTTAAAAGAAATTGAGGTCAAGGTCAGCTGACAGGTGTCATCCTGATATGTATCCACTAAGAACTATCTATTGATCAAATAAGGTGGGTCTAGGTATTAAATTTGCTAAGAAATGGACCTAATCTCGAAAATGTGACAAAGTCATTCAAGCATGCAATTGAGGTCAAAGTCCAGAGACAGATGTCAGACTTGTATGTACCCACTAAGAACTATCTACAGACCAAACATGAATGGGTCTAGGTATTACAGTTGCTGAAAAAAGGACTTAATCAAGAAACTTGGATGAAAGTCACTCAACCATGAAATTGAGGTCAAAGTCCAGAGACCAGTGTCAGAATGGCATGTACCCATCAAGAACTATCAAGAGACCAAATACAGTGGGTCTAGATATTACAGTTTCTGAGAAATGGACAACCACAAAAAAGTGACAAAGTCACTCAAGCATGAAATTGAGGTCAAGGTCCCAAGCCAGGTGTCAGACAGGCATGTACCCACAAAGAACAATCTATAGACCAAATATGGTTGGCCTAGATATTACAGTTTGAGAAATGGACTTAACCACAAAAATGTGACGCAGGTCACTCAAGCATGAAATTGAGGTCAAGGTCAAAAGGCAGTTGTCAAACTGACATGTACCCACCAAGAACTATCTATTGACCAAAATACAGTTTCTGAGAAATAGACTTAACCACGAAAAAGTGACAAAGTCACTCGAGCATGAAATTGAGGTCAAGGTCCCAAGACAGGTATCAGACTGGCATGTACCCACTAAGAACTATCTATTGACCAAATATGGCTGGCCTAGGAATTACAGTTGCTGAGAAATGGATTTAACCACGAAACTTGGACGCAGATTTTAAATTCATGTTTATCAAGTCAGTGAACCATAAAAATGAGGTCAGGGTCACAAGACAAGTATACTGCGGCAAACATTATATGATAAGCTACCTTGTGGACCATAAATCTTAATTGTAGGTATTACATGTGCAAAGTTATTAAAGTTTTTAAAAAGTTTACGCCGCCCCCACCAAGTAATACCCTTATATCGCCTCTGCGACTTTTCGTCGCAGGCGATACAATAAAAATCATAATTAAAGTAAAATGAATTCATATTACAGAAATACAAAGTCTTCCAAAAAGAAAATTATTTCATATAACTCTCTTTACTTTTTTCATAGGTATGGTTTTTTATTTAACTGATAGTAAAACCTTGCACAAAACTCTCATGCTCAATGGCAATTTCCCAAAGTACACAAACAGCAAATAGCAATGTTGTGGAAATCTCTTATTTTTACCAAATTAAAATTGGGGCAATTATTTCCTCCCCAAGTTAATGAGTGGAAACTATAATTCGTCAGATACAATAGATTTATGACATGACTGTTAATATCTAAGCAGAAAGGTGTGAAAAACACCTGACAGATCATCGATGACGAATGACCTCGATTGAAGTTTGAAAAACTTTAATAATCATAATTAAGGGTAATAAACAGCACCTTTGTATATTACTGTTCTCTTGACCCTTTTCTTCAATGGACAAATAAAATTTTATTCAGACATGTCCATCAAATACAAGCTCTTCTAGATCCTTGGTGTAGACAACAATTTTGTTTTAAATTTTCATTACCCAAAGGTCTGACTTAATACTATAAATATATGTATGCAATCTTGAATAACATAAATCCAGTACCGGCTTTTTAGTAATATTCTCTGTGTTTCCTCTCCGCAATTGAACAGGTAACTGAAAAAAACAGAAAATATTTTATCAACTTTAAAGATATATTTCTTATGAATTCATACATGTAATCTGTTTTTATTTTATTTTATTTTTTTTTCATTTTCATAAATGTCACAAAAAAAAATCAAAAAGTGCAAGACGCAGTAACAGGATGGACTAGCAAAAACAATATAATAACATGAAGAAAACAAAAAAAGGATCTGAAAATGGTTTGATTTATTGGGGTTTTAAAACATTAGTGAAAATGGCTACACTATTGTAGCGAGATTGTGTTGGTTTTCACACATCAATCTGAGAACCAACAATTAAGACCACATTCAACCTCATTCAGTCACAACTTGCTGTGAATAATGAAGATTTATCCAACAACTGCCATATTTAATATACAAATAAAGGATGTCAAATATTTTTTTTCGATATTCGTCTAGCAGGCGAATATCATCTCATGGTTACCTTGTCTTCATTTGTAATGAAAATTTGCATTGTGTTCTGGTTCACAGTGTTTATGATGTCATGTTATCTCTAGATTATGTGCCAAAATTGCCTACTGAAATTAAGTTACATGTATAAATCTACGAGAAGCTCTATTGATAGTCGACTTTTTTACAGAATTTTATTGATAGAACTTCCGATTCCTGTGCTGTTATGACACCCTTCTCACCTGTATTTACCACCAATCAACACCACAGATTTTGCAGTACTGCAAGCACCACTGGCAAGCACATACAATTGAATATGACATGGTGCACGGTCACCAGCTGTCTTTTCTTGATGACTGACATCAGACCTATGCTTGTGGTGAGGTCTTTTCTTCATGTTCGTGACTGCTGGTTTTCTTGTGTGGAACCTTATTATGTGATCATTGAAAGCATAATGATATATCCTGTGGAAGAAAAATTCTGATATTTTATATCTTTTGGATGACGAATGTTTGAGCAATGATAAAAAGAAACGTCCCACATGCATCTGATGAAATCTGGGGTAAACTCGGGAAGGGGACAGGAACGATGGTGGGTATGAATATAGGACAATTCGGGCCAAAGACAATTCGGATCAACACAATTCGGACCGTGTTTGAAAAACTATGTTAATTCATTTTTTCTATACCTGTATGGAATACTTGGACAAATAGGTTCTGTTTTTTTTATATAATATGCTGTCAAATATTTATTTCTTTGAGCAACTATATTATCATTTTTACATTTAAATCGGGACTTTAAACAACAAATGAAATTCATTTCCAATTTCCTTTTTACAAAGAGTACATATTCTATCATTTTTTGGAACATTTTGCCACATGCCCGTCTCTTTTGGTATGGAAGCTCTTTGTTTTGTAATCCAAATCCTGCTTTTTTCACTTAATCTTGTTAAATAATTTTCAAGTCCAAATTTTTTCTTGAATAAACAATAAAATTGTTCTCTTTACGAGTTTTCATCTCGAGCAGGATATTTCACTAACCAAGATGTAATAAACTGATCAAATAGAATTCTTTTGAGATAGTTCTTATCACAAAAGCCTGTCTGATCTATAGTCCAGTCAAACTAAGTTTTAACCTCAAACTAATTGCAACAGAAAATGTTTTAGTTCTGATCTGTAGCATTAAGCCCCAAATATACACAGAAAAAAGTCTCATAAAAATTAACTTGAGGGAACTCAAAATCAGCATTTTTAATTTCCTATGGAAATTAACATTGGAAAGGGGAGATAACTCCGCAAAAATTAGTCTTTTTTTGTCAGTTTTTGGTTGATTTTTTTTAAATTCATGTAAAGTATGATACTTTGATGGGGTTATAAGTTCGTATTTGACTATATTATATAATCTTCTGCTCATGAAATGTACAAAACCGAAGTGTTATGGGTATTTTTATTTTTTTTTGCACATTTTTCATTAAAGAAATTGCAAATGTGTGGCTTTGTGACCATTTTGAAAAAATAATGTGAAAATTTGGTATTGTTTATATCTGTAAATTATATTTGTTCAGCATCTACCTTGTTTAAAGAAACTTTAAACCACAAGAAGAAGAATATGTGCTTAATCATTTTTATTAAATTTGAGATTCTTTACCTTGACATGTTGAAAAATTTAATAAATGGTCAACTAATGAATTACGAAATCTAGGTTGTAGCTTGATAAAAGATATGAAAACACCTTTAGAGTTGTTTGTTATACTCTTCAGACGGATAAAATATCAAGAATCAATACATTCTGCTGAATAGAAGCGGTAAAGTTATAATTTTGTATCAATTTTTATTGATATTTCTGCCTTTTTTGCAGAGTTATCTCCCATTTTCAATGCAAATCTCCATAGGAATTTTAAAATCGTGATTTTTTAGTCTTCCTGAAGTTAGATTTTGTTAGACTTTTTTCTGTGTATATTTGGGGTATAATGCTAAAGATTAAAACTTAAAAATATTCTTTTGCAATTACTTTAAGGTTAGGGTCAAATTTATGCTAGATTGACTGGACTACTAAGATATATCCCAGTCCAGCAGGATTTAATGTCTTTTGAAGAAATATCAAACTACTTATGGACCTCCCGCTTAAATTTATTATATGTAAACGGTCCGAATTGTCTTTATAATTGGTCCGAATTGTCTTAATGCACTGTCCGAATTGTCTTGAATATGGACGGTCCGAATTGTCTTAAATATGGACGGTCCAAATTGTCTTGCACCCGTGGTATTTATGCTGGTATCAAGTCAAAGCATCACGCTGCAATTGGCATGCCCAACTGTTATTGGCTAAATTATTTTAATTCACAATTCCGATTGGCTAAATAAGCTCCGTATCAAGTTGACCTGTTAGATTTGCAAAAGATTTTGCTAAATTTAGCTACTATTGAGCTCCATTGAAATATGAAATAAAAAAATGGGGTAACTGTCCTTATTTTCACTCATTTTAAAAATTACAAATTTGGCGAGAAATTTACATAGACATAACGTAAAATGACCAATTTTAAAGAATCATTTCCGTTCAACCAAGGAAATGTAACGCTAAATATGTAAATATTTTGACCAAAAACTAACAAAATATTCTTACGGTATTTCTGAATCGGTTGGTATGAAGAAAAAGGGGGGTCACCGTTCTTGCTTTTTAGTGAAATTAACGTGAAATTGCACGGACGCCTAAAAATTGGTACTTGTTGACGCTTTGGTTGTTAGTTATACGTTACTCCTTATGACTAACTGTTCATTTATAGAGAGAATTGTTACAAGCATAAGATTTGAAAATGTTGTGCAATTCAACTTTAATTTTAAAACACTAATAATAAAAAAAAATGTAGAATAAAAATTGCAAGAGTTTCTTCTGTATATTCAGAAATTATTAGGTTGTACTTTTGTAACTATATCCGTGCTCATCTGTCGAATAAAAACGTCGCATTATTTTCTGAATTAAATTTTACAGTTTTCGTTTGTTCATCGGTATTTTTTTTATTATCATCAGAAATATTAAAATATGTATACATTCAATTACAACTTAATTAATAATTTTAAATTTTTATTTGGTAAAGAATTCAAATACAGTTGAATAGCTGCATGTTGAAAGTGCTAAGATTCACCTTTTTCAGTTCCGAATGTTTCAAATAATTTTGCAAATATTCAGTCCCGAAACTAAAGGACAGCAACACAGGCTTGTCATTTTTGAATCAAGTAAATCGCTAGTTTACATCTTTCCGCAAGCCCTGTGATTTTTACGGGTAAAGTTATTGTGATATTTTCTAACCATCTTAATAAAAAAAAAAATGGAAAACCAGAAATTTGGCCGTAAAAAAGACTAACCTCTTGTCCTCCTCTTTTTAGACATAGTTCCTTTTAATATCTTTTAGAGCATTAGAGAATTACAATTTAAAAACGTCAGTTCTCCGTAGTATTTAGTAGAGAATAGTGAATATCAAACACATTTGGTGTGGGCTCAGATTCTACTTTGAATCTGAAAGAATGTGGAAAACGCTTTTATGAATATTTTTGTATGCATATTTTCATGAAAACTAAATGATCTATATGTATTGTTTTTAATACTTTGTATACAAAGTGTGGAAAAGGGTTGGGGTGGAGGGGGTGGAGGGGGGTATTTTGTTATTTTTTCCCCTTCTTTTTGACCTGTCTACTTTTTTTCTATATGTTTCATTTTATTTATTTATTTGTTTTTTTAGGGCCATATTTTCATCTGGGAATGCAGATTTATTTCATCATTAGCCATTTCTGGCTACTTGGATGTTTGTTCCGATTATTCCCAACTTAAGAAGTAACTTCTTGTGTTGCAGTAAGACTGGGACGCTTAGGCCAAAAAGAAACATATGTCACGGTGTTTAAGGTTACCCGTTTTAGGACAAAAATGTCGCTGATATAATTATTTCCCTAATAAAACATCCGCTTACCATTTTTCTCCCATAGGGGTCTATGTAAAATAATTTTTCAAAATAAAATGATTTTGCCTACCTTATACCTACCCTTTTTTATGTGACAATGTAACCTTAAACAGACATATATTTTGTTTTGGCCTTAGTGCTACACTTTATAAGAATACCATTTACGTTTGACAGTTTAGACTCGTGTTTCTTTGTTTTTTGTTTTTTGTTTGTTTCCCAACAATGAGGTCATAATCGTCGATGTTGTATGCGTGAGTTAATACATGGTTTAGTGTTTTTTCGTGGCGATTTGAAAAATATTCCATTGCATCTGATATAGTACAACACACCTCGTTTTCCTTTGAGTTACAATATGAAATTATTGACTTTTGTTGAGGTGAATACCAGGATTCATCAACTTATAAAGTTCACCAATATAAACATGGGTGTGACTAAACATCGAGTTCGAGTTCGAGTTAAAGTTAGAGTTAGGGTTCGAGCTTAAGTTTGAGTTCGAGTTGAAGTTCGAGTTAGAGTTCGAGTTTAAGTTTGAGTGAACTCGAGATATTAATTTCTTATGTCATTTATCGAGTTACACTACGAGTTAGTTACAGTTCGAGTTAAAAGTTCGAGTTAAGATAAAAGCAATTTTTACCTAATCCGGAAATCAGTGACGAATTGGAAGTGTTGTTCAAGAGACATTTTGGCACAGTTCACATGATAAAATGCTGCTACGTGGGCCTTTAGAGTGCTTTATCTGCTAATAATTTGTAATTTTTAATTTTTTAATAAAATTTCAATGAGAATATAAGCCTTCTGTTATTCCGGGTGTAGACCATCAATCCCAGCAAAACAAGTCAACCAGATTCTACCATACGATTTTCAACATATGGATGGAGGTATATACAGACTATATTTGCCCTAAATTTAGAAAAAATGTGAACACGACATATCATCAAGCCTACAAGTAGCTATACTACAAACAATATTTCAAACAAACTAGAGGCTGCAAGTAGCATATATAAGCTTTCAACATTCAACTTCAAGGGTGGGGGGGGGGGGTATGGTTTTTTTAATTTTGGTTTGAATTTTCTTTTCAAAGTATGGACACAATTTTTTTTTTTTCGACTTCAATCAAACCAAATTATTTTTTTCTTACCAAGTCGAATCAGAAATTTTTTTAGCAATGCCCAGAAAGTAAAAGGTGTATTTATTCCTATGAAATCACTAGCAGTAAATAAAACTGTTATATACTATGAATTTGTTTTATATACTATGAATTTGTTTTAATAATAAAACATTTGCATATTTCTGATATGTTAATGACTTTTAATTTGTTTTTGTATATTAATTCTTTAAGAAATGGAACATAACATTTTCTCTGTACTTTGTATTTTATTATAACAATCAAAATTCCACACAGTAATGAGTAGCCACACATTGGGTATATGTACATGTATGCATATTTAACCTAGAGGCTCAGAGGCCTGAGCCTCTATCGCTCTCCTGGCAGAAACAAGAATTGCCCATGGTGGCCATGTTTGTAACATGACCTAAACAAAAATGAGAAAAGTTTGTAAAAAACCTCCTACAGATGCTTCTTGTCAAGTATCGTTTCATTTGGCCAAACTGTTTCAGAGAAGAAGGTTTCTTTACATCACCCTATCGGAAACAAGATTTGCCCATTGCAGCCATGCTTGCCGTCCAATCAGGATGTAAAAGATTCATTTCATAAGACTTTCCAAACGGATACTTCTTGTCAAGTTTGGCTGACAGTTTTGGCCAAGTAGTTCCAGAATTTTTTTTTTTAAATCAACCAATGAGAAAAAAGAATTGCCCATGACGGCAATGTTTGTTGCTCGATCGGGACGAAATGAGGAAACTTTGTTAAGAACCTCCCATAGATGTTTCCTGTCATGTTTCGTTCCATTTGGCCAAGCGATTTCAGAGGAGAAGATCTTATATATCAGCCAATAAGAAACAAGAACTGCCCATGGTGGCCATATTTGTGGTCCTATCGGGAAAAAATGAGGAGACTTTGTGCAGAACCTCCAATAGATGCTTCCTGTCAGGTTTCATTCCATTTGGCTAAGCAGTTCCAGAAAAGAAAAAAATTTAATTAACCAATGAGAAACAAGAATTGCCCACGATGGCCATGTTTGTTGCCCGATCCTGACGAAATGAGAAAACTTTGCAAAGAACCTCCCATATATGCTTCCTGTCAAGTTTAGTTCCATTTGGCCAAGCAATTTCAGAGGAGAAGATTTTTTTATTCAGCCAATCAGAAACAAGAACTGCCCCAAAAAAGGAACAATGCTTTGATTGTCATAATTGTTGCTCTTCATCTTGATGGTTAATCACTTAAAGGTCAAGTATGACTGAAAAACTAAGGAAAATCTCATATTATGTTCAAAATAAATCAAGTCAAGTTTGTATTAAATAATGATCTTAAGCTTTCCTTGTAATGCTTGTGATTTATTAAATCAACTCTCGGATTCAAATATATATTTTGGAAAATGTATATCTAAACCAGAAAAATTTGTTTCCATATTTTTGTAAAACAGATTATTTTTTTCCTTCCCTTTGGAATCAGAATATTTTTTTTTTCACAAAAAAAACATACCCCCCCCCCTTTTGAAGTTAAATGGTTGTTCCCTAAATGTTATTGGTTCGATGCATCCTTCGACACAATATTGAAACTGGACAGCCCTAATGATGAATTAGGCCAAATTGCCCAGAGGATTTAGAGGAGGCGACCTTGGTGGCAGAGGTGGGAATTAGCTGACACCGTTTTGGAAGGGGACCATCTTAAGATCATTAAAGTAAAATTTGGTTGATGTTGACTTTGTATAGTTTCAGAGGAAAAGATTTTAAAAATTTCCTTCGCCCTTTTCTATAATTAGCTCCGGCAACTGTCTTGGTTGAAGGTCGGGGACAACAGACACATTTTAGAAGAGGATCCCCCAAAGACTTTTCCACCAAAGTTTGGTTCCAATAGGCCCAGCAGTTTCAGAGGAGATCATCAAATTATATTCCCCATAGGCATAGGGTCCTAAGTTTAATTATGTCGGGCCGTGACGGCAATCGTGGATGACGGACGAACATGCCAGATAAAAAGTTTAAAGGGGACCATCCCATAACAACTATAACCATTTTTGGTTCCAATTAGCCCTGTAGTTTTAGAGGAGAAGATTTTTATATTAAAAAACAATAACAAAAAGCTAAAAATCAACAATTCGGGGGGCAATAACCCCAAGACGGGTAATACGATTTCTACAAAAAGAGAAACGCAAGTAGATCTTGTCCTTCTGATCGTTTTTAACTTGCCAGATTTTCTCTAAAAGATTTTTCTTCTGAGATAATTCTGACCCATATGCTCTATTTTTAGTAACATAGGCAATGTGGTTTGGCTTCCGCGTCAGTCAAATACGCAATATAAAAAAACAATAAACAATAAAATGGTTCCTAAACTATTCACAACGTTTATATTATTTTGAAGGATATAGTTTCGTATCACAAATCCCATAATTCAGTGTACGGATTTTTTTAAGCAAGTTTTGAAAATAAAACTTTTTTTGATTTTACAGGATCCACATGCATTTGATAGCTATATCCGGTGTCCAGATGATTATAAACGGCGAAGAATAAAACTCTACGCACAATAAATTAATCAAAAAAAGAAGATGGGGGGGGGGGGGGGCGGTGGGTACTCTCCAAAATGTTCTGCACGTAGGCTAGTACTATTTATTTCTCGATTTTGCTATATTGTTTAGGGGTCCCAAAAATTGCAGGTATTTTGATGGTCGCGTTAAAAAAAAAACGAAAATAATAGCCTATTTTTCTGGGTATGAAAAGGGTAGAGATATCTTTATGGGGGTGTCAACAAATTTAGCTATTTTTTTATGAGCCTATGTACAGGCAATTTTGTTACCTCCCTCCCCCTAAACTTAATACGTACTCGAATTTTAACTCGACATGCAACTCGATAAATGACATTAGAAATCAATATCTCGAGTTAACTCGAAGATTAACTTGAACTCTAACTTTAGACTCTTTCAACAAGTCACAGTTAGGACAAGTACGACCAGCACTAAAACAACATATCAAAATTTGAGGAAAGTCCATTGAACTTTTTTTACTTGTCACACGGAAGTTGTTGCATTTGGCGCTCTCGGAATGGATTCCTCCCTTTTGTTATGGTCCCTGTATATGAACCGTATATCTATGTGAAAGCAGCATCGACTGGAAAGATAGTGTCTTGATGATGATATTTGATATCAACACAAAATTAAGTTTAGGTGCGATACATTACAATTAAGACATATATCAACACATATACATACATATAAACTCATATAAAATAGGGTAAAAAACGCTCAATTATTAAAAAGTTTGTTTCAAGTACATACTGTTATCGAAATTTACGGATTCGTTGCGCTGAAGATTGCTGGGCAGTTTTGTTGACCCGTTTGATCATCTTTTTCAAATAATTATAGATGGCTACATTTAGAAATAAAACTCGTATATTTATAGACTGAAATTTCTCCGACGAGTTTATCTCTTCCATCAAATCTTGCTGGCCTTCTTCTTACTCCTACCAATCAACATTTACAGTATAATAGATCATTTCAGGATCTTACAGGGGCTAGATTAGTGTTCTTTATAAATATTTGGAGCCTAAATTTGATGGTCTGTAGTGCTCAAATCCTTAGAGGGGATTACACACTTTCGAGAAGTGTGAAACATTGTTGGGGGGGGGGGGGGTTGCTGGAACAGGCGAAAAAAGGGGCATAACATAGAGAGAGTGGGGTGACACACTATGGGGAAATGGGAAAATTGGGATAAAAAAATGGGAAGAAGGAAAGATGGGTATTTTCAAGGAAGTGGGAAAAATTGATAACAAATTATTGGATGGTGGAAAGTGTGCCACACCTTCCTTATATATGCCATTATAAAGGATCAAAGTTTTACAGGGCTGACACTTTACGAAAAAATGTTTATGAAAGAAAAGTGGAAGAAAACAAATCTCGGTTCAAGAGTGTTGCCAAAGATGTTATGCAATCATCCTATGAAGAAATTATATCATTAGCTCCAATTACAAATGAAACAAAGTTTAGGTCACAAGCTTAAATTCATCATTTTATTCAAATTCACCCTTATTGGCCCAAAGTTTTAAAAATCAAAATTTTAAAAAGCTTTTTGAAAATCTACATATTGTGTAAAAATTCTAAAACCTTATTGCACATCTGCATATGGTGCATGACAATACTGTATAGAAATAAAATGCATAGATTGAAAAATGAAAGACGAGTTTAGGTCACGAGTTTCAATTCAAAATTTTCGAAGTTCGACCCCCATGGGCCCCTTGTTAAAAAATTTACATTCTAAAACCTTTTGTGCATCTACAGGTGGTATGCAACCATCCTATATAGAAATCAAATGTCTAAACTCAAAATTGAAGGAGGAGTTGATGTCACAAAAAACGTGTGACGAACGGTACGACGGACGGACGGACGGACGGAGACAATCGCTATATCCCCGAACTTTCTTCAAAAGTGCGGGGATAATAATTCCTTTCTGGGAAAAATAATCTAAGTAGAGTTTGGGAGCAACACATATTTGTACATTGTTTTGCTCCAAGAGTTTGGGAGCTCCGAATTCTGGATGCTGGTTGCTGTTTTGTTTTGTGAAAGGCAAGATCCATATTTGTGATAAAAAATGTGGTAAATACATTTGAAATGTGTTCTGGTATTTACTAAAAGATTTTATATCATCATAGATTTCTGACATTTTCCTTTAGTACAAACTAGAAAAGGCATTTTAAAAGTTTTCTTCCCTAAGCTCTCAATACAAGTATAATTACGGTCACTATGGTTATTAAATGGTTTGGGGGGCGTGAAACATACATAAATTTTACAGATAAAAAAATAATGTTAGATCTGTTTTCTTGCCCATTTCATTTTAGGAAATCGACGCCAAAACGCGATCTTCCAATACTGTTGATTCACTTAAACTGCATGGCTTTTTCTAGAGTTTAAGGTTTTAAACAGTGTCTGCTTGCATGAAGATCGAGTAGTTTAATAATCTTTATGAATAAGAATATTGAATATCAAATATATATACATAGGAATTTTATGAAACCAAACATTTCTTTTAGCTGGAAACGTAGTGAAAAGAGATCCGCCGTGAGCGACGTCGCCGTTCATCGTGCATGATGATCCTAAAAAATTGACGATATTCCAAAGATTTCCAAATTTTAATTTATCACAGCTTGAAAACAAGCCCGGTAGTCAAGGACTTTCTTTGCATCAATCGATTTGGAATTTATTTCTAAATGTTCTTTTAGTTTTTAAAAAAAATTAATAAAAAGTAAAACTACATGACGATTTTCAATGAATTTCCCTATATATTCAGTGTAATTTTGATCCTATAGGAGGCTTATTTCGACGACTGATATCAAAAAAAGTAAGTCGGTGACACTATTATTTTTTTTTTACATTTTCTGTTGTACTTCCGACAGCCCTCTTTACATATTCAAATTAAAAAATTCTACGGAGTGGTTAATTTCGTACATTAATAAAGATATCATTAATTGATATTGGCTTAGTTATTGGTCCTCGGCCTGCTGTATTGGCCTTCGGGTTCGCCTCAGGCCAATACAGCAAGCCTCGGACCAATAAGCCAATACGGAAATTGTTAATTAATAATATCATAATATTGGAGGGTTTTTGATTGTTTGTATATCAGGCATTTTATTTTACTGAATTAAAAAATAAATTAAATTATGAATTGTGTCCTTTTTTTAACTGTAAAAAAAAAGAATTTTGCCATTAACATGTGGCTAAATTTTTATTAAATTTAGACATATAAGGCAGTAATCTTTTGAATTTTTTTCAACATTTTTTATTTCAAATTATTTGCATAAATTTTGTGAATTTGGGAATGAATAGCATAGAGGGATCTCTGTAATACACGTGCAATAACTGTTGATGCATAGCTTAATTGGCTGCCATCTGACAAAACATCATAGCTACTTGTACATGTATGCAATATAAACCTAATGTTTCCACCTTTAGGATTCCGTCTCTAAGGAGTAATCTCCCATTTTTATGTTATTCCAACAGCTAGTGAATTCAATTTCATTTAGAGGTGCAAACTAGACCAATAATTGAGGTAAACAAATTATTCCACTCAACTTTGAATACAAACAAACAACTTAATATAAGAATAACATTTATTAGTATGAAAATATACTCATAGAGATAGTATTACGCAGCTTTTATAAGTCCCCAAGTTTTTCTGGAATAAGCGTGTTGTCTGTACCAACAGAAGCCAACAGATTTGGCCATCAGCCATATTTTACATTTCACCTCTAATTCTGAAAAAAAGGAATTTAATTTAATTCTTGAAGCCCTTACTTGGTTTTTGTTTACAATATAAAAGTATCAAATTCATTGTTAACTTAAAATAAAATTTAAAAACCTAAAAAACATTTAGTAATTTACATAGGCAAATGATGAAATATGCAGCAAGATATACTCTCAGAAATTTGTCAGGAAATTATCTTTTGATTTGGACTATTTTTATTGTGTGGTCACGGGATATATACTTTAAAAAATTTCCATGGATGATAAAGATGTTGCTCATTGCAAAGAAATTCAGAGGAAAATGCAATAGTCTGACTAAGTTTTTTTTTTTTTTTTTGTTGTTGTTTCTTTTGCATTTCGTCCTTATCTCAAAATTTTGTAAGTAATAGTTTTGTTTTGTTTTTTCACTTTCTGGCCTTGTGCATCACTGGAGAGCTATGATTTATCAAATTGCACATTTTGTGCATCAAAATTGGAATTATAGCGTATATTTCCGCAGAATAAATATAAAATAAGATTAACATAAACATAACTGTACCTTGTTTATTGTTTATTAATCCATTCAAATATCTGGACTTAGGTCTCACAATAACTGATGAAAAACTTTTTGATGCATAAAAATTACCTACAACGATTGTAAAAAAGTATCGTCATGATAAATTTACATTAAAATAAACACAAGTCATCTCAGTAAATGGCCATGCGTAAATGTATAAATTTAGGAAAGGACTTACTCAGTTGCTGCACAAAGGTTGAAAAAATAAAACAAATTTCTAATGTGGGATAGACTGCATAAAGACATGATTATTTAAACTCTTGTTTTACATACTAGGCAAAAAAAAATATGTGTGTTTCCGGTTACCCGACCCACCCTATTTTTTTTGCGCCAAAATTCCGACCCTAAACTTTTTTTTGACGATTTCAGAAAAAATCCGGAAAAACTACGTGCTTTTTCCGTAACCGTCTCTTTTATTATAAAATCGTAATGGCTGCGCACTTGTTTACAGCAATAAGTTTGTTGGCCGTACGGATAAATAAATGCCAGCACCTTGTAGTGGATAAAAATGCAATCCTAAGCATTGAAAATCGGAGGACACTAATAGATATTTTACGGACAACCATTGAGAACTGCCTAGTAAAGGTTTTCAGTTGACAGTGACATGCAATACGTCTATGGACACTGCAAAGGAGACATCATTCGATGTCCAGCAAAACATGGTAATACAACTGTTTATACACATCAATTATACCGTTCAATATACATTGCCATCCCATTTTTTTTTAAGGAAAAAAAAAAAAAAAAAAAAAAAAAAAACCTACCTACCCTATTTTGAAATTCCATGTAATAGGAAACACACATATTTTTTTTTTGGCCCTATATATATACTACAAAATAACAATTTTATGAAGATAACTGTTAACTGATAGGTCAAACACTGATTTATGAAAGACCAAATTATCAATTTAATTATTCCACTAAATTCATGAGTTGACAGTATCTAATATAGGACAACTGTTTGACCCTGTTCAGTATACCCAATTGAATTTGAAAACTCACAGCAAGTGTCAGAGTTGTGATTGAAGTCATCAGTTTCTGAGCCATTTTGAGGTAGTGGATCAGGCTGCTTTAGAACAGCCTTTGGAAGATCTGTTTGCTGCCCCAATTGAGATAAGAGATCCTGTAAAAGAAAGGTGTATTTGTTATTCAGTACCCATAAATAGCAATATCACTGGAAAAAATGTCAACAATATCATTTTGATTTCCCTTATGTATTCACCATAGTGTTGTGATTTGTTTGAGAATCCTATATGTATATAGAGAGGTACAATACTGTCAGAATGGTGTTAATAGTGTTGAAATTTTTCAGAAAGCATCAATGAGCCATTTCTCTTTTTTTTGCTTCCAACTTTTTTTTTTCCAAAATACACTACTATTTGAATCGAGGCAAAATTCAGTCCTTCACATTTTAATCACTGTCTGTTTTTTTTTTACCAAATTTTTGGATAATTCTGCCACCTGCAACACCCCTTGCTCTCATAGCCGTGTACACAAATGAGTGGTTTTTTTATTACCTTTACATCCGGATAGATGTAATGTTGACTGAAATTTTGGATGAAAGATTTGGTATTCCATACACTACACAGTGATTCCACGGCATCCTCTACAGACTTCGTTCTAAAACACAATCATAGAACTAAATAAAATACAAAATATAAATTTAAAATGTGGTACATGTATTTTGAGATGCCCATTCGAATAATTTGGAGAAATTAAGTATCATTAGCGTGTTGTTTACAGCACCACTGGACCTTGTTGTTCCCTTTCCTGCATTTTGTGGTCGATATATGACAGAAAAATCTGTGAATTCCACGATTTATGTCCGTTTAAAACATGTTTAATTCATAGTAGAGGACTTTGGTCGTAACCTGTAAAGAACGTCGTCGTTGGACACAACACATTTAGAAATTGCACAATTGTATTGTTCTACTTTGTTGACGTCGACACAGTCAGTGACGTCGGCTTGGGCGGAGTCGAATTCAGATGCTATTTAATAATGGTTGAACTATTCAGTCGTCTGTACGAATATTTACCTCAACCCGCATATTTATGGTGCCTGGACCGCAGGCAATGGATGCGAAATTGAAAGCAACACGTTCTGTGCACAAAGGAGCAGTTACAACACTGTTTTCGAAGTTTGGTGGACAAAATCAACTACGAACATACGTGAACTAAACTTAAAGGCCGTAACACAGAAACAAAAGTTATTGTTGGAACTAACAAGAGAATTTTGGATCAAACATCGGAGGAGGAAATGGAGAAAGAAGTAACAGATACAGATGAGTACATGTATAATTTAGATTGTAAAGTTAGAGAAGTCCGTGAATTAAAAGAATAGAAAAGAATAGAATTATTTTATAATCCAATCATGGGCCATTTCTGATAGATTCGTTAGAAATTTATATTAGAAACACGTCGTACGACAAAGTTAATACGTTGTCCATCACTCTGAACCCTAATGCCAAGCTTCACGCCAGATATGAGATCAGATAACATGAACACTTGTGCTAAAGATTCTGTGATAAACCAGTACGTGTTCCGCCCTGCTCCACAAATACACACACGTCCGTTAACATTTTTAATTCATAGTAGCTGACTTGGGTCGTAACCCAAATAAGTTTTTATCATGCAGGAAGTGAAAACTAGAACGAGTGATAAAACAGTTGGAAAAGACCGTAAAATCGAAATCCAGATCACGAGAATGGAACAGTACAAACAAATTCCACAAGGATATATGTATAACTAAAAGCTAAAAGAATAAGAAACATATAATAAACAAAGAGAGCAACCATGTGAATTTTATGGGGGGGGGGGGGTATAGGAGGAGGGGGCTAGGATGTAATGTTTGATACTGCCTATTTTTTTCGCCATAATTTAGGTCCAGGATTTTTTCTGCCCGCTATCGCGGCCTGCATTTTTATTTTATTTTCATTTAAACCAAAAACTTTCCTGACTAACACAGGTCCTGCATTTTTTTCACACGTAAAGTGATCCTGGCTTTTTATTTTGCATCCTAGCCCCCCCCCCCCCGAAAAAAAAATCAAATGGTTAATCCCTAAACAGAAATAGCACAAGTCGACAATGTTAACTCGTACTAAAAATCAGGAGTGACATCATGTGCTCTGGAAGGGTACGTGCATGTCCTGCTCCATTAAAGACACCCGTGTCACATTACCAGTGAGTAATATCCAGTGAAGTTTCAAGTCCGGTGAGGTGTAAGTTCCAGAAGGAGGTGATATTTAACTGAAGATATCTAGTCTCATACGCGAGGTATAAACTGCGTTAGCGGCCAATCAATTCATGATAAAGACCGTAATTTTTGGAGTGATGAAATTAACAAAGACTGAACATAACCCCGTCTTAGAAGTTTATGTGACAGCAATCTCGCTCTGCCGAAGTTGTCGAATATATCACACGCACGGCAGTAGCGAATTAACTCCATAGGATGGAGATCTTAGTATGTTACTTAGGAGTTATTCGAGCCTGAAAAAAGTATTTGCAACAGATTTATTAAAATTAATTCATTTTGTTATCTGCAATAAAGATTTTGGTTTCTAATATTAAATTCCCGCTGCATACTAGTGTATATCACGTATAACGCAAGCATTTTAATCATTGAGGCTAATGTATCACCTTTTATTCTTCTCGTAGTTGTTCAATACCATCTTTAAGTGGTTTTGAATGGTTATGATTCTGTCGCTAATGCTCAGTAGTGTATGTGTTTCTACTTCTTTGGAAACCTGCAAAGCATATAAATTTTTAGGCGAAGTGTTGGTGACATGTTAAACAACTTAGAATAGCGGAATCTCTCCAACCGTAGAAAAGATTCTTTGCTCAGTATGTTAGACAACATATTTAGTATAAAGAAGTAACAATACCCCAAAAAAAAACAGAATGACACAATCAAGACCCCGTATTAACAATCTGCTCTATATCTTGCTGTATGTATCATCTCCCGTGACATTACCTTTAATTGGATGAAGTTGGTCACTATGGGTAGGCTGATAGATAGTTTAGTTTTCCATAACTTACACATATAAAAAAGTGTTAGTGCCCTGTGGCGAACCGGTTACCACTACTTTGCAACTGTAAATAGCAGTTTTCTCGAATTATCTAGCAAAAAAATACCAAAGCGACGAAACAGTGGCAAATTCCGTAAATTCGAAATCTAAGAAAAAGTCATGAAAATAGAATACAACAAACAATTACCACAAGGATACATTTATAACTAAAACTAAACAAAAATATAACAAGACAGCACAGAAACTAAAACACAAACAGTATGAACTCCAACTAAAAATCGGGAGTGACATCAGGTGCTCCAGAAGGGTAAGCATGTCCTGCTCCGTTAACGGCACCCGTCACATTATAAGTGAGTAAAATCCAAAAGAGTGTTAAGTCCGGTGAGATTTCAATTCCAGAAGGACGGGAACTCTTAATGAAGATATTTAAATAAAAACTTCGTATCCAACAATCGCGTATATGGGCTAATAATAAAATATATCTTACTATACCTTCTGAATATCCTTGTTGTAGGTAGCAGCTCTTGCTACCAGTTCTTCCAAGTTGTCATGCTCTTTTTTAAAAGTTTCTGTCATTTTTTCTACTCTTTTTGACAAAAGGTAAATCCGTATTTTTAATTGAATGTTGCCGTTATCATTAGAAATTTCCTTTTGCATTCTTTCGAGTTTGTCCTCGTACGATCCAAGTTTTTGGTGAATTTCTCCATATATCTGGAAAAAACCCATTATATATAAATACATGTATATGATTTATTCATTTCCAATGCAGTTGAAAAAAGACAAGGCAATATTAAAGTGAAAATACCATAAAGCCAGACAAAACGAAAATAGAAAGACCCTTAGTCCGAAAATATAATCTCTTCTGCATGATAAGTGACAAAAATGCTACACTTTCTTTTGAGTATAACTATTGTTGTTTGCAAAAACTTCACAAAAGGCTAAAATTTATGCCATTATAATAATGTCTTCACCTTCTTCCACCTCCCATATGGTAGTAAAAAAGGGATTTTGGGAATGTACATAAATACGAAGATAGTTTCAGTCGGAGTGAAGACTTGAAATCCGATGCTTCTGGTTAATAACGTACTATCTCAAAGAATAAGGTTGGACTTTTTTCAATCAACCTGGTATATTTTACAACAATTACATTTATATACCTTCTGTTTTTGATCCAGTTTAGTTATAATATCTATATGTTTTCTGATCATGTCAAGCAGATTGGATCTTGTATTGTTCTGACTCCTTAGAAATGTTTCGTCAAACCTATAAAGATATCATCGAAAATGTGGGGATAATAAATTTTAAATATACACATCCAGTGACTTCCATTTAGGCAGTGGCCTTACCTAAAAATTGTGAAAATATATATTTAGTTAAATGTCTTGGTGCTCTCTCCGAGGTTCGCGTTGTAGTGAATAAATACTGTGTTGCGAGAAATTTTGTGGTATTGTATTGAAATCATTCAAAATGGCAGAGGAAATATCGGTTAAGACCCCAGCTAAGTCGCCGAAGAAGAAGGCTCCGGCAAATGCAAAGAAACCTGCGCTTCATCCGAAATACAGTGAAATGGTTAGTAAAGCTATAGGCACACTGAAGGAACGTGGAGGTTCATCTAGACAGGCCATACTGAAGTATATTTTGGCAAATTTCAACGTGGGAAGCAATGCAAAGACTGTCAATACTTACCTTAAACTAGCACTGAAGGCTGGCGTGAAGAATAAGAGTCTTAAACAGTCCAAGGGAACCGGTGCATCTGGATCGTTTAAGATTGGGGAAGAGGTGAAACCTGCCAAAAAGAAGCCTACTACGGTAAAGAAAGCGGTTAAACCTAAAGCAGCTAAACCAAAGAAAGCCACCACTCCGAAGAAGCCTGTTGGCAAGAAGACCGGTACTGCAAAGAAAGCTACAAGTGAGAAGAAAGCGGTGAAACCAAAGGCAAAGAAACCAGCTACAAAGAAATCCACAGCTACTAAACCTACTAAGAAAGCGACAAAGTCACCCAAGAAAACTAAAACTACAGTTAAACCCAAAAAGGCAAAGACTCCAAAGAAGAAATGAGTTTGCCGAATCAAAAATTCTTACAGAAACAGCCCTTTTCAGGGCTACCAAAATCTTTCAAAAAAGAGTCTAAATTAAGTTGTTGAAACCAGAAGTTAGCTTATTCCCATATCCATTACCTTTTTTTTTCTTCTCTTAGAAAAAGAAAATTTCCTAATTCTCTTTATGATATCCTACATTTCGATTTCATTCATTTATTGAAATTTTCTTAACTGAGCTCAATGAACGTAAGAAATTTGGATGATAATTTTTTTTTGTCCAGTTTTATTTTCGTCTCTGGTTTATCGCTATGTACAAATTTTGTGTAAGATTTCTAATATATCTGAATTACCAATTTATATAAAATATCTTCATATCTACTTCAAGATGAACAACTTATATATATATATATATTGACTGTAATGTTGAGAAACAATATGAATTTTTTTTTTTTTTTTTTTGGCCTTACGTGTTAAACAAGACTTAGTTGTTTTGTTTAAATTATCACATTAACTATGGTATTAATAGATATTAATCTTTCATTTTAGTTTTTCTTCTTTCCATGTACTATGCTTGATAAGTTTGTTGTCATATACTCTGCTACCTCCACCGCCCTCTTTAAACGGATATTAGTGAAATATCGAAACAATTTCCAATGTGTTTAATTATATATATTTTTTAAATTCGTAGTCACACTGTTATTGCTTTATATAAGCCTTAATTCTGTAGAAAGATCTGACAATTTGTTCATAAGATACGTTTCTTGAAATTGACATTCGTGAATTTGTGTGCTTCCATCTTCTTTGAGGTCGAATTTTTCTGTTGTTTTTCTCTTCGCCTGGCTACTATGAAGGTGAAACTCTTTTAAAAGGACATTTCTCTATCAAAAACTGTTTTTTCCTTTCTCAAATCCCATTGCAGTAAATCTTACAAAGATGGTTTTACTACCTTCGGTACAACATTTGACGTGTATTTTCGACAATAAAATACGAATATTTATTTATCAGATATCTTCTGTCCAATGAAATATCCAGCCTCTTATAGTCTGATATCCATTGAACATTTTGATGCCCGTTATGCAAATATTTTATCTACATTTACTAGACACGCGAGATCTAAAGTCTTCTAAAAAGCACACCTTCGTTTTCTCCTATCGACTACATACGTATTTAGTTAAATGTCTTGGTGCTCTCTCCGAGGTTCGCGTTGTAGTGAATAAATACTGTGTTGCGAGAAATTTTGTGGTATACAGGGCTAAAGCTCATAAATGGAACGAGCACACGGTCCCATATGGTTTCCGAGTAACCAAAGAATTAAAGGATAATAAATTAAATGATATAAATATAGTTAAACATCAAGCTCCACTTTATCCCCCTTGGGTAATCAAAACAGCAAAAGCCTCATGTGAACTAAAAAACCATCTAGACAAAAACGACGATCCTAATATAATCAAGAATTTAACCCTACAACATCTGGACAATAAATACCAAGATCATTTAAAAATATATACTGATGGCTCAAAAGATCCTAACTCGGGTAAAACTGGAGCAGCCTATATAATACCAAAGGAGAGGGTGAAATTCCATGTGAGATTGACCGATGATGTGTCTGTGTATACAACGGAAATGGTAGCAATTTTTCAGGCACTAAAATGGGTCCACAACAATGACCGCAAATACGATAAAATTATAATCTTGACGGACTCTTTAAGCGCCGTTAAATCTATACAAAATAATAAATCAAGTAGACCAGACATACTGGAATCAATTCAAATTTTAGCTTTCAACCTCAAGCAAAAAAATATAAACATCATAATAGAATGGATACCAGCCCATGTAGGTATCCTAGGAAATGAACTAACTGATAAATTAGCCAAATTAGCACTTAAAAATGATAGAGTCAACATCAATATCGCAGTAAGCTCAGACGAATTTATCGCGCTAGTCAAACGAATATTCAATAACAAATGGCAAAATATGTGGGACAAGTTTAAAGACTCCTGGTTTTATAAACTTAATCCTAATATTATTAAAAAAAATTCCTTTTATAAAGGTGGTAGATATCACACCAAAACTATCACACGACTAAGACTAGGACATACCCTTTTGGCTGGGCAAATAGGGCAATATATACGGCAGGTCTCACCACTATGTACAACATGCGGCGTAACAGAAAACATCGAACATCTTCTGCTGCACTGTACAGCGCACGAGCCAGCCAGAGAAAAACTTAGACAAGCCCTGGATCAAATTAATATAGACAATCTTACCATCCAAACATTACTTAATCCCGAAAAGAATAACCAGCAATATGTCTATACACAGCTGGTAAACTTTATTTCAGAAATAAACTACCATAAATACATATAGGTAACACATTGATCTAAATCCACAGATAGTTTAGTTAAAGTTCAGGAACTACGTAAGAAAAGCGAGAACTCCTGTAAAACAACTAACTTTCTGTTTAGTTCGGCTATTTAATATACGCGCTCTCTTAAAAACCCCCATAAAATAATACTAATAAAAAAAAAAAAAAAAAAAAAAAAAAAAAAAAATAATAATAAAAAAAATAAAAATAAAATAAAAAATTTTGGCTAAAATCTACAGATAGCTTAGTTTTATCTCAGGAACTACGTAAGAAAAGCGAGAACTCCTGTAAGACAACTAACTTTCTGTCTCAATTCAACTATTCAACATACGCGATCCCTTCTAACACCCCCCAAAATAATACTGCTCAAATAATAAAATAAAATAAATAAAATAAAGAATCCCCTGTCAGGACAGTAATAACTTTAGTCGCATCCCACATTTTGGCATTAATCCACAGATAGCTTAGTTTTATCTCAGGAACTACGTCAGAAAAGCGAGAACTCCTGTAAGACAACTAACTTTCTGTCTCAATTTAACTATTTAACATACGCGATCCCTTTTAACCCCCCCCCCCTAAAATAATACTGGTCAAATAATAAAATAAAATAAATAAAATAAATAAAGAATCCCCTGTCAGACTAGTAATAACTTTTGTCGCATCCTACATTTTGGCATTAATCCACAGATAGCTTAGTTTTATCTCAGGAACTACGTAAGAAAAGCGAGAACTCCTGTCAGATAACTAACTTTCTTTTACATTCTCAGTATAAACTAAATTAGTATTAAAAAAAAAAAAAAATCATATCCAAAAAGCTGCTAGGTTGCTGACTAGTTAGAACTCCAGAGTTACAAATCACACCATCGACAACAGAACCGAAGATGCCGTTGCCTAGCTGTTCATCACAGACATAGCCGCCAACGACATTTAACCCTCCACAACTTTGGAATACCGTCTATACCGCCGTTCCTAAATTCAAAATTCCGATTCAACTTT
Organism: Mytilisepta virgata; assembly: GCA_028015205.1. Lineage (NCBI taxonomy): Eukaryota > Metazoa > Mollusca > Bivalvia > Mytilida > Mytilidae > Mytilisepta > Mytilisepta virgata. Next base: position 74,980,213 of record CM051521.1, read on the forward strand.
CTTGCTTATTCAGCTCCGAAATATCTCAAACTCTAAAATCCGTACACACTTTTGGCTTACAACCCATCAAATTTCGGCTATCATCAGTTTTGAACATATTTAGGCCACTGACACTAAATTCTAAAAACTGTCTCGATTATTTACTAAATTTTTTTTTTTTTTTTTTTTTTTTTTTTTTTTTTTTTTTTTTTTTCTCGAAATTATACTCTTAACTTACGTTACTTAATACAAAATAAATCATATTAAATAAACCGTCCGTGCGAGACCTAAATAGGTAGTCAAGGACGCTAAAAACTCCCTAGATTGATTGATTTTGTGGTATTGTATTGAAATCATTCAAAATGGCAGAGGAAATATCGGTTAAGACCCCAGCTAAGTCGCCGAAGAAGAAGGCTCCGGCAAATGCAAAGAAACCTGCGCTTCATCCGAAATACAGTGAAATGGTTAGTAAAGCTATAGGCACACTGAAGGAACGTGGAGGTTCATCTAGACAGGCCATACTGAAGTATATTTTGGCAAATTTCAACGACTGTCAATACTCACCTTAAACTAGCACTGAAGGCTGGCGTGAAGAATAAGAGTCTTAAACAGTCCAAGGGAACCGGTGCATCTGGATCGTTTAAGATTGGGGAAGAGGTGAAACCTGCCAAAAAGAAGCCTACTACGGTAAAGAAAGCGGTTAAACCTAAAGCAGCTAAACCAAAGAAAGCCACCACTCCGAAGAAGCCTGTTGGCAAGAAGACCGGTACTGCAAAGAAAGCTACAAGTGAGAAGAAAGCGGTGAAACCAAAGGCAAAGAAACCAGCTACAAAGAAATCCACAGCTACTAAACCTACTAAGAAAGCGACAAAGTCACCCAAGAAAACTAAAACTACAGTTAAACCCAAAAAGGCAAAGACTCCAAAGAAGAAATGAGTTTGCCGAATCAAAAATTCTTACAGAAACAGCCCTTTTCAGGGCTACCAAAATCTTTCAAAAAAGAGTCTAAATTAAGTTGTTGAAACCAGAAGTTAGCTTATTCCCATATCCATTACCTTTTTTTTTCTTCTCTTAGAAAAAGAAAATTTCCTAATTCTCTTTATGATATCCTACATTTCGATTTCATTCATTTATTGAAATTTTCTTAACTGAGCTCAATGAACGTAAGAAATTTGGATGATAATTTGTTTTTGTCCAGTTTTATTTTCGTCTCTGGTTTATCGCTATGTACAAATTTTGTGTAAGATTTCTAATATATCTGAATTACCAATTTATATAAAATATCTTCATATCTACTTCAAGATGAACAACTTATATATATATATATATTGACTGTAATGTTGAGAAACAATATGAATTTTTTTTTTTTTTTTTTTTTTTTTTTTTTTGGCCTTACGTGTTAAACAAGTCTTAATTGTTTTGTTTAAATTATCACATTAACTATGGTATTAATAGATATTAATCTTTCATTTTAGTTTTTCTTCTTTCCATGTACTATGCTTGATAAGTTTGTTGTCATATACTCTGCTACCTCCACCGCCCTCTTTAAACGGATATTAGTGAAATATCGAAACAATTTCCAATGTGTTTAATAATATATTTTTTTAAATTCGTAGTCACACTGTTATTGCTTTATATAAGCCTTAATTCTGTAGAAAGATCTGACAATTTGTTCATAAGATACGTTTCTTGAAATTGACATTCGTGAATTTGTGTGCTTCCATCTTCTTTGAGGTCGAATTTTTCTGTTGTTTTTCTCTTCGCCTGGCTACTATGAAGGTGAAACTCTTTTAAAAGGACATTTCTCTATCAAAAACTGTTTTTTCCTTTCTCAAATCCCATTGCAGTAAATCTTACAAAGATGGTTTTACTACCTTCGGTACAACATTTGACGTGTATTTTCGACAATAAAATACGAATATTTATTTATCAGATATCTTCTGTCCAATGAAATATCCAGCCTCTTATAGTCTGATATCCATTGAACATTTTGATACCCGTTATGCAAATATTTTATCTACATTTACTAGACACGCGAGATCTAAAGTCTTCTAAAAAGCACACCTTCGTTTTCTCCTATCGACTACTTACGTATTTAGTTAAATGTCTTGGTGCTCTCTCCGAGGTTCGCGTTGTAGTGAATAAATACTGTGTTGCGAGAAATTTTGTAGTAAATAAAGAATCCCCTGTCAGGACAGTAATAACTTTTGTCGCATCCCACATTTTGGCATTAATCCACAGATAGCTTAGTCTTATCCCAGGAACTACGTCAGAAAAGCGAGAACTCCTGTAAGACAACTAACTTTCTGTCTCAATTCAACTATTTAACATACGCGATCCCTTTTAACACCCCCTAAAATAATACTGCACAAATAATAAAATAAAATAAATAAATAAAATAAAGAATCCCCTGTCTTTTGTCGCATCCTACATTTTGGCATTAATCCGCAGATAGCTTAGTTTTAACTCAGGAACTACGTAAGAAAAGCGAGAACTCCTGTCAGATAACTAACTTTCTGTTACATTCTCAGTATAAACTAAATTAGTATAAAACAAAAAAAGGAAAATCATATCCAAAAAGCTGCTAGGTTGCTGACTAGTTAGAACTCCAGATTTGCAAATCACACCATCGACAACAGAACCGAAGATGCCGTTGCCTAGCTGTTCATCATAGACATAGCCGCCAACGACATTTATCCCTCCAGGACTTTGGAATACCGTCTATACCGCCGTTCCTAAATTCAAAATTCCGTTCCACATCAACTCTCATTTGGCTTACAACCCATCAAATTTCGGCTATCACCAGTTTTGAACATATTTAGGCCACTAACACTAAATTCTAAAAACTGTCTCAATTTTTTTTTTTTTTTTTTTTTTTTTTCTCGAAATTATACTCTTAACTTACGTTACTTAATACAAAAGAAATCATATTAAATAAACCGTCCGTGCGAGACCTAAATAGGTAGTCAAGGACGTTAAAAAAAACTCCCTCGATCGATTTTGTGGTATTGTATTGAAATCATTCAAAATGGCAGAGGAAATATCGGTTAAGACCCCAGCTAAGTCGCCGAAGAAGAAGGCTCCGGCAAATGCAAAGAAACCTGCGCTTCATCCGAAATACAGTGAAATGGTTAGTAAAGCTATAGGCACACTGAAGGAACGTGGAGGTTCATCTAGACAGGCCATACTGAAGTATATTTTGGCAAATTTCAACGTGGGAAGCGATGCAAAGACTGTCAATACTCACCTTAAACTAGCACTGAAGGCTGGCGTGAAGAATAAGAGTCTTAAACAGTCCAAGGGAACCAGTGCATCTGGATCGTTTAAGATTGGGGAAGAGGTGAAACCTGCCAAAAAGAAGCCTACTACGGTAAAGAAAGCGGTTAAACCTAAAGCAGCTAAACCAAAGAAAGCCACCACTCCGAAGAAGCCTGTTGGCAAGAAGACCGGTACTGCAAAGAAAGCTACAAGTGAGAAGAAAGCGGTGAAACCAAAGGCAAAGAAACCAGCTACAAAGAAATCCACAGCTACTAAACCTACTAAGAAAGCGACAAAGTCACCCAAGAAAACTAAAACTACAGTTAAACCCAAAAAGGCAAAGACTCCAAAGAAGAAATGAGTTTGCCGAATCAAAAATTCTTACAGAAACAGCCCTTTTCAGGGCTACCAAAATCTTTCAAAAAAGAGTCTAAATTAAGTTGTTGAAACCAGAAGTTAGCTTATTCCCATATCCATTACCTTTTTTTTTCTTCTCTTAGAAAAAGAAAATTTCCTAATTCTCTTTATGATATCCTACATTTCGATTTCATTCATTTATTGAAATTTTCTTAACTGAGCTCAATGAACGTAAGAAATTTGGATGATAATTTTTTTTTGTCCAGTTTTATTTTCGTCTCGGGTTTATCGCTATGTACAAATTTTGTGTAAGATTTCTAATATATCTGAATTACCAATTTATATAAAATATCTTCATATCTACTTCAAGATGAACAACTTATATATATATATATATTGACTGTAATGTTGAGAAACAATATGAATTTTTTTTTTTTTTTTTTTTTTTGGCCTTACGTGTTAAACAAGACTTAGTTGTTTTGTTTAAATTATCACATTAACTATGGTATTAATAGATATTAATCTTTCATTTTAGTTTTTCTTCTTTCCATGTACTATGCTTGATAAGTTTGTTGTCATATACTCTGCTACCTCCACCGCCCTCTTTAAACGGATATTAGTGAAATATCGAAACAATTTCCAATGTGTTTAATTATATATATTTTTTAAATTCGTAGTCACACTGTTATTGCTTTATATAAGCCTTAATTCTGTAGAAAGATCTGACAATTTGTTCATAAGATACGTTTCTTGAAATTGACATTCGTGAATTTGTGTGCTTCCATCTTCTTTGAGGTCGAATTTTTCTGTTGTTTTTCTCTTCGCCTGGCTACTATGAAGGTGAAACTCTTTTAAAAGGACATTTCTCTATCAAAAACTGTTTTTTCCTTTCTCAAATCCCATTGCAGTAAATCTTACAAAGATGGTTTTACTACCTTCGGTACAACATTTGACGTGTATTTTCGACAATAAAATACGAATATTTATTTATCAGATATCTTCTGTCCAATGAAATATCCAGCCTCTTATAGTCTGATATCCATTGAACATTTTGATGCCCGTTATGCAAATATTTTATCTACATTTACTAGACACGCGAGATCTAAAGTCTTCTAAAAAGCACACCTTCGTTTTCTCCTATCGACTACATACGTATTTAGTTAAATGTCTTGGTGCTCTCTCCGAGGTTCGCGTTGTAGTGAATAAATACTGTGTTGCGAGAAATTTTGTGGTATACAGGGCTAAAGCTCATAAATGGAAAGAGCACACGGTCCCATATGGTTTCCGAGTAACCAAAGAATTAAAGGATAATAAATTAAATGATATAAATATAGTTAAACATCAAGCTCCACTTTATCCCCCTTGGGTAATCAAAACAGCAAAAGCCTCATGTGAACTAAAAAACCATCTAGACAAAAACGACGATCCTAATATAATCAAGAATTTAACCCTACAACATCTGGACAATAAATACCAAGATCATTTAAAAATATATACTGATGGCTCAAAAGATCCTAACTCGGGTAAAACTGGAGCAGCCTATATAATACCAAAGGAGAGGGTGAAATTCCATGTGAGATTGACCGATGATGTGTCTGTGTATACAACGGAAATGGTAGCAATTTTTCAGGCACTAAAATGGGTCCACAACAATGACCGCAAATACGATAAAATTATAATCTTGACGGACTCTTTAAGCGCCGTTAAATCTATACAAAATAATAAATCAAGTAGACCAGACATACTGGAATCAATTCAAATTTTAGCTTTCAACCTCAAGCAAAAAAATATAAACATCATAATAGAATGGATACCAGCCCATGTAGGTATCCTAGGAAATGAACTAACTGATAAATTAGCCAAATTAGCACTTAAAAATGATAGAGTCAACATCAATATCGCAGTAAGCTCAGACGAATTTATCGCGCTAGTCAAACGAATATTCAATAACAAATGGCAAAATATGTGGGACAAGTTTAAAGACTCCTGGTTTTATAAACTTAATCCTAATATTATTAAAAAAAATTCCTTTTATAAAGGTGGTAGATATCACACCAAAACTATCACACGACTAAGACTAGGACATACCCTTTTGGCTGGGCAAACAGGGCAATATATACGGCAGGTCTCACCACTATGTACAACATGCGGCGTAACAGAAAACATCGAACACCTTCTGCTGCACTGTACAGCGCACGAGCCAGCCAGAGAAAAACTTAGACAAGCCCTGGATCAAATTAATATAGACAATCTTACCATCCAAACATTACTTAATCCCGAAAAGAATAACCAGCAATATGTCTATACACAGCTGGTAAACTTTATTTCAGAAATAAACTACCATAAATACATATAGGTAACACATTGATCTAAATCCACAGATAGTTTAGTTAAAGTTCAGGAACTACGTAAGAAAAGCGAGAACTCCTGTAAAACAACTAACTTTCTGTTTAGTTCGGCTATTTAATATACGCGCTCTCTTATAAACCCCCATAAAATAATACTAATAAAAAAAAAAAAAAAAAAAAAAAAAAAAAAAAAAAAATTATAAAAAAAATAAAAATAAAATAAAAAATTTTGGCTAAAATCTACAGATAGCTTAGTTTTATCTCAGGAACTACGTAAGAAAAGCGAGAACTCCTGTAAGACAACTAACTTTCTGTCTCAATTCAACTATTCAACATACGCGATCCCTTCTAACACCCCCCAAAATAATACTGCTCAAATAATAAAATAAAATAAATAAAATAAAGAATCCCCTGTCAGGACAGTAATAACTTTTGTCGCATCCCACATTTTGGCATTAATCCACAGATAGCTTAGTTTTATCTCAGGAACTACGTCAGAAAAGCGAGAACTCCTGTAAGACAACTAACTTTCTGTCTCAATTTAACTATTTAACATACGCGATCCCTTTTAACCCCCCCCCTAAAATAATACTGGTCAAATAATAAAATAAAATAAATAAAATAAATAAAGAATCCCCTGTCAGACTAGTAATAACTTTTGTCGCATCCTACATTTTGGCATTAATCCACAGATAGCTTAGTTTTATCTCAGGAACTACGTAAGAAAAGCGAGAACTCCTGTCAGATAACTAACTTTCTTTTACATTCTCAGTATAAACTAAATTAGTATTAAAAAAAAAAAAATCATATCCAAAAAGCTGCTAGGTTGCTGACTAGTTAGAACTCCAGAGTTACAAATCACACCATCGACAACAGAACCGAAGATGCCGTTGCCTAGCTGTTCATCACAGACATAGCCGCCAACGACATTTAACCCTCCACAACTTTGGAATACCGTCTATACCGCCGTTCCTAAATTCAAAATTCCGATTCAACTTTCTTGCTTATTCAGCTCCGAAATATCTCAAACTCTAAAATCCGTACACACTTTTGGCTTACAACCCATCAAATTTCGGCTATCATCAGTTTTGAACATATTTAGGCCACTGACACTAAATTCTAAAAACTGTCTCGATTATTTACTAAATTTTTTTTTTTTTTTTTTTTTTTTTTTTTTTTTTTTTTTTCGAAATTATACTCTTAACTTACGTTACTTAATACAAAATAAATCATATTAAATAAACCGTCCGTGCGAGACCTAAATAGGTAGTCAAGGACGCTAAAAACTCCCTAGATTGATTGATTTTGTGGTATTGTATTGAAATCATTCAAAATGGCAGAGGAAATATCGGTTAAGACCCCAGCTAAGTCGCCGAAGAAGAAGGCTCCGGCAAATGCAAAGAAACCTGCGCTTCATCCGAAATACAGTGAAATGGTTAGTAAAGCTATAGGCACACTGAAGGAACGTGGAGGTTCATCTAGACAGGCCATACTGAAGTATATTTTGGCAAATTTCAACGACTGTCAATACTCACCTTAAACTAGCACTGAAGGCTGGCGTGAAGAATAAGAGTCTTAAACAGTCCAAGGGAACCGGTGCATCTGGATCGTTTAAGATTGGGGAAGAGGTGAAACCTGCCAAAAAGAAGCCTACTACGGTAAAGAAAGCGGTTAAACCTAAAGCAGCTAAACCAAAGAAAGCCACCACTCCGAAGAAGCCTGTTGGCAAGAAGACCGGTACTGCAAAGAAAGCTACAAGTGAGAAGAAAGCGGTGAAACCAAAGGCAAAGAAACCAGCTACAAAGAAATCCACAGCTCCTAAACCTACTAAGAAAGCGACAAAGTCACCCAAGAAAACTAAAACTACAGTTAAACCCAAAAAGGCAAAGACTCCAAAGAAGAAATGAGTTTGCCGAATCAAAAATTCTTACAGAAACAGCCCTTTTCAGGTCTACCAAAATCTTTCAAAAAAGAGTCTAAATTAAGTTGTTGAAACCAGAAGTTAGCTTATTCCCATATCCATTACCTTTTTTTTTTTCTTCTCTTAGAAAAAGAAAATTTCCTAATTCTCTTTATGATATCCTACATTTCGATTTTATTCATTTATTGAAATTTTCTTAACTGAGCTCAATGAACGTAAGAAATTTGGATGATAATTTTTTTTTTGTCCAGTTTTATTTTCGTCTCTGGTTTATCGCTATGTACAAATTTTGAGTAAGATTTCTAATATATCTGAATTACCAATTTATATAAAATATCTTCATATCTACTTCAAGATGAACAACTTATATATATATATATATATTGACTGTAATGTTGAGAAACAATATGAATTTTTTTTTTTTTTTTTTTAGCCTTACGTGTTAAACAAGTCTTAGTTGTTTTGTTTAAATTATCACATTAACTATGGTATTAATAGATATTAATCTTTCATTTTAGTTTTTCTTCTTTCCATGTACTATGCTTGATAAGTTTGTTGTCATATACTCTGCTACCTCCACCGCCCTCTTTAAACGGATATTAGTGAAATATCGAAACAATTTCCAATGTGTTTAATAATATATTTTTTTAAATTCGTAGTCACACTGTTATTGCTTTATATAAGCCTTAATTCTGTAGAAAGATCTGACAATTTGTTCATAAGATACGTTTCTTGAAATTGACATTCGTGAATTTGTGTGCTTCCATCTTCTTTGAGGTCGAATTTTTCTGTTGTTTTTCTCTTCGCCTGGCTACTATGAAGGTGAAACTCTTTTAAAAGGACATTTCTCTATCAAAAACTGTTTTTTCCTTTCTCAAATCCCATTGCAGTAAATCTTACAAAGATGGTTTTACTACCTTCGGTACAACAATTGACGTGTATTTTCGACAATAAAATACGAATATTTATTTATCAGATATCTTCTGTCCAATGAAATATCCAGCCTCTTATAGTCTGATATCCATTGAACATTTTGATGCCCGTTATGCAAATATTTTATCTACATTTACTAGACACGCGAGATCTAAAGTCTTCTAAAAAGCACACCTTCGTTTTCTCCTATCGACTACATACGTATATATTAAAATTGTTTAAGAAAAACTTAAAAGTTACACAAATACAGTTACATTTTCGGTGTAATTCTTAATTTCTGTATGGAATAATTTTTAGAATTTTAGTACAAGTTCAATTCTAGTTTTTTAAGTTAATATGCACATTTGATAGTTTCGAAGCAGTTAGAAAATAACAAGAAAAATTAAAGCGAAACTGTCTTATACAAAGTTTTACGTATTGAGGAAACTTTTCAAAAGACACATAAAGGTTGTGCAATTTATGTAGTTCTAACAAAAATAGTTACAAAGATGCAATTAATATGGAACGCCATAGCTGTCTTCCGTTGTTCATATTTAGTATCTGTGATCATTTAATTATTTTCAGCGGTTTTTTCTCGATTATGAGTGGCCTTTTTATTATGTTCAGTAGTATAACAATTATGTTGAGCAGTAACATCATAATGATCAGTAGAATAATCATTATATTGTGCAGATCTGGTATTATATTCAGCACTTTAATCAATATACTTAGCAGTTTTGGCTTTATGTTCAGTAGGTAAATTATTCTATTGAGTAGATTTGTCTTTATATTCAGTACTTTTGAAAATATCTTCTGTGGACATATTTTTATATTATGTAGATTTCTCATTATGTTGACTACAGAAACCGAAATATTCAGTGGTCAAACACTCTTTATAATCAGTACTGTTATCATTATGTTGAGTGAAATAAATATTATGTTCTGTAGACTAATCATTATGTTCTGTTAAATAGATATAATGTTCCGTACAAAAAACTTTATGATCAGTGGTCAAAATGTTTTATGTTCGGTTCAAAAAATATTATACTAGGTGGTTAATCAATTATATTCAGTGCTTTTTTCATTATGTGGTGGTGGTAAACTTCCGAAAATAACCGAAAACATACGAAGCCGGACATGTTTTTCGGGTTTATTTTCATACTGTCATAACATGTCGTCTGCTTTTTTCATCATGTGGTGGTGGTAGACTTCGGGTTACAGAGTCTTCCTCATCGCTTCGCTCAATCTTATCCTATCACCAATAGTTTCAACACCTAGTCTGATCAAGTCTTGATCAGTAAGGTGCTGAAAAGTGTCATCCTCTATCCTCTCATCTTTAAACTTTTGAAAGATTTGCAGATTAAGTTCTTCAAGAGAACGTTGTATGGCAGACGACATGTGATGACAGTATGAAAATAAACCCGAAAAAAATGTCCGGCTTCGTATGTTTTCGGTTATTTTCGGAAGTTTACCACCACCACATAATGAAAAAGCACTGAATATAATTGATTAACCACCTAGTATAATATTTTTTGAACCGAACATAAAACATTTTGACCACTGATCATAAAGTTTTTTGTACTGAACATAATATTTATTTTACAGAACATAATGATTAGTCTACAGAACATAATATTTATTTTACAGAACATAATGATTAGTCTACAGAACATAATATTTATTTCACTCAACATAATGATAACAGTACTGATTATAAAGAGTGTTTGACCACTGAATATTTCGGTTTCTGTAGTCAACATAATGAGAAATCTACATAATATAAAAATATGTCCACAGAAGATATTTTCAAAAGTACTGAATATAAAGACAAATCTACTCAATAGAATAATTTACCTACTGAACATAAAGCCAAAACTGCTAAGTATATTGATTAAAGTGCTGAATATAATACCAGATCTGCACAATATAATGATTATTCTACTGATCATTATGATGTTACTGCTCAACATAATTGTTATACTACTGAACATAATAAAAAGGCCACTCATAATCAAGAAAAAAACCGCTGAAAATAATTAAATGATCACAGCGTATACTAAATATGAACAACGGAAGACAGCTATGGCGTTCCATAAATTAACCTCAAAGATCAATCAATGGATAGTTTCGAAGCAGATAGAAAATAACAAGAAAAACTGAAGCGAAACTGTCTTATACAAACAAAGCTTTACGTATTGAGGAAACATTTAAGAAGACACGTAAAGAAAAGGTTGTGCAATTTATCTATATATAGTTTACATTCTAACAAAAATGGTTACAAAGATGCAGTTAAGTCAAAGATCACTCGGTAAATGAGAGAGATATTGTTTGATACTGGACTCATCCCTGCTAGGCTATATATATCCATATACCAATCTCAGGAGAATGTTTGATCGTAAAAGAGAAGTTAAATAATCTGAAATCAGACAAAATCCTAAAAATCTGTAACTCTGTCTTGTATGAAGGTCGAATGAAGTATTTGCCTCATTTTTAGAAAGAGGCAAGCTACGCCACTGACATCCTCATAAATATGAGTGTATAATTCTAGTTTCTACAAATCGTATAAATGTATCTCATTGCATGTTGACTTGAATGTAAATTTCAGCTGTGCTTAATGGAAATGCAGACAGATGTCTCCCCCCCTTCCACCCCCCCCCCCCCCCCACCCCTCCCCCATCTAAAAAAAACACTCTCTAAAAATATGTAAGAGGTAAACCTATACTTACGCATAATTCTTACAGATGTTAGGTTTGTTCAGATCGACATTTTCAATCTTGGTATTTAGATGAACAACACAAGCCACGTCGCATAAGCAACGCGCAATATCCAGTGTGTCTCGAAAACCTAAAAGCAAAAAATTAAATCAAACACTGTATCTGTATTAATGTGTAAAACAAACAGACAAAAGTGGATGAGTAATACTGGACTAACAAAGACAAATCTGGGAACGGTAAGCAGTTTCGTATGTTTTAATGACGCCCGCAGTGCTGTACATTGTCAAGTTCAGCACAGGTAGAACCCCTTTGCTAGTTATGCAAGAAAACAGTCTTTGAATATCGAATTACCAGAAATCATTTGATAAACGCAGAAAACGTAAAATTGGTTTTTGAGTATATTTTTCAAATAGCAGTATATACATTTGCTCACCGGCTGATCTGATCTTGTTTTGTTTCTCAGATATCTTTTTTAAAACGAACAGCGGTATAGGCAAGCTATCCAATTGTCCCGGTTTCACGGAATGTTCTAGCAAGAGCCTGCTATACCACTCCATTTTATCAACACTGAAATAGGAAATTACGGCAAGCATTTAATATTACACAACATTTGGACGAGTTTGTTTTCTGCTCAGAAGGGCTCTGTTTTTCTTTAAATATATTTTTCCGATATTTAGGCCTTGAGCACAACTGACGAGTCTTAAAATCAACGAAATGTAAAAGGATGTGCACCAAAACTGGTTTCAAAGAATTTATTAAACATGTTGAACAACATAGAGCCCTGCTTAGGTTTTTATTTTAAATATTTTTGGTTTCCATTTAATGTTTGATTGGAATCGCTATATTTTTGGTTTCCCACACCGGTGGCAATTGGAGACCTGTTTCATTGCACATTCATGAAGGGTTTGTCAGGTTTGTTGGATGGACATTAATGTGATAGAGATTGACTTTCTTTTGAACCCTCCACCCTCTGAATGACGGAATAAATAAATATATACATGAAAGGGGGTTGCAATTTTTAAAATGAAAATATAACAAATATTTATTGTGGTAGTTTTTAATCCCCCTCCATCGTTCTAAACTTCGTCTAACAAAATTTCGTCCACCAAATTTAGTTTGCAATGGTAGATAAAAAGATAACGTGGAACTTGAGAAATTGGATTAAATAGCAATGAAACGGAATCAGAAACTTGTCGTCATACCGGCCTCAACAACGGCAATATACCCAAACCTTATAAAATATTGCAAAGAAATTAGGTCCATGCTCCGCTACCTCTTTGGGATGAAAATTTAAAATTTGGTAGGTGAAACTATCCCAGCGAGCACTTATATTCCCATAATCGCAATTCTACAGTCAAACTAGTACTAGTGTTTATGTTAGTGACAATGAAATGCGTATGGGCTTGAAATAAAAGCAAGAAGAAAAAAAATAACGAAAAAATATTTATTTAGATAAATTTGGTAAAATCGCCAGTTCCAGGAAATAGGAATCTTAGTAAATTCGTTTTATGTGAAGTGACGGTGTGTTGGGCGAGGCTCAACTCCAAACTTCAAGACTTTGTTTCACTGCATAACTTAATGAAAATTTTTGTAGAATAATGTTAATTATACATTTCAAATTCTCTTTTCATCAAATTAAAATCTGGAACAAGTACTAGTTCCGCTGTGTAATACATTTTGTATAAATTGTCAAACTGTTACTGCTGCTGCAAACAGAGTTGCCACAAGTGTAACTGATGTCGTTGTTAGGCAGAGTCTTCGTCTTTTCCTCTTACTCGACGTCTTATTGTGACGTTACCAATATAATGGACCCAGAATTGCCTAAACGTTTTTTTAAGGTGGGACTATACCAAATCGACCTTAATTATATATCCTATAATAAGACAATACTGGTGAGACGAGCCGATTTAGGTCAACTATATATATTTCACAATTTCGATTGGCTAAATACCGCCACATCGTCCATACTTTAAGTATTTATTCCATTTTGGTTATAGCATTAAATATAATAATACAACAATTATATGATACAACAATATGATTTTGTAGTATTTATTATGTGCAAGTTTGCCGGTTTGAAAGAGTCAATATAGAATATAAGAAATAAAGATAATATTTTTGTTTTGTATTTTATTTATCATTCAGTAATACATTGTGATTCAAATGAAAAACTAATTTGTAAATACTTGTATTGCAAAGCCTGTGTTGCCATTTATCACAATCCTCACACTGGAGAGCATATGTTGTCTTGGTCTGACCAAGGACGTATATTAGATAGTATATATGTTAGTTATACGTCTTTGGTCTGACTTAATGTTTTAATTATGACAGAAAGTAATCTCCCATGTTTGATATTCATTTTTATTTGTTTTATTTTTTCAGTTTGTTTTACGCAAGATATTATAATATTTTATTACACTTGGAATACACATAATGCGTATTCGTATAACATATAAAAACATGACAAATAATGTAAATTCAGCATAATACATTTTCAAGTTATAATAACCATCTACATGTATATATCACAATACTTTATAAATTAAAATTTATTTCAGAAAAAAAACATGGACGAAGCGTCTTCACAAAGTATGGACGATGTTGTCCTATGGCCGATACATCTTTTCAAAGTATGGACGATACATTCTATGGACGTCGCGTCCTGCATCGAAGTCAAATTCGGCAGCAGTACCAATGGTCATTTCGGGACCTTATAGGCGCGGATTCAGGCGGCTTTTTGTGAAAACTTATGTTTGAAGTTTTATAAGGACATTCCCGGTGTGCATAAAAAGCCATGCAATTTGGCTGTTATTGGAAAGTTAGGTCGTACCCCACCGTGCTACACATTGAGATTATTTGTTCTGTTTTGAAATTTTTACAAAGCCGCGATAACAGACTTCGAGAATGGGCATATATTAAAGGATGTACTACACAGGTACTTGTTTCAAAATGATATATGTCCCCCTCCTCTAAGGAAGAGGAAGGGGTATATATTTTTTTGAAACAAGTGCCTGTGATGCACTGTGTACAAAATCCCAGTGTTATGTGAACAGCCGATAGTTTCCACTTTAAAGAACAGTTAGCGTGGTATCTTTAGGTTGTTATATAGATGGACTTGTACTAGACATTTTGGAGAAGAAAATTTAATGATAAATTTAATAATATGCATTATTTCATGCCGTTTTTATATCAGCACAAACAATTTGAGAATACCTCAACAGAGTAATTTATATTTTGGAAATGATATTTATATGAGCATAAATCATAGATCAAGTTCCATTTTGTAAATTATGCCCAACATTTGTTTATTCTTCATGTATTTATATTTTATTTTAATTTCTTTCTTTGAGGAAAACAAACTATTTTTTTCAATTATAACCACAATTAAATTTTTTTTTCAGTCACATGAGATGCCCTCCCGTAGGCCTGCTTCGTTTCTCCGAGCTTCGTTTACGCCGCACGTCACATTGCAAGTGGTTAAAATGAGCTGATAGGTGTCAAGGTTGTGAGAAATAAACTTTGTATCGACCAAACAGTGAAGAATGATCATAAGACCGCACATAACCCTTTAGTTCAAGTGACAGCGATTTTGCTCTGTTTAGAAAGTACCAGTACATTATTACAATTGTCTTTATCTCATTGTGCACAAAAATTATTTTCAATGGAGAATTTGTGTTATAATTGACGTAGTATTGGATACGTTTTACACGAGGTGAGGTAATTTTCAAGACTTTTGTGTTTTTTTATGCAATCAACGGGGGAGGATGAATATACAATTTGTGAAATCATTTCTTCCTAACTGTTTGAAACAGGGATTAAATTTTTTAGCAAATACTAGCGGTGGCGCTTTGTTTTTATTTTTAGGTCTGTATTTAACCAGGCGCAAGCTAGCAGCCACTTTTTTGAAATGTCTGAAAACCAAATATTTATATAAGAATATAACGTTTTGAAATGCCAGCAGCCACTTAGGTAGCAGCCACATTTGAGATACATGTAAAAACCTATAAATTACGACAGACTCTTTCAATCTTGAACGCCAAAACGAACATATTTAGCATTATAAAAAGTTTGTTTCTGAGTGTTACTGAATGGTAGATACCATTATAGTATTATAAACCAAAGGCGATATTAACTTTAGTATTTTAAATTAAACTTATTAATAATATATGTAATTTATACTTCAAATTATATATTCAAACGCCGCGACTCTTTGTGTATCAGTTTCTCAACATACGTTGTAAAATAATTAAAGATAATACGTCTTTAGGGAGCATTTGATTTTTACTAGGATCAAATGTTTGGTCCTGCCTATTTTTTTTCCTGGAAATTTTGTCTTGGATTTGTTTTGGCTGCTATTTCAACCTGCATTTTTATTTTCATTTAAACAACAAAAATGTCCTGATTAACAAATGTCCTGCATTTTTTCTCACCTACAGTGACCCTGCCCTTTTATTTTGCCAAAATCGTTGATCACTAATAATAAAACATCAGGGGCTTGAGTCGCTCTGATGATGGGTATAGCCTTAATTGAACCTATTAATCTATCTGAACAGGTACCCGAAACACTTGGTTAGGTGTTGAATAGGTTATGGCAGATTGGGAGTGGTCTCAAATAAATCTGTTAATACCGAAGTAACTCGGAAGATCATTTCCGAATGAACAACATAACGTTGATCAACATAACGATTCAACCCAACAACATAATAACTCAACACAATGAAATAAAGTTGCTACTTGACATCACGTGATGAAAATGCAACATCACATTATACTAATCGGACGTAATGAAACATCAAATGAACGTAACAAGAAGTTAGACTAACAAGACGAAATAATGATTGAACATAACAATATGTTGATTTGACTTGATAAAATAATAATTAAACATGATAATAAGTTGATCTAACGTAATAAAATAATGATTTAACATAACAATACAATCAACTGACCCAACAAAACGATCTTTTAACACCACAAGAAATTGATTCGACTGAATGAAATAATAATTGCACATAACAAAATAGAAATTAACTCAATAAAATAATATTTGAATAGAACAACATAAGAACAAACAACACAATCAGACAATTTGACTTAATAAAAGAACAGGACAGCTGTGGCGTTCCATACTGATATACTAATTACTAGGTATATGTGTAATGACCGGAAGAGAACAGCACATATTTGCACACTCCACACTAAAAACCATGATCTTTCAGGTGCTATTCTGACGTACCAGGGCTAATATGACCATACTCAGTCTGGATGCGTCGCCGTAGTCAGGCTAATATGGCCATATCAGAC
This sequence comes from Mytilisepta virgata, assembly GCA_028015205.1. Lineage (NCBI taxonomy): Eukaryota > Metazoa > Mollusca > Bivalvia > Mytilida > Mytilidae > Mytilisepta > Mytilisepta virgata. Next base: position 74,997,006 of record CM051521.1, read on the forward strand.
CGGGCTCGTTCCGAGACGTACGCACTGAGGTTGCATACCATAAAGAGCTAGATTTAAACATGACCTCATCCATACCGGACCTGGTATCATTACCAGAGCACAAGCCCTCGATCCGATATTGGATTCTCTACACGTGGATGATACCGAGTGCGAAATAGATTAGCTAGGTCATAGGTATTTTTTCTTTGTTCCTCTGTAGTATCCATAGTGAAAAAACTTAATAACTTTCATAGGAAATATGCAAAGAATTACCAAAACACACACACAGAGTTTGTCCAAGGCATATATTACAGGAATCCGTTATAGTCTGTTGAAAAAAATTTTCTCCAAACTCAATCAACAAATATATTTTCGAGTAGAAATTCCGGTATGTTAACATTAGTATCTGTGTACTTGTTCTGAGAATAAGTGTCACCAAAATAAGCCTTTTCTCCATCTAATACCCGATAGGCAAACTTCTTTATTACTTATTTAGTTCAGAGGCATTGTTGGAATTGGATCACGAAAACCAGATTACAGCTTATCCGGCGCGTCTAAATAGAGTCTGCTAGAGTCTGGAAGAGTCTGGTTACAAAATATAAGAATATATACATGTTTGGTAATATTTTCTTGTTATATTTATGTTATTATAACATTATTTCATCAATTTAATAAAAAATTGTCATAATTTATGGTTTGTTGGTCGTATTAATGAAGATCGGCAAACATCTTCGTTTACTGTCATGGCGGGAAGAGAGTCTGATAAAAAATATCTGCAGCTGTAACAAATAACCTTTGCAGAGATATATATTACAACCCAATTTTACTGTGATCTAACTTTTTGGCCTCTTTTTCCTTTTTGGCCCTTTAAATCCTCAAAATGCAAAATAAAATCATGCTTAGCATTACAGTTTGCATCCAAAACCTTATTGCGCATCTACAGTTGGTAAGCAACGATATGGTAACAATAAAAATGGTTTAAATTCAAAAATGAAAGAAGAGTTCACGTCACAAGGCTCTTTGTATAATTTGGCCCTTTTTGGTCCCTCCCAGGCCCTATTTTAAAGATTTGGAATTCCAAAACCTTATTGCGCTTCTACAGTTAGTAAGCAATAATATGGCACAAAAAAATGGTAAAAATTCAAAAGTAAAGGACGAAAGGACGCAACGACGGACAGACGAACGGACGGATAGACGGACAGACGGACAGACGAAAAGACGGACAAACGAACGGCGCGACAGACGGACGGACGGACGGACGACCGCAACAACAATATACCCGAACTTTCATTCGAAAGTCCGGGTATAACAAAAGAGAGAGAAAAAAACAAGCAAACATGAAGAAAACAAAACCAACTGAAAGCCACAGTCAATCACATGACTGCTTGTTCTCTTGTTCGCTTGTTGTCTGCTTGTGTAATCTTGCTTATTCGTGTAATTCAAGTGTAACAAAATTCTACAATGCATTTTAATCTAAACGTTTTCTACAAATACCCTTAAAAATAGAATATTATAATTAATTAATTTAATTAATAAATGTTATTATATTTATTTGCAAATTACACCCATTATGAGTCACGCAAATACAAACAAAGCATTAAACAATGACAAAAAAACGCATATTATAAATAACACATTTCTAAGATGGAGACGGAGTATATTGTAACCCTGAGAAAACATTGCCAACCGAGGCGAAGCCGAGGTTGACAATGTTTTCAGAGGTTTACAATATACTCCGTCATCCTCTTAGAAATGTTATTTATTTCATTATACTGAATGTCTTGAATTTTATATGTAGACCAGGACTCGAGACATTTAAGAAAAAACAGCATTACTGAAAATAAGTGGCGCAAAAAAAAAAAAAACAGGCGAAAAAACAGACCATTACCATTGTATCATTAATAACTGCAAAAACTGCATTTGGATGCACATACTACTGATGAAAGTTGCTTTAATAAACAACAATTTCAAATTATGATGTTTATTTTTTTAAAACTGCTAATACATTTGGCATCAACAACTAAATGTCAACATGTTTAATAATTGAATTGTTTTTAAAAGAAACACGAGTGGGTTATGGGCGGCGAAAAGGGTAAAAAAGACATCAAAACAAAATTAACAGCTTGAAACAAAATCAACAGACTCCAATGCAAAACTAAAGAACATCGATGTTAAACAAACAGCTTAAAATTAAATCATCAGACTCCAATGCAAAACTAACAGCTTAAAACAAAAAGTACAAAATGTACGTGTAAAGTAATGTCGTGGAACAATAAATTACTTTGAGATGTAAGTCAATCTCATGTAACATAAATACTAGATTATTAACTAAATTTTATAGTGACAAATGTTGTGAAATGACACCTTCTAGCAATCAAGTGTAAAAATGGTACATATCCCATCATTCAAGTTAACGACTACTAACTGTTTCAGGTCAGTACGTATATGAATTGCTGATGGACTGTTTAGGCTGTTTGATTCCCTAACGAATTCCCTAAAGGTTTTTCCGTCGGCAGAAATAATCAAAATGTTATTTGATTCGAATCCAGCTACGAATATATTACCGTCGTCTGTCATTGATATTCCGCATGGCTTCTTTAAAACGTCATTGGCAAATTCCCATATTATCTTTCCATCCAAATCGCAACAAATTACTTTATCGACATCCCATTTGGTATAGTACAGTCTCTCATTCCAATATGACACGTATAAAATACAATCTCCTGGTACATGTATTAGTTTGTTGCTATCAGCAGCTATATTTTTTATTTGGAAACCAATATCTTTGATTCGAACGACTGTGATACTTTCCGAAGCATAAACTCCATATCCGGGACTAGGAAGAAGATATTTACGAACCGTTGATCCGTTCCCCATGTTTATAATTTTTAATTTTGGTTTCTTGGCTAAAGAGACTACGGCCTGATTTTTGGATAGGCAACATACATCTATCGGACTTCCAGCTATCGCTATCTCTCTTAGTAGTTTACCGATGGAATCCAAAACGACAAGTCTGTCATTGCTTCTGTCAGAGAAGGCAAGATGCCCCGAAGAAAGCATGGCACATCCCGTAATTCGGAGAGGATTCTTCCCTGCTGGGATCCTTAAAGTTAAAGTGTTTATAATTTTGTACTGATGTATACTCGTGCTTGATTTCACAATTTGTGCCTCTTTCCCTTGAATACTTATCAACGACAAATTCATTGGTGTTTCATCGACTGAAACTGTTCCAAGCAATGTGAAATCGCTGGTCATGTAAAATATTGCAGGGCTTATTTCAAATTTGCATTCCGAATCTTTCAGAATGCCTTCCGTTGGAAGAGAATCCAGAAAACACTTATCTTTTTGTGTGAAACGTTCGATTTCCCTTAATCCGAGGAATATTTGTGTTTCCGAGCCATGCTTTTTAATGTTTACTAAGTCACTTGCAGTATTTTTCAGTCTTTCTGAAGCTTCCTCTAGATTTTGATGGATAGCTTCTTTGATCTTTAGAGATTTATTATATTTAAACGATAAATCGTCAAGTATTTGTTTTTCTACTTTTCTGATATGCGTTTCTATCGTTTGGCGCAACTCTCGAATTTCCATCTTGCACCTTTCCATAGTAGACTTGAGAGATCCTATGCTATACTTGCATTTGTCTATCAGCAATTCAGACGTGTTGACAAGCTGTTCTATCGTCTTCTCTATATGATTCATCAAAGAGGAGTTTTTTATATTCTTTACAACTGAGGAAAGGGGAGATAATTGGTCACAATCTTTATGTTTCTCGGGAATACATTGAACACAGCATAATTTGTCATGTGTAGTACAAAATAATTCATATTTACAATTATGTTCATCGCAATAGTCTTTTGGTGATAAAATAAAGTCAGGAAGTTTGATATAATCTTCTGCAGATTGTGTACTATGTGATTTTGTTGCTTTGGAAATACTGTGGTGTTCGGAACATTCTGTGCAAAGTCGTTCGTCGCATTCAAAACACCATATAACAGCAATCTTATTTGAACCACGGGACTGGCAAATGTCACACGGAGTTGAAGGGGTAGCCATTCAATGCCAGAAATCTGAAAAAAAAAAATATCTATGCAATTTAAGTATCTTAGTATTAGTATCTTACTACTTTTGAGGTAACAGAACTGAGAACAATTCCCCGAGGGTATCGTCAAAAGTTTGGGGAGAACCTATAGCTAAATGAAACTGCACGCGTTGTCATGCTACTATTCTCCTATACTCGCTGCCCATCAGTTAATTGTGATTCCACCATAAGATTAGAGGCCCACCTGTATCGCTCACCTGGATATCATTTGCAGACTTCAAGCAGAATAAATTGATCGACTATCCATTTTGGTTTGCAGTCTAGAATATTGCTGTCCGGTTGGGTTCCAATCGGCTTGGTGATTTCAGACAAGAGGATCTTTTCGTGAATTTCCCATTACGTACCATGTTAAACTATGTTTGGCTGTAGCGGCCATCTTTGGTGCGGGCGGGATAAACTAAAAAAATGTCTAGACAAGTTGCATACACAGGATTTGGGAATGTAAAAACAAAAAGCTGACTTGGAAAAGGGCCATTTCAAAAGCAGCTGAAAAGGACATCTGTATAATATATAAAGCCCAAATACGAAACTAAATATAAAACATGGCCATGAACCAAAAAGATAAATGACTCGTTGGGTACACAAGCTATACTAGTATGAGAGTTAATATAGAAGAAGGTGGAGCAAGGGGGAATGGACGTGGGCGAATATTAAATAGAAATGACATTCACGATGAACAAAAATAAGAATTTGGCTCGCATGATGCGTTTTCCAATCTTGCACGAAACACAGTGAGTAACGACCGATGAGCATGGCCAAACTTAAAATAAAAAAATACGAAAACGTTGTACGAAATTAACCCTGTATCACCCTCATAGAAATTCCATTTATTTCCTGAAATTTTGAAACAATGAGGGTCAACTTTTGAAGTCATCATCTTTTTAAATTATTAAAAGAAATTGTAACATTTGAAATCAAACTGCAAAAGAATTTTCGCCACAATGTAATTTCTTGGTAGGTCGAATTCAATTTATAGCTTCCGTGCCTTTCTGGGCTAAAACTACGCCCAAAGTATCAATTATATTAATTTGTCAAAAAATGTCGACGTAATCGGGTTACAAAGAGCTTATGGTTAATAAAAGATAAAAAAAAAAAAAATGCGGGCAGCTTTTTTGAAGAATTGGAAAGGGCGTGTGGCGGTTTTTAGAAGAATTGACAAGCTATGAATGTAATAATATCGTGTTACTAACTTGCTGATTCTGTATTGGACCTTAGCTGTGTTGTTCTCGAGTCCGAGAATCAATACATAGCCAATACAGAATCAGAAAGTTCGTAACACTTTTATTAAATAATCTAAACAGTCTGTACAGCTGGTCCGTATGACAGAATAGTCTGTAAAACCGGACCGTATGAAATTCCATATTGCCCTGTTTCCAAGTTGAATTTAAAATCCGAATTAAATTATTAACCGGATAAATTTTTATTTAAATACCGGCATTTATAAAGACACAGGAAAGACGGAGGCATATTTCGGGAAATATTGGTCGTGCCAAATTTGCCATATTAATGATGTTTTTATCGTATTATTTAATAAAAGATAAAACTGTTCAGTTTCCATGTCTGAAATAAGGTTGTTAATTTTTTTATTTAGATTAAAGAGAAAATTGAAAAAAAACATAGAAATAGATAAAACTTTATTTGCAAAAGAACACTTACCTCTATATTCATATATAATATTCCAGAAATATTAATTTGATGATGATTCACAATAAGGAAGTTATCATTATATTTTTGTGTAGTTGAGGGCCAGGAAATATTTACACCCATGATTTTAATTCCTGTCATATTTCCGGGCAAAAAATAAGTATTGGAAGTGGAAGATAAATGTTGTACATTTCGTGCAAGTTTAAAATCCGTTTCATTGGGATGCATGGCAGGGCCCATAGATTGCAATATTGTGCATTTGGATATAGTGTTAAAAATGTATCCATCATATCCTTTCAATGGGTCCAGTCTCTGGGAAGGCCAGAGTCGTATGCGTACTTTTTCTGGAGCACATGCGTTCTATTCGGATAGCAGACACAATAATTACAATGCACAAGATAAAAGATACAAATGTTTTATTGAAAATTATGTCGCCCTTTCGAGCTGTCAAATTACAACTGAATTTAATACAAAACAAACTCATTCCAAATGATTTCGAAGTTGCACACAGGTCACAATTGGTCTCCTGTTGTTAGAGTTTTCCTTTTTGGCCATTCTTCTTATACTTTTGTATATTCTAATCTCGTTCTGATCTGTGTTAAGTGTTCTTACATTGATTATTCTATATTAAACTTAACTGGAAACATTTAATTAGTCACAAATTATGAATGACAATAGGTGTCCAATTATATTGTATTTGTTGAAAATTGACTCCATCTGTACTCATAAATGTTTAAGGTAGGAGGTACCTAATTGGGCTATATTTCAGATTTTTATAAAAATTTAGCAACTATAGTACGTTGAACTGCATCTGAATATAAACAAAATAATGTATGTTCCTTGAATACTTCCCGATATATGGTGTGTCAAGTTTTAGCAAATAGATGTGTAAATACATATATATAGAATGCACGTAGATATCAAATATTTAGACTTTGAGATTAAAGTCCAGTCCTTAGGATTTAAAAAAGAAGATATATTATTGCCATTGAAATTCTCTTTTCATTGATATAAAATTTATTAGTGATCACCAGATTCATTTTTTTAGAATATTAGATTTATTACTACATATGAAGAGTGAAAACCAAAATAAGTGTAACGCCGTCACGACGTCGCGATAAAAAATGTAGATTTTTAGTGTTTTTACAGACATGACGTATAGTTGAATGATTTCCACAACGAAAACGAAGCTGGTGACCCTATGTTTATTTAGTATCATTTAAAGGAAAAAGTTTACAGCAAGAACATATCGTTTTTATAGAAAATTCTAGTGATTAGTTTTTGCGAAATGACGATTTAAACCGAAATTATTAATTATTTTCGGCGGTTTTTATGTGAAATCTACAGTAATAAAAGACCTTTATTTTAAAGATTTTAAATCAACTTAACCTCATTGAAGAAATGTAAAAGCTAAATATGATTTTTTTTCGATATTTAGATGCAGTTTTGAATATTCTAACTGCACTTAAAATTTCAAGAAAATCCATAATTTAGCGGAGTTAGGTACCTCCTACCTTAACTCAATTTCGACATTATCGCAGTCATTGTAAAACGGATAATGTCGCATGTATTCAAAGCACAAGTATTTTTAATTCTCTAATACAAACTGCTGAACAAAATTACCTAGCACTCATAACCAATTAACTTTCTATAGTTGGATTCAGTTTGTAAGTATCACGTGTATCAGAAAAGAAGTTTATATTTAATGGAGAAAAATAACCACTCTCTCATCTTATATATTTTTTTGCTCCAATAGAAACCTAAGGCTCAATGTTGATTTATTTAAAACAAAACTTACATATATATAATTATTTTTAATTAAAATAACATTTTCTGGAACATATCAAATGTTTTTATAATAATTTAATGAAAACGGTCATAGGGGTTGTATCACTCTTTTACTCTTAAAGTTTTCCAACTGACATGCGGCGACTAATCGATGTAGTTTTACACTCGTTACTAACCATACTGATAAGCTGTTAAGGTTCGAATCAAAAGGAGGCAATTTTTCAAAAGTGGCCACCCAAGAACCATTGCCTCAAGTTTGATTTTATTTAAACTCGATGAAACTAGTAGTTCCCGAAATTTTTAATATCATATTGTTGATTCTATTTTGGTCCAAAATTTGGACCCCCAGACAACTAAGAAAGCCGAGCGTCATTTCAGAGATTTTTTTTACTGATTTTTCTATTTTTAGTAGCAGTGGTAATACAAGTAAAAGAGACAAATTTACCAACGCAAGCCTCAAATTCCCTTTTAGTTTTTTATACAAGATTTTTAAAATACATTTTGGTCGATTTTTCTATTTTCAGACACATCATCGATATGGATCTATGTTGCGGACTCGATCCCTGACACAACTTTGACAGAGGACCATCAACGGAACATTCTACCCACGTTAAGCCTCAGTTGGCCCATCATTTTCAATATAGACATTTTTATGTATGTTTTGCCGTTTTTGTGTGTGTGTAAAACTGGCCATACTGGTCTTGGGTCCAGACCTCCCAACACATTTTTGAAAGGGGACTGCCCAAAGATCATTTCATCAGTTTGGTCTCAATGCAAAGGGGATTCTAGAATAATTTAATGGTAGTTTTCTGTAAAAGCCGCCATAGTCCAGGAGTCCGGTTCCCAGTTTTGAAAGTGGTCAAACAAAGGATCATCATTTGGTCCAACAGTTTCAAAGGAAGTTTTGAAGTATTTTTTTTTTGCTGTTTTTTTTTTTTAAATTTATTAACAGCAGATACATTGATACAGAGTCCAGACCCTTGGCCGACATGCCTAAAAGGCCCGAGACCACAATTATTTTATAGTGCATTTTCATATTAGCATTAAGTCAAATTTAAAAAATTGCACCAGCTCAAATTTTATATTCTTTCTTTTAATCAATGTACACTCATAGCTGGAAAATGTATCAAAATAGAAAATTCTACCTTTGCAAATTCGAGAAAATCCCCAAAATGCCTTTAAGAGGTATAGCTATCATTCTCATAGCCTCTAATATCCTGAAATTGGGTAATTTTGACAGTTACCAAATTACAACTTGTACATATTTCTGATTAAAAAACTCATTAAAATTAAGTAATTTGACTCATATGTTTTATATTTTAACAAGGATACTTGAAAAAAGGCAAACAGAAAGTGGGGAAAAATCAATCTAATTAAAAACCGATCTCTCATCGCTCCCGTTTTCTGATATGTCGCGTGGGAGATCTAACGAAACCCGCTTTGAGGTCACATGTGAGTGACCTCGTAGGTGTGTCTTGTTCGACCAATGAAATTGCGGCTTAGGCGATCTTGTAAGTTGATCGTGTGGTAAAGGGATGTAACTCATTTTATTAACGAAAAAATCGTCAGTCCCCAGAATTCATAAACTCTTTTGATTGGCTTATTGATAGGAAGTCAACTCATTTGCATGTCATTATAAATTCATAAGTTCCAGTTCAATCACATGTGACCTCAAAGCGGATTTCGTTAGATCTCCCACGCGACATATCAGAAAACGGGAGCGATGAGAGATCGGTTTTTAATTAGATTGGGGAAAAATAAAATAGATACACTATAAAACTATATTCGTGGACGAGTTGAGGCGGATTAAATTGTAGTCTTGGGTCAAAAATAGAACACAGGGGTAAACTGCAGTTTTTGTCTTATATCTCTAAAGCATTCAGAGCAAAACTGTTCATAAGTTCATCAGGTCAAGATCTATCTGCCATGAAATTTTCAGACAAATTGGTCAACCCTTTGTTAGGTTATTGCCCCTGAATTGTTAATTTTAAGGAAATTTGGTAGTTTTAGGTTATTATTTTGAATATTGTTATAAATAAAGACAAAATATGAACTGCAAAAATGTTCAACAAAGTAAGATCTACAAATAAGTCAACATGACCAACATCATTTATTGACCCCTTATAGGAATTTTTGCCGGCGTAAACATTCCTATAAAGATCTCCTCTGAAACCACTAGTTGGGCCACTTGGGTCCATACTTTGGTGGAACGGTTCTTGGATTGCCCCCTTTCAAAATTGTGTCTGGCATCCCCATATTTTAAACTAGATACCCTAATGATGCTTGTGACCAAGTTTGGTTCCATTTGGCCCAGTAGTTTCAGAGGAAAAGATTTTTGTAAAAGTTAACTAACGACGACAGACGCCAAGTGATTAGAATAGCTCACTTTTTACCTTCCTATGGAAAATTCATTAAAAATCTTTTTGTCTGAAACCACTGAGTCAATTGGAACCTGACTTGGCAGAAATGGTGCTTAGATGGTCCTCTTTCAGAATTGTGTCTGATGACCTGGACTGTCAACCAAGATAGCTGCCATAGCTGAACTTAATTGAACACAGGACTCAACTTGAAAAATCATTTAAAAATCTTGTCTGAAACCAATGGGGCAATTGGAACATAAGGACCCTGTGGAAAAACCAGCCAAATTGACTGTTGCACTTAGATTTTTAGTCATGTTCAAGGTGGACAAGTTAATTCACTTGAGCTATACAGGCTCTTATGAGCCTCTAGTTACTCCTAAAAGCCAATGATCGTAAGCCGTGACCTTTCTCACTTAAGACATATCCTACTATTCAGATTTACCAATAATAAATTGTTGATATCTAGTACTTCAATTAAGCTAATAAAAATATGGGGTCACCGACCAGTTTATAGAGTTACGACGTCATTTTTATTAAAATTGTGGGGTTTTTTCATATAAAAAGCTTCTACTGGGTTGTTAGAAACTTTTCATTTTAAATCTCTTTGAAAAAAAAAACTCAATATCAAATGGAAAGATGTGTGAATAATTTAAATTTTGAAATTACAAAGAATGTTATGAGAATAAGTGATCATGTTTTAGAAATTGAACGAGCAAGGTACAAAACTAGAGGCTCTCAAGAGCCTGTATCGCTCACCTGGATTTAACTTTTCACCTTGAGCAGACCTAAAAATTTAAGTGTTGCAGTCAATTTGGCTGGTTTTTCTATAGGATTCTGTGTTAAACTAATTTCAGCTGTGGCAGCCATCTTGGTTTAGTCCAGGTCAACGGATACATTTCTAAAAGAGAACCATCTAAGGACCATTTCTGCTAAGTCTTGTTCCAACTGGCTAAGCGGTTTCAGACAAGAAGATTTTTAACTGAATTTTTCTATAGGGTCCAATATTTAACAAAGTTCGGTGTGGCAGCCATCTTGGTTGACAATCCACGTGATCGGACATATTTCTGAAAGAGGATCTCCTAAGGACCAATGCTGCCAAGTCTGGCTCCAATATGTCAAGTGGTTTCAGACAAGAAGATTTTTCAATTAATTTTTCCATAGGGCCCTATGTTAAACTAAGTTCTGCTGTGGCGGCCATCTTGGTTGACAGTCTGGGTCGTCGCACAAAAATTCTGAAAGAGGACCATCTAAGGACCCATTGCTACCAAGTCTAATTCTAATTGACTTAGTGGTTTCAGACGAGAAGATTTTTGAGTGAATTTCCCATAGGGTCCTATGTTAAACTAAGTTCTGCTGTGGCGGCCATCTTGGTTTACAGTCCACGAAATTTGACACATTTCTGAAAAAGGACCTCCTAAGGACCAATGCCGCCAAGTCCTGCTCCAATATGTCAAGTGGTTTCAGACAACACAATTTTTCAATGAATTTTCCTATAGGGCCTATGTTAAACTAAGTTCAGCTGTGGCGGCCATCTTGGTTCACAGTCCGGGTCATCAGACACACCTCTCTAAGAGGACCATCTAAGGACCATTGCTGACAAGTCTGGTTCCAATTGGTCAAGTGGTTTAAGGCAAGAATATTTTTCAATGAATTTTCCCATAGGGCCCTATGTTAAACTAAGTTCGGCTGTGGCGACCATCTTGGTTAACAGTCCGGGTCATTGGACATATTTCTGAAAGAGAACTTCCTAAAAACCATTACTGCCAACTTTGGTTCCAACTGACCTTGTAGTTTCATATAAGAAGGTTTTTGAAATTCACCCCCCCCCCCCCTTTTTTCTATTTTTAGTAACAGCAGCCATGGAAGTCGGGGATGCCAGACATAAGTTTGGAAGGGGGCCAGCCAAGGACCATTCCACCAAAGTCTGGTCTCAATTGGCTCAGTGGTTTGAGAGGAAAAGATCTTAAAAGCAAAGTTTACGCTGAATGCCGTCTTTAAAGGGCAAAAACTCCTATAAGGGGTCAATCAACGATTTTGGTCATGTTGACTTATTTGTAGATCTTACTTTGTTGAACATTTTTGCTGTTTACAATTTGTCTTTATCTATAATAATATTCAAGATAATAACCTAAAACTGCAAAATTTCCTTAAAATTAAAAATTCAGGGGCAATAACCCAATAAAGGGTTGACCGATTCGTCTGAAAATTTCATGACAGGTAGATCTTGACCTGATGAACATTTTTACCCCATGTCAGTTTTGCTCTAATTGCTTTAGTTTTTGAGATATAAGACAAAAACTGCAGTTTACCCCTATGTTCTATTTTTAGCCATGTCGGCCATGTTGGTTGACAGGCGGGGTCATCGGACACATTTTTTAAACTAGATACCCTAATGATGCTTGTGGCCAAGTTTGGCCCAGTAGTTTCAGAGGAGAAGATTTTTGTAAAAGTTAACTAACGACGACAGACGCCAAGTGATTAGAATAGCTCACTTTTTACCTTCCTATGGAAAATTCATTAAAAATCTTTTTGTCTGAAACCACTGAGTCAATTGGAACCTTTGACAAGAATTCTTTAATAATGTTTTAACCAAATTAACTTCTGAGAAACTGAAAAGAATACTTTCTCATAATGATCTTGTGCAGCTTGCAGCTCCATTTATTAAAAAAAAGTCTAACTTAGGAAAGTGGACTCTAAAACTACATAGATTTTGTACAAGATTAATGTGCCTTTATTCTACTTTGTTTATGTTCATTTTGTTTGCTGTTTAACCCCCAGGGGTATAAACATGCATTTCAAATAAAGTTATTCTTCTTAAAACTTTTTACATGAGCTTTTAACCGGTTTTTTTTCTAGTGTAGAGAAGTGTATGATGAGTTTCTTTTTTCTCGCATTGTATTATTTGTTTACACATTTTTTTATGTATTTCTGTTCTACTTTTAATTTATGTTATTTTAATGTTTAAATAATGCTGTCAACCCTTTGGGGGTATAAATTTGCATTTCAAATAAAGATATATTTAATTTCCATTACACTTATCTTTTATGAAAAACACTAAATAATTCAATGGTCGGAAGTCTGGCCATATATAACAAGATGTTTAGCTCATAACACTATTACTAGGGGCGGATAAGGGGCCTACAGGAAATGGGATTTTCGCGGAATATCGTACGTCATAGACAAATTGCGAAACAATTACGTTCAAAAACATTATGCGCAGAAACAATAGTAGGATTTGTCAAAGGGAATTTTATTTTCTTGGACAGAGGCCATCCATGACCATGCACCTGGAACAATGCATTAATTTTTATGCAAAGCATTTATATAGTAAAATATAAACCCCTTCTTTCCTCCAAGTGAAATAAAAACTTGTCAAAAGCAACAGCAAAACTCGATACCAGTTTTATAACCCGACACCAACCTTAATTGCAATGTTCGAAAGATATTACAGGAACCATATACTGTGAATTTTGTATTCGCGTTATACCATTTTTGTGGATTTCATTGGTCAAAGCAAACCATATATTTAAATTTCAATGTAAACTAGAAATTGTATCTGTAATACACGGAAATGTAGGTCTTCATGTATGAATACCCAGTACTGCCCAAGGCACATCCACTGATGGAGTTTCGTTGATACACTATGCTTAGTTCCAAAGAAATGAACCTAAACGCAAAACTTGACCAGTCGCTTAAGCATAAAATGTAGGTCATAATGACCCCAATTATTATACATTGCTCATTACTACCCAGGGCACTTCCACTGAGGAAGTTTCATTGATACACTATGCTTAGTTCCAAAGAAATGAACATAAACGCAAAACATCATAGTTCGGAGGTACAAGGGTAACTCATATGCCCCATCCACATTCGTTGGTGGGGCATAAAAACGTAAACGTGATTTTAAATGTACGATAGGAAAGTTTTTACCGACATTTGAATAATATCTTGCTATATTCCATACAAATGGTAATTGCAACTAGAACAAGCCCCCACTGCATATATATTGTTGTAGAGAACAGAAAACTATTTTCAAGGGACTGATAGGGCATTTCCAATATACAACTTCCACAATCAAAAAATGTAGAATCTAAAGCACTAACAAGAAGGGAAAAACGTCAAGGGCATTAACTCCCAAAAAAATCCTATAATGCTCGTTTTCGAACATGATCAAGGTATTGCCCATATACACCTTCCATAAATTTTTTGGTTTAAATCCATTGAGAAATGTAAAAAGATGTTAATAGGGAAAAACTAAGTCAAGAGCAGTAAATCTCACAAATATCTGATTGTGTTCATTTTCGAACTCGATCAAGGTATTGCCCATATACACCTTCCATATAAATTTAGATGAATTGAGAGTGATAACAACAATTGTTGACGGACAGACACACTCCGTGAAAACTATCAAGGTCCCATATCATCCAATGGGGGGGCCCTTATTAAGTAATAAACACTTAAAACATTTGTTTTTAAACAGGAGTGGACACACTACAGGTCTCAGCTGAGTATGCACATGGACACAGAATAATGATTCTGATACCCTACATTTTGCAAGTCAAAGGAAAATGTGTTAAAATAAATTGAGGTCAACGTCAAAAGGCAGGTGTCATACCAACAAATATCCACTTAGAACTATCTATTGACCAAGTATGGTTGGTTTATGTATTAAAGTTGCTGAGAGATGGACCTATCTCGAAAATGTGACAAAGTCACTCAAGCATGCAATCGAGGTAAAAGTCCAGAGACAGATGTCAGACTTGCATATACATGTACCCAAGAACTATCTATTGACCAAATATGGTGGGTCTAAGTATTCTTGTTTCTGAGTAATGGACTTAACCATGAAAATGAGACACAGGTCACAAAAGCATGAAATTGAGGTCAAGGTCCAAAAAATGCCTTTTTTACTCAACCAATGGAAATAAATACCACAAAATAATGAATCCAAAGTATTGTGTATTACCCTTTAACTAAAATATGACAGGTGATAATAATTATTGCAGTAGGCAGATGTGAATTGGATATAAAAACCATTTTTTTTCTTTTGCCCAGTTTATTAAATAATTTTATTATTGTCTGTCCTTCCAGGCTTTCAGTGGACCTTTGTCAGGTCGGTACTGGGCAATCACTCCATCAGGAATTAATCGTCCATCCTGTCTCATTTCTTCATACATTGGCCTTTCCCATTTTGTAAATCCATGTTTCTTTGATACATATATCTGCAAAAAAGAAATTTATATGAGTAGGTGCTATCACTTCATCCAAAGTGACCGATGAGAAAATTGACCACCTGAATCCCTCAAATATTATTTTATTGTGTGATCCCTATTTAAAAGCAAAGAAACAGCATTCAGATCTTACCAAAAGACTCAGCTAGGTTATGGTGCATCTTCAATAGAGTAATTCCACTATGCATTTCCATTAAATTTTTGACCTCAATTTCAGTTCTAGAAAAACTGATTTATCAATATATCAAGTGTCCTGAACATTCCCATTACTGTAAATACAGGATGTTAGAAATCTTTTTAGACATATTTCCATAATGGTGACTTGACAGTTAATGATGTTACACAGAAGCATGCTAAACTGGAAACGTTACTCAATATCAAACACCAAATATATATCTTGAAATGCCTGATATTATTGCTGTCCATACTGCATTGAATTTTCAGGAAAAAGAACAAAAACAAAAGTAAATATTCAGGAATACTGTTAACTATATTTGGTCAAGGTAGTTTGTAGTATCTGCTATTTTCTAGACAGTGCACACTTAGGCTGCGAGTCCAAATCCCAGTCTTCATGAGGTGTGTTTGATTAATTAAACTGAAAAAAACTGCCAATTTATTTGCCGTTTTACCTTCTGACGACCTGGGTACTTGAATTTTGCACGTCTGAGTGCTTCTATCACTGGAGCTTTGTGCTGGTCACGAGCTCTGACTGACATGATTGGCTGCCCGATGTGGACCCTTGCAACAGTTCCTTGTGGTTTACCAAAGGCACCTCTCATCCCAGTTTGCAGCCTGCCAAAAAAGTTGAACATGACGTTTATTAGAATTATTGTGAAATAATAGGGTCCAATGATATAATTTGTTTCATACCAAATTCAACAATAAACCCTTGGATATGACATGACCATAGTGGAAATGACAGCAAAATAGTAGTCCATGATTTTTTAATCTCGCAAATAAAATGCATCAATATGTAATTTTTACTATCTGACAATTAGATTAGGAAACTCTCAATATTTATTATTGTAACTGTATTGGAAGTACCTATCAGCTCCAGCACATGACAACATCTTGTTGATTCTAAGTACATGGAAAGGATGTACTCTCATTCTTAAGTGGAAAGCATCTTTACCACAGTGTTTTACCAAGTATTTATTGGCACAGATTCTGCCAGCTTCCAATGCTTCTGATGACAGCTGTTCATACTCATCCGACACTAAATGAACGCATAGTGGAAATTCGTCTACATTCGCTTTTTTCCTTCCCAGATCAAAGATACGAATTTTTGCATCTGAAAAACATATATTTGCACAAATGTATATAATAGTTCTCAGAATAACCTTCAGCCAACTGAAGTATATATCTAATTATAGGGGTGTATTAAAAACTTTTGGGAGACCGCTTACCTGTCCAGGATTTCAGCTAGAATTTAAAGGCAGTCAAATTTTTATAAGCAGATTGGTACACTCAAATTAGGAGAGGTGCAGATTCCTTCTACTATAGGCTAGCAGAAACACTGAACCTGATGTGATTTCATGGTTCATACAGACTCTTGAACTTCAAATTCTATGGCATTGAAGACCTTTAATTACTTTTCCATACCTCCTTGAAGGCTGTTTTAATGCTTATCTTTAACAAATTAAAATTTTATTTCAAAGTTCAAAGACTGGTAGGAAACATTGAAATTCAAGCACATTTCAATGACAAATCCTTAAATTCCACGACTTTCAAGCACTCTACCTGCTTCTCAATGACTTTCCGTGACCTGTGCAAACCATTGATTTTGACAACAGGGAAAAAACAGCGGAAATGATACTACTATGTATAATAAAGGAAACATAATGGAAAAATCCAATCTAATTAAAAACCGATCTCTCATCGCTCCCGTTTTCTGATATGTCGCGTGGGAGATCTAACGAAATCCGCTTTGAGGTCACATGTGAGTGAACTGGAACTTATGAATTTATAATGACATGCAAATGAGTTGACTTCCTATCAGTAAGCCAATCAAAAAAGTATGAATTCTGGGGACTGACGATTTCTTCGTAATCAACTTACAAGATCGCGTAAGCCGCAATTTCATTGGTCGAACAGGACACACCTACGAGGTCACTCACATGTGACCTCAAAGCGGGTTTCGTTAGATCTCCCACGCGACATATCAGAAATCGGTTTTTAATTAGATTGGGAAAAATCGAGACTTCCAAAAGCGGAAGAAAATCATGGCTGGAACATTGGGTGTACCCAAAGAATGAGTACATGGCATGTTTGGTACAGCTAGAAAATCTGTGACATAAAACTGCTCAAATCTATGATTATATACAAAACTGATGTCAGAAACTAGATACTCAAGCTTCAGCTGTTCATACTAGTTAGAGTCCAAAATTATTTCAAGAAAATTGAACTGTTACTAAAGAATGAATACAACTTTATTTTTAAATCAATAAAATAATTTGGGCGGCAACGAATTTGGTGGGTCGGAAGGAAACGGCAAACAAACCTAATTTTATTTTAGGCCTAGTTCGAGTCCAAAATTATTTAAAGAAATTTAACTGTTACTAAAGAATGAATACAACTTTATTTTTAATCAACAATAAAATAATTTGGGTGGCAACGAATTTGGTGGGTCAGACGGAAATGACAAACAAACCTAATTTTATTTTGGGCCTAGTTCAAGTCCAAAATTATTTAAAGAAAATTTAACTGTTACTAAATTATAAGAATGAATACAACTCTATTTTTAAATCAACAATAAAATAATTTGGGCGGCAACAAATTTCGTGGGTCAGACGGCAACGACAAACAAACCTAATTTTATTTTAGGCCTAGTTCAAGTCAAAAATTATTTAAAGAAAATTTAACTGTTACTAAAGAAGTACAAACAAGGCATGTTTGGTATGACTAAAAAAATTGATGGTAAGTCTTGTGTCTACTATAGAACTACAGGCTCAAGCTTCAGCTGTTCCTAGTTTCAAATTCAAAGTTACTGATATTTCACAAAAATTTATGATACTATCGAATTTTTGCCACCATTATTATTTGACCACAATAGTTACCGGCATTGAAGATACCAAGTCAGTGGTGACTATTGTCCTTTCAAGAATAAAACTGACTTTTCTAAGTTTGCCAGTTAGATTAGGATCCAAGTTTATATACCCAGGAATTCAATTTTTTTATATCAGACTTGAATCTTCTTGAAAACTTGCATTGTGTTAAAGCTCAGTCTTGTTCAATACTTTCATCATGACTTTGCTGTTTTCTTATTCACCCTTAACCTATGCCAAAGACTGACCTGGTACACCACGACAAAATCTTGACTTTGGGTATGGCTTATTCTTACAGTACCGGTAGCTGAAAGTAGAAATATGCAGCAATTTCATAAGATAAAAAGATGGATTCTCAATAAATTTGAGAAGCAACAGCTAAGTACTTCAATAAATCTATAATTTGATCAGTTGATCTGAAAACATGTTGGAATATTTTCTGGCCAAATAAAACACTAAACTGACAATAATTGTTTTTCAGTCTACATGAAGCCCCCTGGCCGAAAACAATTTGAAGGTATTTGGAAGCTGTTTCCCCGTGTAAAAATGTGAATAAATGTTCAAGTATTGCCGATGACGTTTCATAACCATCGGCTTTTTATCAGAGCAAACAGATATTCTTGTTCAAACCATTGTACGAAGTATAAGCAATGAAAAAATCCCTGGGAAATTTAGAAATCCCCGATAATATTGAATTCTACCCGGTAATGGGGTCAAATTTCCAGAGGTTCTGGGAGAAATCCAGAGCATTGGCATGTATAAACTACATATTCCTTTTAGAAATATATTCTTTCATATATATGTGTATACAATCATGTATCATTTAATATGAAACATGTCTGGTCAATATCATAAATGTTTGTGTCAGAATTCCCCAAAACACTTGGTTCAAATTTCAGGACATCTTCCCAACCCAAGTCGCGCCTTTTAAGATCCAATTCAAATATGAAAATTCTTGAAAAATGACTAAATGTTTAAGTATTGCTGATGAAGTTTCATAACTGTCGGTTATATATCAGAGCAAACATATTTTTGTTCACAACATTTAACGAAGTATAAGCAATAAAAAATCTCTGGGAAATTTATAAATCCTGGAGAATATTGGGGTCCACCCGGTAACCCAGTAATGGGGTCAAATTTCCAGGTTCTGGGAGAAATCCAGAGCATTGGCATGTATGAACTACACATTCCTTTCAGAAATATATTCTTTCATATATATGTGTATACGTGTATCATTCAATATGAAACACGTCTTATCAATATCATAAATGTTTGTGTCAGAATTCCCCAAAACACTTGGTTCAAATTTCAGGACATCTTCACAACCCAAGTCAAGCATTTTAAGATCCAATTCAAATATTAAAATTCTTGAAAAATGACTTGGATTGTGTAGGAAACGAGGTATTAACTGACAAATTAACTTCTTTTTCAAGCACTGCTAAATTCATAGCCATATTCTCAGGGCATGGGACCCCTAATGCCAATGGCCCTAATAAATTTATTTTCTATTTCTAACTAAAGATGAACATTTTACTGTCGATACGTGTAGGATTACTAGCAACCACACTATGTTTTTATTTAATTGGTTTTCCTAGTTTTCACAAGCCAACTGCTCATATAATCACAGAGAATTACTTGGAAAAATGTGTATATTTATCAATAGCTTACCACCGTGCTGGTCGGCGCCCCATTTTTATCTGGAATAAGAAAGGAAAGACAATTCATTTTATTTTAATGATTGGAAATCAAATAAATTTTATTATATATTTTCCAGAATGGATTTTCTTCATTTAGAAACAAGATGATAATGGATTTTTATCAATGCACTTGTTATTTGGACGTCGACATTACTTACATTTTAAGAAGAGGCTTAACGGAAGTTCCGGTTCGATCACCTGATATATTCAAGGGACATCACCAACAACTGCAAGACATTTTCATGCAGAAACAACTTGACTCTTGTCAGTCTTGAGTAACATTAGAAGAATGAACAATGAATGGTAAGCTGTCAAATGCACTGGTAACAGAAGGAGAATGATTATTTTCCAAAAAGAAAAGGGGGAATGATTTACTAAAAAAGTTCATGAATTAATAAATGTTGAATAAAATAAAGTGTATTTATATTATATTTTTGTGGTACAAATACAAAAAGCTTTTTTTAACATCATTACGTTACAAACACATCAACAACATAACCTCTAGTGAGCTTTTGAAACCGACATAACTGAATATCTGACAAATTTACAAGTGTAACGGGCTTCCCTTGATAAATACAGAAGTTATAGAACCGTAACAGGTTTATAACCACCCTCCATTAGCTGCGCTAGTGGAGTACTCCTTTAGCTCAGTTGGTAGAGCGGTGGACTACTGAACCAAAGGTTCCGGGTTCGATCCCCGGTTGGTGCGGTAGGTAATTTTGGGAGACAAATCATGCTCTACTGTTACATTGGCGCCCAACTAAAAAACCCACGATTGTCAAAAAGGGCTAGTTGGCAAAAGGGTTGAAGTTGGATATCGTCATCGTAGGACGATGACTCTTGAGGTGGGGGAAGTGTAACGGGCTTCCCTTGATAAATACAGAAGTTATAGAACCGTAACAGGTTTATAACCACCCTCCATTAGCTGCGCTAGTGGAGTACTCCTTTAGCTCAGTTGGTAGAGCGGTGGACTACTGAACCAAAGGTTCCGGGTTCGATCCCCGGTTGGTGCGGTAGGTAATTTTGGGAGACAAATCATGCTCTACTGTTACACAACATTTTATTTAAAAAAGTAATACTTTACACAGCCACAGGTACTTGGGGACAGGACCCCATATGGTTCACCTATGATATCGTACCCCCTATGAAAATTTTTTGTTTTTTGCGAACTCTGTTATGGCAGTAATGGTAAATAGCGAGAGTTTCAAGTAAAAAGTCCAGGAAATATTTGGCACAGGTTTAGATATTTCCTGGACTTTTTACCTGGAACTCTTGCTATTTACTGTTACCGCTATAACACAGATGGCACTAGTATCATCATTTCCATTGCTTCTCCTCTATGTAAACAAACCGGAGTGACTTACCTTCTCGATTTATACATAAGAATAACCCGCTGTGGATATAAAATACGGCTTGATAATAATATCCTTGTTAATTCCAAGAGAGTAAATATATCTAAAAAAATCGCAACAACAAAAAAATACTTTTCATGGGGGTACCATATGGGGTCCTGTCCACGAGTACCTGTGATACACTACTGACCTTTATTGTGTTTGTATTTTGTTACTGCAAATGTAAACTGATCTGTCAAAGGTGAATCTCTGGACAGAATGGACTAAATTTATATTTCTTCCATTTTTTTTTTAAAACCTAACATATGACAGTTATTTCTGTGCATGTTTTTTGTTATGTTACACAGATATGTACAAGGGAAGGATGTAAGAAAAACATTTTTATTTTCAATTTTGGTTATTTTTTTTTCCTCTACTGAAATCCCTAGATCTGGATGTCCATGTGTAATCAGTTAATAATCCCATCTTTTGCAAACAAAATGGAATAAAATGCATTTGTACCATTATGAAGAGGAAACTTGGATTGACCAAACTTATTTTTTATGTTTCTCTTACGTTTTACCTATAATTTTAGCTTCAGCTGGAACACTATGTCCTGGCCATCACAGCTGTAGAGTTCACCCTTACAACACTGTAAGAAATTAGGCCCAACCAATTTGACAATATTAGGCTGAAAATATTTTGCTGTTTTCACAAATTTTTAGAAACTAGAGTCCTGAATTAATGAAGTTACTGACAGCTGGATTAATTAACACAAATTATTGATTAAGAAAATACAGACCTCTTGTTGAACTTTTCATTCCTTTGTTGCAAAATAATTAGAATTGTCATATAGAGTTATTTCCCTTGTTTTGTTTGTTCCCACAAAACTGCAAATAAAACATTGAAATATGTCAAAAATCATTATTCCAATATTTTTTTTTCATAAAATGAAGGAATAAAATTTGTAAAGATCTTCTCCTCTAACACCACTGGGCCAATTGGAACAAAACTTGGCAGCAATGGTCCTTAGGTGGTCCTCTTATCCGATGACCCTGTCCTTCATTCAAGATTGCTGCCAGAGCTGACATAGCACCCTATGGGAAATTTACGAAAAAATCTTCTTATCTGAAAGCACTTGCCCAATTGGAACAAAAAGGAAAAATATACCTAAGGAGTTACAGGCTCCTGGGAGCCTCTACATGTAGTTTGTTATTTCATAAATTATATAAAAACTTTATCTAAACCCTAAGCTAAACACTGTACCAGATGTATTATGCTTAGCAAACTCAGAAGTTATGTTTACTAATGAAAGAATTTTTCCAGTGGCCTATGTGATTTGAAACAATCGTATTGAATTAATGCTCCATCTTTTGGGTAATAAAATAGTCACTTACAGTCACTTGAAAATTATTAAAAATGAGGGGAGAAAATTTTCTGATAAAGTGGAAATGGTCAGTTTTTAACTTATGAGTGTAAACAGTTTAAATTTTAATATTTTAATATATTACTTGGTTAGCAGATGCAAGTAGCTGAGTCTGAACATAAAAAAAAAGAGACATACCTTCCAGAGACACAAAAAAACATTTGTCTAAGGAATTTCCAATGAAAAGTATATAACTCTTCTTTTGAAATTTTAAAAAATTAGGTATAAAACTTTGGTTTTCACAAAATATGCACATATTTGAGGAATAAAACTTTAGAAATAATGGAAGAAAATTTTATGTTTCTTGGATAATTCAACAATTTGATTAACTAACAAAAAATTGTCTTATTATTCTAGAACATTTTAGAAACTTTCAAAATGTTAAAAAAATCAGCACATGAACTGAGGTTTCCAGAAAATAAATTTGATATTGTGGGTTTTATATATTCTATGCAGCCAATGTATATGATATGTAGAGTTTATATAATTTTAAATTTATGAAACCGTGGTTTGTTGAATAATTTACAATGGGTATTACCTGAATGTATTTTTGAAAATTTATCTTGAGATTATCATCAATACAAACAAATGTGGCATTAGATATGTGCAAATTTTGTGTTTTTAAATGTTATACCTGTGTGCTTGAGGTGAATGGAGTATAGAATTATATTAATTTTTAATACAGTATTTTACCTTATCATTTTATCAGTTGATGATCAGCATGTAGCAGAGAGACAGAATCTTTTAACCAGACTTTTAGATGCTGTAAAACAGGTATTATTCAATTAACAATATAATTAAGATCAAAATCATTTGTTAAATAATTTTTGGCATATGTTAAAAAAAAGGTTTGTAGTTCCATTCACTGGACTGACTTTAACTATTTATTTAAAAAAAAAAGCCTTACAGGTTTAATTCAAGGAATAAGTAAAAGGATAATAAGAGATTAAGTCTCAGATATTAATTTTTATATGATCAGTGCTTTATATTTCTTTTGTATATGCTTTCAGTGTCAGGTGAGATTTGGTGGTCGTACAGAGTTAGCAGCAGATGCTGACAGTAGGGTATCTTGTTTGTGTGCTGCTTGGGAAGCAGTATTGCAACATGGGTTGAAGCAAAGCAGCAAAGCTTTTCAAGCTCTCAAGTATGTCTTCTATGTCTTACTGTTCTTTGGTTTTACAGATACAAAATTTCTATGCATTGTCCTCAGATATATAAAATCTTCAGTTTTTTTCTTACGATTTCCATGATATTTTTTTGCAAATTTATTACATGTATTCATCTTCAGTAGTTTGTCAGTATATTGTTTTCTACTGTTTTTGAAGTGAAAAAGGTAAAAATTTACACAAAAAACTATGTTGTCAAATATATATTGTTGTTATTACTTTGATTTTTTATAATTGACTTGTTCAAATTTGTTCTTAGCAAAGCCCATTGTTTTTTTACCTTTTTACTGTTTTAGACAAGTAACAGAAATAACTGGATTGAACAAAGTTTCTGATGTGATTGCTGATATTACCAGTAAAGATGTAGAACCAGGTATTTATATATTGAGGTCCAAGCAAAAATCTGTAAGAACTGCAGAAAGGGGATAGGTGCAAAAAATTACTGTACCAGATCATATTTGTTTATCGGAGTTTTATGCTAACATTAAGCTCAGTGAGTGGACACATTGCATTAGTTGAGAAAACAACAGTAGCTGGTGTGAACCACCTACCTTTTGAAGTAAAAGTGAATTAAGGTCAAAGTCGATCACACCTTGCCAACAAGTTGGAATCAAATTCACATCTCATTGTTGACACTCTAGTTATCATTAGTAGCTGACAAATTACCTAGATGATTCAGTCACTTAGATTGTTGCTTAACGTCCAGCAGCAAATATTTCATGCTTCTTTAGGACGAGAACCAGTTCAATTTATCAAACAATTCAAAAAGGGGTGGAACAGGACACAGTAACCTATTTTGACTGCCACTGTAAAAGGAGGATGGTTGGGTAGGGTCGGACAATTAAGCCTTCTGTAGTGGCATTAGCCTACTCTTTTTCGAAAACTCCAGAATAAGCCTGTAGCGTGCATGGAGTGTGGCATTCTGAAAAACACGTTACCAACTGTGGTCTGTGGTCAGGCTTTCTGTATTATGACCTGACATCCCCCCAATGAGAGGGTCTCCCCTATACGTCACCTGGGGACGCGCTAGGCAGCTCTGTTGGTTTAGCTCCTGTGAATTGTCACATGTTCCTAGCAGGCAATTAGAGTATACACAAAAAAAGATGCATTAATATGAATATTATTGAGAAGAGAACAACAATTGAAAAGGTACTAAAAATATTTGTATTGAAATTAAGTATTTTTTGTAATCCTTGATTGTCTGCGTTTGGATTAATTATATAATATTCCTTTAGCTGTATTGCCAAATGAACTGAAACTGAGTGGATGGACACACATAAAATTTTAGTGTTTTATGATGGCCAGCAAACCACTGTTTATACTTGATTGGTTTAAATTTAAAATCTTTACACAGAAATCTCTTGACAATTTGAACTGAAACTTGATGAAGCATCTGCAGAATAGTGTCTATAAGGTTTTTCATAATTTGTCCTTTTTCAGCCAAGGAACTTATTTAGCTGTCACTGAAAATTCTAATTTCTAATTGGATATATTTATAAAATAAATCACCTTGAAAGTGCATGGGTAAATGAATTGAAATTTTTTTAAGGAGGTCCTATATACTTTGTAAATAGTGAAATTTCAATTCCCAGAGGCTGACCTGATACTTATTGTAGTTGCTAAAAGCAGTTTACAGATATCTCATTATTTTGCAGTTTTTGGAAGCAAAAATTTTTCCTTTATTATCAGTTTTCTTTGTTAATTTGCAAACTGTTAACATATAGAATTTGTTATTTTTTAGAATACTGGTTTTATGTAATGGAACATCTAACAAAACATGAACAGGACAGATTCTTTACATTAAAGCACATCAACACAGATGTCGGCAGAGGGAGAGCATGGCTACGGGCATCTTTAAATGAACACTCCCTGGAACGATACATGCATATGTTGTTGGAAAGTGATGAGTTACTAAGGTATATTTATTCATTTCTGTGAAGTTGTTCAATACCATAATAATTATTGGTTTTTATAGATTCCTGTAAAAAATATTATACTCATAAAATTAATAGGAATTAAAATCTTGTTCTATTTTAAACTGGAAAGTGCAATATGGAAAAGATTTTCAAATTTTCAATAAAACAAAGGCAACTTTGGAATATTAAAACTGACCAGATTCTTGATTTGCTAGAACTATTTAGATATCGGTATTGTGGTTTGCATGGGTACTGTTGGGCTACAAATTTAAATATTCAGTAAAATACATCTTCCATGTGCATTATTCTGAGAACAGAATTTTTTTCTTTGGTTGGGGAGTGGAAAGGGGGGGTGGGGGTACTACTCTCACCCAATATGTCATTTGATCTATTCACAATTTCAAAAATGTTTGCTACTCTTTCTAAAGATTAGAAATGAATTTATATATTTAATTATGAGTTTGTCTTCAGAAGTCAGAAGCCGTATGAATTTATCATTGTATGTTAGTACAGAACTATTTTTTTTGTGACTTCAATTTCTTTTAAAAATTGTCTGCTATAAATTTCTAATGCACTGCATTTTAGGAAAAAGTGTAATCGTCTTCAGTTTTCGATCTACATAATTTAAATATACAGTATGGTTTTCAGCTTTTATACATCGTCGCTATGTATCTTTTTCAATACATGGATCATTTGCACTAATTTTAAATCTTGTTAACATCTTTCTTTCTTCTTTTTTTACCAAATAAAAGATATGGCTGAAAATTAAATTCAAATTTTCTATAGGTTTTTTCCATTAATTGATATGTCTGACACAATATTCTATTGCTGTTTGGAATTTATTTAAACTGGGTAAAAATATCATTTATAGCCACCATTATGAAAGTTGGGCTTTCCTAAGAGACCAAGAAAGGAACAGTATGCTACCAAATATGGCTGCAGGTAATAATTCATTGCACACATTGATTGCAATCAAATCACTAAAATACAGTGCATTGTTTTAAGCATTTACTTTTGATATTTATACTAAGTGTAGCATTAACATTAAGGGTCGGTGAAGTCCAACCTTATCAGCAGGTTACCCATGGATAACGTTAGAGAAATGTGTAGGCATAACATGGGAATGAAAATTTTCAAATGCAGAAAAAAAATCAAAGTATATTGTGAATATACCAACAATAATGCTGCTGCAGCTACAAGAAGCTTTAGAAATCACATCCTAAAGAATGAAAGAAAATAAATGGAAATCAGAGTAAAAATAAACTTGAATTTCTTAAAAACAAGAGCCCTTTGATTCAAAATTATTTATGATTTTATAAGATTCAACCCTACACAATTTTGAGTTGCATGTATATAATAATATCCTAAAAATATACATTTAAGGTCTTGGATCTATACTGTTTGCAATTAATGTGGACAATCCAGATCTCAATACAGTAAGACGTCCTACTACAGCGGTCAGTATTCCAAATACCAGCAAACCAATAGGTCAACTGGAGGAGGAGTTACGTCCAGTGATTGCTGGAGAAGAAAGTCCATCAAGCTCATATGGTTTGTTATTTGAAATAATTTTGATAATCATGTTTACTGTACAATGAGTATATTTGTTTGAAATCCTTCCTGTGGTAATAGACTTATCAGGACTTAATTTACATTTATATTAAACAAAAATAAGAAGAAAATGGTCCTTGTGTTTGAGTGTAAACTGCCTTTTCTTTCATTGATATTAGGTTACTATAGTAAAGTTTGTAGCTAAGTTTTGTAGAGTAAAACCTGTCTTACTATCTTGTGACTGATGTTATATCTTAGATACATCTTTTGAACTACATATACCGGTATATAAGATCCAGTCATCAATGGATTATAATCATTGGAAAGATAATGAAAAATATCTATTTTAGCATCCAGAATAATCAAAATATTTAATTTATTAAACTATTTACACGTATTTCTTTACGGGAATATTAATAGAGATACACCTCTTGGAAAAGTTCTGTTATGCATATTTAGCAGTGATATAGATAGTTTCTCTCATATGAAACAGCCAAAAGTGAAATTACCATATCAGACCTTTAGGGCAAAAAATCCTTATCAATATTGTGACATCATAATTGTTGCGCCATAAAAATCCAGTTCAGATTCGTAACCCACCACGGTTTATTCTTTATGTCGCAACTGCTATATAATCCAATATCAGTAAATAATGGTAAACTTTGAATGATGTAGTTGATGAAATCGAAGAAATATTCCGTATTAACTAAGGTATTGCTTCTTTCTGATACCAGTTCCAATACTGCTGAGGACTTATTATTAATAATTTGTAGAGAAAAGGGGTAAAATTTGTTTGTTGGTCACTGGTAAAATTCATTGGTCACACTAAAAATACATGATTTTGTTTATTACACCCTATTTTCCAAAGCAGTCCCGATATCCCAGGACCCATAACAGCCCTCAGCCAAAACCTTGTGCTGATAGGCAGCCTCTGGATGATATTGGTACTGATATCAAAAAATGGGTCTATAAATCTATATATTTTTATCATACTTTAATTTTTTTACCAGATTCCAAAAAGAAGGAAAAAAAGAAAAAGAAGAAAAATGCACATGTTGTTAGTTTTGATGATGAAACATCAGAAGGTTTATTACACCACATTCCTCCTTCTGAACAATATTCAGGTGCTTATGAAAGTGTACTGAAGACTTTACAACAAACTAGTCATGATGATACACCTGATGTAACTGTATCACTAAGTTCACTGGTTGTGAATACTAATACTCGGCTGAATAATTATTCATTCAGTAGAGAAATGAGTACGGCATCGAGTGATGTGTCAGGGGATCAAGCTTCAGTGAGTTCTGCAGACTTTGATGTCAGGTAAAAATAATATCCTGTATTACTATAAAGTTAGAAATTTTTGCTCGAATTTATTATTGTGTATTTTTCAGATCAAAAAGATGAATGAATGCAATATGTTGGACTTTTTATGGTAGAACATATCTTGCCAAAATGAAAATACAAATTTTGTTTATTGCAGACTGCATTTTTTACAATAATAAGAAAATTACATAAAATTCTGAATTAATCAAAGTATCTGAAATTGTTTAATTGATTGCCTGTTTTGATTGAATCATTGAATTATTACAACTTTTAGTAATTTGACCCTCCTTTTGTTGAAATAGTAATTGCTTTAATTTATATTTTCTGTATCTCTTACTACACAAATTAACCACAACACCTATATGAGAATTTGTTGGTTTATAGAAAAAAATGGAAGGATTTTCACAAGCGCAAGAACAAATTTTTGCAGTTGTTGTAGAAAAAATTGAAATGTAGTTAAACATTTTTACTGCTGTTCTGGACTTCAAAAAAAAAAGTACCACATATACATTATAGTTGTATAATCAAATTTCTATTCAGTGTTATACTTCTTTTTTATTCAATCTAAAAAATTGTGGTCTCTGGTCAAAAGGAAACCCCAGCTTATCCAAGAATTTACAGGGGAATGGAACCAATATGATAAGATAAATACTTGGAGTTTTCATTGCAAAGCATGGAGTTAATAAGACATGATGAAATGCTAAAACTGTTAGTTATTTTGTTGTTGTTGCAGTAATGTCCACATGCAGCCATTAGATTCTGCAGGGGAACCAATAGATATTGGAAGATCACTGCATAAAACAGCATCAACTGATATACTTGGTTCATCAGGTGGGTAAATTTTTAATCCCAGACTAGGAAATTTTACTAAATTCAACTGTGTTTCTGAGTGATCATAGATCATAGATCAGTTTGAGATTTTTGCAAGAAGAAATAGGTATTGCCACGAATTTGAATCTCACATGTACACTTCAGAAGATAGTTTTTAGGGTTAGGTTGCTAAGCAACCAAAACCCTTATGCCGTCGGCCGTTTGGTTAGACAATGAAGGAAACTTTGGAAATCTGGTGTTTTGTGGAAAAAGTTGGACCAGAAGTTTTTGAAACTATGTTTTTATGAGTAAATATGCAAGCTTATCTAGGATTGAAGCTTAAGCAAGGCTAGTTAAGCAGCTTTTTATCTCGATTTTGGGATATGACACATGCGCAAAGAAACGAATTTCTTTCCGAATTACGACTATGTTTATATTGGAATATCATATAAGAAAATAAACATTCCGCGGTAAAATAGTCCTAATATTTGTTGTTGCTGTTGTAGTTGTTTTTTAATAGAAATGTAACTGAAACACACCGAGAAGTGTAATTGTCCAGTTATTTAATAAAAGATGTGTGTTTTATTGACGATTTCCTTTTTGTTTTGAAAGCCGTGTAAAGTATTCGCGCCTTTTAAAATGTACCAGATATCGGCGTAAGGATTTTGAATGTTTACTGTGACATTTGCACGGATATTTTCGACTCCGATCTTATTTTCAAAAGATTTCAAAGGTAAGTTCCATTTTTGTTGTGAACGTGATTGTTAACTTATACAGAACATATTTTGCACATTATTTGCTTATTCTTCTTGTAATTCAGATGGTAATTTGTGTATTTGATAACCTTTTGACCTGATCATCGTGACTTCATTTTGTCAAACCTGTTGGTCAGTGATAGAATTGCATACAGGTTATTTGAAATGCTGACAACTTGCACATTAAGGTTGAAAAACACTGTTTATCATTAATTTAGAAAACGGTATTATCGAAGGTATAATGGGTTTATTTTAATTGAAAGCTTGAATGTTTACGTTCTGATCTACCTGTGAGTGTCAATGTAGTGTAAATAGAAATGACCCCCTTCTACAATTGTCCAAACTTTGTCTTTTTATATAACCTTAATAACTTGAAGACCTTTGATTTCTGTTTATTTTAATTCATCAAATCATTATTATGCGTTTGTCTTTTTAAAAATATTCAATTTAGAGTGATAATTCAAGAAGCGTTAGCCGACTCGTGCTTTCTTTGATTGATTAGTGCATATTTATGTACAGACATGCGCAGTAAAGTTGAGTAGTAGAACCTTCAGCTCAGATACACTGTGTTGCGAAAATATACGTTTTGAAAAAAAGACTGTGGACTAGTTGATTATATTTTATAGAATTTTATTCTGGTATGTAATTATTTGTTACACTACGGGTTAATTTTAAACTTTGGGATCGATACTTGCACATGCGCTTATATACTGTTCACAAAATTTGCATGTATTTAATATCCATCATACCATGTGCCAAGTTTGTCTTAAATACTTACAGACCTGTGACTACTGTTTATTTTATTTCGGAAAATCATTCTTATGTGCTTGTCTTTTAAAAAAAAATCAATTTAGAGTGATAATTTATGAAGCGTAAGCTGACTCGTGCTTTATTTGATTGATTAGTGCTGATTCAATACGGACATGCGCAGTAA
Source organism: Mytilisepta virgata (assembly GCA_028015205.1). Classification (NCBI taxonomy): domain Eukaryota; kingdom Metazoa; phylum Mollusca; class Bivalvia; order Mytilida; family Mytilidae; genus Mytilisepta; species Mytilisepta virgata. Next base: position 75,028,063 of record CM051521.1, read on the forward strand.
AGTGTAAAAACATTGTCATTGGTATTGACTGTTGAGCTGCCCAGGTTGTATTATTTTATACATTGTGAATAGATACCCATTTTATTTGAGACTGCCGACTTAAGTTGATGATATTTTAGAAAATTTGATCTTTATCAGGTATGTTATTACTGTCATAGTCATAGGTTGTGTTTAACAAACATAGAACTAGAACACATGCGCAAAAAATATAAACAATTCGTCATTTTTGTCAAATCTTCATTTGTACATTGGTATGGACTGATTTAGAATGCAATAATGTTGTTACTTGTTTCGATAATGCATTAAATGTGCAAATTGACATTAAAACCACGGAGTTTTTTGGTAAATTTGTTCTGTTCGTTATTGATTGATTGCGTTTCCCTGCACATGCGCATTCAGATATAAACAAATCTTTCCATTTCCCACGTGTAAAATCGCAAAAGGTAATTTGTTAGTTATGTATGTGTGTGCATAACAATTATTTTATAAACAATACTGGACCAATGAATACACTAAAAGGGCAACCCATTTATGTTATATTTTTTTGTTGTTTTTTAAAAATCATTTTTATTATTACACTATTACATCCTACAATGTATCTTACTGTTTTTAATATGCACTTAAATCAATATTCTTCTTCTTTCGTTTAAGAGTCGGACTCGTACAGAGTGTTGATTGACACTCCTAATAATTATACCCCACACAACAAAATTGCAGAGGGTATAATGTTTTTGAATGGTCCCTTCAAAGATCAGTCCATGAATAGATTTCTCAGCAAAAATATTGATCATAGGCTTTTGATATAAAGACATTTAAGTACATGTAATAACATGTATACCACACGCAACAAAGTTGCAAATGTTATAATGTTTTTTACAGGTCAGTCCATGATCAATATTTCAATAATAGATTTCTCAGCAATTTTTAATCCTAGGCTTTTGATATTTGGTATTTAGCTTTTTTAGGGTTAGGTTGCTAAGCAACCAAAACCCTTATGCCGTCGGTCGTTTGGTTGGACAATGAAGGAAACTTTGGAAATCTGGTGTTTTGTGGAAAAAGTTGGACCAGAAGTTTTTGAAACTATGTTTTTATGAGTAAATATGCAAGCTTATCTAGGATTGAAGCTTAAGCAAGGCTAGTTAAGCAGCTTTTTATTTCGATTTTGAGATGACACATGCGCAAAGAAACCTCCATATTTTCCGAATTACGACTATGTTTATATTTGAATATCATATAAGAAAATAAACATTCCGCGGTAAAATAGTCCTAATATTTGTTGTTGCTGTTGTAGTTGTTTTTTAATAGAAATGTAACTGAAACACACCGAGAAGTGTAATTGTCCAGTTATTTAATAAAAGATGTGTGTTTTATTGACGATTTCCTTTTTGTTTTGAAAGCCGTATAAAGTATTCGCGCCTTTTAAAATGTACAATGCTATCGGCGTAAGGATTTTGAATGTTTACATTTGCACGGATATCTTGGGAAGGATTACAATCAGGTTTATTTTCAAAAGATTTCAAAGGTAAGTTCCATTTTTGTTGTGAACGTGATTGTTAACTTATACAGAACATATTTTGCACATTATTTGCTTATTCTTCTTGTAATTCTGATGGTATTTTGTGTATTTGATTAACCTTTTGACCTGATCATCGTGACTTCATTTTGTCAAACCTGTTGGTCAGTGATAGAATTGCATACAGGTTATTTGAAATGCCGACAACTTGCACATTAAGATTGAAAAACAATGTGTTTATCATTAATTTAGAAAACGGTATTATCGAAGGTATAATGGGTTTATTTTAATTGAAAGCTTGAATGTTTACGTTCTGATCTACCTGCACATGCGCAATGTAGTGTAAATATATTGTAGAAATGACCCCCTTCTACAATTGTCCAAACTTTGTCTTTTTATATAACCTTAATAACTTGAAGACCTTTGATTTCTGTTTATTTTAATTCATCAAATCATTATTATGCGTTTGTCTTTTTAAAAAAATTCAATTTAGAGTGATAATTAAAGAAGCGTTAGCCGACTCGTGCTTTCTTTGATTGATTAGTGCATCTATAATACTAAATTTACGAATTAGCCGAATAGGCAGCAAAATGCGTGGTTTCAAATAAACGATGTATGGTTCAGATTATAAAGGTTATATATCGGATTTGACAATCTGTATTTATAAATTTAAACTGCAGTTTTATTTATGTGCAAATGGAATTTTTATGCACTTTTCCGATATGAATTCTCCCAACATATCCTTTAGAAGGTTCTCGAATGCACCATTTTAACACATTGATTTAAATAAATAAGTATGCACATATTTTAAATGTCTTTCTGTTTGAAATTACGGAAAAAGAATAAAACAAATTAAAAACATTGTCCTTCGAGTGGGATGTTTCCGCTTCATGGATTGTTTTTCTACAATAACCAATTTCTACTAACTGTAAAGGTTATGAACTTTGAAGATTATGAAGAAGTAAGGTAAAGTTCAGAGGAATTCCTAACTGTTTTTTGTGCTCGGATGTTTACCTTGCACAAAGTGATAAAACCAACCATTAACTATTTTCACATTATTTGTTATTTGACCTTTCTAAATATATCTCTACCATACAATTCTCTGTAAGCCCTAGATAAAAATATTTTTAACAAATGGCCATCTTTATCATTAACGGCGAAATTTATCTCGGACATCTTTGATAAATATAAACGAGGACAGCACACGCAGCCACACACTAAAAATGCTTTTATCGTCTGATTATTGGATATATTTGTGAATTAAGCCTCACTTGCCCTGCCCATGATGGCAATGGAACAATTGGAACAATTATTTTCAAAAATTTGCTCTACCAAACTCACGGCATCTTTTGAAAAATTCATCCGCCACTAAGGAAATGTTTACTTTCATATTTACATGTATTCTGAAGGAAAAAGGTAATGCACTATAAAATGTGTATTAAATGAACTTTTCATCAAGTTCCAGTTCAGAATTAATTTTAACAATAAAAATATAGACAATTTATGTGGTTGTGTTTTCGTCATAGATTTTGACTTTGATGGAACCTTAAGGTCCATTTTGGTAATTCTACGTGGCATACAGTCTACTTCATCAGTGGATACATCTTCGGTAACGAACAGCCGCATATGACAATTGGGTCGCGTTGACCTACATTTCACGCTTCATTGACTTTGGTTAAAGTTTGCATTAACATCCATTTCTGGAATACTACATCATATATAGACATGAAACTATCAGTTGATACCACCTACTTGACAAGGAAGTTTATGGGAAGCCAACCACAACATCCATATTGAGTTCCTGTTCCATGAATAACATGGCCGCAACAACTTTTTATTGTCAATATGGCCACCATAAAAAAAAATGGTTATTTTCCCGCGCCCGCGCGGGTTCAATGTCTAGTATTTATTGAAATAATCATCAGCAATGTTTGTACAAATAAAAGTCAAATGCTAGCAACCTAACCCTAGCAGTGCTATGCACTTTGATTTATGCCCTGCCTGTGCATCCATTTGTCCGTACCGAATCAGGTTAAAGTTTTTGGTGAATGTAGTTTAGGGTGAAGTTGTAGTCATATCAACTTTGAAACTTCGTACACATGTTCCTTATAATGTGGTCTTTCTAATTTGCATGCCTTTTTCATGGTTCACTGAACATAGAAATATGATAGTTAGGAAACAGTATATTCTCAGGTTAAAGTTTTTGGTGAGAGTAGTTTAGGGTGAAGTTGTAGCCACATCAACTTGAAAGTTATAGGGACTGTGCTGTGCTTCGCCAATGTCGCAAAATGCAATTTTTTATTTAATCTGGTGGCAGAATTTTATAGTTGGTGATTTTTCTGGAGACAGAATTTTTCAATCTTGTTTGAAAAAAAATCTGGCATTATGTGAAAACATTTTGAAATGGTGACTAAGAAACATCATTTGTCTGTTTTATATAATTATCTTTGATAATTGAACAGTTTACATCAGGCTTATAAACATAGCAGCTGTTTAAATAGTTAATAAACACATAATCAATAACTTGCAGGTGCTGAGAACAATTCAATTCATAGTCAAAGGTAATATTTTATCAAAATTTTTATTAGGTAGTTTTATTAGTCATGAAAATAAATATGCATGCTTTTTAACACCTTTAATAGGTGTTTAAAAGCATTTTATCATAAAATTTCCAATCAGCAAAGATTGTGATGTCAGTTCCAATTTAACATCAACAACAATCAATGTTTTATTAGGCTTGCATTCAAAATAAAGGTCGTTTAAGATGAAAAATGAAAATTAATTGTCATCCAAACTTTATTTCATCAAAAGGTCATGTTATTTCAAATAGTAATGAATAAAGAACGATCATGTACATGCATATGTTTCAAAAAGGCCTTAAAGGGGGAGGGTGACTTGGCAAACAAATGTTGAAAGTGGCAACAAAAATGATTCTTTGGAGATTTTTTTGGCAACAAGTTTTTGAATGCCAACCCGACCCCTGAGTTAGTACACATGTTCCTTATAATCTGGTCTTTCTAATTTGCATGCCAAATTAGGGTTTTGATCCCATTTTCATGGTTCACTGAACATAGAATATGATAGTGTGGAAACAGTTCATTCTCAGGTTAAAGTTTTTGGTGGAGGTAGTTTAGGGTGAAGTTGTAGTCACATCAACTTAGTACATATGTTCATTATTATGTGATCTGTCTCAGTTGCATGTCAAATTTGGGTTTTGACCCCAATTTCATGGTTCATTGAACATGGAGAATGATAGTGTAGCGAGCATCATGTCCTGTGGACACATTTTCTTGTTTATAAGGATGAAATGGTAATGACCTAATTTTTATAGTACATTGATGATAAGTAGTTAATTCTAGTGATATCATTCTTTTACTGTTTGTCAAGGGTGACCTATAATTGGTAAAGAGTTTTTCAAAGTCTTGGTTGTCATATAACCTTGACATTATCGTGTCAAATCTCTAGTGTAGAGCAGACAAGACATATATATATTTTTTATTTTAAGATTAAAATTTCTTCAGAGATAAAGTTTATTAGCTTGGTCTTAAAACATAGAATGTGAGATCATTGTTTTAAAATGATGGATATATATATATATATATATATTGTTTTAAAAAATTATTGTAATTTCTTTGTAATTTGAGTTTATTTTGAAATATATTTCTTTTACAATGGAAATCATATCAGGAGAATGATTTCCCACAAGCACTGTCATTTTTGAGCATTTTATAAATTTTCAGTAGCACTATAGTCCATTAAACACAGAAGTTTTTTAACCTCCATCAGACACATCTTTCAGAAGAAAATAACTCTGTTTCCGGTCCAGCATATTTGTCCATTTTCAAACTGAAATGTGAAATTCTGTCTGATTGGTGTAAAGAATTATCTAACAGTGAGGTATCCATTGATTGGTTGAAAGATTCTTCTTCTTCAGATTCTGATTGAGCTACATGTATTTCCTCAATCTTTTTATCTGTTACTTCCTTGGCTTTGATCAACATTTTAGCAACTCCTTCTAATACTGATTGTCTTCTAAGATGATGAAGTTTGAAAGATGTACTATCTTCAATTGTACATTTGAATAGTCTTTTGTCTGTTTGTTGTATTTGCATTTCTGGAATGAAAGAAATAAAACCATATAACTTTCGGTTAACACTGCATAAAGTTACAAAAGTGTGAAATATTAATGTGTATTCTTCATGAACTTTCCTTATATTAAAAGAGCAAACATTAAAACCCAAATATATAATCTGTCTGGATGTCTTAAACAGAGTTGTCTGTTTTTATGAATTTGTTGAAGATACATGTAATATTAAAGGTTACATTCACAAAGTCGGATTAGATTTTGACTTTAATTCAGTATTTTTTATGATGTTTTTTTCTCTAATTTCCTTAATGTTTTTTTTTTAAAATGTCTTTCATAATAAATTGGTAAATTTGACTTACACCCAAGTCTTAATTATTGACCTTTGCAAAATTTGATAAAAAGTGACAAAAAATAAAAATGTTGTTATATATTTACCTATGAGTTTTAATTGCTTTACAATTTTGTCTTGTGTACTCAGTAATTTTTTAAGTTGATTTTTGTTGTTATATTCTCCCTTATATTCTGCCATTTTTACTTGACCTGCTTTTCTCAACAGTAATAAAATTGTTTTTAATTCAAACTCTAACTGGGAAGTTTTTAATGTCCTTGACTACCTATTTAGGTCTCGCACGGACGGTTTATTTAATATGTTTTATTTTGTATTAAGTAACGTAAGTTAAGAGTATAATTTCGAGAAAAAAAAAAAAAAAAAAAAAAAAAAAAAAAAAAATTTAATCGAGGAAGTTTTTAGAATTTAGTGTCAGTGGCCTAAATATGTTCGAAACTGGTGATAGCCGAAATTTGATGAGTTGTAAGCCAAAAGTGTGTACGGATTTTAGGGTTTGAGATATTTCGGAGCTGAATAAGTAAGAAAGTTGATGTGGAACGGAATTTTGAATTTAGGAACGGCGGTATGGACGGTATTCCAAAGTTCTGGAGGGATAAATGTCGTTGGCGGCTATGTCTGTGATGAACAGCTAGGCAACGGCATCTTCGGTTCTGTTGTCGATGGTGTGGTTTGCAACTCTGGTGTTCTAACTAGTCAGCAACCTAGCAGCTTTTTGGATATGATTTTGTTACTATACTAATTTAGTTTATACTGAGAATGTAACAGAAAGTTAGTTATCTGACAGGAGTTCTCGCTTTTCTTACGTAGTTCCTGAGATAAAACTAAGCTATCTGCGGATTAATGCCAAAATGTAGGATGTTATTACTAGTCTGACAGGGGATTCTTTATTTATTTTATTTATTTTATTTTATTATTTGAGCAGTATTATTTTGGGGGGGGGGGGGTTAAAAGGGATCGCGTATGTTAAATAGTTGAATTGAGACAGAAAGTTAGTTGTCTTACAGGAGTTCTCGCTTTTCTGACGTAGTTCCTGAGATAAAACTAAGCTATCTGTGGATTAATGCCAAAATGTGGGATGCGACTAAGGTTATTACTGGCCTGACAGGGGATTCTTTATTTATTTTATTTATTTTATTTTATTATTTGAGCAGTATTATTTTAGGGGGTGTTAGAAGGGATCGCGTATGTTAAATAGTTGAATTGAGACAGAAAGTTAGTTGTCTTACAGGAGTTCTCGCTTTTCTTACGTAGTTCCTGAGATAAAACTAAGCTATCTGTAGATTTAAGCCAAAAATTTATTTTATTAGTATTACTTTATGGGGGTTTATAAGAGAGTGCGTATATTAACTAGCCGAACTGAACAGAAAGTTAGTTGTTTTACAGGAGTTCTCGCTTTTCTTACGTAGTTCCTGAACTATAACTAAACTATCTGTGGATTTAGATCAATGTGTTACCTATATGTATTTATGGTAGTTTATTTCTGAAATAAAGTTTACCAGCTGTGTATAGATATATTGCTGGTTATTCTTTTCGGGATTAAGTAATGTTTGGATGGTAAGATTGTCTATATTAATTTGATCCAGGGCTTGTCTAAGTTTTTCTCTGGCTGGCTCGTGCGCTGTACAGTGCAGCAGAAGATGTTCGATGTTTTCTGTTACGCCGCATGTTGTACATAGTGGTGAGACCTGCCATATATATTGCCCTATTTGCCCAGCCAAAAGGGTATGTCCTAGTCTTAATCGTGTGATAGTTTTGGTGTGATATCTACCACCTTTATAAAAGGAGTTTTTTTTAGTAATATTAGGATTAAGTTTATAAAACCAGGAGTCTTTAAACTTGTCCCACATATTTTGCCATTTGTTATTAAATATTTGTTTGACTAGCACGATAAATTCGTCTGAGCTTAGTGCAATATTGATGTTAACTCTATCATTTTTAAGTGCTAATTTGGCTAATTTATCAGTTAGTTCATTTCCTAGGATACTTACATGGGCTGGTATCCATTCTATTATGATATTTATATTTTTTTGCTTGAGGTTGAAAGCTAAAATTTGAATTGATTCCAGTATGTCTGGTCTACTTGATTTATTATTTTGTATAGATTTAACGGCGCTTAAAGAGTCCGTCAAGATTATAATTTTATCGTATTTGCGGTCATTGTTGTGGACCCATTTTAGTGCTTGAAAAATTGCTACCATTTCCGTTGTATACACAGACACATCGTCGATCAATCTCACATGAAATTTTACCCTCTCCTTTGGTATTATATAGGCTGCTCCAGTTTTACCCGAGTTAGGATCTTTTGAGCCATCAGTATATATTTTTAAATGATCTTGGTATTTATTGTCCAGATGTTGTGAAGTTAAATTCTTGATTATATTAGGATCGTCTTTTTTGTCTAGATGGTTTTTTAGTTCACATGAGGCTTTTGCTGTTTTGATTACCCAAGGGGGATAAAGTGGAGCTTGATGTTTAACTATATTTATATCATTTAATTTATTATCCTTTAGTTCTTCAAACTCATCCATAAGAGTTATATTTATACTCAGAAAATTTCACACTTGCAGGTAAGTAATTCTCTATTGGTTTATTTTGACAGCTTGTCAGTCCAACTGACACACCCCCCTCTTGTTAATTTCACACTGTGTTCCCTTGGTATTGGCCAAATAATCCATTATCCCTGAGGGTTACACAAGTAAGGTGTTAAAGGAGATTTAATTTTGTGTAGATAATTAACTGTATGTAATATAATTATATAGAGATCAAAAGACCAATACAAGTTGATCTTTTTCTTCTCTCACAGGAAATGAAATTGATAAGATCAAAAATATACTGTGATTTTTTCTTTTTGAAGTTTATTATTCTAACTGTAAATATTTGATGTTATCTATATAAGTATTTTCCTGTAATTATGTTGTAGCTTATTTTGTGAGAAATTTTCCAGTTAATTATTGCTTTACAATTTAAGAAATAATTAGTCATACTGAGTTGCAGTGTTCTGACAATTCCTTTTTTAGCTCACCTGACCCGAAGGGTCATGTGAGCTATTGCTATCACTTGGCGTCCGTCGTCCGTCGTCCGTCGTCCGTCCGTCCGTCCGTCCGTCCGTCGTCCGTTAACTTTTTCAAATGTTAACTCCTCCAACACCATAAGTCCAACTGCAACCAAACTTGGTACAGTTATTAATTGGTATGGGTGCTACAAATCTATTGTTTGGATTTTTGATTCGTATAAAAACATGGCCGTCATGGCTAAAAATAGAACATAGGGGTAAATCGCAGTTTTTTGCAAATAAGTCAGAAACGGTCACAGATATCAAAATTCTGGCAAAGGGTAAAAGTGATCCTCACCTCAAGATCTACCTGCCCTGAAATTTTGAAGAAGATCCAACCACTCATTTCAGAGTTATCACCCTTTTTTTGACATTTTTGGCTTTTTTTATGTTATTATTTCAAAAATCTTCTCCTCTGAAACTACTGAATGGATTTGGATAAAACTTAGCATGATTGTTCCTTAGGGTATCCTGCACAAAGTTTATGCTTCGATTTTTGATCCATTGAAAAACATGGCCACTGTTACTAAAAATAGAACATAGGGGTCAAACAACAGTTTTTCGCAAATATCTCAAAAATCATTAGGTTATGGCAAATTCTGGCAGGTTGAAAGTGTTCAGCATGATGAGAGCTACCTGTGTGCTTATTTTCGTGAAAATCTGTCAACTGATGTTAGAGTTGTTGCCCTTTTTTGACATTTTTGGCTTTTTTTTATGTTATTATTACTAAAATCTTCTTCTCTGAAACTACTATTCAAAATCAAATGAAACTTGGTAAGATTGTTCCTTAGGGTATCCTGCACAAACTTTATGCTTCGATTTTTGATCCGTCGAAAAACATGGCCACTGTTACTAAAAATAGAACATAGGGGTCAAACAACAGTTTTGCGCAAATATCTCAAAAATCATTAGGTTACGGCAAATTCTGGCAGGTTGAAAGTGTTCAGCATGATGAGAGCTACCTGTGTGCTGATTTTCGTGAAAATCTGTCAACTGATGTTAGAGTTATTGCCCTTTTTTGACATTTTTGGCTTTTTTTTATGTTATTGTTTCAAAAATCTTCTTCTCTGAAACTACTATTCAAAATCAAATGAAACTTGGTAAGATTGTTCCTTAGGGTATCCTGCAAAAAGTTAATGCTTCGATTTTTGATTGGTCGAAAAACATGTCCGCCCTTACTAAAAATAGAACATAGGGGTCAAAATTCTGTTTTTTGCTATTTTTTCCTGAATTATAGAAAGAAAATGAAGATGAAAGCTACTTTCAAGGTAAACATGGTATCCCGAGTTGAATGGTGATGATGAAAGTTTGTTTTGGAGGGTCATTTTTAAAATGGCTGCCATTTTCCCGCCATTTTTTACACTTGCTCAGATTTCAACAATATTTGGTTTTTAAAGTAAACATGGTATCCTTAGTGAATGGTGATGATGAGATTTAGTTTATAGCGCATTGTTTGCCAGGTGAGCGATTCAGGCTCTTGAGAGCCTCTTGTTTCAGTTTTATAGTTAATAAAGGCATTTAACTTTTTGAATGGTTATTACATTGTTTAATGTGAAAATATAAATCATGCCAGGAATTTATTATATAAAAGTTCATATTTAAAAGATTTTCACAGTAACTGGATTTTTTAAAATAGTTCATTTTAAAAAGACATATTTTTTGCAAGTTTTTCATGCTCATATCCATAGTTATTTTCATCTAAAAATTATGACATAAGTTTAATTTGATTGAGTTTTTGTATTTGTAAAATATCACCCAATTGCCAAACCTTATGAAAATTTCAAGAAATTTTATTCATTGCCAACTTAGAAAGTCAATACACGGTACAATCTACATGGTATTAGATAAGGCTAAAAAGATCTAAACAAAATATTACAACCTTTTATAATTAAATTTATTAAAGCTTTTATTTTTTCTAAGCTTCATCTACACTATTCTTTTCAATTCAGAACCTGAAAAATTAAAATTAAAGAGGAAAGAAAACTGGAAAAACCAAACTAAACATGTCATCAATAAATTTCTTGGACCTTCTATATCACAGATTATATTATATATAATTATATCTATAATGTTTTTTATGTCCTGCCTACGATAGTAGAGGGGCATTATGCTATTCGGTCCGTGCGTCCATCCGTCTGTCCCGAATCAGGTAAAAGTTTTTGGTGAAGGTAGTTTAGGGTGAAGTTGTAGTCACATCAGCCTGAAACTTAGTATGCATGTTCCTTATATTCCTTATGTTGACTTTACAGCAGTGATCTTTCTAATTTGCATGCCAAATTAGGGTTTTGTCCCCATTTCCATGGTTCACTGAACATAGAAATATGATAGTGTGGAAACAGTTCATTCTCAGGTTAAAGTTTTTGGTGAAGGTAGTTTAGGATAAAGCTTTTTAGTCACATCAACTTAGTACATTATGTTTGTTATTATGTGTCTCAATTGCATGTCATTCAAGGGTCATTGAACACAGAGAATGATAGTGCAGCAGAGCATCATGTCCTGCGGACACATATTCTTGTTTATGAAAAGGCTTTGGCTTTGGTAGAATTCTGTAAATTTTGAATAAGAACCAATGTTATATTTTGAAAGTTAACATGGCTGAAACTTTTTGAAACAAAGCCCACACTTGTCTAACAATATCAAAATGGTTTCTATGCATGTAAACTGTTACAGATTCATAATCGGTATGAGGCGTCACCATGATTTGTTATAAGTGTGGATACGTTTTCTGTATCTGGGTCACAGCAGTTCCCCATTTAACTTACATTTTCACTATGTGCACAATAGAAGTTTTAATTCTAAGTTGAAAACAATATTCATGTTATCCATTGATGTGAAGCATAACTAGGATTGGTTGTGTAAATATTTATTTTTTTAATACCTGTGGATTTAAGTAGAAATTTCTATTTAAGAATGCCATCTTACTTTTTTTTGCAGTTATCTTAAATGCATTTGAGGAGACATATTTGTAACCTTTAAAATTACAGTTCTTTCATTTTTTCCAGTTGATTCATCAGAACACAGTTCTTTAAGTGGAACAGATGTACAGTCAGCTGCTTTTGCACTTGATGTGGTACAAAGAGGAATGGATCAGAGGTAAAATAGCAGTCATCTATCATGTCAGACTTCATTGTTGTCAAAGCCAGCATCAGTCTTGAAAACAGTATATCGCTAGCAGAAAACAGATTTGAAAAGAATATGTTTAATTTTATTTTGGAAATTAACCTACCTACATGACATATTTACTATCAATAAACAACAAAATGGATAACAGTATGGGAAAAAATGACATGCCAATCAATCAACACCACCCAACATACATAATCCTGGACAAAAATTGGACAGATGTTAAAATCAGCTTTCAACCTGTGACCACATTACTAATGGTATCGTCACCATATTTTAGATCTCTTTTGCTGTCTGAAAGGCATAAGACATTTTACAGCTTGTAATTGTGAAGTGTTTGCTTTTTTTTGTCTGATTGCATATTTGTTAAAATATTAGAATACCAAGGGATCTCAACATTTCATATGTTAAACAAGGATATTCACAGTAGTACAAAAAAAATGATGAAAATATTTCATGTGTATTATAACTACTATACCAGTATTGATCATAAATCTATCTACACTGTAGTTGATATTTATCTCTGCTTAATTTAATGATCAGTTTTCTGCAAAGATTTCTTGTTCTCTTCATATAAATATAGCCTGGCTTTCTAAATCGGGAAAAAAATTGCTTCCAGTTGTGTTTAAAGTGCATAAAGCCCCAAATAAATATACCAAGTGGATAAACATAACTTTAACTTTACTACATAATGTACAGTTGAATCACATTATCTCGCAATCGCTTGAGTCGAAATTTCGGTTATGTTGAAATTTTTTTCTGGTCCTGACAGGCCAACAGTATAATTTATTATTTTAATTCCTTTTATCTCGAAATTCGATAAGTCGAAATTTCAGTTGTGTCGAAGTGATATTATGTACAAAGGAAATATAATTAGTGCAAATATAAACTCATTATGTCAAATTTATTAATCATCTTTACATGTTAATAAGGTGTGACTTGCCGAAAAGAATATTTATAAAATCAACATGAAAGGATTATCAAATTGTGATTTCAAACAAATTGTAATTAAGAAACAATAAGAATTTATGAGACAATCATCATTAATCAAAATCATTTGATTACGCTAACAATTAAAAAACGAATGCATGGAAAGGAGTATAGCAGTCATTTAATGTTTATCTCCCTAGTCCAAAACTCGAGAATTTCCAGCTCCTCTTTAGTTGAACTTCGGCTATCTGGACCCCAATCCCATAGTCCCTTGCACTTCAAGATAATGAGATTCAGCAGTATATAAACATAATTTTGACTGGTCCTGCATTGTGCTCTAAACTTGAACTCTAAAGAGGAACAGTCTATACATTGCAAAGGCTCTTATACCTTGCAAAGGCTCTATACCAAACCATTGCCTTTTCCCACAGGTATATATCAAAATGTTGACTTTTCCAGCAGTAACTGAACTAAAATAGTTATCTACTTCTTCTCCATAAAATATTATCTGAGAGCATAATACCTCTACAGATAGCTATATGGGAGAACAGTTTTCTGATGAGAAGTCCATTAAAGAGTAATGGTTGACTGAAATATACATATATTTTTCAGTTATACATGTAGAACAGCAGGAGATGGTGGAAATGTAAAAGAAAATGTAAAGAAAGATGCCATGTCTACAAGTTAGTATATTTACTAAATAGCAAAAATTACACACTTAACCAAAACGTGACAAAGTAGTGTACAGCACATGACCCTTTTTATGTGAAAAAAAAAAGTCACATGCAAAAGAGTTAAAAGGAAAATCGGGGCCTCGGTGGCCTAGTGGTCTAGGTAGTTCGTCGTGACTACTACTAATCACTAGCCTGTCAACACTGAGGTTGTGAGTTCGAATCTCAGCTGTGGCGGAGTTTGTTCGACTCCGATCTTAATTGACAAGGATTACCAATTTTCTACCGAAGGCCGGTGGTTCCATCCGGGTACTCCGGCTTCCTCCACCAATAAAAACTGACCGCCGCAAAATAGCTAAATGTGCTGAAAATGGCATAAAACCCCAACTAAACTAAACTAAACTAAAAGGAAAATCAATGAAAATCTGAAGAAAAAAATTAATATTTCACCGGTCTTGTGACATGAGTTATTTTTGTCACTTTTGTATCTTCTGTCTTGAAAGGTCTAGATTTTTATAGATTAAGTGCTAAAATAAATCCTTTAAACTAATTTTATTTTGGTATATGTTTATGATAAATAATGTATGCTTAAATTTATACATTTAAGATGAATTAAAACAAGCTGTTGTAGCCATGATGGTTAGGAAAGATGAAGTAGAAGAACAGAATAGGTAATAATTGGTCCGATGTTAGTAATTGCTTAGTTAAACTGGAGCCATACTTTTCCTAGGACCTTCTCAATTTGTCCATACCTTGGACCAATATGAAAACATTTTTAGTAAAATTAAAAAAAGAAATTTTTCAATTATTCTCTGAAACGGCATTTGTTGGGTCAAATCATTTCCAACGTTAATTGATTTATACTTGTTTGATCCTGTCTCAAAATTTTTTGCAGCTTGGACTTTGACCAGTATGGCAACAAATATTTGAAAATCTGATGATAATGGTTCATGGATAGTCCATATTAGTTATTTAAAATTTCTCAAATTGAAAGGTTATAGGGCTCCAGCTGGAGGTCAATTTGGGTGAACAAGTCATCTTGTAGTGTTTGACTTTGCCTTACCTCTTGTCAAAAGCAAAGTTTGAGTTGCCTATAAACTTTATCAATCACCTGATGCATATCAATGATCATATCACGAATATGACAGCGGTTTTGAAGAGAAAGTTGTGACATGTGTATTGCAAATAAAACCAAGCTTCCATCTTTTCCTGATCAATAACAGAGGGAAAGGATATGGGTCAACTCGGACCATAACAATCAGACCTCAGTTAGAATCATTTTGGGGGTCAGGCTCACAACTCGGACCATAGTAATAACGAATATTATTAGGTTTTATATTAAGTCCAGAAGCATTGATTTTGACTGTATTGTACACATTTTGGAGGATAGGTTTGAGGAGAGTGACTTAGAAGGTTGCCCTTATCCACTTATATTGTAAATGCAGAGAGGTGACTACTGAATAAGAATTTCTTCAAAAAAACATTACAAATATGATAATAAGACTAGCTATCAAAAAACATGATCATGGTACTTTACAACACTTCTTAATGACTTCTACCTATTCTCTCTCCACTTCTCCTTGTCAGCTTCAGAGAGAGAAGTCACTTCTCCCTACCATATTGAAGTAGCTCGAGCTCTGCAGTGAGGGGTCTATAAGGAGAAATAACAAAACTACAGCTGAATTTAAAAATTATCTTTGAAACAGCAAGACCAGTTAGGACTGGCTTTGATATAATGATTCATGACCCTGAAAATTTGTGTGGGGTCCAAACACGGCCAGCTTCACAAGTAAAAGAAAAAATAGGCAAAAATATGATTCAAATATGACAATTAAGGAATTTTTCCTTAGCATCTTGAGATATCCAGACCATAAATGATCACACGATTCCTCAAAATGTCAAAAATCATCGATACAATGTAATGGCAACGACCTATCTTATTATTAGCAAACATTGGAAATGCAATATATCAGACTTATTTGTATGTATGCAGCGTTCAAACAACGAAAAGTGTGTCAACTTGAGAATACATCATTCCGATTTTAAAATTTTGGTTCAAGGTATTTTCAGTCAAAAAGAAACATTATTTACAGTCAGTTGTGGTCTTTCTTTCTGAAAGTCCAGTGTATTATTGGGAGAGTAAAATCTGCTGAAAACATTCAAAAGTATAGACTTTTGGGATCTTCTAGTCTTCTTATTATTATTTGTAACAACAGAGAAAAAAAAATGCATTTTTATATTATTTCATATAAATTATTTTACTGCACTTTGTAGCTTAATGTTTTTTTTTT
The DNA here is from genome assembly GCA_028015205.1 of Mytilisepta virgata. NCBI lineage: Eukaryota > Metazoa > Mollusca > Bivalvia > Mytilida > Mytilidae > Mytilisepta > Mytilisepta virgata. Next base: position 75,044,079 of record CM051521.1, read on the forward strand.
TTACATAGGAATTTGCAGATGGTGTTACAACAAGAAATGGATACATCATCAGCACTGAGATCAGAGATGGAGGAAATGAAAGTTCAGTTTTCTCTCAGACAAGAGAAGGATGCTTCCAAATATCAGTCACTACAGAAGTAATTATCATATCTATAGTATAATATCAGTAAACCATGTTTGTTAGTTTGACGAAATGAATTTGATTGTTTGTTTGTTTAGTTGGGGTTTTATGCCGTTTTCAGCATATTTGGCTATTTTGCGGCAGCCAGTTTTATTGGTGGAGGAATTGTCAATTTAGATGGGAGTTGAACCCACCCCGCCAGAGGTGAGATTTGAACTCACAACCTCAGTGTTGACAGGCTAGTGATCAATAGTAGTCATGACAAACTACCTAGACCACTTGGCCACCGAGGCCCCAAATGAATTTGAAGTACATGTATATTAATAAAAGGAATTAATTCTACTATAAAGTTAAAGGTTACTATTTTACTGTCTTTGTTGCAATTTGTACAGGCATTGACATTTTTGTTCTTTAGCCAACACTGCATGTGTTCTTACGGTTAAATTTTTAACGGCTTTCTGTTGAATTTGTACATGAGAATTGAATATGGGTTTACAAAGTAATTATAATATCATAATTTTCATTATGTCTCCCCTCTTTCCAGATATATAGTGTAAGTCTTAAAGGTTTCCTGAGTGCATTGATTTCTGGTTTTCCCATATGGCAAAACATGGACTTTGTCATTACTACCAGTATATATTGAGAAGTTTGTGAATGCAAATTCTCCTATGGTTTACATTGGAATGAAACAAAACTTGACAAAATAGCTGCATGCCATTTTAGTTGTAAAAGATATACATTTGTAACATGCATTTTTTTATCTAATTTATTTTTGGGGTTTCCCATAGCAAAAGACAACATCTGATAAAGTCAGTATCAGAAAACAAATTGCCATAATATTATTCTATATTTTAGGCACGTAGAGACTTCAGGTTCACCCTATTATCTTCTTGATTTTGATTGAAAATTGAATCGATAGTTCGTTAACTTAGATTTTGATCAATTATATAATTTCAGAATAAATAGTGTCGGTTTATGGCATGATGAACTAAAATGATCACAAATTTTAAAACTTTTCATTATATCCTATAAAATTGAAATACATGTATAAATTACGTAGTTAATTTTATGTACAGTATTGATCAAAGTAATGGGTTTATATATTCTGTATAAAAATTATTCATTACATTTGATGATGCATAATTTTATTCCAGAGAGAATGATCTTTTAAAACACCAGCTAAGACGATATGTCAATGCTGTACAGATGTTGAGGGCAGAAGGGTCACAAGAAGACAACAGTAAGTCCATACCGTATACAATAAAATTACTGGATATGATGTATGGATCAATTACACAATACTAGACATCAGTAAACAGTGTAAATCATTGTTCAAAACGGATTTACCTCAGAATTAAAAGATTGTATGTTATAAAACTTATGAAGAAAAATTTTGGGGTTTTCAGGAAAAACTATTTATTACTACAAAATTGATAAACCTCTAGATTTAAAAAAAAATGAAGAAACATTTAATCTGGCAAACATCCTTAATACATGTAGTATTGTATATTGTGAAGTGTGGAACTGACTCATTTAGTTGTGCAACTGTTCACACTGAACAAAATATTTTTAACATTACAGTACAGTTGGGAATTCCTGTGGAGGAACCACAGCCTAATATACCTCCTGCTAAATCTAATATAGACTATAGCCACGAAGCTTCAGAGTATGAACAGAAACTTATACAGGTTAGTTAGTCATGCTTTTTGTCTTTCTTAATTCAGCTTTTGCCATGTAAGACAGGCTCTGTTAAACTATTTTTCTTGGTAGTCATAGAGTTATTTTTCTGGTGTTAACACGGTTGTATTGCATTGTAAATATTCATGGTTTTATAATGTTACCATGAAGGATGATCACTGGTCTAATAGGAAATAAATAGGATTTGAAATAGGTCTTTTAGTTTGAGAGAACATACGAATTGTAAAAAATAAGCAAGAAAAAAATATAGGTTAATTTGCTCATTTTAGAGCTATAAGGCCTTGAAAAATTGCAGGAAATGAGTTTTCTCTGGATTTTTTCTCGTCTTGGCATCGGCAATTTCAGTCTCTAAAAAATGTATGAAAAAATAAAAAGGATTTCGTAAGATTTTGTCAATTACCATTTTATGGTATATATGATTGAATTATAAAAGAAAAAGTAGAGGTTCATGGGCAAAAAAAATTCATGTTTAAGAAATGGATAAAACCAGAGGATGTTGAAAATCTGACAAAAAGACCAAAACATGACCAGCGAACATCCTTAATGTTTATCGAGGGTGCAACATCACCTATATCATCATCAATAGTACACTTAAAACTTTCATTTATGCCATGGTTTTTATAGGTTGCAGAAATGCACGGAGAATTGATGGAATTTAATGAAATGTTACATAAACAGTTGAACTGGAAAGAGTCCTATATACGGAGATTACAGCAAGAACTGGTTGATTTAAGAGGCCCTGTAAGTCTTTTTTAAACATATATTGATACAAACTTGAATCCAATAGGATTAAGAATCAGAATTCCAATTTATTGTGGTAGAAATTAAAAATATTTGTTCATTTGGAACCATACTTAAATTCAGTTTTTTGCCCTTTTAAAAATTAAATTTTGTATTAAATACTACCTGACAACAGTGAGGCTGCCATGGAAAAAAATATTAGTTTCTATTTTATTGCTTTGATTGAAGGGTTTGTAATAATCCTTCATATTCTTGAAAGTTTTTTTAAATTAGAAAATCAAGAATTTGATAGTACTTTGGTTCTACATAGTTTGAACACCACTAAATAACCTCTGTATTTATTGTACATAATACATCCCAGGAAGTTTACCATTGCAAATGGAAGTCCTGAAAACTGAAATTTTACAAGAACAGTTTTTAAAATTTTGTTGATTTTTAGGACCAAAATGAACAAGCCCTGTGATCTGCAAAACCAAGGGTGAAATTTGGGCTGGCTTGAGCCACCTATTTTAAAAGTGAAACCTAAAATATAGCTAATGTATTTAATTCCCATGTTATATGTTAGTTTACATGTAGAACTACCGGTAATATAAATTTTCTTTCATGCTTGCAGTTACCAAAAGATTTACATTTGACAGGGGACCAACTGTCCAGTGATTCAGATAGGTTTGTATCAGTTAATAGAGGAATTATCATGCTATACAGAATTTTTATTTCATGTCATCATGTTATATATAAGATACCAGTAAAGTTTCTTATTTGGTCAAATAAGTACATGTATTTTTCTTATTCTTTAGTAGTTCGTCATGACTACTACTGATCACTAGCCTGTCAACGCTGGGGTTGTGAGTTCGAATCTCACCTGTGGCGGGGTGTGTTCGACTCCGACCTTAATTGACAAGGATTGCCAATTTTCCTACCGAAGGTCGGTGGTTCTCTCCGGGTACTCCGGCTTCCTCCACCAATAAAAACTGGCCGCCGCGAAATGGCCAAAATGTGCTGAAAACGGCGTTAAACCCCAACTAAACAAACAAACAAACTTATTCTTTAATATAGTCTTGGTTTATAATGATTTCAAAAATGTAATGATTAACACAAGATCCATTGTAGCAACAATATCATCCCATCTCTAGAGAAAACCATTTGAAACTAATATTCTATCAAATATTTTTCACAGGGATAGTAATAGGCTGGTATAGGTAAAGCCATTTCATACATGTATGTCAGAGTTAATTCACCAACACTTTTTGTTCAGAAAAAAACAACAAAGAAATTTCTTAGTTTCTAAATAATGTTAACATTAAGTTAACTTTATCATTTGAGCATAATAATACATTATTATTTTTTTTGCAGTCTTTCATTGCAATCAAAATCCTTAATTAATATTTGGATACCATCAGCATTTATACGAGGTTCCCCAAGGGATAACTATCATGTTTATCAGGTTAGTTTATTATCTTGAGATTTTTCATCATACATGTGGCTTCCATTTAGTATCAAATTTTGCCTTTTAATTACAAATCAGATTTATATTCAGTTCTTAAACTTAACAAAAGAAAAAGATATGAAATAAACATGGCCAAAAATATTTTTAAATCGTGGGTGATAGATGTGCAGATATTTCATAAAAAATATGCCATTTTGTGCAGAAAATTGAACAAATTAGAAAAAAAATAAGATAAATATATCTTTGTCTTTTGACTTATGCATTTTGTTTTGTGGTTTTGATAATAATGCATTTTGGAAATTTATGTTTCTTGGAAAACTTAAATTTGTGGTTTTGCCCCCCCCCCCAAAAAAAAAAAATTGATGGCCAACAGAACCTTAGCATTTACATAGAAGTTTATCTTTTAAAGATTTATGTAAGAATAAAAGATGAAGAATGGAACGTTTATAAAAGATACAGTGAATTTAGAGACCTTCATATGTCTCTAAAGAAAAAATTCCAGGTCATAAACAAATTTGAGTTCCCACCAAAGAAAACTATTGGTAAAAAGGTAAATATTGATTAATACAGACAAAAACACTATATAATGTAATAACTTTCTTGTTTATTATGAGAGGAGTCTGAATGGAGATACAGTTTTCATGAAACATGATTATGTATTAAGAAAGAATATTTAAAGAATGATGCAGGTGTTTTTTTATATCTGATTTGTAGAGGATGTTTAAATTCCAATTTAATGCCTCCTTCTCAAAAAATGTTATTCAACTATGGTGATTCTTACATCCTACTTAGTCTACGTAGAATGTTAGGCACATCTATGAAAAATAGAAGTCTGGCAATTTTTTTTAACGAGCCTGATGTAAGCCTTGTGTCGACATTGAAAATCCAAAACAGTTTTTAAAGTATACAAAAAAGCCAAGAACCATGTAAGGACAGACAAACTTTGCTGAGGTTAGATACTACCAGAACTTGGGTTTTTCAAAATTCTACATTTTTAAGCTTCATTTTCAAACCTATACTGAAATGCTTGAGAAAAACTCAGATTCTAAATTTGTTCTGTATAATGTAGATTTTTGGATTAACCCACACTAAGGTTCAAAACTTGGAAAGTAAGACAATGTCCAAAATATTGAAAGCAAAAGAATCAAAATGCCCCACACTGAGCCATCCTCCCAAATAAGGGTTTTGTATCCATGTTCGTTCCTACAAACCCCTGACAACATTCATTCATCTTTTATGGGTCGGAAGTGAACGATTTTCATTTTCATTTCTCAAGGTCAAAAGAGAATCCATTTGCGTCGTAGGTACGATTTTCTAGGTAACACACCAGGCTGCGATATGTTCGACCCGCTAAATATGAATGAGTGTTGTCAGGGGTTTTTAGGAACGAACATAGATACAAAACCCTGACTTGGGAGGATGACACCGAGCTGGTGATGATATCTTGGGACACTAGTACATACTGTGTTTTATTTAATTGGATTCTTCATTTCATAACAAGTTTAATGCTTGTAGGATGCCAAGGTAGTAGAAGAAAGGAGAAAAATGTTCCAGTCATATTTACGTAGTGTAGTGGATTATTTATCAGAAAATGATAGACTTCTGGTTGACAGTGTATGTAAAGCAAATCTTATTGTTGCAATACCTTTCTTTAGGTAAGTATCTCAAATTTGACATTTGGGCCTTGGTGGCCAAGTGGTCTAGGTAGTTTGTCATGAATACTAATGATCACTAGCCTGTCAACGCTGAGGTTGTGAGTTTGAATCTCACCTGTGGCCGCGTATGTTCGACTCAATCTTAATTGACAAGGATTGCCAATTTTCCGATTAAAGTCGATGGTTCTCTCCGGGTACTCCGGCTTCCTTCACCAATAAAAACTGGCCGCCGCAAAACAGCCAGATATTTTTATAATCTGTTCTGTTTTAATATTCAATGCATTTTTCATAACAAATGTTAACACATTATGTAATTTTTAATTTAGCTAACATGGGTTTACTCATTTATATTTTCACAGTTTGGAACAATAGTACTCCAGACGAGCCAATTCTGAAAAAAAAAATTTCTTCTGAAGTAATTCTGATTTTCAGTTGAAACTTCATTTAATTTGCATTCACAAGTCATAATTTGTCTCATTGTATGAAAATTTATGATCATAGATTTCGCACCATACGATTTTCCCTATGCACTAATGATTTTTACATTGAATGTTGCATGCACTCTTATTTGCACTTAACATTCACAGGATTCACATATTACACATTTTGGTGTCCTGGGGGACACAGTAGCTATAAACACTATGAATTGAGTTAATTTTTTTCCATAATTTATAGTGACAAACAAACAGAAAAGGGAGAAAAGACAAAGATAAAGAAGAATGCATCAACCACATCTTTACCAGGAATCAATACATCCCAGACAACAGAGACAATGAGGAACCAGTATGATGGATTATAGTGGTCAAATTTATGTATTTCTGAAAAATATTTAGTTGTACAGAAATAAGTCATTGATTCCATGCTCTATGCTCATTTTAACCTGGGTACCATGCTACATGTAGTATTTGTTGATATTTTGAAAATGCTAATTAGTATTTCAAAGCTCTCAATGGCAGAAAAATAATGCCTATCGATTTTAAAATAAGCATAGATTATGATATCATTTCTTTTCTAATATTTAAGTATCCATGTTTTTTTGTGAACAAAATCTTACCCATAAGACAATTTCTGAAGGTGGCCATTTTCGTGTCATTTGTTGAGCAGGCTTTTTTCAAACTTGAGACGATGCAAGTATGACAGCAGCATCGTTTGTGTGTAGATGGTTATTGTTACGAAGAGACTTTGTTCACAAAAATTAAAGCAGCCTTTAATATTAGAATTAATATTTTAAATAGATGTTTTGCTATTTATCAATTCAAAATAATCAAAGTATATTGTTTTCAAAAAAATTATGGACAATTTGAATTGGAAGTTGTTTTGCTATTTATCAATTCAAAATAATCAAAGTATATTTTTTTCAACAAAATTATGAACAATTTGAATTGGAAGTTTTATTTTCATTTATTGAAATTGAAGAAATTACTTAACTGCCATTATCTACCGTATTTTACGGTGTATAGGTCGATATTTTTTTCCCAGAAAATTGTTTGGTCGACCTATACGGTGTTTCGACCTATCTGTGTCCAAAATCGAAAATTGTCTTGGGGAAAAATACCCACCGGCAAGAAAAATAGTCACAGAATTTGATTTGTTTTTTGTAGAGCTTGCTGGCAAAGATTTTTGGAGCAATGGTACTGCTGGGATGGCTGCCGTTTATATTAACAATGTAATTAAGTCAAATAAAATATATTTAACATGAATTTGTGTTGTTTATTTTTACGATTTTGTCAAGGAGGAACTGCATCATGTAACAATAAAAAAAAAAATATTCGGGACAACTATGAATAAAATACGTTTTTTATTGGGATGGAAACATAATTTATGCATTTTTTTATAAATAAATGTAGTTTCAGAAATGTGAGAATAATAATATTTTTAATCACTAAAGACAACTGTTCATTGAATACCCAATGAAATCTGTAATATCATCGATTGTCAGTGTATACCCAGTGTAAATAAAGAACAATAACTCTTATTCACACCTGCGCAATGATTCACCGGTTTGAAAAAACATGGCGAGTAAACACATGTCAATCGAGTGGAAAGTCAAATTTTACATTTGTTGTCAAGGTTTTTTATTTCAGAAACTTATTGTTTGTCTAAAAAAATGGATACAGAGTTACTGAGCTAATACTTACCCATACTTACCGATGTTTTTCTGTGTCTAGAAGTCGTTCATCTCCGATCGACCTATACGACGCCTCGACCTATCTGATACTGAATCCCAACTTTTACCCCAAAAAGAGCAATTCGACCTATACGGCCTATCGACCTAAACACCGTAAAATACGGTATGTAATTTTTTAAAAGTTTTTATTGTGTAAAAAGTAAATACTCGTTTATCATGTTTGTTGATGGCCAAAATTCATTTTACCCATTTATATGACCACAGATATTGACAGCCAAAATTTATTTTTAACTATTTACAAAACTCTATATGGTCACAGACTTTGTGCTTGTATTATGAACCTGTCATCCTTTATAGACACTTTATTGTGTCAAGCAAAATATTAAGTATGTACACATTTATTTCAAATGTATAACTTTCACCATTTCATGATCATCTGAGTCTGCATCCCTAATTTCGAACCTGTTAATGACATTTTTGGAGATGTGGGATGTGAAAATATATGAGTTTAATGCATCAAAAATTATAAATTTTAATTATTTTTTTCCGATCTGTAAACATAGAAACTTCTTTACATTTACTCTTCGGGGCCTCGGTGGCCGAGTGGTCTAGGTAGTTTGTCTTGACTACTAATGATCACTAGCCTGTCAATGCTGAGGTTGTGAGTTTGAATCTCACCTGTGGCGGGGTGTGTTCGACTCCGATCTTGATTGACAAGGATTGCCAATATTCCTACCAAAGGTCGGTGGTTCTCTCAAGGTACTCCGGCTTCCTCCACCAATAAAAACTGGTCGCCGCAAAATAGCCAAACGTCCTGAAAACACTGTTAAACTCCAACTAAACAAACAAACATTTACTCTTCTAAGAGTATAACAATATAATATTTTTTTATTTGTGAAAAGTATTTTTTAGAAACATTATTCTTATAACTATTGCTGTCCAGTTTCTTTTTGACTTCATATATAAGTTACAGTTGATTCTATAAATATCCTGTAAATGTTTATGTTCATATGACCTATACTAATTCTGTGTGAACCAATGAAATCTGATATCCCAAATTTAATGTACATCTTACTATACAATTACAGCTGAATAATTATAATCTTTTATTTTAAACATTTGATATTTTAGGTATATATATTAAAAAGGAATAATTGCTAATAAAATAAGCCTTAAATAGGTTTACACTAGAGTAACTGTATAAGAAATATAACAATGTCAGAGGTGGAATATAACGGAACCTTCAACCAGATCCTGAATGGAAATGATAACAGATTCCCCATCAAGATTTTGAATAGCTCTGTGTAAAATTTACAATAGGAATTTCATTTGATATTAAAAAATTGTTTGAACATTAACCCTTACAGGATTGTGTCATATCTTCAGCTGTGACATCTACATACATACCTTGTAGATAATTTATAGAAATGGCTTATATTTTTATTATTTGTTCTATTTCATAAAACAACTTCACAAAATTGATAAATTCATCCAATGTTTTTTTATTGATACAAAAAATGTGATAGGTTGAGCATTAGAATAATTACATGTGTATACCACCAGATTTAATATCATTTTAGTAGTATTGTAGTAAATATGTACTATATTGGACACTTTCCAGTTAGATATTTATTACTTCCCCTTGTTTCTAACTACAGCTGCCAGGCCTTATGAATGTATTACAATAAGCTTGAAACATTGTTAAATTATCTAATAAATCTACATGTTCCACTGCTTGACATGCCTGAATTACTAATTACACAGGTTTTTATTAACAATAGAATAGAGAATGGAAACGGGGAAGGTGTCAAAGAGACAACAACTGGACCAAAGAGCAGAAAACAGCTCAAGGCTACCAATGGGTCTTCAATGCAGCGAGAAAATCCCGCACCTGGAATAGGTTAACACAAGTGAAAGTTTTTTACATGCCTCATTATGTAATAACAGTTATAAATCAGGGGAGGTAATAGATGTCTAATTGGAAATGGTTTAATTGCATTAATTAATATTGTATTATTGTCGATTGTGAAAGAATTTAAATAATATACCAATACATTGATTTTCATACTTAAATTATAACTGCAATTGCATACTGTACTTTGTCATGCCAGTAACAAATTTGCAATAATAGATGTGCAATATTAATGTGACACATGATTGCAAGGTTGTGAGAATATTCTTTTCATTAATCTTTTTTTTTTCAAGTTGAAATAAATTCCTTTTCACAACAGATGATTATAAAAATTTACATTAATTTTAACCATTCTAATTAATTCGATAAAATTTTGCAACTGCATCATATTTGTATATAAATTCAGTGCCTTTAGGTTTTAATTGACTAAATTCGGATTTTTATTCTCTCCTGTATTAGCGACAGGAGATTTTATTATGCTCTCCCGTAGGACAGAGTTCATCGACTGTGAACTTTTTTTATGTTAAAAGTTGATTTAGTTGGTTTGACAGGAACCACTTGCAATCAGTGAGTGATATTAGGTAGCAGTGGCATTGGCACTAATACATCTCCTTTCCGTGGAGATTATTTAGTCCTTCTTGACTATTGAAATTTTGCTTGCAAGTTTTTTAATCAGGTCAGTTTAACTTAAATAATAATAACACTATTTATTAGTGATATTTAATATTGGGTGCATCTTATTGCACATATATAGATAAGAAGTATGAATATACATGGGACCATGTGCAATATGATTATATTCATAATATATGAAATATATATATGAAACAATATTTGAAAAAAATCTAAATGTTCAATAAATACTTAGTATGAGAGTTTTTGTTATTATTATCAACTAATTTAATGGATTTCAAGTTCCAAGACCTTTTCAATAGAATTTTAAGAATTATGGTGTTTAATCAAATATTCAAGTGACCGAAAATTGAATAACCAAAACAGGACAACAAAATCACAAAATAAGCACTTCATGCCTCAAAACAATGACATCAAATTCAACATAATTAACCGAAAATCCTAAGTAAATGTAGTATTCTATATACATGTAGTGAACAAATAAAAACAATAAGTAGAGAAGATTGTGTAAATCCAAATGTGAATGATGCAGATTACTCTTCATGCATATATAACCTAGTGTTATACAATTCAATTAGAATTGTTTGGACTAAAATCATAAAATGGGACCTTTCAGAAAGGTCATAAAGGTATATATTTCTCTGTTAAAACATTAATCTAACAATGGAGATTGGTGTATTACATGTATTATTTGTATTAAAAAAACTATAGCTTACTTCATTTTGTCAGTGATTAAACAGTTTACAAATTGAAACCCCATTTCTACCCCTAGGAAAAAATAGTCCTACAGATAGCCACTACTTTAAAAAAAAAATTAAGGATCCATGATCAAACCCAGAGCATAAAATTCGAATGGTTGTTTCTTTATTAAGAAATCTTGTCTGGATTGTTTTATTTTGTCACATTTTAGCTCACCTGTCCTTTCAAAGATCTCCTCTGAAAACACTAAACCAGTTACAGACTTAGTCTGAATGACCCTTAAGGTATCTAGAATAAAGTTTGTGTTTTATTTTCTTGCCAATGGCTAAAAATAGAACATAGGGGGGTAAACTTCAGTTTTTGGCTTATATTTCAAAAACTAAAGCATTTAGAGCAAAACTGACGGGGGTAAAAATGTTCATCAGGTCAAGATCTACCTTCTATGAAATTTTCAGACAAGTCGGTCAACCCTTTGTTGGGTTATTGCCCCCAAATTCTTAATTTTAAGGAAATTTTGCAGTTTTAGGTTATCTTGAATATTATTATAGATAAAGACAAACTGTAAACAACAAAAATGTTCAGCAAAGTAAGATATACAAATAAGTCAACATGACCAAAATCTTCAATTGACTCTTATAGGAGTTTTTGCCCTTTAAAGACAATTTTTCACATTTTTTTTGTTTTTGCCCTCATCTTTGTAAACTTTTAAAAATCTTCTCATCTGAAACTACAGAATCAATTTCAGCCAAACTTAGATCCTTAGGGTATCTTGTATAAATTTTGTGTTTTATTTTCTTGTCCATCGAGAAACATGGTTGCCCTGGCTAAAAATAGAACACAGGTGAAAATGCACTTTTTGGCTCATATCTCGAAAACTAAAGCAGTTAGGGCAAAACTGACAAGTAGTAATAAACAGCTGCGCCACAAGCGCATGATACGCCCGTCATCTTGTGAAAAAAACATAATAAATGTTTTTGGAATCATCCTTTATTTAATGGAGCTGCTGGTGGGATCTATATGGAAACCCGGCAAAACATAAGCGTGTAATCTTTTATGCAATAGAGATATGGCACGAAATGTGACCAAAAAAGACAAGCTTTTTTACCAAAAAGCTCAATAAAAATCAATAACTCAAAAATAAAATAAAGAATCATCACGAAAAAGTATACAGATCTTCAGATTAATATAACTAAGAAGTGTGTAAAGTTTTATGCAATAATCATAAATCGTTTTTGAGATACGGCGCGTTTGTGGACCCCCCCCCCCCCCCCCCATCCCCCCATAAGTCTAAAATAAAATTTTGAATCATCACCAAAACATTTACAGATCTTTAGATTAATATAACTAAGAAGTGTGTAAAGTTTTATGCAAAAATCATAAATCGTTTTTGAGATATGGCACGACATGTGAAACCCCCCCCTTTTTTTTTACAAAAAAAACTCAATAACTCTAAAATAAAATTTTGAATCATCACCAAAAAGTATACAGATCTTTAGATTAATATAACTAAGAAGTGTGTAAAGTTTTAAGCAATAATCATAAATTGTTTTTGAGATACGGCGCGACATGTGAAAAAAACACACTTCTGTTTTAGTTACAATGTCCCGTAACTCAAAAAGGTTTAATCTTATTTTCACCAAAAAGTATACAGATCGTTTGACCATCATAAGAAATAACTATGTCAAGTTTCGTGAAATTTGGATGAGTTGTTCTCAAGTGACGGCGCGACATGTTTACGACAGACAGACGGACAGACGGGCGTATAAAAATGTTTATGAGGTAAAGATCTACCTGTCATGAAATTTTCAGATGAATCAGTCAACCCATTTTGGGGTTATTGCCCCTGAATTGTTAATTTTAAGACAATTTTGCAGTTTTAGGTTATTAGCTTGAATATTATTATAGATAAAGACAAACTGTATAAAGCAAAAATGTTCAGCAAAGTAAGATCTACAAATAAGTCATGACCAAAATCGTCAATTGACCCCTTATAGGACTTTTGGCCCTTGAAAGATTATTTACATGTAAACAGAAAACAATGGTCTGACATTGTCACAGATGTGTAGGGCATTAAATGGTAGCTGTACAAGTAAAATGGAGCCTCAAGGGTCAAAGTCATTGCAAATTTCCATAGCAACTGATGAAAAAGTCCCTAGCAACCATATATATTTGGGTAAAGGACCTTATAATTTACCTGTATAAGTCAAAAAGAAAGGTCAAGGGTCAAGGTCATTGAAAAAGTCCATAGCAACCGATGAAAAAGTCCCTAGCAACCATATATATTTAGGTTCAGGACCTCTTCAAGTCAAAAGGGAAGGTCAAGAGTCAATGCCATTGAAAAAGTCCATAACCTATGAAAAAGTCCCTAACAACTATATCTATTTGGGTTCAGGATTCTATATTTTAGCTGTACAGGTCAATATTAAGGATAAAATTGCGATGGTATACATTAAATAGCAAAAATAATCATTGATGCAAGATCTACCAGTACACAAAAGATAACAGGTGAGTGATTCATGCTCATGGGAGCCTCTTGTTTATTTTCAATTCTTATCATTTTTTAGCTCGCCTGTCCTAAAAGGACATGTAAGCTTTTGCCATCACTTGGTGTCCGTCGAAAACTTTTTCACAGATCTCCTCTGAAACCACCGAACCAATTACAACCATACTTAGTCTGAATGATCCTTATATAGGGTATCTAGAATAAAGTTTGTGTTTTATTTTCTTGTCCGTCAAGAAACATGGCAGCCATGGCTAAAAGTAGAACATAGGGGGTAAATTCAGTTTTTGGCTTATTTCTCAAAAACTAAAGCATTTAGAGCAAAACTGACGGGGTAAAAATGGTCACCATGTAAAGATCTACCTGCTGTGAAATTTTCAGACGAATTGGTCAACCCTTTCTTGGGTTATTGCCCCTGAATTGTTAATTTTAAGGAAATTTTGTGCAGTTTTAGGTTGTTATCTTGAATATTATTATAGATAAATACAAATTGTAAATAGCAAAAATGTTCAGCAAAGTAAGATCTACAAATCAATCAAAACATGTATGACCAAAATCGTCAATTGACCTCTTATTGGAGTTTTTGCCCTTTAAAGCAAATTTTTCACATTTTTTTTCGTCATATTTGTGAACTTTTAAAAATCTTCTTCTCTGAAACTACAGAATCAATTTCAGCCAAACTTAGGCTGAAAGATCCTAAGGGTATCTAGTATAAATTTTGTGTTTTATTTTCTTGTTCATTGAGAAACATGGCTGCTATGGCTAAAAATATAAAATAGGTGAAAATGCACTTTTTGGGTCATATCTCAAAAACTAAAGCAGTTAGAGCAAAACTGACAAGTAGTATAAATGTTTATGAGGTTAAGATCTACCTGCCATGAAATTTTCAGATGAATCGGCCAACCCATTTTTGGGTTATTGCCTCTGAATTGTTAATTTTAGGTTTTTAACTTGATTATTATTATAGATAAAGACAAATTGTAAACAGCAAAAATGTTCAGCAAAGTAAGATCTACAAATAAGTCAACATGACCAAAATCGTCAAATGAGGAGTTTTTGCCCTGGAAAGATTATTTACATGTAAACAGAAAATAATGGTCTGACATATTGTCACAGATGTTTAGAGCATTACTTGAAATAAATTAAATGGTACAAGTAAAATGGAGGGTCAAAGGTCAAGGTCATTGAAAAGGTCCATAGCAACCGATGAAAAAGTCCCTAGCAACCATATATATTTGGGTTAAGGACCTTATAATTTGCCTGTACAAGTAAAAAAAAGAAAGGTCAAGAATCAAGATCATTGAAAAAGTCCATAGCAACTGATGAAAAAGTCCCTAGCAACCATATCTTTTTGGGTTCAGGATTCTATATTTTAGCTGTATAGGTGAAAAATAATCATTGATGCAAGATCTATACAAAATATAATAGGTGAGAGATTCAGGCTCTTGGGAGCCTTTTGTTTATTTTATCTTTTACTTTTCCTTTTCGTCTGACCACTGCTGACTGACAGGGAGTGTCAAGAAATCTTTCGAACGGATCTAAAATTCTAAAATAATACATTTCACTCCCCGTTACTGTTTAGCTCCCTTGTCGAACTATTTATCTTTTTTGCTTTCACTTTTAATGTTTTTTTAAATTTATCACTTCAAGTGCGTGGCTTTCATAAAAAAAACAAATATTTATAATGCAGTGACATACAGATAGACTATTTTGTTCGAAATAATGTAGATTTTCTTGGATATCGATTCAATATGGATTTATCTGTTGAAATATACCATGAAAGACAAGTGAAAGAACTTTGTCTACTCCATGTATTGAATAACTTGTTTCAGGACAAAACAGTATTCAGTAAAAAAGATTTAGACGAGATATGTTTAAGGTATAAGTATTTTAATGTCATAAACATGACTGATATTGATAATTTGATTTTTTTTAGGGGGTTGAAAAATTTGGTGAAAAAAAGACAGCCTAAATAAAGCAACCATTTGATTTGATTTTTATGGGGGGCCTCGGATCAAATTTCAAATAAAAGGCAGCCTGACCAGGATTTTGTCAAAATAAAAAAGACCGGTTCACTTTTAGGCGGGAAAAAAGGCCGGAATTGTGTTAATCGGGACATTTTTTTGTTTAAATGAAAACAAAAATTTAGGCTGCAATACCCATGAAAAAAAAATCCAGGACCAAAATTTCGACAAAAAAATAGGCAGGATCAAACATTAGATCCTACCCCCCCCCCCCCCCCCTCCTTAAAAATCAAATGGTTGCTCCTTAAGACCATTGGATTTCACATGCAATCAAATATTGAAAAAAAGTTTTAGTTCTACATGTAGTTACATTGTACAATGTACTTGAAATATTGTCAATAAACTACATGTTTAAAATAAGATAATTCTTATATGATTTGCATAATTTGAAATCCTTTTACTCTAATTTGTTATAAGTGCTTGCTTCCACCATGTGCAGTATAAATTTTTTTGTCAAGTTAGACGTAGATTACTGGACTACTTTCATCAATATTAACAAAATGGCGACTTTGATTTATATTACACATTCGAAACATGTAAACATGAAAAATAACAACAAATCATACAATGTCTATATACATGTATTCTTTGGCTTACTGTGATAATTTATACAAATGATGTTGTATTTAGCACTGACTACAACTTCCCTGTTAAAATTCAATTGAAAAATGAATTCCCTGAAAGTTGCAAACAAAGCATCTACATTGTTCTGGAATTTGAAATTTTACATGTAATTTTGATATTAACCTTTGTCAGTCAGGGGATCGACTTGTTCGAGTCAGAATTGTTCTGATGCAAAAAAATCAGAACTCACCTACGTATATACATCAGAAAAAATTTCGTCGATTTTCGCCGATGTAAAGATATTTCAAAGTTGTCACGATACTATTGCCTCCAATAAGAAATATTGATAGTCAAGACTTCGGAGGTCACTTGCGCTATTACAAACTCTTGGACTTACACCATGAGTGAGTGGTTTATAGATTTTATTCCATGTTTTTGACGAAAAATCAACATTTTTTAGTCTGACTTTAATTCTTTGCACTGTCTTAAATCGGTTTTTTTCAACCTCTCTCATAATTTTTACGCAATCTTTACACATTTTTGCGTTAATCAGAAAATTTTGGTGTAGGTTCACGACCTATAAGAGAGGGTTCACGGCATCTGAAGATGGTAACTGTCGTGTACATTTAATTGCATTCTGACGTGTGCAAGTAGCATGACAGGAAAATCGGAAAGAAGGAAGATAACTCCGTCTTCCTTATACATTTTTTCTACTGAAGACCGTAAGTTGTTCGTCGACCTCGACAAAGCCTGGAAATTTATTTGATTTTACCAACCAAAAAATTCCAAAACAATTACTGAAACCTATTTTTTTCTGAAAATTGGGCAAAAATATCTTTGAAGGTTGTATTTCTTTGTACAAAAAAAAATTTAAAAAGCTCCTTTGTTATATTTTATTTTTAGTTACATAAGCTTAAATCTAGAATATTTTCGAATATTATAAAAATTCTAAATTCTTAGAAAAAGATAAAAAAAAATGTTTTCTATCCATTTCACAATATCCTTATTTTAATATTGTTTGTACGATTTTATTATTATTTTTTTAAATGCTCAAATATTTTTCATTATATGTCATATCATCATTTTGTTTAATTTAGTAATGACACAATACATTTTTGTTTTCACTTTGAAAATTTCCAGATAAACTGGTTTTCATCTTATTATTTATCTTTTTGTCATTTTAAAAACTACAATCCGCAAGAAGGTCACATTTTGTGGGGGGGGGGGGGGGGAATCGATCCTGTAAGGGAAATGGTAAAAGCAATTGTAGGCATCTTGTTCTACATATTAACTATCAACTATCATACATTCAATTTTTCGATCGAGTTATTTTATTTAAGATTCTCAATTAATCAAGTGGGGGGGGGGGGGGGGGGGGGGTCGGGGGTGAGCTCACAGACCTCGGTAGCTTCGGTGGCCGAGTAGTCCAGGTAGTTTGTCATATTAGCCTGTCAACTTCGAATCTCACATTGGCGGGGTGTGTTCGACTCCGATCTCAATTGATATGGATTGCCAATTTTTCTACCAGAGGTCGATGGTTCTCTCCGGGTACTCAGGCTTCCTCCATCAATAAATACTGGCAGCCGCGAAATAGCTAAATGTGCTGAAAACGGCGTAAAATCCCAACTAAACAAAAAAACAAGCTATTAATCAGATATATGTGTACTTTTATGTACAGGAAACTCACAGATCTCATTTACGAGTTTTATACATATATAAGGTATTTTGCTTTTATTTTGTTGCATTTGAAAGTTTTGTATACATGTAAATGTATGCTTTAAATACTGTTTTATGGTAAATGAAGTAATATTTCCTCAGAGTTTCTTTGCAGATAAGCATTGGAGCTTAATGCAGAGATCAGCGTAAAAAGTAGTTCCGTAGGCATGTTAGGATGAAGGCCTAGTTTTGCTCCTTCTCATGGGTGTACAAAATATTTCATCTGGTAAACAATGACTACTACTTTAAAAAATAAACATCTAGATAACTTCCTTATTGCATGTTAAAATTTGCTTTTATTTAAAGATTTTATTCACGGATGCAGTAAGTTACCGTCTCGCATAATTTATCGAGTGCGTAATTGTCCCCGGATGGAAAGGGGGGTGTCTACTCCCTATTCTTACTTGTTAGTATGAGTATTGCAAAATATAATTAAAGGGTGTGGTTTTGCTAAGAAATCACTTAGTTAAGTAAACTCCGCCAACATTACCTGATTGGTATGCATTTTGCTTAGCAAAATCTTACTTTATTGAAACCCTGCCCGTTAAGATTTGACTTAACTCTAAAATAAATAGCGGGTAACTCTAAAATAAAAAGTGGGTGACTTCAGTCGTTTCAAAACCAATTAAATAATAAAACTCCATTCATACAAAAGGGGCATGAATTTTAAACAAAATATCCAATTACCCCCTTTTATATTCTCTGTGAATATTTGATTTATATTAAAACTTTGTATCTTGGCTTATTCATACTTTTGGTTTAGGCGTATAGGCACATTTAATATGTGGTAAAGTTTAAAACTTATAAAATAAGATAAATTTGTAACAATAGGCTATCGTAAGTTTATCTCCTCAGTCTATATATAGATTTACCAAATATTTACTACGACACGCATGAAATTAATGCATTTAATGAATGATAATTGTTACTCATCAGTGTCTACCTTTATTGTTTCCGTATGATACATTAGAAGGGAACAGATTTTTAGAAATCACACAAATCCCATAGATACATGGATCGATCACCATCTGAGGACGTCAAAATATTCAAATTACACGATTGTGTTCATTCAATTTGTATATCGAATATTATGTCGTCAGCGCACTGTTATTGTCTTTATGCTGCAATCTTTGGTGACATTAGTCGATATTACTACCAATTTTAAAATTATTTAAAACGTTTGTTACCTTCAAGATGCCCCAGTTGATTTGTCGGGGAAGTCACCCTTTGAAAGATCGATGAGAAGGTGTACAATTGATAGTTGCATAAGATTATTCAAAATAAGGGAAAATTTGGTTGTAAATATTTTTTTCAACAATATAAAATACGTAACACATGTAATAAGAGAATACGTATTGATATTTTGTTTTAAAGATTTGTCAGTAGGTTTGTAAATTTTTTTTTTTTTTTTTTGGGGGGGGGGGGGGGCTGAGATTTTTGTGCTTGATAAGATATTTTTTTCTGGATAAAATCTTTTTTTTCACACTTCTAGCAAAGTAGTTTTTCCTCCGAGAGAGAGTTTTTTATTAATTTTATGCAGCATGAAGTATTGGATTAATCTTTAGTTGAAATAATCTAGCAAAAGATAATAAGGATTGAATTTTTATTAGAACATCCATTGGCTATTGTAAGTTAACAACGCCCTTCTAGATCTACTCTGTACACACATCTTGAAGGTTCAACTAAAAACTAGGTGCCTTACCGTAATTTACGACCATGTGACACGTGACTTCACTTAACTTGCGTACAGTAAATGTATTAAATGTTTGCCACCAAACATAAATGAATTGACATGCCTATTTGCCTTTCAGGATAAAAAATGGCGTACTGTACATCATGTTTATATTTTTTTAGTTATTTTTCTTCTTCAAATTAACACCTATTTTAATATTTCATAATGTTCTTGATTTTTAAAAATATATATATTTTATTGTTCGTTTTTATACTAAAAAATAAAAGACTTTAAAATAGTACACTTCCTTGATCTGCCACTATTTTTAGAATATTATAAAGATTTTTTTAATTACAATAAGTATGGTGTAATTATTTTGATTTAAACTCAATTCAATTCAGCTAAAACTTTTTGCAAACATATAAAAACTAAGCGGGTTATATCAATACAAAATCATCTCATGACAAATTCAACGAACAAATACATGATATGAAAATAGCTTTACATCCTCCCTTCCTCAGTTTCTAATGACTGAAATACAAAATAAATCAAAATTTCTATATCATTGGGTGTTGATGGGTTTAAAATCTTTCCTTTTTAGAGATAGATGTCCTTTTTATCAAACAACGGACACAATCCATTTATTACTGAATAGATCAATCGAGAATGGACTGTTAAATCCCAGTAGATCTATTACGTTTGTAATTATAATGCCGTTATGGTCCATTGAATTAAAGTGGTCAGACTGAATTTTTCTTACATTGAAGTCTTTAATGTGTGAGATGTTTCTGAGTGAAAACGAGTTCTAAGATTGAAGATTCTACATTAATTTTTTCGAAGAATCTATGTTAAGGTCGAATCAAACTACTAGTAATTGAAAGTATCCTACAGTTTTCCGATTTTTCGAAGTAAAAGTCCATAAAAAGCATTGTGTAAAATCCTCCAGTTTCGTGAAAAAGTAATATTATATTGCTACATACACGAAAGCTCTGATGATTAAAAAAAAATATCTGTGTGTTCCCATGTTCGACTGTTGAAAATTACAAAAAGGCACCAATAGTGGGCAATTTTTAGTTAACGTCATGACGGCGTTCGTTAAACGTTGCAGATATAGTAACCTAAACTATTTACTTTGCAGACCAGTTACTTTCTTTCATTTTCTTATTTTTTACCATTTTACCATTTTTTACCTTTTATATAGGGGCCTCGGTGGCCGAGTGGTTTAGGTAGTTCGTTATGACTATTAGGTACTCCGGCTTACTCTATCAATAAAAACTGGCTGCCTCGAAATTGACGAATGTGCTGAAAATGGCGTATTTTTATATTAAAAAAGGAGTACAATTATCTAAATTATTGTATTTTTACTGGATTATAAAATATATGGTAACATTGAATCCGCTTGTCAGTGCGAATAACAAGGTAAATAACTTTACACGTAGAGAAAACAATTTATTTATTAAACTTTATCGTTGGGTATGCAACAGCATGTATAGCAACAAATAATATTTAATATTCAAATTGTTCTGCTCAAGCTAAAAAATCCAAGAATGATGGTATATAATTTCATAATTGTGAGCGTTCTAAGCAAGTTATATTGTAGTCCGCTGCAAAATCCGCTGTGCGCTAATTTATAATATATTTCGTAGGCAATATTTGTTCTTATAAATTTATCAACAATGTATCTAATACACTAGGGAACTATTTCATCAAATAACATTACCAAATGCTGAGCCATACATTTACACTTACCGGTATGTAATTTATAAAACCGTACTGAAATAAATACGAATTCTCTGTAGAATTATAAAAAATGTGCGAGTGTTCCAAGGAAGACATGTGTCGCCTGCGGACGTCAATTTTTACAAAAGATATTAAAATGAATTATATATGCACACCTTTGCATTAACGTTAACGCACAGAGAAAGTTTCAGCAAATTCCTTTGAGCGGTTATGGAGAAGTTGAGGATAGAAGTTTTGACCCCCCCTTTTTTTTCAAAAATGTCAATTTTTAGAAAAAAAATTAAAATTTTCTAAAAATGAAATATATTTGCACACCTGTGCATTAAGGTTAATGCACAGAGAAAGTTTAATCAAATTCCTTTGAGCGGTTATGGAGTAGTTGAGGATAGAAGTTTTGCCCACCACCCCCCCCCCCCCTTTTGCAAAAATGTCAATTTTTACAAAAATTTTTTAAAATTTTCTAAAAATGAAATATATATGCACACCTTTGCATTAAGGTTAATGCACAAACTAAGTTTCATCAAATTGCTTTGAGCGGTTATGAAGTAAATGAGGATAGAAGTTTTGAACCCCCCTTCTTTCAAAAATGTCAATTTTTACAAAAAAAAAATTGAAATTTTCTAAAAATGAAATATATATGCACACCTGTGCATTAAGGTTAATGCACAGAGAAAGTTTCATCAAATTCCTTTGAGCGGTTATGGAGTAGTTGAGGATAGAAATTTTGCCCCCCTTTTTTTTTTGCAAAAATGTCAATTTTTAGAAAAAAAATTAAAATTTTCTAAAAATGAAATATATATGCACACCTTTGCATTAAGGTTAATGCACAAAGAAAGTTTCATCAAATTGCTTTGAGCGGTTATGAAGTAGTTGAGGATAGAAGTTTTGAACCCCCCTTCTTTCAAAAATGTCAATTTTTACAACAAAAAAAATTGAAATTTTCTAAAAATGAAATATATATGCACACCTGTGCATTAAGGTTAATGTACAGAGAAAATTTCATCAAATTCCTTTGAGCGGTTATGGAGTAGTTGAGGATAGAAGTTTTGCCCCCCCCCCCCCCTTTTTTTTGCAAAAATGTCAATTTTTAGAAAAAAAATTAAAATTTTCTAAAAATGAAATATATATGCACATCTGTGCATTAAGGTTAATGCACAGAGAAAGTTCATCAAATTCCTTTGAGCGGTTTACGAGTAGTTGAGGATAGAAGAAAAGTGTGACGACGCAAGACGACGCAAGACGCAAGACGACAGAAAGTGATCCCTATATGTCGACCATGCGTTCCGCAGACGACACAAAAAGTAAGTTACGGTGAGTCAAAATACATGTATGTAGACATGTATACTTTCTTGTGAACCGTAATCTTCATTTCTAATTTCACATAGGCGGAGCTAGAGGATCGACGAGTTGGGAGGGGGGGGGGATTTCCAATTTAATCTTCTCATGTGTTCCTAGTTAATGAAGATTTAAAGACTTTCTTTCAAGGTACAACATCTTACCTAGTTTAACTACCCAGATATGTTTAATTACCAATGAATTTCAAATAGTTGGTTTTAAAAAGACAGACAATTTTAAATAATCTTGTGTTTATATATGAATCAATGTGTAAGTCATTGTATATGAAGGGTGTGCGAGTCATTAAATACATGTACTTGCAAATCTTCAACGAGCACTGATGGAAAAATTAATTTTACTTTCTTCGCTGCGACACATCTCCATCCAATTAACTCTTCGTCTTTTTTATTATCAGATTTGTAAAAAGTTACATACATGTTAATTTTCACATCTATTTTTCAATCAACCATTACAAAAGATCATTGCATATGTTATGGCCACTTTCTTAAAATTTTCGTTGGATAAATATGAAGATTTTCAACAATGTGAAGCTGTGTTTCTAGTAATTTTAGCACACATTTTTTGGTTACCTCAAGAAGGGGGGGGGGGGGGTGTGTCATCCTATAAATTCGCCAATGTTGCAGGTTTTTCTAACAAGCTTTTCAGCAACCATAAATCTGCCCTTACAAAATTCGGTTTTATATACTCAAGGGGGGGGGGGGGGGGGTGTCATCCTATAAATTCGCCAATGTTGCAGGTTTTTCTAACAAGCTTTTCAGCAACCATAAATCTGCCCTTACAAAATTCGGTTTTATATATTTATCGTAATCTGAACTACATAAACTGTGACGACAAAAGAAATATATGGAATACCAGCGGGATTACAAAGGAGATTTGCCAGTACGTAGACTAGGACTATTTCTGTATGGGGATGAACTACTCTCAAGGTATACCAGTCCGTAGGGCATACTTTACTTCTTTTTTGAAGGGGTTACAAATTTACTAATTTTGGAGATCTTTGGGATAAAACTTCAGACGCACAACGTATCTTTTGGGGGTAAAAAATTATGAGGCATTATAAAAGGGATAAAAGATGTTTTGACGTATATTTGGGAATATTAATATTTGAAAATTTTCATCTTTAGTGCATGTACCTGTGACTTATTTAGTCCAGAGTCTACAAAATGTATCAAAAAGATTTTTACATTTTAAAATAAATAGCTCAAATCATACTAAACTAAACATTTTATATATTTGTTAAGTATTTCATATTCTGTCAACATTTAGGTGAGTTTATTATTATTAATATCGTGCTAAAAATTTATTAAACCGTTGGTGGTTAAACGATATTACGCGCGTCATCAGTTTAATGAAATCTAATATTGCTGATTACGGTTAAAAGTAGTAAGGCCTTTTTCGCCATATTTATTTCACTTCTAGGGCCATTTTCAATAAGCCGTCTGAGGCCTATAAAAATTTCTGTAGGCATAGCCTAGTATGTGTTCCCTTAAGATATGCTAATACATGTAATAACTAACATATAAGTTACTAAAAAATTTCTTCTTACCTAAACATGGAAGACATTTTTAACACAAATTTGCCAAATTAACTTCTTGAATACAATTTTTCCACGTGAAGGACACTCAGAACCAAAACTTGTTTTTGGTGTAAATGAGTTTATGAATCTCTTTGTATATGACAATAGAATGATTTTGGGTCTGAAATTCCTTCTTGGCAATATTCCAAAAATGATACAAATTTACCCAAATCGCCCATATATGCACACGACCTTTGCGGGTAAATTTTTTTTCTTATAAGGTGCATTGCATAAAACCGATTAAGATAAAAAGTAGAAAAACATTTCAGATTAAAAATCAATGTTTAAGAGTGAAACAAATACTGGGGAAAGTGGCCCTACTCATCTGTTTTCTCCATAAAGCCGAATTGGTGTTATTCACCTTGAAACTTGTAATCACAGATATAATATATATAACTATTCCTTCTCTCTACCAAGTATTAAAATAGCAAAATATCCTGATCCATAAAAACTTATTTGTGCATTGGAAAATGTTTGAAACCGAGATGAAAAAGCCAGTTCCTATACGACAGAACTTTAAAAGAAAAAAGTCAGTCTGTCTGTCGATCAGATGATTCGAAAAGGAGAAATGTCCGATGAATTTATTCAATTTCTTTCTCTTACACAATTTATTATCACTCCAGCAAGTCTCAATTTTTACGGATGATTCACACATTTTAACATATTACTGGAAAATTTGCCAATTAAAAAGATGGTCAATTCAATGCGTGCCATAAAAAAATTGGTAAAATTTTAAACCTTGCGATGACCAATTAATTTTGTAATTTAAAACAACTGTTACAGTGACTATAACAAGCGAGAATTTATACTGAAATTTACTGATTAAAATCACTTTGCATGATATTGTGTCCTGAAAATATACAAGTTGACTCCAAAAAGTAATAATTTAAACCCGAAAGAGGGTGGTGTGTATAATACTTTATTTATTTATTTGCAAATGCGCCAAGAAAGGGAGAAAGGCTATTACTTGTTATCATCTCTTGCTAAATACGAGGTCATGACCTTCCTGATAAGGCTGCGGTACAATGTATGATTATTTAGATGTTGATTAATTACTACTGTATAAAATAAAAACAATTAGTGGAGGCATATAATGGCAGATAGAGGAATTAATAGTTGCCATCTTATAATGTTTACTATAACAAGTTTGCATTGATAAATCAACATTTTGATATAACATAATTCCTATAAATTTTCCAGAATTTAATTTTAGTAAAAGATATAATGGCAATTGGGGGTATTCCTAAACTTTAGACCAGGCAAATCAAATTTGTAGACACGAGAGAGAGAGGGGGGGAGGGTGACATATAATGGCATATAGAGGAATTAATAGTTACCATCTTATAATTCCTATCAATATTCCAGCATTTAGTTTTAGTAAAAGATATAATCAGAAGATCAAGAAAAATGTCAAACATTTTATCAAGAGGATGAAAGTATTTAAAATTGAAATTATTTCTCTAAACCTGAGACATTTTCTGAACCAGATCCTGAAAAAAAGTTGTATTTTATGTAACTTGCAAAGCCAATTAGTCAAAAATTAAGCTGATTGAAAGTATGTAATCATTATTTTCATCAGTAAGTTATCTATTAATATTACACATTTGTTCTCGGATCAGTTTTATTAAAACATTGAAACAGAAGGTAATAATTTTTTTTTTAGATTTTTCGTCATTGGTGAAATTTTTTATTTCCCCAGTTTGATTATTGTATGATCCCTCTAGCTTTTAAAAAATACTGCAATTGTTTTACTTTTAAAAAATCAATGTTTTTTATCCATTTTTTCAGAAACAATGTGTATAAATGTGTATAAACAATGTGGTACAACGACAAGCACTGTAAAAGATAATAAAGTTTGTACCATATACAGATGGAAATAAGATTTTTGAAAGACCACTACTTATGACCAGCTGTGTTGAATGTCACAAGCAAATCATGTTAATTACCCTTGATATGTGGGAAAGTTATACCATCAGTACAGACAGATTAAGTGACTGTACTTCTCAGAATTTTTTATCGTCTCAAAAAATGTTGACCCCCCCCCCCCCCAATTTTATTTCAAACATTTTGACCCCCAATAATTCACAAGCCCCACCCCCCTGCCCCCTATAAATATTGACCGGCCCCTAAGCTAACATGCCTTATTGTGTTGTATTTGGATTTTAATTCTATGGTGGTTAAGTCTGTTTCTTTTTGGGAGGTTTCCAAAAGAACAAGCCAGGTTTTTAAACATTTGGTACATTATTCTAGAATGATGGCTTCATAGCAAAGTTTTGTTAAAACCTTTCACTGAAGATCCCAAGAGACTAGCCATGTTGGGCTACCCAGTCAATAAATTCACTGCCTATTCAAAGAAAAGCGTATGAAGAAAAGTGAAGACTTTAAAAAAGATACATATTCCGGGAAATGTGGGGTAAAAAACTTGGTGATTTACATTTATAGGGGGTTGATTATCTATAAAACATAGGTAATATAAACAAAATATTAATTTTAATAATTAGTAATTTTAAGTTTTATCCCATGTATTTTTTAAATCCCAGATTTAGACCCATTTGATTTTCCTTGCACGTATTATACATTGTACACATATTAGACATACGTGAAATATTCTTGGTGCATTAAATTAAAATTAGAATAAAGCTTTACATTCAGGTTTGAAAAAAATTTCACTATCGATATCCTACAATAAAAATGATTTAATAAATACTTTCATAATTTGGTGTCACCATTGGTGTTTGAAGCATGTCGGATCGACTTTTATAGTGTGTTATGATACTTTTCTTTTAGTTTTCTTGACCATATTTACAAAAAAGTGGGGGGGGGGGGGAGGGGGGGGGGGGGGGGCTCTTCGATTTAACTGCTTAACCATTTTATGCTCGTGTCCCAAGTTGGGAATCTCAGTTACCTTTCTTTTTATTTACTTGTTGATATTCTGACATGAATTGTACTTCTATGTCCGTTTTTCCTCAAACATACAGTTAAAAGTTTAACATGAATCATATATTGGATAGTGGAAATAAAGCATTTTCGGATACTCCACAATAAAACAATCCACAAAGTCGAGATTCTTTAAATTATTCAAAAGGTGCTTGAAGAACATTCAACAAAGCTTCTTATGCAGCTTGAAATTTAAATCCGAATGTCGCCGAACAACTTTAAAATATAATCTGTTTGTTAAGTTTGTGAAACGGTGAAACTTTAGCAAATCGGATTTTGATGATGTTTTCGTTTAATTTTGTTTGTTTGTAAAATACTCATTAGAGCAAAGATACTTTGGTGACAGGAATAAAATTGGGAAGTAGCGCACCTATATTATTTTACTAATTATTTTCTTACTTTTGATGTCCGGGTGAATTGCAGAAAAGTAGTTTGTATTTTTTGCAGACACGACATATTCTTTTCTGCAGGAAAGTAAAACTGTTATTTCACAAAAAATTGTGGACATTTAAACCAATTTATCTCGGTCGAATTTACACCCACCCCCTTTCCCATAAAAAATAAAATAAAATAAAAATGAAAACAAAAATAAAAACAACAAAAAAACAAATGAATAAAGGAAATGTAATGAAATAGAGATAAACGAAAATTACATAATAACGGAGTTACAAATAAAATTTACATTTAATACATTTAAATTCATATTTAAAAAAATATATAATTCTTTATCCGTCTTGTTTTTTTCAATAAAGATTACCAGTACTACATTTTTTTAGATAAAATACATAAAATCTTGATATCATCCTAACTAGCTATCCCGCCCGTTTATGCCAGTTCGGAATTTGTTCTGGATGATTAAACACAATAAACATGTGATAAGGTAATTAACACGGGACTTATTGTTTACTCTGACACGTGCCGATGAAAAATATTTATGTATGAATCTAATAATAATGAGATTTTAAATTCATGGGTTTTTTTGCATTTTGATTTTAATTTTATGACCTTTTTCTTTATTTCTCTCATTTTATAAAATTATAAAAAAAAAAAAAAATATGCCTCGATCGTCCACGAATGAGGAAAAGTTTACGAATAGACAAGATATGAACTTCTTGACAACAAAGATCATGGAAATAGGAATCTGTATTGTGGTATTCTCTACAATCAAAACTGCTGCAAGTACCCTCCCCCTTTCCCCATCACTTTCCTTACCGGGGAATTTAAATGCCGATGCTTATATAGTAAGAAATTCTGATTACGCTTTAGTTGAAGAAAGCCAAACATAGTGAATCAAACTTTGGCTTTGATATATATATAGAAAAGGAAAATGACATTGTATGCGTAAAAAGTCGTTCTTGTGCATCGAAATTGGTATCAAAGAATATTATCGTTATCATCATGATCATTTTTAAATGAAATAAAAGCGTAAGAACGGAAATGGACTTTATTAATGCATACTACGTACATGTACGTATGTTACAGTTTGTAATTCCGATATGGGAACGATTATAATACGGATGCAGTTTTAGGTTTTTTTTTCACCCACAGGTGTTTGAATGCCTTAATCTGACCAACAGAAAATATTAACTTGGAGTTGCCTTATCAGAGGCCCGAATTTTAGATCGTAAAATATTGTCATAGATTCATTTCCAGCTCATACATGTCATATATTCAAAGGTCTCACTTGGTAACTTCGTAGTAAAACTTATAATATTCACTTTTTAATGTAAAGTTCATTTCTTATTTTGTAGTCTCACATTTTGATGTGACAAGGGCGAATCTAGAATTTGGGGAGGGGTGACATCCACCCCACATTTAATTATTGCCCCTCGCTGCAACGCGACGGATGAATTTAGTAATGATCTGCGTCCGCCCGTGCGTTCGTCTGTGCGTCTCATAATTCTCAACAGATTAAACAAAAATAAAGAAATATTAAATGAAAAAGGAATGAAAGTGAACATTTTGTTTAAAATATTTTAAATGCCCTTTTGCACTAACACTAACCTAAACATAAAAAAAACAGGCTATACTTGTATGATTAATTTATACATTGTACCTATATGAATTTCACATATACTGATTCAAATATTTAAATAAAAATGAAACCAGATTTTAAAAGTTTAAGCCATCGTCTGCGAAGAAATAAATGAAAATCTTCAATGCACGATGATGGAAAATTAATTTTACTTTCATACCTTTCCATCGCATTCTTCTTATCTGTATTATTCCGTTGTAAAAAGTTACACGCGTGTTACTTTTCACAACTATTTTTAATTTATTATTAATTACATGTACTACAAGAGATCATTTGTAATGATTAATTTCGTAAGATTTGATAATTATAAACAAGGAATTCGATTTGTGTTTTTTTTTATTTTTCATATAACATTTTTTGGTGACCTTAACTTAGGAGAGGGGGACACGTGCTCCCTGTGCTCCGTAAATCCGCCACTGAGTGATCTTTCTCAAATTTTCATAGTTTTATATAATGTATACAAAAATGGCCGTTAATACATTTGGCTGGGTTACCAGAGCTCACTCTATAAAAACACGTGGAAATTTGCATATTCTGTTCGAAATCGACTCTTACATGTACACATATCATGAACCAAGAAATTCTTATTTAGTTTAATTCTATATCCTCGAAACAGTTTATATTTTGATGAAATGCTCTCTAATAAAAAACTAACAGTTAACAAATCTTTATGATGTCTATTTTTATCTTGCCTGACCAGAAATGACAAGCAACATTTTTAAAACTATTATTCAAAGGTGAGCAAAGCAAAACGTTTTTGCAGCAGAAAATTAATTTGAAACCCTCAATTAATATCTGCAAATTCATTCCGAAATCGCATAGCTTAATGGACTGGAATATGATGTATGAGATCCCTAGTCATTAAAAAAAGCGTGGTTTGACTTCAGAGGAATCTTGGACTATCTACATAATGTATTAAGTTTAAAATTACATGTATTTTCATGATTTTGATTTGATTTCGTCAATTTGGTACCGGTGCACACCCTATCAGTTTCGTTTCTTTTTTTTAAACTCAGATTGCAAATAATCTTCATATAGTTTGACGGGGTGTGTTCGACTCCGATCTTAATTGACAAGGATTGCCAATTTTCCTACCGAAGGTCGGTGGTTCTCTCCGGGTACTCCGGCTTCCTCCACCAATAAAAACTGGCCGCCGCGAAATTGCCAAATGCGCTGAAAACGGCGTTAAACCCCAACGAAACAAACAAACAATCATATAGTTTGATGTTAGTTTCTCAAAAAACTTTGTCTACTCAGTTTGAAAAAATATCTTTCCCGGTTTCTGATGTCGGTATTGTATTGTTTTACCTCTTTTTTTGTTGAAATCAGACAGGAAGACATTCTGATTTAATGAAGTAAGTTTGTTACTGTTTCAGTTAAATTGAGGCCACTGATTTTCTCAGGTCAGTTTCATTTTTTATTTGTTGAAGTCAGATTCGGAACTATTCAGCTTATAATTCATACTCATGTAGATTCCTATTTGATCAAGTCAGTTGCATTTCTTATTTGTATTAGTCAGATTCGAATATATATCCGTCTCGCAGTAAAACAAATGAAGATTCTTATTTCATGAAGTCAGTTTGTTGGGGTCCCATGCCCAGTTACTCATCTCAAGTCAGTTTCATTTCTTATCTATTTAAATCAGATTCGAAAAAACCCAGCTGAAAGTCATAAACTTGTAGATTCTTAATGGATTTAGTCAGTTTGTTCGGTCTCATTTAAATTGGGCGCACTGATTTTTTCAATTCGGTTTCATTTATTTTCGTTTAAATCAGATTGAAATTAAAGTCGAGAAATACCAAAGGGATATTCGAAGGAGGGGAAAATCGAAAACAACTGACATACTCCGAAGAACACCGAAGACAAGACCAAAACAATACAAACACTACACTTAAAACCTAAAAACATATGAACAACATGGATCCCACCAAAAAACCGGGGATAGTCTCTCAATTTTGCAGCGATGTCAGTTTGTTACTTTCTCATATTCTCATTTAAGTTATCCTTCATAAAATATACTAGTCAAGAGATTCCTCTGACGTCAGATGACCCTGTTTCTCAATTGACTAGCGTCAGAGATAACTCTGTATACAAATTTGTCGACTCTGTCCAGATATATTGTTAATCAGTTTTATATAGGGATTTTATTTCTTGTAAATGAACTTGAGTTGAGTGCTTTTTTTATGTCAGCTAATTAACCCTATCTTTCACAGTTTTTTTCATCACTACAGTGGTAAAAAAGAAATCATGAAATATTTTTCATCTTTTAATTGAGTAGAATTTTAACATAATTTATATAACCTATTGTTCTGTAGATTAAACGGTCTAGATATTATATATTACTATGCTTTATTGCGCCAAGCATAATAGTGCTCAGATGTCAATATGAAGCTATCGTATTTAAATACTGTTCGGAGCATCCCTTTTGTGAAGATTACTGTGGTCATTCTGCAGAAAATTTTCCTCCGTGACCAATTCATATATCTGCTGTTCCTTGTCAGTTAACGTTGGGGTATGAAAGTAGGATATTGAGAAGGATTTTTTGTTAGAGAATGCTGTTTTTATCACACAATCCTTTAAAATTATATTAATATTCACAGCAGAATATAACAAAACATTCATTTTTATGGTAAATCTGTTATCATCATTTATGGTAAGATTTCCTCTGTTTAATTTGTTAAAAGGTGACCGAATTGTTTCACTGAACTCCCAAATGGATCAGCGAATGTATACATAACATGGGATCTTTAAATCATAAATTACACGTTTGACCTTTATTTTACAATGTTATTCCTGAAATTGTATATAATTACAATTTCCGGAAAAGGCTAAAGGCAGTTTTCGAAAATGAACAATAAGAAATTTAAAAAAAATCAGAACTTTCCAAAGAAGAAAAGATGTATTTTATTATTACCCGGCTCCTTTAGTTTTTTTATTTAGCAAGTTTATGCGCACATCATTTTCTGACTGTAACAAGTAAGTTAAGAACAACGAGAAGGGAAGTTACTCTTAGTAAAAAAATGTCTTGAATTGGATCAAGAAGAAAAATCTTAACTTGAACAAACTTACTTGTACAAGTCAGAATAATATACGATTAACTAAAGAGAGATAACTCTTCCCGGATTTTTTTTCTGACAGTTAAGAGTAAGAAACATTCTGACTTAAATATGTAGATCCCCTGACTGTTTGTTGTGCAAAATTATATCTCTCCTTCACGAATGACCATCAATGTCTTATGACCATGGTTTCAAACTGATGACCATATCTTTTCATTGTCAAAAAACACTAGTATAAATTAAAGCCTGCAAGGACAAATATGATAAATGACGAATACAGACACGACTTAAGTAATTTGAAAAATATGAGTTCTGTTACAATCTGGTCAAATTTTTCTGAATAAAAAAAAATATTGCATTAAGTATATTGAAACCTCTATACAAATAAATGTGATACCTGATGCATTTTATATTTTAGCTTGTCACCTGATAGTTTTATCAACCCACATAGAAGTTTACTAGGTCTAGGTAACTATGATGTGAATGTCCTAATGGCAGCTCTTCAGTTGAAAGAATACGAGACAGTTTGGTTTGATAAAAGGAAGTAAGTAAATATTGAGCAATTCTGACCTTAGCGTTAATTAGTGGTCCAATTGTTTTGATACTATTTGGCACCTAGGATATGACTTCAGTCTTGCTTGACTGGGTTCAGACTTTGCAAAATCTGCTATATTTTAATAACTTCAGTCTTGCTTGATTGGCTTCAGACTTCAAAAAATGTGCTACTTTTTCTGAAAAATGCCAGTGGTTGTCACTTGGTACTCTAACATCATTTACTGGTGAAAAAAGTATCAACTTTGATCATAAATTCCTTGTTTTCTATTTTAATTTCTGTATTAAACTTTATCAGATATGCTCAGATAAACCCAACCCCCTCCCAAAAAAATCAGCTATATAAATAGCAGTAACTAAATGTTGCAACATCTCTTTCAAAATATCAACAGACAAAAATTTAATCAATTTTATTGTCTTTTTCATATCACACTTTAGTAATGGATGGTCCTGTTAACTACCAACTTGCATAACATGCAAATGTTTTTCAACTGTCGACAAACTTTTTTGCTCTGTACTTTTTAATGGCTTTGAGCTTAAAAAATACTTGAGTGTGATTTTCAGCAGGATGTTAAATGATTAAATTTAGAATTTCCACCTTTAAGATCAAGGTCACAACTTGGTTTACCGTAGGTCCATATTGAACAGCTTTGAGTTGAATAACCATACTTGGCTTGAACTGCTTCGACTTTAAGAATTATATTTTGTTTAAAAGTGTGCCATGATATACATGTAAGTTGGACTTTTTACCTTATTTTTAAAATTGGATGATATGGTCAATAATTATAGTCGTTGTACTATGTATGTATGTGTAACTTTTGAATTACATAATCAAGATTTACTTGTCAAACATTTATGAATTATGTGTAATAACATATATATAGGAGTTACCTGTATTTTTCAGGGATATAAAATGCCTTAATCCAGACAGCATATTTGGTTTCATCCTAAACACACCTTCAGATTGTAAGTGGGGATTCTTGCATTTGCCATTTAAGAGAAAGCATTGGATATGCTTCAGGAGAATAGGAAATGCATATTATAACCTTGACTCCAAGTTAGACTCTCCGGAACTGATTGGGGACGCTAATTTATTGTTAGAATATTTGCGTAATGAACTTGAAGAAGGCAATAAGGAATTATTACTGGTTGTTGATAAAGATACAGCAGCATCTGGTACCTGGAAGC
Source organism: Mytilisepta virgata (assembly GCA_028015205.1). Lineage (NCBI taxonomy): Eukaryota > Metazoa > Mollusca > Bivalvia > Mytilida > Mytilidae > Mytilisepta > Mytilisepta virgata. Next base: position 75,078,029 of record CM051521.1, read on the forward strand.
GTAATGACGAGCAAAGCAACTGTGATACAAAGTTAGAAAATGGGCAGCACAATCTTATGGATAATAAAAATATTGAAAATAATGGTATTCTAAATGGAGGACAGGACAATACTACCTCAACAAATGTCCTTCCGAGCATTGATGATTTATGATTCAGATGTATGATTTGTATTTTTATCATATGCATTATAGATTAGTACACTGTGGCAGGAGAGAATATATCCCTTTCTTGCATTTTTTTTTAAATAAAACTGTGCAGAAAATACATGTATAAATACAGTCAACTGTTGTTGTCTTGAACTCTTTTGAGTTGAAATTTCATACTACCGGGTATGTTTTACTGGATTTATGCTTCCATTGCTTCATCCTGGAGTTGTGTCCCTTTGATCTTTTACATTTCCGGTTTCTGCTCGAGTCGATCTATGAATGTCTCAAACTTTTTCTATGTTCCCCACAACTTCGAGATAATGAGAGTTGACGATATGTATGTACACAAATGTACTGTTTACATAAAAATTAATGTAAAATTTAGGAGACCCTGATACCGAGTTGTCTTGATACACTGTGGTTAACAACTAATGATTACAAACCAGTCATCTAAGGTGGTGAGTTAAAACCCTTCGTGGAAAGGTGTATTACGTTCACACTGTTCTTCACAGAAATTGCCAGCAAAGTTTGCTGGTTCTCCAGATTCTTCCAGGAGTAAATGACGCAATGATTAAGCAAGTTTTGCTAACATTGGTATAATGTCTGAATAAAACAAATAAATAATCAATTAAATTAGAAATAGTTTCTTTTATTCTGTCATCCGTCATTCAATACTGTGCCACCGTTAACTTTTACAAAAATCTTCTCCTCTAAAACTGCTTGGCCAAATGGAACCAAACTTGGCACAAGCATCATTAGGGTATCTAGTGTAAAAATGTGTGCGATGACCCCGCCTGCCAACCAACATGGCAGACATGGCTAAAAATAGAACATAGCGGTAAATGGCAGTTTTTGTCTTGTATCTCAAAAACTAAAGCATTTAGAGCAAAACTGATAGGGGTAAAAATGTTCATCAGGTCATCATCTACCTGTCATGAATTTTTCAGACAAATTTGTCAACCCGTTGTTGGGTTATTGCCTCTGAATTATGTCTCCCCTTCTCGAAGGGAGACATATTGTTTTAGTGATTATTATTCTTCCTCTTAATTCTAATCAAATTTTTTGTCCGGAACATAACTTTTTTGTTTCTTGAGCTAGCCTCATGATATTTGGAAGGTATATGCATCAGGTCATGGCGGAGTGCAGAGTACCACATTTGGGTCCCTGGGGGTCAGTCCCCACCCCCTAGCCTGTAAAATGTAGGCTAAAATAACAAAATACTTAATATTTTGAAAACCATTGTGATCCCCACCCTATAACCATATATATTATTACTCCTTATGATAAGACAAATCATTTGGTACCATAGGGGGGTCTGAGGGGGGTCATGCCCCACCCCCTCAAACGATAAAATACTAAATATTCTGAAAACCATTGAGATCCCCACCCTATAACCATATATATTATTACTCCTTATGATAAGACGAATCATTTGGTACCATAGGGGGGTCTGAGGGGGGTCATGCCCCACCCCCTCAAATGATAAAATACTAAATATTCTGAAAACCATTGAGATCCCCACCCTATAACCATATATATTATTACTCCTTATGATAAGACGAATCATTTGGTACCATAGGGGGGTCTGAGGGGGGTCATGCCCCACCCCTTCAAATGATAAAATACTAAATATTCTGAAAACCATTGAGATCCCCAACCAATAACCATATATATTATTACTCTTTATGATAAGACGAATCATTTGGTACCATAGGGGGTCTGAGGGGGGGTCATGCCCCACCCCCTCAAATGACAAAATACTTATTATTCTGAAAACCATTGAGATCCCCACCCTATAACCATATATATTATTACTCCTTATGATAAGACGAATCATTTGGTACTATAGGGGGTCTGAGGGGGGGGTCATGCCCCACCCCCTTAAATGACAAAATACTTATTATTCTGAAAACCATTGAGATCCCCACCCTATAACCATATATATTATTACTCCTTATGATAAGACGAATCATTTGGTACCATAGGGGGTCTGAGGGGGGGGTCATGCCCCACCCCCTTAAATGATAAAATACTTAATATTTTGAAAACCATTGTGATCCCCACCCTACAACCATATATATTATTACTCCTTATGATAAGACAAATCATTTGGTACCATAGGGGGGTCTGAGGGGGGTCATGCCCCACCCCCTCAAATGATAAAATACTAAATATTCTGAAAACCATTGAGATCCCAACCCAATAGTGTTCTTCTTCCTCTTCTAATCAAATTTTTTGTCCGGAACATAACTTTTTTGTTTCTTGAGCTAGCCTCATGATATTTGGAAGGTATATGCATCAGGTCAAGGCGGAGTGCAGAGTACCACATTTGGGTCCCTGGGGGTCAGTCCCCACCCCCTAGCCTACATTATCTTGGAAAGGGTTGAAATCCCCACCCTTAAACCATATATTTTATTATTCATGATAACAAGACAAGTTGAATGCAGTATACATCTGAGCCCCGGGGGTCATCCCCTACCCCTCAAGACCAGAAACCTTAATTTATCTTAAAAATGGTTCAGATCCCTTCCCCAAAACTATATATTACCTTATTCATTCCTTGTTGAAGCACATATCTGTAGGTAACTACATGTATTATGTACCATAGCTCTTAATTTGCCACCTTGATGATCCCTAAAAAATGTTAAAAAAACTATGGGTATGGAAGGGGAGACTTCAGTTTTAGCGTGGTAAAACAGTCCAGCATGCTGGACTCCTGTGACAACAGTACCTCTAGTTGTTAATTTTAAGGAAATTTAAACTATATCTTCTCTTACACCACTTGACCAATTGGAACCAGACTTGGCAGCAATGGTCCAAGATGGCCGGCACAGCCAAACTTAGTTTAACATAGGACCCTATGGGAAATTCACTCAAAAATCTTTTCGTCTGAAGCTACTGAGCCAATTGGAACAAAAGTTGGGAGCATTGGTCCTTGGATGGTCCTCTTTCAGAATTGTGTCCGATTACCTGGATTGTCAACCAAGATGGCCGCCACAGCCTAAGTTAGTTTCATATATAGGACCCTATGGGAAAATTTATTTAAAAATCTTCTTGTGTGAAACCACTCAGCCAGTTGGAACAAGACTGAGCAGTAATGGTCCTTAGATGTTTCTCTTTTAGACCTGGACTGTCAACCAAGATAGCTTCCACAGCCAAACTTGTTTAACATAGAACCCTATAGAAAAACCAGCCAAACTGACTGCAACACTTAATTTTTAGTCCTGCTCAAGGTGAAAAGTTAAATCAAAGTGTGATACAGGCTCTTGAGAGCCTCTAGTTTACATTGTCGTTCACTATCCAGTGTTTGTGCAGGATTTTTGTCGAGCCTGCGACTTTAGTCGCAGAAAGCTCGACATAGGGATGGTGATCCAGCTGCGGCGGCGGCGTTAACTCACTTCTTAAAAGCTTTATATTTTAGAAGGTAGAAGACCTGGATGCTTTATACTTTGTATATAGATGCCTTATGTTACAAACTTTCCGTCTGTCATATGTACATTGTCCTTGACCTCATTTTCATGGTTCAGTGACTAATTGAAAAAAAATTAAAGATTTTTTGTAATGTTAATTTCTCTCTTATTATGAGTAATAGGATAACTATATTTGGTATGTGCGTACCTTACAAGGTCCTCATCCCCGTCAGACAGTTTTCAATTGACCTCGACCCAATTTCAAGGATCAGTGAACAAGGTTAAGTTTTGGTGGTCAAGTCCATATCTCAGATACTATAAGCAAAAGGTGTAGTATATTTGGTGTATGGAAGGATTGTAAGGTGTACATGTCCAACTGGCAGGTGTCATCTGACCTTGACCTCATTTTCATGGTTCAGTGGTTATAGTTAAGTTTTTGTGTTTTGGTCTGTTTTTCGAACACTGTATGCAATAGGTCTACTATATTTGGTGTATGGAAGGATTGTAAGGTGTAAATGTCCAACTGGCAGGTGTCATCTGACCTTGACCTCATTTTCATGGTTCAGTGGTTGTAGTTAAGTTTTTGTGTTTTGGCCTATTTTTCGAATACTATATGCAATAGGTCTACTATATTTGGTGTATGGAAGGATTGTAAGGTGTACATGTCCTACTGGCAGGTGTCATCTGACCTTGACCTCATTTTCATGGTTCAGTGGTGTGTTTTGGCCTGTTTTTCGAATACTGTATGCAATAGGTCTACTATATTTGGTGTATGGAAGGATTGTAAGGTGTACATGTCCAACTGGCAGGTGTCATCTGACCTTGACCTCATTTTCATGGTTCAGTGGTTATATTTAAGTCTCTGTGTTTTGGCCTGTTTTTCGAATATCGATGATCGGTCTACTATATTTGGTGTATGGAAGGATTGTACGGTGTACATGTCCAACTGGCAGGTGTCATCTGACCTTGACCTCACTTTCATGGTTCAGTGGTTATAGTTAAGTTTTTGTGTTTTGGCCTGTTTTTCGAATACTGTATGCAATATGTCTGATAGCATTTACTTTCATTAGAAATACACGACAGGCGAGACATTTTTGTGTGTCCACTCTTGTTACATTTTGATCTTCTGTTTTCAAAGTTAATAGTATGAAGTTTCTAAATGGGAGGGGCTCTATTAAATCCAGTAAATTCGTCCAAGTGCACAACTAACTTGGTGGCATTAGCCAATACTTGTTTATGATTGGTTAAAATTTCAAAAATTTCAATGATAATCCTCTCTGAAATGGCTGGACAAATTGAAATGAAACTACTATGAAAGATATACATGTATGTCAATTCTCAACATATGAATTTAATTTTCTTGCTGTTGTTTTATGTGTCAAATCCCCAGGTAAGATAACTGGTTGTGCATGTCATTTGATATAGCATGGTAAACTTGAAATTTAAAGGGTTCATAGGTTATTTAGATTGAAAGGTGATTTTGTTCTAATTTTTTGACAAGCTGTGCATCATAACCTGCTATGTTTGATAAACTTTGATAAATTGCACATTTATTAGTCCCCTAAGTCTGGACTTTTTTCATAAACTGTTTAACCAACTGATTTTTTTTTTTGGTATTTGAGCTTATGATGAGTTACAGATTAAATCTGAGTTTCATTGTGATCTGAATTATTGTCAAAATAATAGTTTTGCAGACTTTTTTCAGAAACTTGAAAAAAATCAAAATTGAAGTTTTAATTAATATGATCTTATCACATTTTCTCAATAATAAAAACATACATTCATTTCTAAATTTTCTGTATCAACTGTAGATAAATTTTGTTATCAGTGAAGCAAATGAGAGAAAGTGTTTTTAAAAATGTTTTGAACTCCAAAGATTGTCTATTAAAGATTTGTATAATAAAGGCATGCAAAAATTACTGAATTTATGGTAGCCTAAAGTTTGAATCATATGGATAAATACCTGGTATTTACAATTACAATCAAAAATGTTATATTTAGTTATGCTTTATATGTTTTATTATAACTTGGTTAAGCTTTTAGTAAGTCACATAATTTTACAAGAATGTCACCAGTTTTGTTTTAATGACTCAAGATTATCATTGCAATTGTATAATTTTATAGAAATGTACGTCACAAGCATATCTTATTAAAATTTATTATGTGCAATAAAATAAAAACAGAAGATGGGCATATCACTTGCTCTTACTAGCACAAACTGTTTATTTTTGTCGGACTGACCCAAGGCCAAAGGTTTTGATATAAACATGTTCAATACTGTCCCATTATGCACGTGTGTGTCAAGCAAGGACCTGATTTGCCTACCTTAGGAAGTATCGCCCCGTAGGTGACACTACCTTTCTCAGTTGTCTAGTGTAAAAATTTGTAAGGCTTCCACGGAACCCAGTGTCTTGCCTGCTTTCGCTGTTGTCTGTTTTTAGTGTAATAGTTGATTGTACATAATTTTTCTCCACATGTTATTTATTGATCATGAAGAAGCTTCTGTCAAAGTTTGAAACTAAGTCCATTTGTAAGTAAAATATGGAAAAATGGGAAACAATTAAAAAAATTTTCCTATGGATACTATCTTTTGATCATGAGCAAGCTTCTATCCAAGTTTGGTAAATATCCAGGATAGTTTAAGAAAGTTATTAATGTTTAAAAAATTTTAACCATAGAATGAATGTAAATGTTGATGCCGCCGACGATGACGGAATGTAGGATCGCTATGTCTTGCTTCAGCGACAAAAGTCACAGGCTCAACAATAATATTAATGAAGGCAATTACAACAGAAGACAACTATCCTATGTTTCGACACTGCCAGGCAGGTGACAAAATAAAATCGATGTGTATTAAAAAAAACAAACTATTTGTGGATTAGAACAAGTTTATTCTGTCAACAATCCTAACACCTCTAGTACACAGTGCAGGTATATATCTCTATATATATATCAGGGCTATCCAATAATTATTTAGCATGATTATGTTCTCATTTCTTCATATCCTCAACATACTTAGATTACATTGTTTTCGACTTCACAAACAGATTATATACCTGAAAAGTTCCCTTGTGTATCACAGACACTTTCTATGTTCAATTTAAAAGACATTAAAACATTTTTGTTAGTTTTCCTTTATAGCACATATAACTTTCCTTGTGTGTGTATATATGCTAAATGGTTCTTTCAAAATTCATTTTAATAAACATTAATGGCAGTTTCAGTCTAGTATCATTAACATAAAAGGTTGCATGTTCTAGACATAATTTTGAAAAAAGGATCACAAAAAGAAACCAGTCTACTGAAGTTTGGTTCCAACTGAATTTATAGAACCATGAAAATTAGGTCAAGGCCAACTGGTATGAGACTTACTAACAATTGCAAACCATGCTGAGCATGTGGATGAAACACGGTTGCTCTATAATGCTCTGTTATTCAGAAACTTAGCTGATCATGAACATTGACATTAAATTTACAAAACCATTGAAACATGAAAATAAGGTCAAATGACAAGTCATCAAATACCTAACATTGATTCACTGCAGTGTATAACTACTGAGAAAAAGAACTAATCAAAACATCTTAAAACCAGTGAACCATGAAAATAAGGTAACAGTCAAAATGGGTGCTGTTCATTTATGTAATACCATTAAATATCTGTGGTATGAATAAGGTTTCACTATTATGGTTCCTGATATACTAAACTGATGAAAAATTTATAGAATTTCCATGGAAACTACTCAAAAGCATCCAGAAACACTGGACAGGCTGAAGAAAAATGTTGGGAAGTATTCTGACATTACACTAAAATTTATCACTTAAATTTGAAAAAAAATATCCCTGATATCCATTATATATCCAACAAAACAATGCCAATGGCCCCGTTGAACACTATACAAAATAAAAGATCCTTGTGCTAAATTCTACTTTTGTGTTCAATTAACCCAAATCACGGGCAGACTAGAGGTCCATCATATCCATCAGCACATTTAATGGTGGTTTCTATACCATAAAATGCAGAATGCCCAATTGACCAACAGAGTAATGCATAAAACATGTAAAATACCCTGATTTAATTTCCACAAAATTTTCTGAATTTTTAAAATGCTCCTTAATTTCATATTTTCATCAATGTGATAAAAATTCATATCCGTTCCTCAGGTTCGACCTAGCATCAGGACACCTAAAATATGTGCAATGGCTCACCTTCAGTAACTTTAATGCAATCCAGGCAACAGAAGCGACATGTACTGTGAAGCTATTGAGGCATTTTTTTACATGATTGTGATAACTTCATTTCTTGTGGTGCTTGAAAATTTGTTTTAAGGATATCAAATTTCTTAGCCATCAATTTATAATAATGACACAGTGTAAATTGTCTATTTTATCAAAATCAGAGATGATTTTCCCAGGGAAGAAAAAATAGAAATGCTGTACCAGAAATGACATTGCAATGTATATTAAAAAAACATAACGGATAAATTCGGACAGTAAAAAGCGAAATTCCATTTTAAAATGGAAAAAAAATCATGTCTGCAAAATACCAATATTCATTGTTCCAGAGCACTTAATTAATCATAGAAATTTTTACCCAATAACCCAAAGAACAAATTAATGAACACCATGTGAAACATACTTTTGAAGGTTAAAATTTAATGTTCAGTTAATTTTCAATAATTTTAATTGAAAACCTATAAGCCATGGTTACAAAGTAAAAAGCATTCTAGATGGATAATACATGTACTTTAATTAAACTTGCACTCCTACCTTAAACAAAAATTCTTAATCATTTGTGCTAAAATTTATTTTTATTACACTGGATGTACAACTGACTTTCGTTATCTCAAAACTGTAGTGAATGTCAAAAAAAGGTTTTAGCTGAAATAAATTTTCATAATGTAGGGTAATTATAACACAAGTTCTATCCTTGGACCAACTAATTAAAATGCAATAACAAGAATTTTTTTTGAAAATTTTTGAGATTGAGTCAACTGTAAATTAATCAGGCAACATTTTAAAATCTGATCTACTCTCTTATGATAACCAGTTCAATTTATAATTGTAATTACAAAGAAACGAAAACATACAATAGGAAAAAGACAGAAAGAGAAACTATACAATAAGAAAATATGAAAAAGCTATGTATATTAGTAAAAATATTCTATATAAATAAATATAACAAACCAACAAATAAATACATAAAATTATTCAATTATACACCATTTCACACATCATTCACCCAACGAATTTATTAATTCTGGCAAAATAGACTATATCTGCATAGAAACATTTTACAGGTTTTACAAAAAGGTCAAATCAGACTTCACTCCTGAAATAGAATTTTCTGTTTTATTTCGGAGTTTAACAAAATTTGAGGATTAACTGACCTTAAATTTGACAACAAATGTTCTTCAACAAACTCTCTGTGATTTTTATTTAAAAATGATCATTTAAAATGCATCTGAGAAATTAATTTTTGTTCTATTAGATCTGTATATTTCACTGATTTTCCAGTAGAAAATCATTGTAGTTAAAAGGTCAAGCTTTAACATGTATAAATTCTGGTTCAACAATTTCAAAAATTTAAAGTGAGAATTACTTTACCATTTATAAGTCAGACAGGGATTAATTACAATTTAAACATATACATGTATCAGTATCTCGTTGATATCTAGAAAATATAATGCAACAATGACGAAATAAAGAGACTCCATCAAAGAATCCAGAATTGTAACAAAATAATTCTCGATTCCTCAATTTATAATCTAATAAATCTTTAAAAATAACAATACAAAAAACCAAACAGTTCATAGAATATGGAAGGGTTATGTAAAACATCATTATAGCAAAAAATGATATCAAAATATATGGTTTTTCATATGTTGATATGACATAATCTTAAAAAGGTCTGATGACAAAATCAAACTTCTAAATCAAAATAAGATTTTTTAAAACAAATACTGTAATTGCTCTATTTATTGGACACTAAAATACACCTATTTTTTAGGAAAATTAGAAAATCATTGAAAAAATAGAGTTTTCGTATTTCCATCCACATCATTGTCATTTTTTGACTCCATATGATCGACCTGGTCAATGTACTTTAAGAATAGGCAACCAAAATAATGGTTCATACTTGCAGTATTGTTATTTGATTTTGCTTTCATGATTTATTTTTTTGTACCTTCAAATTAAGTTAATTCAATGTTGAAGATGAAAACAGTAGCAAACTTCAAACGACCCGCCATGTTGTTGACTATAAATATGTGAACATCTCACAAATTATTTTTACAATCTGGATTTGGAGCAGCTCACAAATAATTTTTACAACACATGTTACATTTGTAGTCTCATCGTCTTTTTAGAACATATTATAACTATTACATTTAAATGTCTTATAAACAACGATACGGGGATTTGTTTTGTAAAAACATTATTCATTTCATTTCAAATTTTTAAAATTTATTTCTCTGAGAAACGCGAATACGCAATTCCGTTCCGAACACGTTTCGGATTTCTTTTCAAAAGCAAACTTCCAGGTAGGAAAAATTTAATAAAATTTACTTAAAAATTGATATTGTTTCAATCAAATTTAGTAAGATGGATCGTTTAAATGGTTTAGAAAGACGAAAAGTAATTAACTTACCTAAGAAGTTAAAATTACTGACTGTCACCACCTGAGAACAATGATCGTAACTGACATTTTGAAATTGTCGAAAAAATAGAGTTATCAAAAAATTCAATTTTCCTTGAATTTTCAAAAGTGTCGAATAATTAGACCTTCCAATAATTAGGATTATTACGGTAATAGTTCTACAACATTGCCTAAACTTTGAGTCTATTTTTTGCAGTTACTCCTCTTAATAACTTTTAAAACATAGAAATAATTGCACTTAGAGCATTATGTACAGTAAAGCACCCAACTTTCACATATGAAAGATACATTTAACTGCTAAGACTATCAATAAAGTTTGATTAAGATGTCACTCTTATGTAAATTGACAAAAAAACATTAAATTATAGTATTTGGTACTACACGGGGTAATTTATTAGCATTTTTAAGTGAAACAATAGTATCACAGTAGAATTTATATAGAAAAATATTTTGAAAAAGACAGATTGATCTCAAAATTGGAATCAACTAATAAAGATGGAGAAAATTCAAAACAATGGTATCATTTGAAACTTGCATATAGACAAGATATATAATTTTAACAAACATTAACAGATGTATTACAATGACACGTAAGTGACTGAATACAGTTATCACACTGACTCAATGTTTGTTTATAACAGAAAATAATATTTTGTTCCATACAATACACTATAAATACATGTACTTTATGTTTATAAGAAACTGTCAACAGACAATCTACAAATAAATTTTGTATTTCAGGTACTGTGTGTCTTCCATGAACTGCAACTCATTTTTAAGGAATACAAAAAATTACATTAAATATCAATAAAATGTTAATGTACCATTTATTTTTGCTAGCCCTTAATTTTCATTCCGTTCCAGTGATGAAATGTGTCAAATATTTTAAAAGAGCAGTTTTTTTCATTAGTGTGTGATTTATTGATTTTTGAATACAGTATATGAGGTCACCATATAAGAATGTGATTTTGGAAATGTGAAAGTTATATTTCCAAAAGTTTGCATCATACTGACTTTAGGAAATATGTGATAATTATTGGAAATACACAGAATTGTACAAAAATCATAACTTTTTCATCAAGAAATGAGTTGCAGAAGTATACAGAACACACATCAGTTATGAAAGCTCAATAAATTGCAGAACATTTACATCCCATAATTCCTCTCATAAATATGGAGATATGTAAATTTGATGATAAGGCACTATACTATGGATAACTGGATCTGTAGCAGTCTAGAACACACTGGTTACCTAACTGGTTCCTTTATCTTGCATGCTGTTTACAGTAAGGTTTCCCAGCCTTTGCAAAGAAAGGTTGTCCTTCTAAATTAATCTGGCATGTCTGAAAAGACGAACATTATAAATTTAACAAAATTAAGAGTAAAAAGCTTATTGAACCCATGAAATAAATACATGTACATTTATTCACTGTTTGTTTACTTAAGCTTTTGTCAAATGTATATATAGTGATTTTGTGTTAAGAATGAACCCACCATATCCCTTCATTCATATTAAATAGATCTTGAAGCATATTATTTCATACCTTTAGATATGGCATCAATCTTTTTCTGAAAGAGGACTAACATTGGTTCATTGCTCTCAAATTTGAATTATTTCTGAAAAGATGTTGAATTTTCAAAACGACGTTTTTGGACAAAGGGCAATGCTATCAACTATCTGTTACATTTAACATTTCAATCATCTTTTTCGAAACAACTTGGTCATCTGAAATCTTATATACAGCATCTACAGAAGGCTCTCTGTGAAATGTGATGTTCACTCTCTCAGCCCATTCCTAAACGGCAAGCTAAGGTCTTGTATTTAACATAAAGGGCTAAAACTACTTATATAAATATTGAATTTCGGCAGGCTTTAATCAGCCATAAAAAAAATGTTTGAAAATATATCCAAAACCATATCATTAATGTGTGTGGAGGATATTGAACAAGAACAATTATTTTGCAGAAAACACCTTCTTCAAAGAGCAAATAACACGTGTACCAAAAATGGGATTATATATGAACAAAAAAAATATCCAAAATCAGGAATTCTCTCCAATCTTAAAAAACTTTCAGGCATTCAATTATACAGCCCTCACCGAACAATTAAAACATCCAGAATGATAGTTCTTGCCCATTGCTTCTACCCAGTTATCGCCAGGTTCAACTGGGAAATTACAAGAGTGGCACATGGTCTGGAAGAGTTGTCTCCAATCTGCAATAAACATAAGGCATAAAATATGAACAGAATTTCTTAGTAATAAGAATACTAACAATTTCAAGCAGTGACATCTGTTGTTTTTAATTTTTTTTTTTAAATATTCTTTTCAATTGATACAAAATAATTAAGATTAAGGTATAACAGTCTAACAAATGCATACTAACAATTTTGAAAACATAAAAGGACTGTCTCACTCAATTTTTTGGTGGCAACTGGCCCAATAATTATAAAGGATAAGAACTAGATGTTCATATGGAAATGGCAGCCATACAGGTTCAAGATTGGGTTCACTTTCATTAAAATTTGGCTCTTATTAGACCCATAGTTTAAGAGAACAAAAATTTTAAGTTTTAAATTTTTTGCATATTTGTCTATTTTTAGTAACAGTGACATAATTTTGAAAGTTTACCACCAATGACCTTTGCATTAAAGAAAAGTCTTAATATCAACATATTACACAATATAACAGGCAAAGAAATCTAAACAAATACAGTCATACATTGCCCAATAATTCAACAGTTAAAACTCCAAATATGAACTTAATTTGAACTGAGAACAGGTATCATTTTGAATGACTAAGTGATATACCATTTTCACAATAAGCTTTGCCTTCTTCAAGATGGAACTGGTTTCCGCCAATAGGTTTTCTACAATGAGCACAAGTAAAACATCCAGGATGGTAGGTCTTCTGCAAAGCATTTACACATTCCTGAAAATTATAAGCAGACAATGCATTAGCCAAAGTAACACTACTTTTGATTGTGTCTTTTTGGAAGAATCTGGTCAGGTGCTGTAGATTCACTTATTTCAACGGATGGCAATTTTTGTGGTTTTCATTGATACTATGAAACTACTAGAGGCTCTTAAGAGCCTGTATCGCTCACCTGCATTTAACTTTTCACCTTGAGCAGACCTAAAAATTTCAGTGTTGCAGTCAATTTGGCTTGTTTCTCTATAGGATTCTATTTTAAACTAATTTCAGCTGTGGCAGTCATCTTGGTTTAGTCCAGGTCAACGGATATATTTCTAAAAGAGAACCATCTAAGGACCATTTCTGCTAAGTCTTGTTCCAACTGGCTAAGCGGTTTCAGACAAGAAGATTTTTAAATGAATTTTCCTATAGGGTCCAATATTTAACAAAGTTTGGTGTGGCAGCCATCTTGGTTGACAATCCGGGTGATCGGACATATTTCTGAAAGAGGACCTCCTAAGGACCAATGCTGCCAAGTCTAATTCTAACTGGCTTAGTGGTTTCAGACGAGAAGTTTTTTCAGTGAATTTCCCATAGGGTCCTATGTTAAACTAAGTTCTGCTGTGGCAGCCATCTTGGTTCAAAGTCCACGAAATCAAACATATTTCTGAAAAAGGACATCCTAAGGACCAATGCCACCAAGTCCTGCTCCAATATGTCAAGTTGTTTTAGACAAGAAGATTTTTCAATGAATTTTCCTATAGGGCCCTATGTTAAACTAAGTTCGGGTGTGGCGGCCATCTTGGTTGACAGTCTGGGTCATCGCACAAAATTCTGAAAGAGGACCATCTAAGGACCATTGCTTCCAAGTCTAATTCTTATGGGCTTAGTGGTTTCAGACGAGAAGATTTTTGAGTGAATTTCCCATAGGGTCCTATGTTAAACTAAGTTCTGCTGTGGCGACCATCTTGGTTCACAGTCCACAAAATCGGACATATTTCTGAAAAAGGACCTCCTAAGGACCAATGCCGCCAAGTCTGGCTCCAATGTGTCAAGTGGTTTCAGACAAGAAGATTTTTCAATGAATTTTCCTATTGGGCCCTATGTTAAACTAAGTTCGGGTGTGGCGGCCATCTTGGTTGACAGTCCGGGTCATAAGACACACCTCTGTAAGAGGACCATCTAAGGACCATTGCTGCCAAGTCTGGTTCCAATTGGTCAAGTGGTTTAAGACAAGAAGATTTTCAATGAATTTTCCCATAGGGCTCTATGTTAAACTAAGTTCGGCTGTGGCGGCCATCTTGGTTAACAGTCCGGGTCATTGGACATATTTCTGAAAGAGAACCTCCTAAGAACTATTACTGCCAACTTTGGTTCCAACTGGACTTGTAGTTTCATATAAGAAGATTTTTGAAAGTCACCCCCCTTTTTTTTCTATTTTTAGTAACAGCAGCCATCTTGGTTGGAAGTCGGGGATGCCAGACATAATTTTGGAAGGGGGCCACCCAAGAACCATTCCACCAAAGTTTGGTCTCAATTGGCCCAGTGGTTTGAGAGGAAAAGATCTTTAAAGGAAAGTTTATGCTGGATGCTGTCTTTAAAGGGCAAAAACTCCTATAAGGGGTCAATCAATGATTTTGGTCATGTTGACTTATTTGTAGATCTTACTTTGTTGAACATTTTTGCTGTTTACAATTTGTCTTTATCTATAATAATATTCAAGATAATAACCTAAAACTGCAAAATTTCCTAAAAATTAACAATTCAGGGGCAATAACCCAACAAAGGGTTGACCGATTCATCTGAAAATTTCATGACAGGTAGATCTTGACCTGATGAACATTTTTACTCAGTCAGTTTTGCCCTAATTGCTTTAGTTTTTGAGATATAAGACAAAAACTGCAGTTTACCCCTATGTTCTATTTTTAGCCATGTCGGCCATGTTGGTTGGCAGGCGGGGTCATCGGACACATTTTTTAAACTAGATACCCTAATGATGCTTGTGGCCAAGTTTGGTTCAATTTGGCCCAGTAGTTTCAGAGGAGAAGATTTTTGTAAAAGTTAACGGACGACGGACGACGACGGACGACAGACGACGGACGACGGACGCCAAGTGATGAGAAAAGCTCACTTGACCCTTCGGGTCAGGTGAGCTAATAAACAACATCCTGATTAAAAATGCTAAACTTGAACATATGTGAAAATCTGAAAAAAATTAAATTTCCAAGGGCAATAACTCTAATATAGGTTGTCTGATTGACCTGAAAATTGGCACAGTGATAGATCTTAATTAACTGAACAACTTTTATTCTTACATTGATTATTTATCTCCTTTCACAATAATTGCACAAAAAGGGAAAATCTGCAAACAAAATTGACATTTTCAAGGGCAATAACTCTAACATGGTATGTCTGATTGACCTGAAATTTTGAACATTCATAGATCTTTATTAACTGAGTAACTTTTGTTCTTACATTGATTATCTATCTCTTCTCATTTTCATAATAATAGCCTTGAAAAACGAAATATTGCCAAATTTGACATTTAAAGGGCAACAACTCCTACATCAGTTGTAAGATCGTAACAAAAATTTGCACACTGGTAGATCTCATTGTGCTGAACATATTGACCCTATGTCAAAATTTTGATATCTGCTTTCGTTTTCAAGTTATTTGCAGAAAACTACTGATGGACCCCTATGTTCTATTTATAGTAACGACAGCTAATGTTTTTCGACATTTCAAAAATTTTAAACGATAGAAATTTTCCAGATGCCCTATAGAACAATTCTGCAAAGTTAGGTTGAAGTCGGTCCAGTAGTTTAGGACGAGTTAACGTTTGAAAAAGTTTACAGACGACGACAACGGACGCCAAGTGATGGCAATAGCTCACATGGCCTATGGCCAGGTGAGCTAAAAAATTCAAATTTTCAACATAAAGAATATTTTTCATTTAGTATTATTACTACAAATTTACAAAACGGGGAAATAAGGGATCCTCTGAACCCCAAAAATTGATACCCACGAAAATAAATTAATCCATGTAAAATAGTACAGTCTGTTTAAAATTATATCCCATTATTGTACTTCCCATTCATACTACAGTATTATTATAATTGACAACTTGTCATCATATTTACTCCTTTCTACAATTACCTGTTGTACCCACCCCTATAGCACTTACACAGACAACACGGGAGCTATTGTGATCATCCTCACACCTTATTTACTTACACATACAAAAGCACTTTCACCAACAGAACTACATGTATGGGGAACAATGTGTAGCTTGTGTTCCCCTCACCTTTTAAACTTACCCCTACAATCAATGGCACATCCACAGACAGGAGCAATGGGCAGCAAGATATGCTTGTAATCCACACACCTTTCATAATAGCCCCTACAACAGCAGTGCAATAGACAGCACAATGGGGGGCAAAATGGAGCTCATAATATTCAACCCTTTCATACTTACCCCTACACTAGCACTTCTATAAGTATCACAATGGGGAGCAAAACGGAGTTCACAAATCTTCACACTGTTCAAACTTACCCCTACAATAGCATTTCCACAGACTGCACAATGGGGAGCAAAATAAAGCTCATAATCCTTCTCGCAGTACAGAAATCCTCCCTCCTCGACAAATCCAATGTCTAAAAGCTTAGTACCACATCGTGGATTAGCACAGACAAAGTGGTCTGGACACCATGTCTTACCAAGGGCCACAACAAATGGTCCTCTGTAACAGAATAAGATTTTGTTACAATATACAAGGCAAAGAGAAAATTTATCTCTGTTTCCATCCATACTTTTTTCTATGTGTACATTTTTTAGTTAGAATGTCTTCCTTAAGCAAACCAGTTAACTTTCTGCCTATCTACCAACCATTAATCTTTATAACATGTCAAAAACACAAGCATTTTTATTTACATATACACTTTATGTCTTTAAACTTGTAAAGACGTTATGTCTATAGACCAGCAATATATTTTATACATCTAAATTTATTTTGATATTCTAATATATGATAGGTATATCACAAATTCATTCTAGATATTAAAAAGAATATTTACAGCTGTTTTTTGGTTCCTTTGACTTGAATTTGTGTATGAAACTTTTATTTGTATCTTACATATTGAACTATTAGCTATATAAATTATACATTTTTATTTTTTTTCAAAAAATTTTAATCGATACACAATGCTTAATTTTTGTTACTGGAACTTTTTAGAATGATTTATTGCTGAAATCAAGCTGCTTAATCAAAGTTACAACAAAATAATGAACAGATATTACGCTAGTAAAATTACAAAGCAGTTACTTTTATTTAAACAGCCAAAAAAAAAAAAAAAATAAATGACAGAAAATTGTTAAACAGCCACAAAAAGGCAATGATTTATACGACAAACAGTGATACAGAAATGGTTTGCAACAGAAAGAAGCAGAGATTCTTCATTTTAAATTTGGTCATTTTAGACATTTTTCAACGATAAAAGTCGTATTGGGAAAATGCAAGCCCATTATTTGTTTTAGAAGAAGCTTAATATTGCTATATGATGGGTGGTGCTAATATCGGTACATAAATATATTTCTTTCATCGCTTAATCTTGGGGGTAGCTGACTTTTGAAGAAAAAAAAACTGCATTGTATTTTTTTAATGAAATCTAACAATTATCAAAAAGAATCAATCATCAAGAAAAACAGTTATATTGCACTGTTTAAGAATGATCAATTTCAGTTAAACATCTCTGAGAAAATGTCCGTAAAATATATAATTAAAACATTCTACATCATCCTAGGTTGATATCATTCTTCTTCAGACCCCATAAGTGATAAATATTTGTTACATAAACATTTTAAAGATGACCATGAAAAGGTTAAAACTTAGTGAAGAGAAACATCCCATTTCCATAACTAAAAATATAAGTGCATTTTTCTACTATGATGGTGTTTCAGACAATTAGTTTAATAAGTGTTTTACCATATTCTCAATGTAAAATTGTAATTGCTACCTCTAACCACATTCTATGTTACAAGACAGGAACATTGTGCAATCCATGACCACAACACAATTAAGGCAAATAAGCCAAATGCCTGATTTTTAAAACCACAAAAATATGAAATTGGAAAAGAAATTGATTTGTTTTTGTTTTTTGTTTTTTTTTACATTATTTGTTGGATTTTGAATTTTTTACCCTTTGTCCAAAATTTGAAAGAGCTAAATTAACTAAACCAGTGTCAACAAAAAGGTGTCATTATACCTTGCATATTGCACTTGTAACATTACAATTTCAACTTTTGATTGGTAGTAACTGGTAAATCCATATTTTTTTAATTTCATAAAAACCATCATTATGTAGAAATTTGAACAAAAATTTTAATGCTTTTGGTCAACAGACACTAAAACAAATTTTCATCAATAAATACTCTTTTTCACTTCGACCTGTTTATGTTAAATCATTCAATATAACAAATCAG
Source organism: Mytilisepta virgata (assembly GCA_028015205.1). Taxonomy (NCBI): domain Eukaryota; kingdom Metazoa; phylum Mollusca; class Bivalvia; order Mytilida; family Mytilidae; genus Mytilisepta; species Mytilisepta virgata. The sequence continues at coordinate 75,096,632 of CM051521.1, forward strand.
CCTCAAAGGGGCTCTTGATTTGTGCCATTATCACTCATCTCACAGTCCCTGTAATTTATAAACCAGTAATTTATAGTTCAATTGGCCAAGCAGCTTTAAAGAAAATTGTGGAAATTTGTAAAGATTTTTCTAAAATGTTGAAGGCCTCCTTTTAAGATGAAGAACAAAGTAAAAGCATTGTTCTTCTTCTATAACATTTGTCATGCAAATGTGCGGATGAACCAGACCAAAATACACAGATTTTATAGAGAATTCTTAAAGACGCTTAGTATCCATTTTCAATTTATTTGGCCTGGAAATTTCAGGGAAGGTCTACTAAATCTGACAAATAAGAAATAATGAACAGTTCAAAACTCTGACCTATCAGATTAATAAACTACCAAGGGTCATTTTAGAATAGCAGCCAGGAATTAATAAACTTCCTTCTAAGAGTAACTCTTGGTGGTAGACCATGTAAATTTAAAAAATAAGCTGCTTATTTGGATGAAATTGTCAAGATTTTTTTTCAAAGATTAACAAATGTTGCTATGTATGGGTAAAGCATATAGAAATCATAGAAAATTATCAAATGCTTATTATCCAATGAAAAGGCTACATTTTTGCATGGACTATTATGAAGTTCTTTCATGAACATACAATTAGTGGCCAAAAGTATTGAAATTCACTGCAACAAGATGTCAGATAAAAAAAATGTTAATAATTAATATAAGGCAAGTTTTCATCATTTTTGTTTTTGTTGAAGCCACAAAAATGTAGTAAAAAGCAATACACATTATGCACCAATACTTTTGCCACTAACTGTGTATTGTGATTTAATACAAATGTATAATAAAGCATTCAGAAACGTCTTCAATCATATATGTTGTTTACAAGGGAGGTAATCTTCTACCATGTGATATACAGTCCATTATGATGAAATTTTTTGTTCTTTTGTCATTTCCTACCATAAATGCAATCCATGCACCTGCAAACTTTCATATGAATCAATTTTGTGATATTAAAAATAAGACCAAAAAAAAGATCACCAAAGTAATGTTATGATTTTAGTATGCATGCAAATCTAATGATAAATATGTTTTAAAGATGATTAATTTACCGTTTTTTCTCACTGAAATAAAAATTTCCATTTTAAAATTGAAATAAAGACAGTACAATTAATCAATTAGTAAAAATGAATTTTACAGTTTTTCCAGAACACTTTCCAGTAAGTTATTTATTATCTACCCATAATTTTAAGAAAACTGGATAAGGGTCATTCACTATAATAAAGTATCTCAACGAATTTGTCTTATGATGACACAGAAGAATATAAACGGATTAAAAGTGTGGATCTCAGATCGTTTCAAGATATCTGAACATTTATAATATGGAGGGATTACCCCCATTCACAGGGACTAATAAAATATTTAATTTAATTTATTGGGATCTCAACTGCTTTAAAAATAATTTCTAAAATGTAGGAGGTGTGAATGAAACCCAGGGTCAATAAAACAAACATTATTAATCTTATTATGAGAAGCAAAAATATATATGGTTTAGGGGTGGGTTTCTCAACCATTTTCAGGATATCTGAAAATTTACGAAATGGAGAGGGATTGGGATTCCCCCTCCCCACCCCAGGGACTAATTAAACATATTAATCAATTTATCTTATTATTACCAACAAGAATAAGTATACTTCATCTGTGTAAGTTTTATCGCAGTCAATGAAATCATAGTCAAATGTTCTTAAAAATTCTATTTTTAGTACCAGTGACCTTGACCTTTGACCCAATAATCCTAAAATCAATATCCTTTGGGGTATTATTCAATCAACTTAGATTTCCATAGAACATATAGTTCTGATGTTATCATCCAAAAACAAATATATTGTATTTTTAGTATCAGTGACCTTTGCCTTTGACCTTATGACCCCAAAAACAATAAGCTTCTTCACCTTCCCTAAGGGGATACTTTTCCATAGACTACATGCTTTCTTGAAATTTTTTTCAAGAACATGAAAAGCCCAGGTCCATTTGTTGATAGAAGAATGCCTGTCATATGCCCCAGACTGGAATTTATTCATGTGAAAAATGTTCACAATAAATGAATATTTTTCCTCATATATTATCATTCCCTGAAGAATTCATGCAGTCAAATTAAAAAGGTTCAATGAAATGCACACTATATAAACCAGGAAACACAAAAATACCTACTGTGTACCCCACATACTTCAGAAACTTTCTTGATCCAAAATTCACGACTTAACTACAATTCTGTATGGGGAACTTGAGGCAATATAAAAAAAAATTTCCACTTGATCAGTAACCTTACGATTGTGGTGACAGTATTAATATGTAACAAGAAACAAAATAGGTTCTAACTGATATTTCAGCGATATTTTTTTTATTTTTAAAAAACCTGTTGAAGTTCAAATGGGACACACAGTAAGTTCTCAACACAACATCTTATTCTGGACTAGAATTACTAAATGCTAAATTCATATTTTTGAAAACAAACCATTACCTTATGTTCATCCCACAGGAATTACAAATAGGTACTCTGTTTCCACCTGGAGCAGCATCTCCAGACTTAAACATGGAGGCTTCTCCTCTTTTTGCTCTGACAGCACCGACACCTGTTGGTTTTGGAGGTTGACCACCAATAGGTCCACCAGGGGCAGGAGGTGATGGCTGAACACTAGGAGTGAATGGCTTGGGGGCAGGGGCAACTCCACCCTGTGGTTTACCAGGGCTCCATACTCCTGCCTTTGGAGCTGGAAAAGAATATACAATAAATCTATATTTTACAAATAAAACTAGAGGTACTGTTGTCACAGGAGTCCAGCATGCTGGACTGTTTTAGCACGCTAAAACTGATGTCTCCCCTTCCATACCCATAGTTTTTTTAACATTTTTTAGGGATCATCAAGGTGGCAAATTAAGAGCTATGGTACATAATACATGTAGTTACCTACAGATATGTGCTTCAACAAGGAATGAATAAGGTAATATATAGTTTTGGGGAAGGAATCTGAACCATTTTTAAGATAAAATAAGGTTTCTGATTTTGAGGGGGTGGGGATGATCCCCAGGGCTAAGATGTATAGTACATTCAACTTGTCTTGTAACCATGAGTAGTACAATATATGGTTTAGGGGTGGGGATTCCAACCATTTTTAAGATAAAATAAGGTTTCTGATTTTGAGGGGGGTGGGGATGACCCCCAGGGCTAAGATGTATATTGCATTCAACTCGTCTTGTAACCATGAGTAGTACAATATATGGTTTAGGGGTGGGGATTCCAACCATTTTTAAGATAAAATAAGGTTTCTGATTTTGTGGGGGTGGGGATGACCCCCAAGGCTAAGATGTATATTGCATACAACTGGTCTTGTAACCATGAGTAGTACAATATATGGTTTAGGGGTGGGGATTCCAACCATTTTTAAGATAAAATAAGGTTTCTGATTTTGAGGGGGTGGGGATGACCCCCAGGGCTAAGATGCATATTGCATTCAACTCGTCTTGTAACCATGAGTAGTACAATATATGGTTTAGGGGTGGGGATTTCAACCATTTTTAAGATAAATTAAGGTTTCTGGTCTTGAGGGGTAAGGGATGGCCCCCGGGGCTCAGATGTATACTGCATTCAACTTGTCTTGTTATCATGAATAATAAAATATATGGTTTAAGGGTGGGGATTTCAACCCTTTCCAAGATAATGTAGGCTAGGGGGTGGGGACTGACCCCCAGGGACCAAAATGTGTTACTCTGCACTCCGCCTTGACCTGATGCATATACCTTCCAAATATCATGAGGCTAGCTCAAGAAACAAAAAAGTTATGTTCCGGACAAAAAATTTGATTAGAAGAGGAAGAAGAACACTATTGGGTTGGGATCTCAATGGTTTTCAGAATATTTAGTATTTTATCATTTGAGGGGGTGGGGCATGACCCCCCTCAGACCCCCCTATGGTACCAAATGATTTGTCTTATCATAAGGAGGGTGAGGATCACAATGGTTTTCAAAATATTAAGTATTTTATCATTTAAGGGGGTGGGGCATGACCCTCCCTCAGACCCCCTATGGTACCAAATGATTCGTCTTATCATAAGGAGTAATAATATATATGGTTATAGGGTGGGGATCTCAATGGTTTTCAGAATAATAAGTATTTTGTCATTTAAGGGGGTGGGGCATGACCCCCCCCCTCAGACCCCCTATAGTACCAAATGATTCGTCTTATCATAAGGAGTAATAATATATATGGTTATAGGGTGGGGATCTCAATGGTTTTCAGAATAATAAGTATTTTGTCATTTGAGGGGGTGGGGCATGACCCCCCCCTCAGACCCCCTATGGTACCAAATGATTCGTCTTATCATAAAGAGTAATAATATATATGGTTATTGGTTGGGGATCTCAATGGTTTTCAGAATATTTAGTATTTTATCATTTGAAGGGGTGGGGCATGACCCCCCTCAGACCCCCCTATGGTACCAAATGATTCGTCTTATCATAAGGAGTAATAATATATATGGTTATAGGGTGGGGATCTCAATGGTTTTCAGAATATTTAGTATTTTATCATTTGAGGGGGTGGGGCATGACCCCCCTCAGACCCCCCTATGGTACCAAATGATTCGTCTTATCATAAGGAGTAATAATATATATGGTTATAGGGTGGGGATCTCAATAGTTTTCAGAATATTTAGTATTTTATCGTTTGAGGGGGTGGGGCATGACCCCCCTCAGACCCCCCTATGGTACCAAATGATTTGTCTTATCATAAGGAGTAATAATATATATGATTATAGGGTGGGGATCACAATGGTTTTCAAAATATTAAGTATTTTGTTATTTTAGCCTACATTTTACAGGCTAGGGGGTGGGGACTGACCCCCAGGGACCCAAATGTGGTACTCTGCACTCCGCCATAACCTGATGCATATACCTTCCAAATATCATGAGGCTAGCTCAAGAAACAAAAAAGTTATGTTCCGGACAAAAAATTTGATTAGAAGAGGAAGAATAATAATCACTAAAACAATATGTCTCCCTTCGAGAAGGGGAGACATAATTAACTCACAGGAATCACGGAATGTATTTGGGTCTGTCCCAGGCAGGAATATTTTCGTCAGCGGCATATATCATCTATTTAACTTTGTGTAATGTTTGAACTGATTTATACACTTGGTTATTTTGTTAGTTGCCATTTCAGGCTTATTACATGGCATGTGGTTTGACATTCATTGACAATCGTTTTGTTATCACTAGATGTCTATTTTTGGTCTGTTTAATTCCCACAAGGGGCATGCCTTCTTGACATTTTACTCCTTATCTGTTCTTAATCAAACGTGTATAGATAAAAACATACAGTCAACTCTCGTCACCTCAAAAGAACTGACAGTATTTTTCATCTACATCATTGATAATTATTAAATAACCAAAACAGTGCTGTCTTTATGTCTCATCTTATCAATTTTAAAAAACTTTAGTAAGAAAATCATATTTATGATTTTAAAGTACAATATAACTGTATCGGGCGGAGCTTATATCGGTTGAATAATTTCAGAACATTCGATTTCGTTAGGGGTGTCAGGTATTTGACAGTTATATGTCCACTTATAATCAATTACTCATTTATTCCCGGTTGTATGGATATGTATCATGTTTTGAACATTATTTTATTTATACACAATGTAAAAAATAATATTTCATAATGCATGTAATGTAAACAATATCAGACTGTTTTTTTTTCTTCTTCAAATCACCAACACAATACACTGGAATGACACCTTAATCTATTCAATAGTATTAACTTTGCCACTACTGAATACAGTTCAATAATATAAAACAGGAATCGTCCTGAACATATACAAAATGAAATTGACTGGGCTTTTGCAAATTAAAAGGTCAACTCTGTCTGATCAGTTCAATAAAATAAAATAATACTGACCTGGAGGTGCCTTTGGAGCAGCAGGAGCTTTAGGAGCAGGTGGAGCTTGCTGGGCATCACTGCTGTGTAAAAATAAATAAACAATTTAAGTTTTCAATGCAAGATAAACAAACTGTGTTTAGAGAAGTAGAATTATAACAAAGCAAAATGAAATCTTGCAAATAAATTTGCATTGTAACAAGATTTCTATAGAATAGCGAAAGTCCCCTGCCAATAACAGTAAAATAACAAGATATAATACCATGCTGATCTAAACTTTTGACCTATATTTCATTAAAATATGTTGAGACATTTAGGCATGAGTGCACTTACAAAGTCAATTTGTGTAAATTTTCTATATTTTTAGTGTTCCAAGGGGAATAACAAAAAGAGAAAATGAATCCATTTGTGCTGATTTTCAAACACATTTGAAAAAATTCTTATCTTAACCTTTGACATAAATCTGTCGATGACTGTAGACATTAGAGTGCTTACAAAGATAATTTTCCATATTTTTACTGTTCCAAAGGGAAATAAATCTAAGAAAATTAATCTACCTGTCCTGTTTTTCGAACTCCTTGGAGAGAATGCAGATATAAACCTTTGACATAAATTTCGTTAAAATCTGTTGAGAATTATACATATGAGTGCTTACAAACTGTGATGTCATCATTCTTGAGTTTACTGGCAAAGGCATTTAGTATTAATTTTGATCCAATGTTTACCAGAAAATGGAAGATTATGAGGTTAACGTTACTAAAACAACCTGTCATATGCTTAAAACACAAGAAGAGAGGGCCCCATGGTTTTCTAAATGGCCCTGAATTACTTGTGTCAATAATTCCCTATAATCAGCCGCAAATCCCAAACAAACACAGTATTTCCTACAATAAACATATAACAATACGCAGAACTGGAACAACCACTGAAAAAACAGGGTCCTGTTTTGGGATGGGTACAGTTAAAATCTGGTAGTGTTTAACTAGACCCACTGAATTCTGGGTATTTGGCAGTAACCATATACTTTTCAAAACTACCATTGTTGAGACATGTCACAATCCTTTTCTGACATTTTGTTTCTGTTATGAAATTGTCACCTTTACAAAATAACATGTCACAAGAACTGAAAAGTCACATAATGGAACTATACAATGTATTTCATATTCATTCATGCAACTGATGACAAACACAGCAATGTATTAAACATTTCCTGCAATAATTCTATCACTAAAACATGGAAATCAAGCATGCAATCATGCATTCTGCTTTCTGATCACTCATGCATTACTTTTGATGCCTCCTTCTAGACTGACTTGGGCGAGTGTAGATGTGATTTAAACTCTTGAGATATTTTTGTCCATTTTTATTACATGTACTTATAAATTTTGTACAGGAGATGCGTTAAAGTGAAATACCATATATGTACATAAATACTGCAACCTTGCAATAATGTGAAATACTTAGTGTAGTATAAGTGGCTTATCCAAAATAACTGACATACATGTGCTCATTTAAGCAGACGTGGTGATACAATTTTGTGATATTTTAGCTCTTTTTCTATATTTCTAATGACACATTACCCATTAAGCTGTTGTTGTAAAAATTTAAAAGTTCGAGAGTGAGCAGGTTTGTAATTTTCTTCAGTTTTCTGTTCTCCACTCTCTGCTTCGTGAATGAGTTTGAAAGTCTCAGAGGGCCTGTAGAGCTTGACCCCTTGTTCGTCACCCTCAGAATTACCACCACTTTGATCTGACGTCCCATCTTCATCATTGCCTCTGAAATTATCATGCATAGGATTTTCTATGATTATACATGCAGTTAATGACTTCAAATCTGTTAATAGCTACTGTAATGGCAAATTATACTCTAAAATGGCTTCATGTAAAGGATATTCATGCTTGTAATTTCACTCTCTTGTAAAACTCATTGTAAAATGGAACATCATAGCTTCTAGTATGGAACATAAATTTATCTTCACATATTACTTTTCTAATAAACTAAGGTGCAATGAGGAATCAAATATTTTTAATGAAAAAGGTATCTATAGGGTATTATACAACAGCTTTTAGTGGTTCTATGTGCTATAAATGTTATAGCTAGATGCAAAGGGTGGGGGAGGGAATTGTAAATAATATCACCAGGCAAAAATCATATTATAAACCAGGCACAAATTAAATTGGGAGGTTAAAATAAACATTATCATATGGCAAAAATCAAATTAGGATATCAAATAAATAGCATTTCCATAGAAGAGCAAACTATATGTAATTTTCAGCAAATTCTTGAATTTTTCCTCCTAATAATTGTTCAACTTATAAACAGATTTCTTCCGACAAGAAATCTGGCTAAAAAAATTGCTTGTTGTATTTTTAGAGTTTGTACGAAACAATTTTCTTTCTCGAAAGAATTGAAGAATAAAACAAGGAATTCCTGCATATAAAGTGATGTTAATCATAATCTTACTTGGCAAATTAAAATTTTTCATCAATTAAGAAAAACGGGCTTTCAAAAGAAAATCTCAAAACAACAAAAGTGAAACCTGCTTTAAAGGGCACTTCTATATAGCAAATCACTGTCTAATAAAATGCTCCGCTGGGCGCAGCTAGATACGACCGCAGATGTCGAACCCTGAATAGTTGGGGCAATTATGAACACAACATTCAAGCTTGATACAATACTGAATTTGGATTGTGAATAAATATTTGACACAGCATAGGTTTCTGACACAGAATGAATGTTGTCTAAGAACTTAAAAATTTTTAATTTACCTATTCAACCCATATCAGTATTATTTGTTTTTATATATAAATCAGAAATAACCAATTTAAAATTTAAAATTGGGCATACATATCAATTTCTTGCTATTGCGCAATACTGTGCAATTGAAAATTTCTTCAAATATTTGACACATAATAGGTTTCTGACACAGAATAACTGAAATCAAAGAACTTAGAATTGGTCATATGATTTGAATTTATATTCAATTTTTTGCTTCTTGTGCAATACAATATGGTGTGGAGAATTGCCCCCCCCCAAAAAAAATAATAATTTACCCCTTTTTTAGCTTTTGTGCAATACCCTATGAAGTTGCACATTGACCCCCCCCTCCCAAAAAAAAAAAACAAAAAACAATAAAATTTATTGTAACCCCCCCCCCCCCCTTTTTTTGCTAAAAAAAAATTTGAAATTTTCTTTTTAATTTATGAAATATGAAATGAGAAAAAAATTACCCCCTCCCCAATTTCTCATTTACCCCCCCCCCCCCTTCCCCTAAATTTTGTTTTCAACCCCCCCCCCCCCCCCCCATTTCTTTATACTTTGCAACCATAACAGCCCATTTAAATACACCATAACATATTAAAATAGACAAGAGGCTGTCGAATGACAGCAAACCGGATTTTCCTGCATGGAAATGATGTTTGCAAATCTGGATTCCCAAACAGGATGAAGTAAAGAAATATAAATGAATTTTTGTAGGGTTTTGTAGGGTTCAGAAATGGAAAGGCAAAAATCAATCTTGACCTCCTATTTATAGTAAGTGACAAATATTGGAATTTTTGAGACTTGAACTGCCTTTTTTCAATTTTTCAGAACCATAACTCCTGAACGGTTAAAGTGAAAATCGTCAATATCGGAACGGTGAAAGTGGAAATCGTCAATATCGAACTTGACCTCCATTTTGTCATCAGTAACAACATATTAAAATTTGAAAAGCTTTGGTTGAACAGTTCATAAGTTATCACACGGACACCACTGGGAAAGCCATTTTTCAATCTTTCAAGAACCATAACTCCTGAACGGTGAAAGTGAAAATCGTCAATATCGAACTTGACCTCCTTTTTGTCATCAGTAACAACATATTAAAATTTGAAAAGCTTTGGTTGAACAGTTCATAAGTTATCACACGGACACCACTGGGAAAGCCATTTTTCAATCTTTCAAGAACCATAACTCCTGAACGGTGAAAGTGAAAATCGTCAATATCGAACTTGACCTCCATTTTGTCATCAGTAACAACATATTAAAATTTGAAAAGCTTTGGTTGAACAGTTCATAAGTTATCACACGGACACCACTGGGAAAGCCATTTTTCAATCTTTCAAGAACAATAACTCCTGAACGGTGAAAGTGAAAATCGGCAATATCGAACTTGACCTCCATTTTGTCATCAGTAACAACATATTAAAATTTGAAAAGCTTTGGTTGAACAGTTCATAAGTTATCACACGGACACCACCGGAAAAGCCATTTTTCAATCTTTCAAGAACCATAACTCTTGAACGGTGAAAGTGAAAATCGTCAATATCGAACTTGACCTCCATTTTGTCATCAGTAACAACATATTAAAATTTGAAAAGCTTTGGTTGAACAGTTCATAAGTTATCACACGGACACCACCGGAAAAGCCATTTTTCAATCTTTCAAGAACCATAACTCTTGAACGGTGAAAGTGAAAATCGTCAATATCGAACTTGACCTCCATTTTGTCATCAGTAACAACATATTAAAATTTGAAAAGCTTTGGTTGAACAGTTCATAAGTTATTGCACGGACACTGTTTGGCAGCCGTCCGCCCGCCCGCCCGGCCGCCGTACATCACCAATTTAATAACCGATATTTTCCTATGAAAATCCGGTTAAAAATGACATCATAGTCATGGATGGCAAATTTTAAATATACATAATTTAAAAGCAGTTTAGATAAGATAAACAAAAAAGCTTCATCAGCACATTTTATATTGTCAAATTTACAATGAAGTTCATTAGGGTTATTGGCAAATTTCCAATGGAATTTGTTAATAATAAAGTTTTGATAACAGGGCACACATATCAATTTCTTGCTATTGCGCAATACTGTGCAATTGAAAATTTCTTCAAATATTTGACACATAATAGGTTTCTGACACAGAATAACTGAAATAAAGAACTTAGTATTGGTCATATGATTTGAATTTATATTCAATTTTTTGCTTCTCGTGCAATACAATATGCTGTGGAGAATTGCCCCCCCAAAAAAAAAATTTTGATTTGGACCAACTTGAAAACTGGGCCCATAATAAAAAAACAAAGTACATGTTTATATTCAGCATATCAAAGAACCCCAAGAATTAAATTTTTGTTAAAATCAAACTAAGTTTAATTTTGGACCCTTTGGACCTTAATGTAGACCAATTTGAAAATGGGACCAAAAATTAAGAATCTAAATGCACGGTTAGATTTGGCATATAAAAGAACCCCAATAATTCAATTTTTGATGAAATCAAACAAAGTTTAATTTTGGACCCCGATTTGGACCAACTTGAAAACTGGGCCCATAATAAAAAAACTAAGTACATGTTTAGATTCAGCATATCAAAGAACCCCAAGAATTCAATTTTTGTTAAAATCAAACTAAGTTTAATTTTGGACCCTTTGGACCTTAATGTAGACCAATTTGAAAACGGGACCAAAAATTAAAAATCTAAATGCACGGTTAGATTCGGCATATAAAAGAACCCCAATAGTTCAATTTTCGATGAAATCAAACAAAGTTTAATTTTGGACCCTTTTGGCCCCTAATTCCTAAACTGTTGGGACCAAAACTCCAAAAATCAATCCCAACCTTCCTTTTGTGGTCATAAACCTTGTGTTTAAATTTCATAGATTTCTATTTACTTATACTAAAGTTATTGTGCAAAAACCAAGAAAAAATCTTATTTGGGCCCTTTTTTAGCCCCTAATTCCTAAACTGTTGGGACCAAAACTCCCAAAAACAATCCCAACCTTCCTTTTGTGGTCATAAACCTTGTGTTAAAATTTCATAGATTTCTATTTACTTATAAAAGAGTTATTGTGTGAAAACCAGGAAAAATGCTTATTGGGCCCTTTTTTGGCCCCTGATTCTTAAACTGTTGGGACCAAAACTCCCAAAATCAATCCCAACCTTCCTTTTGTGGTCATAAACCTTGTATTTAAATTTCATAGATTTCTATTAACTTATACTAAAGTTATAGTGCGAAAACCAAATGTCTTCGGACGACGACGACGCCGTCATACCAATATACGACCGCAAAAATTTTGCGGTCGTATAAAAAGGGCACAGTGAAAAAGTTCCATTCATGAACTTTATATATGTAAAATTAACCTATGTATAAAGGGTACTTTTTTTTTGTCCCTTGGGTGCCCTTTATAGACAGGTTTGACTGTATGCTGATTTTGATTTTATTGCCTGGTAAAAGATTAAAAAAAACTGAAACTGGTGACACTAAACAACAGGAGTTTCTGCCATGATGTCATAGCTCATGTGACTACAAAATCGCTTGACAAGAAATGAAAATTAAAATAATGCATTTGTCAACCAAAATATGTGAATTATATACAAGTGATCAATTCAAAATGTTCATATTTTTTCAATAAGGGGTCAAAATTTGCAAATTCACACAGAATGCTAGAATGTGAAGAAATTAAAGGCTAATATTTCACAATTTTAAAAAACAAATTAAGCATTCAGTGCTTCATAAACATCTAAAATTCGAGGATTTCCTAATTCTATCATGAACTCAATTACTGACCAATCAAATTGGTGGATATAAAATTTTGAGGTAAATCTCACTTTGAAAAGTTTTATGAAAAAGAAAAATGGGGACAGAAAAGTGTGTATCTTATGCCTAAATTGCAAATTGGAAATTGTGACATCATCAAAGAGAACGACAAAAACTCCTATAAATAAACTGTAACTACATGTATAATAGTGCATTAATTAAATAACACTGCTGTTTTCTACATAATTTACCTTCTTCTTGCATGTTCTACTGCTCTGCAGCAAGTAAAATACAATGATATAATTTTCTTAAATATCATAATAATACATATTATAATAATTTATAAAGATCTCATAGTTTCTTCTTTTATTTTCCTTTATTTTTTTTTCTAGAGTTGCTTCCCTTATATCACAAAAAATCATGCAAAAAATTCATACATTTACATTCAGTAAATATACTGTTAATAAAAAAGTATCAAGGTTACTGTACATAATAATGGAAAGGGTTTCTTTCAAGGAAAAAATAACAATGCAATGGGGAGATATCCCCACAAGACCTGCCTACCTTTGTTGCCATGGGGGAATTGGAGCATGAGTTGGTATTTCTGTAAGAATGTGGCAAATATTTAATATTAATTATCAAAATTACTGTTTAACTCCACATAATTCTATGAACTGATCTAATATATTGGCAAAAATAAACTAGAAGAATGTATAAAAAAATATTTCTTTTCTTCTTATTTCTTGAAATTGTATTTTTGTTCCAAAGACTTTTCCTTAATAGCTTTATTGATGCCAAATACATATAGACAGTTCATAGTACATTTATTTGTGTGAATTTGTTTTATAATGAGGTTAAATTATTACCGTATGGTGGATACATACCAAAATATCTATTCTTCACCCAAAGTAACCCGTTGAAAATACAATAATTTAAACAAAAAAGTTTTTTCAGTTTTAACATACATTTTTCATAAAATATCAATTTTCAACAAAAATATGTTTTCTAACATCACCATAGAAACAAATCAACACATGTTAACATATAATAAATATATCATCACTATAATAACAGCAGTGATATGATCTGTGTCTGATAAATATATACATAAGTTTTTGATACAATTGGTATCATCGTCTACTGCGTTTTCTCTATTATGTCAGATAAAAAACTGTTTAATAATCAAAATGATCAAAAATAAATAGGATTTGTAAATATAGTTTTGACTGTTAAATATAGAAATCTAACTGGCAAGCCATTATTTATGCAGTTTGATAAACAACTGAAGATGTTTTAAAGTGATGACATCAGCATGTTGAAGTTGTATTCTGCAGGAGATAAAATTTATGTGAATTGAACTAAACATTTTTTTAGTAAACTAAACTGCATGCCTAACATTTTTTCTTCTAATATAATTTGGTTGCATAGAAAGAGAAGATGAAAAACATTTTGATGGATGTTGGGTATAATTTTAATAATTTCAATATCTCAGTGTTGTTTAAATTTTAACATCATTCTGAAATATTTTCACAACAGATCTACAAAAGCTTCAAAAACTTCCATATATATAGTTTCAGATCACAGATACCACTTATATCATTAACAAACCTTGTATGCATTTTCTGAGCATCGGCAACAGTTTGGTTGGAATAGAGACCGGTTGGAGTATTGAATTGTCTAGGTTTAGAATTACTTGTAGCCACAGTGTTTGGCGAGACAGCTCTCTGGTTGTTTACCGGTTTATTAATAGGCCTCAAAGCACTTGGTGGCTCTGTAAATGGTTGTTAGTAAAAAAAACCAAAAGCATGCATATTAGTATATACATAAAGTATCAGATTTCTGTATTTTTGTGTTTGCAGTACAGTACAGTGGTTTTATTTGCACTTTATTGGGATTTTTTGTCGTTGGTAATTCTACTCCCCCGTCAGTGCAATTGGCCACAATAGCTCTCGGATAAAACAATCAGCAATCCATGTCCCTGAAGATCAGAGTCAAACACACCTTACCACTAGTTGAGTTTTACCGAACAACCTTGGTGTTTTCAGGCTTGTGATCATTTTCAGTTACGACGAACCACTTAAACGATTCTGCCACTTAATTCCTTGTTTATTATTTTAAATTGTGATATGCACAAGCAAAACTGATAAGATTTCTAATCTATTTGATGATGTATTATATCGTATTCATTCATTTTTCAGAAGAAAAGATCAATTCCCTGTTGAACCCACAGCTCCCAGAAAATCAGTAAAAATCCGGTGACACTTTCGTTATCTGCGTAAATTTTTAATCACATCTTTATTTAGAGACAAACTTTAGATTTGTCATCCTTGTCAGGATTTTCATCTTAACATCACTTATACAGCCTGTTTCGTTAAATACTTTACCTTGTCCGCTGTCCAATGTATCTTTCAAGAATTTAAATGACTTTGACTGCATAGAAGAAGATGTTGGTTTTTCATCTCTGTCTGCATATTTCTGGCTTGCAGACTGATAATCGACTGGTTTCCTGTAAATTAAATTTATATTTCTATGATATTATTAATGTTTAATATACAGTTCAGGTACATTCATCCTACTTCCAATAAAAATTAAGCTACGAGCCATCTGAGACATCTTGTAAAAACTAAAATAAAGATGACAATATACTGTTCTCTACCTAAGAAGTGATTAAACTACAAGCTTTAAACATGTAAAACCGTTAAGTTGGATTATCTACCTTTGCAAGCATTCCGGCGATAATAATGTTGCTTCATGCACATCTACATATGATGCCCAACCTTCATATAAAGTTTCATCAAAATCCATTCAAAGGGTTAGGAGGGGTTGCGCTTACAAGATTAAAACATGTAAAACCCTTAAGTTGGATTACATGCATAAGATTTTTTTTATATCTTTTGCTGATTTTTTATTTTAACTAAATGCAGCCATAATCGTTGTAGGTCCAGACCCTTGGACACCATTTTGAAAGGGGACCACTTAAGGAACATTCCATCAAAGTTCGGTCTCAACTACCCTGGTAGTTTCAGAGGAGAAGAGCTGATTTTTCTATTTTTAGTAACAGTCACCATATTTGTTGGACGTCGGGACCCCTGGTCACAATTTTTAAAAGGGAAAGACTTGAGAACCATTCAATTTTGGTCTCAATTTTCCCAAGAGTTTTAGAGTAGATTATTCTTATATTGCTTTGCCGATTTTTCTATTTTTAGTTAAACTGGTTAAATTTGTGGGAGGTCTAGACCTGTGGACACTAGTTTGAAAGGGATAACCCAAGAACCATTCCATCAAAGTTTGTCAAGGTTTTAGAAGAGAAGATTAAAATATAAAACTTTATGGATGACGGATGTCAAGTGATGACAATGACTTCAGAGTTTCTAAGAATTATTTTCTTTTATAAAAATGTTTTGAAATGAAAATGTTTTTAAGAACTTTTTATTAGGTTCAATACTTTCAAGGACTTGTTATTAAGTTTAAAATTTTCAAGTCCCTGACTTTTATATTTTCATTTTCAAGTACTTTCAACAAGTTCAAGGACAAATGCAAACGTGTTTCAGTTCTTAAATTTTACTTGTTTCAGGTGAAGCCTTATTCCTGAAAAGTTGTCCTTGACCAATAATATTAAAATCATCAAAGGCATATATATTTTGTATCATTTTTTATTTAAATGAAAACAAAATCTGAAAATCTGAGGAAAATGCATCAGAAAGTTCAAACAGAATACAAAAGCTGCAGTAAAATTTCTCATATTTTATAGAAAAGTTTAGGACATTCCTTCCAATTTATGCATGACACAAAATAATACAACCACGATTTTCTTTTATTCTTTTCATAGCATTTTATTGAATTTTCGTGAGATGTTTTAAAATCTCCCATAAACTTACGGATTAAATGACATTTGTGATGTTTTCTGTGTAACATTGTCCACTCCATAGCTAGGTTTACTTTGGGTAGATCCAAATGGTCTAGCAGACTGGTTATAGTTCTGTAAATACAGAAAATGATGATTAAGGTAAAAAATCTAATATTTATTCAAATAAAATTCAAATAAAAAAATATAAACCATAGCATAAAACTTTTGCAACCAAAGTCAACTTCACATAAAAAGCTGGCTAGCCTATCCTGGTACCATTTTGCCTTAATGCAACATACATACGCAGAATTATAAATACTAGTTGTTGCTAAAATATAAACTGTAATGTAATAAAATTTTAACTAGAGGTTCCAACCTGCATGAACCTGTATCAATCAAAATTTTAAGTCCCCGAAACAAAAAATAAAAAATACAATAAATAAAAGTTAAGGCACTATTTTTAACATAATGCTAATAATTTTATTGACTTCCACCCTACAAACCTGTCCTCCAGACGTTACACTACTAGAAGGTGATGTTGGTCCAGACCCTTGCAAGTTGTACCCTCCTACTGGTGGTGTGGATACATATGTCTGATTAGGTACACTTCCTCTGTAAAAGTTAATTTTTATTATATCATTAATCAGGTTACAATATTATTAAGGCAACTACTTTCAAATTTCAACAAGTGTTGAACTTTTGAATAAATGCATATCTGCGGGCAGTTTTTTTGTTTATTTAGTTGGGGTTTTACACCGTTTTCAGCAAATTTGGCTATTTTGCGGAGCCCAGTTTTTATTGGTGGAGGAAGCCGGCGTACCCGGAGAGAACCATCGACCTTTGGTAGGAAAATTGGCAATCCTTTTCAATTATGATTGGAGTGTTGACAGGCCAGTGATCATTAGTAGTTATGATGAACTACCTCGACCACTCAGCCATCAAGGCCCCCCGTTCGAGACACTGGATAGAATGGTATGATGCAAGGAAAACATTGAATTCTGGGTATACAAGGACTGTGAAAAGTACCCAAATATTTGAAGGTTATCACAGACATGTGGCCAGAAAATAAATAATTTAATCAGACAAAGCTTGATATGCATGGCTGGGTATTTGTTGTCGGTAACAAATACATATTTAGCAATAACTTTAAAATTTCTTATTGGTGGAGATTAATGTTTATATTTGGAGAAAGTCAGATGCCTAAATACAGCAAAGGTGTGACTGATCAAAACAGAGTCCATAATATCAATACTAAATATTATCCTGAAATTATGATTATTGCCCATTATAATCTTTGACCTGTTGTAGAATGATGCATATATCTTAAGTTGACAAAGGACTTTTATGTCCATTTAAAGCAAAGAGTTAAGGAAACAAGATTCCTTGAATGAAATGGTCCAATTCTCCACCTTAGATGTAATTGAGAATACATGTCTTTAAATATACCCCAGAGGGTGTTAACCTGATAAAGGTTCATCCTATTTCTGAAAAGTTTTCATAATTTGGTATACAAACACTGTGTGTATGATATGAAAAAGAAATTACAAAAAAAACTCATTGCTATCATTATAAAAATAAATCATTATCGAAGCCAAAGGATGTCGCTATTAAGTCAGTATAATTTTATATACAAATAAGTTATCCAATAACATAATGTGCACTACATGTAATTTGAAATGGCAGCCATATTAGTTTTGCTAATGTTTTGACAATTATCTCTAGTTCAAAGAATCAGGCTTATTAGTAATGATCTCAATTAGTGAATTAGTCTGTTGTAACAAGGAATTTTATGAGGACCTACTCTTATTAGCATGATCTAAATTGCAGTTTATTGGACCAAAAAGTGTAGAAATTAAGAGGAACCCACACTATTATAAAGTACAAAAAACCTCTTTGAAAACTGGCATCAATTCCCTCATATAAAATATATAAGATTTCTTTGTATGAAAAATCTAAAATTATTATAATGTAAATCAATAAGGAAACTTGATAAAAGGACGTTACGCCTTTGAACATGTTTGGCCTAATAATATAAAAACATTACAATTATATGTAATTACTTCCTTTTTCCTGTGTATGTGTTAATTAAATCATTGACAGATTACCATTTATGGTAGAGTAACCATGAATTATGTACATGTCTCCCACACACACATTTGACGCATGACGGTTTGTAGACATGCAAAAATTTCATGAATTATTCAATTTCTAATGAAAAATAACTTTCAATAAATACCTCTTACTTTTGATTTAAAGGACCTCAACAAAATACAGATTTGAAAGTTTGTTTTTGAAAAATATCAAATAAATTATGATGATTATTTCAACACTTGAACATAAAGAATATAAATTCTTCCTGCAGTTAAAAAATTCCTTAAGAGCTTGTACTTATGTCTGGTTTTTAAAAAATTCAAGTATTTTTCCAGGATTTTCAAGGTCCAGATTTCAGTTTTCGAGGACTTTCTTTTGTACTGGGTCTCTTCTGTGTATTTTTTCAGTTATGCACAAACTATGACACTCAAATACCTTTAAAATGCAAATGCTATAATGGTCTGGCATTTCTGCTTTCAAGTACACTTTTAGAATTTGAACAAAACATGATCATTGGGAGTCCATCTGTACTTTTTTCTATTACTCAAAGAATAAAATGGATTTCTGACCACAACATATTTTTTTCCATGGGAAAAAACAGCATTTTAAAAAAAAAAAATAAAATTCATGTAATGTTAGGTTAGCTATTGACACTTCACCAACCTACTACTTCTTATTAAACACCAAGCAACATATTGCCTTTTTACCTGTCTGAAAAATGTCATCATGGCCATTACTCTCCTTTGCAACTGAAAACCCAAAACTTTCTACCTGAATTTTAAAAATTCTTTCCTTGCCTGCCTCCACTAAAAATTAAATGGTTGTTCCTTTACCCAGTTTTAATAAAACCTATCACAAAATACCGAAATAAATCTAAATCCTATTTTAGCTTAATAAATCATTTTATTGTCTTCTCCTTAACTTGACATAACAAATGCCCCTGATATTTACATAAGGCATGAGTCTGCTCAGCAGTACAGATTGTATCTACATGATTCACTATATAAACATGCATTAATTTTAATCTATTTGCAGTTGGATACTTGTTTAACTATCATGAAAGCTTTTCAATATCAAATAACAAGATAACAAAATGCCTCTAATTAATTAAAATTCTGCAAAAGAAAGAGGTTCTAAAATATCTGTGAATTAGCAGAATTTGTATAAATGTATTCTGAAAGATCAGCTATAGGTTTTCTATAATTTCAGTACATTTGGATATATAACTTTCAAGTAGTTTTTATTTGTGGAAAAGCTAGAGTACATGTACCTGTAAACAACCAACAATCTTTGGCAGCACAAATTACGACCCTTGTCAATTAAGATCAGAGTCAAAACCTTGCAACAAGTTGGATTTAAACTCACAACCTCTGAGCATGGTCGCAGGCTAAGGGATTATTAGTTGTAAGATCAAACAAACTAGACAATCGGATCGTCCTTAAACATTTTAAAGCAGATTTGTACAATATACCAGCATTTTTTTCTTGTTTATTAAATTTAAGTTATACATCATTAATTTTAGTATAAAAGTACAACAAACAATTTTTGCCGCTAGAAAAGTTTTATGTTTTTTTCAAATTACAAAATACATTATTATGTAATTTTCTGCTGCACCTATTAATCTAGATTTAAAATTTTCATATAACCAAAAATGAAATATTTCTGACTACCTCCTATGAATGCAAAACACTGCAGATTTTTTTTAATAAAATTCCAGGGAATGTCCCCCTAACATTAAATATAAAAGCACTAGATTCATAGTTTGGATTAATTGCTTTTATGTTGTACCAGTTAGCTTTATTTTCGTTGTGTAAAAACAAACAAAATATTAAATTAATGGGAGATAACTCCATATAAACATCCTGCTTTTAGCTAAGGAAAAATCCAATATTTCTATATTAGCTAATGTAGTGAGTTTGGAAGCTGGCAAACTATGGTACATGATTTTTTTAGAACTGTCTGATGTACTCTTCTAAATGTCTGTATATACACATGCCTCAAAATACTGAACATATTGCTACTAGAATGATGTAATTTAACATTTGGATTTTTTTTGGAGAGAGGACTATACATGAATATTGCCACTTTTTTTCTTTTATAGTTGAAAAAAGGCAGAGGATTTCATACATAATTTCCATATAATGGGGAAGTTTGAAATAATATATTTTGATGCATGGTCGCCTAAGGATGTATGATATACGAAACTGGCTAATTACCAGCTTTCTGAACATAGAACATCAATTCATGACATCCAGAAATCTATTCTGTGTATTCTGTTATTTTTAATGTGTCAGCAGAATTCATGTTATATGTTTTACCATTTTTCCAAGTCAAGAGTTTAGGATGCACTTACATGTATGCTCCAGGATGCATAAGCGCAGGTCGTAAATCCCTGTTATCAAGCTAATGTTTATTTTACTGATAATTATGCAATATAGTCAGAAACCCCAGGGACTTACAAAATAACTTTGAGCCATATGGTATTTCAAGTAAATTAAATTCCAAAGACAAGAGTAATCAATGACTGGAGGTTTGAGATAACCGAAGTGTACAAAATAGTATAATAGTTGGAGGTATTTAAAGAACAACCAGTTTAAATGTATTGAATCCACAATGGCTGAATTTATTGTTCTTTTTTTTTTGTATCAATGACACTCTGTTTCTGCAATACCTTCTCTTATTAAAAATTCCTTTATACTCTATTATAATATATAGGGTTTCTCATCTGTTCTATTTAAGAATTTGAGTATTTTTGGACCTCACAAATATAAGAAATCCTTCGTGAAGCCCCATAAAGAAGAGAAATATTAAAAAATAATTAAATGGTGTGAAAACACTGATTTTAGTATGCACTGCTAATTATTTGTGATTTTTTTATTGCTCTTTAAACTGGAATTTTATACAGTGTTTAAAAACTCCATCACCTATTAAAACAGATATAGAGGTGCAATGAAAAAAAAGATGATCTAAGTACTTAGTCAAGGTGAAAAGAGCCAATACACAATGAATATGAAATAAACATCTTAGTTGCAAATATTACATGAAAGTCACAGAGTATTTTTGGTTATCAGGATCAGCTGCATATCTCTTCAGTGGAAGCTCATCAATGCCAAATACTTGGAATGTTGCCAATTCTCCAGAGACAAGATATATAAATTGCCAATTGAGCAAAAAATATCAGACCTGATAACATATGATTGAATATGATTCTTATAATGCATTGTACAACATTCCACATAAAAACGAAATTACTAAATATTACAAAAAAATTATCACTACAATGTATCTGAAGAAAACATGAGAAAGAAACACTTGCAGGCTATAAAATGGAATCGAAATTCTGTAAAGGAGACTTTGATGGTTTCACATTTAATGCAAGAAAAAAAATATGTATTGAATTTTTTTAAGCTTACAAATTACTTTTTTCTTGCAAAAACTTTAATTTAACAAATCCACACAAGAACAGCTTTTTGGATTTATCCAAATTTCCTGTGCCCTACAAATAAAATAAATTGGAAACATGTATCAAAACACATTCACAAGTCATTGGTTTCTTTTGGGTGCACGAAAATTGGATAAATCCACACAGCCATTATAGGTGTGGACTACACACAGTGAGCTTTATTCTAACTTATGCTACAAGCACATTAAGCATTCCAGCAATATATGACATGCCCGCATGACAACATTGATTTCTGCGTCCACTGTAGAACATGCAGCTATCTACAATGAAAATTTCCCATTAACCATCGTGTAGACTTACTCCATATTAACATCTACGTACTGTTCTAGGTTTCTTCTGTTGAAAACAAAAATATTCAAAATCATATCGACAAACATTTAAAAGAAGTTCAATTTATTGAAGCCAGTACTGTGCTGACACCCAGTACCCAACTACCAATATGTGCCAAATTTCTTGATACTTTACATTTTATCTACTTTAAAAAAGACCTAGAAAGAACCATTCCAATAAACTCTGATTACAAACATCCTCCAAGACAGTCAATATTATTTGTGGAATTTTAGATTTTCAATAATGATATTAAATAATATTGGAACATGTCAAACTCTATTTATAACAACAGATGACCAAAGCACCATTCAATTAAATTCCAATTTCAAAAAGTTCAGATACAATGTATAACATACTTTTTATCTAGATGTATATATTTTTCCTAATTAATTGTGAATATTAATTATAACTAGAGGTACTGTTGTCACAGGAGTCCAGCATGCTGGACTGTTTTAGCATGCTAAAACTGATGTCTCCCCTTCCATACCCATAGTTTTTTTAACATTTTTTAGGGATCATCAAGGTGGCAAATTAAGAGCTATGGTACATAATACATGTAGTTACCTACAGATATGTGCTTCAACAAGGAATGAATAAGGTAATATATAGTTTTGGGGAAGGGATCTGAACCATTTTTAAGATAAATTAAGGTTTCTGGTCTTGAGGGGGTGGGATGACCCCCTGGGGTCAAGACATATTGCATTCAACTTGTCTTTTCATTGTGAATAAGGAAATATATACTTTTGTGGAGGGGATCTCAACCATTTTTAAGATAAAGATTTCTGGTCATGAGGGGTGGGGATGACCCCTGGGGCTTAAATGTATATTGCATTCAAATCATCTCAATCATGTTAATAGTATTTCAGAAGTATAAACATGATCTGTGTAGTTTTAGATACAACATGAACTGAAATGAAGACACCATGTAAATTCACTGCGTTTGGCAAATTACCTTCATCAATGTGTCTATTGTATAGAAAAGGCAACCACTACCCAGTGATCCCCAGATAAAAATGTTTGTGCTAGATTGAGGCGAATGTTGGCGACTGGTGTAGTATTCACAATACAAATTTTCACAGACTGTGATCTTGTTCTTCTTCTTGGTGAATTTATTTCATCTCTAAATGCCCCCCCCCCCCCCCCTCAGACCCCCCTATGGTACCAAATGATTTGTCTTATCATAAGGAGTAATAATACATATGGTTATAGGGTGGGGATCACAATGGTTTTCAAAATATTAAGTATTTTATCATTTAAGGGGGTGGGGCATGACCCCCCCCTCAGACCCCCTATGGTACCAAATGATTCGTCTTATCATAAGGAGTAATAATATATATGGTTATAGGGTGGGGATCTCAATGGTTTTCAGAATAATAAGTATTTTGTCATTTAAGGGGGTGGGGCATGACCCCCCCCCTCAGACCCCCTATAGTACCAAATGATTCGTCTTATCATAAGGAGTAATAATATATATGGTTATAGGGTGGGGATCTCAATGGTTTTCAGAATAATAAGTATTTTGTCATTTGAGGGGGTGGGGCATGACCCCCCCTCAGACCCCCTATGGTACCAAATGATTCGTCTTATCATAAAGAGTAATAATATATATGGTTATTGGTTGGGGATCTCAATGGTTTTCAGAATATTTAGTATTTTATCATTTGAAGGGGTGGGGCATGACCCCCCTCAGACCCCCCTATGGTACCAAATGATTCGTCTTATCATAAGGAGTAATAATATATATGGTTATAGGGTGGGGATCTCAATGGTTTTCAGAATATTTAGTATTTTATCATTTGAGGGGGTGGGGCATGACCCCCCTCAGACCCCCCTATGGTACCAAATGATTCGTCTTATCATAAGGAGTAATAATATATATGGTTATAGGGTGGGGATCTCAATGGTTTTCAGAATATTTAGTATTTTATCGTTTGAGGGGGTGGGGCATGACCCCCCTCAGACCCCCCTATGGTACCAAATGATTTGTCTTATCATAAGGAGTAATAATATATATGTTTATAGGGTGGGGATCACAATGGTTTTCAAAATATTAAGTATTTTGTTATTTTAGCCTACATTTTACAGGCTAGGGGGTGGGGACTGACCCCCAGGGACCCAAATGTGGTACTCTGCACTCCGCCATGACCTGATGCATATACCTTCCAAATATCATGAGGCTAGCTCAAGAAACAAAAAAGTTATGTTCCAGACAAAAAATTTGATTAGAAGAGGAAGAATAACTAGAGGTACTGTTGTCATAGGAGTCCAGCATGCTGGACTGTTTTAGCACGCTAAAACTGATGTCTCCCCTTCCATACCCATAGTTTTTTTAACATTTTTTAGGGATCATCAAGGTGGCAAATTAAGAGCTATGGTACATAATACATGTAGTTACCTACAGATATGTGCTTCAACAAGGAATGAATAAGGTAATATATAGTTTTGGGGAAGGGATCTGAACCATTTTTAAGATAAAATAAGGTTTCTGATTTTGAGGGGGTGGGGATGATCCCCAGGGCTAAGATGTATAGTACATTCAACTTGTCTTGTAACCATGAGTAGTACAATATATGGTTTAGGGGTGGGGATTCCAACCATTTTTAAGATAAAATAAGGTTTCTGATTTTGAGGGGGGTGGGGATGACCCCCAGGGCTAAGATGTATATTGCATTCAACTCGTCTTGTAACCATGAGTAGTACAATATATGGTTTAGGGGTGGGGATTCCAACCATTTTTAAGATAAAATAAGGTTTCTGATTTTGTGGGGGTGGGGATGACCCCCAAGGCTAAGATGTATATTGCATACAACTGGTCTTGTAACCATGAGTAGTACAATATATGGTTTAGGGGTGGGGATTCCAACCATTTTTAAGATAAAATAAGGTTTCTGATTTTGAGGGGGTGGGGATGACCCCAAGGGCTAAGAAGCATATTGCATTCAAATCGTCTTGTAACCATGAGTAGTACAATATATGGTTTAGGGGTGGGGATTTCAACCATTTTTAAGATAAATTAAGGTTTCTGGTCTTGAGGGGTAGGGGATGACCCCCGGGGCTCAGATGTATACTGCATTCAACTTGTCTTGTTATCATGAATAATAAAATATATGGTTTAAGGGTGGGGATTTCAACCCTTTCCAAGATAATGTAGGCTAGGGGGTGGGGACTGACCCCCAGGGACCCAAATGTGGTACTCTGCACTCCGCCTTGACCTGATGCATATACCTTCCAAATATCATGAGGCTAGCTCAAGAAACAAAAAAGTTATGTTCCGGACAAAAAATTTGATTAGAAGAGGAAGAAGAACACTATTGGGTTGGGATCTCAATGGTTTTCAGAATATTTAGTATTTTATCATTTGAGGGGGTGGGGCATGACCCCCCTCAGACCCCCCTATGGTACCAAATGATTTGTCTTATCATAAGGAGTAATAATATATATGGTTATAGGGTGGGGATCACAATGGTTTTCAAAATATTAAGTATTTTATCATTTAAGGGGGTGGGGCATGACCCCCCCTCAGACCCCCTATGGTACCAAATGATTCGTCTTATCATAAGGAGTAATAATATATATGGTTATAGGGTGGGGATCTCAATGGTTTTCAGAATAATAAGTATTTTGTCATTTAAGGGGGTGGGACATGACCCCCCCCCCCCAGACCCCCTATAGTACCAAATGATTCGTCTTATCATAAGGAGTAATAATATATATGGTTATAGGGTGGGGATCTCAATGGTTTTCAGAATAATAAGTATTTTGTCATTTGAGGGGGTGGGGCATGACCCCCCCCCCTCAGACCCCCTATGGTACCAAATGATTCGTCTTATCATAAAGAGTAATAATATATATGGTTATTGGTTGGGGATCTCAATGGTTTTCAGAATATTTAGTATTTTATCATTTGAAGGGGTGGGGCATGACCCCCCTCAGACCCCCCTATGGTACCAAATGATTCGTCTTATCATAAGGAGTAATAATATATACCGTATTTTACGGTGTTTAGGTCGATAGGCCGTATAGGTCGAATTGCTCTTTTTGGGGTAAAAGTTGGGATTCAGTATCAGATAGGTCGAGGCGTCGTATAGGTCGATCGGAGATGAACGACTTCTAGACACAGAAAAACATCGGTAAGTATGGGTAAGTATTAGCTCAGTAACTCTGTATCCATCATTTATTGTGTAATCATGTTTTTTGAATAAATAAAAAAATAATTGGGACCTAGTGTTGTTTGTTTTCTTTTTTTTTATACAAACAATAAGTTTCTGAAATAAAAAACCTTGACAACAAATGTAAAATTTGACTTTCCACTCGATTGACATGTGTTTACTCGCCATGTTTTTTCAAACCGGTGAATCATTGC
Organism: Mytilisepta virgata; assembly: GCA_028015205.1. NCBI lineage: Eukaryota > Metazoa > Mollusca > Bivalvia > Mytilida > Mytilidae > Mytilisepta > Mytilisepta virgata. The sequence continues at coordinate 75,123,165 of CM051521.1, forward strand.
GCAGGTGTGAATAAGAGTTATTGTTCTTTATTTACACTGGGTATACACTCAAAACAAACTTGTTAATCCAGATTTCATTGGGTATTCAATGAACAGTTGTCTTTAGTGATTAAAAATATTATTATTCTCACATTTCTGAAACTACATTTATTTATAAAAAAAATGCATAAATTATGTTTCCATCCCAATAAAAAACGTATTTTATTCATAGTTGTCCCGAATATTTTTTTTTTTTATTGTTACATGATGCAGTTCCTCCTTGACAAAATCGTAAAAATAAACAACACAAATTCATGTTAAATATATTTTATTTGACTTAATTACATTGTTAATATAAACGGCAGCCATCCCAGCAGTACCATTGCTCCAAAAATCTTTGCCAGCAAGCTCTACAAAAAACAAATCAAATTCTGTGACTATTTTTCTTGCCGGTGGGTATTTTTCCCCAAGACAATTTTCGATTTTGGACACACATAGGTCGAAACACCGTATAGGTCGACCAAACAATTTTCTGGGAAAAAAATATCGACCTATACACCGTAAAATACGGTATGGTTATAGGGTGGGGATCTCAATGGTTTTCAGAATATTTAGTATTTTATCATTTGAGGGGGTGGGGCATGACCCCCCCCCCTCAGACCCCCCTATGGTACCAAATGATTCGTCTTATCATAAGGAGTAATAATATATATGGTTATAGGGTGGGGATCTCAATGGTTTTCAGAATATTTAGTATTTTATCGTTTGAGGGGGTGGGGCATGACCCCCCTCAGACCCCCCTATGGTACCAAATGATTTGTCTTATCATAAGGAGTAATAATATATATGGTTATAGGGTGGGGATCACAATGGTTTTCAAAATATTAAGTATTTTGTTATTTTAGCCTACATTTTACAGGCTAGGGGGTGGGGACTGACCCCCAGGGACCCAAATGTGGTACTCTGCACTCCGCCATGACCTGATGCATATACCTTCCAAATATCATGAGGCTAGCTCAAGAAACAAAAAAGTTATGTTCCGGACAAAAAATTTGATTAGAAGAGGAAGAAGAACTAGAATTGCAATTGCGAGCAATAGCAGATGTCGCCCCTGGCAGCCATCTTGAAAATGGCGGCCATTTCGAAAAAAAAGTATTGATTGCACACCTTCACATAGTGATCTAACTTTCTGCCAAGTTTCATTCAATTCTATCACGGCATCTCCGAGAACTAAGCCGGACAAAAATCATTGGAAAGAAAGAATAATAACTAGAATTGCAATTGCGAGCAATAGCAGATGTCGCCCCTGGCAGCCATCTTGAAAATGGCGGCCATTTCGAAAAAAAAAGTATTGATTGCACACCTTCACATAGTGATCTTACTTTCTGCCAAGTTTCATTCAATTCTATCCAGGCATCTCCGAGAACTAAGCCGGACAAAAATCATTGGAAAGAAAGAATAATAACTAGAATTGCAATTGCGAGCAATAGCAGATGTCGCCCCTGGCAGCCATCTTGAAAATGGCGGCCATTTCGAAAAAAAAGTATTGATTGCACACCTTCACATAGTGATCTAACTTTCTGCCAAGTTTCATTCAATTCTATCACGGCATCTCCGAGAACTAAGCCGGACAAAAATCATTGGAAAGAAAGAATAATAATAACTAGAATTGCAATTGCGAGCAATAGCAGATGTCGCCCCTGGCAGCCATCTTGAAAATGGCGGCCATTTCGAAAAAAAAGTATTGATTGCACACCTTCACATAGTGATCTAACTTTCTGCCAAGTTTCATTCAATTCTATCACGGCATCTCCGAGAACTAAGCCGGACAAAAATCATTGGAAAGAAAGAATAATAACTAGAATTGCAATTGCGAGCAATAGCAGATGTCGCCCCTGGCAGCCATCTTGAAAATGGCGGCCATTTCGAAAAAAAAGTATTGATTGCACACCTTCACATAGTGATCTTACTTTCTGCCAAGTTTCATTCAATTCTATCCATGTTAAGTTTTTCGCCATTTTAACATCATTTTTCAAAATGGCCGCCAAACGTCTCCAACCGATCGCCATTTTTTTTCATCAGTTTGTTCTTCTAATTGTACTTTACAAACCTACGAAGTTTAATGAAATTCTATGGTACAGTTTTTGAGATATAAACGTGTTAAATTACCGATCTATGAATGGCGGCCATCTTGAAAATGGCGGCCATTTTGAAAAAAAAAGTTTTGATTGCACACCTTCACATAGTGATCTAACTTTCTGCCAAGTTTCATTCAATTCTATCAAGGCATCTCCGAGAACTAAGCCGGACAAAAATCATTGGAAAGAAAGAATAATAATAATAATAATAATAATAATAATAATAATAATAACAAAGAAACGGAAGAATAACAATATGTCGTCCCGTGACTACGTTCGGGGCGACATAATAACAAAGAAACGGAAGAATAACAATATGTCGTCCCGTGACTACGTTCGGGGCGACATAACTAGAATTGCAATTGCGAGCAATAGCAGATGTCGCCCCTGGCAGCCATCTAGAAAATGGCGGCCATGTTGAAAAAAAAAGTATTGATTGCACACCTTCACATAGTGATCTTACTTTCTGCCAAGTTTCATTCAATTCTATCCATGTTAAGTTTTTCGCCATTTTAACATCATTTTTCAAAATGGCCGTCAAATGTCTGAAACCAATCGCGATTTTTTTTCATCAGTTTGTTCTTCTAATTGTGCTTTACAAACCTACGAAGTTTAATGAAATTCTATCATACAGGTTTTGAGATATAAATGTTTTAAATTTTCGCAGGGTACCGATCTTTGAATGGCGGCCATCTTGAAAATGGCGGCCATATCGAAAAAAAAGGTATTGCTTGCACACCTTCACATAGTGATCTTACTTTCTGCCAAGTTTCATTCAATTCTATCCATGTTAAGTTTTTCGCCATTTTAACATCATTTTTCAAAATGGCCGCCAAACGTCTCCAACCGATCGCCATTTTTTTTCATGAGTTTGTTCTTCTAATTGTACTTTACAAACCTACGAAGTTTAATGAAATTCTATGGTACAGTTTTTGAGATACAAACGTTTTAAATTTTCGGAGGGTACCGATCTTTCAATGGCGGCCATCTTGAAAATGGTGGCCATTTTGAAAAAAAAAATATTGATTGCACACCTTCACATAGTGATCTTAGTTTCTGCCAAGTTTCATTCAATTCTATCAAGGCATCTCCGAGAACTAAGCCGGACAAAAATCATTGGGAAGAAAGAATAATAACAAAGAAACGGAAGAATAACAATATATCGTCCCGATACTACGTTCGGGGCGACATAATAACAAAGAAACGGAAGAATAACAATATGTCGTCCCGTGACTACGTTCGGGGCGACATAATAACTAGAATTGCAATTGCGAGCAATAGCAGATGTCGCCCCTGGCAGCCATCTTGAAAATGGTGGCCATTTAAAAAAAAAAGTATTGATTGCACACCTTCACATAGTGATCTAACTTTCTGCCAAGTTTCATTCAATTCTATCACGGCATCTCCGAGAACTAAGCCGGACAAAAATCATTGGAAAGAAAGAATAATAACTAGAATTGCAATTGCGAGCAATAGCAGATGTCGCCCCTGGCAGCCATCTAGAAAATGGCGGCCATGTTGGAAAAAAAAGTATTGATTGCACACCTTCACATAGTGATCTTACTTTCTGCCAAGTTTCATTCAATTCTATCCATGTTAAGTTTTTCGCCATTTTAACATCATTTTTCAAAATGGCCGTCAAATGTCTGAAACCAATCGCGATTTTTTTTCATCAGTTTGTTCTTCTAATTGTGCTTTACAAACCTATGAAGTTTAATGAAATTCTATCATACAGGTTTTGAGATATAAATGTTTTAAATTTTCGCAGGGTACCGATCTTTGAATGGCGGCCATCTTGAAAATGGCGGCCATATCGAAAAAAAAGGTATTGCTTGCACACCTTCACATAGTGATCTTACTTTCTGCCAAGTTTCATTCAATTCTATCCATGTTAAGTTTTTCGCCATTTTAACATCATTTTTCAAAATGGCCGCCAAATGTCTCCAACCGATCGCCATTTTTTTTCATGAGTTTGTTCTTCTAATTGTACTTTACAAACCTACGAAGTTTAATGAAATTCTATGGTACAGTTTTTGAGATACAAACGTTTTAAATTTTCGGAGGGTACCGATCTTTCAATGGCGGCCATCTTGAAAATGGCGGCCATTTTGAAAAAAAAAGTATTGATTGCACACCTTCACATAGTGATCTTAGTTTCTGCCAAGTTTCATTCAATTCTATCAAGGCATCTCCGAGAACTAAGCCGGACAAAAATCATTGGAAAGAAAGAATAATAACAAAGAAACGGAAGAATAACAATATATCGTCCCGATACTACGTTCGGGGCGACATAATAATAATAATAACAAAGAAACGGAAGAATAACAATATGTCGTCCCGTGACTACGTTCGGGGCGACATAATAATAAAGAAACGGAAGAATAACAATATGTCGTCCCGTGACTACGTTCGGGGCGACATAATAATAATCACTAAAACAATATGTCTCCCTTCGAGAAGGGGAGACATAATAATCACTAAAACAATATGTCTCCCTTCGAGAAGGGGAGACATAATGATACCCTTTATCAGATTTATTGAGTTGTATGAGTGTTAACTGACACAGAGTTTGTGTTTCATTGGAATATGAAAGGCTTAATTTTGAAGTTACATGATACATTTTACATCAATCAGATTGCAATGATCTGATAAGGCATAATACATGACAGCAATTATTGAGACTTATATACATTTTGTACCCTTGGCCATTTCCCTAAAATATCATTATGTTTGTTTACATGTCGAAATGGCTACATAATAACTTTGTTGTATATCTAGAAAATCAGTCAGACCACATGACCAAACAGCCATACACATTACCAAACATTCCTCCTTTAGTTTATACATCAAACAAACTCCTACCATGTGTATCTATGTATATATTTTTCTGTCTTTTGTTATTTGTTCCAATGCCAAGCCAATCAGCCATTTATTAAGAAAACAATTTTTCAATGTGTTTTTACATAAGTAGTTTAACTATGGATTAAGAATTGATAAAGATGTCTGAATTAAGAGTCGATACTGTATTAAATAGTTGTAAAATAAAATCCTTTTCATATTATCGTCATTATATAAAAATAATGTTCGTGCACCCCCCCCCCCCCCCCCTCCCCTTTTCCCACCTCTATGGATTAATGTTTCCCATGCAAATGTACTTCTACATAAAAAGAACAAAATGATTATTTGATTTCATGCTCAAAAACTTGATAAAACTTGCTATATAACGGAGCTACGGCAATTGAGAGATGAGCTGAAATGAATATGAAATTTAAGTTAAAAGGTCTTTGCATGTTGCAATGGCCATTCTATAAAAAATTTCTGAAAATGAACTGCAAAATCTTTTTCCAGGGCATTCTATATTCAAATCAAAGCCATGTAAACTGAAATAAACAAGAAAACAGAGATCGAGGGCATCTTGAACTGTAGCGGGCTACAACATTTTTCTCAATGTTGAAGGCACGATTCAGTCATAGTGGTGGAGAACAGTAATAAATGAATTGTTCCTTAGATTAAACTTATTCATGTATGGGATTTTGTGTCAAGTATTATGATCCACCATATGCTTTTTTTCATATTCTGAAATGTGTACACAAATTGTATAACACAACTATACATTCAAAGACTTTAATAGTATGTCTTTAATCCTTTGAGTGCTGAATGTTAGGCCAAAGCAAGTGAATTCTATGTTTGGCGTCAGCACCTGCATTGGATTTTCTTCATTTCTTTATAGAAGAAACAAAGTTATTTTATGCGTATTTGCCGACAAAATCCGGAAATTCGTCATAATGTTCCGTCATTTTAAATGTACTATACATGTAGGTGTTATTTGAGTTTAATAACATCTTTTTTTATGTCTAATATCGAAATTTCATTGAAAAGAATCTGCATATAATGGCTGGAAATGGATGTTTAGTCAATTTCTACAACTTGACTTTGATACCTCTAAAGTCTACATGGTCCAGGTCAACTTCAGTTTTAATGCCAGTTTTCATATTTGTTTTATTGTATTTGGTGTTTTTGTTTGTTTGCCTCATACCCTCCTCCATTTGAAAAAAAAATTTTGACACCAAACAAAGAATTAACTTGCTTTGGCCTACAGTAAGTCTGAATCAACATCATGTTGCCATATGTTCATTGATATAACAAAGTGTTAACAGATTGCATCGAACAAGCATCTTGAATATGATTTTTGCAATAACTGACTACTGTCTACGATTTTGGACAACCATCGATTTAAGACAATGACATATATAGCAGACTATGGGCAACCATCGATTTAAGACAATGACATATATAGCAGACTATGGGCAATAAAAACTGTACTCCAGTTAATACTGATTCTGATTGTTTGCTACAGTATCACTGAACTTCAACCCAATTTAAACATTACCAATTCAGGCATATATGTACCAAGTGTTTGTGGACAGGGGTAAATCTTTGCCCATCTTTTACATTTATTGAAGGGGCATAAAAAAATTGCTTACACTTCGAATTCCATGAAATATGTAGGACGTACTTTTATTCTATATAAAATATGACTAAAGTTATGTAAACTGATCATGATAATGTCAATGTTGACAACTTTGTTTAGTATGTATTTCTATTTCTGTCTTTTCCAATTAGTAGGAATTATTTCCCCCAAAAATAAACATAAAAAACATGTATTATTCCAAATCTATCAAATGAAAGTAAATAAACAATGTTCTATGCCAATTTAGATGCATTCTACATGTATATGTATACTGTTTTATAACATATATTTCATAATCAGTGCTAAATTGCATAAAACCCCACTTTTTATCTTTTTTTATCAAAATATAATACTTCCTTAACAAGTCCTAAGAAAACAATAAATAAATGCTTGAAAGGGGAAATAACTCCAAAAAATTATAATATAATCTGTAAAAGACAAAATTATCTGTAATTCATGCCTTCCTGCTTCCTATAAATAACAGGCAATATTTAGAGAAACCTAAATCTTCCATTGAAACAGGGAAATGGCTGAATTTAATTAAGATGCAATAGATGACGGGTGTACATTTCTTTTTAAAAATAAAGTTTTATAATTACACTTAACAAAGATTAAGGAAGCACCAACAAAATTTCTTGAATTTTCTTAACCCTTGCTCTTTTTTTTAATTTTGGTCAGCTTTTTGTGTAAATTTAGAAAGGTTATAAATATTATATACTTTTACAATTAGATTGTTCTGACAAGGTATTGGCAGTGGCTCAGTTAGTTTGTCATAGCTACCTATGATCACTTATGACACATGTATGAGGTATAAACACCTTCTTCAAAATAGGTAGTCTTCCATACAGCTGACATTTCCCTTTTTTTCCTTTAATGTAAATTTTATTCTCACAAAATACATATCATATTAATATATGACTTAAAGTTTAATCAAATTGTGATTTAAATCTTTTCTGAAGTTTTTTGTAACAGAGAAAATTATTTTATAAAACTAGAGTTTCCTGTTTTCCTTTCACCAAATTTCTCATCATATATGTAGACCAATTATAACAGCTAATTGACGATATTCAATATTGCAATTATAAAGGCAGATCCAGAAACATTAAACAGAAGTCCTGCCTATTATTTTGGAGGTCATTAAATAAATCAAAATATGAGAAAAATCCCTTCAATTTTTCAGTTTAAATCAATTGTAATCGGTGATTTACCATGAGTATCCGAGTGAAAGAAAATCTGGTAAATCACATGTGAAAAGAATAGCCGGTATTTCACTCTAGGAAGTGACGTCACAATTGCCGCAGTGAGTTAACAAAAGATATAGTCCATTTTATTTCAATTTATTTCTGCTAAAATGCTAGACTCTGTACAATGTAATAAAAAGTATAACTAATCGCTGAAATGAAATACCCGAAATAGACAACTTGTGAACGAACTACAGCTGTAAATAACTCATGCACTGCGCACTCGTGTGATTTACTACATAGTTCGGCCATGCATTGTTTATTTCTGGTATTTGAATTTAGTGATTAGTTATAATTCTTAATTGGAGGAAAGGGAGGACACCTACACATATGACTGCCATCTTGCCTCTAACCTTGGGATCTACCGTTGTTAATTAAGTGTATGCAACTGAATCCTGAAGGTGCTTCCTTAAAATACTTATTGAACCCAAAAGCTAATAACATTTCATAATAAGTAACCAAAAGAAATTTTGGAAGAATGAGGTTTCTCATGTTAATATATTAATTTTTTATTCAAAATCTGCTGAAACTAACATAAACTGTCTATGAAAATAATTACAATCAAAACTAAATTTATTTGAACTGATAATATTCCATTCTCTTTTACTTACCCATCAAATTTATTTATACCTCTTTTGTCTCTCATTCTTTAAAGAAAAATATAACTTTTGAAGCTAATAATAAAAATTTTATACATATACACCTTTGCATGATTTTATTAAAAGCTTTCACTGCTGTGTAAGTACTCATTTCTTCCAGATCTGAAAAGTTCTTGGTGGATGATTGGGGGAATCCAATTTTTTATTTCCAACCATGGGCAGAAAAATTTTTGTATCAAACATAGAAATCCCAGCCGCCCTTGATAATAAAATGGACGGTGCCTTTACACAAATATGTTGCAATTTTTCTTTTGGTATTAATTCATAAGAATTTAGAATTTTATGCCACATGTATAGGTACATGTACTGGTAGTTGAAAACTGACATATATCTATGCTTAATAATAGTAATTATAATGACTGGTCTGACAATTCAGGATGTTATGGCTAAACGTAACCCCTACATTTACATACATTGTGTATAACCTCCTAACTGTTTAATTTTTCAATGAACATGTATTTTAAACCGACATGTATTTACAATATAAGGTGTAAAGCATTTAACAACTACATGCATTTATTACAAAAGAACTTTTTCTAAACAACCCAACCTTTTTGTGTTATTCAGTAGTTTAAAATCTCTTTCAATATACATGTAATTAATTTCCTATATATCTTGTGACCCTAAATTGTAAATAAATGATTACTCAATGTCTAAGATATTAGAATTTTTACTTAAGGTATGGTTGCTTAGGATTTAAGATATTGAAAATTCAGTTTGTTTAATTTAAGAGTACTTTAATTAAACTTTAAATCTTAAATTAAATTTCCTGCTGTGTTAACAAATTCTCGTCAAAATACCTGCTTTAGGTGTCACAGACATGGAACTGTGGGTTTGTTGAAGGAATATTATATAACTTTACATTTTATACTTAAGTCATGGTCATTATGAATATCTTGAATTTCTAACTACAGTCCATATTCAAAAGGAAAAAGTCAGTAGGACACACAATAACCCCCTACAGTATATCACCTATAAAATGGAATCTTACTATTTCAGGGGAAATCCCAATGACGTCTTTACAGTCCTCACATGTTGACGCAAACAATGACAGAAGTTAAGACGTTATTTTTTGTGTTAAGTGACATTAACATATAGTTCTCTTGACAGGGTTTTTAAAATCTGACCAATCAGAAATTCTTATTGTTAAATTCTAAATGGCACCCATATATAGATATGAAAAGATGAACGATGCAATTTATTTTACTATACATCTAATAAAGCTCCCATAAAACATGTTTGTCTCATATCAAATTAAACCTTAAGGCCCAGCAGACTCAGATTAATCAGAAACTAAAGCCGATTGATTGATTAATTATTGGTTAACCTCCAGAAGCAATTTTTACAGGCATATAAGGACAGAACATGTTGATGTGATATGAACGTGAACTTTATTTTGCACTAGATTAACACAATGAGCCATTCATTTAGACTGTATTAGCTCATGAGGTACACGTATTAGTCCACAGAAAGCAATGTCAACCCATACAGACAAATCAATCTGACTCTGACTTACATGTACTCATAAATGCTTCATGCTCCACAGAAAAGTCATCAATACCAATTCTATACATTCTTTGGTTTGACCTTGTCTGGGATTAAAACCATGACCTTTTGCACTTGAGGTGTGCAGGCTACCAATTTGAGCCCATCAAGGTTGTTTGAAAAATCAGAATCACTTGTAAAGCATCTTGGTCATGAAAATAAGTTATAATACATGTAAATGTATGTAATGACTATCTGAAATCAAGTTTATCAGATCATTTTGTCCACTAAATAAAACTTTGTTCGAAGAGAAACCAATCAAAACTTGCCTGGAGTTGCTGTAGAATTTTTTTTGACTCACAAGACCTTGTAATATTTTTAAAATAGGCATTTTGTATGCCACAGTATAACTATTTTCATTGTAGATGACATTTGAAATAAATCGATCAAGAAATTAAATAAAGCAGCAACCTGTTGAGACATCACCTTACTTTAAATCAACTCAATAAAAGGGGGGGGCGGAGGATTCTAATTTATTCTATGACACAAAAAACATCATTTCCTCTTTACTTGTCTTTTATATTATCAGTCGATAATTTCATCTGCAAAATGTGTATGTCTAATGAATCATGGAACAGACACTTTCATCCCTTTAATCATGTTAATTTTATTTATCTGGGTGGAGAAACTTCATTTATATGATTCATAAATTACAAGACTGTATTATTTTCCTTTATCAAAAGGGTCCTGTTTGTACATGTAGTTGAAAAGAAATCATTCAAACATGTATAAACATTCAAGTGCATGTTTACTACATTTGTATTTTCACATAAAATCCAGAACAACTATTAAACTGATAATATTTTGGGGGGTTTTACACTGTTAAACCATAATTAATTTTATTGTGAGAATTTGCAATCATTACATTGTATTTTTAAAGGAGAGATTCATACAAATGTACCTAAAGGTTTGGTGTAAGTCTTAACATTGCCCTTACATGTAATTTGTTAAAATTATTTCATAAATTTAATGGACATAATATTATAAAAAATAAAAAGTTTACTTGCTTAACAACATGGGGTAAATATAAAATACAGTAATGTCAGAAAATATAAATTTATTTGGCCAAGCTTTAGAAATGAGAAAAAGGCCAGTTTTAGTGAGCCTTTTTCCCATGTTTCGCAGCAAGCCGAAATAAATTTTCAATTTTCCGACAATGACTTTGTACTGTCTTTTCCTGCAATAATAGAATTGCCCCTATAGATATGTAAAATGCCTTATAATTACATTTGAAGTTGAAATGAAGCTGCCATGAAAACGTGTGAAACACCACGACATAACCTGGCAAATTTAGTACGCTACCCACGCTCTTCATGAAAACATGTACATATACCAGTACATTTTATTAGATCATCAACCTAATACGACTCTATTTTCTGAGACTGGAAATGGCTTGATTGCAGGATAAATTCCCCTCCACATTCTAAAGTTTCCAAAACATAGATCCATAAATGTGCAATGATTGTAAGAAATTTGCATCAAGTACCCTTTCTGACAATTCAAAAGGTTAAGGCCAAAGGATTACAGGGTGCTAAATCAAAATAGTCTTTAACACAATAGGCAAATATTCTATAGGCCATTCCTCACATACCTACATGTAATTATATACTACATTTAACTGCATTAATCATGGTTAAAAAAGGCATGTCTCTTAATTTATTTAAACACATTGTTTACCAACAATATACACCTGTTGATTTATGAATGATGTAACCTGTTGTAAACAATACACAAATACCGAGTCATAAATGGTAAAATATTACATTTTGTATGACACATCACAGACATTTACAAAGCAATAAAAAAAATAATATTATCTTTGTTTTTTTAGTTTTACAGATATGCTGAAAACAGAGAGTGGAAAGTGTGTAAAATAATATTATTATTATTATTTGATAAGCCTGAAGAATATTTTTTTTGAGCTAGAAAAGCCTATAAGAAAGAATGACAGGTTTCCGAGGCAAAAAAGGATATAATAATAAAACTGAACCTTTGTTGCATTGATTTTGTGTCAAGGATTTATCTTTGTGCCTTTTTAATCCACAATAATAAACTTATTTGCAAGGTATTTAATGTGTCTGAAGTTGTCATGATGTATACATTTGTATATTTACATATTACAAGTGAAGCATATTTGATGTCTACAATGTACATGTACATGTATATACGGGTAGTGAAGTAGGTGTTGCTTCAGAATATTTTTGCACACGTACGCGTGACAGTGGCCCAATAAATAAAAGGACAAAAAATGCAGGAATGCAGACGCCAAATATCATATAAAATCTGTATGACAAGTGATAAAATGTGCATCAATAATATTACAGGATACAAGATTAAAGGGGTTTTACAGAATTGGAGAAAAATCAATATTTTAGCCAAACAAATATTTATTCACAATTTAACAATTACATCATACCAAGAGTCAGAGTACAGAAATGAAGATTATTCTGAAATTTATGTTTTATTTACAGTATTATGAACCAAAAACACAGCTGTATACTTTTAAAGTTTCTGCAGGTGGTATTAAACTTGCACATGTATGGCAATTTTTATGTGGATGGGTAAATTTCAATTATGCCTGCTTCAATAAATTCAACACATGTACCGTGTTGTATGGTCACTTAAAATCAATTTGTAGATTTTCAGTACTAAAAAATTTGTCCCACCCAGTTTTGATTTCTGGTCTTTTTTCATGTCCCTTTCCAGAAACCGAATGAAAAGTACATTTTTTTCTAAACATTCTGATCACGCTCAAATACCTGGCGTCACAAATAAAAAAACAAATAAGATAAAAACTCAATTATACATTTACATTGACTATAAAAGTTGACTGACCTGTAAAACTTAATTTGAGTTAAAAGGAATTCTGAGATATCGGGAGTAAATATAGTGCAAAGTACATGTACTATCATCAAAACCTACTGATTACATGTACTTCAATATTATATCAACCGCCTCAGTCACTGTCTCCTGGTAGCATGCTCACCTTGAGTGTAGAAGGTCACTGGTTTGATCCCCGGCCAGGTCAAACCAAAAACATTAAAATTTCTATTTGCTGCTACTCCGCAAAGCACGCAACATCTAGGAGTAAGACCAAAGGACTAGTCAGAGTCAGTATAATGTGTCCGAGTGGGGCGATATGTCTTCCTGTGGACAGTTACCTCATGAGCTAGAAAAATATCTGGCTCAGCGTGTCAGTCTAGTACAAAGCAGGGATCATATTCATATCATATCAGAATGTTCTCATTCTGTTATGCACCTAATGGCTGCCACTGGACATTAAACAATAAATCACCCATCCATCCAATATGATAATAATAACTTTCAGTTCTTTCATTTTATTGTACATGTAGTCCAATTTTTTTTCTTCTATGTTTAATACAGTTTCTATATGGCTGTGATACATGTATCATCAATGCAGCATTCAACTTCAATTGATCAGTGGATCATTGTATGTGTAATCCTTACTACCTTTGTACCCTTACCAAAAAATTGTTATTCATATGGTTTATTTTTGCACTCAAAGATGAGTTATACATTTACATGTAAACAGGTCAAAAATAAAAGAAAATTTTTTTGGTCACTTGTTCTTGAAATTCAAACACATTTTTGAACTTTTCTTATCTTTCTTTGTCATTACTACAAAAAAACTTGGACCATCATATTACAAATATGACACAGTTCAAAGATACTTCCTTTGTACTTCCATTTAAGTTGATATCTGTATGAGTAAACAAATATGGAATTCAATCCCTTTAACAGATGACAAATTTTTGTGGTTTATTACACTAACGTACTGTGTAAATCATGTAATATGAGAACTGAAATAACCTTTTAACTGTCTGGTCAAATACTGGGCTACTGTTTAAACCAGAACAATATTATTTTTCAAGGTTTTGACACAAAACTTTCAGTTTACTTCAATAAAATTGGAGTTTTCTGTTAATAAATCCGAATTTTACAACTTTATTCATTGTCAGATAAAATCATCCAACAAATGACTACTTTTTCATAATTTTTTATATTTGAATTGCACAGTTATACCCCCAGGGGTTCAAGGCAAATTTAACAAAACTATTAAAATGAAATATAAATCATCATATAAGGAATGCTGAACAATGACAAAATATACATATATATCAGAAATTTTTATGCAGTTAAACATATCTCCTCTCTTTCCATACACTTTGATATACAGTACAATACATTATACCTATACATGTATTTATTTATCAACACTTTACTAGTTTAGACAATTTTTTTTATCTAAGGTTTTCACATGGATATTATTTTATGTATTATCATAAAATAATAGGCTTGACCACCTTAGTAAAAATTATTTCTCATTAATTAAATACAGGTATTAATATATCAATTTCTAAACTCAATTTTTTTTCATTTTTTCATCCTTCGTCATTTATCAACCCTTGAGTATTAACTGACTAGTTTATGCTGAGCAGAAGAAGTGATATAATTGTATACGGTCAAACCTGTCTATAAGGAAAACTTAAGGGACCAGAAAACATGCCCTTTATGAGCAGGTGCCCTCTATACAAAGGTTCATTTTACATGCTTTGTTCATGAATGGGACTTTTCACTGTGCCCTTTATAGACAGTGATTTGCTACATGTATATACGAGGTGCCATTTAAAGCAGGTTTGACTGTATTTATCATTACCAGTAAAATTACATGTACAATGTATGTACATGTAACCTTCCTGATATGAATTTCAAGATATTAAAAAACCATTTACAACTGAATTCAAATCCTTGCTCAACAGACGCATGGAACAGGATGTCAGGTTGTAAAAGAAAGTAAGTTCTTAAAATGCTTACCTTTGAAGAAGTAAATCTAATTTGTTTCCACTGTTCAGAATACTGTCTTGTGCTTCTTTGTGTTTGAGTATTTCTGTCTGAACACTCCCAATTTTAAGAATTATGTCCCCTTGTTGTAATCCACACTTTGCTGCTAAGCTCCCTGGATTTACCTACAAGTAAAATAAACATGTCATTACAATATATTTTCTACATCTGGGGTTCTTCAAGACAAATACAAATACAATATATGCACATTGTCAGAAAATATGCATTTTATTTGTACGAGCCTTAGAAATAGGTAGAAATAAGAGGTTTCGTGGAGAGTATAAATATAAAATGAATACTTTCCAAAAATGACCATATACAATGTACTGTTTTATACCGTGAATATAAATTGTAATCTTTATCAAGAAGTCATGAAAATGTATTTTTAGGTGATTTTTGGTGCATAATCCAGGCAGGGCATGGCATCATAAACATTGTGAACAAGAACACAATACAATCTTTCATTGCAAGTGAAGAGAAGGGTACCAGAAGATGATATTATGCTATTAGATGAATATAGAAAAATATATTTGACACCCTTTATTTGGCTTCTACATGTAATAGCCCAGTCCAGTTGAAGGATACAATGCAAGACTTGATACTGGGTGTTGAAATGAGAACTATCCATCAACTTCCTGTATTTCTGTATATACATGTACGTAAATATTCTGAATGTGATACATGTATCGCTTAGTTTTTGGAGTGTCATTATTGATCTTTCTTACGGTCAAAAATATATGCTCCTTGCTGAATTTGAATAGGAATCGGTTTTAAAGGCATGTATTGATAATACGTCTTAGAAAAGCTTCTGAAAACTCAGAGATTTTGCTGGACATTCAGTCTGACAAGGATGTTAGATTTGCTGGACCGAAAAAAATTAGCTGACATTAACAAACATTTAAATGACCTGGATGATTCTATTACGATTTCAATTTTCGAATCAATATTAGACTTTCAGACTGGGAATGTTGAAAATTCTGGTGGATCGATGAACTTATAATTAGTGAAAACTGGTATATAACGGAAAAAAAAAAAAAAAAAATACCTCAGAGGACAGTAGTTATTCTAAATTTATCAATAATAAATCATGTTACTAAAAATATCTTATGCATGTACGCTGTATATTATATATATATATACATGTATACATCATCTTCTACAACTTTCAATAATGTAATTGTTTATAATGACTGCAAATATGTGGATATAATTTTCTTTTCACTGAAGTGAAAAACAAATTTGTGCCAAATTTCTGATAGCTTCAAAAGAGCAGGATGCTTGAAAATACCTCTACACACAGTTATTATATACATTGTAGTTTGCAGCATAAAATCACCAAATTTTCAATGTTTGTTATGTTTACATGTTATTATCTCCCCTGATTCCTAACTACAATAATGTACAACAAATTGTTTGCTTCTGAAATCAATAACTGAGATTAAGTGTGATATTTTGACATGTCACTTACAATGTAAGAAAGATTTTACCCAACTGTACAATAAAAATCTGAATACATATTGGATTCCCCAATATACAATAAGAACTACATAGCCTTAGTAAGAACTAAGGGGAGAATAAGGTAATAACTTACACAAATGTATATACATATGTTATCAATGTATTGTTTTAACTGGCTGCAGCAATGTGGATATGATTATACCAGTAGATCCCACCTACACAACACCATCTTACAACATGCAAATGCTGTTTTATATTCAAAATTACTTGCATCACTAAGCTTTTTAGAAACAAACTGTAACACAACAAAAAACAAGTTTCGCTCCCCCTTTTGTGTTAACTCCATTTCAAGAAAAATACACCTGTTTAAAATAACAGATCTAGAACTCATGCAAATATATTACTGGAAAAACCAATTCATTTCTTTATACTCTTTCTTAAGTTTTGATGCATTTTTTCATGAACAATAAATAGTTTACATGTGATTATCTGGAGTTCTGGTTGGAAAAGTTTTCTTTCCAAATCCAAAGTCTGAAACAATATTGACATTCAGGATATGTCATGTCTTAATGATAACCATGATACATGTATGCCTGAAAGGTTAACCTTCTTTGAAATGCATAATATTTTAGCAAGGCCATGACATCATGAAGAAACCAGTTTATGAAGTATGTGATGGATGAATTATTGTTTAATGTCCATTGGCAACCAGGTGCATATCAGGACGAGAACATATTGATATGATAATGAATATGATCCCTGCTTTGTACTAGACCGACACGCTAAGTCAGATTTTTAATGTGCTAGCTCACGAGGTACATGTAACTGTCCACAGGAAGACATATCACCTCACTCGTACACATTATACCGACTCTGGGCCGACCAGTCTTTGCTCTTACTCTCAGATGCTGTGTGCTTGGCAGAGAAGCAGCAAATACCAATTTTAATGTCTTTGGTTTGACCCGGCCGGGGATCGAACCCGCGACCTTCTGCACTCAGGGCCTGTATTATAAATTACATGTAGAGAGTGTAACATGGGTAAATCATTTGTTTAATTAAAACTGTTTTGTGCAAGTCTATCTTTACCATGTAATACATCAACACCCACTCATAAAGAAATCATCTTTTACAATATATTGTATATATAGAAACTGATTTTCTGAGTGCTCTTATCTTTTTGCTTTCAAGATGTTTTCTTGATAGATATAATCATATCTAAATGACTTAGTGCAGGTCTGATATACATGTACACCATAAGTCTCTCTCATACAGTGTACATGTATTGTGTAATATTTAATGTTATACATCTACCTTTCCACAATCAGTTCTACATGGGGTTCAATATCCTATATTTATTATTACTTGTAATGTACACGTATAAGCCTGAGAGGGGAACATTTTTATATATGATTAATACCATGATACTTTATAATTTTAATTTTATTAAATAATTTTAAATAATTTAGAAGAAGGAGCATTCAGAATTTTCACCTATAGAATCAATGATAAAGTATAAGTTATCTAGTTACATCTTATGGCATCATGGAAACCTCTTCCCCCCCCTTTTTAATGGGTTATCCTTCCCTCTCCCTTATTGCTAGACACGATTGTGTCTAAGAAATGATTGCAGTAATATCAAAATTCATAGAGGTAAAATTATCATTTTGCCTGAGGTTTGGGTCAATATACCAGCTGATATTTCAAAATATATACCTGTATCTCACACAAATAACATTTACAATATTTATCATTCTGTGTCAATTTAACCCTTAAACATAGAGCATAGCTCATTATCAAGAATTATTTGTACATACATGTACATGTACAGTATGCTGGAAATAAATTTATTTTTATTGGATATGAGGTCGGACAAATCTGATGTCATGATTAAACAAGAAAAATAAACTCAAAACCATACAATGCATATCAGGTTAAATTTTCATATAAAGGCATGTTCATGATGAAACTTTTAAAAGCCAAATATTGGCAAAAAAAATCAAAACCACAATGAAACAAAAAAGGACAATACTGGTTATCCAAAATATGGGTAAGGTCAACTTCAGTTGTGGGAGTTGAAACCTTACAATTATCCAAAATCCAATTCTGCTCAACATCAACTGAGGGTGTTGAAACCTTACTTTTTATAGAATTTTACAAATTTATCAACCAAAATTTTTCTTGGCCAAGTGGTCTCAGACAAGATCTTTAAATAAATTCCCCATATGGTCCTTCGTTAAACTATGTTCGGCTCTAGCAGCCATCTTGGATGACAGGTTGGGTCATCAGATAAAATTCTGAAAGAGGACCACCTCAGGACCATTGCTGCCATGTTTTGTTCCAATTGGCCCAGTGGTTTCAGAGAAATCTTTAAAGGAAAGTTTACGACAGCGCCTGACACCAGGTGAGCTTAATAGGTAGGCGTGCTCTACCACATTCCCATTTCCATCGCCTCAAGTATGAAATGTCTTCAATGAAAATCCCATGATTCAAGAATGCTTTCTTCTCCCTAATAAAAATTAAATACATGTTATGGTTGTTCATGACTTAATGAATTAAAACCTTTTATCTTAGGAAGTAAAAATTAGGGTATAAGTATATCTAGGATTACTGGACACAAATTATTTGCTTATTTAGCTTAAAGCCCTAAACTTAAATTATTGAACCAGACAATGTATTTAAATAAGGTTAAAATAAGGCCAAAAATAGTATGTCAATACATGTCTGGTGTTTCTGTTTTCCTTCCCAAAAATAATTGGGTCATTCGGGAGGAAAACTTTTTATCCGGAATCAGAAAATTTTATGTTTTTCAAGGAATACAATTACAATTTAAAACACATCAACTGATCAGAAGTGTAAAGATGTATTCTAGATCTATTAGTGCAATAACTGATGATAAATAAAATGAATTTAACCATTCACCAATTCTGCCAAATTTGGTGGCATATTTGATATAAAAAAATGGATAAAGTGAAGAATAAGAACTAGATTCTGGTTCAACCAGAATTGTGCAATGCTGGTAGAAAAGTGGTACCAGATAAACCCAGTTTTTTCTGAAAAATGTATGTTAAAGAAGTCTACGATATCTATTTAAAACAGACTTTCAGTTTGACAACCATTTTTGAACTATCACTGAAATGAAATCACATATGATTAAAAGGTAACTAAGTCATACTGAAAATTATACACGAACTCTAAGCAGTTTATTTTTGGGCAATATTGGCTTACAAAAGTTAATTGTATCTTAATGTCATGCTCAATTCAGGGTACAGAGTCCTTTTGGGATTCTGTCTGGAGCTATTTTTTTTACTTCGGTGGGCAGCCAAGTGAGGAAATAGCTCCGAACACCGAATCCCGAAAGAGAGAAAGCATCACAGATAGGGCAGTAGGTCACCATCCCCCCAATCTAATTTAAAACCGATCTCTCATCGCTCCCGTTTTCTGATATGTCGCGTGGGAGATCTAACGAAATCCGCTTTGAGGTCACATGTGAGTGAACTGGAACTTATGAATTTATAATGACATGCAAATGAGTTGACTTCTTATCAGTAAGCCAATCAAAAAAGTTTATGAATTCTGGGGACTGACGATTTCTTCGTTAATAAAATGAGTTACATTCCTTTACCAAACGATCAACTTACAAGATCGCCTAAGCCGCAATTTCATTGGTCGAACATGACACACCTATGAGGTCACTCACATGTGACCTCAAAGCGGGTTTCGTTAGATCTCTCAGGCGACATATCAGAAAACGGGAGCGATGAGAGATCGTTTTTTAATTAGATTGCCATCCCCCTAGTTTTGTTAAACTTGTACACGGACATTTGTCGGGGAATAAAGCTTTTGTTTCCTGAATCCTGTTTCAAATAGCAAGTTAACATATCTGACTCTATAGTTTTTTTAACATCTATATTAATTTGTGTATAGTATCATGCGTAGGTTTTTCTACATAAAAACTTGTTCGATCCTAACAAATTTTTAAACTCACCCTTTGAATTGATAACGGGCTATGAAAATCCTTGCCGCCTTGCATACGAAATCCCCAAGGTGTATTGGGGTCCAAACGTTCTAACTTGGCCTCCAATGTCAAGACAGACATTTTTGTTTTTTTGGTGCTGAGACTGAGACTGGAATGTGCACTCTTATCCCTTTCAAAAAGTGTCAATTAACCCCTGAAAAATATCCCGTCGAACAAGTCGTCGCGACGGCCAGTGTTCCGAAAGCCAACAATCTGACTAATCACCAGTAACTAACAATGTGTCACGAAGTTCTTTACAGTGAGAAATTAATTCACATCATCCATACACACAAAATCAATATAGCGTTTGTAAACAACTATACATTTATATATTTTCTGATATAAAACTTAGATTTTTCTTCGATATAGCTCTCTTTGTATAATGTTAGCGAAGATAAGGAAACAACCTGAGAAATCCGAATATATGTGATTGGTAACGCCCACTTCTATGTTCCGTACTTATTGGGTCACAAAGTAAAATGATTGACATGTTCTTTATTTTACATAATAATATGTTATTTTCGCAAAGGTACGGGGTCATGAAATCATAAAGTATGAAATAATAACATCGCCTCAACAACCATAATTAGATTAGAACTGAGAATGGGTTGCAAACAAAAGTGAATTCAAAGTTAAGTTTTGCTTTGCTTATCTTACGGAGTTGCAAAGAAATTGCAATTGGTTGATACAGAAATGTTTACTCTTATCCTTGGAAAAAAAATCTTACAAGGTGATATCACTCTTTAAAAATATTACCCAGAGTTTCGACCGAAAGTCAACAATTCAACTAAAATACTCCAAGGATCTTTCTGTCCTCAGCTTTAGTGACTTTTTAATAAAATAATCCGTATTATCCAGTTATCTTACTTTGCTCTTTGGATATAATTATTTCGTAAATCTGAATGTTATTTGGGGTATTCTTGCAAGAAAAGTTTGTCATCTTCAATTATAGTCAGATCACAGTGTATACATCATGGGATCTTAAGATATCTTCCTTTTTTCAATTTGCAGACAATTGTCACGTATTCTCAATTTAGTAAAATGATGTCTTCTCAAAATTATTTGATTTTAACTAAAATTCTGACTATAGTGTTGGTTTAATTGATTTAAATAAATGAAGTTTTATAGCACAGCAAAACAAGATGACTACATAGCCTTATATATATGCTGAGTATGTGATTAAAACAACGATTTCCATTGAGGTCGAAAATGAAGCTAAGTGAACCTAAAAGAATACCTAATTATATAACTATAGATATATTATCAAATTATATGTAATTTAAATCATAGTTTATAATCAAAATGACTTCATCATCATTTGTAACTTCTTTTGTTTGCTTAATTAACTTTTGGGGGTTAAGACCATGCAATGCATTATTGACAAGTTTCCATTCTCAGATTCGTATTATTGTTGTTTTTCTTTCAAATTTTTCCTCAAAGATTCCTTTTTTTCTACAATTTTCCTCTCAGTGTTAGATATACGCCCACAGTCTCGTCGTTAGGTACTACTTGGCATCGCTTGGAGGTTAATATTATAGAATGACTAAAGAGGAATAACTATAACTTCAGAATTTAATCGGTTAAGGCCACACCAAATTAATTATATACTAGAAATTAGTGCCATCATAAACGATGCCCATCCCCGCACTACACAAACAGTGAAAAATGAGCAATTTCACAATTTCAGTCTAAAAATTGGAACCCTGAATCAAATTTCAAAATTGAAAAACTTATTGCACATCTACACATATTGAAGAACAATATTATAAACAAATAAAATCACTGAAACAAAAAATGAATGAGTATTTCCAGAGAAAAGGCAAACTTAGCAATTTCACTATTTTCGGTCCAAAAATTGGAACCCTTAATCGATTTCCAAAATTCAAAACCTTTTCGCACGTTTACAGATAATAAGGAATAATAAATAAGTTTGCTAAATCTAACTGTAATTTAAAATCATTATCTCGGAAATACAACCCCTGTGGGCCCCAATTTTTGAAAATCAAAATCAAAATTCTAGAAATTTACTGCGCATCTACATACAGTATGTGACAAAACTCTATATAAACTAGACTGAGGCAGTCGGAAACGACATGCAGCTATCCCCACACTCGCCACATTTGTATCCCTGTGCACCCATTTCACAGTTATACATTTGAATACAGGCCCAAATTTTGGAAAATTAAAATTCTAAAACCTTATTGCACATCTGCATACAGTATATGACAATACTGTGTAGAAATAGAATGTATAAAAATGAACGAGGAGTTTAGGTCACAAGAAAGTGTGACGGACGGACGGAGAGACGGACAGATAGACAGACGGAGGACGGACGGACAGACAGACAGGGGCGATAACAATATACCACGAACTTCTTCGAAGTGCGGGGATAATTAAAAGAATAAAATTGAAAAAAAAACACAGAAAAAAAAATGAAAAATGAATCAGGAGTTAAAGCCACAAGCTTCAATTTTCAAAATTCGACCCCTGTGGCCCCCAATTTAAAAAAAAAAATCAAAATTCTAAAACCTTATTGTGCATCTACATATAGTATGTGACAATACTGTATAGAAATTAAATACATGGAGTTAAAAATGAAATAGGAGTACAGGTCACAAGCTTAAATTTCCAATTTTCGAAATTCGACCCCTGTGGGCCCCAATTTTAGAAAATCAAAATTCTAAAACCTTATTGCACATGTACATACAGTTTGTGACAATATTGTATAGAAATTAAATGCATGACGTGAAAAATGAACGAGGAGTTCTGGAGACAAGATTATCTAACGGACGGACAGACGGACCGATTACAAATATCCTCGAAGTTCATTCGAAGTGCGGGGATACTAATTTTTCGTTCTTTGGATTCTTGGGTGGAAAATAAAGGTACGAGAGAGCGAAATTTTAATTTTTTCTTCTTCCAAACTTTTTTTTTTGGGGGGGGAGCAGATGAAATCTACATACGACACACATTTTACAATGCTTGTACTACGGAAAAGGCAATAATTTAATAATAAAAATTTTGATTTTCGGAAACGTACTTATTTTTCATGGAAACGTAATATATGTATCCCCGCACTTCGAATGAAGTTCGGGGATATTTGTAATCGGTCCGTCTGGCCGTCCGACCGTCCGTCTGTCTGTCCGTCTGGGCGTCTGTCCGTCCGTTAAACAATCTTGTCTCCAGAACTCCTCGTTCATTTTTAACTTCGTGCATTTAATTTCTATACAGTATTGTCACAAACTGTATGAAGATGCGCAATAAGTTTTTGAAATTTTGATTTTAAAAAATTGGGGCCCAAAGGGGTCGGATTTCGAAAATTGGAAATTTAAACTTGTGACCTAAACTTCTCACTCATTTCTGATTTTATGCTTTTAATTTCTATACAGTTTTATCACATACTGTATGTAGATGCGCAATAAGATTTTCGAATATTGGTTTTTAAAAATTGGGGTCCACATGGGTCGAATTTCAAAAATTGGAAGTTTAAGCTTGTGACCTAAACTCCTCATACATTTTTCATTTTATGCTTTAATTTCTATACAGTATTGTCACATACTGTATGTTGATGTGCAATAATGTTTTAGAATTTAAAATTGGGGTCCACAGGGGTCGAATTTCGAAAATTGGAATTAAGGCTTGTAACCTAAACTCCTCATCCATTTTTCACGTAATGCATTTAATTTCTATACAGTAGTGACACATACTATATGTAGATGCGCAATAAGGTTTTAGAATTCTGATTTTCAAAAATTAGGACCCACATGGGTCGAATTTAAGAAAACTGGAATTTTAAACTAAACTCCTTATTAATTTCTCATTTTATGCTTTGTTTCGGTGGTTTCATTTGTTGATAATATTGTTTTTCACTATGTGTAGATGTGCAATAAGGTTTTCAATTTTTAAATTTGATTCAGGGTTCCAATTTTCACACTGAAATTGTGAAATTGCTCATTTTTCACTGTTGTTTTTGGACATCGTTTATGATGGCACCAATTTTTTTTTTTTTTTTTTTTTATGGAAACGTACAATTTTTGTCTGGAAACGTAAGACGCTGACATGCCCCGTTCGCAACTATCCTAAACAAATGGTTTGATTTCCGTGAAACTTTCAGGGAATCTTCAGTTTATATTGACAATGCTACATTTTTCAAGTACCGACAATTTAATAAATTTTCATCCATTATTTTAAACTCACATCGAATGACCTCTGACAGACGTCTTGGTATCACCGGGGTTGTGACGGACACGCACTCTAAGTTGAATTACACGTAAACTTCAGGTCAACTTTTCGGAAAGGTAATATAAGCAAATTTAAGGAAACGCAAACCTTTGATTTACCGAAACGTAATATTTGAAATTTTAAAAATTTACGAAAAAGTAGTGTGCCAGGGCATGCATACCCCGCTAACATTACACGAAGATATGACAAAGTCCATGTTTGTCCATGGAAAACCCAAAATCATTCTGATCAAAAATAATATAGGTAGTGAAGAATGGCAATGTATATACTATACTTAAGATCCTTGAAAGTTTCACAGAAATCCATTTACTTTTTAAGGAGGAGTTGCGGACGGGGCTTGCCTACCCCCTCCCCTTTACATGAATAAATGACAAAGTCAATGATTGTCTGTGGAAAACCCCAAAACTCGTTCTTATAAAAAATATTATAGATAGTTCAATGGCAATATACCCTTTACTGAAGATTCCCTGAAAGTTTCACAGAAATCTATCCTCTGGTTTAGGAGGATTTGCGGGCGGTGTATACCTGCCCACTTACATTACCCGACGAAATGGCAAATTCTATGTTTACCTGTGGAAAACCCGCAAAATCATTCTGATAAAAAAATAAAATAGGTAGTGCACAATGGCAATTTATACTGAGGATTCTCTAAAAGTTTCACTGAAATCAACTCATTGGTTTAGGAGGCGTTTCGGACGGGTCGGCATGCCTACGCCTCTTATATTACCATATTATGAAGAAATGGCAAAATCCAGGGTTGGGAAACCCCAAAAATCATTCTGAACAAAAATAAAATAGGTGATGAAGAATTTCACTTTGTACTTAAGAATATGTGAAAGTTTCAATGAAATCCATTCACTGGTATAAGATTGCTATCAATATATGCAGACAGACGGACGAACGGATGGAAACATCCCATCTCTGTATATCCCCCCTTTTCGCTACCGGGGGATATAATAAAGTACAGTCAAATACTGTTTTACGGAAAAATTATAAGTTTGTGTAATCCAATGCAAATACAATGTTTCCTGATAATTTTTGGGATTAATTAAGAAAATGTGCTATAAGGTCCTCCTTTCTTCCAGGGTTTTATAATAACTCCATTTCTCGTTACAATTTTGAATTGCTGAACCCCATCAATTTCAAAATTGTATAGAATAAATTCGTTTAAACGGAACAGCTAGAGAAAACTGGGTAAAACATTGAATAAAGACAATGCAGATTCACATATAATACACTATGGTCCTCAAAGGTACTAAATTTGAAATTGTGTAAACACCCCCTGGTATCCAGACCCTCATAAGGCATAAGGCTTCACAGAAGTACTTAAGTAAACGTAATAATTACATTTTTGTAAAAGTTGTGATTTGGTCACTGTAAAACTGGTACACTGAATTTCCAGATATCAGGGGATAATTAAGTGGACTAAGAGTCAAGGAGGGGTATTCTGAACATTTCCCATGACAAAGGCTAGTGCTATCAACTGGGTGTTTTTTTTTCTTCCAAATTTGGGAATTGTTTAGGCTCAGAATATTTTTGGGGGTAAAAAAATGTGGTATTTTGATGGTGGTAAAAATTTTCGGAAGCATTTATAGAAGCCATACTTTAATTTTTATACATATGATAATTGGGTTTTTAGTATAACATCCAACAGTCAATTTACACCCCAAAGAATACGAGGTATTTGTTGGGAGTTAAATTTTCTATCAAGTTATTTTTTATTTTGGGAAAGGTGGGTGGGGGGGGGGCTACTTAATTATTTAGACAGATCTTTTGTTTGGATGTCTGAAAAAAGAAAAAAATGATTTCGAGTTTCGAGCCTAAGGTGAGAAACCCTTGTTCCGTTCTGGGACTAAGATATTTTGGACATTTTCTTAAGTCAGCAACGACAAGGGTTAGAAGTAAGTCTATTTTAATGCAATGCCGGTATGGAGAATGGCACTTTGAGCCAGTGTGTTAGCAATGATAGATTTTTTGAGATTGTTAGTTCAATGCGTAGCTAGACAAATATGACTTGGAAGCAAAAAATCGGTAGGGGTCTGGGCCGTTCAATGACCCCAGCGGGTCCTGGTAAGGGAAGCTAACTGAGGTTCTGTAGAAATGGAAATAAGCATTTTACCGGCCTTAAATAATTAATGCTGATTACAATGGGCCGTCGAAAAAGGCTTTAAGAAAAGA
Source organism: Mytilisepta virgata (assembly GCA_028015205.1). Classification (NCBI taxonomy): domain Eukaryota; kingdom Metazoa; phylum Mollusca; class Bivalvia; order Mytilida; family Mytilidae; genus Mytilisepta; species Mytilisepta virgata. The sequence continues at coordinate 75,149,954 of CM051521.1, forward strand.
AAATTTAGACTAAAAAAGCAACTAAGGACGAGGTAACTATTATATGAACAAGAGGTGTCCTGTAGATAAATATCACCGCCAGCTTTGATTTGTTTTTTGTTTTTGTTTTGTTTTTTGTAAATTTTTTTATAGAAGGAGGTGCTCTCATTAGAGTCTCATTTCGCTACGCCTGTAAAAAAAAGAACAATAAATTTGCGATTGCGTTATTATTGTGTCGTTTTCAAAGTAAATTGTACAAAAATCTGGCGCTCGTTACATTTTATTAGCGCCACCACACTTAACAAATTACATAAGATTAGCTAATAATATATGATTACAAAAAATACCTCCCACTTGATTGCAAACCCCGCCCTATAACTCCTCCTTCTTTTCCCGCGAAACGACAATCAATCTTAAAACCGAGAAAGAAAATTAACACATAAAAGAAGGCACCCCCAATTCTGATTCTATTAATATTGAAAATTTTAGACAGTTTGAGAAAAGATTTATGCTAGCTTGCTGTCCTATTTTGGAGATGAAAAAAGTTTTATCTTTATTAAATACCAAAGAAGAAGTGCAAATGTGAACGTTTCAGTTTTCTCGTGTGTGCTGGTAATCAGACGTTTCAGCTTTCACACATTACCGCAAAGAACCGTAGCAGAATGTGAATATTTATCAATTTCCGATAAAGGTGCATCACTTTGCACTTACTGCCCTCACAGGAGAAAACTGTTCACAAGAAACAAACATGTCGAACGTGGAACGTTTACCAGCAGAAACTTTAACAATCAGGCTAAGTCGCAGGGATTCAGGTGTGTCTTGGGGATTCCGTCTGCAGGGCGGGACGGATTTTAACATTCCACTTTCCATACAATCGGTAGGTGATGACTTGTAAAATTGTATCAAAAAATCTATATACCTTGGAATATGTTTGCTACAATCAATTGATAAAGCTTAGTAGGACGTATTAAAAATAACAATAATAGTTTATAAAAAAATATACTTCAGTAGCTGTTTTTAGAAAATGCTCGCTGTAGTTTTATATCAAAATTAAAAGTTTTCAGAACATGTTGTTACTGTTTAAAATTATGTATATTTATTAAAAACCATTTGATAAAAGTTAAAAAACAGTTTATGCCATATGCTAATAAACCTGTAACCCTAGGTAATTAGGAATGTTTTGACACACACAACCCAGGCATCTAGCCAATGGAGAGACGGTATCACTTTCACAGACTCCCAAATAAGGAAAAGTGGTACACACATTTACACATTGAAAAGGTTACCTGAAGTAATAAGATTGAATGGGATGTTCATTCCTTAGATAACTTTTGTTGTAATTAATGTCAAGGCTAACAAGTTGCATGTATAATTGCAATTATTTAATTCAATCAGTTTATGCATGTATATGTGTGCTATTAGCTGATTAGGGTTACCTTGATAGTGATGACTGCTGAAAAGATAAAAAAAAACTGTTCTTAATTAAATTTGATATAAGAATTTAGGTGAAATGAGGGCTGAAATGAGTAAATTTGACAGGTGCTTGGCAAGTTTTTGTTTACATATATATGTAAATGTAAACAAGATAGAGATTGATAGATATATTTTATAATATAATTAAAAAATCAAGGTTTAATTCTATGTAAAATATATTTTGGATTTTCTAACGATATTCAATTCTATCTTTCTTACAAAATAATTTTATATTTATATAGAATCAACATTTTAATTTTTTGACTTATTGTTTAACAAAATAACACTAAAGTAACTTCATAAACTGAAAAAATTCCAGCAGTATTGAATTAAATAACTAAGGTTAAATAAAATTTATATATTTCAGGACAAAAATGTAGATTAAAAAGTATGAATAGATACCGATTTTATTTTTTTTCATCACAAACCATTAATGTGGTAAAATTAATGTCAGTCAAAACAAAGAATTCTTTTCCTTTCAGTAATTCTAAAATCATTGTCAGATTATGACAAAATTATTTTGGTGGGTCCATGAAAACACCTTAAAATTTCCTTCACCATAATGTAATTATTTCTATTCCATATTGAGCTTTTTTTATATAAAGCTAAACAAAGACTAAACCAAAATGTCAGTATCCTTTCCTATTATTGAACTGGGTGTTATCTTTGGATTGCTGGATAGTGAGTGACTGCTTGGATTGATTTTAATACAATATGTATTTCAGTCTTTAGTAGCAAGCTGTTTTCTTTTGCTTTCTCAAACCAAGGTCTTTTCTGAATAAAATTAACAAGGCTGGCAAAAATCTTTTTAAAAATCATATGAAATGTTATATTGAAGTTATCTCAAAAAGCTTTTCCATGTTCATGCTTTTATAGTCAGGTCTGAAATTAAATCAAAACGGTATATATGTAGGTGTTAATTTTAATTTGGAACAATTCATTATTACCTAAAGCAACAACTGGTAGTGACAGTTGACAGTTAACTGAGATAATTTATATATAAAAGTAATTTGTAATTCACCAAAAGGAATTTGGTAATAAATTTAAGTAAGATGAATTTTAAAACTTGGTATATATAAATAATTCAGTAATCATGCAATGGTGAAAAAACAACTGCATCTGTATAATCTTTCAAATTCAAACCCTCTCCTTAATACATTAAAGATAGGTAATTAAGTTATCCTTCCATGCAGCTTTCTTTGTTTTTTGTTTGTGGCCTGCAAAACTGCATAGAAGAAAGAGCCTTAAGCTTGTTACATGAATATGAATTCATTGTGTCAGAGGCGTATTGTGTCATGTATATTATGATGAAAAAGAATAGAATTCTACACTTATCATGACAAAATTAAATAATTTATAATTTTATCAGATAAGTGTTTCACTTTATCAAAGTCGATTGTGACCTTGGTTTGACCTTTGAATCGCACCCCCCCCCCCCCCCCCCCCCCCTCCCGAAAAAAATTGTTAAAGTTAGGATAAAAACAGAAACAGGCACCAATATTTGTTATGTTGAGACTTATTTTGGAAAAAATTAAATACAAGATATTGTTTTATCAGATAAGCATTTCACGTATCAAAAGTTGACTGTGGCCTTGGTTTGACGTTTGACCCATGTTTAAAAAAAAATTTTCAATAGTACAGTTTATAGGATAAAAAAAAAAAACGACAAAAATGATCAATTAATTTTTTTTGTAAGATCCTTTTGTATATTTATTGTTCAACGAGAACAACATGACTGAAGATATATTTGTGGACGTGAGTTAATCTGTATTATGCTAAAACTGAGGAAATAGATCTTTTTACTGAATTTAATTGTGCATGTGTAATAGGAAAGTTATGCACTTTCACAAAAATAATTTGAGCTTCCTGTAAGTTTCCCTTTTGATCTCATATATAACAGTGAGACTTTTTTGCCTAATATTTACATGATGACATCAGATTAAATATACACACAGGTGATTTGAAATTTCATATTCTGGAATTTATTTAATCAAACTTTTATTTTCTAGGTAGTCACATTTGGCCTTTAAATCTGGGTTGTTGAATTTTAATCTGAAATAAACATTTTTGTTTGACACCTTATATCTAGGTGTATTTCTTCATTATTTTGATATCGATAAGTACAGTGTAATTTAAATTTCAAAATCCCCTACTAAAATGCTCTCTGGTTGTTACAAGAAATATTTCAATTTTAAAAAAGAAAAAACTACATTTCTTACTTCTGAATAACTGTATAAAGATATACTGCTGTGATTTTTGTTAAAGCAAGAATTTATTGGGTGAAAATAAATTCAATTCAAATTTGATTGCCATATATGTTATGAATCAAATTTTAAGACCCAGCTTTAATAGAATTGTCATTGGATGATCCCAAACTCAAAATTGGATCTTTTAGTTTGTCTTTACTGTTGTAGAATAATCATAAAAAAATGTTTAAAATCGTCTTAAGCAAAAATATGAAATACTTGGCCATTTGGGAAAATTTGAAATTGTGTTTTGGTATCCAAGTCAAAGCATGACCTTTATAAGTATGTCATAGGAACAATTGTCACTCTGTGGTGTAACGTTATAATCCTTATGTTTTGTATGCTAGGCGGTGTTGCCGTAAGGGGTCTCAGATACTTCAGTATATATATGATATATATATATATAATTCATCTTCTGTAATGTTCATATAGGTATGTAGGTTAATTTTCACTACTGTATCCAGTAGGCTAATTTAAACCTTGTACCAATATGGCTACCTTCACAAAAAAAAAAAAAGAAAATTTAACAAAAAGTATGGTCCAATGTCTCCAAAATATAATTAATTTTCATTTGATCCTTAAGTTGTTTTCAGAAGTCTTAAACTATTGTTTGTATATTTGTGTTTTGTGCTCTTTCATGTTGTTTTTGTCAGAAAGTCTATCAAATGGGTGGTGTAAATTGATTGGTATGTCATTATTGACCTTTCCTCATTGTTTTTACCAAAAACTCAGATTTTCAGATAACTTTGTCCTGTTTGAAGGAGTAAGTACGGTAAGCCAGGTTTGCTTTAAGTGTTCCAGGTAAGCAATACTTTGTTAGGATCCTAGGAGCCATAGTTCTGTAATTTTACAAAAAAAATGAAGTAAAAGAAACAGTATTAATTTACAGAATTCATAGTATGAGGTTGTATCATGCACTATTAAATAGAAAAAATCAGAATCGGATGAATCCAGGATGATTCTACTGTACCATTTAGGGCCGCTAAGCGACCCCAAACTTTGTCAATGGCCCCAAAAATTTTGATGAAAGTAAAATTCCCAAAGAGACAAAACAATGTTTCGGTGGACGTTATAATAGATTCTAAATATAAGACTAGTCTGTGCATCATAATTGGTATTGTATAATTAGCAATTGATTAGATTGACGCTGACACATTTGTTCGTAACAATGATCTCGATGAATTGAAACTGATGGGAGGGATATACATATATAGTGAGAGTCACGTTTAAGTTGTTTGGTAAAAGTCGGCTGAAAAAATTCCGAATTTGGTGTGTTAACGGGACCAATTTTAAAATTTGTGGAATCATCCCTGTGAATAAAAGCACAGGGTTTCATTCAAAAGTATGACCATGTGATTTTAATGTATATAAATCCCATAAAGTACATTTATTAGAGTATATTTGGGTTGTTATTTACAAGTAAACCATCAGATTTAAGGGAGAGAGAACTAAATTACAGGGATAAAAATGTGTTTCAGGTAACTCCTAACAGTGTAGCAGACAGAGCCGGGTTACAAGCAGGAGATGGCATACTTTTTATTAACCAGGTTAATACTGATCAACTTTCACATGAACAATCCAAGATGGAAATGATCAGGTCTGGGAATGAAATCTACATGACTGTTATAAGGTAATGTAATTATGTAATTAATAGAATGTTTTGTATTAGAAGAAGAGTGTTTCTGTTTGATTTTCCTTTGCTGATCTCAGTATTGTAATGATTTGTTTTGCAGTATCGTAAGTATAAAAGCATGTATATAACAGTAAGTCGTGGTCTGTACTGTGAAACACCAAAGACTCACTGTTAAAAAATTCATTAGTCTAAAAGCGGAAGAACTGGAAAAATTGGAACCATATCTGATCCAACGCAAAATTGTATACATTCGAAAACCTGGAGCAAGTGACAATTTCCTTTAAAATGGAAAAATCAACTAGAATATGGGCCAAATATGAATGAAATAAAAGAAAGATTTCTAAATTTTTTCCTTTCATCGTCATTATGTTACTCAGGTTTTAAAAAAGTCCCTTGTAAGTGACATGCGTGTAAGCTGCTATAAGGATATTGTTTTCAAATTTATTAGTCTATTAAATTTGAAATCCTTATTAATTAGTATCATATATTGTGAGATCAGATCATGTAGTTGTTGGGAAATAGTAGATAATATATTGGAATGATGTGTCCTAAGATTTCAGTCTAATAATTTGTTAATAAACTGTTTTTATTTTTCAGAGGTGCAGTAGAGATATGGAAGCCCAAAGTAACACCAATGTCTGATTTAAGACCACAGGAATTAAGACAAATTCAGACTGCAACTGGAGATACAATAACAGCCGTTCAGAAAACATCACTTGCTAAAGATGGACCTATGGTATGCACTAATAAATTGTGTACCTGAACATTATTGCATTAGCAATGAAAGCGCTAGCAGTAAAATTTTGAAAATTTGAATTGGATTCTCTCATTCTTTGATTTATTCACCGATTTTAAAATATTTATACCAGCGTGTAGCATGTTCTTACTGACTTCTAGTTTATATATTCTCTCATTACAAGTGGTTGAAGACAGTGTTTGCTGGTGTAAGGGACGAGATCAAAAGTTCAATGTCGGCTAAAAAACTTAATTCACATAGTTTTTTCACTGACCCCAACCCCCCTTACCTTATTTTGGGAAAAATTGATTGACCAATATGGGCATATGTTTTGAGAGTATACTTTTTGTACCATGGGTCTTGTTTTTCCTCAAGTATATTGACTTAGACATCACTTGAATCCGTATTTTTCAATTCGAAAATCGATGTCAGATAACAAAACTTGCAGCGATTTTTACCCCCCACCCTCAAACTATTTGAATTAAGTTTTTTATCCTATATTGAACTTTTGATCTCGTCCCTAAGACACCCATGTTGAATATCCTTGTCTTACATCATGTGACATAATGCCAAAACATCAAGAAAACATCAACGGATTTCAAAACATTTTAAAAAGAAATTGCTTATAAAAAGAAAACTAGTACGTTATTCATGTTATTCTCATTGTAGAATTTAATTTCAAGTTTTATACTTTAGTATAAAATCAAATTGCATATGATCTTTCCGATTATGATGTTTTTTTTTCTCTAGAATCCTCTTTTTGCAAGAAGATTTTTCTGTCATGGCGGCCATTCTGATTTCCCATCTATTGCTTTGAATTTTTTCGGTCTGCAATGAGAGAAAATTTATCATCATACAAAGGCCTCATGTCGGACAGAAAAATGTGACCCTTCGGTTGGAATTCTCCTATCCTACATCTCTCTGTATGAAAGATAGTTATATTCCAAAATATAATATAGAAGAAAGTGATAAAGTGGATTAATTCTTGATAAATAGTAACAGTTTTAATCAAAAGAACCATAATTTTATTACTCACAGAGATTTATGAAGTCCAAGTGGATATCCAGAGGGTCTATGGAATTCTGAATAATTATCTGTTCTTGTATTTTTTCCCCAAATTGAACAATTATCTGAATTAATTTTTCCACAAATATTTTCTTCATTCTGGGGTGAAAGGAGGGTAAAATTACCAATAAATGTAAAATATATAAATTATATCAATGTAGACTTTCTTAAGCTTAAAACAGGACATACAACATTGAAAGTTTGAATCAGTTCTATCAGGAATGTGTAAAGTAAAACTTTAATAGATGAAAAATTGGTTTGGTTTCCTTCATTTTCATAATATTATAAGGGTGTGATCTTTTTTGTTTCATTATCTCTTCTTGAATTTATTATAAGTATATAAAGTTTCATATTGATTTTCACAACTTTGTGTTAGTCAAAAACTACATGAGATCAATTGTCATCATTGTCTTAATTTTTGTACGATAGTAATGAAAATTCTAAATGGCATGAAGCTGTATATCCAATAAATTTTATTCAAGTTATAAATCCTACACAATGAGCAAAATAAATGATATAAGAAAAATCTATGGTCTGTCCTTCATAATTTTTCAGAAAAAACTTTAATAAAAAGAAAGAATTTTCTTTCCTTTCATGTTTTGGTAATATAAAATTTTACCATGGATATGGATTTTTAAAGAATATGATGTATTGATAAATTACAGAAACTTTTTCTTAAAAAGCTTTCATTTTTTTCCTGATGAACAGGAATCATTGAAAATTGGAAGTAGTCACAATCGATCTGCCAAACCTTTTGGACAACAACAAAGTCAGTATCAACCTCCAAGGCCAGAATATGAACAGCAGCAACAGCCTCAATACAGACAACCGCCACAACCACGACAACAACAACAACAACAGCAACCCCAATATCCACAAAGCTATCAACAAGAACAGGCTTACCAACAACAAAGGCAACAACAACGACAACAACAGCCAATAAGTCCTACTTCTCCAAAAACACCTGTGCCCACTGTTGTCCATGCACAGTTCAATTCTCCTATTGGTATTTACTCTGCAGACAAGATAGCTGAAAGTTATAATGTACAGACTAAAGGAATTCAGAAGGAGTTACAGAAGTAATTAATATTCTGATAATTTTAGAAACAATAATAATCAACCAATTTTGACCAGAATCCTTTATCCTGTGTTTGTTGAAACTGAATATAAACAATTTATTTTCAGTTCACAAGCCTATGCTTAATTCGTACAAAAATCATATTGATACAGTACACAGTTGAGTTAAGCTCATTAAATAAAGTTTTTAACCCTATTGTTTTTCCACTGATTGAATCTATCACTTCAAAACACACTTCCTTATGTTTAAAATTTCAGTTCAAACATAGGAAGTCATTATGTTTCAAGTGGAAATTTTTATCAAATATTAAACTCATTATTGTGTATTTTGTTACAGTCTAGATATAAGTGAGGCTCCAGTTGGGATGAAACTTTCTGGAACATACCAAGTTTTGCCAGGAGACGGCAGTGCAGGTGAAGATGATGATGACCAAGAGGTCACTGAGCATGCTCCCTTACCTGAAGAAGCAGACGACAATTCTAATAGTGTGAAGTGTGCAGATAATAATCAGCATGAAATTGTTAATACTAATCAGAATTTGGAAAGTATGTTTGATATGACTAAAGTTTTTAATATATATATTTTTTAAGAAGAAGATGATCATTTAATTCTGATAGGCAAGATGGGTGGTGAGCAAAGGAGTAGGATTTGATGACCTTCAAAACTGGCCCCATCATTGCTGAAAAGTTCTTTTTCTGTGTTACAATATACATGTATGTATATTTTGGAATGGTCTCATAACACTAGTAATCATACATAAAGTGGTGTACTACATGTATTAGTAATGTGACCTTTACAGGAACTTTAACAAAAGGTGAATTTCCTATTATCCCACTGAAAATATGGGTTTTATTTAATTTTCTGAATCAATCAACCAAGTATGTTGCTAAAATATGTATGTTGTAAATTCTACAAATGATTTTTGTTTTTCGCTGGTTGTATCAGCCAAAATAAATTCCTATAGAACAAATTTCATTGGTTTATTTATTCCATTTGGAACTTACCAAAGAGATAAATTGTTTTAAATGTCACTGGAGAACTTTTGCCATAGAAAAAAAAGTTACTTAAAAAATTTTTGGTAGAAAAAAATTTAATTGTAACTAATTTCACAGGGGAACAATTTATTTTTTACATTTATGCTCATTACTGTTTTCAGCAACAATTTGTACCATTTCAGATAATTTTATCCAATTTGAAAGACCTTTTAGTGACTTAGTTGTCCCTTAAGTTCAAATTAAGTCAAAAATATAACTTGGGTTAAAAATGAGTGTTTACCATATCAGATAGTGCAAAAAATGTTCTAAATGATGGTTTAATTAAGATTTGACCTTAACTAGTCTAAACCTTCAGTAAGGTCAGACCGTTTTTGTTCATGTACCGGTAATAAGTGGCTAGATTAAGACCAGAGGACAGTTATTATTTGGTTACCGTAAAAATGTGGGAAGCAGAAGAAAAAAATAAAAAGCCCTCTTATTGATGAACAGAATATTTTTGTGCCTACGTCATGGTTTCAGATTTGAAATGTATCCACTTAAGGAGCATTTATTGAAAGTTGAGTTTATTTATCTGCATAGACATTATAACTAACATTTACTATGACAATTTACATACACCAAGTCTATTAACTGACATAATTTTTCTGATGTTCTTGTGGCTGAATTTTTCTTTAGAGCACATTCTTTTACCAGGACATATATATCCGTTGACCTTATCCAGTATTAAAAATAACAAGAAATAGATAATTATGAAGAAAATTTTCCAAAATGATTAAAGTACATGTATTTGGAGAGCAGTATAAAGCTTTCATTGCCTCTTGATAAAGAAAACCAAAGTCTGTATGACTTTAGGGATTTACTGCTTTTTACTAAATGTATTAACAATGTTTTTACCTACTGTTTTTTGTTGTTGTTATGAAGTGTTTTTTAAGATTTGTGTGAATGGAACTTTCTCTGCATGATTTTTCTCTATGATCTGTTCGGTTCTAAAATTTAAATTGAAAAGGGCAAATATACTGTTTAAAAAGTTTTATAATTTTTAGTGGTTTTTTTTTTTGCAGTTTTAGATACAACATTATAATAATGTAGAAGAAATATAATATTCTGGATATTATTTTTTTCAAAATATGACATTTACAACTTACTTTGACCTTGTTTGGAATATTAATAGAAATTGGCACTTAAATATTTGTCAAAATAAAATGTAAAAAGACATCATAGTTTTATGAAAATTGATGCAGTTGTATGAATTTTCATAAAACTTTTTGAAAATTCTATAAAAAAAAATAAGTAAAACTAAATAAAATTTTCAGTATTTTTTGTATTTTGACTGATATAAATCAGACTTAGATTTTTCGTATTTAAATGCTGCTTTATAATTAACTCATTAGGTTTAAGATTTTTTCGTTCTGCATAATTCTGAAAAAATACTATGCAGTGATTAGAAAGATCATCTAAAACTTTAACGTATCAGACGTGTACTCTTTAAATGACCAGTTATAACATCCAATAATGCATTTTACAAGCTTTATTTATTGACAATGAATATATATATAAACTATTTTGACAGTTTGTTATCACTTGAGAATGTTATTACTCACATTAACATTCAATGTTTAGATCAGTTGAGAGAAACAGAAGTCAATTTACCCAGAGTGTTGACATTGCACTGTGTAGTGTTGACCTAAATATTTTAGGCGACTAAAGGCAACTCGAGTGCCTCTTGACTGTTACTTTGTAACTTATAAAATTATATGTCTAGTAAATTTTAAAGAGAATTGGATTTGAACGATGTGATTGTTTATAGACAATCTGTGAATTTGAGATAAAATTTGGAAATTTCTTTTGATGTTGTTTGAAAGTATGGAATTTGAATAATTTGAGCAGTCCAAAAATATTTATATATTATCAAAGTACATGTAAAGGAGTTCATGGTATTCATCTAAAGTGAATGGTGAACAGTAAATTGTAAAAAGTTGCTGTTTTCATTGAATTTATAGATTTATTAAATTTTGACTAACTTTGATGAGGAATCCTAACATGACAAAATTATTCCATTGTTGTCCTAGTTGTCTTGGAATCTTTATTTAGTTCCTCAATTAATTTCTGACCTAAAATTGATTTATTTATTATTACACTTTATTTGCATTTTTCAAGACATTTTATGGATTTTTAATTTTTTCCTTACAATAAACTTTTTTTAAAGGTTCATATATCTTATATCTATGTCATGTTAAAAATTGTTGCACTTCAAACAGTTCCGATATCTGATTGCTGTTCCCTTAATGTAACATTTCCAAGCAAAGGAAGATCATTTATTTCTACCATTTTTCAGTAATCATAGTTCACTGCAATTACTGCATTTTGTCTGAAGATTAAAAACAACTGTCTGTAAAGTTGTGCTGAACTTTTAACTATATATATATATACACCCTCTATAATTAGCCATTTCAGGACCTTATGCATTATGACCAATTCCATTAGTCAGATACTAAAATCACAAAATGGTGATTTGTCATTGTCCATTATTATTGCCAATTTTGAAAAAGAAATGAAAAATTCAATTTTATTATTTAATGCATTTAACATGTACATTATAGGACCAGCTGGATTTCGGTCAGTACAAGCTCCACAGTTTGATCCATCAAAGGTTCAGTCTCCAAAACAAGAATCGATGCATTGTGTTAAATGTGGAAACATGGTTAGGTAAGTCATGTTACCATAGTAAGGCAATATATATATATATAAAAATGTGTTTGTCCGGTTACCCAACGGAAATCGTTTATTATTCATTCATTTGGTTTTACAGGCTACAATTGAAAATAGATACTAATATTAGAGGCTATCTTTATCTTGCGGTAGTGTACAAGCTTTTGGCACATTGTTAGGGACCTTACAGTGACTATAAGTTGAAGAACAACAATAAAAGCTCTGTTCAATTGAACTTTTTGTTTTATGGGTTAATTTATCATTTATACATGTATATAAACCCACATATTGGTATATCTTTAATCTAATTATATAACATTAGCGGATGGTAAGATGTGAAGATATTTTAGTTATCTGATACATGTATTTCCTGACCTGCAAGAGGAAGGAAATATTTAACCAGACAAAGAAACTATTGTTAAAGTTAATATCGACCGACAACATTCTTGTTATTATCATTCTTATTTTCTGAATCGTAATGTTCGTATATTCAAATTTTATGGGTATCATTCTCACAATAAAATTGGTTTTATACACATGTACACTGTACTTAGTATTGACAAATAGAATATAGATATTAGAGAAATATCCAAGCTTAAGATCACATTGTAACAATGATCATTTAAGAATGTATGCTGATGTGTTCGAGAATAAGAGGATTTCCTAATAATTTCTTTTGTTATAACATACCTGTTATTTATACACAGGAATAAAAAACTTTTAAAATTTTTATGGAAACAATGAAATTATAAAAAGGAAATTGGTGGTCAATTGGCAAAAGACTTGCTGCTTTGAATAAATAAAGGTTGAAAACCATAACACCATCAGCAGGAAACATGACTTCCTTAAAGTAATTAGAATTCTTATCTTATTCTTGTGTATTACTTTTATATTAGTTAAATTATTATTGTAAATATTTCAGTGGTGTATTTGTTAAGATTAAAGGCCAGCCCTACCATGCTCAATGTTTTACTTGTGCATCCTGTGGAGTCAATCTCAAACAAAAAGGTAAGGTCTTTGTTTTACAGATATCAACCTCAAATCATTCTTCAGACTTTCCCTCTTGTGAAACAGCTAACTACACACATAAAACTGTGGATGGTTTGTACTTAATCAAGAGATTTAAATTTTTTGTTTATACGTGATAAATTCCAAGAATCATTTTAATTTTTCATGACGAACCAATGGTCCAAGTAGGCTGTTACCATCACCTTCTGTCTGTCAGCTGTCACCTTTTTGAAACTTTCCATTTGATCCTGAAACCACTGAGCCAATTTGGACCCAATTTAATGGAAAAGTCCTTTGGGTGTTACCTTTCATAAAGGTATTCTGGTTTTCATATTTAACCAATATGTTTGACTTAAAAATAGAAAAGTCGCCAAAAAAATATTTAAATCTTTTCAATAGAGACAAAACTTGTGTGGTATAGTCTGGGAGTTCTACAGATATAATTAGGGAAAAATTTTACTGTTTACATTTTGTCCAGCTTTAAAAACCAAAAATTTATATTATAAACATTCTGCATTTTATTTTCAAATTCAATAATTTTTTTAAACAAGTTATGTAAAATTTTTAGTATAATAATCCTCCATCAAAGAGGGATAACTCAAAAATAATTTAATGCTGTCCATATCATTTGCTTCTTTGTTGATAGGAAGTGAATTTTTGGAACTTCCTAAAAATACATGTTTTTTGATACACTTAAAGTTGAGAGAAAGAAAAATGTTTTTTTATTTGTCTATTGTTGTATTTGAAGCATTAGAAAATTAATTAAAATTTGTAAATAGATCTGATATTCATTCTGAAAAATTTCTCCAGGTATAATATGGCTGTTACTACTGAAAACAGAAAAGTTTTTTTTTTAATTTCTTTCTCTGAAACTATTGTACATTTATACTTGGTAAATTGTGAACAAATATTGATGGTACAATCCTTGGGCAGTCATTTCTCAAAATATGTGGCCTGAATGTTAAACAATTATCACCATCCTAACTAAAATTTAAAAAAGAAGTACCAAATTAAAACTATTTTAGTCTTATCCTATGGATCAGTTGGGCTTTAACTATGACAGAAATTTCCAGGGGTATGGACCTTAAATTAATATGCCCTTAGTTAAAATGGTATAAGACTTTGATATAATGACCCTTGGGTTGTTCCCATTTGTAATTGTGTCTGCTGCGTTATAACCATTATGACTAGCTATATCATAAATAAAAAAAAGAAAATTGAATGTCTTCTTAGCAGTAGCAAGACAAAAAAATTTGGCGATCATTTTACAGTCGCTTTATCTTTCTTTTCATCTGAAAGTAATAGTTTCATGGTGTTAATTTTATGTTATGCCAGCTTTGACCTTTCAGCATTATTAACTGAAAATACAGGTCAATTTTCACTATTTTAGCAGATAATCTTGATCTTGAAAATAAGAAAATCAGCAGAATTTTTTTAAGGAGCAACTTTTTTCTTTGTTTCTGAGTAATTCCAAGAAAGTTTTCTCATTTTGTGCTGTGCCATAATTCCTACACCTGATGATAAAATTAAAGTAAAGAAGTCATATATCTAACTTTTGCTGTTTTTCAGGATATTTTGTGATAGATAATACTTTATTTTGTGAAATCCATGCCAAACAACGAGCAGAAGCTCCAGGTCCTAATATGAGATTAACTGATGTTGTTTATCGGTAAGTTTTAAAAGATTTACATGTACATGCTTTGTATAAAACATCTGCAACAAAATTTCTGAAAGACAGTTTTAGAAATAATAAGTATACAAATTATGGGTGATCGTTGTCCAGAATTTTTTCTTAAAATATGGTTTCCTGTATTAAGATGCAACCTGCTTAATCTGGCACCTGAGTATTCTGACTTCCTGTCTTAACTGACCAGTTTCTATGGTCCTGTTATCATATCCATATATCCCTATGTAATAGTACCTGAGTATTCTGGCAATGATACAATCGATTTCCATCATTGGCAGGTGTAAATTTATTCAAGTTTAATGGGGTCAGCAAAAACCTAAGTATTCCGACACCCTGCATAATCTGACATTTTTCTTAATTTCCTTAGGGGGTCGGATTACACAGGTTCCACTGTAGCTATATGTATGCATGAGGAAGATTAAAATATTAGATAATATGATTGTCACAGAGATTGCTGCAATCTTCAGTACTGGTAGCAGATCTAGAAGTAAAAGGGTAGTGATGTCATATTACTTTTTTATGTATTAAGATTTTTTTCCTATCAGGGTTTCCCAAACCTCTATAAATGACAGTATATTTAGACTGGTTTACTGCAGCATGAAAATTTGGTATCAGTCCTTACACATTTGTAATTTCCTTTTTCAGATAATTTGTGTATTTATGACAATAGAAGCTCTACAAGAATTTGCTGTGTTTTATTCCCAGAAGATATTATAACTTGAAAGTGATATGAATGAGAGAATGCTCAATATGGTTTATGTATAGGAGGTACATTTTTGAAAAAAAAAGTGGTGCTATCTTTAATCTTTATATATATTATTTTTTATTTTACTGTTTGTTATGATGCATAAGTTATGTCCCAGTATTTATAGTTCTTTGCAGTTCCAATGTATTAGTTTACAATCATAAGAAACAAAACAGAAATCTTTAAGAGTATTTGCAACTTAAGACTGAAAATTTTTCTGTCCGCAGTCTATTATTATATTATGCTGTTATTATCTTGAAGTGAAAGTTGTCCAAAAATGTTGAAATCACAGTAAGAAAACAGTAAACTAGAAGACTGTAATCAGGGGAAATTTTTGTCTGTAATCGATTTACAAATATTGATACTGTTTCTGTTTTGATTCTATTTTTTTATCTTTTCAATCTCTTAAAGTAATCAGCAGTTTATCTTATATTAGGTAGCTACTCTGCCACATGTGTCCATGTATTAATCACACTCCTTTCACAGTGATGTCATATATCATTTAAGCCTAAAAAAAATTCTGTATTTCAGGTAACATCTCTTCAAAATAAGGGTCGGTAGGTAGGGTGTTTTTTTTTAAATATTGATGGATTTGCAGGGCATTAAAGCCTTGCATACTGGTTTTGTTGGACCCATATGTTTGCGTTTTGCAAGTTTATGAACTTCCATATCAGAGAGTAAGGCGATTCTATCTAAAAAAATTGGTGAAGGAAATGTCTAAAATCCATTAAAAATTTTTTTTTCTAATCGACGCCATAAAAAATGAGGGTCGACAGGGAAAAAATAGGGTCAGTCAGGTTACCGGAAACACAGCATTTTTTTTTTGGGGCCTTAGACATGTTTTGTATGCTTTGACTTCATTTAAACAGGCATGCTGATCTGTTATGAGAGAAAGATTGTTTTTTTGATATTGTTACCTTCTGTTCCTTAAAGGTAATCTTCCAGCAAATTATGTTACATGTTATCAAATTTCACTCATAATAAGGCAGAGTGACAGGGGATATTCGCAGCCATTGGAAACCTTGTTTTTGTTATAAATTTCTCAGTCCTCCATCTCTTCCTCTGCTTTATATTATCTTTTTTTTGAATATTTATGATATTGAAGCAAGCTACAAATTGTCTGGTGGTGTTTTCTCATCAGAACTTGATATGTGATAGTTAATGTAATAAGGGAGACCACTCCAAATTTTTCTAGTATTAAAACATTTTTACACAGCTCAGCTTTGATGAATTTTGTATTGATTATTATAGCAAAATGTATCATCAAATGTGGGGTAATTTTGATATAAAAATTTACATAGGTATTTGCTATTGAAGTCTTACTCTTGCCTAAAGGTAACTAGCTTAATGAATACATTATATGGTTTATCTGCAATAATTATGTACTATGATTCCATTTCCATTCAACTTAATCATATTTAGATCTCCTTAAAAGGCTGAATCTCCTAAAAAAAACCTGAGTAATTTTGATCGGTCACTATTTGATCAAAAGAATATAAGAAATTGTTTGTATTTGTTGATGATGCATAAATAGATATACATGTAGTGTTAATATACGATATCACATGCACAATTACATTACTTTTGGTTCACTGCTGCTCACTGCCCGTTGCTCAATGGTTCAGGTTTTTTATTTTGATAGAAATTTAAACTTCTAATGATTGATGGTCACATTTTTTTTTTGACTTGAATTTCTTAAAAGAAATTAAAATTTGTATTACATTCTGATGCAAGATCTGAATTTGGCGTAGGTTAGCTCAAGATTTCAGGTGTAAGTAAAATTTTACAATGGCATGTGCAAATTTCTGTATTGAAGATTTCATTGGCTTGTTTCTGTCAGAATCAGTTCTGTAATTTAGATAAATGAAAATACAAATATCGTAAGGATTCTGGATATTTTTTTTTTTAGAGTAGTCACCTGTCATGTTATTTATGGTATAGTAGTATATTTATATATATTATAATTTTTGACATAGGTCGGAACAGTCATACCATTAAAGGGTATATGGGGCATTGCTTTTATTTTTTAGTGTTATATATTCCACTTGTTTTTGATTTTATAATTTTGGCAATTTTGTATGTATGAATGTTTGGTGTGTGAGATTGAAGTTATGTCCCCTGGAATAACTGGTTCCCAGTAAAAAAAAAATTATTACCAGATATTTATACATAAAAAGGTAGGACTGTTGATGTAAGTTTTGTATCTTGGTATGTATTTATACATATTGTAAAATGTTGTTTATTACAAATAATTTGTGTTCAGTCTTTTGTATTGCAATACCTTTCCTATAACAGTGGTTGTCAAAGCAATATTTTTCATTACTTTTTATTAAATGTCTTGTTGAAATTCATGTAAAACATCTTCTGGATTAGTAGGCTCAAAATCTAAGCAAATGCTTAAAAATTTAAGTAAATTTAGATAAAAGAATTCTTTCCTCTTTCAAATTTGGGTCTGAAATAGTTAGAGCTAAACACCTTGTAGATGTTCTGTTTTAAGATTAAAAATTTCATAAATTAAAGAATCAACAAATATAACTCTTTTCTCCAATCCTAAAAAATTTTGTCATGCAAAATAACCAAATTCACAGCAACATATCATCTCTTTTTCCCCAAAGTTTATTGAAATATATTTAAAAGTTTGAATAAAAGCAGGTTGGTAATTTGGTGAAATTATTGGCAATACTTGTACGTACTGGCTTTACCAAAACATGTTACGTTTATAGCAAGCGCAATAGGAGCATGTAAATTTTCTATATATGGGTCATTTAGAAAAGTCTTTGTTTAATGGGGGCAGCCATTATGCAATCCGAAGTGAATTTATTTGTGCTATATACTAAGGCTAGAAAAAGTTTCGTTCGCCGGAAACAGAATAAGTAAAGTAAGGGAAATAACTAAAATTATAATTTTAAAATCAGAATCGTGATACCGGAAATGAGTTTTGCTGTTCTTGCATCATTGGCCATGCCAACAGCATATTAGATATAGATATGATTATGATAGATTGTCATAGTATTCATATACTGAGAAGTCTTAGACAGTTCTCATAACTTCTCATATCTTAGAGTTATTAGTTTGTCCAAATTGCACTATATTTGCTACACACACACACATGCACACGTGACTGAAATATGAAGATTCCAGGTTTTATATTTGTCCCTTTTACCATGGAGTTGTTTGTTATGCAATAACTGTGATGTATAACATGTTCATTTTGAATGTGTATCTTTCAAGTTATATAAGTGTTCTGAATATCATGAAACTTGATTACTGGTTTCAAAATGAGATATCATATCATAGGGTAATAAATGGGATGTATGTACTGATATAGGGGAAGGAAAAGGTCATTCAGTGAAATGAAAGTAAACATTTGCTGCACATTGCATTTGCTTGAAACAACAGGAATAAAGACCTTCCCATGCAGAAACACATGATATTAAAAAGTGCAAATATGATGCATGAAATACATGTCATTTTAATATTTTTACAATATTGATGGTTTTTTACTTTGGTGTTTTTCTCATCGTCCAATTTAGGGCATTCAGTATTAAAGGTGCTGAAAAATATTTTTTTACAGTATGTTTTTTTTTTCATTTTTTTTTGTACGGTATACATGTACTTACAAATAAGTATATACCGGTAATAGATATTTATTAATATATTTATTGAAAATTGTATTAATTATGAACCAGTATGTTTATGTACATTGTTTGGAAGAAGGAAATAATGGTTGATTGAAATATTATTATTGAATAATACATTATATAAAAGAAAAGATATTTGACACAAAAATATGTTTTTTTATCTATTGAAGATAACAGTAGCTACATAGATTGTTGTATGTTATAACTACATGTATCTTAATCTCCTGAATAATAATACTGTATTACTTTGAAAGTGTCAAAATATTTAATATTTCAGAAATAAAAATTTAATATTCTAGAATCTGAACAAAATTTCATTCAATTTTTGTGCATATTTGAACATTTTTAGCAAAATTATAGTCAGATTTAAAATCCAAAAAAAAAATCAGTGTGAATGTTACTTATCAAAGGTGTGAAATTTATCAATGTTATTAAAATTTAGTGTGCAATATTACTTAAAAATGCTGACTTATTAAAAAGTAAGTTTTGATATGTTTTATGTTAAAAGTTTTACTATGCAGCAAAAGGGTTGTTGAATGAATATAGGTCACAGTATCCACAGCTCACATAAACATTGCCTATGCAAATTTCAGTGATATTTGTAGAATAAAACTTAGAGTATTTAGATTTTTATTGTGAACACATATATTTATTATTGATAGATAGTTGTATGTTTATTTTAGTGTTTAGATTTGTTGTTGTTTATACCCTGAGATATTTAGAACGCTATTTTGTATAATGCTTTACACCATATGTCTATTTGTTGAAATAAACTTTATTGAAATTGATTTTATTCAAATTGCTCTTTTTTGGCTTGAATTAGGGCATTTTAACTTGGGAGGGGGAGGGGGGCAGGAGTGTTGGACTGAAATTTTGCATGCATATTAGTAGGTACTGATATGTCACAAGGGCTTTGGGACAGTACTCACGAATCAGGCTCACTTCCTGGAAAATCATGACTGCCAAAATTGACACTGAATTCATGGTAATATTACAACCTGAATCTAAGGGACAGCGACGCAGTAGCAACCCCCCTTCCAAATATTCTAATTTTTAGTGAACAAGCTTCTCCTTCTCACAAAACACACCCTAGATGTTGACAAAAGGGCACATGTTAGAGTGGTTTTTGCTTATTTGTGTGTGCCAATGTATTAGCCTTATGGCCTTTTGGATTTATATGGAGGGCTAGTGTAAACAGATATTGGGTTTACTGTAGTTAGATATTCTATAAATCTCAAAACCATCAAATGAAAAGATCTGCACAGTAAGGGTAAATGTTGAATACTATGTCCATTATATGTCTGTTCCAAACTCAGTGTGTGTATTTTCTAATTATTGCTATATGTTAATTGTACGGAATACTGTTGGATTTATGGCTGTTTTTGTTGAATTTTGGATGACTTTGTTTCTGGAAAACTTTAATTCTTGATAGAGTGTTGGGGTTGGGGGGGGGGGGGGGGGGGGTTACTGGTAGTTTGGTAGTTTAAGGCCAAATGACAACTAAACAGACAGTCATTTTGCCAGGGTGAGCTTTTGCCATCACTTGGCGTCCGTCGTCTGTCCGTCGTCCGTCCCTCGTTAGCTTTTCATTCAAACATCTTCTCCTCAGAAACCATTTGGCCAATTCCAACCAAACTTTGCATGAGTGGTGTATGGAAGGTCCTCAACAAAGTTTCCTCATTTAGTTCTGATTGGTCAAGAAACATGGCCACCAGGGGCAATTCTTGTTTCTGATTGGCTGATTTTCAAAAATGTTCTCCTCTGAAACCACTGGACCGATCGGTTTGAAACTTAATAGGAATGATCTATGACATGTCCTCTACAAACGATCCTCAATTTATTTCGATCTGACATAAAACATGGCTGTCGTAGCTAAAAATAGAATATAGGGGTGCATGTGTTGTTTTTGGCTTATAACTTAAAAACCGTTACAGATGTCAAAAATCTGACTGGGGTAAAATTGATCAGCATGACGAGATCTACCTACCCTGAAATTTTGAAGGAAATTCCGAAACCCATTTAGGAGTTATTGCCCTTTTTTCGTCAAATTTTCAAAATTTTAACATTTTTCGTCATTTATCTCCAAAACTATTTGAGATAGATGTGAAATGTAAATTTGAAAAATGTTTTCCATGTTGAGATCTACCTACCCTGAAATTTTAAAGGAAATCCCAAAACCCATTTAGGAGTTGTTGCCCTTTTTTGTCAAATTTTCAAAATTTTTTCATTAAAAAATCTTCTCCTCTGCAACCGCTGGGCCGATCGGTTTGAAACTTAAAAGGAATGATCTATGACATGTCCTCTACAAACGATCCTCAATTTATTTTGATCTGACGTAAAACATGGCTGTCATAGCTAAAAATAGAATATAGGGGTGCATGTGTTATTTTAGCTTATAACTTAAAAACCGTTACAGATATCAAAACTCTGACATGGGGTAAAATTGATCAGCATGACAAGATCTACCTACCCTGAAATTTTTAACATTTTTCGTCATTTATCTCCAAAACTATTGAGATAGAAGTGAAATGTAAATTTGAAAAATGTTTGCCATTTTGAGATCTACCTACCCTGAAATTTTAAAGGAAATCCCAAAACCCATTTAGGAGTTGTTGCCATTTTTTTGGTCAAATTTTCAAAATTTTTTCATTCAAAAATCTTCTCCTCTGAAACCGCTGAGCCGATTGGTTTAAAACTTAATAGGAATGATCTATGACATGTCCTCTACAAACGATCCTCAATTTATTTTGATCTGACATAAAACATGGCTGTCGTAGCTAAAAATAGAATACATGTGTTGTTTTTGGCTTATAACTTAAAAACCGTTACAGATATCAAAAATCTGACGTGGGGTAAAATTGATCAGCATGACAAGATCTGCCTACCCTGAAATTTTGAAGGAAATCCCAAGACCCATTTAGGACTTATTGCCCTTTTTTCGTCAAATTTTCAAAATTTAACATTTTTCGTCATTTATCTCCAAAACTATTTGAGATAGAAGTAAATGTAAATTTGAAAAATGTTTGCCATGTTGAGATCTACCTACCCTGAAATTTTAAAGGAAATCCCAAAACCCATTTAGGAGTTATTGCCCTTTTTTGTCCCTTGAAAAATACTGTCCAGCATGTCAACACTCCAACCAGGACTACCACCATCAGGGAACATATTTTAACATAAAACCTTATGAAAAATAAATCTTCAACAAATTTTCCCTGAACAATTGAACCAATTGCAACAAACTTGGTCAAATAGTTGATTAATTGTCCAATGAAAACCAGACTCCATGTGAGCAATACAGGCTCTGGTGAGCCTCTAGTTTTCATTTTCATTGAGTTCCAACCCACTAATTTCGAAGGATATAGTTTATATTCATATTAAAAAGTAATTCATGCAATTGTATGATACTGTCACCAAACAACATTTATAGACAGTTAGGTTTCTATGTCTAACTTCTATTACGAAATACTTGTTATTTTTTAGCACGATGTTCACCTTGCAGTTTTTGTTCCTACTTTTCTGTGGTCATGGTGGTTCTTTCATTAGTTCACCTGGACCTATTGTCATTACATTGCGTCTGTTGCCCGGTGTCTGGTAAACTTTCCTTTCAAGATATCCTCTGAAACCACTGGCAAAATTGGGACCAAACTGGTGGAATTGTCCTTGGGTGCCTCCCTTCAAAAAAGTGTCTACCAATCCCGATTTCACCAACATGGCTGCTGTTACTGAAAATAGAAAAAAAGCGGGTATATATTTTTAAAATCTTCTTTGAAACTACATGGACAGATGGAACCAAACTTGGCAGGAATGGTCCTTAGGAGGTCCTCATTCAGAATCGTGTCCGACGACAGCCGAACTTAGTTAAACATGGGACCCTTTGGGGAAGTTAAATTAAAAATCTCCTTGGATGAAAGTACTTGGCCAATTGGGACAAGACTTGGCAACCATGATAATTAGTTGGACAGCTTTCAGAATTGGGTCCGATGACTTGGACTGTCGACCGAACTTTGTTTAACATAGGACGCTATGGAAAAATTCATTTAAAATCTTCTTGTCTGAAAGCACTCTGCCAAATTCGAACCAGACCTGGCAAAAATGGTAACTTAATGGTCCTGTCTCAGAATTTTCTTATTAGAGATCACAGACACAATTGGAACCTAAATGGGCAGCTATGGAGCTATTGTCCTTAGATACGTTATGGCCGTTGATTGGCAAATTGAATCCAGGCGAGCCATACAGGCTATTGGAGCCTCTTGTTTTAATCTAGATTCTCAATTTTTGCAAGGCTCTTTTGCATGAAACTCAAAAAGAAATTACATGTATCTGACCCTTTTTATACGCCCGTCAAAATTTTATGGTATACAAATGTCCGGCGTTCAAAATTTTATTTTAGAGTTATTGAGTTTTTTGTAAAAAAAGAGGGGGTTTTCACATGTCGCACCGTATCTCAAAAACGATTTATGATTATTGCATAAAACTTTACACACTTCTTAGTTATATTAATCTCAAGATCTGTATACTTTTTCGTGATGATTCTTTATTTTATTTTTGAGTTATTATTGAATTTTTATTGAGCTTTTTGGTAAAAAAGGTAGTCTTTTTTGGTCAGATTTCGCGCCGTATCTCTATTGCTTAAAAGTTTACACGCTTATGTTTTGCCGGGTTTCCATATGCATCCCACCAGCAGCTCCACTAAATAAAGGAGGATTCCAAAAACATTTATTATGTTTTTTTTTCACAAGACGACGGGCGTATCGTGCGCTCATGGCGCAGCTGTTTATTCCTTCATTAGATTTATGCCCTAATTTTCGAAAACCCTGAACAAAAGTTGCTTTTACGCATCTTTTCTGGAGATCTGGAGTTAATTTTCAACATAATTGTAAAATGAATATCAAATTTATTACTGACAAATTTCTATCATTCGTTAGATTAACCAACTCTACGAAAACAACCCAGGGACGAACACGTATATAGGGAGAAACCATCCGATACCCATTTTTGAAGTAATTCACTATTTACTTTAGGACAACAAACACAAACTTGCATGTTATAAGATACATTTACAACCAAAACATTTCTTGATATATTCAAAAAGAATTTTAGCGACAAAACAAAGCAAAATAAAATTCCTCATTTAGATTTCTCTCGTTTGTTTTAATAAAGGAGTAGGCCACTTTACCATGCATTTGTTTAACTTATAACCATTGATTTTTTAATCTGATATATTTACCTACTTTTAATCTTAAACAGTCGTATGCAATGCATTTTTATGTTAGTAACCAAATATTTTATGCTTAATGCCATTAATAAATTGAAGTTTTCTACGGGCAAAAATCGCGAAAATAAGCGATTTGGGTAAATTTGCATCACTTTTTGGAATGCTGCCAAGAAGGAGATTCAGAACCAAAACTATTCTAATGCCGTATGAAAGGAGATATATACTGTCACTTACAGCCAAAAATTCGTTTTGGTTCTGATTTTCCTACACGTTTAAAAAACTATATTAAAGACGTTAATTTGGCAAATTTGTATTAAAACTATCATGACTATGTCCTAACGCGATAATGAGATATATAGAATTTTTTTTAGTTACTTACTTGTGAGTTATTGTAAACAAATCTTTAGAGACTACATACCAGACTATGCCTCTAGAGATTTTAAAAGGTCTTACCCGACTTTTTGAGAATAGTCGTAAAAGTGAAATAAATGCAGGGAAAATGGCCCTACTTCTTTATTTTAAAGTATTTTTCTTTACAATGTGTGCATTAGCACTAAAATTTGAAATTTCGAATTTCAATTAAATTTAAGCGTTCAACAGTTTTTAATGTGACCAACAAAAAAAAATGCGAATGACGTGTCGATATATATTAACATTTTCCGATGGTAGCTTTTCTCTTACTTCTTATGTTTTCATATTTTCATGCTTGTCCTAATATTTCATCACCACAAACTGTTACTAGAATCCTCTAGAATTAAACTGGCAGTAACTGGAAAAAATATATTTACATAAAATTATCTTGTGTACAATTAAAATAAACAGATATTATGAAATACGTAGAAGGTTAAAGAGATATTTGTGTGTCTGATAATATGTGCAAAGCTTGTTGATATGTCCGAATTTAATCATTCACGCTTTAAAGAGAAATTTGTGTGTCTTGTAATGTAAGTTTCATATTGATATAGGTTTTATTTTAGGACACCATGTTTTCCTTTTAATTATGGTGTAATGTTTCATAAAATTCAGAACAATGTAAACAACAATCGATCGGTTTCTCTGATACACTCGGTCCATTGAACTGAAAGCTGGGAGGATTTCTATAAGGTCTGCATACTTCGCCCAACTGGGATAACCAAAATAATTATTAACCGCCGCTGACGATTCCAGTCTCTGATTGCACGGCCCAGTATCGGAAACTGCTTGGGGGGTAATGGACTGAAACGTCCGATCTGGTGTCCTCGAAAATTCTAGTGACTGATTGGTCATAAAAAAAATCCCCATCAAAGACACCGAAACTTGGTTTGAGGCATCAGTGTATTATTGCATATTTAATATAACTTCAATCAATTTACACGTAGCTGCCAGGTAGTTTCAAATTAATCAATCTTTAATAACTCTTCACCTCTAAAACGTCTTGACCAAAAGTATTTTCAGAGAGTATAGAAATAAAATTCAGAAATTGAAAAATGAAAGAGGAGTTTACGTCACAAGATAAAATCCACAATTTTCTAAATTTGTCCATTGTTGGCTCCAATTTTAGAAAATCTAAATATTAAAACCTTATTGCCAATATACATATGATGCATGACAATACCGTTAGAAATAAATGCATAAATTGAAAAATGAAAGAGGAGTTCATGCCACAAGCTAAAATTCACAATTTTAGAATTCTACACCTCTGGGCCCGAATTTTAGAAAATTCTAAAACTTTATTGCGCATTAAATATGGTGCATGACATTACTTTATAGAAATAAGATGCAGAAATTAAAAAAAAATGAAAAATGAATGTGGCGGACGGAGGGAGACAATCGCTATTTCCCCGAACTTATAAAAATGAAAGTTTTGGCAAGATTTCATTATTTAAGGTATGGAAAGAAAAAACTATTGCAAAAAATCTCCAAACTGCATTTTAAGTTCAGCGATACCTAAAAATTAAATTCGTTCATTTGAAACTGCGCATAAAGATAAAATTCGGGATTGGTGGATGGATTATTGGAAAACACTGCATATTCATATCATAGGTAATTCATTAGCATACCATATATATCGTTATATATATAAGGTAAATGGGTATACTAAATTCAGAATAACACAAAATGTCAATAAAAACGGTCGTTCGGACTTGCAGCTCAACATTTAATAAACAAATAATAAGATGCACCAGGAAAGGTAAGAATGGAATTTTGTAATTCTTATACCAAACTATCTTCTTAATTACATACATTTTTACTCCAGGGACATATAATTTAGGTTACGAAAATTGATATTTTGGAAAAGTTTAGTGTTTGAACTAAAATGTTTAGACCATTAAAATTTGTTTAAAAAAACGAAAACGAAAATGAAAAAAGAAGAATGTAATATCCTTCATACATGTGGTTCTCTAAGGTTGTTTGATTTTTTTTTTTTTTTGGTATCCGGTCTGAAGTTGTAGAATAAATAATCGTCCTCGTCTTGGCTCCTTTTTCACAAGGTTTTGTTCAGAGCATAACATTGTGCTCTTTAAGATATAATTTTTTAATCCGGTACATTAAATTTTGTTTCTGTCTTGCGGTCTTCTATAACGACACCATCTTTAAGCATTGGTTTGTTAAATGCATTTGTATTATAACCCGTAGATATAGTAACATCGTCATCAAGTTCTCAAAATCTGGCCATAAAGGAAGAACTTGTTTTAGAAACGCCTAAAGAACAGAAGCGAGCAACGGCAGAACCACAAAGTCCAAAGATAATAACGTCTATTCCAGGACCAATATCAAAGAAACTCATTGCACAGTTAGGTGCTATCCAGGTTTGTCAAGTCTTGTATTTTCAAGGTCAAGTAAAGCTGTAGGTATCAAACCGTCAATATATTACATTAACAAGACAGTCAATTCTTTCAAAAAAATATTTGCATGCTACAATACTTTTTCTAATGAACATTGTTAACAAAGTTCGTCATTTATGTTAAAGAAAAGGAAGAATATAAAAGGGGATACGAAGGCGACAAAATAACTTTAAAAAAAAAAATTCAAGTGTTTGATGGATGGATCGATGAATTATTGTTTAACGTCAAGTGGCAACCAGGTGCATATCAGGATGAGAACATGTTGATATGATAATGAATATGATCCCTGCTTTGTACTAGACCGACACGCAAAGTCGGATTTTTAATGTGCTAGCTCACGAGGTAAGTGTCCGGAGGAAGACATATCACCTCACTCGGAAACATTATACTGACTCCGAGCCGACCAGTCTTTGCTCTTACTCCTAGATGCCGCGTGCATGGCGTAGAAGCAGCAAATACCAATTTTAATGTCTTTGGTTTGACCTTCTGCACTCGGGGCGAGCACGCTGCCACTAGACCACCGAGACGGTCAAGTGTTTGAAAATCGCTCCGAATAATGGCCGAGTTTGAGAAAAATATGGAAATTCTGGTGAAGTTAATACATTGCACAAGTGTTTATGATAAAAACGCTGAAATAACAAAACTTTGAGAAAATAGGAATGTATGTTTAACCTATCTTTATTTTCCTTAAAATGGTCGATACTTGTCATTTTAAAAATAATTTATAATTGTCATCTGGGATATCAGGAAGAGTTTGGAATAGGAAACAAAATTTGACCCAAAATATAGACATATGTTGTGTTGAAAGTTATACTGTTTGATGTTTGAGTATTTCTGGTATCATGTTAACTGGATTTGACCTTTCTATATGCATTTGACCCTTGAATCTTAGATATAATACAAGAAATTCAGGTTTGACGTTTATTGCTTCTAAATCGAATGGCCAATTGGGGATTTAGTGGAACCTTATTCTTTTTAACTGGACATCACGCAGCCATTGAACTTTAAAGCTGAATTTGTCGAACCAATCAATTCCCAAATTTTACTAGTATTTCCACCCTATTTCTGTCAATCTTTTCCCAAAATCCCTTATGTAAGAGGTTTGTATAATCCTTAAACCTTATCGGACTCTTGATAAATTCAATTATCAGAGAAGTGTCTCTTTTTTCTTTGTGACGTAAGTTTTATATGTTTAGCTGGATAATATTCACTATTTTTATCGACATAATGATTTACCCAGTTAATTACTTGTATAACATTATATCACAAGGTTACCCAGAGTATTTATGCCAAATATTTGATGTTAACTATCAGTTGTATTGTTATCTATGTATATCTTTATAACAAAAAAGTAAGTATGTTGCGAAACAGTTCTTACGACAATAGAAAACGAGGAAAATAAATGGAAATGGTGAGCTGTCAAAAGGGGCATAAGCTAAATGTACAAAATGCATAAGCCGAACAAAACTAAGTACAAAATCATAAAAAAAACAACCAAAGTAAAAATTAAAAATTGCCCAACGTTTCGACCAATATGGCCTTGATCACAAGCATGAAAAAATAAAAATAAAAATCTTTATAACCCTTAACTAGTTTTATAAATAAATTTCCTAGATTGTTAAAGTTTACATTGTGTGTCTATTTTATCCTTACTTTTATATTGCTTCCCCTGCTACGGAATTTTGATATATATTTCTTTTATATTAAATATAACTGTTTTGCCAAATATTACATTTCATAGAATTTTTCTACATTACACATATCTTGTTTTTTACTATTTTTTTTTCAACTGTAACAAAGAATGTTGCGTCATAAGTACACATATTTCGAGATTCCTCTGACGTCTAACGTCTTGTTATATGAGTGGCTTGGGTTGTAGAACCCAAACTCCATATACTTACTTACTTACTTAATCCTCTTCATGTTCTTGAACGTACAAGGCACCAACAAGGGACCCCAAACTAGATCTAACTTTTGCTATTCTCTCTATGTAATTCCATATGTAACCGTGTCTTTTGATCTCTGTCGTTATTTCTCTTCTCCTTGTGCCTTTCGGTCTTCCAGGCTTTCTTGTCCCCTGTAGTGTCTATGTCAACACTTTCTTCACATGCTGGTTGTTACCCATTCTCAATGTTTGTCCAATATATTTCCATCTCCTTCTCATGATCTCATTGACTATGTTCATGATGTTCACCACATCTGTTATTTCTTATACACTATTCGAAATTATGTTTGGCCATCTGATGTTCACAATTCGTCTCAAGCAGTGTCCTTCAAATCCGTTATAATATAAAGTTATTTAATGTGTAGCCAGGCAATAGACCACACTATTTTCCCCAAGGTACTGGGAACAGCTTAGTGTTCTATTGCCCAAAGCCCCAGTTCCGCGGGAAAAAATTCTGGTCTATTGACTGGCTACACATTCAATAACTGTTTTATTACCCAATAGT
This sequence comes from Mytilisepta virgata, assembly GCA_028015205.1. Lineage (NCBI taxonomy): Eukaryota > Metazoa > Mollusca > Bivalvia > Mytilida > Mytilidae > Mytilisepta > Mytilisepta virgata. Next base: position 75,179,439 of record CM051521.1, read on the forward strand.
AGTTTTGGGATTCACAATTTTGTATTTTCAAAGTTTTGGGATAGAGAGATAAAAATAAAGTTATTAAATTGTATTTTTCAAAACAGTTTTATAAACAATAACAAATATATGAGTTTTTCATATGAATTAAACCCATTAATGGTAATGAATATTCATGAGGCGTAATTGACCAATCATAAAGCGCGTCGAAAGGTCGCGAGCAATAGAACGCTATACCGGGCAATAAAACGACAGAACGTCGTTCTATTGCTCGACAGACATGATAGACAAATTAAAGGTGAAATATGGTTAAAACTAAATCATGTCCAATAGAAAAGTAATTAATATACTATTACGTAGTAATATATACTGGAAAAATTGCCGATTCTGGCAAGAATCGGTCTGTGTCGGCGTTTTACTAATGCATTTATTTTCTACCAAAAACACCTTTATGTAATATGTTTTCCAAACTCCAAAATAATGTAGAAATTCAATAGTAACCATGGTAACGATTACATTTTGTTATTGTTTGTATGCTCTACTTTCGTTTTGCATGATCTAAAAACTACAATCTCAAACTGCATCGGAAAATCAATTTGAAATTCAATAAACATTTGTTTATGTCCTAGTGTTAGGGAGTAACCATTTGATTTTTATGGATGACATGTTTGATCCTACCTATACTTTTCGCCGAAATTTTGGCCGTGCATTTTTTTTTTTTTTTTTTTTTTTGGACGCTATCGCGGAATTAATTTATATTTTCATTTTAACCTAAACATTTCCAGATTGACACGGGTCCTGCATTTTTCACACCTAAAATGATCCTGGTTGTTTTTTATTTTGCCATAATCCTGGTCCTTCCTTTATATTTCAAATTTCATCCTAGCCCCTAAAAATCCATTGGTTGCTCTCTTATATACTGTTCAAACCCAATATGACGAGAGCACTTTGACCTCTGAGGTATCTCGTACTAACATATATATCATTTCAACATTGATTTACAACTGCTTTTCGTATGCAATAATTGTCTTGTATGATATGATGTTTTAGAATTCTGATGCTGTCCAGTTTTTTGTTGACTACAACAAAAGTTATGGCAATTATATAGTAGATGTTGATGGGAATACAATGTTGGATCTTTATACACAGATAGCATCAGTGCCATTAGGTAAAACTGGAAAAAAAAATGTATATAACGGCCATACAAAACAGTGAACGTATTTATTTTAAATGTTTCGTTTACGTTTTGCAAAATGTCCAAATTCAATTTAATGGAATAACTTTAAAAATGTTATTATGGGAACGCCATAAAGACAGCATTATTACATCAGGATATATAAGGTTAAGATCGAGTCTTTTACAAATAAAAAAGGATTTTGAATGCCACGGTTCAGTTAAAAAAATGGCATTAAAAAAATTGATTTCATGCCAAAATGTGAAACTTTATGACATCCATGAATTAACAATTTGCTCATCGATGGATAATAATTCAACTTAATCAATCAATCAATCAATCAATCAATCTCAAATCTTTTATATGAATATATATATATATATTATCTTGTAGGATACAACCACCCTTGCCTGCTTGAAGCTTTAAAACATCCTGACAATATGGTAAGTACGTGCAACTGCCAAATTATTGAAAAAAGGACAAATATACCTAAGGAGCAATAAAAACGTAATCCTTTGGACAGACAAACCCGGGAAGACAAATGAACAACCACAAGCAAAAAAAATAAACACAGAAAACTAAAAAACAAGGAACAACACGAACTCCTATAAAAACCAGGAGTGAACCAAGGTGCTCCGGAAGGGTAAGCAGTTCCTGCTCCGTATACGGCACCTGTCGTGAAGTTCAACAAAGTCAATCCGGGGGAAGTCACAAATCGGTGGAGGCACATGAAAGGTTACGACAGTGGGAACAGGTCCAACATCATCTTTGATATGTTTAATGGTCAAAGTGTTTCGTATCTCTTATCTCACATTACAATTTCCACCTCATTTCCGTCATTTTTTTGTTGATACCTTGTGGTTTACTTTTCCTGTTTTTGCCATTGAACACTACAGATAGAGGACATCAAATAATTTGCCAAAATATGCGAATTCGATGTATCAAAATTGTTATCCTAAAAATCTCAGTTAATTCCTTCTCATCAGCAGATGTTTCTGTTGTAGAATCAAGTCCCTGTATCTATTACCACTTAATTTGTTAGTATTGTTGGCAATGGAGTAAAATTGACGAGTTATAAGTTAAAATAGTTTTATTCAAATAGGCTATTGTTACGTCACAGCCTAGAGAGACGACTTTCGACTTTACTGGGTGAATTATCGATTTTGATTTCACTCGGAAATCGCGGTATTTCATCACACTCAATGTAATAAATCATTGTTATTACATCCAGTAATCTTATTTTATTACTAAAATTAATACTTTCAGAGTGCGAATAAAATTAGTAATAATCCGTAAGAAAAATTAATGCAGTCTCTCCTCATGCATAGGTTTCTCTAAGGTTCTTTTGACCCTTTTATCTGGTGGGACAAGTGGTCTTCCCATTCTTATGTCTTGTATACTTATCTTCTTCTAAAAGGGATATCTATAGCTCGTATATATCTCTGTCCTAGGAGTTCTTTTGGCTTTATATGGTCTTTTTGTATTTTAATTTGCTGTCAATAGATTAATTGGACCATTCGATGTATGTTTGAGAATATGTATACATATACATATGTATATATAAATCGTATTTCTAAAAGTCGTTAAAAATCAGACAACTTTTTTTAATAAAGATATTTGGTCTTATGATACAACATAACGTGAAAACAGGCAATGCTAATTATTTTGTTCATAAAAAAATAACCGTCTGAATTTCAAATTTCTTTTCTCAGTATGCATTTATAAACAGACCAGCTTTAGGAGTATATCCACCACAAGACTGGGTACAACGTCTTCGTTCCTCTCTTTTACAAGTAAGAATCTTACTCTCTTTATTGCTAAAGTTAATAAAAAATATCATACATGTAGTCACATTTTGTCTTTAGTATAACCCATTCTGGAAATAACCAGTATTCATTTAATAATGACATAGAAGTATTAAATATTTACATACCATACATGTAGTTATAATAAACTTGCATAGCATTGAAGATTGATTTTGGTTTGATTTATTGGAATTCTACTTATTCTGTTATATCTGAAAACCTGCGGAATACATATCCACTAAATCATGAAATGGAAACTAAGAGGCGATTTTTGTGCTCATACGAAATCTACGATGGTAAAAATAAATTAAATAAATAAGTTTATCTTGATAATACGAGTTCCATATAGCAAAGAATAAAAAGAAGAAAAAAAGTGTTCTCGTATTCATTAAACAGGTTGCACCTCCTGGCCTTTCAGAAGTCGTGACGATGGCTTGTGGAGCATGTGCAGTAGAGAACGGAATGAAAGCTATGTTTATAACACACCAGGTACATTTTGAAGATGTAGAATAACGCATGCTCTTTTTCAGAAATTTTAAAAAGTATAAAACTGTGATAAAAAATAATCGGTGTTTTCGTTGAATATTTTGGTCTCCAGTAGGTTTCTGATCACGTGGGTCATAGATTGAAAAAATGCAAACAATTTCAGACATATATCTTCAAAATATAGTGAAAATAATGTCCAGCTTTGTGCACGTTGTATTGAATTATCGGCTTCTATTAAGCTACCTTAAACATTTATAATCTTGATTTCTTCCGGAAATTATAATATTCCTAATTCATTTTTATTCTAATCAGAGAAAGATGAGAAATGGAAGAGCACCATCAATAGAAGAATTAAATTCTTGCTTAGTCAATGAGCCACCCGGATGTCCTGATCTGACAGTTCTGTCTTTCAAAAATGCTTTACACGGCAGGTCTATGGGTAAGGACAAAACATATAATGCTTTACAGGGTAGGTCTATGGGTAAGGACAAAACATATAATGCTTTACACGGCAATTCTATGGGTAAGGACAAAACATATAATGCTTTACACGGCAGGTCTATGGGTTAGGACAAAACATATAATGCTTTACACGGCAGGTCCATGGGTAAGGACAAAACATATAATGCTTTACACGGCAGGTCTATGGGTATGGACAAAACATATACAATAATAAATAAATAGTATTCGCTTTCGTTAAGTTTAAAAGAGATTGGAAAATATTTGAGAATGATGTTGAAATATCAGGAATAAATATAGCGCAAAGTATAACATTAGAAACACCAAATAATATAATGATGAATAAACAGGAGCATTTTGATAACTCTTAGTATAACACATCCTATCATTTCAAAACATGACTTATTTCTATAAACATTTAATGATATGTGTATATTCGCAAAGCTAATGTGAAAAGCTACTCTTCGTACATTCTTACACTGTTCCTGTGTTAGAAATATATTCTTATATGTATGTTTTCCGTCTTATAACGAAACTCTTTTTTTTGTACAGGCGCTTTGGCAGTATCTCACAATAAATGGACCCATAAATTAGATTTCCCAGTGCCATTATGGCCAATAGCCACATTTCCAGAGCTGATGTATCCTCTGCAGGATAATGTAAAAGAAAACTTAGCTGAAACTAATAGATGCTTAGAGGAGGTACCGAAACATTAAACATTTAACAGTACCCTTTGTACCATTTTCGAAATTTAAGATTTATCTAAACACATGGAAGACAACTAAACAATGCTTTAGACAAAGTGATTTGATATGAGCAAACATATTCTGTCTGATCAATTCCACTTCATAGAACCAATAGAATTAATGTTCATTTGGAAGTGAGTGTTTCTTTTGGGGGGGGGGGGGTGCGGGGGGTTTGAGGTTAGGATTGGGGTTTTGAGAGAGAGCTGTTTGGTATCGCATAAATGATTTGGGATCCTGGAAATTATTTTCTCGACTAACAAGAGATTAAATTTGTTTTGTGCGTCAACAACTATTTCTGACAATTTACTACAATTTCTTGAAGATGATAGGGCCATGGCTACTTTTATGTATAATATACTTTGTCTTTTCCACCAAATTCCAATTCATTCCTTACTCGTTTCCCCTTTAAAATCCAATAGTTGTTCCCTGAAAGACGTGCAATATTTTGAGTTGTTTCGGTTTTTAAAATTTCTGTACACTACTGACGAGTCCCAGTTTTAGTAAATGTGAATAAAAAATAATATAAAATAAATGTTTATTTACGTCGGTGTATATTTTATGGTGATTCGAAATGATTTGATGCCATACATTTGTCTTTCATATACTTCATTCTCATTGTTCATTTAAGTTCTTCTTTTTTGTTCATAAACAATTATAGGTTGAAGATCTGATCGAAAAATGGCAGAAAAAAGAGAGGCCGGTAGTAGGGATAATTACTGAACCTATTCAGGCAGAAGGAGGAGACAATTTTGCATTGCCTGAATTTTTCCAAGGTCTACAAGAGATATGTATTAAGGTACAAGAATTACACGTTAAATGTACTCGTGCTACATCCGTGTGTAGTGTAACAAAGATGTTTGAGATGAAATATTCTCATCATGGTTAATAAAAAATTAGAAAAGAAATAAATACCAAAAAAAAACATTGAATATAAAATGCATTATTTTAAATATATAGAATTTCAGTAAAGCCACGAGTTGTTTCGTAGAAGTATATGCCAATGAGAAAAACAGCAGTATTTAATCTCCCCCTGTAAACCTTTAACTGTTTGTCAAAAATGTTGGTCTTCATGTGTATATTTACAGAACGACATATGCCTGCAAATTGATGAAGTCCAGACTGGAGGCGGCGTTACAGGAAAAATGTGGGCACATGAACACTTCAATTTGCAAGAAGCACCAGACATTGTGTCATTCAGTAAGAAAATGCTGACAGGAGGTTTCTACTATAACTCAAAATACAGATCAAAGGAGGTAAATGAAAATTGTTATTTTCTTGAGGGTAGTGATGACATAGATTGATTTATTATGAAAAAAAACCAGTGACCTTTCCAATTGTTCCCTTTTTAGCTCACCTGACCCAAAGGGTCAAGTGAGCTTTTCTCATCACTTGGCGTCCGTCGTCCGTCGTCCGTCGTCGTCCGTCGTCCGGCGTCGTCGTTAACATTTTACATTTTGAACTTCTTCTAGAGAACCACTGAATGGAATGAAACCAAACATGGCATGAATGTTCCTTATGAGGTGCTGACCAAGTGTTGTTACTTTGTAGCCGATCCATCATCCAAGATGGCCGCCAGCGGGGAACTTAGTTTAACATAAGACCCTATGGGAAATGCATACAAATGACTTCTTTTAGAGAACCACTGAATGGAATGAAACTAAATCTGGCATGAATGTTCCTTATGAGGTGCTGACCAAGTGTTGTTACTTTGTAGCCGATCCATCATCCAAGATGGCCGCCAGCGGGGAACTTAGTTTAACATAGGACCCTATGGGAAATGCATACAAATGACTTCTTTTAGAGAACCACTGAATGGAATGAAACTAAATCTGGCATGAATGTTCCTTATGAGGTGCTGACCAAGTGTTGTTACTTTGTAGCCGATCCATCATCCAAGATGGGCGCCAGAGGGGGACTTAGTTTAACATAGGACCCTATGGGAAATGCATACAAATGACTTCTTTTAGAGAACCGTTGAATGGAATGAAACCAAACATGGCATGAATGTTCCTTATGAGGTGCTGACCAAGTGTTGTTACTTTGTAGCCGATCCATCATCCAAGATGGCCGCCAGCGGGGAACTTAGTTTAACATAGGACCCTATGGGAAATGCATACAAATGACTTCTTTTAGAGAACAACTGAATGGAATGAAACTAAATCTGGCATGAATGTTCCTTATGAGGTGCTGACCAAGTGTTGTTACTTTGTAGCCGATCCATCGTCCAAGATGGGCGCCAGAGGGGGACTTAGTTTAACATAGGACCCTATGGGAAATGCATACAAATGACTTCTTTTAGAGAACCGTTGAATGGAATGAAACCAAACATGGCATGAATGTTCCTTATGAGGTGCTGACCAAGTGTTGTTACTTTGTAGCCGATCCATCATCCAAGATGGCCGCCAGCGGGGAACTTAGTTTAACATAGGACCCTATGGGAAATGCATACAAATGACTTCTTTTAGAGAACCACTGAATGGAATGAAACTAAATCTGGCATGAATGTTCCTTATGAGGTGCTGACCAAGTGTTGTTACTTTGTAGCCGATCCATCATCCAAGATGGCCGCCAGCAGGGAACTTAGTTTAACATAGGACCCTATGGGAAATGCATACAAATGACTTCTTTTAGAGAACCACTGAATGGAATGAAACTAAATCTGGCATAAATGTTCCTTATGAGGTGCTGACCAAGTGTTGTTACTTTGTAGCCGATCCATCATCCAAGATAGGCGCCAGAGGGGGACTTAGTTTAACATAGGACCCTATGGGAAATGCATACAAATGACTTCTTTTAGAGAACCGTTGAATGGAATGAAACCAAACATGGCATGAATGTTCCTTGTGAGGTGCTGACCAAGTGTTGTTACTTTGTAGCCGATCCATAATCCAAGATGGCCGCCAGCGGGGAACTTAGTTTAACATAGGACCCTATGGGAAATGCATACAAATGACTTCTTTTAGAGAACCACTGAATGGAATGAAACTTTGCTGACCAAGTGTTGTTACTTTGTTGCCGATCCATCATCCAAGATGTTTAGAAGTCTATCAGAAAATTGTAAAAAAAATTCTGAATGGTCACAACTTGACCACATATTCAAAAATAATAATGATAAGATGTCTTCAGTAGCTATTGTAAGACTACACTAAGATGACCTGTTTTTAATTTTAAATACTGTGTCAAATTAAACCAATCTTGGTCTCAATCATTATATAATTTTACATAATTTCCAAAATCACATTAGATACAGGTGAGCGACACAGGCTCTTGAGAGCCTCTAGTATTAGCTAAACTGGCCTAAAAGGCCATGTGAGCTGTTGGCATCACTTGGCGTCCGTCGTCCGTCGTCTTCGTCCGGCATAAACCTTCCTTTGAAGATCTTCTCCTCTGAAACCACTGGGCCAATTGGGACCAAACTTACCCTGTATACAACTCTTTTACATTGTAAAAAAGCGGTTTTGTCGTCCAATAGTTCTAAACAGGTTTGGCTTCTAAACCCAGTTCAACTCCACCACTTTACCAAATCTGACTATTTCTGGATCTTTTTTTCCTAACGCTTTTGATGTTGTACTTTTGACGATGGTCAATATGTTGTTTATTTCGTTGACCTTTCCTGTTTCCCTGTTTTTGAATGCGATATATAATGCATATTTGGTTTTAAATAAGGAAAACGTTTACGTTATCAGGACACACATTGATAATGAAAAAGTAATCATAGTGTGCTTATTTTGCACACTAGAAACAGAAACTTAAGCATGCAATATTGAAACATAATAAAAATATAAAAGCAAGTGATCGCCCTTCTTCATATGTTAGGTATTCACTAATTCGGTAAAAAATGCTAGTCTGTTGGATGGGGACGAAAATTGGCTGCCTCGTGTTAAAAGAGAGAGAAACACCCTTAGCAAGTTAAAGATTCATCTGTACATGCCGAAAAAGTAGGCTAAAATGCCGCTACAGGGGCCGCTATCGCACTCCGACAAGTTGGATACGGATAAAAGATTATTAAACAAAAGTTGTTTATAAACATAGAACATTATCTAATATCGTGTGCAGCATATTTCTGATATTTATTTTAAAGCCAGAAGTTTCTATTGTGCTTTATTTTCAGCCACTCCGTATTTTTAACACATGGATTGGAGATCCATCTAAACTAATCCTTTTGGAGTCTGTAGTCAGAGTTGTCAAGGAGCAAAATTTGATTGATAATGTGAACCAAACAGGAAGATACTTCTTTGATGGCCTTCATGATCTTCAGGTAATTTTGTAGTATTGATACCATTTTTAAAATTCCAATTTTGTTTGATCTGAAGCCAATAAAGAATACTAGTCAAACTTCACTACATAGATAAAAAATAAAATAAAATACATGTGAACTAAAGATATTCTACTGATGATTTTATAAGATAAAAAATTGAATTCAAAATTATAGACCTTATCAACGCTGGAATCAAACCAAAATAACAAATATTTCAGTTTTAGTGACAAAACATTTAAGAATATGCAACGTTTCATATTTTAACGGAATTTGTCAGGATTTCGTTGATTGAGTTTTTGGGAGTAATCTTTGGAATAATATGTAATAATTATAGGAAAAGTATCCAGATTTACTCAGTAAACTCCGTGGTTTGGGTTTGTATGGTGCAATTGACTTTCCGGATCAATCAACCAGAGACGAAGTCATGACTAAACTCAGACAAAAAGGTAAGTAGGATCTATGATAAAGCTCTGTCTAAATGTCATGTGACTGTGTAAATGCAGTTATCTAGATGTATCAGGCAGTGGACATTACATGATGGAAATGATTAAAGTTCTAATGTTAGTTTATTATGCGGATGTATTATAGTTATTAAATTAAACTCATATTTCTTGCATATCTACATTAAATTTGACTTTGCCAGGAATAAATCTAAATGAAAAATCACTTTTAACAGGTCTCTGTGAAAAAAACCGAGGTTTCATTGTTTTCAACTCAGTTTCTTTGTTGATTAAATAAAATAGTAGTTTCTAATAAGTAACAGAGTGATGAAGATGCCTTAAAACCCCTATTAACCCCTCCAGTCAGTTTTGCAAAAAGGGGTCACTGTATCCCTCTTATAACAATCAAAAGTTTTCTGGACACAGAACCCTTGATTTAAAACGATGAGTTTAAATTTCTAATACCAAACATAAAACACAAACATCCTGTATATGCGGAAAAAATTTCGTTTAAAATTGGTTAGATGTAATCTTCTTTGGTTGGGTTTGTTTGTTTGTTTGTTTAGTTGGGGTTTTACGCCGTTTTCAGCACATTTGGCTATTTCGCGGCGGCCATTTCTTATTGGTGGAGGAAGCCAGAGTTTCGGTAGGAAAATTGGCAATCCTTGTCAATTTAGATCGTAGTCGAACACACCCCGCCACAGGTGAGATTCGAACTCACAACCTTAGTGTTGACAGGCTAGTGATCATTAGTATTCATGACGAACTACCTAGACCACTCGGCCACCGAGGCCCCCTCTGTGGTTTGGAACTCCCATTTATGTTGACGTATAATTAGTTTGTTAAATAATTTTATGCTAATTTTCAGACAAGTCAATAAATATTCGATGATGCTAGTAAATGAAATCATGCATTTCCTGCCATTTCACAAACGTACGACGACTATCCCACAATTAAGCTTACATTTTCTCGAAATTTAACAGATGAAAGTACGGACAAAACATTTTGCATTTGAAGAAAGGACAAAGTAGGTAGCATATAGCCTTTTACATATTTAACAGGGAGTAAGTACTGTCATGAAATAAAATCCGTCAAAATAAGACATGTTATAGATTTAGCTGTATTAAGATCAGATAGTGGTGCATCAGATTAATTTTGAAATATAGAGCTGGATTCTATAAAACTGTTTTAATCTTCTTACTGTTAATCGCTTCTTGAAATCCGCACAAATTTTTTACATTAAATTTCAAAGTTAATATCCAACTTCTTTTCGTTTTTTTAGGTGTCCATACTGGAGGATGTGGCACAAAGTCTATTAGATTCAGACCAACCCTCACGCTAAAGAGTCATCACGTGGATATATTTCTGGATCGATTTGATCATGTTTTAGCTGATATGTGGAATGGAAAGCGTACCGACCAGGACCAGGCAGTGTCGTAGAGAATACATATTTAGGGAGAGATAAAGGTAGAAAAGGAAAGATGTCGATTACTATAACGACATTGTTGATTATATTTCCAAGCCGAAAGGTAAAACAGATTGACAGTTGTGAAATAACAGTGTATATATCTCAGGATATATTTACTTTAAAATGGAAAATGGAACTGAATATATAAATTAATCAGAAAAGCTGAGTAAGGATATGAACTTGTGAATGATGCGAATTGTTTTTTTTTACACAGAACTACATGTTATAGTGTAAATCTGATTAAATATTTTATATTTCATGTACTTTTAATTCAGCCAATGTCCTTTTTTAAGACTTGAGCCGCCTGTCCACTAGTCTGAAGTCTGCTCAACATATGTTGATAATTCATTGTCGAAAAATTAAAGCCAAATCAAATTTGATCAAATATGTGGATTATAAATATATTTTTATACAATTTCTGTTTGTGCATGTATGTCATCAGCAGTGTTCAAGGCAGAGAATATGAAATAAACAAACCAAAACTAAACTAATAAACACCGTAAAATCAAAACTCATTTACGGAGAGAGTTATTTAAATTTGGAGTTACTTCTTAGTTTCCAGCAAAAATACAATCCTGATTTTATAACAGTAAACATTTGACAACCGAGATATAGTAGCTAGCTGAACTGGTAAAACAGCTCCAGTCCACCAGCAGAGGCATTCTCGAAATAACAATGGTGAAATTACATTATCTGTTATCAGTCACTGTCAGCAACTAAAGTTGTAGCAACATATGGATAAGTCGATGACCCTTACACATGCCATTTATATTATCAATCATCCCAGTTAAACAGTACCAAAATAACAGTACAAAATTGGAATAAAATACATATATATATATACATTAATTTTACTAAACAAAAAAAGTTTTAATGCGTGTAGAAATAGTTTGTACCTACTGCACGACTATTAAAACAACATGCACAGTGTAATAATATTTTGACAACGTGTATAGATTTAGCCATATAGGCAATAACACTTCTGAGTTGCAGATTACAGAAAAAGGTTTTGGACAGACCTATTTGAGAAGTTGAAAACGCAGTTTAAAAAAAACTAAATACCGGAATACATGTATTATACTGTACTAAATGTAAACTCAATTCATTCATTCATTCATTTTCTATCCCCTTAATAGCTGCAAATTATTTGACACTTGAAAATAAACTGAGAGGACTATAAATGTTATATATATATGTATGTAAAACGACAAAGCAATATAAGAAAACAAGGTGAGTCTCAACACTTAAAAGATCCTCTTACCCGAAGCACTTACCAAAGGTTGACACAAATAGTTATAAGGTATAGTATTCATGAGGAACTGCATCTGAAGACCCCATCCGTCAACTTATTTAACTGTTTAGGGCCAAACGTAGCATTTTGTTTTCGTCTACTAATATAGATGGAACTGCAGTTGGCAGCATGGGCCTTTAGGTGGTCCTCTTTCAGAGTTTGATCACGAACGACTTGAACTTATTTTAATATACATGTAGGACCTTATCAGTTAGGCAGTATTATAAAAGTCCCAAAGGACATTCAAAGAAAAAGAAATCATCCAAATTTTTCTTTTCTGTTATACAGCCATGGAAAATACTCTTTTTAATTCCGAACATGTTTGATAGTTTTTAGAGTAGCGAATTCGAGCCAGTTAATCATTCTTGTTGTGCTTGACGACACTTCATGCAAAGGACATGTTTTGGCCCCACTTGAAACGATCTTTGAAAGAATATTTAGAGAATAGAAAAGAGTAGTATCCATTGAAATTATGACAGAGAACTGTAACTCCATTATTCTGTCCAGAACAAGGTCATTAACACAATTATCTCGCCGTATTCGATGCATTAAAAACAATTATTTCATATCAGAGACAATTTAGTTATTTTTATTGGTTAAAACATGGTCATGTGGTATTTATTAATCTGCATTAAAACGGCAATGCCTGGTTGCAATTTAGAGTTACGTCCCATTTTTTAAAACGCAACGTGATGCAGCAGTTGTTAATTAAATTCTATACAATTCTAGATGAAATTTGGGTTTCAATGAAATAAAAACAATACTTGCTCAAATGTTATTGTAATATTATATAACAGGGTGCCTTTTTTATGTACTTAGTAGCTATGCATATTTCGAATAATAAATTCTTTTTAGTAATGCTTGAAGTAGAAAAAAGAATATATATGAGGAACTTCCATGAACGTACAATATACCAGCATAGCTCCAAAAGTAATGACAGAAACATAAACACACACCCAGAGGTCGTCATCAGGTATTCAACATGCATGTACATGTAAGGAACCCACACCCAGCATATTTATATTCTTCAATGAAATAAACACAATAGTTGCTTATATAGAGAGCATTATCATGATAAATTGACTTCCCTCGGGACAGATATTGCCTTCAGAATTGATAATGCCTTCGTATGCGGCTCGGGCATTATCAATGTTTCAGGCAATATCAGTCCCTTGGGCAGTCACTATATCCTGATAATTCCCTCTATATAAGCAACTATTGTATAAATTCATTCTGTCCATATATTTTACATTTTCCTTCTCCAAACATTCTAAAAAAAATCATGAGCTCCGCATTTGGCTTGTCTACAATTCTCACTTCAAATTAAAATCAAAGAAAATGTAAAATAAACAAGTTATCTAAACTTATTGCCCTAAAGTCATTGTTATGCTTTGTGCTTCAGAGCTGCTTTTGTAGGTTATCGTTCACTTATAACATAAAACTGAAATTTCAAGCCTGACAGAGATCTTAACAAAGTTTACAATACACATCCCTACATTTGTGTGCTTCCGTTTTGTTGTTATTTTGACTGCAAACTTTTCACCAATAGTGTGAACTGCACGTGGAATGAAATTTGCTGTTATGTAGGTTTCATCATTTTTTCTCTCGTGTTTTTTTTTTTTTTTTAAGAAATGATGCTGAAAATGTTATTGTAACTGTAGCAACAGTGTGTCCTAAATCCGAATCTTTATTGAGAGAAGATTAGACACACATCTATATATATATTAAAAAGTAAAAAACTGAATGGATTGAAAATGACATTAACTGTGAAAGTAGGATATAAAGCCCTTTAATGAATGGAGAATAATACATGGTCAAACCTATATCACATGGTCCTGGAATCGAATTATGGACCTCCTTTAATAAATAATTTTGACTAATTAATTGCCTCATAATATTGTATACATATTATATTAATTAACCTGGGATTTATATAATTATAGTATAACTAACCTTGAAACGCGAATACCTAAAAAAATCTACAACGAGTTACCGAACAACACATTAATTCACGAGTGCGCGTAGCGCACGTGTGAATTATTAGTGTTTTTCTGTCACGAGTTGTAGATCTTTGGTATTCGAATTTTGAGATCGGTTATTCTGTTTATTACATTGAAATATTCCATGTATTCAGAAGATTTAACGAGAAAATACAAGGGATTATGGTTTTTATATTACTACGCGTCGACCATTGTATAGCAACGTCGTTGGCGACGGCAATTGTTACGTCACTTACTAGAGTGAAATATGACTTTCGATTTCACTGGTTGAATTATCGGATTTTATTTCACCCGGAAATCCCAGTATTTCACCACACTCAATTTAATAAATCATGTAAATCTTAATTAAGTCATTTATAATGATCCTATTAAGACGATTTTTGCGTTCACTATAATATTGGACTTTGGATATGGTTAATTTTATTAAAAATTCGTAGAAACGAACAAGAAAAAGAAAAATTATCCAAATACAAGGAAAAAATTATCTGAAATGGAGGTATTGATTAAACACCGCTAACGGGTTACTTTTACAGTCGGACTAGATATATAATTTGTTGTGAAAAGTATAGTCGTCCGGCCTCTAAAAAATGTCCTAAGAGATTAAAGTACATATATATATATGGCTCAGATCTACATCCCTGTATCGGTAATCTATATCTTTCTTAAAATGATAACATGTACTTTGTGGTACTGTTTTTCTACATATGTATAATTGTTCATTTTTGTATTGTTTGTTCGTTTGCTTGACCTTTAATTATGGGTGTAGTTTGCAAAATAAAGTTATATATTAACTTTCACACGAAAATAATTTGGCCAATTTAAATGAAATAGAGCTATTTAAGGCATTCTACTATATTGATTACTTCATAAATGGTCTTAAATAGTAGATACTTGTATCTCAATCCATTCGGTGAAAACGATATGATGTATAGATCATATATCAGTCAGAGAAAATGTTATTTGGTCTATATATAATGTTTGTGTACTTTTCCTTAACACAGGATATTGACCTTATGACAAGTCGATCATTTATCTATTTATAACCATGTAAACATTGAAATCAGGTCAGGACATAAACTTGGGTAGCTATATGAAACGGTTTTTTTGTTGTTGTTTGTTTTCAAACTTGTGAAAAAATTATACTTATGAATATATACACATGCTTTTTAGCTCAGCTGGCCATGTGAGCTTTTGCCATCACTTTGGGTTCGTCGTCCGTCCACATTTCACATTTTCATCTTCTTCTCTGAAACCACCAGTCCAAATTGAAGCAAACTTAGCGGGAATGTTAATTGGATGGTTCTGCACAAAAGGTATGTTTTTTGTGCCGGTAGGATATAAACATGACTACCAGGGGCAGATAATTCATTCTGATTGGGCTTATATTCAAAGCTCTTCTTGTCAGAAACTACTGAGCCAATTGGATTGATTTATTGCATGAACGATCCTTGGATAAACCTCTACGTATGTTTTTTAGCCGATTGGAAAATTCAAGATGGCCATACAGCCGGACTAAGTTTAACACTGTACCCTATGGGGAAATTTGTATAAAGGTCTTCTTGTCAGAAACTACCTAGCCAATTGAAATGTTTTTCTGTATGAACAAGCATTGGATGAACCTCTACAAATCTTATGTTTTTTTGTGCTGATTGATACATTTGAACTCTATGATTTAAGTATAACTGAGGATTTGAAAATCCAACAAACATATAAGTATAGAATATAACACAAGCACATATATCCAAGTTTTTTATATCCTATTTACAGTACGGCCTCCCAAATTTTGATATACATTGCTCCTCATCAATATATTATATCAGATGAACAATTATTTTATTGATTGCCATCATCATTTCTAAGATATACCAAGCTATCAAATGTTACTGTAATGTAAAAAATGTTACAAACAACATTATCTATATAATTTATAATATATCTATATTTTGATAAGTCTTTTAAAGATATAAAATTTTCATTGAAAAATAAATTTAAAAAGGTCACACATTAAAACTACAAATCTATTTTTTTTAAAAATAAATTAACATCTTTTACTGATAGTTCAAAGCTATTTCTTTATAGTAAACTTAAAGCAGAATTTAAATTAGAGAATTACCTTTTGTTTAAATCAAGTTTTAAAATAAGACAACTTATAAACAAATTTACGGTTAGTGACCATCCCCTGGCAATAGAAACAGGTCATTATAAAAATGTTCAAAGATAAAATAGATTATGCACTTTTTGCAATAAAATCGATGATGAGTTTCTTTTTTTTATTGAATGTAAACAAAACTTTTTATTAAGAGACCAACTGTTTTCTACGATATCTAATACGGTTCCATTATTTAATAGAAATCACTCACTCAATCAACTGAAAACGCTTCTGAATCCAAATATTGAACTTTTACCGGAAATAGGTGACTATAGAATGCATATGGCGAAAATGAGGTCCGTGTCGGTCAAAGTCTAGACGTATTATGTTATTGTATTTTATGTAATGTTATGTTCTTATGTGTTTTGTTTTGTGTTTGCTTGACCCATATGGGTGTAACTTTGCAAATAAAATTATTATTATTATTGTATATAATTTATCATTTAACAAGTTAGCTGTTTAGGATAAATGTTGACAAATATATATATTATAATGACTTTTTAACAGTTTTTAATTTTATTGCTATAATAGAAATAACAAAACTAGAACCCTTCCAAAGAGTTTTCACAGAAAACACACCCATCAAAACGATGCTTATATGTAAGCTGCTCTTTACAGTAATCACAGCTGTGGTTGTTGACAGGACGGGTCATTGAACACAACTAAGAACAGTAATGTCATAATGTTCATATAGATTTTTACTTTGGTTCAAATTGTTGACAGCAGTCTTATGCAAAATTATGTTCCACGATTGTAGCCATCTTGCATGTCCTGGGGATCATCAGATGTAATTCTGACAATTTACAACCTAACTAATATCTTTTCAAAATACCTACAATCTTTAAAGAATTCGAAAACAAATTTTTCTTATTCTTTTCCTAGAGCCCATCATTTTTTTTTAGCCCATGACCCCATCATTTTTGAGCCCATGAGCCCAGCCCATGAACCCAAGGGTACATCCCGCGAGCCCATTCCATGATCCCATCCCACGAGCCCATCCCATGTTTTCTAGTATGTCCTATGTTTACACATTTTTTATGTATTTCTGTTCTACTTTTAATTTATGTTATTTTAATGTTAAAAATAATGATGTCAACCCTTCGGTTTATAAATTTGCATTTCAAATAAAACAATTATAATCATTTTTGACCTACATTTACAGATTACTGTAGTCGATCTAGATCAAAACTGGTTGAGTCTGGTTCAGACTGGACAGGGAGATCCCCATTTCAAATGTAAACAACAATATTGAGCAGTGAACAAAATGCGCGCTGTCGTAAACAGATGTATTCCTACTGTAAAATGTTATATAAACAAAAATACTAAAGGTAAGGCTTTTTCATATTTAAAATATTTTTTTTTTTATTAATCTTTAATGTTATGATAATAATTGAATTTCACCGTCTTTTAAAGTACGAAAGACGTTATGTGTTTAAAAAAAAATAATGTAATTATTTTATTAATCAATCGATCATTACAATAAATTCTGTAAAACTATAAACATGAATTGTATTAATCAACCAATCAGAGTTTCATTATCTGTATTGCGTCATTGCCAGAATGTCTACGATCATATATATTGATTTTTTATTTGGCTAGTTCATTGACCTAGCTTGACTAAAATTGGTATAATATATTTTTCATTGCTCGATTTCAAGGAATCACATACTAACTAAGCTAGCATCCATTCAACGGAAGTGGGCAACGCTGAAATGTTAGCCAGAACGTCTGCTCTTTTCTCAGACGAACGCTATAATATTAGAGATCCTAATATATTCAAACACGTTATCAATTGTATTGATGACATTCCTGAGAACAAAAGAGAACAAAAAAAAAAATAAAAATAAAATGTTATAGTCCTCTCGTTCTGTAACTCTTTAAAATAAGCTAATACATAGATACACAGTTTAATTAAATGAATATTGAAGACAGACAAGCTTTTAAAGAGATAATTCTTGTTACAGTTATGTTGTTTTTCGAAATCCATAAAGTGTCTATAAACAGTTTCGACCAGTGTCTGAATCCGTTTGGAGTTTATTGACGTCATAAATAAGCTTTTTCTAATGTTATCGATGTTTTGGCGGGGAACTTGAAAACAAAAATAGAATCCATTTTCGAGCGGGAAAAAATCCAAGATCGAATTATCCCTGAATAAGCCTAAATAGACAATGATTTGGGAAGAAATATTCGAAAAAGAGTCCCATGGATGCTGTGGAAAAAATGAAAAAAAACCTATTACTTCCCCCCAAAAATTAAATGGTTCACTTATAAAACATGGACAGGAATGGACCCCAGACTATAACCAGATAACCACAGGTGCATGAGGATAATAAACATGTGTATTATAAGTAAATATATGGTATATTAGTATCCTTATGATACAAATAAATGGTAAAAATTAAAAAAAAAAGATATATATGCTAATTAGGGAGGGGGAGGGGTATGAGGGGCCCAAGACAGGGTCCTGTCCTCAAGCACCTGTGACTTTAACATGCAAAATGCATAAAGCTATGACTTTTTTTGTCATATTTTATATTCTCTGTCATTTAAATGGAATATGACACAAATGTGCAGCATATATTATTATGTATTATTGCAGGATTCCACAAATCTGCCGCATCCTTTAAGGGATTGGCGACGAAGGAACCGGAAGTACCAGATATACAAACAGAAATACCAGGCCCGCAGTCCAAAGCCTTACTCACAGAACTAAATACTGTCCAGGTTTGTTGTTTTCGGTTTAATTGAGACATTTGTGCAGGCCTTAAAGACAATATTCGTAAAATTATATATTTTTATTTATGTAATTATGTAACCTGTAATATTCGAAATATTTTTTGAATACCAATAATAAAAGCTGAAATATTCAGATAAGGAAAAATATTTTCCATATTATAAAATCAAATATCTGAAATGCATGTTTTCCATTGAATTTTTACAGGTAACAAATTTTCTTCCGCTAAAATGTCCACTAAAGTACCCGCTAAAATGTCCTTTCAAACCTTCATAAAATGCGCCAAAATGTCCTTTCACACCTTCATAAAATGCGCCAAAATGTCCTTTCACACCTTCATGAAATGCGCCAAAATGTCCTTTCACACCTTCTTAAAATCCGCAAAAAAATGTCTTGCGTCCATTATAATATATGTACATGTATCATTCAAGATTAAATCTCTTCTGATTAAACTGGCACTAATATATTAGTCCAAGGATTAAAGTATCATGGTACATCATGGTACATGTATAAACTGGATATATCCAGTAGGGGATACACCTTTAGGGGCTATATCCAAAAATTCAACCAAACAAAGTGTGTTTAATACATGTTATAAAATGGTAAACATATAGTGGATCGATATGTTAAGCTGCCTTTATTGACTTCAGTTGTGCTCATCTCTTTTCTTACAGCAAAATATGGATCGCATTGGAGTATATGACGTATCAAGCAGACATTTTATATCTATACCGCGGATCCCCGTTTTTGTTTAAAAATAGGCATACAAAAGAATTAAAGGTTTTGTAGTTTTGAGTTCAATCTAGTGAAATCCTTGACCCCCTTAGCCCGATGGACTGAAAAAGCGTAAAACGTTTATGGTAATCCACTCCGTATTTTTTTAGTTTGAATTTCCCTTTTAAATCCTGTGTATATTAACTGGCGACGAAACTTTGATAAGTATGGGTCTGTAAAGCGCATTAAAGAAGCGCGATTAATGTATTTTTCTACATATTACATAACCTATACACATATGGGAATTTAAACATTTCTAAATATGTTTGTATTGTACTACACAGTTTGAATTACAGTGAACATGTTTGTTTTCCTGTGGAAAAGGTCAGCCGGTATTTAACTCTATCGATTGGTACAATTGGGTTAATGTGTGTATTTAAATAAAGTCAGTAAAGGTATTTTCCGGATGTATGTAAATAAATAAATAACATTTCATCAGTGACCAAATTTTTCACGAATTAACCGAATTACGACTAAATAATGAGACCTTGCTTTAGGAACATATATACGTGAAAATAGACCTATTTACAATAATTTTTATTTCCATCAAATAATTGAATTGGTTCGTATTTTAAGAAAATGGTACGTATATATGATCAGTTTTTTTATATTGATGATTCTCGCATTTTCCACTCCAGATTTATCCTTTTTGAGAGAAAAATGGAGCTTTGAGCAGTTAACTGCAATAACTCGTGAAACGGTGATCTTTTGTTTAAATTAAATATGTATTGTTTAAAGTGACAAAAAAAAAAAAAAAAAAGAAAAAACCTAATGTCGAGCATTTGCATTTTAATTAAGAGAAAATGTATGACTTGTAGAGACTAAGAAAAAAGTTACAACATACAGTAAAGTGTAATATATAAAAGACCGTGATTGCACAAAATGTAAAAAAAAATGTACATAAAAAAGAAAACTTAATATGAAAGGATAAAAAGTGTACAGGACTGTTTAAATACAATCCAAATCGTAAATAATTCATAAAGTTGAACTCATCCTCTACTTCGATTTTAAAAAGGAACATAATCGATCTTCTATTGGGATTTTTTTCAATCAGAAGTTAACTATTACTTATTCTTATCTTAGCATGGCATTTTCAATATTGGCTCTGGTATCAGCTCTTGACCGATAGTGGCCCTCGGGCTCAATATAGGAGTCTCGGGATGATATCAGGGCTATACATGTAATATAATCTGTAAGTGTCTTGAAAATGTAAGAATACAGACTTTGTTGAATTTATTTAGAAATTGAGAAAAAATTATGACTCATTTTTGTCGATCCTACGACTTTTGTCACGGAAACGAGACATAGTGATCCTACATCCCGTCGTCGTCGGCGTCAACAAATTTACATTTACCATGTGGTTAAATATTTTAAAACATTAATAACTTTCTCACTTGTATCGGAGTGTGTTCGACTCCGATCTTAATTGACAAGGATTGCCAATTTTCCTACTGAAGATCGGTCGTTCTCTCCGGGTACGCCGGATTCCTCCACCAATAAAAACTGTCAGCCGCGAAATAGCCAAATGTGCTGAAAACGGCGTAAAACCCCCAACTAAACAGACAAAACAAACAATATAAATGGACTTAGTTTTTCTCCCTTTGGTGTTTTTTGACTTTACTAATTAAGTTTTTAAAACATTAATTAGTAAAGTCAAGAAACACCAAAGGGATATTCGAAGGAGGGGAAAATCGAAACAACTGACAAACTCCGGAGAACAACGAAGACAAGACCAAAGCAATACAAGCACTACAATTAAAAACTGGATACTATCTTTTGATCAAGAACAAGCTTCTGTCAAAGTTTGGTAAAATTCCAGAATGGTTTAAGAAAGTAATTCTGAAAAAAACCGTCTCCCAAATGAAAATGGACCTGTTCCATTGATGTCCCTTCCTCATAGCGGATTTGACATGGGCAGCATGGCGGGTATCCTGCAAGAAGCAGAGACTGCTTACTCTTCCGGAGCACCTGAGTTTACCCCCGGTTTTTTGGTGGGTCCATGTTGTTCGTATATTTTTAATTTTTAGCTCACCTGGCCAAAGGCCATGTGAGCTTTTGTCATCACTTGGCGTCCGTCGTCCGCCGTCTGTCATCCGTTAACTTTTCACATTTTAATCTTTTATGTAAGGTCCTTAATAAAGTTTGCTCATTTTGTCCCGATCGGAAAATTAAACATGGCGGCCATTAGTAATTGTTTATTTTAATTGGCTCAGTTTTAAAAAATCTTCTCCTCTGAAACTGCTAGGCCAAATGGAACAAAACTTGCCAGGAAGCATATGGGATGTCCTTAATAAAGTTTCCTTATTTCGACCAAATCGGACTACAAATATGGCCGCCATGGGCAGTTCTTGTTTCTGATTGGCTGATATAAAAAAATCTTCTCCTCTGAAATTGCTTTGCCAAATGGAACTAAACTTGACAGGAAGCATATATGGGAGGCTGTTTACAAAGTTTCCTCGTTTCGTCCCGATTGGGCTACAAACATGGGCCGTCATGGGCAATTCTTGTTTCTCATTGATTGATTTTTTTTCTGGAACTGCTTGGCCAAATGGAATGAAACCTGACAGGAAGCATCTACGGGATGTTCTGTACAATTTTGTCCAGATCGGACTATAAATATGGCCACCATGGACAGTTTTTGTTTCTGATTGGCTGATTTAAAAAATCTTCTTTTGTTATATCACTGGGCCAAATAGAACGAAACTTGAGAAGAAGCATAATTATATGGGAGGTCCTTTATAAAATTTTCTCATTTCGTCTCTGTTGGACTACAAATATGGATGCCATGGGCAGTTCTTTTTTTTGATTGGCTGATATAAAACAATCTCCTCTCTTTGCTTTTCGCTTTGCCAAATGGAACGAAACTTGACATGAAACATCTATGGGAGGTTCTTTACAAAATTTCCTCATTTCGTCCCGATCGGGCGACAAACATGGTCGTCATGGGCAATACTTGTTTCTCATTGGTTGATTTAAAAAAAATATTTCTGGAACAACTTGGCCAAAACTGTCAGCCAAACTTGACAGGAAGCATCTATGGAAAGTCTTTTATGAAATTTAATTTTTTTCATTCTAGTTGGACGACAAACATGGCTGCCATGGGCAATTCTTTTTATGATATAAAGAAATCTTTTTCTCTGAAACCCCTTGGTCAAATGAAACGATACTTGACAAGAAGCATCTTTGGGAGGTTTTTAACAAATTTTTCTCATTTTGTCCAGATCATGCGACAAACATGGCCGCCATGGGAAATTCTTGTTTCTGCCAAGTGAGCGATAAAGTTAATTGTAGTGCTTGTATTGTTTTGGTCTTGTCTTCGTTGTTTCCGGAGTTTGTCAGTTGTTTCGATTTTCCCCTCTATGAATATCACTTTGGTATTTCTTGACTTTACTTATCAAGCAGATGTTGTCCCATTCTTTGTACAGTCTGGATTTTAGTGTAATGAAAGACAAAAGTAATTATTATGTAAATTCTGTAATTACTGAGGAAAAAATTCCAAGGTTACTTTGATATTCATGATGTACTCTAATTAGTTTCCCTGTAATAAAACAAAGTTATATAATTTGAATGCACTTGAAAGTCTGACAGATTCGTGTTGTGTTATATCTTGCAGGTTGAAAGAAATATATGTCATTTTTACAGATACTTATGGTATAACTGGGACTAATGAAAATTGAAATGTTTTTTTAGGAATTACCCTTTCTGACATTGATTTGTTTGCCTAACGAGCAGATACACTTATACTAAAATTAGTTGCGTACAATTCCCCATTTTTAGATTTACCCGTCCTCACAAGTTAGTTGTCCTGTGTCCTAGTGCGATCGTGAAAACCAAAAATAATCGTAAAACATAGTTGTGAGCAATAGAATGAAATTGGCCCAAACACGATAGCAAAAATCCAGGACAGGTCAACTTTGTCAGAAGGAAATAAAACCTTACTTTTAAAAGAACATTTCAAGATTTTTCAATACAATTTATTTCAGCAGAATAAATATGAATTACTGATACCTATATTTGTTTAGTTTCTGTTGCCACGTTACATTTATAGCCCAAATGCCCTTCTTGCCTAGATGTTTTATTTCTAAACTTTTTATGACGTGACCATGTGACATCAGTTACTTGGATTCAGGGCTTTTTTGTTTGTATTGCTTACAATGTTTTGATGATTTATTTTACTTTCCCAAGTTTTATCACAAGCGTTCCTGATGAAGATTAATTCATAAATGCTAATTGTACCCAAGAAAAACTGTCATACTTGATACTGCTGCCGTTTAACTGAAAGTGAGCGAGACTGATATAATCCCATAAGTATTCGTTTTGTCTTCATTGACAGATTACATAGTAGATATATTTGTAGTGTGACTCGTTAAATGGTAAAAAAAAAAATCAAAACTTCTGGTACTTTAAAGAAGTCTGAAAACCATTCAATTAGCAATGAAACAAACAAACAAAAAACAGTTTCATGATTCTTGACAATTTTGTGATACAATTATCTGATTGCAGAATTCAGGAGCGGTACAGTTCTTTGTGGATTATGATAAAAGCTATGGAAACTATATTGTGGATGTGGACGGGAATACCATGTTGGATCTGTATACCCAAATAGCATCAATTCCTATAGGTTTGTGATATCAATGAAACCATTTAGATGCAAGTTTTAAACACTTTGTTTTTTTGATACAATAGTCAGAAGGTTTATTATGTAAACACAGCCGAATTTGGTTTTCATATATAAATTATAAAAAAAAAACTGTTTCTTTTTAATTCTCGAATTTCCAAAATAGAGCCGTCTAGCGGTATCAGCGGAAGATTAACTTGTTTTAGCCATTCCTTGTGTCCTTCAATTTTATGTTTCTACATCTATATATATATGTTGTTTTGTCTCCTCTGCTTGTGAATTATTGTAAAAATGTAAGATTCATAAATGATTACTCAGTATGTCTGATTAATTTTAAGCTCACCTGTCCTAAAAGGACTTGTGAGCTTTTGCCATCACTTGGGGTCAGTCGTCCGTCCGGGTCGTAAACTTTTTCAAGATCTTATCCTCTTATCCTCTGAAATCGCTGAACCAATTACAGCCATACTTAGTCTGAATGATCCTTAGGGTATCTAGACGTTATGTTTTATTGTCTTGTCCATCAAGAAAAATGGCCGCCATGGCTAAAAATAGAACATAGGGATGAACTGCAGTTTTTGGCTTATATCTAAAGCATTTAGAGCAAAACTAACGGGGTACAAATGTAGTCAAGTCAAGATCTACCTGCCTTGCAATTTTCAGACGAATCGGTCAACCTTTTGTTAGGTTATTGCCCTGAATTGTTAATTTTAAGGAAATTATGCACTTTTTCGTTATTATCTTGAATATTATTATAGATAAAGACAAACTGTAAAAGTAAAACTATTCGGCAAAATAAGATCTACAAGTAAGTCATGACCAAAATCGTCAATTGACCCCTTATAGGAGTTTTTGCCTTTGAAAGATTATTTACATGTAAACAGTAATTATCAGTAAAAATAATGGTCTGACATATTGTCACAGATGTTAAGAGCATAACTGTAAATTAATTAAATGGTAGCTGTACAAGTAAAATGGAGGGTCAAGGTTCAAGGTCATTGAAATAGTCCATAGCAACTGATGAAAAAAGTATTGTGCCTAGCAATCATATATATTTGGGTTCAGGGTTCTATATTTTAGCTGTACAAGTCAATATCAAGGCGAAAAATACTACGGTATACATTAAATGGCAAAAATAATCAGTGATGCAAGATCTACACAAAAAATAAGAGATGATCGATTCAGGCTCTTGGGAGCCTTTTGTTTGCATTTGCTCGGCAACGTTTTGTGTTTTTTCCATATATTTTTGCCTAAGCACTTATTAGAAATGCATAATTTTAGTCTATCTTAAGTGGACAAAAATAATGTTTGGAGATAATTTTTCAAATTTTACATGTGTGAAACATACATTAAAACATTGGTAAATTTTGTTTGCAATGTTTCCTAGTTTTATATAATATGTGGGCTCTTATTTCCAGTGGCCCAGCTAAATCTTACAAAAGCTGTTCTAGGTCAGAGAAATCTCAGACCAGTATTATTTTAAACATCACACATCACATTAAAGGTTATATAGAATGTTTTTTATTTGTATATTGTATCTAAAATTTTAGATTGTAAATTTGTAATTAATGTAAATATAAGATTCTTACTCCCTTTTCAGGGTACAATCACCCAAGACTTCTGGAAGCCATCCAGAAAGAGGAGAATCTAGTAAGTTCACCAAATGAGTATATGATCAGATTTTCTAAATATAATTTTTTTGTCTAAAGGCTTGTTTGCATTGGTAAGAATTGCTTGGAAGATTCACATATACAATACAGTTATAATGTAATTTCATTGTTTGCGATGTTATTTTTTCCATGTTTTACAAGGGAAATATGTCCCTTATACATGATCTATAGTATCAGGAAGACTGCGTTTTCGCAAATCGTACAGAATACACATGTACTAAAAAGATCTACTTAAAAATGATGCTTTCAGTGCAATATGACAAATTTCAACATTTGTGACATTACAGTTCATAAACATTGTATATGAGCATGTAAGAGTTATCCGCCAATGAGACCACATCCTGTTAGATTGAACATGAGAAAATAATTTATGAAGTGCATCTAGGGTTTTTTCACTTGTTCACCAGCAATAAGCAATAGGTTACACGCGCATGACACACACGATGAGCATGTAGAGTTATACGCCAATGAGACCTCAAAGCGAGAAAAAAATTTATGAAATCATCAAGATGTTTTTGCATGAAACGCACTAGGTGGCTTAAATAAACAATATTATTGACTAACAATAGAATATCAGCCTAAATATGATAAAACCTGTCAATACAATACAAAATGTCAAAGTACGCCAATACGACACATACCCGTCTAATATGCCGTATTGACTAGTCTTTATGACATATTGGACTGGTTATGCGTTAAAGGGTCATATTGAACTAGTCAATATGACATATTGGACTGGTTAGTCAATAAAGGTATAATTGTGCAAGGTTTTCCATATTGGCTTAGTTATTGGTCCTTGGCTAGCAATATTGAACTTCGGCTTCGCCTCAGTCCAATATGATTTGCCTTGGATCAATTACTAAGCCAATATGGAAAACCTTACGCAATAATACTATAGTATTAAACAGTTAGCACCACAAATCCCCAAATAAAAACAGAAATACATGTAAACATAAAACAATAGGCAGACACAGCACAACCACTGACAAAGCGATCCTGAATATGAACAGTCAGAAATAGAAATTGGGGTATGAACAATTTTAAATCCATTGTCAGTGGTTAAGAAAAGGCATACAAAGAATACAAAATAATCATAATAGTACGTTTTTTGACAAGTATGAATGTAACATGCCCTGCATAAAAACAGCTGACACGCGTCAGTTAGCTCAAAGTACTAACTGCGTGATAATAATATCACGTCCTCCCAACTTCCAGATTCATTACAGGTAAAAAAAAGATTAACATTGGCTACGAAACAGTGGAAAAACCTCACCATATCGTATCATTTTCTTCCTGTTTCTAAAGAATTATACGAATAAATATACTTGTTGACAGTATAAGTGTGTATTGTCTGTATACATGTCATACAAAATATTTTTAGGTGTACCAGGCCTACTAACTATATTTAATTTTATTTCGCTTGATTTGGACTAAATTTTAAAATATGAAAATACAATTTTAAGGAATCAACCATTTGATTTTTAGGGGAAAAGGGCAAAGAAGCTATCTTTGAATAATACACTACTGCTTGATTCAAGATAACATTTAGTGCTTTTTTTAGACTGATATTTTTCAAATTTTGTATATTGAATTATTTTCAAAATCCTTCCTTTTCATACCTGCACTGCCACACGCATACATCAAAAATCAAATGGTTGCTACCAATATGTGGCGATAAAAGAGCCTAAATATTAATATACGCTCGTCCAAGGAGGACAGGGACACTTGTACATGAAATTAAGGCACGAAAATAGAGGGCAGTTATTTTTTTATTTCACAAGTTCTTGCTATTTGAAGTTGTAACATATAATTCATACAAGTTTTAAATAAATTAAATAAATTGGATGTAAAAGTTAGAAATAAGCGTTCAGTTTCGGACATGAATATTTATAATCAAAACAGAAACAGTTACAATATTTGTTATCGGTTATAAACAATAATCTCACTGACCCATTGTGTTGTTGTCTTGAATCGATTTTCCTCCACGTGGATTTACTTTAAGATCATGAAGATAATATAGTACATGCATACTTATTCCTCTCATGCATAACAATAGACATTGTTAAATTTTCACATTATTCAGCTTTATTTTAAAATTCCGTGAATATAATATGTTTGTTCAGTTTTACTAAATTACCACACCTTTTTAGCTGAAAACTACGCTCTGAACTAGTTTTCAATCTCTTTCACAGCCAATGTTTGTTCGGAACAGATTTTTCAACCATAATTGTGTGTATAAAAATGGGGTACTCACACTTCACATGTGAACTATTTCATCGAAATTTTGAAATGACTCAGTATATTATTTTTTTTAAACCATATTAACCAATTGCTATGAATTAGAGATTGGTGGGCGTGGTGTAGAAAAAAAACTCAGACATCAGTATAACAAATTAGTAATTGATGGAAATGATTTCTTAAAATTAGGATATAAGGTTATTGTCAAATAGTGATGGATTTCACTAGTCGGATGTATTAGAAATATTCTGTTTATTGTTATGAACAAGGTGAAGTAGTCAGAGGTCCTCTGACTTCAAATCAGCTGGCTTCAAATGGAACAATATATCTGATATAAAACTGTTAAAAAAATCAGATTCTATGTAGAATCGGCAGTTATCACTGTATAACAGTTTCACCACTTTCAAATATATAGCTATTTTGTTTCGCTGAGAAATTACACAGTTCACTTTTTGTCTTTTGAAAGATTTTTTAATCATATGCACCCGACTAACTAAAAATCCTGGATCGAGCCAGCAATAAGGACAGTTCAAAGATTCTGAATTACAGAACAGTTGATACAGAAAAAAATTCCGGTTTTCGTGGTAATTAAATTTGAAAGTCACAAATAAAATAAGTTACTTGCGATCCTCGATACAATCAACAATTTCAAGTTTTCTAAGTAACATGTGCTCTGGTGCCTCATTACCTTAACAAATTGTGAAAAAGGCCAACTTGCGTCATTGGAATATCGGACTGAGTCTGAAGATATTATTTATAAATCCATTTAGTGTCTCTGTCCTCCTTGATTTAGCTTCACGGTAAGTATGATTATCACTTTAAATACATAAAAAAATTGTTAGATAAAATGTTCATTTTGTAGTTTCCTACAGATTCCGGAACCGGAGGATAATTGACACCGAGGTAACAATTGTACAAAAGTACACGTAGATGCCGATACTGTCTATATATAACCACTTGCTTATATGTACCGCACTGTAGTTATTGTCACATTTCAATAAAAGTCTTAGTAAATAAATTTATACGATTCGTCAAAAGAAAAAAAAAAAAAAATAAGTAAATATTTTAAAAATAAACTGCCCAGTTTTTGTCTGACAAAAATTCGATGACTGATATTATCTGGCGTTCTTGTAAATAAAATAAAAGTTCAGTCAGGACCATTTGACTGCAAATATATAACTAACAGACCATTTAGGGTGGCAAAAATAAATCCTTGGAATTTTCGATTTATGAAATCTCTAACTGTGGCAACATACATTTTGGAAATATATTCTGCAACAGACTGATATCATATGTAAATACGTGATGTATATGGTATGCGTTAATGAGACAAGGTTCTATCAAGCCTATATGTTTATATGATCTATCCTTGAGCTAAGTTTGGTTATTTAGCTGAAAAGATGTAAAAAAAAAATATTTTTAACCCTTACTTCCGTCATTATTATTTATTGATATGTTAAATGAAATTTAAAATGAATACAAGTCAATACATATCCAGCCGATATCATTAATTAATATTAAATTAACTTCCAAACCTTTACCACGGAATTTTATGTTATCTGTAAGATATAGACGAACGGTTGGACTTGTACATCATTTAAATGTAAACCATCTTCGTATACAATTTCCCTGAAGATGCTACCTTTTTAACCGCCAAAAATCTGCTTATAATTACAGACATAACTTTGCTCATATGTCTTTTTCTTTTTGTTGATTATAATTGTTTTATTTTCAGTATGCTTTTATAAACAGACCAGCATTGGCTGTTCATCCACCTCGTGACTGGATGAAAAGACTACAGTCCTCTTTGCTAAACGTACGTACCGACGCCATAGATATTATCACTTCTAGTAAGAGAGCGGAATGAACTTGTAACCATTATTTATTCTTCACTTCGTATGAAAATGGTGCCCAATGCATTAAATGGAATAATGATATAATCTATATTTTGTAGGTGGCACCCCCTGGAATGAATGAAGTGCAAACTATGGCATGCGGTGCCTGTTCCCTTGAGCATGGAATGAAAGCTATGTTTATAGCTTATCAGGTAAGTGTATAATGTACAGATATTCTTGATACCAAAGTTTTATGTGAGCTGTTGCCATCACGTGGTGACCATCGTCATCGGGCCTCATCGAAAATGATTGGTTGGAAAACATGGCAGCAACGGCGGCACGTAGTTCAAATTGCAAAAGTATGGGAAATCACATTTCCGTCTACTCCGAAGTCAATCACAATTGGTAGAATGCTGTATGGAAGGTCCTCACGAAACTACAAACAATCCCAGTTTGATTCTTATAAATTAAAAAAATTGCTTGTAGAGACGTTCATAGATTCTGATCAGATAATTATCAAAGAAGTTCCCGTCTGAAAATATAAAGCCAAATACAGAATTTATGACTGGAACAAACATGGCGGCAATTTTCCCATTTAAACCTAAGAGGAAATCACATTTTTGTCCTCTCTGAAAAAAAAAAACAGGGAATCTTAATCATACTTGTTACATTGTATGAATGATACATCGACGATGATCGGAAACACAAATTCACTTTACGCTTACATAAAATCTGATTGGTCAGTCTTCAGAGATCTAGATTATAGATAAAAGTATATATAGATTCGTAAACGCCAGACTTGACACCATTAAAAATGTATACAAGACTCATTAGAAATAACTGCGTATTCAAGTAGGTGGTAGAAGTATGTATCAACACGGTTTCGGTATTTTTAAGTTAAGCTTTGAAACACAAAATTTTTTAGCAAGAGTTCCTTCTCAAAGGTCTTGTGTTGGCTAAAAACTCTTTAACAGCATTTATATCCAATGAATATGCATCACATGAAAAGAGTTTTTATAAATCAATCAGATTTTTGTCAAGATTTGGCAGTTTCTTAATAGCATCATGTACATCCGGTTACATTAAATTCCCAGTTAAGTTGGATTTAAGTGTTTGACAGGGTATTATATCCCCGGATTACATCTCTTCTATTTTGGTTTCACGTCTGTGATGAATTTTTTTAGTTTGTAACTAGTGATATCCTCTGCTTGCAAATTTATATTCCAAAGTCATTAGATGTTTGTTAAAATCCGTTGCTTTTGGTTCTTAAAGTGACGAATTGTTCTATCATATTTGCCGTTATTTTTTTCTCTGAAAGAGCATTGTTGTTATCGAAAATACATTCCTAGAAGTCGACAAAAAGAAAAATTAACTGAAGAATTAAGTGAAATTAGAAATTTCTATTTTTTCCGTTATATAAAAGTCTCTGCAAATGGTTACTTTGCCAGGTGAGCGATTTGGGTTCCTAGGAGTCTCTCGTTTGGAATAATTTCATAAAGTATAAGCGGGCTTACCATATTGAACAAAAACATGGAACACATTTCACTATACGAAAAAAACCCAATTCTGGTAACTGAAGTTTATAAATGCAACTAAACTTACTTATTACAGAGAAAGAAGCGTGGTGGACAACCCCCGACCAAAGAGGAACTCCAGACTTGCATTACAGGTCATCCCCCGGGAAGTCCAGATCTATGTATATTGTCATTCAAACATGCATTCCATGGAAGAACAATGGGTAATTTCCTAATATATATATATAAAATATATGTGTGAAGATTAGATGTGTGACATTTTATGAAAGAAATAAACAGGAAATGTCTGATTCAAAATTTTTCTCGCTTTTATATCACTTTTCATCGGATTTATGTTTTTTTACGTTTTATCTCTTTTCCTTAGTTTAAACTTTTTTATTTATAGTGGATTGGGAAACAAGTTATACCAACTTATACTAATCCCTCTCCACTTTGCGGATGCGAGAGCGGCTACAGGGCGGCCTCTGTAGCGGCATTTTAGACTACTCTTTTTCGACATCTACAGAGGGATCTTTAACGAGCTAAGGGTGTTGCTCTCCATTAACACGGGACAGCCATTTTTCGTCCCCATCCGACGTACTAGCATCGTTAATCGAGACCATCCTCGCAAATGGTGCCGATAGGGCGTCGAAAATTTGATCTCTGAAATTTTCATCCCGAACGGGAGTCGAACCAGGGACCTTTTGCTTCGTAGTCCGATGCGCTAACCACTACACCACTGCGCCCTTTTCCTTTTTTCTTGGTTTTCGGAATAGCGATCAAAGGGGTCAAATGAATAATTATTTATTTCTTAACGGTTACAATGATACACATGTACTGCACTAAAATATATTTATACCTATGCCTTATATATTTATTTGTGTTACAGGAGCGCTGGCAATTACCCATAGTAAGCCTATACACAAACTGGACTTTCCTGTTCCTGATTGGCCAATGGCATCTTTCCCAATACTAAAATATCCATTGGAAGAGTATGTCAGGGAAAACCAGGCGGAAGAGAAGAAATGTTTGGAAGAAGTACATGCAGATAAATTTTTCTATTATTTGTTTTCAAAAGTTCCCCAGAATTGTTTAAATCTGCGTTCATTAGATATTCTTTGGTAGGTTTTCATTTCATTGTTCATGTTATCTTGGGTTGGTTGCGCCATACTCAATATCTGAATAATTTAAAATATTGATTGTTTGGCTTCCAGCTTATTTAAAGTAAAGAAAGGTTCGTGCAGGTTTTTTCAAAGTGTAAAAAATTTAGTATAACTACAGGGACTTGTTTCCTGCCCCTCTCTCTCTATAAAAAACCAATGTGTTCAAATTGATTGCTAGATGAAAAAAACATTCTGTTTTCTATTAATTAATGTAGATACAAAAATGATTTCAAAGTTTTATGTAGTAGTTGCTTGTAGTCGCTGTGGTTTACATTGCATATTATTTCAAACGGGGATTGATTTTTTAGAAAAATAAAATTGAATAGAAAACATACATATTGAAAACTAATGTGGATATGACCTGTAAGTATGAAAGATCACACACAGCAGTTTTTATTAATACCTAATAAGCGGTTTCTGTTCCTAGTCTAAATATCCAATCACAGAATACATGCAAATTTTCCTCACTCCAGCTTCCAGTAGAAAGGTTCGGTTATTCTCGGATGAATTCATTTATTTGTTCTCCAACGACAGTATATCAGTTATATATGATTAATTATAGGCAGAAGACCTGATTTGTAGTTGGAATAAGAAAAACCGACCAGTTGTTGGTTGTGTGATAGAACCAATGCAGGCAGAAGGAGGAGATAACTTTGCCTCTCCTGAATTCTTCCAGGAATTACAGAAAATCTGCTTAAAAGTGCGTGTTTAAAATAAAATATGATTTTTGTTAAATTATTGGTTGGATTTACAGATACAACGTTCTTTTTCTAAATTAATTAATCATAGTCTTAAATAAAATGATCGTATTAAGATTTACGAGAAAAGGTCCTATTATCTTAAGACATACCGGATTTTCCCTTTACATCTGATCTTGGCATATTTGATAAAGCTTTGGATTTAGTCAGCAACAAACGCATAACAGGAAATGTCAGCATTGGCAAATAATCAATTAACTTCACCCAATCGATAGAACTTCAGACAAAAAATAAGATAATTTAAAAGCCCAAAACACAAACATCGAAACAACGAAGTCAAGGTAGTCTGACATTGGTCATTTTGTTGGTACACTGTTGGGGAAGGGCATACTTTGGAAACAATTTACTTATCAATAATATATAGTATCTGTCTACAGATACAGAAATAAACAATGGACACATTACATAGTTAGTTTAAACTTATTTATTTTTAGTGGATTGGGAAACAATTTATACCAACTCATACTAATCCCTCTCCACTTGGCGAATGCGAGAGCGGCCCCTGTAGCGGAATTTTAGCCTATCTACAAGAGAGTCTTTAACGTGCTAAGGGACTGCCATTTTTTGTCCCCATCCGACTGACTAGCATCTTTTATCGAGACCCTCGTCGCAAATGGTGTATGGCGTTGCATTCTCCTTATGATTGCTGTTAAATGTGTAATAATTATGACTGTACCGTGACGTACTTTGATTGTTTCAGTACGATGTCAGTTTAGCTATAGATGAGGTACAAACAGGGTGTGGCACAACTGGAAAATTCTGGGCCCATGAACATTTTAATTTACCGGAGTCGCCAGATATTGTAGCTTTCAGTAAGAAGATGTTGACCGGTGGGTTTTACTATAAAGCCCGTTACAGACCTCATGAGGTAAAGTAATATTTGTATACTTTTTCTCATTTATATATGTAGATTTTCCAGTATTCATATTGTTTTAATTCCAATTGATTATTGTTGATTATGATTGGTCGACAACATGACGTCTGGGATCTTTTATTTTCCGTTAAATGACGTTCAGCGTATGAATGTATGACCCAAAAGTGACATTTTAAACCGCTCATTTCTGTCTTATTTTGCCGAAAAATGTAAATATTATGGAATTATAAGTAATAAGAGGTCTTTATTCAGTTTCTCAGTGAACTGGTCTCCTTTAAATTGCTTCAAAACAACTCTTATTAATATGGAAATGGCATATATTTTATCTTATAATTTTTTCTCCAAAATAAGCCATTCATATTTCAGGCATTGAGGATTTTTAATACATGGGTTGGAGATCCATCTAAAGTGGTTTTACTTGAGGCAGTTATCAGAGTCATAGAGGAGCAAGATCTACTGTCACGAGTCAATGATACCGGAACATATTTCTTTTCTGGCCTATATGATTTACAGGTAAAAACTGTTTCACAATAAATCATACTATATAATAAATTAAAAAGTTTCACTTATAAAGAATGACATAAACAAAGATTTAATCTCCATCGTGGTCATCAAGAATATGAGAGATCCACCTTAATATAAGTTGGATAATAATTACGTTTAGTGATCTGATCACAAATTAACATCTTTCTGATTATTGCCAAGACACTGAAACTAAGAAAAAAAAAATAAATTTGTGTTACTGACTGTTCTGGCAAAGGAATAGTTCTTGCCATGACTATTCTGGCAAAGGAGTAGTTCTCGCCATGACTGTTCTGGCAAAGGAGGAGTTCTTGCCATGACTTTTCTGGCAAAGGAGTAGTTCTCACCATGACTGTTCTGGCAAAGGAGTAGTTCTCGCCATGACTGTTTTGGCAAAGGAGGAGTTCTCGCAAAGACTGTTATGGCAAAGGTGTAGTTCTCGACATGACTGTTCTGGCAAAGGAGTAATTCTCGTCATTACAATTGGTATACCAGAAAACTAGCGGAGTGATCAATATTGTGGGTAAAAAATTGTATGAACTCACGTTCATCACATGATATTCAATGGTGTCTTTATTCCTATTTTCAATGCACAGGGTGCGGTGGCGAGAAATGGTCACTTGCGACTAGATGTCGGCTATGAGTATAACGATAAACAAATATGTGATAATAGGCATAAACTCAATTATGGTGGTTTCTTCACAAACGTAATTTGTTATTTTAAGTACATCGTATCAAAAGATATAGTACTCTAAAGAAAAATGCTGGGCGATGTGATTCTACCTAATAATGGAAATGGAGACAACTCTAACACCGCTGCCTTTGTCTCCGATTCCATTTTTGAAATTTCAGTCTTAGTTAATTTTCCGGGAAAAAGTTTTAAGTGTGATGGATACCTTCTGGTCTCTCTCGATTTCTCTTGGATATTTATGTATAATTACTGAAATAAACATTTTGAAAATTCCTGTACCTTGCATTTGTCCTCTCATTACAGAACAAATATCCAGATTTACTGAGTAGGGTTAGAGGTTTAGGTACTTACGGATCTATTGATCTACCTTCTACAGAAGTAAGAGATAATGTTATCAACAAACTCAGAGCCAAAGGTAAGACACGAAAAAGAACGATGGATCATAGCAAACTGATATACATTTTATATTTAATTGTTACTTCTATCAAAATGCTGGGATTGTCTTATCATTTTTCTTATTAAGTCTCCCAACGAAATGGTACACGAGTTCGTACATGAGTCCTTATTGGATGCCGGGGTATCCTTGACAAGTGTGAGAAATTCACAGATTATCAAAAGTGCAGCTCACATTTATTTATTTTCATATTTGGACTAAAGTACCTGTTTGGCTGCAATTTTGTTGTTGGTGTTAAATTTAGCTCTTGTTTTGACAGGCTATTAGTAGTAGTGATCAACTACCAGGACCACCCGGCCGAGGAGGCCACGTTTACTTTAGAAAAATTTTGCACCGGGTGAGGATTGCGATTTGAAAAAGTCATATATATTTGGAAAAAAATAATATATACTTTTTTTTCTTTTAGGGGTACATACAGGTGGGTGTGGAGATAAATCTATAAGGTTCAGACCGACTCTCACATTGGAAAAACATCATGTAGATATATTCCTGGATCGTTTCAACTGTGTCATCAATGAATTAAACTCCGCAGAAAATCTGAAAGTTAACACGGCTTAGATTTAACTGAACAAGTAATAACATTTATTATGCCAAAGAATATCAAGCTTTAATGCTTTATTAGTATAATATTTTTTAGAGAATTTTATTATAATCGTGATTACGATTATAATTACTTATTATGATCTGTGATGATGAAAATGATTATTATTATTTATTTGTTCTTATTCTAATGCTATAATATGAGTGAAAGAATAACCTGGTATGCTGTTGAACAAAATATTGTACATTTTCTGTCTTTTTTTTTGTAGTAAAGTAAAAGAGTATTTTTTTGAAATTATGAAAACAAAGTAGAATTGACATTTAAGGAACTTAGAAAATACAGAATTATATTTATTTTTGTACATGATTTTTTATACGACCGCAAAATTTTTGCGGTCGTATATTGGTATGACGTTGGCGTCGTCGTCGTCGTCGTCGTCTGCGTCGTCGTCCGTCGTCAGCGTCATCGTCCGAAGACATTTGGTTTTCGCACTATAACTTTAGTATAAGTTAATAGAAATTTATGAAATTTAAACACAAGGTTTATGACCACAAAAGGAAGGTTGGGATTGATTTTGGGAGTTTTGGTCCCAACAGTTTAAGAATTGGGGGCCAAAAAAGGGCCCA
The DNA here is from genome assembly GCA_028015205.1 of Mytilisepta virgata. Lineage (NCBI taxonomy): Eukaryota > Metazoa > Mollusca > Bivalvia > Mytilida > Mytilidae > Mytilisepta > Mytilisepta virgata. The sequence continues at coordinate 75,216,703 of CM051521.1, forward strand.
ATAAGCATTTTTCCTGGTTTTCGCACAATAACTCTAGTATAAGTAAATAGAAATCTATGAAATTTTAACACAAGGTTTATGACCACAAACGGAAGGTTGGGATTGTTTTGGGGAGTTTTGGTCCCAACAGTTTAGGAATTAGGGGCTAAAAAAGGGCCCAAATAAGCATTTTTCTTGGTTTTTGCACAATAACTTTAGTATAAGTAAATAGAAATCTATGAAATTTAAACACAAGGTTTATGACCACAAAAGGAAGGTTGGGATTGATTTTTGGAGTTTTGGTCCCAACAGTTTAGGAATTACGGGCCAAAAGGGTCCAAAATTAAACTTTGTTTGATTTCATAGAAAATTGACCTATTGGGGTTCTTTGATATGCCGAATCTAACCGTGCATTTAAATTCTTAATTTTTGGTCCCGTTTTCAAATTGGTCTACATTAAGGTCCAAAGGGTCCAAAATTAAACTTGGTTTGATTTTAACAAAAATTGAATTCTTTGGGTTCTTTTATATGCTGAATCTGAACATGTACTTAGTTTTTTTATTATGGGCCCAGTTTTCAAGTTGGTCCAAATCGGGGTCCAAAATTAAACTTTGTTTGATTTCATTGAAAATTGAACTATTGGGGTTCTTTGATATGCCGAATCTAACCATGCATTTAGATTCTTAATTTTTGGTCCCGTTTTCAAATTGGTCTACATTAAGGTCCAAAGGGTCCAAAATTAAACTTTGTTTGATTTTAACAAAAATTGAATTCTTGGGGTTCTTTGATATGCTGAATCTAAACATGTACTTAGTTTTTTTATTATGGGCCCAGTTTTCAAGTTGGTCCAAGTTGGTCCAAATCGGGGTCCAAAATTAAAGCTAAAAAAGGGGTAAATTATTTTTTTTTTTGGGGGGGGGGGGCAATTCTCCACAGCATATTGTATTGCACAAGAAGCAAAAAATTGAATATAAATTCAAATCATATGACCAATTCTAAGTTCTTTATTTCAGTTATTCTGTGTCAGAAACCTATTGTGTGTCAAATATTTGAAGAAATTTTTTCTCATTTCATATTTCATAAATTAAAAAGAAAATTTCAAATTTTTTTAGCAAAAAAAGGGGGGGGGGTTACAATAAATTTTATTGTTTTTTGATTTTTTTTCGGAGGGGGGGGTCAATCTGCAACTTCATAGTGTATTGCACAAAAGCTAAAAAAAGGGGTAAATTATTATTTTTTTTTTGGGGGGGGGGGGCAATTCTCCACAGCATATTGTATTGCACAAGAAGCAAAAAATTGAATATAAATTCAAATCATATGACCAATTCTAAGTTCTTTGATTTCAGTTATTCTGTGTCAGAAACCTATTATGTGTCAAATATTTGAAGAAATTTTCAATTGCACAGTATTGCGCAATAGCAAGAAATCTTCAATTGCACAGTATTGCACAATAGCAAGAAATTGATATGTGTGCCCAATTTTAAATTTTAAATTGGTTATTTCTGATTTATATATAAAAACAAATAATACTGATATGGTTTGAATAGGTAAATTAAAAAATTTTAAGTTCTTAGACAACATTCATTCTGTGTCAGAAACCTATGCTGTGTCAAATATTTATTCACAATCCAAATTCAGTATTGTATCAAGCTTGAATGTTGTGTTCATAATTGCCCCAACTATTCAGGGTTCGACATCTGCGGTCGTATCTAGCTGCGCCCAGCGGAGCATTTTATTAAAAAATAAGTAAATTGGTGTAAATGTGTAGTTGCAGACATTGCTGTAAGTTTTCAGTTTAAATATGAAAGAATTTCGACAATTTAAGGTTTGGATTTTTAGATCAATTTATTTTTAAAAAATTTACGGGTAATATGTATTTCATTTAATTTTGGTATTAAATTTTGTGTTTTCGTCCGGAATGAGAACTTGACAAGAATGAGATGAATAAAAACACAACTACTTTATTAAATCCTTTTGGATATTTCATAAATCTGTTTTGTGTACAGATTTTGATAATGCATTTTTGTTGCATAAATGATGTTTAAAAGGGCTTTAATGTTTTTGCAGCTTATTCTTGTTACTTTATATAAAAGTATGTAAATAATATATTATTATATGGAAGAGAGGATATAATAAGAAGAGAGGATATAATGGATACATTTTTGTTTATACTTGTGTTATTCCCCATTTGCGAATATCGGAGTTGTCTCCCATATGCAAGAGTTATCTTTCCTGAAAATATTGAAAGGCCTTCATCAGATATAGAAAAATGTGGGAAGATATATCCAAAAACATATCACTTTCGTATATGGAGATATTGATAGGAAGAAAAAATATTTTGCAGGAAAATTACAATTTGTAGATTGGTATCTATGGAAGACACCTTCTCTAAAGAGCAGATAACTCCGTAAATGGGAGGCAACACCAGTTGATTCAGAATTTTTTATATTGATGTTTGAAGATGTTTTTAATGACATAAAGTTTAAAACAATGAGTGGTAACTTCAACTCCAGGAACAAACTGTTTAAAAAAATGTTGCTCAAGATTTAAAAAATCCCTTGTCACAAAGTTTACTAATGTTAAAACAGGCAAGGTTTACAACAACGACAGTCATTTTACATATTACAACAGAACCAAGGGAAATCCATGTTTTTATTAACCATAATATGTTTTTATTTTAGTCTTTAGATTGTCATAAAAATATCCTTGCCGTCTTGGTGACTGAATTATAAGTGTTCTGTCTCTTACATTTGTCTCTGTTTGATATTGTTTATTTTATTTGTTATAATATAAATCATTTAGACAATGTCTAGTTTTTCTAGCTAATCGCTTTTTTTGTTCAAAGATTTTGAAAAAATCTTATGAGATTCTAATTGTACATCATTCTGTATTGTGTACTAATTTATAATACAAAATTATTTTAGAACTCCAAGTTTAACTATTGTTTGCAAATATTAAAATATGAAGTAGAAAATAAAGAGTTTTAGACTTAATATTGAGGTTATAATTTTATAACATCACGTGGGTGTAATCGTCAGTATGTGTTGTATTTTACCCCATATCTGTTAGTTTTTCATATATTCAAAATAATAAAAAGTACATTCAAACCAATAAGAATAAGACTGCATAGAAAACTAAAGCACTACCAATGTGAATACACACGCACAACAAAAAGAAATAAATCGATAGAATAACAATAGTCTGCTCCGTTATAAACGGTACCGGTCACGATCCTAAAGAGGTACATCTGATAAAACGTTGATTCCAATAAGACATGAAATCTAACTGAAGATATCCAGTCTTATTTGTGAGACAGAACTTTTGTATCGGTAAAAAAACCATGATGAGAGACACAAGAATTTATTTCACAATACGCTATTACAACCACTTTGTCAACTACACCTCTCATTAACAAATTAAAGTCCCGATAACATGTAAAGTTAGTATCCGTATGACAAGGTGTATCACACGGACAAATAAAAAATGTTTTATTATATATATATATATATATATATATATATATATATATATATATATATATATATACATTGAAAGGTATCACACAGATAGAATTAAAAAATCTCATATTGCGTAGTTACAATTTATAAAATTTAGCAACATAAAAGATATGTTTATCAACAAAACCATTTGATTTTTACAGGGGGGAGCGGGGTTGGGGCTAGGATAAAATTTGAAATAAAAAGGCAGGACAAGGATTTGGGGCAAAATAAAGACAGGATCACTTTAGGTATGAAAAAAATGCAGGACCTGTGTCAATCTGGAAAGGGTTTGGTTTAAATGAAAATAAAAAAATGAGGCTATAAAAAAATGATATAGGGCTGATAAAGCATATGATATAAAAATTGCCATGTAATAATCTATATTTATTGCGTCTGCATGATTAAATAAACCATCGTATGTTCCATTGATTGATTGATTGATTGATTGGTTTTATTTGCTTTATCAGGCACAGAGTGCAACATGAGCATACAATGAAAAACATTCAACATATAAACAGATAATAACATAAGGATAATACAAACCTACACCAATGGAAAGACAAACAAAGAAAAACAAACATGAAAAAAAACACAGAGGAATCGGATGATATGATAATGCAAAGGTAGCCATCATTTCATAATAATTACAGCATATTATTTGAAAACATAACTTAAACGTTTTATAAATAATGACAGATTTTTCAACAGCTCTGTATGACATAATGATAGCATAGCAGCCATTTTAACAACATTACTATTTTGAACTTAATATTGTGGAATATATTTGACTCTAACAGATTGTATTTCCAAATTTGAACATATAAAAAGATAGTGAAATTCATCACCTATGACATTGTCAGCACATTTTGTACATATGCGATCTTCTTTCCTAATGTTATACCATCGACCAGTTTCAGTTGGGATTCTTAAATTACTTAACATAAGCTTAGTAATAAATCGGCGATGTATTTCTGGTAACCTTAATAAATAGATTTCAAGACCGAAATCTTGTTTAAATAAGGTATAAAAATTACCTCTAGAAGTATTTGCTAAATCATTGCGCCATCTTTGACAAAACTGGTCAATTAAAATTTGCTTCACACAGATTTTGATCCAAGCTATATTTAAAGGAATTTGATTGCGAAAAATGAGGGACATTCAAATATCATCAAAAATTTTTGCAATATTTTTGATATAAGGAAAATCATAACTACCATCCATACTTAAAGAAAAGAGTAATCTATATATACTTTGGAGGAAAGTTTATCTGACGTCAGTAATCTATTCAAATAACATAACATTCTTAATTTGATATTGATTTCTAATGGATAACGCCCAAGTTCTCCGTATACTAAACAATTTGGAGTAGTAATTCTCACCCCTAAAATTCTCTTCAAAAATTGTAAATGTACCTTTTCTATATAATCATTCTTTCCAATTCCTATAACTTCAGCTGCATACAAAAGAATATGAGAAATAAGCTAGTCAAAAACTTTAAGCTGAAGATCAATTGGTAAATGTAAATTTCTTGTCTTATAATAGACAGCGTACAAAGCTTTTTGAGACTGTTCAACCAATTTTTTTCTTGGCTGTATTAAAGTTATCATTGTACTGAAACAGAACGCCAAGATATGTGTCGGTATATTCTAACTCAGTATTGTTGAGTTTAAGCTTAATTTCAGGTTTGTATATTCCTTTTAGAAAAAATGACAACGTTGGTTTTGGTTGTATTAACCTCTAATTTCCACAATTTGCAATACTCATCGAAGACATTTAGCAAATTCTGCATGCCCTCTAAAGATTCTGAGAACAAAATTGTATCATCAGCATAAAATAGAAGATATATTTTCATATAAATATTTAGCTGATCAAAAAATAAATTATCCAGAGAACGTAATGAGCTAACGTTAGCATTATCTAAATAGTTTTCTAAGTCGTTCAAGAAGAGTGCAAATAAGAACGGGGAGCGATTTTAGCCTTGGCGAACTCCAATTTCACAGTTAAAAAAGTCCGAATTGATACATCCTTAGATACACATGATTTTGACACTCTTGTACATATTTCGTATCACATTTAGACATTTACCTTGAATATTAGATTTGAGCATTTTGGTCCAAAGACTACATCTATCAACCTTATCATAAGCTTTGCTAAAGTCGACAAAAGTAACAAACAGTTATTGTTTTTTTGAAAAATAGAGATTAATAAATGAATCTAAAATGAATATATTATCAATAGTAGAGTGAAGTTTTCTGAAACCTGATTGTGACTCAGTGATAAGGTTAACTTCATCTGAAAATGATGTCAATCTATCATTGATAATACTATAGTGTTATTAACAGGCTGTTTCTGTATTGGCACTGGTATAGATTCAAGGTTTGCTGTATTGGCCTCGAGACCCGTAGGGTCGAGGGCCAATACAGCTGACCGAGAATCTATACCAGTGCCAATACAGAAACAGCCAGTTCATAACAATTTTATTAAATAATCCAACTTTTTCAATACAGACTTGTTCTGAATGCTGTATTACATACATCAAATGTGAATATAGGGCCAATATTTCCAATACGGACTGGCAATGAAACGACCGGAAGTGAAAAGGCTGTATTAGCCCTAGGGCTCATACAGCCTTTTTCAGTATTGGACCGGGCCGAAAAGAAATATAGCTCACGTGATTTATATGACCAGGACGACGTCACCAGTATGACACATGCCGTTTTGGTAGTATTAGGGCTGTTTTAATCGTATTATTTAATAATAGTGAATAATTTACTGAAGCAACTAACCAAGCTGATCGGTCTGTAATTGCTGGGATTATTACGGTCTCCCTGATTTTTGTAAATAGGGTGAATTACACCGATAGTCCAAGATTCCGGTACTATTCCCGTTGTAAATATTACATTAAAAAGCTTCACATAAATAGGCAACATAATGTGTAAAGTATTCTTAATATATTCGTTTGTTATGTTATCTAAACCTGAGGCTTTGTTGTTTGAAAGATTTCTAACAACTTTTTCTACCTCCGACGGTGTAATTTCACAATTAAGAATACGTTCCGAAATTTCGGTTTCTATATCGAGATTGTCAGACTGAACGTCATAATCGATACTGTTATCGCATTTATTCATCTCTTTGAAATACTCGTACAATTCGTCTAAAGGTACATCTACCTTTGCCGCCTCCTTGTTAGTACAGCGACGTAAAATATCCCAGAATTTTCTGGGATTACTATTAGATGCATATCTAATTTCATTTGTCATTTTTGTTTGAAACATTCCATATGCATTATTGAGTGCCTTTTTGTACTCTTTTGCTTCCAGGTTCAATAATTGACGGTTTGCGTCATTTTTATAACTATTATATGTTTTCTTTGCAACATGAAACGCGTTTCTCTTTGCCCTGCATTCTTCATTGAACCAAGGTTTACTAGTCGATTCCGCATCGATCCGTTTCGCGTTACTATTCGTATTTATTGAACCAAAGATTTTCGTTGCAGTATCAGTGAATATGTCCCCAATCCCGTTTACAACCAGAATTGATCGAATTTTCCGTCAGTGTTTCACCGGCACGTACTTTCAAATCAATTTCGTCTAACGCATTAGTTATAGAAACTAATCTGGCGTCTGTTATAAGTAACTCTATGTACTCATCAAATTTCGAAAGTTGCTTTATCGGACTGCTTAAAGTGCTTTGTCAGCCCGCTTAAGTATTCTTACCAAAATTATTATTTAAGTAAAATCAAGTAAATGTATTCCTATTTTCAAGAAAATAAATTACTGGTTTTGAGTATGATGTTTACTTAGTTGATGCTCATATTTAGTAAACAGATTACAAGTAAAAGTTTTTTCTTGATTTAAGTAAATGTATTACTTAAATTTCAAGAATTTCAATTACTTATATTCTAAAGTATTAAAAAATACATTACTACTGATTACTTGCCAGGATTATCAATTCCTTAAGATTCTGACAACTTTAATTACTAGAACAAATAATTAAAAAAAGTAATCAATTTCTTTATTTGATCAATTGTAAGTAATATTTTTTAAAGTGAGGTTTCTTTGCTCTCGAGGGAGCCTTCTTCTTCGCGACTTAGCTGGGGTCTTAACCGATATTTCCTCTGCCATTTTGAATGATTTCAATACAATACCACAAACTTTCTCGCAACACAGTATATATTTACGCGAACCTTGGAGAGAGCACCAAGACATTTTGTAGTCGATAGGAGAAAACGAAGATGTGCTTTTTAGAAGACTTTAGATCTCGCGTGTCTAGTAAATGTAGATAAAATATTTGCATAACGGGCATCAAAATGTTCAATGGATATCAGACTATAAGAGGCTGAATATTTCATTGGACAGAAGATATCTGATAAATAAATATTCGTATTTTATTGTCGAAAATACACGTCAAATGTTGTACCTAAGGTAGTAAAACCATCTTTGTAAGATTTACTGCAATGGGATTTGAGAAAAGAAAAAACAGTTTTTGATAGAGAAATGTCCTTTTAAAAGAGTTTCACCTTCATAATAGCCAGGCGAAGAGAAAAACAACAGAAAAATTCGACCTCAAAGAAGATGGAAGCACACAAATTCACGAATGTCAATTTCAAGAAACGTATCTTATGAAAAAGTTGTCAGATCTTTCTACAGAATTAAGGCTTATATAAAGCAATAACAGTGTGACTACGAATTTAAAAAAATATATAATTAAACACATTGGAAATTATTTCGATATTTCACCAATATCCGTTTAAAGAGGGCGGTGGAGGTAGCAGAGTATATGACAACAAACTTATCAAGCATAGTACATGGAAAGAGGAAAAACTAAAATGAAAGATTAATATCTATAAATACCATAGTTAATGTGATAATTTAAACAAAACAACTAAGATTTGTTTAACACGTAAGGCAAAAAAAAAAAAAAAAAATCTCATATTGTTTCTCAAAATTAAAGTCTATATATATATAAGTTGTTCATCTTGAAGTAGATATGAAGATATTTGATATAAATTGGTAATTAAGATATATTAGAAATCTTACCCCAAAAATATGTACATAGCGATAAACCAGAGACGAAAATAAAACTGGACAAAAAAAAATTATCATCCAAATTTCTTACGTTCATTGAGCTCAGTTAAGAAAATTTCAATAAATGAATAAAATCGAAATGTAGGATATCATAAAGAGAATTAGGAAAATTTCTTTTTCTAAGAGGAGAAAAGAAAAAGGTAATGGATATGGGAATAAGCTAACTTCTGGTTTCAACAACTTAATTTAGAATCTTTTTTGAAAGATTTTGGTAGCCCTGAAAAGGGCTGTTTCTGTAAGAATTTTGATTCCGCAAACTCATTTCTTCTTTGGAGTCTTTGCCTTTTTGGGTTTAACTGTAGTTTTATTCTTCTTGGGCGACTTTGTCGCTTTCTTAGTAGGTTTAGTAGCTGTGGATTTCTTTGTAGCTGGTTTCTTTGCCTTTGGTTTCACCGCTTTCTTCTCACTTGTAGCTTTCTTTGCAGTACCGGTCTTCTTCCCAACAGGCTTCTTCGGAGTGGTGGCTTTCTTGGGTTTAGCTGCTTTAGGTTTAACCGCTTTCTTTACCGTAGTAGGCTTCTTTTTGGCAGGTTTCACCTCTTCCCCAATCTTAAACGATCCAGATGCACCGGTTCCCTTGGATTGTTTAAGACTCTTATTCTTCACGCCAGCCTTCAGTGCTAGTTTAAGGTGAGTATTGACAGTCTTTGCATCGCTTCCCACGTTGAAATTTGCCAAAATATACTTCAGTATGGCCTGTCTAGATGAACCTCCACGTTCCTTCAGTGTGCCTATAGCTTTACTAACCATTTCACTGTATTTCGGATGAAGCGCAGGTTTCTTTGCATTTGCCGGAGCCTTCTTCTTCGGCGACTTAGCTGGGGTCTTAACCGATATTTCTTCTGCCATTTTGAATGATTTCAATACAATACCACGAAATTTCTCGCAACACAGTAGTTATTCATTACAACGCGAACCTCGGAGAGAGCACCAAGACATTTAACTAAATACGTATGTAGTCGATAGGAGAAAACGAAGATGTGCTTTTTAGAAGACTTTAGATCTCGCGTGTCTAGTAAATGTAGATAAAATATTTGCATAACGGGCATCAAAATGTTCAATGGATATCAGACTATAAGAGGCTGAATATTTCATTGGACAGAAGATATCTGATAAATAAATATTCGTATTTTATTGTCGAAAATACACGTCAAATGTTGTACCTAAGGTAGTAAAACCATCTTTGTAAGATTTACTGCAATGGGATTTGAGAAAAGAAAAAACAGTTTTTGATAGAGAAATGTCCTTTTAAAAGAGTTTCACCTTCATAATAGCCAGGCGAAGAGAAAAACAACAGAAAAATTCGACCTCAAAGAAGATGGAAGCACACAAATTCACGAATGTCAATTTCAAGAAACGTATCTTATGAAAAAGTTGTCAGATCTTTCTACAGAATTAAGGCTTATATAAAGCAATAACAGTGTGACTACGAATTTAAAAAAATATATAATTAAACACATTGGAAATTATTTCGATATTTCACCAATATCCGTTTAAAGAGGGCGGTGGAGGTAGCAGAGTATATGACAACAAACTTATCAAGCATAGTACACATAGTACATGGAAAGAGGAAAAACTAAAATGAAAGATTAATATCTATAAATACCATAGTTAATGTGATAATTTAAACAAAACAACTAAGATTTGTTTAACACGTAAGGCAAAAAAAAAAAAAAAAACAAAAAATCTCATATTGTTTGTCAAAATTAAAGTCTATATATATATAAATATATATATAAGTTGTTCATCTTGAAGTAGATATGAAGATATTTGATATAAATTGGTAATTAAGATATATTAGAAATCTTACCCCAAAAATATGTACATAGCGATAAACCAGAGACGAAAATAAAACTGGACAAAAAAAAATTATCATCCAAATTTCTTACGTTCATTGAGCTCAGTTAAGAAAATTTCAATAAATGAATAAAATCGAAATGTAGGATATCATAAAGAGAATTAGGAAAATTTCTTTTTCTAAGAGGAGAAAAGAAAAAGGTAATGGATATGGGAATAAGCTAACTTCTGGTTTCAACAACTTAATTTAGAATCTTTTTTGAAAGATTTTGGTAGCCCTGAAAAGGGCTGTTTCTGTAAGAATTTTGATTCGGCAAACTCATTTCTTCTTTGGAGTCTTTGCCTTTTTGGGTTTAACTGTAGTTTTATTCTTCTTGGGCGACTTTGTCGCTTTCTTAGTAGGTTTAGTAGCTGTGGATTTCTTTGTAGCTGGTTTCTTTGCCTTTGGTTTCACCGCTTTCTTCTCACTTGTAGCTTTCTTTGCAGTACCGGTCTTCTTCCCAACAGGCTTCTTCGGAGTGGTGGCTTTCTTGGGTTTAGCTGCTTTAGGTTTAACCGCTTTCTTTACCGTAGTAGGCTTCTTTTTGGCAGGTTTCACCTCTTCCCCAATCTTAAACGATCCAGATGCACCGGTTCCCTTGGATTGTTTAAGACTCTTATTCTTCACGCCAGCCTTCAGTGCTAGTTTAAGGTGAGTATTGACAGTCTTTGCATCGCTTCCCACGTTGAAATTTGCCAAAATATACTTCAGTATGGCCTGTCTAGATGAACCTCCACGTTCCTTCAGTGTGCCTATAGCTTTACTAACCATTTCACTGTATTTCGGATGAAGCGCAGGTTTCTTTGCATTTGCCGGAGCCTTCTTCTTCGGCGACTTAGCTGGGGTCTTAACCGATATTTCTTCTGCCATTTTGAATGATTTCAATACAATACCACGAAATTTCTCGCAACACAGTAGTTATTCATTACAACACGAACCTCGGAGAGAGCACCAAGACATTTAACTAAATACGTATGTAGTCGATAGGAGAAAACGAAGATGTGCTTTTTAGAAGACTTTAGATCTCGCGTGTCTAGTAAATGTAGATAAAATATTTGCATAACGGGCATCAAAATGTTCAATGGATATCAGACTATAAGAGGCTGAATATTTCATTGGACAGAAGATATCTGATAAATAAATATTCGTATTTTATTGTCGAAAATACACGTCAAATGTTGTACCTAAGGTAGTAAAACCATCTTTGTAAGATTTACTGCAATGGGATTTGAGAAAAGAAAAAACAGTTTTTGATAGAGAAATGTCCTTTTAAAAGAGTTTCACCTTCATAATAGCCAGGCGAAGAGAAAAACAACAGAAAAATTCGACCTCAAAGAAGATGGAAGCACACAAATTCACGAATGTCAATTTCAAGAAACGTATCTTATGAAAAAGTTGTCAGATCTTTCTACAGAATTAAGGCTTATATAAAGCAATAACAGTGTGACTACGAATTTAAAAAAATATATAATTAAACACATTGGAAATTATTTCGATATTTCACCAATATCCGTTTAAAGAGGGCGGTGGAGGTAGCAGAGTATATGACAACAAACTTATCAAGCATAGTACACATAGTACATGGAAAGAGGAAAAACTAAAATGAAAGATTAATATCTATAAATACCATAGTTAATGTGATAATTTAAACAAAACAACTAAGATTTGTTTAACACGTAAGGCAAAAAAAAAAAAAAACAAAAAATCTCATATTGTTTCTCAAAATTAAAGTCTATATATATATAAATATATATATAAGTTGTTCATCTTGAAGTAGATATGAAGATATTTGATATAAATTGGTAATTAAGATATATTAGAAATCTTACCCCAAAAATATGTACATAGCGATAAACCAGAGACGAAAATAAAACTGGACAAAAAAAAATTATCATCCAAATTTCTTACGTTCATTGAGCTCAGTTAAGAAAATTTCAATAAATGAATAAAATCGAAATGTAGGATATCATAAAGAGAATTAGGAAAATTTCCTTTTCTAAGAGGAGAAAAGAAAAAGGTAATGGATATGGGAATAAGCTAACTTCTGGTTTCAACAACTTAATTTAGAATCTTTTTTGAAAGATTTTGGTAGCCCTGAAAAGGGCTGTTTCTGTAAGAATTTTGATTCGGCAAACTCATTTCTTCTTTGGAGTCTTTGCCTTTTTGGGTTTAACTGTAGTTTTATTCTTCTTGGGCGACTTTGTCGCTTTCTTAGTAGGTTTAGTAGCTGTGGATTTCTTTGTAGCTGGTTTCTTTGCCTTTGGTTTGACCGCTTTCTTCTCACTTGTAGCTTTCTTTGCAGTACCGGTCTTCTTCCCAACAGGCTTCTTCGGAGTGGTGGCTTTCTTGGGTTTAGCTGCTTTAGGTTTAACCGCTTTCTTTACCGTAGTAGGCTTCTTTTTGGCAGGTTTCACCTCTTCCCCAATCTTAAACGATCCAGATGCACCGGTTCCCTTGGATTGTTTAAGACTCTTATTCTTCACGCCAGCCTTCAGTGCTAGTTTAAGGTGAGTATTGACAGTCTTTGCATCGCTTCCCACGTTGAAATTTGCCAAAATATACTTCAGTATGGCCTGTCTAGATGAACCTCCACGTTCCTTCAGTGTGCCTATAGCTTTACTAACCATTTCACTGTATTTCGGATGAAGCGCAGGTTTCTTTGCATTTGCCGGAGCCTTCTTCTTCGGCGACTTAGCTGGGGTCTTAACCGATATTTCTTCTGCCATTTTGAATGATTTCAATACAATACCACGAAATTTCTCGCAACACAGTAGTTATTCATTACAACGCGAACCTCGGAGAGAGCACCAAGACATTTAACTAAATACGTATGTAGTCGATAGGAGAAAACGAAGATGTGCTTTTTAGAAGACTTTAGATCTCGCGTGTCTAGTAAATGTAGATAAAATATTTGCATAACGGGCATCAAAATGTTCAATGGATATCAGACTATAAGAGGCTGAATATTTCATTGGACAGAAGATATCTGATAAATAAATATTCGTATTTTATTGTCGAAAATACACGTCAAATGTTGTACCTAAGGTAGTAAAACCATCTTTGTAAGATTTACTGCAATGGGATTTGAGAAAAGAAAAAACAGTTTTTGATAGAGAAATGTCCTTTTAAAAGAGTTTCACCTTCATAATAGCCAGGCGAAGAGAAAAACAACAGAAAAATTCGACCTCAAAGAAGATGGAAGCACACAAATTCACGAATGTCAATTTCAAGAAACGTATCTTATGAAAAAGTTGTCAGATCTTTCTACAGAATTAAGGCTTATATAAAGCAATAACAGTGTGACTACGAATTTAAAAAAATATATAATTAAACACATTGGAAATTATATATAGACATAGCCGCCAACGACATTTATCCCTCCAGGACTTTGGAATACCGTCTATACCGCCGTTCCTAAATTCAAAATTCCGTTCCACATCAACTCTCATTTGGCTTACAACCCATCAAATTTCGGCTATCACCAGTTTCGAATATATTTAGGCCACTAACACTAAATTCTAAAAATTTTTTTTTTTTTTTTTTTTTTTTTTTTTCGAAATTATACTCTTAACTTACGTTACTTAATACAAAATAAATCATATTAAATAAACCGTCCGTGCGAGACCTAAATAGGTAGTCAAGGACGTTAAAAACTCCCTCGATCGATTATTTCGATATTTCACCAATATCCGTTTAAAGAGGGCGGTGGAGGTAGCAGAGTATATGACAACAAACTTATCAAGCATAGTACATGGAAAGAGGAAAAACTAAAATGAAAGATTAATATCTATAAATACCATAGTTAATGTGATAATTTAAACAAAACAACTAAGATTTGTTTAACACGTAAGGCAAAAAAAAAAAAAAATCTCATATTGTTTCTCAAAATTAAAGTCTATATATATATAAATATATATATATATAAGTTGTTCATCTTGAAGTAGATATGAAGATATTTGATATAAATTGGTAATTAAGATATATTAGAAATCTTACCCAAAAAATATGTACATAGCGATAAACCAGAGACGAAAATAAAACTGGACAAAAAAAAATTATCATCCAAATTTCTTACGTTCATTGAGCTCAGTTAAGAAAATTTCAATAAATGAATAAAATCGAAATGTAGGATATCATAAAGAGAATTAGGAAAATTTCTTTTTCTAAGAGGAGAAAAGAAAAAGGTAATGGATATGGGAATAAGCTAACTTCTGGTTTCAACAACTTAATTTAGAATCTTTTTTGAAAGATTTTGGTAGCCCTGAAAAGGGCTGTTTCTGTAAGAATTTTGATTCGGCAAACTCATTTCTTCTTTGGAGTCTTTGCCTTTTTGGGTTTAACTGTAGTTTTATTCTTCTTGGGCGACTTTGTCGCTTTCTTAGTAGGTTTAGTAGCTGTGGATTTCTTTGTAGCTGGTTTCTTTGCCTTTGGTTTGACCGCTTTCTTCTCACTTGTAGCTTTCTTTGCAGTACCGGTCTTCTTCCCAACAGGCTTCTTCGGAGTGGTGGCTTTCTTGGGTTTAGCTGCTTTAGGTTTAACCGCTTTCTTTACCGTAGTAGGCTTCTTTTTGGCAGGTTTCACCTCTTCCCCAATCTTAAACGATCCAGATGCACCGGTTCCCTTGGATTGTTTAAGACTCTTATTCTTCACGCCAGCCTTCAGTGCTAGTTTAAGGTGAGTATTGACAGTCTTTGCATCGCTTCCCACGTTGAAATTTGCCAAAATATACTTCAGTATGGCCTGTCTAGATGAACCTCCACGTTCCTTCAGTGTGCCTATAGCTTTACTAACCATTTCACTGTATTTCGGATGAAGCGCAGGTTTCTTTGCATTTGCCGGAGCCTTCTTCTTCGACGACTTAGCTGGGGTCTTAACCGATATTTCTTCTGCCATTTTGAATGATTTCAATACAATACCACGAAATTTCTCGCAACACAGTAGTTATTCATTACAACGCGAACCTCGGAGAGAGCACCAAGACATTTAACTAAATACGTATGTAGTCGATAGGAGAAAACGAAGATGTGCTTTTTAGAAGACTTTAGATCTCGCGTGTCTAGTAAATGTAGATAAAATATTTGCATAACGGGCATCAAAATGTTCAATGGATATCAGACTATAAGAGGCTGAATATTTCATTGGACAGAAGATATCTGATAAATAAATATTCGTATTTTATTGTCGAAAATACACGTCAAATGTTGTACCTAAGGTAGTAAAACCATCTTTGTAAGATTTACTGCAATGGGATTTGAGAAAAGAAAAAACAGTTTTTGATAGAGAAATGTCCTTTTAAAAGAGTTTCACCTTCATAATAGCCAGGCGAAGAGAAAAACAACAGAAAAATTCGACCTCAAAGAAGATGGAAGCACACAAATTCACGAATGTCAATTTCAAGAAACGTATCTTATGAAAAAGTTGTCAGATCTTTCTACAGAATTAAGGCTTATATAAAGCAATAACAGTGTGACTACGAATTTAAAAAAATATATAATTAAACACATTGGAAATTATATATAGACATAGCCGCCAACGACATTTATCCCTCCAGGACTTTGGAATACCGTCTATACCGCCGTTCCTAAATTCAAAATTCCGTTCCACATCAACTCTCATTTGGCTTACAACCCATCAAATTTCGGCTATCACCAGTTTCGAATATATTTAGGCCACTAACACTAAATTCTAAATATTTTTTTTTTTTTTTTTTTTTTTTTTTTTTTTTTTTTTTTTTTTTTTTTTTCGAAATTATACTCTTAACTTACGTTACTTAATACAAAATAAATCATATTAAATAAACCGTCCGTGCGAGACCTAAATAGGTAGTCAAGGACGTTAAAAACTCCCTCGATCGATTATTTCGATATTTCACCAATATCCGTTTAAAGAGGGCGGTGGAGGTAGCAGAGTATATGACAACAAACTTATCAAGCATAGTACATGGAAAGAGGAAAAACTAAAATGAAAGATTAATATCTATAAATACCATAGTTAATGTGATAATTTAAACAAAACAACTAAGATTTGTTTAACACGTAAGGCAAAAAAAAAAAAAAAATCTCATATTGTTTCTCAAAATTAAAGTCTATATATATATAAATATATATATATATAAGTTGTTCATCTTGAAGTAGATATGAAGATATTTGATATAAATTGGTAATTAAGATATATTAGAAATCTTACCCAAAAAATATGTACATAGCGATAAACCAGAGACGAAAATAAAACTGGACAAAAAAAAATTATCATCCAAATTTCTTACGTTCATTGAGCTCAGTTAAGAAAATTTCAATAAATGAATAAAATCGAAATGTAGGATATCATAAAGAGAATTAGGAAAATTTCTTTTTCTAAGAGGAGAAAAGAAAAAGGTAATGGATATGGGAATAAGCTAACTTCTGGTTTCAACAACTTAATTTAGAATCTTTTTTGAAAGATTTTGGTAGCCCTGAAAAGGGCTGTTTCTGTAAGAATTTTGATTCGGCAAACTCATTTCTTCTTTGGAGTCTTTGCCTTTTTGGGTTTAACTGTAGTTTTATTCTTCTTGGGCGACTTTGTCGCTTTCTTAGTAGGTTTAGTAGCTGTGGATTTCTTTGTAGCTGGTTTCTTTGCCTTTGGTTTGACCGCTTTCTTCTCACTTGTAGCTTTCTTTGCAGTACCGGTCTTCTTCCCAACAGGCTTCTTCGGAGTGGTGGCTTTCTTGGGTTTAGCTGCTTTAGGTTTAACCGCTTTCTTTACCGTAGTAGGCTTCTTTTTGGCAGGTTTCACCTCTTCCCCAATCTTAAACGATCCAGATGCACCGGTTCCCTTGGATTGTTTAAGACTCTTATTCTTCACGCCAGCCTTCAGTGCTAGTTTAAGGTGAGTATTGACAGTCTTTGCATCGCTTCCCACGTTGAAATTTGCCAAAATATACTTCAGTATGGCCTGTCTAGATGAACCTCCACGTTCCTTCAGTGTGCCTATAGCTTTACTAACCATTTCACTGTATTTCGGATGAAGCGCAGGTTTCTTTGCATTTGCCGGAGCCTTCTTCTTCGACGACTTAGCTGGGGTCTTAACCGATATTTCTTCTGCCATTTTGAATGATTTCAATACAATACCACGAAATTTCTCGCAACACAGTAGTTATTCATTACAACGCGAACCTCGGAGAGAGCACCAAGACATTTAACTAAATACGTATGTAGTCGATAGGAGAAAACGAAGATGTGCTTTTTAGAAGACTTTAGATCTCGCGTGTCTAGTAAATGTAGATAAAATATTTGCATAACGGGCATCAAAATGTTCAATGGATATCAGACTATAAGAGGCTGAATATTTCATTGGACAGAAGATATCTGATAAATAAATATTCGTATTTTATTGTCGAAAATACACGTCAAATGTTGTACCTAAGGTAGTAAAACCATCTTTGTAAGATTTACTGCAATGGGATTTGAGAAAAGAAAAAACAGTTTTTGATAGAGAAATGTCCTTTTAAAAGAGTTTCACCTTCATAATAGCCAGGCGAAGAGAAAAACAACAGAAAAATTCGACCTCAAAGAAGATGGAAGCACACAAATTCACGAATGTCAATTTCAAGAAACGTATCTTATGAAAAAGTTGTCAGATCTTTCTACAGAATTAAGGCTTATATAAAGCAATAACAGTGTGACTACGAATTTAAAAAAATATATAATTAAACACATTGGAAATTATTTCGATATTTCACCAATATCCGTTTAAAGAGGGCGGTGGAGGTAGCAGAGTATATGACAACAAACTTATCAAGCATAGTACACATAGTACATGGAAAGAGGAAAAACTAAAATGAAAGATTAATATCTATAAATACCATAGTTAATGTGATAATTTAAACAAAACAACTAAGATTTGTTTAACACGTAAGGCAAAAAAAAAAAAAAACAAAAAATTTCATATTGTTTGTCAAAATTAAAGTCTATATATATATAAATATATATATAAGTTGTTCATCTTGAAGTAGATATGAAGATATTTGATATAAATTGGTAATTAAGATATATTAGAAATCTTACCCAAAAAATATGTACATAGCGATAAACCAGAGACGAAAATAAAACTGGACAAAAAAAAATTATCATCCAAATTTCTTACGTTCATTGAGCTCAGTTAAGAAAATTTCAATAAATGAATAAAATCGAAATGTAGGATATCATAAAGAGAATTAGGAAAATTTCTTTTTCTAAGAGGAGAAAAGAAAAAGGTAATGGATATGGGAATAAGCTAACTTCTGGTTTCAACAACTTAATTTAGAATCTTTTTTGAAAGATTTTGGTAGCCCTGAAAAGGGCTGTTTCTGTAAGAATTTTGATTCGGCAAACTCATTTCTTCTTTGGAGTCTTTGCCTTTTTGGGTTTAACTGTAGTTTTATTCTTCTTGGGCGACTTTGTCGCTTTCTTAGTAGGTTTAGAAGCTGTGGATTTCTTTGTAGCTGGTTTCTTTGCCTTTGGTTTGACCGCTTTCTTCTCACTTGTAGCTTTCTTTGCAGTACCGGTCTTCTTCCCAACAGGCTTCTTCGGAGTGGTGGCTTTCTTGGGTTTAGCTGCTTTAGGTTTAACCGCTTTCTTTACCGTAGTAGGCTTCTTTTTGGCAGGTTTCACCTCTTCCCCAATCTTAAACGATCCAGATGCACCGGTTCCCTTGGATTGTTTAAGACTCTTATTCTTCACGCCAGCCTTCAGTGCTAGTTTAAGGTGAGTATTGACAGTCTTTGCATCGCTTCCCACGTTGAAATTTGCCAAAATATACTTCAGTATGGCCTGTCTAGATGAACCTCCACGTTCCTTCAGTGTGCCTATAGCTTTACTAACCATTTCACTGTATTTCGGATGAAGCGCAGGTTTCTTTGCATTTGCCGGAGCCTTCTTCTTCGACGACTTAGCTGGGGTCTTAACCGATATTTCTTCTGCCATTTTGAATGATTTCAATACAATACCACGAAATTTCTCGCAACACAGTAGTTATTCATTACAACGCGAACCTCGGAGAGAGCACCAAGACATTTAACTAAATACGTATGTAGTCGATAGGAGAAAACGAAGATGTGCTTTTTAGAAGACTTTAGATCTCGCGTGTCTAGTAAATGTAGATAAAATATTTGCATAACGGGCATCAAAATGTTCAATGGATATCAGACTATAAGAGGCTGAATATTTCATTGGACAGAAGATATCTGATAAATAAATATTCGTATTTTATTGTCGAAAATACACGTCAAATGTTGTACCTAAGGTAGTAAAACCATCTTTGTAAGATTTACTGCAATGGGATTTGAGAAAAGAAAAAACAGTTTTTGATAGAGAAATGTCCTTTTAAAAGAGTTTCACCTTCATAATAGCCAGGCGAAGAGAAAAACAACAGAAAAATTCGACCTCAAAGAAGATGGAAGCACACAAATTCACGAATGTCAATTTCAAGAAACGTATCTTATGAAAAAGTTGTCAGATCTTTCTACAGAATTAAGGCTTATATAAAGCAATAACAGTGTGACTACGAATTTAAAAAAATATATAATTAAACACATTGGAAATTATTTCGATATTTCACCAATATCCGTTTAAAGAGGGCGGTGGAGGTAGCAGAGTATATGACAACAAACTTATCAAGCATAGTACACATAGTACATGGAAAGAGGAAAAACTAAAATGAAAGATTAATATCTATAAATACCATAGTTAATGTGATAATTTAAACAAAACAACTAAGATTTGTTTAACACGTAAGGCAAAAAAAAAAAAAAACAAAAAATTTCATATTGTTTGTCAAAATTAAAGTCTATATATATATAAATATATATATAAGTTGTTCATCTTGAAGTAGATATGAAGATATTTGATATAAATTGGTAATTAAGATATATTAGAAATCTTACCCAAAAAATATGTACATAGCGATAAACCAGAGACGAAAATAAAACTGGACAAAAAAAAATTATCATCCAAATTTCTTACGTTCATTGAGCTCAGTTAAGAAAATTTCAATAAATGAATAAAATCGAAATGTAGGATATCATAAAGAGAATTAGGAAAATTTCTTTTTCTAAGAGGAGAAAAGAAAAAGGTAATGGATATGGGAATAAGCTAACTTCTGGTTTCAACAACTTAATTTAGAATCTTTTTTGAAAGATTTTGGTAGCCCTGAAAAGGGCTGTTTCTGTAAGAATTTTGATTCGGCAAACTCATTTCTTCTTTGGAGTCTTTGCCTTTTTGGGTTTAACTGTAGTTTTATTCTTCTTGGGCGACTTTGTCGCTTTCTTAGTAGGTTTAGAAGCTGTGGATTTCTTTGTAGCTGGTTTCTTTGCCTTTGGTTTGACCGCTTTCTTCTCACTTGTAGCTTTCTTTGCAGTACCGGTCTTCTTCCCAACAGGCTTCTTCGGAGTGGTGGCTTTCTTGGGTTTAGCTGCTTTAGGTTTAACCGCTTTCTTTACCGTAGTAGGCTTCTTTTTGGCAGGTTTCACCTCTTCCCCAATCTTAAACGATCCAGATGCACCGGTTCCCTTGGATTGTTTAAGACTCTTATTCTTCACGCCAGCCTTCAGTGCTAGTTTAAGGTGAGTATTGACAGTCTTTGCATCGCTTCCCACGTTGAAATTTGCCAAAATATACTTCAGTATGGCCTGTCTAGATGAACCTCCACGTTCCTTCAGTGTGCCTATAGCTTTACTAACCATTTCACTGTATTTCGGATGAAGCGCAGGTTTCTTTGCATTTGCCGGAGCCTTCTTCTTCGACGACTTAGCTGGGGTCTTAACCGATATTTCTTCTGCCATTTTGAATGATTTCAATACAATACCACGAAATTTCTCGCAACACAGTAGTTATTCATTACAACGCGAACCTCGGAGAGAGCACCAAGACATTTAACTAAATACGTATGTAGTCGATAGGAGAAAACGAAGATGTGCTTTTTAGAAGACTTTAGATCTCGCGTGTCTAGTAAATGTAGATAAAATATTTGCATAACGGGCATCAAAATGTTCAATGGATATCAGACTATAAGAGGCTGAATATTTCATTGGACAGAAGATATCTGATAAATAAATATTCGTATTTTATTGTCGAAAATACACGTCAAATGTTGTACCTAAGGTAGTAAAACCATCTTTGTAAGATTTACTGCAATGGGATTTGAGAAAAGAAAAAACAGTTTTTGATAGAGAAATGTCCTTTTAAAAGAGTTTCACCTTCATAATAGCCAGGCGAAGAGAAAAACAACAGAAAAATTCGACCTCAAAGAAGATGGAAGCACACAAATTCACGAATGTCAATTTCAAGAAACGTATCTTATGAAAAAGTTGTCAGATCTTTCTACAGAATTAAGGCTTATATAAAGCAATAACAGTGTGACTACGAATTTAAAAAAATATATAATTAAACACATTGGAAATTATTTCGATATTTCACCAATATCCGTTTAAAGAGGGCGGTGGAGGTAGCAGAGTATATGACAACAAACTTATCAAGCATAGTACACATAGTACATGGAAAGAGGAAAAACTAAAATGAAAGATTAATATCTATAAATACCATAGTTAATGTGATAATTTAAACAAAACAACTAAGATTTGTTTAACACGTAAGGCAAAAAAAAAAAAAAACAAAAAATCTCATATTGTTTGTCAAAATTAAAGTCTATATATATATAAATATATATATAAGTTGTTCATCTTGAAGTAGATATGAAGATATTTGATATAAATTGGTAATTAAGATATATTAGAAATCTTACCCCAAAAATATGTACATAGCGATAAACCAGAGACGAAAATAAAACTGGACAAAAAAAAATTATCATCCAAATTTCTTACGTTCATTGAGCTCAGTTAAGAAAATTTCAATAAATGAATAAAATCGAAATGTAGGATATCATAAAGAGAATTAGGAAAATTTCTTTTTCTAAGAGGAGAAAAGAAAAAGGTAATGGATATGGGAATAAGCTAACTTCTGGTTTCAACAACTTAATTTAGAATCTTTTTTGAAAGATTTTGGTAGCCCTGAAAAGGGCTGTTTCTGTAAGAATTTTGATTCGGCAAACTCATTTCTTCTTTGGAGTCTTTGCCTTTTTGGGTTTAACTGTAGTTTTATTCTTCTTGGGCGACTTTGTCGCTTTCTTAGTAGGTTTAGTAGCTGTGGATTTCTTTGTAGCTGGTTTCTTTGCCTTTGGTTTGACCGCTTTCTTCTCACTTGTAGCTTTCTTTGCAGTACCGGTCTTCTTCCCAACAGGCTTCTTCGGAGTGGTGGCTTTCTTGGGTTTAGCTGCTTTAGGTTTAACCGCTTTCTTTACCGTAGTAGGCTTCTTTTTGGCAGGTTTCACCTCTTCCCCAATCTTAAACGATCCAGATGCACCGGTTCCCTTGGATTGTTTAAGACTCTTATTCTTCACGCCAGCCTTCAGTGCTAGTTTAAGGTGAGTATTGACAGTCTTTGCATCGCTTCCCACGTTGAAATTTGCCAAAATATACTTCAGTATGGCCTGTCTAGATGAACCTCCACGTTCCTTCAGTGTGCCTATAGCTTTACTAACCATTTCACTGTATTTCGGATGAAGCGCAGGTTTCTTTGCATTTGCCGGAGCCTTCTTCTTCGGCGACTTAGCTGGGGTCTTAACCGATATTTCTTCTGCCATTTTGAATGATTTCAATACAATACCACGAAATTTCTCGCAACACAGTAGTTATTCATTACAACGCGAACCTCGGAGAGAGCACCAAGACATTTAACTAAATACGTATGTAGTCGATAGGAGAAAACGAAGATGTGCTTTTTAGAAGACTTTAGATCTCGCGTGTCTAGTAAATGTAGATAAAATATTTGCATAACGGGCATCAAAATGTTCAATGGATATCAGACTATAAGAGGCTGAATATTTCATTGGACAGAAGATATCTGATAAATAAATATTCGTATTTTATTGTCGAAAATACACGTCAAATGTTGTACCTAAGGTAGTAAAACCATCTTTGTAAGATTTACTGCAATGGGATTTGAGAAAAGAAAAAACAGTTTTTGATAGAGAAATGTCCTTTTAAAAGAGTTTCACCTTCATAATAGCCAGGCGAAGAGAAAAACAACAGAAAAATTCGACCTCAAAGAAGATGGAAGCACACAAATTCACGAATGTCAATTTCAAGAAACGTATCTTATGAAAAAGTTGTCAGATCTTTCTACAGAATTAAGGCTTATATAAAGCAATAACAGTGTGACTACGAATTTAAAAAAATATATAATTAAACACATTGGAAATTATTTCGATATTTCACCAATATCCGTTTAAAGAGGGCGGTGGAGGTAGCAGAGTATATGACAACAAACTTATCAAGCATAGTACACATAGTACATGGAAAGAGGAAAAACTAAAATGAAAGATTAATATCTATAAATACCATAGTTAATGTGATAATTTAAACAAAACAACTAAGATTTGTTTAACACGTAAGGCAAAAAAAAAAAAAAAAACAAAAAATCTCATATTGTTTGTCAAAATTAAAGTCTATATATATATAAATATATATATAAGTTGTTCATCTTGAAGTAGATATGAAGATATTTGATATAAATTGGTAATTAAGATATATTAGAAATCTTACCCCAAAAATATGTACATAGCGATAAACCAGAGACGAAAATAAAACTGGACAAAAAAAAATTATCATCCAAATTTCTTACGTTCATTGAGCTCAGTTAAGAAAATTTCAATAAATGAATAAAATCGAAATGTAGGATATCATAAAGAGAATTAGGAAAATTTCTTTTTCTAAGAGGAGAAAAGAAAAAGGTAATGGATATGGGAATAAGCTAACTTCTGGTTTCAACAACTTAATTTAGAATCTTTTTTGAAAGATTTTGGTAGCCCTGAAAAGGGCTGTTTCTGTAAGAATTTTGATTCGGCAAACTCATTTCTTCTTTGGAGTCTTTGCCTTTTTGGGTTTAACTGTAGTTTTATTCTTCTTGGGCGACTTTGTCGCTTTCTTAGTAGGTTTAGTAGCTGTGGATTTCTTTGTAGCTGGTTTCTTTGCCTTTGGTTTGACCGCTTTCTTCTCACTTGTAGCTTTCTTTGCAGTACCGGTCTTCTTCCCAACAGGCTTCTTCGGAGTGGTGGCTTTCTTGGGTTTAGCTGCTTTAGGTTTAACCGCTTTCTTTACCGTAGTAGGCTTCTTTTTGGCAGGTTTCACCTCTTCCCCAATCTTAAACGATCCAGATGCACCGGTTCCCTTGGATTGTTTAAGACTCTTATTCTTCACGCCAGCCTTCAGTGCTAGTTTAAGGTGAGTATTGACAGTCTTTGCATCGCTTCCCACGTTGAAATTTGCCAAAATATACTTCAGTATGGCCTGTCTAGATGAACCTCCACGTTCCTTCAGTGTGCCTATAGCTTTACTAACCATTTCACTGTATTTCGGATGAAGCGCAGGTTTCTTTGCATTTGCCGGAGCCTTCTTCTTCGGCGACTTAGCTGGGGTCTTAACCGATATTTCTTCTGCCATTTTGAATGATTTCAATACAATACCACGAAATTTCTCGCAACACAGTAGTTATTCATTACAACGCGAACCTCGGAGAGAGCACCAAGACATTTAACTAAATACGTATGTAGTCGATAGGAGAAAACGAAGATGTGCTTTTTAGAAGACTTTAGATCTCGCGTGTCTAGTAAATGTAGATAAAATATTTGCATAACGGGCATCAAAATGTTCAATGGATATCAGACTATAAGAGGCTGAATATTTCATTGGACAGAAGATATCTGATAAATAAATATTCGTATTTTATTGTCGAAAATACACGTCAAATGTTGTACCTAAGGTAGTAAAACCATCTTTGTAAGATTTACTGCAATGGGATTTGAGAAAAGAAAAAACAGTTTTTGATAGAGAAATGTCCTTTTAAAAGAGTTTCACCTTCATAATAGCCAGGCGAAGAGAAAAACAACAGAAAAATTCGACCTCAAAGAAGATGGAAGCACACAAATTCACGAATGTCAATTTCAAGAAACGTATCTTATGAAAAAGTTGTCAGATCTTTCTACAGAATTAAGGCTTATATAAAGCAATAACAGTGTGACTACGAATTTAAAAAAATATATAATTAAACACATTGGAAATTATTTCGATATTTCACCAATATCCGTTTAAAGAGGGCGGTGGAGGTAGCAGAGTATATGACAACAAACTTATCAAGCATAGTACACATAGTACATGGAAAGAGGAAAAACTAAAATGAAAGATTAATATCTATAAATACCATAGTTAATGTGATAATTTAAACAAAACAACTAAGATTTGTTTAACACGTAAGGCAAAAAAAAAAAAAAAAACAAAAAATCTCATATTGTTTGTCAAAATTAAAGTCTATATATATATAAATATATATATAAGTTGTTCATCTTGAAGTAGATATGAAGATATTTGATATAAATTGGTAATTAAGATATATTAGAAATCTTACCCCAAAAATATGTACATAGCGATAAACCAGAGACGAAAATAAAACTGGACAAAAAAAAATTATCATCCAAATTTCTTACGTTCATTGAGCTCAGTTAAGAAAATTTCAATAAATGAATAAAATCGAAATGTAGGATATCATAAAGAGAATTAGGAAAATTTCTTTTTCTAAGAGGAGAAAAGAAAAAGGTAATGGATATGGGAATAAGCTAACTTCTGGTTTCAACAACTTAATTTAGAATCTTTTTTGAAAGATTTTGGTAGCCCTGAAAAGGGCTGTTTCTGTAAGAATTTTGATTCGGCAAACTCATTTCTTCTTTGGAGTCTTTGCCTTTTTGGGTTTAACTGTAGTTTTATTCTTCTTGGGCGACTTTGTCGCTTTCTTAGTAGGTTTAGTAGCTGTGGATTTCTTTGTAGCTGGTTTCTTTGCCTTTGGTTTGACCGCTTTCTTCTCACTTGTAGCTTTCTTTGCAGTACCGGTCTTCTTCCCAACAGGCTTCTTCGGAGTGGTGGCTTTCTTGGGTTTAGCTGCTTTAGGTTTAACCGCTTTCTTTACCGTAGTAGGCTTCTTTTTGGCAGGTTTCACCTCTTCCCCAATCTTAAACGATCCAGATGCACCGGTTCCCTTGGATTGTTTAAGACTCTTATTCTTCACGCCAGCCTTCAGTGCTAGTTTAAGGTGAGTATTGACAGTCTTTGCATCGCTTCCCACGTTGAAATTTGCCAAAATATACTTCAGTATGGCCTGTCTAGATGAACCTCCACGTTCCTTCAGTGTGCCTATAGCTTTACTAACCATTTCACTGTATTTCGGATGAAGCGCAGGTTTCTTTGCATTTGCCGGAGCCTTCTTCTTCGGCGACTTAGCTGGGGTCTTAACCGATATTTCTTCTGCCATTTTGAATGATTTCAATACAATACCACGAAATTTCTCGCAACACAGTAGTTATTCATTACAACGCGAACCTCGGAGAGAGCACCAAGACATTTAACTAAATACGTATGTAGTCGATAGGAGAAAACGAAGATGTGCTTTTTAGAAGACTTTAGATCTCGCGTGTCTAGTAAATGTAGATAAAATATTTGCATAACGGGCATCAAAATGTTCAATGGATATCAGACTATAAGAGGCTGAATATTTCATTGGACAGAAGATATCTGATAAATAAATATTCGTATTTTATTGTCGAAAATACACGTCAAATGTTGTACCTAAGGTAGTAAAACCATCTTTGTAAGATTTACTGCAATGGGATTTGAGAAAAGAAAAAACAGTTTTTGATAGAGAAATGTCCTTTTAAAAGAGTTTCACCTTCATAATAGCCAGGCGAAGAGAAAAACAACAGAAAAATTCGACCTCAAAGAAGATGGAAGCACACAAATTCACGAATGTCAATTTCAAGAAACGTATCTTATGAAAAAGTTGTCAGATCTTTCTACAGAATTAAGGCTTATATAAAGCAATAACAGTGTGACTACGAATTTAAAAAAATATATAATTAAACACATTGGAAATTATTTCGATATTTCACCAATATCCGTTTAAAGAGGGCGGTGGAGGTAGCAGAGTATATGACAACAAACTTATCAAGCATAGTACACATAGTACATGGAAAGAGGAAAAACTAAAATGAAAGATTAATATCTATAAATACCATAGTTAATGTGATAATTTAAACAAAACAACTAAGATTTGTTTAACACGTAAGGCAAAAAAAAAAAAAAAAACAAAAAATCTCATATTGTTTGTCAAAATTAAAGTCTATATATATATAAATATATATATAAGTTGTTCATCTTGAAGTAGATATGAAGATATTTGATATAAATTGGTAATTAAGATATATTAGAAATCTTACCCCAAAAATATGTACATAGCGATAAACCAGAGACGAAAATAAAACTGGACAAAAAAAAATTATCATCCAAATTTCTTACGTTCATTGAGCTCAGTTAAGAAAATTTCAATAAATGAATAAAATCGAAATGTAGGATATCATAAAGAGAATTAGGAAAATTTCTTTTTCTAAGAGGAGAAAAGAAAAAGGTAATGGATATGGGAATAAGCTAACTTCTGGTTTCAACAACTTAATTTAGAATCTTTTTTGAAAGATTTTGGTAGCCCTGAAAAGGGCTGTTTCTGTAAGAATTTTGATTCGGCAAACTCATTTCTTCTTTGGAGTCTTTGCCTTTTTGGGTTTAACTGTAGTTTTATTCTTCTTGGGCGACTTTGTCGCTTTCTTAGTAGGTTTAGTAGCTGTGGATTTCTTTGTAGCTGGTTTCTTTGCCTTTGGTTTGACCGCTTTCTTCTCACTTGTAGCTTTCTTTGCAGTACCGGTCTTCTTCCCAACAGGCTTCTTCGGAGTGGTGGCTTTCTTGGGTTTAGCTGCTTTAGGTTTAACCGCTTTCTTTACCGTAGTAGGCTTCTTTTTGGCAGGTTTCACCTCTTCCCCAATCTTAAACGATCCAGATGCACCGGTTCCCTTGGATTGTTTAAGACTCTTATTCTTCACGCCAGCCTTCAGTGCTAGTTTAAGGTGAGTATTGACAGTCTTTGCATCGCTTCCCACGTTGAAATTTGCCAAAATATACTTCAGTATGGCCTGTCTAGATGAACCTCCACGTTCCTTCAGTGTGCCTATAGCTTTACTAACCATTTCACTGTATTTCGGATGAAGCGCAGGTTTCTTTGCATTTGCCGGAGCCTTCTTCTTCTGCGACTTAGCTGGGGTCTTAACCGATATTTCTTCTGCCATTTTGAATGATTTCAATACAATACCACGAAATTTCTCGCAACACAGTAGTTATTCATTACAACGCGAACCTCGGAGAGAGCACCAAGACATTTAACTAAATACGTATGTAGTCGATAGGAGAAAACGAAGATGTGCTTTTTAGAAGACTTTAGATCTCGCGTGTCTAGTAAATGTAGATAAAATATTTGCATAACGGGCATCAAAATGTTCAATGGATATCAGACTATAAGAGGCTGAATATTTCATTGGACAGAAGATATCTGATAAATAAATATTCGTATTTTATTGTCGAAAATACACGTCAAATGTTGTACCTAAGGTAGTAAAACCATCTTTGTAAGATTTACTGCAATGGGATTTGAGAAAAGAAAAAACAGTTTTTGATAGAGAAATGTCCTTTTAAAAGAGTTTCACCTTCATAATAGCCAGGCGAAGAGAAAAACAACAGAAAAATTCGACCTCAAAGAAGATGGAAGCACACAAATTCACGAATGTCAATTTCAAGAAACGTATCTTATGAAAAAGTTGTCAGATCTTTCTACAGAATTAAGGCTTATATAAAGCAATAACAGTGTGACTACGAATTTAAAAAAATATATAATTAAACACATTGGAAATTATTTCGATATTTCACCAATATCCGTTTAAAGAGGGCGGTGGAGGTAGCAGAGTATATGACAACAAACTTATCAAGCATAGTACACATAGTACATGGAAAGAGGAAAAACTAAAATGAAAGATTAATATCTATAAATACCATAGTTAATGTGATAATTTAAACAAAACAACTAAGATTTGTTTAACACGTAAGGCAAAAAAAAAAAAACAAAAAATCTCATATTGTTTGTCAAAATTAAAGTCTATATATATATAAATATATATATAAGTTGTTCATCTTGAAGTAGATATGAAGATATTTGATATAAATTGGTAATTAAGATATATTAGAAATCTTACCCCAAAAATATGTACATAGCGATAAACCAGAGACGAAAATAAAACTGGACAAAAAAAAATTATCATCCAAATTTCTTACGTTCATTGAGCTCAGTTAAGAAAATTTCAATAAATGAATAAAATCGAAATGTAGGATATCATAAAGAGAATTAGGAAAATTTCTTTTTCTAAGAGGAGAAAAGAAAAAGGTAATGGATATGGGAATAAGCTAACTTCTGGTTTCAACAACTTAATTTAGAATCTTTTTTGAAAGATTTTGGTAGCCCTGAAAAGGGCTGTTTCTGTAAGAATTTTGATTCGGCAAACTCATTTCTTCTTTGGAGTCTTTGCCTTTTTGGGTTTAACTGTAGTTTTATTCTTCTTGGGCGACTTTGTCGCTTTCTTAGTAGGTTTAGTAGCTGTGGATTTCTTTGTAGCTGGTTTCTTTGCCTTTGGTTTGACCGCTTTCTTCTCACTTGTAGCTTTCTTTGCAGTACCGGTCTTCTTCCCAACAGGCTTCTTCGGAGTGGTGGCTTTCTTGGGTTTAGCTGCTTTAGGTTTAACCGCTTTCTTTACCGTAGTAGGCTTCTTTTTGGCAGGTTTCACCTCTTCCCCAATCTTAAACGATCCAGATGCACCGGTTCCCTTGGATTGTTTAAGACTCTTATTCTTCACGCCAGCCTTCAGTGCTAGTTTAAGGTGAGTATTGACAGTCTTTGCATCGCTTCCCACGTTGAAATTTGCCAAAATATACTTCAGTATGGCCTGTCTAGATGAACCTCCACGTTCCTTCAGTGTGCCTATAGCTTTACTAACCATTTCACTGTATTTCGGATGAAGCGCAGGTTTCTTTGCATTTGCCGGAGCCTTCTTCTTCGGCGACTTAGCTGGGGTCTTAACCGATATTTCTTCTGCCATTTTGAATGATTTCAATACAATACCACGAAATTTCTCGCAACACAGTAGTTATTCATTACAACACGAACCTCGGAGAGAGCACCAAGACATTTAACTAAATACGTATGTAGTCGATAGGAGAAAACGAAGATGTGCTTTTTAGAAGACTTTAGATCTCGCGTGTCTAGTAAATGTAGATAAAATATTTGCATAACGGGCATCAAAATGTTCAATGGATATCAGACTATAAGAGGCTGAATATTTCATTGGACAGAAGATATCTGATAAATAAATATTCGTATTTTATTGTCGAAAATACACGTCAAATGTTGTACCTAAGGTAGTAAAACCATCTTTGTAAGATTTACTGCAATGGGATTTGAGAAAAGAAAAAACAGTTTTTGATAGAGAAATGTCCTTTTAAAAGAGTTTCACCTTCATAATAGCCAGGCGAAGAGAAAAACAACAGAAAAATTCGACCTCAAAGAAGATGGAAGCACACAAATTCACGAATGTCAATTTCAAGAAACGTATCTTATGAAAAAGTTGTCAGATCTTTCTACAGAATTAAGGCTTATATAAAGCAATAACAGTGTGACTACGAATTTAAAAAAATATATAATTAAACACATTGGAAATTATTTCGATATTTCACCAATATCCGTTTAAAGAGGGCGGTGGAGGTAGCAGAGTATATGACAACAAACTTATCAAGCATAGTACACATAGTACATGGAAAGAGGAAAAACTAAAATGAAAGATTAATATCTATAAATACCATAGTTAATGTGATAATTTAAACAAAACAACTAAGATTTGTTTAACACGTAAGGCAAAAAAAAAAAAAAACAAAAAATCTCATATTGTTTGTCAAAATTAAAGTCTATATATATATAAATATATATATAAGTTGTTCATCTTGAAGTAGATATGAAGATATTTGATATAAATTGGTAATTAAGATATATTAGAAATCTTACCCCAAAAATATGTACATAGCGATAAACCAGAGACGAAAATAAAACTGGACAAAAAAAAATTATCATCCAAATTTCTTACGTTCATTGAGCTCAGTTAAGAAAATTTCAATAAATGAATAAAATCGAAATGTAGGATATCATAAAGAGAATTAGGAAAATTTCCTTTTCTAAGAGGAGAAAAGAAAAAGGTAATGGATATGGGAATAAGCTAACTTCTGGTTTCAACAACTTAATTTAGAATCTTTTTTGAAAGATTTTGGTAGCCCTGAAAAGGGCTGTTTCTGTAAGAATTTTGATTCGGCAAACTCATTTCTTCTTTGGAGTCTTTGCCTTTTTGGGTTTAACTGTAGTTTTATTCTTCTTGGGCGACTTTGTCGCTTTCTTAGTAGGTTTAGTAGCTGTGGATTTCTTTGTAGCTGGTTTCTTTGCCTTTGGTTTGACCGCTTTCTTCTCACTTGTAGCTTTCTTTGCAGTACCGGTCTTCTTCCCAACAGGCTTCTTCGGAGTGGTGGCTTTCTTGGGTTTAGCTGCTTTAGGTTTAACCGCTTTCTTTACCGTAGTAGGCTTCTTTTTGGCAGGTTTCACCTCTTCCCCAATCTTAAACGATCCAGATGCACCGGTTCCCTTGGATTGTTTAAGACTCTTATTCTTCACGCCAGCCTTCAGTGCTAGTTTAAGGTGAGTATTGACAGTCTTTGCATCGCTTCCCACGTTGAAATTTGCCAAAATATACTTCAGTATGGCCTGTCTAGATGAACCTCCACGTTCCTTCAGTGTGCCTATAGCTTTACTAACCATTTCACTGTATTTCGGATGAAGCGCAGGTTTCTTTGCATTTGCCGGAGCCTTCTTCTTCGGCGACTTAGCTGGGGTCTTAACCGATATTTCTTCTGCCATTTTGAATGATTTCAATACAATACCACGAAATTTCTCGCAACACAGTAGTTATTCATTACAACGCGAACCTCGGAGAGAGCACCAAGACATTTAACTAAATACGTATGTAGTCGATAGGAGAAAACGAAGATGTGCTTTTTAGAAGACTTTAGATCTCGCGTGTCTAGTAAATGTAGATAAAATATTTGCATAACGGGCATCAAAATGTTCAATGGATATCAGACTATAAGAGGCTGAATATTTCATTGGACAGAAGATATCTGATAAATAAATATTCGTATTTTATTGTCGAAAATACACGTCAAATGTTGTACCTAAGGTAGTAAAACCATCTTTGTAAGATTTACTGCAATGGGATTTGAGAAAAGAAAAAACAGTTTTTGATAGAGAAATGTCCTTTTAAAAGAGTTTCACCTTCATAATAGCCAGGCGAAGAGAAAAACAACAGAAAAATTCGACCTCAAAGAAGATGGAAGCACACAAATTCACGAATGTCAATTTCAAGAAACGTATCTTATGAAAAAGTTGTCAGATCTTTCTACAGAATTAAGGCTTATATAAAGCAATAACAGTGTGACTACGAATTTAAAAAAATATATAATTAAACACATTGGAAATTATTTCGATATTTCACCAATATCCGTTTAAAGAGGGCGGTGGAGGTAGCAGAGTATATGACAACAAACTTATCAAGCATAGTACACATAGTACATGGAAAGAGGAAAAACTAAAATGAAAGATTAATATCTATAAATACCATAGTTAATGTGATAATTTAAACAAAACAACTAAGATTTGTTTAACACGTAAGGCAAAAAAAAAAAACAAAAAATCTCATATTGTTTGTCAAAATTAAAGTCTATATATATATAAATATATATATAAGTTGTTCATCTTGAAGTAGATATGAAGATATTTGATATAAATTGGTAATTAAGATATATTAGAAATCTTACCCCAAAAATATGTACATAGCGATAAACCAGAGACGAAAATAAAACTGGACAAAAAAAAATTATCATCCAAATTTCTTACGTTCATTGAGCTCAGTTAAGAAAATTTCAATAAATGAATAAAATCGAAATGTAGGATATCATAAAGAGAATTAGGAAAATTTCCTTTTCTAAGAGGAGAAAAGAAAAAGGTAATGGATATGGGAATAAGCTAACTTCTGGTTTCAACAACTTAATTTAGAATCTTTTTTGAAAGATTTTGGTAGCCCTGAAAAGGGCTGTTTCTGTAAGAATTTTGATTCGGCAAACTCATTTCTTCTTTGGAGTCTTTGCCTTTTTGGGTTTAACTGTAGTTTTATTCTTCTTGGGCGACTTTGTCGCTTTCTTAGTAGGTTTAGTAGCTGTGGATTTCTTTGTAGCTGGTTTCTTTGCCTTTGGTTTGACCGCTTTCTTCTCACTTGTAGCTTTCTTTGCAGTACCGGTCTTCTTCCCAACAGGCTTCTTCGGAGTGGTGGCTTTCTTGGGTTTAGCTGCTTTAGGTTTAACCGCTTTCTTTACCGTAGTAGGCTTCTTTTTGGCAGGTTTCACCTCTTCCCCAATCTTAAACGATCCAGATGCACCGGTTCCCTTGGATTGTTTAAGACTCTTATTCTTCACGCCAGCCTTCAGTGCTAGTTTAAGGTGAGTATTGACAGTCTTTGCATCGCTTCCCACGTTGAAATTTGCCAAAATATACTTCAGTATGGCCTGTCTAGATGAACCTCCACGTTCCTTCAGTGTGCCTATAGCTTTACTAACCATTTCACTGTATTTCGGATGAAGCGCAGGTTTCTTTGCATTTGCCGGAGCCTTCTTCTTCGGCGACTTAGCTGGGGTCTTAACCGATATTTCTTCTGCCATTTTGAATGATTTCAATACAATACCACGAAATTTCTCGCAACACAGTAGTTATTCATTACAACACGAACCTCGGAGAGAGCACCAAGACATTTAACTAAATACGTATGTAGTCGATAGGAGAAAACGAAGATGTGCTTTTTAGAAGACTTTAGATCTCGCGTGTCTAGTAAATGTAGATAAAATATTTGCATAACGGGCATCAAAATGTTCAATGGATATCAGACTATAAGAGGCTGAATATTTCATTGGACAGAAGATATCTGATAAATAAATATTCGTATTTTATTGTCGAAAATACACGTCAAATGTTGTACCTAAGGTAGTAAAACCATCTTTGTAAGATTTACTGCAATGGGATTTGAGAAAAGAAAAAACAGTTTTTGATAGAGAAATGTCCTTTTAAAAGAGTTTCACCTTCATAATAGCCAGGCGAAGAGAAAAACAACAGAAAAATTCGACCTCAAAGAAGATGGAAGCACACAAATTCACGAATGTCAATTTCAAGAAACGTATCTTATGAAAAAGTTGTCAGATCTTTCTACAGAATTAAGGCTTATATAAAGCAATAACAGTGTGACTACGAATTTAAAAAAATATATAATTAAACACATTGGAAATTATTTCGATATTTCACCAATATCCGTTTAAAGAGGGCGGTGGAGGTAGCAGAGTATATGACAACAAACTTATCAAGCATAGTACACATAGTACATGGAAAGAGGAAAAACTAAAATGAAAGATTAATATCTATAAATACCATAGTTAATGTGATAATTTAAACAAAACAACTAAGATTTGTTTAACACGTAAGGCAAAAAAAAAAAAAAACAAAAAATCTCATATTGTTTGTCAAAATTAAAGTCTATATATATATAAATATATATATAAGTTGTTCATCTTGAAGTAGATATGAAGATATTTGATATAAATTGGTAATTAAGATATATTAGAAATCTTACCCCAAAAATATGTACATAGCGATAAACCAGAGACGAAAATAAAACTGGACAAAAAAAAATTATCATCCAAATTTCTTACGTTCATTGAGCTCAGTTAAGAAAATTTCAATAAATGAATAAAATCGAAATGTAGGATATCATAAAGAGAATTAGGAAAATTTCCTTTTCTAAGAGGAGAAAAGAAAAAGGTAATGGATATGGGAATAAGCTAACTTCTGGTTTCAACAACTTAATTTAGAATCTTTTTTGAAAGATTTTGGTAGCCCTGAAAAGGGCTGTTTCTGTAAGAATTTTGATTCGGCAAACTCATTTCTTCTTTGGAGTCTTTGCCTTTTTGGGTTTAACTGTAGTTTTATTCTTCTTGGGCGACTTTGTCGCTTTCTTAGTAGGTTTAGTAGCTGTGGATTTCTTTGTAGCTGGTTTCTTTGCCTTTGGTTTGACCGCTTTCTTCTCACTTGTAGCTTTCTTTGCAGTACCGGTCTTCTTCCCAACAGGCTTCTTCGGAGTGGTGGCTTTCTTGGGTTTAGCTGCTTTAGGTTTAACCGCTTTCTTTACCGTAGTAGGCTTCTTTTTGGCAGGTTTCACCTCTTCCCCAATCTTAAACGATCCAGATGCACCGGTTCCCTTGGATTGTTTAAGACTCTTATTCTTCACGCCAGCCTTCAGTGCTAGTTTAAGGTGAGTATTGACAGTCTTTGCATCGCTTCCCACGTTGAAATTTGCCAAAATATACTTCAGTATGGCCTGTCTAGATGAACCTCCACGTTCCTTCAGTGTGCCTATAGCTTTACTAACCATTTCACTGTATTTCGGATGAAGCGCAGGTTTCTTTGCATTTGCCGGAGCCTTCTTCTTCGGCGACTTAGCTGGGGTCTTAACCGATATTTCTTCTGCCATTTTGAATGATTTCAATACAATACCACGAAATTTCTCGCAACACAGTAGTTATTCATTACAACACGAACCTCGGAGAGAGCACCAAGACATTTAACTAAATACGTATGTAGTCGATAGGAGAAAACGAAGATGTGCTTTTTAGAAGACTTTAGATCTCGCGTGTCTAGTAAATGTAGATAAAATATTTGCATAACGGGCATCAAAATGTTCAATGGATATCAGACTATAAGAGGCTGAATATTTCATTGGACAGAAGATATCTGATAAATAAATATTCGTATTTTATTGTCGAAAATACACGTCAAATGTTGTACCTAAGGTAGTAAAACCATCTTTGTAAGATTTACTGCAATGGGATTTGAGAAAAGAAAAAACAGTTTTTGATAGAGAAATGTCCTTTTAAAAGAGTTTCACCTTCATAATAGCCAGGCGAAGAGAAAAACAACAGAAAAATTCGACCTCAAAGAAGATGGAAGCACACAAATTCACGAATGTCAATTTCAAGAAACGTATCTTATGAAAAAGTTGTCAGATCTTTCTACAGAATTAAGGCTTATATAAAGCAATAACAGTGTGACTACGAATTTAAAAAAATATATAATTAAACACATTGGAAATTATTTCGATATTTCACCAATATCCGTTTAAAGAGGGCGGTGGAGGTAGCAGAGTATATGACAACAAACTTATCAAGCATAGTACACATAGTACATGGAAAGAGGAAAAACTAAAATGAAAGATTAATATCTATAAATACCATAGTTAATGTGATAATTTAAACAAAACAACTAAGATTTGTTTAACACGTAAGGCAAAAAAAAAAAAAAAAACAAAAAATCTCATATTGTTTGTCAAAATTAAAGTCTATATATATATAAATATATATATAAGTTGTTCATCTTGAAGTAGATATGAAGATATTTGATATAAATTGGTAATTAAGATATATTAGAAATCTTACCCCAAAAATATGTACATAGCGATAAACCAGAGACGAAAATAAAACTGGACAAAAAAAAATTATCATCCAAATTTCTTACGTTCATTGAGCTCAGTTAAGAAAATTTCAATAAATGAATAAAATCGAAATGTAGGATATCATAAAGAGAATTAGGAAAATTTCCTTTTCTAAGAGGAGAAAAGAAAAAGGTAATGGATATGGGAATAAGCTAACTTCTGGTTTCAACAACTTAATTTAGAATCTTTTTTGAAAGATTTTGGTAGCCCTGAAAAGGGCTGTTTCTGTAAGAATTTTGATTCGGCAAACTCATTTCTTCTTTGGAGTCTTTGCCTTTTTGGGTTTAACTGTAGTTTTATTCTTCTTGGGCGACTTTGTCGCTTTCTTAGTAGGTTTAGTAGCTGTGGATTTCTTTGTAGCTGGTTTCTTTGCCTTTGGTTTGACCGCTTTCTTCTCACTTGTAGCTTTCTTTGCAGTACCGGTCTTCTTCCCAACAGGCTTCTTCGGAGTGGTGGCTTTCTTGGGTTTAGCTGCTTTAGGTTTAACCGCTTTCTTTACCGTAGTAGGCTTCTTTTTGGCAGGTTTCACCTCTTCCCCAATCTTAAACGATCCAGATGCACCGGTTCCCTTGGATTGTTTAAGACTCTTATTCTTCACGCCAGCCTTCAGTGCTAGTTTAAGGTGAGTATTGACAGTCTTTGCATCGCTTCCCACGTTGAAATTTGCCAAAATATACTTCAGTATGGCCTGTCTAGATGAACCTCCACGTTCCTTCAGTGTGCCTATAGCTTTACTAACCATTTCACTGTATTTCGGATGAAGCGCAGGTTTCTTTGCATTTGCCGGAGCCTTCTTCTTCGGCGACTTAGCTGGGGTCTTAACCGATATTTCTTCTGCCATTTTGAATGATTTCAATACAATACCACGAAATTTCTCGCAACACAGTAGTTATTCATTACAACACGAACCTCGGAGAGAGCACCAAGACATTTAACTAAATACGTATGTAGTCGATAGGAGAAAACGAAGATGTGCTTTTTAGAAGACTTTAGATCTCGCGTGTCTAGTAAATGTAGATAAAATATTTGCATAACGGGCATCAAAATGTTCAATGGATATCAGACTATAAGAGGCTGAATATTTCATTGGACAGAAGATATCTGATAAATAAATATTCGTATTTTATTGTCGAAAATACACGTCAAATGTTGTACCTAAGGTAGTAAAACCATCTTTGTAAGATTTACTGCAATGGGATTTGAGAAAAGAAAAAACAGTTTTTGATAGAGAAATGTCCTTTTAAAAGAGTTTCACCTTCATAATAGCCAGGCGAAGAGAAAAACAACAGAAAAATTCGACCTCAAAGAAGATGGAAGCACACAAATTCACGAATGTCAATTTCAAGAAACGTATCTTATGAAAAAGTTGTCAGATCTTTCTACAGAATTAAGGCTTATATAAAGCAATAACAGTGTGACTACGAATTTAAAAAAATATATAATTAAACACATTGGAAATTATTTCGATATTTCACCAATATCCGTTTAAAGAGGGCGGTGGAGGTAGCAGAGTATATGACAACAAACTTATCAAGCATAGTACACATAGTACATGGAAAGAGGAAAAACTAAAATGAAAGATTAATATCTATAAATACCATAGTTAATGTGATAATTTAAACAAAACAACTAAGATTTGTTTAACACGTAAGGCAAAAAAAAAAAAAAAACAAAAAATCTCATATTGTTTGTCAAAATTAAAGTCTATATATATATAAATATATATATAAGTTGTTCATCTTGAAGTAGATATGAAGATATTTGATATAAATTGGTAATTAAGATATATTAGAAATCTTACCCCAAAAATATGTACATAGCGATAAACCAGAGACGAAAATAAAACTGGACAAAAAAAAATTATCATCCAAATTTCTTACGTTCATTGAGCTCAGTTAAGAAAATTTCAATAAATGAATAAAATCGAAATGTAGGATATCATAAAGAGAATTAGGAAAATTTCCTTTTCTAAGAGGAGAAAAGAAAAAGGTAATGGATATGGGAATAAGCTAACTTCTGGTTTCAACAACTTAATTTAGAATCTTTTTTGAAAGATTTTGGTAGCCCTGAAAAGGGCTGTTTCTGTAAGAATTTTGATTCGGCAAACTCATTTCTTCTTTGGAGTCTTTGCCTTTTTGGGTTTAACTGTAGTTTTATTCTTCTTGGGCGACTTTGTCGCTTTCTTAGTAGGTTTAGTAGCTGTGGATTTCTTTGTAGCTGGTTTCTTTGCCTTTGGTTTGACCGCTTTCTTCTCACTTGTAGCTTTCTTTGCAGTACCGGTCTTCTTCCCAACAGGCTTCTTCGGAGTGGTGGCTTTCTTGGGTTTAGCTGCTTTAGGTTTAACCGCTTTCTTTACCGTAGTAGGCTTCTTTTTGGCAGGTTTCACCTCTTCCCCAATCTTAAACGATCCAGATGCACCGGTTCCCTTGGATTGTTTAAGACTCTTATTCTTCACGCCAGCCTTCAGTGCTAGTTTAAGGTGAGTATTGACAGTCTTTGCATCGCTTCCCACGTTGAAATTTGCCAAAATATACTTCAGTATGGCCTGTCTAGATGAACCTCCACGTTCCTTCAGTGTGCCTATAGCTTTACTAACCATTTCACTGTATTTCGGATGAAGCGCAGGTTTCTTTGCATTTGCCGGAGCCTTCTTCTTCGGCGACTTAGCTGGGGTCTTAACCGATATTTCTTCTGCCATTTTGAATGATTTCAATACAATACCACGAAATTTCTCGCAACACAGTAGTTATTCATTACAACGCGAACCTCGGAGAGAGCACCAAGACATTTAACTAAATACGTATGTAGTCGATAGGAGAAAACGAAGATGTGCTTTTTAGAAGACTTTAGATCTCGCGTGTCTAGTAAATGTAGATAAAATATTTGCATAACGGGCATCAAAATGTTCAATGGATGTCAGACTATAAGAGGCTGAATATTTCATTGGACAGAAGATATCTGATAAATAAATATTCGTATTTTATTGTCGAAAATACACGTCAAATGTTGTACCTAAGGTAGTAAAACCATCTTTGTAAGATTTACTGCAATGGGATTTGAGAAAAGAAAAAACAGTTTTTGATAGAGAAATGTCCTTTTAAAAGAGTTTCACCTTCATAATAGCCAGGCGAAGAGAAAAACAACAGAAAAATTCGACCTCAAAGAAGATGGAAGCACACAAATTCACGAATGTCAATTTCAAGAAACGTATCTTATGAAAAAGTTGTCAGATCTTTCTACAGAATTAAGGCTTATATAAAGCAATAACAGTGTGACTACGAATTTAAAAAAATATATAATTAAACACATTGGAAATTATTTCGATATTTCACCAATATCCGTTTAAAGAGGGCGGTGGAGGTAGCAGAGTATATGACAACAAACTTATCAAGCATAGTACATGGAAAGAGGAAAAACTAAAATGAAAGATTAATATCTATAAATACCATAGTTAATGTGATAATTTAAACAAAACAACTAAGATTTGTTTAACACGTAAGGCAAAAAAAAAAAAAAAACAAAAAATCTCATATTGTTTGTCAAAATTAAAGTCTATATATATATAAATATATATATAAGTTGTTCATCTTGAAGTAGATATGAAGATATTTGATATAAATTGGTAATTAAGATATATTAGAAATCTTACCCCAAAAATATGTACATAGCGATAAACCAGAGACGAAAATAAAACTGGACAAAAAAAAATTATCATCCAAATTTCTTACGTTCATTGAGCTCAGTTAAGAAAATTTCAATAAATGAATAAAATCGAAATGTAGGATATCATAAAGAGAATTAGGAAAATTTCTTTTTCTAAGAGGAGAAAAGAAAAAGGTAATGGATATGGGAATAAGCTAACTTCTGGTTTCAACAACTTAATTTAGAATCTTTTTTGAAAGATTTTGGTAGCCCTGAAAAGGGCTGTTTCTGTAAGAATTTTGATTCGGCAAACTCATTTCTTCTTTGGAGTCTTTGCCTTTTTGGGTTTAACTGTAGTTTTATTCTTCTTGGGCGACTTTGTCGCTTTCTTAGTAGGTTTAGTAGCTGTGGATTTCTTTGTAGCTGGTTTCTTTGCCTTTGGTTTGACCGCTTTCTTCTCACTTGTAGCTTTCTTTGCAGTACCGGTCTTCTTCCCAACAGGCTTCTTCGGAGTGGTGGCTTTCTTGGGTTTAGCTGCTTTAGGTTTAACCGCTTTCTTTACCGTAGTAGGCTTCTTTTTGGCAGGTTTCACCTCTTCCCCAATCTTAAACGATCCAGATGCACCGGTTCCCTTGGATTGTTTAAGACTCTTATTCTTCACGCCAGCCTTCAGTGCTAGTTTAAGGTGAGTATTGACAGTCTTTGCATCGCTTCCCACGTTGAAATTTGCCAAAATATACTTCAGTATGGCCTGTCTAGATGAACCTCCACGTTCCTTCAGTGTGCCTATAGCTTTACTAACCATTTCACTGTATTTCGGATGAAGCGCAGGTTTCTTTGCATTTGCCGGAGCCTTCTTCTTCGGCGACTTAGCTGGGGTCTTAACCGATATTTCTTCTGCCATTTTGAATGATTTCAATACAATACCACGAAATTTCTCGCAACACAGTAGTTATTCATTACAACGCGAACCTCGGAGAGAGCACCAAGACATTTAACTAAATACGTATGTAGTCGATAGGAGAAAACGAAGATGTGCTTTTTAGAAGACTTTAGATCTCGCGTGTCTAGTAAATGTAGATAAAATATTTGCATAACGGGCATCAAAATGTTCAATGGATATCAGACTATAAGAGGCTGAATATTTCATTGGACAGAAGATATCTGATAAATAAATATTCGTATTTTATTGTCGAAAATACACGTCAAATGTTGTACCTAAGGTAGTAAAACCATCTTTGTAAGATTTACTGCAATGGGATTTGAGAAAAGAAAAAACAGTTTTTGATAGAGAAATGTCCTTTTAAAAGAGTTTCACCTTCATAATAGCCAGGCGAAGAGAAAAACAACAGAAAAATTCGACCTCAAAGAAGATGGAAGCACACAAATTCACGAATGTCAATTTCAAGAAACGTAT
Organism: Mytilisepta virgata; assembly: GCA_028015205.1. Lineage (NCBI taxonomy): Eukaryota > Metazoa > Mollusca > Bivalvia > Mytilida > Mytilidae > Mytilisepta > Mytilisepta virgata. The sequence continues at coordinate 75,258,826 of CM051521.1, forward strand.
CTTATGAAAAAGTTGTCAGATCTTTCTACAGAATTAAGGCTTATATAAAGCAATAACAGTGTGACTACGAATTTAAAAAAATATATAATTAAACACATTGGAAATTATTTCGATATTTCACCAATATCCGTTTAAAGAGGGCGGTGGAGGTAGCAGAGTATATGACAACAAACTTATCAAGCATAGTACACATAGTACATGGAAAGAGGAAAAACTAAAATGAAAGATTAATATCTATAAATACCATAGTTAATGTGATAATTTAAACAAAACAACTAAGATTTGTTTAACACGTAAGGCAAAAAAAAAAAAAAACAAAAAATTTCATATTGTTTGTCAAAATTAAAGTCTATATATATATAAATATATATATAAGTTGTTCATCTTGAAGTAGATATGAAGATATTTGATATAAATTGGTAATTAAGATATATTAGAAATCTTACCCAAAAAATATGTACATAGCGATAAACCAGAGACGAAAATAAAACTGGACAAAAAAAAATTATCATCCAAATTTCTTACGTTCATTGAGCTCAGTTAAGAAAATTTCAATAAATGAATAAAATCGAAATGTAGGATATCATAAAGAGAATTAGGAAAATTTCTTTTTCTAAGAGGAGAAAAGAAAAAGGTAATGGATATGGGAATAAGCTAACTTCTGGTTTCAACAACTTAATTTAGAATCTTTTTTGAAAGATTTTGGTAGCCCTGAAAAGGGCTGTTTCTGTAAGAATTTTGATTCGGCAAACTCATTTCTTCTTTGGAGTCTTTGCCTTTTTGGGTTTAACTGTAGTTTTATTCTTCTTGGGCGACTTTGTCGCTTTCTTAGTAGGTTTAGTAGCTGTGGATTTCTTTGTAGCTGGTTTCTTTGCCTTTGGTTTGACCGCTTTCTTCTCACTTGTAGCTTTCTTTGCAGTACCGGTCTTCTTCCCAACAGGCTTCTTCGGAGTGGTGGCTTTCTTGGGTTTAGCTGCTTTAGGTTTAACCGCTTTCTTTACCGTAGTAGGCTTCTTTTTGGCAGGTTTCACCTCTTCCCCAATCTTAAACGATCCAGATGCACCGGTTCCCTTGGATTGTTTAAGACTCTTATTCTTCACGCCAGCCTTCAGTGCTAGTTTAAGGTGAGTATTGACAGTCTTTGCATCGCTTCCCACGTTGAAATTTGCCAAAATATACTTCAGTATGGCCTGTCTAGATGAACCTCCACGTTCCTTCAGTGTGCCTATAGCTTTACTAACCATTTCACTGTATTTCGGATGAAGCGCAGGTTTCTTTGCATTTGCCGGAGCCTTCTTCTTCGGCGACTTAGCTGGGGTCTTAACCGATATTTCTTCTGCCATTTTGAATGATTTCAATACAATACCACGAAATTTCTCGCAACACAGTAGTTATTCATTACAACGCGAACCTCGGAGAGAGCACCAAGACATTTAACTAAATACGTATGTAGTCGATAGGAGAAAACGAAGATGTGCTTTTTAGAAGACTTTAGATCTCGCGTGTCTAGTAAATGTAGATAAAATATTTGCATAACGGGCATCAAAATGTTCAATGGATATCAGACTATAAGAGGCTGAATATTTCATTGGACAGAAGATATCTGATAAATAAATATTCGTATTTTATTGTCGAAAATACACGTCAAATGTTGTACCTAAGGTAGTAAAACCATCTTTGTAAGATTTACTGCAATGGGATTTGAGAAAAGAAAAAACAGTTTTTGATAGAGAAATGTCCTTTTAAAAGAGTTTCACCTTCATAATAGCCAGGCGAAGAGAAAAACAACAGAAAAATTCGACCTCAAAGAAGATGGAAGCACACAAATTCACGAATGTCAATTTCAAGAAACGTATCTTATGAAAAAGTTGTCAGATCTTTCTACAGAATTAAGGCTTATATAAAGCAATAACAGTGTGACTACGAATTTAAAAAAATATATAATTAAACACATTGGAAATTATTTCGATATTTCACCAATATCCGTTTAAAGAGGGCGGTGGAGGTAGCAGAGTATATGACAACAAACTTATCAAGCATAGTACATGGAAAGAGGAAAAACTAAAATGAAAGATTAATATCTATAAATACCATAGTTAATGTGATAATTTAAACAAAACAACTAAGATTTGTTTAACACGTAAGGCAAAAAAAAAAAAAAAAAAAAAAAAAAATCTCATATTGTGTCTCAAAATTAAAGTCTATATATATATAAATATATATATAAGTTGTTCATCTTGAAGTAGATATGAAGATATTTGATATAAATTGGTAATTAAGATATATTAGAAATCTTACCCCAAAAATATGTACATAGCGATAAACCAGAGACGAAAATAAAACTGGACAAAAAAAAATTATCATCCAAATTTCTTACGTTCATTGAGCTCAGTTAAGAAAATTTCAATAAATGAATAAAATCGAAATGTAGGATATCATAAAGAGAATTAGGAAAATTTCTTTTTCTAAGAGGAGAAAAGAAAAAGGTAATGGATATGGGAATAAGCTAACTTCTGGTTTCAACAACTTAATTTAGAATCTTTTTTGAAAGATTTTGGTAGCCCTGAAAAGGGCTGTTTCTGTAAGAATTTTGATTCGGCAAACTCATTTCTTCTTTGGAGTCTTTGCCTTTTTGGGTTTAACTGTAGTTTTATTCTTCTTGGGCGACTTTGTCGCTTTCTTAGTAGGTTTAGTAGCTGTGGATTTCTTTGTAGCTGGTTTCTTTGCCTTTGGTTTGACCGCTTTCTTCTCACTTGTAGCTTTCTTTGCAGTACCGGTCTTCTTCCCAACAGGCTTCTTCGGAGTGGTGGCTTTCTTGGGTTTAGCTGCTTTAGGTTTAACCGCTTTCTTTACCGTAGTAGGCTTCTTTTTGGCAGGTTTCACCTCTTCCCCAATCTTAAACGATCCAGATGCACCGGTTCCCTTGGATTGTTTAAGACTCTTATTCTTCACGCCAGCCTTCAGTGCTAGTTTAAGGTGAGTATTGACAGTCTTTGCATCGCTTCCCACGTTGAAATTTGCCAAAATATACTTCAGTATGGCCTGTCTAGATGAACCTCCACGTTCCTTCAGTGTGCCTATAGCTTTACTAACCATTTCACTGTATTTCGGATGAAGCGCAGGTTTCTTTGCATTTGCCGGAGCCTTCTTCTTCGGCGACTTAGCTGGGGTCTTAACCGATATTTCTTCTGCCATTTTGAATGATTTCAATACAATACCACGAAATTTCTCGCAACACAGTATTTATTCATTACAACGCGAACCTCGGAGAGAGCACCAAGACATTTAACTAAATACGTATGTAGTCGATAGGAGAAAACGAAGATGTGCTTTTTAGAAGACTTTAGATCTCGCGTGTCTAGTAAATGTAGATAAAATATTTGCATAACGGGCATCAAAATGTTCAATGGATATCAGACTATAAGAGGCTGAATATTTCATTGGACAGAAGATATCTGATCAATTTTATTGTCGAAAATACACGTCAAATGTTGTACCTAAGGTAGTAAAACCATCTTTGTAAGATTTACTGCAATGGGATTTGAGAAAAGAAAAAACAGTTTTTGATAGAGAAATGTCCTTTTAAAAGAGTTTCACCTTCATAATAGCCAGGCGAAGAGAAAAAAAACAGAAAAATTCGACCTCAAAGAAGATGGAAGCACACAAATTCACGAATGTCAATTTCAAGAAACGTATCTTATGAAAAAGTTGTCAGATCTTTCTACAGAATTAAGGCTTATATAAAGCAATAACAGTGTGACTACGAATTTAAAAAAATATATAATTAAACACATTGGAAATTATTTCGATATTTCACCAATATCCGTTTAAAGAGGGCGGTGGAGGTAGCAGAGTATATGACAACAAACTTATCAAGCATAGTACACATAGTACATGGAAAGAGGAAAAACTAAAATGAAAGATTAATATCTATAAATACCATAGTTAATGTGATAATTTAAACAAAACAACTAAGATTTGTTTAACACGTAAGGCAAAAAAAAAAAAAACAAAAAATCTCATATTGTTTGTCAAAATTAAAGTCTATATATATATAAATATATATATAAGTTGTTCATCTTGAAGTAGATATGAAGATATTTGATATAAATTGGTAATTAAGATATATTAGAAATCTTACCCCAAAAATATGTACATAGCGATAAACCAGAGACGAAAATAAAACTGGACAAAAAAAAATTATCATCCAAATTTCTTACGTTCATTGAGCTCAGTTAAGAAAATTTCAATAAATGAATAAAATCGAAATGTAGGATATCATAAAGAGAATTAGGAAAATTTCTTTTTCTAAGAGGAGAAAAGAAAAAGGTAATGGATATGGGAATAAGCTAACTTCTGGTTTCAACAACTTAATTTAGAATCTTTTTTGAAAGATTTTGGTAGCCCTGAAAAGGGCTGTTTCTGTAAGAATTTTGATTCGGCAAACTCATTTCTTCTTTGGAGTCTTTGCCTTTTTGGGTTTAACTGTAGTTTTATTCTTCTTGGGCGACTTTGTCGCTTTCTTAGTAGGTTTAGTAGCTGTGGATTTCTTTGTAGCTGGTTTCTTTGCCTTTGGTTTGACCGCTTTCTTCTCACTTGTAGCTTTCTTTGCAGTACCGGTCTTCTTCCCAACAGGCTTCTTCGGAGTGGTGGCTTTCTTGGGTTTAGCTGCTTTAGGTTTAACCGCTTTCTTTACCGTAGTAGGCTTCTTTTTGGCAGGTTTCACCTCTTCCCCAATCTTAAACGATCCAGATGCACCGGTTCCCTTGGATTGTTTAAGACTCTTATTCTTCACGCCAGCCTTCAGTGCTAGTTTAAGGTGAGTATTGACAGTCTTTGCATCGCTTCCCACGTTGAAATTTGCCAAAATATACTTCAGTATGGCCTGTCTAGATGAACCTCCACGTTCCTTCAGTGTGCCTATAGCTTTACTAACCATTTCACTGTATTTCGGATGAAGCGCAGGTTTCTTTGCATTTGCCGGAGCCTTCTTCTTCGGCGACTTAGCTGGGGTCTTAACCGATATTTCTTCTGCCATTTTGAATGATTTCAATACAATACCACGAAATTTCTCGCAACACAGTAGTTATTCATTACAACGCGAACCTCGGAGAGAGCACCAAGACATTTAACTAAATACGTATGTAGTCGATAGGAGAAAACGAAGATGTGCTTTTTAGAAGACTTTAGATCTCGCGTGTCTAGTAAATGTAGATAAAATATTTGCATAACGGGCATCAAAATGTTCAATGGATATCAGACTATAAGAGGCTGAATATTTCATTGGACAGAAGATATCTGATAAATAAATATTCGTATTTTATTGTCGAAAATACACGTCAAATGTTGTACCTAAGGTAGTAAAACCATCTTTGTAAGATTTACTGCAATGGGATTTGAGAAAAGAAAAAACAGTTTTTGATAGAGAAATGTCCTTTTAAAAGAGTTTCACCTTCATAATAGCCAGGCGAAGAGAAAAACAACAGAAAAATTCGACCTCAAAGAAGATGGAAGCACACAAATTCACGAATGTCAATTTCAAGAAACGTATCTTATGAAAAAGTTGTCAGATCTTTCTACAGAATTAAGGCTTATATAAAGCAATAACAGTGTGACTACGAATTTAAAAAAATATATAATTAAACACATTGGAAATTATTTCGATATTTCACCAATATCCGTTTAAAGAGGGCGGTGGAGGTAGCAGAGTATATGACAACAAACTTATCAAGCATAGTACACATAGTACATGGAAAGAGGAAAAACTAAAATGAAAGATTAATATCTATAAATACCATAGTTAATGTGATAATTTAAACAAAACAACTAAGATTTGTTTAACACGTAAGGCAAAAAAAAAAAAAACAAAAAATCTCATATTGTTTGTCAAAATTAAAGTCTATATATATATAAATATATATATAAGTTGTTCATCTTGAAGTAGATATGAAGATATTTGATATAAATTGGTAATTAAGATATATTAGAAATCTTACCCCAAAAATATGTACATAGCGATAAACCAGAGACGAAAATAAAACTGGACAAAAAAAAATTATCATCCAAATTTCTTACGTTCATTGAGCTCAGTTAAGAAAATTTCAATAAATGAATAAAATCGAAATGTAGGATATCATAAAGAGAATTAGGAAAATTTCTTTTTCTAAGAGGAGAAAAGAAAAAGGTAATGGATATGGGAATAAGCTAACTTCTGGTTTCAACAACTTAATTTAGAATCTTTTTTGAAAGATTTTGGTAGCCCTGAAAAGGGCTGTTTCTGTAAGAATTTTGATTCGGCAAACTCATTTCTTCTTTGGAGTCTTTGCCTTTTTGGGTTTAACTGTAGTTTTATTCTTCTTGGGCGACTTTGTCGCTTTCTTAGTAGGTTTAGTAGCTGTGGATTTCTTTGTAGCTGGTTTCTTTGCCTTTGGTTTGACCGCTTTCTTCTCACTTGTAGCTTTCTTTGCAGTACCGGTCTTCTTCCCAACAGGCTTCTTCGGAGTGGTGGCTTTCTTGGGTTTAGCTGCTTTAGGTTTAACCGCTTTCTTTACCGTAGTAGGCTTCTTTTTGGCAGGTTTCACCTCTTCCCCAATCTTAAACGATCCAGATGCACCGGTTCCCTTGGATTGTTTAAGACTCTTATTCTTCACGCCAGCCTTCAGTGCTAGTTTAAGGTGAGTATTGACAGTCTTTGCATCGCTTCCCACGTTGAAATTTGCCAAAATATACTTCAGTATGGCCTGTCTAGATGAACCTCCACGTTCCTTCAGTGTGCCTATAGCTTTACTAACCATTTCACTGTATTTCGGATGAAGCGCAGGTTTCTTTGCATTTGCCGGAGCCTTCTTCTTCGGCGACTTAGCTGGGGTCTTAACCGATATTTCTTCTGCCATTTTGAATGATTTCAATACAATACCACGAAATTTCTCGCAACACAGTAGTTATTCATTACAACGCGAACCTCGGAGAGAGCACCAAGACATTTAACTAAATACGTATGTAGTCGATAGGAGAAAACGAAGATGTGCTTTTTAGAAGACTTTAGATCTCGCGTGTCTAGTAAATGTAGATAAAATATTTGCATAACGGGCATCAAAATGTTCAATGGATATCAGACTATAAGAGGCTGAATATTTCATTGGACAGAAGATATCTGATAAATAAATATTCGTATTTTATTGTCGAAAATACACGTCAAATGTTGTACCTAAGGTAGTAAAACCATCTTTGTAAGATTTACTGCAATGGGATTTGAGAAAAGAAAAAACAGTTTTTGATAGAGAAATGTCCTTTTAAAAGAGTTTCACCTTCATAATAGCCAGGCGAAGAGAAAAACAACAGAAAAATTCGACCTCAAAGAAGATGGAAGCACACAAATTCACGAATGTCAATTTCAAGAAACGTATCTTATGAAAAAGTTGTCAGATCTTTCTACAGAATTAAGGCTTATATAAAGCAATAACAGTGTGACTACGAATTTAAAAAAATATATAATTAAACACATTGGAAATTATTTCGATATTTCACCAATATCCGTTTAAAGAGGGCGGTGGAGGTAGCAGAGTATATGACAACAAACTTATCAAGCATAGTACACATAGTACATGGAAAGAGGAAAAACTAAAATGAAAGATTAATATCTATAAATACCATAGTTAATGTGATAATTTAAACAAAACAACTAAGATTTGTTTAACACGTAAGGCAAAAAAAAAAAAACAAAAAATCTCATATTGTTTGTCAAAATTAAAGTCTATATATATATAAATATATATATAAGTTGTTCATCTTGAAGTAGATATGAAGATATTTGATATAAATTGGTAATTAAGATATATTAGAAATCTTACCCCAAAAATATGTACATAGCGATAAACCAGAGACGAAAATAAAACTGGACAAAAAAAAATTATCATCCAAATTTCTTACGTTCATTGAGCTCAGTTAAGAAAATTTCAATAAATGAATAAAATCGAAATGTAGGATATCATAAAGAGAATTAGGAAAATTTCTTTTTCTAAGAGGAGAAAAGAAAAAGGTAATGGATATGGGAATAAGCTAACTTCTGGTTTCAACAACTTAATTTAGAATCTTTTTTGAAAGATTTTGGTAGCCCTGAAAAGGGCTGTTTCTGTAAGAATTTTGATTCGGCAAACTCATTTCTTCTTTGGAGTCTTTGCCTTTTTGGGTTTAACTGTAGTTTTATTCTTCTTGGGCGACTTTGTCGCTTTCTTAGTAGGTTTAGTAGCTGTGGATTTCTTTGTAGCTGGTTTCTTTGCCTTTGGTTTGACCGCTTTCTTCTCACTTGTAGCTTTCTTTGCAGTACCGGTCTTCTTCCCAACAGGCTTCTTCGGAGTGGTGGCTTTCTTGGGTTTAGCTGCTTTAGGTTTAACCGCTTTCTTTACCGTAGTAGGCTTCTTTTTGGCAGGTTTCACCTCTTCCCCAATCTTAAACGATCCAGATGCACCGGTTCCCTTGGATTGTTTAAGACTCTTATTCTTCACGCCAGCCTTCAGTGCTAGTTTAAGGTGAGTATTGACAGTCTTTGCATCGCTTCCCACGTTGAAATTTGCCAAAATATACTTCAGTATGGCCTGTCTAGATGAACCTCCACGTTCCTTCAGTGTGCCTATAGCTTTACTAACCATTTCACTGTATTTCGGATGAAGCGCAGGTTTCTTTGCATTTGCCGGAGCCTTCTTCTTCGGCGACTTAGCTGGGGTCTTAACCGATATTTCTTCTGCCATTTTGAATGATTTCAATACAATACCACGAAATTTCTCGCAACACAGTAGTTATTCATTACAACGCGAACCTCGGAGAGAGCACCAAGACATTTAACTAAATACGTATGTAGTCGATAGGAGAAAACGAAGATGTGCTTTTTAGAAGACTTTAGATCTCGCGTGTCTAGTAAATGTAGATAAAATATTTGCATAACGGGCATCAAAATGTTCAATGGATATCAGACTATAAGAGGCTGAATATTTCATTGGACAGAAGATATCTGATAAATAAATATTCGTATTTTATTGTCGAAAATACACGTCAAATGTTGTACCTAAGGTAGTAAAACCATCTTTGTAAGATTTACTGCAATGGGATTTGAGAAAAGAAAAAACAGTTTTTGATAGAGAAATGTCCTTTTAAAAGAGTTTCACCTTCATAATAGCCAGGCGAAGAGAAAAACAACAGAAAAATTCGACCTCAAAGAAGATGGAAGCACACAAATTCACGAATGTCAATTTCAAGAAACGTATCTTATGAAAAAGTTGTCAGATCTTTCTACAGAATTAAGGCTTATATAAAGCAATAACAGTGTGACTACGAATTTAAAAAAATATATAATTAAACACATTGGAAATTATTTCGATATTTCACCAATATCCGTTTAAAGAGGGCGGTGGAGGTAGCAGAGTATATGACAACAAACTTATCAAGCATAGTACACATAGTACATGGAAAGAGGAAAAACTAAAATGAAAGATTAATATCTATAAATACCATAGTTAATGTGATAATTTAAACAAAACAACTAAGATTTGTTTAACACGTAAGGCAAAAAAAAAAAAAACAAAAAATCTCATATTGTTTGTCAAAATTAAAGTCTATATATATATAAATATATATATAAGTTGTTCATCTTGAAGTAGATATGAAGATATTTGATATAAATTGGTAATTAAGATATATTAGAAATCTTACCCCAAAAATATGTACATAGCGATAAACCAGAGACGAAAATAAAACTGGACAAAAAAAAATTATCATCCAAATTTCTTACGTTCATTGAGCTCAGTTAAGAAAATTTCAATAAATGAATAAAATCGAAATGTAGGATATCATAAAGAGAATTAGGAAAATTTCTTTTTCTAAGAGGAGAAAAGAAAAAGGTAATGGATATGGGAATAAGCTAACTTCTGGTTTCAACAACTTAATTTAGAATCTTTTTTGAAAGATTTTGGTAGCCCTGAAAAGGGCTGTTTCTGTAAGAATTTTGATTCGGCAAACTCATTTCTTCTTTGGAGTCTTTGCCTTTTTGGGTTTAACTGTAGTTTTATTCTTCTTGGGCGACTTTGTCGCTTTCTTAGTAGGTTTAGTAGCTGTGGATTTCTTTGTAGCTGGTTTCTTTGCCTTTGGTTTGACCGCTTTCTTCTCACTTGTAGCTTTCTTTGCAGTACCGGTCTTCTTCCCAACAGGCTTCTTCGGAGTGGTGGCTTTCTTGGGTTTAGCTGCTTTAGGTTTAACCGCTTTCTTTACCGTAGTAGGCTTCTTTTTGGCAGGTTTCACCTCTTCCCCAATCTTAAACGATCCAGATGCACCGGTTCCCTTGGATTGTTTAAGACTCTTATTCTTCACGCCAGCCTTCAGTGCTAGTTTAAGGTGAGTATTGACAGTCTTTGCATCGCTTCCCACGTTGAAATTTGCCAAAATATACTTCAGTATGGCCTGTCTAGATGAACCTCCACGTTCCTTCAGTGTGCCTATAGCTTTACTAACCATTTCACTGTATTTCGGATGAAGCGCAGGTTTCTTTGCATTTGCCGGAGCCTTCTTCTTCGGCGACTTAGCTGGGGTCTTAACCGATATTTCTTCTGCCATTTTGAATGATTTCAATACAATACCACGAAATTTCTCGCAACACAGTAGTTATTCATTACAACGCGAACCTCGGAGAGAGCACCAAGACATTTAACTAAATACGTATGTAGTCGATAGGAGAAAACGAAGATGTGCTTTTTAGAAGACTTTAGATCTCGCGTGTCTAGTAAATGTAGATAAAATATTTGCATAACGGGCATCAAAATGTTCAATGGATATCAGACTATAAGAGGCTGAATATTTCATTGGACAGAAGATATCTGATAAATAAATATTCGTATTTTATTGTCGAAAATACACGTCAAATGTTGTACCTAAGGTAGTAAAACCATCTTTGTAAGATTTACTGCAATGGGATTTGAGAAAAGAAAAAACAGTTTTTGATAGAGAAATGTCCTTTTAAAAGAGTTTCACCTTCATAATAGCCAGGCGAAGAGAAAAACAACAGAAAAATTCGACCTCAAAGAAGATGGAAGCACACAAATTCACGAATGTCAATTTCAAGAAACGTATCTTATGAAAAAGTTGTCAGATCTTTCTACAGAATTAAGGCTTATATAAAGCAATAACAGTGTGACTACGAATTTAAAAAAATATATAATTAAACACATTGGAAATTATTTCGATATTTCACCAATATCCGTTTAAAGAGGGCGGTGGAGGTAGCAGAGTATATGACAACAAACTTATCAAGCATAGTACACATAGTACATGGAAAGAGGAAAAACTAAAATGAAAGATTAATATCTATAAATACCATAGTTAATGTGATAATTTAAACAAAACAACTAAGATTTGTTTAACACGTAAGGCAAAAAAAAAAAAAACAAAAAATCTCATATTGTTTGTCAAAATTAAAGTCTATATATATATAAATATATATATAAGTTGTTCATCTTGAAGTAGATATGAAGATATTTGATATAAATTGGTAATTAAGATATATTAGAAATCTTACCCCAAAAATATGTACATAGCGATAAACCAGAGACGAAAATAAAACTGGACAAAAAAAAATTATCATCCAAATTTCTTACGTTCATTGAGCTCAGTTAAGAAAATTTCAATAAATGAATAAAATCGAAATGTAGGATATCATAAAGAGAATTAGGAAAATTTCTTTTTCTAAGAGGAGAAAAGAAAAAGGTAATGGATATGGGAATAAGCTAACTTCTGGTTTCAACAACTTAATTTAGAATCTTTTTTGAAAGATTTTGGTAGCCCTGAAAAGGGCTGTTTCTGTAAGAATTTTGATTCGGCAAACTCATTTCTTCTTTGGAGTCTTTGCCTTTTTGGGTTTAACTGTAGTTTTATTCTTCTTGGGCGACTTTGTCGCTTTCTTAGTAGGTTTAGTAGCTGTGGATTTCTTTGTAGCTGGTTTCTTTGCCTTTGGTTTGACCGCTTTCTTCTCACTTGTAGCTTTCTTTGCAGTACCGGTCTTCTTCCCAACAGGCTTCTTCGGAGTGGTGGCTTTCTTGGGTTTAGCTGCTTTAGGTTTAACCGCTTTCTTTACCGTAGTAGGCTTCTTTTTGGCAGGTTTCACCTCTTCCCCAATCTTAAACGATCCAGATGCACCGGTTCCCTTGGATTGTTTAAGACTCTTATTCTTCACGCCAGCCTTCAGTGCTAGTTTAAGGTGAGTATTGACAGTCTTTGCATCGCTTCCCACGTTGAAATTTGCCAAAATATACTTCAGTATGGCCTGTCTAGATGAACCTCCACGTTCCTTCAGTGTGCCTATAGCTTTACTAACCATTTCACTGTATTTCGGATGAAGCGCAGGTTTCTTTGCATTTGCCGGAGCCTTCTTCTTCGGCGACTTAGCTGGGGTCTTAACCGATATTTCTTCTGCCATTTTGAATGATTTCAATACAATACCACGAAATTTCTCGCAACACAGTAGTTATTCATTACAACGCGAACCTCGGAGAGAGCACCAAGACATTTAACTAAATACGTATGTAGTCGATAGGAGAAAACGAAGATGTGCTTTTTAGAAGACTTTAGATCTCGCGTGTCTAGTAAATGTAGATAAAATATTTGCATAACGGGCATCAAAATGTTCAATGGATATCAGACTATAAGAGGCTGAATATTTCATTGGACAGAAGATATCTGATAAATAAATATTCGTATTTTATTGTCGAAAATACACGTCAAATGTTGTACCTAAGGTAGTAAAACCATCTTTGTAAGATTTACTGCAATGGGATTTGAGAAAAGAAAAAACAGTTTTTGATAGAGAAATGTCCTTTTAAAAGAGTTTCACCTTCATAATAGCCAGGCGAAGAGAAAAACAACAGAAAAATTCGACCTCAAAGAAGATGGAAGCACACAAATTCACGAATGTCAATTTCAAGAAACGTATCTTATGAAAAAGTTGTCAGATCTTTCTACAGAATTAAGGCTTATATAAAGCAATAACAGTGTGACTACGAATTTAAAAAAATATATAATTAAACACATTGGAAATTATTTCGATATTTCACCAATATCCGTTTAAAGAGGGCGGTGGAGGTAGCAGAGTATATGACAACAAACTTATCAAGCATAGTACATGGAAAGAGGAAAAACTAAAATGAAAGATTAATATCTATAAATACCATAGTTTATGTGATAATTTAAACAAAACAACTAAGATTTGTTTAACACGTAAGGCAAAAAAAAAAAAAAAAAAATCTCATATTGTGTCTCAAAATTAAAGTCTATATATATATAAATATATATATAAGTTGTTCATCTTGAAGTAGATATGAAGATATTTGATATAAATTGGTAATTAAGATATATTAGAAATCTTACCCCAAAAATATGTACATAGCGATAAACCAGAGACGAAAATAAAACTGGACAAAAAAAAATTATCATCCAAATTTCTTACGTTCATTGAGCTCAGTTAAGAAAATTTCAATAAATGAATAAAATCGAAATGTAGGATATCATAAAGAGAATTAGGAAAATTTCTTTTTCTAAGAGGAGAAAAGAAAAAGGTAATGGATATGGGAATAAGCTAACTTCTGGTTTCAACAACTTAATTTAGAATCTTTTTTGAAAGATTTTGGTAGCCCTGAAAAGGGCTGTTTCTGTAAGAATTTTGATTCGGCAAACTCATTTCTTCTTTGGAGTCTTTGCCTTTTTGGGTTTAACTGTAGTTTTATTCTTCTTGGGCGACTTTGTCGCTTTCTTAGTAGGTTTAGTAGCTGTGGATTTCTTTGTAGCTGGTTTCTTTGCCTTTGGTTTGACCGCTTTCTTCTCACTTGTAGCTTTCTTTGCAGTACCGGTCTTCTTCCCAACAGGCTTCTTCGGAGTGGTGGCTTTCTTGGGTTTAGCTGCTTTAGGTTTAACCGCTTTCTTTACCGTAGTAGGCTTCTTTTTGGCAGGTTTCACCTCTTCCCCAATCTTAAACGATCCAGATGCACCGGTTCCCTTGGATTGTTTAAGACTCTTATTCTTCACGCCAGCCTTCAGTGCTAGTTTAAGGTGAGTATTGACAGTCTTTGCATCGCTTCCCACGTTGAAATTTGCCAAAATATACTTCAGTATGGCCTGTCTAGATGAACCTCCACGTTCCTTCAGTGTGCCTATAGCTTTACTAACCATTTCACTGTATTTCGGATGAAGCGCAGGTTTCTTTGCATTTGCCGGAGCCTTCTTCTTCGGCGACTTAGCTGGGGTCTTAACCGATATTTCTTCTGCCATTTTGAATGATTTCAATACAATACCACGAAATTTCTCGCAACACAGTAGTTATTCATTACAACGCGAACCTCGGAGAGAGCACCAAGACATTTAACTAAATACGTATGTAGTCGATAGGAGAAAACGAAGATGTGCTTTTTAGAAGACTTTAGATCTCGCGTGTCTAGTAAATGTAGATAAAATATTTGCATAACGGGCATCAAAATGTTCAATGGATATCAGACTATAAGAGGCTGAATATTTCATTGGACAGAAGATATCTGATAAATAAATATTCGTATTTTATTGTCGAAAATACACGTCAAATGTTGTACCTAAGGTAGTAAAACCATCTTTGTAAGATTTACTGCAATGGGATTTGAGAAAAGAAAAAACAGTTTTTGATAGAGAAATGTCCTTTTAAAAGAGTTTCACCTTCATAATAGCCAGGCGAAGAGAAAAACAACAGAAAAATTCGACCTCAAAGAAGATGGAAGCACACAAATTCACGAATGTCAATTTCAAGAAACGTATCTTATGAAAAAGTTGTCAGATCTTTCTACAGAATTAAGGCTTATATAAAGCAATAACAGTGTGACTACGAATTTAAAAAAATATATAATTAAACACATTGGAAATTATTTCGATATTTCACCAATATCCGTTTAAAGAGGGCGGTGGAGGTAGCAGAGTATATGACAACAAACTTATCAAGCATAGTACATGGAAAGAGGAAAAACTAAAATGAAAGATTAATATCTATAAATACCATAGTTAATGTGATAATTTAAACAAAACAACTAAGATTTGTTTAACACGTAAGGCAAAAAAAAAAAAAAAAAAAAAAATCTCATATTGTGTCGCAAAATTAAAGTCTATATATATATAAATATATATATAAGTTGTTCATCTTGAAGTAGATATGAAGATATTTGATATAAATTGGTAATTAAGATATATTAGAAATCTTACCCCAAAAATATGTACATAGCGATAAACCAGAGACGAAAATAAAACTGGACAAAAAAAAATTATCATCCAAATTTCTTACGTTCATTGAGCTCAGTTAAGAAAATTTCAATAAATGAATAAAATCGAAATGTAGGATATCATAAAGAGAATTAGGAAAATTTCTTTTTCTAAGAGGAGAAAAGAAAAAGGTAATGGATATGGGAATAAGCTAACTTCTGGTTTCAACAACTTAATTTAGAATCTTTTTTGAAAGATTTTGGTAGCCCTGAAAAGGGCTGTTTCTGTAAGAATTTTGATTCGGCAAACTCATTTCTTCTTTGGAGTCTTTGCCTTTTTGGGTTTCACTGTAGTTTTATTCTTCTTGGGCGACTTTGTCGCTTTCTTAGTAGGTTTAGTAGCTGTGGATTTCTTTGTAGCTGGTTTCTTTGCCTTTGGTTTGACCGCTTTCTTCTCACTTGTAGCTTTCTTTGCAGTACCGGTCTTCTTCCCAACAGGCTTCTTCGGAGTGGTGGCTTTCTTGGGTTTAGCTGCTTTAGGTTTAACCGCTTTCTTTACCGTAGTAGGCTTCTTTTTGGCAGGTTTCACCTCTTCCCCAATCTTAAACGATCCAGATGCACCGGTTCCCTTGGATTGTTTAAGACTCTTATTCTTCACGCCAGCCTTCAGTGCTAGTTTAAGGTGAGTATTGACAGTCTTTGCATCGCTTCCCACGTTGAAATTTGCCAAAATATACTTCAGTATGGCCTGTCTAGATGAACCTCCACGTTCCTTCAGTGTGCCTATAGCTTTACTAACCATTTCACTGTATTTCGGATGAAGCGCATGTTTCTTTGCATTTGCCGGAGCCTTCTTCTTCGGCGACTTAGCTGGGGTCTTAACCGATATTTCTTCTGCCATTTTGAATGATTTCAATACAATACCACGAAATTTCTCGCAACACAGTATTTATTCATTACAACGCGAACCTCGGAGAGAGCACCAAGACATTTAACTAAATACGTATGTAGTCGATAGGAGAAAACGAAGATGTGCTTTTTAGAAGACTTTAGATCTCGCGTGTCTAGTAAATGTAGATAAAATATTTGCATAACGGGCATCAAAATGTTCAATGGATATCAGACTATAAGAGGCTGAATATTTCATTGGACAGAAGATATCTGATAAATAAATATTCGTATTTTATTGTCGAAAATACACGTCAAATGTTGTACCTAAGGTAGTAAAACCATCTTTGTAAGATTTACTGCAATGGGATTTGAGAAAAGAAAAAACAGTTTTTGATAGAGAAATGTCCTTTTAAAAGAGTTTCACCTTCATAATAGCCAGGCGAAGAGAAAAACAACAGAAAAATTCGACCTCAAAGAAGATGGAAGCACACAAATTCACGAATGTCAATTTCAAGAAACGTATCTTATGAAAAAGTTGTCAGATCTTTCTACAGAATTAAGGCTTATATAAAGCAATAACAGTGTGACTACGAATTTAAAAAAATATATAATTAAACACATTGGAAATTATTTCGATATTTCACCAATATCCGTTTAAAGAGGGCGGTGGAGGTAGCAGAGTATATGACAACAAACTTATCAAGCATAGTACATGGAAAGAGGAAAAACTAAAATGAAAGATTAATATCTATAAATACCATAGTTAATGTGATAATTTAAACAAAACAACTAAGATTTGTTTAACACGTAAGGCAAAAAAAAAAAAAAAAAAAAAATCTCATATTGTGTCGCAAAATTAAAGTCTATATATATATAAATATATATATAAGTTGTTCATCTTGAAGTAGATATGAAGATATTTGATATAAATTGGTAATTAAGATATATTAGAAATCTTACCCCAAAAATATGTACATAGCGATAAACCAGAGACGAAAATAAAACTGGACAAAAAAAAATTATCATCCAAATTTCTTACGTTCATTGAGCTCAGTTAAGAAAATTTCAATAAATGAATAAAATCGAAATGTAGGATATCATAAAGAGAATTAGGAAAATTTCTTTTTCTAAGAGGAGAAAAGAAAAAGGTAATGGATATGGGAATAAGCTAACTTCTGGTTTCAACAACTTAATTTAGAATCTTTTTTGAAAGATTTTGGTAGCCCTGAAAAGGGCTGTTTCTGTAAGAATTTTGATTCGGCAAACTCATTTCTTCTTTGGAGTCTTTGCCTTTTTGGGTTTAACTGTAGTTTTATTCTTCTTGGGCGACTTTGTCGCTTTCTTAGTAGGTTTAGTAGCTGTGGATTTCTTTGTAGCTGGTTTCTTTGCCTTTGGTTTGACCGCTTTCTTCTCACTTGTAGCTTTCTTTGCAGTACCGGTCTTCTTCCCAACAGGCTTCTTCGGAGTGGTGGCTTTCTTGGGTTTAGCTGCTTTAGGTTTAACCGCTTTCTTTACCGTAGTAGGCTTCTTTTTGGCAGGTTTCACCTCTTCCCCAATCTTAAACGATCCAGATGCACCGGTTCCCTTGGATTGTTTAAGACTCTTATTCTTCACGCCAGCCTTCAGTGCTAGTTTAAGGTGAGTATTGACAGTCTTTGCATCGCTTCCCACGTTGAAATTTGCCAAAATATACTTCAGTATGGCCTGTCTAGATGAACCTCCACGTTCCTTCAGTGTGCCTATAGCTTTACTAACCATTTCACTGTATTTCGGATGAAGCGCAGGTTTCTTTGCATTTGCCGGAGCCTTCTTCTTCGGCGACTTAGCTGGGGTCTTAACCGATATTTCTTCTGCCATTTTGAATGATTTCAATACAATACCACGAAATTTCTCGCAACACAGTAGTTATTCATTACAACGCGAACCTCGGAGAGAGCACCAAGACATTTAACTAAATACGTATGTAGTCGATAGGAGAAAACGAAGATGTGCTTTTTAGAAGACTTTAGATCTCGCGTGTCTAGTAAATGTAGATAAAATATTTGCATAACGGGCATCAAAATGTTCAATGGATATCAGACTATAAGAGGCTGAATATTTCATTGGACAGAAGATATCTGATAAATAAATATTCGTATTTTATTGTCGAAAATACACGTCAAATGTTGTACCTAAGGTAGTAAAACCATCTTTGTAAGATTTACTGCAATGGGATTTGAGAAAAGAAAAAACAGTTTTTGATAGAGAAATGTCCTTTTAAAAGAGTTTCACCTTCATAATAGCCAGGCGAAGAGAAAAACAACAGAAAAATTCGACCTCAAAGAAGATGGAAGCACACAAATTCACGAATGTCAATTTCAAGAAACGTATCTTATGAAAAAGTTGTCAGATCTTTCTACAGAATTAAGGCTTATATAAAGCAATAACAGTGTGACTACGAATTTAAAAAAATATATAATTAAACACATTGGAAATTATTTCGATATTTCACCAATATCCGTTTAAAGAGGGCGGTGGAGGTAGCAGAGTATATGACAACAAACTTATCAAGCATAGTACACATAGTACATGGAAAGAGGAAAAACTAAAATGAAAGATTAATATCTATAAATACCATAGTTAATGTGATAATTTAAACAAAACAACTAAGATTTGTTTAACACGTAAGGCAAAAAAAAAAAAAAAACAAAAAATCTCATATTGTTTGTCAAAATTAAAGTCTATATATATATAAATATATATATAAGTTGTTCATCTTGAAGTAGATATGAAGATATTTGATATAAATTGGTAATTAAGATATATTAGAAATCTTACCCCAAAAATATGTACATAGCGATAAACCAGAGACGAAAATAAAACTGGACAAAAAAAAATTATCATCCAAATTTCTTACGTTCATTGAGCTCAGTTAAGAAAATTTCAATAAATGAATAAAATCGAAATGTAGGATATCATAAAGAGAATTAGGAAAATTTCTTTTTCTAAGAGGAGAAAAGAAAAAGGTAATGGATATGGGAATAAGCTAACTTCTGGTTTCAACAACTTAATTTAGAATCTTTTTTGAAAGATTTTGGTAGCCCTGAAAAGGGCTGTTTCTGTAAGAATTTTGATTCGGCAAACTCATTTCTTCTTTGGAGTCTTTGCCTTTTTGGGTTTAACTGTAGTTTTATTCTTCTTGGGCGACTTTGTCGCTTTCTTAGTAGGTTTAGTAGCTGTGGATTTCTTTGTAGCTGGTTTCTTTGCCTTTGGTTTGACCGCTTTCTTCTCACTTGTAGCTTTCTTTGCAGTACCGGTCTTCTTCCCAACAGGCTTCTTCGGAGTGGTGGCTTTCTTGGGTTTAGCTGCTTTAGGTTTAACCGCTTTCTTTACCGTAGTAGGCTTCTTTTTGGCAGGTTTCACCTCTTCCCCAATCTTAAACGATCCAGATGCACCGGTTCCCTTGGATTGTTTAAGACTCTTATTCTTCACGCCAGCCTTCAGTGCTAGTTTAAGGTGAGTATTGACAGTCTTTGCATCGCTTCCCACGTTGAAATTTGCCAAAATATACTTCAGTATGGCCTGTCTAGATGAACCTCCACGTTCCTTCAGTGTGCCTATAGCTTTACTAACCATTTCACTGTATTTCGGATGAAGCGCATGTTTCTTTGCATTTGCCGGAGCCTTCTTCTTCGGCGACTTAGCTGGGGTCTTAACCGATATTTCTTCTGCCATTTTGAATGATTTCAATACAATACCACGAAATCGATCGAGGGAGTTTTTAACGTCCTTGACTACCTATTTAGGTCTCGCACGGACGGTTTATTTAATATGATTTATTTTGTATTAAGTAACGTAAGTTAAGAGTATAATTTCGAAAAAAAAAAAAAAAAAAAAAAAAAAAAAAAAAAAAAAAAAAAAAAAAAGAAATAATTTGAGTCAGTTTTTAGAATTTAGTGTTAGTGGCCTAAATATATTCGAAACTGGTGATAGCCGAAATTTGATGGGTTGTAAGCCAAATGAGAGTTGATGTGGAACGGAATTTTGAATTTAGGAACGGCGGTATAGACGGTATTCCAAAGTCCTGGAGGGATAAATGTCGTTGGCGGCTATGTCTATGATGAACAGCTAGGCAACGGCATCTTCGGTTCTGTTGTCGATGGTGTGGTTTGTAACTCTGGAGTTCTAACTAGTCAGCAACCTAGCAGCTTTTTGGATATGATTTTCCTTTTTTTGTTTTATATTAATTTAGTTTATACTGAGAATGTAATAGAAAGTTAGTTATCTGACAGGAGTTCTCGCTTTTCTTACGTAGTTCCTGAGATAAAACTAAGCTATCTGCGGATTATTGCCAAAATGTAGGATGCGACAAAAAACAGGGGATTCTTTATTTATTTTATTTATTTTATTTTATTATTTGTGCAGTATTATTTTAGGGGGTGTTAAAAGGGATCGCGTATGTTAAATAGTTGAATTGAGACAGAAAGTTAGTTGTCTTACAGGAGTTCTCGCTTTTCTGACGTAGTTCCTGGGATAAGACTAAGCTATCTGTGGATTAATGCCAAAATGTGGGATGCGACAAAAGTTATTACTGTCCTGACAGGGGATTCTTTATTTATTTTATTTATTTTATTTTATTATTAGAGCAGTATTATTTTAGGGGGTGTTAAAAGGGATCGCGTATGTTAAATAGTTGAATTGAGACAGAAAGTTAGTTGTCTTACAGGAGTTCTCGCTTTTCTGACGTAGTTCCTGAGATAAAACTAAGCTATCTGTGGATTAATGCCAAAATGTGGGATGCGACAAAAGTTATTACTGGCCTGACAGGGGATTCTTTATTTATTTTATTTATTTTATTTTATTATTTGAGCAGTATTATTTTAGGGGGTGTTAGAAGGGATCGCGTATGTTAAATGAGACAGAAAGTTAGTTATCTTACAGGAGTTCTCGCTTTTCTTACGTAGTTCCTGAGATAAAACTAAGCTATCTGTAGTTTTAAGCCAAAGTTTTTTTACCTATATGTATTTATGGTAGTTTATTTCTGAAATAAAGTTTACCAGCTGTGTATAGACGTATTGCTGGTTATTCTTTTCGGGATTAAGTAATGTTTGGATGGTGAGATTGTCTATATTAATTTGATCCAGGGCTTGTCTAAGTTTTTCTCTGGCTGGCTCGTGCGCTGTACAGTGCAGCAGAAGATGTTCGATGTTTTCTGTTACGCCGCATGTTGTACATAGTGGTGAGACCTGCCGTATATATTGCCCTATTTGCCCAGCCAAAAGGGTATGTCCTAGTCTTAATCGTGTGATAGTTTTGGTGTGATATCTACCACCTTTATAAAAGGAATTTTTTTTAGTAGTATTAGGATTAAGTTTATAAAACCAGGAGTTTTTAAACTTGTCCCACATATTTTGCCATTTGTTATTAAATATTTGTTTGACTAGCGCGATAAATTCATCTGAGCTTAGTGCGATATTGATGTTAACTCTATCATTTTTAAGTGCTAGTTTGGCTAATTTATCAGTTAGTTCATTTCCTAGGATACCTACATGGGCTGGTATCCATTCTATTATGATTTTTATATTTTTTTGCTTGAGTTTGAAAGCTAAAATTTGAATTGATTCCAGTATGTCTGGTCTACTTGATTTATTATTTTGTATAGATTTGACGGCGCTTAAGGAGTCCGTCAAGATTATAATTTTATCGTATTTGCGGTCATTGTTGTGGACCCATTTTAGTGCCTGAAAAATTGCTACCATTTCCGTTGTATACACAGACACATCATCGGTCAATCTCACATGGAATTTCACCCTCTCCTTTGGTATTATATAGGCTGCTCCAGTTTTACCCGAGTTAGGATCTTTTGAGCCATCAGTATATATTTTTAAATGATCTTGGTATTTATTGTCCAGATGTTGTAAGGTTAAATTCTTGATTATATTAGGATCGTCTTTTTTGTCTAGATGGTTTTTTAGTTCACATGAGGCTTTTGCTGTTTTGATTACCCAAGGGGGATAAAGTGGAACTTGATGTTTAACTATATTTATATCATTTAATTTATTATCCTTTAATTCTTTGGTTACTCGGAAACCATATGGGACCGTGTGCTCGTTCCATTTATGAGCTTTAGCCCTGTATTCAACGCAATCGGTAGGCAATTCGTTGGCGGGATTTTTAGGATTTTGTTTACATCTGGCGTAATATTTAAGGGAGAGTTCATCTCGTCTTAGTTGGAGTGGTTTTTCGCCAGCTTCTATTAGTAGGTATTCAGTCGGGGTTGATGGTAATGCACCGAGTGCTATTTTTAGTCCTTGGGCTTGTATTATATTTAATTTATTTTTTGTTGTTTTACAGGCTGAATTGTACACCTGACACCCATAATCTATTATTGAACGTAATAATGTCCTATAGAGTGTCAGTAGTGTTTCAGTGCCCATTCCAAAATTATTAGCTTTAACATATTTCATTAGGTTTAATACAGGTTTACACCTTTCTTGAATATATTGGATGTGTTTATTCCAAGTTAGTTTACGGTCGAGAATTAGTCCTAGGAATCTAACCTCATTTTTGAAGGTTATTGGTTTATTATTTAATATGAGTTTAATTGGTCCTGGTGACCTATCGCCAAAGATTACTCCTACAGTTTTAGTGTCTGAGATTTTGAATCCCCACTTTTTGGACCATTTACTTATGGAATTTAGTGTTTCCTGCATTTTATTAGTTAATAGTTTTATTTGATTGCCCCTATACCATAAGGCACTGTCATCGGCAAATTGGGACATTTCTGCTGGTTTTTTAACTTGATCTGCAAGATCGTTAATCATGATATTAAAAAGCGTAGGACTTATAACGCTGCCCTGTGGTGTGCCGTTCTGTAGGTCACAGGGGTCAGATGTTTCTTGATTAACTCTTACTTGGATTTTGCGATCTTTTAGAAAGTCTTTAATAAAGTTAAACATGCGGCCATTTATACCGTAGTTTTTAATTTTATGGAGGAGTCCATTACTCCAGACCAAATCAAAGGCTTTTTCAATGTCCAGGAATACTGCAAGTAAATACTGTTTACGTGCCTTAGCCTTTTTAATTTGGGTTTCCAGTCTTAGTAACTGGTCGATTGTTGAGCGACCTTCTCTGAAACCAGACTGTGTATTATTAATTATATTTTGTTTTTCCAAAGTATATTTAAGTCTTTCATTAACCATACTTTCCATAAGTTTACAAAGGTTGGATGTTAATGAGATGGGTCTATAAGATTTGGGGTCTGATTTAAGTTTATTAGGTTTTACTATTGGGATGACAATGGCTTGTTTCCAGGAAGGTGGTAGATTACCCGTTTCCCATACTTTATTTATTAGATTTAGTATGATGTCTATTGCATTAATTGGCATATGTTTAAACATTTCATAAGTTATCCTGTCATCTCCTGGGGATGTTGTTTTTTTGCTTTTTAAGACTTTATATAGTTCGTCTGCTGTAAATGGGATGTTTATGGCCTTTTTATTATGCTCCTGGTTTTGATCTTTTTGTGCTGGGTTTTCGACCTCAAATTGATCTTTATGATTTTTAAAACTTGGATCTAAGTTGTCATCACTACTGGCTTTAGAAAAAGTTTGTGCCAGCAAGTTGGCCTTATCTTTATTTGTAGCAGCTACGAGGTTATTTGAATGAAGGGTAGGGAGATTGTTTATTTTATTACTCTTCATACTTTTAACGGTATTCCAAACTTTTCTGACGTCACTTTTATGATTGAGTTTAGAACAAAAGTTTTCCCAATATTCTTGTTTGGCAGTATCTGTTACTTTTTTAAATTCTTTTAAGGCTAATTTATATGACTCGTGGTCTTCTGGAAGTTTAGTTTTCTGAAAACGTCTTTGTTTATTTCGTTTATTTTTTTTTGATTCTGTACACTGATTATTCCACCAAGGACAATTTTTCCTTGTGTGGGTGTTACCTGATGTTTTAGGAATGGTGGCATCTGCTATTTCGGTTATTTTGTTACATAGGTTCTGATTAAATATATTAACATCTTGATGTTCGATGTCTTTTGGTGTTAAGGATTGACATAGTTTAGAAAATTTATGCCAATCTGCTTTTTCATAGATCCACCTTTGTGGCGTACAAATTTTGTTTCTTGTTGGTTTAGCATTTAAGGCAGTAAGTATAGGTAGGTGGTCTGATCCTAGTGGGTCGTCTAAAACTGCCCATTGACTGTCTTTAGCCAAATTATTAGATATTAAAGTGAGATCTAGTACTGAGAGGTTACCGTCGTTATTTATATGGGTGCCTGTCCCGTCATTTAAAATTATAAAGTTTTTTTCATCTATTAGTTCTTCTAGTAATTGACCATTTTTATCGGTTGTAGCTGACCCCCAAAGTGGGGATTTACTATTAAAATCTCCTATTAAAACTAAAACTATGTTACCACGAAATTTCTCGCAACACAGTATTTATTCATTACAACGCGAACCTCGGAGAGAGCACCAAGACATTTAACTAAATACGTATGTAGTCGATAGGAGAAAACGAAGATGTGCTTTTTAGAAGACTTTAGATCTCGCGTGTCTAGTAAATGTAGATAAAATATTTGCATAACGGGCATCAAAATGTTCAATGGATATCAGACTATAAGAGGCTGAATATTTCATTGGACAGAAGATATCTGATAAATAAATATTCGTATTTTATTGTCGAAAATACACGTCAAATGTTGTACCTAAGGTAGTAAAACCATCTTTGTAAGATTTACTGCAATGGGATTTGAGAAAAGAAAAAACAGTTTTTGATAGAGAAATGTCCTTTTAAAAGAGTTTCACCTTCATAATAGCCAGGCGAAGAGAAAAACAACAGAAAAATTCGACCTCAAAGAAGATGGAAGCACACAAATTCACGAATGTCAATTTCAAGAAACGTATCTTATGAAAAAGTTGTCAGATCTTTCTACAGAATTAAGGCTTATATAAAGCAATAACAGTGTGACTACGAATTTAAAAAAATATATAATTAAACACATTGGAAATTATTTCGATATTTCACCAATATCCGTTTAAAGAGGGCGGTGGAGGTAGCAGAGTATATGACAACAAACTTATCAAGCATAGTACATGGAAAGAGGAAAAACTAAAATGAAAGATTAATATCTATAAATACCATAGTTAATGTGATAATTTAAACAAAACAACTAAGATTTGTTTAACACGTAAGGCAAAAAAAAAAAAAAAAAAAAAAAATCTCATATTGTGTCTCAAAATTAAAGTCTATATATATATAAATATATATATAAGTTGTTCATCTTGAAGTAGATATGAAGATATTTGATATAAATTGGTAATTAAGATATATTAGAAATCTTACCCCAAAAATATGTACATAGCGATAAACCAGAGACGAAAATAAAACTGGACAAAAAAAAATTATCATCCAAATTTCTTACGTTCATTGAGCTCAGTTAAGAAAATTTCAATAAATGAATAAAATCGAAATGTAGGATATCATAAAGAGAATTAGGAAAATTTCTTTTTCTAAGAGGAGAAAAGAAAAAGGTAATGGATATGGGAATAAGCTAACTTCTGGTTTCAACAACTTAATTTAGAATCTTTTTTGAAAGATTTTGGTAGCCCTGAAAAGGGCTGTTTCTGTAAGAATTTTGATTCGGCAAACTCATTTCTTCTTTGGAGTCTTTGCCTTTTTGGGTTTAACTGTAGTTTTATTCTTCTTGGGCGACTTTGTCGCTTTCTTAGTAGGTTTAGTAGCTGTGGATTTCTTTGTAGCTGGTTTCTTTGCCTTTGGTTTGACCGCTTTCTTCTCACTTGTAGCTTTCTTTGCAGTACCGGTCTTCTTCCCAACAGGCTTCTTCGGAGTGGTGGCTTTCTTGGGTTTAGCTGCTTTAGGTTTAACCGCTTTCTTTACCGTAGTAGGCTTCTTTTTGGCAGGTTTCACCTCTTCCCCAATCTTAAACGATCCAGATGCACCGGTTCCCTTGGATTGTTTAAGACTCTTATTCTTCACGCCAGCCTTCAGTGCTAGTTTAAGGTGAGTATTGACAGTCTTTGCATCGCTTCCCACGTTGAAATTTGCCAAAATATACTTCAGTATGGCCTGTCTAGATGAACCTCCACGTTCCTTCAGTGTGCCTATAGCTTTACTAACCATTTCACTGTATTTCGGATGAAGCGCAGGTTTCTTTGCATTTGCCGGAGCCTTCTTCTTCGGCGACTTAGCTGGGGTCTTAACCGATATTTCTTCTGCCATTTTGAATGATTTCAATACAATACCACGAAATTTCTCGCAACACAGTAGTTATTCATTACAACGCGAACCTCGGAGAGAGCACCAAGACATTTAACTAAATACGTATGTAGTCGATAGGAGAAAACGAAGATGTGCTTTTTAGAAGACTTTAGATCTCGTGTGTCTAGTAAATGTAGATAAAATATTTGCATAACGGGCATCAAAATGTTCAATGGATATCAGACTATAAGAGGCTGAATATTTCATTGGACAGAAGATATCTGATAAATAAATATTCGTATTTTATTGTCGAAAATACACGTCAAATGTTGTACCTAAGGTAGTAAAACCATCTTTGTAAGATTTACTGCAATGGGATTTGAGAAAAGAAAAAACAGTTTTTGATAGAGAAATGTCCTTTTAAAAGAGTTTCACCTTCATAATAGCCAGGCGAAGAGAAAAACAACAGAAAAATTCGACCTCAAAGAAGATGGAAGCACACAAATTCACGAATGTCAATTTCAAGAAACGTATCTTATGAAAAAGTTGTCAGATCTTTCTACAGAATTAAGGCTTATATAAAGCAATAACAGTGTGACTACGAATTTAAAAAAATATATAATTAAACACATTGGAAATTATTTCGATATTTCACCAATATCCGTTTAAAGAGGGCGGTGGAGGTAGCAGAGTATATGACAACAAACTTATCAAGCATAGTACACATAGTACATGGAAAGAGGAAAAACTAAAATGAAAGATTAATATCTATAAATACCATAGTTAATGTGATAATTTAAACAAAACAACTAAGATTTGTTTAACACGTAAGGCAAAAAAAAAAAAAAAACAAAAAATCTCATATTGTTTCTCAAAATTAAAGTCTATATATATATAAATATATATATAAGTTGTTCATCTTGAAGTAGATATGAAGATATTTGATATAAATTGGTAATTAAGATATATTAGAAATCTTACCCCAAAAATATGTACATAGCGATAAACCAGAGACGAAAATAAAACTGGACAAAAAAAAATTATCATCCAAATTTCTTACGTTCATTGAGCTCAGTTAAGAAAATTTCAATAAATGAATAAAATCGAAATGTAGGATATCATAAAGAGAATTAGGAAAATTTCTTTTTCTAAGAGGAGAAAAGAAAAAGGTAATGGATATGGGAATAAGCTAACTTCTGGTTTCAACAAC
Organism: Mytilisepta virgata; assembly: GCA_028015205.1. NCBI lineage: Eukaryota > Metazoa > Mollusca > Bivalvia > Mytilida > Mytilidae > Mytilisepta > Mytilisepta virgata. Next base: position 75,286,381 of record CM051521.1, read on the forward strand.
TTAATTTAGAATCTTTTTTGAAAGATTTTGGTAGCCCTGAAAAGGGCTGTTTCTGTAAGAATTTTGATTCGGCAAACTCATTTCTTCTTTGGAGTCTTTGCCTTTTTGGGTTTAACTGTAGTTTTATTCTTCTTGGGCGACTTTGTCGCTTTCTTAGTAGGTTTAGTAGCTGTGGATTTCTTTGTAGCTGGTTTCTTTGCCTTTGGTTTCACCGCTTTCTTCTCACTTGTAGCTTTCTTTGCAGTAGCGGTCTTCTTCCCAACAGGCTTCTTCGGAGTGGTGGCTTTCTTGGGTTTAGCTGCTTTAGGTTTAACCGCTTTCTTTACCGTAGTAGGCTTCTTTTTGGCAGGTTTCACCTCTTCCCCAATCTTAAACGATCCAGATGCACCGGTTCCCTTGGATTGTTTAAGACTCTTATTCTTCACGCCAGCCTTCAGTGCTAGTTTAAGGTGAGTATTGACAGTCTTTGCATCACTTCCCACGTTGAAATTTGCCAAAATATACTTCAGTATGGCCTGTCTAGATGAACCTCCACGTTCCTTCAGTGTGCCTATAGCTTTAGTAACCATTTCACTGTATTTCGGATGAAGCGCAGGTTTCTTTGCATTTGCCGGAGCCTTCTTCTTCGGCGACTTAGCTGGGGTCTTAACCGATATTTCTTCTGCCATTTTGAATGATTTCAATACAATACCACGAAATTTCTCGCAACACAGTAGTTATTCATTACAACGCGAACCTCGGAGAGAGCACCAAGACATTTAACTAAATACGTATGTAGTCGATAGGAGAAAACGAAGATGTGCTTTTTAGAAGACTTTAGATCTCGCGTGTCTAGTAAATGTAGATAAAATATTTGCATAACGGGCATCAAAATGTTCAATGGATATCAGACTATAAGAGGCTGAATATTTCATTGGACAGAAGATATCTGATAAATAAATATTCGTATTTTATTGTCGAAAATACACGTCAAATGTTGTACCTAAGGTAGTAAAACCATCTTTGTAAGATTTACTGCAATGGGATTTGAGAAAAGAAAAAACAGTTTTTGATAGAGAAATGTCCTTTTAAAAGAGTTTCACCTTCATAATAGCCAGGCGAAGAGAAAAACAACAGAAAAATTCGACCTCAAAGAAGATGGAAGCACACAAATTCACGAATGTCAATTTCAAGAAACGTATCTTATGAAAAAGTTGTCAGATCTTTCTACAGAATTAAGGCTTATATAAAGCAATAACAGTGTGACTACGAATTTAAAAAAATATATAATTAAACACATTGGAAATTATTTCGATATTTCACCAATATCCGTTTAAAGAGGGCGGTGGAGGTAGCAGAGTATATGACAACAAACTTATCAAGCATAGTACACATAGTACATGGAAAGAGGAAAAACTAAAATGAAAGATTAATATCTATAAATACCATAGTTAATGTGATAATTTAAACAAAACAACTAAGATTTGTTTAACACGTAAGGCAAAAAAAAAAAAAAAAAAAAAATCTCATATTGTTTCTCAAAATTAAAGTCTATATATATATAAATATATATATAAGTTGTTCATCTTGAAGTAGATATGAAGATATTTGATATAAATTGGTAATTAAGATATATTAGAAATCTTACCCCAAAAATATGTACATAGCGATAAACCAGAGACGAAAATAAAACTGGACAAAAAAAAATTATCATCCAAATTTCTTACGTTCATTGAGCTCAGTTAAGAAAATTTCAATAAATGAATAAAATCGAAATGTAGGATATCATAAAGAGAATTAGGAAAATTTCTTTTTCTAAGAGGAGAAAAGAAAAAGGTAATGGATATGGGAATAAGCTAACTTCTGGTTTCAACAACTTAATTTAGAATCTTTTTTGAAAGATTTTGGTAGCCCTGAAAAGGGCTGTTTCTGTAAGAATTTTGATTCGGCAAACTCATTTCTTCTTTGGAGTCTTTGCCTTTTTGGGTTTAACTGTAGTTTTATTCTTCTTGGGCGACTTTGTCGCTTTCTTAGTAGGTTTAGTAGCTGTGGATTTCTTTGTAGCTGGTTTCTTTGCCTTTGGTTTCACCGCTTTCTTCTCACTTGTAGCTTTCTTTGCAGTAGCGGTCTTCTTCCCAACAGGCTTCTTCGGAGTGGTGGCTTTCTTGGGTTTAGCTGCTTTAGGTTTAACCGCTTTCTTTACCGTAGTAGGCTTCTTTTTGGCAGGTTTCACCTCTTCCCCAATCTTAAACGATCCAGATGCACCGGTTCCCTTGGATTGTTTAAGACTCTTATTCTTCACGCCAGCCTTCAGTGCTAGTTTAAGGTGAGTATTGACAGTCTTTGCATCACTTCCCACGTTGAAATTTGCCAAAATATACTTCAGTATGGCCTGTCTAGATGAACCTCCACGTTCCTTCAGTGTGCCTATAGCTTTAGTAACCATTTCACTGTATTTCGGATGAAGCGCAGGTTTCTTTGCATTTGCCGGAGCCTTCTTCTTCGGCGACTTAGCTGGGGTCTTAACCGATATTTCTTCTGCCATTTTGAATGATTTCAATACAATACCACGAAATTTCTCGCAACACAGTAGTTATTCATTACAACGCGAACCTCGGAGAGAGCACCAAGACATTTAACTAAATACGTATGTAGTCGATAGGAGAAAACGAAGATGTGCTTTTTAGAAGACTTTAGATCTCGCGTGTCTAGTAAATGTAGATAAAATATTTGCATAACGGGCATCAAAATGTTCAATGGATATCAGACTATAAGAGGCTGAATATTTCATTGGACAGAAGATATCTGATAAATAAATATTCGTATTTTATTGTCGAAAATACACGTCAAATGTTGTACCTAAGGTAGTAAAACCATCTTTGTAAGATTTACTGCAATGGGATTTGAGAAAAGAAAAAACAGTTTTTGATAGAGAAATGTCCTTTTAAAAGAGTTTCACCTTCATAATAGCCAGGCGAAGAGAAAAACAACAGAAAAATTCGACCTCAAAGAAGATGGAAGCACACAAATTCACGAATGTCAATTTCAAGAAACGTATCTTATGAAAAAGTTGTCAGATCTTTCTACAGAATTAAGGCTTATATAAAGCAATAACAGTGTGACTACGAATTTAAAAAAATATATAATTAAACACATTGGAAATTATTTCGATATTTCACCAATATCCGTTTAAAGAGGGCGGTGGAGGTAGCAGAGTATATGACAACAAACTTATCAAGCATAGTACATGGAAAGAGGAAAAACTAAAATGAAAGATTAATATCTATAAATACCATAGTTAATGTGATAATTTAAACAAAACAACTAAGATTTGTTTAACACGTAAGGCAAAAAAAAAAAAAAAAAAAAAAAAATCTCATATTGTTTCTCAAAATTAAAGTCTATATATATATAAATATATGTATACGTTGTTCATCTTGAAGTAGATATGAAGATATTTGATATAAATTGGTAATTAAGATATATTAGAAATCTTACCCCAAAAATATGTACATAGCGATAAACCAGAGACGAAAATAAAACTGGACAAAAAAAAATTATCATCCAAATTTCTTACGTTCATTGAGCTCAGTTAAGAAAATTTCAATAAATGAATAAAATCGAAATGTAGGATATCATAAAGAGAATTAGGAAAATTTCTTTTTCTAAGAGGAGAAAAGAAAAGGGTAATGGATATGGGAATAAGCTAACTTCTGGTTTCAACAACTTAATTTAGAATCTTTTTTGAAAGATTTTGGTAGCCCTGAAAAGGGCTGTTTCTGTAAGAATTTTGATTCGGCAAACTCATTTCTTCTTTGGAGTCTTTGCCTTTTTGGGTTTAACTATAGTTTTTTTTGGGTTTAACTGTAGTTTTATTCTTCTTGGGCGACTTTGTCGCTTTCTTAGTAGGTTTAGTAGCTGTGGATTTCTTTGTAGCTGGTTTCTTTGCCTTTGGTTTCACCGCTTTCTTCTCACTTGTAGCTTTCTTTGCAGTACCGGTCTTCTTCCCAACAGGCTTCTTCGGAGTGGTGGCTTTCTTGGGTTTAGCTGCTTTAGGTTTAACCGCTTTCTTTACCATAGTAGGCTTCTTTTTGGCAGGTTTCACCTCTTCCCCAATCTTAAACGATCCAGATGCACCGGTTCCCTTGGATTGTTTAAGACTCTTATTCTTCACGGCAGCCTTCAGTGCTAGTTTAAGGTGAGTATTGACAGTCTTTGCATCGCTTCCCACGTTGAAATTTGCCAAAATATACTTCAGTATGGCCTGTCTAGATGAACCTCCACGTTCCTTCAGTGTGCCTATAGCTTTACTAACCATTTCACTGTATTTCGGATGAAGCGCAGGTTTCTTTGCATTTGCCTGAGCCTTCTTCTTCGGCGACTTAGCTGGGGTCTTAACCGATATTTCTTCTGCCATTTTGAATGATTTCAATACAATACCACGAAATTTCTCGCAACACAGTAGTTATTCATTACAACGCGAACCTCGGAGAGAGCACCAAGACATTTAACTAAATACGTATGTAGTCGATAGGAGAAAACGAAGATGTGCTTTTTAGAAGACTTTAGATCTCGCGTGTCTAGTAAATGTAGATAAAATATTTGCATAACGGGCATCAAAATGTTCAATGGATATCAGACTATAAGAGGCTGAATATTTCATTGGACAGAAGATATCTGATAAATAAATATTCGTATTTTATTGTCGAAAATACACGTCAAATGTTGTACCTAAGGTAGTAAAACCATCTTTGTAAGATTTACTGCAATGGGATTTGAGAAAAGAAAAAACAGTTTTTGATAGAGAAATGTCCTTTTAAAAGAGTTTCACCTTCACAATAGCCAGGCGAAGAGAAAAACAACAGAAAAATTCGACCTCAAAGAAGATGGAAGCACACAAATTCACGAATGTCAATTTCAAGAAACGTATCTTATGAAAAAGTTGTCAGATCTTTCTACAGAATTAAGGCTTATATAAAGCAATAACAGTGTGACTACGAATTTAAAAAAATATATAATTAAACACATTGGAAATTATTTCGATATTTCACCAATATCCGTTTAAAGAGGGCGGTGGAGGTAGCAGAGTATATGACAACAAACTTATCAAGCATAGTACATGGAAAGAGGAAAAACTAAAATGAAAGATTAATATCTATAAATACCATAGTTAATGTGATAATTTAAACAAAACAACTAAGATTTGTTTAACACGTAAGGCAAAAAAAAAAAAAAAAACAAAAAATCTCATATTGTTTCTCAAAATTAAAGTCTATATATATATAAATATATATATAAGTTGTTCATCTTGAAGTAGATATGAAGATATTTGATATAAATTGGTAATTAAGATATATTAGAAATCTTACCCCAAAAATATGTACATAGCGATAAACCAGAGACGAAAATAAAACTGGACAAAAAAAAATTATCATCCAAATTTCTTACGTTCATTGAGCTCAGTTAAGAAAATTTCAATAAATGAATAAAATCGAAATGTAGGATATCATAAAGAGAATTAGGAAAATTTCTTTTTCTAAGAGGAGAAAAGAAAAAGGTAATGGATATGGGAATAAGCTAACTTCTGGTTTCAACAACTTAATTTAGAATCTTTTTTGAAAGATTTTGGTAGCCCTGAAAAGGGCTGTTTCTGTAAGAATTTTGATTCGGCAAACTCATTTCTTCTTTGGAGTCTTTGCCTTTTTGGGTTTAACTGTAGTTTTATTCTTCTTGGGCGACTTTGTCGCTTTCTTAGTAGGTTTAGTAGCTGTGGATTTCTTTGTAGCTGGTTTCTTTGCCTTTGGTTTCACCGCTTTCTTCTCACTTGTAGCTTTCTTTGCAGTACCGGTCTTCTTCCCAACAGGCTTCTTCGGAGTGGTGGCTTTCTTGGGTTTAGCTGCTTTAGGTTTAACCGCTTTCTTTACCGTAGTAGGCTTCTTTTTGGCAGGTTTCACCTCTTCCCCAATCTTAAACGATCCAGATGCACCGGTTCCCTTGGATTGTTTAAGACTCTTATTCTTCACGCCAGCCTTCAATGCTAGTTTAAGGTGAGTATTGACAGTCTTTGCATCGCTTCCCACGTTGAAATTTGCCAAAATATACTTCAGTATGGCCTGTCTAGATGAACCTCCACGTTCCTTCAGTGTGCCTATAGCTTTACTAACCATTTCACTGTATTTCGGATGAAGCGCAGGTTTCTTTGCATTTGCCGGAGCCTTCTTCTTCGGCGACTTAGCTGGGGTCTTAACCGATATTTCCTCTGCCATTTTGAATGATTTCAATACAATACCACGAAATTTCTCGCAACACAGTATTTATTCACTACAACGCGAACCTCGGAGAGAGCACCAAGACATTTAACTAAATACGTATGTAGTCGATAGGGGAAAACGAAGGTGTGCTTTTTAGAAGACTTTAAATCTCGCGTGTCTAGTAAATGTAGATAAAATATTTGCATAACGGGCATCAAAATGTTCAATGGATATCAGACTATAAGAGGCTGAATATTTCATTGGACAGAAGATATCTGATCAATTTTATTGTCGAAAATACACGTCAAATGTTGTACCTAAGGTAGTAAAACCATCTTTGTAAGATTTACTGCAATGGGATTTGAGAAAAGAAAAAACAGTTTTTGATAGAGAAAAGTCCTTTTAAAAGAGTTTCACCTTCATAATAGCCAGGCGAAGAGAAAAACAACAGAAAAATTCGACCTCAAAGAAGATGGAAGCACACAAATTCACGAATGTCAATTTCAAGAAACGTATCTTATGAAAAAGTTGTCAGATCTTTCTACAGAATTAAGGCTTATATAAAGCAATAACAGTGTGACTACGAATTTAAAAAAATATATAATTAAACACATTGGAAATTATTTCGATATTTCACCAATATCCGTTTAAAGAGGGCGGTGGAGGTAGCAGAGTATATGACAACAAACTTATCAAGCATAGTACACATAGTACATGGAAAGAGGAAAAACTAAAATGAAAGATTAATATCTATAAATACCATAGTTAATGTGATAATTTAAACAAAACAACTAAGATTTGTTTAACACGTAAGGCAAAAAAAAAAAAAAACCAAAAAATCTCATATTGTTTCTCAAAATTAAAGTCTATATATATATAAATATATATATAAGTTGTTCATCTTGAAGTAGATATGAAGATATTTGATATAAATTGGTAATTAAGATATATTAGAAATCTTACCCCAAAAATATGTACATAGCGATAAACCAGAGACGAAAATAAAACTGGACAAAAAAAAATTATCATCCAAATTTCTTACGTTCATTGAGCTCAGTTAAGAAAATTTCAATAAATGAATAAAATCGAAATGTAGGATATCATAAAGAGAATTAGGAAAATTTCTTTTTCTAAGAGGAGAAAAGAAAAAGGTAATGGATATGGGAATAAGCTAACTTCTGGTTTCAACAACTTAATTTAGAATCTTTTTTGAAAGATTTTGGTAGCCCTGAAAAGGGCTGTTTCTGTAAGAATTTTGATTCGGCAAACTCATTTCTTCTTTGGAGTCTTTGCCTTTTTGGGTTTAACTGTAGTTTTATTCTTCTTGGGCGACTTTGTCGCTTTCTTAGTAGGTTTAGTAGCTGTGGATTTCTTTGTAGCTGGTTTCTTTGCCTTTGGTTTCACCGCTTTCTTCTCACTTGTAGCTTTCTTTGCAGTAGCGGTCTTCTTCCCAACAGGCTTCTTCGGAGTGGTGGCTTTCTTGGGTTTAGCTGCTTTAGGTTTAACCGCTTTCTTTACCGTAGTAGGCTTCTTTTTGGCAGGTTTCACCTCTTCCCCAATCTTAAACGATCCAGATGCACCGGTTCCCTTGGATTGTTTAAGACTCTTATTCTTCACGCCAGCCTTCAGTGCTAGTTTAAGGTGAGTATTGACAGTCTTTGCATCACTTCCCACGTTGAAATTTGCCAAAATATACTTCAGTATGGCCTGTCTAGATGAACCTCCACGTTCCTTCAGTGTGCCTATAGCTTTACTAACCATTTCACTGTATTTCGGATGAAGCGCAGGTTTCTTTGCATTTGCCGGAGCCTTCTTCTTCGGCGACTTAGCTGGGGTCTTAACCGATATTTCTTCTGCCATTTTGAATGATTTCAATACAATACCACGAAATTTCTCGCAACACAGTAGTTATTCATTACAACGCGAACCTCGGAGAGAGCACCAAGACATTTAACTAAATACGTATGTAGTCGATAGGAGAAAACGAAGATGTGCTTTTTAGAAGACTTTAGATCTCGCGTGTCTAGTAAATGTAGATAAAATATTTGCATAACGGGCATCAAAATGTTCAATGGATACCAGACTATAAGAGGCTGAATATTTCATTGGACAGAAGATATCTGATCAATTTTATTGTCGAAAATACACGTCAAATGTTGTACCTAAGGTAGTAAAACCATCTTTGTAAGATTTACTGCAATGGGATTTGAGAAAAGAAAAAACAGTTTTTGATAGAGAAATGTCCTTTTAAAAGAGTTTCACCTTCATAATAGCCAGGCGAAGAGAAAAACAACAGAAAAATTCGACCTCAAAGAAGATGGAAGCACACAAATTCACGAATGTCAATTTCAAGAAACGTATCTTATGAAAAAGTTGTCAGATCTTTCTACAGAATTAAGGCTTATATAAAGCAATAACAGTGTGACTACGAATTTAAAAAAATATATAATTAAACACATTGGAAATTATTTCGATATTTCACCAATATCCGTTTAAAGAGGGCGGTGGAGGTAGCAGAGTATATGACAACAAACTTATCAAGCATAGTACACATAGTACATGGAAAGAGGAAAAACTAAAATGAAAGATTAATATCTATAAATACCATAGTTAATGTGATAATTTAAACAAAACAACTAAGATTTGTTTAACACGTAAGGCAAAAAAAAAAAAAAAAAAAAAAATCTCATATTGTTTCTCAAAATTAAAGTCTATATATATATAAATATATATATAAGTTGTTCATCTTGAAGTAGATATGAAGATATTTGATATAAATTGGTAATTAAGATATATTAGAAATCTTACCCCAAAAATATGTACATAGCGATAAACCAGAGACGAAAATAAAACTGGACAAAAAAAAATTATCATCCAAATTTCTTACGTTCATTGAGCTCAGTTAAGAAAATTTCAATAAATGAATAAAATCGAAATGTAGGATATCATAAAGAGAATTAGGAAAATTTCTTTTTCTAAGAGGAGAAAAGAAAAAGGTAATGGATATGGGAATAAGCTAACTTCTGGTTTCAACAACTTAATTTAGAATCTTTTTTGAAAGATTTTGGTAGCCCTGAAAAGGGCTGTTTCTGTAAGAATTTTGATTCGGCAAACTCATTTCTTCTTTGGAGTCTTTGCCTTTTTGGGTTTAACTGTAGTTTTATTCTTCTTGGGCGACTTTGTCGCTTTCTTAGTAGGTTTAGTAGCTGTGGATTTCTTTGTAGCTGGTTTCTTTGCCTTTGGTTTCACCGCTTTCTTCTCACTTGTAGCTTTCTTTGCAGTAGCGGTCTTCTTCCCAACAGGCTTCTTCGGAGTGGTGGCTTTCTTGGGTTTAGCTGCTTTAGGTTTAACCGCTTTCTTTACCGTAGTAGGCTTCTTTTTGGCAGGTTTCACCTCTTCCCCAATCTTAAACGATCCAGATGCACCGGTTCCCTTGGATTGTTTAAGACTCTTATTCTTCACGCCAGCCTTCAGTGCTAGTTTAAGGTGAGTATTGACAGTCTTTGCATCACTTCCCACGTTGAAATTTGCCAAAATATACTTCAGTATGGCCTGTCTAGATGAACCTCCACGTTCCTTCAGTGTGCCTATAGCTTTACTAACCATTTCACTGTATTTCGGATGAAGCGCAGGTTTCTTTGCATTTGCCGGAGCCTTCTTCTTCGGCGACTTAGCTGGGGTCTTAACCGATATTTCTTCTGCCATTTTGAATGATTTCAATACAATACCACGAAATTTCTCGCAACACAGTAGTTATTCATTACAACGCGAACCTCGGAGAGAGCACCAAGACATTTAACTAAATACGTATGTAGTCGATAGGAGAAAACGAAGATGTGCTTTTTAGAAGACTTTAGATCTCGCGTGTCTAGTAAATGTAGATAAAATATTTGCATAACGGGCATCAAAATGTTCAATGGATATCAGACTATAAGAGGCTGAATATTTCATTGGACAGAAGATATCTGATCAATTTTATTGTCGAAAATACACGTCAAATGTTGTACCTAAGGTAGTAAAACCATCTTTGTAAGATTTACTGCAATGGGATTTGAGAAAAGAAAAAACAGTTTTTGATAGAGAAATGTCCTTTTAAAAGAGTTTCACCTTCATAATAGCCAGGCGAAGAGAAAAACAACAGAAAAATTCGACCTCAAAGAAGATGGAAGCACACAAATTCACGAATGTCAATTTCAAGAAACGTATCTTATGAAAAAGTTGTCAGATCTTTCTACAGAATTAAGGCTTATATAAAGCAATAACAGTGTGACTACGAATTTAAAAAAATATATAATTAAACACATTGGAAATTATTTCGATATTTCACCAATATCCGTTTAAAGAGGGCGGTGGAGGTAGCAGAGTATATGACAACAAACTTATCAAGCATAGTACACATAGTACATGGAAAGAGGAAAAACTAAAATGAAAGATTAATATCTATAAATACCATAGTTAATGTGATAATTTAAACAAAACAACTAAGATTTGTTTAACACGTAAGGCAAAAAAAAAAAAAAAAAAAAAAATCTCATATTGTTTCTCAAAATTAAAGTCTATATATATATAAATATATATATAAGTTGTTCATCTTGAAGTAGATATGAAGATATTTGATATAAATTGGTAATTAAGATATATTAGAAATCTTACCCCAAAAATATGTACATAGCGATAAACCAGAGACGAAAATAAAACTGGACAAAAAAAAATTATCATCCAAATTTCTTACGTTCATTGAGCTCAGTTAAGAAAATTTCAATAAATGAATAAAATCGAAATGTAGGATATCATAAAGAGAATTAGGAAAATTTCTTTTTCTAAGAGGAGAAAAGAAAAAGGTAATGGATATGGGAATAAGCTAACTTCTGGTTTCAACAACTTAATTTAGAATCTTTTTTGAAAGATTTTGGTAGCCCTGAAAAGGGCTGTTTCTGTAAGAATTTTGATTCGGCAAACTCATTTCTTCTTTGGAGTCTTTGCCTTTTTGGGTTTAACTGTAGTTTTATTCTTCTTGGGCGACTTTGTCGCTTTCTTAGTAGGTTTAGTAGCTGTGGATTTCTTTGTAGCTGGTTTCTTTGCCTTTGGTTTCACCGCTTTCTTCTCACTTGTAGCTTTCTTTGCAGTAGCGGTCTTCTTCCCAACAGGCTTCTTCGGAGTGGTGGCTTTCTTGGGTTTAGCTGCTTTAGGTTTAACCGCTTTCTTTACCGTAGTAGGCTTCTTTTTGGCAGGTTTCACCTCTTCCCCAATCTTAAACGATCCAGATGCACCGGTTCCCTTGGATTGTTTAAGACTCTTATTCTTCACGCCAGCCTTCAGTGCTAGTTTAAGGTGAGTATTGACAGTCTTTGCATCACTTCCCACGTTGAAATTTGCCAAAATATACTTCAGTATGGCCTGTCTAGATGAACCTCCACGTTCCTTCAGTGTGCCTATAGCTTTACTAACCATTTCACTGTATTTCGGATGAAGCGCAGGTTTCTTTGCATTTGCCGGAGCCTTCTTCTTCGGCGACTTAGCTGGGGTCTTAACCGATATTTCTTCTGCCATTTTGAATGATTTCAATACAATACCACGAAATTTCTCGCAACACAGTAGTTATTCATTACAACGCGAACCTCGGAGAGAGCACCAAGACATTTAACTAAATACGTATGTAGTCGATAGGAGAAAACGAAGATGTGCTTTTTAGAAGACTTTAGATCTCGCGTGTCTAGTAAATGTAGATAAAATATTTGCATAACGGGCATCAAAATGTTCAATGGATATCAGACTATAAGAGGCTGAATATTTCATTGGACAGAAGATATCTGATAAATAAATATTCGTATTTTATTGTCGAAAATACACGTCAAATGTTGTACCTAAGGTAGTAAAACCATCTTTGTAAGATTTACTGCAATGGGATTTGAGAAAAGAAAAAACAGTTTTTGATAGAGAAATGTCCTTTTAAAAGAGTTTCACCTTCATAATAGCCAGGCGAAGAGAAAAACAACAGAAAAATTCGACCTCAAAGAAGATGGAAGCACACAAATTCACGAATGTCAATTTCAAGAAACGTATCTTATGAAAAAGTTGTCAGATCTTTCTACAGAATTAAGGCTTATATAAAGCAATAACAGTGTGACTACGAATTTAAAAAAATATATAATTAAACACATTGGAAATTATTTCGATATTTCACCAATATCCGTTTAAAGAGGGCGGTGGAGGTAGCAGAGTATATGACAACAAACTTATCAAGCATAGTACATGGAAAGAGGAAAAACTAAAATGAAAGATTAATATCTATAAATACCATATTTAATGTGATAATTTAAACAAAACAACTAAGATTTGTTTAACACGTAAGGCAAAAAAAAAAAAAAAAAAAAAAAAAATCTCATATTGTTTCTCAAAATTAAAGTCTATATATATATAAATATATATATAAGTTGTTCATCTTGAAGTAGATATGAAGATATTTGATATAAATTGGTAATTAAGATATATTAGAAATCTTACCCAAAAAATATGTACATAGCGATAAACCAGAGACGAAAATAAAACTGGACAAAAAAAAATTATCATCCAAATTTCTTACGTTCATTGAGCTCAGTTAAGAAAATTTCAATAAATGAATAAAATCGAAATGTAGGATATCATAAAGAGAATTAGGAAAATTTCTTTTTCTAAGAGGAGAAAAGAAAAAGGTAATGGATATGGGAATAAGCTAACTTCTGGTTTCAACAACTTAATTTAGAATCTTTTTTGAAAGATTTTGGTAGCCCTGAAAAGGGCTGTTTCTGTAAGAATTTTGATTCGGCAAACTCATTTCTTCTTTGGAGTCTTTGCCTTTTTGGGTTTAACTGTAGTTTTATTCTTCTTGGGCGACTTTGTCGCTTTCTTAGTAGGTTTAGTAGCTGTGGATTTCTTTGTAGCTGGTTTCTTTGCCTTTGGTTTCACCGCTTTCTTTTCACTTGTAGCTTTCTTTGCAGTACCGGTCTTCTTCCCAACAGGCTTCTTCGGAGTGGTGGCTTTCTTGGGTTTAGCTGCTTTAGGTTTAACCGCTTTCTTTACCGTAGTAGGCTTCTTTTTGGCAGGTTTCACCTCTTCCCCAATCTTAAACGATCCAGATGCACCGGTTCCCTTGGATTGTTTAAGACTCTTATTCTTCACGTCAGCCTTCAGTGCTAGTTTAAGGTGAGTATTGACAGTCTTTGCATCGCTTCCCACGTTGAAATTTGCCAAAATATACTTCAGTATGGCCTGTCTAGATGAACCTCCACGTTCCTTCAGTGTGCCTATAGCTTTACTAACCATTTCACTGTATTTCGGATGAAGCGCAGGTTTCTTTGCATTTGCCGGAGCCTTCTTCTTCGGCGACTTAGCTGGGGTCTTAACCGATATTTCTTCTGCCATTTTGAATGATTTCAATACAATACCACGAAATTTCTCGCAACACAGTATTTATTCATTACAACGCGAACCTCGGAGAGAGCACCAAGACATTTAACTAAATACGTATGTAGTCGATAGGAGAAAACGAAGATGTGCTTTTTAGAAGACTTTAGATCTCGCGTGTCTAGTAAATGTAGATAAAATATTTGCATAACGGGCATCAAAATGTTCAATGGATATCAGACTATAAGAGGCTGAATATTTCATTGGACAGAAGATATCTGATAAATAAATATTCGTATTTTATTGTCGAAAATACACGTCAAATGTTGTACCTAAGGTAGTAAAACCATCTTTGTAAGATTTACTGCAATGGGATTTGAGAAAAGAAAAAACAGTTTTTGATAGAGAAATGTCCTTTTAAAAGAGTTTCACCTTCATAATAGCCAGGCGAAGAGAAAAACAACAGAAAAATTCGACCTCAAAGAAGATGGAAGCACACAAATTCACGAATGTCAATTTCAAGAAACGTATCTTATGAAAAAGTTGTCAGATCTTTCTACAGAATTAAGGCTTATATAAAGCAATAACAGTGTGACTACGAATTTAAAAAAATATATAATTAAACACATTGGAAATTATTTCGATATTTCACCAATATCCGTTTAAAGAGGGCGGTGGAGGTAGCAGAGTATATGACAACAAACTTATCAAGCATAGTACATGGAAAGAGGAAAAACTAAAATGAAAGATTAATATCTATAAATACCATAGTTAATGTGATAATTTAAACAAAACAACTAAGATTTGTTTAACACGTAAGGCAAAAAAAAAAAAAATCTCATATTGTTTCTCAAAATTAAAGTCTATATATATATAAATATATATATAAGTTGTTCATCTTGAAGTAGATATGAAGATATTTGATATAAATTGGTAATTAAGATATATTAGAAATCTTACCCAAAAAATATGTACATAGCGATAAACCAGAGACGAAAATAAAACTGGACAAAAAAAAATTATCATCCAAATTTCTTACGTTCATTGAGCTCAGTTAAGAAAATTTCAATAAATGAATAAAATCGAAATGTAGGATATCATAAAGAGAATTAGGAAAATTTCTTTTTCTAAGAGGAGAAAAGAAAAAGGTAATGGATATGGGAATAAGCTAACTTCTGGTTTCAACAACTTAATTTAGAATCTTTTTTGAAAGATTTTGGTAGCCCTGAAAAGGGCTGTTTCTGTAAGAATTTTGATTCGGCAAACTCATTTCTTCTTTGGAGTCTTTGCCTTTTTGGGTTTAACTGTAGTTTTATTCTTCTTGGGCGACTTTGTCGCTTTCTTAGTAGGTTTAGTAGCTGTGGATTTCTTTGTAGCTGGTTTCTTTGCCTTTGGTTTCACCGCTTTCTTTTCACTTGTAGCTTTCTTTGCAGTACCGGTCTTCTTCCCAACAGGCTTCTTCGGAGTGGTGGCTTTCTTGGGTTTAGCTGCTTTAGGTTTAACCGCTTTCTTTACCGTAGTAGGCTTCTTTTTGGCAGGTTTCACCTCTTCCCCAATCTTAAACGATCCAGATGCACCGGTTCCCTTGGATTGTTTAAGACTCTTATTCTTCACGCCAGCCTTCAGTGCTAGTTTAAGGTGAGTATTGACAGTCTTTGCATCGCTTCCCACGTTGAAATTTGCCAAAATATACTTCAGTATGGCCTGTCTAGATGAACCTCCACGTTCCTTCAGTGTGCCTATAGCTTTACTAACCATTTCACTGTATTTCGGATGAAGCGCAGGTTTCTTTGCATTTGCCGGAGCCTTCTTCTTCGGCGACTTAGCTGGGGTCTTAACCGATATTTCTTCTGCCATTTTGAATGATTTCAATACAATACCACGAAATTTCTCGCAACACAGTATTTATTCATTACAACGCGAACCTCGGAGAGAGCACCAAGACATTTAACTAAATACGTATGTAGTCGATAGGAGAAAACGAAGATGTGCTTTTTAGAAGACTTTAGATCTCGCGTGTCTAGTAAATGTAGATAAAATATTTGCATAACGGGCATCAAAATGTTCAATGGATATCAGACTATAAGAGGCTGAATATTTCATTGGACAGAAGATATCTGATAAATAAATATTCGTATTTTATTGTCGAAAATACACGTCAAATGTTGTACCTAAGGTAGTAAAACCATCTTTGTAAGATTTACTGCAATGGGATTTGAGAAAAGAAAAAACAGTTTTTGATAGAGAAATGTCCTTTTAAAAGAGTTTCACCTTCATAATAGCCAGGCGAAGAGAAAAACAACAGAAAAATTCGACCTCAAAGAAGATGGAAGCACACAAATTCACGAATGTCAATTTCAAGAAACGTATCTTATGAAAAAGTTGTCAGATCTTTCTACAGAATTAAGGCTTATATAAAGCAATAACAGTGTGACTACGAATTTAAAAAAATATATAATTAAACACATTGGAAATTATTTCGATATTTCACCAATATCCGTTTAAAGAGGGCGGTGGAGGTAGCAGAGTATATGACAACAAACTTATCAAGCATAGTACATGGAAAGAGGAAAAACTAAAATGAAAGATTAATATCTATAAATACCATAGTTAATGTGATAATTTAAACAAAACAACTAAGATTTGTTTAACACGTAAGGCAAAAAAAAAAAAAAAAAAAAAAAAAAATCTCATATTGTTTCTCAAAATTAAAGTCTATATATATATAAATATATATATAAGTTGTTCATCTTGAAGTAGATATGAAGATATTTGATATAAATTGGTAATTAAGATATATTAGAAATCTTACCCAAAAAATATGTACATAGCGATAAACCAGAGACGAAAATAAAACTGGACAAAAAAAAATTATCATCCAAATTTCTTACGTTCATTGAGCTCAGTTAAGAAAATTTCAATAAATGAATAAAATCGAAATGTAGGATATCATAAAGAGAATTAGGAAAATTTCTTTTTCTAAGAGGAGAAAAGAAAAAGGTAATGGATATGGGAATAAGCTAACTTCTGGTTTCAACAACTTAATTTAGAATCTTTTTTGAAAGATTTTGGTAGCCCTGAAAAGGGCTGTTTCTGTAAGAATTTTGATTCGGCAAACTCATTTCTTCTTTGGAGTCTTTGCCTTTTTGGGTTTAACTGTAGTTTTATTCTTCTTGGGCGACTTTGTCGCTTTCTTAGTAGGTTTAGTAGCTGTGGATTTCTTTGTAGCTGGTTTCTTTGCCTTTGGTTTCACCGCTTTCTTTTCACTTGTAGCTTTCTTTGCAGTACCGGTCTTCTTCCCAACAGGCTTCTTCGGAGTGGTGGCTTTCTTGGGTTTAGCTGCTTTAGGTTTAACCGCTTTCTTTACCGTAGTAGGCTTCTTTTTGGCAGGTTTCACCTCTTCCCCAATCTTAAACGATCCAGATGCACCGGTTCCCTTGGATTGTTTAAGACTCTTATTCTTCACGCCAGCCTTCAGTGCTAGTTTAAGGTGAGTATTGACAGTCTTTGCATCGCTTCCCACGTTGAAATTTGCCAAAATATACTTCAGTATGGCCTGTCTAGATGAACCTCCACGTTCCTTCAGTGTGCCTATAGCTTTACTAACCATTTCACTGTATTTCGGATGAAGCGCAGGTTTCTTTGCATTTGCCGGAGCCTTCTTCTTCGGCGACTTAGCTGGGGTCTTAACCGATCGAGGGAGTTTTTAACGTCCTTGACTACCTATTTAGGTCTCGCACGGACGGTTTATTTAATATGATTTCTTTTGTATTAAGTAACGTAAGTTAAGAGTATAATTTCTCGGAGAAAAAAAAAAAAAAAAAAAAAAAAAAAAAAAAAAAAAAAAAAATTTTGAGACAGTTTTTAGAATTTAGTGTTAGTGGCCTAAATATGTTCAAAACTGGTGATAGCCGAAATTTGATGGGTTGTAAGCCAAATGAGAGTTGATGTGGAACGGAATTTTGAATTTAGGAACGGCGGTATAGACGGTATTCCAAAGTCCTGGAGGGATAAATGTCGTTGGCGGCTATGTCTATGATGAACAGCTAGGCAACGGCATCTTCGGTTCTGTTGTCGATGGTGTGATTTGCAAATCTGGAGTTCTAACTAGTCAGCAACCTAGCAGCTTTTTGGATATGATTTTCCTTTTTTTGTTTTATACTAATTTAGTTTATACTGAGAATGTAACAGAAAGTTAGTTATCTGACAGGAGTTCTCGCTTTTCTTACGTAGTTCCTGAGTTAAAACTAAGCTATCTGCGGATTAATGTCAAAATGTAGGATGCGACAAAAGACAGGGGATTCTTTATTTATTTTATTTATTTTATTTTATTATTTGTGCAGTATTATTTTAGGGGGTGTTAAAAGGGATCGCGTATGTTAAATAGTTGAATTGAGACAGAAAGTTAGTAGTCTTACAGGAGTTCTCGCTTTTCTGACGTAGTTCCTGGGATAAGACTAAGCTATCTGTGGATTAATGCCAAAATGTGGGATGCGACAAAAGTTATTACTGTCCTGACAGGGGATTCTTTATTTATTTTATTTATTTTATTTTATTATTAGAGCAGTATTATTTTAGGGGGTGTTAAAAGGGATCGCTTATGTTAAATAGTTGAGTTGAGACAGAAAGTTAGTTGTCTTACAGGAGTTCTCGCTTTTCTGACGTAGTTCCTGAGATAAAACTAAGCTATCTGTGGATTAATGCCAAAATGTGGGGTGCGACAAAAGTTATTACTGGCCTAACAGGGGATTCTTTATTTATTTTATTTATTTTATTTAATTTTTTGAGCAGTATTATTTTAGGGGGTGTTAGAAGGGATCGCGTATGTTAAATGAGACAGAAAGTTAGTTATCTTACAGGAGTTCTCGCTTTTGTTACGTAGTTCCTGAGATAAAACTAAGCTATCTGTAGATTTAAGCCAAAGTTTTTTTTACCTATATGTATTTATGGTAGTTTATTTCTGAAATAAAGTTTACCAGCTGTGTATAGACATATTGCTGGTTATTCTTTTCGGGATTAAGTAATGTTTGGATGGTAAGATTGTCTATATTAATTTGATCCAGGGCTTGTCTAAGTTTTTCTCTGGCTGGCTCGTGCGCTGTACAGTGCAGCAGAAGATGTTCGATGTTTTCTGTTACGCCGCATGTTGTACATAGTGGTGAGACCTGCCGTATATATTGCCCTATTTGCCCAGCCAAAAGGGTATGTCCTAGTCTTAATCGTGTGATAGTTTTGGTGTGATATCTACCACCTTTATAAAAGGAATTTTTTTTAGTAATATTAGGATTAAGTTTATAAAACCAGGAGTCTTTAAACTTGTCCCACATATTTTGCCATTTGTTATTAAATATTTGTTTGACTAGCGCGATAAATTCATCTGAGCTTAGTGCGATATTGATGTTAACTCTATCATTTTTAAGTGCTAGTTTGGCTAATTTATCAGTTAGTTCATTTCCTAGGATACCTACATGGGCTGGTATCCATTCTATTATGATTTTTATATTTTTTTGCTTGAGGTTGAAAGCTAAAATTTGAATTGATTCCAGTATGTCTGGTCTACTTGATTTATTATTTTGTATAGATTTGACGGCGCTTAAAGAGTCCGTCAAGATTATAATTTTATCGTATTTGCGGTCATTGTTGTGGACCCATTTTAGTGCCTGAAAAATTGCTACCATTTCCGTTGTATACACAGACACATCATCGGTCAATCTCACATGGAATTTCACCCTCTCCTTTGGTATTATATAGGCTGCTCCAGTTTTACCCGAGTTAGGATCTTTTGAGCCATCAGTATATATTTTTAAATGATCTTAGTATTTATTGTCCAGATGTTGTAAGGTTAAATTCTTGATTATATTAGGATCGTCTTTTTTGTCTAGATGGTTTTTTAGTTCACATGAGGCTTTTGCTGTTTTGATTACCCAAGGGGGATAAAGTGGAACTTGATGTTTAACTATATTTATATCATTTAATTTATTATCCTTTAATTCTTTGGTTACTCGGAAACCATATGGGACCGTGTGCTCGTTCCATTTATGAGCTTTAGCCCTGTATTCAACGCAATCGGTAGGCAATTCGTTGGCGGGATTTTTAGGATTTTGTTTACATCTGGCGTAATATTTAAGGGAGAGTTCATCCCGTCTTAGTTGGAGTGGTTTTTCGCCAGCTTCTATTAGTAGGTATTCAGTCGGGGTTGATGGTAATGCACCGAGTGCTATTTTTAGTCCTTGGGCTTGTATTATATTTAATTTATTTTTTGTTGTTTTACAGGCTGAATTGTACACCTGACACCCATAATCTATTATTGAACGTAATAATGTCCTATAGAGTGTCAGTAGTGTTTCAGTGCCCATTCCAAAATTATTAGCTTTAACATATTTCATTAGGTTTAATACAGGCTTACACCTTTCTTGAATATATTGGATGTGTTTATTCCAAGTTAGTTTACGGTCGAAAATTAGTCCTAGGAATCTAACCTCATTTTTGAAGGTTATTGGTTTATTATTTAATATGAGTTTAATTGGTCCTGGTGACCTATCGCCAAAGATTACTCCTACAGTTTTAGTGTCTGAGATTTTGAATCCCCACTTTTTGGACCATTTACTTATGGAATTTAGTGTTTCCTGCATTTTATTAGTTAATAGTTTTATTTGATTGCCCCTATACCATAAGGCACTGTCATCGGCAAATTGGGACATTTCTGCTGGTTTTTTAACTTGATCTGCAAGATCGTTAATCATGATATTAAAAAGCGTAGGACTTATAACGCTGCCCTGTGGTGTGCCGTTCTGTAGGTCACAGGGGTCAGATGTTTCTTGATTAACTCTTACTTGGATTTTGCGATCTTTTAGAAAGTCTTGAATAAAGTTAAACATGCGGCCATTTATACCGTAGTTTTTAATTTTATGGAGGAGTCCATTACTCCAGACCAAATCAAAGGCTTTTTCAATGTCCAGGAATACTGCAAGTAAATACTGTTTACGTGCCTTAGCCTTTTTAATTTGGGTTTCCAGTCTTAGTAACTGGTCGATTGTTGAGCGACCTTCTCTGAAACCAGACTGTGTATTATTAATTATATTTTGTTTTTCCAAAGTATATTTAAGTCTTTCATTAACCATACTTTCCATAAGTTTACAAAGGTTGGATGTTAATGAGATGGGTCTATAAGATTTGGGGTCTGATTTAAGTTTATTAGGTTTTACTATTGGGATGACAATGGCTTGTTTCCAGGAAGGTGGTAGATTACCCGTTTCCCATACTTTATTTATTAGATTTAGTACGATGTCTATTGCATTAATTGGCATATGTTTAAACATTTCATAAGTTATCCTGTCATCTCCTGGGGATGTTGTTTTTTTGCTTTTTAAGACTTTATATAGTTCGTCTGCTGTAAATGGGATGTTTATGGCCTTTTTATTATGCTCCTGGTTTTGATCTTTTTGTGCTGGGTTTTCGACCTCAAATTGATCTTTATGATTTTTAAAACTTGGATCTAAGTTGTCATCACTACTGGCTTTAGAAAAAGTTTGTGCCAGCAAGTTGGCCTTATCTTTATTTGTAGCAGCTACGAGGTTATTTGAATGAAGGGTAGGGAGATTGTTTATTTTATTACTCTTCATACTTTTAACGGTATTCCAAACTTTTCTGACGTCACTTTTATGATTGAGTTTAGAACAAAAGTTTTCCCAATATTCTTGTTTGGCAGTATCTGTTACTTTTTTAAATTCTTTTAAGGCTAATTTATATGACTCATGGTCTTCTGGAAGTTTAGTTTTCTGAAAACGTCTTTGTTTATTTCGTTTATTTTTTTTTGATTCTGTACACTGATTATTCCACCAAGGACAATTTTTCCTTGTGTGGGTGTTACCTGATGTTTTAGGAATGGTGGCATCTGCTATTTCGGTTATTTTGTTACATAGGTTCTGATTAAATATATTAACATCTTGATGTTCGATGTCTTTTGGTGTTAAGGATTGACATAGTTTAGAAAATTTATGCCAATCTGCTTTTTCATAGATCCACCTTTGTGGCGTACAAATTTTGTTTCTTGTTGGTTTAGCATTTAAGGCAGTAAGTATAGGTAGGTGGTCTGATCCTAGTGGGTCGTCTAAAACTGCCCATTGACTGTCTTTAGCCAAATTATTAGATATTAAAGTGAGATCTAGTACTGAGAGGTTACCGTCGTTATTTATATGGGTGCCTGTCCCGTCATTTAAAATTATAAAGTTTTTTTCATCTATTAGTTCTTCTAGTAATTGACCATTTTTATCGGTTGTAGCTGACCCCCAAAGTGGGGATTTACTATTAAAATCTCCTATTAAAACTAAAACTATGTTACCACGAAATTTCTCGCAACACAGTATTTATTCATTACAACGCGAACCTCGGAGAGAGCACCAAGACATTTAACTAAATACGTATGTAGTCGATAGGAGAAAACGAAGATGTGCTTTTTAGAAGACTTTAGATCTCGCGTGTCTAGTAAATGTAGATAAAATATTTGCATAACGGGCATCAAAATGTTCAATGGATATCAGACTATAAGAGGCTGAATATTTCATTGGACAGAAGATATCTGATAAATAAATATTCGTATTTTATTGTCGAAAATACACGTCAAATGTTGTACCTAAGGTAGTAAAACCATCTTTGTAAGATTTACTGCAATGGGATTTGAGAAAAGAAAAAACAGTTTTTGATAGAGAAATGTCCTTTTAAAAGAGTTTCACCTTCATAATAGCCAGGCGAAGAGAAAAACAACAGAAAAATTCGACCTCAAAGAAGATGGAAGCACACAAATTCACGAATGTCAATTTCAAGAAACGTATCTTATGAAAAAGTTGTCAGATCTTTCTACAGAATTAAGGCTTATATAAAGCAATAACAGTGTGACTACGAATTTAAAAAAATATATAATTAAACACATTGGAAATTATTTCGATATTTCACCAATATCCGTTTAAAGAGGGCGGTGGAGGTAGCAGAGTATATGACAACAAACTTATCAAGCATAGTACATGGAAAGAGGAAAAACTAAAATGAAAGATTAATATCTATAAATACCATAGTTAATGTGATAATTTAAACAAAACAACTAAGATTTGTTTAACACGTAAGGCAAAAAAAAAAAAAAAAAAAAAAAAAAAAATCTCATATTGTTTCTCAAAATTAAAGTCTATATATATAAGTTGTTCATCTTGAAGTAGATATGAAGATATTTGATATAAATTGGTAATTAAGATATATTAGAAATCTTACCCAAAAAATATGTACATAGCGATAAACCAGAGACGAAAATAAAACTGGACAAAAAAAAATTATCATCCAAATTTCTTACGTTCATTGAGCTCAGTTAAGAAAATTTCAATAAATGAATAAAATCGAAATGTAGGATATCATAAAGAGAATTAGGAAAATTTCTTTTTCTAAGAGGAGAAAAGAAAAAGGTAATGGATATGGGAATAAGCTAACTTCTGGTTTCAACAACTTAATTTAGAATCTTTTTTGAAAGATTTTGGTAGCCCTGAAAAGGGCTGTTTCTGTAAGAATTTTGATTCGGCAAACTCATTTCTTCTTTGGAGTCTTTGCCTTTTTGGGTTTAACTGTAGTTTTATTCTTCTTGGGCGACTTTGTCGCTTTCTTAGTAGGTTTAGTAGCTGTGGATTTCTTTGTAGCTGGTTTCTTTGCCTTTGGTTTCACCGCTTTCTTCTCACTTGTAGCTTTCTTTGCAGTACCGGTCTTCTTCCCAACAGGCTTCTTCGGAGTGGTGGCTTTCTTGGGTTTAGCTGCTTTAGGTTTAACCGCTTTCTTTACCGTAGTAGGCTTCTTTTTGGCAGGTTTCACCTCTTCCCCAATCTTAAACGATCCAGATGCACCGGTTCCCTTGGATTGTTTAAGACTCTTATTCTTCACGCCAGCCTTCAGTGCTAGTTTAAGGTGAGTATTGACAGTCTTTGCATCGCTTCCCACGTTGAAATTTGCCAAAATATACTTCAGTATGGCCTGTCTAGATGAACCTCCACGTTCCTTCAGTGTGCCTATAGCTTTACTAACCATTTCACTGTATTTCGGATGAAGCGCAGGTTTCTTTGCATTTGCCGGAGCCTTCTTCTTCGGCGACTTAGCTGGGGTCTTAACCGATATTTCTTCTGCCATTTTGAATGATTTCAATACAATACCACGAAATTTCTCGCAACACAGTATTTATTCATTACAACGCGAACCTCGGAGAGAGCACCAAGACATTTAACTAAATACGTATGTAGTCGATAGGAGAAAACGAAGATGTGCTTTTTAGAAGACTTTAGATCTCGCGTGTCTAGTAAATGTAGATAAAATATTTGCATAACGGGCATCAAAATGTTCAATGGATATCAGACTATAAGAGGCTGAATATTTCATTGGACAGAAGATATCTGATAAATAAATATTCGTATTTTATTGTCGAAAATACACGTCAAATGTTGTACCTAAGGTAGTAAAACCATCTTTGTAAGATTTACTGCAATGGGATTTGAGAAAAGAAAAAACAGTTTTTGATAGAGAAATGTCCTTTTAAAAGAGTTTCACCTTCATAATAGCCAGGCGAAGAGAAAAACAACAGAAAAATTCGACCTCAAAGAAGATGGAAGCACACAAATTCACGAATGTCAATTTCAAGAAACGTATCTTATGAAAAAGTTGTCAGATCTTTCTACAGAATTAAGGCTTATATAAAGCAATAACAGTGTGACTACGAATTTAAAAAAATATATAATTAAACACATTGGAAATTATTTCGATATTTCACCAATATCCGTTTAAAGAGGGCGGTGGAGGTAGCAGAGTATATGACAACAAACTTATCAAGCATAGTACATGGAAAGAGGAAAAACTAAAATGAAAGATTAATATCTATAAATACCATAGTTAATGTGATAATTTAAACAAAACAACTAAGATTTGTTTAACACGTAAGGCAAAAAAAAATTAAAAAAAAAAAAAAAATCTCATATTGTTTCTCAAAATTAAAGTCTATATATATAAGTTGTTCATCTTGAAGTAGATATGAAGATATTTGATATAAATTGGTAATTAAGATATATTAGAAATCTTACCCAAAAAATATGTACATAGCGATAAACCAGAGACGAAAATAAAACTGGACAAAAAAAAATTATCATCCAAATTTCTTACGTTCATTGAGCTCAGTTAAGAAAATTTCAATAAATGAATAAAATCGAAATGTAGGATATCATAAAGAGAATTAGGAAAATTTCTTTTTCTAAGAGGAGAAAAGAAAAAGGTAATGGATATGGGAATAAGCTAACTTCTGGTTTCAACAACTTAATTTAGAATCTTTTTTGAAAGATTTTGGTAGCCCTGAAAAGGGCTGTTTCTGTAAGAATTTTGATTCGGCAAACTCATTTCTTCTTTGGAGTCTTTGCCTTTTTGGGTTTAACTGTAGTTTTATTCTTCTTGGGCGACTTTGTCGCTTTCTTAGTAGGTTTAGTAGCTGTGGATTTCTTTGTAGCTGGTTTCTTTGCCTTTGGTTTCACCGCTTTCTTCTCACTTGTAGCTTTCTTTGCAGTACCGGTCTTCTTCCCAACAGGCTTCTTCGGAGTGGTGGCTTTCTTGGGTTTAGCTGCTTTAGGTTTAACCGCTTTCTTTACCGTAGTAGGCTTCTTTTTGGCAGGTTTCACCTCTTCCCCAATCTTAAACGATCCAGATGCACCGGTTCCCTTGGATTGTTTAAGACTCTTATTCTTCACGCCAGCCTTCAGTGCTAGTTTAAGGTGAGTATTGACAGTCTTTGCATCGCTTCCCACGTTGAAATTTGCCAAAATATACTTCAGTATGGCCTGTCTAGATGAACCTCCACGTTCCTTCAGTGTGCCTATAGCTTTACTAACCATTTCACTGTATTTCGGATGAAGCGCAGGTTTCTTTGCATTTGCCGGAGCCTTCTTCTTCGGCGACTTAGCTGGGGTCTTAACCGATATTTCTTCTGCCATTTTGAATGATTTCAATACAATACCACGAAATTTCTCGCAACACAGTATTTATTCATTACAACGCGAACCTCGGAGAGAGCACCAAGACATTTAACTATATACGTATGTAGTCGATAGGAGAAAACGAAGATGTGCTTTTTAGAAGACTTTAGATCTCGCGTGTCTAGTAAATGTAGATAAAATATTTGCATAACGGGCATCAAAATGTTCAATGGATATCAGACTATAAGAGGCTGAATATTTCATTGGACAGAAGATATCTGATAAATAAATATTCGTATTTTATTGTCGAAAATACACGTCAAATGTTGTACCTAAGGTAGTAAAACCATCTTTGTAAGATTTACTGCAATGGGATTTGAGAAAAGAAAAAACAGTTTTTGATAGAGAAATGTCCTTTTAAAAGAGTTTCACCTTCATAATAGCCAGGCGAAGAGAAAAACAACAGAAAAATTCGACCTCAAAGAAGATGGAAGCACACAAATTCACGAATGTCAATTTCAAGAAACGTATCTTATGAAAAAGTTGTCAGATCTTTCTACAGAATTAAGGCTTATATAAAGCAATAACAGTGTGACTACGAATTTAAAAAAAATATATAATTAAACACATTGGAAATTATTTCGATATTTCACCAATATCCGTTTAAAGAGGGCGGTGGAGGTAGCAGAGTATATGACAACAAACTTATCAAGCATAGTACATGGAAAGAGGAAAAACTAAAATGAAAGATTAATATCTATAAATACCATAGTTAATGTGATAATTTAAACAAAACAACTAAGATTTGTTTAACACGTAAGGCAAAAAAAAATAAAAAAAAAAAAAAAAATCTCATATTGTTTCTCAAAATTAAAGTCTATATATATAAGTTGTTCATCTTGAAGTAGATATGAAGATATTTGATATAAATTGGTAATTAAGATATATTAGAAATCTTACCCAAAAAATATGTACATAGCGATAAACCAGAGACGAAAATAAAACTGGACAAAAAAAAATTATCATCCAAATTTCTTACGTTCATTGAGCTCAGTTAAGAAAATTTCAATAAATGAATAAAATCGAAATGTAGGATATCATAAAGAGAATTAGGAAAATTTCTTTTTCTAAGAGGAGAAAAGAAAAAGGTAATGGATATGGGAATAAGCTAACTTCTGGTTTCAACAACTTAATTTAGAATCTTTTTTGAAAGATTTTGGTAGCCCTGAAAAGGGCTGTTTCTGTAAGAATTTTGATTCGGCAAACTCATTTCTTCTTTGGAGTCTTTGCCTTTTTGGGTTTAACTGTAGTTTTATTCTTCTTGGGCGACTTTGTCGCTTTCTTAGTAGGTTTAGTAGCTGTGGATTTCTTTGTAGCTGGTTTCTTTGCCTTTGGTTTCACCGCTTTCTTCTCACTTGTAGCTTTCTTTGCAGTACCGGTCTTCTTCCCAACAGGCTTCTTCGGAGTGGTGGCTTTCTTGGGTTTAGCTGCTTTAGGTTTAACCGCTTTCTTTACCGTAGTAGGCTTCTTTTTGGCAGGTTTCACCTCTTCCCCAATCTTAAACGATCCAGATGCACCGGTTCCCTTGGATTGTTTAAGACTCTTATTCTTCACGCCAGCCTTCAGTGCTAGTTTAAGGTGAGTATTGACAGTCTTTGCATCGCTTCCCACGTTGAAATTTGCCAAAATATACTTCAGTATGGCCTGTCTAGATGAACCTCCACGTTCCTTCAGTGTGCCTATAGCTTTACTAACCATTTCACTGTATTTCGGATGAAGCGCAGGTTTCTTTGCATTTGCCGGAGCCTTCTTCTTCGGCGACTTAGCTGGGGTCTTAACCGATATTTCTTCTGCCATTTTGAATGATTTCAATACAATACCACGAAATTTCTCGCAACACAGTATTTATTCATTACAACGCGAACCTCGGAGAGAGCACCAAGACATTTAACTAAATACGTATGTAGTCGATAGGAGAAAACGAAGATGTGCTTTTTAGAAGACTTTAGATCTCGCGTGTCTAGTAAATGTAGATAAAATATTTGCATAACGGGCATCAAAATGTTCAATGGATATCAGACTATAAGAGGCTGAATATTTCATTGGACAGAAGATATCTGATAAATAAATATTCGTATTTTATTGTCGAAAATACACGTCAAATGTTGTACCTAAGGTAGTAAAACCATCTTTGTAAGATTTACTGCAATGGGATTTGAGAAAAGAAAAAACAGTTTTTGATAGAGAAATGTCCTTTTAAAAGAGTTTCACCTTCATAATAGCCAGGCGAAGAGAAAAACAACAGAAAAATTCGACCTCAAAGAAGATGGAAGCACACAAATTCACGAATGTCAATTTCAAGAAACGTATCTTATGAAAAAGTTGTCAGATCTTTCTACAGAATTAAGGCTTATATAAAGCAATAACAGTGTGACTACGAATTTAAAAAAATATATAATTAAACACATTGGAAATTATTTCGATATTTCACCAATATCCGTTTAAAGAGGGCGGTGGAGGTAGCAGAGTATATGACAACAAACTTATCAAGCATAGTACATGGAAAGAGGAAAAACTAAAATGAAAGATTAATATCTATAAATACCATAGTTAATGTGATAATTTAAACAAAACAACTAAGATTTGTTTAACACGTAAGGCAAAAAAAAAAAAAAAAAAAAAAAAATCTCATATTGTTTCTCAAAATTAAAGTCTATATATATAAGTTGTTCATCTTGAAGTAGATATGAAGATATTTGATATAAATTGGTAATTAAGATATATTAGAAATCTTACCCAAAAAATATGTACATAGCGATAAACCAGAGACGAAAATAAAACTGGACAAAAAAAAATTATCATCCAAATTTCTTACGTTCATTGAGCTCAGTTAAGAAAATTTCAATAAATGAATAAAATCGAAATGTAGGATATCATAAAGAGAATTAGGAAAATTTCTTTTTCTAAGAGGAGAAAAGAAAAAGGTAATGGATATGGGAATAAGCTAACTTCTGGTTTCAACAACTTAATTTAGAATCTTTTTTGAAAGATTTTGGTAGCCCTGAAAAGGGCTGTTTCTGTAAGAATTTTGATTCGGCAAACTCATTTCTTCTTTGGAGTCTTTGCCTTTTTGGGTTTAACTGTAGTTTTATTCTTCTTGGGCGACTTTGTCGCTTTCTTAGTAGGTTTAGTAGCTGTGGATTTCTTTGTAGCTGGTTTCTTTGCCTTTGGTTTCACCGCTTTCTTCTCACTTGTAGCTTTCTTTGCAGTACCGGTCTTCTTCCCAACAGGCTTCTTCGGAGTGGTGGCTTTCTTGGGTTTAGCTGCTTTAGGTTTAACCGCTTTCTTTACCGTAGTAGGCTTCTTTTTGGCAGGTTTCACCTCTTCCCCAATCTTAAACGATCCAGATGCACCGGTTCCCTTGGATTGTTTAAGACTCTTATTCTTCACGCCAGCCTTCAGTGCTAGTTTAAGGTGAGTATTGACAGTCTTTGCATCGCTTCCCACGTTGAAATTTGCCAAAATATACTTCAGTATGGCCTGTCTAGATGAACCTCCACGTTCCTTCAGTGTGCCTATAGCTTTACTAACCATTTCACTGTATTTCGGATGAAGCGCAGGTTTCTTTGCATTTGCCGGAGCCTTCTTCTTCGGCGACTTAGCTGGGGTCTTAACCGATATTTCTTCTGCCATTTTGAATGATTTCAATACAATACCACGAAATTTCTCGCAACACAGTATTTATTCATTACAACGCGAACCTCGGAGAGAGCACCAAGACATTTAACTAAATACGTATGTAGTCGATAGGAGAAAACGAAGATGTGCTTTTTAGAAGACTTTAGATCTCGCGTGTCTAGTAAATGTAGATAAAATATTTGCATAACGGGCATCAAAATGTTCAATGGATATCAGACTATAAGAGGCTGAATATTTCATTGGACAGAAGATATCTGATAAATAAATATTCGTATTTTATTGTCGAAAATACACGTCAAATGTTGTACCTAAGGTAGTAAAACCATCTTTGTAAGATTTACTGCAATGGGATTTGAGAAAAGAAAAAACAGTTTTTGATAGAGAAATGTCCTTTTAAAAGAGTTTCACCTTCATAATAGCCAGGCGAAGAGAAAAACAACAGAAAAATTCGACCTCAAAGAAGATGGAAGCACACAAATTCACGAATGTCAATTTCAAGAAACGTATCTTATGAAAAAGTTGTCAGATCTTTCTACAGAATTAAGGCTTATATAAAGCAATAACAGTGTGACTACGAATTTAAAAAAATATATAATTAAACACATTGGAAATTATTTCGATATTTCACCAATATCCGTTTAAAGAGGGCGGTGGAGGTAGCAGAGTATATGACAACAAACTTATCAAGCATAGTACATGGAAAGAGGAAAAACTAAAATGAAAGATTAATATCTATAAATACCATAGTTAATGTGATAATTTAAACAAAACAACTAAGATTTGTTTAACACGTAAGGCAAAAAAAAAAAAAAAAAAAAAAAAAATCTCATATTGTTTCTCAAAATTAAAGTCTATATATATAAGTTGTTCATCTTGAAGTAGATATGAAGATATTTGATATAAATTGGTAATTAAGATATATTAGAAATCTTACCCAAAAAATATGTACATAGCGATAAACCAGAGACGAAAATAAAACTGGACAAAAAAAAATTATCATCCAAATTTCTTACGTTCATTGAGCTCAGTTAAGAAAATTTCAATAAATGAATAAAATCGAAATGTAGGATATCATAAAGAGAATTAGGAAAATTTCTTTTTCTAAGAGGAGAAAAGAAAAAGGTAATGGATATGGGAATAAGCTAACTTCTGGTTTCAACAACTTAATTTAGAATCTTTTTTGAAAGATTTTGGTAGCCCTGAAAAGGGCTGTTTCTGTAAGAATTTTGATTCGGCAAACTCATTTCTTCTTTGGAGTCTTTGCCTTTTTGGGTTTAACTGTAGTTTTATTCTTCTTGGGCGACTTTGTCGCTTTCTTAGTAGGTTTAGTAGCTGTGGATTTCTTTGTAGCTGGTTTCTTTGCCTTTGGTTTCACCGCTTTCTTCTCACTTGTAGCTTTCTTTGCAGTACCGGTCTTCTTCCCAACAGGCTTCTTCGGAGTGGTGGCTTTCTTGGGTTTAGCTGCTTTAGGTTTAACCGCTTTCTTTACCGTAGTAGGCTTCTTTTTGGCAGGTTTCACCTCTTCCCCAATCTTAAACGATCCAGATGCACCGGTTCCCTTGGATTGTTTAAGACTCTTATTCTTCACGCCAGCCTTCAGTGCTAGTTTAAGGTGAGTATTGACAGTCTTTGCATCGCTTCCCACGTTGAAATTTGCCAAAATATACTTCAGTATGGCCTGTCTAGATGAACCTCCACGTTCCTTCAGTGTGCCTATAGCTTTACTAACCATTTCACTGTATTTCGGATGAAGCGCAGGTTTCTTTGCATTTGCCGGAGCCTTCTTCTTCGGCGACTTAGCTGGGGTCTTAACCGATATTTCTTCTGCCATTTTGAATGATTTCAATACAATACCACGAAATTTCTCGCAACACAGTATTTATTCATTACAACGCGAACCTCGGAGAGAGCACCAAGACATTTAACTAAATACGTATGTAGTCGATAGGAGAAAACGAAGATGTGCTTTTTAGAAGACTTTAGATCTCGCGTGTCTAGTAAATGTAGATAAAATATTTGCATAACGGGCATCAAAATGTTCAATGGATATCAGACTATAAGAGGCTGAATATTTCATTGGACAGAAGATATCTGATAAATAAATATTCGTATTTTATTGTCGAAAATACACGTCAAATGTTGTACCTAAGGTAGTAAAACCATCTTTGTAAGATTTACTGCAATGGGATTTGAGAAAAGAAAAAACAGTTTTTGATAGAGAAATGTCCTTTTAAAAGAGTTTCACCTTCATAATAGCCAGGCGAAGAGAAAAACAACAGAAAAATTCGACCTCAAAGAAGATGGAAGCACACAAATTCACGAATGTCAATTTCAAGAAACGTATCTTATGAAAAAGTTGTCAGATCTTTCTACAGAATTAAGGCTTATATAAAGCAATAACAGTGTGACTACGAATTTAAAAAAATATATAATTAAACACATTGGAAATTATTTCGATATTTCACCAATATCCGTTTAAAGAGGGCGGTGGAGGTAGCAGAGTATATGACAACAAACTTATCAAGCATAGTACATGGAAAGAGGAAAAACTAAAATGAAAGATTAATATCTATAAATACCATAGTTAATGTGATAATTTAAACAAAACAACTAAGATTTGTTTAACACGTAAGGCAAAAAAAAAAAAAAAAAAAAAAAAAAATCTCATATTGTTTCTCAAAATTAAAGTCTATATATATAAGTTGTTCATCTTGAAGTAGATATGAAGATATTTGATATAAATTGGTAATTAAGATATATTAGAAATCTTACCCAAAAAATATGTACATAGCGATAAACCAGAGACGAAAATAAAACTGGACAAAAAAAAATTATCATCCAAATTTCTTACGTTCATTGAGCTCAGTTAAGAAAATTTCAATAAATGAATAAAATCGAAATGTAGGATATCATAAAGAGAATTAGGAAAATTTCTTTTTCTAAGAGGAGAAAAGAAAAAGGTAATGGATATGGGAATAAGCTAACTTCTGGTTTCAACAACTTAATTTAGAATCTTTTTTGAAAGATTTTGGTAGCCCTGAAAAGGGCTGTTTCTGTAAGAATTTTGATTCGGCAAACTCATTTCTTCTTTGGAGTCTTTGCCTTTTTGGGTTTAACTGTAGTTTTATTCTTCTTGGGCGACTTTGTCGCTTTCTTAGTAGGTTTAGTAGCTGTGGATTTCTTTGTAGCTGGTTTCTTTGCCTTTGGTTTCACCGCTTTCTTCTCACTTGTAGCTTTCTTTGCAGTACCGGTCTTCTTCCCAACAGGCTTCTTCGGAGTGGTGGCTTTCTTGGGTTTAGCTGCTTTAGGTTTAACCGCTTTCTTTACCGTAGTAGGCTTCTTTTTGGCAGGTTTCACCTCTTCCCCAATCTTAAACGATCCAGATGCACCGGTTCCCTTGGATTGTTTAAGACTCTTATTCTTCACGCCAGCCTTCAGTGCTAGTTTAAGGTGAGTATTGACAGTCTTTGCATCGCTTCCCACGTTGAAATTTGCCAAAATATACTTCAGTATGGCCTGTCTAGATGAACCTCCACGTTCCTTCAGTGTGCCTATAGCTTTACTAACCATTTCACTGTATTTCGGATGAAGCGCAGGTTTCTTTGCATTTGCCGGAGCCTTCTTCTTCGGCGACTTAGCTGGGGTCTTAACCGATATTTCTTCTGCCATTTTGAATGATTTCAATACAATACCACGAAATTTCTCGCAACACAGTATTTATTCATTACAACGCGAACCTCGGAGAGAGCACCAAGACATTTAACTAAATACGTATGTAGTCGATAGGAGAAAACGAAGATGTGCTTTTTAGAAGACTTTAGATCTCGCGTGTCTAGTAAATGTAGATAAAATATTTGCATAACGGGCATCAAAATGTTCAATGGATATCAGACTATAAGAGGCTGAATATTTCATTGGACAGAAGATATCTGATAAATAAATATTCGTATTTTATTGTCGAAAATACACGTCAAATGTTGTACCTAAGGTAGTAAAACCATCTTTGTAAGATTTACTGCAATGGGATTTGAGAAAAGAAAAAACAGTTTTTGATAGAGAAATGTCCTTTTAAAAGAGTTTCACCTTCATAATAGCCAGGCGAAGAGAAAAACAACAGAAAAATTCGACCTCAAAGAAGATGGAAGCACACAAATTCACGAATGTCAATTTCAAGAAACGTATCTTATGAAAAAGTTGTCAGATCTTTCTACAGAATTAAGGCTTATATAAAGCAATAACAGTGTGACTACGAATTTAAAAAAATATATAATTAAACACATTGGAAATTATTTCGATATTTCACCAATATCCGTTTAAAGAGGGCGGTGGAGGTAGCAGAGTATATGACAACAAACTTATCAAGCATAGTACATGGAAAGAGGAAAAACTAAAATGAAAGATTAATATCTATAAATACCATAGTTAATGTGATAATTTAAACAAAACAACTAAGATTTGTTTAACACGTAAGGCAAAAAAAAAAAAAAAAAAAAAAAAATCTCATATTGTTTCTCAAAATTAAAGTCTATATATATATAAATATATATATAAGTTGTTCATCTTGAAGTAGATATGAAGATATTTGATATAAATTGGTAATTAAGATATATTAGAAATCTTACCCAAAAAATATGTACATAGCGATAAACCAGAGACGAAAATAAAACTGGACAAAAAAAAAATTATCATCCAAATTTCTTACGTTCATTGAGCTCAGTTAAGAAAATTTCAATAAATGAATAAAATCGAAATGTAGGATATCATAAAGAGAATTAGGAAAATTTCTTTTTCTAAGAGGAGAAAAGAAAAAGGTAATGGATATGGGAATAAGCTAACTTCTGGTTTCAACAACTTAATTTAGAATCTTTTTTGAAAGATTTTGGTAGCCCTGAAAAGGGCTGTTTCTGTAAGAATTTTGATTCGGCAAACTCATTTCTTCTTTGGAGTCTTTGCCTTTTTGGGTTTAACTGTAGTTTTATTCTTCTTGGGCGACTTTGTCGCTTTCTTAGTAGGTTTAGTAGCTGTGGATTTCTTTGTAGCTGGTTTCTTTGCCTTTGGTTTCACCGCTTTCTTCTCACTTGTAGCTTTCTTTGCAGTACCGGTCTTCTTCCCAACAGGCTTCTTCGGAGTGGTGGCTTTCTTGGGTTTAGCTGCTTTAGGTTTAACCGCTTTCTTTACCGTAGTAGGCTTCTTTTTGGCAGGTTTCACCTCTTCCCCAATCTTAAACGATCCAGATGCACCGGTTCCCTTGGATTGTTTAAGACTCTTATTCTTCACGCCAGCCTTCAGTGCTAGTTTAAGGTGAGTATTGACAGTCTTTGCATCGCTTCCCACGTTGAAATTTGCCAAAATATACTTCAGTATGGCCTGTCTAGATGAACCTCCACGTTCCTTCAGTGTGCCTATAGCTTTACTAACCATTTCACTGTATTTCGGATGAAGCGCAGGTTTCTTTGCATTTGCCGGAGCCTTCTTCTTCGGCGACTTAGCTGGGGTCTTAACCGATATTTCTTCTGCCATTTTGAATGATTTCAATACAATACCACGAAATTTCTCGCAACACAGTATTTATTCATTACAACGCGAACCTCGGAGAGAGCACCAAGACATTTAACTAAATACGTATGTAGTCGATAGGAGAAAACGAAGATGTGCTTTTTAGAAGACTTTAGATCTCGCGTGTCTAGTAAATGTAGATAAAATATTTGCATAACGGGCATCAAAATGTTCAATGGATATCAGACTATAAGAGGCTGAATATTTCATTGGACAGAAGATATCTGATCAATTTTATTGTCGAAAATACACGTCAAATGTTGTACCTAAGGTAGTAAAACCATCTTTGTAAGATTTACTGCAATGGGATTTGAGAAAAGAAAAAACAGTTTTTGATAGAGAAATGTCCTTTTAAAAGAGTTTCACCTTCATAATAGCCAGGCGAAGAGAAAAACAACAGAAAAATTCGACCTCAAAGAAGATGGAAGCACACAAATTCACGAATGTCAATTTCAAGAAACGTATCTTATGAAAAAGTTGTCAGATCTTTCTACAGAATTAAGGCTTATATAAAGCAATAACAGTGTGACTACGAATTTAAAAAAATATATAATTAAACACATTGGAAATTATTTCGATATTTCACCAATATCCGTTTAAAGAGGGCGGTGGAGGTAGCAGAGTATATGACAACAAACTTATCAAGCATAGTACATGGAAAGAGGAAAAACTAAAATGAAAGATTAATATCTATAAATACCATAGTTAATGTGATAATTTAAACAAAACAACTAAGATTTGTTTAACACGTAAGGCAAAAAAAAAAAAAAAAAAAAAAAAAAATCTCATATTGTGTCTCAAAATTAAAGTCTATATATATATAAATATATATATAAGTTGTTCATCTTGAAGTAGATATGAAGATATTTGATATAAATTGGTAATTAAGATATATTAGAAATCTTACCCCAAAAATATGTACATAGCGATAAACCAGAGACGAAAATAAAACTGGACAAAAAAAAATTATCATCCAAATTTCTTACGTTCATTGAGCTCAGTTAAGAAAATTTCAATAAATGAATAAAATCGAAATGTAGGATATCATAAAGAGAATTAGGAAAATTTCTTTTTCTAAGAGGAGAAAAGAAAAAGGTAATGGATATGGGAATAAGCTAACTTCTGGTTTCAACAACTTAATTTAGAATCTTTTTTGAAAGATTTTTGTAGCCCTGAAAAGGGCTGTTTCTGTAAGAATTTTGATTCGGCAAACTCATTTCTTCTTTGGAGTCTTTGCCTTTTCGGGTTTAACTGTAGTTTTATTCTTCTTGGGCGACTTTGTCGCTTTCTTAGTAGGTTTAGTAGCTGTGGATTTCTTTGTAGCTGGTTTCTTTGCCTTTGGTTTCACCGCTTTCTTCTCACTTGTAGCTTTCTTTGCAGTACCGGCCTTCTTCCCAACAGGCTTCTTCGGAGTGGTGGCTTTCTTGGGTTTAGCTGCTTTAGGTTTAACCGCTTTCTTTACCGTAGTAGGCTTCTTTTTGGCAGGTTTCACCTCTTCCCCAATCTTAAACGATCCAGATGCACCGGTTCCCTTGGATTGTTTAAGACTCTTATTCTTCACGCCAGCCTTCAGTGCTAGTTTAAGGTGAGTATTGACAGTCTTTGCATCGCTTCCCACGTTGAAATTTGCCAAAATATACTTCAGTATGGCCTGTCTAGATGAACCTCCACGTTCCTTCAGTGTGCCTATAGCTTTACTAACCATTTCACTGTATTTCGGATGAAGCGCAGGTTTCTTTGCATTTGCCGGAGCCTTCTTCTTCGGCGACTTAGCTGGGGTCTTAACCGATATTTCTTCTGCCATTTTGAATGATTTCAATACAATACCACGAAATTTCTCGCAACACAGTATTTATTCATTACAACGCGAACCTCGGAGAGAGCACCAAGACATTTAACTAAATACGTATGTAGTCGATAGGAGAAAACGAAGATGTGCTTTTTAGAAGACTTTAGATCTCGCGTGTCTAGTAAATGTAGATAAAATATTTGCATAACGGGCATCAAAATGTTCAATGGATATCAGACTATAAGAGGCTGAATATTTCATTGGACAGAAGATATCTGATAAATAAATATTCGTATTTTATTGTCGAAAATACACGTCAAATGTTGTACCTAAGGTAGTAAAACCATCTTTGTAAGATTTACTGCAATGGGATTTGAGAAAAGAAAAAACAGTTTTTGATAGAGAAATGTCCTTTTAAAAGAGTTTCACCTTCATAATAGCCAGGCGAAGAGAAAAACAACAGAAAAATTCGACCTCAAAGAAGATGGAAGCACACAAATTCACGAATGTCAATTTCAAGAAACGTATCTTATGAAAAAGTTGTCAGATCTTTCTACAGAATTAAGGCTTATATAAAGCAATAACAGTGTGACTACGAATTTAAAAAAATATATAATTAAACACATTGGAAATTATTTCGATATTTCACCAATATCCGTTTAAAGAGGGCGGTGGAGGTAGCAGAGTATATGACAACAAACTTATCAAGCATAGTACATGGAAAGAGGAAAAACTAAAATGAAAGATTAATATCTATAAATACCATAGTTAATGTGATAATTTAAACAAAACAACTAAGATTTGTTTAACACGTAAGGCAAAAAAAAAAAAAAAAAAAAAAAAAATCTCATATTGTGTCTCAAAATTAAAGTCTATATATATATAAATATATATATAAGTTGTTCATCTTGAAGTAGATATGAAGATATTTGATATAAATTGGTAATTAAGATATATTAGAAATCTTACCCCAAAAATATGTACATAGCGATAAACCAGAGACGAAAATAAAACTGGACAAAAAAAAATTATCATCCAAATTTCTTACGTTCATTGAGCTCAGTTAAGAAAATTTCAATAAATGAATAAAATCGAAATGTAGGATATCATAAAGAGAATTAGGAAAATTTCTTTTTCTAAGAGGAGAAAAGAAAAAGGTAATGGATATGGGAATAAGCTAACTTCTGGTTTCAACAACTTAATTTAGAATCTTTTTTGAAAGATTTTGGTAGCCCTGAAAAGGGCTGTTTCTGTAAGAATTTTGATTCGGCAAACTCATTTCTTCTTTGGAGTCTTTGCCTTTTTGGGTTTAACTGTAGTTTTATTCTTCTTGGGCGACTTTGTCGCTTTCTTAGTAGGTTTAGTAGCTGTGGATTTCTTTGTAGCTGGTTTCTTTGCCTTTGGTTTCACCGCTTTCTTCTCACTTGTAGCTTTCTTTGCAGTACCGGTCTTCTTCCCAACAGGCTTCTTCGGAGTGGTGGCTTTCTTGGGTTTAGCTGCTTTAGGTTTAACCGCTTTCTTTACCGTAGTAGGCTTCTTTTTGGCAGGTTTCACCTCTTCCCCAATCTTAAACGATCCAGATGCACCGGTTCCCTTGGATTGTTTAAGACTCTTATTCTTCACGCCAGCCTTCAGTGCTAGTTTAAGGTGAGTATTGACAGTCTTTGCATCGCTTCCCACGTTGAAATTTGCCAAAATATACTTCAGTATGGCCTGTCTAGATGAACCTCCACGTTCCTTCAGTGTGCCTATAGCTTTACTAACCATTTCACTGTATTTCGGATGAAGCGCAGGTTTCTTTGCATTTGCCGGAGCCTTCTTCTTCGGCGACTTAGCTGGGGTCTTAACCGATATTTCTTCTGCCATTTTGAATGATTTCAATACAATACCACGAAATTTCTCGCAACACAGTATTTATTCATTACAACGCGAACCTCGGAGAGAGCACCAAGACATTTAACTAAATACGTATGTAGTCGATAGGAGAAAACGAAGATGTGCTTTTTAGAAGACTTTAGATCTCGCGTGTCTAGTAAATGTAGATAAAATATTTGCATAACGGGCATCAAAATGTTCAATGGATATCAGACTATAAGAGGCTGAATATTTCATTGGACAGAAGATATCTGATCAATTTTATTGTCGAAAATACACGTCAAATGTTGTACCTAAGGTAGTAAAACCATCTTTGTAAGATTTACTGCAATGGGATTTGAGAAAAGAAAAAACAGTTTTTGATAGAGAAATGTCCTTTTAAAAGAGTTTCACCTTCATAATAGCCAGGCGAAGAGAAAAACAACAGAAAAATTCGACCTCAAAGAAGATGGAAGCACACAAATTCACGAATGTCAATTTCAAGAAACGTATCTTATGAAAAAGTTGTCAGATCTTTCTACAGAATTAAGGCTTATATAAAGCAATAACAGTGTGACTACGAATTTAAAAAAATATATAATTAAACACATTGGAAATTATTTCGATATTTCACCAATATCCGTTTAAAGAGGGCGGTGGAGGTAGCAGAGTATATGACAACAAACTTATCAAGCATAGTACATGGAAAGAGGAAAAACTAAAATGAAAGATTAATATCTATAAATACCATAGTTAATGTGATAATTTAAACAAAACAACTAAGATTTGTTTAACACGTAAGGCAAAAAAAAAAAAAAAAAAAAAAAAAATCTCATATTGTGTCTCAAAATTAAAGTCTATATATATATAAATATATATATAAGTTGTTCATCTTGAAGTAGATATGAAGATATTTGATATAAATTGGTAATTAAGATATATTAGAAATCTTACCCCAAAAATATGTACATAGCGATAAACCAGAGACGAAAATAAAACTGGACAAAAAAAAATTATCATCCAAATTTCTTACGTTCATTGAGCTCAGTTAAGAAAATTTCAATAAATGAATAAAATCGAAATGTAGGATATCATAAAGAGAATTAGGAAAATTTCTTTTTCTAAGAGGAGAAAAGAAAAAGGTAATGGATATGGGAATAAGCTAACTTCTGGTTTCAACAACTTAATTTAGAATCTTTTTTGAAAGATTTTTGTAGCCCTGAAAAGGGCTGTTTCTGTAAGAATTTTGATTCGGCAAACTCATTTCTTCTTTGGAGTCTTTGCCTTTTCGGGTTTAACTGTAGTTTTATTCTTCTTGGGCGACTTTGTCGCTTTCTTAGTAGGTTTAGTAGCTGTGGATTTCTTTGTAGCTGGTTTCTTTGCCTTTGGTTTCACCGCTTTCTTCTCACTTGTAGCTTTCTTTGCAGTACCGGTCTTCTTCCCAACAGGCTTCTTCGGAGTGGTGGCTTTCTTGGGTTTAGCTGCTTTAGGTTTAACCGCTTTCTTTACCGTAGTAGGCTTCTTTTTGGCAGGTTTCACCTCTTCCCCAATCTTAAACGATCCAGATGCACCGGTTCCCTTGGATTGTTTAAGACTCTTATTCTTCACGCCAGCCTTCAGTGCTAGTTTAAGGTGAGTATTGACAGTCTTTGCATCGCTTCCCACGTTGAAATTTGCCAAAATATACTTCAGTATGGCCTGTCTAGATGAACCTCCACGTTCCTTCAGTGTGCCTATAGCTTTACTAACCATTTCACTGTATTTCGGATGAAGCGCAGGTTTCTTTGCATTTGCCGGAGCCTTCTTCTTCGGCGACTTAGCTGGGGTCTTAACCGATATTTCTTCTGCCATTTTGAATGATTTCAATACAATACCACGAAATTTCTCGCAACACAGTATTTATTCATTACAACGCGAACCTCGGAGAGAGCACCAAGACATTTAACTAAATACGTATGTAGTCGATAGGAGAAAACGAAGATGTGCTTTTTAGAAGACTTTAGATCTCGCGTGTCTAGTAAATGTAGATAAAATATTTGCATAACGGGCATCAAAATGTTCAATGGATATCAGACTATAAGAGGCTGAATATTTCATTGGACAGAAGATATCTGATAAATAAATATTCGTATTTTATTGTCGAAAATACACGTCAAATGTTGTACCTAAGGTAGTAAAACCATCTTTGTAAGATTTACTGCAATGGGATTTGAGAAAAGAAAAAACAGTTTTTGATAGAGAAATGTCCTTTTAAAAGAGTTTCACCTTCATAATAGCCAGGCGAAGAGAAAAACAACAGAAAAATTCGACCTCAAAGAAGATGGAAGCACACAAATTCACGAATGTCAATTTCAAGAAACGTATCGTATGAAAAAGTTGTCAGATCTTTCTACAGAATTAAGGCTTATATAAAGCAATAACAGTGTGACTACGAATTTAAAAAAATATATAATTAAACACATTGGAAATTATTTCGATATTTCACCAATATCCGTTTAAAGAGGGCGGTGGAGGTAGCAGAGTATATGACAACAAACTTATCAAGCATAGTACATGGAAAGAGGAAAAACTAAAATGAAAGATTAATATCTATAAATACCATAGTTAATGTGATAATTTAAACAAAACAACTAAGATTTGTTTAACACGTAAGGCAAAAAAAAAAAAAAAAAAAAAAAAAAATCTCATATTGTGTCTCAAAATTAAAGTCTATATATATATAAATATATATATAAGTTGTTCATCTTGAAGTAGATATGAAGATATTTGATATAAATTGGTAATTAAGATATATTAGAAATCTTACCCCAAAAATATGTACATAGCGATAAACCAGAGACGAAAATAAAACTGGACAAAAAAAAATTATCATCCAAATTTCTTACGTTCATTGAGCTCAGTTAAGAAAATTTCAATAAATGAATAAAATCGAAATGTAGGATATCATAAAGAGAATTAGGAAAATTTCTTTTTCTAAGAGGAGAAAAGAAAAAGGTAATGGATATGGGAATAAGCTAACTTCTGGTTTCAACAACTTAATTTAGAATCTTTTTTGAAAGATTTTGGTAGCCCTGAAAAGGGCTGTTTCTGTAAGAATTTTGATTCGGCAAACTCATTTCTTCTTTGGAGTCTTTGCCTTTTTGGGTTTAACTGTAGTTTTATTCTTCTTGGGCGACTTTGTCGCTTTCTTAGTAGGTTTAGTAGCTGTGGATTTCTTTGTAGCTGGTTTCTTTGCCTTTGGTTTCACCGCTTTCTTCTCACTTGTAGCTTTCTTTGCAGTACCGGTCTTCTTCCCAACAGGCTTCTTCGGAGTGGTGGCTTTCTTGGGTTTAGCTGCTTTAGGTTTAACCGCTTTCTTTACCGTAGTAGGCTTCTTTTTGGCAGGTTTCACCTCTTCCCCAATCTTAAACGATCCAGATGCACCGGTTCCCTTGGATTGTTTAAGACTCTTATTCTTCACGCCAGCCTTCAGTGCTAGTTTAAGGTGAGTATTGACAGTCTTTGCATCGCTTCCCACGTTGAAATTTGCCAAAATATACTTCAGTATGGCCTGTCTAGATGAACCTCCACGTTCCTTCAGTGTGCCTATAGCTTTACTAACCATTTCACTGTATTTCGGATGAAGCGCAGGTTTCTTTGCATTTGCCGGAGCCTTCTTCTTCGGCGACTTAGCTGGGGTCTTAACCGATATTTCTTCTGCCATTTTGAATTTCAATACAATACCACGAAATTTCTCGCAACACAGTATTTATTCATTACAACGCGAACCTCGGAGAGAGCACCAAGACATTTAACTAAATACGTATGTAGTCGATAGGAGAAAACGAAGATGTGCTTTTTAGAAGACTTTAGATCTCGCGTGTCTAGTAAATGTAGATAAAATATTTGCATAACGGGCATCAAAATGTTCAATGGATATCAGACTATAAGAGGCTGAATATTTCATTGGACAGAAGATATCTGATAAATAAATATTCGTATTTTATTGTCGAAAATACACGTCAAATGTTGTACCTAAGGTAGTAAAACCATCTTTGTAAGATTTACTGCAATGGGATTTGAGAAAAGAAAAAACAGTTTTTGATAGAGAAATGTCCTTTTAAAAGAGTTTCACCTTCATAATAGCCAGGCGAAGAGAAAAACAACAGAAAAATTCGACCTCAAAGAAGATGGAAGCACACAAATTCACGAATGTCAATTTCAAGAAACGTATCTTATGAAAAAGTTGTCAGATCTTTCTACAGAATTAAGGCTTATATAAAGCAATAACAGTGTGACTACGAATTTAAAAAAATATATAATTAAACACATTGGAAATTATTTCGATATTTCACCAATATCCGTTTAAAGAGGGCGGTGGAGGTAGCAGAGTATATGACAACAAACTTATCAAGCATAGTACATGGAAAGAGGAAAAACTAAAATGAAAGATTAATATCTATAAATACCATAGTTAATGTGATAATTTAAACAAAACAACTAAGATTTGTTTAACACGTAAGGCAAAAAAAAAAAAAAAAAAAATCTCATATTGTTTCTCAAAATTAAAGTCTATATATATATAAATATATATATAAGTTGTTCATCTTGAAGTAGATATGAAGATATTTGATATAAATTGGTAATTAAGATATATTAGAAATCTTACCCAAAAAATATGTACATAGCGATAAATCAGAGACGAAAATAAAACTGGACAAAAAAAAATTATCATCCAAATTTCTTACGTTCATTGAGCTCAGTTAAGAAAATTTCAATAAATGAATAAAATCGAAATGTAGGATATCATAAAGAGAATTAGGAAAATTTCTTTTTCTAAGAGGAGAAAAGAAAAAGGTAATGGATATGGGAATAAGCTAACTTCTGGTTTCAACAACTTAATTTAGAATCTTTTTTGAAAGATTTTGGTAGCCCTGAAAAGGGCTGTTTCTGTAAGAATTTTGATTCGGCAAACTCATTTCTTCTTTGGAGTCTTTGCCTTTTTGGGTTTAACTGTAGTTTTATTCTTCTTGGGCGACTTTGTCGCTTTCTTAGTAGGTTTAGTAGCTGTGGATTTCTTTGTAGCTGGTTTCTTTGCCTTTGGTTTCACCGCTTTCTTCTCACTTGTAGCTTTCTTTGCAGTACCGGTCTTCTTCCCAACAGGCTTCTTCGGAGTGGTGGCTTTCTTGGGTTTAGCTGCTTTAGGTTTAACCGCTTTCTTTACCGTAGTAGGCTTCTTTTTGGCAGGTTTCACCTCTTCCCCAATCTTAAACGATCCAGATGCACCGGTTCCCTTGGATTGTTTAAGACTCTTATTCTTCACGCCAGCCTTCAGTGCTAGTTTAAGGTGAGTATTGACAGTCTTT
The DNA here is from genome assembly GCA_028015205.1 of Mytilisepta virgata. Classification (NCBI taxonomy): domain Eukaryota; kingdom Metazoa; phylum Mollusca; class Bivalvia; order Mytilida; family Mytilidae; genus Mytilisepta; species Mytilisepta virgata. The sequence continues at coordinate 75,330,215 of CM051521.1, forward strand.
GCATCGCTTCCCACGTTGAAATTTGCCAAAATATACTTCAGTATGGCCTGTCTAGATGAACCTCCACGTTCCTTCAGTGTGCCTATAGCTTTACTAACCATTTCACTGTATTTCGGATGAAGCGCAGGTTTCTTTGCATTTGCCGGAGCCTTCTTCTTCGGCGACTTAGCTGGGGTCTTAACGGATATTTCTTCTGCCATTTTGAATGATTTCAATACAATACCACGAAATTTCTCGCAACACAGTATTTATTCATTACAACGCGAACCTCGGAGAGAGCACCAAGACATTTAACTAAATACGTATGTAGTCGATAGGAGAAAACGAAGATGTGCTTTTTAGAAGACTTTAGATCTCGCGTGTCTAGTAAATGTAGATAAAATATTTGCATAACGGGCATCAAAATGTTCAATGGATATCAGACTATAAGAGGCTGAATATTTCATTGGACAGAAGATATCTGATAAATAAATATTCGTATTTTATTGTCGAAAATACACGTCAAATGTTGTACCTAAGGTAGTAAAACCATCTTTGTAAGATTTACTGCAATGGGATTTGAGAAAAGAAAAAACAGTTTTTGATAGAGAAATGTCCTTTTAAAAGAGTTTCACCTTCATAATAGCCAGGCGAAGAGAAAAACAACAGAAAAATTCGACCTCAAAGAAGATGGAAGCACACAAATTCACGAATGTCAATTTCAAGAAACGTATCTTATGAAAAAGTTGTCAGATCTTTCTACAGAATTAAGGCTTATATAAAGCAATAACAGTGTGACTACGAATTTAAAAAAATATATAATTAAACACATTGGAAATTATTTCGATATTTCACCAATATCCGTTTAAAGAGGGCGGTGGAGGTAGCAGAGTATATGACAACAAACTTATCAAGCATAGTACATGGAAAGAGGAAAAACTAAAATGAAAGATTAATATCTATAAATACCATAGTTAATGTGATAATTTAAACAAAACAACTAAGATTTGTTTAACACGTAAGGCAAAAAAAAAAAAAAAAAAAAATCTCATATTGTTTCTCAAAATTAAAGTCTATATATATATAAGTTGTTCATCTTGAAGTAGATATGAAGATATTTGATATAAATTGGTAATTAAGATATATTAGAAATCTTACCCAAAAAATATGTACATAGCGATAAACCAGAGACGAAAATAAAACTGGACAAAAAAAAATTATCATCCAAATTTCTTACGTTCATTGAGCTCAGTTAAGAAAATTTCAATAAATGAATAAAATCGAAATGTAGGATATCATAAAGAGAATTAGGAAAATTTCTTTTTCTAAGAGGAGAAAAGAAAAAGGTAATGGATATGGGAATAAGCTAACTTCTGGTTTCAACAACTTAATTTAGAATCTTTTTTGAAAGATTTTGGTAGCCCTGAAAAGGGCTGTTTCTGTAAGAATTTTGATTCGGCAAACTCATTTCTTCTTTGGAGTCTTTGCCTTTTTGGGTTTAACTGTAGTTTTATTCTTCTTGGGCGACTTTGTCGCTTTCTTAGTAGGTTTAGTAGCTGTGGATTTCTTTGTAGCTGGTTTCTTTGCCTTTGGTTTCACCGCTTTCTTCTCACTTGTAGCTTTCTTTGCAGTACCGGTCTTCTTCCCAACAGGCTTCTTCGGAGTGGTGGCTTTCTTGGGTTTAGCTGCTTTAGGTTTAACCGCTTTCTTTACCGTAGTAGGCTTCTTTTTGGCAGGTTTCACCTCTTCCCCAATCTTAAACGATCCAGATGCACCGGTTCCCTTGGATTGTTTAAGACTCTTATTCTTCACGCCAGCCTTCAGTGCTAGTTTAAGGTGAGTATTGACAGTCTTTGCATCGCTTCCCACGTTGAAATTTGCCAAAATATACTTCAGTATGGCCTGTCTAGATGAACCTCCACGTTCCTTCAGTGTGCCTATAGCTTTACTAACCATTTCACTGTATTTCGGATGAAGCGCAGGTTTCTTTGCATTTGCCGGAGCCTTCTTCTTCGGCGACTTAGCTGGGGTCTTAACCGATATTTCTTCTGCCATTTTGAATGATTTCAATACAATACCACGAAATTTCTCGCAACACAGTATTTATTCATTACAACGCGAACCTCGGAGAGAGCACCAAGACATTTAACTAAATACGTATGTAGTCGATAGGAGAAAACGAAGATGTGCTTTTTAGAAGACTTTAGATCTCGCGTGTCTAGTAAATGTAGATAAAATATTTGCATAACGGGCATCAAAATGTTCAATGGATATCAGACTATAAGAGGCTGAATATTTCATTGGACAGAAGATATCTGATAAATAAATATTCGTATTTTATTGTCGAAAATACACGTCAAATGTTGTACCTAAGGTAGTAAAACCATCTTTGTAAGATTTACTGCAATGGGATTTGAGAAAAGAAAAAACAGTTTTTGATAGAGAAATGTCCTTTTAAAAGAGTTTCACCTTCATAATAGCCAGGCGAAGAGAAAAACAACAGAAAAATTCGACCTCAAAGAAGATGGAAGCACACAAATTCACGAATGTCAATTTCAAGAAACGTATCTTATGAAAAAGTTGTCAGATCTTTCTACAGAATTAAGGCTTATATAAAGCAATAACAGTGTGACTACGAATTTAAAAAAATATATAATTAAACACATTGGAAATTATTTCGATATTTCACCAATATCCGTTTAAAGAGGGCGGTGGAGGTAGCAGAGTATATGACAACAAACTTATCAAGCATAGTACATGGAAAGAGGAAAAACTAAAATGAAAGATTAATATCTATAAATACCATAGTTAATGTGATAATTTAAACAAAACAACTAAGATTTGTTTAACACGTAAGGCAAAAAAAAAAAAAAAAAAAAAAAAAAATCTCATATTGTGTCTCAAAATTAAAGTCTATATATATATAAATATATATATAAGTTGTTCATCTTGAAGTAGATATGAAGATATTTGATATAAATTGGTAATTAAGATATATTAGAAATCTTACCCCAAAAATATGTACATAGCGATAAACCAGAGACGAAAATAAAACTGGACAAAAAAAAATTATCATCCAAATTTCTTACGTTCATTGAGCTCAGTTAAGAAAATTTCAATAAATGAATAAAATCGAAATGTAGGATATCATAAAGAGAATTAGGAAAATTTCTTTTTCTAAGAGGAGAAAAGAAAAAGGTAATGGATATGGGAATAAGCTAACTTCTGGTTTCAACAACTTAATTTAGAATCTTTTTTGAAAGATTTTGGTAGCCCTGAAAAGGGCTGTTTCTGTAAGAATTTTGATTCGGCAAACTCATTTCTTCTTTGGAGTCTTTGCCTTTTTGGGTTTAACTGTAGTTTTATTCTTCTTGGGCGACTTTGTCGCTTTCTTAGTAGGTTTAGTAGCTGTGGATTTCTTTGTAGCTGGTTTCTTTGCCTTTGGTTTCACCGCTTTCTTCTCACTTGTAGCTTTCTTTGCAGTACCGGTCTTCTTCCCAACAGGCTTCTTCGGAGTGGTGGCTTTCTTGGGTTTAGCTGCTTTAGGTTTAACCGCTTTCTTTACCGTAGTAGGCTTCTTTTTGGCAGGTTTCACCTCTTCCCCAATCTTAAACGATCCAGATGCACCGGTTCCCTTGGATTGTTTAAGACTCTTATTCTTCACGCCAGCCTTCAGTGCTAGTTTAAGGTGAGTATTGACAGTCTTTGCATCGCTTCCCACGTTGAAATTTGCCAAAATATACTTCAGTATGGCCTGTCTAGATGAACCTCCACGTTCCTTCAGTGTGCCTATAGCTTTACTAACCATTTCACTGTATTTCGGATGAAGCGCAGGTTTCTTTGCATTTGCCGGAGCCTTCTTCTTCGGCGACTTAGCTGGGGTCTTAACCGATATTTCTTCTGCCATTTTGAATGATTTCAATACAATACCACGAAATTTCTCGCAACACAGTATTTATTCATTACAACGCGAACCTCGGAGAGAGCACCAAGACATTTAACTAAATACGTATGTAGTCGATAGGAGAAAACGAAGATGTGCTTTTTAGAAGACTTTAGATCTCGCGTGTCTAGTAAATGTAGATAAAATATTTGCATAACGGGCATCAAAATGTTCAATGGATATCAGACTATAAGAGGCTGAATATTTCATTGGACAGAAGATATCTGATCAATTTTATTGTCGAAAATACACGTCAAATGTTGTACCTAAGGTAGTAAAACCATCTTTGTAAGATTTACTGCAATGGGATTTGAGAAAAGAAAAAACAGTTTTTGATAGAGAAATGTCCTTTTAAAAGAGTTTCACCTTCATAATAGCCAGGCGAAGAGAAAAACAACAGAAAAATTCGACCTCAAAGAAGATGGAAGCACACAAATTCACGAATGTCAATTTCAAGAAACGTATCTTATGAAAAAGTTGTCAGATCTTTCTACAGAATTAAGGCTTATATAAAGCAATAACAGTGTGACTACGAATTTAAAAAAATATATAATTAAACACATTGGAAATTATTTCGATATTTCACCAATATCCGTTTAAAGAGGGCGGTGGAGGTAGCAGAGTATATGACAACAAACTTATCAAGCATAGTACATGGAAAGAGGAAAAACTAAAATGAAAGATTAATATCTATAAATACCATAGTTAATGTGATAATTTAAACAAAACAACTAAGATTTGTTTAACACGTAAGGCAAAAAAAAAAAAAAAAAAAAAAAAAATCTCATATTGTGTCTCAAAATTAAAGTCTATATATATATAAATATATATATAAGTTGTTCATCTTGAAGTAGATATGAAGATATTTGATATAAATTGGTAATTAAGATATATTAGAAATCTTACCCCAAAAATATGTACATAGCGATAAACCAGAGACGAAAATAAAACTGGACAAAAAAAAATTATCATCCAAATTTCTTACGTTCATTGAGCTCAGTTAAGAAAATTTCAATAAATGAATAAAATCGAAATGTAGGATATCATAAAGAGAATTAGGAAAATTTCTTTTTCTAAGAGGAGAAAAGAAAAAGGTAATGGATATGGGAATAAGCTAACTTCTGGTTTCAACAACTTAATTTAGAATCTTTTTTGAAAGATTTTGGTAGCCCTGAAAAGGGCTGTTTCTGTAAGAATTTTGATTCGGCAAACTCATTTCTTCTTTGGAGTCTTTGCCTTTTTGGGTTTAACTGTAGTTTTATTCTTCTTGGGCGACTTTGTCGCTTTCTTAGTAGGTTTAGTAGCTGTGGATTTCTTTGTAGCTGGTTTCTTTGCCTTTGGTTTCACCGCTTTCTTCTCACTTGTAGCTTTCTTTGCAGTACCGGTCTTCTTCCCAACAGGCTTCTTCGGAGTGGTGGCTTTCTTGGGTTTAGCTGCTTTAGGTTTAACCGCTTTCTTTACCGTAGTAGGCTTCTTTTTGGCAGGTTTCACCTCTTCCCCAATCTTAAACGATCCAGATGCACCGGTTCCCTTGGATTGTTTAAGACTCTTATTCTTCACGCCAGCCTTCAGTGCTAGTTTAAGGTGAGTATTGACAGTCTTTGCATCGCTTCCCACGTTGAAATTTGCCAAAATATACTTCAGTATGGCCTGTCTAGATGAACCTCCACGTTCCTTCAGTGTGCCTATAGCTTTACTAACCATTTCACTGTATTTCGGATGAAGCGCAGGTTTCTTTGCATTTGCCGGAGCCTTCTTCTTCGGCGACTTAGCTGGGGTCTTAACCGATATTTCTTCTGCCATTTTGAATGATTTCAATACAATACCACGAAATTTCTCGCAACACAGTATTTATTCATTACAACGCGAACCTCGGAGAGAGCACCAAGACATTTAACTAAATACGTATGTAGTCGATAGGAGAAAACGAAGATGTGCTTTTTAGAAGACTTTAGATCTCGCGTGTCTAGTAAATGTAGATAAAATATTTGCATAACGGGCATCAAAATGTTCAATGGATATCAGACTATAAGAGGCTGAATATTTCATTGGACAGAAGATATCTGATCAATTTTATTGTCGAAAATACACGTCAAATGTTGTACCTAAGGTAGTAAAACCATCTTTGTAAGATTTACTGCAATGGGATTTGAGAAAAGAAAAAACAGTTTTTGATAGAGAAATGTCCTTTTAAAAGAGTTTCACCTTCATAATAGCCAGGCGAAGAGAAAAACAACAGAAAAATTCGACCTCAAAGAAGATGGAAGCACACAAATTCACGAATGTCAATTTCAAGAAACGTATCTTATGAAAAAGTTGTCAGATCTTTCTACAGAATTAAGGCTTATATAAAGCAATAACAGTGTGACTACGAATTTAAAAAAATATATAATTAAACACATTGGAAATTATTTCGATATTTCACCAATATCCGTTTAAAGAGGGCGGTGGAGGTAGCAGAGTATATGACAACAAACTTATCAAGCATAGTACATGGAAAGAGGAAAAACTAAAATGAAAGATTAATATCTATAAATACCATAGTTAATGTGATAATTTAAACAAAACAACTAAGATTTGTTTAACACGTAAGGCAAAAAAAAAAAAAAAAAAAAAAATGTCATATTGTGTCTCAAAATTAAAGTCTATATATATATAAATATATATATAAGTTGTTCATCTTGAAGTAGATATGAAGATATTTGATATAAATTGGTAATTAAGATATATTAGAAATCTTACCCCAAAAATATGTACATAGCGATAAACCAGAGACGAAAATAAAACTGGACAAAAAAAAATTATCATCCAAATTTCTTACGTTCATTGAGCTCAGTTAAGAAAATTTCAATAAATGAATAAAATCGAAATGTAGGATATCATAAAGAGAATTAGGAAAATTTCTTTTTCTAAGAGGAGAAAAGAAAAAGGTAATGGATATGGGAATAAGCTAACTTCTGGTTTCAACAACTTAATTTAGAATCTTTTTTGAAAGATTTTGGTAGCCCTGAAAAGGGCTGTTTCTGTAAGAATTTTGATTCGGCAAACTCATTTCTTCTTTGGAGTCTTTGCCTTTTTGGGTTTAACTGTAGTTTTATTCTTCTTGGGCGACTTTGTCGCTTTCTTAGTAGGTTTAGTAGCTGTGGATTTCTTTGTAGCTGGTTTCTTTGCCTTTGGTTTCACCGCTTTCTTCTCACTTGTAGCTTTCTTTGCAGTACCGGTCTTCTTCCCAACAGGCTTCTTCGGAGTGGTGGCTTTCTTGGGTTTAGCTGCTTTAGGTTTAACCGCTTTCTTTATCGTAGTAGGCTTCTTTTTGGCAGGTTTCACCTCTTCCCCAATCTTAAACGATCCAGATGCACCGGTTCCCTTGGATTGTTTAAGACTCTTATTCTTCACGCCAGCCTTCAGTGCTAGTTTAAGGTGAGTATTGACAGTCTTTGCATCGCTTCCCACGTTGAAATTTGCCAAAATATACTTCAGTATGGCCTGTCTAGATGAACCTCCACGTTCCTTCAGTGTGCCTATAGCTTTACTAACCATTTCACTGTATTTCGGATGAAGCGCAGGTTTCTTTGCATTTGCCGGAGCCTTCTTCTTCGGCGACTTAGCTGGGGTCTTAACCGATATTTCTTCTGCCATTTTGAATGATTTCAATACAATACCACGAAATTTCTCGCAACACAGTATTTATTCATTACAACGCGAACCTCGGAGAGAGCACCAAGACATTTAACTAAATACGTATGTAGTCGATAGGAGAAAACGAAGATGTGCTTTTTAGAAGACTTTAGATCTCGCGTGTCTAGTAAATGTAGATAAAATATTTGCATAACGGGCATCAAAATGTTCAATGGATATCAGACTATAAGAGGCTGAATATTTCATTGGACAGAAGATATCTGATCAATTTTATTGTCGAAAATACACGTCAAATGTTGTACCTAAGGTAGTAAAACCATCTTTGTAAGATTTACTGCAATGGGATTTGAGAAAAGAAAAAACAGTTTTTGATAGAGAAATGTCCTTTTAAAAGAGTTTCACCTTCATAATAGCCAGGCGAAGAGAAAAACAACAGAAAAATTCGACCTCAAAGAAGATGGAAGCACACAAATTCACGAATGTCAATTTCAAGAAACGTATCTTATGAAAAAGTTGTCAGATCTTTCTACAGAATTAAGGCTTATATAAAGCAATAACAGTGTGACTACGAATTTAAAAAAATATATAATTAAACACATTGGAAATTATTTCGATATTTCACCAATATCCGTTTAAAGAGGGCGGTGGAGGTAGCAGAGTATATGACAACAAACTTATCAAGCATAGTACATGGAAAGAGGAAAAACTAAAATGAAAGATTAATATCTATAAATACCATAGTTAATGTGATAATTTAAACAAAACAACTAAGATTTGTTTAACACGTAAGGCAAAAAAAAAAAAAACCCAAAAAATCTCATATTGTTTGTCAAAATTAAAGTCTATATATATATAAATATATATATAAGTTGTTCATCTTGAAGTAGATATGAAGATATTTGATATAAATTGGTAATTAAGATATATTAGAAATCTTACCCCAAAAATATGTACATAGCGATAAACCAGAGACGAAAATAAAACTGGACAAAAAAAAATTATCATCCAAATTTCTTACGTTCATTGAGCTCAGTTAAGAAAATTTCAATAAATGAATAAAATCGAAATGTAGGATATCATAAAGAGAATTAGGAAAATTTCTTTTTCTAAGAGGAGAAAAGAAAAAGGTAATGGATATGGGAATAAGCTAACTTCTGGTTTCAACAACTTAATTTAGAATCTTTTTTGAAAGATTTTGGTAGCCCTGAAAAGGGCTGTTTCTGTAAGAATTTTGATTCGGCAAACTCATTTCTTCTTTGGAGTCTTTGCCTTTTTGGGTTTAACTGTAGTTTTATTCTTCTTGGGCGACTTTGTCGCTTTCTTAGTAGGTTTAGTAGCTGTGGATTTCTTTGTAGCTGGTTTCTTTGCCTTTGGTTTCACCGCTTTCTTCTCACTTGTAGCTTTCTTTGCAGTACCGGTCTTCTTCCCAACAGGCTTCTTCGGAGTGGTGGCTTTCTTGGGTTTAGCTGCTTTAGGTTTAACCGCTTTCTTTACCGTAGTAGGCTTCTTTTTGGCAGGTTTCACCTCTTCCCCAATCTTAAACGATCCAGATGCACCGGTTCCCTTGGATTGTTTAAGACTCTTATTCTTCACGCCAGCCTTCAGTGCTAGTTTAAGGTGAGTATTGACAGTCTTTGCATCGCTTCCCACGTTGAAATTTGCCAAAATATACTTCAGTATGGCCTGTCTAGATGAACCTCCACGTTCCTTCAGTGTGCCTATAGCTTTACTAACCATTTCACTGTATTTCGGATGAAGCGCAGGTTTCTTTGCATTTGCCGGAGCCTTCTTCTTCGGCGACTTAGCTGGGGTCTTAACCGATATTTCTTCTGCCATTTTGAATGATTTCAATACAATACCACGAAATTTCTCGCAACACAGTATTTATTCATTACAACGCGAACCTCGGAGAGAGCACCAAGACATTTAACTTAAATACGTATGTAGTCGATAGGAGAAAACGAAGATGTGCTTTTTAGAAGACTTTAGATCTCGCGTGTCTAGTAAATGTAGATAAAATATTTGCATAACGGGCATCAAAATGTTCAATGGATATCAGACTATAAGAGGCTGAATATTTCATTGGACAGAAGATATCTGATCAATTTTATTGTCGAAAATACACGTCAAATGTTGTACCTAAGGTAGTAAAACCATCTTTGTAAGATTTACTGCAATGGGATTTGAGAAAAGAAAAAACAGTTTTTGATAGAGAAATGTCCTTTTAAAAGAGTTTCACCTTCATAATAGCCAGGCGAAGAGAAAAACAACAGAAAAATTCGACCTCAAAGAAGATGGAAGCACACAAATTCACGAATGTCAATTTCAAGAAACGTATCTTATGAAAAAGTTGTCAGATCTTTCTACAGAATTAAGGCTTATATAAAGCAATAACAGTGTGACTACGAATTTAAAAAAATATATAATTAAACACATTGGAAATTATTTCGATATTTCACCAATATCCGTTTAAAGAGGGCGGTGGAGGTAGCAGAGTATATGACAACAAACTTATCAAGCATAGTACATGGAAAGAGGAAAAACTAAAATGAAAGATTAATATCTATAAATACCATAGTTAATGTGATAATTTAAACAAAACAACTAAGATTTGTTTAACACGTAAGGCAAAAAAAAAAAAAAAAAAAAAAAATCTCATATTGTGTCTCAAAATTAAAGTCTATATATATATATAAATATATATATAAGTTGTTCATCTTGAAGTAGATATGAAGATATTTGATATAAATTGGTAATTAAGATATATTAGAAATCTTACCCCAAAAATATGTACATAGCGATAAACCAGAGACGAAAATAAAACTGGACAAAAAAAAATTATCATCCAAATTTCTTACGTTCATTGAGCTCAGTTAAGAAAATTTCAATAAATGAATAAAATCGAAATGTAGGATATCATAAAGAGAATTAGGAAAATTTCTTTTTCTAAGAGGAGAAAAGAAAAAGGTAATGGATATGGGAATAAGCTAACTTCTGGTTTCAACAACTTAATTTAGAATCTTTTTTGAAAGATTTTGGTAGCCCTGAAAAGGGCTGTTTCTGTAAGAATTTTGATTCGGCAAACTCATTTCTTCTTTGGAGTCTTTGCCTTTTTGGGTTTAACTGTAGTTTTATTCTTCTTGGGCGACTTTGTCGCTTTCTTAGTAGGTTTAGTAGCTGTGGATTTCTTTGTAGCTGGTTTCTTTGCCTTTGGTTTCACCGCTTTCTTCTCACTTGTAGCTTTCTTTGCAGTACCGGTCTTCTTCCCAACAGGCTTCTTCGGAGTGGTGGCTTTCTTGGGTTTAGCTGCTTTAGGTTTAACCGCTTTCTTTACCGTAGTAGGCTTCTTTTTGGCAGGTTTCACCTCTTCCCCAATCTTAAACGATCCAGATGCACCGGTTCCCTTGGATTGTTTAAGACTCTTATTCTTCACGCCAGCCTTCAGTGCTAGTTTAAGGTGAGTATTGACAGTCTTTGCATCGCTTCCCACGTTGAAATTTGCCAAAATATACTTCAGTATGGCCTGTCTAGATGAACCTCCACGTTCCTTCAGTGTGCCTATAGCTTTACTAACCATTTCACTGTATTTCGGATGAAGCGCAGGTTTCTTTGCATTTGCCGGAGCCTTCTTCTTCGGCGACTTAGCTGGGGTCTTAACCGATATTTCTTCTGCCATTTTGAATGATTTCAATACAATACCACGAAATTTCTCGCAACACAGTATTTATTCATTACAACGCGAACCTCGGAGAGAGCACCAAGACATTTAACTAAATACGTATGTAGTCGATAGGAGAAAACGAAGATGTGCTTTTTAGAAGACTTTAGATCTCGCATGTCTAGTAAATGTAGATAAAATATTTGCATAACGGGCATCAAAATGTTCAATGGATATCAGACTATAAGAGGCTGAATATTTCATTGGACAGAAGATATCTGATCAATTTTATTGTCGAAAATACACGTCAAATGTTGTACCTAAGGTAGTAAAACCATCTTTGTAAGATTTACTGCAATGGGATTTGAGAAAAGAAAAAACAGTTTTTGATAGAGAAATGTCCTTTTAAAAAAGTTTCACCTTCATAATAGCCAGGCGAAGAGAAAAACAACAGAAAAATTCGACCTCAAAGAAGATGGAAGCACACAAATTCACGAATGTCAATTTCAAGAAACGTATCTTATGAAAAAGTTGTCAGATCTTTCTACAGAATTAAGGCTTATATAAAGCAATAACAGTGTGACTACGAATTTAAAAAAATATATAATTAAACACATTGGAAATTATTTCGATATTTCACCAATATCCGTTTAAAGAGGGCGGTGGAGGTAGCAGAGTATATGACAACAAACTTATCAAGCATAGTACATGGAAAGAGGAAAAACTAAAATGAAAGATTAATATCTATAAATACCATAGTTAATGTGATAATTTAAACAAAACAACTAAGATTTGTTTAACACGTAAGGCAAAAAAAAAAAAAAAAAATCTCATATTGTGTCTCAAAATTAAAGTCTATATAAATATAAATATATATATAAGTTGTTCATCTTGAAGTAGATATGAAGATATTTGATATAAATTGGTAATTAAGATATATTAGAAATCTTACCCCAAAAATATGTACATAGCGATAAACCAGAGACGAAAATAAAACTGGACAAAAAAAAAAATTATCATCCAAATTTCTTACGTTCATTGAGCTCAGTTAAGAAAATTTCAATAAATGAATAAAATCGAAATGTAGGATATCATAAAGAGAATTAGGAAAATTTCTTTTTCTAAGAGGAAAAAAGAAAAAGGTAATGGATATGGGAATAAGCTAACTTCTGGTTTCAACGACTTAATTTAGAATCTTTTTTGAAAGATTTTGGTAGCCCTGAAAAGGGCTGTTTCTGTAAGAATTTTGATTCGGCAAACTCATTTCTTCTTTGGAGTCTTTGCCTTTTTGGGTTTAACTGTAGTTTTATTCTTCTTGGGCGACTTTGTCGCTTTCTTAGTAGGTTTAGTAGCTGTGGATTTCTTTGTAGCTGGTTTCTTTGCCTTTGGTTTCACCGCTTTCTTCTCACTTGTAGCTTTCTTTGCAGTACCGGTCTTCTTCCCAACAGGCTTCTTCGGAGTGGTGGCTTTCTTGGGTTTAGCTGCTTTAGGTTTAACCGCTTTCTTTACCGTAGTAGGCTTCTTTTTGGCAGGTTTCACCTCTTCCCCAATCTTAAACGATCCAGATGCACCGGTTCCCTTGGATTGTTTAAGACTCTTATTCTTCACGCCAGCCTTCAGTGCTAGTTTAAGGTGAGTATTGACAGTCTTTGCATCGCTTCCCACGTTGAAATTTGCCAAAATATACTTCAGTATGGCCTGTCTAGATGAACCTCCACGTTCCTTCAGTGTGCCTATAGCTTTACTAACCATTTCACTGTATTTCGGATGAAGCGCAGGTTTCTTTGCATTTGCCGGAGCCTTCTTCTTCGGCGACTTAGCTGGGGTCTTAACCGATATTTCTTCTGCCATTTTGAATGATTTCAATACAATACCACGAAATTTCTCGCAACACAGTATTTATTCATTACAACGCGAACCTCGGAGAGAGCACCAAGACATTTAACTAAATACGTATGTAGTCGATAGGAGAAAACGAAGATGTGCTTTTTAGAAGACTTTAGATCTCGCGTGTCTAGTAAATGTAGATAAAATATTTGCATAACGGGCATCAAAATGTTCAATGGATATCAGACTATAAGAGGCTGAATATTTCATTGGACAGAAGATATCTGATCAATTTTATTGTCGAAAATACACGTCAAATGTTGTACCTAAGGTAGTAAAACCATCTTTGTAAGATTTACTGCAATGGGATTTGAGAAAAGAAAAAACAGTTTTTGATAGAGAAATGTCCTTTTAAAAGAGTTTCACCTTCATAATAGCCAGGCGAAGAGAAAAACAACAGAAAAATTCGACCTCAAAGAAGATGGAAGCACACAAATTCACGAATGTCAATTTCAAGAAACGTATCTTATGAAAAAGTTGTCAGATCTTTCTACAGAATTAAGGCTTATATAAAGCAATAACAGTGTGACTACGAATTCAAAAAAATATTTAATTAAACACATTGGAAATTATTTCGATATTTCACCAATATCCGTTTAAAGAGGGCGGTGGAGGTAGCAGAGTATATGACAACAAACTTATCAAGCATAGTACATGGAAAGAGGAAAAACTAAAATGAAAGATTAATATCTATAAATACCATAGTTAATGTGATAATTTAAACAAAACAACTAAGATTTGTTTAACACGTAAGGCAAAAAAAAAAAAAAAAAAAAATCTCATATTGTTTCTCAAAATTAAAGTCTATATATATATAAATATATATATAAGTTGTTCATCTTGAAGTAGATATGAAGATATTTGATATAAATTGGTAATTAAGATATATTAGAAATCTTACCCCAAAAATATGTACATAGCGATAAACCAGAGACGAAAATAAAACTGGACAAAAAAAAATTATCATCCAAATTTCTTACGTTCATTGAGCTCAGTTAAGAAAATTTCAATAAATGAATAAAATCGAAATGTAGGATATCATAAAGAGAATTAGGAAAATTTCTTTTTCTAAGAGGAGAAAAGAAAAAGGTAATGGATATTGGAATAAGCTAACTTCTGGTTTCAACAACTTAATTTAGAATCTTTTTTGAAAGATTTTGGTAGCCCTGAAAAGGGCTGTTTCTGTAAGAATTTTGATTCGGCAAACTCATTTCTTCTTTGGAGTCTTTGCCTTTTTGGGTTTAACTGTAGTTTTATTCTTCTTGGGCGACTTTGTCGCTTTCTTAGTAGGTTTAGTAGCTGTGGATTTCTTTGTAGCTGGTTTCTTTGCCTTTGGTTTCACCGCTTTCTTCTCACTTGTAGCTTTCTTTGCAGTACCGGTCTTCTTCCCAACAGGCTTCTTCGGAGTGGTGGCTTTCTTGGGTTTAGCTGCTTTAGGTTTAACCGCTTTCTTTACCGTAGTAGGCTTCTTTTTGGCAGGTTTCACCTCTTCCCCAATCTTAAACGATCCAGATGCACCGGTTCCCTTGGATTGTTTAAGACTCTTATTCTTCACGCCAGCCTTCAGTGCTAGTTTAAGGTGAGTATTGACAGTCTTTGCATCGCTTCCCACGTTGAAATTTGCCAAAATATACTTCAGTATGGCCTGTCTAGATGAACCTCCACGTTCCTTCAGTGTGCCTATAGCTTTACTAACCATTTCACTGTATTTCGGATGAAGCGCAGGTTTCTTTGCATTTGCCGGAGCCTTCTTCTTCGGCGACTTAGCTGGGGTCTTAACCGATATTTCTTCTGCCATTTTGAATGATTTCAATACAATACCACGAAATTTCTCGCAACACAGTATTTATTCATTACAACGCGAACCTCGGAGAGAGCACCAAGACATTTAACTAAATACGTATGTAGTCGATAGGAGAAAACGAAGATGTGCTTTTTAGAAGACTTTAGATCTCGCGTGTCTAGTAAATGTAGATAAAATATTTGCATAACGGGCATCAAAATGTTCAATGGATATCAGACTATAAGAGGCTGAATATTTCATTGGACAGAAGATATCTGATAAATAAATATTCGTATTTTATTGTCGAAAATACACGTCAAATGTTGTACCTAAGGTAGTAAAACCATCTTTGTAAGATTTACTGCAATGGGATTTGAGAAAAGAAAAAACAGTTTTTGATAGAGAAATGTCCTTTTAAAAGAGTTTCACCTTCATAATAGCCAGGCGAAGAGAAAAACAACAGAAAAATTCGACCTCAAAGAAGATGGAAGCACACAAATTCACGAATGTCAATTTCAAGAAACGTATCTTATGAAAAAGTTGTCAGATCTTTCTACAGAATTAAGGCTTATATAAAGCAATAACAGTGTGACTACGAATTTAAAAAAATATATAATTAAACACATTGGAAATTATTTCGATATTTCACCAATATCCGTTTAAAGAGGGCGGTGGAGGTAGCAGAGTATATGACAACAAACTTATCAAGCATAGTACATGGAAAGAGGAAAAACTAAAATGAAAGATTAATATCTATAAATACCATAGTTAATGTGATAATTTAAACAAAACAACTAAGATTTGTTTAACACGTAAGGCAAAAAAAAAAAAAAAAAAAAAAAATCTCATATTGTTTCTCAAAATTAAAGTCTATATATATATAAATATATATATAAGTTGTTCATCTTGAAGTAGATATGAAGATATTTGATATAAATTGGTAATTAAGATATATTAGAAATCTTACCCAAAAAATATGTACATAGCGATAAACCAGAGACGAAAATAAAACTGGACAAAAAAAAATTATCATCCAAATTTCTTACGTTCATTGAGCTCAGTTAAGAAAATTTCAATAAATGAATAAAATCGAAATGTAGGATATCATAAAGAGAATTAGGAAAATTTCTTTTTCTAAGAGGAGAAAAGAAAAAGGTAATGGATATGGGAATAAGCTAACTTCTGGTTTCAACAACTTAATTTAGAATCTTTTTTGAAAGATTTTGGTAGCCCTGAAAAGGGCTGTTTCTGTAAGAATTTTGATTCGGCAAACTCATTTCTTCTTTGGAGTCTTTGCCTTTTTGGGTTTAACTGTAGTTTTATTCTTCTTGGGCGACTTTGTCGCTTTCTTAGTAGGTTTAGTAGCTGTGGATTTCTTTGTAGCTGGTTTCTTTGCCTTTGGTTTCACCGCTTTCTTCTCACTTGTAGCTTTCTTTGCAGTACCGGTCTTCTTCCCAACAGGCTTCTTCGGAGTGGTGGCTTTCTTGGGTTTAGCTGCTTTAGGTTTAACCGCTTTCTTTACCGTAGTAGGCTTCTTTTTGGCAGGTTTCACCTCTTCCCCAATCTTAAACGATCCAGATGCACCGGTTCCCTTGGATTGTTTAAGACTCTTATTCTTCACGCCAGCCTTCAGTGCTAGTTTAAGGTGAGTATTGACAGTCTTTGCATCGCTTCCCACGTTGAAATTTGCCAAAATATACTTCAGTATGGCCTGTCTAGATGAACCTCCACGTTCCTTCAGTGTGCCTATAGCTTTACTAACCATTTCACTGTATTTCGGATGAAGCGCAGGTTTCTTTGCATTTGCCGGAGCCTTCTTCTTCGGCGACTTAGCTGGGGTCTTAACCGATATTTCTTCTGCCATTTTGAATGATTTCAATACAATACCACGAAATTTCTCGCAACACAGTATTTATTCATTACAACGCGAACCTCGGAGAGAGCACCAAGACATTTAACTAAATACGTATGTAGTCGATAGGAGAAAACGAAGATGTGCTTTTTAGAAGACTTTAGATCTCGCATGTCTAGTAAATGTAGATAAAATATTTGCATAACGGGCATCAAAATGTTCAATGGATATCAGACTATAAGAGGCTGAATATTTCATTGGACAGAAGATATCTGATCAATTTTATTGTCGAAAATACACGTCAAATGTTGTACCTAAGGTAGTAAAACCATCTTTGTAAGATTTACTGCAATGGGATTTGAGAAAAGAAAAAACAGTTTTTGATAGAGAAATGTCCTTTTAAAAGAGTTTCACCTTCATAATAGCCAGACGAAGAGAAAAACAACAGAAAAATTCGACCTCAAAGAAGATGGAAGCACACAAATTCACGAATGTCAATTTCAAGAAACGTATCTTATGAAAAAGTTGTCAGATCTTTCTACAGAATTAAGGCTTATATAAAGCAATAACAGTGTGACTACGAATTTAAAAAAATATATAATTAAACACATTGGAAATTATTTCGATATTTCACCAATATCCGTTTAAAGAGGGCGGTGGAGGTAGCAGAGTATATGACAACAAACTTATCAAGCATAGTACATGGAAAGAGGAAAAACTAAAATGAAAGATTAATATCTATAAATACCATAGTTAATGTGATAATTTAAACAAAACAACTAAGATTTGTTTAACACGTAAGGCAAAAAAAAAAAAAAAAAAAAATCTCATATTGTTTCTCAAAATTAAAGTCTATATATATATAAATATATATATAAGTTGTTCATCTTGAAGTAGATATGAAGATATTTGATATAAATTGGTAATTAAGATATATTAGAAATCTTACCCAAAAAATATGTACATAGCGATAAACCAGAGACGAAAATAAAACTGGACAAAAAAAAATTATCATCCAAATTTCTTACGTTCATTGAGCTCAGTTAAGAAAATTTCAATAAATGAATAAAATCGAAATGTAGGATATCATAAAGAGAATTAGGAAAATTTCTTTTTCTAAGAGGAGAAAAGAAAAAGGTAATGGATATGGGAATAAGCTAACTTCTGGTTTCAACAACTTAATTTAGAATCTTTTTTGAAAGATTTTGGTAGCCCTGAAAAGGGCTGTTTCTGTAAGAATTTTGATTCGGCAAACTCATTTCTTCTTTGGAGTCTTTGCCTTTTTGGGTTTAACTGTAGTTTTATTCTTCTTGGGCGACTTTGTCGCTTTCTTAGTAGGTTTAGTAGCTGTGGATTTCTTTGTAGCTGGTTTCTTTGCCTTTGGTTTCACCGCTTTCTTCTCACTTGTAGCTTTCTTTGCAGTACCGGTCTTCTTCCCAACAGGCTTCTTCGGAGTGGTGGCTTTCTTGGGTTTAGCTGCTTTAGGTTTAACCGCTTTCTTTACCGTAGTAGGCTTCTTTTTGGCAGGTTTCACCTCTTCCCCAATCTTAAACGATCCAGATGCACCGGTTCCCTTGGATTGTTTAAGACTCTTATTCTTCACGCCAGCCTTCAGTGCTAGTTTAAGGTGAGTATTGACAGTCTTTGCATCGCTTCCCACGTTGAAATTTGCCAAAATATACTTCAGTATGGCCTGTCTAGATGAACCTCCACGTTCCTTCAGTGTGCCTATAGCTTTACTAACCATTTCACTGTATTTCGGATGAAGCGCAGGTTTCTTTGCATTTGCCGGAGCCTTCTTCTTCGGCGACTTAGCTGGGGTCTTAACCGATATTTCTTCTGCCATTTTGAATGATTTCAATACAATACCATGAAATTTCTCGCAACACAGTATTTATTCATTACAACGCGAACCTCGGAGAGAGCACCAAGACATTTAACTAAATACGTATGTAGTCGATAGGAGAAAACGAAGATGTGCTTTTTAGAAGACTTTAGATCTCGCGTGTCTAGTAAATGTAGATAAAATATTTGCATAACGGGCATCAAAATGTTCAATGGATATCAGACTATAAGAGGCTGAATATTTCATTGGACAGAAGATATCTGATAAATAAATATTCGTATTTTATTGTCGAAAATACACGTCAAATGTTGTACCTAAGGTAGTAAAACCATCTTTGTAAGATTTACTGCAATGGGATTTGAGAAAAGAAAAAACAGTTTTTGATAGAGAAATGTCCTTTTAAAAGAGTTTCACCTTCATAATAGCCAGGCGAAGAGAAAAACAACAGAAAAATTCGACCTCAAAGAAGATGGAAGCACACAAATTCACGAATGTCAATTTCAAGAAACGTATCTTATGAAAAAGTTGTCAGATCTTTCTACAGAATTAAGGCTTATATAAAGCAATAACAGTGTGACTACGAATTTAAAAAAATATATAATTAAACACATTGGAAATTATTTCGATATTTCACCAATATCCGTTTAAAGAGGGCGGTGGAGGTAGCAGAGTATATGACAACAAACTTATCAAGCATAGTACATGGAAAGAGGAAAAACTAAAATGAAAGATTAATATCTATAAATACCATAGTTAATGTGATAATTTAAACAAAACAACTAAGATTTGTTTAACACGTAAGGCAAAAAAAAAAAAAAAAAAAAAAAAATCTCATATTGTTTCTCAAAATTAAAGTCTATATATATATAAATATATATATAAGTTGTTCATCTTGAAGTAGATATGAAGATATTTGATATAAATTGGTAATTAAGATATATTAGAAATCTTACCCAAAAAATATGTACATAGCGATAAACCAGAGACGAAAATAAAACTGGACAAAAAAAAATTATCATCCAAATTTCTTACGTTCATTGAGCTCAGTTAAGAAAATTTCAATAAATGAATAAAATCGAAATGTAGGATATCATAAAGAGAATTAGGAAAATTTCTTTTTCTAAGAGGAGAAAAGAAAAAGGTAATGGATATGGGAATAAGCTAACTTCTGGTTTCAACAACTTAATTTAGAATCTTTTTTGAAAGATTTTGGTAGCCCTGAAAAGGGCTGTTTCTGTAAGAATTTTGATTCGGCAAACTCATTTCTTCTTTGGAGTCTTTGCCTTTTTGGGTTTAACTGTAGTTTTATTCTTCTTGGGCGACTTTGTCGCTTTCTTAGTAGGTTTAGTAGCTGTGGATTTCTTTGTAGCTGGTTTCTTTGCCTTTGGTTTCACCGCTTTCTTTTCACTTGTAGCTTTCTTTGCAGTACCGGTCTTCTTCCCAACAGGCTTCTTCGGAGTGGTGGCTTTCTTGGGTTTAGCTGCTTTAGGTTTAACCGCTTTCTTTACCGTAGTAGGCTTCTTTTTGGCAGGTTTCACCTCTTCCCCAATCTTAAACGATCCAGATGCACCGGTTCCCTTGGATTGTTTAAGACTCTTATTCTTCACGCCAGCCTTCAGTGCTAGTTTAAGGTGAGTATTGACAGTCTTTGCATCGCTTCCCACGTTGAAATTTGCCAAAATATACTTCAGTATGGCCTGTCTAGATGAACCTCCACGTTCCTTCAGTGTGCCTATAGCTTTACTAACCATTTCACTGTATTTCGGATGAAGCGCAGGTTTCTTTGCATTTGCCGGAGCCTTCTTCTTCGGCGACTTAGCTGGGGTCTTAACCGATATTTCTTCTGCCATTTTGAATGATTTCAATACAATACCACGAAATCGATCGAGGGAGTTTTTTTAACGTCCTTGACTACCTATTTAGGTCTCGCACGGACGGTTTATTTAATATGATTTATTTTGTATTAAGTATCGTAAGTTAAGAGTATAATTTCTCGAGAAAAAAAAAAAAAAAAAAAAAAAAAAAAAAAAAAAAAAAAAAAAAAAAAAAATTTGAGACAGTTTTTAGAATTTAGTGTTAGTGGCCTAAATATATTCGAAACTGGTGATAGCCGAAATTTGATGGGTTGTAAGCCAAATGAGAGTTGATGTGGAACGGAATTTTGGATTTAGGAACGGCGGTATAGACGGTATTCCAAAGTCCTGGAGGGATAAATGTCGTTGGCGGCTATGTCTATGATGAACAGCTAGGCAACGGCATCTTCGGTTCTGTTGTCGATGGTGTGATTTGCAACTCTGGAGTTCTAACTAGTCAGCAACCTAGCAGTTTTTTGGATATGATTTTCCTTTTTTTGTTTTATACTAATTTAGTTTATACTGAGAATGTAACAGAAAGTTAGTTATCTGTCAGGAGTTCTCGCTTTTCTTACGTAGTTCCTGAGATAAAACTAAGCTATCTGCGGATTAATGCCAAAATGTAGGATGCGACAAAAGACAGGGGATTCTTTATTTATTTTATTTATTTTATTTTATTATTTGTGCAGTATTATTTTAGGGGGTGTTAAAAGGGATCGCGTATGTTAAATAGTTGAATTGAGACAGAAAGTTAGTTGTCTTACAGGAGTTCTCGCTTTTCTGACGTAGTTCCTGGGATAAGACTAAGCTATCTGTGGATTAATGCCAAAATGTGGGATGCGACAAAAGTTATTACTGTCCTGACAGGGGATTCTTTATTTATTTTATTTATTTTATTTTATTATTTTTAGGGGGTGTTAAAAGGGATCGCGTATGTTAAATAGTTGAATTGAGACAGAAAGTTAGTTGTCTTACAGGAGTTCTCGCTTTTCTGACGTAGTTCCTGAGATAAAACTAAGCTATCTGTTGATTAATGCCAAAATGTGGGATGCGACAAAAGTTATTACTGGCCTGACAGGGGATTCTTTATTTATTTTATTTATTTTATTTTATTATTTGAGCAGTATTATTTTAGGGGGTGTTAGAAGGGATCGCGTATGTTAAATGAGACAGAAAGTTAGTTATCTTACAGGAGTTCTCGCTTTTCTTACGTAGTTCCTGAGATAAAACTAAGCTATCTGTAGATTTAAGCCAAAGTTTTTTTTACCTATATGTATTTATGGTAGTTTATTTCTGAAATAAAGTTTACCAGCTGTGTATAGACATATTGCTGGTTATTCTTCTCGGGATTAAGTAATGTTTGGATGGTAAGATTGTCTATATTAATTTGATCCAGGGCTTGTCTAAGTTTTTCTCTGGCTGGCTCGTGCGCTGTACAGTGCAGCAGAAGATGTTCGATGTTTTCTGTTACGCCGCATGTTGTACATAGTGGTGAGACCTGCCGTATATATTGCCCTAATTGCCCAGCCAAAAGGGTATGTCCTAGTCTTAATCGTGTGATAGTTTTGGTGTGATATCTACCACCTTTATAAAAGGAATTTTTTTTAGTAATATTAGGATTAAGTTTATAAAACCAGGAGTCTTTAAACTTGTCCCACATATTTTGCCATTTGTTATTAAATATTTGTTTGACTAGCGCGATAAATTCGTCTGAGCTTAGCGCGATATTGATGTTAACTTTATCATTTTTAAGTGCTAGTTTGGCTAATTTATCAGTTAGTTCATTTCCTAGGATACCTACATGGGCTGGTATCCATTCTATTATGATTTTTATATTTTTTTGCTTGAGGTTGAAAGCTAAAATTTGAATTGATTCCAGTATGTCTGGTCTACTTGATTTATTATTTTGTATAGATTTGACGGCGCTTAAAGAGTCCGTCAAGATTATAATTTTATCGTATTTGCGGTCATTGTTGTGGACCCATTTTAGTGCCTGAAAAATTGCTACCATTTCCGTTGTATACACAGACACATCATCGGTCAATCTCACATGGAATTTCACCCTCTCCTTTGGTATTATATAGGCTGCTCCAGTTTTACCCGAGTTAGGATCTTTTGAGCCATCAGTATATATTTTTAAATGATCTTGGTATTTATTGTCCAGATGTTGTAAGGTTAAATTCTTGATTATATTAGGATCGTCTTTTTTGTCTAGATGGTTTTTTAGTTCACATGAGGCTTTTGCTGTTTTGATTACCCAAGGGGGATAAAGTGGAACTTGATGTTTAACTATATTTATATCATTTAATTTATTATCCTTTAATTCTTTGGTTACTCGGAAACCATATGGGGCCGTGTGCTCGTTCCATTTATGAGCTTTAGCCCTGTATTCAACGCAATCGGTAGGCAATTCGTTGGCGGGATTTTTAGGATTTTGTTTACATCTGGCGTATATTGTTTCTCAAAATTAAAGTCTATATATATATATATATATAAATATATATATATAAGTTGTTCATCTTGAAGTAGATATGAAGATATTTGATATAAATTGGTAATTAAGATATATTAGAAATCTTACCCAAAAAATATGTACATAGCGATAAACCAGAGACGAAAATAAAACTGGACAAAAAAAATTATCATCCAAATTTCTTACGTTCATTGAGCTCAGTTAAGAAAATTTCAATAAATGAATAAAATCGAAATGTAGGATATCATAAAGAGAATTAGGAAAATTTCTTTTTCTAAGAGGAGAAAAGAAAAAGGTAATGGATATGGGAATAAGCTAACTTCTGGTTTCAACAACTTAATTTAGAATCTTTTTTGAAAGATTTTGGTAGCCCTGAAAAGGGCTGTTTCTGTAAGAATTTTGATTCGGCAAACTCATTTCTTCTTTGGAGTCTTTGCCTTTTTGGGTTTAACTGTAGTTTTATTCTTCTTGGGCGACTTTGTCGCTTTCTTAGTAGGTTTAGTAGCTGTGGATTTCTTTGTAGCTGGTTTCTTTGCCTTTGGTTTCACCGCTTTCTTTTCACTTGTAGCTTTCTTTGCAGTACCGGTCTTCTTCCCAACAGGCTTCTTCGGAGTGGTGGCTTTCTTGGGTTTAGCTGCTTTAGGTTTAACCGCTTTCTTTACCGTAGTAGGCTTCTTTTTGGCAGGTTTCACCTCTTCCCCAATCTTAAACGATCCAGATGCACCGGTTCCCTTGGATTGTTTAAGACTCTTATTCTTCACGCCAGCCTTCAGTGCTAGTTTAAGGTGAGTATTGACAGTCTTTGCATCGCTTCCCACGTTGAAATTTGCCAAAATATACTTCAGTATGGCCTGTCTAGATGAACCTCCACGTTCCTTCAGTGTGCCTATAGCTTTACTAACCATTTCACTGTATTTCGGATGAAGCGCAGGTTTCTTTGCATTTGCCGGAGCCTTCTTCTTCGGCGACTTAGCTGGGGTCTTAACCGATATTTCTTCTGCCATTTTGAATGATTTCAATACAATACCACGAAATTTCTCGCAACACAGTATTTATTCATTACAACGCGAACCTCGGAGAGAGCACCAAGACATTTAACTAAATACGTATGTAGTCGATAGGAGAAAACGAAGATGTGCTTTTTAGAAGACTTTAGATCTCGCGTGTCTAGTAAATGTAGATAAAATATTTGCATAACGGGCATCAAAATGTTCAATGGATATCAGACTATAAGAGGCTGAATATTTCATTGGACAGAAGATATCTGATCAATTTTATTGTCGAAAATACACGTCAAATGTTGTACCTAAGGTAGTAAAACCATCTTTGTAAGATTTACTGCAATGGGATTTGAGAAAAGAAAAAACAGTTTTTGATAGAGAAATGTCCTTTTAAAAGAGTTTCACCTTCATAATAGCCAGGCGAAGAGAAAAACAACAGAAAAATTCGACCTCAAAGAAGATGGAAGCACACAAATTCACGAATGTCAATTTCAAGAAACGTATCTTATGAAAAAGTTGTCAGATCTTTCTACAGAATTAAGGCTTATATAAAGCAATAACAGTGTGACTACGAATTTAAAAAAATATATAATTAAACACATTGGAAATTATTTCGATATTTCACCAATATCCGTTTAAAGAGGGCGGTGGAGGTAGCAGAGTATATGACAACAAACTTATCAAGCATAGTACATGGAAAGAGGAAAAACTAAAATGAAAGATTAATATCTATAAATACCATAGTTAATGTGATAATTTAAACAAAACAACTAAGATTTGTTTAACACGTAAGGCAAAAAAAAAAAAAAAAAAAAAAAAAATCTCATATTGTGTCTCAAAATTAAAGTCTATATATATATAAATATATATATAAGTTGTTCATCTTGAAGTAGATATGAAGATATTTGATATAAATTGGTAATTAAGATATATTAGAAATCTTACCCCAAAAATATGTACATAGCGATAAACCAGAGACGAAAATAAAACTGGACAAAAAAAAATTATCATCCAAATTTCTTACGTTCATTGAGCTCAGTTAAGAAAATTTCAATAAATGAATAAAATCGAAATGTAGGATATCATAAAGAGAATTAGGAAAATTTCTTTTTCTAAGAGGAGAAAAGAAAAAGGTAATGGATATGGGAATAAGCTAACTTCTGGTTTCAACAACTTAATTTAGAATCTTTTTTGAAAGATTTTGGTAGCCCTGAAAAGGGCTGTTTCTGTAAGAATTTTGATTCGGCAAACTCATTTCTTCTTTGGAGTCTTTGCCTTTTTGGGTTTAACTGTAGTTTTATTCTTCTTGGGCGACTTTGTCGCTTTCTTAGTAGGTTTAGTAGCTGTGGATTTCTTTGTAGCTGGTTTCTTTGCCTTTGGTTTCACCGCTTTCTTCTCACTTGTAGCTTTCTTTGCAGTACCGGTCTTCTTCCCAACAGGCTTCTTCGGAGTGGTGGCTTTCTTGGGTTTAGCTGCTTTAGGTTTAACCGCTTTCTTTACCGTAGTAGGCTTCTTTTTGGCAGGTTTCACCTCTTCCCCAATCTTAAACGATCCAGATGCACCGGTTCCCTTGGATTGTTTAAGACTCTTATTCTTCACGCCAGCCTTCAGTGCTAGTTTAAGGTGAGTATTGACAGTCTTTGCATCGCTTCCCACGTTGAAATTTGCCAAAATATACTTCAGTATGGCCTGTCTAGATGAACCTCCACGTTCCTTCAGTGTGCCTATAGCTTTACTAACCATTTCACTGTATTTCGGATGAAGCGCAGGTTTCTTTGCATTTGCCGGAGCCTTCTTCTTCGGCGACTTAGCTGGGGTCTTAACCGATATTTCTTCTGCCATTTTGAATGATTTCAATACAATACCACGAAATTTCTCGCAACACAGTATTTATTCATTACAACGCGAACCTCGGAGAGAGCACCAAGACATTTAACTAAATACGTATGTAGTCGATAGGAGAAAACGAAGATGTGCTTTTTAGAAGACTTTAGATCTCGCGTGTCTAGTAAATGTAGATAAAATATTTGCATAACGGGCATCAAAATGTTCAATGGATATCAGACTATAAGAGGCTGAATATTTCATTGGACAGAAGATATCTGATCAATTTTATTGTCGAAAATACACGTCAAATGTTGTACCTAAGGTAGTAAAACCATCTTTGTAAGATTTACTGCAATGGGATTTGAGAAAAGAAAAAACAGTTTTTGATAGAGAAATGTCCTTTTAAAAGAGTTTCACCTTCATAATAGCCAGGCGAAGAGAAAAACAACAGAAAAATTCGACCTCAAAGAAGATGGAAGCACACAAATTCACGAATGTCAATTTCAAGAAACGTATCTTATGAAAAAGTTGTCAGATCTTTCTACAGAATTAAGGCTTATATAAAGCAATAACAGTGTGACTACGAATTTAAAAAAATATATAATTAAACACATTGGAAATTATTTCGATATTTCACCAATATCCGTTTAAAGAGGGCGGTGGAGGTAGCAGAGTATATGACAACAAACTTATCAAGCATAGTACATGGAAAGAGGAAAAACTAAAATGAAAGATTAATATCTATAAATACCATAGTTAATGTGATAATTTAAACAAAACAA
The DNA here is from genome assembly GCA_028015205.1 of Mytilisepta virgata. NCBI lineage: Eukaryota > Metazoa > Mollusca > Bivalvia > Mytilida > Mytilidae > Mytilisepta > Mytilisepta virgata. Next base: position 75,356,738 of record CM051521.1, read on the forward strand.
CTAAGATTTGTTTAACACGTAAGGCAAAAAAAAAAAAAAAAAAAAAAAAAATCTCATATTGTGTCTCAAAATTAAAGTCTATATATATATAAATATATATATAAGTTGTTCATCTTGAAGTAGATATGAAGATATTTGATATAAATTGGTAATTAAGATATATTAGAAATCTTACCCCAAAAATATGTACATAGCGATAAACCAGAGACGAAAATAAAACTGGACAAAAAAAAATTATCATCCAAATTTCTTACGTTCATTGAGCTCAGTTAAGAAAATTTCAATAAATGAATAAAATCGAAATGTAGGATATCATAAAGAGAATTAGGAAAATTTCTTTTTCTAAGAGGAGAAAAGAAAAAGGTAATGGATATGGGAATAAGCTAACTTCTGGTTTCAACAACTTAATTTAGAATCTTTTTTGAAAGATTTTGGTAGCCCTGAAAAGGGCTGTTTCTGTAAGAATTTTGATTCGGCAAACTCATTTCTTCTTTGGAGTCTTTGCCTTTTTGGGTTTAACTGTAGTTTTATTCTTCTTGGGCGACTTTGTCGCTTTCTTAGTAGGTTTAGTAGCTGTGGATTTCTTTGTAGCTGGTTTCTTTGCCTTTGGTTTCACCGCTTTCTTCTCACTTGTAGCTTTCTTTGCAGTACCGGTCTTCTTCCCAACAGGCTTCTTCGGAGTGGTGGCTTTCTTGGGTTTAGCTGCTTTAGGTTTAACCGCTTTCTTTACCGTAGTAGGCTTCTTTTTGGCAGGTTTCACCTCTTCCCCAATCTTAAACGATCCAGATGCACCGGTTCCCTTGGATTGTTTAAGACTCTTATTCTTCACGCCAGCCTTCAGTGCTAGTTTAAGGTGAGTATTGACAGTCTTTGCATCGCTTCCCACGTTGAAATTTGCCAAAATATACTTCAGTATGGCCTGTCTAGATGAACCTCCACGTTCCTTCAGTGTGCCTATAGCTTTACTAACCATTTCACTGTATTTCGGATGAAGCGCAGGTTTCTTTGCATTTGCCGGAGCCTTCTTCTTCGGCGACTTAGCTGGGGTCTTAACCGATATTTCTTCTGCCATTTTGAATGATTTCAATACAATACCACGAAATTTCTCGCAACACAGTATTTATTCATTACAACGCGAACCTCGGAGAGAGCACCAAGACATTTAACTAAATACGTATGTAGTCGATAGGAGAAAACGAAGATGTGCTTTTTAGAAGACTTTAGATCTCGCGTGTCTAGTAAATGTAGATAAAATATTTGCATAACGGGCATCAAAATGTTCAATGGATATCAGACTATAAGAGGCTGAATATTTCATTGGACAGAAGATATCTGATCAATTTTATTGTCGAAAATACACGTCAAATGTTGTACCTAAGGTAGTAAAACCATCTTTGTAAGATTTACTGCAATGGGATTTGAGAAAAGAAAAAACAGTTTTTGATAGAGAAATGTCCTTTTAAAAGAGTTTCACCTTCATAATAGCCAGGCGAAGAGAAAAACAACAGAAAAATTCGACCTCAAAGAAGATGGAAGCACACAAATTCACGAATGTCAATTTCAAGAAACGTATCTTATGAAAAAGTTGTCAGATCTTTCTACAGAATTAAGGCTTATATAAAGCAATAACAGTGTGACTACGAATTTAAAAAAATATATAATTAAACACATTGGAAATTATTTCGATATTTCACCAATATCCGTTTAAAGAGGGCGGTGGAGGTAGCAGAGTATATGACAACAAACTTATCAAGCATAGTACATGGAAAGAGGAAAAACTAAAATGAAAGATTAATATCTATAAATACCATAGTTAATGTGATAATTTAAACAAAACAACTAAGATTTGTTTAACACGTAAGGCAAAAAAAAAAAAAAAAAAAAAAAAAATCTCATATTGTGTCTCAAAATTAAAGTCTATATATATATAAATATATATATAAGTTGTTCATCTTGAAGTAGATATGAAGATATTTGATATAAATTGGTAATTAAGATATATTAGAAATCTTACCCCAAAAATATGTACATAGCGATAAACCAGAGACGAAAATAAAACTGGACAAAAAAAAATTATCATCCAAATTTCTTACGTTCATTGAGCTCAGTTAAGAAAATTTCAATAAATGAATAAAATCGAAATGTAGGATATCATAAAGAGAATTAGGAAAATTTCTTTTTCTAAGAGGAGAAAAGAAAAAGGTAATGGATATGGGAATAAGCTAACTTCTGGTTTCAACAACTTAATTTAGAATCTTTTTTGAAAGATTTTGGTAGCCCTGAAAAGGGCTGTTTCTGTAAGAATTTTGATTCGGCAAACTCATTTCTTCTTTGGAGTCTTTGCCTTTTTGGGTTTAACTGTAGTTTTATTCTTCTTGGGCGACTTTGTCGCTTTCTTAGTAGGTTTAGTAGCTGTGGATTTCTTTGTAGCTGGTTTCTTTGCCTTTGGTTTCACCGCTTTCTTCTCACTTGTAGCTTTCTTTGCAGTACCGGTCTTCTTCCCAACAGGCTTCTTCGGAGTGGTGGCTTTCTTGGGTTTAGCTGCTTTAGGTTTAACCGCTTTCTTTACCGTAGTAGGCTTCTTTTTGGCAGGTTTCACCTCTTCCCCAATCTTAAACGATCCAGATGCACCGGTTCCCTTGGATTGTTTAAGACTCTTATTCTTCACGCCAGCCTTCAGTGCTAGTTTAAGGTGAGTATTGACAGTCTTTGCATCGCTTCCCACGTTGAAATTTGCCAAAATATACTTCAGTATGGCCTGTCTAGATGAACCTCCACGTTCCTTCAGTGTGCCTATAGCTTTACTAACCATTTCACTGTATTTCGGATGAAGCGCAGGTTTCTTTGCATTTGCCGGAGCCTTCTTCTTCGGCGACTTAGCTGGGGTCTTAACCGATATTTCTTCTGCCATTTTGAATGATTTCAATACAATACCACGAAATTTCTCGCAACACAGTATTTATTCATTACAACGCGAACCTCGGAGAGAGCACCAAGACATTTAACTAAATACGTATGTAGTCGATAGGAGAAAACGAAGATGTGCTTTTTAGAAGACTTTAGATCTCGCGTGTCTAGTAAATGTAGATAAAATATTTGCATAACGGGCATCAAAATGTTCAATGGATATCAGACTATAAGAGGCTGAATATTTCATTGGACAGAAGATATCTGATCAATTTTATTGTCGAAAATACACGTCAAATGTTGTACCTAAGGTAGTAAAACCATCTTTGTAAGATTTACTGCAATGGGATTTGAGAAAAGAAAAAACAGTTTTTGATAGAGAAATGTCCTTTTAAAAGAGTTTCACCTTCATAATAGCCAGGCGAAGAGAAAAACAACAGAAAAATTCGACCTCAAAGAAGATGGAAGCACACAAATTCACGAATGTCAATTTCAAGAAACGTATCTTATGAAAAAGTTGTCAGATCTTTCTACAGAATTAAGGCTTATATAAAGCAATAACAGTGTGACTACGAATTTAAAAAAATATATAATTAAACACATTGGAAATTATTTCGATATTTCACCAATATCCGTTTAAAGAGGGCGGTGGAGGTAGCAGAGTATATGACAACAAACTTATCAAGCATAGTACATGGAAAGAGGAAAAACTAAAATGAAAGATTAATATCTATAAATACCATAGTCAGTCAGAGATCCCACTTGTACAAGTAAATCGATTTTTACTCATATGGGTAAAAACAAATTTACGCGATCGCGTAAATGGTTGATAGGAGAGTTTTCCCGAGATCGACAATTTTTTTGAAATTGCCGCTTATTGACGTATCAGAGCACTCCCGAAATGCATTGTGGAGAATCAGAACATCACAGCCATCGAAAATATCACGTGGAGTTTTGAAAGGTAAATATGAAAGTGTTTTTATTGAAAGACTTTAATCGTAATTTGTGTTTTTTGGGCTAGTTTTCAAGAGATTGGTTTGTTGAAGAAAACTTTTATCTAGATATACGGAGAGTTTTCTGATAAAACAGAATGGTTAAGCAGTCTATTTTATTATATAACGAAGAAGCGCACTGAGGTTATGGGTTGACGCACCTCATTTTAAGTTGACCACTGTTCCTTAATATTTACGCATGCAAGTAAAAAAATATTTCTTTTCATTTTAAAGACATTTTGGGGAGACAACTCATGCGTCCTTGTAGCTTGATTCGTGAAGCTACCGTTATCGACATTTATTGGGGACAACAATCAGGATGGGAACATGTCTCCGAACTGTCGGGACAGGGGCTTCAATCATGAGTTTTATATGTTTATGAATAAAAAAAATGGTTTCATACCTAAAGCATCTAAAGTGTTCATATTAAAAGTAATCAAAAAATGGGGAGGGGGAGAGGGGGGGCACATGGGCCTGTACTTAGGATGGGGACTTTTTTGGGGTAAAAAAGCTGGTTAGGCAAGAAAAAAAAACAAAAAACAAAAAACAAGCAACAAGCACCTTCGTGTGGGGGAGTAGGGAATACATTAAAAAAAATGGTTGTCTGTTAGTTGAAAAAGCCTGTTAGGGAAATTTTAATCTTTCATTTCTTTTCAATATGGAGTCTAGAATTTTTTGTGCACCAAACCACTTCTCAAAGATGTCTGAAACACATACATTGACATACATATAAAGGTATGGAACGTTTATCTTTCAGCCAATTCTTGGTTATCAAATTATTCAGTCTAACACTGGTTGAGAGATGTGAAAAATGCACGTAAAATTAGAGAAATAAAAAAATAATGCCTAACGTTGGGGTACCCAAATCGCCCATGGTTAAATATCAGCCCCATTGACGAAACTCAGGAAAAACAATTACATTTTGTTAAAGAAGGTTATTTTTAATAAATTTCTGTAAAATGAGTTCATACATTTTATGCTGCGTTAAAAAATAAAGTACCACGTGTGATTTGGGTACCTCTGACTTATTTAGACATTTCAGCAGAAACACAAGTATTTTTTATTTGGCTGAAAAGTAAATTTATTTTAGATTCTACTATTGTCAAAATTGTGCAAGGATTTCATGAACTGTCAAACAATCATTTGTATAAAGAGTGAAAAATAAAACTTATATAAGAATATTTCACCAGGCAATGTTCTATTTAGTATTTCAATTAATTTTTTAAATCAAATTACTTTATTGTCCTTAAACATAGTTTGTGACAACAACCAAAAACATATTAACAAATACACAATATTGAACATTTTAAACACAAAGAACAAGAAAAAGTGACTAGTCCTCTAAAGATTGACTTTAAGGAGTAAAAAAAATGAAACTTGTATAAGTAAATTTCATTTCACGTGTAAGATTTCATATGACGTGTAAGACAAATTATATGTTTTGCACAATAAAAAATTACTTCAGGGAGTAAAAAAAATAAACTTTAGTTAGTAAATTTAATTAAAGGCCTAATAAAAAAATACCTGCGTTTCCGCTAACATGCCAAAAAAGGGTAGATAGGTAGGCATTACATTTTATTTGTTTTATATATGTTGCCTTAAGTTGTACCATGAAAACATTCGAACTTAAATAGTGCTTGTTTAGGCGTCGGTGTAAAGGATAACTTGATATTTGAACTTGCATTAATAATTTATCATTATTTCTATTTTGACATTGCGATCATATTTTTCGCGCGAAAGACACAATTGAAAGTTACTTCCCTTGTTGTTAACGTTACTCTATATTGTTTTTACATTTTACCATTGAACTTTTTAGCATTAGGACAAGAGTCTGATAAACTTTCATATGTAACAACCTACTTCAGTAAGGCCTAAAAAATATATATCTGTGTTTCTGCTAATCCAACCAACCTTAGTTTTTTGGGCCTACCTTGACATATTTTTATTTTTTACTTATTTAGGCATTTCAGCAAAAACACACGTATTTTTTATTAGGCGGAGAAGTAATTTAATTTGAAATTTTACTGTCCCAAATTGAACAAGCATTACATGAACTCCTGTTAAAAAAAATATCTGTATAATTATAAAGTGTAGAAAAACAAGACTTCTTCAAGTAAATTTCACAAGGCAAAGTTATGTTTAATATTTCCTGTAATAAAAGATTGACTTTAAGGAGTAAAAAAAATAAAACTATACTTGTTCAAGTAAATTTCACAAGACAAAATTATAATGTTTTGTATGATAAAATTTTACTTCGAGGAGTAAAAAAACAAAACTTAAGTTCACAGATTTTATAAGACAAAAAAAATATTTAAATTATGAAAATTTCATGGATGGCAAAGTTTAAATATACTTTTCTCTTACTCTGTGGAGTACAAACATTAAATCTTATAGAATTAAATTTCCGAATTAAGACAAAGTTCAAATATTTTGTATAATAAAAGATTTACTTCAGCGAGTAAAACAAAGCAGACTTATATAAGTAAATTTCAGAAAAATTGTGTATTCAGTGTATATATCGGAATGCTTTACTTTGCAAGCTTGTAAACAAATGTACCCTGTACACTATATAATATACTATTTACATGTAGGACAATTGTATTTGAAGTTGTAAGAGCACTATTGGAACAGTGAAGGAATTAATATGCATTATTGAATATTCCCAATTGACCTATCTTGCAATATGGGGTATTAACAACAAAGAAATTCACAAGCATCCTTTATACTTTCAAATACAGTGTAATGTAAAGTGTGTCTAATTTAATTTATTAACTTTGGTCAATCCTTTCACAACTGCAATTAGTTGTGGTCAGAACTCTTGCTTTTACATTTGACCATTAACCTTGTAAACATTTTAAGAACAAGAGCCATAATAGCACCATATACTTCAATCAGGAAAAAAGTTTATTTATACAAGTAATCTCTTAAGGTGAGGTTTTAATAATTTATATCACATATGTATTTCATGTAGAAATTTACTTCATTGAGTAAAAATTTGTTTACTTGTATAAGAAATTTATACCTTTATTTCTAATAATTTAAGACAACATATGATTTGATGTTTGTATGCAGTTGGTCTTTTTTTATTATTAAATATACCTTGACGTTCGGTTAAGTAGCAAAGAAATAGGTAATATGCTCAAAACATTACGGCCTAACCAAACCAACCTTAATTTTTTGGGCCTACCATGACATATTTTTATTTTTTACTTATTAAGGCATTTCAGCAAAAACACAAATATTTGTTATTAGGCGGAGAAGTAATTTTATTTGAAATTGTACTGTCCCAAATTGAACAAGCACTACATGAACTCCTGTTGAAAAAAATTTCTGTATAATTATAAAGTGTAGAAAAACAAGACTTCTTCAAGTAAATTTCACAAGGCGAAGTTATGTTATATATTTTATTTAATAAAAGATTTACTTTAAGGAGTAAAAAAAATAAAACTATACCTGTACAAGTAAATTTTACAACACAAAATTACAATGTTTTGTATGAAAAAATTTTACTTCGAGGAGTAAAAAAACAAAACTTAAGTTAACAGATTTTATAAGACAAAAAAAAAATATTTAAATTATGAAAATTTCATGGATGGCAAAGTTTAAATATACTTTTCACTTACTCTGTGGAGTATAAACATTAAATCTTATAGAATTAAATTTCCGAATTAAGACAAAGTTCAAATATTTTGTATAATAAAAGATTTACTTCAGCGAGTAAAACAAATCAGACTTATATAAGTAAATTTCAGAAAAAATTGTGTATTCAGTGTATATATCGGAATGCTTTACTTTGCAAGCTTGTACACAAATGTACCCTGTACACTATATAATATACTATTTACATGTAGATCAGTTTTATTCGAAGTTGTAAGATCACTATTGGAACAGTGAAGAATTTAATATGCATTGTTGAATATTCCCAATTGCCCTATCTTGCAATATGGGGTATTAACAACAAAGAAATTCACAAGCATATCATAGGTTGTGCTGTATATATATTAATTAGAAACAATGCGTTTTTAATAATATTTTTTTCATGTTTTTTTTTCTTTCTTTTACAGAATATTTTATTGCTCAGTGTTTTAAACAGTGTCTTTCATGATGTATGGTACATTGTCTCAGGGATGTCATAAAATGTGTCCATGTGTTACTTGATATTGATAATCTTTATATTTTTAGTACCATTACATGTATCACATGTATTAGGCATGTAAAATAAATTCAAATGGTGGGAATTCCATTATCTCATTATGCAGCCATGACGGTTGTAAATATAATGTTATATTTTTAGTTTGTTAGTTAAGTCATTGTGTATGTTAAAAATAAGTATTAAAAGAATATACTGTCATTACTGTGGGTATTTTTTATAACTAATAGAAATAAAATGGCCATGTTTCTATTTTTCAATATGAAAAAAAAGTATGCATCAACGGGACACTATCTGAAAAAAAAATGCTATCATCTAAGGGTCGTTCAAGTGTTCAAGCTGGTTAGAATAGATAGGAAAAGCCACTTTTTTGTCATTAATCAATCTTACGATTCAACAAAATGGGGGGGGGGGGGGGTGTTCAACCGCTTGGCAGTGCCCTTTTCTCATTCAGACTTGACAAAATGATACTTCCCAGAAGATACATTTCAGGCACCTATCAAGCTGATTATTGATTAGCATGTATCTGTCCATGAACAGACTGCGTCTGGATCACAAGTATGGATCAATCAATTGGACATTGCTTTTTTGGACATACAAACAATTACTTCAACTGAACAAATCCCACTCATATCCAGTGGTTAACACCATACAGGCCTATCTATCATTATGAATTGCGTTTTACTTGTACAAGTAATAACTAAGGGAAACAACTCTGATATGAAAGTTGACCTGAAAGCATCTTGTGATGTTTAGATGGTATCTAAAAAAATTACTTGTATAAGTAAATTAATATCACGGTATTAAAAGGGAGGCAATCCAATTTGCAATTTTTCAGTTACCTATTCAAGTAAATTTTAATTTACTTGTACAAGTGGGATCTTTGACTGATAGTTAATGTGATAATTTAAACAAAACAACTAAGATTTGTTTAACACGTAAGGCAAAAAAAAAAAAAAAAAAAAAAAAATCTCATATTGTGTCTCAAAATTAAAGTCTATATATATATAAATATATATATAAGTTGTTCATCTTGAAGTAGATATGAAGATATTTGATATAAATTGGTAATTAAGATATATTAGAAATCTTACCCCAAAAATATGTACATAGCGATAAACCAGAGACGAAAATAAAACTGGACAAAAAAAAATTATCATCCAAATTTCTTACGTTCATTGAGCTCAGTTAAGAAAATTTCAATAAATGAATAAAATCGAAATGTAGGATATCATAAAGAGAATTAGGAAAATTTCTTTTTCTAAGAGGAGAAAAGAAAAAGGTAATGGATATGGGAATAAGCTAACTTCTGGTTTCAACAACTTAATTTAGAATCTTTTTTGAAAGATTTTGGTAGCCCTGAAAAGGGCTGTTTCTGTAAGAATTTTGATTCGGCAAACTCATTTCTTCTTTGGAGTCTTTGCCTTTTTGGGTTTAACTGTAGTTTTATTCTTCTTGGGCGACTTTGTCGCTTTCTTAGTAGGTTTAGTAGCTGTGGATTTCTTTGTAGCTGGTTTCTTTGCCTTTGGTTTCACCGCTTTCTTCTCACTTGTAGCTTTCTTTGCAGTACCGGTCTTCTTCCCAACAGGCTTCTTCGGAGTGGTGGCTTTCTTGGGTTTAGCTGCTTTAGGTTTAACCGCTTTCTTTACCGTAGTAGGCTTCTTTTTGGCAGGTTTCACCTCTTCCCCAATCTTAAACGATCCAGATGCACCGGTTCCCTTGGATTGTTTAAGACTCTTATTCTTCACGCCAGCCTTCAGTGCTAGTTTAAGGTGAGTATTGACAGTCTTTGCATCGCTTCCCACGTTGAAATTTGCCAAAATATACTTCAGTATGGCCTGTCTAGATGAACCTCCACGTTCCTTCAGTGTGCCTATAGCTTTACTAACCATTTCACTGTATTTCGGATGAAGCGCAGGTTTCTTTGCATTTGCCGGAGCCTTCTTCTTCGGCGACTTAGCTGGGGTCTTAACCGATATCTCTTCTGCCATTTTGAATGATTTCAATACAATACCACGAAATTTCTCGCAACACAGTATTTATTCATTACAACGCGAACCTCGGAGAGAGCACCAAGACATTTAACTAAATACGTATGTAGTCGATAGGAGAAAACGAAGATGTGCTTTTTAGAAGACTTTAGATCTCGCGTGTCTAGTAAATGTAGATAAAATATTTGCATAACGGGCATCAAAATGTTCAATGGATATCAGACTATAAGAGGCTGAATATTTCATTGGACAGAAGATATCTGATCAATTTTATTGTCGAAAATACACGTCAAATGTTGTACCTAAGGTAGTAAAACCATCTTTGTAAGATTTACTGCAATGGGATTTGAGAAAAGAAAAAACAGTTTTTGATAGAGAAATGTCCTTTTAAAAGAGTTTCACCTTCATAATAGCCAGGCGAAGAGAAAAACAACAGAAAAATTCGACCTCAAAGAAGATGGAAGCACACAAATTCACGAATGTCAATTTCAAGAAACGTATCTTATGAAAAAGTTGTCAGATCTTTCTACAGAATTAAGGCTTATATAAAGCAATAACAGTGTGACTACGAATTTAAAAAAATATATAATTAAACACATTGGAAATTATTTCGATATTTCACCAATATCCGTTTAAAGAGGGCGGTGGAGGTAGCAGAGTATATGACAACAAACTTATCAAGCATAGTACATGGAAAGAGGAAAAACTAAAATGAAAGATTAATATCTATAAATACCATAGTTAATGTGATAATTTAAACAAAACAACTAAGATTTGTTTAACACGTAAGGCAAAAAAAAAAAAAAAAAAAAAATGTCATATTGTGTCTCAAAATTAAAGTCTATATATATATAAATATATATATAAGTTGTTCATCTTGAAGTAGATATGAAGATATTTGATATAAATTGGTAATTAAGATATATTAGAAATCTTACCCCAAAAATATGTACATAGCGATAAACCAGAGACGAAAATAAAACTGGACAAAAAAAAATTATCATCCAAATTTCTTACGTTCATTGAGCTCAGTTAAGAAAATTTCAATAAATGAATAAAATCGAAATGTAGGATATCATAAAGAGAATTAGGAAAATTTCTTTTTCTAAGAGGAGAAAAGAAAAAGGTAATGGATATGGGAATAAGCTAACTTCTGGTTTCAACAACTTAATTTAGAATCTTTTTTGAAAGATTTTGGTAGCCCTGAAAAGGGCTGTTTCTGTAAGAATTTTGATTCGGCAAACTCATTTCTTCTTTGGAGTCTTTGCCTTTTTGGGTTTAACTGTAGTTTTATTCTTCTTGGGCGACTTTGTCGCTTTCTTAGTAGGTTTAGTAGCTGTGGATTTCTTTGTAGCTGGTTTCTTTGCCTTTGGTTTCACCGCTTTCTTCTCACTTGTAGCTTTCTTTGCAGTACCGGTCTTCTTCCCAACAGGCTTCTTCGGAGTGGTGGCTTTCTTGGGTTTAGCTGCTTTAGGTTTAACCGCTTTCTTTACCGTAGTAGGCTTCTTTTTGGCAGGTTTCACCTCTTCCCCAATCTTAAACGATCCAGATGCACCGGTTCCCTTGGATTGTTTAAGACTCTTATTCTTCACGCCAGCCTTCAGTGCTAGTTTAAGGTGAGTATTGACAGTCTTTGCATCGCTTCCCACGTTGAAATTTGCCAAAATATACTTCAGTATGGCCTGTCTAGATGAACCTCCACGTTCCTTCAGTGTGCCTATAGCTTTACTAACCATTTCACTGTATTTCGGATGAAGCGCAGGTTTCTTTGCATTTGCCGGAGCCTTCTTCTTCGGCGACTTAGCTGGGGTCTTAACCGATATTTCTTCTGCCATTTTGAATGATTTCAATACAATACCACGAAATTTCTCGCAACACAGTATTTATTCATTACAACGCGAACCTCGGAGAGAGCACCAAGACATTTAACTAAATACGTATGTAGTCGATAGGAGAAAACGAAGATGTGCTTTTTAGAAGACTTTAGATCTCGCGTGTCTAGTAAATGTAGATAAAATATTTGCATAACGGGCATCAAAATGTTCAATGGATATCAGACTATAAGAGGCTGAATATTTCATTGGACAGAAGATATCTGATCAATTTTATTGTCGAAAATACACGTCAAATGTTGTACCTAAGGTAGTAAAACCATCTTTGTAAGATTTACTGCAATGGGATTTGAGAAAAGAAAAAACAGTTTTTGATAGAGAAATGTCCTTTTAAAAGAGTTTCACCTTCATAATAGCCAGGCGAAGAGAAAAACAACAGAAAAATTCGACCTCAAAGAAGATGGAAGCACACAAATTCACGAATGTCAATTTCAAGAAACGTATCTTATGAAAAAGTTGTCAGATCTTTCTACAGAATTAAGGCTTATATAAAGCAATAACAGTGTGACTACGAATTTAAAAAAATATATAATTAAACACATTGGAAATTATTTCGATATTTCACCAATATCCGTTTAAAGAGGGCGGTGGAGGTAGCAGAGTATATGACAACAAACTTATCAAGCATAGTACATGGAAAGAGGAAAAACTAAAATGAAAGATTAATATCTATAAATACCATAGTTAATGTGATAATTTAAACAAAACAACTAAGATTTGTTTAACACGTAAGGCAAAAAAAAAAAAAAAAAAAAAAAAATCTCATATTGTGTCTCAAAATTAAAGTCTATATATATATAAATATATATATAAGTTGTTCATCTTGAAGTAGATATGAAGATATTTGATATAAATTGGTAATTAAGATATATTAGAAATCTTACCCCAAAAATATGTACATAGCGATAAACCAGAGACGAAAATAAAACTGGACAAAAAAAAATTATCATCCAAATTTCTTACGTTCATTGAGCTCAGTTAAGAAAATTTCAATAAATGAATAAAATCGAAATGTAGGATATCATAAAGAGAATTAGGAAAATTTCTTTTTCTAAGAGGAGAAAAGAAAAAGGTAATGGATATGGGAATAAGCTAACTTCTGGTTTCAACAACTTAATTTAGAATCTTTTTTGAAAGATTTTGGTAGCCCTGAAAAGGGCTGTTTCTGTAAGAATTTTGATTCGGCAAACTCATTTCTTCTTTGGAGTCTTTGCCTTTTTGGGTTTAACTGTAGTTTTATTCTTCTTGGGCGACTTTGTCGCTTTCTTAGTAGGTTTAGTAGCTGTGGATTTCTTTGTAGCTGGTTTCTTTGCCTTTGGTTTCACCGCTTTCTTCTCACTTGTAGCTTTCTTTGCAGTACCGGTCTTCTTCCCAACAGGCTTCTTCGGAGTGGTGGCTTTCTTGGGTTTAGCTGCTTTAGGTTTAACCGCTTTCTTTACCGTAGTAGGCTTCTTTTTGGCAGGTTTCACCTCTTCCCCAATCTTAAACGATCCAGATGCACCGGTTCCCTTGGATTGTTTAAGACTCTTATTCTTCACGCCAGCCTTCAGTGCTAGTTTAAGGTGAGTATTGACAGTCTTTGCATCGCTTCCCACGTTGAAATTTGCCAAAATATACTTCAGTATGGCCTGTCTAGATGAACCTCCACGTTCCTTCAGTGTGCCTATAGCTTTACTAACCATTTCACTGTATTTCGGATGAAGCGCAGGTTTCTTTGCATTTGCCGGAGCCTTCTTCTTCGGCGACTTAGCTGGGGTCTTAACCGATATTTCTTCTGCCATTTTGAATGATTTCAATACAATACCACGAAATTTCTCGCAACACAGTATTTATTCATTACAACGCGAACCTCGGAGAGAGCACCAAGACATTTAACTAAATACGTATGTAGTCGATAGGAGAAAACGAAGATGTGCTTTTTAGAAGACTTTAGATCTCGCGTGTCTAGTAAATGTAGATAAAATATTTGCATAACGGGCATCAAAATGTTCAATGGATATCAGACTATAAGAGGCTGAATATTTCATTGGACAGAAGATATCTGATCAATTTTATTGTCGAAAATACACGTCAAATGTTGTACCTAAGGTAGTAAAACCATCTTTGTAAGATTTACTGCAATGGGATTTGAGAAAAGAAAAAACAGTTTTTGATAGAGAAATGTCCTTTTAAAAGAGTTTCACCTTCATAATAGCCAGGCGAAGAGAAAAACAACAGAAAAATTCGACCTCAAAGAAGATGGAAGCACACAAATTCACGAATGTCAATTTCAAGAAACGTATCTTATGAAAAAGTTGTCAGATCTTTCTACAGAATTAAGGCTTATATAAAGCAATAACAGTGTGACTACGAATTTAAAAAAATATATAATTAAACACATTGGAAATTATTTCGATATTTCACCAATATCCGTTTAAAGAGGGCGGTGGAGGTAGCAGAGTATATGACAACAAACTTATCAAGCATAGTACATGGAAAGAGGAAAAACTAAAATGAAAGATTAATATCTATAAATACCATAGTTAATGTGATAATTTAAACAAAACAACTAAGATTTGTTTAACACGTAAGGCAAAAAAAAAAAAAAAAAAAAAAAATCTCATATTGTGTCTCAAAATTAAAGTCTATATATATATAAATATATATATAAGTTGTTCATCTTGAAGTAGATATGAAGATATTTGATATAAATTGGTAATTAAGATATATTAGAAATCTTACCCCAAAAATATGTACATAGCGATAAACCAGAGACGAAAATAAAACTGGACAAAAAAAAATTATCATCCAAATTTCTTACGTTCATTGAGCTCAGTTAAGAAAATTTCAATAAATGAATAAAATCGAAATGTAGGATATCATAAAGAGAATTAGGAAAATTTCTTTTTCTAAGAGGAGAAAAGAAAAAGGTAATGGATATGGGAATAAGCTAACTTCTGGTTTCAACAACTTAATTTAGAATCTTTTTTGAAAGATTTTGGTAGCCCTGAAAAGGGCTGTTTCTGTAAGAATTTTGATTCGGCAAACTCATTTCTTCTTTGGAGTCTTTGCCTTTTTGGGTTTAACTGTAGTTTTATTCTTCTTGGGCGACTTTGTCGCTTTCTTAGTAGGTTTAGTAGCTGTGGATTTCTTTGTAGCTGGTTTCTTTGCCTTTGGTTTCACCGCTTTCTTCTCACTTGTAGCTTTCTTTGCAGTACCGGTCTTCTTCCCAACAGGCTTCTTCGGAGTGGTGGCTTTCTTGGGTTTAGCTGCTTTAGGTTTAACCGCTTTCTTTACCGTAGTAGGCTTCTTTTTGGCAGGTTTCACCTCTTCCCCAATCTTAAACGATCCAGATGCACCGGTTCCCTTGGATTGTTTAAGACTCTTATTCTTCACGCCAGCCTTCAGTGCTAGTTTAAGGTGAGTATTGACAGTCTTTGCATCGCTTCCCACGTTGAAATTTGCCAAAATATACTTCAGTATGGCCTGTCTAGATGAACCTCCACGTTCCTTCAGTGTGCCTATAGCTTTACTAACCATTTCACTGTATTTCGGATGAAGCGCAGGTTTCTTTGCATTTGCCGGAGCCTTCTTCTTCGGCGACTTAGCTGGGGTCTTAACCGATATTTCTTCTGCCATTTTGAATGATTTCAATACAATACCACGAAATTTCTCGCAACACAGTATTTATTCATTACAACGCGAACCTCGGAGAGAGCACCAAGACATTTAACTAAATACGTATGTAGTCGATAGGAGAAAACGAAGATGTGCTTTTTAGAAGACTTTAGATCTCGCGTGTCTAGTAAATGTAGATAAAATATTTGCATAACGGGCATCAAAATGTTCAATGGATATCAGACTATAAGAGGCTGAATATTTCATTGGACAGAAGATATCTGATCAATTTTATTGTCGAAAATACACGTCAAATGTTGTACCTAAGGTAGTAAAACCATCTTTGTAAGATTTACTGCAATGGGATTTGAGAAAAGAAAAAACAGTTTTTGATAGAGAAATGTCCTTTTAAAAGAGTTTCACCTTCATAATAGCCAGACGAAGAGAAAAACAACAGAAAAATTCGACCTCAAAGAAGATGGAAGCACACAAATTCACGAATGTCAATTTCAAGAAACGTATCTTATGAAAAAGTTGTCAGATCTTTCTACAGAATTAAGGCTTATATAAAGCAATAACAGTGTGACTACGAATTTAAAAAAATATATAATTAAACACATTGGAAATTATTTCGATATTTCACCAATATCCGTTTAAAGAGGGCGGTGGAGGTAGCAGAGTATATGACAACAAACTTATCAAGCATAGTACATGGAAAGAGGAAAAACTAAAATGAAAGATTAATATCTATAAATACCATAGTTAATGTGATAATTTAAACAAAACAACTAAGATTTGTTTAACACGTAAGGCAAAAAAAAAAAAAAAAAAAAAAAAAAATCTCATATTGTGTCTCAAAATTAAAGTCTATATATATATAAATATATATATAAGTTGTTCATCTTGAAGTAGATATGAAGATATTTGATATAAATTGGTAATTAAGATATATTAGAAATCTTACCCCAAAAATATGTACATAGCGATAAACCAGAGACGAAAATAAAACTGGACAAAAAAAAATTATCATCCAAATTTCTTACGTTCATTGAGCTCAGTTAAGAAAATTTCAATAAATGAATAAAATCGAAATGTAGGATATCATAAAGAGAATTAGGAAAATTTCTTTTTCTAAGAGGAGAAAAGAAAAAGGTAATGGATATGGGAATAAGCTAACTTCTGGTTTCAACAACTTAATTTAGAATCTTTTTTGAAAGATTTTGGTAGCCCTGAAAAGGGCTGTTTCTGTAAGAATTTTGATTCGGCAAACTCATTTCTTCTTTGGAGTCTTTGCCTTTTTGGGTTTAACTGTAGTTTTATTCTTCTTGGGCGACTTTGTCGCTTTCTTAGTAGGTTTAGTAGCTGTGGATTTCTTTGTAGCTGGTTTCTTTGCCTTTGGTTTCACCGCTTTCTTCTCACTTGTAGCTTTCTTTGCAGTACCGGTCTTCTTCCCAACAGGCTTCTTCGGAGTGGTGGCTTTCTTGGGTTTAGCTGCTTTAGGTTTAACCGCTTTCTTTACCGTAGTAGGCTTCTTTTTGGCAGGTTTCACCTCTTCCCCAATCTTAAACGATCCAGATGCACCGGTTCCCTTGGATTGTTTAAGACTCTTATTCTTCACGCCAGCCTTCAGTGCTAGTTTAAGGTGAGTATTGACAGTCTTTGCATCGCTTCCCACGTTGAAATTTGCCAAAATATACTTCAGTATGGCCTGTCTAGATGAACCTCCACGTTCCTTCAGTGTGCCTATAGCTTTACTAACCATTTCACTGTATTTCGGATGAAGCGCAGGTTTCTTTGCATTTGCCGGAGCCTTCTTCTTCGGCGACTTAGCTGGGGTCTTAACCGATATTTCTTCTGCCATTTTGAATGATTTCAATACAATACCACGAAATTTCTCGCAACACAGTATTTATTCATTACAACGCGAACCTCGGAGAGAGCACCAAGACATTTAACTAAATACGTATGTAGTCGATAGGAGAAAACGAAGATGTGCTTTTTAGAAGACTTTAGATCTCGCGTGTCTAGTAAATGTAGATAAAATATTTGCATAACGGGCATCAAAATGTTCAATGGATATCAGACTATAAGAGGCTGAATATTTCATTGGACAGAAGATATCTGATCAATTTTATTGTCGAAAATACACGTCAAATGTTGTACCTAAGGTAGTAAAACCATCTTTGTAAGATTTACTGCAATGGGATTTGAGAAAAGAAAAAACAGTTTTTGATAGAGAAATGTCCTTTTAAAAGAGTTTCACCTTCATAATAGCCAGGCGAAGAGAAAAACAACAGAAAAATTCGACCTCAAAGAAGATGGAAGCACACAAATTCACGAATGTCAATTTCAAGAAACGTATCTTATGAAAAAGTTGTCAGATCTTTCTACAGAATTAAGGCTTATATAAAGCAATAACAGTGTGACTACGAATTTAAAAAAATATATAATTAAACACATTGGAAATTATTTCGATATTTCACCAATATCCGTTTAAAGAGGGCGGTGGAGGTAGCAGAGTATATGACAACAAACTTATCAAGCATAGTACATGGAAAGAGGAAAAACTAAAATGAAAGATTAATATCTATAAATACCATAGTTAATGTGATAATTTAAACAAAACAACTAAGATTTGTTTAACACGTAAGGCAAAAAAAAAAAAAAAAAAAAAAAATCTCATATTGTGTCTCAAAATTAAAGTCTATATATATATAAATATATATATAAGTTGTTCATCTTGAAGTAGATATGAAGATATTTGATATAAATTGGTAATTAAGATATATTAGAAATCTTACCCCAAAAATATGTACATAGCGATAAACCAGAGACGAAAATAAAACTGGACAAAAAAAAATTATCATCCAAATTTCTTACGTTCATTGAGCTCAGTTAAGAAAATTTCAATAAATGAATAAAATCGAAATGTAGGATATCATAAAGAGAATTAGGAAAATTTCTTTTTCTAAGAGGAGAAAAGAAAAAGGTAATGGATATGGGAATAAGCTAACTTCTGGTTTCAACAACTTAATTTAGAATCTTTTTTGAAAGATTTTGGTAGCCCTGAAAAGGGCTGTTTCTGTAAGAATTTTGATTCGGCAAACTCATTTCTTCTTTGGAGTCTTTGCCTTTTTGGGTTTAACTGTAGTTTTATTCTTCTTGGGCGACTTTGTCGCTTTCTTAGTAGGTTTAGTAGCTGTGGATTTCTTTGTAGCTGGTTTCTTTGCCTTTGGTTTCACCGCTTTCTTCTCACTTGTAGCTTTCTTTGCAGTACCGGTCTTCTTCCCAACAGGCTTCTTCGGAGTGGTGGCTTTCTTGGGTTTAGCTGCTTTAGGTTTAACCGCTTTCTTTACCGTAGTAGGCTTCTTTTTGGCAGGTTTCACCTCTTCCCCAATCTTAAACGATCCAGATGCACCGGTTCCCTTGGATTGTTTAAGACTCTTATTCTTCACGCCAGCCTTCAGTGCTAGTTTAAGGTGAGTATTGACAGTCTTTGCATCGCTTCCCACGTTGAAATTTGCCAAAATATACTTCAGTATGGCCTGTCTAGATGAACCTCCACGTTCCTTCAGTGTGCCTATAGCTTTACTAACCATTTCACTGTATTTCGGATGAAGCGCAGGTTTCTTTGCATTTGCCGGAGCCTTCTTCTTCGGCGACTTAGCTGGGGTCTTAACCGATATCTCTTCTGCCATTTTGAATGATTTCAATACAATACCACGAAATTTCTCGCAACACAGTATTTATTCATTACAACGCGAACCTCGGAGAGAGCACCAAGACATTTAACTAAATACGTATGTAGTCGATAGGAGAAAACGAAGATGTGCTTTTTAGAAGACTTTAGATCTCGCGTGTCTAGTAAATGTAGATAAAATATTTGCATAACGGGCATCAAAATGTTCAATGGATATCAGACTATAAGAGGCTGAATATTTCATTGGACAGAAGATATCTGATCAATTTTATTGTCGAAAATACACGTCAAATGTTGTACCTAAGGTAGTAAAACCATCTTTGTAAGATTTACTGCAATGGGATTTGAGAAAAGAAAAAACAGTTTTTGATAGAGAAATGTCCTTTTAAAAGAGTTTCACCTTCATAATAGCCAGGCGAAGAGAAAAACAACAGAAAAATTCGACCTCAAAGAAGATGGAAGCACACAAATTCACGAATGTCAATTTCAAGAAACGTATCTTATGAAAAAGTTGTCAGATCTTTCTACAGAATTAAGGCTTATATAAAGCAATAACAGTGTGACTACGAATTTAAAAAAATATATAATTAAACACATTGGAAATTATTTCGATATTTCACCAATATCCGTTTAAAGAGGGCGGTGGAGGTAGCAGAGTATATGACAACAAACTTATCAAGCATAGTACATGGAAAGAGGAAAAACTAAAATGAAAGATTAATATCTATAAATACCATAGTTAATGTGATAATTTAAACAAAACAACTAAGATTTGTTTAACACGTAAGGCAAAAAAAAAAAAAAAAAAAAAATGTCATATTGTGTCTCAAAATTAAAGTCTATATATATATAAATATATATATAAGTTGTTCATCTTGAAGTAGATATGAAGATATTTGATATAAATTGGTAATTAAGATATATTAGAAATCTTACCCCAAAAATATGTACATAGCGATAAACCAGAGACGAAAATAAAACTGGACAAAAAAAAATTATCATCCAAATTTCTTACGTTCATTGAGCTCAGTTAAGAAAATTTCAATAAATGAATAAAATCGAAATGTAGGATATCATAAAGAGAATTAGGAAAATTTCTTTTTCTAAGAGGAGAAAAGAAAAAGGTAATGGATATGGGAATAAGCTAACTTCTGGTTTCAACAACTTAATTTAGAATCTTTTTTGAAAGATTTTGGTAGCCCTGAAAAGGGCTGTTTCTGTAAGAATTTTGATTCGGCAAACTCATTTCTTCTTTGGAGTCTTTGCCTTTTTGGGTTTAACTGTAGTTTTATTCTTCTTGGGCGACTTTGTCGCTTTCTTAGTAGGTTTAGTAGCTGTGGATTTCTTTGTAGCTGGTTTCTTTGCCTTTGGTTTCACCGCTTTCTTCTCACTTGTAGCTTTCTTTGCAGTACCGGTCTTCTTCCCAACAGGCTTCTTCGGAGTGGTGGCTTTCTTGGGTTTAGCTGCTTTAGGTTTAACCGCTTTCTTTACCGTAGTAGGCTTCTTTTTGGCAGGTTTCACCTCTTCCCCAATCTTAAACGATCCAGATGCACCGGTTCCCTTGGATTGTTTAAGACTCTTATTCTTCACGCCAGCCTTCAGTGCTAGTTTAAGGTGAGTATTGACAGTCTTTGCATCGCTTCCCACGTTGAAATTTGCCAAAATATACTTCAGTATGGCCTGTCTAGATGAACCTCCACGTTCCTTCAGTGTGCCTATAGCTTTACTAACCATTTCACTGTATTTCGGATGAAGCGCAGGTTTCTTTGCATTTGCCGGAGCCTTCTTCTTCGGCGACTTAGCTGGGGTCTTAACCGATATTTCTTCTGCCATTTTGAATGATTTCAATACAATACCACGAAATTTCTCGCAACACAGTATTTATTCATTACAACGCGAACCTCGGAGAGAGCACCAAGACATTTAACTAAATACGTATGTAGTCGATAGGAGAAAACGAAGATGTGCTTTTTAGAAGACTTTAGATCTCGCGTGTCTAGTAAATGTAGATAAAATATTTGCATAACGGGCATCAAAATGTTCAATGGATATCAGACTATAAGAGGCTGAATATTTCATTGGACAGAAGATATCTGATCAATTTTATTGTCGAAAATACACGTCAAATGTTGTACCTAAGGTAGTAAAACCATCTTTGTAAGATTTACTGCAATGGGATTTGAGAAAAGAAAAAACAGTTTTTGATAGAGAAATGTCCTTTTAAAAGAGTTTCACCTTCATAATAGCCAGACGAAGAGAAAAACAACAGAAAAATTCGACCTCAAAGAAGATGGAAGCACACAAATTCACGAATGTCAATTTCAAGAAACGTATCTTATGAAAAAGTTGTCAGATCTTTCTACAGAATTAAGGCTTATATAAAGCAATAACAGTGTGACTACGAATTTAAAAAAATATATAATTAAACACATTGGAAATTATTTCGATATTTCACCAATATCCGTTTAAAGAGGGCGGTGGAGGTAGCAGAGTATATGACAACAAACTTATCAAGCATAGTACATGGAAAGAGGAAAAACTAAAATGAAAGATTAATATCTATAAATACCATAGTTAATGTGATAATTTAAACAAAACAACTAAGATTTGTTTAACACGTAAGGCAAAAAAAAAAAAAAAAAAAAAAAAAAATCTCATATTGTGTCTCAAAATTAAAGTCTATATATATATAAATATATATATAAGTTGTTCATCTTGAAGTAGATATGAAGATATTTGATATAAATTGGTAATTAAGATATATTAGAAATCTTACCCCAAAAATATGTACATAGCGATAAACCAGAGACGAAAATAAAACTGGACAAAAAAAAATTATCATCCAAATTTCTTACGTTCATTGAGCTCAGTTAAGAAAATTTCAATAAATGAATAAAATCGAAATGTAGGATATCATAAAGAGAATTAGGAAAATTTCTTTTTCTAAGAGGAGAAAAGAAAAAGGTAATGGATATGGGAATAAGCTAACTTCTGGTTTCAACAACTTAATTTAGAATCTTTTTTGAAAGATTTTGGTAGCCCTGAAAAGGGCTGTTTCTGTAAGAATTTTGATTCGGCAAACTCATTTCTTCTTTGGAGTCTTTGCCTTTTTGGGTTTAACTGTAGTTTTATTCTTCTTGGGCGACTTTGTCGCTTTCTTAGTAGGTTTAGTAGCTGTGGATTTCTTTGTAGCTGGTTTCTTTGCCTTTGGTTTCACCGCTTTCTTCTCACTTGTAGCTTTCTTTGCAGTACCGGTCTTCTTCCCAACAGGCTTCTTCGGAGTGGTGGCTTTCTTGGGTTTAGCTGCTTTAGGTTTAACCGCTTTCTTTACCGTAGTAGGCTTCTTTTTGGCAGGTTTCACCTCTTCCCCAATCTTAAACGATCCAGATGCACCGGTTCCCTTGGATTGTTTAAGACTCTTATTCTTCACGCCAGCCTTCAGTGCTAGTTTAAGGTGAGTATTGACAGTCTTTGCATCGCTTCCCACGTTGAAATTTGCCAAAATATACTTCAGTATGGCCTGTCTAGATGAACCTCCACGTTCCTTCAGTGTGCCTATAGCTTTACTAACCATTTCACTGTATTTCGGATGAAGCGCAGGTTTCTTTGCATTTGCCGGAGCCTTCTTCTTCGGCGACTTAGCTGGGGTCTTAACCGATATTTCTTCTGCCATTTTGAATGATTTCAATACAATACCACGAAATTTCTCGCAACACAGTATTTATTCATTACAACGCGAACCTCGGAGAGAGCACCAAGACATTTAACTAAATACGTATGTAGTCGATAGGAGAAAACGAAGATGTGCTTTTTAGAAGACTTTAGATCTCGCGTGTCTAGTAAATGTAGATAAAATATTTGCATAACGGGCATCAAAATGTTCAATGGATATCAGACTATAAGAGGCTGAATATTTCATTGGACAGAAGATATCTGATCAATTTTATTGTCGAAAATACACGTCAAATGTTGTACCTAAGGTAGTAAAACCATCTTTGTAAGATTTACTGCAATGGGATTTGAGAAAAGAAAAAACAGTTTTTGATAGAGAAATGTCCTTTTAAAAGAGTTTCACCTTCATAATAGCCAGGCGAAGAGAAAAACAACAGAAAAATTCGACCTCAAAGAAGATGGAAGCACACAAATTCACGAATGTCAATTTCAAGAAACGTATCTTATGAAAAAGTTGTCAGATCTTTCTACAGAATTAAGGCTTATATAAAGCAATAACAGTGTGACTACGAATTTAAAAAAATATATAATTAAACACATTGGAAATTATTTCGATATTTCACCAATATCCGTTTAAAGAGGGCGGTGGAGGTAGCAGAGTATATGACAACAAACTTATCAAGCATAGTACATGGAAAGAGGAAAAACTAAAATGAAAGATTAATATCTATAAATACCATAGTTAATGTGATAATTTAAACAAAACAACTAAGATTTGTTTAACACGTAAGGCAAAAAAAAAAAAAAAAAAAAAAAATCTCATATTGTGTCTCAAAATTAAAGTCTATATATATATAAATATATATATAAGTTGTTCATCTTGAAGTAGATATGAAGATATTTGATATAAATTGGTAATTAAGATATATTAGAAATCTTACCCCAAAAATATGTACATAGCGATAAACCAGAGACGAAAATAAAACTGGACAAAAAAAAATTATCATCCAAATTTCTTACGTTCATTGAGCTCAGTTAAGAAAATTTCAATAAATGAATAAAATCGAAATGTAGGATATCATAAAGAGAATTAGGAAAATTTCTTTTTCTAAGAGGAGAAAAGAAAAAGGTAATGGATATGGGAATAAGCTAACTTCTGGTTTCAACAACTTAATTTAGAATCTTTTTTGAAAGATTTTGGTAGCCCTGAAAAGGGCTGTTTCTGTAAGAATTTTGATTCGGCAAACTCATTTCTTCTTTGGAGTCTTTGCCTTTTTGGGTTTAACTGTAGTTTTATTCTTCTTGGGCGACTTTGTCGCTTTCTTAGTAGGTTTAGTAGCTGTGGATTTCTTTGTAGCTGGTTTCTTTGCCTTTGGTTTCACCGCTTTCTTCTCACTTGTAGCTTTCTTTGCAGTACCGGTCTTCTTCCCAACAGGCTTCTTCGGAGTGGTGGCTTTCTTGGGTTTAGCTGCTTTAGGTTTAACCGCTTTCTTTACCGTAGTAGGCTTCTTTTTGGCAGGTTTCACCTCTTCCCCAATCTTAAACGATCCAGATGCACCGGTTCCCTTGGATTGTTTAAGACTCTTATTCTTCACGCCAGCCTTCAGTGCTAGTTTAAGGTGAGTATTGACAGTCTTTGCATCGCTTCCCACGTTGAAATTTGCCAAAATATACTTCAGTATGGCCTGTCTAGATGAACCTCCACGTTCCTTCAGTGTGCCTATAGCTTTACTAACCATTTCACTGTATTTCGGATGAAGCGCAGGTTTCTTTGCATTTGCCGGAGCCTTCTTCTTCGGCGACTTAGCTGGGGTCTTAACCGATATCTCTTCTGCCATTTTGAATGATTTCAATACAATACCACGAAATTTCTCGCAACACAGTATTTATTCATTACAACGCGAACCTCGGAGAGAGCACCAAGACATTTAACTAAATACGTATGTAGTCGATAGGAGAAAACGAAGATGTGCTTTTTAGAAGACTTTAGATCTCGCGTGTCTAGTAAATGTAGATAAAATATTTGCATAACGGGCATCAAAATGTTCAATGGATATCAGACTATAAGAGGCTGAATATTTCATTGGACAGAAGATATCTGATCAATTTTATTGTCGAAAATACACGTCAAATGTTGTACCTAAGGTAGTAAAACCATCTTTGTAAGATTTACTGCAATGGGATTTGAGAAAAGAAAAAACAGTTTTTGATAGAGAAATGTCCTTTTAAAAGAGTTTCACCTTCATAATAGCCAGGCGAAGAGAAAAACAACAGAAAAATTCGACCTCAAAGAAGATGGAAGCACACAAATTCACGAATGTCAATTTCAAGAAACGTATCTTATGAAAAAGTTGTCAGATCTTTCTACAGAATTAAGGCTTATATAAAGCAATAACAGTGTGACTACGAATTTAAAAAAATATATAATTAAACACATTGGAAATTATTTCGATATTTCACCAATATCCGTTTAAAGAGGGCGGTGGAGGTAGCAGAGTATATGACAACAAACTTATCAAGCATAGTACATGGAAAGAGGAAAAACTAAAATGAAAGATTAATATCTATAAATACCATAGTTAATGTGATAATTTAAACAAAACAACTAAGATTTGTTTAACACGTAAGGCAAAAAAAAAAAAAAAAAAAAAATGTCATATTGTGTCTCAAAATTAAAGTCTATATATATATAAATATATATATAAGTTGTTCATCTTGAAGTAGATATGAAGATATTTGATATAAATTGGTAATTAAGATATATTAGAAATCTTACCCCAAAAATATGTACATAGCGATAAACCAGAGACGAAAATAAAACTGGACAAAAAAAAATTATCATCCAAATTTCTTACGTTCATTGAGCTCAGTTAAGAAAATTTCAATAAATGAATAAAATCGAAATGTAGGATATCATAAAGAGAATTAGGAAAATTTCTTTTTCTAAGAGGAGAAAAGAAAAAGGTAATGGATATGGGAATAAGCTAACTTCTGGTTTCAACAACTTAATTTAGAATCTTTTTTGAAAGATTTTGGTAGCCCTGAAAAGGGCTGTTTCTGTAAGAATTTTGATTCGGCAAACTCATTTCTTCTTTGGAGTCTTTGCCTTTTTGGGTTTAACTGTAGTTTTATTCTTCTTGGGCGACTTTGTCGCTTTCTTAGTAGGTTTAGTAGCTGTGGATTTCTTTGTAGCTGGTTTCTTTGCCTTTGGTTTCACCGCTTTCTTCTCACTTGTAGCTTTCTTTGCAGTACCGGTCTTCTTCCCAACAGGCTTCTTCGGAGTGGTGGCTTTCTTGGGTTTAGCTGCTTTAGGTTTAACCGCTTTCTTTACCGTAGTAGGCTTCTTTTTGGCAGGTTTCACCTCTTCCCCAATCTTAAACGATCCAGATGCACCGGTTCCCTTGGATTGTTTAAGACTCTTATTCTTCACGCCAGCCTTCAGTGCTAGTTTAAGGTGAGTATTGACAGTCTTTGCATCGCTTCCCACGTTGAAATTTGCCAAAATATACTTCAGTATGGCCTGTCTAGATGAACCTCCACGTTCCTTCAGTGTGCCTATAGCTTTACTAACCATTTCACTGTATTTCGGATGAAGCGCAGGTTTCTTTGCATTTGCCGGAGCCTTCTTCTTCGGCGACTTAGCTGGGGTCTTAACCGATATTTCTTCTGCCATTTTGAATGATTTCAATACAATACCACGAAATTTCTCGCAACACAGTATTTATTCATTACAACGCGAACCTCGGAGAGAGCACCAAGACATTTAACTAAATACGTATGTAGTCGATAGGAGAAAACGAAGATGTGCTTTTTAGAAGACTTTAGATCTCGCGTGTCTAGTAAATGTAGATAAAATATTTGCATAACGGGCATCAAAATGTTCAATGGATATCAGACTATAAGAGGCTGAATATTTCATTGGACAGAAGATATCTGATCAATTTTATTGTCGAAAATACACGTCAAATGTTGTACCTAAGGTAGTAAAACCATCTTTGTAAGATTTACTGCAATGGGATTTGAGAAAAGAAAAAACAGTTTTTGATAGAGAAATGTCCTTTTAAAAGAGTTTCACCTTCATAATAGCCAGGCGAAGAGAAAAACAACAGAAAAATTCGACCTCAAAGAAGATGGAAGCACACAAATTCACGAATGTCAATTTCAAGAAACGTATCTTATGAAAAAGTTGTCAGATCTTTCTACAGAATTAAGGCTTATATAAAGCAATAACAGTGTGACTACGAATTTAAAAAAATATATAATTAAACACATTGGAAATTATTTCGATATTTCACCAATATCCGTTTAAAGAGGGCGGTGGAGGTAGCAGAGTATATGACAACAAACTTATCAAGCATAGTACATGGAAAGAGGAAAAACTAAAATGAAAGATTAATATCTATAAATACCATAGTTAATGTGATAATTTAAACAAAACAACTAAGATTTGTTTAACACGTAAGGCAAAAAAAAAAAAAAAAAAAAAAAAAATCTCATATTGTGTCTCAAAATTAAAGTCTATATATATATAAATATATATATAAGTTGTTCATCTTGAAGTAGATATGAAGATATTTGATATAAATTGGTAATTAAGATATATTAGAAATCTTACCCCAAAAATATGTACATAGCGATAAACCAGAGACGAAAATAAAACTGGACAAAAAAAAATTATCATCCAAATTTCTTACGTTCATTGAGCTCAGTTAAGAAAATTTCAATAAATGAATAAAATCGAAATGTAGGATATCATAAAGAGAATTAGGAAAATTTCTTTTTCTAAGAGGAGAAAAGAAAAAGGTAATGGATATGGGAATAAGCTAACTTCTGGTTTCAACAACTTAATTTAGAATCTTTTTTGAAAGATTTTGGTAGCCCTGAAAAGGGCTGTTTCTGTAAGAATTTTGATTCGGCAAACTCATTTCTTCTTTGGAGTCTTTGCCTTTTTGGGTTTAACTGTAGTTTTATTCTTCTTGGGCGACTTTGTCGCTTTCTTAGTAGGTTTAGTAGCTGTGGATTTCTTTGTAGCTGGTTTCTTTGCCTTTGGTTTCACCGCTTTCTTCTCACTTGTAGCTTTCTTTGCAGTACCGGTCTTCTTCCCAACAGGCTTCTTCGGAGTGGTGGCTTTCTTGGGTTTAGCTGCTTTAGGTTTAACCGCTTTCTTTACCGTAGTAGGCTTCTTTTTGGCAGGTTTCACCTCTTCCCCAATCTTAAACGATCCAGATGCACCGGTTCCCTTGGATTGTTTAAGACTCTTATTCTTCACGCCAGCCTTCAGTGCTAGTTTAAGGTGAGTATTGACAGTCTTTGCATCGCTTCCCACGTTGAAATTTGCCAAAATATACTTCAGTATGGCCTGTCTAGATGAACCTCCACGTTCCTTCAGTGTGCCTATAGCTTTACTAACCATTTCACTGTATTTCGGATGAAGCGCAGGTTTCTTTGCATTTGCCGGAGCCTTCTTCTTCGGCGACTTAGCTGGGGTCTTAACCGATATTTCTTCTGCCATTTTGAATGATTTCAATACAATACCACGAAATTTCTCGCAACACAGTATTTATTCATTACAACGCGAACCTCGGAGAGAGCACCAAGACATTTAACTAAATACGTATGTAGTCGATAGGAGAAAACGAAGATGTGCTTTTTAGAAGACTTTAGATCTCGCGTGTCTAGTAAATGTAGATAAAATATTTGCATAACGGGCATCAAAATGTTCAATGGATATCAGACTATAAGAGGCTGAATATTTCATTGGACAGAAGATATCTGATCAATTTTATTGTCGAAAATACACGTCAAATGTTGTACCTAAGGTAGTAAAACCATCTTTGTAAGATTTACTGCAATGGAATTTGAGAAAAGAAAAAACAGTTTTTGATAGAGAAATGTCCTTTTAAAAGAGTTTCACCTTCATAATAGCCAGGCGAAGAGAAAAACAACAGAAAAATTCGACCTCAAAGAAGATGGAAGCACACAAATTCACGAATGTCAATTTCAAGAAACGTATCTTATGAAAAAGTTGTCAGATCTTTCTACAGAATTAAGGCTTATATAAAGCAATAACAGTGTGACTACGAATTTAAAAAAATATATAATTAAACACATTGGAAATTATTTCGATATTTCACCAATATCCGTTTAAAGAGGGCGGTGGAGGTAGCAGAGTATATGACAACAAACTTATCAAGCATAGTACATGGAAAGAGGAAAAACTAAAATGAAAGATTAATATCTATAAATACCATAGTTAATGTGATAATTTAAACAAAACAACTAAGATTTGTTTAACACGTAAGGCAAAAAAAAAAAAAAAAAAAAAAAAATCTCATATTGTGTCTCAAAATTAAAGTCTATATATATATAAATATATATATAAGTTGTTCATCTTGAAGTAGATATGAAGATATTTGATATAAATTGGTAATTAAGATATATTAGAAATCTTACCCCAAAAATATGTACATAGCGATAAACCAGAGACGAAAATAAAACTGGACAAAAAAAAATTATCATCCAAATTTCTTACGTTCATTGAGCTCAGTTAAGAAAATTTCAATAAATGAATAAAATCGAAATGTAGGATATCATAAAGAGAATTAGGAAAATTTCTTTTTCTAAGAGGAGAAAAGAAAAAGGTAATGGATATGGGAATAAGCTAACTTCTGGTTTCAACAACTTAATTTAGAATCTTTTTTGAAAGATTTTGGTAGCCCTGAAAAGGGCTGTTTCTGTAAGAATTTTGATTCGGCAAACTCATTTCTTCTTTGGAGTCTTTGCCTTTTTGGGTTTAACTGTAGTTTTATTCTTCTTGGGCGACTTTGTCGCTTTCTTAGTAGGTTTAGTAGCTGTGGATTTCTTTGTAGCTGGTTTCTTTGCCTTTGGTTTCACCGCTTTCTTCTCACTTGTAGCTTTCTTTGCAGTACCGGTCTTCTTCCCAACAGGCTTCTTCGGAGTGGTGGCTTTCTTGGGTTTAGCTGCTTTAGGTTTAACCGCTTTCTTTACCGTAGTAGGCTTCTTTTTGGCAGGTTTCACCTCTTCCCCAATCTTAAACGATCCAGATGCACCGGTTCCCTTGGATTGTTTAAGACTCTTATTCTTCACGCCAGCCTTCAGTGCTAGTTTAAGGTGAGTATTGACAGTCTTTGCATCGCTTCCCACGTTGAAATTTGCCAAAATATACTTCAGTATGGCCTGTCTAGATGAACCTCCACGTTCCTTCAGTGTGCCTATAGCTTTACTAACCATTTCACTGTATTTCGGATGAAGCGCAGGTTTCTTTGCATTTGCCGGAGCCTTCTTCTTCGGCGACTTAGCTGGGGTCTTAACCGATATTTCTTCTGCCATTTTGAATGATTTCAATACAATACCACGAAATTTCTCGCAACACAGTATTTATTCATTACAACGCGAACCTCGGAGAGAGCACCAAGACATTTAACTAAATACGTATGTAGTCGATAGGAGAAAACGAAGATGTGCTTTTTAGAAGACTTTAGATCTCGCGTGTCTAGTAAATGTAGATAAAATATTTGCATAACGGGCATCAAAATGTTCAATGGATATCAGACTATAAGAGGCTGAATATTTCATTGGACAGAAGATATCTGATCAATTTTATTGTCGAAAATACACGTCAAATGTTGTACCTAAGGTAGTAAAACCATCTTTGTAAGATTTACTGCAATGGGATTTGAGAAAAGAAAAAACAGTTTTTGATAGAGAAATGTCCTTTTAAAAGAGTTTCACCTTCATAATAGCCAGGCGAAGAGAAAAACAACAGAAAAATTCGACCTCAAAGAAGATGGAAGCACACAAATTCACGAATGTCAATTTCAAGAAACGTATCTTATGAAAAAGTTGTCAGATCTTTCTACAGAATTAAGGCTTATATAAAGCAATAACAGTGTGACTACGAATTTAAAAAAATATATAATTAAACACATTGGAAATTATTTCGATATTTCACCAATATCCGTTTAAAGAGGGCGGTGGAGGTAGCAGAGTATATGACAACAAACTTATCAAGCATAGTACATGGAAAGAGGAAAAACTAAAATGAAAGATTAATATCTATAAATACCATAGTTAATGTGATAATTTAAACAAAACAACTAAGATTTGTTTAACACGTAAGGCAAAAAAAAAAAAAAAAAAAAAAAAATCTCATATTGTGTCTCAAAATTAAAGTCTATATATATATAAATATATATATAAGTTGTTCATCTTGAAGTAGATATGAAGATATTTGATATAAATTGGTAATTAAGATATATTAGAAATCTTACCCCAAAAATATGTACATAGCGATAAACCAGAGACGAAAATAAAACTGGACAAAAAAAAATTATCATCCAAATTTCTTACGTTCATTGAGCTCAGTTAAGAAAATTTCAATAAATGAATAAAATCGAAATGTAGGATATCATAAAGAGAATTAGGAAAATTTCTTTTTCTAAGAGGAGAAAAGAAAAAGGTAATGGATATGGGAATAAGCTAACTTCTGGTTTCAACAACTTAATTTAGAATCTTTTTTGAAAGATTTTGGTAGCCCTGAAAAGGGCTGTTTCTGTAAGAATTTTGATTCGGCAAACTCATTTCTTCTTTGGAGTCTTTGCCTTTTTGGGTTTAACTGTAGTTTTATTCTTCTTGGGCGACTTTGTCGCTTTCTTAGTAGGTTTAGTAGCTGTGGATTTCTTTGTAGCTGGTTTCTTTGCCTTTGGTTTCACCGCTTTCTTCTCACTTGTAGCTTTCTTTGCAGTACCGGTCTTCTTCCCAACAGGCTTCTTCGGAGTGGTGGCTTTCTTGGGTTTAGCTGCTTTAGGTTTAACCGCTTTCTTTACCGTAGTAGGCTTCTTTTTGGCAGGTTTCACCTCTTCCCCAATCTTAAACGATCCAGATGCACCGGTTCCCTTGGATTGTTTAAGACTCTTATTCTTCACGCCAGCCTTCAGTGCTAGTTTAAGGTGAGTATTGACAGTCTTTGCATCGCTTCCCACGTTGAAATTTGCCAAAATATACTTCAGTATGGCCTGTCTAGATGAACCTCCACGTTCCTTCAGTGTGCCTATAGCTTTACTAACCATTTCACTGTATTTCGGATGAAGCGCAGGTTTCTTTGCATTTGCCGGAGCCTTCTTCTTCGGCGACTTAGCTGGGGTCTTAACCGATATTTCTTCTGCCATTTTGAATGATTTCAATACAATACCACGAAATTTCTCGCAACACAGTATTTATTCATTACAACGCGAACCTCGGAGAGAGCACCAAGACATTTAACTAAATACGTATGTAGTCGATAGGAGAAAACGAAGATGTGCTTTTTAGAAGACTTTAGATCTCGCGTGTCTAGTAAATGTAGATAAAATATTTGCATAACGGGCATCAAAATGTTCAATGGATATCAGACTATAAGAGGCTGAATATTTCATTGGACAGAAGATATCTGATCAATTTTATTGTCGAAAATACACGTCAAATGTTGTACCTAAGGTAGTAAAACCATCTTTGTAAGATTTACTGCAATGGGATTTGAGAAAAGAAAAAACAGTTTTTGATAGAGAAATGTCCTTTTAAAAGAGTTTCACCTTCATAATAGCCAGGCGAAGAGAAAAACAACAGAAAAATTCGACCTCAAAGAAGATGGAAGCACACAAATTCACGAATGTCAATTTCAAGAAACGTATCTTATGAAAAAGTTGTCAGATCTTTCTACAGAATTAAGGCTTATATAAAGCAATAACAGTGTGACTACGAATTTAAAAAAATATATAATTAAACACATTGGAAATTATTTCGATATTTCACCAATATCCGTTTAAAGAGGGCGGTGGAGGTAGCAGAGTATATGACAACAAACTTATCAAGCATAGTACATGGAAAGAGGAAAAACTAAAATGAAAGATTAATATCTATAAATACCATAGTTAATGTGATAATTTAAACAAAACAACTAAGATTTGTTTAACACGTAAGGCAAAAAAAAAAAAAAAAAAAAAAAAATCTCATATTGTGTCTCAAAATTAAAGTCTATATATATATAAATATATATATAAATATATATATAAGTTGTTCATCTTGAAGTAGATATGAAGATATTTGATATAAATTGGTAATTAAGATATATTAGAAATCTTACCCCAAAAATATGTACATAGCGATAAACCAGAGACGAAAATAAAACTGGACAAAAAAAAATTATCATCCAAATTTCTTACGTTCATTGAGCTCAGTTAAGAAAATTTCAATAAATGAATAAAATCGAAATGTAGGATATCATAAAGAGAATTAGGAAAATTTCTTTTTCTAAGAGGAGAAAAGAAAAAGGTAATGGATATGGGAATAAGCTAACTTCTGGTTTCAACAACTTAATTTAGAATCTTTTTTGAAAGATTTTGGTAGCCCTGAAAAGGGCTGTTTCTGTAAGAATTTTGATTCGGCAAACTCATTTCTTCTTTGGAGTCTTTGCCTTTTTGGGTTTAACTGTAGTTTTATTCTTCTTGGGCGACTTTGTCGCTTTCTTAGTAGGTTTAGTAGCTGTGGATTTCTTTGTAGCTGGTTTCTTTGCCTTTGGTTTCACCGCTTTCTTCTCACTTGTAGCTTTCTTTGCAGTACCGGTCTTCTTCCCAACAGGCTTCTTCGGAGTGGTGGCTTTCTTGGGTTTAGCTGCTTTAGGTTTAACCGCTTTCTTTACCGTAGTAGGCTTCTTTTTGGCAGGTTTCACCTCTTCCCCAATCTTAAACGATCCAGATGCACCGGTTCCCTTGGATTGTTTAAGACTCTTATTCTTCACGCCAGCCTTCAGTGCTAGTTTAAGGTGAGTATTGACAGTCTTTGCATCGCTTCCCACGTTGAAATTTGCCAAAATATACTTCAGTATGGCCTGTCTAGATGAACCTCCACGTTCCTTCAGTGTGCCTATAGCTTTACTAACCATTTCACTGTATTTCGGATGAAGCGCAGGTTTCTTTGCATTTGCCGGAGCCTTCTTCTTCGGCGACTTAGCTGGGGTCTTAACCGATATTTCTTCTGCCATTTTGAATGATTTCAATACAATACCACGAAATTTCTCGCAACACAGTATTTATTCATTACAACGCGAACCTCGGAGAGAGCACCAAGACATTTAACTAAATACGTATGTAGTCGATAGGAGAAAACGAAGATCTGCTTTTTAGAAGACTTTAGATCTCGCGTGTCTAGTAAATGTAGATAAAATATTTGCATAACGGGCATCAAAATGTTCAATGGATATCAGACTATAAGAGGCTGAATATTTCATTGGACAGAAGATATCTGATCAATTTTATTGTCGAAAATACACGTCAAATGTTGTACCTAAGGTAGTAAAACCATCTTTGTAAGATTTACTGCAATGGGATTTGAGAAAAGAAAAAACAGTTTTTGATAGAGAAATGTCCTTTTAAAAGAGTTTCACCTTCATAATAGCCAGGCGAAGAGAAAAACAACAGAAAAATTCGACCTCAAAGAAGATGGAAGCACACAAATTCACGAATGTCAATTTCAAGAAACGTATCTTATGAAAAAGTTGTCAGATCTTTCTACAGAATTAAGGCTTATATAAAGCAATAACAGTGTGACTACGAATTTAAAAAAATATATAATTAAACACATTGGAAATTATTTCGATATTTCACCAATATCCGTTTAAAGAGGGCGGTGGAGGTAGCAGAGTATATGACAACAAACTTATCAAGCATAGTACATGGAAAGAGGAAAAACTAAAATGAAAGATTAATATCTATAAATACCATAGTTAATGTGATAATTTAAACAAAACAACTAAGATTTGTTTAACACGTAAGGCAAAAAAAAAAAAAAAAAAAAAAAATCTCATATTGTGTCTCAAAATTAAAGTCTATATATATATAAATATATATATAAATATATATATAAGTTGTTCATCTTGAAGTAGATATGAAGATATTTGATATAAATTGGTAATTAAGATATATTAGAAATCTTACCCCAAAAATATGTACATAGCGATAAACCAGAGACGAAAATAAAACTGGACAAAAAAAAATTATCATCCAAATTTCTTACGTTCATTGAGCTCAGTTAAGAAAATTTCAATAAATGAATAAAATCGAAATGTAGGATATCATAAAGAGAATTAGGAAAATTTCTTTTTCTAAGAGGAGAAAAGAAAAAGGTAATGGATATGGGAATAAGCTAACTTCTGGTTTCAACAACTTAATTTAGAATCTTTTTTGAAAGATTTTGGTAGCCCTGAAAAGGGCTGTTTCTGTAAGAATTTTGATTCGGCAAACTCATTTCTTCTTTGGAGTCTTTGCCTTTTTGGGTTTAACTGTAGTTTTATTCTTCTTGGGCGACTTTGTCGCTTTCTTAGTAGGTTTAGTAGCTGTGGATTTCTTTGTAGCTGGTTTCTTTGCCTTTGGTTTCACCGCTTTCTTCTCACTTGTAGCTTTCTTTGCAGTACCGGTCTTCTTCCCAACAGGCTTCTTCGGAGTGGTGGCTTTCTTGGGTTTAGCTGCTTTAGGTTTAACCGCTTTCTTTACCGTAGTAGGCTTCTTTTTGGCAGGTTTCACCTCTTCCCCAATCTTAAACGATCCAGATGCACCGGTTCCCTTGGATTGTTTAAGACTCTTATTCTTCACGCCAGCCTTCAGTGCTAGTTTAAGGTGAGTATTGACAGTCTTTGCATCGCTTCCCACGTTGAAATTTGCCAAAATATACTTCAGTATGGCCTGTCTAGATGAACCTCCACGTTCCTTCAGTGTGCCTATAGCTTTACTAACCATTTCACTGTATTTCGGATGAAGCGCAGGTTTCTTTGCATTTGCCGGAGCCTTCTTCTTCGGCGACTTAGCTGGGGTCTTAACCGATATTTCTTCTGCCATTTTGAATGATTTCAATACAATACCACGAAATTTCTCGCAACACAGTATTTATTCATTACAACGCGAACCTCGGAGAGAGCACCAAGACATTTAACTAAATACGTATGTAGTCGATAGGAGAAAACGAAGATGTGCTTTTTAGAAGACTTTAGATCTCGCGTGTCTAGTAAATGTAGATAAAATATTTGCATAACGGGCATCAAAATGTTCAATGGATATCAGACTATAAGAGGCTGAATATTTCATTGGACAGAAGATATCTGATCAATTTTATTGTCGAAAATACACGTCAAATGTTGTACCTAAGGTAGTAAAACCATCTTTGTAAGATTTACTGCAATGGGATTTGAGAAAAGAAAAAACAGTTTTTGATAGAGAAATGTCCTTTTAAAAGAGTTTCACCTTCATAATAGCCAGGCGAAGAGAAAAACAACAGAAAAATTCGACCTCAAAGAAGATGGAAGCACACAAATTCACGAATGTCAATTTCAAGAAACGTATCTTATGAAAAAGTTGTCAGATCTTTCTACAGAATTAAGGCTTATATAAAGCAATAACAGTGTGACTACGAATTTAAAAAAATATATAATTAAACACATTGGAAATTATTTCGATATTTCACCAATATCCGTTTAAAGAGGGCGGTGGAGGTAGCAGAGTATATGACAACAAACTTATCAAGCATAGTACATGGAAAGAGGAAAAACTAAAATGAAAGATTAATATCTATAAATACCATAGTTAATGTGATAATTTAAACAAAACAACTAAGATTTGTTTAACACGTAAGGCAAAAAAAAAAAAAAAAAAAAAAAAAATCTCATATTGTGTCTCAAAATTAAAGTCTATATATATATAAATATATATATAAGTTGTTCATCTTGAAGTAGATATGAAGATATTTGATATAAATTGGTAATTAAGATATATTAGAAATCTTACCCCAAAAATATGTACATAGCGATAAACCAGAGACGAAAATAAAACTGGACAAAAAAAAATTATCATCCAAATTTCTTACGTTCATTGAGCTCAGTTAAGAAAATTTCAATAAATGAATAAAATCGAAATGTAGGATATCATAAAGAGAATTAGGAAAATTTCTTTTTCTAAGAGGAGAAAAGAAAAAGGTAATGGATATGGGAATAAGCTAACTTCTGGTTTCAACAACTTAATTTAGAATCTTTTTTGAAAGATTTTGGTAGCCCTGAAAAGGGCTGTTTCTGTAAGAATTTTGATTCGGCAAACTCATTTCTTCTTTGGAGTCTTTGCCTTTTTGGGTTTAACTGTAGTTTTATTCTTCTTGGGCGACTTTGTCGCTTTCTTAGTAGGTTTAGTAGCTGTGGATTTCTTTGTAGCTGGTTTCTTTGCCTTTGGTTTCACCGCTTTCTTCTCACTTGTAGCTTTCTTTGCAGTACCGGTCTTCTTCCCAACAGGCTTCTTCGGAGTGGTGGCTTTCTTGGGTTTAGCTGCTTTAGGTTTAACCGCTTTCTTTACCGTAGTAGGCTTCTTTTTGGCAGGTTTCACCTCTTCCCCAATCTTAAACGATCCAGATGCACCGGTTCCCTTGGATTGTTTAAGACTCTTATTCTTCACGCCAGCCTTCAGTGCTAGTTTAAGGTGAGTATTGACAGTCTTTGCATCGCTTCCCACGTTGAAATTTGCCAAAATATACTTCAGTATGGCCTGTCTAGATGAACCTCCACGTTCCTTCAGTGTGCCTATAGCTTTACTAACCATTTCACTGTATTTCGGATGAAGCGCAGGTTTCTTTGCATTTGCCGGAGCCTTCTTCTTCGGCGACTTAGCTGGGGTCTTAACCGATATTTCTTCTGCCATTTTGAATGATTTCAATACAATACCACGAAATTTCTCGCAACACAGTATTTATTCATTACAACGCGAACCTCGGAGAGAGCACCAAGACATTTAACTAAATACGTATGTAGTCGATAGGAGAAAACGAAGATGTGCTTTTTAGAAGACTTTAGATCTCGCGTGTCTAGTAAATGTAGATAAAATATTTGCATAACGGGCATCAAAATGTTCAATGGATATCAGACTATAAGAGGCTGAATATTTCATTGGACAGAAGATATCTGATCAATTTTATTGTCGAAAATACACGTCAAATGTTGTACCTAAGGTAGTAAAACCATCTTTGTAAGATTTACTGCAATGGGATTTGAGAAAAGAAAAAACAGTTTTTGATAGAGAAATGTCCTTTTAAAAGAGTTTCACCTTCATAATAGCCAGGCGAAGAGAAAAACAACAGAAAAATTCGACCTCAAAGAAGATGGAAGCACACAAATTCACGAATGTCAATTTCAAGAAACGTATCTTATGAAAAAGTTGTCAGATCTTTCTACAGAATTAAGGCTTATATAAAGCAATAACAGTGTGACTACGAATTTAAAAAAATATATAATTAAACACATTGGAAATTATTTCGATATTTCACCAATATCCGTTTAAAGAGGGCGGTGGAGGTAGCAGAGTATATGACAACAAACTTATCAAGCATAGTACATGGAAAGAGGAAAAACTAAAATGAAAGATTAATATCTATAAATACCATAGTTAATGTGATAATTTAAACAAAACAACTAAGATTTGTTTAACACGTAAGGCAAAAAAAAAAAAAAAAAAAAATCTCATATTGTGTCTCAAAATTAAAGTCTATATATATATAAATATATATATAAGTTGTTCATCTTGAAGTAGATATGAAGATATTTGATATAAATTGGTAATTAAGATATATTAGAAATCTTACCCCAAAAATATGTACATAGCGATAAACCAGAGACGAAAATAAAACTGGACAAAAAAAAATTATCATCCAAATTTCTTACGTTCATTGAGCTCAGTTAAGAAAATTTCAATAAATGAATAAAATCGAAATGTAGGATATCATAAAGAGAATTAGGAAAATTTCTTTTTCTAAGAGGAGAAAAGAAAAAGGTAATGGATATGGGAATAAGCTAACTTCTGGTTTCAACAACTTAATTTAGAATCTTTTTTGAAAGATTTTGGTAGCCCTGAAAAGGGCTGTTTCTGTAAGAATTTTGATTCGGCAAACTCATTTCTTCTTTGGAGTCTTTGCCTTTTTGGGTTTAACTGTAGTTTTATTCTTCTTGGGCGACTTTGTCGCTTTCTTAGTAGGTTTAGTAGCTGTGGATTTCTTTGTAGCTGGTTTCTTTGCCTTTGGTTTCACCGCTTTCTTCTCACTTGTAGCTTTCTTTGCAGTACCGGTCTTCTTCCCAACAGGCTTCTTCGGAGTGGTGGCTTTCTTGGGTTTAGCTGCTTTAGGTTTAACCGCTTTCTTTACCGTAGTAGGCTTCTTTTTGGCAGGTTTCACCTCTTCCCCAATCTTAAACGATCCAGATGCACCGGTTCCCTTGGATTGTTTAAGACTCTTATTCTTCACGCCAGCCTTCAGTGCTAGTTTAAGGTGAGTATTGACAGTCTTTGCATCGCTTCCCACGTTGAAATTTGCCAAAATATACTTCAGTATGGCCTGTCTAGATGAACCTCCACGTTCCTTCAGTGTGCCTATAGCTTTACTAACCATTTCACTGTATTTCGGATGAAGCGCAGGTTTCTTTGCATTTGCCGGAGCCTTCTTCTTCGGCGACTTAGCTGGGGTCTTAACCGATATTTCTTCTGCCATTTTGAATGATTTCAATACAATACCACGAAATTTCTCGCAACACAGTATTTATTCATTACAACGCGAACCTCGGAGAGAGCACCAAGACATTTAACTAAATACGTATGTAGTCGATAGGAGAAAACGAAGATGTGCTTTTTAGAAGACTTTAGATCTCGCGTGTCTAGTAAATGTAGATAAAATATTTGCATAACGGGCATCAAAATGTTCAATGGATATCAGACTATAAGAGGCTGAATATTTCATTGGACAGAAGATATCTGATCAATTTTATTGTCGAAAATACACGTCAAATGTTGTACCTAAGGTAGTAAAACCATCTTTGTAAGATTTACTGCAATGGGATTTGAGAAAAGAAAAAACAGTTTTTGATAGAGAAATGTCCTTTTAAAAGAGTTTCACCTTCATAATAGCCAGGCGAAGAGAAAAACAACAGAAAAATTCGACCTCAAAGAAGATGGAAGCACACAAATTCACGAATGTCAATTTCAAGAAACGTATCTTATGAAAAAGTTGTCAGATCTTTCTACAGAATTAAGGCTTATATAAAGCAATAACAGTGTGACTACGAATTTAAAAAAATATATAATTAAACACATTGGAAATTATTTCGATATTTCACCAATATCCGTTTAAAGAGGGCGGTGGAGGTAGCAGAGTATATGACAACAAACTTATCAAGCATAGTACATGGAAAGAGGAAAAACTAAAATGAAAGATTAATATCTATAAATACCATAGTTAATGTGATAATTTAAACAAAACAACTAAGATTTGTTTAACACGTAAGGCAAAAAAAAAAAAAAAAAAAAATCTCATATTGTGTCTCAAAATTAAAGTCTATATATATATAAATATATATATAAGTTGTTCATCTTGAAGTAGATATGAAGATATTTGATATAAATTGGTAATTAAGATATATTAGAAATCTTACCCCAAAAATATGTACATAGCGATAAACCAGAGACGAAAATAAAACTGGACAAAAAAAAATTATCATCCAAATTTCTTACGTTCATTGAGCTCAGTTAAGAAAATTTCAATAAATGAATAAAATCGAAATGTAGGATATCATAAAGAGAATTAGGAAAATTTCTTTTTCTAAGAGGAGAAAAGAAAAAGGTAATGGATATGGGAATAAGCTAACTTCTGGTTTCAACAACTTAATTTAGAATCTTTTTTGAAAGATTTTGGTAGCCCTGAAAAGGGCTGTTTCTGTAAGAATTTTGATTCGGCAAACTCATTTCTTCTTTGGAGTCTTTGCCTTTTTGGGTTTAACTGTAGTTTTATTCTTCTTGGGCGACTTTGTCGCTTTCTTAGTAGGTTTAGTAGCTGTGGATTTCTTTGTAGCTGGTTTCTTTGCCTTTGGTTTCACCGCTTTCTTCTCACTTGTAGCTTTCTTTGCAGTACCGGTCTTCTTCCCAACAGGCTTCTTCGGAGTGGTGGCTTTCTTGGGTTTAGCTGCTTTAGGTTTAACCGCTTTCTTTACCGTAGTAGGCTTCTTTTTGGCAGGTTTCACCTCTTCCCCAATCTTAAACGATCCAGATGCACCGGTTCCCTTGGATTGTTTAAGACTCTTATTCTTCACGCCAGCCTTCAGTGCTAGTTTAAGGTGAGTATTGACAGTCTTTGCATCGCTTCCCACGTTGAAATTTGCCAAAATATACTTCAGTATGGCCTGTCTAGATGAACCTCCACGTTCCTTCAGTGTGCCTATAGCTTTACTAACCATTTCACTGTATTTCGGATGAAGCGCAGGTTTCTTTGCATTTGCCGGAGCCTTCTTCTTCGGCGACTTAGCTGGGGTCTTAACCGATATTTCTTCTGCCATTTTGAATGATTTCAATACAATACCACGAAATTTCTCGCAACACAGTATTTATTCATTACAACGCGAACCTCGGAGAGAGCACCAAGACATTTAACTAAATACGTATGTAGTCGATAGGAGAAAACGAAGATGTGCTTTTTAGAAGACTTTAGATCTCGCGTGTCTAGTAAATGTAGATAAAATATTTGCATAACGGGCATCAAAATGTTCAATGGATATCAGACTATAAGAGGCTGAATATTTCATTGGACAGAAGATATCTGATCAATTTTATTGTCGAAAATACACGTCAAATGTTGTACCTAAGGTAGTAAAACCATCTTTGTAAGATTTACTGCAATGGGATTTGAGAAAAGAAAAAACAGTTTTTGATAGAGAAATGTCCTTTTAAAAGAGTTTCACCTTCATAATAGCCAGGCGAAGAGAAAAACAACAGAAAAATTCGACCTCAAAGAAGATGGAAGCACACAAATTCACGAATGTCAATTTCAAGAAACGTATCTTATGAAAAAGTTGTCAGATCTTTCTACAGAATTAAGGCTTATATAAAGCAATAACAGTGTGACTACGAATTTAAAAAAATATATAATTAAACACATTGGAAATTATTTCGATATTTCACCAATATCCGTTTAAAGAGGGCGGTGGAGGTAGCAGAGTATATGACAACAAACTTATCAAGCATAGTACATGGAAAGAGGAAAAACTAAAATGAAAGATTAATATCTATAAATACCATAGTTAATGTGATAATTTAAACAAAACAACTAAGATTTGTTTAACACGTAAGGCAAAAAAAAAAAAAAAAAAAAAAATCTCATATTGTGTCTCAAAATTAAAGTCTATATATATATAAATATATATATAAGTTGTTCATCTTGAAGTAGATATGAAGATATTTGATATAAATTGGTAATTAAGATATATTAGAAATCTTACCCCAAAAATATGTACATAGCGATAAACCAGAGACGAAAATAAAACTGGACAAAAAAAAATTATCATCCAAATTTCTTACGTTCATTGAGCTCAGTTAAGAAAATTTCAATAAATGAATAAAATCGAAATGTAGGATATCATAAAGAGAATTAGGAAAATTTCTTTTTCTAAGAGGAGAAAAGAAAAAGGTAATGGATATGGGAATAAGCTAACTTCTGGTTTCAACAACTTAATTTAGAATCTTTTTTGAAAGATTTTGGTAGCCCTGAAAAGGGCTGTTTCTGTAAGAATTTTGATTCGGCAAACTCATTTCTTCTTTGGAGTCTTTGCCTTTTTGGGTTTAACTGTAGTTTTATTCTTCTTGGGCGACTTTGTCGCTTTCTTAGTAGGTTTAGTAGCTGTGGATTTCTTTGTAGCTGGTTTCTTTGCCTTTGGTTTCACCGCTTTCTTCTCACTTGTAGCTTTCTTTGCAGTACCGGTCTTCTTCCCAACAGGCTTCTTCGGAGTGGTGGCTTTCTTGGGTTTAGCTGCTTTAGGTTTAACCGCTTTCTTTACCGTAGTAGGCTTCTTTTTGGCAGGTTTCACCTCTTCCCCAATCTTAAACGATCCAGATGCACCGGTTCCCTTGGATTGTTTAAGACTCTTATTCTTCACGCCAGCCTTCAGTGCTAGTTTAAGGTGAGTATTGACAGTCTTTGCATCGCTTCCCACGTTGAAATTTGCCAAAATATACTTCAGTATGGCCTGTCTAGATGAACCTCCACGTTCCTTCAGTGTGCCTATAGCTTTACTAACCATTTCACTGTATTTCGGATGAAGCGCAGGTTTCTTTGCATTTGCCGGAGCCTTCTTCTTCGGCGACTTAGCTGGGGTCTTAACCGATATTTCTTCTGCCATTTTGAATGATTTCAATACAATACCACGAAATTTCTCGCAACACAGTATTTATTCATTACAACGCGAACCTCGGAGAGAGCACCAAGACATTTAACTAAATACGTATGTAGTCGATAGGAGAAAACGAAGATGTGCTTTTTAGAAGACTTTAGATCTCGCGTGTCTAGTAAATGTAGATAAAATATTTGCATAACGGGCATCAAAATGTTCAATGGATATCAGACTATAAGAGGCTGAATATTTCATTGGACAGAAGATATCTGATCAATTTTATTGTCGAAAATACACGTCAAATGTTGTACCTAAGGTAGTAAAACCATCTTTGTAAGATTTACTGCAATGGGATTTGAGAAAAGAAAAAACAGTTTTTGATAGAGAAATGTCCTTTTAAAA
Source organism: Mytilisepta virgata (assembly GCA_028015205.1). Lineage (NCBI taxonomy): Eukaryota > Metazoa > Mollusca > Bivalvia > Mytilida > Mytilidae > Mytilisepta > Mytilisepta virgata. Next base: position 75,400,262 of record CM051521.1, read on the forward strand.
GAGTTTCACCTTCATAATAGCCAGGCGAAGAGAAAAACAACAGAAAAATTCGACCTCAAAGAAGATGGAAGCACACAAATTCACGAATGTCAATTTCAAGAAACGTATCTTATGAAAAAGTTGTCAGATCTTTCTACAGAATTAAGGCTTATATAAAGCAATAACAGTGTGACTACGAATTTAAAAAAATATATAATTAAACACATTGGAAATTATTTCGATATTTCACCAATATCCGTTTAAAGAGGGCGGTGGAGGTAGCAGAGTATATGACAACAAACTTATCAAGCATAGTACATGGAAAGAGGAAAAACTAAAATGAAAGATTAATATCTATAAATACCATAGTTAATGTGATAATTTAAACAAAACAACTAAGATTTGTTTAACACGTAAGGCAAAAAAAAAAAAAAAAAAAAAAAAATCTCATATTGTGTCTCAAAATTAAAGTCTATATATATATAAATATATATATAAGTTGTTCATCTTGAAGTAGATATGAAGATATTTGATATAAATTGGTAATTAAGATATATTAGAAATCTTACCCCAAAAATATGTACATAGCGATAAACCAGAGACGAAAATAAAACTGGACAAAAAAAAATTATCATCCAAATTTCTTACGTTCATTGAGCTCAGTTAAGAAAATTTCAATAAATGAATAAAATCGAAATGTAGGATATCATAAAGAGAATTAGGAAAATTTCTTTTTCTAAGAGGAGAAAAGAAAAAGGTAATGGATATGGGAATAAGCTAACTTCTGGTTTCAACAACTTAATTTAGAATCTTTTTTGAAAGATTTTGGTAGCCCTGAAAAGGGCTGTTTCTGTAAGAATTTTGATTCGGCAAACTCATTTCTTCTTTGGAGTCTTTGCCTTTTTGGGTTTAACTGTAGTTTTATTCTTCTTGGGCGACTTTGTCGCTTTCTTAGTAGGTTTAGTAGCTGTGGATTTCTTTGTAGCTGGTTTCTTTGCCTTTGGTTTCACCGCTTTCTTCTCACTTGTAGCTTTCTTTGCAGTACCGGTCTTCTTCCCAACAGGCTTCTTCGGAGTGGTGGCTTTCTTGGGTTTAGCTGCTTTAGGTTTAACCGCTTTCTTTACCGTAGTAGGCTTCTTTTTGGCAGGTTTCACCTCTTCCCCAATCTTAAACGATCCAGATGCACCGGTTCCCTTGGATTGTTTAAGACTCTTATTCTTCACGCCAGCCTTCAGTGCTAGTTTAAGGTGAGTATTGACAGTCTTTGCATCGCTTCCCACGTTGAAATTTGCCAAAATATACTTCAGTATGGCCTGTCTAGATGAACCTCCACGTTCCTTCAGTGTGCCTATAGCTTTACTAACCATTTCACTGTATTTCGGATGAAGCGCAGGTTTCTTTGCATTTGCCGGAGCCTTCTTCTTCGGCGACTTAGCTGGGGTCTTAACCGATATTTCTTCTGCCATTTTGAATGATTTCAATACAATACCACGAAATTTCTCGCAACACAGTATTTATTCATTACAACGCGAACCTCGGAGAGAGCACCAAGACATTTAACTAAATACGTATGTAGTCGATAGGAGAAAACGAAGATGTGCTTTTTAGAAGACTTTAGATCTCGCGTGTCTAGTAAATGTAGATAAAATATTTGCATAACGGGCATCAAAATGTTCAATGGATATCAGACTATAAGAGGCTGAATATTTCATTGGACAGAAGATATCTGATCAATTTTATTGTCGAAAATACACGTCAAATGTTGTACCTAAGGTAGTAAAACCATCTTTGTAAGATTTACTGCAATGGGATTTGAGAAAAGAAAAAACAGTTTTTGATAGAGAAATGTCCTTTTAAAAGAGTTTCACCTTCATAATAGCCAGGCGAAGAGAAAAACAACAGAAAAATTCGACCTCAAAGAAGATGGAAGCACACAAATTCACGAATGTCAATTTCAAGAAACGTATCTTATGAAAAAGTTGTCAGATCTTTCTACAGAATTAAGGCTTATATAAAGCAATAACAGTGTGACTACGAATTTAAAAAAATATATAATTAAACACATTGGAAATTATTTCGATATTTCACCAATATCCGTTTAAAGAGGGCGGTGGAGGTAGCAGAGTATATGACAACAAACTTATCAAGCATAGTACATGGAAAGAGGAAAAACTAAAATGAAAGATTAATATCTATAAATACCATAGTTAATGTGATAATTTAAACAAAACAACTAAGATTTGTTTAACACGTAAGGCAAAAAAAAAAAAAAATCTCATATTGTGTCTCAAAATTAAAGTCTATATATATATAAATATATATATAAGTTGTTCATCTTGAAGTAGATATGAAGATATTTGATATAAATTGGTAATTAAGATATATTAGAAATCTTACCCAAAAAATATGTACATAGCGATAAACCAGAGACGAAAATAAAACTGGACAAAAAAAAATTATCATCCAAATTTCTTACGTTCATTGAGCTCAGTTAAGAAAATTTCAATAAATGAATAAAATCGAAATGTAGGATATCATAAAGAGAATTAGGAAAATTTCTTTTTCTAAGAGGAGAAAAGAAAAAGGTAATGGATATGGGAATAAGCTAACTTCTGGTTTCAACAACTTAATTTAGAATCTTTTTTGAAAGATTTTGGTAGCCCTGAAAAGGGCTGTTTCTGTAAGAATTTTGATTCGGCAAACTCATTTCTTCTTTGGAGTCTTTGCCTTTTTGGGTTTAACTGTAGTTTTATTCTTCTTGGGCGACTTTGTCGCTTTCTTAGTAGGTTTAGTAGCTGTGGATTTCTTTGTGGCTGGTTTCTTTGCCTTTGGTTTCACCGCTTTCTTCTCACTTGTAGCTTTCTTTGCAGTACCGGTCTTCTTCCCAACAGGCTTCTTCGGAGTGGTGGCTTTCTTGGGTTTAGCTGCTTTAGGTTTAACCGCTTTCTTTACCGTAGTAGGCTTCTTTTTGGCAGGTTTCACCTCTTCCCCAATCTTAAACGATCCAGATGCACCGGTTCCCTTGGATTGTTTAAGACTCTTATTCTTCACGCCAGCCTTCAGTGCTAGTTTAAGGTGAGTATTGACAGTCTTTGCATCGCTTCCCATGTTGAAATTTGCCAAAATATACTTCAGTATGGCCTGTCTAGATGAACCTCCACGTTCCTTCAGTGTGCCTATAGCTTTACTAACCATTTCACTGTATTTCGGATGAAGCGCAGGTTTCTTTGCATTTGCCGGAGCCTTCTTCTTCGGCGACTTAGCTGGGGTCTTAACCGATATTTCTTCTGCCATTTTGAATGATTTCAATACAATACCACGAAATTTCTCGCAACACAGTATTTATTCATTACAACGCGAACCCCGGAGAGAGCACCAAGACATTTAACTAAATACGTATGTAGTCGATAGGAGAAAACGAAGATGTGCTTTTTAGAAGACTTTAGATCTCGCATGTCTAGTAAATGTAGATAAAATATTTGCATAACGGGCATCAAAATGTTCAATGGATATCAGACTATAAGAGGCTGAATATTTCATTGGACAGAAGATATCTGATCAATTTTATTGTCGAAAATACACGTCAAATGTTGTACCTAAGGTAGTAAAACCATCTTTGTAAGATTTACTGCAATGGGATTTGAGAAAAGAAAAAACAGTTTTTGATAGAGAAATGTCCTTTTAAAAGAGTTTCACCTTCATAATAGCCAGGCGAAGAGAAAAACAACAGAAAAATTCGACCTCAAAGAAGATGGAAGCACACAAATTCACGAATGTCAATTTCAAGAAACGTATCTTATGAAAAAGTTGTCAGATCTTTCTACAGAATTAAGGCTTATATAAAGCAATAACAGTGTGACTACGAATTTAAAAAAATATATAATTAAACACATTGGAAATTATTTCGATATTTCACCAATATCCGTTTAAAGAGGGCGGTGGAGGTAGCAGAGTATATGACAACAAACTTATCAAGCATAGTACATGGAAAGAGGAAAAACTAAAATGAAAGATTAATATCTATAAATACCATAGTTAATGTGATAATTTAAACAAAACAACTAAGATTTGTTTAACACGTAAGGCAAAAAAAAAAAAAAAAAAAAAAAAATCTCATATTGTGTCTCAAAATTAAAGTCTATATATATATAAATATATATATAAGTTGTTCATCTTGAAGTAGATATGAAGATATTTGATATAAATTGGTAATTAAGATATATTAGAAATCTTACCCCAAAAATATGTACATAGCGATAAACCAGAGACGAAAATAAAACTGGACAAAAAAAAATTATCATCCAAATTTCTTACGTTCATTGAGCTCAGTTAAGAAAATTTCAATAAATGAATAAAATCGAAATGTAGGATATCATAAAGAGAATTAGGAAAATTTCTTTTTCTAAGAGGAGAAAAGAAAAAGGTAATGGATATGGGAATAAGCTAACTTCTGGTTTCAACAACTTAATTTAGAATCTTTTTTGAAAGATTTTGGTAGCCCTGAAAAGGGCTGTTTCTGTAAGAATTTTGATTCGGCAAACTCATTTCTTCTTTGGAGTCTTTGCCTTTTTGGGTTTAACTGTAGTTTTATTCTTCTTGGGCGACTTTGTCGCTTTCTTAGTAGGTTTAGTAGCTGTGGATTTCTTTGTAGCTGGTTTCTTTGCCTTTGGTTTCACCGCTTTCTTCTCACTTGTAGCTTTCTTTGCAGTACCGGTCTTCTTCCCAACAGGCTTCTTCGGAGTGGTGGCTTTCTTGGGTTTAGCTGCTTTAGGTTTAACCGCTTTCTTTACCGTAGTAGGCTTCTTTTTGGCAGGTTTCACCTCTTCCCCAATCTTAAACGATCCAGATGCACCGGTTCCCTTGGATTGTTTAAGACTCTTATTCTTCACGCCAGCCTTCAGTGCTAGTTTAAGGTGAGTATTGACAGTCTTTGCATCGCTTCCCACGTTGAAATTTGCCAAAATATACTTCAGTATGGCCTGTCTAGATGAACCTCCACGTTCCTTCAGTGTGCCTATAGCTTTACTAACCATTTCACTGTATTTCGGATGAAGCGCAGGTTTCTTTGCATTTGCCGGAGCCTTCTTCTTCGGCGACTTAGCTGGGGTCTTAACCGATATTTCTTCTGCCATTTTGAATGATTTCAATACAATACCACGAAATTTCTCGCAACACAGTATTTATTCATTACAACGCGAACCTCGGAGAGAGCACCAAGACATTTAACTAAATACGTATGTAGTCGATAGGAGAAAACGAAGATGTGCTTTTTAGAAGACTTTAGATCTCGCGTGTCTAGTAAATGTAGATAAAATATTTGCATAACGGGCATCAAAATGTTCAATGGATATCAGACTATAAGAGGCTGAATATTTCATTGGACAGAAGATATCTGATCAATTTTATTGTCGAAAATACACGTCAAATGTTGTACCTAAGGTAGTAAAACCATCTTTGTAAGATTTACTGCAATGGGATTTGAGAAAAGAAAAAACAGTTTTTGATAGAGAAATGTCCTTTTAAAAGAGTTTCACCTTCATAATAGCCAGGCGAAGAGAAAAACAACAGAAAAATTCGACCTCAAAGAAGATGGAAGCACACAAATTCACGAATGTCAATTTCAAGAAACGTATCTTATGAAAAAGTTGTCAGATCTTTCTACAGAATTAAGGCTTATATAAAGCAATAACAGTGTGACTACGAATTTAAAAAAATATATAATTAAACACATTGGAAATTATTTCGATATTTCACCAATATCCGTTTAAAGAGGGCGGTGGAGGTAGCAGAGTATATGACAACAAACTTATCAAGCATAGTACATGGAAAGAGGAAAAACTAAAATGAAAGATTAATATCTATAAATACCATAGTTAATGTGATAATTTAAACAAAACAACTAAGATTTGTTTAACACGTAAGGCAAAAAAAAAAAAAAACAAAAAAAAAATCTCATATTGTGTCTCAAAATTAAAGTCTATATATATATAAATATATATATAAGTTGTTCATCTTGAAGTAGATATGAAGATATTTGATATAAATTGGTAATTAAGATATATTAGAAATCTTACCCCAAAAATATGTACATAGCGATAAACCAGAGACGAAAATAAAACTGGACAAAAAAAAATTATCATCCAAATTTCTTACGTTCATTGAGCTCAGTTAAGAAAATTTCAATAAATGAATAAAATCGAAATGTAGGATATCATAAAGAGAATTAGGAAAATTTCTTTTTCTAAGAGGAGAAAAGAAAAAGGTAATGGATATGGGAATAAGCTAACTTCTGGTTTCAACAACTTAATTTAGAATCTTTTTTGAAAGATTTTGGTAGCCCTGAAAAGGGCTGTTTCTGTAAGAATTTTGATTCGGCAAACTCATTTCTTCTTTGGAGTCTTTGCCTTTTTGGGTTTAACTGTAGTTTTATTCTTCTTGGGCGACTTTGTCGCTTTCTTAGTAGGTTTAGTAGCTGTGGATTTCTTTGTAGCTGGTTTCTTTGCCTTTGGTTTCACCGCTTTCTTCTCACTTGTAGCTTTCTTTGCAGTACCGGTCTTCTTCCCAACAGGCTTCTTCGGAGTGGTGGCTTTCTTGGGTTTAGCTGCTTTAGGTTTAACCGCTTTCTTTACCGTAGTAGGCTTCTTTTTGGCAGGTTTCACCTCTTCCCCAATCTTAAACGATCCAGATGCACCGGTTCCCTTGGATTGTTTAAGACTCTTATTCTTCACGCCAGCCTTCAGTGCTAGTTTAAGGTGAGTATTGACAGTCTTTGCATCGCTTCCCACGTTGAAATTTGCCAAAATATACTTCAGTATGGCCTGTCTAGATGAACCTCCACGTTCCTTCAGTGTGCCTATAGCTTTACTAACCATTTCACTGTATTTCGGATGAAGCGCAGGTTTCTTTGCATTTGCCGGAGCCTTCTTCTTCGGCGACTTAGCTGGGGTCTTAACCGATATTTCTTCTGCCATTTTGAATGATTTCAATACAATACCACGAAATTTCTCGCAACACAGTATTTATTCATTACAACGCGAACCTCGGAGAGAGCACCAAGACATTTAACTAAATACGTATGTAGTCGATAGGAGAAAACGAAGATGTGCTTTTTAGAAGACTTTAGATCTCGCGTGTCTAGTAAATGTAGATAAAATATTTGCATAACGGGCATCAAAATGTTCAATGGATATCAGACTATAAGAGGCTGAATATTTCATTGGACAGAAGATATCTGATCAATTTTATTGTCGAAAATACACGTCAAATGTTGTACCTAAGGTAGTAAAACCATCTTTGTAAGATTTACTGCAATGGGATTTGAGAAAAGAAAAAACAGTTTTTGATAGAGAAATGTCCTTTTAAAAGAGTTTCACCTTCATAATAGCCAGGCGAAGAGAAAAACAACAGAAAAATTCGACCTCAAAGAAGATGGAAGCACACAAATTCACGAATGTCAATTTCAAGAAACGTATCTTATGAAAAAGTTGTCAGATCTTTCTACAGAATTAAGGCTTATATAAAGCAATAACAGTGTGACTACGAATTTAAAAAAATATATAATTAAACACATTGGAAATTATTTCGATATTTCACCAATATCCGTTTAAAGAGGGCGGTGGAGGTAGCAGAGTATATGACAACAAACTTATCAAGCATAGTACATGGAAAGAGGAAAAACTAAAATGAAAGATTAATATCTATAAATACCATAGTTAATGTGATAATTTAAACAAAACAACTAAGATTTGTTTAACACGTAAGGCAAAAAAAAAAAAAAAAAAAAAAAAAAATCTCATATTGTGTCTCAAAATTAAAGTCTATATATATATAAATATATATATAAGTTGTTCATCTTGAAGTAGATATGAAGATATTTGATATAAATTGGTAATTAAGATATATTAGAAATCTTACCCCAAAAATATGTACATAGCGATAAACCAGAGACGAAAATAAAACTGGACAAAAAAAAATTATCATCCAAATTTCTTACGTTCATTGAGCTCAGTTAAGAAAATTTCAATAAATGAATAAAATCGAAATGTAGGATATCATAAAGAGAATTAGGAAAATTTCTTTTTCTAAGAGGAGAAAAGAAAAAGGTAATGGATATGGGAATAAGCTAACTTCTGGTTTCAACAACTTAATTTAGAATCTTTTTTGAAAGATTTTGGTAGCCCTGAAAAGGGCTGTTTCTGTAAGAATTTTGATTCGGCAAACTCATTTCTTCTTTGGAGTCTTTGCCTTTTTGGGTTTAACTGTAGTTTTATTCTTCTTGGGCGACTTTGTCGCTTTCTTAGTAGGTTTAGTAGCTGTGGATTTCTTTGTAGCTGGTTTCTTTGCCTTTGGTTTCACCGCTTTCTTCTCACTTGTAGCTTTCTTTGCAGTACCGGTCTTCTTCCCAACAGGCTTCTTCGGAGTGGTGGCTTTCTTGGGTTTAGCTGCTTTAGGTTTAACCGCTTTCTTTACCGTAGTAGGCTTCTTTTTGGCAGGTTTCACCTCTTCCCCAATCTTAAACGATCCAGATGCACCGGTTCCCTTGGATTGTTTAAGACTCTTATTCTTCACGCCAGCCTTCAGTGCTAGTTTAAGGTGAGTATTGACAGTCTTTGCATCGCTTCCCACGTTGAAATTTGCCAAAATATACTTCAGTATGGCCTGTCTAGATGAACCTCCACGTTCCTTCAGTGTGCCTATAGCTTTACTAACCATTTCACTGTATTTCGGATGAAGCGCAGGTTTCTTTGCATTTGCCGGAGCCTTCTTCTTCGGCGACTTAGCTGGGGTCTTAACCGATATTTCTTCTGCCATTTTGAATGATTTCAATACAATACCACGAAATTTCTCGCAACACAGTATTTATTCATTACAACGCGAACCTCGGAGAGAGCACCAAGACATTTAACTAAATACGTATGTAGTCGATAGGAGAAAACGAAGATGTGCTTTTTAGAAGACTTTAGATCTCGCGTGTCTACTAAATGTAGATAAAATATTTGCATAACGGGCATCAAAATGTTCAATGGATATCAGACTATAAGAGGCTGAATATTTCATTGGACAGAAGATATCTGATCAATTTTATTGTCGAAAATACACGTCAAATGTTGTACCTAAGGTAGTAAAACCATCTTTGTAAGATTTACTGCAATGGGATTTGAGAAAAGAAAAAACAGTTTTTGATAGAGAAATGTCCTTTTAAAAGAGTTTCACCTTCATAATAGCCAGGCGAAGAGAAAAACAACAGAAAAATTCGACCTCAAAGAAGATGGAAGCACACAAATTCACGAATGTCAATTTCAAGAAACGTATCTTATGAAAAAGTTGTCAGATCTTTCTACAGAATTAAGGCTTATATAAAGCAATAACAGTGTGACTACGAATTTAAAAAAATATATAATTAAACACATTGGAAATTATTTCGATATTTCACCAATATCCGTTTAAAGAGGGCGGTGGAGGTAGCAGAGTATATGACAACAAACTTATCAAGCATAGTACATGGAAAGAGGAAAAACTAAAATGAAAGATTAATATCTATAAATACCATAGTTAATGTGATAATTTAAACAAAACAACTAAGATTTGTTTAACACGTAAGGCAAAAAAAAAAAAAAAAAAAAAAAAAAATCTCATATTGTGTCTCAAAATTAAAGTCTATATATATATAAATATATATATAAGTTGTTCATCTTGAAGTAGATATGAAGATATTTGATATAAATTGGTAATTAAGATATATTAGAAATCTTACCCCAAAAATATGTACATAGCGATAAACCAGAGACGAAAATAAAACTGGACAAAAAAAAATTATCATCCAAATTTCTTACGTTCATTGAGCTCAGTTAAGAAAATTTCAATAAATGAATAAAATCGAAATGTAGGATATCATAAAGAGAATTAGGAAAATTTCTTTTTCTAAGAGGAGAAAAGAAAAAGGTAATGGATATGGGAATAAGCTAACTTCTGGTTTCAACAACTTAATTTAGAATCTTTTTTGAAAGATTTTGGTAGCCCTGAAAAGGGCTGTTTCTGTAAGAATTTTGATTCGGCAAACTCATTTCTTCTTTGGAGTCTTTGCCTTTTTGGGTTTAACTGTAGTTTTATTCTTCTTGGGCGACTTTGTCGCTTTCTTAGTAGGTTTAGTAGCTGTGGATTTCTTTGTAGCTGGTTTCTTTGCCTTTGGTTTCACCGCTTTCTTCTCACTTGTAGCTTTCTTTGCAGTACCGGTCTTCTTCCCAACAGGCTTCTTCGGAGTGGTGGCTTTCTTGGGTTTAGCTGCTTTAGGTTTAACCGCTTTCTTTACCGTAGTAGGCTTCTTTTTGGCAGGTTTCACCTCTTCCCCAATCTTAAACGATCCAGATGCACCGGTTCCCTTGGATTGTTTAAGACTCTTATTCTTCACGCCAGCCTTCAGTGCTAGTTTAAGGTGAGTATTGACAGTCTTTGCATCGCTTCCCACGTTGAAATTTGCCAAAATATACTTCAGTATGGCCTGTCTAGATGAACCTCCACGTTCCTTCAGTGTGCCTATAGCTTTACTAACCATTTCACTGTATTTCGGATGAAGCGCAGGTTTCTTTGCATTTGCCGGAGCCTTCTTCTTCGGCGACTTAGCTGGGGTCTTAACCGATATTTCTTCTGCCATTTTGAATGATTTCAATACAATACCACGAAATTTCTCGCAACACAGTATTTATTCATTACAACGCGAACCTCGGAGAGAGCACCAAGACATTTAACTAAATACGTATGTAGTCGATAGGAGAAAACGAAGATGTGCTTTTTAGAAGACTTTAGATCTCGCGTGTCTACTAAATGTAGATAAAATATTTGCATAACGGGCATCAAAATGTTCAATGGATATCAGACTATAAGAGGCTGAATATTTCATTGGACAGAAGATATCTGATCAATTTTATTGTCGAAAATACACGTCAAATGTTGTACCTAAGGTAGTAAAACCATCTTTGTAAGATTTACTGCAATGGGATTTGAGAAAAGAAAAAACAGTTTTTGATAGAGAAATGTCCTTTTAAAAGAGTTTCACCTTCATAATAGCCAGGCGAAGAGAAAAACAACAGAAAAATTCGACCTCAAAGAAGATGGAAGCACACAAATTCACGAATGTCAATTTCAAGAAACGTATCTTATGAAAAAGTTGTCAGATCTTTCTACAGAATTAAGGCTTATATAAAGCAATAACAGTGTGACTACGAATTTAAAAAAATATATAATTAAACACATTGGAAATTATTTCGATATTTCACCAATATCCGTTTAAAGAGGGCGGTGGAGGTAGCAGAGTATATGACAACAAACTTATCAAGCATAGTACATGGAAAGAGGAAAAACTAAAATGAAAGATTAATATCTATAAATACCATAGTTAATGTGATAATTTAAACAAAACAACTAAGATTTGTTTAACACGTAAGGCAAAAAAAAAAAAAAAAAAAAAAAAAAATCTCATATTGTGTCTCAAAATTAAAGTCTATATATATATAAATATATATATAAGTTGTTCATCTTGAAGTAGATATGAAGATATTTGATATAAATTGGTAATTAAGATATATTAGAAATCTTACCCCAAAAATATGTACATAGCGATAAACCAGAGACGAAAATAAAACTGGACAAAAAAAAATTATCATCCAAATTTCTTACGTTCATTGAGCTCAGTTAAGAAAATTTCAATAAATGAATAAAATCGAAATGTAGGATATCATAAAGAGAATTAGGAAAATTTCTTTTTCTAAGAGGAGAAAAGAAAAAGGTAATGGATATGGGAATAAGCTAACTTCTGGTTTCAACAACTTAATTTAGAATCTTTTTTGAAAGATTTTGGTAGCCCTGAAAAGGGCTGTTTCTGTAAGAATTTTGATTCGGCAAACTCATTTCTTCTTTGGAGTCTTTGCCTTTTTGGGTTTAACTGTAGTTTTATTCTTCTTGGGCGACTTTGTCGCTTTCTTAGTAGGTTTAGTAGCTGTGGATTTCTTTGTAGCTGGTTTCTTTGCCTTTGGTTTCACCGCTTTCTTCTCACTTGTAGCTTTCTTTGCAGTACCGGTCTTCTTCCCAACAGGCTTCTTCGGAGTGGTGGCTTTCTTGGGTTTAGCTGCTTTAGGTTTAACCGCTTTCTTTACCGTAGTAGGCTTCTTTTTGGCAGGTTTCACCTCTTCCCCAATCTTAAACGATCCAGATGCACCGGTTCCCTTGGATTGTTTAAGACTCTTATTCTTCACGCCAGCCTTCAGTGCTAGTTTAAGGTGAGTATTGACAGTCTTTGCATCGCTTCCCACGTTGAAATTTGCCAAAATATACTTCAGTATGGCCTGTCTAGATGAACCTCCACGTTCCTTCAGTGTGCCTATAGCTTTACTAACCATTTCACTGTATTTCGGATGAAGCGCAGGTTTCTTTGCATTTGCCGGAGCCTTCTTCTTCGGCGACTTAGCTGGGGTCTTAACCGATATTTCTTCTGCCATTTTGAATGATTTCAATACAATACCACGAAATTTCTCGCAACACAGTATTTATTCATTACAACGCGAACCTCGGAGAGAGCACCAAGACATTTAACTAAATACGTATGTAGTCGATAGGAGAAAACGAAGATGTGCTTTTTAGAAGACTTTAGATCTCGCGTGTCTACTAAATGTAGATAAAATATTTGCATAACGGGCATCAAAATGTTCAATGGATATCAGACTATAAGAGGCTGAATATTTCATTGGACAGAAGATATCTGATCAATTTTATTGTCGAAAATACACGTCAAATGTTGTACCTAAGGTAGTAAAACCATCTTTGTAAGATTTACTGCAATGGGATTTGAGAAAAGAAAAAACAGTTTTTGATAGAGAAATGTCCTTTTAAAAGAGTTTCACCTTCATAATAGCCAGGCGAAGAGAAAAACAACAGAAAAATTCGACCTCAAAGAAGATGGAAGCACACAAATTCACGAATGTCAATTTCAAGAAACGTATCTTATGAAAAAGTTGTCAGATCTTTCTACAGAATTAAGGCTTATATAAAGCAATAACAGTGTGACTACGAATTTAAAAAAATATATAATTAAACACATTGGAAATTATTTCGATATTTCACCAATATCCGTTTAAAGAGGGCGGTGGAGGTAGCAGAGTATATGACAACAAACTTATCAAGCATAGTACATGGAAAGAGGAAAAACTAAAATGAAAGATTAATATCTATAAATACCATAGTTAATGTGATAATTTAAACAAAACAACTAAGATTTGTTTAACACGTAAGGCAAAAAAAAAAAAAAAAAAAAAAAAAAATCTCATATTGTGTCTCAAAATTAAAGTCTATATATATATAAATATATATATAAGTTGTTCATCTTGAAGTAGATATGAAGATATTTGATATAAATTGGTAATTAAGATATATTAGAAATCTTACCCCAAAAATATGTACATAGCGATAAACCAGAGACGAAAATAAAACTGGACAAAAAAAAATTATCATCCAAATTTCTTACGTTCATTGAGCTCAGTTAAGAAAATTTCAATAAATGAATAAAATCGAAATGTAGGATATCATAAAGAGAATTAGGAAAATTTCTTTTTCTAAGAGGAGAAAAGAAAAAGGTAATGGATATGGGAATAAGCTAACTTCTGGTTTCAACAACTTAATTTAGAATCTTTTTTGAAAGATTTTGGTAGCCCTGAAAAGGGCTGTTTCTGTAAGAATTTTGATTCGGCAAACTCATTTCTTCTTTGGAGTCTTTGCCTTTTTGGGTTTAACTGTAGTTTTATTCTTCTTGGGCGACTTTGTCGCTTTCTTAGTAGGTTTAGTAGCTGTGGATTTCTTTGTAGCTGGTTTCTTTGCCTTTGGTTTCACCGCTTTCTTCTCACTTGTAGCTTTCTTTGCAGTACCGGTCTTCTTCCCAACAGGCTTCTTCGGAGTGGTGGCTTTCTTGGGTTTAGCTGCTTTAGGTTTAACCGCTTTCTTTACCGTAGTAGGCTTCTTTTTGGCAGGTTTCACCTCTTCCCCAATCTTAAACGATCCAGATGCACCGGTTCCCTTGGATTGTTTAAGACTCTTATTCTTCACGCCAGCCTTCAGTGCTAGTTTAAGGTGAGTATTGACAGTCTTTGCATCGCTTCCCACGTTGAAATTTGCCAAAATATACTTCAGTATGGCCTGTCTAGATGAACCTCCACGTTCCTTCAGTGTGCCTATAGCTTTACTAACCATTTCACTGTATTTCGGATGAAGCGCAGGTTTCTTTGCATTTGCCGGAGCCTTCTTCTTCGGCGACTTAGCTGGGGTCTTAACCGATATTTCTTCTGCCATTTTGAATGATTTCAATACAATACCACGAAATTTCTCGCAACACAGTATTTATTCATTACAACGCGAACCTCGGAGAGAGCACCAAGACATTTAACTAAATACGTATGTAGTCGATAGGAGAAAACGAAGATGTGCTTTTTAGAAGACTTTAGATCTCGCGTGTCTACTAAATGTAGATAAAATATTTGCATAACGGGCATCAAAATGTTCAATGGATATCAGACTATAAGAGGCTGAATATTTCATTGGACAGAAGATATCTGATCAATTTTATTGTCGAAAATACACGTCAAATGTTGTACCTAAGGTAGTAAAACCATCTTTGTAAGATTTACTGCAATGGGATTTGAGAAAAGAAAAAACAGTTTTTGATAGAGAAATGTCCTTTTAAAAGAGTTTCACCTTCATAATAGCCAGGCGAAGAGAAAAACAACAGAAAAATTCGACCTCAAAGAAGATGGAAGCACACAAATTCACGAATGTCAATTTCAAGAAACGTATCTTATGAAAAAGTTGTCAGATCTTTCTACAGAATTAAGGCTTATATAAAGCAATAACAGTGTGACTACGAATTTAAAAAAATATATAATTAAACACATTGGAAATTATTTCGATATTTCACCAATATCCGTTTAAAGAGGGCGGTGGAGGTAGCAGAGTATATGACAACAAACTTATCAAGCATAGTACATGGAAAGAGGAAAAACTAAAATGAAAGATTAATATCTATAAATACCATAGTTAATGTGATAATTTAAACAAAACAACTAAGATTTGTTTAACACGTAAGGCAAAAAAAAAAAAAAACAAAAAAAAAATCTCATATTGTGTCTCAAAATTAAAGTCTATATATATATAAATATATATATAAGTTGTTCATCTTGAAGTAGATATGAAGATATTTGATATAAATTGGTAATTAAGATATATTAGAAATCTTACCCCAAAAATATGTACATAGCGATAAACCAGAGACGAAAATAAAACTGGACAAAAAAAAATTATCATCCAAATTTCTTACGTTCATTGAGCTCAGTTAAGAAAATTTCAATAAATGAATAAAATCGAAATGTAGGATATCATAAAGAGAATTAGGAAAATTTCTTTTTCTAAGAGGAGAAAAGAAAAAGGTAATGGATATGGGAATAAGCTAACTTCTGGTTTCAACAACTTAATTTAGAATCTTTTTTGAAAGATTTTGGTAGCCCTGAAAAGGGCTGTTTCTGTAAGAATTTTGATTCGGCAAACTCATTTCTTCTTTGGAGTCTTTGCCTTTTTGGGTTTAACTGTAGTTTTATTCTTCTTGGGCGACTTTGTCGCTTTCTTAGTAGGTTTAGTAGCTGTGGATTTCTTTGTAGCTGGTTTCTTTGCCTTTGGTTTCACCGCTTTCTTCTCACTTGTAGCTTTCTTTGCAGTACCGGTCTTCTTCCCAACAGGCTTCTTCGGAGTGGTGGCTTTCTTGGGTTTAGCTGCTTTAGGTTTAACCGCTTTCTTTACCGTAGTAGGCTTCTTTTTGGCAGGTTTCACCTCTTCCCCAATCTTAAACGATCCAGATGCACCGGTTCCCTTGGATTGTTTAAGACTCTTATTCTTCACGCCAGCCTTCAGTGCTAGTTTAAGGTGAGTATTGACAGTCTTTGCATCGCTTCCCACGTTGAAATTTGCC
Organism: Mytilisepta virgata; assembly: GCA_028015205.1. Lineage (NCBI taxonomy): Eukaryota > Metazoa > Mollusca > Bivalvia > Mytilida > Mytilidae > Mytilisepta > Mytilisepta virgata. The sequence goes on from CM051521.1 coordinate 75,416,238, forward strand.
AAAATATACTTCAGTATGGCCTGTCTAGATGAACCTCCACGTTCCTTCAGTGTGCCTATAGCTTTACTAACCATTTCACTGTATTTCGGATGAAGCGCAGGTTTCTTTGCATTTGCCGGAGCCTTCTTCTTCGGCGACTTAGCTGGGGTCTTAACCGATATTTCTTCTGCCATTTTGAATGATTTCAATACAATACCACGAAATTTCTCGCAACACAGTATTTATTCATTACAACGCGAACCTCGGAGAGAGCACCAAGACATTTAACTAAATACGTATGTAGTCGATAGGAGAAAACGAAGATGTGCTTTTTAGAAGACTTTAGATCTCGCGTGTCTACTAAATGTAGATAAAATATTTGCATAACGGGCATCAAAATGTTCAATGGATATCAGACTATAAGAGGCTGAATATTTCATTGGACAGAAGATATCTGATAAATAAATATTCGTATTTTATTGTCGAAAATACACGTCAAATGTTGTACCTAAGGTAGTAAAACCATCTTTGTAAGATTTACTGCAATGGGATTTGAGAAAAGAAAAAACAGTTTTGATAGAGAAATGTCCTTTTAAAAGAGTTTCACCTTCATAATAGCCAGGCGAAGAGAAAAACAACAGAAAAATTCGATCTCAAAGAAGATGGAAGCACACAAATTCACGAATGTCAATTTCAAGAAACGTATCTTATGAAAAAGTTGTCAGATCTTTCTACAGAATTAAGGCTTATATAAAGCAATAACAGTGTGACTACGAATTTAAAAAAAATATATAATTAAACACATTGGAAATTATTTCGATATTTCACCAATATCCGTTTAAAGAGGGCGGTGGAGGTAGCAGAGTATATGACAACAAACTTATCAAGCATAGTACATGGAAAGAGGAAAAACTAAAATGAAAGATTAATATCTATAAATACCATAGTTAATGTGATAATTTAAACAAAACAACTAAGATTTGTTTAACACGTAAGGCAAAAAAAAAAAAAAAAAAATCTCATATTGTTTCTCAAAATTAAAGTCTATATATATATAAATATATATATAAGTTGTTCATCTTGAAGTAGATATGACTCGTTAGTCAAGCTACTGTGAACACATGGATAAAGATATGGACACCTCCAATCTACCACCAGCGTTTATCAGCCTGCTCGCCGACCAGCTGTCCGGTTTACCCGTTAAGATGAAGTACTATCTTGACTTAAAGGATAGACATTTGGTTAAGCTGGTATGGTACAAGGAAGAGCGGCAGCAACCACGCCCCGCTCCTAACGAAGTCAACAAAAAGAAATATAAGTCGCCTTCTACCCGTCGTCGCAACAAACAACGTGCAGAGAAGCGTCGACTCACCCGGCAGTCTGGACAGCGCCAATCTACACAAGACTTGGAACCACCAACTGCCACACCAAACTGCAGTATTACAACCAGACCTGATACACCACCGCCCTCCAACTCAACAGACGAGCACCAGTCCAACCAATCACACTCAGATATGGATACCACGGACCTGGAATCGCCTACTCAACAGTCACAACAGTCACAAACTCCGCCTGACAAACGTGCTGCTACACCGATAAGGCCACCTCTACCACCTACCAAGGGACTTGGAATAGAAGAAATACCACCCGCGGTGACCAAAATGAAACCCGATCAATGGACCATTGAACTCTTAGAAGAAATTAGAGAAAATATACGAACATACCAACTACCCGGGTGTCGTATTCACCACTACCCAAACATGCCTTTGGCCTACCGCCTAGGCACAGTGGTACAACGTGGATCTGCTACCCACTTCTACCCGCATCCACAGTTCAAGTTCCAGGACCACTTCGAGCAGGCAACACAAGGTTACACTCCACTCAAGCTGTCAGCTGACGACAAAAGTACCTTCAACTACCACGCTCTTAACCTCCTGTACATGACCAGTAATGACGAAGAGAAACGGCTACTTCGTCGACGGAAAAACAAAACCAAATTAACATCAACAAAAGGCTCCTAACCGGCTAACACAAAAGGCATTACAATCAAAGCTCACACCAACGAGCCGACCGTGAGAGACCTGCATGGGTATTCAAGGTCGTAAAAAACTCCCCAGATAGATAAAGTAGATATGAAGATATTTGATATAAATTGGTAATTAAGATATGTTAGAAATCTTACCCCAAAAATATGTACATAGCGATAAACCAGAGACGAAAATAAAACTGGACAAAAAAAAATTATCATCCAAATTTCTTACGTTCATTGAGCTCAGTTAAGAAAATTTCAATAAATGAATAAAATCGAAATGTAGGATATCATAAAGAGAATTAGGAAAATTTCTTTTTCTAAGAGGAGAAAAGAAAAAGGTAATGGATATGGGAATAAGCTAACTTCTGGTTTCAACAACTTAATTTAGAATCTTTTTTGAAAGATTTTGGTAGCCCTGAAAAGGGCTGTTTCTGTAAGAATTTTGATTCGGCAAACTCATTTCTTCTTTGGAGTCTTTGCCTTTTTGGGTTTAACTGTAGTTTTATTCTTCTTGGGCGACTTTGTCGCTTTCTTAGTAGGTTTAGTAGCTGTGGATTTCTTTGTAGCTGGTTTCTTTGCCTTTGGTTTCACCGCTTTCTTCTCACTTGTAGCTTTCTTTGCAGTACCGGTCTTCTTCCCAACAGGCTTCTTCGGAGTGGTGGCTTTCTTGGGTTTAGCTGCTTTAGGTTTAACCGCTTTCTTTACCGTAGTAGGCTTCTTTTTGGCAGGTTTCACCTCTTCCCCAATCTTAAACGATCCAGATGCACCGGTTCCCTTGGATTGTTTAAGACTCTTATTCTTCACGCCAGCCTTCAGTGCTAGTTTAAGGTGAGTATTGACAGTCTTTGCATCGCTTCCCACGTTGAAATTTGCCAAAATATACTTCAGTATGGCCTGTCTAGATGAACCTCCACGTTCCTTCAGTGTGCCTATAGCTTTACTAACCATTTCACTGTATTTCGGATGAAGCGCAGGTTTCTTTGCATTTGCCGGAGCCTTCTTCTTCGGCGACTTAGCTGGGGTCTTAACCGATATTTCTTCTGCCATTTTGAATGATTTCAATACAATACCACGAAATTTCTCGCAACACAGTATTTATTCATTACAACGCGAACCTCGGAGAGAGCACCAAGACATTTAACTAAATACGTATGTAGTCGATAGGAGAAAACGAAGATGTGCTTTTTAGAAGACTTTAGATCTCGCGTGTCTAGTAAATGTAGATAAAATATTTGCATAACGGGCATCAAAATGTTCAATGGATATCAGACTATAAGAGGCTGAATATTTCATTGGACAGAAGATATCTGATCAATTTTATTGTCGAAAATACACGTCAAATGTTGTACCTAAGGTAGTAAAACCATCTTTGTAAGATTTACTGCAATGGGATTTGAGAAAAGAAAAAACAGTTTTTGATAGAGAAATGTCCTTTTAAAAGAGTTTCACCTTCATAATAGCCAGGCGAAGAGAAAAACAACAGAAAAATTCGACCTCAAAGAAGATGGAAGCACACAAATTCACGAATGTCAATTTCAAGAAACGTATCTTATGAAAAAGTTGTCAGATCTTTCTACAGAATTAAGGCTTATATAAAGCAATAACAGTGTGACTACGAATTTAAAAAAATATATAATTAAACACATTGGAAATTATTTCGATATTTCACCAATATCCGTTTAAAGAGGGCGGTGGAGGTAGCAGAGTATATGACAACAAACTTATCAAGCATAGTACATGGAAAGAGGAAAAACTAAAATGAAAGATTAATATCTATAAATACCATAGTTAATGTGATAATTTAAACAAAACAACTAAGATTTGTTTAACACGTAAGGCAAAAAAAAAAACAAAAAAAAAATCTCATATTGTTTCTCAAAATTAAAGTCTATATATATATAAATATATATATAAGTTGTTCATCTTGAAGTAGATATGAAGATATTTGATATAAATTGGTAATTAAGATATATTAGAAATCTTACCCCAAAAATATGTACATAGCGATAAACCAGAGACGAAAATAAAACTGGACAAAAAAAAATTATCATCCAAATTTCTTACGTTCATTGAGCTCAGTTAAGAAAATTTCAATAAATGAATAAAATCGAAATGTAGGATATCATAAAGAGAATTAGGAAAATTTCTTTTTCTAAGAGGAGAAAAGAAAAAGGTAATGGATATGGGAATAAGCTAACTTCTGGTTTCAACAACTTAATTTAGAATCTTTTTTGAAAGATTTTGGTAGCCCTGAAAAGGGCTGTTTCTGTAAGAATTTTGATTCGGCAAACTCATTTCTTCTTTGGAGTCTTTGCCTTTTTGGGTTTAACTGTAGTTTTATTCTTCTTGGGCGACTTTGTCGCTTTCTTAGTAGGTTTAGTAGCTGTGGATTTCTTTGTAGCTGGTTTCTTTGCCTTTGGTTTCATCGCTTTCTTCTCACTTGTAGCTTTCTTTGCAGTACCGGTCTTCTTCCCAACAGGCTTCTTCGGAGTGGTGGCTTTCTTGGGTTTAGCTGCTTTAGGTTTAACCGCTTTCTTTACCGTAGTAGGCTTCTTTTTGGCAGGTTTCACCTCTTCCCCAATCTTAAACGATCCAGATGCACCGGTTCCCTTGGATTGTTTAAGACTCTTATTCTTCACGCCAGCCTTCAGTGCTAGTTTAAGGTGAGTATTGACAGTCTTTGCATCGCTTCCCACGTTGAAATTTGCCAAAATATACTTCAGTATGGCCTGTCTAGATGAACCTCCACGTTCCTTCAGTGTGCCTATAGCTTTACTAACCATTTCACTGTATTTCGGATGAAGCGCAGGTTTCTTTGCATTTGCCGGAGCCTTCTTCTTCGGCGACTTAGCTGGGGTCTTAACCGATATTTCTTCGATCGAGGGAGTTTTTAACGTCCTTGACTACCTATTTAGGTCTCGCACGGACGGTTTATTTAATATGATTTCTTTTGTATTAAGTAACGTAAGTTAAGAGTATAATTTCTCGAAAAAAAAAAAAAAAAAAAAAGAAAAAAAAAAAAAAAAAAAAAAAAAAAAAAAAGAAAATTTTGAGACAGTTTTTAGAATTTAGTGTTAGTGGCCTAAATATGTTCAAAACTGGTGATAGCCGAAATTTGATGGGTTGTAAGCCAAATGAGAGTTGATGTGGAACGGAATTTTGAATTTAGGAACGGCGGTATAGACGGTATTCCAAAGTCCTGGAGGGGTAAATGTCGTTGGCGGCTATGTCTATGATGAACAGCTAGGCAACGGCATCTTCGGTTCTGTTGTCGATGGTGTGATTTGCAAATCTGGAGTTCTAACTAGTCAGCAACCTAGCAGCTTTTTGGATATGATTTTCCTTTTTTTGTTTTATACTAATTTAGTTTATACTGAGAATGTAACAGAAAGTTAGTTATCTGACAGGAGTTCTCGCTTTTCTTACGTAGTTCCTGAGTTAAAACTAAGCTATCTGCGGATTAATGCCAAAATGTAGGATGCGACAAAAGACAGGGGATTCTTTATTTGTTTTATTTATTTTATTTTATTATTTGTGCAGTATTATTTTAGGGGGTGTTAAAAGGGATCGCGTATGTTAAATAGTTGAATTGAGACAGAAAGTTAGTAGTCTTACAGGAGTTCTCGCTTTTCTGACGTAGTTCCTGGGATAAGACTAAGCTATCTGTGGATTAATGCCAAAATGTGGGATGCGACAAAAGTTATTACTGTCCTGACAGGGGATTCTTTATTTATTTTATTTATTTTATTTTATTATTAGAGCAGTATTATTTTAGGGGGTGTTAAAAGGGATCGCTTATGTTAAATAGTTGAGTTGAGACAGAAAGTTAGTTGTCTTACAGGAGTTCTCGCTTTTCTGACGTAGTTCCTGAGATAAAACTAAGCTATCTGTGGATTAATGCCAAAATGTGGGGTGCGACAAAAGTTATTACTGGCCTAACAGGGGATTCTTTATTTATTTTATTTATTTTATTTTATTTTTTGAGCGGTATTATTTTAGGGGGTGTTAGAAGGGATCGCGTATGTTAAATGAGACAGAAAGTTAGTTATCTTACAGGAGTTCTCGCTTTTCTTACGTAGTTCCTGAGATAAAACTAAGCTATCTGTAGATTTAAGCCAAAGTTTTTTTAACCTATATGTATTTATGGTAGTTTATTTCTGAAATAAAGTTTACCAGCTGTGTATAGACATATTGCTGGTTATTCTTTTCGGGATTAAGTAATGTTTGGATGGTAAGATTGTCTATATTAATTTGATCCAGGGCTTGTCTAAGTTTTTCTCTGGCTGGCTCGTGCGCTGTACAGTGCAGCAGAAGATGTTCGATGTTTTCTGTTACGCCGCATGTTGTACATAGTGGTGAGACCTGCCGTATATATTGCCCTATTTGCCCAGCCAAAAGGGTATGTCCTAGTCTTAATCGTGTGATAGTTTTGGTGTGATATCTACCACCTTTATAAAAGGAATTTTTTTTAGTAATATTAGGATTAAGTTTATAAAACCAGGAGTCTTTAAACTTGTCCCACATATTTTGCCATTTGTTATTAAATATTTGTTTGACTAGCGCGATAAAATCATCTGAGCTTAGTGCGATATTGATGTTAACTCTATCATTTTTAAGTGCTAGTTTGGCTAATTTATCAGTTAGTTCATTTCCTAGGATACCTACATGGGCTGGTATCCATTCTATTATGATTTTTATATTTTTTTGCTTGAGGTTGAAAGCTAAAATTTGAATTGATTCCAGTATGTCTGGTCTACTTGATTTATTATTTTGTATAGATTTGACGGCGCTTAAAGAGTCCGTCAAGATTATAATTTTATCGTATTTGCGGTCATTGTTGTGGACCCATTTTAGTGCCTGAAAAATTGCTACCATTTCCGTTGTATACACAGACACATCATCGGTCAATCTCACATGGAATTTCACCCTCTCCCTTGGTATTATATAGGCTGCTCCAGTTTTACCCGAGTTAGGATCTTTTGAGCCATCAGTATATATTTTTAAATGATCTTGGTATTTATTGTCCAGATGTTGTAAGGTTAAATTCTTGATTATATTAGGATCGTCTTTTTTGTCTAGATGGTTTTTTAGTTCACATGAGGCTTTTGCTGTTTTGATTACCCAAGGGGGATAAAGTGGAACTTGATGTTTAACTATATTTATATCATTTAATTTATTATCCTTTAATTCTTTGGTTACTCGGAAACCATATGGGACCGTGTGCTCGTTCCATTTATGAGCTTTAGCCCTGTATTCAACGCAATCGGTAGGCAGTTCGTTGGCGGGATTTTTAGGATTTTGTTTACATCTGGCGTAATATTTAAGGGAGAGTTCATCCCGTCTTAGTTGGAGTGGTTTTTCGCCAGCTTCTATTAGTAGGTATTCAGTCGGGGTTGATGGTAATGCACCGAGTGCTATTTTTAGTCCTTGGGCTTGTATTATATTTAATTTATTTTTTGTTGTTTTACAGGCTGAATTGTACACCTGACACCCATAATCTATTATTGAACGTAATAATGTCCTATAGAGTGTCAGTAGTGTTTCAGTGCCCATTCCAAAATTATTAGCTTTAACATATTTCATTAGGTTTAATACAGGCTTACACCTTTCTTGAATATATTGGATGTGTTTATTCCAAGTTAGTTTACGGTCGAAAATTAGTCCTAGGAATCTAACCTCATTTTTGAAGGTTATTGGTTTATTATTTAATATGAGTTTAATTGGTCCTGGTGACCTATCGCCAAAGATTACTCCTACAGTTTTAGTGTCTGAGATTTTGAATCCCCACTTTTTGGACCATTTACTTATGGAATTTAGTGTTTCCTGCATTTTATTAGTTAATAGTTTTATTTGATTGCCCCTATACCATAAGGCACTGTCATCGGCAAATTGGGACATTTCTGCTGGTTTTTTAACTTGATCTGCAAGATCGTTAATCATGATATTAAAAAGCGTAGGACTTATAACGCTGCCCTGTGGTGTGCCGTTCTGTAGGTCACAGGGGTCAGATATTTCTTGATTAACTCTTACTTGGATTTTGCGATCTTTTAGAAAGTCTTGAATAAAGTTAAACATGCGGCCATTTATACCGTAGTTTTTAATTCTGCCATTTTGAATGATTTCAATACAATACCACGAAATTTCTCGCAACACAGTATTTATTCATTACAACGCGAACCTCGGAGAGAGCACCAAGACATTTAACTAAATACGTATGTAGTCGATAGGAGAAAACGAAGATGTGCTTTTTAGAAGACTTTAGATCTCGCGTGTCTAGTAAATGTAGATAAAATATTTGCATAACGGGCATCAAAATGTTCAATGGATATCAGACTATAAGAGGCTGAATATTTCATTGGACAGAAGATATCTGATAAATAAATATTCGTATTTTATTGTCGAAAATACACGTCAAATGTTGTACCTAAGGTAGTAAAACCATCTTTGTAAGATTTACTGCAATGGGATTTGAGAAAAGAAAAAACAGTTTTTGATAGAGAAATGTCCTTTTAAAAGAGTTTCACCTTCATAATAGCCAGGCGAAGAGAAAAACAACAGAAAAATTCGACCTCAAAGAAGATGGAAGCACACAAATTCACGAATGTCAATTTCAAGAAACGTATCTTATGAAAAAGTTGTCAGATCTTTCTACAGAATTAAGGCTTATATAAAGCAATAACAGTGTGACTACGAATTTAAAAAAATATATAATTAAACACATTGGAAATTATTTCGATATTTCACCAATATCCGTTTAAAGAGGGCGGTGGAGGTAGCAGAGTATATGACAACAAACTTATCAAGCATAGTACATGGAAAGAGGAAAAACTAAAATGAAAGATTAATATCTATAAATACCATAGTTAATGTGATAATTTAAACAAAACAACTAAGATTTGTTTAACACGTAAGGCAAAAAAAAAAACAAAAAAAAAATCTCATATTGTTTCTCAAAATTAAAGTCTATATATATATAAATATATATATAAGTTGTTCATCTTGAAGTAGATATGAAGATATTTGATATAAATTGGTAATTAAGATATATTAGAAATCTTACCCCAAAAATTTGTACATAGCGATAAACCAGAGACGAAAATAAAACTGGACAAAAAAAAATTATCATCCAAATTTCTTACGTTCATTGAGCTCAGTTAAGAAAATTTCAATAAATGAATAAAATCGAAATGTAGGATATCATAAAGAGAATTAGGAAAATTTCTTTTTCTAAGAGGAGAAAAGAAAAAGGTAATGGATATGGGAATAAGCTAACTTCTGGTTTCAACAACTTAATTTAGAATCTTTTTTGAAAGATTTTGGTAGCCCTGAAAAGGGCTGTTTCTGTAAGAATTTTGATTCGGCAAACTCATTTCTTCTTTGGAGTCTTTGCCTTTTTGGGTTTAACTGTAGTTTTATTCTTCTTGGGCGACTTTGTCGCTTTCTTAGTAGGTTTAGTAGCTGTGGATTTCTTTGTAGCTGGTTTCTTTGCCTTTGGTTTCACCGCTTTCTTCTCACTTGTAGCTTTCTTTGCAGTACCGGTCTTCTTCCCAACAGGCTTCTTCGGAGTGGTGGCTTTCTTGGGTTTAGCTGCTTTAGGTTTAACCGCTTTCTTTACCGTAGTAGGCTTCTTTTTGGCAGGTTTCACCTCTTCCCCAATCTTAAACGATCCAGATGCACCGGTTCCCTTGGATTGTTTAAGACTCTTATTCTTCACGCCAGCCTTCAGTGCTAGTTTAAGGTGAGTATTGACAGTCTTTGCATCGCTTCCCACGTTGAAATTTGCCAAAATATACTTCAGTATGGCCTGTCTAGATGAACCTCCACGTTCCTTCAGTGTGCCTATAGCTTTACTAACCATTTCACTGTATTTCGGATGAAGCGCAGGTTTCTTTGCATTTGCCGGAGCCTTCTTCTTCGGCGACTTAGCTGGGGTCTTAACCGATATTTCTTCTGCCATTTTGAATGATTTCAATACAATACCACGAAATTTCTCGCAACACAGTATTTATTCATTACAACGCGAACCTCGGAGAGAGCACCAAGACATTTAACTAAATACGTATGTAGTCGATAGGAGAAAACGAAGATGTGCTTTTTAGAAGACTTTAGATCTCGCGTGTCTAGTAAATGTAGATAAAATATTTGCATAACGGGCATCAAAATGTTCAATGGATATCAGACTATAAGAGGCTGAATATTTCATTGGACAGAAGATATCTGATAAATAAATATTCGTATTTTATTGTCGAAAATACACGTCAAATGTTGTACCTAAGGTAGTAAAACCATCTTTGTAAGATTTACTGCAATGGGATTTGAGAAAAGAAAAAACAGTTTTTGATAGAGAAATGTCCTTTTAAAAGAGTTTCACCTTCATAATAGCCAGGCGAAGAGAAAAACAACAGAAAAATTCGACCTCAAAGAAGATGGAAGCACACAAATTCACGAATGTCAATTTCAAGAAACGTATCTTATGAAAAAGTTGTCAGATCTTTCTACAGAATTAAGGCTTATATAAAGCAATAACAGTGTGACTACGAATTTAAAAAAATATATAATTAAACACATTGGAAATTATTTCGATATTTCACCAATATCCGTTTAAAGAGGGCGGTGGAGGTAGCAGAGTATATGACAACAAACTTATCAAGCATAGTACATGGAAAGAGGAAAAACTAAAATGAAAGATTAATATCTATAAATACCATAGTTAATGTGATAATTTAAACAAAACAACTAAGATTTGTTTAACACGTAAGGCAAAAAAAAAAAAAAAAAAAATCTCATATTGTTTCTCAAAATTAAAGTCTATCTATATATAAATATATATATAAGTTGTTCATCTTGAAGTAGATATGAAGATATTTGATATAAATTGGTAATTAAGATATATTAGAAATCTTACCCCAAAAATATGTACATAGCGATAAACCAGAGACGAAAATAAAACTGGACAAAAAAAAAATATCATCCAAATTTCTTACGTTCATTGAGCTCAGTTAAGAAAATTTCAATAAATGAATAAAATCGAAATGTAGGATATCATAAAGAGAATTAGGAAAATTTCTTTTTCTAAGAGGAGAAAAGAAAAAGGTAATGGATATGGGAATAAGCTAACTTCTGGTTTCAACAACTTAATTTAGAATCTTTTTTGAAAGATTTTGGTAGCCCTGAAAAGGGCTGTTTCTGTAAGAATTTTGATTCGGCAAACTCATTTCTTCTTTGGAGTCTTTGCCTTTTTGGGTTTAACTGTAGTTTTATTCTTCTTGGGCGACTTTGTCGCTTTCTTAGTAGGTTTAGTAGCTGTGGATTTCTTTGTAGCTGGTTTCTTTGCCTTTGGTTTCACCGCTTTCTTCTCACTTGTAGCTTTCTTTGCAGTACCGGTCTTCTTCCCAACAGGCTTCTTCGGAGTGGTGGCTTTCTTGGGTTTAGCTGCTTTAGGTTTAACCGCTTTCTTTACCGTAGTAGGCTTCTTTTTGGCAGGTTTCACCTCTTCCCCAATCTTAAACGATCCAGATGCACCGGTTCCCTTGGATTGTTTAAGACTCTTATTCTTCACGCCAGCCTTCAGTGCTAGTTTAAGGTGAGTATTGACAGTCTTTGCATCGCTTCCCACGTTGAAATTTGCCAAAATATACTTCAGTATGGCCTGTCTAGATGAACCTCCACGTTCCTTCAGTGTGCCTATAGCTTTACTAACCATTTCACTGTATTTCGGATGAAGCGCAGGTTTCTTTGCATTTGCCGGAGCCTTCTTCTTCGGCGACTTAGCTGGGGTCTTAACCGATATTTCTTCTGCCATTTTGAATGATTTCAATACAATACCACGAAATTTCTCGCAACACAGTATTTATTCATTACAACGCGAACCTCGGAGAGAGCACCAAGACATTTAACTAAATACGTATGTAGTCGATAGGAGAAAACGAAGATGTGCTTTTTAGAAGACTTTAGATCTCGCGTGTCTAGTAAATGTAGATAAAATATTTGCATAACGGGCATCAAAATGTTCAATGGATATCAGACTATAAGAGGCTGAATATTTCATTGGACAGAAGATATCTGATCAATTTTATTGTCGAAAATACACGTCAAATGTTGTACCTAAGGTAGTAAAACCATCTTTGTAAGATTTACTGCAATGGGATTTGAGAAAAGAAAAAACAGTTTTTGATAGAGAAATGTCCTTTTAAAAGAGTTTCACCTTCATAATAGCCAGGCGAAGAGAAAAACAACAGAAAATTCGACCTCAAAGAAGATGGAAGCACACAAATTCACGAATGTCAATTTCAAGAAACGTATCTTATGAAAAAGTTGTCAGATCTTTCTACAGAATTAAGGCTTATATAAAGCAATAACAGTGTGACTACGAATTTAAAAAAAATATATAATTAAACACATTGGAAATTATTTCGATATTTCACCAATATCCGTTTAAAGAGGGCGGTGGAGGTAGCAGAGTATATGACAACAAACTTATCAAGCATAGTACATGGAAAGAGGAAAAACTAAAATGAAAGATTAATATCTATAAATACCATAGTTAATGTGATAATTTAAACAAAACAACTAAGATTTGTTTAACACGTAAGGCAAAAAAAAAAAAAAAAAAAATCTCATATTGTTTCTCAAAATTAAAGTCTATCTATATATAAATATATATATAAGTTGTTCATCTTGAAGTAGATATGAAGATATTTGATATAAATTGGTAATTAAGATATATTAGAAATCTTACCCCAAAAATATGTACATAGCGATAAACCAGAGACGAAAATAAAACTGGACAAAAAAAAAATATCATCCAAATTTCTTACGTTCATTGAGCTCAGTTAAGAAAATTTCAATAAATGAATAAAATCGAAATGTAGGATATCATAAAGAGAATTAGGAAAATTTCTTTTTCTAAGAGGAGAAAAGAAAAAGGTAATGGATATGGGAATAAGCTAACTTCTGGTTTCAACAACTTAATTTAGAATCTTTTTTGAAAGATTTTGGTAGCCCTGAAAAGGGCTGTTTCTGTAAGAATTTTGATTCGGCAAACTCATTTCTTCTTTGGAGTCTTTGCCTTTTTGGGTTTAACTGTAGTTTTATTCTTCTTGGGCGACTTTGTCGCTTTCTTAGTAGGTTTAGTAGCTGTGGATTTCTTTGTAGCTGGTTTCTTTGCCTTTGGTTTCACCGCTTTCTTCTCACTTGTAGCTTTCTTTGCAGTACCGGTCTTCTTCCCAACAGGCTTCTTCGGAGTGGTGGCTTTCTTGGGTTTAGCTGCTTTAGGTTTAACCGCTTTCTTTACCGTAGTAGGCTTCTTTTTGGCAGGTTTCACCTCTTCCCCAATCTTAAACGATCCAGATGCACCGGTTCCCTTGGATTGTTTAAGACTCTTATTCTTCACGCCAGCCTTCAGTGCTAGTTTAAGGTGAGTATTGACAGTCTTTGCATCGCTTCCCACGTTGAAATTTGCCAAAATATACTTCAGTATGGCCTGTCTAGATGAACCTCCACGTTCCTTCAGTGTGCCTATAGCTTTACTAACCATTTCACTGTATTTCGGATGAAGCGCAGGTTTCTTTGCATTTGCCGGAGCCTTCTTCTTCGGCGACTTAGCTGGGGTCTTAACCGATATTTCTTCTGCCATTTTGAATGATTTCAATACAATACCACGAAATTTCTCGCAACACAGTATTTATTCATTACAACGCGAACCTCGGAGAGAGCACCAAGACATTTAACTAAATACGTATGTAGTCGATAGGAGAAAACGAAGATGTGCTTTTTAGAAGACTTTAGATCTCGCGTGTCTAGTAAATGTAGATAAAATATTTGCATAACGGGCATCAAAATGTTCAATGGATATCAGACTATAAGAGGCTGAATATTTCATTGGACAGAAGATATCTGATCAATTTTATTGTCGAAAATACACGTCAAATGTTGTACCTAAGGTAGTAAAACCATCTTTGTAAGATTTACTGCAATGGGATTTGAGAAAAGAAAAAACAGTGTTTGATAGAGAAATGTCCTTTTAAAAGAGTTTCACCTTCATAATAGCCAGGCGAAGAGAAAAACAACAGAAAATTCGACCTCAAAGAAGATGGAAGCACACAAATTCACGAATGTCAATTTCAAGAAACGTATCTTATGAAAAAGTTGTCAGATCTTTCTACAGAATTAAGGCTTATATAAAGCAATAACAGTGTGACTACGAATTTAAAAAAAATATATAATTAAACACATTGGAAATTATTTCGATATTTCACCAATATCCGTTTAAAGAGGGCGGTGGAGGTAGCAGAGTATATGACAACAAACTTATCAAGCATAGTACATGGAAAGAGGAAAAACTAAAATGAAAGATTAATATCTATAAATACCATAGTTAATGTGATAATTTAAACAAAACAACTAAGATTTGTTTAACACGTAAGGCAAAAAAAAAAAAAAAAAAAATCTCATATTGTTTCTCAAAATTAAAGTCTATCTATATATAAATATATATATAAGTTGTTCATCTTGAAGTAGATATGAAGATATTTGATATAAATTGGTAATTAAGATATATTAGAAATCTTACCCCAAAAATATGTACATAGCGATAAACCAGAGACGAAAATAAAACTGGACAAAAAAAAAATATCATCCAAATTTCTTACGTTCATTGAGCTCAGTTAAGAAAATTTCAATAAATGAATAAAATCGAAATGTAGGATATCATAAAGAGAATTAGGAAAATTTCTTTTTCTAAGAGGAGAAAAGAAAAAGGTAATGGATATGGGAATAAGCTAACTTCTGGTTTCAACAACTTAATTTAGAATCTTTTTTGAAAGATTTTGGTAGCCCTGAAAAGGGCTGTTTCTGTAAGAATTTTGATTCGGCAAACTCATTTCTTCTTTGGAGTCTTTGCCTTTTTGGGTTTAACTGTAGTTTTATTCTTCTTGGGCGACTTTGTCGCTTTCTTAGTAGGTTTAGTAGCTGTGGATTTCTTTGTAGCTGGTTTCTTTGCCTTTGGTTTCACCGCTTTCTTCTCACTTGTAGCTTTCTTTGCAGTACCGGTCTTCTTCCCAACAGGCTTCTTCGGAGTGGTGGCTTTCTTGGGTTTAGCTGCTTTAGGTTTAACCGCTTTCTTTACCGTAGTAGGCTTCTTTTTGGCAGGTTTCACCTCTTCCCCAATCTTAAACGATCCAGATGCACCGGTTCCCTTGGATTGTTTAAGACTCTTATTCTTCACGTCAGCCTTCAGTGCTAGTTTAAGGTGAGTATTGACAGTCTTTGCATCGCTTCCCACGTTGAAATTTGCCAAAATATACTTCAGTATGGCCTGTCTAGATGAACCTCCACGTTCCTTCAGTGTGCCTATAGCTTTACTAACCATTTCACTGTATTTCGGATGAAGCGCAGGTTTCTTTGCATTTGCCGGAGCCTTCTTCTTCGGCGACTTAGCTGGGGTCTTAACCGATATTTCTTCTGCCATTTTGAATGATTTCAATACAATACCACGAAATTTCTCGCAACACAGTATTTATTCATTACAACGCGAACCTCGGAGAGAGCACCAAGACATTTAACTAAATACGTATGTAGTCGATAGGAGAAAACGAAGATGTGCTTTTTAGAAGACTTTAGATCTCGCGTGTCTAGTAAATGTAGATAAAATATTTGCATAACGGGCATCAAAATGTTCAATGGATATCAGACTATAAGAGGCTGAATATTTCATTGGACAGAAGATATCTGATCAATTTTATTGTCGAAAATACACGTCAAATGTTGTACCTAAGGTAGTAAAACCATCTTTGTAAGATTTACTGCAATGGGATTTGAGAAAAGAAAAAACAGTTTTTGATAGAGAAATGTCCTTTTAAAAGAGTTTCACCTTCATAATAGCCAGGCGAAGAGAAAAACAACAGAAAAATTCGACCTCAAAGAAGATGGAAGCACACAAATTCACGAATGTCAATTTCAAGAAACGTATCTTATGAAAAAGTTGTCAGATCTTTCTACAGAATTAAGGCTTATATAAAGCAATAACAGTGTGACTACGAATTTAAAAAAAATATATAATTAAACACATTGGAAATTATTTCGATATTTCACCAATATCCGTTTAAAGAGGGCGGTGGAGGTAGCAGAGTATATGACAACAAACTTATCAAGCATAGTACATGGAAAGAGGAAAAACTAAAATGAAAGATTAATATCTATAAATACCATAGTTAATGTGATAATTTAAACAAAACAACTAAGATTTGTTTAACACGTAAGGCAAAAAAAAAAAAAAAAATCTCATATTGTTTCTCAAAATTAAAGTCTATATATATATAAATATATATATAAGTTGTTCATCTTGAAGTAGATATGAAGATATTTGATATAAATTGGTAATTAAGATATATTAGAAATCTTACCCCAAAAATATGTACATAGCGATAAACCAGAGACGAAAATAAAACTGGACAAAAAAAAATTATCATCCAAATTTCTTACGTTCATTGAGCTCAGTTAAGAAAATTTCAATAAATGAATAAAATCGAAATGTAGGATATCATAAAGAGAATTAGGAAAATTTCTTTTTCTAAGAGGAGAAAAGAAAAAGGTAATGGATATGGGAATAAGCTAACTTCTGGTTTCAACAACTTAATTTAGAATCTTTTTTGAAAGATTTTGGTAGCCCTGAAAAGGGCTGTTTCTGTAAGAATTTTGATTCGGCAAACTCATTTCTTCTTTGGAGTCTTTGCCTTTTTGGGTTTAACTGTAGTTTTATTCTTCTTGGGCGACTTTGTCGCTTTCTTAGTAGGTTTAGTAGCTGTGGATTTCTTTGTAGCTGGTTTCTTTGCCTTTGGTTTCACCGCTTTCTTCTCACTTGTAGCTTTCTTTGCAGTACCGGTCTTCTTCCCAACAGGCTTCTTCGGAGTGGTGGCTTTCTTGGGTTTAGCTGCTTTAGGTTTAACCGCTTTCTTTACCGTAGTAGGCTTCTTTTTGGCAGGTTTCACCTCTTCCCCAATCTTAAACGATCCAGATGCACCGGTTCCCTTGGATTGTTTAAGACTCTTATTCTTCACGCCAGCCTTCAGTGCTAGTTTAAGGTGAGTATTGACAGTCTTTGCATCGCTTCCCACGTTGAAATTTGCCAAAATATACTTCAGTATGGCCTGTCTAGATGAACCTCCACGTTCCTTCAGTGTGCCTATAGCTTTACTAACCATTTCACTGTATTTCGGATGAAGCGCAGGTTTCTTTGCATTTGCCGGAGCCTTCTTCTTCGGCGACTTAGCTGGGGTCTTAACCGATATTTCTTCTGCCATTTTGAATGATTTCAATACAATACCACGAAATTTCTCGCAACACAGTATTTATTCATTACAACGCGAACCTCGGAGAGAGCACCAAGACATTTAACTAAATACGTATGTAGTCGATAGGAGAAAACGAAGATGTGCTTTTTAGAAGACTTTAGATCTCGCGTGTCTAGTAAATGTAGATAAAATATTTGCATAACGGGCATCAAAATGTTCAATGGATATCAGACTATAAGAGGCTGAATATTTCATTGGACAGAAGATATCTGATCAATTTTATTGTCGAAAATACACGTCAAATGTTGTACCTAAGGTAGTAAAACCATCTTTGTAAGATTTACTGCAATGGGATTTGAGAAAAGAAAAAACAGTTTTTGATAGAGAAATGTCCTTTTAAAAGAGTTTCACCTTCATAATAGCCAGGCGAAGAGAAAAACAACAGAAAAATTCGACCTCAAAGAAGATGGAAGCACACAAATTCACGAATGTCAATTTCAAGAAACGTATCTTATGAAAAAGTTGTCAGATCTTTCTACAGAATTAAGGCTTATATAAAGCAATAACAGTGTGACTACGAATTTAAAAAAAATATATAATTAAACACATTGGAAATTATTTCGATATTTCACCAATATCCGTTTAAAGAGGGCGGTGGAGGTAGCAGAGTATATGACAACAAACTTATCAAGCATAGTACATGGAAAGAGGAAAAACTAAAATGAAAGATTAATATCTATAAATACCATAGTTAATGTGATAATTTAAACAAAACAACTAAGATTTGTTTAACACGTAAGGCAAAAAAAAAAAAAAAAATCTCATATTGTTTCTCAAAATTAAAGTCTATATATATATAAATATATATATAAGTTGTTCATCTTGAAGTAGATATGAAGATATTTGATATAAATTGGTAATTAAGATATATTAGAAATCTTACCCCAAAAATATGTACATAGCGATAAACCAGAGACGAAAATAAAACTGGACAAAAAAAAAATATCATCCAAATTTCTTACGTTCATTGAGCTCAGTTAAGAAAATTTCAATAAATGAATAAAATCGAAATGTAGGATATCATAAAGAGAATTAGGAAATTTTCTTTTTCTAAGAGGAGAAAAGAAAAAGGTAATGGATATGGGAATAAGCTAACTTCTGGTTTCAACAACTTAATTTAGAATCTTTTTTGAAAGATTTTGGTAGCCCTGAAAAGGGCTGTTTCTGTAAGAATTTTGATTCGGCAAACTCATTTCTTCTTTGGAGTCTTTGCCTTTTTGGGTTTAACTGTAGTTTTATTCTTCTTGGGCGACTTTGTCGCTTTCTTAGTAGGTTTAGTAGCTGTGGATTTCTTTGTAGCTGGTTTCTTTGCCTTTGGTTTCACCGCTTTCTTCTCACTTGTAGCTTTCTTTGCAGTACCGGTCTTCTTCCCAACAGGCTTCTTCGGAGTGGTGGCTTTCTTGGGTTTAGCTGCTTTAGGTTTAACCGCTTTCTTTACCGTAGTAGGCTTCTTTTTGGCAGGTTTCACCTCTTCCCCAATCTTAAACGATCCAGATGCACCGGTTCCCTTGGATTGTTTAAGACTCTTATTCTTCACGCCAGCCTTCAGTGCTAGTTTAAGGTGAGTATTGACAGTCTTTGCATCGCTTCCCACGTTGAAATTTGCCAAAATATACTTCAGTATGGCCTGTCTAGATGAACCTCCACGTTCCTTCAGTGTGCCTATAGCTTTACTAACCATTTCACTGTATTTCGGATGAAGCGCAGGTTTCTTTGCATTTGCCGGAGCCTTCTTCTTCGGCGACTTAGCTGGGGTCTTAACCGATATTTCTTCTGCCATTTTGAATGATTTCAATACAATACCACGAAATTTCTCGCAACACAGTATTTATTCATTACAACGCGAACCTCGGAGAGAGCACCAAGACATTTAACTAAATACGTATGTAGTCGATAGGAGAAAACGAAGATGTGCTTTTTAGAAGACTTTAGATCTCGCGTGTCTAGTAAATGTAGATAAAATATTTGCATAACGGGCATCAAAATGTTCAATGGATATCAGACTATAAGAGGCTGAATATTTCATTGGACAGAAGATATCTGATCAATTTTATTGTCGAAAATACACGTCAAATGTTGTACCTAAGGTAGTAAAACCATCTTTGTAAGATTTACTGCAATGGGATTTGAGAAAAGAAAAAACAGTTTTTGATAGAGAAATGTCCTTTTAAAAGAGTTTCACCTTCATAATAGCCAGGCGAAGAGAAAAACAACAGAAAATTCGACCTCAAAGAAGATGGAAGCACACAAATTCACGAATGTCAATTTCAAGAAACGTATCTTATGAAAAAGTTGTCAGATCTTTCTACAGAATTAAGGCTTATATAAAGCAATAACAGTGTGACTACGAATTTAAAAAAAATATATAATTAAACACATTGGAAATTATTTCGATATTTCACCAATATCCGTTTAAAGAGGGCGGTGGAGGTAGCAGAGTATATGACAACAAACTTATCAAGCATAGTACATGGAAAGAGGAAAAACTAAAATGAAAGATTAATATCTATAAATACCATAGTTAATGTGATAATTTAAACAAAACAACTAAGATTTGTTTAACACGTAAGGCAAAAAAAAAAAAAAAAAAAATCTCATATTGTTTCTCAAAATTAAAGTCTATCTATATATAAATATATATATAAGTTGTTCATCTTGAAGTAGATATGAAGATATTTGATATAAATTGGTAATTAAGATATATTAGAAATCTTACCCCAAAAATATGTACATAGCGATAAACCAGAGACGAAAATAAAACTGGACAAAAAAAAAATATCATCCAAATTTCTTACGTTCATTGAGCTCAGTTAAGAAAATTTCAATAAATGAATAAAATCGAAATGTAGGATATCATAAAGAGAATTAGGAAAATTTCTTTTTCTAAGAGGAGAAAAGAAAAAGGTAATGGATATGGGAATAAGCTAACTTCTGGTTTCAACAACTTAATTTAGAATCTTTTTTGAAAGATTTTGGTAGCCCTGAAAAGGGCTGTTTCTGTAAGAATTTTGATTCGGCAAACTCATTTCTTCTTTGGAGTCTTTGCCTTTTTGGGTTTAACTGTAGTTTTATTCTTCTTGGGCGACTTTGTCGCTTTCTTAGTAGGTTTAGTAGCTGTGGATTTCTTTGTAGCTGGTTTCTTTGCCTTTGGTTTCACCGCTTTCTTCTCACTTGTAGCTTTCTTTGCAGTACCGGTCTTCTTCCCAACAGGCTTCTTCGGAGTGGTGGCTTTCTTGGGTTTAGCTGCTTTAGGTTTAACCGCTTTCTTTACCGTAGTAGGCTTCTTTTTGGCAGGTTTCACCTCTTCCCCAATCTTAAACGATCCAGATGCACCGGTTCCCTTGGATTGTTTAAGACTCTTATTCTTCACGCCAGCCTTCAGTGCTAGTTTAAGGTGAGTATTGACAGTCTTTGCATCGCTTCCCACGTTGAAATTTGCCAAAATATACTTCAGTATGGCCTGTCTAGATGAACCTCCACGTTCCTTCAGTGTGCCTATAGCTTTACTAACCATTTCACTGTATTTCGGATGAAGCGCAGGTTTCTTTGCATTTGCCGGAGCCTTCTTCTTCGGCGACTTAGCTGGGGTCTTAACCGATATTTCTTCTGCCATTTTGAATGATTTCAATACAATACCACGAAATTTCTCGCAACACAGTATTTATTCATTACAACGCGAACCTCGGAGAGAGCACCAAGACATTTAACTAAATACGTATGTAGTCGATAGGAGAAAACGAAGATGTGCTTTTTAGAAGACTTTAGATCTCGCGTGTCTAGTAAATGTAGATAAAATATTTGCATAACGGGCATCAAAATGTTCAATGGATATCAGACTATAAGAGGCTGAATATTTCATTGGACAGAAGATATCTGATCAATTTTATTGTCGAAAATACACGTCAAATGTTGTACCTAAGGTAGTAAAACCATCTTTGTAAGATTTACTGCAATGGGATTTGAGAAAAGAAAAAACAGTTTTTGATAGAGAAATGTCCTTTTAAAAGAGTTTCACCTTCATAATAGCCAGGCGAAGAGAAAAACAACAGAAAAATTCGACCTCAAAGAAGATGGAAGCACACAAATTCACGAATGTCAATTTCAAGAAACGTATCTTATGAAAAAGTTGTCAGATCTTTCTACAGAATTAAGGCTTATATAAAGCAATAACAGTGTGACTACGAATTTAAAAAAAATATATAATTAAACACATTGGAAATTATTTCGATATTTCACCAATATCCGTTTAAAGAGGGCGGTGGAGGTAGCAGAGTATATGACAACAAACTTATCAAGCATAGTACATGGAAAGAGGAAAAACTAAAATGAAAGATTAATATCTATAAATACCATAGTTAATGTGATAATTTAAACAAAACAACTAAGATTTGTTTAACACGTAAGGCAAAAAAAAAAAAAAAAATCTCATATTGTTTCTCAAAATTAAAGTCTATATATATATAAATATATATATAAGTTGTTCATCTTGAAGTAGATATGAAGATATTTGATATAAATTGGTAATTAAGATATATTAGAAATCTTACCCCAAAAATATGTACATAGCGATAAACCAGAGACGAAAATAAAACTGGACAAAAAAAAATTATCATCCAAATTTCTTACGTTCATTGAACTCAGTTAAGAAAATTTCAATAAATGAATAAAATCGAAATGTAGGATATCATAAAGAGAATTAGGAAAATTTCTTTTTCTAAGAGGAGAAAAGAAAAAGGTAATGGATATGGGAATAAGCTAACTTCTGGTTTCAACAACTTAATTTAGAATCTTTTTTGAAAGATTTTGGTAGCCCTGAAAAGGGCTGTTTCTGTAAGAATTTTGATTCGGCAAACTCATTTCTTCTTTGGAGTCTTTGCCTTTTTGGGTTTAACTGTAGTTTTATTCTTCTTGGGCGACTTTGTCGCTTTCTTAGTAGGTTTAGTAGCTGTGGATTTCTTTGTAGCTGGTTTCTTTGCCTTTGGTTTCACCGCTTTCTTCTCACTTGTAGCTTTCTTTGCAGTACCGGTCTTCTTCCCAACAGGCTTCTTCGGAGTGGTGGCTTTCTTGGGTTTAGCTGCTTTAGGTTTAACCGCTTTCTTTACCGTAGTAGGCTTCTTTTTGGCAGGTTTCACCTCTTCCCCAATCTTAAACGATCCAGATGCACCGGTTCCCTTGGATTGTTTAAGACTCTTATTCTTCATGCCAGCCTTCAGTGCTAGTTTAAGGTGAGTATTGACAGTCTTTGCATCGCTTCCCACGTTGAAATTTGCCAAAATATACTTCAGTATGGCCTGTCTAGATGAACCTCCACGTTCCTTCAGTGTGCCTATAGCTTTACTAACCATTTCACTGTATTTCGGATGAAGCGCAGGTTTCTTTGCATTTGCCGGAGCCTTCTTCTTCGGCGACTTAGCTGGGGTCTTAACCGATATTTCTTCTGCCATTTTGAATGATTTCAATACAATACCACGAAATTTCTCGCAACACAGTATTTATTCATTACAACGCGAACCTCGGAGAGAGCACCAAGACATTTAACTAAATACGTATGTAGTCGATAGGAGAAAACGAAGATGTGCTTTTTAGAAGACTTTAGATCTCGCGTGTCTAGTAAATGTAGATAAAATATTTGCATAACGGGCATCAAAATGTTCAATGGATATCAGACTATAAGAGGCTGAATATTTCATTGGACAGAAGATATCTGATCAATTTTATTGTCGAAAATACACGTCAAATGTTGTACCTAAGGTAGTAAAACCATCTTTGTAAGATTTACTGCAATGGGATTTGAGAAAAGAAAAAACAGTTTTTGATAGAGAAATGTCCTTTTAAAAGAGTTTCACCTTCATAATAGCCAGGCGAAGAGAAAAACAACAGAAAAATTCGACCTCAAAGAAGATGGAAGCACACAAATTCACGAATGTCAATTTCAAGAAACGTATCTTATGAAAAAGTTGTCAGATCTTTCTACAGAATTAAGGCTTATATAAAGCAATAACAGTGTGACTACGAATTTAAAAAAAATATATAATTAAACACATTGGAAATTATTTCGATATTTCACCAATATCCGTTTAAAGAGGGCGGTGGAGGTAGCAGAGTATATGACAACAAACTTATCAAGCATAGTACATGGAAAGAGGAAAAACTAAAATGAAAGATTAATATCTATAAATACCATAGTTAATGTGATAATTTAAACAAAACAACTAAGATTTGTTTAACACGTAAGGCAAAAAAAAAAAAAAAAAAAATCTCATATTGTTTCTCAAAATTAAAGTCTATATATATATAAATATATATATAAGTTGTTCATCTTGAAGTAGATATGAAGATATTTGATATAAATTGGTAATTAAGATATATTAGAAATCTTACCCCAAAAATATGTACATAGCGATAAACCAGAGACGAAAATAAAACTGGACAAAAAAAAATTATCATCCAAATTTCTTACGTTCATTGAACTCAGTTAAGAAAATTTCAATAAATGAATAAAATCGAAATGTAGGATATCATAAAGAGAATTAGGAAAATTTCTTTTTCTAAGAGGAGAAAAGAAAAAGGTAATGGATATGGGAATAAGCTAACTTCTGGTTTCAACAACTTAATTTAGAATCTTTTTTGAAAGATTTTGGTAGCCCTGAAAAGGGCTGTTTCTGTAAGAATTTTGATTCGGCAAACTCATTTCTTCTTTGGAGTCTTTGCCTTTTTGGGTTTAACTGTAGTTTTATTCTTCTTGGGCGACTTTGTCGCTTTCTTAGTAGGTTTAGTAGCTGTGGATTTCTTTGTAGCTGGTTTCTTTGCCTTTGGTTTCACCGCTTTCTTCTCACTTGTAGCTTTCTTTGCAGTACCGGTCTTCTTCCCAACAGGCTTCTTCGGAGTGGTGGCTTTCTTGGGTTTAGCTGCTTTAGGTTTAACCGCTTTCTTTACCGTAGTAGGCTTCTTTTTGGCAGGTTTCACCTCTTCCCCAATCTTAAACGATCCAGATGCACCGGTTCCCTTGGATTGTTTAAGACTCTTATTCTTCACGCCAGCCTTCAGTGCTAGTTTAAGGTGAGTATTGACAGTCTTTGCATCGCTTCCCACGTTGAAATTTGCCAAAATATACTTCAGTATGGCCTGTCTAGATGAACCTCCACGTTCCTTCAGTGTGCCTATAGCTTTACTAACCATTTCACTGTATTTCGGATGAAGCGCAGGTTTCTTTGCATTTGCCGGAGCCTTCTTCTTCGGCGACTTAGCTGGGGTCTTAACCGATATTTCTTCTGCCATTTTGAATGATTTCAATACAATACCACGAAATTTCTCGCAACACAGTATTTATTCATTACAACGCGAACCTCGGAGAGAGCACCAAGACATTTAACTAAATACGTATGTAGTCGATAGGAGAAAACGAAAATGTGCTTTTTAGAAGACTTTAGATCTCGCGTGTCTAGTAAATGTAGATAAAATATTTGCATAACGGGCATCAAAATGTTCAATGGATATCAGACTATAAGAGGCTGAATATTTCATTGGACAGAAGATATCTGATCAATTTTATTGTCGAAAATACACGTCAAATGTTGTACCTAAGGTAGTAAAACCATCTTTGTAAGATTTACTGCAATGGGATTTGAGAAAAGAAAAAACAGTTTTTGATAGAGAAATGTCCTTTTAAAAGAGTTTCACCTTCATAATAGCCAGGCGAAGAGAAAAACAACAGAAAAATTCGACCTCAAAGAAGATGGAAGCACACAAATTCACGAATGTCAATTTCAAGAAACGTATCTTATGAAAAAGTTGTCAGATCTTTCTACAGAATTAAGGCTTATATAAAGCAATAACAGTGTGACTACGAATTTAAAAAAAATATATAATTAAACACATTGGAAATTATTTCGATATTTCACCAATATCCGTTTAAAGAGGGCGGTGGAGGTAGCAGAGTATATGACAACAAACTTATCAAGCATAGTACATGGAAAGAGGAAAAACTAAAATGAAAGATTAATATCTATAAATACCATAGTTAATGTGATAATTTAAACAAAACAACTAAGATTTGTTTAACACGTAAGGCAAAAAAAAAAAAAAAAAAAATCTCATATTGTTTCTCAAAATTAAAGTCTATATATATATAAGTTGTTCATCTTGAAGTAGATATGAAGATATTTGATATAAATTGGTAATTAAGATATATTAGAAATCTTACCCAAAAAATATGTACATAGCGATAAACCAGAGACGAAAATAAAACTGGACAAAAAAAAATTATCATCCAAATTTCTTACGTTCATTGAGCTCAGTGAAGAAAATTTCAATAAATGAATAAAATCGAAATGTAGGATATCATAAAGAGAATTAGGAAAATTTCTTTTTCGAAGAGGAGAAAAGAAAAAGGTAATGGATATGGGAATAAGCTAACTTCTGGTTTCAACAACTTAATTTAGAATCTTTTTTGAAAGATTTTGGTAGCCCTGAAAAGGGCTGTTTCTGTAAGAATTTTGATTCGGCAAACTCATTTCTTCTTTGGAGTCTTTGCCTTTTTGGGTTTAACTGTAGTTTTATTCTTCTTGGGCGACTTTGTCGCTTTCTTAGTAGGTTTAGTAGCTGTGGATTTCTTTGTAGCTGGTTTCTTTGCCTTTGGTTTCACCGCTTTCTTCTCACTTGTAGCTTTCTTTGCAGTACCGGTCTTCTTCCCAACAGGCTTCTTCGGAGTGGTGGCTTTCTTGGGTTTAGCTGCTTTAGGTTTAACCGCTTTCTTTACCGTAGTAGGCTTCTTTTTGGCAGGTTTCACCTCTTCCCCAATCTTAAACGATCCAGATGCACCGGTTCCCTTGGATTGTTTAAGACTCTTATTCTTCACGCCAGCCTTCAGTGCTAGTTTAAGGTGAGTATTGACAGTCTTTGCATCGCTTCCCACGTTGAAATTTGCCAAAATATACTTCAGTATGGCCTGTCTAGATGAACCTCCACGTTCCTTCAGTGTGCCTATAGCTTTACTAACCATTTCACTGTATTTCGGATGAAGCGCAGGTTTCTTTGCATTTGCCGGAGCCTTCTTCTTCGGCGACTTAGCTGGGGTCTTAACCGATATTTCTTCTGCCATTTTGAATGATTTCAATACAATACCACGAAATTTCTCGCAACACAGTATTTATTCATTACAACGCGAACCTCGGAGAGAGCACCAAGACATTTAACTAAATACGTATGTAGTCGATAGGAGAAAACGAAGATGTGCTTTTTAGAAGACTTTAGATCTCGCGTGTCTAGTAAATGTAGATAAAATATTTGCATAACGGGCATCAAAATGTTCAATGGATATCAGACTATAAGAGGCTGAATATTTCATTGGACAGAAGATATCTGATCAATTTTATTGTCGAAAATACACGTCAAATGTTGTACCTAAGGTAGTAAAACCATCTTTGTAAGATTTACTGCAATGGGATTTGAGAAAAGAAAAAACAGTTTTTGATAGAGAAATGTCCTTTTAAAAGAGTTTCACCTTCATAATAGCCAGGCGAAGAGAAAAACAACAGAAAAATTCGACCTCAAAGAAGATGGAAGCACACAAATTCACGAATGTCAATTTCAAGAAACGTATCTTATGAAAAAGTTGTCAGATCTTTCTACAGAATTAAGGCTTATATAAAGCAATAACAGTGTGACTACGAATTTAAAAAAAATATATAATTAAACACATTGGAAATTATTTCGATATTTCACCAATATCCGTTTAAAGAGGGCGGTGGAGGTAGCAGAGTATATGACAACAAACTTATCAAGCATAGTACATGGAAAGAGGAAAAACTAAAATGAAAGATTAATATCTATAAATACCATAGTTAATGTGATAATTTAAACAAAACAACTAAGATTTGTTTAACACGTAAGGCAAAAAAAAAAAAAAAAAAAAATCTCATATTGTTTCTCAAAATTAAAGTCTATATATATATAAATATATATATAAGTTGTTCATCTTGAAGTAGATATGAAGATATTTGATATAAATTGGTAATTAAGATATATTAGAAATCTTACCCCAAAAATATGTACATAGCGATAAACCAGAGACGAAAATAAAACTGGACAAAAAAAAATTATCATCCAAATTTCTTACGTTCATTGAGCTCAGTTAAGAAAATTTCAATAAATGAATAAAATCGAAATGTAGGATATCATAAAGAGAATTAGGAAAATTTCTTTTTCTAAGAGGAGAAAAGAAAAAGGTAATGGATATGGGAATAAGCTAACTTCTGGTTTCAACAACTTAATTTAGAATCTTTTTTGAAAGATTTTGGTAGCCCTGAAAAGGGCTGTTTCTGTGAGAATTTTGATTCGGCAAACTCATTTCTTCTTTGGAGTCTTTGCCTTTTTGGGTTTAACTGTAGTTTTATTCTTCTTGGGCGACTTTGTCGCTTTCTTAGTAGGTTTAGTAGCTGTGGATTTCTTTGTAGCTGGTTTCTTTGCCTTTGGTTTCACCGCTTTCTTCTCACTTGTAGCTTTCTTTGCAGTACCGGTCTTCTTCCCAACAGGCTTCTTCGGAGTGGTGGCTTTCTTGGGTTTAGCTGCTTTAGGTTTAACCGCTTTCTTTACCGTAGTAGGCTTCTTTTTGGCAGGTTTCACCTCTTCCCCAATCTTAAACGATCCAGATGCACCGGTTCCCTTGGACTGTTTAAGACTCTTATTCTTCACGCTAGCCTTCAGTGCTAGTTTAAGGTGAGTATTGACAGTCTTTGCATCGCTTCCCACGTTGAAATTTGCCAAAATATACTTCAGTATGGCCTGTCTAGATGAACCTCCACGTTCCTTCAGTGTGCCTATAGCTTTACTAACCATTTCACTGTATTTCGGATGAAGCGCAGGTTTCTTTGCATTTGCCGGAGCCTTCTTCTTCGGCGACTTAGCTGGGGTCTTAACCGATATTTCTTCTGCCATTTTGAATGATTTCAATACAATACCACGAAATTTCTCGCAACACAGTATTTATTCATTACAACGCGAACCTCGGAGAGAGCACCAAGACATTTAACTAAATACGTATGTAGTCGATAGGAGAAAACGAAGATGTGCTTTTTAGAAGACTTTAGATCTCGCGTGTCTAGTAAATGTAGATAAAATATTTGCATAACGGGCATCAAAATGTTCAATGGATATCAGACTATAAGAGGCTGAATATTTCATTGGACAGAAGATATCTGATCAATTTTATTGTCGAAAATACACGTCAAATGTTGTACCTAAGGTAGTAAAACCATCTTTGTAAGATTTACTGCAATGGGATTTGAGAAAAGAAAAAACAGTTTTTGATAGAGAAATGTCCTTTTAAAAGAGTTTCACCTTCATAATAGCCAGGCGAAGAGAAAAACAACAGAAAAATTCGACCTCAAAGAAGATGGAAGCACACAAATTCACGAATGTCAATTTCAAGAAACGTATCTTATGAAAAAGTTGTCAGATCTTTCTACAGAATTAAGGCTTATATAAAGCAATAACAGTGTGACTACGAATTTAAAAAAAATATATAATTAAACACATTGGAAATTATTTCGATATTTCACCAATATCCGTTTAAAGAGGGCGGTGGAGGTAGCAGAGTATATGACAACAAACTTATCAAGCATAGTACATGGAAAGAGGAAAAACTAAAATGAAAGATTAATATCTATAAATACCATAGTTAATGTGATAATTTAAACAAAACAACTAAGATTTGTTTAACACGTAAGGCAAAAAAAAAAAAAAAAAAAAAAAAATCTCATATTGTTTCTCAAAATTAAAGTCTATATATATATAAATATATACATAAGTTGTTCATCTTGAAGTAGATATGAAGATATTTGATATAAATTGGTAATTAAGATATATTAGAAATCTTACCCCAAAAATATGTACATAGCGATAAACCAGAGACGAAAATAAAACTGGACAAAAAAAAATTATCATCCAAATTTCTTACGTTCATTGAGCTCAGTTAAGAAAATTTCAATAAATGAATAAAATCGAAATGTAGGATATCATAAAGAGAATTAGGAAAATTTCTTTTTCTAAGAGGAGAAAAGAAAAAGGTAATGGATATGGGAATAAGCTAACTTCTGGTTTCAACAACTTAATTTAGAATCTTTTTTGAAAGATTTTGGTAGCCCTGAAAAGGGCTGTTTCTGTAAGAATTTTGATTCGGCAAACTCATTTCTTCTTTGGAGTCTTTGCCTTTTTGGGTTTAACTGTAGTTTTATTCTTCTTGGGCGACTTTGTCGCTTTCTTAGTAGGTTTAGTAGCTGTGGATTTCTTTGTAGCTGGTTTCTTTGCCTTTGGTTTCACCGCTTTCTTCTCACTTGTAGCTTTCTTTGCAGTACCGGTCTTCTTCCCAACAGGCTTCTTCGGAGTGGTGGCTTTCTTGGGTTTAGCTGCTTTAGGTTTAACCGCTTTCTTTACCGTAGTAGGCTTCTTTTTGGCAGGTTTCACCTCTTCCCCAATCTTAAACGATCCAGATGCACCGGTTCCCTTGGATTGTTTAAGACTCTTATTCTTCACGCCAGCCTTCAGTGCTAGTTTAAGGTGAGTATTGACAGTCTTTGCATCGCTTCCCACGTTGAAATTTGCCAAAATATACTTCAGTATGGCCTGTCTAGATGAACCTCCACGTTCCTTCAGTGTGCCTATAGCTTTACTAACCATTTCACTGTATTTCGGATGAAGCGCAGGTTTCTTTGCATTTGCCGGAGCCTTCTTCTTCGGCGACTTAGCTGGGGTCTTAACCGATATTTCTTCGATCGAGGGAGTTTTTAACGTCCTTGACTACCTATTTAGGTCTCGCACGGACGGTTTATTTAATATGATTTCTTTTGTATTAAGTAACGTAAGTTAAGAGTATAATTTCTCGAGAAAAAAAAAAAAAAAAAAAAAAAAAAAAATTTTGAGACAGTTTTTAGAATTTAGTGTTAGTGGCCTAAATATGTTCAAAACTGGTGATAGCCGAAATTTGATGGGTTGTAAGCCAAATGAGAGTTGATGTGGAACGGAATTTTGAATTTAGGAACGGCGGTATAGACGGTATTCCAAAGTCCTGGAGGGGTAAATGTCGTTGGCGGCTATGTCTATGATGAACAGCTAGGCAACGGCATCTTCGGTTCTGTTGTCGATGGTGTGATTTGCAAATCTGGAGTTCTAACTAGTCAGCAACCTAGCAGCGTTTTGGATATGATTTTCCTTTTTTTGTTTTATACTAATTTAGTTTATACTGAGAATGTAACAGAAAGTTAGTTATCTGACAGGAGTTCTCGCTTTTCTTACGTAGTTCCTGAGTTAAAACTAAGCTATCTGCGGATTAATGCCAAAATGTAGGATGCGACAAAAGACAGGGGATTCTTTATTTATTTTATTTATTTTATTTTATTATTTGTGCAGTATTATTTTAGGGGGTGTTAAAAGGGATCGCGTATGTTAAATAATTGAATTGAGACAGAAAGTTAGTAGTCTTACAGGAGTTCTCGCTTTTCTGACGTAGTTCCTGGGATAAGACTAAGCTATCTGTGGATTAATGCCAAAATGTGGGATGCGACAAAAGTTATTACTGTCCTGACAGGGGATTCTTTATTTATTTTATTTATTTTATTTTATTATTAGAGCAGTATTATTTTAGGGGGTGTTAAAAGGGATCGCTTATGTTAAATAGTTGAGTTGAGACAGAAAGTTAGTTGTCTTACAGGAGTTCTCGCTTTTCTGGCGTAGTTCCTGAGATAAAACTAAGCTATCTGTGGATTAATGCCAAAATGTGGGGTGCGACAAAAGTTATTACTGGCCTAACAGGGGATTCTTTATTTATTTTATTTATTTTATTTTATTTTTTGAGCAGTATTATTTTAGGGGGTGTTAGGAGGGATCGCGTATGTTAAATGAGACAGAAAGTTAGTTATCTTACAGGAGTTCTCGCTTTTCTTACGTAGTTCCTGAGATAAAACTAAGCTATCTGTAGATTTAAGCCAAAGTTTTTTTACCTATATGTATTTATGGTAGTTTATTTCTGAAATAAAGTTTACCAGCTGTGTATAGACATATTGCTGGTTATTCTTTTCGGGATTAAGTAATGTTTGGATGGTAAGATTGTCTATATTAATTTGATCCAGGGCTTGTCTAAGTTTTTCTCTGGCTGGCTCGTGCGCTGTACAGTGCAGCAGAAGATGTTCGATGTTTTCTGTTACGCCGCATGTTGTACATAGTGGTGAGACCTGCCGTATATATTGCCCTATTTGCCCAGCCAAAAGGGTATGTCCTAGTCTTAATCGTGTGATAGTTTTGGTGTGATATCTACCACCTTTATAAAAGGAATTTTTTTTAGTAATATTAGGATTAAGTTTATAAAACCAGGAGTCTTTAAACTTGTCCCACATATTTTGCCATTTGTTATTAAATATTAGTTTGACTAGCGCGATAAATTCATCTGAGCTTAGTGCGATATTGATGTTAACTCTATCATTTTTAAGTGCTAGTTTGGCTAATTTATCAGTTAGTTCATTTCCTAGGATACCTACATGGGCTGGTATCCATTCTATTATGATTTTTATATTTTTTTGCTTGAGGTTGAAAGCTAAAATTTGAATTGATTCCAGTATGTCTGGTCTACTTGATTTATTATTTTGTATAGATTTGACGGCGCTTAAAGAGTCCGTCAAGATTATAATTTTATCGTATTTGCGGTCATTGTTGTGGACCCATTTTAGTGCCTGAAAAATTGCTACCATTTCCGTTGTATACACAGACACATCATCGGTCAATCTCACATGGAATTTCACCCTCTCCTTTGGTATTATATAGGCTGCTCCAGTTTTACCCGAGTTAGGATCTTTTGAGCCATCAGTATATATTTTTAAATGATCTTGGTATTTATTGTCCAGATGTTGTAAGGTTAAATTCTTGATTATATTAGGATCGTCTTTTTTGTCTAGATGGTTTTTTAGTTCACATGAGGCTTTTGCTGTTTTGATTACCCAAGGGGGATAAAGTGGAACTTGATGTTTAACTATATTTATATCATTTAATTTATTATCCTTTAATTCTTTGGTTACTCGGAAACCATATGGGACCGTGTGCTCGTTCCATTTATGAGCTTTAGCCCTGTATTCAACGCAATCGGTAGGCAGTTCGTTGGCGGGATTTTTAGGATTTTGTTTACATCTGGCGTAATATTTAAGGGAGAGTTCATCCCGTCTTAGTTGGAGTGGTTTTTCGCCAGCTTCTATTAGTAGGTATTCAGTCGGGGTTGATGGTAATGCACCGAGTGCTATTTTTAGTCCTTGGGCTTGTATTATATTTAATTTATTTTTTGTTGTTTTACAGGCTGAATTGTACACCTGACACCCATAATCTATTATTGAACGTAATAATGTCCTATAGAGTGTCAGTAGTGTTTCAGTGCCCATTCCAAAATTATTAGCTTTAACATATTTCATTAGGTTTAATACAGGCTTACACCTTTCTTGAATATATTGGATGTGTTTATTCCAAGTTAGTTTACGGTCGAAAATTAGTCCTAGGAATCTAACCTCATTTTTGAAGGTTATTGGTTTATTATTTAATATGAGTTTAATTGGTCCTGGTGACCTATCGCCAAAGATTACTCCTACAGTTTTAGTGTCTGAGATTTTGAATCCCCACTTTTTGGACCATTTACTTATGGAATTTAGTGTTTCCTGCATTTTATTAGTTAATAGTTTTATTTGATTGCCCCTATACCATAAGGCACTGTCATCGGCAAATTGGGACATTTCTGCTGGTTTTTTAACTTGATCTGCAAGATCGTTAATCATGATATTAAAAAGCGTAGGACTTATAACGCTGCCCTGTGGTGTGCCGTTCTGTAGGTCACAGGGGTCAGATATTTCTTGATTAACTCTTACTTGGATTTTGCGATCTTTTAGAAAGTCTTGAATAAAGTTAAACATGCGGCCATTTATACCGTAGTTTTTAATTTTATGGAGGAGTCCATTACTCCAGACCAAATCAAAGGCTTTTTCAATGTCCAGGAATACTGCAAGTAAATACTGTTTACGTGCCTTAGCCTTTTTAATTTGGGTTTCCAGTCTTAGTAACTGGTCGATTGTTGAGCGACCTTCTCTGAAACCAGACTGTGTATTATTAATTATATTTTGTTTTTCCAAAGTATATTTAAGTCTTTCATTAACCATACTTTCCATAAGTTTACAAAGGTTGGATGTTAATGAGATGGGTCCGATATTTCTTCTGCCATTTTGAATGATTTCAATACAATACCACGAAATTTCTCGCAACACAGTATTTATTCATTACAACGCGAACCTCGGAGAGAGCACCAAGACATTTAACTAAATACGTATGTAGTCGATAGGAGAAAACGAAGATGTGCTTTTTAGAAGACTTTGCAAATAGGGCAATATATACGGCAGGTCTCACCACTATGTACAACATGCGGCGTAACAGAAAACATCGAACATCTTCTGCTGCACTGTACAGCGCACGAGCCAGCCAGAGAAAAACTTAGACAAGCCCTGGATCAAATTAATATAGACAATCTCACCATCCAAACATTACTTAATCCCGAAAAGAATAACCAGCAATACGTCTATACACAGCTGGTAAACTTTATTTCAGAAATAAACTACCATAAATACATATAGGTAAAAAAACTTTGGCTTAAATCTACAGATAGCTTAGTTTTATCTCAGGAACTACGTAAGAAAAGCGAGAACTCCTGTAAGATAACTAACTTTCTGTGTCATTTAACATACGCGATCCCTTCTAACACCCCCTAAAATAATACTGCTCAAATAATAAAATAAAATAAATAAAATAAATAAAGAATCCCCTGTCAGGCCAGTAATAACTTTTGTCGCATCCCACATTTTGGCATTAATCCACAGATAGCTTAGTTTTATCTCAGGAACTACGTCAGAAAAGCGAGAACTCCTGTAAGACAACTAACTTTCTGTCTCAATTCAACTATTTAACATACGCGATCCCTTTTAACACCCCCTAAAATAATACTGCTCTAATAATAAAATAAATAAAATAAATAAAGAATCCCCTGTCAGGACAGTAATAACTTTTGTCGCATCCCACATTTTGGCATTAATCCACAGATAGCTTAGTCTTATCCCAGGAACTACGTCAGAAAAGCGAGAACTCCTGTAAGACAACTAACTTTCTGTCTCAATTCAACTATTTAACATACGCGATCCCTTTTAACACCCCCTAAAATAATACTGCACAAATAATAAAATAAAATAAATAAAATAAATAAAGAATCACCTGTCTTTTGTCGCATCCTACATTTTGGCAATAATCCGCGGATAGCTTAGTTTTATCTCAGGAACTACGTAAGAAAAGCGAGAACTCCTGTCAGATAACTAACTTTCTATTACATTCTCAGTATAAACTAAATTAATATAAAACAAAAAAAAGGAAAATCATATCCAAAAAGCTGCTAGGTTGCTGACTAGTTAGAACTCCAGAGTTACAAACCACACCATCGACAACAGAACCGAAGATGCCGTTGCCTAGCTGTTCATCACAGACATAGCCGCCAACGACATTTATCCCTCCAGGACTTTGGAATACCGTCTATACCGCCGTTCCTAAATTCAAAATTCCGTTCCACATCAACTCTCATTTGGCTTACAACCCATCAAATTTCGGCTATCACCAGTTTCGAATATATTTAGGCCACTAACACTAAATTCTAAAAACTGTCTCAAATTTTTTTTTTTTTTTTTTTTTTTTTTTTTTTTTTTTTTTTTTTTTTTTTTTCTCTCGAAATTATACTCTTAACTTACGTTACTTAATACAAAATAAATCATATTAAATAAACCGTCCGTGCGAGACCTAAATAGGTAGTCAAGGACGTTAAAAAAACTCCCTCGATCGATAGAAGACTTTAGATCTCGCGTGTCTAGTAAATGTAGATAAAATATTTGCATAACGG
Organism: Mytilisepta virgata; assembly: GCA_028015205.1. Lineage (NCBI taxonomy): Eukaryota > Metazoa > Mollusca > Bivalvia > Mytilida > Mytilidae > Mytilisepta > Mytilisepta virgata. The sequence goes on from CM051521.1 coordinate 75,451,552, forward strand.
GCATCAAAATGTTCAATGGATATCAGACTATAAGAGGCTGAATATTTCATTGGACAGAAGATATCTGATCAATTTTATTGTCGAAAATACACGTCAAATGTTGTACCTAAGGTAGTAAAACCATCTTTGTAAGATTTACTGCAATGGGATTTGAGAAAAGAAAAAACAGTTTTTGATAGAGAAATGTCCTTTTAAAAGAGTTTCACCTTCATAATAGCCAGGCGAAGAGAAAAACAACAGAAAAATTCGACCTCAAAGAAGATGGAAGCACACAAATTCACGAATGTCAATTTCAAGAAACGTATCTTATGAAAAAGTTGTCAGATCTTTCTACAGAATTAAGGCTTATATAAAGCAATAACAGTGTGACTACGAATTTAAAAAAAATATATAATTAAACACATTGGAAATTATTTCGATATTTCACCAATATCCGTTTAAAGAGGGCGGTGGAGGTAGCAGAGTATATGACAACAAACTTATCAAGCATAGTACATGGAAAGAGGAAAAACTAAAATGAAAGATTAATATCTATAAATACCATAGTTAATGTGATAATTTAAACAAAACAACTAAGATTTGTTTAACACGTAAGGCAAAAAAAAAAAAAAAAAAATCTCATATTGTTTCTCAAAATTAAAGTCTATATATATATAAATATATACATAAGTTGTTCATCTTGAAGTAGATATGAAGATATTTGATATAAATTGGTAATTAAGATATATTAGAAATCTTACCCCAAAAATATGTACATAGCGATAAACCAGAGACGAAAATAAAACTGGACAAAAAAAAATTATCATCCAAATTTCTTACGTTCATTGAGCTCAGTTAAGAAAATTTCAATAAATGAATAAAATCGAAATGTAGGATATCATAAAGAGAATTAGGAAAATTTCTTTTTCTAAGAGGAGAAAAGAAAAAGGTAATGGATATGGGAATAAGCTAACTTCTGGTTTCAACAACTTAATTTAGAATCTTTTTTGAAAGATTTTGGTAGCCCTGAAAAGGGCTGTTTCTGTAAGAATTTTGATTCGGCAAACTCATTTCTTCTTTGGAGTCTTTGCCTTTTTGGGTTTAACTGTAGTTTTATTCTTCTTGGGCGACTTTGTCGCTTTCTTAGTAGGTTTAGTAGCTGTGGATTTCTTTGTAGCTGGTTTCTTTGCCTTTGGTTTCACCGCTTTCTTCTCACTTGTAGCTTTCTTTGCAGTACCGGTCTTCTTCCCAACAGGCTTCTTCGGAGTGGTGGCTTTCTTGGGTTTAGCTGCTTTAGGTTTACCCGCTTTCTTTACCGTAGTAGGCTTCTTTTTGGCAGGTTTCACCTCTTCCCCAATCTTAAACGATCCAGATGCACCGGTTCCCTTGGATTGTTTAAGACTCTTATTCTTCACGCCAGCCTTCAGTGCTAGTTTAAGGTGAGTATTGACAGTCTTTGCATCGCTTCCCACGTTGAAATTTGCCAAAATATACTTCAGTATGGCCTGTCTAGATGAACCTCCACGTTCCTTCAGTGTGCCTATAGCTTTACTAACCATTTCACTGTATTTCGGATGAAGCGCAGGTTTCTTTGCATTTGCCGGAGCCTTCTTCTTCGGCGACTTAGCTGGGGTCTTAACCGATATTTCTTCTGCCATTTTGAATGATTTCAATACAATACCACGAAATTTCTCGCAACACAGTATTTATTCATTACAACGCGAACCTCGGAGAGAGCACCAAGACATTTAACTAAATACGTATGTAGTCGATAGGAGAAAACGAAGATGTGCTTTTTAGAAGACTTTAGATCTCGCGTGTCTAGTAAATGTAGATAAAATATTTGCATAACGGGCATCAAAATGTTCAATGGATATCAGACTATAAGAGGCTGAATATTTCATTGGACAGAAGATATCTGATCAATTTTATTGTCGAAAATACACGTCAAATGTTGTACCTAAGGTAGTAAAACCATCTTTGTAAGATTTACTGCAATGGGATTTGAGAAAAGAAAAAACAGTTTTTGATAGAGAAATGTCCTTTTAAAAGAGTTTCACCTTCATAATAGCCAGGCGAAGAGAAAAACAACAGAAAAATTCGACCTCAAAGAAGATGGAAGCACACAAATTCACGAATGTCAATTTCAAGAAACGTATCTTATGAAAAAGTTGTCAGATCTTTCTACAGAATTAAGGCTTATATAAAGCAATAACAGTGTGACTACGAATTTAAAAAAAATATATAATTAAACACATTGGAAATTATTTCGATATTTCACCAATATCCGTTTAAAGAGGGCGGTGGAGGTAGCAGAGTATATGACAACAAACTTATCAAGCATAGTACATGGAAAGAGGAAAAACTAAAATGAAAGATTAATATCTATAAATACCATAGTTAATGTGATAATTTAAACAAAACAACTAAGATTTGTTTAACACGTAAGGCAAAAAAAAAAAAAAAAAATCTCATATTGTTTCTCAAAATTAAAGTCTATATATATAAGTTGTTCATCTTGAAGTAGATATGAAGATATTTGATATAAATTGGTAATTAAGATATAGTAGAAATCTTACCCAAAAAATATGTACATAGCGATAAACCAGAGACGAAAATAAAACTGGACAAAAAAAAATTATCATCCAAATTTCTTACGTTCATTGAGCTCAGTTAAGAAAATTTCAATAAATGAATAAAATCGAAATGTAGGATATCATAAAGAGAATTAGGAAATTTTCTTTTTCTAAGAGAAGAAAAAAAAAAGGTAATGGATATGGGAATAAGCTAACTTCTGGTTTCAACAACTTAATTTAGACTCTTTTTTGAAAGATTTTGGTAGCCCTGAAAAGGGCTGTTTCTGTAAGAATTTTTGATTCGGCAAACTCATTTCTTCTTTGGAGTCTTTGCCTTTTTGGGTTTAACTGTAGTTTTAGTTTTCTTGGGTGACTTTGTCGCTTTCTTAGTAGGTTTAGTAGCTGTGGATTTCTTTGTAGCTGGTTTCTTTGCCTTTGGTTTCACCGCTTTCTTCTCACTTGTAGCTTTCTTTGCAGTACCGGTCTTCTTCCCAACAGGCTTCTTCGGAGTGGTGGCTTTCTTTGGTTTAGCTGCTTTAGGTTTAACCGCTTTCTTTACCGTAGTAGGCTTCTTTTTGGCAGGTTTCACCTCTTCCCCAATCTTAAACGATCCAGATGCACCGGTTCCCTTGGACTGTTTAAGACTCTTATTCTTCACGCCAGCCTTCAGTGCTAGTTTAAGGTGAGTATTGACAGTCTTTGCATCGCTTCCCACATTGAAATTTGCCAAAATATACTTCAGTATGGCCTGTCTAGATGAACCTCCACGTTCCTTCAGTGTGCCTATAGCTTTACTAACCATTTCACTGTATTTCGGATGAAGCGCAGGTTTCTTTACATTTGCCGGAGCCTTCTTCTTCGGCGACTTAGCTGGGGTCTTAACCGATATTTCCTCTGCCATTTTGAATGATTTCAATACAATACCACAAAATTTCTCGCAACACAGTATTTATTCACTACAACGCGAACCTCGGAGAGAGCACCAAGACATTTAACTATACATATGTAGTCGATAGGAGAAAACGAAGGTGTGCTTTTTAGAAGACTTTAGATCTCGCGTGTCTAGTAAATGTAGATAAAATATTTGCATAACGGGCATCAAAATGTTCAATGGATATCAGACTATAAGAGGCTGGATATTTCATTGGACAGAAGATATCTGATAAATAAATATTCGTATTTTATTGTCGAAAATACACGTCAAATGTTGTACCGAAGGTAGTAAAACCATCTTTGTAAGATTTACTGCAATGGGATTTGAGAAAGGAAAAAACAGTTTTTGATAGAGAAATGTCCTTTTAAAAGAGTTCCACCTTCATAGTAGCCAGGCGAAGAGAAAAACAACAGAAAAATTCGACCTCAAAGAAGATGGAAGCACACAAATTCACGAATGTCAATTTCAAGAAACGTATCTTATGAACAAATTGTCAGATCTTTCTACAGAATTAAGGCTTATATAAAGCAATAACAGTGTGACTACGAATTTAAAAAAATATATTATTAAACACATTGGAAATTGTTTCGATATTTCACTAATATCCGTTTAAAGAGGGCGGTGGAGGTAGCAGAGTATATGACAACAAACTTATCAAGCATAGTACATGGAAAGAAGAAAAACTAAAATGAAAGATTAATATCTATTAATACCATAGTTAATGTGATAATTTAAACAAAACAATTAAGACTTGTTTAACACGTAAGGCCAAAAAAAAAAAAAAAAAAAAAAAAAAAAAATTCATATTGTTTCTCAACATTACAGTCAATATATATATATATATATATATATATATATAAGTTGTTCATCTTGAAGTAGATATGAAGATATTTTATATAAATTGGTAATTCAGATATATTAGAAATCTTACACAAAATTTGTACATAGCGATAAACCAGAGACGAAAATAAAACTGGACAAAAAAAATTATCATCCAAATTTCTTACGTTCATTGAGCTCAGTTAAGAAAATTTCAATAAATGAATGAAATCGAAATGTAGGATATCATAAAGAGAATTAGGAAATTTTCTTTTTCTAAGAGAAGAAAAAACAAGAGGCTCCCAGGAGCCTGAATCGCTCACCTGGTCCTTAAGCTTTAAGGGAGTCTTTCATGAGCTATTACCCCTATAATGGATCATCTGACAACTTCGACCCAATTCAGACTTTTGTAGAGCTCAATGAGCTGATTGTTTAAGCAAACAACAGCTTTTCTCTATCGACAATAGTTTTCATTCTATAGGGCAAAAACAAGAGAAAACGCTATTTTTGACATTTAAAGGGTCATCTATAAGGCATCAACAGTTATTTTGACATTTAAGGGACAAAACTTTAACTCCTAAAGGGCTCATTTAAACATTTTGCAAACTAAGGGAAATGCTGTGAAAATGGTCAATTTTGATGTTCTAAGGGGAATAACTCCTAAAAGGAATGATCATACAACTTAATAAGTACAAATTTAAAAAAAAAATCAAGAAAAAGGGCAATAACTCCTACATGGGTGGTTACATCTTCTTCAAAATTTCAAAGCAGTAGATCTTGAGGTGTTGAACTCTTTAGCTTCCCATCAGAATTTTGATATCTGTCACCATTTTTGAGTTATTTGCAAAAAACTGCAATTTACCCCTATGTTCTATTTTTAGCCATGGCAGCCATGTTTTTTTACAAATCAAAAATTCAAACGATAGTTTAGTAGCACTCATGCCAAGGAACAACTACACTAAGTTTGGTTGCAATTAAACTTATGGTGTAAGAGGAGTTAACGATTTATTACAATGAATAAAGACTGCAAAAATGGTCAATTTTGACGATCTAAGGGGAATAACTCCTAAAAGGAACGAACCTACAACTTCGATCCTGTTACAAATTTTGTAGATCTTTGTGTGCCTAACAATATGAAATTTAAATTTTTCAAATTTCCTTTATAGTATCCAAGATATTGAGCTTAATAAGTGCAAAATTTGGAAAAAATGCAGAAAAAGGGCAATAACTCCTACATGGGTCTTTGGATCTTCTTCAAAATTTCAGGGCAGGTAGATCTTGAGGTGCTGAACACTTTTACCCTATGCCAGAATTTTGATATCTGTTATGGTTTTTGAGTTATTTGCAAAAAACTGCAATTTACCCCTATGTTCTATTTTTAGCCATGGCGGCCATGTTTTTTTACGAATCAAAAATCCAAACGATAGTTTTGTAGCACATATACCAATAAACAACTGTACGAAGTTTGGTTGCAATTGGACTTATGGTGTCGGACGAGTTAATGTTTGAAAAATTGTTAACAGACGACGACGACGACGACGGACGCCAAGTGATGGTAAAAGCTCACATGGACCTTTGGTCCAGGTGAGCTAAAAAGGTAATGGATATGGGAATAAGCTAACTTCTGGTTTCAACAACTTAATTTAGACTCTTTTTTGAAAGATTTTGGTAGCCCTGAAAAGGGCTGTTTCTGTAAGAATTTTTGATTCGGCAAACTCATTTCTTCTTTGGAGTCTTTGCCTTTTTGGGTTTAACTGTAGTTTTAGTTTTCTTGGGTGACTTTGTCGCTTTCTTAGTAGGTTTAGTAGCTGTGGATTTCTTTGTAGCTGGTTTCTTTGCCTTTGGTTTCACCGCTTTCTTCTCCCTTGTAGCTTTCTTTGCAGTACCGGTCTTCTTGCCAACAGGCTTCTTCGGAGTGGTGGCTTTCTTGGGTTTAGCTGCTTTAGGTTTAACCGCTTTCTTTACCGTAGTAGGCTTCTTTTTGGCAGGTTTCACCTCTTCCCCAATCTTAAACGATCCAGATGCACCGGTTCCCTTGGACTGTTTAAGACTCTTATTCTTCACGCCAGCCTTCAGTGCTAGTTTAAGGTGAGTATTGACAGTCTTTGCATCGCTTCCCACATTGAAATTTGCCAAAATATACTTCAGTATGGCCTGTCTAGATGAACCTCCACGTTCCTTCAGTGTGCCTATAGCTTTACTAACCATTTCACTGTATTTCGGATGAAGCGCAGGTTTCTTTACATTTGCCGGAGCCTTCTTCTTCGGCGACTTAGCTGGGGTCTTAACCGATATTTCCTCTGCCATTTTGAATGATTTCAATACAATACCACAAAATTTCTCGCAACACAGTATTTATTCACTACAACGCGAACCTCGGAGAGAGCACCAAGACATTTAACTAAATACGTATGTAGTCGATAGGAGAAAACGAAGGTGTGCTTTTTAGAAGACTTTAGATCTCGCGTGTCTAGTAAATGTAGATAAAATATTTGCATAACGGGCATCAAAATGTTCAATGGATATCAGACTATAAGAGGCTGGATATTTCATTGGACAGAAGATATCTGATAAATAAATATTCGTATTTTATTGTCGAAAATACACGTCAAATGTTGTACCGAAGGTAATAAAACCATCTTTGTAAGATTTACTGCAATGGGATTTGAGAAAGGAAAAAACAGTTTTTGATAGAGAAATGTCCTTTTAAAAGAGTTTCACCTTCATAGTAGCCAGGCGAAGAGAAAAACAACAGAAAAATTCGACCTCAAAGAAGATGGAAGCACACAAATTCACGAATGTCAATTTCAAGAAACGTATCTTATGAACAAATTGTCAGATCTTTCTACAGAATTAAGGCTTATATAAAGCAATAACAGTGTGACTACGAATTTAAAAAAATATATTATTAAACACATTGGAAATTGTTTCGATATTTCACTAATATCCGTTTAAAGAGGGCGGTGGAGGTAGCAGAGTATATGACAACAAACTTATCAAGCATAGTACATGGAAAGAAGAAAAACTAAAATGAAAGATTAATATCTATTAATACCATAGTTAATGTGATAATTTAAACAAAACAATTAAGACTTGTTTAACACGTAAGGCCAAAAAAAAAAAAAAAAAAAAAAAAATTCATATTGTTTCTCAACATTACAGTCAATATATATATATATATATATAAGTTGTTCATCTTGAAGTAGGTATGAAGATATTTTATATAAATTGGTAATTCAGATATATTAGAAATCTTACACAAAATTTGTACATAGCGATAAACCAGAGACGAAAATAAAACTGGACAAAAAAAAATTATCATCCAAATTTCTTACGTTCATTGAGCTCAGTTAAGAAAATTTCAATAAATGAATAAAATCGAAATGTAGGATATCATAAAGAGAATTAGGAAATTTTATTTTTCTAAGAGAAGAAAAAAAAAGGTAATGGATATGGGAATAAGCTAACTTCTGGTTTCAACAACTTAATTTAGACTCTTTTTTGAAAGATTTTGGTAGCCCTGAAAAGGGCTGTTTCTGTAAGAATTTTTGATTCGGCAAACTCATTTCTTCTTTGGAGTCTTTGCCTTTTTGGGTTTAACTGTAGTTTTAGTTTTCTTGGGTGACTTTGTCGCTTTCTTAGTAGGTTTAGTAGCTGTGGATTTCTTTGTAGCTGGTTTCTTTGCCTTTGGTTTCACCGCTTTCTTCTCACTTGTAGCTTTCTTTGCAGTACCGGTCTTCTTGCCAACAGGCTTCTTCGGAGTGGTGGCTTTCTTTGGTTTAGCTGCTTTAGGTTTAACCGCTTTCTTTACCGTAGTAGGCTTCTTTTTGGCAGGTTTCACCTCTTCCCCAATCATAAACGATCCAGATGCACCGGTTCCCTTGGACTGTTTAAGACTCTTATTCTTCACGCCAGCCTTCAGTGCTAGTTTAAGGTGAGTATTGACAGTCTTTGCATCGCTTCCCACGTTGAAATTTGCCAAAATATACTTCAGTATGGCCTGTCTAGATGAACCTCCACGTTCCTTCAGTGTGCCTATAGCTTTACTAACCATTTCACTGTATTTCGGATGAAGCGCAGGTTTCTTTGCATTTGCCGAAGCCTTCTTCTTCGGCGACTTAGCTGGGGTCTTAATCGATATTTCCTCTGCCATTTTGAATGATTTCAATACTACAATACCACAAAATTTCTCGCAACACAGTATTTATTCACTACAACGCGAACCTCGGAGAGAGCACCAAGACATTTAACTAAATACGTATGTAGTCGATAGGAGAAAACGAAGGTGTGCTTTTTAGAAGACTTTAGATCTCGCGTGTCTAGTAAATGTAGATAAAATATTTGCATAACGGGCATCAAAATGTTCAATGGATATCAGACTATAAGAGGCTGGATATTTCATTGGACAGAAGATATCTGATAAATAAATATTCGTATTTTATTGTCGAAAATACACGTCAAATGTTGTACCGAAGGTAATAAAACCATCTTTGTAAGATTTACTGCAATGGGATTTGAGAAAGGAAAAAACAGTTTTTGATAGAGAAATGTCCTTTTAAAAGAGTTTCACCTTCATAGTAGCCAGGCGAAGAGAAAAACAACAGAAAAATTCGACCTCAAAGAAGATGGAAGCACACAAATTCACGAATGTCAATTTCAAGAAACGTATCTTATGAACAAATTGTCAGATCTTTCTACAGAATTAAGGCTTATATAAAGCAATAACAGTGTGACTACGAATTTAAAAAAACATATTATTAAACACATTGGAAATTGTTTCGATATTTCACTAATATCCGTTTAAAGAGGGCGGTGGAGGTAGCAGAGTATATGACAACAAACTTATCAAGCATAGTACATGGAAAGAAGAAAAACTAAAATGAAAGATTAATATCTATTAATACCATAGTTAATGTGATAATTTAAACAAAACAATTAAGACTTGTTTAACACGTAAGGCCAAAAAAAAAAAAAAAAAAAAAAAAAAATTCATATTGTTTCTCAACATTACAGTCAATATATATATATATATATAAGTTGTTCATCTTGAAGTAGGTATGAAGATATTTTATATAAATTGGTAATTCAGATATATTAGAAATCTTACACAAAATTTGTACATAGCGATAAACCAGAGACGAAAATAAAACTGGACAAAAAAAAATTATCATCCAAATTTCTTACGTTCATTGAGCTCAGTTAAGAAAATTTCAATAAATGAATAAAATCGAAATGTAGGATATCATAAAGAGAATTAGGAAATTTTATTTTTCTAAGAGAAGAAAAAAAAAGGTAATGGATATGGGAATAAGCTAACTTCTGGTTTCAACAACTTAATTTAGACTCTTTTTTGAAAGATTTTGGTAGCCCTGAAAAGGGCTGTTTCTGTAAGAATTTTTGATTCGGCAAACTCATTTCTTCTTTGGAGTCTTTGCCTTTTTGGGTTTAACTGTAGTTTTAGTTTTCTTGGGTGACTTTGTCGCTTTCTTAGTAGGTTTAGTAGCTGTGGATTTCTTTGTAGCTGGTTTCTTTGCCTTTGGTTTCACCGCTTTCTTCTCACTTGTAGCTTTCTTTGCAGTACCGGTCTTCTTGCCAACAGGCTTCTTCGGAGTGGTGGCTTTCTTTGGTTTAGCTGCTTTAGGTTTAACCGCTTTCTTTACCGTAGTAGGCTTCTTTTTGGCAGGTTTCACCTCTTCCCCAATCATAAACGATCCAGATGCACCGGTTCCCTTGGACTGTTTAAGACTCTTATTCTTCACGCCAGCCTTCAGTGCTAGTTTAAGGTGAGTATTGACAGTCTTTGCATCGCTTCCCACGTTGAAATTTGCCAAAATATACTTCAGTATGGCCTGTCTAGATGAACCTCCACGTTCCTTCAGTGTGCCTATAGCTTTACTAACCATTTCACTGTATTTCGGATGAAGCGCAGGTTTCTTTGCATTTGCCGAAGCCTTCTTCTTCGGCGACTTAGCTGGGGTCTTAATCGATATTTCCTCTGCCATTTTGAATGATTTCAATACTACAATACCACAAAATTTCTCGCAACACAGTATTTATTCACTACAACGCGAACCTCGGAGAGAGCACCAAGACATTTAACTAAATACGTATGTAGTCGATAGGAGAAAACGAAGGTGTGCTTTTTAGAAGACTTTAGATCTCGCGTGTCTAGTAAATGTAGATAAAATATTTGCATAACGGGCATCAAAATGTTCAATGGATATCAGACTATAAGAGGCTGGATATTTCATTGGACAGAAGATATCTGATAAATAAATATTCGTATTTTATTGTCGAAAATACACGTCAAATGTTGTACCGAAGGTAATAAAACCATCTTTGTAAGATTTACTGCAATGGGATTTGAGAAAGGAAAAAACAGTTTTTGATAGAGAAATGTCCTTTTAAAAGAGTTTCACCTTCATAGTAGCCAGGCGAAGAGAAAAACAACAGAAAAATTCGACCTCAAAGAAGATGGAAGCACACAAATTCACGAATGTCAATTTCAAGAAACGTATCTTATGAACAAATTGTCAGATCTTTCTACAGAATTAAGGCTTATATAAAGCAATAACAGTGTGACTACGAATTTAAAAAAATATATTATTAAACACATTGGAAATTGTTTCGATATTTCACTAATATCCGTTTAAAGAGGGCGGTGGAGGTAGCAGAGTATATGACAACAAACTTATCAAGCATAGTACATGGAAAGAAGAAAAACTAAAATGAAAGATTAATATCTATTAATACCATAGTTAATGTGATAATTTAAACAAAACAATTAAGACTTGTTTAACACGTAAGGCCAAAAAAAAAAAAAAAAAAAAAAAAAAATTCATATTGTTTCTCAACATTACAGTCAATATATATATATATATATAAGTTGTTCATCTTGAAGTAGGTATGAAGATATTTTATATAAATTGGTAATTCAGATATATTAGAAATCTTACACAAAATTTGTACATAGCGATAAACCAGAGACGAAAATAAAACTGGACAAAAAAAAATTATCATCCAAATTTCTTACGTTCATTGAGCTCAGTTAAGAAAATTTCAATAAATGAATAAAATCGAAATGTAGGATATCATAAAGAGAATTAGGAAATTTTATTTTTCTAAGAGAAGAAAAAAAAAGGTAATGGATATGGGAATAAGCTAACTTCTGGTTTCAACAACTTAATTTAGACTCTTTTTTGAAAGATTTTGGTAGCCCTGAAAAGGGCTGTTTCTGTAAGAATTTTTGATTCGGCAAACTCATTTCTTCTTTGGAGTCTTTGCCTTTTTGGGTTTAACTGTAGTTTTAGTTTTCTTGGGTGACTTTGTCGCTTTCTTAGTAGGTTTAGTAGCTGTGGATTTCTTTGTAGCTGGTTTCTTTGCCTTTGGTTTCACCGCTTTCTTCTCACTTGTAGCTTTCTTTGCAGTACCGGTCTTCTTGCCAACAGGCTTCTTCGGAGTGGTGGCTTTCTTTGGTTTAGCTGCTTTAGGTTTAACCGCTTTCTTTACCGTAGTAGGCTTCTTTTTGGCAGGTTTCACCTCTTCCCCAATCATAAACGATCCAGATGCACCGGTTCCCTTGGACTGTTTAAGACTCTTATTCTTCACGCCAGCCTTCAGTGCTAGTTTAAGGTGAGTATTGACAGTCTTTGCATCGCTTCCCACGTTGAAATTTGCCAAAATATACTTCAGTATGGCCTGTCTAGATGAACCTCCATGTTCCTTCAGTGTGCCTATAGCTTTACTAACCATTTCACTGTATTTCGGATGAAGCGCAGGTTTCTTTGCATTTGCCGAAGCCTTCTTCTTCGGCGACTTAGCTGGGGTCTTAATCGATATTTCCTCTGCCATTTTGAATGATTTCAATACTACAATACCACAAAATTTCTCGCAACACAGTATTTATTCACTACAACGCGAACCTCGGAGAGAGCACCAAGACATTTAACTAAATACGTATGTAGTCGATAGGAGAAAACGAAGGTGTGCTTTTTAGAAGACTTTAGATCTCGCGTGTCTAGTAAATGTAGATAAAATATTTGCATAACGGGCATCAAAATGTTCAATGGATATCAGACTATAAGAGGCCGGATATTTCATTGGACAGAAGATATCTGATAAATAAATATTCGTATTTTATTGTCGAAAATACACGTCAAATGTTGTACCGAAGGTAGTAAAACCATCTTTGTAAGATTTACTGCAATGGGATTTGAGAAAGGAAAAAACAGTTTTTGATAGAGAAATGTCCTTTTAAAAGAGTTTCACCTTCATAGTAGCCAGGCGAAGAGAAAAACAACAGAAAAATTCGACCTCAAAGAAGATGGAAGCACACAAATTCACGAATGTCAATTTCAAGAAACGTATCTTATGAAAAAATTGTCAGATCTTTCTACAGAATTAAGACTTATATAAAGCAATAACAGTGTGACTACGAATTTAAAAAAATATATAATTAAACACATTGGAAATTGTTTCGATATTTCACTAATATCCGTTTAAAGAGGGCGGTGGAGGTAGCAGAGTATATGACAACAAACTTATCAAGCATAGTACATGGAAAGAAGAAAAACTAAAATGAAAGATTAATATCTATTAATACCATAGTTAATGTGATAATTTAAACAAAACAACTAAGACTTGTTTAACACGTAAGGCCAAAAAAAAAAAAAAAAAAATATTCATATTGTTTCTCAAAATTACAGTCAACATATATATAAGTTGTTCATCTTGAAGTAGATATGAAGATATTTTATATAAATTGGTAATTCAGATATATTAGAAATCTTACACAAAATTTGTACATAGCGATAAACCAGAGACGAAAATAAAACTGGACAAAAAAAAATTATCATCCAAATTTCTTACGTTCATTGAGCTCAGTTAAGAAAATTTCAATAAATGAATAAAATCGAAATGTAGGATATCATAAAGAGAATTAGGAAATTTTATTTTTCTAAGAGAAGAAAAAAAAAAGGTAATGGATATGGGAATAAGCTAACTTCTGGTTTCAACAACTTAATTTAGACTCTTTTTTGAAAGATTTTGGTAGCCCTGAAAAGGGCTGTTTCTGTAAGAATTTTGATTCGGCAAACTCATTTCTTCTTTGGAGTCTTTGCCTTTTTGGGTTTAACTGTAGTTTTAGTCTTCTTGGGTGACTTTGTCGCTTTCTTAGTAGGTTTAGTAGCTGTGGATTTCTTTGTAGCTGGTTTCTTTGCCTTTGGTTTCACCGCTTTCTTTGCAGTACCGGTCTTCTTCCCAACAGGCTTCTTCGGAGTGGTGGCTTTCTTTGGTTTAGCTGCTTTAGGTTTAACCGCTTTCTTTACCGTAGTAGGCTTCTTTTTGGCAGGTTTCACCTCTTCCCCAATCTTAAACGATCCAGATGCACCGGTTCCCTTGGATTGTTTAAGACTCTTATTCTTCACGCCAGCCTTCAGTGCTAGTTTAAGGTGAGTATTGACAGTCTTTGCATCGCTTCCCACATTGAAATTTGCCAAAATATACTTCAAGTATGGCCTGTCTAGATGAACCTCCACGTTCCTTCAGTGTGCCTATAGCTTTACTAACCATTTCACTGTATTTCGGATGAAGCGCAGGTTTCTTTGCATTTGCCGGAGCCTTCTTCTTCGGCGACTTAGCTGGGGTCTTAACCGATATTTCCTCTGCCATTTTGAATGATTTCAATACAATACCACGAACTTTCTCGCAACACAGTATTTATTCACTACAACGCGAACCTCGGAGAGAGCACCAAGACATTTAACTAAATACGTATGTAGTCGATAGGAGAAAACGAAGGTGTGCTTTTTAGAAGACTTTAGATCTCGCGTGTCTAGTAAATGTAGATAAAATATTTGCATAACGGGCATCAAAATGTTCAATGGATATCAGACTATAAGAGGCTGAATATTTCATTGGACAGAAAATATCTGATAAATAAATATTCGTATTTTATTGTCGAAAATACACGTCAAATGTTGTACCGAAGGTAGTAAAACCATCTTTGTAAGATTTACTGCAATGAGATTTGAGAAAAGAAAAAACAGTTTTTGATAGAGAAATGTCCTTTTAAAAGAGTTTCACCTTCATAGTAGCCAGGCGAAGAGAAAAACAACAGAAAAAATCGACCTCAAAGAAGATGGAAGCACACAAATTCACGAATGTCAATTTCAATAAATGTATCTTATGAAAAAAATTGTTAGGTCTTTCTACAGAATTAAGGCTTATATAAAGCAATAACAGTGTGACTACGAATTAAAAAAAATATATATATAATTAAACACATTGGAAATTGTTTCGATATTTCACTGAGATCCGCTTAAAGAGGGCGGTGGAGGTAGCAGAGTATATGACAATAAACTTAACAAGCATAGTACATGGACAGGAGAAAAACTAAAATGAAAGATTAATATCTATTAATACCATAGTTAATGTGATAATTTAAACAAAACAACTAAGACTTGTTTAACGCGTAAGGCAAAAAAAAAAAAAATCTCATATTGTCTCTCAAAATTACAGTCTCTCTCTCTCTCTATATATATATATATAAGTTGTTCATCTTGAACTAAATAAGAAGACATTGGTTATAAATTGGCAATTCAGATATATTAGAAATCTTACACAAAATTTGTAGATAACGATAAACCAGAGACGAAAATAAAACTGGACAAAAAAAATTATCATCCAAATTTCTTACGTTCATTGAGCTCAGTTAAGAAAATTTCAATAAATGAATAAAATCGAAATGTAGGATATCATAAAGAGAATTAGGAAATTTTCTTTTTCTAAGAGAAGAAAAACAGGTAATGGATATGGGAATAAGCTAACTTCTGGTTTCAACAACTTAATTTAGACTCTTTTTTGAAAGATTTTGGTAGCCCTGAAAAGGGCTGTTTCTGTAAGAATTTTGATTCGGCAAACTCATTTCTTCTTTGGAGTCTTTGCCTTTTTGGGTTTAACTGTAGTTTTAGTCTTCTTGGGTGACTTTGTCGCTTTCTTAGTAGGTTTAGTAGCTGTGGATTTCTTTGTAGCTGGTTTCTTTGCCTTTGGTTTCACCGCTTTCTTCTCACTTAAAGCTTTCTTTGCAGTACCGGTCTTCTTCCCAACAGGCTTCTTCGGAGTGGTGGCATTCTTTGGTTTAGCTGCTTTAGGTTTAACCGCTTTCTTTACCGTAGTAGGCTTCTTTTTGACAGGATTCACCTCTTCCCCAATCTTAAACGATCCAGATGCACCGGTTCCCTTGGACTGTTTAAGACTCTTATTCTTCACGCCAGCCTTCAGTGCTAGTTTAAGGTGAGTATTGACAGTCTTTGCATCGCTTCCCACGTTGAAATTTGCCAAAATATACTTCAGTATGGCCTGTCTAGATGAACCTCCATGTTCCTTCAGTGTGCCTATAGCTTTACTAACCATTTCACTGTATTTCGGATGAAGCGCAGGTTTCTTTGCATTTGCCGAAGCCTTCTTCTTCGGCGACTTAGCTGGGGTCTTAATCGATATTTCCTCTGCCATTTTGAATGATTTCAATACTACAATACCACAAAATTTCTCGCAACACAGTATTTATTCACTACAACGCGAACCTCGGAGAGAGCACCAAGACATTTAACTAAATACGTATGTAGTCGATAGGAGAAAACGAAGGTGTGCTTTTTAGAAGACTTTAGATCTCGCGTGTCTAGTAAATGTAGATAAAATATTTGCATAACGGGCATCAAAATGTTCAATGGATATCAGACTATAAGAGGCCGGATATTTCATTGGACAGAAGATATCTGATAAATAAATATTCGTATTTTATTGTCGAAAATACACGTCAAATGTTGTACCGAAGGTAGTAAAACCATCTTTGTAAGATTTACTGCAATGGGATTTGAGAAAGGAAAAAACAGTTTTTGATAGAGAAATGTCCTTTTAAAAGAGTTTCACCTTCATAGTAGCCAGGCGAAGAGAAAAACAACAGAAAAATTCGACCTCAAAGAAGATGGAAGCACACAAATTCACGAATGTCAATTTCAAGAAACGTATCTTATGAAAAAATTGTCAGATCTTTCTACAGAATTAAGACTTATATAAAGCAATAACAGTGTGACTACGAATTTAAAAAAATATATAATTAAACACATTGGAAATTGTTTCGATATTTCACTAATATCCGTTTAAAGAGGGCGGTGGAGGTAGCAGAGTATATGACAACAAACTTATCAAGCATAGTACATGGAAAGAAGAAAAACTAAAATGAAAGATTAATATCTATTAATACCATAGTTAATGTGATAATTTAAACAAAACAACTAAGACTTGTTTAACACGTAAGGCCAAAAAAAAAAAAAAAAAAATATTCATATTGTTTCTCAAAATTACAGTCAACATATATATAAGTTGTTCATCTTGAAGTAGATATGAAGATATTTTATATAAATTGGTAATTCAGATATATTAGAAATCTTACACAAAATTTGTACATAGCGATAAACCAGAGACGAAAATAAAACTGGACAAAAAAAAATTATCATCCAAATTTCTTACGTTCATTGAGCTCAGTTAAGAAAATTTCAATAAATGAATAAAATCGAAATGTAGGATATCATAAAGAGAATTAGGAAATTTTATTTTTCTAAGAGAAGAAAAAAAAAAGGTAATGGATATGGGAATAAGCTAACTTCTGGTTTCAACAACTTAATTTAGACTCTTTTTTGAAAGATTTTGGTAGCCCTGAAAAGGGCTGTTTCTGTAAGAATTTTGATTCGGCAAACTCATTTCTTCTTTGGAGTCTTTGCCTTTTTGGGTTTAACTGTAGTTTTAGTCTTCTTGGGTGACTTTGTCGCTTTCTTAGTAGGTTTAGTAGCTGTGGATTTCTTTGTAGCTGGTTTCTTTGCCTTTGGTTTCACCGCTTTCTTTGCAGTACCGGTCTTCTTCCCAACAGGCTTCTTCGGAGTGGTGGCTTTCTTTGGTTTAGCTGCTTTAGGTTTAACCGCTTTCTTTACCGTAGTAGGCTTCTTTTTGGCAGGTTTCACCTCTTCCCCAATCTTAAACGATCCAGATGCACCGGTTCCCTTGGATTGTTTAAGACTCTTATTCTTCACGCCAGCCTTCAGTGCTAGTTTAAGGTGAGTATTGACAGTCTTTGCATCGCTTCCCACATTGAAATTTGCCAAAATATACTTCAAGTATGGCCTGTCTAGATGAACCTCCACGTTCCTTCAGTGTGCCTATAGCTTTACTAACCATTTCACTGTATTTCGGATGAAGCGCAGGTTTCTTTGCATTTGCCGGAGCCTTCTTCTTCGGCGACTTAGCTGGGGTCTTAACCGATATTTCCTCTGCCATTTTGAATGATTTCAATACAATACCACGAACTTTCTCGCAACACAGTATTTATTCACTACAACGCGAACCTCGGAGAGAGCACCAAGACATTTAACTAAATACGTATGTAGTCGATAGGAGAAAACGAAGGTGTGCTTTTTAGAAGACTTTAGATCTCGCGTGTCTAGTAAATGTAGATAAAATATTTGCATAACGGGCATCAAAATGTTCAATGGATATCAGACTATAAGAGGCTGAATATTTCATTGGACAGAAAATATCTGATAAATAAATATTCGTATTTTATTGTCGAAAATACACGTCAAATGTTGTACCGAAGGTAGTAAAACCATCTTTGTAAGATTTACTGCAATGAGATTTGAGAAAAGAAAAAACAGTTTTTGATAGAGAAATGTCCTTTTAAAAGAGTTTCACCTTCATAGTAGCCAGGCGAAGAGAAAAACAACAGAAAAAATCGACCTCAAAGAAGATGGAAGCACACAAATTCACGAATGTCAATTTCAATAAATGTATCTTATGAAAAAAATTGTTAGGTCTTTCTACAGAATTAAGGCTTATATAAAGCAATAACAGTGTGACTACGAATTAAAAAAAATATATATATAATTAAACACATTGGAAATTGTTTCGATATTTCACTGAGATCCGCTTAAAGAGGGCGGTGGAGGTAGCAGAGTATATGACAATAAACTTAACAAGCATAGTACATGGACAGGAGAAAAACTAAAATGAAAGATTAATATCTATTAATACCATAGTTAATGTGATAATTTAAACAAAACAACTAAGACTTGTTTAACGCGTAAGGCAAAAAAAAAAAAAATCTCATATTGTCTCTCAAAATTACAGTCTCTCTCTCTCTCTATATATATATATATAAGTTGTTCATCTTGAACTAAATAAGAAGACATTGGTTATAAATTGGCAATTCAGATATATTAGAAATCTTACACAAAATTTGTAGATAACGATAAACCAGAGACGAAAATAAAACTGGACAAAAAAAATTATCATCCAAATTTCTTACGTTCATTGAGCTCAGTTAAGAAAATTTCAATAAATGAATAAAATCGAAATGTAGGATATCATAAAGAGAATTAGGAAATTTTCTTTTTCTAAGAGAAGAAAAACAGGTAATGGATATGGGAATAAGCTAACTTCTGGTTTCAACAACTTAATTTAGACTCTTTTTTGAAAGATTTTGGTAGCCCTGAAAAGGGCTGTTTCTGTAAGAATTTTGATTCGGCAAACTCATTTCTTCTTTGGAGTCTTTGCCTTTTTGGGTTTAACTGTAGTTTTAGTCTTCTTGGGTGACTTTGTCGCTTTCTTAGTAGGTTTAGTAGCTGTGGATTTCTTTGTAGCTGGTTTCTTTGCCTTTGGTTTCACCGCTTTCTTCTCACTTAAAGCTTTCTTTGCAGTACCGGTCTTCTTCCCAACAGGCTTCTTCGGAGTGGTGGCATTCTTTGGTTTAGCTGCTTTAGGTTTAACCGCTTTCTTTACCGTAGTAGGCTTCTTTTTGACAGGATTCACCTCTTCCCCAATCTTAAACGATCCAGATGCACCGGTTCCCTTGGACTGTTTAAGACTCTTATTCTTCACGCCAGCCTTCAGTGCTAGTTTAAGGTGAGTATTGACAGTCTTTGCATCGCTTCCCACGTTGAAATTTGCCAAAATATACTTCAGTATGGCCTGTCTAGATGAACCTCCACGTTCCTTCAGTGTGCCTATAGCTTTACTAACCATTTCACTGTATTTCGGATGAAGTGCAGGTTTCTTCTTCGGCGACTTAGCTGGGGTCTTAACCGATATTTCCTCTGCCATTTTGAATGATTTAAGTATCTTTGGATTGTTATTTTTCAATACAATACCACAAAATTTCTCGCAACACGGTATATATTCACTACAACGCGAACCTCGGAGAGAGCACCAAGACATTTAACTAAATACGTATGTAGTCGATAGGAGAAAACGAAAATGTGCTTTTTAGAATACTTTAGATCTCGCGTGTCTAGTAAATGTAGAAAAAATATTTGCATAACGGGCATCAAAATGTTCAATGGATATCAGACAATAAGAGGCTGAATATTTCATTGGACATAAAATATCTGATAAATAAATATTCGTATTTTATTGTCGAAAATACACGTCAAATGTTGTACCGAAGATAGTAAAACCATCTTTGTAAGATTTACTGCAATGAGATTTGAGAAAAGAAAAAACAGTTTTTGATAGAGAAATGTCCTTTTAAAAGAGTTTCACCTTCATAGTAGCCAGGCGAAGAGAAAAACAACAGAAAAAAATCGACCTCAAAGAAGATGGAAGCACACAAATTCACGAATGTCAATTTCAAGAAATGTATCTTATGAAAAAATTGTTAGATATTTCTACAGAGGGCTTATATAAAGCAATAACAGCGTGACTACGAATTTAAAAAACTAGAGGCTCTCAAGACCCTGTATCGCTGACCTGGATTTTATGTTAAACTAATTTCAGTTGTGACAGTCATCTTGGTTGACAGTCCAGGTCAAAGGATACATTTCTAAAAGAGAACCATCTAAGGACCATTTATGCTAAGTCTTGTTCCAACTAGCTAAGTGGTTTCAGAGAAGAAGATTTTTAAATGAATTTTCCTATAGGGTCCAGTATTTAACTAAGTTCGATGTGGCAGCTATCTTAGTTGACAATCCGGGTGATCGGACACATTTCTGAAAGAGGACCTCTTAAGGACCAATGCTGCCAATTCTGGCTCCAATATGACAAGTGGTTTCAGACGAGAAGATTTTTCAATGAATTTTTCCATAGGGCCCGTTAAACTAAGCTCGGGTTTGGCGGCCATCTTGGTTGACAGTCTGGGTCATCGCACAAAATACTGAAAGAAGACCATCTAAGGACCATTGCTACCAAGTCTAATTCTAATTGGCTTCGTGTTTTCAGACGAGAAGATTTTTGAGTGAATTTCGCATAGGGTCCTATGTTAAACTAAGGTCTGCTGTGGTGGCCATCTTGGTTCTCAGTCCAAAAAATCAGACACATTTCTGAAAAAGGACCTCCTAAGGACCAATTCTGCCAAGTCTGGCTCCAATATGTCAAGGGGTTTCAGACAAGAAGATTTTTCAATGAATTTTCCTATAGGGCCCTATGTTAAACCAAGTTCGGTTGTGGCGGCCACCTTGGTTGACAGTCTGGGTCATCGGACACACCTCTATAAGAGGACCATCTAAAGACCATTGCTGGCAAGTCTGGTTCCAATTGGTCAAGTGGTTTAAGACAAGAAGATTTTTCAATGAATTTTCCCATAGGGCTTTATGTTAAGCTAAGTTTGGCTGTGGCGGCCATCTTGGTGAACAGTCTGGGTCATTGGACATATTTCTGAAAGAGAACCTCCTAAGAACCATTACCAACTTTGGTTCCAACTGGCCTTGTTGTTTCATATAAGAAGATTTTTGAAATTCACCCCCCCCCCTTTTTCTATTTTTAGTAACAGCAGCCATGTCGGCTGGAAGTCGGGGATTCTGGACATAATTTTGGAAGGGGGCCACCCAAGGACCATTCCACCAATGTTTGGTCTCAAATGGCCCAGTGGTTTGAGAGAAAAAAGGTCTTTAAAGGAAAGTTTACGCTGGATGCCGTCGTTAAAGGGCAAAAACTCCTATAAGGGGTCAATCAATGATTTTGGTCTTTTGACTTATTTGTAGATCTTACTTTGTTGAACATTTCTGCTGTTTACAATTTGTCTTTATCTATAATAATATTCCAGATAATAACCTAAAACTGCAAAATTTCCTTAAAATTAACAATTCAGGGGCAATAACCCAACAAAGGGTTGACCGATTCGTCTGAAAATTTCACAGCAGGTAGATCTTGACCTGATGAACATTTTTACCCACAGTCAGTTTTGCTCTAATTGCTTTAGTTTTTGAGATATAAGACAAAAACTGCAGTTTACCCCTATGTTCTATTTTTAGCCATGTCGGCCATGTTGGTTGGCAGGCGGGGTCATCGGACATATTTTTAAACTAGATACCCTAATGATGCTTGTGGCCAAGTTTGGTTCAATTTGGCCCAGTAGTTTCAGAGGAGAAGATTTTTGTAAAAGTTAACGGACGACGGACGACGGACGACAGACGACGGACGACGGACGCCAAGTGATGAGAATAGCTCACTTGACCCTTTGGGTCAGGTGAGCTAAAATATATAATTAAACACATTGGAAATTGTTTCGATATTTCACTCAGATCCACTTACAGGGGGCGGTGGAGGTAGCAGAGTATATGACAACAAACTTATCAAGCATAGTACATGGAAAGAAGAAAAATTAAAATGAAAGATTAATATCTATTAATACCATAGTTAATGTGATAATTAAAACAAAACAACTAAGACTTGTTTAACACGTAAGGTAAAAAAAAAAAAAAAATCTTATTTTGTTTCTCAAAATTACAGTCTATATATAGCCTTATATATACTTAAAAAAATGAAACTTTATTAATAAGTACATGAAAACATTTTTCTTATTGTTTCCAGTGTAAATATTCATAACTATTCTAAAAAACTTTAAATCATCGTTACTAAGATGGTGAAAAATAGTTACAAAATATTGCCAAGTTCTTTGTATCTGTGATCAAAGTTTGAAGTTGCTAAAAAGATTCACTATACTGAAAATTCCTTCGGCTCCTCTGTACTGTTACCTTATTAAAGTCAGATGTTGTTCTGGAGTTATGTCGCCTTGTCCATAAAAAAATCAAATATGCACGAAAAATCACAAAATTAGCAATTTTCAGGTAAATTAAAAAACGTGTCGACTTTGATGTGCTCAATATATCTTGATAAAATTTGAAACATACTTTGTTAAGATAACTATCTGTTAATGGTCAACTGCTAATCAATGCTAAACATATAGCTTCAACTCCTATTTTGTGTTTTAATTTAATGAGGTTTACCCTTTACTGAATGAAAAATGTCAAGTAAAAAGCCTACTATAGCTTTACTAACAATTTCACTGTATTTCGGATGAAGCGGAGCACTCTAAAAAAATTTTTACTGATAGTTAATGATTATTACATAAAATAAGTATATTTAAGTAAAAACTTTAGTAATTTATTACTTGGTTTTACTTAACCATTATTGTTTTTATTTTCAAAAGGTATTACTAAAGTAATTACTAAACCACTCTTATTACTTATTGTTCATATTTATAATACTTAAAAAATAATTCTTAATAACATGTATCTTGTAATTACTTATTTATGTTAATTATAACATGCTATAAACCCACATAGTATTTGCATTGGAAAACACTAAAATACTACTCAGTTTTGTCAACTTTAAGGCATATGACCACAAACATGACAAATATTTGCGGAAGTTTTGTGTTAAGAACCTGTCGTCGTCGATCGTAGACTGTCACGTGACCGCTCCTTTTCCTTTGTTTTATCGATATTTTACCACAATGTTCCACCATAATAAATACAGGTTGGAATTTATGCTGGGAAATCTTGCCCCTCCCGTTTTTTTCTGGGGGTCATTAAGGGTTTTTTTGTGTATATTTTTAGATTTTTGCTCGATTTTTATAATTTTTTAATAGAAATATTCCTTGATGAAAATGGAAAAAACTGCTTTAGATTCGTTTTTCGTTATCGCACCGTTTAAGAGATAAAGGGGCCAAAAGGCATGAAAAGAGACACAGCTTAATTATATAAACTTTTTTTAAGTGGTTCTTCATAATAAATGTAACAAAATGTAACAAAAGTTATTCCAGACATTTTTGTGTTGACGTCGAGGAAAATATTGGTATCATTAAACGTAACGTCAACTTGCAACGTTCTAGATTTATGTGAGATGCTATTTATTTTGTTTCAGATTTTTTTTTGTTATCACTTTGAGGGGTTACCATTTAGAATTTTTCAAAATTTTGTTATTGAGAAATTAGCTTCTTTTATTTTAATTTATTTTTTTGTTGTTTATCTATATATTTACATGTACCATTTTTATAAGTCTTTTAAATTTCCTTTGTGGTTGTTTAATCTATCTTTCGACCTATGACTGCATTTATGGTATATGTGTAACAACGACATTCATTTAAGAAATAAAATCCTGATAAGCCCCACTTCCCTTTCTAACGTCAAATTGGAGCTCCGACGTCATTTTCTGACTGTGTGACATTTTTCTGAGAAATCGCAAATTTCGTATAATTCTCGTAATTCTAAATGCAGTAATACAGGTTGATATGGATAAAATTGCCAAGAAAATGCACATTTCGAATATATTTTTCAAATCTGATGTAAAGAACTAAGTTTCTGTTCATGTTCTGTGAAGATTTGAATGTGATGTGCGTCAAACTTTGTCAATTTGTTCATTTTCGGCTCTGTGTGACATTTGGTTGCGAAATCGCAGAAATGGATGTTTAATCACAAAACTGTAGAAGAGACACAAAATTCAAGTTCTATTAAAAGGAGAAATGAAGGCAAATTTCCAATATAAATGAGAATTTTAGTATATGTTGCTAAGTTGAACATTGATATGATCGGAAATCATGTTTATTACTTTGAATTCCAGAAAGATGGATACATTTTCGAAATGTGACGTTAACCAGGGGCGGGTCCAGGTGAGGGCGTAACGGGTGTACTTACCCCTCCCCCCTTTAAAAAAAAAATTTTAATCTGCTTATATTGTATTGAATATGGCAATTTATCATATTCATTAATAAAACACACACTCTGATTTCTTTTTAAACTGATTTTGCCATGAAGTTCAAGCACCATATTTATTTATGTACCATATACCACCTATCGGAACTAGACAGTGACATGATTACTTTAATTTAGTACTGTAGTACAATGACGTCATTTTTTTTATATTCAATCATGTATTCCACATTAAAGCCTAAAGAACTTTATCCTTCACTGTTTGTTTGTCTTGTATCATGTGTGTCGTTCAACGAAACCAGAACTTAATCTAAAATAGAGAGATATTTATCAGTCTTGCTACTTCATAATTTGATGCAAAATTGTTGAAATCCAGGAGCTTCTGAGCTTCCCCATGGACCCCCTACCAGGGCAAGCGTAGTTACACCTCCCGTTCATAAAATCCTGGCCTAGGATTATTGAAATGTTAAGTAAAGCCTTATACCCTAGAATTTGGAATTTCTCATTATTGTCTACTGCTGTTAAGATCCATCCAATCATTTTAATATACCATATACAATTAATGGAGAGAATTCGGCATGAAAAATATCAAACCCTGACACTTTAACTATAAAATATACATGCCCCAAGTCAGGAACCGTTACATTAGTGCATTTCACAATTATTTTATGTTTTTTAGCAAAAAAAAAGGTCCAAAAAATTTTTTTATACGAAAGTTTTATTATACGCCCCCACTTTTAAATACTAGTATCCTGGAAACGCCCCTGTGAACCGTTTTCGTAAAAAAAAAAGTTAAACTTCAAGACCTAATGATTAATTGTTTTAGGCGCATGTTTGTGAATGCATACTTATTAATAGGCGATATTAATTTTAACTAAATTATTATCAAAGAAAATAAAAACACTTGAACTAGAATCCGTTACTGCGTTTAAAAATATTTCCTTACGTTTTGTGACACCTCCGTGCACTTTAAGAGTTACATGATACTACAATAAAATTTCGTTCCAATATTTTGATAAGTACATGATATCGCAAGAAAAATATTTAATTTAAAACATTATGTAAAAATCATAAGAAATAAAATTGTTTGTTTTCTAGCTTTATCGAAGATTATCATTATCAACTTGGTCCATTTTACTGCGGTTTTCTATTCTCTACGTGGTTCTCTTGATTCCTTCGTTGGTTATTTTCCGTAAAATACAATAATGACGTTGTAGTTTATATGAAATAATCATTTTCTATTACTAGTACCAAGTGATATAATTCACCAATAATGGTAATTTTTCGATTAACCACTCTTTTTCCTGGAGTTAAATATAAATGAATATGCGAGCTTTTAGTTACGCCTCTAAAGCTGAAAAAAAATCTTTTTTTTGTGAGCGTTCTCAAGCTTATGTGTAGAAAAATAATTTATTTTCAAATAAAATATGTGTTTATGAGAAAAAAAGTTTATAATTTATTCAATGTATAGTTTTATTTGATCATTATCTCCCCCTGCTATGGTATCGTATTCTCTGAAGGATGTTCGCTGCTCAGTTTCAAAATAACAAGCTTTTCATAACACTGGTAAATATTGATAGTGGATTAATAAAGGAACTAAAAGAGCGAAACAAAAGTATAGGTCCGTGTGCTTGTTTTGGAGATTTAAGCCATTTAAAGTTTGGCGGGAAAAATATGCTATCTTTATTTTACATAACTTTTTTTAACCCCCCCCCCCCACCCTTGTAACAAACATTTTACATTTTGTATGTTTTTGTTTTTCTCTCTGTATTTTGTTTATACTGATACATTATAAAGTATAACTTTCACTAATACTTCGGCATAATTATTAAAATATTTATTAATTAATAAAATGCAACTGGCATAGCATACCAATTATTTCAACTACAATGAAGTTAGTTGAGTACCTTCTTTCAAGCAATCAAATTACTTGTTTTAAGTACAGAATTACTGTTTAATGCCTATATAGCTAGTATTTTAGTAATCAACTATTTTCGCAGTTTAATTGCAGGGTAAAATTCGGCATTTATTTTTAATCAGTACATGTATATGATAAAAGTTCTTCTCGATGACCAATGAGAGGATTGGATCAAAATGTGACACTTACGAACTTTTTGTTACTGCTGACAAACTTGTCCGACAAAGTCGAACACAGCAGAAAAAAGAGGAAAAATAGTTTTTGCAATGGTTTAAATACACAGACATTGAGGATGATTTTTCGATTGGAACCGTTCTACTTATTAAAGTTATAAAACTTGACAAGATATCCAATGATAATTCGAATTTGCATTTCATGTTTATAAAAGCCATTAATTAATGTACATGTCCTGGTTGTAATTTTAAAATTCCCATTAATGTGTCTCATTCCCGCATTTTAGCTATAACCATACTAAAAATGTAAACTTCTAGGCCAGTTGTTTAGTATGAGGATTAGTTTCCATTAATTACAGATATTTTTTAAAAATTAAAATGACAGAGTTCAGATTGCCATATCAGTAAATCTGAAGTTTTCATACCTACATTTGTAGACATACTTCCGTTTTTGTGTTATTTTTATTTGTTTCACTTTGGTTTTCGGTATGTCTTTACAGTATGTGTGAATATAATAGAGAATGTAAACGGGAAATGTGTCAAAGACAACAAGCCGACCAAACAGCAGAATGTTCTGTATGGAACATACATAATCTATTTCTGTCATACATGTCAAATAAACAATTAATACCACATATGTCAGATCTATGATTCTAGCAGAAAGCTGATGCGCTTTCCCTTTACAACAAAAATCAGGAGTTATGAAATTTGAAAAGATTGAACGTCAACTAACTGCGACACAAATAGGCTTTATTAATTATTTCAATTTGTTTAAATAGCTATAATATATTTCTTATTGGTACAAGTTTATTAATAGTTAAAAAAATATTGTTTTTTAATATACAAATTTAGGTTTTACTAAATAATTTTAATTATTGGATTTAATTTAATTTATAATTTTCATTGTCAACAAATTACTTTGTACAAAGATTTGCAATTTATAATATTAAGGGGAAGTAACTGTATCTTAACTTAAACGTCATAAAATAACATGCGAGGCAAAATAAATGTATTACTTATTATTGAGCTTTCTTATTGTTGTTCGTGGAATTTGATTTTTGACTAGACCTTTTTCATTAAACTAGGAAATGTCATACGGAACTATTACGTTAAATTCACGAATCCCTTTGATGTAACAATTTACATTGGACATTCGACGTATTGAGATCTGCAGATCTCCTCTATATATGAGGGAGGAAAAAATATATCTAGCCTAGTATTATAGACTTAAGAAAGGCTTTCGACTCCGTTTGGAGAGAAGCTCTTTTATATAAATTAAGTAAAATAGGAGTAGGTAAAAAATTTTATAATATAATTAAAGTACAATATAATAATACTACGTCTGCATCAAAATATAAAGATAAACATTCCAATTTCTTTCCAATCTGTAGGAGTTAAACAAGGGGATTCTTTGCTCCTACCTTGTTCAATATATTTATTAATGATATAGTAAAAAATTTTAATGATAAAGACTCATCTCCTTTGAGACTTATAGATAACCAGGTAGGAAGTTTGCTATTTGCTGATGACTTGCTCATCTTTCAGACAGCAAAGAGGGTCTTCAAAATAGTTTAAATAATTTATCTAAATATTGTGATAAATGGCAACTAGGGGTTAATATTTCAAAAACAAAATCGATTATATTTAAACAAAAAAATTCAAAACCATAACCAAGTTTTGTAACTTATAAAAACAAGGAAATAGAAAATGTTTCTAAGTATACTTTCCTTGGAATATCAATCCAACAAAATGGAAATTTATCACATAGTTCTTTAGACCTGGTTAAAAAGTCAAAGAAAGCACTGTATGCTGTGAAGCGATACATAAACTATATGAATAATATACCAATAAATATTTCTTGTAATCTCTTTGACTTATTGGTGAAACCTATAATGATCTATAATTCAGAAATAACCTATATGGACACATATATCTCATATTACAGAGCTAAAATGAGAGCTGAAAGATCTGGACGAAACGTAAATCCATTCGATTTTATTGATAAAAATCCAGTGGAAAATACACATCTGGCATTCTGTAAAAATATATTAGGAGTCAATAAAAGTGCTTCTAATATAGCCACTAGGCAACAGCTAAAAAGATTGCCAATAGAATATTATATAAAGATACAATCAATTTTATATTTTATCAGATTAAAAGTAGAGGAAGTAAATCCTCTTCTCAAAGAATCATTTATGCTTTGCAAAGATTTAGATTCCAAAGGAATTTATACTTGGTACTCTTTTATAATGGATTTGATAAAAGAAACAGATATAAACATAGAGAGTCTATATTGTGAGAAAATTGATAAATAATTATTTATAAGAAAGATATAAAAGAAAAACTTAAAACTTATTATGATAAACTGATCAGCTCGTGGATTTCACTGTCGTTCACGTCCACAAACTACTGACAATGTTGTTCTCGTTCTGAAAAAACAAAGAAATTTGCTATCAAAATCGGGCATTAATTTAAACAAAAAATAGATTATTTCATTTAAATTACTGTATATTTTTTGCAGGTATAATTTTTTTAATTGACCATTTTTTAATGATTCAGGACCCGCAGTTCTTCTAAGGCGGGCGGGAATAACGAAAACAAATGTGGGAAAGGTTTATAATCCTTTTATTTGACAAAATAATCTTAACGCACAGGTGACAAAATAGTGCTGATTTGCGTTTAGCCCTTTTGTGTGTGTTTGTGTGTGGAAACAGAGGTGTGTGTGTGTGTGTGTGTGGGGGGTAGGATATTGCCTTTTTTTATCTTACCTTTTCATTGAAAATGGCAAACTTTTGTTCCAGTTTCAGTAGTTCCGTATGTTCGAGTTCGTCTTCTGTAGGCACAGCCAGCAAGAAATCAAGATCCATCATATTTAAAATCGGGCAAATCGCTTGCAAACACACCTCCGTGTGGAAAAGAATCATTTATTGGGTCAAATTCTTGGAAGAAATCATCAATGTTGACGTCGTTCATCTGCATTTCATTGTCTATTAGGTCAACAACTTGTGAAAGAGAAATGTCTTCGGTATTGTCAAGTTGAAATTCTGTTTCCATATTATAGCGTGCGTCCATGTCGATCAAATCCGCACAACTGATTTTTTTCGCGGAAAGTACTGATGATTACGTCATGTGTTAAAACACTTATTGACCAATCATATCGGTGTATGTTGATTTAACCTGCACAGCTCATGTGAGCTGTTGACCCGAACTCCTACGTCGTTCGGGTCAAGGAGGTCACACTCGCCGTGCAGGTTAAATTAGCATACACCGAAATGATTGTTCAATAACTATAACATGACAAATCAGTATGAAAAGGTAGCTCCATGTTATATCAAGATGTCTTCATAGTATAAAAGAATATCTTCATGACAAAGTGAAATGACAGAATAGTATGAAAAGGTAACTCCATAGTATATCAAAACGTCTTTATAGTATATAAATATATCTTAGTGATATAGCAAATTGACAGAGTAGTATAGTCAAATGTCGTCATAGTATAGAAAATTTGCTTCATGTTATATCTCAACCCTTAATGATATGATTATCGTTATCATGAGGCAGCTGTGGCGTTCCATATTTCCTGTATCGGTAATTAATTGAGCACAGTCATTGACAGTCGACGAAGTTAAATAACGTTACGCCTGATTGGTCAAGAAAAGAATTCTGATTGGTAGAACTACCCACGATAGACCACTTCTATTTGTAAAAGTTGAAAGACATCGATTTCAAGGTGTCCAATGATAATTCTTTTTTTCATCATATATTCGTAAAATCTCAGTAACCAAATCTTGTGCGAAACGCAGCATAGTCAGTTATACATTTTTAACTTGAGGGGACCTAGAAATGAAAACACACAATTAAGATGAATAAATAATTTATTCAATAATTAATTTACAAGTTCATTGTAAAATTATTAATATATGTACAGATGATTAAACGTGCTCTCTTCATATGGTTCACTCACAATGTACCTTCCTCTTCCCTCCGAATTATTACAATTTTTTCACCAAAGCAATTCTCAATCACATATTACAATTATTTCCACTTCCTTTCTTAGTACATATACTGTGGATTCATTAACTTTCGTGGTTTTTATGAATATAGTGGAACCACTACTGTAAGTATTCCACAGGTCCATATTTTGCAGAACAAGAAAATTCGATGTCTTTCAAACAACGAATTTTTACTACACCACAAAATTCGATGTCTTCAAAACAAAGAATTTTCACTTGACTACAAAAATTCGATGTCTTCCAAACAACGAATTTTTACAAAGCCATAAAATTCAATGTTTTCCAAACAACGAATTTTCACTAAACAATAAAAATTCAATGTATTCCAAAATCGAATATTCACAAATTTTAACCACAAAAAAAATGTATATTCGGAAAAAAGAATATTTACATAACCACGAAAATAAATGAATGAACAATAAATAGTAACATTCTCTTTCACAGTCAAAACCTCAATTTTCAGAATCCACTTCACAGATTATCCTCTCTCTCTCTCTATCACATTTTACATCATGGATCACAATTCTTACACCAAATTTTTGCACAGTCACGTTTTTCTCCCATTCATCTTTTATACAGAAATCGAAAAGATTACTCTCTCTCTCTCTCTCTCTCTCTCTCTCTCTCTCTCTCTCTCTCTCTCTCTCATATTTTGGATAGAATCATGATCACAGTACTATTTACACATAAAATGCGAAAAGTGTTCTCCAGTCCACATTATACTATACAGGACACGCCAATGGATTTTTTTGGAAAAATACACATTGTCCTTGTAACTTTCCAAAATTGTTTTTTGAATATCCTGTAGAAATTTTCTGTTTAACAGTCATTCCTGGAAAATAAATATATTTCCTCTTATAATATTCTGTACACTGAAGTATATATAACCAAATGTCAATTTCCGTAAACATTATATATTAATAGAAAAAGCATGGACACATGCATAAGAAGATCGTTTCTTTGTGTGTATGGCATGGTTTTACTCATTTTAACCCTAACCCTAACCCTAACCCTATATATATATATATATATATATATATATATGACAAATGTTTAAGCAAAGAAACAATCTCTGCAAGTTGAAGGTACTATGTTGTCGGGTAATTCGGCGCAGTGTTTAATTAGGCGCATTCAAATCATTTTCATGTTAATGCGCCGAGTAAGACGATGCGCAGAATTACCCGAAATGACTGTATATGTTCATCATTGTTTTCATTTGCTCATAAAAAATAAATATGGCTATCACAGGGGGAAGGCGGGTGTGGTGTTAATATACAGAAGAAGAAATTTACCCATGTAATACTAGAAAGTAATAAAAAAAATCCAAACGAACGTCACGTTTATTGCTGTTCTTCATCTTAGTCTTGGAAGTCAATAATGAACCGAATGCTCACACCTTAAAGCAATACCATGACGTTTTTAGTTTTATTTATTTAAATTTCCACGTATATTGTAACTTGCAAATCAATAAGATTATAGCTACTCAGTAAAAATACAAATACATATGAACATGATCCAGTATACTGGTTGTGGGTACTTACTGTTGTTCACGTCCATTTTAATGTTGGTGTCTGATATTTTTGTACCTGACTTGGTTTTCTGTAAGCCAATTTTGTAATTTGTCATTTTGCAATCTGGTAGTCTTACGCCGAATCCATTCTTGTCAAGAAATTCCTGAAAACATTACAAAAATAGAGATAAAATGTCAACGAAGCATTGAATCTAATGACAACATGTTAAATGAAAACAGAACCAAGTTACCCTGGAGGAGAACTTGGATAACTGTGGGTTACTTGGTTAAGGGAAACAGCTAACAAATATTTCCCAGAACTATTAATGTTGTTGCAGATGAAACTTAATCTCTTATCATTTTTAAACTCATGGTATGTTACCTTACAGACGTAAACCTCTTATTCTTTCATTTTCATATTAATGCAAATGTTTTCTTTGATTTACACACGAAAAGTATTCAGTACCTCATGTGTATAATTGTGTAAAAAATTAACAGTCGTATCTAGAAGATACAATCTTCTTTGCAGTGAAATACTGACAAAGTTAAAATGCTTGAGAATAATAAAAAAATATTTACCTGTGGATTTATGCAAGTGTATTCAGAACTCAAGCTGTTGATGAATGATGAGACAAAACCTCTGGTTTCTGCTTGCATCTTCGTAACCTGATCCATTAAGTCACCTGACCTGTAGTTAAATAATATAAATTGAAAGGGTCATATGTGGATTTTATCACCGATTAGATTCCATCAAAAGGTTTTTTTCATTTTAATAAAGAAATAAGTGATGGGTAATAAAACGCATGACTATATATTAGACTATTTCATTTTTTTTTATATCTTATATGCAATTATTGTTTTTAGATCTTTGCCCATCTTTCCTAAATTTGGGTTTAGTTTGGTTTCTTGGGGTATTACAATGACTATATAGTAACCGACAGTTTTTATTGGTGGAATAAGCGGACATTCCCCTATGATGTATAAAAAGAAATTATAAAAGCCAATACAGTAAGATTATCAACAAGGTGACCACTAAGTGGGAATCTAAAAATGATTAAAAGACCTTAAACTTGTACTATGTCTTACTTACTTTTTACTTATCTTTGTAGCTAACATGTGTTTCAGAGATGACAGAGCACTCTCTACTCTGTCAGTCAATCCAAACATTAAATCATGTATAATTGTGCTCTCCAACTGAAAAAAAATAATAATAGAGTAATCAAAACATAACATTTTTGAAACAAAGAAAAACTTTATATCTATATATCCTCTTCTCTAAAAAATCACGAGTCTGTTCACTGACTCAAACCCTGTTAGGATAAGTCTGGTTATGGTACTGTGAAATGAACTATTTGCTAAATGAAAAAAAAATCTTTTAAAACTCTAAGCAGTATCTCCCTCACAAGAATATCCTTAGATTATTTATGGCCTTACCGCCTTTGGTTAAGTATTTCGACATTCCATTATTTTCGGTCTAAAGCAAAAATTTTACTGACAACGTCCGCTGGGGCACTTGTATTGCATCAAAAAATTTGTTATAGAAAATTTATATTGAACAAGTGTTGAACTGCGTCATAAAATTATTACCGTTTTTACTCTTTTTCTTGCTGTTGCCACTTCATCAAGTAATGCCTTATATTGCCTTGAAGCGTCTGTTGCAAGTTGTACTTTTAAGTCTAATGTCGTTTGAAGCTGCTTGATCGATTTATCACGTGTGTCAAGTTCTTTCTGAGGCAACTTGTCCGCCATGTATGATCGAGATTGTTTTGCCGTAAATAGACATATTTCATATTTCTTCATCTTACTATTGGCAGTCCAGCAAATCTGAAATGTCCGAAATTTAAATGTGAGAAATAAAACCTTACGGGCCCAAATAGAATAGTCAAAAGCAGGTTAAGTCAACTTAAGTCAAGTTGAAACTTTTTTTTTTATTGAAAACAGTATTTTATATTTCAGTCCTTCTGTGATTTCCGTAATACTTTGTTTATATAAAGCAATTAAGCCCTTGTAACGTATTGTGAGCACAGGCTGTTCGAACTCCTCTTTAAGTTTCACAGATTTAGTTACAGGGGTGTTGTCTTATGGGCATTTACCCAAGATGTCGTAAAATTTATAAAACAAAGCTGACTTAATTTTGGTACTAAGTTCATGAACGCACCATAATGGATAAATCTAACAGTCTGATTATAATGAGTTCTATATGCAAGTACACTGTTTATTTATATGTTAGTTTTAATTTTGAAGAAGACATTTGTCTTACCGCTTGTTGTTTCTGTAATTTTTCATAAGTTTGTCTGTGTTTCGCTATCAGTTTATTCATTTGCACTGTATCCTTGCGTAGCTGATCAATCTTTACTTTGTCAAATCTAAAGAATATAATTGACATTCATATGTAATAATATATTTATACACAAAACTTGGAGATGGCCGGACACGTCAATGTTGCTCCCATTATTATGAGAATTGAGAAGAGACAAGCGTTATTTTGCCCCCTTTTTTATTGTAGTCCCATGCGATACTGTTCATTTGTCGTTGTTTCGATGTTGAACATTTTTAGAATCTTCACGTTCTCATTTCATTTTTAGAACGTATTCCACATGTGCATAGTATTACATTATATTTAATACTCTATAAAGTTTATTTACAAATATGGATGTATATAGGAACCATGATAATAGGATAATTAACAAAATGTTTTACATCCGAAACGTGTTTCCCCAGGAATCTATCCTGTCCCAGCCGGTATAGTTTATACTTCAATGATGTTAGGATATAAGAAATACTTTTCAGCAATTAGAAGATAATTTCAAGTATAAGACTAGTTACTTACGTGTCAATAGGTAGAATTCCACCATTATGGGATGTCATCTTCTGAAGTCTGTTCCAGATCATCTGAGCAGCAGAAATCTTTGGCACATTCATTGATTTCTCATGAGATTCAACAGCTGACATCACTTGAACTAGCATGTGAAACAAGGTGTTGACTTCGGGTAGTGCTGTAAAAAGATAAAGGGAGATAATTTAAGTTTCAGTTAAAGAATTACATGCATGAGTCGTGTCGAGAAATAAAAACTGAAGACCTTTTTAATATAGCAGCATTCAATGTTTTGGGAATTACTAGCGTTTTGATTTTATAGACCTGTGAATCAAGTGTAATCTGTACCTGTATTAAGAAAAACGGGTTGTATGTTATTACAAACGGTTAAATATTCTCTTACAAAATGCTTATCTTGTGGTGTGGATAGATTATCGTCATTAAACGTTAAATTTTCACATATATATAAATTTATATTGCAGTTTTACGCAGTTGTTAATATCGTGGCGGCAAGTTTTTATTGGAGGAAGTAGCCTTGTTACCTTGGTTACCTTGAAAGAACCAACGGAAGGAAAACTGGCAATTAAATTGGAACACACCTCGCCAGAATATGGAATCGGCTAACAGCCTTAATGTTTCATTAGCAATTATGACGAACCACTTCGATCACTGGGACCAGCAATCAAAATAGGTTTCAATGAAAACATTATTTTGTATTATGCGTTTAGCATAATTTCTAGCGATTGAATTCCATTTGTGACTTGCAAACTGTTGGGTGAATCCAGAGTACGACACATATACTTACCAATAACTGGCTTATACTCTGCTAGACTCTTCATGATATATCTAATCTTTTGACTTGGAAACTCTGTAGTGGTGGAGTTGAAATATACTTCTAACTCTTCACACCACGTAGCAAATGTATCAATCCTGAAGAAGCAAAAGAATATAATTCATCATAAATGTATTATATGACACACAAAAATATCTCATCTGCTTAATGACGATAAAATATTGATAGATTTTCAGTTGAGGGATGAATTAATGAACAATGTCACGTGTCATTTGCTAAACAACAATAAACGCTTCGTGCGGAATGTTTAGACCAAATACGGTTGCGCTATCTATTTCAGTTACCGAGAAACAAACCAAACTACGAAAACTGGACGTAAACGAATGGACCCTGAAATGAGGTCAAGGGCGTGTGTAAAATGCCAGACGCCCATTTACATAATTTACAGAATATACTGACCGAACAGATAACATACAGTTGCTAAGAAACAGATCATATCATGAAAACTAGAAGTGAATCATTGGACCGTGAAAATGAGTAATGCGTATGTCTTGCCTTGAATGACAACTTTATATGCAATTTAATCATAGTTCTTAATATGAATCAGGGGTCTTTTAAAATGTGGAATCGGAAAGGTATACATAGCCAAATCTTTCGACGGCATGTTTATAAAACGATACATATATATTATTATTACATCCCCTGATTTAGTATCTTCAAGTAATCAGCAGTTTACACAAAAAATAACATTCTTTTACTTTACAATACAGAATTTTTAGCCTTTCATACAACGACCATTGACAAGCCCCCTTTATACAATCATTATTATGATGCATATTAGGATATGTTTAAAATAATTAAATGAATTCCACCGTAAATCTTATGTGATCCTTGAAAAATAATATGTAGACCTACTCCATTAATCTTAATTGAAACACCAATAGTTACAACACAGCGTAACAAGAAAACTAGAGGCTCTCAAGAGCCTGTGTCGCTCACCTGTATCTAATGTGATTTTGGAAATTATGTAAAATTATATAATGATTGAGACCAAGATTGGTTTAATTTGACACAGTATTTAAAATTAAAAACAGGTCATCTTAGTGTAGTCTTACAATAGCTACTGAAGACATCTTATCATTATTATTAAAAGGAACATTTATACCCTGTTTTATTTCATTCTATTTAGTGGTTCTCTAAAACAAGACATTTGAATGTATTTCCCATAGTGTCTTATGTTAAACTAAGTCCCCTGCCGGTGGCCTTCTCTGATGATGGATCAACTACAAAGTAACAACACTTGGTCAGCACCTCATAAGTAATATTCATGCCATATTTGGTTTCATTCCATTCTGTGGTTCTCTAAAAGAAGACATTTGAGTGTTTTTTATCCTGCTATAATATAGGACACTATGTTAAACTAAGTCCCCTGTTGACGGCCATCTTGGATGATGGATCAGCTACAAAGTAACAACACTTGGTCAGCACTTCATAAGGAATATTCATGCCATGTTTGGTTTCATTCCATTAAGTGGGTCACTAAAAGAAGTCATTTGTATGCATTTCCCATAGGGTTCTATGTTAAACTAAGTCCCCCGCTGGCGGCCATCTTGGATTATGGATCGGCTACAAAGTAACAACACTTGGTCAGCACCTCATAAGGAACATTCATGGCATGTTTGGTTTCATTCCATTTAACGGTTCTCTAAAAGAAGTCATTTGTATGCATTTCCCCTAGGGTCCAATATTAAACTTAGTCCCCCGCTGGCGGCCACTTGGATGATGGATCGGCTACAAAGTAACAACACTTGGTCAGCACCTCATAAGGAACATTCATGCCAGATTTAGTTTCATTCCATTCAGTCGTTCTCTAAAAGAAGTCATTTGTATGCATTTCCCCTAGGGTCCTATGTTAAACTAAGTTCCCCGCTGGCGGCCATCTTGGATGATGGATCGGCTACAAAGTAACAACACTTGGTCAGCACCTCATAAGGAACATTCATGCCATGTTTGGTTTCATTCAATTCAGTGGTTCTCTAGAAGAAGTTCAAAATGTAAAATGTTAACGACGACGACGGACGACGCCGGACGACGACGGACGCCGGACGCCGGACGCCGGACGCCAAGTGATGAGAAAAGCTGACTTGGCCCTTCGGGCCAGGTGAACTAAAAAAGAACCAATGCCTTTTCAAGATCTTCAGATTTGTACTATGGAGTCTTTGGGTTACTAAAACTTTCAGTCTGATACAAAAGGAAAAAGATATAATTCGACGTGCAATATTAGAACTTTATATTCGAGCATAATGAAAATAAGACCGTCAAACTTACGTCCGATGAGAAGCAGATACGATCCGGTCAATTTCTGGCAAATAAACTAAATCCATTCTTAATTATTTCTTAAATATCCTGCTATAATTTTCTTGCGAAATATTTAGCGTGACCAACCCTGTCGTAGCGAAGGAAAGTCTGCTTCAACTAGATCTACAACGTCACAATACCGACGTAACGTCGTTGGTCGATAATGACTAAATGGATACGCATCAGAACGTCCGACGACATTCGGCACTCCACGGTAGATTATACTAATGTAGATGAAGGGTAGCGGAATCTGCGGAGGGTTGCCGATTGCGTCCGACGATACTGAGGCGGAAGTAGCCGAGTCGAGCCGAATCTGACTGGACTGCTAACAAGTCACTGTAACAACAATAAATCAACAAACGTAAAACTCACAAAGCTAATGCTTTAAAAAGGTTTAAAGCGGCTGCCCTAATTAAAATTGATGATTTATCACATATTTTGATCTGATGAGTGATTTTTTTAATAGCTGATATGACCAAATTGGACCTCATTTATCAAGTCACGAAGTTGAATATGTGGATTCATATATGAATTTCCAATACAATTCCTTTAAAAATCCATATCAGCCCCCATATCGGACATGAGGGCTGATATAGATTAATAAAATAATTCTATTGGAAATGCGTATCATCCCCCGTATCTGACCTTAGCGCTGACACGGATTTATAAAGGAATTATATTAGAAATCTATATCAGCCCTCTTGTGGTCACGTAATGCGTCCCCTTCCGGTCATCTGCAACGTCAACAAACAAATGGAGACTTGTTCAAAATTTGTTTATTAAACACTATCAAACGGTAAAGTTTTCCCTATGAATTTTACATATAGTTTTGCATAATTTAAAAAAAATCATGTAGCTTCTAAATTTTTTTTTCTCTGCCATTTTCTATATTATTTATGTAGTTTAGTATAGATTTTAAATTCAAAATATGTGATAAATAGATAATTCCTCGACCAGTATCGTACCTCGGGCAGAGCCCTCGGTCCGATATTGGATTCTCGGGATGATTCCATATGCCGATATGGAAAATGATATGTAATAATCTATAATTAATCGGATGCAAAATGTTATTATTTAATATGTCGACTGCTGTCTACATGAATTCTGCTACCGAGGGATGTTTTTGTCAATATTTTGAGTCAACACAGATGAATTGTTTTAATTTTGATATTATGACAGAAATCAAGATAGTATAATTTGCATATGAGGAAAATTTTCAAGTTTTAGCTGGTTTGATTTTTAAAAAATTTATTTCTTTTTAAATTAATTACACTAATTTATATCTGATCTTTAACCAGCTGTTAACTTCGTTTTGATCATGGAACGTCAACTCTATACAGTTACTGAACGATATACATGTACATTTATACATCTGCTGGAGTGAATATTTTTTTATCTAGGTTAAAAACCCGGGGGGGGGAGGGTACTTCCTATATTTTAGTGGTACGAGTGTGCCGCAAAACAGGGTCGCTTTTTCATGCCCTGCTTGTTAGAACAGGGTCCCTTTTTCATGTCCTGCTGGTTAGAACAGGGTCGCTTTTTCATGCCCTACTGGTGAGAAGAGGGTCTTTTTTAAACAAAGTATTAGTTTAAAAACAGGATCGCTTATTTAACTGTTTAAGATACACTCTAGAACCCGGGTCTAGAACAGCATCTATTTTATACGATCTAGAACAGGGTATACAATTTCTGAGCGTGTCTAGAACAGGGTATGTTTTTCAATATTTCTGTTTAGAACAGGGTATGTTTTTCAATGTTTTCTGGTTAGAACAGGGTATGATTTGGAAAGTTCTGTCGGCACAGTTATACCCGAAAGGAAGTCAGTAATCCCCCCGGGGTTAAAAATCAATAATTACCAACATTTGCAACGTAATTATAAGTTGAATTTTACTAGATTAATGGGCTTTGAATACCAACAGGTTACAAACTTATTTGTAGTTTGAATAATAATTTCTTCTGTACCGTTGTATCAATACCATAAATGGGCTATTGCAGACCACAGATATACAAGACAGTATTGGCTAAATGAAACACGAAAGCAACATATAATTTCACAAAGAAAATCAAAAACATAACAAACTGGTAAACAATGTTACAATCACAGAGGAACTTTGAGCTGTACGTTAGATTAAAGTAAAGAATGAATGAACTGGGCAATTTATGTTGGTGTGCTATTCAGATTTTTAGATGGACCTTCCGGTATAATAGCAAAGCAAACAAATAATTGCACGAAATATTCTACAGCTTTTATAAGGGCATAGCACGAGATGTAAACTCTCATTTCTGTACTTTTTATTTTATGTAATTTGTCGGCTCTAAAATAAATATAAACATGATAAATGAGTCAAATCGAAGATCTGCAAAAATCATAGTTAGTATTCGTGTACCACTGACCATATTATATCTGTATATGGGTGTCAATGTGCCTAAATGTTTAAAAGTATCAGAGTTTACTATTTGTTTCCTTAATACATTTATGTAATCGTATTTACGAGTTCTCCAAGAAAGATACGTTTCTGTTTCTTTTTCCAATTAAGATTATCAATTTATCAGCTCACACGCAAAAAGGCCAAGAATCTATGTCAGCTATTGCAATCATTTAAGGTTTGTCATCTGTCGCCCGGCCGTCATTCGTAAACTTTTGTATTGTAATCTTGTTCGACGAGACCACTGAATAACACAATTAAAATCAAATTTGGCAGCAATGGCCCTTGGCTTAGAAAGTTCACTTAAAAATCTTCTTGTCTGAAATCCCTTTTTAAGTAGCCAACTCAGAAACAATCTTGTAGAAGTATACCCGAAGACCCAAACCGCCATTTAAGATATATATGGCCACTTAAAAAAATTTCAGATACGTTTGCAGAGCAAACAGGGTCATTGGAGCGTCTAGTTAAAGTAACTCAAAATAGCTAGGATATATAAATAAATATGTTAGGCCTATTCGTGTAAAATTTTGGAAAATTGCTCATTTAATTTCTTATGTAAAAATATAAACTTACGTCCAATGAGTAATAGATATGATCCTGTCAATGTCTGATATATAAACCAAATCCATCCTTAATTTTTTCTTTAATATCCTGCCAAAAATTTAGCGCGACTAACTGTGTCGTCGCGAAGGAAAGTCTTCTTTGACTGCATGCAGCTATAACGTCATAGTACCGACGTAACGTCGTTGGTCGAAAATTAGTAATTCGATACACGTCTGAAACAATCGGCAATCCTCGGCAGATTCCGCTACCCTTCATCCGCCTAGGAGTGCCGAATGACGCCTGAAATGCCGACGTTGGACGCAATTAGCCGAGTTTTATCCGAATGCTTCAACCTAACCTTGAGAGCGCACATTCTGTTACGCTTGATCCTTAATGGATATTCAATGTGGTTGTACACAGCACCTCTAGAAGTCCTCCCCCCCCCCGAAAAAAAAGATTTAAGGCGTGACTATCGTCTGCACCTTATGTATACACATTTATCCGGAAACTTTACTAGCCGAATATTTTTTTCTC
The DNA here is from genome assembly GCA_028015205.1 of Mytilisepta virgata. Lineage (NCBI taxonomy): Eukaryota > Metazoa > Mollusca > Bivalvia > Mytilida > Mytilidae > Mytilisepta > Mytilisepta virgata. The sequence goes on from CM051521.1 coordinate 75,492,916, forward strand.
GATGTCCTGCTAGTAGCGTAACGTGATAAACAATATCATCTTTTGGTACCCTCATCTTCCTTTGCAATGAAAGTTTATATCGTGTTCTGTTTCACAGTGTGTCTTCTCCTTAGATTAAGCGCTAAAACATATTATTTTGTCTACAGTCATCAGGGGACATACTTTTTTGACACATCAATTTTTTTTTGCTATAGGTTTTATATAAAACTTTTTTTTTCAAAAAAATATATTCTAAAGGCATTTCTTGTCCAATTAAGATGATTTTTTTCATTTAAATACAAAAGTCAACAAAGTTTTCTTATTTGGAATTTGGTTATGAATATATTTTTTTCATTCTAAAGAACTCAAGACATGCAAGATTTAAATTAAAAGAGTAAAGTTTTGATTAAAATTTCTCTTTACAGCAAGTAAAACTGTGATGTCAAATTAATTTTACTTGCATTTTAGAATCTTGTAAATCCCCCAAAGAGGGGGTTAGAATCTTGTAACCCCCCCCCCCCCCCCAAAGAGGGGGTTATGTTTAAAGCCAATTAAACATAGAATCTTCATTGAAACAGCTTTAGAATATATACTTTACAATATGGTATTATATAAAATATATTTCACGACGGAGGTTGCAAAAAATACATGTCTGCCCACTTTAATACACAAACATGTACATTTTTTACCACAACTATACATACATTTGTCTCGATATTTTTAAAAGACAAGGGAATAAATAATTGATATTGATGTAACAAAATCATAAATAGAAACATTTAACAAAAAAAAAAAAAAAAAAATCATAACTTCTAAGTAGTAACCTAATAAAGAATTACCTTTGTAATTACTAGGTTCGAAGTGCCAGTGACACACAACATCGTGTTGACCCGGATTCCATACTCTTTTCTTTTCATCAACTCGTCGTATTGCGACTCTCCATTTCAATTTAATTTGTGTGTCTGTAGGAAATTTGTGTCCTCCGCTATTTGAACACCCAGGCACACAACACCGTGATGGCATTAGCCTAGGATGTTCAACTAACGCCAGGCGGAAGTGTTTTTCCGAAAGTTATTTAAAAAATGGGGTAAAAAATATTTGCAACCTGTCTATAGACAATTTGGGTACCAGATATAATGTTTACAAACGATGTTTCCGCCCAGTACTGCACCTAGCGTTAACTGAAGATCCTAGCGTCTTTAAACGTTTGTTGACGTGGAATTTTTGTTTACATATTTACAATGCTGTCGGCCTTTTAGACGCACCTAAGAGTATTGTATCTAGAAAAATTGGACAAGGAGTAATTATAACCATAATAATTTTATATGTGAAGGAGCAATGTTTACCCTTTATTATTCCAAGTTTTCATTGAAAAAAAACATCAATTAATGGTTCTTTCAGGATTGAGAACAGGACACCCCCAATTTTTTTCAACACAAAAAATGTCGGCCATTAGTGCGCAGTAAACATAAAGGTCACCATAGTTCACTTCCGGTTTATGCAAATGACCTAATTATGCATGACTTCAGTATCTGGGTCAGTTATGTGTATAATGGAATACTATAGTCTTTATCCATATTATATTGTGATTTGCTGTAGGCATTTGAAATTTTGTTGGTATCTAAGTTTAGAAAAATAAAGTATTTTCAGGAATATAATTATATTATTCAATTCATAGCTTTATACAGAAGTGATTATTTAAAAAAAAACACGCGTTTTAGCGATCTCTTGTCAGCAGACGAACTTTGTGTTGACAGAAGTATAAAAGCACATGCGTGTGTTTACAAACAAATATCCGTGCGACGGTGCGTCTTATTAGACGATGCATCTTAAAACCCGACACGGCTGTACATTGGTTACAAGCGTCTCGTTGATAAAAGCGCTTGGGTAACCACCGTTGGAACAAAACGACGTCTATTGGAAAAAAAATCCGTGAGTGATTCCCATTGCCTTCTCAAAATATCCCAGTATAAATGTGCCATTTTTAAGAAGATAACAATTATCATTGCAGGATAAAACAATATTTATGTGCATTTTAAAATTTTTTCTTGCAACGGTAACATATGGAGAAATATGGATCGTATATATACGTATGAACAGTTTGCCTTCAATGAACAAAATAAAGCATACCACATAAAATGGATGAAAATCGGAACGGTTTTTACCAAATAAACAGCCTTTTGAGCATAGGATATACATCCATGTGCATTGTTATATCAGTTTGAAGAAAAGCTTTTATAGCCGTCTGCTGCTAAGTTTCTTGTAAAGTATTCACAACCTAGACAAGAATCAGACAATGTAAGGAGTTGAAATACTATATTAGGCAGATATACAATTGATACTTGCAACAACACTATTTCGATACTGAATTTTCAATGTAAAAGGGAGATAACTCTTCCTATGGGATTTATAAAAATTTAGTATTACATCCCCGTGTAACATGAAATATGCACAAAGTGCATTAAAAATATTCAAAATAATTGTTTTACAAATTTTAGGATAGGTCTGAGTTAGTATATTCATTTTTTTTTATTTTTTAAAATTTCCAGGTACATCATTGGAAATACTGCATATTCATGGAATCATTTTTGAGGTGTACAGATATAAACTTTCAATTGTAAATTTTTTATGATTTCTTGGACTGCTCAACAATGTTAATTAACCAACAGAAAATTGTTTTATAATTCTAAAACATAGACTTTCAAAATATACCAAAAATCCATTCCGCGAACTGAGAATTACAGACAGTAGAAGAAGCACGTTTCCATTTCAATGGTGTAAACTTACGGGCTGTGAAACTGTCATTAAACTAGAGTTACTATGGTCTAGTGGGTCACAAATACCCCCCCCCCCCCCCCCACGCCAACTGCTTTGTAAACCTGTCCACATAATCTGTCCTTAAAGGACTATTGATACCCCCCCCCCCCGATCATGCATCTGTTGGGCCCTCTGCACTTTAGAAAATAAAAGCTGTAAGAGGAGTAGATGAAACACCCTGCAAAGTTTCAGACCATTGATTTAAAGCTGTAAGAGGAGTTGATTACACAAAATGGGTACTCTTCATATAGAATATTGTTGGAAAATGAGCAAGTTCAAAATGCAAAAATGATGATAGAAAATCTTAATGATTTGCTGCAGGTATGTAGATCATTTTATCAACATGATAATTCATTTTGAGCTATGATTGTGCACATCATCAGGCCGCCCTCGTTTTGTCCACTTCCGAATTTCGGCACTTTTCCAAATATTTGTGAGACTTCACCAGTAAAACATGCCGAGTCAAAATCTATGGGCGTTTGCAAAGTCGAAAGTTCTACCATCAGTCGAAGTGACGTGAGGATAAGTCAAAGTTCTTAAAGCGGGGAGGGGAGGGAGACAATTGGTGGAAAACATGCTGGGAAAAAAAAAAGTCCAAACTTGAAAAAAATTTGGGCATAGTGGCCCCTAGAAAATACGCTTTTTTACCCCCCTTCCCATCACCCAGACCTTAATAGAGGGAATTAAGAGAGTGAAAGACAAGCTGGGACAAATTTCATTTATCCTCATGAAATCTTACTTGTCTTTGACTTTTTGTGAGAAAGTGTTTTTATGTTGATAGTTGATAAAATGATCTACATACCAGCAAGTCATTAATCTGGAAACATTTCCTTAATGCAAATTGTAAGGAGCGGAGCTGTACTAAATGGGAATTCATTTTGAGCTATGGTTGTGCACATCATCAGCCGCCCTCGTTTTGTCCTCTTCCGATTTTCGGCACTTTTCCAAATACTTGTGAGACTTCACCAGTAAAATTTACCTCCGTGAGCACATGGAAATATTTGTGAGACTTCACCGACTGAAACATATGCGTAGTACATAATACAAAAGTTTCGCCTTTTGATGAAGATTGAAGGAATTTCCAAAGATCAGTGTATTCACGTTTGGCTGGCATGTTTTTTACTGGCTTCATCATGCCGCCATTAAATGATGCCGAGTCGAAATCTTATGGGCGTTTTCAAAGACGAAAGTTCTACCATCAGTCAAAGCGCCGTGGGGATAAGTGAACGTTCATTCGAGCGTCCTTTAACTTTATGCCTGGGCATATGGACATGTCGCGAAAGGTTCCGAGCGAATGTTGCGTTTTCTTTTTTTACCGTTTTACTTAGTTGACGTAATCAAGAAAAATTCTGAATTATGTACTCTCATATCAAAGGGAAGTAACTACAGTGCAATTTACAATTAAGTTTTAATACAATTTAATTCTTGACATAAAATCCCTACATATATGACAAAACTTAAGCAAAGGAACAAAACCTATTACTTTTCTTCCATCTTAAGTCACAGTATGGAGAACTCTGGTCCGCATCTGTATCTGTGAGGCATGTCAAAATCCTCATAGTAAAGGTTTTGGATCTAAATCAGAGAAGTACTTCTCGACCCTTCAGCAGTATCTTGTCCTGAATTTTGTTTTACCTTGCAGAAAAGGGGAGAGGAGCATTTGATCCAGGGGCACTGTAGGGTAACAAGTTTTATCTGTAATGGTTGAAGAATTTAGGTCAAGAAAATATTGTAAACTGTATCCAAGACATCCTATGATATACTAGGTAATCTAATTTTATCCCTCCCCAATCATCCTGAAGTTTAGATTTCTTGCTCACAAAAACGATTATTCTCTTACTTGTAATTAATATTTGACACACTTTTAAAATGGGATCTTCTTATGACCATTCTACTAAAGTTTAGATCCAATCTACCTAGTTTCTGATGAGAATTTAAAACAAGAGGCTCACCAGACCTGTATCGCTCACCTGGAGTCTGGTTTTCATTGGACAATTAATCAACTATTTAACCAAGTTTGTTGCAATTGGTTCAATTGTTCAGGGAAAATTTGTTGAAGATTTATTTTTCACAAGGTTTAATGTTAAAATATGTTCCCTGATGATGGTAGTCCTGGCAGGAAGTTGATAAAATTGACCAGGAATAAGGATGAACCTTAAATAAATGTAACGAACCCAACCTAAAATTACACAAACCAATAACTCCTTAATAGAATTTGGGATTCCATTAAAAATTTCAGGGTACGTAGATCTCCACATGGCAAACATTTTTCAATTTACATTTCACTTCTATCTCAAATAGTTTTGGAGATAAATGAAATAAATTGCTTCGCTGAGCGCAGCTGGATACGACTGCAGAGCTCCAACCCTGAACAATTGGGGCAAAAATGGACACAATATTCGCACTTGATACAGGTCTGAATTTGGATTGCAATTAAATATTTGACACATAATAGGTTTCTGACACAGAATAACTGAAATCAAAGAACTTAGAATTTATATTCAATTTTTTGCTTCTTGTGCAATACAATATGCTGTGGAGAATTGCCCCCCCACCCCAAAAAAAAAAAAAATACCCCTTTTTTAGCTTTTGTGCAATACACTACGAAGTTGCACATTGACCCCCCCTCCCAAAAAAAAAAACCAAAAAACAATAAAATTTATTGTAACCCCCCCTTTTTTTGCTAAAAAATATTTGAAATTTTCCTTTTAATTTATGAAATATGAAATGAGAAAAAAATTGCCCCCCTTCCGAATTTCTCCTTTACCCCCCTAAATTTTGTTTTCAAATCCCCCCCCCCCCCCCCATTTCTTTATACTTTGCAACCATAACAGCCCATTTAAATACACCATAACGTATTAAAATAGAAAATGACATCATAGTCATGGATGGCAAATTTTAAATATATATAATTTAAAAGCAGTTTAGATGAGATAAACAAAAAAGCTTCATCAGCACATTTTATATTGGCAAATTTCCAATGAAGTTCATTATACTAAAGTTATTGGCAAATTTCCAATAGAATTTGTTAATAATAAAGTTTGATAACAGGGCACACATATCAATTTCTTGCTATTGCGCAATATTGTGCAATTGAAGATTTCTTGCTATTGCGCAATACTGTGCAATTGAAAATTTCTTGAAATATTTGACACATAATAGGTTTCTGACACAGAATAACTGAAATCAAAGAACTTAGAATTGATCATATGATTTGAATTTATATTCAATTTTTTGCTTCTTGTGCAATACAATATGCTGTGGAGAATTGCCCCCCCCCTAAAAAAAATAATTTACCCCTTTTTTAGCTTTTGTGCAATACACTATGAAGTTGCACATTGACCCCCCCCTCCCCCCCAAAAAAAACAAAGAAAAAAATTTATTGTAACCCCCCCCACCCTTTTTTTGCTAAAAAAAATTTGAAATTTTCTTTTTAATTTATGAAATATGGAATGAGAAAAAAACTGCCCCCCTCCCCAATTTCTCATTTACCCCCCCCCCCCCTAAATTTTGTTTTCAAATCCCCCCCCCATTTCTTTATACTTTGCAACCATAACAGCCCATTTAAATACACCATAAACGTATTAAAATAGAAAATGACATCATAGTCATGGATCAAACAAAGTTTAATTTTGGACCCTGATTTGGACCAACTTGAAAACTGGGCCCATAATAAAAAAACTAAGTACATGTTTAGATTCAGCATATCAAAGAACCCCAAGAATTAAATTTTTGTTAAAATCAAACTAAATTTATTTTTGGACCCTTTGGACCTTAATGTAGACCAATTTGAAAACGGGACCAAAAATTAAGAATCTAAATACACGGTTAGATTCGGCATATCAAAGAACCCCAATAGTTCAATTTTCGATGAAATCAAACAAAGTTTAATTTTGGACCCTTTTGGCCCCTAATTCCTAAACTGTTGTTACCAAAAATCCCAACCTTCCTTTTGTGGTCATAAACCTTGTGTTTAAATTTCATATATTTCTATTTACTTATACTAAAGTTATTGTGCAAAAACCAAGAAAAATGCTTATTTGGGCCCTTTTTTAGCCCCTAATTCCTAAACTGTTGGGACCAAAACTCCCAAAAACAATCCCAACCTTCCTTTTGTGGTCATAAACCTTGTGTTAAAATTTCATAGATTTCTATTTACTTATACTATAGTTATTGCGCGAAAACCAAAAGAAAAATGCTTATTGGGCCCTTTTTTGGAACCTAATTCTTAAACTGTAGGGACCAAAACTCCCAAAATCAATCCCAACCTTCCTTTTGTGGTCATAAACCTTGTGTTTAAATATCATAGATTTCTATTAACTTATAATAAAGTTATAGTGCGAAAACCAAATGTCTTCGGACGATGATGACGACGACGTCATACCAATATACGACCGGAAAAATTTTGCGGTCATATAAAAATGTTAAAATTTTGAAAATTTGACAAAAAAGGGCAATAACTCCTAAATGGGTTTCGGGATTTCCTTTAAAATTTCAGGGTAGGTAGATCTTGTCATGCTGATCAATTTTACCCCGTCAGATTTTTGATATCTGTAACGGTTTTTGAGTTATAAGCCAAAAACAACACATGCACCCCTATATTCTATTTTTAGCTACGACAGCCATGTTTTATGTCAGATCAAAATAAATTGAGGATCGTTTGTAGAGGACATGTCATAGATCATTCCTATTAAGTTTCAAACCAATGGGCCCAGAGGTTTCAGAGGAGAAGATTTTTGAATGAAAAAATTTTGAAATTTCGACAAAAAAAGGGCAACAACTCCTAAATGGGTTTTGGGATTTCCTTTAAAATTTCAGGGTAGGTAGATCTTAACATGGCAAACATTTTTCAAATTTACATTTCACTTCTATCTCAAATAGTTTTGGAGATAAATGACGAAAAATGTTAAAATTTTGAAAATTTGACGAAAAAAGGGCAATAACTCCTAAATGGGTTTTGGAATTTCCTTCAAAATTTCAGGGTAGGTAGATCTTGTCATGCTGAACAATTTTACTGCATGCCAGATTTTTTATATCTGTAACGGTTTTTGAGTTATTAGCAAAAAATAGCAATTTACCCCAATGTTCTATTTTTAGCAACAGTGACCATGTTTTTCATCGGATCAATATAAAATGAAGATCGTTTGTGGAGGACATGTCATATATAATTCCTATGAAGCCTGGATCCAATCTGCTGAGCCGTTTCAGAGGAGAAGATTTTTGAAAAAGTTAACGACGGACGACGACGGATGTCAAGTGATGGCAAAAGTTCACATGGCCTTTTAGGCCAGGTGAGCTAAGAATGTTAAGCCCAAAATAGGCTGCTTAATTGAAAGGTGAAGATTTTTTATATTAGAAATCTGTTAAATCATTTCTAGCAAATACTTCCTCAGTTCAGAACCTGTAATTCAACATCAAGAAATAATCAGTATAACACAAAATTTTATACTACATGTACACTTACCAAACAAATTGCACTGTTTAAGATGCTACTGAACAGAAAAAACAAGCTGTTAGGTTATAAAACAATGGTTCATACAGACTCTTAAATTTCAGTTCCATGACATTTCAAGACCTTTTCATTTCTCTTTCATACTTCATGGAAGATAGTTTTAATGCTTTAATGTTTTAACAGAAAGAGTTTAAAGCCCACTGATGACTAATGCACTAAATGAAGTAGAGATTTGAAATCTGGAATAACCTAAACAAATGTCTGTACTATCGATAACAGTGAAGAATAAATCATTTTAAAAATAACAAACATGCAAATTAAAAAGTTCATATGGACTGGTCAGAAAACAATGAAATTCAAAGCCTTAAATTCCATGACTTTCAAGCACTCTACCAGCTTCTCAAAGACCAAAGTGAAATTCAGACTTTCCATGACCTATACAAACTAGAACTGTGCTGAAAGGGACTAATACCCCCTGCAGAACATGTCTGTTTTGAAGCCTACACAAAGTTCAAATAATCATATTTTTCAAACTACTCACCCAAACATAAAATCCTGACAATATGCACATCTCAACTAAAGTTATCTAACACTCCATTAAGTTTCATGAGAGTCATGCAAGTAATGAAGAAGAAGTTGGGGACAACACATGGAATGAAGTTTTGTTAAAAATTGCCTAAGTCCAAACAGCCATATCTTTTACATTTCTTGTCCAAAAAGAAATTCCTGATAATATGCACATCTCCATAAATTTTCATGAGAATCATGCAAGTAATGTAGGAGGAGTTACGGACAACAATTGCCGAAGTCCAAACAGCCGTATCTTTTACATGTCTTGTCCAATCAGAAATTCCTGATAATATGCACATCTCCATATAGTGAGAATCATGCAAGTAATGTAGGAGGTGTTGCAGACAACGACAGACGGACTGACAGACTGAAACCTATATGCCCTCCCCAAACTTTGTTTGCGGGCTGTATAACAATGAAAACAACTTAAAATTGTGCAGTTGTATAAAAGCTACTTAAGGACATCCAGCTTACGTGTAGTTTTTCTACAGGTGTATAACAATATGTGACAAACACAGCAAAACCTGTTAAATGAATTTCTGACCTCTCAATTTAAATTTTTTTTATTTCAATAACGTTTTTTAATTTTCTTTTTGGACAGGAAAATATTCACACTAAAACCTGAAATCACAATAAAGCCTTTTCCATTCTTATAAATTTAAGATTCAACTGTCAAAGCAGAAGGGGAGCTAACTCTTGGTTCATTCATTGTTCCATTTGGTATATTACTGCTTGATTCACCTGTCAATGACACATCACTGCGTTTTGACTTTTTGCTAGCCTTCTGTGGTTCATTTGCTGGGTGAAGTTGATGATTGGCTTCCATAGCCTTTTTCTGAGCTCGTTGCTGCCGTGTGTTCTGAGCCACCGCACTAACATGAGGATGTAGTTTAAAGATGGTTCCGATAGCTTTTGTTCTCCCCTCTCGAAACACCATTTTCATATCAGTTTTAAGATATTCAGGATTTTTTATAAATCTGAAGCGTACAATAGCTTTATCCCCTGTCCGTAAATGTTCCTTTGTCATGTGAATTATTGTCGCTGTTTGTCTAACACTTCCAACGTGCACTGTAATAATTAAAACAATTTTAAATTCAACAAAGTTAGACCTACAATAAAAATCAATTTTCTAATGCTATTTATTAGATCACAGTCCACAATACAGGTCACAAGATATTCAGTCTTGTTTTGTGAGTGATTATATACATTTTTTAAAACCAGCTTATTTCAAGTTATTTGTGCCTGATTTTATCAAAATCCACAAACTGACATCTCCCACCAAATGCCTACTTTTCCAAAAAATTTTTAAATCTATAGCAAATGATTGGCCAGTTATCAAGATTTGAATAAGCTGAATTAATCCTGGAATCTGAGATGTTTTATGTAAACCAAGCATTATCTGTGAAAATAAATCCAATCTAAATATTCTATGATGCATCTGAATAGGGGAGACAATTCAAATTTAACACTAAATTTTGAGATGCATGCAATTCTCATAAAGCAATGAAAAATCATTGCTTATTTCAGAGTTTATTTCAGAATAACGATATAAAAACAGGGGCTCCACATCGCTCATCTGGAATTCAATTTGCCAATTACAGGTTTATAAAGCATGAATTAAAAGAATAGGTGTTGCAGCTATCTTTGTTGTATAACTTAAGTTAATGAATACAACATGAGGTTGCATGTGTTTTCGTGCAAAGTATACCCCCAATTTTTTAATTTTGAAAATTGGGAAAACAGACTTGAAAAGTTTGACGACAAATTCATGTAAACATAAGGAAATTGTAAAATTTGTAAGTATCGGCAAACAGGAAGTGGTTCCTTTACAGATCTGAAAATAGGAGAGACCATACAACTCATGGTCATAAAGCTGTAGGCCAAATATCAAAATATTCGGTTGCACAGAGACCGAGATAAGTGTGACGAATAATTTCAGTTTGAACAGACGGACAGATAAGGTGACTCCAGTATACCACCCACTCCGTAGAGTGGGGGTATAATATTACCTTAAGACTATTGCTGCCAAGTTTGTTCCAAGTCACTAATCAACAGTTATCTTGAAATCTTTATTGCATAGAACTGTTAACATTTACCTTATCAGACTAATCTATTTTTATCACACCTGTGATTGTTAGAAGAACACCTGTAAGTATCCCATTACATACTTGTCCAATTTAATTATTGAGTTTTCCACCATAAATTACACAATTCTATCATTGTTGGTACAAAATGGTTTGTTCAAATTTTTGAGAAATGCGCATTGGAGAAACAAAGCTTTTTTTAACAGTAAAAGAAATGAAAAAGAACTTTCAAAACAGTTCAAGCCATCAGTGTTGTTTGAGAAATCTGAGTTTGACTGTCGTATATGGATAATGGCAAAAATTTTATGCCCCTTCCATATTCATGCACACGGAATAAAATATCTAATCTATCAAATATTTGCATTTTTCCTGATAAACTTACCCATTGCTTGATATCGAACACTTATTGTTGTTGGATGATGTAATACTAATACCTCAGCCTCAAACTCCCAGCATGCCTTTGGTTCAATTTTTGCAGATACCATTACCATACCTTTCCGTATTGTTGACCTTTTGATCTGTTTGAAAGACAATATGTTATGTCATCAAATCTTTGGATAATTCATTCAACATATTAAAGGCAAAATAAACTTAAATATCTTGCTCTCAGACACAGTTTCCCCACATCGACAAACAAGTTTATTTGGTTTCCAGAAATAAATTGCATCTGTCCCAGTATTTTTTTCGCAAAAAAGAAACTTTGAAATTTGCCAGCAAAAATACTTTTCAAGCCTCTGTAGAACCCAGATTCAATTTTCAAGTGTTTCAAACAATCATACATAGGTTGTGCTTTCAAGACAGCAATATGTCAACAGGTAAAGAATTAAATATGGACAGTAAGCTTTATCCAATAAAGTGTTGGATAATATAATATACATAACACAGAAATATTGCACCTACCAGAACTAGATGTACTGTGAGCAAAGCTCACAAAGGATACCCCCCGCTTTGAAGTCCAATTATCTCCCTTGTGTGATATCGGAAAGCAAATATTTTTCTTCATGCACATCTTTGGATGATGTACTTCCTTTCTGTAAAGTTTCGTTGAAATCTATTGAGCGGTCTAGGAGGAGTTGCGCTTACGAGGTTCATATATAATGTATAAGCCAAAAAAAATAGAAGTCCAATTATCTCCCTTGTGTGATATCGGAAAGCAAAGAATTTTCTTCATGCACATCTTTGGATGATGTACTTCCTTTCTGTAAAGTTTCGTTGAAATCTATTGAGCGGTCTAGGAGGAGTTGCGCTTACGAGGTTCATATATAATGTATAAGCCAAAAAAAATAGAAGTCCAATTATCTCCCTTGAGTGATATCGGAAAGCAAAGATTTTTCTTCATGCACATTTTTGGATGATGTATTTCCTTTCTGTAAAGTTTCGTTGAAATCCATTGAGCGGTCTAGGAGGAGTTGCGCTTACAAGATATATGGACAGACGGACAGACAGACAGACGGACGGACAAGGTGATTCCTATATACCCTCCCAAACTTTGTTTGCGGGGGGTATAAAAACCAGATGAAAAACCAACATAATTTAGAATTCAAGCCACCTTGTTTTTTTGGCCCCTTTAACCACCTGTATCTCAAAAAATGTTAAAAAAAGAAAGTACTAGAAAATGTGTCTATAAGACACGGATGCCCCGCCCTAAAAACAGCCCAAGTGTTGCTGAACTGCGTTGTACTATACAAGAGGACAGTAGTGGTGAAATATCATTGATATATTACTGTAGGTTTCTGAGAAATGAACCTAAATGCAAAACTTAACCAAAGTCACTGAAGCATGAAATGTAGGCCATAGTGATCCAAGTGTTGCTGAACTGCGTTGTACTATACAAGAGGACTGTAGTGGTGAAATATCAGATATATTACTATAGGTTTCTGAGAAATGAACCTTTAATCCCCTGTATCTCTGGAAGGACAAAAGTTACACAAAAATGCCCTGAGCAATTTTTATTGTGTTTCTTATGATGAACCCCCTTTTCGGCCCCTTTCATCTTGAAAACATTAAGACATAGTGAAAACGGATGTAAACATAAGTTTTTCTATTTTCATCAAGAAACAATAAAAACCAAAAATCATAAAAATCGGATGAATATTAAAAATCTTACACCAAAATTATCAAAAACCCCTTTATCACCCCCAGAAAAAATCCCAACCTGTATTTCTTATGGGAGACTATTGTGGTAAAACATTATTAGGATATATTCAATAGAACAATGGTAAATGAGCAGGAACCTAACTGTCTACGGAAGACAACAGGCTCATACCATAATACGTCCGTAAATATTTGCAGTCACATAAATATCAACTGTCTGATAAACTGATAATTTATTTGATGCTAAATAGTTTACAAATACCAATTGGTCGAGGTATTATTGGATAATAAACATACATTATTTTTATCATGCAATCATAAATTGTTAATTGTTTTAGAAAAAAACTTATCATTTTTTATCTTATCTATTACCTTTTTGAGTGCAAATGATGCAGTTTGACCCCCTCTGACCTCTTTCACTGGCATTCGTTTCCGATGTATACTTTTGACAGCTATTGGTTGGAAGTTTCCAAGAGCGTCTGGTCCCAACATGAGGACATCATTTATCCTTATTGACCCTTGCAATAATGTCCCAGAGACTACTGTTCCAACACCCTGTGAATTAAAGTAATAAGTATTTTAATTAATGGTGATGTAACGGGCAATACCTTTTATTACATTGTAACCAGTGATTTACCGTAGTATCCGAATGAAAGAAAATCTGGTAATTCACATGTGAAAAGAATAGCCGGTATTTCACTCTAGGAAGTGACATCACAATAGCCGCAGAGAGATATCAAAAGACAAAGTCCGTTTTATACCAATTTATTTCTGCTAAAATGGTAGATTCTGTACAATGTAATAAGAAGTATTAACCAGAAATCTACGATTACAAAGTTCGCCTCGTCCCCCACTAATTTTGGTGTGTGGCTGTGAAGCTCCCCGAGATGCACCCTTACAAGAATTAATGATTGTAGGTCGCTTGATATCGGAGAACTGAACTCAGATGTAAAACTTAACCTAAGTACATGAAGCGCGATAAGTAGGGCAGAGTGACCTTATATTGGTGGGAGGCTTTGTTACAAGGCGAGATGCGTCCTCTTACCAAGAAATATGATTGTAGATCCCTTGGTATCGGAGAACTGAACTCGGACGTAAAACTTAACCCAAGTCAATGAAGTGTGATATGTAGGTCAGAGTGACCTAAATTTGGTGGGAGGCTGTGTTACTCCCCGAGATGCACCCTTACATCAAGTAATATGATTGTAGATCGCTTGGTATTGGAGAACTGAATTCGGACGTAAAACTTAACCTAAGTCAATGAAGTGTGATAAGTAGGTCAATGTGACCTAACTTTGGTGGGATGCTGTCTTACTCCCAAACTGCATCCTCACACCAAGTAATATGATTGTAGGTCGCTTGGTATCGGAGAACTGAACTCGGACGTAAAACTTAACCTAAGTCAATGAAGCGTGATAAGTAGGTCAGAGTGACCTAATTTTGTGGGAGGCTGTGTTACTCCCAAAGATGCACCCTAACACCAAGCAATATGATTGTAGGTCACTCTGTATGTTAAAACTGATTTTTGACATAAAACTTTGAAGCCAGTCATCAGAGTAATAGTGGTCATGTGACCTTCATCTTACATGTATGTCACATGGTCAGTCTCTTAAAAGTGCACGTGAACACAAATAAATATAACCCTTTGTCAACTAGTAACTGAGAACTGGCTGTGTATGCCGGGGGTACTCCATTAGTCCCCCTCCCCCAATTTTGTTGAGGCGAACTAAAAAAAAAATGTTGTGTATTTTCATGGTTGTATTAGAACTAAGAGTATATTTTTGACATGTTTCCTATTGCATTAAAATTTTACATCAACAAAATTAAGTATCCTCAAAACCATGAGAACCGCCTCGGTGGTCTCATGCTCGCCCCAAGTGCGGAAGGTCGCGGGTTCGATCCCCGGCCGGGTCAAACCAAAGACATTAAAATTGGTATTTGCTCCTTCTCTGCCAAGCACGCAGCATCTAGGAGTAAGAGCAAAGACCGGTCTGCTCGGAGTCCGTATAATGTGTCCGAGTGAGGTGATGTCTTTCTGCAGACATTTACCTCGTGAGCTAGCACATTAAAAATCCGACTTAGCGCGTCGGTCTAGTACAAAGCAGGGATCATATTCATTATCATATCATCATTTTCTCGTCCTGATATTCCCCTGGTTGCCACTGGACGTTAAACAATAATTCATCCATCCATCAAAACCAATGAATTTGACAAGATCACAAAAATTGAGACACATTAAAATAAATGATGAATTCCACAGTATATCTATCTCAATAGATTACTGTTAAGGCAAAATCTACTTTAAAACTGTTTTTTTTGTTGTTGTCAAAAGCTAACTGTTTAATGTTTTTCTTACAGGGACTGAAAATGTGTCGTCTATCTGGAACTCTGCTGGAGCTGCTGGTAAAGATTTTAATCGTGTTGAAAGAAGATTCATAAACATTTTCAGTAAATGTAGATTCTCTCCTGTCACATTTGACACTTGGAAAACTGGACACATTCTGAAAAATAAATTGGAACATTTGTATGGTGACTATGTTAAACTACTAATAAAGTTATAACAAAAACATTATTTGTACTGCATACTCCAATATGTCAAAGTCTCTGAGACTGATGGACAACAACAAGATTCAATTCATCTAAGGTTGAGTCTGCCATTAAAGGAGATGGTATAAATTCAGCCGTTATTTGGCCCCATCTGAAAAATTAAAATCAAGATTTCAGATTCGTATTGTATACTTTTTATTGTATATAATCTAACTTAAATAATAATCAATCATTGTAAAAAAAATACTTCCAATGATGCAACAGTGGTGTCATTAATGTCTGCTAAATCAAGGATTTGAAGAAAATTGAGTGTCTCGTAGTAAATTTTGGTCAAAACACCTATGAGCAACAGCCTTGCCCAAGAAAATATAATGTTTGTCCTACATAAAGATACATTTCAGTGAAATATCATTTTGGGCAAGGCTGTTGCTCATATCAAAATTTTAATTCAAAGGTCCAAAAATGAGTGAAATTTGGTGTTTTCTATTGATTTCTTCAAAATTAGCCATCTTTGACAGCATATTGTTGCCATTACAAAAAATTCTTGTTGAAAACAAAACATGTTCCTTAAAATGCAACATTTAAACAGTACTATTGATAGCTGAGAATAAGTTTCTGATTATTTAATGATTTTGGAATTCAAGGGGCCAAATATCAGGCCAGATCATATCTTGTCCTTTTAAGCAAATAACTTTAAGAAATCAGTCGACCCATTAGAATGAGCTTACATAAATTTATATTCTTACCTTTCAGAGGTAAAGTTCATCGCTGAGCAGACGACATCATCTTGGTTCTGCACTAAGACTGGGATTTTCCGACAACCTGGAGATTTCAGAATTCTCTGTAGTAATTTTAAGGTTTCTTGCAGAACATTTGGTGGACACATATCAATCTTTGTGACAACTACAAAAACGGGAACATTCAACGCCAGCGCCAATCCCAAATGTTCCTTTGTCATTCCAATAATACCTGCATTTGATCCAATCTAAAAAATAACTTAAGAGTGAAGTTAATCAATCATTCATACCATTTCGTCACAAAATTTTCCTTGGTATGAATTGAGCTGTGTGTATGAGGTAGTTTTACAAATGTATTTCAATGTCAACTTCAAATAAGCCAAACTACAAATTATTCATACATTTAAAAGTTTCTTTGTTAATGCAAAGTATTGATAACAGACATAGGACTTTACACAACAAATAAAATATGTAGCACTTTCTAAATTGTTATTTTCAGCTTAATCATACCATGATTGATATTTAGTAATTTCCTTTTTAGAGTGCATAATTTTGGCGAGTATTGATTTCTTTGCTAACTATACCTTCAATACGACAATAATGTTTATCACTTTAATGAGTCATTTCTAAATTAACTCCAGGCCTTTTCTCCTCATAGAGAGAACAAGTTAAATAAGAATCATATTTCCTATAATTAGGAAGAACTTTTGTCAAATCTTTAGTTCAGTTTCAATACTATTAGGCCATCTAAACTTAATTATCTGGTTCTCAGACATTGCCGACCCACTTAAAAAGTTGCAGACGGAACAAATAAGATATCCGGAAAAAAATCACCATTGATTACACATTTTTCTGTAAAAATCAAATTAGAAATTTGGCGCCAAATGTACTTTTTAACCATCTGCTGGACTCAAGTGCTAGATTGACATTGATCAAGTCAAAATGAAAGTAAATAATCAGCTGATGAATGATCATGGCACTGAGTTTAACTTCAATATTTGCTCCAAACAATTCATTCCATGGACTATACTGCCTGTTCAGTCTACAATTACCGTGGAACAGCTCTGCAGAAGAGTATTTGCAGGATAAATGGAGGAAATTCGAGGCATTAGAAGAATAGGTCCATTCAAACTAGATTTTAATGTCACCAAAATAAATCCCTTGCCTCCTTTGACAAGAAAATAAACTAAAAGCATAAATTCCCTACCTACCTTGCCGATTTTGTAAAATCAATTGTCTGAGAACAAGAGAATTTATTTTAGGTGGCCTTACTGCCTTAAGTACATAAATTTAAGAGATCTTCATTTTCTGAAACAGTTTGCTGTTTTGTGAAGTCTGCCTTACCATCAACATGGCAAAATCTGGAGCATGACCAGTCATACCAAAAACTGTTGTCTTTAAGTACTTTTCGTGACCAGCTAAATCTATAAATGTTATCACCTAAAATTAAACATACCATAGTCAGAAAAAATTAATATAATAACAAATCTTTCATACATGATGTGTTTAGCTTTAGCTTATGATCCACAACCATCTATGGGGATATTTCAAATATATATTTCATTTTCATAAACCATGTAAATTTCACAAAATGTTCCAGTTTTCTGAAAAATAAATATTATAATAAATCTTAAAAGTTTGAAAAACACTTATGACAGGTGACAAGTTCTGTTTAAATACACTATTTTTTTGTATAATTTACTCCTGTCACTTAATGTATTTCAGAGGTTATTCTTTTCTTTCAAAGTCAACTTTACCTATTAAAACAATTAAATTGATTCTCAACTCTCTGATTCAAATACACAAAAGAAAATCCAGTTTTAAAGTATAGAATTTGTCATCATATATTTGCTTTATTTTCATTTTCATATGAGTGATTCACACCCTTTTCGTATCAAATGATGACATGATGTACAATGTATCAATGTACTAAAATTGTACTTGGCATCACAGTTTATAAAAAAATGTTTTACAATGTATTTCTATTGGGTAGCAACCATGATTAATATTTGTTCCTAACTATACATTGCATCATATTTTTATGTGTGACGTTAACATTAATTTGGAAGGTTTCCAATTTCCAGCATGCTAGAATGATTAAATATTTTAATTTCAGTAAAACACAAAATCTTACAGCTCTTGAATGAAGATGTTATGGTATATTATCAGGGTAAAAAAATCTACTCCCCCAACCAATTTCATCTCATAATTATTTTTATAAAGATGAGGATGATCTTCCACAATACACTCATCAAATGGCAATGCCTTTATACATATACCTTCGCAGATTCCTCACAGATTTTAACCCAGTCTAAGTTCCCATGGTCTGGCTTGTTTACTACGTTTCCAGTTGCGTCGAATCCTAAAATATCATTTCCAACACTACTTGTACGCCCTGATTCCATTTCATGTTTGTGACGGAATAACCTTTGACGAGCATGACCTCTTCCGTTGTCTAATTCTCCATGTGTTAAAACACCAAGTAAAGTACTTTTTCCTGCATCTACATTTCCTACAACTGCAACTCTGTAAGAAAATAAAAATTTTCATGAGGTTATAACTTTCACATGTTTTGCAACACTTAATGTGTTTTCTTCTGAATTGTTAGCTATATGTAGTCACAAAAGGACATTTTTCTACAGGGAACTATTTTTACACTAATATTCCATGTGCTATTCTCAAAGTAAGGAACCTTTTTCATTATTTTTTTTCTTTCCATTAAAAAAAGTCTCAAATTCATGCAAAAAAATTGACTTATAAATTAATAAAAGTCATTTATCAAAAATGTCATATTCCAGAATCTATTTTTATTACATGAAATTCTTCAATTCAATGAAACCGCTTTGGAGGTCTCATGGTAGCGTACTCGCCTCGAGTGCAGAATGTCACATGTTAGATCCCGACTGGGTCAAACAAAAGACATTAAAATTGGTATTTGCTGCTTCTTCGCGGCATCTAGGAGTAAGAGCAAAGATCTACTGGTCGGCTCGGAGTCAGTATAATGTGTCTGAGTGGGGTGATATGTCTTCCTGCGGACAGTTACCTCGTGAGCTAGCAGATTAAAAATCCAGCTCAGCATATCGGTCTAGTACAAAGTAGGGATCATATCAACATGTTCTTGTCCTGATATGCAACTGGCTGCCACTGGACGTTAAACAACAATTCATCCATCCATCAATTCAATGAACAGACATAGGCTTATAATTTGAAAGTTGAACTATTTCAACTGTGGAAAAATTACAATCAACTGCTCGAGAAGTATAATGTACATGTAAGATTCTATATATAACCAGCAAACATGCTGAGGAATTAGTTCAACATTACTCTTACCTGACTTCCATGAAATCAGCTGGTTCCAATTTTCTACGTAATAAATACTCATGAACATTTCCATCAACTTCTTTTTTCTCTCTCAGTAGCACCATCTCTAGGGCCAAAGTCTGGGCAATCATTTTCAATGTTGCCACACTTGCATGAAGGTCCTCATCATTTAGCCCAGGTGTTTCTCCATCTAAAAATATCATATAATATCTATCATAAATTGATATTCATACTAACATAATATACAATGTAAAGGAAGATCATTAAGGCTATTTTCTGTCCACAGTCATATTACTAATTTGACTAACTGGGAATCAGAGGTGCATATGTAGTATTCAAACTCATTACCATGGAAACGCATGCCATGTCACTATGACAATAAACAAATGCATGTAGTTGGCCTTAGATAGAATGATTTGATATGGTGTAAGTCAAAACTGTGTATAAAAGGAACCAAAGTTCAGTTTGTTCAGATTTTAGGAAAAAGTTCCCATAACACACAAGTTAATTTCATAGGCTACATATTATACACACAATATCATTAAACATGTTTTTGTCTGTTGAAATCCCTACAGTGATTTTAAGATGAAGGACAATAATAAAAGTGGTGTTCCTTTGCTTTATAAACATTTGTAACATAATACACGTATGTAGGGATTTTTTGTCAAGAATTTATTCACCACATGCCTTCTTTTATATCTTATATTAACAGAATATTTTCATATTCTATATAAATTTTGTAGTACATTAGATCTGTTTAATATATACATATATTTACTACATGTAATTGATAAATTTCTCTTAATCATATAACTTTACTTTTAAATCATGAATACGTCATAAAAATTTGATATTAACTAACTCTTTAAGGGATAGACATCTCCCCCTCCAAATTTTTCATCATACAATACTGTAATGCCTAGTGATGAGAATCTGTCAGATTTTCAAGATTGATGATGGTTGCACCAACACCAATTGATGATTGATGCCATATCTTTACACTGAGTTTATTATGTATATACCTTAAATTTATATGGTCATTCTGATGGCTATAAACAATGCATGTGCAAAGAAAATGAATGTACAGGAATCGCATTGGGAAAACGGTAGCCATCGAAGAAAACCACGTTCACCTTTCAAGCGTTCGTTAAGTAAAAGTCCATTTTGTTGTTTGTCTGTGTCATGTTAGTTGCATTTCATGTTTTCGTCTCATCATCCATTATTTGTTGTTTATTTTTATCGGTAAGTGTTGAAACAAATTTGACTCTGTTATAAAATGGAACAGTCCACTTGCATTGGTGAAAGATGTAAGATCACGTTAATGTAGTTTGTGGTTTACGCATGAGTGATCATAAATGTTCATAACCTGTAGGAATTCTGATCCACATGGACAAAAATAGAAATTCATATCTTTATTTTTGCAAGTAGCGTAACGTCAACGAAAATGAATCTCCGGTATTAAGAATCGATCATTCAACCGATAAGTGGATCTTTCCGATGATCAGTGCACCACTAGCAATGCCAACATAAAAAGACCCAACATACTTGAATTGACCAATTTGCAGTTAAACATTTATTATCTGCTCTTATTTCTAACGGTATATAGGTGCTATAAATATATGTTACGTGTTAAATGTCTCGTCTATAATGTAGTATTACCGATGCAGCAGACAAATTTTCCTATTCAACCATGAGATTATTAATTGCCTAAGAGTTTTTTTAGGCATCAAGTAACTTGTATACATGTTATAGGTACATGTAAAAACTGCATTTACATGTATATTACATTACCTAGATAATTAGAAATCAGAGGAGAAAATAATGGTTAAACTGGAAAGTGTTAAAACTAAATTTCATACTTTATTTGAGTAACTTCTCACTATCATACATGTATATGTAAGGTACATGTATAATGATTTATTTTCTGATGAACTACACAATTCTATTTCAAGGGTAGATAACCTCACCTCCTGTTCCTACTTCAAAGATTGTCTCCCCATGTCCTTCCTCTGTTCTTTCCTTAATCAGATCACATATGTACTCATATTCTTCATGGTTTGGAGATATCAATGCTGTCTGAAAAGAAAAATGAGCACATTGCTTGAAAACATTTAGATTTTCAGATGAAAAACAGCAATGAAGGTGCTTTCCTTTACAAGATCATTAATCTTTATCATGATGTTTGTTTAGTTGGGGTTTAACGCCGTTTTCAGAACATTTGACCATTTCGCGCGGCCAGTTTTTATTGGTGGAGGAAGCCGGAGTACCCGGAGAGAACCACCGACCTTCGGTAGGAAAATTGGCAATCCTTGTCAATTCAGATCGGAGTCGAACACACCCCGCCAAAGGTGAGATTCGAACTCACAACCCCAGCGTTGACAGGCTAGTGATCATTAGTAGTCATGACGAACTACCTAGACCACTCGGCCACCGAGGCCCCTCTTTATCATGAACATGTAGGGATTTTTGAAGAAATTGAAATAAATTTTAAAAGATTTGGAGTTAGACTTTCATATTCTAACATTTACAAATTAAATTGTATTAAAGTTTCATCAAATTCCATGAGGCTTTCCAACTAAGTTTTTATTTTAAATTCCATAACTGGTCTTCAGGTAAAAAGCATGTACATGTAGACTCTCAGTGTAGAAAAAGCATAGATGTCGAACAGAGAAAATTTTCTTGTTCTTGGTAAATCTCATCATATATTTTTTATGTATGACAGTAGTATGAATCAAAATTATAAAATTCTACATATTTCTAAGGTTTAACTGCTATACATCAGTGTTCTCCCCAAGCCTAAATAGCGTTGTGGTACCGTGGTGGTATATTTCTCGGCCGCGTTGCTATCATGATCGCCGCGGTGCTATAAATTTCGACCACGGTGGTATAAAAATCGTCGGTTTACATTTCTCCCAAGCTGGTATATTTGTTTTCCGGTACACCGGTAAACACGTGCTCAACAATTTAACTGGTTTCCTGTTGAGTTATGACAAATGAATCGTATGTACCAGGTGTCCAGTTGATTATCATGGTATCTCAACGGATTTAAATTCGTTAATGATGATGCTACAAATTAATTTAATTAAAAGTGTAATGTTGACGTTGAGAATTGTTTTATTCAAAGACCAGGCTGGTGATATTCAGACAAATCACGCGTGTCGACGTTGTTTCCATAATAGTTAGGTCAAGGACATTGAAAAGTCGTAAAGATGCCTTAAAAAGTTTCTCATCAGCTGTTCATATTCAGTTGGTATAAATTTAAGAGAACTCAGAAGTGTAAGAACCAAAATGCAAAATAATGGAGAACAACAACAGATAATTCCTTATGTCGACGGGTTAACAAGACTGGATCAGAAAAATCCAAGAAGTGATAACGCCGATATCGATAATTTCCATGACCAAAGTACTTTATGACTTTGGTAAAACCCCTTTAGCTTCCAAAGTTAGGCAATTAAATAGACCTTGAATGGCAGAAAGTATATATATGGCTCATCTTTACACAATAAAACAAGGAAAGCTGTTTAAATGGTGCATAAAATTTAACATGAAACCAAACGAAGGGTCTTGAATTTTTACAAGCCAACCATATACTTAGCTAGTAAAGCTAACTCTGAAATTACAAAAAACCACAGATCTACCAAGAAGCAATAAGTGTTGGCCACCTCAAAATTAGTTTAGGTTGACATAGCTTGGCTTTTCAGCATGTGTAAAGACATTTGGTCAAATGTAAAAACACAACAATTGCACAAATGAGTTTTAGTATGTTGTGTTGATCTCTGTTAACATACCTCATGTATATATCATGTATATCATACTGACACTGCCACATTGCATTTAGTAGTAACCCCTGCTTTGTTGACTAAACATATTTTGTGACGCGCGACGTTCAAGATCATTTCCTTCGAGATTACCACTGTGCTATCCAAAATTTCTGGGGAGAACACTGTACATGTCTCACCTTCAGTGTCAGACTTTTAAATTTAATTTGTTGCAGGCAAGATAAAATTTGCAACATTTAAAAGAAAATTATAACATGTATAATGTTTCTTATTTTTGATTTGACTGAATTATCAATATTCATTTATTTTATAACGCCAAAAGAAAATATACGTGTGCTTGCAGTTACGCGACCGACCCTAGTCTGTACTCCCCGACCCTAATTTTTTTATTATATCAAAAAATAAGTAATCGACCAATCGTTATCATACGTTCACTTTCGTTTTTGTGGATTTTTTTCCGATGTCCGGTCCAATCCAGCTTTTAAATAAACAATCATGGCTGCACATATGTTGACAGCCATGACTTTGCTGGCAACAAGATTTAAGAAATGCCAGCATGGAGGAAATCATACAACAAACTACAACATATCATACATATTAGGTACACATGTTGATCTAAAGGATGTTTAACCGACCCTAATGCCTATTTTTTTTCAGGACATACATGTAACTGGAACCACACATATATTTTTTTTGGCCTAACTGTACTACAGTGTATAATACAATGGATACCTTTGAGGAAATGGGAGTTGCATCAACTTCCACGTCATTTGAAGGCGAGAAGAGATTTCCTTCTGCCTGTGCTATATCTGACTTCTCCTCTTCTCTAGGACTAATAGAAGGAGATCCTATGTCTACTGCAGCTGCCATACTGACAACTGGTTATATTGTAATAACTGATAATTTGTGAAAACTTTTTACACGTTTCAAAAAATTTGTTGAGATATCTTTTGTTCAGAAATGGTAAACTATGCTGCTGGACTTGACAATTTTGTTCTCTTGGCTTCTACATCAAAGTATTACCTGAAAACATATATGCAATTACACATAAATACATGTAACCTGAACTGTAAGTTACAAATACATGTATTAACAGCACAAACTTTTTTGTGGAAACCTTCGGTAGGAAAATTGGCAATCCTTGGCCCCCCTAGGTCAATCAAGGCCAAATGTTTTTATGAATACATGTACTATTATTTATCCAATATATAGAGTTGTATATCTTATAAACATATTTTATTAAACCATAATATAGTTAAGGGGAAAAAGAAAAAAAAAAACGGTGTTTCTGCTAACATGCCAAAAAAAAAAAAAAAACACGTTCGGTAAGTTGTATGTATTAAGGTAGGCAAAACAATTTTATTTTGCAAAAAGTTTTTAACTGGTTTCTACTACATGAAGGAAAACAGTCTGACTTTAACAGTGCTTGTTCAAAAATGGCACAAAAACTTTAGGGTAGGCACTAAAAATTAGGGTCAGTCGGGTTTAGCAGAAACACTGGTCTTCAAAATTTTAGGGAGAAGTGAGTGCAATGTTTTCGTGACTGCACATATATATATGCATTTTAAAGCCTTTTCAACCCTTATTTAAGTTTTTACTTGATTCCATGTCATACTGTGATTTGAATTATATGATAGAGGCAATAATTTATCATAATTTGAATTTTTTCTTTGGTGTAATTAAGCTAAATAAAATGAGATGATATAGGAACTGTATTGGGGTTGGCTTTCAGATTCTCTCTTAATTAAATATATAGTCCTGTTTTTTTCATTTTTCCCTACAAAAATTGTGTATTCTAAAATTTTATGATACAACTATTAAAAAGGTTATGTTTAGGTGCAAGATGAAAGTGACATGAATTTATTTGTCTACTGAAAGGTACATGTAGCTGAAAATTTTACTTTGTGTAAGATTTTTAGGTAAAAATTTCTGATTTTTTTTATCTTCATTTCTTTCCATTTTTTAAAAATCTTTTTGAAGATTATTGTTTATTTATAATATGGGCATTATTCTGTATTCTTTTCACCCTATCCAATTACCTTCATTAAAAGTCTAAGAAATGTTTATGCCCATCTGGTCTCAATCCTTTCATTCCTTTATCTGTTCTATTTGTGATTAGTTTACAATTATCTCTTTCCAATCAATTCCTTAAATTGTTGAAATATTTAATGTTGTCAGTGAAGTAATTAGACAAAGGGGGGCAAATCATATTAAAAAGGTGAATTATCTCCCTTAGCAAAAAAATGCTGCCGATAATAGAAAATGTTTCTGATTCTGCAACTTCATGTTAATAAAATGACAGTTGATGAGTTATTTTCACTTCCAGCTTTGTAGAATAACTAAGGTTGTTACAAAAACTAAGTTTTTGATCATTTCATCACAAGATTTTCCTTTATCCTATGACAATTTGACAAAAATCTAAAACTAGAACTGAGACAAGCAACTTCTCATTTGGGGTATCCTTAGGACGATTTCGTCTTTTAAAAGATGACTTTTTCGCCCAGTTTGGCGAGCCTT
Organism: Mytilisepta virgata; assembly: GCA_028015205.1. Classification (NCBI taxonomy): domain Eukaryota; kingdom Metazoa; phylum Mollusca; class Bivalvia; order Mytilida; family Mytilidae; genus Mytilisepta; species Mytilisepta virgata. The sequence goes on from CM051521.1 coordinate 75,518,813, forward strand.
GCAATATGGATACTACTTCCTGAACTATAAATCTTTATATGGCTTTTCAACTGTGAGGATTTTGATATATTGAACAATATTAGTACAATAAACTTATCGCCAAAGCATCATTTTTGTCGCCAGTTGCAAAATTTTTTCGCCAAGTCACCCTCCCACTTTTGGAATGATTGTTCTTTTATTCATTACTATTTGAAATACGAGTAACATGACGTGAAAAGTATAATTTTTCATGCAATAGTTTTAATGACTTTCATCTGAAATGACCGTTATTTTGATCGCAAGCCTAATAAATATTCAATTGTTCCACATGTGTTTGTTAATGTTAAACTGGAATTGACATCGCAATCTTTGCAGATTGGAAATTTTACGATATATTGCTTTTAAACTCCTTTTAAAGGCGTTAAAAAGCATGGATATTTAATTTCATGACTAATGAAATTACCTAATAAAAATTTGGATAATTATATAACCTAAGTGTATAAATTGAATTGTCCTCAGGGTGGTCAATCAATTGAGCAGTCAAGTGTAAACAATCTCAGCACTGCGAATTATTGATTATGTGTTTGTTTACTGCTGAAACAGCTGCTGTGTTTATTAGCCTATTGTAAAATGTTCAATTATCATACATAGATAATTATATAAAATTTACAAATGATGTTTCTTATTCACCATTTTAAAATGTTTTCACATAAGTGCCAGATTTAAAAAAAAAAGATCTAAATATTCCGTCGCCAGAAAAATCGTCAACAATAAAATTCTGTTGCCTGATTGAATAAAAATGGCATTTTGCGACATTTGAGAAGCCTAGCACGGTCCCTGTTATGTACATGTATTGACTCATGTCAAAAACAGAAAAAAAATTGAACGATTTGTAAGGTAACTTTAGATTGTTGTTATTAGTAATTGTGTTGTTGTTTACACTAAATTTGTACATGTACAGAAGAGGTAAGGTGTGAGCACCCCCACTTTCAAACAACTATACTTTTTACAACAGATTTAGTTGTCTCCTGTGAGAGCATTCTGTTACAAAATTTGTCTGTATTAAACTGATGTGAAAATAATTGTCATTGTCTGTCTTTGTATTATTTGTAAATTCTGACCGTAAAGACACTTTTTTGGGTAATAAAGGATATTGTATTATACAATATTTAATCTAGACAATTGAGGTTGCTTTTTTTGCTTAATTTTTTTTTGTGTACAATGCCGTCCGGTAAGTCCGCCCCCCTAAGTCTTAAACTGTATAACTTGCGGTTTGTATGTTTTGAAGAATTTAAAAATAAGTATATAGGCAACTTAATTAGATATTGAACTCTATAGTTATCTTGTTATATAATTGAAAAAATAACGGAAACTACATGCAAATCAATCAAATGTGAAGCTTATCTGTGTTTACATTCTGTTCTGTCATATCTGGTAAAATATTGTATTGCGGGTCGAAAAAAAATTATTTTTGGTAGGGGGTAAAGACACCAAAGTTACTTCTTCGAGATTTGTTACTGATTTAATCAGGAATTCGTTTCAAATTTACCAAAAGCAATAAATTTGAACAATAGTTATTTAATTCACATGTAGGTAAGACGAAAGTAAATCTACGATGTTTAGAATGCTTTTTTGGTATTTGCCAAATAGTTGTTCACTTCAAATTGGCTTTTGTTTGTGAGTACATTCTCTGGTGCAAGGTAGCAGACGAAGTTTACATTGGATAAGGAAGTGTCGTTCGCACAAGTTAAGGGGCAGACTTACCGGACTTGACTGTATATGTAATATTTTATGCCTTATAATTTGAATTATCAATCATTGTATTAAATTCAGTTGTAATTTGACAGCTCGTAAGGTCGACATGATTGTCAATAAAACATTTGTATTGCATTGTCACGATTGTATTGTAATCTAAATGTCATACAGAACTATATACATGATATACTTACATATTTCAGGTAACCATTTGAAATTATTTTTGGAATCGTCAACTTAGTTAAAAATATTATACATTTTATGTATACACATTTCCATCTTTTAAATTCAAAATTTAACTGAACAAGACAACATCTTGTTGTGCATTCACGACGAGATTGCACCAAGCTTCTACTAAAGTAAGGTATGGTATATGTATATATTCATATGGACTTTGTTATGTAGGTCATGATTGCCAGCGCTGATGCAATATGGGTGAAATTTCTACCTGTTTGTTGATATTTTTACTCGATTATCGAACTCGGCATTGCGCCACCATGTCATCATTGAGATTCTAATAGTGGGACAATGCTGGTGTAGTACGGAATGATATGACCGGAAGAGAAGTCTGATTTTTATTACATTTGTTAGGGAGCAACCAATTAATTTTTTAATTTGAGGAGGGGGGTGGGGGTGGGTAGGAACAAATTTGAAATGAAAAGGCAGGACCAGAATTGTGGCAAATTTAAATGAGACAGGATCACTTTAAGTGTGATAAAAAAAAATAATGCAGGACCTGTGTCAGTCAGAAAATTGTTTGGTTTAAATGAAAATAAGAATGTAGGACGCAATAGCGGCTGAAAAAACCCAGGTCGAAAATTTCGACGAAAAAAATAGACAGGATGAAACATTAGATCTTAGCCCTCCATAAAAATCAAATGCTTGCTGCCTTAGGATGCACACAGTGTACTCACGTATTAATATTTTTATTCATATCATTAACAAATCATTCAATTACTTCGGATATTATCTGATACGTACATTGTGTATGCCCGTGCAGTACTATATATATGTGGTCATTTTCCCTCAATTTGCATTCTTTTTCTGTTTCTTTAGGTGTTCTTTGGGGGGGGGGGGGGGTGCTCTATAATTACAGAGATTTTTGGGGATCAATTATTAAGAAATTAGGTGGTATTTTACATTGTTTTAATGGAATAACAACTTAATGGAAGTATTTTTGGGTACCCAGTTGAATTTTAGTAGCATTGCTAGTGCTCACGTTGAATATTTACACAGATAAAACCTTGATTGTCAACATGACGCCAATCATGCATTTACATGTGAGTTTATCGAACTAAAATCAATGGTACTCGTGTACAGGACTCGATATGCTACCCCTATGTGTAACCCGGGTCTGATGAAGCTGGAGAATAAAAGAATTACTCTTTGAAAATTTTCATATTTCATTTACTTCATCATGGTTAGACTCAGAATGTAACCGAGGCACCGACGGGTTACTTTTAAAATATGAGTACCGTAGTTCTCCAATTAAACCACACAAGCTTACTAAAAATCAACAAAATCATTCATATGAAAATAAAAAAATTGTGGGGTCTCAAATATCTTCACTGTCTCACACCCTTCCCCACTTTGAAAAATGTCATCCCGAAATTTACAAACATATGACACCATTCCTGTTTACTACATCTTGTAACAACCAAAAAATATTTTAACGGAATTTGTTATCTTGAACCTAGAACCATTAACTTTAATAAAATGCTTAAATTTACTAGGGTATTAAAAACAAACCTTGCCATATTCTAAAACAAATATGAAATAGCAATGTTTCTTAAGACTTAGCCAATTCAAAAGGAGCATTTGACATGAAAATCATTTTAACCTAAACATCATTACAGTTTTCTAACACTCAATGGTTTCTTGTCTTCTAAGTCACTTGATGGTGTCCATGTTAATCTAACACTAAATGCTGTATAACGGTAAATGTACCGTAGTTACATTAAGTCTATGTCATCAGTTTCTAAAGTTAACGGGCGGACAGAACGGCATCATCGTTATTTGAAAGTAGATCATCGGATGCTGTTGAAACACAGTAGAAGTCATATTCGATGGATACCACGGTCTACAGTTTGGATCGATTGCGCTGTCCACTGTACTTGCTGATAATTCGTTCACACCGGGTTACCTAGAGAATCATAAGTGAATTGCTTCCGCCTTTTCGGAACTCGCTTTGAACGACTGACATTACTTGGGTCAGTATTATCGACTTCGTTTCCTGAACTGTTATTGTCACTACTTTCGTTTCGATCCTGACGGGAACAAAGTTCGTCGATTTTTCGTTTGGTCGTATTTTGCTTTGTACTTGATTTTTTGTGAACAGGAACAGGTGTAATCGGCAAACTTTCGCATGTAGCACTCGTTTCCGCCCTGTTTCATTTTCTCTCTTGACTTCATAAACCGGACTTTCGTCATTTAGACGCCTACAAACAATGTATACATCATCCTCCCAATAAGATCGCAATTTATCAGGACCATCGCGATTCATGTGCATTTTCCATTTGTCGGCGTATGTTTCTGTATTTTCAGAAATAATTTTATCCGTCTCTAATTCTAAAATGAGATCAATCGGTAACCTCGGATGTCTTCCAAACATAAGAAAAAACGGCGCAAATCCTGTGCTTTCGTGCCTCGTGCAATTGTAGGCATGGACTACTTTCTGACAGTGGTCTTTCCATCTAGATTTCAAATCTTTTGGCAAAGTACGTAACATGGATAGGAGTGTCCGATTGAATCTTTCGACCTGCCCATTCCCTTGTTGGTGATAGGGAGTTGTCCTACTAGCGCTCACGCCTGCTAATTCATGTAAGCGTTTGAATAGTTTGATTTCGAATTCACCCCCTTGATCATGATGGATTCTTTGAGGAAATCCAAACTTCAATATGAAGTTATTGAACATGATATCGGCTACAGTTTTCGCTGTTTTGTTACGAGTCGGGTATACTTGCGCAAATCTCGTGAAGTGATCCATAACAACAAGTATATATTCATAACTTCCTGAATTCTCTAAGTGTAGGAAGTCGATTGAAACTAATTCGAAAGGCGTTGTGGTTTTAATCGGTTGCATTGACGCTTTAACTTGTTAAGCACTCATTGTGATTGTAGAATTCAATATCAGAGAACATTTTCGGCCAGAACAGTCGATTTCGAGTAAGAGCCCACACACGTTCCGAGCCCAAGTGACCCATTGCATTATGGAGCTGCTGTAGAACCATTTTCCGAATAGATTTTGGTACCACCAATTGTGATACGATTTTTCCATCGAATACAAGTCTTTGAAGAATTCCTCGATCGTCAACTATTAATGTTTTCCAATCTCGCAGAAGCAGTTTTTGAGATGTAGTATAATTTCGGTCTCGATAAGATGGAAATTTATTAGCCCTTTTGAACTGGATGATTGTTGGTAAGTCAGGATCCTTCATTTGAGCATTTCTTATTTCATTATCAGAAAGATTTCCTGAACGATGAAGGGGTGTGTGTGATTCTGAAGATTCAGTTTTCCATTTTTCATTTTCCTTTTCCTTTTCAAAGTTTCCATTCTCCATGTTTTGAATAGGGTAGTCTAAATTTTTATTTCATTGTTCGACATTTCTGCTAGGCACCTAGCCATGGTGACCGTCATGTCCACTTGCACTTTTGCACAGTTCAGCGTTGTAGTAATGTCTTCCTTGTCATATTGTTCAGTGCAATTCCTCATGTTCTCATCAAAGCTGACGGCAATCTCGATAGAAAATCGGCATCCGTATTTAAGGGACCAGGTTTGTATTGAATTTTGAAATTAAAATCGGCAAGTTCTGCTACCCATCGATGTCCGTGTACACGTCGAAATAAGTGGCATAGTACAAGTAATCTCTAAATCTGTCGCAAATTGCCCATTTCAATGCTAGAAGTTCTAGTTTTCCAGAATGAAGATGGTAATTTTTCTCGGCTGGCGACAAAGTTCTTGATCCGTAAGCTACAACTCCTAGACGTCCATCCTTTTGCCTTTGGTATAAAACTGCCCCTAAGCCATCCTGAGATGCATCAGTATGCAAAACATATGGTTGGTAGACCTGGGGGTATACCATGGTATTGGGTTGTACCAAACAGTCGATTACTTCGGAGAGTATTTTCTGATGAGATTCATTGCACACAACCCTTGTGTTTGATGGAGCTTGGTTTGTCCGATTTTTCATCTTACTACTTTTTTTTCGTTTGTTGAACATGAAGTAGGTCATACAAAGGTTTCATTCGCTTTGAAAAGTTCTCGATGTATTTCCTATAGTACCCAACGAACCCAAACAGTTTTCTGAGTTCTCCTATTGTGGAAGGTTGTCTGCTTTTCAAGGCAATGACTGATTCTTTCTCAAGAGGGTCTATCTCATACCCATCTTCGGATATAACATGTTCTAGGTACCTTACGCGATTCACGAAAAGTGTACATTTGTTTGGTTTTAGTTTTAATCCTTTTTCCCGTAAACGTTGCAGAACAGTACTCACGTGTTCAATGTGACTTTCAAAATCATTATTGAATACTAGGACGTCGTCTAAATATAACATACAAATGTCATCTCGGAGATCTTCCAGAGTCCTTTCCATAAACGATTGGAGCGTTCCTGGTGCACCCGTAAGCCCAAAGGGTATCCGGTTCCATTCGTACAGCCCCCATGGTGTTGTGAAAGCTGTGAACTTCCTATATTCCTCCGTAACGAAGCCTTGATGGTACGCTTTTCCCTGATCAAGAACTGAAAACCACTTCTTTTCAGCTAAGTTGTTCAATGCATCTTGAATCCTCGGAATGGGTTGACGGTCTGGGATTGTCTTTTTATTAAGCTCCCTATAGTCTATACATGCTTCTTCCTAACACAAACCATGGAACTAGCGTAGGAGGAGTTGCTTCTCTTAATCCAGGTTTTCTCTATGAGATCAGTCAAGTAATCTTTTACTTCTTGGTAAAGCGGTTTTGGTATTGAGTTATAGGTTTTGTTTACAGGAAGATTGTCAGTTAGATGTATTTGCATCTGTAAATCAGGAACAAATCCTGTCTCTCCGTTTGTTGAGAAAGAGTCATTTTCTGTCTGTAAGAGCGACCTTAAAAGTTCAGCTTGCTTATCTGACAAATTATCCCCTAACGTTATAGGTGGGTCACAATCATCGTCTGCGCTCCCTAGTTTTGTTTCTTTCTCTATCTGAATTGTTGGTTCCGGTACGGGTATAACTGATTTTACAGTTTGAATTGCACGTATGCGTGTTTTCTTCGGCAACAATACATCGTGGTTCGAGCTATTTGTAACCAATACTTTAACTTTTGATGTTGAACCCTCACCTAAAGTGACTAGTGTTTCTTTTACTCTTAAATCCTGGGGCCAAGTAGCTTCTTCGTCGGGGGTGACCAATGCTTGTGTCTTGTATTGACCTCCAGAATTTGCAGTGCATTTAATTGCGATTTGCGACTGTTTGGGAATGATAAGGTCTTTCCGTCCGTTTTTCAAAGGGCAAATTTCTCTTTGTCCACTTTTTATCAAATTTACAACTGCCGTCACACTCTTTGCATTTAGCTGTGTTGAATTTCGTAACACTTTGCTCGAGTCAAAATCTTTGTTATTGATGTAATGTTCAATCACATTGTACCCAATGATCGGCATATCAACACCTGGATGTGTACACACTAAGAATGGCACGTTGAGGTTGTTATGGTTCTTTTCTCCTTTATTTTGTAGTCTAAAATTCAGACTTGCCCATCCATCGAATGGTATGTCGGTGCCATTGGCTGAAAGTACGTTGAGCTGAACATCGACAAGTTATGTAAGTGGTCGTATTTTAACACCGCTCAAATTTGTTTTCATCTATACTTTTAGTATGATGGAAACCTGGTCACGAGATATTAGCAAAATACTGGCCGATCGTCATTTGCACACCTGAACGATTTGTTAAAAAACTCGCCACTTATTCTAATATAACTACTCGCCGGAAGTGAGGTACTGTGCGGTTCAGATCTTGTACATAAATAGGTACAGGTCATTTGCAAAGTGAAAGCAGATTCAGTTGATTGTTTATACATTATTGGTGACAATTACCGATTAACAGTGCTTCTTATATATTCACCGACACTTGTTTGATGAAACATTTTACTTAATTTAAATCTACAATTCAACAATGGGAAGGAATTGTGCAGTTGTGGGATGCAGCAACTCTGCAAAAACGGGACATACTCAACACGCTTTTTTTATCCATCCCTTTTCAATAAATAAGCACATTACTTAAACGCATGTCCATTGCATCTGTTGTACACTATGACTTATTATACATATAAAGTATATTAAATTTATGAAAAATAGTTGTGATATTATACAATGTATGCAAATCCACCCGAGACTTAGCAATGTATATGAATAAGTTTGACTTGGCATTACTATCATGAGTTTGAATACCTAGAGACTTCAGAAATAATATAAAGCGTCATTATTCTTTGCGCTAAACAGCTGATGTGCATTTGGTGCCATAATAGAATTATAAAAGTTTAATTGAATAAAGACTTAACCTATGTTTGCTCATTTTTATTACATTGTGTCTTGGATGGAGGGTTGTGATTTATATTTTGCCTGAATTTGTTCATATATGTATAAGAGGACTTTAACTTACTATTTTAATATATATAATTTTATATATTTCTACTTGTGTGAAAAATGGGCAACCAGCATGACCAGTATACATATCCCGATAATGCAGAAAATAATTTGGGTAAAAATGTAGCTTTTTTTTTAAAGACATTCTATTTCATTAGGCAACGTAAAGCTAAAGCAAAGTTTGAATGTCTAATTATTTATTAAAAGAATATGTATTTATTTATTCATTATTTATAAAAAAAATATATATATGACACTTCCAATCGTGCAAGAAATTTTATTTTCCCCCTAAATAGTATTAAACACCTGTGAAAATTAAAACTAGTTCATGATATAAAACAAATTAGTAAACATGTGGATGGATATTTATCACCTTTAATCCTGGTAATTAAAACAGTTAAAGTTTTAGCACCTATTAATTAACATCCTGTTATCAAGTAATAAAGATCAAACAAAAGTTTTAATCCCTCCAATCAGGTAAATAACAACTTGGCCATGCACCTACCACCTGTGGAGTAAATCAGTATAACAAAGTCATTAGAAAGGTGTTATGAAAACCAGTTTTGACTGATATTATAATTCAAATTACACAAAGAGCATAAAGTCCCATAACCAATATTAACCAAATTATAACTCTACAAATGTGGGAATTATTTTATATGTTGAATAATTTTTTTCATTAAAATCCATCAAAATCTTTTATTAAAGTTTTAGGTGTACAGTGCAGTTTCTCCAATGATTCTCTACATATTTTTATTATTACAACAAGGATTGTAAGAAATTACTTATCCCTCTCTACATATATGTCTCTGATTAAACTAAGAAATTTATTATATTTTTATAAGAAAATTCTGAAATTTTATGAATCTGTCAATTCAATAAAAAAAAAAACACATTACAATTCTACATCAAAATCTATATTACTATTCAGTAACTTATATCACTATTTGTAAATCATCTGTTTTAAAACTATCAATTAATATTGTGTCTTATATTTGCTTGTTTAAAAAAATAGTGTTTGCTTTTTATTCCTATAAGATGGTCTTCCATTTGAATTTATGTTATACACGCCTTTCAAAATATCTATAATTTCATTTTCATTCTTTTTATATATATGTATATGGGGGCATTTATTGGAATTTATTGGCTATACTATTATAGTTATTACCAGAATTCCCCATTTCTAGAATTAAATTATTATTTCAAATTGGTAACTTAGCACTGATAATTCTGGCCGGTCAACTTCTTCAATGCTTTCAAATGATGAGCTTTGAAATGACAGCGATAAATCACTAGCATTGCTGTTTCCATCCATAATATATTCCTTCTGGTCAATGTTCAATGCCCGCACTGTACGTCATTTCCGGTCAATCGGGGTCACTCAGCGAGGAAACCCTGTTTCCGGAAATAGCGCTGATTGGATTTCCCACAGGTAAAAATAATCCAACTTCACTCGCTATTTTCTCCGTTATTACTTGACCAAATTTCATCGGGTTTTTTGCGTTTTTATACGTTTAGTTAGTACTATAAAATGAAAATAACTTGCTATAAGCGTTTTAGTTACTCTTTAAACGATATCTCTGGATCATCATTGTTATCATCTTTAGAAGCCGGTGCCTCTTCTTGTTTCTCTGTTTCTTCCTCTGGAACCTTAGTACCGACAACATCACCTATCTGCATTACATGTAACACTGTCGTTCCTTTATCCTCTTGCTTCGTTGCTTCCTTGATAAAGTTTGTGATCAGCTTAATAGCAGCTAATTTTGACAGATCAGCTAGATTTTGACATGGAATTTCTAGTTTGGCGATAACTTCTTTCAAAATTAATAAGGGCTGTATGTACACCTTCCCTGTGATTTCCAATCTAAACTCCTCTTGCTCCTTGGTTTCCTTCACCATTTTGCAAGCAATTTACATCCCGGACGAGCCCCCAGAAAATATAACCCGGGTCTGATTAACCTGGAGAATAAAAGAATTACTCTTTGAACATTTTCATATTTTATTTACGTCATCATGGTTGCACTCAGAATGTAACTGAGGCACCGACGGGTTACTTTTAAAATGTGAGTACCGTAGTTCTCCAATTAAACCACACAAGCTTACTAAAAATTAACAAAATCATTCATATGAAAATAAAAAAAAATTGTGGGGTCTCAAATATCTTCATTGTCTCACATATGATATCGGACCCCCTATTTTCTTTGCCATCTTGAAAGGGACGAATAATTATGTCCATTCACTGTGATATATTGAACATAATATTGTCTTTATATAATAATTGCTAGATATTTTGAGGAACGTTGTAATTTTAAACTGCATCCATCACTAATTACTATTTCTTTTCTCTAATTTTCTTTAAACAAACTGTAGAAGGGTGAAAGAGTCAACGTCTATCGCCCACAGATTCTTTTTGAAAACCCAACACAGCCATTCTTTTGTAAATATAAAACGAATCCAGTGACTTATCACAAAAGATTCTTATATCAAAGTTATATCCCGCATTGCGAGATTTGTGAAGGTCATATTACGTGGAATAGTATTTACTCGAGTCGATAATAACATTTGTCAATAACTCGTAGAAAGTAAGACCTAGCAGGTGTATACATTTGTACCTATTTGTCAACTTTAAAATATCAATCTAGACTGTAATAAACATGATAAAAACAATCGTTAATTACGACTAAAGGAAACAAAATGTACCGTTACAGTTTTTCATGTTTATCTTAAAGACTTTTTTTTAGCAATCCCGTAAAATAAAATCGGGTTATCGTTGATGCGAGACGAATAGTATTTTTCCTCCCCACGAGGGCGAGCCAAGACTATCTCTTATCAAAGGGCACACATATTTTTGTCAACCGAGGCAAACCGTTGGCACCATTTATCAATTAACAAAACTTTAGTAAAGAGGCAAACCATTTACAACTGTTCACCAAAATCTAAAATTATTGATCATTGTGTTAGAGTGTTAATTACATTTTGTAGCATTTTATATACTCTTACATACATGTATTTTTGACTGACCAAAAATAACATCTAATTTCCAATGCCAAATTCAGATGCCTTGTTTTTTAATTGTTCGTACGTTTGGAACTGTAACTTACTTGTTTTACATCCAAATTTAAGGGAAATTTTCTTATATACATCACATGTATATATGTTATCATGGGTTATGTTTGTCATGTTTGTGTTTCGGGTTCTGATGATCTTTGCTTCAACATCTTCAATCTAAAGTACAAATACATCTGTTGATTTTCAATACTAGTTTCTATTATGAATAATTTATTTATGTATTTATTTTATTTATTCAATAAATGCACAATTATGCCCGTAAGGGTTGACGGCACACATGTCAATAAATCATAAACTAAACAAACAAGCAAAAAAAAACCAAAAACATTAATTGATGTACTATAAACTATGCAGTAGCAGGGTCCACTCTCCTCAATATTAAAGACTTTCTAATGAATGGTGCTGTAAATTGCATAATTTAATATGAAGAAAGAAGTGTTTCTGTTTTTTTTAATCAAAGTTTTTAAATTGTGGACATTTATAATGAAAATTGATGAAATTTTATCGATTTCTGTTTCTGAATCTAAATTTTGCCGAAGAGATTTATATTTAGGACAAGTTAATTAGGAAAAAATGATTAAAAAAAACGAAAAAACAAAACCAATAACTCGCCGTCACTTCGGTTTATTGTTCGAAAGCCATCATTCTTTTATATACCGGAAATTTACCTGTATTCAAGGAATGAAGTTCAATTATCCAAACTTAACAGACATGACAGATGGATTAATAATTACTGGCAGTTCTCTGTCTTTCTGAATTTATCCTGTCTAATTACTTGGGTCATACTGCAAAAGTTTGCATTTAGAAAGAGCTTTCTGGCTTTGTAACAACAGCTGTAAGGATTTTTGGACTTACAGTGTCATCCGTCTATGTTGGTCGTAGTTTGGGTCGTTCTTTTTAATACAGTTATAAGTGGGGATTTCCTTCATGCTAATGCTTAGTAACATAGTCTAGCCTTTATACTTAAAAAAATGAAACTTGATTAATAAGTACATGAAAACATTTTTCTTATTGTTTCCAGTGTAAATATTCATAACTATTCTAAAAAACTTTAAATCATCGTTACTAAGATGGTGAAAAATAGTTACAAAATATTGCCAAGTTCTTTGTATCTGTGATCAAAGTTTGAAGTTGCTAAAAAGATTCACTATACTGAAAATTCCTTCGGCTCCTCTGTACTGTTACCTTATTAAAGTCAGATGTTGTTCTGGAGTTATGTCGCCTTGTCCATGAAAAAATCAAATATGCACGAAAAATCACAAAATTAGCAATTTTCAGGTAAATTAAAAAACGTGTCGACTTTGATGTGCTCAATATATCTTGATAAAATTTGAAACATACTTTGTTAAGATAACTATCTGTTAATTGTCAACTGCTAATCAATGCTAAACATATAGCTTCAACTCCTATTTTGTGTTTTAATTTAATGAGGTTTACCCTTTACTGAATGAAAAATGTCAAGTAAAAAGCCTACATAGTCAAACATTCAACGTTTTTCCACGTACTAAAGAGCTGGAATCCATAAGTCTTCAACAGCAAGGAAAGCCGTTGTATTTGCACAGGAATATATTGAGCGTACTGGAATTTTTACAAAAATTACCTTGTATAGTATAACCATAAAATAAGGAAAAGAAGTTGATAGGAAAATACTAAGTAAAGGGGATTAACTCCTACAAAAATTAACCGAGAGTGCTCGTTTTCAAACGCGTCCTAGGTATCGTGCAAATACACTTTGCGTGTAAATTTGTTTAAAATCCATTAGGAAATGGAGAATTAAGAGCGCTCACGAGTCAGTAACTCCAATAAAAATTATCCGAGAGCTCTCGTTTTCGAACTTGATTAAGGTATCGTCAATATAAACCTTCAATATAAATTTGGTAAAATCCATTGAGAAATGTATAATTGAGAGCTCTACCAAAATTAATGTGACGAACGAACAAACACCGGCATTTATATGTACATGGCTTCAATTGAATAAATTATTGCCTGAGAATATTACAAGAAACATTCTTGTCCGGTTCTCATTTAATTGTCTGTGATGACCGGAAATAAAATTAATTAAATGTAAATTCTGAGTTTAAGTTTTATTAGACGTAGCCTGAATCATATTTTTCAACTATAAAATTGATTAATGATCTGAAAATAATAGTATTCAGTTATTTAATGGTTGCGGGTGCATTAGACTGGAATATTTGCCCTGAGGTTCTGGGAATGATGAAAGGTTTCTATGCACGAGGCCATCGGCCTAGGGCAATAGAACCTTTGGTCATTCCCAGGACAGAAGGGAAAAGGTTCCAATCTATTACACATGATACCATTAAATAACTTATTTATTACCTAATACCTTAGCAAGAAATATAGATTCTCCTTCATGTACGTGTGAGTTATGGAATCTCTCCACCCGAGAGTTAAATGTTTTATTTATAACACGCGAGCTTTAGCGAGCGCGTTAAAATCTAAAATTTAACTATAGATTGTGGAGAAATTCTATAACTCATGAGTAAATTGAAGGAGAATCTGTTTCTCCTATGATTGTCAACAAAAACCTCAAGAAAATGCCATTGCTGCGCTTTTTGTTTACATGCACGCCATTTCGGAACTTCTCAATTTTATCTTTCCAATAAACGTAAAACAACGGCGGGAATTCCCATGCAGAAATTTAGTTACCACGAAGTGGTTAAAAATATTATGTATTTTTATCCCACCGATTAAAACGCCAAGAATAAGAGAAAGTGTTTTCTTTATGTCAGCAAAACATTACCAATGTTTCATGTTATAAGTCAACTGCGAAAATGATAATTTTTACCTTTAAAGAGCAATAACTCCTATAAAGAGTCGCCAGACCACCTTAACCCAAAGAGCAAGAGAAAGACAGCGATGAGCAAGAAAACAGCGATGACCAACTGCAACAAGCAGCAGGAGGAGCAGCAGCGGCGAAAACAGCGACAAGTAGCCCCAAAAAACTGAAATGAGCACGTGAGTATAGTCATGATAAGCGATGAACAGCAAGAGAAAAACAGCGATGACGAACAACAACAAGCAGCAGGAGCAGCAGCAGCGAAAACAGCGACAGGTAGCATAAAAAAACCGAATTGAGGACGCCAGTATAGTCATGAGTAGCAATGAACAGCAAAGAGGAAGAGAAAAACAGCGATGAACAGCAAAGAGCAAGAGAAAAACAGCGATGACGAACAGCAACAAGCAGCAGGAGCAGCAGCAGCATCGAAAACAGCGACAAGTAGCCCAAAAAAAAAGACCGAAATGAGCACGTGAGTATAGTCATGAGTAGCGATGAACAGCAACGAGCAGCGAAGAGCGGCATGGAGCAAGATAAGAGAAACGAAGTGTATCATAGAGCAATAAAATGGATCGCGGTTGCTAAAGCGGTTGCTAAGGACACGCTCCATTGACCTAATAATGAAAGCATCAGCTGTAGGTAAGGGGACATAATCCAATCCTAACTTTGATCCTCAGGGAAAACATCACCCGTGGGGAAAAGCGCGGGAAAAGGGGGAGATCATCCAACCCACTTTGTATACTGTCGGACTTCGATATAACAGTAAGAGTATCAGTCCCTAGAGACTCGATGAGAGACCCTTACCCTATACAAACCGATGAAAGACGAGAAGTGCGGGAAAAGAGGAGATAATCCAATCCGAATTCTGATCAAGCATGGCACATCCAGCACGTGACTGACGTCACTTCCGAAGCAAATAATGGGAAAATGGCGGGAAACCCACTACTTCCGGTTGCGCACGTCACGAGACTTCCTCTGACGTCATTTCCGGTTGACGTCACTTCCGGATGATCCTCCACATGATCCGCCACAAATACTTATTTGCCTGTACCCATATACTACTCGTGTGCTAAATAAAAAATCATTAATCGCGAAAGGAACAGGAAAGAAAACATTTCACGGTGTAAAGAGAGAAGATTTTGGATTGTCCGCGAACAGTTGTGTAAGTGGATATTCAGTGATGAATACCAGCTTGTTCATGGTCAAAATGATAAAATTTATGTGTGGCGCAAGGACGATGAAACTGACAACCACCATCTTGTGTGCCCCCGTTCCATAACGTAATTTGAGCTTGATGATTTGAGGCTGTGTTTGTTATTGCATAGGAGCAATTATTTAAAGTTAAGAAGTCATTAGGATAAAGGGTCATCTCACTAAGTACTAAGGTAAGGTGCTTAATATTTTATTTATTATATGCTCTTAAATTCAGTCGATTTTCTTTCTGGAACCACACTGCCATCTTCAAAGGGACGAATAATTATGTCCATTCACTGTGATATATTGAACATAATATTGTCTTTGTATAATATTTGCTAGATATCTTGTAATATTAAACTGCATCCGTCACTAATTACTAGTTTTTTTCTCATTTTCTTTAAACAAACTGAAGAAAGGTGAAAGAGTCAACGTCTATCGCCTACAAATTCTTTTTTTAAACCCAACACAGCCATCCTTCTTTTGTAACAATAAAACGAATCCAAAAGATTCTTATATCAAAGTTATATCCCGCATTGCGAGATTGTGAAGGTCATTTTACAAGTACTTACACCTTATGTAAGAATCCTGGGTTTTGATTGGTTGATAGCCAGTGTATTTTTCACCAATTTACTTTTATCAAATGAATATCATTCATTTTTAAACAGCGAAAATTAAAATTCATTCTCAAGACTGATTTTATACCAGTCTTGAGAATGAATTTCCCTCGTCTTACGGCTTGCGAAATTTAACATTCTCTCGACTGGTATTTTTCGCAAATACCCCTCCTTAACATGATATATCTGTTCAGAATAGTATTTACACGACATGATAATAACATTTGTCAATAACTCGTAGAAAGTAAGATCTAGCAGGTGTATACATTTGTACATATTTGTCGACTTTAAAATATCAATATAGACTGTAATAAAAACAATCGTTAATTACGACCAAAGGAAACAAACTGTACCGTTACAGTTTTTCATGTATATCTTAAAGACTTTTTTTAGCAATCCCGTAAAATAAAATCGGGTTATCGTTGATACGAGACAAATAGTATCTTTCACTCCTACGAGGGCGAGCCAAGACTATCTCTTACCCGAGGGCACACATATTTTTATCTCAAACGCGGCAAACCGTTGGCACCATTTATCATATAACAAAACTTTAGTAAAGAGGCAAACCATTTACAACTGTTCACCAAAATCTAAATTATTGATCATTCTGTTGGAGTGTTAATTACATTTTGTAGCATTTTGTATACTCTTACATACATCATTTGTACATGTATTTTTAACAGACCAAAAATAACATTTAATTTCCAATACCAAATCCAGATGCCGTGTTGTTCGTACAGCAGTAGCAGGGTCCACTCTCCTCAGTATTAAAGACTTTCTAATGAATGGAGCTGTAATTTGCATAATTTAATATGAAGAAAGAAGTGTTTCTGTTTTTTTTGGTTTTTATCAAAATTTTTAAATTGTGGACATATTTTATCGATTTCTGTTTCTGAATCTAAATTTTGCCAAAGAGATTTATATTTAGGGCATGTTAGGAAAAAATGATTCAAAAACGAAAAAAAAAAATCCAATAACTCGCCGTCACTTCGGTTTATTGTTCGAATGCCATCATTCTTTTATATACCGGAAATTGACCTGTAATCAAGGAATGAGGTCTAATTATCAAAACAAATGTTAATTAACTTAACAGAGGGAGTAATAACTACTGGCAGTTCTTTATCTTTCTGAATTCCTCCTGTCTAATTACTTGTTTCCTATCAGCGTCATACTGGAAAGGTTTGCATTTAGAAAGAGCTTTCTGGCTTTGTAACAACAGCTGTAAGGATTTTTGGACTTGCAGTGTCATCCGTGTATGTTGGTCGTAGTTTGGGTCGTACTTTTTATACAGTTATAAGTGGGGATTTCCTTCATGCTAATGCTTAGTAACATAGTCAAACATTCAACGTTTTCATATGGCAAAATGCTGGGTACATTATTCTTGGCATTTGCATCACGTGACTTCAGCCCTTTTAAGCAAATTACCTCCCTTAGTTGTAGATCGAAAATGATAAAATTGTTTGAATTACGGATAATCGAGTCTTTTTCCGTCTCGGCTCTTAAACTAATGTGTCTATAAAAACTTCCTTTGGCGGATATTTACAAATTGTTTGTTTAATTCTGAGGGGAAAGGCTTCATATTTGAAGGATTACGCTATGGGAGACTTGAAATTATCATGTTTTAAAAACATTTTGGCCGAAAAGTTATGAAAGCAGGTGAGATAAAACTTATTTCCTCATTAAATTCATCGTCCAAAGTTGTTCTCTATATGCGGACAAATTATGTATGATCTCGCCTTGTATCTGTATCTGTAGTTTGAATTTGCATTTTTAACTAATTTTTGTTAATTCATATAGCAGTTATACTACAGTTACGCTTCAGTTTTTTAAACTGAATTGGCCGAAAGTTTTCAATGCTGACAATGTTTATTTGCACACGAAAGGAAAGCTAATACTGTGTAGAATGTACCTATATGCGGACAAATTGCTTATGAGTTATAAGAATTTGAATATTTCCATTTTTATTTTTTGGGGCAAGTTTAATGCTTTGTAATGAGAAATCCAAAATGGCCGCTATGCAAATTACCAAAGTACCCGCAATTTTGCCATATGTTCCACGTATTAAAGAGCTGGAATCCATGTCTTCAACAGCAAGGAAAACCGTTGTATTTTCACAGGGATATATTGAGCGTACTGGAAATTTTACAAAAATTACTTTGTATAGTATAACCATAAAATAAAGGAAAAGAAGTTGATAGGAAAATACTAAGTAAAGGGCATTAACTCCTACAAAAATTAACCGAGAGTGCTCGTTTTCAAACTCGACCTAGGTATCGTGCAAATACAATTTGCGTGTAAATTTGTTTAAAATCCATCAGGAAATGGAGAATTAAGAGCGCTCACGAGTCAGTAACTCCCATAAAAATTATCCGAGAGCTCTCGTTTTCAAACTTGATCAGGGTATCGTCAACATAAACCTTCAATATAAATTTGGTAAAATCCATTGAGAAATGTATAATTGAGAGCTCTACCAAAATAAATGTGACGAACGAACAAACACCGGCATTTATATGTACATGGCTTCAATTGAATAAATTATTGCCTGAGAATATTACAAGAAACATTCTTGTCCGGTTCTCATTTAATAGCCTGAATCATATTTTTCAACTCTAAAATTTGATTAGTAATCTGAAAATAATAGTAATCAGTTATTTAATGGTTGCGGGTGCATTAGACTGGAATATTTGCCCTGAGGTTCTGGGAATGATGACAGGTTTCTATGCAGGAGGCCATCGGCATCGTGCAATATAACCTTTGGTCATTCTCAGGACCGAAGGGTGCGATAGACTGGAATAATTGCCCTTTGTCCTTGGAATGACCAAAGGTTTCTATGCACGAGGCCATATACCTAGGGCAATAGAACCTTTGGTCATTCCCAGGACAGAAGGGAAAATGTTCCAGTCTATTACACATGATACCATTAAATAACTTATTTATTACCTAATACCTTAGCAAGAAATATAGATTCTCCTTCATGTACGTGTGAGTTATGGAATTTCTCCACCCGAGAGTTAATTTTTTTATTTACAACACGCGAGCAAAAGCGAGCGTGGTTAAATCTAAAATTGAACTATAGATTGTGGAGAAATAGCTTAACCATATTTTATGACGGGGTGCCTCGGTAGACTCAAAGCCCCTACCCAAAAGCATCCACGTTATGTCGAATTTGTGACCCGAAAATATCCAGGAAAGCTAAAGTTACATGTACCGAAATTATCAAAAGAATCATAAAAGGCAGTTATCATGATGAGACATATTTATACATTTAACATTGTGGAAAGTCAACCTGAATTCGGGTACTGATAAAGTGAGAAAAGGAATCAAAACAAAACGAAAGGAAACGAAATTTAGCAAAACGAAACGAAATAAAGCAACACGAAACGAAATGCAACGAAGCGAAACAAGATGAAAAAACGAAGAAACGAAATATAACGAAAAGGGGTATTTTATAGTCTGATCAAAAGGTTTAGCTGCATGTAATGCTACATTCAAGCGGATCAGATTTTGCCAATATCTGTCAAAAAGTCAATGAGTCAATGTGGATTTATAAAAGACCCAATTTACCTTTTTAAGCCCAGTTTCCTGCATCGAGGTTCACAGTTTGTAAAATAATTAAATTTGACATGTATATTCAACATCTCCGTTACCTTAGATATAATATATAACGTAGACCTTACTTTAAGCAATTATGAATTTTGGACCTATTTCACCTTTTTGAATGGGGGTCCAAAGTCTTTAAAAACTATAAATTGAATTAACAAGTATTTTTGAAACATCAAAGCTTTATTGTACTTCCGCATAGAATTCAGTATGCAGTTCTTTAAGCAATAACTTAATTTGCGAGCATAAAGCATCCACGATTTGGCGATTGGGGGGGGGGGGGGGGGACAAGGAATAAATTTGAAATGAAAAGGCAGGACCACAATTGTGGCACATTTAAATGAGACAGGATCATTTTAGGTGTGATAAAAAAATGCAGGACCTGTGTCAGTCAGAAAATTGTTTGGTTTAAATGAAAATAAGAATGTAGGACGCAATAGCGGCTGAAAAAAAAATAGACAGGATGAAACATTTGATCTTAGCCATCCATAAAAATCAAATTGTTGCTCCCTTAGGATGGACACAGTGTACACACGTATTAATATTTTATTCATATCATTAACAAATCATCCAAGTACTTCGGATATTATCTGATACGTACATTGTGTATGCCCGTACAGTACTATATCTATGTGGTCATTTTCCCTAAATTTACATTCTTTTCTTGTTTCTTTAGGTGTTCTTTGGGGAGGAGGGAAGTATTTTTGTGCTCACGTTGAATATCTACACAGATGATACCTTGATTGACAGCAGGATGCCCATCATGCATTTACATGTGGGTTTAACGAACTAAAATCAATGCTACTCGTGGACAGGACTCCATATGCTACCTCTATGATATCGGACCCCCCTATTTTCTTTGCCATCTTGAAAGTGACGAATAATTATGTCCATTCACTGTGATATATGGAACATAATATTGTTTTTATATAATAATTGCTAGATATCTTGAGGAACGTTGTAATATTAAACTGCATCCATCACTAATTACTATTTTTTTCTCTCATTTTCTTTAAACAAACTGAAGAAAGGTGAAAGAGTCAACGTCTATCGCCTACAAATTCTTTTTTTAAACCCAACACAGCCATCCTTCTTTTGTAAAAATAAAACGAATACAATTAATTATCAAAAAAGATTCTTATATCAAAGTTATATCCCGCACTGCGAGATTGTGAAGGTCATTTTACAAGGAATAGTATTTACACGAGTTGATAATAACATATGTCAGTAACTCGTAGAAAGTAAGACATAGCAGGTGTATACATTTGTACCTGTTTGTTAACTTTAAAATACCGGTATCAATATAGTATTTATTGTTCGAAGGACATCATTCTTTTATATACCGTAAATTTACCTGTATTCAAGGAATGAGGTCTAATTATCAAAACAAATGTTAATTAACTTAACAGATGGATTAATAATTACTGGCAGTTCTAGCTCTGTCTTTCTGAATTTCTCCTGTCCAATTACCTGTTTCCCATCAGCGTCATGCTGCAAAAGTTCGCATTTAGAAAGAGCTTTCTGGCTTTGTAACAACAGCTATAAGGATTTTTGGACTTACAGTGTCTTCCGTCTGTGTTGGTCGTAGTTTGGGTCGTACTTTTTAATAGAGTTATAAGTGGGGATTTCCTTCATGCTAATGCTTAGTAACATAGTCAAACATTCAACGTTTTTCCTTGTACTTTTTTTTTTATTATTCTTTATTCTGTTAAACCTTTGTAAATACAATGGTATACAGACAAATGCATAAACAATATTTACAACATCAATAGACAAAACATGCAATATCAAGCTATATACACTATATACATAAAGACATAATCCGGTTTATCAGCCGCGAGGACAGACACATTTATTTATATATCTTATAAAGTTACACAGTTTGTTTAATTTTGATTTGAGTTTGATACTCATAAGGTCCTTAAATTTCAAAACATTAGGATGCATAAAATATTTTCTCTCTACAAACTGTTTTCTGACGTTTTTGAAAAAATCACAATGTAAAATATAATGGAATTCGTCTCCAAGATCTTCTGAATTACATAACTCACATTTTCTGTTTTCTCGCGGGATAATTTTCCATCTCCCACACTCGATCGGGAGTTTATGGTTAGAAGTTCTGAATCTGCAAAATGTGATTAGATCTTTTTGATCTAATATATCAAGATATTTTTCAAATTCAAAAGTTTCCTTATAAAGACGATAATTCAATGTTTTAGGACAATTCTGAATGTTTGCAAACCAAGTTTGTATATACTGATCTTGGAGCGACTGTTTTACTGAATTTTTAATCCAACTTTCACTTATAAATTGCTGAGTTATCCACACATAAGACAAACCGGTTTCGTCAAAGACAGATTCAACAAATTGTAACCAACTAAAATTCATATTTAAATCATTTGACAAAGAAAGCATAAATTTGTAAGCAGCAGCAGATAACTTGGTATCTTTCCCATTAACTAATTTCGCCCAAAAAGAAATCATACGAACTTTAATATCTATATAAATAGGAAATCTGCCCAACTCTCCGTATATGACACTGTTAGGAGTTGAGCTTTTCAAACGAAGAAGCAGGTTACAGAATTTTAGATGAACACGTTCTAGTATATCGTTGTTGCCAAATCCCCAAATTTCGCAGGCATATAGAAGAATCGGTTTAACCAATTTGTCAAATAAGTCTAATTGGCAACTAATCGATAGATTGTGCTTTCTTTCCGTTTTGATTACTTCGTACATAGCTTTTGTAGCCTTATCAGAAAGATGCTTCTTGCAAGTTTTGAAATTTCCAGTTTTAGAGAAGTAAACTCCAAGGTAATTAAAATCTTTAACTATACCAATCACGCAATTTTGATAATAAAAATGAGTATTGACAGGCAGTCTACCTCTACTAAATATCATTATTTTTGACTTATCAACATTAACTTTCATTTTCCATTTATTACAGTATTTTGAAAACTTATAAAGAGACATTTGAAGATCGCTTGCAGATTCTGCCATTAGAACAGTATCATCTGCGTACAAAATTGCAAAAAGTTTAAAATATACATTCAATTTTTGATTCATATCTTCAGATATACATGTTAGTCCACTAACATTTTCTTGTATAAAAAACTCTTCAAGATCGTTTAGGAATAACGAAAAAAGAAAGGGAGATAAGTTTTCTCCTTGTCGAACACCAACTTCGGAGGGAAAGTAATCGGATTTTTTCCCATTGTAAGAAAGGCATGATTTAATATTATCATACATATTGAAAATTACTTTGTACATCTGACCATTTACATGATTTAAAAGCATTTTATACCATAAGGCATCACGTCTGACAGTGTCAAACGCCTTTTCAAAATCAATAAATGCGCAGAATAACTTTTTCTTTTTTAATTTAAGAATTTCAAAAAAAGAATGAAGAATAAAAATGCAGTTAGTAGTAGCATACCCTGCTCTAAATCCACACTGGTTTTCGTTAATCAAAAAGAACTCGTCAGAATATTTTGTTAGACGATTACATAAAATGGCTGTAAATAATTTTCCCAAACAACTAACTATCGTAATCGGACGGTAGTTCTTCGGGTCAAACTTGTTCCCCTTATTTTTGTAAAAAGGTTTGATAGTACCTGTCACCCAAGTTTCTGGTACAATACCACTTTTGAAAATCACATTAAATAATTTTACATAAATGTCAATAAAATAATTACAAGTAGACTTAATATATTCATTGATTATAAGATCATCAGAACAAGATTTGTCATTTTTCAGTTTTTTAATACATTTTAAAATTTCATCTTTTGTAATGTCGCTGTTAAGGAACTCGTTTAGCTCGTTCAGATTAACTTGTTCAATATCTGGAAGATCTATATTGTCATATGGGCTAGATTTAGCAGTATTTAATTTTTTTTAAAAAATTACATAGTGTCTCAAAGGAAATGTCAGGTTGTTTCGTGTATTCACGTTTGTTAAGAATACTCCAATATTCCTTGGTATTTTGAGATCGGAGATTTTTTAATTTCTTTGACATGTCTTTTCTGTATTTTCGCGCAGTTTTATCTAAAAGTTTTTTATACTTTTTCTCAGCAGCTTTAACATGGTTTTGAGAAGCTGTTGAAGGATTCCTCTTAAGATTTCTCTTAAGCTTCCGATAGTTTTGTCTAGCAAATTTACATTCGATATTAAACCAGGGTTTATCTCCCTTTGTAATAGAATTTGATTTTTTATTCGATTTAACTTGTCGAGTGCCAAGAGTAGTTTTGGCAGAGCCTAATAGTATATCACCGATCTCAGACACAAAGAAACTTATTTTCTCTTTAGTGATGTCAAGAGTGTTAGCTGATTCAAGTTCACTCAAAAGATCTGATAATTTATCCAAATTTAAATTATCCTGAAACTCCTGATTTTTTCCGGAGTCCCATTTATTTATTTTCTCGAAAGTTCCTCTGACTTTTGACAACTGTTCGGTATCATCAGTGTCTTCTAACGTACCGTGTAAAGTTATAACTAATGGAGTATGAACATCGGAAAATAGGTGAGAGAATTCAGATATCTCTAGGTCCGATATATTTGACAGAAAAGAAATGTTACTAAGAAAATAATCTACAACACTTGCATTTCTGCAAGTAAATTTACCATTTTTATCACCTTGTAGTCGCCCATTCATAATGAACAAATTATTACCTTTACAAAATTCAAGCAAAAGAGTTCCATAACGATTTTTAACTTTGTCCATATTGTTTCTATCTCTGTGTATATCAAAAAGTTGTAAATTACACACCTCATTTACATTTATACCCTCCAAATCAACACTGGTTTCATTGTCTTCAATATAAATATAATCTTTTTCGGTCGCAGTTCGGGCATTGAAATCGCCCACAAAAGCTATATTTTTATATTTTGACAAAAAATATAAGTATTCATCCTCGATTTCACTGTAAGCATCAGGAGATGAGTAAGCAGTATACTCGGGTGGAATGTAAACTATACCCAACACAACTTCATCTTCTTTCAAAAGTTTAGAAATTTTAAACCAAAGAACAAATTTATAGTTACTTTCTAACGGTTCTATAAATTGTTGCAGGCTATCTCTGTAGCCCAAAGCGATTCCACCTGATCTCACTTTAGCTATTTTATGCCTATTTTTTATTTTAAATTTGTAACCAGGAATATCGACTTCATCCATATCGTCAGTTTTGGTTTCAACAAAACAAACTATATCATGACTTCGAACTAAATTTTCAAATTCTGGGTATTTCAATTTACTTTTTAAGCCACAGCAATTTAGGAACAATAGATTCACTGTACTAGCTCTAGCTTTTACACTCACATTTGAAAAAAAATTATCACTAGAACTGTTTAAAGAATTACTAAGTTCACTTTCCTCAAGTACATTTACAGACAAGACAGAGTCAATAGTATTATCGTTGTCATTAACACTTGTACAGACCATAATACTTTCATTTTCAAATAACTTGTCAATCAATGTAAATAAATCATCATATGAAAAATCAATACTCAAATCATTCACACTAGATATATCATTTGAATTACACTTTCCATATTCATTTTCAGACAAACGGTTAACAATATTTACATTAGCAAACAACTTATCTATATATACAAACAAGGAATCGTCTTTTAATAAGATTGTACTTTCATCATTCACAGGTAATAAATCAGTAAACAAAGGTGTTTCAGGTATTAAATCTATATTCTTAGGATCATCAACATTATCAGTTAATAAAATTTCCTTACTAATATCATTATTTACAACACATAAACTATTCAAATCATGTAATGTATGACATACATTTAAATTTAAAACACTATCAGAAATGAAACTGTCACAGTGTTGTACTCGTCGGCATTCCTATGTACCGCTAGTTGGAGTCGAGCTCATCCGCATACGTTTTGACGACCTACGGTCCGGAGTTTCAAAGTCACTGGATGCTGCTGACGGCTGCCGGTTCAAACGGAGAATGTCTGTTGATACTTCACCAGACGGCACATAAAGCTCATTATCGATGTAGAGCCTGTCCCGTATAAGTTGCACAGTTTTACCACTTCGTTTAGCTTCTTTCTGTATCGGATAAAGTTTACGGCGCTTATCCTCGATTTCCTTGGAAATTGTTGTTTTATGCCATAACGAGTGTTCTGCAGCTTCCATGGAAGTACTGGAGATCGCCATGGTACAGGAATCGTGCTACAATCGGGCGACGGCCCCCTATTGTAACGACCAAATCGGTGCACATTACCGAATTCGATTTTATAGTCAATCTCGAGTTCATTATATAGAAATTCCCGCAATAGCGCTTCGGTGTTTTCGTTTCTGTTAACATTAAGGCCCGTGAAAATAAGATTGTTCTTCATCGAGCGACACTGGAGATCAAGCACTGAGCTTCTCGGACTAGCCAATTCACGTGCACAATTGCACGGTTCCATATTGCAGTCGGCTAGTTCCTTAGTAACTCTAAGAACTTCAATTTTAGTTTTGTCAAGATTGATTTTATTTTCTTCAGATAGGGCCTTGTTCTCAGATGCTTGTGAATTCACATTATCAAATAAGTTGGCTAAACCTTGGAAATTATTTTCAAGTTCGGTGACTTTGCTCTGACTTGATTTTATGTCTTTTTCAACAGTGACAAGCCTACTAGTTATAGATGTTAAAACATTCTTTATTGCGTCAAACTTTTGTATACCATTTTCCACAGCTTGCAGCCTTTTATCAACACTGGACACCAAATTAATAAGAGTATTTAATAACAAAGGCACGTTTAGATTTTGTTCACCATTTTCTACAATTTTCCTACTCTCCTCTAACAGTTTACAAGTTTCGCTGAGAGACATATTGTGTATTTACATTATAAACATATACGGTCAAATGATCACAGAGTCCAAAGTCCAATCTTGACGACCCGGGCAATCGCCTTTTGTATACTCTATTACATTGACGGACTTAGTGAATTGTGTTCATATGTGTATGTGTATGTAATGCTCTATATTTAGTGCTGTTTACAAAATAAAATAAATTGTGAAAAGTCAAAAACGTAACTTTACGTGAATTTTCCGCTTTATAAGTGAAGTTTCCATGTCACCAAATCCAATGAACTAATCCATATATGAAAAATTTACCCACAAACTATATTTTTGGAAAGTTTTTATCAGCTCTAAATTAACGTACGTCCATTTTTATCAGGGGACATAACCTCTCTAAAGAGCTGGAATCCATAAGTCTTCAAGAGCAAGGAAAACCGTTGTATTTTCACAGGAATATATTGAGCGTATTGGTAATTTTACAAAAATTACCTTGGATAGAAATAGCCAAAATTCGATAATAATGAATACTCACATAAAAGACAAAGCATTCTTTGAAAGATATTTGAATTATATGTACGAGTCTTATTTAACTTATTTATTTCAATGTTATTATTTTTCATCGTTGACACACTTTTCTAACAAAACAAAATTTTTAAGTGCTTGTTTCAGTCATTTGTTTTATTACTTCTTTTTATTATTATTCTAATATCTATTCTGATTCAACTTTCCAAAAGAATAGATAAAAAAAAAAAAAAAAAGAAACAATAGAAGTGTTTTCCACTAATTTATTTATTGTATTATGTTTGTTATTTCTGCATCTGTACAATCTTATTGACGTTCGAGGAATAGATAAAAATATAAATGTTAAATATATACGATGATTTTCTTATTTTTTTTGGTTTTAGGTTAGAAAAATAAAATTTATTATAAGAAAATGTCGCTTAAAAAGAAAGTTCGTGAGAATTACAGTTATCTCCTTTCATTCGATATGTTTATTTCCTTCTTTTTGTCGAAGATTTAATTATATATTTTATTAAGTGTGTAGTATAACCATAAAATAAAGGAAAAGAAGTTGATATGGAAATACTAAGTAAAGGGCATTAACTCCTACAAAAATTAACCGAGAGTGCTCGTTTTCAAACTCGACCTAGGTATCGTGCAAATACACTTAGCGTGTACATTTGTTTAAAATTCATCAGGAAATGGAAATTAAGAGCGCTCACGAAAAAATAAGTTAAAGTCACTAACTCCCATAAAAATTATCCGAGAGCTCTCGTTTTCGAACTTGATCAAGGTATCTATATGTACCTGGTGAGAGATAGCTTCAACTGAATAAATTATTGCCCGAGAATATTACAAGAAACATTCTTGTTCGGTTCTCATTTAATTGTAAATGTAAATTCTGAGTTTAAGTTTTATTAGACATAGCCTGAATCATATTTTTCAACTCTAAAATTGATTATTAATCTGAAAATAAATACACTTATGATCCCTTAAATGATCATGTGACATAGGAGGCATATTTGAGCTTTGTTCGCTTGAAAAAGACTCAACAAATGATTGTCGTAAAGAACATTTAATTAAAATGCCATAAATCAATATCAGTATCAAAACAATAACAATTAAACTAAAAACTGACTAGTATCAAAACAAAATGCATGCTATGTACATTCATATATAATCAACCATTTCATAAAAAGCGAAGGTGGGGCATAAAAAGCGCCACAAAGATTCTTCAAACTGAATCTATGTTCATAAATCCATAGATTATAGGTTGAAGAATCTGCCCCACCCGAAAATATGCCTCCAGTGTTTGGTAAATCATAAAATAAGACAATAACCCATGTTCTAAAAACAAAAAATAATCACAATAAAAAAGAAAATATGTCATTTAACTGTCGCTTATCAAAGGGAGTACTGAAATGTCTCTAGTTTGAAGTTTGTTCAGCAAAAACACAACGGCGACAATAAACCACATTTGATGATCCCGGAAAAAACGGACCACAGTTGATCATGGAAGAACAGACCACAGTTAATGTTCTCGAAAGTTAAGACCACAGTTGAAATTTCCAGAAGTCCAGACAACACTGGAAATTTATGAATATTACCATTTAGTAAATGATGTTATGTCATAACGAAACTTCAGTAGATAGTAATGACAGTTCAATGGTTGTATGTTTTCACGATATACAGTTTAAGAGCTAACTGTCAGTTCGTGGATGGCTTATTCTCTGGTTGTTTACAGGTTGGACTACCCGGTACGTAAATTTGGTTCCATGTTTGATTTGTCAGTACTTGTAGCATTGTGACTGTTTTGCATAAGTCACGACTGAAAGTCCTGCCTGTATTTCTCACACTATGTAATATGGCTGTATCAATTATTTTATTATTGCACATTACGTGTCTAGCTGTAGCATGCTGAAAACTGATAGTGTCCTACTGAAGGATATTGTTTAAGATATCGTATACTAGATATAGTTTGTAATTGTTCTGTGAATTCACCACGTGATCTTACTAGTCTGATCGTGTGTAAGTACTGTAAAATGTTATGTTGCACACTAAAAATATGTGGTCTGTATATGACATCAAAGTACATATATGAACCATCATCATTTCCGATCCTCGATTTAAACAATACCATGGTCTAAATATGGCAAGCAAAATGTCTCCACTCTGTTTATAATACAATCCTTTCTGACTTGGTTCCCTATTCACTTTGGTGTCAGTACTCCCTATATTTATATGCACTTGTATATATATATATATATATATATAAAACACTAACCCTGAAAACATAATACAAAAGAGCAAAACTAGCGTAAATTGAAAGATAAAAATTATGTACATAAGTGTATATAAAACAGTATTATGCATAAAACTAATATAGCACCAAAATATGTATTCATAAAAACAAAGTCACAATACTTAACAATCTTGAGTATTGTTATAAACACAAGTCGCCTCAGTCAATCTTGTGTGTAGCTTGTACAGATTTGTGAAAAATTCCACATTAAAGAAACATGAATGTAACAAGATCCATTAAATTTCCTCTAAAATGATGAAAGTTCATGGAAACAGATTTTGGCTAACTATCAATATAATGCAGTAAAATAACATGAACATAATTTTCATCTCAAGTTAACAAGCTGCCTCAGTCAGTCTTGTGCTTGAAAACATTACATGCACATTGTACAAAAAAGAAGCCAAACAATCACAATTTGTTAATTTGCAATGACCTAAACATCCCACAGCAGAAAGCCAAATATGATAATTTTGATTTAACTTCTGAAGGCCGCCTCAGTCAGTCCTTCTAAGTCAATCTTAACCAAAATTTGAATATTCACATCTTTTAACATGCCTGAATTCCTGATAATAAAGGAACACATGATCGCCATCTTCCCATCGCCTTAATTTTACTATCCGGAATTCCTAACATATGAGCAGTTGTAGCTACAACTATTCTGAAACTGTGGGATTTATACTGAGTTGTATTATATTTGGTAAAAGATAAAACCTCATGAAGAACAGCACAAAATTCTGATCGTGAAATAGGACAGCCATCTCTGTAACAGAATAATTGACCATTTTGATTTCCCCTTAATATAAAAAATTGTTTAACTTTGCGTACAGGACAGATTTCATGGTCATTTTGTTGATGTAGCTCTAAAGAAACCGGCTGTTTCAAGGAATTATGTTTGAAGTTTGTCATAGTTATAATGAGTTTACACTTGCCAGATTTAAGTTTTTCAATAATGACATCCTCATACTTCAGCAAATTCTGGTTGATAGAAGACCTAACTGTGAAAAATGCATGAAATGCCAAAGAAAACATAGCTTCAAACAATATCTTTTGAAAGTGTGAAGAACAAACATTAAAGAGTGCTTTCATTATATTCTTCAATATGGATAATGTAATAGGACGCCTCATGTCAGGGCCTGCTGCCAGACGCCGTGCTCCACATACCATTTTTCTAACCAAAAAATGAGCAGTTAAGTCTGGTACTCCATGTATCTTGAAAAAATAGGATAGAGCTGCCAAATAAGTACTTATCGTATTCGGTGTTTTTCCTATATCAAATAAATATGCTATATACATTATGACATGTTCGAGTGACATTTTGTCAATACCCAGATGTATACCATATTGCTTTAAGAAAGATTCAACCATATTTAACCCATTTCTGTATGCTGATTTTGTATTCGGAGCAATTGCAGCGTCTAGCAGCACAGTTGCTGTTTGAATTAAATGTTCAGAAGATCTGGGTCCACCACTGTTGGTTGGTCGTTCATTAGACTGGAATATTTGCCCTGAGGTCATGGAAATGACCAAAGGTTTCTATGCACGAGACCATCAGCATCGTGCAATATAACCTTTGGTCATTCTCAGAACCAAAGGGTGCGATAGACTTGGAATGACCAAAGGTTTATATGCACGAGGCCATCGGCCAAGTGCAATAGAACCTTTGGTCATTCCCAGGACGGAAGGGCAAATGTTCCAGTCTATTACACATGATACCATTAAATAACTTATTTATTACCTAATACCTTAGCAAGAAATATAGATTCTCCTTCATGTACGTGTGAGTTATGGAATTTCTCCACCCGAGAGTTAAATTTTTTATTTATAAAATGCGAGCTTTAGCGAGCGTGTTAAAATCTAAAATATTACTAAAGATTGTAGAGAAATTCTATAACTCACGAGTAAATTGAAGGAGAATCTGTTTCTCCTATGATTGTTAACAAAAACCTCAAGAAAATACCGTTGCTACGCTTTTTGTTTACATGCACACCATTTCAGAGCTTCTCAATTTTATCTTTCCAATTAAAGTAAAACAACGGCAAGAATTCCCATGCAGAAATTTAATCACCGGGAAGTGGTTAAAAATATTATTATTTTTATCCCACGATTAAACATTTCAAGAATAAGAGAAAGTGTTTTCTTTATGTCAGCAAAACATTACCAATCTTTCATGTTATAAGTAAACTGCGAAAATGATCATTTTTACCTTTAAAGAGCAATAATTCCTATAAAGAGTCGTCAGACCACCTTGACCCAAAGAGCAAGAGAAAGACAGCGATGAGCAAGAAAACAGCGATGACCAACAGCAACAAGCTGCAGGAGTAGCAACAGCAGCAGCAGCGAAAACAGCAACAAGTAGCCCCAAAAACTGAAATGAGCACGTGAGTATAGTCATGATTAGCGATGAACCACAAAGAGCAAGAAAAAACAGCGATGAGCTAGAGAAGAACAGCGACGACGAACAGCAACAAGCAGCAGGAGTAGCAGCAGCGGCGAAAACAGCGGCAAGTAGCACCAAAAAAAAAACGAAATGAGCACGCGAGTATAGTCATGTGTAGCGATGACCAGCAAAGAGCAAGAGAAAAACAGCGATCAACAGCAAAGAGCAAGAGAAAAACAGCCAAGAGAAAAACAGCGATGAACAGCAATGAGCAAGAGAAAAAGCGATGACGAACAGTAACAAACAGCAGGAGCAGCAGTACCAGCGAAAACAGCAACAAGCAGCACCCAAAAAAAAAACAAAAAAAAAGAGCACGCGAGTATAGTCAAGAGTAGCGATGAACAGCAAAAAGCATGAGAAAAACAGCGATGACGAACAGCAACAATCAGCAGGAGCAGCATCAGCAGCGACAACAGCGACAAGTAGCTCCAAAAAACCGAAATGAGCACGTGAGTATAGTCATGAGTAGCGTTGAACAGCGACGAGCAGCGAAGAGCGGCATGGAGCAAGAGAAGAGAAACGAAGTGCATCATAGAGCAATGAAATGGACCGCCGTTGCTAAGGCGGTTGCTAAGGACACACTCCATTAACATAATGATGACAGCAACGGCTGGAGGTAAGGGGACATAATCAAATCCTACCTTTGGTCCTAACAGAAAACAACCCGTGGGGAAAAGCGCTTCTCTGAACTTCGTATATTCTCGGACTTCGATACAACAGTGAGAGTAACATTCCCTAGAGGGAAGATAATCCAATCCGAATTCTGGTCAAGCATGGCACAACCGGGTCGCAGCACGTGACTGACGTCACTTCCGTAAGTAAATACTGGGAAAATGGCGGGAAACCCACTACTTCCGGTTGCGCAGGTCACGAGGCTTCTGACGTCATTTCCGGTTGACGTCACTTCTGGACGATCCTCCATATGATCCGCCACAAATACTAATTTGCCTCTCCCCATATACTACTCGTGTGCTAATAAAAAATCATTATTCGCGAAAGGAACAGGAAAGATAATTTTCACGGTGTAAAGAGAGGAGATTTTGGACTGTCCGCGAACAGTTGCGTAAGAAGATAATACCAGCTTGTTCTGGGTCAAAATGATAAAATTTATGTGTGGCACAAGGACGACTGACAACCACCTGTGTGGCTGTGTTTGTTATAATTGCATGGGAGCAATTATTAAAAGTTAAGAAGTCATTAAGATAAAGGGTCTCACTAAGTACTAAGGTAAGGTGCTTAATATTTTATTTATAATATGCTCTTAAAGTCCACCGATTTTCTTTCTGGAACCACACTGCCATCTTGAAAGTTACGAATAATTATATCCATTCACTGTGATATATTGAACATAATATTTTCTTTATATAATATTTGCTAGATATCTTGTAATATTAAACTGCATCCGTCACTAATTACTAGTTTTTTTCTCTCATTTTCTTTAAACAAACTGAAGAAAGGTGAAAGAGTCAACGTCTATCGCCTACAAATTCTTTTTGTAAACCCAACACAGCCATCCTTCTTTTGTAAAATTAAAACGAATCCAGTTACTTATCTCAAAAGATTCTTATATCAAAGTTATATCCCGCATTGCGAGATTGTGAAGGTCATTTTACACGACATGATAATAACATTTGTCAATATCTCGTAGAAAGTAAGATCTAGCAGGTGTATACATTTGTACATATTTGTCAACTTTAAAATATCAATATAGAATGTAATAAAAACAATCGTTAATTAAAAGGTCATTTGTGCCTAGCACAAATGATAAGGTCTTTCCTTGTTACGTTTCCAGTTTTGCAATAAAGAGGCCCTGTCCCTCTATTTTTGGCAAGGGGCGTAACTCTTAGGAAATAGATAAAATAGACCAAAAAAAAAAAAAAAACAACAACAACAAAAAATGAAGTAGCAATATCTCTTTTT
Source organism: Mytilisepta virgata (assembly GCA_028015205.1). Lineage (NCBI taxonomy): Eukaryota > Metazoa > Mollusca > Bivalvia > Mytilida > Mytilidae > Mytilisepta > Mytilisepta virgata. The sequence continues at coordinate 75,552,405 of CM051521.1, forward strand.
CTGAAGGCGGGACGGACCTTTTTATCTTGTTTATATGTTATTTGTTTGTTTGTTAATTAATTATTTTTCTTATTTGTAGGTAGCAAGTTTTCCGAGGATTGCTGAATAGAAATGGGGGGGGGGGGCGGCAGGATTGTATTTTTATTTCTATAGATACACAAGTGACCAAGTGACAGTACAAGTACATTTCTACTATAATGTTTACTTCTATTTTAGGAACGCTGGATGACGTTGTGTAAGTCACGTGACGTGCATTTTTTTTTTATATATGTCTGGACTATTTCTTTCTTTTCGAGAGAGGACGTCGTCGGGTGAACATGGCACAGGATAATGCATTTTACTGTTTGATGTGGAAATAGTCATAAATAGAAAACTGTGTGTACGTGTACACATTTACTTATGTCAGAATGAAGATTCATGTAGAAATTGGATCTCACGATTTATTTATTTCGATTTCCGTTGCCATTTTCAGCAGACGACATCTCCATGAATAAAGTACTGTTGATTTGACGCGAAATTTTGACATTCGGATGCAATAAATTGGTAATCTTGTGGAATCTTGTGTTTTCTGGTAGAAAATAGCTTTTTATTACTGCACTGCGCGAAAGCTATTTTCAGGAAATTGGTTGGAGATAGCGTCATAATTTTTTCTCATTAACAAAGCCCTGGATATCACCTAGCTGTCTGCCAAATATCAGCCCTGTACGATTTGTACTTTTTAAGGAGATACGATCACATTTCATATGGGGTCCCGCGTGGATTTTTACCGAACTTTCTAAGAAGAATTGTATTTACAATAAAATAAGTGGTTGCTAAGGACTTATATATCGTTGCTAGGGACAAAAATTTCATTTCTAAGATTAAAAATGTCATATTTATATTATTCATAGCCTTCTAAGTTCAAAAATATATGGTTGTTAAGGTTTTTTACGTCGTTGCTAGGGACTTTGACATTTGACCTTGACCTAACTTTGTAGATCGTATTATGCTGAACATTTTTGCGGTTCAAAGTTTCTTTCTATCTCTAACCTCGTTTGAGATATAAGCAAAAAATCTTCATTTCAGACCCTGAAAAACAGTTTTGGAGCCCTAGGTCCATAATGGTTGGTCCAAATAATTTTGGACCCATATAACAAATGTAGATCTTTATAAGACACACATTTTCTCCATTACATTTTATCAGCCATCTTTTACAGTAATTGAGTAATTTTGATAACAAGCTAAGGTCAAAATCTAGGTCATGACCTTGACCTTTGACCTTGAGGCATGTTCAAGGTCACATGAATTAATGATCATTGGTGAAGATGCTAGGTGGCTACGACTTACGGTTTCTGAGTTTTAGGGGCGAACTGACATCGGTTAATTTTCCCTACCAATGAGTCGTTGAATCTTTTCAATCCAAATGTAACGAAGAACCAGGGTCTGGTCCTGAACAAATTCCACCCTTCGGTTTTGTTCTACCTATTATTGTTACGGTGTTTGAATGATAACAATGTTTTCGGTTTTAGGGGAGATAACCGCTATAAAGGAAATGTTACGGTGTGGTGCCCTAACCATAAGATAGCTTTTGGTCAACCGATACTTGATACCTAATATCATTTCAACATGTCACATACTTTTTTGGGGAAATGTCGTTAAAGTTTGGCGGAAAAAGAATAATAATCAGAAGAAATACAGTAAGGGCTTGCCTTATAGTGAAAGGAAAGACCTTAATTACGACCAAAGGAAACAAACTACCGTTACAGTTTTTCATGTTTATCTTTAAAGACTTTTTTTAGTAATCCCGTAAAATAAAATCGGGTTAGCAAGACAAATAGTATCTTTCACTCCTACGAGGGCGAGCCAAGACTATCTCTTACCCGAGGGCACACGTAATTTTGTCTCAACCGAGGCAAACCGTTGGCACCATTTATCAATTAACAAAACTTTAGTAAAGAGGCAAACCATTTACAACTATTCACCAAAATCCACGATTTAGCGATTTTTAATAGAGCGCAATACATATCGATTAATATCGCTAATGTCTTTGAATGTTACAACAGAGGCCGGAAAATTGAAAAATTCCAAAACCAATATGCAATGTGAGCTGTATGCAGTAGTGTTCATTTTGAACAATTGCAAATGTCTAATTGAAGAGATAAAACACTGGGGTTTACATGAAAATCATAGTAAAAATTCGAGTTTGTAGTTACAAAATTCCAGTTCAAAAATCGAAAAAAAAATGCCTTGAATAAAAAACCAAGCGATCAACAATTAAGAGAACATAGGGGTATTTACTTTCGTCTTAAACATTCCGTTTAAACAATGATTAGTATCAATTGCTATGCAGACGATCAAAACTACGCCAAACGGCTTAGATAGATTCTCTTTCCAAGAATTATTTGGGTAAATGTATTATTTCGTTTCGTTTCGTTATATTTCGTTTCTTCGTTTTTCATTCATTTCGTTTCGTTGTATTTCGTTCCGTTTCGTTGTATTTTGTTTCGTTTCGTTTCGTTTCGATTCCGTTTCTCACTTTATAAGTACCTTTTGAATTCTCCTCAGGGCTTTATAAAAATCTGTAGAAATTTTTAAAATCCTGACCGGAATTCTCCAGAGTGTCAAAAAATCCGGACCCCAAATTTCCGCCGGTTTCGTAAAATCTTTGACCCAATTTGACGCATGTCCCGTATCTAAATATCCTTGAGATACCCTCCGAGGGTCAAATCAATTGAAATATTCGTTGTTGGATGCCGTAGACGACCTATTCCAAGTCGATTAAACAACGAATTATTTGATTCTCCAATCGGCATATAGCAGAAATCGCTTTCCTGGTCAACTGAAAATGCAACGTTTAATTCGACTTTGGATAATCAAAAGCTTTCGCCAATTCTAACGGTAGTTCTATACGGGTACTCAACACTGACTGTATTGATAAATATACCTACAGCATTAATTCTTAATAGTATCCTTAATCAGAAAGACTAAAATTAGAAATGTTCATCTTCTTAGTCTCGGTATCACAGATTGTCGCTTTCCAGGTCAACTGGGGTCGGTGCTATAGACGCCACGTGCAGAATATTGCACAGTGCCATAAATCTACAGACCAATTTTAATAATGGAAAATATACAATACCAAAATTTGACTCAATAAAACAGAAAAATACACATATTTTAGTAATAAGAATAAACATACTTAATCTCTTAATACTATGATATAATTACACTGTAGATGGTTGTTTCTAAAACGGCCTTGTTATTGATCCGATGTTTGTTGTATTGGCCCGAGGCGTAACCGAATACCACTTCGCTGGCCGATGAATCTTTATTAATATTTCTAGACTTCTTTAAAGAAAAAATATCATCGGTATTATGGCTATATATTTTCTACATAAGAATCAATATTTGTGTCATGGATAACGCAAGACAATATTTGTCAAATCAGAAGAAGAAAATATTGCCAGTTATAAGAAACAATATATTGAACTCCGCCCTGTCATACGGTTCAGAAACAGTTGGCGTACAGGTATACCTATAAATATGGAATGTAGATGAATAATAGACCAAGCTGTTGAAACAAATCACGGAATCGACAAGGTTTTGGTTAAAATATAAGATGGCTAATACAAGTGAAAATGCAACGTTTAATTCGACTTTGGATAATCAAAAGCTTTCGCCAATTCTAACGGTAGTTCTATACGGGTACTCAACACTGACTGTATTGATAAATATACCTACAGCATTAATTCTTATAGTATCCTTAATCAGAAAGACTAAAATTAGAAATGTTCATCTTCTTAGTCTCGGTATCACAGATTGTCTATTGGGAATTTCCTGCTTTCCCATTGTGAACACACACGGTAAAACAAGCGTTTCTTTTACCGATTGTTTAATGCGATGGTTTTTCATCCATACTGCTTACATGGCATCCAATGCACATATTTTTGTAATTTGCCTGGAGAGAGTCTGTTTGGTTTGTTTTAAGACAATCGCTGCAAAGATGAAGGCAAACAGAAAGGTTGCATCAGTACTGACAATCACTTCTTCATGGACATTTGCTTTTATTGTTGTTAGCGTAGATTATAGTGTTCGTGCACGTGACAGTAAAGAGAAGACATGCTCCTTTAACAGAGTTTTACCCAGTGGTCATCCTGTCACAGGACTTTTATTGGCAGGCCTTCAAACAGGAATTCTGACAAGCATGGTTATCTTGACAACTTACCTTGTAAACTACACGAGACAAATGAGAATTAACAACATACGAAAAGTAAGTAAGAATGAAATAAGACGCAGTTTGACAGTTTGTATAATTATTATAGCCTGTACAGGTTTCAATATTCCATTGATCACTGTGCTATTGTATGGAAGATATGTGGAAATACCGCCTCGACTCGTTTACAATGCTGCTTTTCTCGTAGCTGGATTCAATTCCTTTGCAAATCCAATTATATACATTTTTAGAATAAGTGAATATAGAAAAATATTATACGATTTTCTGTTTAAACTGTACTGTTGTAAGAATAAAGTGGCACCAGCTGCAGCGTCAGTACCACCTTAATTGATAACAATCCTACAAACAACTTTTCTTGGGAATCGTTACTTGTATATTTATTGTTAGGGAGCAACCATTTAATTTTTATGGAGGGGGGGGGGGGCTAAACCTTTATTTCCATTTAAACCAAAACAAATTCGTTATTGACAAAGGTCCTGCATTTTTTTATCACACCTGAAGTGATCGTGTTTTTTTATTTTGACAATATCCTGGTCATGCTTTTTATTTGAAATTTAATCCTACCCACCCCTCCCCCTAAATATCAAATGGTTGCTCCCTAAGTAGGCACAAGACAAAATTTGAATGCGTGATCTCTTTCAGTGCGAGAATATATTTTCAGATCGAAAATGTAGTGTGATAAAATTTGTAGTGTGTGTATTTCAAATGTACTTTTTATTAAAACCAGACAATCTAGCTGCAAATGAAAAAATATTCTAGTTCTTTTTAACTTGACGTTCATGCATTGTATGGTACATGTATTTTTCTTAGATGTTTTTAGAGATAATTTTGATTTTGTCAAAATGATTTGTTTTTGCCTTATTTTTTGTCACGAGTATCACTAGTCATTTCTTTAAGACTTGAAGTTTGTTATTTTGACATTGTCTTGAAATACCTCAATATGAAATGGATAATTAGTTGAAAAATTACATAAAAGTTCCAAAGCAAGCCATACATTATCGGGAAATGAAAAAGGCATAGTGTAATTGGTAAAAAAACAAGGTTTTTTTCCAGTTCTGCCCACATGTCATGTGTAAAAATAATTAGTATGAATTTTGTTTTAGCAAATACAGTTTATTTCCTCAAAATACTTTGATAAAAGGGGTGTCATCTTGGTTTGCCAATATTTAATCCCATGTTAAACTAAACATAGGTGTTTTTGTTGTTTTAGTAAATAAAGTCTGTATCATATTTGTATAATATTTACCAGAATTTAACTGTAATATATTAAGTTAACAGAAGTACAAATGCAAAACAAAAAGAAAAAATAAGAAAAAATGGATACAACAAGAGGAAAAAATATTTAATTAGGAAGAAAAATGAAATATTTTAATTTAAAAGAATGTTTTAATATTAATTAAACAAATATTTAATTAGGATAAAAGCGGAATATTGTCCTTACTACAAAAAAAAGATATACTTACCAAAAAATATTTAGGTATATTCAATTTTAAAACTTTGAGAAACAATGTAAGATTAGTCATGAATCATAACTTAAAAATGAATTGATCCCAAGCTTTATAATTGAACGCTATTATGCGAATAAACTTGCTCATTTTTAATCATAATAATAAAAAACAACTTTTAAGGCTTAGCCAAGCTGATGATAATGTCCTAAATGAAATTGAACACTTTTCACTTACTACTATGTATTATAAAAAGACATGTGTCTAGATCAAAATCAGTCAACCGCAGACGCAGCATCTCATCTTCGCCATATTGACTGAATATTTTTGTAATCTTATTCGGTTGTAAAATTATTTAATCAAACTGATATTAAAATATTTAAATTATAACATTGTTTTATTTCTTTTTCACTTTCAAAGACATGTACAATAGAGAGACAATTATAAAATGTGAAGTTCAAAATATCAACATTGAAACAGTATATGTTTCAACACACAATGATATTTCACAAAATTTTCTTTCAACATTTCAATCTATATCCTTAGGCTAAAATACACTGGTTCACTCACTGGATGCAAAAACATAGAATCATAGCATACAAATCTTGAACAGACTATAATTTACCTTGCTCATTAAGTCCATTGTCTTTTTTGTTTGTTTAACTGTTTATTGTATACCCTAAATAATGTTGGCAAACCAGGATGAAACCGATAAAAGGACAGGTAAATTTTATATAGTCCAAGATTTTATCAATTTATTTAGAGGTCAACCATAAATGTCAACCATTTTCCAAAGTGCACAAAAAGTACACTTTGTTAGATACCCCTCCCCTCTCAGTGTACATCAGCCATTTTCAAATGCCCGGCATGAATATAAAAATTCAAGGTTTGGAGATCATATGTACGGATACTGAATTCTTAATACTGATTTCTTTTTAAAAGGTGTCTTCTTTTTGAAGAAAAATTATTATAATTGAAATACATTGTGTTTTCATTTTAGATTTTTGTTAAAATAGAGATATGTATTATTGTATAGTCTTTGTTTTTTATATGAAAGATGTATGGTCAGAGTAGATGTACATGCATGACACAATATTCTGCATGTAATATATACACAGGCAAACGAACAACTGAAACATACCAAGATAGCCAAAAAGTCTAAATCCCTATTGACTTATCATAATGTCATACTATCTAGTAATTTTATAACAGTACTATCTTGATGTTTCAGCAGTTTGTTTGCCTGTAGACACAATAACTTTAAAACACAGGACAGTTGACATTATTTTATTAGTTTTTTTAAGGTCGTCCAAGACCAAGTTTGTGATTTAATTGGTATCGGGTTGTTTGTCGAGCCATGCTTTCAAATATAATCGGTGTAAGAAAGAGAGCTTTGCAATAACTTACTACAAACAAAACTTTTTAATTTGACAAGTTTTAAACATTGAAATACAGTGTTATGCGTGTTTTTTTAGCTAATTGTTTTAATAATGTTTAAAATTGAAGTAAATCTTGAAAAATTGATAGATATGTTTTTGCAAGTTAATAAATTTGCAGATTAAAGTTGGAGTTTTGATGAAAAGTTTAGCAAAAAGTTGTACTGTGATATATTAACAACGATATAATTGTTAATTTTCCACAGAAAAGTGAAATTCGTATCATCGTAGGGTGAGAAGAAAGAATGTAAATACTATGCTAAATTACTTTTGTAGAAAGGTAGCAATTTTTAAAATTTATATGTCAAATATTTCTTTTGATCGCCTACATTAAGTGGATATTTTAAATTCATACTGAGATATTTCTTTCTGCTAATTTCCATTAAAAATTTTGGACAAGACTAACTTCAAATCTATTGTTCTCTTATTAGATATAATTATATTGTTTATACAACCATTCCTGTTCTGCCCACTGCATTTGTTACCTAAATTTTTGAAAAGTGAGCAGAACAGGAACACACCAATAGAATGACATCAGATCCTCCGGAATATTTAGCAATGCCATCATGGCCATGTTCAATGAAAAACAAATACTGGTATATCAGACGAAATATAGTAAACAAATAATTTTTTGTCTCGCTTTTGTAAAACTTTAATTACTTTGCACATGTTATACCTACAATTATGAATTATGGTCCACAAGATAGCTTACCCTATAAGGTTTGCCACAGTACACTTGTCTTGTGACCCTGACCTCATTTTCATGGTTCACTGACTTCATAAACATGAATTTAAAATCTCCGTCCAAGTTTCGTAGTTAAACCCATTTCTCGGCAACTGTAATACCTAGGCCAACCATAATTGGTGTATAGATAGTTCTTAGTGGGTACATGCCAGTCTGACACCTGGCTTGGGACCTTGACCTCAATTTCATGCTCGAGTGACTTTGTCACTTTTTCGTGGTTAAGTCCATTTCTCAGAAACTAATATCTAGACCCACCGTATTTGGTCAATAGATAGTTCTTGGTAGATAAATGTCAGTCTGATACCTGCCTTTTGACCTTGACCTCATTTACATACTTAAGTGACCTGTATCACATTTTCGTGGTTAAGTCTATTACTCAGAAACGAGAATACCTAGACCCACCATATTTGGTCGATAGATAGTTCTTGGCGGGTACATGTCAGTTTGATACCTGGCTTGGGACCTTGACCTCAATTTCATGCTTGAGTGAAATTGTCGCTTTTTCGTGGTTAATGCCATTTCTCAGAAGCTGTAATATCTAGGCCAACCATATTTGGTCTATACATAGTTCTTGGTGAGTATATGTCACCCTGACACCTGGCTTGGGACCTTGACCTCAATTTCATTTTTGAGTGACTGTCACTTTTTCATGGTTAAATCCATTTCTCAGAAACTGTAATACCTAGACCCACTGTATTTGGTCTATTGATGGTTCTTAGTGGGTCTGACACTTGTCTCTGGACCTTGACCTCAATTTCATGGTTGAATGACTTCCATCCAGGTTTCTTGAATTAATCCAATTTTCAACAACTGTAATACCTAGGTCTACTGTATTTGGTCTATTGACAGTTCTTGGTGGGAACATGCCAGTATGACACTTGTCTCTGGACCTTGACCTCAATTTCATGGTTGAGTGACTTTCATCCAAATTTCTTAAGTCCCCTTTTTCAGCAATTGTAATACCTAGACCCATCCGTGTTTGGTCTATAGATAGATATAAGTGGCTACATGCAAGTCTGACACCTGTCTCTGGACTTTGACCTCAATTACATGCTTGAGTGACTTTGTCACATTTTCGAGATTAGGTCCATTTCTCAGCAACTTTAATACCTAGACCCACCATATTTGGTCAATAGATAGTTCTTACTGGATACATGTTGGTATGATACATGCATTTTGACCTTGACCTAAATTTCTTTTGCAAAATGTCGGGTATCAGATAATCATTATTCTGTGTCCATGTGCATACTCAGGCGAGACATGTAGTGTGTCCACTCTTGTTTCTTTTAGGATGATACGCCTCTAGAATATCAAGTTTTATTGTCCGATGGAATTTAAATTCGTGTGGATTTGAAATCTTTTCGTATGCCAAATAAATAACTCCAACGAAACGAGTATTGTCACGTTGATACTTACTCTCAACGATGGAAAATGTTCGTAAATGCCAAAGATATCTCTAAGGAACTGACCATTCACTTTTTTTGGGGTTGGGCAGGAGTTTGTTTTCTCCGGTCAACCTTTTTTTCAACAAAAACTTGAAACAAATTATTTTTTTCCATATCAAGCAGGAACAAAATATTTTTTTCAATTAATTTCAAAAACAATTTTTTTACTGCATTTTTTAAAACATTTTGCCAACAGTTTACTGGCAAAAACAGAAAATACATAAAAAATAAATTACTTCAAGGGATTTCATACCATAAATTTCTCTCTATTTTAAGATCAATTTTTTTTTTCAGAAATAAAACCAATGCCCCTCCCCCTCCCCCGTAAAAAGATGAATGGTAAAGGCCTAATGTCAAGTCATAGAGTTGTATAAAGACCGGAATGTGCTTTGACACATTAGGTATTTCCAGAGAAAATTATGTGAAATATACATAAATGCGTGTAACTTGCTCATTTTACATGTAATTATTTGTTGTATAAATTTTAAATGTCATTTAATTCATTAAAGTTATGTTGTTACATTGTTTGTTTATTTCCACAGTATATAAAATATATTTTAAGTCCTTGCTAGTTTAAAATAATTTCAAACGCAACTTTAACTGTATATAAGAGTAATTTACAAAGTAGTTTATGACAACCTTACTTTTAGACCAAGACTGGTCTACTTTTCACCTCTCTCTTCTGCAAGCCCATAGAAAAATTAAAAGGACCGGAAACAGAATAAACCATAATAAATGATTAAAAATATGGCAAACGGAAACCAACTGTGATACACAAGACGTGCACATTTCATCTACATGTATTTACGACTCATCACTGTTGTGCTCAAGGCCAAAAATATTGAAAACTAAAATAATAATTGTTAAAATGCCAAAATTTCCAAAAGGGTAAAACCAAATCTATCTAAGTATAGAGCTATGCACGAAAGCGATACTCCTTAGTTTTCACAAAATTCAACATGGTTTGATGTCACGAATTTGGCCGGTAGGATTATTTATTCAAAATTAAAATAGAAAAGGGGATAACACAAAAAAATAAATGAGATATTCCACCCGCATAAAGGATTTAATGTTTAAATGTCGTGAATCGAAATCGGAAGGGAGGGGGAAACTTGACCATTTTATGACAGGGGTGCGTCGGTGAACTTGAAACCCCTACTCGAAATTATCCAAGTTATATCGAACTTGTGACCCGAAAATATCCAGGAAAGCTAAAATTACATACCCGAAATTATCAAAAAATAATAAAAGGCAGTTATAGTTGGTGATATTACAGGATGCTAACATATGCTATCAGCCAACCTTTTAATCTTTTCTTTAGATTAGCCTTATATTGTGAAAAGTCAACCTGAATTCGCCTCAACTGGTGCTTTATAAAAATCTGCCGAAATTTTTTAATCCTGACCGGAATTCTCCAGATTGCCAAAAAAACCCGACCCAAAATCTCCACCGCCATCGTAAAATCTTGATCCGAATTTCCCGCACGTCCAATATCTAAATATCATTGAGTTACCCCCCCCCCCCCCCCCCCCGAGATTAAACTCGACAATGTAGATGACAGAGTAGTATTCAGCGAACTTAAAGGGGTCCCCAACACTCAAATAGAATTGGCTCGTTTAATTTTGATATAATTTTGATGAAATATTTACTTTGACCTGTTGACAAAAATGTAAAAATTTCAAGAAATTTGAAGCACACAATTTACGGGAATAATCTTATTAGATATATAGCAGTTTGACAAACACTAATTTTGATCTCTGAGAGGTTTGATTTCTCTTTACTTACAGTATGTGATTAAAACGTTCAGCTGATTACATCCTTTGGTGTTCTGTACCCCCTTAAAGTTTCTTAAACTTTAACTTTCGATTGCCACTGGAATAAATAGCAATTCAACGGAATTTAACATGAAATTTTCTATCCCTCCTTTAGGAAGGGAAATAAATAAATAAAAAACAAAATTATTAAATTTTTGTGACCTCTTCTTACTTGTACTTCTAAAATGAAAGAATAATGACTGAGAACTAAAAACTGCCATTAAACCACACAAAAAAGATGTCTTTTTCACAATACAAAAGGAAATCTACTGATATAAATGGCAACTTCGTGGAAAGATAATCTCATGACCTAACTATAAAAACATACAATGATACACTCAAAGAACAAAATACTTGTTTACATGTTCCAAACCATAACCCTTCTAACCCACCTGTTACTACAAACTGCTTAAAGTGTGAATTAACCAGTTTCTGTCTGTATTGGACTGAAAAATTACTCGACATTCTTAATTTGGCTAAAAGGTATTAGTCTCGACGTGTGTATTAGGTGTCTTAACAGTATCGTGATTTTTCTAGACTTTGTCTTGACTGTCTAGACAGATTTGTCGATTGTCTGAATGTTGTCTGAATGAGATTCGACATATTCTTAAGTGTCTAAACTGTGATTTAATCTATTAGACTATGTCTCGACTGTCTCGACAGATTTTTCGATTGCCTGAATGTTGTCTGAATGAGTCTAGAGATAATCTTAACAGTCTAAACTGTGTCTTATTTTGTCTCGACAAAGTCTCGACAGTCTGAAAGATGTATAAAAATGTATCGACACATTCCCGACTGGCTTATTATGCTTTAAACTGTTTCGACACATTCTTAACTGTCTTTATATGTATTAAGGATGTTCGCTGCTCAGTTTCAAAAAACAAGCTTTTCATAGCACTGGTAAATATTGATAGGGAATAAATAAAGGAACTAAAAGAGTTAAAGAAATATAGGTCCGTGTGCTCGTTTTCGAGATACATTGTCTATAAGCTATTGAAAATTGGCGGGAAAAATATGCTCTGTTGATTTTACATAGCTTTACCATTGAAAAGTTTTATTTCTCAAATACCATTAAATAATAACAAGCATTTTATAAGATTTTTGCAAATGGCTTATTATTCAGCATGCAAAAGATGTATGAAAAGAAAATGGGTGTCAGCGGGAAAAATAATTTATGGCATTCAAATCAAATGGATAAAACCAGGTTCCTCGATTCAATGGTCTCAAAAGTTTTATAACTGATTGAATCAGTTTTCAAAGCTGTTGGAAGTTCTTTATATTTTGTGTACATGTATACATTTCTTAAAAAAATCATAAAATATTTTTAAAATAATTTAATTAATGTAAAATTAACCTCATCTATTTAAAAATGTACTATTTCAAACAAAAATCAGTACACTGGTAATTTTAACATTAAAAATTACAGCAAATCTTTGTATTATATTCACAGAAACTTTTATCTCATATTACATCTATTAGTGAACTTATGACATATTTTACATCTCCCGAATATTTAGTTACCTCCCTTATAAATTATAAATTTCAAAACAGAAGCAGAACAGTCGCGAACAACAGATTATTCCCTCTTCTTTGTTTTCGTGAGTTGAATGTGCCTGGACTAAAGTCATTCATGTGTCAAATGTAGATTTGAAATATCGCAAAGTGCTCTCGACCAATGAAATTATATTATTTGATGTTTCTTAAAGCCCAAGTTCTAGGGAAAATTTCCAAAATATATTGTAAACATTATCCATAGATAAGGTTTCTGTGTGTTTTATTGATCAATTCAATAAGGTATTCATAAGGGATCAAAAAATAATTTGATATGACCGATCTGGGGAGGCCAGCCATTTTTCTATAGATGGAGCCACAATCGATGTGGGTGGAGTCTTAAAACCACAAGTCGTAAATCAAAAGTGGAATTTCATGGGCATACATTTACAAAATGTATTTTTAGCATTCCAAACCCAGAAAAGAAATCAGAGTTATGTGAGAAATGGCTTATCAGTTTAAGGACTTGGTTTGCTGAATATGTGCACACGAAGAACCAAGTAGTTTGCGAGGACCATTTCGAAGATTCGTGTTTTGAGGAGAATTTAATGGTAAATTCTAAATTTTCTTCATCGCTTATAAGTATTACTATTTTTTTTTAAAAATCTTACAACTACCTGAAATTCGATTTTTATTTTGTGTTCTTTTTCCTAAATAATAATAATAATATAGTAATAAATTGAAAAAAGGATAGTTTTCGTTACGGTTTTATCTAGAAGGAAGTCGATTTTGTTGCATTTTATTCCATTTTTCTGGATAGTATTACAAAAATGTATCAACTCTGCATACCCTGTGGAAGTAATTTTGAGGACAAAAATGCAGATCTATCCTCGTGGTTTCAGTCTTTTCTCCAAGACTGCCAATATGTGTTACAGTTTTTTTCTACAAAAAGTGAGAATAAAGACTACGAGTTATACATAAAAATGCGTATTTTAATAAGGTATAACTTCTCTTGTTGTATTACCTGCCAAACCAAACAATTTTTCACCTGTTGGCCTGTTTATTATAAACAAGTATTATCAGTTTAGTTATAAATCATGTTAATCACCAAGTTTAATTGGCACAAAACAGTCCCTTTTGTTTACATATTAATTATACATTTATAGTAAAATAAACAGAATAATCAACATGAAATCAGAGTAAAAATTTATGAACACCTGGGAAAATGAGTTATTGTTCAATTATTTGTTAACACTATATCTTAACTGCTGTAAATATTTACATAAAGACGGGTTAATTCGGAACTATGGTCCCATATTTGTGTATTCAGTTGACAATGGTTGATGTTCGTCCGATTTTTATTTTTAGTCAGTCAAAAAATTTGAAATCTTTTAGAATGGCTTTTTTATATGTTAAAACCGAGGTGGTTTGAAAGGTGATGTATTTACTTGAGAAAATGAAATTGCTAATTGTCGGCATATTAATTGATTCTTCGGTTATTTGCCGCTTATTAACAGCTGATTTAGTTCGCATTGTTGTTATTCAATTATGCTTTATCAAAGGCGATAAATTAAAAGTTGCTAGTAAGTAATTCGAACTTTTCATATTTATCGCATTTAAAAATATTATTTCAATAATATGAATAATCCCAAAAATCAAATACTAAGATGGTTTTATAACGTCATTGTTTTCTTCTTATTATATTTCCATTGAAAATGGCGTATCGTTTAAAATCTACTTAAATTTCTCATTCATGGTGTTAATTAGTGTCAATAAACAACTTTAATCGTAATTTCATCAGGGGGGGGGGTCATTAAATGCAATTATCACCTTAAGGGTACATTGCTGATCCTATAATTTAATTGAAATGTAAATATTCAGTGTTACATGTGAGAGGTTACAAAATGTTTCCCGATGTGGTGAAATTCAGAATTGCATTACAGTTGTTTTAATTCTTTATTTTATCGAATTAATTTCTTGACATAATAATAATTACATGAATTATATTTGGTAAATATTTTTTTTACTGAATTTGAATTAATAACAGACAAGAATTAACTTGCGATATAATCGTTATAATTTTGTAATTATCGACCAGTTTCCCCATATAATGCCCGTATGTAAATGGTAGCATGCTGCAGAAAATTCCTCATCAATTTTAAGATAGATTTTGTAGGTCGTGACGTCACCACCTACATTTTATCGAATGCTTCATTTCATAAAATAATTTGTTAAAATACACATTTATTACTGTAGATGTCGGAATGACATTTAACATGTTTAATTTGTACAAAAATATTTAAAGTATGTAGCCGAATTTTGTCCTTTTCTTTAATTGTGAAGAATGAATGTAAAACATGTTCTTTGTAAAGGATTATCCTATTGTTTTCTTACCATTCAAAACAATGAATTCCTATAAATGAGTTACAACCGCCCGGAAGTACATTTGTCCCCTTAAAGAATTTGTGAGTGGAGCTTATTAATAATTGAATTTGGATTTGAAAAAAAAAATAATAATAAAAATAATTAAGTGACTGTTGTAGTTTTTAAGATCGGTAATGTTGAACGTTAAGACCAATATACGAAAAAGAAACTTTTACCTACATCTTTATCTAAAGACATTAATACTCTAAACTCGGATTACTTGACCAGAGGATAGTAAGAATCGACTTTCCAAGTATTCCGATATAATTAAAAAGGGAGGTAAAATTAATATTAGAATTTAGTATATAAAAGGATAATTGAAATTTATTGATTTAAACTGTAAATGAACAGAAATATAATTCCTCACTTAAATGTTACATGTTTTACATTCATACTCACAATAAGGAAACACCAATGCATCGTAGTATTGTATCTGTGAATGTTTAAAATGCAATTAATTAAAATTTTCCAAATTATTAGAAATGCCTTACATCACTACGACTAATTCATAAATGAAATGTCTAAAAGGAAATCATGCATTATTACTACTATACACCTTCTTTGACTTTGAACATGTTGAAAACAATTATATTTAATTAAAACCAATCAAGAGTTCATTTGAGCCTTGAGCACTTTACAATATTTTAAGTTTGTAAGAAAATGATAATCCCTTTCTTCATGATAAGTACTCGCTAACGCTCGTACTCAACCACAAAGAAAGGGATTATCATTCACTTACATATACTAAGGTGAGTTGCTAACATCGAGTCCTTCACACCAAACTTCATCAAAATGGAAGAACAACCAATGAAATGCTATAATATTTCTCAACTGTCATCTTTTATCCTGTTATATATATAAAGTCTTGAAATTGACAGGATCACAGTGTATTTGTAAAATTTTTTTCTCAAGCTGTGAATTCTAATATGACTGGTTTATTTTTAATTAAGTTCACACACTGCATGACTGATTAGTTTTCGCTAACTCAAAAATATCTTAGGAGCTTGAATTACTTTGATTTCAACTGATTGCTCGATCAAATTAAAGTGGTATTTTACCACAGAAAACACATAATCTACATGTTCTGCAAACGACAGTTATAAATCTGAAATACATAAAAATATAACAATGTATTACTCATAGTCTTTGAAAAAAGCAAAATAAAAGTTTCCTTTTTGTTAATTGTTGTTTCAAATGAAGACGGTATTCAAACCTAACGTGCCTATCTTTAATTCTGTTAAAATATGACGATGTTAGATCCAATATATGATTTTTCATGGTGTATATCGTGGGAATTAAATTATAAATAGTTCTAAAGAATCTCAATTAGGTATAAATTTATCTTTTTAATCCGTAGTCTAAATATTTTGTGAACTTGATATCCTGTATTATTGTATATATTATATTTTGCTGGGTATTTCTTCTGCAAGTTCTAAAATAACTATGTTATTAGACTACAGGTAGGTTAGAAAGGACATGGTTGATACATTCATGATATAGAATTCCTCGTTTCAAATGGAAACAGATTCGACGAAATATGTTTGTCTTTTATATCAAAATTTGAATCTTGGAATCATTTTTTTCCAGTTCAGGTAGACGTGTTATTGCTTCAACAGTTATAAAAATTCTTATATTCCTCTTTCTTTGATTATAACATGGGGCCGTGTAACAAACATTCATACGACTAAGATCCAGACCAGTTCAAGTTTACCAATACGACAAACACACAGAAGACCGGAAAGCATATCACACTTAAAACTAACGTATCAGTATAAGTAGTCGTAAAACGGGACCCTCTCTACCACATTCTCCTCTTTTTCTCTATCATGTCTATTCGACATCTTTCCTTAATTGTAAGCATAAATGCTTGATTTTTGTATTTTTTATTACTGAGTGCACACTATTTTAATTACAGGTAATTATGGTGGATTAGTCCTTATTAGAAAACAAAAGGATTAAAGTTATAGTCCATTTCTTTTATACCGTGCATACTTTTCTTTTGTAATTGATATATTATGTATATTTTCATTATTTATACTGTATAGTTCTCTTTAATTGTATTTCAGGCATATAACAGACAGTTTTTTTTATTAGTTTACGATTTTTAATTTTTTTTTTTACAAAATTACCTTTTTATTTTTATTATTTATTATTTTATTTCCATTTTTATTTTACTACTATAAATATTTTTTAATAAATAATTACCATAATACATTATTTTACGACTATAAATATTTTTGACTTGATAAAATACATTAATACCAATGTTACATTCAAAATGTCAGGTATGTTTTATGAAAAACACTATAATTACTAAAACAACATTTACTAATTATGTTTATATAAATATTCGGCATTCAGGGAACACATTATTTTTTTTATTTTTAGTTAATGACTAGTTAGTTTGTGACTGTGGTTGTAAAAAAAAAAAATATGATCGCTGTAAATTTGAAAATCCACAGCTACTTATCTTTAATAACTTCATCACCATAATCACTATACCCATTTAAAAGTAAAAAACTAATATGTCGTGTTAAAATAATCTATTTCTCAAGAAATACTCCTTAAGAGGCCCGGGTAGCTGCTTGATAATATTAAATATTTCATGTTATTGTTCATGTTGTAGATCTTAAATTTTTGTACACAAAGGGAAAAAAATAAGGATTGTCCAGTTTTCATTGTGAAAGGATTTCTCTATCTGTATGTAATTTAATCATTATAATTATCGCAAAAATACAGTTGACGTCACCGCACGCAAGACAATAGATTGAACGTGGTTTCTGTAATAGTTATCAACCTCAGATTACCCCTGTAAGAACAGAGGAGCTGGGGTGTAATTTCAAAGAATCAACGCATGTCATTCTTATCTCCTATTGTCCGATCTATGTTCCAGAAACTAATGATAATCTCTCAATTATACTTAAGAATCTGAATATGGTGCATTAAATAAATAATCTCATAACGACTATATTTTTTCATATCCTTCCCAAATGAAATAAAATACACTCGTTCATGAGGTCATAAATTTTCCTATTGTTAATTAATTATATGATATTGTTCCTGGTTTAGGCAAAAATGGATATAGTTCTTCTTTCTAAACTCATAGACAATAAACTCATCTCATGGCAATAAATGACAAAGAAATAGTAAAGTGCAATACCACACGACAGAGCCGAGGGTCGGGTTAATAACCATAATAACATTTAATAAATAACCAATGATAATGTCATCAAATATATATATACATGTATATAGTGTCCAATTGTAAATCAAGTCAATATATATCTCTTAATGCATGATAAAGAATTTAAAATGATATAAATATATATATATATAAACCTGTAAAAAAATTACGTGACCGAACTAATAGACCCTGTCGTGTCGAATGATTTAACCTCTAAATCACACAAAGACACATAACCTAAAACACCATCTATGGACATGCAATTCAGAAGAAAATAATTTGATTCTAATTTATAAAATCAACCGAATGAAATTATATTTCTTCTTTCTAAACTCATAGATAGACAATAAACTCATCTCATGGCAATAAATAACAAAGAAATAGTGAAGTGCAATACCACACTAAATTTTTTGACACCTTAAGCAAATCTTCTATAGAGAGTTTTAGCCGTTTCAGAACGCCATCTACCGTGCCCCTTAGAAAGACGGTCTGGTAAACTTAAATTAGCAGAAACACTTCACTTGCACCTACAGACATTAAACTATGTAAACCATATTGCTTAATATCAAGAACAAAGGGCACCCTCGAATACGATAAAGGTCTCTTTTCCTAACGTAGAACATAAACACCTTTATTTTTTGTCAAATTTCGACAGATAAACTCATCTGAATTATCAGAAATACTAGCCCACTGTAAATTTAATTCCATGTTTTTAACTCGACACTTATCCGAATTTGTACGAGCAATCAAAACCGAATTACGATCTCTATATACACCTGTTTTGATATGTTGAATGAAAATTGACATACAACAATCTGAAACAAGAGGCTCTCAAGAGCCTGAATCGCTCACCTGGTAAACAATGCACTATAAACTAAATTAATATATTAATGTTTGTTGTAAACTAAACTGAGTATTAAAGGTCACGTAAAATGCTGAAAATACCTTTAAAAACCTTTAAGAACCTCTGGAAAGAAATGGGCATGAGTTCTCCCTACGCTTGATTAAGATACAGTCATGGTCAATCTGATGATTCATAATACAAAATACAAGCTTTAATTAATCTTCAAATACAAGTATAAATCTTTTGGTCTATATGTTGTCTTCGTTTTTAAAATGTTTGAAAGAACTTGTAAAAATTGTGGGTTAAGGCTTTTTATTGTACTTGAAAAGGAAATATTGCAGGAACAATCATGCTAAGTTTCATCAAATTCCCCCAAGTTGTTTCAGAGGAGAAAATGTTGAAAATTTGTTAACAACGATTATGACAGACACCAAGTGATGGCAATTAAAAGCTCACATATTATGAAGTTTAATCATTGTTATACAACATTATCATCATCACCATTCACTAAGGATACCATGTTTACTTTAAAAACCAAATATTGTTGAAATCCGAGCAAGTGTAAAAAATGGCGGGAAAATGGCAGCCATCTTAAAAATGGCCGTCCAAAACAAACTTTCATCATCACCATTCAACTCGGGATACCATGTTTGCCTTGAAAGTAGCTTTAATCTTCATTTTATTTCTATAATTCAGAAAAGAATAGCAAAAAACAGCATTTTGACCCCTATGTTCTATTTTTAGTAAGGGCGGACATGTTTTTTGACCAATCAAAAATCCAAGCATTAACTTTTTGCAGAATACCCTAAGGAACAATCTTACCAAGTTTCATTTGATTTTGAATAGTAGTTTTAGAGAAGAAGATTTTTGAAATAATAACATAAAAAAAAGCCAAAAATGTCAAAAAAGGGCAATAACTCTAACATCAGTTGAAAGATTTCACAAAAATCAGCACGCAGGTAGCTCTCATCATGCTGAACACTTTCAACCTGCAGAATTTGGCGTAACCTAATGATTTTTGAGATATTTGCGAAAAACTGTTGTTTGACCCCTATGTTCTATTTTTAGTAACAGTGGCCATGTTTTTCGACAGATCAAAAATCGAAGCATAAACTTTGTGCAGGATACCCTAAGGAACAATCATGCTAAGTTTTATCCAAATCCATTCAGTAGTTTCAGAGGAGAAGATTTTTGAAATAATAATATAAAAAAAAGCCAAAAATGTCAAAAAAGGGCAATAACTCTAACATCAGTATACAGATTTTCAAGAAAATCAGCACTCAGGTAGCTCTCATCATGCTGAACACTTTCAACCTGCCAGAGTTTGCCTTAACCTAATGATTTTTTAGATACTTGCGAAAAACTGTTGTTTGACCCTATGTTCTATTTTTAGTAACAGTGGCCATGTTTTTCGACGGATCAAAAATCGAAGCATAAACTTTGTGCAGGATATCCTAAGGAACAATCATGCTAAGTTTTATCCAAATCCATTCAGTAGTTTCAGAGAAGATTTTTGAAATAATAACATAAAAAAAAGCCAAAAATGTCAAAAAAGGGCAATAACTCTAACATCAGTATACAGATTTTCAAGAAAATCAGCACTCAGGTAGCTCTCATCATGCTGAACACTTTCAACCTGCCAGAGTTTGCCTTAACCTAATGATTTTTTAGATACTTGCGAAAAACTGTTGTTTGACCCTATGTTCTATTTTTAGTAACAGTGGCCATGTTTTTCGACGGATCAAAAATCGAAGCATAAACTTTGTGCAGGATATCCTAAGGAACAATCATGCTAAGTTTTATCCAAATCCATTCCGTAGTTTCAGAGGAGAAGATTTTTGAAATAATAACATAAAAAAAGCCAAAAATGTCAAAAAAGGGCAATAACTCTAACATCAGTTGACAGATTTTCACGAAAATAAGCACACAGGTAGCTCTCATCATGCTGAACACTTTCAACCTGCCAGAATTTGCCATAACCTAATGATTTTTGAGATATTTGCGAAAAACTGTTGTTTGACCCCTATGTTCTATTTTTAGTAACAGTGGCCATGTTTTTCGATGGATTAAAAATCGAAGCATAAACTTTGTGCAGGATACCCTAAGGAACAATCATGCTAAGTTTTATCCAAATCCATTCAGTAGTTTCAGAGAAGAAGATTTTTGAAATAATAACATAAAAAAGCCAAAAATGTCAAAAAAGGGTGATAACTCTGAAATGAGTGGTTGGATCTTCTTCAAAATTTCAGGGCAGGTAGATCTTGAGGTGCTGATCACTTTTGATATCTGTGACCGTTTCTGACTTATTTGCAAAAAACTGCGATTTACCCCTATGTTCTATTTTTAGCCATGACGGCCATGTTTTTATACGAATCAAAAATCCAAACAATAGATTTGTAGCACCCATACCAATTAATAACTGTACCAAGTTTGGTTGCAGTTGGACTTATGGTGTTGGAGGAGTTAACGTTTGAAAAAGTTAACGGACGACGGACGGACGGACGGACGGACGACGGACGGACGACGGACGCCAAGTGATAACAATAGCTCACATGACCCTTCGGGTCAGGTGAGCTAAAAACTATATCACTTCTTCGAATGTTAAGCAACTCTGAAAGTCTTAAAAATCCAGCAAAAGCCGTAATAGAGGCACAGATAGTACGCTGATTATACAAATCACCAAAATAAAGCATAGGATCATACATTTTGTCTATTAAATCAATTGTAATAGGTTCTTTTTTCCTTAGGAGTAGCAAAACGTCGTTTCGCACCTCCTAAAACATTTATTACTAAAGATGAACAACTGGACTAACAGTATTACGTCTTTGTGTCAGAGAAGCCAAATAAATAGCAACGAAAAAAGCTTTGGCTGGTAAAATATCAACATTGCCAATTCCATTCGAAGTAGCCCAACTCTTCCAACGCATAAAACTATGATAATATCCTTTCGTAGTAGAATTTGCTAATGACTCCGAAAGTAGGTTTGGAAGTAAAGTCACTTTACTAATTAACAAAATAGGTAGATCATGCAATTCTCCTGTAAATGCTTGCAAATATATATTTGTAAATGAAAGAAAATTATTTGAAATCATTACAAACAAATAACTATTACATATCTAATGTCACTGTAATATCCGCAACTGTGATATAAAATGTCACAATATTCATGTAATGAAATACTTCAATACTTTTGACGCTAATTATATTTTAAAATAAACAGATCAAGAGAGATCTACAATACAAACATAGATTACAAAGATCTAACTGGATGAAAAATCCATCCTTAATGCTAACATACGAAAAGTAAGATCAACATTGCCAAATATGGCCTTCTTACTCTCACCAGGTAAATAAGCACCTTTGTTAGTCGGAGGGTCTATGGAAAATTTCACTTCAGGTATGAAATCCTCACAAGAATGACAGAGCATTGCCAAAAAAACTGGCAGAGGGCAAGTACGGTAAAATTAAAGTACCAACAGCTTTACACTGTCGCATATAGACTGATACGTGTGGGATCAAAGAAACAGGTGGAACAAACAACCCGTTGATCCCTCGCCAGTCAACCGTAAAAGCGTCAACACCATACGAATACACATTCCAAAATCTGGAATAGAATACTGTCAGTTTAATATTATCATCGGAAGCAAACCAATCAACCTCATGAGGTCCCAAACGGATTCAACAAAGGGATTTTTTGTCGTTGATAACGTAAGCGTTCATCTTTCAGCATATTAAAACAGAAATAATACCAATTATAAAAGACGAGACAATGTACGCTGCCAATCTATGTACTTTAGCTTGACAAGTACATATTCTTGGTCATTGTTCAAACAAAGGGATTAGGATAAGGCTTTTGTTAGAATTTATAGTGGGTAATATTAGTGAAAATACAACGTTTAATTCCTCTTTGAGTAGTCAAAACGTTTCGTTGGCGGTAATCTAATACTGCTGTTTCTACGTTAAATGTTTTGATAAATATGCACAGCATTAATTTTGATAAATTCATTAATAAGAAAGAATAAAATTAGAAATCTTCATTTTCATTATCACAGATTGTTTATTGGGAATTTCCTGCTTTCCGATTGTAAACACACACAAAAATACAAACATTTTTTTTTGCCGATTAGTAGTTTGTCATTACATGCGATTCCGCTTATATAGCATCAAATGCGCATATTTTGGGAATTTGCCTAGAGAGAGTCTGTTTGGTTTGTTTTAATATTACAAAGATAAAGTATTATATTTTTATGGACACTAGCCATTGTTTTTGTAACTACATATTATATTTTCCGTGCAAGGGATAGTAGAGAAAGGACGTGTTCCATAACCAGTTTTACCCAGTGGGCCACCAATCACAGGAATGTTTTGGCAGGCTTTCAAACGGGAATTCTGATAACAATAGTTATCTTGATCTCTTACCTTTGAAACCACACGTGACAAATGAGACTTTTTAACATAAGAAAAGTTAATAAGAAGGAAAAAAGACGCATTTTGACAGTTTGTTTGATTGTTATAGACTGTACAGTTTTCAATATTCCTTTGATCGCAGTGCTTTTGTATGGAAGATATACAGAAATGCCGTCCCGACTCGTCCGTGATGCTTCTTTTCTCGTAGCTGGATTCAGTTTCTTTGCAAATCCGGTTATATACATTTTTAAAATAAGTGAATATCGAAAAATATTATACGATGTTCTGTTTAAACTGTACTGTTGTAAGAATAAAGTGGCACCAGCTGCAGCAAGCAATTCAGTTCAAACCACACAACAAACATGAATGGAACTTCTAAATCCACTTTATATTTCTTGCATATAAAGACGGGAAATGGTGCTGTATTTCAGAGGGAGAAGATACATTTCAGATTTAACCTATAGTGTGATAGAAAAATATTATATTAACTAATATCAAAAGCAAATAAAACGTTTTCAGATTTATATAACAGTTATGAAACTATTATATAATGTCGTTTTAATGTGAATAGGGCCCAGTTGTTCAAAAGTTAACCACGATTTCCATTTTCAAATTTTCACTTCCTTTATTATGCCAGAGAAATGAAAATTTACTGATGGGTTAATCCTATGACTGTGTGTCCATGCACAATTCAGTACCCGAATATTACTAAACAATCAAAATAATGGAAAGTGAACAAAAGTGATTAACCTTTGGACAACTGGGCCCTGGTATTAATTGATTTTTATGGTATTTTTCCTGGGATGTATAATTATCCACGCAAGAACATTTTTTTTTACTACCATGACATGTATTAAATGTATTTTCAGGAGTATCTATAAGCATTAATTAAGAACACCGAATTTTATTGTTTTGCCATTACCTTTTACCAATTGAATATAAAATACTTATTTTAGATATAGTGAATACTTGTCTTTAATATAAGTCACTGCATTCATGAAAACCATCTGAATCAAACCAGATGTATTGAATTCACAGTATAGTTTGTAGTTGACCATTTACTGTTAGACAATTTAGAAGCAATGGCAATATATCTTAGATAAGCGAATGAAAGTTTTAAATTAAATCAAAAAGACATTAGTCCACTTACACAGAATAAGTACCAAAGTTATCTAATCTTGATAGTGCCCCCTTCACACTAGAAGAAGACTCCGCTACGCTCTCCAGGACCTCCACAAAGTGCAAGATCGTAGCGAGATCGTGGAAAAACTGGAAAACCACCTTCAGTATGAAGGCAATCACGACGCTGCTACGCTCCTAGTACGTGCAAAATAGCTGTTACCACGCTCTATACGTCAGCGGTAAGTTCCCGCTCTGGTTCTACCATGACCACATTATGCGCCAAGCCCGATATTGCAAGACTTCTTACGACTGTGTCAAGATACATCACTTACAACTATTTATAGACCAAACACGATGGGTCTAGGTATTACAGTTGATGAAAAATGGACTTAATCAAAAACTTGGATGAAAGTCACTCAACCATGAAATTGAGTTCAAGGTCCAGAGACAGGTTTCAGACTAACATGTACCCACCAAGAACTATCAATAGACCAAATAGGGCGGGTCTAGGTATTACAGTTTCTGAGAAATGGACTTAATCAAAAACTTGGATGAAAGTCACTCAACCATGAAATTGAGTTCAAGGTCCAGAGACAGTGTCAGACTGACATGTACCCACCAAGAACTATCAATAGACCAAATAGGGCGGGTCTAGGTATTACAGTTTCTGAGAAATGGATTTAATCAGGAAAATGTGACGCAGGTCACTCAAGCATGAAATTGAGATCAACGCCCCAAGCCAGGTATCAGACTGGTATGTACCCAGTAAGAACTGTCTATAGACCAAATATGGTTGACCTAGGTATTACAGTTGCTGAGAAATGGATTTAACCACGAAACTTGGACGCAAATTTAATTTATGTTTATGAAGTCAGTGAACCATGAAAATGAGGTCGGGTCACAAGTCAAGTATACTGCTGCAAACCATATACGTTAAGCTATCTATGGAACATAAATCTTTATTGTAGGCATTATATGTGCAAAGTTGTTAAAAGTTTAAAAAAAGTTTATGCCACTGTCGCCCCCGGCAAAAAGTAATGCCTATATCTCGCAGATAATTGTTTTGTCGTCCTGGGACAGCACATGTGCAAAAAGAAGAGGACATTGTTTAAATGTCTGTTTTTCATCCAGGGAACAATAAATCAACAAAGACGAGTTTATGACTAGATGACCAGAGATTTGAATGTTTGATTTGATTTCTGCTTTCAAATCTCTGGTGCACCAATCACAGGACTGGTCCGAGCTGTCCTAATCTGTGGATTTTGGTTGTAGAGCAGATACTAACTTGGACCAGAGATTATATTAACTTATAGTTAATGGGTTGTCTGGTTTTATATGGATCTCGACTGCAAAGGCCTTAGTTATTAACTAGAGATATTGTCAGCAAAGCTCAATTATACCTCGTCCTCTCATATTCATTTTATTGTGCAAAGCATTACGACATAAGCCAGACATTTCAACATGACTTTGTTGTATTTTTTAATCATAGAGGGCGGAATCGTATACATGTCCTCTGGTGGTGGGCAACATGGGGTATGTAAAATTAAATTAAGTTTTGTGACATTTTAGACCAGTCAAAATGAAAGTTTTCAAGATAAATTCGTATCATGCAGTATCATATAGAAAAATACTTAAAAGAAAGGTCAATTATAAGGATAATTGGTGAACATGTATCTTCAAACGAAATTCGAAGACGTGATCCCGGAAACACTCCAATTATGGAGAAAAAAAATTTCCCTGTTAATGCGGACTAAAAATGTTTGGCAAGATTAAATTGCCTTCCATCTAAGCTAGAATAAAATTGACAGAATCAGAAAGATGTATACTATGCTTCTAATACAACACTTAATGTAATTTTAGAATGTTTGGCCTGTTAAAAACAATGAAAAAGACTCCAATATATGTTTATGATCCATAAAATCTAACATAAATGTTTTCTTCTCTGAGTTGTCTCCCCTTACCTAGTTATAATCGTAGTTTCTTATACAGTAACAACCTTGGCAGGAAGATAGGTACTGACGCTATTTAAGAGGAAAAGATATTTGAAAACGTTTATGACGGATGATCACCAAATGACAAATCACGTATGAAAAAAGCTCACACTGGGTCTTTGAGGCAATGTGAGCAACATTAGTTTTCATTAATTATTCACTCAATATTTACGGAAAAAAAAATTCTGTTTGACATTTCACTACTGTTCACAAAGAAAGTCTCCAATATCCAAAAATATCTGTGCTAGCTGCTTTCTGTCTTCTTTTATGAGAATATTGTATTTTTTACTGTATGAAACAACAGCCTCTTTTTCATGTATATAACCACTACACAAATTTTCATAATACTCTTCTTCGGGTTTAAATGCTGTTAATGTCACCTGAAAAAAAAAGTAATAGAACTTTCATTATAAAAATTATCTAATTGTGCACACAACAATAGTAAGAGGCCCCCAGGAGCCTCAATTGGTAGAAATATGCATAATTAAAAACTTGACAAACAATAGCAGCAATCCAAATTTGGTCCATATGTCCAGTCACAGTTGCAGGCAACATTTTTACGTGACAGTGTTAAAAGATTGAAGTGCCATTAATCTTAAAGAAGTGACTCTCATTATTATTACAGATACAGATTCAAGAGTAGTGTCAAAGCATATTCAACCATATTGCTTTCTGGAACTGACCCCAAACACAATTAAGAAAGGGGACCACCTATGGACTATTCAACCAGATTTTATTTAAATTGACTCAGTAGTTTTAAAGACAAATTAAGATTTTTAAACATAAATTTGCTTGACCCTTGGACACAATTTTGAAAGGGGACTACATTTGTACTTCAGAAATATTCCATCAAAATCTCAATCATGTGTCAATAGCCCAAGTTGTTTCAGAAGAGATTTTTAAATATATTTTTTGCTGATTGTGTTCTATTTTTAGTTATGGCCTCCATATAGGTCATAGGTCCATACTCTCAAACAAAACTTGAAAGTTGGCCACAAAAGAACCATTGATTCCACTGTACTTATTACATATCAAGCAAGTAGATTGTTTCAATGGTTACATTGTGTTGTATGCTGGAGGCAGTTGTATACATTTTCATTTACATTTGTTCATTGTACAATGAATCCATACATTCCTTTAGTTCCAAACACCGAGTGTGGTAGCATACAAAGAAACTGTCCACCTTTCAGAGATGATCCAATTTCATGTTGCCCATCAGATTTCTTTTGCACACTTCTTAATATTCTCACTTCCTCACTGTCTTCATCTTGACTGCACTGTTTTTACCTGAGAATACAAATAGTATAAAAAACAGTACCTTACAGTGTGTACAATGAACTTGAGTTCATTCCTTTATAAACCAGAATATAAAATCTGAATGCATATGTGTCTATAGAACAAAGTATTCTGATTGCATATATGTAAGAGTCAATGCACAAATTAAACTTCAAATCTTTTTAATTCATTACTCTATGACAGTAAAAGGTATAACAAGTACATGATAACTTTTGTATTGTGTACAAGTTTCAAAACTGTACAACAGTTACATGATAACTTCTGTATTGTGTATTTGGTAATCAGTATTGTGTACAATTTTCAAAACTGTACAACACTTATATGATAACTACAATTTTCAAAACTGTACAACAGTTACATGATAACTTCTGTATTGTGTATTTGGTAATCAGTATTGTGTACAAGTTTAAAAACTGTACAACACTTATATGATAACTACAATTTTCAAAACTGTACAACAGTTACATGATAACTTCTGTATTGTATATTTGGTAATCAGTATTGTGTACAAGTTTCAAAACTGTACAACACTTATATGATAACTACAATTTTCAAAACTGTACAACAGTTACATGATAACTTCTGTATTGTGTATTTGGTAGTCAGTATTGTGTACAAGTTTCAAAACTGTACAACAATTACATGATAACTTTTGTATTGTGTAGTCAAACCTGCTCTAAAGGGAACATCTATATAGCAAATCACTGTTTATAAAGGACACAGTGAAAAAGTCCCATTCATGAACAAAGAATGTAAAATTAACCTCTCTATAAAGGGCACCTGCTCATAAAATGTACTTTTCCTAGCCCCTTAGCTGCCCTTTATTGAAAGGTTTGACTGTATTTTGGTAATCAGTATTGTGTAAAAGTTTCAAAACTGCACAATTTCATGATAACTTCTGTATTGTGTATTTTCGTAATCAGTATTGTGTACAAGTTTCAAAACTGTACAACAATTACAAGATAACTTCTGTATTGTGTATTTTGGTAATCAGTATTGTGTACTAGTTTCAAAACTGTACAACAGTTACATTTGTACATTATAACTTCTCTATTGTGTATTTTGGTAAATTAATCAGTATTGTGTACAAGTTTCAAAACTGTACAATTACATGATAACTTCTGTACATGCATTGTGTATTTTGGTAATCAGTATTGTGTACAAGTTTCAAAACTGTACAACAATTACATGATAACTTCTGTATTGTGTATTTTGGTAATCAGTATTGTGTAAAAGTTTTAAAACTGTACAACAATTACTGGTACATGATAGCTTCCGTATTGTGTATTTTGGTAATCATTATTGTGGACAAGTTTCAAAACTGGATTCATTGTTTTCAGTTCATACATGTATGTTAACTACATATTATGATAGTATAAAAATAACTTTTACACTGATAACAGTGCATGTTTTAAAGAAGCTTATTTATCTGTTCATTAATGTGAAGAAGCCACACAAAACAAACTGGTATCCTGCACTATGTAACGACAGTGTGAGCTGTAATTAAGCTTCACTAAGTGAACTGTGTTTATGCTACAAAAAAGCTGCAATGGAATTGGATCCGAAATAAATCTCCACAGTTGAAAACACTGATTTTGCCGCTTTTTGATCAACAGCAACAGTTATTTTTTCTTTTGTACCAATAAACCTAGTTGATGGAAATTTACACTCCCAAAGAGACAAAAGCATGTTTCTCTGGATATTTCAAGCTGGAAATCAGTAGTAATCCATTCTTGCAATTGTAATATAAAAACTGTAGTCGATGCACTATAATTGGTGTTGTATTACAAGCAGAACTGATTAGATTGACCCTGAAAAATCACATGTGTTCATAACAATGATCTCAATAGCTTGAAACTGACGGGAGTGATATTTAGCAAAATTCATATTAGTTGTTTTGAATTGGCAAAATATGCTGAAAAAATTTCCAATTTGCCGTTAATGGGTCCCATTTTAAAATGTGTGGAATTATCCTTGCAAGAACAACTACATGTGACGTTACTGTCCAGAATGTTTCTACAGACAGATGATATTTTTTTTTACCTCTATAACAGCACAAATCTTGTCATCTCCAACAGCTGTCGGATGGCATATAATTGCATCTGGTATGGCAACAAAATTAGCTTTGTTAATAGTCAGTGAGTATTTTTCAACACTTGCACCACTCCTACAAAATTAATTACTTTTTATTTCATTTAAAAAAATCTAAACTTTACAAATCACTGATTTTAAATACTTACATGTACAGGCCAGTTTGACCTATAAACTCGGAAAGGCTTATAGATACATGTACATGTAAGAAACCTCACTGATAGTTCTCATAGACATGTTAACAGGAGCTAACTGTAAATTCTTTTCAATAAGGCTGTAAATTAACAATTTCAGGAGATTAAAAAACCTGTTTATGCCTCATTCACTCTGTAAAGATTTGAAACAACACAATTACTATCACATAAATCCCATGGTCTTAAGACAGTACAGTTTGTTGATAACGAAGTCTAGGAGACTCTTGATCTTATTTTGTTATAGGCATCATTCGTTATAAGAGAAAGAATGCAGAGTTACCTCCCATTTAATAATTAAATTCTGAAAATTTTCTCTGTCATATTTAATGTGAGACAATGTTTTCTGTTCTAAAACCAGTGAATTACTAATTTTGTTTTCAATGTATTTTTGCTGAAATTTTTTTTTCTATTTCAATATAATATATTTTGAAGATCATTTTCCATTCAGAACCTCAAAGATGAATTATTAGAAAATTAGTTCATAAATAAATAATTACCTCCCTTATCAAAAGGGTGAATTACAAAAAAAGGACATGCTTTACGGTTTCCTTCGTTTTATTTTGTCATATTCTGATAGATGCTAATGACTGTAGTTCACCGATTTTGTTTTAATAAAATATTTTCAGCAAATTTTATTTTGTGAGGTCTTTGTTTTTTGCCTTATAAAAACACACACATACATACATACATACATACATATATATATATATATATATATATATATATGAATTGCATGTTGTGTTGAAGTATGAATTTGCAGCCAATTAGATTAGTAAAACATTTACCAAAACGAAAGTGTGAAGTCCAATTTAACAATGTTATAATTGACCATCCGTGCTTATTAACGGAAGATAGGCACATGTACAATGTACACAATTTGTTTGTTCAGGTCACTTTGAGAGGAACAAATACACTAGTACTGCTTGGGATTAAAATTCTCTTTATTATAAAAAAAAAATTCATAATAAACCTACAAAAATACATTTTGTTCAATGTTTGAAAACAATGGGACTGGCGATTTATCTTCACTGATTTATAAACCTAAATTTGTTACAAGCCTGTATGTTACAAACAAACTCATGGATGTACAGGAGGCTTTTAAATCTTGTCTTTCTGATCTTGTTTTTCTAAATCAAAGCTGCTCTTTATCTCTATATTATAATATTATCCACATAATAAGAACAAAAAATGCTCTCTGTCACATTTAAAACCAATACACATATTTGAATCTTCCGATATACTTCAAGGTTATAGCACTGTCCTCAAATTGAATAGTGCTGAACAGTGCAGTGCTATAAAGGCCTGGGGATAACATTGATACATTTTACCATTTTCAATGTGTATAATGATGCCTAACACAGATTACACAAAATGTAAATCAACAGTGTGTACATGTAATGTCACTGTCAAGTAAAAACATAATTTGTACTCACAGTGCAAAAGAGACAAATAGTTCTTGATACATTCCTTCTGACAATTCTTGTAATTTGTTTCCTTTTCTTCTTCTCAGCATGTAGAAAAGCTGCCAAATAAAAATCTTTAGACTTGAAAACATCCCTCTGCAAATTCTACAAAAAGGCCATGTTATGACATGTATTTTTTATATACGTGTGCATAATCATGCCCATGCATAGACTGAATTCTTCTGTCCCTATATTGCAGATATTTCCTCATTTTCATTTGCTTTTTACTTTTTTTGCTTTTTCTATTTATTTTTTATTATAAAAAAAATAACGCAAAAAATAAATAAATAGAAAACAGCAAAAAAAGTTAAAAGTAAATTAAAATCAGGAAATATCTGTAATATAGGGACAGAAGAATTCGATCTAGCCCATACAAATATTGTAAATTATAGAAATGGTGTCACACTTTTCTGAAATTGGTAAATTTATGCACATGAACATGCTGTAAAAAACCTTTGTTTTCACATGTTAATTCAGGCATCGAAATTACATGTAGCATTTCTTCTCACTAGAAAAATTTTGCTCGTAAATTTTTTTTTACTGCCTATATAGCCAACATTTTCAAAATCAACATTTAATGATTTTATGAAATAGATTTTTTAAAGATTGTCAACAATATTGGACACTGCAGAGGTTCATAGGGAACAGTGTTTTGGCTTTTGATTCTATTTACATGTACATGTATCCACCACAAAATTACAAAAGGATGTGGCAGATAGATCACCCCAGTTGATCTGACATACATGTATTCTTGAAACAAGAGTGGACACACTGAAATGTCTCGCCTGACGTTTAGTGTTCATTATTGAATTTATGTTGAAAGTAAAAAAAATAAGTTTATATAAGCTTTTTTAATTAAATTAACATTTTAATGATGAATGAACATGAAGTCAATTAATCTTTATGAAGGGACTGGAGTGAACTGTATTCTATGTTAAACATTCATACATGAGTGACCTTATTTTAACATGTTCACACCTTCCAATGTTTTTGTTAATCACTGTTTAGTAATGATCCCTTAAAAGTTTTTATTATTTATTATCATTACTAATGTTATTTAAAGATTTTTTATAAAATAATGAGACTATTTCAATACAAGTAATCAGCAGTACTACTTAAATAATAAAATACATTCCATATAGCAAATATAGTTGACCTATTACTTGTAGCATCGGAGAAGGAGACCAAACAACAGAAACTTAACATTGACCAATGAACCATGAAAATGAGGTCAAAGTCAGATGACACCTGTCAGACAGACATGAACACCTTACAATCATTCCATACACCACATATAGTTGACCTATAACTTATAGTATCTGAGAAGAGGACCAAACAAGAGAAACTTAACATTGACCAATGAACCATGAAAATGAGGTCAAGGTCAAATGAAACCTGCCAGACAGACATGCACACCTTACAATCATTCCATACACCACATATAGCTGACCTATAACATATAGTATCTGAGAAGAGGACCAAACAATAGAAACTCAACATTGGCCAATGAACCATGAAAATGAGGTCAAGGACAAATGATACCAGCCAGACAGACATGTACACCTTATAATCATTCCATATACCAAATATAGTTGACCTATTGCTTATGGTATTTGAAAAACAGACCAAAACAGAAAATGAGGTCAATGTCGACGTCAGATGAAACCTGCCAGACTGACAAGTAGCCCTTACAATCATTCCATACACCACATATAGTTGACCTACACAAATAGTATCTGAGAAACGGACCTAATCACTTAACTTTAACCTTGATCACTGATCCATGAATTGACTGAATCCTGTCTGGCGACATTTAAACATTGCAAGGAACCTGTATACCAAATATAGTTATCCTATTACTCATAATAAAAAGGGAAATTCACATGACAAAAAAATTATACATTTTTTTTCAAGCAGTTGCTTAACCATGAAAATGAGGTCAAGGACAATGGACATATGACAGACGGACAGTTCATAACATAAGATATCTGCATACAAGGTATGAAGCATCCAGGTCTTCTTCCTTCTGAAATATAAACCTTTATACAAATAGTTTACACCGCTGCCGCATAGTAATACCTATGTCTCACTCTGCGACTTTTGTTGCAGGCGAGACAAAAAGCATGTTCATTTGTCTAGAATACACTGCCTGACATATAAAATTTCTTAATCCATTCTTTTCATTCAAAATGACACATATATTCCCAAATAAGGATACATTTCTTTTAAATCTTGTGAAATTAGGAATAAGAGGACTTCGAAAAAAATGTACTTATCATTAATGCTGAAAACAATTAATCACAATGCACTTGAATCATTCAATTTTTGTTCTGTTCTTCTTTAAACAAAAAAAAAAAAGAAGGTATGCAGATTGGGTATGAATTACAGTAATTTACCCTTGGCTGGTTGTTACCATACATGTTGTTTATTAACAAGAAAAACCCAGAACATGCGATCTAATATTTGGAAAATAAACAGCTGCGCCACGAGCGCATGATACGCCCGTCGTCTTGTGAAAAAAACATAATAAATGTTTTTGGAATCCTCCTTTATTTAGTGGAGCTGCTGTGGGATGTACATGGAAACCCGGCAAACCATAAGCGTGTAAACTTTTAAGCAATAGAGATACGGCGCGAAATGTGACCAAAAAAGACTACCTTTTTTACCAAAAAGCTCAATAAAAATTCAATAACTCAAAAACAAAATAAAGAATCATCACGAAAAAGTATACAGATCTTCAGATTAATATAACTAAAAAGTGTGTAAAGTTTTATGCAATAATCATAAATTGTTTTTGAGATACGGCGCCTTGAAACCTTCCCCCCTCCACCCCTTTTTTTAACAAAAAACTCAATAACTCTAATAATAATCATAAATCGTTTTTGAGATTATGGTGTGACATGTGAAACCACCCCTTCTTTTTTTTTAAAAAACTCAAGAACTCTAAAATAAAATTTTGAATCATCACCAAAAAGTATACAGATCTTTAGATTAATATAGCTAAGAAGTGTGTAAAGTTTTAAGCAATAATCATAAATCGTTTTTGAGATACGGTGCAACATGTGAAACCCCCCCCTTTTTTTTACAAAAAAACTCAAAAACTCTAAAATAAAATCTTGAATCATCACCAATGTTAATTTTAAATCAACTCTCAGATTCAATTATTTTTTTTTGGAAAAAATATATCTAAACCAGAATACGCATTTTGTTTACATGAACACCATTTCGGAACTTCTCTAGTTACTTTTTCCAATAAACGTAAAAAAACAATGGGAATATCAGTGTTCTCCCCAGGCTTATACCACTGTGCTATTAATTTTGACAAATGTATATATTTTCTTATTTTTGATGCAGTGATATGTTCCCTTCTTCCATAATTTACATTAGTGAAAACCAGAATAATTAAAATCCAGTAAAATTCTATACAATAATTTATTATTTCTCATAAATTACAAGAAACCTTTTTCAAATTCTTAAAAATGCCTTTATTACAATACTAGAATAATTCGCTACAAACCTATGTGAATTTCTACCACAATGCTACATGTATTAAAAATTTCTGGGGAGAACACTGGGAATTCCCATGCAGAAATTTAATAACCAGGAAGTGGTTAAAAATATAATGTATTTTTATCCCACCCATTAAACACGTCAAGAATATATAGGAGAAGTACATTTAATTTTACTGTCAGGGTTCACACACTAATATTTTTATATGATAAGTCCTGGGAATCCATCATTCCCTGTGATGAATTTTATTACCTTTTTATGAGAGGGTGTTGAGGATAAAGTGAAGAATATGACCTAAATTCTGGTAGTACCAGAATTGTACAATTCTGGTATAAAATTTATGTTCCAGAATTGTTGTCACAATTCTAGTACTACCAGAATTGTAATAATACAATTCTGGTTTTTCCGGAATTGTAATACTCTACAATTCTGGAAAAACCAGAATTGTCTCCAATTCTGGTTTCTAAAATGCTACCAGAATTGCACAAATTTTTGTACAATTCTGGTTTTACCAGTATTATACCTTAACAATACTGGAAATTCCAGAATTGTGTACTTACAATTCTGGACTGTCCCAGTATTGTACAGACTAAATATCAATACTTTTAAAAAAAAAGTCAAACTGTATATTTACAATAATGAACAAAACACAGAATTGTTCACAGACAATACTGGTAAATCCAGAATTGTATACATACAATTCCGTAATTCCAGAATTGTATATTTACAATACTGGACTTACCAGAATTCTACATTTGACGGTGCTGGAATAAACCAGAATTGTATTTGTACACTTCTGGAAATTCCAGAATTGTATAGTATACAATTCTGGTTTTTTCCAGTATTGTACATATACAATTCTGGAATTTCCATTATTGTGTACTACACAATTCTGGAATTCCAGTATTGTACATATACAATTCTGGAATTTCCAGCATTGTGTAATATACAATTCTGGTTTTTTCCAGTATTGTACATATACAATTCTGGAATTTCCAGTATTGTGAAAATATACAATTCTGTTTTTTTCCAGTATTGTACATATACAATTCTGGAATTTCCAGTATTGTGTAATACACAATTCTGGAATTTTCAGAACTGTACAAATACTATTCTGGTATTTATACAATTATGAAATTCCAGAATTATAAATGTACAATACTGGAAATTGAACATTTGACAAAATTGGAGAAATCCTGGTATGTTCATGTACAATACTGATATAACCAGAATTGCATATGTATAATGTGGCTTGTTTAGGGTATATTAGGATACAGGATATTGGCCCTTTTTATTACTGGGATATGGGACTCACTAAAATTTATACAAGGCAGTTCTAAAATATTCAAAAAGTCATATATTTATGTATATTTTATACCCCTACAAATAAGATGTAGAGGGTATATAGGAATTACCCTGTCTGTCCATGTGCCGTATAAGTACAACTCCTAAGTGGCTTATTGGATTTTTGTGAAACTGCACACAGTTTGTAGTACCCTACCTGCAAATGTGCATGAAGGAATATAATCTGACGTAGGAAGAACTATACACCACTTTTGAAAAACCATATTCACAGTAAATTGTTGTATTGTTTTATTTATTCAATACAAGGCAATATAGATAAATTTTAAGATAAATTAAGATATTTTATGTTTCAAAATATATGTACATTTATTTATACATAATTAAGAAATATTGAATAATATTTTCTTGATTCATTCTAAATGAAGCTATGCAGTTAAATCTTGATAGCTTGAACCTGACACTGAGCAGCTAGAACACTATCCATTACTTCAGCCTTTTTTGTCCCCTATATATTTCACATTAATTGCCATTAAAAAAACAAAAACTACACATTTCCCAAAATAATTAGTGTGGTCGCTATGAGTTTGAGCTACCAAGGTTCAACTGTATATATACCTGCTTGTGTATGGTTACCCTACTTTTCACTAATTTCTTGGGACTAAAACTTACAGAATAGTGCAACAAGGGAACAATCTTGGTCTTTTCAAAAAAGAAAAAAAAAAAAAAAACAGAATTGCCAAGAATATTCAAAGATGGTTTACCATATAACATGCAATTCTGGTATTCCAGAATTGTCAAGAGTCTTCCAATATATGTAATTCTGGAATACCAGAATTGTCCAGAATCTTCCAGTATCTGTAATTCTGGTATTCCAGAATTGTCCAGAATCTTCTGGTATCTGTAATTCTGGAATAACAGAATTTTTTAGAATCTTCAAGTATCTTTAATTCTGGTACACTAGAATTTGTTCTAGAATTGTAATGTAAATTTTATTTGTAAGTACAGAAACAATTCTGGTATTCCAGAATTTCCCAGAATCTTCCAGAATCTGCAATTCTGGAAAATACTGGAAGATTTTAAAATTTCATTACAATTCTGGTATTCCAGTATCTACCAGAATCTTCCAGAATCTGTAATTCTGGAAGATTCTGGTAGCAATTCTGGGACATAAATTTTATACCAGAATTGTACAATTCTGGTACTACCAGAATCTAGATCATATTCTTCACTTTATCCGGGTGTTGATTTTGATCAGATCGTGCAACAAAGTTGTCAACCCACGGACATCTTTCAATCGGCTTCAATTTTGTTATATCACAAACATTAATGTCATCAATGTAGCAACGTCAGTAAACACTAGGGGCGCTACTGGGCGGAAACCACAGTTTGTTTACAGTATACTGGTCCCAAAATAGGCTGGAAAAGGTTGTAAAGAAGCGGAATGCAGTTTTCAAATAACTTACCCCAAAACATTTTCAAATGAAAACGATAAATAAAATGGGACTTTTCTGTGTCCATTCGACTTCTAGCAAAAGAAGAAACCTGAGGCTGAGAAGAATGAATCACTGTTTTCTTCTAGAGATGCATTGCCATCCTCTTCCGAATCATTTTCCCACTTCTTTTTTTATGATTCCGGTACTATCATTGGATAAAGGATGTGTTTCTGAACCGGAATGACTTCTCTTTCCACCACAAGACGAATCTAGGCTACACAGTGTTTACTGTAAGACGCCATTTTCATGTTGCTAATTCGGGTATGCCGATCCCGATCCCGAACCGCAATTCCGAGATAGAAATCTAACTTTCTATCGGAAATAATTATGGTTTTTAACCGGGTTTCCTCTGGAAAAATTCGGTTATCGAATTGGTGAATGCGGACGGGCGAGCGGCTGCCAATCGTGTCCGGCCTATACCTTTCTTGTCTTAAGACCTAGACCTTAGATCTATGCTATGTGGATATGTCACCTCAAGACGATGTGTCATATTTCAAAAATGTTGACCCTTGACCTTTGGGTGAATAAATAGGTCATTTTAGATCATCTTCGTGTCCGGTCTGTAACTTTTTTGTCTAAAGACCTACTAGGCCTTGGATGTTAGGTGTGTAGGTAGGCTATCTCAAGATGATGTGTCATGTGCCAAGAATATTGACCTTGACCGTTGACCTAAAGGTAAATAAATAGGTCATTTTTGGGCGGCTGCCAATCGTGCCCGTCCTATAACTTTCTTGTTATAAGACCAACACCTTAGATCTATGGTATGTGGATATTTCAACTCAAGACGATGTGTCATGTTCCAAAAATGTTGACCTATGACCTTGACCCTTGACCTTAGGTGAATAAGTAGGTCATTTTAGATCATCATTATGTCCGCCTGTAACTTTTTTGTCTAAAGACCTAGGCCTTGGATTTTTGGTGTGTAGATAGGTTATCTCAAGATGATGTGTAGCGTACCAAGAATGTTGACCTTGACCGTTGACCTCATGTTCAAGAAATAGGTCATTTTTGTAACTTTTTTGCCTTAAGACCTAGGCCTTGGATATTTGTTTTGTACGTAGGTTTCATCAAGATGATGTGTCGCATATTAAGGATGTTGACCTTGAACTTTGACCTCAAGGTCAATAAATTGCCAATCCTGTCCAGCATTTATTTTTTTTTGTCTTAAAACCTAGATCTTTGATGTATGGGTAGTGTACCTCAAGATGATGTGTTGTGTACAAAAGATGTTGACATCTGACCTTGACCCTTGACTTCTTTGTTGGAGAAAAGTTACTCAGTAAAAATGAAATAGAAGGAAAACCCGGTTTGCTGTCACTGAGACAGCTCTCTTGATATTATTTATTTATTTATTTTTCTTTCTTTCTTTTTTGGATAGATTCTTACATCTGTGAGCTATAGGATAAACTGCTACATTGTAATATGCTGTTGGCGTGGCCAATAATGCGAGCAGAGCAATATAGCCATTTCCAGAAACTCATCTGCGGTATCACGATTCTGATTGTAAAATTCTAATTTGAAGTAAGTTATTTGCCTTACTTCCGTTTCCGGCGAACGAAACTTTTTCTAGCCTTAGTATGTAGCCAATATAGCTGCCCCCATTAAACAAAGACTTTTCTAAATGACCCATATGTAGAAAATGCATATGCTTCAATCTATAGCGCTCGCAATAAAGTAAATTCTATATTAAACATAATATGGTCATGCTCAGTTGTCGGGTTATTTGGCGCATCATTTAATTCTGCGCATTCAGATCATTTTCATTCGCCGAATAGGACGATTCGCAGAATTACCCGAAATGACTGTACATGTACATTTCAAGTTAAACATATACAAAACAAAACCTATGATATTTCAAAATAATTGTCATAAAATGCCAAAAAGTATAGTAATATATAACAATTACAGAGGGTCCCAGGAGCCTGAATCGCTCACCTGTTATAATTTGTGTAGATCTTGCATCAGTGATTATTTTTGCTATTTAAAGCCCAAGTTCCAGGGAAAATTTCCAAAACACATTGTAAACATTAGCCCTAGATAAGAAGGTTTTGGTGTGTTTTGTTGATCAATTCAATAAAGTATTCATAAGGGATCAAAAAATAATTTGATATGAGCGATCTGTTTTCTATAGGGTTATATGTTAAGCCATGTTTGTATAGATGGAGACACAATCGATGTTGGTAGAGTCCTAAAACCACAAAGTCGTAAATTAAAAGTGGCATGTCATGGGCATACATTTTCAAAATGACTTGAAGGGATTCGGGAAGGAAAAAGTATTTCTAGCATTCCAAACCCATAAAAGAAATCAGAGTTATGTGAGAAATGGCTCTCAGTTTAAGGATTCTGATTGCTGAGTATGTGCACATGAAAACCCAAGTAGTTTGCGAGGACCATTTTGAAGATTCGTGTTTGAAGAGAATTTAATGGTAAATTTTAAATCATCGCTTATAAGTATTATTATTTTGTAAAATCTTACAACTACCTGCATTTCGATATTTATTTTGTGTTCTTTTTTCCTAAGTAATAATAATACAGTAAAAAATTGAAACTAGAGGCTCTCTAGAGCCTTTATCACTCACCTGGATTTAACTTCTCACCTTGAGCAGAACTAAAACTGTAAGTGTTCAGTCAATTTGGCTGTTTTTCTATAGGGTTATATGTTAAACAAAGTTTGGCTGTGGCAGCCATCTTGGTTGACAGTCCAGGTCAATGGACACATTTCTAAAAGAGAACCATCTAAGGAACATTACTTGTTCCAACTGGCTATGAATGAATTTTCCCATAGGGCCCTAGCTATGTTTAACTAAATTTGGCTGTGGCAGCCAGCTTGGTTAACAGCCTGGGTGATCGGACATAATTCTCAAAGAGAACGTCATAAAGACCATTACTGCCAAGTTTGGTTTCAATTGGCCTTGTAGTTTCATAAAAGAAGATTCTTGTAATCCATCCCCATTTTCTATTTTTAGTAACAGCAGCCATGTCCTTGGAAGTCGGGGATGCTGGATATAAATTTGGAAGGGGGCGACCCAAGGACCATTCCACCAAAGTTGGTCCCAATTGGCCCAGTGGTTTCAAAGGAGAAGATCTTTAAAGGAAAGTTTACGCCAGATGCCGTCTTTAAAGAGCAAACACTCGTATAAGAGATCAATCAATGATTTTGGTCGTGTTGACTTATTTGTAGATCTTATTTTGATGAACATTTTTGCTGTTTACTGTTTGTCTTTATCTATAATAATATTCAAGATAATAACCTTAAACTGCGAAACTTCCTTAAAATTAACAATTCAGGGACAATAACCCAACAAAGGGTTGATCGATTCGTCTGAAAATTTCATGGCAGGTAGATAAACATTTTTACCCGTCAGTTTTGCTCTAAATGCTTTAGTTTTTGAGATATAAGAAAAAAACTGCAGTTTACCCCTGTGTTCTATTTTTAGCAATGTCGGAAATGTTGGTTGGCAGGCGGGGCCATCGGACATATTTTTTAAACTAGATATCCTAATGATGTTTGTGACCAAGTTTGGTTCCATTTGGCCCAGTAGTTTCGGAGGGGAAAATTTTTGAAAAGGTTAACGGACGACGACGGACGAGGGACGACGAACGCCAAGTGACAAAAATAGCTGAATGGACCCTTTGGGTCAGGTGAGCTAAAAATGAAACTTCAAGAGAGTACAAGTTTCTGGGAAATATAGTGAAGGGTCATGTAATGGAAGTTTAATTAATATTAGTGAAGATCCATCAAAAAAAGCTAGAAAAGTACTCTTTTCTGTAAAATGATACTCATGTACCAGTAAAGGTGGCCTGTAATCTTTTTACACAATGATAAAACCATATTGATTTATATTTAAAATACTAAAGAGAAAAGCAAGAAATCCAAGTCTCAAGCAGATGTACTTTTTATTGATAAAACATCTCTTGAAAAAATTCCTCTACATTTTTGTAGAAATACCCTTGAGACAAATTTTTAAAGAAATTCCGCAAATATAGCCGTAAGGTCAGAGATGGAAAGAGAACGATTAGAAAAATATATTGCAACGCAAACTATGAAACATCTTTCTAGATTGTATTTTGAAAATATAAACCCTTTTTAAAAGATGCCTTCACATTGAGTAAAACTTTTGACTCCGAAGGCATCTATACTTGGTTTACTTGTTTACTTATGTAAAGAATCTCAGTCTTCTCTTTAGAGATGTTAGATATAGGTATTGATTCAAAAGACATCAAAATGTGTGATAATACTAAACCATTAAAATACTAAAGATTTCTTAAAAAAGAAACGTATTATAAAAAGATATTAAGAGATAAAATTGAAAATCTTCAAGAAAATAACAATTAAGATATATTTATATAAATTTATAAAACTAGATCAGTTTGAAGCAGAATGTTAT
Organism: Mytilisepta virgata; assembly: GCA_028015205.1. NCBI lineage: Eukaryota > Metazoa > Mollusca > Bivalvia > Mytilida > Mytilidae > Mytilisepta > Mytilisepta virgata. The sequence goes on from CM051521.1 coordinate 75,594,703, forward strand.
CTTAATCATCCAAATTTTGGATCAGTGACCATACACTACTAATTGAAATCGGCAGATACAAAAAAAAAAAAAAAATACCAAGAGAAGAAAGATTCTGTAATTATTGTAAAAATGAAATTGAAGACGAATTTCATTTCTTTTTGTCCTGCGATTTAACCAAGAATCTTCGTGCAAAATTGTTTAATGAAAATATTTTCACTAACGTTGAGAAACTGAAAAGGCTCAGTTCTGAATCCAACACCAAGTGATATTAAAACAGTTACATCCTTTATAAAACAGTCATTAGAATTGAGGAGCTAGAGGGGATTATCATAACAATTAACTGTTTATATATATTCAATATTATCACAATTGTGTGTGTGTGTGTTATGTTGTATATTTTATGCTTATATCCTTAATGGGATTGTCTTTTGCATTAATAACAAAAAAAATAATTATTCTTTTCTATAACATTTATTTTATAGTAAATTTTAAACATTTGATAATTTCAAAAATTTCATTAAATTAGTCTATTTTATTACAATTGGAATATTTACTGTTTAGATCTTCATGGTTATTATATTCAAAATTGCAGAAAAGAAACGCAGCAAAAATTATTTAGCACTACAAAAAAAATTATAACAAAACACAAACACAAATTAAAACATTAAATGTGTTTAAAAAGGAATTCCGCTATGAAAAATGTTAGATAGACATGCAGGTCGAGGTATTAATTATCTGAACGAAATCCGATCTGTATGTAGAAAATTTTGCATAAAATGTTAAGTCCAGATTTAAAAATAAAATCTATTTAACGTGATAGAAATCTTGAAAAATTGCTAGGGTCATGGGGCAAAGTAAAAAAAGATAATAAAATAAAAGTCAAAATTTTGCCCAGTCGATATCGAATCTTGAAAAATTGCTAGGGTCATGGGGCAAAGTGAAAGAAGATAATAAAATAAAAGTCAAAATTTCGCCCAGTCGATATCGAATAAAAAGAAAAATTGTTACAGAAATTTTAAAAAGGCTACATTTAACTTGCACTTTACATTTTTACCAAACTTGCGTTCTAAACTTTAACCTTTTGAATTGAATACTAGTGGTCGTGTGACCTAAAAATTTCACCTTCGTAAATGTTCCAGAATATAAGTTTTTAACTGAATAGAAAAAAATGTGATAAATATTATTATGACTTTTTATTGAATAGAGAAAAAATTGACAGATAGTTAAAAGCTGTTTACTGACTAGAGACAAATGTGACAAATGCTTAAATATTACAGAATTTCAGACTCCTTCAATCCAGAATTGTTCAAGCCCAAAAATAGAAAAAAATATAAACAAAAACAATAAAAGCAGTACTTAATGCATACTCACAGGTCAAAATAACACTATTAATATATACATGTAAAATAGAAAACTTTTTTAACGTAGCAACCCCCACCTTAAAACAAGACCATCACTAAAATGACTCGGGAACAATGTTGTTAGAAACAAGAAAAGTAACCTGAATCCTGATTCAAATAAACACAGTGCATTATACATATTATATAACATAACAACAATTATACAAGAGAAAACTTTAATAACACCTGAATATATGGGGTCTGTTTAGACAAATAAAGGCACATGTAGAATGTTGTAGGATTAAAAATAATTATCAGTATTCATGTTCAGCCATACCCAGATCATGTGTCTGAGGGTAAACAAAAAAATTCATCGTAAAAAAATTATTATATGTACAGGTTTTTCTTTTAAATGTCTGTATATTCTTTTGTGTACATTAAAAAACTCGCAGGACGCCGTCACACTCGACAAGGCTCGTTTCAGTTACGCTTTGTAAGATTAACCGTCTCTACTCAGATATTTTATTACTTTGTAGGATATACAACTTTGTTCACACTATATCTCAAGAACTAAATTACAAAAATAAACACAAAGTTTGCATTATTCCTCCCCTTTAATTAAGCACAAACCATTTTATTATTAAGGTGTTTGGAGTGAGATTTTTATTCTTGAAAAAAAAAAAAATCAAAATATTTTTTCACAAATGTAGCAAAGCAAAATTGTGGAATATTCAGGCTTAATTATTTTTGTTGGACATATAGGGATATCAACGATTTAAATCCTTGGGGATATATATATATATTTCGTAACAAGATGGGCATAAACATTTATTTTTGAAATATCTAAGGTCCATTCCCCATAGTGATAAAACGGTCGGTGCCTTGGACAAAAACAAGGTAAAATGCATATAATACACACGTCTAATATATTACTGTTTTTTTATACATGTTTCTTTCACGACATTTAAGTATTAAATGCCTATCCATTGAAGAATAAATATGCACGCTTACGACAAATAATTCATAATACAGGGTGTATCCGCTCATATTCTACAGGTGTCTGGTTGGGAAAGGGGGTCTAAAATTTGGTATCCAGTTAAAAAAAAACAAATTTTTCTTTTTTTAGAGGTGAGAACTTTTTCCAAAACCAGTTGTGTGAAGGTATGGATGCAAGTGATATGTATATGTTTTGAAACGGTTATTTTGATATTAATGTACGTACGACACGAATTAATATATTTTTCTATAGCAACTTGTATAATCGGTATCTTCCCTAAATTCTTTATCCATTTCAAATTCTTTATGCACAATGTATTTTAGAACATACATTATTATTTTGTTTTCATCAATTTGTAGGCCATCACTATCTATTGTAGAAACCCCATCTAAACCCCTATGTTTCTACAGTTAATTTTTAAATGTTCGAAATATGATAACCATGTGGCGTTTTTCCGCCTTAGAGTGATAAATGTGTAAATTATTTATAATTAGAGGATATTTGAGTATATATATAGTTGGTAAGCTAATTTATATAACGTTTATATAACGTTTATATTTTGAAAAGTTAAATGGAAAATGCATAGTATGGAACGCCATCACTGTATTATAAGAAGAAATTATTATGACAATATGCAAACGTTGCTTACCTCATGTCAAAACTATTTTACTTCATATCAATTCTCCATAACTTTATCTGAAATCTTTATCATTTGGTATGAAAACACTACTATATGATATGAACACTTCAATTTACATGATGTGAATTCTTCATTACGTGATGTGGTTATTTCTTTACATTATGTGAAAACTTCATTACGTGATTTTATAACTTCATAACATGATGTGATTAGTGACAATAAATCGACCGCATTGACAATTTGAAAGTTCTTCGATAGCGAAGCAATATATTTCGGTTAGGTCCATCAAACCTAGAGTTGGGTTCGCCGCAGACCTGCAGTAAACTAATTCACATAGATTTACCTACATTCTTATAAGGAAAATCTTGTGTTTGCAGCAGGCTTGCCGCCAACTTAATTTGCATGGTAAAATGTTCGCGGCTGGTTTGCAAATGTTTGCAGTAAGGTGTTTGCGGCAGGTTTGCAGCAAATATGCTGCAGATGTTTGCGGTAGGTCTGCAGCAATGTTCGCCGCAAGTTTGCAGGAAACATTCCAAATATGGCACATGTGTTGTTTGCAGCAGACCAGCAGAAAACATAATTTGCATGGTAAAATGTTTGCCGCAGGCCTCCAGTATATTTGCAGCAAGTATGCCGCAACCTCTTTATTTTTATGGAAAATGTTTGCAGCAAGCTAGCAGCAAATACGCTGCAAGCTTGCTTCAAATGGTTGCAAGAAGCTCTTTTTTTCAGTAAGGGCTTTGATTTTAAAATAAATCAGACACACCGACTTGACAAACCTACCAGAATGATAAAGATTTCCAAATGATAAAGATTTCAGATAAAGTAATGGAGAATTGATATGAAGTAAAATAGTTTTGACATGAGGTAAGCAACTTATTTGTCAAACAAAATTCGTGACGACGGGGCAATAATGTATGTGCATATCTAAACATGTCTAGTAATTAGAATTAACCTTGTAAACATTGTTTTGTATCGTTTTAGATATTTAAAATGGTCAGCAGTTTTTAAAATGCATTGCATGCAATATATTTGAGCGATCCATTTTTGCAATGTAAATATACATGTATATGCATTTGTAGCACACGATTAGTGCACAACACTGACATAACAATTATCCTATTCATGCATGTTCATGGGTTATGAACACATAGAACTATGTAATCATTTGCAGTTTACTGATCATTTAATGGAAAATCCAGCTTGTAAGTTATTTTTTAAGAACAAGTTCTTGGAAGAAGGAAAAGAAATTTGCATCACAACCATATTGAAATTTTATTGAGGGCATAAAAGCATTATGAATTTTTTCCGGACCCGAAAATTTTACAAAATTTATTAATAATTTTATCTATACAGAGGATTAAACATAAAATATCTAATACAAGGTAATTATGTAAATTCTTTGTTGTTGATTATTTATTACAATGTTCACCGGTTGTTTGTAGGCATGCCCACATTAATGTTTGCCTTCAACTGTCGTCTTGCACACTGTCATTGCATACCAAACAGTCAAACGAAAGTCCTATCATAAAAACCTTACTGAGAGGGATTACATAATTTTAACTTTGAACATGAATTGTTAAATATAATTGAATTTTTAAAATCAATTTAGTACATACTATTTTGTAAAATGTTCGAAATTGTCGCCAGCTCTAGATTTTAACTATGAATTTTAAAAGATATGACAAATAAATCTAGCAGTGCGACCTATTTATAATCTTATAGAGTGTTCAGTACCGGTTATGTTATTACAATAACAAAATAATTTTAAGAGGATGGATACATAAAAATCGTTAGACTGATTTCAGTTTGATGTGTTGGTTAAATATTGAATGAATAAAGACGACTAAAGAACCCTTTTCTTTGTTTTTTCTCTGAAGGATTTGTTTTAATATTTATACTTATATGAGAACTTTCATCCCAAACATACTTTTTATTAAATCACAGTTTGCAAATTCATATACACAGGAAAGCAAATAATTCTCATGAAAATGGGATTCATACATATATATATATATGCATGGAACTATGAAAAAAAATAGATAAATAGACTGATAAACATCGCAAACCATTATTGTCAAATTGTTTTCATATTTAGTTTAGGTCTTTTCTTCTATTCTTGTTTAAGAATTATTTACCCTTTGTTGGTTGTCATTGCAAGAATACCGAAGGTTTTAACAAAACTAAGAATTTTTGAAAAAACTGAAAAACAATAAACTGAATCCTTGCTACGAATATTTCCAAGAAACAATTTAGTCACAAAGACAAAGTATACATGAAAAAAAAATGAAAGAACCGAGTTTAAAAAAAGTCAGTAGAATACGCTTGCGGTAAGAATTGATCGACAAGCGCTAAATACAGAAGTGACTTATCTCTTTTTTACACTAAAGGTGGCATCGTATGAATAGAAATATGACTATGTTTTTTGCTATATTTAAGAAATAAAACAATCTGCAATTAAATCGATAGAAAATATTGTTGAACCATTGTCAATTTTGCCAAAATTAAGTGGAACGTGATAAATATGTAATAGCCCCTTTACCGAGCAGTTACTTTGCTACCAGAAACTTTCGACTTATTACTTTGTTTTAGTTCAACTATTCAACTAGACTGTCATGACTGTAGTGATAATTGAAAAATTCTGGAATAGTTCTTCGACAATTATCACATGGATTTCTGACATATTTAACCATATTGTCACGGAAGAAAATTAAGTTCCGCACTTAAGTGAATGTATTAACTTTTGTCGTGAATTTATGTTAAAAATGGGAACAAAATAAAGAACTTTTCCATTTTTGTAAGTTATTATCCGAATAATTATTTGACATGTACTCTAATAGCAAAAGATGTAAAAAAAATGTACAAAAATCTTTTCTTGGATTATTGCCTAAAATCTGTATAGGTTTATATAGAATGGTTTTCAATGTATTATGAACATAATAGGCGAAGCCGACCGGGATGTTATGTTAATAATATCTTGGAGAAATCTAGAGCACATTTCACGTCTCAGAGAACCAGTTAATGAAGATTTTTCCTCTTGTACTCTAATCATACTAATTATGAAACCATGATATGTAAAATGTACTCAATTAATACGATCATGACGAAAGGCATTATATTGGCAAAAACTGTTTACTATTACTCCATGTTATTAAAAAATTTGTAAAATGCTATTACAACTGCATGGAAGGAATTTCAGTTTATTTTCAAAAGTTAATGGGATTGATGAGTTTTTGTTTTTAATTTAATTCAAATTTTTGAAAAAAATTCATCATGTAGTCATAACTAAAATTCGACTGTTCAAAAATACATAATAAATGAATATTTGTCCAGACATGCAACTCACACAGTCATCCAACAATTGTCTTAAAAATATGAATATATAGCATGTATTATCTCTACTCCTTTAGTATTCGGTTACCAAAACGACGGACACCAAGTGATATCCTTACCATGACGAAAAATGCAAGTGATGCTAGTATAGCACACCAACTCAGGTACAAATAAAAACTCAAACGCAAAATCATATTTGCCGACAGCCCGTCGCACGTGATGGAGGCAGGAATATAATTACATAAATATATGGATGCATACAATTACAACATTAAATTAGAGAAAATCTTACATTAAAACTATAAGCTTATTACCCCATCTAACTTTCAATGTCAGACAAGGCTGACCGAGAAAAAAACAAATATTAATTTATGGAAACCTGTATCCGATTATTAACACAGGTAAATAACACGATGCAAATAACTATTTAAAAATAATGTGGTGACTAGACATTAAATCGTTCATAGTTAATAACTTATTACAATAACAATAAATCGACCGCATTGACAATTTGTAAGTTCTTCGATAGCAAATCAATATATTTCGGTTAGGTCCATCAAACCTTTGATTTTAAAATAAATCAGACACAACGACTTGAAAAACGTACCAGAATGCTATTAGAGTTTAAAAATCCGTGACGACTGGGCAATAATGTATGTGCATATCTAAACATATACTAGTAATTAGAATTAACCTTGTTAACATTGTTTAGTATCGTTTAAGATATTTAAACTGGTCAGCAGTTTTTGAAATGCATTGCATGCAATATATTTTAGTGATCCATTTTTGCAATGTAAATATGCACAACACTGAAATAACAATTATCCTATTCATGCATGTTCATGGGTTATGAACACATAGAACTATGTAATCATTTAAAGTTTACCGATCATTTAATGGAAAACCCAGCTTTTAAGTTCTTTTTTTAGAACAACAATGAAGTTCTTGGAAGAGAGAAAAGAAATTTGCATCACCGCCATATTGAAATTTTATTGAAGGCATAAAAGCATTGTGAATGTTTTCCGGACCCGAAAATTTTACAAAATCTATTAATAATTTTATCTATACAGAGGATTAAACATTACATATCTAATACAAGGTAATTACTCAGTTAATTTATGTAAATTCTTTGCTGTTGATTATTTATTACAATGTTCACCGGTTGTTTGTAGGCATGCCCACATTAATGTTTGCCTTCAACTTTCGTCTTGGACACTGTCATTACATACCTAACAGTCAAACGAAATTCCTATCACAAAAACCTTACTGAGAGGGATTACATAATTTTAACTTCGAACATGAATTGTTAAATATAGTTGAATTTTAAAAATCAATTTAGTACATACTATTTTGTAAAATGTTCGAAATTGCCGCCAGCTCTAGATTTTAACTATGAATTTTAAAAGATATGACAAATAAATTTAGCAGTGCACCCTATTTATAATCTGAAAGAGTGTTTAGTACCGGTTATTTCGTTACATTAACAACATCATTTTAAGAGAAGGGATACATAAAAATCGTTAGACTGATTTCAGTTTGACTTGTTGGTTCAATACTGAATGCACCAAGACGACTAAAGGCACATTTTTCTTTGTTTTATTTCTAGTCAGGATTTGTTCTAATATTTATACTTATATGAGAACTTTCATCCCACATATTCTTTTATTAAATCACAGTATGAAAATTCATATACACAGGAAAGCAAGTCATTCTCTTGAAAAAGGTTATTCATACATGGAATATGAAAACAAATACATAAATAGACTGATAAACATCGCAAACCATTATTATCAAATTATTTTCATATTTTCTTCTATTCTTGTTTAAGAATCATTTACTCTTTGCTGGTTTTCATTGTAAGCCTACCGAAGTTTTTAACAAAACTAAGAATTCTTGAAAAAACGGAAAACAATAAATTAAATCCATGCTACTAATATTTTCAAGAAATAATTTAGTCACAAAGACAAAGTATAATTAAAAAAACAAAAATGAAAGAACTGAGGTTTTCAAGAAAATCTCAGTAGAATGCGCTTGCCGTCAGAATTGATCGACAAGCAAGGCGTATGGGGCGCTAAATACAGAAGTGACTTATCGCCTTTGTTTACACTAAAGGTGACATCTTATGAATAGCAATATGACTGTTTTTTTGCAATATTTAAGAAATAAATCAGTTTGCAATTAAATCGATAGAAAATATTGTCAATTTTTCAAAAATTATGTGGAACGTGATCTCTTGACCCAGCAGTTACTTTGTTACGCGAAACTTTCGACTAATTACTTTGTTCATGTTGTTTTAGTTAAACTTTTCAACTAAAATGTAGTGATAATTGAAAAATTCTGGAATAGTTTTTCTGACATATTCAACCATAATTGTATTAACTTTTGTCGTGAATTTATGTTAAAAAAGGGAAAAAATGAAGAACTTTTTCCACTTTTGAATGAAGTCATTATCCGAATAATTACTTGACATGTACTCTAAGAGAAAAAGAAGAAAACTCCATAAAAATGTACAAAACTCTTTTCTTGGGTTATTGCCTATAATCTGTATATAGGTTATAGAAATGGTTTTCCATGTATTATGAACACAATAGGCGAAGCCGACCGGGACGTTATGTTAATGATATATAGGAAACCATTATTGGACTAATCAAGAGCATAATTCATGTCTCGGAGAACCACTTAATAAAGAGTTTTTCTTTTGAACTCCAATCATACTAACAAGACTGCTACATGTATCCATATGTCCCCCGCCGCTGCAGAATCAGTTTGTAGTATGCACATCTTCACTTCATAACAACAAATCACAAGTGTCTTCTATGGTTGAGAACTGAAAATAGTCTAGGTCCCATAACTCCTACACAAATTTGTTGAATCAAAATAGCGAATAGTATGCACATTTTACAACTGCATAGAAGGAATTCAGAATTTCAAGTTTATTTTCTAAAGTTAATGGGATGGATGAGTTTTGTTTTTAATTTAATTTTAATTTTGGAGAAATGGGATGGATGAGTTTTGTTTTTAATTTAAAATTTTAATTTTGGATTAATAAATAAAAATCGGTTGTCCAAAAATACATAAATGAATATTTGTCCAGATATGCACTTAACACCGTCGTCCAATTATAGCGTTTACTTAACGCAGGAAGATAAAACACGATGCAAATAACTATTTAAAAAGAGGATAAATATATCAATGAATAATATGAGGGAATTTCTTAAACCGTATTATCTAAACAGGGTTAATGTTTTGAATTTGGCCAATTGTTCCAATCGAAAAACATTCGGGTATTAACATATTATCAAAATTATAAATACAGAAGTTCCGGGGTTCTCCTGGTTGATCACCCATCTCTTATGCAATGATTACATTAGAATTGGTTGTGCCATTTTGTCATGTGTGTAATCTATAAGTAAAACCTTTCTTTATACCATGTAACTGGGTGTTAAAAGAAATAAAGAATCTTGAAATCTTGAATCTTGAATCTTGTCCAACAGGTATAAAAATATCAATCAATATTCTAAAATTCCGTAGAAAAGGTGTTTTAATAAATATCTTCTTAAATTAATTGAGGTTTATATTCCATTATTTCTACGCGTATTTAAGATGAACAAACATCTATTTTTGTTCACCAATAGAACAGCTGAATCTATTTTGTAACATAGTTAACTGCAATGATAAATTAATGTATATTTGTTATTGTGTATTTGCTTGTGATTATATGTTTAAACTAAATGTCATTATAAAAGTAACTACAGAGTATTTAACTACAGCTGTGTATAAAGGACACTCGTAGGAGCAGAGTAAAGTGCCCTCTATTAGCAGTTGCCTTTTTTTTATAGAGGTAAATTTTACATGCTTTGTTTATTACGTGGACATTTACACTGTGCCCTTAATAGACAGTGATTTGCTATATAGATGTGCTCCTTAAAGCAGCAGGTTCAACTGTATTTAGTACTTCATTAATTTTCTATGGCAACATTTTTTATCCATATTTTACGCATATTTCCCTATTCTTCAGTTGTGCTCAAAGCCGAAAATTTTGAAAACGAAAACAATAACCCAAAATGACGAAAAGCAGATTCAAATGTAAGAATGGCCAAAACCATCTAAATACAGAACAATGTACGAGGGGGGATTCTTTTTAATTTCCAAAAATAAGACTTTTTCTATCAATATCAACAGTAAACAAAAAAGTTGTATCCAGACGTTAATGGTTTATGTATACAGCTTCGTTTTTATAGAATTTTAAAATTATTTTCCTGAATTAGATTTTTTTTGCTAACCATTCTGTATTTATTTGACAACAATGTCTGACCTTGAAACAAAAGTATTGTTTTGTCTGCTCGTCGCATTCATGTCACTGTATTCAATTACACAAAGCCATTATTATGACATGCGTATCAGCGATTAAAAAGCTTAACAGGTATTTCCTTTTTACCTTGGTCGCAAATATGATTATATCAGGTCAAACATATACAAACAATGTTACTGTAAAGACGGCAAAGTTTATTGTTAGAAAATGCTTAAATTAAAATTATAAGTAGTTTTATCTAATTAAAACACATTCTTCATTGGTTAGTTAATAGGTTTATTAAAACGTGAAATTTATAGATACTGAACATTGCTGAATAAAAGTTTTATGTTTTATGTTTTTGATTTTTGTTAATTTTTAAGCTGAATATTGCTCATCGCTAAGATTAACGACTGTTAGATGTAACCAGTCATCCACGCCATATGTTGTCACCCAGAAAAAAGTTCTTATTAGAAAACCTCCAATTAAGTGATTGATATACACCGATACAATAAGAGTAAAACAATTTTAGCAATAAAATATGGTTCTTTGTAATTTGTTTTCAGATATAAAGTTTTCGGATATTAAGAATCACTGATCACATTGTTAAAATATTAATTGAAAGTTAATGGATGAAAATTTCAAAATGGTTCAAAGTTCAGTAAAAATCAATTATCTTAAATTAATCCATTCAAATAGAATAGAGAATGAAAACAACCCAACCAAAGAACAGAAAGCAGCTCAAGGCTACATTTGTACCAATGGGATTTCAACGCAGCAGGAAAATCCAAACCCGGAGGTGGGTTCGGCTAACAGTTTTATCATATCTAGAACCATATTTACTTTATTTTTTTAGAACCTGGCTGGACACCGGTGAAACGATAACAAATGTATCTTTGGGAAAATATCTGTTTTGGCCAAAATTTCCAAAGTTTTTGAGTGATGCTAAGGAATGAGGTACACAATATCATATTTGATATCATATAATATTTTTTACTACCACAGAATGAAACTGATAGTAGACTCTAAACCCTAATAGCAGAGTTGTTACTATTTCGAAAATGGTGTGAATTTAGGCCACATCAAATTGATTATTAGTTCTTTGGAATTTTTATGGTGAGCGAAATTTTAATTTATTTCTTATCTTTACGATTCGTTTTTTCAGTAGCTCAAAGTTACGTGCGGCACACATTTTTATAACTAAAATAAATGCAAAAACAATGGTAAAAATTAAAGAGGTCCTGGCTGTTTTTTGCCAATATCCTGATCCTGCCTTTTTATTTCAAATTTCATCGTAGACCCCCCCCCCCCCCCCCCATAAAAATCAAATGGTTCATCCCTAATCTGAAATAATCACTCACTGTTGAAAGGCAAATTCAACTGTTCAGTGGTAACCAAAAATATGAAGACAGCATAACTATTATTGTGGCAAATTTTGTTTCTATTATACAATAAAATTTTATGAAATTTACTTTAACAAATGTTTCCTGTTAAATATGATATCTAGCTTGTTGTATAATTGTAAAGTTATGTAATTTAAATTTAAAAGAAAAATATAAATTACAGTTTTTGTTTCCTGGTCTTTCAGATATACATGTATTTAGTAGTTAAAAAGACAATGTTAAACAATAGGAAAAATGCTATAAATTTATTTCCCTTGCATTAGTGAAATATGAAGATTGTTCACCCGAGGAAAGTCATGTTTCCTGAGGGCTTGCCCGAGGGAAACATGACTTTTCGAGGGCGAACAAATCTTCATATTCAGTCACTCATGCAACGGAAATTAATGATTTATTCCACTTAAATCCTGAGCATTTCTAATAACTGGGATATGATGGTGGAAGACGAATCTGAGAGGGAAACACGATGTTTTGTTCAATATCACGTACCGCCTCGGTGGTCTCGTGGTAGCGTGTTCGCCTCAAGTACGGAAGGTCGCGGGTTCGATCTCCGGCCAGGTCATACCAAAGAAATTAAAATTGCTGCTTCTCCGCCAAACACGCGGCATCTATGAGTAAGAGCAAAGATCGACTGGTCGGCTCGAAGTCAGTATAATATTTCCGAGTCGGGTGCTGTGTCTTCCTGTGGACAGTTACCTCGTGAGGTAGCACATTTAAAATCCAGCTCAGCGTGTCGGTCTAGAACAAAGCAGGGATCATTATTATATTAACATGTTCTCGTCCTGATATGCACCTGGTTGCCACTGGACATTAAACAATAATTCATCCATCTATCCATCAATATCACGTGGGAGAGTCTCAACCAATAAAATACGTCCATAGCTATGAATTAATATATATAGTGGGATAAATACAGATTATTTTCTGAGTTGCCGTTTTAATTTTTAAATCTTGTGTTGTAATGCCTATTTTCCAAAATGTCTTTGGCCAACTGTTCCTGCAAAATTTCGATTGTGCCCTATATTATCTTAATATTTGTATTCTGTTACATGTTTTTGGTCGAGCATCAGGTTTAATTATATGTAAATATTTGATGGTAGTTTTATAATTTAAGTAAAGTCAAGAAATACCAAAGGGATATTCGAAGGAGAGAAAAATCGTTACAACTGACAAACTCCGGAGAACAACGAAGACAAGACCAAAACAATACATGCACTACAATTAAAAACTAAAAACGTATGAACAACATGGACCCCACCAAAAAACCGGGAGTAGACTCAGGTGCTCCGGAAGAGTAAGCAGTCTCTGCTTCCTGCAGGACACCCGCCATGCTGCTCATTTCAAATCCGGTATGAGGAAGGGATAATATCAATGGAACAGGTCCATTTTCATTTGGGAAATGGTTTTTTCATACCTGTCAACCAAGTCATGATGACGCCCATTAAACTTTAATAAGGATGACTTCAGCTTAGAACCAACGTACCCCTGTCTGAGCAACATTTCTGTCAGAAGCCGGGCTCTGTCCAGGAAGTCAATGTATATGTCACAAGCTCTGGAATAACGTATGAGTTGTGAAATATATACTCCATACGCCGGTGCTTCTGGAATATTGCCGCTCCAAAATGGAACGTCAAAGTCATCCCGTTTGTCGTAAAGTTTTGTATTCAACCTTCCTCTGGTGTCAATTTCGAGGTGAAGGTCAAGATAAGATGCAGACTTGGCAGTGTCTGTGGTATCTTTAATTTCGAGCTCATTGGGATAGATGAGATGTAAGAAATTCCCAAAACGTGAATTGTTGAGTGATAAAACATCATCTATGTAGCGGAAGCTAAAATTAAAGGTACGGGCTAACTTCTTTTGTTTTTCCTTAAGAAGCCCGTCAAGGAAGTCTGCCTCATATGAGTAAAGGAACAAGTCGGCCAGGAGTGGCGCACAATTAGTACCCATAGGAATGCCAATTGTCTGTTGGAAAACACGTCCACCAAATTGAACAAATATGTTGTCGATCAAAAATTCAATCATCAGGACAATTTCGTCCTCTGTATATTTTTTGTTAGATTTAGAGTGGTTTTTAACAAAGTATGATCTATCTCTACCAATGACAAGGTATGTGTATCTGTTGTTGCCATTTTTATTTTGAAAGTATCGATGGATTAGATCTTTCAACTTCTCCTTCAGTTGTGAATGAGGAATGGTAGTATAGAGGGTAGAGAAATCAAATGTTTTTATGCTGTTACAGACTGAAATGGACCGAGATTGTAAAATATCCTTTAAGTCTTTGGAGTTCTTTAATATCCACATTTGATTGATACCACTTCTTGAATAACTTGTCTCACAATAACTTTGGAGGCACGTTTTGACAGCTGTTAAAATAGAAGTTAGAAGTTGAGACAATGGTTTGGTGGAACACTTGGCAGATCCAGCTATAAAGCTTTGTTTGTATGGACACTTATGTAACTTGGGTATCCAGTACAAGGTAGGAAGATCACAATCATCATCTTTGATGGAAATACCAAATGACAATAAGACCGATCTATGATTGTCGGTTATTTCTTCCTTTGAAAGTGTAGTAGCTTTATAGGTAGGGTTGCCAAGTGAACTAGCAATCCCTAGTTCATTAATCAAGCATTGAATATAGTAGCTTTTGCATACAAAAACGATGTTATTAGGGGCCTTGTCTGCAGGAACAACAACATATTTGTCATGAATGGCGGACAATGTCTTGGCAGCATCGGGGTTGTTGATGACTGATGTTCCTTTTTTACTGATAACCCTTCTAAGTTTATCAATTCGAATTTGAATCAACGATCTCACAGCTTTAACCCACTCTGAAAGTGAATCTAGTGGCTCTTGTTCACGTTTGGTTAATTTTCTGGCTTAGTCCTCCACAGCATCCATCAGTAGTTTGAAATAACGTGTTCAACATATATTTTAGATTTCAAGGGGATAAATTATTAACTAACAATTGTCTTTAATCATTGCATGAAAGGGAATTCAGTAGAGTGAAAACGCACGTGTTGTTTATAAATACATATACATGTATACATGTATGTTGAATATAAAGCCAAATGACGTACAGCTAGGGAACACGTGTTACGCAATGCATTTAGGGAATTTGATTCTATTATTGTGAAACAGGCCTTTGAAATAATTTGTCTTATTTCTTTATGTCTTACCTTTAAATATTTTTTGTTTTTGGAATCTGATATTTAATCGATCTATTCAAAACATTATAATTGTTCATTACACAGGCGACTCGACCGATTATATTATTCATCATAATAGAACACGGAAATTTTGTCCTAGGCATGTGTTTGTAGTTGATTTCATTGGTGACAAGCAACATATGATTTCATGCAATGCAATCAAATTATAGCTTAAAATATGATATGATTATAAAATTATGCACACACACAGACATTTTTTCCGTTCATTGTAGGAACAGATGTTACAAGTTTTGAAAGCCTAGAGAACAACCCAGAACGCAGTATGTTAAACAGCCTTTTTGTCAGCGAATAGACCATGTAGACTGTGAATCTGCATTGCTGTTGTGGATTTCATCATTGGCAAATATAAGCGTTGTATATACATGATATATCTACATTTATTACACAAGCAAGGTATAGTACATATAGTATATACTCTAAACCCTTGCTGTCGTTCTGTTTTTTTTAAATAGTCTACTAATAGTAATATAGATAAATACAGAAGAAAAATATTCCAGATTCCAGGTATTCTGAAACAGGTAACAATATAACGTTGACA
Source organism: Mytilisepta virgata (assembly GCA_028015205.1). Taxonomy (NCBI): domain Eukaryota; kingdom Metazoa; phylum Mollusca; class Bivalvia; order Mytilida; family Mytilidae; genus Mytilisepta; species Mytilisepta virgata. The sequence continues at coordinate 75,610,451 of CM051521.1, forward strand.
TACAAGTAAATGACCTAAAGATTTTTGATATCTCATTTTTGTTTGTTAAGAGGTTCCTTTTTTGTTATCACGACGAGAAAATAGGAAGTATTTCACGGCAACACCCATTACACCGAGTAAATGAAAGTAATATTTTGATTAATAAAGCGCCTATACTGAAAATATATGTAATCAACAGGACTAAATATTTAAAATTTGATTAAATTTGATTATCCCGCGGTAGCGAAGCGGCGGGGATAATGTTTTGGTGTTCGCCGTGTACGTACGTGTGTAGGTAATGGCCAGGATTATCTCAGGAACCATAAGAGATAGAAAACTAAAACTTTGATCATTGTTAGCATTGTTGATGTAGATTGTGCCGAATGTGTCGGAATTCTGGAATTTGACCTTAGGGCATAATTATGAGGAAAAAACGGATTTTTCGATAACCAGTAAATAGTGAAATCTTCTAAACTATTTGGACTATAATGCTGAAACTGAAACTATGACTAATATTACATATGGCAAATTCAAAAGTGGCATGAGATTTTTTCTGAAACCTCTGGGGGCATAGCAACAAGAGAGTTAAAAAATCCCAAATCGAATAGCACAGAACTCCTCTTACACCCTAAGAGGTAGAAACATAAAAATTGGTGCATTACTAGCACTTTAAAAGTTGTCTGAAAGACTCTAAGACCTTCATTTTGTGGAAATGTATCTAGCAACCATGCATATTAATAACCATTATTTCATATCAGAGAAAATTTAATTGTTTTTATTGGTTAAAACATGGTCATGTGGTATTTATTAATATACGTTAATATTAATATTACCACACGGTAATGCCGGCTTGCAATTTAGAGTTACGTCCCCTTTTTTAAAACGCAAACGTGATGCAGCAGTTGTTAATTAAATTATAGAGAATTCTAGATGAAATTTTGGTTTCAATGAAATAAAAACAATACTTGCTCAAATAGTATTGTTGTAATATTATATAACAGGGTGACTTTTTTATGTACTTAGTAGGTATTCATATTTCGAATAATAAATTCTTCTCAGTAATGCTTGAAGTAGAAAAAAGAATATATATGAGGAACTTCCATGAATGTACAATATACCAGCATAGCATCAAAAGTAATGACAGAAACATAAACACACACCCAGAGTCATCATGAGATATTCAACATACATGTACATGTAAGGAACCCAGACCTAGCAGATTTATATTCTTCAATGAAATAAACACAATAGTTGCTTGTATAGAGGGCATTATCATGATAAATTGACTGCCCTTGGGACAGATATTGCCTTCAACATTAATAATGCACTCGCTTGCGGCTCGGACATTATCAATGTTTCAGGCAACATCAGTCCCTTGGGCAGTCACTATATCATGATAATGCACTCTATATAAGCAACTATTGTATAATTAATATCATTAGAGTCAAAGTTAACATTCAATTTCCAAAAATCTGAAAGTTTTTGGAAAAGTACCTAGCAACCATACATATTTGTTTACAAAAAACAGCTGTATAGGGAATGATTAAATTTCCAAAATTAAATGGAATATTTGGATTTCAAAAAAATAATATCTCCAATTTTGGTAAATTTCCTGAAAGACCCTAAGATCTTCACTTTTTGGAAAAGTATCTAGCAGCCATGCATAATAATACCTATTAATGTCACACAACTTAGGCTAACAATTTAATTTCCAAAATTGATATTCTAACATGGGTAAATTAACACTTAATTAGTAGAACAATGTCTTCATAAAAACAGTTCACTACATGTATTTACATTATCGATGTATGACATCCTAATCAGTTACACTTCATTTAACATTATCTCTACTATCTCAACTGTCTAATTCATTACTAAAGTTATTTTCACATATGAGTATAATTTCTTTGGTAATTTGTGTTTTGCCCTTCATAGCACTGGTTGAATGATTTAAAAAGGTAGAAATGGTAGTGAAACAGTGAAAAAATGTTATTTTTCTATTCTGAAATATTCCTTTGATTGAACTCGTAGCATTAAAATTTTGTGATTAACACAATCGTGGCGCGGGGATATGCAGCCTGGCTGCCGTGTTTCATTTCAAAATAAATTATTGATTGGACAATATGAAAATATACATGTATTTGTTTTAATACATTCCGGTTGAATTTTAATAGTCAAAAATATGTAAATTAATATTAATTTATTATGGGAGCCGGATGCGGCCATTTCGCCTTTTCGCGTTTTCTCCTTTCACTTTCACGCGAAATCGAGAAATCGGGAAATCGCCAAATCGCCAAATCGTGAAATCGAGAAATCGGAAAATCGGGAAATCGAGAAATCGGGAAATCGAGAAAGCGAAAACTTACAAATTTTTCATAAAATTGCTTCGGTTTCAAGCGCTTGAAAGATAAAATCTAGGCAAGTTTCCATCTTTAAAACATAGATTTTGTAGCAATGTAATCAATGTTGTGTCATGTTGTAATGTAAGGAGGGTTTTTTTTTTAATTACTGCAGGTAAAAAAGTCAACTTTACAGACCATATCAATGGAATTACATGAGAGCTATTATTAATTCCACGGTTTTACTCAGTAATCTAAAATAAATTTTATTTATTTTAAAATCCTATTCTTAATACAATTATCATCTTTGCTCGGAAACTGTTGCAAACTAAATTGTACTAAAAACAAGGAAATTTGGAATTTGTGTCATTGGTAAGGAAGAGAAGTTATCCGACCTTTACCACAAAACAATAACTGAAAAGGCCAAAGAGGTGTGTAATTGTTTCATTAGATTATAATGGAACCAGAATCAAAACTATATAGCGGCTTCGGATTTTCCCAATCCTGCTTGTTTAACAGGCTTGTTCTTTGGATTCGTTATAAGTTTTGATACTGACATTACCTTGTGAATTTATGCGGTATATTTTTGTGGTATAATAAAAGTCTTGAAAATGTAAATGTTTGATTATATTTGTTTTATATTTGTTTACTTTATGATGTAGATACACACTTAAAGCTATTACTCTTAACTAGCTACAGCTTATAGCTATGTTACTCATTTACAAAATACGAGAAGGCATAGTAGAGTAGAATGGTTAAAATAATACATGTAAAGATGATAGCTACATTATCAATTAGAGTCTAATTGGATGTTTGTTATTCGCACGTTTTAAGATTGACTCTAGTAAAGGAAAAGCTTTTGTTGAAAAATTGCTACAATAATATTGATGAAGTTCACTTTAAAATTTAACTAATTATTATCTTTAAGTTGCGGATCAAAAAGCGGGTTACAGGGGTTGGAACCCCTCCTATTGTTGGTGGAAAAACTTCTTAAATTTCATGCAGCATTTGAGCAAAAAATTGCAAATGTTAGCATGGAACCCCCGTTTTTATTGGCTAGATTCGACTTAGTCTATTATGCTATTAATACTTGACTTTATTTACATGATACCAACCGCTTCTGCTTTGATAACGTTTCATCCGTTTTCGTGTTAAGGAAGTTTGAATGTACATCATTTTGGATGTCACCGTGTTCCATCTGAGGTAAACAAATCTCTTAGTGCTTCATTGCAACTGGGATTTCGTAGGACAATGCTTCATTCATAAACTTGGTAATACCCCGATTTGTCAGATTCAAACTGGTCTAGAACTTCAGTTTGCTATAAAAAAAAATTTGTTTCAAACGAATAAATATTACACAAATGACTTTGTAAACACCCGCTAACTTTCTATCTTCCGCTATGAATATTATATTTAAAATGTGCACAATCATATTCAGTACATTTTCACACGCGTTTTGATTTCTCGATCTCGCGTTTTCGCTTTCTCGATTTCCCGATTTCTCTATTTCGCGTGAAAGTGAAAGAAGAAACGCGAAAAGGCGAAATGGCCGCATCCGGCCACCATAATTTATAGTGTCAGGTGATTTTAATACCAGTATTTAGCAAAATTAAAAAATAATAGAAATACTAAGGGTTCATTCCTTGTATTGCACATGGTAGATCACGTTAGCTGAAATTTGGCTTCCTATTTCGGTATTTTTGGTTGAGCACTTCTTGTTTAATATAAGTTTGGTCTTTGGTCTTCCAAATATTTCGGTTTTAATGCTGCTGATGAGAGGTAACTCCTTGAAATGCGTCGTATACAGCATAGTATAGATTTACTATATCTAATATTAGTATCTTTGGATTGCTATTTTGAAACTCCTGGGATGATGCCTCTGCTGGTGGACCCTAGGTCCCCGAGGGTATTTGCCAGCCCAGTCGTCAGACTTGTCTGACATGATTATTCATTGATTTGTTACAGAAATTACCAGTATTTAGCAAAATTAAAAAATAATAGAAATACTAAGGGTTCATTCCTTGTATTGCACATGGTAGATCACCTTATCTGAAATTTGGCTTCCTATTTCAGTATTTTTGGTTGAGTATATCTTGTTTAATATAAGTTTGGTTTTTGGTCTTCCAAATGTTTCGGTTTTAATGCTGCTGATGAGAGGTAACTTCTTGAAATGCGTCGTATAAAGCATAGTATAAATTTACTATATCTAATATTAGTATCTTTGGATTGTTATTTTGACCAGTTTTTCTTAAATGAGGTAAGGCAATCTTCTCCTAAATTAATTTCACTTTTAGGGCCATTTTCAAAATTTTGCCGAACATTTCTCAAAATCTCTTATGGCATAGTCTGGTAACACATGAGTTACTAATTTTTTTCCACATACATGCACCTGAATATCGCTTTGGGAGACACTTTTAACACAAATTTGCCAAATGAACGTCAGTGAAAGACACTCGAAAGCAATCCGATTTTTTTCTGTTAGTAAGTGCAATGTATCTCCTTTGATATGACGGTAGAACGGTTTTGGTTCCGAGGGTCCTTCTTGGCAATTTTCCATAAAGTGTTAAAAATCGAACCCAATCGATTATATACCTTTGTGGGTAGAAAACTGGAACTTATTAATGATTAAGCATAAAATATTTGTTTGTTAACATTAAAATCGGTTACTATAAAACGTAGGTATTTCAGATTAAAAAATCAATGGGTATGAGTGAACCAAAAGTAGCCCTACTCCTTTGTGTGCTGTAAACTTACTGTAAAATAATGTAACCCTTTATTATGTAATAAATAACCATTGAGACTTTCTCTATCCCCCCCCTAAAAATAGAAAAATAAATAGAAAATAAAAATCATTCGAGAATGTAGACAAGTACGATGTTAGAAATTAGAACGGTCTATAGTATCTCTATTAACATTAAATGGCATCGTGATTTTGCTGTATTGTGTGAGCTTTTTCTTTACAGCAAATAAAGCTCTGCTCACTTTCTTGTAATAAATCGATATTTTGTTTACAACAAAAGAGGTTGGTTACAAATTTCAATGCACCAGCAAGATTTTCAGACTTGTTAGATCAATATTAATAAACGTTCTCTTGAACAAATTTCAATGCATTGTATGTACGCTTTTTTTAAACAATGGATATCTCATCAGCATCGTTCAAGGCCGAAAATGTGAAAATCTAAAATATAAAAAAAAGAAACAAGATTGCTACATTTAGCAATAAGTCCTCCGCCACAGAGAAAAGTCGAAGCCCCACAAAATATACAAAATGTATATTATTGAAATGTCTGCACAGTATGAATGTCAACACTTCTACCAAATATAGGAATACAAATTAGAAACATTGGCACTCAAAAGGCCCTCCTTGTGCAGCACATCAAAACTCCGGTAAAATTTGTCGAATAAAAAAATGCAGTGCAAAACGATTAAAAATTTGCGTCCACAAAATGTTCCTAAAGTGTCACATGCACAAAAAAGTTAAAGTCCCATAACTCTCGTAAAATTTGTCGAATCAAAATGGCGGTACGATAGGATAAAGTAACTGTGGTGACTAACAATCCTACAAAATTTGAACGAAATCCGATCAGCGGTCTCAGATGAGTAGTGTCCACAAAGTGTTCCTATATCGCGAATGCAGAAAAAAGTTAAAGTCCCATAACTCCTGTAAAATTTGTCCTATCAAAATGGCGGTCGAATAGGATCAAGTACATATGGTGGCTAAAAGTCCTACAAAATTCTAGTGGAATCCAATTAGCGGTCTCAGAGGAGTTGCGTCCACAAATAACTGTGACGGACGGACAGACAGACGCAGACCATTAAAGTCCCTCCGTCGCGTTGTGGTGGGGAAAAAACCGTTAAGATAAGATTCAAAGGTTATTTGTTAGAGCTTAAATGTCCACATTGACAAACAACTCAATTAATTCCATCTGCTGACAGACAATTGGAAGGAAACAATATAAAATATTAATAAAACCTGGTACGATGCACTCGACGGGGAAAGATCTGATAATGTTAACACATTTGCAGACACCGTAATTATTGAAATACTCTCTGCAAGACCGATATATGAAACGGTTTTTGTACATGCAACGTCGTGTACAAAAACCTATTTTTAAACGGTTTTTGTACATACATGTATGCAAAGCCATGTACAAAAATTAATTCAATAAATGGTTTATGACAAACGGGTTTTGTACATACGTTTTGTTATGTACAAAAACCAATTCAACGTGCTCTTTGTCAGGCCGCCATCGGCCATCGTACTGACAAGTCCTGCTGTCGCTGATAGCTTCTCCTCATACGTCACAAAGCCTAAATACGGAGATTAGAGAGATGCTGATCAGGGTGATATAGACGCAGGGTAGTACGATAATAATAAATTACTGAACGTTACTGGTAATTTGATTCAAAGTTGTTTTTTTATCGATATATTAACCTCGTACGTACTAGTTCATAACATTCTGACATTGACGATGTCCAACATACAGTATATTCCCTTTTTTAACTTTTTAGTTTTATGCACCTTTTATAGCATTTCTTTCTTTGTGGTCTATTTTATACCACAATAAACCGACCGCATTGACAATTTGAAAGTTCTTCGATAGGAAAGAAAGGCATATTTTGGTTAAGTCCATCGATCGAACCTTTGATTTAAAAATAATTCGGACACTTCCCTCTGAGAAACCTACTTTGGGATATTTTTCCAGAATGCTATTAGAGTTTATTTGTCAAACAAAATCCGTGACGACTAGGCAATACTGTATGTTCATATCTAAACACGCAAGTATAATTATAATTAACCATGTCAACATTGGTTTGTGTCTTTTAAGGTATTTAAACTGGTCAACGGTTCTTAAAATACATTGCATGTAATATATTTTAGCGAGATATCCATTTTTGAAATGTAAATCTATATGCATTGGTAACACATAGTGCAAAACACTGAAATAACAATTATCCTATTTATACATGTTCATGGGTTATGAACAGATAGAAATATGTAATCATTTAAAGTTAATCGATCATTTAATGGAAAACCCAGCTTGTAAATTCTTTTTTTAGAACAACAATTAAGTTCTTGGAAGCATCACCACCATATAGAAATTTTATTGATGACATAAAAGCACTGTGAATGTTTTCCGGACACGAAAATTTTACAAAATATATTAATAATGTTATACATAGAGGATTAAAAATAACATATCTTAAAAAGGGTAATTACTCATTTCATTTATGTTCCTGATTATTTATTATAATGTTCATCGGATATTTATAGGCTTGTCTACATTAATGTTCGCCTTCAATTTTCGTCTTACATACCTAACAGTCGAAAAGTCCGATTACAAAAACCTTACTGAGAGGAATTACATCATTTTAAATTCGAACATGAATGGTTAAATATGTTGAATTTTTGATATAAATCTAGTACATACTATTTTGTAAAATATTTGAAATTTCCGCTATCTCTAGATCTTAACTATGCATTAAAAAAAATATGAGAAATAAATTAGCCAGTGCGCCATATTTATAATCTTATAGAGTGTTCAGTACCGGTTATGTTATTACAATAACAAATTAAATTTAAGAGGAGGGATGCATAAAAATCGTTAGACTGATTTGCGTTTGACGTGTTGGTTAAATACTGAATGCACCAAGACGACTTAAGGCACCTTTTTCTTTGCTTTTTCTCCGAAGGATTTTTTCTAATATTTATACTTATATGAGAACTTTCATCCAAGACATACTTTTATTAAATCACAGTATGCAAATTCATATACACAGGAAAGCAAGTCATTCTCTTAAAAATTGAATTCATACATATATATATATATATGCATGGAACTATGAATTTATTTTAGATAAATAGACTGATAAACATCGCAAACCATTATTGTCAAATTATTTCCATATTTAGTTTCGGTCTTTTCTTCTATTCTTGTTTAAAAATTATTAACGCTTTGCTGGTTGTCATTGCGAGCATACCGAAGTTTTTAACAAACCTAAGAATTTTTGAACAACTGAAAAACAATTCTTGCTACGAATATTTTAAAGAAATAATTTAGTCACAAAGACAAAATATACTGGAAACAAAAATGAAAGAACTGAGTTTAAAAAAGACAGTTGAATGCGCTTTCTGTCAGAATTGGTCGACAAGCGCTAAATACAGAAGTGACTTATCTCTTTTTGTACACTAAAGGTGGCATCTTATGAATAGCAATATGACTATGTTTTTTTGCTATATTTAAGAAATAAAACAGTCTACAATTAAATCGGTAGAAAATATTGTTGAACTTTTGTCAATTTTTCCAAAATTAAGTGGAACGTGATAAATATGTAATGGCCCCTTTACTGAGCAGTTACTTTGCTACCAGAAACATTCGACTTATTACTTTGTTTTAATTCAAGTATTCAACTAAAATGTAGTGATAATTGAAAAATTCTGTAATAGTTCTTCGACAATTATTACATATTTAACCATATTAAGTTCTGCACTTAAGTGAAAATGTATTAACATTTGTCGTGGATTTATGTTAAAAATGAACTGTTGTCGTGAATTAATGTTAAAAATTGGAACAAAATAAAGAAATTTCTAACTTTGTATGAAGTTTTTATCTGAATAATTACTTGACATGTACTCTAATAGCAAAAGAAGAAAACACCATAAAATTTGTACAAAACTGGGTTATTGCCTAAAATCTGTATATAGGTTTATATAGAATGGTTTTCAATGTATTATGAACATAATAGGCGAAGCCGACCGGGACGTTATGTAAATAATATCTTGGTTTTCAATATATTATGAACATAATAGGCGAATCCGACCGGGAAGTTATGTTAATAATAGCTTGGACTAATCTAGAACACATTTCACGTCTCAGAGAACCAGTTAATGAAGATTTTTCCTTTTGTACTTCAATCATACTAATTATGAAACCCTGATATGTAAAATGTACGCAGTTAATACGATCATGATGAAAGGCATTATTTTGGCAAAAACTGTTTACTGTAACACCATGTTATTAAAAAATTTGTAAAATGCTATTAAAAATCCATGGAAGAAATATCAGTTTATTTTCAAAAGTTAATGGGATTGATGAGTTTTTGTTTTTAATTTAATTCCATTTTTTGAAGAAATTTCATTTCATAATTAAAATTCGATTGTTCAAAAATACATATTAAATGAATATTTGTCCAGACACACACAGTCATCCAATAATTGTCTTAAAGGTATGAATATATAGGGTGTATTATCTCTACTTCATTAGTATTCGGTAACCAAAACGGTTTTCAACAACAATGCATAAATTGCAAAAATAAATACATGAATGTCTTACAACAAACTGTATCACTGAATCATTTTCTTCTTTCATTTAAGTCTTTATTCTAATAATGTTTGTATATTCTTCTATTAGAAATTTACTCCATAAAAGTGTTATTACAAGGCAAAGAATGAATAAAAATGTATCGTTAAGTTCACAGTGATTATCTTCTGAATTACGTTTTGGAGAAGGGAAAAGAAGTGGGGGCCATTTTCCTCTGCATTTTTTCACTTCTAGGCCCATTTTCAAAAGGTCGGCTAAAATCTTCAAAATCTCTGATTTGCAAATAATAACTAACAAGTACCGTCTTTTGGTCTGTATTAAACGCATTTACGTATAACACGCACACGGTTTTTGACCCTTGAAAATGGAGAAAAAAATACTTCGTGTTCAAACTTCAAAATAAAAAGTGAGTTTTTTAGGGCTGCAAATTAAAGTCGGTCGTGGTTTGACTAGAAGAATGTGTTCCACAATAAAAAAATTCAGCAATAATTACTTAAATTTTAATAAATATTCAAGTACAACAAACACATTTTGAAGAACAGGGTGCAAAGGAACGGTGCGTAAATTTAAACAGTAGTCGGAATACGGCAAACCCGATCCGAACTCGAACAACAATAAATAAAAGAATACAAGTAAAGCATTATGAAGTTTAATTAAAATATTGCAGAAAATAATATATCTTGAAATTTGTTTTCGTTAAAATAATATTTAAACATGCAGTCTGACGTTCAAAGAGATGTTAGCTTAACTTTACAAGGATTACAGTCACATGACACGTGATCACCTGATACATTGGAAATAAAAAATGGTTGTCGATTTCGTCCAAGAAACGCGTGTTTCATAACAATTATAAAGTAAATAATAAACAAAAGATACTTCTAGTGTACAAAATTGGTTTTCCGATTCGAAAATTATCTCAAAACTGTCACTACCTTGTCCCATTTTGGTCGGAAATCGGAGCTCAAAAGAGACTAAGAACTTATACTGGCATTTATAAAACGCACACCCCTTATAAAAATGCATTTGAGGATAAAAAACTGCGTGTAATATACACACAAAAAAGGGATTTGGTACACATCTGAATATCGCTTTGGGAGAAAGTTTGAAATTTTGTGTAATTTTCTAAAAATGGCTCTTTCCCCAATCACTTGGAGACTTTCAATTTATACTGGCCTCTGCCGGACACGTCCGATTTTTATTGAAGTTTTTGACGATATAGCATTAATTTAAAACCATTTATGGGATGGTAAGTCTGACCGACTTTTTCGGTTAATAGAGCCACAGTATCCGACCAGCAGCTATGATATTTTTTAACTATTTTTACATTTATAACGAGCACATTCTGGTCTTGTTATCTAAATTATGTACCGTCCAACTAATTTTTGCACCGTATTGGTAATCATACTGTTTTATAAACCAGAGTGTCAGGACAGATAATGTGGAGGCTTAACCAACTATGTTTAGTTTCTGTACCAAATCAGACAATTCGGACTCTCGGTTTTTTTTGTATTCTGAGTTCGTTTATGTTAATGTTGTCGGGGTTGTGTCTGTTGGGTGTTGTTGATTTATTAGTTTGTCACTGTTGACCTTTCCTGTTATCCATCTTATTTAAAGATTTGTTTATCAAAACTGAAAAAAAACAAGTGATATAACGTGTTCTGTTCTGTAATTTCTAGTTACAAATTAAACTATTTCTGTAAACTCTGTGATACTATTCCTCCCCATCGAGTATAATTTTCGAGATAAATATAATAAGTAAAGTCAAGAAATACCAAAGAGATTTTCGAAAGAGAGAAAAATCGTAACAACTGACAAACTCCAGAGAACAACGAAGACAAGACCAAAACAATACATGCACTACAATTAAAAACTAAAAACGTATGAACAACATGGACCCCACCAAAAAACCGGGGGTAGACTCAGGTGCTCCGGAAGAGTAAGCAGTCTCTGCTTCCTGCAGGACACCCGCCATGCTGCCCATGTCAAATCCAGTATGAGGAAGGGATAATATCAATGGAACAGGTCCATTTTCATTTGGGAAATGGTTTTTTCACACCTGTCAACAAATGACGCCTTGTGTTATCACAAGCTATTCCCTTGCCATGGAGATACCAAAGAAATTTTCTAGGAAATAGATTTAAGGGATCAATTATATTTATATTACAGCATTTCTTCTGATTTAAATATTAGAAAAATTGTGCCTCCTTACTATGATAACCCTTAAACACTTATGAATACAAAAAAGTCCAGTATTTATCATTATCAGAACTAAAGTTATCGGAAAAGAATATTTAGCTCAAAGATAGTGGAAAAATTCAACCAAAAGAAAACACCAGTCGAATTTGTGATAAAAATAACACAGCGAACAAAGGTTTATATTATATTATAGATGTGTGACAATCTACAGTATCAACATAAAGAGAAGCTTAATAGTGTGTTTACAACGTATGGAAAGTTTGTCTTCAATCACCCCTGGTGGTTCATAATTGTACCTTGCGTCATTAATGTGGGTTTAGGCTTTGGACTATTACGGATGGAGACTAAATCTGAAATCGAGCAGCAGTACACTCCAAACCCCAGTACTGCAAGAGAAAACAGGGATCAGGTATACTATGCATCTGCGCGTAGAAAGTATTAAGTCTGAATATGATCCTGTTTGTAATTTAACTAATAATATTGCACTAAGTAACAAACATGGGAAGCAGTTGACATAAAATAAAAAAATAAAAATAACAATAAAAATATATCAAATCTACAGTGTTTTATCGAGTTATCTATCAAAATATTTTACTTACTCTATTAAGAAAAAATGCATCAAATATAATCTGTCCTTTCTCTGTAAGACAATGCATTTCATGAAAAATGGTTTTACTATTAGTACATGTACTGGTTTAAAATGACTAAGTTTATATACAGAATCTACCCAGCAATACTGTGAAAGTAATGAATGTCGGAAAACAATCCTACGAAATTGTTTAGAAATACTTGAAAAAGTTTTGCTATGACACAGTTTTAGATACATATGTTCGAATTCCTATATGAGTCTGTCAAAAGTAGGATATCAACCACAAACCCAAAAGTGACTTAACCTAAAATTGGATGAACCTCTTTTAGAGATATTTTATTGCTTCAAATGAACATGTTCAAAATTGATTTTTACCCAAGTTTTGATTTAAGTCATGTAAGTTCGAGATAACAATATTTTATCAGAGTTACTTTTTACTTCTTAAGTCTCAGATGGAAAGACTAATAATCTTTAAATATCTTCATAGGTAAGAAGTTTGTTTCCGATTGATACAACCTCACACTTTTACAGACACAAATTAGCTGACTCTGGACAATACGTAAGCGTCATTGTAGAAATGGTTAGTGGTACTAATATTTTGAACAGTTCTGTCTGGGCAGGAACTATAGAACCAGGACTTAAAACTATATACTCATATGTTAATTCTACTGTTGCCACTGAAAGTGGAAAGTCGTATATGTATAATGGTATTTGTGCAAAACTTTCTTCAGCTTGTGTTGTAGAGGGTGAGCTAATATTCAGTCAAGCCTTTAAAAATGACCTTCAAGCAGGCAGCATTCATTACCCGAATTATACATACCTGGGTGACACAGTGTATATTGACAGAATAGTAGGAGATGTTAAAATTAACACCAATAATATAATATCTGCAACAGCATTAAAATTGATTTTCAACCTAGAAAGTAATCGGAGTGACTTGTCCAGACATTGGGAAATCGAGTTTATCAAAAGGATGGAAACCTTTTCAGGTACTAATTTGAGAGAGAAGTATGCCTATTCGGAAAGTCTAAGTGATGAGAACACTGCACTCGTGGAGGATGATCAGAGAAAATTTATACCAGTAACGTATAGTCTTATAATTGCTATTTCATGCCTATCACTGTTGACATTCAAGTGCAAGGAAAATAGATTTACTCTAGGTATTGCAGGAATTGTTGGAACAGCTTTGGCAATTCTGGGATCATTTGGACTGATAAGCCTTTGTGGTGTTCCTTTTAATGACATTGCTGCCGCAATGCCGATTCCAGTTCTGAGTAAGATTTTATTGTTAGTTTTAGCTAAAATAGAGAAAAGATATAAAATTATACAACATAGGGTTAGATGCTAATTAGAATCATTGGATTTCGTTGGCCGAGACAAATGTTAAAACGTGAGAATTCAAATCAGAACATATTTCGAACTCGAATCAAAAGATTGTAAGAATGAACCTTCAACGGTGTCAAATGTTTAAAAATGTTCATATTAAAAATCCCGCACAGTTTCTAATATAAATGTAAATTATTCACAATAATTTAGTTTGAAAAGAAAATATCATTTAAAATGTTTTCTAAATTAAATGATTTTTTTTATTTTTGATACAAAATTTGCAGATTAAACGTAGATCTTTAACATGAGCAGCAATTCATGTTGTTATCTACCAAAGACTTGATGTCTTTGATTTTAAAGAAGCCATAAACTATTTTGGCTCCACAACTTTATTATTATGATATCACTTTTGGTTAATATGCTATAGTTTTAATTAGGTAAAAATAAAATGAAAAGGATTATTGATTTAAAAGAAAAATTAACATATAATTTCACAATTCTGTCATTAAGATATGTAAATAATATTTTGAATTTTGAATAATTTCAATGTCGATCGTATTGCACCTGCTTCCCTTTATCGAATGCAATATTAAATATTACACTGCTATTAATATCGGGATAAAATATAATTAATTCTTTTTGTTATATTCGGTTTGTATTTTACAAACACAATTTTTAGAAATTGAACGACCAGTGGGGGTACATCGTGTAGTTTACTTGTAACGTGCGAACCAATTACGTGTATCATGCGAATTGTATGCGTGTAACGTGCGAATCGTGTGCGTTACAGGTTCAACCATTTGTACCAACATACATTCTGATATGATTTTGAATAAGAAATAAAAATAATTGAGAATTTATATATCAGCAAATGAGGTATCGTACATGCAAATACCAGTTTGTACGCACGTTCTACTTCATCCATTAAAAATCGATGATTCGTATTGAAGATTGAAAACATAAGACACGTTTCAAAAGCAAAAATGATCAAAATCTAAAGACAGACAAAAGATTTCTAAAAGCACGACTTTGCAGGGATTCTTCTTTGTTTCTAAAAATGTACTGCGTTATACTACATGTATACCTTTTTATATTTAACAATGAGAAATCTTTTCCAGGTATTGGAGTGAATTACATGCTTATACTGCTGTCCTGCTTAGCAAACACTAGAAGTAATGAGAGTGGTGAAAAGAAAATTGGTTATATAATGGGCACTGGTGGGATATCTATTACAATTAGCTCCACCATATATGTCATATCTTACTTTGCGGGAGCATCATCTGAATTTCCAAATGTTCGAAATTTTTCAATATACACAGGTAATGCCACAATAAATATTCACATAAGTTGGCTCGTTTTACGCTCTCAGCTTTCCTGACCCAGAATGCCTAAGTAAGATATTGATGTGCGTCATCGTAAACGTTTCATCTCTAGAGCCATTAGGTAAACTGAATCCAAAATATGGACTCCGTGTTGTAAATAGAAAAAATCAGAATCTTCTGTAATTCCATTCGGGAAAGGGGTTACTTTATGGTAGCATAGTTCTTATATGATTGTCTTGCATAACTATGTCCAATGATCTGGACTACAGATTATGGAACAATATGACTGCCTAACTAAAATAAGAAAATTCTTCAAGAAGAAAACAGAATGACATTTTATCTTCTGAAATTACTTGAGACCAATCTTCGGTGGAATATTCCTTAATGTAACCGATGTTACTAAATGACTTAAATAAAAAGTTCTCGACATATTTTATGTGAAATCTGCTTTCAAAATTGTATGTGTCTATCTAAACCTTTGAAAAATATGTGGTCCATGTTTCACATGATAAAATTTGTTCTATTTAAAATACATTTATATTTTAAACCATGGAAAATGAAAAATACATATTTAATGTTGGAAAATTATGTCTTTGTTCATAATTGTTCATAATCATTGTCAATGATTTCAATTTTTCATTGGATTTTCGACTGCCTCTGTGGTCTTGTGGTAGCGTGGTCGCCCCGAGTGCGGAAGGTCGCGGGTTCAATCCCCGGCTGGGTCAAACCAAAGACATTAAAATTGTTATTTGCTGCTCTCCACCAAGCACGTGGCATCTAGGATTAAGAGTAAAGACTGGTCGGTTCGGAGTCAGTATAATGTGTCCGAGTGCGTTGATATGTCTTCCTGCGGACAGTTACGCCGTGAGCTAGCACATTAAAAATCCGACTTAGTGTCTGTCTAGTACAAAGCAGGGATCATAATTATTATCATATCAACATGTTCTCGTCCTGATATGCACCTGGTTGCCACTGGACGTTAAACAATAATTCATCTATCCATCATCATTTGATTTTCATTTTATAATCTTTCTCATTGACCATTTTTAGCTCACCACCTTGTTGACCCTTTTAATCTCACCTGGCATACTTGACGTCCGTCTTCCAACATTTATATTTTAATCTTCCCCTTTGAAACCACTGGGCCAATTGGGACCAAACTTTGATGGAATGGTCCTTGGGTGTCCCCTTCCAAACGTATGTCCAACCAAGATGGCCGCCAAGCTATAAAAAGAAAAAAGGGGTCAAAATTTTAAAAATCTTCTCTGAAGCTACCAAGACAAGGTAAACCAAACTTTGCTGAAATGATCCTAGGGTAGCCCTCTTCCAGAAATATGTTCGGCATTTCCGACCTTCAACCAAGATGGCCGCCACAGCAGATTTTAGTTTAACATAGGACCCTATGGGAATTTCATTTAAAAATCTATCTGAAACTACTGAGCCAATTAGAACCAAACTTAGGAGCAATGGTCATTAGAATGTCCTCTTTCAGAATTGTGTCCGATTACCATGAAAGTAAACCAAGATGGCCACCACAGTCAAACTTAGTGTAACATGAGACCCTATGTGAAGAATCATTAAACATCTTTTTGTCTGATACCACTAAACCAATTGGAACACGACTTGGCAGCAATGGTCCTCTTTCAGAATTGTGTCCGATGACCCGGACTGTCAACCACGATGTCCACAATAGCCGAACATAGTTTAACATAGGACCCATTGGGAAATTCATTTAAAAAAAATCTTCTCTGAAACCACTTATCCAGTTGGAACAAGACTTGGCAGCAATGGTCCGTAGATGGTCCTCTTTCAGAATTGTGTCAGATTACCCAGAAAGTCAACCAAGATGTCCACCACAGCCAAACATAGTGTAACATAGGACCCTATGGGAAGATTCATTAAACATATTTTTGTCTAAAATCACTAAGCCAATTGGAACCAGACTTACGAGAAAGGGTCTTTAGGTGATGCTCTTTCAGAAGTATTCAGACGACCCTGAATGTCAACCAAGAAGGCCGCCACAGGTGAACTGAGTTTAACAGAGGACCCTATTGGAAAATTAATAAAAAAATGTTCTTGTCTGAAACCATTGAGCCAATTGGAACCAAACTTAGCAGAAATGGTCCTTTGGTGGTTTTCTTTTAAAATTTTATCAGATGACCTTAACTGAAAACAAAGATTGCTGGCACAGTCGAACTTATTTTAACATAGTTCCCTATGGGAAAATTAATTTAAAAATCGTCTTGTCTGAAAGCAATTTGAACCAGACTTGGCAGCCATGGTTATTAGATTGTCCTCTTTCAGAATTATGTCCAATAATACAGATGTTTGTTTCTTAGGTGCTTTTATGGCTTTTGATTGACAAATTTAATCCAGGTGAGCGATTCAGTCTTCTGGGAGCCTCTAGTATTCAAGTTCACTTGTTAATAGGCAATGCAATCTATCTTTCAAGAAAACCGATTTTGTATCATAATAAGTTATACGTTAAATGATTAGAAGGGAACTTATATTTCTTTTATTAACAAACCGGGACCAAAATTTGGTTATATAGTCCTGAGATGGGGTTGAATCTTTTACATCTGTGGCTTTGGGTCGGGAACTATAAAGTAATTTCTACTTAAAAGATGAAACTTTATTAATAAGTACATGAAAACATTTTTTTTTATTGTTTCCAGTGTACATATTCATAATTTCATAAACTTAAATCCTCGTTACTAAAATGGTGAAAAATGGTTACAAAACATTGCCAAGTTCTTTGTAACTGTGATCAAAGTTTGAAATTGCTAAAAAGACTCACTAGACTGAAATTTCCTAAGGCTCCTCTATACTGTTACCTTATTAAAGTCATATGTTATTCTGAAGTTATGATGCCTGTTCCATAAAAAAATATGCACGAAAAATCACAAAATTAGCTATTTTCGGGTAAATCAAAAAACGTGTCGACTTCAATGTGCTCAATATATCTTGTTAAAATTTAAAACATACTTTGTTAAAATAAGTATCGTTCAATGGTAAACTGTTAATCAGTGCTAAACAATATCTTCAACTCCTATTTTTATTTTTAATTTAATGAAGTTTACCCTTGACCTAATGAAAAACGTGAAGAAAAAGTTTATAATGTGGCTGAAAGTAGTATGATAAAGCAATACACCAACCATAAACCCGTGTAATATTTCACGCCCATAAATACAACTATTCACACTTTCGCGAGCTTCACTTGAAGTGTTCAATATTTATTCGTTAAACGTATCATTCATATTGGCATAATAATTTGAAGTTAATGTCTTTTGATTCCGTAATTGTGTGGTGTTATCCACGTTTGAAAAAGAGTTTCCTTGAATTTGTTAAAAAAATGTCTGTGTAGTTCAATGAAGTATACTATATCAGTCTCTCGTTTTAATCTGAATAAATCAAACATGTAATTATGATTCCTTTATTTATATTTATCTAAATAGGCTGTGTAAGAAAAAATCAAATATCTAGAGTGTATTTTCAAATGCGTAAATACATTCGAGTGAAGATTATGTCGTTCATACACTATCTATTTTTTCGTTTTTTTTTCAGGTTGTGCCTTTTTGTTTGTCTATATTACTTTCATCACATATTTTATTGGAATCATATCAATATCAATCATCAAAAGGGAAGGTAATTCAGCATGCAATAGATTTTGTCGTTTTGAGTCTCCTGAAAGCGATAGAAGTGAAAGTGAAGGGCCTATAGAAAGGTATCCGAAAAACCTTCTTGTTTGGTCTCTTGAAAAAATGCAGATCCAAATTATAGTCTGCGTTCTTTTGCCGATTATTCTTGGAATTGCGATATGGGGAACGACTGAATTTAAAGAAGACCTTGACGTCAAGGATCTTGTAAAGAAAGATTCATATTATTATGATTACCTTAACACTGATCAGAGAAAATTTCCCCAAAGTCTAATTATTTCCCTGAACGTTAACAGCAAAATAGACTATAAATTAAACAGTACATTCAGCCAAATTGAAAAACTAATATCAGACTTAAAGACACACAACCAATTTATTGATAATGATTTTCTAATTTCCTGGATTCATTCATACAGGTCTTCGGACAGTTATGCCGATTCTGATGATGCCGCATTTATCGCTGGTCTTAAAACGTTCCGTGGCACAGCATATGGCAGTAAATTTACCGAAGACATACTTATCGAAACAGATAACTCAATAAGTGCTTCTCGGTTGTATATTCGTACGAATTCTTTGACATCGTTTTCCGATCAGGCAGTTATGATGAAAGAAATCCGCCAAATGGTTGATTCGTCCTCACTTCCTGTGTTTGCATATGCTCCTGAATTTGTCTTTCTTGAACAATATCTTGAAATACGTAGTGAAACAATCAGACGTACTGCGATTAGTCTAGGTACTATTTTGGTGGTTACAGTTCTTTTCATGCCTTTTCTATCGCTAATTCTATTAGTTACTGTCAATGTTGTCATGGTAATGGTAGAAGTTATTGGGTATGCTCATTTCTGGGGAATTACTCTCAATTCAATCACACTTGTTCCTTTATTTATGTGTGTCGGATTTTGTGTAGAATTTAGCATACACATATGCCACGCTTTTGTTAAAGCAAATGATAATGATAGAAAGAAACGTATGAAAGAGGCAATTGATATTGCTGGTGGACCTATTTGTATTGGAACCTTTTCTTCTCTTATAGGAGTACTTGTTCTTGCAGGATCATGCTCTTATATCTTTTTTTCTTTTTTTAAAGTTATGTTTTTTGTCTTGATTCTTGGATTCTTTCATTCGCTTTTCTTTATTCCGGTTATTTTAATGTATTTTGGACCATTGACGAATAATACAGAAAACGGTGACGGAAATAATATAGATGGCGATGACACTATGAGTTTAGATCGTAGTGTGAGATCTGGCATTACTGGTGCTTCAAGAGTCAATGTGACATCTGCATTGTAAACAGACTTTAACGTAATTAAGTTTTATTGTCAAATAGAAGAAATTTCTATGTACGAAAATTAAATAGATAAAAATAAAGCAGGAAATGTGTGCTATTTCAAGAACGATCCTTTGTCCATCAGTGGTAGTCAAACATTTTTCTCCATGATTTTGTGTTTATTTGAAGTTTTAGTAATTGTTCTATGTTTAATGTATTTTACTTTGAACAGCAATAAAACGTATCACAAAATACCGAAATATATTTTATGCACGGTATGGCCATTTCGTTCACTGACAACCCATCAGCAGTGCTCGAGATCAAAATATTGGAAAACCAGTTAAAGATGTAATGATGAATTAAGCACAACAATCAACAATCAAAACAATTAAAACAAAAAGGTATCCAAACTGAGCTGAGGGTTACCCACCGCATCAAAAAGAAGAGCCTTAGAAATTTCTGGTGAATTTTGTCAAATTATGAACGGAAAATTAAAAGGCATTTGAGTAATGAATCATGCCAGGACAAAAGTTCTGTCTACAGGACTGAAAATGTCCTCGGGAACTAACAGTCCACCAGCAGTGACATGAACCCAGTGGGTAGTAGTAAAACCTATCACAAAATACCGAAATAAATTATTAAAGTTTTAGTTGCATGTATGTCATTCTTTACAACTTGTGGTTTAAAGGCACGTAAATTGGCAGTATTTGTGGTGTATGTGAAATTTTAGCATGTAACTAGAAAATATGTAATTGCAAATAGATATCTAAAAATTTATTTAACTCAGCATTGTCCTACTGAGGATCAAGAATATTTCTCATGGATCGATACCATGATAAAATTACTCCTGTAAACCTTCGAGAAATATATGTATACAAATCTATTCTGTTTCTATAAACGGTCAGTTATGTTCAATTGTGTGAAAAAGTAGCCTAGCAATTAATTAATGGCTATTCACACGAACTATAAACGTTGTTTGAACCTCTGGGTGTTGTTTAAGTATGTGTATCCGTTGATTGAGACCAGTAAAAAGTGTACAAAATAACAATCCAAAGATACTAATATTAGATATAATAAATTTATACTATGCTGTATATGACGTATTTCAAGGAGTTACGTCTCATCAGCAGCATTAAAACCGAAACATTTGGAAGACCAAAAACCAAATTTATTTTAAAACAACAACTACTCTTAACCAAAACTCCGAAATAGGAAGCCAAATTCCAGCTAAGGAGATCTACCATGTGCAATTCAAGGAATGAACCCTTAGTAATTTTATTATTTTTGAATTTTGCTAAATACTGGTAATTTCTATAACAAATCAATGAATAATCGAGTCAGACAGGTCCGACGACTGCGTTTGCATATACCCTCGGGGACCTAAGGTCCACCATGCAGAGGCATCGTCCCAGGAGTTTCAAAATAACAATCCAAAGATAATACTATTAGATATAGTAAGTTTTAGAAGACGTGTAAAGTGATAGAGTTACACATGTTGATATTTGTAAACGGCTTGATGCGTGAAAAACCACCTCAACACATGCTATCGCGATAATACACCCAGATACCAGTAGTGCCAATGTGATCTGGGTTATATTACTATGAGAGAAAATCCCAATATAAGCAGATACCAAAAACAAAAACAAAAAGAGAGCGCCATTTATCAAAACCCACACTAAATAATATCTTACTCCCTCCAAGGATGACCATTATTGTACGAACCCGCCAATTATAATATGATAAAGATACCATATCCCCAACAGTATAAAAAACACAATTTAGACAAGAGAGGCATTGAAGAGCGTAAAAAATATGGGGGTTAAACCGGTTGCAAGCATCCCAACAGTCTCCTCTTGTTTTATTCCTTCGCACAATGTTTTTGGCCTTATTGAAGTAATATATTTATGAAAGTTAAAGGTGCACATAAATGGATTTGGGTCCACGTGTTAATGTTTACCATGTACCTTTACTTGTTTACTGTAAGCACATGGTATGTGTTTATGTCCGTCATGATTGGAATATATATAGCCTCAATGCTTTATGAGTAAGGTGTACAAGTGGTATTTAAGCAGTTTTATGATGACATTTAGTTAATTGAGGTTTTGTCTACCAACCCGTATAGCAACAGTTCGTAATGATGTTTGTCGCCTCGAAATCTAAAATCACTAAACGTGGCAGGATTCAGTGGTATTCCTCTCCGTATGTGGGTGTTTTTCAGGACCTCCCTGACAAACTTACAGTAAAACGTAATATAGTTAATTAAAGTCGATATGGGATTTTTTCATATCCACGCATGCATTCAAGACCAACAGAGAGAAAAAACCTCCATTCTTCACCTGTAATACAGGATAAAGCATTAAATTACCAACTGTGGAACGGGATCATGAAATTTATGATTGATAAGTATTATTTTATTTTGTCCACTAAACGTTGGTTAGCAAATGATTTAGTACATGATCAGTAATTTGACCAACATGGTTAAAATAAATAAATAAATATATATATATATATATATATACGTCTAAAGTATTAACCAACATTCGAACTTACTAGATGTTGGACCGATAATAAATTAACGATACAATACAAACTAAAAAATAAATAAATGTCTAAAAATTTCCAAAACAACATCAAAATAAAAAAAATAAAATTTTGAATTCTAAAAATAATTCAAACTTAGCAAAGTTTTCGGATCACTTAGATCCTTCGTCAGTGCTGTCACGTTGCGAAATGACTAAGTAATTACATGTAGAAAACAATATGGCTAATCGCGATCTTGATCTTCCTACACAATATGGCTAATTGCAATCTTGGTCTTCCTCGTGTGTAGGAAGATCAAGATCACGATTAGCCATATTGTTTTCTACATGTAATTAATTTTTTATTTCGCAATTTATCTTTTTCGATCTCTATCGATCGCATTACGTAGTCTACAACACTGCAAAAACCTACTATATATTTATGATACTTGTGATTTGCAATTCTAGAGTTCTTAAACTGATAATGAAATCTTTAAATATTTTGAGTTGCTAATTACGAGGTCTTATGTTTCAGTAATAGTTTTAAATCAGTTTGATTTTTTGAACAAATTAACAAAACTAGAGAATAAGAACTTTCGACTGTTTTGGAACGACTTTGTATAGATTGCTGAATATATATGTATTAGTTATATACCGATTATTATATAAAAAAGCGTATCACTAAATACCGAAATACATTTCATGCACTGTATGGGCATTTCGTTGACTGACAACTCATCAGCACTGCTCGAGATCAAAATATTGGAAAACCAGTTAAAGATATAATGATGAATAAATAAGCACAACCATCAAAAATCGAAACAATTAAAACAAACAGGTATCCAAACTCAGCTAAGGGTTACCTCTGCATCAAAAGGTAGAGCCTTAGAAATTTATGGCAATTTATGTCAAATTTTGAACGAAAAATTAAAAGGCATTTTAGTAATGAATCATGGAGGAAAAAAGTTCTGGTTACTTGGCTGGTAATGCCCTCGGGGACTAACAGTCCGCCGGCAGTGACATAGACCCAGTGGTAATAATAAAACGTATCACAAAATACCGAAATACATTTGATGCTCTGTGTGGCCATTTCGTTGACTGACAATCCATCAGCAGTGTTCGATATCAAAATATTGGAAAACACTAGCTGTTATTGTTTTCGGCTGTTGTTATTACGCTGAACGTTTAAGCTGTTATTTAAACTGTATAATGCTGACAACATAGCTTCTTCAATTTGGTAAATTATTATAAATACAGTGGACGGCTTTAGATCCAGATTGGTGAGGTCAAATGAGTAGGGCCGTTTATGCCTGTTTTTTGCCTACAAATATGGACATTTGAGGAATGGATTCAAAATGAGCCTGAATTTGCTTGTTTGGTGTTTTATTTTTGGACACGATTCAATAAAATATCTGAAGTGCATATACATTATTCAATCTATCCAATAAAGTACATTGTACAAAATTGAAATACAAAAATTTGGTAACGTGTTCTGGTTGGTTTGCATGTCTAAGCTGATATAAAAGTATATGAATTCTGACAAGGCTGAGTGATTAAAAATAAACTCGAATAGAATTCTTCATATATTTCACGGTGGTTAACAATCTTACTGATGTTGGTTAAGATCTAAGCTATCAGCCGGACACCATTTGTTGACGTCATTTATCATGTATTTATTAAAACATATTCTGATTTTGACATTGTCAAAAATGTGCTTAAATGTTCAATTTAAAACAATGATAATAATGAATGTGCAGAAAGTTGACAATTGCCATCACTAATCGTTCTAATTATGTCGTTAGTCTTTGTCGGACGTAAACTTTTCTTCCAAATTTTTTCAACTGAAAGCACTGGGTCAATTAAGGTCACACTGATTGGGAAGGTTCTTGGATAATTCCCTTTCAAAATTATGTCCAAGGTATCTGGACTTTGTACCAATACGACCGTTAGGAAAAATCATCAACAAAATATTTGAAAATCTACCCGAAACGACCAACTGACGCTTAATTTGATGGCATGGTCCTTTTGTTTTCTTAGTTTTAAATATCTTAACAATGATCATAATCTTTGTCATATCTTCTCGATGAGACTTAATTACTGGTTGTCAAACGTTCCCCCCTTTAATAGGAATTAATTACTGCCTTTTCCGATGATTAAATGTCTCAAATTTCTGGTTAGCAAATCAAGAAGGATCTGACCTTTGACCGATATGGCTACTGTTATTAAAAAAAGAAAAATCATAAAAAACTTAAAACTCTTCTCCTCTGGTACTGAGTGGACAAATGAGAACAAACTTTGATAGAATGGGCCTTAGGTTGTCTACTTTCAGAATTGTGTTCGGGGGTCTAGATCCTGGACTGGTATAGCCGCTGTTGAATGTATCAAAATAGGAACATAATAAAAATAAGATTTAAAAATTGTCTCTTCTGAAAGTACGAGGGAAATTGAGACCAAATTTTAAAAGAATCATTCTTTGCTGTTCCCCTTTCAAACTTTATACTTTGGGGTCTGTACCATGGACCAATATGGTCCCCATTAAAATGATACTGAAAAATCTCATTTTAAACTACGCTGGCAATAGATACCAAAATTTGGTGGAATGGATTTCCTTTCCAAATTCTGTCTGGGGATCAGCACCTTGTCCCTATATTGCCATTGTTACTTAGCTAAGAAACATCTAAAAAAAATGTTTATAAATCTTTTCTGAAAGTGCTGAGAAATAAATGGACAAAATTGTGTTTTTAGAATCATGTCCTGGTGTCTGAAACTCTGACCTTTAAGACTGCTTTTACAGAAAATGATTAAATATAACATTCCAAAATAATATTTTTAGAATCGTTTCTAAAATTATTGAGGTAATTTATAGCTATATATTCCTTTGGTGGTCTTCTTCAAATCGATATAGCCAGTGTTACTGGAAAAAGCAACTAATAGCAACACTGAGCTCTTCCTAGGTTTGAATTAAGGTTCGTAGAGGCCTCTTGTTTCATTATTTCCCTGTTCAGAGAGGTATTCTTAATTTAATGTACAAAGTCTTAGGCAATGTGTGAAAAAGATCCACAACTAGAGGTTCGCCCGAGCCTGTATTGCTCACCTGGCTTTGATAAGGCCATTTGAAAATGTAAGCTCTTTTGTATCCACACTGCGTGTCAGTGAAACGCAAAAAGTCAAGGTAACCTTGATATTTGACCTTTGGCCGAAAAAGAGAAATATTTGCATCTGTATTTCCATACATCATTCCTGCAACTTTTGTTACAATCTGCCAATTAGTTCCTTAGAAAATGACAAAAAAGTCTTTTCCCATATGGTTTCAATAGAAACTTTGAACGGCCACAGCCGTCGATTGATCTGATGAATCTCAAAGTTTGGATGGATCATTGTTTTCATCAATCCTGAAAAGTTCAAAACATTTCATCATGTAGTTTCAGAGGAGTAGGCCAATAAAAACCAAAGATGGCCTCTTGCTTTCATGTTTTTGTTCATCCATTCTGAAACAAAGGTAAAGCAATTTACAAAAATTATTTTACCATGGTTCCAATGGAAACTTTAAAAAGCCGCATCCATCGGTTGAGCAGAGGAATCTAAAGCAAATGTTTATCATTTGTACAGGGTATTGCTGTCATCAACCCTGCAAAGTTTCAAAACATTTCTTAATGTAGTTTCAGAAGAAAAGATTTTTGAAAATTTGCCAATAATAATCCAAGATGGCCTCTGGTGGCCATGTTGTTCATCCGACCATTGGTGAATCGTTTGTAGAGGTCCTTCCATACATCATTCCTGCCAAATTTGGTTATAATCTGGCCATTACTCCCGAAACAATTGACAAAACGTCCTTTCCAATCAATGGAAACTTTGAACAGCCACAGCCATCGGATGAGCGGACGAATCTCCATCAAAAGTAGATCGTTTGCAGAGTGTATTTCAGTCATCAATCCTGCAAAGTTTCGACACATGTCATAACGTAGTTTCAGAGGAGATTTTTGAAAATTGGCAAATGAAAATCAAAGATGGCCTATGGCCGCCATATTGTTCACCCAACCGGAACCCATAGTGAATAGTTTGTAGAGGTCCTACCATACACCATTCCTACCAAGTTTGGTTACAACCTGCCAAGTAGTTCAAGATCGCTAGAGGAGAAGATCAAAATGTAAAAAGTTTACCGACGACGACAGACACAAGGTGTTGACAAAATCTCAAATGGCCTATAGGCCAGGTGAGCTAATAATGTAATCTCAACTAGACAATTTACTTAATCTAAAATGGACCCGATTTTGTGGTGGGACAGACGAAAGAACGTACTTAACTAATGGACATACCAAACGGGAAATGTTGGCCCTACATGATGACTTATAAAAACTAAAGGTTTACAAATTTGCTACAAATTAACCAAATTGACTTAATGTTACTAGCTAAAAAAGTAATGGAGTGCAGGAGTAAAAATACACAGTGCTAAGAAGTTGCAACAAGCATTTACAGACGCCGGTAACAGTATTTACTTGAGTTTTACTCTCTTTCATATTTTCAAAAGATCAATGATTAAGATAAGAAACGGCCCTAAGTGGTATTTTTTACACGATATCTATTTCCGTTTTTGAATAAAGATCTTTTATATTATACTTGAATAAATAAATTATTCTACTCAATAGGTATGTAATTTGATATAGATTAATACGGCCCTTTTCCACTAATACATTTAGCATGACGTGCATGGTCGAGAGGACATACAAATATTTAGCATTGCCTCTAATTAACGAATATGTTTTTTTTGTGAATCTACCCGTAAGGATTTCACTGCTCAGTTTCAAAATAATAATGGTAAATATTGATAGTGGATTAATAAAGGAACTAAAAGAGCAAAAAAAAAAATTATAGGTCCATGTGCTTGTTTTCGAGATATAAGCAACTGAAAATTTGGCTGGAAAAATATTCTTTCTTGATTTTACAAAGCTTTATCACTGACAAGTTTTATTTCTCAAAACCATTAAACAATAACAAGGGTTTTATAAGAATTTTACAAATGGCGCATTATTCTTCATGCAAAAGATTTATGAAAGAAAAATGGTTGTTAAAAGGAAAATAATTTATGGCATTCAAATGGATAAAACAAGATGATTCTGAACATCCGACAAAAATCCAACAACATGATCCGCAAACATCATTAATTCACTTTGTTACAGCAGATGAAACTAGTGGGTTACATGAATCAACTGGTTTGTCGATATGACTCTGGGCACCAGTGATGGAACACGGGAGCTCTATTCACAGAGTTGCTTAGCGCGTATCCACGTTGCGGATACAGGAGAGACAATATCGTAAAAGGTGGAGGGATGTTAATACAGAAAGCCTGACCGCACACAACAGTGGGTGACTAGTTTGATCGCCATGAAGTTGTGATTTCCCGACTGAAAATAGTCAAAGACCAAATTTGCAGGTATCCCCATCCCCCAAAAAACAGAAACAATGCATCTCGGGTTAACCTGTATACTTTTCAGTGAATGTTAACTTGTGTATCAAAGAAATTAATAAAAACCAATAATCCCTTTTTGGACAAAGAGAATATTGAAAATATACATTTACTTATTGACATTCACGCTGTTCATTCCGAGAATATTTCTATTATTGAGAACAATCGAAATAATTTGTCGTATCTCCTTATGTCTTACCTTTAACATATTTAAATAACTTTAGTTTTGCATAAAGTTATTTCAATTGTACTATTTAAAACGTATTGTATAATGGCCAAACAATTCGATCAGCTTGCTATAATGATTACGTGTGTTATAATATTAGAACATGGAAATTCTGGACGGTTTATTTGTTGTTCATTGCCATGGCGACAAACATTTAATGGCTTCATGGAATTTCAATATGAAATATGATATAATTTTAAAATTATGCACAAATTATAGTCAGATGTATTTCACGTGTTACAGTGGTATAATTACAATTCTTCGATACCAGTTTTGACAAAATTGAACTGCCTGCATCACAAGTCGTAAATGTAAAACTTGATCATATTCCGTTCGCCTATATAGTGGGTCAACAAAACTGTGTGAATTTCCTTGTTGGAAAACCTTGTACATATCTACAGTTACTATCAAGGTATAGTATATATATTGAACAGCAAAAGAAAGGTCGCACTAATTACAGTCTTATAGATATTTATTTTGAAATTCAAACAATATCAAATAAATTCACTTTACATTATTTAAAAGTTAGATTCACTATCTTTAGGTTATTACAATTTGTCAAATGTCCTGATAACACACTTATGACATAATTTTAGTTTTTAATAACACTTCAGTTAAAACCTTGGTCGTTGACTACATCTACACATCTGCGATCCATGGAGTTGATCAGGCGATATATGAATTGCACAAGAATATCCGCCCAGATTCTCCGAAACGCTTTTGTAAGTTCAGCTGTAGTTGTCGGCCTTGGCTGATCTGCATTCAATCGTCGCTGCATCTCGTCTCACAGATGTTCAATCGGTTTCAGATCAGTATTTAGAGCTAGCCAGGGCATAACATTCACGTTGTTCTGATGAAACGTCATGTTTGGTAGACAAGCAAAATGTGGTACGACATGTGGTCTCACAACTTGGTCAATGACCTGGATTTTGGTCATTAGAGCACTTGATCAAGGTTAATATGGAGACACGCATTGTATGCAAAGATTTCAGTATTATCGTATTTTAAACTAAATTTTCTGCTAATACCTGCGATGTCTCAATATTACTTTCATCTCAAATTATTTGAGAGAACCGACTGGTAGTCATTGTATAAGAGAGTTAATTGGTTCTTTCATACGTTGATATAGGAGACTATGGAAATTTTATCTGTTTCCACCACAGAGGCGTGCAAATTTCACTGTAGTTTCATATCAACAACTAGGCACTTGTGACGGATCACGGGAACTCAACCCATAGAGGTGCACAGCGCGTCCCCAGGTGGCGAATAGGGGAGACAATCTCGTTGGGGGTTGTCAGGTGATAATTAACACTGCAACTTAAACTAATTAAAATAAATATAAGAACAAAGAGCTAGAAGATATTGCTCAGATTTCTAGCGTAAACAAAACAAAACACCTCTTGTGTATGCCTTTAACGACGTGCTTTAATTGGACAAAGACGCATTGAAAGATGAGGTTGAGCGCATAGATTTTCAGTTGATTATCTCCCACTTAAACGACAATCTAAGAAAGAAAAGGCAATCCAAAATGTCCAGTCAATGAATAATTTAACTTTTGTAGTTCTTAAGAAAATATAACTGAAAAAGAAGACTAATAATTACAAATTAAAGTGGCATATGATTGCAAAAAGAAGACATTATATATAAACCATATTTAAGTACCAATGATTATCATGGACGAATTACTATTGACAACCCCTAAAGATTATGCACAAAAATTACAAATTATTATTTTATTCCCTGCCACCGCTGTAATAAACCAAGAAAGCCAGTTAGAATAAATTAAGTAAAGTACAAATGTATGACCAGGGACCAGTAAGCTATTTCCGCCTTTTTGCGTCTGTCTTTTAAAAAGATGTTTCTCTGCAAAAACTATGCCAATTGGAACCAAACTTTGGTGGAATGTTCCTTGAGTAGTCGCCTTCCAAATCTGACAGGGCTGCTGTTATAAAAAAAGAAAAAGGGGGTGAATTTTAAATCTTCTATGGAACTACATGGTCATATGAAACCACAATTGGCAGATATTTCTCTTTTAGAAGTATATCTAATGACCCGGGCTGTCAACCAATTTAAGTAACATAGGGAGAATTCATTTAAAAATCTTTTGAAATGTCTGAAACTATCGACCCAATTGCAACCAAACTTAGCAGCAATGATCTTAAGGTGGTTCGCTTTCAGAAATATGTTTGATGACCAGGAAAGTTAATATGGCCACCACAGCCAAACTTGTTTTATCAAAGGACAGTATTAGAAAATTCATAAAAAGTCTTCTTTTCTGTTAAAACCAGACCTGGCAGCAAGAGACCTTAGATGGTCCTCTTT
Organism: Mytilisepta virgata; assembly: GCA_028015205.1. Taxonomy (NCBI): domain Eukaryota; kingdom Metazoa; phylum Mollusca; class Bivalvia; order Mytilida; family Mytilidae; genus Mytilisepta; species Mytilisepta virgata. The sequence continues at coordinate 75,640,978 of CM051521.1, forward strand.
CAGAATTGTGTCCAATGTCACGGACTGTCAATCAAGATAGCCGCCACAGACAAACCTTTTTTAACAAAGAATCCTGTGGGAAAATTAATTAAAAAATATTCTTATCTGAAACCACCTGTCCAGTTGAAACAAGAATTAGCAGAGATGATCCATAGATAATCCCATTTCAGAAATGTGTCCGATGAACCAGACTATCAACCAAGATATCTTTTCTGGGGAACTTTTATAAAAAACTTTCCATTGATCCTAAACACCAACCAAGTAGCATTTCAGTAACTGCTTTTATGGACGTTGGTTGGCAAATTAAATCCAGTTGAGCCTTTAATTTTATAAAATTGAGGTAACAATTTAAAAAAGAGAGGCTCTGAAATTTAATGACAAAAGTCACCTGAAATCAAACAACAGTGTTATTTGAAATGAGAAGTCTACAGAATCATGAATGCCAGGATTTTTAGAATCCATTGTCACTTTCATGGCTTTTGTTAAATTAGATCGTTGTCTCTAACATCACAAGACAAGTACTAAATATCTTAATTATAGATAATTCCTCCCTATTCAATTTCGCCCCATGCTATTACGCCACACTTTCAATACGCCCAAAATACAATACACCCCAATCCATTTACAGGACGCACCAACCAAATTTTAGCTCACCTGGACTATAGGTCATGTGTGCTTATGTCAGCACTTTGTATCAGTCGTCTGTAAAATTTCACATTTTGAACTTCTCTGAAACTACTGAGTAGAGTGCAAACAAACTTGGAAAGAATGAAATATGGAAGGACCTCTACCAAACGATCTAGCGTTGGTTTCGGTCAGATGAAAAACATACCGAAACCATCAAAACACCTCGTTTTTGAAAGTTTTAGATATTTAAGAAATAAGATAAGACGTTGTGCCAAGAAATGCTTATCATAAAAGGTCGACAAAAGTTCATTATATATACGTAAATGTATAAAAGAACAAAATTACATTATTATTTCCGATGCAAAGCCCTTGTGAATGCATCAATATTAATTCCAAAAAAAAAAATAAAAAAATAAAAAAATCCCATCTTTGATGACTTAAAAACAGTATCGTAACTATATCCCTTGTGGATAAGTCTGTTTAAAGGTTTGGTTAGCTTTTCAGGTGAATTACGACGTTTAAGTGCTTTTTACAGAATATTACCATAAAAGATGGGATATGAAATACCTAAACATATAAGATGCAATAAGAAATTGATTGATTTGGGAAATCGGGTCCCTCAGGGTCATAAGTTTTTTTTGATAATTTTGTTGTAACTTTTAAAATTTGTATCCGATTTTTATAATTTTGGTTTCCAGTGCTCCTTGCCAAAAAAAAACTTCCTAAAGGTTCCTTTTTGAACTATCTTTTAACGTTTTAAAGAAAAAAAAAGGCCGAAAAAGGGTCACATTTTGCAGAGATGAAATGGATGAAAGGGGCCAACATTATCTATTTTGCAGGAAACCTGAAATTTTAATTTTTCATTAGATTTAAGGGGAATTTTTTCTTTAAATTTATCCAGTTGAGTGGTGTAAGCTTTATTCAGCTGATTTATTCTATCTTTTACGGTTTTTGAAATATAAAGGGGACTTGATATGTAAATAAAAAAAATCAACCAGTTCGTATGGGGATTTTATATTTTAATTTACCTTGATGAGTGGTTTCATTACTATGTCAAAATGTTTTCTATCTTTGAAAGTTTTTGAGATATAGGGGTAAAAGGACCCTAAGAAGCAACTTGGCTGGATTTATAATTCTTAGCTCACCTGGTCTAAATGACGTCGTCTTCGTCCGGCGTAATATCTTGAAATATCTTCTCCTCTAAAACCATTTGATCAATTCGGACCAAAATTATGTTCGTCATCCCCGACTTCCAACGGACATGGGGGGGGGGGGGGGGGGGGGGTGATTTAAAAAATCGTCTTTTACGAAACTACATGGCCAGTTGGAACCAGACTTGGCAGCAATGGTCCTTAGGAGATCAACTTTCAGAATTTTGTTCAATTACCAGACTGTCAACAACGATGGTTTAATTGTATATGGTTTTTGTGGTAGGTCTAATATTTATGTGTCATGTATATAATTATTATAATATCCAAAACTTTATTGGTTCAAACATAATAATGTGCAAACACTTACTTTGATGTATTACATTTATTGCTTGATAATTTTCCAATTAACATACGGATTTCATCTGAGACACGTTTAATAGGTATTGTTTGTAATGAGGTTAAACACAAAATGTACCTTTGTACTGTTTCCTTCTATAGTCTTGTATTATATTTCACAATTAATCGACCGTATTGTTGATTCGCATGTTCTTCCTGGTTAGGATCACAGGTAATAGGTTGATAAGTCCATCGACAAGAGAAAGGAAAAATTATGTTCTGATATTTCTATATACTAAAAAAAGAACTTCTTTTAATATTCTGTTTAGATAGCATTACTTTACTCTCTCTAGTGCATAGCTAATTCCTTAGATGGATTTGGCTTTACCCATTTTTTGTCACACGATATATTTGAAGAGTATATAATTATATAGCCTTTCTACTTTAAAAAATGAATCTTTGTCAATAAGTACATGAAAATATTTATTAAAAAACTTAAATCATCGTTATCGTTACTAAAATGGTGAAAAATGGTTACAAAATATTGCCTGTGATCAAAGTTTTAAGTTGCTAAAAAGAGTGGTACAAGACACACTAGACTGACATTTCCTTAGCATCCTCTATACTGTTACCTTATGAATGTCAGATGTTGTTCTGGAGTTTAGTTGCCTTGTCCATAAAACAATCAAATAAGCACGAAAAATCACAAAATTAGCAATTTTCGGGTAAATTTAAAAACTTGTCGACATGAACGGCTAAATATACCTTGTTAAAATTTGACACATTTTTCGTTAAGATAAGTATCTTTCAATGGTTAACTGCTAATCAATGCTAAACATATAGCTTCAAATCCTATTTTGTGTTTTAATTTATTGAAGTTTATCCTTGACTTGATGAAAAACGTCAAGTAAAAAGCCAAATATATGCAGTACCGAAATTGTAGATCAAAACATGCACATATCAATACTATTCAACAATGGTTTAAATTGTGTAATTAAATCAGTAGTCGCAGGTAGGTTGAATACGATGAGTACCGCTTTATTTGGTAGATATAAAGCTATAGCCATTGCACATTATGCATTTTAACACATGAGTAGCGGTGAATAATGAAACAACAATTATCCTATTCATGTGTGTTCGCTGGTAATAGAGATATATTACTACGTAATTATATTTTAAAATATGTGCACTTTAAATGGAAAACCCAGCTTTCGAAATACGTTTAACATAACAATGAAGTTCTCGGAACGGACGTATCCATGGAGCTGACGACTTTGTTATTAGAATCAATAAAGCCTAATAATGATAGGATCCAAAACATCGACAAACTCTAGCAATTTTTACAAAGAATTATATAGAGAGGATAAAATATAAGTCAAGAAAAGGTAATTATAAATTTTATTTTATGAATAAATGTGCGTATGACCAGTAGATCTTGCATCAATGACTTTGTGTGAATCTATAAATTTCTCTTCATGTATGTACATGTACCTTTATCATGTTAATAATGAAACAAATTGTTGTTAGAATTTCATCAAAGTTTTTAATGTAACATACGAAATCTATACTTAATTCCCGCGCTACTCTTGTGTTTTTGAAATCCATAAAATCCAAACTAGTGCGGTTGCTTTAGTTATTCAAAATATATATGGTTGTTAAGTAGATATCACAATTAAAGTTACGGTAGTCTTTCAGGAAATTTACTAAAATTGGAATCACATATGTTTGAATTGTAACTGATCCAGATTAGTCTGAAAACTAATATGATTCAAAAAAGTTAAATTCCAAAAATAAAAGTCTTAGATAGTTTCATGAAATTTACCGAAACTGAAATATTTGTGAAATCCATACAATTTAAACTAGTGATGTTGGTGTAGTGATTCTAAATATATATGGTTGCTAAGTATAAATCACAGATAAACTAGTCTTTGAGCCTTTCAGGAAATTTACCAAAATTGAAATCACATAAGTTTGAAATCCAAATGATTCTGATAAGTCTAAAAGCTAATATGATCCAAAAGAATCTATAGTTACTAGGTAAAATTCCCAAATACACTACCAGGAAACTTACCGAAATTAGAATAATATATTTTAAATCCATACAATCCAAATTAGTGTTGTTGCTATTGTGATTCCAAACATATATGGTTGCTAGTAGAAATCACAAGTAAAGTAGGAAGTTGGAATCACATATTTTTTACATCTAGATGATCACAATATATGTTACTACTGATGTGATCCAGAAAAAAAACACTGTTTCCTGTCCAAAAAAAAAAAAAATAAAAATAAAAAAAAAATAATGGTCGTTGAACTTCCAGGAAAATTACCAAAGTTAGAACTGCATCTTAAAACAATTCCGAAACCTTTAGCACATTACTGGTACAATTACGGAGTCAACTTTCAGTTCCGTATTCCAAATAACTTGAGAGGAGTTGCGTGACAAAGGAATTATGTATCCATGGTTACCTAAGTAGCCCGGCACATTTTGCACAATCTACATTGGCAGGGCAATTACTGAGCCAACTTTCAGTTCCATATTCCAAATAACGTGATAGGAGTTGCGTGACAAAGGAATAATATACCCTTAGGCCACCCGTGTAGCTCGGCTCCCAGGGGAGCTATTCCAATTCGGAAACCTTTAGCACAATTGACATTGGAAGGGCCATTACTGAGTCAACTTTCAGTTCCGTATTCCAAATAACCGTAGAATAGTTGCCTGACGAAGGGATTATGTATCCTTAGGCTGCCCGTGTAGCCCGGCCATAGATGGGCTATTCGAATTCCAAAACCTTTGGCACAATCGACATTGGCAGGGCAATTACTGAGTCAACTTTCAGTTCCGTATTCCAAATAACCTGAGAGGTGTTGCGTGACAATGGAATAATGTACCCTTAGGCTCCTTTTGTAGGCCGGCCCCCAGGGGGCTATTCCGAAACCTTTGATACATTCCCCACACACAGTGCAATCAATGACCCAAGTTTCAGCTTTCTACAGCCAGTGATTACTGAGATTATTCTGGACATTACTAACGTACGTACGTACGCACGCCAAACAGGAAAACATAATCCTTGGGGATAAAATACACATATTAAAAAGAGGGTTACAACTAAAAGATGCTTGCAACAAATACACACAGAATACTAGGACGCCAGTTATTGGATATTATTTCTGTAGTTCCGCTTCCCTAAATACAGAGTAAATTAAAATCCTCTGAAATTTAATACATTGTATAAAAGTTAAAATGATTTAAAATCTGATTTCAGAAATAACACAGTATTGCTGTTAAACGTTGTAATATTTACACACTATTGCTCATATCAATCGAAAATAACAGAGACCACAAACACAGAACTCTACGTCATATTTAGACTTGTACGTCGTCGATAATGGGCGATTGAAATCAAACTTTTAAGACAAACGTGATAATTTTAGCTTTAGAATTTTGAGCTTCCCCTTTTTCAGTACTAACAATCCAAGGTCTGAGGACAATGTTGTGTACATTCCCCAGTGATTTTTGTTACTGTACTGCCGTATAATGTATATGTGATATAACCGACGACTTTTTCGTTAGGGCGTGGTTGTTGTCACATAAACTTCTAAGACAGAATTAAATATATGTTGAGTCCTTATTTCTTTCATCACTCCAAAAATGTTACGATTTTCATCACGAAATAGTTTCCGATACTTAGTGTCTGTCTCAGAATTAAGACAAGTTATATCCAGTTATATTTCGCGTCTTCCTGGAACTGACACTGGATGTTAATAACAGGAAATAAGTTAACGGAACAGGACATGCTTAATTTTCCGGAGCACCTGATTTAGTGGGAGTTCACAAAGCTAGTGGTTTTAGTTTCTTTGATGTCATTTTTTAATTCTGTTTAATTCTTTTAGTTGTACAGAAATTTGAATTGTCATATTTGCATTCTCGCGACTTTGTCTTTCGCTTCGGTATTCCTTTGCCGATATTAAGTGACACGTATAACATGTTCCTTCTTAAAAACTTGATTGCCATTTAACAATCCAATTCACTTAGATGTATCGATAATGAGACACACTGTATCCATGGACTGATAAAAAACTTAGACTTTTAAGACTGGAGAGTTGATTCACAATTTATGACTTAAGACGACAAACAGCGACAAAATAAACAATTTTATCTTTTTTTGCTAGTGTTTGTTTTAAAAATAGTAAACATCAACTGTCTGATCTCTGATCTGTGTAGATTTGAATTTACATGTAAATTGGGACTTAATTCTAGACGTAACTTTATTATATTACAAAATTCTAAATTCAGAGTGATTAACAAAAATGCCTTGCAAGTCAGACATTTTTGTACCTTTATAAGATCCTTATAGCAAAAATTATTTTCTGAATCAAAGAACTTACAAGAAAATAAACTAGTAAAAAAATATCGCTATCCACAAAGATACATTTTTAACAACAATCCATTATGCATTAATCATTTTCATATTACCGTCCAGCTCATTCTTCTTTAAGGATTGTTTGCTAAACATATGAAAGTTTCATAGAAATGCACAACATCCATCAATGAAACATATTTATATTTTAAGGCCCTGACACACAGTAAAAACCTTGGATCTTTTACCATGTCCTTCCGAATGCTATAAAGCCCAAATTAATATCGTCTTATATAATGGTTCTCTGAAGATTTAATCCGGAATATTTAGCTTTCAGAGTAAATTCATTTAGTTGCGTTTTGATACCGCGTACAATTGTTTAAAATGCCAAATAAGATCCGCATGGGGTTGTCTAGTGCAAAAGCTTTCTTAAAAAGAAAAAATATAATAAACATGATAAAATGAGGTTTAATTGAAGTGAAAAGAATATCTGCAAAAAGTACTATAAAATAACTTCCACTAACCTGTTATCTTTGATCGCGGAGTACCGTAATATTAGTATACTCAGTTATATAAGATTCACATGGTTTTTATCTGTGTTCTGGACATTAACTGCGAACTTGGGTTCACTCGTGCTTTTTAAGGAGTTAGTATATCACAAACGTTCAGTTACTATTGATTTAGTGATTTATTATTTTATTTTCAAACCTATGCAAAAGGGATTTTTGTCTTAGTTATGTATGTAAAGTGTGCATATTCATAACATTCAGATCAAATCAAAAATCAGAGGAAACTCTTAATTCCGATGGGTCAAATTTTCAAATTTCTTCTCCTTTTAACTTTTCAAAATACTGCAAAGAATGACATTCACACCCAAAACCATTCTACTGTCATATGAACAGAGATACATAAAATCACTTACAGCAAAACATTTGTTTTAGTTCTGAATGTCCTTCACGTGAAAACACTGTATCAAATAGTAAGACGTTAATTTGACATATGTGTGTTAACACTTTTACAAATGTTTTAGTAACTCATTTATGATTTATTAGTAGCAAATCTTTAGAGACCACATACCAAGCTATGTTCGCAGAAAGTTTGTCGACTTTTTGGAAATTGGTCCTACTTCTTTTTAAGTATAGGAATGTTGATTTGGTGTTGAACGGATGACATAAATATAGTCTATGGTAGAACATAATTTCGCATTAAAGCCTAAGGGAAATTACAGTTTCTCTGAAACTACAATTAACCATCTTATCAGGAATAGTGAATGGAATGTATCTATCGATTGAGCCTTGATATTAAAACAATATTAAACAGGTTATCTTCTTCATTACCCAGGTACTTGAGCCCAATACACTGTTTTTCCTGTCCCTTTGAATTAAATCGGACTGGCCCCTATAGCTAGATTTTGTTTTCTGTCTTTAACACTCCGTTTATGGCACAGAATGACACGAAAACAAACATTTATCGTTACGTCTATTGTTGAATGTTGACACCAGTGTTTTAAACAGGCTTTGGGTAATTGTAATTGTAATCCATAATCAGCTGTAATCGATTACATTTTTTCAAGTAATCATTGTAATCATAAATCAGTCAAATATCTGATTAAATGTAATTCAATTTAATCAATTACTTTTCAAAATACCGTTTAATCCTGATTACTCTTTGATTACATTCTGATTACAATTAAAAAAAATCTCAAAATGTGTTTATGGCCAATATATAATGTCTTAAATGAAAAAAAAAAATTTATTATTCATATTTTATAAATATATACCTTGTTCAAATAGTTATGTTTACTTAAGCATATTATAAAATATGGATATACATGTAATTTGATACCAACAAAATATTATTTTAATGAAATGTTTTTTTAAGTTGTTTTGTGAGGACATTATTACATGTTGAAATGTAGAAATGAATTGTGTATTAAGTAAAACTCACTGGTATATAAATTTTGTTTCTCTCATTCAAAAAGCCCTTGGAAAAAATCTGCTCAAGACTGGCCATATCATATTGAGTCCATATCAGCATTTTAAGCTATATGTGGGTACAAGGAATTATCTGATTTTCATTATGAAAAGTGGGTTTTGAGAAATGGTGTAATCATTAATTTAATTTAATCGTAACATTGACAAAATAATCGTAATTTAATCAAGTACATTGAAAGTAATAAGACCCATCCCTGATTTTAAAGGCCTTTATATTGCCTGTCTAAAGTTATGAGGTGTTGCTCAATGTTGGGTGCCACACGACGATCCTTACATATTCAGTTTCTTGAAGTAGTTCTGATACTCATTCATATATCTTGTATATGGCCACTGATTGAATAACTTTCCGTAAGCTAATAGAGAATCTGCAAAAAGTTAAGACCATCGTTTAATTGATTAATTTTACATTTTACAGATGTGCAGCTCACTTCAGAATTTACACAAAGCAAGTGAAAAGTGTCTCGAAAAGGTGTTTAAAAATTATGGCATGTTTGTGGCAAAACACCCCTTGTGGTTCATCATTTTACCGTGCATCATTAATGGGGCTTTAGCCTTTGGATTTTTTGGGATGAAGACAGAAAGTGGATTTGAACAGCAGTACACCCCAATGCCAAGCACTGCTAGTGAAAATAGGGATCAGGTAAATGTGTATAATTTGTACGTGCAGAAAGTTTATTATATCAAAATCAAATATTAGTTTACTTGCAACCAAGGTTTTTTAAAGTACGTAAGCAAAATATATGGAAATAGTCGCCGAGAAAAAAGTACGTGAATTTAGATTTATACATTTAACCTATGTCCATGTAAAGCTAGATACTCCTCTATTGGCTCAAGTGGAATGATGATGATGATAATAATAATATAAAAATTCGAAAAGGAACAGAAATCCATGCATAAAATGCCTTTAAAAATTACATTAAATCTACCTAGACCTGTTATATAATGCATTTTATATAAATTTGTTTATTATAATTGCAGGACAAAATCATCTAAATTCTTAAAGAACTTATCAAGCACAATTTGAAAAGTTTTACCACTTGCAAAGCGCTGAAAAGTATATATATTTAACTTTGTCCGTACGTAAGATTTTGCGGTTAGGTCCATTTCTAAGAAACAATTGAGATACATCAATGCTATTATATATCCCCACAATCCTCTTGTAAAGCTAAACAGAGTTCATTAAAAGGCGTGTTGACCTATATTTTTCGCATGAGTGACTGAAGTTTTGTATTTAATTTTATATCCTAGAGGTCCATGTTGTTACAAATGTATTTTTACATTATATAATGGATTTCTCTGTGTATCATTTTTACCTACAGTTCATGCTTGAGGGACTCAGTTTTGGGGTTTAGGTCCCTTTTCAGAAACCTATTGATACATATAAATGATATTACATCAATTCATTATAACGTACAACAAAAATGAGCAACATTTGAGTCAACACGACTTAAATTGTATGCTTGAGTGACATTATTATTTTTTTACATTTAGGCCTTTTTAGAGCTTATCGTAATACGTTAGTGATATTTAACAGCTACAGTCAACTTCAACTTAAATAGTCCAAAAAACCTGGTCATTTGACCTACATTTTATGTTTGAGTGATGTTGGTTAATTTTTTGAATTTTGGTGTATTACTAAAGAAATTCTTATGATATGTTAATGGTATTTCGCAACTAAAACACAATAAGCAATGTCACTATGACATTCATTTTATGCTTGAATGATTTTGATTAAATCTTGTGCAGTATAGTCTACTGACAAAAAACTAAGGTGACAACCTCAGTCGACTTTTTTAATATAACACATATAAGCAAAATATTAGACAGCATGACCTACATTTCATGCTTGAATGGCTCTGTTGAATTAAAGCCATTCATCGTAATCAGGACATAATGTGAAAATAAATTTCCTATTATAAATTATATATGGAAACTCTATGTTCATGAGGACGGGGTATCCGTGTCTTACAGAAATAGTCTCTAGTTTAAATTCAACACCGTCCTTTCATGTCACTCTCTTATTCTATTTTTTAACATTAAAATAAATCATTCTTTGATATCAATTTTGATACGCTGATTATGAACAGTGGTTCTCAGAGTCGAATGAGAATAATCCAAACAATAAAACTACTGACAAATTTGATAATAGTTTCCGCGTCACCAGAAGTAGATACGGAATATATGCAATCATTCTATTGAGAAGTTAATTCGAAAGAATTTCGGTTGAAAATTACACTTTTTGAAATTCAACCCCTGTGAGCCTCAGTTTTTGAAAATCTAAATTCTAAAACCTTAGCACCAAAACTGAAACAGTAACAATACATGGATCTACTGACGAAAGAAATCCAACGACTGTGAAAATAAACTGTTGTCATTCATTTGATTATATTTCGTTTCGTACCATGACGATCATAGAAGCAATATCATGAACTGAAATTTTTCTATTACGCGTTACAACAACGGCTATCAGTAAATATTGTTTAAATAAATATAAATGATTAAACTTAGAAATCTACATTCATTTGACTAAGTTAAACTTTTCTTAGAATAAGGTGAAAACTTAAGATTCTAAATTCATTTTAACTGAGTGAGTTAAATGTTTCGTTTGAATAAGGCAAAACCCATTGAACTTCAATTTTAACAAACACAAACATCTCAGAAACACCATATGTTTTAAATGTTCTTTTGCTTAAGTTGTTGTAGAAGCGGTTAATTTGATTGGTTAGAGTTAAAAAAAAACTAAAAATATTGTGAGCAAAGCTCACTACTTGATACCCAGCCTTACATAAGATACATGAAAGGAAATGTCAATATTTTGGATAGAAAAAACTCCAACAGCAGTGAGATGAGTTTCATCAAATCCCATTCAGTGGTTTTGGAGGAGTTGCGGATGACATACTGGTACCCCCTATCACAATGAATGGCAAAGTCCATGTGTTGGTATGGGAAACCCGAAATGTTGGTCAGATCAAAATCCAAAATAGGAGGTGCAGTACAGCATCATGTAATAAAGATCCTCTGAAAGTGTCATCAAATTCCATTCTGTGGTTTAGAAGGAGTTGTGGATGGAATCATGGTACCTCTATCACAATGAATGTCAAAGGCATCTAAAATAGGAGGTGCACTATGGCATCATGTAATAAAGATCCTCTGAAAGTTTCATTAAATATCATACAGTGGTGTAGGAGGAGTTGCGGATGGCATCATGGTAACCCCTATCACATTGAAAGTCAAAGTCCATGTTTTTCTATGGGAAACCCCAAATGTTGGTCGGATCAAAATTTAAAATAGGAGGTGGACTACAGCATCATGTAATAAAGATCCTCTGAAAGTTTCATCAAATTCCATTCAGTGGTTTAGGAGGAGTTGCGGATGGCACCATGGTACCCCTATCGCAATGAATGTCAAAGTCCATGCTTTGGTATGGGTAACCCCAAATATTCATCAGATCAAAATCTAAAATAGGAGGTGCACTATGGCATCATGTAATAAAGATCCTCTAAAAGTTTCATCAAATTCCATACATTAGTTTAGGAGGAGTTGAAGATGGCATCATGGTACCCCCTATCACATTGAAAGTCAAAGTCCATGTTTTTCTATGGGAAACTCCAAACATTTGTCCGATCAAATTCTAAAATAGGAGGTGCACAATGCCATCATGGGATGAAGATTCTCTGAAAGTTTCATTAAATTCCATTTAGTAGTTTATGAGGAGTTGCGGATACAAAGGTCGGACGAACGGACGGACGGGCGGACACAACGAATACTATATACCCCGCTAACAGTGCTGTTATACGTTCATGAATGTATCATCCCCACCTGGGTCTGTGCTTCGGCCAAGATATAATTTTTGCTTATATTTTTATAGATTAACTTTGATATTATGTAGGTTCTGAATTAAAGCTAGTTATCTTAATCCCTCTTTCATTAATAACATTTATATTTCTACATAAAGTGACACGAACTTATCTTCACAAAAACCTACCTGTCAATCCAGATGTGGTTTGAACTAAAACTCCTGTCATTCGGGAAAAAATTTTTGTCTGTCTTTTACTGGGATTGATTCAGAAACTAAAAGCGAGCATCGTGAAGCAAATTGAGCTCTAACCATATGGCAATTATTCATGGCACTTGTATCACGTGACTTTAGCAATTTTAATCAAATTACCTCTATTAGTTGTAGATTGAAAACGATAAAATTGTTTGAATTACGGATAATGGAGTATTTTACCGTCGGGCTCTCAAACCAATGTGTCTATGTAAACTTCCTTTGGTGGATATTTACAAATTGTTTGTTTAATGCTGGGAAAAGGGCTTCGGATTTGCAGTTTTACGCTATGGGAGACTTGAAATTATCATGTTTTAAAAACATTTTTGCCGAAAAGTTATGAAAGCAGGTGAGATAATGTGATTTCCTCATCAAATTCATCCCCCAAAGTGGTTCTCCATATGCGGGCAATTTATGTAAGAACTCGCCTTGTATCTGTATTTGTAGTTTTAATTTGTATTTTTTTTACCAGTTTTGGTTAAATCATATACACGGTGCGGAATGGTAGCGGTGTTTCCTGACTAAACGTGCTCAGAAATGGATTTTTTAGGGTGCAAAAATTGACCCCGTGTCAGGAAGTGGACTCAAGAGATAAAAATGTCGTACGTCTCCTTAAAAATATGATCACAGAATATCCCAATATGTATTATCTTTGTTTATCTATTTCTTTTCGTCAAATGTCTTCAAATAACTTCAAAAAGGCCTACACAAATGCAAGAAAATTTTTCAAGACATTTATCGATTCTTCTTATCGATTATCTTGTTTTTCTTTGACACAAAACGTAATTCATAACTGACATAGCGAACAACATATAGATCAAATTATAAAATGTGGTTGTTAATTGGAAAAAGTGGTTTTATCTAAAAGTATTGACAATGGAATTTTTGTGTTTAAAGCACATGGCTTAATTTTTTGGCAGCGGACTGATGGGGATCATTTGGCAACGGACCAATTGTGCTTATTATTATTATCATTTATAGAAGTAAGAGAAAGAAAGGCTTGTGGTTGAACAAGCCAAACAGAAAAAAACATTGCCATCATGAGATCATTATCCGTGTTTTCCACATATTAACGTATTATGATCAGTAATACGGATGCATGATATCAGCATTAGAAATGAACTACGTTCTTTTATCCTCCATTTTAATTTATTTTTTGTTTAATTTAATTATATTTCCAGGCCATTCATTCAAATTAAGCTGAATTTAGTCACAACACAAAAATCTTGAAAAGTAGCATGTACATGTGTCTATATTATGATTGTTTGAATTCAAGTTAAAAATAACATATCAGAGACGATGATTTAGAATCATAAAACCTTGATAAATATTATGTAAGATGTCAGATATAACGACCAAAACAATTAAAATGAAAATGAAATAGTAGTCAAATGAAGAATATTTGATATTACTTTTTAGCTCACCTGACCCAAAGGGCCATGTTAGTTATTGCCATCACTTGGCGTCCAAGATGACCGCCAGGCCGGACATAGTTTAACATAGGACCCTATGCGCAATTTACTTAAAGGTCTTCTTGTCTGAAACAAATGGGCCAATTGGAACAAAACTTAGCAGCAATGGTCTTTACGTAATCTTCTTTCAGAGTCATATCCGATGACCCCGACCGTCATCCAAGAGGGCCACCAAAGCTGAACAATTTAACATAGGACCCTACGGGAAATTTACTTAAAGTTATTCTTGTCTGAAACAACGTGGCCAATTGGAACAAAACTTAGCAGCAATGGTCCTTAGGTGGTCCTCTTTCAGAAATATATCCGATGACCCAACCCGTCATCTAAGATGGCCTTCATAGCCAAACATATTTTAACATAGGACTATATAGGAAATTTACTTAAAGATCTTCTCATCTGAAACCACTTGGCAGTATTGTCCTTAGGTGGTCCTCTTTCAGAATTGTATCCAATGACCTGGCCCGGCATCCAACATAGTTTAACATAGGACCCTATGGGGAATTTACTTAAAGGTCTTCTTGTCCTTTGGTGGTCCTCTTTCAGAATTATATCCCATGACACCACCCACCATCCAAAATGGCCACTACAGCAGAAAATTTTTAAACACAGCACGCTATGGGAAATTTACTTAAAGATCTTTTTGTCTAAAATAATGAGTTTATTCAATCCAGGTACTAGTCATAGGTACTTGGGGACAGGATAATTGTTTTTTTTTTCTCTCTCCAAAATCCAGTATTGTTTTTTAATTTTTATTTATCTTTCTGTTTTATGTGTTAAAAATACATAAATATACCAGAAAAAGCATTTGTTTAATATCCACAATGATTACAGATACATGTATACCTGGCATACAAGAGAGTCGATTTAGATAGTATAAACTTGCAATTGATAGTAAACAAATGTTTTTTTCAGTATATTTATGTATTTTTAACAGATAAAAACAAAAATGTACAAAATAATGGATTTCGGAAAAAAAGGGAGGGTAAAAAAAATGTCCTGCCCCCAAATACATATGGTAATAGTAACAAATTTACCAGTCGATTACGGTTAACCTTCGCTATCTTGAACGCATTTTAGTATAGACTTAGGATAACTCGAATAGACTTTATGAACCTGTACCAGGTAAAAAGCAAGATAATAAAATATATCACAAAATACCGAAATAAAATTTGATGCACTGTATGGCCATTTCGTTGACTGACAACTCATTAGCAGTGCTCGAGATCAAAATGTTGGAAATCCGGTTACAGATAAAGTGATGAAGTAATAAACACAACCATCAAAAACCAAAACAATTAAAACAAACATGAATCCAAACTCTAAGGATTACCTCTACATCAAAAAGAAGAGCCTTAAAAAATTCTGGTAAATTTTGTCAAAATTTTGAACGAAAAATTTAATGGCATGTAAGTGATTAATCATGCCAGGACAACAATTCTTGCTACTAGGCTGATTATGCCCTCGGGGACTTCCTGTCCACCAGCAGCGACATAGACCAGATAACGTACTCGTAAAAAATTCGATCAAGTTTAAATAGATTTGCTGGTTCTTGTGTGTTCGAGAGAAGCGTATACCTTATAATGGTATCAAAAATTTGTACTTATATTGTAAACATAACAACTGGTTTATGAAAAGCTGTTTAAATTAACTGATTTTTGACTTTTCTCGTTCAATATAAAGTCTCGTGTCTAATATTTGAAATAGTGTTAACATAAATTATCATAAAAAGTTTCATGGTCACGTACAAATTTAGGCATACTTACCAAAACCTCTTTTAATGCTTACATGACATGCATGATGTAAAGAAAACACAGTTAGTGCGATGCCAAAATCACTAATAGTCTGTTGCAATGAAAATCGTAGAAAAATGATATAATACCGCAAAATAGTAAAGATAACATTATTTCAAGGTAAGGAAAAGTTTCTTTGTTTGAAAATCTGTCCAATGGGGACAAAATATACTAAGAATCTTCAAATATTTACTTAAATAATAGGTTTCAAGCAACAGGGCCCGTATTTTCATTCATAGGTTTCAAGCAACAGGGCCCGTATTTTCATTCATAGGTTTCAAGCAACAGGGCCCGTATTTTCATTCATTATGTTGAAGATGATTAAATAAAAGAACGGACCTGCTCAAGCAAATGTGTAAACTAATTTACAAACTAAAAACACTTTAAAATTCAGTGAAATTAACCATTTATGGACAAATAGAAAAATAACCCTTATTTGATACACCTACCCTCTCGTTTTTTATACAAAAAACCCCCCGAAAAGTCCGCTACCATTCCGCACCGTGATATAGAAGTTATACTACGGTTACGCTTCAGGTTTTTAAAGCGAAAAGGCCGAAAATGTTCAATGTTCATTTTCACACGAAAGGAAAGCTAATATTGTGTAGAATGTACCTATATGCTGACAATTTGCTTATGAATTATAAGTGAATATTTGCATTTTCATATTTGGGGCAAGTATAATGCTTTGTAATGATTGTCGTCAGAGAAAACCAAAATGGCAGCTATGCAAATTAGCAAAGCACCATCAATTTTGCCATATGCAAAACACAAGTAAATATTCTTAGCTGTATAATGCTGGCTTGAATGTCGTATTGTCTTGAATTGCATCGACTGCGTTTCGTAGAATAAACTTCATGAAAAAAGACGCTTTAAGATCAAATAAAACATATGCAGATTAATTGTGCTTATGTTTGCTGTTATAAATGGTCGTTTTATTAAACCGTCTAACGGGAGATGAAAGAAAAAAGCATCGTCTTTGTATTTTGGTCTTATGGAATTTGCCCACTGTTTTATATCTTTTTTGATAATATATATATATAGTACTGTATTTTCATACAGATGGTTGAATTTTCAAAATCAGGGCCCCACGGATTGAATTTGGAAAATTGTTTATTTGATCATGTGATATAAACTCCTCTTTCATTTTAAACATTATGCATATTATATCGATGTAGTGTCAAACAATGTTTGAGAAAACAGGCAAGGTTGTAGAATTTTGATTTTAAAAAATTAGGCACCACGGTATAAAATTTAGACATGTGAATTTAAGAATGCAACCTAAACTCATTATTCATTTTTCATTTTATGCATATTATTCCTATACATATATATTTATGTTGATGAACGATAAGGCTTAAGAATTTAAACACACCGAAGCAAGTAGCTACATGTACATATGTCTGTCCTACCCTGTCGATCTGTCATCAATTTAATCTATAGTATGTTTTCGTATGGTAAATTTGAAAACTCTGAGTATGAACTTCATTGGGCAAAATTGACCTTTTCTAGAGTTTACCTGTTGTTGCCATTTTTAATGTATATTTGTTACAATGCGTTGGTGTTTTTTCACCTTCCGAAGATTTTGTCACGGGCTTATCGGATAAAAATGAATCCACAGATTAGCTATTATAATAACATCTGTGTTATTTTTGTTTATTGCTATTTCGTAGAATTTGCAGTGCACGTGTCGTTTCAATATTGAACATGTTGAAACTGACAATTTAAATTATGGTGCACACTCAAATATTGATTTCAAGTCTGCGATTATTAAGGAAGAAAATTTTCTTTTAGGTGTAAGATGATAAGATTAAAAAATGCTAATATCTTTTTAGGTAAGAAGTTTGGTTACAATTGATACCACTTCAAACTTTCACAGCTATAACTTACCCGACTCCGGATATTACGTAAGCGTCATTGTAGAACGTGTTGATGGCACTAATATTTTGCATACTGATTGGACTGCGACTATAAGACCAGAGCTGATAACTATATATTCATTTGTAAATTCTACTGTTTTCACTGAAAATGGAGTGTCATATAAATATAATGGTATTTGTGCAAAACTTTCTTCAGCTTGTGTTATAGAAGGTGAGCTGATATTCAGTCAAGCTTTTGCAAATGACATTCAAGCAGGCAGTATTTCCTACCCCACGTACTCATACTCAGGTGCCACGGTTTATATTGACAGAATAGTAGGAGATGTTGAAATTAACACTGCCACCAATAATATAATCTCTGCAACAGCATTGAAACTGATTTTCTACTTAGAAAGTAATCGGAGTGACATATCTAGAAATTGGGAAAAAGAGTTCGTCAAAAAGATTTCGAATTATTCAGGAACACACTTGCAAGTCAAATATGCATATTCGGACAGCCTAGATGATGAACAGACTAAACCTGTTGAAGATGCCCAAAAGACATTGTTAATAGGGGCGCTTGTGGTTAATATTGTTCTTTCAAGCCTTTCGCCATGTTCACTGATTACGTGCAGCTCTGTTGCAAACAGGTTTATCCTAGGTCTTACAGGGACACTTGGAACAGCGTTGGCAATTGTGGGATCATTTGGACTGATCAGCGCTTGTGGTGTCCCATTTAATGACAGTGCTGGTGCTATGCCGATTCCAATTCTGAGTATGATTTTCCTTTTTTTAGTAGAAACAGATAAAAAAATTAAATTATAAAATAAACTTGGATTCTAAATTTTAAGAGGCTTCAGATGCCATCATAAATTTCTGGAAAGCATTAAGACACATCAAAGCATTGTAAGCATGTAAATTTCAATTTTACATTTTAAAACCATGATTTGGTTCTCAGCTGCATTACTCTTTTACATGTGAACGTTTTAGTGTCAAGCAAGATAAGGTTTAAATATGAAATAAAAATGAATCGATAATTTGTTGATGTTTGTACGCTAATGAAGTACGTATATTATATATTATGCGAATACCAATTTGTTTGCAATTTATATTTTGTCCGTTAATGATCGATCGGTAATGGTGAAGACTAACAACATCAGATCAAACTCTAAATAAAAAAGGCACATAAAGACAAGATTTACTCGAAGGAGATCCTTTGTAGTTTCTATAAATTAACTGCGTTATTTCTATGCCTTTTAAGCTCACCTGGCCTAAAAGGCCAAGTGAGCTATTCTCATCACTTTGCGTACGCCGTCGTCGTCGTCGTCGTAAACTTTTCACTTTTTCATCAACTCCGCTGAAACCGCTGAGCCAATTTAAACCAAACTTTAGATGAATGGTTCTTGGATGGTCCCCTTTAAAATACGTGTTCGGTTTTCCTGTGCGCCATCCTATATGGCCACCATGGTCGGACATAGTTTAACCTTGGACCCTATGGGAAGTTTTACATTTTCGTGATCTTCTCTGAGACCTTTAGGCCAATTTGAATCAAGCTTTGGTGGAATGGTCCTTGGGTGGCACCTTTTAAAACTCATGTTCGATTTCACCACCCCCCATCCAACATGACCGCCATGGCTTGACATAGTTTAACATATAGCCTATAGGAATTTTACATTTTCGTCAACTCCTCTGAAACCACTGAGCCAATTTAAACCAAACTTTAGTGGAATGGTCTTTGAATAATGTCCTTTAAAATTAGGTTTTCCCACCCGCCATCCAATATGGCTGCCATGGTCGGACATAGCTTAACATTTGGCATTTTAAGACTTTCTTTATCTTTTCTTTATTATAGGTAAAGACAAACTACAAACAACAAAAATGTTCAATAAAGTAAGATCTACAAATAAGTCAACATGACCAAAATCATTGATTGACCCCTTATATATGTTGTCCTTTAAAGACGGCGTCTGGCGTAAACTTACCTTTAAAGATCTTCTCTGGGCTAAATGGGTCCAAACTTTGGTGGAATGGTCCTTGGGTGGCCCCCTTCCAAAAGTATGTTCGGCAGCCCGACTTCCATCTGCTGTTACTACAAATAGAAAATGGTTGGGTTAAATCTTTTATGAAACTACAAGGCCAACTTCGCAGTAATGGTCTTTAGGAGGTTCACTTTCAGAATAATGTCCGAGCTTAGTTTAACATAGGGGCCCTATGGGAAAATTCCTTGAACAATATTCTTGTCTGAAACCACTTAACTCGCACTAGACTCGGCAACAATGGTCCTTATATGGTCCTCTTTCAGAATTGTGTCTAATGACCCGGACTTTCAACCAAGATGTCCGCCGCAGTAAACTTAGTTTAATATAGGACCCTATGGTATAATTCATTTAAAGATCTTCTTGTCTGAAACCACTTAGCCAGTTGGAACAAGACTTGGCAGTAATGGTCCTTAATTGTTTCTTTTTTAGAAATGTATCCATTGACCTGGACTGTCAACCAAGATTACTGCCAGCTGAACTTAGTTTAACATAGAACCATATAGAAAACTCGCCGAATTGACTGCAACATATAAATTTATAGTTCTGCCCAAGGTGAAAAGTTAAATGCAGGTGAGCGATACAGGCTCTTGAGAGCCTCTAGTTAAATTTCAATATGAGAAATCTTTTCCAGATATTGCAGTGGTTTACATGCTGATACTGCTGTCTTGCTTATCGAACACAAGAGAACAGGGCGTGGAAGATAAAATTGGTGATATTATGAGGACTGGTGGGATATCTATAACAATTACATCAATAATATATGTGATAGCTTTCTTTGCGGGAGCATCCTCTGATTTTCCGGATGTCCGAAATTTTTCAATATATACAGGTAATTGGATTCTGCATATTTACTCAAATTGATGCAATAAACCCTTTTCAGCTCTTCTAACCTTAAAGGGTTTTATATATCGGCGTCATCTGTCATCTATATGCCAATGTCATATCTTATTATCAGAAAAATAAGAAAAAAAAATATTGCAATAAATCAAACCAAACATTAGCCTATGTGAGACTACTATTCGCATGCTTCATTCAGTTTTTTTTATATTTGAGGCATTATAATTGATTTTTAAACTTATCTTTCAAATTGACAGAGTAATATAAATTGTTGTTCTTTAATGCTGATATTCTCCTAGCCAAACGGGCCTTTTCATTCAAACTAATTACATTGTAGTTTTCAATTCCAATTAAGTATATTTTTGAATAACCAGTTATATCCTTCTCTCGTTTTCATACATACGATTGAGCGTGTGACGCATCAAACCACACTCATACGATTCACAAGTTACACGCACACGATTCACACGATACACGCACACGATTCGCACGTTACACGAAAACCACACTATGCACGTTATACGATTTTCAATCATGCGATTTCCGATCATGCGATTTCTAAAAATTTGTGTTTGTAAGATGCGAACGGAATATAACGAAAACAATCAATTAAATTTTATGCCAGATATGAATAGCAGTGAAATATTTAAACTTGTATCTGATTTAAAATAAATAAGTAACATAAAAAGAAGCCGGATTTATTAAACGGTCCACAATTAACTTTTGTTATAAATTCAAATATTTATATGTATATGCTAACACTTTTAATGACAAATTTATTAAACTTATAAATTAACTGTAAAGTTGTATTTTAAACTCATTTAAAATCAATAAATATTTTCATGTTATTTTAATCTAATTAGCTAGGGCATACTACCCAAAATTGATATGATAATAATAAAGTTGTCAGAAAAATAAACATTACGCCGCAATTATGGCTGCTTTCAAACAAAAGAAATCATGTCACCGGAGTGTGTTTTACGAACGTCTACTGGGCTAAAACAACATCTGATTAGAAGAGGGATTAAGAATTCCCCTGAAGGGACAAATACATATTCACCTGTACATCTACCTCAGATGTAAAATGATTTATGGTATAAATTGTAAATATATTTAAAGTATTGTATTAACTGTTCATATATATTAATATATAGTTAATATGAATATGATGCTATTTATTTTTATTCATTTAAAATATAATTAATCCTTAAGTGAATATCTTTTTTTAATATTCTCTATGTAAAACATTTGTACATAAAATATATTTATAATATAACTTGAAGTTTATCTCATAATGTAACTCTTAATGTATAAATTTGAATAGAATATTTATTTTGTCAATAAATTGTTTTTAGTGATTTATTTTATTTTCAGTAAATACACTATGTACTTGACTTTATTAAAGAAAAATATTTGGCCATGTCAAATTTCTTGTGTATTTCTTTCTACATGTACAATCAGAAATCTCATCTCGGGAAAATGTACAGTTAAATAGACATTTTACCTTCATAGAATCTCTTAATCCCTTGTCGAATTAGATGTTATTTTAGCCCCGTAGTCGTCCGGGGAAGTAATAGTGTTTGTAACATAATAACCAAATAAAAACTTGTGTAAAAGATGTACTACCAAGATATACATTAATAAATGATATTTGTCAAAACATTTAAAAAATCGTCAGATTTCAAGAATAATTTAAGATATTTGTAAAAACAAGTTAAAGCTTAAATGAGAGGACAAATATACAAAAGGAGCAATTTGCAAATATTGTATGCAGGTCACATAATCAATTAATTTAGAAAATATTTTTATTTAATATATTCTTTTCAAAACATGTAAATTGAATAATTCACATTAGTCAAAGAATAAAATTCTGTTCGGGATTATTAATATCAACGTATTCAAATATTTGACACCTGTGAAAGTTCATTCCAACAATATTTTGATTCGAGTTTGAAATATGTTTTGATTGGAATTCACACATTTCAAAATCTGTATCAACCAATGAAATCTCATACATGTGACACGATTCAAATAGCATGTTTCTAACCACATACAAAACACGATTCGTACGTTACAGCACGTCTCGCACGTTACACGATGATATTTGTCAAAGAATTAAAAACTTCGCCAGATTTTAAGAATAATTTAAGAAGATGTTTTTAAAACTATAATGTTTAATTTGCAAATGTTATATGCAAGTTATATGATCATTTTATTTCATTTATTTTTTGAAATATTTTTATCAACCTGAAATAGTTGAGAGTAGTGCCTATCATTTCATCTGGCCTTCTCTTTAAGCTTAGGTTTTGGTTACCAAGTCTGTTTGTAACAAAGCTGATATCATAAATGCTTTAACCAGGATGGTTTGTTTTCTAAATCAAAATTACTTTTTTCTACAGAAAGAAAAATAAGTGAGAATTTCTTGTATTTTGGGTATTTTTTTCAAACCAAATAAATTAAATATGTACATGAGCAATAGAAAAGAAAAAAAAATCTTTGAGGGATAATAAATATCAACATTTTCAAATATTTGACACCTATGAAAATTCGTTCAAACAATATTTGAATTCAACTTCGAAATATGTTCCGATCTGAATTCACACATTTTAATACATACACGTTACACGATTCAAAATGCACGTTTTTTAACACACGCACATGATTCGGACGTTGCACGCACACGATCCGCACGTTACACGGACCATTTTCGCACGTTACACGATTGTTTTGGTGATTTACACGTTCAACCAAGTCTATTAACAAACATGCAATTTTAATACCTTATAGTTCCAACATTCAGACATATCCAAATAAGGCTGATACACGTAACATTGTAAAAACAAATCAGATCTCAAGAGTATATTTCCTAAATTAAAATGTAAGCCTACTTAAAATTTGGATTCAACATCATGTCGTTCATACACTGTCCATCTTTTTTTTCAGGATGCGCTTTTCTATTTATCTACATGACCTTCATGACATATTTTATTGGAATCATATCAGCTTGCAACAGATTAGATTTTTTTAATCCTCCTGAAAGGGATATCGAAGGACCTATAGGACGGTATCTCAAAATATGCATTCTATCGGCTCTCAAATACAAGCCAGTTCATATTATAATTGGCATTCTTTGGGCGATTATTTTTGCAATTGCTATATGGGGAACGACAGGATTTAAAAAGGACCTTGATATGAGGGATCTTGTTTATAAAGATTCGTATTTTTATGCTTACTTTGGCACTGATCAAAGAAAATTTTCCCAAAGTCTAATTATTTCGTTGAACTTTAACAGTAAGATAGACTATAGATTAGCCGATATATTCAACCAAATCGAAACGCTAATAGCAGACGTTAAAGCACACAACCAAACTATTGATGATTTTCTTATTTCATGGCTTCATTCGTATAGATCATCGGTCAGTTACAACGGTGCTTCTGATGCTCTTTTTATCACTGGTCTTACAACTTTCCTTGGCACTGGAGATGGCAGTGGATTTACTAATGACGTAACTATTGTAGATAACTCAGTAACTGCTTCTAGGTTGTATATACGTACAACTTCTTCGACATCGTTTCCCGATCAAGCAGAAATGATGAAAGAAATCCGCAAAATTGTTGATTCATCATCACTTCCGGTGTTTGCATATGCTCCTGAATTTGTCCTCTTAGAACAGTATACTGAAATTCGTAGTGAGACTATTATATATCTTGTTGCGATTTGTCTCCTAGTGGTTTTGCTAGTAACCACTGTTTTTATGTTTTTTCTACCGTTGATTAATCTCTTAGTTACCACAAATGCTGTTATAATAATGGTGGAAATTATTGGATATGCACATTTCTGGGGACTTACTCTCAATTCAATCACGCTTGTCCCTCTTCTAATGTGTTTCGGATTATGTGTAGAATTTAGTTTACACATCTGCCGTGCTTTTGTTAAAGGAAATGGTGATAATAGCACTGAACATATGGCAAAAGCAATTGACATTGCTGGTGGACCTATTTTTATTGGAACTATTTCTTCAATTATAGGTTTATTATTTCTTGCAGGATTATCATCTTACATTTACTTTTCTGTTTTTAAAGTTATGTTCCTGGTATTACTTTTTGGTCTCGTGCATTCATTGTTTCTTTTGCCAATTGTTTTGATATATATAAGACCAAACTGCAGTGGTGAAAATTATGCAGTTGGTAATTAAGAAATAATTCATGGCATACTGTGGTTTGTTAGGAGATTTTTCCACGTGTTTGCCTATTTTTGTAAAATGTTTACACTGAGAGTAGTGCAGCGGAGCGAGGGGTAAAATTTACAAAATAATAAACATTGAGAAGTTGTAAATCGTACTTTTGCTATCAACAGACCACAGAGCATACGTATGACTGAGAGTGTACAAAAATAACAACATAGTATACTTTGCACGAAAATAAATAATAAATTCACATATTAACTTACTCGTTTTTTTTTGATTTTGCTCTTTAGCCTTTTGGACTGTTGTATTGGTTTTCAAAATTTTAGGCCATGAGCACAACTGATGAGGCGTTAATTGACGAAGTGTGCACCTTTTGTGCATCAAAATTGGTATCAACGAATTTTAATTCAGACAATGTATTAATACGATTATCTTTCTTTTACTTAAGCTAAAAATGTTAATACATTCTAAGTTTGTCCCCGATTTTGCCGAATTCAAGTCAAGTCAGTACACTGGTATTGTCTTTATACTGTAATATTTGGTGACATTAATGGACATTACTACCAATTTCAAAATCATATCAAAACGTTTGTTAACCTCAAGAGGCCCCAATTGATTTTGCGCGAAAACTCCTTTCAAAGATAAATGAGCAATTATACTATTGATAGTTGCATAAGATAATGTAAAACAAAGAAAACTTTAGGTGCAAAAAAAGGACAAATATACCTAAGGAGCAATCAAAAAACCTTAATCCATTGGACAGACAAACCCGGGAAGACGAAGGACATCATGCCTTCCTGGCAGAAAACAAATATTGTTTTCAACAAAAGAAATTATGTAACAAGAGAAGACATATTGCAATTTTGTTCTAGGGATTTAAGTCAGTAACTTTGTGCATTTGAGTCCCATCAGTCAGGCTATGTAGGTGTGGACTAAATGTTTTATACTGTTAACGCATTTTGACTGCTCAAATAGAACGATTGCAGCCGATAAAACTAAATATTAATACAAGATTCACACACACACACACACACACAGAGAGAGAGAGAGAGAGAGAGAGAGAGAGAGAGATTTTCCGGCCTTAGAAATATCCCGTTGTTAGAACGCGAACTGAAATACCAGCAACACATTTTATTGGACATGGGAAGGTGATTCGTTAATTCATGTTAAATGATAGATTCTTTTCTTTTGGGTCTCTTGAGGGTAATACAAATAAACGTAAAGGGCTTATAGAAAGATATCTCAAAAAGAATCTCGAATATATGCCAATCCACCTTGTAGTCTGAATCATTTGGCGATTATATTGGAATTGAAATTTTGGGAAGGCCTCAATTTAAAAAGGACCTTGATATTAGGGATCTTGTTGATAAAGATTCGTATTATCATTAATATGACACTGATCTAAGAAATTTTCCTGGAGCTTCATTGTTTAATTTACCAAGGCATCTACAGGTACTTCAATACTTGAAATCAATGTATTGGTCATAGACACACATGTAAGTTATATCTTTGTAATTAATCAGACGTTTAAGTCATTTTGTTTTCTGCTCTTATACGTTTCAATCTTTAAGCATCTTACAAAATTACCTCAATATTTAATTATGGATAGCATGTATGTAAACAAGTTATTTGCTTTCCATGCCTTTTGGGTTAAAAGCACATAAACTGGCATTATTTCTGAGCTGGTTACTATGAAATTAAACATGCAACTAGGAAACATGTAACGGCATCTAATTGCCAAAGAAATTTTAAACTATTATTTAACAATAATATTTACTGAATAAAAGTAAAGTTCCAATATGTTAGAATAGAGGTTACATATGACAGATTTTAAAGAAAAAACAAAAATATGAACGAGTTTTTATTGGTGCTGAGTCAATTCAAGAAATACAAAAGGGATATTCGAAGATAAGTTATATAAAGGGTAATTGGCTATTCATTATCTTATTCGCGTAATACTATTTTTCATTATAAATGGCTGATTTATGGTTTTCAGAAAATATTGGTCACGACTGTTTAAGATCAGGTTAATGGGAAAATAAAAAAGGTTTTAATCTGAGCTCAAATAAATATATATCACGTTTGAAGAATTCAGTTTTGAATATACAATGTACGTGTATATCATTTAAATATTAGAGTTCAACTTCAGAAACTTGATGTTTACATAATTTGTCGTACTCAATATTATCCAAAAGGAGAAACAGAAAATAATTTAGGTTTACATTTAAATTTTATTCAAAATATTATGACGGAATGTTTCACTTGTCAATATTAATTATTAAATCAATCATAGGATCCAATTAATAAATTCTATCTTTACCTGATCAGATAATACACCTCGTTTGTTGGTAATCTTTTTATACGACACCTAAAATAGATTTAGTTTAAAAAGTTGTTTTGTTTCCATGATAAGATCTAAGAACCTTCGGCACAGAAACTCTTACTAGTTTTCATGATCCTGTCTGAATTAATGTAAGATAATTTCGATGACAATTTATTACTCTCAATTTCTGGATGAATATTTGTCACATGAAAATTCCGCCAATTTGGTCAAGTTGTAACGAGAGTCTTAAGCCGGATTCAAGTTTCGTCTTTCTATCTCTAGACGATTTCGTTATTTAGTGACTAATTCGAAATAAATTTTCTTCCATAACTCTGGCCTCAGGACACTTATCAATATTCCGAAACCTTCGGCACAGACACTTCTTATAGTACTTATAATAATTTTTGGTACCTGTATTGGTCTATATGATATATTTACTTACTATGTTAAGTTAATTTTTTCAAATTCCCAAATTTTTCTTCACGTCTTAACTTTTCGAAGATTAACCTATAAATGGCAATTGTGCGCAAAAATATAGTATCTGAGTTGATTTTATTGTACCATTCATCAAATTACTGCTAGTATTCCCCCTACCTAAAAAAGACTACAAGAATATTAATATTATTCTAGTTTTGGGTTGTATCTGGCTCTTTTGTGAGTGTTTATAGAGTAGGGTCTTCCTTTGCATTCTGTCCTGTCTCCTTGAGGTCAAAAGGCCGGGGAGTGCACATAACCGGAAGTCCATAGAATGATTTAATTATCTTCCATTTCACTAGGCTTCGAGGTGATTTATTGTTTGGACATACCACCGCTAGATCTAGGACCGAAAGGGTATACATGATCGACAGTGCAATGTCATTGTTTAGGTATCAACTTCATTTCCGCGTTAGTCGTCTAGGTGGTCAAGGAATCGTATATAAGATTTTCCGTCGAGCGAACTGAAATATTACTGCCACCACCGAGTGAAGATAGTAGTGGCCAAAAGGATCGAGAGAAAACAAACAAAAAACAAAAACTAAAAGAAAAAATAAAGCAAAAACAGCATTCCCATTGCATAGTACATCAGCAGAATCAGTAAAGACCGAAATGCACACTTGAGTATGTTTCTGAGCAGCGACGAACAATGCGGGTATAGTCAGAAGAATCCAAGGGCAGAGTGAGAATAGACAGGAACAAAGAGCACAAACTACGCATGCATTTACTTTCCGCTGACACAAATCAATACAGATAAATGCAAAGGGAAATATGTCCCAAATTAACTCTGACAAAAGAAACCATCCAGAATAAAAACCACGGGATAAGGGGAGGTAACCAGGTAAAGTTTTCACGGGTTGGCCTTTAGAAAACGGAATGAAACGATCTCTCTTACGCTCCAGGTTTAAAAATTGCGCGAAACTTTCTCCCTTATACTTCTTGTAATGTCCAAATCGTGAGCAGTGCCCGATCAGTTGAACTTTTCTAAAGTGCGCATATACATTTTACGTAAGGAATTCATTCATCAAACTCGACTTTCGTATTGGATTTCTATGATTTTGTCCTTATTTATTGTCAAACTAGATGATTTATTTTGCAGATTATTTCCCCATTTATTTGTTATTATTAAAATAAACTATAGAATTTAGGTAGCATTAATTAAAAAATAGCAATCCAAAGATACTAATATTAGATATAGCAAACATGGCAAATTCACACTATGCCGCACACGACGCATCCCAAGGAGTTACCTCTCATCAGCACAATTAAAACCGATTGATTGATATTAAGATTGATGAAAAACTAAGTTTGATACTTGGTACTTGTTTGTGAGTTCTTGGTAATGTTTAACGACTATAACAGACACTGGCAGTTAAAGTAATACTGCAGTACTCTAATTTCAGAAAAAAGTACGTAAATAAATAAGTACAGACAGATTTGAATTACTGGAAAAAAGCAATTATTTTAGGTGCCATTTTAAGATTTTGGTTGAATAACCAAATTATTAAAGTCAGCAAGGGGAAATATAACTACGAATTCAGAATCTGCAAACCAATGAACTGTGTTGAAACCGCAAAAGTTGTAGGTTTCAAAATGTCGAATGAAGGGTAAATCATTTTAAAACCACTTTATAAAAGTGGTACGAACTTTTTATTTGTAATTATTTGTATCTTCTAAATTTCAATTTATTAAAGCAAAACATTGCTGAAGAACATCATGAACAAATGGAGATAAGTATGATAGCAAAAATCTTTGTAACGATTTTATAGACAAGAAAACTTTCTTTTAGAAATGGTCGAAATATAGAATAGAGAATGAAAACGGGGAATTCGACACAGAGACAAAAACCCGACAAAAGAGCAGAAAACAGTTCTAGGCTACCAATCGGTCTTCAAGTAATGTGAAAATAAAGGGAAGATTGACGGTACTTGACAAACGGATCAAGCGTTCCGATTTAGAGCCACATATCTACATGTGTACGACTGCACATGTATTAGATATGATCAAACCTTCCAGAAGTGTCTTGGTTAAAAGAATAAAAAAACACATTTTATAAGGAATCTACGAAGGTTGCTATAAGGGCTGAATAATTTTTTTAAACTTTCATTTAAAAAAGTACCACTGAAACATGAAAAAACATAAGACATTCTAGAATGTACCTTATGTCTGCGTTTCGTCTGATAATTTGTGTTTCAAACACCCTATCTGAAACAGTTGTTTGACGGCATTGTTCACTCTCGAGTTCTGTTAAAGCTTGTTGTTTCTATGTGTCAAATACAGTGATATGACGGACTGACAGTTTACGACAGTTCAGTGCTTTCCAATATACCTTATTAATAGATATAGTCGCTTACAATGTTCATCAGACACACTGTCATTGAAGAAAATGACCAAGCTATATCATTAGTTGAAAGATAAAGACAACTATATAAATTTTCACTCAAAAGTGATATTTTTCTGTTTTCGCAAACATTAAGGCTAAAGTTTGTAGTGACTAACAAATATAATTGGCAATTACTTGATTGCCAAGTAACAAGGAATATTTGTATTGAAATAGTTAATGTCAGATATGACAAATTACTTAAAACGTTCGAAAAGTTCTCTGCTTATATAAAGATTTTAATACAAGTATAATATAATATCCTGTAGAAACTATTAAAAGTAAAAATACTTCATACTTAAATAACTAGGATCCACCAGCAGAGGCAGGAGTTTCAACATAACAATCCAAAGATACTAATATAAGATATAGTACATTTATACTATGCTGTATACGACGCATTTCAAGGAGTTACCTCTCATCAGCAGCATTAAAACCGAACCATTTGGAAGACCAAAAACCAAACTATATTAAACAAGAAGTACTTAACCAAAAATCCCGAAATAGGAAGCCAAATTTCAGCTAAGGAGATCTACCATGTACAATACAAGGAAGAAACCCTTAGTATTTCTATTATTTTTTGAATTTTGCTACATACTAGTAATTTCTGTAACAAATCAATGAATAATCATGTCAGACAAGTCTGACGACTGGGTTGGCGAACAGTTAGTTGCCAGACACCCTTGGTGGTTCATCATTATACCTTCCGCCATTAATGTTGGGTTAAGCTTCGGACTACTAAAGATGGATACTATATCAGGAATCGAAGAACAGTACGCTCCAAATCCAAGCAAAGCCGGTGAAAATAAGGATCAGGTATGATATGCGCCTAGAAAGTATTAAATCTAAATACGATAGTATTTACAAGGGTTTATTGTAATTCCAGATTTTCCAATGAAAAAAGTTTCAGAAAGTTGCTAGAATTAAAATGTTGTCATTTTTTAGTTTCCTCATGATTTTTGTTCTGATTGAAAATGTCTTTCGATGGTCGGTTTATGTCAGTGATGAAATCATCAAACTGTTTGAAATATCAGAAAAAAAGATATTAAAATATTAAATAAATGTATATGTGTTCGATCTTTTCTATGTAAGGCAATCCATTCTATGTAAAATTGTTTTTGTTCGATTAAAATGACTATGGCATAACTTATATACCGATAATGTGAAAAGTTATACCACTATGATGAAGTACAATTATTTTCTAGAACTTATATTATTTTACAATCAAAATGCACACCTAAAATTAACATTTATGTCTACTGTTATTTCTTAACTTATTTAAAAAATATGTGATGCACTGTTGTGCATATTGTTATAGTTTCCGTCATAATTTCCAAAACAGTCAAAAAGAAACAATAAAGAAAAGTCAATAAATAATTGGGAAAGGAAAATGCAGAGAGTGTAAAACCGAAAACCATCTCATGGGGATGCATGAACATGTTAAATTCACATACGCATTGTATGCTGCTGAGCCGATGCTGTGTCTGCCCGAGTGTTTTATCCCCCCCCCCCCCCCCCCCTCGGTCTTTGCTATGGCAACTACACGAATTGTGACCTAGATTGCACTTTTGACTGATTGCATTTCTTGTTTCATTTTTAAAATTGATATCCTAGATCTGGACGAGTTTCAAGGTCTTAGGGATGTTGTGTCGTAGAGTCTTGCTTTAAATTCTCATAAATTAATCATTGAGCTTGTTCAGTGGAAGTAGACCTTATCTTGAATTTCCCTACTTTCAGTTTAGGTTTAATTTTGAGATTTTCATTCTGTCTGCCTCAAAACAAAACCTAAAAAACAAAAAACAAAAAAAACCCCCAAAAAAACCCAAAAAAAATTGGTCCAGGTACATGTATCTTCTGTACGTAATCTTATTTTATTTTAGTATAACACGTACTGAATTAATTAGGTATTGCTGTTTCCTTTATTTAACTACAGATAAGGGACAGGATTGAGATCTCATACACTTGGTTAACCTCAATCCTTTCATTTATCGCAACGATATTCTCAGCGGTATTCTCTCGTCAATTTTGTGTAGTAAGTGTTCTCTAAGAAATACCGTGATTAAAAAAGGTGCGTCTGTTAAGTTCTATTCGAATGTAATTGTTCAAAGATAATTAAGTCACCCTTCATACATTCTTTACATTTGTCTGAGCATAATTTTTCTTTTATGCTAAATATTTTCCGAAAACAATAGTTAGAATTCATCATCTAAAACTAACAAATTTTTCGATACCAATTTTGATTCACAAGATGTGGAAACTTGTCGATTAAACTCTCATCAGTTGTTCTTAAGGCCTAAAATGTTTAAAACCAAGGAAATATTCCAAAAGTTGAAGAGCGAATTAAAAAAATACCAAAATTAGCAAAAGGGTAGCGCCAAAAAAATTTAGGACAGCGCTGTGCACGAGGTAGATACTCCTTAGTTTTCACAAAATCGAACAGAAAATTTAAAGTATTCAATTTGGGATAGTATTAAAATACTAGCAACTGAGCTGGGAATACACCCGAGAACTTCGCGTCCATCAGCAGTGGTATTGACTCATGATCAGTAACAATAATGCATTCTTTGATACAATTAAGATTTTTTTAAAGTATGCATAAAGTGCATAATATCATAATCATAACACCTCATGCATAAGTGCTTTAAATAAATTATTAATATATGTAGTGAATCAGTAAATTTATTGTCAAAAATATTTTTTTCCTGATAGTCTGTCCAAAATAGGTTCCCAGCTACAGCAGGCAATTGAAAGTTGACATTAGATTTTATTGCACCTAATGTTTTGATGATTTTTTTTAGTCTCCAGTGTTTGTCTCGAGCTTATCTGACAGGGCCTAATCAACAAATATACATGCGTATTACGTAATAAATGTATCATTTTATCACATCTTGTCCGTATTCTGCTAGTACCTAAAATGGCAGTATACATCTCATTCCAATATGTACATGATAAAAAGTAATTGTTTGAATAGTATTAGCCAAAGCTTGACTGTAAGTCCAAAAGAAAAAAGTGAAATAATATTTTATCGTAAGTCTTTCAGATTGCGTTGTTGAGGGTGGGCTGATATTCAGTCAAGCGTTTAAGAATGATCTGACCGCCGGCAGCATTCCGTAACATACCTAAGTGACACGGTTTATATTGATAGAATAGCAGGAGGTGTTGAAATTAACACTGCCACCAATAACATAATATCCGCAACAGCCTTAAAACTAACGTTTAATTTAGACAGTGAACGGAGTGCCATTTCCAGAAGCTGAGAACTCGCGTTTATCAAAAAGATTGAACAGTATTCAGGTACAACTTTGAAATATGCCTATTCTGACAGTCTTTAGGCACTGAAAATACTACGTTAACACGATTGAATCGGATCATGTCCACCACCATTAAAACCATCATTTGCATTCGCCTACAGTTGAGATCAGTTCTAACCTCTCAACTATTTTGTCAGAGAGGACGGTTCTAGAACCATTCTAGAAAGGTCCCAGTGTACAGTACGGCTCAATTAAAACATCACCTCAAGTTAACTTTAAGTAAACATAATCTCTGTTCAAATATCTGCTGTGGGGCCAAAAAACCAGAGATTAGAACAGCTAGGACCATTCCTGCGACTGGTCAACCAAAGCCGATTTGAACGCAGAGATTAGGATTGGTTCAAATCTCCAGTCTGCTCAGTCATAATCTCTGCTTTATTGATTTTTCAAATCTCTGGTCCGATTTAGTCAACTGCGCATGCGCTGTTCTCGTGACAAAACCAGAGATTTGATAAATAATAACTATTATGAATTCTTGATGATACTACTTAAAGAAAATATAAATTTTAAGTTTTGAAATATAAAATAGAATAAAAGTATAACATTACGGCTAAATTTAACTAAGCGTCATCATTAAAATGTTTGAAAAGCTAAATTCTGTTTTTTTTCCACCGTGAAATTGTTTTTGATACCATATGAAATTTTTTGAGCTAAATCCCATTTGTCGTAAAGTTTTGTATTCAACCTTCCTCCTGTGTGAATTTCGATGTGAAGGTCAAGATAAAATGCATACTTGGCAGTGTCTGTGGTATCCTTAATTTCGAGCTGAATGGGATAGATGAGATGTATGAAATTCCGAAAACGTGAATTGTTGAGTGATAAAACATCATCTTTGTATCGGAAGCTGAAATTAAAGGTACAGACTAACTTCTTCTGTTTTTCCTTAAGAAGCCCGTCAAGGAAGTCTGCCTCATACGAGTAAAGGAACAAGTCGGCCAGGAGTGGCGCACAATTAGTACCCATAGGAACTTCAATTATCAGTTGGACAACACGTCCACAAAATTGAACAAATATGTTGTCGATCGAAAATTCAATCATCAGAACAAAGTCATGTAAAAAATTCCTAAAGGTATAAAATAAGTACATGTAAAGTTTGAATCTTTTGTTATCACTTAAAATTACACATCTGTTTTAACAACAATCACTTTTGTCATATGTATTAAGCTAAAATTGTTTGAAAGCTAAATTTTGTTGTTTTCCCTGTGAAATTTTCATTAAAAAATATTACGGTAAGTCGAAGAGACACTTTTTTGGATACGGTAAAAAATTTTAAACTAAATTTCTATCAAAATTAATGATAGTGTAAATAAGCATATGACATGTTAGAAACTTGTATTTAGTAGTCGCACTCGTCGTCGTCGCAAAGAGCATCAAATATAGTATTTTTTGTTATTAATTCACATAACTTTCAATTGAATTAAAATTATAATAATATACTGAACCGCAAAAGAAACGTCGCTTTTTCAAAATGTTAGTAAAATTCAAAATAAATATTAATTAATGATTTTTATATAATCAGTATTACGATTACATCACCAGGTAAGATTAAATTACCTGTGAATTAAATTTTCGGTTGAATAATTTTCAGTTGATATCGTAGAGCGACCGTACCTAAAACCGCTCGTGGGACACACTTGACGGTAATTTTTCTTAAATCTTAAATGTTCGTGAAATTCATGCTCCTTTATGGGTATAAAAGGCCGGAGAAAATTAAAGAGTGTTAGTATCAGTGTTGACACAGAAGCTATGCCACGTCTGACTCCACAACAGAGAGAACAGGCCATTGGTCGATTGGATGCTGGGCAATCTGCCAGAGTTATTGCCAACGACTTCAACTGTGCTGTTCGAACAATTGAAGGTCTACGGACACGGTACAATGCAACAAACAGCACAAATGACCGTCCACGGAGTGGTAGACCCCAAGTCACTACCCCTAGACAGAATAGAGGCATTGTTCGTCACCATTTGATGAATCGGTTCACCCCAGCTGCCGAAACTGCCAGAAACACTGTTGGAACACATGGACGACCCATAAGTGATGATACGGTTCGTCGGCGATTAGCTGCTAGAAACATGAGATGTCGCCGTCCAGCAAGAGGACCTATTCTTACTCCTCGACACCGTCAAGCTCGTCTTCAGCGGGCCACTCAGCGACAGAATTGGCGAAATCGACAATGGCGTAACATCATCTTCTCTGACGAAAGCCGTTACTGCATTTCAACAGCCGATGGCAGAACGTTACGAAGACAGCTGCATTCTGGAAACAGACGCGTGGGGAGGACCTAGCATCATGGTATGGGGTGGAATCGGCCTTAACGTTAAACTTGGTCCAGTCATCTTTCAGAACCTTGGCCCAAGCAGAGGAAATGACGTAACAGCTGCCCGTTACATCGACCAAGTCTTGACACCCCATGTTCAGCCCCATTTCGCACGTCATCAAAACAAGACTTTCCAACAGGACAATGCACGTGCGCATACCGCAAGAGCCACAAGAGACTTCCTACAGCAGAATAACATTAATGTTATGGATTGGCCGGCTTTGAGTCCAGATTTAAACCCTATTGAACATTTATGGGACGAAGTTCAAAGACGGTTGAATAATGAGCAGCCAAGTCCGACAACTGCAGCTGAACTTTCGCAAGCGTTTCAGAGAGTATGGGCACGTATTCCGATGGCGTTTATTAATCGGCTCATCAACTCCATGTACCGAAGATGTGCCGCAGTAATTGGTGCCGGTGGAGGACATACACGTTATTAACGGACGTGGGAGCACAGCATTGAAAACATGTGACGTTGCGACAATTGTGACGTTTTTGTGAACATTGTAACCAAAAGACTGTAAATCATTCATTAAATTTTGTAAAAATTAATTTAAAATATATAAATGTCACTTTGAAATAAATGTATGTGAACATGTCATTTTGTGCGACGTTTCTTTTGCGGTTCAGTATATTTATGTATTAGCAAAGTCAAAATGTTACTGCATGTCTTCAGTTTTTTGTTTCGGTGTATTTCCAACGCGGCAAATCGCCTCGACGTTGAAAAAGGCTTAAATTGACGTTCTGTGACATTTTGACTATCTTTGCAAAATTATGTAGCATTATCGAAATTCACGTTAATGGGCAATTTTTGACGCTGTGTGACATTTTGACTAGATATTGATTATCTGACATATCTTTGAAATTTCGAGACTTTAGTCCACTACTAGTATATATTTTTTGTTACATTCAGAGTGGTTTTTAACAAAGTAGGATTTATCTCTACCAATGACAAGGTAAGTGTATCTGCTGGTGCCATTTTTATTTGGAAAGCATCGATGGATTAGATCTTTCAACTTCTCCAGTTGTGAATGAGGAATGGTGGTATAGAAATGGAACCGTCCATAATGGTTGTAGGGTAGAACTGTCATAAGTTGTTCTAGGTCAGGACACACCCTGTCATAAATGGTTCTACAGGTGTCAGGATGACAGTTCTAGAACTGTTCTAGAACACTTCTTCTGACTGTTTAGGACAGTTCTAAAGAGAGGTTAGAACTGAGCCCAACTGTATATGAAGGATGGGATAAATCCCACCAGAGTTTGGTAGGCAAGCCTATATTCCGATCGCATTCTAAATTTAGCCAGCGTAAAATTGGCCATTTAACGTATGAAATACCATTATGATTCGAAACAATCGTATTGAGAGCAAACACAGATAGAAAGGACCTTATGTATTCTTTTTTTAAAAAACAAGGCCGAAAGGTATGAACCTTGATCTGATAGGGCCGCTATTGATGCACACAGAAATCCTCGCCGAAACTACAAGTATTAAACTGAAATTATTTTTTGATCTAGACACTGGACCAATATAAAATACATGTATTGTGTGAAAATGAAAAAAGTTAAATATTTTAATTTTCTTCTCTTAAACCACTGCTCCAATTTGAATCAAATATACAATAATCGTAACTTGACCTCTTAAAAAATTGTCGATGAGAGTGCCTAAACCTCCAAGCAGTATGACCGCCTTTTATTAAAATTGAATATTTGTTAACAAGTTTTGTTTAAAATCAACTAAAAAACAAAAAAACAAAAACAAAAACAAAAAATAAATTATCCAAAAGAGAGCATTTGGGAAATACAAGTCCTATCAAGTGATAACGTTAGTAGAATGGTTCATACTCGACTGAAATAACATTGATTGATCGTCTGTACTCAACATTTTATTCGGAGGTCCAAACCAATTTTGTAGTCCTGAATAAATGTTAATTAATCAGCAAAAAATAAAATAAATTTCCTATCTGAAACTACTAGGACAGTTGACAGTTTCGTGTCCAGACCTTCATCAATACGACCACCGTTAGGTGGGTGTTTCAAATTATCTTTATACCATTTGAATATCAAGATGGCTAAATTTATCTCTTAATGGATTTTAAATGTCAGGGGCTAAAAAGTCAGATTACAATATTCGATAATTTTATTTTTTTATCTTAGTTTGATGATATACTGTTCAAAAAAAGAAACGCATAGCTCGGATGAATTTTTCAAAATGCAAAATATATATTTTACAAGGTAAATTAAAACGGTCAATTGCATCTTCGAATTTTTACAGGTAAGTTTTAAACTTTAAATGCCCGTTCTTTTGATTTGGCTCTCTGCCACATGAAATTTGCGACTCGCTAAAAGTGCATATGACCTTTTTCGCCGCGAAATTGTGCTAACGTTTTTCACGAGAATTTTGTGGTCAACTCAACTGTTACACTTTTGCGCATATAAGGACCAAGTTTGAAGATTTAATTCATCACAACGTTAAAACGCTGCCATGCCAAGGTTGGACCCTGCTATTCGAAATATTGTCATCGGTCGTCTCCAGGCCGGAGTGTCCCAAAGTGAAGTAGCAAGAACTGAAAATGTTAACCAGAGCACAATTTCGCGACTTTCGAGCAGATACCAGCAGACTGGCTGTACTAAGGACCGCCCAAAGAGTGGACGACCTCGCATAACGACTCCTGGACAAGATCGCTACATCCGGGTATTTCATCTACGGAATCGAACCGTCGCCGCAACAGCCACTGAAGTTGGAATACCAGGATTGAGAAGAATTAGCTCACAAACAGTCCGCAATCGACTGCGACAACATGGCATTAGACCCAGGAGGCCGTATTTTGGACCCGTTTTGACGCCGTTACACAGACGGAATAGAGTCCGATGGTGCTGCAACAGATTGAGGGGCTGGACATTCCGCAACTGGCGCAGAATCTGGTTCAGTGATGAGTCCCGTTTTATGCTTCAGAAACGTGATGGAAGAACTCGTGTCTACCGGCGCATGAATGAACGTTTTGCTTCCGCGTGTATCCAAGAAGTGGACAGCTTCGGTGGAGGAAGTGTCATGATGTGGGCGGCTATCTCTAATGACCGTAAAACGGAATTGGTACATGTTCCGGGTAATTTAACGGCTCAAAGGTACAGAGACGAAATTCTCCAACCTCACCTTATGCATGTTATTGACCGACAGAGGGAGTTATTCCAGCAGGACAATGCTAGGCCTCACACAGCGCGTTTAACAATGGACTACCTTGAACAGAATAACATCATTGTGCTACCTTGGCCTTCCAAATCACCGGACTTGAATCCTATTGAGCATCTATGGGACCAACTGGATAAACGTGTGCGCCAGCGTCAACCCCCGCCTCAGACCCTTGATCAGCTCCGACAAATGTTGCAACAGGAATGGCGAGCAATTCCACGCAGCAACATTAGAACATTGATAGCATCCATGCCGAGGAGATGCGTAGCGGTCTTAGCAGCGAGAGGTGGTCATACACGGTACTAACTTTAATGGCACCGGAAGTAACTCTAATTGTGATAAATTGACTTTTATTCATCAATCCCGAAGGAATTGCCTGTCCTCTTCTCAATCAAACACGTTTTGAATGAATATCTTTATTAGTAATTGTAAAATTTCCATTCAAAATACATGTATTAAAATTTTTAAAAATCCATTATGCGTTTCTTTTTTTGCAGAGTAACTATGATTATTCAACATGCTCCAGGAACATAAAACAAAGATCACTTTTTTGTATCGTAAACCCTTCCAGAGAACAAATACAAGGAATTCACTGATCGAAAGGGACAAAATGTTGCAGTATACATAATATTTCATCCAACGTTAACGGGTTTTTAGAAAATAAACAAGATAAAATATATTCCAGAATACGTAGAAACGTCAATCATATCATTCAGAATTTTTAGTTTCAGTTTAATTTGATGATGCATTCCTAATTTGATGATGCATTCCATAGTACAATGTATTTCAACAGATGTCTTCTTTCTTACTGTTTTAAAAATGAAAAAAAAAAACGTCTAAGAAAGGATTAATATATTTCTTCGGATGTATTAAAGGTGTTTCGTTTTACTTCATTTGGATGTATGTAAACATATTTTTCCTGTCGTATAAATTACCGAAGATGATAAAACAAGTTTGTTTTGTTTTTGTTGTTTACCCATTATGACTGTAATGTACATTATTGTCTCTAGGAAAATAATGTTCAAACTTGCTACAGCTGTTCACCAATCCACATACTACGCTAAGCAAAGCTACATGTATTAATATATAATTGATTATCAGTTTTTTGTGGTTTTCCTTGGAGACCCGGAAACGAAAATCTAAATAAACGATATTGCATATTATGGTTCTAAATAAATACAAAAGGAACCCTTTTTTATGAATCTACAAACAAATGATATCCACAAAATCAATCAAATCCTACAGTAAGTTGGCTACGATGGATAAACTCTGTTTAAAGAATTGTCAGCAAGAAACATAGCTACAGTAATTTTACTAAGAAAAAAACTACAATTGAATAATTATTAGATCACGACATTAGCCTCGGAGGTTATGTGATCTAGAGTATGTCCTCTGCTAAGACGGAAGTTGTAAATTCGAATATCGTCGTGGTTGTTTAATGGTAGCGTGAAATAGCAATATAGCAAATGGTTTCAAAGGAGTTTCTCTGACAAACAGCATGTGGTATATCTTTGGAACTTTTAAAGAACTATAACTCCAAATAATTTCAGGGGATCAAAATTTCCTGATAATATGTACAACTATATAACTGTGTCCTTACTAACTACTAAGTTTCATGACATTATCGTTAGTAGTTTCAGGAATTGAGCTGACAAACTGTTTCAGTGGAATATTTATGGAATTTCCTTAGTTCCAAATGCGATAACTCAAACAAAATTCAGGGGATTGAAATTTCCCCATTATATGCACATTTATATATTGTGTCCTTGCTACCTACAGAGTTTCATGAAATTCTGTTGAGTAGTTTCAGAGGAGTTTTGCTGACAAAATGTTGCAGTGAAATATTCAGTTTCAAAGGACCACAACTCCCAAAATTCAGCAGATCAAAGTTTCCTGATAACATGTTCAACAAAATATTGTGTTCTTACTACCTACCACGTTTCATGAAATGCTATTCTGTTGAGTGGTTGTAAAGGGGTTGCGCTGACTGATGGATGGACACACAGACCAGTCAAAAACATTATACATAATAAATTTTTCTACCGTTTGCAACTTTGTTGCGTGGGGGTATGATTATAACATGTTGATAGCCACTGTACATAATTTGAAAAAAATGTTACCAGAGGTCTTCCTTCGATGTCCTCAACAAGAGTTCGTAATTTAGGTATGCATCATAAAAAACATAGTCACTATGACAAATGGAATTTTCTGTTCGACTTGTTTAAAAGGCGTTTCTAAAGAACCAATGCATATAATCAGCCGCCATATATTAATGTAAAACTTAGATTTGATTCTCGCAAAGAGATGATTAACAAGTGCTGGTCCTTTCTGACATGTCAATCTAAAACTCAAAATAATGGCTAGCCAAGGTCAAAGTTTACATTGACCCCTACAGGAAATGATTTTGTTTTTCATTTTCTTTTTCGAGAACCACTCTTGACTGGGATGGACAAAAGACAACTATACCAAAAACAATTTCTCCTCCACAACATCTTTCAAAAGGGATAATAAGTGATTAACCTTTTTCATGTTTTTTTTAGTATAAACACCCCATTAACTCATTCATATGTCCCTATCAACAAGATAAAATACAATAATATAAGAAATGTGTCAATGTGTTTGAGGAATGTTTTGGCGGACTTCATTTTCCTCAATGGACGACAAAACAGCAGCCAAGTCTTCATCATTCAAATTGTCCTGGTCTTTTGTTGAAAGCTGATTTTGCCTGGATAATAAAGCCAGTCTGGAAACGTATGAGGCCACCTGTGATGTAAGGAGGTATTCTTCTGGTCTAAACTTTTTTCTTCCTTCCTCATCCCTACTATTTCTGATTAACAATGCTGCTTCAGATGGACTGATTTTTTTCCTTGTTGATTGTCCAATGGTGGAAAGCTGCAGAAGATAATCTTTCACGGCTTGTGAGTGCCCAATAACTTTTTCCCTTTTCTTAGTGCCCATCCACAATCTACACGGTGTTCATTTATCTCATTTGTTGATTCTTGGCCTTCTTATAAATTTGTCAGTCTGATATCAACATCTTTACAAACTTCTGCCATTTTAATTTGATTTCATCATATATTGATTTTCTTTCCAATTTGTACACATGACGACCTAACTCTATATGATTTTGTAGTTTAGAGAAGTTTTGGTATTGTTTGGTGCAGCCGATTTCAGGACAATTAAAAACTGGAGAACTTGAGTTAGATAAATTTTCTGAATCCTCAGTTCTTGTGACTCCCTGTTCTAATTCCACCATTTCTTCTGATTCAACTGGATCGGGTCTTTTCCTTGGTAAAGTAACACTGCCTGTTTGTGTACTCTTTAAATCCATGCGTGATTATCAAATCTGTTTGTTCTTGATCACAAGACATTTTTTAACCTGTAAAGAAAAGAGACATTTCAATGCAATCAGCTAATTTTTTCAGCAATTTCGGCAATATATTGTATAAATAAAATGCAAAATAAATAGAATATTGGCAGTTTTGAAGGACAACTCAAAAATTATCTCAAGTATCCGATAGAAAAAGGTGATATACATCAGAGGATTTCTGTCAAGACCTTCAATACTTTAGTTTTTTTTGTAAGTGACATCATAATGAAGCTGATGCATATATGTTTTTCTTGATATTTTAGATATATTCTTTTAAAAGAAAGATAAATAAAATGCGCTGTGGAGCGCAGCTGTAATATTGAACCCTAAACAAGTATGGACACTATATATCATAGTTTGACATATCTCTTAATTTAGACCATGATTATATATTTGACACAACATAAGTTTTTGACATACCGGTAGTAAAATTAAGGGAAAATTAAATTCATCTTTTATCTATTACAGTTTTGGATATATAAGCTGACAATCAGTAAAATACAAATAAAGACAGAATTTGTTGATGCAATAGAGATATCCCTGCTCCCCATAACATTTCATCTAATATACTCCAACTTGACCTGCATTTAGTGGTTTATAGACCAACCATAAAAATAATGTTTGCCGTTACCTATTCAGATATTTACATATTTTGGTAGGTAGTCAGGGAAATTTTGTTTATGAAAGGAAGATATAAAATCTAACAATTTGAAAGTCTTGATAATGAAAAAAATAATTCAAAACATGATTACGTCAATAAAATTTTTCGGGTAGGGAAAAATTTTTGGGAAGGGAGGAACGGTACACAATTTGGTTTAGACCTCCAAAAATAACTTATTCAAATTTCAAATAAATGTGTTTCTAAGGTTATTAGAATTGTAGTTTTGTTTACAAGATCCATAGAAAGGGGCTTGATCACGTCTATCCCCCCCCTTAAAAAGGTAATACAATGATATTATGAACGATACAATACCTCTGACATAGGAGTAGACTTTCCATTGCAAATACCATAGGCTTTCCATATCACAACTTTCTCTGCCATGAACTCCGAGTTGGTAATATTTTGGATGAATGAAAATCTGTTGTCTTCTTGGATTTATTTCAGCAACTGCTACAGTACTTCCTACTTCTCCTTTTCCACTTTGAATAACATCTGTCATATTTACAGGGTTTTCATTGTTTCCAACTGATGCAACATACATCCTCATTTTACGTCGCATATGAGCAATTTTACTGTCACAATATGATTTCCATGACTGAGTCTCACTGTAATCATATCTTCTGATGAAGATATCTGAAAATAATGACAAGATCAAATATATTGTACATAATTTAATTTCAGGAGTGTGGTACTAGAATTTGTTTGGGCTGATAATTGTGTATATCATAAATAACTGAAATTGTTGTCATCTTGGTTGTCTTCGATGTAGCAATTTAGTATACTTTAAACTAGAAATTGTGTCTGTAAGACACGGATGCCCGCCTAAAATGTAGGTCATCATGTATGAATGCTCAGTACTATCCAAGGCACATCCACTGATACACTATGCTTAGTTCCAGTGAAATGAACATCAACGCAAAACTTAACCAGAGTCGTTCAAGCGTAAAATGTAGGTCATAATGACCCAATTATTGTATGATTTCTCAGTACTACCAAAGGCACATCCACTGATGAAGTTTCATTGATACACTATGCTTAGTTCCAAAGAAATGAACCTAAACGTAAAACTAAACCAGAGTCACTCAAGCATAAAATGTAAGTCATAATGTCCCAATTGCTGTATGACTGCTCAGTACTATCTAAGGCACATCCACTGATGAAGTTTCATTGATACACTATGCTTAGTTCCAAGGAAATGAACCTAAACGCAAAACTTAACCAAAGTCACTGAAGCATGAAATGTAGGTCATAGTAACCCAAGTGTTGCTGAACTATGTTGCACTATACAAGAGGACTGTAGTGGTGAAATATCATTGATATATTACTACATGTATAGCTTTCTGAGAAATAGAGCTAAACGCAAAAATTAAACGTACGTACGGACGAACAAGGAAAAATCTACAAAATGTATATGCCCCAGGCACATTCTTGGCAGGGCATAAAAATTACCAAAATATGTTCATGAATAATTGTCAATCCATGAAATATTCTCAGGAAAATTCTTTCACTGAGATTCAATGACCACTCCAAATTATGAAAAACAGTAGCTACATGAACGCTTCAAGACCATACTCTGGTGATCAATCATTCAGCTTCAATATTTCTGACCGTTGGTATTTTGTTTACCTCACTATCATGACTATCTGTGATACTGTCTAAACCTGTCTGATATACAGTAAAGTCTGGCACAACCTCCTTGAAAACATTTATACATTTTCTGCATATCCCTGCAAAACACATTTTAATTGTGAATACCATTGTACATGTATGTAAATTAAGAGGCAATAATAAGTTCTTATGTAATGTCCACTCAAAGAAATGATGTGTT
Organism: Mytilisepta virgata; assembly: GCA_028015205.1. Taxonomy (NCBI): domain Eukaryota; kingdom Metazoa; phylum Mollusca; class Bivalvia; order Mytilida; family Mytilidae; genus Mytilisepta; species Mytilisepta virgata. The sequence goes on from CM051521.1 coordinate 75,685,528, forward strand.
TTTTATTACATGTACATGTGTATACATGTATAGGGTTATTGCACCAATGCTATACAATTATTGCTCTCGGTTGTCGTAGTGAGCTTTTTAAAGTGCGTATCGTAAAAAGTCAGTGTGTGTGAATTACTCAATGATATAACAGCACTCTTTATTTTATGTTCAATAACAGCGCTCTTTTATTTTGTGTTGTTCACATCAGATACCTTATGTGACAGGCTGTTTCTATCCAACTTTTTTTTTTATTCTTGGTGGGTATTTTTGTACATGATTTATGTCATGTAATATGTATGTCTGTTTTAAAATCTCATCAGGGCTTCTGTTTATTGTTTACTGTATGTACATGTATGTACTTATAAATAAATATTACTTGACTTGACTTGACAGCAACATTTTACTTGTCACAAGGAAAATTTTCATCACGCTAAATGTGTTTATAGCAAACTTGAAACGATGAATCTGACATCATACCCCGAAAATGAGAGTAGACATGTGCCAGTTTTGAACCATCACTCATACCTCAACCAAAGGTATAACATTTTAGAGTTGGTCAGTAGGAACGAAACATCCATATGTATAGATTTATACATGAGAGGGCAGACAGGGTACATATGACCATGGGAGAAGGGGGTGGGGGGTGGGGAGACTCAAGATAAGGTAAAATGAAGCGGGCAAGGATATTGTCTTACTGACAAAGAGGGGAGAGACCTGTGAAAAGGTACCCCCATTTATGTACTAACATTTTAGCAAACTTCACACCTGATCCAGCTGGAACAAGCTGTGTCTTTGTGCACCATATTCCATGACTCGATGCGCCTGTAACTGTTCTAACTGGTTTTCCCTTCCCATTATGACCTGGGAACTGGCATACCTGTGCTTCGAACATATGCTTAAATTTCCATTGTAATCAAGTAAACCTGTCCGTCTTGCAATCAGCTGACCCTCTGTTTGTGTGTCACATTTTGTTTGGTTTTGGCCAGTTGCAAGTCTCAGGAAATGTAAATGACCTGATATATCACGATTGCAATCATACAGTTTTACAAGGCACAACTGTTTTTGATAATTAGTAGATGTTCCACACTGAGTTTTTACAACTACCCCAACATTACAACGGGGAAACATCTCTTCTTCTGTAAGCTTGTGGATCTTCTAAATTGCCGCCATGATTGACAATGTAAACAAATAATCTCTAGCCAAACAACATATACCTGGTACACATCTGTTCTCAGGTTCTTTATTTTAAAAATATCATCGACTTTATCATAAAATACATTATCATGGCCGATTAGTCTAGAAAATACAAAACTGTCTTTTACAAAAATGAACTTTTACACTTTATCACACGGTTTTCTCTACATAAATAATGAACATGATCAATATTATATATTTTAAACCAAAATATGAATTCTATGATTGTCCATCAACTGCAATATTTAAGTTCAAATTTCCCTGTACAATCCTATGGAAAAATGGCTGAAACGTCATGAAGGAATCAAATGCCATAAAGTAGATGTTATACATTTTTATTGCAGTAAAGATTTAAATATATTATTTTTTATATTTCTTCTTCCAAAAAATGTCTATTAAGAATAAAATTACAGATCCCCTTGTATCATATTTTTTTTTAATTTACATGGTGCTTAGGAAGAACTGTACTTAAATTAAGCATCACTGGTTTCCAATATTATATATTTTTGCCCATGCATTGGTGTTCAATAGAAGATTGATTATAGTTTTATGCTATTATGCATAATAGCCTTCAGCAACACGGAAAACGAGCGGTCTATAAAAGAATTAGTTATTTCTCAACGTTTTGGTTATACTTACGGTGTTTAACGCACTTAAATTGACAATGTTCTGGTAACTTGACAAAACATTACTGTACCTACATTGACCTATTTTATATGAAAAAGTTAGTTTAAAACATATAAGAGGTAGGTTTCATACTACAGACCTCAGTTAAATAGCCGGAAAAACTGAAGGTAACACACATTTATTGAAAAACTTTCCTAAAAAGTCAGTTGTCTAATTGATGCGAAACTATTGTATGAAGGGTATTTCTCTATATTGTCAGGCTTGTTTGATCACTAGGAATTGATTATTGAGGGATTCTGGATGTCAAAAGTTTATAAACATGTATATCACGATTGAAGAAAGAAACGGTTTCGAAAAGGCAAGTTGTTCGCCCTTTACTGTACCTACATTGACATATTTTATATGAAAAAGTTGGTTTAAATCACATAAGATGTAGGTTTCATACTATAGACCTCAGTTAAATAGCCAGAAAAACTGAAGGTAACACAAATTTATTAAAAAAATTTCCTTAAAACTTACGCATATATTCAATAATGAAAGTTCAACTGCAAAAACTGGGATTGGTCATATTTCGTACTTCAGGACATTTGTAAAAAGCAGCAATATTTGTGTCATAAATTATTCTATTTCTTCGTCGTCTTTCTCAACTTTCTTTCAAAATGCGAATACATAACTATTAAAATGAATTCATTAAACTAATTTTAAACAGTATAATCAGCTATCCCATGTAATAAGAACAGAGACATGTTTCTTGTGAAGCTTAATGTTAGTAATATATTTAATATATTATATTAAATAGTCAAACACCATAGTATAGACATGTTTCTTGTGAAGCTTAATGTTAGTAATATATTTAAGATATTATATTAAACAGTCAAACACCATAGTATCATATGCATGATGGTGCATAAATAAAAATGTATCTTCAAAAAAAAAAAGACAGGAAATCCATTATATAAGAAGCGGCGAATGACCTCTATTTTGCTTTGAAGGTTTGTAAAGCAGGAGAAGATTAACTATTACCATGATTACTGTCGAATGTTTGTTAATATCACTGTCAAACGCCAGCGTAGGCTCTTATCGCAAACGAATCAAATTTCAGCAAAGCAGCAATTCGTGAAATTGAAAGGAGAAGAATTAGACTGTTATACCATATATCGACGTGCGTTTAATATTGACACGGATAAACATACCCATTTATCTATATTAGTTAACATAAATATTAAAGTGTCGTGCTTGTTCATGTATAACGCGTAAAATAAAGCGTCGTACTTGTTCATATATAACGCGTACGGTTACCATATAAACTTGGATACTCAATTTTCCATGTACATTTCAATATTATTTCTTCGATTTTGTTAATAAGTTGCTCATGCTGTAGGTCCTTGAAATAATGCATACCTAATTGTCCTTTAGGTAAAATACTTTTAAGAATTTATATGGAATTCAGCCAATTGTGGAGATGTAGGGTGCACTTGTATTTAAAATCAGAAGAAACTATAAACTGCAACCTGCTAGTTTAAAAAAAATCCTTTTTACGTAATTTTCACGTGTTTATTCAAAAGGTAATCTCGTTTTAAACTTTTTCAATAGATGATAAGAAAGGAGCATTTTAAAGAAATCGATTTAAAGATAATGACTGACGGACATTGATCCATTTTAAGGGAAATGCTAAATGTACATAAATACATATCCAAATTGATAAAGGTATAATTGATAAAAAGTTATAAGAATATTGTGAAATTATGTGGCAATTTACTTTAAATATTAATAACACTAAACAATGATTCTGCAACAATATAATAAAAAACGTTGAACCACCTTTCACAAAATTTAAAAATGAAAAATTAAGAAATGTCTCTGAATATTCATTTCGTGGAATATATTAATACTACTAAAAGAATGAGACGAATTTTTGTTAGCCGGGTTGTCGTTTCAACAACAAATGCGACGTGCGATCTTTATATATCAGAAGTATGAGACCATTGTGCAGTTTAAAACTTTTATCAGTACATACGCAATTGTTTCCGCGTTTTGCTAATTACCCCTAATTAATTAATGCGGATCACGAAAACCGATACGTTCCGGAAGTATACATCACAAGACGTTTCCGGTATCGACCGAGGAAAAGTTTGTCTAAAGAAAGCTCGACAGAAAACGGTTTAGGATTTCGTTGCGTAAGTGTAAAGAAAAATGCACAAAAGAAAATGAACAATCGTCTTTCTATTCAATCATCTGCACTGGGAATTTAAAAAGCGACCACATGCCCAAAATGAATGAAAATAAAAAAGGCAAATATGCTTGCTTCCCCGTCTTATAAAGAACACTTCACCCAAGGCTCCAGGGATTAAATATCCAAAAAGAGAAGATGCACATCGCGTCTTTATATTTGTAAAAACAAACATTTTGTCGGCAACTGGAAATTTTAAAAACAGAAAGTGACCACATGCCCAACTTCACATGCATGAAAATAAAAAAGGCAAATCTGCTTCCCCGTCTAAAAACACTTCACAGGTTACTACCCAAGACAACAGAAGATGCACATCACGTCTTATTTATTATATTTGTAAAAACAAACATTTTGTGGGCAACTGGAAATTTTAAAACCAGAAAGTGACCACATGCCCAACATCACATGCATGAAAATAAAAAAGGCAAATCTGCTTCCCCGTCTAAAAACACTTCACAGGTTACTACCCAAGACAACAGAAGATGCACATCACGTCTTATTTATTAAAAAAAACTATCGTCTGCAATAATGTGCGTACAGTTCGTAACTTGAGTTAGGGCACCATAGCCTAAAATCAATTTTAAAATTCACCATTTTTAAACGAAAAAGTAAAACCATGAAATTTTCTCTTGACTCGCGATATTGACCTAAACGACGTTACGTATATTGCAGATTTGACAATGATATACATGTATTCAGGTATAGTATATCAGCCTGTAGTAGGGGTTAGCCTACAGGTTGAAAAACATACACAGATTAACCCCATTTATCTCGACAAAATTTAGTGGCAGATGAGAATAGTGATCAGATAGATGTGGCCAAGTTCCCAATGGAATTGGCATATTTAGTAAAATCACATGTATGATTTTGCTTCAAACCTATTTTTGTTTGGGTTATAAAATGGTGAATGTTGGGCGGGCAGGGAAAAACAGACATGAACTTCCATAACAGTTTTCTCAGCAACTATCAGTCAGAGGCTCCTGATATTTGGTATGCAGCCTCAGGTGAGTGACCCATACTATATAATATGCAATTTCAGGTCTGTCGCTCATCAACTTTCTGTTTAAAAAAAATCAGCTTTTTCTGACTTTGACCAATTTTTTTTATTTATCCTACTGGAAATTACATACTTATTGCAGATAGAAACATGAAAAATTTCAAAGGAATTTCTGACATTTTATCAGTATTTGATATTAACTTGACTAACACTGGAAATTGCGTTTTCTTTTACTTAGGTAAGGCCAAGGGAAAATGATGGTTGGTTTCCCCTAACCTGCTCGGGTCAGTTTTGTGGTGACAGGTTGTTATTTTTTTGCCACTTAAAAAAAATAAAATTAAAGCCTAATCTGCTAGGTCCTTTCCAGATGAACTTAAGTAACTGGGAGCACTTTTACTTCTTCAATTCATGGCTTTGTGCCTTCCGTCCAAAAGCATATTACGTTCACTGCTTAGTACTTCAGCTATGAATGGTGCATTAATCATATATCATCATAAACCACGGGTTTCTACTAGTACTTGTTAAAAAAAATGGCAACTTAGTTCATAGTTCTGAAGAACTTGTAAATAAAGCAAGGAAAGTGATGTATGCCATTAAAACTTATGATGGTTCTTTAGTAGCTTGCAGCCTTTTTGACTCTATAGTTAGACCAATAGCCACTCACAATTTAGAAATAACTTATATGGATACATATGTTTTAAAAATCAGAACGGAAAAAAAAGTGTAAATTTTTCAATGAAAATATAGACCTCCTTACTTCGTGTACTTTCACTGATATATCGTGTTTAGAAAAATTACAGTTGTCTTTCTATAAGTATATTCTCCGAACAAAAAAATCTTCATCAAACATAGCAGTGAGAACAGAGCTAGGGAGGTATCCACTAGAGATGCAAATAAAAACGCAGAGTAAACTATACTTAATTAGACAAATCAGGTTGCTATACTTGGTTTTCATTTGTTAAAAATATTTTGAAAGAAGTAAGCATAGAATTACCCTCTCTTGAGGGAAACAAATGTAAAAATTACTAAAAATTGATAAAAAAATACTTAAAACATCAATTTTTAAATTTCTACAAAAATATATCTGAACAAAATTTTATAAGGATAGATAAAAAAGTAAATGATATTTATACAAAAATTTGCAGCAAAATTTAGAAATGGAAAATTACTTTAATTATAACTATTTTGAAAAAAGAAATAACATTACAAAAATGAGAATTAGCAATCACAATTTATTGATAGAAAAAGGAAGTCATTCAAAAATCCACAGAGAAAAAGACTATACCCATCCTGTAATACATTGGAGGATGAAGCTCATTTTATTTTACATGTATATAAGGGATGCCTTTTTAGGAAATGTATTTAAAATTATGCCAGATTTTAACTCCTGGCAAGAAAATGAGAAAATAGAACATCTTCTGTGCCCATCAACCTCAAAAGAAGTAGAAGACTTATGGTCCTTTTTTAAACAGGCAATCGCACCGAGTACAGGGGACTCTTCATTTATTCATATTATTACACGAATAAACTGTTTTGCTTTTTTACTTTTATGAGATATGTTTTCGTTGTTCTCCGGAGTTTGTCAGTTGTTTCGATTTTTCCCTCCTTCGAATATCTCTTTGGTATTTTTTGACTTTATTTATGAAAAATTGAGAACATTTCCCAAAGACAACCCTAATTCACAACAGAACAATTAAACAGGCAATAAAACCTTTCATGGCGGAACTGAAAACACAAAAACCGTGGTGAAGGTAGTCCGAGATTCTTCTTACAGTGTGTACGTCAAATGAACTGTTCTGAAATTGACCCGCGAAGACAGACAGCACTCTAAATATGAAACTGTTACGAACAACATTTATAATTTTTTTTCCCTTTTTGACGAGACAAAATTAAAATCATTGTTATCGATACCAAACGTTAAAAGTGACATTTGTAATTTCCTAATAATGAGAGGGGGGATTTGGACGCGCTTAAAACTAAATAAAAGTCAGAGGATACAAGTTAGACAATTCTTTAAACATTGAAACATGTGAAAGCCGATACTGGACAGAATTTCCTTTTATTACAGGTTTATCTAATGTCAAAAGTCCCCAAACCGCTGATGTCAGAGAGATCTATGTCAAAATACACATATTATGATAATGGTCGTGTTTACTGATATCATCATAACCTACATTGTATAAAGGAAAATAAATCCATTTCAATTTACAGGTACTGTATTTAATTTAAAGCTTAACGTAGACCTTGAACCCATTTTAAGAGATCATATCTCAAATTTCAACAGGAAAGAAATTTCAAACAATTTTCTTCCTTATTCATGTTGTTGAGTTAAATCAGATTAAGGAGAGAACATGATGAATATATTAAGATTTTTTGTGATGACTTTGAACATTTTAGTACGTGTATGTTTGACATCCGGTAAGATTTTATATTATTTTAATGTACAAATGTACACACAGATTTCATAGTTGCATATTTCAAGACGATTCATTTTAAAAAGGGGGAAATTAAATGGAATTGGCTCTCTGCTAAAAAAAAGGCATAGAACGACTAGAACGTACGAAAGACAAATATTGAACTAAAATAAATACAAAATAATAACAACAAAAAAAGCTAAAACGTTTCGGCCAAAATGTCTTTGTTTACGGACAGGAAGAAATAAAAAAAATGTTCACTCTTTAAAGGTTTCCTGAATATGGTTGCATTTCTTCAATCAATTCAATTATAAAACAGACACTTGCGTTAAATCCTCCGAATGTTCAACCAAGTCAGGGAGAATGAATCCGTAGAGAATCACTTTGGAATTTTTTCCTTACATCAACGAAAATAAAAAGTAAGTGACGGAGTGAAATTTAAGACATTTATCAGTGATGTTACTTTAATTTTAATATCTGTATATATTCTAAATTAAATATATCAAGAATTTAATTACAGTGAAAAGAAACAAATCAACATTTAAAAACTTTTATCAATTTTTAAAACATTTTAAAACTTGGTACTTTGAAAAAAATAATTTTCATCATGATGTTGATCGGTTTCCGTTTGAGGTTGTTCAAAGCCAAAATATTTTAGCAAAAGGTCGGATAGAAAAATACGTTCCTAAAATATAAATACATACAATAACTACTGAAAAAATATTTCTCCGAGATGACAGAGACGCATCATTTTGACTGCCACTGTAACAAGAGGCTCTCAAGAGCCTGAATCGCTCACCTAGCAAACAATGCACTATAAACTAAATTAATATATTAATGTTTGTTGTAAATTAAACTGAGTATTAAAGGTCATGTAAAATGCTGAAAATACCTTTAAAAGCCTTTCAAGAACCTCTGGAAAGAAATGGGCACGAGTTCTCCCTACGCTTGATTAAGATACAGTCATGGTCAATCTGATGATTCACAATACAAAATACAAGCTTTAATTCATCTTCAAATAAAAGTATAAATCTTTTGGTCTATATGTTGTCTTCGTTTTAAAAATGTTTGAAAGAAGTTATGTAAAAATTGTGGGTTAAGGCTTTTTATTTTCTATTATGCTTGATCTTTGATCATATTGACTAAGCTGTTGGTTTTTATCCAATAAACCATGCTTAACTCATCTGTCATTTTGTAGAGTTTCATCCAAATCCCCCTAATAGTTTCAGAAGAGAAGATGTTTGAAAATTTGTTAACAACAATGATGACGGACACCAAGTGATAGCAATTAAAAGCTCACATATTATGAAGTTTAATCATTGTTATACAACATTCTCATCATCACCATACACTAAGGATACCATGTTTACTTTAAAAACCAAATATTGTTGAAATCCGAGCAAGTGTTAAAAATGGCGGGAAAATGGCAAACAAACTTTCATCATCACCCTTCAACTCGGGATACCATGTTTACCTTGAAAGTAGCTTTCATCTTCATTTTCTTTCTATAATTCAGGAAAAAATAGCAAAAAACAGCATTTTGACCCCTATGTTCTATTTTTAGTAAGGGCGAACATGTTTTTCGACCAATCAAAAATCCAAGCAATAACTTTTTGCAGGATACCCTAAGGAGCAACCTTACCAAGTTTCATTTGATTTTGAATAGTAGTTTCAGAGAAGAAGATTTTTGAAATAATAACATAAAAAAAGCCAAAAATGTCAATAAAGGGCAATAACTCTAACATCAGTCGACAGATTTTCACAAAATCAGCACACAGGTAGCTCTCATCATTCTGAACACTTTCAACCTGCCAGAATTTGCCGTAACCTAATGATTTTTGAGATATTTGCGAAAAAATGTTGTTTGACCCCTATGTTCTATTTTTAGTAACAGCGGCCATGTTTTTCGACGAATCAAAAATCCCCACATCATTTCTATGCAGGGTACCCCAAAGAACATTCATACTAAGTTTGGTTCTAATTAGTCAAGTATTTGCAGAGGAGAAGATTTTTGAAATAATTACATAAAAAAGCCAAAAATGTCAAAAAAGGGCAATAACTCTAACATCAGTTGACAGATTTTCATGAAAATCAGCACACAGGTAGCTCTCATCATGCTGAACACTTTCTACCTGCCAGAATTTGCCGTAACCTAATGATTTTTGAGATATTTGCGAAAAAATGTTGGTTGACCCCTATGTTCTATTTTTAGTAACAGCGGCCATGTTTTTCGACGGATCAAAAATCCCCACATCAGTTCTATGCAGGATACCCCAAAGAACATTCATACCAAGTGTTGTTCCAATTGGTCAAGTAGTTTCAGAGGAGAAGAGTTTTGAAACATTGTTAACGACGACGACGGACGACGACGACGACGGACGCCAATTGATGGCAATAGCTCACATGGCCTTCGGCCAGGTGAGCTAAAAAGGATGGATGGATCGGTATAGAGGCGAATAATTCAGCCTTCTGTAGCAGCGTTCGCCTACTCTTTTTCGAAAACTACAAAAGTGGTCTTTAGCGTGCAATGATTGTAGCATTCTCCAAAAAGTCCGCGGTCGGGATTTCCGTAATATAACCTGACAATCAAAACGAGAAGTTTTCCACTATCCGTCACCTGGGTACCCGCTAGGTAGCTCCGTCGGAAGTGCCTAGTATCATATTTGGAACATCCCAAATTAATAATTGTTTGTTTGATTATCATACGTACGTAATGTAAATAAATATTTTCTGAAGGATGTTTATTGTCCTAAAACGGAAATTTCTAATTAAAAGGAAGGTTGATAAAAAAAACGTATAAGATACTAGATGTAAATGTAATACATTAGACTCGCCACATCATGATTAAAGGTAAGCAAGAAAATTAGCACAAAAAATAAAAGAATATTTTATAAATATTCAAGAAAATGATGTCCTAGCTTGTTTAAGATTAAAGCTTATAATAGTGTTCTAAAACGACCTTAAAACATGAATATGAATGAGAAGATTATATGAAAAGCTACTAGTATCTAACTTATGCAGTAGTACAACGCCTAAAATGTATCTTAATACATGTACATGAACCTAATTTTTATCGTAAACGAGTGTACATATGCAAATGAATGCATTTTTATGTTAATAAACAACAATTGCATGTTTTATGATTAATAAGTTCGAGTTTTCTGCCCACAGCGGTCGTGTATATACGTGACTTTGGTCAATTTGTATCACTTGTTGGCATATTGCCAAGAAGGACATTCAGACCTAAAACCATTCTACAGGTTGTAGACGACTTTTTGAAAATGGTCCCAGAAATGAATTCGGGGGGACAAGGCCTTACTTCTTTAGCAACTATCAACTACGTCGGTTTAACCAGCGACTCTCATATCTGATACATTGTAAAGAAAAAAACACCATAAAAACACTATGGAGCTGAGAATACATTTGTAGACAGATGCATACTTGCTCTTCGTTATTCCATATTTCGAAAGGGACATAAGATGGGGTGGTGATGGTGGGGACAAGATAAAATCTATTCAGTTAAGTTTTTTTTATCATGTATTTAACTTTAAATTTAATGTCGCACATTGCTTAACATTCTTAAGATGGAAAATATATGTAATCGCAAGAATTCACATAATGGCGTTTCATTATTTGGGATGTTGACATGTACACGCAGGTGGTGTGGCTAAAATAATTAGATTTAAAAGATTTTCTTAAATTCCGAGTCAGTATTTCACAGAAATGCAACAACCATTACCTAAGGATTTGGCATACACAATTAACCAACTTATAATTGTGCAGCAAGAACATCATTGACTGGGTAATGATGGATTCAGCCTTAAAATCATGGCAAGTATACAAACGGAGAATAAAAATAAAGTGCTCCAAAATGCGATTTATCGATATACATGTAATATAGCTTTTGCCAAAGATGAATTTCGGGCAATTTTGAAATTCAGTTTATCCTTCAGGATTTTTGAATATCGTTTGGGCTTCCCACAATTCTGTCTTGATGAAGTGCTAATAAAACCAATTTTGTTAAAAGATTATTGATGAATTATAGTAGTCTTTTTCTTTAAGTCAAGGGTAAACTTCATTACATTAAAACACAAAATAGGAGTTGAAGCTAGATATATGTCTAGCATTTATTAGCAGTTGGCCATTGAAAGATACTTATCGTTACAAAGTGCATTTCAAATTTTAACAAGATACATTAAGCCTTTCGAATTCGATACTTTTTTAAAATTTACCCTAGAAATTTTGTGATTTTTCTTACACATGTCATTGTTTTATGGACAAGGCGACTTAACTCCAGTTTCATTATTTAAGAAGAAAAGCTATATATAGCTCTATGAATAGATGGGTTGACTTTACAATTTTGTAAATTTTGGCAGTTTGGTCTTCAGAGTGTTGGAATGTGTTTAGTTTTCAACATTTTAGATCTTGAGCACAACTACAATATAAATTATATACTGTTATTGAATTAGTTGATATGCTTACTGTGCTTCCATATCTCGTTTTTTGTTTATTTTACAATTGTCACTGGCTCCTAGTAGAAGTGGTCAATGTTCACTAGTACATGCTGAATTATTAAACCCCGCTACAATTGTATATGCATATCAAAAGGGACTTTTTTTCTATTGTACGTTTTTTTGTGTTGAGTTTTTGGTAGATATTTTTTTATGATTTCGTTTTAATTTCTTAATTTTTTATTATTGATTCGTAAAAGCATGTGATGCATCCCGGTCGTACAATACGTTCTAACAGCATAAACTATTATTCAATGACCACTTTTCACTGCTAGGAGTTTTACCATTTTACCATCTACTGTACATCTCTATAGATAAAACAGCTGATATTAAATTAAATAATAACATACAACAACCCAATGATGATATTATATATTTCCTTACAGATTATAATTATATTGGTTGTTATTTTGATGATATGAAGAGAATATTGCGGACAGCAGAATTTAAAGAAAATAATCAAATGTCAGCAGAAATTTGCCACGGAAAGTGTACAAATAATGCGCAAACAAAAAATACTCATTTTGGAACGGAGGTAACTATCAATTGTTGAGGTAGAAATGGAAAAAAATGGTTTCAATTTGTATCTTCACAACTTATCGATATAACAAGAAAGTTACCCAAATTACCATAGTTATACCATGATTAGCATATTGATAGTAGACACAATGGTAGAGTAAAAATGGTATATTAAAGATTTATGTAATAAATTGTTAGATTTCGGGGAGACTGATGAAAATTGTCGTTGCGTATATGTGTCTTTAGATTGTTATTACTTTACTCGGTTGATCATTTTGCTACAGAAACTGCTCTTCCACAGTTTAAAAGATGATTATTTCCGTTTTCACACTTCTCGAATTTGAGCGCAACCTCTTTATTTTTTTTAGTACGGTAAGGAATGTTTTTGTGGAAATGATGCATACATGAATAATGATGTATATGCCAGAAAAGAAAATTTTGAGTGTAACATGACATGTCGTGGACATCCACTTGAAAAATGTGGTGGAATATGGCGTATATCGATATATGCTGTTACATCAAGTGAGTTGCACTTATGACAGAATATTTTTTTTTTACATTTCATAGCTGTGTTAAAATATGATGGCTTTTGCACATCTTTTTCTTAAATTACCATCAAACCAGTATGATATTCTCAAAATTATGATAGAATGCACGCGATTTGAATCCACTTAAAGTACATTTATTTTACAATTTCAGTTAAAATATGTAAGGTTTAGTTAGTATTGAATTGATTAAAAAAAAAATACAATTTCTAGGGTAATTTTTTTCACTACATTGTACATGTAACTAATAAATTTATAAGTGTAGATTTAACACGTTGAAAGATTCTACAAAACACAATGCACCTTACTCTATAATCATTACATTAATTTCCAAAATGCTACATTTTACCAGTACTATGACTTATCCTTAAGTATAATTTGCCTATATTTGATAGGTGTTGCATCTAGTACATGCGCATAAATCGTCAGGATAATGTAGAAACCAGGAGCTTCTTTTGATGGCAGATTTAAGTTCAATCAGTTATTCCCCAACCTAAAACTCTTGTTTTAGAATTGTTTGGGGCAGACGATATCTGAAAACACTGATATGTGCTGATTCTGGACAGAATCAAGAAATTTCACAGTTTTAGAAGTGGCTTGTGTTGGAATTTTTTGGGTCGTGGGATATCTTAAAACACTGATATGTTCCGATTCTGGACAGAATCAGGAAATGTCAAATATACAGTCATATATATATTGTATGTAATGTATGTAGTCGTAGTTGGAACAGCGATTCTTTAACATGTAGTTTGAGGTCAAAGACATGTTGGATTTAGTTAAGTTTACACAATATCTTTTGTCATTTCTATTCCCTCACAAATATAAATAAATTACAAGTATGCATATAATTGGTTGTCATCAGGTTATAAAATTCAAATATCTTCTGGAAAAAAAAGATATAAAGTTAGAACTTTACATCATGTCTAATTTAGATTTAAAAAAGACACCTCATTATACCTACAATTTTAGCCCGTCTTTGACCTAGGAAACGCCAGTCTTAAGGATTTATGAAGATTTGGTCACTCCATGAAAATAAATCCAGATAATATATTGATGTGCATTGTAAATATTGGCAAAAGAATACCGAAGCGACAAGACAGCGGGCAAATTCCACCAGACAAAAATCCAAAGACAAGGCTAATTCTTAAGGATACTAACATAATAAACAAATACTACATAAACCCAAAAGAATAGATTTAAACAAAGCAAACCAAACGGAACCAGAACAAGAAAGCACAAGAACGAAAGCTTATATAATATTGGAACAAACAAACCGGGAGTTACATGTAGATCAAGTCCTCAGGTGGTTTCATTATAGGCACCGTACAAGTGGGGAAAATCTGGTTGAGTGTCAGGTCCGCTGAAGTTTTAATTCCAGTAAGACATGAAATATAACCGAAGATATTTATTTTCATTTGTGGGATCGGAACTTTGGAAGCAAGTCGTGATGACGGCCATGAAATACGTAGAATGCATACGGTAATATTATTTGGGTACAGTCTGAACATAACCTTGTCTTAGAAGAGTACATGACGATAATTTCCTTATACCAAGACAGTATTATTCAACGAAAGTAATATGACAAGAAAGTAACGTTCGGTTCACAGGCACAACAGTATCGAATCAACTGTGGAATAGGCAAAAAAAGTTGGTAAATTATATGTTACTAGTACATGTAGTAAGAAAGGGAAAATTCACAAGATGGAGAGTTAAAATCATCACATTTGTGATAAAGTTTTGAATCCAATCACTATTTGTCCCTATAGTTTCAGGGTCAGTAGGTTTATTATACTTATCCATCGGAAACACACGTGTGTACAATATATTCTTTCAAAGCTAAACTAAAGCGGGATTTGTCAAACCGTTTCACATTAAACAGATATTTTACTTGCAACCTGCGAGTTTTATTTATATATTATTAAATGTAATAAAAACTTTTATTTAGGATCTACAACTCCGTCAACCACTACCAAAAACCCCAAAACAACAACTGAGACCTCACCTAAAGTTATATCAACACGATCAAAGATACAGACAACGACAGAAACCTCTACTGTTTCTGTTACTCATATTCCTGCTGAAACATCAGCAACGACATTATCAAGTATGATTGTTCTTAATTATGTTTAAAACCAATATAACTAATAAATCAGAATTTATTATTCATCAACGAAAATTTCCGAACAAACCTGATAATTGTTTTTGTATTAAAACTTACGCATTAAGAATTTGATTTTTACCTAACAACTCAGTCCAGTTCGATTACATAGAAAATAAATTGAGATAGTGTTGTTTTGATATGTAAAATATTTCTAATGCAAACTGTTGCATGTACATTGTACAAAAATATGAAAGAGTCATACATGTGTCATTTAAATCACTTCTTTATATCACTTATGGTAACTATTCAGACGTTCAGAAGGAAGTCACAGTACAAAAGTCACAAATGTCTGCTGTCGAACTAGGTATGTATTTCATATTGGATCTTTGAATGGAATTTGTAGACGCCACCAAGACAAATGTTGTACTCTGTCTGTATCGTTATGTTTGGTTGGTAAATTGAATCGTGTCTGAACTATAAAAAGTGAAAAGATATAGCTTATCATTCTCAACGGTTCAATAAACTTCAATACGTAAAGCCAGTTTTTTTTTCAGTTAAAAAAAATTATTATCATAACATCTGTCACAAGATTCCGACTAAAACATATATGAAAATTCTTGCACAGAAAGCCTTACATTTAAGGATCCAACAACATACATACGTCATTGAAATTACAAATCTTTCATACATGTAGGTCAATCCGTCAAAATAGTATCGACGCATTTCTAGCGCTTTAAATGAGCTATAAAATATTGTAAGCCTATGAACATTGATAAAATACATGTTGCTAAACATGTTTGCCACATCTCATTTACAAATGTATTTTAATTTTGATATCCTGTATGGCACGCCGTATTTATATTTATTCAACGTTCAAGATATCTCATATACTTTATAAGATATCTCATAAACTTTATAAGATATCTTATAAAGT
Organism: Mytilisepta virgata; assembly: GCA_028015205.1. Classification (NCBI taxonomy): domain Eukaryota; kingdom Metazoa; phylum Mollusca; class Bivalvia; order Mytilida; family Mytilidae; genus Mytilisepta; species Mytilisepta virgata. Next base: position 75,701,591 of record CM051521.1, read on the forward strand.
TTATAAGATATCTTATAAAGTTTATAAGATATCTTATATAATTTATAAGATATCTTATATATTTTATGAGATATCTTATAAAGAAAAGTTTATAAGATATCTTATAAAGTATATAAGATATCTCATAAACTTTATAAGATATCTTATAAAGTTTATAAGATATCTTATAAAGTTTATGAGATATCTTATAAACTTTTCTTTATAAGATATCTCATAAAATATATAAGATATCTTATAAATTATATAAGATATCTTATAAACTTTATAAGATATCTTATAAACTTTATAAGATATCTTATAAAGTTTATGAGATATCTTATAAAGTATATGAGATATCTTATAAAGTTGAATAAATATAAATACGGCGTGCCATATCTTTTTATAAGATATCTTATATAATTTATAAGATATCTCATAAACTTTATAAGATATCTTATATAATATATAAGATATCTTATATAATATATAAGATATCTTATAAAGTTTATGAGATATCTTATAAATTATATAAGATATCTTATAAAAAGAATTATATTAGATATCTCCTAAATTATATAAGATATCTTATAAACTATATAAGATATCTTATAAACTATATAAGATATCTTATAAACTATATAAGATATCTTATAAACTATATAAGATATCTTATATAACGTTTGTTTATAAGATATCTTATAAACTATATAAGATATCTTATAAACTTTATAAGATATCTTATATAATTTATAAGATATCTTATAAAGTTTATAAGATATCTTATATAATTTATAAGATATCTTATAAAAACCCAATTATATAAGATATCTTATAAATTATATAAGATATCTTCAAAACGGAATAAATATAAATACGGCGTGCCATAATCCTGGGTGTAAAGTACATGTACCACATGATTATTCCCAATGTCCCGGGTGTTGCAATGATGACCATTTCTCCAAACTTCGGAACCGATTTATGCTAATTAAAATTGTTATTATGGAAGCCGCTTTCAAACTAAAGAGTATAACTGGAATAACTTCGACATTCCTTGCCTTGACCTTTTGAGTCAATTGATTTTCCTACCCATTTCTCATTGTAATCACGACCTGTAACCAATGCAAATTCTTTCGTTCGTCCTGCCCTGTCGTCTGCCTTGCTGAATCGTTCTTACAATGCATTTGACGTTAAAACTTTTAATGGCAAAAATCAATTATATCTCGGTCAAAATAAAACATAAGGACAGAAATGTTGTAATATAACGACCCTTGGAAAATAAACTATGCGAATATTTTCTTTGTGCAAGCAACAACATATACATGTACATACATGTATATATTTACATATGTCGAAGAACATTGATTCGCTGATTTTTGTTTTATTTAGAATAAATCGATGGTATTTGATTTTGAAATAAACTCAAGAAAAGATAAATGTCTGTTTCTAACATCCACGCAAATGTGTCTGTGCGTTAGAAAAAAATCTTAATTTACAAATTTTTTAAGGCTATTTATCAACATAAACATGTATTTACAAAGTTAAGGCCAAATGTTCTTTACTTTTTAAGGAGCTGCTGTTGGTGTGCCTATTCTGTTTTTAATCATCTTGGTACTTGGATTCCTTATATACCGAAAATTAAGGTAAGGAAAATATTTCATAAGGCACAGATGTTTTTACAGACAGTTCCTCTAATGATGTGTGCATTTATACATCTCTTGATCCGTGTGATAAATTCTGATATCACCACACATTGGTTAAATGCTGGTGTAATTTCCTGAAAAAAAAAAAAAAACGTTCGGAAGACCTCTCAGTGTTTTACATTGTCATTAGAGAAAAGGGTTCTAAAACCCTTGACGTGTTATGAAATTTATCCACTCCCGATAATTAAATTTTCATTTTTGTTAAATGAAAGAAAAATTATTATCTCGAGCTGATAAATTTTATAATTAACTGGTTATATATAATTATATTTATCGTTTTAGATCCTATATACACCCGTTACGGGTTTTGAGCAGTCGCAAGTTAGTGATCTGTTAACATGTTGATCCTATCTTCTGGAATCTTTGACCGAAATGTGCTGGAAATTTATATGATGCATTTATGGTTTTGACCTAGGGGAAAATCTAATTTATACGTAGTAAATATGATAAATATTTTATTTCTGATTCGTCAAATCAAAAAGAAATCTCTAAAACTGTTCATCCCAACGAACTGCATTTTTGCTACATGTATAACGCATCCACGTAGAAATAAGATTTTCTTACATCAAAGAGACAGAAAGACAGCACTAAAAAGTGGCATCCTTTAAATACAGAAGACCGTTTGGATTCTAAAACTGTAATTCTAACCTAATGAAACTGAAAAAACTTTAAATTTAAATGTTTATAAAATTTCTTCCAAAATTGTAATTTAATATGGTAAGCAGGATAACTCGAAAATCATCTCGTACACTCGATATTTGTTTTTGTTCCTTTGTTGGTATGAAGTGGATGTAAACGTATGAGATGTACATATATATATTGTTTCGTAACGCAAAAGTTCAGTAGAAAAAGAAATATGCAAGTTTTAAAAATTATTGTATTTGAAGCAGATGATCGTTAAGAAAATCACAGCATTAATTACATGATTAAACTTTTAAAAATAATGCTGTGAACAACATATTGAATGAGTGTTTGCTCAATTTACTATGGAAAATATATCACATATATGCTTATTACAATTTAGATATAATATATAAAAAATCAGTAAGATAGATACAAAAAGCTGATCGACATTTGTAAAAACCTACACTACAAAAACCCTGAAACTGAAAATCAGAAAGTGTTTGTATGGTTTACTTTTTCGTTCCCTGGGCTTAGTACCAACTGTATCATAAAGGACAGCTGGAAAACATTGAAATTTTTACTGGCGAAAAAAGTTATGTTTTTTCAGCTTCTTCGTAAATCATTTTAATCATTATTTATGTTTACACATGTTTTGGCAAATGTCATCTTTTTGTATGAATAAAATAAGGAGTATAATAAGTTTAGGCTTTTTATAAGCTTAAGGCCTTGCTAATGAGTCCTCTTGATGAAATATTCATATATGTATATGGGTTTATTAACATTTTTATGGTAATTTTTGATAGTTATTTTTACGTGAATTTTACTTAATAATCATACATAAAAGAGGATGATTTAAAACATTTTTTTCTCTCTAGAAGATCAAATTATAATATTTTTTTGGGGGGGGAGGAGGGGGGGGGGGGGGGGGGGGGGGGGGTTAAAAGGCGTCAATAATTTTCTTTGGAAGGCAGTACTTTTGAAATAGAGCAATGCAGGTACTATCGTTTGTAATGTGACGATATATTTATGGGAAATATTTTTTTTTCAATTGTTTTTTCAAAGATTGGTCTCAGGCACCTAGTGGTCTCGTATATGTAGGTACTTCTAGGAAGACGGTTGAACTCGGATCATATTTAATAAGGCTAGCCAATTTGGATTTCCAAGATGAGAGCACACCCAGAGTACTACGCATAGACCAATTAAAGTAGATAGTCGCGATATAACCTAATGTGCTGAAAGTGGCGTAAAATCACAATGAATCAAAAAATACTTTTTGACGATGAGAATATTTACACTTTTGTATTCTTCATATAAACTATAAATACATGTAAATGGTTATTTTCCTTCTTTCCTTTCAGATCAAAGCCCATAAACAATGATGTAAAACAAACAGTTGACTTCACTGACAGTCATGATTGTACAAGAACCCATACTGTGACTCCCGTAAATGATGTGTCCGCAAGCTACACTGAGCTAAATACTTATAACAACAGTCACAAATATCAAGATCTAAATTCAACATTTAACTCTCCGTTTAAAGCAGAATTGTCTTATGATTATGTAGCAACACCACTAAATGCGGTCTCGAAACAACCGCACAAGGGTATTAATCTGAACACAGAAAGTCGACATATCCAGAATGAGAAAAAATCCAAAGAAGTACATGAAGTAACTTATTTCGTTCTAGAATCTGAACAAAATAACTCAAGATTGCCGTTTACTGAATCATGTACTAAAGCACCTTCAACATCGTATGCCGTTCTTGATCCAAAAGTAACTGGTTTTAACAGACTGGATAAAAAAGACATTGAAAATGGTTATGAGTTTTCTCAGCCCATTTCTGACAAACGACAATTTCCAGAAAAAACAAAAGAAAATGGGGACGAATACGATTCGTGTGACACAATGAACAAAAGGCGTTGGGATATTCCTGGGGAAAACGTGTACAGTCACACAGTAGATGACACATATGACTGCTCTTCGTATAGAAAGCAAGAAGATACGTCCGGAGATACTTATGACCATTTTATTGGAGAAAAAACTGAAGATGAATATGACATTACAAAGAGACATTAAAAGACAAGCCAATCTTATGAAAATAAGAAGATATCTTCTACTATTTTTATCATTAAACATTAACTGATGATACATTTGCTAATCATGCTAATACAACATAAAAAGTTAATTTTTTAAAGAAGTATAATTTTGATTTTTCTATAAGTCGGTGTATTTATATCGCGCAAATAAGACTGTATCATTCACATTTTTTCAAGTAATGATTTATTTTCTTGATATAACAACAGCAATGGGTATTTATGCATGCCTTATTCATTTTTTAAAACATTAAATTTCAAGGTCAGTGAGTGCAAACATTTCGAACGGGGTTGCACAACATCTCGTATGTGTTCTTGTCTTAAAGTCCTCTAGAAAATAGCACATTTTTGGATTTGTCAGTAATGTTTTCAACTTTGATGCTTCTTTTATAATAAGAAAAAAACCCTCTGTATGATGGCTTCTATTTATGTAGTCGTTATTTTCTGGTATCATTGTCTAGATAATTGTGTTCCGGTAAGTATTTGATTACTAGGAATTAAAATTCGAAGTGTATATTAATTCAGAACTTATTGTAGGTCTGCTGACATTTATCATGTGATTATTGTCTTCTTTTATCTTAATTTCAGTGAGAACTAGATGTACTGTGAGCAAAGCTCACAAAGGATACCCCCCGCTTTGATGTCCAATTATCTCCGTTGTGTGATATTGGAAAGCAAAGATTTTTCTTCATGCACATCGTTGGATGATGTACTTCCTTTCTGTAAAGTTTCGTTGAAATCCATTGAGCGGTCTAGGAGGAGTTGCGCTTACGAGGTTCATATATAATGTATAAGCCAAAAAAATAGAAGTCCAATTATCTCCCTTGTGTGATATCGGAAAGCAAAGATTTTTCTTCATGCACATCTATGGATGATGTTCTTCCTTTCTGTAAAGTTTCGTTGAAATCCATTGAGCGGTCTAGGAGGAGTTGCGCTTACGAGGTTCATATATAATGTATAAGCCAAAAATAATAGAAGTCCAATTATCTCCCTTGTGTGATATCGGAAAGCAAAGATTTTTCTTCATGCACATCTTTGGATGATGTACTTCCTTTCTGTAAAGTTTCTTTGAAATCCATTGAGCGGTCTATGAGGAGTTGCGCTTACGAGGTTCATATATAATGTATAAGCCAAAAATAATAGAAGTCCAATTATCTCCCTTGTGTGACATTGGAAAGCAAAGATATTTCTTCATGCACATCTTTGGATGATGTATTTCCTTTCTGTAAAGTTTCATTGAAATCCATTGAGCGGTCTAGGAGGAGTTGCGCTTACGAGGTTCATATATAATGTATAAGCCAAAAATAATAGAAGTCCAATTATCTCCCTTGTGTGATATCGGAAAGCAAAGATTTTTCTTCATGCACATCTTTGGATGATGTACTTCCTTTCTGTAAAGTTTCGTTGAAATCCATTGAGCGGTCTAGGAGGAGTTGCGCTTACAAGATATATGGACAGACGGACAGACGGACAGACGGACAGACAGACGGACGGACAAGGTGATTCCTATATACCCCCCAAACTTTGTTTGCGGGGGGTATAAACATGGTTTTCCGAACCTAATGTGTCTTAATGTGGCCTGTAGATAACTATCCATAAACTGTTCTCACGAATTCGTTTTGTTATTCGATTTTGGTCTTTTGAACCTCCCCAGTTAGCTTTGGTATTCCTTCGCCAAAGTACTTCACACGTTTCATATAATACGTTTTTGTTGACGTCTTCAAGCATGATCGCATATTTTTCTCTTTAATTAACGTTGTAGTGCATTTTTCACCTATAATCATTAGAGAAAGTTGGAAATACAGGTTGTAAAAAGAAATTCATTCAAAATACGTCTTTTGTGAGGATAATATTCAGCAATGACAGCATTTGCTAAAACTGAACATGTTTTTGTGACATTCATACTTTGTGGTTATATCTTTGCAGTATATGTTCGCTATGTCACTGTTTTGCCTTATTTTTTAGTGAAATTATAAACATCTTCAATTTCGTTCGAATTCGGTATTTTCTACTCTAGTATACAATATGTTTACGTATTGTCCCTATTTGTAAGTGTCTATCTAGATGAGACAGGTATTTCTCACATTACTATATATATAAGACACATATTTCCCATTTGGGATACCCCTTTGTGATCGATGCATCTCACATCACGTGACACTATATCTCACATCACGTGAGCAGGAACTACTTTTTTTACAGTGCGTCCATGTTGAATTTACTGTAACCGATTATATGAACTTTTGACAAAACAAAGACAATGGGTGATAGATTTACGAATGTAGATGTTGAAACTTTTGTTCTTGAAAATGGAAATGCAAATACAAGGAGAAAAACGTTGGGACACATGAGTTTGCTTAAATCTTTCCTTCAAACCAAAGGTGAAAACAGAAACATTCATGAAATTCCTTACTCAGAACTTGATGTTTATTTGTCAGAATTTTTCGTAAGCGTGAGAACGAAAACGGGTGATGAATATGAACCATGCACTTTATGGGGAATGTTGGGATCATTTGAAAGACACCTAAAACGCCATCGCTATCTACAATTTAAACCAAAATTGGGAGTGATTTAGCCGATAAACCTATTATTTTTTAAATTAAAGCTAAGAATAAAAAGTTTGATTTTTTCCAACATGGCCGTCGTTTTTAGCCTTCCTCTATTAACGTCATTTTCCTGTTAAGTAATGTGAGAAAAATAATCAGTAATGGGTTAAGTGTTTGAGATGCAGGAATCCCACCCTCGGGGTCACATTTTCTATCATCAGAAACTCGGCAAGCCTCGTTTCTGATTGGGAAATGTGACCCCTCTGGTGGGATTCCTGCATCTCAAACACTTACCCATTACTGATTATTATAATGTTACTTTATCGAATTCGAATTACTAAATATGCAATTATTCGTTTGATCTTATTAGATGTAGCAAGTAATTCCAACTTACGTAATGAAAACAGATAGAAGAAGTTTTATGTTAAAATTCAAAACGGAATTCCTAATTGATTAAAACCGGATCATCTACATGTAATAGAAGTTGATTCAGTACATTTAAAGTCATTTTTGATTATTCATCAAGTTAAATGATGGAATTTAGAAAACGATATGCACCGGGGGTCTATATCGTTCACCTAAAATAGATGAATGATTTCAGACATTTTTTGGTCCCATCTGTCATGGGAAATTAAAAGGAAGATTTCAGATTCAAATTTGTATCAGTTTTATCGAATAATGACCCCAATTTAACACTCTATCATTCATTGCACAAAATTTCTTCCCATGATGCAAGTGGTGTCATGAACGTCCGCTAAATCAAGGATTTGATGAAAATTGAGTGATTTCACAGTAGATTTTGGTCAAAACAGCCTCATAATATAATGTTTGTCTTTCAAAAAGACACATTTCAGTGAAATATCCTTTTTGGCAAGGCTGTTGCTCATATCTACATTTTAATTTTAAGGTCCAAAAATGAGTGAACTTGGGTCTTTTTCCATTGATGTCTTCAAAATCTTTGACAGCATATTGCCGCTTTTCAGCCAAATTTGTCTAAGACTTTAAACATAAATTTGCTGGTTTGTCTATTTTTAGACCGTCAGACACAATTTTGAAAGATTACCACCCACGGACCATTCAGTAAATGTTTGGTCCCAGTTATCCCAATTGTTTCATAGGAGAACATTTTTAAATATTTTTTGCTGATTTTTAAATATTTAGTAATGGCAGTCAGAAGTATAGACTAAATTTTGGAAGGGGCCACATAAGAGCCATTCAACAAAGTTTGGTCTGAATTGTCACCATTTGTTTCAGAAGAGATTATTTTTAAATATCATTTTCATGATTTTTCTATTTTTAGTAATGATACACATATAGGTCAGAGGTTCAGACTATCGGACACAATTTTGAAAGGGGAATTAAGCCAAGGGACATTCCCTTTGTCCCTGGATGTATCAGAGAAGAATATTTTTTTACTGAATTTTCTATTTTTCAAAGTGGTCGCCAAGATCTCTAATCCAAGACTCTATTTTGAAATGGGGCTATATAAGAACCATTTTATTTAAGTTTAGTCTCAAATGCCCTGATAGTTTCAGAGGAGATGACTAATAAGATTGTTTTGTCAATTTTTTTTACTTTTTAGGAACAACAGCCATATTAGTTAGAGGTTCGGACCCTTTTACACTATTTGAATGGGGAACTTGAAAACATTCTACAAAATTCGGTTACAATTGACCCAGTGGTTTCACTGAGAACATTTTTAAAGGACATTTATACATGAAGACTAGGGAGATCGAGAGGCTACGGACAAGTGACAACAAGAGCTAGTATATCAATAATTCTGTTAAATGATCTCCTATTAGTCTTATGGTATACGAACTAAATACACATACGCATGGCAAAGGTTTTTGAAACCATTTAAAACTATTAAAACGATGTCTTCATTTCTACAATTTTATTTTTTATATTTTTCGAAAGATATAAATATGACTGCAATTTTATAATATTCTCAATATTGTCTTGAAATATTACTCCGCTCCATTGCAATGTCATCAACATCGTCAGAGCAGCACGCCATAAACAAGATTTTGACTTTTATTACGTTATGTTGATTGATTGATTAATTGATGTTTAAAACCACGTTGACGGCTAAGGTCACATAGTGGCAACTTATTTGGTCATGAAACACCACTTTTCAGAAATATGCGATGGATATCCTCCAATTAAAAATACGGATTTCAATAAAACGAACCACTCAATGACATGTAATTATATGTTCATTTCAACATAATATGCTAGACATTTTCTGCGTCTTCTACATTTGAATTCAATATTTTTAGCAACGTACATGCATTTATTATTCAGGTAACATAAAAATTTCATCATAAAAACGTATAGAATTTCATTTTGAATACTCTGAAAACTAGTAAACCTCGCATGCATTTACAACATGTGTGACTATCATCATGACTTATTAAATGCTTATTGCAAGAACTGTTAGCGGAGAGCAACACGCATCTCGTCAACAACCGGTTTATTCAAATATAAAAAATGTTTGATTCACTTTTTTTTTTATATATCCAAATGCTGTTTTTGAATTGGAAAGAATGTATGCAAAAAAAAATTGTAAATGGTTTATGGAAATCAGATTAAAGACTAGTAATTTTTAATCCAGCATTAATAAATTAAACAATCTAAGCAGATCTCAAGCATTTTTCCTTTTATGTATCTGCAGTAATAAATAAAAAGGAAATGTTAATCTAAATTTGTAATTTTCGGGTTTCGATGAATTTCTAGAATTATTGTATACCATAAATATAATAATAAAACAAACATTCAAATACTATAATTTAGTCAGTATTTTGATGCAATGGGCAGGAGAGCAATACAAATTCCTATATCTTTATTTACAGTATTTCTAATATTAAATTTGGGGCCTCGGTGGCCGAGTTGTCTAGGTAGCTACAGGGATAATGAAAACAGGACTTTACATATTCAAAAACAATTACTCGGTGAGTCCAAAATGTCATCACAAATTTGCTATGATTTATGTACATAAATAAACAAACGTTTAAAGTATTTTGAAACAGAGGTAAGAATTTAGATACATTGATACTGGTATTTAATAAAAACAATTCAGCCATAATATATTGAAATGTAGAATAATATATGGTTATGGCATGAATATTGAGCATACTTTATATTGTACAAGCTAGCGACTGTAATATGATGTACTGCGAGGGATGATATTCACTAATATTCCTGCAATAGACGTTTAATCATATGGAAAAAAATATTTTCTACTATGTTCACATTTTTATCAAGAGCATTAAGCTCAATATCAAAATAAATGTTCTCATTTTCATAAAAGTTATTAATGGATCAAATCGGCTCGTTAGCACGTGTTTGTTTCTTGAGATAAACATTTTGGAGTTGATCTTCTTTTCGGCATTTTAATTTCTGTAAACAGACAAAGATGCACCAAATTACAAATCCTATTCGTAATGCTTCAGTATTTTTCCGTGTTAGCGTACAAATAAAGAACTATATTGCACGATCTCTTTCCATTTGAATAAAATTGGAAATATTTTTACTATATAACATTAGATATTATTACTGTTAATATGTGTACATTAATTGTGCATACATTGTATTGTTAATGTACAGATGTATGTTTGGCTAAACTTTATACTTATCTGGTCATTGCACTACGATTTAAATTTGGGATGTTTTCTCATGAAGTCTTAGAACACAGTACACCAGATGAAAAAATGTGAAATTTGGCTTTAATTGTGTTCATAAAATTCTAGTACATGTTCTAGGATACCCACTCCCGTCCTGTCTAAAGTTTAACGCGATGCTTTCAAAACGCTGCCAACAATACGTCATGGGTAGCTATATGTAGTATTCAAATTGACAGCCAATTTTGAACTTGCCAGCTTTCAACTTACTGATCACTAGCTAGTTATCATTCAACGCTTGAAAGCTGTTTTAATAGGTTATTGACAGTATATTTAACCTCATTGATATATGCTAGTCAAAAAAAAAAAAAAAAAAAAAACTTGTATCAGTTTTTATCAATTTTGTAAGCTTCCTGCATACTGCAATTTTCCTATGTCTGAATATTGGAAAGTTATGATGTACTCTTATCAATTTTTGTCGTTTGAAAATGTCGTTTTCAGAAATGACGTTTTTTTCCTAATTATTTCCCAATTTAGCTTCATCCCGTTGTGTTTGAAATGTAATGAAGGTCACAACTTTTGTACATTAAATCATTACACAAAAGGGGAATTTAAATACGATAAATTGTACACGTGACTCAATTAACGCCCTAAAATGAGACATTGGGATATTGAAAACAGGAATGTCACAAATTGGAGTTGCCAATCATTTTAATATCTCCATAATGACAATTTATAGACCCTTGGTTGTCTAAAGGACACAGGCACAACATTTCAAAATGCGTCAAAATTTCGAACTCAGTGGAATTTGAAAAAAAAAATCAAATTGCTTTACAATCGAGATCACTTGAAGGTATTTTTGAAAACATTTTTCAAACTGCGGAATGTACATGTACATAAGTTTTGTTCATTTTGCATAATGATATTTGAAAGGCATAATCACGTACATTGAAAAATGTGTGCAAGCTTCAGTAATGCTTACGGTTCTTTATAACCATTATAAATGTCAAAATGAAAAACAGCAGAGAAAAGGTCTTCCTGTTGAAAAGTCTTGCATGTATCATGAATAAAGAAAATAATTATATGATTTAAATTCAAATTAATTGTATGCATGTTTACGGATTGATTGGTATTCAAACTCTGTTATTGAATTGTTTTAAATAGTATATTGGTGCGCAATTAAGGTCAAAGTTTAAATTGAAAAATTCCTAAATTCGACTCATGCCGGACTCCAGTTTGAAAATGGAAAATAAAAAAAATAATATTATCTCATTGCTAGCTATATTCTATTCCAACGAACCATTTTCCTTACTGTGATGATTAGTTATCTTTTTAAATAAAATAAATTCGAGAAATATATTAAATACATATTACTAGTAATCAGCTTTATGTAACTACAATGTACAAATGTACCGTAATTATACACCTATAGCAAGTTTTGTCGAAGTTGAACCCGGGGAGGGGGGAGGGACTTACTATATATGTGCTGCTAGGTATGTTCTGACTAAAGGGGCCGTTTGTTTTTCGCAAAACCACTGTAAAGGGGTATACTTTTTCTATTTTCTACAAAGGGGTAATATCGGACTATCTGGAATGGGGTTCTATGTCAAGAACATCTGGAACGTGGTTATAATTTGAAGGAAATATAGAATTTCAGTAACAATCACATTTGAAAAAGAAACTTACATACTTACATGGAGAAAACAAACATAATACAAGTAGTTGAAGCCAAATCTGGATGTTTAAGTTCTACATTTGGATTGCTGGTTTAAAAGGGGTATTTTGTCTGTAATGCCATGGGGTATGTAACATGGTCAATTTTTTTCTGGAAAGGGGTCGGGGTTCAAATGTGCTGAAAGAAATCACCTGTCAACTTTTTGCAAAGATTCCAACAAAGGCGTATTGACGTCTAGAGGGATCGACTAGTTTAAGATACTGAAATGTTCAATGATGTAAGTAATTGTTCATGCAGTGATCTAAAGAGGGTGCGATGCGATTAAAACCAAATAATTAAAAAGTCGGTTTGAAAATAGATTTGGACATTAACCGGATATTGCGCGAGTAATGAGGTTTACATGTACATTGTAATACTGATATAGAAATGAAAATCGTACGAAATATATCCTACAGATGACATTATTCTAATGTGCTCTTATATCAAAGTGTACCAGAGAAAATAACAATCACAAGTACAGAAACAATAACTTTATTTCCGGCAAAAACAATATCAATCAGCGTTCAAACACATTTGGCACCATCAAATTACAATTCAACGATTTTGCCTTTAAATCTAATTCACTAAAAGGTACGTCCACGCAAAATGCCGAGAAAACAGGTTATATTTGCTGAAAGTTTGAATAATTACGATTATTAATTAACTTTATAATATTTTCTTTAATACGGAATAAACTGTCTTTACAATATAAAATCGTAAACTCGGCAATAAAAAAAAAACTAAGCCAATATCGATTTCATCTATATTGGCCGGTTTCCGAACCGTGTCATTCGGAACTTCTCGATTTAAACCTTATTTGAAACGTACAGACCAATAGCACACCAAATGTTAATCGTCTGTCTTACAAAATGAGTAAACGAAGAAAAATCGCAAGAAATAGCGAGGAAGTGCAAAATGAATTGGTTGAAGACATCTTCCTATATGGATATTTAGCGGAGAATGAGGCCAAGGCAATAAGACATAACCTAACTGGGGAAAGAAATGACAATATCTACTACGAAGAAGTAAACGAAATGCCCGAACTATCAGAGAGCGAAGACGCCGAAGTTGTTGACAATACTGTTTCTGACACCGAGAATATCGACGATAGGGGAGATGCAAGATTCATATTTTTTTCAAATGAAGAAACTGCTGCCTTCATAATGGAGCAAAGAAATAATAACACGAAACAAAAAACAAAGAGCGACGTTGAACTAGTAAAGGACTTTTTTGTCACCTTAGGTGAATTTAGGGAACCATCAGAAATACCCCACAAGGAGTTGGGCAGTCTCCTTGCTCGTTTTTACTTGGGTGCCAGAAAGAAAGATTGTATTGAGTATGAGCCTTGTAGCCTGCAAAGTGTAAACAATAGCCTTGACCGCTATTTCAGAGACAACAAACTCCCATTTAGGTAAAAAAAAAGATACAATGTATAGTTTTAGATTAAAGTCTATTTTCAACGGGTTCGTGCTGTTCGTTTATGTGTGTACTTTGTTTTTCTACCCCGCAAAATGTAGTGGCGAGGTACAGGTATTATGTGATACTCTCGAAAATTGTTTTAGTTGAGTGTACGTCTGTCCCCAAATGTTTTCATTTTCAAACTTTGTACATTTGTTTTCTGCTATAAGAAACAGATCAAGTTCAATTTTCAGTATCATCGTATAATTTTCTAAAACATTATCGCCATTTTGAGTTGATTTTCAACCCACATTATAGGGATGTGACATGGTATAATTTAATGCCCCATTATATACTCTGTTTTGTGTTAGTTGTATATGTCTCTGTATTTTTCTTCTTCGTCTGTAGATTTCCTCTTTTTTATACTTCGGTGTGGATACTTTTTGCTTGTTACATGTATTATTTTTAAAAACACTTTACTGCTGATAATTTATACATATATATATAAGTAGTATAGAACTATCAAGGTATTTCACTGTTTGAGTTATTTTTTACATACATGTACATGAATGTTAACTGTGCTTATTTATATTTCAGTTTTCACACTCCCAGAGGGTACTTGAATCCAAGAAGAAATCCCTTAAGTCTATGGGAAAGGGTAATTAGCCTAATGCAGCAGAACCCTTGAATTCTGAATAAATCCAGATACTAAGAGAAAAGAAGATCATTGGTACTCGTAAGTATATAAAAAAAAGATCTCCTTCAAATTTAAAGCAGTTTTTTTTCGACAAAACATCATAACGTACCAAAAAATATGAAGCATGCAGTATTTTAAAAAGTTTATGATATATTAGTACACAACTACCATTCGTGAACATGGTGAAATGGATGCCATACGATAAAACAAATATTGATTTCAAATACGAGAATGATTGAACTTGTATATTCATATATGTAGAATGCATTGCCTGATACTGCACACTGTAAATTCAGGAATTTTGTACTAGAAATATTAGGAAATTTCATTATGTCTAATGCTAAAATTTTTAAATATGTTTTATGATTTTGCAGACAATCCTAAGGCACTCCTTAATTTGATATGTTGAATAATGGTATGTTTTTCGGTCTAAGAGGAAGGCAAGACTATCTTAACATGTTATGGGGAGATATACCGCTTAAAAAGACATCTGCTGGAAAAGAATTTCTGGAATTTAATGGTATACCTATAATTTTACTTCATTTTTAGGGCTTTGCATCAAGAAATGGGAGCCCTATAGTTTTCACTTTGTCCGTTCGTCAACAATTGTTTGTCATCGCTTAAACAAAGAAAGTATACAACGTACAGCAATAAAATTTTACAAAATTGTTTATCATCATATGAAGATGTGTATTTTTAATTAAGACCCCCACCGAAAAGCGATGGCACCCTATAGTAATCACACTGTTTGTCCGTCCTTCTGCCAGCACTTTCTTTTTTGTAACATCACTTAAGGTTGCTTTGACTGATTTGAATAAAATTTTAACACAACATTACGTACTATTAGAGGAAGCTCCCTTTTGATTTTGTGCATTTTTGATTTTTTCGTTTTCGAAATATTGGACTTAGACTGGCGGGACTCTTCATGACAATGTCATTTTTTGGTTGTATTTGGTCCCATCTTTTACCAGTAATTGGACTGAGGCCGACATGGCCCTGTACGACATGTCGTTTTCTAGTTGACCTTTTATGTAACAAAGTTCTGATTATGCATGACATAGGTGTGACTGGATGTTGAATAGCTAACAATCAATCAATCATCATTTATGCTCTTCCATACCGTATAAATGTGTTTTTTTGCCGTCTTTTTATTTTTGATATACTGAAAAAGTATGCAAAAGACGTGAATTTTTTACAACCAAAATTTTAGAGTTATTCCTCCTTTTGCGAATATACAGCAGATTTCGGAATTGTGAAAATTTCATGACATGAAAATTAAATCGCCCATTTGTACACAATGTACAGCAAAAACACACAATTTTCATCCTGTTAAAAAAAAAACTTGTTATTGATAAAATCGATATTGGCTTTGTTTTTCTGATATTTGCTTAATGTTTTTTATTATACTGGTGACACACTATGCAGTACCGTCAGCTGAACAAAAAGAGCGTGCTTCAAGTACAATTTCAAATATGCTTGTACCTAATCAACATTATCAGAAATCACATGATTCAGCTTCTCATGACACAGAGGGTGCTGCAAGCATTATGGCAGATGGGAACAATAATAACATTTCTATAGATGATTTAGTACACGTATTTGATGGGAAAATCGTTACTGCTTCAAAAGTTCAAGTCAGTAGATGTAAAAAAATTGAGTCAAAAGAAAGCGGGAGAAAAGACATGTATCTTTTTCAAAATGCTGTTATCAGTGGTGGAACAATCAATATTAACATTGTAAGCGGCTCTAATAAAAAGAGTTCCACGAGTCAGTTGATGAGTGAATTTGTATAATCTCAGGAGTAGCTAAAATCCTCTGATATTATCATTCCAATTGATCAAGTTGTTATAATTTTGTTACTTGTTGAATTTGTTATTTGGTGAATAAAATAACATTTTTTGAATTTTTTGTTAAAAAATGAATTAAACATGATATTTGGTTTAAAGAACTATATTGCCCTATATTGGCTTAGTTAATTAATAAAGATATCATTACGTGATGATTTCTGTAGTGGCCTTGTTATTGGTTTTGAGCTAGCTGTATTGGCCTGAGGCGTTGCCTAAGGCCAATACAGCTAGCCTTGGACCAATAACAAGGCCAATACAGAAATAATTACGTAATAATATCATAATATACATACATGTACTATAAATAGCCATCTAAAATTTTACTTTTACGCTGATTGATTGATTAACTGAGTAGAATAGAGAATGGAAACGGGGATTATGTCAAAGAGACAACAACCCGACCAAAGAGCAGAAAACAGCTCAAGGCTACCAATGGGTCTTCAGGGCAGCGAGAAAATCCCACACCCGGAGGTGGGCTTTAGCTGGCCCCTAAACAATAATGCATACTAGTTCAGCGATATGGACGGCACACTAAACTCCGAAACATACAAATGAACCAAAATTAAAAAAACACACACAAGACTAACAAAGGCTAGAGGTTCCTGACTTGGGCGGGGTTAAACATGTTTTGTGAGATCTCAACCCTCCCTATACCTCTAGCCAAATGTCAAATGTGAAATAAACAAAAACACAGCAATACACACAGTACAACTCAGTTCAAAAGATGTCCGAGTCCGATGTAAAAAAAGGGTAACATTTTAGCAAAATGTCAATGATCAATATTTATTTTAACAAAGAACTACTAGCATTTATTGACATGCCAGCTCCAGACCTCAATTAAACTGATAGAAAGATTATGTCTTATCATATACATGATATAGAAAATCAGTAGTAGTTTATTTACGGCATGTTTGCGCTGTTTCCGTCACATCACAGCATTACTGCCAGTCCAAATTTTGTGTATTTGCATTACACTAGTCCGAGAATCTTCTGATGTCAAAAGGCTACAGTGACGGTAAGCGTCAAAATGGCCGTTTTGACGTCAGACCAATGTAAGATAACAGTAGAAGGCATATATAAAATGACAGATTATTTTGAAAGAAAAACGTATTGATATATACAATCTTTATTTGTTAAAATACATTTTAAAATTCAACCGAATGTTTTTTGCCCGGGAAACATTAACACAATTCTATATCAAGTCTCTACACTATATACAACCCGAATTTTATTTTCTAATGACTGAATGTCTGCAAAGATAAAAATCTTGGATGACACTGGTGACTTAATACCATCGTTTTTTTACTACTAAAATATTACGTTGTAAGGCTGTTAAATCATTCTCGCACCTAACAATTTGCTTTTAAATTAAAAAATAGAATTCGTTAATTTGTTTCAAGTTTTGCTTTAGCATCAACACTACTATCAAGTATCATTTAAAACAAAGGTAATTTTGAAAAGGAAAATTTAAGTTACAATTTGTTTCTTGCACAATAATCTTTTAACAGGCAATAAACTAAAGAATTAACTATTTACCTTTAAGTCTATATGACAAACTTTATAAAAAGAATGCATTTAATTTTTCTCCAAGGAATCCATGCGAAAACGAAGACGTGAATAATATGTATTTATACGTATACCATCAGATAGTTTAACTTAATTTATAATTAGGGCCTGCCTCTTGATTGCAGTCGCGCTATAGAGATCAGTCTGTCCGTTCTTCGTACCGTTCGACTGCCTGTAACAAATCGTGTCCGCTCTTTATCTTGAGAACCTTTATGATTTCAAAGTTTATACTTGGCATGGAAATTCACTAACACCAGAGGGTGTGTCAGAATGTATGTACTGTCTGTAGGACAAAACCTTAGGTCAAAGTCTAGAACTCTATGTCCTATGGTAAAGATCGTGTCCGCTCTATAACTTAAGAATGGTTTGCCGTTAAATGAAGATACTTGGCATGGTTATTCACCACTGTCAAAAGGGGTGTCGCGATTATTGCGTAAATCTCTATGTCATAGGTCAAGGTCAATAAATGAGGTCAAATGTCGGAACCCCTTTGACCACAAGTTACTTACGGCTGGGCCCACATAGATGGATTCCATCCCCTTAATGTCTTGTTGAATCAAGTTTACATTCGACACAAAATTCTTTCCTTATCAAATATACATGTATGCATACAAAACATAAAATTATGAACTGCAATACGATCACAATGATATTACGCTATATATTAAAATATGTTTTGCAACATGAAAACGTGGGCAATAATAACTTGCGGTTGTCCGTCGATGATGCAGAGTCGAAGACCCACATTTCACTACATTTACTCAATTCTGTGAAAATTAACATAAACGAGATAAAATAAATAGATAAATTGTATGTTGTGTCAATATTTTTTTTAAAGTTGTTTGCAATTGGCGTATTCGTGTCTATCAATATTAAATCTACTTTTATAATGGATTTACATGGGTTGCCGGAGGTTTATCCTTTGGATTTCTTGTCTTGAATTTGCTCGTTGGATAATTTATTTTCCTAAGAAAAAGGTATTAGAAATTTGATATTATGGATTAAAGCTGTAAGAAACGGGATGAAATACATGTAATAAATCGTTTTTAGAAGATAATACATAACTTTGAAATATAGATTAAATTACCAAGTATGCAAAGTTCAGAACGTTTTTCATGTTGTTCTTCTTTGTACGGAATATAAAAACAATCTAAAATCAACTGTTGATATGCCCATTGGCAAGCTTATTGTTTAAAACTATTATACCAGTTCCGATATTATATTAATTTTTTTTCAGGTCCAAATTTGACACACAACAAAGAAACACAAGTGCTGAATCGGCGTACTCAGTTTACAGTAATATGAAAATTGTGGACAATAATCATCTTTACGAAAAATTGTCCCCACAAAAAAAAAACAAAAACAAAAACAAAAACAAAAAAAGTATATGAGAATATATATCTTAAATGTACATGTATATCCTCCTTGGAAGTAGATAAAGGTCCAAAACGTTAGTTTAATTCCCAGCACAGTTGCTGGTATTTTGATACTAGCCTGAAATTGATACATACAATTTACTGTTACAAAAATGTAAAATTTCTCAAAATAAAGGGGTATCTCTCTCGTCCATAGCTATGTCCTTAGATGGCGTTTGCTTTACCTCTTTTGGTCGTGTTGGCATTTTTGACTTTGCTCTTCCACTTTGTGGATTGTTGTTTTGGTTTTCAACATTTTAGGCCATGAGCACAACTGATGTGTCGTAAATCAATCGACGAAATGTGCACATCTTGTGCATAAAAATTGGTGCGAGAATTTTTATTTAATGACCTTGGGCCAAGGATAATAACAACTGAATTTTACAAGAAAATTAACATAAATTTATAGTGTGTTTCTGTTTATTATAAGCACTATTTACATGTATGAATTCAAATGAGAAAACATATGTATACACAGTAAATAAACATTGGTGCAAAATGTACTATATGTTATTAGTAAATTCCAAATACCTGGTGTGGACTTTCTTTTTGAACCACGGTATACATGTATGTACAAATTGCAGTATATGTACAAATGAACTGTATATATCCAGACACAATAAATATATTGTTTTCATCTTGCAACATCATCTTGTTAAACTGTATCTTGCATGGGAAAAAATCATGAAACTTTGTAATTTCTAGCCTGATTTGATAAAACGATCGAGGCATAGTATGACGTCACACATACAGTGCACTAGAACATCATAAATCGTGCACTGAACACAAGGGCATGAGAGATACGCTGCTGTATCAGAATATATGAAAAAATAAAATAAATAAATAAATGAAAAATAAAAATCTACACCACTTCTTTGGCTGATAAACTGACAGGATAATTTCAGATAATTTCCAGAGATAAATATAATACATATCAACTCATATGCTTACATGTGTAGTACAAGGTACATGTTTGTAAAATTCAAGATAACAATATTCATAATGGTTTGATTGACATTCTTGTTGATTTTAAAGTTTTCCTTTTGAGCCAGTCCCACCAATATATTGCATCCCATCCTCGGTACTTGGCATGTTTATATGGACCATTTATATTAACGCCACCGCATTGTCTGTACCACCACCCTCCTTTTCTTTCATTCTTGGCACACTGACCGTTCGCTTTGACATTATCGCTGTCATACGTAGAGAAGAATTCACCATTATCTTTACCAAATGAATCCCCTAGAAACATGAAAAATGAAGTCTATTATTTTCGGGGGAACATTTACGTCATAATTTAAACAGAAATATTAACAATGTGTGTAACAGGTAACACAAAAAATAATTTTTACTGCGCATAGTCCTCAACGCTG
The DNA here is from genome assembly GCA_028015205.1 of Mytilisepta virgata. NCBI lineage: Eukaryota > Metazoa > Mollusca > Bivalvia > Mytilida > Mytilidae > Mytilisepta > Mytilisepta virgata. Next base: position 75,722,163 of record CM051521.1, read on the forward strand.
CTAATGTGCTGAAGCGACTGCCTAAAACATCAGCCCATCGTCAGTGAAAATCTTTTGTTGATCAGTTCGGAACATTTCTACTATTTTGGTTTTGATACTATATTTCAAGACCTGGTTAATGTGGATGGCACTGTTTAACTTCCACTACACAAGTTACAGATCGGGTAGGGTAGATCGCCAATTTCAATTCCCCTTAGGTCCGGAAGATTTGATGCAATTCTTAAAAACATTCACCAACAATTCATTGAAATATGAAAAATATTTAAGTCAAATTGAATTTTAAAAGCATTCAACTTTAAGTCAATAAATACTATATCATAGAGGACAAGTAGTAATTTTCATATAATTATATATTTACTGGTATTTCAAAATTTCGGTTTATGATAAACCACTGTTTTTTTTGGTGTTTGAGATTTGCATATATAAAGAATCATGTTTTCGTTTAACTGTCATTCCATAAAACTTCAACTTTATTACAGTGTGTTGCCATGTTTCACTTGAGGCCAACTGGTCATGTATATTCTTACCAGTGTCAGACACATAAGCATAAGGAATGAAAACGTTGCTATAATACATGTAATGTCGAGATTTTTTTTTTCAATATAGATAAGCTATTATGATATAGGTTTAAGAAACAAACCTTTTACTTTAACATAAAATAATAAAGTTTACATTTGTTGTTGTTTCTTGTAACGTGGATAAGGCATTTGAGAAATTGACATAATTTGATGAAATATATCAGGCATATTGGGAACTAACATTACTACACTCAATTATGTATTAGCATAACAATGTCATATAACGAACATTAACTAATTTACCTGCAGTACCCACATAGCCGTTGACATGTAACTGATACTTTGAAGTTTCATTTCCAACTGTGAAGACCGAGTAGGTTGCAAATTTCGTGTTTCCGTTAAAGTCTTCCAGGTCAATCCGTACCATATATTTTCTAGCAGTGGTCATGATATGAAGATTTTCATTCCCTAGTCCAGAGAAAAGTCTGAATGTTATTGACAAATGGAGAATACAGAATTTGTTTTAGACTCTTAATACAAACCTTTGTCAGTGCATATCTGTTTCTTTCTAGTATTTGAGTATTTTGATGTACATTTTTTGTTTGGTTGAGTGCTTTAGAATGTATTTATCGTATCATCGACATTTAGTCCACATTTTTCATATCTATACATTGGAGTGCGAAATAAAAGACGAATGTATTGCCCATAAAGCCCTTTTCAGTATTTATCGTCATAAAGTTTGAAAACCTAAAAAATATTGAAATACTTCGCAGTTTAATTTAATCTTAGAAAATGGAAAATAATTCGAGCGACATAAATGCGTTTCATGTATATGTACAAGCTGTAGAAGAATTAATTCTCGGTGGCTTCAAATATTCTGATTTTACCTTGACAGACACTTTATGCCAATGTTTTGTTATAAATTGTGCTAAAATACAAAATAAAAAATCTGCACTTGGTAAAATCAGCATAGTTTCGCCATGAATTATTTCCATTCTAATAGAACAGTTTGAAACTCCGCAACATATATATTCAGACACGAAAACGCCATTACACAACGCAATATCGTTAAAGCTTGTGGGAAAGTTTACTATGACGTTGCAAAACACACCGTCTGACATCTGTGACGTTGGAATCAATATACATGTATCTATATTTTACCACATATCTAGACTGAAAGTGTTTGATTCAGGTCATATTAGAATTTCACCTAAAAAAATAATAGTAATGATCATTTTGCCGCATTTAATTATCCACGCTACTATCTCCAAAAGAAAAATTACCTATCCAAAATTCGCTATCTAGGCCTCCGAATCCTTGTTTGTATTCATCCCATGACCTGAAAAAGCTTGTTGTTCCATCTAGACGCCTTTGGACTACCTTTAAGTTTGTAAATTGTTATTTTATATGTAAATTATACAAAATGTTAATACATTTAGAAATTTTATATTACACAACAAACAACCAAAATGCTAATGTAAATACTGGTATATGTCTTGTAGTAAACGCGTTCCACTTTTAGCAATAATATTTTGCGAAATACAATTGATATGGAAGACAAAAGTTGTTTTGATCTTGTGTTTAAATGCGCAACCATGACACTGTTTTTTTTTTTTTATAAGTATCGTGTTTATGTTACTATGAAAGTACACTCATTACACAGAAACTTCCATTTTAAAACTTTTAGGAAAATCTTTCATGTTAAAAATGTTAATTAAAACATATATATTATATTTCAAGCATAACTATGTCTAATGCAAGCAAGTCTTCATTATGTAACTTAAATTATGAATTTAATTATAATTCTGTCGAACATCTTATTAGCTCACCTGGCCCAAAGGACCATGTGAGCTTATGCCATCACTTGGCGTCCGTCGTCTGTCGTCGGTGTCGCAGTCGTCGTAAACTATATCAAGAATCTTCTCCTCTGAAACTACTTCATAACCTTCAAACTTTAATTGAATGTTCCTTAGGGTATTTAGTTTATAAATTATATCTGAAGTTTTAATCTATCAACAAACATGGCCGCTGTTGCTAAAATTAGAACATAGGGGTCAAATGCAGATTTTGGCTTATATTTCAAAAACCAAAGCATTTAGAGCAAAACTGACCTGGGCCAAAAATGTTCAACAGAACAAGATCTACCAGCCATGAAATTTCCAGATGAATCGGACAACCCTTTGTTGGTCTATTGTCCCTGAATTGTTAATTTTAAGGAAATATTGCAGTTTTAGGTTGTTATCTAGAATATAATAATAGATAAAGACAAACTATAAACAACAAAAATGTTCAGGAAAGTAAGATCTACAAATAAGTCAAACTCGACCAAAATCGTCAATTGACCCCTTATATGAGTTTTTGCCCTTGAAAGATTATTTACATGTAAACAGAAAATAATGGTCTGACATTGTCACAGATGTTTAGAGCCTTACTTGAAATAAATTAAATGGTATCAGTACAAGTCAAATGGAGCGTCAAGGGTCACGGTCATTGAAAAATTCCATAGCAACCGATGAAAAAGTCCCCATCAACCATATATATTTGGATTAAGGACCTTATAATTTAGCCGTACAAGTCAAAAAGAAAGGTCAAGGGTCAAGGTCATTGAAACAGTCCATAGCAGCCGATGAAAAAGTCCCTAGCAACCATATATATTTGGGTTCAGGGCCCTACAATTTACCTGTTCAAGTCAAAATTAAAGGTCAAGAGTCAATGCCATTGAAAAAGTCCATAGCAACCGATGAAAACGTCCCTAGCAACCATATATATTTAGGTTAAGGATTTTATAATTTACCCGTATACAAGTTAAAAAGAAAGGTCAAGAGTCAATGCCATTGAAAATGTCCATAGCAAACGATGAAAAAGTCACTAGCAACCATATCTATTTGGGCTCAAAATTCTATGTTTTAGCTGTACAGGTTTTAAGGAGAAAATTGTGACGAAATACATTAAATATAAAAAATAATCATTGTTGCAAGATCTACTATTACACAAAAGATAACAGGTAACGATTCAGGCTCTTGGGAACCTCTTTATTATTAGATGCAGTAATTGGAAGATAATTTCAATATAATTTACAGTAATGATATACATAATATATGATGGCCCGGACAGGGAAATAAGAAAAATAGTTCGTAGAGACTGAAGTATGTATACATATGAATTTATATTTTCGGTAAGAGAAATAGTTATCCCCGCCCTTCGAAGAAGTTCGGGGATATTGTTATCGCTCCTGTCTGTCTGTATGTTCGTCTGTATGTCTATCCGTCTGTCCGTCACACTTTCTGGTGACCTAAACTCCTCGTTCATTTTTAAAATAACAATCCAAAGATACTAATATTAGATATAGTAAATTTATACTATTCTGTATACGACACATTTCAAGGAGTTAGTATTTCTATTATTTTGAATTTTGCTAAATACTGGTAATTTCTGTAACAAATCAATGAATAATCATGTCAAACAAGTCTACTTTGTTGCCGAATACCCTCTGGGACCTAGGACCATGCAGAGGCATCGTCCCAGGAGTTTTAAAATAACAATCCAAAGATACCAATATTAGATATAGTAAATTTATGCTATGCTGTATACGACGCATTTCAAGGAGTTACCTCTCATCAGCAGCATTAAAACCGAAACATTTGGAAGACCAAAAACCAAACTTATTTTAAACAAGAAGTACTCATAACCAAAAATACCGAAATAGGAAGCCAAATTTCAGCTAAGGAGATCTACCATTTGCTATACAAGGAATGGACCCTTAGTATTTCTATTATTTTTGAATTTTGGCTAAATACTGGTAATTTCTGTACCAAATCAATGAATAATTATGTCAGACAAGTCTGGCGACTGGGTTGGTGAATACCCTCGGGGACCTAGGATCCACCATGCAGAGGCATCATATCAGGAGTTTCAAAATAACAATCCAAAGATATTAATATTAGATATAGTAAATTTATACTATGCTGTATACGACGCATTTCAAGGAGTTACCTCTCATCAGCAGTATTAAAACCGAAACATTTGGAAGACTTTTTCGTGCATTTAATTTCTATTGTCACATACTGTATGAAGATGCGCAATAAGGTTTTAGAATTTCATTTTCAAAAATTGAGCCCCACAGGGATCGAATTTTGAAAATTAGGAAGTTAAGTTTGTGACCTAAACTCCTCTTTTATTTTCCATTTTATGCATTTAATTTCTATACATTATTATCATCAAAAAGGGTATGTAGTTGCGCAATAAGATTTTAGAATTTTGATTTTCAAAAAATTGGGGCCTTTAGGGGTCGATTTTCGAAAAAAACTGAATTTAAGCTTGTGACCTTAACTCCTCTTTCATTTTTGTTTTCATGCATTTGATTTATATACAGTATTGTCACATACTGTATGTAGATGTGGAATAAGGTTTTAGAATTTTGATTTTCAAAAATTGGGGGCTTATCAAACTATTATCTATCAATACGGTCGATTAATTGTTAAATAAAACTATAGAAGGAAACGACACGAAGGGTGCATTTCTATACAGTATATTATCACCTACTGTATCTAGATGGGCAATTTATGTACATAATGTAAAGCATTATTATATACTGTATTTAGATGCGCAATAAGGTTTTAGAATTTCTGATTTTCAAAAATTGGGGCCCACAGGGAACGAATTTCTTAAATTTAGAAAATAAGGAATTTAAGCTTGTGACTTAAACTCTCTTTCATATTTTATTTTATTTATTTTATTTCTTTATGGTATTGTCACACACTCTATATAGATGTGCAATAAGGTTTTAGAATTTTGATTTTCAAAAATTGGGAATTAGAAGTGGATGACTAAAAGTTTTCTTTCAATTTTCATTTTATATACATTTTATTTCTATACAGTATTGTTATACACTGTATGCAGATGTGCAATAAGGTTTTAAGAGTTAATATTTTTAATGGTATAATTGTGAAAAAGGTGCACAAGGATACAACACGTAGGGAGTGCGGGGATAGCTGTCGTTTCCGACTGCCTCAGTTTATTTTGTTAAAATCCATTTGATATCCGAGTGATGGCATTGTGTCTATCTCGGACATTCAAATATATGTAGATACATTTAATTCAATGTAATCCAATATGGAAAGCATGTATAAATGTTAAATTAACGACACACAGATGACTAGTTTGTTTTCTACAAATTAACGGTTCTATCAGCAATGGGTTATTATCAATGATTAAAATTGTTTACTGTTGTTATCATCATCACAGTATTCTAATATAAATATTCTTGTACAATTCTGTTACTACAATGGATTACAGTTTTGGAAAAAAACAATGGGTTTTGTACATGTATAGCACCATTACATGTTTTATACATGTAATATATATATATATATGGATTCGCATTTTTTCTTGTGTCTAGTGTTGAGTTTTTTCACATGCATGTTGCGTTTCGCATTTGTGTTCCCGTGTCTTTTCTAGATTTTCTTGTTCGCAAACCAGTAGCAACATAGTTTGTAAACAAAAAAAAAAAAAAACAAAAACAAAAACAAAAACAAAAAAATATCAAAAAGAAAAAAGATAATTAACTCACTGTCAACCCTCTTGATTCCTTTGTCATGTCGCAGTACGCAGAAATATAATGTACGTCATCTGGATAAATTGTATATATACCACTCTGAGTATTGCGTACATCACTACAGTCTCTTGGACCTATGGTAAAATACCTTCCTAGAAATAGATTAGGTACCATGCATACTGTGAATTATTGTAGGTTGATTGAGGTATAAACAAAAAAGCAGTATAGGATTAAATACGATTTTGTATGAGTTTATCGATGTGTAAACTCGGCCGACTCACTCACAAACTAAATAAAGTCCGAAAGATATGTCGAGTTAACACATCGATAAACTCATACAAAATCGTATTTAATCCTTATAATTCCATTTCAAACATCGAAAAGTTGTTCCTAACCGAAATAAACAAAAATAACTTTGCCCTTTTCAGGTGACATTCATCTTGAATATGGTACTATTTTTGGCAGCTGAGCAATTGAATAAAAAAAAAATCAACAAAGTCATTTACAAATCGAAAAAACAAGGAAACTTTACATTTTTATAGATTTTAATATACTGTGAAGCGTATAGAATCCACGCAATGGTCCGATTTTTTTTCCGTTTGAAGAATCCAACTTGCGTTGTTTACACATATGACGTTGCAATCTTGACTGTGACGTTCGTGCAGCAAATTTTCGCGCAGTTTTTGAAAACGCAATTTTCATCAATTTTTAAACCATTTCTCATTAAATTTGAACTATTATTGTCAGTATCACCCTTAAAATTTATTCTTTTACAGCATTCTTAATGTCTCATTTGAAACTTTAAATAAACAAGAAAGCGCATGAATATACTTGCCAAATACGGGTTTATCAATGTTTTTATGATTTTGCCCTTCCGACCAATGATATTCTTGTATTTTATCAGATGCAAATTTAAATGGAATTATTTTCCTGTAAAAAAGTGCATGAAAGCTCGTGGTTGGTTCAAACTATACGTATTAAAGAAAATTTAATTTTTATTAAAATTTCTTGTTAAACATTTGAAACATTTAAATAAACTTTTATGTTATATCTTTTCAAACACTATGTATCATTTTGCTACTCTTTTAAAGGATGTTCATATTAGTTTTTGTTCTCTTATTTAAAACATTATTCGTATATTTTTAGAAGATGAACTTATGTTTACAATCTATTTTCATGATAAAAATATTAATGATATTCATAGTGTAGCGTCACAAACGTGCATTCGTCTGATGACTAGTATTTTGTAATGAACTGTAAACTAATTGATCGATAATGGATATATCTTAAAAAAATAAGTATACGTGAATTATTTGTCTGTAACTTTTTGTAAGTAGTAGCTTCATGTACATGTCCATGTATGAGTATTTTAGTTTGCGACGTTATGTCGGAAACGTTCTAATTTAAAAGGAACCATTACTTGCATGATAAATATTTGACCTAATTCGAACAATATAAACAGAAATCTAAATAATTTAATTCACGTAAAATAGGAAAACTACAAGTTTTAATATGCCGATTCATGTTACCTTCAAAATTATCCATATATGTCTTCATTTCAGACAGTTTATCCAATACTTCTTTTTGGTCTTCATATAACGTCCTAGAAGCGTTTGTGGCTAGACAGAAAATATTAAAATTTCATTAAAGAAGTTGATGAAAATGCCAAAAATTAAATAATGAAATACGCTATGACATTAATTAAATTGCTATAACTATTGTAAATATAAAAAAAAGAAACCAAATGGAGCAAAACTGAGAAACCTTGGATAATGTTTAATTTGACTCTAAATGTACTAGCAGAAAGCGATGGAATTTATCAAAAAAACCGAAAGTTTGGATCTGCTCTTCAACATTATGGCTACTTTCTCGTCTTTCAATATTTTCGGTTTTATAATAAAACGGTCAACACTGACATACCAATTATCACTACCGATTCGAATGACCTTCAGACGAAACTAACAGAAACTAGATGCTCCCATAGACCTGTATCGTTGACCTGGAAATAATTTGCAGAATACATTGTTTGACTATGCCAATTTATATTACCTTCCAAATTGTCCATATATTTCTTCATTTCAGACAGTGTATTCAATACTTGCTTTTGGTTTTTTGATAACGTCTTTAAAGCCTTTGTCGCTGGACAGAAAATATTAAAATGTCATTATGGAAATCGATAAAATTGCGTATAATTAAGTGAGAGTACTAAGGTAAAAATAAAACAACAAAAGAGCAATACAGAGAAACATCAGAATGCTTGGATAATGTTTAATTTGTCTCTAACTGTACTAGCAGAAAGCGATGGAATTTATCGAAAAATCTGAAAGCATCTGGATCTGCTCTTCGACGTTACGGTTACTTTCTCGTCTTTCAACATTTTCTGTTTCATAATAAAACGGTCAACCATGACATACCAATCAATTATCACCAGCAAATCGAAATGACCTTCAAACGAAAATAACAAACTTGGGGCTGACAGGAGCCTGGATCGCTGACCTGGAAATAATTTGCAGAATAAATTGTTTGACAATCTCCATTTTGACTGGCAGTCTCGAAAATTGCTTTCAAGTTCTACTTGGCTCACTGGTTTTGGAATTTATCCACTGGTTTCAAACAATAAGAACATTCTTGGTTCTGGCGGCCATCTTAGATGGCTTGCAAAGTAATTGAATACAACTCTGAAGGGAACCAGTAAGAACTATTGCTGCAAAGTTTTGTTCCCATTGGGTTTGTGGTTTTAGACAAGAAGGTCTTTAAGTAAATTTTATTCAAGGTCCTTTGTTAAACTATGTCTGGCTCTGGCAGCCATCTTGGTTTGCGAGCGAGGCCATCGGATACAATTCTGAAAGAGGACCATCAAAGGACCATTGCTTTCAAGTTTTGTTTCAATTGGCTATGTGATTTCAAATTTCCATAAGGTCCTATGTTACACTATGTATGGCTCTGGCATCCATTTTGGATGACGTGCGGATCCTTGGATAAAATGGCAAAAGAGGACCACCCAATGACCATCCCTCCCAAGGTTTGTTCAAATCGGCTTTGTGGTTCAGACAAGAAGATCCTTAAGTACTAGTAAATATTCCATAAGGTATTATGTTAAACTTTGCTCGGCTCTGACGGTCATCTTGGATTATGGACGGGGTCATCCAATATAATTCTGAAAGACGACCACCTATGGACCATTGCTGCTAAGGTTTGTTCCAATTGGCCCAGTAGTTTTAGACCAGAACATCTTTAAATAAATTTCCCGTAGAGTTCTATGTTAAATTCTGTTCGGCTCTGGAGGCCATCTTTAATAGAAGGCGGGGTCATCGGATATAATTATGAAGGAGGGCCACCTAAAGACCATTGTTGAGAAGATTTGTTCCAACTGGCTTTGTGGTTTCATAAAAGTTTCTATACTCTTATTAAAAAAGTCTTTGTTTACTTAGAATATGAACGTATGATTAATGATGAATATCTATATTCATAATAAAAATGTCTTATTATATTCATTGTTTAACTTCAGAAATGTGCTCTCCTATTTCTTTTGAATAGTATTTTTGTTTTGGACTTTAAAATAATTCATCGATAATAGATATATTTGAAAAATATACGTAGACGTGAGTGTTAAATTATTTGTCTCTGTAACATTTTGTATGTAGTAGCTTCATGTACATGTACATGTCCATGTATGAGTATTTTAGTTTGCGACGTTATGTCGAAAACTTTCAAATTTAAGAGCAACAATTACTTGCATGATAAATATTTGACTTAATTCGAACAGTATAAACATAAATCTAAATAAACTTATTCAGGTAATATAGGAAAACCAACAGTTTTAATATGCCGATTCATGCTACCTTCAAAATTATCCATAGATTTCTTCATTTCAGACAGTTTGTCCAATACTTCTTTTTGGTCTTCATATAACGTCCTTGAAGCGTTTGTGGCTAGACAGAAAATATAAAATTTCATTAAAGATGTTGATAAAATTGCTAAAAATTAAATAATGAAATACGCTTTAACTTTAAAGTGCTATAAAAAATAACAATCCAAAGATACTAATATAAGATATAGTAAGTTTATACTATCATGCTGTATACGAAGCATTTCAAAGAGTTACCTCTCACTAGCAGCTTTAAAATCGAAACATTTGGAAGACCAAAAACCAAACTTATTTTAAACAAGAAGTACTCATAACCAAAAATACCGAAATAGGAAGCCAAATCTCAGCTAAGGAGATCTACCATGTGGAATACAAGGAATGAACCCTTAGTATTTCTATTATTTTTGAATTTTACTAAATACTGGTAATTTCTGTATTAAATCAATGAATAATCATGTCAGACAAGTCTGACAACTGGGTTGGGGAATACCCTCGGGGACCTAGGGTCCACCATGCAGAGGCATTGTCCTAGGAATTTCAAAATAACAATCCAAAGATACTAATATAAGATATAGTAAGTTTATACTATGCTGTGTACGACGCATTTCAAGGAGTTACCCCTCACCAGCAGCATTAAAACCGAAACATTTGGAAGACCAAAAACCAAACTTATTTTAAACAAGAAGTACTCATAACCAAAAATACCGAAATAGGAAGCCAAATTTCAGCTAAGGAGATCTACAATGTGCAATACAAGAAATGAATCCTTAGTATTTCTATTATTTTTGAATTTTTCTAAATACTGGTAATTTCTGTAACAAATCAATGAATAATCATGTCAGACAAGTCTGACGACTGGGTTGGGTAATACCCTCGGGGACCTAGGGTCCACCATGCAGAGGCATCGTCCTAGGAATTTCAAAATAGCAATCCAAAGATACTAATATAAGATATAGTAAGTTTATACTATGCTGTATACGACGTATTTCAAGGAGTTACCTCTCACCAGCAGCATTAAAACCGAAACATTTGGAAGACCAAAAACCAATCTTGTTTTAAACAAGAAGTACTCATAACCAAAAATACCGAAATAGGAAGCCAAAGTTCAGCTAAGGAGATCTACCATGTGCAATACAAGGAATGAACCCTTAGTATTTCTATTATGTTTGAATTTTACTAAATACTGGTAATTTCTGTAACAAATCAATGAATAATCATGTCAGACAAAAAAGAAAAAAGAAAAAGGAAAGCAAACGGAGTAATACAGAAAAACCTCATACATTCTTGTATAATGTTTAATTTGACTCTAAATGTACTAGCAGAAAGCGATGGAATTTATTGAAAAAAACGAAAGTCTGGATCTGCTCTTCAACATTATGGTTACTTTCTCGTCTTTCAATATTTTCGGTTTGATAATAAAACGGTCAACATTGACATACCAATTATCACCACCGATTCGAATGACCTTCAGACGAAAATAACAGAAACTAGAGGCTCCCATGGACCTGTATCGCTGACCTGGAAATAATTTGCAGAATACCTTGTTTGACTATGTCCATTTTGACTGGCAGTCTAGAACATAGCTGTCAAGTTCCAATTGGCTCACTGGTTTTGTAATTTTGTTCACTGGAACATTCTTGGTTCTCGAGGTCATCTTGGATGGGAGCAGTCATTGGATACAACTCTGAAGGAGGACCACCTAAGGACCATCGCTGTAAAGTTTTGTCCCCATTAGCTTTGAAGTTTCAGACAAGATCTTTGTGTAAATTTCCAAAAGGGTCCTATTTTAAACTATGTGGTTATCTTGGTTTTCCGCTGGGGTCATCGGATACAATTCTAGAAGAGGACCCCTAAGGACCATCGCTTTCAAGTTTTGTTTCAATTGTCTTTGTGATTTCAAATTTGCCATCAGGTCCCATGTAACACTTTGTTTAGCTCTGGCATCAATTGTGGATGGCGGGCGGGGTCCTCGGAGGATAAAATTCCGAAAAAGAACCACCTTAGGACCATCCTTGCCAAGGGTGGTGTCAATCGGCTTTGTGGTTTCAGACAAGAAGATCTTTAAATAAATATCACATAAGTTTTTTTATGTTAAACTATATTCAGCTCTGACGGTCATCTTGGATGGCGGGTGATGTCATCGGATACATTTCTGAGAGAGGAACACCCAGGGACTATTGCTGCCAAGGTTTGTTGCATTTGGCCCAGTAGTTTTAGACAAGAACATCTTTAAATAAATTCCCCGTAGAGTTCTATGTTAAATTCTGTTCGGCTCTGGAGGCCATCTTTGATAGCACGCGGGATCATCGGATACAATTATGAAAGAGGACCACCTAAAGACCATTGCTGACAAGATTTGTTCCAATTGGCTTTGTGATTGCATCAAAGTTTCTGTACTCTTATTAAAAAGGTCTTTGTTTACTTAGAACATGAACGTATGATTAATGACGAATATCTATAATTATTCATAATAAAATAGTATTTTTGTTTTGGACTTTAAAATAATTCATCGATAATAGATATATTTGAAAAATATACGTAGACGTGAGTGTTAAATTATTTGTCTCTGTAACATTTTGTATGTAGTAGCTTCATGTATATGTACATGTCTTTGTATGAGTATTTTAGTTTGCGATGTTATGTCGAAACCGTTCAAATTTAAGACCAACCATTACTTGCATGATAAATATTTGACTTAATTCGAACAGTATAAACAGAAATCTAAATAAGTTTATTTACGTAATATAAGAAAACTACAAGTTTTAATATGCCGGTTCATGTTACCTTCAAAATTATCCATAGATTTCTTCATTTCAGACAGTTTGTCCAATACTTCTTTTTGGTCTTCATATAACGTTCTTGAGGCGTTTGTGGCTAGACAGAAAATATTAAAATTTCATTAAAGTAGTTGATAAAATTGCCAAAAATTTAAATAATGAAATACGTTTGACTTTAAAGTGCTATAACTATTGTAAATATAAAAAAAAGAAAAAAGAGAACAAACGGAGCAATACAGGGAAACCTCATACATTCTTGGATAATGTTTAATTTGACTCTAAATGTACTAGCAGAAAGCGATGGAATTTATCGAAAAAACCGAAAGTTTGGATCTGCTCTTCAGCATTATGGCTACTTTCTCGTCTTTCAATATTTTCGGTTTTATAATAAAAAGGTCAACACTGACATACCAATTATCATTTTTTTTCAAGTTTTGTTTCAATTGGCTTTGTAATTTCAAATTTCCCATCAGGTCCCATGTTACACTTTGTTTATCTTTGGCATCATTTTTGGATGGCGGGGTCCTCGGATAAAATTCCGAAAAAAAACCACCTTAGGACCATTGCTGCCAAGCTTTGTTACAATTGGCCCAGTAGTTTCTGACAAGAAGACCTTTAAGTGAATTTCCCTTGAGTCTTATGTTAAACTATGTTCGGCTCTGGAAGCCATCTTTGATGGCAGGCGGGGTCATTCGATATAATTCTGAAAGAGGACCACCTAAGGAAAATTGTTAACAAGTTTTGTTCCGATTGGCTTTGTTGTTTCATAAAAGTTTTTGTTCTCTTATTAAAAAAGTCTGCGTTTTCTTAGAATATGAACGCATGATTAATGATTAATATATATTTCCATATTAAAAATGTATTATTATGTTCGTAGTTTAACTTTATAAACGTGCCTTCGTTCTTCTGTTGACAAGTATTTTTATACTGAACTGTAAAATAATGCATCGATAATGGATATATCTAAAAAAAAGTACGTATACGTGAGCGTTAAAATATAATTTCCCAAAAAAGAAACGCAACATCCAAAATTGTTTTCCAAATGTAAATGTTCTAAAAATTTTGCGCGATTAAGACACGAAAACATGACATGATTATGTTGAAATTTAAATGTGTGATAATTGAATTTAGAATCCTGACAGCGGCTATTCGGCAGAATGTGTAACGCTGTACGAGGAAGGCGAACAGGAATAAGTAGGGCAGTAGCGAATTATGGCTTATCTTTAAGCGGGTTTAATGGATATTTAAAGCCTAATTTCTACGGAAAATTTCGAAAACATATTGTAATCATTACCCCTATATCAGAAGGTTTTGGTGTGTTGTATTGATCAATTCAATAAGGTATTCATCAGGGATAAAAAAAATAATTTGATATGAGCGATCTGTGGAGGCCAGCCATTTCTTTATAGATGGAGCCACAATTGATGTGGGCAGAGTCCTAAAACCATAAAGTCGTAATTCAAAAGTGGCATTTCATGGGCATACATTTTCTAAATGACTTGAAGCGATTCGGGAATGAAAAATCAAAATCCAGAAAATAAATCGGAGTTATGAGAGGATTCTGGTTGCTCAGTATGTGCACAAAAAGAACCAAGTAGTTTGGGAGGACCATTTCGAAGATTCGTGTTTTCAGGAGAATTTAATGGTAAATTTTACATTTCCTTTATCGCTTATAAGTATTATTTTTTTTTTTTAATCTTACAGCTACCTGAAATTAGATATTTCTTTTGTGTAAGTTTTCCTAAATAATAAAAATATAGTAATAAATTGAAAAAGGATAGTTTTTGTTACGAGTTTATCTAGAAGGGAGTCGATTGTGTTGCATTTTATTCCATTGTTTTCAATGGTATTTCAAAAATGTCTCAACTCTGCATACTCTGTGGAAGCAATTTTGAGAAAAAATGCAGATCCGCAGTATATAAATCTAACCTCTAGGTTTCGGTTTGTTCTCCAACACTTCTATACCGATGCCAATATGTATTATAGTTTTTTTTTCTACAAAAAGGTGAGAATAAAGTCTACATGTACCATTTATACATAAAAATGCGTATTTTAACCAGTTATAACCTTTCTCTTGTTGTAGTATCTGCCAAACCAAACAATTTGTCACCTGTTGGCTTGTTTATTATAAACAATTATTATCAGTTTAATTAATTTATGGCTTCATTGAGGTGAGTGACAGGTATATCACTGGTAATCATAAAACATGTAAAATCACCACGTTTCAGTTGGCACAAAACAGTCCCTTTTGTTTTTATATTAATTATACATTTATAGTAAAATAAACAGAATAATCAACATGAAAACCAAATAAAAAATTATGAACACCTGGCAAAAGGAGTAATTGTTGAATAATTTGTAAAAACACTATATTGCTTGAAATATTTATATAATGACGGGGTTAATTCGGAACTATTGTCCCATATTGTGTATTCAGTTGACAATAGTTGATGTTCGTCCGATTTTTTTATTTTTTGGATTCAGTTAAAAAAAATGGAATATTGTAGAATGGTATTTTTTATATGTTAAAACCAAAGTAGTTTGAACGGTGGTGTATTTATTTGAGAAAATAAAATTGGTACAATGTAGTTGTCGGCATATTAATTGATTCTTCGGTTAATTGCCGCTTATCAAGTTCGTATTGTTGGTATTTAAATTTAATTAATTCAAGTATTAAAAATTAAATTAAAAATTTCTAGTAAGTAATTCGAACTTTTCATGTTTATCACACTTAAAACAATATTTTAATGCTATAAACAACAAAAATCAAATACTGAGATGGTTTTATAACATCATTATTCTCTTCTTATTATATTTTTTCGTTTAAAATGTACTTAAATTTCTCATTCAAGGTGTGAACTAGCGTCAATAAACAAATTTCATTATAATTTCATGGGGTGGGGGGGGGGGGGGGGGGGGGGTAAGTTACCTGCAATTATCACCTTAAGGGTATGTTGTTCATATAATTTAATTAAAATGTACATCTTCAGCCTTAGCTGTGAAAGGTTACAAAATGTTTTATAATTTTTTTCCCCATCTGGTGAAATTCAGAATTGTATTACAATTGTTTTAATTCTTAATTTTATTGAATTAATTTCTTTACTTAATTATAATTACATGAATTATATGTGGTAAATATTTTTTTACGGAATTTGAATGAATAATAGACACGGACTAACTTGTGATATGATCGTCATAATTTTGTAATTATCGACCAGTTTCCCCATATAATGCCCGTATGTAAATGGTAGCATGCTGTGGAAAATTCCTCAACAATTATAAGATAGATTTTGTAGGTTGTGACGTCACCACCGCCATTTTTGCCCGACTATCGAATGCTTCATTTCATAAAACAATTTGTTAAAATACACATTTATTACTGTAAATAAATGACGTTTTGTAGAAAGATGTTTAAGTATATTTGAAATAGGTATGTTAATTTTGGAGCTGAATTTGTCCTTCCCTTTAAAAAAACATTACCGTTTAATTAAATTCAGTCATTAAATTGTTTCTCTATCCTGCTACGATATGCCAAGCAAAGGCCGGTGAATCACAGACTGCAGTCGTTAGACTTTATAATACTCACCGGAGTACGATTTCAATACTCTTGCAACGGCACCAACAATCCGGTTCAACAACTGACCGTCAACATTCTGGCCGACCTAGGACCACATCAGCAGCCCAAGATCGCTACATCCGTGTACTTAACATGAGAAACAGGACCGTGACAGCAACAGAAACAGCTTCAAATGTCCTAGATCTGCGATGAACATCGGCACAGACAGTCAGAAACCGTCTCCATGAAAACGATTTACGCGCCGAACGTCCTTACTTTGGCGCCGAACGTCCTTACTTTGGCGCCGAACGTCCTTACTTTGGCGCAGTACCGAGACGCTGGGATCGATTTGCAAGGGTCAGATGGTGCAATGGAGTTTTGGGTTGGGACCTGCAAAACTGGAGGCGGGTCTGGTTCAGCAATGAAACAAGATTCAAGTTGCAGAGGAGAGATTGCCTTACACGTGTCTGCAGACGCAGGAATGAGAGGTTCGCAAGGACCTGCGTCCTTGAGGTCGACATTTCAGGCGGCGGAAGTTGGGTGCCACATCTTAAGCCCGAAAAACGCAACTGGTGTACATTCCCGACAACCTTAACACCGCCAGATACAGAGATGGGGTTTCTACACCACACATGCTGCCAACAATGAACCCCCGTAGCGAAGATTTTCAGCACGATAACGCTCGGCCGCACACAGTTCGTGCTACTGTTGCTTTTTTAGCCACCCAGAACATAACAGTACTCCCCTGGTCTTCTAAATCACCAGATGTGAACATTTATGGGATGATGTGGACCGACACGTGCGCAGTCGTCAACCAGCGCTGCAAACTCTGCCAGAACAGCAGCAGGCTCCTGAGCAAGAGTGGGTGAGAATTCCGCAAGACCGTATTCGTCGATTGATCGAGTCTATGCCGAGACGGGTCCGTACTGTGTTACAGGCTAATGGTGAGCACAACAGATATTGGATTTGAAGTGACGTCATCTGAACGCTATGGACTTTAATGTGAACAAATTTGAGATTTCAATGAACTTTAAAGTCCGAACAACCAGTGTACCAAATTTCCCGTGTAATGTGATGCTAATGTCTATATTTAAAATTATGTTAAAAATTTTAAGTAAATTATATTTTTTCACATGTTGCGTTTCTTTTTCGGGGGAGTATAGTTGTTTCTGTAACTTTTTGTAGGTAGTAGCTTTATGTACATGTCCATGTATGAGTATTTTAGGTTTGGAACGATATGTACAAAACGTTCAAATTGAAGAGGAACCATTACTTGCATGATAAAAAAATTGACTCTATTCGAACAGTACCAACAGAAATATAATTAAGTTAATTCACGTAATATAGGAAAACTACAAGTTTCAATATGCTAATTTATATTACCTTCCAAATTATCCATATATTTCTTCATTTCAGACAATTTGCTCAATAATTGGTTTTGGTTTTCAAATAACGTCTTTGAAATGTTTGAGGCTAGACAGAAAATAAAAAAAAAATCAATTTGGAAGTTGATAAAATTGCTAATAATTAAATAATTAAATACCCTTGGACCTTAAAGTGAAAGTACTTAAAGGTAAAAATAAATAAAAAAAACAACAACAACAAAAAGAGCAAAAAAGAGAAACCTCAGACATGCTTGGATAATGTTTAATTTGCACATGAAATGTATCGAAAAATCTGAAAGCATCTGGATCTGCTCTTCAACACGTTGGTTACTATCTCATCTTTCAATATTTTCGTTTTTATAATAAAATTTCATACCAATCAATTAACACCACCCAATCGAACGACCTTCAGAGAAAAGAACATAAACTAGGGGCTCCCATGAGCATGTATCGCTGATCTGGAAATAATTTGCTGAATAAATTGTTTGACAATTTCGAATTTGTCTGGCAGTCTGGAACATTGCTATTAAGTTTCAATTGGGTCATTAGTTTTGCAGTTTGTTCATTGGTTTCAAGCAAGTAGAACATGCTTGGATCTGGCAAACATCTTGGGTGGCGGTTGAGGTTATCGGATACAATTCCGAGAGGGGACCACCTAAGAACCAGTGCTGCTAAGTTTTGTTTCAATTGCCTAGTGGTTTCAGTGGAGAAGATCATTTAAGGAAAGGTTACGACGGCGCATGTCAACGGCCGACGACGACAATGACGGACGACGACGACGACCGACGATGACATGGTGAAGTGATGGCAATAGCTCACAGTACAAAACACAAACGTACATTCAGAAGAGTCTCTATAATTTGACTATGTAAAGACACGTAGCGGTACTAGCGGTTAAACTGGTTATTATAATCCGTTTAATTTATATCACTATTGCGATGATGAAAACACACACTGCTGTTCATTAAATTCTTTCAAAAATAAAAAAGAAACATCTCAAAACAATATCTAAGTTTGGTATATTGGTGTTGCACTCATATCTTGAAAAAAAAATGGAATCAATTGTTCATTTCGTGATTTGATGTTTCAGATAAAAAAAACAATACATACCAGATATGACTTTACTTATAATAAAATTTATGAAAATTAATAATATTAATGAAGAATAAATCGAGAGGTCAAACATGACATAACAACCAAGCAAAATCGTTTTCATCATAACAAGAATAAAATAAACAGAAGCCTTGGATGGTCTGACTAGGTATCATTATTCTTACCTCGTTCGTTAGCCATTCCAACAAGTCCAATCTGTAGAATGACAGACACAAAGGACATACATGTAGCTATCAAAACTGCTGCAAGTAGTATACATGTATTTATACGTGACCATTTGAACTTTCTAGACTGAAATGGATTACTTTGGAAAGGATTCACCTGTGAATATCCTTTTATTTCTGTTGACTCCGTATGACGTTCAACATTTGCATTACTTTGTACAGGATTCACCTGTGAATATTCTTTTAGGTCTGTTGACTCCGTATGACGTTCAACATTTTGATATTCAGCGTCCAGAACGTAGATGTACTGTTGATTCTCATTTCTAATATCCGACATTATCATGTTATATCAAATGAAGCTAGATTGTACACCTAAAGTTAAAATTTCCTTAATAGTATACCACTGTTTGACTAAATGCGATCATAGTTGGCAGCATTTGGTAGTGTTCAATGTATTAAAACCCCTAAAATATCCTAAACAAAATTTCAAAAAATTGGTCACTGCTGTTAATTCTAATTTTTATAGCAGTGAATTAAAAATCTATGACCTATGGTTTATTTATCATGTTTTTTCCATCAATTTCCTCGTGAAAACACGATTGGTCAACATTTTATGTTAATTATTACAGCTGTCATTAAAAAAAAAATAAATGAATCACGTACATGTTGTTCCTTATTTGACATATAATAAAGAAAGGATATTAATAATTGAATGAGTAATCCCCCTTTTTTGGAAAGGCACACATGCATTACTCATATCTTTATGACTAGCATTGCTCAATCATATGTACGAGCGTATCAGAATAACATTAATTATTACATACTGATTTTATTGAGATAAATTAATTTGTCTGTTTGTGGTCACATGAAGTTCCGTTTTAATATTGTTTGATTAAAAACCTATTGACTCCTTTCACTTTCGCTTTGATTTCAATCACGTGGCAATCACGCGGTTTTTTTCATGCCGTCCAATAAGAATCAAGTTCATGTCATTCATCACACAACGAGATTCGTTGTATTGTCAGCGCTTTGAATAACAGAAAAAATGTCATAGTCATAATTCGTTCTAGGGTAGAACTGTCATAAATGGATCTAGGTCAGAACCACCCAGAATAGTTCTAGTGTAGAACTGTCATAAATGGTTCTAGGGTAGAACCGTCCAGAATGTTCTAGGGTAGAACCATCCACAATGGTTCTACGGCAGAACTGTCATAAATGGTTCTAGGGTAGAAACGTCCAAAATGGTTTTAGGTCAGAATTACTTTTAACTTAGGACATATCCAAATATTTCGGTCATTTTCATGTCCGATATCTCTATTGATTATGACACGTACTCCTCGTCTTTGCCTTTTCCAAACTTTTAAAAAACATTTTCTTGAAATAAGTAGTACCATTTCCCACCGATTATAATTTCAATACATGAAATTATGACAATGATAAATAAT
Organism: Mytilisepta virgata; assembly: GCA_028015205.1. NCBI lineage: Eukaryota > Metazoa > Mollusca > Bivalvia > Mytilida > Mytilidae > Mytilisepta > Mytilisepta virgata. The sequence continues at coordinate 75,742,543 of CM051521.1, forward strand.
ATTAAATTTATGACCATATATATAATAAAGAGCTATGGTGCATGTTTTTGTCATTTTTTTTAACCCACAAGAAAAATAATTAATTTTTTGGTTAAAATTTCTGTGATTTTTATCTGAAGTAAATTTACAGGTAAAGAAATTTGTTCTCAGTTTCATGTGTGTTTCGGGTAAATAGAACAAATTAACGATTTGACATGTATATTGTACATTGACTGTCCGGATGTTGATTGTTCCAACCTTTGAGGGGCACAGATATGAATACAGGTAAACATTTTTTGCTGACAAAATCAGCGGGGTTTCACTTTTTTATAACGCTACATTTGTAAATAACTAATGCAGCATTTGAATAAAGAGGTGTGTATAAAGAGGTCTTAAATTTCAATGCAGAGATTTCAAATGTGTCAGATAAGTAATATTTTAATTTATTTTAAATTAATAATTTATTTTTTATAGCATTTTTATATGTTAAACATTTGATATATTATATAATTAATAGTCTTTGCTCGTATGAACGATATTTATTTCGTTTTGACAAGGTAGAAGATGATTGGGATGAATACCGCCGTTCTGAAATAAGACAAATCTGATCGAAATTGACCAAATGTTCAAATGAAATGGGACGGGCATACATCTTAAATTAAACTATATCGATTATCATTTGCTGAAAAGATATGCAATCCATCAATATGTACATAACACCGACTAAGCGATATCGGTAGTATATTTCGAGAAATTGCGGTATATTTGATCTGCATTTCACCAATTTATCGAAAAATTATATAGATATAAGGTACATATATGGAAATGCTATACAATAATTTAAATTGAGAAGGTACGGGACTAAATATTGATTTAAAGTGTTCTCTTGTCGAAAAATATATAGAGGAATGTTTTATTTACTAGCAAATAAAAACGACTACTTTTAAATTATTTAGTAGATTTAGTAAAAAACTTTATTGTGAGTGACATATTTCTTTTCTTTACTCTATAAAGTATTCGGTATGCTAAATGTTGATTTGAAAATTATGATAACAAATTAATTATTTTATTTCTTTTACTTTTGATGTTCAAAATTCATAAACTACTATCTAGGTAGAACCGTTCAGAATGGTTTTAAGGTAGAACCGTCCAGAATGTTTCTAGAGTAGAACCTTACAGATTGGTTCTAGGGTAGAACTGTCATAACTGGTTCTATGGTAGAACTGTCATAACTGGTTCTATGGTAGAACTGTCTTAAATGGTCCTAGGTCAGGACACAGTCTGTCATAAACAGTTCCAAGGGTGTCAGAATGATAGTTAACTGTTCTAGAACAGCTCTTCTGATAGTTTAGGACAGCTTTAAAAAGGGTTAGAACTGAGCCCAACTGTATATATTCCCCTGCATGAACCGATTAAAGTTGAAAACTGAACCATGCGAAGAAAATAGTTAAAATTTTCTCCGAGTATTTTAGTGACTTGGAAACGATTGTTTAGCCTTGCGTTTTTTATGCAGAATAAATCATTCAGTTCGATTGTCGAAATTAATTAATATATTTTTTTTGGTCAAAATGTCGTAATTTTCCCAAATTAGACAAACCTAGAAAAACCCTTACTGTGCAAGAAGTTCTGAAATTGCATACATGTATATTTATTCCACTTTTGAATAAAAAAAATAGGAGGGTGAGGGTGGATACGAGTATTAAAGAGTCTAGATTTAAAATTATGGAGTTAACGGGTTATTATGTTATTTTTATCGGTCGATATGAGTTATAAAAGACCTACAAAATAATATAGACCATCGCCTTCGGCGGCGATTAATATTAATTTTTTGATCTATTAAAGTTCATATCTACCTCTACAAAAAATATAATTGTATAATATTTGATTTTGCAGTCTTTAGTCATTTTTAGTATAACTGTACTGATGCTACAATAAATCACCAATTAAGATGCTTCTTAAGTCATTTTGTAAGTTTAAAGAAACAAGGTGATAAAATAATTTTAAACAATGTTAATTAAAATTATCAACGAACATAAAGTATTGAACACCAAAATATATTTCAATTATTATATCAATGAAATTACATTTCGTGTAAATCCAATCAAACAAGATTTGAAACTAAAATTTGTAAGACTCTGTATAGCAGAAATGCAAGACTGACCGACCACCAATTTACATGTATATGTGTAGAGTCAACTTAGAGTTTGTAACTTCCCTACTTTATTTTTTTTTAGTTTGGTTAGTTAGGGTTTAACGCCTTTTAGCACATTGTCATTTGGTTATTTCGCGGCGGCCAGTTTTTATTGATGGAGGAAGCCAGAGTACCCAGAGAGAACCACCGACCTTTGGTAGGAAAATTTGCAATCCTTGTCAATTTAGATAGGAGTCGAACACACGCCGCCACAGGTGAGATTCGAAAACACAACCCCAGTGTTGACAGTCTGGTGATCATTAGTAGTCATGACGAACTACCTAGACCACTCGGCCACCGAGCCCCGCCTCCCTCCCCGCCCCCCCCCCCCCCCCCCCCCCACACACACACACTTCTATGAAAAATTCATTTTCTATTTTCCGTTTATTTTTGTGTCAGAATTTTGATGAGCTAGGCCACTCGGCCACCGAACCCCCCCCCCCCCCCCCACTTTATGATTTTTTCAGGTATTTGGTAGTTTCACTATTTCACTAATTATATCGACTTCTATTTACAAATGTTTGATTTTTTATCTAGAATCAATCATTTGCAATTATTTATTATAATAAGTTATGTTATGTTTCGCAATCCATCTATGAAAAATTCTGTTTTCCGTTTATTTTTGTGTCAGAATTTTGATGAACATAAATTTGACATCTGGCGACAAAAAGCTTTGAAAAACGGGGATTTTATCACTTCAACCAATTATTCAACGATAGCGGTACAAGGGTACTTCAAACAAATATCAATCTCCTAATTGTATTAACAGGAAGAGATACAATTCTTCCGTATCATATGAGAAAAAAGGCATCATCAAATTAATAAATATTTAACCCATCAAAATCAACCAGGGATAAAAAGTACATGACACCTTTTCATTGTGTTACACCTGTATACCATATAACAAAAGCTTAAAACAAAATATCCTGAACCATTACATGTAATAAGGCAATCGTTTTACTACGATGTCGATGGTGGGCCTGCAACAAATCCAGCATAAAAAGAGAGTTAATTAAAAATAAAGTAAAAACATAGGAACAAATTACAAAATTATATTAGAAAATAATGAAAATGTTCAAAGACATGTCAACTCATTGAGGGCAACCGATATCATATGTGTACTATATCAAGTTCTCTATTTCCAGGTGATTGGTTAAATCTGTTGATCGCTAACCAAGAAATGCACTGTTAAACCTGTTGATCGCTAACCAAGAAATGCACATTGTGCAGAAAAAATGAAGTTCAACCACTCAGTCGATGCATCTGTCATGTCTGTGTGTACTATAAGCTCCCTCCCGAGTGTATCATCCCCTTCGCAGTAGCTGCTTCAACATTTATAAAGATGGCAAATTCAACAAGGTTATTATTTTAATCAATTACTTCAATACGTTAGTAAAAAACAACAGTTTGACTATTCATTCTCACGAAATAAGTAGGTGACTACGTGATTAACTCTAAATGACTTACGTCACTAAATGTAAATATAATTTGCATAAGAGCTTCTGTGGTATAAGCTTACACGTTGCGCACAATTAACACATTTTTGGTATTAAAGGGGCAGTCTGGTCTTGTTCGTATTGATTTGCGCAAAACCAAATTTTCAAACAAACTCAAGACAACAAAATCATTCAAGACGTCTCCAAATCAAGATCAGTTCAGCACAGATAAATTGAAACATTACATACAGTGTAGTTAATTCCTCATTTTTATGAACCGGTCTTAAACAGTCTGAATTGACTGCCAAGTATATGCATGAAATATAGATTACATTGGTCTCGTTATCTTTAATTTTTTGTGGAAGTTAAGAAATGAGTAAATATTTTACACGACAGAAATTAACCCAGTTAATAGCGTATGAATGATTAATAATTAACACGACAGAAATTAACTTAGTCAATAGTGTATGAATTGTGTGATTCTTAAAGTTACTGTATAGTTCACTCTGCCAAAAGTTTACAATATATACTCTTCCACATGATAAACTTAATTAATACTTTTTATTTTATCTACAATTAATTTAAAAAAAATATAAAGAAACGCTTACTTGATATGGAGTATTAAAAATACTCTGCTTTTAAAAACCTAAACCGACTACCAGTTAAAGAAATACTGAGTTACTTGTATATTATATATGTTTATCTTCAAAGAAAGCAAGGTTCCTTAAAATATTACCTCAAAGGAAGAGAAGCTAGCACACCTCTTTATCTTCGGTTTTGTCTTTAATATATAAATTGAAATCTGTGTTTTACTCAAATACAATAATGGTTTGGCTTTTATCAATTTTCTTGATGAATAAAGGGTTTGACAGTCTTACAAACTATTTTTTTCCAAATGAACCACGAATCATACAGCCATTATAATTGATACATTTAAATTAACATGCTAAGAAAACAATTTTGCTGCATTGTACAGATATATCACGATTTGCCGAAAATGGCCTTTAAGTGAACAAAAAGCTATAGAAAATAACATATTTATAAATAATTCTAAATACTTGAACCGTGTCATATGACTCACTCAATTCCTTCATTGACACATATCCGATCACAGATGATGTTAATTGCTTTAATTGAAGTGTATATGATTTGCATACATATATATCTATAACACAGATTCTTTGTCATATTCATTTCAGGATCATTATGGCAGACACCATCAATCCCGAACCATACTATGTAGAAATACATGCGCCAAAACATGGAAATTTCAGTAATTGCATGTACTCCGAAACTGAAAGCAACAATTTAAACAAAGCTGATAAAGATAAACATTTTTTAATAGACAATCCTAATGGGAGGAAAAAGAAGAATTTCTCATTATCGTTGGCAGCAATTGTGACTGTGGCAATTTTAGCGGTAGTTTTACTTGGTATTTATGGCAATATGGCAAAGAAACTAGAGAAACTAGGTAAGGGTGATTATGTTGAATTCATGACAAAGTGATTTTAGTTTAGAGAATATATCTAATATAATTGTATCTCATCAAACCCCTCTTAATTGACACATTTCATGTATTTTATCCAAGGTATTAATTGAAAGAGCTCTTTTTTTCCAAATCAATTTTAAATGACATAATTTTCAGTTAGTTTAGATTTATTTATTATATAGACTCAATCGACATGTATTTGAAGCAGATTCAGAAGACAGTTGACTTATCAGACCAGCTTAAAGAAATTTCAAACAGTACTAGAGGTAAACTTGATATTTATTATTAAGCATTTTTGTCTTGTGTATTGTCATTCCCTCCACTATTGGAACAGCTCCTTGCTCAACGAAAAAACTCCACACTTGTTCTTGTCCTTATTTACGTGCATTTGATTTTTATTCTTCTATCATTAAATATTATTAAATATTACTAATTGTAACAATTGATGTATTGACCAGGCCACCCCCTGTGAAAAGTCAAATATTGCAGAGGTGTTTAACTCAACATTATTTTCAGACAAAATAAAAAGAATTTAAACGTGTATCCAAGTTTGACAAACCTTAGCCCTCCACAATATGAAGCTGGCGGACTGTAACTCCCCGAGGGCATGATTCATTACTTTAAAGCCTTTAAATTTTCAGTAAAAAAATTGGACAAAAATTACAAGAAATTTCTAAGGCTCTTCCTTTTGATTCGGAGGTAACCCTGAGCTGAGTTTGGATCCCTGTTTGTTTTAATTGTTTTGGTTTTTGCCGGTCATGCTTATTAATTCATTATTATATCTTTAACCGATTTTCCAACATTTTGATCTCGAGCACTGCTGAGGAGTTGTCAGTCAAAAAAATAGCCATACAGTACATCAAATTTATTTCTGTATTTTGTGATATAATTAATTGTAAATAGAAGACATAAAATGTGTTTGATAGATATATTTACCCTGAAATGGTCTGTATAAAAATATATATAAATAATGTTTCTATTCTTTTCCATTTCGCAACATCCTTTTTGTGTTTGAATAAACGGTTGAAGTAAACCAATATCTATCATCATCTATGGAATGCGTGGTTTTGTCACTATCTGTAGTTTGCAAAGTGTTTGATATATTACACACACATATGGCAAAGTTTTATGCAACTAGTTTACAGTAGAAGGGTTTGCACTAAATTCAATAATGTTTGTAAAATAACACGTACACGAAACATTAGAAAAAAAGGAAACATTTAATACGCTAACGAATTGTATAAAAATCTATATCGACCTTTTTTATTTCAAAATGCACTGACTGCCCATTTCATGAATGTCTAACTTCTAGACCTATTCTTAACAGGATGCCAGAATCATATTTTGTCCGTGAGCCCACGAGACTGTAGTGAACTTTACAAAAGATGCCAAAGTGGAATTTACAATATTTATCCAGACAACGGTCACAGTATTTCTGTTTACTGTGATATGTCAACAGCATCCGGGGGCTGGACTGTAAGTATATCTTCATGTGTTTTGTTATTTTATTAAGTTTCTCCTATATTGTAGATTTTCAATGTTCTCCCATAAATGCAGTAATTTAAAGATCGTACAGTGGTCAAAACTAAATAAAATGAAATTATTCTTGCAAGGCTGACAGCTGATCATTGAATGTAATTGAATGTAATAGAAATTTTGTAATGAAAGGTTATTCAAAGACGCATGAATGGAACAACAAGTTTTTACAGAACTTGGGACGAGTATAAGCATGGGTTTGGAGATTTGTCATGGGAATTTTGGATTGGTAAGTTTTCGTCAATTGTAACGATATTTCATTCATTTGAAATTGTCAAATTGTACCGCCGAAGTCGCCGCTAGAGACTGGATATTCGTGTTTCAGATGTGGATGGAGGACCTTACAGTGACTTTTAAAATGTGAAGTACAACAAAACAACGCGCTTCATTTGACTTCAGTCTTGTATTTATGATGTTATAATGTAAATTAGTTGCACTTACACATTTTACCTTACCATTTAACGGTAATGTATTTAGGCGGAAAATAAATACAGAGGAACCGCGGACCGAGAATACAAATACAAATGTATAAAGAAACCAAGTCGAAATGCAATGCATTCTATGCTGTAGATGATTACATGTTTTACATGACGTAAACGATTTTTAAAAAGTTTTATTTTTGAATGATGATGTAGAAATTAATAAAATAACAAAGACAATAGAATCTTAATCAATATTACAATATGCAAACACAAACACAACAATAATAATAAAGATATTTTTAAATATATTGATAAAACAAATTCTCAAAATGGGAAACAATACCCAATATATAATGTAACTTGTAGAAATAAGTGACATACTTTACTTTAAGGAAATGAAAATGTACATGTCATGACCGCTGCTAGAAACTACAGTGTTAGATTTGATCTTGAAGATTTCATGGGAAATAGAGCCTTCGCCGTATACAAAGTGTTTGAGGTTGATAATGAAACTTTGAATTATCAGCTTCATATAGACGAGTATAATGGAAATGCAGGTATAATCTGTTTGGTTTTACATCAGTTTAATTTGTTCATACTTGTATTGTCTTTTTTCTGCAAGACTGGTAAACCTTGTCCTTAATAAGTCAAAGTTAGTAATTTTAACTTTTTTCATGTTTGTGAATCAATTTGCCCTCCGTGTGTCAATGACATAATTTTGTTAACATCAAATTGCATACAATTAAATGTACATTTGTACATCTAAACGCCATGTGATTGCTGTCGACACCTACTCCGATTGATTGTTTGTTTGTTTAGTTGGGGTTTTACGCCGTTTTCAGCACATTTGGCTATTTTGCGACGGCCAGTTTTTATTGGTGGAAGAAGCCGGAGTACCCGGAGAGAACCGCCGACCTTCGGTAGGGAAATTGGCAATCCTTGTTAATTTAGATCAGAGTTGAACACACCCCGCCACAGGTGAGAATCGAACTCACAACCTCAGTGTTGACCGACTAGTGATCATTTGTAGTCATGACGAACTACCCAGACCACTAGGCCACCGAAGCCTCCCTACTCCGATTTACAGAAATTGCCATTTAGTGTCTATAATTATATATTTGGACCAGGATAACCGATACCGTGCATGAAAATCTTTGGCGCTAATCGGATATAAAACAAAATTATATACAAGCCAGAAAAAGGGTGAAGTTTATTTCTAGCACAGATATTTATTGTTGAATAAATAAACAGTATATCTATAGCTTGTAGTGATATTAAAAATGCATGATGATTTCAAAAAAGAAATAGGTGTAATGATATACAGGCTACTATGTTGAGTTTTCTGCATGGTCTATTTTGCCTGGAATTTGGCTGTGTAAGTTCCCTTCATTCTAGTATTAAAATATGCATTGCTTTCTAAAGTTTTGATCACAAGATTAATACAGAAATGGTCACATTGTTGTAGATCACACATTTTTTATTCGAGTTTCATTCTACTCTGAGGCCATATTGTATAATGTTTGACTGTAGGTACTTTGAATTCGAAGTAATCGTTCTCGAACAATGTAATAATTTTATGATAGATGTGTTGAAAGTTTCAATTGACGAGTTTTTAAAATTTATCGAAATGTATGTTTCAACTCCACCTAGCAAAACTGACTTGATATATATTTCGTGGCTAATACATAGATCGTGATTCTAATGATCACACTTATTTGATGATTATAATAGCTTTCTAAAGTTGAGGTCTTATTACTGAATGATGATGGCCTGTGATGTTTTTTTTGCAGGTGATTCTTTTGGAAAAGATAATGGTGCATTCTTTTCCACCCACGACAGAGATAATGACCATTGGCCATATCCTTGTGCTAGAGATTCTAGAAAAGGAGGGTGGTGGTACAAAAAATGTGGTGGAAATAACATAAATGGTCCCTACAGACGACCGGGATATAGGGGATGGACTGGAATATATTGGTGGGATTGGCGACGTGAAAAGAATCTGAAGGCAACAGCAATGTCAATAAAACCAATATAAGTTTTCCGTAAACTCGACTGTCGAAAGAATTAATTTCAGTATTAATTTCGTAGGAAAACTTCAAGAAATGCTGGATAATCATCTAGTTTGATAGTTTTGTCAATGTATTAGTTTTCGGTATTTGAGTTACCTATCCCTGTAATTTATTTAAAAGAAATTTTGAATGTGTTACTTAAAATAAAATTATGAGAAAAAAAAACAGTACAGGGACGACCTGCAGTATAAAGTAAATAACTGAAAAGACAAGTAAGGCTAGTAATTTTGCCTTGCAATCTCTCGATAAGATTGATAAATTTCAGTTTTAAGTCTCTCTTTCGAAACGTATTTACGTATTTACACATCCTCCATAGACAAACATCTGTAAGGTTTCTGTTGCCGTAACCTTATTAATATTCCTCTCCTACATGTACCTACGAAAAATCTAAACAAAAATGACCTATAACGGAAATCAAAATATACTTTGTGACAGAAAAATTCATCATATTCATTACCGTTTCCTATTTTACGATTGCATTTACAGTACTAGGTCGACATTTGGTTTGTTTTAATGATTCACCTGGCCAGCTGTTTTATTGTATTTTCTCTATTATTAAGGTATTTCATTTACTTAGGAAAGATCTTACCGTATTTCTTATAATTATGTTTAGGTCTTTCCACTTTCCGTGGAAAGACATTTTGCTTTTGTTCTGTTATTTTTTTTTTCTTCTGCCGTCCGAGATGCTTTTTTCTTACTTTACATATCGAAAGAATTTTTGACCCATGATATCGTACAGTGATTACAATTTCACCCTGCGTAACCGAACACTTTTCCTTATAGGAGTTATTTCCCCACCCCTCCTTTTCTTGTTATCTTTATTTCTCTGTAACCGTAAAAGATATCGACCTAAAATCGTTGGCAATGTCTTCAGTTTATCTGTGCGCAACTTTGTCTCATTCGTCGGAAAGGATCTGACGAATTTTATAGGAGTTATTTCCCTTTAAACGACTTTCACTTTTGGTGTATCATACAAATTATTATTTAGAATTGAAATATCAACATGAAATTTTGTATTTAGGGTCCATGACCCCTAGCAAGTAAAATGAGGTCAAGGTCAAAGGTTAAGGTCATGTTCTAAGTTTTGACTTTTGCTTCTCCTCTGAAACGGTAAAAGATAGTTGATAAAATATAAAGAAGAAAATGTTAAGGACGTTGAGACCTAGCTTTGTTACATTTGCAGAAAAGTTGTATGACGTCATTTTATAAACGTTATTGCCCCTAGAACGTTAAAATTTTCGTTTATATCTCAACAATAGTACATGATAAAGGCATGGGGTCTTTTGTTTTGATATTAAGGATTGATAACCTTCAAATTGGCATCAAGATCAAAGGTCAAGGTGAAGTTCTATTATTTGACATTTGCTTGTTATCACCACTCCTCTGAAATGGTTGTAGATAGCCAAGGAAAAGTAATGCTGGAAATGTTTAGGACATCTTGGTTCACAGTCTTCGAAATCGGACACATTTCTGAAAGAGGGCTTCGTAAGGACCATTGTTGCCAAGTCTGGTTCCAATTGGTCAAGTGGTTTCAGACAGGAAATGTTTTCAATATATTTTCCCATAAGGTCCTATGTTAAACTAAGTTCGGCTGTGGTAGCAATCTTGGTTGACAGTCAGGGTCATCGGTTACAATTATGAAAGAAGACATTCTAAGGACCATTGCTACCAAGTCTAAATCTAATGGGCTTAGTGGTTTCAGACACGATCTTTTATGAGTGAATTTCCAATAGGGTCTTATGTTAAACTAAGCTCGCCTGTGGCGGGCAACATAGTTGACAGTCGGGGTCATCGGACATAATTCTGAAGGAGGACCATCTAAGGACCATTGCTGACAACTCTGGTTCCAATTGGTCAAGTTGTTTCAGACAAGAAGATTTTTTCACTGAATTTTCCCATGGGGCCCTATGTGAAACTATGTTCGGCTTTGGCGGCCATCTTGGTTAACAGTCCGGGTCATCGGACATATTTCTGAAAGAGAACCTCTTAAGGACCATTACTTACTGCCACGTTTGGTTCGGATTGGCTTTGTAGTTTCATATAAGATTTTGGAAATTCATTCCCTGTTTTCTATTTTTAGTAACAGCAGCCATGTCGGTTGGAAGTCCAGGACGCCGGGAATAATTTTGAAAGGGGGCCAAATAAGGACCATTCCACTAATGTTTGGTCCCAATTGGCCAAGTGATTTCAGAGGAGAAGATCTTTAAAGAAAAGTTTACGCCGGACGACGTCTTTAAATCGCGAGATCTCCTATAAGGGATCAATAAATGAGTTTGGTCACGTTGACTTATTTGTAGATCTTACTTTATTGAACTTTTTTGGTGGTGACAGTTTGTCTTTATCTTTAATAATATTCAGGAAAATAACCGAAAACTGCAAAGTTTCCTTAAAATTAACAATTCAGGGGCAATAGCCCAACAAACGGTTGCTCGATTGGTCTGAAAATTTCATGGGGGGGGGGGGGGGGAGTAGATCTTGACCTTATGAACATTTTAGCCGGTCAGTTTTGCTGAATGCTTCAGTTTTTGATATATAAGACAAAGACTGCAGTTTACCCGTTTGTTCTTTTTTAGCCATGTCGGCCATGTTGGTTGGCAGGCGGAGTCATCGGATACCTGTTTTAAACTAGTTATTTGAATGATGCTTGTGGCCAAGTTTGGTCTATTTTGTCCATTAGTTCCAGAGAAGAAGATTTTTGTAAAAGTTAACAGACGACGGACGCCAAGTATTGAGAAAAGATCACTTGACCTTTTGGGTCAGGTGAGCTAATAAAAAAGAATGCCAATGCATGTATTGATTGAAGAGAAAATACAGATGGATAAGTGATACATAAGAAAGATATATGTGTTTTTTTCTATTTTTGACGTGTTGAACCGGTGGGATAAATTATTAAATTTCTGCATTGGAATTCCCGCCGTTTTTTTTTTTTTTACGTTTATTGGAAGATAAACGATAAAAGTTCCAAAAAAGGCGTTCATGTAAACAACATGCGTAGCAACGGCCTTTTGTTGAGGTTTTTGTTGAAAATCATAGGAGAAACAGATTCTCCTTCCCCACCCTCGATAGTTAAATTATAGATTTTTACACGCTCTCTAAAACTCGCGTGTTGAAAATCAAAACTTTAACTACATGTTTCTCGGGTGGAGAAATTCCATAACTCGCTCGTACCTGAAGGAGAATCTATATATATTTTTCTTCTTTCACTTATAGTTCTGTAGAAATTTTTACAATGTTTTATATGTACATGTATTTTAACATTTTAAATAAAACTGTTGCAAATTCTTGTATCAAGCATGTTATTAAAAGTAACGGTATCTGGAATAGTTAGAGTGTATGAATTATTGAAGCGGTATGAACTCTTGTATGAGTTTAATAAGTTTTTGTTTACTATTTATCTTCAGAAAAGAAAGCATAGTCTTAACAATTGTCTTATAATACAATCTGCTTAATATATTGTCTCTGACCACCTAAAAATAATTTCAAATCACATTGTAGACCTTAAAGACGTAAATTTACCATTTAGGAGGAAATCTTAAAACAAGGTGGTATTCACGTCTTGGAATTGTCATAGTAGTACCCAGTAGTAGTATATGGGCACAGGCAAATTAGCATTTGAGGAGGAGCGAGGAGGAGTCGGAAGTGACGTCAACCGGAAATGACGTCACAGGAAGTGACGTACCCTGAACCGGAAGTAGTGGATTTCCCGCCATTTTCCCATGATTTGTTTACGGAAGTGACGTAAGTCACGGACCAGGATGTGCCATGCTTGACCAGATTGAATTATCTCCCTTTTCCTGCACTTCTCGGTCGTCTCTGGATCTTTCATCGGTCTCTAGGGTCTGATACTCCCACTGGTATGTCGAAGTCCGAGAGTATACGAAGTACACTATTGGATTATCCCCCCTTATCCCGCTCTTTTCATCTGCGGCACAGCGATGTTAAGGCATATGTTTTTTTTTATTTCATAATATTGGGTCTATTCCACTTAAATAAGAAATACTCTTCATATTTAGCATATGAGCGTTATCGTTAACCACTATGTTAATGACAATGACAAGAGGTACCTAACAGGTAATTATTTCAGTCACGTGATTGCTCATTTGCATACTACAGCGAATTACCAACAACGGACCGGGTGTACATACATTTCGCAAAAGTGCAAGGGCGTAGGGGTGTCAGCTATTAACAGGAATATATACGATATATTCTATAGGACCCCGCCTTTCAGAAAAGTGCTGCTACTTTGTCTGGATTTGTGTATTTTTTACAAAATTTGACATGAAGTACTCGAATGCGTCAAAAAAGCACGATTTTTCATCTTTAAATGCAGTTTTCTCAAAAACGAATACAAACCAGGAAAAGTAGCAGCACTTTTCTATTACCGCAGATATAGCAGATTTCACACATATTCATGTCTATAATGTCTGTTCAGCGTATGCCCATGCACTTTTCGATTTTATTTTATTCAACAACTCTACTCTCATTTCGCTCCGGATTTAAAGCGCAACGAGGACGATGGATTTCTAAGAGCGGACCGATGACCAAAAAGATATCCGGAATTACTGTTTCCATCTTGTAGTCGGCAACCAGTTATATAAACTTTAGAAGCGCAAATATTATGAACATATTTTTAATATTGTATTGTTACCATATTAAATAAATAAACATTAATACTCTATTTGGTTTTCTGGGAAAAATCAATTTACATTCAGTTTAGGTTTACTGAAACACAACACAAGAAAAGTAGGGGGGATGCACAATGAGATCTGGATAAATTATACTTTCAGTATTTCACATATCATACCAGTATAGTAGATTTTTTCACAGGATTACAAACCACCAGGTTTCAGAATGATCAGATTTAATATTTTGGCTCCAACAAAATGTTACAAAACCCCACGTTTATGTATTTATACCAATCCTGTAGGACCATATGCTAAAATGTTACAAATAAATTTTTATTTTCATTTTCGAATAAAATATTTGCTTTCATGTATTGAAATCTCCATAAATTTGGCAAGGAATTAAAATTTTAAAGTTCAGAGATTATTTTTTTACTCCAGAGACTGCCAAATTTCACTGCATATAGCTCCTGAAACCAGTCTGGACGCAAAAGTTTTCCATGCTTTAAAATGGTGGACTACCGGTAATTAATCACTACTTGTGAGAAAAATTACCTTCTTTGCTTAGGAATAGATGTAACTTCTTCCTTTAAATGTATGAGCCATATTAACTGTTCTGGGTCAATGTGTACATAATACAAGGGTTTTACAGGAATACATGATCCAGGAACTGTATATATAGTATTATATGATCCCTGCATGATCATGGCAGGGGCCAATTCATGCAGATTCTGCACCACTTAACATGAACATGACCTTTTATCATCCCCAATGCTGAGAGAGGAGGGGGGGGGGGGGGGTTGTGTGTGTGTGTAACTCTGTTACTCAATGGTGCTAGATAAAGGACGTGCTGCAAATTCCGGTCAAGATTTTACAAAACTGGTGGAGATTTTTGGTCAGGATTTTCTGCAGATTTTTATAAAGCACAAAGGAGAATTCAGGTTGCCTTTAAATATGTCTCATCATGGCTTTTATTATTTTTGGATAATTTCGGATATGTAATTTTAGCTTTCCTGGATATTTTCGGGTCACAAATTCGATATATGGATAATTTCGGATAGGGGTTTCCAGTTCACTGACGCACCCCACGGTCATAAAAAGCCCCCCCCCCCCATTGATACTTGCACAATTGTTGGTTCTTGTCAACAGACTGCTTACTCTTCCGGAGCACCTGAGTCTACCCCTCGTTTTTTGGTGGGGTCCATGTTGTTCATGTTATTAGTTTTTAGTTGTAGTGCTTGTATTATTTTGGTCTTGTCTTCGTTGTTCTCTGGAGTTTGTCAGTTATTTCGATTTTCCCCTCCTTCGAATATCCCTTTGGTATTTCTTGACTTTACTTGTATGTTTTATCAAAGCCTCAAGCAGAGATATCAAGTTCACTTACTACAGAGCAAGAAATTTCATACAAATTCTTGCCACCTCATCTTTAAAAATAAAACTTGAAAAATTACTCAAGACACATGATTTTAATAAATCTATTAATAATAAATATCACATAGTATGTCAATACTCAATACAAAAAAATGTTAACAATCCTTTTTCAAAATACAAAAATTTTCTAATAAACTGCTAAAATAAATGTTTATATTTATTATCATTTTACATTTGTTAACCAGATGTCACATTCCCTACTTGTATTTGAAGTTGTCTCCCATATGCATAAGTTATCTTCCCCCAAAAGTATCTTGTATAAATTTACAAAGGACAAAAATTACTTTTAGATTTTAGATAAAGAACATCAAAACATATAAACAAAATAAAGATATAAATTAAATCTACTGATTTTTTGTATTCTGAATTAAAAACAACTATTTCAATGAACATTTTTCAAACTAAATATAGAAACTTTCATTCAGTTAGCGTTATATATTTATCCAAAACTTATTAATCTTTTTCCGTAATTCAAATAAATCCATTGGCTTTTTTTCATGGTGTGATGAACATTTCAGAAACTTCTTTTTAAATCAAAATTTTTCAGGATTACTCCAGAAATGTCATTGTGTATTTCAATTTTCAATTCATCTAGTCAAATTAAAATTCAATCTCTTGTTCAAACTGCTACATGTACTGCCGTACAATGTATAATACACTCAGTTTTCTTCAGCTCAACTTTGTCCAACTCCACAACTGACAATTTTACATTTAATATGTTCAATTTTCAACAGGCTCTTTGGCTGTAACCTATCACCATCCTATTAATAAAAACGGAAAATTTATCAGTAATTGACAAAGTAAAACATTTTTGTTCAAGTACAAGTAAATTGTTGGGAAATATATATAATTTATTAGTATATGAGCGTCAGAAACAGGTAGAAGTTTATAACATATTTGGCAATTAAAAATAAATGTATATTTTCTGACAATTTACAGAATGATTGTTGGTTTCTCCTAACATGATCAGGTCTGTTTTCACCTTCGGGGGCAATTTTTTTCCAGGCAGAAATAAATAAACTGCTGCAACATGAGGGCATGATACACCTGTCGTCCAGGAAATAAAATTTCACCGGTGAACATATAGACTCTTTGATTTTGTTGCTTATTTTTTATGAATACCAGGTAGGTCGCATCCCACTCTGGAACAGAAAATTGTAACTTCACCAAAAAGTTTAAAGACCTTTAGACTATCACAACAAACAACTGTTTAAATTTTGAAGTAAATATGACAATGTGTTCTTAAGATACAGCATGACATGTGAAAAATCCCCCCCTTTTTAATGAACAAAGTTCCATAACACTGAAATTTGAATGAATAAAATTCCATAACCGTCCAAAGTGTGAAAAATTGACAGTTTTCGACAATTTTTCAACGAATAAAGATCCATGTCATATGGGAATTGATGAAAAAAAAAACAAAACAAAAGGGAGCTTACGTCAATAGATTTAAATAAGTCAACTAGTTTTGAAAATTGGTGAAAGCGTTTTCGAGTTGTTGTCCGAGGTGTGGACGACAGACGGAATCAACGGTATACCATAATATGTCCTGTCTTTAAAGACGGGTGCACGAAAATTAAATAAATTTCCTGTTTTGTTTTGTGGCAATTATTAATGTTGTTTTAAATTGTCTGACTGTCTATTAGAAACTGTTATACTATCATGCAACTTTCTTCCCCCATGTTTTTAAATAGCTTATTTTATGGAATCAGGAATGAAACAAACTCAATAATTTCCCGTGAAACAAACCTTTTATCTAACTTTGTAATGAAATGAATTTGTTTTACATTTACAGAATTCTTTGAGACTGAAACTATTCACCAAAAATAAATTTTGCCTGGCCTAAAAGAATACCTTTTTTTATTCAGCAATGATAATTTTTTTTATTAATTGGGAAAAGTCATGAAAATGGCACATTTCTAGCCCCTTTTTACAAAGATAATAATACAGGAAAAACATGACTTCATAAGCACTGTGAACAAAAATACAACACAGAGTCCCAGATAACGTGCACATCAGTTTCATTTACACATTGAAAAGTGGAAGATAAGCTTGAGAATTATTTTCAGGCCATCAAAGTTACGTTCAGTCCGAAACAACTATGCACAGGTTTAACAAATCCGAAGTGATATTGCTTACATATTTACCTGTAAGCTACATTATTTACATTTAGTTACAAAGAACTTTAATGTAAAATTTTATCAGTCACTCATTCGTTAAATGTAGGTCAGTGACCAAAATCAAGCAGTATTATACCAAATACCAGAAATAATGTTACCTTGCATTTTGTCGTATCACATTTCTCGGGTTATAAACCTTTTCCTGTTCAGGGTTACACATGACAAAGCTTGAGGCTGTAAAATAAGAATACAAGGTACATGTTAAATAAATGGGTAATAAGTGTAAGATTGTGTAACAACAAACACATTTTTTTCAAAACAATTCTTAATTTAGGTCAAATTACTTGTTTTTATTGTGCTTTTTACTGACATGATAGATGTGAGTTGTCTCCCACGTTCTTATTGGAGGCATCTTTCACATGATGCAAACAACAGTTTTGAATAAAATTCTATAGACTTTTCCCCAAAATAATAAAAAATTGGAAGCAAATTGCCTAATTTGCTAATCATTGCACAGTGAATTTTTATGATTTATTATCTTACTTTATACTTAAACTTTATTTTAGTTGTATAAAAAGATCAGAAATGTGAATTTAAAACATATAATTTAATATTAACTAAGGGGAGATTACTCTATTGGAAGCCAGCAAATTTACCTTGAAACTATATTTTAAAAACAGATTGATATAACCTTTCAAATATCTATAATAATACACCTTTAAATTTCGCACCTAAATCTGTTAGTCTAGAATCAGCCAATACATGTATTTGGGATTTTGTAAGGGGGGAGGGACTGTATTTTATCTCGTTTATGTCACAGTGGAAATTTATCAGAAATAAATGTCACATGGTGGAAAAGTTTGAAAAAAAATCTTTTATTTGATATACATTGTATATTGTTTTTATATAGGGGTTTAAGATACAACAAATTGGTCAGTTACCAACTTGATTAACAGACACCATCAATTCCTGACATCATTTAGGAAACTGAAAACTGTTGTGTGCACATTAAATGAACAAATAGTCATTTGTTTTCTTAGGAATATATATGTTCCATACACATTATTCTCCAAAATTTTTGTAACTGATGAAGGCTTTCTCCTATTCAATATTTCAGAAAAGGTTAAAGAAATTTTTGCTCATTATGTAAGGAAAGATAACTCATGCATACGGGAGACCACTCCAATATCTGCAAATAGGGAATATATGTATGTAATATATCAATGAAGTACTTTTTTCTAAGTCGATGCTATATGACTCTTTGAGTTTAGAACTGCAATGAATGTTTGTGTACAATGTATTCCTATTCAAATTTCAAATTTTCACCTATTTTCAAAATATCAGATTGAACATATAGGCACATGGTTATTTTCATGCAGTTCTCAGTGAAGGATGTTTATAACAAACTTATATAAAAATACTACATGAAGGTTAAATTGTTATGTTTTGTTCATCATAAATGATGGATGGATGAATTATTATTTATCGTCCAGTGGCAACCAGGTGCATATCAGAACGAGAACATGTTAATATGATATGAATATGATCCCTGCTTTGTACTAGACCGACACGCTGAGCCAGATTTTTAACGTGCTAGCTCACGAGGTAAATATCCGCAGGAAGACATACATGTATCACCCCACTCGGACACATTATACTGACTACCAGTCCTTTGCTCTTACTCCTATACATTGTAGGCTATATGCCGTGTGCATGGTGGAGAAGCAGCAAATACCAATTTTAATGTCTTTGGTTTGACCCGGCCGGGGATCGAACCTGCGACCTTCTGCACTCGAGGCGACCACGCTACCAGGAGACCACAAAGGCGGTTTTCATCATAAATGATATTTTTATTTCCTCATGTTTCCCTATGCAAGACCCTGTATCATAGGTGTAAAGTTTTACAACACTTAAGCACAAAAAAAAACAGCCAATTTTAGAATTAATTCAAGAATGGTATAATGACTTTTGTCAGAATTTTAGTAAAGTAAAAGTTTTTGTGATCATCATTCTTTATGTTTTTAAGGCAAGGTGGGAGAACAAAGGGGCAAGAGTCATATTACTTAATTTATACTCTTGGTTGGTTTTTGCATTGGCCCTTAGATATGGATTCAAGGTTGGATGTAGTGTTCCAAGTATCAATTCCATTTTATTTAACTATTCACATCGAATTACTTTTTTACAAGCGTAAATGTAACTTTCCTGTCCTTTTTAATCTTTTTTTTGCCATATAACATCAACTTGTAATTAAAATATAATCTTTACCCGATACCAATAAAAAAAAACTCATTTTTCTGTCAAAAGTTAAGAAAACTACAAAATGTGTCCAAAAGACACGTCCCGCCATAAAAACAATATAGGTTTATATCCAGTTATAAAAGTGAAAAATGAAGTTTATAATGGAGCAAATATATGGTACAGAACTATGTTGTACTTTAAAAGACCAAAATTGTTTTGTTAAAGTATCATTGACAACATGATTTCTAAGATATGGAGCTATTGCAGTATCAACTTGATTTCTTTTATTATATGTTCGAATGAGCATTTTTGTAAAAAAAAAAAAAAAATTCAAATGTAAGAAATATAAGGAAATGGACCTAAACATAAACCTTAAGCAAAGTTATTCGACAATGAAATTTATGGAATTCTTTACCAACAGACCTAAAGTTAAAGAAAAATATAGAAACCTTCAAAAGAAATTATACAGATTACTTAAAGCTCCGTGCAGCTTTCTAAATTTATCAAATTAAAGTCACAGTATTTGAAGGCAAGATATTCTATTGCTTCAATGTTTATATTAAATGCATATAATTTTATTGATTATATATATATGTATATATTTATATTGATGGTCTACATGGTGTGGATCTTTGTAGAAATAGGATCAATGTTAGATTAATTTATTCTGTGCATTGTATTAATTTATATTTTATTTGAGGGCCTTCGGGAAGATAAGCTTTTTAATGCTAACTGTGTTACCTCTTTAAATAAAGACATTACTTACTTACTTGCTTACCAAAATATTGCTGAATAGCGTTGTACTATATAAGAGGAATGTAGCGGTGAAAGGTCATTGATATATTACAATAAGATTCTGATTTATTGACCCTAATGTAGTAAAATTAAACCAAAGTCACTGAAGCATGAAATGTAGGTCATAGCGACCCAGTGTTGCTGAACTGCCTTGTACTATACAGGATGGCTGTAGTGGTGAAATATCATTGATATATTACTATAGGTTTCTCAGAAATGGAGCTAAATGCAAAACTAACCGAATTTAAACGTACGGACTGACGGACAAGGGTAAATCTATATACCCCAGCCACATTTGTGGCGGGGCATAAAGATCTTGTTGCTGTGCATCATGCTGACAATCAAATATTATTTTTTAAATATCCAATTAAATCAACCCCAAAAACTATAGCTCTCTAAATTATTTAAAGATTGACTGTAATATTTTTTTTGCAGTCTATATGAAAAAATATGTATAATGTTACCAGGTTTATTGCAGATTGATATTGTAAAATATCAGCTGGCAGTCATTATATGAAGCCTTATTTGGCAAGTGAGCATAGCCAACGAGCCAATGGCTTCATATTGTGATGAGCGGCTGTATTTTACATTATAACGGTAATCAATGACCTGAAATACAGTATATATAAATGGACCGTTTAATAAAACAGGAAGTTCTTGAAAGCTAGCACTTGTACAGGGCCGATATACAGAGCATTGGCCTTATATAAACTTCTGCTTCCTGTTCTCCATAGAAATACATAGCTCTACGTTTTGTTGCTGCTGAAAAAAATAATAACCTTAACAACAATATATTTGCCCTGTATTTTATTTAATTAAGTTATAGAAGAATTACTGTAATTTTAAGTCACTGGTTAAAGGTGTCACTATAAATATTTATCTGCTGAGAACCTGATAATATTTTTGTCATTTTCTTAATCTTCCTCTACGAAAAAACAACTGGATGCCACGAAATAGCCAAAATGTGCTGAAAACAGCATAAAACCCTAATCCCTTTTGGGGTTCTGTGTGCGGAGCTATTTTTCTGACTTGGCGGCCAGTCAGAAAAATAGCTCTGAACACAGAATCCCAAAAGGGATTACGTAAAACACCAACTAAATAAATAAACTTTTCACCAGCACCAACATTTAGATTTTTTCTAGCCACCTAAAAAAACAAAAACAAATCCCCCATACATTACCCTGGGGCCGATTGTCAGATCAGAGCAGGACAAAACGCTTATATTCTGGAACCGTTGGAGATCGGAATATTTAACGTCTCTCCGAGAATTTCACAAAATGAATGGAGGAGGTAAAACGAAAATTAAAATTGGAGATATAGTGCAAATACACGACGACACTCCGAGGATATCATGGAAAACCGCAATAGTTGAGGATTTACATTTCGGACATGATGGTCATACTCGATCAGCTACTGTGAGAACGAAAACCGGTATTACGAATCGTCCGATTGTGAAGTTGTATCCTCTTGAAATACGAACGAGCACTACAACCTCAAGCTCAAAGGAAGACCAAGAAGATTCCGAGATGATAGACGAATCAACGAAACGAATTCTACCAGACCGAAAAGCAGCACGAAGAGCGAGGGAAAACATCGAACAGTAGACAAAGTAGACGTTTACAAGGACTATTTACGAACTGTGTAAAAATAGCCTACAATGTATAACAAGTGTTCGAAAACAGTTTAAAAAGTTAATTTTAAGTAATTTCCGTGTGTTTACAGATGGCTAAATTTATCATTTGAAGAGACTGTGCTAAAGTTGTTTTTTTTTAACTTATGAAATTGACATTAATTATTTTCAATAATTTTTTATATTTTAAATACGAAGTATACATGTATCTTTTAGCGGCCCGGAGTATGTAATGAAGATTATACGGGAAATCGCGACGTTACTTATTGTTAAGCTCATTGTCAACGTCGGAAGGTCAGTGACGTCGGCTTGGGCGGAAGTTAGATTCGAGAAGATGAAAGTAAACGTATTTTAGAAACACAAGTATCAGTTTTATTGTAAATCGCCATATCGCCCCAAAATGCTCATCGCTGCTCATCTCTTGCTCCGTGCTGCTCATTGCTGCTCATCTCTTGCTCTTTGCTGCTCATCGCTACTCAGGACCTTACTCGCGTGCTCATTTCGCTCTTGCTGTTTGTTGATGTTCGTCATCGCTTATCTTCTCTTGCTCTTTGCTGCTCATTGCTACTCAGGACCTTACTCGCGTGCTCATTTCGCTCCTGTTGCTTGTTGCTGTTCGTCATCGCTGCTATTCCCTTGCTCTTTGCTGCTCATCGCTACTCAGGACCTTACTCGCGTGCTCATTTCGCTCCTGCTGTTTGTTGCTGTTCGTCATCGCTGCTATTCTCTTGCTCTTTGCTGCTCATCGCTACTCAGGACCTTACTCGCGTGCTCATTTCGCTCCTGCTGCTTGTTGATGTTCGTCATCGCTGCTATTCTCTTGCTC
Source organism: Mytilisepta virgata (assembly GCA_028015205.1). Classification (NCBI taxonomy): domain Eukaryota; kingdom Metazoa; phylum Mollusca; class Bivalvia; order Mytilida; family Mytilidae; genus Mytilisepta; species Mytilisepta virgata. The sequence goes on from CM051521.1 coordinate 75,765,327, forward strand.
TTTGCTGCTGATCGCTTCTCAGGACCTTACTCGCGTGCTCATTTCGCTCCTGCTACTTGTTGATGTTCGTCATCGCTGCTATTCTCTTGCTCTTTGCTGCTCATCTCTACTCAGGACCTTACTCGCGTGCTCATTTCAGTTTTGGGGCTTCTGCTACTAGTGGTGGTCGATTGTCGTTATTCAAAGATTGGATCTGTGCGAGAGCACCCTTACATTCAGGTCATTTGAAAGGCCACTCTGCATTTATCCAGGCTTGTGACTGGCTATCATAAGGTAGGCTGCATCAATCCTCCTCAATTTTTTAAAGCCACTCTGCACTTGTCCAGGCTTGTGACTGGCTATATATATGTTTAAACATATATAGGCTGCATTACCCTCCTTCCTTTTTTTAAAATTTTTTATTTTTTTTATATATATTTTTTCTGTTTTTTTTTGTAATATGTTCCAATTCCTCCGTCACATAGAGTCATTGCTGTCTTCAGCTGGTGGTGGGTCGTAGTCGTTCAATACACGGTTAAGCAGATATTTTCGTTTTTCTACGGCATATTCCAATGATTCTTTTGATTCGTAGTCTTCCTCTTCTCTCAGGCGTTTAGCCGTTTTCTTGATCTTTCTGTGTACGGGGTCTTTATTCATGTCTTGATGCCAGGACAGACAGTCCGAGGTAATGCTTTCGTATTTCGTCTCTGTATGTGTCAAACATGTCTCTATATGCTGCCAAGCGTGCCTCGTTTTCTTCCATGCCGGCTTCGACTAGTTCGTTTACTTTCTGTGAGTATTCCGATTGATGTACGTGAAATGTTCTATTCAAAATGACTTCCCATGGGGACTGTTCGCAGTCTTCGTTGGATTCATGGTCACTGCTTTGTTCCGATTCCTCGTTTTCGGCTTCTGTGGTGGTGTCTGAGACTGAATCACTATAGTCTGTTGAATCCTCTTCCATACCGTGTGCATTCTTTTTGTGTTGCACTAGGTTGACGTTTCGCTTGGACTGATATCCACATATGTCACAGGTATACATTTAAGACGTCTTTCTTTCCTTGGATTCAATAGTAGAATGAGCTGCGGTCGTCCTGCAAGTGCTTATATTACCTACAGGTTCCTCAACGGCTTGTTGATTCATACACAAACGTTTGGCAAAATATTCGTTTCGAGATTGTTGCAGTTCAGATTTCACTTTTCTGATTAGGGTTCTATTAAGTCTTGTCCACTCGTTGTCAATCCTTCTACACCCCTTGCAGACATTCATGTTTTTGTAGAATTCCCCAAAGCTCTTGTTCATTTGACACTTTGTACATTTCTTGTTTGGATCCACTTTGCTGGGTCCTCCACTTGTGTTGTCCAGCCGTTTGGTTCTCTCCACTTTGGTTGGAAGTATTTTCCTTTTCATTTCTGGTTTTGCTTTGGTCTTTGAAAGATCCACAGGTATTAAGTATCTAGCAGGAACCAATAAACCGAGAGGCGTTTTCGACTCCATTGATACGTGTGTGTTGTTTGACGGTCTTCAAACAACTGACGAAATTAAACAAAACCTCTGATTATATTTTCGTTAAAAGCTTTCCATTGGCGTCATGGTGACGAAGATTGTTTTTGTCTATTCATTCAGACCACACAGTTTGCTGCTCGTCATTGTAGTTTGCTGCTCATCGCTGCCCTTCTCTTGCTCATCACTGCTCTTCTCTTGCTCATCGCTGCTCTTCTCTTGCTCTTTGCTGCTCATCGCTACTCAGGACCTTACTCGCGTGCTCATTTCGCTCCTGTTGCTTGTTGCTGTTCGTCATCGCTGCTCTTCTCTTGCTCTTTTCTGCTCATCCCTACTCAGGACCTTACTCGCGTGCTCATTTCGCTCCTGCTGCTGCGCAAGGAATGGGGTTTACTGCTGATGATCGGAAGGCCACTCGGTACTCATGTTGTCGGTTTGAGTTGTAGATCAAGACTGATCGATGTGATTGTATTGTAACGGTCAAGGGAGGGGTCCACTCGTTTTTCCCGAATACTGCTGCGACAATAGATTGTTATTTTCAGGTTACCAGCACTACTGAGACACTAATTCACAGTGAATGAATGCAAGATTAGACAACTAATCTTGAATGTTTTTGAGAACAAGGTTATTTATGTTTTTATGTGTATTTTGTCTCTGAACATTTACATCGATATGTATAAAGGGACATGGGACATGGGGAATAATCCAACAAATTTCAATGTTACAATCTCAGTTGAAAAGAATAAACTTATGAAAAGGACCTGTTCTCTCAATTTAGTCTGTGGAGATATTATACACACACTCTGTTATGCGTTCGACGGAAGTGATACCAACTGTGGAGGAGGCGACTCTCCAAGAATATGGTACAAACACGACCAACGACACTCCAGAGGGAGATCTCTAACTTAAGGCTGATACCGACAGACTATCTGAAGAGAACAGGGACTATCTGGCAATCAATTAGTCTCTTGTTGGACAGCAAGAGGGTCTAATGTCTCACGAGATAGCCAGGGAACCGTAGATGTTGTGGGCCTTTGCTGCTGATATATGGGAGATAATTATATTGAAGAAAGAAGACTGTATTGAGCAGATATTCTATTATTCTGATTCAATTAACAATGCATTACTCATAACAATAAATTGTACAACATTTGCTTTGTTATTCTATTGACAGTATATCAAAATAAGCCTCAGTGTTCAACCAGTTTTACTATGGTAAACTTATATACTACAGCATATAATATCCCTTATTTTGAACTGTTAATTGTTCAATAATACAAATGAACTTCTGGAGTGCACAGAAGTTAAAATAACTTTTACTCCTACTTTTAACTATCCTTTATTTATATGAAAATCATATAACCCTTAACTTATCCCTATACTTGAAAGTTTAGAAATATGAAATTATTGCTCTGCATAACATGATATCAGACAATGTTATATTGCAGGATTCCTAGCAAACTGTGAGTTTCTCTAATTTATAGGAAAACGCAATGAATCAGGATTCCTATGTCCAAATCTTAACCATGAAATGAATCCTAACCCTTACATGAAAAAGGGGCATGGGAAAATGGCAAATACTTTATTTCTATAAAATGAAATAACTGATAGAGTGAAAACAAATCTGATCAAGTAGAAATTTTATGCTACTTGCAATTCAGATCAATGGGAAAATACAGTTTGACTCCAAGTTTAACTCTGACTTAGTTTTAAACATCACTAGAATGATTCAAAGTCAGGAAAAATCTAAATTGTCCTGTTAATTTTTGATACAAGTTTAAGAGAACATTAAACTTGAATAAGAAATGCCAAAAGTGAAGAAAGGTCTTTGGAAAATATTCCGAAATTCGCGAAAAACATGATTACTAACCAAAATGTGTAAGAAACTGAATAAGCTGAAGCTACTAGCAATGACTAGACTGATAATGAGCCAGAAGACGTGGAGGAAGAAAAAAGATCTGTCGGAAAAATCCTTTATATATCCCCTAGAACAGTCGGGGCAACGAGCGTGCGTTCATAGCATCCGTCGGGAATATCTGTTCAGCATCCGAAAATGACAGAAAAATAATCCCCGACAAGCACATAAAAATACTATACTGCGTAAACAAGATGTTTACGGAACACTAAAATGTTCATAAAATACATTGCAATTAGACAATAAATATCATTTGTACTTTAATTCGTAAATTAATCCTAATGCTCAAATTCACTCAGATCGTATTCATACTCGCTTTCCGACAAAATTTACAAACAAGGTCACGTCAGGTCACATTCCACAAACAAATTTGCATACATTTCTTGCGCATGCGTTCTACAACTTTTTCACCGGAAATCGTACAACATGAAAATGAAAGTTGTTACACACACGACAAAAGGTAAACTTTCTCACTTATCCAGACATACAAATGACTAAACACTGAAAAATCTCAACACAAATGATCGTGAGGGCACAGGTAAATAACTGAAAACGTTTACAAATGCTGTCATGTCCCAGCGTTAAGTAAAAATCAATGAACAAGTGCCCGATGTCAAAACGGCACATGGTAACCACGTGAATCAATGCAAAATATTACAGTATACTGGGATATTTATCGTCTAATGATGACAAACACAAATGAAACAGTTTCATATTTTATTTTACATTTTTTGCAAAATCTACATCAGTCAATGTTTTAAGTTCTGGATCTTTCTCTTCAAACAAAGGTATGATCTTCTTCAGTTCTTTCCATTCGAAGGTGTCCAAGCCGATTCCTCTTTTTGTTGGACGATAGGTCCAGTCTCCCCCGGGTATAAAGTGCTTTCTTATCCAAATCGTGGGGTATGGGGATTTGACAGTGACGAATACATTGTCCCCAATGTGATATCTCCAGTTCACTAGTTCTTTATCCTTTACCCTACCGATCAAATCATCCAGAACATCGGTAGTACTGCACAACATTTTCCACTGCATTAACGACAGGCTAACTCCGTTCTTGGTGGGCACCGTGTCGCTTTCCCAACATCTCAAATCAACTCTCTTGCTACCTTTCCATTCTGTCAGCTCTGCATACGTTCCTCCACCAAGTGGTACTTTCAAAGGAATATTGGAAGCTGTCATGGCGTCTTGGACGAGATCGTTCTTGGTCTGGTCTTTGGTTTTCTTTTCTTTACTAGACATATCGGCTGACTATAGTCTGATTCTTCTTCTTACTGATCTGGTCTATTTACATATCGGAGCCTTTGTGAAGATGGATTGGATTGGTTCTTATATTATGAAACGTGAAACAGGATTGGCTATCTTTCCGACATCGTGATTGGTTAACTTCTCCCGTTCCGATTGGTCGAAAATCTGGCATTTTCTTTGGTCAATTCCAACCGTTTCGACAGATCAACACGATGATATACTGTCCAAATATGTGGCGCCCAATCCGGAAACTCCTCACAATAGGTACGAGTAAACCCCAACAATACGACCAGTCTTCCTTGGTTCACCACACCGTCTTCGAACATGGCAGAGACGATTCTCTCGTATACTTGGAAGGGGTCCATCGTACGAATGACTTCTCTGACTATCTTCACTTCCTTTTATACATTTAACGCGGACCTGAAAGAGAACACCCTAATGAAACGAAAACTTCAGAGTCTTTCCGGACGGAAACGAACGTTTACGGATTTCAGTCCTAACCCTAACTCGAGTCCTAACCCCAACCCTAACTCTAATCCTAACCCTAGTTCTAACCCTACCCCTAACTCTAACCCTAACCCTAGTCCTGCCTCTAACCCTTATCGTAGGTCTGTCTCGCACTCCTGCTCTAAGCGCTCATACCCCATCGTCGGTGGTTCACTGGTGCAAGCGTGACAAACATGAGGCAAACAGTCACGCTTGCTTAGGTGAATCACCGGCGTGGTGTATGAGCGCCACCGACACCACCGACTTTTTCAGAGGCAATTGTTGTGATTAATCAGAGTCAAACATTGAAAGATTCGAGCTCAAAATTCGAATATATGGGATATATTAATGGTATTTATATGTGTACTTGTATTCCTGGACCCAATATGATTAATTGCATTAATACATGTATAAACAATGTTAGATTATATTAGTTATAGCCCGCATAACAGTGGTTTAGTATGTTATAACTCTTTGATCACAGTTTTGTAAAACATCCTCTTGTTGTACATGTAACTATGTTTTGTTATCTGAAGGAAGGTAGTTTGTTGGATTGCAACGGATCGTTCTTGTCTGGTGGTGTCAACTGTATGATTTTGCATTTGACCACTGTTGATGGACTACAAGTCCCCGAGGGTATCCACAGCTCAGTAGCTAGTATTTCCGAATTTATATCGTTTGAGGTTTTTTTTTATTAAATTTAATTCTTAACCTTTAACCTTTAACTATTTATTAATATAAGAAATTAATTCATCAACGCACAGTCTTACGCAACGACGAAAATCTTTTAGCAAGGTTAAATGTCTTATGTAAGTAAATAATTCAAGTTCTAGGACGTTTCAAATGTCAGAAATAGGACTTTATTATATATTGAAAGTTACGATGGTTTAATTGACAATGTAGTTGATTTCAAGGATTCCAATTCATGCCAAGCCCACCAGTATATTCCATCCCATTCATTGTAGCCAGCAGATCTATATAATCCATTGATATTACTAGCACCACAGCTTTTGAACCACCACCCTGCTTTTCTTTTCTCAGCACAATAATATTTCCCATTGTCATTATCTCTGTCAAATGTAGAGAAGAAAGCGCCATCATCTTTGCCAAATGAATCACCTGTAACATGAAAATTACAAGAAGATCGCCATTCCTCTGATGCTAATTGTTTGTTGCAACTGAAGACCTGACGACAATGACAGTCCTTTGAACTTTAATTTGGATATCAGATCGTAGTATCTGATAAAAATATAGGAGAAATAAACATTTGACTTTAGTTTAAACATATTTTATTTGCAAAAAAACAATTTAGAATATTAAAACTAAGAGTGCAATCGCCCGTTAACCAGTCTAGATTTTTAAATAAACTTTTCCGAATATTGATATATAGAGGACAATAAAAAAAAAGCATAGCCACACGCAACTGACGGGTCTGATACTGTGGATTCATTAAATTTAGTTGTATACCAATTTTCGTGGTTTTCGTGGGTCCCAGTAAACCACGAATTTAAATATCAAATGAAAAATAATATTTTTACTTGAGATTAATTTTTTTTTGCACTCAAGTTTGAAACCACGGAGTTTTGATGTACCTATCCGAGGCAACATTGAACAATTGCGTTGTTACAGCATGTACTTGGATACTGACATATGATGAGTCAGCTATATCCACAGAGGATACAGTGTTTCATGTAATTTTGTCTTTGGTAACATATAAACGCTCAAACAATGATCTTTAAAAATATTTTGACTGTGTAAATTGTCGCGCAATTCACTTCCGGTTTTTTTTAATTCAAACATTCAAGAAAACGATTAATCCTAAGTAGGCCTAAACAATACAGAATTTCTCATAAATTACAGTAATAACATCTTGTAAAAAGATAATAAAGCAGAAATTATTAAATTATCGTAATCGGATTAAACATATGAATGTATATGCACCGAGGTATTTGGTGACAAGTGATTGCAATTTTGTCGATATATATTTCACACCTGGTTAACTTAACAAGTAAATAATTACGGATATTGTTAATCTTTTTAAATTCATGACAAGTTTTGTTCGGTTCAAAATTTTAAGAATCTGTTTGTTAGACTTTGTTTTATAAGCGCTTAAAATCAGTGCTTTACTGTACAATATCAAAGTCTGATCGGCACGTTTTGTCGCAGTATTTTCATGATATATGATGTTTCAACAACTTTTTTATTTTTTCTAAGCCAGCAATCCACGAATTTACGTATCCCACGAAATGCCCTTTTTTCTCTATCCACGAAAATTGGTATCCACGAAAATAAATGAATCCACAGTATAATACTGACTCTGAATAGATCGTTATTTAAGAATGAGGCCAAACATCTAATTTTTGTAAGAATAACGTGTAATTTTCTTGGTCCGAAGGAATAATGTTGAGAAACATGGATATTACAAGAGGTCTGGTTTCGCAGTTTTGTCTTAAATTTGGATATAGAATCAGTTTTTCGTCAAGTCGTTTCCACTGTCTGATAGTAGAAGGAATATAAGAATCGCTTGTTATAGAAAATCTACAAAAGGGAACAATGATATTTTCACTATTTCTCAACCGATAAACAGTTGTTGTTTGAAAAGTCGGTGGAATTTTTTGTTTCAGGTAATTAGGTACATTATCATATCGAATATTATGAAATATTTGTAATTTACGTCTATTTCTTCTATCTTGTAAAGATTCCCAACCTATTTCATTATTAATTTTGTCTATGTTTGTGAAAATTGGAAGGCCAGTAACAATGAATGCGCGCAGCGTCTAATTGTAAAGTTTCTAGCTTATTTATATTTCCAATCCCACAATTATCCCATACTTCGCTGGCATATTCAAATAGTGGTCGTATGAAAATTAAAAGAAGATCGCCATTCCTCTGATGCTAATTGTTTGCTGCAATTGAAGACCTGACGACAATGAGAGTCCTTTCAACTGAAGACCTGACGACAATGACAGTCCTTTCAACTTTAATTTGGATATCAGATTGTAGTATATAAAAAATATCGGAGCAATAAACATTTGACTTTAGTATAAACATATTTTATTTGCAAAAAAAACAATTTAAAATATTAAAATTAAGAGTGCAATCGTCAGTTAACCAGTTTAGATTTTTTAATAAACTTTTCCGAATATTGATATATAGAGGACAATAAAAAAAGTAATGGCTCGCGTCTTCGCGAGCATAAAAAAACGCACAAGACGGGTCTGATATAATACTGATTCTGAATAGATCGTTATTTAAGAATGAGGCCAAACATCTAATTTTTGTAAGAATAACATATAATTTTCTTGGTTCGAAGGAATAATGTTTAGAAACATGGATATTACTAGAGGACTGGTTTCGCAGTTTGTTCTTAAATTTGGCTACAGAATCAGTTTTTCGTAAAGTTAAATCAAGCCGTTTCCACTGTTTGATAGTAGACGAAATATAAGAATCGCTTGTTATAGAAAGTCTACAAAAGGGAACAATGATATCTTCACTATTTCTCAACCGATAAACAGTAACTGTTGTTGTTTGTAAAGTGGGTGGAATTTATTGTTTCAGGTAATTAGGTACATTATATGTTGAATATTATGAAATATTTGTAATTTATGTCTATTTCTTCTATCTTGTAAAGATTCCCAACCTATTTCATTATTAACTTTGTCTAAGTTTGTGAAAATTGGAAGGCCAGTAACAGCGCAGCGTCTAATTGTAAAGTTTCTAGCTTATTTATATTTCCAATCCCATACTTCGCTGGCATATTCGAATATTGGTCGTATGTAAACTAAGTATGATTTCTCTAAATTGTGTCTACTTAGTCTATATTTTAGTTTTCTTAAACGTTTAAATGCTTACTAATGCTTACAGTAATATTATCTATATGTGTATTCCATTTCGCATCCGAATTTAGTTTGACACCTCAATGCTTATGTCAGTTTTCAGTTTTATTAGGATTAAATGACATCAACAATTTCTTTGACCATTCGTCTAACTCTTTCAGATCATGATGAATCATATTTATCATATGTGATCCATCATGATCTGTGTAATAAATCTTTATGCCAAACTTTGTCAAAATCACAAAATACAAAACAGCAAATTTTCTTTTTCTCAAGTGCTTTAAGAATGTAATTATATATCGCTATTAACTGGTTGACTGTGGATTTTTTTTTAAGAAACCCAGACTGGTATTCGGACTATACACATGTTTATAAATGAGCCTATCCATGATTTTTCCAGCGCAGCTTACTAACGATATTGGTCTATAATTTGACGGTAAAGAAGGATTATCTTTCTAAAAAATAGGTATCACATTGGCAATTTTCCAATTAGAAGGGAACTTACATTGGCTCAAGGATTTGTTAAAGATTAATTGTAAAGGAACAGCTACATATATATATTATCAAGTAAAAATTTTAAGCATTTTATGACATCCGGACCGACTGCCTTGTTTGCATCAAGAATTTGGATATTGTAAACAATTTCACTAGTATCTACGAAGATATCTGAAATAGAGTTTATCGTTCTTTCCTCAAGGTCTGGTACAGGAGTGTTTTCATCCTCTGAAGTAAAGATTAAACTACGGAGAACAACGAAGATAAGACCAAAACAATCAACAGCCTCTAACTGGTTTGAAATTTTTTTCTCTATTTATTTGGTCATATATAACCACACCTCCCTTTTAAACGAACGTTATTTAATATTTGGATATTGAATAAATACAACAGGGGCATCATGGTCGCTAATTTCAGAAGGAATTTTTAAGACAACAGAAAAATGGAAATTTACAGTATTACTAATTATAAACGGAACTAATAATGTCCTACTATGTTCAGTAACCCTAGTCGATTTGGTAATTACATTTTTAAAATTAAACGTATTCATGATATTTATAAGTTTGTTGTTATTTGTCACAAACAAATCTGAATTCAAATCACCTGTAATCACGATATTGCTGGTAATCTAATACCCCATTTCAATAGAGTATACAGTTGATTTTAGAAACGATAGTAAGTGTAAGTTTTTAAAGGACATGCAAAATTCAAACTCAACAACTAATAGTGATTCGAAGATATTTTCCCTGATTGAATGGCATCTTTAACTGTTTATAATAATACAATGTCATATATATATACATGACAAAGATACAAGGAAAATAATCAAGACCTTGTGAATTACGGTTTGATTTCTTTATTAAACAACTTTGGTTTAAAAAAAACTTAAGCATTATAAATCTTATGATTTATGAGCATTCTAATTAAATCATTAAATTTGTTCATTATAATGTTATTGTATCTTTTTCGTCGATTTGTGCGACTCTAGAAATAAACATTTGTTTGGAGATATAATTTGTTGAAACCCATTTTTGGCACCTTTATATCGTAGAATGTCATTTTGATTTTCACAATGCTAGATAACAAATGTATGTCATATTTACCTGCAGTACCAACGTAGTCACCTACATGCAACTGATATTTTGAGGATTCATTTGCAACTTTGAAGACCGAGTATGTTGCAAATGTTTTATTTCCATTGAAGTCTTCTAAATCTATTCGTAACGTATAATCTCTGGCAGATGTCATGGTATGAAGAATGTCATTCCCTAGATGAATGAAAAATCAGTGTGTAATTGACAAATATAGTACAGTAGGTACATATTATCTACACATGAATCTTAGTCACTGCTTGTGTTTGGTTTTATTTATATATTTCTGTTTCAGACATTTTAGGGTTTTCGTTTTGCGGACGTTTTCATGTGTTAAAGATTATAGAAATGACTTTTATAAATTCTGTTTTATAGTTGCACCATTGACGTTTCCCTCTCTCATTCGACTATTTCTATGCATTTTAGATTATAACGATAACTAAAGCAAATAATTTATTGCGCGAGAAATCTACTTTAGTACACGTCTATACAACAATCGCAAATTTTTAAAAGTCAAAATAATCAGCTTCGTTTATTACTTTAATTCTAGAGAATCGATATGAATGCGGTAAAATAAGATTTTGTCATTTTTATAGTATACATAATTATAGTAGCCATAGTAGTATTGCTTAGAAAAATAATAGTACAAGTTTCATCTTGTCGCATTTTTTGCATTGAGAATAAAATCGTATTCTATTTGTTCAGTGACACAATTCCAAAACAAAAAATACCGATCCAGAATTCGCTATATAGGTCTCCGAACCCTTGCTTGTATTCATTCCATCCTCTGTAAAAGCTTATTTTACCATTTAGCCGTCGTTGGACTACCTTTAAAAATACCCATTATTTATCGCTGTAAGTAGTGCAAAATGTGTATTGCTATTATTTTTTCCAAAAGGTTTCTATTACACTTACAATATATAACCGATTCTAAAATATGCATCAAATTCTCATACACAAATATGATACATTCTTATTACCTTTTTTAGCGAATTACAGAAAATAAAATTCTTTCAGATTTAATCTTTAACACACTTTTTGGAATATTGCCAAGAAGAAAATTTAGAACAAAAACCATTCTCATGTCATATGAAAGGAAATACATAAACTTACTTACAGCAAAAATATAGTTTCGGTTCTGAGTGTCCCTCACGTGAACAAAATGTCCTAAAGACATTAATTTGGCTATGTTTTTTTTAATGTCTCCCAAGGCCATTTTTATCAGGTATATAGAAACTTTTTTCAGTAACGTATTTGTTAGTTATTATTAGCAAATATTTAGAAACCATACAAAAAACTATGACCAAAGAAATTTTGGAAAGGCCTAAGGTAACCTTTTGAAAATGGCCTTAGGAGTGAAATAGGTACAGGAGAAAATGGCTCTACTGCTTTATGTTCAGCTGTTTCACGTTATATTTTGAAATTTCCATCCCATTATGTTAGGTCTTTTGATAGCCTCTTATGTATTTTCGGTTATTTACCAAGTGACAAAACACACTTTACACTTACTGTCAAACCCACATCTTCTGTTATCATGTCGCAGTACACTGTTATTGCATGCCTTGTATCTGGAATAATTCTATATACCCCATTTAGACCATTCTGTAGATCACTACAGTCTCTAAGATTTCTGTAAAAATCCCTACCTAGAACACGTAGAAATAGAATAGTACATCAATAATACATTTGTTTTAAGTACTTAAGTTAGGGTGGGATATGAACTAAAAATGTGAAATCAAACTTTACTTCGTTTACACAGTATGATATAAAATTGTCAAAGCTTATCTCGATAAACACCAACGCGGTTCACACAAAAAAAACCTCGACCCATGGAGAGAGTTTTATATTTTATGACAACGCAGAGGTACTGCGCAGGCAAGTGATTCTTTGTGCATACATGTACATTTGTACAGCCAATCGCAACGGTATCTGGTGGACATTCATGCATGCCTTTCGGAAAATTCTAACAATTTGAATGAATTTAATGGCACCAAAAATTTCAAATAAGAAGTGTTAGTATGTCAATTCTATTTCAGGAAAGACAATAGCACGTCAGACAATATAGATGTTAATCTGCAAAAAATAAATAATATAAAGTACTATTACAATGTGTTTCATCGAACACCTAACACAAATAATGTACTATATCAGTGCATTTCTGTACTTACTGTACATGTATATGGATCAGAGGAAGATGTTTGATTAACAATATAGACCGTTATGTCTCTCAAATATACTCCCCATTTTCAAAAGACCACCCCACATCGTCGTAAAAGTGAAGGATACTGATTACAATAATTATTGTCATTTTTTTCAACTTGTTACTTTTAATGGCACAAAATATTTTTTGAAAGTTTTGTGAACCTGACGATAGATGTAATAAATCGGTGCACAATATACCTCTGAACAAAAATCAGAAGAATAATATAAATTATAATACATGTACTTATAATAATACACTTTTTCTGGTACTAAAATGATCACTAAACAAGTTTATCAAATGCATCTCCCGGTCCATTTGTAAATAAAGAAAATAATTAAAGCACATTTGATTTTTGTAATGAATTGTTGCTAGGTACTATATAGTAAAAGGTATGAGAGTCTTCCATGATATTCACCAAAGAAGGAATTGCAAGGTTTGAATTCAACGTATCCGAGCATATTGCACAGCTGATTAAATTATTTTACATTTTTATGGTTACAGGTACATTTTCCAAACATTAAATTCTGAGATTTACAATGCTTGAACTTCAATTGTCCCAGACGATTTCTATCAAGTATTGAATGCACCCAGCAAAGGGATTTTATTTCTATCAAATAATGAATCAATACAAAAAAATAATTTTCCCTGCAATGTTTTTTTATTGACTGATAAAAAATGTCAATCTATAGGACTCGGAGTTTCAAATTGGTCAACAGCATTTTGCAGTTTTTAACATCCAATTGATAGAAACAAAATCAAATACATGTACAGTCTCATATGAAATGTCGTCATACAACGTTCAAACTTTGATTTGAATGGGAGGACGTTATTTAAAGATATTATATATAAAATATGACGGACGAGCGGACAGACGTTGGTAACACTGAATGCCAAAGTCGACTACCGCAGATGCATACAAATTGAATTACCTTTAAGGTCATCGACATCTTTTTGAATATCAGTTAATATATCCAGCACGTCTTTAGTGTCATGGTACGACTTCGTCGTTATGGTTGTTTCTGTGTAGTAAATGATCACATGTTCATGTACAAAGTCGTATATATATATATATAATATATACGGAGCCCCGCAGGGGACACGACAAGAAAAAAAATTATATCGTTATCTCGATTTATGATTTCGTTATCACGATTTATGATATCGTTATCTCGATTTATCATATCGTTATCACGATTTATCATATCGTTATCTCGATTTATTATATCGTTATTTCGATTTATTATATCGTTATCTCGATTAATTATATCGTTATCTCGATTTATTATATCGTTATCTCGGTTTATTAGCTCACCTGGCCCGTCGTCGTCGTAAACATCCCTTTAAAGATCTTCTCCTCTAAAACCACTGCGCCAATTGGAACAAAAGTTGGCTGCAATGGTCCTTAGGCGATCCTCGTTCAGAATTATATCCGATGACTGCGTCTGTCATGCAAGATGGCCACCAGAGCCGAACTTAGTTTAACATAGGACTCAGTGAAATTTACTTAAAGATCGTCTTGTCTGACACAAAAACAACGTGGCCAATTAGAACAAAAGTTGGCAGCAATGGTCCATAAGTAGTCCTTCTTTAGATCTGTATCCGATTACCGCGCCCGTCATTTAAGATGGCCGCCACAGCCGAACTTAGTTTAACATAGGACCCTATGGGAAATTTACATAAAGACATTTTTGTCTGCAAGCACTTGGCCAATGAAACTAAAATAGGCAGCAAGGTGGTCCTCTTTCAGACGTATATTCGATGACTCCTTCCATTATCGAAGATGACCGCCAGAGCCGAAAATAGTTTTACATAGGATCCTATAGGAAATTTACTTAAAGGTCTGCTTGTCCGTAGCCACTTGGCCAATTGGAACAAAGGTGGTCATCTTTCAGACGTATATTCGATGACCCCTTCCATTGTCCAAGATGACCGCCAGAGGCGAACATAGTTTTACATAGGATCCTATTGGAAATTTACTTAAAGATCAGCTTATCCGAAACCACTTGGCCAATTGAACAAAATTGGGCAGCAATGATGCTTATGTTGTTCTCTTTCAGAATTATATCCGATGACTCGACCGTCATCCAGGATAGCTGCCAGAGTCGAACATAGTTTAACATAGGACACTTTGTGAAATTTACTTAAAGATCTTCTCGTCTGAAACCACTTGGCCAATTGGAACAAAACTCGACAGCAATTGTCCTTAGTTGGTATATCCGATGTTCCTGTCCACCATCCAAGATTGCTGCCAGAAATGAACTTAGTTTAACATAGGACCTAATTGGAAAGTTCACTGAATGATCTCCTTGTTTAAAAATCAGTGAGCCAATTGGAACTTGAAAGCAATTTTTCAGGCTGCCAGTCAAGATGGACATAGTCCAGGTCAGCGGTACAGGCTCCTGGGAGCCTCTAGTTATATTGTTATTTCGATGCAATATTGTTAGTTAAATACCTGTCCACTAACAATCCAAACATATACCCAATTAGGTTCATTATTAGCAAATAATTTCTAAGTTAATTACCATTTGTTTCATTTATAATTTATAATTCAAATAGTACTAGTCGAGTCATAGTTGTTCAGTGTTTCGGTTTAAGTTTTAAGAACCAAGGCATATCCTCATCTATAAAGAAGACATGAAAATGTTTTTCCGCCAATAGCATAACTATTATATTTTAATATAAGAGGAATGGGGTACGACACTGATGCTCTCTTTCAATAAAAAAGTCATGAAAGTGTCTTGCAATTATTTCGTTTAAAAGAATTTTACTTTTATATAGATAATTTATTTAAATGTATTCTGTGAGATAATATTTTATATTTTTTTAAACAAGCAACAAAATGGATAACAGTAAGTCAACAATAACATACCAATCAATCAAAGCAACCCAACTGACAAAACGCCGGACAATAAATAAAAGTGTACAAAACACAAGCATAAACACAACAGAGAGTCAGGATAGTCTAACGTTGTACAAACACTGAAAAGTGGCGGGGTTAAACCGGTTTAATGAGTACCCAACCCTCCCGCTTTTTCTATTATGACAGTCTCGTGTATAAAACACACTATAAAAACCAATACAGTATGATTACCAACAAAGTGACCGCTTGCTAGAAATGAAAATTAGAGTGGAGGGTTTAACATTAAAACTAGCCAAGGCTCTCATAGCTGCAGGTCGGATACTTCCCTCTACTGAACGAAAAAATCTGAAATAACACTTCCATCAAGGGTTTAATGATATCTAGTCATAGAGTTCAATAGAAATTTGCAGTATTCTTGAGAGGCCATTATGAATTTAGAGTCCTCAAGCCATTGGGAGAAATTGCAATTTTTACAGAATTACACAAAATTTCATATTTGTAGCCCCTACTGTGAAAAAATCTTAGGTAACTCCCAAGTTTCTGTGGTTAGTAGCGAGACTTCTGCATTTATATGATATTGCAGTAGAAACTAGGATGAGAAAATCCGTTCATGATAAGTGCTTTCCTGGAAGGGTGATATTTAGATGAAAGATGTTGATATCTATTATAAAACCCTTTAAAAGCATTAAGCAGCAAATAATTTTTTTTAGTAATCGTATGGTTTCGTTCGTTAATCTTCTAGCCGAGAGCATATTCGTGCAAAACGTCCAAGCTGTGATATGTACAATCTATACGATTGTACCAATGGCATGTCTTCATCAAGAAAGGGGAAACTAGTCACTGGAAAATTAAAATCGTCCCTTTCGTCATAAATTTTAGTACGTATTTTTCCATTTTAGATATTTATAGTAAGATCTAAAAAAGAACAGCATTTACTATTCCTATTAGTTTTGTTCAAATGTAGCTCTTTTGGATGAATGTCTTTTGCATATTTAAGAAACTCGAGGTTATCAACAGTAAGTATATTATTATTTTTATAAATGACAAATAATTTATCATGATTCTGTATTTTACACTTAATTTTTTTTTCACGAAAGACTGTACGTAACAGTATCAATAAGAGTTTGTACCCATAGGAATCCCAATGACCTGTCGATGCACACTATTGCCAAAAACGAATAAATAATTTTTGAACATTTATAAGATGGATTATAGAATGAAGCAAAAGCACATTTCTGATAAATCTTATGTAATTGAGAAGTAGGAATGGAACAAAGTCTGATGAATAAAAAATGTCGCCATTATTTTTTAATATTGTCTGTAGATCTTTAAGGTTAACAGAGGAACGACGTTGATGATGCATATTATGGTTTGTTTTTTTTGCAATGCGACGGTCGTGGGCGTAGTCGAGGACTCATTACGACTAGTTATTATTATTCTTCTTTCTTAAGTAGCTGTTTATTTTTGCAGAGTGTTCTCGAAAACGGCTCAATCTATTGAAACCAAAATTAGAACAAAAATATGGAACCATCTGAGGTAATGCCTCGTCATACTAAAAAGTCCAAGATGGCCGCCATTTTTGAAGCGGCCGCTATCAAATTTTTAAAAATCTTAAAAAATAGAAACCAATTCTTGACAGATTTAATTTTAGCGTAGAAATGTTCAGCTTCATCGAAAATTCTATAGACAATCATTTCAAAATATCAAAGATGGCCACTATTTTCAAAATGGCTGCCGTGTAAGTTGATATATTGGAATAATTTAAAATGTAGCTCTTTTGGATAAATGCATTTTGCATATTTTAGAAACTCGGACGGTCTATTGAGGATTCTGTTGCTCTGTTCATCATTTTGGGTTCTGTTCATCATTATGGATATAATACCAATGCTTCTTAATAGCCCTTCCTAATTGCCGAAGAGTCGGGTTATATCTTGTTGTAAATACTAGTGGGATGTGAATCTTGGATTTATTTTTCGTATCATATTGAAACATTCGCTTAAACGAAATAAATGCAAGACACTTTCATGGAAAGAGACGACCGGTGTCGTACCCCATACCTCTTCTTTTGAAAATTAATAGTAATATGTGATTGGCGGCAACACATTTACATGTCTTTTTAATGAATAAAAGGCTAGGAGTGCCTGGTGAGGATATGCCTTGGTTCTTGAAACCTAAACCGAAACACTGGAAAACTAAGAGATGATTTTCTCGACTATTTGTATTGGCATTATAAATCATAAATTATACAAATGGTAATTGACTCAGAAAGTATCTGTTAATGGTGAACTTAATTGTGTATGTGTTTGCATTGGTAGTGGACACGTATTTAAGTAACAATATTGCATCGAAATAACGATATCATAAATCGAGATAACGATATAACAAATTGATATAACGATATAATAAATCGAGATAACGATATAATAAATCGAGATAACGATATAATAAATCGAGATAACGATATGATAAATCGTGATAACGATATGATAAATCGAGATAACGATATCATAAATCGTGATAACGATATAATTTTTTTTCTTGTCGTGTCCCCTGCGGGGCTCCGTAAATATATATATTAAAAATCTGAACTGTCAATTTAAAAATTCATTACTAAATAATTTTAGCAAGGTAATAAATACATGTATCCAATTATTACTGGTAAAATGAGGAGCATAGGTAACACCAATTATTAGGATGTAGCTTCCAAAATGCAAGATATTAAACTGGTCATCGCATATCCTATTCGCCATAAACTATCGTGTTTATGGATGGTGTTCGTTTATTGCAAAAATCCAGAAACCGGGACAAAAGTAAACAAATGGTAATTTCTACCTCATTGTAAATTAAAATTGACAAATTGTCATTACTTTAAAAGCATTCTGTAAATAAACAACAAAATGGATATGCGGGTCATTTTTCCGAGCAAAATGTTAAATGTGTTTTCCAATGTTTTTTAATTGACTCAAAGTTTCTCAATCTTGCATCTTATTCACTGCTAGAATTTTTATGATCTAAATTTTGTTTAGATGAAGGTAAGAGTGTACATTATTCTTCGATCTCAAAATTAGGGTGTTAAAATTGTCACCGGAATGACAACTGTCCGAAATTACAAGAACATAAGAAAAGGAGCATTCTCATAACAGGACATATATACCTAAGAGGAGCAAATAAAAAACCGCAATCCATTAGACTGACAACCCGGGAAGACAAATGAACAAGCACAATAAATAAACAATGAAAACTGAAAAATAATGAACAACAGAAAAATGGTATACAAACCAGGAGTGAACTTAGGTGCTCCGAAATGGTAAGCAGTTCCTGCTCCGTATACGACACACGTCGGTGGAAGTCACATACCGGTGGAGGTACATGAAATGTTACGACAGTGGGAACAGGTCCAACATCATCTTAGAAACGGTCAATCAATTCGTGATGACGACCGTAAAATTTCCTAACTGATGACATCAACTTATCCATTTTGTTCATAGAAGTTTTAGTTTAACAGATTTAATTTTCGAGGGTTTTGAAAAAAATTACTTATCAAATCAACTACTGCATCCATTTCTTCAGAGTCCAGACGAAAACCAAACAGTAAAAATGCAACATCTTACGTTATATAGTATTAATGATTGTGTGTTTTTATAATGGTCCTGTTATAAGACCAAGGTCTGTAATAATGGCCAGAGGAGCCTGTAATGGCAACGGAGATAGCCATTCAAATATCTTAGGGACATTCCAAGCTCCAAGGTACAGTATTACAGACCACGGACATATAACAAGGGTCATTATACAATCACCTGTTCCTTGATATTTTGATTTACCAGCTCAGCCTTAATATTGTAAAATCGGCATGTGTGATGATGCAGCCGCGCTGATATTAATACAGCTTTTAGGCCCTGGGCCAATACAGAACAAATCTGTAAACACAACATCCGTCTACGGGTGAAACAAGCGATGTATAGTTTGTTTGATTTTGTAACGATAGGTTATAAATTTGTCGAGCGGTAATAAATAATCATTATGCATAAACGTTTGAAATGCAATAGAAATTAGTAAACTTGTAGTTTATCATGCTAAGACTGCATATCATATAACAAAACTACACTGGATTTTCTATATTCGATATTTGCCCTGTTTCTCTGTAATGACCCTGTATTAATGCCAGGTTTATCTGTTTTAAGCCCGGTTTGGGTTTTGGTAATAATGTACAAGATGTACTTAGTTTGTTAATACATAGCAATTCTAACCTAATTGCACTTAGAATTACCCCTTTCATACCTGCAAGTCTTATCTGTACAATGATTGATATAAAGGATACAACTATCAAAGCTATTATGACTGCTGCTAGTAGTTGAGATCTATTCACATGTGACCATTTGCATTTTCCAGACTTCTTTCTTACAACATTATCCGAACTTTCCCTTTGTAAATCATCACTATGTTCTGTGATTTCAATGTTCGTATAATGTTCTTCGGCGTTTATATTATCCGACTGCATTGTTATTGACAATAGATTATAGTCCAAAATCAAATTAAAATAATATAATCATATTTGGCAAATGATTTAGGTAGTCTTCCAACTAAAAAAATAGAATAACATTTACATAAATATTTTTGTTAATCTCATGTCAATTCGTACTATATTCAAGATATTGAATTTGTCATTTTTCTATGACAGCTGTTATATTTAGAATTTTGGTTTTTTTTATCAATTTCCTAGTAATGACCTACATTATCCTAATTATCAGTTTGGTTACAGTCGTTGATCTTTACATGTAAGAATGAGTCAGTAAATCATGTAAATAATATTCATAATTTGACACAAACGAAAGGAAATTGTACATTTGTTTTTGAATTGTTGAGGGTATGATGTTGTCTAGTCTAATTGTTGGCATTTCAGTTCTAACCTTTGTCGTTATCAACATTTATTTCAAGTAAGCGTATTTCAAAAACATGTATATAACTAGAGGCTCTCAATTTATCGTTCACCTGGATTTAACTTTAAGTGTTGCAGTCAATTTGGTTGGTTTTTATATAAGGTTCTATGTTAAATTAAGTTCAGCTGTGGCAGTCATCTTGGTTGACAGTCCAGGTCAATTGACACATGTCTAAAAAGAGAGCCATCTAAGGACCATTTCTGCTAAGCCTTGTTCCAACTGACTAAGTCGTTTCAGACAAGCATATTTTTAAATGAATTTTCCTACAGGGTCCTATATTTAACCTGGTGTAGCCGTGGTGGCCATCTTTGTTGACAATCCGGGTGATCGGACACATTTCTGAAATAGGTCCATCTAAGAACCAATGCTGCCAAGTTTAGTTCCAATTCGCTCAGTAGCTTTAGACGAGAAGATTTCCCACATGGTCCTATGTTAAACTATGTTCGGCTGTGGCGGCCATTTTGGTTCATAGTCCACGAAATCGGACACTTTTCTGAAAAAGGACCCCTAGGACCATTTCGGCCAAGTATGACTCCAATATGTCACGTGGTTTCAGACAAGAAGATTGTTCAATGAATTTTCCCATAGGGCCCTATTTAAATTAAGTTTGGCTGTAGTGGCCATCTTGGTGGACAGTCGGGGTCATCGGACAAAATTCTGAAAGAGGACCATCTAAGGACCATTGCTTCCAAGTCTAGTTCAAATTGGCTTAGTAGTTTCAGACAAGCAGATTTTTTAGTGGATTTCCCATAGGGTCCTATATAAAACTAAGTTCAGCTGTGGTGGCCATCTTGGTTCACAGTCCACAAAATTGGACACATTTTTGAAAGTGGACCTCCTAAGGACAATTGCTGCCTAGTCTGGTTCAAATTGGTCAAGTTGTTTTAGACAAGAAGATTTTCAATGAATTTTCCCATGGGGCCCTATGTTAACTTAATTTCAGATGTGGCAGCCATCTTGGTTAACAATCCGGGTCATAGGACATATTTCTGAAAGAGAATCTCCTAAAGACCATTACTGCCAACTTTGGTTCCAATTGGCCTTGTAGTTTCATAGAAGATTTTTTTTTAAATTCACCCCCACTCTTTTTCTATTTTTAGTAATAACAGCCATGTCGGTTGGAAGTCGGAGATGCTGAATATATTTTTGGAAGGGGGCCACCCAAGGACCATTCCATCGAACTGAGTCTCCGATTTTGATAAATAACAAACGTTTGAAAGCTTCATGAATAAAATTGTTGATAAATTTAACTATATTTTATATAAACAGTGGGACTCTCCCATTTAAGTTTTTTCCTAACTTTTGAACTTTTTCCATTGTAATCATAGGGGAAAAATTATGACCTTTACTAACTTTTCGTATGTTTGATTGTGCTGTAGGTATTACGTGAGCTTTTTAACTCTAAATATCTATTATAATAACAATGTCATATATCGAACAGATTTCTAAATTACCTGCAGTACCCACATAGCCATTTACACGTAACTGATACTTTGAAGTTTCATTTACAACTTTGAAGACCGAGTAGGTTGCAAATTTCTTATTTCCGACAAAGTCTTCCAGGTCAATCTGTACCATATAATTTATAGCAGTAGTCATGATATGAAGATTTTCATTCCCTAGTCCAGAGAAATGTCATAATGTTATTGACAAATGCAGAACACAGAAAACATAATTTTATTATCTTCATACAAACCTTACTCATTGCATATATTTTTTCCTAGTATTTGTGTGTTTTTGTGTACAATTTTGTAGACATCAACTTTTGTTTGGTCATGTACTTTAGAATGTGGCCAAGTATGGTTCCATTTGTCCAAGTAGTTTCAGAGGAGAAGATTTTTGTAAAAGTTAACGGACGACGACAGACTACGGACGCCAAGTGACGAGAATAGCTCACTTCACCCTTTGGGTCATAAGCTCTAATAAATTTAAACTACCTGACTTCGGACAGGATCTTGTATAACATACATGACATAGTTTCCATTATCAAGCTCATGACTCTTGTAATTCACGTCCTTGTCCGCTATGCGGATTCTTTTGTAAAATTAGTTTCGTTAACCTTGCAAATTGGCTAAAGATACAATAGCATTGAAGTATCTTTAATTACAAGAACAACACATACATACATGTAGTTATTGGACCTGAAATTTGAGAACACATGTACAATTTATCTGCAGTGCCTTACAGGATTTACAGAGTAACATTCTGACGTTATAGTGAATACTAGGGATAAAGTATCTCATAAATACTGACATCGAAATCAGTAATTCCTATTTGTATTGGAAGAGTTTTTAACTTGACCCAAAATTGAACCGCATATCCAGCTACTGTGGTCATCAATGTGGTACGTGGTAGTACATACGTGTCAAGTAATAGCTTTCCAAAACGCATTTGACTTTTTCATATTTACCATCTAATAAAAGCAGATCACGTACGTTTATTTTTGCAATAGGACTCATGTTCGAAAAATAATTTCGATAATTTCTTCTCAATATATAATACCTTCCAACCCCACAAAATAAAGGTACTATATAATAAACTATAATTATGATGACCAGTTCAGTTTAGGTTCCATTTATCTTGCTTCAAACTAAGGTTAAAATGTGTTAATGTTTTACAATTTTTGTGCAATTAATCAAGGTGCATGGCGCCCATCCCAATCATATTCTACCTTGTCAAAACAAATTCTGATATCACCACACGCTGCTTTAATGCTCGTGAAATTTCCCGCCAAAATAACGTTTAGAAGACTACCCGGAGATTTACATTGTCAATAGAGAAAAGATTCTAAAATTCTTGACGCGTTATGAATTTTATCCACAGTCGATATTTAGATAACTGAAACAAGCCTCGCAGTTTAACCAAAAATCTATGATTACAAAGTTCGCCTCATTCCCCCACTTATTTTGGTGTGTGGCTGTGTAGTTCCGCAAGATGCACCCTTACAGTAAGTAGTATGATTGTAGGTAGCTTGGTATCGGAGAACTGAACTCGGACTTAAAACTTAACCTAAGTCAATGAAGAAGCGCAATAAATAGGTAAGAGTGACCTAATTTTGGCGAGAGGCTGTGTTACTCCCCGAGATGCACCCTGACACCAAGTAATATGAGTGTAGGTCGCTTGGTATCGGAGACTTGAACTCGGACTTAAACCTTAACCGAAGTCAATGAAGCGCGATAAGTAGGTCAGAGTGACCTAAATTTTGGTGGTAGGTTGTGCTACACCAAGAGATGCATCCTCACATCAAGTAATGTGATTGTAGGTCGCTTAGTACCGAGAACTGAACTCTGACGTAAAACTTAACCTAAGTCAATGAAGCACGATAAGTAGGTCAGAATGACCTTATTTGGGTGGGAGGCTGTGTTACTCCGCATGATGGTATCAGAGAACTGAACTGGGACTTAAAACTCAACCTAAGTCAATAAAGAGCAATTAGTAGGTCAGAGTGACCTAATTTTGGTGGGAGTCTGTAACTCCCCGAGATGCACTATGACACCAAGTAGTATGATTGTAGGTCCCTTGGTATCAGAGTCCTGAACTTAGACGTTAACCTAAACCTAAGTCAATGAAGCACGATAAGTAGGTCTTGGTAACCTAATTTTAAAAAAACTTAAAAGACAGTCAACCGTGTAATATTTGTCATGTGACCTTCATCTCATGTCACATGATCAGACTCTTCTACGTGCACCTGCATACAAAAATATATAACCCTATGTCAATTAGTAACTGAGAAATGGCTGTGGACGCATATGCTTACGTGCAAGCGTATGCAGACGTGGACGCCGGTGGTACTCCATTAGTCACCCTCAACCTCGTTGAGGCGAACTAAAAGTGAAAATCTAATTATCTCGAGTTGATACATTTCATAATCAACTGGTCATTGCTGTAAAGTCTACCTATACATGTATATAATAAAAACAAAAAAAGGAAATCTGGACATAATTTCGTTAGGTTCCCCATTCATCGACTCCATTTCACAAAACGGATATGCCGACAATTATTTCTATCCTGTTTGTAAATTATTCTGTATTGTAATATATCTTCCACGTCCATGACGTCTAAAGTGGGTTTATTTTGCTGGAAATTACACTAGGTCATTTCCTTGATTGGCATGTATCCAGTAATCTGACAATAGCTGAATTGTATGAATTCTCACTTGTTTACATCCTTAGTCGTTAAAATACATTCATATAACTTTTACTGGTATTCCATGAACATTTCTCTTTCATATAATTACATGTAATTAATAATCCAGCTACCCCCTACCCCCGCCCAATCATAAAAGGGGAACAAACATCTGCCCTTAAAATTAAGTATGAAATTAACTTTTTAAAATACTTTGTTTAGTTCATATGAACTAGAATGTACTGATATGTTTTAAAAGGATATTATATACTTGATGTATTTGATATTACATATATATTGTAATGTTTGAAAGTTTACATCCTTGTCTTTTTAGTATTTTATTTAGGTAATTACAATATAACTTCAATAAATCAATAATTTGAGTTGTTAGTATTCATAATCTAAAGTACAAGGGATGTTTTCTTGACCACGCAAGTTTATTCCCCCAAACCCGTTGCTCTCGTAAAAAAGTACTTAAATTTAAAACGGTTTTGGAGGGAATACCGGCCGAATCTAACAACCCCAAAACACACAATGATAAAACATTGTTGACACGACTTTTTGATTATTTAACACAGATGACCTTTTCGTGAGAAAAATCAACGCATAATTTCATTAACCATCAACCCTTAGGCTATATTGTTAGTTGAGTTATTTCACGTTACACATGATGAACGAATCTATCATAGAAACATAAGCAACTACAACTTTGTAACCGAAAACGGTTATATAACTTTGTCGGGAATGCACTCAGCACAGAAACTTCCAAGTCGTAGACTTACATGTACGTCAAAATCCAAAGTACGCTTAGTATACTCAGTATGTTCCAATAGTAACATGAATTTTAGTACATTGTATTTTGTTAAGAAGAGCGACAGTATCTAACCAGCAGCTAGTGTTACAATTAAAACAAAGCACATTCTGACCCTGCTATCTAAATTATGTACCGTGCAGTTCTAGCAAGCGGTCACCACGTTGGTAATCATATGTTTTGGCTTTTATAGTATGTTTTATACACCATGGTAGATGGGGGGGGGGGGGGGGGGGTTGTTGTTACCCAGAAAACCGGTTTAACCCAACACTGTTCAGTTCTGTTCCAAATCAGACTAACATGACTCTCTGTTGTGTTTAATGTTTGTTTTCTGTGCTCTTTTATGCCATTTTGTGTCCGGAGTTCTATTTGTTTGGTTTCTTTGATTGATTGGTTTGTCATTGTTGATCTTGTCTGTGATCCATTTTGTTGTTTATTAGTACGTGTATAACTGTATCAGGAGGGGGAGGGTACCTATATATATTCAATAATATAACTGTATATGAGAACTCTAAATTCCTTAAAAGCAATTCTAATTCGAGAATATAACAATCAGTTTAATATATTATGTCAGTTTGAAGAAATGTGAATATGGAAGAAACAGCTTTGAATTCAATATGTAAATATTAAACATTTCCTTACAAAAAGGACTAAATTTCCCATCGAGTTTTATAGAATGTAATTTAGTGACAAATAACATTTCAAGAGCACGCATTGTGAACTCTACTTGATGACCTGCTTCTGTTTTGTTATGAAAGGCAACAGACTTTATCAAGATGATTGGAAAATCTATTTTACAAATTGACATCCCTCGGTGCAATACATATACACACCTTTTTTCCATTACAAATACGCAAATTCTATATTTCTATCAAGTAACCCTTGCGTCAACCGGACTCGATGTCCGTTGACCTCTCCTCAACAACGCGGGGATGGAAGTAGAATTACTTTAAAGTAAACGTTCAACGTATATACATAAAAAGCCTTTCAAAAATTGTCCTCTCGAAAATAGTCCACACTTAAATATCAGATAATCGTCTTTCTTAGCCCTGCGTGGTACGGATATGGTATCAATACCTATGCTCTTTATATATGGTATGGTCTGTATCTCCTGGAGTATATGAATCATTTTCCATAATTCAAATAAACAATTGTCTTATGCACAAATTTCCATCAGATTTTTTTCATTCGCGGATATAAGAAAAGGTTCGCAGATTGAACAGTCCTTGATTAAACAAGAGGCTCTCAAGAGCCTGAATCGCTCACCTGGCAAACAATGCACTATAAACTAAATTAATAGATTAATGTTTGTTGTAAATTAAACTGAGTATTAAAGGTCACGTAAAATGCTGAAAATACCTTTAAAAGCCTTTCAAGAAATGGGCATGAGTTCTCCCTACGCTTGATTAAGATACAGTCATGGTCAATCTGATGATTCACAATACAAAATACAAGCTTTAATTCATCTTCAAATACAAGTATAAATCTTTTGGTCTATATGTTGTCTTCGTTTTTAAAATGTTTGAAAGAAGTTATGTAAAAATTGTGGGTTAAGGCTTTTTATTGTACTTGAAAAGGAAATATTGCAGGAACATTCATGCTAAGTTTCATCCAAATCCCTCCAGTAGTTTCAGTTTCATTGTTATACAACATTCTCATCATCACCATTCACTAAGGATACCATGTTTACTTTAAAAACCAAATATTGTTGAAATCCGAGCAAGTGTAAAAAATGGCGGGAAAATGGCCGTCAAAAACAAACTTTCATCATCACCATTCAACTCGGGATACCATGTTTACCTTGAAAGTAGCTTTCATCTTCATTTTATTTCTATAATTCAGGAAAAAATAGCAAAAAACAGCATTTTGACCCCTATGTTCTATTTTTTGTAAGGTCGGACATGTTTTTCGACCAATAAAAAATCCAAGCATTCACTTTTTGCAGGATACCCTCAGGAACAATCTTACCAAGTTTCTTTTGATTTTGAATCGTAGTTTCAGAGAAGAAGATTTTTGAAATAATTACATAAAAAAAAGCCAAAAATGTCAAAAAAGGGCAATAACTCTAACATCAGTTGACAGATTTTCACGAAAATAAGCACACAGGTAGCTCTAATCATGCTGAACACTTTCGACCTGCTAGAATTTGCCATCACCTAATGATTTTTGAGATATTTGCGATAAACTGTTGTTTGACCCCTATGTTCTATTTTTAGTAACAGTGGCCATGTTTTTCGACGGATCAAAAATCGAAGCATAAACTTTGTGCAGGATACCCTAAGGAACAATCATGCTAAGTTTTATCCAAATCCATTCAGTAGTTTCAAAGGAGAAGATTTTTGAAATAATAACATAAAAAAAGCCAAAAATGTCAAAAAAACTTTAACTCCTAAAGGGCTCATTTAAACATTTTGCAAACTAAGGGAAATGCTGTGAAAATGGTCAATTTTGATGTTCTAAGGGGAATAACTCCTAAAATGAATGATCATACAACTTAATAAGTACAAATTTCAAAAAAAATCAAGAAAAAGGGCAATAACTCCTACATGGGTGGTTACATCTTCTTCAAAATTTCAAAGCAGGTAGATCTTGAGGTGTTGAACACTTTAGCTTCCCATCAGAATTTTAATATCTGTCACCATTTTTGAGTTATTTGCAAAAAACTGCAATTTACCCCTATGTTCTATTTTTAGCCATGGCAGCCATGTTTTTTTACAAATCAAAAATCCAAACGATAGTTTAGTAGCACTCATGCCAAGGAACAACTACACTAAGTTTGGTTGCAATTAAACTTATGGTGTAAGAGGAGTTAACGATTTTATTACAATGAATAAAGACTGCAAAAATGGTCAATTTTGACGATCTAAGGGGAATAACTCCTAAAAGGAACGAACCTACAACTTCGATCCTGTTACAAATTTTGTAGATCTTTGTGTGCCTAACAATATGAAATTTAAATTTTTCAAATTTCCTTTATAGTATCCAAGATATTGAGCTTAATAAGTGCAAAATTTGGAAAAAATGCAGAAAAAGGGCAATAACTCCTACATGGGTCGTTGTATCTTCTTCAAAATTTCAGGGCAGGTAGATCTTGAGGTGCTGAACACTTTTACTCTATGCCAGAATTTTGATATCTGATATGGTTTTTGAGTTATTTGCAAAAAACTGCAATTTACCCCTATGTTCTATTTTTAGCCATGCCGGTCATGTTTTTTTACGAATCAAAAATCCAAACGATAGTTTTGTAGCACATATACCAATAAACAACTGTACGAAGTTTGGTTGCAATTGGTCTTATGGTGTCAGAGGAGTTAACGTTTGAAAAAGTTTACGGACGGACGACGGACGGACGACGGACGCCAAGTGATGGCAATAGCTCACATGACCCTTCGGGTCTGGTGAGCTAAAAAAGTGCGCAAGGCAGTTGTAATTCAGCCACATCCTTGCTATTAATTCTTTTTTTTTCAATCATACATGTACCAAGGACAAATAACACCTGACAAAGTGAGCAATAATACTGAAAATAATTTTGGATTTTTCCATATTCTTGATGGTGAACATATTTTGATGAAGCTCCATCCATCATACATGTATCGGGACAGTTTTCGGAGTTGCAAATATAAGACAAGATAATTACTCAAAACATTTACAAATTTATCATCACTATAGATACAACATGTACATTACATTATATGTATAATTAGAACATGAAAAGGTAATTTGTATCCGGTATTTTATGGACAAAATAAAATTTAAGTTATTTAAATTTAGAACCTCATTCTGTGTACATGTATGGTTTCTTTGAATAAACTTGTTCGAAAGACGAAAAATGTACATCATACAGTCGTATTCCCGTGTTCAGTCCTGTTAGATGTTGTCACACAAACACTTATTCAAAATTCTTACATTTCGGTAAAAGTCCAATCTCGTATACTCAGTCTCTGAAAAGCAAAGTAGATTTTATATTAGATAAAGTTTTAATCTTGAGCCCATAAATTCAATAATCAAAAACGTTATTTATTAAGTTTATTCCTTGTGACTTAATGATTTAAATTGCATGTTAATATCATTTGTTTGAGCGTGGGAATAATTTATAATATTATACCGGTTTTGGTTATTTTGAATTCACTTTAACATAATTTATAATATATTTCTGTTTCGTTTACCGTCTTATGTTTTATCAAAACCCCAAAATATGAAAGGTTTATTCCATACTGGTACAGAAACTGTCACGATGGCATGCGAATAATTATGCTATCCTTATTTTCAATTCATTTTTTTTCAATTTCAGAACAATTAAAAAGGAAAGTTATTTGTAACAGTTTTAAAAGAATATATAATTAAAAAAAAAAAAACTGACAATTCCGAAATATACTATCTGCACAATGAGGCAGAGGTAAAACTGTACCCACCTAATATTTTATACTTAACTTATTTCTGAGATACATGTAACCTTTATAAGGTACGATCCTAAGCCTAACCTTCGAAAGCTAAAATAACCAACATAACCGATGAACCTAAACGGGATAACGTAAATCTAACTAAGGTAAATTCAACTTCATTTGCCTGCGGGAATTGTAGGAACGAAATCGTTTAAGCGTGAAATATATTAAGATGTTGGCCATGCGAGACAAAGCCATTTGCTTGTATTTACATTACTTACGTCACAAAAACTTGTAAACATGTACAAATTGTGTTAAAAATGACTTTCTTATTAATTCACATCGTATACATGTACGCACAGTCGTGTACAATGAAGGAAGTTGTCAAGAAAGGTGTTTTATTATAGATTTCCTGTTGAGAGGATAGGTTGATGGTTTTTATTGTAAATCAGTTTTTTTATACATGTTATTTGTAGAGAATGTTGATGATCCATTTAAGAACTATTTTTGGAATATTTTTGCTTATTTTACATTCAGAATGTGGTAAGTTTTATCATGTAGATATCGTTGTGTTTATGACATGAAATTATATACATGTATTTTCAAGCAAATTTATTTTCATAAATTTTATAAATCTAACTGACGTGAAAAAAACAATCTACAAAATATAGAATATACTATAAGTGGAAAATTTGATTTTAGCCTTTTCCTCATAAAAGTAGTATTAAGTGATTTACCAATCAAAGCCCATAAAGCAAGAACCAGATATCACTGAGGACCAAATACAGTTAAACAAGATTCCGGCAAAGTTTTATTTAATTGCCTTGATATGAGATTCCTATGAGGTACATTTTTTGTTGTATTTGCTTAAGTTCATGATCCTTCTGATAAATGGTCGTTTGAGTTCGAGTCACCTTCATATACATGACTGTATATTCATTTCATACGGAATAAAATTTATTTTTATTTATAGTGTTACAAGAAGACTTTTAATTACTGAAAGTTTAAGTTGGGATTTCTTATTTATTTTAAATCCTGACTGTTACTAGAACTGTTCTAGACTATGACTGGTTATAAGACTTTTCTAGACAATGACATCTTAGAGCAGTCAGAATTGGTCAGTATTCTGTTCTAGAGCAGTCAGAATTCTATTCTAGAACAATTATAAAGCAGTCAGCAGAACTGCTCTAATTTTAAGCTTGTGACCTATACCCCCCTTCATTATCCCCCCACTTTTGAAGAGAGCTAGGGGATATACATTGTAGCTATTGTCTCCGTCTATACGTAGACTGCTCTGAGTTAACTTGGTGAGGGGTTTTAGAATAGAGAATAGAGAATGTCTGCACCTAACTGTGTAATAACTATGCTTTCATCAGGAGATAGCACCTTATACGGTCTGGATCCATCCTTATAAAGAGCCGACTTGCAACTTTATGAATAATGTTCTAATTATGACCTCATTTTAATAAATAAAAAAGCTGCTAGTGGCATTCATGTATGAATCGGCAATAAATGTACATTTTCCCCATTTTCAAAAAAAAAAGAAAGAAAGAAAAAAGCAAAATCATGAAACGACCTGTAGAAGAAGGAAGATAAATGAGCCCATGTAAAGCTCTCCTTCCTTATCGTAACAAATACACATGAGTTTTATTTGAAGATTATTTATGAAACTGGTAATAATACTACAATTATATCATTAATTTTGAAATTTGTAAAATTACACACAAAAAAGCGGCAAAGTGGATTATTTCCTTGATTGTCTTCTTGGTAAGAGGTGTCCAGCTAGTATTATGTTGATTGCCCTACTATATCAGGGTATCAGGAGACTAAATCAAATGAGTTTAAAAGTACGACTAGAAGTGTAAAGCCAAATTTTATCTGTCCATCTTTACACACATTTGACACAGCCAATGAATATTTTTAATGATAAGTTTAATAAAACATTTTAGAACACAAACGTGTGCATGTGGGTCTTGTACATATATTGATTAAATCACCAACATGATCTACATTAATTCTGTAAATAGATATTATATGTAGATCATGTTGGTACTTCTCAAACAAAAATTAATATATTTCAAAACCATTTCTTTATATATTCAATGTGAAAATACTTGATGAGGACATATGTACTATAACGTAAGGTGAAATGGATGTATCATGCAGTATGCATGAAACCTTAAAAGTATGATTCACATAAAATCAATGGATAAAAAGGAAAAAATAATTATTATTTCTTTAGAACCGGTTTGTGTGACAGAATACTGCGGCAAAAAAAATGGAAAGGGACTTCACAGATGTCATATAGAAGATATTCCGGAAAGAGGTAAAATTATTTCCGTTAATCTGGATAGTGATTATGACGGAGGACCATGTACTGACAACAAACATTATGGATTCCGTGGACGATATATTTGGGTATCAAATGGATGTAAAGGAGAATTCGAAGTCTGCTACATTACTGGTAATTATTCTAGGAAACACTTCAAGATAAAATTGTGTACTTTTAATTTTTTCCTTACTGTGTTTTCTTCCAGTTCGGTAAGGTTCAATAGATCTGTTAGGTACAAAATTTTAGGTTCCGCTGAACGTAAAAAATGCATTAGTGGACAACAATCTAATATTCTTGGAGGGGCTAGAAGAAATTTGGAGAAAAATGAAACTTTTAAGAAGCAAGAATAAGTAAGTCTCCCGAAGACAGCTTTAAAATTAATATACAATTGTGCACGATATTTGAGATTCGTGATTGTGTGCCTGAAGCTAAGAAATATATAAAAGTATGTCAGAAAGAGGCTTAGATCTGTTTATCAAATTAATGTATTGAAGGGATGTACAACCATACATTACAGCTTCAAGCGTTAAAATCAAATGTTTAATAGGACGTTACGTGGATTAAACTGCTGTTTCTGTCTTTCAGATTCCGAAGAAGAAACAACCATTTCAACAACTACAAAACGAACAACAACAAATACATATCTTATAAACCCCACAACAACCTACATTGGTAAGTTTTACATGTATTTGTCAAAAGTTCAGTAAACAAACCAGAATACTGTGAAAGGGCCAGCTGCATACATATTGTTGTAGAGAAAAGACAAATATTTCAAGTGACTGATAGGGCATTATCAATATACAACTTCCCCATAAACTTGGTTAAAATGGATAAAACAATGTAGAATCAAGAGCACAAACAAGAAGTTGATAGGGATAAACTACTTCAAGGACAGTAACTCCCACAAAAATTATCCGATAGTGCTCGTTTTCAAACTTGATCAAGGTATCGCCCATATACACCTTCCATATAAATTTGGTTGAAATCCGTTGAGAAATGTAGAATGTAGAGAGCGAAAACAACAATTGTCGACGGAGAGACGGACGGACGCAATGAAAACTATAGGGTCCCGCATGCGGGGCCGTAGTAGATAATAAAACGTATAACGAGAAATGTAGAAACTTACAAGCTAATCAATTAACGCCATCTAATCGAAGAACTGTCAGACGAGAATATATAATATATAAAAAGCCACAAAACAAAAACAACATATGGTACAGACCGGTTTAATGGTTACCCAAATCTCTCCTTATCTATCCTGACACTCTGGTGTAGAAAGCACATTACATATGATTACCAACAAGGTGACCGCTCGCTAGAGAAGATAAAATAGGCTGGACGGTATAAACTTTAAATAGCAGATTCAAATTATGTTTTAAATTTAATCCCAGCTAAGGTTCCACTATTAAGTCGCCCTATTTAACAATATACATTTGTAACACTTCAAGTAATAAAGGTTTGTTACGATGTTGAAGATTGTTTTTATATATTTTGGTCCAAAAAACTTATATAGGATAATTTTAGAATAAACAAACTACGTTGATGTAAAGCATAATGCACGTATTACTTCTGGGTTTCTGGGTTAGATCTACTCACATTGGTAAAGAGAAAATAAATTATTAAAAAGTCTGAACGTCCAACACAAACATATGTACACTATAAATGCTTATACTGAAAAATGAAAATATAAAATCCATTACTTCCCTTTGTACACACCTCGCACATTTTTATGCACTTAACTGAGATTTTCGTTATTGATTATCATTTGCAGCATCTGAGTGGATTCATGGTTTTCTGATGTTTCCAGTATTTAGGCAGCGCCGTAAAATTGAAACTCATTCTTGTTTTCTGTTCGATATTTTATAATGTTTTTACTCAGGAATATGCACGTCAAGTACGGTTCTTTCTTTAGATCGTTTTTTTTTATTATTAACTATTGATTTAAATTCACTCTTCGACGTTTTGGGCTGTTGTTTTTTTTTTTTTTAAAGTGTTTTGCATGCTGTACTTCTGATGAAATATTTTTAGAGAAATATGCATATAAATATATACATATGTGTACATAATATATTTAGCGCATCAAACTTTTAATATACACGTGTACCGTTTGCATGTCTCTGTTGGAAACTCCAAGTCACTAAGGGTTTCACCACCCCCGACTATTCGAGTTTGAAGATTTTGATAACTTATTACCCCCTACATCAATGCCTCTGTCCTTAAATGACTGTGTTACTTGTAACTGTTTTGGTCATGTAGGATTTTATTTCTCTTTTTAACATTGTTGGTTATTGTGTTTGCTTGTCACAGTTTTGATTTTATGCACTGCTGTTAAGATATGATTTTTATGATTTATTCATATATGATGCACGATATAGCTTTGTACAATGTTTATAACGTGGTTTATTAGTCCATTGTAATCTAACGGAATTGCGAATTGCAGCGTTTAAATAACAAATCGAAGTATTTAAAATATTTTTTATAAAATTTTTATAGCTCGTCGTATGATTCTCAATGAATATCCCGATAAACAAACAATTACCATTGATCGAGTTATCAAAATCCCAAAGTATCAGAAAATCATAATGTAGCGTGAAATAACTATATACAACACACTGAAATGCTACCCCTTGTAGATTTAAAAATTATATACATTAGTGTATAAAATACTCTTTTGCATAGACTCTTAAATTCTGGTTTGTATCTGTTTCTGTTTCGAAATATAGAAGAAAGTGTTGTTTACAATGGCATAAATAAAATATGTCATTTTTACCTGGATCGTTCAGCCTTTCTGCTTAAAAAATGAAACTTTATTAATACGTACACGAAAACATTTTTCTTATTGTTTCCGGTGTAAATAAACAGAATTATTCTAAAAACTTAAATCATCGTTACTAAAATGGTTACAAAATATTTCCAAGTTCTTTTTATCTGTGATCAAAGTTTGAAGTTGCAAAAAACGACTGGTACAAGACTCACTAGACATACATTTCCTTAGGCTCCTCTATACTGTTACCTTATGAAAGTCAGATGTTGTTCTGGAATTTAGTGGTCTTGAACATAAATCAAACACATATATTTGAACATTTTAAATAGTTATCTCCTCAAATACAGTTCGTAAGATTGTGATAGCCATTGTTGATCGTGGAAAACGAAACGTAGACAGCAAAAATACGTCATCAATAACTAGAAATTGATATTAACTAACTTCCTAATAATTAGGGACGAGATCAAAAGTTCAATGTAGGATAAAAAACTTAATTCACATAGTTTTTTCACTGAGCCCCCCCCCCCCCTACCCCCCTACTCACTTAATTTGGGAAAAATTGATTGACCAATATGAGCATATGCTTTGAGAGTATACTTTTTGTATCATGGGTCCTGTTTGTCCTCAACAATGTATTTTTGTTCTGTATATTGACTTGGACATCACTTAAATCCGTTTTTTTTTCAATCCGAAAATCTATGTCGGATAACAAAACTTGCAGCGATTTTTACCACCCCCCCCCCCCCCCCCAAACTATTTGAAATAAGTTTTTTAGCCTACATTGAACTTTTGATCTCGTCCCTTACGGACGGGGCATTACTTAAATCGAATGTTGATAAAACAAATGGTAAAGAAATGAATCAATTGTCCAGGGTAGAAAATAAATGCTTTACTCGAGCTCGTAAAACACAGATAATTGTAGATTCTGTCAGAATAGGACATTTTTCCCAGTTGTATAAATGGTGTAAGCTAATACGGTAAAAGGTTGTTGTCGACGGCATGAGACTGGATTTTAGCGGCATTTGTCGTTATGTTAGATACAACAATGAAGTATGGTTAAACATGTTGCTTTCATCAGTACGTAATCATTAACTTCCGAGTCTCTGTACTCAATCATTACCTTACGAGTATTTTATCGGTAAATTTTTGTCAATTAGATAAAAAAAAATTTATTGATTTTTATTGATATTTTCTACACCAGCAGATACCACAAGGCCGAAAGGAGTTACAGATACAGGAAATAGTAACTATTTTTGTAAACAGACAATAAATTTTGATTGTTCATAAGCAAACAAAAAACCCCAGTTATTATGAATTGTAAAAACAGATAATGTAACATCAACAGATCTAAGCAGCAATATTAAAACATCTTGCAGAAAAAATTCCAATGAAATTGATTAAAGTAAAAATTCTATGCGATGTCGAGTGTGCAAATGTATACTTATTAGTTTCCAAATATTTTAAAGATTTAACAGTCATTTATGTGTATGTGTTTCACGTCACTAACTCAGATGCACTCGACCCAAGTACCAGTTTAATGCTCTGCATATATATACATTTATTATACCTCTATTATGAATCTAGGAATTTGATTGGTTGTTAACCAAACAGTAAAATCGGCAAATGAGCCCGAAAAACGCCTAGTAGTACTTGAACAGAAATGACCTCGCGTGCGATACAATGACCCCAACTGGACAAGAAACTTACATCACGTGCGTAATAATGACTATGTCAATAAAATTTATTACCTTGTCGGCTCATTATAATGACTTCCAATTTAATTTTTGCAGTTTCCAAAAATTTTGAACCCGAAATTTTCATTGACGTGCGTGACTTGTCGAATGTTTTGTAGTTACAATGTTGATGTTACATAAAACATTTTATTTTATAAAACTTACCAGCTTGGCTCTTTTGATCTCTCATTTGCCATAACAAATTTGCTATATAAGGTGATGGACAATGGAATTATATCAGTCAGGATTCAGATATCCAGAAAAACGTAATGGAAAGAGTCGTACTGGTCCCACACCCCCCAATTTGTCATATTGAGAAGATCCTGATATATTAAACTCATTTGGCAGATTCTTACATCTTAATATACCATGCGTCTTTATATTTTAGATAATAGTGGTTTATTTATTTAATTGGATAATAAACATTACCCGGATTCCATAGGTGTCAAATAATGGCTTTCGATTTATCAATACAAATCAATTGGACTTCTTAATTGAATGCCCATAACTTATTTGTTATAGTGTGTTTGACACCACCGAACCCCCCATTGCGTAGCTTATCACCTTGTCGTTTTCGATATTTACTTTAAATCAGTCCAGGGCATAACATTTTTGCTTCAGATGGCATTTGAATTGTTCGTGTTTTACGCCTAATAAATACATATCACATACGTGAATTTTGCATAAGGACTCATTTTCGAAAAATAATTTCGATGCTTTCATGATGATATATACTACCATCCAACCACACAAAAGAAAGTTAAGGTTGAAATGGGTTATTTTTTACGATTGTTGTGAAATTACTCAAGAAGGCGCCCATCCCAATCAGCTTCTACCTTGTCATAACAAAGGAAGTATCGTTCATACGAGTAAACAGAATTAATTATATAATATGTCAAATGGGTCAAGTGAGCTATTCTCACCACTTAGCGTCCGTCGTCCGTTAACTTTTACAGAAAATCTTCTCCTTTGAAACTACTGGGCCAAATGGAACCAAACTTGGCCACAGGGGTATCAGGCTTAAAAAATGTGTCCGATGACCCAAACATGGCCGACATGGCTAAAAATAGAACATAGGGGTAAACTAAAATTTTTGTCTGATATCTCAAAAACTAAAGCATTTAGAGCAAAACTGACAGGAGTAAAATGTTCATCAGGTCAATACCTACCTATCATGACATTTTCAGACGAATCGGTCAACTCTTTAACGGGTTATTGCCCCTGAATTGTTAATTTTAAGGACATTTTGCAGTTTTGGGTTATTATCTGGAATATTATTATAGATAAAGACAAACTGTAAGCAGCAAAAATGTTCAACAAAGTAAGATCTACAAAATAAGTCAAATGATCAAAATCATTGATTGACCCCTTATAGAAGTTTTTGCCCTTTAAAGACGGCGTCCAGCATAAACTTTCCGTTAAAGATCTTCTACTCTTAAACCACTGGGCCAAATGGGACCAAACTTTGGTGGAATGGTCCTTCGGTGGCCCTCTTCCAAATTTAAGTCCAACATCCCCGACTTCCAACCGACTTGGCTGAGGTTACTAAAAATAGAAAAAAGGGGGGTGAATTAAAAAAATATATTCCTCTATGAAACTATAACGCCAATTGGAACCAAACTTGGCGGTAATGGTCCTTAGGAGGTCCTCTTTCAGAATAATGTCCGATCACCCGGACTGTTAACCAAGGTGGCCGTCACAGACGAACTTACTTTAACATAGGGCCCTATCTGAAAATTCAATGAAAAATCGTCTTGTCTGAAACCACTTGACCAATAAGAACCAGAATTGGCAGCAATGGTCCTTAGAAGGTCCTCTTTCAGAATTGTGTTCGATGACTCGGACTGTCAACCAAGATGACCGCCACAACCGAACTTAGTTTAACATAGAACCCTATGGAAAAATTCATTGAAAAGCTTCATGTCTGAAACCACTTGACCAATTGGAACAAGACTTGACAGCAATGGTCTTTAGGAGGTCCTCTTTCAAAAATATGTCCAATTTCGTGGACTGTGAACCAAGATGGCCGCCACGGCCGAACTTAGGAAATTCACTCAAAAATATTCTCGTCTGAAACTACTGAGCCAATTGGGACTAAAGTTGGCAGCATTGGTCCTTAGATGGCCCATTTTCAGTATTGTGTTCGATCACCCAGATTGTCAACAAATATGGCCACTAGAGCCGAATTTAGTTTAATATAGGACCCTATGGGAAAATTCATTTAAAAATCTTGTCTGAAACCAATTAGCCAGTTGAAACAAGACTTAGAAATAATACTCCTCAGATGGTTCTCTTTTAGAAATGTGTCCAGTGACCTGGACTGTCAACCAAGATGGCTGCCACAGCCGAACATAGTTTAACATAGAATCCTATAGAAAAATCAGCCAAATTGACTGCAACACTTAAATTTGCTCAAGGTGAAAAGTTAAATTCAGGTGAGCGATACAGGCTCTTAAGAGCTTCTTTTTTCCTTTAGATTTAAAATTTCTTTACCCAGTTCTTATTAATGAAATGAATCGAGAAATATATGAAATGTCTTAGAATAATTATAATGTTGATGTTCAGCCATCAATACTGAACGGATACCTTTTACTGTAAATGTGAAATATTTGAAAAAACGAGAAAGTGTTTTCCATAGTAACTTTAACTGTAATTTTACCTTTTAAATACATGTATAAGAACTTTTTCCAAGCTTCCACGAGACAGTTAATTTAACTTAAAAATCAAAGAGTCATTATACGTAATATTATTATTTGTAATTTATTGATCGTGATTACATGTATGTTATATGATTTTCACAGGTACTTTAGTCAATGCGACAAGACCAGCGGAAGAACTATCAAGAGGGAAATACACTCTTGCAGCAAGTAATGGAGTAACCATTTAATTTTTATTACTACACAAGGAAGGAAATACCATTTAATTTTTATAAATCCACAAGGAAGATTTTTGAAAGAATTGTGGTGAAATACTGGATTGTACAGATCAAAATATTGAGAACCCTTAAAAACAAATAAAAAAAAACAACACAAAATACAAAACTATTTGAAAACATATAT
This sequence comes from Mytilisepta virgata, assembly GCA_028015205.1. Lineage (NCBI taxonomy): Eukaryota > Metazoa > Mollusca > Bivalvia > Mytilida > Mytilidae > Mytilisepta > Mytilisepta virgata. Next base: position 75,805,087 of record CM051521.1, read on the forward strand.
TGTATCTTCTTTTTTTTTGTTTGTTCTACCTGTATTACAGTTAGGTGCAGACATAACCTCTCACCAAGTTAACGTAGAGGAGTTCTACTGACTGCTCTGGAACTGCTCTAGAATAGAATCCCGACTGCTGTACATGTAGAACAGAATTCTGACCGATTCTGCATGCTCTTAGCTGTCATGGTAAAGAACAGTTCTAACCTGACATGGTCTTGAACAGTTCTGTAAAATTGTTATAGCATTAATCATGTTACCCACCCATTCATGGTACGGATCGTACCACTGACCTGACATTGTTTTTGTTTTTTTGTTTTTTTTTTTATTTTATTATATAATTTTAATTTAATTTTTTTATAAATGTTAATTTTGTTATTTGTTATTTTTTTATTATTATTTTTTTTTAATTTAAATTTTATTATTATTTTTTTTTACTCAAGATCTTTTCTTCTTGAGTAAGGTATTATAAAAAAGGGATGGCCTCCGATGATGGGTTCTATAATGATGATTCAACAATTGATGAAATGTAGCGATATCGTCGCAAAAGCAGTCGTGAACCACGACCGCTCTAATTTTTTACCAGAGTTGTTGAAAAAAGCAGTCGTGAAACAGGACTTCTCTGAGTCTTGACCAGAGCTGTTCTAAAAACCAGTCGTGGACCTTGACTGCTCTAATATTGACCAGAGCCGTTATTCTTCCTGACCGCTCTAAGTTAACTTAGAGCATTTCTCAAAACTGCTCTGCAAGTTAACATGGATGAGAGGTCATGACTGGTCGCATCTAAAGATAATTTCATTGAATACTGTTGTAACAAAAAGGTTTTTTATAATGTGCATAGTGGTGTCGTTAACAAGTGTTTTATTTTTTTTTAAACTTTTTAAAAATTTCTGATGCGTTTCGGTCGATCTGGATCATGTTCGTTTTTTTTTTATACTTCTCGGACACTGACAAAGATTTCAAAATGGCGGAATGTATTTTCGGTATGTGTAATATGTAAAGTTGTCGGAAGAAAACAAACAAATATCCGAAAATGCATTTCTGTCGATTGTAAATTTTTTGGTCAAGAGTTTCATTTATGTCGTAAATGAAGACATTTTCAGCTTTTATTCCAATCTTGTGTTTTAAGATAATTAATGCTACTATACATGAAGACTCTTGGCATAAGTATCTTGCAAAATAAAGTAGTATCATGGCAAAAATATTATAAAGCATAGCAAATTATTGTAGGTGTTATTATAATACGGTAATTTCTTTGTATTTATTTCAGATTTATAAAAATTAAAACCCTATTAAATATACTGACTGTTTTATATAAAAACTCGATCATTTTGACAATACATTTTGATTATAACCGTAACCACGTGGCAGTCTTGTGGTTTTAAGATCCGATATGAGATGAGCAGACAAATTAACATATTGCGCCTAAGGATTTTTTTATATTGATTTTAAGTTAACAGAATATTGAGAAAAAAATAGCGGAACAGGTACAGCTGACCTTGTTGCCCAAATCTATAAATGCGTGTACAACTTTGAACACGGACTTTATTTCAGAACACTCTCCAACGAAAACATGGCATAACGATAGAAAGATCAAACACTTTTCAGGACGTCACCGGGTCCAAAATTTAAGAAAAGCCATACCAAAGTGACTTCTAAACACACTATTTTTCAGGAAAACTAAACAATGGGCCGTAAACAACATATTCAGTTCCATTATCAATTGTAGAATAATGAGGACTCTGCCGTGTACGGTTATGACCGACATTTTGTGTTTTCCTCCAAATTATAAGCTATTCAATACATACCGGATTATAGTATAATTGAAAGCGTCCATCCGTAAAACATTTTGCTCATATGATTAACAGTACGATTTTATTTCTTCTGTAGCTATTATAGGGGGCGTTGTAGCTGGGCTGGTCTTAGTGGTTGTCGTTTGTGTAGTTGTTTACTTCGTTTTGAAAAGGTAATACGTACTGTCGCAAAATTGTAACATTTTATTTTTAGTATATTCTATTCAAACACAATTATTATTTTAAGGGTTAAACAACATGATTGTAGATAAACCTACTTTTTGATATAATACTTTTAATGGTGAATACATTTTTGTGAAGAATTATTTTTACCAGAAATAACGCTTCCTACGTGCATTGTTTTAATTCTCAAGTTGTCAGATGAAAAACAGTTGTAAAGGTTAAACCGATGTTGTATAGGCTCACTTTAAATTACCTCTCTTCAAAAGAAGCATTTTTGTAATCTGGTGTAAATGGCCAAGCAAAAACGTGCTATTTCTTACAATTATTTTCATTTCTAAATAAAAAAATTGTTTTTAATTTATAATAAATTCTTCCTTTGTTTTAGATTTCCGAATTTCCATCTGAAGCCAAAACGATCCGAGTTATACAACAACCATCGAAATGTTACATTTACGATATCGGGAGAAACAACAGTTCCGAATGACGAAAGCGAAAATACATACAACACACTGGACGAATATTGTGATCATAATCACCTCTACCAAGAGTGTTCATCTATACCAAGTATACCCCAGGATTTAAAACATACTTATGCAAAAGTGTATGACTCGTTTTCGGATTCTAAACCTATCCCCAACGGTGACAAGATTCACAGCTACTTTACATTAGAACAGGAAATGACAAATGCGGAACCGGAAGTCAAATCTATCAAAAGATATCAGAAACTGGCAGAAATTGAACCAGCAAATGATGGGAATATTGTTCAACCAAAGAATGAAAATGCATCCCTGTCGTATTCAGTTCTCGATTCAAATGAAACAGGGTTTTGCAAAGGTATGCCAACCCATACAGGTGCTAGAAAAGACGATCTTTCAAAATCAATATCTGGCAGTCCAGGTGCAAGACCATTTTGCTATGATATTGCTAAGCCAATCCCTGTAAATGATAACTATGAATTAAAAACAGGAGACAATGACCCAAGCACAAACAGTAAAACAAATCCGTATTATACCCTTAAGGAAGGTGTATATAATATATCCAGTGAGAATTATCATACAGATAATGGTGACCATAACAACGCTTACAGTTACGCTGCAGACTTCGAGTACTCTACCGCTAAACAGAGTAATGTAGCGAGAAAAACAGATGCTAACTATACATATTATCCTGGTGAATGAATCGAAAAAAAATAGAATTACATTATAACATTATAAAATAGTGTTGTTCTTCTGAAAAATCGTTATCATCACATAATTTCATTGTTGATTTATACGTTGGAAAACTATGATAATTAAAACTAAAATTAAAATAGATAAAATGTTATCTAATGAAAAAAACTGAAGGTTTTATTACCTCTCATTTAGTATCAATATCACTTGTGGTTCGTGCATTGTAATAAGGGATTTATTTTATTATATTTTTATTACTCATAAAAATCTGTTAAATCTGATATTGTTTGATTTAAAAACGAGAAGCTCTCAAGAGCTTGTATCGCTCATCTGAATTTAACTTTTCAACTTGAGCAGGACTAAAAATTTAAGTGTTGCAGTCAATTTAGCTGATATTTCTATAGGGTTCTATGTTAAACTTAGTTCAGCTATGGCAGTCATCTTAGTTGATAGTCCAGCTCAATGGAAACATTTCTGCTAAGCTTTGTTCCAACTGGCTAAGTGGTTTAAGACGAGAAGATTTTTGAATGAATTTTCCCATAGGGTCCAATATTTAACTAAGTTCGACCGTGGCAGCCATCTTGGTTGACAATCCGGGAGATCGGACACAACTCTGAAAGAGGACCATCTAAGGACCAATACTGCCATGTTTACTTTCAATTGACTCAGTAGTTTCAGACGAGAAGATTTTTGAGTGAATTTCCCATAGGGTTCTATGATAAACTATGTTAAGCTCTGGCGGTCATCTTGGTTCACAGTCCGTGAAATTGGACACATTTCTGAAAGAGAACCTCCTAAAAACCATTGCTGCCAAGTCTGGTTCAAATATGTCAAGTGGTTCAGACAAGAAGATTTTTCAATGAATTTTCCCATAGGGCCTTATATTGAACTAAGTTCGGCTGTGGCGACCACCCTGATTGACAGTCCGGGTCATCGGACGAAATTCTGAAATAGGGTTATGGCGGCCATCTTGGTTGACAGTTCAGGACACCGGCCACAATTTTGAAAGAGGACCATCTAAGGACCATTGCTGCCAAGTATGGTTTCAATTGGTCAAGTGGTTTCAGACAAGAAGATTTTTCAATGAATTTTTCCATAAGTCCTAAGTTAATCTAAGTTCGGCTGTATTGGCCATCTTGGTTAACAGTCCTGGTCATCGGACAATATTCTGAATGAGAACCATCCAAGGATCATTGTTGCCAAGTCTGGTTCCAATTGGCATTGTAGTTTCATAGAAGAAGATTTTTTAAATTCCCCCCCCCCCTTTTTCCTACTTTTAGTAACATCAGCCATGTCGGTTGGAAGTCGGGGATGCCGGACATAATTTTGGAAGGGGGCCACCCAAGGACCATTCCACAAAAGTCCCAATTGGCCCAGTAGTTTCAGAGAAGATCTGTAAAGGAAAGTTTACCCCGGACGCCGTCTTCAAAGAGCAAAAACTTCTATAAGGGGTCAATCAATGATTTCTGTCATATTGACTTATTTGTAGATCTTACTTTGTTGAACATTTTTGTTGTTAACAGTTTGTCTTAATTTATAATAATATTCAAGATAATAACATAAAACTGCAAAATTTCCTTAAAATTAACAATTCAGGGGCAATAACCCAACAAAGGATTGACAGATTCGTCTGAAAATTTCATGGCAGGTAAATCTTGACCTGATTAACATGTCAGTTTTGCTGTAAATGCTTTAGTTTTTGAGATATAAGACAAAAATAGCAGATTACCCCTATGTTCTAGTTTTAGCCATGTCAGCCATATTGGTTGGCAGGCGGGGTCATTGGATGCATTTTTTAAACTAGATACCCTAACGATGCGTGTGGCCAAGTTTGGTTCCTTTTGGCACAGTAGTTTCATCAGAGAAGATTTGTGTAAAAAGTTAACGGAAGATGACAGACGACGGACGGCAAGTGATAACAGCTCACTTGACCCTTTGGGTCGGGTGAGCTAAAAATGTATCGATTTTGGTTGCACGTTATCATGAGTATCGTTTATTTCTAATTTGTAACAGCAGTCTTCTATTTGATTACAATTTTGTAACAAAACAAAAGAGTCATTTAAACAGGTCGATTAGGGTTATTATTTTCCAACAAAAAGTGCGATATTAGTGTTGTCCTTTGCATATGGCTTCGGACGATGTTAATCCCTTAAATTGGGTTTAAATGATACAATTTTCTACTCGATTCCATTAAATTTTTATAAAATTAAGACTTAATTAAAATGAACTAGCCACGTCTTATTATTTAGTTTGTAATGCTAAAAAGACAATTACTCTAATTACTGTATATTATCAAATCTAGAGAATGTGAGTATTGCATTTAGCAGGAGTAACTCTTCGTAAGAAAATATAATAGACTAAATAACATTAGTACCACACATACACATACACACACACACACACAGATAAAAGGAAAGTTCGACAATGATGTACAAATCAATTAACACATTAAATCGACAGAAGTTCAACCAAAAAATTACATAATGAGGACATGGTGTCACTCCCGGTTCATATTGCTACTGTTTTTGTTTCTGTGCTGTCTTGTTCTAGTTATGTTTAGTTTATTATACGTTTTTTATTCTTTTAGTTATACATATATCCTTGTGGCATGTGTTCTTTGTGTTCCACCCTCCTGACGTTGTCTTTTCCTGGGAATTTAAGCAATTTTCCCACTGTTTAGCCGTTTCGGTATTCTTTTGCCTATATATAAAAGAGCACAAAACACAAACATCTAAACATCAGAGTCATAGTAGTTTGATAAGGTACAGACTCTGACCAGCGGTACGAGTTAATTACCGGTTTTATTGTACCCAGACCACTTCTTTATGCATTCTTACACTCGGGTGTATAAATGATTTTTTCTCTCGCAAAACAAGTAATAACATATCGATTTCACTTCTCTTTATTACCTTGGCAATAGCCAGATCTGAATATTTCATAAAAATCAGTAAAATACACAATATGAGCAGTGCTTGAATAATTGTGTTAGTTGCAATTCTAGACTTATCTTTTTCACTTTTTGTCCTACCATTGTAACTGGTCAAAGTATCAAGCTAAAGCCTTTGTCAGTGCTTATATGATTCTTTTTTGTTGCCTCTGACTTTTGAAATCAAGCTTTGTTTTTTTTTTCTGTACTGTTTCAGAGTTGTTTTCCTGTCGGCTTTTTTTTCACACATCCTGTCTTTTCTCCTGTATTTATTCGATTTATACCACTGCATACACTTTGTTAAACTGGATACTGGTCCAGTGACATAGCTTAATGTGTAACTTCTCTATTAAGTAACATTTGTGCTTCTGTTTGACTATCATTTTGGAATAATCGTATTTGCATATTGTATATGTTTTCTGATTCTGTCATATGGTAGAGGTGATAATATACAAATTTATAAAAGAACTGGTTCAATGTCATTATAAGTAATTGAAATGTCTATAGTGTAATCAATTATAATTCAATTTTAATTATTTCGAAATCTCTCGATACTAAATTTATTATCATTCTACTGGAGTAAAGGGAGCTATGTCTAAGATCGTGGTAAATGATGAAAGTGAAAAATAAATCTACGTAAAAATAATACCTCTTTTGTTAACTGTCACGAGAATTATCAGAAGATCTCAAAGAAGAATTATCATGTTTGTGACCTTGGATCTAATGAACAGCATTATCATTAGTCCCAGCTGTGTCACTGAGCAAAGTATTTTATATCCGTGATTAACTGAATTAAATATATATATTAAACATAAATGTTTATTCAGTAGCGATGAAGATATCCATTCAATATCCAGAACCCTTAAACATTTTTTTTTGATAAAAGGCATTCTGGAAAAATATGGAATCGAATCTATAGTTTCTGGAGGATGGGATACTGATTTATAATACAGGTAGATTGTAACAAGTCATTGATGGAATACTTCACCCATGAGTTCATATTTATTTTCATCATCCAGAGAAACTTTATTCTTCAAAATCAAAATATTAATGTAACTAAAATATGTAACTAAAATGTTGATAGTTGTACTAACTTTTGAAATACAAGGTGTGAGATATATGGCTGAATATATTAATTGCAAGATAATAAATGTTTCTGTCGAAAAGAAAATCATATTTTGGGTGAGCGATTGTCATCACTTTGTGTCCGTCGTCCGTCCGTTCATATTACATGTTGAATGTAGAGAAGTGCTGAATGGATTAAAACGAAACATGGCATACATGTTCTTTACAACGTCCTGAGCAAGTATTGTTACTTTAATGGCGATCCGTCATCCAACATAACGACCACGGGGGGGGGGGGGGGGGGGGGGGGGGGGTCTTTATGTCTGGGTCAAATACACATGTACAAATGTACAATGTATAACAACACTCAATTAACCACCTAAAACAATATGTGTTATGACTGACGATATTATTGGTAAATTATATTAAAACAAAATTAATGTACTTCTTTTTAAAATTGTACTACCAAATGCACAGTTCGACCATATTTTTGTTGTAAAAATTCCTCCTAGAAGACCGGTTCGGGGGTGAATCCGAACTCTTTTATCTTGTTTTCTAGTATTTCAATGCTACACGAAATTGATACTTAAAATTTACATGTTTAAAGATGTTAAATATTGTAAAAACTAAGGAGTATCTCCTTTGTCATTAGATGGTTTTAGTTTACCCTTTTAGTAATTTTTTAATTTGCTATTCAACATTTGCATTATTGTAACAACATGAACAATGTGATTTCCAACATTTTTGGCCTTGAGCACCAATGACGAGTTGTAAATCTACGAAATGTGCAGATGTTTTGAATAAAATTGATATCATAGACGTTATTATCATCAAACCAGTGACTGAATAAATTAAGGAATAAATGGCGTATAATGTATCTATTCCCAGGAAAATGCTGATCCTAATTAATGTCACCGATGGGACAATTTGACATAATACAATTAAAAATAAGAGAGTTATATCTTTATTTGTTAATTAGTTAGAACATGTTTGTTATAAAGGTATGTTTCGTGGCACCATCTGCAAGTTATATACATGTATATATCTGGCGACGAATAAATTGTTAACAGATGCCAATTGCTTGTATATAAACCCGCCTATAAACTATAATGTCTGCATAAAACTATTTTCCGTTCAGCTCTGAAAATGGTCCTTTGACTTGCATCACTTGGTGCATCTCCCTAAAGGGAAGTAACTTGCTTAATATTTGTTTCTTTCAAAATTGTATTTGTAAAACCAAAAAACAACTTAAGTTTATAATTCTATTGACATGTAAAAAAAAAGACAATTTTAACCCCAGAAATAAGCAACTAAAACATGTAAAATGTACTTTACTTTCAGAACTTGTATCACAACCATGATAATCTACAGTCGTGTTCTTCTATGCACTCAGGCAATGAAGTGACAGATTGATGTTCAAATAACATGTTATTATAGCTTGTATTGTATAAGACAGCTTTTCATGGTCTTATCATGTGACAATTATATTTCTCAAAGGAACTTAAACCGACAATTACACTAGGGTTACATTTGGATTAAAAAAGATCATTGAAGTACAACAGTTTTGCTGCATTAACAATAATATTACCATGGTATCATATTGATTCGTAGCATCATTATATTGTATTAGAATACAAGTTGAAGAGAAAATTAACTAGAGGCTTCCAAAATCCTGTATCGCTCAACTGGATATCATTTGCAGCTTCAAGCAGAATAAAATGTTTAACTATGCCCATTTCAGTTGGCAGTCTTGAATATTGTTGTCAAGTTGGGTTCCTGTTGGGTCACTGTTATATGCCAAATTAGGTTCCAATTTGTTGGCTGGTTTCAGACAAACAGATTTTGTAGGTAGATATTCCCATATGGTCCGATGTTAAACTATGTTCCAATTGATTCATTGGTTTCGGACAAGAAGAATTTAGTGTCCTATGTTAGACTGTGATGGTAATTTTTTAGATGATGGGCGAAGTCATCAAATTTACTTTTGATATAGAACCATTTGGTTTTAGTTATCTCATTTAAGTTCCATACCAGAGAGTTTCCATAGGTTGCACTCCACTAATTGTCTTAGTTTCGGAGAAATGCACCCCCAGAATTTTATTAATTATTAGAGTTGGTAAAGTTTGACTACATGATAGATAAATAATAAATGTCTTAACCTCAAAATTGTAATATTGACTGAAAGAGGATAGATTTTAGTTTAAAAAAATACGAAAACATTAACTGATTTTGCTTCTGACAAGTAATGGGAGGTCATAAACTGGGACTTGTGAATTGACATGTGGTGTGTAAAACTTTGACAGTGATAATCGGCACCTGCACTGGTAAGTTAATTTGCGAAAAAAAGAGCCGGAAAAGTAAACCTTTTTTTTCCCACATATGTAATGGAATTTTATGCAGAATCTGAAAAATTAAGTCTCAATTGGATTGAAACGCTGCATCAGACCTCAATTTTAAGCCGAAGTGGAGTGAAATTTAACATTTTTAAAGCTTTTTTTATGACAATTTTTGAAATGTTGCTATGCCAACTAGGTTTCCATGGATATTTTTTATTTATATTATCATGATTGAAACAATGCTAACATAATGGCCTTTCAGAATATATATATATGTATATGGGTATTATTTACTCTGAAGATGGCACAAGACCATGACATTTGTTAGCTCACTTCACATAGAAAATGGTACTATTAATTTGTGGAGTGCAACCTTTAAGGCTATCAGTAGCAACCTAGAGGGCAATATATACCCATGAAATACTTTAAATTGTTCATTTATTTAATGATTTTATTTTTGACTGTTGAAAATTTAAATATAAAGGCTATCTTTTGTCATGTAATTGTTCTCATATGTCCTTAGCAACCACATTATGTATTTTTAACAATCCACAATGATACAACATAAGGGCAGGACTATAGCTTATATGCAGTATTGTGAGAAAAAAAACTTTCCACCACCCATTTTATATGCAAGGAGACAAGTATTTATATTGAAAAATATTTTGATTTGATTATCTTACAATTCATAGGTTTGCAAATTTTATCCAAAGATTTCTAATACCATTAATATGGTTACAATGAAAGCAAAAAGGGGGGGGGTTGCTATCTCCTTTCATGTCATTTAGTGAAAAGCTAAATATATGTAAAAAGCTGGTGGATTGTGCATTCAAAAGCTGAATCGAACAAATTATTTCTGTAAAAAGTCTTTTCAAGTGATGAAATGCTCAAAATAGTCACCATAGAACAAGAATTTTTGCATTTTGAATTTCTTGTAAATTTTAGTGAATTACTTCCCATTTACCGAGTCACTATGAATATTTGAAATAGGTATTATTTACTTATTATAAGTCATATTTTGATAAATGAGACAGTTTTGAATTCGTAAAGACCTGAAGAATAATAAAATTGGCCATTCTTTGAAAAAAAAAGTTATAAAAGTACTCTTTAAGGTTGCACTCCACTAATTGTCTTAGTTTCGGAGAAATGCACCCCCAGAATTTTATTAATTATTAGAGTTGGTAAAGTTTGACTACATGATAGATAAATAATAAATGTCTTAACCTCAAAATTGTAATATTGACTGAAAGAGGATAGATTTTAGTTTAAAAAAATACGAAAACATTAACTGATTTTGCTTCTGACAAGTAATGGGAGGTCATAAACTGGGACTTGTGAATTGACATGTGGTGTGTAAAACTTTGACAGTGATAATCGGCACCTGCACTGGTAAGTTAATTTGCGAAAAAAAGAGCCGGAAAAGTAAACCTTTTTTTTCCCACATATGTAATGGAATTTTATGCAGAATCTGAAAAATTAAGTCTCAATTGGATTGAAACGCTGCATCAGACCTCAATTTTAAGCCGAAGTGGAGTGAAATTTAACATTTTTAAAGCTTTTTTTATGACAATTTTTGAAATGTTGCTATGCCAACTAGGTTTCCATGGATATTTTTTATTTATATTATCATGATTGAAACAATGCTAACATAATGGCCTTTCAGAATATATATATATGTATATGGGTATTATTTACTCTGAAGATGGCACAAGACCATGACATTTGTTAGCTCACTTCACATAGAAAATGGTACTATTAATTTGTGGAGTGCAACCTTTAAGGCTATCAGTAGCAACCTAGAGGGCAATATATACCCATGAAATACTTTAAATTGTTCATTTATTTAATGATTTTATTTTTGACTATTGAAAATTTAAATATAAAGGCTATCTTTTGTCATGTAATTGTTCTCATATGTCCTTAGCAACCACATTATGTATTTTTAACAATCCACAATGATACAACATAAGGGCAGGACTATAGCTTATATGCAGTATTGTGAGAAAAAAAACTTTCCACCACCCATTTTATATGCAAGGAGACAAGTATTTATATTGAAAAATATTTTGATTTGATTATCTTACAATTCATAGGTTTGCAAATTTTATCCAAAGATTTCTAATACCATTAATATGGTTACAATGAAAGCAAAAAGGGGGGGGGGGGTTGCTATCTCCTTTCATGTCATTTAGTGAAAAGCTAAATATATGTAAAAAGCTGGTGGATTGTGCATTCAAAAGCTGAATCGAACAAATTATTTCTGTAAAAAGTCTTTTCAAGTGATGAAATGCTCAAAATAGTCACCATAGAACAAGAATTTTTGCATTTTGAATTTCTTGTAAATTTTAGTGAATTACTTCCCATTTACCGAGTCACTATGAATATTTGAAATAGGTATTATTTACTTATTGTAAGTCATATTTTGATAAATGAGACAGTTTTGAATTCGTAAAGACCTGAAGAATAATAAAATTGGCCATTCTTTGAAAAAAAAAGTTATAAAAGTACTCTTTAAGGTTCCACTCCACTAATTGTCTTAGTTTCGGAGAAATGCACCCCCAGAATTTTATTAATTATTAGAGTTGGTAAAGTTTGACTACATGATAGATAAATAATAAATGTCTTAACCTCAAAATTGTAATATTGACTGAAAGAGGATAGATTTTAGTTTAAAAAAATACGAAAACATTAACTGATTTTGCTTCTGACAAGTAATGGGAGGTCATAAACTGGGACTTGTGAATTGACATGTGGTGTGTAAAACTTTGACAGTGATAATCGGCACCTGCACTGGTAAGTTAATTTGCGAAAAAAAGAGCCGGAAAAGTAAACCTTTTTTTTCCCACATATGTAATGGAATTTTATGCAGAATCTGAAAAATTAAGTCTCAATTGGATTGAAACGCTGCATCAGACCTCAATTTTAAGCCGAAGTGGAGTGAAATTTAACATTTTTAAAGCTTTTTTTATGACAATTTTTGAAATGTTGCTATGCCAACTAGGTTTCCATGGATATTTTTTATTTATATTATCATGATTGAAACAATGCTAACATAATGGCCTTTCAGAATATATATATATGTATATGGGTATTATTTACTCTGAAGATGGCACAAGACCATGACATTTGTTAGCTCACTTCACATAGAAAATGGTACTATTAATTTGTGGAGTGCAACCTTTAAGGCTATCAGTAGCAACCTAGAGGGCAATATATACCCATGAAATACTTTAAATTGTTCATTTATTTAATGATTTTATTTTTGACTGTTGAAAATTTAAATATAAAGGCTATCTTTTGTCATGTAATTGTTCTCATATGTCCTTAGCAACCACATTATGTATTTTTAACAATCCACAATGATACAACATAAGGGCAGGACTATAGCTTATATGCAGTATTGTGAGAAAAAAAACTTTCCACCACCCATTTTATATGCAAGGAGACAAGTATTTATATTGAAAAATATTTTGATTTGATTATCTTACAATTCATAGGTTTGCAAATTTTATCCAAAGATTTCTAATACCATTAATATGGTTACAATGAAAGCAAAAAGGGGGGGGGGGGGGGGGTTGCTATCTCCTTTCATGTCATTTAGTGAAAAGCTAAATATATGTAAAAAGCTGGTGGATTGTGCATTCAAAAGCTGAATCGAACAAATTATTTCTGTAAAAAGTCTTTTCAAGTGATGAAATGCTCAAAATAGTCACCATAGAACAAGAATTTTTGCATTTTGAATTTCTTGTAAATTTTAGTGAATTACTTCCCATTTACCGAGTCACTATGAATATTTGAAATAGGTATTATTTACTTATTGTAAGTCATATTTTGATAAATGAGACAGTTTTGAATTCGTAAAGACCTGAAGAATAATAAAATTGGCCATTCTTTGAAAAAAAAAGTTATAAAAGTACTCTTTAAGGTTGCACTCCACTAATTGTCTTAGTTTCGGAGAAATGCACCCCCAGAATTTTATTAATTATTAGAGTTGGTAAAGTTTGACTACATGATAGATAAATAATAAATGTCTTAACCTCAAAATTGTAATATTGACTGAAAGAGGATAGATTTTAGTTTAAAAAAATACGAAAACATTAACTGATTTTGCTTCTGACAAGTAATGGGAGGTCATAAACTGGGACTTGTGAATTGACATGTGGTGTGTAAAACTTTGACAGTGATAATCGGCACCTGCACTGGTAAGTTAATTTGCGAAAAAAAGAGCCGGAAAAGTAAACCTTTTTTTTCCCACATATGTAATGGAATTTTATGCAGAATCTGAAAAATTAAGTCTCAATTGGATTGAAACGCTGCATCAGACCTCAATTTTAAGCCGAAGTGGAGTGAAATTTAACATTTTTAAAGCTTTTTTTATGACAATTTTTGAAATGTTGCTATGCCAACTAGGTTTCCATGGATATTTTTTATTTATATTATCATGATTGAAACAATGCTAACATAATGGCCTTTCAGAATATATATATATGTATATGGGTATTATTTACTCTGAAGATGGCACAAGACCATGACATTTGTTAGCTCACTTCACATAGAAAATGGTACTATTAATTTGTGGAGTGCAACCTTTAAGGCTATCAGTAGCAACCTAGAGGGCAATATATACCCATGAAATACTTTAAATTGTTCATTTATTTAATGATTTTATTTTTGACTGTTGAAAATTTAAATATAAAGGCTATCTTTTGTCATGTAATTGTTCTCATATGTCCTTAGCAACCACATTATGTATTTTTAACAATCCACAATGATACAACATAAGGGCAGGACTATAGCTTATATGCAGTATTGTGAGAAAAAAAACTTTCCACCACCCATTTTATATGCAAGGAGACAAGTATTTATATTGAAAAATATTTTGATTTGATGATCTTACAATTCATAGGTTTGCAAATTTTATCCAAAGATTTCTAATACCATTAATATGGTTACAATGAAAGCAAAAAGGGGGGGGGGGGTTGCTATCTCCTTTCATGTCATTTAGTGAAAAGCTAAATATATGTAAAAAGCTGGTGGATTGTGCATTCAAAAGCTGAATCGAACAAATTATTTCTGTAAAAAGTCTTTTCAAGTGATGAAATGCTCAAAATAGTCACCATAGAACAAGAATTTTTGCATTTTGAATTTCTTGTAAATTTTAGTGAATTACTTCCCATTTACCGAGTCACTATGAATATTTGAAATAGGTATTATTTACTTATTATAAGTCATATTTTGATAAATGAGACAGTTTTGAATTCGTAAAGACCTGAAGAATAATAAAATTGGCCATTCTTTGAAAAAAAAAGTTATAAAAGTACTCTTTAAGGTTGCACTCCACTAATTGTCTTAGTTTCGGAGAAATGCACCCCCAGAATTTTATTAATTATTAGAGTTGGTAAAGTTTGACTACATGATAGATAAATAATAAATGTCTTAACCTCAAAATTGTAATATTGACTGAAAGAGGATAGATTTTAGTTTAAAAAAATACGAAAACATTAACTGATTTTGCTTCTGACAAGTAATGGAAGGTCATAAACTGGGACTTGTGAATTGACATGTGGTGTGTAAAACTTTGACAGTGATAATCGGCACCTGCACTGGTAAGTTAATTTGCGAAAAAAAGAGCCGGAAAAGTAAACCTTTTTTTTTCCCACATATGTAATGGAATTTTATGCAGAATCTGAAAAATTAAGTCTCAATTGGATTGAAACGCTGCATCAGACCTCAATTTTAAGCCGAAGTGGAGTGAAATTTAACATTTTTAAAGCTTTTTTATGACAATTTTTGAAATGTTGCTATGCCAACTAGGTTTCCATGGATATTTTTTATTTATATTATCATGATTGAAACAATGCTAACATAATGGCCTTTCAGAATATATATATATGTATATGGGTATTATTTACTCTGAAGATGGCACAAGACCATGACATTTGTTAGCTCACTTCACATAGAAAATGGTACTATTAATTTGTGGAGTGCAACCTTTAAGGCTATCAGTAGCAACCTAGAGGGCAATATATACCCATGAAATACTTTAAATTGTTCATTTATTTAATGATTTTATTTTTGACTGTTGAAAATTTAAATATAAAGGCTATCTTTTGTCATGTAATTGTTCTCATATGTCCTTAGCAACCACATTATGTATTTTTAACAATCCACAATGATACAACATAAGGGCAGGACTATAGCTTATATGCAGTATTGTGAGAAAAAAAACTTTCCACCACCCATTTTATATGCAAGGAGACAAGTATTTATATTGAAAAATATTTTGATTTGATTATCTTACAATTCATAGGTTTGCAAATTTTATCCAAAGATTTCTAATACCATTAATATGGTTACAATGAAAGCAAAAAGGGGGGGGGGGGGGGGGGGGGGGGGTTGCTATCTCCTTTCATGTCATTTAGTGAAAAGCTAAATATATGTAAAAAGCTGGTGGATTGTGCATTCAAAAGCTGAATCGAACAAATTATTTCTGTAAAAAGTCTTTTCAAGTGATGAAATGCTCAAAATAGTCACCATAGAACAAGAATTTTTGCATTTTGAATTTCTTGTAAATTTTAGTGAATTACTTCCCATTTACCGAGTCACTATGAATATTTGAAATAGGTATTATTTACTTATTATAAGTCATATTTTGATAAATGAGACAGTTTTGAATTCGTAAAGACCTGAAGAATAATAAAATTGGCCATTCTTTGAAAAAAAAAGTTATAAAAGTACTCTTTAAGGTTGCACTCCACTAATTGTCTTAGTTTCGGAGAAATGCACCCCCAGAATTTTATTAATTATTAGAGTTGGTAAAGTTTGACTACATGATAGATAAATAATAAATGTCTTAACCTCAAAATTGTAATATTGACTGAAAGAGGATAGATTTTAGTTTAAAAAAATACGAAAACATTAACTGATTTTGCTTCTGACAAGTAATGGGAGGTCATAAACTGGGACTTGTGAATTGACATGTGGTGTGTAAAACTTTGACAGTGATAATCGGCACCTGCACTGGTAAGTTAATTTGCGAAAAAAAGAGCCGGAAAAGTAAACCTTTTTTTTTCCCACATATGTAATGGAATTTTATGCAGAATCTGAAAAATTAAGTCTCAATTGGATTGAAACGCTGCATCAGACCTCAATTTTAAGCCGAAGTGGAGTGAAATTTAACATTTTTAAAGCTTTTTTATGACAATTTTTGAAATGTTGCTATGCCAACTAGGTTTCCATGGATATTTTTTATTTATATTATCATGATTGAAACAATGCTAACATAATGGCCTTTCAGAATATATATATATGTATATGGGTATTATTTACTCTGAAGATGGCACAAGACCATGACATTTGTTAGCTCACTTCACATAGAAAATGGTACTATTAATTTGTGGAGTGCAACCTTTAAGGCTATCAGTAGCAACCTAGAGGGCAATATATACCCATGAAATACTTTAAATTGTTCATTTATTTAATGATTTTATTTTTGACTGTTGAAAATTTAAATATAAAGGCTATCTTTTGTCATGTAATTGTTCTCATATGTCCTTAGCAACCACATTATGTATTTTTAACAATCCACAATGATACAACATAAGGGCAGGACTATAGCTTATATGCAGTATTGTGAGAAAAAAAACTTTCCACCACCCATTTTATATGCAAGGAGACAAGTATTTATATTGAAAAATATTTTGATTTGATTATCTTACAATTCATAGGTTTGCAAATTTTATCCAAAGATTTCTAATACCATTAATATGGTTACAATGAAAGCAAAAAGGGGGGGGGGGTTGCTATCTCCTTTCATGTCATTTAGTGAAAAGCTAAATATATGTAAAAAGCTGGTGGATTGTGCATTCAAAAGCTGAATCGAACAAATTATTTCTGTAAAAAGTCTTTTCAAGTGATGAAATGCTCAAAATAGTCACCATAGAACAAGAATTTTTGCATTTTGAATTTCTTGTAAATTTTAGTGAATTACTTCCCATTTACCGAGTCACTATGAATATTTGAAATAGGTATTATTTACTTATTATAAGTCATATTTTGATAAATGAGACAGTTTTGAATTCGTAAAGACCTGAAGAATAATAAAATTGGCCATTCTTTGAAAAAAAAAGTTATAAAAGTACTCTTTAAGGTTGCACTCCACTAATTGTCTTAGTTTCGGAGAAATGCACCCCCAGAATTTTATTAATTATTAGAGTTGGTAAAGTTTGACTACATGATAGATAAATAATAAATGTCTTAACCTCAAAATTGTAATATTGACTGAAAGAGGATAGATTTTAGTTTAAAAAAATACGAAAACATTAACTGATTTTGCTTCTGACAAGTAATGGGAGGTCATAAACTGGGACTTGTGAATTGACATGTGGTGTGTAAAACTTTGACAGTGATAATCGGCACCTGCACTGGTAAGTTAATTTGCGAAAAAAAGAGCCGGAAAAGTAAACCTTTTTTTTTCCCACATATGTAATGGAATTTTATGCAGAATCTGAAAAATTAAGTCTCAATTGGATTGAAACGCTGCATCAGACCTCAATTTTAAGCCGAAGTGGAGTGAAATTTAACATTTTTAAAGCTTTTTTATGACAATTTTTGAAATGTTGCTATGCCAACTAGGTTTCCATGGATATTTTTTATTTATATTATCATGATTGAAACAATGCTAACATAATGGCCTTTCAGAATATATATATATGTATATGGGTATTATTTACTCTGAAGATGGCACAAGACCATGACATTTGTTAGCTCACTTCACATAGAAAATGGTACTATTAATTTGTGGAGTGCAACCTTTAAGGCTATCAGTAGCAACCTAGAGGGCAATATATACCCATGAAATACTTTAAATTGTTCATTTATTTAATGATTTTATTTTTGACTGTTGAAAATTTAAATATAAAGGCTATCTTTTGTCATGTAATTGTTCTCATATGTCCTTAGCAACCACATTATGTATTTTTAACAATCCACAATGATACAACATAAGGGCAGGACTATAGCTTATATGCAGTATTGTGAGAAAAAAAACTTTCCACCACCCATTTTATATGCAAGGAGACAAGTATTTATATTGAAAAATATTTTGATTTGATTATCTTACAATTCATAGGTTTGCAAATTTTATCCAAAGATTTCTAATACCATTAATATGGTTACAATGAAAGCAAAAAGGGGGGGGGGTTGCTATCTCCTTTCATGTCATTTAGTGAAAAGCTAAATATATGTAAAAAGCTGGTGGATTGTGCATTCAAAAGCTGAATCGAACAAATTATTTCTGTAAAAAGTCTTTTCAAGTGATGAAATGCTCAAAATAGTCACCATAGAACAAGAATTTTTGCATTTTGAATTTCTTGTAAATTTTAGTGAATTACTTCCCATTTACCGAGTCACTATGAATATTTGAAATAGGTATTATTTACTTATTATAAGTCATATTTTGATAAATGAGACAGTTTTGAATTCGTAAAGACCTGAAGAATAATAAAATTGGCCATTCTTTGAAAAAAAAAGTTATAAAAGTACTCTTTAAGGTTGCACTCCACTAATTGTCTTAGTTTCGGAGAAATGCACCCCCAGAATTTTATTAATTATTAGAGTTGGTAAAGTTTGACTACATGATAGATAAATAATAAATGTCTTAACCTCAAAATTGTAATATTGACTGAAAGAGGATAGATTTTAGTTTAAAAAAATACGAAAACATTAACTGATTTTGCTTCTGACAAGTAATGGGAGGTCATAAACTGGGACTTGTGAATTGACATGTGGTGTGTAAAACTTTGACAGTGATAATCGGCACCTGCACTGGTAAGTTAATTTGCGAAAAAAAGAGCCGGAAAAGTAAACCTTTTTTTTCCCACATATGTAATGGAATTTTATGCAGAATCTGAAAAATTAAGTCTCAATTGGATTGAAACGCTGCATCAGACCTCAATTTTAAGCCGAAGTGGAGTGAAATTTAACATTTTTAAAGCTTTTTTTATGACAATTTTTGAAATGTTGCTATGCCAACTAGGTTTCCATGGATATTTTTTATTTATTTTATCATGATTGAAACAATGCTAACATAATGGCCTTTCAGAATATATATATATGTATATGGGTATTATTTACTCTGAAGATGGCACAAGACCATGACATTTGTTAGCTCACTTCACATAGAAAATGGTACTATTAATTTGTGGAGTGCAACCTTTAAGGCTATCAGTAGCAACCTAGAGGGCAATATATACCCATGAAATACTTTAAATTGTTCATTTATTTAATGATTTTATTTTTGACTGTTGAAAATTTAAATATAAAGGCTATCTTTTGTCATGTAATTGTTCTCATATGTCCTTAGCAACCACATTATGTATTTTTAACAATCCACAATGATACAACATAAGGGCAGGACTATAGCTTATATGCAGTATTGTGAGAAAAAAAACTTTCCACCACCCATTTTATATGCAAGGAGACAAGTATTTATATTGAAAAATATTTTGATTTGATTATCTTACAATTCATAGGTTTGCAAATTTTATCCAAAGATTTCTAATACCATTAATATGGTTACAATGAAAGCAAAAAGGGGGGGGGGGTTGCTATCTCCTTTCATGTCATTTAGTGAAAAGCTAAATATATGTAAAAAGCTGGTGGATTGTGCATTCAAAAGCTGAATCGAACAAATTATTTCTGTAAAAAGTCTTTTCAAGTGATGAAATGCTCAAAATAGTCACCATAGAACAAGAATTTTTGCATTTTGAATTTCTTGTAAATTTTAGTGAATTACTTCCCATTTACCGAGTCACTATGAATATTTGAAATAGGTATTATTTACTTATTATAAGTCATATTTTGATAAATGAGACAGTTTTGAATTCGTAAAGACCTGAAGAATAATAAAATTGGCCAATCTTTGAAAAAAAAAAGTTATAAAAGTACTCTTTAAGGTTGCACTCCACTAATTGTCTTAGTTTCGGAGAAATGCACCCCCAGAATTTTATTAATTATTAGAGTTGGTAAAGTTTGACTACATGATAGATAAATAATAAATGTCTTAACCTCAAAATTGTAATATTGACTGAAAGAGGATAGATTTTAGTTTTAAAAAATACGAAAACATTAACTGATTTTGCTTCTGACAAGTAATGGGAGGTCATAAACTGGGACTTGTGAATTGACATGTGGTGTGTAAAACTTTGACAGTGATAATCGGCACCTGCACTGGTAAGTTAATTTGCGAAAAAAAGAGCCGGAAAAGTAAACCTTTTTTTTCCCACATATGTAATGGAATTTTATGCAGAATCTGAAAAATTAAGTCTCAATTGGATTGAAACGCTGCATCAGACCTCAATTTTAAGCCGAAGTGGAGTGAAATTTAACATTTTTAAAGCTTTTTTTATGACAATTTTTGAAATGTTGCTATGCCAACTAGGTTTCCATGGATATTTTTTATTTATTTTATCATGATTGAAACAATGCTAACATAATGGCCTTTCAGAATATATATATATGTATATGGGTATTATTTACTCTGAAGATGGCACAAGACCATGACATTTGTTAGCTCACTTCACATAGAAAATGGTACTATTAATTTGTGGAGTGCAACCTTTAAGGCTATCAGTAGCAACCTAGAGGGCAATATATACCCATGAAATACTTTAAATTGTTCATTTATTTAATGATTTTATTTTTGACTGTTGAAAATTTAAATATAAAGGCTATCTTTTGTCATGTAATTGTTCTCATATGTCCTTAGCAACCACATTATGTATTTTTAACAATCCACAATGATACAACATAAGGGCAGGACTATAGCTTATATGCAGTATTGTGAGAAAAAAAACTTTCCACCACCCATTTTATATGCAAGGAGAC
Organism: Mytilisepta virgata; assembly: GCA_028015205.1. Taxonomy (NCBI): domain Eukaryota; kingdom Metazoa; phylum Mollusca; class Bivalvia; order Mytilida; family Mytilidae; genus Mytilisepta; species Mytilisepta virgata. The sequence goes on from CM051521.1 coordinate 75,826,436, forward strand.
AAGTATTTATATTGAAAAATATTTTGATTTGATTATCTTACAATTCATAGGTTTGCAAATTTTATCCAAAGATTTCTAATACCATTAATATGGTTACAATGAAAGCAAAAAGGGGGGGGGGTTGCTATCTCCTTTCATGTCATTTAGTGAAAAGCTAAATATATGTAAAAAGCTGGTGGATTGTGCATTCAAAAGCTGAATCGAACAAATTATTTCTGTAAAAAGTCTTTTCAAGTGATGAAATGCTCAAAATAGTCACCATAGAACAAGAATTTTTGCATTTTGAATTTCTTGTAAATTTTAGTGAATTACTTCCCATTTACCGAGTCACTATGAATATTTGAAATAGGTATTATTTACTTATTATAAGTCATATTTTGATAAATGAGACAGTTTTGAATTCGTAAAGACCTGAAGAATAATAAAATTGGCCATTCTTTGAAAAAAAAAGTTATAAAAGTGCTCTTTAAGGTTGCACTCCACTAATTGTCTTAGTTTCGGAGAAATGCACCCCCAGAATTTTATTAATTATTAGAGTTGGTAAAGTTTGACTACATGATAGATAAATAATAAATGTCTTAACCTCAAAATTGTAATATTGACTGAAAGAGGACAGATTTTAGTTTCAAAAAATACGAAAACATTAACTGATTTTGCTTCTGACAAGTAATGGGAGGTCATAAACTGGGACTTGTGAATTGACATGTGGTGTGTAAAACTTTGACAGTGATAATCGGCACCTGCACTGGTAAGTTAATTTGCGAAAAAAAGAGCCGGAAAAGTAAACCTTTTTTTTCCCACATATGTAATGGAATTTTATGCAGAATCTGAAAAATTAAGTCTCAATTGGATTGAAACGCTGCATCAGACCTCAATTTTAAGCCGAAGTGGAGTGAAATTTAACATTTTTAAAGCTTTTTTTATGACAATTTTTGAAATGTTGCTATGCCAACTAGGTTTCCATGGATATTTTTTATTTATTTTATCATGATTGAAACAATGCTAACATAATGGCCTTTCAGAATATATATATATGTATATGGGTATTATTTACTCTGAAGATGGCACAAGACCATGACATTTGTTAGCTCACTTCACATAGAAAATGGTACTATTAATTTGTGGAGTGCAACCTTTAAGGCTATCAGTAGCAACCTAGAGGGCAATATATACCCATGAAATACTTTAAATTGTTCATTTATTTAATGATTTTATTTTTGACTGTTGAAAATTTAAATATAAAGGCTATCTTTTGTCATGTAATTGTTCTCATATGTCCTTAGCAACCACATTATGTATTTTTAACAATCCACAATGATACAACATAAGGGCAGGACTATAGCTTATATGCAGTATTGTGAGAAAAAAAACTTTCCACCACCCATTTTATATGCAAGGAGACAAGTATTTATATTGAAAAATATTTTGATTTGATTATCTTACAATTCATAGGTTTGCAAATTTTATCCAAAGATTTCTAATACCATTAATATGGTTACAATGAAAGCAAAAAGGGGGGGAGGGGGTTGCTATCTCCTTTCATGTCATTTAGTGAAAAGCTAAATATATGTAAAAAGCTGGTGGATTGTGCATTCAAAAGCTGAATCGAACAAATTATTTCTGTAAAAAGTCTTTTCAAGTGATGAAATGCTCAAAATAGTCACCATAGAACAAGAATTTTTGCATTTTGAATTTCTTGTAAATTTTAGTGAATTACTTCCCATTTACCGAGTCACTATGAATATTTGAAATAGGTATTATTTACTTATTATAAGTCATATTTTGATAAATGAGACAGTTTTGAATTCGTAAAGACCTGAAGAATAATAAAATTGGCCATTCTTTGAAAAAAAAAGTTATAAAAGTGCTCTTTAAGGTTGCACTCCACTAATTGTCTTAGTTTCGGAGAAATGCACCCCCAGAATTTTATTAATTATTAGAGTTGGTAAAGTTTGACTACATGATAGATAAATAATAAATGTCTTAACCTCAAAATTGTAATATTGACTGAAAGAGGACAGATTTTAGTTTCAAAAAATACGAAAACATTAACTGATTTTGCTTCTGACAAGTAATGGGAGGTCATAAACTGGGACTTGTGAATTGACATGTGGTGTGTAAAACTTTGACAGTGATAATCGGCACCTGCACTGGTAAGTTAATTTGCGAAAAAAAGAGCCGGAAAAGTAAACCTTTTTTTTCCCACATATGTAATGGAATTTTATGCAGAATCTGAAAAATTAAGTCTCAATTGGATTGAAACGCTGCATCAGACCTCAATTTTAAGCCGAAGTGGAGTGAAATTTAACATTTTTAAAGCTTTTTTTATGACAATTTTTGAAATGTTGCTATGCCAACTAGGTTTCCATGGATATTTTTTATTTATTTTATCATGATTGAAACAATGCTAACATAATGGCCTTTCAGAATATATATATATGTATATGGGTATTATTTACTCTGAAGATGGCACAAGACCATGACATTTGTTAGCTCACTTCACATAGAAAATGGTACTATTAATTTGTGGAGTGCAACCTTTAAGGCTATCAGTAGCAACCTAGAGGGCAATATATACCCATGAAATACTTTAAATTGTTCATTTATTTAATGATTTTATTTTTGACTGTTGAAAATTTAAATATAAAGGCTATCTTTTGTCATGTAATTGTTCTCATATGTCCTTAGCAACCACATTATGTATTTTTAACAATCCACAATGATACAACATAAGGGCAGGACTATAGCTTATATGCAGTATTGTGAGAAAAAAAACTTTCCACCACCCATTTTATATGCAAGGAGACAAGTATTTATATTGAAAAATATTTTGATTTGATTATCTTACAATTCATAGGTTTGCAAATTTTATCCAAAGATTTCTAATACCATTAATATGGTTACAATGAAAGCAAAAAGGGGGGGAGGGGGTTGCTATCTCCTTTCATGTCATTTAGTGAAAAGCTAAATATATGTAAAAAGCTGGTGGATTGTGCATTCAAAAGCTGAATCGAACAAATTATTTCTGTAAAAAGTCTTTTCAAGTGATGAAATGCTCAAAATAGTCACCATAGAACAAGAATTTTTGCATTTTGAATTTCTTGTAAATTTTAGTGAATTACTTCCCATTTACCGAGTCACTATGAATATTTGAAATAGGTATTATTTACTTATTATAAGTCATATTTTGATAAATGAGACAGTTTTGAATTCGTAAAGACCTGAAGAATAATAAAATTGGCCATTCTTTGAAAAAAAAAGTTATAAAAGTACTCTTTAAGGTTGCACTCCACTAATTGTCTTAGTTTCGGAGAAATGCACCCCCAGAATTTTATTAATTATTAGAGTTGGTAAAGTTTGACTACATGATAGATAAATAATAAATGTCTTAACCTCAAAATTGTAATATTGACTGAAAGAGGATAGATTTTAGTTTAAAAAAATACGAAAACATTAACTGATTTTGCTTCTGACAAGTAATGGGAGGTCATAAACTGGGACTTGTGAATTGACATGTGGTGTGTAAAACTTTGACAGTGATAATCGGCACCTGCACTGGTAAGTTAATTTGCGAAAAAAAGAGCCGGAAAAGTAAACCTTTTTTTTCCCACATATGTAATGGAATTTTATGCAGAATCTGAAAAATTAAGTCTCAATTGGATTGAAACGCTGCATCAGACCTCAATTTTAAGCCGAAGTGGAGTGAAATTTAACATTTTTAAAGCTTTTTTTATGACAATTTTTGAAATGTTGCTATGCCAACTAGGTTTCCATGGATATTTTTTATTTATTTTATCATGATTGAAACAATGCTAACATAATGGCCTTTCAGAATATATATATATGTATATGGGTATTATTTACTCTGAAGATGGCACAAGACCATGACATTTGTTAGCTCACTTCACATAGAAAATGGTACTATTAATTTGTGGAGTGCAACCTTTAAGGCTATCAGTAGCAACCTAGAGGGCAATATATACCCATGAAATACTTTAAATTGTTCATTTATTTAATGATTTTATTTTTGACTGTTGAAAATTTAAATATAAAGGCTATCTTTTGTCATGTAATTGTTCTCATATGTCCTTAGCAACCACATTATGTATTTTTAACAATCCACAATGATACAACATAAGGGCAGGACTATAGCTTATATGCAGTATTGTGAGAAAAAAAACTTTCCACCACCCATTTTATATGCAAGGAGACAAGTATTTATATTGAAAAATATTTTGATTTGATTATCTTACAATTCATAGGTTTGCAAATTTTATCCAAAGATTTCTAATACCATTAATATGGTTACAATGAAAGCAAAAAGGGGGGGGGGGGTTGCTATCTCCTTTCATGTCATTTAGTGAAAAGCTAAATATATGTAAAAAGCTGGTGGATTGTGCATTCAAAAGCTGAATCGAACAAATTATTTCTGTAAAAAGTCTTTTCAAGTGATGAAATGCTCAAAATAGTCACCATAGAACAAGAATTTTTGCATTTTGAATTTCTTGTAAATTTTAGTGAATTACTTCCCATTTACCGAGTCACTATGAATATTTGAAATAGGTATTATTTACTTATTATAAGTCATATTTTGATAAATGAGACAGTTTTGAATTCGTAAAGACCTGAAGAATAATAAAATTGGCCATTCTTTGAAAAAAAAAGTTATAAAAGTACTCTTTAAGGTTGCACTCCACTAATTGTCTTAGTTTCGGAGAAATGCACCCCCAGAATTTTATTAATTATTAGAGTTGGTAAAGTTTGACTACATGATAGATAAATAATAAATGTCTTAACCTCAAAATTGTAATATTGACTGAAAGAGGATAGATTTTAGTTTAAAAAAATACGAAAACATTAACTGATTTTGCTTCTGACAAGTAATGGGAGGTCATAAACTGGGACTTGTGAATTGACATGTGGTGTGTAAAACTTTGACAGTGATAATCGGCACCTGCACTGGTAAGTTAATTTGCGAAAAAAAGAGCCGGAAAAGTAAACCTTTTTTTTCCCACATATGTAATGGAATTTTATGCAGAATCTGAAAAATTAAGTCTCAATTGGATTGAAACGCTGCATCAGACCTCAATTTTAAGCCGAAGTGGAGTGAAATTTAACATTTTTAAAGCTTTTTTTATGACAATTTTTGAAATGTTGCTATGCCAACTAGGTTTCCATGGATATTTTTTATTTATTTTATCATGATTGAAACAATGCTAACATAATGGCCTTTCAGAATATATATATATGTATATGGGTATTATTTACTCTGAAGATGGCACAAGACCATGACATTTGTTAGCTCACTTCACATAGAAAATGGTACTATTAATTTGTGGAGTGCAACCTTTAAGGCTATCAGTAGCAACCTAGAGGGCAATATATACCCATGAAATACTTTAAATTGTTCATTTATTTAATGATTTTATTTTTGACTGTTGAAAATTTAAATATAAAGGCTATCTTTTGTCATGTAATTGTTCTCATATGTCCTTAGCAACCACATTATGTATTTTTAACAATCCACAATGATACAACATAAGGGCAGGACTATAGCTTATATGCAGTATTGTGAGAAAAAAAACTTTCCACCACCCATTTTATATGCAAGGAGACAAGTATTTATATTGAAAAATATTTTGATTTGATTATCTTACAATTCATAGGTTTGCAAATTTTATCCAAAGATTTCTAATACCATTAATATGGTTACAATGAAAGCAAAAAGGGGGGGGGGGGGTTGCTATCTCCTTTCATGTCATTTAGTGAAAAGCTAAATATATGTAAAAAGCTGGTGGATTGTGCATTCAAAAGCTGAATCGAACAAATTATTTCTGTAAAAAGTCTTTTCAAGTGATGAAATGCTCAAAATAGTCACCATAGAACAAGAATTTTTGCATTTTGAATTTCTTGTAAATTTTAGTGAATTACTTCCCATTTACCGAGTCACTATGAATATTTGAAATAGGTATTATTTACTTATTATAAGTCATATTTTGATAAATGAGACAGTTTTGAATTCGTAAAGACCTGAAGAATAATAAAATTGGCCATTCTTTGAAAAAAAAGTTATAAAAGTACTCTTTAAGGTTGCACTCCACTAATTGTCTTAGTTTCGGAGAAATGCACCCCCAGAATTTTATTAATTATTAGAGTTGGTAAAGTTTGACTACATGATAGATAAATAATAAATGTCTTAACCTCAAAATTGTAATATTGACTGAAAGAGGATAGATTTTAGTTTAAAAAAATACGAAAACATTAACTGATTTTGCTTCTGACAAGTAATGGGAGGTCATAAACTGGGACTTGTGAATTGACATGTGGTGTGTAAAACTTTGACAGTGATAATCGGCACCTGCACTGGTAAGTTAATTTGCGAAAAAAAGAGCCGGAAAAGTAAACCTTTTTTTTCCCACATATGTAATGGAATTTTATGCAGAATCTGAAAAATTAAGTCTCAATTGGATTGAAACGCTGCATCAGACCTCAATTTTAAGCCGAAGTGGAGTGAAATTTAACATTTTTAAAGCTTTTTTTATGACAATTTTTGAAATGTTGCTATGCCAACTAGGTTTCCATGGATATTTTTTATTTATTTTATCATGATTGAAACAATGCTAACATAATGGCCTTTCAGAATATATATATATGTATATGGGTATTATTTACTCTGAAGATGGCACAAGACCATGACATTTGTTAGCTCACTTCACATAGAAAATGGTACTATTAATTTGTGGAGTGCAACCTTTAAGGCTATCAGTAGCAACCTAGAGGGCAATATATACCCATGAAATACTTTAAATTGTTCATTTATTTAATGATTTTATTTTTGACTGTTGAAAATTTAAATATAAAGGCTATCTTTTGTCATGTAATTGTTCTCATATGTCCTTAGCAACCACATTATGTATTTTTAACAATCCACAATGATACAACATAAGGGCAGGACTATAGCTTATATGCAGTATTGTGAGAAAAAAAACTTTCCACCACCCATTTTATATGCAAGGAGACAAGTATTTATATTGAAAAATATTTTGATTTGATTATCTTACAATTCATAGGTTTGCAAATTTTATCCAAAGATTTCTAATACCATTAATATGGTTACAATGAAAGCAAAAAGGGGGGGGGGGGGTTGCTATCTCCTTTCATGTCATTTAGTGAAAAGCTAAATATATGTAAAAAGCTGGTGGATTGTGCATTCAAAAGCTGAATCGAACAAATTATTTCTGTAAAAAGTCTTTTCAAGTGATGAAATGCTCAAAATAGTCACCATAGAACAAGAATTTTTGCATTTTGAATTTCTTGTAAATTTTAGTGAATTACTTCCCATTTACCGAGTCACTATGAATATTTGAAATAGGTATTATTTACTTATTATAAGTCATATTTTGATAAATGAGACAGTTTTGAATTCGTAAAGACCTGAAGAATAATAAAATTGGCCATTCTTTGAAAAAAAAAGTTATAAAAGTACTCTTTAAGGTTGCACTCCACTAATTGTCTTAGTTTCGGAGAAATGCACCCCCAGAATTTTATTAATTATTAGAGTTGGTAAAGTTTGACTACATGATAGATAAATAATAAATGTCTTAACCTCAAAATTGTAATATTGACTGAAAGAGGATAGATTTTAGTTTAAAAAAATACGAAAACATTAACTGATTTTGCTTCTGACAAGTAATGGGAGGTCATAAACTGGGACTTGTGAATTGACATGTGGTGTGTAAAACTTTGACAGTGATAATCGGCACCTGCACTGGTAAGTTAATTTGCGAAAAAAAGAGCCGGAAAAGTAAACCTTTTTTTTCCCACATATGTAATGGAATTTTATGCAGAATCTGAAAAATTAAGTCTCAATTGGATTGAAACGCTGCATCAGACCTCAATTTTAAGCCGAAGTGGAGTGAAATTTAACATTTTTAAAGCTTTTTTTATGACAATTTTTGAAATGTTGCTATGCCAACTAGGTTTCCATGGATATTTTTTATTTATTTTATCATGATTGAAACAATGCTAACATAATGGCCTTTCAGAATATATATATATGTATATGGGTATTATTTACTCTGAAGATGGCACAAGACCATGACATTTGTTAGCTCACTTCACATAGAAAATGGTACTATTAATTTGTGGAGTGCAACCTTTAAGGCTATCAGTAGCAACCTAGAGGGCAATATATACCCATGAAATACTTTAAATTGTTCATTTATTTAATGATTTTATTTTTGACTGTTGAAAATTTAAATATAAAGGCTATCTTTTGTCATGTAATTGTTCTCATATGTCCTTAGCAACCACATTATGTATTTTTAACAATCCACAATGATACAACATAAGGGCAGGACTATAGCTTATATGCAGTATTGTGAGAAAAAAAACTTTCCACCACCCATTTTATATGCAAGGAGACAAGTATTTATATTGAAAAATATTTTGATTTGATTATCTTACAATTCATAGGTTTGCAAATTTTATCCAAAGATTTCTAATACCATTAATATGGTTACAATGAAAGCAAAAAGGGGGGGGGGGGGTTGCTATCTCCTTTCATGTCATTTAGTGAAAAGCTAAATATATGTAAAAAGCTGGTGGATTGTGCATTCAAAAGCTGAATCGAACAAATTATTTCTGTAAAAAGTCTTTTCAAGTGATGAAATGCTCAAAATAGTCACCATAGAACAAGAATTTTTGCATTTTGAATTTCTTGTAAATTTTAGTGAATTACTTCCCATTTACCGAGTCACTATGAATATTTGAAATAGGTATTATTTACTTATTATAAGTCATATTTTGATAAATGAGACAGTTTTGAATTCGTAAAGACCTGAAGAATAATAAAATTGGCCATTCTTTGAAAAAAAAAGTTATAAAAGTACTCTTTAAGGTTGCACTCCACTAATTGTCTTAGTTTCGGAGAAATGCACCCCCAGAATTTTATTAATTATTAGAGTTGGTAAAGTTTGACTACATGATAGATAAATAATAAATGTCTTAACCTCAAAATTGTAATATTGACTGAAAGAGGATAGATTTTAGTTTAAAAAAATACGAAAACATTAACTGATTTTGCTTCTGACAAGTAATGGGAGGTCATAAACTGGGACTTGTGAATTGACATGTGGTGTGTAAAACTTTGACAGTGATAATCGGCACCTGCACTGGTAAGTTAATTTGCGAAAAAAAGAGCCGGAAAAGTAAACCTTTTTTTTCCCACATATGTAATGGAATTTTATGCAGAATCTGAAAAATTAAGTCTCAATTGGATTGAAACGCTGCATCAGACCTCAATTTTAAGCCGAAGTGGAGTGAAATTTAACATTTTTAAAGCTTTTTTTATGACAATTTTTGAAATGTTGCTATGCCAACTAGGTTTCCATGGATATTTTTTATTTATTTTATCATGATTGAAACAATGCTAACATAATGGCCTTTCAGAATATATATATATGTATATGGGTATTATTTACTCTGAAGATGGCACAAGACCATGACATTTGTTAGCTCACTTCACATAGAAAATGGTACTATTAATTTGTGGAGTGCAACCTTTAAGGCTATCAGTAGCAACCTAGAGGGCAATATATACCCATGAAATACTTTAAATTGTTCATTTATTTAATGATTTTATTTTTGACTGTTGAAAATTTAAATATAAAGGCTATCTTTTGTCATGTAATTGTTCTCATATGTCCTTAGCAACCACATTATGTATTTTTAACAATCCACAATGATACAACATAAGGGCAGGACTATAGCTTATATGCAGTATTGTGAGAAAAAAAACTTTCCACCACCCATTTTATATGCAAGGAGACAAGTATTTATATTGAAAAATATTTTGATTTGATTATCTTACAATTCATAGGTTTGCAAATTTTATCCAAAGATTTCTAATACCATTAATATGGTTACAATGAAAGCAAAAAGGGGGGGTTGCTATCTCCTTTCATGTCATTTAGTGAAAAGCTAAATATATGTAAAAAGCTGGTGGATTGTGCATTCAAAAGCTGAATCGAACAAATTATTTCTGTAAAAAGTCTTTTCAAGTGATGAAATGCTCAAAATAGTCACCATAGAACAAGAATTTTTGCATTTTGAATTTCTTGTAAATTTTAGTGAATTACTTCCCATTTACCGAGTCACTATGAATATTTGAAATAGGTATTATTTACTTATTATAAGTCATATTTTGATAAATGAGACAGTTTTGAATTCGTAAAGACCTGAAGAATAATAAAATTGGCCAATCTTTGAAAAAAAAAGTTATAAAAGTACTCTTTAAGGTTGCACTCCACTAATTGTCTTAGTTTCGGAGAAATGCACCCCCAGAATTTTATTAATTATTAGAGTTGGTAAAGTTTGACTACATGATAGATAAATAATAAATGTCTTAACCTCAAAATTGTAATATTGACTGAAAGAGGATAGATTTTAGTTTAAAAAAATACGAAAACATTAACTGATTTTGCTTCTGACAAGTAATGGGAGGTCATAAACTGGGACTTGTGAATTGACATGTGGTGTGTAAAACTTTGACAGTGATAATCGGCACCTGCACTGGTAAGTTAATTTGCGAAAAAAAGAGCCGGAAAAGTAAACCTTTTTTTTCCCACATATGTAATGGAATTTTATGCAGAATCTGAAAAATTAAGTCTCAATTGGATTGAAACGCTGCATCAGACCTCAATTTTAAGCCGAAGTGGAGTGAAATTTAACATTTTTAAAGCTTTTTTTATGACAATTTTTGAAATGTTGCTATGCCAACTAGGTTTCCATGGATATTTTTTATTTATTTTATCATGATTGAAACAATGCTAACATAATGGCCTTTCAGAATATATATATATGTATATGGGTATTATTTACTCTGAAGATGGCACAAGACCATGACATTTGTTAGCTCACTTCACATAGAAAATGGTACTATTAATTTGTGGAGTGCAACCTTTAAGGCTATCAGTAGCAACCTAGAGGGCAATATATACCCATGAAATACTTTAAATTGTTCATTTATTTAATGATTTTATTTTTGACTGTTGAAAATTTAAATATAAAGGCTATCTTTTGTCATGTAATTGTTCTCATATGTCCTTAGCAACCACATTATGTATTTTTAACAATCCACAATGATACAACATAAGGGCAGGACTATAGCTTATATGCAGTATTGTGAGAAAAAAAACTTTCCACCACCCATTTTATATGCAAGGAGACAAGTATTTATATTGAAAAATATTTTGATTTGATTATCTTACAATTCATAGGTTTGCAAATTTTATCCAAAGATTTCTAATACCATTAATATGGTTACAATGAAAGCAAAAAGGGGGGGGGGGTTGCTATCTCCTTTCATGTCATTTAGTGAAAAGCTAAATATATGTAAAAAGCTGGTGGATTGTGCATTCAAAAGCTGAATCGAACAAATTATTTCTGTAAAAAGTCTTTTCAAGTGATGAAATGCTCAAAATAGTCACCATAGAACAAGAATTTTTGCATTTTGAATTTCTTGTAAATTTTAGTGAATTACTTCCCATTTACCGAGTCACTATGAATATTTGAAATAGGTATTATTTACTTATTATAAGTCATATTTTGATAAATGAGACAGTTTTGAATTCGTAAAGACCTGAAGAATAATAAAATTGGCCATTCTTTGAAAAAAAAAGTTATAAAAGTGCTCTTTAAGGTTGCACTCCACTAATTGTCTTAGTTTCGGAGAAATGCACCCCCAGAATTTTATTAATTATTAGAGTTGGTAAAGTTTGACTACATGATAGATAAATAATAAATGTCTTAACCTCAAAATTGTAATATTGACTGAAAGAGGATAGATTTTAGTTTAAAAAAATACGAAAACATTAACTGATTTTGCTTCTGACAAGTAATGGGAGGTCATAAACTGGGACTTGTGAATTGACATGTGGTGTGTAAAACTTTGACAGTGATAATCGGCACCTGCACTGGTAAGTTAATTTGCGAAAAAAAGAGCCGGAAAAGTAAACCTTTTTTTTCCCACATATGTAATGGAATTTTATGCAGAATCTGAAAAATTAAGTCTCAATTGGATTGAAACGCTGCATCAGACCTCAATTTTAAGCCGAAGTGGAGTGAAATTTAACATTTTTAAAGCTTTTTTTATGACAATTTTTGAAATGTTGCTATGCCAACTAGGTTTCCATGGATATTTTTTATTTATTTTATCATGATTGAAACAATGCTAACATAATGGCCTTTCAGAATATATATATATGTATATGGGTATTATTTACTCTGAAGATGGCACAAGACCATGACATTTGTTAGCTCACTTCACATAGAAAATGGTACTATTAATTTGTGGAGTGCAACCTTTAAGGCTATCAGTAGCAACCTAGAGGGCAATATATACCCATGAAATACTTTAAATTGTTCATTTATTTAATGATTTTATTTTTGACTGTTGAAAATTTAAATATAAAGGCTATCTTTTGTCATGTAATTGTTCTCATATGTCCTTAGCAACCACATTATGTATTTTTAACAATCCACAATGATACAACATAAGGGCAGGACTATAGCTTATATGCAGTATTGTGAGAAAAAAAACTTTCCACCACCCATTTTATATGCAAGGAGACAAGTATTTATATTGAAAAATATTTTGATTTGATTATCTTACAATTCATAGGTTTGCAAATTTTATCCAAAGATTTCTAATACCATTAATATGGTTACAATGAAAGCAAAAAGGGGGGGGGGTTGCTATCTCCTTTCATGTCATTTAGTGAAAAGCTAAATATATGTAAAAAGCTGGTGGATTGTGCATTCAAAAGCTGAATCGAACAAATTATTTCTGTAAAAAGTCTTTTCAAGTGATGAAATGCTCAAAATAGTCACCATAGAACAAGAATTTTTGCATTTTGAATTTCTTGTAAATTTTAGTGAATTACTTCCCATTTACCGAGTCACTATGAATATTTGAAATAGGTATTATTTACTTATTATAAGTCATATTTTGATAAATGAGACAGTTTTGAATTCGTAAAGACCTGAAGAATAATAAAATTGGCCAATCTTTGAAAAAAAAAAGTTATAAAAGTACTCTTTAAGGTTGCACTCCACTAATTGTCTTAGTTTCGGAGAAATGCACCCCCAGAATTTTATTAATTATTAGAGTTGGTAAAGTTTGACTACATGATAGATAAATAATAAATGTCTTAACCTCAAAATTGTAATATTGACTGAAAGAGGATAGATTTTAGTTTAAAAAAATACGAAAACATTAACTGATTTTGCTTCTGACAAGTAATGGGAGGTCATAAACTGGGACTTGTGAATTGACATGTGGTGTGTAAAACTTTGACAGTGATAATCGGCACCTGCACTGGTAAGTTAATTTGCGAAAAAAAGAGCCGGAAAAGTAAACCTTTTTTTTCCCACATATGTAATGGAATTTTATGCAGAATCTGAAAAATTAAGTCTCAATTGGATTGAAACGCTGCATCAGACCTCAATTTTAAGCCGAAGTGGAGTGAAATTTAACATTTTTAAAGCTTTTTTTATGACAATTTTTGAAATGTTGCTATGCCAACTAGGTTTCCATGGATATTTTTTATTTATTTTATCATGATTGAAACAATGCTAACATAATGGCCTTTCAGAATATATATATATGTATATGGGTATTATTTACTCTGAAGATGGCACAAGACCATGACATTTGTTAGCTCACTTCACATAGAAAATGGTACTATTAATTTGTGGAGTGCAACCTTTAAGGCTATCAGTAGCAACCTAGAGGGCAATATATACCCATGAAATACTTTAAATTGTTCATTTATTTAATGATTTTATTTTTGACTGTTGAAAATTTAAATATAAAGGCTATCTTTTGTCATGTAATTGTTCTCATATGTCCTTAGCAACCACATTATGTATTTTTAACAATCCACAATGATACAACATAAGGGCAGGACTATAGCTTATATGCAGTATTGTGAGAAAAAAAACTTTCCACCACCCATTTTATATGCAAGGAGACAAGTATTTATATTGAAAAATATTTTGATTTGATTATCTTACAATTCATAGGTTTGCAAATTTTATCCAAAGATTTCTAATACCATTAATATGGTTACAATGAAAGCAAAAAGGGGGGGGGGGGTTGCTATCTCCTTTCATGTCATTTAGTGAAAAGCTAAATATATGTAAAAAGCTGGTGGATTGTGCATTCAAAAGCTGAATCGAACAAATTATTTCTGTAAAAAGTCTTTTCAAGTGATGAAATGCTCAAAATAGTCACCATAGAACAAGAATTTTTGCATTTTGAATTTCTTGTAAATTTTAGTGAATTACTTCCCATTTACCGAGTCACTATGAATATTTGAAATAGGTATTATTTACTTATTATAAGTCATATTTTGATAAATGAGACAGTTTTGAATTCGTAAAGACCTGAAGAATAATAAAATTGGCCATTCTTTGAAAAAAAAAGTTATAAAAGTACTCTTTAAGGTTGCACTCCACTAATTGTCTTAGTTTCGGAGAAATGCACCCCCAGAATTTTATTAATTATTAGAGTTGGTAAAGTTTGACTACATGATAGATAAATAATAAATGTCTTAACCTCAAAATTGTAATATTGACTGAAAGAGGATAGATTTTAGTTTAAAAAAATACGAAAACATTAACTGATTTTGCTTCTGACAAGTAATGGGAGGTCATAAACTGGGACTTGTGAATTGACATGTGGTGTGTAAAACTTTGACAGTGATAATCGGCACCTGCACTGGTAAGTTAATTTGCGAAAAAAAGAGCCGGAAAAGTAAACCTTTTTTTTCCCACATATGTAATGGAATTTTATGCAGAATCTGAAAAATTAAGTCTCAATTGGATTGAAACGCTGCATCAGACCTCAATTTTAAGCCGAAGTGGAGTGAAATTTAACATTTTTAAAGCTTTTTTTATGACAATTTTTGAAATGTTGCTATGCCAACTAGGTTTCCATGGATATTTTTTATTTATTTTATCATGATTGAAACAATGCTAACATAATGGCCTTTCAGAATATATATATATGTATATGGGTATTATTTACTCTGAAGATGGCACAAGACCATGACATTTGTTAGCTCACTTCACATAGAAAATGGTACTATTAATTTGTGGAGTGCAACCTTTAAGGCTATCAGTAGCAACCTAGGGGGCAATATATACCCATGAAATACTTTAAATTGTTCATTTATTTAATGATTTTATTTTTGACTGTTGAAAATTTAAATATAAAGGCTATCTTTTGTCATGTAATTGTTCTCATATGTCCTTAGCAACCACATTATGTATTTTTAACAATCCACAATGATACAACATAAGGGCAGGACTATAGCTTATATGCAGTATTGTGAGAAAAAAAACTTTCCACCACCCATTTTATATGCAAGGAGACAAGTATTTATATTGAAAAATATTTTGATTTGATTATCTTACAATTCATAGGTTTGCAAATTTTATCCAAAGATTTCTAATACCATTAATATGGTTACAATGAAAGCAAAAAGGGGGGGGGGGGGTTGCTATCTCCTTTCATGTCATTTAGTGAAAAGCTAAATATATGTAAAAAGCTGGTGGATTGTGCATTCAAAAGCTGAATCGAACAAATTATTTCTGTAAAAAGTCTTTTCAAGTGATGAAATGCTCAAAATAGTCACCATAGAACAAGAATTTTTGCATTTTGAATTTCTTGTAAATTTTAGTGAATTACTTCCCATTTACCGAGTCACTATGAATATTTGAAATAGGTATTATTTACTTATTATAAGTCATATTTTGATAAATGAGACAGTTTTGAATTCGTAAAGACCTGAAGAATAATAAAATTGGCCATTCTTTGAAAAAAAAAGTTATAAAAGTACTCTTTAAGGTTGCACTCCACTAATTGTCTTAGTTTCGGAGAAATGCACCCCCAGAATTTTATTAATTATTAGAGTTGGTAAAGTTTGACTACATGATAGATAAATAATAAATGTCTTAACCTCAAAATTGTAATATTGACTGAAAGAGGATAGATTTTAGTTTAAAAAAATACGAAAACATTAACTGATTTTGCTTCTGACAAGTAATGGGAGGTCATAAACTGGGACTTGTGAATTGACATGTGGTGTGTAAAACTTTGACAGTGATAATCGGCACCTGCACTGGTAAGTTAATTTGCGAAAAAAAGAGCCGGAAAAGTAAACCTTTTTTTTCCCACATATGTAATGGAATTTTATGCAGAATCTGAAAAATTAAGTCTCAATTGGATTGAAACGCTGCATCAGACCTCAATTTTAAGCCGAAGTGGAGTGAAATTTAACATTTTTAAAGCTTTTTTTATGACAATTTTTGAAATGTTGCTATGCCAACTAGGTTTCCATGGATATTTTTTATTTATTTTATCATGATTGAAACAATGCTAACATAATGGCCTTTCAGAATATATATATATGTATATGGGTATTATTTACTCTGAAGATGGCACAAGACCATGACATTTGTTAGCTCACTTCACATAGAAAATGGTACTATTAATTTGTGGAGTGCAACCTTTAAGGCTATCAGTAGCAACCTAGAGGGCAATATATACCCATGAAATACTTTAAATTGTTCATTTATTTAATGATTTTATTTTTGACTGTTGAAAATTTAAATATAAAGGCTATCTTTTGTCATGTAATTGTTCTCATATGTCCTTAGCAACCACATTATGTATTTTTAACAATCCACAATGATACAACATAAGGGCAGGACTATAGCTTATATGCAGTATTGTGAGAAAAAAAACTTTCCACCACCCATTTTATATGCAAGGAGACAAGTATTTATATTGAAAAATATTTTGATTTGATTATCTTACAATTCATAGGTTTGCAAATTTTATCCAAAGATTTCTAATACCATTAATATGGTTACAATGAAAGCAAAAAGGGGGGGGGGGGGGGTTGCTATCTCCTTTCATGTCATTTAGTGAAAAGCTAAATATATGTAAAAAGCTGGTGGATTGTGCATTCAAAAGCTGAATCGAACAAATTATTTCTGTAAAAAGTCTTTTCAAGTGATGAAATGCTCAAAATAGTCACCATAGAACAAGAATTTTTGCATTTTGAATTTCTTGTAAATTTTAGTGAATTACTTCCCATTTACCGAGTCACTATGAATATTTGAAATAGGTATTATTTACTTATTATAAGTCATATTTTGATAAATGAGACAGTTTTGAATTCGTAAAGACCTGAAGAATAATAAAATTGGCCATTCTTTGAAAAAAAAAGTTATAAAAGTACTCTTTAAGGTTGCACTCCACTAATTGTCTTAGTTTCGGAGAAATGCACCCCCAGAATTTTATTAATTATTAGAGTTGGTAAAGTTTGACTACATGATAGATAAATAATAAATGTCTTAACCTCAAAATTGTAATATTGACTGAAAGAGGATAGATTTTAGTTTAAAAAAATACGAAAACATTAACTGATTTTGCTTCTGACAAGTAATGGGAGGTCATAAACTGGGACTTGTGAATTGACATGTGGTGTGTAAAACTTTGACAGTGATAATCGGCACCTGCACTGGTAAGTTAATTTGCGAAAAAAAGAGCCGGAAAAGTAAACCTTTTTTTTCCCACATATGTAATGGAATTTTATGCAGAATCTGAAAAATTAAGTCTCAATTGGATTGAAACGCTGCATCAGACCTCAATTTTAAGCCGAAGTGGAGTGAAATTTAACATTTTTAAAGCTTTTTTTATGACAATTTTTGAAATGTTGCTATGCCAACTAGGTTTCCATGGATATTTTTTATTTATTTTATCATGATTGAAACAATGCTAACATAATGGCCTTTCAGAATATATATATATGTATATGGGTATTATTTACTCTGAAGATGGCACAAGACCATGACATTTGTTAGCTCACTTCACATAGAAAATGGTACTATTAATTTGTGGAGTGCAACCTTTAAGGCTATCAGTAGCAACCTAGAGGGCAATATATACCCATGAAATACTTTAAATTGTTCATTTATTTAATGATTTTATTTTTGACTGTTGAAAATTTAAATATAAAGGCTATCTTTTGTCATGTAATTGTTCTCATATGTCCTTAGCAACCACATTATGTATTTTTAACAATCCACAATGATACAACATAAGGGCAGGACTATAGCTTATATGCAGTATTGTGAGAAAAAAAACTTTCCACCACCCATTTTATATGCAAGGAGACAAGTATTTATATTGAAAAATATTTTGATTTGATTATCTTACAATTCATAGGTTTGCAAATTTTATCCAAAGATTTCTAATACCATTAATATGGTTACAATGAAAGCAAAAAGGGGGGGGGGGGGGGGGGTTGCTATCTCCTTTCATGTCATTTAGTGAAAAGCTAAATATATGTAAAAAGCTGGTGGATTGTGCATTCAAAAGCTGAATCGAACAAATTATTTCTGTAAAAAGTCTTTTCAAGTGATGAAATGCTCAAAATAGTCACCATAGAACAAGAATTTTTGCATTTTGAATTTCTTGTAAATTTTAGTGAATTACTTCCCATTTACCGAGTCACTATGAATATTTGAAATAGGTATTATTTACTTATTATAAGTCATATTTTGATAAATGAGACAGTTTTGAATTCGTAAAGACCTGAAGAATAATAAAATTGGCCAATCTTTGAAAAAAAAAAGTTATAAAAGTACTCTTTAAGGTTGCACTCCACTAATTGTCTTAGTTTCGGAGAAATGCACCCCCAGAATTTTATTAATTATTAGAGTTGGTAAAGTTTGACTACATGATAGATAAATAATAAATGTCTTAACCTCAAAATTGTAATATTGACTGAAAGAGGATAGATTTTAGTTTAAAAAAATACGAAAACATTAACTGATTTTGCTTCTGACAAGTAATGGGAGGTCATAAACTGGGACTTGTGAATTGACATGTGGTGTGTAAAACTTTGACAGTGATAATCGGCACCTGCACTGGTAAGTTAATTTGCGAAAAAAAGAGCCGGAAAAGTAAACCTTTTTTTTCCCACATATGTAATGGAATTTTATGCAGAATCTGAAAAATTAAGTCTCAATTGGATTGAAACGCTGCATCAGACCTCAATTTTAAGCCGAAGTGGAGTGAAATTTAACATTTTTAAAGCTTTTTTTATGACAATTTTTGAAATGTTGCTATGCCAACTAGGTTTCCATGGATATTTTTTATTTATTTTATCATGATTGAAACAATGCTAACATAATGGCCTTTCAGAATATATATATATGTATATGGGTATTATTTACTCTGAAGATGGCACAAGACCATGACATTTGTTAGCTCACTTCACATAGAAAATGGTACTATTAATTTGTGGAGTGCAACCTTTAAGGCTATCAGTAGCAACCTAGAGGGCAATATATACCCATGAAATACTTTAAATTGTTCATTTATTTAATGATTTTATTTTTGACTGTTGAAAATTTAAATATAAAGGCTATCTTTTGTCATGTAATTGTTCTCATATGTCCTTAGCAACCACATTATGTATTTTTAACAATCCACAATGATACAACATAAGGGCAGGACTATAGCTTATATGCAGTATTGTGAGAAAAAAAACTTTCCACCACCCATTTTATATGCAAGGAGACAAGTATTTATATTGAAAAATATTTTGATTTGATTATCTTACAATTCATAGGTTTGCAAATTTTATCCAAAGATTTCTAATACCATTAATATGGTTACAATGAAAGCAAAAAGGGGGGGGGGGTTGCTATCTCCTTTCATGTCATTTAGTGAAAAGCTAAATATATGTAAAAAGCTGGTGGATTGTGCATTCAAAAGCTGAATCGAACAAATTATTTCTGTAAAAAGTCTTTTCAAGTGATGAAATGCTCAAAATAGTCACCATAGAACAAGAATTTTTGCATTTTGAATTTCTTGTAAATTTTAGTGAATTACTTCCCATTTACCGAGTCACTATGAATATTTGAAATAGGTATTATTTACTTATTATAAGTCATATTTTGATAAATGAGACAGTTTTGAATTCGTAAAGACCTGAAGAATAATAAAATTGGCCATTCTTTGAAAAAAAAAGTTATAAAAGTACTCTTTAAGGTTGCACTCCACTAATTGTCTTAGTTTCGGAGAAATGCACCCCCAGAATTTTATTAATTATTAGAGTTGGTAAAGTTTGACTACATGATAGATAAATAATAAATGTCTTAACCTCAAAATTGTAATATTGACTGAAAGAGGATAGATTTTAGTTTAAAAAAATACGAAAACATTAACTGATTTTGCTTCTGACAAGTAATGGGAGGTCATAAACTGGGACTTGTGAATTGACATGTGGTGTGTAAAACTTTGACAGTGATAATCGGCACCTGCACTGGTAAGTTAATTTGCGAAAAAAAGAGCCGGAAAAGTAAACCTTTTTTTTCCCACATATGTAATGGAATTTTATGCAGAATCTGAAAAATTAAGTCTCAATTGGATTGAAACGCTGCATCAGACCTCAATTTTAAGCCGAAGTGGAGTGAAATTTAACATTTTTAAAGCTTTTTTTATGACAATTTTTGAAATGTTGCTATGCCAACTAGGTTTCCATGGATATTTTTTATTTATTTTATCATGATTGAAACAATGCTAACATAATGGCCTTTCAGAATATATATATATGTATATGGGTATTATTTACTCTGAAGATGGCACAAGACCATGACATTTGTTAGCTCACTTCACATAGAAAATGGTACTATTAATTTGTGGAGTGCAACCTTTAAGGCTATCAGTAGCAACCTAGGGGGCAATATATACCCATGAAATACTTTAAATTGTTCATTTATTTAATGATTTTATTTTTGACTGTTGAAAATTTAAATATAAAGGCTATCTTTTGTCATGTAATTGTTCTCATATGTCCTTAGCAACCACATTATGTATTTTTAACAATCCACAATGATACAACATAAGGGCAGGACTATAGCTTATATGCAGTATTGTGAGAAAAAAAACTTTCCACCACCCATTTTATATGCAAGGAGACAAGTATTTATATTGAAAAATATTTTGATTTGATTATCTTACAATTCATAGGTTTGCAAATTTTATCCAAAGATTTCTAATACCATTAATATGGTTACAATGAAAGCAAAAAGGGGGGGGGGGGGGTTGCTATCTCCTTTCATGTCATTTAGTGAAAAGCTAAATATATGTAAAAAGCTGGTGGATTGTGCATTCAAAAGCTGAATCGAACAAATTATTTCTGTAAAAAGTCTTTTCAAGTGATGAAATGCTCAAAATAGTCACCATAGAACAAGAATTTTTGCATTTTGAATTTCTTGTAAATTTTAGTGAATTACTTCCCATTTACCGAGTCACTATGAATATTTGAAATAGGTATTATTTACTTATTATAAGTCATATTTTGATAAATGAGACAGTTTTGAATTCGTAAAGACCTGAAGAATAATAAAATTGGCCATTCTTTGAAAAAAAAAGTTATAAAAGTACTCTTTAAGGTTGCACTCCACTAATTGTCTTAGTTTCGGAGAAATGCACCCCCAGAATTTTATTAATTATTAGAGTTGGTAAAGTTTGACTACATGATAGATAAATAATAAATGTCTTAACCTCAAAATTGTAATATTGACTGAAAGAGGATAGATTTTAGTTTAAAAAAATACGAAAACATTAACTGATTTTGCTTCTGACAAGTAATGGGAGGTCATAAACTGGGACTTGTGAATTGACATGTGGTGTGTAAAACTTTGACAGTGATAATCGGCACCTGCACTGGTAAGTTAATTTGCGAAAAAAAGAGCCGGAAAAGTAAACCTTTTTTTTCCCACATATGTAATGGAATTTTATGCAGAATCTGAAAAATTAAGTCTCAATTGGATTGAAACGCTGCATCAGACCTCAATTTTAAGCCGAAGTGGAGTGAAATTTAACATTTTTAAAGCTTTTTTTATGACAATTTTTGAAATGTTGCTATGCCAACTAGGTTTCCATGGATATTTTTTATTTATTTTATCATGATTGAAACAATGCTAACATAATGGCCTTTCAGAATATATATATATGTATATGGGTATTATTTACTCTGAAGATGGCACAAGACCATGACATTTGTTAGCTCACTTCACATAGAAAATGGTACTATTAATTTGTGGAGTGCAACCTTTAAGGCTATCAGTAGCAACCTAGAGGGCAATATATACCCATGAAATACTTTAAATTGTTCATTTATTTAATGATTTTATTTTTGACTGTTGAAAATTTAAATATAAAGGCTATCTTTTGTCATGTAATTGTTCTCATATGTCCTTAGCAACCACATTATGTATTTTTAACAATCCACAATGATACAACATAAGGGCAGGACTATAGCTTATATGCAGTATTGTGAGAAAAAAAACTTTCCACCACCCATTTTATATGCAAGGAGACAAGTATTTATATTGAAAAATATTTTGATTTGATTATCTTACAATTCATAGGTTTGCAAATTTTATCCAAAGATTTCTAATACCATTAATATGGTTACAATGAAAGCAAAAAGGGGGGGGGGGGGGGTTGCTATCTCCTTTCATGTCATTTAGTGAAAAGCTAAATATATGTAAAAAGCTGGTGGATTGTGCATTCAAAAGCTGAATCGAACAAATTATTTCTGTAAAAAGTCTTTTCAAGTGATGAAATGCTCAAAATAGTCACCATAGAACAAGAATTTTTGCATTTTGAATTTCTTGTAAATTTTAGTGAATTACTTCCCATTTACCGAGTCACTATGAATATTTGAAATAGGTATTATTTACTTATTATAAGTCATATTTTGATAAATGAGACAGTTTTGAATTCGTAAAGACCTGAAGAATAATAAAATTGGCCATTCTTTGAAAAAAAAAGTTATAAAAGTACTCTTTAAGGTTGCACTCCACTAATTGTCTTAGTTTCGGAGAAATGCACCCCCAGAATTTTATTAATTATTAGAGTTGGTAAAGTTTGACTACATGATAGATAAATAATAAATGTCTTAACCTCAAAATTGTAATATTGACTGAAAGAGGATAGATTTTAGTTTAAAAAAATACGAAAACATTAACTGATTTTGCTTCTGACAAGTAATGGGAGGTCATAAACTGGGACTTGTGAATTGACATGTGGTGTGTAAAACTTTGACAGTGATAATCGGCACCTGCACTGGTAAGTTAATTTGCGAAAAAAAGAGCCGGAAAAGTAAACCTTTTTTTTCCCACATATGTAATGGAATTTTATGCAGAATCTGAAAAATTAAGTCTCAATTGGATTGAAACGCTGCATCAGACCTCAATTTTAAGCCGAAGTGGAGTGAAATTTAACATTTTTAAAGCTTTTTTTATGACAATTTTTGAAATGTTGCTATGCCAACTAGGTTTCCATGGATATTTTTTATTTATTTTATCATGATTGAAACAATGCTAACATAATGGCCTTTCAGAATATATATATATGTATATGGGTATTATTTACTCTGAAGATGGCACAAGACCATGACATTTGTTAGCTCACTTCACATAGAAAATGGTACTATTAATTTGTGGAGTGCAACCTTTAAGGCTATCAGTAGCAACCTAGAGGGCAATATATACCCATGAAATACTTTAAATTGTTCATTTATTTAATGATTTTATTTTTGACTGTTGAAAATTTAAATATAAAGGCTATCTTTTGTCATGTAATTGTTCTCATATGTCCTTAGCAACCACATTATGTATTTTTAACAATCCACAATGATACAACATAAGGGCAGGACTATAGCTTATATGCAGTATTGTGAGAAAAAAAACTTTCCACCACCCATTTTATATGCAAGGAGACAAGTATTTATATTGAAAAATATTTTGATTTGATTATCTTACAATTCATAGGTTTGCAAATTTTATCCAAAGATTTCTAATACCATTAATATGGTTACAATGAAAGCAAAAAGGGGGGGGGGGGGGGGGGGGTTGCTATCTCCTTTCATGTCATTTAGTGAAAAGCTAAATATATGTAAAAAGCTGGTGGATTGTGCATTCAAAAGCTGAATCGAACAAATTATTTCTGTAAAAAGTCTTTTCAAGTGATGAAATGCTCAAAATAGTCACCATAGAACAAGAATTTTTGCATTTTGAATTTCTTGTAAATTTTAGTGAATTACTTCCCATTTACCGAGTCACTATGAATATTTGAAATAGGTATTATTTACTTATTATAAGTCATATTTTGATAAATGAGACAGTTTTGAATTCGTAAAGACCTGAAGAATAATAAAATTGGCCATTCTTTGAAAAAAAAAGTTATAAAAGTACTCTTTAAGGTTGCACTCCACTAATTGTCTTAGTTTCGGAGAAATGCACCCCCAGAATTTTATTAATTATTAGAGTTCGTAAAGTTTGACTACATGATAGATAAATAATAAATGTCTTAACCTCAAAATTGTAATATTGACTGAAAGAGGATAGATTTTAGTTTAAAAAAATACGAAAACATTAACTGATTTTGCTTCTGACAAGTAATGGGAGGTCATAAACTGGGACTTGTGAATTGACATGTGGTGTGTAAAACTTTGACAGTGATAATCGGCACCTGCACTGGTAAGTTAATTTGCGAAAAAAAGAGCCGGAAAAGTAAACCTTTTTTTCCCACATATGTAATGGAATTTTATGCAGAATCTGAAAAATTAAGTCTCAATTGGATTGAAACGCTGCATCAGACCTCAATTTTAAGCCGAAGTGGAGTGAAATTTAACATTTTTAAAGCTTTTTTTATGACAATTTTTGAAATGTTGCTATGCCAACTAGGTTTCCATGGATATTTTTTATTTATTTTATCATGATTGAAACAATGCTAACATAATGGCCTTTCAGAATATATATATATGTATATGGGTATTATTTACTCTGAAGATGGCACAAGACCATGACATTTGTTAGCTCACTTCACATAGAAAATGGTACTATTAATTTGTGGAGTGCAACCATAGGATCCTATGTTAAACTAACTTTGCCTGTGCCTTGGAGCCTCTCTGGATCATATATGGACAGTTGCTGCCAAGTGTGGTTCCAAGTTGTTAAGTAATTTCAGATACATTTGTAAGATCTCCAAGTGAACATTCCCACACGTCCCTCTGTTAAGCTAAGTTCACCTATGGTGGCTATCTTGAATGATGATCCAGGTCATCGGATTGAATTCTGAAAGAAAACCACCTAAAAGTCATTACTGCCAAGTTTTGGTTCGGCTAAGTGGTTTCAGACAAGAAGTGAATTTTTTAGATACGGTCTCATGCTAAACTATGGATTCGTCGGAGAAGATCATTAAAATGAAAGTTTCCGACGACAGACGCCGTATACCAATAGCTTACGTGGCCCCTTGGCCCAGATGAGCTAATAAAAATCGATGATTTTCAAATAATTTTCAATACTACAATGATCACACTGAATTTCTAAAAAAAACTCGAATATGACGTCTCCATAATCGGTATTTGAACAAAACCGTGGTAAAATACCCAGATAAACCACGCTCAGCAACCGTCTATTTTTGTTCGTTGTTGATGATGTTCTCTTTACCTTCTCAGTAAAAACACATTACTTCTACGTAATTTTCAGTTCGTCTGCACTCAGCAACCTTTGCCTAACGTTACAATGTTTCAAAATGAAAATATAACCGGTGGCAACTTCAATCCTAACATACTGAACAAAGAGGTGCAGTCAAGATGTAATGACTGACACTTACCGACAGTTCATTCAATGCAGAAAAAATGTGTGACCTGCATTGGAGAAAATCAAACTTTTGTTTGTGTGTTGTCTATTTTCTGTTCAGGTTGTCAAATGAATTAAACCTTTTCCTTTGAGAAGTGTTTTCAGAGCATTTAAACGTTCTATAAACATGAACTTGATATTTATTCAAATCAGCAGAGGGAGTGTTAATCATTTGAGACAACAGCCACAAACAGTTTCTTTACCGTTTTTCACCTATTAAAATACCGTATTTTACCTAAAACAATAGAAACAATTCATTGCATACGGTGGTGGTTTTTGGAGATTTTCACCGCAGGTGTGCCTTATTTTTGTAAATTTAACTCTTGCTCCGCTGCGTGTAAAATTATTACGCAATAATGCGCAAAAAAAAATTCCAACAATCCTCTGTATGCCATGCATTATTTCTTAATTAAAAAGTTTTTAGTATCATATGTAATGCAGCGAAATTGCACACTTTGAAAATATATGTTGCTCAGCAGATCTCAACACCGAACATAAGGAAATCCATTATGATAAACCAAAAACGCTGTTGAGCAGTATCAAAAATAAAAATGACAGACAAAGGGTAAAATGGAAATCCACATAAGAACGTAGAGGAGATTCCTCAAAGATAAAGATTTTTAACATAATATTATTGTATAGATCGCCATAAATCGCATTTTTGGGTGATTTTTTACCAGTGGAAGCTTATTACTTTGAACAATAAATGTAAAGGATTTCTTATCAACTATTAATATAAAGAGCTTCTACACAGTAAAAAAAATGATACAGGGAGACCATCAAGCACACTCTGTGTAATTATCTGTAAAATTTCCTGATGCTGTCTAGAATAACCACTTATCAGTGTTTTATTACTAATTCTTATTTCCTATTCAACCACTTTTCCATGCCATGCCTGCAGAGATTTTGAAAGGTTTTAGCTGACGTTTTGAAAATGGCCCTAGTTGTGAAATAAATGCAAGGGAAAATGGTCCTACTTCAAAATTTGTATCATAGCCTTCGCTAGTTTTACAGTTAAAACTAGTACATTTTGACCATGCTATCTGCAGTGTAACTTATATTCCGCCCAAGCTACTTTTGCAGGTACTGTATTGACCTTTGTAGTAGAGTGTCAGGATAGATAAGGGGAAGGGTTAAGTGCCCATAAAACCGGTTTAACACCACCAGTCTGTTCCAATGCAGATTATTCTGATTTTCCGTTGTGTTTATGTTTTTGTTTTGTGATAATTTACATTATTTGTTTTGCCCGGGGTTCTGTCTGTGGCGTTGATTGTTGACCGTTCGTACATTGTGGGCGTGTTATCCATATAGCTGTTTGTTTATATGTACACAAATCGTTTTCAATGCCATTCCATTCTATATTAATTCCGTATATCAAAAGAAACTATTCGACTAATAAAAAGCAATTTAATTTCTGTAAGAAATCACTTTGCTGCTCATACGTGTAGGATATTTAAAATCTTAGAATTTCTTATCATGGAAGATATACATTCATACGCAAATAAAAGATATGACGAACTAATCAACTCTGTTAAACATTTGCTCTGATTAAACGTTCTACTCGACACAATACAAATAACAAATCTGAATTAGTGCCTGTCAATTGCTATAAGACGGCAATATATTTTTCACTTTTACATTTTACCAAACGATATAAGAGCTAATTTTCTACTGAATGAATGATAAATAGACAAATCTAGAAAAAAAAAATACATGCATTGGAACAGAGCGGAATATGTCTAAAACGGAATTAAACCTTCAACATTAACCTGGGCAAACATGTTTAGTAAAAATAAGTCTGATGACAGTCGTAAAACTATACGCATCTATAATTTTAATTGGTAATTCTAACATGTCTAATGCAACGTTTGTTGAACCGTTGATTTTCATTGGATAACGTTGGAAATTTCAAGCCATCAATTCTGCAATTGATACCCTCTGAAATAACCGCATGTGCTAAACGCAATTAAGTCTACAGACTTAATAAAAACTCGTTTTTAATCAAATCACCTGGCCGAATGCCCATCGTCGGCGTCCGTCGTCCGTAAACTTTCACATTTTGAAGTTCATTGAAACCTCATGGCGGATTGTATCCAAACTTGGTAGAAATGATGTTTGGACGTTTCTCTACAAACCATCACATTTGATTTCTCTTGGATGAATAACATGGCCACCAGAGGCCATCTAAGATTTTGATTTGCCAATTTTCAAAAATCGTCTCCTCTGAAACCACATTATGAAATATTTTGAAACTTTGCAGGATCGATGACAGCAATACCCTCTACAAGCAATCCACTTTTGACTAAGATATCATTCGCTCATAGCTGCTCATAGTTTCCATGAAACCATATGGGAAAATACTTTCGTCATTTTCTCGGGAACTAAGTGGCAGATTGTAATCAAAGTAGGCAGGAATGTTTTATTTTTCTAATCCATTGTGGCATTTGGTTCTGGTTGAATGGACAACATGGCTGCCAGGGGCCATCTTTGATTTTAATTGGCCAATTTTCAAACATCTTCTCCTCTGAAACTGCATTATGAAATGTGTTTAATTTTTACAGGATTAATGACAGCAAACCATCTACGGCTCACCCGACGGATGTGGCTGTTCAAAGTTCCCATGGAAATAATTTTTTTGCCATTTGCTCCAGAAGTAATTGGCAGATTATAACCGATGTTGGCAGGAATTTTATAGAAGGAAATATGCAAATGATCCACTTTTATAAGGTCAAATGTCATATGTCAAGTAAACTTTGACATTTTCAGTTTCTTAAACAGCCTTGTTGATACAACAGAGCTTACATTTTCAAATGAGCTAATAGAAGCCAGGTGAGCGCTTTAAGTTTGGTGAGCCTCTTGCTTAAAATCTTCACGCTTACATTAGAATAACCGACGCAAACTCAGTCTGCAAATATTAAAGTACAATACAATTATCTCCTAAGTATTAATTCCTGCCAGAAAACATCCCAATTTTTTTGTTTTTTTGCATGTACCTGGTGCATAAGTTAACCCATCGGGCACTTTATTCCACTAGCAAATAAAGTTTCATAACAACACATGGAACTCCAAGCGAAATGACACAATCAAAATCCGACTGGCAACGCTGAGCGGCACGCAAACACCCAGAACAATTTGAAAAGCATCCATTCACTGACAGTTGTTATTCGATCCATCGTCATTTACATTGTAGCATATTTGCTATAGAATTACATGTTTCTCCCGACTTGTATAAATTAACACTTATTATAACATGGAACAATTTCAAAAATGGAGTATGATGCTATCCTCCTATCCACAACCATTCGGAACATTATCCAGTCAACAACATACCTAAAATCAACAACTATTAGAGGATGCTTTTAGTATCAGACTTACTGAAGTTCTTTCTTTTTCAGGATACTTTTGACAGTTTAAACTATTGTTTAAAAAGGTTTTATCGCGTGGATTTTTTTTATATCGTTACATCTTGCAATGATGTGTCGAATTTTAAAATGATTTCTTTATATTGAATTTCTTAATCTGTTATAAAAGAATTCAGCGATGATAATATTATTAAGAGTGGTATACCGTTCTGAATGGAAACAAACATTCTGAATAGAAGAGACAACTAAAGATTCCATGCACTGTAACACTTGACACGAGTCATCTTAATTAATGTAATTACAAATACTTTTCAATATCATGTAGTCTTATGTTTTAGGATAAAACATAAGACTACATGATAAAAACAAACCATTTGAATAAGGGTAAATATTAATGAAACACATACAGATAAGATTATTTATGTTACAATTAACCATATTGGTATTTATGTATCTCAATATTTATGTAACTTCCGGTCGTTATAAATATGCAAAAACATCATTATTTAGTACTAAGTAATAATCCAATGCTTTGTATCAAAATCAAAACTGAAACAGTAGCATTTTATTTTAACCGATGACAAAGATGTTTTTCATACACCAAATCTATATACATACATGTATAGGTGTCGGTAGAACGCTCCTTGTTTCCGTATTCTGATATCATCGAATGTTTACGACTATCGCTTCAAGGAAATCGTGTGTCGCCATTTATGGATATTGATTCTGTTTCTGCTTTGGATCTATTATAAGTAATGTACAAAAATGTAGTTGCAGGAAAATAACAATCCAAAGATACTAATATTAGATATAGTAAATTTATACTATGCTGTATACGACGCATTTCAAGGAGTTACCTCTCATCAGCAGCATTAAAACCGAAACATATGGAAGAACAAAAACCAAACTTATTTTAAACAAGAAGTACTCAAAACCAAAAATACCGAAATAGGAAGCCAAATTTCAGCTAAGGAGATCTACCATGTGCAATACAAGGAATGAACCCTTAGTATTTGTATTATTTTTGAATTTTGCTAAATACTGGTAATTTCTGTAACAAATCAATGAATAATCATGTCAGACAAGTCTGACGACTGGGTTGGCGAATACCCTCGGGGACCTATGGTCCACCACGTAGAGGCATCATCCCAGAGGTTTCAAAATAACAATCCAAAGATACTTAGATTAGATATAGTAAATTTATACTATGCTGTATACGACGCATTTCAAGGAGTTACCTCTCATCAGCAGCATTAAAACCGAAACATATGGAAGAACAAAAACCAAACTTATTTTAAACAAGAAGTACTCAAAACCAAAAATACCGAAATAGGAAGCCAAATGTCAGCTAAGGAGATCTACCATGTGCAATACAAGGAATGAACCCTTAGTATTTGTATTATTTTTGAATTTTGCTAAATACTGGTAATTTCTGTAACAAATCAATGAATAATCATGTCAGACAAGTCTGACGACTGGGTTGGCGAATACCCTCGGGGACCTATGGTCCACCACGTAGAGGCATCATCCCAGAGGTTTCAAAATAACAATCCAAAGATACTTAGATTAGATATAGTAAATTTATACTATGCTGTATACGACGCATTTCAAGGAGTTACCTCTCATCAGCAGCATTAAAACCGAAACAAATGGAAGAACAAAAACCAAACTTATTTCAAACAAGAAGTACTCAAAACCAAAAATACCGAAATAGGAAGCCAAATTTCAGCTAAGGAGATCTACCATGTGCAATACAAGGAATAAACCCTTAGTATTTCTATTATTTTTTAATTTTGCTAAATACTGGTAATTTCTGTAACAAATCAATGAATAATCATGTCAGACAAGTCTGACAACTGGGTTGGCGAATACCCTCGGGGACCTAGGGTCTACCACGTAGAGGTATCATCCCCGAGGTTTCAAAATAACAATCCAAAGATACTAATATTAGATATAGTAAATTTATACTATGCTGTATACGACGCATTTCAAGGAGTTACCTCTCATCAGCAGCATTAAAACCGAAACAAATGGAAGAACAAAAACCAAACTTATTCTAAACAAGAAGTACTCAAAACCAAAAATACCGAAATAGGAAGCCAAATTTCAGCTAAGGAGATCTACCTTGTGCAATACAAGGAACAAAACCTTAGTATTTCTATTATTTTTGATTTTGCTAAATACTGGTAATTTCTGTACGACTGGTTTGGCGAATACCCTTTGGGACCTAGGGTCTGAATCTTGAGAGGCCAAACAATAGATACATGTATCTCCACTACTAACAAAGTTCAAAACAGGGGATTATCTGCATTAATCTGTGTTTATGGCTAAACGTTTATTTACTTCCAATAAAAACATAATATTTTCTTCAATTCTATAACCATTTATTCTCTTCATAATAGTTTATGGATTTAGGTATTGTGTCCTTATTATAAAGAATTATATTAATAGCAACTGCTTTGTAAAGATTGCCTGGTGTAAAATGACAATATCAATATGACAAAATAAATATTTGGAAATAATTATTTACACAAGGAATAAGAAACAAGGTTTTCCTGACAGAAAATTGTTATTAAATTTGAAAAACATTGATCATGTTGATAAATACATGACTGCATTGTTTGCAACATTCCCCAGGTTGATATATGGAATGCACTCAGACTTCCACAACCCCAGCCAATACTAAAGTAGGCGTTTTGACGTCAAAGGAATGTCGGAACTCTCAATTAATGGAATAGTTATTATGCATTTTGAAAGTTAAAACACCAGACAGACATCATGCCATCAAAGAAATCAAAAAGAAGATGACTGTTTTACATGTAGATCCTTGATACCTTAAGAATGCTTCACTTGCGTTGTATAGGAAGAGGATGGATTGATGAATTATTGTTTAACGTCCAGTGACAGCCATTAGGTGCATATGAGGACGAGAAAATATTGATATGATATGAATATGATCCCTGCTTTCTACTAGACCGACACGCTGAGCCAGATTTTTAATGTACTATCTCACGAGGTAACTGTCCGCTGGAAGACAGGTCATCCCACCCGGACACATTATACTTATTCCGATCCGATCAGTCCTTTGCTCTTACACCTAGATGCCTCGTGTTTGGCCGAGAAGCAGCAAATTCCAAGTGTAATGTATTTTGTTTTACCCGGCGGAGGATGGAAACCACGTAGTTCAAATTTTCTACCAGCAAAGGTCGTGTATATATAGGCGATTTTGATCAGTTTGTATCACTTTTTGGAATATTGCCAAGAAGCAATTCAGAACCAAACCTTTCTACTGTCATAGAAAGGAGATACATAAATTAACTTACAAAATTTTGTTTTTCTTCTGAATGTCATTCACGTTGGAGAACTGTCTGAAAGACGTAAATTTTGCAAATTAGTGTTAAAACTTTTTCCTAAAGCGATATTCAGGCATGTATAAAAATGTTGCGTAACTAATTTAATTCATTCAATCAATTAATAGTGTCATCACTTTCCTACAATGAAAGTATAAAGAGGACAAATATAGATAAGGAGCAATAAAAAAAAAACGCATCCATTAGACAGATGAATCCGGAAGACAAATGAACAAGCACAACAAATAAACACTAAAAACTACAAAAACAATGAACAACGCGAACTCTATAAAAACCCGGCGTTAACTCAGGTGCTCTGGAGTGGTAAGCAGTACCTGCTCCGTATATGACACCCGTCGTGAAGTCAAAGCCAATGCATTTGTAGTCACAAATCTCTTGAGGTACATGAAATGTTACGCCAGTGAGAACAGGTCCAACATCATTTTAGATATTGGAACACTGTAACGGTCAACCAATTCTTGATGATGAAATTTATTAGAGATGACATCAATTTATCCTTGATAAAACCCTACAGACATACATCATTAATATATAGTACACTGATATAAACAGTAATAGCGAGCGCAATAGGAACATATGCATTTTCTACATACGGGTCATTTAGAAAAGTCTTTGTTTAATGGGGGCAGGCATATTGTGTTACAAATAGAAAAAGTTTCGTTCGCCGGAAACGGAAGTAAATGTAATTTTAGAGCCAGAATCGTGATACCAGAAATCAGTTTCTGGAAAAGGCTATTGCTGTGCTCGCATCATTGGCCACGCCAACAACTTATTAACTTTTATTTACAGCACTGCCTTATCTTTATTGAAGACAAATTTTGTAATAAGTCTTTGAAAGAAACTGGCTAATCATCTTATAGCGAGCGCAGCGGGCGCTATAGGAGCACATGCATTTTCTACATATGGGTCATTTAGAAAAGTCTTTGTTTAATGGTGGCAGCTATATTGTGCTACATACTAAGGCTAGAAAACGTTTCGTTCGCCAGAAACGGGCAAGTAAAGTAAGGGAAATAACTTGCTTCAAATTATAATTTCAAAGTCAGAATCGTGATACCGGGAATGCGTTTCTGCCCGCACTGAAAGGGTTATTGCTGTGCTCGCATCATTGGCCACACCAACAGCATATTATTATAGTTAGACAGATTGTTAAATATATGGGACATTAAATCAACACACCATGTTTTATCATCCAGTTTTATTAGCCATTTCATCCACTAATGCCAGATGAAGCTATTTTTCGATTTGGTCATTTAATATTCACCACACTCGTATTTAGTGTTGGGCAACAAATATTTTATTTTTAATCTGTTTCCCTCCCTAAATAATTGCAAGCTAGTTATTCATGTGTTTATAGCAAGCGCAGCGAGCGCTATAGGAGCATAATGCATTTTCTACCTATGGGTCATTTAGAAAAGTCTTTGTTTAATGGGGTCAGCCATATTGTGCTACATACATACAAAGACTAGAAAAAGCGCGTACGCCGGAAACGGAAGTAAGGGAAATAACGTGCTTCAAATTATAATTTTAGAGTCAGAATCGTGATATCGGAATGAGTTTCTGGAAAGGGCCATTGCTGTGCTCGCATCATTGGCACTGCCAACATCATATTAACTTAGAAGAAGCGATGATTAAAACATTTTTTTTTACATACATGTATATCAATTATGATGGATATTTGGCTAGGAAAATTTGACACAAAATTAATGGAGTAAAAATGAAAGTAATTTACGGTGACATTAAGTTATTCAATCACCACAGAAACAGTAACAATAAATGATGGTTTTTACAGCGCACAGTCTGCATCTACTATTATTTTCGATTGTCGCTTCAAGAAAACAACAGCGTAAAGTCAAAACAGACAGTGCGGAGACAAAAAATCTTGTTTGTTACCGGTTATAGATATAATTTTATTGTTTATATTTTGATTCAAGTAGATAAACGACTACTTTATGACATCTTAAACTTAAAAAAGTTCAATGTCTTTTCTGTGTCTTATAAAAAAAAGGTTGCAGTTAATGACTTAACAGGTCGGAAATGTTATGTACAATTGTAGATATTGAAAAAATAATTAATTTAAAAATTTAACTAATACTTTATTAAAAATTCCCCTTTAAGGGTTTACATCATTCGGGAATCAATACAGCGCATTCGAACGAGTTAGTAAATATCGTGAGCAAGCGATCAAGCGTGCACATCTCTTTAAAATTTGAGCTAAATTGTGCACACAGGTTAGTAACTCGTAAGTTAGACATGGAACATTTTAACATGCATCAGAATTCTCATAGAGAATTAAGAACATAACTTGTAACTACAAAAAAAAAAATCATGATGTTTACAAAGTTCAAAATTCAAATGTTTTTTTTTTAAATCCGTAGCAAGCTCTAAAACGAATATGTACAATGTAGGTATTATAACATGGAAGTACTAGTTAAGTTATAATACATAGGGTACAACCAGAACAATAGAAGTGTCCTTTATAGGACGTTAGAGGACATTTTTATGCACGAGATGAATTAAAAGTATTCACTTTCATCCTAAGGACACTTTTTTGTTTGCATTGTACAGTATGTGACTTATACGAAAATCCATATGACAAATATATACACGCTGGCCAACACATCGGGTAGAAAAACGTGACACTTTAAAGAAAATGGAAAGGTATTGTTTATTTTAATTATATTACAAAAACAACTTTGCATTAATTTGAAAGGAATAGGTTGTAGGACTTTAGTTCAAATTTTTTAGTCAACGCTGAAATTTTCAACGAGAGCAAATTTTAAAATTTATGCGTATTTCATTGAATTTTGTATTAAATGTCAAATCAAAGTAGGTTGTTGGACATGCGAAAGTTTTGTTTCAACAAAACTGAATCATGTTGATATGCCTTCTCGTTTGTTAAAATGCACAGAATTGTAATAAAGCCACGAATCCACAAATACTTACAAAAAGATTGAGAATATTATACATTTACACATGATTTATATAACTCATCTTCTAAAAATACAGCGTTTAGAAATACAAATACAAATTTAATTTAATAATATCATTGAGATTTTGCTTTTTTCCCCTCATCAGTCAACTTTCGAATGCAATCAAAATAAGAAGAAATATTAGAAAATGACTACAAAAATTAACTTTGATAATTTTTATGCCTGCAAAAGAACTTGTTATATGATCCTAAACATATATACAATATGATTATAAATGATCGACTCTTATTGAATATATCTGGTACCGTTCGGTTTAATTACGTGTATCCAGACAGGATAATGTTCCAAATGTTAAGGTAATTGGCAGTAATTTGCATGTAGGACAATGAACTTACGGTAAATTATCTTATCCATTTGAAATAGCTCAAAGACTACTAAGTTTCTGACTGTCAAGTATTGATTTTATGCTTACTTCTTTTCCTTCTCATGAACATGTAATTACATGAAAGTATACAGTGTAACAAAGAATCAAAGACATAAATGATCACTTAAATACCATATATATATGAAACCATTTCATTTACACTTCCGAAATATTTTTATTAGTGATTCCACTTGTATATATATGGAATTTACCCTTAAATTTACGTGTTCTCAATTGGAAATAATAAAAATGTCTTGAAAACTGAACCATGAAGATTGCTTTAAATTCTGTAATATGTTATACTTTTATAATCTAGATACATGATTGTACAATGTAGTTCTGTTTACTCTTATTCATAAACTGATTTTCGGTTTATGAAGCTTTAACTGCTTTAACATGTGCAGCTTATATGGTCATAATTAGGTTCGATAACTCTGTACAGCAATTTTTAAGAACTGGTTTACATTATCTGGTACCCGGTGCAAGCGGGTGTTTTTTTTTATCAATTTCTTAAAAATATTCCGCATTTAAAAGGAAATTGACAATAATAATAATAATCCAAAAAAGAATATTTTCTACATGTATATTCGCCTAAAAATTTATCTATATCATCATGATCATGAAGATATTATTTTTAAATCTATTAAAACACTGATATAAATTTTATGATTGTAATTTGTTGCTTCAATAAATATCTTATTAACTTGTTTCTTCTTTATTGATAAAATTTTCTAAATATTAACCTTACAATTTTAACACAAACATTTATTGTAATCAAGTTTTGCAGGAGAATAGAATTTTTTTTTTTATTTTATTTACCCATGTAATTTTTAATGTTTAAAAAACTTAAATAATTTAAACTTAGAGTAAAATGATTTACTCAAAAACGCTTCATTAGACATGTTAGAGAAAAGTCTAATAAAGTAAACATTTTTTGTTTTTGTTTTTTTAAGTTTTGTCTTTGAAAGTTTCACCTTTTTGGCATAATTTACTCAATTAGGAATCATTACAGAACATTAAAGAGAACAGGTGTCAGTAAGCTATCAGGTGTTTATTTAACAATAATTAAATGACAGCTTTATGGCCTTCCTTACAGTCCCCCATACCTCCACATTAAAATAACATCCTGTTAATTAGCCAGTGTCAAAAATCTAAAAACAAAGCTACATAATCATTTTCTTAAAGACCACTTACTTGTGAACATTCAAAATTGTGTGATCCTTGATTTTAGACATTTTTTTATAATCAATTACTGACAACATATATTTTGTTATATGCAACTTCTTCATTTATAAAGACAAGAAGAAAAAAGAGTGAGTTATTTTTATTCATGTAAAATTTTACCTTAATTTACTTATATATTTTTTTTAATATTTTATTTGATTATTTTCGACTCGGGAAAATGCTGTTTTAGGTCTTGTTAATAAAAACATAAATGTATATACTATTTAAAGCATGCTTTGCAACTTTGTATCCATAATCATTGGTTAATATTACTACAAGATAAGGCCAAAAAAAATTTTTCTCGGTTACCCGACCCTACCTATTTTTTCATGCCTACCCTAGCATTTTTTTTGCCATTTTTGCTTAAGCACCGTTAAACTTTAATTCCATTTACTCAAGGTAAAAAAAAATGTAAAAAAAAATAAAAATAAACCTACCTACCTATTTTTTTTCAGACATGTAATAGGAAACACGCATATTTTTTTATTTAGCCTAACATATTTTTAAGTTCTACAATTAACTGTTTTGGTTCATGTAAAATAAGAGTGCTTTTCAGGCTGATGTACATGTATATGATATACTTTAAACAACTGTAGAGAGAGGCTATAGTAATGAATAGCAATTGAACTTTAGTAATGAATACATTTAATAAAATATTGTAACATAAAATGTTTAATTATGGTCGACGATCATGAATCTAAAATGACCTTTCTCTTGCCATTATTTATATGTTTTTTGTTGTTGAGATTCTTGTCTAATGATATAATTTCATAATGTTACTGATTAACCATATAAAAACTTAAGCATTTATGAGCATTTTAATACTTGATTGATATATGTATGAAGCAGACAGGCATCCTGCCAGTTTTGACTATCACTGTTTAAATTTTATGTGCACCTCTATATCTCATAAGAACTTTTTATTTTTTTATATTAATTGCTCTTAAACTATATTGGACCTTTGGCTTTTCCCTTTATGCTAAAAACATGTAAGGGGGTTTTATCATAATATACCCTGATGTTCCGGTAATTTGGTCAATTAACAAGTTACACCTGTCACGGCTACCCGCGATGTGTTGAATTTACCTTATAAACTTGTCAGCAGGTGTCGAGGAAGTATAATTGCACCTTTACATTTGTGAGGTCCTCATTAAAAGGGAACAAAATTAAACAAACTTATAAATTACAATTATATCATATTTTCATATTTATATTAAAACGGAAAGACGTTTTTACACCTATGTATACATATTTTTATAAGTTGACAATGAGAACACTATGCATCTCTAATAAAAATAGTTAAAGCATCAAAAATGCGTCCTTAAGAATCCGGAATTACCACAGGACATTACCCGAACCAGATTCGAGTTTATAATTTGAATTTGGTCCGACAACTAAGTAAATTTAATATTTTGGCATTTTTCAAAACAAATTGGACAGGACCAATCTATATCCGATTCTCACAATTTTTATATCATTGGAAAGGAAATTTTTAAAATGTTATCAGCAAAGATGTACATCTTTAACTTTAAAAATGCTTGGGGGTTTAAAACCCTCAGGTAAAGAGGGGGGTCTACGAAAATTTTCCATTTCAAGATTAATTTTAACGTAAAATACATGTATTTTCGTCGAAAAAGTATCATATTTTGAAATCAAATTGGACAGGAACAATCAAAATAATTATCTCAAGTGTCATATACCAAAAGAAAGAGGAAAGATTCAAGATTTTCACAGAAGATGTACATTTTGAAAAGCTCGTATATAAAAAAAGATATTGCAATTTAAAGTGCAACTCCTATTATATTTCCTTTACGCTTTAAGAACTGAGTTTATACCATATCGATATAGACAAAAGTCACGTGATGGCCGATATAGCTGGGTATGATAAGGTTATATTAGGTAACGAGTTAAAACATTAACACAATCCTTAAATAATCCTCTGTATCGGTCTACTCGGTTGGTATGAATCCGCTCTTTTATGACTTCACGAAGTGTATTGCTCCGCTTGTCAAAACCCAGTCATTTGTCGTGAGTTTTATTAAACAGTCATTGATTATAATAGTGTATGTACATGTATATGAGTTCATGCGGTCCGGCGGCCTTATTCATAAAACGTCAGACGAAAGTTATGACAAAATGCTAAGTAGTTACGGATGAATTAACGTCGAAGAAGTTTAATTTGTGGCTGAGACTTATGAATCAAATTATGTGCTGATGGTAGATGATCTTCATCTTGTGTAGGGAGATGTGTTGTGAATGAGAGATAAAACCTTATATATCAAGGTATCCACATAATGGTATGACTATAGAATGATAGAATCAAAGCATTATTTGTAAGCAGTAACAAACGATAATTTTATTGTGCTAAGTTTTCCATAAAGTTACATTATTGTTGATTTCAAGATGCGATCGACCAGAAACTCTGACTTCACAATATAAAAAAATTATGATAACCTAACTATTATGAAACAGACTGCACAAATCTGGTTTGTCACTGCCAACAATATTGCTTCTGTTCTAGTCCATACCAGAAGAAATGATTCAAGGGACTAAAGTCAAATTAAATTAAAGAAAAACAAAGACACAGACAAAACACTCTACCGGAAATAAATTTCTGTCAACTAAAGAAACCATTAAAACCAGGAATTTGATGTATGACCTATCATCGGTATCATATAGACTGAAATTCATTGGAGACTACATCTGATTGATATGGATTCCTATACGCATCAGACGCGGATACATTTTTTTTTTTTAGAAAATAGCTAATCTCGCACGTTTCAGTGACAGAGAGTTGTCAACAAGTGCACGCAAGCCTAATAAGTTTGATACATGTATATTGTTTTGTTTACAACGCTTTTTGTATAAACAACAATGAATTTGTGCATGTATACAATACTGATAGAATTTGATAGTGATTTATTCTAAGTGTTACGTATTCGGTAATTATATTATTGTTTCTTGCTCAAAGCCACAATAAATACAAATATTGTAATTGATAACTACATCAACTGCTACCGTGGGAGTAATTCATTGAGATTGTGTGATCGGAGGTGACGAACGTAATTCTTTACATTTGTTTTTATTTATTTAAGGATAGACTATAACCTTTTTTCAGTCTATCAAGGAATAACATCTATCACGTGGTGCGCAATAAATAACAGGTTATTTTTAAGTATGCACCACGTGCAGTGACGTGCATTGAGGCTATTTCGAGAAGACTGAAACAAAATTTCAGTCGATGCTTATAATTTTTTTCCACGTTTTCATTGAAGTTTAAAAAAAAAA
Organism: Mytilisepta virgata; assembly: GCA_028015205.1. Taxonomy (NCBI): domain Eukaryota; kingdom Metazoa; phylum Mollusca; class Bivalvia; order Mytilida; family Mytilidae; genus Mytilisepta; species Mytilisepta virgata. Next base: position 75,866,835 of record CM051521.1, read on the forward strand.
CGTTGGGATTCCCCTTTATGACGTCATAGTAGAAAAGAAAAGCTTAGTCTCTGTTAGTATAGACGAAAACGTTGACCAATCAAATGACGCGTTACGTCCGATATTAAATCATTCATGTGATTGTTTGCTTAGTTGGGGTTTTTAAGCCGTTTTCAGCACATTTTCTATTTCGCGGCGGCCAGTTTTTATTATTGGAGGAAACCGGAGTACCCGGAGAGAACCACCGGCCTTCGGTAGGAAAATTGGCAATCCTTGTCAATTAAGATCGGAGTCGAACACAGGTCAGATTCAAACTCACAACCTCAGTGTTGACAGGCTAGTGGTCATTAGTAGTCATGATGAAACTTTCATGTGAAGATGTAAGATTATAGGACATGAGTCGATGAGACAACTCCCCTTAGGATTAAACGTGCCGATAAGAAGTTGATTACGGAAAAAGGACAAAATGCCCAGGAATCATCGCACACAATTGTGAAAGAGGACTACCTAATGACCATTCAAACACAGGTTCTAATTGACCAAGTTTTTTTTTTCAAACAAGAACATTTTTAAGTAAGTTTCCCATAGGGTCCTCTGTTACACTAAGTTCAGTTGTGGCGCCCGTCTTGGTCGCAGGTCGGGACCATCAGACTTAATTTTGAAAGATAACCATCTTATGACAATTCAACCACAATTTGGTTCTAATTGAGCCTCTAGTTTCAGACAATAAGATTTTTAAATGAGTTTCCTTTGGGTCGTATTAAACTAAATTCGGTTGTGGCGGCCATCTTGGTCGGAGGTCAGGACCATCATTTTTGGTAAATGACCACATTATGACCATTCAACCACAGTTTGGTTGTAATTGGGCAAGTAGTTTCAGACCAGAAGATTTTTATTTGAATTTCCAATAGGGTCCTATGTTAAACTCAGTTCCGCTGTGGCGGCCATCTTGGTCAGAGGACATGTCATCAATAACCCAAAATTGCTTCCAATTAAAATGAAACATATTAAAAACCGTTTTGTTTTAATGTGTCACACTCGTCATTTTGTGAGGCTTCCACGCTCAAATACCAAATATGTTGATTTCATACGCAAAGAGACTAAGTTTTAATAGAGAATGAATTTATATATAAAATGTAAATCTTATAAGCGAAAGCATGACAAAAAAGTCTTGAATTTCAAAGATACGTAAGAAAATCAATGTCTAGTCAAAATGTCACACAACGGCAAAAATTGCCCACTAACGTGAATGTCGATAATGCTACATAATTTTGCATAGAAAACTCATCACTTCATATCAATGAAATTGATAAACCCAAAACATTTATGAAATGTGCCTTTGAAAAGCATTTTTTTTTTCATGTCTGTGGAGTATATTTTGAGCAGACGAAAAATATATAAATACCATATATTTTGCTGTGTCTTATCAACATGTCACAGAACGTCAATTTGAGCCTTTTTCAACGTCAGGGCGATACATTGCGTAGGAAATAGGTCGAAACAAAAAATTGACGACATTAACATTTGACTTTGCTTATACATAAATATTATTATAATTTTAATTAAATTGAAAATTAAAAGAACATTCCAATGTTGTAAATGTATAAAATGTACACTTAATCTGTCGAATAACTTGTAAATCGGCTACTGAATAGAGTAATTTGGTAAACTTTAAACATATTGTCAAATCTTTTAATGTTTGTACATTGTACTTGTTGTAGATGTATGAACTAAAGTCAATTAAATCGGTTTGCAATGCAATATGCTAGACGTCGGTTTATTGTAAAAATAACGTCATGATCCTAGACGTTACCTAAATTATAATCAACACCGTACGCAACGTCCAACAATTCAAGTCCTCATCTGACCTTGTTTGAAGTCAACAAACTTTCTAGCACCTACATTTAAATGTATCACAGTTGATGAATTGATAACTTTATTCAAATTTATTCACTTTCCTAATAATCGTTTAATATTTGGCTCTGGACGTTAAGCATACAATCAATAAACCAACTGGTAAGTTTGGTATTTTTATACACTTTTGATCATAAGAAGAGAGTAATTGTACACTGAGTAACCTGAACTTATTTGCTGGTTATTTTTATTCTTTATCTTATCATCTATTTAAATATGTCAAAAAGGCCAGATTATATATGCTTCAAATGAAGCCGAAACTCAAACTATATTTTGCGGAAACAGCTTTAAAATAAAAAGACTTAGAAAAAATGACAATCCAAAGATACTTATATTAGATATAGTAAATTTATACTATGCTGTATACGACGCATTTCAAGGAGTTACCTCTTATCAGCAGCATTAAAACCGAAACATTTGGAAGACCAAAAACCAAACTTATATTAAACAAGAAGTACTCAACCAAAAATACCGAAATAGGAAGCCAAATTTCTGCTAAGGATATCTACCATGTGCAATACAAGGAATGAACCCTTTGTATTTCTATTATTTTTGAATTTTGCTAAATACTGGTAATTTCTGTAACAAATCAATGAATAATCATGTCAGACAAGTCTGACGACTGGGTTGGTGAATACCCTCGAGACCTAGGGTCCACCAGCAGAGGCATCATCCCAGGAGTTTCAAAACAATTAAAAGTAATTTTCAAACTCTTAAATATGTTCATATTTTAATTGCTTTAATTTAAATCGCGTCTTTCTGATCCAATATAACTACCCTTTTTCACATTTAGTAAATTATCCCCGTTAACTAATTTTACCAAGGGGATGGAGGATTGTAGTGAGGTAATTACAATGGTCTCCCACTGGTCCTCATCTTCTCATCTTGGTTAAGGGAGATAACTGACCATTATTGTTACAAGATCGCTGTCTATATCTCATGATTTGTGTATTATTAGCCGTTACCACACACACACACACTATGAATTAAATCGTTCTTCAAAATAAATATAATATGTTTTGGTTCATTAGTTTTAATGGTGAGGTCATCCATTCTGACAGTGTTTCTGCCTTAAAATGACACAATTATAAGCATTTCAATAACTGCTAGTAGTCCTTTGTTAATATATATTGATCATTGTCATTTTGCTTAGTTTCTTCTGTTATCTTTTTTAACATCGGACTCGCATATCTTTTGAACTGAGTTTTACTGTGTGTATCGTTGTGTGTATCGCTGTGTGTTTGTTTATTCCACATTGGCTATAGGTACAGGGGGAGAGTTGAGATCTCATAAAACATGTTAATCTCGCCGCATTTTTGCGCCTGTCCCAAGACAGGAACCTCTAGTCTTTGTTAGTCTTGTGTGAATTTTGGTTCATTTGTATTTTTCGGAGTTTAGTGTGCCGTCCAATTAGCTGAACTAGTATGCATTTTGTTTAGGAGCCAGCTGAATCCCGTCTCCATGTGCGGGATATACTCGCCGAGTTGAAGACCCCTTGGTAGCCTTGAGCTGTTTTCTGTCTCTTTGACACATTCCACGTTTCCATTCTCCATTCTATATGTACCATTCACATTATTAATCCTCATTCTGCAATTCATAAACAAACAATATTGTCTTTATATTTGATGTATTTAACTCGTGTCTTTAATGCTACATGTAAAGCACATCTACAAATGTAGGTGTACATGATGCACATCTGCTGTGATTAGCACATATGTAGAAGGAAGCTAAGCGGCCACCGTCCGCCATTTGTTCGGAAATTAAAGATAACGATGGCATGTATTGATATCTGTTGCCGGTGATATTATTGTAACATTTGGGCAGTCTTATTCGATGAATTTATATGGAGAATAATACATGGTAAAACCTGTATCAAATGCTTTATCAACCTGAGGGCCTTTGGACTGATATTGGTCGAGGGTTGATATAGCATGTGATATAGGTTTGACCATTTATTATTCTTTATATCATATATTTCAACAACAGACCATTGTATACGGACCCGAAGAACTATAAATTGAATGAAAGTGTTTTCCGAGTAGGGGTGCGATATTGGGTATGCGATATAGGTTTAGGGGTGTGATATAGGTAATACGATATATGGTAGGTGCTACAGGTCTTGCAAAGTCATTAATAAAAACATGTATAATGCATATTAAAAATGTTTGTATTTTTCTCTAAATATATGACATGACTAAAAATTAATAAGCCGTAATTGTTTAGTTTAAAAACAGTTATCAGCAGATTTGATTGCAGTCGATGTACAATACATTTTAACGTAGAAAATTGAATCATACTAGTATTACAATACATATGTCATATTGATACAATCACTGACTTTGTAATAGGTCCCTATCAGGATTTTTCAACCCGTGAAATGTAATATTTACCGAGCGAGGTAAATATACATTTTCAAGGGTTGATCAATCCTGATAGCGACCTGTTATATATTCAGTAATTGTTTTATTACATGAATAGGAAAACTGCACTTTCACTTTCTATTTTAAGAACAAATCTGTCACTATTAAATTCCGCTTGACCTGTACATAGCCAGTAATTGTTTTATTACCCGAATCGGAAAATCGGACTTTCACTTTCTATTTTAAGAACACATCGGTCACTATCACATTCCGCTTGACCGATCAGGATCTATTTTAATGCTATAACCGTGGAAGCGGAATTAGATACTTCTCAGTTACTATCACGACTACTCAAGACCATTTAGACATTTTTCATCCAATTATAAAATATAAAAAAAAAATATATTCATGTAATTATATATATATATAGGCGGACAGAAATTTGACAGTATTAAAAATCTGATTTTAACAGTGCTGGGTTAGTAAATAGACATATATAAATATTTAGGACTACCCTGTATCTCCGATAATGCTTCGGAAATCCACTGGATATATACATTATATGGTTGTCACAATATTAAGACGATTAGTTAAATACTGTATTTACTGTGACTGTATGATAATAAAACATTATCATCCCATATAATGTATCAAAAAATAGCTAAATCAGATTGCTGCCAAATAAATGCCAGAGAGGTAATAAAATTCCATCGCCACACGCATACACACATGTACCATGTTCATCCCAAGATTCACCTCTGTAACTGAAGCTATATTTTTATATAGCGGATTTGGCCGAGTGGTCTAGCGCGCTGGACATGGTGCTAGGCGAATAGGTGCCATAGTGTCTCAACGGTGTGAGTTAATTTGACAGTATTAAAAATCTGATTTTAACAGTGTTGGGTTAGTAAATAGACGTATATATATATATATATATTGTATTTATGAATATCCTTTATGTGTGCATTAAAATTATGAAACTACATACAATGTGTAAATAGCAAATATACATGTACTTATATAATTTAAGAAAACACAAAGACTTAATACCGATTTCAAAATAATAGCAAATTCGACTAAAGTTTAGAGGAACAGGTACTTAAGTACATTGTTTGAAATCAATTTAATTTATTGATGCTTTTTCCATAAACAATTAAATACAGCTGAAAAATTTAAATCTTATTATGCCTCCTTGATGAAAGGCAAGGTCGTAGTGACTTTCTGTCATAATCTTTTCAATATTTTTCATTTTATTTTGAATAAACACAAGGTCATTGGCAGAAGATTCAAGAAATTTATTTTTAAAATTCACTGTTTCGTTGAACCGCTGGTTTCAACAACAAAAAAATACGTCAATCCCAATGATTAATTGTTATCATGTCATATAGAGCCTTATATAATTGTAAATGACACAGATACATGATAAAATTTGATATTGAACAAAAATTACCTGGGGTATCTGGTCTTGTTTTTCAGCAATTAATAATTAGTAATTACTTATTAATTGAATGTATTTGTTTACGGATGGCAGAATGAGGTTGAAGAAACATCTGCAGTATCACTTAACTGTAAGACAGAAGTAAAAAATAAAACCAATGCTCGTCTCTTTGTTGGTATGATGCAATGAATATTATACATGTTATAGGATTGTTTCATTAATATTGAAGAATATTGTCACTATTGCATGAGCTTACGATTGTAATTATTAAGTTGCAAGGGACAATATTCATCAATACTGATGCAATAATCCTTTCATTCTAGTAAGATTTTTAAAAATAACTAATTAGTTTATTTTCTAAATCAATGGTGTCAAACTTTAAATCAATATTGCATGGACTGTAATATTGCACAATATTTCACGCTAAGTTTTGGTTACTTTCTAAATGGATATTACAATAACCTATGCCACAATTTTTGATAAAATATTAAACAGCAGATATTCGTATAATTTAATGCATGGTTCAGCGAAATCAAATGTAAGGCGGTTGGTTTAAAGGGACCTGCTCCTTCCTCTCAAAACAGATTCCTTACGTACACAAGGTGCGATTTGACGCATTTTTGGAATAACATTTATCATGTACACTCGTTACCTAAAACTATCGGTAAAATACAGAAGTGAAAAGGGTCCGTAAAACTGTGAGTAAACAGTTTCTGCTCCTTGGTCGGGTTGTTGTCTCTTTGACACACTCCCCGTTTCCATTCTCTATTCTAGTTTTTTCTAAAATCCAGGTAAGGTCAACTTTGCCTTTATTTAGTAAGGAAATCCAACTTTTAACAGAATTTCAAAATTTACCGAAGCAGTGACTACTGCGGGATGATACCCACGGGGACTAAGTGTCCATCAACAGTGGTATTGCTTACTAGTAATTAGTAGTAAAATAATTTCAAATACCTGAATTTCCTGCTTACTATGAGTATTTCTAGATTAACTTCATTAGGTAAGGTCTTGAACAAAGGTTTGGAAACTCTAAACCAACCACCCACCAAACCCACCGCCCCCGTCCACACATAAAATAAATGAAAATAAAAAACACCAAAACGTTGATCGAAGGCCTAACTATTTTATCCAAAATCCAGGTAAGGTCAAATTTATCTGAGAAAGTTGAAACCTTTCTTAAAAAAAAATCAAAATTCATAGGTTGCTAGAAAAGGACGAGGTACAGTGTATGACCCCTAGACAATTCATCACATCCACTTGTATTTATGCTATACGTTATCGCTTATCTCAAAAATATTTTATTTTAATCGATTCAAACAAAATAATGAGTTCAACCGCCATCTTAGTAAAATCAACATTAAAGGTTCTTTTGCTGCACAGACTGCACTACGAAAAAAGAAACAATGTGGAAACCAACAAAATTAATGCTTAATTCTACATGAAGGTTGTAATAAGATATGTTGAAATACAGTTACATGTTCAGAGGGAACGTTTACAGATGCAAAAAAGAATATTTAATACAAAAATCATGTCATGTCATATTAAATCATACTTGAACTTGAGGATTTTTAAATTTTCAACAATAACTACGTGTTATTTAGTTATACCGTGTAAATAAGTCCTTAATCTTCCGCTGTAATGCGATGTCTAAGTCAATGACATAACGTTTAACACTCCTTCGGGGAAGTCGAAAGGCATTAATGCGATTAGTCTCAGTTTTTACAACTACACAAATTTTTTACAGCGCAGAGTTTAAAAAAAAGGTTTTCTTTCAACTGAAAATATATTTTTTGAATCACAACAGATTACATGTGTTTATGTGTAGGCTGAATATTTTGTAAATATTTGAAAACTTGAGAAAGCGAAAGAATACAGCCCCTACAACCAACCACCCCCAACCCCACCCCCTCCCAAAAAAAACTCCCCAAAAATTTAAGAAGTGATTAAAACTAGAGGAAAAATCGGCCTTGTTTACATACTTTGTACAATTTAAGACAACAATTAACTCTCTGATACTAAATGTGTTACATACAATGGCTGGATTCGCCATCATCAAGTTATACGCTGTTGACCAACACCAAAATCATCAAAACATAGCTATGATATCTATATACGGTAAGGTCAAAGTCAGAGTAAGTTGAAAAGTGGAAAGAATTGTTGATATGGAGAAACAAATGAAAAAATATATATTGAATTACTGGACTTTGTTTTGAATCTATAGCAAAGTTGGGCCAGTATCCCCTGTACTTCTTTCACCCAAAACTGTAATTTAAATTGTCAATAGGTATGATATTTTTCAGTAAGGGGGCAATCAACTGTTTGAATTTTTTTTCAGGGCTAGGATGAAATTTGAAATAAAAGACAGGACCAGAAATTTAGCAAAATAGAAAGCCAGGATCACTATAGGTGTAAAAAAAAATTCAAGACGTACATGTATGTCAATCAGGAAAGTTTGGTTTAAATGAAAATAGGAGTATAGCGACAGAAAAAAAATCTCAAGGACCGAAATAAAAAAAAATAAGCAGGATCAAACATTTCACCCTTGACCTCCCCCCTATAATCAAATGGTTGCTCCCTAATTACAGCCATGAATGCAATACTTTAATTTAAAATAAAAATTTAGCAAAATAGAAAGCCAGGATCACTCTAGGTGTAAAAAAAATGCAAGATTTATGTCAATCAGGAAAGTTTATTTAAATGAAAATAAAAGTATAGGCCGCAACAGCGACAAAAAAAAATTTCAAGGACCGAAAAAAAAAAAAAAATCAGGATCAAACATTTCAACCTAGCCCCCCCCCCCCTCCCCAAATATCAAATTGTTGCTCCCTAGTTACAGACAGGAATTTAATGCCTTAAAGGTTATATTTTTTTTTCCGTAAAGATCCTTAGGCGGTTTTGTTCATTTTGTGTTTTGTTATAAATATTTCCAGAAAGTACACTTAGAACCGTAACTACATGTATTTATTGTCACATGAAAGGGGGTGCATGTACATGTACTCGCCTACGGAAAAAAAAGGTTGTGTTCCGAAGTGTCCTTTATGTTGAACAACTGTCTACAAGACCCACAAATGGCAAATGCGTTAAATCTGCTTACTAGCCTGACGTGCAGATAAATGTATATTGGGTATTTTATTCTTAATTTATTTTGTAGTTTCATATGTATCATTTAAAATCGTAAAACTTTCTTCATATAAGGCTGTGAGTTGTATTTTAGCATATTTTTGTATATTTTCAATGAATTTAACCTTGTAAGATCACACGGTTTGTTAAATTCAAATAAGAATTAGAATTAAGGTTTTACTCTATGCAACCATTTGTAATCTGATATTGTAAAACATCTACTTTTACACTGTGTTAATCTGCTGGAAGCAAAAAATGAAATGTGGTATTCAATAGTCGACTTATTATCGGTTGAGGAGTCGGTCAATTTTTTTCTTCAACAGGAAACCGACATTTGAAAAAAAATCTGATTTACTGCTTTGCAGATCACATTTTCAATATGTACCTAAAATTCAAAGATATCCTCTTCATTCATAGATTTAATTTTGGTCACTGAAAAATCAAATACGTAGAATTTAGTTTTTATAGGTTTTTATAAATGTATATTTCCATTGTAACCATTGAGTAATTTATGCGTTTTTTTTTTTAAATTTCTCGCTTTAAATTGTCATGATTGTATATAAATTAATTATTGTATTCTTGTTCATTAATGTAACTATCAATATTGATGGAAATAAAGGGAATAAATCACTCAATCAATCATTTTTTATAAAACAAAGAGAACTTATGGTTGATAAAATCATGGAAAAATTTTAAATACGAAAGCATTCACACATTAATGCAATGAAATGTCGATGACTCTTATGTTGACAAAATTTAAAATTGAACCTTATCAGAAATATGGAATTAGCAATAACTATATATAATATTGTGATCGGTGTTCTAGACAACAATTTCAAGGATTTCTTTTGTCATGCAATATTGAATAAATTACTTTTTTTATACTCGTGGTGTTAATTCTTCTTTTTTGATAAGACCTCAAGGTCTTCTTTTATCAAGCAGTGTTGAATAGATTATTTACAAAATTAACAGCATGATAACTGGTGCTATGTTGCAAATACAAGATCAGATCTGTCACATTTTATAGTAATTTTTTTCTCTGAATATTCAAACCGCCAATACACTCAGTTTATCTAAGGTGTGATTTACATCTTTTTGAGCTTACCAAATATAAACCAACTGAGATAGACAGGAGTGCTGTGATTCGTTACTGTGCACGAAAACTTCCTCAATATATTTCTTACATGCAGCTTTTGTCAGTATTCAGATTAAGTAATTTACAATTGTCATATACATGTAACACTAATTGTATTGAAATGTTAAGTGAGATATCACGTCTTACTGTGATTGACACCTTATTTTGACAGAAATTCACATACATTTCGCCATATTAAATGTGAAGGGATCTAATCGTTAACCGCGTAGAAATGTTTACTCTTCAAAACCATTTGAATGTGATTGTACTCCAATTTTTTGAATTGATCCTGGGTTTTTTTGTTCTAATCCTCCTTGGTTTGCTATGTGTTTTTATTCCGTATCCTACTTTGTACTATCAGTCATCACCGCACTTTCGAAAAAAAAAAAAAAGAAAAAAAAAAAAGAAAAAATAAATAAATTGGGCTTATTTTCTCTGCCTGTCCTTTATCTTGATGACAAATCCTCTTACCTTTTTTTGGCTAAAATATTTGATTTCTTAATGTTGCGGTAATGTTTTATATTTTTTGGCTAATAATCGAATTTCGAAAATTGTGAATCAAAAACAATATAAACTCCTCTTTCATTTTTCAATTTATTATTTAAAATAATATGAAACCGTCATAGTTTTAGTGTCTACAACATTTACAATTCTCACTTAAAAAATGTAAATTTTATAACTATGAAATATACATTTACAAATGTAAGGTTGATCGAATAAAAATTTTCCTTTGTATTTGGCATTTCCGACAGTACCATTCCAGTACTCTTTGCTATTATTCTAAAAAAGATTCAATTGATCCTTTCAATTTTGGTTAGTTTGTAATACATGTATTTCTCTGTCTTTCATTTATCATTTTTGCCTGCTACATGTATATAGAATGGGTCGTAAAATTATCAAAATTAAATAATTTTCATTTTTATTTCATACTGTGATCATAATCTTCGGTCAAATCTCCCTGGAAAATGTTTTAATCGATTGAATATAAAAGGATATAATTGCACATGTCCTATTATTTAAAATATTTAAAATTATAGTAACTAAATGACATTAAATACAGCATTTGTCATAACCTAATTCACCAGAAAATTATAGAAAGTATTTGATAACTTCAATGCTAGAATATATTAAAGAATTCACATTTAGCATGTTAATGGATAAAGTTGGCATTTAAGATTTATACTCGGACATGATGTAAGTAATGTTTTCTATATAGAATTGATAGGTTACATCGTATTCCATTAGACCTGAAAAAATCAATCACGGAAATCAATCTTAGTTTTGTAATATATATTTTTTTCCAATCATTTAAAATTACAGACAATTATATATAAAATCGTTTGAAAGAGCACCACTTATCAAGGAAGCAAAAACTGGCCCAGAATGAACAATGCACAAGAGATTTTTTTCAGTAAGTAACATACATGACATATTTCGAGTGTTTTTTTTGGTCACAAAATGCTTTGTTCTAAATTTAAGATGTTATAGACATGATTAGCAATAAACCAACTTTCTCAGGGAACACAGTATTAAATATATTGACGAGTTAATTTAAAATAAATGTGAGAAAAAAGCAAAGTATATGTCTTTTCTAATTTTACTCCGACATGATAATGTTTTGAAGTATCTCTATTGTCTGAAAAACTATTATTGTTTTGCACGACTAGAATAGCTTTGTTTTCAAAAATGTTCTTCAATTCCCCACGATGCGATATAAGGTAGTGCTTCAAAGAAACATGATTCATTATAGTATATTATATGTAAACTCGGCCGACTGACTCACAAACTAAATAAAGTCCGAATCACTTTATGTTGAGTTTGTGAGTGAAAAGGCCGAGTTTACAAATCGATAAACTCATGCAAAATCGTATTTAATCCTTATAATTCCATTTCAAACATGGAAAAGTTGTTCCTAACCGAAATAAAAAAGAAAAAAATTGCCCTTTTCAGGCGACATCCATCTTGAATCTGGTACTATTTTTGGCATAGTTGTTTATTTCTGCTAAACCGGAAGCGATGCCAAACAACCGTTGCTCTTACATTTGTACCATAGATCAGTAATATGTCATATTTTGACTTTGAAAATTATCTAATGCAACTTGGATTTCAGAAAACAAAACAACCACACAATCATTACTTTGTGTTTTTTTAATGCTTCATAATACGATTTTGTGTGTGTGCATGAACAAGAAATTTCAACATACATGTAACATGTACACATAAACTTAAAATCGCTTATATCTGGTTTTGCTGTGTATCGCCGGGAGCATAACAAGTGTTTGAATACACCATAGCTTGTCAAAGTTTAAGACGTGTCAAGAGGATCATATAATTTCGAAACAGTATAATCTGATGCTTGTACTTTACAGCGAAAAGATTGTTGTCATGTTGTAATTACTTGTATGCATGGGAAGATTATGAAATATATTATACATTAGGGAAGGGAAAAAAATTCTCGTATTTATAAATTTAGATAATCATTTAAACAGTTTGATACATGGATATATGACTTTTCAATAAATAATGTACTCTAGTCAGTCGATGAATATAAAAGAGATTTTCTTGATTTATGAAAAAAATGTACTTTGACAATAAGTTTCCGTGCTTGTACCCAATAAAAACCAATAAAAATATATATTGAAGTCTAATATCCACGGAAAAATATCTCTAATACCATAAAAATATGCACTTATTGGAAAAATTAGTGTGAGTTCTCCCTTTGAGGTGAAAACTATTTCAAAGCAGCCAATTGCAATAAAGGGTAATTTGTCATGATTACGTTTTATTACAAAGAAAATCACTATATAAGGCTAATATATCATTAAGTACAAGTCTTCGTTTGTTCTTTATAATTGAGGATTGAAGTTAATTTCAACAATAAATTGTGTAACGGGGCAAAGCCCTGTCCTTGGATGTTTTTATTTTATTTTATTTTTTTTTTATTTGGGGGGGGGGGGGGGGAATTTGTGCACAACCTCCTAGAATTTTTTTTGTGACATTGCCTCTACTTGTCACTTTTCCCACGCTATTCAGAAGTGTACGGAATGTTTGTGACTTAGACAGACGTACTATGCCAGGTTTTAATATATACATAAAGAGCTGGTTACATGTTCAATGAAGACACGTGACTATATATAAACTATAATATGTACATGTTATATCTTGTTATCCCCGCACTTCGAATATTTGTAATCGGTCCGTCTGTCCGTCCGTCTTGTCTCCAGAACTCCTCGTTCATTTTTAACTTCATGCATTTAATTTCTATACAGTATTGTCACAAACTATATGTAGATGCGCAATAAGGTTTTAGAATTTTGATTTTCAAAAATTGGGGCCCACAGGGGTCGAATTTCGAAAATTGAAAATTTAAACTCCTCATTAATTTTTCATGTCATGCCTTGAATTTCTATACAATATTGTTAAAAACCATATGTAGATGCGCAATAAGGTTTTAGAATTTTGATTTTCAAAATTGGGACCTACAGGGGTCGAATTGCGAAAACTGGAAATTTAAACTAAACTCCTTATTAATTTTTCATTTTATGCTTTTAATTTCTATACAAAATTGTTACATACTGTATGCAGACGCGCAATAAGGTTTTAGAATTTGATTTTGACAACTTGAGGCCCACATGGGTTGTATTTCGGAAATAATGAATTTAAGCTTGTGCCTTAAACTCCTGTTTCATTTTTCATTTAGATTTAGCAAATTTATTTGTATATGATATTGTTCTTTATTTTTTGTAGATGTTTGAAAAGGTTTTTATTTTTGAAAATCTATTAAGGGATCAAATTTTGGGACCGAAAATGGTGAAATTGCTAATTTTGTCTTGTCCCTGGAAATACCCATTCATTTTTTGTTTCAGTGGTTTCATTTGTTATAATATTGTTCTTCACTATGTGTAGATGTGCAATGAGGTTTCCAATTTTGAAATTTGATTCAAGGTTCCAATTTTCAAACTGAAATTGTGAAATTGCTAATTGTTCACTGTTAATTGTTTTTTGACTTGTTCAATGCGGGGATTGACATCGTTTCTGATGGCACTAATTTTTAGTTTTTATTGAATCTTACACAAAGTTACTCAATATTGTCCGCATTTCTGTTCAAATACAAATTACAAAATGGTGTAGGTTGTGATGCTGTATTACAATGTTAACTTAAAGTTTCATTTTACTTGCCATTTTCCTTGCGCTAAAATATAAAACAAATTCAAGGGAAATCGAAAAATGACATGTCACACTGTCACATTTCAACAATCATATTTAATATCTGCTTTCTAGTAATAATACACAAATTACGATACGTTTTTCAAAACAAATTATAATAGATAAAATTTGATTTGGTAATTTTTATTGCGAAAACAAAGCTTAAAATTGTACATAATGTATTTAACATTAACGTAAACATTTTCACAGATAACTTGAAATTTTTTTTCAAATAAAACAAGTTTAAAATGTCAAGCACTTTGACATTACAATTAAACGACAGAAAACAATTTAAAGATATCCAAAATTCCATAGCAACGCATTAACAAAGTATTGACAACGTCTTCAATATTGAGCATAATAAATATGATATCTTATAAAAGAAAGCCATTGTCACATTAATGCAATGAAATGTCGATTTTCTTTAGGTTGACAAAATTAAAGACTGTAATTGTCCTCGATTGTCTATACAACAATTTCAAGGATTTCTTTTGTCCTTCAACATGTTTTAACACGCATCATGTTAAATTCAAGGCTCGAAATTTGAAGGTTTAACTATCTCGACTGTAGACATACGATAACTGCTTGCAATGTAAGATTCTATTTAATGCAATATTCATCTAAAAACCCTTAGGTATCAGCTGTTTGATTCACATCTTAAAATCAACGATGTCGCAATTAATTCTGGCATAAGTTACCCGTTACCAAATTTAATATAAAATATGACGATTATTCTTACTTTGAATTTATTCACTCGCTTGATATTGTAATACAATTTTAAATCACACCAGATACATATATTTTGACTAAACGAACAATTTTTGTATTATTTAATCGTATATGTGATTGACAGATGCTTGAGTGATTTGACTCGCTATGATTGGATGGTATGTCGGGTAGTGTTTTTAACTATCCCTTCTCTCTCTTTTGCGATGTTGTTCTTGATTCACCCGCGTGACAACAGTACTTAGTCTAGTAAGTTATGATCGTAAGCCGTTGGAAGATAAATAAGAATACATGCAGATAATTAACAGGGGATCTTGTATGAATTATTGACTATATTTTCAGACAAGCTATAAATATGCATGTATCATTATCCTTTTTTTCAATTTCAATCAAGGCCATTTCAAAATGGCTAAAATCTAAACAATTACATGTATGTTATTAGGCAGAAATATCATTTTGATATACTTCAAGTACAACATTGATCGAAGTAGAGTTTGGTTGAATCTTATCTTCATTTTGCCATGTTGTTCGCCTGTTAATGAGAAACCAAAGTGAGTTATCTTTTCCTAACCAACGTAGGTAAGAGAGATAATAAATTTGTCTCCCTTTTAGCCTGAAACCCTAATAAACAAACATTGCAAGCTGTTGCAAGTTATTGCATTCTTATATTTTGTTTGTACTGTATTTGAAAAAACTTGTCAATACTGACAATTATAGAATAATGGCCAGTGCTTTGTGCAAGGACGAGCGTTGTGCAGGTAAGCTTCATGTAAATTAAAATATTTTTGCGCGGATCATGGGAGTTTTAATATGCTATTGTGGACATTTTCAATAGAAACCATAAAGACTGAAACCACAATATTAGACATTTCAAAGTCATTTATACAACATTAATGACATCTAGAACTTTGAGGGGACCTCACTAATTATACCCTCCGCTGCTGGACTAGGGCATCCTTATCATGGTGAATTGTCTCACAATTTCTAAGTCCAACTGGGTATAACTGAGGGAACAAAAGGGTATAAAATTATGGGAAAAAGTATTGGACCAGGACATACTTCGCTTTTGCACATCTACGTAATAGGATCTAACAGACTGAGTATGCAAAGTCTCATTAACCTCTGATAAGGCATGTTTGAGAAAAAAATTGGGTATAGACAAAATTTCTAAGTCCAAAAGGGTATAAAATTATGGAAAAGGTATTGGACCAGGACATACTTCGCATGCGCACATCTACGTACTAGGATCTATCAGTGTGCACAGTTTCATTAACCTCTGATAAGGCATGTTTGAGAAACTGCGGGTACAAAAAAAGACGGACAGACAGACAGACAGGCGGACAGGCTGATTCCTATATACCCCCCAAACTTTGCGTGTGGTATAATAGCATTCTTTCTTTTTACCTATTCTGTTTACTGTTTGCGGTGACAATGAAAAACAAACGTTGTCACAAATAGATTTCTACTGCAGCAAACATTTTGTCTGATACAACGTTTGCAGTCATTGGAAACTATTTTGCTGTCATTTACGGTTAAAAAATGTCCTTTGCAGTTAAAAAACGACTGACATTGGTCTATACAGTCATTTCTGTCAGTAGTGTATTAATATACAATAAATCTCTAGGTTTTGGTGCGCTATGGATAAATGCGTTGTTCGGTCAATCGTTGTGAGTTTTAGGTGTTCGAATTTTAATATTAATTTTACTACAATTCGGTTAGAAATGCATTTAGGGTATTTACTTCCACAAACATATTTACACACATGTATGATGACATGAAAAAAGATATAAAAACAAAATCGCTTACAGTTACTGTAGTTAAGATTTGAATTATATTACTAGAACTTGCTGAGAATATTTTTAATAGACAGTGTAATTACTAGTATTCAAAATGGATTTCTTTTATAATTATATTCATCTGACATTTAAGAAGACAGGACAATTATGAATTGGAAAATGTAACATATTGTTTTGGCCTTGAGAAAATTGATACGGTATAATTCGACGAAAAAAATATATGCACATCTTATACATGATTTTTTTCATGGGAAATGTACTGTGGGAAAAAAAACAACACTGGACGACTGTGAAGTTCATCATACATGTATTTACCGTAAAATCTCTATTTATTCGTCGACCTAATTATTCGTCACTTTTAGTATTTCATGGAAAAATGTATTTTTTAAAATCTATTTTTTCTCGTCACTTGCAAAGTTTTCAAATCGCGACTGTTGTGAAGTCAGAATTTTCAACATTTATCGTGAACTGAATAAGTTCTTGTCACCATCGAGTCTTCCATTCCTCAAAACAAATAAGTTTATTCACCCAAAACATGAAAATAATTGTTATAAATACAAAATTTTAAACAAATTTAATCGACTTTTTGCACCTGGAAGTTAGGTTAAGATAGTAACAACAAAATAAAGTTCGGTATAACTATGCTTCTGATTCCACATTAGATAACAGACAAAATTTAAATAAAAATTATAAAATTAAACATATTTTATTTTATAATTCCTTTTCTTTAACCTATAAATTGAATTGATATGATCTTATACAAAGACGAAAGAAACAAATGAAATAAATATTCATTAGGTTCCATTCCGAATCCGGATTACGACCACGTGTTGTCTACATATCAAAACATGGCAGATGGTTGAAAGTTTGTCATCGTTGTTTGTTTTGGATTTAAAATGGCAATTTTCATGAGTATTGATGATGAATTCATGAAAAACAAATGAAGAAACAACTCAGAAAGTACGGGCTTTAATTTCATCTTGTTATACTTATCATTCATTAAGCAAATCAATCTACTGGAAGTCAACAACGATCCCACAACAAAAAAAACCTATTTTTTCGTCAGTTTTTCAATTTTCCTCAAAAATGGGTGTTTTTTAATGACGAATAAATAGAGTTATTACGGTATAGACTGACCAAATATCAAGACGGTCTATATTAAATCATCATCATTACATAAGAATTACTTCTGTCTGTAATGAAACTTTGTTGTCGAATTGTCGTCTTTATCGATTACTTAAATATATCACTGACATTGTTTTACTTCAGGATTTATTGTCGAACATCTGTCACAAAAATTAAAACATGTCTGGTCTTACGAAATTGTTTTGCGAAACGTTTTTCCACAAGAAGTTTCGTGGAACAGGCTCTAGATCATAATAATAAATACTATTTATGAGAAACTATCACCTGAATTTCGGAATATCAGAGGTTTTTTTTATATTTTTATAGTTTAAATGGAAGGAGTTTAGTTTAGAAACAACGTGATGTGTTCATGTGCTTGTTTACAAGAATAGACGATTGAAAATGTGGCTGGAAATGTGCCACTCTTTATTTTTTCGTAGGCTCATAATAATTTTTAAGATTTGTTAATTGCCCATAATAAAATATATCACAAAATAACAAAATAAATTTGATGCACTGTATTGCCATAAAAATCACCAGTAACCACTTTGAAAATATGGCAAGAAATTGAAATTTGTCAGAGCGTGTACTAAAATTTACTAGAACTGAAACAACTAAGTGCATAAAATTTCAAAAGACGGAAATGTCAACACTGAAAAGGCATCCAATGAAAAGCACGGAAATTAATAATTTAACAACCAAATTTATATTTTCTTAAAATTCAAAATATATTTTTAACAATGTTTAAATTTACCGTAATGCTCTCTTGAAATACAAGGAAGTCATCTTTGTTAAAAAGGTCACTGGAAAATAATCTTAAACAAAACTAGGATTAATATGAAAAAAAAAAAAAAATTTAGTGCCTGCTGATATAACATTTCTAGCAAGAAAAAAATTAAAATAGTAATGAAAAACAGAGTAAAACAATTTACTTTTATAACGTCATTCGTAACCTTCATGAAGACGTTAAAGTTTTATTATTCAGAGGCCATGCACATAAAACTGTGATCTTTAAAGCTGGTTTTCGTCGATCAAATATGAACATGGACCCCAAAAGATGGCAAAGACCAATACACAAACATTGCAAGTTACTGTGTGTTTATAATTTGTTTGAATTGTATAGAATTTGACAAACTTGGCAATACAGGTATATGTTAGAATAAATTGTAGCGCTATTTGCAGGCAAGATATAATGAATATTTTTGAGAGAATCATGGAAGATTAACTATGATGTGGTGTTGTCTTATATAATTAATTAATGAAAATATGAGGCATTCTTTCCTTAATTCTGTTTACGGTCTTTGAAAATGAATGAATATGGGAGACACGTCCTCTCGGAAAAGTTGCTAATTATATGATGCACGGGATGTAGATATTTCGTAGATTTACGTCCCAACAGCTGTCAATTTTCTAAATTCGACCCCGTTGCCACACCTTTAGAAACTTATTCTAAAACCCTATTGCGCATCTACATATATATGGGAAATGACAATAGTGTATAGAAATAAAATGTATAAATTGAAACATGAAAAAAAAGTTTAAGTCACAAGAAGAAATTCACAATTTTCGAAATTCGACCCCTGTGGTCCCCAGTTATTGAAAATTAACATTCCAAAAGTTTATGGCGAATCTACGTATGGTGCATGATAACAGTGTATAGAAATAAATTGCATAATTGAAAAAATAAAATAGGAGTTTATGTCACAAACTTAAATTGACAATTTTCAAACCCGACCCCTGTCGGCCCCAATTTTAGAAAATAAAAATTCGAATACCTTATTGCATTTTTACATATGGTGAATGACAATACAGAATAGAAATAAAATAGAAATGTAATGCTTAAATTGAACAATTGGAAGGAATTTATGTCACAAGCTTAAATTGACGATTTTCGTAGTTTTATAGACAACATATTTGTTGAATTTCCCGGTCTATTTTTTCAACAAACAATCGGCATTCCAATGGGGACAAATTGTGCTCCTCTCCTCGCCGATCTGTTTCTGTACTCATATGAAGCGGACTTTATTCAAGGATTACGAGTGAAAACAAAAAGAAACTAGCCCAATCCTTTAATTTCACTTTTCGTTATATAGATGGCGTGTTGTCGTTAAATAACGAAAAATTCCAAGACTTTCTACATCTAATCTACCCCAGTGAACTTGAAATTAAGGATACTACAGATACACCAGTCTGCTTCATATTTGGATTTGTTTCTTGAAATAGACAATGAGGGACATTTGAAGACAACACTTTATGACTTCAGCTTTCCTATTGTTAATCTTCCCTTCTTGAGTAGCAATATACCAGCATCACCTGCATATGGCGTCTACGTTTCTCAGCTTATCCGATTTTCAAGGGCATGCGTGAGTTACCCTGACTTTCGACAGTGAGGATTAATGCTGTCACAAAAGCTTCTTAATCAGGGTTTTATCAAGGATAAGTTGATTGATTTACGGTCGTCATCACAAATTGATTGACCATTACAGTGTTCCAATATCTAAGATGATGTTGGACCGTTCCCACTGTCCTAACATTTCATGTGCCTCCACCGATTTGTGACTCCCACCAAATTGACTTTGTTGTACTTTATGGCGGGTGCCGTGTATGGAGCAGGAACTGCTTACCCTTCCGGAGCACCTGGGTTCACTCTTGGTTTTTATAGGAGTTCGTGTTGTTCATTGTTTTTTAGTTTTCTGTGTTTACTTGTTGTGCTTGTGGTTGTTGATTTGTCTTCCCGGGTTTGTCTGTCCAATGGATTACGTTTTTTTATTGCTCTTTAGGTATATTTGTCCTATTTATAAAATTAAAAATCTAAAACCTTATTGCGCATCTACACAGTGCTCCGTCATAAGTATTCATAAATTCAAAAATGGTGGTAACGTCAACTACAGGTAACTTGATCCTTGCGTCTATCTATCAACATGAGGATATCATTGATGTAAGTATACATAGCTGCAAAATAACAAGTGTGTATCACATGATATTATGAATCGATGTCATTGGCGTCTGCAATTTCCTGCCGTTGCTAGTGTAAACACTATTGGTAGAAATGGAAAAAGAATTGACTGCTTATCAGAAAAATCGTATCGTTGCACTCAATGGTACGGACATAATATTGTCAGGTTGACGGGCGTTAAGCAAAGAACATTGTACTGTCTACAGATTTTTGAATAGATAAGAATATTGTGGCAATATTGAAAAAATCAGAAGAGATAGACCAAAATAATCTTGAGACCGGGATTCGAGACATTTTTCGTGTTGTGTAAAGAGGCACCGTAGGAACACATTGGAGGAAATTACACATACATTCAATGAGGGCAAGGACAGGTTTTTCTCCAAGAGAACTGTTGAAGCGAAGTTGACCGCTTTTAGGTTTCACAAGCGTTCCGTGAAAAAACTAATCCATATTTGTGAAATCAACAGAAGAAATCGCGTCTCATGGTGCAGGGGAAATTTAAACAAAACTCTAAATGCCCATTTGAACAAAGTCATCTTCACTGATGAATATATGTATAAAGTCATCATTTGAAAGGATTCTCTTGTGTGTATCTGTCATCACGTCCCAAGATCAATTTGATGTTCTGGGGATGCATATGTTTTCAAGGCGTGGGAAATTTCAAAGTTGTGAAGGATTTTTCGTTTGATCATTAACAAAGGCAACATTACCAAGTACTACGGTAAGTTCATTTATATTTATTCGCAAATGATATTCTCCAAACCCAGCAGGTGACCGTTTCAAACAAACGGCGGCAATTTTGTTTTTATGAATACTTAGGACGGATGACTGTACATATGGTGTATGACAAAACTGTATAGAAATAAAATGCTTAAATTGGAAAATGAAAGTTTACATCAAAAGCTTAAATTGACAGATTTTGAAATTCGACCTCTGTTGACAACAAATTAATTCTAAAACCATATTGCAAATCGGCAGGTGGTATGCAACCATTCTATATAGAGATTAAATTCCTAAACTAAAAAGTGAATGAGGAGTTGATGTCACAAGAAAGTGTAATGGACGGACAGATGGACTTTCTACAAAAGTACGGAGAGAAAGATAAAGATTGATACAAATGTATTATAAAGAGAATTGACAGTTTATTAGTTAAAACATCTGGCAATTGGAAGGCTGTCAAAATGCTTTCAGTGTTCAACGATAGCTAGCTATGAATGCTGGCAACGTTATTTTAGGATTTCAACAATAGCTACCTATCGGTCAAAACGGGCTTTCAATATGACGCCAATATTTTAGCTAACTATTGTTAAACTTTCGCCAGGCCGTGACTGTAATTATGGTCAATGGAAATGTGTAACTTAAGACAAGGATTGTTTTCTAGTACATCTGACACAAAAATTAAGACATGTTTAGTCTTATGCATGTTTTGCAAAACATTTTTTTCCAGACCTTTTCGTGGAGAGGCCCAGACTAAGGACAGTATATAATAAGTGTTCATTTTGAGAAACTATCACACGAAATCAATTTAAAAATAACCAAAAATTTAGAAAATTTTTTATAGTTCAAATGGAAGGGGCTAGGCTAAGGAGCAAAGTGATGTTTACATGTACTTGTTATCAAGAAATGACAATTGAAAAACTGAAAATGTGGCTGGAAATGGGTCTTTCTAGAGTGTTCATGTCTAGTCTTTTAAAAAATATAAAATTTCATAATAATTTGTAAAATGTGCTATTTAAGATTTATCAAAATATAAGATGAGATGAAATAATTAAAACATCTGAAAAAAATGAAAATATGAACAGCAAACATTCTTAGTTTTAGCAGCGCAAGTACTTAAATTTACTGAGATTTGAACAACCATATAACTACCTTAAGAAAAACCCAAATTCATAGCGCATTGTCGTATAAGAAATGTAACTGTTCATACATTTCATAATTTGTACACCACATAATTACTCCCATTGAACAAAAACACCTTATTATAAATGACTTCTGATGGTACCGACAAATATCGCTTATACATCATAAGTAAGGGAAGCGTTTTTCTATAAGGCCCAGACACAAATCGAGAATATTTTTTTAATTTTTGAGAGAGAGAAAGGCGATTACCACACTATGAATCTGTTGACAATCTTATGACCCAAGCAGTATTTTGGTAAAATTTAAAATATCACAGAGGCATATTTATTTTTATCTTTGTTTCTTAATGCTGTCAGTTACAAAAAATATACAGAGGACGAAATGATTGAATTTTTGATCGACAACATATTTTTTGAATTTGGTGGACGTGTTTTCCAACAGACAATTGACATTCCTATGGGTACTAATTGTGCGCCATTACTGGCCGACTTGTTCCTTTACTCATAAGAGGCAGAATTCCTTGACGGGCTACTTAAGGAAAAACAGAAGAAGTTAGCCCGTACCTTTGGTTTCAGTTTCCCCTATATAGATGATGTTTTATCACTCGACAATTCATGTTTTGGGAATTACTTACATCTCATCTATCCCTATGAAATTAAGGCTACCACAGTCACTGACAAGTCTACATCTTATCTTGACCTTCACCTCGAAATTGACACCAGAGGAATGTTGAATACAAAACTTTACGACAAACGGGATGACGTTGCCTTTCCAGTCGTCGGCTTCCCATTTTTGAGCGGCGGTTTTCAAGAGGCGCCGGCGTATGGGTTGTATGTTTCACGACTCATACGTTATTCCAGAGCTTGTGGCATGTGCATTGACTTCCTGGATGGAGCCCGGCGCCTTACCGAGGAGTTGCTCAGACAGGGGTGCGTTGCTTCTAAGCTGAGGTCATCATTGTTAAAGTTTTATGGGCGTCATCGTGACTTGGTTGAGAGGTATAAAAAACTGTTTCCCAAATGAAAATGGACCTGTTCCATTGCTATTATCCCTTCCTTATACCGGATTTGACATGGGCAGAGACTGCTTACTCTTCCGGAGCACCTGAGTCTACCCCAGGTTTTTTGGTGGGGTCCATGTTGTTCATATGTTTTTGGTTTTTGATTGTGGTGTATCTATTGTTATGTCTTCGTTGTTCTCCGGAATTAGTCGGTTGTTAGAATTTCTATCCTTCGAGTGTCCCTTTAGTATTTCTTGACTTTACTTACAGTAATGATTTTCTAAGCTATGTTTCTTTAAATTCAAAATGCAGCGGAGGCATATATTTTTTTATCATTGGAATATAATATAAATAAAACCAGATATAATATGAAAAACACATCCAACGCCTATTGATATTAAATGAATTATACAAAGAGAAATAAAATCTGCTTTGTATCACGTCTTTCGCAACCCCCACGAAGACGTTAACGATTTCCGAGTTTTATTAATCAGAGGTCGTGATCATCAAACATCAAATCGTTGAAGGTCGAAAATAAAAATATTGTGATGTGTTTACTGCGCGTTGTCGGAACAAATCTAAATTTGAAAACAACGAAGCTTCGGGCACATGTTGTATAGGTATTGAATTTAAAGGACACCAATATAAATACTAGAAGACATCATTAGACTCTTAGAACCAAACCAGAAACAGTACAACTATTTGTCGATCATAAACAAGATACAGTCTACTCTAAAGATACACTCATGTTTTTTTTCGTTGTCTTCTCAGCGTATTTACTAGCTCACCTGGCCAAAGGCCATGTGAGCTTTTGCCATCCCTTGGCGTCCGCCGTCCGTCCGTTCGTCTGTTAACTTTTCACATTTTAATATTCCTCTCTGAAACCACCGTGCCAAATAGAATTAAACTTACTGGAAGCATCTATGTAAAGTCCTTTAACAAGTTTGTTCATTTCGTCTTCATCGGACAACATACATGGTCGACATGGGCAATTGTTGTTTCGGAGTTTCTGACTGAGTTTTCAACAATCTCTGAAACTGCTTTCCCAAATGGTACAAAACTTAACAGGAAGTATATGTGTGGAGTCCTTTATAAAGTTTCCTCATCTTGTTCCGATCGGATTTCTAATATGGCCGTAATTGGCAGTTCTTGTTTCTGATTAGCTGATATAAAACAATCTTCTGTGAAATCATTTGGCCAAATAGAACGAAACTTGACAGGAGGCTTCTATGGGAGGTTGTTCACAGAATTTCCTAATTTCGTCCTGATCGGGTAACAAACATAGCCGCCATTAAATATTCTTGTTTCTCATTGGTTGATGTAAAAAAAAACATTTTTCTGTGGAACTGCTTGGTCAAATGAAATGAAACCTAACAAGAAGCATCTGTGGGAGGTTTTTACAACGTTTTCTCATTTTGTCCAGATCATGCAACAAAAATGGCCGCAATGGGCATTTCTGCGAGATGAGCGATACAAGCTCAGGCCTCTGAGCCTCTAGTTTTTGATGACCGTTCTTTCAAGACATGTGTTTACTTAGCGTGGTCGGAAAGATTTAAAATTCTGAAAACAACAAACCTTCTGGCACATGTTGTGTCAGTATTGAATTTCAAGGTCACAAATATAAATACTAGAAGACATCATTAGACTCTTAGAACACAACCAGAAACAGTAACAATATTGGTCGCTGATTAAAAACAAGATACAGTCTACTATAAAGATACTCTCATGTTTTTTCTTCATTGTCATCTCAGCGTTTTTTTTTTTTTGGATGACGTTCTTTCAAGACATAAACAGTCTATATCTATACACAATAAAACAAGGTCGGGAAAGTCCGAAGGGCAGTCATAAATCCACAGATAGAGACAAAATTGAGATTTGGAAGGACGAGAACAATCAAACGACAAAAACAAACAAACTGAGAAAATATTGGTTAACATGGACCCAATAAAAATGAACTAGGGATGAACTCAGGTGCTCCGGATAGAAAAACAGCCTGTACATCTTTTAACACATCTTTCATGTTGCTCATGTCAAGTCCAGTAAAATGCCAGGCCCGATGTTAGAAGCACAGCGAAACTACTATAAATAGAAGTGACCGGATTTAATTTGCGAAATAAATATCCTATAACAACTTACAGGTACAAAAAAATGTAGTTTATGATGACGACAGAAGAAATTTATAATTAATGACGTCAGCCTTTGAGCAGAAGTTTTTGCGTCAAAAGCTGAATCCGTTCCACTGTATTGGCCACAAGCCCCGGGATAGAGAATAATTTGGGTAATGTAAACAACATCCACTGGTGCTGCTGGAATGTTGACAACATACTTGTGTTTATACGTGTACGAAAATTGATACTGTTTTGATTCTAAAATATTTGATTTAAAGTTATTGGATTGTATAAGTTACTAAAAGAAACAACATAGGCGGGGAATTATGTGATTATATGTATGGTGGAAATTATGCGTTTTCATTTGAAACTTAAAGATATATTTGTATGCTGAAGTGTCAAATTATACATTTCCAGATACTATATTTTGCTTGTTCCCTCTTCAACTGCAAACTTTTATGAAGACAATTGGTCCCATTGTTCCATAATTCCATTAATTAGGTGGATCATATACTGCTAATATAAAGTGGAAATATATATATAAATATGCAAATGACGTCAAATACTTAATATTGCCGTGGTTCTCTTGTAATTATTTCAGACTATATTGATTGAATATAGTCATATTTTAAGAAAGCAACACTTGAAAGTTAAACTTGGTTATACAAACAATGTAATTACACATTTGTCTTTATATCGAAAGTTCGATGCGATTATTGAAATACTGATCTACTTCAATCGACGAAGCGACAAAACAATTGGAAGAGTCCGAAAGATCTTAATCCTAAGACAAGACAAACTCATAATAATAGAATATAACCAATAGTTGCCACAAGGATGCATGTAAAACTAAAGCAATATAATAAACTAAACAGAATGAGAACAAGAAAGCACAGAAAACCCGTATAGGAGTGCACTATGTCTATCACTGAGGCCACTGGTTTCAATAGCAATGTTAAACACGACATTGATATAATTATTATACTGACTGGTTGATTGTTGATTGTTGTTTGCTTAAGGCACAGTGGCAAATAGTTCATGCTTCTTCATGAAGAGAACCAGTTCAACAATTTATCAAACAATTCAAATTGGGGTGGGGCAGGACACAGAGGGGAACCAACTTTGAATGCAACTGTAAAACGATGTAAGATGGGTAGGATAGGATAATTTTTTTTGCTTTCTTTAGTGGAATTAGCCTAATCTTTTTCGAAAACTACATAACGTGTTTTTAGCGTGCAGGGAGTGTGGTATTCTCAAAACACGTCACCAAGTTTGATACCTGGTCAGGCATCGGCAGGGTCCCCCTATCCGCCACCTGGGGACGCGCTAGGCATCTCTGTGGATTGAGCTCCCGTGATCCATCACAGGTGGTTAGGATTATTATACTAACTGTGACGTAAAAACTACACGTGTATTTACTGCAATGTGTGTATAAGTGTTTTTTGGAATGTTTATTTTTAACACTGCATCAGCATAGCAATATTATAGAACTCGTAGTAATGTTAATATTTAATGGATTTATTAACCATTTAACATTTCGGGTCAATTTGAGCGATAACTGTGAGCAAACGATAGTACAGTCTCTACGTATTCTAACCCTATTTATGCGTGTAAAAAACTCATTACTAAAGCGAATAAATTCCGCCCATTCTATAAATGACAGTAACTAAATTCCGCAATTCCACCTGAATTATAGATGGGAGATATAGAAATATAGAATTTAGAGAAGTCTTACTATAAAGACACTTTCTTATAGGAAGTATAATAATATTTGTTATTTTTTCTTTGAAATTAATAGTACCTAAATTTTTTTATTACAAAAACTAAATTTTTGGAAATCTCAGGAGTATCTCCTGCGTGCATAACTCTATCCCGAGATGATTTGGTTTTACACTTTAATTCATTTTGGCATTTTGCTATTAACAGTTTTGGATTATTGTTTTGGATTTTCACACTTAAGTCGTTGAGCACAACTGATGAGACATACATTGACAAAATGCGCACTTGATTACATCAAATTGGTATAAAAGAATCTGCTACACAATGAACTAACCTATTTATCTTTTGCGCGCATGTGCATATATTGGTAATTTTTTCTCTTATAATAATAACATGAGTAACAATTACAATTCCTTCATCCAACAATAATAAAGAACTGAAGAAACTTATACACAATCATGACAATGTAATTAATAGTATAATTGTATCCGCGAACACAGATTAAATGACGGGATGAAAACGTGCAAATGTTTTGAAATAAAATTACACGTGCTGTCAGTTTTAAATTACAAATGTTACAGATAATAAATGCATTATATAGGGGCTTCTACAAAATGTCAGGATGCCGATATAATTTCCAAAATCTCCAATAACAGTCTGTTTAATTTAGATTTGTACTTTTAAAACTGTACTATATTCATTATGCCAAATTAAAAAAACACATCAACCCGCTTAAGGGGCCAGGAATATACGCTTGACTTGCTGTAATTTACGAGCTTTAAACTTAATAATGCAAATATCGTCAAGATGAAGAACAGCAATACAAGATTTGTTCATCTGTATTTATAATTACGTTTTGGTACCCCATGATTAGGTTCGCATGCGCATTACACTTCGTTGAACGTGTAAATCACAAAAAAAGATCGTGTAACGTCCGGATCTTGTACGTGTAACGTGTGAATCGTGTGCGTGCAACGTACGAATCGTGTGCGTGTGGTAAGAAACGTGTGATTTTGATCGTTTTATGTGTATGAGATGTCATTGGTCGACACAGATTTTAAAACGTCTGAATTCAAATAAGAACATACTGCAAACTCGAATTAAAATATTATTGGAACGAACCTTCACCGGTGTCAAATATTTGAAAATGTTGATAATAACAATCATCAACACATTCTAAGTTTTTTATTTTACTAAAATGTAAATAATTTAATTTATTTGGTTTGAAAAGAATAAATTAAATAAAAAGGTTTCCTAAATTAAATGATCATATAACTTGCATTTGAAAATTCACTTTAACTTGTTTGTTAAAAATATTTTAAATTATTCTCAAAGTCTGTAGATTTTAGAAAATTTTTTACAAATATTTTTTAATTTACAAATTTATATATTTTTACAGTTCATCTTTTAAATAAATTAAGTAATTATTTGGTTATTATGTTCCCATGACGGCTTATTCCCCGGACGACTACTGGGCTAAAACAGCATCTAATTATACAAAGAATTACGAGGTCCTATGAAGGGAAAATGTCTATTTACCTGTAAATTTACCGGAGATGAGGTTTCCGATTGCAGAAAGGAATACATAGTATATGCAAATAAATATTAGTATTATGAAAAAGTTTAATGTGGACCGTTTAATTAAACAAGCTTCATTTTTTATCTATTTAAAATCAAATGCAATTTTAAATAATTCACTGCTATTCGTATCTGGCATAAAATTTAATTTATTCGTTTCGTTATATTCCATTCGTATCTCAATCTTACAAACACAATTTTTAGAAACTGCTCGATCGGAAATTGTGTATCGTATAACGTGCATCCTTTGGTTTGTGTGTAACGTGCAAATCACGTGCGTATAACGTGTGAATCGTGTGAGCGTGGTTTCGTGCGTTACACGCTCGACCATGTATAACCCAACATCCGCTATGATAAATTTGTTGTCTGACGTTAAACACCAGACAATTCGGAATTAGTAAAGCGTAACAACCAATTGTTATCGATTTATTATCATGGGTATCTGCTGTTCCATTGGTACATCCTCCTATTCACGCCCTACCTTCTCAACCGTGCTCACAGTTTTGCAATGTATTTTGGTTTGGGCCCGCTATCAACTTAGGCAGCATCGTTTGATTATATAGTTGTTTTTATAATTTATTAGCCATGCATATCGTGTTTGGTATTTTGTTAACGTTTACTAATCTTATATATGAGCGATCGAGTTCGACGTAAGTTTGCCATGTCTGTGCTAATGCAATGTATTGATGTTTTAGTAACGGTTGTACAGCTTGTACACCTAGTACATGTACATGCATGTCCTATTATCAACTGGGGCACACTCACTGTAAAGTTATTGTATATTTGATTAAATAGGCGATTTATTCCTGCTCATACATCAAGTAATCTGTCTTCCCTAAAAACTTTTTATACTGCTTGCAATTATTGATGAGGGGGTGGAAAGGGGGGTACCCTTCTCCTTTCTCCCGCCCCTCTTCTCCTTTCTCCCGCCCCCTCTCTCCTTTCTCCCACCCCCTTTCTCCTTTCTCCCGCCCTCTGCTTCCATCTCCCACCTTAACAACCGTCGTTTTTCAGATCAATGACCATATATAGGTGGCATAGGTCTTTATTAAAGCATATACTGATTTTACGAACAAGACCTGCCTCCGATTCGTACGCAAATTAATACACAATGTTGGAATGTTGTTAATGGTGCATTGTGCATGCCCCAATGTCAAGAAACTCATTTTTGATATGTATGGTCATGTATGAGGATCATGAAATTAGACATAGTTTTTTATTGTGTCATCTCTATTTTTCCCTGTCCTCGAGAACACCTTACTTTGTATGGTCAAGTGGATAACGTAAATATTTTAAGGTAACCTGGAAAATTGTTGAAATTTGCATGGACTATCCTGACTCTGTGATGTGTTCTGTGCACTTTTATGTTATTAGCTCATCTGGCCAAAGGCCAGGCCAGGTGAGCTATTGCCATCACTTGGCGTCCGTCGTCGTCCGTCGTCGTCGTCGTTAATAATTATACAAAACTCTTCTACTCTGAAACTACTTGGCTAATTAGAACCAAACTTGGTATGAATGTTCCTTGGGGTACCCTGCAGAGAACTGATGTGGGGATTTTTGATTCGTCGAAAAACATGGCCGCTGTTACTAAAAATAGAACGTAGGGGTCAAACAACAGTTTTTCGCAAATATCTCAAAAATCATTAGGTTACGGCAAATTCTGGCAGGTGAAAGTGTTCAGCATGATGAGAGCTACCTGTGTGCTGATTTTCGTGAAAATCTGTCAACTGATGTTAGAGTTATTGCCCTTTTTTGACATTTTTGGCTTTTTTTATGCTATTATTTCAAAAATCTTCTCTGAAACTACTTTTCGAAATCAAATGAAACTTAGTAAGATTGTTTCTTGGGGTACCCTGCATAGAACTGATGTGGGGATTTTTGATTGGTCGAAAAAAATGGCCGCTGTTACTAAAAATAAAACATAGGGTAAAAACAACAGTTTTTTTGCAAATATCTCAAAAATCTTTAGGTTACGGCAAATTCTGGCAGGTTGAAAGTGTTCAGCATGAGGAGAGCTACCTGTGCTGATTGTCGTGAAAATTTGTCAACTGATGTTAGAGTTATTGCCCTTTTTTGACATTTTTGGCTTTTTTTATGTTATTATTTAAAAAATCTTCTTCTCTGAAACTACTATTCAAAATCAAATGAAACTTGGTAAGATTGTTCCTTAGGGTATCCTGCAAAAAGTCAATGCTTGGATTTTTGATTGGTCGAAAAACATGTCCGCCCTTACTAAAAATAGAACATAGGGGTCAAAATGCTTTTTTTTTTGCTATTTTTTCCTGAATTATAGAAAGAAAATGAAGATGAAAGCTACTTTCAAGGTAAACATGGTATCCCGAGTTGAATGGTGATGATGAAAGTTTGTTTTGGACGGCCATTTTTAAAATGGCTGCTATTTTCCCGCCATTTTTTACACTTGCTCAAATTTCAACAATATTTGGTTTTTAAAGTAAACATGGTATCCTTAGTGAATGGTGATGATGAGATTTTTTGTATGGAGCGTCTATGGAAGGTCCTTTAGGAAATCTGCATAAATCTTCCCAGTCCGTGAAACAAAATGGCCGTCATGAGCATTTACATGTTCTGATTGGTAGAAATTTAAAAGTTCTTCTCCTCTGAAACCGTTAAGCCAAATGAACTGATTTTTGGTATGGATGATCTATGGAAGGTCCTTTACAAAGTTTGCATAACTCATCATGGTCCGTGAAACAAAATGGCCGCCATGAGCATTTACATGTTCTGACTGGTTGAAATGTAAAACTTCTTCTCCTTACAAACCGTTAAGCCAAATGAACTGATTTTTGATATAGAACATCTATGGAAGGTCCTTTACAAAATTTGCATAAATCAGCCTGGTCCGTGAAATAAAATGGCTGCCATGAGCATTTACATGTTCTGATTGGTCAAAACTTCTTCTCCCCTGAAACCTTAAAGCCAAATGAACTGATTTTTGGTATGGAGCATCTATGGAAGGTCCTTTAGGAAGTTTGCATAAATCTTCCTGGTCCGTGAAACAAAATGGCCGTCATGAGCATTTACATGTTCTGATTGGTCGAAATTTAAAAGTTCTTCTCCTTTGAAACCGTAAAGCCAAATGAACTGATTTTTGGTATGGAGCATCTGTGGAAGGTCCTTTACAAACTTTGCATAAATCTTTCTAGTCCGTGAAACAAAATTGCCACCAGAAACCTTTATATGTTCTGATCGGTCAAAATTTAAAACTTCTCCTCTGAAACCGTTTGGCCAATGAACTTATACTTGATATGAAGCATTTATAGAAGATCATATACAAAGTTTCCAGAAATCAATCTAGTCTGTCAAATCAAAAGTTTGTGACTGCCAGGTGAGCGATACAGGCTCAGCCCACTGAGCCTCTGGTTTTTGTTTGGGGTTCTGTCTGTTTGGATGATGTTGGTTGGTTGGAATATATGTCATTGTTGACCTGTCCTATTATGAATCTATTATCCATTTGTTGTTCATTTATAAATGTGCAGTAGGTCGAAATTGGCCTATACAGAGTCTACACACATTACCTACTTAAATGCCAAAGTTATATTTTTATCTTTAGTATTAAGCCCTCAGAAGTATGGTTTCTGGGAAGAAGATGTACTATTCCTATGCCTAAGTATCCCACATCAAACCCACGCGTAAACGTGGAGAATTTAGATTTTTCATGCGTAAAGACTTAAGCATGTTAACAATGGTTTGAAATGTCGATAAAATAATTTGTCTATAGTATCATGTTAGTTTAAGTCAGATTGAACATCAAATTCTTTAATGAGATGATCGGAAATGGCAAACGTGGTTTGGGAAATATAAATGTTGCCTTTTTTCAAAGATTTATCCATTTATTAGAACATTTAGTATCCAGTTTTTTCGTTTTTTACCTCTTTATTTTTTTTTCAACATTAAAGTTCGTCTCCCTTTGATATTTCTCCCTCCTTTCTCCCGCCCTTTCTCTCCTTTCTCCCGCCCCCTTTCTCCTTTCTCCCGCCCCCTTTCCCCCTTTCTCCCAATACCCTTTCCATCCCCTCATTGATATCATTTTGTTCTTTTTAACAATTAGGAACGACGGAAGCCGCCATTTAATAAACAGCTGCGCCACGAGCGCATGATACGCCCGTCGTCTTGTGACAAAAACCCATAATAAATGTTTTTGGAATCCCCCTTTATTTAGTGGAGCTGCTGGTGGGATGTATATGGAAACCCGGCAAAAGATAAGCGTGTAAACTTTTAAGCAATAGAGATACGGCGCGAAATGTGACCAAAAAAGACTACTTTTTTTTACCAAAAAGCTCAATAAAAATTCAATAACTCAAAATAAAATACAGAATCATCACGAAAAAGTATACAGATCTTCAGATTAATATGTTTTTGAAGTCAGTGAAGTGTGTAAAGTTTTATGCAATAATCATAAACTGTTTTTGAGATACGGCGCGACATGTGAAACTCCTCCCCCTTTTTTTACAAAAAACTCAATCACTCTAAAATAAATTTTTGAAGCATCACCAAAAAGTATACAGATCTTTAGATTAATATAACTAAGAAGTGTGTAAAGTTTTATGCAACAATCATAAATCGTTTTTGAGATACGGCGCGACATGTGAACCACCCTTTTTTTTTTAACAAAAAACTCAATAACTCTAAAATGAAATTTTGAATCATCACCAAAAAGTATACAGATCTTTAGATAAATATAGCTAAGAAGTGTGTAAAGTTTTAAGCAATAATCGTAAATAGTTTTTGAGATACATCGCGACATGTGAAAAAAAACACACCTCTGTTTTAGTTACAAAGTCCCGTAACTCAAAAAGTTTTAATCTTATTTTAACCAAAACGTATATAGATCGTATGACCATCATAAGAAACAACTATGTTAAGTTTCATGAAATTTGGATAAGTTGTTCTCAAGTTACGGCGCGACATGTTTACGACGGACAGACGGACAGACGCACGCCGGACATTTGTATAACATAATACGTCCCGTCGAAATTTTGACGGGCGTATAAAAAATGAAGACCATAAATTTACTGTTTTTTTTTTATTATTTCTAAACCTAAAAATATTTACCAGTAAATTGTCTTTAGGTATAATAAAATACAATTACTAACTGCATATTCGGGGAAAAGTAATTTTACAATGTATTTCCCGGAGATATCAACTTTTAAGCCATGTAAATATGTAATTTGCTCATCAACGTAAAAAAGGTAAATTCAATGATAAAACCTTTGTACATTATATTTTAAAGGTGAAAATATAGTGTTTCAAAATGGTTGTTAAATATATTTTTACCAGTGCAAAGAGTATACATGTATAACATACAGACAAATGCATTTTATAATAAGGAAAAACATTTCACTGAGTGGTTACGATATGTATATGAGAATTAGATACAAAAGACAGGGCATAAAAAGAAGAAGGTACATGTATGATTTAAGAAAGAAAACTATAAATAGGAAAGAACGATTGCTGTGAGTTTTACGTCATAAATAGAAATATCGATGTTCAGATTGTCATCAAAAGATAGATCAGTCATCTCCGGTCGGACGTGACTAGAAATAATAACAGACAATTAATCACAATCTGATTAACGAAGTTGTACATAACATATTGGAATATATAATGCGAAAAGCTCTATAAAACCAAAAAGGCAGCGCCATCTTATATATGTTTTTTACAAGTTTAATTGAACTTTTGAGGAGAAGACCGATCATAATAATTTGTATTCCCCGAAACAAACATTGCCAAGATATTCTATCATATTAAACTGACCACGATAGCGCCACAGTTAAAACTCGATATATAGTGGCATGCCCCGTTCAAAGAGCGTGGCTAATAGTGGCCACAGTTTTTATCGAGACCATGATATATAGTGACCAATCCGAACAACACAACGTTATCACTGAACGAAAGTTTGATTTTCTCCAGTGTAGGTCACATTTTTCTCTCGAACGTAACGGAAGGTCAGTTATCACATCGTTTATGCTCCTCTTTGTTTAGCATGTTAATAGAGAAGTTCACATCAGTTGCATTTAAGAACATTGAAAAGTTGTAAGTCTTCCCTGCGTGCTCAACTTTCGTTGCGCGAGCGTGGTTTGACTGTAACATTTACCGCAGTTTTGTTCATATGCTCATTAATGAGATGTCATTTTAGAATTGGTTATATTTTCTTGATTAATGTCTGGCTTTCGTAGGTTTTTTAGTGAATTCTGACACATTTTTTTACGGGATGTTTCGATCTTATTGATGTACACGCATCTCATGGTATGGCTTGTTGTTCGCCATTAAAGAGGAAAGAACGACACTGGATGGATAATGTAATGAAATGTGGTTGAGGGTCGTATATCTGTTTATATTATATGATAATATATTTGTTCTTATGGAATACAAAGAATAATAGTACAGCGAACATTAAATTTATTTTCCTTTTTCATATTTAATAAAATATTTACTGCTTACTTTTTTAACCTTTATAAAATGCTCACAGGTCTAATTAAGAAAACTATAAAGGTAACCAGTAAAACGTATTAACAAATTAGTTAAAAGAAATAGTGTCTATTACATTTTTTCAACATCACAAATTGCTTCATAAATAATTCCGTTAGTAAGAACATACTGGTAAAAACTGTTTTCTTTTTGTACCAATATAACCTCTGCGAAAACCAATAGAAGCGATATGTATCTGTTCAGTACATCTATGCTCCTCCTCTTTTCCTTGAATATTGCGTCTTTTATGGTGGCATTGATTTGAAATGAAATTAATATAATAGTCGTTGTGCTCTTGTGCGTAATTGATTTATCTCGGATGCTTATATTATCCATTTGACCAGAAGATGTTTATTTCGGTGTGAGGTTATAAGGAATTAGAGCAACTTTCAATCAGGTAATTTTGTTTATTATTTATAATGTTTTTTTTTCTATCAACCATATACGTTCAAGCAAGTGATTTTTCGGAAATAAACAAATACTAAATAATAAAAAAAACCAAAGTACATTCTGCACATGCATGTTTCTAAAAAACAAATTTCACTTGAAATAACCAAGTTTAGTACGAAAATGGTTTTTAACATATCCATTTGATAAGATAATGTTGTTTCTGATCTCACAAGAAAGGACATAAAGAAGAAAATGTAGGTAATAAAACAGTTAAGAAAAATAGTCTTTGTGATGAACTCAATTATTTGATGAAGATATATACATATGTAATTCACTTTTCTTACCGTACAATTTATCTCTTTTATCTCAATATTCTTAATATCCCAGATTCGTTTTTTATTCAGTATAAATATTCTATAAGTATATTTATTTCGGCTTTCTCAAAATTTCTGCTACCACAAACTACTTTTGAAATGAAAGTGATATACTGAAAAAAAATTGTTTGATATACTATAGATAGTACCTTGGAAAAAGACCTTAAAATATATATAATTATATTTCAATCACGATCAAAGAGTGCAGATTTAAAAACCTACTGTCAGTGACTGTAGGATTACATTATTTTATTGAAAATTTACTCTCAAAATGACTCCTACATGTATGCCTCATTGTCTATCAAAAATATAATATTTGTAGCCATCGGCTATATCAAATGTGATTTAACAGTAATGTACAAAGATAGTCGTGATTATAGTAACAATGAATAAATTATAATCTTGAATTTAAAAAGTTATGCATTTTGATTTTATGGTATTTAGCCTTTAAGCCGTTATGTCTTTACTGTGTTTGGTTTTGTTTTGACTTTCAAGAATACGCACGTGGATTATTAACACAGAGCCGATGCTCCAAGTCTGCGCTGCGAGGGGGTGTTTGGGGGATATCATCAGCTTAGTTGAATGGTTGTTCTGACTTTACTATTATCTCCTTCGTGCATAGCTCTGTCAACAAAGGAACAGAAAACCCTTTAAATTGTTTGTGATATTAATTAATGAATGTCTAAGAATCACACAAAGAGCTACTGAAGTTGTAGCTTAGCGTCATGTATCAATTTTTTACTTATGTAACTGGACCATTTTTTTTTATTTATACTTGCCCGAAATTGATACTTAAAATTTACTGTTACAAAATTGCCAAATTTGTGAAATCTAAGGGGTATCTCCCTCGAGCATAGCTCTGCCCCTAGATGGTTCTGGGTTTACAGCGTTTGGCCATTTTTGCATTTTTGAATTTGCTCTTCACTTGGCGTGGTTTATTGGTTTGGTGTGAATTTAAGACCATGAGCTCTGCTGATGAGTCAGGAATCGACGAAATGTGCACAACTGTGGTATCAAAATTGGTGTCAAAGAATTTATTATAAAAATGTTTAGATTTTGTGAAGCTAAGGATACCTCCTTAGTGCATAATTCGGTCCTTAGATATTTTTTGCTGATCTTTGTGGTCGTTTTGCATTTCAAAGCAGTGTGTATAAGTTTCAAAACATTTTGCCAAGGAGAACCAAAGTAAGAGTCTTGAAACCAGAGTGATCTTCATGGTAATGTTACTACCTGACTGAACATGTAATCCTAAAAAGTTAATCTTGACAAAAGAGTAATTTGCAGCTATCAGCAAATGGATCAAAATTGAAATCACTGATTATTTTAGAATAGATGGCTTCAAAATAATATTTAGGCTTCAAAACAAGAGCGAGAATGATAACTTCGGAAATCTTTTATGACAAACGTGCTTTTTAAATTTCAAAATTGCAGATTTTTATATTTAAATTTGTACATGAAGTCATTGTGTTTCTTCCTTGAAAGTAACACACTTTGAATTGTTCCCTAGATAGTATGCAAAGTCGTGTTTCAACGACTTTAGTATTTTATACATCAAATCAATAACGCAGATTTCTATAAGCATTTTATTTAAAACCAGAGAAAACCAAATGAATATGGTACCAAATTTGTAAGAACTGTATCTTATTTTGTCCTATTTCCGTATCGAATAAAAATCTTCTCTGATAAAATTGAGTATACTTTTTATCAATTTTCTAAACATTTGCATAATACTTCACGGTCCTTAAACAAATACGTTTTGTGTTATTCCGGGACTGTTTCTTTTGAATTTCAACCACTACGATGCCCTACTATCTTCTTAGAGTTGCATAATGATAAAATTAACCAATGAATTGTGATGCAATTATTACTTTTGTATCTATATTTATACCGTAACTTAGCTTTAGCTGACCAATATAACCTTCCCAATATTGTTTCCGATATTGGTAAGTAGCCTAATAAAGTCTCCAGGTACCCTGCCTTTAGATTAAACGATAGTGTGTATTGGGTCCTGGTTCACATTGTTTATGACGTCAGTTCTCATTGCATTACGCGAAAAAAAATTGCATTCTTAAAATATGCTAGAAACGTGCAATTTTGATGTTTTTCCCCAATAAAACATGTAAAAAATAACAATTTATCGTGCATTATAAAAAAATATTTGTACATTGTCGCAAAATATAAATCTGCACGAAACAGGGGAGAAATGACCGGAAAACCTCGCATTTTTTGCCTGTATCTATAGCTCGTTCAAATAAAATATTAACTGTGGGTATATGCGTTCCCCAAAAGCTGCATAATGCAGAAAGTATTAAGGACGTTTGTTATAAATAAAAACGATGTATTGAATACTGAGAAATATTTCGCGTTCCGCAGCAAATTCAAAATGGTACATAACTCTGTTTTTAGCGGATTTTTTTGTCAAATGACAATCTTGGAAGATAATATTACAAAACATTGCACACGTCTGCAGGCAAAGAAATCTTTCATAACCTACCTCTATTTAACCAAAAAAAAAATAGTTACACAGGTCAGCAGAAAAATGTCAAACAAACAACATTTAATAAAATTGTATGCTTTTAAATTTCAAGGTACCACACATGATATACCATGCTTATATACCTGTGTTTTGATAATTATTTTACAAGAGCTTTTAAATCTTGCTTGTCTATAACAAATATACCAATTTCAAAGTACAATACACATTGATGTTAGGGCTAACCTCCAGAAACTTTAGTGATCTATACAACGTAAACAGCATAAGCTACATTATATTACCGTAAATAATATGTGCCGATTGACCACAATATACATGTACAAGTATTTTGTGCTAACCGGCGTTTTATATCGCAACCGACCACAATATACAGCGACCACAATACATGCTTTGTGATAATATATGCAACTTAACACACGTAAAATAACATGATTACTATAATATTCTTTGATACCAGTTGTTTTTATCCAAAAAGTTGAAGAACAAATTAAAAACCCCAAATTGACCATAGGGGAAAAGTCTTTTATAGTAATTTATAGTATTTCAAAATGCGTTTAAGGGTTAATGCCATGATGGTATCTAAATACTATTGCTACAACTGTCTCTGAAAACCGCTGTCCGCCGATTTGATTTTACAAACTTTACGTACCTTAATCAGAGTGAATTGTCTAATCACTTGGCTGACAGATGCAATTAGCTAAGTCGTAACCATAACAGC
This sequence comes from Mytilisepta virgata, assembly GCA_028015205.1. Lineage (NCBI taxonomy): Eukaryota > Metazoa > Mollusca > Bivalvia > Mytilida > Mytilidae > Mytilisepta > Mytilisepta virgata. Next base: position 75,906,320 of record CM051521.1, read on the forward strand.
TGAATTTACTTGATTTTGTTAAACAAGTCTTCAAGAGAAACAAACAAATTCTACCAAGATGGAATTTTCAGTGTAAAATGGGGATATCTCTTCCTACGAGATTTTGATAAATTAAATATTACATCCTTATGTTGCACAAATTGCATGAAATATTTGTTTTACAAATTGTAGGACATGACGGCTCAACAAGGTTAACCAACAAAAAAGTTTTATTTTAGATTTAGACTTTTTGACTTACAAAATGCCAAAAATCTATTCCACAAACTAAAGTTTCCAGACAGAAGTAACTTATTGAAACCAACATCAAAACGTGCACAAAAAACCTTTAAAGGAAAGAATAGTTACTATTTGGGATTCAGGGATCTTAATTGATTTCCGTGCTACCATACTTGAACTGTGTATCTGGCATCTGATTTAAAAATATTTTTTTTCCCCGGGCATATTAGTTTTTGTTAAATATATCTAATTATATCATATCAATGTTACACTATATATAGCTACATTGCCTATGGGTGTCTACGTTATTACTGCATTTGAAGAAATGAAAACCTTTAATAACAAAAGAAAAGGATTGATACTTGGCGCTAGGCCATAATTCACAAAATTTGGTTTGTTTTTTTTTTTGTGTAGCTTCTTTAACGCTCATTAACAAGTACTTAAAAGTACAATAACCCCGGAAGAGTCTTTTTCGTGTTCATGTTTGATTTAATTTTTTCAAACAGTCTTTACTTTTATAAAGACTAATATGATTTCAACATTTGTTTTATCCATGTTATCTTGGAACCCTTTGATAATATTTAATTCGAAACTCATCTGTTTTGCATTTTAATCTTTGGATTAAATTTTAACAGCATGGTTTGAACACAACCAATGGTTTTCATGACTATATATTTATCTCATATGTGTCCAAGATATAAACAGCTGTCAAACAGCTGTCAAGATGGGCTACCATGCCCATTGTCTTTCAAATAATTTAAAGTAGACAGATCCAGTGGTTTAATTTATTGAAAGTATATTTTCCCCAATTACAAGCGATTGATGAAATTTGACACTGAAAGAATTTTCTTCTTGCTTAAGACTTGATCATGTTTATAATTTTAATTATATTTTAACGAGCATAATGAATCTTGCATTCCCAGCATGAAGCATACAACATTCTTTTATTGTAATGTTAAGTAATGAATTTGAAAATTTACGAATCGTGTCTATAATGATTACTCAAGGGCAAACTATGGAAAACATAAACAATACTAGACATTGTAAAACATGTACATCTTGGACAACCAATGCAAACTACAACAAGAATCGAGTGATTGATGAAACATTGTGGAATAAATCCAGAAAATATTTTATAAAGATGGTTCTAAAAACTTCTGTGTTTGGACATTTGATATGGAGTGGAAACAAACTGAAGTACAAAAATCTTACTTATCAGTAGTCTATTGCTGAAAAGTACGTGTAGGCTCTACCAACTGATCTAAAGGGGTACTACACTAATGCAGCAAATAGAGGCTGGTTATAAACCTGTTAAGGTTCTATAACTTCTACTATACATACATGTACCAATTGTAATGAAAAAGATATGCATGTTTCGTGGCTGATCATGATTTACCATTTGTTCTCTAGACCGAAAACGTTGGAAGCCGATAGAGTGAATCAAAATGTTGAAAAACAGATTTATTGTCAAAATGTTGGAAAGGGTTGAATTAAGTCAATCTAAGGAAAAAACTATTTACCAACACGATAATCGTTAGTTTCAAAAAGATTGTTGAAATTAAATCTTTTATTTTGTTGATGTATCATTAGCATCCTTTATTTCAGTCAGTGTTTGATTTTTAAAGGCCTATATAATACTACTTTTGATATTAATGATGATTGTGCTCCTTATCAGAAATCCGTTTCGCCGGAAGGCAAAGAGACCGCTTTGCACTTAAAGGATATTGTTTGCCTTTGGTTAAAACGATTTATTATCAAAGAGGAAGCTCATCAGTCCCTAACGAGAAAATCGTCGCATTGATATTTCAAATGGTCGCAAAAAATATATCATATATACGCAGATTGTTATGTTTTAATATTTAATTTAGGCATCTTAAACAATTATGCATTACATCTACCGTTGGTCAGACTAAAAAATATGTTGCCCCTGTTCACCACGTGGAGGTGGAAATTTGTTGATTGATTGTTGCTTAACGTCCAGTGGCAAATATTTCATGCTTCCTCAGGACGAGAACCAGTTCAATTTATCAAACAATTCAAATATGGATGGACAGAACACAAAGGGGAACCAATTTTGTCTGCCACTGTAAAAGGAGGATGGTTGGGTAGGGTCGAATAATTTAGCCTTCTGTAGCAGCATTTAGCCTACTCTTTTTCGAAAACTACAGAAGGGTCTGTCCTGATTTTGTCCTTGCACTTGGTTTTATTAATAGTAGATCTCCAACCAATGTGCTTATTTTTCAAAATTCTGGATACCTTTGTCTCAGTGACCACTTAGTCCAATTTGTTGAAATGTTGGTTACAAATTAAATATATACTTACCCATTGATATAGTTCTTAATCCGGTGAACACTATTTATACTACATGTATATATAGCGTTCAGTGATGGACACATTTATTAATTCTCACCTGCAAGTACTTACCTGTAATAAGACGCCAATCTGAAATATGGGGTAGAATAAGATTGTGCGCCCGATGGAAAAAATATTTGCAACCATTTGAAATCATGAATATTTTCAAAATACGCCCATATGCAATGCAGCAGAGAAAATTCCTCCATTTTAACATTGGACAATAGGGCTTTCTTAATTAAGGTTTTCTCTAAATAAAACATTTTTTCAGTTGTTAACATATGACGAACCTTTTATGACTTTAATGTGTTAAATGGAAGAAAAAAAGTAAACAGGAAGGAGATTTTATTAATTTTACAGTGTATAAATGTTTACACGTTTAAAGTATTAACTCAATACTACTGCCATATTAATGATCGAACCACCTGGATAGTATGGAACAAGGAAACAACGTGCGTGGTTAAAAAAAGGAACGATGTCTTTAAGTTTATATTTTGTGTTCTTGGTCCCGTTTCACAACATTTGTACGACTAAGAGTAGTCGTAAGTGTGATCCTATTTCCGGTTTTTAATGTCTTTGCTCTGTTTACGTCATGAAACATGAAACGTAGTCATACGAATGTTTTTGAAACGGGACCTTGCAGTTACATACAAAAAAACTAGAAAAAATGTACTGTATGAGCAAAATGCAAAAATTGCTAAATGAAAGAGAAGTTCAGGCCATAAGCTTAAATTGAAAATTGAAAAATTTAGACCACTGTGGACCCCAATTTTAGAAAATTTAAATTCTTATTGCATATCTGCGTATGGTGTTTGAACATACTGTAAAGAAATTAAATGGATAAATTGAAAAACAAATTACGAGTTTACGTCACAAGCTTAAATTAATAGTTTTCAAAATTCGACCCCTATGGATCCCAATTTTAGAAAATCATAATTGTAAAACCTTATTGCGCATATGCATATGGTGTATGACAACACCGTATAGGAATAAAATGCATAAATTGCAAAATGAAAGTTTAGGTCACATGCTTAAATTGACAGTTTTTCAAAATTCAACCACTGTGGGCCAAAAGTTTAGAAAATCAAAAATTCTAAAACCGTATTGCACATCTACAGGTAGTATGCAACCATTCTGTATAGAAATTAAATTCCTAAACCCGAAACTGAAGGAGGAGTTGATGTCACAAGAAAGTGTGACACACGGACGGGCGGATGGAGACAATCGCTATATCCCCAAACTTTCTTCGAAAGTGCGAGGATAATGACTGACGCTTAGTCTTAACTTTTGTAACTCAATAATAATTTTGGGGCTTCTGGTATATTCATTAACTGTATGACGATTCTTGTATCCATCTTGATGATCCAGACTAGTAAAATCCTCCTTATCATAAAACAATTTTAAAGAAAACTACTGAATTCTGTTATCTGCATTTAATTGCAACAATGAAGTGAACTAAATGATATTCTTTTCCCCCCAGAAATTTTAGATTAAAACATTGTTAAAGTAAATTCCGTAAGTCTTAAGCTTTTAGCAATCACAAGCAGTTCGTGGCTTTTTTGTATTCATTTTTGTTGTGTGCTTTGATTTTAATTTCTTTATATCCTTAGTAAGTACGTCGACATTATCAAAAATGCAAAAGCATGCACATGTAGGTTAGTACCAATAGCACTTTATACCACAAAGATATTTGACAATGGGTGGTTACCTGTTTAACATAAAAGTGGACTTACTGTCCAACTTAAAGTAAACAAAGAAAACTGTCGAGACTGAATCAATATTGTAAGTGAAAATAAAATTTTAGAAGAGTTTCAATATGAATAACAAAACACATTTATAGTATAATAAAGAAATGCAAGTAGTTTTGGTACACAATAAATACGTTAAATATGTATCAAAGAACGTTCATTGCTACAGCTGAACGGCTTTGATAGTATAATCGCATGCAATAAGCCTTTGGATGTATTTCTATATGTCGGACTTTTAGAAAACAAATGAGTATATCCATCGTGCAAAGCTGTTCCGTAATATGAATTTTGATTTTATCATTCGGTCATTTACAACAGTTCGAGTTAATGCATGTAACTATATGTTTGGCCTTTAGTACACGTATAAACATTGCATCAAAATTGCATAGTCATTGTTTTACTTGTCTAATATAAAATGTAATTATACGAATTTAATGCATCACTTTAGTAGTTTTATAGAGTAACTATTGTAAAAGCCTTGACCGGGGGAACATTTTTTGTATACATATTGTGCTTTGGTCAAAGCTTTTACACCCCAATAAAACAACAAAAAATGAATTTAAATCTTAGATAAAAGCATAAGACGAAATTTATTACACAGCTTCGTACACAATTCTTAATACATGGAATGTACTAAAACGTGGACCTTTCAAATGAGCTTGTAAGTTAACGTTTGTTTACTTGACGTTTTCCGGAATCAGACCATATTCACTTTCAAGTAATCTACTTTTAATTGGGGTCAGTCAAATTTAGCGTAGTTATCAAGTTTATAATGTGGAGTCGTGAATTGTGAAACATGTGCTCACCGAATTCTCAAAAGGGAGCAACAGTCAACACCAAAAAAACATGATCTAAATGATCTTTGAAGGCAATGTTCTTAAAAGAATAAACAGTTACTACCACGAATGCACATTAATCTGCTATAAACATGTACAACAACTACTACAAATCCAGGGCATTGAAGTTCGGGGATATTGTTATCGCCCCCGTCCGTCTGTCTGTCTGTCCGTCCGTCACACTTTCTTGTGACCTAAACTCCACGTTCATTTCTAACTTCATATGCATTTAATTTCTATACAGTATTGTCACATAATGTATGTAGTTGCGCAATAAGGTTTTAGAATTTTCATTTTCAAAAATTGAGGTCCACAGGGATCGAATTTCGAAAGTTAGGAATTTAAGCTTGTGACCTAAACTACTCTAACTTTTATTTTTCATTTTATGCATTTCATTTCTATACATTGTAATCAAAAACTGTATGTAGATGTGCAATAAGGTTTAAGAATTTTGATTTTCAAAAATTGGGGCCCAGAGGGGTCGATTTTCGCAAAAAGGTTAATTTAAGCGTGTGACCTAAACTTCTCTTTCATTTTTGATTTCATGCATTGGATTTATTTACAGTATTGTCACATACTGTATGTAGATGCGCAATAAGGTTTTAGAATTTTGATTTTCAAAAATGGGGGCCCACAGGTGTCAAATTTTCGAAAATTAGGAATTGAAGCTGGAGACCTAAACTCCACTTTCATTTTTGACTTCATGGATTTAATTTCTATACAGTATTATCACCTACTGTATGTAAATGTGCAATAAGGTTTTAGAATTTTGATTTTCAAAAATTGGGGCCCACAGAGGTCGAATTTGGAAAATTGTGAATTTAAGCTTGTGACCTTAACTCCTCTTTCATTTTCATTTTATGTATTTAATTTATATAAAGGATTGTCAGATAGTGTATTTAGACGCGCAATAATGTTTTAGAATTTTGATTTTCAAAAATTGGGGCCCACATTGATTGAATTTCTTAAATTGGCAATTGAAGCTTGTGACCTGAACTCCACTTTCATTTTTGACTTCATGGATTTTATTTCTGTACAGTATTGTCACATATTATATGTAAATGTGCAATAAGGTGTTAGAATTTTGATTTTCAGAACTCGGGGCCCACAGGTGTTGATTTTAAAAATTGGGAATTTATAGCTTGTGACTTTAACTCCTCTTTCATTTTTCATTTTATGTATTTAATTTCTTTATGGTATTCTCACACACTGTATATAGATGTTCAATAAGTTTTATAATTTCGATTTTCCAAAATTGGGGCCTCCAAGGGCCGAATTTCAAAACTTGGGAATTATAAGTGGGTGACTGAAAGTTTTCTTTGTTTTTCATTTTATACATTTTATTTCTATACAGTATTGTCATACACTGTATGCAGATGTGCAATAAGGTTTTAGAATTTTAATTTTTCAAAATTTCGTCCTGTATTCAAAGTTATAATTGTGAAAAGGGTGCACATGGATACAAAATGTGGGGAGTGCGGGGAAAGCTGTCGTTTCCTACTGTGTCAGTCTAGTTACATGTGAATCAGTGAAAATTACCTTTAATTTAACAGTAACCCTAGTTACAATCAAAAGGAACACGTATTAATTATCTAAGCCAAATGTTCTTCATTTGTTATCAACTATTCTCACAAACAGATTGTAGTCACGATCGTCATTGTTGCATTGTTTTCACTACCATATAAACCTTCTTTAGTCGTACAAGTATACATTTTCGTAATTAGTCTATAAATTATTGGTTCGCTAAGAAACATTAGCCTATTCTTCATAATTGTGTTGTATCGATCTTTCCTTGGATCTTTGTAAGTGTCAGTTATATGACCTTTAGTATATATAATTGTGATAACTAGATCTGATCCATAGAACAATTGAGTTATCATTCATGTCACTGTTAGGTTGTTTATTTATCCAGTGAATAGCTTTGCTATTAATGCTAATTTGCAGTTTTTACCGATTTGATAAAAAATAGCGTACGAATATATCTATGCATCAACATTTGTTTCTGTTAAATTGTGGAATATGCTACTTTTATCATTATCTATAGTTCAATTCAATGCATAGTAAGTCACAAATAGCACAGTCTTCTCAAAACTTTAGTCTTTTAAAGCCTTAAGGTAACATTATTTTATATTTCACCCCTCCAAGCGACTGATAAGGAACTGATATGAAAAATGCCATGTTTAATCGACAAAAATGCGCATGTATGTTTATTTCAAGGATATTTAGACAAATAGTCTTTTATTTTTCTTTCTGATCACACTATATTGCTTTTTTCTGGTGTTTTCATGTAGAAAAATATCTGATTGTCAGAAAAAAAAATATGCTACTTAATATGAAACAAGTCTATCTTTTTTTATAGGTGAAATGAATATCACTGAAGTCGAGAGCAGCACAGTGAATGGCACAGGAATGTCAACTACCATGACTGCGCACGCACCAAAGCATGAAGTGGACATGGTCGGAATAATATGTAATACTTACATTGGACCTATTATTTGTGGATTTGGAGTTATTGGAAACATTTTAAATTTAATTGTTTTATTCAAAGGAAAACTTAAGGATACCCCGTATTTTTATCTGAAAGCTCTAGCAATGACAGACATGTTTGCTCTTTTGCTCTCTTTTATTCATCTGGTATTTTCAAGTAAATCAACAACGTACGGGTGGCAGTTTTTCAATATATATATTTTCTTTCCACTTGTTAATTTTTTCACAGCAACAAGTGTATGGCTAACAGTGGGAGTCACCGTTGACAGATTTGTTTACGTCAAAGCTCCACTTTGGGCACGTGCTCAGTTTTCGTTAAACAGAGCTAAACTACGAATCGTGTTTATACTTATTTCAACTACTGTTATAACAATACCTAGATTTTTGTGCTTTACCCTAGTTGGTATTTCTGATAAATATTACTTTCAGCCCACAAAATTTCGATCATCGACAAACTACAGAATTTACGACATTATTTGTATTGCACTATTTCATGTGGCGCCATTAATTATATTTATGGTTACGAACGCGTATTTGATTTACGCAGTGCATAAAGCGAGATCAATACGCCGTGAATTTGACATCAGAAACAACAAGGAGAAAGACTGGACGAGGGAACAACGAAGATTCACAATAACGCTCATTTCAATCGTCTTCTTTTCAATCATTGCCATACTTCCATCGACAATCGGAGACTTTACTCGTCTTCTTCATATACCATTTTCACAATATCATAAATTAAGACATTCGAGTAATATACTTCTGCTTTGTAATCTTGCGATGAACTTTCTATTGTACTGTGCCTTTAACAAACGCTTCGTTCGTGTGTTAAAAAGACTTCTAGGTGTTGGCTACATCAGAATAAAATTATCTATTCGCCGTACGAGATTCAGCCGAGTGTCACGTACTGAGACTAACGCCTTCTAAAAGTAATTCTTTTATGCTTTTTAGCTCACCTGGCCCAAAGGGCCAAGTGAGCTTTTCTCATCACTTGGCGTCCGTCGTCCGTCGTTAACATTTTACATTTTGAACTTCTTCTAGAGAACCACTGAATGGAATGAAAACAAACATGGCATGAATGTTCCTTATGAGGTGCTGACCAAAAGTTGTTACTTTGTAGCCGATCCATCATCCAAGATGGCTGCCAGAGGGGAACTTAGTTTAACATAGGACCCTATGGGAAATGCATACAAATGACTTCTTTTAGAGAACCGTTGAATGGAATGTAACAAAACATAGCATGAATGTTCCTTATGAGGTGCTGACCAAGTGTTGTTACTTTGTAGCCTATCCATAATCCAAGATGGCCGCCAGCGGGGGACTTAGTTTAACATAGAACCCTATGGGAAATGCATACAAATGACTTCTTTTAGTGACCCACTTAATGGAATGAAACCAAAAATGGCATGAATATTCCTTATGAAGTGCTGACCAAGTGTTGTTACTTTGTAGCTGATCCATCATCCAAGATGGCCGCCAGCGGGGAACTTAGTTTAACATAGGACCCTATGGGAAATGCATACAAATGACTTCTTTTAGAGAACCACTGAATGGAATGAAACTAAATCTGGCATGAATGTTCCTTATGAGGTGCTGACCAAGCGTTGTTACTTTGTAGCCGATCCATCATCCAAGATGGCCGCCAGCGGGGGATTAAGTTTAACATTGGACCCTATGGGAAATGCATACAAATGACTTCTTTTAGAGAACCACTGAATGGAATGTAACAAAACATAACATGAATGTTCCTTATGAGGTGCTGACCAAGTGTTGTTACTTTGTTGCCGATCCATCATCCAAGATGTTTAGAAGTATATCAGAAAATTGTAAAAAAAATTCTGAATGGTCACAACTTGACCACATATTCAAAAATAATAATGATAAGATGTCTTGAGTAGCTATTGTAAGACTACACTAAGATGACCTGTTTTTAATTTTAAATACTGTTTCAAATTAAACCAATCTTGGTCTCAATCATTATATAATTTTACATAATTTCCAAAATCACATTAGATACAGGTGAGCGACACAGGCTCTTGAGAGCCTCTAGTTGTTTTGTAATACTGACATATACTGTATTTGTAAGGTTAAATGCATATACATGTACCTTTACTACATAAATGTTCTTTGCAACTTTTGTTAGGTTGAAAGACCATAATTGTAAAAAAAATGTGATCAGCGGAAAACAGTATGTAGAATTTATTTGAATGTAGAACAGAAATCCAAAATATATTTATTAATTCGTTTCGATAATTGATATAGTATATAAAAAACAATTCAGCTCAGTTTATTAAACTGCATTTACAGTAGTTGTCAAATTCCGAGGATAGCTTAAAGATGTTCGCTGGTCATGTTTTTGCATTTTTGTCAGATGTTCAGAATCATCTGGTTTTCTCCATTTGAATGCCAACACCTATTTTTCTTTTCATAAATCTTTCGCATGCAGACTAATCAGTCATTTGTAAAAATCTTATAAAATCCTTGATATTATTTAATGGTTTTTGAGAATTAAAACTTGTCAATGATAAAGCTATGTAAAATCAAGAGAGCATATTCTTCCCGCCAAATTTTCAATAACTTATATCACGAAAACAAGCACACGGACTTATCATTTTGTTCGCTCTTTTAGTTCATTTATTAATCCACTATCAATATTTACCAGTGTTATGAAAAGCTTGTTATTTTGAAACTGAGCAGCGAACATACTTAAAGTTAGAAATTCTCTATTATTTTTGAAAACGCAGCACATATTCAGCATCTATCCGGAATTGCCTTACGTTTTTCATTCCGAAACTTATCACCTTGAGTTTTGATAATAATGGTTGGTGAGGCAGTATTTATAATTCCATTGCCGCATTAACATACTTGCATTAGTCTTCGAACAAAGGTTAGATTTAAAGGATTTTGTCCCTTTAAAGTCAAAAGGACGCAATGTACATACATTCACAAACCATTTTTTTTCTGAACAAGATTTTTCACGACCACCAAGCGTATAAGTACATGTATATTAAAATATATTTATTAGTATTAAGAAGAAGGAACTTTTGTTGTTACAAGAGAATGTGTTATGTTAAAAACAAATTGAAATCAAAGTGCACTTATCGCTAAGACTAAGGAATACTACATTACTTCTTCACTGGGTCAAAATGTAAAATACAAATCACTACGTAAACTCGGTCAGGCGTTCATTCATATTTACCAGGTTTATATTTTGAAAGCCTTATCCTGTGTTTTTTCGAGCTAACATTATTTAACACATCAATTTGTAATTTTACAAGAGAATTGAACATTAATTCTCATACAAAGTTGGATATAACGTTGATTTTTATTGGACAATTGATGTATGCTGAGATGACGGCATGTGTAAAGCGTCAGTTCCCGATTACAAAGATTCACTTTTTATTTAAAATCTTTGCATAAGAATGGTGAAAACAATATTGTATTTTAGTAGCGCTAGCATAAACTTTGATTTGAGAGTTTACTGGCTGACAGTAAACTCCGTTTGCAACCGTCATGATCGTAAAATTCGCACACCCAAAGACCATTCCGCCAAAATTTAGTCTGTCAAAGTAGTTTCATAGGAGAGGATATGCTTGTCCAAGGGACTATATACGTATTGTAAATGGAAGACAATTAGGGGATTCATTATCATAGTAAACATATATGTCAATAAATAGTTCAAGCAATGGAGATTATGTAGTAATTAGCTAGAATCTCTTGCCCTCGGTTCAATATTTTAAGACAAAGATTTCACATACCTTTCATATCATGTTAAATTTGATCTATATCTCAAATGAAATATCACCGAGGATACGGATATTGAATCAGACAGTAAAAAATGAAAAAAAATATAAATACATTTATTAAAGGGACAGCGGAATCAAAGCGCTTAGTCATTGAAGCTTTTGGCTAGTGATAGTATACGCGAAGAAATATTTTCAATAGAAACAAGAAAAAGAAGACAATAACAAATAGGCAACCTTGGCAACCTTGGTATGATAATGTAATTTATGAAACAAAAAGAAAGGGAAACGTTATTATTACGTCTGATCAGGAATCGAAAGTGATTGCCAACTGGACAATCAGTTCCTTTCTTTATCGAACGTACGTATTCCGCAAAACGATCGTTTACGATAAAAAGTAGGTAAATATTTAAGAGTACAAAATAAATGGTTATGAGTAAAAAAAAAAAAAACACGGGAGAGTGGCCCTATACCTTTTATTACAAAACCGGTTGATATTGCCTCGCTTTTTTGTAAAGAATATAATATTTTATTTTTTAATCCAAAGTATTTAACTGCCATAATTTTTTGTTTTAACATGTTTTGTAGATAAACGGATGTCTGACGGAGTTAGAAAGATAAAATTTCTCAAATCTATTATCATTAAATTACATTTTCTAATAAAAGAAACTAGTCGACATAATTTTAAAAAATTATAAAAAAACCATCAATTTATGATAAAAATATGCGTAGGTTTGGGATCTGTATACAATGTGGTTTTCCCAAATATAAAATATTTATGAACGTAATCGCTAAATTTTTAAATTACAATAGAATCTATTTCAATTTGTTATCAATTAAAAAATTAACCAGTTGCTGTCCTGGAAAGAAATGAAATGCCTTCATTACAATTTAAACGCATAGTCGATGTGGTTTTAAAGTTTAAGTACAATGTCATGTAGATTGTTACTAAACATCTTTTATGATTCTTTGAATTTTATTACATCATAACTGATACATCACTTCACACTTCTTTCATTTTATAAATAATGACCTTATGCGTGTTATGCTGACCCAGTCATTAACGCCTTCTAAAAAATTACCCCCCACCCCCTATTTGGTCGGTATATTAAAACAAATAGATCACAGATCATTGGGAAAAAATTGTAAAATTATGTTCCTTGACCTCACACAATCGATGCCCTAATCTTGCCTGAACTCTCAAACCTCAGTCAACATGGTCAATGTTAACATGACGAAGGTATAGTAATCTTGAAGTATACACATTACGAAATCCCTGATGGATCATGCAAAAATTCGAGAATCAACATCCGAGGTTCGATATCCGAGGTTCGATATCCGATATTCGATATTATATAAATTCTAGATTCGAAATTTGAAATTCAACATCAAGAGTGACCAGTTAGAGGATAGCTTTTAAGTCATGTAAGTTGTGAATATGAATAAAATTTGGCCAATGAAATCCTTAAAGTTTTCAATGTTGGAGATACACGCGTTCATCTGTTTTACTGTAGATCAACTGCAATGAAGGGGTAAGAAGGTATCTTGTACATGTATGTGTAAATTTAAGAATTTTGTCGCCTAGCGAGAATGTTTGAAAATTTATTTACAATACTTAATGGATACATAAAAAATATTTAGGGCCACTTGTTTGGACAAACTCCCTCATCCCCAGAAGCAAAATTAAAAATCAGACGTTTTAATTGCGGACCCAAAAACTATATAAAGTTCAAACACAGAATTAATTGCATCGATATCAATCCCTTAAAATGAATAATTCACATTATACACCCATATTTAAACATTTATTCTAAAAAGATATCTCAAAGGAAAGTTTTTGATTTTGACACCAATATGCATCGTGATTTTTGGATATAGATTTGAAGTTTGCAAACATTTTTCAAGCAAAAGGGGGCTGATTAGGTCTTATGTTTGCTTAGTGTTTAATCTTTCTTGAAATTTCATTTTATTGCATAAAATAAAAATAAATATAAAAATATATAATGAACCATGTTGAATCAAAATTTGAACTGCTGTAAAGACATTTTTGATTTTAACATAGTTTGAAAACAATCAAATCATATTAAGTTGGTTCAACATTTTGACACACTTTGAAATGTTTTATTTTAAATCGCATTAAACTTGCCCGAAAATTTAATTTATTTCAAAATTATTAATTGTTTTAAACTTGTGTGCAACACACCGAATTAACAAGTTTGAATTGTTTGTGTGTGGTACATGCATTCAAATTTCGAATCTCGTATGATCCTTCCGGGCTTTCGTACATTTGTACTCGAATAAAAACAATGCGTCTCTAAATGATTTTTGAATTGCTTTTGACTGTACTACGGTCAAATGCCCTCCCGTGAAGAAAGTAATTTCTGAGCAAACCAATGTTATGTTTCTATTATATTGGAAGTCACTGTGTTTATCCGTTTCATATGGCGTATAGTATTTATATGGTGGAAAATTTACTGAGAGAACCACCATTCAAGGGAAATTAAATGTGATGCTATTAGCTGTCTGTTACTGACATCCCAATGCGACTGAATAGGTAATTGCTGGTTAAGAATTATCACTATTTTCCTTTTAATGCCATGAAGATCGTAATCGATATAATAAATATCCCTTACGAATCAACATGAGTTGCTGTTATATCGTTTCCATCCTCACTCCATGTAAGCGTTTGAAGGTTAACGATAAATCTAATAAATTAAATTTAAAACTTCTCTTTTTTTTAAAGAAAAGACCCGACCCTTCCGTACGCACTTCATTCATTTCGGGATGCCACTAAGTGACAGCAACTTGTACCTGTATCAGTATTTATTAGCGATAAAGCAAATGCTATGACGACGAATTGTTTTTTAAAGACTTGTGCAATTTTCATAGTGTTGTCCGTTTCGAAGTTTTGGTGAAATTTGATGTGAAATTCATTGTTCATCTTCCGATTCGTAAAAAGTCATTTCCGGTGAAAGTTGATAACTCACAAATAAAAACAAGATGGACAACAGGAAAGGTCAAGATGACATATATACCAATTAATCAACGCCACGCCAAAAAATTACATAAAACAGCATACAAGATAAATGTAAACACAACATACAGTCCGGATAGTCTGATGTGGTAGAAATACTAAACAGTGGTATCTATCCTGACACTCTAGTGTATAAAATATACTATAGACGCACCGATAAGAAACTATACAGCTACCGACCAATATAATGCAAGGAAGAACGTCTGGAAAGGACAATATTACTTTTGAAGTCAATATAATGGTTAACAAGGATTTTTCAATGAACTAACAAAGATAACAAGCACCTTAGAGTTCAATAAAATTTATCATTTGATAATGAATAATACAAATGTTGTAATTCCACTGGTCAACTTCGTCGTAGAGAAGAAATCGTTGAACTTCGCAAAGGTTTATCTGTAAAGAACCTATACTTTATGCTGCTTGTCTTGAGTTCTTTATTGGTATTGCAATCGCACAGGGGTTTTTCATTGTATTCGGGTATTTAAATCGCCAGTGGTTGCAATTGTAATTGAAATCAATTCTTAAATTTCATATCCTTTTCAAATTATAATTGTGTTAAACAAGCTATTCACATGCAACATACATGTTATCCATTTGATCAAGATAGTTAATCCTATTCGGTACCACATGTCGCATATCTTAGATACATGTTCCTGGATTAACATTTCTGTAATTCTTTTTCTCACACGATTATGCTGACATCTAAAAATTAACTTATATATTTTTTATATAATATGTAGCTGAATGCAGAAGATTTTTTACGTTGTCTTTTATTATGATATCGGTGCCTCGGTGGCCGAGTGGTCTAGGTAGTTCGTCGTGACTACTAATGATCACTAGCTTGCCAGTTCGAATTTCACCTGTGACGGAGTGTGTTCGTCTCCGATCTTAATTGACAAACATTACCAATATTCCTATCGAAGGTCGGTGTTTCTCTCCGGGTACTCTGTCTTCCTCCACCAATAAAAGCTAGCCGCCACGAAATGACCAAATTTGCTGAAAACGGCGTAAAATCTCAACTAAACAAACATATTATAATTGTAATATGCAAGTTATTCACAGGCAACATGCACGTTATCACTATGATCAATATAGTTAATCCTGTATGATATCGTAGATACATGTACCTGGATTAAAATTTGATAAAGATTGTCTGTCACATTGTATCTTAAACGCCTTTTCTGGTCTTGTTTATTTTTACTTTGATTTAATTATTATTATCACTATAAACTCCACCCCTCCCCCGCCCCGAAAAAAATATACTAAGATCAAATCAAGACATTTTGTCTTGCAGCCAATCAAGATTGGCCAAGCTTTTTCTGATTGTTTTAGCTTTTGTGTTTTTTTTTTTTTTTTGCAAGTTGTATGTCTTGTTTTGGCATCGAGTTTGTCTGAATTTGAAGAAACCAAGACAATCAAGATTAAAGAAAATATAAATTGTCGTTTAAAATAAAAAAGGAATTATTGTATCGATGCGGAAATTAAGAATCTTACTTCTTTTTATCCATATATGGTTATTTACTACAATTTCAACAGCTTTAGTTAGTATAATAAATGTATTAAATGGTAGACACTGGAGAAATGATTGTTAAAAGAAGTCTGAATAAAAAGATGTAAGATACACTATAAGTAAAGACAGAAACAGCAATGGAGGGAAGCAGGGATTGACAACAATAAAATTGTTACCTGAATATTTAGAGAGAAAAAACAAGGATACATTTACATGATTTACTTTGAGATGTACATGATGTAAGATGCAATTTGATTGGCCAGTTTACGTCGTTTCTAAAACTCCTCTCAAAATAGAAGCACCAGCTGCCCCAAACAAGGTTGAAAACAAGGTTAACTGTATAACTTTTAAAAATTAAAACAAAATTCATAAATAATTTAAAAAGAATTATATTGTTTTTTTGACTAAATTTTAATTTAATTACCTTTTACATATAACAATCAAATTTATTGTTCCGTATTTCTTCCGACTGATATAAATACTTGTGAAAAATACTGCTGTTATACTAGGTTTATTGGTCTTCACCGTCGATGTAAAAACAATTTCAAATTAACTGCATCATTAAATGGTAATGTAATATCGGTAAGGAACCTAACTTCATACATCTGCCCGTCTATACTTTTTTTTTTTTAGATATTTCTGTCATGTCTTTGACTGCTATTCTAGTCGCACAGTAGGCAAGCAAAGTTTTTAGATATTACAATCAGGTTGTGATTACTGTTCAAATCTTGTCCCAATAACGATGTTTCATGTCTTTAATAAATATAGTGATTAACATTCGCTCTCTCCGGTTTTCTGACACCTTTAATTAGATTTGCTTTGTTGTTTGAGCAAGACCTTTTCAATATACAATTCAGACCAACTTTGGGCAGTGTTCAGGAAATTTGTATAAATCCCAAATTAGTGATAGTTATACTTATGCGTTGAATTTGTGTATATCATGGAAGGTTGCCGATTATTTTTCTGTGTATCTAACATGTTTGTGTAACTAATTTTTACACATAAAACTCTCTTAGCTTCAGCTCAATTGTAAATAACTGCATGCTGTTTGGTATATCTTCAAATTCAATACACACGGCTCAAACGGCTGGAAAGTTGGAAACAAAACTCGAAAAAACAACAACGTTGTATTCGTTTGTAATGTCTTCACATGTATTTGAATAAAAAAGCAATTATTTGAACATGAAAAAAATATTCTGTAATGGCTTAAAATTGTAGGCGATTCAGCATTGGAAAAGAAAAGGATTAATTATGTGTACAGGAATCAAAAGATTTCGTAAGCACTTTTATTAATATTTTACACAAAATATTTTACGATAACTGTAGACCAACATTATTTTAATGTACCAGAATCATACTTGATCATGACCATAATTTTATTCCTTTTGATCGAAAATAAAATAAACAGAAAGTAAAAAACCGGACTTCCATGGATACACCTTTTATATTATGCATACTTAACAATGCCCATTCGCGCACGTCCATGAAAATAGGTTAATATGTGATTTAGGAAATTTATCAATAAGTACATGTATAATATAGGTCTTCTTTCATGACTTTGCATGGAAGACCCGGAACATTGAAATAATCCTGAAATTATTTATGGTCCATATGTTGTCAAGTCCTTTTGATAGGAAGATGCAGATTTCTCTGCCCAAGTTTATCATTTGACACAAAATAATAAAGGTGTTGTAATTCCAATACAGGTCATGTAATTTCACTGATAAACTTCCGCATAAAGAACAAGTCGTTAAACTACGCACATGGTGCATCATTATCTGGTTATATTGCATCGGTATAGAACACATACTTACACAGCTGCGTCCCCAGACAGTTTTTATGTCCTTTATTGATATTACATTCGCAAAATCGGGGTGATGTATTCAGGCATTTACAGAGCCAGTGTTTATAATTGTTTTCGAAATTGGTTATGTAATTTCACATCCTTTCCAAATTATAGCTATGCCAGTGTAACTAGTCGCAGACAACTTCCGCGTTATTTATTTGATCAAGATAATTAATCAATCGGTATCAAATAAAGTATATCGCTGATACATGTATCTGGATTGTTCAAGATTTGCTGTAAACACCCCCTCCCCTCCTCAAAATTATGGTGACACCTAACAACTATACTCTCCCAAAAAAAAGAAACACGACATGTGAAAAAATATGATTTCCTGCAAACTGTCAACAACATTTTAAAAATAGGCATCACATTACACTGCAATTTGGCACACTGGTTGTTCAGATTTTAACATTCACTAAAATGTCAAAATTTATCACATTGAAGTCAATAGCCTTCAGAGGACGTTACTTCAAATTTAATATTTGCTGTGTAACAAAACACGCACCCGTATTGGCATAGACACTTGTAGAATTTGCGGGCTGGTTGATGACTGCGCACCGGTTGATCCAAATCATCCCATTAATGTTCTATTGGGTTCAAATCTGGTGATTTTGACGGCCACGGGAGAACTGTTACGTTTTGGTTGACTAGAAAGTCAACAGTAGCACGAGAGAGCTATGTGCGGCCGAACGTTGTCGCGCTGAAAAATTATCCTAAGGAGGTTCATTGCGGGCAGCATGTGTGGTCTCTGTATCGAGTGGCGTTAAGGTTGTCGGGGATATGCAACAGTTTAGTTTTTCGGGCGTAGGATATGACACCCCACATCATCACACTTTCCTTCCGAACCTCTCATTTCGGCGTTTGTAGACACGTGTACACCCCTCTCATTTCTGCAACTTGGATCTTGATTCATCGCTGAACCCGACTCGCCTCAGTTCTGCAGATCCAAGCCCTAACTCTTTTGCTCAGCGAACCCTTGCAAGTCGATGCCCGTGTCTCAGTACTGCGCCAAAGTAAGGACGAAAGCGGATTTCACGGAGACGGATTCTGATAGTCTGTGCCGATATTAGTTGGAACACTGGGACATTTGAAGCTGCATTTGTTGCTGTCATGGCCCGGTTTCTCAGGTGAAGTAACCGGATGTAGCGATCTGTGGCTTCTGATATGGTCCTAGATCAGCTAGAACGTTGACGGTAAGCTGTTGAGCCTGATTGCTAGTACCATTGCCAGATTCTGGAAATCGTTATAAAGTCTAGCGACAGCATTCTTTGATTCACTGGCCTTTAGACGACCAATGGTGATGTCCCGGGTAGCTGTGTCTATTCGTGGCATATCGGGGCAGGGTCGAGAATCAATTTAACGAATGAATTCATGCCAACGTTTATGTGTCTTTTATACCCATTAAGCAATGATTCGCACGTGCAACTGCCCTTCTTATTCCTGTACGCCTTCCTCGTGCAGCAATACAAACGCTGACCCTAAAAGGTCACGTGTGATCAAGAGTCACTATCAGGATAATTAAATTATCGGACATTTAAATTTTAACATAATCATGTTTTCAAATCTCAATCACGCACATTTTTTTAAAGAAAATTCATGTTTTGAAAAACAATTTGGATGTTTTGTTTCATTTTTTGGGGAGAGTATATGTTGCAATGTATGTATCTTTTATTACACTAGGTCTATTCCATATACCGTTTTTTTTTGGCTAAAATCATGGATTTCAATGTTTAGTATGTTAAAATCTAGCACGTTGTGTCAGTTTTGTGTTAAATTTTGCCAATTTCTAAAAAAAAAGAAAAAAGAAATTGAAATAAAAGTTAATGTTATTAGAGTATGATTATTAGAAATGTCTTGTGTAATGGTATTAATGTTGTCTGTACAGACTGTAATGATTGACAACTTATAATTAAAAATAAAATTATTGTTTTAAAAATCTTCATGATTTAAATTGTTATGATCAGACTCATATGATAACAACAGTTTACCTTTAACAAATTAATTTTAATCAACACAGATTTTTTGATTCGGTCTTAAATTTTTGTTTTTTAAGGTATCCTTATCAAGTTTTTTGTTAGATACACATGTGTTTTCATACGTTCTTCATAGACAATTTCCCTTTCATGAATGAGTACCAATTCAAAATTATACCTTTTTGGAAAATAGGTTCGACAGGTATAATACAGGTAAGTCAAGGGTATTATTTGTCTTATGTTAGTCACATATCGTTTTCATAACAGGGATTATAATATTCTTCCGTTTATCCACATTTGCACGCGACCCTCTCTGGCATGGGTAGTTTGACCAATCAATTCTTTTGTCGTATCTATTGACCAATCAGACGTAACGTTATTTAACTTCATCGGCAGTGCTAAATGAATTTACCTAGGTACAGGAAAACCGACAAAAAGGACAAATATACCTAAGGAGCAATCAAAAAAACGTAATCCATTGGACAGACAAAGCCGGGAAGACAAATGAACAACCACAAGCATGACAAGCACAACAAATAACACAGAAAACTAAAAAACAATGAACAACACGAAGTCCTATAAAAACCAGGAGTGAACCCAGGTGCTCCGTAAGGGTAAGCAGTTCCTGCTCTGTATACGGCACCCGTCGTGAAGTTCAACAAAGTCAATCCGGTGGAAGTCACAAATCGGTGGAGGCACATGAAAGGTTACGACAGTGGGAACAGGTCCAACATAATCTTAGATATTGGAACACTGTAATGGTCAATTAATTCATGATGACGACCGTAAAATTTCTTAAGTGATGACATCAACTTATCCCTGATAAAACCCTGGTTTACAAAATGAGAGGAAAAATACACCTAAAAAGCAAATCAAAAGAAGCAATCAATTGGACAGACAAGCCCGGGAAGACAATTGAACAACTAACAGCACAACAAATAACCACTGAAAACTAAAAAAAAAACAATGAACAACATGAACTCCTCTTCAAACCAGGAGTGAACTCAGGTGCTCCGGAAGGGTCAGCAGTTCCTGTTCTGTAAACAGCACCAGTTGTGGAAGTCACAAATCTGTGGAGGTTCATGAAATGTTACGACAGTGGGAACAGGTCCAATATCATCTAAGATATTTGAACGCTGTAACGGTCAATCAATTCATGATGACGACCATAAAATTTCCTAGGTGATGACATCAACTTATGCTTGATAAAACCCTGGTTACGAAGCTTATGTGACAGCAGTAATCCTCTGTGTCGAAAATCAGGGTAAAAATAGGTACTTATACTCGTTCAAAAGGGAAAAACTGGAAAATCTTCAAATCATTTTTAAAATTAGTGCCTTTTCTCTCGTTCAGCTGCGCTCCAATCGGGAAAGACGTGAATATTGAAACTCGTTGAAATTTTTCCAATCCTCACTATGAACTAGGGTTACCCCGTAAGAACTACTAATTATCTCCCCGTAAGACGTAACTATATATGGGAAGAAAAGGGATGTAATTTTATTTTGCATAAGAACGAGTATTCACACATAAATGTAGAGTCATTGCAGTTCTTAGCGATGTATTGTAACTTAGTAAAATTTCTAAAATCTTATTTAGTACTAGTTTGAATACCAAAGAAATGATGTAACAATCAAAACATATTATAAATACACATTGTAGCTACTGGATGAAGCAAATGGGGGAATGCCGAATAAATGAAACAAATTGGGGTAATGCCGAATAATTGACACCGTATCTGATACCTATCTCTATTGGGACAATGATTCATGTACATGTATCATAGCCTTTGTTAGTCGTGTGTAGTTTTTTTTTTAAATTTTGGTTCATTTGTATGTTTCGGAGTTTAATGTGGCGTCCATTTCGCTGAACTAGTATCATGCATTATTGTTTAGGGGCCAGCTGAAGCCCACCTCCGGGTGCGAGATTTTCTCGCTGCGCTGAGGACCCATTTGAACCCTTGGGCTGTTTCCTGCTCTTTGGTCGAGTTGTTGTCTCTTTGACACATTCCCCGTTTCCAATCTCTATTCTACATGTATTATTGATTTACTTGAGATATAAGGAGCCATTTTATTGGTCTGCGTATTTCCATTATTAAATGCGCGTTCTCGTATCAAAATAAGAAAACTACTACACTGTACGATATATAGCGACCCAGTCGAAAAATATTTTCCGAAATAAAACGGACGATAGCACAAGTGCCCACATATATTACCTAGAATACCTTTTATATCTGTCAACAGGTTTTTCATTCTGATAAATTATTTAGTATAAAGAATACAGTTGTTTTAAGTTTATTGATTTTCCACTTCCGCCTTGGTCTAAATATACCTTTACCTTATACAGCTACTTCTTTTATGTCCTTTCTTGCAACTCCAGTAGCATATTATGTCTGCAATGTAATCAGACATTGAAACCATCTTTAAAGTTGTATTGTTATCGAAAGTGGTTCTGCAATTCATTTGCAATTTATTTTCGTAATAATATAATTAATAGTAGGTAAAGCACATCTGATCAATTTGATATAGGTCGTCGATTTAATTATTTGACGTTAGATGTTGAATATCTGAGGTATATTCAGTATTTACGTACTTTTCTCATTACTATGATGACGTTTGATAAATATGTTTCGTAATTTCAATACTGTCTCTATTTCTGTATACTAGTAAATTATAACAAATATATGAATACATAACTTGTATATATTCTATAGACCAGATTTCAGAAAGTTTTGTTATGTTGTACAGAATTTATCCTGTAATATGGTATCCTTGATACATTTGTACATCAGTGCAGTTGCTGGAAGTACATGTGTCATTTGTGCGTCTCTTGCTATAATCTAGTATTGGCACTCCTGTACCACTTATATATCACCAGTAAATGATTTTTGATGTTTGTCGTCTTTAAACATACAATTGCGACCAGTCATAACCTCTCGTCCAAGTTGTTTTTTAACTTGCAGACTGGTTCACGACTGCTTTTGGGACGGTATCGTTTCATTTCCGCAATTGTATGCAAATGATCTGGGCGTGTAAATATGTGGTATTATTATTTATAGTGTTACAAAAAGACTTTACTGAAATTTTAAGTTGGGATTTCTTATTTATTCTAAATCCTGGCTGTTACTAGAACTGTTCTAGACTATGACTGGTTATAGAACTGTTCTAGACCATGACAAGTTAGAGCAGTCAAAATCGGTCAGGATTCTGTTCTAAAGCAGTTAGCAGAACTGCTCAAAGTTAACGTGGTGAGAGGTTATGTCTGCACCTAACTGTACCTATCGTGATTTTCACAAGCTTTGAATTTTCAGACAAAATTAAGATAACAAGATGATGAAAAGATACAAGGTCAATCAAGTCTTTTTAAGACCAGTGCAGATCTGTTCATAAATATACTGCACTGAACCGTGCTTAAGTGGACAGTTTTAGTCTTGATCGGTCCTGACTTAATGCTATTTGGTGTCTTGATTCTGTCTTGTTTTATTAAATTTATTTCAAAATTCGGTAGTGCAGAGAATCAAGAAAGGTATGAAATATAAGACCAAACTAATAAAACCTGTGATACTAGAAGTTTCAGAAACATGTATGATGTCAAATTGTGTCATTATTTACATTTAAATGAAATTTCAAACTTTATTACAACGGTTTTAATCAATCTACTTGCTTATTTCACAATTGGTATCCTTCTTATTTGCCATTTATAGTTTTTTAATTTAAATCAAAGTTTTATACTGATTTTAAATCATTGCCGTTATCATGTGTCACATATATATATTAATTACTGTCGTGCATATAAATTGTAAATTGACTTTCTTGACAGAGCAAAATTAAAGACTAAGACAAGGCTGTGTTCAAACTCTGTTGATATCATCACTACAAACATTTTAAGATCGTCTCAACGACTTGATTGATCGATACCAGGTTTTTAACTAATAAATTGACTCGTCAAGACTACCAGATTTACCTCGCTTGCAATTTGCTGTAGAACGTGCTCAGGTTTCCGTGGCACCATATCTCACTTCAGGTTTTACGTGGGAGTTCGCAATGAAAATTCTAAGTTTTTGTGCCATCTTGTTCTTATTTTCGACGATCAACTTTTTCTACTCCTTTGGTTGTGTTTTCCATCGAATTCGCCTTGTCCTTGAAATTTTGTATTTTAGAATTTATACACTGACTTATTGCTTCGATAGTATTTTTCCGTACTTTTTTTTGTACTTTTTTTGTATACAATTAAAGTATTGCAGTTATAATTTGTTGTGTTGGAACTTAATGACCTTTTCTTAAATTATTCAAAAGCTTGTACTTTAAGCCTAGAAATTCCGATCGTTGGATTTTTAACTCAATTATTCTTTTTTCAAAAGCAGTACAGCTTATAGAATGTAACATGAATATAGAGATGACTGCATCAGTAGACAAAGAATGATGATATGGTGTTATAATTAGAAATGCCTGATATGTTAACTCTGAATGGAAATTCCAACAAATTACAGTGCTATGAAAATGAAGCTTATCACCGTACTTCAACTCTTTTATTGTGGAATGGATAACAACTACATTGTGAAAATAAAATGTTTTCCAATAGTATAGATAAATATATTCTGTTTCTTCTCTCCCCAAGTGTAATTTTCAACAAACTATATGGATCCTCAATATTAGTTGAGCTATAAAACAATCCTTGATGTTTTTTACCGAACGAATTAAATCTATTTTCTTCACAAATAGGCGTATGAAACCAATCAGATATCAACAAAATAAAATTACCAGCATAGTGTATAGTATTGTATATAGTATAAAAATATAAAATCAGAAAGGTGATATCCAAGTATTACTTTCATTTTTAGATCATATGACCAGGAAAAGAGAGCTTATATACGAAAACGAATGCCGTAGGAATAAAACTGTGGGCACATTCCACAAGAGCAACAACCAACAACAAGGCGTGTTCGCGAGAGAACATGGAAAAAGCAAAAACACCCAACAAAGACAAAGCAAAGGAATACAAAATACATACTTTTTTGTGCCATCTTGTTCCTATTTTAGACAATCAACTTTTTCTACTCCTTTAGTTGTGTTTCTATCGAATTCGCCTTGTCCTTGAAATTTTGTATTTTAGAATTGCACACTGACTTATTGCTTCGATAGTATTTTTCCGATATTTTTATATTTTTTGTATACAATTAAACTATTGCAGTTATAATTTGTTGTGATGGAATTTAATGACCTTTTCTTAAATTATTCAAAACCTTGTACTTTAAGCCTAGAAATTCCGACCGTTGGATTTTTAACTAAATTAATCTTTATTCAAAAGCAGTACAGCTTATAGAATTTAACACGAATATAGAGATGACTGCATCAGTAGGCAGGGAATGATGATATGGTCTTATAATAAGAAGTGCCTGATATGTTAACTGTGAATGGAAATTCCAACAAATTACAGTGCTATGAAAATGACGCTTATCACCAAACTTCAACCCTTTTAATGTGGAATGGATAACAACTACATCGTGAAAATAAAATGTTTTTCCAATAGTATAGACTAAATATATTCTGTTTCTTCCCTCCTCAAGTGTAATTTTCAACAAACTATACGGGTCCTCAATATTAGTTGAGCTATAAAACAATCCTTGATTTTTTTAGCGAACGAATTACATTTATATTTCTTCATAAATAGGCGTATGAAACCAATCAGATATTAAAAAAATAAACTTTCCAGCATAGTGTATAGTATTGTATATGGTATAAAAATGCAAAATCAGAAAGGTGATATTCAAGTATTACTTTCATTTTTAGATCATATGACCAGGAAAAGAGAGCATAAATACGAAAACGAATGTCGTAGTAATACGAGTATGGGCACAGTCCACAAGAGCAACATCAAACGACAAGGCGTGTTCGTGTGAGAACATGAACACAGCACAAACACCCAACAAAGACATAACCAAAGGAATAAAGCACTTCCAAAAAACCCGAAAGTGACATAAGAAAAAAAAGCATGCTCTGTTTTGTTAACGACATCTGCAAAATTGCAATAAAAGGAGTAGAACTATTATTCGGAAAACGAAATGTCAGGCGACAACAAGCATAGTTGAACTAAATTTAAGTCAACAATCTCATCAAGCTAAAACAACATTATTGACAAGTGATCTGTTTGCGTGTTGTAGTAAGCTAGACCGCAGAGTATGTACCAGAAATCAATGAAAGTTCGTAGCCATCACATGAACCCCGAAAGGGAAAAGGTCAGGTGCATCTACCAATTAAGCATCTCCTGCAAGTTAGAACGCCCAGTAGACATATGTACGCGATGAACATGCTATGGGTATATTGTAAAGTATGTATCACGAAATAACAGAGTAAATGCGTAGCTCAAATAGAAATAATTCAAGTTTAATCAGCTAGAATTCTAAATGTACAATCCTTTGAATATTATCAATGATAAAATATCTAAAACTAGTCCGAAATTGATACTTAAAATTTACTGTTACAAAATTGTAAAATTTGTGAAAACTAAGGAGTACACAAATGTATCTCTTTTGTGCATAGCTCTGTCCTTAGACTGTTTACAGTTTTTTTTGTCATTTCGGCATTTGTGAATTTGCTCTTCATCCTTTTGAATTTTTGTATTGGTTTTGAACATTTTAGGCCTTGAGCACAACTGATGAATCATAAATCGACGAAATGCGCACATCTTGTGCATCAATATTGGTATCAAAGAATCGTGTTTGCACCCCTACAGGCCACTGGAACAAAAATATTTGTCTTGCATAAACACACACACATCAATTGTACCAATCCGTCATTTATTGCTTTAATCTAAACAGATAATTTTATGTCTATAGAAATACGATTTCTCATATAAATTTTTCAATCAATTGCACAATATAATAACTGAAAAAGTCGCTGATTACTATTGAAAGATATTTATTTTTTCATTGTAAATAGAGATGTTCCGTTATGTAATATTTTAGAAGATAATGAAGTTTTACACCGTATTGTCATAATATACTCTCCCGAAAAAAAGCGCAACATCTGAAAGAAATATTAGATAACATGAAAAATAAATGGAAATGGTGAGCTGTCAAAAGGGGCGTAAGACGACTAAAATGTATAAAATACACCAGTCGAATAAAACCAAATATAAAATCGTAAAAAAACAACAACAAACTAAAAAGTAAAAAGTAAAAAATACTCAACGTTTCGACCGATATGGTCTTGATCACGAGTGTGAAAATAAAAAATAAAAATAAATAGGTGTTGACTCTTTGAAACCCAGAGCAAGACTCAAATTATTTACTTCAAATTTTCAACATCGATTCAAATACAAAATTAGCATCACATTGCACAGCTGAAATTTGGCACACTGGTTGTTCAGATTTTAAAGTTAAATACAATGTCAAAATGTATGATATTAAATCCCACAGCGTTCAGATGACGTCACTTCAAATTCGATATGTGTTGTGCTCACCATTAGCCTGTAAGACAGCATGGACCCGTGCATAGACTCAATCAATCGACGAATATGGTCGTGTGGATTTCTCACCCATTCTTAAAAAGAGCCTGCTGCTGCCATGCATAGTTTGTGGGAATGTTTGACGACTGCGCACGCTTCCATCCAAATCATCCTACACATGTTCTATTGCGTTCAAAGCGGTTGATTTAGACGGCCAGGGAGCACTGTTAAGGTGGTACCTAACACTACAGGGAGATAACTCTGTAAAATCAGCTAAACGTTTTAATAACGTTGTGTTGTTAAGGGAATATTAAGCTTTTCAATGATCAGTATTAGTGTTTGTCAAACTGTTATACTATCAGTGTAATTTTTCTGATGAATTGGTTGGTTCAAATGTTTTGAAATTTTAAAATTTTTGTCAATGGGTGAAAGTAAATACTTTGTCAAAATTTTATGAAAATTAAACGAGCCAAATTAATTTTAGTGAAAGTGTTGGGTACCACCTTAAGTTCTGGTTGGCTAGAAGGTCAACAGTAGCACGAGATTTGTCCGACCGAGCGTTGTCGTCCTGAAAAAATTCCCTACAGAGGTTTATTGCAGGCAGCGTGTGTGGTGTCAACACCTCATCTCTGTAACGAGCGAGGGTAAGATTGTCGGGGATGTACACCGGTTGAGTTTTTCGAACCTAGGATATGGCACCGCACATCACACTTCCTCCGCCGATATTGTCGACCTCAAGGACGGATTTGCTTGCGAACCTCTCATTTTGGCATCTACAGCCACGTGTACGACCATCTCTTCTCTGCAACTTGAATCTTGATTCAACGGTGAACCAGACTCGCCATCGGGCCCTTGCAATTCGATGCCGTCGTGTCAGTACTGCTCCAAAGTAAGGATGTCTGTCGCGTAAGCCGTTTTCACAGAGACGTTAACTGTCCGTGCCGATCTTCGTCGGAGACCTCGGACATTTGAATTAAGCTGCTTCTTTTGCTGTCACACTCCGGTTTCTCAGATGGCTGCTGATGTGGTCCTGGGTCGGCCAGAACGTTGACGGTCACCTGTCGAACTGGATTGCTGGTACTGTTGGAAGAGTCTGGAAATTGTGCTCCGTTGAACATTATAAAGTCTAGCGATTGCTTCTGTGATTCACTTGTCTTTAGACGACCAATGACGATGTTCCGGATAATTGTGTCTATTCTTGGCATATCGTAGCAGGATCGAGAAACAGTTTAACGACTGAATTCAATTAAACAGTCATGTGTCTTTTATACCCATTACACCCGCGTAAAGATAAGCCATCATTCGCACGTGCAACTGTCCTACTTATTCCCGTACGCTTTCCACGTGCAACGTTACATAGGCTCACCCGAAAAGGTCATGCATGATCAACAGCTACTATCAGGATGTTAAATTCAATCATGTCAATGATAGGACATTTAAATTTTAACATAATCATGTTTTCATGTCTACATCACGCATATATTTGAGAAAATTCCTATTTGCAAAACAAAAATGTTGGATGTGGCGTATCTTTTTTTTCAGAGAGTATATCTCTTAAGATTAAAAAGCATCTGCATTGTACAAATACAAATGCATGTAGTCTGTCCGTTAAGGAAATACAATATAGCAAGGGGGGGGGGGGGGGTGTAATAACGTAGTGTATAAATACATATAGTGACATCATATATCTTGCAAGGGAAGCCCTAAGAACGCTATTAAATTTGAGGTTTTTCTTAAATATATTCTAAATAAGCAAATGGACAACCACTTTTTTGCAAACAGAAATTGATTTCTTCAAGATTATTATACTTACAGTAAAAGAATATATCAGTAGAGGATTGTTTCTATATATATTCATCTAGAGTTAAAAAAATCGTCATCAATATTCCTTATTTGTCCAAAATTTGTCTATGTACATCGGAATATTTTAAAAGACCTGATGTAGTTATCTTGTTACATGTAAGTTAAACAAAATGTTTTTGTGAAAATCCTAAATATGAGAAATTAAGGGGTTTAGGCCCAAATATACCACTATAAGTGTTAAGTATCGTTGAAACTAAGTCATGAAGGTGCTTTTTCTTTGCCTTAATTCGCCTTAAAAATGCCAGCAAACAATCAGTAGTGGAACCTCATTGCATCGTATTTCATTAAGACAGCAAAATTGGCTTCATCAAAATTTCCTGATTTCCGATTACAAAATTACATGTAATCTCAAACGTTATGTGATGAAGCTATGGAATGACATAATATGCAAACTGTACAGCATATTTGATACGACAGATAGACAATTGGCTTATATTTTCTGAGCATATTTTTACAAAATTTATCAAAAAGTTGAAAATTGCGCTGTCAAATAAATAAATTCATTATGGAACTAATGGCTTCACATTGCATTTTTTATCTTTTAAACGTTGTTAATTGAATATCAGTTTACGACATAAAAACTACTTTTGTACCGTAATTTGTTCGAAGTTATTTCTCTCATGGGTAAAGTTATACGTTTGATTTTTGCAATAAAATGTTTTTATTACTACATTTGGTGTAAAAGGTTTTAAAACATTTATATTATTGGTGAATTACTATTGAGAGCATGGGAATGACCAGAGATTAGATTATTTTTATGACACAGTATTTTTTGTTATCATGCAATAGAACAAACATCGTAATCAGTTATAGGTCTCCATGCATGTTATGGAAAAAATGATTCACAATGAGTCGTGGGCGAGATGTCAAATTACTCGTCAATTACACTAAATGATTATGTTGAATCTGCAAAACTATCAATTAAATGTTTAAAGTTAATATTTTCCGATACCAGATATAAACTAATGCAAAGAAGGATTGTAGCACAATTTCATAGTCAATTATTTCTGCAAAAATAAGATATAGATTTTTTTAAAATATTATCAACTATTGCAATATCTAAACAAACAAACAAAAAGCGAAATCAGGAAAGGTCAACCAATTAATCCCTCAGACAAAAAGACCAAAACACCGAAAAAACGGAAACGTAGAAATAAAGAAAGACAACCAATATAACAGGCATGACAGGTAATATGAGACAATTTTGAATTCATATTTTTCTTTAAACTTAAATATTAGTAACGCGGTATTAAATTTTCTAAAAGAAAAATAAGCAACAATGACTATTTTAAAACTGGAGATAACAAAATTTTTTTTATGAAATTTCAAAAATCACAAATATTGATATCGATATTTTTGTATGAAATCAGTTTTACCAAAATATTACAACAGATGGCCTGCATTATATCTTACTATCTACACACTATTCAGTTTTGCAGAATACTAGTATATTTCATAAGCATATTGAATTTGCGAGCAGATTTACATGTAATATCGTCTCCCTGGCTTTTTCATTTTGCTTTATTATGTTTGTACTTATACATGTTATACAATTTTATAAATAATGCGCATGTATATTGATGTTAAGAACTGAAGAGTTTGAAAGATATATACACGAAAATGACGAACCTGAATCTGCCTCAAACGTATCATGGTTTATACATGGTTTAATAGTTCATATATCATTGGCATTTCAAGATACATTTCTGCATGTATAACATATTCAAGATTTAAAGCACAAAATTTCGTCACATCGTAGATTTTTAGTTAAGCAAAAGAGTTCAAAAACGTAAAACTTCTAGAAATCAAACAAGCAAATTAACCGGTTCCTTATTACCTCATTAAGGAGTATCTCCCTCGTACATAGCTATATCCTTACATGGTTTTGGTTTTACTCCTTTTGGTCATTTTGGTATTTTTGAAATTTGTTCGAAAACCTTTTGGATTGCTGTTTCGGTTTTTAACATTTTAGGCCTTGATGAGTCGTAATTGTACGAAAAGTGCATCAAAGTTGGGATCAAAGAATTGTCTTTCGCATGAAAAATCGGGGATCCCGTTTTTTTGTTGTTGTTATTTTGTATTCCAAGATTTGCCATGTATCATTTATCATTTTTTAAAGTTATTTTTGGCCAGAAATGATAACAAAGTCGTTGTTTACGGAAGACAAAGGGGAATGTCTGAGTAACACTTATTTAGACCAGGTTTACATTTAAGTTATGTTAATCCGGATCAACTTAATTTGGATTAACATAACACCTAATACAGTGTTCAAACTATGAATTATGGGTTGTTACATCCCAGCTCCTTTGTTCTTACAAGGGTGATCTGAGGCGGATCACCCCTGCCGGATCACCCTAACAAGAGTTCTTTGTTACGATTAAAGTTAGCGGGAACAATTTATTCACGATGAAAACTTAGAAAATTTATGTAGAAACATAAATTACATTTAGAAATTAACATTAACATTTTTGAAAGAATCTACGGAGATCCTTAGTATATTGTCCAGACGCCTTAACCACTAGACTACGAAAGCCCAAACCGCAGAAGTGTTAATTTTACCTATATAAACATTTTGTTATGGGTTCCAATATAATATATATAGAGTAAATCAATAATATATAATAGTACTGACATCTTTACTTTAAGTTTGTTATTATTTATCTAGAATGAGCTGGGATGTAAAATCTGAAATGGTGTATCTGGCCCTCGGGATAATCTTGTACAGACACACCCCGTCCTTGGGGATAACTATTACGTAATCATAGTCTGAAGATGATGTTATTTAACTCACAATAACCCGAGTTAACACGGATTAATCTGGGTAGTGCGAACAATCCCGGGCTATATAGATGTGTATAGATCTTTGGTACATGCATTCAAATTTCGAGATAATTTAGTTATTCTGTTTATTACATTGAAACATTCTATGTATACAGAAGATTAAACGAGAAAATGCAAGCTTTTGGATTATGCTTTATATGACTCCGCGTCGACCTTTGTCTAGCAAAGTGGTTGGCAACGGCTACTGTAACTGTCCTAGAGTTAAATATGACTTTTGATTTCACTGTGTGAATTATCGGATTTGATTTTACACGGAAAACAGTATTTCATCACACTCAATGTAATAATAACAAATAGGTACAAAAACACATGGATAATAAAACTCTAAATGGGCAAATTGCTTCCCACACAAACTTATACCACTTAAAAAATATAGAATAAATTGCACAATTTTAATTTCATAAAATGTGCAATATTGGAAGTCGATTAAGATTGCACAACCTATAAATTTCATAGTTATTTTTATACCTTTGATGTCTTGAACTTTGCATTGGATATTTTTCTCCGTTTTGAAGGCATGTGTTTGACTTCAACATGACGCTTAAAAGCTCTTTTCTTTGCTAGAACTTTAAGCACATGCATACATGTCATATATTCCCTCTTGAATCTTATTTCAGTCTATTACTCCCGATCAGAATAAAACCTTAATACCATCCTTGTCGAATGATGGGCTTGACGTTGGTAAAGGACAAGAACAGTTCCATTTTAAGAGCAATTGTTTGTGAAGTAACAGAAAAACTTCTTTGTTACATATGTTCTGTCAAAGTAGATCATCCTAAAATGTCTGTTGTATAACAGTGAGTGACTTCAATTTCAGTATATCAATCGAACATTTACCTCGAACTAGATAACCCCAAAACGTACTATCTAGAACCTAGTGTTAAATATTTTTTTTATTATCATAGAAATATTTTGCATTTATTAAGCTATTTATGAAGATTTAATCAAACATACCAATTTATTCGTTTTGACAACACAGCTATGAGACTCATTAACGTGTGACCAATTACTCGACGATCTAGCCATTGTTGCTAGCCGGAGATTCTCAATATAAAACTTGAGTATTTTACTATAAATTATTCACAAGCGCTTTTGTACACTTAAAGAAAGGAAAGTTCCAAGATTGTTACATGTGTATGTAAATGGACAAAGTATAATAAAGATGATATCAATTAACCTTTTCCCCTTTAATAAATTCCATCTATAATAGAAAAAAGGTCTAACTGATTACAATTTATCATTTTAATTGTTTTGTTAAATCAATGTAGATAGCTTTTAAAAATCTATATGTTGTTGATCCCCTTTCTAATAGATGACCCATTAATCTTTCTTATTTTGTTTTTTTTTTTTTTTTCATTCACTATTTGATATTAATATATATCTTTCTATATATGTTTCTATTCAACCCTGATCGCATTTTACAATCACATTTAGGTGTAACAATGATGTCTCTTTCGATTTCAAATTTTTATTCTTGGTATTCAGAGACTGACCAAATTAAAAATAAATCAAGTAAATAGAGTATTTGCATCCGATTAGCCAATGCCATTGTAGGAGCAATTATTTCTGCAGTGACAGAAATAAAAACGTCTTCTTTACATGTGTTCTGTCAGCGTAGATTATCCTAAAATATCTTGTATTATATTTAGCTAGATGGTAACTTTTCTATTTCCAGTGTATCAATCGAACATTGATTTTGGACTAGAAACCCAAAGAACTTACTGCCGGGGAACCTCGTATTAAATAATAATTTTTTTTATTGTCTTAGAAAATCTTTATGTTAATTGTCATTGAGGAATTTATTAAGAATTAATCAAGCAAATCCCTTAGTTTTGACAACACAGCTATGAGGCTCATTCACTTGCAATCAATTACAAGCTACAATGAAACTCGACGATCTAAACTAAGATTCTCAATACAAAACCTTAGTATTTGGATTATAGGTTATTCACAGTAAAGGAAAGGAAAGTTCCCAGGTTATTATATAAATTGACAAAGTATATTGCAGATGACATCAATTCGTTGTCAGGGAATATACAAAATCCCAAAATATTCAGGGATTATGTATATTCCCTAATAAGACAAATTCGCTGCAACACATGTAGACGATTTTTGTCAATTTTGTTTCACTTTTTTGTAATATTGAACCAAAACCGTTCTCAAGTCATATGTACAGCAAAAAATTCGTGTTGGTTCTCAGTATCCATTTCGTTGAAAACCTATCTGAAAGACGTAAATTCAGACAATTTGTGTCAAAACTGTCTCCAGAAGCAATATTGAGTTATTTAGAAACATTTTAGTAACCTACATGCATTTGGTAGTTATTATTAGCAAATCTTTAGAGACCAATACCAGGCTATACCCCGACAGATTTTGAACGGCTTTTAGCGACTTTTATGAAAATGGCTCTTTAAATGAAATACTGTTTAAAGCATAAATAGAGTATTTGCTTCCCATACGCCAATGACAGTTTTTTTATATCATAAACCAATTAAATTAGATAAAATTTCATTTATTCCCTTTTGATGTTTTATTAAAGTCTACTACTCCGGAATAAAACAAAACTTTAGTAAGCCTTGTTACACTGTGGGCTTGACATTTCCATTTTAAGAACAATTTGTGAAGTGACATAAAAACTTTTTTATTACAAATGTACTGTCAAAGTAGGTCATCTTAATATATCTGTTGGCATCTTTTCTATCTTAGAGTGTATCAATCAAACATTAACTTCAGATTAGACACATGTACCTCCGGTTATTGTCTGGGAACCTCATGGTATATAATTATTTTTAATTGTCTTTTTCATGTCAATGAAATGTTGAATTATTTTTAGTACGACTACATGGGCATATAGTGTTTTCTAAAGAAAACGTTTTTAAGGTTTATTAAGTGTAAGTTTGAAGATGCTTTTATAAAGAAAATTTTATTCTTTATTATTAGTCACACATGTAGTTCATCTTTATAAAATATGTGAATATACCACTTCTGTCGTGAATGAATACCGACATTTGTTAGCAACTTATCCATATTTTATTTATGGATTATTACATGGCATTTTCCATATCGGCCGTGGTATCATCCCGAGACTCCCATATCGGCCTGAGGGCTTTAGCCCGAGGTCCGATATGGGTCGAGGGATGATACCAGGGCCGATATGGAAAATGCCATGTAATAATCTATAAATTTGGCAAATTCGAAGGTAATATTCGAAGGTAATATGATGTTCTCCATGATCTTGTTTAGTACTGATATTCATGACATTTTCATTAACATGAGTTTCACTTATCATATGATTGACATTCTCGAAATTATCTATTTGCCTAGTAATATCTTCAAATTCAAGAGTAGAAAGTTCTACATCTCTAGCTATATCTTTTTTGACATTTGCTGCTGTTTCTTTAATGAAGCGAAACTGTAATCATTAATTGATTGGACGTATTGGTGCCCAGTCAATTGCATTATTGTAGTTGGTTCTACATCAGAGTGTAAGAGTGAAGTGACAGTGGTCTTCCTGGCACTTTGATTCACTTTGCGACCCTCAACACCTGCTTTTTCGGCCATTCTCCGTATAATGTTTCCTAGTGTATTTTTCCCCATTGGTTGCTGAGAAAACCATATCTTTCTACTTTCTGTGTCTTTCACGCGTAATACACTTAGATAAAATCTACACACTGGAGTTAGCGAATCTGAAGGTCTCCTTCGGATATACTCC
The DNA here is from genome assembly GCA_028015205.1 of Mytilisepta virgata. Classification (NCBI taxonomy): domain Eukaryota; kingdom Metazoa; phylum Mollusca; class Bivalvia; order Mytilida; family Mytilidae; genus Mytilisepta; species Mytilisepta virgata. The sequence continues at coordinate 75,941,924 of CM051521.1, forward strand.
TTGAATACCTTAACGGGACAATAGGGATCATCTGAAAAGTAAAAAAAAATCATCACATTTTTTGTTCGGAGAAGGAATATTAATAAAAATCTTCATCCACACTGTATTAATCAATGCATCTGGATTAGCTGAAAATGAAATAATAAACGTTCCAAATTATCCTTACACTTATACATATGCCATGTTGTTTATTTCATTAGACTTAGTAGTACTATGCTTATTTTTATCACAGGTAAAATTTATGGCAAGCCGTTTTACTATTTAGTCTAAGATATCTAATAAAATTTATAAGATATCTCATATAATTTTCTTTATATCTTATAAATTATATGAGATATCTTATAAAATATATGAGATATCTTATATAGTATAAAAGATATCTTATAAAAACTAGATTATATAAGATATCTTATTTACTATATGAGATATCTTGAAGTTAGAATAAATAGTAAAACGGATTGCCATAAAAATTCTAAAAATAGGACACATTTATTTTCCGAAAACTCAAAAAGATTCCAGGCACAATAATTTTATTTTAATAAGTTACTGTACTTACAGACTCCTAGAAGTCCTTTGATGTATAATATGTCAATCTCATCAGCGGTGAATGGATCAGCTTTTCTTTTTTTATTCCTAGGCCTTTTGATTTTAGTTGTTTCCTCTTTGCTTGAAGCACGTCGCGTGAGTGTGCAAATTCCTTGTCCTTGAGGACGTTGACATTAGATTTTTCACTGAGATATCTGCTAATTGAGGACTGAATACATTTGAGGGTGTCCGGTTCATATTCCTCTTGCTTTTGGTTACGAACGTGTAGGAAAATTCTATCCAGGTAGTTGTCCAAATCGACTGGGGTAATTTCTTCAATTGAACAGAACTCATCCACGCTATTCAACCATTCAGTAAATATCTTACGGTCACTTATAGTTTTTCTCCATGTGTTCGGATTTTTCATATCATCCACAAACGTATGAGTGTCGTTTTCAGTTACTTCTCGAAACCTGACACCCTCCCCAAGCTCTGCCATGTTTTGGTTTGCAGACGACCGGAAGTGCGTAAAATTTGAGGGCCAATATGGGGAGCACGTGAGGGCTGATATGGTTTTTACGTAGAAAGTCCATATCAGCCCTCGAAAAATCCATATCAGCCTCATATCAGACCAGGGCTCTGATATGGGGCGTGAAAGCATTGTCATATCAGACATACAATTCTGAACATATCATTTCTAAATATGTGATAATCATTTTTATCCCAAATTGCATCGAGGTCTCAAACAAAAAAACAGTTTTGCACATTACATGTAAGAAGTTCTTGTTAAATGGTCTGAAGATAATTACATGATATTCTAGTGATTCTTATGAAAACAATGAAGCACGACCATGCATATCACAACATCTTTTGAACATGATGAAATGAATTTTGTCGAAAATGCAACGAGACAGGATGTTTAACGCTGTAAATATACAGTAGATGGATACAAAGGTTCCAGGAGCCTGAATAGTAATCATAGAAAGGAATTAAACATCCTATCAAGCAAAGCCTTATCAACTGCATTTTGCTAATTTCGTTTACAATAATAGAAACAAACTTGTGAATTTTTTGGTCCAGCAGACATAATTCTGAAAGGCGATCACTTATATACCATTTAACCAATGTTTGCTATCATTGACCCAGAAGGTTCACAGGAACAGATTTTGAAGTATATTTTGGTTAATTTGTAGTGATTGCGACCTTATTTATTAAAGGTTCGGATTCATACATTGTTTTGAAAGGAGACCAAATAAGGTTTTTTACACTAAATTTTGCTTTGAATTGATCTAATTATTCTGAAGAAGAAGAACTGCAAACGTTTCAGTATTTTAAGGACATGTATTACAAAATATAGTAGCAGTGAACTATTTAATACTGCATTTGATTTAAATAAATAAGTAAAATAAAAAGACACCGGACGGTGGTAAAACAGTGGACATGAAACTTTTGTGTCATAAATACAAGATATTTAATAACTGAGAAATTGTAAATTTTGGTTATAATAATACTACATATTACAGCCAATTTTCTATAACAGTACGGAACATTATCATGTGTTGAATTCACGTGTACGGACGTCTAAACGACATACTAATAATGAAACTATAAACAGAAATTAACTAAAGCAGAAAATGATTTATCGGAAATTCGTAATATTTCCTTTGACCCGTTTGCCTAATGTTTTCGAGTATCACATACAGACTGTATCACTGAAAACATTAGACAATACATTGTGTGACGTAATGCGGAAGGATCTACTTATCTGATCGTCCGATGAAAATGAATTGCGGAAATTATCGATGACAAGTCGTCATTTCACGCAAATAGTCAATATTTTCCTTTCCTATTCACTGTCAAGAATGTTTTTAACGGTTTCGCTCGTTAAAATGTTCTAGCCGAGAGCAAATTCATGCAAAGATGTGATAATTACACTCTATACACCCTATACGATGGTGCCACAGGAAAGGGAAGTTCATCATTGGAAAATTAAAATCGTCCCTTTTATCATAAATTTTACTACGTATCTCTCCATTTTCGAGACTCATAGTAAGATCTAAAAAAAGAACAGTCTTTATTATTCTAGAATAGATTTGATTAGCTTTGTTCAATTGTACATATAGCTCTTTTGGAGAAATGTCTTTTGCATAATTAAGAAATTCATGGTTATCAACAGTAAGTACATCATCAAGATACCTGCAATTGTTGTTAAACATATCAATTAATTTATATCATGATTTTGTATTTCACCCTCAAGGAGTTTTTTCATGAAAGAATGTTTATAAAGATAAGTCGGCAATAAGAGGAGCATGCACAGTTTGTATCCATAGGAATCCCAATGACCTGTGAATACACAGTATTGCAAAAACGAACACAAATGTTGTCCAACAAGATGTGTAGGGACTTGGTCATGCCATCGCTTGTCCAGCAACTGTAATGCGCACACTTTTTATGACTGAAAAATGCTTTAAAACTGTTACAACAAATATAATTTAAACCAGAAAATTTTTTAAAAAATCAGTTAATAAGTGCACTCAATTTTTCTTTGATAAGATCCCGAGGAAGGGTTGTATATAATGTAGAAAAATCATAACTGTCCTTAGCAGTTACTTGATGATTTACTGTTTGTAATTTATCCAAAATTTTGAGAGAATGTTTTACACTCCAAAAACAATTTAATGCCGGATTTTTCATAAACTTTGTTACAATAATTAAGGACAAGTTCTTTTATACAGTTAAGAGAACTTGTTGAAAAAAACAGACAATTTAGTGGTGGTACATTTGCTAGAGGCAGAAATAAAACTAAATTTGTATGGAATTGTATGTAATTTAGGTAACCAGTGCACGGTAAGAACATTGCAGTGCTGAGTATACGTAGGGGCTTGGAACTGTTCAGTGGCCTGAATGTGTTGTTTAGTTTCTAGAAATCTAGGTTCAATGGAAGTGCTAGAAATATCTAATTCCTCTCCTGAAACACCAATGCAGTATTTTTTCAGATTATCACAGTGTTATTAGCGGCCTTATCTGGTGGAACAAAGACAAACATATCACCTGATTTACTGAGTTTGGTTTTTATTCTAGGTAAAGGTAATTTATTACCTGTCTCTGTATAGTGTATTTGATAGTACTCAATACGTTTCTCTTCAATACTCTATTCTTTTTATTTACTCCTGAATTTAATCAGTGCATGATTGTTACATTGGGCCGGGGCCGAAAAGCTATATTAATATCAGCGGGGCTGCGTCATCAGTATGCCACATGCCGATTTTACAATATTAGGGCTGAGTTGGTTAATAAAATTATCAAGGAACGGGTGTTTTTATAATGGCCGTTGTTATACGCCCCCCCCCCCCCCCCCCCCCCATCTGTAATAATGGCTCTTGGATGTTGTAATGGCGTTGCCTTGGGCCATTAAAACCCTCTTCTTGCCATTATTACAGACCCCGGACAGGGCAATTATAAAAAAAACCCATTCGTTAAAACTACATGTGTATAATACCACACGCATAAGTTGCTAAAATACGGATCCGAATTTAGTTTCTTACAACGCTGAATCTTCTGTTGAAAGTAATAAGACAAAAATAGTATGATAAAAGTGGTAATACATCAAAATATATTCTTTCAATTAATTTTATTACAGATATTAAAATATGGATCATTCGAACTAAAGATATGTTCCAAGTTTTATATTATACCACACAAAGTGGAATGTGCTTTAATTGTTTTGTATTTTAACAGTTGTGCTTATTAATTCACTATTTTATCTTTAACCGGTTTTCCAACACTGATCTCGAGCACAGCTGATGAATTGTCAGTCAACGAAACGGCCATACAGTGCATCAAATTTATTTCGGTATTTTGTGATATGTTTTATTTAATCAATAACAAGGTTGATTAATGTATAATCATTCAAAACCAATTAAACCTCATAACAGTTCATATTTCAAATTGTAAACACATGACGTTTTAACAAACATACTACACAATATCAAAGAACATATGTTTCCATGCTTTTTTAGAAGTTCACGATAATCAGGTTTTTTTTCCATATCCATGTGACTGCAATGCGTACGGCTGACAAGTCAGCCGACCCCAAACAATCTCAAGTCCCTGCTCATGTAAACGGCATGTTGCATTTGGACCTTTTACTATTTCAAAAGAGTAGAGAATTCTTTCAAGGTAGCGGACATATGTATTTCAATTTTTGAATAGAAATATTGCGTAACAGAGATATAATTACACAATTTCAGCATGTTTACTTTATGCGTACAAATTAAAAGTTAAAAAATATTAAAATTCAAAAAAGTGTTTGACGTCTCTAGCACAATATGGTACAAGTACAAAATATATGTACACATGTACAAGACAAGTTCGTCACAACCGGGCATTTGTACCAACTACCTTGACGCAATCTTGTTGACTTACAATTGTATGTCACCTCGAAGATACTCTCTTACTTTGTTGGAGAAGAAACCGTATCTTTTCCTATCAACATACCTTTAGTTTCTAATATAAGATGTAGCCTGCACCTGAACGAAGAATGAAATATAAATAATAATTTTTTATTTACAAAATATATTTAAAATTACAGTGATTCACGAATACTCTCATCAAGCACTACAAACGTTAAATATTTACAAGTGGTCGATCAGCTCTGAGATTTTCTCCTCCGTCAGTCAAAAGATTTGGAACACGCAAGTTGAGCAAGCCTCCACGAGACGGTCAGCTGAGCCGGTTTACATCTAGTGTACAGTTTTTAAAATACGTACAATGTATTACATGCAGTATAATGTATATAAATCCACCTTTTGCTCAGTGTGATGCTGACTTTACGAAATCATGTACATTTCATTTAAGGGGTACTCCAAGAAATCTTTCAAAAGTGGGGGGGGGGGGGGGGTGAGATCTCATAAAACATGTTTAAGCCCGCTGCATTTTTGCGCCTGTCCCAAGTCAGGAACCTCTAGCCTTTGTTAGTCTTGTGTGTATTTTCTTTTTTTAATTTTGATTCATTTGTATGTTTCGGAGTTTAGTGTGCCGTCCATTTCGCTTAAATAGTATGCATTATTGTTTAGGGGCCAGCTGAAGCCCGCCTCCGGGTGCAGGATTTTCTCGCTGCGTTGAAGACGCATTGGTAGCCTTGAGCTGTTTTCTGCTCTTTGGCCGGGTTGTTGTCTCTTTGACACATTCACTGTTTCCATTCTCTATTCTATTTCACTTTTATTTACCGCATGTTTTGTATGTTGCATGTTTTTTGATAAAATGAGTGTTGATAAATAGTTTTCAGAGGCATAATTTAGATTTAATGCAATTTCGGGAGCCTCCAGTAGAAAAAAAAACCGTCTTAAAACTATAGATGCCATCATATCTTTATGGCCGGTTCCCAATGCGTCTCAAATTTTACGTGCAATAAACAGATAAGAAAACAAATCTAATATTTACAATACTAATGAGAGAACTGATGTCTGCTGTTTGAATTTAATTCCAATTTTATATTGAAGGAAATATTAATCAAGAATTTTCCTACTGCCACTATATCCTATTATATAAAGAGGCGTGCACATCACGTAGTTATTTTGCATTTAGACGTTATCATGGTTATATGGCATTTTTATTGTTCATTTTTCAAATCTTAATGTTTAGATTTTCAATACCATACAAGATTACCCAAAGTCATCTTTTTTGTCATTCTATGAACAAAGTAGATTATGTAACATTTATTGTTCGCGTAGGAAGCCAAAGAAGAAAGATATCTATTTAAGACATGTAAGGAGTAAATTACCAAGGCAAATTATGTAAGAAAATATCAATTTAAAACATACGCGGATGGAATACCCCATATCCGTTCTTTTGCTGATAGACTTTCAGGTTTTCTTTGTGGTCCCGGTTTATGAAAGGCGATTATCTGTGAACTATTGCTAGCAAGTTTGATTCGAGTTGGTCCTGTGTTTTCAGAGAAAAGGATCTTAAAGCGACTTTGTCAACGATATATACATGTATTTAGGCTGTTAAGATCATTATGTATTACAGGCGTGGTCACAATATACACAATTTGTAAAACTCTAAGAATCAGGTTCCACTCAGTCTTGTCACTTTGTAGGCGAGATCCACTGACACAACTTAAAAAAGACGACAAATGACCATTCAGAGAAATATCGGATTAGAAAGAATAAAATGAAGTAATATTATTGTTACAAATGCGGCTCGATGGTTATGTTAAACGGCTTTTAGTTGCATTGGCTTTGTCGTGGAATAATAAAGCAGGTATTCTGTACAGAATTGTCAGTATATAACAGTTATATGTATTTCCTTACAGGAAAACCTTACATTTTTCATTTTTATAACCATTTCGTTAAATTGTTTAATTTTCTGAATAATAGGAATCTGATTATTACAGCTTTAAGAACTCTTCAGCTACAATACATTTTAAATTTGCAAAAAACTTAGGAGCACCTATAACCCCATTATAGCTATGTCATTGGGTGGATTTTTGATCTTGAGCGTCAAATTTGGTATAGAAGATTTTATATTTTTTGGTAAATATTTCATTTTACCTGACCAAAAAAAAAAAACATAATTCAAATTTGACGGAGATATTTTTTTTAATAACTTGTAATTATTAAATTTTACAAATAAAACATATCAATAAATGTTTATAAATACTGTTCTAAAAATTTCCAAGTAATATAAACTGTCTCAAAAGTTGGATAACTTGTATAACCGACAATTTAAACTGTTGTTAAGATTAAATTACTGTAAAAAGGAGAGACAGGGCTGTTAGATGGACCGTTTACTCCCCAGTATAAATTTCTAGGTTGAGTAGCTCTGTGCTCTGATCAGGTGTTTCGTTATCAGATCCAAAAAAGTAGATTACAAGACTTGAGAATCCAGAAGGGTTAATTTCTACCTTCTGCAACCAAACAGAAAATTTTCAATGGTTCGGAAAATACCACAGGCTACTATGTTTTTGAGATATTACATTTTAGTTCCGATCCCGTGATCTGAATTCCAATTTTACTTTCGTTTAATAAATTTGACCATGCGTAGATGGTATATATGTAGTACAGTAGTACGAATTCTAAGAGGATATTATATTTTGAAAATCGATAAGAATACATTTGATGAATGGACATCTTTTACCCCTTGGTACTTTTTCTGAGCGCAATGATTGACGATATGAATTAGGCATATTACAATATACATGTGTATAGGTTGCTTTTTGAAACGATACTTTCAGGATGTGATATTTCAAAATCTAAAACGGAAACAGTTGAATATCTGTTTGAGGAATCGGATCATATGTAACAAAAGAAAATGAAGCTCTGACAAATACGTTTTAGGAACAACGGGTTCTTGAAAAACCCTAACTAGTTAGAAATAAAAAGACGGATTATCAGGAAGTCATGCAAATTCATATATCTTATGCAATCTGAGAATTCAGTAATTATTGTATGTTGTCTTTCAATCTCGGAGGTCTCTTACCAAATCTTATAGACTATCTTGACATTTCCACGAGGAGTTCCGTTTAGAGCAAATTTAATTAAGATTCATCTTGTCATAAAAATATTAAGAATATAAGGAAAAGCTATGTTATTTATGACATTCCAACGAACATTCGGGAAGATTAATTATGAGATGTTTAATATTCCTCCATAGATAAGATATATTTCTGGCATTGATCAAAGAATGCTCGTCTGTTGCTTTTATATTGTAATCAGATGATTAATTGAAAATAACCATGAAAACCAACGCAAGCAGCGTGATATAAACAGTACGAATGGAACTCGTCGTTTATGATCTGTTAGTTGACAGACTGTATGGAATTGATCTATCAATTTCTCCTAGTTTGGTTCAACCTTACCTGATTTATTTATAGTGGATTTGGAATCAACTTACACCAATGTACTCTGATCCCTCTCCACGTTCGGTAGCAAATCCGAAAAGACATTGTAGCTTTTACAGAGACTATCCTCGCAAAAGGTGTTGATAGGGCGTCGAAAATTTAATTTCTGAAATTTTCACCCCAGAGGGAGTCGAACAAGGCTTCTTTGGCTTCGTAGTCCAACGAATTCATTATAGTTGATAAGGAATCAATTTGTAACAAAGGACATCTACAGGAAAGTGTATAACGTGTTAATGGTGTTACTCGATTTTTTCCATTTTGGCACTATGCCAAGGACGAGCAACATTTTTCGAGACCCTCCGCGCAGATGGCACCACTATATATATAGCATGCCGCTACAGTTATTAACCAGTCATAACCTCTCGTCCAAGTTAACATAGAGCAGACGAACAGCTCTGGTCAAGAATTAGAGCAGTCCTGATCCACGAATGCTTTTTAGAACAGCTCTGGTCAATAATTAGAGCAGTCCTGGCCCACCACTGCTTTTTTGACGATATTGCTTCATTTCATCAATTAATATAGAATTGATCATCATCATCATAATACGACCCACCATCAGACATTTGGTCAGAGGCCATCCCTTTTTTTTATGTATAATTTCTTACTCAAGAAGAAAGATCTTGAGTAAAAAAAATAAATAATAAAATTAACATTAATAAATAAAATAAAAAATAATAATAAAATTAAAAAAAAAAATTAAAAATTAGATTAAAAAAACAATAATAAAATTAAAAATTAAAAAAATATATATTAAAATTAAAAAAATGTCAGGTCAGTGATACAATCCATACCATGAATGGGTGGGTAACATGATCAATTCTATACATATAACATTGTTATAGAATTTTTCTAGACATTGACAGGTTAGACCTGTTCTAGACCATGACAGATTGAGCTGTTTTTGACCATGAAAGCTTAGAGCTGTTCTTGGCCGTGACAGCAGACTGAATCGGCCAGGGTTCTGTTCTTGAGTAGTCAGGATTCTATTCTAGAGCAGTTTTAAAGCAGTCAGCAGAACTGCTCTAAGTTAACTTTGTGAGACGTTATGTTTGCACCTAACTGTATTTCGCAAATTTGATCCCTGAAATTTTCATCAGTGGCAGGAATTGAACCAAGGACCTTTGGCTAAACAATACAACATCGCTTCCTTTTACACCTTCTGGGGTTTTATTGTGTGGAGTGAACGGTCTACTTTTGCTAACCATTTCGTCGTCATAAAATTATCAAAAACAAAACAATTGAATTCACTGGAAGTCGAAACTCTTTGAAAAAAGAAAGATTAATCCATGAAAGTAAAATACCCATATCTAAGAGTCATTCGTAAGGAATTTTAAGAGATCTTCCTCTTTCAGATAGACAATCTGCTAAAAGTGCTAGCTTTTGTGTATTGACACCATTCGGTGGATGTGATCAGAAACTTGAATCTTTATAACCTTAGGTAAAAAAATGTATTTCAGTTCGAATTGTTTTCTCTCAAATTTGATCACTGAAATTATCTTCCCGAAAGGGAATCTAATAAAGGACCTTTGGCTTTGTAGTCCGATGCGCTAACCAATACACTCTCAGCGTTATTTGAAAGAGAAATGAAATAGAACTGAAACGCTAATGTTATTATTTTAGTAGAGTTTAAATTGGCTGGTCATAAACACTGATTAATACCAATTCTTAGTGGGATCGAAATGTTATACACACGTGTACCGTATTCTATTGCGTCCTGTGTATATACTGTCCTATCCTGTACAAAAAGCAGAGGAATGTCGGACTACAAAAACAATCCGAGAAATGAATGACATACATGAAATAAAGTCAATTCATCGGAAATAAATCGTTGTAAACAAAATAATTCATAAGAACAGGCAGATTTCCTTCTACCATTTAATTGATGAAAAATTCGACATTTGGATTTAAATTACTGATAGTTGTAATTGTTTCAATTTCTTTGTATTGATTTGTTAACTGCAAAAGAAATCCTATCTTCAATTATAATGACAATGACAAATGTTAAAAGCATGTCGGATTTTTATTTAAACGGAATAAAAACTTGTTTTCTGGAATGTTTAGTCACTTCCTATAAACTGATAAATCAATTTGTGCCTTTGTTAGTATTGTGTTTTTTTTTTTTTTTTTTTTTTTTTTTTGAATTTTGGTTTATTTGTAGGATTTGGAGTTTAGTGTGACGTCCATTTCACTGAACCAGTGTGCATTATTGTTTAGGGGCCAATTGAAGCACGCCTCCGGGTGTGAGATTTTCTGGTTACCTTGAAGACCCATTGGTGGCCTTGGACTGTTTTCTGTCCGGTAGTTGCCTCTTTGACACATTCCACGTTTCTATTCTCTGTTCTATTGATCAACAAAAGAAACATTAACCCTTCCACTGCAAGAAAGTCTTTGCAGAATAAACGTACAAATGCATACTGAAAAAAATGATTAAGTGACTCTATCATTTTTATTAATATGCTTCCTACTTCTTTGAACACAACTCGCATTAAGGAAGGGAGTTTCTGGACATCTGTTCGTCCCTAGTTCGAAAATATTACTTCTTCAAGGGGGTGCGGGATTCTGTTCAACAGCATCGCCAATGTTTATAGATTTTCCTTGTAAACACATTGTTTACTAGTTTACCATTGGTACAAATGTGTATAAAAAAGTTTCAACGCCCGGTACCTTGCATACATTTTATGAAATGAAGAAGGGCTTTGCGACAAATTATTCACTTAATGAAATTTAATGTGATATTTGAATATAAACAAAATTGTGTGCGCAGAAATGAAATTTGGGAGAATATAAATATGCTGGTCGTATCAAACCTTCGACTTTTATTTTTTACATGTGTGGTGTATTTTCTGGCGGCCTACTGTCAAATCCTGTACAAAAAGTAAAGGAATCTCGGAATACAGAAAGAAGCCGAGAAATGATTGACATACATGAAATAAGGTCAATTCATCTGAAATATAAATCGTTGTAAACAAAATAATGAATAAGAACAGGGGAATTTCCATTTAGCATTAATTTCATGAAAAATTCGACGTTCGGGTTGAAATTACTGATAGTTGTAATTGTTTTCATTTTTTTTGCAATGATTTGAAACTACAAAAAAAATATATCTTCAATTATAATGACAATCATTTTGATTAATATGCTTTTTACTTCTTTGAACACAAATTGCAACATGGAAGGGCATTTCTGGACATCTATTCGGACGTTCGAAAATGTTACTTCTTCAAGGGTTGCGGGATTCTGTTCAACAGCATCGCCAATGTTTATAACGTTTCCTTGTAAACATTTTATAGCCTTCCTACTTAAGAAAATGAAACTTTATTAATAAGTACATGTAAACATGTCTCTTATTGTTTCCCGTGTAAATATTCATAATTATTCTGAAAAACGTAAATCATCGTTACTAAAATGGTAAAAGTGGGTAACAAAATAATGCCAAGTTCTTTGTATTTGTGATCAAAAATTGAAGTTGCTAAAAAGACTGGTACAAGACTCTCTAGACTGACATTTCCTTAGGCTCCTCTATGTTATACTGGAGTTAAGTCGCCTTGTCATGAATCGATCAAATATGCACGAAAAATCACAAAATTAGCAATTTTCGGGTAAATTCAAAAAACGTGTCGACTTCGAACAGCTCAATATATCTTGTTAAAATTTGAAACATACTTTATTAAGATACATGTAAGTATCTTTCAATGGTGAACTGCTAGTCAATGGTAAACATATAGTTTCAACTCCTATTTTGTGTTTTAATTTTACCTTTGACTTAATGAAAAAGGTCAAGTAAAAATACTGGTATACCATTACTACAAACTCGTATAAAAACATTTCAAAGCCCGGTACCTTGCATAAATTTTATGAAATGAAAAAAGGGCTTTGCTAGAATCCTTACTGATAAGAAATTTTTCACTTAATACATGTAAAAAATACGTTATTTGAAATGAAATGGCGCGCGCAGAAAAAAAAAACACCGATGTTATCCTTTCGGAGAATATAAATACGTGTATGCTGGTCGGAAACCTTCTACTTTTATTATTTACATGTCTGGCGTATTTTCTGGTGTCCTAGTGTCAAATCCAGTACAAAAAAGTAAAGGAATCTCGAACTACAAAAACAAGCCGAGAAATGAATGACATACGTGAAATAAAGTCAATTCATCCGGGATATAATTCGTTGTAAACAAAATAATTTATAAGAACAGGGAAATTTCCTTGTAGCATTAATTGATAAAAAATTCGACGTTTGGATTTCAGTTACTGATAGTTGTAATTGTTTTCATTTCTTTGCAATGATTTGAAACTGCAAAAAAAATATATCTTCAATTATAATGACAATGACAAATTTTAAAGGCACCTAGGGGTTTATTTAAACGGAATAAAATACCAACTTTCCTGGAATGTTTATTCACTTAGTATAAAACTGATAAATCAACTTGATCAACAAAAGAAACATTTATCCCTTCCACTTCAAAAAAGTCTTTGAAAAATGAGCGTACAAATATATGCTGAAAAAATATTGACATGATTAAGTGACTCTAGCATTTTGATTAATATGCTTTGTACTTCGTTGAAAACAACTCGCAACGATGCACTAACAACCTCAGTGTTAACAGGCTAGCGATCTATAGTAGTCATGTAACTAAATTTTGTACAGGGCATGATTTGTCTTCACAAATTATATACCAAACCGATCGGGGATCTAACCCGGATCATTTTGTTCAGCGCAGCTAATGGAGAGTGGTTATTAACCTGTTACGATTTTACTATTGTTATCGTACAACACGGAAGCCCCGTTACACTTACAAACGACGAGACACTGAAGTCTTCAAAAGAGAAAATTGTGTACATTGTAGACATGTAAATAAATATATATGATACGATAACAGGTTCTTACCTTTAATGCTGACGCCATAATTTTACATTAGTCTTCTTTTTCTTGACGTGTGTGTGTGTGGGGGGGGGGGGGGGTAATCACTATCTCCATTTGTTCATTAAAATGGGATTTTTGCAAAATAAAAAGACAGGGTCACTATAGGTGAAGAAAATAAGCAGGATCAAGTATTTGATCCTAGCCTTCCATAAAAAACAAATGATTGCTCCCTAACGCAGAAATTCAGCAAATCAATGTTGTAAACAACTAAAAATTCGTGTACAAAGGGGACTAATTCAAACTTTTTTTGACGATCATTTTATAAGTAAAATATTTACGTTACGAAATAACAATCCAAAGATACTAATATTAGATATAGTAAATTTATACTTTGCTGTATACGACGCATTTCAAGGAGTTACCTCTCATGACAGCATTAAAACCGAAATATTTGGAAGATCAAAAACTTATTTTAAACAAGAAGTACTCATAACCAAAAATACCGAAATAGGAAGCCAAATTCAGCTAAGAAGATCTACCATGTGCAACACAATGAATGAACCCTTAGTATTTCTATGATTTTTTAATTTTGCTAAATACTGGTAATTTCTGTAACAAATCAATGAGTAATCATGTCAGACAAGTCTGACGGCTGGGTTGGGGAATACCCACGGGGACCTAGGATCCACCATGCAACGGCATCGTCCCAGGAGTTTAAATAAATATCAAAACAGCTCATACATGTACGAAAATATCATCCAAGGAATATACATTAAATGGTGAGCAGTCAAAATGACAGAGAACGACAGAATGCACAAAATTCGGAAAAACTACAGTCAAACCTGCCCTAACGGTCACCTTAATTAAGCAGCCACATGCCTTCAGCGGTCGTCCTGGAGTCCACCCAAATAGTTTTACGTGTTAATTTAACTCGAATAAGCGGTCACCTGTCTTACGCGGCCAGCGGTTACAAAAAATGGTACCCAAGCTTGAAATTTACCTAAATTAAGCGGTCATTTACCTTTCTATAAGTGTTAAAATCATCGTTAATTGACTTTCAAATCATCTTTAATTAATGGCATAGCTTAATTATCTTTCAAATTATCAATCTCATCATTCATTTACGGTCGATTGTGGAAAAAAACATCGTGTCATCTCAGTCGAACCGCCATATTTGTATGTTAGACAACGATAATATCTTGATCGTTCCGGACCGGAAAGCAAAATACGGATTTGCCGCTCAGTGTAAAGCTTGATAAAACGGTCACCTGTCTTATGCGGCCACTTTAATTTTGTCCCAATTGTTGCCGTTAAAGCAGGTTTGACTGTAACTGTAAGCAATAAGAAATACTTATAGTATACACATGTACATGTAACTAATCTTGAAATGGGAATACCTAAAAATCTACAACGAGTTACCTAACAACACATTAATTCACGAGTGCACGTAGAGCACGAGTGAATTATAAGTGTTTTTCGGTCACGATTTGTAGATCTTTGGTATTCGAATTTCAAGATTAGTTATTCTGTTTATTACATTGAAAAATTCTATGTATTCAGAAGATTTAACGAGAAAATACAAGGGATTATGGTTTTTATATTACTACGCATTGCATAGCAACGTTGTTGGCGACGGCAATTGTTACGTCACGTGTGGTACAATATAAATTTATATATACAACTAATTATACATCAACAAGATAATGTGTTATGATTTCAATTAAAAAAAAGAAATATAAGAAATATATATATGTATGAATATTGTGCCATAAGTCACTGAAGAATTGTTTTGATTGCCCGACATACTGCTGTACTACAAATGGACATATTTTGGGGATAATTAAATTGAACCAAGAATATCTTTTTTTACGTTGAAACATATTTATTTAATTGAATTGGATATGCATGACAGTAAGTCAGGTATAATACAAGTATTGTTTCCAAAATTTTCCTATAGTTGCCGAGGTTATTGCCTTAACTCTGCATGCAACAGTGGGGTCATTTAGATTAATCTCGTGGGCAATAACGGACCGGATACATGTACCACTAATCACACTGCGAGATATCTAACATGAACAGTACAACAACCGGTTAATACACCACGGGCTTCGATTTCGTTTCGTGTGCGCTCGCATTTGAGACTTGTCGATAAGATATTATGAAGTGAATTTTCCAATGCAATCCTATGTTAGGCACTGGTAGCCACCTTAGTTCACAGTTTTAATCATAAGATAAATATCATGGCTGCCAAGTTTGGTTCCCTTTTGTTCAGTAGTTTCAGAGTTAGTATTTCATGTTATCAGACACAGTACTGAAAGAGAACCATCCATCTAAGCACAGTCCAAGTCATCAGACACAACTCTGAAAGAGGAGCACCTAAAATGCCCATGCCTGCCAAGTATGGTTCCATTTGGCCAAGTGGTTTCAGACTTTTCAATAGCCTTTTCCCGTGTCAAACTAAGTTCGGCTGTGGCGGCTATCTTAGTTGACAGTCTAGGTCATCGGGCACAATTAGAAAACAGGACAATTGCTGCTAAGTATGGTTCCCAATCGCAAAGTGGTTTCCGACAAGACGATTTTTCAATAACCTTTTTCACATGGGATTCTATGTCAAACTAAGTTTGGCTGTGACGGCTATCTTGGTTGACCGTCTAGGTCATCGGGCACAATTTTAAAATAAGACCATTCCTGCCGAGTCTGGTTCCGATTGGCAAGGTCGATTTTTAATCAATTTCCCCATAGGATCTTATGTTAAACTAACATAAGTTCACTATGGCGCCCATCTTGGGTCATTGGACACACTTCTGAAAATGGACCGTAACCACCAAGTCTGCTTCCAATTGGCCAGTTGTGATTTTTGACGTGAAGATTTGAAATGGTTCTATGTTAAACATAGTTCAGCCGTTGTGGCAATCTTGGTTGACATTCCGGGTCATTGCTGCCAAGTCTGGTCACAGTTGGAGAAGTGGTTTCAGACATGAAGCTATTTATATGAATTTTTCGTAGGATACTATGTTAAACTAAGTTCAGTCGTGGCGACCATCTTGGTTTTTATATTTTTAGTAACTTCAGCCGTGTCGGTTAGAAGTCAGGGATATGAAAAACATAAATTTGAAAGGGGGCTACCAATGGAGCATTCCACCACACTTCGGTCCCAACACTGTGGTTTCAACGGAGAAGTTCTTTGAAGGAAAGTTTGCGACGGTGGAAGGACGGCGTCCATGGACGACGGATGCAAACTTACTGCAACAGATCTTATAGCCCTTTCTTGTTGACTATAAATATTTTATGACAAAACAAGTTTTTCTGCATGAGAATTTATTTTAGATTTAAAAATCTTTCTTCCCAAGACCTTCATGATATCCTTGTAGTATCATCATATTAAGCAATAAGATTTTTATAAAGAAAAACATAAACAAAATTATTACGTTGCATCTTTAGTCGAAGTTCGAAGAGCATTGTTCTTCATTTAATTATTCCTGCTTTTAAAGTTATACTAAATAAATATTTACATCATTTAATTTAATTAATTTTTTAGCCAAATTTCAAATTTATTAGGTTACATTAATGATGTTACATGTAATTGCGCAGTACTTATGTTAGCGAGACATTTAAAAGGAGCTGTGCTTAAGTCCAAACTGCACTACACTGAAGGCGACTAGAAATAGTAAGTAAATATATATTATTGATTATATCCATGGTCAATTTCATTATTTTAAAATTTATCTACTCATTAAAGCATTAAGTATTATATTAGCTCTAAACTGCCTGGTCCTAAAATTTGGTAAAACATTGGGATTTTTTTCCATTTTTGCAATACTTTAGCTTAAAAATTTGAGCCGTACATAAATTTGATCTTTGCATGAAAAAAGTTGAAAAAAAAACTAGTCATGAGCAATAAAAAATATTTAAATTTTGCTCCCACCTAATTTTCCCATAAAAAACCCGAAAAACAAAAAATCGATTTGGCGTGGTATTGATTTAATATTGTAGTAATTATAACAGACAAGCTTGAGAAAGCTCACTTTCAAATAAACTTAAATTTTGATTTTGAATTCACTGCAATAACAAAATGTGGAAAATAAATATATTATTTTTTATTTTTATGAATCAATAGAACAAGGATGTTACTTCAAGGTTTGTTGCTTATGCTTGTCATTCTCGGTACCACGTGGGGTGGACCCGTAGAGCAATCAGACGTGTCAAAGAAAACACTATATTGTAAGTGTACTTTTTGCCGTCATATAGGATTTGTTTTTAATTATCATTAATCAAATATAAATGTGTAATCTTCAGGATTTATATAGCTACAGTATATCAAGTCGATACCTTATTACACAAAATATTTCGACCCTCAGAAATTCGTATCTTAAACTAGTGGAGCCACCATGGGTCGCAAGACAGGAATTTTTTTCCAAGCCGACTGCCTTATTGAGCGCGATTTAAATGACTGTTACAAAAATGTAAAATTTGTAAAAACTAAGGAGTATCTTCCCCGTGTATAGTTCTTTTCTTAGATGGTTTTGGCATAACTCCTTCTGGAATTTTTGAATTTGATCTTCAACCTTTTGGATTATTGATTTGGTTTTCAACATGTTAGGCCTTGAGCACAGCTGGTGAGTGGTAAATCGACGAAATGTACACATTTAATACGAATTTAATATATATATATATTTGTATAACACATACAATATTTTTTAAAGTCTCTTTTATAAAATATACTTACATGACAAACATATAGGTAAATAATGTACAAAGTTCCTACCAAGTAATTATAAGACTGTAATAATATAATTTTACTTTCATCTCCCTCGTGAAAACTTTGTATTTGGACTCTACCATTTTAGGTTATTTTGGCATTTGAATGTTCATTGTGTTGAGTTATTATTTTAGCTTTTAAAATTTCCTACACTTAAATTTCTTTGTTCATATTTCAGATATTTGTTATGGCGGTCAATATATTTATTTCTCGTGGGTCTGCGATGGCGAGTGTGACTGTTACTACTGTGATAACGAATGGTACTTTGACTGTAGTTATAATTGTGAGTTTTTAGTAGATATATTGACGACAAGTTGTTTGCAGTATCATTAATACATGTGTTTGCTTCTGTATAGATAATAATCAGAAATAGTTCAAGATATATGAAATTGAGTTGTATTTTTATATAGTTGGTACAAAAACATATTAGACCAGTTTGTTTATCAGCAGGTTATCTGTCTTTTATTTATATCTTTTTCTTAATTTTATGTTTTTATTTATTCAATTTTATTCCTTTTATTTTTGTTTATATTACACAGTAGTGGCATCGATGACACGTACACACGCATGTAAATAATACTTCGAGATATGTAACATATATAAAATGAGACCTTGTCCCTGTTGACGTACCTCTATTTTGAAAAAAAAGTTATTTATCGAATATAATACCAATGTTAGTGATGGAATAATCTTTAAGGTATCTCTTTGTATAATTTACAAGAATTGTAGAAATTGATTTCCAATTATTGAAACCTTTACAAAGGTTCGTGCACTTGACATATTATATGTACAATGTAACAGTTAGATAATATTTTTTTCAGCCACTGACAAAAGAGAACTTAAAAAGCTGGTTCAATAAATGCTCGGGAGATTGCAAGCGGCGAAACAGTTGGACCAGGAACACAGCAACTGAATGAGAAACGTGGTAAGAAATCCGACAGTTTCGGTAACATGGTTCGTGGTGTGGCACATGGTTAAGGACAACTCGGATGGCTATATACAGATTTGATATGGACACAACCGAACGCATTTTCAATTGAAAAATCATTACTAATTTCTAATGTTAATCAAAAATTCATTTTTTTAGTCAGTGCATCCATTCTAAATAAAAATGTGAGCTCCATTTATTAAAATTTTAACATTTATTTATTAAGTAATAGTGTGATTACCCGTTCTAATGCACTGTTGATTGTAACTTAAATTTGCATTGGATGACGTTGAAAATTTTAAGCCATTAATTCTGCAATTGATGCCCTCTGAGTTGAGCTTCACATCCAAATTTCAAAAAAAATGTTTTTTTATATTCAAAATGTAACGCTTTCATTAGATTGGAGAAAACAGTATTGTATTTTAATATTGCCGGCTTCAATTTAATGTTTCGGTATTGTCCCGTGTTAGCGTGCAAATACATAAATATACAGCACGATCGCTTTTCAATGAAATCAGATGGGAAATATCTATTACTATATAATTATATAGAATATTATACATGTAAAATTAATTAAATATTAAGTACCCTTCAGTAAGATATGAAGACCAGATACCAGTGTCGAGATAACATTGAGGTCAGACTAACACACCCAGGCTCGGTTGAAGGAACCTCATATCATCATGTTGACCTAATGAAAATTATATGAAATAATTCTTAATTGTTTTATTTATCATGTACAGAAACAAACATGAAAGTCATTTGTTTGTAATAAATGTATTTTGTTCAACATTTTCACTGTCATGGCTGTATTTACCGAATGTATGGGTCGTGTATTCAAATATTTAAAAAAAATCATAAAATGGAATATCTGTATAAATATAAAAAATTAATGTCGTAAAATGTATCAGAAATTGGTGATATTATCTTAGAGTATCAGGTTATCATACATATGTTACATTAATTGCAGGTTAAACTATTTGTTAAACAATTACTAAGTACTTTACACATATCAATTTATGCATTCCGCTAATTAATGGACTAAACAATATTAATGCCAATTTTAACGACAAAACAAAATTAATAAAATAATACAATATGATACACCTAATATACGTTAATTACAATAAATACGCTGTAGTACCAATTTTTATGCACAAAAGGTGCATATTAATTAGAAATACATAAATCTATATCAATATATCTATATATTAGTTGCGGTGGTTAAAGTTTTGAATTTGTGATAAAAAGATGGAAATATTGTAATTAATTCTCCTATTTTATACCTGCATTTCCGCCGTGACACTGGAACATGAGTAAAACAAAAAGGGTATTACAGTGAATCATCCTGCAAAAAAGATACTTACTTTTATATCCACGGTCAAACCGTTGCTTTGAATATTCTCCTTTCATACACGTTTAGTATGGTAATTTGTTTTTCATCAAAAGCAGGTCCTCTAAATGTATTCCCATATTGTCTGAAAAACACTTTTATGAGTATTTTGACAATGTCCCTATTCGTTGTTGCTTTCGTGAGAATATGATTTACTGAATCATGTACATTGAAATTTGTATCATATTCTGTAGGATATTTCTTGCTTAGCTGATGCCTATGATGGTATATATTACAGTAAGCTCATGAACATGTATGGAACGCCATAGCTGTCTTCCGTTGTTCATATTTAGTATACGCTGTGATCATTTAATTATTTTCAGCGGTTTTTTCTTGATTATGAGTGGCCTTTTTATTATGTTCAGTAGTATAACAATTATGTTGAGCAGTAACATCATAATGATCAGTAGAATAATCATTATATTGTGCAGATCTGGTATTATATTCAGCACTTTAATCAATATACTTAGCAGTTTTGGCTTTATGTTCAGTAGGTAAATTATTCTATTGAGTAGATTTGTCTTTATATTCAGTACTTTTGAAAATATCTTCTGTGGACATATTTTTATATTATGTAGATTTCTTATTATGTTGACTACAGAAACCGAAATATTCAGTGGTCAAACACTCTTTATAATCAGTACTGTTATCATTATGTTGAGTGAAATAAATATTATGTTCTGTAGACTAATCATTATGTTCTGTAAAATAAATATTATGTTCTGTAGACTAATCATTATGTTCTGTAAAATAAATATTATGTTCAGTACAAAAAACTTTATGATCAGTGGTCAAAATGTTTTATGTTCGGTTCAAAAAATATTATACTAGGTGGTTAATCAATTATATTCAGTGCTTTTTTCATTATGTGGTGGTGGTAAACTTCCGAAAATAACCGAAAACATACGAAGCCGGACATTTTTTTCGGGTTTATTTTCATACTGTCATAACATGTCGTCTGCCATACAACGTTCTCTTGAAGAACTTAATCTGCAAATCTTTCAAAAGTTTAAAGATGAGAGGATAGAGGATGACACTTTTCAGCACCTTACTGATCAAGACTTGATCAGACTAGGTGTTGGAACTATTGGTGATAGGATAAGATTGAGGGAAGCGATGAGGAAGACTCTGTCTCTACGTACTACTACTACTAACGTTAATATTTCAAGTACAGGTGCCACCAATAGTTTAGAAGGTAATTGTTTTTCTAAGTTTAAAATACAGACATTTTATTTTTGTGAGCTTCCCTATTACAGGAATGATTTTTTTTTCTATCTATAGTGGAATTCCGTTTTTTGAAGCTTTCGAGACGTTTCGGCCATAAACCAGTTCGTCCATATACCGTTTCGTCCAATGTATTTCTATAAATTGATAGAAAGGAAGTATTGAGACATACATGACATAATGGTAATGCAAGTGTGTGTGTGGATTCTCTCGGGGTTTGTTCATTTTTAAGTTATCAGGAATCTGTTTGATTTTTTTATATAGTCAAAATTCTTTTTAAATACATTCTCGTTTTGTTCATTTCTTAGTAAACTATTTCCGGCTGTTAATAATTTTATATCAAGCTTTAGGCAATCGGGTAACCAGACCGATCCATCAAATAAAGAGTTGCGTAAGTCGTTATACAATGGACATTTAAAGAAGAAATGGAAGGAGTCTTCTCTTTTAGCTCCACATCTACAGGAAGCGTCTTGAACGTATCATTTCTTGCAAAAGCAAATGTCTGGCCTCGGCTACTGATTTATGGACATACACATTTTACAGTGTACATGCATGTACAATGTATCCACATTGGTATGCCGAGATTTTCATAGTCGTCACTGAGATTCCCAAGACATTCCGAATAATACCGTTTAGGGGAAAAATTGAAATCATAGAATGAGTAATAATATATAAATTCCCTCGATTAACGTTTTTGTAAAATGCAGATTAACGTTTCAACGTATTCAATGATTTAAACCTCTTTAGCAAATTACTCCCACAATGATTTCGATACTGGTTGTCTTGAAAATGCACGTTTTGCTGCTTGCGTAAGGCCACACAACAACTCCTATAATACATGTGAATCAATATTTTCCCTTGTTCAGGCCCTTTTTTGTTTAGCATTATCCTTAAATATTCAAATGCGATCTACGCCACTGTTTTTTAAGCAAGCAACATTCTGCCATCTATACTACTGAAATCAAGGACTCGATTTCTTCGGGCCTTCATCACAACTGCAATATCGGAATTTGACTGGCATGACTGGTGTTGTCTGAGAATTTCACACGTCTAGGTCGATACGTTACTTTCTTCATATGCTGGAATTATCGATGAGTTGACTCGGTCAGAACCAATCCGACATGTATTCGTCTGCACTTCCAATCTAATTCTAATTCGGGTAATTGTTCAGCCATACAGTGACCAGAGATAACCGAAATGAATACCATTATACCGCAGATATATTAATAACTTTTTTACTTTCACTTCTAAATATTGAAAGAACGGTAGATTTTGAAATATAAGATAAAATATAAAGATTATACGCTGAATATTTTTACACAATATGGACACATAATTTTACAGATAAGAAAACTCTTATTACACTAGTACTCTTGGGTAGAATATAAAATCGTGAGTTTTAGCGCGTTTTTAAAACGAACATACATAGATGTAAACCATTGAAATATATACTAGAAATGACAAGCATATAATGATGTCTTGAATTTCGTATCGTCTTGAAGTGCACCATTTGCATTTACCTTATCGCAGTGAATGAAAATAAGAACATTTGAAACTAGCAATCGGTAGAATAAACTTCACGAAAAAGACAGTTTAATGTAAAAAAAAATGCAAATAAATTGTTCTTATTTTTGCTTTTATAAAGGGTTCTGAAATTTTGGATTGGTTCATCCATGAAATCCACAACAATTGGAGTACCAGGAATAATAAATGTTTCATGGTATCCAGATTTGACAATTATAGTTTATTTGAGTTTTCTATGGTAAATAAGACGCATCATTACAAGTTATGCTGTGGAATGAATTATGATTACAAACTTGTGTTTCAAGCTTTTCGTGCAGTCTTATAATTACAATGTAAGTAGCCTTTCTATTTAAAAAATGAAACTTTATTAATAAGTACACGAAAACATTTTTTCTTATGGTTTCCAGTGTAAATATTCATAAGTATTCTAAAAACTTAAATCATCGTTACTAAAATTGTGAAAAATGGTTACAAATATTGCCACGTTCTTTGTATCTGTGATCAAAGTTTGAAGTTGCTAAAAAGACTCACGAGACTGAAATTTCCTCAGGCTCGCTGTACTGTTACCTTATAAATGCGAGTGGTTTTTTTTTTTTGGAGTTATGTTGCCTTGTCCATAAAAAAATCAAATATGCACGAAAAATCACAAAATTTGCTTTTTTCTGGTAAATTGAAGAGCGTTTCGAATTCCATGTGCTCATTATATCTGGTTAAAATTTGAAACATACTTTGTTAAGATAGGTATATTTAATGGTCAACTGCTAATCAATGCTAAACATATAGCTGCAAATCCTATTTTGTGTTTTAGTTTAATGACGTTTACCCTTGACTAAATGAAAAACGTCAAGTAAAAAGCCTACGAAATTACCTATTTTTGGGTAAGTTAAAAAACGTGTCCATTTCGATGTGCTGAACATATCTTGCTAAAATTTGAAAAATACTTTGTTAAGATAAGTATCTTTCAATGGCAAAGTGCTACTCAATGCTAAAAATATAACTCCTATTTTGTGTTTTAATGTAATGAAGTTTACCCTTGACTTAATGAAAAACCTCAAGTTAAAAGCCTAAACTAAGTACTAAACAATCTATTTATATCTTGTTGTAGTTCAGATAATAGTTATCCCCCTTTTACCATTTAGTCAGATAAAACATTATAATATTTGCAGGTCTCGTGCATAAAACGATGCAACCCTTAAATTAAAACGATTACTGTTAAATATTATTGGAATCTTTTACATTGATAATCACAGTTACAGTGTATTTACTTTTCGGAATCAAATTGCCTATAATTTCCCATGTATTTCTATATAGAGTATACAGAGGCAAAAAAAAAGAAGAAAACCATAGCCTTTGAGCAGTCTTACATGTATATATAGTTTGAATGAATGTAATTTATAGTAGAGCAATTCATACATTTAACTATGATATTATAGCATGGTATACATGTACAATTAAATACCTGATTTCTTCAGTAAGAAAACCTTGCGAAATGAAGACCAGATACCGGTGTCCAGACATTATTGAGGTTAAGCTATATGTAACAAGGAACTTCATATTATCATGTTGACCGAATGAATATTAATTGTTTTATTTATCATGTACCGAAACCCACGTGGAAGTTATTTTTTTGGGGGATAAATATATTTCCTTCAATAGAACATTTTCACTGCATTTACCGAAAGTATGGGTCGTGTATTAAATTTGAAAAAAGTGATAAAATGAAATATCTGAGATACATGTAATTTGGTAAAATGTATCAGAAAATTGCTCATATTATCTAAGGGTATCATCTTACGTTAATTTAAGGTTAAAAATATTTTCTAAACGATTTGGAGGAATTTAATTTACGCATATTCATATTATCTTTTGATCATTCCGCTTATCAATGTTCTGAACAATATTAATAGCAAATTAAACGACAAACGATTTAACAAAATAACACAACTTGATACACTTAATAGACATAATTAACAATAAATATTCTATAATTCCAATTTGTATTGTAGAAGATGTAGATATTAGACATGCATAAATCTATATCAAGATATAAAAAATATTTAATATCCACTTCATTACGGTGGTTAGAGTTTTTAATGTTTGATAAAACGATGGAAATATGATAATTATTTCTACAGTTTTATACAAATTACAGCTGCATTTCGACCTTGAAGAATAAAACAAGCTAGAGGCTCTCATGATCCTTCATCGTTCGTCTGGATTCAATTTGCCAATCATCGGCCATAAAAGCAGTAACTGAAAGGCTACTTGTTTCGTGATTTGGGATCAATGGAAACTTTTTATTTATATAAGATCATATACATGTAAATACCATTGCTGCCGATAATCTTTTTAAAACTTGATCAAGTTTCACATGCAGATGAAGGCTTTATGAATTCGGATCCAAATCCATTGGTTAACATTAGTTGACAGTCATGGCCATAGAATAAATAATCACTGGTGCCAAATTATACTCCCTCCTGCTCAGTGGTTTCAGAGGAAGACTCAGTTCTGAAAGAGGACCATTTAAGGACTGTCCGGGTCATCAGATATACATTTGAAAGAGTGTTATCTAAGGATCATTGCTGGCAAGTCTGGCTCCGTTTGACCAGATTTTTTAGGAAAAGAAGATTTCTAATGAGTTATCCATGTAGGGTTTTATGTTAAAATAAGTTTGGCTGTGGTGGCCATCTTAGTTGACAGTCAGGGTAATCAGACACAATTATGAAAGTGGACCATCTACGGACCATTGCTTACAACCTGGTTTCGACTGGCCAAGTGGTTTCAGAAAATAAGATTTTTAAATGATTTTTCCTATAGATGTTAAACTAAGGTCGGCTGTGGCAGCCTTCTGGCTAACGGTCCAGATTTATCAAACACAATTCTAAAATCAGACCACCTAAATACCATTGCAGCCAGGTTTGGCTAAAATTGGCAAGGGGTTTCAGTAAATAGCGTCCTATGTTAAAATATGTTCATCTGTTGCACCTATCTTGGATGACTCATTCTAATTCTGAAAGAGGACAATCTAAGGACCTTTGCCGTACAGTTTCAGACAGGAAGATTTTTAAATGAATTGTCTCCTTTGATAAACTAAGTTTGGCTGTGTGACCATCTTGTTTGACAGTCCAATTCTGGAAAGCGGACCACCTAAATGATCAATGAATCAAACTTAAACGCAAGGAGTTTCACATAGGAAGATTTTTAAATGTATTTTCTTCAAAGGGTCGTATGTTAAATTAAATTGCTCTGCGCAGGACATCTTGGTTAACTCTCCAGGTCATCCGACATAGTTCTAAAAGCAGACAATAAGAACCATTGCTACAAAATCTTGCTCAATTTGGCCAAGTGGTTTCAGTCCAAATGATTCTGATATGAATTATCTCATAGGCTCTTATGCTAAAATAAGTTTGGTGCGGCTCATATTGGTTGACTCTACGGGTCACTGAACGTAATGTTTTCGAGTCTGGTTCCAATTGACCAAGTGGATTTTTTTTTGATAGGGTCCTACGATAAACTAAGTTCGGTTGTGCAGCCATCTTGGATGAAAGTCCAGGTCATCGGATACATTCTGAAAGTTGACTATCTAAGGACCACTGCTCCCAAGTTTAGTTCAATCTGACCATTTAGTTTCATAGAAGATTGATTGATTGATTGATTGTAGCTTAACTTCCAGTGTAAACTATATCATGCTTCTTCAGGACGAGAACCAGTTCAATTTATTAAACAATTCAACTAGGGTTGGGATGTGATACAAATGGGAACCAATTTTGACTACCACTGTAATTTAGCCTTCTGTAGCGGCCATCAGCCAACTCTTTTTGGAAAACTACAGAAGGGGTCTTTAGCGTGTATGGAATGTGGCATTCTCCAAACACGTTCCCAACTATGGCCCGGGGTCAGGCTTTCTATTATGACCTGACAACCCCCCAACGAGAGGGTCTCCCCTATCCGCCACCTGGGGACGCGCTAGGCAGCTCTGGATTAAGTATTCGTGATCCATCACAGGTGTCTAGGTTTCATAGAAGAAGATTTTAAAAATAGCTTACCAGAGCCTATGAGCTAAAAAAAGTATTGCATTGAATCATGCTGCAAAAAATATTACTTTATCTTAATACCAACTGTCATAAGCAGCTTACAGTACATAGTCGACAATTACAAGGCACATATAATTAACTGTTATACCATCCCTTGAAACACATGTCGGAGTATGTCAACGCACGACCCCATGACACCTTAGGATATAATCATTCAACGTCGTTTGTTCGAAAACATTCGGGATCAACAGAATTTAAAGGCTTTAAATACACATTCCAAGAACTAAAACTAGCTTTGAATTTTCTGCTCTAAAACACGTTAAGTCTAGTAAAACCTTTTTTACTCGGAAGCAGGTTCACTGGTGTTAAAATTTATATAAGTTTGATAATGTCCCCATCCATTGTTGCTATCATGAAATTTTAAAATTTATAAGTCTTTTACAATTTATGAGTCACTGAATCGTGTACATTGAAATTTGTATCATACCCAGTTTGATTTGTTTTGATTAGCGGACACCTCTGCTGGTATATTCAAGTTCAACATCTTACCAAGTTTATGAACAGTTGCTATATGAAGTAAATGTACTTCGGTAATGACGCAAAAGACCTTACTTTTTTTAAATTTTGGAAACTACGAAATACCTCTGTAATTCAACTGTTGGACCCTTGTCTTAGCTTTTCTTGTTCTACAGCATTTTGGCCTTCACTACTGCTGATTTGGAAGTGCGTATTTATAGTATATCGAAATTTCATGTCTGGGATTTCTTACTTTTCTGCGATATAAAGTGCTAAGCACTAAATATGCATATCATTATCATTAATCGGAATTTTTGCATGGGAACATTTTTTATTTTACCTTAAATCAAAACTTTGAATAGGGATTCGGTTGCGGCGAGAAAAAAAAAGAAGATTTTAAATTATACATTTTGTCATTTATTAAAAAATGTCATGTAATTACAATTTTCTCGATGCAAAAATAGTGTGTTGTACTTTAGTTTCCAGCCATTTAACAACTGTAACAGTAAATTTAATGTTATTATCTAGATACTATCAACTGTTTAATCAACTAATAAAATTTTCTCGGCGACTTAGAGTCAAAGAGCAAAGGCATCCGATCGGTTGTACTTTTACATATTTAAGCAATAAATGATCTACCAGTCTGGATGTACCGGATGTGCACATGAAAAAGATGTTTCATAAGCGGTGCTCATGTCCTAAAGTCTCCCAGGAACGCAAGTCGGTGCTAATCACGTAATTGTAACAACTGACGTTTAATTTGAAAAGACTATACAAAGCTCTATGGACGAAAGAAACGTCTTCTGAAGTGTAAAAACTCTAAAAAGCCAAACAAACTGTGGTACTTGTACATGTACTCTTAAGATGATAGCAAAGATGATTTAGTGTATAAATAATATCTTAAGATGATAGCAATGATTATTTAGTACATAAAGATAGAAAAGATTATTTAGTTTTCTAGACTATTGCAATCAATTTGTAATAAAGTGCATTTAAAACTGTTTATAGGTAGCTGCATCCTGAACTTTTACAAATTAGTCTCCGTTTATAATTGATTTATACAACTACCCAAGTCTGTGTAGAAAGAGGTCAAATGTACTGTGGCGGCTGTAGTATAGAGTATAACTTTTAAAGTCGATGTATGGACCACCTTGACTTTAATGTAGAATCAAAAGAGAAACAAGAAATTTTCCTACATTAAAAAAGACGTATTTTACTGTGCACAGCCTATGCAGAAGTTATGATCTCGTGTTGAAACCACGGTTCTCCTAAAAACCACTGAATTAAGTACTAAAGAAAACAGGATAACTTAAGCAATTCATAGTAAACTGCATCTTTTTGTGATCAGTTGCCAATATTGCTACTGTTTCGTGTTTGATTTCAAAGTATGATTTTTCGGCTTATTGTTTAATACATTACTGCGACTCTCTCTCGAAGAACAACAATAAACACAGTATTCACTTGCTTTTTAAACCGTGTTTTAGTAATGCACGCAGAAGTTTCTCTTGCACTTTAAATTTACTTAGTATTTAAATTACGTTTAGAGTTCAAATACATGTATTTGGTTTTTTTACGCACTGCAGCTGTGCCTATGCACAAAAGACAACTTTCAAACTTAAAAATTGGAACGTCCATAGCTGATACATGTAAACGAAATGTATAGATGCATTAAAACACTGAATACTAGGCTACACGTATCTAGTGAATTCAGCAAGACCGGTGTTTTTGACTCAAGTATTAATTGATATAAATCGTCATTTCTTCTGCTCACGTCGATAGTTAGCTTCAAGAACCGAAAACTGACAACCACCTCACTGCATGTTCTGTATCTATGATAGCTAATCAATAGTGAATTTTACCCTTCATTTTAATTTATTGTCGGCCATAGTTGTTGATTTGGTTCTCGGTTTTGTTTTGTTTTGTTTTGTTTTTTGTTGTTGTTGTGTTTGTTTTTTTTAAGGGATAGAATAATTCGGATACCAAATTCGTTTCGTAAAATGAATTAACCTCCGTGAAGTACAATTTGAATTTTTAAAAGCTTAAAAATAAACACCAAAACTAAAGTCTACATTTTGTAATATCAGACAAGATCACAATATGAATTAAAAAATGAATCGATCTATGTAAAATATATTTATATGACATTAATTTACAATTATAGAGGAACGTCTTTATTGCATTATTACTTTATTGTTCTATTTGTAGCTCACTTAAAATGTTGACGATTGAACTTCCTTTTCAGTATTTCGTACATTTAAATTTGCCTTATCGGTTTCGGAGACCGTAAATTGACCAGATGCATAGGAAACATACAACCTATCATTTCCGTTCTGAAATCCGAACTCAAGATGATATTTACACATTTCTGACCCTATCTTTCTTAGACCGCTCATTTTGCGTAAAGCGGAATGCCTTCTTCCGGAAATGTTCCTGTGGCTATGTCCGGAATTGTGTCCGTTATTAGCTTGTCCTTTAACCTGTTTAGTAGTACATCGTTTATACATCATGCTATCGTAAGTTGAAAGACTGTAAGTGCGCATCATTAGATTCCTTAAACAAACACAACATGGAAACCAGTTATGCAGCATCACTATCAAATCGGCCTGTAAAACAGTAATTATATATATAAGATATATTTAATTATGAAGTAACGAACAATTGATCATACATGTACTTACAACATGATTGGATACCTGACATTAACAGTATTGATGGAGATTATCCGTAATGAATTTATGCGCTTGTTAATAATCATCAGTACGCTCAAGGCTAAAAATAAGACAGACGATTGAAAGTCACTGTATCTAATTTACAAGAAAAAAAAAGACCAAACGTCTATGAAGCAAATAATTAAAAGTAATTGATTATTAATCAACTTTTGAATATTTCAGCTTACATATGCATGTGAAAGTTCTTCTCATCAGTCTCTTAAATATAAGATTAATAACCTCGATGACCAAACTATTTAAGCAAAACTCAAGCTTAGAGAACATATCATGACGGGGGTTATTGCTCACTTTTGCTGATTATTTATAATATTTCATAATATATTTAGAATAGCTTTTATATGTTGCAATTTCCGATTGATGTATCTGTATCGGTTTATACGAGGAACATTAAAGAGTTAAGAGTTATTTGCACAAGGTGACGATTGTACTTTAGCAGAAAGAATATAATCTGAAGACTGTACCCGATTAGATAATATACTCTCTCAAAAAAGAAACGCAACATACAGAAAATAGGAAATTTACTTCATATATTATTTTCATAATTTATGATATAAATAATTTACACAGGAATGCAAAAATTGGCACACTTCTTGTTCATGAGTTCTTTTACCTTGGAATATCACAGTTTGTCACATATTGTCAATAAATCACTCATAAATTGTCAATATCTGGTATGTCCACCATTTGCTTGTAACACAGCCCCGACTCTTCTTGGCATAGATTGAATTAAACGCTGAGTTCGAACACGCGGTATCCTTTGCCACTCAAACTGAAGTGCCTGCTGTAATTGTTGCAGATTTTGCAGTGGTGGTTGTCGTTGGCGCACGCGCCGATCCACTTCATCCCACAAATGTTCAATTGGATTAAGATCGGGTGATCGTGACGGCCAACGGATCACATTGACATTCTGTTGTTCTAAAAAGTCTACTGTTACACGTGCTGTATGTGGTCGGGCATTGTCGTGCTGAAAAATTTCTCTCCGAATGTCAATTACGGGCAATAAATGAGGTCGTAAAATTTCGTCTCTATACCTAACAGCGTTCAGATTGCCTTGGATATGTATCAGCTGTGTGTTTCTGGCATAAGAAATAGCGGCCCACATCATAACACTGCCTCCGCCAAAATTGTCTCTCTCCACAACACAGTTTTGCGCAAAACGTTCATTTCGGCGCCTATACACACGTATGCGACCATCTCGCTTTTCCAGTTGAAAACGTGACTCATCGCTGAACCATACTCTTCTCCAGTTCTGTAAATTCCATGCACGAACTGTAGTACACCATCTAACCCTCGCTCGGCGGTGTTGGCGTCTCAGTGTTGCTCCAAAGTAAGGTCTTCTTGCCCTCAATCCATGAGAACGTAACCGATTGCGTACTGTCTGTGCTGATATACGGCGCAACCCAGGGACGTTTACAGCTGTTTCTGTTGCAGCAATAGTCCTATTCCGCAGATGGAAAAGTCTGATGTAACGATCTTGCGCCCTGGTTGTAACACGCGGGCGCCCTGAACGTGGCCGATCTGTCGTAGTACCAAGCTGCAGGTAGCGTCCCCAAAGGCGTGAAATTGTGCTACGATGAACATTGTACGTTACAGCAACAGCATTCTGTGATTCTCCGGCCTCTAGTCGTCCGATAGCGATATTCCGGGTAGCAGCGTCTAACCTTGGCATAGCGTCACCTCATCAGAATTTTATTTTACGAATGCATTCATGAAAAGAAATACCGGGTTTTTATACCGACTGACTGAGCTAAAAAATAACCCATGATTTGCACGTGAAAGTCGACCCCGTTTTTGGCAATGCGTAAATCGTAGGGTGTCCCAGATTGCGACCAAAGTCGTTTACGGGTGGATGAATTTAAATGATTGTACCTGGAAACTTTTTATGAAGGTGTAATTATGATCATGTGTACATATATTTTGATATTTATTGGTTATTTGTCCGGAAAAATAATATTTCAAAAAGATAATCTGATGTTGCGTTTCTTTTTTGAGAGAGTATATATGAGGCAGTATAATACATGTAACTACTAATATTAT
Organism: Mytilisepta virgata; assembly: GCA_028015205.1. Lineage (NCBI taxonomy): Eukaryota > Metazoa > Mollusca > Bivalvia > Mytilida > Mytilidae > Mytilisepta > Mytilisepta virgata. The sequence continues at coordinate 75,974,362 of CM051521.1, forward strand.
ACTTTTACATTTTTACTACTCTATCTATGTTATCTAAGCCGGTCCATATAATGTCATATGGACCGGCTGTACATTATATAGACCGCCTCGTTTTGGCGAGATCGATTAAATCCCAGAAAAGTATAATATAACAAATAGTTAATGACACTTCGAGTCAAATGTCAGTATATGGACCGGTTGGTCGCCCTCCAAAAATTATATGAACCTCAGCTTCGCTTCGGTCCATATAATTTTTGTCGGGCGACTAACCAGTCCATATACTGACATTTGACCCTCAGTGTCATGAACTATTTGTTAAATACATATCCCCACTTTATATATGAAAATTTAATTATCTCGAGTTGATAAATTTCATAATCAAACGGTCATCGTAATAGAATTTATATGTATTATTTATTAAATCGTTGTACATCCAACTTCTATTCAAACGCATGTCTATTGTCGAAGATAAAGAAAAAATATGTAAAATTTAAAAAGTGCAGAGAACGTAGACAGAGAAGATATACATGTGCCACAAATGCTAACTTCAGAGTAAAACAGAACTCATAAGAATGAGCTACAAAGAGCACATCTAATAAATATTTGAAATACGAAATATACAATTAGGTCGAAATTATATCACTTACCCTAAAACTTTCATTAGTAAATCCATAAATAATTGGGTTTGCAAAGCTATTGCTCATTGCTAACCAGTGTGCAGTTAAATATAATCCTAGAAATATGTAATATTCCTGTTTTGATTGAAATTCCATGATTTCCGGATTTGCATCCCTTGCCATGTTAAGTCCGTGCAATGGTAACCAGCACAAACCAAATATAGCTACTACAATGACCAACATTTTCACAACCTGAAAAAAATATATTGCAATAAATATACATATTTTGTTATGTTGAATGTGGTTCTACGCTGCTTGTCATGCCGGTTTAAGAAGCTGAAGCAACCGGGTAATAAACACCGGCCCTCGGCCGGAAAAGAGACTCTATAATTAAAGAAGAGTACAACATACGAGTGAGGTTCAAACTGACAGAGGAGTGCAGGGAAAATTAATCTAATACAATGTATGACTCATTTAAAATATATTGAAACGGTATCTTCAGTAAGAATGAATTAGAAGTGTAGAAGTGTAAGTAAAGCACTTTAAGCACAGGGCTGATATTTATTTTAAGTGTAAATGCACATCAAAACTCAGGCCTTACACTTTTATGATGCACAATCCATTTCAGTCCTCATTCATGGAATACATGTACGTGATTAATGGGCCATTAATGGGCCCTCGTCTCATAGTAGTACATGGGATATAACCCTTGGACCGACTTTGCAAACCTTGTATTGTAATATTACATGATGATCTATATAAAACTGTATACTTAGGGAGCAACCATTTGATTTTTATGGGGAAGCTAGGATCAAATGTTTGATCCTGCCTATTTTTTTCGTCGAAATATTGGTCCTGGATTTTTTTCTCAACCGCTATTACGGCCTAAATTTTTATTTTTATTTAAACCTCAAAGTTTCCTGATTTACACAGTTCATGCATTTTTTTTTCACACCTAAAGTGATCCTGCTTTTTATTTTGCCAAAATCCTGGTCCTGCCTTTTTATTTCAAATTTGACTGCCCATTATTGTTTTTTTTTTGTCTCTCTTTCTTTGCAAGATGGCATAGTTATAAATAACAGACTAATTTTCTTGAACTACTATTACCGTGTGAAGACGACAGGAAAACGGAGTATAATTTTTTTTTTATCTTTCTCAATGTACCAGATGATTAAGTAATTAACCTTATACGAAATGACTCGTAATGTGTCTTAATCTTAAATGTATTTCCTGGCAAAATACTGTAATGAACCATTGAAATGACAGACAAAAAATAATTATATTGTAAAGTTGCATAATATAAAGTATTCAACCTCTTCATACGTAAACGTCCGAATGCAGAAATTGTCTGATATCCTTTCTGAGAGAACACAATCTTTAATATCAGTCTAATAAATTTTTTGTTGCGTTAAATGAAAACAAATTTCTAAGTTATCATTATAAAAACGGAATTCATCACGAATTGGTTGACCGTCACAAAAAATCACAAATGGCGTTGATATATTTCCGCTTTCGTAACACCTCTTCTTGTTCTACTAATTTGCCATCACTTCTGTAGAATGAGAGGCAGTGGATTTTTTTCGTAGTTGACGATATATTTAAAACATTACAAACGCCAGTTGTGGATGCTTCTTTTTGATGCAGGACGTACTTGAATGAGAGTTTCCTGGCCAAATTTGATAAAATAATAACGAAGAAATAAACGGAAGACACAAATAAAAAAAAATGTCAGATCAGGGCAAAAACACATAGCAAGGAACCGAAAATATAGCAGGACAACACAAAAAAGCACAAGCCATGTTAACTCCACCCTACCCTCCCCCAAAATAAATAATATAAATAAGCATGTCAAAACAAAAACCAAATGGCAAATTACGACAAGTCTGCGTCCTGCTTCACGAATTCGAAGTGTCGTAGGACTAAACTTAACTGGAAGTTTGGCGGATCGTATCTAAAATTTTGAATTCTAATATGGCGTGCTGCTTTACCTTTGTAAATAAAAATGTATTAAAATTTCCGATCTATTATGGGTTGCACGCGCCCTAAGTCATAGTCAAAATTACAACGCAATTCTTTTGAATCTCACCAGAGGAACTTTCAGAACAGAGAAATACTACAAATGTATTGGACTTTTTTTGCTCCAAAATACAATAATATCAAATGAAAAGACAGTTTTATTGTTATTGAATTTATTGAGTTTACTTTTCTACCGTTTTCGATTTATTTTTCAGAAGTTTCAAAAAAGGCATATGAAACGCCTTGCAGTGCCACTTCCTTTACCTAATTTCAGTTTTTGTCATATTAGAATTGAAATACATGGTAGCCATACATGTATATTTGTATAAGATTTTAATATGGGTAACGTTATTTGCTTAAATTTTACACCTCGCTAGCACTCGGGATAAAATTTTGCTCAATTCATGTTACCCTATATTAATATCTCCAACGAATATATGGCTGCCATAGATTATTTCTTAAATATTACATCCAATTTACACCACATCGTTGCAGCAAGATGTTTTTTTTAAACGAATGCTAGGTCCACCGAGGTGACAAATCCAAGAAGACGATATCTTATCTCTAATAGATTGAAACTTTCTGCGTAAATTAGCCAGAATTACATTGTCTTACCAAAGTCTCTCAATACCTTCATTTTAATTTACATGTAAACTAAAGGTATCTAATATCAAAACATACATTTCTTTTACATTTGTTTTATATTATGATTTACTTGATATAAACAACTGCAGGCAATGCATTTTGTTCTGATGAAACAATTAATTTGTAATAGTTTACCGGTATTCAATTAATTTATGACATCAAATCGCGGCATGTGTTTAATATATAATATTTATCTAACAATTCCTTGTCTTTGAAGATCAAAAGGTTTCTGTAATGGCAAAAATATCTGACAGCATAAATAGTAGATAGTTGGCACTACCTGAAAAGATTGGTACTGTTTCTTCTTAAAAGAAATAAGAATAACATTTTCGTGTGAGGACTAAGTCGGTTATCTGTGATTTATTTCGTCTCAAAAGGTTTATTGAATCGAATCTTTAATTTTCGTTGTTAATGAATTCTATAATTCTTTCAGAAATTTTCCAACAGAATATAGCTCATTCAGATTCGAAGCACGTGCAATAACTTGTAATCAGAAAATTGGTGATGTTTGTACAATAAACAATCGGAGGGTGGAATTCTAATGAGCAAAACAATTTAATTTTATTTCATTTATCTGCATGAACGTCTATAAGTATTATCTCAACTATACACGACATATTTCAGAGAAAATGTCTATATAAAACTTAGCTTTCCCTTAATTCGATCAGTTACATTTTGGGATTATCAGGTAGATAATCTCATGCATCGGATGTGTGTAATGTTTGTGTCGAAAAGGAGACAATATTTTCATGACCCATGTTTGATTTCTATCTACACGTAAGGTGGGGGGGGGGGAGGTTGAAGACGAAGAACATTTTCTAACCAGGTGTGAAAAGTATACTAATATGAGGAAAGAACTATTTAAATTTATATCATTAAAAGCCCATCCCTTCACAATATTGGGAAGATCCTGATGTACATTTGTATTAAACTCTGTTGGCAAATTTTTACATGTTAATATGTCATGAATCTTTATATTTTAGATAATCATGGTTTATTTATATATAGTGAAGTTTTTTTGCCATGCAACTACAATTTTCTGTCAATCAATAAACGTTTTCCCGCTTCATTTTTTTTTTGGTACTCTGTTACTTATTGCCATTTAGAGCACCCTTTAATTGGTTAATAAACATTATCTTATCTTATCTTGTCATACATGAAGTTTAAAGGGGCAGGTTTTCACAGGAGCAATTTATTCCGGGAGACTTTCGGTTAAAATTTATAAATACTTTTTTACAATAGTTGCGTCTTTATCATCAATTTACACGATGAATATAAGTTACAACGTTCTTCATATTCAAATACTAGGCACCCGTGACGGATCACGAGAGCTCGACCCATAGGGCTGCCTAGCGCGTATCCAGGTGGTGGATAGGGGAGACCCTCTCACTGGGGGATTGTCAGGTCATAATACGGAGAGCCTGACCGCAGACCATAGTGGGTAACGTGTTTGGAGAATGCCACACTCCCTGCATGCTAAATTCCCCTTCTGTAGTTTTCGAAAAAGAGTAGGCTGATGGCCGCTACAGAAGTCTAAATTATCCTACCCTACCCAACCATCCTCCTTTTACAGTGGCAGTAAAATCGGTTCCCCTTTGTGTCCCATCCGCTATTTAAATTCTTTGATAAATTGAACTGGTCTTCGTCCTGAAGAAGCATGAAATATTTGAAACTGGACGTATTTTGCAATATTAAAACAATATATATTTATATATTTATTAAAGTAAGAATTATGGTTGTGAAGACTTTGATACTTGCCTTTATTGATTCCAGGTCAAAAGAACAGAACAAACAAGATTCCTTTTTTTTCAACATGATAGTATTTATCTCAAGTAAATCTTTATCATTTCTTTACATGTTACTAGATCATGTTTTACACTTTGACACTAAGATTCTTCAAATCTCCACATGCACGAAGTATTGATCATTATTTCCATGTATATTAGCGATAATAAAAGCTTTTGATGCTAACAAAAATCATTATCCTCTCATGTCATTCCAAATAACATTTCTACAATATTCTTAAAATTTAAGATTGGTAAAAACAGTGAAATGAATTTGAAATAAACAAAATAAATGCACATATCTGTCCTAATATGATTTTCTATTAAAAAACAATTTGACATTTTGACATTTAAAACTATATTCCGGAGTATTGGTTCTTTTGTTTTGGCTTTTCGCAATCTAGAAATTTGCAAAAGGTTCATTTAATGAAATAACAGCAATTTAAAGTATCGTATCAAACATAACCTAAAAGTACTCGGAAAGGAATTTGTTTTCATCCCAGCTGATAAGGCTGCCAATAATATCTTATTGTTTGAGGTAAATTTTATATTGAGGTTCTGTAAAAGGAAATCACAAATTCACCTACATTCCAACTGACTCAATTTTCGGAAAATGACATCGTTAACACACATAAACTTATTGCTACTTCTTTACAAGCAGATCCGAATAACATGAAAGTTCCGAATATCTGCTGGCTTCCGAAGCTGCAAAAAACACTTTACAAATATAGATTTTTTTGTCTTCTAGCCATTGTTCCACCACTAAACTCTCTATTCTATTTACTAGAACGCTTGGTACAATCAAAAACCTAGTAATAAATTTTTCAAATAAGGTATACAAAAATAGTGGTATTAATTACTTTTGGAGTGTGAACAATTCGTTGGAAGTACTTGATAAATTACATGCTCATATTGGTGATTTCGAATCTCTTCACAGTTTTGATTGTCTACCCTATATACCAATTTGCCTCATAATCTCACTAATTACATAACATTTTCGTTCGCTATGCATATTCCGTATATCGCCAAGTTATCGGAATTCCAGTTGGAACTAACTATGCACCACGTATTACGGAACTGTTTCTGTATTGTTACGAATCACAACTTATATCTAAAATCAGCAAAGACCCAACGAAACAACATTTGATACAAAAATTTAATAACACTTTTAGACATTTGGATGATATTTTGGCTGTCAATAATGACGACTTCAGTATGTACACTTAAGAGATTTATCCTGTTGAACTTACTTTAAATAAAACTAATACTAACAATGAACACTGCCTTTTCCTGGATCGTGATATCTATATCTCTAACGGGAAGCTTAATACTAAGATTTACGATAAGAGAGATGATTTTTCATTTCCTATTGTTAATTATCCGTTTTTAGATGGCGACGTTCCCTTGGCACCATCGTATTTTGTTTATCTAAACTTGTTAGATTCGCTCGTGTTTGTAACAACGTATTTGATTTTAACGAAAGGAATCTCTGTTGACCATGCCTGTATTACTGAAACATTATTACGCCAGGGATTTCGATATCACAAACTTGTCAAAACTTTTACTAAATTTTATCATCGGTAAAAAGACCTCATTCGTAAATATAAATCAACGTGCAAACATCTTCTATGTTCAGGTATTTCACATCCCACTTTTCATGGTAATATTCTATACAAAGCACAAAAATATCGTCATTCACCCGAAAAGCTAATCAAACCTTTAAACAGACTTATCAACAAGGGACATAGTTACGATGCTGTTGTCAAGTCAAAGATGGCATTTTTAGGAATTAATATTGATTCACTCATAGGGTCTTTGCATCGGAAATAAACACATTATTCTAAAATTAGTTGTTTGCATGATTTTATGTTCTTCTCGTATAATTTATAACTCAAGCCAGATTAAACAATTAAAAATGAACCATCAAAACTGCTTTTACCTGCAAGAAAATGGTACTTTTCTGTCTATTTAATAGATCTTACATAAAGACACAAACAACGGGAACATACATCGATCGTATAGTTTTCGAATACTCCCAGCTTTTTCATTAAATTATATAAATACAATATTTCCCCCTGAAATTAACAGAAGAGAGCGGAATGACTATCGGTCAATCAATTATTCATTTAGAAGAAATCCCCTTTCGGACTGAACATTATGTTTTGTAAAATATCACTTGCTGATTTTTTTTTATATCGTAGAGATCTTAACACTCGTTAAACTGCTTGTTACATTAGCGCCAATAGTAATGATTTATTTTCGCAACAGTTTTTATATATAAGTAATCACTTGACATCTTACTCGAGGGGAAAACTGATATCTGGTATTCGGGTTTGATCTATAAATTAATAATTTCATCAAGAACGCTTGCACTAATTAGGTTAGACTGAAATCAACCCTGCTTAATCAAATTACCACATATTCGAAAAACTAATAAAGAATACGATTACTGTTTACTTGAGAGGTAGTTTAAACTTATTTATTTATAGTGGATGGGGAAACAAGTTATACCAACTTATACCAATCCCTCTCCACTTGGCGGGTGCGAGAGCGGCCCCTTGTAACGGCATTTTAGTCTGCTCTTTTTCGACATCTACAGAGGAGTCTTTAACCTGCTAATGGTTTTGTGCTTCCTTATCACGGGACAGCCATTTTGCGTCCCCATCCGACGGACTAGCATCGTTTATCGAGACAACCCTTGCAAATGATTGTCGATAGGGTGTCGCAAATTTGATCCATGAAATTTTCATCCCGAACGGCAATCGAACCAGAGACCGTTGGCTTCGTAGTCCGATGTGCTAACCCTTACACCACGGCGCCCTTTAAATGAGATGTATCCATATTTTTATACTACATGTATGATATCGTCAAATCGAGACGTGTTTTGAATAAATGTTTTTTTTTCTTATTGTACATTTAAAATATCATCATTTTCCATTACCTTCACCCTCCAATCCAAAACAATCCATATAATGATATACATCGAATATGTTATTTTTTTTCAAATTATCGTTCTACATGTACATGTATAATGGGAAACCAGAGTGAGTTATCTTTTCCTAACCAATGTAGGTAAGCGAGATAATAAATTTGTCTACCCTTTAGTCTCAGGACAAAAGGGAGAGAATTTAATTATCTCCCTTACCTACATTGGTTAGGAAAAGATAACTCACTCTGGTTCCTCATTGAGAGCATCCAAGACAATAATTGGCAACGTTATTTTTCCAATTATCCCAGATGCTCAACTCAAAGTAATGAGAATAACCCCACTAATCTGCATAAATACCTAACGTATTTTCGTGAACCCTTCGCAGGAAGAAATGTGTTGCAGCTTGCGATTACCTCTCCTATTCTTGGCGTGTTTAATCGGTGGGATAAAAATACATAATATTTTTAACCAGTTCCCGGTGATTAAATTTCCACATGGAAATTCCCGCCGTTTTTTTTTCTACAGTTATTGGAAAGATCAACTAGAGAAGTCCCAAAATGACGTCTATGTAAACAAACTACATAGCAACGACATTTTCTTGAGGTTTTTGTCGAAACAGATTCTCCTTCAATTTACTCATGAGTTATGGATTTTCTCCACCCTCGATAGTTAAATTTTAGATTTCGGTATTTTGTGATACGTTTTTTAACACGCTCGAAAAAAACTCGCGTGTTGAAAATAGGAAAATTTTAAATATCTCGGGTGGAGAAATTCCATAACCCACTCGTACCTGAAGGAGAATCTATATTTAAACTGGCAAACACATCGGTAAACTAAGCAATAGAACATAAGAAACTAAAACATTTATTTTACATTTTTTAACGAAATTAATATGTTTTTAGAAAAAAAAATTCAGAATGCTCCTGATAAAACTGAGAAACCCTCCATGTCGACAGCAAGTTATTATCTTCATGCATATTTTATGGTTTCTGTGTTCCGATTTGTTAGCTAAAAACCGACCTTGAAATGGTTTCTTCAGTAAGATTACATACACATTATAAATGACATTTATATTTAGATATTCCCAGACTTCCGGGTGATTTCGAAAATGTGACACTCGCATTATGTATATTATCTTCAGAATTTATTGTGATTGTTTCTATCGTCTAAAAATGGCCATGGTCATTATTTTTCACTTTTAAACTACCCTATTGTTCAAATTCTGCGTTTGTGACAAAATAAAGGAGTACTTAAGAAGAGATTTATCAACATAAACAACGATTGTCTTGTACCTTCTTCTTCTGTAAAGAATTCGATGCTTTAATCGCGTTAATATCACACCTCATTGTAGTTCAATGATAAGATTATATGAACGACGGAATTGGGGCTGATGTAGACGAGAAACTGGCCCGAGCAATACTGCAATTTAATATAAAAAAAAGAAAAAAAAATATATTACAGCAAGATCAATACATACCAAACTGTTCCCATTAACGATAAAAGATGACACAATTGTGTGGAAGTGTACTTGCACATGTGTCATTAAATTATTAACTAATTTAAAACTAAATCTAAAGGGTTCCTGAAATATTGCTATCAGTTTGCCTGACATAAACATGTTACGAACATGAGGACAATTACAGGGTATACAATAAGGATTACTGAAGGAACAAGTCTGTATGTTTCCAGTGGGTGTATTGAAATACTTTTAATTCCAAAAAGCAGGATTATTCATTTCAACTGTCCGTACAGATATATTAACCCAAATACTGCAATTTATTATAATATAAATTCTCCTTCAGGTACGAATGCCGTCTGGAATTTCTCCACCCGAGATAGTTAAATTTTCGATTTTCAACGCGAGCTTTAGCGAGCGTGTTAAAATCTAAAATTTAATTATTGGGGGTTGATAAAATCCATAACTCACGAGTAAATTGAAGGAGAATCTGTTTCTCCTATGATTTTCGACAAAAACCTCAAGAAATGTCGTTGCTGCGTAGTTTGTTTAAATGGACGTCATTTCGGAACTTTTCTTGTTTATCATTTCGAAGTTAACAGTATAAAAAACGGCGGAAACTCCCCTGCAGAAATTTAATCACCGGGAAGTGGTTAAAAATATGTATTTATCCCACCGAATAAACATGTCAAGAATAGGAGAAATTGCTATTAACTGGCTGTTTCTGTACTGTATATTCGAGGGTTGCTGTATTGGTCACAGGACCCGAAGGTCAAATACATCTCCCCGAGAAAATAGACCTATCAACGCTTTCTGGTATTTTGTTAGATTTTCTCCAAAAAACTGGAAAAAGTTTTTTTCATCGGTCATATAAAGGATACAGTGATTTTTGTTGTAGAGTTTTAGCGTAAATGTAAGCAGTTGAACACTTTTTCCCAATATTTAAATTGGTAGTGAATCAAATATTTTACTTTAGATCGTTAAAGTTTGCAACTATGCCTCAAAAATAAACTGAGCTCCCTTCGCTCTTCGTTTGGAAACCAATAGTCTTCCCCTTCCATTCCTGTATAATATCCGGAACTTTTCCGGAATTTCCACAAAAATATTTTGGCGATGATTGAAGTATATACAGGGCCAAACAGCCAGTTTATAACACTTTTATTAAACATGTTAAATAAGCTGATTTACTGCCTTACTGATATTATGGCAAAGTCAAATTTTTGTATCTTTAGATAGAACTTTATCTTAAGAACAGCTTTATACAAGTTTGTTGAAAAATTATAAATTAGTATGTAATCTTTTATGACGGATATAACCACTGATCATCTTCTATAACCTAATTTCAAAATTCTTACGTTGATTCTAATTTTATTATGTTGATAGTTGTCGATCGCGAAAGAATAGTTTATTTTACATGCGGTTAAAACATAAGGAACTACAATCAGTTGATTGAGTTGTTGACTAATGCCTGTTATATATATTTCAAACCTTTAATAAGTGTAATTATTATTAACATGTATAACCCCTCAACAAAATTATAACCTGTCTGTTACAAAATCAAACTATACATGTACATGTATATCGCTAGTTTCATCCGCAGACGATATGTCGTGTCTAATATGACGGAATAAACCGGAAGCTGTATTAAACTCCGGAAGTGAAATATCCTGTATTGGATGGTCCAATATATCAGTATTGGTACGGGGTCGAAAAGCTGTATAATATAAGCGGGGCTACGTCATAAACATTATACATGCCGATATTATGATCATGCTATTTAATAAATTCACATTCATTCTGTATAAATGATTCAATTGTCTTTTTATTCCGCAACTCATGTCAGCCTCGGAGTCAGAATTATGTATCTGGTTGGGATGACATGTCTTCTATGGAATGTAACATCGCGAGCTTACACCATACAAATCGGGCTCACCTTTGCGGGCTAGTACATATTTATATCATATCAACATGTTCTCGTACTGGCATGTAATAATTGTCACATGACATTAAAGTATAATCTACTGAACCGTAAAAGATAATTTATATATTATGAGATATAGCAAGATATTTATAGACAATCAAATGAGAACGTTGATTTTGCTTCTTTACACAAGGGAGTGTTATATACTTCATAAAATATACTTTATGATGATTTTTAGATCATAAAAACGTCGATTCAAAGACTTCGTCTAACTGTAATCCGTTTTATTTTATCGGAGGAAATCCAATAGTATTTGCTATTTATTTTTCTCTCTATGAATATTATCTACCATCTAAAAAGGCAGAGTAAAACTATTTTCAAATTCTTTTAAGTCACAACATGATAATATATGTTGGTCCAAGATTCCTTTGACGTCAAACGGCGTTTTTATTGTTTTTCCTTAGGCATAGTCCGAGATTCCTCTTACGCCAAATGGGAAATCATGATTGCATTATCAACGTTTTTCGAATTTTAAATTAATTAAACCTCGTATGTGTCACTTCAAGAACTATTTGAATAAATTATTTCGGAAAATTATGTTCGTCAATTTCCTTCTTTTTTACCATTTTTTTAATGAAAGTAGACGATACAAGGCGGTCATCTTTACCAAGCAGTTAATATATTTAATTAATTTGAAGAGGTATGAAATCCCTAAACACACGTCATCCATGTAACATATACGATTTTAGTTCGAGATTTCTCAAATTTCAAACTTCAAACGACTTTTTGGGACTGGCTGTATCAGACTCTTTATTTGAAATTGTGTAAATGCTGTCAAGATTAAGATTTTAGAATCTATTTTCGACAAATAAAACCTATGTTCGTTTTAAATTTATTTTAAGGAATGACTGTATGAAGAAATAACTTCAATCACGTGGTGCACACTAAATAACCCGCGTAGCTGGTTATTTGAAATTGTGCACCATGTGCAATGAGGTTATTTCGAATAGACTGAAAACGAAATTATTGTCAATCCTTATAATTTTTTTAAAAATTCCAACGGTTGTTTTGACGTCTAACACGTCGGGATTCCCTTTAATGACGTCATAGTGGAGAAGGATATTTAGTCTATGATATGATAGACGAAAAAAAATTGACAAATCAAATGACGCGTCACATACAATATTAAATTATTAAGATTTAAATGTAATGTCCATAATAATTCATATACAAATTAATTACATCTTGTTGTTACAATGTATATTTGACAGTGTACATGTGCAATGCGAACAAACTGGATCCTTTTATGCTAAGATATAGCAAAAGACTTTTAATCCAATTCTTTCTTGTTTTATCTTGACTCTCTCAATTTTAGTAACTTCTGAGATAACAAGATATAAATAAGAAACATTGTCTTGCAGATATTGCTTATATTCGGACAATCTAAGTCCCATGAGAATTGATTGATGGAAATTTGAGTTATGGTACGAAGTGTTGACGGACGGACATTGGTATACGATGATACGTCCCGTCTACGACGGGCGAATAAAAATCCGTTATCTGTGCTATTATGTACTTATCGTGTTTCATAAAATGTTCTTCTTGGTAACATATGAACTAACTCAGAAGTATGCGCATTCCGAGGTCTGTTTCTTAAAAAGCTTCACTCATAAGAATAAGCCGTTTTTATAAATGCATTATATAACTGCGCTGGGTTTCAAAGAGTCAACACCTTTTTATTTTTATTTTTTACATGCCCGTGATGAAGACCATATTTGTAGAAACCTTGAGAAATTTTTACATTTTAGTTTGGTTGTTTTTTTTTACGATTTTGTATTTGGTTTTGTTCGGCTTTTGTATTTTATATATTTTAGTCGTTCTATGCCCCTTTTGACAGCTCACCATTTCCATTCATTTTCCTTGTTTAATAATAAAACATGTACATGTTAAACTATAACTGGATCCACTTTGTCTTTTAAGCCTTATAAATCTTATTTTCCAGGAACATTATTAATATAGCGGTTGGTTTTCAGTTGAAATGTAACCAATGACAATGTGCAATAATTTTATTACTGGGCACTAGAGAGTATTAAATATTCTTGTAGTATGATATTATGGTCATAAATATTTCAAGGCAAATAGTATACAGTTTATAAATTTCAAGTGATATCAACATTTACATTAAGCAGCTGTCATTTCCAGGTCATTACATAACAAAAGTTATATATATATATATATAACGTGTCCCGACGGTGATTACTTAGCTGAGCCGATGGAATACATATATAGACAAATGTATACTTCAAGATCTGAATAGAATGGATAAATCTGGCTGCCAGTCCATATCATTATCATTGAAATCTAGGAGCTCTCAACTGATAATCATACTGCACTTTTTTCTTACCTTGCCGAATTGACCAGTTGTTATGAGAATATTTCCGTTGTTTTTTTTATACATTCTTTAAATGTGAATTACATATATACTAGTATATGAGTAAGGTTTACACGAGATGTTCTACATATGAACCTATATCGCTCCTGGCAGTGACTTATACCATGAATTTCCAGAAATTCTTTTTGAAATTTGACCTATCTACATTTGTAACAGCGATGTTCAGATAAAGCGCGGTAAACATACGTCACGTACATGTATATATAAGGATTAATCCACCATCTCATCTTTCGAATCTAAGATTCAGTCCATGTTTACTGTATTTGTTTTCCTTTTAATAAACGATCACCTGATAATTCATTTCAATTGGTAAAGGGATTCAGACTAGAAAAAACAAAAAAGATTACACACTGTTTGTGTATAATTGTGATACTGAAAACGCACTATAGTTTCCGCAATAAGATACGGGGTCGGATTTAAATGTAATAATCTATAGCGAAACACTAAGTACATGACGTAATTGAAAGTTCATGCATTTGTTGACCATTGCAATTATCAGAAAATGTAGTCATGACAAACATTACAATGCCTCATTAATTACATGCATCGATATACAATTTGAGATAAAATAGCTATTTCTGTCAATGATCATATTGCGTGGTATATTCAGCTGGTTATTTGATAGAGGCATCGGTTACATGTACCTCAACATACAATGACATACGTACAACCTGAATGCCAAATATTAGACTAGCATAGCTTAAATTAATAAAGGAAAAACAGTGTTAATGGCCTGTGACAGATATTATTCATCAGTGCTATTTCCTTAATGCGTTTCCAACTGTATTACATCATTGTACAAATCTGTCATATTGTGTCATAAAATACATGGTTTTAGCATGTAACTGATTTGATTTTCACCTGAAAAACCGCATGATATGAGCTCAGTATTGGAGAAAAAGACGTTGAAAAAAAAACCCCCAAAAAAATTATTGGATGTTGAAGGAGATTTCAGTCAAAAAACATGCTCAATCTGCTTTTTATTTCACTTCATTTACAGTTTTAATTATGTATATATTTTAAGGGTTTTCATTGCATGTAATGATTATCACCGTGTAGTTAACTAACTGATCACAGGTGTACAATCTAAAGCAATTACGGTTACATTTCCCTAATTAACAGCAATTGTCAATGAGATTATAGAGTGTTTAGAAACGTCAAATTAAATTTACATCGGTATCAGAAAGTCAAAACAATCTGCTCTTATAATGAGATCATTGACTGCAAACAAAACGATAAAGCAATAAAGCAGACACGTAGAACTATATCAAAGTGTTTGCAAGAACTACAAACTAGAGCATGGGCTATATAACTACTGATATCAGGTCCTTTTCTTACAATTCAGTCATATTTAAGTACAAAAAATACATGTACTTCAATATGAAAAAAAATATTTTAACATAAACTTTATGTCCTCACTTTTTTAGCTCACCTGGCTAAAGGCAATATGAGCTTTTGTCATCACTTGGCGTCCGTCGTCCGTCCGTCGTCCGTACGTTAACTTTTCACATTTTAATCTTCTCCTCTGAAACCACTACGCCAAACTGAATTGAATTTGACAGGAAGCATCTATGTAAGGTCCTTTATAAAGATTGCTCATTTCTTCCCGATCGGACAACAATCATGGCCGCCAATGTTTCTGATTGACTGAGGAGTTTTAAAAATCTTCTCCTCTGAAACTGCTGGGCCAAATGGAACAAAACTTGACAGGAAGCATATATTGGATTTCCTCTATAAAGTTTCTTCATTTCGTCCCGATCGGACAACAAATATGGCAGCCATGGGCAGTTTTTGTTTCTGATTGGTTGATATAAAAAAATCTTCTCCTCTGAAATCGCTTGGCCAAATGGAACCAAACTTGACAGAAAACATCAATGGGAGGTTCTATTCTTGTTTCTGATAGGTTGACTTAAAAAAAATTTCTTAAATGATTGGCCGAATAGAGCCAAACATTGACAGGAAGTGTCTATGACATATAGAAAAAAATCCGTAGAATTGCTTCAAACCAAACATGGTCTGAATGTTCCTCTTAAGGTGCTCACCAGCTTATGAGTTGTTAATCTGGTGCCGATCCCTAATTCAAAATTGCCTTCAGTAGAGGACTTAGGTTAACATAAGACCCTATGGGAAATACATGCAAAAATCTTCTGGAGAACCGCCAAATTTTAGAATATGCTGACCTGTAAGTAGAACGGCCTTGATGAAGGAAAATATGGTTCCTACAAGGCTTACCACACTTCATAATGATATAGAGAAGTGACTTCTCTCTTTGAGGTAAATCAATAAGAATGGCTTTCATGTTGTTCTTGTTGTTTCATTCGAAAAATCTTCTTGCTCTAATATATCATCTTCTAGTATAGATCCAGTAACTGATGGATTGTAAAAGCTGCGCGATTTTCTTTTCGGTTCCTTTAGTTGATCACAGAGAATAAGGCATTTATCACCAATTAGCCTAGTCACTCGAGTAGAAAGTTCGATCAACTTTTAAGATGTTTTTATTTTTAAGCCAAGGATAGTTGCAAAGGTTGCAATTACTGATGTGTATAGTATGTGAGATTAATTTAAGCTTTATATGCTCATTGAATAAAAGGAAATTACTCGTTGATAATTCTATTATACTCGTCATTAGTAGATAAATGTACACATGCGTTTATAAATCTCTTACAGAAAATATAAAGGTACTTGCCTCATCCTCATTGAATGAATGTACCTGCTTTTTTAATGAATTCGTGATTTGTTCATTTACTGTATGTAAGTCCTGTACGTAACCCTTGCAATTGGACTTAAAATAATTATGTAAATTGTTACAGGGGTGAAACAAAAGTTGTTTTTTGTTTTTGTTTTTTTTTTTTTTTGGAAAAATAAATTTTAATTTAAAAAAAAACATTGAAAAACCTTGTTTGCTATATTTCCTCTTCTAATTCTTTTGATATGAAGTACGCTTTGTCGTCCTATGTCATCAGTAAATTTTTAAGAGGGCAGTTTGGCGTCATAGGAATCTCGGACTACCAGGATGCGTAAAAAACACTTCTCTAGACTTCTCCCGTCAATATCATGTACATTAGACGTTCATGAATAATAAAAATACGAAAATATTGTGGTATTTTAAGTACTAATTTTGAACGTGCATAACAGAAGAACATATTGAGAAAATGAACATATCAAGAAGAAAGAATCAAATTATCGCAGAATACCGAACACAGTGGAGAATGGAAATCTATATTTTAAAAGCAGGAAGGAGTCCAATATATACAAACGTGTGTCATAATAAACTCCGTTTAGAGATTCCTTCCTTATTATTTTATGTATCCATTTTCGATGAATTAAACGTATACGATCTTTATCAGTTACATATTGTATAATATTGTATATCTACAGGTATTTTAGTTTATCATCCTTCCCTGTGATTGTATCAGCTTGTTGAGCAGCTTCGAAAAATTCGTATCAAGAAGCGCGTGCGCTGAGCATCATTCGCTACGCTTACTCGTCCAAGCTTCATATTCTGGCTCGCGGGATGATATTTTACGATATCTAGCTGTCAAAATGCAGATAATATATACGTCTACCGTACTGTAAAAAAAATTGGGATACATCGAAATTAATCAAGAACTTATCATGGAATGTCTTTCTAATGCATACAAAAAATTGACTTCTCTTACCATGGGATTTGTTCCGCCTTTATTACAAGTTGTATTTTAGTTATCGGAACTTAAATGGCAAAAGTTCTAATCCAAAAAGTTCATACAAGCTATTAATTAATATTCTTCATCGTCTAAATTTGTACAAGTATTTTTTTCGGTGTCATGGTTACATGTATTATTGCTTACGTTTTATTTTACTTATTTTTTTTTCTTGCTTTATTTCATTTAACTTACAATAAGAACATAAGCAACATTTGCCGAACTGAGACTGTAAAGGGGTAAAAAAGACTGAAAAATACTCAAATGAAATTTGTTATTGCCCCTTTGCATGTTCTGTTTTCTTCTTCTTCTTTTACTACATTTCATCATAATTGGATACCACAAAAAGATAAAAATGTTGATTCTAGGGACTACATCTAAAAAAAAAGTATTTAAATTTGGACCAAAATGAATCATTGCTAAGCTTGTATGTTGTAGACGTAAACGATGATACTTAGCAGAGGCATGACCTACAGTGTATATCGATGGCATTTAAAAACCAGAAAAGGAAAAGGGACAAAAATATTCCACACATGTTGGCAATTGGCATTCCGATGGACACTTTGGATGCTAAATGTAATGACAGTACAATGCAAACAATAGAAGAAAAATGTATTCTGCAAAGGAGACAGAATTTTATGATGGATTAACGACGAGGTTGTTGTATTTATTACAATCGTCTTTCAACGTATCAGAAACAAAAATACTAGTGTACTTGTGATTTATACGTGACAATGTTTAATAATTCGAATCTTTTATATAAGAAACAAAAATACTAGTGTACTTGTGATTTATACGTGACAATGTTTAATAATTCGAATCTTTTATATTTGTGCGAACTATCTGTAACTAAAATGGATCACGTAAAATCAAGAATGACATAAAAACCAGTTAACTCCATCCCATGAACAGACATTTAGACAAAACCAAAATATAAATTAATGGGGTACAGAGAACACCCAAGAGAGTTATCCCTTAAAAAATAAGCTGAACGTTCTAATCACATACAATTAGTAAAGAGAAATCAAGCTTCTCAGTGATCAAAATTAGTGTTTGTAAAACTGCTATATATCCAATGAAATTGTGTGGTTCAAATTTCTTGATTTTTTTTTATTGTTGTAGCCAAATCAATTTAAGTCAAAGTGTTGAGTACCCCCTTGAAAGAACACAAAACAGAAAAATACATTCAACAGAGTAAGGATAATCTATCTTGGGACAGTCCCTTAGTAGGGTAAATGTAAATCCCAATTTTTACAAACTTCTAGGAGTGGAGAAAAAATTAATTTGTAGAAAAATAAATAATTTGGGGCGTATTTTTAGCATTTTTGCAAAATGAAGGGGCAAAAATGTGTTTTCTTAAAATTTACATAGTCCAAAAATCGGAGCGGCAATATCCAAAGAATTAAAGATCAGTTAGGTGTGGATTTAGTTGGTTTGTATGCGCTAGTTAAATCAAAAGACTATAGCTCATCTTAATAATTAACGTTCTGAACGCTTGTGAAGTACTTATTAATGGCTTTTGTGCACTATTTTCGTTAAAATTGAAATAGATGTCAATGAACCTTATGCTGAATAATAACTTATTTAAAGTAACAGAAGAAAGTGTAAATTAATGAACTATTGTAATCAGTAGAGGTACAAATTTCTTCGGCTTTCAATGCTTGAATACTGATGTGATTACGGCATTTCCTGACAAATAAGTAGCCCTCATTAATTAAAACTTTGCGAAGCAAACACATAGGACAGAAAGGTTAACATTAACAACAAGCAAAAACAGTTCAAAATTATAATACAAATTAACAAGGACAACTTAAATGACTTTAGCTATTGAATATACAACGAAGAGACAATAAAACAGGATCAAACACATAGAGAAAAGATACAAAACAGAAATATAAAAGAAACGAGGCGGAAAGATTGAATAAAAGCATCATACTTTACATGTTCGTTTTATGGAATTGGGTTATAAAACTTTTCCGTTGAGTCATAAAGATCTTTATTAGCTATTGATATCCATATTTACCAAATACGGCCAAGGTTTATACTCTTCTTGATTTTATAATGTTTCAAATGATATTTATATCTGCGTGAAACGGGCAATTATTCTCACAGGACTTAATTAATCCTTTGCGTCGCATCCCGTTTTTCTAATAAACTATAACACCGTTCCATGACCTTTCCATTAACATGTAGTGATTAGGGGTATCAAATTTGGTTACGATGCTATTGGAAAAAATATTTATTATTTTCTTAACACTGTAACTAATGGAATCCAAATTCCTCAACACTCGTTTATGTGTTTAGCTGATAAGACATTTCGATGGCCACTTGGGGGAAATTTCAGTTACTATTTCAGCTGGAATAAAATTATCGCTATTCCTGTGTGAATTTATAGATTGATTTTTTATATAAACTTTTGCAAGCGTAGCGGTTACGCTATATAGTGTATATCGTCATAAGATATGATTTCAACAAAATACTTTAACACATAAAATCAGACAACGGAGAAAGTAATAATGTGCAGAATCACACTTAATAACCCCAAAGGTGTGGTTTGATACAAAACGAAACGCATTCTTGAAAGCATTAAAACTTCACAAGTTAGTGTTAATTAGTTACATTAAGCTAGCGACATTACGCTAACATGCCATAGGAATTTTTAAGGTCGCCATAACGGGTTGTTTCCTGAGTTAACGTATTCTGTATTTCAAATGGTAGCACTGCTGATTTTGGTCTAGCTGATGCCATTTTTTTCCGGGTGAGTGGTGCGATGGCCGATTATTTTGTACATGTAGGTAGTTCGTCCTAACTACATAAAAAAACGATGATTGAATACGGGCCCTGGAGAAAGTGTATTCCCCAAATCAAAAAGAATTGCAAGTTTTCTCCTGCGGGTGAGTGGTTCTCTCCGGAATGACCGGCTTCCTTTACCAATAATAACTGATCGTAAAGGTAAATTCAATTGCGTTGAAACCAAACCAAACTATTTTGTGTCTAAGTTCATTCTACTGTGATAGGTTCTAGTATATACACGGAAAAACACTCTCAGAAAAGAGCTTTAGAATTAGTTGAAGTTGACCTCCATTATTCTCAGAAACGAGCTTTAGTTAAAGTTGACCTCTACTATGTTTATGTAGAAATTACACGTTGCTAAATTATTTTACAGATTTAGTGGTGTTCAGGGTGTCAGACACTTTTATATTAATTATGTAGGTGATATCTGCTTAGTCCTGTAATTACTATTGTTAAGTGACAGAGCGGTTGATAAATCCGTAATTCTGTCCCGTAGAAAATGCGTTTAATGAGCTGTTTCTTACACTGTGCACAATTTACCATGACATTGTCTTATTAATGTGACGTCAACATATTTGAATGACCTTCTCAGAGAACTTTCAACATCGGAAAATCGAAATTCTAAGTATGTTACCTCACAATAATAATACCAAAAAAAAACAATTCTGGAAAAATTCGATGCATTTTTCATCATCTTATAATTTGTTGATTTAATTTTATTTAAGCTACTTCACCTATTAAACTTATGTTCAGCGTACTGATTTGAATATGAATAACTCATTTTGAAGATTTACGTTTTAAAACTAAGACCCATAATTAAAATTTCGAGTTCACCTGGAAAATTAGATGCCAGTAACCTATAAATCTCAATATTGTAATTGATTTGTCGATAAAAGATCTGCAAATAGCTTGAGTAGACGAAACATGGTAATAGGGATTCCTTCACTGTATGTTTTACAATTTATATTACATGAATATATATATACATACATATATTATATATAATATATAACATAGTTATATATAACTACACCAAGTACTTCCCTAGAAGTCAAATGGCCCCAAGAACTAATATTATCTAAGCGTTTCGTTCAACTGTCATTACAAAAAGGCTATTACCACGCATGTCCAAAACCTTACGTCCACAATATTCTGACGTATTGTGTAAGGAAACAATTCTAATGTTCTCAGGAATTTCGGTGGAATTTCTTTAAATTTCGAAGTACATGTGTAAGAATTGCAGATTAGCTACATGTAAGTAAGAAATGTCAAATGAAGAAAAATAAAGGTTTAATATCGTGTCATGTTACTTTTTGATGTTCCCAACACATTCATACATACATGTATGTAAAGATGGTATTCAGATAAATCTGTAGTAAATAGATTTATTACACAATGCTTGCGAGATTATCATTAATTTTGGATAAATCACAATTGAAATATTAAACCATGCAAACATGTAGGTTTGACGTAAGAAGTTACATATATCATTAATCGTAAACGTCCCATTCATTGCTGATTGTTTACGTCAATTCCTATATTCTGAAGAACAAATATTTAGGCCACGTACATGGTAATTATTTCATTGATCCTAGAAGAACCAAACTGATGGTTTTAATGAGAAAGCCCTAGGCAGCTGTAATGGATCATGGGAGCTCAACCCACAGAACTGCCTAGCGCGTTCAGGCGACGGATAGGGAATATCCTCTAGTTGTTGGTGGGAGGGGGTGTCAAGTCATAATACAGGAACCGTAGTGAGTATGCCACACTCCCTGCGCGCTAGACCCCTTCTGTAGTTTTAGAAAATCTGAACTACTGACCCTACCCTATCACCATCCACCCATTTACGCAGGCAGTCCAAATTGGTTCTCCTTTGTGTCCCGTCCCACCCCTATTTGAATTATGTTTGATAAATTGTTGAATTGGTTCTCGTCTTGAAGAAGCACGAAATAGTTTCCGCTGGACTTTAAGAAAACAACAATCAATCACAAAATTGTTTCAGCTACATGTATATTCCCTCTAGATTTGAGGACCATTTCCATATACAAATATGTTTTATATTTAGAAGGTCGGACAGACGCAAAGTCATCAAAAAGCGCACATTAATCTTACGGTAGAAATAAAAAAAATAGCATATTAATATTTATTACTGTAGACCAACGATATTCACTCTAGAGCAGTCTTTGTGGCATCAAAATCCAATAAATCGTTACTTTTTTTGTAGCAAATTTGAAATGAAACTCTTCAAAAGGAAAAATCGACCCTGACGTGTACTTGAATTATAGCTACATAATCATGATAATTTATATTTAAGCCAGTTTTATAAACGCTTGTCAGAAGTGATCACTTGGCTTTATAGATATATAAAGAAGAAATCAAATGGTTTTACAATGACGTCTCGTCAATTAAATATGAACTATGATATTGTTACTGGACACAAGGGCAAAGTAAAATTGTTTTATGAATGGGCTCTCGACATAAAATATAAGTTTTAGGAAAATACATTCTGACAATCAATTTTTTGTTACATACCGAGTTGGTTAGTTTTCCCCTTCTATTTTTTATGACGATATATCAACATTTACTATTACACTAGCCAAAACTGACTACAATGTTCATGTTTTTTGACGAAAAGATCTAACATTCGGAATCCTGTTTGTCCAGTTACAAGTTGTATAAACAGAAAATTGAAGTTGAAAGCAATTAGAAATGCATATTTTATAAGATGAAATATTCAACAAGCAATTTCAAGCTCCAATCAAACAAAATGTCACTAACTGTATTGCTTTAACGTAAATTAGGACGTTTATTACCTAGACTAGAGCTATTATCGTATCAAATATAACACCCCTTCTTCTTACTTGTGACTCTCCAAGGAATGTTTATATGTTAACAAACAAGAAATTGTTCACGTACATTTACATGTGTACATGTGTACAATGTACATGTATATACATATATAGTTGTTACATAAAACATATTTCTTTTGCCAAAAATAACAAGATTTACAATGGATTAGACACAATTTTATCAACTTACGAGGTCTTCTCCGCTACAGTACAGAAAGGAGTAGGGCCACTTTCCCCTGTACTCGTTTCACTCATAACCATTGATTTTTCAACCTTAAATATTTACCTACTTTGTATCGTAAACGATTGCACATGTATGCAATACAATTTTATGTTAACAGACAAAATTTTTTTGCTCGGTCATTAATAAGTTCAAGTTTTGTATCCGCGAATGTCGTGGATATACGCGATTTGGGTCAATTATTTAATTTCTCTCACTTTTTGGAATATTGCCAAGAAGGACATTCAGAACCAAAAACCATACTTTTTTGGACATAACAAGAAAAACTGAACGCATGTCGGATAAATGTTCTTTTCACAATTTTATAAAAAAAATCTATCTGCCAGTTTTTTTTTTTTTTTATTATACGCGAAATTTGGATTTTCCCTACATATAGTCTATATAAAATGTGCCGACATTAATACTCAATTATCTCAAAATCAAGAACGATGACCTATGTTTTTTAAATTGAAATTAATTTCAAAGTATATCCATCCAACAGACTGCCTGGAAAAAATTAGGGAAATCTATCTGCCAAAAATATTAGTATTGTCTACCTTAATGACATTTAAGTACACTTAAAAAACTATGACTACATATACATGAATGTAGGTGATTTTTTTACATTAATGGGTAGACTATTCGAAAGTTGAATTATTGCATGTAAAAATGAGTTTTGGTATAAAATGAGTCATGCAGTATGAAACAGTGAAGTTGTTAGCATTTTAAATTATAAGTATTGCGTTCTTTGGCCGCCCGGGGGGGGGGGGGTAGATCGTTCAGGTATTCCGGGGCGTTATCGTGAACAATATTGTAAAAGAGAAAGTTATCTTTGTTCTCTCCTGTTAGAAAGTTTTTACCGCCCAGTTTCAGAAGAAATAGAGTTGGAAATTGCAAGAACAGTCAATCCAGATACGATTCTACCATCTTCGAGTTGCTTGCATCTGCAGTAGAGCAATTGTCCTATACCTCGCAACAATATTCAAGGATGAGTTATTGTTTATAAGCAAAAATATTCATGCATGCAAGTAGCAAATGTCTTTAATTGAGAATTAGATGTTTTCAATTGAGATTTACAATGTAGCTTTATCTGTGTATATTCCAAGATGGAGAGTTACATATCAATAATTACCAACAATTACTTTATTCAATAAACATGATAAACAGTAATCGGAATCCTATCTGATGGAAATTTACCTAATTCATACTGAATTATTAGCCTTTGAGGATTACAAGGTTGGAAACAAGGCACAGGGTCAAGTAGAACGCTACATACTTACTTAAGAATTTACGTAAACTTGGCAGAATACATATCACATAACTATTTAATGAAGTGGAAAATTATTAGTTTCAAAACAACAATAATTGAGCAGCAGTATTTCATGGTAAAATATGATTAATAATGCAATCCTCAATTTTTTAATAATTGTTATGGAAATTAAGAGATAGATTCTACATTTTTATCAAATTGAACTATTATGGAAACCGTTATATTTTAGTTACACGTATGAACATGTTGTAGACTTATATATTAATACATTAACTGATTCATATCGGGCCGGATATCATCCCGAGATTCTCATATCGCACCGAAGACTTAACCGGGTTTGAAAAAGATCCAGGCAAGACAGCCATTCCGATACGGATTAGGCCAAGTATTAATCTGTTTATCATATACTGCCCAAGCGCGCACATGTACATGTATCAGAACGCAACCGGTCTGATATGGCCGTATCAGTCTAGCCACGTGACGCACTCGTTCTGAAACCACATCGGACATGAGTTCGAATAGCACTTGAAAGATGGGTTATTATCATTTGGTGTCCAAAATTAGTTGTTTTCTTCCGGTCATTACACATATGCAAAACTGTCATATTTAGTACTCGATTGTTTCTGTTATATAAATATTGGGAAGGGTATTTTAATTTTTTCTCTAATTTCTGTTTAGCGAGGTGCAAAATATTATACATGTACATGTAAGAAAGGGTTTTTTAGTGTTTCTTTGAAATTTCGTTTTTTTTTTTCAGGAGCGAGCAACATCCAACATCCAACAAGACATGAAAAAGTTCCATGGCTTGGGAAGGTACCTGTACAATTTGGCGGGATTGAACATGTTTATGACTCTCAACATTCCACCCTTTACCCCGAGTCGGCTAATACCAAACAGTAATACTAACGACAAATCAACCTCAGCTTCTACTCAAATTTTCCTCGGAAAGATAACAGATACTCGTGTGTCAGCAATACCGTCAGCAATATGTTTATATACCAATCCAGACACTTTAATACTTTAAACATTCATTCAAAATAAATGTATGTATATTACTCTATATATCCAAAATCTTTTAAAGGAATCAAGTAGAATTAATTTAACATTTACTAGCGCTTTCACTGTTTACACAGATCTTCAGGTACACTATGTTGTTTAAACTAACAGTAACATGTATATATCATCTGTGAAAAGATCACTCCGGATTGATTGTGACTTTACTATATTTTTCGCATCCAATTACGTGTTAGCTAATTTATCGGCTTTCTCGCGATGTTTGAATACTGCAAAGCAGATGAACATGGTTTATAAAAAAGCGCTTTTTACTGTATTATAGTAAATCATTATCAAATAGAGACATTAAAAGAATATATGTTCATGAGTAAGTAATTCTACTTGTGATGTGGTAATTCAGTTGCGTATCTTGTAGATTGATAATGTTGAAGTGTTAACATCCAAGGAGATTTTCAAATCATTACTTCATAAATGCTAATTTAAAATAGTTATTATTGAGATTGCAAAACGAATATAGGAAACACACATTACCTAAGAAAGAATAGTAACTTTGAAAAAGATTTATAGAGGTTTTACATGTAAAATGGATAGATTCTTGACTCAAAATCCATACACGAAAATCCACATGTGCCAAAAAAAGAAAGCAGTTTTATTGCTGTTCTTCATCTTTATGTCACTGTGAAGTTATAACAGATATGATAAATTCTTTGATAGACCAATTTTGGTGCAGAAGATTTGCACATTTCGTCGATCTACGATTCATAAGTTGTGTTCAAGGATAAATGTAAGTTAAAGAGTGGCCCCCAGAACTCGTTTAATCTGATTTCGGTAAATCTGAATCATATGTTGCATATATGTATGTTATCGTATTTCCCTATGGCTATATCGACCTGCTGAGGCCTTCAGAATTTCCCGTATTTCGGCACTGTGACGTCGTAAAGAGTTGACCCGACCCTAATATGAGCTGACCCGAATATACCAGCGACGTCATAATGTTTGACCCAACGTTGACCCGAATATATCAGGAAAACATCCGGTTATAGGCGGATGGCCATTGAAAGTAAGAAATTCCATTAAGATTGCTAGTTAACAATACGATAAATTTATCATCAAGTTTTCTTCAAAAAATACTGTAAAATATAAGCCGCTCGACACAATATAAAGCTTTTTGGCTCGTTCGCTACGCTCACTCGCCGAAAAAGCTTCACATTGTGTCTCGCGGCTGATATTTTACGATATACGTTTGCAGAAAACCTGATAATATGTACTTACATATACATCGGCAACTGAAGGCCACATTTATGAGGTACAAGTACGTATAAACAACAGACTACAGACAATAATGTGAACAAACATTTGTTAAATTCGGTCATAATATGCCACGCAATCTCATTGCATCTCCAAAACAACAGATTTATAAAAATTCAGAGGACGCATATATTAAGTAATTGATAATCTGGCAGCATGTTTATTACTTGCAATTTTATATAATGTAAAGATTTTGAAAATTTAATTTAACAAGAAGATACGTATGCTGTATAATAAAATAAATAAAGGTCATGCAAATACTGACAAAACCGAAAAGAAGCTCAACCGTATCAACCAGCGGATAAAAGGGTACTGGTACCTCATAATAAAAGGCATAGAAAAAATAATTACATTGTACATATATATAATTGCAACATATAGAAACCAGTTTACCTAAAATATTTTCTTACAATTTTTTTCTCATTATACAGCCTTTCGCTTAAGGTTTATCCCTTAAATAACATTCAACTATGCACGTGTAACTTCTCAATTTACAATTTGTAAACATTAAACTTTGGGTACCAAGAAGTCTAGCACTGTTTCTAATTAGCGTAACACTTCAGGTGTTATTTAGTAGGAGATAATTATATTTCAGCAAGTTTACCATGTAACTTAACCAATAACATTGCATAGGTTAAACACACATGTCAATCCAATTTTAAAGCAATTTTCCGGTAATGAATCTTGAAATGTGTTTAAATTAATTTAATTTCATTACTGTTCGTTTTCTACTTATTGTAATTTAATTCCTGAGGTATCGTACTTCTAAAACCGATTCGAATGTCTATTACGACTTCCACAGTTCAGATGTAGATACATGTTGCTTATTTGAATTCTCCAGAAGAAATAGTTAAATTGCCCAATTCTAATTTCCTTTATACTTTAATTATTAAAATTGGAGAAACAACCTGTTTCTCTGGTACATTATTCCTGTAAATAAGATGGAGATTTTATATTTTGTCCTAACTTTCCATTCATTTTAGGCGTTAGGCGTTACATTATAATTTATTGCAATTTCAGTTTTTTTACTGTAAAGAGAGTTATAATGCAATTATGACAAATTGTCTTTTTGAAATAAAGAAACAATGAGGACAAATATACCTAAGAAGCAAACCCAAAAACTGCAATCCATTAAACAGACAACCCACAGAAGACTAATGAACAACAAATAAACGCTGAAAACTAAATTACAATGAATAAAACAAACTCTTATAAAAACCAGGAGTGAACTCAGGTGCTTCGGAATGGTAAGCTATTCCTGTTCCGTATACGGCACACGTCGTAATATTCAACAAAGTCAATATCCAGTGGTAGACACAACTTATCCTTTCTATTAAAAAAAAATGAAACGTTATTAATAAGTACATGAAAACATTTTTCTTATTGTTTCCAGTGTAAATATTCATAATTATTCTAAAAAAACTTAAATCATCGTTACTAAAATGGTGACAAATTGTTAAAAATATTGCCAAGTCCTTTGTATCTATGATCAATGTTTGCAGTTGCTATAAAACGACTGGCACAAGACTCACTAGACTGACATTTCCTTGAGCTCATACAAGTATACTGTTACCTTATGAAAGTCAGACGATGTTCTGGAGTTAAGTCGCCTTGTCCATAAATAGATCAAATATGCACGAAATATCACAAAATTAGCAATTTTCGGGTAAATTAAAACAGTATCGACTTCGAACGGCTCAATATATCTTGCTGAAATTTGAAACATTCTTTGTTAAGATAAGTATCTTTCAATGGTCAACTGCAAACAATGCTAAACGTATAACTTCAGCTCCTATTTTGTGTTTAAATTTAATGAAGTTTACCCTTGACGTATTGAAAAACGTCAAATAAAAAGCCTACACAAATCGGGGGTGTTACATGAAATTTACAACAGTGGGAACAGGTCCAACATCATATCTTCGATATTGGAACACTGTAACCGCAAATCAATTCTTGATGACGACCGTAATATATCCTAAGTCATGAAACCAACATATCCCTGATAAAACCCTGGTTAAGCAGCTTTTGTGACAGCAATTATCCTTTTTTAGAAAGTCATGGTAACTCATGCATGTCCTTGAATATCGGAACACCGTATTGTTTATAACAGAAATGCTTACGAATTAGAGAATATTAAAAGATAAAGACATAAATGCAAGTTTTACTTAATGTCTGATACATTTGTGTAGGTGAAATTATTAACGGTAAATTTTTTAAAAAATAAAAAAAATTAAATATAAATACAATGTAGATAACAAAATTAAATTATAATAACGAAAATAAAATCCCTGCATTTTTTATGACAAGTCTGCAGGCATGCTTAAGTGTTTCATAACGGTGTCATTTATTGTTTAGTTCAAAGTTCTATCCTTTTTTAAAAGAGTTCTAAAATGCGGCAAAATGAAAACGAAGAAAAAGACTGTTCTAAAAGTCAGAAATTCAACTAAAACAGATTCTAATACCGTCGTCAAATGCAAATGAATGCACGTTTTGTAGGACTGATTATATTGTTTGAAACAATAAATTTTCTACGAATTACAACTCAGTAGCTATTTGTACAAACTCAAATGCTGAACGACGATACAATTTCCCACATTTGTCATGTTTGTAAAAAGTCATATTCACATGTCGAAACGACAAAGCTAAAGCCGTCCGTGAAGACGATACTCCTGAGTTCACGTAGATTGAAAAGAAATGCGATAATAAATCAAATATCAGTTTTACTCTTGTATCGATATACTATAGAGAATTCGCTAACTTGTTCTGCTAAATGTTCTAATGTATAAAATTGTGATAACTACACAAACAACATTACAGTCATGACAGTAAACGAAAAGCTAATACTTAGTAAATTTTTATATCCATGTAATGGCAGTTTTTACATACAGAAGTCGCTAAAGAATACGCAGTTATATTTGACCTAGTATCCATTACATCCTGATGCTATCGCGACAACTTCTTCGCATGTTAGCCGTCATTATCAATAAAATAGAGTAAACACGTAAAAGAAAGAATACACGGACCTTCTCGTTTATCGAATTCCATTCGTTTATACAACTGTTTTAGATAACAGAAATATATAAATTTGTGTATTATGTTGTGACACTGTTCGAATAAACTGCTTGTTTATGACACATATGACATAAAAGAAGAAAAAAGAAATACACATTATGTCTCTTCTTAAAAGATTTGACGTTACAATCTGTGTGTTAGTAAAATTTTAGATTCTTTTCATTTATTTAAGAATTGAATGGTCATTTTTGTAATTTTACTGGGCTTTTGCGACCCTAAAAAATATCTGGTATCTGAATATTATGGACCCCCATGCTAGCCTATTATTTCGAATCGCTCCGCTCGGCAAACAATTTTACACCCCCCCCCCCCCCAACCAATTTCTGGAAAACCTGGATCCGCTGCTGGGTGTGTCCGCTAGAAGAGGAGTCTACTTTATAGTAATTAAAATATTATATACAAATTCTGATGCACAATATGCCTATTTCGTCAAATTACAATTGGTCGCGGTACTGAAGGCCAAAGATATTGGATTTCAATGGGTGTACATGTCAAATGTCTGTGCTGCTGCATACTACAGGACTGACACATTTTCAAACTTGTTCAATGATACAATGTATCAATAATTGGTAGACTCATTTAGTCCGTATTACACATGTGTATATCAACTACAATGTATAAGTATACATGTGGAACTTTATGTAAAGGTGCGAAAAATCGTATCTTAATTATATCAGATTTTGCCGATTTTTTTTCGGTTTAAAAACTATTTTTTGGTTTAAAAACTAGTATGTATTTCGGGCTTTTCCAAGTTCAAATTGTGTTTGGTTCAAGTGAGAATTTTCCGTAATGGAGTATTTCCGGGAGTATGACATTTGTATATAATTCTTTGACACCAATTTTGATGCACACGATGTGCACATTTCGACGATTTAAGATTCATCAGTTGTGCTCAAGGACTAAAATGTATATATATATATATATATTTGTCCAACAAATTTAATTTAAAGGTGCTATTAAAAATAATAAGAAGTATTATGGATAACAATTTTATAACTGCATCTGAGATGTAAATAAGTATACAAATAGCTGTGATATTACTAAATGTAATTACTATACTGAGAATCCATTATGTCATCCTATTTCAAACAGCCTTAGATTCTCAGTTGGATAAGCTGCACTTTATTTGAAAGAATGTTATTTGATTTGAATTTATCTTTCCATTACCTTCTTATAAAATGTGTAAATTATGACGTCATAGCATGATAGAAATCAATGTCCAATACTGTAACCCATTTTTTTATAGTCAGATAAGAGCTTGTTGCCAACGTGTTGATGGATGAAACAGTTGTCTGATTCTGCTAAAGATAGTTCCTAGCATCTGTTTAGGCATTTATTGTCACAGGCGATGTACATTTTAAATGCACAGGTTTGCCAGCGACAATCATATGCAACAAACATAGGACGTATTGTCGTCGGCGGCAATATGCCGCAGCAGAACCAAAGACATGTACAATGTATATACCCCAACAGGACAAACTGATCCGCAGTTTTAACTGCATGATGTTCAACATAAAGATAAATATCCTAAAAAAAACTGGTATAAAATTACAGTTAGTTTAGTGTAAAGTCTGTTTAAATCAAAACATTGTGAAATGTAATGAAATGTTCGATGGATTTTTAAAGTAAATATTTATCACAATATTGAGTTTAATTATTGATGCCTTCTGCACTTTCAAGCCATGCTATTATAGTACAATTGATTTAATTAACACGTAAAGGTCATAAGACGTAATTGGATAGTTAATGATTTGTCGAAAATATAGCATATATATACAACTAAATTATGTTCATTCTAAATGTCAATTTCACTGTAAAATGCAATTTGAAATTAATTTCCGTGAAAATTATCCAAATAGGATGATATTTGATTTAATCAAAACTTAAATAACATAATTATACAATTTTCTTTAATGAAATAAGGTGGTATGGGGCTTTGACAGGGCATGTTCTAAAACTGGTCTGATCTGTTGGTCTGGTCTGGTCTAATGTTTTTGGTCTGGTGATCTAAATTACTCTTAAAATGACCCCCTCTTTCAATCATGTATACATGTTATGCATGGAGAATTTGATAACCTCTGTATTATTTCGTTTTAAATTTTATTTGTGTTGATTTAAAATTAATCCTTCATTTTAATAATTTGTCCAAAAGTATTGCGGACACATTTCTACAAAAAATAACTTATCATGCAATGTTACTATTTCCTGTTTTTATCATCACCTAAGAACAAAGCAATAAAATATTTCAATATTAATCTTGATAACAAAGCAGGAGATTATTTTAAGTCTATCATTTTTCAATCAAATACCATTTTCATAAACCCTGCGCTTTCTGCCCATAAAACCTATTAAGAACATAGATGTTATTTCATTGACAAGAAGGAGCAGAACCAAAACAGATCCTCAGACACAGGGTCAAAATTTCATAAAGAAAACCTGTCATTTGATATTGCCTGTTCATGATAATCTACATGTGACCTGGAGAATGTGTGTGATAACTGATTTTATCACCTTTAGACTGACAAATTAAATCAGCCATACTTAAATACTGCTTATTAAAACTTTTACATAGTAAATATTTATCTAAACATGATTACATCATACAGATTGTCATTTTCATTACCACCATTGGTATTATTATCCTTTCAGTATCTGAAACATGTTTAGAATTTTAAAAGATATACTACTTTTAGACAGAGCTTTTGGAATTATAAATTAGTGTTCAAATTATCAGAAAATATAACTGCATCTATTTTCAAATGATTGATTTAATTAAAAAAAAAAGTTTAACAAACCAATCAAGATTAAAACGCAACATAAATATATACCAATATCTAAGTTCAGACCGGACCAATAGACCAGACCAGACCAGACCAGGTTTTAGAACATGCCCTTGGGCATAGGGGTGTAGGTAATCATACTAAACGACTGGTAACATACAGAGGAAACGTGTTCGATTCCGATCTTACTTGAAAAAGGTTGTCGATCGTGAAAGAAAGCAATACCCCAAACTGTTGAAAAAAGTTTCTTTACTAAACTAAACCTGGAGCTTTTAAATGTTATGTCATAACCCCCATGGGGGGAAGGGGGGGTTAATATCGGAAAATTTACGGTCGATGTTACGAATTACGATTGATCTGTACAATATCTCAATGTCCAAAATGGCGTTGTTTCCTCTTGGACAGCATGGCGACTGGTGTAAACTAGACAGAAACTGCATGTAATTTTTAATTATATCATACCCTTCTTGAGAATTTAGGAATAAAAAAAAAAAATAATAATAATAACAATTATTTTATTTCAGATCCAGCATATTTACATGTAATTGATTGCTATAAATATATGTTTTAACCGTAGTGTATTGGTACACGTTATTTGGGTATTGCCTAGAGGCCGATCGATTCTGAAGTAAGAAGAAACTTAATTCTTACAGATTACGGAAATAAAATATGTGGTCTATTTGTATTACAATAGTTCTAAAAATAAAACAAAAGTATTCCTCGTCATTCACTTAGAGTTCTTAGAGCGCCTGTAATAATATTGCTGTAATTCAAAATAGGAGAAAAATAACCCATGCAATATATATACATGAGAAACGAACCCGTGCAATACTGGAGCAGAATTCAAAAGACAAGCAAACAGGGCTTTTATTGTTGTTTCTTATCATGAACCTCGCTTTAAAATATTCAACTATAAGCGTCAAAGAATTATCTAGTCTCTGTACACGTGTTACACAAAATGTATCAGGGCGTGACTAAGAATATTTTTTATGAAACCCCACATTTCTTTGATCTAGTCAATATAAGTCCAACAAACAATTGGTCATATGCCCCCAAAAGACGCATTAATTTGACAGTGTGATTACAAATTGACATATGACAACTTAATCAACAATTTTCAAAGGAACGTCTATAATCACGCGGACGAATATATACTATGACAAAATAATTTGAAACAACATTACGAAAACACAAATGTCTTACATTTTGTCTTAACCTATATTTAAACCTCGTGTTTTGTATCTAGTCTACTCTTTGGAAATTAGACTGACAGCATAGACTGATAAATATTCATAAGATTTATGTACTTTTGTTAGGTTCAATATCAAAGTCCAAAATGGCGTCGTTTCCACAGATTAACTTGTTATACTTCCTCCTTGATTTAAAATACTATTGTATGGAGATTCAGTTTAAACATCATGGCGGATGCTGTATAGTTGTTAGGAACTAATATCGTATTTAGTATCCTTCTTAGGCACTTGGATGTATTGTTTGCATTACCAGGACTTTCTGTCTCATTCGGCTTTATTGCCCCCTTTATCTTTGTATTTAAATGACGTACCTGATAACTAAAGTACGTTTACCTACTTTTTAACCATCATGTCCATGGTCATTAGCTTAAGACAGGAATTTAGATCTAATAAATATGTTTCGTTATATTTCTGACCAACGCCAGAACCCTAGTATTTTCGCTTGCATAATTACATGTGCTATTTGACATTTTTTTTAAAATAAAATATTGTATTTGACCTGTTTTGGCTACTTATTATATCCGATCAATCTAAACACCATAGTATTAGGGTACTGGCCCCTATTCGACCCACATAGCTATCGTTTGTTTCTCTTACTTTTATACTCGTATTAAATGTTTAATACAAATTCACACTTGCAGTTTTCAATATTTTTATTGTTTTTCTTTTTTTTTATTTATGGATACGCATCGTTATCTAGTTTGTAATAATCAGGGATTCATTGGTGTCCTAACTTTCTTCAGCTTATTATTTGTTTCACTTTTTCACACATTTTCGGTAACATTATTAGGCCCTTTCTTATTTTTCGTGATTTATGTTTTATAAATGTGGTTATCAAAGGGTCTGAACAAAATAAAGATATTAAGATTATTGTATTTCCAACATTTTCAGAGATATTTTATGGTGATTGTCGTAATTCTTTTTCGCTTTTCCAAAATTCCAAGATATCAATTTATTTCCGACCTTTTAATCTTTCTCCCTCTCTTTATCTTCTTAATAAATTAATTTACTTATTCTTTACCACTTGAGTTCACTCCTGGTTGTTATAGGAGTTCATGTTGTTCATTGTTTTTTTTTAGTTTTCAGTGTTTATTTGTTGTGTTTGTGGTTTTCATTTTCGTATCCCCTCTTTAATAGTTCTCTGAATGTTTGCACACGCCATCCTGTTCATAAATCGTTGGAAATGCTAGTAGAAAGGAAACTTTGACAATATATTTAAGACGATTTACGTGTCTAAGATCATTTACATACTTATCCAATTTTTTCAACATTCTGGATGTATTCAAAGAGCCTATTTTGTGTGTAACTATAAAATACAAAGAAATGACATCTGTTAACAGCTAGTTGCTTTTCCAAATCTCATTAAAAAGACAACGTCCGATATCAGTAACATAGTATTACCGATTAGACGTACAATTACATGTCGGATGACGTAAAAGTTAAGACGATAAAATCTGTTTTATATGACAATGAGTGCTTTTTGGTTAATAATACCAATACTAAGTCAAAGATTCGTATTCTATTTTTAAGGCCAAATCGAACGTTCTAACGAAGATGATAAAAACGAACCTTGACCTAATTATCTATTGCGACTTCCTTCAGATTTTGAAGTTTCAGAGGACAAACTATAATACAATTCTGAACGTATAAAAACAACCAGGAAGGGATTACAAGATTTCTATACGAGTGTTGTATCAGTCGATCTTGCCGACAGCAATCTGCACTGCTGAAGACAAATTAAAAGGTTTATTTTCGGTTCTACAATATGTGCTATTGAACAGTTAAAATTCACGGCATTTTAATGACCAACTAGAACTGAAAACGTATATAATATAAGTTCCGACCCAGCCATAATTTTATTTACAATGCACATATATAGCAGCATGACTGAGAAAATCTTGTCCTCTGTTTGACTACTGTTTTGGAGAATTCCTTAATAAAAATTAAAAAAAAAATTATATATATTTTAAAAAAGTACAATATCCAAGAAATTATGAGTAAATGTGTGTGTTATATTTTTAAATTATTATTTCATCATTATTAAATGTATTTTATTATCCTTTACGAAGTTAAATCGACCTTTAAATTTGTTAAAGAAGTTTTGTAAGAAGAACCTTTGCCCAAAGTTCTATACACGAATAGTACCTTTAGTCTTGTTCTTGATTAACCGCAAAACAAACTGTCTATCGATATTGTGAGTAAGCCTCTTAAGAGATACAACTTATTTTAAGTACAACTCACGTGGTGTATTAAATACCACACAAGTTTCTTCAATCAAAGGTTACTCTTCAAATGAACTCCCTTTATATTTATACCTTTCAAGTTGCACAAGCCATTTTCCCGTTGATTTAATCTTAATATTCCATATCGCTCTTTATGCCTTTTCATTTACAAATGTGCAATAAACACCACGTGTAAAAAGCATGTTATTAAAGATATATTTTATGATACTTCCTCAGTGGAATAGAATTTGACATTTATATGATTTTTATCGTCTTTTGGAAATTTTAACTTCGATTACAAATATTTCAAAATACATTTTTAAACACGAGAAACCTTTTATATAACTGTATTTAGACGGGTAGAGATGTTTTTATTTTTTTTATTATTGGAATACAAACCAAATGTATGGCAAGCCGTTTTACTATTTATTCTAACTTCAAGATATCTCATATAATATATAAGATATCTCATACAATATATAAGATATCTCATACAATATATAAGATATCTTATATAATCTAGTTTTTACAAGATATCTTATATACATTATAAGATATCTTATAAAAACTAGATTATATAAGATATCATATATATTATATGACATATCTTATAAACTATATGAGATATATTATAAAATATATGAGATATCTTATAAAGTATATAAGATATCTTATATACTTTATAAGATATCTTATAAAGTTTATAAGATATCTTCTAAAAACTAGATTATATAAGATATCATATATATATTATATGACATATCTTATAAACTATATCAGATATCTTATAAAATATTTAAGATATCTTATAAAATATATGAGATATCTTATAAAGTATATAAGATATCTTATAAATATTTTTTATATAAGACATCTTATATACTTTATAAGATATCTCATATATTTTATAAGATATCTTATATATTTTATAAGATGTCTTATATATTTTATAAGACATCTCATATAGTTTATAAGATATCTCATATAATATATATGATATCTTATATAATCTAAACAACTATATAAGATATCTTATAAACTATGTGAGATATCTTATAAAGTTAGAATAAATAGTAAAACGGCTTGCCATACAAATGTGCCATTTTCACAACCTTTCCTGATAAATGTAGAAGATAAAAATTTACTGTAGAAAGTTTTTTTTCGAGAATCGCTTGATCAAAATCACTTAAAATCACTTATTATACGCCTTATAGAGTTTACTACAATCGTGAAACGCTTGGTACCTACACTGTGAGCATAAAGAAAATACATGGTGTGGGCACAAAGTGGTATTAATAACTTCCAGTCATTTTTGTTTGGGACAAAATTGCGCGTTTTTGTTGTTGTTTTTTTTATACTAATAGCTTCTATTGGGTTGTTAGAAACTTTTCATCTTAAATCTGTTTGAAAAAAACAAGCAACAAGAAGGTTGTTATTCTTCTTAAAACTTTGATTTTGAGGAAAATTATGCCATTTAAACTTTTGACGTGTGCTTTTAACGCTAGAATTTTAACCGTTTTTTCTAGTGTGGCGAAGTGTATAATGAGTTTCTTTTTTCTCGCGTTGTATTAATTTCCATCACGCTTATCTTTTATGAAAAACTCCAAATAATTCAATGGTCGAGAGTCTGGTCATATTTAACAAGATGTTCAGCTCAGAGTACTATCACTAGTGGCGGATAGGCAAGCCTTGCATGATGGCTACCGGAATGGAAATTTTGCGGAATATCATACAACGTCATAGACGAATTGCGAAACAATAATTAAACTATGTGAGATATATATGTCTTACTCACTGGCCTGTCACCACTGAGTTCAAAAACAATATGCGCAGAAACAATAGTAGGATTTGTCTTTAATGTAACTAACCAACGCGTTCAAAACGTGTTAATAATAGTCCAGTCAAACTAAGTTTTAACCTCAAACTAATTGCAAAAGAAAATGTTTTAGTTCTAATCTATAGCATTAAGTCCCAAATATACACAGAAAAAAGTCCCAGAAAATCTAACTTGAGGAAAACTCAATATCAGCATTTTTAATTTCCTATGGAAATTAACATTGGAAGGGGGAGCTAACTCCGCAAAAATGAGTCTTTTTTTGTCAGATTTTGGTTGATTTTCTTAAAATTCATGTAAAGTATGATACATTGATGGGGTTATTAGTTCGTATTTGACTATATTATATGATTTTCTGCTCATGAAATGTACAAAACCGAAGTGTTATGGGTATTTTTATTTTTTTTTTTGCGCATTTTTCATTAAAGAAATTGCAAATTTGTGGCTTTGCGACCATTTTGAAAAAATAATATGAAATTTTGGTATTGTTTATATCTGTAAATTAAATTTGTTCAGAATCTACCTTGTTTAAAGAAACTTTAAACCACAAAAAGAAGAATGTATGTTTAATTATTTTATTAAATTTGAGATTCTTTACCTTGACATGTTGAAAAATTTAATAAATGGTCAACTAATGAATTACGAAATCTAGGTTGTAGTTTGATAAAAGATATGAAAACACCTTTAAAGTTGTTTGTTATACTCTAAAGACGGCTAAAATATCAAGAATAAATACATTCTGCTGAAAAAAAGCGGTAAAGTTATAATTTTGTATCAATTTTTATTGATATTTCTGCCTCTTTTGCAGAGTTATCTCCCATTTTCAATGCAAATCTCCATAGGAATTTTAAAGTCGTGTTTTTTAGTCTTCCTCAAGTTAGATTTTGTTAGACTTTTTTCTGTGTATATTTGAGGTATAATGCTAAAGATTAAAACTTAAAAATCTTCTGTTGCAATTACTTTAAGGTTAGGGTCAAATTTATGCTAGATTGACTGGACTATAAATGTTTTTATGATAGAGATTTTCAATTGAACTTTTTTTGCAGATACACAAGAACTTTGATGATGAATATATTTGCTTTTATACATAAAACACGTAAAAGATGATTATATAAATTTTCACATTTTAATATTCTCCTCGGAAACCACTGAGACAAATGGAACCAATCTTGATAAATATAACATTTTCCAAGTTCAACAGAAAATAAATGTACATAGGTATTATTTATATATAAAAATATAATTATTCATTGACTATATTCAAGAAATGTTTCAGCGAAAAACGCACGAAAACAAGTTGAGTATTTGTAAAAAAAAAAAAAAGTGGAAAATACACGATAAAAAGCTAAACTTGAAATTAGCTCAGACACTAAATTCATTGAAAACAGTGTTCCTTTCCAGATCAACCTTTAACAAAAGGTACTATCATTATCTACACTTTGGAAAATATAAAATGTTATCACCAAAAGAAAAAAAAACAATGGGATCAGATGAGCCAAAACTGGTTGGCCAAAATACAGGTACGGTTAACTTTACTTGAGAAAGTTGTTGGTCTACTTTTAAAGATAATTTCAAAATTTTACTAACTCATAATTTTAACAAATACATCCAAATACCGTGTATAGCGATGGGGGCTAAGGTCGATGAGTCGATGAGTCTTCTTAGTGGTTCGTCTTACTCACTGGCCTGTCACAACTGAGTTCATCATTAGTCTGAATCAAGGTTTTGGCAAGTTGAGTTTGTCTCCGATCTTAATTTCTAAGGACTGCCAGTTTCCTGCCGTATTTGCGTAGTTCATTGACTTCCCCCATTATTAAAAAATGACCGCCACGATATAGCCAAATTCGCTGAAACCCCAATGAATATTTTAATGATAAATATTGACACATTTAATCTATTCGAGCAGAAACACCCTTGTATCTATTTACATTTTAAAAAGATGTTGTGGTAGACAGTAGGAGAATTTTTAATTAACGTCTTTCTTCTATATAAACCTGCTGGTCTCTTCAACATCTGTCGCATCACCGCATTTTAACGTCTTACAGAATTGACCTATCACGTTAATAAGATCTGACCCTGGCTTTTCAAGGACCTTATGAATAATAACCCGACATTTCTCATAGTTGATCCGTTATATCGAGAATAATAAATTTTGTGTCGAAATTGAAATAGTTGATAAAATTCTACATAACTATACGTTTGATTCTTTTGTATAAAAATACTTTACCTTGATCTTCGCCCTAAGCTGGTGCATATCACGTTCTATGTGACAATTTCCTGGCGCCGTTCTTTTCCAAAGAATAATTCCAATCACCAAATAAGTAATTGAGAGAATTGTCAATGGAATGATGTAAGTCAACAACAAAATAAATACAGTGTAAATCTTTCGCGACAAATTTGGGGGCCAGTATTCATCACAAGTAGTTCCATTTGAATTTTTAGTTGTTTGGCCAACAAATAACTGTACCGAAGCCAATGAGGTCGCACAAATCCAAACACCGGAAATAACGTATTTCCCGCGTCTATATGTCAGACGGCGGTGAAGAGGAAACATAACGGCGATAAATCGGTCTATTCCGATTACCATATTTGTAAAAACACTAGCAGCAACTGATAGCGGCTGCAGGAATAATACAAGGGGGCACATCATATCCGGGAAAACCCACCTTTGGTAAACAACATCGGCAAACGTAAACGGCATACAAAATATCGCCATAACTAAGTCAGAAGCGGCCAAATTTATCAGATATATTCGAAGATCGCTACGAGATCTTCTTCCTCTCGAGAAAACAAGAACAACAAATAAATTTCCAGTAATTGATAAAATTGTTGTTAATGAATAAAGAATAATCAATCCAATTATCCCGCTTTTTGGAATGGGAGGATAGGAATAAATGGTTGAATTCATTTTCGGAAATGTGGCATTTTCGCTTTTATTAAATGCAAAATATATATCTTCACTCCATGAACAGTTTGTTGAGAATATACATAAAGTCGAATTAATATTTCCATATTCCAAAGAGTTAGCATCAGATATATTTAAGTAAGTATTATTCCTCATTTTTATTCAACTTCCATATCCTATAATAATATACGAAGATAACAATTATCTGGAGAAGGCATCTTTCTAGATTTTTACAAAGGCACGATCATTTTATACAGCGGAGAACTGATAAAAAAAAATCCGTAGTTCTTTCAGTATTTGTTCCAAATGACTTAGGTTTACTAACTATTGTTGTCAGCGATGCGCAGTGTTGTTCACAATTACAGAACTCCCCTAATTGTTTCCGAAAAAGTTTTTTTTGTAATGCCTCATTGAAGAACTGCTGTGCATACAACAGAATTGTATAGATATACATCAATAAGTGTTAATAGTAATTAAACTGACAGTCATCATACTTGTATAGATCTTTGAATTTGTCTTAATTAATATATATGAAAACCATGATGCTAAATGCAATCTGTTCTGGGATGAATTCCTTATCTTTAATAGTACAGCATCGATACAAAAACTTGTGGTACGTGTAATTAATAAAACCAATACAGTTTGATTGGGGATAATTTTACAAGCAGGATATGACGTTGATTGATCTGCCTATAGACCAACAAGTGAATTTTGATACCTCGGTATAATCATGAGGCTATGTTTTCTTATTTATTAATTGACTTTGAACGACATCTCTCAAACATGACATGTAACATAAACCGAGGCTGATTTTAATATTGATTGTTAATTGTTTCATTAAGAGATTCACTCGGTCACAGTAGTTTTAGGTTCTGATACACAATGTTTCAATAGATAAGAGTCTTGAAATATTATATTATATAAATCTAATTATTCTAAGGTTTCCATTAGGGATATGTATTACTATATGAATAATAATATGTATTGACTTGTTACTCTAAGTTACTAATTTCAGATAGGGGTAAGTGTATAAATATAAATCTATACTAGATTTCTATTCTATAATTACAGACATGACAGATAATTACAGATTAGTACACGACAGGTATCATCCCAAGACTAAAACATCGAACTGAGACTGAGACCTTAAACTGCGTATCACTTACATGACGTACTTTAAAGCAAAACATTTCTTCGGGGTTTGATTATTATTTATTTTTTTTTAAATCAGTAGTTCATTACAGTTATGTGTTTCAATGTATTTTAATTTATTTTCAGTTCTCCGATTCTCCCATGTTTTTTGTTTGCAGATGACCAGGTCCGATATGCGGTACGAAACTGGTTTCATATATAAATCATCCATTTCTGACTTGTATGACGCGGAATCAAGGTCATAAATATCGATTTTAGTATATCCTAAAATGATTTTAATATATACTAAATTGATTTTAGGGTATCCTAAATTCATTTTACTATATACTAAAATCATTTTAGGGTATCCTGAAATGATTTAAGTATATGCTAAAATCATTTTAGAATACCCTAAAATCGATTTTAGTACATACTAAAATCATTATTTTTTACCTTAGTTCCGCGCCAATATTTCTGTATATGCTGAATAATTCAGTATATGCTAGACTGATTTTAGGGTATCCTTAAAGGATTTTAGTATATACTAAATTGATTTTAGTATATACTAAAATGATTTTAGTATATGCTAAAATGAATTTAGGATACCCAAAAACCGATTTTAGTATATACTAAAATCGATATTTATGACCGCGCCATAGACTTGGCATCTCCCCTCTTATCATATCCAAGTTTGACATCTGAAATGCAAGTATGATTATATCAGCGAGACAAATTGTACATATCAACATTATCAATGCGATTGACATTGTATGACATCTATTTCAGTCCATTGAATATGATACATGCATTTCCACAATTTCTCTGATATAGAATAGAGATATGGTATACTTGTAATTCGTTATCACGCGCTTTTCTCCATCATCTGTACATGTATATGTACATTGTATTTCTATGTTTATGGTACAGTTAATTATCTAAATTTGAAATGGTGAAGTAACCAAGTACAAAAGTCGTTACCATGTGGTAATTATTACCAATATGTATTGCTATGACATTGCGCGCTCTCTTCGAGACTGTTAAATTTCAAATTCGTAATTCACAATTTGTTATATGAACATGTACAAAATAATAATAATAACATTTTTAAGTGTTATGTTAATTATTTTTTTCAAATATCAACAGTAGAAATAAAAATAAGGAAACAAGTGTGTTACGTTTGAAAGTCGACCATCGCGATCTGATTGATAGCAATATAACAAGATATAGTTT
This sequence comes from Mytilisepta virgata, assembly GCA_028015205.1. Taxonomy (NCBI): domain Eukaryota; kingdom Metazoa; phylum Mollusca; class Bivalvia; order Mytilida; family Mytilidae; genus Mytilisepta; species Mytilisepta virgata. The sequence continues at coordinate 76,017,719 of CM051521.1, forward strand.
TTTTAATGATTTTAGGACTTGTCCCAACTTGACTGTTTACGGATTTTCTACTTACAAAGTGACGGGTGTTGTGAGCAGAGCAGGATTTGGTAAAGTACCCGGCAAATAACCGGATGTAATATATCCGCGTGTAGTTTCGTTGGCCTTTTTTTTAAGAGAAAATTATATGTCGGCGCAATGTCACGGAATATCAGTAAATGTACACAATGTATCCTTATCTTGTAGTAAACATAAATATATCAGAATTATGACATATTTCTGTTTCAGTTTTTGTCTTCTTAGTGGATATTAATTAATATTATATACACCCGGTAATATAAAATTACGGCTTGGGAATTGTTCATAAGACGCTTGTATTATGTAATTTATTGTTCAATGTCGTATTTAGGATGTCAGTCGGATAACGGCGATAAAATCAAATTCCCAAATGTAGTTAGGTCTATATTCATACATGTACACAGCTGTAAATGCATGTCAATATATATTTGGATAATATACATGTATAAGGTAATGATATTTTTCTTTTAAATACAGCACAATGCAGCTAACGAGATTCGACAATACTACCAACATGACGTTTGTCTGATTTATTTTATTGCTTCGTCAGACAAAGCGTGCGATGATTGTAGAAGCGATTGCTTTACAGAGAAAGGTAACTTGACATATATTGGATCAGAACGCCATGGCTGGTACTAACGGTATAAGTGAAGTTGTTACGATGTAATATCGATGGTTTGATAAAGTCTGCAGAAAGTATAATTCCTGGGTGCAAAAATTTTTGTGAAATGACGTATAAAACATTACGTACAAATGTACATGTATTGACGGCGTAAATCGTACTAACAGCTTTTATAGTAAAATCAACACAGCCATATTGTTGCTTACCAACTGTAGATGCGCAATAAGGTTTTGGAAATTAAAATTTTTTAAAAGGGGGGTGGGAGGTACCAAAAAGGGCCGAAACAGAAAAAAGCATAATTACTAAAATAACTGTCATAGTGTTGCTTGCTAACTGCAGATGCGCAAAAGGTTTTGGAATTCCAAATTCTAAAAGGGTTACCAAAAAGGGCCAAAATAGGCAAAGAGCCTTGTGACGCGAACTCCTATTTCGTTTTTGAATTTAAATAATTTTTATTGTTACCATACTGTTGCTTACTAAATGTAAATGCGCAATTAGGTTTTGGAATTCCAAATTTTTTAAGGGGGTGGGAGGGACCAAAAATGGCAAAAACAGAAAAACGCCATAATTAATAAAATTTTATCTAAAGAAAAAAATTGAAGAAATTTGTGAATTTCAGTTTAAGGGGCTATAGGTCCCTAAAAGGGTTCAAATAGTTAAATTATAGTAAAAGTTGGTTGTGATATATTTGTGGAAAGATTATTTGTTACAGATGCAAACTTTAATGCTAAGCATGCTTTTATTTTGCATTTTTAGGATTTAAAGGGCCAAAAAGGGAAAAGAGGCCAAAAAGTTAGATTACAGTAAAAGTGGGTTGTGATATATCTCTGCAAAGGTTATTTGTTACAAATGTAAACTGTAATGCAATGGAAACTGAAAATGTTAAGAATGTTTGTTTACAAATAAATGTGGGGTGCGGGTATAGCTGGCGTTCCGAAAGCCCCTACCTCTAGTTTAGTAGAGTATATGTATGCACAAATCAGTCATGGATAAGTTTTTGTTGAATGAAGAAGTGTCATGCCTGCGTATACAGCTTTGGACATAAATGAGTTCCTACCTGGACATTTTCCTATATATTACATATAAAACCACAATGTTCCACTCTTTGTCCTGAAGTTTACTTTTTGTCACATTTTATTGTGTTGATGAGCAGAGAAATATCTATAATTTGTACTGGTAATATCAACATATTATAATATTTTACTGATTTTTAAAATCCATAATTTAAATACAAATATATTAATTTTAAAAACATTTTCCCCATTTAACCTAATGTAATTTTGACGCACATAAAATCTTATTTACATTTAAATAATGCTTTCTCCAAAATTCGGAATCACAAAAACATTTCAAAATTATCAAAAGAAACTTTAAATATTTTTGAGATTGGTCGTAAAAAACACCGGGACTGTATTTTGAAATAAAGTAGTTTTATATATATGTTAAATAGGGAAATTTACAAGTTGAAACTCATTAAGGTCCACTGAGTTTACATGTACATTTTCCTATGATGCTGGTTAATCATTATTTAAGATTTTTAAAAGTATATTTTTAACATGTATATTTAAGGATTGACTGTAATTTACGTTCAGTCTACGAAAATAACCATCCAAAGATACTAATATTAGATATAGTAAATTTTTACTGTGCTGTATACGACGCATTTCAAGGAGTTACCTTTCATCAGCAGCATTAAAACCGAAACATTTGAAAGACCAAAAACCAAACATATTTTAAACAAGAAGTACTCATAACCAAAAAAAAAAAAAAAAAAAAAACCAAATAGGAAGCCAAATTTCAGCTTAGGAGATCTACCATCTGCAATAAAAGGAATGAACCCTTCGTATTTCTATTATTTTTGAATTTTGCTAAATACTGGTAATTTCTGTAACAAATCAATGAATAATCATGTCAAACAAGTCTGACGACTGGGTCGGCGAATACTCTCGGGGACCTGGGATCCACCATGCTGAGAGGCATCGTCCCAGGAGTTTCAAAATAACAATCAAAAATAACCTCAATCACGTGCATGGTGCACACTAAATAACCGGCGTAGCGGGTTTTTTAAAAGTGAGCACCATGTGCATTGAGGTTATTTCGAATAGACTGAAAACAAAATTACTGTCAATGCTTATAATTTAATTCCAACGGTTGTTTTGACGTCTAAAACGTCGAGATTCCCTTTATGACGTCATAGTAGAAAAGAAAATTCAGTCTATGATATGACAGACAAAAAACACATTGACAAATCAAATGACGCGTTACAATGTACATCCAATATTAAAGTATTTACATATAACAGTAATGGACAAAATAAAACGATATGTTGTACACATAATCTGAAAAAAAACAGAACATAATATCTTTACTGTCTTTATTCTTAGAAGAAAACAAAACGACACTGTTTATAGTGATGAAACATGTGGCTATAGAACAATTTCTATTTAATTATATCCTTAAATAAAGATAAGAATCTATTCAAGCTTTAATTATTAATATTTTTCTTTTTTATAAAGTCAATTAACTATATTAAATTTTATCAAGTACTGTTTACCTAGGTTGGTTTCAGACATGTTTACAGAACTTCTTGTCGGATAAATTCTCAATTATAGTCCATTGAGAATTGATAATTCGTTTTACATGCGGTATTTAATGGAAAATACAAAGTGGTTAAAAGGTTTGTTCCACTGACGAAACGGAGAGTTCAAACAAGTATAGGGTACACATTTTCAGCAGTAATCTGTGATAAAAAATAAGTTTCATTTAAATTTTCACCACAAAGTCTACTTTGAAAACAATTGATACCTTTGAGCTGAATATACAATAAATATTAGTTGGTTGTTAAATTTGATTAACAGTATAGTGCACTCAGTTCCTATCAATAATACTAACTTAAACTGTTTCCTGCACCTTATTTGCTCTGGTGACTTAAAATTTAAGAGAACATTCACTAATTGTAGGCTTGCACGTATCCGACAATGAACGAATGGAATAAACACATTGTGACATATGGAAAGTATTCAAACATTTCAATTGGGTACTTTTCTTACCTCTTTCGTAGTAATATATAGTGGTCGGGTCGTTGTCTCTTTGATACATTCCCCGTTTCCATTCTCTATTCTATCTCTCGTGTGTGTTCTTTGTTGACCGTCAAACTTTTGATTAAATGAGCGAAATTGTTGTCACATAATTTCTTGTCATACTTGTGGCTCTAGATCTAGGACTTTTTCTTATAAAAAGACTGCTCTGTATCTCACGTTTTTCACAATCTCAAAAAAATTATCTTAAAACAGTTTCTCTCCCATTTGTTTCTTGTAGGTTATTTACATGTACTTTTTTACAGTAGAATGCCTCAAATTTTCTGTAGAAGATTTCCCTATGCATTTTATAGACTTTGGCGTAAAATATTTCATCATCACACAGAGAGGTGACGTTGTTTAACAAGTTCAAGTTACAAGAGTAAACGAATAAAGCTGTTCTGTCCACTTTAGGTATAAAAGATAAATTATGATTAGAATGGTATTGGTCTATTGTAGGTGCAGTTCTGTATCATATATTGCTTCTTTTTTAATTTCTGTACTGATGGTTACCATTCTTATTCTTCTCATTTTATCGTACATGTACTTTTCTTCGCATTACCATACTACCGTCCAAGCCTTTGGTGTGTACATTTCACGGTGAATTCTTTACGGTATGTGATATATATATATATTATAACATGGCACTTTTTATATCACACCTATTATCAGCCCTAGATCAAGATATCAGCCCGAGAGCCGCCGGGCTCGAAGGATGATTTTAACCATGGGCTGACAACGGGTATGATATGAATAATGACATGTTATCATATTTTTGTCATATACTTCAACATTGGTGTTTTTATGTCTCCGTGAAAATTCTTATCTCAATGATTTCAGTTTCATTACCGTATTACCGAATATCCTCAAGGCGCTGCAAATCGTCATTGTCCTTCGTCCATTTAATCAAAATGTTTTGTCATTTAATGTTTTTTTTTTCTGTTTGTATTTACAGTTTTGAGCGAATTAATATAATCCATAGTTTCGTCCCGCTATCGTCTGCTGTGTTTCTATGTGCTAGTTTGTTTAGAATCGTTTACGGCAACGTATTACGCGATTACGCATTAGGGTTGTGATATAAAACGGAAGTAGTTGATATAAACAGGAAACAGTTGATACCAAAGTCATATCAGCCCGCTAAGCCAATTCTTGTAAGATTTGGGCAGAAATATGTACAATTTCCAATGTTATCGTAGGGTAAAATTTTACCTTTATTTTCTATAAGTATATGATAAATATATATACATGTAGATATCAACAAGGATTGATTATAGCGCTGTGTTAAGAGGGTCGTACAGGTGGGATATGGACACGTGCGAACGAGAAATAAAAATGTCATTCACGATGAACAAAAAATTGACACCACAATGGACTTGAAACTTCACCGATTGTTACCCATTTTGGAAGTGACGGGTGCCAGTAGCGGGTTGGACATGCGTACCCTTTTAGGCCTCTTTATGAAGTTTAAGATTGGTAGGGTTTTAATTTATGGCTGTCTTCTTTTAATTCTGTTTTGTATATTTTTATTCTGTTAGTTATATCCGTGTTGTATTTATTGTGTTCTCACGAGTTTGCCTTAACTGAGGATTTCGGTCTTTTGCCATTTTCATAATGCTTCGATATTTCTTTCTTATGTTTAAATTTGACCATTATATTTTTAAGGAGGACGCATTAGAACGTTAAATTCCTTCCAAACATTCTATGTGTTTCTGTTGTTGATAATTAATCTTAAATCATCTGTTGACAGTGAAATTGCTTTTCTCCTTTCTTGACGTGTTTAATCGGTGGGATAAAAATACATAACATTTTTAACTACTCCCCGGTAATTAAATTTCTACCTGGGAATTACCGTCGTTTTTTTTCTACAGTTATTGGAACGATAAACTAAAGAAGACCCGAAATGACGTCTATGTAAACAAACTACATAGCAACGACATTTTCTTGAGGTTTTTGTCGAAAATCATAGGAGAAACAGATTCTCCTTCAATTTACTATTGAGTTATGGAATTTCTCCACCCTCAATAGTTAAATTTTAGATTGTAACACGCTCGCAAAAGCCAACGTGTTGAAAATCGAAAATGTAACTATTGAGGGTGGAGAAATTCCATAACTCAATCGTATCTGAATGAGAATCTATATGTAATCATTGCTGAATATGTCACACTATTTAAAAAAAAATCATTTAGTGTATATCTTGTGGTACATGTTCAAGTCTATACAATATTAAATCATCATTATAATATCAATTGTATGTAAATTGAAAACTTAATTAAAGCATGTAAGGACAAGAGCACCTAATTTTACAAGAAAAGAGTGGTAAAAATGTCTACAACCTATATAATTTTGACATTTTTATAGTCTATTCCATAATGTTTCATGCAGTGACAGTTTAAGGTGTTTTTATGTTAACTCCATGTTAACCAGGTGCCGTTCATTATTTTTATAATCAAATTGCTAATCTGCTAAACAAACATTCATCTGTTAATTTGATTACACAGATATTTAAGAAAGCAAGGTATCGCTCCAAAATATGTTTTCTAATTATTTATCTTACATGCAAACATATAAATATTAAATGGAAAACAGTACTCTAGATCTAAGGGTCGACTACCTCCAACCTGTTAATTCGGAGCCACCGAGAGCGTGTTACATGTATAAATTGTGGGCATATACCCATGTTTGACCTCTGTTTGTACTTGTTAATAATGTCAGTTCCGATTCAGGATAGTTGTCTCATTCGCTTATTATATTTATATGCAAACCAAAAGGTTATGTTGAGTAAAGTATAAATTGAAAAGTACCGATTGAAGTAAATACGTGTACATGTAATTAAAATGGTCATTATTAATATTATTATACTTTACTATAGCAACTACTGGTAAAATAACTACGTTGTTTTTAGCGTGCAAATAAAATAACCCCAGTTTTTCTCTGCCAACGGGAATTAACTGTTATTTTGCTCTCCTCGATTCACGCGATAATCAATGAGAGCAAAATAACTCTTCCGCGAGAATCGACGAGAGCGTAATAACTGATATGTGTCCAGGAGTTTAGGTTGGTCCCCGCCGTAATATTCAGTATGAGTCAATCTTGTAAAATAACGGACGGGTACCAGTCTACCAGGAGGCCCTCGGAAAAATAACCCTTCCTCGATTTAATAATTATGTATATTACCCTCTTCTGCAAATATCGTGAGATCCTTGACACAGTAATTATTGTAGTATATGTTGTACCAAGTGAATGTCCTCTTCGACATTAATTTAGATGCACAAGATATGTTTATTTTATACACATCAGTTGTGCTCAACGCCAAATGTACTGAGAGCTGAAACAATAACGGAAAACTTTGAAGAACAGATTCGAAATGGCAAAATGACAAAATGTTTCATAATGCATTTGAAATAGAAATTATTGATTCTCACAGTGGTTCAAAATATTTCATATTGAAACTACACGAATAGATAAACCTGAGAACAACAAATGTTAGCTTGGTAAGAAAAAATAAAATATTCCGTGAGCGTTGAATCGACCATATTGTACCAGATAATAAAATACTCATCTCTAAGTAATCTACTCAACTGTCTTAAACTGTCTTAAATACAAGTCATTGGTAAAAAATACAAAAATGTATACAACAGAATAATGTTAGTTTATTTACAAGTAAAGAAAATTACATCACATACAACATTTACCTTGATAACAATCTATGAAAAGGTAATATACACAGTAAAGAAACAGATCCTTAAAATCTTACTATTTCTGATTAATAATTTCGCAAGCGGTCGCAAACATCAATTACTGTCTGTAAACTGCAGTCCGTGTGACGGATTTTTCGGGATCTGAGTACCTTAATCAATTTGAATGGTCACGTCACTTGGCTGCTGACAGTCGTAACTAAAACAATAGATCCTAAAAGACTGTGTTCATCAAGTCTTCCAGAAAAACTAAAACAGAACTCTTTGATTGAGATTTTATGAGATTAAGTTTTACATCAAATATGCATAAAATGCATGAAAAATGTTCAAAGTAATGTTTTTTCGAAATATCAGGATAGGTCAGAGTTCTTAAATTTAAATTTTAAATTTTATTTTCAATTTTTCGAGTGCATTAGTTTTTCTATCCGAAATTGCACATTTAGAATCATACAGGAGTCCTAACGATACATGTACATGTATAGCCATTTCGAAAAATCGTAAAATGGGCGACTCAACAAGATTATCTAATGAACAAAAATGTCTTATAATTCTAACATTTAGACATTCAAAATGCCAAAAATCCATTCCATGAACTGAAAATCACTGACAGTGAGCAGGACTTTGTCGCTTAAGTTTCATTTTGATACCATGGTATGTCCGTACATCTTACTTTCTGTACGGAAAATGTACCTCGATTTCTATTCCCCGTCATGGTGTGTCCGTACATCGTACGTTCTATAGGGACAATGTACCTCGATTTCTATTCCACACCATGCATGAAGTTTAGCATTTAGTGTATAAAACGACGAACAAGACAAACAATTACATGCACAAGAGAACATAATAAAATATGTAGAAGATTAGACTTAAAAAATACAACATGTACAAAGATTTCAGATACTTTAATCTGAGTTGCTAATTTCACCCATGTAAAGATACAAAGAGACAATAAAAGTCGTCCCTCCAAAATAGTGCTTAGTCGCTCTTCCTTGCTAGTATTATTCCGCCTACAAATATCTATTGAAAACCTATCGCAAACTTTAATAATATGCCGCTGACTGATATTATCAAATACAGGTATAAATAGTTTCAATAAACATGATAAAAAGGGGGTCAGTTTGAGCAAAAGAGTACAGCCGCTACAACCCCCCAATCCCCTCTCAAACTTCAAATGAATATCACGACAAATTGTTGGATGACTACCTCACCGAGGTCTCCAAAATGAAAACAAAATAAAATCAGTATATTTTAATAGTTACAAAAAAGGAAATAATTACATAGCAACTAAACTGAGAAAAAAAATAAATAAAGATAGTCAAATATGATGAAAATGCAGATCATTTGTCACTTTTTTAGGGTATACGATAATTCATACACGCCTGCTCATATCTCTCGTGCACAACAATTAATAATCACGGTTACATGTAGATATTTACATTATCTTGCTTTATTTAAAACATTCAAGAATGTGATTCGGTGTTGTATTAATTATCCTCAATGTGTGTGTTCAATTTTGTGTTAATTATATACGAGTACAGCCGCAAAATTCGCTCTAAATTAATTTCAATATATTTCATAGCCAATTTTTGTTCGAAACAGATTTTTCAATTATTAATGTGTGTATCTAAATGGTTTATTACGCACACTTCAAACGGAAATTATCTCATTGAATCATATTCCCCAAATTTTGTAATTACAACAGCGATAGTAAAAATTTAACCATAACCAATTGTAATGAATTGGAGAGATACATGTAAGCGGGCACAAGAAAAAGAAAGTAATACGAAAAAAAGAAAATGTTCAGTCATAAAACATAATTAAGTTCAATAATATCAACATAAATTACAGATTTCGATTTCCGTGGCATTGAGATATAAATAAGTTGTCCATACGATTTCAACCCAGTGTAACCCAAGCGAGATAATCCAATCATGAAATTAAATCAAAGTACTGAAGTACTGAACATCAGAGGACCTCAAGTTATGTTGGATTATTGATAAATGACAGGTGTTTATATAGTACCTGCCAGACAGATGTTCACCTTACAGTATAGTACACATAATATAACTTGCTATCATATCTGAGATACTGTATTATAGTAAGAAACTTATCTTTGTGAATTATCCATGAAATGTTGACGTGGTCAAATGAGAACTGCTAGATTGGCATTATGACCGTATAGTTGCACACTTGCAAAAATCTTTAGCTTATTACATAAGACAGAGAATCAACATAGCCAATATTTTTTTGACTAGTCACTGAATTATGAGAAAGGGGTCAAGACAATCATATTAAAACAGATAAATTGTAATATTTGGGTGAAAGATACCACATGAACAGTAAACTCATATATCTGTTACGCTGAGCTTTTTGGTCTAATTTTAGCCAGTGATGATACTGTTGTATGTGTGTGTGCTGGCTACAAGTATGGGGAACAGGTACCGAGAATTATACTCCTTGTTCAACTCAACACAACTCTCTCAACACAGTTAAGGAATTCAATCCTTCCCAGAATATGCACAAGCTGTTTTAAAGAAAAGTAAAAATCCAAAATGAGGAGGACGAAATGTGTTTATTAAATACATGAAGTCAATAAACAATAAACATTAATAACATTATTTTTCTCTTTCCGCGAGTACAATAGATATCTCTCTTTTCTAATTAGTCATTTCTTATTCATTAAAAATAAAGACGAGATGCCAGTGATTATTTTTTTACTTCTAATACATATCTGCGAGGAGAAATATTATTCTTTGATTCACTTCAACTTTGCTCCACAACCTGTAACTGATGATTTATTTACAAACTAGAGGTGTGAATGACCCGTTATCAGTACACTTTAACCTCACAAAATTATGATAATTAATGGAACTGTGCTTCCCTACACTACAATATAACAAACCGCTAACTTAGGATCATTCTAATGATATCTCTTAACAAGAAATCAAATGTCTAATAGCAGTTTTTCACAAATTAGAGCAACGAAATCCAGCATGTATAAAATATAAGAACTACTATGCTTCCCCACTCTACAAAATGCAATAAGTTGACAATCAGACCACTTTAATAGCATTTCTTAATAAGAAAAGCCACATCAAATGACCAATCATCTCTTTTTGCAAATTAGAGCAACGAAATACAGCATTCCTCTACCAAAATAAAGTTTTTCTCAAGACAACCTGAACAAGTACACCTATACCAAAATCAACAAAGACAATGCTATTATTTCCATGAAGTGAATCAAGAATATTTTAATTTTGAATTATAAAATTGCCTAGATAACACCCAATCATTTTAATTAATAATTAATGGTTAATTATGCCAAAACATATAAATTTCAGACAAAATTGACCAAAAATACAAATAATATATAATTATGGGGTCATAGCTTCAAGATATTTAATAGTAGGTGCCAAAATAGTATATTTTAGTCTTAATAGAATTATCACAAGTATTTCTATTTGAAATTTGTAATCGCTTGACCAATTTAGGGCCATTCTAACCCTTCGTGAACCTCTCTTTTCCTATAATATGTAGTAAATTCATCCGCAACAACAATTTTTCGGTACGTCAATGATATTAAAGATTGTTTGATTAATATACTAATATTTCTAACGACAAAACATTTTTATATTATTAATTTGGATTTAAAAAAAAATCTGAGTTTTCATTGAAAACATGAATTTAAAAGAAGCGATAAGGAATTTTATTTTGCACTATATAATGTCCGCGGGGCTATAATTTTTTTAGGTCGGTTATCATTCCAAAACTAATTTAAATATATGCAAATAAGCGGGAAATTTAGGCGATGGCAATACACCCGAGGCCCTGACGGTCCTCTGATGTAAAAATGTATAATCAAAACCAGTAAGATTACTTAGCCAATACGATATGGCAGAGTCATATTTATGAAAATCATTTCTCGAAAATAGCAATACCCAGAACAAACACATGTACAACGAATTGGTGAAGTTTTACAGCGAGTAAAAATAACAACGAATTTTCTGCTAAAGTGCCCTTTGTACTCCCTTAATTGTATAGATAAATTTCGGATATGCATTAATCCCTTATTCGTTTTTATCCTATTGTAAAAGTACAGCGAAACTAATCAACAATATTTATGGTCTTTTTAAAAATCACGCATTTTCCCGCGATATTTCTTCCGAATACGTCTAGTTTTATCTCACAGTAAAAATCCGAAACATCGAAAATATTGATTTGCCAGTCGACAATGGCCGTTTCCAGTGGGGTGTGATTTGCTGCGCTATCTGATGTTGATAAACAAGATCTATTAGACAACAGCGATGAAAAAACACCAAAATTGTAATAAAGCATCAGCAAATTTTCTTTCGGTATAATAAAACACTTATTGACTGCATATTCGGGGGATAGTAAGTTTATTGTCTCCTCGATACCAACTATTGCCCCTTGGTTACGCCTCGGGGAAAAGTTTTTATCTCGGAGACAATGAACTTACTATTCCTCTTATACCCAGTCAATAAGTATATAATAACTCAAATATTTATATCAGCATTTACAAACAAGAATGCACCGGATATCGTGCTAAAAATACCTGCAATGGTAATTTAAAATATCCGCAAACTGAAAGTGGGTGTGCGACAGTATCGAAAAGTTCGCCCACGTTATAACTTATCGTTGTCAAGCTGCTGACTAGGTATGAAGTCATTCTGTTAATTAGTATTTGAGAAAAGTGTGACAAAAATTTTTGTGTTCGTTCAACATATTGAAAAATTCAAAGTATCGGCAAACAGGAAGTAGGTGTCCAACAGATCCGAAAAGTGCTCATACTTTACAACCCATCACTATTAAGCTGCTAGCCAAATATAAAGTCATTTCATTTAGCAGTTTCTGAGAAAAGTCTGACGGAAATATTTGTTGGACGAACGGACAAGGTGAATGCAATAAAGCCCCCAATTTTAGAGTGGGGGTATAATTATGGAATATAAATTGTTTGTGATAAAATAATAACATTTACCATAAAGCATTTTATGAATTTTATCAATAAATCTGACGAATGGTTTCCACATGACGCGCTCATTAATAGTAATTTTACATTTCATCAGATGCATTCAAGCTTTTATTCTATTAATCCGAAACCATGCATTTTTTGCTAATGCCAACCACATTTACATAATGTAACGAGTAAACTATATCCTGTTCTAAATATACATGTCATCACTAATTATATGATAAAAACAAAGAAAGAAAAAACCTCACTGTATCATTTATAACACTTTGCATACCGTAAAATAAAGTATTATGCCATATACGAGTTCAAACACAATTGCGGTTGTGACGCAAGTCTGCAACAATCAAATGTAACAATTTCAAGTGAGTTAAACTATATTAGTAATTAATTGTTTTCAGTTTCAGAAATAGGCAATACGATGTGTCACTTACAAGTATTATATGTAGTTGTACTTACATGTATATAATAGAGAATGGAAACGCGAAACATGGGGAATGTGTCAAAGAGACAACAACCCCACCAAAGAACAGAAAAAAAGCTCAAGGCTACAAATGGGTCTTCAACGCATTGTTTAAAAAATAAATATCAAAGGTATTGAAAAGTCATGTTTCATAGATAGTCATCTTTTTAGAAGTTTGACTTGTTGTGTTATCTCTAAAACAAAACCCTAAGCATCAACAGTTAGATGACATTTTTTCTTCGCAACTTCATAGATGCCTTTCTTAAACCTGTCCAACCAGCCCATGGATACCAATTTATCGCATCGTCAGTTATGACTCCTGGCATCCATTTTCCGTTGAGATTTACCATTGTACAAGAACCATACCACCATCCTCCAAACCTTGTCTGTGTACAGTACGTATTTTCACTTTTGGAGGAAAACTTTTCTTTGTTATTGTAACGAAGTCCATTGCCACCATCTCCTAAAATTAAAAGATATATTGTTGTATCTGCTGAAGCATCAACCTTTTTGTATATTTAAACACAGGCATGGAATTTGCAGTAAATACAATAATGTAATTTTGTAAAAAGCTCAAATAAGATTAAAGTTATTGGTGGAAAGTATTTTGTAGCCAATTTTGGAACATTTTGGGGACTTTCACTGATATATTTACTTTTCTGTTCATTATGTGTTTTTTTTTTTTTGTTGACATGTCAGAATAGATAGACATCAATAGTCATGTTAACAAAATATAGCTTAGTAGTATTTGTCCAAAGAAGTCATTGCGCATGTCAAAATATCAAATAGTAATATTTGACCTGCAGAATTGACAGTCAACCGATCTAATTCGATTAGAAGTCACTGCCCTTTTCGGGATATTTCAGAATAAAATCTCCATTTCAAATTGTTCAGAAAGCTTTATAGTTTCAAAATGATCCTATTTGATCTTACCAATCATTGAATTAAATAATTGAAAAGGTTATATATGCACGTATGAAGTTAAATATTTGAACATTAAATTTTTTGGAAAAACATCGATTGCCTTCTGAATTGTAGCTAGTAGTATTATTTACTTCTATTTTATTTTTGTTGCTCACTTTAACTTGACTGACTTTTACATAAAGCAAGTTGTCGTTTAAATTTATTAAACGTTTTTGTCGCATTTCAAGCAAGATTTAGTGTGAAATTGGAAGGAAATATCATTATGGATATCATTATAATTCGAGGGAATAAATATGAATTTGTAATTGGGGTTGTTAGTTAAACATCGAGCACAATACGTTGTATTTTTTTTATGTACGCTTTTAGTTACATGTTTCAAAATGATTGTGATAGTTATTGTTCTTCAATGTTTTTGTGTTTGTTTTTGTTTATGCGTACTATACATTGTAGGTGCAAACGGCATTGTTGAATATTTATTCAACTGAGTGATTGTCCCAATTCAAGTTAGGAGCCATCTTCAGTGGTTGTAACGTTTCTTATGTTTTTATGTGCGTTCTTTGTTTGTTTGTCTTTTTTTGTTTTGTTTTGTTTTTGTTTTGTTTTTTTTGTGGGGGCGGGGGGATTTTGTAATCGGAAGTGAATTCTTCAAATCTTGATAATATAGGATAACTAAGAGCGGGTTATAAGTGTAAGCACATGCGGCGTGTCGAAGGTTGTGCTACTATATATTTTGGATTTTTTAGTTCTTTTCTAAGGTTTAAATTTACACAATATCTCCTAGCAATTTCATGATACCAATGGTGGTGTACATGTTCATTTACCACTCATCAGTTGTGCTCAAGGACGAAAGTTGAAAGTTAAAGTTTTTAAAGTCTTCTCTTAAAGTTGTTGGTTATTGTTTTAATAACCAAAAACTTTAAGAGAAGATTAAAAACGACCAAACCCACATAAGGGCAGAGCTATATTTATTAGAGATATATTGATTTTTTTCATAAAATTGAACTTACTTTATAACTAGTAATTTTTAAAATAGTCTCATCTAGTATCGAATTCGAAATACTAGCAATATACGCTAATATCAAACGATTAAAAGACGTATGCGTGAGATTAATATAGGATATTATATGGCTTCTTTAGTATTACACCCCATATCAACCTGAGACGCCCATATTTGCCCGAGAGCTTTAGCTCCAGAGTCTGATATGGGTCGAGGTTTGATATAGGATAACCTGTTTTATATGAAAAATGCCACAGTATATTCATTTTATCGTGTAATTATGCCCGCACTTTCGGAGAAAGTTCGAGGATATAGCGATTGTCTCCGTCCGTCCGTCCGTCAGACTTTCTTGTGACACCAACTCCTTTACTTTTGAGTTCAGGAATTTAATTTCTATATAGGATTGTTGCATACCACCTGTAGATGCGCAAAAAATATTTTAGAATTTTGATTTTCTAAACAAGGGGCCCACACGGGTCGAAAATTGTGAATTCAATCTTGTGATATAAACTCATCTTTCAATTTATGCATTTTATTTCTATACAGTTTTGTTATGCTCCATATGCAGATGCGCAATAAGGTTTTAACATTTTGATTTTCTAAGATTTGGGCCCACAGGGGTCGAATTTCGAAAAATTATCAATTTAAGCTTGTTCCCTAAACTCCTCTTTCATTTTTCAATTTATGCATTTCATTTCTATACGGTATTGTCATACACTAAATGCAGATGCGCAATAAGGTTTTAGAATTTTGATTTTATAAAATTTGGGCCCACAGGGGTCGAATTTTGAAAGACTATCAATTTAAACTTGTGACATAAACTCGTCTTTTGTTTTTCAATTTAAGCATTTTATTTCTATACAATATTGTCAAACATCATATGCAGATGCGCAATAAGGTTTCAACATTTTAATTTTCTATAATTGGGGCCCACAGGAGTCGAAATTTTAAATTTCCAATTTAAGGTTGTGACCTGAACTTTCATTTTGCAATTTATGCATTTTGCTTATATATAGTATTGTCCTACGCTATATGTAGTTGCACAATAAGGATTTATAATATCGGTTTTTAAACGGAGGGCCCACTAAGGTCAAATTTGAAAAATTGTAAGGTTCAGCTTGTGAAGTGGTTTTATTTACAGGGGGTTGCGGGGATCACTGTCGATTCCGATAGTACAGATTTCTAGTTAAACCTTAGATGATTGGACATGGAAAGAGTTTCATATCTGACGTTGTTATGTATCCTGTGAAACATGAAATAAAGCAGATTTTGATGTTTTCACCTCTGAAACAAAATATTCCGACATGTGGCCATATAAGATCAGATAGAGACGCGTCTTCGTCTGTCATCTTATCTGTTGTGTCTGGTAACGTCATTCCTGGATCACGTGATTTCGTAGGGGTGCGATACGGGATTTTCGTAGGGGAGTGATACCAGCCGTGATGATTTTGGTATTATCATTAATAGGTGATATGGATGGGGTAAAATGCTGGTGCGGCTCTCAAGGGGTGATACTGATGCCACTACGTCTCACCATTTAAACCCTTGAGTTAATGCCCAACCGTCTCAATTAGGTTCTGCCAGCAAATCACATGAGACACCTCCTCGCTGGTGGCCCTGGAAATATTCCGGTAGCTGAGCGACAGTGGTGAGAGGCGAGCCTCCGGCGCCTTTAAATAACAGGAACTTGTGGCTAGGGGAAGGAAAATCCCAACAGAAAACCACTGGCCCTCCGAGTCCAGGGGGTTGCTGCATGGCTAATCACCAGGCAGTGTAAAACCTTTATGATTACGGAAACCCAAGATACACTGAACACACAGCAGGAGGTCAGCCCTCTAACTGTGCTACATGTAAATGCAAAGGACAACATGACGCAGGTGGATGAAAGCCAGATGGAAGTCCACAGGCCGACGTCCCTATGCACGCCTAAAGACAGCATATACATAGGAAGCTGGAATGTAAGATCTCGGGCCTTATGTGCCAGCGGGCACGAAGAGGTTATATGAGGTGAGGTGAGGTGATATGGATTATGTGTTTCATTCAGTATCATTTATACAGAAAACCCATAGTACTAAATATATGATTAAAGAACTGAATACAATAAGGAAGTAAACAAATTTTACCTATACAGTCAAACTTGCGTTAAAAGGGCACCTATACATAGCAAATCACTGTCTATAAAAGGGCACTGTGAAAATGTCTCCGTTATGAACAAAACTTGTAACATTAATCTCTGTATAAAGGGCATCTGCTTATAAAGGGCACATTTTGTTGGTCCCATTGGTGCCCTTTATAAACATCTTTGACTGTAGTTTCCATATCATATAGTATGAAACAATCGATAAAAAAGTACCTGCTGTCCCGGAATACCCATCAACACTCAGCTGGTAAGCCTTTGATTCATCTTTTACAATAAATGTTGTGTATTTTGCATATACAGTATTTAAGGAATTGTCTTCTAGATCTATCCGTAACTGGTATTCATCACATTGTGTCAACAAATGTACATATTCATTACCTACAAAAGAGCAATTTTAATTTTTATATTGTTTTAAGCGTTGATGTTTATCGGAATTCTTTACCAATAAATGTGATAATTCCAATAATTATGTTTATATGTGTGACTAAATTAGGAAGCCTTTGCTATGTGTTCCAATTCCTACAATTTTTTTTTAGATGGAAATATGTCATCTTCTTCTTGATATGAATCGATTTATTTTTCGCAAAATGTATCAAGGGACGAGAAATCTTTCAATTTAACTAGATTTTGTTATATTTAACAAATGAAAAAGTGTTGGATGTGTGTAGATACACGATAAGAGGGACTACATTGCACGAGAAAGCTGTGCTTTCGAGTACAAGTGCAATTTAGTCCTCACTATCGGGTATCTACACAAATCCAATCACTTTTTCATTTGGTAAATGATGTGTGCCAGAGTTCATTCGACGTCGCAACTGATATCACATAATGACAATTCCATTTTCCACTGCAAATTATTAGTCTGCGGTTTTCAGTCGTCTCAAATGGCTGCAAAAATGGAGGTCAGCGATATTGATATATTTATTCACTGGGATTACAGCATATAACGTTATCACAAATATGTACTGATGCTAAAAATGGAAATAATGCTTTCGAAAAGCTAGAGTGTTTAACGCTTTCCCAGGCGTTGGATCAATATGAAGTGGATGTTGAGGTTGATGACTTCCAACACAAGTACCACTAGCGGCGGGAGATATTGATGGTTTTTTTTTTGGTAACGTCAACTGAAGGCAGAAATACACGGGAAATACTACTCGTAGTGCCGCCACGTTGAACAACTGGAGAGTTGTGCGAATTAAAAGTACTGTGTCATTCCAGAACTTTTAGACTTTACTGCAAATGATGTAAATCAATGACTTTGCAAGTTTTTTATTGAAACCAAAAGAAAAGATGGTAATCTTTGGAGTACCAGCGCTATAGCTACTATGAATACAACGTATTTTCTACAAAAGTAAACTGTTTGGGGTTACAGTTGTAGACGAACATCGGAACCTGTCCGTGGACCAGTTCGAACTTTGAAATGATCAGAACGGAAGCTATATTTTATTCAAGGGCAGAGCAAATAAAACATACAAATGTTATAACAATTCTGTAATATATGTGCTGTTATCATTTATTACAAGTCGTTCATTTGTGTATTTGGGACAACAGAAGACTGACTGCATGACCGTTTACAGAAAATCAGGTGTCTTCGTCGAGGTCCGCGCAACGTGTAAACACTGTAAACTGGTGCTTTGTTAATTAGCAAACAGGTTTTGGTGAGGAAGAGGTAAACACGTGCATATATTGAGTCATGTGTATGCTTATTACATTTCACCCAATCAAGGCAACATAAAATTGTTTTATATAAAATTCTTGATACTCCCTAGCTTTCACCAATTTTAAAATTTTGTAACATTAAATTTTAAGTATCATTTTTGGGGGTAGTATCAAAATACTAACAACTGAGCAAGGGATACCTTCGGGACTTTGAGTCCACAAGCTGCGGCATCGACTCAAATTCTTGATAACAATGTTGATGCACATATCGTCATTTCATTAATTAATTAGTTTTATTGTATATTTTAATGATTTTTATGTCAGTGAATGTAAGTATGATTTTATACTATTGTACATCTTTTACTCCATTTTTCAGGTGGACTCAATAAGCGGAACTTCAGCTCCAATAACTGCTTTGAAAACCCTGCACTTTTCAAGATTTATGAACAGTATTTGAATTCTGTTCGTGATCTGAATGGAATGGCCTTTTACAGGAGACCTTTAAATAAAGGCGGTATATAAAATATGGAGAAAAGTCAGTTGGAGTCAACAAATTATCTAATATCATGAACAAAAATATCTGCAGAAGCCGGAATAGAGGGGTATTTTACTAACAACTCTGGACATAGGACATGCGCCACAACATTTAACCAGGCAGAAGTACCGGAACAGGACATCATGGATAGAACACGCCAAATTTCCAATGAGATGTTAAAGGATATATCAAGTATCATTTAACCAGGCGAAAACATGTGTGGTCACTTTCATTGCATATGAGATCAATTCAGAAGAATGTTTGATTTCAAAGTTCTATATTTGAAATTATGTGCATTTTTGTGTGGTGAAATGACAAATGCGTGTATCTGCTGCATCTGAGGATTTATATGTAGCTTTCACATTTCTGTTTAGCTGACATGACCCATTGACATTACGTTTCGTACGTCGTTCGTACGGCCGTCTGACAACATTTCACATTTTGAACTTCTTCTAGAGAACCACAGAATGGATTAAAACCAAACATGACATGAATGATCCTTATGAGGCGCCGACCAAGTACTTGTACTTTCTTCCTAAACTGTCATACATGATGGCTTTCAGCGTGTTTAACATTGTAGAATCCTATGGAAATTACATACAAACCGATTCTTCTTGCAAATTACTGAATGGATTGAAACCAAATATAGCATGGATGTTAATCTCAAAGTCCTTTAACAATGAACAAATGGAAATAGCAGGTGAGCTGTACAGGCTCCTGGGAGCATCTGGTCTTTTAAAAAATAATACAGTTCTTAATATGCAATTTTTGTATTTATTATGCCTTCACTGTTAGGTTTGAAAAATATTTCAGGAAAGAAAACTTGTTACATTGTACTTTATGACTAGAAGTGTGACTTTTGCGACATGTAACTAACATATACCACGTGACCATTTTGAAGCTTCTGAATGGTGGACTAGAACTGGAACTGTGGTGTATATGTAGATACCCTCACACTTTTTCAACACATGGTTACTTGTAAAATAATATAAACACCACTCACCTAGCCAAAATTCTCCATTCAAATTGCCAAATCCATTTCTATAATCTGTCCAGTCACGATAGAAGTCTATAGATCCATCATAACGATTCTGTATTACCTACAACAAGTCGTTTAAAATGCTCAGTATGTACCATGGCATTTTTTGTCATGTAATCAGTATATTAGCGAGCGCTATAGGAGTATATTCATTTTCTATATATGGGTCATTTAGAAAAGTCTTTGTTTAATGGGACAGCCATTATGCAATCCGAAGTGAATTTATTTGTGCTACATACAAAGGCTAGAAAAAGTTTCGTTCGCCGGAAACGGAAGTAAGTAAAGTAAGGGAAATACCTTGCTTCAAAATATAATTTTAGAGTCAGAATCGTGATACCGAAAATGAGTTTCTGGATTGATCATTGGCCACATCAACAGCCTATTATGTATGATAGCGATATATCTTCATTGTATATGTCTAGTAATACAAATTGTTCAACATTTTGGGTGATTGTTTTGGCTTTCTACAATTTAGTCCTTGAACATGTTGAACATACACATTGTAGATGATCATGATGAGTCTTAACGCCTTTGATATTAGAAACATTAATTGCAAGTTAGTCGATACCTTGTCAGGGTCACTCACGAGGATATCACCAGCTCAGTTGCTAGTATTTCCATACCAGCTTTTAATGAATACTTTAAACAATTTTATTACATTAAGTGTGGTGAAAACCTGGTTTTCCGAGTGACATCAAATCCGATAATTCACCCAGTGAAATCGAAAGTCATGTTTCACTCTAGGATGTGACGTAACAATAGTCGTCGCAAACGATGTTGCTATACAAACGTCGTCGCTTAGTCGTATAAAAACATAGTCCCTTGTATTCTCTCGTTAAATTTTATGAATACACGAATATGTCAATGTAATAACAGAATAACTAATCTCGAAATTCGAATACCAAAGATCTACAACTCGTGACCGAAAAACATTTCTCATTTCAAGATTAGTTATACTATAAGTAATAATAATAATAATAATAATAGCATTGTTGGAGACAATTATTCATATTGCAAAAAAAAAAGTCACACTTCTGTCAAGAAATAGTGATTAAATTGCGTTATGTTAAGCCATATAGTCGTAATGACTACACATAACATACGACAGCGTTTTCGTGAGCAACAAATTATACGGCTTTTAAAGAAAAGACAATATATTTATTTCATGGACAGGACACACATTAGGTTATCCTGGCCGAAAATAATGTTACGCTAGGAAAACATTGATGTCTTTCTCATTTCAAAACGTACAGCTTTTTTCCTCGTGTTATTAATCCACCGGGAGTTTAAACAAAATAAACTTACAATCCAACCTCCTCCATCGGTGTCCATGTCACAATAAACTTCTGCTCCACCCTGAATATACTCGGTGTATATTGTATACACGCCACTAGAGTTCCCCATATCCATATAATCGGTACACTCAGTCGCATTAAACGTGACTAATAATTAATATACAGAAATATTAGAAATGCATTATCTAACGGATTTCAATGGTATTTTAAACTTATTGTAAAAAATGTAGATGTGAAAAATAAATACTATCTCCATCGTGTATAACGCTGTTCTCAGAAGTTATTTGTTTTACTTTTTTGGTCATGCTGATATTTCAATATGCTCTTCAAGTTTTTGTTACTGTATCGTTTTTGGACATTTTAGGTCTTCCGCACAACTGAAGAGTCGTAAATCGACAAAATGTGGGCATCTTCAGCATAAAACATTGTATCATATTGTATGTATTATAAAGTATGCACTTTTGACGTCAAAAAGTTAAAGTGTAACTGTTCAAGACACAACCACCCCTTATGCACAAATCTGTTTCAAACAGTTAAGTATCTAGCTGTGATCTCTCAAAAAGAAACAGTATATAGAATTGCTGTTTTCACGATTGCTTTTGACTTTCTTGCACACCTATGTATCTTCAGTATGAGCAATCGAAAAGGTATAGTGAAGTTACGTTTGATTGGTCAAGAGTCACAATAAATGAATTTATTAAAGATTTTCATTGGACGTCATACCGGCTGAAGACAATCCACGTGAACTCGTCTTCACTCGTTTGTCTCAACTCGAAACGGACGAATAATAGTTTCCCCACTTTTAAAGAATCAAACTTTACTGTAAAATTTCCGTACACCCATTATAGCATGTTTACCTGGAATGTCACATTTATCACCAATGTATCCGCAGTCGCAGGAACAATGGTATGTAGAATCTTTAACCATACAAGTTCCATGTAAACAAGGTTGACTGGTGCATGGAGTGACTAGTTGAAGCAGAAAATATACAGAGAAGATACATAAAGATCTCATATATACATGCTTCATATACACATGGTATTGTCTAGAAACCTTGATTAAACACTCTTTGAATTGATGTCCTTTTTGTAAAAAATATCAATATAAAATTTTGCTCATTACAAAATGTATAGATATATTGTTCCATTTCCAATGATATTTTTATTTTTAACTTTAATTCCAGTGATAAAATAAAGAAAAAAATCTAGGGCACCATTGCATCGTGTATTAATTAGGTTGAATAGTTTTGCCACATTTGAGTCGTCCCATCAATTAGTACAGATACAATATATTTAAAGACTTGTGTCATGAATGTACTTATTGAATTTTAAAGTTTATCTACATTCTAAGTTCAGAGTCAGGTTTCATCCGATATCTATTCCTTTATCTACTCATATTGCTATTGATTCCATTCTTAAATTTATTAACTTGAATTTTAATACAAATTTGAAACAGCATATTCACATTTCAGTGTGTTTGTGTTCTTCAATGTGTTTTTTTTTTTTTTTTTTTTTGGCTGACTTACATGTACGTGCACAATTTTTTTTCCTTCAAAATATACTGCTACAATGTACTTAATTCCGGATAATATACAATGCTGGGTTTTAAACCATAAGAAGTAGGGTCATTTCCCATGCATTTATTTCAATTCTAGGGCCATTTTCAAAATGTCATCTATAGCCCTTCAACATCTCTAGGAGGATAGCCTTGAATGCGGTCTCCAAAGATTTGCTAACAATAACTAACAAATAAGGTACTAAAAGTTTAAGGTACACCTGAAAATCGCGTTGGGAGAATACACATTTGCCTAATTAACGAATTTAAGACATTATTATTATTAAAACAGGTTTTCAACGTGGACAGTCACAACCAAAACGATTTATTTGTTGTGAGTTCATGTATCTCCTTTTATATGACAGATGAGCGGTTTTGTTTCAGAATTTCCTACTTGCATTTTGCAGTATTCCAAAAAGTGATACAAATTGACCCAAACCGCCCATATACACGACCTTTGTGGATCGAAAACTTAAATTTGTTAATAATTAACCATACAATGTATGTTGCTAATACAAAAAAGCATTACATACGATAAAAAGAAGGTAAACATTTAAGAATAATTTCATTTTAATTTGAATATGATAAAATACAAGAATTTCATTCCTCGGAAGGGCAAAATCGTAAAAGTTTATACATTGATAAACATTTATTTGGCAAGTATATTCATGAGCTTTGTTGATTATTTAAAGTTTCAAATGAGACATTAACTGTGCAAAATGCTGTAAAAAACAAATTTAAAGGATGATACTGACAATAATAGTTATAATTTAATGAGAAATGGTTTAAAATTTGATGAAAATTTCGTTTTCAAAAATCCCGCGAAAATTTGCATCACGGACGTCACAGTCAAGATTGCAACGTCATATTTGTAAACACACGCAAGTTGGATTCTTCAAACGGAAAAAAAATCAGACATTGCGTGGATTCTGTGCTCTTTAGATTATGTTAAAATCTATCAAAACGTAAGTTTCCTTACTTTTTCGATTTGTAAATGACTTTTTTGACTTTTTTATACAATTGCTCAGCTACCAAAAATAGTACCAGATTCAAGATGAATGTCGCCGGAAAAGGTCAAAGTTATTTTCTCTTTATTTCGGTTAAGCCCCCTTTACACTGAACGAAGACTGCACTACGACCATAAAAAGTGTTTTGATCGTGGAACATCTTAGTGGGGTCGTACTGAGGTCTTCAAGTAGCGTAGTGTGGTCAGTATTGCGCGTGATAGGTCGTAGTAGAATCTCCAGGTCCCACGACTGTTTTGAACATGCTCAAAATTTACGTAGCGAGGTCGTCGCCACTTTTGATCGTACAGACATCGTACCGCTGTCGTAGAGGAAGCGCAGAGACATCGTAGTGAGATCGTAGTGAGACATCGTATATAAATTCAAGCAAGAAATTGTCCTTTTATATAGTTTATTTTCTGGTCGTAGAGGAAGCGCAGAGACATCGTAGTGACATCGTAGTGAGACATCGTAGTGAGACATCGTAGTATAAATTCAAGCAAGAAATTGTCCTTCTATATAGTTTATTTGCTGATCGTGGCTAGATCGTGAGAACAACGTAGCAAGGTCGTAATACTCGCGGTAGCAGCGTAGTGACAACGTATTACGATCGTCAAACGCGTATCGATGTCGTGTCACAGTCGTGAGAGGTCGTACAACATCGGCCTAGGGGCGTCGTGTGATCGTATTATTGTCGTAGCTTGAACGTACCACAAACGCAGGCATCGTAGCGAAAACGTAGGAGAGCGTAGTAGCAACGTGAAAGATTATCGAAAAAACGTATTTTGAGCGTAGGGGTGTCGTGAATACCTTTACACTGAAGATTGTTTTCCAATTTTTCCACGACCCTGCTGCGATCTTGGCGATCGTAGAGGTCGTGGAGAGCGTAGCACAGTCTTCGACCAGTGTAAAGGGGGCTTTAGGAAAAACTTTTTGATGTTTGAAATGGAATTATTAGGATTTCCTTCGACTTTATTTAGTTTGTGAGTGAGTCGGCCGAGTTACATCGATAAACTCATACAAAATCTTATTTAATCCTATATTTAAAAAATCAATGGTTACATATATGAGTGAAACAAATACATGGGAAATTTGCATTACTCCTTTGAGCCTGTTTTTTCATAGTTTATTCTTTGCCTCCGCCCATACAAATCAAATTGTTCTTATCAAATTAACCATACTTACTCTCACAATTTGTTCCGTTGTATCCGGGATCACATGTACAGTTGTAAATATTTCTAACAATGGAACATGTTCCGTGCACACAAGGTTGAATGGTACACGGGGTATCTGTTTTAAAACATATGTAACGTTAAAAGGCGTTTAATTCCAATGCACTTAACACGTTCAATGTGTTTATTTCACCACACGTATCATTACATGCAGCAATACTAGAAGCCCTAGATGTGGAAGTCAGATGATACTCAAAGATGACACCATTGAGCATCAGGTTAATGGTATCAATAAAGATTCTCTAACACATTTAAGCATTGTCAACAAATTATGTCTTAATAGTGTACAAGGTCAAAAATGTGACACATCCGAAACAATAATACAAACTTTTGCATACAGTCCTCAAAATGCCACAAATGACTGGAAACAAAATTAGATATGGTAAAAAATAAAGTAATACTTTAAGTATCAAATCCATACCCAGTACAACGTAGAGGCATCCATTAAATTGAAGCAACAGTTTATTATTATTATTTTCCACTTACTTTGACAGTCTGTACCATAATATCCGGGTTGGCATGAACAGTTATAGTTTGTGCCGTCAAACGAACACATATCTTCCAAACATTGCTCACTTGTACATGGCATATCTGATTTTAAAATATCAATATAAACATTAATATCGCAATAAAAGTGATCAGGCGAAACTAACTTTCGCGTGAAAAGTTTTGTATAAGATCTAACCTTCATGTTATGTGATCAATCAAGTGCATTTTTAAAGCATTATTTTTAACAAATCATATGAATTTAATATAAAAGTAAGGTCATTTAAACGAAGAAGTTAGTTTCACACTGGATCCAACTCAACACGACTTGAACATTCTTTCAAACTGCGTTGAAGTCTAGACCGTTTAACTCAGTTTGAATTTATTTTCAAACGCGTAAATCAGATACTTGTACATTATTGGTTTCATTTTTAACAAGGTCTAGTCAACTTGTGTAATAAATGTTCGCAAATTCGTACATTAAAGAATGAAAGAGGATTCAAAAGTTTAAATTCAAAATTTTCAAAACTGTCACCGGTCTAGATGTTAACTACATCTATTGTATGACAACAGAGACCACAGAAACACCAACTTCCGCTTCAAATCTAGATTTGTACTTTTAAATAGATAATAATGGGCGATTTAAATCAAAACTTTATGACAAACGTGATGATTATAATTTTCTAATTGTGAACTTCCCCTTTCTTAGCAAGAACATACTAAGATCTCCAGCCTGTGGGTTGTACATTTCACAGTTGATTCGTTACTGCCGCGTATGTGATTTATACGGTAAGTTTCTCGATAGGGCGAGATTGCTGTCACTTGGGTGCACAACTAGAGATAACAATATTGTCGACCTTTCATTCGAAAGTACAGGAACAAATATGTCCCCGAAAAGCAAAAAGGACGGAAAATATAAGGCCTGAAGTAAACTCAATTTTTCAAAACATTCATAAGAAAGTGTTCGGATAATTATTTCAAAGTGTCTCAAGATGCCTTTTTAAACTGGTCCAAACTAAATTGTGACACACTTGAAAAAAAAAAGATTTTCAACCAGCGTTCAGCTTGACCGACATTTATCGCACTTTGAAACATTTAAATTTGAAAATAATATAACTAAATTGTAAGAAACAGTTTAATCCATTAATGTGCAAACTCTTACACGAAATGTCTTTCAATTGTTGATATTATTATGAAGGATACAATTCTACTTTTCTTTATCATGAATTCACCGATTTTAATTTTTTTTAAAACAAAATCTAACTATTTGGAAGAACATCCTCGCTTTTATTTTTTTGGAACATATTGTTAAACCAGAAATATAATTCATACCTTTATCTATTTCTATTTCTTACATGACATACCAGAGCAATCTTTCCCAATAAATCCTGACTGACATTTACAAACAAATCTATAAATCCCGTCGTCAACATCATCAAAGCACGTTCCATTGTTTTTGCATGGAGTTGGAACACAGACCTCAGCTGAAATTTTATTCAGAAACATAAAATTTTACATCTTTTATGTTTCAGCGGAAACTGAAATGAAATCCTTGAATATATTATATACTTATAACTCCATAAATATAGTTAATTATAAGCAAGATAGCCTTTGCATTTTATCCTCTTCTGGATACAAAGTTTCGATATTGGAATAAGGAGTACATATGTACGCGTGTTATATTGTATATCTACCCGAAAATCTGGAGGAATGACAGACTCGCTTGTGTTATTTGATCGAGTTGGGCTTCAATAAAGGGTTTTCGTGTGGACATACGAGTACGATTAAAAATTTGTATTAGCGTTTTGAAAAATGTAGTGACATGAATGAGGACATGTTTGATCAAAAGTTATGATCTAAATGGCTATAAATAGAAAATAATTTTAAGGAGATTCATGACTAATAAATCTTGTCGGAATAGAACTTGGATAGATGGTAGGCAACATAAGGGTTCAATATCGAGGTAACAGGACTAAAAATTTAAATCAGAAAATATATTGTTGCTTTTCAAAGAATACATGTCTGTTTATTTTTCCAAGCTGATGCTAAGGGCGAATGTTCCAAAGACCCGACAAGATGTCAGAAATAGGTTTACGTGGTCTCATTAAGCCATTTCCTAGGAACGTCCGAATAAAGAAAATTTTTAGTATTGTTTAAAGGAGAGAATTAATTTACTGATTTTCCTAGTAGATTTTCAGTAATACATATATTGGAAATAATACAATTAATAATATAATAATAGGAAGTAATAAAATGCCCTTTGAGTGGTATGAAAATACAAAATTCATATCTGTTAATATTTATCTAAGTACTAGTGTATTGAGATGCCATATAAAATATTCATATCATAAAATAGAAAAACGTGATTATAATGTATTTAAACAGACTGCTTAATAATTTATATCGAATAATTATATGTTATTTATTTTCACAAGCAAAATTACATAAAACATTAAAAAAATATATTTCATTAAAATACTATTTGCACAAGTAGCTAATATGATGTTTGTTCCAAAGAAAACCGATGGTAATTATTTTTTTCGCATTGTATGATGTTAGAAGTCTTCAGAGGTCTGCAGTAAGTCCAAATATCTTATGCTAGAAAATGGCTTTAAAATTACAGTTCATTGATCACAAAATCGAATTTTCTTTAAATAAATAAGGTGTGCTCGTTCATACCTTGCATATTACCGATTAATTGATTGATTAGTGGAATTATTTTCTTTAATTACAAAAATTGCTGTTGATTCTCTTCGAAATGGCCATACAGTGCATCAAATTTATTTCGGTATTTTGTGATACGTTTGGAAAAAGGTGATAATAAAAAAAAATAAATAAAACGTATCACAAAATACCGAAATAAATTTGATGCAATGTATGGCCATTTCGTTGATTGACAATCATCAGCAGTGTTCGAGATCAAAATACTGGCAAACTGGTTAAAGATATAATGATGAATTAATAAGCACAACCATCAAAAATCAAAATTCAGGGCTTAAGTATTGTGGACTCATTTTTCAGTACGTTACATTGTTTATATCCGAAAAGGAATATAGAAGCAATACGACAGGGAGCTAATTCAAAGTACAAAAAAAAACAAAGATAGAACACTAACACTCCAAACAAAGCCACAACCAAAGTAGTAACAAACATACAGCAAGGACCAGGACAAGATAACACAACATTAAATAATTACACAAATGTTATAAATAGGCTTAAATAGCAACTAAGGTACCATTAGTTTTTGAAGACAGATATTATAAGAAATAAACTGAAATTTTAAATAATACTAATAAAAGAAAAGAAATCAATACATGAAATCTATTACATATTATGCTAAACTGAATTTTGCAATTAAAGTAAAACATGTGAAGTCTTAAATTAAAGTCGCTGCAAATAGTTGACTATATAACCCACTTGAAATTGTAATGTTAGATATCAGATTTCTGAAAGCGAAAAACGGTTTTTATATAACGGTTATAAAGTGTACATGGCTACTTAAATAACTTTTGAGGTTTGTAAAAGTAAATGTAATATTACTTACGAAATAAAGGCTGACATCTAAATCCTATCTGGCGTTCTATACAGAGTTCATGCAGTTTACATGTATGGTTTTCGCATTTACCGGCAAGTCCCTACAAGAAGATTATTTAGCATAGTGTGTCAGTGCCGTGACTACTGTGTAAAGTTGTGATAAATAAACATCGTTTGAAATACTTATTTTCATTTATAGCAGAAAAGAGAATGGAAACAGGGAATGTGTCAAAGAAACAACAACCTGACCAAAGAGCAGAAAACAGCTCAAGGCTACCAATGGGTCTTCAACGAAATGCGGCGGGGTTAAACATGTTTTGTGAGATCTCAACCCTCACCTATACCTATAGCCAATTTTGAATAAATAAACACATAGTGATACACACAGTAAAACTCAGTTAAAAAGATGTCCGAGTCTGATGATAAAAAAGGTAACAGAAGAAACTAAGCAAAATGACCATGATCAATATATATTAACAAAGGACTACTAGCAGTTACTGACATGCCAGCTCCAGACCTCAATTAAACTGATCGAAAGATTATGTCTTTATCATATAGAAAATCAGCCATAATCCTTCCCGTTAGGTGTTTAGTATCATGCCATCATAAATTATACGCGAAGAACATAACCCGTAGCATGCCAACAACAGGTAGACCTTTTATATATATAAAAATTAAGAAAACCAACTATGTATGTTCTAATTTTAAAGCAGCTTTCTGAGATGCTACAGGCATTTTTTTACATGTTTATACAATTTGTATAAATTGAAATATTCATACAAAATTATTGTATATTATGAATATATGTAAAATATGCATAAATACATGTAAATAGAAATGACACGACTTTAAAAGTATTATTCTATTATTTGTCTATGAAAATAGTATGGTTATTACATTGATGTTACACTTAAATGTATATAACTTGTGCGTGTATATATTTTTTATTTCATCTTGTGTTCCCCGGTTACATTTTAATGCAGATGTTTTTTTTAAATTCACGCACAATTTTGCTTATGATTTTAGATAAATTTTCCTCTATTTTCAAAGTTGTCAAATTGACTAAAACAAACATATTTTGAATAAGTAAGATAATCATCCACGTTGTACATTGCATATGTATCTGTTGCGTTAAAATGAACTTATGAAATGCATATGCATGACAAACACTTTTTCTTTTTATTACATAAAAATTGGAACATTTTGACTAGTGTTAATGGTAAGAATTTTTCAATTTTATCGATAAATTTTGTATACATATAGTTACGGCGCGAAATTTGAAAGGACGAACAGTAAGTTGTGTAAAAGATTGCATACAGTAATAAATGTTAAAAACAAATTTTAATTTAATCTTACGGACTGTTTTGTCGCTTGTGTGTTTATCCAAAAAGCGTTAAGGAAAAAATTAATAAATGCCAAAAAAGACCACAAGAACAAAGACTAAATGTCAGATATGAATTTCACCATTTTTGTAACTGTAAATTTAAGGTATAATTTTCTGGCTGATTCTAGTATGTAAATACTAAGACCTAAGCTGATGATACACTGGAGGACTTATAGTCCACCGATTTGGTGGCAACAATAATTTCTTTGATACCAAGTTTGATGCACAAGATTAATAAGTTGTGTTAAAGGCCTAAAATGTTACAAACCGAAACAATAATCCAAAATAATTGAAGCAGAAATTCAAATAGTCAAAAATGACCAAGGGACGAAGTCAAAAATATTTCAGAAGAGAGATATAATCCTCAGTTTTTACAAATATAACTTTTTTGTGCATATAACATTAAATTTAAATTATCAATTTTAAACTATTGTCAAAATACTAAGTATGTTGCGAAACAGCTCATGCGACAATAGATATCAAGAAAAATAAATGGAAATGGTGAGCTGTCAAAAGGGGCGTAAAACCACTAAAATGTATGAAATACACAAGTCGAACAAGACCAAATATAAAATCGTAAAAAAACAACAAAAACTAAAGTTAAAAATACTCAAAAATACTCAACGTTTCGACCAATATGGTCTTGATCACGAGTATGTAAAAAATAAAAAGGTGTTGACTCTTTGAAACCCAGAGCAAGAGTGCTCTGGGTTTCAAAGAGTCAACACCTTTTTATTCTCTTGCGCAAGCAAAACATAATTTATTTTTTACAACCTACCTCTGGAAATGTAGACGCTGCTGCAAAACTATTTCCCGGGCTAAGTGTAAGTGATGTTGTCGAATTTTTGGAATCCTCATCATTAATTTGGCAGATCATGTTGTTCGCTATAAAATTAATTGACTTGCATAATGCAAGTCGTGAACAGAGCTCTGCACATAGAGGCCAACTAGATAAAGAAGTTTCGATGAAAACATGCTCTTGCAAAATTCTGTCTTTTTGCTTAGTTAACACAAACGGTTCACAATAAATGTATGTAAGGAATAATTTGATAAATACAAAATGTTTGAAATACATTTTAAAATTGTGGTCGAAACTCTTTTAATGATTGATAGTTATCTATTGCCTTTATAGGAGGATGTGAGACCACGTGTAAATACATTACAATGTACATTTGTATATCCAATAATTTAATCGCCATACGCCATCCAATACATATATATCTAACATAAGCTATTCCATATTCAGTTTAAAAATAATTTAAAGTTTTCTTGTATCAATTAGTCAGATAGATGTTTATTTTGAATATACTTCTTTTGCTGAAACCATATTTTAAGGGATCAGGATAACATCGCTCAGAAGCAGCATTTAAGAGGCCATGCCAGTTAGCACCAGGCAGAAGTGTTCAATGAAAAAAATAAAATTTGTGCAATTTATTTTTTTCCAGCCCAGACTAATATACTGACTGAGAAAATATAGTTTTTATGTAATTTTTTATCATTACCACCTTTGATGAAATGATTAATGATGAAATTTAATATATGGGCTCAATCGGTGGATTTTGAATGAAATGATAGGGGAAAAACGTGTTTTTCAGTAATTTTCAATTATCCATAGCAAACACAGAACAACAGTTTGGACCCATATATCTAAATGAAAGTTTAGACCAATATTGAAACTTCAAGTAAAAAAAAATAAAATTGCTGGTATCTCTACCCATATATCTGTAAACTAAGCAGATAAAGTCAAATAATTGAGAAAATGGCAAGAATAATGAATAAACACTGTTTTTACAAATAGTCTAGTAAATCTATGAAAAGACTGCAAAATTTGCAACAGAATGTTTTTTCACCTGTCATTTCCTGTATTTGGCTTGGATAAACAATTAAAAATGAATTCTGAAAGTCTACCAAGACTGTGCATATGAAAGAGTGGTAATTTTGGGTTAAAATCTTGGTTTTTGAAAGAAAATTGCTAAAAACTGGTAAATTGCCCTATTTTCACTATTTGGACGATGACATATATACTAGATTACAAGATATTTTGGAAATAAACTGTTTCAAATTATTTTATTGAAAATATAATTTTTCATAAATTATGATTGCTTTTTTTGAGGAAAATTTCATTTTTATTGAACGATCACTGAAAACTGGAAAATAGTTCTAGCTGCAATCTATATTCGATGACACCATTACTAGATTACCAAATATGTTGCAAATAAGTGGTTTTAAAAAATAAAGTTTAAAAAACATATGTAATTTGGTTATTTTTGGGGGAAAATCAGTTTTTTTCAGATAAAATTGCTGAAAACCGGAAAAGTGCTCTCATTTCTATATTTGGATGATGACATTTATATAGATTACAAGATATGTTGGAAATCAACTGTTTCAAAGTATATAATTGAAAAATAAAATTTATCATAAATAATGATGGCTTTGGGGGGGGGGGGGGGGGGTTGAGATAGCATTTTTTTTTGATAAATCACTGAAAAATGGAAAATATTTTTAATTGCAATTTGTATTTGTTTACACTGATACTAGATTACCAAACATGAATCTGATGCAAAACCCAATAAAAATTATACTTAAAAGACTCATAATTATGGGTTTCATCACTTCAATCTCAGAAACCTTAAAACCTATATGAAATCCGTTAATAATACTCAGGTAGAATAAAAAATAAATTAGGTTAACAATCCACCATCCACATTTTCAAGCCCATTTATACCTTGCCTTTCAAAAGGATTGCACAACTATACCAAAACGAAACCCCTTGTTAACAGAAAGCAATTTCAGATAATATAAGGGACAGAATGAATTACAGTACAGGGGCCTTATTTTCAAAGCTATCTTAAGACTAATATGGGTCTTAGGACCATCATCGGGCATATCTTAGTCTTTCGAACATGTCTCAACTTATGATCTATCTCAGAATTATCCAAAATTTAGAACGTCAATTTATCGGTCTTAAGATGATCGTAGGAATATCCCAACTTTAGGATGAAAGTACGATATCTTATTTGGAGCTCAGCGTCCGTAAAATTCGTTTTCTGCTCATGTTAACGTTGGATCTATTAAATATGTATAATGTGTTAACTTCTTTATATACAAATGTATAGATAGTTAGTTGCACGAATTTTGACTTTGAACTCTTTGTTATTTTTTACTCACCTTTTTGTCGATCTAAAATTTTGACAATGGATTTAAATTTTAGAATTTCGTTTTGAAATAATATTATTTTCATCATAATCGTCATGATTTTCATCGCTTTTTTAATATTATTCTTATAAAGTTAGCGTCGTGCGATGCCATTTGATATATCTTAGTTTTTTTCATACCACAAAACTTAGGACTATGGTTAGGACATCCCAGCTAGGATGATCCTAAGAGAGCTTCGATATGAGATTTCAGACATGTCATAAGATAGTTCTAAGATTATCCTAAATAATATCCTAAGATATGTGTTAGGATAAATCTAAGGAAAGTTTCGAAAATAAGGCCCCAAGACATTAAAAACATCAACCACAATCAGAAATTGGAAACAGAGGTTATGACCGTTCTGAGTTAACTGGTACCAGAGACTATGACTGGTTTGCTACGGCATCTTCAAAAGATTCTTTGAGGCTTACCGTTATACTTCTTCGAAAAAACATTTCAATTTCACAGAAAAACACAAAAAATTTGGCTTTTTAACCATTTAGGTTACTACTTAGTGAAATTTAGCCATATAAGAGTGTATTATATATGCCAAAAATGATTTTTGTTATAACAGAAGTGTTTTAAAAGTTGAAATACAAGTTTCAAACTAGACCATGTAGACTTATATATTAATCTTTTAAGGGATTCTTTTTTGCCGTATACGTATATTTGTCCTTTTTTTACATAAAGTCAGTTCATAAATTTAATACGGTCTATACAAGGGCTTCTTTGCGAACTTGTTTGGTAAAAAAAAACATTTTCTCATTGAAAACACAAAATTTAGCATTTGAAACATTTTTACGATGATACTTGGTTAAATTAAGCTATATCAGATTGTGCGATATAAGTTCAACACGATTTTTGTTGTTCAAGAAATGTTTTTTAATGTTAAATTATATGTTTCAATATTGACTTGAGATATATACAGTGACGACTTCAGTAGGTACACTAAAGTCATTTATCCTGTTGAACTTACTTTAAATAAAGCTAATACTAACAATGAACACTGCCCTTTCCTTTATCTTGATATCTATATCTCTAACGGGAAGCTTAATACTAATATTTACGTTTTCATTTCCAATTGTTAATTATCCGTTTTTAGATGGCGACGTTCTCTTGGTACCATCGTGTGGTGTTTATGTAGCTCGTGTATGTAACAACGTATTTGATTTTAATGAAAGAAATCTCTGTATTACTGAAAAATTATTACGCCAGGAATTTCGATATCACAAACTTGTCAAAAATTTTATCATCGGAACATGGACCTCATTCGTAAATATAAATCAACGTGCAAACATCTTATATGTTCAGGTATTTCATATCCCAACCAAGTTTTACGGCATGTGACGTGTTGGGAATAGATACCAACGGCTAACCCAACTTATACACCGATCACACCCACTAAGCAGGAAGCACAACAAGAACGTTCGTCATCCTTTGGCATTTCAACAAAGCGTGAAGAAATATACCTTCCTGCTCATTATTGGATTTCTAAACTAAATAGGAATCAGTTTAAACATTGCATTGCTGGATCAAAAGCTCTGTATTAAAGAGGCCATTCAGAATTACTTTGAAACATCATATTCCACCTGTGGCGTCAATCAGAAGCAGACTTCATTCAAGGGCTACATGTACTACATTACAACAACAACAAAAACAGAACTGGTCTAATCCTTTAATTTCATTTTTCTTGTAGAGATGACGTGTTGTCGTTAAATAACGACAAATTCCAAGACTTTCTACAACCATTTTCCCCAGTGAGCTTGGAATTAAGGATAGTACAGATACATTGAAGTACACTTCATATTTGGATTTGTTTCTTGAAATAGACAATGAGGGACATTTGAAGACAAAACTTAATGACAACGTGATGACTTCAACTATTTTTCATTTTGTTAACTTTCCCTTCTGAGTAGCAATATAGCAGCATCGCCTGCATATGGCGTCTACTTTTCTCAGCTCATCCGAAATTCAAGGGCATGAGTGAGTTATCACAACTTTCGACAAAAAGGATTACTGCTGTAATAAAAATTTTCTTCACCAGGTTTTATAAAGGATTAGTCGTTGTCATCACTTTACGGCCGTTATCACGAGTTAATTGACCGTTACAGTGTTCCAATATCTAAATTCATGTTGGACCTGTTCCCACTGTTGTAACATTTCATGTACCTCCACCGATTTGTGACTACCACCAGATTGACTATGTTGAACTTCACGACGGGTGTCGTATACGGAGCATGAAATGCGTACCCTTCCGGATCATCTGAGTTCACTCCTGGTTTTTATAGGAGTTCGTGTTGTTCATTGTTTTTTAGTTCTCGGTGTTTATTTGTTGTGCTTGTGGTTGTTCATTTGTCTTCCCGGGTTTGTCTTATTGATTGCGTTTTGTGGTTTACTTCCTAGGTAAATTTGTCTTCTTTCAAGATTGAAAACAGCATTTAAAGTTGTTCACTTGCTTCCGATTGATACTTTAAATTGACTTACAAGCCTGTTTAATTTTGTGAAAACTAAAAAGTATCCCTCTTATACGTAGCTTTGTCCTTAGATGGTTTTGATTGAAGCCTTTGGTCATTTTGGCGTTTTGCTCTTCAACGTTTTGGATAAGGGTTTTTGTTTTAATGATTTTAGACCTGAGGCATAACTGATTAGTGGTAAATGGAAGGGAGGTCCTCATGTTGTGTATAAAAAATGGTATCAAATAATATTTTGTTACTAAATCAATTAATTATAACACTGCATATGTTACAATCTCGTGTAAATAAACCAATAAGTCGACCTGTAAATGTATTTTGAAATTAACAGTTATATATTTTCATCAGAGTAGGTTGGTATTTTAAAATTAATCACTCAGCATCCTTTGTTCGTTTGAAGCATTAATGATGTAGGCTTTTTTGTAGTTTGGATGGTTATTTTATTTATTTTCTTTGATGCCTTCAGCAAAATGTGAAATTTGCTTTTAATTATTTATATCTGGGATTGTTGTCATCATGACATCATCAGAAAAGAATCTAAAAATTGTAACATAAAAACATTTCAGCTTCTCTTATGTGTATAGTGTCTTTTTAATGTTGCAGCTTTTTCACCTTTTTCTATTTTTGACTCATGCAGATCAGTACAGTTTTATATTTTGAAACTATACAAATAAATAAATATTTAGCTTTATTTGCTATCCTGCTATTCGCCTGAAACATGGAAATTCATTATTACCATGACAACTAAATTTTAGATATAGCTTATAGATAATAAAAAAAAAAAAAAACATATCACAAATAATCGAAATAAATTTGATGCTCTGTATGGCCATTTTGTTGACTGACAAGATATTACGAAAAGACTTTGTAGGCTTGAAAATATTTTTGAATCATATTATATAAATGTATCTGTTTTGCGGTGGTTTCTAAGAATTTCCAAATATCATCTGTGTAAGTATAAATAAGTTTTTATTTTTTCTTCTGTTTCATGATAGAAATAATCATGAACATAGAATAAAGTCATATTGTATCAACAACTATTCTGATAATGCCTTGAACATAGAATGATTTTTAACCTAGGGAAACTTCTATGTTATTCTTAATTTCAGTTTTTTCAAGGGGATGCGTGAGTTACCATGATTTTCGACAAAGAGGATTACTGCTGTCACAAAAGCTTCTTAACCAATGTTTATCAAGTTGATGTCATCACTTTGGAAATTTTACGGGCGTCATCACGAATTGATTGACTATTACAGTATTCCAATATCTAAGATGATGTTGGACCTGTTCCCACTGTCGTAACATTTTATGTGCCTCCACCGATTTATGACTTCCACTGGATTGACTTTTTTTAACTTCATGACTGGTGCCGTATACGGAGCAGGAACTGCTTACCCTTCCGGAGCACCTGGGTTCACTCCTGGTTTTTTTAGGAGTTCATGTTGTTCATTGTTTATTAGTTTTCAGTGTTTATTTGTTGTGCTTGTGGTTGTTCATTTGTCTTCCCGGGTTTGCCTGTCCAATGGATTGTGTTTTTTTATCTGCTCCCTAGGTATATATGTCCTCTTTAACAAGATATCAACGCCATAGGAAGTTTTCCTAATTTTACAATCTAACGGATATAGAAACCATAAAACATTTTCCGGGTTTCTTTAAGACATGACCGACGAAAATCTATCTGTTAATTTATCTTGAAATTTAAAACAGTTATAAAATTTCATCGGTATCGTAGAATACTATTTCTAGCTCAATTTGGTTTAATTTCTAAGAAACTTAATT
This sequence comes from Mytilisepta virgata, assembly GCA_028015205.1. Taxonomy (NCBI): domain Eukaryota; kingdom Metazoa; phylum Mollusca; class Bivalvia; order Mytilida; family Mytilidae; genus Mytilisepta; species Mytilisepta virgata. The sequence goes on from CM051521.1 coordinate 76,055,848, forward strand.
CCTGTTTGTATCACATAGACATCGATGAACAGAATGTTTCACAAGAATTTTTAAATGTTCATAAACATATTAAATAAGAATAATTTTAAATAATAATTTAAACATTAGATATTGAAATGCATATGCATGACAAACACTTTCTTTTTTTTACATAAAAATTGGAACATTTTGACTAGTGTTAATTGTAAGAATTTTTCAATTTTATCGATAAATTTTGCATACATATAGTTACGGCGCGAAATTTGAAAGGACGAACAGTAAGTTCTGTAAAAGATTGCATACAGTAATAAATGTTGAAAAAAAATTTGAATTTAATCGTACGAACTGTTTTGTCACTTGTGTGTTATTTGCCGGTATCCAAAAGCGTTAAGGAAAAAATTAATAAATGCCGAAAAGACCACAAGGACAAGCCCTAAATGTCAGATATAAATGTCACCATTTTTGTAACTGTAAATTTAAGGTATAATTTCCTGGCTAATTCTAGTATATAAATACTAAAACCTAAGCTGATGATACACTGGAGGACTTATAGTCCACCGATTTGGTGGCAACAATAATTTCTTTGATACCAAGTTTGATGTACAAAATTAATAAGTTGTACTAAAGGCATAAAATATTACAAACCGAAACAATAATCCAAAATAGTTGAAGCGGAAATTCAGAATGTAAAAAATGACCAAAGGTCAAACTCAAAACTTTTTAAGGACTGAGAAGAGAGATATAATCCTCAGTTTTCACAAATCTAACTTTTTTGTGCATATAACATTAAATTTAAATTATCAATTTCAAGCTATTGTCAAAATACTGGCCAAAAAAATTAAATTATATCGAAATATAAACACACAGTAATATAGGTAAACAAATGAAGTCTCATTTCCAATTTCATTATAAATTCAACAGTTATATAACTCAAGCAAAACATAATATATTTTTTACAACCTACCTCTGGAAATGTAGACGCTGCTGCAAAACTATTTCCCGGGCTAAGTGTAAGTGATGTTGTCGAACTTTTGGAATCCTCATCATTAATTTGGCAGATCATGTTGTTCGCTATAAAATTAATTGACTTGCATAATGCAAGTCTTGAGCAGAGCTCTGCACATAGAGGCCAACTAGATAAAGAAGTTTCCATGAAAACATGTTCTTGCAAAATTCTGTCTTTTTGCTTAGTTAACACAAACGGTTCACAATAAATGTATGTAAGGAATAATTTGATAAATACAAAATGTTTGAAATACATTTTAAAATTGTGGTCGGAACTCTTTTAATGATTGATAGTTATCTATTGCCTTTATAGGATGGTGTGAGATCACGTGTAAATACATTGCAATGTATATCCAATAATTTAATTGCCATACGCCATCCAATACATATATATCCAACATAAGCTATTCCATATTCAGTTTAAAAATAATTTAAAGTTTTCTTATATCAATTAGTCAGATAGATGTTTATTATGAATATACTTCTTTTGCTGAAACCATGTTTTAAGGGATCATGATAACATCGCTCAGAAGCAGCATTTAAATGATCATAAACATATTAAATAAGAATAATTTTAAATAATAATTTAAATATTAGATATTGATATAAATGCATGTAAACTGCGGGCACGATATAGTTGGACAAAATAAATGTTTCTACCTGAATGTCAAGTGACAAATATTGGCACTTGAAGTAGGTCAGGATAAATGGTTCCATTATACTGCAGTTCATTATATGGCTTTCCTATCAATGTCGAGAACCAAATTTTAAAATTGTGCTTTGATCTGATTTTTATAATTTTACCCGAATTCAGTTTTATTAATAAATATTTACTATAGTTTGCTAGAGTTCAACGGATTCCGAAATATTAATTCTTTTTTTTCTACACATACATTTTGTTAAAATATGAATGGAAAATACTTATGCATAGTAGAATGTGGATTATTTGTCATAAAACATATTTGACTTTTTCCACATTTAGTAAATACTTTCACATGAACCAGTTTTAAAGGGGCCATCATTACGTTTCAGCGAGCTGCAAGATTTTTATTGTTAAAAGCCTGATAGCGACTTTATGTCAAACACGAAGAACAGTAAAAACGATGTTACTTTCCTTGCACTTCCGTCATGTGCATGTGAAGATTTTATATCCAGCAGAATTGAACTCAACACACCTTTTCAACCACTAACAAATTAATGACATCAGTATGTCAAATTATGGCCTCAGTAGTAAACAACCATTCGATCTCAAATAGACTATCAAGCCCCGCCCAAGAACACTGTGTATGCAAAAGACTTTTTATACACGACGCATCAATTGGCTTTTGAACACGTGTGCTATATATATTTGTATTGTTTCTTTTTTCATTTTTTGTTTAGGTCTATGTGATAAGTCAAATAAATAGTTCCTCAACTCATGAAAAAAGGAAATCCGATATAAAATGTTTTTACTTACAGTGACACTTTACAAACCAATTAGGGACTATTTTTGTCGGAGTATCATACGACGTCTGGGAATAAAACCCTCGAACAAGGAATGTGCGCATGAGTACGATACGATAATATATACTATGTTTGAACCGACATGAATATTAATTTTTTACGAGGCGCAGATCAAGATTCTATTTTACTTTCTTTTTGTTTCTAGAGGGGGTGGAGTGAGGGGATGGGTGCATGGTGATGGATTAAAAATGTTTTCTGATTTCAAAAAAAGCAAATCATTATCTTTGGTCGGTTTTACGAGGAAGTAAACGTAAACTTTCCCTGGATACCATATTTCATGGTATTGAATGGTCTACCATGCACATACACATTCATACAGGCTATATCTTTTCACTTTTATTCAACACAACCATGACAACTAAGAACAGCAAGTCATTACTTCCTTTTCAACATGTTCAATCAATTTTTTTTCTCCGTAAACAGTATATACCATGAAGGTCTATAATTACAATCATCCATTTTATATGGTTCTGAGTGAACGAAATGCTTATATATTTGTCAAGTTTAAATTGAATTTCATAATTAATAGGTAAAGTTTTTAATAATACTGGGAATGTACCAGATGCCTCTTTTCTGAATTTTAAATACGTATTTGTTACAGAATAACAATCCAAAGATACTAATATTAGATATAGTAAATTTATACTATGCTGTATACGACGCATTTAAAGGAGTTACCTCTCATCAGCAGCATTAAAACCGAAACATTTGGAAGACCAAAAACCAAACTTATTTTAAAACAAGAAGTACTCATAACCAAAAACACTGAAATAGGAAGCCAAATTACAGCTAAGGAGATCTACCATGTGCAATACAAGGAATGAACCCTTAGTCATGTTAGTAATTCTATTATTTTTGAATTTTACAGGAATCATTTAAATATATTTTGGAGATAATTACAAGGCGAACGTTTAGGAAAATGAAAATGGATCTGTTCTAGTGAACTTGTCCCTTCCTCATACCGGATTTGACATGGGCAGCATGGCGGGTGTCCTTCAGGAAGCAGAAACTGCTTACTCTTCCATAACATCCGAGACTACCCCGGTTTCTTTTTGGTGGGGTCCATCTTGTTCATATGTTTTTAGTTTATAAGTGTAGTTTTGTAATTGTTTTGGTCTTGTCTTCGTTGCTCTCCGGAGTTTGTCAGATATTTTCGATTTTTCCCTCCTTCGAATACCCCTTTGGTCATGTTGGTATTTCTTGACTTTGTTTAATACATTGGAAAAAGATCTCCTGAAAACTATAGAATACATGATTGTGTTTACCTTACCCAATTACATGCTTATATATTAGTACGAACGTGACGCTGGTTCCACGTGTTCCATATTTTAAGCATATATACATGTTGTATGTATATACATTTCGCAGTTTGATCAACACTTGATCGCGTTTACGCGTGCAAACGTATGGATGCATACATTTGAAGGCGTTGCATAGCCATACACGTGAAAATGTAATGATGCCCGTCAATGCACACTTAACTTCAAGTATTTCTTTTTTAGAATTTTTTTTTATCAAAATATTTTTTTAATGAAATTAAAAATGTAACGTTTTTACTACTATTACAGTATGATACGGTGGCATAAAATCTCACAATTTAAGACGTTTAAGCAGGAATCATAATCATCATCTTATATAACCAAATGTTTTTTCACCTGACCGAGCGGAGCTTATATCGGTTGAATAATTTCGGAACTTCCAATTTCATAAGGAGTGTTAGATTTGCGAAAAATACCAGTCGAGAGAATGTTAAATTTCGCAAGCCGTAAGGCGAGGGAAATTCATTCTCAAGACTGGTATTTTTCGCAAATACCCCTCAAGAACATGCTATATCTGTTTAATTACACCGAATGTTAACGTACAAAACGCTTTGATGATCGTGAGATTACAAGCGTCCAGTCGGATAGAGTATTTTTTGGCAAATACCACCTCAGAGAGGGTAAAAAAGGCATATCCTTTTTGCATATACCCCGGCGCTGTTTAAAAATGAACGATATTCATTTGATAAAAGTAAATTGGTGAAAAATACACTGGCTATCAACCAATCAAAACCCAGGATTCTTACATAAGGTGTAATTATCAGTTATAATCTATGACCCATGCATTCATTCCCGGTTGTATGAGTACTTATCATGTTTTTAACAATTATTGTTTATATACACAATGTGAAAAAATATGTTATTTCACAATGTAAACCATATCAGTATGAAATTTATTATTATATCCCCACTCTACGGAGTGGGTGGTATACTGGATTGACCTTGTCCGTCCGTCCGTCTCTCTGTCCGTTTGTCTGTCCGTCAATTCAAACTGAAATTTTTCGTCACACTTATCTCGGCTTCTGTTCAAAGGAATGTTTTGATATTTGGCCTGTAGCTTTATGGCCATGAGTTGTATCGTCTCTCGTATGTTCAGGTCTGTCAAGGAACCACATCCTATTTGCCGATATTTACAAATTTTACAATACCTTATGTTTACATGAAATTTTTCGTCGAACTTTTCTCGGCTTCTGTGCAACGGAATGTTTTGATATTTGGTCTGCAGCTTTATGACTGACCAGGAATTGTATCGTCTCTCCTATGTTCAGGTCTGTCAAGGAACCACTTCCTGTTTGCCGTTACTTAGAAATTTTACAAAACCTTCAAGTCTGTTTTCCCAATTTTTAAAATTAAAAAGAGTGGGGGTATACTTTGCACGATAACACGTGCAACACCCCCCTTTTGTTTACTGCAAATCTTTTACAATACACTTTGACTGCTTATTCTATTATATACATGTAGTACTAGCATAGCCATTACTGAATACAGTTGAAATATATATAACGGGAGTCGTCCTAAACATGCTAAACATACCCAAAATGAAATTGACTGGACTTATGTAATTTATGTAAATAGATTAAAAACCAGACCGAGGAGGAGGGGCGGTTCCTATATATTACGTAATAGGCACGCATCATTGTTCACAAACTTATTATATGAATTAAAATTATGAATCGAATATCAATACAAACTTTTTTCTTTTTAAATATTCTTTGAAACTGAAAGATATGTAAAATCATTGGAACAAGGAATGTTCTACTTTCTTGCATAGGTACTGCAATATAAGAAAGATTTTAATATCAGAAACATACAAAATAATGGGGATAAAGTGTCTGACCGGCACAATCCTATCAATTAACCTGAAAAGCCCAAAATCCAACACCAACTCCATCATGGCCAGTTTAATGTTGTCCGTATTTGTACATAATAATAATAGTATATATATATCTACGCTTGTCCCAAGTCAGGAAGCCATATTTTCCAGACTTTTTTGCCGGTAAAGTGCCTGGAATCCGATCGAAAGCTTCGATATGCCATATAAAAAACAACTATTTTCATAAATATATTCTCACAATCTTGTTCAAACTGATGCGACAAGAACGCGCATACTGATGTGACTCAATATACAATGTAGGATACAATTTGTAACGTCTTCTTAGACTGTGTACGTGACATATAAATATTTATACATGTTTTTTATATGATGTTTTCGCGATAAGTCCTAGAAACATTATAATGGTGGATGGTCACTATTGCAACTTATCAACAAGTTTTAAAGTTTTTTGTCTGCTACGAGTTAAAGTGCATCATTTACATAAAGAACATTTTTTGGAAAACCAAACACCAAAGACGTATATAAAAGTGTAATAAAAAAGCTGTTTGCACATTTGACCTGTAACTTAAAAAAAAATTATATGTTCATTGTATACCCGTTTTCTATAACATTCGGGTACGTATCAATATAACCTGGTATCCTGAGTATTATTAAACCTCACTATGTAAAACAGTATCTAATTGTCTAGATACATGTAACTGATCTGGTGGCGTTTACAATTGGGATATTTCCCAACAACCCCGAAAAATTACAACTCGAGGGTGACAATAGTATTGTCTTCCCAACATTTCTATTTTACCTCGACATCCCTATTCCCTCAGGTTACGTGACGTCTGTTTGCTTGCTTTCATTTTCAACCTTGTCATGTCAGGGAAGCGGTTCGTCAATATAAATTTTTGTTTAAATTTGTGTGTCACCAAGAAACTCGGTAAAATGATTTTTTGTTTAAATTTGTGGGTCACCAAGAAGCTCGGTTTAATAAAACAAGTATGGCCGTCTTAGTCGGAGGACATCCAGAATTGTCAACTTGTGAAGGTTGTCTTCCCTCCCACAAGTTGACAATTCTGGATGTCCCCCTTCTTAAAGGGTCATAATTGTATATTATTATATTTCATCTGATGGGTGGCTGTCCATGAGTGCAATCTGCAGTATCAAAATGGTCATGATATATAAACTTTTAGTGAGTCAGAAATAAACAACGTTTCACAACATTATAATTAACTTTCGTTTAGGTTGGGTTCCTTATCAACACTAAATATGATTAAAATAAATACCTATTCAGATGCATTAGATACGCAATTTGACAAGTGAAGATCTAGACTTGTCATGTCTGTATTGTTCAAAGAAAAAATATGGAAAGACGAAACTGTCATTAAAGCAGAAAAAACCGTCCCAGAAAAGAGATGTGTACAAGGTACGCACCCCTCGGGTCATGTTACGCATTTACGTTAAGCATGAACACAAAACAACGGTTTTACAATTCACGATACATGTATAAGTGATGAAAAGTTTGTATCATTGGACTTAGATCGTTGAATCTACCAGACTATCAAACGAAATAATATAACGAAAAATCTATCAAATCGATTTTATTTTCACTAGTACAATCAGCTGGCGTAATTACATGTAACATACAATCGTTGGTAAATATTACACCAAAACCAACAACATTAAATTTTAATGATATTATTAATATTCACATTGAAAGGAAAGCATACAAAAACTGTACAACAGGTGTCATGAAAACATGAAAAAAGCAATAAAGACACAATGTATTGAATTGAACTTTCTGATATGTATTCAGTACGCAGACCGAACGTGACGTATATCAATAACAGGACTGAAATTTTGCCCTGGACATTTTTCTTTTAATATTACATTGAATTGCTTAATGTGTACACACAAGAGATATTGTGATCATTGAATTCACCTTCAATAATATGATATTATTACATGGTTGTTTCTGTATTGGCCTTGTTATTGGTCCGAGGCTTGCTGTATTGGCCTGAGGCGGAGCCGAAGGCTAATACAGCTGGCCGAGGACCAATAACAAGGACAATGCAGAAAAACCATGTAATGATATCTTTATTAATTAACTAGTTTTCACAATGCACATTCTGTATGATTTTTTTTTTTTTGAAAATTCTTAAGTTTATTCATTGAAGGATTGGAATGAGGGTTATGAATGATATTTTTAGTCAGAGCTATTACTGAATAATTATTTATAATGATCAATTTTGAAGTACCTTTGATCACATAGCATAAACAAATTTAGATATAATGTAAATATTTTGGAGTTTTAGTATGTATTCAAACTAAAATCTAGCGAAAATCGACTTACCCTATATTGGCCGGGTACAAGTCAGCCAATACAGCAAAAAATCTGTATTGGCCGGGTTTTTCGATATTGGCCGAGTTAATGATTCTGTATTGAAAGGACAGTTTTAGTCGTATTGAAGCCAATAATACACTAGTTAATTAATAATATTTTTTATTTGATTTCTTCCACTTTCTTTAAATACATTGTATTAAAAAATATTTGATTGGAAACTTCATGACTTACCTTAGTAAATAAATATTTATGTTTTTCTATATAATTTTAAAGGTATTCCAGCCACCATTTGATAAATTTTGAAAAGGATTATGTTCTGGTCAATTTGCATAAAGTATTGTAAACTTTGTAGGAAAGAAATCAAGTAAGCTTGTACAATGTATAGAACAATTTTTCCATACGGTTTTGATCATTGTATAGTGATACATGTATATCATGTATATTTGAGAGTTGATGAAATTATTTTTGTCAATGTCGTATGGGAAAAAAAGCATTGAGCTAAAATTCGTGTATGATTGAAAGATCTTTAAAAATTTAAAAAAAATAAAAAATGTCATATTCTGATACTTGACAATAAAACTACCTAAAATTACAACAAAAATATGAAAGAATGTTGATAAACATTTACATATCAAATAAAAACTAAAGTGGCGTATGATTCTGCTTGAAATTTGGTTTAAACGAGAAAAAAATTATCCTGTGGTTTTGTTTAAAATGATGCATGTTTGAGTGAGCCTGATGTGAATGGAACAAAGGAATTTATTTTTGTAAAGGATGTGTTTAAAATTGTTCACTATTAAGAAAATATCTATTTATGTTTCTGTCTTTTTATTTATTTTTATTAACATTCTTACTTCATACATGTATCCTTACATTAATGAAACCTGTCACAACTAGAAAGTTCCGAGAACAATTGCAAGGTCTTTCCCTGTCAAATTGACCTTTTATCTCAAGTTCATGTTTATATATATCGTTTCTATGGTGTTGTTTGCATCGTTGCTAAAGATATTAACCATGATCTTGACTGTTAACCTTCTGTTTTGCTTGTATACTTGCTCTGAACATAAATATATATGGTTGCTACGTACTTTTACATCGGTTGCTAAGGACTTGTTCAATGACCTTGACATTTGACTTTCAATTTTGATATCAGCTCTAAAATAGGTTCCTGAACAAAAATTATATGGTTGCTAGGTACTTTTCCATCGGTTGCTAAGGACTTGTTTAATGACCTTGACCTTTGACTTTTTATTTTGACCTCAACACCTTGAGGTCTGACCTTTGACCTTGGTATTTAAATGTAAATATTTTGAAACTGATCATTTTTTGTATTGACAATTACTTTATATCTGTTACAGTTTCTGAGATATTGCAATAACAAGTTTTAAGTCATTTTGAAGGTTTTGATATCTGATGATTATTGCTGCAAGTCCCAAGTCTCTAGGACTAACGTTTATAACTTTTGACCATTTACGTGTTCTGTTGTATATTCAAGAGAAAATAATTCATATAAAGAGTCCATATAGTGAGTTGACCGAATCACGACAAAATTGCGTCTTGACAAGATGAACATTTTGCTCAATATATGTGATCAACTATATTTTACGGTTTCCGAGACAGAGCGGTAAGTTAAAGGTCAAATTCAAGGTCATGATCTACGACTAACCTCTGATAAGGATGTGTCAACATGTTTCGACCAAATAAGAACAAACCTGTGTCATGATATGTCAAACATTTTCCACCTTTTGGTTTCCCTCTATCTGTTGCGGTTTCTGTGATAGAGCGGTAACAATGTTTACGGAGTTCGGGAAGATAACTATGTATCGATAAAGAGTTCAGATTTGCTAGATCAGTCTGGAATCCGGTTTTACATTCCGAACCATCATGCGAAATGTCATCGAAACTTGGCAGAAAAGAATTATAATAATAATAATAATAATAATAATTAATAATAATCAGACGAATTACAGAAAAGTCTTTCCGTTTGAACTGGAAAGACCTTAATTATATACCTTACACCTAATTGGTGCTATATAAACAGTCCAAAAGGTTGGATAAGTGGGAATACCAAGTTCTGAAAAGTTGAATAAATTGGAAGACACCGTATATTTAACAGGTAAAACGAGAAATTAAAATTATTAAATGTTTATTTAAAAAACATTTAAAGTTTACTAATATCCATAAAAAGTCTTGATATTTACCGCCTGCAAATATATGCATTTGTCAACAAAAATTCACTATTACGCTTTTGAAATGAATAATATTTGATATTGTGACTCTTTTTAAACGCTTGAAACTGAAGAGATCGAGATAACCCAAACCAATCATTTATTTTCGAAACCTATAGTTATGAAAGTGTTAGGCTTTGCTTACCGGATAGGGGAGACACACTAGTTGGGGGGGGGGGGGGGGGTTGTCAGATCATAATACGAAAAGCCTGACCGCGGACCATAGAGTGTAACGTGTTTTGAGAAAGCCACACTTACTGCACACTAAAGACCTCTTCTGTAGTTTTCGAAAAAGAGTAGGCTACATGTATTGCCGCTACAGAAGGCTAAATTATCCGATCCTTTTACAGTGGCAGTCAAAATTTGTTCCTCTTTGTGTGTTGTCCCATCGCGGAAATATTTTCACTAACAAAACGTTTCGACTGAGAATACAGTAGACAAATCGTCAATAATCGTATAACGGACTAGATGGACTTACTACCTCATTTCAACGATTAAGTGAGCCCATATGATCTGAACTGATTTATCTCAATTAAAAATTCTGACAAGGTTGGTCTCATGAAATTGTACCAAATTAATTACACGCATTCATGAAATGTACGGACATTTATGTCACCACATTGGGTTCGAACTGGCATAATGCCGGCCTGCTTGAATTAAGCGGATTACAATGCAAAAGAAACAAATTTCCGCTAATCAAATCCAGTCAGATAATGATTAAGATACAGAGAAATATCTGTAAAAGATACCAGAGAAATGTGATCAAGAGGCACACCTGAAAAAAATGATGGATGAATTGTTGTTTAACGTCCAGTGCAGCCAGATGCATATCAGGACGAGAACATGTATGATAATGAATACGATAGCTGCTTTGTACTAGACTGACACGCTGAGCCGGATTTTTAATGTGCTAGCTCACGAGGTAACTGTCCGCAGGAAGACATATCACCCCAGTCGGACACATATACTGACTCCTGAGCTGACCAGTAGATCTTTGCTGTTACTCCTAGATGCCGCGTGCTTGGCGGAGAAGCAGCAAATACCAATTTTAATGTCTTTGGTTTGACCCGGCCGGGGACCTTCCGCACTCGAGCTGACAAAAAGGAAAATTCGTGAAAACGGAGAAGAAATACAGCGCACGTCACTGAAGGCTTTCAGCGACTACATATACCAAGAAAAAAAGTATGTACATACAGTAGGTGGATTTATCATTTGTATTAACCCCCATCACTTTCTTTTATCCTATTACAAAAGGTACATACGCAAGGTATATGCTATTACAATATATCACAACAAAGAAAATCCTAAGAGAAAGAGAGAGAAAAACTAATTAAATATTATACTACATGTGGTATTTATATAATATTTACAAATACATCTGCATATTTTAGTAGGAATACCACAAAACATTTTATGAATTTTATCAACATCACTGCAAAATTGTTCCCAAATGTTTTGCGTGTTAATATAACATTTCATTATACGATTTCAAGCTTTTCTAGCATTAATCCAAAATCTATTATACATGTGTGTTAATAACACGCAGATGTACCTATTATATCATTAACATTCTTTTTCATTATAAGATTACATGTATTTATTGAAAACAAAATATATTTAACTTCAGGTGGTATATACTTTTGTAAACTTATAGTGTCGTAAGCAAATTAGAGTTATTGCGGTCAAATATCAGCGTGTAGATGTATGTGCGACATCTGAGTACATCTAATTTAAAAAGAAATAGTCACCTGAAATATATGACTATGATTTTCAAAACTGGAAAATGACGATTTAAAACTTTTGGTAATAGGGGAAAACCGTATTCACGTGTAAGATGTACTAGGTGAAATATTCCATTTTAGTGCAATGTAACTGCATTTTCTGTCATGTATTGAAACTTGGAATGGCGTATCATAAATAAAACATTCACACAGAACAAAACTTAAAGAGTTAAAAAAAATTGAATATCAGGGTTATTGGGTTCTTGTGGAACATGCCTTACGACGATTCAAAAATGTCAAAATTATTGGAACTTAATCATGTTAATGGCGACACTAAAGAAAAGATGAATGAGATTGTATAACTGTTTCCAAGTATGCCTAAAAGGCAAGCTAAACATTTTTCAAGAATAAAACAATTGAACATGTTCAAAGTCTTAAAGCATTTCATCTCACCGAATCATTTGCTTTCAGACAGTTAAATAACAGATTTTGAATTGGGAATTATACTAATATATAAAGGTGGACTGTTTTTTTTTCATACAGATGATGTCATCTGTAAATATTCGAATTGTCAATTAATTGCTCGAGCCATATTACATGTTACCTTTCAGCTTATTTCTTCAAATCCACAGTTATTTAAATGAAATAAGTGTAAATACCATGTGACTAACTCAAATAATTTAATTTCAGGTCGTATGACGGTTATATTTTATCTTTTGAAATACTATATGTACATATAGCTGCATTTAATTTGTATATGTAAGCATAGACAAATCGTACAATGTATATATACCTTTTCCTAACATGTCTAATGGAAAGAAAATTAACAATGACCACAATGAATTGCCACCAGATCGCTATGTATCTTTCTACTTAAAAAAAATGAAACTTTGTTAATAAGTACATGAAAACATTTTTATTATTGTTTCCAGTGTAAATATTCATAATCATTCTAAAAAACTTAAATTATCGTTACCAAAATGGGGAAAATTGTTACAACATATTTCCAAGTTCTTTGTTTTGAAGTGGCTAAAAAGACTGGCATAAGACTCACTAGACTGACATTTCCTCATACTGTTACCTAATGAAATTCAGATGTTGTTCTGAAGTTATGTCGCCTTGTCCATAAAACAATCAAATATGCACGAAAAATCACAAAATAAGCAATTTTCGGGTAAATTAAAAAACGTGTCGACTTCGAACGGCTAAATATATCTTGTCAAAATGTGAAACATACTTTGTTAAGATAAGTATCGTTCAATGTTCAACTGCTAATCAATGCTAAACATATAGCTTAAACTCCTATTTTGTGTTTTAATTTAATGACGTTTACCCTTGAATTAATGAAAAACGTCAAATAAAAAGCCTACGCTATGCTACTTTTGAAGTTGATCAGGTTACGAACAAATAAACAAAAAGCAGAAGTTTTATGGTAATTGTGGAATTAGACAGAAAAGGATTTATCCAAAAAAAAAAAAAAAAAAATAACATGAATGATGACAACGGAAACCGTAGACCACTGTGACCGTACATGCAAGTGAAATATCAAGCGACTCAAACTCGTACATATTTGAAAAGTACTCAAAACTGTAATTATTAGTGATTTGATGATGGAGCAAATGAAGAGGGCGGGATAAGTATACAAAACAATTGAAAAAAAAAGACTGAAATCTAAACTATCAAAATATATTGACTATTTGTAGTGTGTGCTTGATGAGAATTTTATTTGCGATTAACTGTTCCCTGGCACTAATGATTCTTGCTATAAGTCAAAACTGTATGTGAAATGTAAATCACGACATATTTGTGATAGATGTACAATAACATGCCCAAAGTCAAAATTTAAGTCACACTGAAAATACTAAGTAAGTTACCAATAGGGAAAATCACAATTTCAAAGTTCGGACTTTATATATATAACATTTAAGTATCCGCCATTTCTTTTCTGAAATATTATTCCCAAATACGAGAATTTCCTAAATTAAACCAATAATGTCAATCAAAATTATGGCAAAGTCATATTTAATGAAACATTCTTTCTCCGCAACTTCATAGATGACTTTCTTAAACCTATCAAGCCTTTCCATGGGTACCAGTTCATGGCACTTTCATTAAGGACACCTGGCATCCACTTGCCATTGAGATTTACAATGGTACAAGAATCATACCACCATGCTCCAAACACTGTCTGTGTGCAGTTCGTGTTGTTACTTTCTGATGAAAATTTTTCTTCATGATTGTAGCTTAGTCCATTTCCACCATCTCCTTTAATTAAAATAATTACAGATTTATTTACTGAGCAATAAAAATGTTATAAAATGTGCAGAGTGAAACAATGTATTATATATTTTAACACGGAGATGAATATTCTACATTTTTTAGTATATATTTCGTTTTTAATTTATTAAAAAGTACTATTTCAACTTGACCTATAGTCTTTAATGATTTTGTAGCCCTTTAAGATAAATATAGAGAACCATACCCACAAACACACTTTTTATTTGTAGATTCATATATATTCCCCCATGGTAACACGTCATAATAGAGATTTACAGAACATCTCGGTACCGACTGACACGCATTTTGACAGGTCGTACGTAATCAAATCGAATTTTGAAACTAAAGTCACCCAAGAAAATTCAAAATAATTAATATATTCGAAATAAAGAAGTGGTGAGATTAATAAATTCTTAAAACACAAATTCTACATATTCTGGACAAATAAGCAAAGAAATAATGTTTTACTGCGGTTCTTCATCTGAAAGTCACAGAAAGAACACCAAAACGTAGAAAAAATCTTGCACCAACTACATGTACATGATCGGCTTTAGCAAAATGTTTTGATACTTGCCAATTATGTTAAATGTACATGTGTTTTTCATGGACAATGCTTGGATTGGTTCATTTGGACCCTGAGGTATGTCAACCAATTTAAGGCAATGTTGGCCACGTTTTAAACTTGTTAGAGGCAGCTGATCTTTTGATCGAAAAACATCAATGGTTAATGTATATTTCAAATGTACATAGTTGCCTAATAGTTTTTTGTGAGACGTCAAATGGTGTATTGAAAAAGGCGTTTTGTTCAAACGAATTTCTCGCGAAATAAGCCATTTGTAATTCCCGTGAAACTGAATGTGAATTTTAGGTTAATTACCAGTGAATTTGAATTGAAAATGTTCATGTTTAATTATTGCGAATTCCTGGCCATCTAAATCACATTTGTTAAAAATAAAATACAATAAGCTAATGTTTGTTTTAATTCACTTGAAAATGTTAATGTACATTGTTAAATTCATGTTATTTTCAGATGGATTTTAGGTGAACAAAACTAGCATACATAGGGACACAATTTTTGGACAATCTATATTGATCAAATCAGTTCAGGAGCAATACCTTTTTAAGTCAAAAAAGAGAGCAGGCAAAATTAGACGCCAAATCGCAAGTGATGACAATAACCAATATCTTTGGTAAAATAAGAAAGGGTTGAGCCATATTAACTTTTACCATTGAAATAAAATAAAATATGAAACAAAATTTCTTGGTTTCTTCACCTGAAATCTGTAATATACTCAATTACCTCCATTACAGTTTTGGATTGTTTTTCATTACATAGCAGTTGAATGTCGTCATGTTTCATCCTTTGAAGAAAATGGTGTGCATGAATAACCATTATTACTCTCCCGTCTCTCGCTTGTATTTATCACATTCCAGTCTGAATGTAGTTTGGGAAACAAGCAATTGATTCATTATGGTTTCGGGTTACAGACATAAAGATTTTGATTATGACGTTTTCCCCTATATTCCCAGTGAAATGATAACAGGCTCCGTTTATGGATACTTTTTGGTATATTTAGACAATAATCTTTTGAATTATATGCGCCATAAAATTCACTTGGATGATTCCCTTGTATTTTATCGATACTTTACATAAATTTCTTATACTCTCCTGATTATTCCTAATGCACGGCTGGCTTTGATACCTCCTTTCCCATGTTTCTAGAGAGCTAATATATTAAAATCTACATTAGTTTTTTCATAAGAACCCCGTCTTTCTGCGATGTGTTAATTTTGTATTATAGTGAACTTCATTGAGAAATATTACCTTATTTTCCTTTTGAGATTATCGAAGAAATAGATAAAGAAAAACGAATACAGATTCGTGACACTGTCATTATCGGTGAGCACGACTACGCCTGTGCAGCTTGGATATATATTCAAAATAGCATATACAATGTATACATAAATTTCGCTATTGTTTCAGCTGGAAAAATTGTAGATGCTCTTTTTATTACAATGTATTAGTTTCGTTTATTCAAAATTATTCTTTGTCTACAGAGAAGTTTACAAAAGTTAGGATTATCATTTGAATTATTTATGTTTTCTAATATACGGAGTTGCAGAGATAAGGCGTCGTTGTCGTGTTATCACTATCTTGATTTTTTTCAACTTTGTTGATTCCAAAAATCTATACAAAAACATCGATACAAAAATATAGAATGTATCACAATCTTGTATAGACAATAAAACCATTGACGTTTCTTTAAGATAAGGTAAGCATGATATTAGACAGATGAAGTTTACTGTGAATGATAAACTCATATAATACCCGAACAAACTGCAAAATGAAGGTGAAGAGCGCTTTTATTGCTTTTGTACATCTTGGACTACTTGAATGAAACAAAACAACTCAAAAACAGAACTTTAACATCGGGGTATCATTACGCATTGTTTCGTGATTATTATAGAGTTACTAAATTCTAGAAGAAGAAAAGACGCCGATACCTGCTGTACCCGTATATCCACTAATATTCAGTAAATAAGCCTGTAATTCTCCTTTCACAACAAAGGTTGTATATTTTGCATATGTGGTATTGGAAAAGTTATCTTCTAGATCTATCCGTAGCATATATTCACCATAAATAGTCAGCCGATGTATATATTCATTACCTATTAATAATAAGAAATATAAATATCTTTCATTCAAATCATCTTTTAAAAAGATAATGAGCCGAAAATGTGATAAGTAATGTCACATAAACTTCTTACAGTAATGTTCCGTCTATCTAGATATCTTTATTTAGATTCCACATTTTCTTTAATAAACACCTGACGGCACTTGATTGACACTTCATTGCATATCAGTTGCAACCAGTCATACATGTAACCTCTCATCGAACTTAACTTGCAAAGCAGTTCTGACTGCTCTAGGTTAACTAAGAGCAGTCATGAAGAAGAATACCTCTGGCCAAGAACAATCTTGTCAGGAAGCTCTGGTCAAGACTTAGAGCAGTCCTGGTTCAGACTGCTTTTTAGAACAGTTCTAGTCAAGAATCAGAGCAATCCTGGCCCACGACTGCTTTTGAGAACAGCTCTGGTCAAGACGTAGAGCAGTCCTGGTCCACGACTGCTTTTGCGACGATATCGCGTCATTTCATCAATTGTATGCGAATGATCTGGACATGGAAATATGCCACCTGTTAAATTGAATAGACTGACTCCTTATATAAGACAAAGGATTATAAATTTACGGAATATGCTACTTCGTGATTATTTTCTTTTTTTTTTTTATTTTTTATTCTTCAAATGTGGAAGTTTGACTTTGGATGTGGAATTCGTTTGTCAAAGACGCATGAAAATACCCCATTCATGCATAAAAAATAGCCGCCACTCGCACCCCCCCCCCCCCCCGAAAAAAATAAAAGTACTTATTTATTCGAAATCCTGACTGTTACTTGAATTGTTCTAGACTATGGCTGGTTATAGAACTGTACTAGACCATTACAGGTTAGAGCTGTTCTTGACTATGACAGCTTAAAGCTGTTCTTGACCATGACAGCTTAGAGCAGTCAGGATCGGTCAGTATCCTGTTCTAGAGCAGTTCTAAAGCAGTCAGTAGAACTGCTCTAAGTTAAGTTGGTGAGAGGTTATGTCTGCACCTACAAATGTAACTGTATGCATGGTGGGTGCCGATAACGGATCTTGATTTGCCAAATCTTTTCTGAGCAGTAAGGTTTTTTGGGGGGGTTCATATTCTGTTTTCATTGCTTTAGTTTTATTTAATGATTGAATCCCGAAATCTTAATATTTCAGAAATAGAATCTGACGAAAGACATTTATAAGTACAAATGTACTTCTAGAATATTGAACGTTCACTTAAACAATAACACATCTTCAAGAAAATATATATTTTTATATTTTTTCAAACATACAAAACGATGTAATTCACGGGGATAACAAACGCGTAATCTATGCCAAACATTTTCGATTACTTCGCTTCTCATACATGTAACAAACATGGCGTCATTTTTGTCTTTTTTCTGTCGATTAAGATTTGAGGCAAAATGATATGGATTTGGATGAAACATTGTACAAAATACTAGTTTTGGAACGACATGAAAAATATGCAGTACATCGTGCGAAAAATTCAATAATTATTATAAGAAAAGGATGAGACATCGAATTCTGGATTTTGTTTTTTGTTGTCAGATTCTAATATGACGATTCCGTAATCGGTATAGGAACTTAACCGTGGTAAATTTTCCTGTCAAACCACGCTCGCGCAACCGTAATTGTTGGTTCGTCTGCATTTTCAGAATATTTTTAGCTATTGCAAAATTTTCGAGACAACTGTGTCTCCAGTGAAAATTGCAATTAAAGTGGAGCAGGCAGGGGATATTTGCAACTTCTCTATGTACTATAATGTATAAATAACTGGTGGGAACTTCTCTTTTAACATGGTAGACAAAGAGGAGCAGTAACGATGTGATGACTGACACTTACCGCCTTCCGTCCACGTCACGTTCGAGAAAAAAAACATGTGTGACCTACATTAGAGAAAATCAAAGGTTCGTTCGTTTGTTGTCCATTATCGCTAATCTCAGAACTTTTAAAAGTTGTCAATTGAATCAAAATTGTTCTCAGAAGTGTGTTTCTATTAACATGAAATGACTATTTTTCACATCAGCGGAGGGGATGGTGTACTCATGTGAGAGAACAGCCACAACACTTATTTCTTTACCGTATTGTCTCTTATTAGAATACTAGAATAGAAATAATTTATGGGATACTGTTTTTTTTTTTTTTTTTTTTTTTTTTTTGGGGTGGGGCGGGGATGAATTATTTCTTAAATTTTATTTTTTTTGCAACTTGTCATTTGTGTGGTTATATTAAATTTCTACAAATGTACTTCACCATCTAGTTACAGATGTAAATCATCATTCTTTCAAGCCGTTTCATTGTAAATTATATCCACATAATAATCGGAAATGAGTGAGTAAGGGTAGTTGTGAAAAAAACTTTTCTTAGATGAAAGTTGCCCATATTAAATAAAATAGTTTATTACTCTGATTTCTAGTTATGTTATTTATATCTCGATACAAAATGTAACTTACATTAAAAATGATATAAAAACAACTCACCTAACCAAAATTCTCCTGTCAAATTGCCAAAACCATTTCTATAATCTGTCCAGTTACGATGGAAGTCTACAGATCCATCATAACGATTCTGGATAACCTAAAGAAATCGTATAACAGCCGCACAAATTATTTTGGGTAAGTACCATGTTAAAAATTCGGATACATGTAGTTACAGGCATATCGTTACTGATTTCATTGATTTCATGACGGATTTGGTTGTGATTTATTTGGAATTTTTGTCTGTAACTTATTTAAGATTAACGCTTAACCAGGTTATTAGCTTTTAAAAACCAACTCAATATTTGGAGATAGAAAATATGCCTTTTACGTTTTTCATGCGTCAGTGGACATGGCATAAAAAATTTCCAAAAATATATCATGATTTTTTTAATATATTTTTATTTATTTACATTTTGTTTTATAGACCACCCAGTTAGGACTTTTCTACGTTAAGACATAAAAGAACGGATTTAATTAATTAATTGTGAAAAAAACAGTTGAGTCAGTATGTCAACAGCTTTTTTATTGCTGTTCTTCATCTAAAAAATTGTGCACTCCACCGCAAGAATAAGATGACCTCTTCCACCGATACGGTTTGAGGAGTATTTTTCGCTACATTTGTACATTCGGCTGTTAGACACAGGTTCAATATTATTCAACAAATTCTGCAAATAAATCTAACATAAACCGGCTACGATTTGTCAGACAATATCACAATAAACAAACAGAATACACATACATGTATAGATAATCAAAGGCAGACTAATATATTGACTATTAATAAATTTCATGTTATAAAATAAAAAAATAACTTACGATCCAGCCTCCACCATCAGTGTCCATGTCACAATACACCGAAAATCCTTCTTGGACAGACGTATTAATATGTATTGTATACACGCCGCTAGAATTCCCCATTTTCATATAATCAGCACAGTCAGTCCATTGAGACGATGATTCTCCACCTAAAAATTGTTGAAGATATTTTTTTAAATTATTTTAAAAGTGCAATATATTTTTAACCAGCGTCTTTTTCGCTGTAATAATTATTTACATTTGATCTTTTCAATTCAACTAACTGGCTTATTGGAAAAGATATCCGGGTCAAATCTAGAAGGAGAAACAGGCTGTATATCTTCTATTTTTAAGAACAAGAGGGGGAATTTTTATGAGATACAGTGTGGTTAAATTCCCAAATATTTCATGGAAATTGCTACAAAGTACAGCTATTAGGAAGTTTCTAGATCAGGACCTGGTCCATATCGATATGTAAGCTTATATTTCAATTGGTCACGATCAAACAAAATGTCTCGGCCAAATGGACAGAACTCTGTTGTACAAAATTACCCATTTTTTATGATTGTCCTAAAAATTCCGATTTATTTAGCGATATTGATTAATCTTTGCCCTTTTTTGAATGATTCGATATCACAGAATGTTTATTGAAGGACCTTGCTTAAACGTTATTATTTAAATCGAAAACGCTTATTTTCAAATACTTTAAATAACACAAAAGAGCAAAACGCACATAGGCAATCAACAGAGAGTTAGAAAGGTTTTGCTATGTGCAGACACTGGTGAAGTTAAACAGATTACATGTATATTGGATACCTATACCACACCTTATTCTGATCCTCTGGTTTCTTCTGTGGATCATTTTATATCATATAATATGAAAAAAGGAAATATTCTAGTTTCTTTTGGTAGATAAAGAAATATTTTGCCTCCTTTTAGAAAGCGGTAATCTACGCCACTGCAGTCACGTCCGTATAAATGCACGTGTTTAAGACTTAATATAAAAACATATTAATTGTTTAAATTTTATCTATATACATGCAAAACTTGTAGAAATAAAGAATAACGGATGAAATTATTGTTTTTAAACTCGACATCGAAGGTAATTTATTTTAAAGAATTGCTGCGTATCTATTATATCCCTGGTTTTAAACCATTCTTGTGTCATCAACTGAATTTTTGTATTTATTTAATTTGAGTTGGAACTTTTCATAACCAAAATTACTAATTATTACATAGAATGTGGTGAAATACCGGGATTTCCGAGTGAAATCCAATCCGATAATTCACCCAGTGAAATCGAAAGTCATATTTCACTCTAGGAAGTGACGTAACAATAGCCGTCGCCAACGATGTTGCTATACAAATGTCGTAGCGCAGTCGCATAAAAACATAATCCCTTGTATTTTCTAGTTAAATCATGTAAATTTTATGAATACACGGAATATGTCAATGTATTACACAGAATAACTAATCTCGAAATTCGAATACCAAAGATCTTCAACTCGTGACCGAAAAACAGGAATAATTCACTCGTGCTCTACGCGCACTCGTGAATTAATGTGCTGTTCGGTAACTCGTTTTAGTTTTTCATGTATTCGCATTTCAAGATTAGTTATACTATAATTATTATATTGAGTGTGGTGAAATACCGGAATTTCCGAGTGAAATCGAAATCGATAATTCACCCAGTGAAATCGAAAGTCATATTTCACTCCAGGAAGTGACGTAACAATAGCCGTCGCCAACGACGTTGCTATACAAAGGTCGACGCGTAGTCACTTAAAAACATAATCCTTTGTATTTTCTCTTCAAATCTTATGAATATATGGAATATTTCAATGTAATAAACGGAATAACTAACCTCGAAATTCGAATACCAAAGATCTACAATTCGGGAATTAATGTGTTGTTCAGTAACTCGTTGTAGATTAATTTGTAGGTATTCGAATTTATTAGATTAGTTATACTATAATAACATATGTACATAATTACTTTTTGTCATTTTAATGTAAGATCTATATTAACATTTATAATCGAAATGTAGTGACTCGTATTACAATTTTACAAAAAAGTTGTTTCCCCCCCCCCCCCAAAAAAAAAAAAAAAAAAGAAATTGGCATCCGTTACATAATTTAAACATAAAAATTAAAAACTATTTTTGATAATAATATTGCCCTTATTTTGTATAGTTATTTTTTTTTATCTCGAAACAGAATTATATGTAATAGATTATTCAAACCGATCACGATTGAAATGTAACATCTTTAAATAATTATATAAACGTACTTTGACTTTCAGAAAAAAAGCACCTGAAACGAAAATAATTGCAAACATTCCGTGAAATTATTAGCCTGTTGGAAATACTAATAGTTTTGAACAGTCCATGTATTTCTTTTTCATGTACTGATATTGGTACTGATGGATCAATGTAATGGTTGTTCCGTTGCGAAATATAACAGTTTGGTAAAAAAAAAAATAATTATATTCTTATATGGGTACATACACATACAAAATAATTTATTATCCTATCAAATTTATGGGTTTAAGGCTACTGAACTGGTAAACTAATTGCATGCAAAGCATTTACATGTAGCACTTAATGAAAAAAATACGAGGAACATTCGAAGATTTGTCTGCCAATGGCTTGAATACATTGAATTCATTGTAATCTCCGATCGGTGTTGCTGAATTTAATTTATGACACGCTACTATTGAACCCAATATTTCAAGATTATTTTAGATTGAGCGTAAATCGCTAACGAATATCAAACTTTAGCCTTTTACAAAATGTACATGTACATCGATTTTGAATGTTTAATTAATAGTTTTGTATTTGCGTGGGTGCTGAAAACAAATTAGGAATATTCATTACATGTTCGTTTTTGTATAGAAATATGTTGTGTCAGCAGATTATATAATCTATAGTTTGTATATTATTGTGTTAAATTCTCTAGTGTCTCTTTTGTATAATTGTTATTTAATTATTAACATGATTTACAAGGAAAGGTATTTTTGTAAACAAATTGAAAACCATATCATTAAATCATTAGGTGCGCATTTTCTGAACAGTGAATTTAATCAATAAAATTCTACGATACCAATTTTGATGAACAGGATGTGCACATTTCGTCGATTTACGACTCATCAGTTGATTAACATATACGGTGTTCCAGTTCGTCAGAGTTTTACCGGTAAGATGACCTCGAACCAAGATCTAGTTTATCAGTGCCTTTCTTTTTTTCTCTACCTTCTCCCTTTTTTTTCCTCTGCAGCATCCTTACCCTATTTCCCAAAATATGATCATATCATAAAATAAAAAAAACCCTTCTGTTTCTAAGTTTTCTTATACAGTAAAGGAGAGAGGATTGCAACTCAAAGTTTATTATTGTTCATGTGATTTCAACCTTAATTTCATGAGACGCCGTTTTCACAGGACTGTAATACACCAAGGATTTAGGAAGATTTTCAACCTCATTTATATGTATCACATCGGTTTTGTCTACATCGAATATTTGCAAAGATGTTAGACTTCACGTGCAAATGATGGCTTCCTTGAAAGAAATGGTAACAGCTATATGTGAGCCATTTTTAGTTGACAAAGACGATAAGTCTCTTAAAGAAATGGTAACATCTTTATGGGGAGCCAAGACTATAACTTTAGGTTTACGGTCCCTACCATCATTGTAAAAATATAAATGTGTCTCTGTATGTCAGAGATTATATTTCATTTAGATTAGAAATTTAAGATTTTTATGGCTTGGCTAATTAAAGTCATTTAAGCAAACTCATTTAGTTATAATAGCAATAATTACCAAATTCAATAATTTAACTCAGAAATAATAGTCAATGATAGAACAACATACAAAATAAATATTTGATTCCTGCATGTTTGATTCAATAAGCAAATAAACAACAGCGAAATAAAATTAAGTCCATCATAACTTTCCAGTGGTAATCAGCGTACTCTGACTTATATATGTTTTTTTTGTTGTAACATCTTGTGAGTAATATTGGAAGATTTCCGTCTTCTTCTGACTGCTTTTCTCAATGTTGCATCAGGTATGAATCAAAACGAAAACGGTAAATTAATGACTTTCATTGGTACTGGAATTGATGTTGTCAATATCAGCAAAAAAATAGAAATAAAATAAAAGAAAAGAAGAAGAAGAAAAACAAAACAAAACCAAACCAACAAATATAAAAATAGTAAACAAAACAAAACAAGACATTTAGACAGAACTACATGTACCCAATGTACTACAATTGTGTTTATTAGCAACGTTTAATGATATATATTGAAGTGCAAGGTTGCGTCGTTGGTAACGAATGTATATTGTTTCAGAAATCATGTACATTTATCAAAGGCTTGTTCAAAGCCGCTACCTAACGCTAGGCAGAAGAGATAATCCACTGCTAACCGCTTTGCGTCTTTGGCTAATAGTACCTTGTCATATGACAATGCATGACATTATGATATGTAATTGACTTCAAAATAACATTTATTTTACAAAATAGTTTTATTTCTTTCCTTCATTCTATGGAATTAAATATTATGCAAAATAACGAACATATTTCTAATATGATATTTTCTATTTTATATTAAAAATAGTGAATTTTGTTGGAAACGCCTGTTATCTTGTAAATTAGCCGCTACAGTATAACGTAGCTAACGATACATAGCGCAGCATTTAATATGGTTAGATACATTTATTTACACATCAGTTCAGACACGATATTGTTATGAAGTCATTCTCTATAACAGAAATTAACTCTTTTTTAAAAGAAATTCATCTGGACAAATTAAAAAGTTTTGGTTGCAAAATAGAGTTTTAGCTCACCTGACTAAAAGCCATGGCGAGCTTTTGTCATCACTTTGCGTTCATCGTCCGTACGTCGTCGTTCGTCCGTCCGTTAACTTTCCACATTACAATCTTCTAAAAAAAAAAACACTGAAGCAAATGGAACTAAACTTGGCAGCAATGTTTCTGGAAAGGTCCTTTACATAAATTGTAATTTTGGTTCCGATCGAATATTCAGTATGGCTGCCAGGCCAAATAATGTGTTCTGATTGGGTAAAATTTAAAAAACCTTCTTTTCAGAAACCACGAGCCCAAATGAACTTCTACTTTGCAGGAATGTTGCCTACCAAATTTGTAATTTTGGTGCCGATTGGAAATCCAAGATGGCCACCACCGTGGAACATAGTTAACATAGAACCTTATGGGAAATACATAAAAACAACTTCTTCGAAACCGTTTGACAGATTAAATTAATAATATGCCTGAATGATTGTATGATGTTCCTGTACCAAATTTGTAATTTTGATGCCGATTGGAAATCCAAGATGGCTACCACTGCAGGACATAGTTGGCACAGTACCCAATGTTTCAAAAATCTTCTGTCAGAAACCACAAGACCAAATTAACTTCTACTTTGCAGGAATGGTCCTTAGATGGTCCTCTACTAAATTTGTAATTTTGGTGCCGATTGGAAATCCACGATGACCGCCACCATGGCACATAGGTAGGTTAACATTGGACCTTATGGGAAATACATACAGACAACTTCTTCGAAACCGTTTGACAGATTGAATTGATAATATACCTGAATGATTGTATGATGGTCCTGTAGCAATTTATAATTTTGAAGGCGATCGGAAATCCAAGATAGCTACCACTGCAAAATGTTTCAAAAATCTTCTTGTTTCAACAGCCATGTGGATACAACAAACCTTACATTTTCCAATGGGCTAATAGAACCAAGGTGAGCGATACAGGCTCGGGTGAGCAGCTTTTAGTTATATTTTGCAATAATAACAAATGTTACAAATAAATTGTTTAACATTTTTCTACTTTTACATTTATTTCTTACCATAGTTACATGTATCAAACGGCAACTTGGTACGATCTATGCAGACAAAGCTTGAACTTCTGCTCTCAACGCACTTTCTATTGTTCTTGCATGGATATGGAACGCAAACCTCAGCTAAAATTTTATGCAAAAAAAAAAACTTAACATCATTTCAAGAAAACCTAAATCAGAAAATTCTTGACAAGTATTTCTTGATAACTCATCACCGTGGCTATACTAGACAAAAAAAAATGTGGCTAAAATATTTCCACATAGAGTTTTTTCAACAAAATTTAAGTAAATGGTGGACAATAAAGGGTCAAATATAATGCTAAATTCACATCAGCTAACCAGAATGAAATATATGTGGCGTAAAGTATATAATTAATTTTTATTTCAACAAAAGTATTATTTATTTCTGGGAATATTCTGTGTGCTCATATGACTCGGCGAACCGTATTCCTGTCATTAACATTTTAAAACGCCTCGCTAATACATTTCGGGCATCTAATAGGCCAACACAGATCATAATATATAAGAATGCTAACTCTACAACAATTTCATTAAATTTATAGTGATTTTGGCCGGCCTAAACGCGTATAATACTTTAACGAAATCGATCGCTGATTTTCGTCGTCGCACAATGAATTTTGAATTATATAGGAACTCTGGTGCCTGGTTCACAAACATTTGTACGAATACAATTTAGTCTGGTTCCATGAGGTCAATCAAATCACACTTGCGTAGTCGTATAAATGTTTTGTGAAACGGGACTCTGTGCTCAATTTAAATTTGTTTTCAATAACCTAAAAAATAAGATGCTCGCGTAAATATTTATATCATGTGTAAATTTATGCTAAGGGCGTTAGCAGATACTTTCAGACAGTGTAAATAAAAATGTTAAAAATAACCTGTGACTGTTATGACGGGTCAATCGGCATATTAAACGTACATGTACACTAAAAATTTTTTAAAAAATCGAAAATCGATCGTACATGTAATTTTTCGTACATAATATGTATTTCATTGTGTGAAGAATACAAACTTAATATACAATTCATTGTTTTATACAAGCTATATCACTCCCTCTAATCATCGTGACAATACATTTTATCCAAGCTAAAATTACCCCAAAAAAAGGAAAGGAAAGTAACTCGCTTTAAATTGTGAATTTAGAATTAAATTCTTGAAACATGAAGGGATTTATAAAGAAGGCTATACTACAATACGGCAAGAGCAACGGCAACGGTTGTTTGGTATCGCTTCTGGTTTAGCAGAATTAAACAATTTCACGAAAGAGGTAGGCATATTATTACATTACGCAAATTAACTGTTGCAAGCGTAATGTTTACCACGAGGGTGAAAGGTTAGTATACGGGTTTGGTTTTATATAATAATGTTTGTACCAAACCGTACACATATATAAAACCAAATACGTAAACTGAAAAACCTTTATCTCTTTCGTCAAATTGTTTATTTCTGCTAAACCGGAAGCGATACAAAACACCGGTTGCCGTTGCTCTTACCATGCAGTGTATACGAAAGCATACTGTACAGCTTTTCAAGTTAAGGTGACTATATAACCAACTCTACTTACGAAATATAGGCTGACATATATATCCTGTATGTCGTTCTATACAGATCTCATTAAGCCTGCAAGTATGGTTTTCGCATTTACCAGCAAGTCCCTGGAAGAAAACGATCCCGAAATAATGTGTGCCAATCCTATTCATCAGTTCATGTAACAATATAATTCTTTGGTACCAATTTTGATGCACAAGATGTGCACATTTCGTCGATCAACTCATCTGTTGTGCTCAAGGCCAAAAAGGTGATCAATTTGATATGATGTCAATTTCAAAGCACAGTTTAAGCATATTTTAAGAAATCATATCTCATCATTCGGTATTTAGGTAAAAAATGTGGAAAAGGAAACCAACATATATTGTATGTACGTTGTATGAACTGGTTCAAATTCAACGTGACCAAGAGAGAGAAACAGTTTAATGTTATAGTCTCTAGCATGTCAAAGGGGGTTATTTTTTAAATTCCTAAAATTCACAATAAAATATCAGTGTCAATTGTACAAATGTATATTATTTACACTAATGAATAAGTTAGATATGCTTTTAATTTTCGGGAGTCAAAAATGATAAATGGTACAAGTGTGTAGACACTCGTGATAGAAACACGAAAGCTCGGGATATTCTGTACATTTATATTACGGAATCAAACCAGTTTGTCGATTGTACAGTTACTCCGATACTCGCCATTGAACCCACAATCAATTGGTCGTTTACTCTCAGCAGTTGCTGTTTACCCCCTTGTAATTTTAATACTCACCTATGCATAAAAAACTGGGGTTATTTTTCCCCAGAATCGCAAAATTACCTGGGGTTCTGTCAGAAGTACTAATAAAAACCTTATGAAACCAAGTTCAATACTTCATATCATGTATGTAAAACAATTAATGTTGTATTCCCTCTTAAGTATGTTTAGCTTCTCGAATTTTTGCCGCGAGAATCGAAATCCAGAAAGCTTCTTTGTATGAGTTTTGTTTTATTTTAACATGTGTATTGTTCACACACTTTATCGTAATTTCGAAAGTTCAACATAAAATGAACAATGAACAAAAATTAAAAAAAAAACAGATGAGACTAACGAAGGCTAGAGGTTCCTGACTTGGGACAGGCGCAAAAATGCGCCGGGGTTAAACATGATTGTGAGATCTAAACCCTCCCCCTATATCTCTATCCAATGTGGAATAAACTAAAACAGGCGGCGATACACACAGCAAAACTCGGTTCAAAAGATTTCCGATGTTTAAAAAGGTAACAGAAGAAACTTATCAGCAAACTGACAATGATCAATATAATTTAACAAAGTTAAATTTGTTATCAACCCGAGACCTTGATATCGGCCCCGAGGGCTTTAGCCCAAGGCACGATATCAGTTGATAGATGATAACAAGGGAAATGTGAAAAAAGACCATGTATTAATTTATTGATCACATATTTTGCCACTACCAAGAAATAATTTTACTGTTGAATTAGATTTTCTATTCTTCAAGAAAGTTTGTCAGGTTTTCGACATCCCTGAATATAAGTTGCACATCATTCACAATGCTACAGATATTAAATAGTGTTATTTCTTTCACTTTTAGTATAGAGTCAAACAAATGAATGCACATTCAGTTCCCGTGTTTTTCCACCGAGATCTACAAATAGATTTTATAAGCCCCTATTTAAAACTGCCTAGAACATTTGTGAACGGTTAATTCACCATAAATAATGATCAGACGATTATTTACAGTTGAGCGGAAGTGACGTCGCTGAAGCTCACACAATGGCGGATAACACATCATACGAGGGCAGATAAGATGCCCTCATATGATGTTATTGCACCGGGGGCAAATAAGATGCCTTTCAAATTATGCCTTTATTGCATATGCAAAATCGGTGTTATTTGAATAAAATATGTGATAATATTCATGTAATCACAGCCTGTCTCTGATAAAACTAGTACAAATGTACGTATATTAGGAAACAGTTCATTCGACAATAAAATACGAGGAATATAAATGGAAATTGTGAGCCATTAAAAAGGGCATAGAACTACTAGAACGTATAAAGGACAAAAGCCGAACAAAAAAAAATGCAACATAATAACAAAACAAAAAAGTTAGATTGTCGAAACGACCAATATTGCCTTGTTCAAGAGCAGAAAAAAAGTCTTTTTTATTTCTTCCTTCTCGTGAAGAAGGCCATGTTGGCTAAAGAATTAGGCAATTGGTGTTGGTACTGGGGTGGTGGTCCAAATAAAGACCGGAATCAGCATAAAAAAACGGACCATACAGATGAGTTACGCAAAACTCTTTAAAAAATGACGGGAAAATTAGTTTTGAAGAAAACAGACAAGTCGAGACATCCACAATTCTAAAACAAAAATTCAAAGCGAGTCAATATGTTTGTGTTTAACATGTTTAACGTATTTTGAAATATTTTTTTTTCAAATTGCTTCGAGTTGGCCCAAAAATTGGAAATTTCAAATGGCGAAAATTCCATACAGAAGTTAACGTACTCTGAATTAATTTTTTTTAAGTGGGTTGTAACAACCCTTTCCTTAAATATATTGTTAATTGCATAATATATATAATTCGTATAGTTACATTTTATTATGTGTATAGCACGTATAGTAATAAATAACTATTACATATCTTAATTTAAAGGTAACTAAAGAGACTTGAAAAAGGTGCAATTCAATTCGCTATAAATGTGGTACATGCTGAAAATGCTCAAATGTCAAATTTCAAATTTGTTGAACCACATTTTTCAATCCTGTTTGGTCTTTTAAATTAATTTTCTGTCGATATGTTTGTATATAAACACTTTCCAATTCAGAAAGTTTGGTACCAAAATATAAGTTCATACTTACACAATGAACTGTGTTTTACTGTGTGTTTCGCTGTGTGTTTGTTTATTCCACATTGTCTAGAGGTATAGGGGAGGGAGAGATCTCACATGACATGTTTAACCCCGTCGCATTTTTGTTCTTGTCCCAAGTCAGGAACCTCCATCCTTTGTCCTTTTTTAAATTTTGGTTCATTTTTATGTTTCGGAGTT
Organism: Mytilisepta virgata; assembly: GCA_028015205.1. Classification (NCBI taxonomy): domain Eukaryota; kingdom Metazoa; phylum Mollusca; class Bivalvia; order Mytilida; family Mytilidae; genus Mytilisepta; species Mytilisepta virgata. The sequence continues at coordinate 76,086,457 of CM051521.1, forward strand.
TAGTGTGCCGTCCATTTTGCTGAATTAGTATAGATTATTGTTTAGTACATGTGCCTATTCTAATTCATTTATTAGCAGAAGCCACAAATTTACATTGGTGAAGGACATGTCTTTAATTCACATGCCTTCTAGGCATAAAAATTACATGTAGGATGAGAAATTTCCTTTTTTGATAAAATATGTAAACGTTACGCCTAACTTTTGTAAAGGTTTATGTAATGATTGATATCAAAATTCGAGTGGTGATTTAAAATTTGTCCTGCTGCAAGGAGAACAACTAGATCTAAATTGGAATATGTCTACCCCACATGTATGACAGGGCTATAGGAATTCATCGTCAAAAAAGTGAAAATATACAACAGGGGGAGTCCTTTTGACATAGGTTATGATATGTAGGGTACCTTCTGAAAAATGCTAATTATAATTAGGTGCAAAAATACATGTATACAAATGTCGCAGTTTATTTCCGCTCTGTTAGTGTTATTTCTAGATAAATGTAGCAAGAATGCCATCTAAGTAATGAAAATTGTTTTTGAAAAAATAATCCACAATCCTGGTGTTCAAAGATATCTTTAAATAGTATGGCCATAAATCGTGCCTGATTGCTAAACAAGAGATTAATGTTCCATGTACATGTACTTCTATAATTTGACCAAGGTTCTTTATTAATATTTTTCAAAAAGATAATTTGTGCTTATTAATTCATCATTATATCTTTAAGCGGATTTCCAACATTTTGATCAAGAGCACTGCTAATGAGTGTTCAGTCAATGAAATGGCCATACAGTGCATCAGTTTTATTCTGTATTTTGTGATACATTTTATTAGTACCACTGGGTTTCTATGTCACTGCTGGTGGACTATAAGTTCCCGATGGCATTATCAGCCAAGTAGCCAGAATTTTTGTCCTGGCATAATTCATTACTTAAATACCTTTAAATTTTCCGTTCAAATTTGACATAAATTTACAAGACATTTCTAAGGGTCTTCCTTTTGATGCAGAGATAACCATTTAGCTGAATTTGGATTCCAGTTTGCTTTAATTGTTTTGGGTTTGCATGGCTGTGCTATTAATTTATCATTATATCTTTAACCGGATTTCCAACATATTGATCTCGAGAACTGCTGATGAGTTGTCAACGAAATGGACACACACTGCATCAAATTCATTCGGTATTTTGTGATACATTTTATTACGTGTATTCCACAAAACCTGTTGCATAGTTTTACTCCGTTGTGCATGTTAATTCATAACATACATGTACATGTACACATATTTCGATGATTTACGAGCAGTTATGGTAGGGTCGAATAACCCTAATTTCAAATATCAAAAAAAACCAAAAATGCCAAGCAAAAGCGAAAGCAATCGATAATTCAAGGTATCTCTATACCCAATATGTAATATACATAAACACGTATCTTAATAATTCATACAAGAGTAATTGTTTCGCATTTCAAATGAAAAATTAATAATCATTAGTAGTTTTATTACAAAAATAAGCTTAATTGAAAACATTTATATATATTCAAATTGAAAAATAAAAAAATAAAAAACTTCTCATACCAATAAAAGCAAGCTAAGTTCATTTTATACGTGTGGTATATCAGAAAGTTAAAATACATGTACATGTATATTCGGTATTAAAGCATATAAGCACATTCCCGTACCTCGTTATGGCTTTGAAAAACTATGTTAATAATGCTAAGCTGCGACTTTGAAAGTCTGGTTGAAGCCCCCTTTCGCACCCCCCCCCCCCCCCCCCGTCGAGTCGTTTATAGAGTCTTGTTTATAGTACAATGTAGATCTATATTAATCCCTTTCAAGCTAATTGAAAAGATGGATGATGGATGAATTATTGTTTCACGTCCAGTGGCAGAAGGTTCCATATCAGGACGAGACCATGTTGATATGATAATGAGTACTAGACGGACACGTTGAGCCGCATTTTGAACGTGCTAGCTCACGAGGTAACTGGCCGCAGGAAGACATATAACCCCACTCGGACACATTATACTGACTCCGAGCCGACCAGTCAATCTTCGATCTTACCCCTAGATGCCACGTGCTTGGCGAAGAAGCAGCAAATACCAATTTTAATGTCTTTGATTTGATCCGGTCGGGGATCGATCCCGCGACCTTCCACACTCGAGGCGAGCACGCTACCACAAAACTTCTGAGGTGGTATAATTGAAAAGATAAACAAAACAGTTTGTAATATAAATATCAAAATACGTGCATAAACAATGCAGAACTGAAGCAGGAAAAAATATTTCATGTTTTGCAACATACCTTGGGAATTGTAGACGCTGCTACAAAACTATTTCCTGGACTAATTTCAAGTGTTGCACTTTCGGTATCGTTGTCATTTATTTGGCAAATTAGGCAGTTGGCTATAAAATTAATAGATTTGCATACAGCTAATCGTGAACAGAGTTCCGCACATACTGACCAACTGGGTAAAGCCGTTTCCATGAGAACATGCTCTCGCAAAATTCTGTCTTTTTGTTTTGTTAATAAAATAACTTCACAATAAACGAATGCCACCAATAATGTGATAACTACTACTGATAGGAATTTAAAATACATTTTAAAGCTGTGATAGCATATCATTCAACAATGAAGTGTTGGAACACTTTCAATCGATCGTATGAAATCACCCGTATATACGTTATATCTAATTAATTAACCACCAATCAATTTATTCCACGTAATTTTTTTTATATTTTATTAAAAAAAAGACAAATTATTTTCTGGCCTCAATATATCAGATGAAATTTACTCTTCTACAAACAAAATAATAAAACAGTAGACTGTTTGGTAATGATGTAAATATTCAACCATATTGTGGCCATTAAAGAAATTTCTTGTTGAAAACAAAACATGTTCCTTAAAAAGCAACAATATAAAAGTACTTAATGATAGCTGAGAGTAAGGTTTTCATTATATTTTGATTTTGGACCAAATATCAGGCAAATCATACCATGCCCTTTATCAAGGTTTTGATAAGTCAATTTGATTTGAACACAATCAGCAATTTAGCATCTACATATATCAATGTAATCAAAATGACCAAATAATTTGAAAATTAAAATAATGGCTTATATCTAGGCTCAGAGGAAATGAGCTTTTCTACTCGCAAATAATTTTTTCCCTTACAGTTAAAAGTAAGCAACCTAAACAGACATATTTTACTTAGTTTTTTGTTGCTTTGATATGGAGTTCTGTTTTAATGTGATCTTTCTTTAACTATGGAATCATCATTGAAGGAAGCTTTAAGTACGTGTACACATCAACCTGAGCTCAAAATCCCCAGAATCATTCAGTGTATATCTTAAATTCCTGTTATCATGATAACAGTAGATAATTTGTCTAAGCAAAATTTTGCCTCATTCGAAAGGTCGGTTTGTGATAAGAAAAGAAAAAAAAGAACATCAAACCTGTAGACTGTTTTCACATAAAAAGAAGACTTCTTAAAGGCCTTGACTAAAATGAAATCATCACACATCATAATTTGTATTATTTGATTGAAAATATATCTAAAAATGTTTTTTCGTTCATCTCAGTCTGTGTCTTATATATATTCAGGTCCATTATTTGTTTCACACCATATTTATAGTACTTTAAAATTACATTGAAAGTTTTTGCCCATATTTTCTTTCAAAGAGAAACAGAAGGTGTGCCCAGTGGTAGACTGTTTCGATATAGACAGTTTCTATTATTAACTGTCGGTTTATGAATTAAATTATTTTTGAAAGCTTTCAGTTATATAGCTAGTTGGAAAGAGATCGCAAACTAAAGTTCGCGAATTTTAAACAGTTTTCATCATCCTTTTTTTAACTAATTTAAAATAACCCTCGTAACAGCTCCTCTTCCTCCTTTTCCCACACATGTATTAATGCAAGTACACGTACATGTACATGTATCTGTCTCAAGACTTTATCCATTTTATTCCTATCTACATGTATTTGATGGCAATTTATATAATTTTACAGTCTTTATTGTAAAAAAATATTAATAGGGTACATTACTTTGATTCTTTTTATTATTTATGCGTTACGCCCCTTTCATTTCATTTTGCTTTTTTAGTGGCGACCACTTTCATCTTTTGGGGGAAGCGGGAACATCAATCTACAGCAAGAAAAGCCACAGGTTAGACTCCATTAATTATCCTCCGTTTCAGAGAAATGCACTCCCCAGAATTTTATTAATCATTAGAGTTGGTAAAGTTAGACTGCATGATGAATAAATAATAAATGTCTTAACCTCAGATATGTAATTATTATTGAATGAAAGATGATAGATTTTAGTTTAATAAAATACGAAAACATTAACTGATTTTGCTTTTGACAACAAATGGGAGGTAAGAACCTGGGACATACATGTATATGTAGGTATTCACATGTGTAAAATTGTGACAGAAATACTAGGCATCTGAACTGGTAAAGTAAAATGCGGAAAAAAGAGGCGGAAAATTATACCTGTTTTTTTCACATATGTAATGGAATTTTATGCAGAATCTGAAAAAGTAATCCTCAATTTGATTGAAAAGCTACATCAGATCTCAATTTTAAGTCTAAGTGGACTGTAATTGGACATTTTAAAAGCTTTTTTATGACTTTTTTTAAATGTTGCTATGCCATCTAGGTTTCTATGGATATTTTTTTATTTATTTTATCATGATTGAGACAATGCTAAAAATGGCCTTTCAGAATATATATACATTTATATGGGTATTATTTACTCTGAAGATGGCACAAAACCATGACATTTGTAAGCTCAGTTCACATAGAAAATGGTACTATTAATTTATTTAGTCTAACCACAATCCTTGTTACATTTAATAAGGATCCTTCTTGAATGGCAAAATTTCGGTACTGTAATAACAAAGAATTGATTACATGTTTTATGGACCCACAAAATATAATTGGGCAATAAGGTAGAGAGAAGTTGTAAAAATTAATCAACAGTCGTTTATTTTCATGAAATAAATTAAATATTATAATTACAAATTCCCTTTATATCTTGAAAATATCTTCGACTGACTCATTTCTTGGCAAAAACAAATATTCGGGTCTCTGGTCATATCCGAATATTTTAAAATCATTTTTGAAAATTTTCTGTAATTTATTCATAGTCTCTAGCGATAAAAGACTAAATGCTTTAATTAAATATTTTCGCCTTTGAGAATTCAGGTTATATTTTTTTCTAGATTCTGTGTTTGCTTTCAGTAATTCATTCCGAAACTTAGGTTCATTTACGCGAAGAGAGTCTATTTCCCGAAACGGGTATGGAATTTCGTCTGCAATGATTCCTCGTATTTGCATCTTTCTCCACACTCTCTGCATTCCGTGGTGAACACTAAGACATCTCTTATAAAATGGTCGCATGCTTGCTTCAGCCTGTGACGTATCGTATATGGTATCAATAACAGATTGGTTCTTAAAATTTGCTAAAGTTCTAGAGTAGTTTTGAAGCTTAAATTTTTCCAGTATAAATAAAACATCTTCGGAAAAAGACTCCATTTTCCCTATGTAATCATAATTGACCTCACATGGACGGCAGTGGTGGCTTGAAGGCAAGAAATGCCCATCGCGATCTATATTATTTTCCTCGGTGTGAATGAAATATTGAACAAATTCTGGGAAAGACAAATCATGTCCGCAATGATTTTTCAACTTGCGGTTGAAGTTAACTGCTTTTTTGCCAATTAATTCCCAGTAATAAGAGTTAGGCGAATAAATCTTGTCCACATATCCTGACAATATTCTGGTATAAGGATCCCGTACAAAGAGGAATTTGGAATTACTATCTAAGATTTGATTATAGTTGACTATTTGTTTATTCAGAAAACATTCATAGTGTTTCATTGTATCCTGAGGTTTAATGGAGTATGGGCTAGCAATTTTATGCAATCGTAACAGTTGAATTAAACGCCTCCAAAATGTTGATCCAATTTTTTCTATCCCACAATACACCATTCTGTGTTCAGGGACAAATTGCATATGTGCCCTGAAATTGTTTTCCGGCGAGTTCCCGCTGTGATTTCCCAAAGCAGAACATGCATTCATCTGTACCTGATATCGCTTCTTCATTAATGATTCGATTCCATGTACCTGAAATTGAATACATGTATTCTTAAAAACTAGAGGCTCTCAAGAGCCTGTATCGCTCATCTGGATTTAACTCTTCACCTTGAGCAGACCTAAAAATTTAAGTGTTGCAGTCAATTTGGCTGGTTTTTCTATAGGATTCTATGTTAAACTAATTTGTCTTTCAGGTCAGGTGAGCTAAAAAGTAATTGTTGGCATATAAAGATTGTATTTATGGTGATGAAAGTCATCTTTCTTTTTACTTAATTTTAATATAGTCAAGGTTAGTCCACCCATTGTCCGTATAGATGCACGTACATTTTATACAAAATGTCAAATATAAATGAGATACAAAATATCCCTACGTTTAAAAGATTAATGCAAGTGTTAATACGACAAACATACATTTTATACAAAAGGTCAAATATAAATGAGATACAAAATATCCCTACGTTTAAAAGATTAATGCAAGTGTTTATACGTACGACAAACAAACATGAACAAACTAATTAACACGGCAGATTCGAATATTTTACTTCAAAAAATTTACATTACTGAAACCGCGTGAAGGTCCAATCTAGGATGACTGTAATCAATTAAATTTTTAACATTTCTGATTTGTGGTCGTTATACAAATACTCTATTGCTTTTTCTATGTTTTTTATTCAAAATGCCCATTTATTAAAAAAAATACAAACTGTTTTTCGTTTGTTTCTTTGTTTTTTTTAAAGATTCTTTTTTCAACACGTATTATTAATACACACTGTGTTACATTTGGTCACCATAATATATATATATGTATATCCATACCTGATTTTCTAAATGTGTTAAATTTTGCAGATTTGTAGCTGTCGTTACTTCAAAACGGATGTCGTGGATTCTATTTTTCGTTGTTGTTTTTCTCTTGTATATTGTTCTTGGTGTTATTTTATAATCTGCTAAATAAAATGACAGGATATAACAAGCTAATTATAGTTGATATTTGAATTCCAAAAAGTATAAAAAGAGGTGCCCTTAACAACGAAAAGAAACAATCACCGTCAAAAGCTCTGAAGATTGGGACTCCAAATTCAGATGTGACTTTTTAAAATTAACATACATGTGATATCCCACACATTAGGTGTGAGACTCACGCATTTTGAACAAATCCCATGACAACGGTTTCTCACGCTTGAAAGTTAAGCGGCCGCACTGATTTCTTGATCATGGGACAGTTTCGCAGTTAATACTATTCATATACATGTTATACATTTACATGTTTTTATTATTCGGATATGGAAAAATATAGGCAGCGCTTCAAACACCATAAAATAAATGGAAACAGATCATATAAACAGAGTTGTGAAAAATGGTAAAAATATGAAATGTTACCAGTGTTAGACTGCAAATTAAGGTCTGACGTGGCGTTTCAGTGGAGATGAACTTTTCCAGTTCTAACTCTCACAAATCAACTTACAGTTCATTTCACAAAAATTGCTATCACAAAAGTTAAGCACATATGGCACTACAAAAATGTCTTGGTTTTTAACCCCTACATGTAGTTTATGTTTTCCTACTTTTTCACTCGAGATTCCTTATCTGTGGCTAATAAATTCTTGATATGATTACCATGCTAATCAAAGTTTACCAAATTTCAGTAAAAATCAATTAATTCTGAGATGCATTTATCCGAAACTTAAATTATTAGTGGAATTGCATCTAAATCAGAAAAGTGGGAGGGGGTAACGTTGTCTCTTTTAATTCTGGGAATTTAAATGTCAATTGCATTCTTCAACAACAGGAAAGCACTAAATTCTTTTTTGAAACGACTTCATCTGAATCATGTGTACACGTATGCTTGTGCTTCTATCCACTTTCTAAAAACTTCTATTTAACAGTCAGTCAGACTACCTAACAGCAGCTACTTGGAACAGTCTATATTCTATTAACAAAAAATTCCTAAATCAAACAAATAGAAACCGTCGCACTTCAGTCCTTAAATTTTATATGGTCTTTAAAAAGGAACAGCAACAAAATAAGAGAAACAATATATGGTCCAGGAATTAATTAAAACCAATTAAAAAAAGAAAACAAACATCAAACAATAGAGTAACATTATAACAATTACACGTAGTAAAAAACAGCCATTTATAAAAAAAAAAATATAAGATACTGATTAAAGACTGGCATACAGAACCAGGGGGCACTTACTATATATGAGGTACTAGGTATGTTCTGACACAAGGGGCCGGTTTATTTCGCGAAAACGACTGTAAATATGTATACTTTTTTCTCTTTTCTACAAAGGGGTAATATCTGACTATCTGGAATGGGGTTATATGTCAAGAACATCTTGAACGGGGTTATAATTTGAAGTAATTTCAGTCACAATCACATTTAATAATTTGAAGAAATTTCAGTCACAATCACATTTAAAAAAGAAACTAGCATACTTACATGGGGAAAATAAATATAAGACAAGTAGTTGAAGCCAAATCTGGATGTCAATGTACTACATTTTGATTGCTGGTTAAAAAGGGGTATTATTGTAGACACAGACTGTCTGCAATGGGGTATGTAACATGGTCGAATTTTTTTTCTGGAAAAGGGTCGGGGTTCAAATCTGTTGGAAGAACCCACCTGTCAACTTTTTGGCAAGGTGCCCCCACCCGCGATACAGAATTAAGACATCATAATGAGATTCATACAACTTGCAGACGGAATAAAGTTTGGTGTTTTGATCGATAATGGTGGTAATACTTTTTTTCGACTGAGATATGTAACTGTCGTCTAAACTGCGTGACTTGAATACTGTATTTACTGACGTACTTGTACATGTACTTGGTACTAACCTGCATAGACAATGTTGTTAGCAATCATTACCACCACATGGCAAACAAAAACCAACACAATAAGTATTTTTATGTATCTCCGCTTTAGTAAATTTAACATCGTCCAAGTTGACATTTTTAACTAATTTAGGTCTAATTCAAATTCACCCATTTTTCGCCTCTGAAAAACAATAAAAATGACACTTATAATACTTGATATTGATTGAGGTGCACCTTTATAATAAAATACTAATATATGATAGAACCAGAATACATTATTGTATATTTGACACCCATGACTCAGCAGAATACGGAATATAAACAAATATATAAAGACAATAATAATAAATGTGTACATGATGTGTTTTATTATATGTGTTGAGTTGAACAAGCACAGTGACCCCGAGATAATGAATAAATTTGTAATACTATAACGATTCTTATAAGCTATTTATCTTCTAATAAACTTTATGACCAACTGAAAAAAGGGATATCAAAATAATAAAGATAGAGATTCCGTGTTCATAGGTTAAAAAATGAATATTATAAAATCAGTTTTAAGTAGAAACGGTATATGTATAAACGTGAAAAATGATTACAAATTTTCTTAATAACTAATTGGTCTTCATAAGACATTAGCCAAATACATTTTGAATTATGGTCCATGGGTCAGGTTTTCGAAAGTATCGTAAAATTGATCGTAAGACATATCTTATGACAATACTTGCGACTAAGTTATGATGGTCTTACGACCTATCGTATGATGTAAAACAAAGGTATCCTAAGACAATCATAGTTACGACGATCGTATGACCATCGCAAGTCAGTAGTGACAAATAATGAAAGTTTAAATGTTTTAACAAAGTATGCAATTTAATTTTATAAAAGTATATGTAACTAAAAGAAGAAAAAATAAATAAAAAATTGCGTTTAATTAATTTTAATTTTAATAGCATTTTAAAAGTGATTAATGCATATACGTTTACTGTACATGTGTAACATGCATTTACATGTAAATCAATCACGGAATGTGACAATCTATTAACATGGATCAATAAAACCATTGTAAAAGTTTATCGGTCTAATCTATTTTCTATGAATAAGTAATACCTAGGGTTCGAACATTCAAATTCCCGCTTAACGAATTATTCGTGCTTCTATACATATACGATCATTATAAGACCATCTTACGACACCTTCTTTGGTGTCGTAACTTTGTGACAAATTTTGTGACATGTCACAAGTTGCGGCCCTTTCGAAAACACATTTTATGACTTCGACACGTCGTAAGACCATCTTACGATATGTCGTAGTCATAAGACGTCTTCGAAAACCTGGCCCATATTTAAAATTAATCGTCCTAGTCATATATTATGTCCACTCTTTCGTTTTCCAAATTTGTAAATTGCAGTAAAAAAACGGACTTCATCTTCAATGTCATTTTTAAACAGTTTACATTTTCGTTCATTAACCTGATGTCCATGATATCTGCCTAATTCAATTTCTAATTTATGTGAACTAATTCTTAATTTGGTTAATAAATTCTTTATATTGCCACGTGATACATGTAGATAATTTTCAAAAGACCCAGAAAAGTTCCCTTTAAAGGTTCTATAAGTTCTAAGCTTGTTACATTGTACCATACTGTTTGTTCTATAATCATTAAATGCCTCCTCTTTACATATTTTATTATACTTTGGTTTAAGTTTATTTAAAAGAGATGTTTTAATATTATATTTAGATTTAAGTATATTTTTCAGGTCAAATTCTAAATATTCTTATAGTAGCTCAATACAAGAGTATACCAGCTACATTTTAATGTTTTCATTTCAATAAACGCTTCTGACAATACCCTAGAACCATTCATGAAAGTTCTACCCCAGAACCATTTATGACAGTTCTACCCTAGAACCATTTTGCGCTGTCCTACCCTAGAACCATTCGGGACGGTTCTATCCTAAAACCAATCTGGGCGGTTCTACCCTAGAACCATTCTGAATAGTTCTAACCTAGAACCATTTATGACCCTGGCAATAGTTTATGAATTTTGAACATATCAAAATTATAAGAAATAAAATAATAAATTTGTTGTCATAATTTTCAAATCAACTTTTAGGATACCCAAATATTTTATAGAGTAAAAAAAGAAAAATTTCACTCACAAAAAAACGTTTTTACTAAAATTAAATGATTTTAAAATTTCTCGAAATACACAACCGATACTGCTTAGTCGGTGTTATGTACATATTGTTGGAGTGCATACATCGATAGTTTAATTTAAGATGTAATCCCTTCCCATTTCAATTGGGTCATTTTCGATAGTAAGTAAGTAAGTTTTATTTAAAGTCGTGCCATGTGTACATACAACAAATAACATGAGCTATATTAGCTCTTTCAACCGACTATTTTCGATCAGATTTATCTTATTTCAAAATGGAGGTACTCATCCCAATCATCTTCTACCTTTTCAAAACGAAATAAATATTGTTCATACGAGCAGAGAATTAATTATATAATATATCAAATGTTTACCATATAAAAATGCCAAAAAAAGATGAATGATTAACTTAAAATAAATTAAAATTTTACTTATCTAACACATTTGAAATATCTGCATTGAAATTTGGGACCACCTTATATACACCTCTTTAATAAAATGCTGAATTCATTATTTAAAAAATTAGTGTAGTGTTATAAAAATTTGAAACCCCGCTGATTTTGTCAGCAAAACGGTTTACCTGGAACAATAAACATCCGGACAGTCAAGGTACAATATACATGTCAAAACGTTAATTAGTTATAATTACATTAAACACACCACATGTTACGAACTTCAAGAACAAATTTTTTACCTGTAAATTTACTTCAGATAAAATCACACAAATTTTAACAAATTTTCTTTTGGGTTAAAAATAAAAATAAAAAAAACTTGCACCATAGCTCTTTATTATATGTATGAACTTATTCTGTTTTGTATAAATTAGTCATAAATTTAATATTATTAATTATTGTCATATCATAAACGATGTGAAATGTTACTACATACATGTATTTAATAAAAATGGTTTGAAAGGTTTTGAAAAAAGCGAAGACGAGGAGAACGTGTCAAAATCAATACAGTGTTATCGGACATGCAATTGACCGAGACAGTTGGATATGTCCTTAGATAAACTTAAGGTAATTCTGGATTTTTTTTTCTTTCTTCTTCTTTTTTTTTATTCATAAAAATAACGAAATGATACATATTTGGTAATAAAAAAGGAATACGTGGACTTTTTTGTAGTGTTATGTTCCCCCTGGACATATGCACTTATTGTTAAACAGGGGTCCTTAGTCTGCTAACCTGGGCGTCTAAGGCATATTATAACAGGGAAATTTAGAATAAAATTATATGTTGTTATCAAAAAAAAAAAAAAAGGTAATTCTGACACAAAACCAATCTTTTTCTACCATTCTGACTGGTTCTACCCTAGAACCAATTGTGACAGTTCTACCCTAGAACAATCCTGTACGGTTCTACCCTAGAACCATTTATGACAGTTAGAACCATTAAAGACGGTTCTACCTTAGAACCATTTGTGACAGGGTTGGTTCTACCGGGAGACCCTACAATAAATTTCAAAGGTTTTTTTTCAATTTCTATCCGTTTAATATTTATTTTATGATTTAGTCAGACTCAAAGTACACATAATTACCTACAGTATACAACTATACAGCTGATTTGCATAAAGAAACATTAATTCTAAAAGTGTTAGGACGTGGGTAGGCGTCCTCAGAGAACTGAACACGGGAACACGCATATATAAAGAATATTTCCTTATAAATCAATATGTATAGATTCAGAACAATTACAAGACTACATAAAAACAACGTACAGATAGAAAAAAGTACCTACATTAAAGGAGTGGGACCACTTTTCCCTGTCATAACAATTGATTTTTTAATCTTAAATATTTACCTAATTTGTATTGTAAACGATTGTATGCAATGTGTTTTATGTAAAAAAACAAACATGTTATGCTTAATCATTAATAAGTTCGAGTTTTCTACCGGCAAGGTCGGGTATATAGGAGATTTTGGTCAATTTGTATCATTTTTGGAATATTGCCAATAAAGACAGTAAGAACCAAAACCGTGCTACTGTTATATGAAATGAGATACATGTACATGAACTCATTTACATCAGAAAATTGGGTTTGGAGCTGAGTGTCCTCCGCATTGAAAAAACTGTTTTGAAGACTTTAATTTGCCTTATTTGTTTTAAAACTGTATCCCAAAACGATATTCATATATGTAGAAATATTTTTAGTGGCTTATTTAATAGTTATTATCTTTCGAGATCGATTACCAAGCTTTGCACACAGAAATTTTGAAAGGGTTTAGGCAATTTCTTCAAAATGACCCAAAACATGAAATAGAAACAGGGGAAAATGGCCCTACATCTTAGAATGCTTTTGTTAACTGACAACTACTAGCTAAGGTACACGTACCGTTTAAAATGGTTGATAACATACCACTTCCATCTAGATTAGAGTGTCATTAATGGGACTGGAAAACTAGCTTGGTACTTACATGTGTACATATAACATCATACATTTGTGTAAAAAGCTATGAAGGAAATCTTAGTTTTAAAGTCCCAGACCTATATGTATATCGGATTTCATTAGATTCTGCCTATAACATTTACCGCCACATAAAGTCTATCTTGTAATAACATTGACTTTGTGGATCTGAACATTACGAACATTTTTGATTTTTTGACAATTTAAAAGACATTTTTTGTTGGGTAATTAACTTTCTCGAGTCTTACAAGAAAACAGAAAAAATTACCATTGTTTGTTAGTGTTATATTGTTATTATCAAAATATGGGGAATTTCCGATAGAAACAATAAATGCTCTTGAAACGTTAAAAATCTTAGACATTTAAAATTATTAACTTCCACAGATACAAGATAGTTTGAAAAATATTATTTTAAATATTTGTTCATTCACTCAAAATTGGTGGGGCTGAATAGGGCTTCAATATAAGCATGCAATATGGCGGAGAAAAATCATACAATGGGGCGAATGCTACCTGTAAAATTTAATTAAGATATAATACCTTGTTACTTATTCGACTACTGTTTACATTGTTGGTAACCTTTTTGACACTTTTATTTCAAATAACTATTTGTTTTCACACAAGATGGACTTGCACATTCTTAGACTTAATCTAATATCATGGGAAAAGGGTGCTTGATTATAGATAGATATACTTTTCGCAGGAATAATGTTTTAAAAATCGCGTTGTTCCATTAACATCCAGAAATGCAACTATTCGCACCTTGGACCAAATAATAGGACAATTTGATTAAGGAAGATCAACTTAAATTGTGAAAAATTCGTTTCGCGGACCGAAGTTTACAGAAAGTGCATTTTTTTTTTATAGCGCCAATAAAATTTATCTATGTTGTTCGTCCATTTCTTTTAATTTATTCATTGATTGTTGTTTGCTTAACGTCCGGTGGCCGAGACGAGAGCCAATTCAAAAACTTATCCGAAAACGATTCAAATTTCGGTGGGAGGGGCATGAAGGGAAAGCACTTTTGATTTACACTGTAACAGGATAGATGGTTGGATAGGATCGGATAATTTAGCCTACTGTAGTGACCATTGCCTACTCTTTTTCGAAAACTACAGAATGGGTCTTTAGCATACAGGGAGCTTTGCATCTCCAAAAACTTTATCCAATATGGTCCGCGGTCAGGTTTTCCGTATTATGAACTGACAATCCCCGAGACGCATCAGGCACCTCTGTTGGTTTAGCTTCTTTTAATGATTAGGTTTCTGAAATCACATACCTGCTTAAAATAATGTATTAGATCATAAGTTTAACTTCTACGGCTTACGTTATGATACAGGTAGTTCTGCCGTGTGTTGATGCAAATCTCCTGAAACACTTCCCAAACGTCTTGTACTAAGAATGTCAATTATAACTGATACACGTTTTCGAGAACCGAGTTTGTACTTAATTAATCCCACCTAAAGTTTGATGTTACAGTGTACATGTACATACATGTAGTACATGTAGTATAAATGACTTAATCTAATCCACTCACCGTATTTTAAATCAATATTCAACAAAAATCAATTTGAAGAAAATTAAAATTTCTACAACCTGGTTTTCACGGATTGTATGCCTAATTACATGTTTTATACGATTTTTTATAATTAATTGGAATTTTTCGTCAGTTATTTAATTAAAAACATGTTTTAATTAAATTAAAGTCTATTACTATGATTAATTAAACCTCAGGGATTATTTTCATTCAAATTGTTTTCTAGGTGTCTTCCCGTTTTGCCAACTTTTGAAAATCAGGTATAATACAATATTCCCGTTTAGCCAACTTTAGATTGTAGTTAATTAGTGGGCTGTTTATTTAGTAATTATTAGGTGTCATCTTAAATTGTGACTGAAAATTTGTTCCTGTTTAGATTAACATTATATGTAAATAGAACAGTAATATGGGGGAAATTGTTAGGATTTGATTCAAATATTTATGGAAAGTTTAAATGTGATTTAAGGGTATTTTTTTACACTTATCTTCTGTAAAATTAAATTACAAAAATAAAGAAAAAAACACATTTTTTATGAAATTGTGAGGAAACTTGAGAAAGTGTGGCTATGAGTAACTAGTATTCAGTCTTAATCCGCACTACCTTTGGTAACTCCTCAACGAGTAGAAGAAGTATGACGACTACCAAACCAACGACGCAAAGACCACCAGTTTCAACGATTATGTTAGCGAACAGTGGGTTGACAGAGAACCAGCGAAATGGAACCATTACTCATTTCAGTTAAACAAGGCTCACCTGAATCTGTTCCTCATAATCCAGAAACTCCAGAACACTCAGGCTACCACCGAGATCCGACTCATACAGTATGCTGCAGGAGGAAAACGCAAGACTCGCAAGCTGAAATACCGCAACATTGATACCAGACTATGACATCAAAAGGAGCGATTGCAGCAAGGACAGATCGACGTTTTCCAGTACACAGACGCTGTTTCCCACCTACTCAAACTGGGATGAATTAGATACAACTTACAGAATATAGAACAACATTTGATGCACATTTATGAAAGTGAAATTGGTCACTTAACAACAAGAAATAAAAAATAATTATAACAAATATGTTATCTAGTTACAATAAATGTCTGTATCAAGATAAACACTTGCAACAAAATTTATTTTTTTAAAAATCACTCAAAAATCATTAAAAAATACCAGAGTTACAATTCGCAAATGTCAGCAGTGCATTATATACTTATATACTTAAGAAATATGTTCCTGGAATAATTTTCAGTCGATTATTACCTTTGTCATCCAACCCAAGCCCTAATCAAGAATCCTTTGTTCCTAATTACCTTTGATCTCGTCTATCCAACTTTCATTTTTTACCTGTAATACCTAAAAATTCAAAAAGTTGGCTAAACGGGAATGAACCGTTTTCTAAATGTTTACAATTTTATATAAACAAAATACCGTAATTAAAAAACAATTTCAAATGAAATAAAGATTTAACATGTCAATATATGTACATGTTAATGTCTAAATAATATAGACTTAAGAATTACTTTTATTTGAATTTGAATTTTGTGAATAAAACATTGTCACAGTTGACATTGGTATAACGGTAAAGCTTTTTACAACTTAAAATAAATTTGTAAAGGATTTTATTTTTCTTTAGGGGAGACTCAAAATCATAATTCTTCACTTTTTTTCAGTCTGTTTACAACAAATGCGTACACTGTAATCTTTTACCAGCGTGAAATTTTTCAAGTTAAAAATGTTCAAATTGAAAAGTGATAAAGTACAAGGTGTATGTATGTTATACATGTACACATGTTGTCTGAAGCATTGACATGATTAATGTCTTACACATGCTATTATACATTTATTACATTGTAGTGGGGGGAATATGAAGATTTATACACATCAGAAATATCATATTCCCCGAGGGCTTGCTGAATAAAACCAAAGATATTTTTATTTTCAATGTTATTATTTTTTACCAATGTAGTAAGAGGGCAGTTTTCCACTTTTTTTATTTTTTTTATTATAACGAATCAAACACATTGTATTGGGACATGCCTTTTTCAATTCGAACTTGATATTTATAGTTTGTGTTTATTCCATTTACTGATATCAATACTGGAAAAGTATCGAGATTTCCGGAGGGGTGAAATATGATATGAATTTGATGGAATATGAAGATTTATTCATGTTGATCCCATGATCGCAAAAACCAATGACATATTGTTTTATATACATTTCATCTGAGGTATAAAGTTTTTTTATTTTGTACGGTTATTTCTTATGTAAAGAGAATTTTTTCACCAATATTTTTATCCATTCTAGAATTATTTTTTATATTTTAGAACATCTTTATTTCGTTGGCCACAATTCCCTATTTCTAACCTTTTATGTCATTATTTATTCTGTTTCTACATTCTCCCAAGTCAGGATTTTGTATCCACGTTCGTTCCTACAAACCCCGGACATCATACATTCATATTTTACGGGTCTGAAGTTCTTCTCAAGGCCAAACGAGAATCCATTTGCGTCTTATGTAGAATATTCTAGGTCACACACCAGGCGGAAATATGTTCGACCGGCAAAATATGAATGTGTGATGTCAGGGGTTTGTAGAAACGAACATGGATACAAAACCCTGACTTCGGAGGATGATTTTCTATAAATCAGATCTCTTTACTTAATATGCCTTCCATACACCATATGTTTTGTTAGATACAAATAAAACCAAAAAAATATATATATACCTTGTATACTGTCAGACATGATAAATTAATTGATTCATAAAACACATGTATAATGAATGACATAAACAATACAATTAATTTTGAGAGTGTTGTCAATGGTTGTATAGATATAAATATACTAGATTTTACAACGATGACTAGTTGATTATGAAATTTAGCAACTCGAGATAATTAAATTTCCAGAAATATTTGAGGAGGTTCTGAAATCAAATTGTGGATGTCCATAAATAATTGAGGGCCTCCTTAAGGTATCCGGACCATAAATGACCACGTTATTATTCAAAATTTCCCGGACGTTCCATACAACGCAATTGAAATGACCTCGGTAATTATCGGCAAACTACGGAAATACCAACAAAACTAACCTATTTTTACAGACTCTGCACATAAGCAACAAAGTGTGTTTCAACTTGAGTAAATTTATATACAAAATTCCTGCTTTAATTTTATTGGTTCAGCCATTCACGGTCAAAAAGAGATACAATTTTCGATCATGATCTAATATGGCTCGGGTACTTTAAATAATAATAATTTTGACTAATTCCGCGCGCGCCTCCGATACGGAACAACAGATTATAATATAAATTATAATAAATAATATGCACATGTCTTTCTGTGTTCATATAAACTGTCAAAGTTTTGACGTTTCCGAGTTATCTACATTTTTACCATTAAGATTGTATGATACTTACATCATGTACATGCAGTGTCCTGTAACTTTATCTCCAGACTAGAAATAATCGTTATTTAACATATTGTTATCAGAAAATATACAGAAAATACATGTTTGTTTCACTGTTAAGGTTATTAATAATACAAGCTGACGACCAGTTCACCTTTCATCTGAATAAGATATGACAAAGAGAAATATGTTCACCTTCAAACGTGCTTTTAATTATTCAGATCATTGGCGATAATAACTAATTTCTTTGAAACAAACGTTTTCTTGAATGCCCTTAAATTTATTAAGCGTTAAAAACAAAATCAAAAATATAATTGTAAATATATTGTTTTCATTATATTATTATTATTTATTGATTATATTTTCCAGTTAATTGCTCAAAAAATTGGTTTACATAAAGGATTTTAAAATCTTCTTACCTAATATCAAGCTATTATTTTGGTACTAGCATGTACTGCAACGTATGCTCATGCTTTTAGGATCTGTCTTTGGCGAAAACGGAAAAATCAGAATGTTTTTAAAACAGCGAGGCATTGCTGATAAATCCCGTATTAGGACAATAACACACTTTACAACGAATTTATCCTAATTAGTTGTTCTTGTAATTCATGGTTTTTTTTTACATGTAAATGTTCATCAATCAAGTAGAAACTTTCATTGTTACACTTTTGTGTGTGTGTGAATTGTTGAGGATATAAGTTATGTCGATTGATATTTGTTGTCATGTTGTGCGAAAATGGAGGTAATTCGGATTGACTCGATAAAAAATCGTACTGAAATTTATCGGGTCAATTTTGACCAATCAAAATGCGAGATGAACGACCAAATCAGGATAATAATAATTATTTTGCATTTAATTATAGGAATTAATCATTTGTATTAGGTATTATTTAGGAATGTCTTTTCATTATCGTTTATGGTGTTTACCAAATGAGCTAAATTATATATTAAAGTCCGTCTATTTGGAAGTTTTTGAATATCTTACCCATTAAAGTATCGACAAAAAAGTACACATGTACCAAAGAGAAAAAACAGTAAGGAAAGTTCAAAACAAACCCAAAACAAATTCGTGAGAATAAAATAGTTAATAATTTTCCGTTTTCTAATTTGACAATTCGGACTTTAGCCTGAACTTTAACCGTTACAGAACTAAAAAAATAAGTAAAGGCGAGCATTTAAGGTCCGTTCTTAGAATATTGCGACAATTTGTTCATTAAAGGGGCAACCATGTGATTTTCTGTCATGTCTGTATAAGTAACACTTTGCAAAATGCAGGCTCTAAAATGTTCAGAAAAAAAAATTAACCATAATATTAGTTTAAGATATTTGCAGTTGGTTTGGGTCATAATAAACAAAAACAATAGTGATGATTATACTTTTTCTTGTCATTTCCTTAACATAACACAATTTTCTACTGTATCTAAACAAGAGGCTCAAGAGAATTGAGCCTGTATTGCTCAACTGACAGTCCCAAAATCAATCCCTTTTATTTCAAGTGAAAATTGTAATGGACCTTCCATAGATGTTTCATACCAAGTATTAATTAATTTGGCTACATGGTTTCAGAGGAGATTTTTTAAATGCTATATTAGCTGTCCGACCAGGACGAAATATGCAAACTTTATAAAGGTCCTTCCACAGATGCTTCATACCAAGTTACAGCTTATTTGGCTTTGCAATTTCAGAAAATTTTATTTTTGAAATTTTGACCAATCAGAAATAGGAATTAATCATGGCGGCCATATTAGTTGTCCGACCGGAACGAAATATGCAAACTTTATAAAGGCCATTCAATAGATGCTTCACACCAAGTTTCAGTTCATTTTGCTTAGGGGTTTCAGAGGAGAAGATTTTTAAAATTTGTCCAATCAGAAATAAGAATTCATCATGGCGGCCATATTAGTTGTGCGACCGGAACGAGATATGCAACCTTTATAAAAGTCCTTCCATAGATGCTTCATACAAAATTACAGTTCAGTTGGCTTTGCGGTTTCAGAGGAGAAGATTTTTGAAATTTTGACCAATCAGAAATAGGAATTGATCATGGCGGTCATATTAGTTGTCCGACCGGAATAAAATATGCAAAATTATAAACTAAGGTCCTTCCATAGATGCTTCACGCCAAGTTTCTGTTCATTTTGGCCTAGGGGTTTTAGAGGAGAAGATCAAAATGTAAATGTTTACAGACCGACGGACGGACGGACGACGGACGCCAAGTGATGACAAAAGCTTGCATGGCCTTTTGGGCCAGGTCAGATAAAAATGGCGTAGGGAAATTGCTAATGCACACGTAGCCGCATCGATTACTGATGGACACACGCTTAATGTGATATTCATCAACAGCGTTATGGACATAACAACAGTTTTCGAGAATTAACCAAAATGTTTAAAACGATTTTTCTCTTGACATATATCTTCAAGGTGGAGACGTGGACATAGAGAGTATATTACAAATTGTCCAGCATAATTTTGTAATATATATTTATACCACGCCTAAACTTTTCAGTGATTTCAACTATAACTTAAGTATAAAATATATTAAATATTAATTATAATTATTGTACATTTGTATATAAATCGAATATATGTACATGTATATATATTATAACCTTTTTCCACAAAATGGTAATGAGACATGCACTTAACCTCCAACAAAATGAAGTTATGAAAAAGAGTTTAAAATATCCCACTCATTCAGCTTTTAAGGATGCTCGCTGGTCATGTTTTGGCCTTTTTGTCAGATTTTCGGAATCCTCGGGTTTTATCCATTTCTTAAACATGAATTTTTTTGCCCATGAACCTCCACTTTTTCTTTTGTAATTCAATCATATATACCTTAAAATGATATTTGACAAAATTTTATGAAATCCTTTTTATTTTTTTTTATACATCTTTGAGAGACTGAAGTTGTCAATGTAGACAATGAAAAATCCAAAGAAAATCCATTTCCTGCAAATTTTCAAAGCCTTATAGTTCTAAAATGAGCACATGAACCTATATTTTTTTCTTGCTTATTTGTTTACTATTCATATGTTCTCTCAAACTAAATCGCCTATTTCAAATCCTACTTATTTCCTATTAGTCCAGCGGTCATCCTTAAAATTATCTTGATCATTACTATTTCATAAAAGAGTGTTTTATGTACCGGTATTGAGATTCTGCCCATGTTGAATAAATATGTTCATTATGAAGATTTTTTTTTTATTACTGACCTGTACGGAACTCCTAAATTGCAGGAATTGGAAGCGATCTCCTTATTACTAAAAACCAACACAGCCTCCTTTCATCATTAAAACGCTTCAGATATTCAAACAGTCAAACAATAATTCAATTGATATTTTTATTATCTCATACATTTGTAATTCACTTGATCGGATCCACATTTTCAAGGGTGTATTATCAGGCTCGTGACACAGTTTTGAGAAGGATTACAAAGAAAAGAATGGAGGTAAAAATTTCGACGTGTCTTAAACTTGATGTTAAATTGGGAAATTGGGAATAAATTGTGAAAACTTAAAGAATGGGAAAAATGAGACATGGTTGTATTTCACCCATGTGTTCCTCTCTGATGCGTAATACAAATAACATAAGAACAAGAAGTTACTTGTTTTATATTTTGGCCACTGGTCAGTTTTTCACGCAACATTTCACTAATATATATTTTTATAAGTTATAAAAACATTTAAAGACCAATTAAATATATATTGGATTTGAAACGTGAATTATATACCATAGTTTATAAGCTGCTTTAGAATTTAATAATTGTATATTGTGTATTTAATTCAACTTGATTCCTAAATACCAAGAAAAAGTCATATACTAGTACTTATAATAGTGTGCCCAACCTACACATTTTTGGACATTTATGATGGAGCACTATACATTTCAGTATTTATTTGGAATTTTATCGGCTATTTAGTTTAAATTTTGAAGGGCAGTATTATTTTCAGAATCATTTCGTTACTCCATCAATTTTTTTAATAATTATAATATCTTTATTGCAAAAGCTGAATACAAGGTATAGCAAGTATCATAAATCAATTATTATAAGTAAGCAGCATTGTGATATTTATATGCGAAATATTTGCCAGGTTTGAGTCATATATTTCGAATATAACCGTCACAAGACCCTAATATTTACACGATATATCCCTCTCTAGCACATGCGTACATGTACAGAGGCTTTTATATAAACGCGAATAGTGTAAACTTTAACAAGAAAAAATGTCTTTTTCACACGAAATTGTTCGTCTTTACAAAGAATTCACGCCATACAACAACAAATAGTTGTGTACAACAGCATTTATGACTATACACTGGAATACATATTTATACGTAGGCAGCACCATCTTGATTTTTGAACGACATGACAGTTACCGCGGTAAGTCTGTGAAACATTTTTTATTAATTTTTCTTGTGTAAATGATGACTTTACATAATTTGACTGTGCAAATGGTTATCTTTTGAAATATACTCATAAAATGACATAATGCAAATTATTAATTACAAGAGAAATGGAACGGCCAAAACAATGTTAGATGCATATGACAACTCAAATGAGCAAAATTAACGTATTTGTTTTATTAGGCTTTACTTTCTTAATCACAGGTTCGAGTTCCGAATTTCACAGTCTAAATCTTCTACTCGGGTAGTGTCTATATTAAAACTGTGAATTAAAGCTTGGACATCTGGAGATAAAGTATCCACTTCCTTTCCGAGAATTTTCTTAAAATTTTCAAACATAACAGTTTCATCAACGGCACATTTCGAACGATGTTTCGGTTTGATTTTCGACCAAAACTCTCTCGGACTGACTTCAGCAAGTCTACTAAGTTCTTCACCACGCATGCGCTGGAAGCTTTGTTCTTGGTGTTGTTGTAATTAAACCTGTCTATTCGCGTCTTTTGGATAACGTCTAAAACGATTCCTTGCAGTATGAAATTCACTACGTAGATGTTTACATTTATTGTCAAACCATTCATTACTTAACAGTTTCGGACGCGTCACTTTTCTTGTCGAGTTCTTTTCCGAATACATGTATATCAAATGCACCACTGGTACAACAAGTATACAAAAGAATGTAAATAATATAGGTTATAACATTAACGTCACGATTTGCACTTAATTTGTCGCTTATATGATTAACCTACTCTAAATATCGTGCTGCTTGTTCGGTTATTGTCCCACTTAATGCATCTGCATATATGTAATATGTTGTAATTCAGTTTGTATCTAAAAAAAATAACGGCGAAATATCGGAGAATTCATTCAATTCAAGAACCCCGATTATGCAATGTCATAGTTACTGGGAAATGTTAGTTGATAATTGTAACGCTTCTACCGTTCGCAGTACAAAAAGTAAATTCGCCAGATAAATCATTTCAAATTCCACCGTTACGGAAAGTTAATACAGTGTTATAGCACATGTATCTGAACTTCATAAAAAACACTACTAATATATCTGTAAAGATTATCATAGTCTAATGTTACATTTAACAACCCAACACGACTGTTAAAATCTCCACACACCAATATCTTGCCCTTGTCTCTATAAATCTTTTTTTAAATGGTTAGGATACAGATTTATTAAAGCAATTTTGCTGGTTTCCGAATCCTATAGTATGTATTGTATTGTAGTTTTGCAATTGCAATTGATAAGTTAAATAAATATAGATACCTTTGATCTGATATTTTAGTTCCCGTATCTTCAATTTTCAACTTTTGTTCCATAAATACATGTGTAATGTGATTTTTCGTTGTTCTTGCATTAACCATGTTAATAACTGCATTTTATTTGATGGTAAGATGACGTTCTATATCCTTTCATTTTTTGTTTCACTGTTGTAAAATACATGTAGGATCAGATGAAAAAGTCACGCTTGAGAAATCTCAACTTTTAACCATTTATTCCGAAGCATTTTTGTCATGGTTTGAAAAGGCTTATTGTCTACCATAAAAAAAACAAAACAAAAAAAAAAAACAAAACAAAACAAAACAAACAAAAAAAAGGTTCCATAATTACATGTATTACATATAACATCAATTATTTCGTCCCTTTCACATTTATTTCATTGGATGTATAAATCTTTAAGTCAGTTCCATTGACTCAAAAGACAAGAGCATTTTTTATTTATTTTCGGACATGGGTGCCCCGAATGGATTTTCCATAAATTAAAAAATACCTTAATAAATTTGGATCTTCTTATCAATCGGCTGATAGATGCAACTGGCTCAATCATACTGTACCTTTTTTCTGTTCAACCATGTCTTCCATAATATCAAATACTAGTTGCTCGTTTAAAATATATATTTTCATACAAATTTGCAAGATGCCCGTAAAAGAAGCTCAGTGTTCAGATCTACCTTGAATTAACAATGATTAAGTATTTCATCCTGGGTAGTACTGGATATGTACAAAGTGAATGAACAATATTTTAAATATTTGTTTTCAAATTTCAAGATAGTTCTAAGTTGGTCATTTATCAAAAATTTAAATTTATTGAAGTTTTGTTTTAGAAATTTACATCTATATATTGAAAATTCCTCAGTGGCACAAAAATATGACTTTTCACATTTGCAAGTATAATTAGCCACAAAAAATTTTCGCCTAATTCCAGCAATTAGATATTAATTCCATGCACTGAGGTTCACAGGTTATGGAAATTTAGTTCAGAAATTTCAAAAGAGAGGTGCATTTTTAATATTGCAAGACCAGGTTGGCGCGAAGAGTATAATCTGATGTTTATCCTTTGTGAAAAGATAAACCTTTTGAATAAAATAAATTATATACTGAACCGCAAAAGAAACGTCGCTTTTTCAAAATGTTAGCAAAATTCAAAATAAATATTAATTAATGATTTTTATATAATCAGTATTACGATTACATCACCAGGTAAGATTAAATTACCTGTGAATTAAATTTTCGGTTGAATAATTTTCAGTTGATATCGTAGAGCGACCGTACCTAAAACCGCTCGTGGGACACACTTGGCGGTAATTTTTCTTAAATCTTAAATGTTCGTGAAATTCATGCTCCTTTATGGGTATAAAAGACCGGAGAAAATTAAAGAGTGTTAGTATCAGTGTTGACACAGAAGCTATGCCACGTCTGACTCCACAACAGAGAGAACAGGCCATTGGTCGATTGGATGCTGGGCAATCTGCTAGAGTTATTGCCAACGACTTCAACTGTGCTGTTCGAACAATTGAACGTCTACGGACACGGTACAATGCAACAAACAGCACAAATGACCGTCCACGGAGTGGTAGACCCCAAGTCACTACCCCTAGACAGAATAGAGGCATTGTTCGTCACCATTTGATGAATCGGTTCACCCCAGCTGCCGAAACTGCCATAAAAACTGTTGGAACACATGGACGACCCATAAGTGATGTTACGGTTCGTCGGCGATTAGCTGCTAGAAACATGAGATGTCGCCGTCCAGCAAGAGGACCTATTCTTACTCCTCGACACCGTCAAGCTCGTCTTCAGTGGGCCACTCAGCGACAGAATTGGCGAAATCACAATGGCGTAACATCATCTTCTCTGACGAAAGCCGTTACTGCATTTCAACAGCCGATGGCAGAACCAGAGTGTGGAGAAGACGCGGGGAAAGTTACGAAGACAGCTGCATTCTGGAAACAGACGCGTGGGGAGGACCTAGCATCATGGTATGGGGTGGAATCGGCCTTAACGTTAAACTTGGTCCAGTCATCTTTCAGAACCTTGGCCCAGGCAGAGGAAATGGCGTAACAGCTGCCCGTCACATCGACCAAGTCTTGACACCCCATGTTCAGCCCCATTTCGCACGTCATCAAAACAAGACTTTCCAACAGGACAATGCACGTGCGCATACCGCAAGAGCCACAAGAGACTTCCTACAGCAGAATAACATTAATGTTATGGATTGGCCGGCTTTGAGTCCAGATTTAAACCCTATTGAACATTTATGGGACGAAGTTTAAAGACGGTTGAATAATGAGCAGCCAAGTCCGACAACTGCAGCTGAACTTTCACAAGCGTTTCAGAGAGTATGGGCACGTATTCCGATGGCGTTTATTAATCGGCTCATCAACTCCATGTACCGAAGATGTGCCGCAGTAATTGGTGCCGGTGGAGGACATACACGTTATTAACGAACGTGGGAGCACAGCATTAAAAACATGTGACGTTGCGACAATTGTGACGTTTTTGTGAACATTGTAACCAAAAGACTGTAAATCATTCATTAAATTTTGTAAAAATTAATTTAAAATATATAAATGTCACTTTGAAATAAATGTATGTGAACATGTCATTTTGTGCGACGTTTCTTTTGCGGTTCAGTATATATGTGATTTATTGTTCATACATGCATTATAAAAGATAAGAACTTATAAATTTATTTTAAAGATATCTTTAACTGTATTATTTCGAGGTAAAAACAAATGTTCTGGTCTTTGGTCATATCCAAATATAATTAAGTCATTCTTGAAAATATTCGGCAATTTATTCATAGTTTCTAGTGATAAAAGATTGTTCATACATGCATTATAAAAGATAAGAACTTTATAAATTTATGTTAAAGATATCTTTAACTGTATTATTTCGAGGTAGAAACAAATGTTCTGGTCTTTGGTCATATCCAAATATAATAAAATCATTCTTGAAAATATTCTGCAATTTATTCATAGTTTCTAGTGATAAAAGATTGTAGGCCTCAATTAAATATTTTCGTTTCTGTGAGTTAAGATTGTACTTTTTTCTGGACATTATATGCGCCTTCAACAATTCCCCCCGGAGGATTACTTCATTCACAAAGTGTGCATTACTCTTCCGAAACGGGAAGCTGATCTCGTCTGAAATTACTCCGCGTATCTGCATCTTTCGCCATATTCTCTGCAGTCCCTGGTAAATACTGAGACATCTTTTATTATACCAGCGCATGCTTACTTCAGCATGGGCCGTGTCGTATATGGTATCGATAATAGACTGGTTCTTAAAATTTACTAAAGTTCTAGAGTAGTTTTGAAGATTAAATTTCTCCAATATAAATAACACATCTTCCAAAAAAGACTCCATTTTGCCTATGTAGTCATAATTTACCTCACATGGACGACAGTGATCGCTTGAAGGAAGAAAATGTTCGTCACGAGCTACACCTCTTTCTTCTGTATGAATAAAATATTGAACAAATTCTGGAAAAGACAAGTCGTGGCCACAGTGATATTTCAGTTTTCGAGTAAAATTAACTGCTGGTCTGCCTATCAAATTCCAAAAATAATAATTTGGTGAATAAATTTTATCCACATACCCGGAAAGGAGTCTGGAGTACGGATCCCGAACGAAAATGAATTTTGTATTTGTGGCTAAAATTTGACTATAGTTGGTAATATTTTCTTTAAGAAATGACTTATAATTTTTATTTGTGTCTTCAGGCTTGATAGAATATGGAGTATCTATTTTAGATAACCGTATCAATTGAATTAAACGCCTCCAGAAAGTTGATCCAATTTTTTCAATCCCACAATACACCATTCTGTGGTCTGTCACTAACTGCACATGTGCTCTGAAATTGTGTTCCGGTGAGTTCCTGCTGTAATTTTCCATCGTAGCGCAGGCTTTTCTCTGAATTTGATACCGTTTCGCCATAATCGATTCGATCGCCATCATCTGAAAATAAATTTATTTGATTTACATGTATATATTTATTTTAAAAAAATCAAAAAGCGAAAGTAAGGTATAAATAGTCTGTAAACCTCAGTTCGTGGTCTGGATTTTTTTTCCTTGTTGAAAGACTAAACACTAGAATTATAAGGCAATTTACTGAGCCATCCCAGAAAACATACAAAAATTACTTTTGTTTGTAAATATTATTTTTTCATACCTCAAATATGGTTCTGAATTTGGAATTTAGAATAGAAAAAATTACAATGCACTAGAAAAGTTAAAAATACAAATGTATAAGAAGTCAGAAACTACTAACTCAGACCTATTCTGAAATCTGTAAAACTCTAACTTCAAAATATTATCCACGCCGTTTATGCATATATCTGATGAAACCCGGCATAATTCAATAAAATCTCATAGTAAGAGTTATCTCCCATTTACATCGCAAATCCATAGGTCGATGACTATTTTATTTTTATGGAAGACATGAATGAACAACATCAGGTAAGTTCGACTGTTTTAGTTACCACTGCATCTGTCAGTCCAGTGTTAAGACAATTTAAAATTATTAAGGTACTAAAATTAAAAAAAAATCTGTTCCACAGACTTAGGTTTGCAGACAGTAGTTTGTCGTAACTACATTGTACGTTGTTGATTTGATTTTAATTGACAAAGATTGACATTTTTCTGTTCACTGTTGTTGATTCTATTTGAGTCCACAAAAAAGCAGATTAGGCATTTGGGGGAAAGTGTTGTAAAACCTCAATAAACAAGGCTTAGCCCAAACAAACAGTGAAACTACGTAAAAATGAATATTAAATGATATATTTGTGACTTGCACATTCTTTGTTTATTCAGAAACTTGTGCTTGGTCTATCATGTTTCTTCATTTGCCTTTTCAAACTTTCAATTGTGACAAAATCATTTATTTCAACACATCCGTGTATGGTCTACTCTTACAATTAAGTAATTCTAAATTATATATATGTGTGCTTTTGTACTGTGTTCTGTTTTCAAGTCATCGAATGCATTGGATAGGTGATTGCTGTCTTTACCTTATTCGTTGAAGTAGTAAAATTTAAAGGTATTTCTGTTGTAAACATTACAAGACGTATATCTTGAGAGACATTCTGGGTCGTAGGCTTTTCCAAGGACATCAAACTAGGTCGAGAAATATGATGACCTATAAAAATATTGTTTAATTTGTTAATTAATTTATTTACATATTTGTATGTTTATTTATTCAGCTTTGATTGATTTATTAATATAATTACGTTATTTACATATCTATATATTTATTTATTCAGCTTGAATGTTGTGTGTCTATAACATGTAATAATATAGTAACATTGTAAATGTATTGAATATGTCTTTAAAAATAAAGAGCAATTAACTTTTTTATAATAAATAAGAACATGTCTGACTATATTTTATATCATAAAAGTTTTGTTATTTATACAATTCACGAAAAAGTTGTTAATTTTAACATGCATTTATGATTATATTTTAAATAATACTCGAGGGTTTCTTTGTCCTTTAGAAAACATGCACTATTTGATCCCAAAAACGAATTTTTTTGCTATCAAAGAAGTTGTTAAATTATCTTTTCTTTTACTGAATGGATAAAAGAAAACTGTTTCAAAATGAAGACCTTCTTTTGTATCCTTTTCGTCATATGCAGCTTGTCGTAAACTACATTATTGTCATAATTATCCACGTTTTCTAGTGATTTTGAGTAAACTTGAGATCCAATCGTTTTGAAAGTAGTTATGCATTTCTTGTGTTTATATACATTGTACATGCATATGTTAAATGTAAATACTCTATACACTAACGGTGATAGATTTACTCACTTTCATGGACAATGCTGTTAGCAATCATAACGGCCAAATAGCAAGCAAAAACCAATACAACTACTTGCTTCCTGTATTTACGCTTTAGTAGATTTAACATTTTCAAGTTAATACTTTACCCTGAAATATAAACTGAAATGGTTGAATGATTGATAAATGATAACATATACGTATAAACATTCGCAAGAAAACCGCCTCGGTGGTCTCGCGGTAGCGTGCTCGCCTCAAGTGCGGAAGGTCGCGGGTTCGATCCCCGGTCGGGTCAAACCAAAGACATTAAAATAGGTATTTGCTACTTCTCCACCAAGTACGCGGCATCTAGGAGTAAGAGCAAAGACTAGTCGGATCGGAGTCAGTATAATGTGTCCGAGTTGGGTGATATATCTTCCTGTGGACAGTTACCTCGTGACCTAGAACATTAAAAATCCGGCTCAGCGTGTCAGTCTAGTACAAAGCAGGGATCATATTCATTATCATAACATGCTCTCGCCCTTATATGCACCTAGTTGCCACGGGACTTTAAACAATAATTCATTCATACATCCATCCTTTCGTCAGAAAATCATAGAGTGGTTCAACTCGTAAATTTTTCCCCGACACTGTCGGGATAATTTGGATTTTTGACTTTGACCTTAAGGTAAGAAAATTATGTTTTCCATGATAAGACAACAATGTTAATTATGATGTTCGGAAAAACATCCTTGGTTAATATGCTACAGGTGTGTTCGGTAAGTGAAAATTAAGATTGATATACAACCGAAATCTTATATTATAACAATACAACTATCGAAAAGTGACTATGTTCTACAACTAAAATACTTGCTTCGTGTAGACAATTATAACTTTTATTATCAACTATTATGAGAGATATATAAACGCCTGGATGCACCGAAGCAGATTTTAAATATGAATAGGAAAATAAGTCGGATATTTTTATTTGAAGATAATACTTGTTAAAAGTATAATATAAGCCTCTCAACATACCTTTATTTCGTTTAGTCGTGATAAATTATTGGTTTTTTTTGGTCAATACTTAAATGCTTATATGTTTTCCGCGACAACATATTTCCTGTGTTAGACGGATGATATAAGGATATGACGTACCAGATCTGAATGTTACATGTTATACTTGTGCAAGTTGTGTGTTTCACGAGTTTGAATCATGCTGACTTGTAGGTTATACATGATTATTATTGTGAATATACTGAAATTTGGTAAAGTAAGAACTTTGTCGTCAAGAAATCAGTTCCAAATGTGCATGTACAAATATACAAAATTTAACTCTGTCGCATTTTTGCGCCTGTCCAAGACAGAAAGCTGTAGCCTTTGCTAGTCTTGTGTGTTTTTTTTAATTTTGGTTCATTTTTATGTTTCGGAGTATAGTGTGTCGTCCATTTTGCTGAACTAGTATACACTATTTTTTAGGGTGCCAGCTGAAGCCCGCCTCCGGGTGCAAGATTTTCTCGCTGCGTTGAAGACCCATTGGTAGCTTTGAGCTGTTTTCTGCCTTTTGGTCGGGTTGTTGTCTTGTTGACACATTCCCCGTTTCCATTCTCTTTTCTAAGTATGTGAGACATACAGAAATAATGAATTTATTTCAAAAGTAGATGAGCGGAAATCTGTCTACGGACGACAAGACACCAACAGGCTAAAAGTAATACCACCTGCAAAACTTTGCTGTCATTGAGTTGGGGTAACAAGCTTACTTCCCGTCTACTGTGCATTGTAACGTGGAAATCTGTTATTTTTGTCAATATGAGGCCAATTTTCAATTTCATATAGTAATGTCAGCTGAAGTAAATGTAAATGGCTCTAAGAAAATTGTACTTCCGAACAGGGTAGCAGGTATTAAATTCTATCATATACGCACACACATACTAGTATATATGAGCATGTATATTACCAGCATATGACATTCGACCGATATTGACTAAAATACAAAAAAATTAAATTACTACCGGAATCTCGATGACAGTTGGAACACGGGGAATATTGCTACTGGTTTTATTTTGATACTATATGATAAACAGTGATAAACAAGAGAAAAAAGTGGTATAATGGTAAACAAACCTTGCATTATACACGGTCATGACGGTATAGATCCCGATTCAAGTCATTATTTTTCTGTTTTAAATTCACAGCAATCAATTTCACATCGGTTGTAAATCTCTATGTACATTTTTGCATTAGAATTAGAGACAAATCAAAACAGAATCACATACATATGCAAATCATTAATGATCGTGTGTATTTTCTCTTTATTCTTTTCAGTTTGTTTATACCTGTCATACATACAAACCACAATGTAACGATTACTTATAAATTTAAACCCCAAGAAAGACAATGAAAAGTAATATGTATTCACCTAAGGATTATTAACACTACTTGTCTAATAGTTTAGTTTATAATCAATACAAAATTTCAATATGAAGATTGTATATTTTATATACTTATTGAATTTCCTTTGAATAAGAGTTTAAATCCAAAATCCGACAAGACGAAATTAACAAAGACTGAAGAAATCGTACATTCTGTAAAAAAAATCAATTGCTTAATCCAACAATGTATCATTGAGTTACATACGTGTATACATGTGTGTGTACATGCAACTGCAAGAATGTTGGCGATTAGTGTTTACCATATAAGAAAAGATTTCAGGCGAGCTGGATATATTCGACTATGTGCATTATTACACCCCTTGGGATCAAAGCAATACACAAGTGTAATGATAACAAAACCACACAATAAAGAGACAATATGAATTAAAAAAAAACCATTAAAGTGTTCAGTAACATTATGAACCAGTCTGGTGTCCTCAGTTCTAAAGACTGCTTGATGAAGACTCCAGTAAGACAAACAAGTTTTGTTGTATTAAGAGGGTACCAAACACTCTGACTAAAATAGATTTACCTCGTTTAATTTTCATAACATTTTGACGAAATATTTACACTGGACTGTTGACAAAAATATAAAAATTTCAAGAAATTTGAACCATATAATTTACGGGAATAATTTCATTGGATATATAGCATTTTGACAAACACGCATTTTGATCAATGAGAAGATTGATTTCTCTTTACTAATAATATGTGATTAAAACCTTCAGCTGATTTTTAAAGAGTTAACTCCCTTAGGTGTTTTGTATCCCCTTAATTGACAGAATGCATTTAATTTTATCTGTATGATTGATATTCTTAAATGATATATCAAAATTGTTTATATGCGATAAAAAATCACCACGAAGGGTAGCATTTATCTTACAATTTAAAAGAAAATGGTTCTAATGGTCAAGAACTTTGCATCTCTTACAAAGTCTTTGCTCTGTATGTTTATTTTTATATCTTCCAGTTTCTATACCTAATTGATGGGTGAACAACCTGAATTTAGGAATCAATTGTCCGTATTGAAAGTTATTCAAATAAATTTCTTTATCACATTTGTTTTTTATTTTCCCATCGGTCAAAATTGAGAGGAATCATCAAATTTTGATAATCTTTCTAATGTTAATTTGTCATAAAAGTCAGAATTTAACTTACTGACAGTGGCTTTCAGGGCAATTTTTAATCTATTAAAAGGTGAACTTAAGTTACTGCTTAGATCAAGTTTTATATCTTTAGCTAATTTTTCTACGCATGAGAATAAAGAATAAATACCTTTCGAATGCAAGTTCATATTCAACAATATTGTTGTTAAATCTTTATACCCCAAAATATACTTAACAGTGACGTGAAGTGATCCCATTGCATGTTGCCTCAAACCGCTTGCGCATGTGATCGCATCGGATGTTGCCTCAAAACGCTTGTGCATAACCTAACATTTTCATATTGTCGTCCTGAATATATATATATATATATATATATATATATATATATATATATATATATATATATGCCCAGGTTAGTAATAATTGCCTCTGGATGTTAACAACAATCAATCAATACATCATTTTTTTCATATTTCGTGCGAATATACAATTTTTGTATCAATATGTTGTACTGTGTCTTTATTTTTTCATTTCCTTAAATGTAAATAATGGGGAAAGACCCAATGAGACAATATTCCCTTGTGATTGAACTTTGGAAAAGATAAATTACATCTTGCCCTTATTAATTATTAAGTGTAATTTGTAATACGATTTATTTATTTTTTTCCTTCTTTGTATAGCGTGTTCGCCTGGTCTCCCTTCTTCGGTTCTTGATATCATCTTTAGTTCATTTAAAATGTATTGTTATACTTCACAAAACTGACAAAACATAACTCAGATAATTTATATGATATTTATATTGTCAGTTAAACATGGACATTTTCATTTCTGAAAAAGAGAGAGAAATTGTTAAGTTTTGTGCTTGTTTTAATTTAGATGCTTAAACACTAGTGCAGTCAACTAATACCAACATAAATACATGAAATTAATTCAAGGCACATTTTGAGATTTTAAATGAAAACACATATATAATGCTTTGAAAAATATAAATGTAGTATTCATTTAAGTCAATAACATTTTGATATTGACCTGAATGTGTCAACTGCACATATTAACAAAAACATATTAACAAAAATGTGTCTATTTCTATTAGCCGTTACTAGCCTTGCAGAGAGAAATGAGCAGAATGACCATTATTTTTCGGTATAAAGAAGAGTAAATACGTCAACATTTAAGCTATCAGGACCATAAATGACCACGTGATTTTTCTAGATGTCATGTATGCCCCATACAACGTAATGGCAATGAACTCGGTTATTATCGGCATACTTCGGAAACTCATGTATACCGAACATGTTTTCGTAGAGGCATGCATACAAACAATAAAATGGATGTCAAATTTGGAAAGATATATCTAAGTCATCTCTGCTTTAAATATCTATTTTTGTTTATTTTTCAATCAATAGTAAGTAGAATGAACAATAATAATCTATAATGGTTCGGATATTTAAAAAAAACAATTTCTTCTGAAAATGACAGAATAAAAACAATACTATAATGGTCAGTTTCATTTCTATGCAAAATAATAGCCACGGCTGACGATATGTTACACTTCGCTGCTCGTTGTACACTGTTTTGTATGAGATGACTGTGTCGACTTCTTTGAGATCGCAAAACTATCTACTATATATGATATGGTATGTTATCACACTAAAACATTTCTATACCCAATTATCTCATACGAATATTTTGAAAAGTAAACGTACCTCTGCGCAATTCACTGCATTTTTTCGTGTTGCAGTTGACTCCATTACAACAGGAAAAACAAAGGTCTATCACATCTCTTTTCCCAAATTTCTGTTGCCTTCCAAAATAACTGTGTGCTAGGAAGTCTCTGCATGTCTAGACAGAAAATTGAAAATACAAACTAATGATACATGTACGTGGTTCTCACTTACTTTAGTTTCGTATTTCACTAAGTTGAATTGTAGTTACATGCATATAAAATACGTGCAATTAAAATAAACCGGAAATTCTACATGTAAATTGCGCCAAATTTGCAATCGGTATAGCTGATGAATTTTTCAAAACAACATATGAATATTATTGACTTATTAAATTTAAATTCATTACAAAATGTGTATAATACATACAGATTTCCTGATACATCCTAAGTCATGATAAAGATGAGACCCTTCTATGTATACGATATGACTGCAAACCTGTAAAAAAGGGTTTTTGTGTATTGTTTCTTTATGTATCTGGGTGGTATAGTGCTTTTTTTTTATCAATTCGATTGCATTATTCTTCAAACTATTGAAACCACCTATATCATGTATATCTCTCAATTAATTCGCCATGCATGCTGGAGCATGTATACGTAGCGACTACTCGGGATTCCAAATCAGTCAAACCGTCTGAGTAGTAGACTGATGAATCTGGGCTATGAAAAATCGCACCTTTTTCGTTCTCTCAAAAAAATCGTTGGTAGATATCAAGACTTGATAGAAAAATATCACTTTCTTTTTCAAAATTTATATTAAAAAATAGTCTTGATGA
Source organism: Mytilisepta virgata (assembly GCA_028015205.1). Taxonomy (NCBI): domain Eukaryota; kingdom Metazoa; phylum Mollusca; class Bivalvia; order Mytilida; family Mytilidae; genus Mytilisepta; species Mytilisepta virgata. The sequence continues at coordinate 76,122,350 of CM051521.1, forward strand.
AATTCCTTCAGCTATGTTGACTACTGTTTGCGGGCTGTCATGACTTTGCGTCGGTTTTTTTTTATCGGCTACTGATTTCCGAAAATAATTATAAGAATTATGGTAACTGTCATATACGAATGAGATTTGGCATGCTGTAAAACCTGGTTTAATCCACATGCCTGTACAAAGTTAGGAGTATGACTTGCTTGTGTGACACTTTCCTTGGAGTTCCGTGTTTTGCTATGAAACTTTATTTACTTAATATGAAAATTCTCTTTTACTGTTTAAGAACCATTTTGTTTATTAGAATCTTATTTTTTCAATATATATTTGAATATTTAATATTTGTTTTTGAAATCGTTGATTTTTTCCAAAAGACAAAGGTATTACATCTAATATATATACATGATATACTGAACATTTATACATTTGAGCATTTTAAATCTCGGAATGATTCAAATTTCATACTGAATATTTTCTTTTCCAGTTTAATTAACCATGGTTATATCAAGGACAGATAATATGTTCATTATTTCAGAGATATATCGTCGTCTTCAAAAACTTGTAGATCGATATATCGAAGCAGTACGTGTTACCCCCGTTGTAAAACTATATGTTCATATCCCGATTTGCCACCAATGCATCCCTGAAATTTTTTCAGTTAATTTGTTCTTTTTTTTTTTTTTTTTTTTTTGTCTCAAAAATCCTTATTGCGTATTTTAATAACATTTGATAATATCCTGACTCTGAAAAACACAAGACATGAAATATAGCGCGACCCGTGCATATACACCATTTCATATACATGTAGTCCGTAGAAGACAAACCTTCCAAAATCCTTAAGTTATTATGTGCTCTGATACGACCCACATACGACACCCGTCGCTTCCAAGTGCTAAAATTGAGGAAACAGGTACATGGACATAAGGACAAATCCGTAACCATTTGCGTTAGTGAAATACCACATTAATTATCAACCAGTTCATGATGCAGACAATTCAGTTATCATTGACGTATTTTGAATTTTTCACCAGGTTTTCTTTATCTTTTTAAAGAAATCTCTTACTTCATTAGGTGGACACTGACTATATTCCGTACAACCACCAGGATGTGAAGCTTTATCGCACAATGTACATGTCCCCTTTGTGTCAATTTCTACAAGGTGGAAAACAAACCAATTATGACAGGAATACTATTTAGAAAATTTAATTAATATAATATAGTTTTCTTTGTTTGTTTTACAGAACGCTTTGAAAACTAAAACCAAAATTTAAATCCCTACTAAGATATTAGCTTATTTTGAAACAAAAACTTTTTATTTCTTAGTAAATATGCATACAAAACAGTACAAGACTTAGTTATTTAATTTATGAATAAAGAACGAAATATGAATTACAGTGTATTTTGAAGAAAATAAACTGCTACATTGTATGTTCAAGCACTAGGTTTGTAGATATCGATAAATTGTGTTTCATCATTAATAATTACGGCCAAAAAATCAAGGAATGATCTAAATTTCATGTGCCAAAATAGTTCTCTAACGGTAACAGGTAAGACCAAAATAATATGATATGTACTCAAACGAGCAAACTGAGATTTTCTATAATGAAAATAATTGTCAAATCATCCCCTAATTTGGGAAAACTTTCATGTGAATGTGATAATTATTTATTTTATCAATTCTTACGTTTTCCACATAAAAATCCGTTACATGGTAGGCTGTCCTCTCGCGTGGAGTTACAACATTCCAAACATCCAATCGATGTGTCTCTTTTTCCTGCATTATTGTGTGGCAAATACTGGCAAATCTAAAATTCAGAATTTTTTTTTCTAAAAAGTAATCTTTAGCGATTACATTTGCTCTGTATTCAATGCCACGAGTAAGTTTTATCTATAGAATACGAGTATCATATACATGCACATGTATTTTCGTTGTAGTTTAGATTGGTGTTAGGGTATTGGGACAGAGTTGCACACAATTATAATTCGGGTGGTATGTACTGTATTTTTTTCTATAATTTACATTTTATAAATGGGCCAACAACTTTATAATTATATCATTTATACCTTGCTAATGTTGTAAAATAATGAACGATGCTATCAAGACAGAACAACAGTATTTGTAACCGACCATGATAATCACAATTTACTACTAGGTTTGGTTATTATTGTGTTTATATGACTCTCGTCCAAAAATCTTAGACGGCAAAATGAAAAAAAAAACTAATAACGCCATACAATGTAATGGACTTCCGATGGAGAAACATTTTTTGTCATACGAATACTGTTAATGTTTCTGTTTTGATTTTACTTGTTACTTTTCGTTGTTAAATAGAATATTGTTAATGATGTCTAATGATGGCAAAAAACTGTCAATTTTCACTTTTTGGGGTTGAAACTAATGGTGGGCTAGTTTTCTCACAAAAGACAAAACATAACAGTTAGAATATGTACAAATGTAAAATGGGTATGCAAAATAAATACAAATCAAAGTAAAGAAAGAAAAAATATAAAGACCAACGAAATAAACATAATCATACAATACAAAAACCTCAATGTACAGCACTTCGAACGGATCACCAGTTTTCCAATGTTGATCGCAAAAATTTAAATATAATACGAAGTACATGCACTACGGCAAACAGTACCGTGGTTATACTCTTTATGACAATGCAAAGCTGCATTTAAGTGCTACTGTTTTCACATCTGATTTTTTAATATGAAGGACAGATTATTTGATGTCACATTTCAATTTAACTTTTGATCACAGTTTCATTTGAAATCTTTGTTGAATTTGGTAGAAAATCGTATTTTGTATAGGCACCTAAAGATACGCGAAGATGAAACAGCATCCAAAGAAATTGACCACTGGAACAAAATTGGTGTTACATTAGTTTGCCAGTTTTTCCTCCAATCTTTTTCTATATTGGGCAAAAAAGAAAACCACTAAATGTTAACAAAGTAACCAGAAACCAAATAAACACACTATAATAAACATACAACAAAACGTAGACAAAAGACACCCACTGAATATACATGTACATGGTCTTGGCTTTGATAGGTACATGTATATAACGTGAAGGTATTTTGACATGTAGTTTTTGAGTTGTATCAACTTTTATTTCAATCCTATATTAAAGTTAAACAAACAGTACTGTCAAATTCGAATATTTAAATTGCGTAGTGCAGAGCGAAAATGACAAATTACTGTTAATTAAAGGGAAAATTAGGATAAAACCACTTGCTATTAGCTGATTGTATTTCGTGTATCTCCATGAAGCAATTAACTTAAACTGGAACAGAGGATAATTCTAATTTACATGTGAATTAGGATGTATATGGCAATACGGATGTATCTTCCTTCGAACCCTTTATATACTCTTATGATAAATCGGTCATGTCGGTACGGGAAAATAAAGTTTTTAAGTTGACAAAACTGGTACATTGTTGTACATTTTAAATATTACTTACTTCTTTTGCCCGACAACCAGCTGTATATAGTCTTTCTTGGTGTTCGTTTACAGATATTTCAAGTGAACATTCCTGAAATATATAAAACACCACCGATTAACTCATGTCAGAGTACCACGCCTTATATGTTTATTCCGTCATTCTTATCTTTCGACCAGCAGCTATGAGAGCCTTAGCTAGCCAGTAAAAAGCAAGCACATTTAGACCCTGCCCTCCAAATTATGTACTGTCCAACCAATTTTGCAGTTCTAGCAAGCGGTCACCTCGTTTTATCTGAAAGCGTAAAACATACTATGAAGGGGAATAATCGGGTACCCATAAAACCAATTTAGCTTTTTTTCAGACTATCCTGACTCTCAGTTGTGTTTATGTTTCTTATTTGATGTTAGTTTTTGTACGGGGTTCTTTCGGTTGGGTGGCATTGAGTGATTGGTATGTCACTGTTGACCTTTCCTGTTATCCACGTTGTTGCTTATAGAAAATAGCATTTTAAAAAAAAACTCCTGGATATATAACGTTCTCACACGATACCATGGGCATAATATCAATTCGACTAGTGCCCTTTTACTGCTATTTTCAATTTTAATTGCCAGTAACTATTCCTACTGATTTCTACATATTTTTAAACACAAGATACAGTATATGTATAATGCTTACAAAAGTATCTAAAATACCAGTTTTGAAGACGAAATAGACATATATTCATACATAATTTTTACAGTAACGAAATGTTTAACAAAACACAATTCTATGTTCTTACCTCTGTGTTGTCATTACATCTCGCTACCCTATTTGTACATTCTGAAAAGTCTGATGCCTCAGAGCATGACATACACAGTAAACCTGTAAGTTATATAATATTTAGTTAAACTCAAAATAACGACAAACCTTGTCTTCGATCTAAAAATTATACCGATTAAAAATAAGGTGGTACTGACGTCTTAAATATTTGACATTGTTGAATAAAACCCCTTTATTCTCATTTTATTCCTAATGGAATGGGGAATTCTTGTTATTTTTGCGCAGCTTTCACTTGCTTGTATTTTACGCATGATTCACAATATTGCAAACGATACAGTTGAATATAGATATAGATGTGTATCAATTTTGGAATTTAGACATGAAAATAGAAACAATTGAATGGGTCTGAAAATGACCATAGTCAAAGGGATTCATTGTCCAGTGCCAATTTTTAAAAAATTATGTAAACACGTCATAGTTGGTTTCATAATCAAACGTTTGACCTTAACTGATATCAACCATTTTCAATGATATCATCAAAATTTTGTCTTGGTGAATATTTTTTTTTAATTTTATACATGAACTATAATTACTGTAATATGCATGTTTATCAAGAATACTTTTAGTATTACTTTCTATGTCACAATCTTTACGTTTTAAATTCACATATATATTCGTTTCGAGATGCCAGGGCTAAAATATAGTACAAACAATTTGATCAAATGTACATGTATCATCTTACTTTAAGATATTATTGAGTAGACGCCTGAGACAATGACGGATAACTGTTTATAGTATGTATATCTTTGTACCTAAACCTACCTTCTGTAACTTTAAACATGTTAATTAAACAAATCATTGCAATATCTGAAAAAAATGCAAAAAGATACATGTACATTGTATTTTTAATAAGTTGTATTATTCTTGACTTGGACTATTTTCAGTTGTATAGTATCCTGGTACATGTAAGGAAAGAAGAAAACAGAAATATTCAATTAACATGTATCACTACACTTATATTGAAGCTGTCTTAAACGGTCATTTTTAATCTTGCGCTAAATTGTCAAAAGCAAGAAGACAAAATAAAAAAAATGTTACCTAGAAGTCAAGCAAGGCCAGTGTAGATAAATACTGAACAGGTGAAATAAAGAGACGTGTTATTGTTTATAACTATAATTTATAACAATATTAATATGAAACTAATTGACTATCCGCTTGACTGGTTTTGTGATGCCAAAGAGTGAAAAATTAAACAAGACTAAAATGGCCGTTTAGAATGAAAAACAATATCATGTTGTATGTCATGTATCTGTTTATTTTATTTCGTTTCATTCATTTTTACTGCTAACTGATATCACCGAAGCCTCAATAGTTAACTGACGTAATATTGGTAGTTACGATCGCGAGAACATTCAACAACTGCCCAGATAATATTAAAAAAAATATTTACGGTACACGTGTACTTGTTCTAATTTTATACGACGAAGAAAACTTTAACAATACTGTCTCTCTTCAAAACGAGATGACAACGTGCGCAAAGCAGACCTCCAGAAAGTATGGAGAATCTTGTACTTGGTAGCGAAGGCCACTTTTTAACAAGACTTAACTACATGGTTCATTGGGTTAAAGAAAAATAAAATACACTACAACGGACCCCTTTGTTGCTAATGCGAAGGTCAGTCGTTTTATGAAATATCCGTGATATGTATATTCCGAAATACAGAAAGTGCGTTTAAATATTTAGGGTATCGAGATATTTTAATACTTTTGTGGCATAACACCCAGCGACCCGATTTTCTTGTTTAAGATACAGCAAAACTTTTTATCAATAGTTTCGGACACGAATAAAAAAATGAAAGCGATATATAAAAGATTTGTTATTTTGTAAATTTCTGGATTCAACGTCATCATATTCATCAAGTACGCTGATGACAAAAACTCTTGAAAGACACAAATCATCACAATATTGTCATGATTGTGGGAAATTAAACCAAATTAGTCCACAATGTCCATACCAAGTTAAGGTCAAGTTTGTCTACATTTCACGGACAAAATTGCCTAAGTGTACAATGTATTTTAAAAAGTTTGTAACACATCTATGTATCCATATCTATAGTAGGTAACGCTGGAAAATTGATATAATTTTTCCATTTGTGAGTTACGTTGAATAGTTTCTACAATTGTACTATATTATATACTTATTGACTGGGTATGAGGGGAATAGTAAGTTTATTGTCCCAGAGGTACCAATTATTGCCCCGAGGCATAGCCGAGGGCAATAGCTGGTATCGAGGGGATAATAAACTTACTTTATCCCGAATATGCAGTCAGTAAGTGTTTTATTATACCGATGTCTCTTTACCAGTCAATAGTTTCCAGTACTATTGACCAGTCAATAGTTTCAAGTCTAGAAACAGACAAAAGTAGTAAAATTATTGTCTTATTTTTTATATAGAAAAACATACTGAGGTATAATAAATACATTTAATTTTACTGAAAGAGAAGAGCGTACATGTTTTTGCCACATATGCATGTATTATGATTTCAAATTACGTGTAATCTTTAGATTGAATATACAAATGTGTAACTCTTTTGAGAATATGTAAGATTTGTCTGTAGTTAAAGTAATAATAATAAGAATAATTCTAGAGAATATGTATACTTACCCAAACTTATTGAAAATTTCATGATTTTCTTGTGACGATGTCACCTTAAATGGGAAAACATATACATATTAATCAATCCCTTTCAGCATTGTGGACTAATTATTGACACAATATCCCAGCATATACGATAAAGATCTAAGCAAACGAAACGTTATTTTATTCCTTGTAATTCAGAGTAAGTCTTACAATTCGAAAAAAGTTTCGGATCCTAGTGCAAGTTTCTAGTACCGATTTGAGGGGAATTCTTTAACAATTGTCGATTACTTTACATAATTTTGTCCCAATGAAGGACATGTACATTGTATTTAAGGTTAATTAGAAAATTATAAGAAAATAAGCAGAGAAAATATTATCTTTGAAAAAAAGAAATAACCCAACATAATTTGCTGGACGAACTCTCAACATATAACAGTAATATAACACCAAATAAACAAACAGGGCACATCAAAATGTACGTAGGAAACCTTGGAAGTGAAGTATGTATGATTTTTTTTTATTATCTTTAATTGATTTTTTAAAATGTTATCACAGATATGCTTAGCAAATCACAGATGTGTGTTATATAAGTGACGGGGTTGGCCAAACGAGTAAAAACTGAAATAAGAAAACTGCAAGATGTTTAGGTTTCGTTAAAAGACTCTATTCCTGATGTAAAAAAAAGATGAAGGTTTAACTATATTTTTGACACTGATTTTGAAACAGGTAACTGTATACATGTATGTCTTTTTTCCATGCTTATACTGTTCTTGTGCCGATATAGAACATTCTGAAAACAAAATACTACATACAAGGGACATACTTGTATATGAAATAATGCACTTAACTAAAAAATAGCTTCGTTTTTGTTCTATAAATTAAAGTATCTTACCTTCGATTTATTTAGTTGAAATTGTTAAGTATACTATTCACTGTTTACTCCTCTGTGTGCTTCTGTGTTTTCAGTTGCTTTACGTATTCTTGTATGTTTGTTGCTGCCCTTTGTTTTTAAATTTTGTGTAATCTATATGATCAAATATACGAAAAATAATTAATTTATTGTACCAAGCTTTTGTGCTTGCTAAATGAATGTACATGTACGAGCAAAATTAAAATCAAATGTATACATTTTGTGTTGTTCTATGTTTGTTCGTTTGTTGTTTGTTTGGTTATCTGTTCTCAAAGATACGCATTATTCGGGGTACATGTATAACTTTCAAACTTAATCAAATGGTCGCATGTTTAAATGATTGTCGCTTAGCGTTTCCGGATATTGAATTAATGTGTGTGCCATGTATATTTGTTAAATTACATGACTTGTATAGATATGGTTTGAACGATTTTTTTTATACCAGATTAAAACGCTTTTTTAAAGAATTATTTCGAAAACTAGTTATGATTACATAATAAACGTTATCACGGTTTATTTTTTTTTGGGGGGGGGACTTTAAAATCAAACAAATAAATAAATATTTTCTTACCGTTTTTACTTTAAAGTCAATGCATATAGTTCCTTGAATACTTTTTTTCCTTTTTCTTTTTATTGTTTTTGTTCACTAAAAGTGGGCAGCAAATTCCTGGTTTGGTGTTGATACCAGTGTTGTCTCTGAATTGGAGTCTCGCAAATCTTTATTGATAAGACGCTCAAGGAGAACCTCTTTGACCTTGTTTGAGGAAATGTCAGTATTTGTCGTCACGAAAATGACCTATTCACAGTTAAGTCGCTTGCAATGGGACAGAATGAACCCGATCACCTATAGTTATGTACGTACGTTCATTTCTTCAGGAACTAAGAAGAGCGAGTACTTGTTATTACGTGTTTCAAGTTTTTGTCGCAAAATGAAATCCCAGACATCTATATTTTTGCCAGTTGATGCATATTTTTAATCTATAGTTTATTATGTACGTATAATATGAACTCTCTGAAAAAATGAGACAAAGTTCCACAAGTAATAATTTTTAAACACATTTCTATACTCTAATGATTGATTTTTAATTCATTGCAAATGTTTGTTTTTATAAAATATTCCTACATTGACTAAGTTTTTCTGCCTAATAATCTACAACCTGTATTTCTTCCCGAAAATCTTTATGCATTTTAAAAATTATTCTTTACATTTTAGAACATCAATATCCTTTAATTTAATTTTCTTGCGATTATTCTGTATTTTAAGGCCATTATTTGCTAGTGTGTAAGTCCCAGAGGGCATCATCAGCCCAGTAGCAAGGTTATTCATTACTTAAATACCTTCAAATTTTCAGTTCAAAATTTGATAAAATTTACCAGAAATTTCAAAGGCTCTTCCTTTTGATGCAGAGGTAACCCTTAGCTGAGTTTGGATTCCTGTTTGTTTTAATTGTTTTGGTTTTTGCTTGCTGTGCTTATAAGTTTATCATTATATCTTTAACCGGATTTCCATCATTAATTAAATTAAAGTATTAAATTGATTTTTAAAGAAAAGTTCCATTTTCGTTAAAAATCACATTTAGAACCAAAACAGGAAACACACAAAATTTGACTATTAGGGCGGTCTTTCAGGAAAAAGTTTCATGTATTTGGTTCTGGAGGTGCTTGTCAGGGAGTTCCCACTTAAAAAGTGCGACCCCCTCCCAAATGACAAAAATGTGTTTTCAACTTTTCTTATAAGCTTACTGTATGTTTTGTGTTGGATTTATCAATGCAGAAAATTGAGACGCAAACAGAAACTGTTTTTTACTATCAGAAAAAGATAAATTTCACGGATATTAACAACTTTCAGGAAATGGCCCTTAGAGTGAAACATTTTCTCGCCTTATTGGCCCAACCTCTATTGTGAATTTATTTTTTTTTCAAATTCCTTGCATGCTTTCCCCATTTCCCTTAAAAACCTAACGGTTGATCTCCAATGTCTGTAAACCTCAGTTCGTGGAATGGATTTTTGGCATTTTTTTCCAGGTCTTAATGTTAGAATTATATACTATGTTTTGTTGGTTAATTAATCTCATTGAGTCGTCCATGAAAAAATACAAATTTTACAATTTTTTTTATAAATTTTATCTTTTTTCCACCTCAAAAATGATTCTGAATTGGGAATTTCCGATTGAAAAATTAAGGCATTTAAAAATTTAATTTTTTTTAAAAAAAATTAACAAATAACGTAAAATACCATACACAAAAAAACATAAACACAACAGAAAGTCTCGTTTGCGATCTCTAAAGATTTGCTAATAATAAATATCAAGTAAGTTATGGATTTTTTTTTTACATGCCTAAATATCGCTTGACAAATAAATTGCTAAATTAATGTCTTTAAGACAAATTTTCTGTCATTTTTATTTTTGATTCTGCTCAACAGCGTTTTTGGTTTATCATTATGGATTTCCATATTTTCGGTGTTGAGATCTGCTGAGCGACATATATTGTCAAAGTGTGCAATTTCACTGCATTACATATGATACTAAAAACTTTTTAATTAAGAAATAATGCATGGCATACAGAGGGTTGTTGGAATTTTTGCGCCTTATTGTGTAATAATTTTACCCTTAGGGCAGCGCAGCGGAGCAAGACTTAAATTTACAAAAATAAGGTTCACCTGTGGTAAAATCTCCAAAAACCACCACAGTATGCCATGAATTGTTTCTATTGTTTTAGGTCAAATACGGTATTTTAATAGGGGAAAAACTGTAAAGAAAGTGTTTGTTGCTTTTGTCTCAAATTATTAACACTCCCTAGCTGATTTGAATAAATAGCCATTTCGTGTTTATAGAACGTTTAAATTCTCTGAAAACACTTCTCAAAGGAAAAGGTTAATTCATTTGACAACTCAACAGATGACATTAGCGAAAATAGACATCATACAAACAAAAGTTTGATTTCCCCTTATGTACGTCACACGTTTTCTTTCTGAATTTAATGAACTGTCGGCAAGTGTCAGTCATCACACTGCTCCTCTTTGTTCAGCATTTTAAGATTGAAGTTGCCACAGGTTATATTTTATTTTGAAACATAGAAACGGTAGGCAAAGGATTGCTGAATACAGACGAACTGAAAATTACGTATAAGTAATGTGTTTTTACTGAGAAGGTAAAGAGAACATCAACAACAAGGAACAAACATAGACGGTTGCCGAGCGTGGTTTATCTGTGTATTTTACCACGGTTTTGTTCAAATACCGATTATGGAGACGTCATATTCGAGTTTTTTTTAATAAATCCAGTGTGATTATTGCAATATTGAAAAATATTTGAAAATCATCTACTTTTGTTAGCTTACCTGGGCCAAATGGCCAAATGGCCATGTGAGCTATTGGCATTTGGAAACTTTCATTTTAATTATCATCTCCTCCGAAACCACCTCGCCAATTGAAATAAAATTGGCAACAATAGACTTTCTTAAGTCCACTCTCAGAATTGTATCCTATGTCCGATCGAAAATGGCCGACAGATCCAAATATAATTCAACATGGGACCCTATCTGAAAAATTCACTTAAAAGATATTCTTGTCTGAAACCACTAAGCCAACTGGTACTAAAACTTGGTAGTAATGACTTTTAAGTGGTTTTCTTTCAGAATTATATCCGATGACCTGGATCATCATTCAAGATAGCCACCATAGGTGAACTTAGTTTAACAGAGGGCCGTGTCGGAAAATTCACTTAAAGATCTTACAATTGTATCTGAATTTACTTAACAAATTGGAACCAAACTTGGCAGCAACGGTCCATATGTGTTCCTCTTCAGAATTGTATCTGATGATCCAGACAGCCTCCAAGATGGTTGCCACAGGCAAAGTTAGTTTAACATAGGATCTTATGGAAACTCTCCGGTATTAAACTTAAATGAGCCAACTAAAACCAAATGATCCTATATCAAAAGTAAATTTGATGACTTCTCCCATCATCCAAAAAATGGCCATCACAGTCTAACATAGGACACTAAATTATTCTTGTCCGAAACCAGTGAATCAATTTGAACATAGTTTAACATCAGACCATATATGAATATCCTCCTAAAAAATCTTTTGAACATAATTTGGCGAAAAAAACAGTGATCCAACAGGAACCCAACTTGACAATAATATTCCAGATTGCAAACTAAAATGGACATAGGTAAGCAATTTATTCTGCTTGAAGTCTGCAAATGATATCCAGTTGAGCGATACAGGCCTCTGGGAGCCTCTAGTTCATTTTCTCGTCACCTTGTATTCAAATACAATATAATGATGCTACGAATCAATCTGATACCATGGTAATATTATTGTTAATGCAGGAAAACTGCTGTACTTCAATGAGCCATAGTGTAATTGTCGGTTTAAGTTCCTTTGAGAAATATATTTGTCACATGATAAGGCCATGAAAAGCTTATACAATACAAGCTACAATACATGTTATTTGGACACCAAACTGTCATTTAATTGCCTGAGTGCATAGAAGAACACAACAGTAGATTATTATGGTTGTGATACAAGTTCTGAAAGTAAAGTACATTTTAGTTGTTTATTTCGGGAGTTAAAATAGACTTTTTTTACATGGCAATAGAATTAAGATGTTTTTGGTTTTACAAATCCAATTTTAAAACAAAACAATATTAAGCAAGTTATTTCCCTCTAGTGGGATGCATCAAGTGCATGTAAGTCAAAGGACCATTTTAAAAGCTGAACGGAAAATTGTTTTATACAGATATTATAATTTATAGGCGGGTTTATATACAAACAACTGGCATCTGTTAACAATTTATTCGTCGCCAGATATATACATGTATATACCTAGCAGATGGTGTCACGAAACATACCTTTATAACAAACATGTTCCAGCTAATTAACAAATAAAGATATAACTCTTCTATTTTTAATTGTATAACGTCGAATTGTCCCATCGGTGACATTAATTAGGACCAGCATTTTTCCTGGGAATAGATACATTATATACGCAATTTATTCCTTAATATAGTCAGTCACTGGTTTGATGATAATACATTCTATGATACCAATTTCTATTCACAATATTTCCCAATTTCGTAGATTTACGATTCATCAATAGTGCTCAAAGCCAAAAATGATGGACACCACACTGTTACAATAATCCAAAGGTTGGATAGCAAATCAAAAAATTCCAAAATAAGAAACATGGTAAACCAAAATCATCTTATGACAAAGGAGATACTCCTTAGTTTTTACAATATTTAACATTTTTAAACAAGTAAATTTTAAGTATCAATTTCGTATAGCATTGAAATACTAGTAAACAAGATAAAAGAGGTCTGATTCACTCCTTGAACTGGCCTTCTAGGAGGAATTGTTACAACAAAAATATGGTCGAACTGTGCATTTGGTAGTACCAGTTTAAAAAGAAGTACATTTATTTTGTTTAAATATAATTTACCAAATAATATCGTCAGTCATAACAAGAGTGTCCTTATACATTGTACATTTGGCATTATTTGCAAATTTGGCTGCCAGTATGTTGATAAAATAGATAATAAAAAGGTATTGCTTCAGGGTCTCAATTTTACAATATTTAAAGTCGCTACAATTTAATGCATACACCAGAGGCTCACAGGAGCCTGTATTGCTCACCTGATATTTCCATTTGTTCAATGCTATGGGACAGTATTTTTTTAGGTATTTCCCACACGATCCTATGTTAAACTGCGTCCTCCGCTGGCAGTTATATTGGATGACGGATCGGCATCAATGTAACAACACTTGTCCAGGTCCTTGTAAAGAACATCTGTGCCATGTTTCGTTTCAATCCATTCAGCAGTTCTCTAGAAGAAGTTCATACTGTGAAATATGAACTGACGGACCAAAAGTGATGACATTAGCTCACCCAAAATATGATATATTTTTCGACAGAAACATTTATTATCTAGCAAAAACTATTAAATTAAGCCATATATATCACACGTTGTATTTCGATAGTTAGTACAATTATCAATATTTCAGTTACATTAATAGTTTAATTTTGAAGAATAAAGTGTCTCTGGATGATGGAAATAAATATGAACTCATGGGCCAAGTATTCCATCAGTGACTTGTTAAAAACTACCTGTATTATAAATCATTACCGCATTCTGCAGACATTGGGAACCTTTACCTATCCCGTTCGATTTTTTCCCCAAGTGCCTTTTATCAAACAAAAACGTCTACGGTTTACGGGTTCTGGGTATTGAATGGACATCTTCATCGCTACCGGATAAACATTTATATGTTTATATATATAATTCAGTTAATCACGGTTATAAGAACAAAATATTTTGCTCAGACACAGCTGGGACTAATGATAATGTTGTTCATTAGATGCAATGTCACAAACATGATAATTCTTCTTTGAGATCTTCTAATAATTTTCGTGACAATTAACAAAAGAGGTATTATTTTTACGTAGATTTATTTTTCACTTTCATCATTTACCAAGACCTTAGACTTAGCTCCCTATACTCCAGGAAAATGATTATAAATTCAGTATCGAGAGATTTCGAAATAATTAATATTGATTTATAATGGATTACACTACAGACATTTCAATTACTTATAATGACATTGAACCAGTTCTTATACAAAATAAGAAAAAAATATCACTAAATTTGTACTTACACTTAATAATTCCCGTGTCTGGTTCTACCGTATATTATCGTCTGAGCCATATGACAGAATCCGAAAAAATATACAAATATGCAAATACGATGATTCCAAAATGATAGTCAAACAGAAGCATAAATGTTACTAAATAGAGAAGTTACACATTAAGTTACATGTATGTCTGTGGACAAGTATCAAGTTTAACAAAGTATATGCACTGGTATAAATCGAATAAATATTAGAAAAGAAAGGATGTGTGGGGGGGGGAAGCCGACAAGAAAACAACTCTGAAACAGTAAAGAAAAAAGTATAAAAATTAAAGTACCAATAAAGCTTGATTTCAAAAGTCACAGGCACAAAAAGAATCTTATAAGCACTGACAAAGGCTTTAACTTGATACTTTGACCAGTTACAATGGCAGGACAAATAGTGAAAAAGATGAGTCTAGAATTGCAACTAACACAATTATTCAAGCACTTAAAATGTATTTACATGTACTCGTAAGACAAGCAAATAAAATAACACAAGAATTAAACAGTGGCGATTAATAAACGCTTAATACACGCCCATTACAAATATTCGCCTTTTATCGAATCAACTACACACGCATACATTCATTTCATTGCTAAAACGACCATTTCATCGCACACTGCTCACTTTGTGCATTTTACTAATCCTTACGAAATATTCAGATCTGGCTGCCAAGGTAATAAAGAGGAGTGGAATCGATATGTTAATACTTTTTTGGCGAAAAAACATTATCATATATATTTATATACCTATAGAGGGTTTTGTCTATTCAGAAAGCAAAGTATTTATTTCAAAGAAAAACCTGGGCAGTACCACTTTTCTTTGTTGTATATGTGTACGAGGTTATTATTTTGTATAATAACCTAGGACGGGTCATTCTTAAAACAAAGGATCTTCAACCAACCATGTACGATGTATAGCCAGAGATACATTTATAATAGTTGCAAACATTTCCTGAATACTTTTTATAACAGATCTCGAGTTGTTTGGATAAATAAAAAAAAAGTATGTTCTGGGATGGGACAATTTGGGGGGCGGGCAGAAATTCTGGATGGCACCACACATGATTATGTAATTTATGTAACTGTCATCCAGAATTTAAATGGGGGAGGGACCGCCTCGGTGGTCTCGTGGTAGCGTGCTCGCCCCGAGTGCGGAAAGACGCGGGTTCGATCCCCGGCCGGGTCAAACCAAAGACATTAAAATTGGTATTTGCTGCTTTTCCGCCAAGCACGCGGCATCTAGGAGTAAGAGCAAAGACTGGTCGGCTCGGAGTCAGTATAATGTGTCCAAGTGAGGTGATATGTCTTCCTGCGGACAGTTACCTCGTGAACTAGCACATTAAAAATCCGACTTAGCGTGTCGGTCTAGTACAAAGCAGGGATCATATTCATTATCATATCAACATGTTCTCGTCCTGATATGTATGAGTGGCCGTTCGTGTCATTGGCGGTATGAACATACCGTATGAAATTTTCAACGCGTTGGTTTTTACTTTCAACGCGTTGGTTTTTACTTTCAACGCGTTGGTTTTCACTTTCAACGCGTTGGTCTTCACTTTCAACGCGTTGATTCGTAATTCATACGGTATGAAAAACCAACGCGTTGGTTTTCAATTCCATACCGTAAGTTTTGCACTTTTGTCACCCAATCAAAATCCTTCTAACAAAGTGTTTTCTAAAAATATCCTGTCGTCATTAGTGCATGTATAATGATATATTTTATCATTTTTGTCATGTACATTTGTTATTCTGTCTTGTTTTTTTTCTGATCACAATCCTTTGTATTGATTTTAAATCAATAGATCTAAAGAATTTGAATTTGAATTTTAGTGCATCTCTCTAACTATTCGGACAGCCTCCGGATTTTTCTTGAGATTGGCGGCAAAGTATAAATATGGCTGAATCGTCCACAGCCCATCTGCAAATGTTAATAAGTAGGGCACAAAGACCAACTGTTGTTGAAAATCAAGATGACGATGATTTCTTGTCTGGGTAAGGTCCGGTAAAAGCTTTTTGATAATCAAAATTTACGTCAAAACAATATTTCTTTTATTTATATGTATACACGTCCCTGTTATTATTTTATTGATGTGGTGTTGTAACTTGTATCAAAGGGGCATGTCTAGTTGGTCAGACAAGTTTTAATTGAATCTTTTTATAGAATATTAAGTGTTTAGATACAGCTCTACTTACACTGTCAGTCATCTCAGTGCCATCATGTGTTGTTATTGTAGGCTGTCCATGTCATTCAGTAATGGAATAAATTCGGCACATTCTTCATTAGTTATCAGTCCACCACTGGCTCTTTCAATATCTCGACGCAACAACTGTAGTCTGCAAAATATTTTTGTATAACAAGTTGAAATTCGAACTACACCGTCGTAGGTATTTCGTTGCATATTAATCTTAGTGGTTTCATTATTATTTCAAGTCAAGAGAGTTCAAGAAATTTTGTGAAACCTCTTGTGTCCTAAATATAACCACTGAGCTTGTAGCTGACTAGAAATTGCGCATGTTATTAAAATTTTCCTATAAAAACACTTCATGTCTGCAGCTTCCCGATATTTTTTGCAAGAGTTGTAGACATGGGGAGTCATTGATTCCTTTCCTCTGAATTCCAACTTTCCTTCCCAAAAATTAAATTTCCAGAATTCCGTTCCCCTGTTATTTCATTTTATTTGTCAAGTATAAATTAACCATATTTTTAGTCACCTTTTCTCCCAGTTCCTCTCTTAACTTCTGATTCCCTCTGCTTTAACCCCGATTTTCACCCCCTCATTCCCGGGTTCCAATAACCATGTACACCTACTCATAATTCTGTAAATTTAGTGTAAATACTTTACTATATATAAATTGCATATAATTTTTCAAGGAACCTCTGATAGCAACCTATCGAACCCTCTGAACGTTATTCCTTTGAAACCCAATTGTTGTAACTTTCATGGCTGCAGCTCGTTTCGTAACATGGTCGTTTCGTACATAGACGATTCCTAACTAACTAGGTCGTTTTATAACTGAGACGTTTCGTAACCTTATCAAGGTGATAATATAATAATATGAGTTGTAGGTTATGGAAAAAATGTTGAATAAAAGTTTCTACAAAACATTTGTTATTGCTTGTATGGAAAATTATATCTTTTGAAGCAGTTTTCCACCTAAACAATTTTCTTTGTAGTGGGTACTGCTTGAATGTAAGCTCTGACGAGAACTCAGACTGTCAAGAAATATCTTTGGACTTATCATGTAATTTTTATTAACCCTAAACATATATCAAACATGTGTACCTTCCTCGAACATTTTCTGATGTATCATCGTCCATTGTATCTGAAGTGCTAATCCGGCTGCAATAATTTACCATTTCCTTGAATCGATCTAAAAATCGCTCCCGGTCTCCCCTACGTGTAGCCATGTATCAAGTCAGTATCTTCAACAACGGAGAATATATTTTCCCGCCAAACTTAACAACAATCTGGAGTCCATCCGAACGGTTAATTAGATTGTACTTTGTTAGAAAGATTTTGATTGGTTGACAAAAGTGCAAAACTTACGGTATGAAATGAAAAACTTACGGTATGGAATTGAAAACCAACGCGTTGGTTTTTCATACCGTATGAATTACAAATCAACGCGTTGAAAGTGAAAACCAACGCGTTGAAAGTGAAAACCAACGCGTTGAAAGTAAAAACCAACGCGTTGATAATAAAAACCAACGCGTTGAAAGTAAAAACCAACGCGTTGAAAATTTCATACGGTATGTTCATACCGCCAATGACACGAACGGCCACACCTGGTTGCCACTGGACGTTAAACAATAATTCATCCATCCATCCATAAATGGGGGAGGGGGTTGCATATTTTACCAACTGACCCCAAGCGCCCAAACTTCATATGTAAAAATATATATTTTGTTGTTTTTTTTTTTTTGGGGGGGGGGTACTTTGAATTTTTGACATAGTTTCCTCCGAACTTAATTTAAATCTATGAGAAAAAATAACTATCTTCGTGAAAAAAAAACAATGTTTCAAAAGCTGTTACTTATTAACTTAAATAGATTTTAACTCACATAACGGTCTTTCACATTGCCAATATTTTAATTTATGACAGTCCACTATTTAAACAGTTAACTCTGCCTTTGGCAAAAACCACAACAGTATATATATGTACTTGATTACTACTTAATTTCAATTGGTTTGATGTTAACAAGTGCGTGTTTTTAATTTAAGTGGTTCTGAATAGGGACATTCCATCATATTTTACATGTAAAACAAGCTAACTTTTTTTTACTAATTTATATTTTTATTTAATTTATATAAGTTACAGAAAGTATATTTGTAGGTTTTTCAACAACCAAATCCGTGTGTGACTAAACATCGAGTTCGATTTCGAGTTAGAGTTAGAGTTAAAGTTCGAGTTAGAGTTCGAGTTACAGTTCGAGTTCGAGTTAAAGTTCGAGTTAGCGTTCGAGTTATCATTCGAGTTAGAGTTAATCTTCGAGTTAACTCGAGACATTGATTTCTAATGTCATTTATCGAGTTGCATTTCGAGTTAAAATTCGAGTTACGGATTAAGTTTAGGAGGAGGGGGGTAAAACATTATCTGTACATAGGCTCGTCAAAAGAATACTTAAATTTGTTGACACCCACATACAGATATATCTCTAATTTTTTCAGACACAGAAAAATACTGTCATTTTACCCTATAAAAATAATTTCATTTTACCACATACAATAGATTGAAAACACTATTTTTTTTCGTCTTTTTGAACTTACCCCCAAAATACCTGCAATTTTGCCCCCCCCCCCCCGGGATTAAGTTATTGTGCGTTGATTTTAATTCCTCGCCGTTTAATCATCTGGACAACGGATATAGGTATCAATGAATCTAAATTGACCGCCTCCTCATGTAGGGCACATGAAACTTTTCCGATTGCGTTTCCTCGCGCGTTTTCCTTTTCTCTTTCTCCTTATGTCCCACCAACGAATGTGGAAGATACACACATATAGTTTTACTCTTGTCCATTTAATTATGTTAATTATTTCCATAAAATCCGAAATACGTGTATTTATATTGTTCAACTCGCCTTAAAGTACTAGTATGAGGCCCTCCCTAAATCGAAATGCATGTCGATCCTGTATGATTTTAAAAAGTTTTTTTTCAAACCTTTCTTAAAACCAGAGGCTCCCTGGAGCCTGTAGCCGTTCAGCTGGTACTTTCAGAGGTATTGATGATTAACATGTTTTCCCATAGGATCCAATTTTAAAATATGTTCTGCGCTGGTGGCCATATTTTTTCACAAATCGGAACAAAATGAGCAATCTTTGTGAAGGGCCTTTCATACGCCATTCCTGTCACCAGTTTGGTTGAATTTTCTTCAATACTTTCAGAGGAGTTGATAATAACATGTTTTCCCATAGGGTCCAATGTTAAACTATGCTCTGCGCTGGCAGCCATGTTTTTTTACGAATCTGAACAAAATGAGCAAGCTTTGTAAAGGACATTTCATACACCATTCCTGTCAAGTTAGGTTCAACTTCCTTCAGTACTTTTGGAGGAGTTGATGATTAACATTTTTTCCCATAGGGTCCAATGTTAAATTATGTTCTGCGCTGGCGACCATGTTTTTTGACTGACCGGAACGAAATGAGTAATCTTTGTACAGAACCTTCCATACATCATTCCTGTCAAGTTTGGTTCAACTTCCTTCAGTACTTTCAGAGGAGTTGATGATTAACATGTTTTCCTATAGGGTCCAATGTTAAACTATGTTCTGCGCTGGTATAGTTATGAATGAAAAATGAATGGACATGGAGTAAATATACATGAGACAAAATCCCCAAAATACATGGTAAACAAAGCAATGGAACAACGCTTTTATTGTTGTTCTTCCTCTTGAAGTCACCATTATTTTGAAATTTTTGTAACATATCAATATTAATAACAAACAAAAATACAGTGCAATTTTGATTGATTGGCTTTTTGATGTTTTCTTCATATCGTCGATGTACCGTATATAAGTAGACGAAACTTAACAAAGTGAAAACACTCCGTTTAACTGATTGTCTCAGATGCCCTGATTGTATACCGTGTTAAATATCTCTCCAAGATTGCCGTCACGACCCGACATAATAAAACTTAGGTCCCTATGGGGAATACTATTTGAAGATCTCCTTTGAAACTGCTGGGCTAATTGGAACCAACCTTTGGTGGAATAGTCCTTGGGTAGTCCCCTTCTAAATTTTTGTCTGTTGTCCCCGACCTTCAACCAAGATAGTTTCCGGAGCTAATTATAGAAAAGGGGGAAAGAAATTTTTTAAATCTTTTCCTCTGAAACAACAAAGTCAGTACTAGTATCAACCAAACTTTACTTTAATGATCCTTTGATATGGTCCTCTAAATCCAATGGGCAATTTGGCCTTAATCATCATTAGGGGTGTCCAGTTTCAAATTTGTGTCAAAGGATGCTCAGAACCAATAATGTTTATAGGAGAACTTATATAAGCTCCTTGCAGTCTCTAGTTTGTTTGACATATTGTTTGTAGTATAGAGACTTGTAGGCTTATGTGTCGTGTTCACATTTTTTCTAAATTTGGGGCAAATATAGTGTGTATGTACCCCCGTCCACATGTTGAAGATCGTATGGTAGAGTCTGTTTGACTTGTTTGCTACACCCGAATATCGGCATCGCTACATACAAAAAATTTGTATCTTAACTCGAACTTTAACTGGAACCGTAACTCTAACTCGAAATGTAACTCGATATATGACATTAGAAATTAATATCTCGAGTTCACTCGAACTTCAACTCGAACTCGATTTATAACTCGAACTATAACTCGAACTTTAACTCGAACTCGAACTCGAACTCGATGTTTAGTCACACCCTGTGCAGTTCCTCGTGCTCTAGTTGTATGCAAAATTTCATAAAATTCCGTGAGATTATCCATTTACGTACCTGTCACCTTAACACCTCCTCTAAATCCACCGGACAATTTGATCTAAATCATCATAAGGGATGTCCAGTTTCAAAATTGTGTCGTAGGATGCACCGAACCGGCTAGAGGTTCCTGACTTGGGACAGGCGCAAAAGTGCGGCGGGGTTAAACATTTTTTGTGAGATATCAACCCTCCCCTATAGCTCTAGCCAAAATTGGGGCAAATATAGTGTGTACATACCTCCGTCCACATGTTGAAGATCGTATGGTAGAGTCTGGTTGGCTTGTTTTGCTAGGACTGATTGTCTACACCCGGAACGCTTATATTCTAATTGACATTTTATTGAAAAAATTATAATCTGAAATTATTAGCAGATGAAGCACTCTAAAGGGCCACGTAGCAGAATTTTATCATGTGAACTGTAAATAAGGAAGCAACCATTTGATTTTTTTGGGGATTTTGTTTTTTGTTTTTTTTTGGGGGGGGTGTCAAATGTTTGATTTTTTTTCGGCCGCCATCGCGGCCTTAATTTTTATTTTCATGTAAACCAAAATTTCCTGATCGACACAGGTCCTGCATTTTTTTCACATCTAAAGTGATCCTGTCTTTTTCTTTGTCATACCTTTTTATTTCAAATTTTATCCCCCCCCCCCCCCCATAAAAATCATGACTAACTCAAACTTTAACTCGAACCGTAACTCTAACTCGAAATGTAACTCGATTAATGACATTAGAAATTAATATCTCGAGTTGACTCGAACTACAACTCGAACTCTAACTTTAACTCGAACTCGATGTTTAGTCACACCCACCAAATCCTGACACCCCTCGGTGTATTCTAATACCAGAAAAACCTACAAATATACTTTCTTAATAACATATACACCCGAGTGTAAGGATGGAACAAGTGGAGGTCTGGGTACCATAAAACCGGTTTAACCCCACCTCTAGTCAGAGTATTTACCTTAACAGACTACTATGACTGTTTTTTAAATGTTATTATTGTTTCATGCTCTTTTATATATCGGCAAAGGAATACCGAAGCGACAAAACAGTGGGAAAAGTCCATAAATTCGAAGGAAAATACAAAGTCAGGAGAATGGAACACAAAGAACGCCACAAGGATACATGTATAACTAAAAGAATAAAAAACTTTAAAAACTAAAGATAACTAGAACAAGACAACACAGAGACAAAAGCACTAGCAATATGAACTCCCATTAAAAACCGGGAGTGACACCATGTTCTCATTATGTAATTCTTTGTATGAAGTCTGTCGATTAAATGTGTTAATTGATTTGTAAACCATTGTAGAACTTTCCTTTTATCTGTGTGTGTTTGTGTGTGTGTGGTACTAATGTTATTTAGTCTATTACATTTTCTTATGAAGATTTACTCCAGACCTGCTAAATGCAATACTTACTTTCTCTAGATATGCTCATATATGTATTATGTAAAATAGTGTACAGTAATTGTCTTTTTAACATTACAGACTTAGACATGTTAGTCATGATTGAATTGACTTATTCATACCTGCCCTTAATTTTGTAAAACCACTATTTTAATTTTATTTCAATGCCTTTTGTGCATATTGCATTCAAGACGGGGTGTACATGTAATACTTAATTTAAGAAAATCTCACAGGAACTTCTGTCTGCATTTTACATTATAATATCCTTAGGCGAAATGTTTGTATTTATGGAGACATAATTGATAAAATCAGGTTAGTTGTACTGTTTCAGTTACTGCATGATTTAATTTACATCTACAAATGTATCAGTAAAGTTATTAGACGATTCAAATTGAGTAGGGTACTCAAATTTTGAATTATACGTTCCACGGACTGAGGTTTACAGGAACATGAGAAAGGAAATGTTTTGAAGTTGACTATCAAAAAAATATGTTGAGATAGTAGACATTTTGCAACATCAGGGGTGAATATAGTACATTGATAATATTGGTACCAAATATTACATTGAGGTAAAAAAAAAAATCTGGAGTAACGAAAATCAACTGTTTCGTATGCTCAGTTTAAATTAGATTATAAAACAAATATATGTATCATGATTTAGAAAGTTTAAGTTCACGTGTAACTAACTATACGTTTAACCTTGCAGCAATAATTATCTATAATACTATCTGAATGGGTTCAAATACCGTGTACATTTCACAATATTTATCTCTAAGAATATCAGTTTTCATTAGGGTTAAATGCATGTACATATGTATGTTTCATGTATGAAACGTACAACTGTTAATATACTTTTCATAATCTCTTTCAGGTGGCTAGTTTTGGGCGAGGTTAGGTTTCCATATTTTTTTTAAATTTCAAATATTGGGTTTCCGTAAATAAAATGTCTCCTTAAATTTCCTTGTATTACCATTCTGAAAATTTACCTTGGCGATATGTAATACTTATCCCACGAGGACGCGGTGTGTCTGTATAAGACCGCCCCGAGGGCCGGAGGCCCAAGGGATGATCTTATACAGACACTCCAGGTCCGAGTGGATAACTATTTTACATCCCAGGAGTTTCATAATAACAATAAAAAATAACCTCAATCACGTGCATGGTGCACACTAAATAACCTGCGTAGCGGATTTTTTAAAAGTGAGCACCATGTGCATTGAGGTTATTGTCAATGCTTATAATTTGCAGAAGATTTCCCTATGCATTTTATAGACTTTGGCGTAAAATATTACGTCGTAACAAAGAGAGGTGACGTTGTTTAACGAGTGCAAGTTACAAGATTAAATGAATAAAGCTATTTTGTCCGCGTAAGTAGATTCTTTCAAAAATTTTAATTTTAATTTTAAATGTGATTTATGTTTCTACATAAATTTACTAAGTTTTAATTGTGAGTAAATTGTTCCCGCCATCTTTAAACGTAACAAAGAACTCTTGTTGGGGTGAATTGGCAAGGGTGATCCGCCTCAGATCGCACCTGTAAGAACAAAGGAGCTGGGATCTACATGAAACTGTAATTCTTTTTTTTATTGTTTAAATGTGTTTACTAAGTAATTATGGCATAAATAAGAAATCAAATCGAACATTTTAGTATTGTTCAAAATGGTATACACGGAACAAAATGAGAAAACAAGTATCTAATTTATGATGGATATACACATGATACATACAGATTAAATAATACCTTGACGAATGGAGAAATTTCCACTGTTAATTTTGTAAGGCTTGTTAGATACAAATATGCTGCTAGGACGGATATTTGATTTGTGACGGATTTAAGTTTAGTTTTAACTATATTTGTATGGTCATGTTTAGTGCTCGAAGCCCTACTTTTGTCTCCTCGTTCGTGAGCAGGGGACAACAGGTAATTCTTTAATTACCTGACTGACGGAAGAGACAATAATTTATTAATAAACGTTTTGATTTTCGAAAACGTAATTATTTTTTTTTTATGGAAACGTAATATCTTTAACATGGAAAAGTAATGCCAATTTCTGGAAACAAAACGCCGCTAGTTTATATATATATTACGGTTTGGTCAATTGTACTTTTTAATCTGTAAAAATATTATCTTTTATACATCTGGAATATAACGTCCAAGATTAAAACGAACCCTCCAAGAAAAATACTAATCTGTACGTTATCTTTTTTGAAAAATGAGGTGTGGAAAGTATAAAATGGATAAGGAATTAGAATCTTGTTTTTGTATGACATATAACATGAATTCTAAAAAACAATATACATGCTTCTTCGATTTTATTTGATAACACAATGAATTATTATTTTCAAAATAAAATGCCTCCTGTTTTTTCATCAACGTTGGAGAATCAATTTAATTTCCCACGTCACAGCGGAGTTATAAATCTCGCATGAATGTTACGTGGTCAAAATCAATCTGTTGTCTTGTACGACATCAAAAACTTCCTTATAATGCTCGTGATTGTAACTTATCTCAAGAGAATGTCACTCGCATTTCAGATTTATTTCTTCCTTTTATGTTTTGCTCTTGTACAGCCTTGGATGTGTTGGAATCATTCAAATCCAACATTACTGTCTAATAAAAAATATCAATGGAAATGGTGAAATGGAATCTCACAGTTAATATCATGATGTCAGTACTTGAAAATTTGTTTGCATGCTTCATAAAGGTTCCAATATACATTGTAAACCGAAACATTGGGGAAGAATGTTAGTTAAATTTAGATTTGTTTGTTTGGTTTACGCCGTTTTCAGCACATCTGGCTATTTCGCGGCGGCCAGTTTTTATTGGTGGAGGAAGCCGGAGTGCCCAGAGAGAACCGCCGACCGTAGGAAAATTGGCAATCCTTGTCAATTTAGATCGGAGTTGAACACATCCCGCCAAAGTTGCAATTTTAGGCGGGATTTCTGACATACTACTTTTACGTATGATGATATACAACTGAACGTTGTAGATTAATTCAAATATTTGCGGGTAATATTCTCCAAGTCTAGAAGTTTTTCTGATGCTAAGAACGAACAGGCAGGAAAAGGCACTCGAGCATTATTTAATATTATGCGAAAGGGAAGGTCGCATAACTTGTCTGGTACAAAATGTTAATTAGATTTATTTGACAAAATTATCAGCCGATGCTTATGTATGACTGCGAGGTCTCGGGATTTGGGAATAATATAGTATAAGAGCGAGTTTATCTCAAATTAAAAAAAAAAACTTTAACATGTTTAATACTCCATAAGAAATCTACCCCTAATTTAATGGTCTACGGGGAATTGGGACATTAGCCAGTTGATATTTTTATTAAGTTTCCTATTATTAACTACTGGACAAACTTATGCAGAAAGTAGAAAAAACTTCCTTTCCATTCTATACAAACCTGCATTTTTTAAAATATGCAGATACTGTTGACTGGCTTAAAAATGTAAAAACTATTTTCGATCATTGTCTGAGAATCGATATTTTCTGGTTAATTTTTGCAACGAGTTTGAAGTTCTCGAAAAATTGTTGTAGATTAAAGAAAGGGCCCTGTTAGAACAAATGTAAATATCATTCGTACACTGACAGGTTAAGCAGTTCTAAACACTGCTCTTCTAACAAGAATTTCGTGTGCTAGCCTTGGAAGTGTTGGAATCATTCAAATGCAACATTACTGTCTTATAAAAAAAATATCAATGGAAATGGTGAAATGGAATCTCACGGTTAATATTATGATGTCAGTACTTGAAAATTTGTTTGCATGCTCTGGTTAGGATTCGATCCCCGGTCGGTTCAAACAAAAGAGCATACAACTGGTATTTGGTGCCTCCCCGCCATTTAGGAGCAAGAGAAAAGACTTGTCGGCTCGGTGTACGGATGGATCACTACTACTTCGTAAGCTTGAAATTAAAAATCTGGCTCATATTAATATCACATCAACATGTTCTCGACCTAATTTTTATCTAATAATTGCCACTAGAAGTTAAGTAATAATCCATCCATCGAACAATCTAACGAGATTTCCTACTACAGATTTAAATTTCTCCTTGAAACAAAATGGTTTGCTTTTTCGATATGCACTTGCAAGACTTCGGCCGATTACAGAATGAACGAGCTTTTTATTAATATATATACGCCTGTACACTAATCTTACACTGTTAAAATCAGATTTTAATACTGTCAAATATTTGTCCGCCTTTGGTGAGACTCGAACTCGCAGCGTCGAGACACTATGGCACTTATTCGTATATTTTTAAGTTGTTCAGTCCGTCGCTGAAACTCAAATACCTGATGAATACATCTACCCACTAACCAAAATCTAATCCGGAACAGACACCAAACTACTTCTAGTTACCCTTATAATATGGAAAAGTATCACAGACAACGATGCTTTACGGGAGTATCTTCACAATCATATATCTATAACATCAAGGTGAATTGAAGCAGTACATTAAAATTACATAGTTCCATGCGTTTCGTAGTTTTTGTATAGCGAGTAATCTTGATTAACTGTGTTGATTGAATGCCATAAATGTGTGAAGGATTAGAACAGTAGACAATTAAGTATTTCAGAATGAAAACCATTTAATGCGTTTGATTTTTACTATTATGAGATATTTACTGCAAGTTATATATGACAATTTTATTAGGATCTTAATTGTATAGGCGTCATCAATTGATTTTACATGATTCTAATGCAAATTTTCGGATGAAAAGTACGGACTTGTTATTGGTCGTTACTTTGTAAGGGGATGACACTTAAAAAGCTTAATGCACCGCCTTCAGATTTACCTATATTAAGACATTTGTCATCACATAAATCGTTTACAAGTTGTGGAGTTCCTTGTCTGAACAATATCTTTTAATTTGTATTCCGATTAACTGAAATTATGTCAAATAATACAAATTCTACTATCGATTTTCACTTGTCTAAACATATGTCAAACTATACAAATTCTACGACCGGGAGCGTAGGTGCGTCTTTGGCTTTCGGTATTCCTATGGCCTTCGTGGCCGTCACAAGTGTCGTCATCTGTATTGTTATCATCGTACTAATTATGAGAAAGAGTGCTGGAAACTTCTTTAAACTAAAAATCGTTGACAGAGTAGCGTTTTACACAGTTACATTTGATATGCTGTTCTATCTTGAGCAAGTGGCTCATGGAATACACAGAGCTGTTGCTAATGGAATTCCGAATGGCATCCAGTGTTCCATACATGCACTTATTCTTTTAGAATTTGCATACGCTCAAACTATCATGTCTGTCATAACAGCGATCTTTGTATGCGTTTTAATCCTAAAGAGTCGTCAGATATCATTTGGAAAATATGATTGGAAGATGCAAGTTCCGGTCATTGGGATACCTTTTATGATTTTGATAGCAGCAGCTTACTTTGGACAGCTCCGTTCAAACCGCACATAGTAAGTATGAACAATCTTAAAACTGTATTATAAAATCTAAGACTATTTTTCCGTTTCATTGTTATAAAGTCAAATAGATGCATAAATGATAATTTTTATAACAATACACTCCATATATTTTTAAAACTACATTTTAAATCAGTTGCAGTTACCAAGAATAATGTAAAGAAGCAAAACATTTAAAAAAAACTACAAATAACCCTCGTTTGAATAATGTTTGTGTCAGCGGGTGTGCACTTTCCAGAAAATAACAGTACTTATCACAAACCCCCGAAAAACATATTAGTTTTAACATTTTAACTTAAATGAGACAATTAATGTGGAAAGCCAGGCAATTATCTCAAAGTATTGAAAAAGTATAATTTCAATTCCAAAAATGATCAAACCTTTAAACACACAAGTATGGAAAAATAGGGCTATTGGTGTCGGAGACGTATGTACACCTTAGGTAACAATCTCTTAATGAAAGTAAATTCATCAGTTTCACATTTCTGTATTCCAGCTGTGGATTCCGTGAGACAAGAGGTTTTGTAAGCTGGCATTTCCTAGCATTTTTTCTTTTCATTGCAAGATCTCTTGCGACCATAACAGTTCTATACTTGATTATATGGTGCTATGTTCGTATCCAAAGCAGCAAGATTCAGACCACTCTGCAAAAACAGTCATCTGTCAAGGCCAACCGACTTGCCTTCAAACTGTCACTGTTTGTGTTGGTCTACGTTGTCCAATTTGGAGGAAACGCTGTGGAAGGGTTATGGATTTCGGTTGGCGAACCACCTTTGGCAATGAGATACGCTGCAGTTGTTGCATCCGTAACAGGCGGAATACTAAATGGAATCGTTTATTTCACTATTCGAAGAACATCTTAAAGCTAAATCTTAGAAACATCTTCGTATTGAGGAAGACTGAAGATTTTTTTATACTGTAAGAAATTTTTCGTGTTTTTACAATTTTTTAATAATAATTATTGTACCACGTTATCGCCATATTCAAAATTGAATTTACAAAGACACACATCCACAATCCGCATGATGTGCTTTATGTAACGTTTAATTGAATAATCATTCTGAGTTGCTTGTATTTCGATACTAGATGGATGGAAGAATTATTGTTTAACGTTCTTTATGAGAATATGTTCATATGAATATAATGCCGGTTTTGTACTACACCAACACGCTGATTTTTAATGTGCTAGCTTACGAGTTAACCCGCCGAAGGAAGAGATATCACCCAACGCGGACACATTATACTTACTCCGAGCCGACCAGTCCTTTGCTCTAACTCCTAGATTACACGTGCTTGGCGGATAAGCAGCATATACCAATTGTAATGTCTGGTTTGACCCAACCGGGGATCAAACCCGCGACCTTCCCCGCTCGGAACGAACTCGCTACAACGAGACAACCGAGGCGGTTGTTTCGATACTAGCACAAAACTGATATTTTAAATTTTACGAAAATAAAGAGTATCTCATGGTGCATAGTTCTGTATTAAGATAGATTTGGCTCTGTTTTTATTGGACATTTTTTAGCTCACCTTGGCTAAAAAGCCATGTGACCTATTGCCATCACTTGGCGTCCGTCGTCCGTCGTCGTCCGTCGTATTCGTCGTAAACTTTCCTTTAAAGATCTCTTCTGAAACCACTGGGCCAATTGTAACAAAACGTGGCAGCAATGGTCCGTAGGTAAACTTGTTTCAGAATTATATCCGATGACCCAGCCGGTCATCCAGGATGGCCACCACAGCCGAACATATTTTAACATTGGACCTTATTGGAAACTTACCTAAAGATCTTCTTGACTGAGACACAGCCAATTGGAACAAAACTAAGCACCAATGGTCCTTAGGTAGTCCTCTTTCAGAATTATATGACCCCCGCCCCCCCCCCCCCCCCCCAAACAAAATCATCCAATATGGCCGCCTGGGCCGAACATAGTTTAACATTGGACCATATGGGAAATTTAATTTATGATCTTCTTGTCTGAAACCAATAGGCCAATTGGTACAAAACTTGACAGCAATGGTCCTTAGGTGGTCCTCTTTCAGCAGTGTATCTGATGAACCAACCTTAAACATTGTTTAACATAGGACCCTATGGGGAATTTAATTAAAGATCTTGTCTGAAACCACTTGACCAATTGGATCAAAACTAAGCAGCAATGGTCCTCTTTCAGAAATGTATCCGATGACCCTGTTCACCACCCAAATTGGCCGCCAGATCCGAACATAGTTTAACATAGGACCCTATGGGAAATTTACTAACAGATCTTCTTGTCTGAAACTGCTTGGCCAATTGGAACAAAACATGACAGCAATGATCTTTAAGTGACTCTCTTTTAAACGTGTTTCTGATGATCCTGCCCACCATCCAAAATGGCCGCTAAAGCCGAAAATTGTTAAACATAATACCCTATGGGAAATTTACTTAAAGATCTTGTTTAAAACCACTGTGCCATTTGGGATAAAAGTTAGCAGCAATGGTCCTTAGTTGGTCCTCTTTCAGAATTATTTCCTATGACCCAACCCATCATCCAAGATGGCCGCCAAAACCGAACATAGTCTAACATAAGACCTAATTTGTAAAATCAGTGAAAGATCTTCTTGTTTGAAACCAGTGAGCCATTTGGTTTTATAGCAATGTTCCAGGCTGCCAGTCAAGATGGACATAATACAGGGGAGCGATACAGGCTCCTGGGAGCCTCTAGTACAATTTGCTCTTCAAAGTTTTGGATAAATTTTTTGGTGTTCAACAATCGAGGCCTAGATCACAACTGATGAGTCGCATTAGTGTACACATATATGGTTACCGTATAAAAATTGGTCTGAAAGATCTGAAGATCTTCTCTACGATTTAAAATATATCTAATTAATGATTCATTTTTCTAAAAATATTTTTAAAATACCATCTTAATAAGAAGGAACAAGAGTTTATACTGTTTATAATGCAAATCAAGGATTAATAATAATAACTGAAACTGTTTTGTTGAAGCAGGTGTGGTACGAATTCTGTGAGCACGAATCACATTTTCAACTCTCTCTCTCCCGCCCTCTCTTTCTCTCTCTCGCTCGATCTTATCAGAATTTAAAGTGTTAGGTTCATTCATGTACCGGTGAAACAAACCCCAATCTAATTAATGAAGTAAAACTATTTAAACATTTTCCAAACTAGAAATGAAATGGATACACGATTCCTGTACTAAGAAATTGTAAAGAGTTGTTAAAATTCATTCAGCATTGTGGAATTATCGAAAGCTACATGCAACTCAAGCTCCAAAAACAAATTCGCTTGCACACATGTGTATAGTTTATATGTAACATGTAATGGCACATCGTTGTTGCACAATGGTGCAATATACATTTTGTATGATTTCTTTCTGCAAATATTATAAACAACCATTAAAAAATTACACCTCATCAACAACTCATCACAGTGATTTTTCACGAGGCCATGCAACGGGTATCTTGATGCAAAGAGGGCTAAAAATATTGAAAATATTCTGTATCAGGGTCTTCCATAATCGGAATGAGTATCAATGTGCATTAAATAATTTGTACAGGACCTGTTTATTTGTTTTTTATTTATGTTGTATAGTCTTTTGGATCCATTTCTGAAATTTAAACGTTATATGTACTATATGACTGGATAATACACTACCATGAATATCAAAGTATACTTTTTTGCAAGTCAAAGTTTTCATAATTTACAAGTTTAAAATAATATGCAAGGATTTTGTTCTTTGATATGATTTATTTTTCTACCACTAGCTGATCATGAGGCGATAACGCTGTGGGTGTACTGATTGTAAGTCCCAGATGGTATTCACCCGTCAATAGTCATTGTGTTGGTAGTAACACGGTTTTAAGATACATGTATGACATTTTCAGTGTAAAAGAATAATTATCATTGATAAAGTGAAATTCTGTGAATGTATGTTGTATAGTTTCAGCTCCCGCAGGCAAAATTGACCATTCTGTTATGTTCTGATTAATTCTATTAGTCGCAATATTTTTGTTATTTTTTGGTTTTCCAAAGTTATCGCCACGGCCGTACATTTGCATAATAGTATGAAAATATGGCCAGTAGAATTTTGTGTCAGGAATTACTTTTCTTTTTCTTGAATATTGCATTGTGGTTTTATCTCAAAATAAATTAAATGTTTTATCAATAATTTTGTACATTTCCTTGTTCAGCCTCTATTATCATAATATTCAATAGGTCAATTATATCTTGTCTTTATTACATGTACCTGTACATGTACGTCAGTACATATGCTTAGTTTAATTAACTGAGACTAATGTTATAACAAATATTATACATTGTATGGCACTGCCCATAGGGTAAAGATTCCAAACTTTCTTTAGCAAATAATGATCGGTCTAAATTCTTTGTGATACAGAAACAATGAGATGCTGATGGTTTGCTAGTGTGCAGAATACCACAAAAAAATAAACACGTAATAGAAACCTGTACATTGCTAATTCATTTGTATATATATATATTTGTGACTCGTGTGTTTTAGTATACAGTATTTTCGCTGGGAATTTTCAAGCAAATAATATAGTTAAATATTTGTTATTACGGCTAACATTTCCCGACCGACAATAACAATTCGTTACTTACGATTTAGCATTTCTTGACAATTTTTGTATTTAACATTACAATGTTCGCCGATGCAACAAGCAGAACAGATCACCATATCATCTTTCAAAAGACTTTTCTTTACATTTGGAGTCGCTGTAGTGACTTCGCCCCAGCTTACATGTGGACCATTTGTAGCTCCTTTCGCACACAACTAAAATCGCATGTTATAATTAAATAAATGCTGTTATATCTGACGAGTTTTTCTCATTTTGTTTAGATTGGTAGATAGTTTTAAGATGTTGTTACATAATATATAACTTATGTTCTAGATCAACCTCCATTATCAAAAACTGAACTCGCCACGAGCTGTTCTTTTGTTGGTTTGAACACCTCTATTCTAAAGAGGAATAAATGTCTGAGTTCTTTTTTTAGAAGAGAGAGAACGATAAAATAGTTTTTCTCAAAGTAAATGGTTTGTTTCGATTCTAGCTAGCCAGACTAGATTTCTTAGCTTAGTTATATATCAACTGTTTCTGTAACAATTACGTTAATCCATATTGTTTAATGTTTATTTAAAACTGATAATAAACAATAAATCTGTAACCACAAAGCATAATGATTGCCCAGTTAAGCTAGTGTCTGCGAACTCATTTACCATTTTATTTACCTAAGAAAACATTTTAAGAAATACTAGGTGCGTACAATACCGCGGTTATAATACTTACTGGTTTCTTCTCACACCCAACGTTATAAAGTATTTGTGCGTTTCGTAAGAAACTAGTGACACTACAGGCCTGTAAGGTTTTTAGAAAGACATTAATTATTATAGAATTAGTTCGGCAGAAATATTGTATTGTTTTTATTTTTGAAGAATCAAAGGGTTCTGGTTATTAGCACATGTACAAGGTAATACATTTAAATGTAGAAACATTTAAACGTATTGAAGTACTTTTTCTGTTTGTTTTTGGTTTTGTTTGCTACTACATCAAATGGTTCATAGATTAGAAACAAATGATAAATACTACAACAATACAGTAAAGTATGAACACGAATTCTAAATCAGATCTAGATCGATTCATATTTAAAAAAGAGCTTTTAACTGAAGATTCACATAACGTGATAATTTTGTACAGTTATTTCGGGTAATTCGGCGCATTAACACGAAAATGATTTGAATGCTCCGAATTAAACGCTGCACCGAATTACCAGACAACATAGTACATGTATAAGTAAACAAGAGTGAACACACCAAAATGTTTCGCCTGACTTTTAGTGTTCATAATTGAATTTATGTTGAAAGTAAAAAATAAAAGTCTATATAAGCTTTACATTAAATTAACATTTTAATCATGAATGAACATGAAGTCAATTAATCGTTATGAAGGGACTGTGGTGAACTGTATTCTATGTTTAACATTCAAGCATGAGTGACCTTATTTTAACATTTTCACACCTTCCAATGTTTTTGTTAATCACTGTTTAGTAACAACCCCTTAAAAGTTTTTATTATTTATTATCATTATTAATGTTATTTAAAGATTTTTATAAAATAATGAGACTATTTCAATATAAGTAATCAGCAGTTAAATAATAAAATACATTCCATGCAGCAAATATAGTTTACCTATTACTTATAGCATCTGAGAAGAGGACCAAACAAGAGAAACTTGACATTGACCGATGAACCA
Organism: Mytilisepta virgata; assembly: GCA_028015205.1. NCBI lineage: Eukaryota > Metazoa > Mollusca > Bivalvia > Mytilida > Mytilidae > Mytilisepta > Mytilisepta virgata. The sequence goes on from CM051521.1 coordinate 76,156,823, forward strand.
TGAAAATGAGGTCAAGGTCAGATGAAACCTTCCATACAGACATGCCCACCTTACAATCATTCCATGCACCACATATAGCTAACCTATAACGCATAGTATCTGAGAAGAGGACCAAACAATAGAAACTTAACATGGACCAATGAACCATGAAAATGAGGTCAAGGACAAATGATACCAGCCAGACAGATATGTACACCTTACAATCATTCCATACACCAAATATAGTTGACCTATTGCTTATGGTATTTGAAAAACAGACTTAAACACAAAACCTTAACATTGACCAATGAACCATGAAAAAGGTAAAGGTCAGATGAAACCTGCCAGACTGACATGTACCCCTACAATCATTCTATACACCAAATATAGTTGACCTACTGCTTATAGTATCTGAGAAACTGACATAATCACTTTAACCTTGATCACTGATCCATGAAATGAGGTCGAGGTCAAGTGAACCCTGTCTGACGACATTTAAACGTTGCAAGGAACCTATATATCAAATATAGTTATCCTATTACTTATAATAAGTGAGAAATTCACATGACAAAAAATATACATTTTTTTCATGCAGTCGCTGAACCATGAAAATGAGGTCAAGGACAATGGCCATATGACAGACAGAAATTTCATAGCATAAAGTATCTGCATACAAATAGTTTACGCCGCCGCCGCCAGATAGTAATGCCTATGTCTCACTCTGCGACTTTTGTCGCAGGCGAGACGAAAATTGATATGCATTTGAGAGGAATATTGATATCAAAGATACACGAGTTTCTTGGAATTTCAATTAAATATGAATTGTAAAACTGTATAATTGTGGTATGTGGCTAACATGTCTAATCGACCAAGAAAAGTAAATCGACTGGTCTTTACTCAAATGTTATACACAAAAAGTTAAGAAGCGCATGTTTTTTTTTCACAGGTACAAAAATAGTTCTTTAATGTGATTACTGAATTTTGTTTCAGTCGACTGACCTAGAAATCATGTACTGAAGAGGCGTGGTGGATCAGTTCTTCGAATATATTATTTCTTGTATTATTGTACCAATAGGACATAAATTATATTACTAGTTTGCCTGAACGGGGAAAAGTTGATAGAAAAATGAATACATTGCCACCCCCACCCCCTTCCCCCTTTAGGATATTTTATAACATTAAATGCACACAACCGCGTCACAATTATATGACAGACATATCGACTGAACATTCATGCCTTAAAATAGGCTTTTTACTTGACGTTTGTCATTTAGTGAATGGTAAACTTCATTAAATTAAAACACAAAATAGGAGTTGAAGCTACATGTTTAGCATTGACTAGCAGTTGACCATTAAAAGATACTTATCTTAACAAAGTATGTTTCAAATTTTAACAAGATATATTGAGCACATCGAAGTCTACACGATTTTTAATTTACCCAAAAATTGTTAATTTTGTGATTTTTCGTGCACATTTGATTTTTTTACGGACAAGGCGACATAACTCCAGAACAACATCTGACCCTAATACGGTAACAGTATAGACATGATAGAGGAGCCTAAGGAAATTTCAGTCTAGTGAGTCTTTTTAGTAACTTCAAACTTTGATCACAGATACAAAGAACTTGGCAATATTTTGTAACCATTTTTTACCATTTTAGTAAGGATGATTTAAGTTTTTTAGAATAATTATGAATAATTACCCTGGAAACAATAAGAAAAATGTGTTCATGTACTTATTAATAAAGTTTCATTTTTTTAAGTAGAAAGGCTACTTAAAATAAGAAAATGAAAGCGACTTCAAATTTTTATTTATTTTACCCAATATATTTTAAACAAATAGCACGTACATACATGTACATGTAACATATAGGGAATGATAATTGTTGGGCAAACTTTTGCATAACTGATTTTCATAGTAGATTGTTTTCTCATCAAAATAACGGATTTTGTGCAAAAAGTTTGAAATAATCACATTTTTCAACCCAAAATTAAAAAATCAGTATTTTTACTCCGTTATGTGAATCATAATGTCTGTGTGAAAAAAGATTTGAGTTTTTTCTACTGATTTCAGCCACTGGATTTTCATTTTACAAAATGTGTGTCGATTTTCTTCTCGATTTTCCGGAAATTTAATTTAACCCTCTTTTGGAAATCTCTATTTTCAACCATTTCAAATTTTATCCAAATCTCACAATGAGACGCATTAGATCAAAAATGAAGAAGCAAACCACTGTTGCCCTAATACTTACGTTTTTTAAAGATATTGCCAAGATATTCTGTTCCGAACTCGTGTCTCGTTACTTTTGTTGACTAGTATATATTCCTCTTTAAAATGGGCACAGGTATGTACAGATCACTTTTTCAAACTTTTGATTTCTATTTACGAGTCTTTATTTCCTGCTCGTATGTAATAAAATTTTATCTGTGAAAGTTATAATATTTTATCACATATTTTATTGAAATAACGCTGATTTTGCATGTGCATTAAAAGCGTAATTTACAACATGTTATATGCCCCACATTATACGAGGGCAATAACATATCTGCCCTCTCGATTTTCAAATTGCCCTTGTTTTGGGCACCTGACTGATATCGTCCTTCGGGGCCGATATCAAGGTCTATATGTGAAGGCCATGTATTAATCATAAATGATCAACAAAAGTTATCTATAATAATTACCTCATCATCCTGGCACTGAACGAAGGTCGAACATCGCTTAAAATCTTGGACTGCATCACAGCGCCCACAATGGTCAACCTTTGCTTGAGCTTTAAAACGTAATAGGAAGCAATGTTAAACGGTAAAATACATGTACATATATACATTTGTACATCCAGATAAAAGTTAAGCATCAAACACTTTTTGTATTCATAATCTATTTCTGATCTAATAGAATAGAGAATGGAAACGGGGAATGTGTCAAAGAGACAGCAACCCGACCAAAGAGCATAAAACGTTCAAGGCCACCAAATGGACGTAAACACAGCGAGAAAATCCCGCACCCGGAGGGGGGGCTTCAGCTGGCCCCTAAACAATAAAGTTTACTTGTTCAGCAAAAGGGAAGGCACACTAAACTCCGAAACATAAAAATGAACCAAAATTTAAAAAAAAACAAACAAGACTGGCAAAGGCTAGAGGTTCCTGACTTGGGACAGGCGCAAAAATGTGGCGGGGTTAAACATGTTTTGTGTGATCTCAACCAATACATTGAGTAATGTATAGACAAAACTAACTGGTATTTTGCTATTTTTCTAGTAACAATATATTTACAAAAATGGCTATTTCTGTTTAACATTTTATTTTCTTCTACCACGGTTAATGCTACGCTGGGTACATTTGATGTAGACACTTACAAATGACTTAATTATGACTCTTGAATACATGTAGTTGTCATATTGGACAGATTAAAACATCATTGAACATAGACAGATAAAACATTCTTTAACTCACATTGCTGACATAGGTTAGCGTTACAGTTATCAGAAGCACAGCATTCGCTACAACTGATGGCTCGTTTCCGACCTATTCCAAGCTGCTGGATTATTTCACAAACCTACGTGTAAAGTATATTTACATAAAAAAATAATAGATAAGCAAATTTATCCCGACTCTTTCCATTGGCTAAAAAGTGTCCTTGAAATCACGTGATTCGCTACATGCCCCGAATTTTTGTTCTATCCCCTCTCCTCGATCTGTATCCCCCTTCCTTGAAATCACTTGATTCGCTTTCAATATTTTCTGTTAACAAATTGTTTTAAACTTTATAATATTAGTTTTTCTTTTTTTTATACCACAAAAATTAAAAGAAAAAAAAAACATACTAAAGGCCATAATATAAAAAATTCCTGATTTGAAAATGTCATCGCCGGGATAAATTCGTTATACAGTCAGTTACAGAATGTATACGGGAATATATGGGGTGCCTGAAAAAATTTCTTATCGGGTCTCGGCTGACGGCTCGCCAGATACGAAATTTTTTCAGGCACTCCATATATTCCCATTTCCCTCCTGTAACTGACTTTATAACTAATAATAATTTTCCGAACGAAAAAACAACATGAACTTGTCAAATAGACACGAATAAGTTAAGTGTTACATCAATTTAATAATCATAATATTTTCAAAGCCAAATAATAGGATAATACTTTTAAGCCATGTGGTTTCTATATTCGTGCATTATTGGAATTTTTTATGGCAAAGATGAAAATTAAAATATATAGCCCTTAAATATTGGGGAAAAATAAATCTTAATACTCTTCTGTAACCCCAAAAAGATGTATTACCTGTTTAGCTCTGCAACCTCCATTAAATACGAGATCTAACGTTGTTGTTGTGCTTCGTTCTAAGTAGCACTCCTGAAAAGTACAGGAAAGCTTATACCTTATTACATAGACATTTACATGTATAAATAATCAAAATATGATAAAACCACATGTCCTTAAAAACTGCGTATCTCATGTATAATATAAAGACTTACACAACTGTTATAAATCAATTGTTGCTAGTACATATCTCATATCAAATAATTTGTGCGTACTAGTAGAAGAAATCCTAATCTTTGCGAAAAGGAATGTTGAATCTTTGAATCCGGATTTCATTTCATTAAAAAGCGAATAAAGCATACAATTAACAATTAAAATATCCAATAAATAATGTGATGCATAGTCTATCTAAAGCCATATTAATTTTACAATTCAAAAAGATCATTGTAGTATTAGCCTTCATTCATGTATGTCGAGGCATACATATCATGACAGGAACTAACTGTGTCTGTGCCAATTTGTATGTAGATACAATAATTCAGAAAGGTGCATCATTCTAGTTGTATTTGATCCTCTCATAAAAACGGGAAAGTTATTTCTTGTTGATCCCAAATCTTAGAATGTTCTTGATCATAATACATAGCCTTTCAACTTAAACTGCAACTGTATTAATAAGTACATGAAAACAATTTTCTTATTGTTTCCAGTGTAAATATTCATAATTATTCTAAAAAACGTAAGTCATCGTTAATAACATGGTAAAAAATGGTTACAAAATATTGCCAAGTTCTTTGTATCTGTGATCAAAGTTGCTGAAAACACTCATAAGACTGAAATTTCCTGAGGCTCCTCTATACTGTTACCTTATTAAAGGCAGATGTTGTTCTGAAGTTTTGTCGCCTTGTCCATAAAAAATCAAGTATGCACGAAAAATCATAAAATTAGTTATTTTCGGGTAAATTAAAAACAAACGTGTCGACTTCGATGTGCTCAATATATCTCCTTAAAATTTAAAACATACTTTGTTAAGATAAGTATCTTTTAATGGTCAACTGCTAATCAATGCCTAGTACAAAGCCTATAAAACATACACAAACATGAAAAACCGACTCAAAGTGTAATCAAGAAAGACAATCCTTGACAACGTCGTATTATAAATAAAACTCAATAAAATCATAAGATTAGATTGTACCTCTAATTTGTCATCACAATCAGCAACTTGAGTACAATACTCAATTTTCGATGCTTGGTCGCATTTTAGGCATCTGAGTGCTGAAAATAAGTAAGATACACTTATATTTACCTTTTAAATGCTTTATGATTTTTTTTTCGGATTTTCTTTCACAACAAATTTGATGTATGTGCTTATTTATCCCTTCTTTTTTCATGCATGTACAACAATTTGATGACAAAGTAAAAATTAAGGGAATCTTAAAAGTTAGGAATTGTGATGTTTCAATACTGAAATTGAAAGTCCTCGCCAAAAAAGAGGGTAGATTCAGAAACATACATTAGGTATTGACAGTGTACCCGTAATACATGTACTTTATATAGACATCTACATGTACATGTACAGGTGAAGACGCAGCGATATAATAAATTCTTTAATACCAACTTTGAATCACAAGATGTGCACATTTCGTCGATTTATGAACTCACCAGTTGATCTCAAAGCCTAAAATATTGAAAACTAAAACAATAATAAAAAAGTTAAAGTGCAAATCAAAAATTCCAAAAATGAGCAAAAGGTAAAGCCAAAACCAGCGATATTCACGAAGAAGAGATACTCTTTAGTTTTCACACGTGAATCCAGGGTTTACATGTATAAAGTATTTCAAATTACCCAATCTACGTTTACTTATTTGTAGGAAGGTAGGAAAAAAAAGATATAAACTTATACATGTACCTATTAATGTACAGTTCAAATCAAATGAAAAAATGAAAAAAATTAAATATTTCCAAGTTAGCTTTATTTCTTCAGTACAGTAGATATGATTCACACAGATTTACGTAACTATAGAATTTACTTAGTACAAATAAATGAAACAGTATTTATTGATTTTCATTCTTTTTAAAAGATACATATATGAAGGGATATGATGGATCTATTTTTAGCCTGAATTCTCTATATGGACATGGAAAACTTTATTGTACGGAATAACACTTCATTTGTGTGTTATTGACTGATTTAGAACTGCAACCGGATTGACTTTGTTGAGCTTCAAGACGGGTGTCGTATACGGAGCAGGAACTGCTTACCCTTCCGGGGCACCTAAGTTCACTCCTGGTATTTATAGGAGTTCGTATTGTTCATTGTTTATTAGTTTTACGTGTTTATTTCTTTTGCTTGTGGTTGTTCATTTGTCTTCCCGGGTTTGTCTATCTAAATTGCGTTTTTTGGTTTGCTCCTTAGGTATATTTGTCTTTTTCCGTCTTAAAGTGACATGTCTTTAACACAAAGAAAAAATAGCTAATCCAGTTGTCTTTTGATTTTGTTCCTATAGACTTCTCTCTCTCTTTCTTTTATTATTGCCGATGTTCTACATTACTTATATGCAGTTTCAAAATATATAAATTATGTATTTATGTTTGGGTAGTTGAAGACTTCTAGATATTTCCTGTGTACAATGTATATAGAGAAGTATTAACTGTAAATTTATTTCCATGGCACATATTGTACATGTAATCGGTTTGAAAAAAATGTGATTACATTCGACAAATAGCTTTTACAATGTGAATCCATGTTATTTGAAGTCTATATATTTTTTCAAACTTACCAGACCCAACATTCAGCACAGATGTAAGCATTAACAGTATTACCCCTGTAATAAGATGTGTATTTCCCCAACTGTTAATCAAATTACATAAATACTATACATTCAAAATTGCCTTTGGTTCTTTAATAAGAATTGTGGAATTTATAACGCACAGGTCCTCGTGTATTCAGTACGCATGTTATTTTCAATAATTTACCTTTAATTGTAAAACCACTATCCCACTTTCAATGATGTTATATTTTTTGAATGAATATTCTCCAGAACAAAAATTCAGCATACATGTTTTAAACACATTAATAGATATTGTATGATACCAAATACTGTAGGACAACAGATGGCTGACTAAGATACAAAACGGTTTTCTGTTGTATTTTCTGAAACATTGATAAAACGACAAATTTGAAAAGCATGACTTACCAATTGATTGGTTTTTCATTGTCAGATCTACAATGGTAAATATGTCTTGCTTATTATTTTAACTGTTTTGCTCATTATTTTAATTCATATTTAGGAATAAATCGTAATAATGTTTCACATAGTCATAATTATATATTTATGTGAATTAAAGAGACATAAAACAATAAAACATACTGAAGTTGTTGCCAAAAAATATCGTGGACTTCCAATAAGCAGTTTAGGAAATATGGTATGTTTTGATCTTGAAAAACATTCGACTTAAATTGTTCAGGCATTCTCGATATTATGTGACTCAGTATATTATATATTGTAAGTAATCTTTCATAAAATGTTTATAAATTAAATGTCACATACATTTATATAAAAAATGCAGAGTTTTATTAGCAAATGATCTAATTTTCACTTCATCTATCTAACCATATTTGTGGGTCAATACAATTTGTTGAGAAGAAATCTTTGCCATAAATGCATATATTCAGAGAAAGTATCAGTTACTAACAAAAATATAGTATCTCTCTGACAGTGTCAATGAGGGCTTTCCTGTTTACGTTGGTTTGTAGCAATCTGTTAGATAGATGGGAAATGCATATTTTAAGAAACCCAAAAGTAAGTTTAATATCAAAGTCGTTTATGTTTTATAATGTAAATACAGATCAAGAGATGAGCGTATGTTTTGTATATGTGCATCGAATATGTAAAAGCAATTTCATATCATTGGGACCATGGGTCAATAACTCAAAATTACTGGAAGATATGATCTGAAAGGCCTGTTGTACAGTTTTAAAAGCTCATTGAAAATGAAAGATGTTGTAATCTATAATTTATGAAGTTGTAATAGATCTAGTGTTGTTATGTCATGTATGTAAATGTTTCCATCAGCACTTGTTCTCAAACTAAAACAGTATATAAAGAGACATAATTTTACAAATTTCTATTTACCTTTATTTCTCTGGTTCTCAGTACATGAATGATAGCTGTACTCAAAGACATAAAGATAAGAACGGATAAGCGTGTCAATTAACGTGCCTTTCATTTTGTTAGAATACTTGACATGTGGAAATTGAGATTATGTTTTAAAACAAAATTACAATAGAAACTTTGAGTGACTTCTTACTACATGCACGTGTCATTCTAGTTATCGCATAAATGCATTTTCTGAGTTCTAACGTCTCTTGGTCTAATTAATGAAGACTCACAGAAAGATTAGTTTCAGCTAATGAGGCAATCCATAAATAAATACTGATCTTTTTTATTAATGTATTTATTTTCGTCACTTTCATTCTCAGACTTTACTGCTGTCACGTATCACGACTGCAAGATAAACAGATGTGCGCAAGTGTAATTAACAACTTATCATGAGTATTATATGTAACAGATTAGTAAATTCCTCCATTCGTCCTTTTTTAAAATTGTTGATCCATACAAGCAAGCTAAAACCTTCATATTAATAACGCATTTTTGAGTGTGTGTGAGTTGGTGTGTGTTTTTGTGTTTTCTGTATAAATGTATGTGTATATCTCAAAAGATGCTTCAAGTATGCCTATATGTAAATGTTTATACCCTGATGTTGTTTTTGGCATTGTAAGGGTTAAACACTAATCGATAAATCAATCAGTTAATTTTGTATCGTAGCTAAAAAGATATATGGTATATGTCTGAGTACGATTGTTTATATGATTATCAATTTCAAATGAAAGAAAATTCTGAAAATATGAAAGATGACGATAAATGTTATTTTTTGTTTGTTAATCGTTTCATGTAATGAAAAAGTAGAAAGAAAACGCTGGAAACGTGAAATGCGGTGATTGTAGCTTTTCGGGTCAGACGATCTGGCAGTTTTGATTGAACAACATTTGTTACAGATGACGCTAATATAGTTCGCTTAATATGTATAAAAAGTGTTTATGGGAGCGTAAGCATCTCGTAAACCCTAGAATTGGGAAGATGTAATGTCAGATGATGCTGCAAACTATGAATTGGAAAGGCTCTTTTGAAGAAAGAAATTAGAACTATGCTGCTCAAAAATAATAAATGAAAACAATTTAAACTATGTGTAGGAGGCACCTCTAAGATTTAGAAGATAGAAAACAAACAAAGCATGATTTTAAGCTAAGTTAATTAAGCCATTCAGGTTTTGTTCTTTATACAAGCAGCAGAATAAAACAAATTGTATACAAATGTATCTGCAATTAATCAGCATCTTCAGAACTAAGGGAGATCAAGATAATGTTCGTGGAAAAAATTCCCTCTAGTCTATGCCAGTTCCTTACTATGTGGAATTCTTTTGAGAACTTTTGAGTCAATTTGAAGATCAAAATTTGTATCAGTGATTTTTTATTGCTCCATTTACTTTTCTTTGAATTTTCAGGAAATTCCCAAGGGAATAGTTCGCCAAGAACTGGCATGAAATTGATACTAAGAAATTTGCAGATATAATATTATTTAAAAAAAAATTTTTGACCAGAAACTGTCTTACTGGTCATTCAATCAGTGAAGGGCACCCATATATTTGTTTACAGGAAAGAGTTGGAAATAATATAGAAAACAGATTCAGTAACTGAATAATCTGAAACTTTTATTTATTTATTTATTCGAAACAACCCAATTGATTCAACCATATTTTTTTTGTCTGTGTGCAATGTAGATATCCAAAGCCTACCAAGGACATTATTGTTTGGAGGGTTGTTTTACCACCCTGGCTAATGCTTAAGATGTGTGTTTCGTCATATTGAAAAAACAACAATCCAGATATTTACTCAAGTCGTTACTACGACAGTGTATATGTAAATAATTCTTTCAATCTCTAGACGTAGGCTTTAATGTTTTGTCATTTTGCATTTTAATTGCTATCAAACCATTGGGGTTATTGTTTCAATATAGCACATTATTCGCCTTAAGCACTACTGATGAAACTTGATTTGTTGAAATGTGCATATATTCTGATCGAAAATAAATTTTCAATCACCTTACCTGCTGCCTCATATACTGGTACAAACGTACATTTTATTTTTCGCTAAATTTCTTTAAGTGCACTCTGAATATTCTATGATTTTCGAAATTTTATAGTTTCATTTAAGCTGCAGATGCAAAAATATTTGTTTGATAGATTAAAATGCAATTCTGTAAAATAGATAACAATAATAAATATGCAACCTTCAATTTTAATCACGTTTTGATTATCTTGGCGCAGTATTCGAAACTAAGTACCACAATTTTGACAAACAATACCCTGGAGACAAAAAAATGAACAGATGTCATTGAGACAAATTCTAGACACATTTAATTGAACGAATGAAGAAAAAAAAAACTTCAACTTCATTTTTCGCTGATGCAAAATGAACTAAATATAACAAATTCCAAGGAAATACTGTAAAATATGTTCTTCGATAGTTTTCACAATAAGTATGTTCAACATTCAAGAGATTTTTTTAATTTCGTTGCACTCTTATCATACATTTGCACTTGCAACATCTGTTTTGTCTACAAAAAAGAAATATAATTATTGTTTACGAATAAAACAAAATATATTTATGAAGCCTTATCTAATTTCAACAATGAACACACGAATTCTATTGGTGGTTGTCAATAATAATTTTGAGAAACGGGGTTTGAAGTATCGGGTAAACACTTCGAGATGTGTGATATATATACATGTAAAATGGTAATTTAGAATGAAATAAAATGGTTGTGTTACAAGCGCAAAAAAATGTGAAAAGAATAATTGTTGGAGCATAAATCTTTTAGTCCCCTCAATAAGGAAGCATTTTATTAAATATAGTATTTTTTTTTTGTTTAAATACAATATTATACATTTGATTTTATCGGTTATTTGGGTGATTATATACATGTATCTTGAATATAGTAGTTTGCTAGATATTTGTAATTAGGGGCTCAAATGGTTAACATTATAAGTCTTAATGAAGATAATCTAACGCAAAGCCAAATCTTCTAATTAAGTTTACACGTGTAAAATCTGGGAGCTTAAAGAAACCTTTTGGCGTGATCTGTCATCTAAACATGCTGCTTATAGCATACCATCTCTTCAATACAATCATTATATTTCTTATGAACAACTTACTCAAACCACAAAGGAACACATTACAGGGTACTCCTCCACCATTGTCTTTCGAACAGCATTCTGAACAGCTAACAGAATCGCGCTTGATAGGGCCATCGCGTTTTCCTACTGGAGATGTGAGCAGCTTACAGATCTGTGTAAAAGACCAATCGTATTTTTCAAAAAATGTGACTCCTAGTACATGTACCATCTATAATAAACATATACATGTAGTTACAGTTATGACAAGTCTGTTTTTCTTTGTAAGGGAGTGCACAGATGTATATAGTCAGAACCCTTTTTATTATGTAAATAAATGTATCATTCAAATAATAAAATATACCGCCTAAAGTATAATGAAGTAATTAATTTTGGTTATCGTCTTGCACGTACTCAATGCATTACGTAAGAATTATGTATCGCAGCAACTGTCAAAAACAATAAAAGCACCATAAAATTAGGGGATAACTGTATTTTATTTTATCAGTTGCCGACGTAAACCGCTGGTTTCACCGTCGCAAATTGACGTAGCGGAGCCAGGTAAACGGATATTTGCAATGGTAAAACCACCGGTAAGTAAACAGGAAACGTCAAATGCGTATGCGCAACGTTGTCGTCAATGGTTCCGAAGGTAAACCGTGGATTTTACGCTGGACGTTATCCAATCAAAAAGGACGTTATATGTTATGTTGCATTAAAATTATAATTGTTTTCCAGTAATACACGTTTGTGTTTCTCATTAACATGAACCTCACATATGTCTTTTACCAAACCGTGATAAAAAGAGTCGGTTATTTTATATTTTTGCAATATATAGTTTTGATATTTACCTGCTCTGAGCGACATCCTGCGTTATAGCGTACTGTCAACTGTTTCGTAATAATAACCTCTGTATAACATTGCTAATGGAAACACAAAAACTAAATATAGTAAATACAAATAATTTCACTATTTATAACTATTCAGTTACCTCAGTGCAAGAGGACGACATTTCTTACTGATCTGTTAAGCGCATTATTAAGTGTGCGCTATATATTATTGAGGTTATTTCTTCAAAAGCCCCCAATTTCTTAGTCAGTCCAATATTCTTGTTTATCGAAAGTCATTTTATAAATCTTATATATATATATATATATATATATATATATATATATATATATATATATGTTAATAACAAAACGAGTTGTTGGTGAATCACCAACAACTCGTTTTGTTATTAACATTTTTATTAATATACAGCTGTACACTGTACAATTAACATTTTATATATATATATATATATATATATATATATATATATATATATATGTCTGTAGTAATTAAAATAAAATACGTACATGTATGTTGCGAAACAGCTCATATCACAGGATAAACAAAGGAATATAATTATATGGGAGTTTTAAGACGTTAAAAGTGCTTCGAATGACAAAAAGGTTAAGGTAAAAACACTCAAATACATGTAGATATTGAGCATTTCTACAGTCAAGATAGCAAAGCTTTCAAATGTCGAGCCCTGGGGTTTTAGTTTGTTACATAATCTTCCAAATGCATTCCATAAAATCGAAGGTGTTTTTCGTCAATCAATCAGCGATCAAGAGCAATAATAAGTGGATTATCATTTTTATCATAGAGATATCTTATATATTTAATAAGATATCTTTATAATCAGTTAAATAAGATATCTATATAAGTTAATAAGATATCTCTATTTGTTTATAAGATATCTCTATTAATTTATAAGATGTCTCTATTAATTTATAAGATATCTCAATTAGTTTATAAAATATCTTATTTAACTAAATAAGATATCTCGAAATTGAATAAATATAACAACGGCGTGCCATACATGAAAACCAATCGACACACCTGTCTAAATAAAGAAAAACTAGATGGTGAAATACACAGTAGACAAATTTATACCTGTTCATTCCTGGAAATATTTTAAACGAAGTTATAAGTGCTAAAAAGATCCCACAAACCTCAGTCGGATTCCTACATACTGCTTCTTCGTGAGCTCTACACTGAGTTATGGATTCAGCATTATCACATTTGATGCAGTTTAATCCTGAAACTTTAGTACATTCTTATACATTATTTGGTATCAATAGATTTTGATTTATGTATAAATACATACCTATACATGTATGAAAAAATTGTTTATATTGCTAAATTTATATAAAGCAAAGGTATACATGTAACATTGTACAAACAACACAATTTATTGATTCTTCTTTATAAACTTCAGCATAAATTATTAAACAATTGAAAATTTCTTTTTAATGGCACATTTTCTGAAATAACTACTAACTGTCAATGATTTCTATTGTTTGTTTGTCGTTGACCGAGATGTTTAGTCCCACCACATTGTATATGTACATGTAGCTACACATGTACCAAGCCAGCACCTTGTATTTTTAATCTTTGGCTCTAGATCATCTTTTATTACATATTCAGTACATGTATATCGAATATGTTTTGGAATTTGTGATAACGTATTGAAACTATTTCATACCATTGTTTTCTATGCTTATAAAATGATGACCCAGGTTAAAAACCACGCCATGTCACGAGCAACCAATTTCAATCTTCTCCCAAGTTCAATCACACGGGATGTTGTCTTTTTTCATATTTGGAGAATGTAATAGTAGGATCGAAGTTAATTATTCGTAGTATATGAATGAATACACAATTATACTACTGATAAGATATATTAACAAGCAGCATGAAAAACACAAATAAACAGTAAATCTTGAAAATATTGTTATCAATATCATTACATACCTTCCGTGATTAAATAGGTGGCCAGAAATATACATGTTATTAAAACAACTGAAAAATAAGTGGTACATTCGTGATTCAAGTGAAAAAGTGATGCATCATTTTATGTAATTGAAATCAGTAATAATCAAATTAAATAACAATATCACATTAAGCCAATAAGTACAAATAGGAAAAAAGAAGGTTCTTTTTAACAAATATAAATAACAAACATGGAACGTGCTGTTTTAGTTGAAAGCACTGGTAGACAGGGCACCAAGGATATCGTAAAATTCTGAAATTATTTGTACATTTGTTACGCTCCTTAGATACTCACTGTTCTTTACCTCCATTATGCTGTCCCTTCTTATCCAACGGTTTCAATTCCACAATACTTATAGTAGTGAATGTAATTTTAATATTACAATATTGTAAAGATCTATAACTAAGAATCGATAAGACCTCACTTCAAGAATTACATGTATACTACTGTCACAAATAAGAGATAAAGGACTAAAATAAGTTTAAAACCATTTATTTCTTTTGAATTTGATTTCAGTACAAAATCATCAAACTATCGGTTACAATTTTAAAGTGTTAAATGGGTGGAATGTATACACTTCCGGAACACCTGCTCGCACTTCCGGTTTTCATCTTGCAGTCAGTAGTCATTCAAAATCGATACAAAGCAATTTAGATAAATTCAGTAAGATAAACATACATAGGCACTAGTTTGTGACATTGTTATCTTTGTTTTATCTGAAAATTGAAACAATAAGACTAGAATAATTTTCATGTATCGAAATAACACACACTACTGCTATTTTCTGTGTAATTACATGTAGTCATGACAAAGCCTGAAAACTACTGAAAATAAACAAAAACATTCTACAATTGAAATATTTTATAATCATGCAGCTGGAAAACGTTTTCATCCATTTAAAAAGTACAAACAGTCGAATGAAAATGAGTCAGAAAATTTTAAAAATGATCGAATAGACTTCTGGATCTGGTTTATTTTGAAAATGTTACTTGGCTTCGCTAAGAACTTTTTTGCGTTACAGACATGCCAGTGTATTCTTCTCCTTTAGAAATAGTCCAGCGTAAATGTGACATGGCCTGTCTACAAGGATCCTGTGGGTGCCTATATGATTTGTTTGTAACAATGTTTCAGAACTTCGTTTTATTCAACAGAATAGCACTAAATATCTGCCCGCCACCTTTCCTATAACTCTTGTTGGAAAGACCATTATTATGATTTTCAACAAAGGCCTTAAAATTGCATAATTAACATAATATTCTATTTATGGTGGTACCTAACACTACAGGGAGATAACTCTGAAAAATCAGCTAAACGTTTTAATAACGTTGTGTTGTTAATGGAATATTAAGCTTTTCAATGATCAATATTAGTGTTTGTCAAACTGCTATACAATCAGTGTAATTTTTCTGATGAATTGGTTGGTTCAAATGTTTTGAAATTTTAAAATTTTTGTCAATGGGTCAAAGTAAATACTTTTTCAAAATTTTATGAAAATTAAACGAGCCAAATTAATTTTAGTGAAAGTGTTGGGTACCACCTTATACAACATTATTAGATTCGTTTAATGATTACTGCTATCAAGAGAGCCCTGCTTTTGTTAGATATATGTACAAGAGGACTGTCAGTTTCAATTGTGGGCTTTTTATTGCAAAGTATTTTCATTCGCAAGGCATTGTATCATATACGTTCGATTACCCCTAACCATTTAAAACAAACTCATTTTTTGATAGATGTTAAAAGCCTAACACAAATCAAAGAAAGGTCACTTATTAAATATAATATATAAAACATTAATGGTTTTCTATTTGTTGAGTAAATAATCATAAAGAACTATATCCTGTTATTTAAAAAAAAGTTTATTTTACAAATTGTGGACATGAATTCAACACTGAATATCTGTAGTAATGGACGTTTTACAAACGTTTTTGTGGTTATAGGACACGAAAATCTTTATATGTTTTACAAACCAAATACCTTTTAAAACACTTTTAGCACAGATTTAATTGTTATTAATTTTTTATATCATATTACCCGATAATGTTCAATTAGTACATTGTAGTCGTTTTAGAAAAATGTATTATCAATCTAACCATGCTAACTGTAAGGCTTAAAACTTTAAAAGCTGTTTTTCAAAAGTTCAGCTAAAATTACTGTATGTATTTTGGAATCCACATTACCTGACACACGGGTGTTATTTCTATTTCGTTTGAAGAAATATGGGTTTCCTTAACTGGATGTCAATGAATATTTTTATTCTCAGTGAAATAATTTTTGCAAGTTATTCTTATCGCGTAATTGATATGTCATATGATTATGAATTAAACACGAAATTTCCAGTTTCATCACCGTCAGCGATAATTGTAAATTCATTTACAGACTGTTCTCTACAATGCCTGGCTGTTGATTGCTGTGCTGCAAACTATCAGGAATCTTCGCGACAGTGTTTCCTCTTTGACAACGGAAATTGCTATTTTAACTCTGAATCAGCTGTTGGATGGAAAAGCTTGCGCGTGAAAACACGTAAGTATTTTATTTTATTATATTTTGTTTGTTTATTTATTTTTATTTTTATTCATTTGTTTTGTTGTTGTTCTTGTTAGTGGCCCTTTGACTGTTCTTGGGAACTGCTGCTACTGTGCAAACCTTAGAAGCAATTACGGGCTACTTCTTGCATCTATTAAAATCATCTTCGTTTTTTCTTCAAAATGCAATAATTTCAAGAAGGATTTATGTTCGCGGAGATGAAATGTTATTTCGCGGTACTAAAGTTTAGAAATATGTTTAAAATTATGTATTTTTCTGAAAGAAAACAAATAAAAAAACCTTTACACAATATCAAAGAACTCGTCGTAAAAAGATAATTAAAGATCCGCGATATTGTTTTGAAGGTTTTTCATTAGTATTATGAATATTCTCGACTATAAATTAAAAATTCTATACAATACCGTTTATGAAAAATTCGAGTGTAACAGTACGTCTTTATCACATTTGTCAAAGAATTGTAGTTTTTGTCGTAAATTACCAGAAAGCACATTGATTTTATTTACAGATTTTCTGTTGGTTTTAACTTCGTAATTTTATGTTTTATACATATAAATATTTTACCTATTGGTCGATACAAGCACAAGACATAACTAAATAGATTACATATATTTTATTTAGTTTGGTACTAGTAATACAATGTCCGTTTCAGTTTCCTTTTTATACATATGTCTTTCCATACTGCTTTTCCTCTTTGCACCAGGGGCCTCGGTGGCCGAGTGGTCTAGGTAGTTCGTCATGACTACTAATGATCACTAGCCTGTCAACACTGAGATTGTGAGTTCGAATCTCACCCGTGGCGGGGTGTGTTCGACTCCGATCTAAATTGACAAGGATTGCCAATTTTCCTACCGAAGGTCGGTGGTTCTCTCCGGGTACTCCGGCTTCCTCCAACAATAAAAACTGACCGCCGCGAAATAGCCAAATGTGCTGAAAAAGGCGTAAAATCCCCAACAAACAAACAAACAAACTTTGCACCCTATGTGTGTGTACAGAAAGATCCTGATATACAGTATCAGGTTCAAATAGCATAATGATAATATCCGATTTCAAATATGTTGCCTACAACCATGACAACAATTTCATTTGTATCCCCTTGACCTAAACTTTTGAAAATCAAATATAATCTTTAAAATATTGTGCGCAAAGAGATCAAACGAGCCAAAACAAGAGACCGTGAATATTGACAGAATTGGCTAAGATATCCGCACCTTAAAAAAAATGACCGTTATATTTTTAGGAGGATAATAATTGAACCACAAGTTTTAACCAAGAATTTCATATATATATATATATATATATATATATATATATATATATATATATATATATATATATATATATAGTATTTTGTGTTTGGTCCTATTTATAGATTTATAGTCTTTCCGATAATTAAGGACATCACTACCATTACTTTGCGATGATGGAACATCTTGGACATTTAAACTAATCACGCCAATTAAGATCCAGATACCTTAAAAAGATACATATACAATAATCAAAAGTTCGAATTTTATCAAATGACATTTTAAAAAAAGGTAGCAATCTAAAAATATTGTCAAGATCCACAAGGGCTTTTTACAATCAACTACCAGCAGTTGCCGAACTAAATTCTTTGATACCAACTTTGAAGCACATGTGCACATGTTGCACAACAGAATCAGTATGTCTTGTTTATTAAGATAACCGTTAATTTTGTATTTTCAGCAAAAAAGACACTCTTTACCCATCAGTTGAACTGGAATAAGGCTCAGGTATGTCATTAAGAGGCTACAGTATTCTTCTTTGAAAAAAAAAACATTAGAAACTTTTTGAAATCGGAACAAAATGCAGTTTAGCAACGACCATTTGATTCTTATGGCGGGTAAAGAACGAACACTAAGAAAAAAGATCCAATATTTGATAAAAAGAAATCTCGCTCCAGAGTTTGAGAAAAAAATTCAGGAAATTGTATTACCTGGAATCAAATTCTACTGGAAATGAACGAAACTTTTTATGCAGGACCGACCCAAAAAAAATCTAAAATACTGCAACAAATTATTAAAATGGGTCTGCTGTATTGCATTGTTAAAAGGTTGCCTTGTCTTATGATTTCATTTTGGTGGGCTCTTCCCACTGTCTTTGGCATTCTGTTGCCAGTATATATCTAGTAAGGTTTATATGCGACCATATGTTTAAAATGAACAACTTGGTTTATGTGGGTGAAATTTGAAATAAACCTGTTAAAAAACAAAGTTATAGAACTGAGAAAAAATTTCCAAAGTTAAACTTAAATATCATTCTACATTATTATCCGAGGAGAGAGTGGGATTGGGTTGATAAATTTTGCCACCCTAACAATTAATATTTGTTTCAATTTGCAGGAATATTGTACCACATGGGGAGGACGACTCGCCACAGTATCTTCAAAATTTGAACACGAGTACATAAAAAGTTTAACCAGTCGTAAGTCAGATAAAAGTAAATTAACTACATGTACAGTATGCACCATTCCTCTGCTCCTCTTTTCGCGGGCATATTCGAATATTGTTACGAGCACTAAATAATGATAAACCACAACACGACGAAATAATATAGAACCATGTTAACATCTGACGATACATGTATATTGACGTCAATAGAAATAAGCTTGTAAGATATGCCTGAAAAACGTACTGGCTCTGTTTTCCCACTTCCAGTCCGTATGCATAAAATTCTAAATACATGTTTGATCCTAAATTTTGTTAAAATTGTAAAATCCTATGTGCAAACAGAAAATTTTTCACAAAATTTGATTTTCTTGAATTTGAAGTCAAATACTGAGTGTTAATGCAGATATTCAGAAGGTTCCGAAGTTCAGAAAGTGGTGGCCTCCGCCTCACACAAACAACAAATGTAAAAGCCTGATTTATAAATATTCCTTGAGAACGGAGTATGGAACTTTATTTAATTCTTTTGTAGGTCTTTCATGGAACGTGTGACTTCTCATTCTCTTTCCTTCTCTCTCTCTTTCTCTCTCCCTCTCTATCTCTCTTCTATAATAGTATTTCTTATAACAAGTAGTTCAAAGACCTTCAGAAGTTCTTGACAATTTTGAAAAGGAGATGTTAGACTTGTATAACTTTGAGTTTAAGATATAAACCGCTCTTGGTTTGTTACTTCGAAAAAGAAAATAAACCTTTCTATCTTCTTTCCAGAGTCAGTTTGGATCGGTGGAACAGATTCTTATCAGGAAGGTGTCTGGACTTGGAGTAACCCAACTAAACCAATGGCACGTGTCTTTTGGGAAGATATTCTAGAAGAACCAAACAATCGTTGGAATGAAGATTGCCTTTGTTACTACAATTTTGGTTACATATTTGCCTGGGCCGATTTACCATGTAGTGATGCATTTCAGTTTATTTGTGAACAATAAACAAAAGTGTGGTTATTCCCTGATTTTATTCTCGTTATATTATGCATATAAGATGGTCAATTGTAGTTACCGATTAAAATGTTATTGTACATTTAGCTAAAATATGGTCATCACCGAATAAGACAAATACTACAATAACGAGTAACACAAATCACAGGCATTTAACAAACAGAGATCCAACATGTCCAAGGTTGTGATTAGGTGTGGATACTTTCCAGAGGTAGAATTAACGCCTATTTGCAAGTACTCAAACCTCCAGTTACACGTACTGTATCTATCGTCTGGAACTGGATGTTCAACTACTCGAAGTTTAACCGAGAGTTTAATTTTAAATTAAATTTAATGAATTTATATATTTAATTCAACCCTCTGGTTAAATAAGTTGAACAACTACGTACTTATGTATAGCATATACATGTTGTACGCATTACAAAACCAAATATCGGTGGAATATTTTATCGTGTTTGGTGTTTCGTTTTTTTTTTTTTTTTTTTTTTTTTAGCAGTGAGATTTAATGTAATTTTTTTAATTAATATGATCGACAATGTGATATCATTATTATTGCAAACAATGCGGCATTAAACAGGCAGCATTGCCCATCATTTAAGATTCAAAATAATAAATACAGGCAACAATTTTGAATTCGTAGTAAATTAATGCTAAAAACATTTAATAAACGGAATGTACACATTTAATTTTTTCCACAAAATGTTATGCTAGAAACTTTAGTTACAGACATTCTTGTAGAAAAGTAACTAACTGACTAATGTATAATTTGCTTATGGTCTTTTGGAATCCCTAAGGTTTCATTCGCGTTAGATGATTCTGGCTATTCTTTATTTTAAGAAGATCATTTGTTATAAACAGTTAAAGCCGTGATTGAAAATAACGTTGGAACAACCATAGAACTCACTTTTATTGCGAGAATGTACAAATGTTTTTTGCTCTTTGTCTTCGTCGTGCATACATCATAAGGGAATAGTGACAGTACAGTGTTTATTAAATTGATTTGCCTGTGATTGCTTGTTACTTTTGTTATATTGAACTCTTCTGACTGTGACCTTAAATCAATAGATGTCATTTAATCCACATCTAATAAGGAATTTCGTTCCGATATTTACCGTCTTGAATTCGCAATTTGTAGAGATATAATCAGATTAAAGGATGTTTCCCTCGTAAAACTTTTGTCAGGTTCATAAAGGATATGGAACAAATTGTATAAGTTTAACTAAGAAAAATGAGGTAGGAACTTGGTAGTGGGAGAGAGAATATTAAGAATCGGGGAAGTTAGGGAGTTTTCACTAATTTTTGTAACACTAAATTGTACAGTTGAGATCAGTTCTAACCTCTCAACTATTCTGTCAGAGAGGACTGTTCTAAAACCATTCTAGAACGGTTCTAGGGTAGAACCAACCATGTCATTAATGGTTCTAAGGCAGAACCGTCATAAATTGTTCTAAGGTAGAACTGTCATAAATAGTTCTAGGGTCAAGCGCAACTATATCGGTCATAATTAGGTTAGGTAACACTGTTTAGACTTATTGACTAGTTACCCAATTATCTTGTACTGGTCCTGTTCATACCAGGCATTTATCGTACTTCGATAACTCTGTATTGATTATAGATGCACCCATCGTCTTCACTTTAAAATATTTTTCATTTGAAATATGTAGTAACATTTCACATGGATTGAAATTGTCACATTAACTTATAATATGAAATTTATCACCAATTATACAAACTGGCAAAAGTACATAATAACATGTACAAATGACGTAATAAAGGGTTATGGTGCAAGTTTTTTTTCATTTTTTAAGTCCCTTATTTGATTTTTATCTGAGTAATTTTAATTAACATGCTGTGTTTTTCAGGTAATTATAACTAATTAACGATTTGACATGTATATTGTACCTTGACTGTCCGGATGTTTATTGTTCCAACCCTTAATTAAGGTACACATGTACATTGTATGTATATAGGTAAACCGTTTGCTAACCAAAAACAGCGTGATTTCATTTTAACGCTACATTTTTTTTTATAGTTAATGCAGCATTTTAATAAATGTATGTGTGTAAGGGGGATTACAAAGAATGCAGAGATGAAATATAATTTCAAATGTCAGATAAGTAACATTTTAATTTATTTTAAATTAATAATTCTTTTTTTTTTGTATTTATATATTGTGAACATTTGACATATTATATAATTAATTCTATTTACTCGTATGAACGATATTTACTTTTAAGACAATTAAGGTAGAAGCTGATTGTGGTGGGCGCCATCTTGAATAATTTCACAACAATCGTAAAAAAATAATACATTTCAACCTTAATTTGAAGCAAGAAAAATGGGACACAAATAATTGGTCTTCACGATGATATTCTATCATATATTAACTTTATTTTATGGGGTTGGATGGTATGAAATCATCAAAATTATTTTTTGAAAATAAGTCCTTATTTTTCCCCATCTTGGAAAAATATATTGAACATTGAATATTGACGATTTTCAAATCAAATTGGAAGTAATTTCTTCAACATCAAAACTGTCAGAAGAACAATAAATTTTAAGAACTATGAATATAGATATTGGAACTATGTCCAACTATTTTTTAAACATTACAACAAGTGAAATTTTTGGGTGCGTAGAAATACCAAAGGACCTCCTTAGTGCACTAAGAACCATAAAAGTGCACTAAGGACTTGAAAGAGTAGTCCTATTTGCACAAAGGAGGTGGCACATGAAAGCTTATGTTTTTAAATACAAAATTTTAAGTTTTTAAAAATGTATTTTTATTGAATCCTGAGTTATTTGATTTTTTGTATGCACGTGCCACTAATCCTTTTATCTTTGTTGTGTCAATGTGCGCAATCAGGTGGAACCAATGCCAATAAACATAAATCGATGTATGATTAATACAGGTAAGAATATGGAGATAATACATGACAATAATAATTATAATAATAACATTTGACCTTTAATTTTGTAAATTATTATTATTTTATCTGAAATGCTATTATATAAAAAAATACGATATTATTTTTTTTATAATTTTATTGTATTAACAAGGTTGAGATTGACGATCATACAAGACATTTATAACAATAACAAAGTCATATGACTATGGTAACAAGTGTCTAAAATCTGGACCAATCAAATATTAAACGCAGAAATTCAAACTCAGTTTTCAGACTTTATTATGAACATTGTTTTCATTTAAGGACTATATTTTCTGGACAAAAACAAAATCAATGTTCGAATAAATCTTACTAACTGGTTTAATAAATAAAGACAATGATAATTTTACCGAAATACTACGAAGATTACATGAGATTTTCACAATGCTTATAATATTTCATATACACAAATAAATCTTACTAACTGGTTTGATAAATAAAGACAATGTTTATCTTACCTAAAAACTACGAAGAATACATGGTTTTTTCACGTTCCGTTTATATAAACATAAAAATGTAGCATATTTTAATATCTCATAAATATACCTCATGCAATCTTTGCAAAACCATATTGTAGTCCATAGAAGTTGGTGATCCCCATGGACGCCACATCTCGTATATAAAGAGTGTAGATAAAGTGATGCTGAATAACGTAATTTATAAAAATCCAAAAAATGTGAATGTCAAGTATTGCATGCTGCTTATTTAAATATTATCAAATTTTACTCAAAACTTTTTACAAGAAACAAATTTTCTTTTTAACTTTTTTTCGGCAATAAATTTTGTTTTCATATTTGTTTTCTTATAGTAGCTCGTAAAAACTTAAATGTTTTTTCAATTATGAACATCAAAGGCTCATACACACTTGTTTATAATATAATAACAGCTCATACCTAATGATGTTTGTTTACCTTACCGATGTTAATTGACAATCAACAATTAATCATCACTTGATTAGGTAAAGCAGTTGGCGCGTGCCCACAAAACTGCTAATAACTTATTGAATCAATAACCAATTAAAACCAAAATTGACAAAATAACATATTTTTATATGACAATTCATATTCAGCCTCCTTTGTGCATATAGCATATCTATTTCATGTCCTTAGTTCACTTTTATTACTTCTTAGTGCACTAAGAAGTCCTTTGCGGTATTTCTACACACCGGAAATATTTTGCGTAGAACAGGGCAGGGTCAGTAGTTTTATCGTAATATTCCATTGTCGTCTACGGCAAATGATGGAGAAATTAGGCCTTGCATTAAAATGAAATTGGAAGAGATTTCCGATTAATTTAAACTGGTAAAAAATGAATGTAGGAAAAAAGTTACAGGAAAAAAAGTCACGGATAAAAAGTCACAGGAATAAAAGTCACAGGAAAAAAGGTCACACTATATATTATTATATATGAAAATTGCAAACCATAAGCAACTTAAGGTCTTTTTTTATCATTTTTTCTATTTTTTTTAAATACATAAACTGAGTTTAAATGAATTATTTATTTTTTGTTAATAGTGAAAAAAAATAAAATTTTTTTACAAAACTTTGCATAGTAAAATTTTTAATTTATTTTGTTAGTATTTTATTTTAAAATGTTTTGTTTACTTATTTTAAGACATCGATCAAAGTGACCTAATTTAATGAGTATGTTGACCTACGCTCCATGATGCAACAGTACACAATCCTATACATTTCCCTGTCACTTTTGGTTGTTGAGATACTAGACATATATAACATCTGGTATTAGGTTGAACCTAAAACTTAAAACTGAACAAGGTTCAATGAAGATATGTCCTAAAACTTAACCAAGTTCAATCTCTGATTGGACAGAAAAATAATGTAATATACCAAAGAACACATTGACAATTCCATATTTCTATGTAACAGATAAAACACTATGTCATGTGTGTTAACATAGCAGATTCAAGTGTGAATACAAAATGTTTCTCACATAACTTTAAAATTAATACACATATGATGAGGAAATTGTGTTCAAAATGTATAAAAGAACATAAAACATCACAAAGGAAAACAGAAACAACAGATACATTGCCCACCAAATACATGTGACTTTATTTCCCGTGACTTTTTTCCCTACCCTTTTGTGACTTTTTTTCCTGTGATTTTTTTTCCTACCAAATTTGTGACTTTTTTTCCTGTGACTTTTTTTCCGATTACCTAAAAAATATATCCAACAAAGCAGAAATAAATGAAGTTTATCAAACTAGGTTCAACTTTATTTAAAAACAATATTTAATACACAAATCGACGTTGATTCCAACTTTCCCATTACTTCCATGCTAAATTATTGTCACTACCATAACGAGTGGTTTGGTCACGTGATTACTGGTCAAGACCGGGAAAGATGGATATAGGAACTATTCAGAACTGTCATAAATGGTTCTGGGGTAGAATCGTCCATGTCCGATAACTCTGTATTGATTATGGCACGTACTCCTCGTCTTCGCTTTTTCGAAACTTTAACAAACATCTTTTAGAAATATGTAGTAACATTCATATCGATTTTAATTTCAATATATGAAATTATCACAATAATTAATAATATTAAATTTATGACCAATTTATACAAAACTGCAAAAGTACATACATGTACATGTAATAAAGAGCTGTATGGTTTTTTTTAACCCACAAGAAAAACGAATTATTGTTTTTGTTAAAATTTGTGTGATTTTTTTCTGAAATAAATTTACAGGCAAAGAAATTTGTTCTCCGTAACATGTTGTGTTTCAGGTAATTATAACCAGGGATCATATAATACTATATACTTCATATACAGTTCCTGTTATAACTAATTAACGTTTTGACATGTATATTGTACCTTGACTGTCCGGATGTTTATTGTTCCAACCTTTAAGGTACACAGATATATGTGTATGTATACAGGTAAACCGTTTTGCTGACAAAATCAGCGGGGTTTCAAATTTTCATAACGCTACACTTTAAAATAATGCAGCATTTGAAGAGGTGTGTATAAGGTGGTTCCAAATTTCAATGCAGAGATTTCAAATGTGTCGAATAAGTAACATTTTAATTTATTTTAAATTAATAATTTATCTTTTTAACCATTTTTATGTGGTAAATATTTGATATATTATATAATTAGTTCTCTTTGCTCGTATGAACGATATTTATTTCGTTATGCCAAGGTAGAAGATAATTGGGATGAGTATCGCCATTTTGAAATAAGAAATGCATTTCACCAATTTATCGAAAAATTACATAGACATACATTGACATTACGTACATACATTGTATATGGACATTTTACACCATAATTTCAAGAAAGGACGGGACTAAATCTTGATTTAAAGTGTTCTTTTGTCGAAATATATGTAGAGGAATGTTTTATGTACTAGAAAATAACACCGACTAGTTTTTAAATCATTTAGTTTTAGTAAAAACTTTATTCTGAGTGCATTTTTTTCTTTTTTTACTCTATAATATATTTCGGTATGATAAAAGTCGATTCTAAAATTATGACAACAAATTAATTATTTTATTTCTTATAAATTTGATGTTTTAAATTCATAAACTATTGCCAGGGTCATAAATGGTTCTAGGGTAGAACCGTCCAGAATGTTCTAGGTTTGAACTGTCATAAATGGCTCTATGGTAGAACTGTCATAAATGGTTCTAGGGTAGAACTATCATAAATGGTTCTAGGGTAGAACTATCATAAATGGCTCTAGGGTAGAACCGTCCAGAATGGTTCTATGGTAGAACTGTCATAAATGGTTCTAGATCAGGACACACCCTGCCATAAACGTTTCTAAGAAGGGTGTCAGGATGACAGTTCTAGAACTGTTCAAGAACACTTCTTCTGACAGTTTAGGACAGTTCTAATCAGTGGTTAGAACTGATTTCAACTGTAAGTACCAATTTCGGGCTAGTATGTAAATACTAGGAGGTCAGCAGCGGTATCGACTCGGTGGTAAAAATACATTTGCAACTGTACAATAATAAGGTTACAAAACAACCAAACCACTAACCTTAAATTAGACACGTTTTTACGTATACATTTAATTTTATTCTGACTATTTCATTACAAATGTGTCAATTAAAATTAAAAAGCATAACTTAAGAAAAATCCTTATAATACACAAACTTTTTAAAGAATAATATAATACACGAATAACTATATTATGCTCCAGTAATCCGAGATGCACTAAATGTGCACGTAAAGGTGACATGTGACATTAACCTACAAAAAACAACACACTGTGGTGAATACATGCTTCTGAATCTAAATTCTTGGAGAAAATACTGGTGGCTTTATTCTAATTTTTCACATTGCTAGTGCTTTATTTTCTGTGCATAAAATTGAAAATATACTGACCTGATCATTCACTGTATGATAAGTTGATCACTGGCAGAGAGTTCTGCAAATACGGCTTTAATGTAATTTTAAGAAATTATTTACATTTTTTGTTGTAATTTTTAATGTGAAATCCAGATATATTTCTGTGTGTCTTTTTTAAAACTAGTCGTTTTTAATGAATATCTCAAATGTTTTATTAAGATGAACGTGTAAAATTACCTTTCTGTCCAATATTTGTAATGCAAATATTCCACTGCTGAAATACTTTTTAACAAGAACGGATTATCCATTTTTTGAGTGCACTTCGTTGATTTTTGTGTAAAGTATTGTATCAATGCACACAAATGTGACTTTCCTGAATATGTGCAAGTTATGTTTGCCAAAATGTGAACCATGTTGACTTTTGAGAGTCAGGGTAAAATAAAAGGCATACATGGTCAGTCCGTGGTAAAACAATGATAAACTGGAGTCTCCGTGAATCATATCTTAATTAAAATAGGGTTGTGCTAAAATTGACAGGTACATTTTCCCTCATTCATGCAGTGTAAATTAATGAAGAGATGTACGTTCCTGTTCAAACACGGGGGCCTCGTCGGCCGAGTGGTCTAGGTAGTTCGCCATGACTACTAATGATCACTAGCCTGTCAACACTGAGGTTGCGTGTTCGAATCTCACTTAAGGCGGGGTGTGTTCGACTCCGATCTAAATTGACAAGGATTGCCAATTTCCCTACCGAGGTTCGGTGGTTCTCTCCGGGTACTCAGGCTTCCTCCACCAGTAAAAACTGGCCGCCGCGAAATAGCCAAATGTGCTGAAAATGGCGTAAACCCCAACTAAACTAAACTACTCTGTTCAAACCCTCAAACTGCTTTGTGAATGATAAAATCTAACCATGAGTGTGTGTATCATACCAATCTGATAGACTGACCATTTGTACAAGGTTTCACATGGTACACTAAATAGGAAATGTGCAAGTTAAAAATAATAATATCTCATTGTACACACGATTCCTTTGCAGTTCAGTTTTAATGACCATCAAATATACAAATATTAGGATAAAAACTTATTAACAAACATTATTTAACTAAAACATAATCTGATGCAATTTACATGTTTGCATTCCAAAAGTATAATTTTTAGAATGTTTGCATTGGAAGAAGATACTAGTAATTTAATTATTGTATAATGTGCTCTTCAAACCGAGCGTTAAATCATTGTTTTTAAACCTCTGTTAGACTGCAAATTAACTATAAAACGGTAATTTAAATAAATCATTTTTGTATTAAATATTTAGAATGTTTAAATTAAAAGTTATCGAATTGTGAAATAAAACGTTGACATTACCCGAGTCATAACGATTTTTGTCTTTAAATGAATAATATTTTTAAAAAATCAGCTTTCATACAGGTCAGTAATTTTTCATATGTATTTGTCTGTTTTCAACTGCATTGTCATAAGGTCGGTAAACTTCATCTGGCTTAGCGTATAAAGATATCAGAGCTCTCTCGACTTTTTTTCAATGAAAAACAAAATGGGTTATAATATTGTTGTCGGCGAAATTGCAGCATTTTTTATATTCAAATGATACAGTATTGACGAGCGACAAGGCTATTGGCTTAGTTTACCAAAACATAGGTATCCGTTGTTTTTCCTAGATGTCGCAGATGTTCCATACAATCGTCGGTAATTATTGACAAACTTCGAAAACGCAATATGCCTAACTTATTTTCATAGAGACCGCATACAAATAACAAAATGGGTTTAAACTTAGAAAGATATACCTACGCGATTCCTTCTTTAAAATGTTGGTTAAATTTGTTTTTCTTCAATAAGAAGAAGAATTCACCATCTCTATCTATTATAGTACAGACACCTTATATAACAGAATTCTAAAATCTTCCATGGATGTTTTTAGAATATGGCATTCTGGATACATTGACCACTGAAATGATTTTTACTACCGCCTGTAAACCTCAGTTTATGGAATGGAATTATGGTAAATTGAAAATCTAATTTTAGGATTATAAGAAAAAAAAATTGTTGGTTAATTTTACTTGTTAGGTCATCTAAGAAAATACAAAAATTTAACAATTCTTTATAAATGTTATATTTGTACAAATGATTCTCAATAGAAAAATATTTGAATTTAAAAGTTTGAAAAAACAAAACATGTAAAATTTAAATTGATGTACTCACAACTAACTTAAACTTTGTACCATCATAATTCTAAATATTTTCCATGCACCTTTTTTGCATATTACGTAAAAATAGGAATGTAATACTTAATTTATTAAAATCTCATAAGAAGAGGTATTTCCCTTTTAAATTGACAATTCCAAAGAATTGTTTTTGGTTATCTTGAAAGCATCAATGAACAAACTCATGTAAGTTCTGTTGTTACGACTTAGCTACATCTGGTTGCATCTCTCAGCCAAGTGATTAAACAATTCACATCAAATTTCGAAAAAAATCTATTTCGCCTACTGAGAGGTTTTTAGACTGCCCCTGTCAGGTAACATCAAGTCTAATATTAATTTACGCAAAATTATTACGAGCTTGAACTTATGAGTCTATCCAATACACACTTTACTTTTTGCCAATGCTCCATCAAATCAACACAGGATTTGATGCGTATAAAAAAAAAATGTTCCATAGTTATTTTATTGAAAATCTGCTAGATCGTTAGATCAAGACTTTAGACTTTGTTGAATTTTAATTAACCAATTATACGGTTGTTTTAATCAAGGACTTTTGTGTTAATAATTTAATTGTTTAAATTGAATGATTCTTGGGAAACAAAACTTTGACATTACCAAAGCGATAACGATTTCTATTTTTTATTAATAATAACAAAATTCTCATTCAGAGACGCTGTGTCCAGTTGTTGGACAAACAAAATGTTTTACGTTAAACATGTTTTAAAATGGCTTTCAATAAATGTTATTCTTTTCACAAACGTCATCGGATCCAACTCACAGGAAGTCATTGATATATTGTACGAATATAAACAAAATACGAAATTCCTTACATCTCTAACAACTGAGATGAAAGTGGTTGATTCATTTACGAGGTGCGCCAGCCATTGTTTGTCAGCGGATTGCTGCGCTGCCACATACCAAGAATCTTCCCGCAAGTGTTATTTAATTTTTGACATCGAAGATTACGACGATAAAACTGAATCATCTGTTGGGTGGAAAAGTTTGCAAATAAAACTAGGCGAGTATATTATCTAAATATTTGTTGTAATAATATGGTTTAGATAAGAACTTTAAAATTGCTTCAAGATATTAAAACTTAAAAAGATAGCTATGGTGAGGTAACATGTGAGAGCGACATGAACGTCATTACTTGATTATTACTATCACACATGTTCTATTTTTATATTCTTGCTAATTGTCCTTATTCTGTACAGTTTGTGTTTTTCTGTAATGATCATACTATTTTTTTACTAGCCTCTTTGGTACATTTATGTTTATATATGGGATCAAAGTCAATTACATATTTAACAACATTCCACTAATCCTAAATGAACACATTATCTCATATATTTATCTTTCCGGTTTTTAATGGGAGTTCACATTGCTAATGCTTTAGTTTCTGTGTTGTCTTGTTCTTTTTTATTAGTTTATTATATATTTTTTTTATTATTTTCATTAGTTATACATATATCCTTGTAGAATTTGTTGTGTTCTATTCTCCTGACATTTTCTTGGATTTCGAATTGATGGACATTTCCCACTGTTTTGTTTCTTCAGTATCCTTTTGCCGATATTCATACAAAAGACAGATAACAATAAATTGACTAGAAACAGCCAATGAAAATACTGTCCTGGCGTAGAATACGACAGATGCACCAATATTATTGTCATGTTTTTCCACAATATAAAATATACTGTTGATAGTCCGAGTGAAATACCTGTATGTTAGAACCAGTATCAGTATAGGATATGCCCTGTTTAATACAATGACTCAAATATACCCTGGTCCGACAACATCTGACAGTTTCATTTCTAATATAAAATTTTGTCACAACATATTTTTCGTAGTCTGTGATTCCATAACATACTACCTTGAGCTATGGGAACATGGGGAGTCAGTGTACTTCATATCCAAAACTGTGAATAAGGAAATTTTGATTCTGCCAAGAAATACATGTACTATATCAATTTTACTCTTGAAAATTAAAGCAATGTCCCCTAATTACATTGTACCACATGATGTCAGTATTACGAACTTAATTGAGAATAATTGTTTGATACTGATGACGTATTTGTGTCACCTACTTTCATTCTGACTACTCAAAATACAATGAAAAGTAGACAAACAGAATTTCATGAGATTATTATTTATGTAGACGAAAAACTGACACACAAAATGTCCCAACAGATCAAATAACATTGAAGAATATTGTTGGATTAATTGTCCATGTCATAGGTCAACACAATAGTTTGATGCCAGAGATATCTCTGATTTAACAATGCTAATGTTGGATTGTTTTTCAGCTACAAAACAGTTCTTCGCACAAAAACTGAACTGGTATGATGCGAAGGTAAGGCAACGTATTTAATGTTAATATTTACCTAAAATACAAATGATACTTATGTTACAATTTTGAATCTTATTCGGTATTGGTCAACATTCAAATTAATTCAGTTACTTTCCCTGAAAAATAAAAGCAAGCTGGTGGATACGAATAATAACAAGTTTCTTCTATGATAAATTGCGATGGAAATATGTTGATAAAAAACTGGTTTATTCACATTGTCCACAAGTTTTTATTTTTTATCTAAAGTTTGCACATGATATTCACATAAATTATAATGTTTTGACCTGTCAGATGTTGTTGTCCGGTATAAATCTTTTTTGGTTGTATCTTATTATGATGCAGTCTGGTGATTTGGAGATAAACCCTGGGCCTACTTCCAGCTCGTCGGACGCGTCGTCGACGTCTACCGCGGACGTCTCACTTAACGCTTTTCGCGATTGTATGCATTTATTTCCGTCATTCGTTCATTTGAACATCCAGAGCCTTGCCCCAAAGCTAGACATAATCAATGTTGAACTTCGTAACATTGATATTTTGTGTTTCAGCGAAACTTGGCTTAGTGCAGATGTGCACGATAATGATATAGTTTTAGATGGTTTTCATCCTCCCTTTAGAAATGATCGAGTTGGAAGAAGAGGCGGGGGAGTAGCTATGTATGTCAAGAATAATCTCGTCGCCACTATGAGACAAGATCTTCTTGTCAGGGGTGTCGAAGGTTTATGGGTAGAGATTAACATCAAGGGCCAACAAAAAGTTCTGATAGGAGTGTTTTATAGACCTCCAGATTCTGGTAATCATTCCTTTACTCTTATTGACCATTCTATTGACTTAGCTGTAGATACAGGTATTAGCAACATTGTCATTTTGGGAGATTTTAATGAAGACTATATAAAAGACAAGAATACGCGTATGAACAATATTATAACGAACTATGATATGTTTCAATTAGTTAATGAAGCGACTCATTATACAGAAAACAATAGCTCGTGCTTGGATCTGGTCATCACGAATAGAGATAATCTGATTGATCTGGTTCATGTAGGCCATTCTTTTCTTGATAATATAACACGATACCACTGTCCAACATACGGAATTATCGAACTGAAAAATCGCAACAAGTGTGTTTTAAACGTCGTATTTGGTTGTATGGTCGTTGCGATGTCAACGGTTTTCGTGATAAATTACGCTCTATTGATTGGGACTGTGTCGTTTCTGATGCCGATAATAACGTTGATGTCCTTGTCGAGTCGTTTACAAATATTCTTCTAAAATCCGCTTCGGAGACTATTCCTAACAAGGAAATAACTGTTCGTAACTCAGATCCTCCATGGATGAATAATACCGTGCGCCGTGCTATACGCAAACGTTGTAGATTGCATAATAAGGCTAAAAAGTCAAATCTACCCCAGCACTGGGCCGATTTTAGGCGTTGTAGAAACCGGACCGTTAATTTGATTCGAAAACAAAAGCAGGATCTCCTTGATAGTTTGGTCGATATACTGCGAACGAATTCCACTGACGTAAAGAAATGGTGGAAGACCGCCTCTCGGGTTGTCGGTTTTAAAACTCGTGACTCTGTTATCCCTCCATTGAAGTTGAACGATTCCGTTGTCAGTAGTGACAAAGAAAAAGCGGAAGCTTTTAACATTTTTTTTTGCTTCTCAGTCCAATGTCAATGATGACAATAAAACAGTGCCAGTTATTGATTCCACTCCAGACAGACAACTTAACAATTTATATATAACAGAAAATGATATTAAAGATGTGCTCCAAGTTATTAATGCTAACAAGGCTCTTGGTCCAGATGGAGTCAGTCCTAGGTTATTAAAGATCGCTTTTGATATACTTCATAAGCCTCTATGTACTATTTTCAATTTAAGTTTATCAACTATGTATTTTCCTCGTTCATGGAAACGAGCTAATGTTATTCCTGTTTTTAAAAAGGACGATAAAAGCTGTATTGGAAATTATCGTCCTATATCTTTACTGAGTGTAATAAGCAAACTTTTTGAAAAATGTGTGTATAAACATGTGATGAATTTCATTCGTACTCTATTGTCTGAACACCAGTCTGGTTTTACCCTAAAAGATTCCACTGTTAATCAACTATTATATTTATCAGATGTTTTCTCTAGAGCTTTAGATCAGAGGAAGGATATACGCATTGTATTTTTCGATATCAGTAAAGCTTTCGACCGTGTTTGGCATAGAGGGATGGTTTATAAATTACAGAAAATGGGTATCACTGGAAATATGCTATCATGGGTTTGCAGTTATCTGGATGATCGAAAGCAAAGGGTGGTTTTAAATGGAAAAGAGTCTTCTTGGGTATCCATTAATGCTGTTGTTCCTCGGGGTTCTATTCTGGGTCCTATGTTATTTTTAGTTTTTATTAACGACATTGTGGATGAAGTTAATTGTAATGTAAAACTTTTTGCCGATGATACTAGTCTCTATGCTATTGTTGAAAGTCCTCTTTTGGCATCGATCACTCTGAATTCTGATATGCAAAGAATTAGTCGATGGGCCAAAAGATGGTTGGTGACATTTAATCCGAAGAAACTGAATCTGTGATAATATCTAGGAAAATTGACCCTGATTATCACCCTCGTTTGCTTATGGATGGTAACGTCATTAAGACAGTTCAGTCACATAAGCATCTAGGTGTTACATTTTCTAGTGACGGTAGTTGGAACGAATGAGGTCATTAAGAAGGCATCTGTGCGCCTAAATCTATTACGTCGCTTAAAGTATACGGTCGACAGAAAGTCTCTCGAGACAATGTATTTTTCGTTTATTCGCCCCATTCTTGAATACGCTGACGTCGTATGGGATAATTGTCATGAATATATGAAGGACAGATTGGAGCAGATTAATTATGAGGCAGCACGTATTGTAACTGGTGCCTTAAAGTTAACCAGTCTGAATGTTCTCCTAGAAGAGACAGGGTTGGAGACATTAAGAGACAGGCGGAAAAACCACAAGCTCATATTATTTCATCAGATGGTCAACAATACGGCCCCAGCATATCGCTCGAATTTGGTCCCGTCGTCATTTGGCAATACTCATTCATATCGTACTCGCAATGCCAGCAATCTCATTAACATACCCTCAAGAACTAGCTACTATCACAACAGTTTTCTTCCATCGTCCACTAGATTGTGGAATCAACTGCCGGTTGATATAAGAAATTTCTCTTTATCTTGTTTTAAAAAACATTTGAGAAAGACCCATCCTGTGCCAAAATATTTTTATGTCGGCAAAAGGACGGGTCAAATTTTTCATGCCAGAATTAGGACCCAGAGTAGTGGACTCTATGCACACTTATTTATCAAAAACCTAGTTGAAAATCGTTTTTGTTTAAATTGTAATCAAGTTGAAAATTCGGAACACTTTTTCTTGATCTGTACCGGTTTGACGCTCACAGGCACAATATGTTTGCCCAGCTATCATATAATCCTGTAACGATTGATAAGATACTTTTTGGTGACACTCACCTTTCTGATAGTGAGAATTCTGATAACTTTATTGTGATACAAAAATTCATTTTAGCTACGAAAAGGTTTATTTGATAAGCATATATATGTGTATACTATTTGTTCAATGTAAGTGTGTAGTTTCCGTTGTTTATATTTACTATAACTAACGCCTGGCTTCAAAAAAAAAATGTTTATTTGTAATATTATTTGGTCATCATCTATTCCTAATGTTTAACTCATACATGTAGTTTTTTATTACCATTTCTATCTATGTCTTTCTGGGAGAGGAATTTATAAAAGTGGTCAACACTTGTTTTCCAATCCCGTTATTGTTTATATCCAACTGTGCTTGTCATGTTCTATTTCCTAATAAAATACTGTTTATACTAAAGTTTGCACGTTTGTTTTTATAATATATAAGAGTTGTTGGATGCTACGAAGAAATTTGTTTAATATTTGGTTTAGTGTGGTCTAATCTTAGCTTGGTCGCTTTTCCTCATAAGCTACGCTCATCATCTAAACCTTGAAAAGCCAAATTTATCGATTTTCAGGATAGCGATGATTTTATGAGGATGTTGAAATCTTTATTTCAATTCCAAGCGCCTGTATCTTAAAATCATGTCGTGTAAGTGCCATATCAATGTTAAGCGAATGGAATGAAACCCTTTAAGACTTTAAATAGAATTATGTTCGTGAAAAGATTTATTTAGCAGTTCCTGAGACTTCCTAACATATGCAGTGTAACAGCATTGAAAAACGTGCATCTTTTTGTCAAAAATTTCCCTGTTTTGTGTGGCCTAATTGATCTTAATATAACTTATAAAATAGGTGATATAATATATTATTTGATAGGAATATTGTATCAATTGGGGTGGTAGACTTGCCACCGTATCTTCGAGGTTCGAACATGAGTATATGAAACGACTTCATGAGTTAAACAGTAAGTGTTTTACATCTATATTATATATATTCTATATATATTTTATATCAATTCATTGTAAGTTAGCAGCAATAAAAATGCAGATTCGGTTTTTTAATATTTCTTTCCTTTCCTGTATTTTTTTCTGACTTAGCAAACATAATGACCGTGAAAAATATAGTGTCACTGTAATATTTCGACAAAGCAGCCCGGAAATACAAAGGTCTGTCGTTAAATGTATCTAAGAAAACATCCCGAAAAGGAGGATTGACAAACAGTGTATTTATATCAGCATATATACCGAATGTAGAGCTTCAATAATTTTATACACTTTTAGCTGACAAAGACAGATAAGGCAAGGCGAGGAAAAGAATTGTTCAAGAATTGCCTAAGCCAATAAATGCCGATCGAATACATCGTTTAATCGGTTGTAAATAGAACTGCTAGTGAAAGGGTTACTTTACTTTCTATTTTTTATTATTCTCCAATTAATTTCACTATGGTTTCATTTGCCTAATTACATTATTTGGTAGGGTGTTTTAAAGAAACATTTACTACTAAATTATCGATGCTTAACTCAAGCTATATCATCCGAATATTGAATATAAAAATTGTAAAAATGTATCAATTTTTCATTATTGTATTTAAATTAAACTGTATATTTTCGATTATTTTAATATGTGTTTTTAGATTCCAATATAGTTTGGATAGGTGGTACTGATTCTGCCGAAGAAGGTGTCTGGACGTGGAGTGAACAGACAAGACCGATGTCACGCCAATATTGGGACAATCGCAAAAATGAACCAAATGGAAATGTGAAAGAGAACTGCTTATCTTATCACAAATTTGTTGATACTACTGCGTGGACTGATCTCAATTGCTACAGACTTCATTCTTTTATTTGTGAAAAGTAATTACTATAAATGACTATAGACTTGTAAATATATATGCCATTTTCACATGATGCAACATCGCATGAAAATTTTATCTCTCATTTTACATGTGATTTGTCATACTTATTGCTGTAACTATATGCAAAATATCAGAATTCATGTAGTAAAGATACTAGTTTTACAACTGTACATGTTTGGTGTCATTGAGATGCGGCAGTCTATATTTTTTATTTGTCTAATAGCGCAAAGATCTTTCCATTATAATTACGTGAAGAAAATTTTATGTATTTTAATAAAAATTTTTACCAGTTTGATAGAATTGATCTCTTCTTCGTAGTACAGTAGAGAAATCACTTCACGACTGTGTCATATTACTATTAGTGCGAGGGTGACTCAGCGAAATGAAATATACGGCCTATTGTCGTTTGAAATTGAGGCATCACTCATTTGAATTCCAAATGCAAACATCTAATATTTTTCCTATCACTTAAACTTCAATACAAACTGAGTTCACCCATTTTTTTTTTATTGCTACTGTTGGGGTCATCTATAGATTTATACAGTCATGTAGTTTGGATTTTTTCTCGTCATGTTTTATTACGCGTATTGCATTCGGAAATAAATACTTTGATACCAAATTGGCAATTTCGATGCACAAGATGTGTACTTTTCGTCTTACTCGAGGCTTTAAATGTTGAAAACCAAAACGTTGAAGAGGAAATTCAGAAAATACCAAAACGACAAAAAGAGTATCGCATAAACGATCTATGAACAACTATGCACAGGGATATAATTGAACGTTTCGATCAAATTTACAATTTTTGTAACAGTAAATTTAAAGTATCAATTTCGGGTTAGTATCGAAATACTAGCAACTGCCCTGGTTATATTGATACATTATAAGTGATTATATACTTTGTCCGACTATGCATTCGTCGTATTGGCATTGGCGTAACCACACACGTCCAATATAACGCTTTAAAGTACTTTTGTGCAGTAAATGTTCTGTTTATGTTTATATCAATTTTATGCAACAAATGTAAAGGTAGTGAAAGAATATCGTTTTTGTTGAAATTGTCTACTTATTGCCATACATCGGGCAAAATCAAAACGATCCAGTTACTAATTTGCGCAGTATTAATTTTTACATTGTACATGTATTATATATAGGCAATTTTTCATTGAATAACGTGTTTTCTTTATTCCAAGAAAGGCCAATGTATGATTTGGGCTGATATTTGTCCCCTTCCAAAATTAAAAAAATAATGGAAAACTTACTCTCAACTATCACTAAGTACATTTAAAATGTTGCATTTTTTAGGCACATTTATTGTTTTTAACAATACATTTCTGTAATAGTGACAATATGATGGCTGAATGTGAAGAAATCAAAGACCAAAATCTACTGCGAAAACATTCAATTTTCTTCAAATTCTTGGTTTGGCAGACGTTCATGGCGTTGCATCATGGGAAGGAATTTTGGATAATGATTGATAGATTTTTAATGTTCGACCATTATACATGTTATACGATAAAAATGATATAAAGTCGAATCTGAAATCTTAATTTTAATTTTTCATATCAGATGGGGCAAAATAATGGCTGAAATCATACCATCTTCTTTTATTATTAGAATCAATTCACTTTATTTCATGGTTCTCTTATCAATCTTATTTCAGACAAAATCACAATAAAAGATAAAAAAATAAATATATATTACTTTGCAGTCAATCAAGACCAATTCATAAAAGTTATGAGTGAATTAAATTTAACTTTTCATGTGCTTAACAAGTGATATTAACCAATGCCAAATTACAATGAAAATTAAATATGTTTTCTTAACCCTATATTGTAACGTATACATGATTTTCGTTGTTTTGAGATAATGGCTCGTAATGTTGTTCAGCTGACGGAGTGTTAGCTCTTTCATTATTGACGGAGCTGCTATTGAATGCTGTGTTAACATAAAAGTTCCTGGGATCATTCTGTCGTTTACGTCTGAAATAAATGTAAAAACGGATGTAAATTGCCATTTGTAAATGTAGGTACATTTAATGTACTACAGTTAGATTTTATGGCAAAATTTGTCACAATAATCTGTATAACATCAGAAAAGTTTCATCCATGTTAGTCATATACCGTTAATTGGGATATTTTGGCTGTGGTTATATTTAGTTTATTTGGCGCTTGTTGCCAATCCGCCAAAATTAAACAAACAAAAATAAAAATAATTCAAAAAATAAACTTCCTAAACATTTCAGATTCTATTTCATGTAGTTATATGTAAAAATAATTAACTATGATTATAGTTGCAACATTTTGATTAATTTTAATAAATTACTGTAATCATATTTGCAAAATCAAAACAAAGGAATGATGTTTTTATCGGTTGTCAATCATGATCCGAAAATCTTACCATAATTTTATTTATTTAATTTTCATTTATTGTTAATTTTTTTCCGAGAGTGTCAAAATTAATCACAGTACTGACACAAAGTGTCAAATTTTAACACACCAAAATTTAACGCCAAAATATCGCTATACCAAAAATTCCCGATTTACGGTAATGGGTAACAGAAAAGGTCAACAATGACACACCAATCAATCAAATAAGTCCAATCAAGAGACTTTCAGACGAAAACAACATAATTGAGCACAAAACCGAACGTATAGTCAGTAGTTTGACTTGGTACAGACAATTAACAATGGCGGGATTAAACCGGTAAAATGGGTGCCGAAACCTCCACTTGTCTATAGCAATATTATGATGTCGATGGTTTGATATGCTTTTGATTTTTTCCCATGTGCTCAATAAAGCTAAACGTTTGGTATTCAGTTTTACAAATTGTCTAATTTTTACTGCTTAAAGGTCGCATTTGTTCTCATAAGATATTAAGAATCTTGAATTACGTGTAATACATAACACCATTTGTCTATTTTACTATGAACGGAAATGGGGCATGCTTCAAAGAGACCAGGTTTCATTGGATTAAACATGTAAACGGATTTATAACAACTACAGGTTATCAAACTATTACATACAACTACAGCTACACTTCTTCTGGAGAAAACGTGTTCAGAGTTTCCAGCTATGCTTTACTTATACATGTATGTAAATTTAGAATTATGTAATATTGTGCGGATTCGCGTGTTGTTACATTAACCTTGCATTATATATCAGACTGTGTAAGAGATTTTCCAAGACCAATGACTTATTTGCTTCTTTTCCTTAAATGAACCGGTAGAGCTTTCGTTGTAACTACATTGTATTCAAAACTTAAACATATTTTAGACATGTTTTTAAGACCTTACTTCACTCGTCTGAATGCAAGTACAGCGGCTACAGAAAATCCAATACCTATCGTTGCCACACCAAAGACGGTACCGACAATACCTCCAACTGAAAATAATAAAATTGTAAATATAAAATAAAATTTTTAATAGTAATAATGCACAAAAATCCTGCCTAAATGGGTGTATGTTCATAATGAAATTGTTACACTCGGTGGATGCTTTTACCGTTAACCAAGAATTTAATAGCATAAGGAGCATACGCTCACATACTGGTATTCGGGATATAAAACAATAAGAGCGGAGAGATGATAGTTCGGTCCAAAAAATAAACAAAAATCACAGAACTACATATAATTTAGCCTTTCTACTTAAAAAATGAAGCTTTATTAATAAAAAAAATGAAAACATGTTTCTTATTGTTTCCAGTGTAAATATTCATAATTATTCTAAAAAAACTTAAATCATCGACTCTAAAATGGTGAAAATGGTTACAAAATATTGCCACGTTCTTCGTATTTGTGATCAAAGTTAGAAGTTGCTAACAAGACTCGCTAGACTGAAATGTCCTTAGGCTCCTCTATACTGTTACCTTATTAAAATCAGATGTTGTTCTGGAGTTATGTCGCCTTGTCCATAAAAAAATCAAATGTGCACGACAAATCACAAAATTAGCCATTTTCGGGTAAATTAAAAAAACGTGCCGACTTCGATGCGCTCAATATAGCTTGTTACAATTCGAAACATACTTTGTTAAGATAAGTATATTTTAATGGTCAACTGCTAATCAAGATTTTTGCAAGATTTTTGTTTGGTATGACATGTATGGCGGGGCACTGTTTTTGCTTGGTTTCATTCTCATTGCTGATTGACACGTATTATTTATCTTTTGTTTTGCCTTTGGTATTCGGTGAAGAACAGATACATTTTGAAACTATAATTTTCA
The DNA here is from genome assembly GCA_028015205.1 of Mytilisepta virgata. NCBI lineage: Eukaryota > Metazoa > Mollusca > Bivalvia > Mytilida > Mytilidae > Mytilisepta > Mytilisepta virgata. Next base: position 76,198,422 of record CM051521.1, read on the forward strand.
CAGTTTCAACACATCTATTTGAGAAAAACCCTTGGCTCTTAAATCTGTCCAAACCAACTGTTTATGTGTTGCGTCTTGTAATTATTACTCACATCACATAGTGTGAACGAGGGTGTCGTTTCAGGAGAATTTATACACAAAAACAGTAGCAGGGTTTTTACTACTAAATCTTAAATAAGTTTTTAGTAAATTTAAAACGATTTTTACGGTAGCAAATTTAATCATTTTGACACCAATATCACTTCAATACAAAAACGAAGTATCGTTTGATTTGCAAACGCCCCATTCATTACCTGTTATGACTGACCCTGATGTTCCTATTCCTTTAATATTTCTCACTTAAAATAAAATAAATAAAGGATTAAAATAGTTTTCAAAATTCTTTTTGTAGAGATGATCACGTAACTATGATCAGAAAAGTTTAATCCAGTATTTTCATGTCAAGATTAACTGTGAAGAAAATTAGTTTTTTTTTTACTTTAAAACCCTAAAGTCTAGCTACTTAAATTCTGATAATATATAATGTATTCATAATCAATTTTTGAAATATCGTAGAAATTTTTCAAGAAATATGTTATTTTTGAAAGCAGATATTTTTTTACCCAACGAAGAGCGCATATTGACTGGCTCCCTGTTAGAATACATTGTAGTATGTTTGAGTATGGTGGCATGTCCTTCCTGTAGATTGCTAGATGTAATCCTGTGAGCTAACACGTTAGTGTTATGGCTTCGCGTACCGGTATACTACGAAGCAGGGCACAGATCATGTCAACATGTCCTTCCTGCCGCTAAGATTTTCTTTCATTCTACCTTATACATGTTTTAGTTATTATATGTTTGTTTTTAATTGGTGTTATCAATTAATCAAAGATTTATTTTATATAAAATATTTATTTTGCAATGCAACAAATACGAAATTGTCAATTGAATTAGAGCCTTATAATTTAACCAAAAAGGTAATCCATTAGACTGACAAACCCGGGAAGACAAATGAACAACAACAAGCACAACAAATAAACACTTAAAATTTAAAAAAAAATAATGAAAAACACGAACTCATATAAAAATCAGGAGTGAACTCAGGGTAAGCAGTTCCTGCTCTGTATGCGGCTACCGTCGTGAAGTTCAACAAAGTCAATCCGGTGGTAGTCACAAATCGGAGGAGATACATGAAATGTTACGACACTGGGAACAGGTCCAACATAATCTGTGATATTGGTACACTGTAACGGTCATTCAGGTCTTGATGTCATCAACTTATCCTTGATAAAACCCTGGTTAAGCAGCTTTTGTGACAGTAGTAATCCTCTTTATAGAAAGTCGTGGTAACTCGTGCATGCTTTTGAATATCGGATAAGCTGAGAAACATGGACGTCATACGCAGGCGATACTGGTAAATTGCTACTCAAGAAGGGAAAGTTAACAATAGGAAAGTTGAATTGATCACGTTTGTCATAAAGTTTTGTCTTCAAATGTCCCTCATTGTCTATTTTAAGAAAAAAATCCAAATATGAACGTGTCAGACATATAATCTGTTTTCACTGTTACATGTTAAACTAACAGCTGCATTTTCTGAGAAAATTCAACTTGCACAGATATTAAACTTTCATTAAAGATAAAAAGGCTATTTTCTCCTTTCAAATTGTGGCACATTTGAAAGGCCACTTTGTCGTGTAATTATTTCATAACAACTGATTTCTTAATTTTAAATATTTACCTACTTTGTATCATAAATTTAGCGATTGAATGTATGCAAAACCATTCTAAAGTCGTATGAAACGAGATACATAATCTCACTTACAACCAAAAATTCGTCTTTGTTCCGAGTTTCTTTCATGTTGAAAATTATCTTAAAGACGTTAATTTGGCAAACGTGTGTTGAAACTGTCTCCCAAAGCGATATTGAGATATGTAGAAGTTTTTAAGCAACATACGGGTTTGTTATTATTAGCAAATCTTTAGAGACCACATAACAGGCTATGCCTCCAGAAATTTAGAATTTCATCTTACTTAGATTATGGGTGTGGTACAGACATAGTCGTGTTTATTGAACGTGTATACTGCAATCCTGACTGATGTTTGTGCATTACATGTTCAAAGGTGGTAATTTAAAAACTTTTCCTTTTAGATCAAATAAAAGAAAACAAAATTTCTTTGACCTTCACTAACCTATAATACTTGACAATAAATCAGTGTGTTTTCGTAAAAAATTAGTTTTTGTATACCTTAGATACTTGTCGACAAAAATAGGTTCAATTCTGCAACAAAACATTTCTTTCAACTCTCCAAAAATATCCTTGTCACCGCATAAAATTAATTGATTATTCTCTTTAAAGTCCACACGATACTTTTGTTACCGTTTTCAAATATAATTTGACCAGAACCTGAAGGTTTTGATTTTTTACAAATCACACCTTGGCTTTGAGCAACATATCTATTAGATAACCAAGAGTATCCTTTGATGCTATATAAATTTAAAAATATATCTACACATTTACATCTTCGCAATGTCCTCCTCTTACCTATGACAGTAATATTTGTTGGTTCTGATACAATTAGGGATGAAGTTAAATTAATATTGGTATATGCCACTATACATATATAATTTCTCTCATCTGTACGCCTGAGTTCATTGAATTTTATCACCACTTCTGTTGATGGAGGGTATACATATGACAGTGAAACTCTACCAGATAAATAGGCTCCAACTGGTGCTAGTTCTGATATTCTTCTTTGCGGACGGAATGAAGCAATTGTTGAAAATTTGTTTTTGAATTCTCCTTGTATTTGTGCATTGTTAATCTCCTTTACGTTTTCAAAGGTGAAAACACATTTCAATACTGTGCCGTTTGTTCCTTCCAGTCCAACTAAATTAGAATTCATAGAAACACTAATTGCATGTACACCTGTAAATATCAAATATAATTTTTTTTAAAACTACAGCTTTATTTTAAAATTACACCCTAGAATAGGTCGATTGTATATTGTTATGATGATAAATTTACTGGAATGAGATGGTGGATTTGACTACAAAAAGTAGTCTCTTTTCATTGAAGCAATCCGTACTACTAGATGTCTCTTCTTATGTATCTTTTTTTCTCAATGTATTTTTGGTCTAGTCACAGATATATTCTTATCGCTTAAATATTCTTCTGTTGGTGTATAACACATCAAGTGCACACGTTTATACCATATCATAAGGAAAATGTTTTGCGCCAGTCAAATGAAGTAAGAAAGAATTTTGAACGTATCTCCCATAAAATTTGACAATGATAGGATTAAAGGAAATAGATAACGTTTTCTTGTCCAGGTCGTACATGTAACCAAAAATATACATTTGCTCCGAACGTCCAGACGAAAAATGTCACAAGAAGTTGTTCTATGCTCTGTTGCATCAGTGCAAAAAACTTAAACGACGAATTTTAATTTTTTAATGTTTTATTGAAGACCAATGAAACTTTTAAAATGTTTGCTGATGAGAAAATTTATATAAATAGAACAATAATTATTTCCTGTTTTCCGTTACAAATTATAAGTATCATTGCCTTGCAATTTAATTAATAAACATTATTAAAGAACGGAGGTAAGTGTGATAATGAAACACCATGCAGAAAACTCACGCTGAACCATGAGAACTACTATAATTGCTACAATATACATTTTTCTTCTGTTGAAGTTCTAACTAATTCTTTATCTATATCCGCTATGGTATATTTTAATTTCCTGTTCATATGATTTTCAATAACAGGAAATACAACAATTAAAAATAGAATGAAAATCGAGAAAATTTAAAGTTAATTTCTAATTTGTATCCTTGTGATACAGCCGAAAGTAAAATTGCCATATCTCTTGTGCGAGACAAAAAACCCATATCAGTGTTTTAAAGGGTCTCAAAATCCACGTCAAGACTCTCATGAATTGTTGTACCATAACAAATCCTCATCAGATTAGTAACCCGCCTCGGTTTTTTTTTAATCTTTACTTTTTAGGCGATTTCATTGCTTATTTATGTCAGAAATATGGAATGACATTCAACGGTCACACACCAAGCCCACGTAATTGTAAGAATAGTGAAGTTTTCAATGATCTAGCTGAGGATGAAATATCATTCATTCATTTATAACCTTATTTCCTCTTCATAGAGATTCATGAATATATTAGTATATAGTTATAAATTCAATGCATTCAATATAAATATAACAGAAATATAATATATATATATATATATATATATATATATATATATATATATATATATTACACATTATATACAGTGAGACAGTAAGTCAATTAAGTTACATTCGTAATCAGGTAAGTAAATAAAATGGTTCAAATACTGCTCAGGAATATTATTAATGATTTTGGAGAGAAAAAATCTAATATATATTTTTTTTTGTCATTGGTAAAATTTTCCATATTGGTCCAGATATCATATCTGCAAAGACCTCTGATTGGGACTACAGTCCAGGCGTGGCGAAAGTTTAACAATAGCTAGCTGAAAGGCGTCAATTTAAAAGCTTATTTCGACCCATAGCTACATTTGTGTAGCTATCATTGAAAGCCTGGCTTTCAAAATGCATTTTCGCCAGCTTGAAAGCTTTTCGCCAGCCTAAAATAACGTTGCCAGCAATCGTAGCAAGCTATCATTGAACATTAGCTAGGTACCGTTGAACAATTGAAAGATTTTCGACAGCCAAGCTTTTTCGTGAAGGAAAGTACACAATTCAACCTGATAAAACTAAATCGCATATTGCATTTTTATAAAATAAATTTTATTCTCACACCTTGAAATTATGTATTATTTATTTGTATGGGTGTCTCTGTTTAAAATCACAATTATGAATATGTTAACATGAACACAGTCTAAATAATATTTGTTTTATACGTCCTTACAAAAATAAATGAAATAAGATACATGTAGATAAATAAATAATTTTTTTAAAAAATAGGTAGATAGATACAACATGAATTGTTCTGTTTCGAAAAATAGAAACTATAATAAAATGAAAATGAAAAATAAAATAAAATGTAAATACTGAAAACTAATAAGAAAAAAATATGCAGGATTATATTCCAATTCACACCTATGATTTTTTTTCCAAAATAATAAATTCTAAATCAAATAAATATAAATGTAAATTAATCTAATAAATGTATACTAATATATTAATACATAAATTATTTTCATATTTGTAGTATACAAAATCGACCAATATATTTATCTGGTTAAATCTAGGGACTAAAGCTTATTATAAAAGCTTTCAAGGATTCAACGGTTGCTCGGTGGTGATAAACGATAGCTAGCATGTGTTCATCGCATTGAAAGCTTTTGAATCTTAAAAAAGCTGGCGAGCTTTCAAAATGTACTGTCGATTTGAACACTACAGCAAGCTACAGTATCGTTGCTACTAATTCGACAACTAGCTAGCTACTGCCAGCTCTTTGCCAGCCTCGCGTTTAACTTTAGCCAGGCCGTGACTCTACATATGGATAATGGGGTGTAATAATTATCATGGAGATTACATATACTATGCAAGTAAAGACCCTTTAGGCTTGCAACAACGCTAGATGAATCCATAGGTAGCGTTTTGACGCTAGAAAATTTCATTTTTACCAGTTGCAATCCAACTTCCAAATGACAAGTTTTCGGCTAGAAGTTCTGGTCTTAGATAAGCATGATAAATTACTAAACTATCAATTGATTTAGTTATGTCAGACTTGTCTGATATGATTATTCATTGATTTGTTACAGAAATTACCAGTATTTAGCAAAATTAAAAACTAATAGAAATACTTAGGGTTCATTCCTTGTATTGCACATGGTAGATCTCCTTAGCTGAAATTTGGCTTCCTATTTCGGTATTTTTGGTAGAGTACTTCTTGTTTAATATAGTTTGGTTTTTTGTCTTCCAAATGTTTCGGTTTTAATGCTGCTGATGAGAGGTAACTCCTTGAAATGCGTCGTATACAGCATAATATAAATTTACTATATCTAATGTTAGTAAATTTGGATTGTTATTTTGAAACTCCTGGGATGATGCCTCTGCTGGTGGACCTTAGGTCCCCAAGGGTATTCGCCAACCCAGTCGTCAGACTTGTCTGACATGATTATTCATTGATTTGTTACAGAAATTACCAGTATTTAGCAAAATTAAAAAATAATAGAAATACTTAGGGTTCATTCCTTGTATTGCACATGGTAGATGTCCTTAGCTGAAATTTGGCTTCCTATTTCGGTATTTTTGGTAGAGTACTTCTCGTTTAATATAAGTTTGGTTTTTGGTCTTCCAAATGTTTCGGTTTTAATGCTGCTGATGAGAGGTAACTCCTTGAAATGCGTCGTATACAGCATAGTATAAATTTAGTATATCTAATATTAGTATCTTTGGATTGTTATTTTGAAACTCCTGGGATGATGCCTCTGCTGGTGGACCCTAGGTCCCCGAGGGTATTCGCCAACCCAGTCGTCAGACTTGTCTGACATGATTATTCATTGATTTTTTACAGAAATTACCAGTATTTAGCAAAAATTAAAAAATAATAGAAATACTTAGGGTTCATTCCTTGTATTGCACATGGTAGATCTCCTTAGCTGAAATTTGGCTTCCTATTTCGGTATTTTTGGTAGAGCACTTCTTGTTTAATATAAGTTTGGTTTTTGGTCTTCCAAATGTTTCGGTTTTAATGCTGCTGATGAGAGGTAACTCCTTGAAATGCGTCGTATACAGCACAGTATAAATTTACTATATCTAATATTAGTATCTTTGGATTGTTATTTTTTATTATAAAGGGGAGTTTAAATACGTAATAATTTCCTTTACCTATAACACGTTGTGCATGGGATTTAAACGTCACTATAGGGTAGACTTATTACGCGATGTAAGACGTCTTGGTAAAATTTAAGATTGAACTGGATTGACGTCGACAACTGCTTAGAAAGAGCATTTCAATGAACTCTTCTTCAAGATGTTTGAAAAAAAACATACTTATTTATCAGATCTAATACAGAAATTGAAGCAACAATAATTGATCTTGAATAATTTATAAGTTAAACTGCCCAAATTGTGACCATTTTCACATATTCTTTGTGTTTTTAAAAATTCACAGATTAAAGTGTCTACCAAAAAACTGAAAAGCAATAATTTTTGGCCCTGTTATAACCTTCATGCGTGTATCTGGATTTCTAGTTTGACCCCTGATCTCTCAAGGTCTTTGTACAAAATAAATGAATGTAACAATGTTGGCAAAAAGGGCGAGTTGAAAACGGGACCAAAATCGGGACCGGTGTGCGTAATATTAATAATAATAATTGCAGTTCAAAATTGAAACATTTAGGGAAGAAAAAGTTTTATCAAGTAATTCATTAGATTTCTGATAATTATTTCTGGGCTTTCAAAAATATGGAATTTTCTAACCACTGAGTTGCAAGGCGAACAGTGGGAAATGTGAAACGTAGTACGTAATAATGAACAAATGGGCATTTGCCTTTTTTACTCTTTCAAACTTCCTATCAGATCTAGAGTAGAAGCAAATGGCAGTTTTTAAGATTATATACATGTCTTCTAATCCAAAGTCACAGTATAATGTTAGTGGTCACAATTTTGGTACCAGGCGCATTCTTTGCTTCTCTTACGTACGTTATAATGCCACAGCAATCATCCATATTCATTGCCACAACAGTTAATTATAATAAGATAAAAGTGCCTATAAGTTAAGAGATATAGAATGAAATCTCAAAGGTAAACATAGGTTAAATATACCTTCAATGCATATTAGGGAACACAACTTTTAACTATAAATGAGTACAATGTATCTTTATAAGTAGGTTCTACTGTATATATTGATTGAGATACAATGTATAAACCCAGATCTTTTTCGCCCTTAATTAACAAATAAATAGCGGTCAGTGATCTGTCTAATGTCTTATAAGCTCTAAATTTAGGCTATGTTACCTCGATCAGGAGTATAAACCAAAATATGTAAACTGTTCAAAATATCATCAAAGTGTAGATTAAATCCGTGTTTAAACTATAATGATATCTTTCCTGAAAGAAATCATATTCTATGCATACATGTATCTTTGCATAAGGAAAAAGATGCTACTGCCGTTAGTTACTGAGATAAGACATTAGATGTACATGTAAATCTAAATAAAATTTGACGAAGAACATGATGCAGGCCTTTTGCAAGAACACTGAACTTATCTCCAAGATACATGTTTAGAAGGGTAGATTATCAATACCAGTGCTCGGTCATGGCACGGATTCTGTTAATATTTTGCCACTGAACTTGATGAAAATAAACATAATTGCATTTTCATTCATTTTCGATTATTCTTTGTAAATAGCCACAGAAAGTCATGTGAATACCCACTAGGAGTGTGTTGCAGTCGCTTTTCAATAAAAAACAATGGATGTGATCTCAGAATTTTTTTCAAATCAATGAGAAAAATCTGTTAGATCGAAATCCAAAGGCAACGCAAACACATGAGAATGGAACATAATAAAAAAATATACAAGGATATAACTCAAAAGGTTAAAATAAACTAAACAGAATTAGCACAGTACAGAAACAATATCAATAGCAATTTGAAATCCAACCAAAAACCGGAAGTGACATGAGGCATCATGCCAAGTTTTGTATAATACCATGTAACACTTTATCTATTTAAAAGTTAAGTCGCATAGGAAACTTTTATCGTCCACCTGTGAAAATCCAAAGATGTATCTCTCTAGTAAACACCCTTTGTCTTACATTATATCTCAAGGGCAATATCTCTCTTCGTTAATCTTGCATGTCACGATTTTAATTTTCTGAATTTTCAGACAGATTTAAGATACATATTATATGCATGAAAGAAAAAAGTAGCTTTGCAATCGACTAAGACTGGTGAAGATCAGTTTATACCTGTCACCAAATACGTTATGCAAATTTGCCTGTGTTGAACTGATCATAAATGATCTTGACATATCTTGAATGAGTATTTGGTCTTGTTTTCTAGATTTATTTGAAAATTTTGGGACGCAAGACAAAGGGAAATTTTAACTAAGTCAGCTTTCAAAGTGTCAGCATCTATATTGAATTCTTGATTTGCTACTGGCCAAGTTAAACAACTTTCTCTAATAGCGAGCGGAGCGAGCGCTAGTGGGAGCATGTGGGTCATTTAGAAAAACCTTTATTTAATGGGGGTAGCCATTGTGCAATCTGAAGTGAATTTATTTGTGCTACATAATAAGGCTAGAAAAAGTTTCATTCGCCGGAAGCGGAAGTAAGTAAAGTAAGGGAAACAAGGGAAATAACTTGCTTCAAATTATAATTTCAGAGTCAGAATCGTGATACCAGAAATGAGTTTATGGAAAGGGCTATTGCTGTGCTCGCATCATTGACCACGCTAACAGCATACATGTAGTACATGCTAGCCCGCACTTTGTTACCTAGCTAAAGAGTAGAGAAAAATGAATGAAAGAAATCAAGAAGAAAGATTCATGAACATAGTTTATTAACATGGCTTTTAGGTATATGAAGTGTTTATGTATGTCAAATCATGATCATTACATGTACATTTTTACATGTATCAGACAGAAAAATGTCGTATTTTAAAATAAAATTTTACATGCTTAGAATTAAAATCATTAGTTTTCCTCTTCAATAAAAAGTTATGAGTTCATTGTGTAATATAAAAACTCAAAGTGGTCAATATTTTTGTCATCAGAAAATTTCTAAATATTTTCAAAACCGTCTCAAAATGAATCTGCAAAAGTCAGGGTCCTGTGCCAGTAGCAAATCAAGAATTCAATATAGATGCTGACACTTTGAAAGCTGACTTAGTTAAAATTTCCCTTTGTCTTGCGTCCCAAAGTGCAGGCAGGCAAATAATCATAAAGAAACAGGCATTTTATATATATACACTATATTTGTCATGAATTTCACGGTCGCACTAGGATACGGAACCCCTGTGAGGATGCTCTGGACTGAGCGTAACCGACGAAAATGTTAGTTCAGGCTTCCAGTTAAGATGGTTAATAGCTTGAAATTAGTGGAAATGAATTTGAAATTGATGCCTGACTATCATGTATAATTTTCTGTATTCAGTGTGCTTTTTACTTGACGTTTTTCACTAAGTCAAGGGTAAACTTCATTAAATTAAAATACATAACAGGAGTTGCAGCTATATGTTTAGCATTGTTTAGCAGTTGACCATTGAAATGTACTTATCTTAACAAAGTATGATTAAAATTTTAACGAGATATATTGTGCAGTTCGAAGTCGACACGTTTCTTAATTTACCCGAAAATTGCTAATTTTGTGATTTTTCGTGCATATTTGATTGTTTTGTAGACAAGGCGACTTAACTCCAGAACAACGTCTGACTTTCATAAGGTAACAGTATAAGGAGCCTAAGGAAATGTCAGTCTAGTGAGTCTTGTACAAGTCTTTTTAGCAACTTCAAACTTTGGTCACAGATACAAAGAACTTGGCAATATTTTGTAACCATTTTTCACCATTTTAGTAACGATTGTTTAAGTTTTTTTGAATAATTATGAATATTTAAACTGGAAACAATAAGAAAAATGTTTTCATGTACTTATTAATAAAGTTTCATTTTTTAAGTAGAAAGGCTAATTCAAGCTTCAACGATTACTTTTTACATGAAATTGGCTGGCCTTTCAATGTTTATTTCCCTTCGTTCGGGTATCTATTTTGGTATACTATGATACAAGTCGAAAAACAATTTTGAATTGAGGAGTGTTACATGTACTTTAAAATATTTTACATTTTTGCTTATTAATTTGTCTATGGTATGTGTCCTCTTAAACCTTTAAGTTTGTTATTTACAACACAGACTGCATTATTTCTAATACCGACATTAATCAATAATGTATTTTATTTTTGTACATGTACGAAGAGTCTGCACTTTATACATTTAATTGATTCGTTTTTAAATTAAAAAAATAAATGGTTTTATATTTATATAGTGAGGAGTGGAATTGTTCACATTAAAACTATTATAGAAATATTTCCTGTATTTCCCTTTTTAACATTTTATGACACTTTAATGTTATATATTGTTATAAAAGCGGGAAAAAATACTTTTTTAAAATGAACATGTTAACATGTGTTTTATCGTTATAAAATCATTTACATTTTTATACCACGCGCTTGATGGACCACTGAAAGCGACATGACATTCCTTAACTGGATATCTATAAATCTGTTTATTCTCAGTGCACCAAGCATTGCATGTATTTCGAATCATTTGACTGAAATGTCATACGAGTATGATTTAGATACTAAATTCCCAGGCACATCAACACAAGCGACAACTGCCAGTTCATTGATAGAATGTGCCCTCCAGTGTTTGACCGTTGATTTCTCTGCCGCAAACTATCAAGAATCCTCGCGACAGTGTTTTCTCTTTGACACCGTAAATTCCTACATTAACACTGAAACTGCCAATGGATGGACAAGTTTGCGTGTGAGTACACGTAAGTGCTTTTATTTTTGTCATTTACCTTCTACTCAAAGAATAAGGTCCATTTTTCCCTGCATTTATTTCACTTCTAGGGTCATTTTCAAAATTTCGCCTAAAACCGTTGAAAATCTCTGGAGGCATAACCTGCTATATGGTCTCTAAAGACCACAACTAACAAGTAAATTTATTTACTAAAAAATTAAAACATTTTATACATACCTGAATATCGCTTTTGGATACATTTTTTAACACATATTTGCCAAATTAACGTCTTCTTGTTCAACTTCAAGGGCATTGAGAACCAAAACTAATTTTTGGCTGTAAGTGAGATTATGTGTCTCCTCTCATACCACAGTAGAATGGTTTTGATTCTAAATAACCTTCATGCCAATATTCCAAAAGGTGATGCAAATTGAACCAAATCGCTTATATACACGACTTTTGTTTGGTAGAAAACTTGAACTTATAAATGATTAAGCATAAAATTCCATAAAAATGCATTACATACAATCTTTTAAGATAAAAAGTAGGTACATATTTAAGATTTCAAAAAATAATTGTTTATGAGTAAAACAAATAGGTCTGAGGAAATTGACTTTTTTTTAACGTTAGTCCGCTTTGATATAAAATTTGATATTGAAATATATGTATATGTCATTTTGATTTTGATATCCCCGGAAAGGTTCTGTTTCGCCTCGTTGGTAAAATAAGATGATATTGTTTCTTCAGATAATCATTTGCATTTTCAGCAAAGAAGACATTATTTACTACCCGTTTGAACTGGGATAAGGCACAGGTATCTATTTTGTAATCTTAATGTATGTAACAACATCGATTTGTATGGATGTTTTTTTAGGCGAGAGACATTTTAAAAGACCTTTGAAAAGATTAACAGATAAGCGGATATTTAACAACCATATGGTTTACATTGTGGGGCAAGTGTGTAACCCTCTCTCTACATTAAATCTGGAATAGAAAACATATATTGAATCATATTTCTGAACGAAACGATCGTTATATACATATGTAGAATAAGTGAAATCTTTTCATTTTTGTAATTTAAAAGAAATTGTTAGACTGCTTAATTATTTAATATATACACGTGCGTACATTTATACATATTATATTGACGTTGAAGCAACCGAATGCTTCATAATTTACTTTCCGGTAATTCACTACATGTACAACACAAATTAATACTACATTCTTACTTTGCATCCTGTTTTAAATCACAGAGTTTTTAACAATTGGTCATGTATATAGTTATTTTTAAATTTATAAAATATCTCCTTTAAACAGTTCTATACTTTGTTACATGAAGAACATAACCAAATTTTCAAAATGAACAAAAGAATTAATTCGGGTATTTTTCATATTTATCACAGCATGACAGAGATTTTATGAATACCGTTAAAGGAGAAAGGTGCCAAGATATTTCTCTTCAGCCCTTGTAACGCAAAGAATATAATAACAATTGTCTCCTCTGGGTATCGAAGAATACTAATGTATACCATATAAGTGGAAAGAAGGGTTACTTTATATTTGCGGAAAACATGTCAGTAGGAGGGATGTAGCAAAAAAACATTTTAAAAAAATTATTGAAGGTTTTTAGAATCACTTATTAGACAGAAATTTCTTATCCGAAGAGACACATCGTAAATATTTTTTAGTTGTTGTGATTATAGTTATAAGAGGTTTTGACGCAATTTATCGGTGTATAAAGTTTGTGAGTGACCTGGTCGAGTTCATACGCCGAAAATTGCGGGAAAACAACTCTTATTACGTATAATTACATAATAACTACACTTTTTGGCAAAATAAGAAAGAAATGAGCGTTTTAAAATGGCACTCTTTTACTGGCTCACATATTCATACGCTGAACGTCATTTATCGGAAAATAAAAGACCCCAGACGTCACATTGTCGACCAATCAAAATAAAAATATAAGAATTATTAATAAAACGAATAAACTAAAAAAAACTGAATTTCATGCGTACGATACGCATTTCTGGACTAAAATTCGTAAAGTAATGTCGTGACCAAAACTTTTAAACAACAAAACCAAAAACCAAAACGGTTTTGGCTAAATACACGAGAGATCAGCTCTTAGATTTGAGACCCTGTTTTTAACAATATTTTAAATTTATCAACTACAAATTTCAGCTAAAGTATCTAAAATTGACAAACGTTGCCTGTATATATCATAATAACTGTTATTAGTTTCAACAATTTTGTAGGCTTATTGCATCACATGGGGCGGACGACTGGCCACCGTATCCTCAATGGCTGAACATGAGTATATAAAAAGTCTTACAGATCGTAAGTCATAAGAACAGCAATACATTTAAATTAGTTCTTTTCAACCCTCAATAATTCTTTACCTGTAGGTCTTTGTTTTCTTCCTTTAGTATTTCCGTCAACTATACCTCGAAGATCAACTGACAGTGTATAAATTTTATAGTAAAATTTGTAAACAACAAAACAAACAACAACAAAGGTAAAACTAAAAAATTAGACAACAGACAGAACCTCGGACAAAATAATGTAACAATGCACCAATTACAAACACAAACACGAGAGAGTCAGGATAGCCTGCCTTGGTACTCACACTGAACAGTTGTGAAGTTAAATTGGTTGTCCGGGTACCCAAACTTCTTCTTTATCAATCCTGAAATCTGGTATAAACTTGACAATAAAAGCCAATTTCGTATGATTACTAACAAGGTGACCGCTTGCTAGAACTGCAAAAAAAAATGGTTGCCCGCTAAATAAATTATATAGCAGCAGGAATGTGCTCATTTTAACTGTAGAACTATAGCTGCGGCTCTCATAGCCGTCGGTCAGATACTCTATACATCATGTACAAATGTAGCTTGAAATCTTTTGAGAATGAAATTTAAAATGAAATGAATAAAATATTTGAAAACCTGCCAAATGTACTTGTAGATTAGGTATACTTGCTGTAAAACAATTATATAGGTATACTTGCTGTAAAACAATTATATCCCTCATATATTATTGTTATAGACATTACCTCCACAGCATGTAGAATCATCGAGGTAGAACCCGAAGTTTGCAAAATACACCTTACATTATAACATGAAATTAAGCTCGAAACTGAATTCCGACTTGATGTTTCTGATGCACCCATAAGAATCTGAGACCATTTATCTGTAGATATACATTTAGGGTAAAGTTATAACATTGATATTATGTTTATAGAGTCAGAGCCAATTTGGGTCGGTGGCACAGATTCTGTTAAAGAGGGTATCTGGACTTGGAGCAACCCAACAAAACCAATGTCTCGTGTGTACTGGGACGACAGTTTGATTGAACCAAACGACTACGGGAATGAAGACTGCCTTTGTTATTGCAATTTCGGTTTTATCTTTGCGTGGGCTGATTTACCATGTAGCAATGAATACCAATTTATTTGTGAAAAGTAACCAGAACTGATGTTGATTTAATGCTTTGGGAAAGGTGTCAAATCTTAACGTTACGAATTTAAGTTTTTAAGGGGGAAATAACAATTTTGGGTTAAAAGCATGTTAATTGAAATCTCAGACATTGCAAACTTTATTAATGTTTTATATATATATATATGTATATATACATTGTAATCCTTTTCGTTTGAAATTGGCCAGGTTTCCCTTTTTGCTATTTGTATAATATATTAGATATATATTTGTTTAACTATTTGAAATTTGAAATGTGTATGCACGAAAAAGGTTTTGGCGGTTTAATTGGGTTAGGTTTTTGACATAACATTTAGAGTGTCCATTATCGAGGTGCTCGCAGTTTCGACAAGGTTATGTTCGGTTGATGTTACGTTTATTAACACTATTTATATGAAAAGTCTGCAATACATTTGTATTCAATAAAAGTTGTGTCAAGAAAAAATATGAAGTTACTGCGAGCAACCATCCTACACATGTAATTCTGAGTTATCTTGTTTACAGCCAATTGATATTAAGAGTAGAAATAATTTAAATTCGGACCAGCATATTTGAAAATATAATGATTTTTTTTTCTTTTACTTGCCAATGACCAAAAAATTCCACTATGTTTATTTAGTAATTTTGTTATTATTATCCCTCGCTGGAAATTTTAACTGTGTTCACCTGTTATAAGCAACAGGTGTTTTGCCTAATATACATGTACATGTATGTATTTATAAATTAAAAAGTGGGTTATATGCCAATGAGACAGTATTAAAATACTTCAGGTTTGATGACATCATGTGTTTTCTGGCATGGAAATTATAAAAAGAAATAATTCTCATCTGGTGTTACATCTGGCAGGTGCAGATAAATATTATTTCACGAACTAGTTTTCTGCTCAAAACCAAGAACAACAACGCAGGTATGTTTATTTCAAAAGATACAACTAAAAATGCAATTATTACAATAAGCAAACATTAAGACAGTTACAAAAAAAGTCTCAAACATTATCATTTTACCTGAATTTTTAACTGCCCTTACCTGTGTATGACCTCTTTGAAATTAGTTACCTGATACTGGAAAATGAGGTAGATTCATTTAGAACAACTGAAATCTATGAATATGTGAATGATAGTCAAATTGAAAGGCGTTAATTACATGTGCATTATTTCTTTTTAAATCTCATATTTGATCAAGACTGTGCATGTAAGAAGAGACCAAATATAAAAAAACAAGCACAAAAATGGAAAGTTATGCCAATCTGAAAATAGAGGCAAATTCCGAAAAGAATTAAAATTTAATTCAGCAGCAACATCCCAATATGTTATATTCAATACAGCAATAGCACGAGTATATAAATCGCTAATATTTAATTCAGCAGTGTAACAGTTATAGTTCTTTGCGTCTTCTTTCAAGCAATGTCAAGTAAGAACAGTTTTCGGAATATGTATCGCTACCACTAAAAAGGCGGGGTGTTTATTTAGAATGTTCACATCACGATCGAGAATCTGATAAATAGTATAGTAAATGTGATCTGTCTGAATTCAATAGAAAATAGAGAAACTGCTCTGATATGAAATATTTTCTATTATTTGACTATTTGTAAATTGAAACCTTCATGTTTATGTGCACATTATAAGTATGAATAAAGAACATGTGGAAGTGATATCTGTTCCGTTATGGATTATCTCTACGTACTTGTAATACAAAAAATTACCAATGAATCTAACGAAAGATAATTAAACCTAGTAAATTTATGGGTTAATGCAATGATAATTATGACTTTATTGTTCTCATAGTAATTATAGATTTAAATGATAAAGCGACAACGTAACTCTTCAAATAAAATTTAATCAAAAGGATTCTTCCGGAACACAAACTCGATCATTTTCTATATCGCTCTTTAATGGTACCATTTACTAGGACGAAAAACTCAAAGCCGATATCGACCCACTAAAAGCTGTCACTTTGATTTCATCCTGGCCTATAACATGTATAAATGCGTCATTTTAGAAAGGTAAATAGATTTCAACACTCTTCTTATCAATTTGTAAAACGTCTATTTACAAACATAAAAACCTTTTATGATTGAACTTATATGATGTATATAGGAATTATTTTAATACCATTTATTTATTTATTTGTTGAATTATATATATATAAAAGGCGTTCACTTGAAGTCATTTCTTCCCAAAACACGTGAAAGATGTGTTTACTTGAAGTACTCCTTTCAAATACGAAGTCCTTTCTTCCAACGATGTACATGATGCATGAAAAAATGTGTTCATTTGAAGTCCTTTCTTCCCACGATATATAAAAGATGTGCTCACACCATTTTACTGTCATTAAAAAATTAATTATTGAATCTACATTTACATAGGAATAATTTGAATACCATTTATGTGTTTATTTGTTGAATTATATGTCTAAAAGGTGTGATCACTTGAAGTCCCTTTTCGTCCCACAATAATTCAAAAATGGGGTCACTTGAAGTCCTTTATTCCCGCAATATATGAAAGATGTGTTCACATGAGGTCTATCCTTCCCACGATGTATAAAAAATGTGTTCATTTGAAATCCTTTCTTTCTACGATGTATGAAAAATTTGGTCATTTGAAGTGCTTTCTGCCTACAACATATAAAACATGTGTTCACTTGAAGTGCTTTCTGCCCACAAAATATGAAAGATTTGTTCACTTTAATTGCATTAATTTTACACCATATATGGAAGATGAGTTCACCTGAAGTCCTTTCTACCAACGATGTAGGCAAAATGTGGTCACTTGAAGTCCGTTCTTAACACAATACATAAAAGATATGTTCACTTGAAGTTCTTTCGTCCCACGATGTATGAAAAATGTGGTCACTTCAAGTCCTTTCATCCAACAATATATGAAAGATGTGATCACTTAAATTCCATTTTCACACAATATTTAGAATCATTATATGTGTTCACTTTGAGTCCATTCTTCACACAACATATAAAAGATGGGTTCACATGAAGTCCGTTCTTCCCACGATGTATGAACAATTTGGTCACTTATAGTCCTTTCATCCCATAATACATGAACGATTTTTTCACTTGAATTCTCTTTTTCATACAATATGTGGAAGATGTTTTCACTTTCAGTCCATTCCTCACACAACATATAAAAGATGTGTCTACTTAAAGTCCTTTTTCCCTGCATAAATATGGAAGATGTGTTCACTTTAAGTCTTGTCTTCCCACAAAATATGAAAGATTTGTTCAGTTGAAGTCCTTCACACGATACATGGAAGATTTGTTCACATAAAGTCCTTTCTTCACAAAATATATGAATTTTTTTGCCATTTACACCCATCTGCTTGAATATAAAACTATATTTATTACAAATACATCCTTTTACAGTACATTATTGAGACATAAATTAAAACAAGACAAACAAAATGAAAGAAGAATGTGTCCATGGGACACGGATACCCCCGTTTATAAATATGCAAGAGTCAATGTACTAATTCAAACCTATTGACGTTTTGGTATCTTTGCACTTAATGAGTAAATGTCATAGAGTGTGCAAAACCCCAAATTTTGCAATTTTCAATTTATAAAGGGGCATAACACAAGAACTATGAAAGTAACTTGATCAGCGTTGGGTGGTAATAAGCATTGTGCACAAGTTTCATGGTAATTGGTCGGGCCAAAGTAAAGTTATAGTGCGGAAATGGTAAATTCGGCAATTTATCGATTTATAGAGGGGCATAACTTGAGAAGAGTAAAAGTGACGCCACACAAATTCAAACTTGATCTGTATTTTGTGGTAATAAATATAAGCATTGTGTAGAAGTTTAATAACATTTGGTTGAGAAATTTAGAGTGCGTAAAAAGTATAAAGCGCGCTTTATAAATGAAAAAGTTGCTGAATTCGCTGTGTCTAGGAACATAACCCCAGCACGGTGAACGTGACGCTACCAAATTCAAACTTGATCTGTTTTGGGTGATAATAAGCATTTTTTATAAGTTTCATAACATTTGATTGAGGCATATTAAAGTTAGAGAACGGCAACAAATTTTGGGTCGTACGTATGTACGTACGCACTGACAGACGGAAAGGGGTAAATCTTAATGCCCTTTCCTCTAGCGATGGGGGCATAAAAACCAAATAAAGGGAAAGTTAGCATTATGTCATTTCTGACTGCCTTAAAATTTTATGTTATTATTAGTCAGGTATATTCCATAACGAAATTCCCGTGGTACATGATTTTTTTACAAAGCCTTCCTACAGCCCTGAAGACCAGAGTGACAATTACAAGTGTCAGAATTAAAGTTTAATTGAATTTATTTCTGTATGAGAGCTGAATAGATAAGAATATTTACGTGAAATAGAGGAGATGTATAAACATGACCAAAATTATAAGAGCAATGATTATTTTTTTTATTTCTTCGAAACATAGCGAAAGAGTAAATTGAATAGGGCACTTCAAAGAGACCAAAGTCCCGCGACACACATCAACACAAATTAAAGGGACATTGTGACAGAATAAAATGGCATTGGTAAATGTTTGAAAGTTATCTTTAAAAAAGAAATGCGAGATATTTACACTTGACTGAAGAAAAAACCTATATTCCAGTGCAGACATAAATAAAAAATTAATTTTAGATATCGGGAAAAAATACCGAAACACGAAATTGAAATTGACATCTCTAATGGCACCATTTAATATGATGACGCAACTCGAAACCAATACTGGCCCAACAAATGGTGTCAATATTGTTTCTGTCTCATCCCACCCTATAAACAGATTGTATAAAGATAAATATACGTTTGGCAATTTAAGCGTGATATAATTTTATAATACACTAAAGGGTTTGTTGATTAAACATCAGTGCCATTGATATTGGTAAAATGTTTGATGTATTCATTAATGGAAATGAAATGTACATTTTACAATTGAATAGAAGTGATGTTACAAATTATTTCATTATGTTGTAACTTTTGAAGGCAACTTTTATAATATTTGTAAAACAATTTTTTTTTTTGTATTTAATTACGCATATTTTTGTCTTTATTGATTTTAGGAAAAACTTATTGATAGCAAAACTTGACATCAGGCATGACAGATCTTTGCAAATTGTGGAAAAGTTTTAGAAAGATCAAAGAATTATAAAAGTTACAGTTAAGATTGCAAAAAAATCTTTTGAAATCTTCTATGTGCCTAATGTCAAATCAATTTAATTCATAATGTATTCTAGATCTACAGTAATTCGGTGATTTAAAAATTCAGAAATGAAATAAAGCATTCCGTCATTTTTTCACTTTTTAAAAATTATGTATTTTTGTAGTAGTGATTAATCAAAGGAGTAGGACCACTTTTCCGTGTAATTGTTTTACTCATTACCATTGATTTTTTCGTATTAAATATTAACCTACTTTTTATTGTAAACTATTGTCATGATTGTATGCAATGCATTTTTATGTAAGCAAACAAACAGTGCATGCTTAATCATTAATACGTTCAGGTTTTCTACCGGCAAAGGCCGTGTATATAGGCGATTTGTGTCAATTTGCATCACTTTTTGGAATATTGTCAAGAAGGAAATTCAGAACCAAAACCATTCTAGTGTCGTATGAAAGGAGATAAATAATCTCACTTACAACCAAAAATTCGTTTTGGTTCTGAATGTCCTTCACCATGAAAATCTGTCTTAAAGACGTTAATTTGTCACATTTGCGTTCAAACCGATATTGAAATATGTAGAAATCTCTTAGTAGCTCATTTCTTAGTTATTGTTAGCACCTCTTTTTAGACAACATACCAGGCAATACCTCCAGGTTTTAGGCGACGTTTTGAAAATGGTCCTAGAAGGGAAATAAATGCAGGGGAAATCGTCCATACAATGTACTTCTTTCAAAATATCAAAGCATCATAAAAAGACAACAGATTTACCAATGACTGAAAAATCAAACTTGAATTCATTTAAAAAATACAAAAAGCGAAAAAAAAATACCTAAACATTAGATTGAATTGGGGACATAAAAAAATCAAAATCCAGAATCAAGGCCACTTCGTGAGAACATATAAAAAATAGAGAAAGAACAAAGTAATAAATATGTCAACGGGGGAATCACCAGCTGAGTGACTAGTATTTCGATACTTACAGATACGTTACATTTTGTGAAAACTAATATTAATAGTCTTATGATGGCTATGGTGTTACCCTCTTTGTCGTTTTTGCATTTTCAATCTACTCTTAAAATTTCGTGTTATTGTTTTTGCTTTCAACATTTTTGGACTTGAGCACAACTGATGAGTTGTAAATCGACGAACTTTGCATATCTTGTGGATCAACATTGGTATCGCAAAACAAGTATTACATGTAAATGCCACAATTTAATGCCTTCGATGATTTAATATTGTTGGATCTTTGAACCAATGCTACAACATGTATACATACATTGTATATAACTTAACGTACAAAAATGTTGTGTTTTTGTGTCCTAAATATTAGCAGACTTATCCTACATTTTAACTTAAACTAGAGGCTCTCAAGAGCCTGTATCGCTCACCTGGATTTAACTTTTCACCTTGAGCAGACCTAAAAATTTAAGTGTTGCAGTCAATTAGGCTGGTTTTTCTATAGGATTCTATGTTCAACTAATTTCAGCTGTGGCAGTCATCTTGGTTTAGTCCAGGTCAATGGATACATTTCTAACAGAGAACCATCTAAGGACCATTTCTGCTACGTCTTGTTCCAACTGGCTAAGCAGTTTCAGACAAGAAGATTTTTAAATGAATTTTCCTATAGGGTCCAATATTTAACAAAGTTCGGTGTGGCACCATCTTGGTTGACAATCCGGGTGATTGGACATATTTCTGAAAGAGGACCTCCTAAGGACCAATGCTGCAAAGTCTGGCTCCAATATGTCAAGTGGTTTCAGACAAGAAGATTTTTCAATGAATTTTTCCATAGGGCCCTGTGTTAAACTAAGTTCGGGTGTGACGGCCATCTTGGTTGAAAGTCTATGTGATCGCAGGAGGACCATCTAAGTACCATTGCTACCAAGTCTAATTCTAATGGGCTTAGTGGTTTCAGACGAGAAGATTTTTGAGTGAATTTCCCATAGGGTCCTATGTTAAACTAAGTTCTGCTGTGGCGGCCATCTTGGTTCACAGTCCACGAAATCAGACACATTTCTGAAAAAGGACCTCCTAAGGACCAATGCCGCAAAGTCTAGCTCCAATATTTCAAGTGGTTTCAGACAAGGAGATTTTTCAATGAATTTTTCCATAGGGCCCTATGTTAAACTAAGTTCGGATGTGGCGGCCATCTTAGTTGACAGTCTGGGTCATCGCACAAAATTCTGAAAGAGGACTATCTAAGGACCGTTGCTTCCAAGTCTTATTCTTATTAGCTTAGTGGTTTCAGACGAGAAGGTTTTTGAGTGAATTTCCCATAGGGTCCTATGTTAAACTAAGTTCTGCTGTGGCGGCCATCTTGGTTCACAGTCCAAGAAATCAGACACATTTCTGAAAAAGGACCTCATAAGGACTAATGCCGCCAGGTCTGGCTCCTATATGTCAAGTGGTTTCAGACAAGAAGATTTTTCAATGAATTTTCCTATAGGGCCCTATGTTAAACTAAGTTCGGTTTTGGCGGCCATCTTGGTTGACACTCCGGGTCATCAGACACACCTCTGTAAGAGGACCATCTAAGGACCATTGCTGCCAAGTCTGGTTCCAATTGGTCAAGTGGTTTAAGACAAGAAGATTTTTCAATGAATTTTCCCATAGTGCCCTATGTTAAACTAAGTTCGGCTGTGGCGGCCATCTTGGTTAACAGTCCGGGTCATTGGACATATTTCTGAAAGAAAACCTCCTAAGAACTATTACTGCCAACTTTGGTTCCAATTGGACTTGTAGTTTCATATAAGAAGATTTTTGAAAGTCACCCCTCATTTCTTTCTATTTTTAGTAACAGTAGCCATCTCGGTTGGAAGTCGGGGATTTCAGACATAGTTTTGGAAGGGGGCCACCCAAGGACCATTCCAACAAAGTTTGGTCTCAATTGGCCCAGTGGTTTGACAGGAAAAGATCTTTAAAGGAAAGTTTACGCTGGATGCCGTCTTTAAAGGGCAAAAACTCCTATAAGGGGTCAATCAATGATTTTGGTCATGTTGACTTATTTGTAGATCTTACTTGTTGAACATTTTTGCTGTTTACTATTTGTCTTTATCTATAATAATATTCAAGATAATAACCTAAAACTGCAAAATTTCCTTAAAATTAACAATTCAGGGGCAATAACCCAACAAAGGGTTGACCGATTCGTCTGAAAATTTCATGACAGGTAGATCTTGACCTGATGAACATTTTACCCCATTCAGTTTTGCTCTAATTGCTTTAGATTTTGAGATATAAGACAAAAACTGCAGTTTACCCCTATGTTCTATTTTTAGCCATGTCGGCCATGTTGGTTGGCAAGCGGGGTCATCGGACATATTTTTTAAACTAGATACCCTAATGATGCTTGTGGCCAAGTTTTGTTCAATTTGGCCCAGTAGTTTCAGAGGAGAAGATTTTTGTAAAAGTTAACGGACGACGACGGACGACGGACGCCAAGTGATGAGAAAAGCTCACTTGACCCTTTGGGTCAGGTGAGCTAAAAAGACACGAATCTACGAATAGAAGTCCGACATTTAAGCGCATTATAATTCAGTCATTGCAATGTGCTTTCCCAAATCAATATATTCAAGTGTATAATACACGTATCTAAGATATGATCAGGCTAAACTGGCACATTATTTAGATTTTCTTGCACTTTATTAAAGTTTTACTTTGAAATTCGTAATGATGTCGATTTGTGGTTAGCAACTTGGCTAGCTGTCGGTTAACATAGAGCAATCCTATCAAAAGGGTATACACTGCTGTATATCCGTAATTTTCGCACACATGGATAATAATAATATTGAAACACCGCTCAAAATGCTGTGCCTCTTAATTCTTGTTTGATGTTATTGGCATGTTAACAAAACGCATCCAAAATTCAGATTTTTTTTTTTTTTGTTAAAGACTGAAATCTTAACGTCAAATAGAAGTTAACTTTACTGAGGTTGCAATGTTCATATTAACGTATGTGGGTCATGAAAACGGCGTGGGGTATGATTACTTCCCCAGTTGGTTCCCATTAGAATGCCGCTAATTTCAACAAATATGTTGTCTAAGAGAAAATCTAACATGTTTGTAGTTTTATCCCCAGAATACTTTTTGTCAGAATCAGAGTGGTTCTTCAGGAAATAAGCCTTTTCTCTACATAAAACTAAACATGTATACCTGCGTGTGCCAATTTTCTTTTTAAAAAAACATTGAAAATATACTAAATTAGTTTAAAGATTCTATTAGGGCTGTTGCCTGTTGCCTCATTGGTACAAATGTGGATAGTTAGAAACACAGGAAAACCCCGTTCAACGACATGTCTGGCTACATTTCAACATTAATTGGTGGCAGCGATTTGTTTTCACTGTACATATACATGAATTCCACAATAACTTTAGATTTTTACAGGTGTAGTCTTAAATATTGCGATGGTGTTTCACTTATAGTATGAAGTTCTCCTTTTTATATTTCTGTAAATATATATTAAAATAAATAGGAGTTCATGTCTGCAAACGTCAGATATTGTTTAGTGAATTTTTTACATGAACTCGTCTTATTTTCGTACATCATGTGGAATTTTTTTACTATTTGGAAAATCTTGTAGGAAAATATACTGCGATATTTCTTGTGTACAATGACGTTTGGTATGATCGAACCCAATCTATGGAAAACCACAATCATAACAAATTGTAAGAAATAGAATCGGCTCAACATAAAGACACACGATTAAAGTCCAGCCTACTTTGAGGGGTTTAAGAGAATTGCACATATATAGGTCGATATTTTTAACACATTTGTTTTATAAGTACACCTTACATAAGAATCAAAGATTCTGAATTGTTAATAGTCGGAATATATTTTTTTTCACAAAACATTTCATTTTCCTTTTAATGTATAACAAAAGGGTTCATGCCATATGAATTTGTCCTTTTTACCCTCTGCAAACTGTTATTTTCGCAAAAAACATACTTTCAGCGGTAAGTTTGTAACATCTTTATCATCGGAAACGATGCGTTTTAATAAATGATATTCGGTGTAATTAAACAGATATTTCATCAGCAATCGGAATGTTTGCGACAAATACTAGTCTCTAGTCTGGTGGTTCGGCATATTCTACCGTCTCTCGACTAGTATTTTTTGCAAATATCCCTCCTGATTTTTATACATCTGTTTAGAACCGTGCAATAGCCGATGCATTGTCTTAAAATTAAATGATAACCTTGAGGACGAAAAGTTCACAAGCGTTATAATAGTAGCCTAAATGATAGTAAAACAAACATCAATACAATGCAAATTTAATTATTAATAACCAATTGAATGATAATGATCATATATCCATCATGTCCATCATACAATATAGTGCTATCGTATGCTGTATACACTTTATACATATTTAATCAAAAACAACCTATAATCGTGATAGCAATTTCTATGCACTACTTTGCATATAAAAAATCCGAAATTATTTTCTATTGACAGAATCATCTAATATTCATTCTTTTTCAATAAAATGCAGTTTAAAATATATCGATGGGTATTGTTTTAAATATCATATACAAAGCGTGCGTTAGATCACCGTTTCCACTCTATTTCAGTTCTTTATTATTCAGTAATTTTAGTATTCTCGCGCAACAAAACAAAACGATGGCATTACATGAGTGATCATGATTTCTATCTTTGTTCTTCTGAATAATATCAGAGTTATTATATTGGGGTCTGTTTTTGATTGTTAGCTTGTCTTTAATGGTTATATTAAGTATCGAGTCTGTTTTGTCCAAATAGAAAATGGCACAGTTTAACTGGCTTACAATTCATGTTATTCTCAACATAAAATTAATTGGATCAACCTCGCAGGAATTCATCAATATATTGTACGAATATGAACAAGATAAAAAATTTCCAACTTCATCGACTACAACACTGACTGTGGTTGATTCTTTCACAAGTTGTGCCACCCATTGTTTGTCTATGGATTGCTTTGCTGCGACATATCAAGAATCCTCCCTGGAGTGTTACATCTTCGACAATGGAGACTATCAAAGTCATACTGAATCCTCCGTGGGGTGGAAAAGTTTACGAATAAGATTAGGTAAGCTATTTTGTTTATATTACAGTGACTGTCCTAATGCTTTAATTCTGTGGCATTAATTGGCGGGAAAAATAGCAGCTAATATAACTTTTGCCTGTTTATCATCAGTTTAAAGTAAACCAAAGAAAAGGAAATGTAATTTTCCAGATTTTATCATTTTGTTTTTTATATCACCTTAACTGCCTCACCTCGTCTTTTTTGTCACGCTTTTTTAAACAATGACTACTACATTTTTTCGATTACACCTATTTTTTTGGGATCACGCCTCTTTCAATAATGACTTTTTTTAGTCAAAGAAAAATTGAAAAGCAATATTTTTAGTACGTTTGAAACCTTTAGTAGTTTTCACAAAAATTCTTCAGAGAAAAATTACTGGTAAATCATATAGATTCTAGTATAACATACTAGATAGATATTTCCTGGTCTTTCACTGTCTTGGTGTTTGATAAGTATATTTAACAAAGTTGCCACTCTACTCAAATTGAAAAGGGGACCAAGAATGGGATAACACTCCGTATTATCAGCAATAAACCCAAAGGCTATAATTTGAATTACACCACAGATTGGTATCAAATTTGAAACCTTTAGACAAAATTTGCTGGTATCAAAGCACACATTTGATTTTCATTATCTCCGTGATGTCGAAAATACAAATGTATACTTGCAAATCACTCACGTCTCAGGGGCGGCATCGTCAGAATGAACTTATAATAATTTTGTTTTTGTTTTCAGATTTAATCCGTAGTCCATAATAATGAGGAAATGGGCACGCGCACCTTTCATGGTTATTTGGTTTACATATTTAGTTTTAATTTAAGATCGAAATCTCTTCCACGGAAATGTTACAATATAATGAATACAGTGGTATCATTTTGGCATCTATCACAAAATAGAAACATTAAAAAGAAACAATTAGTAAAATTATATAATCTTTTGAAAATAAGACGTCTTTGTCTTTTTATTAAATTTATAATAAGTTTTTAAATTTTTTAAATTTCTTATGGTTAATTGTTTCCATTACGGAAAAAGTATACGTATACATGGTATATATCTACTAAAGTACCATTTAGAAGAACTTTTTGTCATTTCAGCTACAAAGCAGTTCTTCGCCCAAAAATTGAATTGGACTGCTGCAAAGGTAAGAAATATTAATAATTTTCTTATCTTTTCGTCTACGTGTGAGAAAACTTGAAAGATCAACACAATGTTGAAAAGCTACATGCATGCTCTAATGCACGTGTTTGATGAATAGCAATTTTACGTAACATCAGTAGTTGCATGTACACAGTTTTGTCCCAGGGCTCAGAATGGGGATTGAAATGCTTCAATTTTTTTTTTCTGTCAAGCTGGTTTTAGAATTCCGTATGTATGAAAGTACATGATAAAACTGCTATACTCAAATAAGAAATCTTTCCGGGTTTCAGCTTGGACATACTGCCACAGTCTTAGCATAAGTATTTGAAACTGCTTGGTAATTAATAGTTACAAGCCAACTATTTCGTGGTTCTTCAGGACGAGAAACAGTTAAAGTTATCTCAAATTCAAATAAGGGTGGGATGGGACACACGGGGGAACCAATTTTAACTGCCACTATAAAAGGATGATGCATATGGTTGGGTAGAGTCGGATAATTTAACTTTCTGTAGCGGCCATCAGTCTACTCCTATCGAAAACTACAGAAGGGGTTTCGCAGTGAGTATGGCATTCTCCAAACATGTTACCAACTATGGTCGGCGGTCATGCTCTCTGTATTATGATCTGAAAACCTCCAACGAGAGTGTCTCCTTTATCCGCCACCTGTGGACGCGCCAGGCAGCTCTATGGGTTGAGCTCCCCTGATCCGCCACAGGTGCCTTACACAGTTAATTATGTTTCACAACAGGTGCAAGATGTATTTCAGTTTTTCTTGAAAAAATTATTGGTGATGTTTCAAGAATTAAAACTTTCAATAGCTGTTGGAAAAACCAATATTGTTTTAAATGTCTTAAGCTTCTTCCACTCGTATATTTCACAGAATGTAGCATGCACTTTTTATAATTCAAACATTGTACATGTTTAGCAAATGCAGTTCTTATTAATCATGTTGATTATTGACACAAGAATAATTAGAAAGCACTGGACTGTGAAATTTTAAGAGTCTCGCTTGTTAATAAAACAAGTCTAAAATCAATAAATATCTTGCAAGATTTCAATGGTACAATGTAGTTAGTCTTTTTTGTCACGTTTTTTTTTTTTTTTTTTTTTTGTTTTTTTTTTTTTTGTTTATCTTATACTTTACCCAGATCGTCAAGGTATTGTGATGAAGGCGGATTTTTAGATTCGTTTAAAGCCTTTATAAAAAAAAGGATACAGAAATGTTATCTTTCCGCATAAAATTCTACATTAATTTAACGTATAAATTTCTTGGATATAATTAACTTTAAACATTTTGTCATAATTATTATGTAGGTAATTGATTTGAATCTTTTTGACCCATATGCATAAATGATGTTGATAAAATTTCTCCATAAATTCCTTTTTTATAGGATTACTGCGTCAATTGGGGCGGTAGACTGGCTACTGTATCTTCAAAGTTCGAAGATGATTATATGAAGAGTCTAATTGGTCGTAAGTATGAAAAATCAAGAAAAATGGTACAGTCGTCTCAAAATTTAGGGTCGTGGTATATGACTGTTGTAGGTAGTTAGTCGTGCTTAAAGACCAAACTTCATATAGTTTCTGCACACGAACTAGCGCAACCGCATTATGATTTAAATGTTCTAGTCGAAAAGCGGTAGATTGTTGCGTTGTTTTAAGCAATTTACGTTTTCCGATACGACGTTCGATATACAGAAAGAAAAGGGTTTTTTCCTATTATTTTAAAAAATACGTGAAATTTTCTAAGTATGTATCTAATAATGAAACTAAAAGCATTCTTTTTAAGGTAAATTATGCAAAAGCCGTAAAATTAATAAAAATAGCTGTTTTGTAGTACAATCTGTAAAAAAGTATTTGAAAAAAAATAAACCATGATATTGATTTCAGAAAAAAATGAAATTTGAGGTATTTTTAAATGCACATTTTTTGCGTGTAGTTTTAACTTTTGCTTACTTTCGAAATCATTCATCAAAATTTGTAGTAAAATATTATAAACTCAGATATTCTATATTAAAATAATGTCCTAGCATGTAGAATTTAATACTTTCTGAAATACATTATAGATACAATGTAAAGACTGTATTTAGACGGTATAGGCATCAATATTATATAAAGATTGTTTATTTATTATTTTATTTATTTAGGACATTAAAGCATGTTCATGTATAAGACTTGTTTGCTCACGACGTCGTTTACAAATTCGATGAGGTTAATTCCATTGTACAAAGAGAGGATAACTCTTTACTTACGATTAGATTAAATTACAAGTATTCAAACTGGATGTGGTTCCTACTTAAAAAGGCCAATGATATGCTGTTTTTAAAAGGTATCGAGAGTAAAGGTAAAGTTCTAAATGTATGGTAAGTCTGAGGGCAAAATCCCTTTTTTTGCGGAAAATTTCTTCACTTTTCTCAGTTATTTTTTGGCCGGAAGTTAAGAAGATACTATTTTTTTTTATCATCAAAACCTACAATATCGAACATATAAGCATGTATAACAAAAGATTTGAATAATTTGTTCTTTTAGTTATAAATGTGTCCTTGTGACGCTTGTTTGTTGTGTTCCATTCTCCAGACTGTCTTTTCCCTGGACTTCGCCGATATTTTCATCATGTCAACAAATTATCTATGTGTTCCAAATACTTTAGCAAAACATTTGTATTTCAAAAAATAAGTACCACAAATCAGCAAATGAATAAAGAGAAAAATCACGAAATTAAAGTTGCTATGGAGACCACACAAATCTGATGACCCAATAATATTTTTAATTCATTTGATTCTCCATATAAAAAAATACCTTGACACAAAATTTGAAACAAAAATCACTTGTAGAATAGGCAGTTTGGTCTAAACTGACGTTGTGAGCAAACTTCAGCTCTTTGCCAGTTTGTGTTGGACTCAATTTTAATTGACAAGGATTGTGCGGTTTTCCTGCCTTAGTTCGGTGGTTCGCCATGGGTTATACTGAATCTAACATAATCCTCAAATAAAGCCAACCGAACCCAAAAAGTATTATTTAGTTGGCACATAAATGTTTTCTGATTTAAATTTTCAAAGATGTTATAGAGTGTTATAATATTATATTGTCGATTATCTTAATTTACTTTATTCTAAGCTTGTGGGTGACCTGGTCGAGTTTATACGCAGATAAATTGCGGAAAACACATCTTATTACTTATAATATACATTTTACTTGTTTTCAATGTGCTACAATGCCACATTTATATTTGGAGCTTCTTCTGAAATATATTTTTGGATCTAATTTCTGGTGAACAGTATCACTTCCTAAAAGATGCTAAAAGTTTATCAGTGTGTAAATCGCTACCGTTGTTTGCGATATACATGTTTACACTTTTTTGAAACATATACAAAAGTCATGAGTATTCTTTCTAAGAGGAGGTGCTGTTTTCAGTTTTCCAAATGAAGATTTTCCATGGCCGCCTGTGTTTATGAAGAGTAACACTAATTGCTTGTCTTTAATTGTTGGCTTCAGCTACTTTAACGACTTCTACATCATGTTTATACACGTAATGGTCCTTTTTGTATGAGATTTGTCAAATATTGGTCCAATACGTTAGTTAGAACTGCTTCTCAAAATTACAATAATTATCTTGGTATAATGCTATCTAATGAACTATATTTTTTATTGTTACATATAACGTCATGATACCCAAAGTGCACTTCAGTGTTCTGAGAAACCTTTATACTAAGCAATGCCAATGGCTCATACATGCAAATACAAGTTTATAGAGTCATTAGTATTATATTCCTCTGCCACAATTACTCATAACGGAACAAAATAGAAACACTCTTGTAGGTTGCATTGTAAAGATTCCACATGTACAATATTGTTTTATGTAAAACTTTGAATTTAAATGTTTTGAGAAAACTTATACCATTTCAATTAGCAATTAAATGTGCATAATTGAAAATACATATACTACACTTGACGTAAGCATGTTAAGTACCATTTCAAAATGCAAAATATGTTTGAGTGTGAACTTGAAATTTTAAATCAAGATTTGGGTTTATTTCCTTTTATGTTTAGAATTTCATCCAGTTTGGTTAGGTGGTACTGATATAGATGAAGAAGGTACCTGGACATGGAGCCACGAAACAACACCAATGTCACGGCAATATTGGGATGACAATACTCATGAACCCAATGGATATATAACGGAGAACTGTTTATGTTACTTTGAAATTGGTAGTATCATTGTATGGAATGACTCGATTTGTAGTATTGAAAATAGTTTTATTTGTGAAAAGTAAATGTTATGCCTGATCTATTGGCCGGTATGGTGAGTGGTCACATCAACACTGGTGTGGTAAACATTAAAACGTTACTTGTTTTTCAGTCTTTTGTAAACCAAACTCATGTTTCATTCTTTAATCCAGTTTCGAATTAAAATGTTATCTATATACAAATGTAATAGCATTATGCCTAAATCATTATGACAGACCTTTTTATTTTAAACATATTAAAGAAGCATGTTTTGTTCCATTCATTTACTGGGGTTGCCGTATAAGAGTCCTTAGAATTATTCATATTGACTACAGAAATCTCCTTATTAACGCTAGAGAATGCGCCATAATAGATGTATATATATAAAACAATCATTACCTGATTTCACATGACAGACGAAAAAAGTACGTTCTAAACTATAAAAAAAACTAAGATAAATTTATATGCAATTCTGTTTGACCATACGAACACGACAGCAATTGAATTATAAATAACATTACATGTACATGTTGTAGGTGTATATATTAAATAACACAGTTAATACAATTAATCGTTCAATATCACAAATGTACAGAGAGATACATTTGTATAAGTAAATTTTAACCTAAGTTTGGTGTTGAATGGAGAAATCATACAGACTGGTCATTGTATTTTTGGGGGTATAAATAATGACGCAATTTGAATATCTAAATCAACACTAAAATTCACGAATACACTAGTAATTTCTTTTCATCTTTATTGTCTATCCTTTCGAAAAAAACATGAGTTCAAAAACAATCTTTCAAATAATCAGAAATTTTTAATTGAAAGGGTATTGACAATGAGCTCGATATAAAGATGATCGAACATTTTTGTTTTAGAACATAAATCTAATTGTATATATATATAAAAAGCATATTTGTATATTTTCAAAGGTTTACTTTGTGTTGCGTATTGTTGTTTATCTGGGTCCAGTTGTTCGAATTATTTAACCCAAGGTCACATTTAGCTGATGGTTAAATCATATAGAAATTCACTAATTTTAATCTGTGGTTACATTTTACCCTCGTGTAAATACATTGAACACTCCCACTTTTGGATGACATTACTCGTGATCCAAATTACAATATAAACAAGAACTGTTTATGTTAATTCGACATTGGTAGTATAATTGTATAGAATGACTCGATTTGTAGTATTGAAAATAGATTTATTTGTAAAAAGTAAATAATATGCACGGTCTACTGGTTGGTATACTGATTAGTAACATTAGCACCGGTTTGGTAAACATTTAATGTTTATAGAGAAGACCAAGTGAGTTGGAATAACTCGTGTCTAATCCAAATTTGTCTATATGCAAATAAAATATGTTTAAACTAGACTAAACATTTAACGTTACTAGTGGAGCCGTGAGATGGAGCCGGATATGACGTCATCGGAACCGGAAATGACGTCAAAGGTAGTGACATCACCGAAACCTGACGTCACATGACCTGAACAGGAAGTCTCGGAAGTGGTTTGCGCGCATGCGCAACCAGAAGTAATGGATTATCGCGCCATTGTTCGAGTGATGTTTTCTGTGAGGACCAAAGATAGGATTCGATTACGTCCCCATAGCTCCAGGTGATGCTGTCACTATTAGATCAAGGTCCATTTCATTGCTCTATGATGCACTTCGTATCTCTTTTCTTGCTCCATGTTGCTCATCGCTAATCATGGCTATACTCACGTGCTCATTTAGGTTTTCTGGTGCTATTTGCCGCTGTTTTCGCTGCTGCGTTTTGGTGTTCGTCATCGCTGTTTTCTCTTGCTCTTTGCTGTTCATCGCTAATCATGACTATACTCACGTCCTCATTTCAGTTTTTTGGGGCTACTTGTCGCTGTTTTCGCTGCTGCTGTTGCTCCTGCTGCTTGTTCCTGTTCGTCATCGCTGCTCTTCTCTTGCTTATCGCTGTAACATCAACGAGACCAAGATGTGATTTATAACGAAACAGTAAGAATCCTATCTTCTCTTCAGCACACGAGCAGTTTCTCTTTTCTTGCTCCATGCTGCTTATCGCTAATCATGGCTATACTCACGTGCTCATTTCGGTTTTCTGTTGCTACTTGTCGCTGTTTTCGCTGCTGCTTGTTGCTCCTGCTGCTTGTTGCTGTTCGTCAACGTCGCTCTTCTGCTCATCGATGTTTTTCTCTTGCTCTTTGCTGTTCATCGCTAATCATGACTATACTCACGTCCTCATTTCAATTTTTTGGGGCTACTTGTCGCTGTTTTCGCTGCTGCTGTTGCTCCTGCTGCTTGTTCCTGTTCGTCATCGCTGCTCTTCTCTTGCTTATCGCTGTAACATCAACGAGACCAAGATGTGATTTATAACGAAACAGTAAGAATCCTATCTTCTCTTCAGCACACGAGCAGTTTCTCTTTTCTTGCTCCATGCTGCTTATCGCTAATCATGGCTATACTCACGTGCTCATTTCGGTTTTCTGTTGCTACTTGTCGCTGTTTTCGCTGCTGCTTGTTGCTCCTGCTGCTTGTTGCTGTTCGTCAACGTCGCTCTTCTGCTCATCGATGTTTTTCTCTTGCTCTTTGCTGTTCATCGCTAATCATGACTATACTCACGTCCTCATTTCAATTTTTTGGGGCTACTTGTCGCTGTTGCGCAACAAGCAGGAGGAGCAGAGCAGCAGTGAAAACAGCGACAAGTAGCCCCAAAAACCTGAAATCAGCACGTGAGTCATGAGTAGCGATGAGCAAGAGAAGAGTAGCGATGACGAACAGCAACAAGCAGCAAGAGCAGCAGCAGCAGTGAAAACAGCGACAAGTAGCACCAAAAAAAAAAACGAAATGACCACGCGAGTATAGTCATGAGTAGCGATGAACAGCAAAGAGCAAGAGAAAAACAGCGATCAGCAAAAGAAGGGCAACGATGACGAACAGCAACATGCAACAGCAGCAGCAGCAGCAGTGAAAAAGTAGACAAGTAGCACCAAAAAAACCGAAATGTGCACGTGAGTATAGTCATGATTAGCGATGAGCAGCATGGAGCAAGAAAAGAGAAACGAAGTGCATCATAGCGCAATGAAATGGACCGCCGTTGCTAAGGCGGTTGTTAAGGACACCCTCCATTGATCTAATGGTGACAGCATCACCTGGAACTAAGGGGACATAATCTAATCCTACCTTGTGTCCTCACAGAAAACATCACCATGGCGAAAAGCGCGGGAAAAGGGGAAGATAATCCAACAGTTCCTCTGTACTTCGTATACTCTCGGACTTCGACATAACAGTGAGAGTATCAGTCCCTAGAGACGCGATGGGAAACCCTTTACAGGCCGATGAAAGACCGAGAGACGATCGAGAAGCGCGGGAAAAGGGGAGATAATCCAATCCGAATTCTGGCCAAGCACATCCTGGTCACAGCACGTGACTTACGTCACTTCCGTAAATGAATGGCGGGAAACCACATCACTTCCGGTTCCGATCGCACATGCGCAGATGACACATCCGGGTCCTAGCATGTGACTGACGTCACTTCCGTAAAAAAAATAATGGAAAATTCAGTTAAAAAACTACTCCCGGTTGCCCATGCGCGCAAACCACTTCCGGTTCGGCCTATACATGCGCAGACGACATATCGGGTCCTTGCACATGACTTACCTCACCTCCGTAAGCAAATAATGGGAAAATTGCGCAAAAATCCATCACTTCCGGTTGGGCATGCGCGCAAACCAATTCCGAGTGTATCCGGTTCCGGTCACGCATGCGCGGTCGGCACATCCAGGTCCCAGCACGTGACTCACATCACTTCCGGTTTCGGTGATGTCACTTCCTGTTAGTGATGGGAATCGGTCAGATTTTCAAAATTGATAATCGGATACTTGAAATGGACCGATGATCAATCATCGCCGCTCAGTTCGGAACCTTACCTTGATATATTTTGTGAATAAATGAATACACACCTTTTGTTTACATTCCTTCACTGTCCCACGTGATTTGGCTACTTGGGATATTCCATCTCTCATGGGGGGTGTAAGTAGAAAACTATTTTTAAACGTGATTGATTGAGAGATTTTTTATTTGGTTTACAAAGTTCTGCATCATTTTGGTTATATTTATTACTCCACAAAATTTTTGGTCAACGCAACTGACTAGACTTTGAGAGTCAATCTAGATATTAATTAGCTGCATGAAAGATCAAAGAGAATGACTTAGCGGGGAAACCACACAAGTAATGTCAATGACCTTTGTTGCATAAAACTGATAACCTGACACCCCCTATACAAATGAAACCATCCAAAACTTCCGACTCGTAGTACACATTTATTGACAAACAGTAAAACACTTAGGTTTATAGGGGGGTTACAGGCACTGTTGAGGCGAGAAAACACAAGAAATTGCAAAAGAAAACACAAGGCATGGTAAAAATACTTTATTGTAGACAAATTACATTCAATTTCTTAATAACAACATATTTTCTACCAAAAAGGCAAAGATCGATGCTGTAATGGCATGATCGATCATCGGATTGGCAGTCCACAAACCACCGATAAATCGATGTTTCCGATGATCGGTGCACCACTACTTCCTGTGACGTCATTTCCTGTTCCGATGACCTCGCTCTACCTCAAATCCAAATTGAAAACCTTCTATATACTACTGCTGTTGATATGGTGATTGAAAATATATATGGTTGCTAAGTAGAAATCACAAATAAAGTAGTCTTTCAGGAATTTACTAAAATTGCAATCACATACTTTGAAATTCAACTTATCTACATTAGTTTTAAAGCTAATATGATCCAAATAAATCTAAATTTGCTAAGTAAAATTCCAAAAATAATAGTCTTAGATTCTTTTTGAAATTTACCGAAATTTAAATCACATATTTTTTAAATCCATACAAGCCAAACTAATGCTATGGGTATTATACTGATTTCAAATATATATGGTTGCTTAGTAGAAATCACAAATAAAGTAGTTTTTGAGTCTTTCAGGAAATTTACGAAAATTGGAATCACATAATTTTGAAATCCAAATGATCCTGATAAGTCTTAAAGCTAATGTGATAAAACGAATCTTTAATTGTTTAGTAAAATTCCAAAAATAATACTCTTAGATACTTTCAAGAAATTTACCAAAGTTGGAATCACATATTTTTGATATCTAGATTCTTGTCAAAAATTAAAAAAAATAATGGTCTTTGAGACTTCCAGGAAATTTAACAAAATTGAACCGCATCTTAAAACAATTTTGAAACCTTTAGCACAATCTAAATTATTGGTACAATTACTGAGTCAACTTTCAGTTCCGTATTCCAAATAACATGAGAGGAGTTGCGTGACAAAGGAATAATGTATCCGAAGGCTACCTGTGTAGCTTGACCCCAACGGGCGCTATTTAAATTCCGAAAAAATTGGCAAAATCTACATAGGCAGGGCAATTACTGAGCAAACTTACAGTTCCGTATTGCAAATAACCTGAGAGGGGTTGTGCGACAAAAGAATAATGTACCTTTAGGCCACCCGTGTAGCTTGGCTCTCAGAGGCGCTATTAAAATTCCGAAACCTTTGGCACAATCTACATTGGCAGGGCAATTAATGAGCCAACTTTCAGTTCCATATTTCAAATAACGTGAGAGGGGTTGTGCGACAAAAGAAAAATGTACCTTTACCTCTCCCCTCCACCCCCCTCCCCTGTGTAGCCTTAGTTCAACAGCAGTTTTTTGTTAACAGTTTATATTTATTCTTTTCTTTGTCTTGCAGTTGCCATTTCTCTTGATATATTCATTTGGATTTTTTTCACAATGTTTCAATACACTAAGAAACTGATGAAATAAAACGAGAAAATATGAAATAAATATTTGTGACTTCGCGTCGGCTTTTGTTGACAAAAGCTATTGATACTCATGTTTGGAGAAAAACGACTTTTCTTTAAAGGATAAATTACACAAAAATTAGGTTTTGTAACTTCATAATTATGAAGCAATTTTTCGAAGACGCTAATGGTACATTTATACAGTGCTACTTATAGTTAAATCTCATAGTCCTCCGAAATTGATAACATCTCTCAGGAAAACTTTAACACGATTTGAATTTCCATAATTATTTAATAACATTTTACAGGTGCTTTAAGTATTTATAGATTATTACAAGGTATTTTCCATATTTCAGTTTGTCACATAAAAAATATGTATGTAAACCAAAATATATCTTGGAGGTTTTTCAGATATCCAATCCGAGTGGCGATATGGGTTTCATGTAGTAATTCCACATTGGACCCCTTATCAGCCCTTATATAAAACCCGAGTTTGATATTTGACATGCTAGCGTAGTCATTTTATTCATGGAAAACTCAAACATATTACCACCATATAAAAAACTAAGTATGTTGCGAAACAGCTCATACGACAATAGATAACAAGAAAAATGAATGGAAATGGTGAGCTGTCAAAAGGGGCGTAAAACGACTAAAATGTATGAAATACACAAGTCGAAAAAAACCAAATATAAAATAGTGAAAAACAACAATAAACTGAAAAGTTAAAAATACTTCAGTTTATTGTTGTTTTTCACTATTTTATATTTGGTTTTGTTCGACTTTTGTATTTCATACATTTTAGTCGTTTTACGCCTTTTGACAGCTCACCATTTCCATTCATTTTTCGTATTACCACCATATACATTGATTTTGTATGTGATATAATTAATTATACTGAGCATTAATATGATAAAATGTGCATGTTTGTAAGGAGCCAATTCAAAGTAGACTGTCATAATTTCACACCTAAGACTAATTACCAATTTTCAAGTACTATTAAAACATACCCGGGCTGATACTTCTTGCCAGCCATGTCAGATCGGATGCCATCGGAGACACGCGTACTTAATATGTATTCTATGATATACGATCAGATATGATTCCTAATTTACTAACCCGTGTGAATCCGATATCATTCATTTTTTTCTATTTTGTTGAAAGAAGCAGAATGAAGAAATAAAATTTCAAAAAATTTCTGGCGTTATCGGTTGTCACAGCGCTATATATTCTATATAATACCGGACTGCTTTTCCGATTAGTTTGCAAGATATAAATTTTAAAAAAAAAATCAGATAGGAAACCAAAGTTCTGTAAACATGAAGAGTAAAAATGCCTTTGTAAAATCATGTTTAATTTGATTATTGATTGTTTCCATTTATCAAGCATCGGCACAGGTACATAATAAACATACGTTTATCTTTGTCAACACAAGATAATGACATAAAACAAAGATGCGTATTATTAATGATATTTACATAATAAAATCAACTGTACACAAACCATAGTAAATAATCAAAAATTTTGAACATAAAGAGCATTGAAAACTACTTCATATAATGGTCCTTACATGATCAAACATTTCTGTTTTAAAACGTGAGTAAATATTAGAATATTTGACCATATTTGTATATTTTCAAAGTGTTTTGCCTACCGATGTTTATCTGTGCAAGAGAAGTATAAAAATAATACAACACACATTGGCACAGAAACAGCGATCTTAGGAAATGATAGTTTTCGATTGGATTACTTTTCTTCTTCTTCTAACAAACACTTTTAGCAGCTTTTCATTCGAGTTTCTGGACATGTCTTTCGATTTTGAACTAGACAGTAAATTCAAAAATAATACAACTGTATCAACGACTGTCGACTCGTTGGCAAAATGCATTTCTTGGTGCTTGTCTGAAGACTGTTGTGTTGGCAGTTACCAGGAGACTTCGAGACAGTGTTACTTGTTGTTCGACTCTTGTTATGATCAGGCTGAAGCCGCAGTAGAATGGAAAAGCTTTCGTATAAGATTTTGTAAGTACATATACACTGTATATTGTATTCTAGAGACATTGTTTTACAGTTATTGTTGGCTTATTGTATTTTGATGTATCTTTTAATCGTAAATTTATAAATATACAACGTAATGCACATTATCGCAATGTTTTATAGCTAGAAAATATATAATTCGGCAATGTCCGTTTACAAAAGATTGAATTTCACTAAACCACCAAAATTGATGCCGAGAAAAGTAAACAAAAATAAACATGATGTAATTCCCGTTTTTTTTTTTTTTTTCCGTGTATATTGCCAGTGTTTTAGTCTTGTCGTATTTTGATTTATTCCCCTTTGTTTACTGTTTGTTTTTTTTTTTTTTTATTCTTTTGTGTTGTATTTTTTTACTATAATTATGTTCTGTTCGCTACTGACGATTTTATTTTAATCTTATTTGAACTTCACTCTATCTGATCGCTTCTCCATTCTACTTTGCCGATATGAATTTACGGTACAATCAAACATGGCATAGCGGAAACCAATATTATTAAGTGACTTTTATTTGTATTTATTCCGTGAACATGTATGTGACTCTATTTCAATGTTTCCAATTTCACTAGTTTTTCGTGATTGTAAACATGAATGTGTGTATGCTGTTACAATACAATATCATAAATAAATGGTTTAAAAATGTGAAGTTACATTTTATTCCGAGTAAAATATGAGGTTTGTAAAGATTGAGCTGAAACTTGAAACTCACATAAATTTACGAATTTCTTTCTTTTAAAAATGATGGAAATCGGAATAAAATGTTGGATTTCTTTCTTAGACGATTGAAACCGGACTACTTTTATATGCAGTTTTTCAACTTCAAATCTGCCTATGAGCGAGTTACAATATTGCGTAATTATAA
Source organism: Mytilisepta virgata (assembly GCA_028015205.1). Taxonomy (NCBI): domain Eukaryota; kingdom Metazoa; phylum Mollusca; class Bivalvia; order Mytilida; family Mytilidae; genus Mytilisepta; species Mytilisepta virgata. Next base: position 76,238,624 of record CM051521.1, read on the forward strand.
TAAAATCTGAAATTAATTATCTTTTTTTTTTAATTTCAGTGACCAAGCAATATTTTGCAATCCAGTTGACGTGGGAGGATGCTCAGGTATATAATTAATTTCTTGGATCTCATACGATCGTTCTAAACACATTTACATTTGAAAATTTATAATTGTTTTGATTTTTTTATGGTTGTGCTTATTACTTCATCATTATATCGTTTTTCCAATATTTTGATCTCGAACACTACTGACGAGTTGTCAGTCAACGGAAATGGCCATACAGTGCATCAAATTTATTTCGGTATTTTGTGATACGTTTTATTATAAATGTACATCTACATTTTGTAGTTCAGTCTCAGAAACCAAATTATTTAACGAAACAGTATGGAAGTGTATTATGCATTAAAGTTTAAATTTTATAATTCAAGAGTAAAGATGACTTCCATATCACCCCATACTATTTTTTAACACTTTTTATATGAATAACAAGTCATCAAAGCAGATAATAAACTATATATCGACACTGAATATATACATTCGTCGTGTATCTTAACATGTTTACGATACTCGAATGTCATGCTCCGAGATAACAGTCCACTAGTAGTACTTTTGTGAAAGATTTGACGCTGATGAAAATTGATTAATTGAAAGTAATGTTCAACTTACTAAATTTGGAAAATCGATGTAAGATGACAGTACTTGCTAGCGTTTTAAGACAACCAACCCTCCAACCTCTTGGGTCATACCGATCTTTTGATGTCCCTTACGATGCCGAAACAATGAGAAACATTTGTCGGTTTCCATCCTTAACCAAGTTAGAGATACATGTAATAAAACAACCAATCAAATAAAATCATCCACTTCTTTGTAGTATCGTAAGTGAAAAAATAATTTTTTTATCCCAATTTAGATGCACAAGAAGGGTGCATTTCGTCAATTTACGACTGATCAGTTGTGCTTAAGGCCTACAATGTTGAAAACCAAAACACTAATCCAAAAGGTTGAAGAGCAATTCAAAAATCCAATATAACCAAAAGATGTTAAAGTAAATCCATATAAGGACAGAGTAAAGATGCACAATGTATAAAACTAATTAATTCATTATCTTCTCTTTAAACAGTATAATTCAGAAATCCCAGCAAAGTATTAAGCACCTCTTTGCTCATCGTCGGAAACCCACGGCCGGTCGCGCTTACGCCTTGCTTCTACTTACCGACCGTGGGTCAATTCATTCATTTTTTCTCGTTCTCACGAATATATTCATAAACCATTTTGATTGTTTTCCTTACGATTCTGTAATGGAATTACAGCCAATCAAGTGACAGTTAAAAGACGAGCTTTGGGTCAAGATATATGTCATCGCCGGTACGCAATTCCAGTGTATTTTCGATATAGTTTTCAAACAAAGTAAACAAGTTTTCATACTTTCAAAGAGAATGCATTACTGACCACGTGAAAAAAATCACTACAAAACAAAATTCCATCAACTGCATTACGCATATGGGCACCGTTTTACTTTCCAAAGAACATTTTAATCTCCAAAGTGGAGAACGTCACTATTGTTAAAATCTCCAAAGTGGAGAATTCCATGTTTGTTAGCAGCAATTTCAGTGGTCAATTTGATTCATGAATATTCATGAAAACGAGAAAAAATGAATGAATTGACCCACGGTCGGTAAGTGGAAGCAAAGCCTAAGCGCGACCGGCCGTGGGTTTCCGACGATGCTCTTTGCTGAAAATGCTTCAAATTCATCGAAAAATAATTCAAAAGTTTACCTGTTAATGTTATTTTGACCAAACAATGGAAGTTAATAAAATTATAATCTTGAATAAAAAGAATACATATACCTATGGAACAATGTATAGTCTATGATACCAAGTTTGATGCACAAGTTACATGTATGCATCGTATAACGATTCATCAGGGTCCGTATAAATTGCAAATGATGAAAAGGGGAAAATATAACCCAAAACTTTGAAGATCAAATTGACATGTCCAAGCAAGCAAAACGATAAAGCTAAAATCATCTAGATACAGAGCTACATGTACATGAATGTACAAAATATGCATGAAATTGGCTAACCTTGATTTGCATAAAATTTTATGAGCGACACCTTAATTTTTAAAGTGTGAATTTCACGCTAATATTGAAATACTAGCACTGACAACTGATATCCTCCAGGATTTCAGAATCTACAAGGAAACGGATCCACTCAGTTGTAATAATATATATTCCAGAACACCAATTATACGTATTTTTACGAAATTCCACTGTGTCACAATCCCTAAAAATCGAGTGTATATTTGTATTTAGAATTACTGTACCGTCTGGGGAGGAAGACTTGCTACGGTATCTTCTAAGTTTGAAAATGAGTATATGATTAATCTAACAGACCGTAAGTATATTTTTTTTGTTTTGTGTTTTAACAGTCTTTAAAAATCATCTGTTCACATTTCAAAGCAGTTTTGTAAACTCCAATACAGTTTGAAAATGCGGCGTACATGAACATAAGTTTGGAATATATAATGTTTTCAAAATTGTTGAAAATTATCAACATGGTCAACGGTATTGTCATTATTTTGCATGGCACATCCGGCACATTTAATATATTTCAAGTGACAAACTAAGACAGTTTTATGTTCAGTCCTTGTAGATATGCAAAAGGAAATCACCAATTCACCTACATGTACATTCCAACTAACTAAATATTTGGAAAATGACATCGTTAACACACATAAACTTATTCATTTCAATGCTACCGCTTTACAGACAGAACCGAATAACATGAAAGTTTCAACTACGTACTGGCTTCTGAAGCTGCACAAAACACCTTACAAAAATAGATTTATTTTGTCTTCAAGCCATTGTGTCTATATTCTATTTACTTGGTAAAATCAAAAATGCATTTTTCAAATAAGGTAGACGAAAATAGTTGTATTAATTACTTTTGGAGAGTTAAAAATTCGTTGATTTCGAATCTGTTCAAAGTTTTGATTTTTCTACCCTATATAGCACTTTGCCTGATAATTTCATTAAGAAAAAATTCACATACCTAATTAAATGGGCATTTAAAAAGTCAGAATGTGAATATATATGTTCAAACACTTTTAGGACATTTTTTAGTAACTATGGAGAACTATGTCAATTGGACCTGCTTTGATATAATAACTGCACTTGAATTTTTACTAGATAACACTTTTGTCTGCTATGGAGATTCCGTATATCGCCATGTTATCGGAATTCCAATGGGGACATACTGTGCACCGCTTATTGCGGACCTGTTGCTGTATTGTTACGAATCACAATTGATATCTAAAATCAGCAAAGACCCAACGAAACAACATCTGATGCAAAAATTTAATAACACTTTTAGATATTTAGATGATATTTTTGCTGTCAATAATGACGACTTTATTCCAGAAATAAGCGAGTTTTTTTTATCCTTTTCATGTACAATTACATACGTATAAAATATTCCGTATACTACTTGTGGTATAAACTTTTACTTTCCTTTGACAGGTCACGAGAAAGTTTGGATCGGTGGAACCGATTCTGGTCGGGAAGGATTTTGGACATGGAGTAATCCCACTAGACCCATGGTGAGACTCTACTGGAATGATACTGATAAGCAGCCAAACAATTACAACAATCAAGACTGCTTGTGTTACTATCCCTTACAAACAAATTTATATGCATGGGCTGATGAAGATTGTTCACAACAATATCATTTCATTTGTGAAAAATAAATAAATGAATGTTAGTATTAAAATACACGTCCATTGTTTATTAAGTTCTATTATTCAGCATTATAATAACTTTTTGGGTTTGTATTTTCTTGTAGAATTTTTAAATAAAATATTATCATACAAAATTCTCATTTTCTATGTGCTTTAAATTTAATTTGTCCGTATCTGCTCAACATATCAAAAGATTACTAGAATTTTGAATCTTTAGCATATACATTTGATGAAGATTTGAATTTATACAATTTTGATTCTTTTTCGCCGTTAACAATGAGAACACAAAGATCACTCAAGTACAAAATATATATATCAGTTCAGCAGAAAATACATGCATTTTCCTTGAGAATATACTTACATGTATGTTATAAAGATATCGCATAATTTTATTGCATATACTGTACATATACATGTATTACAAAATGAGGAACACTGAATACTCGTTAGAAGTGTTATTGAAAACGTTAATCAGATTTCTATATTTAACAAGATGTACCCTCCATTACTCTCCTTTATTTCATGTAAAATACTGACAATCAAAACAAACGCAACAATTACATTTTTTAATTAACATTATACACGATTTTTGAGGTGCTGGAATTTCAAATGTAATCCTCCAAATAACCTAAATTTTTTGTCAGTAGTTTCTGGGGTAGCCCGCCATGAAGATTTTCGGAAATTTTCATTTTTTTCAACTTGAGATTGTGAATTATCAAAAAACGATGTTTTCTTTTCCCCAAAAACATAATTTCAAAACTTTATCCATTATTTTTCAATATAAACATTGTGGGAATAAAAAATTTTTGTCAGAAAACAAGATTTACGGCTTTTATTGTTGTTTAGCTTTTGTGTGACAAAATGGTATAACACAACCCAGAATTTTGTTTTTCGACTTTTGAAGTTGTCAGATCGACCGTAGATGAGTGTCTTTACTAACAAGAATACTGAAAGTATTTTTTGAATTTGGGAAGTTAACAGTTTATGTGTAGCTTTTAAAATTTTGAAAATGATAAAGACTATTTCATAAATATTATGTCAAAGTACTGTTGAATTTCTTTTGATGGTCAGTATATGTTAATCTGTAGCCCCTTTGTAAAAATTGAAACTGGTTAAGACTGAGATGTCCAAATGTTGTGAAACACTTCACAGTTTAATTCATTATCCAAAATATTTAAAGTATCTTTTGAAAAATGAGATTCTTGAAAAAATAAAATAATAATAAGTACTTTTAAGTGGGTCAAGCAAATACAAACAAACAGTAACATAAACAAATTCAATTTAACAAGTAAACTGTGATAAACAATTTTATACAAATACAAAACTAGTTACTACTCATCATTACAAGAAACAATAAATTAGTACAGCTAAGAACTATTGTCCTACGGTTTCGTTTTCTCCATTCTAGAGATTAATTTTTAAAGTCACTAATAAAGCTTCACCAGTAGTAGTAAAAATGATTTTACCTTTTTCCTATGGTTGATAATGTTTAAAATTTTGATCCGTTCCTATCTGTTTATAGTGTAGCGGGGTCACTATTATAGTAATAAATGACTCACTAGGGCTCGTATAGTCTAGTGGACATCAATGAGAAAATATCCCTATATGTGGTATATAGGTTTAACTGGTAGAAACGTCTGAATAAACATCACATGGGTATCTGCAATATGACCATCAAAGATCATGAATTCCAGCTATTAGTAATCCTTTTAATACTATTCCACATTTTTGATACATGTAGGTTGATTCCCATTTACAGAGTTGTCTGCTCTTTAGAGAGGGTGTCTTCCGACAGATTGTCATATTTCTTCAAAATATTTTTCTTTCCTAACAATATACTCCACATCCATTAATGATATATCCTTAGATATATTTTACCACATTTTTCAATGTCTGATGAAGGTTTTCCCAAATTCAACATTTTTATAAAAAAAAAAATACCTTTTGCCCTTTATATTTAATACAAGACACCTACTAAATGTCAGGAAAGATAACTCATGAGGAAAGGATAATATATCTATACCATCCTCAATTTACCGTTGAGTTTGAGGGATAATAAAACAGGGTACAAAATTGTAAAGTATAAAAAAAAAATAATAACCTCAAATTGTGACATGAGCATAATAATAATGGCCATTAAATAATCATGAACATCTGTATAGCTAATAAAGAGATAAAATCACAATTATCGCTATAATGGAAGATAGAGTGTGTCGCTTAAATGTAAAAAAAAAAGAAGTAAAGGTGCAGCTGGTATGTCTTCATCAGACTTTTTTTTTTTTAAATTATATATAGTCAGTGAAATTATGCAGATAATAATTGTCACAAAAGTTTCAGTTCCGTTTTAAGTTTTGCTATAAAAATATAATTTTGCATTATCTACTTTACAAATTTGTCAAACTGTATTTAATTGGCATTATACTAATTTTCCTGGACATGCTGGAAGGGGGGTTCTCATAGCTACATACATATATAAACAATAGGAAATACAAACAAAAAATAAAATTATGTTGATATTGTTACTAATTTACGATATATTCAGCGTGATAGTTTGATTTTAATTTGATAGTGAAAGAAAACATTCTTAATATTTTTATTATTTTAACACAGTGATTATAAATATGCGCCATTAAAGTTACGTATCGGAAAACTTTTTGTTTCATGTAAATACAACACTTTTGGACTTCTCACATTATGAAGTTTCATATAATATTACAATCTACATTAATTTTCAGTACTAATTGTTTAATTTTATACTAAAATACTAGGGTTTTTTTTCGGCATTTTGCTCTTCTTTACGTTATTTTGGTGTAATTAATATTAGTAATCATTTGTGAATAAGTACTATTTTATGTCACTTTAATTAATATTATTCGAATGAAAAACTTTCTAGATATGGTAACTTATTTGGTATCAGAAAAAAACGTTTCTGAATAAGTATAATTTTTATGTCAATCTACTTAATCACACAATAAAAACAGATTCTATATATGGTATATATATGAAAATATACCTGTAATTGATAAAAATAGATCACAGGTGAGAAATCAAAACAGAAGGGACATAACTCTTGTTGTTAAAAATAGGAATTACAGTCCCTTTGGCAGTAAAACCTATACCCATTTATGTACACGATAAAGAGTTTTGTCCATATATGGAAACGTCACAGACACTGTCAAGATTCACAGAAATCCAAACACAGGACTATAAAATGAACGATCAGAACAAATTTCTACACATTGGAAGACAAACTGAAGAGAAACATACAAGCTTTTCTAAAGAAAAAAATTAAAGTAAGTAAGTTAATCATTAGTAGCTAAATATATGTTTCATTAAATAATGATTTGGGATTTTGAATACAGCATTTTTGAAGTTTGTATTATTGTTTTGCAAATATATTCCAATCGAACATAAGAAACATATTTTCCTTATGCCTTTCTCGTTTTGTTAAGTAAATTTTGATATAATTATACAATAAATTAAATTTATATATTAACACATTTTGTTTAATTCAGACGGACGCTTTCGTTTTCGTTAGTTCTTGGGAATTATTCTTCTTTTTGATGTAGAGGAACTTAAGATTTTTTCAAAATTTTTCGTTTATTAAAATCGCAATTTACTCAAAACGTTTGCTACTATGTATAGAAAAACAAACTCATCCAAATGCACATTTCTGTGTTAACTTTCGCTCGTGACCAAAAGTTCGGAACGCCAGAAAATTACCTTGGTAAACATGTGAATTATTTAACATTGATTAATAAAGGCTTTTACACTGCTTAGATCATATTTCTCCGCTCTTTTTTGTTCAATCTTATATTACACAATATATCAATTGAAATTTGATATAACCCCCTCCACAATTCTCCTTCAAAAAATTGTAATCATACGAAGTGGTAAAAATGTTAGAATTTGTAAGCAAAGTCCATTAATTATATAGTTTCCTTTATTTTAATTTATGTATTACAGCTTTTACTGAATTAAAATGCCAGTCAACATTTACGAAGATGATATTGCCGGCGTTGTAATTGACAACGGTTCCGGAATGGTTAAGGCAGGTTTTGCCGGAGACGATGCACCAAGAGCTGTATTTCCTGCCATGACCGGTCGACCAAGGCATCAGGTTAGATACAAAGTTTTATTTGACAATCGGCAAAATATAGAATTGTTCCTGTATGTCATGTACAATTTTCTCTTTATTTGGTTTTTAGACCCAAATATGTACCGGGTATATAGGGAAAAAATTCACAAAATTGTGCCGATACGGGACGGAACAATTTCTTCCAAACTATTGTATGTGCTTTGATAGCAATGATACCCATAGCAACGAAATGGCCAACTTTTTTTCAAAATATTGCGAAAAATACATTGTAGTGACCCAATTATAGGACCTGTTATTACCTTTATGTAGAATTTTAATCGATATGACACATGTCATAAAATAAACATATCATATGGGGCCATTTCAAAAAATAAAACAAAAGAATATGTTGTTCTTCTCATTTTTTCATAACTTACAATTCAAAACTTCATGAAAAATCTAAACACTTAAAAAACGCACAAAAGATCCTGATCTACAACATGGGTCAATGTCAGATGGAGGGGCCGCTTAAGTGCATGAACACACCTTGAACCATTAAAATGAGCTTAAATCAATTGTCAAACATAAGTCAGTTTCGTGGTCAGAAATCATAATTATCAGCACATTTTACCCATCAGTTTTAAACATTTGAAATATTGACCGCCGTATCCTCTTATGGTAGAAAATAAAATTCTAATTGTATGGGCGAACCTAAACTTTACGTAGAACCTAAACTTTACTCCTATTCATAGATGGTGATGCCCGGAATGGGAAACAAGGACTGTTATATTGGTGATGAGGCTCAATGCAAACGAGGTCTGCTAACACTAAAATATCCAATTGAACACGGTGTTGTAACTAACTGGGATGATATGGAGAAAATATGGCATCATACCTTCTACAATGAACTGAGAGTAGCTCCCGAGGAACATCCCGTCATGTTAACCGAGGCTCCTCTAAATCCAAAAGCGAACCGGGAACGAATGACACAGGTATATTTTATTTGACATCTATATCTTCACTTTCGAATACAAATTTAATTTCAGGCACATTTATCTTTTATTTCATATTCTTTTGTACATACATGTACGTGTTAATTAAAAATGGTGAGGAATTGTTTTCAGGCAAAAGTCTCAAGAGTTATTTGTTGCTGTAGTAAACTAGAAAAAAAAATATTTATTTGAACTTTTCTTTTGCTTTAGATAATGTTTGAAACCTTCAACGTCCCTGCTTTCTACGTCAATATCCAAGCAGTACTTTCACTGTATGCTTCCGGAAGAACGACAGGGATTGTATTTGACGCTGGTGACGGTGTCTCCCACGTGGTTCCGATTTATGAAGGTAAAACATTATTATTGAATAGATCCGTAAATACTTTTAAAAAAATAACGATGGGTGATTGATTTATCTAATTTTTTGTGAAAATTTGTTTATTGAATTTATTTTATAATTTTTATTTTTAATGATTTTTATTAACTGAAATCTTTGCTTTGATTTCCGCCTCTACTTTTGTCTACTTTTGTCGGGTTTGTATACACCTAGTACTTTTTCAAGTGACGTTAAATAACAATTAATCATGCTGTGTAATACTTTATTTTAGGATATGCTTTACCACATGCCATTAAACGTTTAGATCTCGCTGGACGAGACTTGACAGCTTATTTGCAGAGAATTTTACATGAAAGAGGATACAACTTTGTTACAACAGCCGAATCAGAAGTTGTAAAAGACATAAAAGAGAAAATGTGTTATACAGCACTTGATTTTGAGCAAGAAATGCAGACTTCCTCAAAATCTTCCACATTGGAGAAATCGTACGAACTCCCGGATGGTTCGGTGATCACCATTGGAAACGAACGTTTTCGGTGTCCAGAAGCAATGTTCCAACCTTCTTTTATTGGTAAGCGGGTTTACTTTAATCGTTACAAGACTAAATAAAAAATATATGTTGTTCCGGGTACCATACCCTTAATATTTTTTGGACATTTTTCAATAAGCATTGTTAAAGTCAGAACGTCTCTACCATAGACTCTTATGTTAAAAAAATCATTTGGAAAATAAAAGATATCCACCTACCCTATTTTTAACTTGACGTAAAAGGAACCACACTAATTTTTTACATGGCCTAATTGACCATTTCATTTTTTATTTTTAAAAAATTGCTCAAATATTATAGCCTTTATACATGTTATATTTATAAAATAAATACATTTGTCGGCAATTCGTACTTTTTCCTTTGATCTTTTTGCCTAATATTTTCGAGTATCATATACAGGCTGTATCACTGAAAATATTACGCAATACATTGTGTGACGTAATGCGGAAGGATCTACTTATCTGATCGTCCAATGAAATTGAATTATGGAAATTATCAATGACAAATAGTCAATATGTTCCTTTCCCATTCACTGTCAAGAATGGGTTTTAAAAGGAGGCCACCAGTGATTGGTCAACCGCATTACCAACATCTTCCGCTATGAAAAATTGTGCTCGTTAAAATTAGTTGAAAAAGTGATATTTTTCAGAAGAAAATTTAATTACCGATAAACAGAATAACAGGTAGTTTCGTTTTTGATACTGACTATATCATGTGGAATATCTAAACTCGCCCGAAAACTGACTATATCATGTGGAATATCTAAACTCGCCCTTCCTACTCGTCTAGATATTCCACATGATATAGTCAGTATGTCAGTATCAAAAACGAAACTACCTATCATTCTATATGTATTCCTTAAAATAAATATCGATGCCATATCCATATATAATCAACAAAATTAATTTTAACACATTTTTTTAATTTTACTTTAACTTTTGATTTAAACGTTCATGTACTTTATATAATCTGTCTTAACTACATATGTATCACGGATATAATTTATAAGGCATACATGTACATTACTTCTATTAATTTTAGGTATGGAATCAAGTGGAATCCATGAGATGGTCCATAACTCTATCATGATGTCGGACATTGATATCAGAAGAGATCTGTACAATAGCATCGTGTTGTCAGGAGGGTCCACTATGTTTCCAGGTAAGACACATGTTATACTGACCTGACATAAATGTTTCACACCCTTCCAACCAACAAAATAAAGATAGAAAACCGGAAATCACAAAATCTCATGCAAGATAAACCCTAAAAACTGTAATGAACAAATTAAAAATAGTGTACACATTGAAAATTAACAAGCAGGGACAATAAGATTTTTACTGAAGATCTCAGATAAGGGACACGAGATTACCCAAGAGGAAACATTGTCTCAGGGAATCAGTCAAGAAATATGTCCGAAGATAGAACCAATATAATCATTGGTTATTTTTTATTTATTGTGTTTTGTAAAACGTATTAATCCCTTTTTTAATTTTATATTCACATTTGAAGCTTAAGTCAATATTCTTATAATTTCAGGTATTGCTGATCGTATGAAAAAGGAAATGGATGCAATCGCTCCAAGTTCCATGAAAGTAAAAATCATTGCAGCACCAGAGAGGAAATATTCCGTTTGGATTGGAGGTTCAATTCTTGGATCTTTATCCACATTTGCTCAAATGTGGATATCTAAAATGGAATATGAAGAATGTGGACCAAGCATTGTACACAGAAAATGTTTCTAATGACTGTCTGTGACTAAAAAACATTCGTAAAATACAATATTCAGGAGACTTTCCAGAGTATTCATATCTGAGAGTCCCAATTATGTACTATCTAAAACAGGAAGCAAATATTCATGACAGAACTTTATGTTCGTAATATCTTATATGGCGCCTAGTTCATATACATGTACGTGCACTTTGTACATGCAGAGTATAAATAAGAAATAACTTTCGGAAAAGGCCTATTGTTATCTATTTCATGCCTGTATTTGTCTTTCATAAGTTCTTATTTAAGAAAGAATTGTGCCAGGTCGATAAATGAACCAAAGACAAATAGGTACCGGCATCTGTAGTTATATATATTACACTGTATGTTTGGATATTTTGACTTTTAAGATTGTACTAAATGGCAGCGAGTTGTTTAATTTTCATGTAAATATTTTCCATTTTCCCAGTCTTGTAAATATCATAATTATATATATATTTGGTATGTGTGTTTTCATGAGTATATACGTATTTGTAGATGATATATCATTTCTTTTCATTTTATTAACATAATAAAAGATATATTTTTCTATACGACAGTTTTACATTTTTAGTTCTCCTTAAATGTGTTTCAAAATGTTGAGTAAACAAGACAATTTTAGATTCAGATTCTATTCATACACATGTTCAGCAACTAAAGAACTACGGAGTTAAATGTACTTTTGAAGCGCAAATAAACCAATATATCGGTACAAATTCCTTCACTATTTAGTGTTTTTTCTTTTTTTTTTTAATTTTTTTTTTATTTTTTTTTTTGGTTTTGGGTTTTTTTTTTGTTGTTGTTGTTTTCTACTTTTATTTTCTTTGATTCTTTTTTTGTTTGTATGTATGTTTGTTTGTTTGTTGTTTTGTTTTTTGTTTTTGTTTGTTTTGTTTTTGTTAATTTATCTTTAACAAGCTTCTTGTCTCTAAATTGGGTGCGGATTTGTTGAAATGGGAGGCAAGTAGAAGGGGTCATCTTGGCAGTGGTGCGAGTTGACATGAATTGGATTCATCTTGATTTTAATTTATGTGTTGTTAAATTCATCCATTCCAACGAAAGCTACACAATTGGAGTACATAAATGATTTCGGGTTACTTTTAACAAAAGTTCAAACGAAAGTACTTTCTGTTCAGAAGTGAACACGAAACTCACCGAAATATTTTCTTCAGTTGATTACACCACCCGATGCATGATTGCAGAACTGCTTAAAAACGTACCAAAAAGCAATCTAATTAAAAACCGATCTCTCATCGCTCCCGTTTTCTGATATGTCGCGTGGGAGATCTAACGAAACCCGCTTTGGGGTCACATGTGAGTGAACTGGAACTTATGAATTTATAATGATATGCAAATGAGTTGACTTCCTATCAATAAGCCAATCAAAAAAGTTTTCCTTTAGATCTAATCGTTAAAGAAGATCCGAATGAATTCTGGGGACTGACGATTTCTTCGTTAATAAAACGAGTTACATCCCTTTACCACACGATCAACTTACAAGATCGCCTATGCCGCAATTTCATTGGTCGAACAGGACACACCTACGAGGTCACTCACATGTGACCTCAAAGCGGGTTTCGTTAGATCTCCCACGCGACATATCAGAAAACGGTAGCGATGAGAGATCGGTTTTTAATTAGATTGACCAAAAAGAATATCGCCGACTTTGTATGTCGGTTTTCATGCAGGTACTTATCAAAAGCAGTCTGCTTATAAGAATTTCCCCCAGAAATATGACATTTGTTTCTTCCGCGGAAGTTAATCATGATTTTACCGACATTCAATGTTTTCCTTGATAACAAAGACTGAACCTTAAATATTCTTGTAAGCTAACCTAACAGTTAATTTAAGATAAACTGTGTTTCACAATAAATTTATATTTCATTTTAATATAAGGTTAGACAAAAACACGTGATTTTCAGCAAATCTACAGAAGTACAAGAGATTGTGTGATGTGTCAACCAATGAAATCATTTTAAAAATACAACTTTTATATATTCTATCAAAATAATGGTTATTGATTGAATATTGGTGAATACTGTCCCTAGTAGACCTCATATTGGTCCAAGGTTCGGACCTTAACACATAATTTTAAAAGGAGACCGCTTGGGGACAATTCCACCAAAGTTTGGTCTCAATTCCAGCAGATTTTTTTCAATATATTGTGCTGATTTTTATTATTTTAGATAATTTTGGCCATATTGTTCCAAGGTTCCTGAAAACAAATTCTGACAAGGGACCAACTAACTGCCTCAGTAGTTTCAGAGATGATAAGTTTTAAATATCTTCCGATTCTGAAGTTTTGTCCAAATTCCCCTTAGCCAGTAACTTCAGACGATATTTTAAATTGTTTTTGGAGTTTAGTTTTAGATATATACATTTTCCAACATCTTTTGGCTATTTTTTTCTATTTTTAGTAACGTCAGCCGTATAGGTCCAAGGCCTGTACCCAGGGAACAATTTTGAAAGGGGACCACCTACATGTAAGCAAACAAGTAACACAACTGATAACAGGAAAGGTCCACAAATTAACGCCATCAAAACTATAGAACTTCAGAAAAAAATGACATAAAGAGCATAAAACACAAACATCCCACCAAATTTATGCCTCAATTAGCATAGTAGTTTCAGATTGGAAGATTTCTTTATATTTTTTTTTATTACTTTTCTATTTTATTTTGGTCATAACGGTGACTATATTGATGAGAGGCTCCGACCTTGGAACACAATTTAGAAAGTGTACAACCTAAGAACCATTCCATTAAACATTAGTATCAGAAGCCTCAGTTGCTCCAAAGAAGTTTTTAAAATCTTTTTCGTCAGATTTTTCTATTTTTTAGGAGTTCATTCCACTAATCGAGATTGTCGACCAATATTGTAACTGTTATTTAGAAGAAAAAAATATATCAACTTCCAGCAACTGTTCGATATTTATTCTTAGAATTCATTCTAATTACTAGAAATGAAAGGGGTACTTGGAGTACATGTAATTGTCAATGAGACCGAACAAAAAAAGTACGGAAAGACATGTTTGTTTCTAATGAAGTTACAACAATAAAACTCTGATATTTAGTTTTCAAATTTAAATGTTGTATGATAATGTTTGTATTGTGTTTTTAGCATTAATAACCCATTTGGGTTTTTGTTCTGTTCTGCATGCTATATAGGTTAGTAAAGGTTAATCAAACAATTCAGTTAATCTGACACAGGTCTGTCAAAATTGGTTTCCGGAAATTCAATCAAACCAGTTTCTTTTGTACTGTTCAACTTTGTGCAGATATTACCTTCCGTACAATATTTCAAATTCTAACACGAGATATTTTTTACATCCTTTATCAACCTGATGTAAAGAATAATTAATATACTTTTCAAGCTTATTAATTCTCTATTTACTGAATATATAAAAATACTTCTATCTTTTCTATATATAATACATGTATGAATAATTAATTTATTGTGACCTTTTGAAGTTGTCCTTGATATATTTTTATAGTTGCTTCGATTTAAACCTTACTAGACTCACTTACGGTTTTTAACATTTTAGGCCTTGAGCACAACTGATGAATCGTAAATCGACGAAATTTGCCATTTTGTGCATCAAAATTGGTATCAAAGAATTTTATTATGTGTAATATTTTGCAATGAACAAAACATCAGCACAAATCTTCGTAATTTAGGGATAATTGAAAAAATTATGAAAATAATAAGAATATAACAAAAAACGGTTTTAATAATCTCAGATTGAGATATACATGATATAATAGAAATGAACATCAAAATAACAATCCAAAGATACTTATATTAGATATAGTCAATTTATACTATGCTGTATACGACGCAATCATATGTACATACACATGTATAACGGAATGAGTGAGGAAATCGCAAATCCAACTGGAAAATTGCAATAATAGAAGATGCTGTAACGTTGCACGAATTATTCACAAAATATATTAACAACATTTAAAATAATGGTTTTACAAATTTTAGAATAGTTCTGAGTTAGTCAATTCAATTTTTTGAAATTTTCAATAGCATTATTTTTTTCTATTGAAAATTCACCATTCAGAATAATTTTTGAGGCGTAAAAAAATAATCCTTATAAAAAATTGTAGAATTATTTTGTTTTCTTGGACGACTCAACAAGTTTAATTAACCAACAAACATTGACTTTATTATAATTGGAACATTTAGTCTTTCATAATGCGAAGACAGAAGGTCTGTTTGTCAGTAACTATACATGGTATGTCTACTATATTTGGTATGTAGATTTTTGGCAAGGATTGTTTGTCCAACTGACAAGAGTCGCATGTCCTTGGCCTTGTTTGCATGCTCCAGTCGTCAGGTTAAAGTTTATAGATTAGGTCAATACGTGTAACTATAAATATACATGTACATAATAACATATAGGTCAACTATATTTAGTATGCAGATTTGTTGTAAAGAGTATTTGTCCGACTGATAGATGTCGCATATCATTGACCTTATTTTTTAGTTTTCGGATTAAAGTTTTGGATTAGGTCTGTTTCTCAGTAACTATACACGCTAGGTCAACTAAATTTAAGATGTAAATTACTTTAGATAGCCTTTCTACTTAAAAAAAAAATGAAACGTTATTAATAAGTACATAAAAACATTTTTCTTATTGTTTCCAGTGTAAATATTATTCTAAAAAAAACTTTAAATTATCGTTACTAAAATAGTGAAAAAAAGTTCTTTGTATCTGAGATCAAAGTTTGCAGTTGCTAAAAAACTCACTAGACTGAAATCTCCTTAGGCTCCTCTATACTGTTACCTTATTAAAGTCAGATGTTGTTCTGGAGTTATGTCGCCTTGTCCATAAAAAAATCAAATATGCACGAAAAATCACAAAATTAGCTATTTTCGAATAAATTAAAAAACGTGTCGACTTCGATGTGCTCAGTACAAATGTATATCTTGTTAAAATTTGAAACATACTGCGTTAAGATAAGTATCTTTCAAAGATCAACTGCTAATCAATCCTAAACATATAGCTTCAAATCCTATTTTGTGTTTTAATTTAATTAACTTTACCCTTGACTTAATGAAAATCGTTTAGAGGAGTAAATGTCAGTCCGTCAGGTGTCTCATATCTTAACCTCATTTTCACGCCCCAATTTTTGAAGATTTTGGATTAGGTCTGTTTCACAGTAACTATATATGCTATGCCAACTATATTTAACATGTGAATTAATTTATAGGAGTAAATGTCCGTCCGTCAATTGTCTCATGTCTTAACCTCATTTTCACGCCCCAGTTGTTGCAGATTTTAGATTAGGTATGTTTTTAAGTATACTATACATGATAGGTTAGCTATTTTTTCTTTGTGGTATGTAAATTCCTTCATCCGGAATTTGTGTTTATCCGACAGGTGCAGCATGTCCTTGACTTCTTTTCATGATCATGTGATTCCCATGAAGTTTTTTAGATTACGGGTCCTTTCTTAGTAAATGTAAGTGATAGCTCCACTGTATTTAGGAGATATGTTCCTTGCAATGTTCACAGCGGTGTCTGACAGTTTTTTAGTTTTTGCTTTTCTTAATACAAGCCTTTCTTCTTATTTTTTTTTTATTGAACTTTATCTATGTTTATAACATCATATACATTGTACATTCTATACATGTATATAAGTCAAATTTCTTAAATAATTAAAAATGAATGTAAACCAAGAATACATGTAGTTTCAGTTGTCGTGTAAAAATTTTTCTTAATTTTTTCACGTATTGATTCATAATACATAATCTTTTGGGTATGAGAAAATTAACTAAGAAAATTATTTTCTGTAGATTAAAGATTTATATGTGCCTAAAACTTGTTTCCAAATCCTATATTGATTATTCAGTTGTATTGTATATTACTTGTTTTTAATTATGATGTGTATTATCGAATTAATTAATAATATATGTTTACACTAAAAGATAAGATCACCCGATATACATAAATTATGTATATCTGACAAATTACTGTGAAAGTATTTGTTAATATGAATCAGAATTTCATAATTTTTAACGTTCAATGTAAAATATAATTTAAAATCAATAGTTTATTATGTGAAAAATATTTGGAGAAGAGATGAATTAACTGTATAAAGAAATATTCTATATATTTTAAATCCTCACATGCAAATTTCTTTTATCTCATCTTCGATACTAGGCAATGTAGTTAGAAAATACTTCCTTCGACTTAGCTGAGATTGCAAATTTCTGTTATCTCATCTTCGATACTAGGCAATATAGTCAGAAAATACTTCCTTCGACTTAGCTGAGAATCGTAGAGTATGAATTTGGATAAATTCTATCACGTCGAAAATATCACTTACATGTCCTTACTAACAAACTTTCTAATCACAGAGTTTGTAGAAATAATAGAACTGATGCGCGAAATCACTTTTCGAAATGAGTAGGTGTTTTGTGTCAAATATATCTTTTGATCATCTAAATTATCTATTCATTGTACTGACGATGATTATTTTTATTGCGTGTTCATTATTATTTTTTTTTTTTTTTTTGATTTTGTCAAACGGGCATTCCGAAATAGACTAATTTTCTGATAATTGATTTTTATTGCCAAGTTTTACGAAATAAAGGTTAATATTACATGTATTATAGTGCAAATATCCAAGCACTTTCGTGAAGAAATCGACATTAGTCACTGAGAAATTGTAAAATCCTTTAAAAGTTTACGCTTAATGCAAAAGTTTTT
The DNA here is from genome assembly GCA_028015205.1 of Mytilisepta virgata. Taxonomy (NCBI): domain Eukaryota; kingdom Metazoa; phylum Mollusca; class Bivalvia; order Mytilida; family Mytilidae; genus Mytilisepta; species Mytilisepta virgata. The sequence goes on from CM051521.1 coordinate 76,256,771, forward strand.
TTTTCAATTTCTGCATAAATACAACACTTTTTCATTCTTATATTTTCAAGTTTCATATTATATTCCAATCTACATTTTCAGTCATAATTTGTAATGTTCGTACAAAAACGATTTGTTAGACTCTATAGTAATCTTTATTTGTGAAAAAATTACGTTAATTCATCATACACATAAAATATTATTCAAATAAAAACTTTCTAAATATGGTATTTTACATAAGTAAATATACCTGTAATAAGTACTATTTTATTTCACTTTAATTAATATTATTCCAACAAAAAACTTTCTAAATATGGTAACTTATTTGGTATCAGAAAAAAAACGTTTCTGAATAAGTGTAATTTTTATGTCAATCTACTTAATCACACAATAAAAACAGATTCTATATATGGTATATATATGAAAATATACCTGTAATTGATAAAAATAGATCACAGGTGAGAAATCAAAACAGAAGGGACACAACTCTTGTTGTTAAAAATAGGAATTACAGGCCTTTCGGCAGCAAACTACTATACCCATTTATGTACACGATAAAGGTTTTATCCATATATGGCAACGTCAAAGAAACTGTCAGGATTCACAGAAATCCAAACACAGCACTATAAAATGAACGACCTAAACAAATTTCCACACATTGCTAGACAAAAACTGAAGAGAAACGTACAGGCATTTCTAAAGGAATAGATTAAATAAGTAAGTAAATAACCATTATAAGCTGAATATATATGTTTCATTTAAAAAACATTATGCAGTTTTTTTTTGTTTTTTTTTTTTGGGGGGGGGGGATTATTAAAGAAGTTTTAAGAAGTTTGTATATTTTTAAAAATATATTTGAATCGAACGCACACTTTCATTTTCGTTAAGTCCGAAGCATTCTTCTTTTTTATTGATGGGAACGTATGCATTCTTCCGATTTTTTTAAATAATAATTAAATCGAAGATTTTGCTACTATATGTATATTATATAAATCAAACTTATATCAAATACGTAGGTACAATGCGCATCTCCGCATAAACTTTCATCAGGTACGCTCTCGACCAAAACTTCTTGTAAGCTGTGAAATATTTAATATTTTGATTAATGAAAGCGTTCATATGACATTTATCCATTCTGTTGTAGTTCAGTTTTACGCAATGTATCAAATGCTTGACCCTTCATCGACCATCGATTCATAAGCTAAGCCTGTCAATTCTTTAGTTTCCATTGTGTTTTAATTGATGTACATTTGTTATGATATTACAGCTTTTACCGAATCAAAATGCTAGTCAACATTTACGAAGATGATATTGTCGGCGTTGTCATTGATAACGGTTCCGGAATGGTTAAAGCAGGTTTTGCCGGAGACGATGCACCAAGAGCTGTATTTCCTGCTATGACCGGTCGTCCAAGACATCAGGTAAGTTTTGTAATTATATTAAACGTTTTTCTTAAATACTCAGATGCATTTCTAAAAATAAGTAATTCAAAGACAAGTTTTATGAATTTCGAAGTCAGTTATGCCGACGATGAGATTAATGTTGTTAAAAATACATTTTTCATATCAGTTTAATATATCGGTTTATACATGAAATAATGTCTTTATTTGTTTGTTTGTTTAGTTGGGGTTTTACGCCGTTTTCAGCACATTTTGCTATTTCGCGGCGGCCAGTTTTTATTGGTGTAGGAAGCCGGAGTACCCGGAGAGAACCACTGACCTTCGGTAGGAAAATTGGCAATCCTTGTCAATTAAGATCGGAGTAGAACACACCCCGCCACAGGTGAGATTCGAACTCACAACAGGCTAGTGATCATTAGTAGTCATGACGAACTACCTAGACCACTCGGCCACCGAGGCCCCGTGTGTTTATTTGAAATTTGCACCAGTATTTGATGAATCATTGACACTTATGTTTTATTGAGGTCGTCTGATTTATTCGCGAAGGCCACACAATGATCGACACTATAAAAGTTAATATCTTTGAAATGAATTTCTACAAATTTGAAATAGTTTATTATATCTTGACGTTAACTACATTCCTTCTATTATTAATATTTGTCCTTGCGAATGTAAGTTACCTCAATGCAATTTACCTCTATTTACAGGTGGTGATGCCTGGAATGGGAGATAAGGACTGTTATGTTGGTGATGAGGCTCAATGCAAACGAGGTCTACTAACTCTAAAATATCCAATCGAACATGGAGTTGTGACAAACTGGGATGATATGGAGAAAATATGGCACCATACCTTCTACAATGAACTGAGAGTAGCTCCCGAGGAACACCCCGTCATGTTAACCGAGGCTCCTCTTAATCCAAAAGCCAACAGGGAAAGAATGACACAGGTATTTTCTTTGAAATAGATATCTTTCACTTTCGAATCGAAATTTATTTAAGGAGATATGTTACCTGATATTTCACACATTGTCATATTGTACATACATCTTACTGTTAAAAAGCCCATAGAGAAAATGCTTTTCGACAAAAAAATTTCCAGAGTTCATTGATTCTGTAGTAAACTACGAAAAAATCGATTAATTTAAATTTTCTTTTGCTTTAGATAATGTTTGAAGCCTTCAATGTCCCTGCCTTCTACGTCAATATCCAAGCAGTACTTTCACTATATGCCTCTGGACGAACGACAGGGATTGTATTTGACGCTGGTGATGGAGTTTCCCACGTGGTTCCCATTTATGAAGGTAAAACAATCTTATTGCAAAGATTCGAATATATCCCTAAGATACAACGGTTAAGATTGATGATAGATTTATTGTTTTCCATTCAATATGTATTTATTATATTGTTTTTGTTAAATGTTTTATTGATTTTTATCAATCGAAATCTTTCCATTTATTTCTGTCTTCTGTCTTTCATTCTTGAACCTTTGCAGAAACATTTGTATGAATCTGTGATTAGAATCCATTTAAATTTGTATAGGCCAAGTACTATTCCAGGTGGCGTTAGATAACAATTAATTTAATTTTTTGTTGTTCATGATTTGTTTTTTTAATTAATTTTATTATTTAATTTTTTATTGATTATAACTGAAATCTTTGCTATGATTTCCGTCTTTACTTTTCTCGGGTTAATAAATAATAAAATTCCGAAAGAAAAAGATAAACTTCGGATTCTTGACCATTTGCAGAAACTTTTATTATAATCGGATTCTTGGCCATTTGCAGAAATTTGTATCATAAAACAACGAAATTTGTATACACAAGTAATATTCCAAGTGGCGTTAAATAGCAATTAATCATGCTGTGTAATACTTTATTTCAGGATATGCTTTACCACATGCCATTAAACGTTTAGATCTCGCAGGACGAGACTTGACAGCTTATTTGCAGAGAATTTTACATGAAAGAGGATACAACTTTGTTACTACAGCCGAGTCAGAAGTTGTAAAAGACATAAAAGAGAAAATGTGTTATACAGCACTTGATTTTGAGCAAGAAATGCAGATTTCGTCAAAATCTTCCACCTTGGAGAAATCGTACGAACTCCCGGATGGTTCGGTGATCACCATTGGAAACGAACGCTTCCGGTGTCCAGAAGCAATGTTCCAACCTTCTTTTATTGGTAAGTGGGTTTACTTTAATTGGTATAAGGCTAAATAAAAAATATATGTTGTTCCGGGTGCCCTACCCTTAATATTTTTTGGACATTTTTCAATAAGCACTGTTAAAGTCAGAATGGCTTTACCATAGACTCTTATGTTAAAAAAATCATTTGAAAAATAAAAAAATATCCACCTACCCTATTTTTACCTTGACGTAATGAATTGCGGAAATTATCGATTCACGCAAATAGTCAATATTTTCCTTTCCAATTCACTGTCAAGAATGTGTTTCAAAAGGATGTCACCAATGATTGGTCAACCGCATTGAAAACATCTTGTGCACATTAAAATTAGTTGAAAAAGTGATGTTTTTCAGAAGTAAATGAATTACCAATAAACAGAATAACAGGTAGTTTCGTTTTTGATACTGACTATATCATGTGCAATATCTAAACTCGCCTTTCGGGGTCGTCTAGATATTCCACATGATACAGTCAGTATCAAAAACGAAACTACCTATCATTCTATATGTAATAAATATCGATGCCATATCCATATATAATCAACAAAATTAATTTTAATACTTTTTTTTTTATTTTACTACCACTTTTGATTTAAACGTTCGTGTACTTTATAGAATCTGTCTTAACTACATATGTATCAGGCATATAATTTATATGGCATACATATACATTACTTCTATTAATTTTAGGAATGGAATCAAGTGGAATCCATGAAATGGTCCATAACTCTATCATGATGTCGGACATTGATATCAGAAGAGATCTGTACAATAGCATCGTGTTGTCAGGAGGGTCCACTATGTTTCCAGGTAAGACACATGTTATACTGACCTAACATGAATGTTTCACCCCCTCCCAACCAACAAAATAAAGATAGAAAACCGGAAATCACAAAATCTCATGCAAGATAAACCTTAAAAACTGTAATATTGAACAAATAAAAAAAAAATGTACACATTGAAAATTAACAAGTAGGGATCTCAGATAAGGGACACGAGATTACCCAAGAGGAAACATTGTCCCAGGGAATCAGTCAAGAAATATGTCCGAAGATAGAACCAATACAATCATTGGTTATTTCTTTTTTATTTATTGTGTTCTGTAAAAAGTATTAATCCATTTTTTTAAAATTGTTTATTCATTTTTGAAGCTTATATCAATATTCTTATAATTTCAGGTATTGCTGATCGTATGAAAAAGGAAATGGACGCAATCGCTCCAAGTTCCATGAAAGTAAAAATCATTGCAGCACCAGAAAGGAAATATTCCGTATGGATTGGAGGTTCAATTCTTGGATCTTTATCCACGTTTGCTCAAATGTGGATATCTAAAATGGAATATGATGAATGTGGACCTAGCATTGTACACAGAAAATGTTTCTAATCACGATCTGTGACTAAAAAATATTCGTAAAATACAATATTCAGGAGACTTTCCAGAGTATTCATATCTGAGAGTCCCAATTATGTACTATCTAAAACAGGGAGCAAATATTCACGACAGAACTTTATATTCGTAATATCTTGTATGCCGCCTAGTTCATATACATGTACGTGCACTTTGTACATCCAGAGTATAAATCGGAAATAACCTTCGGAAATGGCATATTGTTATCTATTTCATGCCTGTATTTGTCTTTCCTGAGTTCTAATTTAAGAAAGAATTGTACCAGGTCGATGAATGATAAGTACCGACATTTGTAGTTATATATATTACACTGTATGTTTGGATATTTTGACTTTATAGATTGTACTAAATGACAGCGATTTGTTTAATTTTCATGTAAATATTTTCCACTTTCCCAGCCTTGTAAATATCATAATTATATATATATTTGGTGTGTGTGTGTGTTTTCATGAGTATGTACGTATTTTTAGATGATATATCATTTGTTTTCATTAACATAATTAAAGATATATTTTCTATGTGTCCGTTTTACATTTCTATTTCCCCTTTAATGTATTTCAAAGTGGTGAGTAAATAAGATTCAGATTTTAGTCATACACATTTACAACAACAGCGGAGTACTTTTGAAGCGCAAATATACTATTATATCGATAAACTAGCTAGGGTACAAATTCATTTAAGTGCACTCTGGATACCAACAGTCATGACAGTGATAAATTTTCGCGATATTAATGATAACTTCTTTTTTTTTTTGGAGTTTTTCTTTTTTCATTTGTTTGTTAGTAATGTTAGTAACGTCGGCCGTATACATGTAGGTCCAAGGTCTGAAAGGGGACCACCTAAGCAAACAAGCAACACAACTGATAACAGGAAAGGTCCACAATGATATAACAATCAATTAAAGCCATCAAAACGACAGAAATTCAGAAAAATAATATTAAGAGCATAAAACACAAACATTCCACCAAAGTTATGCCTCAGTTAGCATAGAAGTTTAAGACGAGAAGATTTTTTTTTAGATTTTTTTTATTACTCTTCTATTTTTGGTAACGGTGACTATATTGATCAGAGGCCCCGACCATCGGACACACTTTTTACTTTCAGTACATATGCTTTTTACTTGACGTTTTTCATTAAGGAACGTTAAGAATTTCTTTAAAATCAACCATAAGGTATTTCAAGTAATACTTATCAAAATGAGGTCACCATCTCGAACTTTTCACGTTTTAAGAAATCAATTAGAATAACGTGTCATTGTCAAATGATTGCTATACTTTTGAAACACGACAGAAATTTTACACTTTGATACCATAATTTCTAGAATTTCTTATATTTTAATTTGTTGTTTTTTATTTAATAATTTGCTTTTTCTAATTATATGATTATTGGATGGCCCTCCAGATTTTCCTCAACTTGTCTATCAAGGTGTTCAAATGCGCAGATTCGGAGTGAATTCAAAATTTCTCATTTATAAAATATACAAATGTTTCGGCTTTTAAATTAAATGCAGTTAAATGTTAAAGTACACTGAAAATAGAATTGGTAATATGGAAGAATGCTTACGAACTGGTATTGGATCAGTACTACCAGAAAGGGGAATAACTCGAAATAAATCATAATTTTACAGTCAGCCTGGAAATTGCCTGGAGATTAAAGAAATTAGTAATTTTAAATGTTGTAGGCTTTTTACTTGACGTTTTTCATTCAGTAAAGGGTAAACCTCATTAAATTAAAACACAAAATATGATTTTAAGCTATATGTTTAGCATTGATTAGCAGTTGACCATTGAAAGATACTTATCTTAACAAAGTATGTTTCAAATTTTAACAAGATATACAGAGCCGTCCGACGTCCACATGTTTTTTTAATTTACCCGAAAATTGCTAATTTTGTGATTTTTCGTGCATATTTGATTGTTTTATGGACAAGGCGACTTAAATCCAGAACAACATCTGACTTTCACAACGAAACAGTATTACATGTATTACATGTATTAGGAGCCTCAGGAAATGCCAGTCTAGTCATGCTTGTACCAGTCTTTTTAACAACTTCAAACTTTGATCACAGATACAAAGAACTTGGCGATATTTTGTAACCATTTTTCACGATTTTAGTAGCGATGATTTAAGTTTTTAGAATAAGTATGAATACTGGAAACAATAAGAAGAATATTTTCATGTATTTATCAATAAAGTTTCGTTTTGTTAAGTAGAAAGGCTAGAGTACAGACTGGGGAGCCTCTAGCTTTCCTGTTATTTCACCACGGGTGCCGTATACGTCATTTTCACCATCCAGCACTGGTGGTCAGGTTAAATTTTTTTTATCATGTCTGTTTCTCAGTTATTACATGTATACATGGTAGGTCAACTATATTTGGTATGTAAATTTGTTGTGAAGTATGGACGTCTGTCAGATGTCACATATCTCATTTTCAGTCTCCAGTGGTCCTGGATTAGTGCCTGTCCAAATTAAGTTAACTTTTACTTAAATCGATAATTTGACAAATCTTCAAAATTCAATGTCCTGTTTAATCATTTGTTCAAATACCTTTCAGGTACACCAAAATTTTTTTTATAATAAATATTTTCTAAAGTGTTAATTTCGATGCCACATCCTTATATAAACAACAAATCTGAACATTAAAGCGTTCATTTAGGAACTAGGCAATATTTATCGAAGGGATAGGACCGGTATAAAAATGTTTAAGGTTAGGAAAAAAACAGCGTGTCCCATGGTCTAGATAGCAGAAAAAAAAAGATTTTCCCATGCCTTTAGTTGTTTAAAAAATGTCATTGTCCCATCATAGAGAGTATATCACTTACTTTCAAACACTGATGTTATTATAAAGCTCAAGTAGGAAAGGGGGTTAGGGAAAGGGTTAAGGTTAGGGGTTAGAGTAAGGGAAAGACACAATTTCTAATTTTCACCATGATAAAAAATTTTAGTCCCATGCATATGTCTTTTGAAAAAAATATGCGCCCCATGAATTATATAATTTGAAAAAGTATTTAAAAAGTCTATGTCCCATGCCCATTTGTACCAGTCAAATCCCAGTGATAAATATGGTGCAGCCCCTTATATCCCTTTTTTTGTCAATGTATGGTACAAAAAGATATTTATGAGTATTCCTTAAGAAAATTCAATCTGCAAAGTTTATACATTTACTTCTATTAATTTTAGGTATGGAATCAAGTGGAATCCATGGGATGGTCCATAACACTATCATGATGTCGGACATTGATATCAGAAGTGATCTGTACAATAACATCATGTTGTCAGGAGGGTCCACTATGTTTCCAGGTAAGATAATACGGACATGAAAAAAATGGACCAACCAATAAGACGATAATCACAAAAACCCATTGTCAGATCAAGCCACAAAAAAAACACTGAAAACTAACACGTATGGACTGCAAGAGTTTTACTTAATATTCTGTATTAACCAAACGGAAATAAATCCAACGTCAAAGTTGTGTTGTCTTAGGGATTCATTTTCGGAATTTGTCCGAGTATATGATTAAACTGTATCCGTGTTGGTTAAATTTTGATTAAATATGGGTTTTTAAAAGTATTAATATTTAGTTTTTCATTTTTTATCCATTTTTTATTCTTATGATTTCAGGAATTGCTGACCGTATGAAAAAGGAAATGGACGCAATCACTTCAAGTTCAATGAAAGTGAAAATCATTGCGGCACCAGAGAGGAAATATTCCGTCTTAATTGGAGGTTCAATTCTTGGGTCTTTAGCCACATTTGGTCAAATGTGGATTTCTAAAATGGAATATGATGAATGTGGACCAAACATTGTACACAGAAAATGTTTCTAATCACGATTTCAAACTAAACACACATTTATAAGATACAATATTCAGAGAACTATCCAGAGTTTCAATGTCTGATAGTCCCAATTATGTTCTATGTTAAACCAACAGAAAACATTTACCGTTGCCTTACATACATGTATCAGAAATTGACTTTCGGAATATCTTGTACATGCAAAGTAATTTTAGAGTCAGTCATAATTCGGAAATCACTTTACGGGATTGACCTATTGTTTTACTTTTTGTCTGCTGAGTTCTGCCTTAAGAAAGAATTGTGCCGGGTCGATGGATGAACCACTGAAATTTACAGTTGTACAATATACATTGTACACTTTTAAGACTATGCTAAATGGCAATAGTTTTGTTTATTTTTCATGTAAATATTTTCCATTTTCACAGTCATGAGTCCTGTAAATATCATAATTATATATATTGTGCAAGTGTATGTGTTTGTATTGTCTTGAAAATGCATTTGTACATTACATCATTGATTTTTATTAAATATATATTTTCTGTGTTTAATTTTTTATTTATTTCTTTATGTGTTTCATCTTAAAGAGCGAGTAAACAAAACACAATCAGATTCAGATTCTATCCATACACATGTACAAAAACAAACAACTAAAAAACAACTGAGATATTTTTACAGAGGACATCATTATAGCTACAAAAAATGCTAGGATATTTGAGCACATAATTCTGGATGCACACTGCAATAAACGTTGTCGGTATTAGAGACTATATGCAAATGTCAACATCCTCTTTTTTACTTTTAAAATGATTTCACATCAGGTTTTCATATATTCTTCTTTTTTATTTCGCTTTGGTTTGTTTTATAATTTTTTTAATATTACTTTACTTTTTATTTCTTCCTTTTCATTTTTTTAACATTATTCAATAAATTCGTTTCACGGTTAGAGAGTCTGCATGTTCCGTTCAATCAACATGATTGATAATGTATCTTGGTTAGACGTACGTCGTCTTCTAGTCTGCTTTTACAACTGAATATCATGACCTTCAACACCAGAAATATTGAACAGCACGGTGGTTGTCTTGAAAGAGACAGGAACTGCTTTTCAATATGCCTAGGACCACATGGGTTCACCAACAGATTTTCGGTTAGGATCCATGTTGTTCATTATTTTTTAGGTTTTCTGTTGTGTTTATGTTGTTTGTGTGTTCTCGCCTTCCCAATGTCGGTTTTTGTTTTTGTCTCGGGATGTACATGTTTGTATATGATTGTTGGATGCCATTTCGGATTTCCCTCAACTTTTACGTCTTTAAAGGTGTTCCGGTTGTACCAATGACTTGTGAGGTAGTTCACACATCGTTTTATTAAGGCTTGTTGTATTCAACTAGACCCTTTTCACCATAAAAATCAAATGGTTGCTCCCTAAGATATATACCGGCTTTATTTCTCTTAAGCTGCAACAGAAATATGTCTCTGTATGCCTTTTAACACATTTTATAAAGAGCTGAAATAATGGGTTAGGTTACATTGTCTTTAAGCAGTTGTTTAAGAACTTAATGTAGATGGAAACAGCAAATCAAAGGCATATTGTAGCAATTCTAATTAACGCTAGGTGCAGCACTAGGGGGAAACATCGATTGTAAACATTAGATCTGGTACCAGATCGTCTATAATAGGTGATAAATATTTTTAACCCAGTTTTTAAATAACTTCCTGAAAAACAGCTCCGCTAGAAAGTAAAACAGAATGATTTTTTAATTTCAAATTTCTTACTAGATTTTCATGTTAGGATTACCTCAATCTAATTAAAAACTGATCTCTCATCGCTCCCGTTTTCTGATATGTCGCGTGGGAGATCTAACGAAACCCGCTTTCAGGTCACATGTGAGTGACCTCGTAGGTGTGTCCTGTTCGACCAATGAAATTGCAGCTTAGGCGATCTTGTAAGTTGATCGTGTGGTAAAGGGAAGTAACTCATTTTATTAACGAAGAAATCGTCAGTCTCCAGAATTCATTGGGATCTTCTTTAATGATTAGATCTAAAGGAAAACTTTTTTGATTGGCTTATTGATAGGAAGTCAACTCATTTGCATATCATTATAAATTCATAAGTTCCTGTTCACTCACATGTGACCTCAAAGCGGGTTTCGTTAGATCTCCCACGCGACATATCAGATGAGAGATCGGTTTTTAATTAGATTGGGATTACCTGCTATCAACTAAACATATAACTAAATATTTAACTCACTCATATTTTATGTACTTTGAAGTTTGTTATTCCTGTTACCTGGTTAGTTAATGGAAGGGAATGTAATGATAGGTCGTAAATTCTTCGTTGTTTTAAACGCTCATCAGATATTTATATTTTTTAATGTTTAAATAACTTACAACACACTCAACTGCTGTGAATATGATTAGCAAGTGACATTTGTTCATGATTTAATAATGGACATTTTACATTTAGTCATTAACAATGTTTAAAATATTTATCGCTTTTCAAAGTTGGTCGGAAGCATATCTAATGAAGTTGAACTTATCATAAGAATTAAATTCTGTATTTAGGTGTTAGTTAATATTATATCAAGAAAAATACTTTGCACATTCTTTCATTTATTAAGACCTTCACCAACAATTCCGAATTTATCGGGTTAATATATAGATGTATCATCACTAGACTGTATGAATTTTTTGATGTATTGAAGCAAATCAAACAGGACTTACCTCCCTTTGGTCATAAGAATTCCGATGTTCGTACATTAGAAACACGTTTTTATTGTTGTTATTTATCTTAACTGACCGTCTTCAACACGAAGAACAATAACTGACCCCACTGTTTAAAACAGCCCTTTAATCTATAAAAAAAATACTGTTACCATTTGTCAGACATTCTGCCAATAAAAGATAAAAAATATGAGATATATACATGATATATAGATTCTACAACAATCATGTACAACGATAACCAGTTGATTGTGTTTATCAACTCAAAATCATTGTCTCCCCTTTGGTATGTAGGTGTATTACCATGAGGGTGTGTGTCGCGTACCATTATGGGACCTCAAGGTCAAATTATAGTAATTCCTTGTCCTGGTTTTAACTTTGTTGTCTTTTGACCTAGGCTTATACCCTTTGATATGTAGGTGTATTACCTTGACGATGTGTGTCGCGTCACAGTACCATTATGACCTCGGCCTTTGACTTCAAGGTCAAATTATTATTTTTATCCTAGAGGCAGACAAGATTGGTGTAGAATAAAGTGAAGGGGAGACATATGTTTTGGTTTACCAAGTTAAATTTTCATTTTTTTAACTGCGAGGCTTGTCCGAACAGTTTTAAAAAATAAAAATTTAATAACTGAGAGTGGTATATACATTATACATGTAAATATAATTAACGCGTCAAGAGTTTTAGAATCCTTTTCTCTATTGGCAATGTAAAACTCCTAGAGGTCTTCTGTTTTTTTTTTTTTTTTTTTTTTTTTGGCGGGGAATTTCACGAAACGTATTTATCCATGCCAACGTGTGGTGATATCGGAATTTATCAAACGGGTCAAGAGATACATAAACGCGCACAGAATTAGAGAAATGCAAATAATCAACGGGCAAATAAAAATTGGATATACATTTAGGTCAAAGGAGAAATATGATATACATGCATATGAGAATGTATCAACAGAATAACCCGTACCTTTATACAACCATCCTCCCAAGTCAGGGTTTTGTATCTACGTTCTTTCCTACAAAGCCCTAACATCACACATTCATATTTTTCATTGGTTCTTTTCAAGGTCAAAAGAGAGTCCATTTGCATCTTAGGTAGAATTTTCTAGGTGAAGATATGTTCGACCCGCAAAATATGAATGTGTGATGTCAGGGGTTTGTAGGAACGAAAGTGGATACAAAAACCTGACTTGGGAGGATGTTATACTACTTAACACAAAAGCAGGAGATCCAGAGGTCCAGGCTGAGAATGGGTGGTGTCATAACATTCTTTTTTCATGCACTGAAATATATGAGAGAAATGGGGGGGGGGGCGTGGGTTGTACGAACTATTCGTTACATTGTACATTGAATACAATACATATGTTCGTAAATACAAGAAAAATGCCCATGTGGATGGTTTCTGAACAAATCTTTAAAAAACTTAAAAACCACCTTCTGCAATATGCTAAAGAATATGGAGTAAACTATAAGGAAGGAAACATCCTATCTTCCGAATCGAACAATAAAAATAGAGATCTAGTGGTCATCCACGATCTTTCATGAGTGTAAAACCCCACACCATTGGCCGAGGGCCTACAAAGCCCCGACAAGTTCACTTTTGCTAATGACAGAACGAAATAGAAGCTCTCGAGAGCCTGTATCGCTCACCTTTATTTAACTTATCCACCTTGAGCAAGACTGGAAATTTAAGTGTAACAGTTATCTTGGCTGGTTTTAACGTACGGTACTATGTTAAACTAAGTTCGGTTGTGGTGGTCATCTTAGTTGACAGTCCAGGTTATCAAACACATTTCTCCAGGAGGACCATCTAAGGAACATTGCTGCCAAGTCTGATTCCAACTTTTGTCGGAAATCTTGGTTGACATTCTGGGTCATAGAACACATTTCTGAAAGCGGACCATCTAAGGACCATTGCTGCAAATTCTTGTTCCAATTTGCCAAGTGGTTTCAGACAAGATTTTTCAATGAATTTTTCCATAAGGCCCAGGTTAAACTAAGTTCGGTTGTGGCGGTCAGCTTGGTTGACAGTCCGGGTCATCGGACACATTTCTGAAAGAGGACCATGTTTGGTTTCATCTTGTGATGTAGTTTCATAGAAGAAGATTTTTAAATGAATTATCCCATTGGCCTTAGATTAAACTTAAGCTCGGCTGTGGCACCATTTTGGTTATAGTCCAAGTCATCAGACTATCAATTCTGAAAGAGGACTATCTAAGGACCATTGCTGCCACGTCTGGTCCCAACTGGCCAAGTGGTTTCAGACAAGAAGATTTTTAAATGAATTTTCCCATAGGGTCCTAAGTTTAACTACTTTTGGCTTTGGTGGTCATCTTGGTTGACATTCATTGTCATCGGACACACTTTTGAAAGAGGACTATCTAATGACCATTGGTGCCAAGTTTGGTTCAAATTTGCCATGTAGTTTCATAGAGGATTTTTTAAATTACCCCCCCCCCCCCTTTTTTTCCTATTTGTAGTAATAGCAGCCGTGTTGTTTATAAGTCGGGGGTGTCTGACACATTTTCGGAAGGGAGCCACCCAGGAAGTATTCCACCAAAGTTTCGTCCCAATTGGCCCACTGACTTCACAGAAGATTTTTAAATGAATTTTCCCATAGGGTCCTAAGTTAAGCTATAAGTTCGCCTTTGGCGTTCATCTTGGTTGACAGACTAGGTCATTGGACATAATTTTGAGAGAGGACTATCTAATGACCATCGGTGCCAAGTTTGGTTCCAGCTTGCAATGCACATGTAGTTTAATAGATCTTTTAAATTCATCTCCCCCTTTTTCTATTTGTAATAACAGCAACCGTGTTATATGGAAGTCGGGGTCGTCGGACACAATTTCGAAAGGGGGCCACCCAGGAACCATTCCTCCAAAGTTTGGTCCTAATTGGCCCAGTGATTTCATAGAAGAAGATCTTTAAAGGAAAGTTTAAAACTAAAAAATGGTTAAGAAAACAACAACCAGAAGTTTACTACAAACATCATTTACACACAAAAGCCAGTGAACCATATATATATTATCAATTTTTAATTATTGTATAGTAATAGTCAGAATGACGAATCAAATTTCTAACATTAATGGATCCCCAAGGGTGAGTTCACCATTAATAATTAAATAAATAATTTCTAGAAGGTTAATAGTAATACAACTTTGATTAGATTGTTTTAAATTGCAACGCGAAAGCACTGATGAAGGATCTCAGTGATCCGAAAATTTTGCTAAGTTTGAATTATTCAAAATTGTATTTGTTTTATTTTGATGTTGTTTTGCAACTTTTTAGACGTTTATACATAACCTATGCAAATCCTGGAATTAAATCCTTAATTAGTACTAGAGTCAAAATCAAAGATGGGGTTATTTTGATTGTGCGAACAATACCAAGTATTGAAAGAGTTCCGTATGGCACCCCTAGCTGTGTATGTCTTAGACGGAATAAGCATATATATGTACTTATGGTGGTTCCAAATGGAACTCTTGCCCCGAGTATACAATATACATACGAGTATACAGTGCTCCTGCCGTACTTGCCAATGCCAACCATCCTACAATTTACTCAAATTATCATGACACTTTTTGTATACTTTTCACTTCTTTCTGCAAGATTTCATTTGCAAGGCTGAATTGAAGAATCGTATATCAAATTGTAATATTGTTACTGAAATTGAAATTGCTAATGGTTATAAGTAAATATCGGATGCTGTTAATATAACTAACAATTTTCTCTGTTATAATTACATTTATTGACTGAAAGTTGACAATTAACTACGAGAATAAATATTTTCTAAAGAATAAATAAAGGATCAATAGTCATACAAAGCACTTGGTTTCTTTTGTTAAAATGGAATATTCTTCTAAAATTCATTTTCCTCTTATTCTATAGCGGCTTACTACATGTACCAATATAAAAAACAGTATCGATTCCTTTAAATAGTTCTGGTGTTTGTTTACTGGTTTGATGGACTTAACTAGATACATATGATACCGTTGAATAATGGATAAGATCCGTCCGATATAAGTAAATCAATGTTGAACATCAGAACTTCCAGGATCCTTTTGAATTGAGTGAAATTGCTGAAAGAAAAATGCTTTCAACTGAATGGAAATTGACGTGTTCTGTTTCAATGTAAGTTTCAGCTTTTATTTACATGTTGTAATGTTGATGAAATTGATCATATATTATAAAGAGAAAAATTAAAATCACGATGCAGATGATATTTGGTTTTTTTTTTTTTTTTTTTTTTGTATTTTTAATAACTTGTGCTTCAGCTGAATTGGACTGACTGAAAGGGTCTATAATCCTCAAAACGATGAATTTATTTAAAATGTTTTATAATGTAAGTTGTCATATAGTGGAACTTTCTTTCCGGCAAAAAGGGCATAGTTAGAACGAACATGGTCTACCAATAATTTCCAAGCTGGAATGAAAGTTTTAGTTTTGATATTTAATATTTTGTGCTGAAAAACACGCAAGTCTTTAGATGTCCAGGTCTGCTATTCTCATTGGTATTTCAAATTCTGAAAATCATTCAAAGATTGATATTGATAAAACTGAAACAATTACAAATGTAAATAATTTAAACGAAACCCAAATTTTGACCCAGAAATTACATTTTGTAAATTGTCATGATTCGGTAAAAGTTATCGATCGTACAAAATAAAAAAAAAATGATTTGTATAGGACTGTTTTCCGTGATTTGCTTTATTACGGTGTCTGTGTTTGATTAAAAACATTGTATTCTAGTATTATTTAATCGGGAGGATTTTTTGTTCTAAAGCTGAAATTGAAGGGTAAAAATTCTCAAAGCAGGGTGTAACGAACAATTTAATTCTGACATGTGTATGTCTGCATGAAGATACATAATGTTTAAGTCGACGTTGATCAGAGTCTGCGTAAAAATACAAAAAAAAAGTGCAAGTCATGTTTTATCTTATTTATACGGAAGCCCATTTAGGACCTCCCAAAAATATAATTGAATTCGATATCACGAATTAAAATCGATATCACGAATTGTAGAATTCGTGATCACAGATTAAATTTGTGATCACGAATTTCAGGAATTAGTTATAACAGTTTTTGTAATTCGTAATAACGGATTAAACTCGTTATCACAATTTTTTGTAATTAGTGATTACAAAAAAAACTGTTATAACTAATTCCGAAAATTCGTTATCACGAATTTAATCTGTTATAACGAATTTTTTAATTCGTGATAACGATTTAAATTCGTGATTTCGAATTCAAATTTATATTTTTGGTAGGTCCTAAATGGGCTTCCGTATATTTAAACTTTCTTGATAATTTTATTTTTACTCCACTTTAATAAAACGGAAACCCTTAAGACATTGTAAGAAGCTGGTATTATGTACACTCATATATATGTATATTTTTAACATGTGATAATTATACTGGTTCTTCACTGGATAAGAATCACATTTGCCCTTACTGGTATGGCTCACCTACGTTTAATTTCGTAAGTACTACTTTCGTATTTTTCTCCTGATACTAACACGCCTGCTTATCTCTCCAAGGGAGCAACCATTTGATTTTCATGAGAGGGGGGGGGGGCTAGGGGCCGAAAAAAAAATTACTCGCCATTTTGCAAAAATTTAACAAATAAATTGTTATGAATAGGAAAGATAAGTGGACTTGACAAACACGGCTTCGGTGGCCGAGTGGTCGTAACGTTTAATG
This sequence comes from Mytilisepta virgata, assembly GCA_028015205.1. Classification (NCBI taxonomy): domain Eukaryota; kingdom Metazoa; phylum Mollusca; class Bivalvia; order Mytilida; family Mytilidae; genus Mytilisepta; species Mytilisepta virgata. The sequence continues at coordinate 76,273,956 of CM051521.1, forward strand.
CTTATTTAAATTGCATATATGACATCTATATAGATTCTACAACTATGAGCAGTTGTTAATGAAATTTATCAAATCGACATAATTAAATGTTCATTCTTAAACTGCGAGTCTTGACCGAGCAGCTTAAAAAAAATGAAAATTTAATTATCGAGAGCGGATAAATTCCATAATTAACGCGTCAAGGGTTTTAGAATCTTTTTTTCTAATGACAATGTAAATCTCCGGGAGGTCTTCCGAACGTCATGAACTTTTTTTTTTCGGCGGGAAATTTAACGAGCCGTATTTATCCAACGTGTGGTGATATCAGAACTTATCAAAAGGTTCAAGAGATGTATAAATGCGCACAGAATTAGAGAAATACCCTTAAGGGTTAAGCAAAACACATAGAATTAGAATCAAAAAACAAAACAAGCACATGTTAAGTGCAAACTAAATGGTATAGGACCTTGACCACATTGGACTTCATTATGATAGTTTAACAAAGTTTCCTAAGTATGGTAAAAGTTCAGAATTAGGAGTTAGAATAAATTTATTTTTTCAAAGTCCTTAGAGAGATAATTCTTGAAAATTATGTTTTAGTTTATTGTTAAACTGACTTCTAGCATTAATGATAACTAGCCTGTCAACGCTGAAGTTCTCGTGGCGAGGTGTGTTCGACTCGATCCTAATTGACAAGGAGTGCCAGTTTTCCTTCCAAAGTTCTGCGGTAGACCGTCTTCCTCCGCCATTAAACGACATTAAACGCACTAAGCGTTAAACCACAATAAACTAAACATAACCTGTTTACGAAGACATATAATTATTTGAATTTTTTCTTCCATGTAAATGTTTAAGATTAAAAAATCAATGGTTATGCGTGAAACAAATACAGGGGGAAGTGGCCCTACTCCTTTTCAAATTTCTTCCAAAACTGTTTTCAGACTTTATAGGAATGATGATTGGGAGACCCTCAACAAAACAAAATTAAGCATGGAGTATAGGTTGTCTGCTTCATTCTCAAGGTGAGCGATTCATGCTCATTTGAGCCTCTAGTTTAAGAACAAAAGAACTTTATTTAGTTTCAAGGACAATGTGTTATCAGCAGTATCACGATGTGCATTTTTCCTAAGGCCGAAAGCAGTTTATACTAAGGAAACCGAATCAAGGAAATATATAGCTTTTTCCTAGTCGTTTCTTAGAACGAGGATGTTAATGAGCTTAAAGAAACTTACACTCATGTAATTTTCTGTTAATACGATTTGAAGAAATTGTCTTTTCACTACAGATGTCACGAGTGCAATTGTTTCTATAGTAATATGGATGATAAGATTATTAAAACTTGATTCATTCTGATTTTATAGAAATTCAATTAGCTTTCTCTGGGTATTAGTATGTTCTTCAAAAATCTTTTGTTGAAAAATAAATTTGATAACTGAAAACTAGTATAAATGATTTCTCCAGCAATATATTAATATAAATATAATTTTTAAATATGCTAACTGAATTGGTAGATAAACGGACATGTAGCAGGTAAATAATATATGCACTTGACAAAATTTCAAGTAAAGGTACGTTGACGATGCCTTTATTGTTGTTTTTCATCTAACAGTCACACAAAGCGGTTAAAAAAATTAAGTGACAATACTGGGAACCAGTATTTTCCAGTATCTTCCAGAATTGCGGATACGGGAAGATACTGGTAACCATACTGGTTCAGCAATTTGTTCCTGAATTGTAAACAATACTGGCATAGGCGTTTGTATTATTATAATTTCAGGACTGAGTTATATGCATCAGGAAAGTTAATCCCAATTTTATATGATTCGAATTAAAAAATTCTAAAAATCGCAAGCTGGATACACGTGCATTGAATCTTTGTCTTCCCTCTGCTTGCTATCAACATCGGTTTAAGTCATCAAATAGCAATTTTTCCTTCTATGTTCCCACATACATGTATGTCGACAACCGATTTCTTGGTGGACAACTCTAAAAGTCAACACGGTTCAATCTGTTGGAAAAAAGCTTGAACATATTTAGCAAGGTCACATTTTATCTTGCTGACGTCATATTTTACGCAAAAAGCGATGAATTCTACAAAAATAGTGAAAACTTAAAACATTTGAAGTATTTCAACAATCAATAATAGATCTAAGAATATAAGAAACAAAAGTTAGTGTAATACTATCAGGACTATTTATTTTCATTTAAATGAAACATTTAAAAAGACACATGCCAATTAAAAATACTTAGTAAGCATGTACTGAATAAATGTGTTTGTCCTTGACCCCATCCATCTTCTTGGTGAGAAAAAAATATATACAGACTAATATAAGGTTTTGTTGACTTAATCAATATAAAAATATTAAATTTACATATACAAACAAAAAAGTAAACGGAATATTTCAACCATTCGTTCAAAATATTTATTTTGTATCTTGACCTTATTCGTTAAGGAAACTGCTATGTAGTTGTTTACAAATGTTTGTCTTTAAGTTCGAAATATGAAGTCCAGATATTAAAGGGGTTTCGTTTCTTATGATCTCTGCCAAGATCAGCCTTTTCACACATATTAGCCTTCTGGGAGCGGTATTTATTATAGCTACACATGTGGTTATAATGCAAGAGTACATATTAAAATGATGTGAACTTGCATAGCATGTTCCTATTCAATGTATATAAAAGTAAAAACATCAAACGAAAAAAACTTTGTCGCTTAAGTGAACGCCAATTGAGCTTTTGGATAATTGTTGAGAACCTTAAAGAGGGAAGGGGGGGTATTTATGATGAAAAACCACAATACGAGGCTTTAAGACGAAGAACAGTTATAAAAGCTTTTAGATGACGTTGAGTCATAAAAGCTTTAAGATGACGATGAGTCATAAAAGCTTTAACATGAAGAACAATCATAAAAGCTTTAATTTGACGATGAGTCATAAAAGCTTTAAGATGAAGAACAGTCATAAAAACTTTAAGATGAAGAACAGTCATAAAATCTTTAAGATGAAGAACATCAACCCCAAAAAACTTTGTCGCTTAAGTGAACGCTTATTGATATTTTGGGTAATTGTTGAGACTCTTTAAGGGGTTGAAGATGAAGAATCGCAATAAAAGCTTAATATGAAGAACAGTCATAAAAGCTTTATGATGACGAACAGTCATAAAATTTTTAAGATGAAAAACAGTCATAAAATATTTAGCAACATCCATATTTCATTTCTGTATGATATTTAAACTCATTAAAAAAGATAAAGAATGTTTATTTGCACATACGCTGTCCTTTTTCTCTGCTTGAGGCATGTGAGTTGGAGCAAACCATCATCCTGAAAACATTCCACTGAAAAACATATTAATCCTGTTTTCGTTTTCATCAATCAAATTAAATATTTATCTTAACATTGTAATAAAGATGGAAATAACTGGTTTAATTGCTTCATGTTGTAAAATGTTCATTTCATTGAAGATATACTGATGATAACGGAATCTGTTGGGTTATTATTTTACTAAACAATCGGAGAGAACTGCTTATTCTCGTTGTAAGTGGTTCGACAGGAAGCAACCTTTCTTCCTCTCCCTTGCTTCCCTTTCCTTCCTCGTGCTCTGTTGAAGTCTTCTCCGTATTTTCAATACATTTCGGAGCTAGACAACGATTATAATATGTACGCTAATTGTAGTGATTTTGTATCAGTTTCTTTTTATTTCAATTCGATGACTTTATCTCATAAGGTAACGTTTTATTTAGATTAATAGTATTATATTCGAACTCCTGTCCCCTTTGCAGGTCAATCTCCTATCCAATTCCTCCCTCGTTATTTTTGGGGAAATGGTTTGACGTAAAATTGATATTGAAAAATTAGGAGTCCAAAGAATTAAAAATAAGTTGTTAGGTCTAATCATTAAGTATGCAAACAAAAAAATAACTAGTAATAGACCTTTTAAAATGGTAAGATTGGTGTAATGCGATCAAAACTATAATTTGCTTCCGTTTCTATGTGTATATATAAATATTTACTGTTAGTAAATAAATAAAATAGAATGAATGATGTTTTGTAGTCGATATATATTTTATACAGTAACTACAATGTTTTGATTTAAGTAGGGGTGGTTAGGAAGGTTTTTTGTTTAAATGTAGGCTTAAAATCAGGGTGAAAACATTGCAAGCTTATTAATATCGCTAATACTGTCTAGTACCTATGGACTCTTCCTCCTACCTCAAATCCCACAAATCAAATGGTTCCTCCTTTATTTTAAAAAATTCTAAAATATGAAAAATGTATTTCTCTTTTTAAAAGTTTAATTTCATGGATATCAGTTTGGTTTTTGTTTTATACAAAATTGAGAAAGAATATAATTCAAATAGGAAAAGTCTGTGGAACCTTAGAATTACAGGACAACCTTGTGAATCCTCTATATGACATAAGTGTCAGAGCAGCCAATGGATGGATGGGTAGATGAATTATTGTTTAACGTCCAGTACTATTTATTACATGCATATCAGGAAAAGAGCTTGTTCACGTGATATGAATATGAATCATTCGTTGTAGTAGATCAACAAACTGAGGGGGGATTTCTACCGCATGCTACATTTAGCTCTCGAGGTAACAGTCCGAAGGAAGACATAACACCATAGCCCGAAAACATTATACTCACTCCGAGCCTACCAGTCTTTTGATACTTCTCTTAGATCTCAAGTGCTTGAAGCAGAAGCAGCACTTAAATACCAATCTTAATGTCTTTTGTTTGACCCTGGCGGGTATCGAAACCGCGACCTTCCGCACTCGTGTATGAGAATTTTTCAAAATTAAAACTGGGTAACAAAAACTTGTCTAAGGTGTATCTTGCGTTGGTAAATCTTAACATGTATACCATATTACGTTTCTTTAGAAAACGATACCTTTATATGCCTCATTTATTACATTCAGAAAAGGAGAATAATCTACTCTTATAGGTGTTAACACAACAAGTAATATGGACAATCGGCACATTTTTAGCTCACCTGACCCAAAGGATCATGTGAGCTATTGCAATCATTTGGGGTCCGGCATCCGTCGTCCGGCGTCCTGCGTTAACGTTTTTAAAATCTTCTCCTCTGAAACCACTAAAGCTTATTTACAATAAAGTGGCCAGAATATTCCTGAGGACGTCTACTTTCAGAATTGTGTCCGATGATCCCGGCAACCATCCAACATGGCCGCCATGTCTATAAAAAGAACATGGGGGTAAACTGCAGTTTTTGACTTATATGTCAAAACTAAAGCATTTAGAGCAAATCTGACATAAAAGTAAAAATGCTCGTCGGGTCAAGATCTCTTGCCATGAAATTTTCAGACGAATCGGTTAAACTTTTGGTCATCGACTTATTTGTAGATTTTACTTTGCTGAACATTTTTGCTGTTTACAGTTTGTTTATCTATAATAATATTCAAGACAGCAACCGAAAACTGCAAATTTTTCCTAAAAATTAACAATTCAGGGACAATAACCCAACAAAGGGTTGACGGATTCGTCTGAAAATTTCAGAGCAGGTAGATCTTGACCTGATGAACATTTTTGCCTATGTCCGTTTCGTTCTAAATGCCTTAGGTTTTGAGATATAAGCAAAAACTGCAGTTTACCCCCTATGTTCTATTTTTAGCTATGGCGGCCATTTTCCTCGACGGACAAGAAAATAAAACACACTCTTTATTCTAGATACCATCTAGACTAAGTATGGCTGTAATTGGTTCAGTGGTTTCAAAGGAGAAGATCTTTGAAAAGGTTTACGACAGACGGACGACGGACGGCCGACGACCGACGACGGGCGGACGGTGGTCGACCGACGACGTGCGGACGACCGACGGACGGGCGGACGACCGACGACGGGCGGACGACCGACGACGGGCGGACGACCGACGACGGACGACGGGCGGACGACGGACGCCAAGTGATGGGAAAAGCTCACGTGTCCTTTTAGGACAGGTGAAAGCTCACATGTCCTTTTAGGACAGGTGAAAGCTCACATGTCCTTTTAGGACAGGTGAGCTAAAAAGGTGCTATGTTTTAAAAAAAAAATACGGACCACTCGCGCGCAAAATAAATGAAAAACCCAAAGTCCATGAATTTGATAAAAAACATTATTAAGGATCCTTGCCCCCTTCCTCATGTTCATCCCTTCAGTAAAAATCAAACTGTTGCTATTTTCGATAGATACATTTGTACATTTATATGTTCTGGTCAAGGTTTTAATAATGGGGTAAACATTGATTTCTTCCTTTGTTGGGCATTTTCTATGACAGACAGGTGCACGCGCCAGTGTCTGTCATGGGTAATTCGACCAATGGAAATTCTTTTATCATTTCTTTTGGCCAATCAGGCGTAACGTTATTTATCTTCGTCGACTGCGCTCAATGAATTTACCTAGGTACAATAAACCTAAAAATCTCGAGTATATACTGAAGAAATAGGCACTCGACTAAGTGAAGAACTGAAAAATATTCAACTCGCTTTTAAAATTCAGCGTCTTTCCCCTCGTCCCGCTTCGCTCCACTCGGGAAAGATGTGAATTTTAAAACTTGTTGAAGATTTTCTAGTCTTCACTATGAACTCGTATGTGAAATGTTAGTGAACTGTTAGTCTGTAACAAACTTCATTTCAATTCAAGTTCCTGTGGATGATGATAATTCATCAGCATAGAATCATTATAAATACATTGATTGTGTTGACATGTTATACACAACTATTGAAATATGATGGAACATAATTGGGCGATCGGGTTTTATTACAATATAAAAATTATAAAATAAATTTATCTTTTTAATTATTCCAGATGATATTGTTACATTATCGATATTCTTTGATTGGGTGTAATTTAGTACATAGTTACCCATCTCCATGTTGATATAAATATTTTCTTCTTTCAATCAATAAAAAAACTGTTTTGGTGTTTCGAGGAAGTCCTTACGCAAGTGTGAATTTTAACAAAACAAAGAACGTATTATAAAATTTAATAACGTTACAAAATTAAGAAGGTCGTTATATGGAACTACGTGTTATGTTTGAGAAATAATTCACGGTGGCTTCAAAATATCCTGTTTTACCACGGGTAGGCCATTTATTCCAAATATTTTGCCACGAACAGTATCGGGCGCTTTGCATTTTTTATACTACTTATACTTTCCTTAACTTTTTTTCTTTTTAAACAATTTGACAGTTGTAAGTACTGGCCCCTAATTATTTTGAAGTTAATTAATAGAAACTGATTGTTATAAAATTTGGCGAATGGAACACCAATCATTGTCAGTGGCCGTAGTGAACTTATACGTTGTTTTCAACAAACAAAGTGTACCGGAAAAAAATGAGTGAAACCTAAATTCATATATACAAAGACAGATGTACAGCAGAATCTGTTTCGGAGATGTCGAATCTTGTTGCTTTCGGCTTTAGGAAACAATCATTTGACGTTTAAAAAAAGGATATTTGCAAACAACAAATCCGAAGAAAGCCACACTCCAAAGGAGTATGGCCACTTTCCTCTGTATTCATTCTACTCATAACCATTTTAAAATATTAACCTACTTTGTATCGTATATGATTGCATGCAGTGCATTTTCATGTTAAGAAACAAACTTTCCTCCAAAATCATCAATAAGTTAAAGTTTTCTTTCCACGATAAAGGAGATTTAAGGTCAATTTCTGTCCCGTTTGAGCTCAACTGGCCTAAAAGGCCAGGTGAGCTATCCTCATCATTTTGCGTCCGTCGTTGTCGTCGTATGTCGTCATTGTCGTAAACTTTTCATCAACTCATCTGAAACCGCTGAGCCAATTTAAACCAGACTTTAGTTGAATGGTCCTTGGATGGTCCCATTAAAAAGATGTGTTCGGTTTTCCAGGGTGCAATCCAATATGGCCGCCATGGTCGGACATAGTTTAACCTTGGACCCTATGGGAATTTTAACATTTTCGTTATCTTCTCTGAGAATATAAGGCCAATTTAAACCAAAGTTTGGTGGCCCCTTTTAAAAATTGTGTTCGGTTTCCCCGAAAGCCATCCAACATGGCTGCCATTGCCGGACTAAGTTTAACATTGAGCCTATGGGAATTTTTCATTTTCGTCATCTCCTCTGAAACCGCTGAGCCAATTTAAACCAAACTTTAGTGGAGTGGTCTTTGAATGATCCCCTGTAAAACCTATGTTCAGTTTTCCCATGCGCCATCCAATATTGCTGCATGGTCGGAAATAGTTTACCATTGGACCCTATGGTAATTTTAACATTTTCGTTATCTTCTCTGGGACCATTGGGCCAATTTGAACCAAACTCTGGAGGAATGGTCCTTGGGTGGCCCCTTTCCAAAAAATGTCCGGAATCCCCGACTTCCAACCGACATAGCTGCTGTTACTAAAAATAGAAACTAGAGGATATCAAGAGCTAAATAATAGTGCATTTATTTCAATTAATGTAATTTCAACGGGTATATGATACTCTGGGGTAAGATGCATCATATGGCTAGGTAACAGTTATATTGTCTGGAAAAGGGAAAAGAATGGTCATAAGCCAAAGCCGAATTTAGTTTAATATAGGACCATATGGGAGAATTCATTTAAAAATCTTCTTGTCTGAAACCACTTAGCCAGTTGGAACAAGACTTAGAAGTAATGGTCCTTAGATGGTTCTCTTTTAGAAATGTGTCCATTGACACGGACTGTCAACCAGGATGGCTGTCACAGCCGAACTTAGTTTAACATAGAACCCTATATAATAACTAGCCAAATTGACTGCAACTCTTAAATTTTTAGTCCTGCTTAAGGTGAAAAGTTAAATCAAGGTGAACGATACAGGCTCTTTAGGGCCTCTAGTTTTAATATTGCAAAGAAGGAGATTGAGAACCAAAATCAGTATACTGTCATATGAAAGGAGATGCATAACCTCACAGCCAAAATTTCGTTTTGGTTCTAATTGTCCTTCATGTTGAAAAACTGTCTTAAAGACGTTAATTTTGTTGTGTTAAAACTATCTCCTAAAGCAATATTCAGGTATGTAAAACAAAATCTAGTAACGTATTTATTAGGTATTATTAGCAAATCTTCAGAGATTTTAAAAGGTTTTAGTCGACTTTTTGAAAATGCAGCAGAAAATGGCCCTTCTTCTTTTGGTTGAAAATAACATGCTTTAAAATAATTAATGGGGAAAATTCAAAGGTGAATATCACCTGTAAATAAAAATAAAAGCCAATTAATGTTGAGAAAAATATCATCAAGGATCTTCAGCAAGATTCAAAAGATTGCTACCTCCTGTTCGATAGATATATGTTTGGGTCAAGAGATGTCGTCCTAGTTTCTAGCAATCAACCACTTTCTGTTTAATGACCCCTCCTTTCCCTTTTCCAGACAACATAACGGTTACCTAGCCATATGATGCATCTTACTCCAGAATATCATATACCCGTTGAAATGACATTAATTGAATAAATGCACTATTATTTTAACCAATAAATCGATGCTCATAAAAGCCGTCGTTTGTGTGGAAGTGTTAGATTATAAAAGTTTTGCGATGATTACGAAAAATCAATTCCCTTTTCATGTTGATAAATTAAAAAGAAAAATATATAATCTTTACATACATGACATAAGAATATGTAAAACCTAATACAGGAGATTTATGCATTGAATAGTCTTTGATTACAAATTAAAGAATGTTTTGACAATATACATAATTATTTAAAATAATTTGAAAACGTTACGAAATAAACCTGTTTTGCGAACCGTGAATTTAAATCCATCGATGCCTTGATAGTCTATTTTTTTTCTATATTTTAACTGGACATGATCATGCACGTTCGTTTCACCCCAATACGTAACTAAATTATGAAGTATTTTTACTTTCAGTGGGTCGAAGAATACATGTATGTAATATTTCGAGTGTGACTCTCGGCTATGGCTAGTTTTCGGAGTAGCAGTAAAAAATTTAAAATGGCGGTAAGTAATATTTAATCATTAATTTCATATACAAAAGTTTTTTTAAAATTGTAAGAAATAACTGTATTTAAATACTAGTTGGTGTATTTAGTATTTCATTCAGAAGATTTCTGGTCGATAATTCATTTTAAAATTATTTATTAAAATCCATGTTGATGATTTGGCAAGAATCCATTATATGTTAAAAATCAAAACATTTAGTCCCAATCGGAAAAATCTACAAATACAGATAATGAATAGTAGTTGACATTTTAAAATAAGACATGTAACAGATGCATTTATAAAAAAATCTGCTGTCCATATTTCATGTATTTAGATTTAGATTGACTCATAGTGTTTTATTTGGAAAATGCATAGATACATGTTTTTACTAGATTATAATCCATATGCCTATATTTTGACCTGGATTGAGAGAGATTAACTCAAATTTTATAGTCATGGACAAATAATGATAATTGAATGCTAGTATTTTTGTTATAAGCATAATACATCAAAGACAATGATTAATTTTGAAAGCGACCAATGAAATGTAAGCAATCTCAAAACTAAATTGATTTTAGAGAAAGTTAATTTTGTCGAAAATCGACATGGCTTTCAGGGCAGATTAGTCTGGGTCCTTGTATGAGGAAGGAAAATTTTAGTGTTACATGTAGGAAGCAACCTTTTTCATTTTGTTGCTTGAGGAAGCCTGAGGTTACACCTCTTTTGCACGCTTGCTCGCGCAACTTTTCATTCAAAATATACAGCTATTTGATTCCAGGTATGTTCAATCCTGCATTTTTATCCTGCTCTTTCTCATGAAATTTTTGTTAGCTTCCTCTTGTTTTTAATCTATTTCTTTGCCCACCTACCGCTCCGTTTACATTAAATGAGATCTGACGTCGCGCAAGATGTTGCTATCACTATACGTAACGTCAATTTGTAACGTTCTGAGGTATACATACGCTAGATTTATGATTTATGTTAGACGTTTTACTATGCTATTTATTTTTTTATCACTTTGAAGGATGACCATTTAGAATTTTTTCATAATTTTGTTATTGAGAAATTAACTTCTTTTATTTGATTTATTATTAATATTTTTTTGTTTTGGTTTATCTATGTACCATTTTTAGAAGTCTTTGATTTTTTTTTTTTTTTTTTTTTTTTTTTTGTGTTTGTTTAATTTCTCTTTCTACCTATGACTTCTTGTCTCAAATATCGAAATTTATATACTACGTAGAAATAAAATCCTGATAAGCCCCGCTTCCCTTTCTAACGTCAAATTGGAGCTCCGACGTCATTTTCTGACTGTGTGACATTTTACTGAGAAATCGCAAATTTCGTATAATTCTCGTAATTCTAAATGCATTAATACAGGTTGATATGGATACAAATGCCAAGAAAATTCATATCTCGAATATATGTTTTCAAATCTGATGTAAAGAACAAAGTTTCTGTTCATGTTCTATTAAAATTTGAATGTGATGTGCGTCAAACTTTAATTTGTTCATTTTCGGCTTTGTGTGACATTTAGTTGCGGAATCGCAGAATTGGATGTTTAGTCATAAAATTGCAGAAGACACAAAAAAAATCAAGTTCTATTCAGAGGAGAAATGAAGGCACATTTGTAATATAAATGAGAATTTTAGTATATCTTGATAAGTTGAACATTGATATGATCGGAAATCGTGTTCATTACTTTGAATTCCGGAAAGATGGATACATTTTCGAGATGTTATGTGAACCATTTTCGTAAAGAAAAGAGTGGTTTGTGTAAAATTCAAGACGTAAAAATTAATTGTTTTAGGCGTATGTTTGTGAATGCATACTTTTCAATAGGCAATATCAATTTTAACTAAATTATTATCAAAAAAAAAATAATAATAACACTTGAATTAGAATCCGTTACTGCCTTCAAACATATTTCCTTACGTTTTGTGATACCTCGGTGCACTTTAAGAGTTACATGATACTACAATAAAATTCCATTCCATTATTTTGATAAGTACATGATATCGCAAGAAAAATATTTAATTTAAAACATTATGTAAAAATCATAAGAAATAAAATTGTTGTTTTCTAGCTTTTCCGGAGATTATCATTATAAACTTAATCCATTTTACCGACGTTTTCTATTCTCTACATGGTCCTCTTGGAATATGTGAGTTTTTAGTTACGCCTCTACAGCTGAAAAGAATGATTTTTTTCTGAGCGTTCTCAAGCTTATGCGTATAAAAATAATTTCTTTTCAGATAAAATGTGTTTATGAGGAAAAATGGAAGTTTATGATTTATTCAATGCATAGTTTTATTTGATTAAGTGTACAACTAAATTTTGGTTAATCGCTTTTGCTACCGAATACGCCGACATCGCGACATGATACCAATATCAAGCGCGACATCATCTACTTTTTACCAATTTTCCAAACTGCCATAATTCCATCCAGATAAAATAACACTTGACAATTACTGTATCTGTTATATTTGCCGTTGGCAGTTTTGTTCGGCTTTATTTGATTAAAATAAACAGAAGACCTAACATTTCCATTTTTATATTTTTAGCGTATTTTTTTTGTAAAATCTATCGCTGTATAAGTAACTTTTTACATATGTAGACTGGAGTGTACAAGCTTTTTTTGCCAACCCCAGGCAAAAAGCCCATCATTCAAGTGACATTCGAACGCACCCGAGCAGGTATGGCCATAACAGACCAGGTGCGTTCGAACATACATACTTACTATCATGACTATGTGATAAAAAGATTACTTCTTGATCTAATCTATATAGACCCGTATCATATCCCTCAATCCATATCGGATCACGGGCAGAGCCTTTGGACCTATATGGGATTCTCATTATGATACCCGGCCCGATATGGATTAGGTCATGTATTGATATATAAATAATATTTATACAATATTTGTGTCTGAAAATACACTTTTTTAAGAGTGAATTTAGCAACTTGGCACGCTAGTTTACATAGAGGGTTCATAAGTCGGCTCTCTTAGTTTTCAAATGCTCCCCCCCCTCTTCTTTACTAAATAAAATAATCCGACACTATAAGGTTTTATCTATATGAACGAAAGAAAAAGAAATATAAAATATAATAATTACGATCAAAATGCATTTGATCGATTGTTGTTTAACGCCACGTAGAAAGTATTGCTAAAAACATTTTTTTTTGTTAAAAGCATTTATAAACAACTGTAAAATTTTTACTTTATTTTATGTAAGACATTTAAATATTTTAAACTATTTTATAACAGAACATTAATGAACCCAAAAATATGCATTTCATAAAAAGAATACAGTTACGAAACATAAGATCCTTATTCCCCCCCCCCCTTTCTCTACTAAATAAAATAATCCGACACTATAAGGTTTTATCTATATGAACGAAAGAAAAAGAAATAAAAATATAATAATTACGATCAAAATGCATTTGATCGATTGATGTTTAACGCCACGTAGAAAGTATAGCTAAAAACATTTTTTGTTGTTGTTAAAAGCATTTATAAACAACTGTAAAATTTTTACTTTATTTTATGTAAGATATTTAAATTTTTTAAACTATTTTATAACAGAACATTAATGAACCCAAAAATATGCATTTCATAAAAAGAATACAGTTACGAAACATAAGATCCTTATTTTCCCGAAATGTCTTACAATGTCTTTTGTAACAAATTGACCTGCTTACCTATTTTTATTCATAAGTTTTAACTAAGTAAATTCCATTGAAGTGTAGGAGAAGCTTTATTGTATTATGAAAGCGGACCGAAGTTAAATTGTCATGTGTATATAATGAACTGATCTTTCTCACTGATTTAAAAACTAATTTAAAACATTTCATGACTATGACACACGATTTATGTACTCCCAGAAACCATTTAAATACAAGATATTTGGTGTAGAAATTCAGATCAGGGCGCGGGGGGAGGTGATACAGATTTTTTGAAAATGCCATTTTTATGGCCCCGTTTACCCTTGTCCGTCATTCCATTATTCCGTCATTTTGTCATCCCGTCACTCCGCAACGAACACCTTACCGGACTTTTTTTCTAAACGTCTTCAGATATTGAGCTGATTTTTGGTATGCGAGTCTATCATGATGTGTTAAAGATCGAGTTTACGTTTCGTTCCACTCTGCTGATTTTTGCCGAAATTACGGGCTTTGGACTTTGAAAATTTAATGTAATAACACCTTTCCGGTTTTTATTTCTAAACGCCTTCAGATATTGTGCTGATTTTTGGAATGTGAGTCTACCATGATGAGCTACATATCGAGTTTACGTTCCGTTCCGCTCTGCTGACTTTTGCTGAAATTACGGGCTTTGGAATTTGAAAATTTCGTGAAAATACCACCTTTCCGGACTTTTTTTCTAAACGCCTTCAGATATTGTGCTAATGTTTGGTATGTGAGTCTACCATGATGAGTTACAGATCGAATTTAGGTTTTGTTCCTCTCCCCTTATTTTAGTCAAAATTACGGGCCTTTTGCGGGCTTTTGCCATTCGTTTCGTTCCGACACATCTAGTCTTAATTATTTATTAAAATTCATTGTATTTTAGAAAGCATGTATTAATCATTTATATATAGTGTTCAAAGTCTCCTTCAAAAACTGACATTATCATTTATTTACCTTTTCATTTATATTTTTGTAAATTTACAAAGTTTTAAATAAAATCATAGCATGCAAGAAGGTACATGGAAAAATGTACATGAGATAGAAAACAAAAGATTTGAGAGGAACAAAAAGACCGTACTGATGATCAAGTCCTTCCTTGATGCTAATATATAGAAAAGGAAGACGGAAGTTTAAGAAAGACAAAGTTGTTTTTGTCAAGTGCTTGGATTCATTTCATAGGTTTTATATTCATACTCCTTCCCTTCGTTCTAGACTTAAAATTGTACAAACTGAGTTTTTTTTTATCAGGTTAGTGAATTTTTTTCTACATATTAACCAAATATCATTATCATAATTATTGTTATTACTTTTGGAGATTTTTACAGCAAAGCACAATAACATTAGGGACATAAGCATGCAATATACACCATAACATAAAAAATAAAACGATTAAAAAATGCCTGTTATTTTGCAATATTCTTTATATTCTATAAAAGATCAGGATAGACTGAATTAATAGTATATGTCTTCTTAAGTGTGCTGGCAAGGACAAATCTTAAAACACTTGTAATCTTTTATCCATCGAAGAAATCTAAATTGGTGAAAAGGCGGTTTGATTTTTTTTAATCAAGTCGACTTTAAACCAAAACAATAGTCTGCAAAAGTGCTAGTGTGTAATTTAAACATATGGGTGGTTAAATAGAATTTAGTTCTCGAAAAGCATCGAGCTTATTGGTCTGTTTCAATTGATTACAGTTGCCATGTTTGTATAGATCTGACAAATATTTGTTCCCATGATCTGTAGTTGACAACGAATTTAAGCAACCCACTTGTCTGTAGTACAATGTAAAGAAAGAAAAAAGGAAAAGCGAACAAATTTATTTTGGGTTCACTCTAATTATAAATAAAAGAAGAACTTTTTTCTTTAATAGAAATAATTTCTCTGTACCACTTTTATACGGAAATCGAGCCTGCTGGTAACTTCAAGTAAGCATTGAGTAATTTCGTGGAGGCCTGGTAGCCTAAAAACCATGCACATAATTTTTCAACCTTACAAGAACGACGGCTTTTTAGACATTTCAAGGGTATTTGGGCAAATATAGATATCAATGATAAAGGTATAAAACATTTACTCATTGATGTTAATTTAAACTACCCACGCGATGGAAAATTCAATATGCTAATTAAGATATTCCAAAAATAAATCTTATGCTAAATTTAAATGGCCACTGTTTACACATGTTTTAGTAACATTGAAAAAAAAAACATTCCGGAATATATGTTTGGAAAAACCAATTAAATTGCTAATTTCAAATAAGGTGCGAGTATTTCAAAATATAATGGCGTGTCTCTATCACGATTTTAATAGTTCTTAGTAACTATGACTTACATGTTAGTTACTTTAAAGATATTTTGTTTGCAAAAGAACGTGCAAAAAGAATAAGACACAATTTAAACTAACTTATGAAATCTTCTACTTTCAATAATTTACAATGTCATTTTAACGCATGCTTAAGTATAATAATTAATGTGACTGATATATACACAACTTTTTACAGCAGTCAGGTAAACTTCTAACTAAGTAATTATATATATTTCTATATAAAGGATATTAAAAAAAAAATGATGTGCATCTTAATATTTACTTTCACAGCGACAAGATAAAAATGTCAGTTCCCCCAGATAGAAGTTAACGTTCGAATTTTTTTTTTACGAAAATGACTTCTTGTCTAAATTACCAAACATTACAAAAGGAACACGAACACGTAAAGTCTTATGAAGAATTGATGGCTAACATTTGACCGGACATACATGTACTTGGAAAGGGTTCCAATGGGCACAGACCGCGAACGTATGTAAATATATAAGACTGTCTAAAACAACTGGGCAAAAAAATTATTTCTGGGGATCCTGATTTTGAACCAACATGACAAAGTTTTTCCTCCATGATTATATTGCAAGGGATGACCCTCTTTTAATAATCAATCAATTTTCAAAATTGTATGAGAATGTTTAAATCATGGAACAATATGGCCATCTTCACTAAATTAAAAAAAATCAACAAATCGTTCCAATGAAACTGAAAGAAGATGATGTTTCCATAGTTTGTTTATTCCTTAATTTGGATAATTTATATTTTCCTAGAATAGCCTGATTTGCTAACAATTGTAATTGTTCCATTTAAGCTACACAGGATCATGCATGGGAACTTCTTTACTTATTTATTTAAAATTTATTCTGTGTCAAGCTTTGTGCATGATTTGCTATTTTGTTATTTTGTGTTCTTTTAAAAGGTCAGACAATACAATCAATTTTTGGCAAACACTAAATGTAAATTTGTTACATTTTCCTTAATTAGTTTGACAATTAGGCCAGTCGTTGACAAGATTACAATGTGTGTAATGAGCCTTTTAAATTTTTTTTAGAATCGAGTGTTATTAAATTTAAAAGAAAACACAAAACACATTATGACGATTGCATACTTAACAAAGCACCACATATGAGAAAGATTTACAAGACAAAACTAAAATCTTTGTACTATACTAACAAGGACTAGTAACCAGTTAATAAAAAAAATGTTGCATACATGTATTTTATAATTGCTCTTTTGGAATATATAATAAGAAAAACCTGGGATATTTATTTAAGTTTTAAAATGTGCAGATTTCACCAGTATTATAATTAAGCAAAAAAGATCTATGGACTTCATTTTAATATAGTCTTTTTAACCAATGACGTCCAGCAATGAAGTACAGTCAGAATGAAAACAAAGCTTATTTCGACTGTGCACAGTCTATTATTTATCTTCTCGTGGTGGCTTCTTGACTACAAAAGCGCAAGGTGAGAATAATATCTGCGCTTAAAATCGTCGACACGTACTTTATTGGTCAAACACTAACATGCATAAACGATAAAAATTAAACTGCTTGCCATATTTTTAATAATATGGTCTCCTATAATGTAGTTATCCACATATTGTGCAGGTTTACAGTAGGCGGCACCTTAGCCTTATTTTTGGAAGCCTTTGTGGGTCAACGGTTGGTTGTTGAAAATACCTGCGGGGTTAAAAAGCATTGCTTTCTTTTACGACGGATATTTTAAAGAATTACATATTTGTAATTTGCAGCCAATAATCAATTGACCTTTACCAATGTAGTTTTATGTTTGTTTTGATTCCTGATGGAAACGGTTTTTTCCGATCTAGTAACCATATGTCCAACGAACCGAGTACAATCATAAATATTAAAGCACGCTGAAAGGTTACGTTTGAGAAGTGTACTTTTAGATTTTTCAGTCGTTAAATTGCCAAACAATTCCCCAAACCTTTAGTCAGTATTTCCATTTCTAAATGACAAAATTTTACAGAATGAAAGAATAAGGTTGTAAGTCATTGAGAGGTCCCAGAGCATCTGCACCATGCATAGCTCTCGTTCGAAATGGTTTTTGGATCTAGTTTTTCGTCACGCTGGTCTTAAGATTTTTAGTTATTGTTTCGATTTTCAACGCTTTTTCCCTTGAGTACAAAGGACGAGTCGTAATTCGACAAAATATACAAATCTTGTACATCAAATATGGTATCGTAGAGAATGTATATCAACTACGAACATGACAGAGTTTTTCAGTCTCCAAAAATTAATCGTTTCAAATTCTCCTTGACCTTATAAATGTCTTCAAATTGTTTAATTTGGGATTAGTATTAAATTGTATTTATTAGCTCACCTGGCATTTAGGCCATACGAGCTTATGACATCACTTTGTGTCCGTCGTCCGTTGTCTGTAAACTTTTCACATTTTGATCTTCTCTTCTGAAACTTCTTGGCAGATTGTAACCAAACTAGGTATGAGTATGATGTATGAAGTACCTTTGTTTCCGATTGGATGAAAGAATGGCTGCCATAGGCCATTTTCGAAACTCTTCTCTTCTGAAATTACATAATAAACTGTTTTGAAACTTTGCAGCATTGGTGGCAGCAATACCCGCTACAAATGATCCAATTTTGTTTCAGATCCAACCGCTCATTCGACGGCTGCTCAAATTTTGCATGGAAACCATTTGGGTATTAATTACTTTTTTGTTACTTGCTCAGAAAGTAATGGGCAGATTGTAACCCATGTTGGTAGGAATGATTTATAGAAGAACATATACAAATGATCCCATATGTATTTAGATTAAAGGTCAAATGTCAAGGACATTTTGACATTTTGCGTTTCTTTAACAGCCTTGTGGGTACAACATTTCAAATGAGTTAATAGAAAGCATTTGAGGGATATAGGGTCAGGTGAGCGTCAAGTTATGGTTATTAAATATCAGAAAAAAGGAAAAACATTTAATGCAAATTTAGATGATATCAGACAATATATAAGGAACTAACTTCGGTTTGTGTCTATTCCTATTTTAATCAATATAATATTTCGATAAAATGAAGAAAATATTTAGAAATTTAAAGAACTAAATATTCCATTTAAAAGTTTTATTGCAACATAACATATTAACATATAACTTTACAGTTGTTTAAATCTATATTTTTTGGTAGACATGGTCACACATCAATGCCAAATACAAATATTCTTTTTAAGTCATATAAGTTCGAAAAGTCATTAAATAATATGTTTCGGGAGTGAAAATTGCCACCAATATAAAATATTATTGTTCTGTTTGAAATATACTAAGGAGATTGGAATTAACGCGACGGAGAATCTAGAGTCTGATTCCATCGCTAACTCTCAAATATATTCAGGTGAGATCATTTTATTTCTAGTGGGGGGGGGGGGGGGGGGGTTGCAAGAAAAGAATTTTTGGTAGGTGATAATGGGGCATAAGGCATAAGAAGCCATAATAGAATTTTACCTGTAATCAGCAGTTTATTTGAAGAAAAGTTGCTCGTAGTGCACGTAGTGCACCAAGAGAGGAAAATAAAGGCTCGTGGATGTTACGGTAACATTTTAGGATCAAAGATGATTTCTTTACGCCCCCCTCCCCCCTTTCCCCGATAAAATCAAAAGCTCATTTCGTTTTTGGTAATTCTTGTCATTGGTTCTGCTCTGTTTCATTTTGAGTCAGTATTGATTTCCGTATGTTTGGGCTTTAAGCATTTTTAATAAAGTTTTATGGATTTCGCAATTTAGCACATATATATATTAATATCTTTACATTTTTACTTCTGTATCTGTGTTATAGTCGGGTTAATGAAAATATCATAACCATTCCATTTATTGATCAATTAAATGTAAGTATTCAATTTCATTTTAAGACATTCATTTGATATTCTTCTACCCTAAAAATAAAATATGCTAATTCAGTTCGTGCAGAAAATATTCAATAAGTTAAATTTCTATTTTGCTTCTTGAACTTGTGTCCTTTTCTCTGCATCTAAATTTATGTAATTGTGGCATTCTTGTGAAATTTTTCCTATTTGCTAAAAACATGAAAAAACAATATCCAAATCAAGACATAGGCAGAGGGACAGATCTTTGAGTTGTCTTTATGCCTTCTAAAAATACTAGTGATAAAACTTCAAAGATTTGACAAAAAATTCCTAATTGACAAAATCGGAATGATTACATAGATTTATCTGCAAATAAGGAAATTTAAGGGAGCAACCTTTTGATTTTCATTTGGGGGGGGGGGCTGGAGTGGTTAGGATCAAATGTTTGATCCTGCCTAAATGTTTCGTCGAAATTTTGGTCCTGGATTTTTTTTTTTTTACGGCCGCTATTTTCATTGAAACCAAAAATTTCCTGATCGACACAGGTGCTGCATTTTTTTCGCGCCTTAAGTGTTTTATTTTGCCCAAAATCCTGGTCCTGCCTTTTTATTTCAAATTTGATCCTAGACCCCCCCTCCCCCTAAAAAATAAAATAGTTGCTCCCTAAATCCAAATGGCTATGAGAAAAAAATCATGACTGATGATTTTATATTACTATAAATTTTTATATAAAGTTGCATCGGAAAAAATACTCTGTACTCGTGACAGATCTATATGCACCCATTTATCTAATAAGCAAAATAAAAGTAAAATATTGGTAAACCGATCAATTTAGATAGGTCAAATTGAATCTGCAGATGGTTAGAGCTTGGACGTTTTGTAATTTTGGAGCAAAAATATAATAATGATGGCCCCTAGAATTTAAATTAATCATCTGGGCCCAGTTGTTTAAAGGTTAATCACTTTTTTCACTTTCCATTATTTTGATTGTTTAGTAATATTTCAGTACTGAATTTTGCATGGACACACAAAGTCATAGGATTAACCCATCAGAAAATCTTCAGTTCCCTGGCATAATCAAGGAAGTGAAAATTTGAAACTGAAAATTGTGGTTAACTTTTGAACAACTTGGCCCTGATCTTAGAAAGGCAGTAAATGAATATTTTGTATGTACATTGTATGCAGTGAACTTTTATCTTTTTTGATAGTCACTTTCTCGTACATCTTTCCTGGTGTTGTTGGAAAAAATAAATGATATGGCCAATTCACTATAAATATGCCCAACGATTAAACAACCGAATATGACATTTAAAACTTTACAACAATGTTTGAACAAATTTGAAAAAGGTAAAATATAAGGAAACTGATAAGGTATGACCGATTAGAAAAATACTGTTCTTTTGAAGTCGCCTGTTTTAAACGTAGATGTGCATGGCATAATTAATTGAGATTTCATTAGCAAATAGTTGTAGTTGTTAAGAGGTTTAACATATATATATATTGCCTTTGTGCACGTCCATTCCTTCTACAGATTAAATTTTTGTACCCGCTGCTTTATAAACTTGACAGATTTCCACTTCAGGAATTATTTCAACTTCTAATTTTTAAAATTTAATTGAAAGTATTAAATTTGATTTCTTGCTCACAGAACACTTTTTAATACAGTTTGTTAAATCCTCCATAAAATATTTATATACACGGTGAAATCATCTTGAAAGTAGTTGAAGCATTATCGATATAAGTATATAGATATAAAATAAAGTTTAGAAACGTCGAGTTGGGTCATATAAACGTGTCAGGTCATATCTAACATCTTGTTTGCCATGTTTACATATGTAAACACCATGAGATGTTGAACCTATTTATATTAATTTATTCTTCTATAAAAAGACAGTCAGATGTTCACTAAAAACAGGGTAAAATTCACAGTATTTTTGTTTTGATGAATTCAAACTCAAAAAATTCAAACTTTGTTAAAAAGAACTAGAATGTCTTAATAAGTTTTGATAAAAAGGTTTGTATTTCAAAGTGATTGTTGGAGTAGCCTCCCTTTAACGGTACAGTTTACCGGCGAAAACTGCATCGACAACATTTTTGTAGACTTTAAAATGTCTTAAAAATCCGTAATCTAACTTCAAAATTTGTCAAGCATTCCTCTATGACGTCACTGTGTTTATAAAAGAATACTTGACCTCTTTTAGTAATATCTTTTAAAATGATCTATGAACTTGAAGGCTTTGCACAAAAAGAAATGTATTAAAAATCGATCTCTAGATACTGTATACTATTGATTACCAACCAGTCTGTGTTGACATTAGACGTCAATTATAACTTTGATCTTCAAAAAGTTTGAATTGGATTGTTTATTTTAGCAAGAATAATAAAAAAAATTAAAAACAAATAAATGTGGTGCACAAAATTTGAAGTTTGTATACGCATCAGCATTTTTAAATATTTGATTTATCTATTTTGTGCCAAGTTAAAATTCTTAAATCTATTGATCAATCAAAAATTAGAAAAACACGCATTCAAAAGAAACTTTGGTCATATTTTAATGTAAGAAGTAGCTAACGTTTGTTTGTCTTATTTTACTGCAAAGTTTGAAAAGGATGTTTGAAGTGCAATAAAGATTGCCTCGATAAATAATAGATTGAACGAAAAAAAAGCTTAAAAAATTGTAATATATATAACGAAATTTTGAATACCGTTGCCTTGAACAATGTATATATTTTCAATCATTGACCTTTTGAACTTCTATGAAACAACTATTGTATTTTATTTAGAGGTAACAAATCTAAATATTGAACTAGAGGCTCATTGGGCTGAGCCTGTATCGCTCACCTGAAAAATGCTTCTACAAACTTCTACAAACTTCCATTAATTCTTTGGTTGAATTTGCTTCAAAAGTTTAAGAGCAGATGATCAAAATATATTTTTCTCATAGGGTCCAAAGTTAAAAGTATTTCCCCTCTGGCGGCCATGTTTTTCTCAGATTTGAACATTATGAGCCAACTTTGTAAAGGACCTTCCATACATCATTCCAGTACAGTTTTATTCAATTTGCTATTATAGTTTTAGAGGAGATGATCAAAATAGGTTTTTTTCCATAGGCATGTATGTTAAACTATGATGTTTGTCGCATTCGAACGAAATGAGCAATCCCTCTAAAGGACCTTCCATACATCATTCCAGAACAGTTTGGTTAAATTTGCTCAAGTAGTTTCAGAGGAGATGAACTTTAACATGTTTTCCCATAGGGTCCAATGTTAAACTATGTCCTGCGCTGGCAGAAATGTTTTACAGCGGATCGGAAAAATTTCAACAATCTCAGTATAGGACCTTCCATACATCATTCCTGTAAAGTTTGGTTAAATTTGCTCAAACTTTCAGAACTGTAAAGTTTCAGAGGAGATGAACTTTAACATTTTTTCCCATAGGGTCCAATGTTAAACTATGTCCTGCGCTGGTAGCCATGTTTTACGGTGGATCGGAAAAATTTTGGCAATCTTACTAAAGGACCTTCCATACATCATTCCTGTAAAGTTTGGTTAAATTTGCTCAAGTAGTTTCAGGGGAGATGAACTTTAACACGTTTTCCCATAGGGTCCAATTTTAAACTATGTCCTGTACTGGCAGCCATGTTTTACAGCGGATCGGAAAGATTTCGGCAATCTTAGTAAAGGATCTTTCATACCTCATTCCTGTAAAGTTTGTTTAAATTTACTCAAGTAGTTTCAGAGGAGATAAACTTTACGTGTTTTCCCATAGGGTCCAATGTTAAACTATGTCCTGCTCTGGCAGCCATGTTTTTTGGCGGATCGGAAAAATTTCGGGAATCTTAGTAAAGGACCTTCCATACATCATTCATGTAAAGTTTGGTTAAATTTGCTCAAGTTGTTTCAGAGGAGATGAACTTTAACATGTTTTCCCATAGGGTCCAATGTTAAACTATGTCCTGCTCTGGCAGCCATGTTTTTTGGCGGATCGGAAAAATTTCGGCAATCTTAGTAAAAGACCTTCCATACATCATTCCTGTAAAGTTTGGTTAAAATTGCTCAAGTAGTTTCAGAGGAGATTAACTTTAACATGTTTTCCCATAGGGTCCAATGTTAAACTATGTCCTGCTCTGGCAGCCATGTTTTTTGGCGGATCGGAAAAATTTCGGCAGTCTTAGTAAAGGACCTTCCATACATCATTCCTGTAAAGTTTGGTTAAAATTGCTCAAGTAGTTTCAGAAAAGGTGAACTTTAACATGTTTTCCCATAGGGTTCAATGTTAAACTATGTCCTGTACTGGCAGCCATGTTTTACAGCGGATCGGAAAGATTTCGGCAATCTTAGTAAAGGATCTTTCATACCTCATTCCTGTAAAGTGTGGTTAAATTTGCTCAAGTAGTTTCAGAGGAGATAAACTTTAACATGTTTTCCCATAGGGTCCAATGGCAAAAGCTCACACGGCCTTTGGCCAGGTGAGCTAAAAAGCTGCAAGGCATTAAACTGTTTCTCTTTTATTTTTTTATGTGTAATCAGTTCAATAGTGCCCCGCGAAACGATTTTACAAGCAGTAACATTTCTGTGGCACATGATTTGAAAAAAGACTCATTTTTGTTAAAGGAAATGTCTTGATATAACATATAAGAAAAAATGTTTTCTGGAATAGGGACGTATGCCATTTTCTTTTTCTTTTTTTTTTCACTGAAACATTAAAAGATTCGCTTGACCTAACCACCCCCCCCCCCAATTAAAAAAAATTATTAGCACCTGTGTTACTCTTCTCTCCCTGTTGCAAAAAGTGCTTCTGTAATTGAATATGAACTTGGTACGTTCTAGTCAAAATTTAAGTATAAATCTATCTCATTAATCTATAAGTTGATTCAACCGTTGCAGTGTTTGTGACGGGCGTGCACTTTTTGGGGGATAAACGTGAGAATTTCACAGTCTGTTTGCATCGTGTATAGATTAAAGACGACCTTGAGATGGCAAAATTTAACTGAGATGTATAAATTTGAATGGTAGACCAAATCAAAATGTATGTGTGTTTCCCTACCGACCGTATTTTTTGTGTGCCTACCCCCGGGGCCTACCCTGAGGTTTCTATCGACACATTTGTACTAGCACATTTACAAACAAACAATTCTCCCAATAGGGACAAGGAAAAAAATAGCAAAAAAAAACGATCTACCCACATGTACCTACCGTATTTGTATAAGCATGAAACTCTGAACACATATTTTTTTTACTGTAACTGAAGTTAGCGTGCGCTCCTAACTTTGCCATTTTAGTATATTGTAAGCACTTCACTGCCGGTTCCGTACCAGCTACCGTGGTCCTATACATTTAATCATAATTGCCTGTCGTATGGACATCATGATCAGTGCTTATCTAACTAGTACTCTAGAAAAGGATTCACACTAATTATTGCTTAATCATGTTGCTCATGACATTTTAAGCTGGTACTTTCTAGCATTTTTATTATGATTAGAATTTGCAGTAACAAGGAAATGAAACCGATAACAGTCTATACATATAGGGGTTTCCTAAATAAGTGGACAGGATATTGGGTGTGCGATGTGTTTTTAACCATGCAAAACAAGTTTTGTGAAAGATGTATGGTGCGGGCATAGGAAAGGTGCCTTCCTAGATATTCAAATTCGCTGTTTAAACTAAAGTAGTAGGAAAATACTACAACCCTATACATAATAAAGAAATGTGCTACTAAAATTTTATACATTATGACGCATCACGCATGCATACTTTAAACAAACTTTTTTAAAAAGACACATGTGTCATTTGCAGCGTATACTTTACTACCAAAATTAGGTTCACTTCTAACATTTGCAACTCTGAATTTCGGAATTAAAATTTGCACCCTTAAGCATTTTTAACTGAATAGGGAAAATGGGACAAATATTTCAAAAAGATAACATTTGATACCCTCACCCAGAAACACGTGCAGAGACAAGTAAAATATATCTAGAATCCAAAACTCGGAAGGGGGAGGCGGTAATTTGACCATTTGATGACGAGGGGTGCGTCGATGAACTTGAAACCAAAATTACTCACGTTATATCGAATTTGTGACCCGAAAATATCCAGGAAAGCTAAAATTACATACCCGAAATTATCCAAAAATGGTAACATTTGCTATGATATCAAAAAAAATGGATAGACCTAAATTCATGAAGCTTTATAAAAATCTGCAGAAATTATTTAAATCCTGACCGCAATTCTCCAGGGTGTCAAGAGATCCTAACCCGAAATCTCCGCCGGCTTTGTAAAATCCTAATCCGAATTTAGCCCCCTCCCCCCCAAAAAAAGAGGGTCCGATGGTGTTTTAATTAACGTTTTACATGTTTAATTTTATTCATCTGTCTGGATATACTTAGACTAAGAAAATACCAAATACCAACAAATAGTCCGAGATGTTGAATAATTAACTAATTAAACATGCTTTTACTTTCCGTCTCATCTGCCTAAAATTTTACTCATAAATTGTTCTACAATACCCGTTAATTGATATTCCATTAATATATAATATATACCTGGAACTAGTCTTGTATATGTTTAATTATCTACCCTTGTCGAACAACCCATGCGTGGATACACACAACAAATAGACAAAAAGGTCACCAACGAGTGAAAAAATGTCATCCGTAAAGAAAGGTCCTTATGAATCGAGGATCAAATATGCCATTTTAGCTCTCATTCAGGTCAGTTTTTAAAGTTTGTAATGTAACATTTTTAAATAATTTTACACCTGAGCGGCGTAATCAGTCAATTGATAAAGATTGATAACGGTCTTGTGTTTCTTTCTGTTTATAAAAGTCGCCATGACGTTTGATATTTGCAATCAATAAACACCCGTTTCAGGTAGCCCAGGTACATGGAATCAAAATGACTAAACGGATAAGGTAAATAATGATATATTTATGTTTTGCTTATTTGATTTTTAATGTTTGTTTACAATTATTTATTTCTTATCGATGTGTGTGTAGTCATCCTACAGGTATAAATTTCACCTGGCAGTCGTACAGGTGTTGATAGAGTTCAAACGAGGAAGTTATGAAATCTCACAAACATTAAAATTTTATGGATTTGCTATGGAAAAACCTCGAGGAAAGCATTTATGAATAAATTCCCATGAAACGGTCCACATGGACCTTGATTGTCAACCTAAAATCAAGATTTTAAAGTTATATAACACCATTATTAGATTCTTTTTTGTTTCTGAATAAATGCCAGACGAACACATTTTTAAGGACAATTACCATTAATTATAACAAAGAACTTAAATTTGCATGCAATCACAATTTAATTTTGCTAATTAATTGTGTTGTGAACAACATGAACAAACTGTCGGAGTAATGATAATCTGTAAACATATTCCTTGGCAAATATATATGCGAGTTGTGATAGGGTTTGTATGATAAAGAATTCAGTGGCCTAAAATTAATGAATGCAGAACTATGATGTCCTAAATGTAAAAAATAGATTAAAAAACGGATTTTAATTAAAAATGCCGACTTCAGAAAACACCAACTCGGTACAAAATAAGGAACATTGCCCCAAAAGGCATATATTCTTTAAAAAGCTTTTTCATAAGGCATACATGTCATTTGAACCTTTTATCTTCACAAAGCTATGTTTTAACAGTTTGTCTACAATTTTGAATTACTGGCCTAAAGCATTTCACCCTCAGAAAATTGTACGGAATAAGCATTTCGTGTTTAATGAATGGGGAGTTATGGGACACATTTAACAGAATACAGAACTTGAGACCCCACACTTCCTCCACCAGTAAAAACTGACTGCCAGGGTATAAATATAGCCACTGCTCAAAGTGGAGTAAAGTCATAAAGCAAACAGATAAAGAAAATGAGAAATATCTATATATAAGAATTACTTTCAAGTACAGATTCATTTATTGATTCATATTGATGTGTGTAATTCGAAGTTGAGATTACTTAAAAGGTGTAGGGCTATTTTCCATTGTTTTTACTTTGTACTTGTTTCACACATAAAGATGTACTATTATCCCCGGCTTGGTACAAATCTTGGATTATGATTAGTGTCAGACACGTCGATACAAAACCCATATCCCTGGGCGTTGCTAACCCATATACCATTACCTCGGAGAACGTATTATTTTTATGACGTGGCGCTCTAGACGTTGAACGGCAGATATAATTTCGACGATTTCATTTGATATGACAATGAAAACGTTTTGTAGAGTTCAACCAAAGGTAGTACCCTACATCTGTTACAAAGTATTCAAAATTGACATATTTCACTTTAGCCTTTTACCATAAGAAAAAGGTTGCTGTAACGTTCTATGTTGTGTCTGTTTTGTTTTTTTTTTCAAAAATCGCCAGATTAGGGCTGAAATCCGGACAAAATCGTCATCTACGTTCGTATCCGTAGACATGGAGATTTTAACACCCTTTTGTACTCTTGTGCACACTTTGGCGTCGCCTCAGGGTGTACTAGAGTACTTCAGGGTGTAAAAATCTCCATATCTACGGATACGAACATAGATATAGTAAATTACGGTATATATTGTATTTGTATATTAAGTATCTACTCTTAAAAGGTCCTGAATAGATAGCTAGAGGCGGTTTTTGTCAATTATCAAGCGTACCACATTACTGTTTCAGGAAAGGGGATGTATACTCACATCGAGCAACAAAAACATGTTAGTTTTCGCTCTGAATGTCCTTTATGTCGAACAACTGACTTGAATACCTAAAAATAGCAAATCTGTGTTAAAATTGTCAACAGATCTTAAAAGGGCACATGCACTTGTACCAGCGTATTTAATGATATATAAATTTAAATAGGTATCAGATATAATTTTTTGGAAATGCATAAAGGAGTGAACAAAAAATGGTCTTACTCCATCTTAGCTTCTGCTTCCACCTACCAAAATATCTGGGGATCAAATTATATAATATGTAATTTGGGATTTGATCGAAGGTATTAAAATGTCTGTCTTCTAACAGGCTGGGCTTCTTTCTGGAACTACGTTACATGTACAATGTAGCGGATTTAGACAAAAATTAATTTATTTGGTTTCAAATAAATTATTCATTACAAGAGCGCATTATTATTGCAGCCGCAGTGTTTTGCAAATCTGCAATTCTAAACATAATGATATTTGTTATCAATGGTGCATAATTTATATCTTTAATTCCCACTTCACTCGGAAAAAATATACACGAACTGGCGGGCATAGGTATATATACCTACTTACAAGGAATGTCACGTACTTTTAACTGTCATTGTTTAAAAGAAGTTGTAAATGAGTCATTTAAATTCGGACTGAAAATGTAATTTCTTATCTATTAAGCTGTTCCGGGACATGGAAACGATAAGTATAAGGTCAAGGAGTTTAACATTTTGTGACCTTAAAGAAGTATTCTTGATTTTTGACGTAAGTTCTCTTTTTATGTAAAAATCTGAATTGACATGTTTTCCAAACCTGGGGTTTCGTTCCTTGTCAAAGGACGGAAGGAGAATATTGGTGGTTATTGTCAGAATGAACGTTTGTTTTTAGGACTAAAGTTCAGTTTTGTAATATTTTAAATATAACCTTCACCTTATCATTTACACTACCTCCTCCGGATTGAAGCGCTGCCATTCCCCCGTGACAAAGAAAACAGGATAGAAATAACGAATTTGAAAAACTTTATTCACGTTATTTTTTTTGGGGGGGGGGGAAGTTTTATCGCTGATGTCATAACATCTTTCAAACAGACCCAGAAGGAGGGTATACATTCATGTTTTACTGTTGATGTCAAAAACGCCTTTTAACCAGACCCCAACGATTTGGGGAACATATTGTTTTTATTCTATTTAGCTCACCTAGCCCAAAGGGCCATGTGAGCTATTGTCATCACTTGGCGTCCGTCGTCTGTCGTCGAAGTCGTCGTAAACTTTCCTTTAAAAATCTTCTCTGAAACCACTGAAACTTGGCAGCAATGGTCCTTAGGTGGTCTTCTTTCAGAATTATATCCGAAGACCCCGCCCGTCATACCGAGATGGCCACCAGAGCCGAACTTTGTTTAACATAGAACACTATGGGAAATTTACTTAAAGATCTTCTTGTCTGAAACAACTTGGCCAATTGGAACAAAAGTAGGCAGCAATGGCCCTTAGGTGGTTCTCTTTCAGAATTGTATCCGATGATTCGGCCTGTCGTCCAGGATAGCCACCAGAGACAAACAGTTAAACATAAGACCTTATGGGAAATTTACCTTAAGATCTTCTTTTTCGAAACCACTTGGCCAATTGGAACAAAACTTGGCAGCAATGGTCCTTAGGTGGTTATCTTTCTGAATTATATCCGATGACTCGACCCGTCATCCAGGATAGCCGCCAGAGCCGAACATAGTTTAACATAGGACCCTATGGGAAATTTACTTAAAGGTCTTCTTGCCTGAAACCACTTGGCCAATTAGAACAAAACTTGGCAGTTTTGGTCCTTAGGTGGTCCTATTTCAGAATTATATCCGATGACCCTGTCCGCCATCCAAGATGGCTACCAGGGCGGAACTTTGTTTAACATAGGACCTAATGGGAAAGTTCACTGAAAGATCTTGTTTGAAACCAGTGAGCCAATTGGAACTTGACAGCAATGTTTTAGGCTGCGAGTCAAGATGGACATAGCCCAGGTGAGCGATACAGGCTCCTGGGAGCCTCTAGTTGTATTATTCTTCTTTCGCGTAACTTGAAATGGCCTTCGAGTGTTCTCACAAACGGCGGAATGGAATTGAACCAACGGCTTGGCACAAAAATAGAGCACCATCTGAAATTGTGCAACGTCATATTAAGCCATTTAAAGATGGTCACCTTTCAAATTCGGAAAAAATCGTACAAATTAGAAAAAAAATCAAAGAGACTTGATACTTGGTTTAAAAATAGGTCACCATAAGAGCTTTCGATAGGCCATATTCCAAAATACAAGATGGCAGCCACTCGAAAATTAAAAAAAAATTCACAAAAATTCAAGGAGCTGTAGAAATTGATATTAGGAGCCCCTGTGCCAATGGTAATGTTGGGGGGGGGGGGGGGGGGCCTCTGTTGCACTGTGCGTTACATATATATCCAGTTGTCTTTGTTGTACATATTAATGTCCTAGATTGTTTAACCTTGTCGTTCATTATATATGATAAATTTCAATTTTCAAGTCAAGATAACCCTGTTTATATTTTTAAGTGTTACTAAATTTTGTCATTGACATAATGATCGACAGCCTTACGACTCAAATTATCGTAATGATAACAAGTGGGATTACAAGTACTTGGAAAAATTGTCGAGTACAAAAGAACGTTTGTATTTTCAGTGCATTTTTTTCATTTACAAATCTCAGGATTTCTTTGAAGCATGCCTGTCTTAATCGAAGTAATGTTTAAATTTGTATGCATGTTCAAGAACAAAAGAACTTTTGTATATTCATTTTTATTGGTCATTTGTAAATCTAATGACTTTTATATAACCCGTCTATCTTGCTCGAAGCAATGTTCATACTGGTACTGTATGGTAAGCTGTCCTCGTTGCGAAAGCAAATGGTCTGTGTAAACAAGTGAATTTAACGTGGACTACTAATTTTGAGGAAATAATATTGCTATAATTATATATAACCAAGACATTCAAAATTAAACACCAGAATGACGGAATTAAAAAAATTCAGTCTTAAATAACAAAATAATTAGTGCGTATACTGTGGACCTACTTTTACTACTTCTGACAAGACGGGATTATGGGTTATATACTGGGACGTAATACAAAAAATAAGTGAAAGCGAACTTGCTAAAAGGGAATTCAGTTCAGAAAACGACACGAGAAGTTCAACTAGATATACATAGACCAGCTGTATGATATACCAATCCGCTTGTGCTACGTACAAAATCCGCGATAAAGGGTATATTGGTCCGCATGTGCTACGTACAGAGTTTCGGATAAAGGGTATACTGGTCCGCATCTACGAACAGAGCTTCTGATACAGGGTATAAATGTTCTCATGTGCTAAGTACATAATTTCATATAGTGTATACTGTCCTCATATGCTCAGTACAGAGTTTTTGATATGGGTTATACTGGTCTGCATGTGCTGCATAATTCAATTCTTTATTTCTCATAACCATGTTATATAGGTACAGACAATATTTCTGATGAAGGGTATACTGGTCCGCATGTGCTACGAACAAAGTTTCTGATATCAAGGATACAGGGTATACTGGTCCGCATGTGCTACGAACAAAGTTTCTGATATCAAGGATACAGGGTATACTGGTCCGCATGTGCTGTGCTCAAAGTTCCCTATATATGGTATACTGGTCCGAAGGGGCTGCGTTCAAAGTCTTAATGTACGTATAAGGTTTCTGGGATAGGTATATCGGTCCGCATGTGCCACGTACGCATTTAAAAAAGTATCCGACTTCTAAGTCCAAAAAGCGTCGTCATATTACGATATTAAGCTCATAATAGCTACGTAACCACGATTTCTTCTTAACTTGAGAGCCCACTTGAATAAATGTATATATACTTATAATATAGATTTGTCATTTTCACGGCTAGACAGCTGTGTCTTTTCCGATATTGATTGAAAGCCTGTTAAACAGTTGCGTTGTTGCAACCTCATACTTGGCAACCTGTAATAAAATTAAATAGAAAATAATTTATCAAAATAAATAATCATTTGGCAATGATTTCCGATTGTGAGTCTTGATAAATCTTCAACAGATAGTAAATATTTATTTACCTCAGAACGTACATTGTTCTTTATCATTAAAGAAAACTTGCAAGTAATGAAGAGGAAATAACCGTATTATCACATTTTGGAATAAAAACAGTTACATGTTTCCTATCTGACATGGGTTTTTCCTCTGGCTAGTGTAGTTGAAGTGAGGTCAAGGTCAGGTGACATTGCGAACACCTGTGTACACCTTACAGGGAATAAATAGAACAAATCCTTAAAGTTACTGATAGATCGACCTAATCACAAAAATGGATGTGAATCACTGAATCCCTAGCCCTCGGGATGAGGGATTAGAACTGTATTCAAATAGACGCATTCTGCAAGTCTTCTTAGATTTGAAATGTGGAAACCAAACCCAATAGACTCAACATTTGGCACTTAAATTATTTGTGAAATAATAATTAATCCAATATTAAGTACACGGATATGGCAGATAAAGAAAATGTCCGCATTTAACTTTAATTTGAGGGTTAAAGAATATTTTAGAACATTTATTATTTGAAGAACGAAAGGCCTCTGTAAGGGTACACCATTTGTTTGTTTGAGGAAGGCTTTGTACGTAATACCTGAATAAGGTAGAAACCTTTCTGTCTAATCTTATGTTCTGTTTACAACGAATAAGTACAAATAAATTGATTTAAACGTAGTTTATTTAATACACGGTATATCCTTTTGGACAACATAGGACAAGCATGGTAATTTGACAGGTAAACCCCCTTTACATCCTGGAATATACAGAATATTGCTTTAATATAAAAAATACAACAAAAATCGTTGGTTAAAATGCTTTAAAATTAGGTTTTTACATATACCCCACAGCAAGTGCATATTGGTGTCAACAGCCGTTGACATTTTAAAGTTTGTTGACACAATTTCGTTGATGACACCTCTTTATATTAAAAATGAATTGAATGCTTAAGTCACCCAAACTTTGCTTTCATTTGGAGTTACGATCCTTTATTTCTACAATTTTAAAGTTGAATTTGTAGAACGTATAATTTGATAAATCGAGTTATAAATATTCAATACTTATTAATTACCTGAAAGGTATTCTGACAATCATTATCGATTCTGAACAATTAATACAATTAGTCATGTTAGTATAACATGATCACGGAATTTTTTTTCAATTGACAGTCCCGGGACCTATTTTAAAATACGATACAAACGGGAACAATCCTCATAATCAATACGTCGAAAACCAACATAAACTTCTAAGTTGAATAATACAGTAACGATTACTAAAGAAATTTTTATATTCCCTGTGGGTACTATTCAAATATATTGATTTACTAAATTTCAATATAATATCAATTTATATAATTATTCTGTACTATTTTTAAAGTCATCTTTTGTGATACATTAAGATAATACAGGCCCGAACAAAAATTGTATTGTCCGTGTTCTCGTTCAGAAGAACAAGGTAAATATCGGTTATTAGCATCACGTGTAAGTGGTCACGTGTATATAGTAGGTGTTGGAACATTTACATCTCCATAGGGACCCATCCTGCCACCTTTTTGCATGCATCATAATCATCCTTTCGCTATGCTTTCTGTAAATAACCACCTAAACATAGTTTACTTTAAAAAAAAAATGAAAAAACGTATACATGTGTCATCTACAGACCTGATATTAAACAGCTATCATTAATTCAAGAGCACCATTGCTTAGTATAAGTGTCTTCTG
Source organism: Mytilisepta virgata (assembly GCA_028015205.1). Lineage (NCBI taxonomy): Eukaryota > Metazoa > Mollusca > Bivalvia > Mytilida > Mytilidae > Mytilisepta > Mytilisepta virgata. Next base: position 76,308,144 of record CM051521.1, read on the forward strand.
TCCTACTGAAGGAAGGCAGCCATTTCGCTTCACCACTGTTTAGAGGGGCCCGTCTGCCGTACAATACCAAACTGAACGCCTGATTTTTCCGTCCAAATGTCGGTTTAAAAAAGTAAATGAAAAGCTAAGAAACAGTAAAATATAATTTTTTCAAAACGATTTTTACTGAAAATAGTTATTAAAGCAGTACGTAAGTAGTTCCTGCCCTGCATTCTGTGCATGCTGTACACGCTGCCCGGTAGTAACAAAGCATTAGAGAAACATGAGGTACAACAAAAGAAACAAATTTTACGTACTTATCCCCGCACTTAGAAGAAGTTCGGGGATATTGTTATTTCCCCCGTCCGTCTGTCTGTCACACTTTCTTGTGACGTAAACTCCTCGTTCAATTTTTACTTCATGCATTTAATTTCTATACTGTATTATCACATACTGTATATAGATGTGTAGTAAGGTTTTAAAAAATTTAGATTTTCAACAATTGGGGTCCACGCGGGTTAGATTTTGAAACTCGAGAATTTAAGCTTGTGACCTAAACTCCTCTTTCATTTGCAGATGCACACTAAGGTTTTAGAAATTTTATTTTCCAAAATTTGGGCCTGTATTCAAAGATATGATTGTAAAAAAAGGTACGAAGGGATACAACATGTGGGGAGTGCGGGGATAGATTTTGTCTAGTTTTATTTTAATTTTGGGCATTGCAACAATCAATAAAATCATCACTACGACCGTAGTTTGTTTTTCAATAATGTCAGCATGTGTGTACTTACTGACTGGTGTTGAGCAGTGATATTTTATTATTTTTAAAGAAGGGGCTATTAAATTTGTGTAATATTATGTTTTCTCTTTTTTCCAGATGCCTAGAATGCATTCAAGTTCATTTCAGTGCTGTTTGTGTTCAATCGGAGTGTTCATGTTCTTGGGTGGAATTATTATGATTTCAACTGGCGCTAGTCTGATGCTGAATTATAACATATTAGACGATCAGTTACTTCTTCCGGAACTAAGGAACGAAGAAGGAAAGAGAATTGTTGGTATTATTCTTATATGCGTTGGACTAGTTTTTACAATTGTTAGTTTTTCTGTTAGTTTGTATTATTTGTGTATTAAACCATATAAAAAACCGTCAGATGTTAAGCCAGATGATTTAAAAAAAATTCCAAATGGAAGCGCGCAGACAAGTGCAAGAGATGCTAGTACCTCTCAGAGACCTGGTTCAAAAGATAGTGTGCGCAGTAATCGCAGTGTCGGTCATGCAGCGAGGAGAAAAATTAGTCCCATAGATACGCCCGTTCGTCCAAAAGAAAAATCTTCAGGGAGTCAATTTTCACAGTCCGTGCCAAACATTCCTCATCGTTCCAAACACAAACATAAATCTAAAAAGAAACGACTTATACCTAAAACTCAGTTGGAGGATATAAAAGAATTAGATACAATTTCAAGAAAGACTGTAGAAGTTGATTATAATTATAAAGAATATGTGGAAGATACTCCTAGAAGCCAAAGCGAAATGGACACTGCTTCATTGACGAATACTAGTGATAATTCAAACAAAGTGCCGGTGTTTTACATATCAGAACACACAGATTCTGAAACTAATTTACTTCCGGGAACTATAAATGTAAATGCATTATCAGAACGTGGTGGGTTTGTTAAATCCGAACACTATATACCTGAAAGGACTATTTCGTCAGACAATAGCTATCAAGACGATAGTGACGATCAGAATTTATCAATAGATAAAAATAAACCCAAACATCGTCCATATAGTAGCCATGACAATCTCGCTTTCGAAGGTGACTCTGAACTTATGTCCACCGGAAGTGAATCAACAATCACTCGAAATTTGTTAAACGACGAACAGTCCCAGACATCTTCATTGTGATAATTTTTTTTTATTTTTTTTTTTTTATTTTGAATCTTGTGGATTCTTACTCCAATGGATAATGGTTGTCGTCTGCTGAACTTGTCAATGCTGTAGATGGTGCCAAGCGTTGTAAGAAAAAAGGTCAAGTGCAATGAAAGTTTATTGCTAGCTGATGAAGACTGATTATGCGGTCTTTTTCTTTCGGTGTCCTGAAATTATACTGGCTGGTCCACAATATACATTCCGCATGAAATGTGATATTTTTAGTGCTAAAGATTTAGTTCTATTAATATGTTGTTGATACATGTAATTGTGGGGTAAATTATAAGTTTATTTGATGTTATGTTTTGAGAGTTTAAGACATATTTCTGATGTTAGCGGGCTGTGTGGAAATGTGTGGAAGGCATATGAGTAAGTTGTACAAAAATATGAAGACATGTGAGCTGTGATGTTTTGAATTTTGTAAGTTGTAAATATGCTTAAAACTGCTGAAGCACATTTACGTGCTTTCAAGTTGGAATTTTTAATATTAGAAATGTTTTATTATATAATTTAAATTTTTATCAGGATATTTAGTTTTATCCCATTTCATAAAAAGTCCAATACTAAAAGAGACTGTAAAAGTGGGAAGACGATATTTTGTGCCAATTACATTATACATGAAGTTTATTGTAGTTTCAGATGTCTGCTAAAACGTTTTCGTGATACATACTATTTTGTTTCATATGACATTTCATTTAACATTTCCCGGAGGTCCCATATAAGAAAATAATAACTTGGCCAATATGTCAATCAATTTACATTCAATTCAGTGGTTTAGAAAAGTAATAAATTATGGCTACAGACAAGGTTTTCCTTTCATGGATTTTTTTGGCTACGGCAAAGTTTCCTTTCCTGGCTTTTTTTGGCTACACACAAAAGTTTTTTACCTGATTTTTTTTTTTTTTTGCTACAGGCAAATGTTTCCTTTAATGGATACCCGATGAAGGTTAATTTAGAACTATATATTTTGTAGCCTTGAAAAAATATGGTCTATTTAATATATCGCTTAGACCATTTTGGAGTTTCATATCGTATATGGATATATTGTTGGGGTTTTTTCATCTTTATCTAACATTGATGTTAATAATTTGCTATTGCTTGTAGTAAGTCTGAAACTGTTTACTGTAGAATTTTGTTCTTTCAATACCACATATTTTTTTTTCAAACGGTCCAAAGAAAGGTCATGTGAATGTCATAAATATAGAACAAAAAAGTTGCTCAATAGTTTAATGGACAATTTTCGGATAAAAACTTTTCTAAATTGATTTATACATGTACTTAACATCTTTTAGATATATTTACATATATATTAAGATCATTTTCTTCTTGTAGAACTCAACTACAATTTAAATGATATCAGTTGTCACTTTAGAGGAAAAAAAATTACATACATGTGATAAACAGTGTAGATTTAATTCTAGTAGATAAATTATTTCAAAATTAAAGATTTAGGCGGAAAAGATGTTGCACAAAAGCTTTAATAATTTACAAAACAGTAGTAGGACATGCAACATTTCACAAAACATGGATATAGCAATATAGTGTAAAAGCCTAATTGTAGTGTTTAAGGAATCATTTTTTTTTTCATTTATAGGTTGAAGCATTTGATTTTAAAATGGGTCAAGGAAGGAATGTGAATAGAATATAATATGGGCTTCAAAATGTGGTTTAAAAAAGTCAGGCTTAGAAAAAAGAAGAAAGTATTCAAGATTTAATATCATCTAAAAGGAAATATTGTTAATGTTTACAAGAAATCTACGTGCACACGCGTGGGAGTATAAAACCACCAGACTTATCAATGCTGCAAAATTAGGATAAAAAATCACATCCTTTCACCGAGTTCCCCCTTGGCAATGAAAATAAAATGGTTTGCGCCCTAATATGGATATATAGCTCACTCATGTCATTGTATCATTCTCTTTGCTCAATTTCTCAACTCTCTGACAATACTGGACAATCATTTCAATTTTGAATTCATGGTCCTTGTTTGAAAGGTACTTTGCAATGTAAGAGAGTAACATTGACTGTGACTCTTCTTATCGGTGTATTATCTATGTAAATTCTGTAATGAGTTTCTTTATCTAGTATGAAACCTGTATGTGCAATTTTATCTTGATTATACATTTATCAATCATGTACTGGTTGCATCTAAAATATAGAATTAAAAAAAAAAAACGAAAATGCATATTTAAAAACATACCTTTATCCAACATTTTACGAAGAGATTATGAAAACAACAGCATCACAAATGTAATTACATGTATCGTGTGCATTTCCTTTTTATGCTAAAAATCTAACAAACTTAGAAACAATTGTTTCTTGTCTGAAGTACGCCTTATTTCCAACAAAGGAAGACTCATTAAATGTAAGAAAATTTGGACATTGTGTTTGCAAAGCAACTTTTAGGTACTATTTATAGATTCAGAAAGAAAACCTTTAGAACTCTAATCAAATTTTATTGTCTTATGATGGTTCCATCTTTCCATTAGAATGAGTATTATTAAGTTTTATTTCTTAATTCTTGTAAAAAAAAAAATAGAAAATGCACAGAAACATGCAAAACATTCGTACGATTAAGACCGAGACTGGTTCCAAGACGTCAATAGAACAAAGACATTGAAAACCGGAAATCAGATCACACGACTTATTGTAGTCGTTTGAATGTTTGTGAAACGGGACCCAGGATTTTTGTAATTAATGAAACATTACATTAAATAATAATTTGCCTTGACAAAGCCAGCCATAAAAATACTCCAAAAGAAAACTTTCTATTTTATTTTAGGCTTGGTTTACTAATACATAAACCCAATGCGGTCTCTGATACGAAATTTTATTTACTGCTGATACAAACAGGGCTCATATATATGTTTGTACATAATATATTGTTGAAATTTCTTGTTTAACCTATTTTCAATTTTTTTCTCCAGCCTTTAAAAGAATACTTCAAACTTAATAGAATTTTTAACTGCATAATGTATTTGTGAAGAGACGGTAGAACTATTTGGTATTCAATTTGCAAAGTTATTCTTGTCATAAAAAAAGTCAATATTAAAATAATTTCATATTTCCATTACTAGTTTAAATTGAACGTGACTTTGTAAAATCAGATCAAAATTGACGAATTTAACAACACTTGGTCAGATATTATAGGAATATTTCGCCAAAAAACTGACAAAAAGACGTTTGCGTGATGGATTTTCATTTCAGGAAGTTTAAAGAATTGGTGTTTACTATTTTTGGTTTTTTTAACAAACAAGCTTTTGAAAAATATAACAAATTTTTAATGAAATTTGTGTATTATTTTTTTTATTTACCGAATGCATATCAATTGGTTAATTCAAAAAAAGAGAGATAATTGGTTTATTTAGAGTTATTTGAATTCATGTATATTCTAATGCAAAATTTATGTCACTACAGAATTTTTTTCAATTAACAATTCATCTAATTTGAGATAAAGAAAAATTATCTCATATACACATGTATAGTAACCAATTTTATAATATTTTTACTACATGTACATGTATTTAGTATATTATATGGCAATCAGTGTATTTGTTTCAACTGCCATGATCTTTCAGATAGTAAAAATATTTTGTGTCATATCATTCCTGTTTATTTTTTTTATATTTTTTGTTAAAATGATTTTCAGGTAAACGTTTAAATATTAAAGGTTATTTTGGAAAAAAAGATTTAAGTGTCTTTTTTATTATAATATTAATATATCCAGTTATTAGCACCAATTACCATATAGCTGTTCATGCAAGTACGTCAATATTGTCGACACAATTGGTTTTAGTTGAATTACTTGTGTTTGCCTTTACGAAATCATTTAAAACATGTTAAGCTGTTGTTGGACATTGCTTTCTGTTGATGGACTCAAGACCGAAGGGTGTTATCACCAGAATTCCTGTTGGTGATTTATACTAGTGTAACAAACAATTATAGCGATTTTTGGCAACATGCATACCTTCGTCATTGGAATGGTTCAATAATTCACTATTTTGGTTCGGATTCTGCAGTACATTTTGTGTTTTTCTGCTTTCTACGTATATCGCATTTCTCACAGCTAATTCTGTAACTGAACTGTTAAAATATGCATGTACAGTGCGTGAAAATTGGTATTAGAGAATGTTTATAAAATTTGACATACATTTTGCATTTATCATGTTTATCGTTTCATAGCAATACCGTCCATCTACATTGGTATTGCAAAAACAGACATATTTTTAGGTTCCACAGACTAAGTTGCCAATTGTTAATGAAAAGGCTTCATATTTGTTTTAATAAAATGTTGCTTTGGACCAACGTATAAATGTAGAGTTTGAATTTGGATGATTTCTTAATTGTAGTATCAATGATGTGCTCTATTTAATGACTGGAAAAGTCAAACTAAAGGTTTCCGCTTAGAAACGAAATTGTATCTATTAAATCATTTATATTAAGAACGAAAAAATATATGTGAATTTCGTATATATTCAATGTTGCATAAATGATACATTGCAATTCAGATTTTAAGACTTTGTTGAATAGGGCAACATGTTGAACCATAATAAGAGTGTTCTTTTGGGTTTTTAATCACTCAAACGAGGGATGCAAAGTTTTCCTTTTTCTGTGTTTCTATTTCTTATTCATTTTATTTTCCATGGCAGCATTTGATATAGCAGATAAAGCTGATCCTTTGAGTCGTAATCCGGATTATCCTACGGTTTGTAAGGACGATTGACACAATATCTAGAGCTAAAAGTTAAAAAAAAATCTTTAAAAGTGTAGTCATACCAATGCAAAACCCCAAAACAATGACATTCCTCATACTTGACTGAGCTATTTGTTGGTCAGAAGTATTATTATCCGTTTCGTGTTTATATCATCAGAAAGAATTATTGCATAAACTGCCTTTCGACGTATCCTAAGCTGAGGTATTCTGGAATATTCTTGTTTTATTCCTCATTCTATATTTTAATTGGCATCTTCAATTGTTTCGTGAGTCCTCTAATTGAAAATATTAAAAAAAACGTGTTTTCAATAAATCCATAATAATGTGATCTCGGCCCGTTACATATATGAATGGATACATAGTATTTTGGGCCTACATAAGCAACAATGGACTGAACGAAGAAAGAAGAATATGTTTTGTTGTTATTTAAATGCCTTTCTATATTTAAGAGTGGGTCTCGCATCTCTTTGTTTAGATAGTTGACGACACTAGAGTCAAGGGCGGATTTTAAGTAGTTACTCAGGGTGAATTTCTAAACTAAAATAAAAATTATTTCGTTTAAATCATTCACAATATGTTATAACTTTTTCGTCTCGCTGCCCTGATTAAAACATTTTTGGATCCGTGCCATGTGGGGTACATTTGTGAATCTATTGCTTTCTGATATTCAAAACAAGTAATTAAAACTGTTTATTAAACACAAATATGCTATTGCTGGATGTTACACGAGATATCGACATTAAAAGTTCTTTTTTAATTCAGAGGATATTATGATCCTCGCTGGATAACCGAGAAATTAAGGGTCGAGTTGGAGTTAAAACAGCCTACAGTTTCCGCTGTTTTCTAATTCTCAAAGGAAACCGTTTACAAATATTATAAAAATATAGCTGACTGGTAAATTAGTAATAGATATTATGTATATATATGAATGTCATCTTTTATGCATTAGATATGACTTTTGTTTAAATTGTTAAATTATGAAGCCAAAAGGTTAGATAATGAAAACAACAACATGAACAGTGTGTTCTGGAGTAGTAGGAATATAAATGAAATTGGTGGGCTGTTCAACGGACAGAAAACGACTAATTAAATATGTGTAAATCGCAAGAGCCGAACAAAAAACTAAATGCGAAACAATAACAAAACAACTGAAAAATTAAAAGTTAAAATTGCCCAACGTTTGGTCCAATATGGCCTTGTTCACGAGCTGCTAGAAAAAAAATGTCGACTCTATGAAACCCAGAGGAAAACTCTTTTTTATTTGTATTTGTTCATATTTCATTTTATTTATATTATGTTACAGCAAGGATTTAAATAGTACTTTTTTTCTTTTTTTTTTTTTTTTTTTTTTTTTTTGCCTTTAAATTAACCTTTTTTCTCATTTTGGCATTTAAAATTACTGTAACCAAGGATTTAAACAGTACTATTTAAATCCTTGGTTACAGTAAGTTTAAACGCCGAAATGACAAAAAAGGTGATTTGAAGGCAAAAACCATCAAAGGACAAATGCTATTCACTTTTAAGTTTTCTCGTTAGTTTAAAAAAGTTAACATTACTGTTTGGTTTATATGACATTCAATCCAAGCTTTTTACATCACAATTTTTAGCTTGTCTTTTTTTTTCACTTAGTACTTTCATCATGTATTTCCATTAATTTGGTACCAGAATAAGAATAAGAGAAAGACCTGGCATTAATTGAATGACGTTCAATCTAACCGTAAGCTTTATATTTAAATTGTTATTCCCGGCTGTTTTTATAATTTTAGCACCCGTTTTATAAATAACAATATTTTCCAATTACTTTTATTGTCATTCAAATCAAAGTGTAATTTTGCTTGATAAATGATATAAAACACGCACTATTATTCAAGATACAATTAGCAATTTCGAATTTCATTTCCGTTACGTCATACGTTTTATGTTCGTGGTATTATTATTTTCAATGGGGGACACCTATTTCAATAGCTTTAACAATTTAACACTTAATAGCTTCGAACACTAGACTGACTTATTTTTACAAGATGAAAAAGCTGATGACATCGTCATACTTATCCGTTTTAGTACCGGAATCTCCTGGTAATGCATATAGGCCCGATACAAGAAACGCTTCTATTATTCCCCCAATTAGAACACGTAAAGCTTTGTATATTCAAATAATTTTGTACCGGCGGCGACAGTTCGTGCTTGGAATTTGTTACCTGATCGTATAAAAATGAGTACGTCTGTAGCATCCTTCAAAACCCGTATTAAAAAAAATATATTAAAAAACCCTTGTATTAGAAAAGGCTAGGTCAATATACTCCATTCCAGACTTCGTATGAATTGCAGTTCACTAAACCAACAGTTATTCGTGAAAAATATTGTTGAATCACCACGTCGAAACTACTGATCATTATTTATTTATTGCAATGTCATCGTAATGGTGTTCATCTTGAACATCTTCTTAATAATCAATTGAAAACAAATAAACGTCTGCTCTTTGGATCCCCTGAACTTAGTACTGAACAAAATATTGAAATCTTGGCAGTGCAGTCTTTTATAATATCTAGCATGCGGTTTGAAAGAAATTAGTTTAACCTATGCTCACCATACATTCTTTTCCCTTTCTTCTAAGAACCAACTAGTGCAATTATTTTTTATTTATCTACCCGTATTTAATTCTTTTTACATCAGGGTTTAAAAATGTTTATTTTTTATTAAATTGGTTTTTTTACACAACCCAAATTTTATTCACTGCTTACTCCTGTTACTATTATGTAACGTATTTTATTAAAATTACATTAGTGGAAATATTGTTTACAAATATTAAAGTTTTTTTTTTACCTTTGACCAAATATAACTAAGAAAATTTCAGAATATTAGGAGACGGATTAATACAAGTTTTTTAACTTGTTTAGGGAGCAACCATTTGATTGTTAGGGTGTGGGGGAGGCATGGAAGGAATTTGAAAAAAGGCAGGATGCAAAATTTGGTGAAAAAAAATGCAAGGACCAAAAATCCTCAGAAAAAAATGAAAGGATGAAAAATTTAGTGAAAAAAGGCATGAACCCAGGAAAAAAAGGCATAATAGGGATAATGGTGGTTTATAATAGCAGTTACCAATATTCGGAAAACGATATTACAGGAGATAGCAACAATAGGTGTACGAAAATCAAGTCAACAATGTCATCAAGCTAATCCAACATTATTGCCAAGAGATCTGTGTGTGTGAGGTAGTAAGCTAACAAGAAATCGCACAGCACAGAGTACCATGGATCAAAGAACTTAATTTCGTAGCCCTCACATGAACCCCGAAAGGGAGAGATCAGGTGCGTCGACAGAGTAAGCATCTACAGCTTATATGCTAGCATGACCCGTCATGTGAATACCATGCAACCAACGATGGATCCTTAGAATGTCCAATAAGAGGAAAGGTGAATGATATCTAAGATGAACGGAAAGGAAAGATCTATAACAAACTAGGATGACACACGCAAACAGTATATCGATCAACCAACTCGTGATGTTGCCCGACGAACTTTCGATGGGACAATTTCCGTCTTTCTTCCTCGTACCCCTGACTAAGTAACTTCCGGGTTAGGTATTATAATACTTCTAGTTACAAAATCTTCAAGTCAGAGGAAGCCCTAGAGTACCTTATTAATTGTGATACAAAGACACCATAGGCTGGAGCAGAAGGAATATTGCTGCTCAAAAATGGGATGTTGTTAATATGAAAACGGAAATCCATTTTTTCATCTATAGATCTTAGCTCTGAGTCGTCGATCATCGTCAATTTCGAGATGAAGGTCGAGGTATGAAGCAGACATTCTGGTTTCAGTGGTTACCTTTATTTCAATTTCCTCAGGGTATATAAGATGTAAATAATCCTTGAACTGTGGATTATTGATAGAAAGGGCAACATTATCTAATAATTTTAACATAACTCTTTCAATCACGTTTTTTTATCATTGCTGAAAGAAATAAAAAAAATTCAACCGTGTTACAGCGTTACAGGTTGTTCAGGGAGTTCACGCTTTCTGGGATAAAAAGGGCCCTAGCAAAACAAAAAAATGGACTTGTTGCAAAGTACTGTCCCTACTCATTAGGGAGAAACCATTTGATTTTCATGGGAGGCTTGGATGACATTTGGAATAAAAAGGCAGGACCGGGATTTTAGTAAAATACCAGGATCACTTTAGGTGTAAAAAAATCCAGAACCTAAATTTTGTCGAAAAAAATAGGGAGAATCAAACATTTCATCCTAGGCACTCTCATTAAAATCGAATGGTTGCTCCCTTATCTCAAACAGCCACGCATTGAACCATACCTTTAATATCGGAAAATACACTGCATGACTTAAAAGCAGTATCCTTGCCTGAAACGTCTCGGATAAACTCTGCTCTCTACCCTATTTTACCACTTATAATCAAAATGATGGTACCTTTTTCTGTCACTTATACTTCAAATGATTTATTGGTAATTTTGTTCTTGTACTGAAAAAACTATGAAATATTGGTCACTTAACGCTATACAAACAATCTCTTTTTTTTTTTTTTGGTCACTGGAACGTCATTAGCAAACAATCAATCATTCCTTTATAGCTAAGTGTGTTTCACAATCTACCCCATGAAACATCGTACATGTACCACTGTGTATTGTACTACATACAACGGACCCATACGATTACATGCATTTTATTTCAATAAATATAGGTCTAAGTTCATCAAGAAAATCAAACTTGTTGGAATCAGTATCGATATCTCACACATGCCTTTGTTTCATTTGTAATCCGAGTTTGTTATTCTTAATTTGTATTCGAACCTAATTTTTCAATTACTACGATTAAAGTAATAAACATTTAAAATTGTGAAACAGGTCAAAACAACATTTTATTTTGCATCCTCTTCTCGTATGAAAATATTAAAATTTGAAAAAAACACAAATGCGAACTCAAAATAATGAGAATAAATAGTGTAGCAGGATTCACGTTATAGACAGCAGCGAAAACTTGAATATTGACATTGACTCGAATTTTACTTTTACTTTTCGAACTATGTCCATACTTATACTATTCGTGATGATCTTTATCAAAGGCTTGGATCAAATGTCGGCTATTGATTGGTTAATGTGACGTCGGTTAAAAACGCATGGCCCTGGTCCGTTGTTAAGTGCCCTGATTACCAAATAAAAATGCCTTATTTTTTTACTCTTGTCTTTTAATCAGTTGAACATTATGCAGCTCAAGATCAAGAATTTATATTTTCAAATCGGTGACGTCAAAGATATTATTAATAATTATAAAGTAAAAACGTATACCATCTCAGGAAAAAAATTAAAATTACCCCCATAATACCTATTTCGTTATAAAAAAAAATAATGAACTCTGAGGCATGTACCATATTCGACATGGAACAATGGGTGTTTTCCAATAAATTTGATATTAAAAATACGTAATTAAAATGACGCAGCATTTTCTTTGCTTTTGCTTTTGAACTACGATCATGTATTTTTACAAAATAAAAGGGAATTAATCCTATGTGTAAGATGCTTATAGCGTGCACACGGGAATTGTACCACGTACATTTAGCTCGCCACTGTATCGCCTTTTGCTTAGTCTCATCCTCAGGCCACGTAGAAGTGCTTCAGGGTGGTACTGTCAGCCTGAGTGTATAATCTTAATGTCCACTGCTAGACATGTTCAATATGTTATGATAATATATGATAATTACAAACTAAACAGAAAAGGCACAAACGTTGGACCAAACATATATATATATATATATACATGTAACAGTTACTGTGTAATACAAATGTAATATAGTTCCATGAGTTTAGGAAGAACATTATAAAATTGAGTAACGAACCTCCCTTTTTACGATGACAACTGGTGAACAGTAAAACGTTCATAACCACCTTCCCATTAGCTGTGTTAGCTGATTACATGTTTGGCTCAGTTGGTAGAGCAGTGGTACACAAAATGTATACCGAAAAAGAAAAGTCCCGGGTTTGTAGTAGGTAATCATAGTCTGGGAGACAAATATGCCGCTAACTGTTACAATTATCAATTATCATACTATAATACCGAAATCGATGAACTGTTTATGCATATCTCAACAAATCATTTCTCTGTCGTGTTTATTGAATATAGAATATAATAGCCTAAAAATTGATAAATAGATTATAATGGCCTAAAGATAATGAATAGAGGATATAATGATGTTCTACAATATAAAGATTAATAATAAAAAAAAGAGACAAGGAATTGGACAAAAAAATACTGATTATAGAATTTTTTTTAAACAGCTATAATTATATAATTAATAGATTTGCATTTAATACTTTAAATATAGAGTCTCCTTCAGGTATGAGTGAGTTACGGAATTTCTCCACCCAAGATAGTTAAATTTTCGATTTTCAACACGCGAGCTTTTGCGAGCGCGTTAAAATCTAGAATTTAATTATCGAGGGTTGAGAAATTCCATAACTCACGAGGAAATTGAATGGGAATCTGTTTCTCCTATGATTTTCGACAAAAAACCTCAAGAAAATGTCGTTGCTAAGTAGTTTGTTAGACGTCATTTCGGAACTTCTCTAGTTTATCGTTCCAATAACTGTAGAAAAAAACAGCGGGAATTCCCACGCAGAAATTTAATCACCTGGAAGTGGTTAAAAATATAATGTATTTTTATCCCACCGATTAAACACGTCAAAAATATGAGAAATAATGTTTTAAATTCGTAAGACATATATATGTCACTTGCATCTCAACAAACCTACATTTATTAACTCCCTTTACCTATGCATTTTTGTTAATTTCTGATCGAAAATTTAACCTCATAGGATTATAACAATATAAGTAGTGTCAAGTACAACCATCTTACGGGCCAGTCAAGGGTTCACGATACGTATACGCTTCTGCTCGTACAATGTAAACCCTTGACATGCTTGACTTTGGAAGATATACAGAGTAAGCACTAATAAAAACAAAAAATTACGGTAAAATCTGAAACAATAACCAACATGTTTACAACGTCCACACTCAAATTCACATCCACATGCAAGAAAGGTTAAACAAAAAAAAACATCTAAGAGCAAACTATGCTTGAGGACGAAACTCTTAACTTTCAAAACTGGATAATTTTGAAACATCTAATTTAATGTAATTATCTTTCTCTAGTTTAGTTTAGTTTAAACATATTTATTGGTTTATATTAGCAAATAGATTTATAAACTAAATCGGTCTGTATATGTGTAAATTCCAAACAAGGAATGCAGTAATTAGCAATTGAATTTATCAAATGACATACATGGTCATCGGGCCATAAGATACTAGAATCTGAAAACAGAGGTTAATTCTAGTCAGTACTAAATATTCAAATTACATTTAACAATTTATAATTTTGATGAACTATATGAATACTTATTAAAAAATCTGTTTCAAACAGCAATGCTTAATTAATTTGTAATTCAAATATCGTAATTATTTAAATTGTAATCTGATCGTCACTCACAACGATCAAATGAGAAACTAAATAATAGAAACGAATCGTATATTTTCCCAGCGGATAAAATTGTCCACAGTTTGGAGAAATAACGTTTTGTTTTATTTAGTTTGTGAGTGAATCGCCCGTGTTTACACATTGATAAATTTCTTTAAAATAACCTTTATTACTATAATGGCTAGGACCGTGGGATGTCCGAGCACACTTTATGTTACGTAAAACTTGGAACGAGATTTGTCAATGTTTTCCGAATTTCAAATTAATTTTCAGGCGGGAAAACCTTTTTTACATGTTTTGTATCTGTATAACCATATGAATAATAATTTCCAAAACAAATGATTCCTTAAATTAAAATTTTCATAAATAAACGACATAAATACAATATCGGTCATTATTTATTGATATCGTAATAATTAAGGGATTATTTCAATGAATTTCATTCATAGTTATTGGTCCGAGGGAAGCCATATTGGACTTCGACCAATAACTAAGCCAATATGGAAAACCTTGCGCAATTATACCTTTATTGACTAACCAGTCCAATATGTCATATATATTGACTAGACCAATATGATTCTTTAATGCCTAACCAGTCCAATATGTCATATTGACTAATCAATACGGCATATTGGACGGGCATGTGATGTATTGGCGTACTTTGACATTTTGTATTGTATTGACAGGTTTTATCATATTTAGTCTTATATTTTATTGTTAGTCAATAATATAAACTATTTTGATACCTCAATAGATATAAATTAAAACTTGTTATCAATCATTTTGCTCATATAAGAAAATATGGTTGTTTAAACTAATTTATATATGTTTATATAAGTTAGATCTAGGTCCTATATGATATAAGGTTTTCTTTGTATAAAATAAATCTTTTCCGTAATTTGAACGTTTTGAACCCTAAAACACAGATAAGTGTAGATTTTGAAGAGTAATCATGGCAAACTTTCAAGTTTTGTGCTTTGACGTCCCACGGCCAAAGCTAAACCTGAAAAATACTGATTGACGTCTGAGAAACCTGTACGTAAGCGCTTGCGCGTAAATAAATTTTCATTTTTTTCAGACAAAGGTAGTGGTAATTATATAAACTGATAAATATTATTTTCCTCTTTATCAGTTATATTATATGAATTTCAAAAATAGAAGAGCAAAATAATACGAATATTGTTTAGCTTTGAACGTTTTATAAGTAAGTTCTCATTATGAATATACTGTTTTGCATATCAAAGAACAGACCGGGATTGCTTCCTAATATAAGCTGGGACCTAGATATATATGATGTAATATTCGATATAATAAAACTAGTCAAAATTAGTCCGAACAAATAAAATAAAATTAAATCTTATCTATTAAAATAGTTGGTTCTCGGTGGTTAGTCCCGTAGAGATTTTTCAATCATACGTGAAAAAAAGAAGCCAAGGTCCATGCCCTGAAGCTACATAGGCTAAACTTTATTATATAATGATTGAAAATGCCAAAATTTTAAGCTTCCTATCAAAGCTTTGAAAAGGTTGCATATTGAATGTTTGCTTTGCTCATAGAACATGAATAACAGGGGCATGTCCAGAGGGTAGACCAGCGGTCGGGGCACAATTTTGAATAATTATATGCCCTTGTTTTTGTTGGTTTTTTGTTTTTGTTTTGGTTAATGAAGATTTTACAACTTTTATTGATGGTGGGGGGGGGTTACAACACAATATCTTCGTTTTTGTTACAAAAATACAAAATTTGGTAACTTAAAGTAACGTCACAGTACCCAAATAGTGACCATGTGTTAAGTTCGGAAGCTAATGTAAATCTGCCGAAATATTGAAAACAATTATTATATTATATTTTGACTGCTGTTATCAGGTTTTACAACATTTAGTTTGAACTCTGGTCTCTCATGATCTCTGTGAATGATAAGTAAGATATGATAGAGGACAATTATAACAAAGGAGCAAACCAATAAAAACGCAATCCATCAGCCAGAGAAACCCAGGAAGACAAATGAACCACAACCACAACAAATAAACACTGAAAACTAAAAAACAGTGAACAACACGAGCTCCAGGAGTGAACTCATGTGCTCCGGAAGGGTAAACAGTTCCTGTTCCGTGTACGACACCCGTCGTGAAATTCAACAAATCCAATCCGACCTGTGCTAGTCACAAATCGGTGGAGGTATATGAAATGTTACGACAGCTGGGAACAGGTCCAATAATCATGTTCAATGTTGGAACACTGAAACGGTCAATCAATTCGTGATGACGACCGTAAAGTTTCCTAGGTTATGACATCAACTTATCCCGGATAAAAACGTACTATGAGCGAATTGAAAGGGGGACCCAAATTAAGTAATTCGTTAGATTTTCAATAATTAATAATTTTGTTCTGTCAAAAATATCAAGCAAACAATCACTGAAATCCCTGAGCGTTACCGCTGTAAACCAACTTAGAGAAGCTTTTTTTTTTAAAAAAGAATTATCCATAGTGCGGAATAATGAGCAGACGGAAATCTGTAATTTGTACTAAAAACAGATTTAAAATAAAAAGTAATAATCCAGATATTTTTAATGGCTAATGAATTTCAAAAATATTAATAAAAAAAAAGATAGACAGCTTTTAAGAATCTTTTGTTTGTATTTAAAACAATACAAGTCCGCTAACAATGAATCAATAAGTAAGCCATTGCATAAGAAGGGTGCGTGTTCAACACTTTCAAATTTTCAAGGGGCACTAATGGAAAATTAATTTTACTTTCTTCACTTTGATACATTTCCATCGGATTAACTCTTATCTTTATCATCAGATTGGTAAAAAGTTACATACATATGTTTATTTTCACAACTAGTTGTAAATCAACCATTACAATAGATGAATAGATATATAGTTAGTTCGGTCACTTTCTTAAAATATGCCTTAAGTAATTATGACAATTTTATTCAACGATGTGAAACCTTGTATCTAGTAATTTTATGTACACAATTTATTTTTTGGTGATGTTAACTGGGGGGTCCCCCCTGTGCCCTTACGGTTAATCCTCCACTGAATAAAGGTGTATACATTTTAGTCTCACTTTAACTTCCGTGAGAGTCCGTCGCAAAATGTAATATTGGGTTTTGGTTATACCTTAATGCAAAAATCCATTTCCGGTAGGACGCCCAGGTTTTTTTCTAAATTTTGATTAATCTACTCCGATTTTGCATCTATAAACAAGTTTAAATAATTCTGAAAAGGGCGAGGTTACTGTGAAGATAACACAGATACACTAGTAAACTAAGATTTTGTAAAACTAAAATTATTGAATGAATTTGAGATGGTAAACAGTGAATCCACTGGCACTGAAATATTATCTAGTTCGTTATAAACAGGTCTGGTCGAACTCGCAAAACCGAGTATACTCTCAAAAGAAAGTTTTCTTTCCCAGCATTTAATGTTTTGGATGAAATCTCGGATTTTAATTGCCAATGCTGAGGCTGGAATAATGTGATATCTCACCAGAGTTTCGTATATTATGTGAATATACAGAAATCGCAATAGAAATACAAAATATCTGTTAATATATCCTAAGTAATGGTTTAGATATGAAAATATATAAGTAAAAACCAACTAAAGAACTACTGAAACATTTTGAACATCTTAATTGACTTCCTGTAAGGCATTCTCTAAAAATAATCATTAAAAGGTCATAAAAAATTCAATTGAAGAAACTATATATTCTTTCTGTACATTGTTTAACATAGATTATGACCTTTTATGTATGATTAAGTCCCAAAAATAGATGAAATGTATCTGTTATCTATACAAAAAACATCCAAACATCGCTCAACTTCCAGTCAACTTTGACCTTTAATTTCTCCATAATTGCATGGTAGATTTTAAATTTGCTGGCAGAAATGTTAAAAAATGTATTAAGAATTATTACGCAATTTTGCAGGTATGAGGGATTAAGCGTTTGCATTACAGGTGAAAGAAAATACAACTAGGTGAAGATACTCAAATTTGCAAGTAAATTGATATTAGTTCACTGTTCAGATATACTTGTGTTTGCGAGTTCGACTAGACCTGATAAATGACCCATTTGACAGTTGACCTTTTAGTTCTGATATTTTATAAAATATCTTTTTGTCTTTTTTTGTATTCTATGAATTGCTTTCCCAGACTGCATGTCACCATGATACTTGCATCACAGGCAATTGGCCACACAAGACCTGATTTCCCTGTTTTCTGTGTGATATAAAAATATTGCAGGGCTAGACTATGATCATTCATTCATTCTTCTGATTTTATTAGTAGCACATCCTGAGTCAATTTGTGCAATTTAATAATTGGTAATTGATCATGACCACATTGTATAATAGGAAATGTAATAAATATGCAAATTTTTACTAAGATAATATTTATATACATTCAAACCTGCTTTTAACGGCCACAATTGGGACAAAAGTAAAGTGGCCGCATAAGACAGGTGGCCGTTTAATCAAGTTTTACACAGAGCGGCAAATCCAGATTTTGCTTTCCAGTCCGTAACGAACAAGATATTATCGTTGTCTAACATACAAAACATGGTGGTTCGACTGTCAGAGGTGAAACGATGTTTTTTCCCACAATCAACCGTAAATCATTGAACGATGAGATTGATAATTAAGCTCTACCATTAATTAAAGATGATTTGAAAGTCAATTAACGATGATTTTAACATGTATAGAAAGGTAATTGACCGCTTAATTTAGGTAGATTTCAAGCTTGGATACCATTTTTTGTGACCGCTGGGCATGTAAGACAGGTGACCGCTTATTCAAGTTAAATTAAAACGTAAAACTCTTTGGGTGAACTCGAGGACGACTGCTGAAGGCAGGTGGCTGTTTAATTAAGGTGACTGTTAGGGCAGGTTTGACTATTATTGTTTAAGTGTAAAAACACCTCTTGGCAGAACAGTTAAATTTCAATATTACACCAATAAACAACAAGTTTGGGGTTATGTAATACATTCTTAATGCCTGATAGCTGTAAAAAATATTTTGATTGGAAAGTTCTATAAATAGAATCCTATTCCTCTGCTTATTTGCCAGTAAAGATACCTTAGATCTGTGATATATTTTAAGGCACAATAGAAATACAATTGACAACAAACCTGAAGCTGGTGTCTAGAAAAATTTACTTTAGGCTAGTAAAAATTACTTGTATCGTACACACTGTAATTTTATTCTTAATATTAAAATCTGCATATTGCAAGAGGGGTGAGGAAAGGGGACAAATTATTTACTAATATACATGTATTTTACTGTAGAAAAAGGCCTTTCTCCTTGATTTCAGTAGAAAAAAAGGGTGCATATAATCTACTAATGTGTATGGTAAACATGTACCTTGCTTTTCAGACTGGTCTGGTCTTTTAAATTAGTTTGGTCTAGAAAAAAGTTATATCCCTACCAACTCAAAGTTTTCTCCACGAAAGCTTTGGCCGTAGATTGTGATATCCACAATTTAATATTCAAAACATTTATTTGTGAGTTATATACATTTGTAAAAAGGAAAATACCAGATTTGTTTCAATGATTATTCATATAGATATTGAATTATCAGCCTTTCTAACCCCCCTCCTCCTCAATTTAACAGTTTTGTATATCTTTTTCAGAATAAAGATAATAATGTCACAGTTTGCAGCTCCAAAAAATCCTCCTTGGGCAAGACAGCAGTCTGGTAATTACATTTTTAATAAGTCTTTCAGCAATGTTCTGTAATTTTATTTCACGTAAAATTAATAAAACAACAAATGAGTAAATTTCTAATTTTTAACAAGCAAATGTATCTGTTGACAGACAATGGCAATGCTGCAAAAGTAAGACAGTTTACCGTGGTATGTCCAACATGATACAGACTCTTTTTTATATAATGATCAGTTACATGTATGTCTTAAAGGTCAACATGTTTCAAAATTTTGGAAACAAAACTTGAACTTTTGAACCAAGAACCTCCTGTAACCTCTCCAAAAAGCATCATAATAGTGTTTAGTGACATACACTGTATATCCAAACACCCACAAACACACACTAAATCGCATACAGATAGGAAAAGTTCTTTTGAGATACATGTATGGCGAAATGCAAGTTTCTAGTTTTCATTGGATACACATGTAAGTTTGAAAAAATGAAAGATTTCTTGCTTTCATTTGTCAACTTCTGATTTAGGCATTATATACGGGACTTAAGTTTATTAGAATACACATTTGTCTGAAACTTTCCTGTGAAAAATACAGTGGTCTTGTGGTAGCGTGCTCGTCCTGAGTATGGAAGGTCGTGGGTTTGATGCTAGGCCGGGTCAAACCAAAGACATTAAAATTTGTATTTGCTGCTTCTCCACCAAGCACGCAGCATATAGGAGTAAGAGCAAAGACTTGTCGGCTCGGAGTCAGTATAATGTGTCCGAGTGGGGTGAATGCCTTCCTGCGGACAGTTACCTCGTGAGCTAGCACATTAAAAATCCGGCTCAGCGTGTTGGTCTAGTACAAAGCAGGGATCATATTCATTATATCAACATGTTGTCGTCCTGATATGCACCTGGTTGCCACGGGACGTTAAAAAATAATTCATCCATCCATCCTATGAATAATATTCACAATTTTTTATAATGCATTGTTTACATTATCAAATACTTGTCCTTGTAGCTGCTGCTGATATGATTCCTGTTAGTGTTGCCTCACCCCTGACACAAGTATCGCAAAATACATTAATGCAACAGCAGACAGCATCTAACATGATGCAACAGACACCCATCGCCACTCAAACAGTGTACAGTATTGGATCATCTAACCAGGGATTGCAGCCTCCACAGTATACTGCTCAACAGCTGTCAATGGGAATACAGGTACATATGCAATATACATGTATGTACGTTGTCAGAGTTTAATTATATGAGCCTTAGAAACATGTAGAAATGTTACGTTGACATGTTTCTCGGCAAGCACAAAGGGCACTTCTTGGCTTGAAATCTAAGGAAAACATGTCATCATAAACACTAAGAACCAGAAAACAATATACATGTACATGTAAACATTAGTCAAATATAACAATGATGGGATCAGGAGACTTTATTAGGCTACTGACCTAGTGAAGCTACAGTTTATTTGAACCCTTTCTTTAAACAACAAAATGGACAACAGGAAAGGTCATAATGACATACCAATCAATCAAACATCATCCTACAGACAGAACCCCAGACAAAAAATAACAAAAGAGCACAAAACACAAAACATAAACACAACAGAGAGTTTTGCATTAATTTTGAATTTACAGTGTAAAAAAATTCAAAATTATAAACTGTCTGATATGATGGAGTCTATTAGAGGGTTCTCTTTCATGTATCCATTTAAGAATTTTCAGACCAAATCTGAAAATCTTGAGTTAGATCCTGTAGAATAATTGTATTACTGTGGTCTGCAATTATAATTCGGCATAAATGCCTGATCAAAATGACCGCCTCGATGGTCTCATGTTAGCGGGCTCGCCTTGAGTGTGGAAGGTTGTAGGCCAATTCAAACCAAAGACTTTAAAATTGGTATTTGCTGCTTCTCCGCCATGCATGCGGCATCTAAGAGTAAGACTGGTTGGCTAAGAGTCAGTATAATGTGTCTGGGTGAGATGATATGTCTTCCTGCAGACAGTTACCTCGTGAGCTAGCATGTTAAAAATCCGGCTCAGCGTGTCCGTATATTACAAAGCAGGGATCCTATTCTTTATCATATCAACATGTTCTCGTCCTGATATGCACCTGGTTGCCACTGAACGTTGAACAATAATTCATCTATCCATCTGTCCTGATCAAAATGTCAAAAAAAAAATGTTGTAGATTTACATGTAAGTTTTATATAAACAACAAGCACTTGTTGTCTGATGTAGTATTGAATAAAATTTGTTTTACAGCAGCAAGCAGCTCTTCAACAACAAGGTCCACCGAGTATTATCCCTCAGCCCGGAATAGCTATCCCAACTACACTAGCTACAACACAGCAGGTAGCCCCAGTGAGCTACCCCAATCACAGGACAGTACAACAGGTGCCTCCACCCAAACAACGAGTCTTTACAGGAACTGTAACTAAACTACATGACAACTTTGGTTTTGTTGATGAAGATGTTTTCTTTCAGACTACGTATGTATCATAAAAAACAACTTTCTCCCTATTCAAACCTGCAGTGCTCTGTTGTATACTATACTAGTCAAAAAAAGAAACGTTACCTACCTTTAAATCCAAATTTATCAAAGAATATTGAAAGTGATAAAAAAAGGCAATAATTCTGCTAAAATTTATCATTCAATAAAAACTATTTGATTGATCTCGATAATCTAATATGGCAAGAACAGGTGTAAAATCTGGATTTTTTATCAAAAGGCTCAAATTCAGTTTCACAAAAGTCATGACCAAAATCATCATCATAATTGGAAAATCAAAATTTTATAGTCCAGTATTATTGAAACCGAACAATATAGCAATGAGATATTATTCGTGCTTCAAACTTGATGTGAAAATTTCAATTTTTAAAATTTATTGTTAAAAAAGTGGTTTTTAAAATCTCAAAGAAATCCGAAAATAAAATTCTTGTTTTTTGCACAAAATCTAAGGTTTTGATGAAAAAACGATGTCCTGTGAACATGAGAAGGATCGGACAATTTTTAAGCTCGCTACGACGTTTTGAAATCGTGTGTCCATTGGAAATGCATTACCATGTATCGTTTTTTTTTTTGACTAGTATATATTCAGTTATACATTATAGGCACCTTTTTACCTAGAAATGAAGCTGGGGCCTCGGTGGCCGAGTGGTCTAGGTACAATTTAGTTCGTCATGACTACAATTGATTACTAGCCTGTAAACACAGAGGTTGCGAGTTCAAATCTCATCTGCTGCGGGGTGTGTTCGACTCCGATCTTAATTGACAAGGATTGCTAATTTTCCTACCAAAGGTCGGTGGTTCTCTTCGGGTACCCTGGCTTCCTCCACCAATCAAAACTGGACGCCGCTAAATAGCCAAAATGTGCTGAAAACGGTGTAAAACCCCAACTAAAAACAAGAAAAAAAAACAAAAAGAAATGAAGCTGAGAAAGGGTTATGTACTACAGGCCCACAAGACTTTTTCTGATGCGACTTTTCGATGTCAGTTCAAGGAACAACTTCTTACATACGATCCATCGTCGACATTATATACTCTTTTTCGATAAAAAGAGATTGAAACCAACAACTGAAAATTCCTACCTCTAATAACTCCTTGAAAAGAGCTTTAAGACGATGAAAAGGTATTCCCATTCCGTTCAGATTTTTCGACCGCCATTTTTGTTTGTGTCGTTGTCTGGTCCCTGGTGTCATATTTTGTTTTAATTCACAACTATTCCGGTATCAGATCAAGGTAGAGACTTTGCATAATTGACATTTATAAATGATTGACACAATTTAGTTATAATATAAAATTAATGTTATTTATGAATTTCATTTGACAGCACTAGTTTAAATATTGTTTCGTTAAATTTTTAATTATTGCGCAAACAAACAAGTCATTCCGAAATTGATTTGGAAATTAGAAGGTTGTAGTTGATTTCTGTTGTCAATAATTCATCAAGTTGTCTTAAAACTTAAGGATTTTCTATCTTTTATTTTAATTTCATAAAAACATTTCAAAAACGAATTGAAAGACTTGAAGAAATTGAAAAGATGTTTCAGATCTGAAAATGATGAAAAACGCCAATCTCATGATGACCACAACTTGCACTTTGTTGCCAATGTCAAAATCTATGACAGAGTATTTTCTACTACCAAATACGGTAATGTATGGAGAGCAGGATATGAAACAATTCCTATCACATGCTTTATTATACCCCCCGCAAACAAAGTTTGGGGGGTATATAGGAAACCCTTTGTCCGTCCGTCTGTCTGTCTGTCCGTCTATCCGTCCATATATCTTGTAAGAGCAACTCCTCCTAGACCGCTCTATGGATTTCAACGAAACTTTACAGAAAGGAAGTACATCATCCAAAGATGTGCATGAAGAAAAATCTTTGCTTTCCGATATCACACAAGGGAGATAATTGGACTTCTATTTTTTTTGGCTTATACATTATATATGAACCTCGTAAGCGCAACTCCTCCTAGACCGCTCAATGGATTTCAACGAAACTTTACAGAAAGGAAGAACATCATCCAAAGATGTGCATGAAGAAAAATCTTTGCTTTCCGATATCACACAAGGGAGATAATTCGACTTTTATTTTTTTTTGGCTTATACATTATGTGAACCTCATAAGCGCAACTCCTCCTAGACCACTCAATGGATTTCAACGAAACTTTACACAAAGGAAGTACATCATCCAAAGATGTGCATGAAGGAAAATTTTTGCTTTCCGATATTACACAAGGGAGATAATTGGACTTCTATTTTATAACAATTTTTGCTGTACCTATACTTCCCAAGTTACATCAGCCATTCGAAACATGAACAGAAATATCATGTTTTGGAGTAGTAAAGGCAACCATGAGTATGCTTAAATTGATGCAAATATCTTATGAAACTTTACCGTGGGCAAGGCAAAGCGGGGGGTATCCTTTGTGAGCTTTGCTCACAGTACATCTAGTTGGACTTCAAAGCGGGGGTATCCTTTGTGAGCTTTGCTCACAGTACATCTAGTTAACCTTAGTGTCCAATATTGGTTAGAGGCAAAATGGCTGAGAGCTAACACACCATATGATATCTTGACATGTATTGTTTATTTCATCTTATAGGAAGTAGTATTTGGTCTGAGAGGTTGTGTAAGATTTGAAGGAAATGGTTCAAAAGGTAGAAGATATCCATATGATAAAAACAAATTAGAGTATTTCAGCAGTCTTTCTGTCACATGTTCAGAATAACTAAATATATGATAAAACTTCGGTCCGAACAAGTTTTGATGATTAGTTGCAGTAATTGCTGTGCATGATATTATTCAATACAAGAAGCCAAAATTGACAAAAAAAATTTGTTTTCGAAAAATAGTAGGCTGATGGCCACTACAGAAGGTTAAATTGTCCGACCTTACCCAACCATCCTCCTGAAACATAGGCAGTCAAAATTGGTTCCCCTCTGTGCCCGCCCCATCCCTACTTGAATTGTTTGATAAATTGTTGAACTGGTTCTCATCCTTGAAATATTTGCCACTGGACGTTAAGCAAACAACAAATCAATCTAATCTGTTTCAAAAATAGTGGTAAAAACAGAAGTATTAAAGAATTGTTTTTTCTTTTTATAGCTGTGTGAAAGGAAATATTCCAAAGGTTGGTGAGAGGGTGTTGGTAGAAGCTACATTCAATGCTAACATGCCATTTAAGTGGAATGCTACAAGAATACAGTTATTACCTAATCAGGTATTAAACTATATTAAAAGTCTATAAAATTATTTTTGTTTTGCAGAGCAACTGTGAGTATTTTTCACTTTTATTTTTACATATGTAGATGTATAATATACCTTGTACTTAAATTGTAAGATTACCAAATTGAAAAAAAAATATTCTCAGGATAATTTGATAATCCTGTCTACAACTTAAGGTTTAAACACACAAAACACAGAAGCTAAAATATAAACAGAAGATTGTATATTTGCATGCCTCATTGAAAACATTTAGAGGTTCCAGAAAAAAAAACATAACTTATTACAAGCAATGTCAAATATCTATACATTTTTAGCTCACCTGGCCTAAAAGGCCATGTGAGCTTTTGCCATCATTTTGCGTCCGTTGTCTGTCGTCCGTCCACATTTTCAGTCCAATTGAACCAAACTTAGCAGCAATGTTAATTGGATGGTTCTGTACAAAATTTATGTTTTTTGTGCTGATTGGATATTCAACATGGCTATTAGGGGCAGATAATTCATTCTGATTGGACTTATCTTCAAAGCTCTTCTTGTCAGAAACTGCTGAGCCAATTGTATTGTTTTGTTGCATGAATGTTCCTTGGATGAACCTCTACAAAAGATGTTTCTTTGTGCTGATCGGAAATTAAAGATGGCCGTCACAGCCGTATTTAGTTTAACATTGGATCCTATGGGGAATTTTGTACAAAGGTCTTGTTTTTGATGTGTAAATGATCATTTGATAGACCATTACAAAATATATGTTTTTTGTGCCGATTGGACATGTAACATGGCTACCAGGGTCAGATAATTCATTCTAATTTGGACTTATCTTTAAAGCCATTCTTGTCAGGAAACTACTGAGCCAATTGAATTGATTTCCATGAATGATCCTTTAATGAACCTCTATAAAAGGTATGAGCCGATCAGAAAATTCAAGATGGCCGCCACAGCTAGACTTAGTTTAACATTGGCCCCAATGGGGAAATTTGTATAAAGGTCTTGCCAGAAACTACCAAGCCAATTGAAATGTTTTTGATGTGTGAATGATCATTTGATAGACCACTACAAAATTTTGTTTTATGTGCCAATCGGAAATTCAATATGACCAACACAGCCAGACTTGGTTTAACATTGAACCCTATGGGAAATTTGTACAAAGGTACACTTGTCAGAAACTACCAAGCCAATTGAAATATTTTTATGTATGAACAAGCATTGGATGAACTTCTACAAAGATATATTTTTTGTGCCAATCAGAAATTCAAGATGGTTGCCACAACCGGACTTAGTTTAACATTGAACCCTATGGGAAATTTGTACAAAAGTCTTCTTGTCAGAAAATACCAAGCCAATTGAAATATTTTTATGTATGAACAAGCATTGTGTGAACTTCTACAAATGTTATGTTTTTTGTGCTGATTGGAAATTCAAGATGGTCGCCACAGCCTGATTAGTTTTGCATTGGACCCTATGGAGAAATTCGTACAAAGGTCTCCTTGTCAGAAAATACTAAGCCAATTGAAATGTTTTTGTTGCATGAAGATCCTTCGATAAATGTCTGCTACAAAAGTTACCTTTTCGTGCTGATTGGAGTCCAAGCTAGCTGCCACAGATGGACTAAGTTTAACATTTTTAACATTGGACACTGGAAGAATTCTTTACATATCTTATCTTGAAGTGCTGGACACTGTAGAGCAATTCCTTCCTTATCTAGAAGTGCTTTGTCAGTTGTGGTCACATAAAATCAAGGTGAGCGATTCAGGCTCCATGGAGCCTCTAGATCTGGTTGTTGTATGATTTCTAACAGATCATGGTTAAATTTATAGGAGGAAGTATTGTTGAATGATTGATCTTCTTAATTTTGAATTTAAACAAAAATTTAAATAACTCAGTAGATATATTAATTTTATTAAAGGAATTTGTAGTGATTAATTTTTCAAGAGGTATTGTAAGTATAAAATGGGGAGCATAAATTCATATACACAATTTTGTTTTATCATACAGGCCAGTGCAAATATATCAGCAGGAAAACCTAACGTCATGGGACAGGCTATGGTACCATCTTTAATGGGAGATAACTCAGGTATGTTTTATTTGACTTTCTGGTTGTTCTCAGAATATATTCTTATTAATTGTTATTTAGCATTAGTAGAAGTTAATTCAAAGATAATTATAGTTGTGGCTTTTTTTTAATGACCTTTTTCAAGTCCAAAGTTTGTTTTCCATGCAAAATTTTGCTGTGTGATGGAACTTGAACAGTTTTCATTATAAATCAACTGTTTACAATTGTACAAAGTTGTTATGAAACTACCCATCATTTGTCAAGTAAAATGTTATAAAAGACGAAAAGAGTTGTAATGGTGTGTTATATAAATGTGATATTTTCAGTAACGTGCCTGTTTGATTGATTCCGATAAATTGTAAAAATGGTGTTTTCACTTTTTAGGAAAACCATTTTCCTCAAGAAAAGGAGAGAGATTCAGAGACAGGGAAAGAAAGGGCTTTAGCGA
This sequence comes from Mytilisepta virgata, assembly GCA_028015205.1. NCBI lineage: Eukaryota > Metazoa > Mollusca > Bivalvia > Mytilida > Mytilidae > Mytilisepta > Mytilisepta virgata. The sequence continues at coordinate 76,336,123 of CM051521.1, forward strand.
TATCAAAAAAGAATCAAGAGACAGACCTGATAGGGCTCTCCCACCTCCAAAGAAACGTTCCCGCTCACGGTCTCCATCAAAACGTGGAGACAGAAGTGGTAGTCCATCCAGACGCAGGATGAGAGTTGTTCCTCGATATGTTGTACAAATACCAAAGTTATCTTTTAATTTGTAAGTCAGATGGAAAATTGACAATAAAGAAAAATGTTTCCTTATACAAAGGTTAATTTTACAAGCATTACTCATGAGAGGAACATTTTCATGACAGTAATTTGCTATATAGCGGTGCAATTTAAAACAGGTTTGATTTTAATTTATTGATATAAAACTTATAGAGGATTTGGTTTTAACTGGCAATAAAGGATTTTGACAATTCTTATTAATTCAGCATTGCTCCATCATGGTATTTAATTCTTTTAGCAGGATCAAGGCTCCTAGCATTGAAATTTTGTTTCAATACTTACTACATGTACTAAGGGATATGCCAATATTATCTTTATAAAAAAAAATATACTTAATTATTGGAGTAGTAAATTCAGGTTGTTAGTATTACAAGGGAGAAAACTCTAGCATCCAAAATTTTCACAAAATAATTTTTGAAGATTTTTATTTATCATGTTATATTCACTGTTACTCATTTCTCGAAAAAATTGAATTTTTTGTCTTTTGTTTTTGTAGAAAAACTGCCAATGTTGTCACATTGAAGTCACGATACAGTAATATGTATGTTCCCAGTGACTTCTTCAAAGCAAACTTCTCATGGATGGAAGCATTCCCATTAACTCGACCATTCCTTCTCGGCCATCATTGTGAATTCCACGTTCTTCATAAAGATGTAGAATCTGTTAATACGTCAGATGCCCTGTTAGATCCGCCTGATGCTGATCACAGTTTCAATGCAAAGGTTTGTGGAAAAAGAAAGCGGAAATGATAAATTTGTTTTGACTAGAGAGGTATTTGGTTTAAACAGGTTGATTAATTACAGAATTTAATGTTAGTGTAGATTTTACTTTTGACATGTACTAGTGTCTGGTTTAGCCAGGAATATATGTAGATAGATTTCACAACATTTTTTTGTGAAAAAATCATGGATGGAAGCATTCCCATTAACTCCCATTAACTCGACCATTCCTTCTCGGCCATCATTGTGAATTCCACGTTCTTCATAAAGATGTAGAATCTGTTAATACGTAATATTATTATGTATTAAATATGACCTGCTTTTCCTTACTGTACAGGTAATGTTACTAGCATGTCCAGAATTAGAAGATCTTTACCACAAATCATGTTCATTATCAGAAGACCCCATTGACGTTCAAGAAAACTTTGTTCATCCAACAAGACTAATTTACTTCCTTGTTGGTACAAAAGGGAAAAATGAGACAATGGCTATAGGTGGACCATGGTCACCATCACAAGATGGTCTGAAGCCAGATGAAGATCCTAAAGTTCTTATTAAGACTGCCATACGTACCACTAAAGCTCTGACTGGAATTGACTTGTCATCTTGTACACAGTGGTTAGTATTAAAATCTTTTTTTTTTCAAAATTAAGCTTTGCATTTGTTTATTTAGAATAAATGTGCATTTCACAGCTATAGTTAATTGTAGAAGAAACATGAGTTTCTTAGTTTAAGTCTAATAATTACATGTAGTAATTAATTTTAAAAATTGTTTCGTTACATTCAGATTCCAAATCAGGTATAACTATTTTCAAAGATACACCATTTCATAATGAAGGAAAGGGGGGGGGGGGGGATTTTTGTTGTTGTTGTGATGTAAATGCAATTGATATCTCAGGTTTGAATGTTAATTATAGCTTGGGATATTAATTTTCTTGTAATGTATTGAAAATCTATTACTCTGTTCACATTTCTGATTTGTATCATTATATTCCCATACATACTATATAGTCAGGGATGTTTATATTTAGGGTGGCTAAAAGATATATTAATGAAAGCAAAATGAAATAACAATACTGCAAGTATGACCCATTATTTTGATTGCCTATTCTTAAAGTAAATTGACCAGGTCGATCTTATGGAGTTGAAAAATGAGGACAGAAAGACAAAAACTCTTAATTTTTAGACGATTTTCCAATTTTCCTAAAAAATGAGTGTATTTTATAGTTGAAAAATTAGAGTAAGTGCGTTATATCAATGTAATCAGTAAAGTGGATCTGTTTTGTTTTTGTTTTTACTTCCCTGTATTACATGTAAAACCAATCTTTTAAAAACTTTATTTTTCTTGTCCGGTTTGTAAAAATTTGTATTAATAATTAAATGAATTCTGATTTCTTTATTATTTTGTAACAGTAATTTTCATAGTTTTATATACCATAGTTTTCAAGCATCTGGAAATATTTTTTCTACTAAATTTTGGTGAAATATATTTTTAAATGTATTCATGTATGGAATATTTTGTAACGCTACAAAATTATGCATAATTGAAATATATTGACTATTGTGTCACCTACAGTGTCGGCATACAAGGATCACATTTCATTGTCGCCCATCCTTTTTCCAGTACATCTGTTGAAAGATTTACGTTTAATTTTTATGAATTATTCAAAAACAAATGCCATTGTGCATCTCATTGTGGTCTCCATATCAAAACATTTTCCCTGTAATTGCCTTTGAGAAATGTCAGTTAATGTTATAAGGGAGACAACTTTAACAGTTTTACATGGGAGTTGCATGTAACTCTAGATCTATTCTTCAGATGTTAATAGTAAACTGATTATCTGTTTTACATTTGTTTTTTTTTGGTTTGTTCTTTTTTTTTGGAGGGGTAGGGGGTGGGGGTTTGTCTACCACCTGTTTTGCCATGTATTGTATTTAAACTTAGTCCATAGTTTGGACTCAAATAAATAAAATAAAATTACTTAGGGGATAGTCATACCCATCTGCAATTCCTCCTTAACCAGTGATTGCTGGGAGCAGACGACACTTGTAAGTATTCCATGGATCACTCAAACCAAAAGTATAAAATTGTCATTTTAGTTTTTAAAAGGTAAGCTTCAATATTAAAGGTATTGAATAGTTGTCTTGAATGGGTGTTTGTTTTTTATGTCTCCTCTTTAACCATTAAGTTTTTCCTCTTGTACCATTTTGTTCGTGCTTAAACATTTTTTTATCTTTTGGCAAGGGGTCATGATATATTTGGCACACAGGTTCATCAACATAAGATGATGTTTTGTGTATCGTCATGACATTTAATTCTTGTGTACTGTGTTTATTTTTACCAGGCTAGAAGTTTTAAATCTTTTCTTAAATCAAGAGAAAATACAGAAAGTAGAGAGGAGACGTATGTTTTATTTTAGTAAAAGATTTTCTTGTGTCGATTCTATATTACATCCATGGAAAGTTGTGTTTGGTCTGATCAGCTGTTTTGGCCTATAATGTTAATTGGCAAATACAGCAGATTTTAAACTCAATACTTCTGTCTTCCAGTGTAATGTAGATTTTTTTGAATGTATAAAAATATTAGAGAAAAATGAGGTATTTCATTTTTAGACTTATTATTGCATAATATATCTTAGAATTTACTAATGGACTCAATTATAATATTGCAATCTATATAGATTAAATACTTAATTTAATATTAATATTTTCTTGTTTTCATAACCTTTCCAAAACAGGTACAGATTTGCTGAGGTGCGGTATCTACGACCTGAGGAGACCCATAAGGGGAAGCACCTGCCCACAAGAGTAGAAACAACTGTCATTTTCTTCCCAGATGTTTGGAGTTGTAGCCCGTCTCGCCTCGAGTGGGCCACATTACAGGCAGCCTACAAAAAACAACTGCAGAGAAAGACGGCCGCCATCACTGATGGCCCAAAGGATACTAGTTCACAGGCAGAAAATATCTTTATTACATTTTGGTTTTCTTTTTATCTAGGTTTTAAACTTGTTGAAGGCCTTTGAGGTTTCTTCAACAGAAATAAAGATATGAAAGCTGGAGAAATTCTACAATTTTTAGGCGTGTGTAAACTATGTCTACACATTGGTAGACAGGTTACACACACTTTAATTTTTGATTGTCTAGGTTGCAGGTTTGGAAATTTAATGGATTGTGGATACATAGTAACTTCATTTTGCACAGTATTCTAAATTTTATCAAGTAATGTAAGGAAATTAATAATTATTCTGATAAAATAATTTTTTTACTTAATTTTATGAAACATTTTCAAATCATCGAAGTTCATGTTCAATTTCATATCTCAGTCATGACATATTTTGTAATTTAAAGCAGATGAGATTTCAGCAGCTGATGGTAGGAAAACTTTAATGGAACAGGAAGACTGTTGAGATCTGTTGGAAAATATCATTGTCCTCAGATTAAATTGAAAGTTTCTCTTTTTAAAAATTTTAATTTTCCAATCAGATTTCAGTTTAGATTCCCAGTGTCCACTTCACAAAGAGTTGTTCAAGCTATGACTTTTTGTATGTCTGGTAGAAAGTCTGAACTCACTATCTTTCCAAATTATAAAATAAGCTATTGAAATCTCATTTTCACTTTGAAAATATAACATATTTCACAACAGAACTCTCGAGATAGGAAAGCCAAACCAGACCAACTAACACAAATAATATGTGGTTTTGAGAACAGTTTTCATGTACTGTTTAATAAATGAATGTTTTTGAAAAATTTCACAGGATGAAGATGAAGACAGTGAAATTGTTGAAGTCCAAGACCCAACACATTTTTCACAGCTTGATCCCAAAACCCTGAAGGTATTAAAATAGAACATATATACAAATACTTTTAAGTTTTTCTGGGAAGAGACTGGAGGTACAGTTTGAGCAGGTAAATAAAAAAGATTGATTTAATCAGTTGATAGTATTAGTAAAGTTGGGATTTGTTTGAATAAAAAATGGTCAAAGTAAATCTGCTATTTCTGAAAGTACAGACTTTTAGTATTCTTTGTATGGAATAGATATGTTCATGTACCGAAAAATCTCTATTTATTTGTCGGCCTAATTATGCGTCGATTTTAGAATTATCCAGATTACGACAACGTGTTGCTCACATGTCAAAACATGGCGGGTCGTTTGAAGTTTGTCATCTTCGATGGTTTTGGATTTAAAATGGCAATTTTTATGAATATTGATGATGAATTCATGAAAAACAAATGAAGAAACAACTCAGAAAGTATGACCTTTGATTTTGTCTTGTTATACTTTCCATTCATTAAACAAATCCTTAACTACTGAAAGTCAACAATGATACGACTACAACAACAAAAACCAAATTTTTCGTCAGTTTTTCAAATTTCCTAAAAAATAGGTGTTTTTTAGTGACAAATAATTAGAGATGTTACGGTACAGGGGAATAGACATAGGACTAAAGAAGGATTGTAGAAATTTAGAAAAAAGTTTCTCTGTTGTTAAATGGCAGATATTGTTTTGAAAAGGCAGAAGAGTTGGAGGTTATTTTCTGGTCGTTTTATAGATTTGCATCCAATGGGCAGGGCATGTTCAGAATGTGACCCAGATTGCCAACAAAAATTACCATTGTCAAATAATTCATTCTGATTTAAGGCTGCAAAAAGGGGGAGGGGCTTTATCTTCCAGATAGTAATCCTGTTGAAGTATATATTCTTAAGAAAGGATTATACTTGCAAGTTGTCTTGCAAAATAATTGATATAAAAACTTGAATTGGGAAATGATGGAATACACACAATTTGCTTGAGAGTGTTGCCGAAAGTTTGAAAATTTGAATTGAATCTTAAATATTTTTAACATTCTAATGCTACAGACATTGGACATGGACAGACACCTGACACCAAGTAATGAAATTTGCTTTAGTGGATCTAGTCCAAGTGAGCTAAAACATTACTATGACAGAGCATCTTAATTTTGTTTTGATGAATTTACTAAAAGATGTTTTTTTTTTAAATCAGATAAACCATTAATGTATTTTTTTGTTGTTAAAAAACTTCAAATTGCCTTTTATATATGTAATATCATAATTATGTTTATAAAATAAAATTCTAGATTAGCGTCAATTTTCTTTTATTTATTTTTGATAACAATAGATTATCATTAATTTTTTAAGGACCGAATTCTTCCTGACAACAGATATTTTTTTTTCCTTGGAAACATGAGGTTTTTTGAAGACTTCTTCATCTGATTTGATGTGTGATCTACCATTTACACTTTGTAGGTCTGATCGTGTACTGGCTCTTGGAAGACTTTTATTGATGTTGTAAAATGTATTGTCTTTACACAAGCTATCATAAACCAGATCCTTCTTTTGCATTGCAGAATGCTCTCCTATTACTGAGAAGCCATCTACTGTTTCATTTGGAGGAAGATTCGGTCTGGACTCCATCTTATGTAACCTCTTTCTCACTGATCTCAAATAAGATTCTTCTAGAGGTACTTCTGTGGATGAATGTTGGAGAGACCATGTGAATATACTGTCGCTAGTAGATTTATGGCTGTCGGTATTTTGTGTTTTCTGTGGTTCGGCCTGTGGTATCTGAACATTACTGAGTTTTACTACTGGTGAAAAAGATTTGTTTAGGTTTTTCTCTGGAAATGGTCTGTATAGGAAAGTTGATGAAGCTTTTGGAACAGATACCCTTCTTGTGACTGGTTTCCGTTTTCTATGACCAACTGTTTCTTTTTTGTCTTGGATCATTGTTGAAGATGCCATTGGGTTTGATCCTTGACCTTTTGTTTTCTGTTTCCTGTCACTTTTGTCATTTGTCAAATGACCAGCAACAAAGGAGGTAGAAAATTGCAAGGAATCTTGTAAATTTTCTGCATTTTCACATCCTTCAACCTCTCTCTCAAGAAAAACTGTATCATCTTCATAGTCTGATAGTTCTGTATCGGTTGACATTGGTGAGTGTTCTTCAGCTCTGTTTCCATCTGAATGGTGGCCATCTTTGTATGATACAGAGTCATTTAAAGTATTGATCAATATACATTTGTGTATATCCAAGTCTGTTAAGCCTTTGGTGTGTTCATAAATGTTGGTGTCATAGCATAACCAAACTGTGATTGGTTGATTCCAGCTGTGGTTAATATATCTTTAAATTGTTGACGTAATTCCTCAAATTCAAACAGAAATTCTTGTTCATGTCTCTTGATTGCAAGCTACAACAGAAAACAATAACGTGAAACATTTGCCCCTGGTATGGTGTTACAGTTGCATGCTTCCCAGTAATACAATTTTGATTTTTGAAGTGTATTTAATTTTTAGCTGCATATAGATTGGACAAAAAAAATTAAAAAAAAAAAATTTGATATTTAAAAATGTTTTCCAAATTTTCATTTTTTTTTATTTAAACTTTAAATTTATTTCTTGCTTGTTTAAAAAAATTATAAGAACAGTTGTACAAAGTATTCATAACAACCTACCATATCTGCCTGTAACATTCCAAAGTCATCATCATTGTTTTGGCTTGCATGGACATCATCAGTAATTGAAGAATAATCTGAAAAAATAGAGGAAAAAATAGTTTTTTATAAATAATATTTTATTTTGGAAATTTATATGAAATTTAAAAAATGAAACTGAAAATATTTGATATTGCAAAATTTAAAACTTTAGGTTTTGTATAACTGATTTGAATATTAAAGATTTAATAAAAACAATATCAACAATTTTTGTAAAATATTAGTAGTAAAACGAAAAAAATAAATTATTTAACTTATAAAGTTTAACATTCTTACCATTATAATTGTAAAGGTTCTTCATGTTTATAGATATATATTTCTAACAGTGATTCTTGAAGATTTGTAATTTGATAAGAGATGAAATTGCAATTGATGACCATGTAGATTTGATGATAAATATTTATACCCAGATCTTATCTTAGTGTGAAAATTACTTATAAGTAATTATTACACATACAAATTAATAAGTACTTAATTAAGTGATCAAGTACTTTAGGTTAATTTTGTGTTAATTGACAACCTTATAGGTGTTAATGAGTATAATTAGTACTTATGTTGTAATTAATAATTGAACAATTATTATGATATAATGACATACTTGTCACCTTTAAAATTTTAAATTGCTGAAAATAACAGTACATTGTTAGCTATATTAATGAATGCTTATTTGTAGTATTGGTGCATAAATATTTCACACCTCTAATAAAACAAATGATAAGTTAACAACCTTTAAAATTGATATAAATTGAATAAACTGTAAATTTCTAATAGAGGTAAAACATGATAAAAAGCACGCGACCAAGAAATTTAAGTGTTAGTAGAGAAATAATTACATAGTTAAGTAAACAAAAATAAACAAGACAAAAGTCCTTCATGTTCCTGTTGTGTGCAAAGAATCTGTTTTCACATAATCATACATTCAACTTGGAAAAATTTAAAACTATTTTATGGTAGAATGAATTTCACTTTGGTTAGATTTTTGTATTTCAGTCTATTTCTCAAGAATTTTTAGATGATGAATCAATATTATTTTACAATCACCATCATCTTATATATTTCAACACATATTAGCAAAATTTGTGTCACCAGGGCCTGCATTTCATGGCTTAAGGACTTATTAAATTTAAATTACAGGTAATCCTTTACTTCAAAATCATAAAAACTTTATTTAATACTTTAGATTCATTATTATTGGTATGCCAATTTTTGTCGATTTTATGAGTAGTTGGAAGCTACAGATTTAAATGATCAGCAAAATATTATAGATTTATTCTTGTCCATTTTTTAGCCCACCTATCCCATAGGGCCATATGAGCTATTGCCATGCCTTGGCGTCCGTCGTCCTGTGTAAACTTTCCTTTAAAAAATTTCTCATTTGAAACTTCTGGGCCAATTTGGACCAAACTTTGATGGAATGGTCCTTGGGTGGCTTCCTTCCAATAGTGGGTACGGCATTATTGACTTCCAACTGACGTGGTTGCTGTTACTAAAAATAGAAAAAAGGGGGATGAATTTTAAAAAACTTCTGTAGATCTAAAGGGCCAGATGAAACCGAACTTGGCAGAAATGGTCCTTAGGTGGTCCTCTCTCAGATTTGTGTCCGATGACCCCGAATGTCAACAAAGATGACTGCCACAGCCAAACTTATTTTAACATTGCACCATATGGGAAAATTCATTAAAAAATCTTCTCGTTTGAAACCACTAAGCCAATTGGAACAAGACATGGCAGAACCTAAATGTCAATAAAGATATCCGCCACGGCAGAACTTAGATAACATAGGATCCTATGGGGAAATTCATCAAAAAATCTTCTTGTCTGAAAGAACAGGGCCAGTTTGAACAAAACTTGACAGAAATGGTCCTTAAATAATCCTTCAGAATAGGGTCCGATGACCCAGAATGTCAACCAAGATAGCTGCAACAGCCAAACAGATTAACATAGGACCCTATGTGAAAATTATCTAAAAAATCTTCTCATCTGAGAGTACAGAGCCAATTTGAACCAAACTTGGCAGAAATGGTCCTTATGCGGTTCTCTTTCAAAATTATGTCCAATCACTAGGACTGTCAGCAAAGATGGCCACCACAGCTAAACTTAGTTTAATATGGGATCCCATGGGAAAATTCATTAAAAAATCTTGTCTGAAACCACTAAGCCAATTGCAACCAAACTTGGGTGAAATGGTCCTTAGGTAGGTTTCTGTCAGAATTGTGTCCGATGACCCAGACTGTCAAAAAGATTGCCGGCACACCCAAACATAGTTTAACATTGGCCCCTATGAGAAAATAAATTGAAAAATCTTCTTGTCTGAAACTACTTATCCAGTTGAAACCAAACTGAGCAGAAATAGTCCTTAGGTAGTTCTCTTTCAGAATTATGTCCAATGACTTGAACTGTCAACAAAGGTGGCTGTCACAGTCGAACATAGTTTAACATGGGCCCCTATGGGAAAATTCATTAAAAAATCTTTTTGTCTGACATTACTAAGCCATTTTGGGACCAAACTTGGCAGAAATTGTCCTTAGGTGGTGATCTCTTAGAATTTTGTCAACAAAGATGCCACCACAGGCAAACTTAGTTTAACATAGGAACCTATGGGAAAATTAATTTGAAAATGTTCTTGTCTGAAACTATAGAGCCAATTGGAACCAAAATTGGCAGAAATGGTCCTTAAATTGTTCTCTTTCAGAATAGTGTGAGATGATATGCAACTGTATGGGAAAATTCATTTATAAAATTTTCTTGTCTGAAAGCACTTGGCCAGTTCTTGGCACCCATGGTTATTAGATTGTCCTCTTTTAGAATTGTGTCCAAAAATCCAGACCTTTGTTTCTTATATGCTTTTATGGCTGTTGAAAGCAAATTCAATCCAGGTGAGTGATACAGTTCCACACATTTTTGGTCATTTGTTCCTACAGTTAATGCATAAGTGAAGTTTTGCATATGATTCCATATCCTAGAAATCCATGAACATCAAGTTTATCAGTGATTTTTCATCACTACATTCTATAATGCATTTCACCAAGAATTGGATCATTATGACCTATATTTCATGCTTGAATGATTGTTCAGTTTTGCATATAGGTCCGTTTCTAATGTTACACCATTTTATTTGTCTGATATTTTACAACAAAGCTCAGCAAGTTTGAGTCATCATGACTTACATTTTGTGCTTGAGTGACTTCCATGAAATTTTTGCATTTAAGCGAATTATTCAAAAATCTGTGGTAAAATATTGATTATATTTCACTACGCTGTCAGCTTATGTATTACAACACAATTCAGCAATTTTCGAGTCACCATCACCTACATTTTATGGTTGAGTTACTTTGGTTAAATTTTGAATTAGATGTATTCTTTTAGAAGCTTCGGTAATGATACTTCACAACTGCAGTCATCCTATATAGCACATGACTTAACAAATTGGAGTCACTAGTCATACATGTATGTTATGGTAAAGTGACTTTGGTTAAAATTTTGCAGTTTAGTCTATTTCTCAAAAACCTATGATGATATAACAATGATATTTGCAACAACGATCATCTGTTTCTAAGTTACTGATCAGCAAAAGAAGAGCCAATTTAAGATTTTGGGTCGATATGTCAGAAATTGATTTGTACTATGAATTCATATTTTTCATTGGATACCTGTAAATATAAACATGATATAATATGAAACTATCAAAATAACCAAATGTGCTGAAAACAGCATAAAACCCCAACAAAACAAACCAACAAAAAAAAAACAAACCGAGAAGAGATAATGCTAACATAAGGCCAAGCAGAAAAATTGTATAGGTTCTCGGACTTTTTATAATTGGGTGAGAGTGTTTTGAATACAAAGTTATTAATAAAAAAAATAGTTGAGTGAACTGTAGATGTTCATTTCACATCCATAATCCATGGCATTAAAATTTTGTCTCAGTTGAACACAAAAACTATTATTATATATCTCCTGAGTTTTATCAAGTTTCAAGAATAACAATCTGAATCATTCTGACTTAATTTTCCTTATTTATTATCAAAAACAGTTACTTATCATAACAATAATAATATAATTCTATAACAAATAAAAATATGTACAATTAGTAGCACTAAAGAATCCTTTTTGTGATAAAAGAACTCATAAATTTATAATGTAGCCAATGTATGCAAATCTTTGGTACCATTCTTTCTTCTGAAACTTTGCCTGAATTTAAGTAATTTTTTGACCACAGAATTCTTCCTTTCGACTGATACCTTTGTTTCCTTGGAAACCTGCAGTTTTTTTAAGATCTCTTCATCTGAATTGATGTGTGTTCTACCATTTATACTTTGTAGGTCTGATTGTGTACTAGCTCTTGGAAGACTTCTGCCTGTATTGTAAAATGTGTTTTCTTTAAATAAACTATCATAAACCAGTTCCTCCTTGTGACATGCTGAATTTCCTGCTATTACTGAGCAGCCATCTACTGTGTCATTTGGAGGAAGATTCGGTCTGGAAGCCATCTTATGTAACCTCTTTCTCACTGATCTCAAATAAGATTCTTCTAGAGGTACTTCTGTGGATGAATGTTGGAGAGACCATGTGAATATACTATCGCTAGTAGATTTATGGGTGTCGATATTTTGTGTTTTCTCTGGTTCGGCCTGTGGTATCTGAACATTACTGAGTTTTACTACTGGTGAAAAAGATTTGTTTAGGTTTTTCTCTGGAAAGGGTCTGTATAGGAAAGTTGATGAAGCTTTTGGAACAGATACCCTTCTTGTGACTGGTTTCCGTTTTCTATGACCAACTCGTTCCTTTATGTCTTGGATCATTGTTGAAGATGCCAGTGGGTTTGATCCTTGACATTTTGTTTTCTGTTTCCTGTCAGTTTTGTCATTTGTCATATGACCAGCGACAAAGGAGGTAGAAAATTGCAAAGAATCTTGTAAATTTTCTTCATTTTCACATCCTTCAACCTGTCTGTCAACAAAAACTGTATCGTCTTCATAGTCTGATAGCTCTGTATCGGTTGACATTGGTGAGTGTTCTTCATCACTGCATCCATCTGAATGGCGGCCATCTTTGTATGATACAGAGTCATTCAAAGTGTTGATCAATATATATTTGTGTATATCCAAGTCTGTTAAGCCTTTTGGTGTCTGCATAAATGTTGGTGTCATAGCATTTGATGGTGTAAGATTTCTGTTTGGTGTGACAGGAAACTGTGATTGGTTGATTCCAGCTGTGGTTAATATATCTTGAAATTGTTGACGTAATTCCTCAAATTCAAAGAGAAATTCTTTTTCATGTCTCTTGATCGCAAGCTACAACAGAAAACAGTAACATGAAACATTTGCCTCTGGTATGATATGATGTTACAGTTGCATACTTCCCAGTAATATAATTTCGATTTTTGAAGTGTATTTAATTTTTAGCTGCAAATAGTTCAAACAAAAAAATTTTTAAAGGAAAAATTTGATATTTAAAATGTTTTCCAAATTTTCATTTATTTTATTTAAACTTTAAATTTATTCCTGTTTAAAAAAATTATAACAACAGTTGTACAAAGTATTCATAATAACATACCATATCTGCCTGTAACATTCCAAAGTCATCATCATTGTTTTGGCGTGTGTGGACATCATTAGTAATTGAAGAATAATCTGAAAAATAGAGGAAAAAAAATAGTTTTTCGTAAATATAAATTTATATGAAATTTAAAAAATAAAATTGAAATATTTGATATTGCAAAATTTAAAACTTTAGGTTTAGTATAACTGATTTGAATATTTAAGATTTTATAAAGAAAAAAAATTCAACAATTTTTTTAAAATATTAGTAATAAAACAAAAAAATAAATTATTGAAAATATAAAATTTATTATTCTTACCGTCTTCATTGTAAAGGTTCTTCATGTTTATAGATATATATTTCTAACAGTGATTCTTGAAGATTTGTAATTTGATAAGAGAGGAAATTGCAATTGATGACCAGGAAGATTTGATGATAAATATTTATACCCAGATCTTATCTGAGTGTGAAAATTACTTATAAGTAATTATTACACATACAAATTAATAAGTACTTAATTAAGTGATCAAGTACTTTAGGTTAGTTTGGTGTTGATTGGCCATCTTATAGGTGTTAATGAGTATAATTAATACTTATGTTGTAATTAATAATTGAACAATAATTATGATATAATGACATACTTGTCACCTTTAAAATTTTAAATTGCTGAAAATAACAGAACATTGTAAGCTATATTAATGAATACTTTTTTGTAGTATTGGTGCATAAATATTTCACACCTCTAATAAAACAAATGATAAGTTAATAACCTTTAAAATTGATATAAATTGAATAAACTGTAAATTTCTAATAGAGGTAAAACATGATAAAAAGCATGCGACCAAGAAATTTAAGTGTTAGTAGAGAAATAATTACATAGTTAAGTAAACAAAAATAAACAAGACAAAGGTCCTTCATGTTCCTGTTACATGTATGTGCAAAGAATCTGTTTTCACATAATCATACATTCAACTCGGAAAAATTTAAAACTATTTTATGGTAGAATGAATTTCACTTTGGTTAGATTTTTGTATTTTAGTCTATTTCTCAAGAATTTTTAGATGATGAATCAATAATATTTCACAATCACCATCATCTTATATAGCTCAACACATATTAGCAAAATTTGTGTCACCAGAACCTGCATTTCATGGCTTAAGGACTCCATTAAATTTAAATTACCAGTAATCCTTTACTTCAAAATCTCAAAAACTTTATTTAATACTTTGGATTCATTATTATTGGTATGCCAATTTTTGTGGATTTTATGAGTAGTTGGAAGCTATAAATTTAAATGATCAGCAAAATATTATAGATTTATTCTTGTCCATTTTTTAGGCCACCTATCCCAAAGGGCCATGTGAGCTATTGCCATCCCTTGGCATCTGTCGTCCTGTGTAAACTTTCCTTTAAAAAATTTCTCATTTGAAACTTCTGGGGCAATTTGGACCAAACTTTGATGGAATGGTCCTTGGGTGGCTTCCTTCCAATAGTGGGTATGGCATTCCTGACCTCCAACCAACGTGGTTGCTGTTATTAAAAATAGAAAAAAGGGGGATGAATTTTAAAAATCTTCTGTATATCTAAAGGTCCAGATGAAACCGAACTTGACAGAAATGGTCCTTAGGTGGTCCTCTCTCAGATTTGTGTCCGATGACCCAGAATGTCTACAAAGATGACTGCCACAGCCAAACTTAGTTTAACATTGGACCATATGGGAAAATTCATTAAAAAATCTTCTCGTTTGAAACCACTAAGCCAATTGGTACAAGACATGGCAGAAATGGTCCTTAGGTGATCCTCTGTCAGAATTATGTCCGATGAACCGGAATGTCAATAAAGATGTCCGCCACAGCAGAACTTAGATAAGATAGGAACTATCTGGAAATTCATCAAAATATCTTCTTGTCTGAAAGAACAGGGCCAGTTGGAACAAAACTTGACAGAAATGGTCCTTAAATAATCCTTCAGAATAGGGTCCAATGACCCAGAATGTCAACCAAGATGGCTGCCACAGCCAAACTTAGTTTAACATAGAACCCTATGTGAAAATTATTTAAAAAATCTTCTCATCTGAGACTATAGAGCCAATTTGAACCAAACTTGGCAGAAATGGTCCTTAGGTGGTTCTCTCTTAAAATTTTGTCTGATGACTAGGACTGTCAGCAAAGATGGCCACCACAGCCAAACTTAGTTTAACATGGGATCCTGTGGGAAAATTCATTAAAAGATCTTGTCTGAAACCACTAAGCCAATTGGAACCAAACTTGGCTGAAATGGTCCTTAGGTAGGTTTCTGTCAGAATTGTGTCTGATGACCCAGACTGTCACAGAGATGGCCAGCACACCCAAACATAGTTTAACATTGGACCCTATGGGAAAATAAATTGAAAATTCTTCTTGTCTGAAACTACTTATCCAATTGGAACCCAACTGAGCAGAAATAGTCTTTATGTAGTTCTCTTTCAGAATTATGTCCAGTGACTTGAACTGTCAACAAAGATGGCTGCCACAGCCAAACTTAGTTTAACATAGAACCCTATGTGAAAATTATTTAAAAAATCTCATCTGAGACTATAGATCCAATTTGAACCAAACTTGGCAGAAATGGTCCTTAGGTGGTTCTCTTTCAAAATTTTTTCAGATGACTAGGACTGTCAGCAAAGATGGCCACCACAGCCAAACTTAGTTTAACATGGGATCCTGTGGGAAAATTCATTAAAACATCTTGTCTGAAACCACTAAGCCAATTGGAACCAAACTTGGCTGAAATGGTCCTTAGGTAGGTTTCTGTCAGAATTGTGTCTGATGACCCAGACTGTCACAGAGATGGCCAGCACACCCAAACATAGTTTAACATTGGACCCTATGGGAAAATAAATTGAAAATTCTTCTTGTCTGAAACTACTTATCCAATTGGAACCCAACTGAGCAGAAATAGTCCTTATGTAGTTCTCTTTCAGAATTATGTCCAATGACTTGAACTGTCAACAAAGATGGCTGCCACAGCCGAACATAGTTTAACATGGGACCCTATGGGAAAATTCATTAAAAAAATCTTTTTGTCTGAAATTACTAAGCCAATTTGGGACCAAACTTGGCAGAAATGGTCCTTAGGTGGTCCTCTATCAGAATTTTGTCAACAAAGATGCCACCACAGCCAAACTTTGTTTAACATAGGAACCTATGGGAAAATTAATTTAAAAATGTTCTTGTATGAAACTACAGAGCCAATTGGAACCAAAATTGACAGAAATGGTCCGTAAATTGTTCTCTTTCAGAATTGTGTGAGATGACATAGAACCCTATGGGAAAATTCATTTATAAAATTTTCTTGTCTGAAAGCACTTGGCCAGTTCTTGGCACCCATGGTTATTAGATTGTCCTCTTTTAGAATTGTGTCCAATAATCCAGACCTTTGTTTCTTATATGCTTTTATGGCTGTTGATAAGCAAATTGAATCCAGGTGAGTGATACAGTTCCACACATTTTTGGTCATTTGTTCCTACAGATAATGCATAAGTGAAGTTTTGCATATGATTCCATATCCTAAGAATCCATGAACTTCAAGTTTATCAGTGATATTTCATCACTACATTCTATAATGCATTTCACCAAGAATTAGATCATTATGACCTATATTTCATGCTTGAATGATGTTCAGTTTTTGAATGTAGGTCCGTTTCTCAGAAACCTATTGAATTATATGAATAATGTTACACCATTTTATTTTTCTGATATTTTACAACAAAGCTCAGCAAATTTGAGTCATCATGACTTACATTTTGTGCTTGAGTGACTTCCATGAAATTTTTGCATTTAAGTGAATTATTTAAAAATCTGTGGTAATATATTGATTATATTTCACTACACTGTCAGCTTATGTAGTACAGTCAGCTCCACTTAATTGCAAACCTGTTAATTGCAAAATTCGGTTATTTGCAAAAAAATTACCAGCACAAAACCATTTCCCATTCAACTAATGTTAAATATGTCTGTTAATTGCAAAGCAGTTTATAGCAAAATTCGCTTAATAGCAAAGAAAATTCTGGCAAAAATGTACAACACAATTCAACAATTTTCGAGTCACCATCACCTACATTTTATGGTTGAGCTACTTTGGTTAAATTTTGAATAAGGTGTATTCTTTTAGAACCTGTGGTAATATTACTTCACAACTGCAGTCATTCTATATAGACATGACTTAACAAATTTGAGTCACTAGTCATATGTTATGGTAAAGTGACTTTGGTTAAAATTTTGCAGTTTAGTCTATTTCTCAAAAACCTATGATGATATAGCAATGATATTTGCAACAACGATCATCTGTTTCTAAGTTACTGATCAGCAAAATAAGAGCCAATTTAAGATTTTGGGTCGATATGTCAGAAAATGATTTGTACTATGAATTAATATTTTTCATTGGATACCTGTAAATATAATCATGATATAATATGAAACTATCAAAATAGCCAAATGTGCTGAACCCCAACAAAACAAACAAACACACAAAATAAGAAAAAAAAAACAAACTGAGAAGAGATAATGCTAACATAAGGCCAAGCAGAAAAATTGTATAGGTTCTCAGACTTTTTATAATTGGGTGAGGATGTTTTGAATACAAAGTTCTTAATAAAACAAATAGTTCAGTGAACTGTAGATGTTCATTTCTCATCCATAATCCATGACATTAACATTTGGTCTCAGTTGAACACAAAAACTATTATCATACATCTCTTGATTTTTATCAGGTTTCAAGAATAACAATCCGAATCATTCTGACTTAATTTTCTTTATTTATTATCAAAAACAGTTACTTATCATAACAATAATAATATAATTTTATAAAAAATAAAAATATGTACAATTACTAGCACTAAAGAATCCTTTTTGTGATAAAACAATTCATCAAATTTATAATGTAGCCAATGTATGCAAATCTTTGGTACCATTCTTTCTTCTGAAACTCTGTCTGAATTTCAGTAATTTTTTTACCACAGAATTCTTCCTTTCGACTGATACCTTTGTTTCCTTGGAAACCTCCGGTTTTTTGAAGATCCCTTTATCTGAATTGATGTGTGATCTACCATTTATACTTTGTAGGTCTGATTGTGTGCTAGCTCTTGGAAGACTTCTGCCTGTATTGTACAATGTGTTTTCTTTAAATAAACTATCATAAACCAGTTCCTCCTTGTGACATGCTGAATTTCCTGCTATTACTGAGAAGCCATCTACTGTTTCATTTGGAGGAAGATTCGGTCTGGAAGCCATTTTATATAACCTCTTTCTCACAGATCTCAAATAAGATTCTTCTAGAGGTACTTCGGTGGATGAATGTTGGAGAGACCATGTGAATATACTGTCACTAGTAGATTTATGGCTGTCGGTATTTTGTGTTATCTCTGGTTCAGCCTGTGGTATGTGAACATTACTGAGCTTTACTACTGGTGAAAAAGATTTGTTAAGGTTTTTCTCTGGAAATGGTCTGTATAAAAAAGTTGATGAAGCTTTTGGAACAGATACCGTTCTTGTGACTGGTTTCCGTTTGCTATGATCAGCTGGTTCCTTTTTGTCTTCGATCATTGTTGAAGATGCCAGTGGGTTTGATCCTTGACCTTTTGTTTTCTGTTTCCTGTCAAACTTGTTGTTTGTCATATGACCAGCGACAAAGGAGGAGAAAATTGGAAGGAATCTTGTAAATTTTCTGCATTTTCACATCCTTCAACCTCTCTCTCAAGAAAAACTGTATCATCTTCATAGTCTGATAGTTCTGTATCCACTGACATTGGTGAGTGTTCTTCATCACTGCATCCATCTGAATGGCAGCCATCTTTGTATGATACAGAGTCATTCAAAGTGTTGATCAATATACATTTGTGTATATCCAAGTCCGTTAAGCCTTTTGGTGTCTGCATAAATGTTGGTGTCATAGCATTTGATGGTGTAAGATTTCTGTTTGGTGTGACAGGGAACTGTGATTGGTTGATTCCAGCTGTGGTTAATATATCTTTAAATTGTTGACGTAATTCCTCAAATTCAAACAGAAATTCTTTTTCATGTCTCTTGATTGCAAGCTACAAGAGAAAACAATAACGTGAAACATTTGCCTCTGGTATGATGTGACAGTTGCATGCTTCCCAGTAATACAATTTCAAATTTTGAAGTGTATTTAATTTTTAGCTGCATATAGTTTGGACAAAAAAAATTTTAAAAGAAAAATTTGATATTTAAAAATGTTTTCCAAATTTTCATTTTTTTTTTATTTAAACTTTAAATTTATTTCTTGCTTTTTTAAAAAAATCATAACAACAGTTGTACAAAGTATTCATAACAACTTACCATATCTGCCTGTAACATTCCAAAGTCATCATCATTGTTTTGGTTTGGGTGGACATCATTAGTAATTGAAGAATAATCTGGAAAAATAAAGGAAAAAAATAGTTTTTAATAAATAATATATTATTTTGGAAATTTATATGAAATTTAAAAAATGAAACTGAAATATTTGATATTGCAAAATTTAAAACTTTAGTATAACTGATGTGAATATTTAAGATTTTATAAAGAAAAAAAATTCAACAATTTTTGTAAAATATTAGTAATAAAACAAAAAAATAAATTATTGAAAATATAAAATTTATTATTCTTACCGTTTTCATTGTAAAGGTTCTTCATGTTTATAGATATATATTTCTAACAGTGATTCTTGGAGATTTGTAATTTGATAAGAGATGAAATTGCAATTGATGACCATGTAGATTTGTTGATAAATATTTATACCCAGATCTTATTTTAGTGTGAAAATTACTTATAAGTAATTATTACACATACAAATTAATAAGTACTTAATTAAGTGATCAAGTACTTTAGGTTAATTTTATGTTAATTGACCCCATTCTAGGTGTTAATGAGTATAATTAGTACTTATGTTGTAATTAATAATTGAACAATTATTATGATATAATAACATACTTGTCACCTTTAAAATTTTAAATTGCTGAAAATAACAGTACATTGTAAGCTATATTAATGAATGCTTATTTGTAGTACAATGTATTGGTGCATAAATATTTCACACATGAAATGATAAGTTAACAACCTTTAAAACTGATATAAATTGAATAAACTGTAAATTTCTAATAGATGTAAAACATGATAAAAAGCATGCGACCAAGAAATTTAAGTGTTAGTAGAGAAATAATTACATAGTTAAGTAAACAAAAATAAACAAGACAAAGGTCCTTCATGTTCCTGTTATGTGCAAAGAATCTGTTTTCACATAATCATACATTCAACTCGGAAAAATTTAAAACTATTTTATGGTAGAATGAATTTCACTTTGGTTAGATTTTTGTATTTTAGTCTATTTCTCAAGAATTTTTAGATGATGAATCAATAATATTTTACAATCACCATCATCTTATATAGTTCAACACATATTAGCAAAATTTGTGTCACCAGGACCTGCATTTCGTGGCTTAAGGACTCCATTAAATTTAAATTACCAGTAATCCTTTACTTCAAAATCTCAAAAACTTTATTTAATACTTTGGATTCATTATTATTGGTATGCCAATTTTTGTGGATTTTATGAGTAGTTGGAAGCTATAAATTTAAATGATCAGCAAAATATTATAGATTTATTCTTGTCCATTTTTTAGGCCACCTATCCCAAAGGGCCATGTGAGCTATTGCCATCCCTTGGCATCCGTCGTCCTGTGTGAACTTTCCTTTAAAAAATTTCTCATTTGAAACTTCTGGGGCAATTTGGACCAAACTTTGATGGAATGGTCCTTGGGTGGCTTCCTTCCAATAGTGGGTATGGCATTCCTGACCTCCAACCAACGTGGTTGCTGTTATTAAAAATAGAAAAAAGGGGGATGAATTTTAAAAATCTTCTGTAGATCTAAAGGTCCAGATGAAACCGAACTTGACAGAAATGGTCCTTAGGTGGTCCTCTCTCAGATTTGTGTCCGATGACCCAGAATGTCAACAAAAATGACTGCCACAGCCAAACTTAGTTTAACATTGGACCCTATGGGAAAATAAATTGAAAATTCTTCTTGTCTGAAACTACTTATCCAATTGGAACCCAACTGAGCAGAAATAGTCCTTATGTAGTTCTCTTTCAGAATTATCTCCAATGACTTGAACTGTCAACAAAGATGGCTGCCACAGCCAAACTTAGTTTAACATAGAACCCTATGTGAAAATTATTTAAAAAATCTTCTCATCTGAGACTATAGATCCAATTTGAACCAAACTTGGCAGAAATGGTCCTTAGGTGGTTCTCTTTCAAAATTTTGTCTGATGACTAGGACTGTCAGCAAAGATGGCCACCACAGCCAAACTTAGTTTAACATGGGATCCTGTGGGAAAATTCATTAAAAAATCTTGTCTGAAACCACTAAGCCAATTGGAACCAAACTTGGCTGAAATGGTCCTTAGGTAGGTTTCTGTCAGAATTGTGTCTGATGACCCAGACTGTCACAGAGATGGCCATCACACCCAAAAATAGTTTAACATTGGACCCTATGGGAAAATAAATTGAAAATTCTTCTTGTCTGAAACTACTTATCCAATTGGAACCAAACTGAGCAGAAATAGTCCTTATGTAGTTCTCTTTCAGAATTATGTCCAATGACTTGAACTGTCAACAAAGATGGCTGCCACAGCCGAACATAGTTTAACATGGGACCCTATGGGAAAATTCATTAAAAAAATCTTTTTGTCTGAAATTACTAAGCCAATTTGGGACCAAACTTGGCAGAAATGGTCCTTAGGTGGTCCTCTATCAGAATTTTGTCAACAAAGATGCCACCACAGCCAAACTTTGTTTAACATAGGAACCTATGGGAAAATTAATTTAAAAATGTTCTTGTCTGAAACTACAGAGCCAATTGGAACCAAAATTGACAGAAATGGTCCGTAAATTGTTCTCTTTCAGAATTGTGTGAGATGACATAGAACCCTATGGGAAAATTCATTTATAAAATTTTCTTGTCTGAAAGCACTTGGCCAGTTCTTGGCACCCATGGTTATTAGATTGTCCTCTTTTAGAATTGTGTCCAATAATCCAGACCTTTGTTTCTTATATGCTTTTATGGCTGTTGATAAGCAAATTGAATCCAGGTGAGTGATACAGTTCCATACATTTTTGGTCATTTGTTCCTACAGATAATGCATAAGTGAAGTTTTGCATATGATTCCATATCCTAAGAATCCATGAACTTCAAGTTTATCAGTGATATTTCATCACTACATTCTATAATGCATTTCACCAAGAATTAGATCATTATGACCTATATTTCATGCTTGAATGATGTTCAGTTTTTGAATGTAGGTCCGTTTCTCAGAAACCTATTGAATTATATGAATAATGTTACACCATTTTATTTTTCTGATATTTTACAACAAAGCTCAGCAAATTTGAGTCATCATGACTTACATTTTGTGCTTGAGTGACTTCCATGAAATTTTTGCATTTAAGTGAATTATTTAAAAATCTGTGGTAATATATTGATTATATTTCACTACACTGTCAGCTTATGTAGTACAGTCAACTCCACTTAATTGCAAACCTGTTAATTGCAAAATTCGGTTATTTGCAAAAAAATTACCAGCACAAAACCATTTCCCATTCAACTAATGTTAAATATGTCTGTTAATTGCAAAGCAGTTTATAGCAAAATTCGCTTAATAGCAAAGAAAATTCTGGCAAAAATGTACAACACAATTCAACAATTTTCGAGTCACCATCACCTACATTTTATGGTTGAGCTACTTTGGTTAAATTTTGAATAAGGTGTATTCTTTTAGAACCTGTGGTAATATTACTTCACAACTGCAGTCATTCTATATAGACATGACTTAACAAATTTGAGTCACTAGTCATATGTTATGGTAAAGTGACTTTGGTTAAAATTTTGCAGTTTAGTCTATTTCTCAAAAACCTATGATGATATAGCAATGATATTTGCAACAACGATCATCTGTTTCTAAGTTACTGATCAGCAAAATAAGAGCCAATTTAAGATTTTGGATCGATATGTCAGAAAACGATTTGTACTATGAATTAATATTTTTCATTGGATACCTGTAAATATAATCATGATATAATATGAAACTATGAAAATAGCCAAATGTGCTGAACCCCAACAAAACAAACAAACACACAAAATAAGAAAAAAAAACAAACTGAGAAGAGATAATGCTAACATAAGGCCAAGCAGAAAAATTGTATAGGTTCTCAGACTTTTTATAATTGGGTGAGGATGTTTTGAATACAAAGTTCTTAATAAAACAAATAGTTCAGTGAACTGTAGATGTTCATTTCTCATCCATAATCCATGATATTAACATTTGGTCTCAGTTGAACACAAAAACTATTATCATACATCTCTTGATTTTTATCAGATTTCAAGAATAACAATCCGAATCATTCTGACTTAATTTTCTTTATTTATTATCAAAAACAGTTACTTATCATAACAATAATAATATAATTTTATAAAAAATAAAAATATGTACAATAAGTAGCACTAAAGAATCCTTTTTGTGATAAAACAATTCATTAAATTTATAATGTAGCCAATGTATGCAAATCTTTGGTACCATTCTTTCTTCTGAAACTCTGTCTGAATTTCAGTAATTTTTTTACCACAGAATTCTTCCTTTCGACTGATACCTTTGTTACCTTGGAAACCTGCGGTTTTTTGAAGATCTCTTCATCTGAATTGATGTGTGATCTACCATTTATACTTTGTAGGTCTGATCGTGTACTAGCTATTGGAAGACTTCTGCCTGTATTGTACAATGTGTTTTCTTTAAATAAACTATCATAAACCAGTTCCTCCTTGTGACATGCTGAATTTCCTGCTATTACTGAGAAGCCATCTACAGTTTCATTTGGAGGAAGATTCGGTCTCGAAGCCATCTTATGTAACCTCTTTCTCACTGATCTCAAATAAGATTCTTCTACAGGTACTTCGGTGGATGAATGTTGGAGAGACCATGTGAATATACTGTCACTAGTAGATTTATGGCTGTCGGTATTTTGTGTTTTCTCTGGTTCAGCCTGTGGTTTCTGAACATTACTGAGCTTTACTACTGGTGAAAAAGATTTGTTTAGGTTTTTCTCTGAAAATGGTCTGTATAGGAAAGTTGATGAAGCTTTTGGAACAGATACCCTTCTTGTGACTGGTTTCTTTTTTCTATGACCAACTGGTTCCTTTTTGTCTTGGATCATTGTTGAAGATGCCAGTGGGTTTGATCCTTGACCTTTTGTTTTCTCTTTCCTGTCAGTTTTATCATTTGTCATATGACCAGCGACAAAGGAGGTAGAAAATTGCAAAGAATCTTGTAAATTTTCTTCATTTTCACATCCTTCAACCTCTCTCTCAAGAAAAACTGTATCATCTTCATAGTCTGATAGTTCTGTATCCGTTGACATTGGTGAGTGTTCTTCATCACTGTATCCATCTGAATGGCGGCCATCTTTGTATGATACAGAGTCATTCAAAGTGTTGATCAATATACATTTGTGTATATCCAAGTCTGTTAAGCCTTTTGGTGTGTGCATAAATGTTGGTCTCATAGCATTTGATGGTGTAAGATTTCTGTTTGGTGTGACAGGGAACTGTGATTGGTTGATTCCAGCTGTGGTTAATATATCTTTAAACTGTTGACGTAATTCCTCAAATTCAAACAGAAATTCTTTTTCTTGTCTCTTGATTGCAAGCTACAAAAGAAAACAATCACATGAAATATATTCGTGTGGTATGATATAATTCTATAGCTGCATTCCTCCCAGTCTTACAATTTTAACTTTTGAAGTTTATTCAGTTTTTAACTGTAATTGGTTTGGACAAAAAGCATTTTAGAAAAAAATATATTTTAAAAATGTTTTCAAAATTTTCAGTTATTTTAATTAAAATTTTAATTTATTTCATGCTTAATAAAAAAAAAACTTATAACAGTTGTAAAAAGTATTCATGACAACCTACCATATCTGCCTGTAACATTCCAAAGTCATCATCATTGTTTTGGCTTGTGTGAACATCATCATTAATCAAAGAATAATCTGGAAAATAGAGAAATAAAAATAAATTATTTTGAAAATTTTGATGAGATTTAAAAGAAGAAACTGAAATATTTCATATTGCAAAAAAAACTAAAATTTTATGTTTACTACAACTGATTTGAAATATTACAGATTACAATAAATAAAAAAATGTCTATAATTTTTCTACAAATAATAAAATATAAAAATAAATTATTTAACTTATAAAGTTACCATTATCATTGTTAAGGTTCTTCATATTTATAGATATATATTTCTAACAGTGATTCTTGGAGATTTGTAATTTGATAAGAGATGATATTGCAATTGATGACCATGTAGATTTTGTGATAAATATTTATACCCAGATCTTATCTTAGTGTGAAAATTACTTAATATAAGTAATTATTACACATACAAATTAATAAGTACTTAATTAAGTGATCAAGTAATTTAGGTTAATTTTGTGTTAATTGACCATCTTATATGTGTTAATTAGTATAATTAGTACTTATGTTGTAATTAATAATTGAACAATTATTATGATATAATGACATACTTGTCACCTTTAAAACTTAAATTGGTGAAAATAACAGTACATTGTAAGCTATATTAATGAATACTTATGTGTGGACCTTTTGATGTATAAAACTTTGAAACATCTAATAAAACAAATGATAAGTTAACAACCTTTAAAATTGATAATTGAATAAACTGTAAATTTCTAATAGAGGTAAAACATGATAAAAAACATGCTACCAAGCAATTTAAGTGTTAGTAGAGAATTAATTAAAAAGTTAAGTAAACAAAAATAAAGAAGACAAAAGTCCTTCATTTTCCTGTTACATGTTTTCACTTAGTCATACATCACAAATAATCAAATTAACTCAGTCATACATCACAAATAATCAAATTAACTCAGAAAAATTGCAACCTATTTTATGGTAGAATGAATTTCACTTTGGTTAGATTTTTGTATTTTAGTCTATTTCTCAAGAACCCTATGATGATAAATCAATGATATTTTACAATTATCATCATCTTATATAGTTCAACACATGTCAGCAAAATTGGAGTCAACATGGCCTGCATTTCATGCCTTAGTGACTCCATTTAATTTGATTTTTGAGCTTTTACGTCAAAATCTCAAATCTAGATTTAATCCTCTTGATTCATTATTATTGGTATGTCTATTTTTGTGGATTCTGTTGGTTGGTAGAAAAACAAAAATTAAATAATCAGCAAGATAAAATTATAGATTTACCCTTGTCCATTTTTAGCTCACCTGGCCCAGAGGGCAATATGAGCTATTGCTATCACTTGGCGTCCGTCGTCCATTGTCGTAACTTTTCCTTTAAAGATCTTCTCCTCTGAAACCACTGGGCCCTTGGAAGAAAACTTGGCAGCAATGGTCCTTAGGTGGTCCTCTTTCAGAATTGTATCTGATGACCCCGTCCAGTCATCCAAGATGGCCGCCAGAGCATAGTTTAACATAAGACCCTATGGGGAATTTACTTAAAGATCTTCTTGTCTGAAACCACTTGGCAAATTGGAATAAAATTTAACAGCAATGGTCCTGAGGTGGTCCTCTTTGAGAATTATATCCGATGACCCAGCTCGTTATCCAAAATGACTGCCAGAGCTGAACATAGTTTAACATAGGACCTTATGGGGAATTTAATTAAAGATCTTCTTGTCTGTAACCAGTTGGCCAATTAGAACAAAACTTTGCAGCAATGGTCCTTACGTTGTCCTCATTCAGAAATATATCTGATGACCCAGCCCGTCATCCTAGATGGCCACCACACCCAAACTTAGTTTAAGATTGGACCCTATAGGAAAATTAATTGAAAAATCTTCTTGTTTGAAACTACTTAATAATTGAAACCAAAATGAGCAGAAATAGTCCTTAGGTAGTTCTCTTTCAGAAGCATGTCCAATGACTTGAACTGTCAAGAAAAATGGCTGCCACTGCCGAACATAGTTTAACATAGGACCCTATGGAAAAATACTAAGCCAATTTGGGACCAAACATTGGCAGAAATGGTCCTTAGGTGGTCCTCTCTAAGAATTTTGTCAACAAAGATGCCACCACAGCCAAACTTAGTTTAACATAGGAACCTATGGGAAAATTAATTTAAAAATGTTCTTGTCTGAAACTACAGAGCCAATTGGAACCAAAATTGACAGAAATGGTCCTTAAATTGTTCTCTTCTGGAATTGTGTGAGATGACATAGAACCCTATCGGAAAATTCATTTATAAAATTTTCTTGTCTGAAAGCACTTGGCCAGTTTTTGGCACCCATGGTTATTAGATTGTCCTCTTTTAGAATTGTGTCCAATAATCCAGACCTTTGTTTCTTATATGCTTTTATGGCTGTTGATAAGCAAATTGAATCCAGGTGAGTGATACAGTTCCACACATTTTTGGTCATTTGTTCCTACAGATAATGCATAAGTGAAGTTTTGCATATGATTCCATATCCTAAGAATCCATGAACTTCAAGTTTATCAGTGATATTTCATCACTACATTCTATAATGCATTTCACCAAGAATTAGATCATTATGACCTATATTTCATGCTTGAATGATTGTTTAGTTTTTGCATGTAGGTCCGTTTCTCAGAAACCTATTGAATTATATGAATAATGTTGCACCATTTTATTTGTCTGATATTTTACAACAAAGCTCAGCAAATTTGAGTCATCATGACTTACATTTTGTGCTTGAGTGACTTCCATGAAATTTTTGCATTTAAGTAAACTATTTAAAAATCTGTGGTAAAATATTGATTATATTTCACTACACTGTCAGCTTATGTAGTACAACACAATTCCGCTATTTTCGAGTCACTATCACCTACAGTTTATGGTTGAGTTACTTTGGTTAAATTTTGAATTAGGTGTATTCTTTTAGAACCTGTGGTAATGATACTTCACAACTGCAGTCATTCTATATAGCACATGACTTAACAATTTGCAGTTTAGTCTATGTCTCAAAAACCTATGATGATATAGCAATGATATTTGCAACAATGATCATCTGTGTCTAAGTTACTGATCAGCAAAATAAGAGCCAATTTAAGATTTGTACTATGAATTCATATTTTTCACTGGATACCTGTAAATATAATCAAGATATAATATGAAACTATCAAAATAGCCAAATGTGCTGAAAATGGCATAAAACCTCAACAAAACAAACAAAAAAACAAAATATAAAAAAAAACAGAGAAGAGATAATGCTAACATAAGGCCAAGCCAAAAAATTGTATAGGTTCTCAGACTTTTTATAATTGGGTGAGGGTGTTCTGAATACAAAGTTCTTAATAAAACAAATAGTTCAGTGAACTGTAGATGTTCATTTCTCATCCATAATCCATGACATTAACATTTTGTCTCAGTTGAACACAAAAACAATTATACATCTCTGAGTTTTATCAGATTTCAAGAATAACAATCTGAATCATTCTGACTTAATTTTCTTTATTTATGATAAAAAACAGTTACTTATCATAACAATAATAATATAATTTTATAACAAATAAAAATATGTACAATTAGTAGCACTAAAGAATCCTTTTTGTGATAAAACAATTCATTAAATTTATAATGTAGCTAATGTATGCAAATCTTTGGTACCATTCTTTCTTCTGAAACTTTGTCTGAATTTAAGTAATTTTTTTACCACAGAATTCTTCCTTTCGACTGATACTTTTGTTTCCTTGGAAACTTGAGGTTTTTTGAAGATCCCTTCACCTGATTTGATGTGTGGACTACCATTTATACCTTGTAGGTCTGATCGTGTACTAGCTCTTGGAAGACTTCTGCCTGTATTGTACAATGTGTTTTCTTTAAATAAACTATCATAAACCAGTTCCTCCTTGTGACATGCTGAATTTCCTGCTATTACTGAGAAGCCATCTACTGTTTCATTTGGAGGAAGATTCGGTCTGGAAGCCATCTTATGTAACCTCTTTCTCACTGATCTCAAATAAGATTCTTCTAGAGGTACTTCTGTGGATGAATGTTGGAGAGACCATGTGAATATACTGTCGATAGTAGATTTATGGCTGTTGGTATTTTGTGTTTTCTCTGGTTCACCCTGTGGTATTTGAACATTACTGAGTTTTACTACTGGTGAAAAAGATTTGTTTTGGTTTTTCTCTGGGAATGGTCTGTATAGGATAGTTGATGAAGCTTTTGGAACAGATACCCTTCTTGTGACTGGTTTCCGTTTTCTATGACCAACTGGTTCTTTTTTGTCTTGGATCATTGTTGAAGATGCCAGTGGGTTTGATCCTTGACCTTTTGTTTTCTCTTTCCTGTCAAACTTGTCATTTGTCATATGACCAGTGACAAAGGAGGTAGAAAATTGCAAGGAATCATGTAAATTTTCTTCATTTTCACATCCTTCAACCTCTCTCTCAAGAAAAACTGTATCATCTTCATAGTCTGATAGTTCTGTATCCGTTGACATTGGTGAGTGTTCTTCATCACTGCATCCATCTGAATGACGGCCATCTTTGTATGATACAGAGTCATTCAAAGTGTTGATCAATATACATTTGTGTATATCCAAGTCTGTGAAGCCTTTTGGTGTGAGCATAAATGTTGGTGTCATAGCATTTGATGGTGTAAGATTTCTGTTTGGTGTGACAGGGAACTGTGATTGGTTGATTCCAGCTGTGGTTAATATATCTTTAAACTGTTGACGTAATTCCTCAAATTCAAACAGAAATTCTTTTTCATGTCTCTTGATTGCAAGCTACAACAGAAAACAATCACATGAAATATATTCCTATGGTATGATATAATTCTGTAGCTGCATTCCTCCCAGTCTTACAATTTTAACTTTTGAAGTGTAATCAGTTTGGACAAAAAGCATTTTAGAAAAAATTATATTTTAAAAATGTTTTCAAAATTTTCAGTTATTTTAATTAAAATTAAAATTTATGTCATGCTTATTTAAAAAAAGTTATAATAACAATTTTACAAAATATTCATAATAACCTACCATATCTGCCTGTAACATTCCAAAGTCATCATCATTGTTTTGGCTTGAGTGGACATCATCCGTAATTGAAGAATAATCTGAAAAATGTAGAAATAAATATAGTTACATATTACATTTTTTTTGGAAATTTATATGAAATGTAAAAATTGAAACTGAAATATTTGATATTGCATAATTTACAGTAAAACTTTAAAAGTTTGTGTTGACTTTGACTGATTTTAAATATTAAAGATTTAATAAAGAAAAAAATATCTATAATGTTTCTAAAATATTAATAATAAAACATGAAAATAAATTATTTAACTTATAAAGTTTATCATTCTTACCATTATCATTGTTAAGGTTCTTCATGTTTATAGATATATATTTCTGACAGTAATTCTTGAAGATTTGTAATTTGATAAGAGATGAAATTGCAATTGATGACCATGTAGATTTGGTGAAAAATATTTATACCCAGATCTTATCTTAGTGTGAAAATTACTTATAAGTAATTATTACACATACAAATTAATAAGTACTTAATTAAGTGATCAAGTAATTTAGGTTAATTTTGTGTTAATTGACCATCTTATATGTGTTAATTAGTATAATTAGTACTTATGTTGTAATTAATAATTAAACAATTATTATGATATAATGACATACTTGTCACCTTTAAAACTTAAATTGGTGAAAATAACAGTACATCGTAAGCTATATTAATGAATACTTATGTGTGGACCTTTTGATGTATAAAAATTTGAAACATCTAATAAAACAAATGATAAGTTAACAACCTTTAAAATTGATAATTGATAATTGAATTAGTTCTTACTAGAGAAATAATTACAAAGTTAAGTAAATAAAAATAAAGAAGACAAAAGTCCTTCATTTTCCCGTAATCTGTAAAGAATCTGTTGTCACATAATCATATATCACAACTAATCAACTTATATATCACAACACAACTCGGAAAAGTTGCAAACTATTTTATGGTAGAATGAATTTCACTTTGGGTAGATTTTTGTATTTAGTCTATTTCTCAAGAATTTTGTTATCATTAATCCATAATATTTTACAATCACCATAATCTTATATAGTTCAACACATATCACAGGCGGTCCTCTCTCAGAATTATGTCTGATGAACCGGAAGGTCAATAAAGATGTCCGCCATGGCAGAACTTAGATAACATAGGACCCCATAGGAAAATTCATTAAAAACTCTTCTCGTATGAGACTACAGAGCCAATTGGAACCAAACATGGCAGAAATGGTCCTTAGGTAGCTTTTTGTCGGAATTGTGTCCGATGACCCAGACTGTCACAAAGATGGCCACCACAGCCAAACTTAGTTTAACATAGGACCCTATGGGAAAATAAATTGAAAAATCTTCTTGTCTGAAACTACTTATCCAATTGGAACCAAACTGAGCAGAAATGGTCCTTAGGTAGTTCTCTTTCAGAATTATGTCCAATGACTCGAACTGTGAACAAAGATGGCTGCCACAACCGAACTTAGTTTAACATAGGACCCTATGGGACAGTTAATTTTAAAATGTTCTTGTTTGAAACTACAGAGCCAATTGGAACCAAACTTGGCAGAAATGGTCCTTAATGGTTCTTTTTCAGAATTGTGTGAGATGACATAAAACCCTATGGGAAATTCATTTATAAAATTTTCTTGTCTGAAAGCACTTGGCCAGTTCTTGGCACCCATGGTTTTTTAGATTGTCCTCTTTTAGAATTATGTCCAATAATCCAGACTTTTATTTCTTATGTGGTTTTGTGGCTGTTGATTAGCAAATTGAATCTAGGTGAGCGATACCGGCTCCTGGAAGCCTCTAGTATTACTTATGTATGTATATCTGGATTTGGTTAATTTTTGCATTTAGGTCCATTTCTCAATAACCCATTAAGATACATCAGTGATATCCCTACAATCCTCTTATAACATAGAACACAGTTCCACACATTTTTGGTCATTTGGTCCTACAGACAATGCACAAATGAAGTTTTGCATATCATTCCATATCCTAGGAATTCATGAACTTCAAGTTTATCAGTGATATTTCATCACTATATTCTATGATGCATTTCACCAAGGATTAGATCTTTATGACCTATATTTCATGCTTGAATGATTGTTTAGTTTTTGCATATAGGTCCGTTTCTCAGAAACCTATTGAATTATATCAATAATGTTACACCATTTTATTTGTCTGATATTTTACAAAAAATTTTTAATCAGCAAATTTGAGTCATTATGACTTACATTTTGTGCTTGAGTGACTTCCATGAAATTTTTGCATTTAAGTGAATTCTTTAAAAATCTGTAGTAATATATTGTTTATATTTCCCTACACTATCAGCTTATGTAGTATAACACAATTCAACAATTTTCGAGTCGCTATCACCTACATTTTATGGTTGAGCTACTTTGGTTAAATTTTGAATTAGGTGTATTCTTTTAGAACCTGTGGTAATAATACTTCACAACTGCAGTCATTCTATATAGCACATGAATTAACAAATTTGAGTCACTAGTCATATGTTATGGTAAAGTGACTTTGGTTAAATTTTTGCACTTTAGTCTATTTTTCAAAAACCTATGATGATATAGCGAAGATGTTTGCAACAACAATCATCTGTTTCTAAGTTACTGATCAGCAAAATAAGAGCCAATTTAAGATTTTGGGTCGATATGTCAGAAATTGATTTGTAATATGATTTCAAATTTTTCATGGGATACCTGTAAATATAATCATGATATAATATGAAACTATCATACTAATAAAATAATTCTCAAAATCTGTTCCTTTCATAACTAATTGAGTCAAATTCTGTGTTACTCATGTTACTGTTGTGTTCAAGAGGACAAGGCATTTCTACCAAAACCTTTTGAAAGATAATTTTGATTTTAGGCATTTCATTGGCTGAGTTTTGACATGCAAACACTGTATGATAAAGAAGATTTTTTTTTCTTCTATCCAGCTGTTTGAAATCACTTGGCTAATTAGAACCAAAATTGGTAAGGGATACAAAAGGTAAAACAAGGTAAATGAAATCTGATTTCTTTGAAAATTTATAGGAGGTACTATACCTGTCAACTATAATAGTTGTCATAGCCAAATTTAGTTTAATTTAGGATTTCATGGGAAATTTGTCTGAAAATTATTAATCTGCAACTACTTGGCCAAATAAAGCTTGACAAAAATGTTTTAAGATGAAATGAAAGGAATATTATATGCAACATCAGATTAACCCAAAGCAAAATTTAGTTAACCATGGGACAATACAGAATAATTTTGTTGGTTTGAACAAACTTTTTTTTTTTAATTTTCCACCTCCCTTTTCCAAATCTCTTGATCTAACACAATTTACAGTGATACTTTACAAACCAGTTTTAATGCAATTTTAAGATTTTGTCCTTTTTATTGACCCTCTCTTCTATTTAATTTTTTGGTCTTTGTTATCGTTTGGTTTTAACTAATTTAAACATAAAAACAAACTGAGGAGAGATAATGCTAACACAAGGCTAAGCAGAAAATTTGTATAGGTTCTAAGGCTTTTTTCAATTGGGTGAGGGTGTTTTGAATATTCAGTTTGATACAAAGTTCTTAATAAAACAAAAAGTACAGTGAACAACAGAAGTTCATTTCTCATCCATAATCCATGGCATTAGTATTTTGTCTTTGTTGAACAACACAAAAACAATTATACATCTCTTGAGTTTTATCAGATTTTAAGAATAACAATCCAGATCATTCTTACTTAAATTTCTTTATTTATTATCAAAAACAGTTACTTATCATAACAATAATAATATAATTTTATAACAAATAAAAATATGTACAATTACTAGCACTAAAGAATCCTTTTTGTGATAAAACAATTCATCAAATTTATAATGTAGCTAATGTATGCAAATCTTTGGTACCATTCTTTCTTCTGAAACTCTGTCTGAATTTCAGTAATTTTTTGACCACAGAATTCTTCCTTTCGACTGATACTTTTGTTTCCTTGGAAACCTGAGGTTTTTTGAAGATCTCTTTATCTGATTTGATGTGTGATCTACCATTTATACTTTGTAGGTCTGATCGTGTACTAGCTCTTGGAAGACTTCTGCCTGTATTGTACAATGTGTTTTCTTTAAATAAGCTATCATAAACGAGTTCCTCCTTGTGACATGCTGAATTTCCTGCTATTACTGAGAAGCCATCTACTGTTTCATTTGGAGGAAGATTCGGTCTGGAAGCCATCTTATGTAACCTCTT
The DNA here is from genome assembly GCA_028015205.1 of Mytilisepta virgata. Taxonomy (NCBI): domain Eukaryota; kingdom Metazoa; phylum Mollusca; class Bivalvia; order Mytilida; family Mytilidae; genus Mytilisepta; species Mytilisepta virgata. The sequence goes on from CM051521.1 coordinate 76,370,412, forward strand.
TCTCACTGATCTCAAATAAGATTCTTCTAGAGGTACTTCTGTGGATGAATGTTGGAGAGACCATGTGAATATACTGTCGCTAGTAGATTTATGGCTGTCGGTATTTTGAGTTATCTCTGGTTCATCCTGTGGTATCTGAACATTTCTGAGTTTTACTACTGGTGAAAAAGATTTGTATAGGTTTTTCTCTGGGAATGGTCTGTATAAGAAAGTTGATGAAGCTTTTGGAACAGATACCCTTCTTGTGACTGGTTTCCGTTTTCTATGACCAACTGGTTCTTTTTTGTCTTTGATCATTGTTGAAGATGCCAGTGGGTTTGATCCTTGACCTTTTGTTTTCTGTTTCCTGTCAGTTTTGTCATTTGTCATATGACCAGTGACAAAGGAGGTAGAAAATTGGAAGGAGTCTTGTAAATTTTCTTCATTTTCACATCCTTCAACCTCTCTCTCAAGAAAAACTGTATCATCTTCATAGTCTGATAGTTCTGTATCTGTTGACATTGGTGAGTGTTCTTCATCACTGCATCCATCTGAATGGTGGCCATCTTTGTATGATACAGAATCATTCAAAGTATTGATCAATATACATTTCTGTATATCCAAGTCTGTTAAGCCTTTTGGTGTCTGCATAAATGTTGGTGTCATAGCATTTGATGGTGTAAGATTTCTGTTTGGTGTGACAGGGAACTGTGATTGGTTGATTCCAGCTGTGGTTAATATATCTTTAAACTGTTGACGTAATTCCTCAAATTCAAACAGAAATTCTTTTTCTTGTCTCTTGATTGCAAGCTAGAAGAGAAAACAATGACGTGAAACATTTGCCTCTGGTATGATGTTACAGTTGCATGCTTCCCAGTAATACAATTTCAATTTTTGAAGTGTATTTAATTTTTAGCTGCATATAGTTTGGACAAAAAAAATTTTAAATAAAATTTGATGTTTAAAAATGTTTTCCAAATTTTCATTTTTTTTTATTTAAACTTTAAATTTATTTCTTGCTTGTTTAAAAAAATCATAACAACAGTTGTACAAAGTATTCATAACAACTTACCATATCTGCCTGTAACATTCCAAAGTCATCATCATTGTTTTGGTTTGGGTGGACATCATCAGTAATTGAAGAATAATCTGAAAAAATAGAGGAAAAAAATAGTTTTTATTAAATAATATATTATTTTGGAAATTTATATGAAATTTAAAAAATGAAACTGAAATATTTGATATTGCAAAATTTAAAACTTTAGGTTTAGTATAACTGATTTGAATATTTAAGATTTAATAAAAAAAAAAAAAAATCAACAATTTTTGTAAAATATTAGTAATAAAACAAAAAAATAAATTATTGAAAATATAAAATTTATTAGTCTCACCGTTTTCATTGTAAAGGTTCTTCATGTTTATAGATATATATTTCTAACAGTGATTCTTGAAGATTTGTAATTTGATAAGAGATGAAATTGCAATTGATGACCATGTAGATTTGGTGATAAATATTTATACCCAGATCTTATCTTAGTGTGAAAATTACTTATAAGTTATTATTACATATACAAATTAATAAGTACTTAATTAAGTGATCAAGTACTTTAGGTTAATTTTATGTTAATTGACCCCATTCTAGGTCTTAATGAGTATAATTAGTACTTATGTTGTAATTAATAATTGAACAATTATTATGATATAATGACATACTTGTCACCTTTAAAATTTTAAATTGCTGAAAATAACAGTACATTGTAAGCTATATTAATGAATACTTATTTGTAGCATTGGTGCATAAATATTTCACACCTCTAATAAAACAAATGATAAGTTAATAACATTTAGAATTGATATAAATTGAATAAACTGTAAATTTCTAATAGAGGTAAAACATGATAAAAACCATGCGACCAAGAAGTTTAAGTGTTAGTAGAGAAATAATTACATAGTTAAGTAAACAAAAATAAACAAGACAAAGGTCCTTCATTTTCCTGTTATGTGCAAAGAATCTGTTTTCACATAATCATACATTCAACTCGGAAAAATTGAAAACTATTTTATGGTAGAATGAATTTCACTTTGGTTAGATTTTTGTATTTTAGTCTATTTTCTCAAGAATTTTTAGATGATGAATCAAAAATATTTTACAATCACCATCATCTTATATAGTTCAACACATATTAGCAAAATTTGTGTCACCAGGGCCTCCATTTCATGGCTTAAGGACTCCATTAAATTTAAATTACCGGTAATCCTTTACTTCAAAATCTCAAAAACTTTATTTAATACTTTGGATTCATTATTATTGGTATGTCATTTTTTGTGGATTTTATGAGTAGTTGGAAGCTACAAATTTAAATGATCAGCAAAATATTATAGATTTATTCTTGTCCATTTTTTAGGCCACCTATCCCAAAGGGCCATGTGAGCTATTGCCATCCCATGGCATCTGTCGTCCTGTGTAAACTTTCCTTTGATAAATTTCTCATTTGAAACTTATGGGCCAATTTGGACCAAACTTTGATGGAATGGTCCTTGGATTGCTTCCTTCCATTAGTGGGTACGGCATTCCTGACTTCCAACCGATGTGGTTGCTGTTATTAAAAATAGAAAAAAGGGGGATGAATTTTAAAAAAATCTTCTGTAGATGTAAAGGGCCAGATGAAACCGAACTTGGCAGAAATTGTCCTTAGGTGGTCCTCTCGCAGATTTGTGTCCGATGACCCAGAATGTCAACAAAGATGACTGCCACAGCCAAACTTAGTTTAACATTGGACCTGGGAAAATTTATTAAAAATTCTTCTCGTTTGAAACCACTAACCCAATTGGAACAAGACATGGCAGAAATGGTCCTTAGGTGATCCTCTCTCAGAATTATGTCCCATGAACCGAAATGTCAATAAAGATGTCCGCCACGGCAGAACTTAGACAACATAGTACCCTATGGGAAAATTCATCAAAAAATATTCTTGTCTGAAAGAACAGGACCAGTTGGAACAAAACTTGACAGAAATGGTCCTTAAATAATCTTTCAGAATAGGGTCTGATGACCCAGAATGTCAACCAAGATGGCTGCCACAGCCAAACTTAGTTTAACATAGAACCCTATGTGAAAATTATCTAAAAAATCTTCTCATCTGAAACTACAGAGCCAATTTGAACCAAACTTGGCAGAAATGGTCCTTAGGTGGTTCTCTTTCAAAATTATGTCCGATGACTAGGACTGTCAGCAAAGATGGCCACCACAGCTAAACTTAGTTTAACATGGGATCCTGTGGGAAAATTCATTAAAAAATCTTGTCTGAAACCACTAAGCCAATTGGAACCAAAGTTGGCTGAAATGGTCCTTAGGTAGGTTTCTGTCAGAATTGTGTCCGATGACCCAGACTGTCACAAAGATGGCCTGCACACCCAAACATAGTTTAACATTGGACCCTATGGGAAAATAAATTGAAAGATCTTCTTGTCTGAAACTACTTATCCAATTGGAACCAAACTGAGCAGAAATAGTCCTTAGGTAGTTCTCTTTCAGAATTATGTCCAATAACTTGAACTGTCAACAAAGATGGCTGCCACAGGCGGACCCTATGGGAAAATTCATTAAAAAAATCTTTTTGTCTGAAATTACTAAGCCAATTTGGGACCAAACTTGGCAGAAATGGTCCTTAGGTGGTCGGTCCTCTATCAGAATTTTGTCAACAAAGATGCCACCACAGCCAAACTTAGTTTAACATAGGAACCTATAGGAAAATTAATTAAAAAATGTTCTTGTCTGAAACTACAGAGCCAATTGGAACCAAAGTTGATAGAAATGGTCCGTAAATTGTTCTCTTTCAGAATTGTGTGAGATGACATAGAACCCTATGGGAAAATTCATTTATAAAATTTTCTTGTGTGAAAGCACTTGGCCAGTAATTGGACCCATGGTTATTAGATTGTCCTCTTTTAGAACTGTGTCCAATAATCCAAACCTTTGTTTCTTATATGCTTTTATGGCTGTTGATAAGCAAATTGAATCCAGGTGAGTGATACAGTTCCACACATTTTTGGTCATTTGTTCCTACAGTTAATGCATAAATGAAGTTTTGCATATGATTCCATATCCTAGGAATCCATGAACTTCAAGTTTATCAGTGATATGTCATCACTACATTCTATAATGCATTTCACCAAGAATTAGATCATTATGACCTATATTTCATGCTTGAATGATTGTTCAGTTTTTGCATGTAGGTCTGTTTCTCAGAAACCTATTGAATTATATCAATAATATTACACCATTTTAGGGACGAGATCAAAAGTTCAATGTAGGATAAAAAACTTAATTCAAATAGTTTGGGGGTGGGGGGTAACAATCGCTGCAAGTTTTGTTATCCGACATCGATTTTCGGATTGAAAAATACAGATTCAAGTGATCACCAAGTCAATATACAGAACAAACATACATTGTTGAGGAAAAATAGGACCCATGATACAAAAAGTATACTCTCAAAGCATATGCCCATATTGGTCAATCAATTTTTCCCAAATTAAGTTAAGAGGGGAGGTGGGGGGGGGGGGGGGGTCAGTGAAAAAACTATGTGAATTAAGTTTTTTATCCGACAATGAACTTTTGATCTCCTCCCTTATTTGTCTGATATTTTACAAAAAATTTGAAATCAGCAAATTTGAGTCATCATGACTTACATTTTGTGCTTGAGTGATTTCCATGAAATTTTTGCATTTAAGTGAATTCTTTAAAAATCTGTAGTAATATACTGATTATATTTCCCTTCACTGTCAGCTTATGTAGTATAACACAATTCAACAATTATCGAGTCACCATCACCTACAGTTTATGGTTGAGCTACTTTGGTTAAATTTTGAATTAGGTGTATTCTTTTAGAACCTGTGGTAATGATACTTTACAACTGCAGTCATTCTATATAGCACATGACTTAACAAATTTGAGTCACTAGTCATATGTTATGGTAAAGTGACTTTGGTTAAATTTTTGCAGTTTAGTCTATTTCTCAAAAACCTATGATGATATAGCAATGATATTTGCAAATACGATAATCTGTTTCTAAGTTACTGATCAGCAAAATAAGAGCCAATTTAAGATTTTGGGTCGATATGTCAGAAATTGATTTGTACTATGAATTCATATTTTTCATTGGATACCTGTAAATATGAACATGATATAATATGAAACTATCAAAATAGCCAAATGTGCTGAAAACAGCATAAAACCCCAACAAAACAAACACAAAATATAAAAAAAAAACTGAGAAGAGATAATGCTAACATAAGGCCAAGCAGAAAAATTGTATAGGTTCTCAGACTTTTCATAATTGGGTGAGGGTGTTTTGACTACAAAGTTCTTAATAAAACAAATATTTCAGTGAACTGTAGATGTTCATTTCACATCCATAATCCATGGCATTAACATTTTGTCTCAATTGAACACAAAAACTATTATTATACATCTCTTGAGTTTTATCACATTTCAAGAATAACAATCCGAATCATTCTGACTTAATTTTCTTTATTTATGATGAAAAAAGTCACTTATCATAACAATAATAATATAATTTTATAACAAATAAAAATATGTACAATTAGTAGCACTAAAGAATCCTTTTTGTGATAAAACAATTCATGAAATTTATAATGTAGCCAATGTATGCAAATCTTTGGTACCATTCTTTCTTCTGAAACTTTGTCTGAATTTCAGTAATTTTTTTACCACAGAATTCTTCCTTTCGACTGATACTTTTGTTTCCTTGGAAACCTGAGGTTTTTTGAAGATGTCGTCATCTGAATTGATGTGTGATCTACCATTTATACTTTGTAGGTCTGATCGTGTACTAGCTCTTGGAAGACTTCTGCCTGTATTGTATAATGTGTTTTCTTTAAATAAACTATCATAAACCAGTTCCTCCTTGTGACATGCTGAATTTCCTGCTATTACTGAGAAGCCATCTACTGTTTCATTTTGTGGAAGATTCGGTCTGGAAGCCATTTTATGTAACCTCTTTCTCACTGATCTCAAATAAGATTCTTCTAGAGGTACTTCGGTGGATGAATGTTGGAGAGACCATGTGAATATACTGTCGCTAGTAGATTTATGGCTTTTGGTATTTTGTGTTTTCTCTGGTTCACCCTGTGGTATTTGAACATTACTGAGTTTTACTACTGGTGAAAAAGATTTGTTTTGGTTTTTCTCTGGGAATGGTCTATATAGGAAAGTTGATGAAGCTTTTGGAACAGATACCCTTCTTGTGACTGGTTTACGTTTTCTATGACCAACTGGTTCTTTTTTGTCTTTGATCATTGTTGAAGATGCCAGTGGGTTTGATCCTTGACCTTTTGTTTTCTGTTTCCTGTCAAACTTGTCATTTGTCATATGACCAGCGACAAAGGAGGTAGAAAATTGCAAAGAATCATGTAAATTTTCTTCATTTTCACATCCTTCAACCTGTCTCTCAAGAAAAACTGTATCATCTTCATAGTCTGATAGTTCTGTATCGGTTGACATTGGTGAGTGTTCTTCATCACAGCATCCATCTGAATGGCAGCCATCTTTGTATGATACAGAGTCATTCAAAGTGTTGATTAATATACATTTGTGTATATCCAAGTCTGTTAAGCCTTTTGGTGTGAGCATAAATGTTGGTGTCATATCATTTGATGGTGTAAGATTTCTGTTTGGTGTGACAGGGAACTTTGATTGGTTGATTCCAGCTGTGGTTAATATATCTTTAAACTGTTGACATAATTCCTCAAATTCAAACAGAAATTCTTTTTCATGTCTCTTGATTGCAAGCTACAACAGAAAACAATCACATGAAATATATTGCTGTGGTATGATATAATTCTATAGCTGCATTCCTCCCAGTCTTACAATTTTAACTTTTGAAGTTTATTCAATTTTTAACTGTAATCGGTTTGGAAAAAGCATTTTAGAAAAAAATATATTTTAAAAATGTTTTCAAAATTTTCAGTTATTTTAATTACAATTTTAATTTATTTCATGCTTATTAAAAAAATAAAACTTATAACAGTTGTAAAAAGTATTCATAACAACCTACCATATCTGCCTGTAACATTCCAAAGTCATCATCATTGTTTTGGCTTGAGTGGACATCATCAGTAATCGAAGAATAATCTGAAAAATAGAGAAATAAAAATACATTATTTGGAAAATTTTTATGAGATTTAAAAAAGAAACTGAAATATTTGATATTGCAAAATTTTCAGTAAAACTAAAATTTTATGTTTACTACAACTGATTTTAAATATTAAAGATTACAATAAATAAAAAAATATCTATAATTTTTCTACAAATAATAACGTATAAAAATAAATTATTTAACTTATAAAGTTTAACATTCTTACCATTATTATTGTAAAGGTTCTTCATGTTTATAGATATATATTTCTAACAGTGATTCTTGGAGATTTGTAATTTGATAAGAGATGAAATTGCAATTGATGACCATGTAGATTTTGTGATAAATATTTATACCCAGATCTTATCTTAGTGTGAAAATTACTTATAAGTAATTATTACACATACAAATTAATAAGTACTTAATTAAGTGATCAAGTACTTTAGGTTAATTTTATGTTAATTGACCCCATTCTAGGTGTTAATGAGTATAATTAGTACTTATGTTGTAATTAATAATTGAACAATTATTATGATATAATGACATACTTGTCACCTTTAAAATTTTAAATTGCTGAAAATAACAGTACATTGTAAGCTATATTAATGAATACTTATTTGTAGTACAATGTATTGGTGCATAAATATTACACACATCAAATGATAAGTTAACAACCTTTAAAATTGATATAAATTGAATAAACTGTAAATTTCTAATAGAGGTAAAACATGATAAAAAGCATGCGACCAAGAAATTTAAGTGTTAGTAGAGAAATAATTACATAGTTAAGTAAACAAAAATAAACAAGATTTCATGTTCCTGTTACGTGCAAAGAATCTGTTTTCACATAATCATACATTCAACTCGGAAAAAATGAAAACTATTTTATGGTAGAATGAATTTCACTTTGGTTAGATTTTTGTTGAGCCTGCGACTTTAGTCGCAGAAAGCTCGACATAGGGATGGTGATCCGGCGGCGGCGGCGGCGTTAACTCACTTCTTAAAAGCTTTATATTTTAGAAGGTGGAAGACCTGGATGCTTTATACTTTGTATATAGATGCCTTATGTTACGAAGTTTCCGTCTGTCATATGTACATTGGCCTTGACCTCATTTTCATGGTTCAGTGACTACTTAAAAAAAAAGTTAAGATTTTTTGTAATGTTAATTTCTCTCTTATTATGAGTAATAGGATAACTATATTTGGTATGTGCGTACCTTACAAGTTCCTCATCCCCGTCAGACAGTTTTCAATTGACCACGACCCAATTTCAAGGATCAGTGAACAAGGTTAAGTTTTGGTGGTCCAGTCCATATCTCGGATACTATAAGCAATAGGTCTAGTATATTTGGTGTATGGAAGGATTGTAAGGTGTACATGTCCAACTGGCAGGTGACATCTGACCTTGACCTCATTTTCATGGTTCAGTGGTTATAGTTAAGTTTTTGTGTTTTGGACTGTTTTTCAAATACTGTATGCAATAGGTCTATTATATTTGGTGTATGGAAGGATTGTAAGGTGTACATGTCCAACTGGCAGGTGTCATCTGACCTTGACCTCATTTTCATGGTTCAGTGGTTATAGTTCAGTTTTTGTGTTTTGGCCTGTTTTTTCAAATACTGTATGCAATAGGTCTACTATTTTGGTGTATGAAAGGATTGTAAGGTGAACATGTCCAACTGGCAGGTGTCATCTGACCTTGACCTAATTTTCATGGTTGAGTGGTTATAGTTAAGTTTATGTGTTTTGGCCTGTTTTTCGAATACTGTATGCAATAGGTCTATTATATTTGTTGTATGGAAGGATTGTAAGGTGTACATGTCCAACTGGCAGGTGTCATCTGACCTTGACCTCATTTTCATGGTTCAGTGGTTATAGTTAAGTTTTTGTGTTTTGGCTTGTTTTTTCGAATACTGTATACAGTAGGTCTACTATATTTGGTGTATGGAAGGATTGTAAGGTGTACATGTCCAACTGACAGGTGTCATCTGACCTTGACCTCATTTTCATGGTTCAGTGGTTATAGTTAAGTTTATGTGTTTTGGCCTGTTTTTCGAATACTGTATGCAATATGTCTGACAGCATTTACTTTCATTAGAAATGCACGACAGGCGAGACATTTTTGTGTGTCAACTCTTGTTGTATTTTAGTCTATTTCTCAAGAATTTTTAGATGATGAATCAATAATTTTTTACAATCACCATCATCTTATATAATTCAACACATATTAGCAAAATTTGTGTCACCAGGGCCTGCATTTCATGGCTTAAGTACTCATTAAATTTAAATTACCGGTAATCCTTTACTTCAAAATCTCAAAACTTTATTTAATGCTTTGGATTCATTATTATTAGTATGCCAATTTTTGTGGATTGAGTAGTTGGAAGCTACAAATTTAAATGATCAGCAAAATATTATAGATTTATTCTTGTCCATTTTTTAGGCACCTATCCCAAAGGGCCATGTGAGCTATTGCCATCCCTTGGCGTCCGTCGTCCTGTGTAAACTTTCCTTTAAAAAATTTCTTATTTGAAACATTTGGGCCAATTTGGACCAAACTTTGATGGAATGGTCCTTGGGTGGCTTCCTTCCAATAGTGGGTACTGCATTCCTGACTTCCAACTGATGTGGTTGCTGTTATTAAAAATAGAAAAAAGGGGGATGAATTTTAAAAATCTTCTGTAGATCTAAAGGGCCAGATGAAACCGAACTTGGCAGAAATGGTACTTAGGTGGTCCTCTCTCAGATTTGTGTCCGATTACCCAGAACGTCAACAAAGATGACTGCCACAGCCAAAGTTAGTTTAACATTGGACCATATGGGAAAATTCGTTAAAAAATCTTCTCGTTTGAAACCACTAAGCCAATTGGAACAATACATGGCAGAAATGGTCCTCAGGTGATCCTCTCTCAGAATTATGTCCGATGAATCCGAATGTCAATAAAGATGTCCACCACGGCAGAACTTAGATAACATAGGACCCTATGGGGAAATTCATCAAAAAATCTTCTTGTCTGAAAGAACAGGGCCAGTTGGAACAAAACTTGACAGAAATGGTCCTTAAATAATCCTTCAGAATCGGGTCCGATGACCCAGATGTCAACCAAGATGGCTGCCACAGCCAAACTTAGTTTAAAATAGGACCCTATGTGAAAATTATCTAAAAAATCTTCTCATCTGAGACTACAGCGCCAATTTGAAACAAACTTGGCAGAAATGGTCCTTAGGTGGTTGTCTTTCAAAATTATGTCCGATCACTAGGACTGTCAGCACAGCCAAACTTAGTTTAACATGGGATCGTGTGGGAAAATTCATTAGAAAATCTTATCTGAAACTACTAAGCCAATTGGAACCAAACTTGGCTGAAATGGTCCTTAGGTAGGTTTCTGTCAGAACTGTGTCCGATGACCCAGACTGTCACAAAGATGGCCGGCACACCCAAACATAGTTTAACATTGGACCCTTTGGGAAAATAAATTGAAAAATCTTCTAGTCTGAAACTACTTATCCAATTGGAACCAAACTGAGCAGAAATAGTCCTTAGGTAGTTCTCTTTCAGAAGTATGTCCAATGACTTGAACTTTCAACAAAGATGGTTGCCACAGCCGAACATAGTTTAACATGGGACCCTATGGAAAAATTCATTAAAAAAATCTTTTTGTCTGAAATTACTAAGCCAATTTGGGACCAAACTTGGCAGAAATGGTCCTTAGGTGGTCCTCTATCAGAATTTTGTCAACAAAGATGCCACCACAGCCAAACATAGTTTAACATAGGAACCTATGGGAAAATTAATTTTAAAACGTTCTTGTCTGAAACTACAAAATTGACAGAAATGGTCCGTAAATTGTTCTCTTTCAGAATTGTGTGAGATGACATAGAACCCTATGGGAAAATTCATTTATAAAACTTTCTTGTCTGAAAGCACTTGGCCAGTTCTTTGCACCCATGGTTATTAGATTTTCCTCTTTTAGAATTGTTTCCAATAATCCAGACCTTTGTTTCTTATGTGCCTTTATGGCTGTTCATAAGCAAATTGAGTCCAGGTGAGTGATACAGTTCCACACATTTTTGGTCATTTGTTCCTACAGTTAATGCATAAGTGAAGTTTTGCATATGATTCCATATCCTAGGAATCCATGAACGTCAAGTTTATCAGTGATATTTCATCACTACATTCTATAATGCATTTCACCAAGTATTAGATCATTATGACCTATATTTCATGCTTGAATGATTGTTCAGTTTTTGCATGTAGGTCCATTACTCAGAAACCTATTGAATTATATCAATAATGTTACACCATTTTATTTGTCTGATATTTTACAACAAAGCTCAGTAAATTTGAGTCATCATGACTTACATTTTGTGCTTGAGTGACTTCCATGAAATTTTTGCATTTAAGTGATTTATTTAAAAATATGTGGTAAAATATTGATTATATTTCACTACACTATCAGCTTATGTAGTACAACACAATTCAACAATTTTCGAGTCACCATCACCTACATTTTATGGTTGAGATACTTTGGTTAAATTTTGAATTAGGTGTATTCTTTTAGAACCTGTGGTAATGATACTTCACAACTGCAGTCATTCTATATAGCACATGACTTAACAAATTTGAGTCACTAGTCATATGTTATGGTAAAGTGACTTTGGTTAAATTTTTGCAGTTTACTCTATCTCTCAAAAACCTATGATGATATAGCAATGATATTTGCAACAAGGATCATCTGTTTCTATGTTACTGATCAGCAAAATAAAAGCCAATTTAAGATTTTGGGTCGATATGTCAGAAATTGATTTGTACTATGAATTCATAATTTTCATTGGATACCTGTAAATATAATCATGATATAATATGAAACTATCATACAAATAAAATAATTCTCAAAATCTGTTCCTTTCATAACTAATTGAGTCAAATTCTGTGTTACTCATGTTACTGTTGTGTTCAAGAGGACAAGGCATTTCTACAAAAACCTTTTGAAAGATAATTTTGATTTTAGGCATTTCATTGGCTGAGTTTTGACATGCAAACACTGTATGATAAAGAAGATTTATTTTTTTTTTCGTCTATCCAGCTGTTTGAAATCACTTGGCTAATGAGGAACCAGAGTGAGTTATCTTTTCCTAACCAATGTAGGTAAGAGAGATAATTAAATTCTCTCCCTTTTGTCCTGAGGCTAAAAGGGAGACAAATTTATTATCTCCCTTACCTACATTGGTTAGGAAAAGATAACTCACTCTGGTTTCTCATTAGAACCAAACTTGGTAAGGGATACAAAAGGTAAAACAAGGTAAATGAAATCTGATTTCTTTGAAAATTTGTAGGAGGTACTATACATGTCAACTATAATAGTTGTCATAGCCAAATTTAGTTTAATTTAGGATTTCATGGGAAATTTGTCTGAAAATTATTAATCTGCAACTACTTGGCCAAATAAAGCTTGACAAAAATGTTTTAAGATGAAATGAAAGGAATATTATATGCAACATCAGATTAACCCAAAGGTTTCTTTTTTCTATGACCAACTGGTTCCTTTTTGTCTTGGATCATTGTTGAAGATGCCAGTGGGTTTGATCCTTGACCTTTTGTTTTCTGTTTCCTATCAGTTTTGTCATTTGTGATATGACCAGCGACAAAGGAGGTAGAAAATTGGAAGGAATCTTGTAAATTTTCTGCATTTTCACATCCTTCAACCTCTCTCTCAAGAAAAACTGTATCATCTTCATAGTCTGATAGTTCTGTATCGGTTGACATTGGTGAGTGTTCTTCATCACTGCATCCATCTGAATGGCGGCCATCTTTGTATGATACAGAGTCATTCAAAGTGTTGATCAATATACATTTGTGTATATCCAAGTCTGTTAAGCCTTTTGGTGTCTGCATAAATGTTGGTGTCATATCATTTGATGGTGTAAGATTTCTGTTTGGTGTGACAGGGAACTGTGATTGGTTGATTCCAGCTGTGGTTAATATATCTTTGAACTGTTGACGTAATTCCTCAAATTCAAACAGAAATTCTTTTTCTTGTCTCTTGATTGCAAGCTACAAAAGAAAACAATCACATGAAATATATTCCTGTGGTATGATATAATTCTATAGCTGCATTCCTCCCAGTCTTACAATTTTAACTTTTGAAGTGTCATCAGTTTGGACAAATAGCATTTTAGAAAAAATTATATTTAAAAATGTTTTAAAAATTTTCAGTTATTTTAATTAAAATTTTAATTTATTTCATTCTTATTAAAATAAAAAAATTATAAGAGTTGTAAAAAGTACTCATAACAACATACCATATCTGCCTGTAACATCCCAAAGTCATCATCATTGTTTTGGCTTGTGTGGACATCATCGGTAATTGAAAAATAATCTGAAAAATGTACAAATAAAAATAGTTACATATTACATTTTTTTTGAAATTTATATGAAATGTAAAAATTGAAACTGAAATATTTGATATTGCATAATTTACAGTAAAACTTTAAAAGTTTGTGGTGACTTCGACTGATTTTAAATATTAAAGATTTAATAAAGAAAAAATATCTATAATGTTTCTAAAATATTGATAATAAAACATGAAAATAAATTATTTAACTTCTAAAGTTTATCATTCTTACCATTATCATTGTTAAGGTTCTTCATGTTTATAGATATATATTTCTAACAGTGATTCTTGAAGATTTGTAATTTGATAAGAGATGAAATTGCAATTGATGACCATGTAGATTTTGTGATAAATATTTATACCCAGATCTTATCTTAGTGTGAAAATTACTTATAAGTAATTATTACACATACAAATTAATAAGTACTTAATTAAGTGATCAAGTACTTTAGGTTAATTTTATGTTAATTGGCCTTCTAGGTGTTAATGTGAATAATTAGTAATAATAATAATTAACTAATTATTAACTATGATGATTATGATGTAATGACACACAATTTGACACCTTTTCAAATTGTTAGATTGCTCAAAAGTAACAGTACAATAAAGTCAATATTACAATGTTGTTCCAGAAAGATTTCTATCATCAGATTGGAAAAGTTACAAAAATAACATTTTAAAAAATGATAGTAAATTTATTTTTTATTTTTATTTTTTTATTATAGAAATAAATAGACCAACAGCATTTATGATAATTTTACACAACATTTAGATGTTAGCAAAAAGATAAGAAAAAAATAAAACTTCATTATACAAAGGTTATCCTTGCATATATGTAGATGTATAAAAAATTAAATGTGTTTTGTATTGTGATAAAAAAAATAATAAAATGATTATTATAAAATATGGAAAAAAATCATGCTTGTATTTATGCAAAAATTTCAACAGGGTGAGCAGATCATTGATTGAAACTTTTTATTTTAATTTTTGCTACCTATATTCTATAAGAACACTTACTGGAATTTCATTAACTAATCTCATATAAGTGTTGGTTGCCCAAAATTGCCAACAGCAAATGTATACATTACTGGTACTTCTAAATGTACTGTTAATGTGTAATGTTTGAAAAGTTCAGTTAAAACTGTTGAAAAAAAAATTCAATAAAGATCTAGTGCTTTTTGAAATGTTGTTTTTGTAAGTCAATTTTTTATGTGGTGAAATATTTTTTTGATCATGTTACTGAAGAGTGTCACTAGTATTGGTGATTGTAGGCATTTTAGTTTTCTGTTCATTAAACTTTTTCTTGACTTCTGAAAGACACAGGGTAAAACAGATGGTTTTTATGTTAGTATTTAACTACTGGTATTTATTGTTATTTGTTAATTGTATATTAGGGAATAGTTGTTACTTCAGTTGAATTTTCATGCCATTTTTTCTGGGGCCATGTAGTGCTTGCCTTGTGTTTGGAGTGGGTGCTCATTGTTAAAGGCCACACTAAGATCCCTAGATGTGTTCATTTTCCACTCGTTCAGTCCTATAATATGTTGTCTCATTGATGCATACCCCATATTCTTTCATTTTGAACTACCGCCTCGGTAGTCTCGTGGCAGCGTGCTCGCCCGAGTGCGGAAGGTCACGGGTTCGATCCCCGGCCGGGTCAAACCAAAGACATTAAAATTGGTATTTGCTGCTTCTCAGCCAAGCACGCGGCATCTAGGAGTAAGAGCAAAGACTGGTCGGCTCGGAGTCAGTATAATGTGTCCGATTGAGGTGATATGTCTTCCTGCGGACAGTTACCTCGTGAGCTAGCACATTAAAAATCCGACTTAGCGTGTCGGCCTAGTACAAAGCAGGGATCATATTCATTATCATATCAACATGTTCTCGTCCTGATATGCACCTGGTTGCCACTGGACGTTAAACAACAATTCATCCATCCATCCATTCATTTTGAACTATGAGTTCTCAGCCTCATTTGCATATTATGGTGTATGAAACCTTATTATGTCAGACAAAGTACTGGAAGTGTGTCTTTTCTTACTTCAGATGTTTATATGTTAACATGTTCAATTGTTTTTTGTCATTGATAAATTTCTTGTTCGATTCAGACACCATTTATAATAGGGAGCGCAGTGAGCGCTATAAGAGCATATGGGTCATTTAGAAAAGTCTTTGTTTAATGGGGGCAGCCATTATGCAATCCAACGTGAATTTATTTCTTAAAGTGAATATGGCCATATTGTGCTACATACTGAGGCTATAAAAAGTTTCATTTGCCAGAAACGGAAGTAAGTAAAGTAAGGGAAATAACTTGCTTCAAATTATAATTTTAGAGTCAGAATTGTGATACCGGAAATGAGTTTCTGGAAAGGGATCATTGGCCACACCAACAGCATATTAATGCTTAGCCAAATAAACAGAGACTTGAAGTCAAGTTTCATATTCTGTATTGGTCAAATTTTCCATTTTATTTACATAAAAAATGAACTTGAGGTATCCTTACAACCATTTGATCATGAACGTAAAATATATTCCTTCTTGACCAAAAATAGCTTGAACCAAAGGTTTAAAGCGGGATTGTGTAGATACATCTTGTTTAAGTTGAGACCCAATTACATTGTTTGTATGCAGTTTCTATGAAAGTAAGTTATGAATACTGTGTTTCCATATTTGCCAAAAATTCTCGAGGTCACTTATTGCAATTGCATTTGATGGAACAGACAAGACATTTGCAAAAATCATGCGGTAAGTTATGGCCCAGGGTCCTGTTTCACAAACATTCACACGACTACCATTAGTCGAAAATGTGATCTGGTTTCCAGTTTCCAATGATGGAACCAGCCTTGATCATAGTCATGCTAATGTTTGTGAAATGGGACCATGATGCCTTAAAATGTTGTTAAGTCTGAATAATGAACAGAATTGTCTCTTCATTCTTCTGATTGAATATTGCATTTACAAGGGTTTATAACAGTTGATGTTCAAATATATTGTATATGCTTATTATTTACAGATTATAGACTTGCGAAAAGAGTTAGAAGCTAGAACATTAAGTTCGAAAGGATTGAAGTCTCAGTTGATAGCCAGACTTACAAAGTCTCTGAAGATGGAACAGGAGAAAGAAGAAAGTGAAGAACAAGGAAAAGAGGTAGGTTATGAAATGTTTAAAACAAGTTATAAATTAAAATTTGTTCCAAAATGCTTTGTTATGACTGGCAATTTGAACAGTATATGAACACAACAGAAACATTTACAAGTTTGCTTACGACGTAAACATATTGGCTTCATTCATTACACCACTGAGAACATCAGTTGTTATTTTGTTTTTCTAATGATTCAATTGTCATTTAAAATATGTTTTTGAAAAGGAATTCATTGATAAGTTCTTTATTTCTAATTCAAGGTGTGTCTGATAGGAGAACTCGTTGATTACCTCTTTATTTCTAATTCAAGGTGTGTCTTATAGGAGAACTCATTGATAAGTTCGTTATTTCTAATTGAAGGTGTGTCTTATAGGAGAACTCATTGATAAGTTCTTTCTTTCTAATTCAAGGTGTGTCTTATAGGAGAACTCATTGATTACTTCTTTATTTCTAATTCAAGGTGTGTCTTATGGGAGAACTCGTTGATTAGTTCTTTATTTCTAATTCAAGGTGTGTTTTATAGGAGAACTCATTGATTGGTTCTTTATTTCTAATTCATGGTGTGTTTTATAGGAGAACTCATTGATTGGTTCTTTATTTCTAATTCATGGTGTGTTTTATAGGAGAACTCATTGATTAGTTATTTTGCTGCAGATTTCTGCTGTTATAAAAGGTTTGAAATTTTTGTTATATTTTGATCCGATTTTTGCTGCTGGGACATCAGATTCTTTTTTTTTAATGAGTACTGTAGAACTGAGCATTGGCATTATATTTACACTTGCATGCAATTGAAGATAAACTGAAAAAATATCTTTGTCTGATTGTAAGAATAAATTCAATTAGGCATGAAAGTGCTATGTCAACCATTTTTATTTTTTTACTTTTAGTGCCAAACTGTTAAACCATTAAACCAGTTTCAATCTAAACGGAAAACTAGTTTCAAAGTATGAACTTAACTCAAACCAGTTTTTGATCAATATATTCGGCCATTAGTTGAGTCTCTATATGACAGGTTAATAGTGAATTTCAACATGATAGAGAATTTGTGATTTTTACCAATGGCAGACAAATCTTTCAACCCTTGTGAATGCTTCTATATTCTTGGTAAATGTTTGTTTGATACACACCCTCCTTTAAAAAGGCAATGTCGATACTAAGCATACATGTACATGTAAAGTTTGTTTGTACCTAATTTATATCATGAATAAAATATTAGTGTGAAAATGTGTTTAAAATTTTGTGATTATATTGATTAGGAGGCTCCAGCTCCAATAGATGAAGAAGTTCAGAAAAATTTAGAGGAAGAAAAGTCAGAGGATAAAAAGAAAGAGGTCTGTTTGAGATTTTTTTGTGGGGAGGGGTTAAATATGCAAAAGTAATTTTGTTTAGCTTACTGTAAAATAAGTAAAATGAAATGTATATGTCAGTATGGCTACATCATTAAATGCTAAAAAATATTAAAATATTGGGTCCTCTTTGGTTTTACTATATAAAAAATAAAAATTTAAATAATAATATTTTTGTAGGCAATAAAAATTTATGTTTGTGCTTAAGTCTATATCACAAGGATCCGGAAAGCCTTCTATTTTCTGGACATAACCAGAGAAATTTTAATTTGTCCACATAAAAAGGGTCAAATGGACGTCCAAAATTTATATTTTTTTTTAATAAAGATGCATTGAAAAGTTGTGACGCATTTCCTCTCGATAGTTCACTGATCTTTTCAAACTGTTATTACAGAAATTACTATTGTCAATATAATAATTTACAAAGGTGTCTGTGCTTTTATGACGCTTAATTATAATTAATGTACACCTGTCAACAATTTCCAAAAGTTCAATCGAGATCATTTATCAGTGACTATCAATCAGACATTTTTCACCTCTTTCTTTGAAATTAAAAAAATCCATTACAAGGTATGTTTCGGAGGATATAACAGTACACAATCACAAACTTGAGAAGAAAAAAATGCCTCAGTAGTTTAAACTCTGCAAAATTTAGAGATTTCCACATTGTTGCCATTTTCTGCACATGTAGTTCAGTAGATAATCATTGAGCATGTGCGAATCGTATTTAAATATGAAAAAGTAATAAAAATTTAATCTTTGTGGAAGACATTAATATACTGATTTCAAAGTTTTTGACATGAATTTATTTTATTCATTTATTTAATTCATTTCCACTCCATTGTGTAGTCCATTTCCATATCGATCTATTTATACGTACCAAATGCAGACTTCAAAGAAGACACCTATAACATCAAAATTATCAATACACAAACACCATCACAAAGAATGTTAAAGAGTTGATACACACGACATTTATTTTAGGTCTTACCCAAAACATTTATAAATCGTGCATAACAATATTTGTATGAAGTAAGGTCGTGTGTTGAGATTGCTAAAAAGAGTGTAAACTGACAATTTATGTCCATCAAAAAAGTTCCCGGCAGAGGCTGATGAAATTTCCGGATCCCTGCTATATCATACAGATAATGTTTCCTGAAGTAATTAAACATTCTTTGAAAGAGGACAGATTAAGATGTTAAAATATGTATCAAATTGTCATGAAAAGCTGAGTGAAGTATATATAAAGATGGGAGTTTTCTCTATACCTTATTTTTCAATTCTTTTGTCAGGTCACATAATTAAAGTGTTATTTATTTGACATCTGAATTCATTAATTGAGATTTTATGAGATTATTAAGCAAGAAAATAAATTTTTCAGGAAATTCTTCCTTTTTCTTGTCCTAGATATGCTGTCTACAATTTTTGATCGTAAAAATCATTTATACAACCAATGATTCACTTGGCACTTTTCAAAAACATTTAAAAGCACCTCAGTGGTCTAGCATGCTCGACTTGAGTGCGGAAAGTCATTGGTTCAATCCAGGTGGGTCAAACCAAAGACAATAAAATTGCTATTTGCTGCTTCTTTGCCAAGCACGCGGCATGTAGGAGTAAGATCAAAAGATTTGTTGGCTCGGAATTAGTATTAATGTGTCCAGGTGTTGTGATATGTGTTCCTGCAGACTGTTACCTCTTGAGCTAGCACATTAAAATCCAGCTCATTACGTCGGTCTGGTACAAAGCAGGGTTAAGGTTCATATCATATCAACATGTTGTTGTCCTGATATGCATTTAATAATTGCCGGTTCGAATTCATCGATCAAAAAGATTAAGAGGAGAACTCATACAAAACCATCTGTTCCTATTTTCTTATTTCAGGAAGAAGAGAAGAAAAAGAAAGAAGAAAGAGAGAAAGCTTCACTGGAGAGGAAATATGCCTTACCAGAGAATCCTGCTATTCTAGTTCATCCTAACACAACAGCTAAATCTGGGAAGTTTGATTGTGCTGTGATGTCCCTGAGTGTTTTACTAGACTATAGACCTGAAGATAACAAGGAACATTCATTTGAGGTACAATCAATGGACATAATCATTCGTCACCTCCGATTTTTCAAATAGGTTTCTATACAATATTGTGAAGTCATTTTACAACCAATTTTCATGAAATTTACACCATCAGAAAGAAACTAGTTTGAAGTTACTTTGTTTATTTATGTATATTTTTAGGATTCTAGACTTCAGGGTTGTAATTATTTTTAATCACAAAAAAGTTTTATGATGTCCAAAAATTAGTTATATAAGGAAAATAAGACATCACGATTTTCTTTGTACCTAAATGATTGTCCCTAATTGAAAATACTTTCAGAAATAAGCAATAAAATTTTTAACATTCTCTTTCTGACAATGAAAGTTTCATGAAAATTCTTTGAGAAATGACTTCACAATAATTTTTTGAAAAACTGTGAATTCGTACAGAAACCTATGGGAAAAATCGGAGGTGACGAACAATTATTTCCACTGACTGTAGGTTATATAACTGAGTGTACTACTAGAAAATAGACCAACTTGAAATTTTAATTTTTCAAAGTCCCTTTGAAATTTGCATTTTAAAGGAGTTACATCCCCTAAGACAACTGATTTGCATCATTGCAGAACAATGCTGTAAAGTTAGTGGTAGCAGAAAATTATAAAGTCAGGTTTTGTAACTATTGTAGTATGTTGGAATAAAAAAAATCCTATGAGTATTCCTGAACTTTACATGATACAAATATTGTGTACGAATCAACAGAGATGAAGCATTGCTCCTCCCAGAATCTGCAAAACCAGACTCCTATCCCTTATAAGAAACAGTCTTTCAGTAGATTATAGTTTTGGAGTCAGATTTACAAGTCTAAATGGGCTGTACAAATCAAACTGATATTGGTAATAGGTCAAATTAATGTTTTTTGAAAATTTTCTTTTGGAAAAGAATGTTTTTAAGGATTGAATGTCAGTCAATGAAGAAATAACACGTAATAAACCACACAGCATAGAGAGTATTTCGAATAAACTGAAAACTAAATAACAGTCAATCCTTATGATTTAATTTCAACAGATATTTTTACGACTAAAATGTTTGGATTCCCGTTGATGACATCATGACTCGTAGTATTATGAAAAATTTAGTCTATGATATGATAGACGAAAAAAGATAGGCCAATGAAACGAAGCATTACATCCAGTATTAAATTATAACAAAACCAAAAGGCCTTTATTTTGATGTACATGTGATTACTTTCTGATTTTGTCATTACAGATCTCGTTATTTGCTGAAATGTTCAATGAAATGTTAATGAGGGATTTCTCCTTTGAGATCTACAAATCATTGGTTAGGGTTCCAGAAAAAAAGGAGGAAGAGAAGAAAGATAAAGACAAAGATAAAGATAAGGATAAAGAAAAAGAAAAAGATAAAGAAAAGGAGAAAAAATCAGATGATAAAACTAGCAAGGTTAACCAATTCACAGTGGTCTCCCTTTTCAAAATTACTGCAAAATCAGTAACTTTCTTGGGGGTTGAAATTTCACTGAAAAATAATTTTGTTGGGATAAAATTTCATGAACTCCAGATTTTACAAATACTGATTAACAAAGGGGTTGTGTTTCCTTTTAGCATTCATTTTCATTGATTATGGACTCCTGACATTCTATGAACATGGCTGCTGTAAGAATGAAAATTCGGGGTCAAGAACTATTTTGAAAATATTTTGAAACAACTGGTTTGACTTTACAAAATTGGGTCATATTCCAATTTCTACAAGCTCAGCAACCATTACAAGAAGTAAGAAATTCAGCAAGCTAAAAAATTATAAATATATTGAAATCAATGGGCCAATCAATACCAAAATTTGTGGAATGGTGTTTTTGGTGGTATATACATATATTAAAAGTTATACTTGATGCATCTAAATATGGACATATCTGAAATCTTTTACATGAAATAAAGAACTCGGGAAGAAATAAATTAAAAGTTACCTTTAAATCACAGGCCCAATTAAGAAAAAATGTCCCTATTTGACAAAAAATTGTACGACTACAATTTATCCTAATTGTAATTTAGTATTAATAGAATGTTATGCGATGATGACACATTTACGAGAATCGTAGTCATACGATTATTTTTGTGAAATGGGGCTCAGACTCTTAGTGTTTCAAATTGTGTTTGATAAATCAGTGTGGACATTGATATTAAATAAATAGTCTCCTTAAAAACTATTGATTCATTTCATACTAAACTTCAATGGCATTTCTAGTATGATACATTCTCAGAATTGTGTTTCAGAGGATTAATTAAATTGGAAAATTGTAGCCGAGGCACTGAGTGAGTGATACATGTACAAGCTGAATGCTAATTTTCTTTACTTCATGAACTGACAATATTTAAGATGTCACTTGCCTGAATATAAGTATAAAAACAGGAGTTATTTGTTACAAAAATGTATTTATATGTAATTAAAAAAAAAGGAACCTAGTGATACTGAATAAAGTTTAATACAGAAATGAACTTCCCTCCACTTGCGGAAAAGATAGAACTTGTCACACCTGGTGAAGACATCACAAAATTTTCTTAACAGCTCATGTATATCTTTTTGGGGTGGATAAGTCAAAAGTGCAGTTCAAGTTGCTAAAAATATGTCTTTATCAGAGAAGAGGATTATTTAACCTTGTTTTTATAAGGGTGTATCAATGAAAGAATTTGCAGTTGTATTAAGGATGCAAAGAAATTCTCTCTTAGTTGGAAAGGATTATTTAAAGAAAATATTTATTTAAATAATGTATTGTCTTGTTTACAACTTAGGAACCAACACCAAAGAAAAGAAGAACAGATGAAAAAGATGCTAAGGACTCAAAGAAAGAAAGCGATAAAAATGAGAAAAGGGTAATGTGATAATGAATCATATACATTTATGGACTTGTGAGGTTGACAGATCAGTTTTTATGGTGTGGTATTGACTGAAAAAAAATTAATGACCATTGAGTGGAGGTTAATATAGATTTCACCTGTCAGTATCGATACCATATTTACCACCTCAAAATTCAGTAATTAATTTATTGTGTCACCTGCGGAACGCATGGTCGACACATAGGGATCACTATCTGTCGTCTTGCGTCTTGCGTCGTCACACTTTTCTTCTATCCTCAACTCCTCATAAACCGCTCAAAGGAATTTGATGACACTTTCTCTGTGCATGAACCTTAATGCAAAGGTGTGCATATATATTTCATTTTTAGAAAATTTCAAATTTTTTTTGTGTAAAAATTGACATTTTTGCAAAAAAGGGGGGGGGGGGGGGGGCAAAACTTCTATCCTCAACTACTCCATAACCACTCAAAGGAATTTGATGAAACTTTCTCTGTGCATTAACCTTAATGCACAGGTGTGCATATATATTTTATTTTTAGAAAAATTTAATTTTTTTTCTCTAAAAATTGACATTTTTGAAAAAAAGGGGGGGGGATCAAAACTTCTATCCTTAACTACTCCATAACCGCTCAAAGGAATTTGATGTAACTTTCTCTGTGCATTAACCTTAATGCACAGGTGTGCATATATATTTCATTTTTAGAAAATTTTAATTTTTTTTCTCTAAAAATTGACATTTTTGAAAAAAAGGGGGGGTCAAAACTTCTATCCTCAACTACGCCATAACCGCTCAAAGGAATTTTATTAAACTTTTTCTGTGCATTAACCTTAATGCACAGGTATGCACAGGTGTGCACATATATTTCATTTTTAGAAAATTTTAATTTTTTTCCTCTAAAAATTGACATTTTTGAAAAAAGGGGGGGGGGGGGGGGGTAAAAAAACTTCTATCCTCTACTACTCCATAACCGCTCAAAGGAATCTGATGAAACTTCCTCTGTGCATTAACCTTAATGCACAGGTGTGCATATATATTTTATTTTTATAAATTTTAAACAAATTGACATTTAAAAAAAAAAGGGGTGGGGGGGGGGGGGGTTCACAACTTCTATCCTCAACTACTCCATAATGGCTCACAGCAATTTGATGAAACTTTGTCCATTAACTTTAATGCAAAGGTGTGCATATATATTTCATTTTTATAAAATTTTAATATCTTTTGTAAAAATTGACATCCGCAGGCGACACATGTCTTCCTTGGAAGACTCACACATTTTTATACAGTAACCTACAGTATGCCCACAGAAATGCCTGTAAATATCAATGATTGTGCTGTGCATTAACAGACAATTTATAGACATGATGACATACATAAAATCTCCAGTAATTCACAAGAGGAGTCTTAGGAAACAGAATTTTTAACCGTTATATTGAAAAATACTCCATTTCAATATCTACAGAAATGTCTTTTCTTAATGTGCTAAAGGTATAACTCCACAAACACAGCACAGCTGTTTTTAATCCACACCCAATGAACTAGCATCATTTTGTCGAGAACATCCTTTGAAATGGTGTTAATAGAGTGTTGCAGCTTTCACATGTAAAAATTTTTATCTCATGTAATGCAAGGACCAAACAGTGAATACATATGGAACGCCATAGCATACTTATAAAACGTTATATATATATAGACAAAGTATGTGCATATATAGACAAGTATGTGCATATATTGATAAAGTATGTGCATATATAGACAAGTATGTGCATATATAGATAATTTATGTCCATATATAGACAAAGTATGTGCATATATAGAAATAAGTACATATAAGGAAGCTATGGCGTGCCATAAATATAGGTAATATTTACAGATAGATTAGTATAATTTGGTATATTTCCTTTCCAAATGTGGCATAATTAATAAATTTACAGTAAAGCAATTATAAGCACATGTATATCATGTATTCTCTTTTTTCTAGGCTTACCTTGTAAAGAAAGATGATGATGAAAAGAAAGAAGAAGATGATGAAGAATCAGAAGAAAGAAGTAAGTGAACGAAAAATAAATAGTAACATACATCAAACCAAACTTGTTGCATATAAAGTGTTTTTCGTATAGTAAACTTTATATGACCAAATTTTTCAACAATTAAATATAAATTTTATGTTTTCTTTGTCAGAAAAAATTTGAGTTGAAAAGAAAATTGATTATCAAAGGGGAGCAACTATGCAGATTTTTTCTGTAACAACAAAAGATAAGCTTTGAACTTAATTAGGTCAATTAATGACAAAAAACATATTCTAAAAGAAAGGACAAATTTATGGGACTCTTAAGGGCATCAAGGGCCACCAACCCTTCCATTTCTTTAGGGCAAACTGGAGCACTATAATAATTATTTATTTCTACAAGTGTACGTATGAAATAATAAATACCGACCGTTTCCGGATTGGACTTGAAAAAATTCCTGATTTTACTAAGAATAAAAACTGCCCACAGAGGAGGTTTTTACGTATGCGGTGTTGCCAGAGAACATAGCATCTTATTCTATTTTGGCTTAAATTTGTTTAAGAAGTTGTTCATTTTCCATTTTTCACTGTTTTAGTTCAATTAATTTTTTTTAATGAACTTAACACTGCATTAAGACTAGAAGTAATTTAATAATGGAATAAT
The DNA here is from genome assembly GCA_028015205.1 of Mytilisepta virgata. Classification (NCBI taxonomy): domain Eukaryota; kingdom Metazoa; phylum Mollusca; class Bivalvia; order Mytilida; family Mytilidae; genus Mytilisepta; species Mytilisepta virgata. The sequence continues at coordinate 76,396,004 of CM051521.1, forward strand.
ATTAAAAATACTGACTTAGAGTATGATCATGATTTTTTGGTTTAATTAATTAAATTAAAATTTGAAATTCAAAATATTATTTTCCATGAAATTGTGAAAGTGAGAAAAAAAGGCTAAAGAAATTACAATATAATTCTGTGTATTGTGCATGTATATACATGTATGGAAAACATGAAACCCAATGAAAATATTTACTGTTTGTTTATTTCTACAGAGAAGAAAAAAGACAAAAAGAAGTACTTCAGCAGGTTCCCTGCTCTGTTACTTTCCTTTACTTACTTTGATCAGAATCATACTGGTTACCTGATTGACAAAGATGTAGAAGAAATCATTCATACAATAGGTCTACAGCTCTCAAGGGCACAGGTTTGAATAACTTTATATACTTGTGTTTACAGAATTCAAGCTTTGATTTAAAGGTTCATACTTTTAGGGTAAGGGGCTCTTTAATGTGATTTATAATACATACAAGCCTGTGTTAAGGATTTGTTGAGTTGTCCTCAAATTGCTGCATCATTATTTAAAAGTGAGTTGTCTCCTTACACTTTCATTGGAACACTAGATTGTGATGGGTGTTGCAACAATTTAGTTCCCTTTTTAAAATTATCAGGATCCACTGTCGGCATAAGATAAGTATATATTATGTGCCTAATAGTCCAGTCAAAATAAAATTTGACCTCAAACTAATTGCAACAGAAGATATTTTGAATCTAAATTGCTTAGGTATATCCTAAATATACACAGAAAAAAGTCTCTGAAAATCAGACCACAGGAAACTTAAAAATTAGACCTTCAAATCTGCTATGGGATTTTCAATGGACAAGGGAGGTAACTCTAGCTAAAACTAGGTCTTTGTCTTTTTTTAACAATTTTCTTCCCCTGCTTGTTAAGAAAGATACTTCCATGGACTAAATTGGCTTAATTTAACTTAGTTATATATTCTGCTTTTATGATACAACAATATTCATAACTTTATTTGTAGTTTGAGTTTATTGACATGTTTAATATTGCAAAAAATGATTACTTTGAACCATGTGGCTATTTTGAAAAAAATAATTAAAATATGTTTTGATGATTATCCGTTTTTTTTATTATATATCAATAATTCATACTTGATTAAAAGAATTTTTAAAATCACAAAAAGTGTAAGTACTACTTGTATTTTCATCAAAATTGGATACATGTATATATCTATCCTAATTTATTTTTTGAAATTAGGGATCTTAGGAAGAGAAAATTTAATTCAAGACTTGAATTAAAATATCAAAACTCTGTTACAGTAATTGGTTTTACCCTTTTTTAATGCTGAACATGTACTTTGGCAAAACATTTTGTACAAGAAAAACTATTATTTTCTTGTGGTTTTGGTCAAATTTCAAGCTGTTTTTACAGAGTTAAATCCCTTATTCAATGCAAATTCCCAAGGGAAATTTCTTTCAGTTTTAATTTTATCTGCTTACATTCATTACATAGAGATTTTTTCTTGGTACGTTTTCTGACAGGAAAAAAAAATAATTTCTTCCGTTGCAAGTAGTTTGAGGTTAGGGTCCATTTTTGCTAGATTGACTGGACTATAAGATATCAGTCCAGGGACATAATAAGCTTTTTCCGCCAGTATGTAAGTAGGCAATATTTTACATTTGTATAACATTTTATTTTAGAATTATATAGGAACAGTGTGTTTCAAACTAGTTTGGTTTTTGTGTTATTCAATAAGATATATAATCTAATAGAAAAATTGCATAGACAACAATTGGAATAAAAAAGCATATTCACCACTCGAAATCAGGGAAGATAGCTATTTTTAGAATCATGGAAATCCTCTATTTTTATCGACCAATAGAAATTCATTTGACATCCTCTGCCGAAGCAGACGATGTTAACAAAAAGGCAGAGCTTTTTGGGAGTGTTTGTGACGACGTCATGGACAAAATTTTCAAGACATTGCTCTTTGGACTGGGTGAATAGCAGTTTTTTCGAAAGTCAATAACTCCACACATTTACCTCATCAAAAAACATTAACTTTATAAAATTGCACTCAGTGTAGAAATATAATTGTATTATATTTTTCTATAAAAAATAAATATAATAAATTCAACAAAAATATGTTTTTACTCAAATAGCAAGCTAAAATGAGGTAATCTTCATATTTCTAGGCCATTATTGTATCCAACAAAAACAAAAATAAAACCTTTGATATATTCTGGTCAGGTTAAACCTGTTCAAGATTATAAAATTTTTTATTTATTTATTTACCTATTTTAGGTGAAGAAATTGGTACAGAAATGCACAACTAGAGATTCTATACACTATAGAAAGCTCACAGATAAATCATTACCAGGACAGGGTGTAGATAAGGAGGAGGAAGATGTTGCTGTCATTGATACAGACAAATTAGCATTGGGTAAATATTTTGTATGTAAAAGGAGGGTAAGGACCTGTTATTCAGATGCAATAATGTTGTAAATGTACTAAAATTAAACCCACTAAAATAAATCCTAAAACTAAAGTTTAAAAATTATTTCAAATGGTTTAAATTAATGTTAACAAACAGGAAAAGTTCATTAACATTGATATTTTTTATCGTTAAAGCTAAAGTGTTGTGATTCTAATAGTCACATCAAAACAATTCAAATCATAATAAGATTTTTATAACAATAATAATCAATTGTCAGTCATGGTAGCTTGTGGATTTTACCATAACACAAGATATTGCTAATCTAACAGTTAAGAAAATTATACTTTCATAACAGTGAGCGTTTTATTTTATATTTTTCTCCTGAAAGTGCCAAAATGAAACAACATGGTATTGACACAAAGTGCCATATTTTAACACACCAAAATTTAACATCCTTGTTTAATCCAAAATACATTGATTCACAGTATTGTAATCACTTGGCATTAGCTGTATGTCTATCTATCAACAGTTAATTCCATTAATTGTAAAAAAAAAATTACCTCTAAAACAAATGAGTCAGTTAAGACTGAACGTTTTCAAAACATTTTTTTCTTGTGGTCCTGAAGTTGTATAAGTTTCACCACTGTTACTAAAATCATAAATTACAACATAGCTACTTAATTTTTGTGGTGTCTTTTTCTGATTCTGTTTAATTTGCTTTGTTATACCCCCACAAACAAATTTAAAGTTTAGGGGAGCTTGCAAAGGGAGACTATCCAACTTAAGGTTTTACATGTTGAAAGCTTGTAAGTGTAAATCCTCCTAAACTGTTCAGTGGATTTTGCTGAAACTTTATAATAAGGTTGGGCATTATATGTAGATTTGTGCAAGTTGGAGGGGAGGGGGGGTGGGGGGGGGGGGGGGGGAGGCAGTAGGTTATCAGTCACAGTTCTATTTTTTTTACTTCTTTGGTTCTGTCTTTGTAGTATATTTTTGCCATATAAGTATTCTCACAAATGTGACTTGTCTTTAGATTTTGGTCTTGTGGAATTTGCTTGATGTCTTGTTGTTTCTGAATTATTTTTCTGATTGATGCAATGATTCTTAACACATCCATATGCAATTGTCATATCTATATAAATTTTTTTGAATATAATGATGGTTTTTGTTCAAAAATAATGTTGGCCGTTGTTGTGTTTGAGCTTCATTTTCAAGTACATGTACTGTGGATTCATTTATTTTCGTGGATACCAATTTTCGTGGATAGAGAAAAAAAGGCATTATGTTCAATACGTAAATTCGTGGATTGCTGGCATAGAAAAAAATATAAAAATTTATTGAAATACTTAAATTTGTGGCTTGGCACAACAGATATCATGAAAATACTGCGACAAAAGGTGCCAATCAGACTTTGATAATTTACAGTGAAGTACTGATTTTTAGCACTTATTAAACAAAAGTCTAAGAAACACATTCTTTAAAAAAGCTTGTCATCAATTTAACAAGATTAACAAAATATTATTTACTTCTTAGGTTAATCAGGTGTGAAATATATATTTACAAAATTGCAAGTCACCAAATACCTCTGACAGGGCATATACTTACAAAAATATGTAAGTATATGCCCTGTCAGAGGTATTTGGTGACTTGCAATTTTGTAAATATATATTTCACACCTAATTTTAGTAAATAATATTTTGTTAATCTTGTTAAATTCATGACAAGCTTTTTTAAAGAATGTGTTTCTTAGACTTTTGTTTAATAAGAAATACGAGTGACACACATTTAACAACAGTTGCAAGATTGACACAGTTTGGCTCCTTGATATAAAATTTTATCTAAACTGGCTCCTCATTTTGTAAACTGGCTCCTGAAAATGGCACCTGGCGATTTTTCTGGCTCCTACTTTTTGGTACGTAAACAGTTAATGATGATAATTTTACACAGGGAAATGTAGGCGCCAAAAAAATCGCCAGCAGCCGTTTTCAGGCGCCAGTTGAGAAAAAAAATCGCAATTTGCGACATTGGCGAACGACAGTGCGATCCCTGATTTTTAATCCGATTACGATCAATAATTTCTGCTTTATTATCTTTTGACAAGATGTTTTTATTGTAATTTATGAGAAAGTCTGTATTGTTTAGGCACAATTAGGATTAATATTTTTCTTAAATGTTTGAATAAAGCAAAACTGAAGTGAATTGCGCAACAATTTACACAGTCAAAATATTTTTAAAGAAATTTTTTTAGTGTTTATATGTTACCAAAGACAAAATAACATGGAACACTATCTTCTGTGGATATAGCTGACTCATCATATGTCAGTATCCAAGTACATGCTGTAAAAATGCAATTGTTCGTAGGTACATCAAAACTATGTGGTTTCAAACTCAGTGCATTTAAGCTAAAGTAAAAATATTATTTTTTGTTGGATATTTAAATTTGTGGTTTACTGGGACCCACAAAAACCACGAAAATTGGTATACAACGAATATTAATGAATCCACAGTATGTCATATAAAAAAAAAACGTGAAAAATTCAGATAAAACAGGCATAAACTAGACCTACACCTGTGTCTAATACATTGTAACTCAAACTTAGTTTAGTCTTGTTCAGATTTTATAATTTCACGAAAGAGAGGTTAAATATTATGACTTAAGAATTCTTCATTAGACTTGGATCCATTTGTGGGTATTTATCTCTGTAAAATTGTTAGTAGCATCCATGAAAAATAATTTTGAAAATTATATTTGATATTCATAAGACAGTTCTTTAAAGTTGCTTTTGAATCTTTGTCGATTGGATGGCATTAAATTATTGTTATGTCAGTTTCAATCATTTCTGTTATCCATTCCTTACTATTTATTTTAATTTTTGTTTGTTTTTTAAGGGAATGCTGAATATGACCCAGATTTTAAAGATTCTAAATCACCAGGTGGGACCATTGAAAAGGGTGAGGGAGATGTACTTACAGGGATGATAAACTACAAAGGATCAGTTCTGGATATAGAGAGTTTACTAGACAGACTTGAGAAAAGTGAGAAGTCACGACTAGATATGGAGAAGGAGATGCAGAAACTCAGTAAGGAGAGAGGTAAATATCAGTTTTATGGTACATATAGATTACTGTTATTTAGATGATATTTTTGTGTGCTTTTCTATTTTCTTTAACAGACAATATTGCAAGATCAATTGATGCAATTGGTTTACTTTTATAATCGAATATTTATACTGCAGTCATCTATTTGAGCAGTCAAAATGCGTATATTTACAAGTGATATATATTCACTGACAATATATAACATTTAGGTCACACCTAATTTTCATATACAAATTCGGCACGAATCGGGAAAACCCTCTCATTTTCACCCGATTCTAAGCCTCATAGGTATGTTGATTTGTGCATACAATTCTAATATTTAAGTCCTAAATGATATGAGAAGCTCTTTTTTCCTTGGTCACAGATTCTATGTCAAGCCAATGCAATGTGATTATCTATATAACTTATTATACCCCACGCAACGAAGTTGCGGAGGGTATAATGTTTTTGACCCGTCCGTCCGTCTGTCCGTCAGTCCGTCCGTCCGTCAGTCCGTCCGTCAGTCCTGTTCTTGTCACTGCAACTCCTCTGTAACCGCTTGACGGATTGCTTTCATATTTAGTAGGATTGTTGGTTATGATGTGTATATGTGCATACTATACCACCATATTGATTGGATAATTTTTGTGGGAGTTGTGGGACTTAGACTATTTTCAGTTAAAATACCAAAGTATCATCTTGTCACTGCAACTCCTCTCAAACCACACAACAGAATTTCATGAAACCTTTTTAGATAATAAGGACATACTACGTAGATGTGCATATCGACAGGAAATTTCGATTCAATTTTTTTTCTAGGAGTTACGCCCCTTTGAACTTATTTACTTTAATGTACTACTGCAACAGTTTGTCATCGCAACTCCTCTCAAACCACACAACAGAAATTCATGAAACCTTTTCAGATAATAAGGACATACTACGTAGATGTGCATATCGACAGGAAATTACGATTCAATTTTTTTTCTAGGAGTTACGCCCCTTTGAACTAATTTACTTTAATGTACTACTGCAACAGTTTGTCATCGCAACTCCTCTCAAACCACACAACAGAATTTCATGAAACCTTTTCAGATAATAAGGACATACTACGTAGATGTGCATATCGACAGGAAATTACGATTCAATTTTTTTTCTAGGAGTTACGCCCCTTTGAACTAATTTACTTTAATGTACTACTGCAACAGTTTGTCATCGCAACTCCTCTCAAACCACACAACAGAATTTCATGAAACCTTTTCAGATAATAAGGACATACTACGTAGATGTGCATATCGACAGGAAATTACGATTCAATTTTTTTTCTAGGAGTTACGCCCCTTTGAACTAATTTACTTTAATGTACTACTGCAACAGTTTGTCATCGCAACTCCTCTCAAACCACACAACAGAATTTCATGAAACCTTTTCAGATAATAAGGACATTCTACGTAGATGTGCATATCGACAGGAAATTACGATTCAATTTTTTTTCTAGGAGTTACACCCCTTTGAACTTATTTGCCTCACTATACTATTACTGTTGACTACTCTCGCTTGGAATTTAAATTTCCCAATATGCTGCCATTCAAATTAGGATAAATATGTGAAGGTAAGCATTTGATTGTGTTCATTTTACTTGTGAAGTGAGATTTTGTTTCTCCAGTGACAATATGAAGACGTGGGGTATGTGAGCGTGCTCACAAAGGTTCTTTAATTATGAAAAACAGAAGTTTGTTTCAATTATTATGATCATTTTGTCACATTTTATCCAAAAGTAAAAACGTTGCATCAATTGACAATGACTTTAAGTTCAATAGTAACAAATCCAACCACTATATATAAAGTTGAAACAAACACAGAGATGACCGGGTTAAATATGAAAGTTTCGTTGAGGTAATTGTTAGATTTATTAAAATATGTCACATTTTCACAAACCTATTTACTTTGAGAGAGATAGAAGACAATTCACAGTTAGAAAAATTGTCCATTCTTTTTATTATAAGATAAACTGAAGTTTTTTTTTACCCCTTCCCTGATATATGGTGACCCTCTTGTCCACTAACACACTTGTTTTGGATGACAGAATTGAAACAGTAACAATACATGTGGCTGATAAGAAACCAGATTTTTAATACACACAGTCTATCTTGAATTGGCACTGTTGGTTTTCTTATTGTGACATGAATGCATTTGGATCACCGGCACTTCAAGTATAAAGATCGTAATGTTAAACAAGGCTGCAATTAGTGAAACTCTGGTATAGTTAGTTTCTGTTTTAATTATAATTAAAGAACAACCAAAACTTTTGAAATTTTCACACCATGTCATTGACCATAAAATACAGGTGAAGATCGGTTTTGGCATATTTGACATATATCGTACAAGGGTTATGCCCCTTTATTGTCTGAAAAATTGGGATTATTTAGGTTTTTCTGTGATAATTAAAGAACTTCTTGATCAATTCAAGTGTTTAAATACTTAAACACAATGTCTCAATGACCATAAAATCAGGTCAAGTTTTATTTTGGCAGATTTCACATTTACTGTTCAAGAGTTTTGCCCTTTTTATTATCTATAAAAACCATGATATTCAGATTTTTAGATATACGATGGTTCATGACCAAATCTTAGGAAGTTTCAAAAATATGTCATTGACCATCTGATAAGGAAATTTAGTTTTGGTGGGTTTGATGTTTACAGATCAAAATTTATCAACTTTATTAACTGAAAAATCTGAATTTATTTCTAGATGAAGTACCACTTGACCAAATCTTTTGAAATTTTACACAATGTCATGGTTCATAAAATACAGGGGCAATTCAATTTTGAAAGATTTGAAATTTGGTTATTCTTGATATCCTAGATTCTGTTAATATAGTGATAAGCCTTACTTTGATAGTTGCAGATGGGGGTATGTATGATAAATCGATCAGGTCGTGCTAAGGGAGGTTATGATTTTTTTTCCCTTGTAACATATTTATTTCTTGTTTTAAGTAGTTTTAATGATTTTATTTTCTAGATTCTGTGAAATTGATACTTGAGGCAAAGGAAGAAACAGCTCAAAAACTGAAAGAAGAGGTCAGACAGGTCAAACAAAAATTATCTAATCAAGAAAAATTGACTAATTTCTCAGAGTCAGCCAGTAGGAAATATATTTCTGCATTGATGTTATCAAAAGATCATTTAACTACCATGTTAGATACAGTCACAGCAGCTTTGGAAGAAAAAGACTTGAAGAAAGAAGATATTATTAAGAAGGGGGAGGAAAAGGAAAAAGAAAAAGTGATAGTGAAAAAAGAAAAAAGTGAAAATGGAGATGTGTAGCCATTTTCTCTTTTATCTTTGTAAAACGGACATCTTTTAATGCAACATTTTAGTCATGAAGTGTCATTTTATAAAAAAAAATTGTCCATTTTTTACAAAATTTCTTATGATAAATATTACTTGTTAATTTGTTTGAAATGTAAATAATTCCAAAAAAGACTTTTTGTAAATATGGAGGCTACATCTGTCTTAGTTACTGGAAAGTTTAGTTAAATGTAAATATGTTTGTAAATTTGATAATGAAAAATGTTGATATGTAATGAAAGTGTGCTGTTATTTTAGAAAATATGCTGACTAATACATTTATATCTATTTTATCTGTCAAATTTCTATGGCTTATATAATTTCATTAGTAACTGATGAATTTTTGTAATATTATTGACATTACTTAACATAACATAGTAACCATGGTAACATAAAAACGTTAAAACAAATCTTTCTTTTTGATAATGTAATAAATAGAATAACTAATATTGAAATTCGAATACCAAAAATCTACAACTGATGACAGAACAAAGATAATCATTTGTTCATGAACTTCATGTGTTTAAAAATTTTGTATTCAACAAATTTGTTGTTTTTGTCACATGTTCTAAGATTTTAGGTATTCAGATTTTAAGATTATTTATACTGTAAATATCTGAAACCAAAAATACCCATTTAATAGTATATTTAAATTATTTATGAAAATGGAAGTACGGTGATATTATCTTGACAAAGAAACATTGACAATACCAGTAACCTTCTGTACAAGTGATTAGTATGTTTCGTCTTTGAAGACCAAGAATTTTTTAACAAATGCATATTCTTCAAAAAAAAAGGGTGACCATAGAAAACAAGTGATGATCATTAAACATTATGTTTATGTAACCTGTGAATCACAATTTTGTTGGGGCCTCGGTGGTCAGTGATCTAGGTAGTTCGTCAGGCTAATGATCACTAGCCTGTCAACACTGAGGTTGTGAGTTCAAATCTCACCTGTAGCGGGGTGTGTTCGATTCCGATCTTAATTGACAAGGCTTGCCAATTTTCCTACCGAAGGTCGTGGTTCTCTCCAGGTACTCCGGCTTCCTCCACAAATAAAAACTGGCCACCGCAAAATAGCCAAATGTTCTGAAAACTGCCTAAAACCCCAACTAATCAAACAAAACAATTTTGTTTAATTGCATGAATTTGAATTATGATGGTTTTAAAAAGGGGACTTAACTCTAATTAAACTTGAGCAGGCAGTATCATTATATTCATGATATACTGTAAAATATGAAATACCATGTGATCATTTAAAAATCAGTGATACATTTCTGTAATAAAATTCATACATGTATAAGATAAATCTATATTGGGTATTTTGGTCTAGGCTGGATGAGAATGTAATTTCAATATTAGCTAGATCCACAGTTGTTGCATAATATTTCTTACTACACTAGATAAGGCCCTATTTTTTATTTAGTTTGGCTTTTAAAATCTTATCACTCCAAAATAATCTTTTTTAAAGACCCCTGTAAACAAAACATATTAAAAGATTACAAGCCCTATATTTTCCATTGTTAAAGTTATATGAGGGCAAATCTTTCGTGTTGGTTGTAGAATTTTTCAGTGAAGCCGAGGTTAGACAACTCCTAGAATTCTTTAGGTAACGGCAAAACTACTGATTGTTGAATCTCAATGGGGAAAATAAATATTTCATAAAAGAAAGTAATCATTTGTCTCCTAGTGCATACTGCTTGTATTAAATGTTTTAACTCTCAGGTGAAAAAGTTTTTAAACGAAAAAGAATTTATATGAAGTCCTATTTGAAAAGTTCAGGAATTTAGTGTTATAATAAGTGTAATGATAATTATTATATTGTTAAAATTTCACATGTGTTTATGTTGTTGGACAAAGTGTTATATATGGCAGATATAAATGATTTGTATGAATGAAATCGAACAAAATAAAATTCTAACAGACCATTTCGTGGATTTTTCAAAGTTTTACCGTAATTAAATTTCCCAGTGGAAAAAAATGTTTATTAGTTTGGCAAAATACAAAGGGTGGGCAGATGGCTCTAAACAGTCATAAAGGAAAATCTGGTTTGCTGTCCCCCAGATTCTTGTCTATACTATGCCCTTGGGGCCGTGGTGGCAAATTGATGTAGGTAGTCATAAAAATGATGATGATTAGCCTGTAAACACCGAAGTTGTAAAATCGATCTTAACACATGGCAATGCGTGTTTGACCTCTATCTTTGTCAAGGTTGAAATTATTCCTGCTGAAGGTCCATGGTTCTCTTTGGGTGTTCTGCTTTATTTCAGTGGCATATTAGATGTCCTTTGTGTGTGTGTGTGGTCAATTTTATAGTGATTACATAGGATTATAGCTGCAAAATCCTATCTCAGCTAATTTTCAATCTCTCAAGAATAGACAATATTTGTTAGAAAACAATTTTTCAGCCGTAATTGTGTGCATCAAATTGGAGTAATACAGTCACACACTTCAAGCAAGAATTATTTCATCAAATTACATTCTCCAAATTTTGACATTATTCAGCATGTAGTAAAAATTGAACCATATATTTTTCCCATTGCTGATAAGTAGGAATGCTCTATATGCATAAAACATTTTGGAAGGCTCTTATGTTTTTCCCTTGGTGTCAACTAAGATTGTGAAAATCTATCTGCCAGGCAGATGGAAAATACATTTATATGTGAAAAATAGCAGAGAGGAAATGTCAATTTGATTAATGGAAGTGAAATAAATAATAAGCTGCACGGTCACCTAAGAATGGAAAACACAATCATATTTACAAAATCAGGATGAAGGCAATATGTCAAATATCGAAGTGACAAAAAGTGGGAAAAGTCCATATTATATACTCATATAGAAATCTTTAATCTGATTTGTTAAAACGGTGTCACGTGATATTTGCCCATTCGTTGGGTCGCATAGTAAGGTCAACTGCTCGCGAGAAAACCCCATGGAAATCTCGTGAGCCTCACGTGTTTCCATTTATAGTTATTTCCCTTGATTCAGTAAACAAAAAACATGGCGTCCGACAACAGGTTGATTGCGGTAGATTATTTATATGCAAACTTGGTCGTGCTTGTTACCTACAAAAAACAACGTGGTATCTGTCAAAAGTTGAATATTCGATATAACATAACAGTTATCACCCTTGCTGGTGTGTGACCCGACGGTTTATCTCCCCTCGGAAAGTAAGGTCACCCTCGGGTGACCTTACTTTCCTCTGGGAGACAAACCGCCGGGTCACACACCAACAAGGGTGATAATTGTATAATATCGAAGTCAAAGGAAATAACAAAGTCATGATCAGGAGAATGTAACACAACAAACAAACGCCATAAGGATACCTGTACAACTAAAGGAATTAAAACCTTATAATAAGCTAAACAAAAAAGCCCAGAAATTAAGGCACTAGCAATGTGAACTGTTAAAAACGGGTGTGACATCAGGTAGGCTTTTTACTTGACGTTTGTCATTTAGTGAAGGGTAAACTTCATTAAATTAAAACACAAAATAGGAGTTGAAGCTACATGTTTAGCATCGACTAGCAGTTGACCATTAAAAGATACTTATCTTAACAAAGTATGTTTCAAATTTTAACAAGATATATTGAGCACATCGAAGTCTACACGATTTTTAATTTACCCAAAAATTGTTAATTTTGTGATTTTTCGTGCACATTTGATTTTTTTACGGACAAGGCGACATAACTCCAGAACAACATCTGACTTTAATACGGTAACAGTATAGACATGATAGAGGAGCCTAAGGAAATTTCAGTCTAGTGAGTCTTTTTAGTAACTTCAAACTTTGATCACAGATACAAAGAACTTGGCAATATTTTGTAACCATTTTTTACCATTTTAGTAAGGATGATTTAAGTTTTTTAGAATAATTATGAATAATTACCCTGGAAACAATAAGAAAAATGTGTTCATGTACTTATTAATAAAGTTTCATTTTTTTAAGTAGAAAGGCTACATCAGGTGCACTGGTAGAGTAAACATATCCTGCTCCGTTGACGCCATCCGTCACATTGCCAGTGAAGTGTCAAGTCCGGTGAGTTCCAGAAGGATGTGATATCTAGTCTGATATGCGAGATAGAAACCTCGTATCTGCCAATCAATTCCGTAACATTTCGGGGTAATGGAATTAACTGAGACTGAAAATAACCCTGCCATAGAAGTTTATGTGACAGCAATCTCGCCCTGCCGAGAAAGTCGTATAAATAGGTGCGGCAGAAATAAATCAACTAGGAAATGTACATACATAGGCTGGAGACCTTGGTATGTTACTGCTAAGAAAGGGAAAGTTCACAACTGGAAAATTAAAATCGTCACGTTCATCATTAAGTTTTGATTTCAATCGGTCATTATTATCTATGTACAAGATCCAAATCTAGACATTTTCATTTCAGTTATAAACTTTGAGTATTTTTGATAAATGATTTTGATGTAAGCATACAAATTCGAAGATACAGAAAATATTAAGTGAAGAAGAAAAATTTACAACATTGAACATGTGAATTTTGCTGCAAGAAAAGTTTATTTACATTGAAAGGTCTTGTCAAATTATATAGGTTAATTGGGATGATAAAAACAATAATTTATCCTGTAATTAGCCTTCTATTGTACAAATAACAGGTGTACAAATAAATTTTTGCTTTATTTGTATAGTATGCAAATTTGCATTAGGCCCCGCCCACATGTTACCGAAACTATTTTTTCATCATCTTAACCTTGCGTGACCCCGCTTGACAACTATGTAAACAAAACTGGACCCGTGGCAACATCAACTATCTCCGCTTCCGCTGTCTATCAGTCTGATCATGATAAATTGTCGACTTCTTTCTGCTCTCAGACAAATATGTCCAACCAAATCCAATCAATGTTTTACGGTGCAACGCTCAATGTTGGCACACTTAATGTGTACACACATCCACACATTGAAAAGCCCGCTCAATAGATGAACTGATCGATTTCGATCAAAACAAATGTGTTACCGTTTCAATTGTTACAAGTACGTTTATTTGACACAAAATCCTACATTTATCGACTCATATTGAATAAAAATACTTGTTTATCATCAATTTTATTCATTTCACCACTGTATGAAAACTATTTGCAACGTGGCACGTCATTATTGCACAGGTAAACACAAGAAAGAAATATCCTTACGCAAAATGGCCCCAAATGGGGGAACAACTATTTATAATTTAAAAATTGTTTAATTGCTAAAAAAAATTTAAAAAAAAAACCAAATTACAGGATAAAAACAATATTAGTATAGTGTAGAAAAATATAGAAAATATTTGTACTCGGCACGAAACAAGGGAAAAATAGCTCGGCAGAGCCTCGCATTTTCCCTTGTTTCTCAGCCTCATACAAATATTTTCTATATTTTTCTACACTATACTAATATTGTATATTTACATTTTCTTTCATTTGCAACAAATAATTTAGACCCCTTCAATAAATAACTTTGTGGTGTACTGTTACCTTCTTCGGATTTAAATTAACTATTGTAACAACTACCACGCGTAGTTAATTTGCCATAAAGTCAGTTACTGAGAAACTAGATATTTATGATTGGTTAATGGTTTTATACTCATATTATATTTTTTCCTATAAGGGTGTAATTATATTTTTAGAATCAAATTCACTCCTTTTACTTTCCTAACATTAAATGATTTTAGCTCCCTGCATATGTATATAATATTTTTTACTTAGACCATTGTAATAATAATTATATATATTAAAATCTATATGTAAACACATTTTGAGAAAAAAATTAATATTCACCAAGGGACGCTATTTGTAACTTTTTATTCACAAGGGAGATAATTAATATTGATTTTAAGTATTTTTACATTTAAAATTTAAATACTGGAAATCAAGAGGCATATGTGGGTAAATTATTTTAATTAGATGTAAAATTTTTGCAAAAAAATTCACAATTAATGACCCAAATTATCAATGCTTAGAGAACTTCAGAATAATTACACGTCGATTACCATAACTTGCATAAGTCGCTTTATACATTTTGAACGCATTTTTGTTTTTTAATGGGGGGTGGGGGGGATGATGAAATGATTTTGAAAAAAGGCAGGATGCAGAAGTTGGTGAAAAAAGGCAGGGCGAAAATTCCTCAGAAGAAAAAGGCAGGATGAAAAATGTAGTGAAAAAAGGCAGGATACATAAAAAAGAGGCAGGACAACACCATGCAGGTAGTAAAACAAAGGCAGGACTTAAGATTACTACCATGCCCCCCCCCCCCTATAAAAATCAAATAGTTGCTCCCTAACCTTTTCTAAGTTTTGAGTGATAAATAATTAAGGAAAAGAAAGCAATTTAAAAAAAAACTTAGGAAAT
Source organism: Mytilisepta virgata (assembly GCA_028015205.1). Classification (NCBI taxonomy): domain Eukaryota; kingdom Metazoa; phylum Mollusca; class Bivalvia; order Mytilida; family Mytilidae; genus Mytilisepta; species Mytilisepta virgata. The sequence continues at coordinate 76,411,178 of CM051521.1, forward strand.
ATTCGAGACAGTAGAAGGGGGTTCATGGAGCTGGTCTGGGAACGTACTGTTGGGATTTAAATAAAGAAGGAGGAGGTGGGTATACGTCACTAAATTACCCTAAATCAATGTCAATCAAATTTTTAGCCTTGATTTATCCGTTAGAAGTATAGAAGTAATTAGTCAGAAAACTTGGATTGTTTCCATTATCATGATTATACTTAGGGAACAGTCATTATTTACCAGCTGGGGGGGGGGGGGGGGGGAATTTTAGGGGGGGTTCAATTTTTTTTTGACTTATACTGGGGGGGGGGCTTAAATTTTTTTTTAGGGCACACTGGGTGGGTCGAAAAATTGAATCAGAATTATCAATCATTAACAATTTACATGGGGATTTAAAAGCTGATGAAAGCGACATGCTTGCTTCCTTTATCTGAATGGAAGGAAAAAGTGAAGGAATTGTTGCATCAATGTGAGATTGCTACATAAATACAAGCAACTTTTCGGAGCTAAGGGTCGAGTTGGCAGGACTGAAGTTGGAATGAGAGACAAAAGTAGAGCCTTAACCGTAGAAAGGCTGTAAAAAGGAAACTGAAAATTCTCGTTTCAAAGTGCAACAATTTGAACAAACAGCTGTGTCCTTCAATTGAAAATCAAGAACTTTTGTTTTCTCCTCATATAAATGGATTGTATGACCTTTGCAAAGAAAAGTATTTCTTTGGTACAAACAATATTGATGTTGAATTGGGTAACATTTCCAAAAGCTCTGTTTATTTTATTTGAGAATAATTTTTTTAATCATACGCAAAATGTTTGATTTTTGAAAACTTGGATGATCGTGTGGAAGAAAGATATTGGGAATTGTATGAAAGACAGCATGAAAGTTGGTTAAGTACTGCCAATCAGGGAGCCAGTATGGAGGAAGTGAGTGGTCATGAAAGTGAGGAGCAAATGGAGAGTGAAAGCAGTCATGGAGAGAATGATGGAGTAGTTGAGAGTGGTGAGGGCTGATTAAAGGTTAGTTTGTGTTATAGAAATTACCAGTATTTAGCAAAATTCAAAAATAATAGAATTACTAAGGGTTCATTCCTTGTATTGCACATGGTAGATCTCCTTAGTTGAAATGTGGCTTCTTATTTCGGTATTTTTGGTTGAGTACTTCTTGTTTTAAAATAAGTTTGGTTTTTGGTCTTCCAAATGTTTCGGTTTTAATGCTGCTGATGAGATGTAACTCCTTGAAATGCGTCGTATACAGCATAGTATAAATTTATTATATCTAATATTAGTATCTTTGGATTGTTATTTTGAAAAAAGGTTTTGAAATTGTCCATGTTGTCTAACAATGCGTGTTTTGTTTCAATATTGTATTACATGTACAAATGTTATTAGTGTACAATAAATGTCATTTTAATAGTTGTTTTCCTCTGATACTAGGAAGTTAAGGAATGGGGGGGGTCAGAATTTTCAAATTGATTCTTCTGGGGGGGGTTTATTTCTTGGATTTTTCCCATCTGGAGGGGTTAATTTTATCATCATGGTTTTGGTGAAAATTTCCCCCCCCAGCTACTAAATAATGACTGTTCCCTTATGTAAGCAAAGTCGTTTTCCTATGTAATTTCGGCTTCCGAAGATTTGAATTTAGAATCTGACATTTTTACATTTATATAATCCCTTTTTCTACGCAACTTTGTAGATCGCGGCAGCTCAACCCACACAGCTAGCTTTATATAGCGTGCCCCAAGATAGCACTTAAGAGGGGGTGGGTTGGGTTTTCATATAATCATTGGTTTAATCCTGATTCTCCCACTTTTAATTATCCAAATTAACAAATAGTTACATAAACAAAAACTTCAAAGGAATCATTGACCATGCAATGCATTTAAAAGACTAAAATTGTCGTTCATATTAGTTTCAATTGATAACAATTTCTTTAATTAAGAAAGTACTCTTGTAGCCAATCATAAAAATATAAAACAATACACATCAAGTGACACCTAGTGACAAAAACTTAAAATTACAACAATACTCGAAATGACACCATCAGAATTAATATTCAAACCCAGCTACGATGACGCTGTCCTTGCACTTTTGTTCTGTACGAACTCTACTGTTGAACGTGCACATTTGCCATACTTGGGTATAGTGATTTGTTAGTTATAAAGTTTGGAAATATAATTCCTTGATACCAATTTTGATGCACAAGAAAAGAGTGAGACAAATTCAAATTCAGTAAATTTGGTTTGAGCAAGCAAAAAATGTTGGAAGCACAAAGACACTTACTTCCTTTAATGAATTATTAAGATTCACATATTCAGAGTTTGTATGCATACTAATATTCATATTCAAATTTCTGAGAGCCAATTCCATTATGTTATATTTAAGTCCATGAAAGTTACACGTATATATGAGCTTGCTTGCCACAAATTAGCTATATTCAATTACATCTAGATGCAGAAGTCAAATATATTTTGTTCATAATGAGAATTTTAAGTAAATAATTTATTTCAACAAGTAATTGTTTACCCTTTTTAAATAAATTTTGAATCTAAAATGCTAATTCATAATTTCAAATAGTTCAAAAAAGGACACAAAAAGCCAAAAACGATCTCTACAATAGCAAAATTTTCAATTAAACTAAAGAGATTAAATACTTGAAGACTTGAATTAATTAATGTCACAGTTAAGCTACAGGTAATCTTTATTAGAAATGAATTATATGTAATATCACAACATTATCTAATTAGTATATTTATATAAGGTATTATAAGTGGGAGAATCAGGATGACACCGTCATAATTAGGGAGCAACCATTTGATTTTTAAGGAGGGGGGGGGGGGGGGGTGTTAGGATCAAATCTGAATTAAAAACGCAGGACCAGGATTTTTGGCAAAATAAAGACACAGGATCACTTTAGGTGTGAAAAAATGCAGAACCTGTGTCAATCAGGACATTTCTGGGTTTAAATGAAAATAAAAATTTAGGCCTAAAAAAATCAAGGACCGAATCGTCGAAAAAATAGGCAGGATCAATCATTTGATCCTAGCCTCCACCCCCTAAAGCTTGGCTTGACGCACATTTACGTATGGTGTATGACTTTATGGTATAGAAATAAAATGAAAAAGGATTTTAGGTCACTAGCTTAAATTCACAATTTTCAAAATTCAAACACGACAGGACCCCCATGTTTTGAAAATCAAAATTCTACCGCCTTATTGCGCATCTATACATATACTGTATTTAAATAAAATGCAGAAAATGAAAAATGACAAAAATTCTACCCCCCTTGTCCCCGAGTAATCTAAAGAAAATCCAAATTCTAAAACTTTAATGCGCATCAACATACAGCGTGTGACAGTATAGAAATAAAATGCATGAAGTTTAAAATGAATGAGGAGCTTAGGTCACACAAAAGTGACGGACGGACGGACGGTATCCCCGAATTTTCTTCCAAAGTGCGGGGATAAAAAAGAAAGAATCATAGTGGTATATAGCGTAAGATTTTTTAAAGTTGTATTCATTTACTTAATTTTGGAACAACACAAAGCTAAATCTAAAACGGGAAAAAATAGATTTAAATAACTTTAAATCTTCGCAAAGAACAGAGGTAGTGTATGATTTCTGTGTTGATAAGCTGTAGGGATCTTTAGTAATTCAATTCTTACGGCGAGCTTCCTACAACTATCGGCCACCGAAGCCCCTTTAGTCGATGCGTGTAAGATAAAAAAAAAATATTTAGAATAGTAGATATCTGTGAGACAGAATTTTTGCTAATTGTTTTAAGATATAGAAATAAGCTTATCTTTTGACGAGAGTCTAAGAATTTTCAGATTTCGATTAGTCCTAAATTAAAAAGTTCATGAAGGAATTGACGTTTAGTATATTTCTCAAAGTATGTCTAGAACTGGTGTTTTTTGTTTTGGAATCTGTAATATAACGGTACATGGTCGACTCGAATGCAAGAGGTCGTCAGTTCGATCGGGTCAAACCAAAGGGTTAAATTTGGTATATTTGCCGCTTTGAGAGCAACAACTGGTTGACTCATAGTCAGGATATCAGTAATGTGTCCGGGCATGATAGCATTCTTTTCTGCGGACTGTGCAGTAAGTCGGTCTAGTAAAAAGCACCACAGTTCTTATTGATATAATATTAAAGTATTCAACGCAAGACGTTTTTACATAGTTGGAAAGCCAGATGATTGATATATCAACATCAACTCCTCCTTCATTTTTGGGTTCAGGTATTTAATTTCTATAGAGAACCGTAGGTGCGCAATAAGGTTTTAGAATCAGTTTGATTTTCAAAAATTCGGGCTAACAGTAGTGGAATTTTAAAAAAATGGTAAATTTATGCTTGTGACGTAAACTTCTCTTTTATCTTTCATTTTTATTTTTCTTTATAAATGCTCAGTAAGGCATACAGGGGTCGAATTTTGAAGTTTTGAATTAAAGCTTGTGAAAACCTCTTTTATTCTGCAATTTATGGATATTCTTTTAAGTATCGTCAAACACGTACATATGCGAATGCGCAATAAGGTTTTAGAATTGGGATTTTCATAAGGAGTGTGTAGTGATTTCGGCACATCAAAATACATTTTCTCTTACTTTAATTGATTAATAAAAATAGGATTAGTGCAAATTAGAAAAACCCTCAATGAGAAAAGTTTTAAAATCGACCGGTGAATTGAATCAGTAGTCCAAATGTTTTATTGAAATTGATGATTGGCATGCTGTTTTTTCTTTTTCGAACAGTAACCCCAAAAACATCCGAATTGCTTCCCGTTCATGCCGAACGAGAAGGCAATATCCTACAGTACACTGCCCACAAAATGTTGCTTCCCGTTTGAGAATCAATTTTCAGGAAAAAATTGCTTCCGAAGGAGTCATTTCCCCAATTGTTTCGGAATCGTCATTGTTATTTAAACAGATCAGTACGGATATAAAAATCAAGTTAGCTCGTGATACCTTCGACCAGGGACTTCAGTCCATTTTTCAGGCATCCACCCATGCAGTTGTAGATATTAACATAGATTCAATGCTAATGCTAATGGCCAGAATTGGGGAAATTTTGAAGACCAGAGTAGGATATCAAACGGTAAAGCAAAAGCCCATCTGGTTATCGACCCACAATTTTCAAAACCAATCTAGTCATCGACGCACAATGGGCATAAACCCATCTGGTCATTGGCCAATAATGGGCATAAAGCCATCTGTTTATTTTTTAATTTTCAAAACCAATTTGGTCGTCAACCCACAATGCTCATAAACTCATCTAATCATCGGCCAAAAATGGACATAAACCAATCTAGTTATATGCCCACAAAGGGCATAAACCCACCTGATTATCGGGCCACAATTTTCAAAACCAATCTGGTCATCGACCCACAATGGGCATAAACCCATCTGGTCATCGGGCATAAATGGGCATAAACCCGTCTGGTCATCGGCCAAAAATGGGTATAATCCCATCTGGTCATCGGACAAAAATGTTCATAAATCCATCTGGTCATCGGACAAAAATGGGCATAAGCCCATCTGGCCTTCGGCCCACAATGGGCATAAACCCATCTGGTCATTGGCCCACAATGTTCAAGACCCATCCTATCATTTGCCCGCAATGTTCAAAACAATCTTGTCATCGGCCCACAATGGACATAAACCCATGTGGTCATCAACCCAAAATAGTCAAAACCCTTCATGTCATCCATTGTCATCGGTCCACAATGGGAAAAAAGGTAGAAGAAAAGAATTGATTAGGCCAGATTTTGTTTGGATTTTCTGTTAAATGGGAGATGGTACCCTAACTTTCTACTAAACCAAATAAAAATGAAATGAACTTTTTAAGCTTTTTTTTATTCCCACCCTGGTTTTTTATATGAGAAAAACAAAAGTAAATAGATTGGGCCAAACAGAAAAAATGACAATCATATGGTTACTTACAACAAAAATTATGTTTACTACACAATGTCATTTATAGAAATGGAGTTCCTCAAAATTTTAGAGTATTTTTTTGTTGAGTCTGGCATATATTCAGACGAATGTATCATGAGAATATAATAGTGTAATAATAATTCTTTTTAGAAATTTTATAGCTTTTTTCCATTTTTAAATAATATTCGAATGATGTAATTTCTTTGGAACTTATTAAAAAGAATACTTTTGCCTGTCGTCTGAAGCCCAAAAAGGACATTTTTTACTGCATGAAAACTTTTTAAAAATCATTGCAACGGATCTGTTTTTTTGGGGGGTATATTCTGAATATTTTTTTATTTCAGCGCCTCATCGATTCATATTTTCCCGTTAAACAAACAATTCAAAAACTCTAGCCTTATACAAAAGGGTGATATTGACCCACACCTCCGAAAAATAGCAGAGTTCCTTCGTATATATATATAGTATTAAGTACTATTATATATAAAATGAAATTACAACTACACCGGGAAAAAATTTTCCATGCATAACAAAAATACTAAACTTAGTGTTCGGTTGAATTTTACCAAGAATTTATACAGTTCAAAGCTTTCATAAATGAAATCTATACGGTTACATTGTATCTTCCTTTCATTGTCACTTAAATTTAAACCCTTAAATATATCCTCAAATATCAAACTACACATTGCTATATGCAAACATTTTTATATTGAATGAAATATGTATACCAGAATAGTTGGGTAGCGCAAGAGGGTATACTCTTTCCACTAGTTATTTTTCTACATGTATTACCTCCTATCTCGAACTTGCCAATATTTTTCTTTTTCAATTAGTTCACCCTTTTCCCATAAACCTCTTTTTTTACCCCCCCCCTCATGTATACTATTATCGAGTTTTTCCCTATTCCAAAAAACTATGACATTCTAACGCTTCAATTCTGTGTACAGTAGATCTTTAAATAAGTTTTATCTTTTGTGTATCACGAATTTTGGGAAGACAAGATATTCTGTCACTGTTTCAAGTAGTTAAGAAAGTGTACTTGAATAAGTATACAGTAATCCAATCGCTATCAGAGTGTACAAATGTCAATCTTACATGGAAATCAGGTGTGAAATCTTTATGACAGGTGTGAAAGGTCTAATGGCAATGACATTAAAATAAGATTTAATCTGTGGTTAAATTTTTTATTCATATGACATACAAATGATAAAGACTTTATACATTAAACCGTCTGAATAAAATTAAAACATATAATATATAATATATACATATAAATGTCACTTTCAAAACTTTAAAAGCAAAAATAAAACATCATAACGCCTTTCATACATTTTCGGATTTCGTGAATGAGAAATTATCTGAAGTCGGGTATAGTATATATACGCAAAATTTTAATATACATTGTAACTTTAAACTGAACGATCGTCCAACCTTGGGTCAATATATATGGACAGTCACACTGGGAAACTTGTGGACCCTTATAACATATCCCGGCAAATTGTCCTAAGTTTCTTATACATGTACATTCAAAATTCAATAAAAATATGAAAATCCATGTTTTGAACAAGACAAGGATCTCAATTTCAAAAATTTACTGAACTCATCTTTAAAAAATGACTCAATTCTTATGTTACTATACTATTCCTTATCAATCTTTTCATTTGTTTCCACCAGATTCACAAAATTGGTGCACATGCCGCTAAAAAAATTTTCCTTATATACTTCAACTCTAGCACATGTACATTTCAAAATTTTAGATTATATAGTTTAATAAAAATATGATGTGATATAAAACCATATATATATAATATTCAGTCATATATATCTGTATATGCCACAACTTTTTAATGCTGACAAAAGATAACTTAAAGGCCAAAATTTTAAAAATCCCTTGCTTCCGGTAAAATGTCCACGAGTAGTTTGATAGACATTTTTGAAAAAAAACTTTTTATTTACGTTATCATGGGTATGAATTAAAAAGAGACCTCCTGACTTTCAATGATTTTACTAGTGCTTAATCAATTCTATTTTTCACATTTATTTCCACGCCATTTTCAGCGCATGTGGCGGTTGGTTATCATTGGCGGAGCACGCCGGAAAATCCGGAGAGATCCACCAACCTACGGCTACCACCAGAAAATATTTAAGATCAGAGTCGAACTGATTGTTCAAAAATGGATAAAAAGGCTCCTTGGTATGTTCTTAACATTAGTGTTCGTCGTGTTACCGGAAATATAGGATTTGTTTTACTTCGCCTATATATTGTATACTGTTTAAAGCTAAACAACCAACACAAGAAACAAACTAGTATTGAACTAGAAATCAGTCTAATACTGTCGTATGTATAGGCATGTATTTAATCAACTCCTAAAACATTTAAAAAATAATCTGGCAGGATTCTGTAACTTTCTCGTAAACATTCAAGTAATCATAAGATGCAATAAAAATATCTATGTAAAAACATAAAAATTAGCATAAGGAATTATATCATATGTTAAATTTTATGTTAACTTTATTGCATTCTGTTACAGAGATTTGTCAGCATATGATATTAATTTGTCATGTCATACACTTCAGTCATCTTTTGAGAATTTGAACTTTTTTTTATATTTTACATCATTTTCTTAAAATTAAAATGTAAAAATAATTACTTTTGATTTTATGCATATGATAAAATAGGATTAAAAATGTGTAATTTTTTTTATGGAAATACATTTATTTCTCTTTCATTTTTTTCTTTTTCTATTGAAATTTTATGTATTTTTTAAAATTATTTCATGTAAATGAACATTTTGATTCTGTTTCTTTTGTATTAAAAATAAGATTAAGTATATATGGATAGAAACTTTACATCTTGGGCGAGTTTAATCTCAAATACATCGTGAAAATATTACCCTTGAGTAAATAACATCAATTCTTAAAAGATGTACACACTAATTAGTCCTGTCCAATTTACTATCTATACATGAATACAAATTAAAACCATCTTGATGTTAACAAATTAGAAAGTTATTTCACATAAAACGTTTTTCACGTTCGTTGTACACGGTCTAAAATTTCATAAATTTCAGACGCTGAAAAAGCATTCTTTTGGATGTTCTAAATTAAACTCACATTTGTAGATTTTTATGAGACAATAATTCCACAATCCCCATATACCTCGAGTATTTATAAGAAAAACGCGGTTTGTTCTTAGTTCGCAAATGCTGAATATTTTCCGTTCTCATTTATATCGTCATAGTCCACACATAAAAGGCAAATGTACATAAAGGCTAAAATGAACAGAAATCCAGTTCCAATCCAAGATGTCATAAATGTCCAATCATATTTTATATCGGTGTTATCTGGATAAATATAATTCTTATTCTCATCCAAATCTCGTAGTGCCATGAAACACACGTTACTAGCCACTCCCGCCATCGCTGAAAGGGAAAGATAAAGTTTTTGCCGTTATTTTTTTTTTATAACTAAAGAGTATATCCCTATTGCCTAGCTCAACCTTTGACAGATGGCTTTTGCTTGACACTTTTTGCATTTTTTGAATTTTGCTCTTCAAGGTCTTTGATTATTGTTTTACGTCACGTTTTCAACGCATTAGGCCTGGAGCACAACTGGCGAGAGTCGTAAGTCGACGAAAAGTGCACATCTTGTGAATCAAAACGTGTATGACAGAATTATTACTATGAATCCAATAATTGGATATAAGAATTATAAGAACCCCAATGCTGGCGCAAAAATAAAATATTTTATTCTAAACCAGGATTTTATCAGGGATAAGTTGATGTCATCACTTAGGAGAATTTACGGTCGTCATCACAAATTGATTGGCCGTACGTTACAGTATTCCAATATCTAAGATGATGTTGGACCTTTTCCCAATGTCGTAACGTTTCATGTGCCTCCACCGATTTGTGACTTCCATCGGATTGACTTTGTTGAACTTCAAGACGGGTGCCGTATACGAAGCAGGAACTGCTTACCCTTCCGGAGCGCCTGGGTTCACTCCTGGTTTTTATAGGAGTACGTGTTGTCCATTGTGTTTTAGTTTTCAGTGTTTATTTGTTGTGCTTGTGGTTGTTCATTTGTCTTCCCGGGTATGTCTGTCCAATGGATTACGTTTTTTTCTTTTTGCTCCTTGGGTATATTTGTTCTCTTTATCCATGTAATAACCTGTGTATCGGTTATGAATATTATTACTGTATTTTAATAATGGCAGACTGGAACTTATATCTAAAATGAATCTAGGAGTCAGCATGGTCTGATGGATGGAAATTTAAATTTTTACACACTTAAATCGAGTAACTGTGAACGGATTAACCAGAATCAGCGATGAAATTCTGACACTGGATGAAATTGAAGGGGGAAATTGCTAAATGGAACTGATTTTTTTACCGTCCAGTTGCAAATATTTTATAATTTCTGTGACGAGAACAATTAAACAATTAATCAGTTGGGTGTTGTTTGTAAAGTGGGTTGAGGTAGATTAACGGCTGTCCCTGGTACAGGGAATTGAATTATAATTATGTCTTAAAACCGGTCGCTATGTATCCCCAAGAGTTGTTGCCAATATTTTTTCTAAGAGAGCTTTGACATTCTCACAATGTGGAACATTTGAAATTAATGTTTGACCAGATGTTGCTAGGTATTTAGACATCCAACACGGCAAGGGTCTACTGAAGGACGAAAAAGGTCCTGGTAACCCAATGCTGTGAACCCTATTTTACTAGTTCATCTCTAACCAAGGCCGTCCAAATTAATATTCGTTTTTTATTACATGCATTAGTGATATTGATATATCGGGGTTGTGAAATAACTTTGTTGATAAATACCTATAACAGAATCTGAACATTGTATAATGTTTGAAATTTAAACGTATTTAGACGAGTTTTTAGAATGTTTTCATGAGATTTGACATTTCATATAAACTTGCCATACAATCTATACCCGTCCAACCCAATTTTGCTGTCCTAGCAAGCGGACATCCTTGTTGTCAATCAGACTGTATTGGCTTTTATAGCATGTTATATACACCCGAGTGTTAGGATAAGTAAAGGGAAGGTTTGGATACTCATAAAACTGGTTTAAGCTCACCACTGTTAAATGTCTGTACGAAGTCAGAGTATCCTGACTATCTGTTTTGTTTGTGTTTTGTGCTCGTTTATGCTATTTTTTGTCCGGGGTTCTGTCTGTTGGATGGCGTTGATTGATTGGTATGTCATTGTTGACCTTTGAATGATTGGTATGTCATTGTTGACCTTTGATTGATTGATTAATTGGTATGTCATTGTTGACCTTTGATTGATTGATTAATTGGTATGTCATTGTTGACCTTTGATTCATTGATTGGTATGTCATTGTTGACCTTTGATTGATTGATTGATTGCTATGTCATTGTTGACCTTTGATTGATTGATTGATTGGTGTGTCATTGCTGACCTTTGATTCATTGATTGGTATGTCATTGTTGATCTTTCCTGTTGTTTATAAGTTAATTATAGTGTAAATAATATACCTGCAAGTAAAAACAGAATGGCGCTAGCTAGGTATATCGTCGATCTCTTAGGATTTCTCCTGCACGGCCATAAGCCACATATCATGGTCATTACTGCAAACAATTGAAGTGCTGCACTAGTTATTAGGAGTCCTACCCATGATCGCTCTAAATCTAAAAAAATAAAAGGCATAACTTCAACAATTTATTTGCATATACTGAACTAGATTGAAAAACGTTATAATAAGTTTGAAAATGCGCGATTTGTTAATATGAAGAAAAAAAGATACAAAAAACTGACTTAGTTGATTACTGGTTTTTTAAGTAACTTTCAGTTGTGGAAACCTTTCGACAGGAAGACTTACAATCCTTGCGAATTCATTTAAGTTATGAGTCGACCAAACTTCGTCACGATTTCGTTCGAACTTGCGATTCGCGTGTTGACAGGACAATGACCTTAGCTATAGTGTATACCACTTGGTCACTGAGGCCTCTCCGAAAAACTTACTTAGCTGCTTACATCTTTCTTTTTTTATCTGCACACTTACAGTCCCCTGCCCATAAACGCGTGAATTGTTTTGTTTTATTTTCACAATAGTGATGGTTAATATAAAATTATTCTGAGATTAAGATCAATGCTTCGGGCAGCTGAAAACTTCAAACGGGTAAATTCTTGAAAGTTTTAAAAATTTCCTTTGAAAAAAAAGGAAACTCGGAATCCTTTATTGCATGCTTAATACTAACAACAAACTACAACTGCATACACACATACAGGGGTATATATATTTGTCAAGACTTACGTAAATATCTGACAGCGTCTGAACCACTAGGGTCTTCTCGTGGAATCAAATCTTCGTACGTGTAGACACATTTTCCATATCTCTTTCTGTGCTCAGCTGAAATAAAAATTATTCTGATAAAGATAAAAATCGGCCACAGGATTGCTAATACCAGTTAACACTTGTTTAGCCAAATAGTTTCTTGAAATGAGTTCTTACTTAAAATACTTCATTGGCATACCCCTAGGAATTATTCAGTTTCGAAGTTACTGCTCAATTTATAAAAATACGTTCTGTCGCAGAAAAAAGATTCCGTTGGAGCTGTACTCAAATATTTTGTTCAAGAACACGACGGGTACCTCTAACAGGATTGAAACTGTTTATCTATCCGGAGTACGAGGTTATCCTGTGCGTTTATAATAGTTCTTTTTCAGTTGTCAGTGTTTTGTTCTGTCTATATATAGATTATTTATTGCTATTTCCTAAATTTTCTGAGTCTATGAGTTAAAACTTTAGGTTTCTACCTAAGTACTTTCTTATGGTTCAATTTTTACCGTAATAATTCCAATGAAGAAAATACTTTATTAGTTTGGCGATGTACGGCGAGCGGGCAAGCGGCTACAAAGACTGATTAAAATACTTTTTTTTTGTCAATCAAATATCTTGTTGATATTTTTGCTGATGACGTTAATTTTGATACTATTTTTGTTTTATAGTATTTATAAGACCATGAATGACGGAGGTCAAAAGATTATATATTTCATTTGTCTTTTGTTGGTCTACTCCTACATTAAAATTTATGGAAATGTAAATCAACAATTATTAAACAATACATGTACCAGATTATATAATTAATTTCCACAGGGTTTTTTCTGACATTTGTTCAAAGAACATGTACCATTGAGTGCATATACATGTCCTGAATACATTATCAATGCATGTTAAATACATATTCGCCTCCTAACAACGTTGTTTTCATTCCTGTAATGCATGTTCCCCGCCAACCATTGAATCATGCACTTTTATTGATGATTAAAGGCAACAGTTTGAAGACATAAAATTCTTATCCATCTACAAAGAATGTCAAGTACAATGGATTTATAAAATATCGAAAAAATACAAAATATCTCTACCCCCAATGTTTTATTTTCATATTTTTTGTTCATATGCCAATTATCTTTCTTCAATACAAATAAAAACATGAAAAGGGGAGTTGATAAAGGTAATTGGATACATATTACAAGGTAAATGGTTCTCTATTCTATTAAACGACATTTAAGAAACAATCGGGAGAGAAAAAGCGACCCATGACCCAATCCAACTTAAAATTCCATTCTTCCATAAAAATACAATAAAGACAATTAACACACATGTTACAAGAGAACATCGATCGAATAAAAGGGTGAATTTTTTTTATTACCCTTAAGAAACTAAAACAGAAAATGTATGTCTGTGTTTTATAAACTGCCCTTATAAAGAATGAAACATGGGAAATTTATTGAATCTCTACCGCCCTCTCAAAAAATGAAATTATAAAACAATTCATGATACTATATCAATTAATTTAAAATTACACAAATACGTATGAATATATATAATACTAATTAAGGACATTGAAAAAAAACAACATTATTATAAATTTGTTAAATCCATTGTTAATCCTGTGTTTGTGATATGGATTATCCATATAATAAGGTCAATTTACATTCTGTTAAAACTGCTATAATCCTATGACATAAAATTCATAACTATTTGTCAAATTAAGTTCTTCGAATTTAGTTCAGCTAAGTATCATTGTTTAAGTATTTATTTCGTGTTAAAAAATATTTTTCTTCCTCGTGCAGAAGTACTACATATAATCAGGTAGTAAATAAAAAATTTTAAAAGCAAACATCTATATATCAAATACCTGTGTACAAATTTAAGATTAAATATACATACTTGCAGGGACGTCGTTTAAATAACACTTTCTCCACATTCCATATCGATATGAAAATTGATTTTTGATCGTTGTATTTTGATTTTGACTTGCGTCCACTTCGTACCAATAATCAAAATATATACTTATTAAAGTCAACGCTAAAGCAGCAATCATGAAGAAAACAGAAACCGCTATTGCACACATATGTTTTCCCATTTTGAAAATGTTCAATTCCCGTGTAGCTGGTTAAATTCGGTCCGAAATCATGCGAAAAAGTCGAGAATATTCACAAGTTTCAGCAAGCACAGGGAGCGGCCATTTCTATATAATGAGTAAAGAAATTCTATACTCTCAACCGGTTTACCTATAAATACCTGTATTTGAAAGGCAATTAAGGGACATTCTCAAAATGTGCAGAAACACAATAAACTGACTTGATTCATTAAATCGTGACGTGTGTCATTTTAACGAGATTTCTCAATCACATATATTTGTGAATATTGGTTAATAATGATGTAAAAATAGAATGATTTAATTAAGAACTAAGTGAGTTAACTTCAAGGGGAATTGATTTTATATCAGCGTTTATGGGGTGTAACTAATAAAGCCTTTTTTTGTTCATCATAAACACAAAAATGAAAAATTATGATGTGTTTGTTATTCTGCCAAATTCTTCTACATCCGCAAGAGACACGACCGAGTGCGATTGCACGATACTATATTTCATTCTTCAAAGAACAAACTTTGAACTTCATGTTTAGGCATATTTTTGTGAATAAAGTTCCAATAGCATTCTTTGGTGTAGTTTATAGCGATTTAACACCATCCATCTTCAGCGCTAATGGCTAATCGTACATTTTTTATTGGTAGAGGAATCGAACTATTTCCAAGTTAAAGCCTCAGCCTCACTGACGGTATTTTTAAGGAAAATTTTTATCTGATTTACCCCTTTCCTAAGTCCAACAATGCTTTACCCGAGAAGTTTAAATAAAGCATATTCTGTGTAAATTATCTTGGGTGGCAGATCGAGAAATATAATATTTTACTTTTGATTGGCTTGTACAGATGCATATACATGTATTCTGAGAGAAAGATCAGACTGTTGTCCACATAGTTTGATGAAAGATTGAAGAAGCAATATTGTAACAAATATAAATAAACATGACTAAATAATTTCATAATTATGTTTTTTAATATTATTGATTATTTTGACAGAATCATCTCATTCATATACATGTAAATATCCATCCTCCCAAGTCAGGGTTTTGTATCCACGTTCGTTCCTACATCCTCCAAAGTCAGGGTTTTGTATCCACGTTCGTTCCTACATCCTCCAAAGTCAGGGTTTTGTATCCACGTTCGTTCCTACATCCTCCAAAGTCAGGGTTTTGTATCCACGTTCGTTCCTACATCCTCCAAAGTCAGGGTTTTGTATCCACGTTCGTTCCTGGACCCTCCCAAGTCAGGGTTTTGTATCCACGTTCGTTCCTACATCCTCCAAAGTCAGGGTTTTGTATCCACGTTCGTTCCTGGACCCTCCCAAGTCAGGGTTTTGTATCCACGTTCGTTCCTCAACCTTCCCAAGTCATGGTTTTGTATCCACGTTCGTTCCTACACCCTCCCAAGTCACGGTTTTGTATCCACGTTCGTTCCTACATCCTCCCAAGTCATGGTTTTGTATCCACGTTCGTTCCTACACCCTCCAAGTCATGGTTTTGTATCTACGGTCGTTCCTACATCCTCCCAAGTCATGGTTTTGTATCCACGTTCGTTCCTACATTTAGGAACGAACGTGGATTCCCGCGAAAAACTTGACTTGGGAGGATGATAAAAATCAAATTTAGAAATATTTTATCCAATCATTATTTGAGCTAAATTTAGATCGTTATATATTTAAATGGTATATATATCGTGCAAGTCAGAAATATGATTGAATATACACTGGATAACGTTAGATGTTTGGAAAAAAATTCCAATAGACATTCACGGGTAATAATGTATTAAAAATATCCATCGCCATAACAGGTTAATTCTTGACATGAAATGAATTTATTGCCAAAATTGTATTTAAAAGGTCGACAAAAATCTTCCTTTTTCATAAAATTTGTTTAAAATACAATTACTTATAGAATCATTTATTTTCTCTTTCTGATAATTTTCATTAATTATCTTATATATTTTCTTTAAAAATATATTTTTAGGTCATAGAAAACATCCTGTTAACCACTACCCTTTTGTGGTATTTACGTGGACTTCGACCAAAACAAAAATAAAAGATGCACAACCCTGATTAAAATGCCTGATCTGAATTCTTTTTTCAATAAGTGTTAAATATAGCTTATGAGTCCACTGTTCCTCTTATATCATGGAAATGTTTTAACCATAATGTTGACCCCTTCCCAACCGCTTCAAACTTTCCTTAGGACGTCTTATAATACTATGTAAATGAATTAACCCTTTTCCTCTGTTTTAAATACATGACCAAAATACACCCATCTTCCAAAGTCAACTTTTTAATTACAACCGCGCCCCGTCCGTATTATACCCTGTGACTCGGGAAGATGAATTACATCAAACATAATTCTTTTATCAATTCGTGAATATCAAATACAATTGAATCGGGGATCAAGCATTTGATTATGTGAGTAGAAGAAATGATCTTGAATCCTGGATTATTTTTTTGGACACGTGATATTAAATCCTACCTATCAGTCTTGTCACCACATTTTTAGGTCTGTGTTTATCACCAAATTTTGGTTCCTTCCTTTTTTTTACCCCCCCCCCCCAAAAAAAATAATAATAATAAAATAAAATAACCCAAAACAAATAGTCCTTCCAGATCTACTTATCATATTCAGTTTTACGGTTTTAGTTTCACTAAATCTTAGTTTGTAATAATTGGTTCTTTTCAAATCAACACAAAACATTTTTTTGTGAATAATGCCAGTGTGTCACAGTTTATCCATTGTTCGGATTTCAAGGGGAGATCTCAATCACGTATTTGTACTCTTTGTGGCTTTTGAGAGATTACTTTCCTTTATTTTCGAGCGAAATTATTTTTTAAAGATTTTATTTTTGTTCATGCAATGTTTAGTCTTTTCTAACTACAGTACAAATAACGAACATTTTACCTTTTGGGTTAATGCAACCATAATATGTCTTTTCTTTGATCTTCTTCTCATATATCATGGAAATAGTTTTACTAGATCACATCAAAAGCGAGACAACTCAACTTGGTTTATCCTCTATTCGATGCCAAACTTGTCAAAATTCTTTAAAATATACAATTACACATACACAAACAACCATTATAATATTAATTTATTACTAATGTAATTGCAAACTCAAATTAAGTATGGGACCCAAGTTATTTACTTTATTATAATAAAAAAAAATAATCCTAAATGCATGTATACATGATTTAATTCAGTTTTTCAGCAAATTTTAGTTTAAGCTTATTTATTCATAGAGGATTAGGAAACACGTTATACGAATCTATATATGACTATACGTGAACGTTTAACAAATCTAGATAATGATGAATTTGAACAAGAAATGAATAATGACAGGAACAATATCGACGGGGGCAAACTCCGGACGTATAGCCTTATGTAAAACATCGACTGGATGCCTAGTTGCTCTGTTTCTTAGTGGGTCGCTTTTCCTAACCATAGAGACAGGCCGATACGCACGAAGGCAAATACAATGATTATGAAATGATAGAAGATGTCGCTTTTGTAATGAATGTGTGGTGGAAGACGAGAAATATTTCTTGACGAATTGTTTTTTATATAATGACATTCGATATGATTTGATTGTGAAGGCTAGAAACTGTATACAAAATTTCGACACACTAGATATTAACAGTCAATTTACGAGTATTATGAAATATAACGAAATCCAATCCTCTCTTTCATATGCACTTTTAAACTTTAAACTTTAGTGAAGAAAACGCTTTGTATAATTTTTTACCATAAATTTCTTTTTCCTCATCAACTTTTTTGTTGTATCACTAATGTTTTAGAAAGTGTTCATTATTAACGGAGAGATATCAATGATCCTTTTCTTATATTCCTATTTTTATTTAATTATTTAATTATTTATTTGTTTAATTTTTATTTTACAGATTTGTCTTTAATATACAAGTAGATATATTATATATTTTTATCAATGTATAACCTTTAATCGTGTTTAATCTATAGAAACGGTTCAAATTATATTCATAATTGTACATATGCGAAGGTGTAAATAGCCCAGTGTCTCATCAGTCTAATTTAGGGCTAGGTATTTGATCATGCTGTTTTTATATCGTGAATTGTATTTTTGATCAAGTGTGTGGCAATATAATAAACTAATTATATTATTCTATCATATATAAGACCCCTCTTCCTTTGGCCCAAGAGTAAATATGCCTATGGCAGCATTTTAACCTACAAATGTACTCGTTTTCGCCTTGCTCACACACTAGAATTAAGTTAATCTGGGGGAACCACGTTTGGGATAATTGGTGTAACATTTGGGCTAAAAAATGCTACGTTTGGGCTAAAGGCAAATCGACATTTAGGTTAAAAATATATTGTTACATTAGGACTAATCCTCTCATATACAGGTGGTATATCAACGAAATTGTATTTGATATTTTACTATATACATGCACCCCTTCCGTTCGCCAGACATTGTCTGCCCCCTGCTCACCACGGGGAGGTAGAAATGGGATTAAGAGCAGGAAAAGTCTTTATAGCACTAAAATTGTTAAAACTATGTACAACATGCATGTTTAAAACGTTCATCCAAATGATTAATCTTAAAGATTGGTCTTAGCCCTAAATTTAAAGCCGACAGACTTTAAAAACTGTAATCTTGTAATGCTGCCTGATATCAGCTTCAAACTCATACTCATTAAATGCTGCAAAACGTCAAGTTCTCGCCTTTTCATACTAACACTGTTTTCCAAGGCATGTAACTTAATGTAGGTGTAGCCTGCATCTTAATGAAAACGGCAATAAAAACAAATATTGTGGTAAGAGAAGTGTAAAATTGCTCATTGAAATGGGCATGAAAAGATTCAGCGCTATTAGTAGTCCTCTGATCTCTGGTGGTATTTCTGTCCAAACAGTAGGTGGAAATTTGTCTCCAATGATGTAGTTCTGGAGGACATAGTTCACATCGCTTGTCATCTTGTGCCATACCAAATAAAACTTTAGTGTTATCTGATATAATATATAATAAATATAGATGATAATTAACAATCTTCTATATTGATCATATCTCATATCAGATAATACTTAATGTTACCTATAATTTACCTGTACAGACATTGACAGGTGAAGAAATTAATTAGCCCAAATGTAAACTAATTTGTAGCACAAATGATACCATGGTCATGCTCATGAATTATTAGCCCAAATTAATCTGGATTAATCTAACCCGCAATACGGGTACATCTGTATTTCGCTGTATTCAAATTATGGTAAGTTTTGTGGATTTAGTTGATCCCATTATGAACGCGATGTCTTTAAATTTACATCCAGTTGACCCGAATTAACTCAATGGACCCCTCAACACGGGACTGACGTTGTTCGTCCAAATTTAGAAAAAAAAATTGAATTTTATTTCAACTGCCTTTCTTTCCAAAAACTAAAAATCGAATTACTGCTCCCTGAGTTTATCTCAGATGACCTTGACGATTTATTGAACAAAACAACGGTACAACGTATCCAGTCCTTACTATATAGTATTAATTAGTCGAACTGGAACATGCGAACACATTTTAGGGTAGTGAGTTGAGTTACGAATTGTGATCAGTACTTCTCCCAGAGGATTACCACTGTGATTAAATATAACAAACTCTGTTCACCAATTAAGAACTGTTCTTATTGTAAGTGAAATAAGACTATAATTCTTACTAACTACTTAAATACTGTTCATATATCACACAAGATTCAGGTTACATACGTCCTTACTGCAACTCTTTTCACTTCTTCCTACAGGAGACGGTGGGTAAAGCATTACAGTTGGATTTTTTGAAACACGATAAATAATATTTTTAATATATCCTAGCCATGGCCGTAAATTGCCCCTAGTCTCGGTCTGGTAATGGTAAAAAACCCTTGATTCTCAGACATTCCCAGACGTAATTAGATGTAGGGCTACATGTCGTCTCGACTTATATTTATATTTTTTAAAATAAAATAAAGCGAAATAATAGAAGTTATTAATTAAAGTATAACCAACTTGATGTCTTGTATTGTAATTGATTATAGTTAACGGTGACAAAATTTCATACTCATGTTTCCCGCCAGTATGTTTGGCCTTCCGTTGAACTACATGTGTAGGATTCACTAGTATCAACTGACCGATATAACGTGATAAGCAAAGTACCCGTGGTGATTGTTTTATTCAAAGGGAGACCAACATATTGGTCAATCGAACAACCTTTTTTTCTATTCTCCTTTTCACCAAGTATAAGGGAATTCCGATACCTTTTGCGGTCACCAAGTATAAGGGAATTCCGATACCTTTTGCGGTATCAGCTATATTTGAAGTGATTGTCGTCAACATGTTCAAGGCATATATACAAAAGGCGCAATATATTAAATCAATCTGTAGTTTTTCTTTTTCTTTTCTTCTCATATTAATAAATCACTGTTTGGTTCAAAGTTGGATTAAGCAGCTGCCTCCTCCACCTCGATGGAATTTGCGACCATGATCGCATTAAACCAGCAAAATGCATTTAATATTTCCAGCTACTTTCAACAGTCCTCAAGTTAAATTTAATTTTAAGTTGTATAAGGACAGATTAATTTTTCTGACTACTAAGTTAAGGTTATTTTCAAGTTCCTATTGCACCACCCCTTAATTAAGAATCTCGAATGGTTATTTCAAATCAAGAATTATGTTTAAATTTGTGTATAGAGGAAAATGATAAAAAATATTTTTCTTCAAACTACAACACCTTCCTATCCCTTGCTTGAACCTCTTTCGAAAGCTTTCTAAATCCTCCCCCTACGGTTCTTTATAAAATTGCTGTTGAATTCACATTCAAGCGTCTCTGGTATTATGATTATACATTTGTATTACTCTCTCTGGCGTTTGAGCCTTGTCACGTGGTTTATTTCAATGTAACTCAATACCATATTGGGAATCAATTGATGTTTGGTCGTGATTAAATTACAATCAATTCCTTTCCACTCCAAGAAAAAAACTATTATTTCTTTATCTTCTGTAATTATCTCGACAAATAGTCGATATACAATCACAATGACAGTATATTACTCAAATGATAAATAAGTCGACCTAGTATAAATCAAACGCGTTAACGTAATGAAAATTCGAAAGATAGAAACAGTTGGGTTTTATATACCGTTTTACGTATTTTTTGTTTTGGTTTAATGTTTCGAATTTCCACATTTTTGGTCTTAAACACTGGTGATTAGATATGAATAGTTGAAATGAGCATCTACAGTGTATCTAAAGTGGCATTCAAGAATATTTATCATAGTTAGTGTGACCTCATGACAACGATTATTTTACGCAAGAACCTTTCATTTTCATATGGATTTTATATTTATTGGTAAATTCCTGTTTTCTATTCAACAACTTAATTTTTAATTGTTTGAGGAAAAGTTCTACTTCGGTTGTTTTTCCTTCTTATCCACCACGTGTACTGCCGCGATATCGTCAATTACACAGATAGATGTGTAAAACGCTATTAACATTTCAAAATCTACATTTTAAAAATGTTTTTAGTATAGTACACGTAAACAACATTGTTATAGGTTCATGTGAGGTTAGCATTTTCACTGGGGCCTATTTATAAAATTATGGCTAGTTCGTTGCATTTGGTTCATTTTCGCCAATTTCGTTTTGTTTCGGGTTTTCGATTTAGTTTTTTATACAGTCTCAATATTTATGTTTAGGATTAGGAAGAAACACGAAATAGCTGTTATTAGAGCTTACAAATACTCCAACCCACTCAAAGACATTTAAGTTAGGTAAAAAATTTAAGATGGCATTGTTAAAGATTGTGAAAAATGTATGTAAGCATGATTAAACAGGAAGTAGATATGACACAGATAAAAAAATCGGTATACCACCTTACAGTTTGTCATGATCATGTTTAATGCCATTTTAACACAGTTGTAGCCCATTTTGGTAAAAATGTAGGGTGGCATCATTAAACAGGAAGTAGATGTGCCACAGTTTCAAAATCGGTACCCACCTTTCAACCCATCATAGTTATGCTTCACAATATTTATCAAATAGTCGCGGCCCATAGTTGCTGAGAATATTACAACCAAAATTTCCATATTCCATATATCGAAAAATAAAAGGTGATTCATTAAACAGGAAGTAGGTGTGCCACAGGTACATGTATATAATCGTTATTCAATTAACAACTCATCGTGGTCATGCCTCACTTTAATTTTTAATTATCTGCGGGCTGCATTTGCTGAAAAGTTTGCGACACAAATTTCCACAGACTTTATAGTGAAAGATGTATGGCGACATCTTAAAACAAGAAGCAGAGTCGCAAGTTCAAAATCGGTTTTGCACTTTACAACTCGTCTTGGTCATGCTGCTTCACACCAACTTTGAATTATTTGTTGTCTGTTGTTTAGACTTTTTTGACCAAACCAAAAATTTCCATAGGCCTTATGGTGAAAAATGTATGGCAGTATCGTTAAACAGGAAGTAGATATATCACAGGTTAAACATCTGTAAGAAATTTACAACTCAACATGGTCATGCTTCACACTAACTTTGAAATAGTAGTGCTTGTAGTCGCTGAGAAGTTTGCGACGAAACATTTTGTGACAGATGAACGAACGTAAAGACGAACGGACAGAGGTAAACCAGTATATCTCACTCCTTTGGAGTGGGGGTATAATAACAAAAGTCAAGTATTGACATGTATGTATATATTCAAGTTGTATACATTCTAAAATTTAGTACATCTGACATCTCTGACGAAGATGGGATTTGAACGAATTTATACTGTTATTCAAATTTTAATACTTGTAATTCAGCATTCACAGACGTCTGGCGTCAACACTTATCAAGTTATCATTTCAGGGAGTTGTACTAATCACCTTTCTCATGCATATCAATTTAACTTAAACATGAAATCTGCAAAGACCCCTAAATTTGATAAATATCTGTACTATTATTTGTGTCAAAAACGTGATTGTTTTGTCAGTGGGCTTCACTTTAATTGTATATTTGATGCCGAAGCAACAGCTTGCTTTCAATTCTTAGCACGTTAAGATCACGTGACTAATTGAATATGTTGAAATTCTTAGTTTACTGATATTCAGTGACTCCTTTTGCCCAGTCACTCTCACATGTTTGCAAAGAAAAAAGGAGTGAGACCAAATAAAAAAATCCCATTTTTCCGGTCACCCGACCGACCCAAATTCGTAGTGCCTATCGTAATTTATTTTTTTTTACCATTTCAACAACCAATGTTTAAGTCAAGAAGATCCCCTTATATAGCCAGAAGTACATGCAAAGTTTTTAAAACAAAATATACTAAGAGGTACTGTGATCAAAGCTCACCCGCCGCTTGCAACGTCCTATTCCATGTTTTGGTAAGTCTTTGTTGTGTTAAAAGCAACCCCAGAAATGATTTTGACCAATAAACAAAATAGGCGGTGCACAATGGCATTATATGGGTAAGAATCTCAGAAAGTTTCATTAAATCACGATAACTGGTTAAGGAGGAGTTGCGGATATAAAATGCATATCCCCCTTCCAAAAGAAAACCATGTGCAGTTCCCCAAAATGATTTTGATGATTTTGGCCACAAACAAAATAGGAGGTGCGCACTGACATTATATGGTTACGAATCTGAGAAAGTTTCATTAAGTTATGATTGTTTATGGGGAGTTTTGGAAAAAGGAACCCCGAAAATGATTTTGACCAATAAAAAATATGAGGTGCACAATGGCATTATATGGTTAAGAATCAGAGAAAGTTTCATAAAATTATGATACGTGTTTAGGAGGAGTTGCGGATATAAAAGTGGGACATATTGTTACCGAACAGACGAACAGACGAACGAACGGATGGACGGACTCCCCCATCACTATACACCTCCGCTTTACAAAGCGGGGGTATAATGAAGTAAAATTGTAAATGCCTGACTTCCCTTCTTTTTAGAGCATGTTACCGGATACATTGGATTTTTTTTTATATTGGCCTGATCAGTATTCAATGACATGTAGTTTAACCATGCCACATCCCAAGTCATTGCCTTTGTCAGAAGGTTTGGTTTTTGCTTATTTATTTCTTTATTGAGTTTTCATTTCAGATGTTGAATTTCTTCACAATGTTTATTTTAATTTGGCTGATAATGTCATGTCTTCAAGAGTGGATGCACACCCTGTGTGGAAGAATCATTCTGTACTTTTCAGGATTTCTTCTCATTGATCACAGCCCAATATCTCTTCCATTGTTAATATCTTAAAAAAGGAGCGTGTGTCACCTTCTAGTTCAATGGGAAAAACATTTTCTCTTAAAAGACCATTGCGGACATGTTGACCAGAAAAGGTGACATTATACTGAAGCCCCATGGGAAATTTTCATGTTGTCAACTTATACTGACAATTTTATTACTACAGAGAAGTAAAGAGTTTTGTTTAGAGATTAATTTTCTGATTCGACAGCAGACGATATCCGTAACCGTTCCTGGGAGTCTTTATTTCTACAAAATAATGATGTCTTCATTGGGAATAGCTTTTCTCGTATGGATATCTGATTTTTCAAAGCGATTGCATTGATGGGTATTTTATGTTTTGTTCTAAACTATCAACTCAAATTACACTTAGTGTAATTGTGAAAAAGCTAATTTAAAAATTTAAATTATTTAGACGGATTTTTATAAGCATGTTGCTTGTTTATGAATGCCTTTACGTTGCAAACGTTTTAATTGTAAAAATACAGAAAACTGAGGAGCACTTAGGTCATATGTCATGTTACCATCATATGGTAATCTGTTTTTTTACGACTTGTAATGGGCAGCAGTGAAGTTAAACATTGTTATGTAGGAATAAAATACCCAGCTCTTACTTTTTCGACCATGACACAATTTTGGGATTAGAGTATTAAACTTTTTTGTGAATAAATAACAACTCCTTCCTGCAAAAGTGACCATACCTAGAGTTTGACCAGTTTTGCCTACAAATTATGATCATTAGTTGGCTTTCCTAAGTTTTTGTTCACGAGAGTGCATGTACGTAACAGAAGCAGTTTTGAGTTTAATTTAACTAAGGCCTCTGAAAACAAGGCTTAAATTTATTGAACAAGTAGGGAATTGTTCCTCTAGTGTGTCATGCGAATGTTTTCACACTATATTACGCGCATTCATCTAGAAACAAGGTGGTTTAACTCCAGGACTTGGTATAAGAGTAACGTCAGGCTGATATATTGGAAAAGTCTCCTTTGACTCTGAGAACCCAAATTTGAACCAGGCAAACGCATTTGGGTTGATCTTTACGAATTCTAGTAGATTTTAGCCCATACACTTACTATCTGGCCAGTCCAGTGTTACTCTTATATACTACTTCCAACAACGGTATACGATGGCTTGCTCAAATGGCATTGGCGAAACTGACTGGCCTTTCATGTTCACTTAAGAGTTCTGTGCACGTATGAAATATAAATTTAAACTATGGGGACGGATGTTGAAATATTGCTACCCTCACAAAAGAGCAGGGGGCTATATATTGTCCTCGTCAAATACTATAGTATTACTGCGTAATGTTTTTCACAGGCCAATATGGTTTAACTCGGACATATAACAATGCCAATATGATAAACATTACGCAATGATACCTTTATTAATTAGCAGATCACTGATGTTTTCATAGAGGGATAAGATAAATCAAGAGGATTCCGAGATGCACTCATATTGGCATTGATCATATACCCTGTCCAATATAGCCAAAATCTCATATTGGCATAGCACGTGCCATATTGGCTTAGTTTATATAATGAAAAAATATTGAATTTGTTACTTTCCGCACTCTAACTTGAGTTTGACTTGGCCAAATGTAAAACAACGTATACATTGACAATACCTATTTAAACCATATACGATCATATAAAGGTCAAGTTTGAATCCGGATATAGTGCCTTTTATCATTCCTGATTAACGCCAGGGAAAGGAAACATTGTAAATTTTGTCGTTTCAGAGTTTGCCTTGATGATATGAAAAATAGCCGAAAATGTATTTCAGTAACTTGAGCAGTTGAAATTTGTAAGTATTGTTAGGGACCACTAAACACAGACTGAGTTTGAATTTAGAATTTTTTAGGCATATTATTCCACCGACCAGTTTCAATTGGTAATTTATGAATGTTAAGTCTAAATCTACAAAATGTGTATAAGTCTTTACTAGGGGGGGGGGGGGGGGGGGGGGGCTAGGATGAAATGTTTGATCCTGCGTATTTTTTCGCCAATGTAGGTCCTGGATTTTTTTCGCCCACTATCCGGCGCAGCTTAAATTCTTATTTTCATTTATAAGCTAAACATTTGATTGACACAGGTCCTGCATTTTTTTCCACACCTAAAGTGATCCTGGTTTTTTTATTTTGCCAAAATCTTGGTCCCCCCTTTTTATTTAAA
The DNA here is from genome assembly GCA_028015205.1 of Mytilisepta virgata. Lineage (NCBI taxonomy): Eukaryota > Metazoa > Mollusca > Bivalvia > Mytilida > Mytilidae > Mytilisepta > Mytilisepta virgata. Next base: position 76,437,902 of record CM051521.1, read on the forward strand.
CTTTGATAATTGAAGTCTTACTATAAACAAAACTGAGATTTTTGTGCAATGGTTAGACTCAATTAATTATCTCAGTTTCAGAGAAATGCACCCCCAGAATTTTATTAATTATTAGAGTTGGTAAAGTTAGACTAGATGATAGATAAATAATAAAATAAATTGTCTTAACCTCAAAATTGTAATATTGACTGAAAAAGGATTTTAGCTTAAAAAAATACGAAAACATTAACTGATTTTGCTAAATGGGGACTTGTGAATTGACATGTGGTGTTTAAAATTTTGACAGTGATAATCGGCACCTTAATCGGTAAGTTAAATTGCGGAAAAAAGAGCCGGAAAAGTAAACCTTTTTTTTCCCACATATGTAATGGAATTTTATGCAGAATCTGAAAAATTAAGTCTCAATTGGATTGAAACGATGCATCAGACCTCAATTTTAAGCCGAAGTGGAGTGAAATTTAACATTTGTAAAGCTTTTTTTATGAAAAATTTTGAAATGTTGCTATGCCAACTAGGTTTCCATGGATATTTTTTATTTATTTTATCATGATTGAAACAATGCTAACATAATGGCCTTTCAGATATATATATATATGTATATGTGTATTATTTACTCTGAAGATGGCACAAGACCATGACATTTTTTAGCTCACTTCACATAGAAAATGGTACTATTAATTTATGGAGTCTAACCAATAACTTTTTATCAAAAACAAACGCGGAAGTGTTATTTTGGAACACTTAAACACAAGTTGAGGTGACATTTGATACATTTCACATTTTTCATTTTGAAGTTATATAGTGGCGTCAGTGTCCCATGGACACATATTCCATCGTTATTTAATACTGTATTTGCAAAGTTCACTTTTTTTTTAAATGTAAGCATTGATGTCGTTTTTGTACATTTATTGTGACCAGACAAGTTATACCATTGAACTGTTATAATTTCGTAAAAAAGATCTATGGGACAAAAGTGAGATCGAGCCTAAGCATTCGTTAACATGGATTTAAGTCGATTTAGAAAATAATAATACTCAGATTGAAAGTCAAGTTGTTATAAGCACATTTCTTTGACGTGCATGCACAAGGGGCTTATAAATGTTTGCTTGTTATTCATTATCCGACGTTATTAAAAACCTCTAAAGGCCTTTCGAAAAATGGCATGCAACATTAAGAGCACAAACAAATGAATTTTCACGAAAGTTTAAATGGTAATTAAATACGAAATTATTTTCGTGACCGCATTAACAATATTCAAATCGATACAGTGTAATTTTTTGTCTGGTTTTCATTTCATTACTATGACAATATGTAAGCAATATTAAATAATATCATTCCAATGGCTTTCATAAAAGTTCAAATGTTGACAGATTTCATAATATAAAACTCAGTCTCGTTCCCGCGAGACAACGAATTCGTCAAAATGAGAGGCGGTTGCTTCTGCGTAATCCCATTTGACAACCATGCTGTCGGTAATTTCAAGAACAATTCAAAGAAATTATGGGCCAAAGTCATTCTGACCACAAACAACACATAACACAATTTATTGAGCAAGGAATTATTTCCGTTATTTTTCAGAAGATAATTTGTGCTACATTACGACGGATCACACAGCTCCCTGGGAGTGCGCAAGCGTGTGCAAATACAAAGCGAAGTTGTGAAAGATTTTCTGTATCAACGCTTAATGGTCAGGGGCCAGGATTTCGTAGATGTCTTATGACTACGCCATATCGTAAGATGGTCTTGTCGCAGTCATAAAATATGTTTTCGAAAGGGTCGCAACTTGTGACATGTCATAAAATTTGTCACAAAGTTACGACACCAAAGAAGGTGTCGTAAGATGGTCTTATAATGATCGTATATGTATAGAAGCACTAATAATTCGTTAAGCGGGAATTTCGATGTTCGAAACTTAGGTATTTCTTATTCGTATTAAAATAGAGTAGACCGATAAACTTTTACAATGGTTTTATTGATCCATGTTAATCGATTGTGACATTCTATAATTGATTTACATGTACATGCATGTTACACATGTACAGTAAACGTATATGCATTAATCATTTTTAAAAGTCTATTAAAATTAAAATTAATTAATCTTTCTTTTTTATTTATTTTTTCTTCTTTTAGTTACATGTACTTTTTTAAAAATTAAATTGCATACTTTGTTAAATCATTTAAAATTTCATTATTTGTCATTACTGACTTGCCATTGTCATACGATCGTCGTAACTATGATTGTCTTAGGATACCTTTGTTTTACATTATACGTTACGTCGTAAGACCATCATTACTTAGTCGCAAGTAATTTCATAAGATATATCTTACGATCAATCTTACGATACTTTCGAAAACCTGGCCCCAGTTTTTTAAGTTCTGCAATTGCAATATTTGTACATATTAAAATGCATTTTGCAGCTTTGAGGTGTAATTCATCTCTACTTCATATTAATGTAACAATCACAGTAGCTACATGTATTTACTAGTACACACCGCTTCTTGAAGCAGCAGGAACAGTTTCCCCTATGATTGTTTCAATCATAACTTAATTCTAAAAAGTAGTAGGGCCAATTTCCCCTGTATTTGTTTCACTCTTGACCATTTAATTTTTTTTTATCTTAAACATTTACCTATTTTTTTTTATCGTAAACGATGGTATGCATTTTTATGTTAGTTTAAACATATTTTATTCAATTCAACAAATTGTGAACATATACAAACATCATAATACAAGAAAAGGATTCGGAAACAAGCTAAACATAGCTTATATTAATCCGTTTCCTTGGAATAATCGACGATTGAAATATACATGTCTTACATACTACGTGAAGATTGTACACTATGATGGAAAAATAAGAAATAGAAAAATGTTGAAAAAAGATAGAAAGCTAATGAAATGCAGTTATTTTACAAACAATTAAGTACCTTCTAAAAATCTTTTACTTTTCAAAATAAACATTTGAACAGTCTTGAAAATATTCATATTATCTTCCTGAGTGAGATCCTCTGAACCAAATAAAAGAACATTTATGGTGATAGGAATATTAAAATTCATACTAAAGATAGTTTCATTGCGTAACTGATTATATCTGGAACAATGCAGTAGATAATGCCTAGTTGACTCAACATGACCACATAAACAATTTGGTGAATTAATCAAATTACGTAAAAACAGGTGTTCATTAAGGGAACTACTGTTCATACGCAACCGTGTATGTAAAATCTGACCAATTCTGGATCCCGCATAGTAATGCCTAGGACAAGCTATACCACGCGCTTTAATGTTATTTTTAAATACGTTCAAAGATTTAGAGTTACGTATATCTTGGGGCAGTTTATTCCAAGATCTAATAGTAGACGGTAAAAAATATTCGGAGTAAAAATTTGTTATGTTAAAAAACAGACATGTTATGCTCAGTCATTAATGAAATCAAGTTTTCTACCTGCAAAGGTAGTGTTACTAGGATTTGGATAATTTTTTTTTGGAATATATTGCCAAGAGCTACAGCCAGAGCCAAAACTATTCTACAGTCATAGTAAAGGAGATACACCAACTCACTCACAGCAAAAAAAAATCGTTTGGTTCTGAGTATTCTTCGCACCCAAAAACTCTCACAAAGACGTTTGGCAAATCTGTGTTAAAACTGTCTCTGAAGGCGATATGTAGGTACATTTGTATGTAGCAAAATTTAAAGTAACTTATTTCTTAGTTATTAATATGCTGTTGGCGTGGCCAATGATGCGAACACAGCAATATTAGCCCTTTCGAGAAACTCATTTCCGGTTTCACGATTCTGACTCTAAAATTATAATTTGAAACAAGTTATTTCCCTTAGTTTACTTACTTCCGGCGAACGAAACTTTTTCTAGTCTTAGTATGTAGCACAATATGGCTGCCCCCATTAAACAAATACTTTTCTAAATGACCCATATGTAGAAAATGAATATGCTCCTATAGCGCCCCCTGCGCTCGATATTGTCAATTCTTAAGAGACCACATACAAGACTATGCCCACAGAAATGTTGGCCGTAGGCGATTTTTGTTTAAAATAACCCTAGAAGATCTAGAAGTGAAATGAATACAGGGGAAAATGGCCCAACTTCCTTGAATTTTCACCAATTACTTTAAATGTATTTGTCATATTTCCCATTTTGAAATTTATAATTGACAAATTTTAAAATATTACATTTTTAACCTTTACAGATACGCTTTTAATGCTTGTAACTGCAGTTGTAATGCGCTCAAGTTTTATTCCCTTTTAAGGTCATGAAACTTTTTTCAAATGGCGACTTTTTTGAAAATGACAAAAATTCAGGAAAAAATTGTTTTACTCTTTACTCTTCAGTATTTAAAGAAAATAGTTATTTAAGGAAAATACGGTGTATTTTATTTTTATGATAACGTGAGAGTGAGCTTACGCTTTCGACAGTTGCCGAGATTAATCTAGAAAATGTTTGCCTTTCTTGTAAAACTGACATTGAACACCAGTAGTAAAGAAAAAACAACTGTCTTTACTTAACTGAATTCAACATGGGTTTGCTTTACCTAACACACATTCAGCCGAGCTACCGTACTCCACTCAAACGATCATGTTGACAAAAGTGTTCGTATGGCATTAATTACACTTAAGAAATGGTCTACATATCTGAATTAAAGAGCTTACTTCTCGCTTATCATTTCTAATGCAAACCGATAAAATCCAGCATACCATACATTACACCTAGGCGTAAAATTTGGAAAGTCGAAAATGAGTTCAAAATCCCAAACGTGCATAAACAAAACATATAAGAATCTATAAGACCAACTTCGCTTGAATGCAATGAACATTTAAGCTATCCTTATAAAAAAAAAATAATTAACTGTCAATTTAAAACACATACACTTATATATCTGAAATAATGTCGATGCCAAAGAAACTTCAACGGGGCAATAAGTTAAGGACATATCATCTTTGTGTCAGTAATATTAACATGGTACCAAATTCATCATTGCAAAAAGCGATTATATAAGTTTAGTGTGAATCGATTTAACATTTACAATCAAATAAAAATGATGCTGGGTAGTTGGGTTGTCAGTACCCTTGTATTAAACAAACCACCTCAAGAAACAAATTTTGGGGTGAGGAATAGAAACGTCTGTGGCTTGTTGATCACCTTCTCAACAAAGCCCCGGAATGAACTTTGTTGAATCTTACGTAAATACTTGGCATTTCCTTAACTGATAGAAAATTTGATTATTTAATGCACAATCCACGTATATCGAGGTCTACCAACTTTAGGAAAGAAAACCAAAATTAAATACTAGTACACGTCAAACAGTAAACAACGTTATAAAATAAAATCAAACTCCAAGATTTGGGAAACCTATATCAGACTTAAATAATTCACCTTAAAACATTCCCGCTAACAGACTTTGCTTTCAAAAAGGTTACCTTGGGCTAACGCGGTTCTACTTGTACTCCTTTATTCAGCATTTTTTATTTATCATTTATTCACTTTTTTTTCGAAATAAAAATCATTTTGTAAAGTATATTGCTGCGCATGAAATTTCCATAATCGGTTACTATTTCACAAACTGAATTCACTGACTTCCATGAAGTTTTTTCGCTGCAATAAGGGTATGAATTGAATTGAATAACAATCCAAAGATACCAATATTAGATATAGTAAATTTATACTATGCTGTATACGACGCATTTCAAGGAGTTACCTCTCATCAGCAGCATTAAAACCGAAACATTTGGAAGACCAAAAAACCAAACTTATATTACACAAGAAGTACTCAACCAAAAATACCGAAATAGGAAGCCAAATTTCAGCTAAGGAGATCTACCATGTGCAATACAAGGAATGAACCCTTAGTATTTCTATTATTTTTGAATTTTGCTAAATGCTGGTAATTTCTGTAACAAATCAATGAATAATCATGTCAGACAAGTCTGACGACTGGGTTAGCGAATACCCTCGGGGACCTAGGGTCCACCAGCAGAGGCATCATCCCAGGAGTTTCAAAATAACAATCCAAAGATACCAATATTAGATATAGTAAATTTATACTATGCTGTATACGACGCATTTCAAGGAGTTACCTCTCATCAGCAGCATTAAAACCGAAACATTTGGAAGACCAAAAAACCAAACTTATATTACACAAGAAGTACTCAACCAAAAATACCGAAATAGGAAGCCAAATTTCAGCTAAGGAGATCTACCATGTGCAATACAAGGAATGAACCCTTAGTATTTCTATTATTTTTGAATTTTGCTAAATGCTGGTAATTTCTGTAACAAATCAATGAATAATCATGTCAGACAAGTCTGACGACTGGGTTAGCGAATACCCTCGGGGACCTAGGGTCCACCAGCAGAGGCATCATCCCAGGAGTTTCAAAATAACAATCCAAAGATACCAATATTAGATATAGTAAATTTATACTATGCTGTATACGACGCATTTCAAGGAGTTACCTCTCATCAGCAGCATTAAAACCGAAACATTTGGAAGACCAAAAAACCAAACTTATATTACACAAGAAGTACTCAACCAAAAATACCGAAATAGGAAGCCAAATTTCAGCTAAGGAGATCTACCATGTGCAATACAAGGAATGAACCCTTAGTATTTCTATTATTTTTGAATTTTGCTAAATGCTGGTAATTTCTGTAACAAATCAATGAATAATCATGTCAGACAAGTCTGACGACTGGGTTAGCGAATACCCTCGGGGACCTAGGGTCCACCAGCAGAGGCATCATCCCAGGAGTTTCAAAATAACAATCCAAAGATACCAATATTAGATATAGTAAATTTATACTATGCTGTATACGACGCATTTCAAGGAGTTACCTCTCATCAGCAGCATTAAAACCGAAACATTTGGAAGACCAAAAAACCAAACTTATATTACACAAGAAGTACTCAACCAAAAATACCGAAATAGGAAGCCAAATTTCAGCTAAGGAGATCTACCATGTGCAATACAAGGAATGAACCCTTAGTATTTCTATTATTTTTGAATTTTGCTAAATGCTGGTAATTTCTGTAACAAATCAATGAATAATCATGTCAGACAAGTCTGACGACTGGGTTAGCGAATACCCTCGGGGACCTAGGGTCCACCAGCAGAGGCATCATCCCAGGAGTTTCAAAATAACAATCCAAAGATACCAATATTAGATATAGTAAATTTATACTATGCTGTATACGACGCATTTCAAGGAGTTACCTCTCATCAGCAGCATTAAAACCGAAACATTTGGAAGACCAAAAAACCAAACTTATATTACACAAGAAGTACTCAACCAAAAATACCGAAATAGGAAGCCAAATTTCAGCTAAGGAGATCTACCATGTGCAATACAAGGAATGAACCCTTAGTATTTCTATTATTTTTGAATTTTGCTAAATGCTGGTAATTTCTGTAACAAATCAATGAATAATCATGTCAGACAAGTCTGACGACTGGGTTAGCGAATACCCTCGGGGACCTAGGGTCCACCAGCAGAGGCATCATCCCAGGAGTTTCAAAATAACAATCCAAAGATACCAATATTAGATATAGTAAATTTATACTATGCTGTATACGACGCATTTCAAGGAGTTACCTCTCATCAGCAGCATTAAAACCGAAACATTTGGAAGACCAAAAAACCAAACTTATATTACACAAGAAGTACTCAACCAAAAATACCGAAATAGGAAGCCAAATTTCAGCTAAGGAGATCTACCATGTGCAATACAAGGAATGAACCCTTAGTATTTCTATTATTTTTGAATTTTGCTAAATGCTGGTAATTTCTGTAACAAATCAATGAATAATCATGTCAGACAAGTCTGACGACTGGGTTAGCGAATACCCTCGGGGACTTAGGGTCCACCAGCAGAGGCATCATCCCAGGAGTTTCAAAATAACAATCCAAAGATACCAATATTAGATATAGTAAATTTATACTATGCTGTATACGAATGATTGATTATACTATGCTGTATACGAATGAATGATTTATACTATGCTGTATACGAATGATTGTTTTCGCTGCCCCAGAAAAGTCTTTAGAGTTAGGATCAGCACGAAATCTATAGAAACGGTCTTTTATGCAGATGAAGCGTGGCATTGTCCAAATACGTTATCAACTCTGGTCCGCGATCGACATTTCCGTCTGATGTCCTGACAGCCGATACTCACCTCACAATTAGTATTTGAGCCACAAGGGCTCATTGCAGGTACATATCATATTGAATGAAAAAAATGTTCAATAAAGTTTTCAATTTGAATATGCATCGCCTCAAATTCAAAGAGGAAATAACTCCCACATTTAGAATCGGAGTCGTCAAAACGTTTTAGGTTTATAAAAAAGTTCATAGATCAGTATTTGTAACTACACATGAATCTGCCATGATATGCGAATTATGCGTTGATCAAAAACTGCACATTCAGAATGAATGTGAACGCAAATTGAAGGAAATTTTTCTGAGCTAAATTTAATAGCTATGATTGATGGTGCAAATTGAATTTATGTCCAGTATAATACTGACATTTTATTTCTTGATAATTAAATTCATTAAACATTCAGACTGTAGTTTGGCCAAAAATCAATATTGCAGTTTCCATTGAGTACTTTTTGAATTTAAATTAAAAGCAATTTATGCGTCAAAATTGATAGACGTGCTGTGCAAAATGCAAAGAAACGTCAAATATTTTAATTATAGTTTTTGACGTGGAGCTAGTCACGAATCCAATGTAAAAAATTGATTAAGTGTAATAACTCTTTTCAAATAATAAATCTGTCATTATAATTTTACATGTAATAATATTTCCTTTTCAAAATAACACAGAAAGGCATATTTGACAATATACGACTGGAACATCTATTATCCAATTTCCAGTAAATCTTTACCATTCATTATACACGACTAAACCAAATGTCTCAGAAATTACAATTTGATTAGCCAATTACAGCAAGTTCAGCCAATAAAATGATGGATATTGAAACGAAATATAGTGCAAATACTATTACTTGTCAGTGCCATTTAATAAGCAATATGTTACGTTTCATATTGTTACTGGGCTTAGCCTCCAAAAGCATACGCATGAAGAAATAATCCATGAATATAGCATTATCGATTTTCCGATTCCAAGATGGACACGCTAAGAAGATAATTCGCCTGAACCATTTTCTTCCCTGATTTGCTCCGAGGAATGGAAACCATTGAAATAGTGATTGTTTCCTTGTGTATCTGTCTGCAGTTGTGTTCGTAAATTCTTCGATATTCATCGACCATTACTAAATACTTATTAGGTTTTGATTTAGTTAAGGTATTCTTGGAAATGTGAGTATAATATAGTGTGGTTATACGATCATTAGAAATTCCATAATAAAAGGATGTAACAGGAATATTGTTTTAACATTTTATCTACATAACAGACGATTATCCAGCGAATGGAAGGAAGTGAAATTTGTCGTCTGCTTGGCTTTGATTCTGAAATCTCGCTCATGCTGAATATAAATTTAATGGATGATTCTGAAGGGGTTTTCGAAAGGTGCTATAATATTCCACGTGCCAATTCTTTTAGTTTGGAATTAACATGGACTGTTGTACAAAAAAGCGATTGTTCATGGTCATGACCAGTGTTTGTGCATGTGCAGCTTTTGGGTTGTTGGCAATTTCAGTGGCAACAGACTATTGGTTGTTCACGAGCGATTTGCAGCCACCAAAGGGAAACGCTACAAAAGGTGTATATAAAAACCACTGGTCTGGCCTTTGGCGGAAATGTACGGTTACCGGTAAGAATTTTGCTATTGGTGTCGTCTGCTATTTGTCTTGTATATTGTAACGTAGTTGTAATATATATTGTAATAATATAAGATTAAAGTGCAATCGCTCTTTTCTTTATTATTTTTGTTTGTTTGAAAAGAAAATCGTTAAAGCCCACTATTCAGATTTCATTTTGTCCAATTGTCCATTTTTTCTGTACTAAAGTCAACTCACATGTTATGAAGCCTTTAGTTCAATACAATTTTTATTCATCTTTTTCACAATGTATTTCTTAAGCATGTCGGTAGCCATTTATACAAATGTACCTATTTGCCTAGGTTGTAATTGACGAAAAAGATATGTAAACTATATATATTCCACTTGTAGTCTATCCCAAATGATTATTCAATGTCATTACCATATGGAAATCAGTGATTTTATGAGCAAAAATACCAACTGGTCGGCGTGTTAAACGGAAATTTAATGGACAGCATTAATTTAAGTAGCACGCTTAAAACCTATTTTCTATTTCATGGGTTGACTTAAAATGAAGACAAAATGGTAAACCAAAAAAAAAAACAAAAACAAAAACAAAAAAACAAAAAACAAAAAACAAAATACAAAAAAAAACAACAGAAGATGATGTTGTACGTGAAGTTTTATTATTAATAGATCAAGAAAGGGTAAAAATATTTGTATTTCGGGATTATTAGATTGATCTTTTTTCTATATTTATAGAAACATGTCGTGTTCAAGAACACAAACATTGGATTATTTGATTCAATTATATATCTATATATGTCTGAATGACGTTAGTTAAAAGACAAAAGGTCCAATTAACTCTTATTACAATCATCGAACATAGCTGTAAAAATGAATTCAGACTGACCGTTTTTGCAATGCGATAAGCGACAGCTAAAGACAAAGATGGGTCGCTGAAACCAAGAAGAGAAAAGAAAAGGATACATTTGTTTTAAATTTTGAAATGTTGGTTATAAAACAAGAAGTTATTTTGTAAAAGGCTATTAACTTTTATTATTCTAAACAATGAAAGTAGTTTTTAGATTTTTTTTTCTAACGAATCTAGAAGACAGAGAGGGATGGACCTTATATTTTATGCGCCGCCTGATTGTCAAACATATTTTAATTCCTCTACAAAACGTTAAAAATGACTGGGGAAATATTTTCCGCTGCGCTAGCTTCACTTGAAATGTACATCCGAAGGAAGGCCGCCAAAGACAACGAGGATTAAACTTCCGGATCCCAGATTACAATGTTAGCAATGAAAAAATCCGGTTAATAGTTTGGCAATGTACCGGGGATTTGCGAGCGGGCGAGCTGACGAGAAAATATGGTTTGCTGTTAATTTGACTGTTCATTTCATTTTTTATTTTATTTCAATAAAACAGATTCATACCAGAAAACGAAGAACATGTATTTAAGGATAATTTATCAAGGCTATTGACATAACAGAACATTGGTGGTTACTCCTCGGTATACAATTATGGGCGAGAGAAAAAATACCCTCAACGCTGAAGATCAGTGACGTACCCGAAGTAAATAGAGGACAGATACACTTACCATAAAATGCATGTTTTGTATAGCGCGGGCGATTTTTACTATCCACGCTTTTGACAATAGAAAGGAAGTCCTTTACTACGAGAATACGTTACCTTGAACGGCAGTCGAACTAACATTAGTAAAAATCACGTGCTAATGCAAACCTTTTGTGGTAAACTCCAATCTCCACAAATAAACATTGACATTGTGAAGCTATTTCTTTCTCGATGATAATACAAGCATTTATATTGCTGTCAAGTTAGAATGGTTCAGACATTAAATTCTCATATCTGAAGTGAAATTTCAAAAACTTCCCAGCCATTAACGTTTAAAAAAATATTTAAGTTGATAAAATCGGTAAAATATCTTTGAAATAAATAAGAGCTGAATGCTTTGTAATGGACTTTGGAATTCCTCGGTAACTGATTATAACGATTGTTTATGAGTATCACGGGTATTGAAGAGATAATAAAGGAATAATTGTATTTGTAAAGTCATTAACTACATCGGGAAAAAGCAAATACTATGACTCATCTTCCGGTAAGGTCTATATCTCTCTGTATTTGGGATTTAAGATATATGTAAGGGAGCAACCATTCTGATTTTTAAGGAGGGGTGCCAAAGATGGAGTTCGAGAAAGATATGGTCCAAAATATCTCTTAAAAGCCATTCAAAAAAAATAAATTGAAAAAAAGTAGGATTGAATATATAAATAAAGGTCATAACAAAGGTACCGTACTCCAAGGTGTATTCAATAGGGAGGGGAAAGTCTACAAATACTGAAAAAATCGAAAAGAAGGTCAACCGTACCAACCAGCGGAACAACTGGAAAACAACTCTCATATTCCTGATTCAAAAAAAAAGGTGGGTTAAACCAGGTTTTACGGCTAGCCAAACCTATATAACATGCAGTAAAAAAAGGTAATATTTTTACAACACAACACCCCCCCCCCCCCTTCCAACGTACGTATGTTGCCTATAGACCTATAATTACGGTGCAATCACTGTACACGTACCGTATGTCAAATAATTCTTCATGCTATCATTCATATAAACAGGGTTTGACATAGAAAGATAACGTGCGGTATCCATGTTAATAGTAGAGGGAATTTGACTATAGATATCACGAATAATAATAATAATAATAAATAATAATAAAATTGAAAAATAAAGAAAAAATCCAGCCATTATCCGATTCTTAAGAAATAACTCAATCTTGAATTCAGTCTTTTCACGGCAATAAGTTTATTTCAGATTAGAAAATGAGGAGGATAGGGCTACTGCGTTGGGAAGTACATGTACATGACTTTATAACACTATAACTCGCGAGAACGTTAGTATACGTGTGTAATTTGTTTTAACCACAGTAATAGTACAACGGACAAATATTTTCATCTTCTGCGTTATAATTTTTAAAGTAAAAAAGAACTATGATTATTTTTCTGTATTAGAGCCTTTAACCCGATAGACCAATAAATACTTAACTGTCACAATGTTCTATTGGAACGTTTCACATTTCCTTTTTTTGTTCCGCCCGGAACTTATTTACTACCGGAATAAATGGACGTGCCTTCACAAAGGGAAATGATGTTACAGTTTATGGCATGAAAAATGACATTTTTTTGTACACAAATTTCTTTTTAGCTGTTAACTTAACTTTTATTTTATTAGACGTTTGGCTAATGTAATCATCATTCGACTTGATAGCAAAGATTGTTATGTAACAGACATCATAGCCCTCCTTAAAATATATATTATTGCTAATAAACACGAAAAGTGGAATCAAATACTAATGAAAAATGTACTTTTTCAGTATAATTTGCGTATCTACACAGTTTATTGATTAGAGTGAAGGTTTTAAAACATGCAAAAACCATGTGACGCCTATTCCGGAACCGTGTTAAAATTAAAATCTTAACTTCCGGTATATAATGATCGATGTTCACTTAAAATTAAAAGCCGGAATTTCGCCTCAGATTTATGTAAATAAATATTATTTAAATGATCGCTGGTTTAAGCTTTAGTTTAATGTTTAGGTTGTTCTGGCCTCGACTTATATAATACTTTTCCTCAATAGACAGAATAAATTAAAAATTGTAAATATTCCTAGAAAGCAAATCTATATACATAATGTATATGGTGCATCTTTACAGTCTGTGGTATATATCTTTTTATAATTAATATTTCTTTGAAACTGCAATTTTGCGATCTGCATTTAGTTGCACCTGTCAGGAAAGGGGAATAATATAACATTTTACCAACAGACAAGAATAGCCAATACATATCGATGTATAGGAAGAAAGAATACTTCTCGAAATAAAAAAAATGATCAAAACGGCAATTTTGGTAAATAAAATAACATTCAAATGTTCCATTTCTATCTTTTAACAGACCAGTCAATTTAATACGGAATCTATTACAGTACATTTATCAATTTTCTCTACAAAACTATCGGCTCTATTTGATGGCATGTCATATCCATGCTTGTCCATGGAATAATATGAAGATTTTTATTGATTTTGATATCCATTTATTAGACATGCATTGTATACAACGTCTGAAAGCATGCGTTTGAGTAAATAAAGATGGCGGGATTGTAATTGACGTCTGCAATTAGAGGTCATATTACCGTTAATGGTGATTTTCAGAATGATATATGGATTTATAGCTTTATTAAACAACAAAATGGCATTTTAGAATTCCTTATTTTCATACTAAATTTGTGAAATGATACAATATAATTGTAAAGTAAATTGTCATTGTTGAATCTTTCCCTTAATTTTATCTGATCACTATCAATGAAATTTACAAGATAATGGAAGGCATTATTTCAAACAAGACTTTATAATACGGTCTACATTAAAATATTGTTTAAACACAGTATTGTCTAGATGTTAGATTATAATCAATAATAAGTTTGTGAGCAAATGAATTTTATTTGTAGTCGATTATAGAATCATTGATGATAACCGGATGTTGACATGTGACGGATGATGTTAACCTACCTGCTTATGATTACCTTTCCTGAGCACCAAATGTCACTTCCGGTTTTTTGGTGTGTTTAATTCTTTTATTCTCTTTGCAGAATTTGTTCCTTGTGTAATGATTTGGGCGATTCTTTGGCCATGTCTTTCGACATTCCCGTAATTGTTGCAAAACAACTTTTTTTTTACACTAATGTACTTTTCGATAAATTATTTTCAATCACAATAGAAACACAGAAAAAATCATTGCCGAAATAATGCATGCAGCCACTTAGAACATTTAAAATGGTGCAGTTACATGAGTGATGTGTTTTTTATATAGCAATAAGTCCGATCAATTTGCATGTTATATAACTATCTATTGCATAATTTTCACATCTGCTTTAATGGATGAATTGTATTAACCTAAATAATTCTTATGACATTTTTCCGACTTTATCTCATTAACCATCCATTCAAAACCATCAACATACATTTCCTACCAATTTATTTTCGTACTGACAAAACGGCTACCCTTTCCAATATATAGCAATATATATTGTCCAGTTTCAAAGTAAGTTTAGCAAAAACTAAAATTATTGCGACATAATTGCTTTTTATTGATAAAATATATTTTTAAGTTATTCCAATTATGAAATCATGTCATCTGTACCAGTTGCCAAATATCATTACAATATTACAGTAATTGGTTTTAACTACATGTATTGTTTAAATAAGTAAAGTCAAGACAGATTGTGAATCGGTTTCGTAAATATTCTTCCACCTTCACAAGTCTGATAAACATTTATGACCTTGTCATATACTTCACGTAAGTTTTGATACTTTATATATATATATATGTACATTTAATAAAAAGGACAAATATACCTAAGGAGCAATCAAAAAAACGTAATCCATTGGACAGACAAACCCGGGAAGACAAACGAACAACCACAAGCACAACAAATAAACACAGAAAACTAAAAACAATGAACAACACGAACTCCTATAAAAACCAGGAGTGAACCCAGGTGCTCCGGAAGGGTAAGCAGTTCCTGCTCCGTATACGGCACCCGTCGTGAAGTTCAACAAAGTCAATCCGGTGGAAGTCACAAATCGTAGGAGGCACATGAAAGGTTACGACAGTGGGAACAGGTCCAACATCATCTTAGATATTGGAACACTGTAATGGTCAATCAATTCATGATGACGACCGTAAAATTTCTTAAGTGATGACATCAACTTATCCCTGATAAAACCCTGGTTAAAAAGCTTTTGTGACAGCAGTAATCCTCTTTGTCGAAAGTCAGGGTAACTCACGCATGCCCTTGAAAATCGGATAAGCTGAGAAACGTAGACGCCATATGCAGGCGATGCTGGTATATTGCTACTTAAGAAGGGAAAATTAACAATAGGAAAGTTGAAGTCATCACGTTTGTCATAAAGTTTTGTCTTCAAACGTCCCTCATAGTCTATTTCAAGAAATAAATCCAAATATGAAGCGGACTTTGGTGTATCTGTAGTATCCTTAATTTCAAGCTCACTGGGGTAGATAAGATGTAGAAAGTCTTGGAATTTGTCGTTATTTAACGACAACACATCATCTATATAACGAAAAGTGAAATTAAAGGATTGGGCTTCCGTAATCCTTTAATTTAATAAATTATTGAAAAAAAATTAACTTAGGTTATCTAGTGACACGTCCCCTTTCCCCTCCACTGAGACATTAGCATGTATTTTAGTAGAAGTTTTTTGGTCGCATCACATCTGTGCCTTTGAAATTCAAAGAACAATTTCTTACACGGTACCCAGCTTACCGCCCACTGTATGCTTTCTTGGTTTTCCTTTTTACCTCACTGAGGTTAACATAAGATCCTATGGGAAATAAATGCAAAAATCATATCGAGAACGGCTGAATTTTAGAATATGCTTACCTGTAAGTAGAAGGACCTTGATGCAGAAAAATTGGGTCCCTACACGGCTTACCACACTCCATAATATACATTTAGGGAGAAGCGACTTCTCGGGGGTACATCAATAAAAATGGCTTTCATGCTAGGTGAGCGATACAGGCTCAGACCTCTGAGCCTCTAGTTGCACTTGACCTTTCATACAGCTTCTAAAGAACTCCGAAGGTCTTAAGCCCCGTTCACATGGACCCGACATACAAAGGGGTGTAAATTGGCACATGTGCAAAATTTACACTTGTTATGTTATAGATGTTACAGATGCGGGCAGTGGCAACGAAATCCTAACGTATAATGTCATAATTTCCCGGACTTCAGAATAAACATCCAAAACAGGGATATAAACAATCACAAGGTAGATAACTTGAGAGATAGGAACATTTATCAGGTAAATAATACTGATGACCTGTATAAGATTTCAGACCAAAATATTACAAAAAGAAGATGTTAATTTATAAGAAATTGTCTAAAAAGAAAGGCATACAAACATCCGAAGCACAGAAGGATCCCATGTTGGAGGTAGAAACTTCTATGTCTCTATAAACGGCACTAAAGGATATTGTTGATAATTTTTTACAAGACATCAGCATAAGCAAAGGCACAGATATTCAGACTTCTGTTCTGGTGAATATTGTATAACTTTTTTTTTTAAAAAATTCTTAAATTTGTAATTACTACACATTTATGAGTGATAATGTCAATGTTTCCTATTTGTAACACCAGAAATGCAACACTGATATCAGCCCACCATGTATAAGTATTGCACTTCCGGTATTTACAATATGATTCAAGTCACTTCAATCGGGACCGATGATATAATTAATGTAACACAAAATATATGTTTTTGATAGGCATTTTCATCACAACACTGAGGTAATTTTAACATTCCACATGACTGTATAGTTTAGCTGTGAATTTGAATATAAGATTTGCATCCATTTTATTCTGCTTAAAAGCGAATAAATGCATTTAAAAGAAGCTAACTGTAAAGATTGTGAAATTCGAAATCGACATTTTATTTGATATGCATGATCAGTTAACATTTTTATGTTGAAAGTAACAAAATTACAGTACGCGTTTACACCATTGACTTGTAATTGGACTTTAAAAATAGACAATGTCGTAATTGTTTTGGAATTTGAATAATATATAAAGGAGTGATTTTGCGTTGATTAAATTCTTACAATCTCGCTGCATTTTCTAATCCAACTTTGGGTCGATAAACTAATTTGTGTCCTCAGTTAAGAGGCTTAATAAAGGACACTAGCCACTTATATCATTAGAAATTGATTACTGGTCGCTTAAATTGTTAGAAATTGATTAGTAAAGGTAATATAAGGCCGGGGTGTGCAGTGGTTTATCGACGAAAAATCGTAACATTTGATTTAAATAATTAGATTCACTGAATAGTCTTGTTTTTCATGCTGTGAGCAATTCTGCAACGATGCGTCATTGGTCGATACTGTGTACACTGACCACATGTACTTATGGGAATTATTTTTCTCTTAAGATTTAATTAAGCTGGATAAACATTTTTCCTTTACACGATATATTTTTCATTGGATGACTAACTTTATATTTTAATTTGAAAAGTATAAATTTTATCACTTTGTATTATCAACTTGAAATTAAAAATTGAATTTACAATTTAAATTTCATTGCTTGATCAGTTATTTTTTTACATTGTAACGTTATAAAATCAGCTATGTAGTTACACTTTCTTAAAAATCGAGAAAATCATAAATTTTAACAAAGCTGTGAATCCAAATCAATGACATTATTTAATATTTTTTATCTTTCCAAAATGGGAAAAAAAACAGAATTTAATATCTCGTAAAATCAACTTTCAATTTTTGATGGTCCATTGAGTCCAACTCATTTATCAAGAATAAAGCAGAAAAGTTCCATTCGAGTAATCTGTGCAGATTTCCCAAGGGGCAGCAAGCTAAAACAATATAATGTGTTTTTAATCTAGTTTAGTGAACTTCTTTCGTAATGCTGCTTCATGGCTTGAAGCCACTATATCACACTACGGTCATTATCTGGTATATTGATTTTACAGCAGCGGAAAGGTTGTCCTAATAGTAGGTGTTCCACGTGTTTCAACTTCATTTTAAGTGCTCCGAGGTACAAGGAGTGATTTGCAAGATGATCGACTGGCATCGCTGCCCCCATAAAGCTATATAGGAGTGAATTTCACTTTAAATTACCAATTTCTTAGAAAAAAATATGTTTATTTAGTCCATCTTTTTGTTTTCTCAAATTCATTTGGCCGTTGAGTTGATACCATACTCAAAATTTTGAATTTGTCATACATCGGCTTATTTTCTTTATAAATAAATCAACATGATGTTGTTTTTATAGTGTCCAAATAGGGAGAAATAATTTGATTTTATACCGGGGATGGACAAGTAAGTGATTTCGCATTTGTTTTGAAGCAACCGTGATCCTTGATATATTTTTTTGATTGGCTTGCCTTTTGCCTGCCTTATTGCAACAATTTACAAGTTGTTTCCAAGCAAAAATCAAATCCTATTTTATTTTTCACAACATACGCTTTAAGTATTAATTTTTATCACCAAATTTGAAGACTGCTTTTTACCACTTTCCTAATATGTAGAGACAAACACTCGAGGTATAATAAAAACTGACAGGGGAAATGAAAAAGCGCTACAGAAAGATTTAATGTTAAATTATAGCAGTAGGTTCTGCAGGGCAAAATCTGGTACAATGGAGCTTATCAAATCAACCGTTTCTATTCCGGTTGCTGTTACAGAATTGAAACAATTGGAAAGATTGTTAGAGGGGTTCCTATCAAAATTTTATAACCCTTAAAATTTTCAGAAAACTGACAATAATTGGAACACAAAAAGCTATTTACTAACTTGTCCGCAATATAAGGATCTTAGACGACAAAATTTAAGCTTTAGATTTCAGTGTTAGCTGCATTTCTATTGGTCAATGCCTAGATTAAAAAAGTTCACATGTCGATAAATTCCACTTGATGACTGGATATATAGCACAGCATTAAGTTGCCAACAAGGTCCCTTTAATTATCATTTCTTTTGAGAAAGTTTTAATTGTTTAGAAATATATTGATACTTTGAAAGCGAAACGGCCGATTTAATTAAAAGTTGAAATTGGATTTTACCCTAAATCACCAATGTTTGACAATTTCAAAACATAATTCGACAACAGGGAGCTTCACAACTCTCTGAAAAAGTCAATTCTATTTTTACGAAGCTTACAAAACTGATCTTAAGTCAAATATTGTAAGGGAGGGACTTATTAATTTTATTTGTTATTTTCCTGATTATAAATAACCCTTTTCTCATCATGTCTCAGATCTACTCCACTATATTATACATCGATATACCAGGAACGAAGGGATAGTTTTGACACGGTATCTTATATTTCATAGCAATAATTGGATATTGTGATTTATAGGCGCTAAGGCTCATAATACGAGGCAAATATCAGACAAATGCACGACCCAAAACTCGTAAACAAAGCCATTATGGGCAAGTACGAAACTACGGCTTGATGATATTAAGTCGAAAAATGTTAAAACGTCAAATATCGTTTCAATATCATAACTGCCATATTTATGTGTATTGGATAGCAATCAGCAACCATCTTCGTATTGATTTTCTGTAAAGCTGTCGGTTGTTTTATCTGCTTCCGAGTAAATTGTTTATTCACTTTGACTTATTAATGTAGATATTTGCAGTAAATTATATTGAAATATGCCCAAGGGCTAGAGTGCACGAGCACTTTAATTAGAATTATTTATTCAATTAATTACTGATTATTGGGATTGTCGGAAAATAATGTTTAAATTTACAGCTGTATGACAAGGTTTATTTGCGAGAAAATACTTAAGAAAAATTGACAAAATTTAATACATCTTCCCATGAAATTTCATGACATTGAGTTCGTAAAATATTTTAAATCCTTCGAAAAACCAGAATTCCCCCTTTAAATTAAATTTAATTTAAGGAAAATTTTAGAAAAAAATAGTCGCCATGGTAAAATTTCTGAAAATCATACCTTTATTCAGACAAAAAGGACAAGAACACTCCAAATTGGGGAGAGCTTACTGCTTATAATCTTGAAAGTTTTCTAGTAACATCAGCTCCTCCTAAAGGGTAAACTTGTGCAGCTCTGTTTACTCTTGGACCCATCCCTTTACATGTGGGTAAATCTGGTGAGGTGTTCGAGTCCGGTGAAATGACAAGTAAGGTGTGAAATCTACACGTAACTGAAGATGGTTAGGCATTATGTTCTTTTTTAACCGAACACAAAGCATTTCTTTTCTATACTGGGCTAAATGATACAAGACAGTTTCCATTGGTATGGCGAGCTAACATTGTCAGTCACCGAATTTAATTTATGAAATAATATATAAATATTTCAAGTGCTATAAAATGTCAGAGAAAATAGTCCAAGAAATCCATTCACACTTTCATTAACATCTCCAAAAAACCATTCTATCTCGTATAAAACTGCATTTAACATCTGCAATCTACAAAATAATGATAAATACTATAGAAACGAAAAATTATATGTGCCAGGAGACATCTGTTGGGCTCCGTGGAAGATAGGATATTTGAATGTTTTGATGGTTTCGATTACCAACATCTGAGTTATGCACAGTGTGATGAAATCATGAAATGTCGCTTTAAGACATCATTAAAATTATGGTTGAAACATGATAAACATGTATGCAATCATCCGGCGCATTTTCTGTCACTGCCCTTTTTTTAATAAAATAAAATTAAACTGAAACTTCATGATTTTGAAGAGCAAATTACGTGCTGTGTACAGGACAAATGCAAACTCTCGAATGAGTTATATTCCCGCCTTTGGTAAATCTCCTGGGTAGAAACTACCGTCCGTAACACTGACCACTGCTCTACAGATTTAGCCATGTACCGAAAAGAATTAATTTATATATCCGATTTAGTGTTAATTCCAACTGTACAAGACGTGAAATCTAAATGAACATATTTAAACTCATGGAAGAGCCGCTGAAATAAAAAGTTGAAAATTGGTCAAATTTAGGAGTGCTAATTCATATAAATAAGTACAAGTGTTTGCCAATATTTCGATGATTTTTTTTCCAGATTTTTTTTTAATTTGCAGTTTACTTTGACCATGAAAAAGATATGTTTATGTTTGCCAGGGTCCAAAACAAAATGATTCAATTATATTTTTAACATGAAATTCACAATAAATTAATTGTGTCTCGGACATACTATTAAGTTTTATAACAGTCATCGGAAAGCTATGAAAGGGAAGTTTGATATTTATTCCGCTTCTTTAAATAAAAAAGACGATTTGTTGATTATAGGGTATTTTACTGAAACGAGATAATTTAAATTTAATCAGATTTGATAATGACTTAAATTGGAAGGTAATACTAGCTTTAAATTTATTAATTCCTGTATTTCAATTAAAGATATTCAGGAATAAAATAGAATGTTTAAGTTCTTTGAAATAGTAGGTTTTTGTCACGATGTTCGTGCAAATCAAGCCCCCTAAATGGGAATTAGAATTCAGCATAGGATAATCCAACATTTACTTTTAAAGTTAATAATTTCAATTTCATGCAGTTTAAGTAGTAATTTACAAGAAAATGTATGACATTAATTGAAACACACGGAGACTTTTCTGGGAAAATTATTGTTAACTTTGACCTTGGGATTTATCGATTACGCTAGAGAGAAGACAAATGGTCTTGTTTGTGACTACAATGCAGAAACATCATTAATCCGTAATTTGATGTATTTAATGGTGAAGTCGACAATGATCTCTGAAATCCATTCAAATTCCAGTAATCTCACGTGAGAAGGAAAGCAGTACATGGTTTCAAAATAAAAAAAAAAAAAAAAATTGCTACCAGCCTTGGTAGCCCTAATTTAAAACGTTTGAAATCCGGAATCCGACTTGATGAGTTATCGGGTAAAAAACCAGACTTTTGATTTTCTTCTCTACTAAGTAAAGTCAAGAAATACCAAAGGGATATTCGAAGGAGAGAAAAATCGTAACAGCGAAGACAAGATCAAAACAATAAATGCACTACAATCAAAAACTAAAAACATATGAACAACATGGACCACACCAAAAAACCGGGGGTAGACTCAGGTGCTCCGGAAGAGTAAGCAGTCTCTGCTTCTTGCAGGACACCCGCCATGCTGCCCATGTCAAATCCGGTAAGATAATATCAATGAAACAGGTCCATTTGCATTTGGGAAACGGTAGTACATAACCACCAAAATAGATAACAGGAACGGCCAGCAATGACATAACAATTAATCAACGCCACCCAACAATGCCCAAAAGACAAAACAAGGATAAAAATAGACTACAGAGGGTTAGGATAGTCTGACCTGGTACAGAGACTTAACCGAGGGCACATGTTTTGTATAAAGCGAAAATAGTAAAAGCAAGCGCACGCTATATGCATTTAATGGGGGCAGCCATATTGTACTACATATTAAGGCTAGAAAAAGTTTCGTTCGCCGGAAGTAAGTAAACTAAGGGAAATAACTTGCTTCAAATTATAATTTTAAAGTCGGAATCGTGATACCGGAAATGAGTTGGAAAGGGCTAATATTGCTGTGCTCGCATCATTGGCCACGCCAACAGCATATTAAACATTATGAAGTTGAGCTTCTGAGACCAATGCCTATCAGTATACACTCTAAGATGGGATGTAATCTAGCATACAAATGTATACAATGCTAGCACTAGTGTAGTTGGAATTGTGGAAATGTCATTGTTGTTAAATGTATTTGTGTTAACATTTATACACTAGGGTTATGTTCAGTGTCTGTTACTTCCATCACTCCAAACGTTTTACGGTCGTCATCACGAATTTATTAGCCGATACATGTACGAACTTTTTATCTCGTGCATGAGTTAGATTTCAGGTCTTTCTGGAATTGACACATCACCGGACTTGACACCTCACCAGACTTGACACTCACTTTCAATGTGACGAGTGCCGTTAACAGAGCAGGACATGTTTACCCTTCCGGAGCACCTGAGTCACTCTCGGTCTTTAATTGGAGTTCACTTTGCTAGCAATTTAGTCTCTGTGCTGTCTTGTTCTAGTTTAGTTTATGATAAGTTTTTTATTCTTTTAGTTATACATGTATCCTTGTGGCGTTTGTTTGTTGTGCTCCATCCTCCTGATATTGTCCTTTCCTTGGACTTCGAATTTGTGAACTATTCCCACTGTTTTGTCCCTTCGGTATTCTATTGCCGAAATTTCTCTACATAAAATACATTACAATTGTAACAGCGGATGAAAAACTGTCATTAAGAATGTCGTCTCGTTTTGACATTTAAATAATTTTTATCTGGTCAAGTTCCTAAGAATCTTGTAATATAAATCTTTTATAATACTTTCTTGTTTCTTGTACATGACTTTGTCATAAAATTTTAATGACAATTCTAAAAACTTTAATGTTTAAAAAATCCCCTTCTTGTCATTAGTCTCAGATAAAATGTCAAACAAACATGTCATGATATCTGCTTTATAATACTAATCCTATACGTGTTTAAAGGTTATCTGCGCTTCTCATAGATTCTGTTTTAATGATATGCAGAAGGTCACCGTTGGTAATAATTTAGAAAATGAGCAAAGGTCTTCGTCATTACTCTTCTACGACATAGATTTTACTTAAATTAAAATAATAACTGTAAGGTGTAAATGTTTAATAAATCACGCTTAAATCACTCTTTACATTAATTAATGAAACGATGCCTGTTTAGTTAAAGATTTTTTTCCTGGAATTTAGAGTGCAAGACATATTTTGAAATAAGAAATAAGAGAAACTATATCTAAATAGAAAAATAATATTAGAAATATTCCTGGATGATCAAACTTTAATTTTTTACTTTATGGATAATTAACATGATCAATTCTCAAGTTGTTTGAATATCATCTTAAAAAAACATCAAAACCGTTTTACTGTCACATTAAAGGGGATAAATATACTCTATCACAATAAACATTTTGTTTTGATTCCTTCCTGTTGAATATAACTGTCGTAAAGACCCCAAAATGATAAGATTTTTTATTAAAAATGACCCAAAAGCAACATTAATTACTTCATTTAAAATAAGTGCGTCATTAAATATTTTAAAGGAGTAGGGCCAATTCCCCCCTGTCATGCCTGTATTTGTTTCACTCGTAACCATTGTTTTTTTTATCTTAAATATTTATGTACTTTTTATCGTAAAAAATTGTATGCAATGCATTTTTATGTTAACAAATAACAATTTTATGCTTAATAATTTTACGTTTTCAATCCGCAAAAGTTGTGCATATAGGAGATTTTGGTCAATTTGTATCACATTTTAGGATACCGCAAGGAAGAAAATTCAGAACTAAACCATTCTACTGCGATATGAAAATAGATACATAAAATCACTTACAACAAAAAATTCGTATTTTTCTGATTGTCGTTCGCGTTGAAAAATTGTCTTAAAGACGTTAATTTGACAAATTTGTATTAAAACTGTCCCCCAAAGCGATATTCAGTTATATACAACAATTTTTAGTAACTTATTTGTAAGTTATTATCAACGATTTTTTACAGGCCACATACCAGGTTATGCCCCAAGAGATTTTGAAATGTTTTAAGAGACTTTTTGAAAATGGCCCCAGAAGGGAAATAAATTGAGGGAAAATCGCCCTACCTCTTTCCTGGAAAAGATTGATGGATGAATTATTGTTTAACGTCCAGTGGCAACCAGGTGCATATCAGGACGAGAACATGTTGATATGATAATGAATATGATCCCTGCTTTGTACTAGACCGACACGCTAAGTCGGATTTTTAATGTGCTAGCTCACGAGGTAACTGTCCGCAGGAAGACATATCACCTCACTCGGACACATTATACTGACTCCGAGCCGACCAGTCTTTGCTCTTACTCCTAAATGCCGCGTGCTTGGCGGAGAAGCAGCAAATACCAATTTTCATGTCTTTCCTGGAAAAGAAATTACGAAATTATTCACATTGAACATTTGATTATCCGAACATCTAGCAAGGGCTTTGGTTATAAAATTTTGGATTGTATGAATGACTGATTTTTACTTCTGAATATAATTAGCACGCTTCACATCATTTGTACTATGCTTATGTATTTAAAAAAAAAACAAGAACAAAAAAACACGGATTTAATTACCTACTGTGTACTATGCCAATAAATGCTCTTCGACGCATAATGTAAATAAAAACAAAACCAAATTACACTTTCTCAAGATATAGAATTCCTGTTTGTAGGATTTGGTTATAATTTCTAGACTAGATCATTATCCGTTTTAGACAAATCTGCTGTCTGTAAATGTACGTGGTGTTCTAATGAGCTTGCAATATGGCAGATATGCCAATACTAATATCAGTTACAAATATTGACTTCATTCATGTTCGTTTCATAATCAAAATAAAAATATGGATGGGCAACACTATTAGCATTGAAAGAATGTATGGCTATTCCCATAGGGCATTGTTATAATGAAAATGTCGGAATTTATTTTGAAAGTGACATTTTATGTTTTGCATGTGCTTGTTTACTGTTCGTGTTAATTTTCTTCAGGATTATTTTAATCTTTTTGAAAAGGAACGTGTTTAACATACACATATATTCATGGAGCAATATAATAATGAATCTTGAAATTCGAATACCTAAAATTTACAACGAACGATTTAACCACAGAGTAATGCAATAATCACGTCATTTTTTTTTCATTACTTATAGTGCAAGTACGTGTACCAGACTGTTCTTTCATCACATACTGTAGTTATTGGTACATGTATTTGAATATCAAAATTGGTTAAGTTCTTTTTATAAAACCTACAAATTGGGAAGATTTTACTAATAGAAAATAAGGGGATTTTATTTTTTATGGAATTCAACAAATTCTGTTGCTTTTGTTAATACTGTTCGCACAACAGTCAATTGCGTTACAATACTACACGTAACAACCAACGCAAAGATATATCACCTTTAACTTAGGCCATAGAAATCATTCGACTTCGCCTGAGCCAAATTAAATACTTCACGATGGCCCAGTCTTAATACTCAAGGTTTCAAATTGCTAAAATTGATTTTTATCTTTTTTTCTTTTTTCTACTTGAATCACGAAAAGAAATAACATTAAAGGTAACATCAGTCAATTATCAGCACCAACCCAACTGCCCTCAGCCGAAAACAACATTAAAGGGAACAAAAATACAAACCATCAGATAGTCAAGATATTTTAAAAATAAAACTTGATAGAATTTTTTTCAAAAAACGCTAATTTTGAAATTAAATTTGTGAAAATCTATTTGATATTAGGTATAAGCATCTGGTCAACATAGTTTATCATAATATGAAACATAGGAATGATTACATCCAAGGGTCTCTATGCGGCCTTCTTAAAAGGTGCACAGCTACATCACATTACAAGCACTAAATAGTTCATAAAGCAATATAGTGTCAAAATTCAACGAAAGCAACCACAGAAATTCCAAAGAAACATATTTCAATATAAAACATATAACAACGAGTAGCCAAGAGACAGCGACTGACAATGAAGAGTCCAGGCTAAAGTTTCACTAAAAGTCGGAAAATTCACGACTGATCGTAAACAGGACAATATAAAAACGCAATGCATTGGACAGACAAACCCAGGAAGAGAAAAGAATAACCACTGTAAACTAAAAAAAAAAAAACAACAAAAAACAATGAACAACGCGAACTTCTATAAAAACCAGGAGTGAACTCAGGTGTTCCGGAAGGGTAAGCTGTTCCTGCTCCGTATACGGCACCCGTCGTGAAGTTCAACAAAGTCACTACGGTGGAAGTAACAAATCCTTTGAATATATACAAGTTACGACTGGTCGTAACTCTTGTGACCTTTAGCGAAACAGTACTCTGATCCCAGTTTCACAAACATTTGAATGATCACGATCTAGACTGGTTCCATTACACAAATAGAACAAAGTAACTGAAGATCAAAAATCATATCACACTTACGACTAAAGGTCTTTGACACGTAACCCAGGATTGGCACATACAGAGTTTTTTCCTGATGAAAAATGAATTACTCGTTTGTTCTAGTACATATTTACCGAATAAGATCTAACTGGATGGGAAATAGTATATAAAAAGCAATCTTTATAGGTGCTAATAAAAATCCGTTTATAGTTCAAAGTTGTTTGTCAAACTAAGAATTAATGGTTTCATGAAAAGATGCTCCACTGGGACACAGAATTGTTATGGAAAAGTCAGAACTATTTTTTATTGATACTCAATATGTTGCGTGTAATCAAATTTAAATTATTTTGTTTTATTATCCAAGAACTTCAAATCTGTTGGATAGGATACAATGCATGCAAACTACAATACATATTTGAGAAATTTTAACCATTACAGTATCGGCTTGCTAAGAACTTACATTTAAAGCATGCTGCAATTTCTCAGTGCAACATATTGTCATATACATTTTATGATGCAAAATATGCTTATTTATATATATCGATTTAAAATAAAACCTTAAAAGTTAGCAATAAGGAAAGACTTTGATATGATCCATGTTGAAATATAATTCATAACATTTAGTTACATTATTTTATATTCTCTCAATCATTCCCGAGAGATTCCATATTTCGACAGTCTTTACTTCAATAGCGAAAATGTGTTTCGGTTTTAATGCTGCTGATGAGAGGTAACTCCTTGAAATGCGTCGTATACAGCATAGTATAAATTTACTATATCTAATATTAGTATCTTTGGATTGTTATTTTGAAACTCCTGGGATGATGCCTCTGCTGGTGGACCCTAGGTCCCCGAGGATATTCGCCAATCCAGTCGTCAGACTTGTCTGACATGATTATTCATTGATTTGTCGCAGAAATTTCCAGTATTTAGTAAAATTCAAAAATAATAGAAATACTAAGGGTTCATTCCTTGTATTGCACATGGTAGATCTCCTTAGCTGAATTTGGCTTCCTATTTAGGTATTTTTAGTTAAGTACTTCTTGTTTAATATAAGTTTGGTTTTTGGTCTTCCAAATGTTTCGGTTTTAATGCTGCTGATGAGAGGTAACTCTTTGAAATGCGTCGTATACAGCATAGTATAAATTTACTATATCTAATATTAGTATCTTTGGATTGTTATTTTTACCTACGAAAACCCAGAAGGATCATGCGAGATTCGAAATTCAAACATATACAAACAAAAATTATCATACAATCAAAACTTTTCTGTTTAAAAAATGAGAGAGATGTACAATTTCTAATTTCTATTGGCAAACTATTCCATATTTGAGAACCGGAATACAAAAATGTTTTCTTCATAAATTCTGTGTTTGGTCTAGGTAAATGCAGCACATTTGCACCAATTGAACTTAAATCATAACTTTGATTTTCAACATAATGAATGTTGTCTTGTGCATAATTTGGTTTTAAATTCTCTTGAAAAGAAAGAATACTCTTGCTTTGTTTTCTGTGATTTTTCTAAAGCGTTTGATAAGGTTTGGCATCGAGGTTTAATTCAGAAAATGAATTCATATGGTATTCATGGGAATTTGTTGAAGTGGTTTCAGAATTACTTATTTGAGAGACAACAAAAAGTTGTAAACCAAGCTTCTTGTTCTACTTATTTAAATATGTCTGCAGGTGTTTCACAGGGGTCTGTTTTAGGGCCTCTATTATTCGTAATATATATCAATGATATTGGTGACAACCTCCTTTCTTTCTGCAGACTGTTTGCTGATGACACGTCTTTAGGTTATTCAAATTCGGACCTAAACGAAATACAAAATATCATTTCTCATGACCTAAATGAACTTAGTATTTGGTCATCAAAGTGGCTAATGTCATTTAACCCAGACAAAACAGAGATCATGATTTTCTCAAATTTAGAAATTTCTGAGAATTTAAATTTTACTTTTAACGAAAAATCGCTACAACTAACTAATACTCACAAACATCTTGGAGTTACATTTACTTCCGATGCGAAATGGCAAAAACATATCGATAATATTATTAACAGCGTTTCTAAACATTTATGTATCTTACGAAAATTAAAATTCGGTTTAAGCAGGGAAAATCTAGAAAAATTATATTTAGTATATATTAGGCCTCTTTTTGAATATGCCTGCGAAGTATGGGACAACTGCGGTATTGTCTATTCAGATAAATTAGAAAAACTGCAATTAGAAGCCGCAAGAATAGTCACTGGTTTGCCTATTTTTACTAAAACTGAATATTTATACAGTGAACTTGGTTGGGAAACACTTTGGACAAGAAGAAAAACAAAAAAGTTAAATTTATTTTATAATATCCATAATGGAAATACACCTCAATATTTATGCAACTTAATTCCTCCAAGTATACAGAGCACTACTATATATCCCTTACGTAATGGTTCCGACATTATAATCCCTTTTTGTAGACTTACACTAACTAGTGAATCTTTTGTTCCCTCTACAATCCGAGAATGGAATAAACTCGATGAAACTGTACGTAACCTCGATACAATATCCAAATTTAAACGGGCAATGAAAGGAAGAAATTCTAATACTCGCCCAGTACCAAGACACTACGCTTATGGTCCAAGGAAACTTAACATCTGCCTAACACAACTTCGCTGTTTTTCATCCTTTCTAAATTATGATTTATTTAGAGTAAATATAATTTCTGATCCTTCTTGTAGATGTGGTGCTCCACGTGAGGACGTCTACCATTTTTTCTTACATTGCCCACAATATCAGGATATACGAAACACTTTATTTCGATCATTACATTTTTTACCAATGGAAATAAATATTGAAGTATTAACTAAAGGTTGTTCCAACTTAACATTTGAAGAGAATGTACTTATTTTCCAACAAGTCTTCAAATTTATCAAAGGTTCCAAACGATTTTTGCTTGTATGAGTATACTTTTTCGTTCAGGCAAACACCACTCCTTCATATAAGTCATCACCCACCCATCCTATCCTTCTTGTCTTTCAAATCGTTATTACTAGTTTCGTATTCAACCATATGTTAAATGTCAAATAGCTCCTCAATTTGTCAATATGTTAATATTGTTTGTATATGCATGCTCTTTTCTTTATATGTTGTTATATGATTTGACTAATTGTTACTCATATTACTTGGGAGAGGACTTCATAAGTTTGAAAAACTTGTGTCCAATCCCTTTTGTTTAATACAAATAAATTTTTATAAATCATAATTTGGCACCATTTTGTTCAGTGATTTAAATACAAGAATTACTTTGTGATATTGTATTCCTTTATCAAAATTAATCCATCTCAAGCAATTAAATAATAATTGTGAAGATGTAAATAAATCAGCCTCTCAAATAATCCTTACTGACTTTTTTTAATGGCGTCTCAAGATTTTTGAATTCTGCTCAAATTACAGTTACCCCATATGATGCAGCAGTAATCAAACAGTGGACGAATATATGCATTAAAATAAATTAAAAAGATATGCATATAGATAATTACTTTCGAATATTTTGTAACAAACTGATTCTTTTTGAAATAGTATAAGACATCTTATTTATTTGTTCAACTCAATTCAAATCATTATCAGTTTAAGAATTCATAATTTCTAAATGGATTTCTAAACGATGATTTACATTTTTACGTTATCTTTCGGACTCCAAACAAAATACGAAGTCGATTTCAAAGAAACCAGCATAAACATGTACATACGTAGAAGCAATAATAATGTAGCAACCATTTGGGGCTGGGGGTGAAATGTTTGGTCCTGGATTTTTTTTTCGGCTGCTATCGCGGCCTAACTTTTTATATTTATTTAAACCAAAAATTTCCTGATTGACACAGATAATGCAATTTTTAGCTCATCTGGCCCAAAAAGTAATGTGAGCTATTGCCATCACTTGGCGTCCGTCTCCGTAAACTTTCCTGTAAATGTCTTCTCCTCTGAAACCACTGGACCAATTAGAGTAAGACTTGGCAACAATGGTCCATACTTAGTCCTCTTTCAGCAATGTCTCCGATTACCCCGCCCGCCATCCAAGATGACCGCTAGAACTGAACATAGTTTAACATAGGATTTATGAGAACGTTCAGTGAAAGATCTTGTTTGAAACCAGTGAACAATTTGTCAAAACCATTGAGCTAATTGGAACTTGACTTTAATGGTCTAGACTGCCAGTCAGGATGGACACAGTCAGACAATTTATTCTGCAAATGATTTCCAGGTGAGCGTTACAAGCTCATGGGAGCTTCTAGCCTTACACACCTAAGCGATCCTGGCTTTTTATTTCGCCAAAATCATGGTCCTGCCTTTTCATTTCAAATTAAATCCTAGGCCCACCCAAACTCCCTCCCCTACATCTCATTTTTTCAACTGGATCTGCTTCCAACAATAGTACAAGTGACCCTTTTACACGATGAAGTCCGTGTTCAGATACCAATCAAAGTTCATAATGGTAACGCGAATAGTTATAAATACTAGTATCTATATTTGATCTGCGCCCACTATCCAAAAATGATCTTTACCCAGTATTTTGACATCTTTTCAATATTGAAGATAAAACAAATGAATTGTCGTTATCGATAAATTAACACACCAAACACAATAAAGCCATCAGCGAGGAAGTAGACATGAAATCATGGTTAAACCAATTAATCTGAAGTAGGTTATTATTTCATGATTTCTAGAATAATAGTTTTTCATAATCCAAAAATTCAATTTGAGCAAGGGAAAAAATGTAAAATATACAATTCATGCACAGAACCGCTGACATGTATACATTCCCTATTCCTATTTGATATATGGTGTACATGTATAGTAAATTATTGAAAATAAATATTGAGGTAAATTTTGCCTGTTGATAATTAAAAGTAGATATGCAAGCCAAAGATCAAAATGAGTGTACATGCATGTTGTAATATTACACTTAAAGGTTCTGGGATAAACCTACTTTAACAACGCTCATTTAATCCACACAAACGAAGGAGATCATTACTGTTCTGCTCCACTGCCATGACTGCCATTTCGAAATCCTTTCTGTCATTCACTGTAATAATTCTTGTGTTTAATTTTTCCCTTCTGATGTCAAGTGTGATCAGTATAAATGTAAATTATTAAATTTAATACAGTATACAAGTTACTGTATTTAAGAGTAATTACTTTTGATTATCCCTTCCCTGTATATCCCTATCCCCCTACCAATTATTTGTTTCATTCGTGCTCAGTACGTGGTTTTTCAGTACACTTGGCCAATTCGGCCATGCTGTGCAGCAGACGAACTCTGTTTCAATAGATATTATTTTAGTGTGGATGTGGGCACTAATAGTGAACTTAATAATAAGACATGATAGTCTTAATAACTATTTTCTGTTCAAAATTATTTTTCCAAGAAAATCTTTTAGGGGAAATAATGGGTTAAAATTATAGGGTAATCCATAATATGAATATAAAGTTCTACTTTTTTGTAACCTTTACTTTACCATTTGTCGATAAATAGGTCAATAATGTTTTTGAATATGATGACTCTTTCGGGAGTTAATAACTGTTTACAGGGTTCTTAAGGATAAATTTATTAAACGATTATACGTTACAATAGTGTCTGTCTTATACTCTTTCATCCTATTTGCTAAAAATAACAATCCAAAGATACTAATATTAGATATAGTAAATTTATACTATGCTGTATACGACGCATTTCAAGGAGTTGCCTCTCATCAGCAGCATTAAAACCGAAACATTTGGAAGACCAAAAACCAAATTTATTTTAAACAAGAAGTACTCATAACCAAAAATACCGAAATAGCAAGCCAAATTTCAGCTAAGGAGATCTAACATGTGCAATCTGGAAAACCTATAAAAAAAACCTTAATCTACCAAATCGGTTTTTTTCTACCAAAAAGTTAACTATCTAGAAGAAAAACATTAAAAAAAAAAAAAAACAAAATTGAAAGTAAGGCAGTGTATTAGAGAGATACCTAATATTTATTTACTTATTTTGTTTTAAAATTTATGATAGTAAAATTTTAAAGAATCGATTTCCCGCTGATACCGATGTACCATCAACTGAACAGGCGATCCATCGAGAAAATAAGTCCACAAGCAGATATAGAGTGAAGTGTCTACTCATTGACATACAAAAAACATCATAGTTCTCCATTTTCTCAATAACATTGACAGATGCCAAAATGGATCTCTTGGATTGTGGCAATGCCCCTTTCTGTTACCAGAACAATATCTTGTGCGATTAGTTGTCTCGAATAAGACCAATGTCCTAAGAAATATTTCCTTAATATCTGTTTTGTTTGTCAATTTATTGTTCTTCTTTGTTGAAGTTGGTCAACCCCTGACCCTTCTTGGAGGTTAATGACTCGTGTAATGAGCTTAGATTAGACAAATAAGTAATAAAACATAGTTATCATGATAAATCGTGAAAAGAAAATGAGAAAAGGTATAATTAAAATGCCCATTTAATGAGATATAGTTTTTAAATTGATAAATATATTAGAAAAAAAATTAAATTAAAAAGTCAATAGAGCCATGCATTTGTACAATTAAAAAATTGGGATTCCAGCAAAAAAGAAGGGTTCTAGTTACAAAGGCAAGAAAAATAGTTTTGTGCCTACAGTTAACATTTCTAGTACTCGGAAATCCTCCATGTATCTTTCACTAAACGTCACCATAAAGTAAATCGTGAAACCAAACAAATGATTAGTGTTGCCACATGACCTAAACTTAATGATAACATAAGCTCAGGCTCCGATTAAATAAATCTTTACATTATTTCAAAACCCTAGAGTGCTACATTATATGTTCGGCTTGATGATCACCATTACGCTTAGGAACATTGACAGAGAATGTGTTAATGGCTTTCTAGTGGTACGGTAATTTAGCGTGTTTTCCTGCTAAATGCCTTTAGAGGCTTCATTTGTCTACAGTGACAGTCTATATGTTTCTACGCTATTACCATTTAATATCAGATTCTGTTATCTTGCCCATATATGTAAATTCGATGTACCATTGAAAACGGAAACTATGAAATATGCTAGGAACAAACTCTATACTGAAGACACGGGAAAAAATAAAATATACTGGTCAAGCATTCGACAAGTCTAACTGTCTGATGAATATACACATAATAAGTTTATTCAGTCTATTTTAGTGCTTAGGTTGGTTTTATTGAGTGAATGATCAATCGTAGTTGAACTCCACTCTCTGACTTTAAGATATTACCTGTGCCGCGCGAGTAGGCAATACCTTGTCACTGACCGTTTATATTGGATTTTTGGTGGATAGATTTTGAAATTCTGTTATAAATATAACTTTAATTCTTTCCGGAAATTGGTTGGATTTTTTCACTAGCCAGTTTAGGCTCGAATGATTAGGTTTTATACGTTTTAGTATCTTATACAATGTACACGTTACACGATTCTTATCGCACGATTCTAATCATAAGCACTCGATTAAAATGTAGCTTGCATACGATCCGACAGTTTTTTTTTTTGTGCATCTGTTTTAAAATAACAATCTAATATTAGATATAGTAAATTTATACTATGCTGTATACGACGCATTTCAAGGAGTTACCTCTCATCAGCAGCATTAAAACCGATTCATTTGGAAGACCAAAAACAAAACTTATTTTAAACAAGAAGTACTAACAATTAACAATTTTGAAGGGAAAGAAATTATTTAAGTTGTTAAAAAAATAGTATAATTTCAAAATACAGTCGCCTCTTAATATCTGAAATTTTAAGGCACACTATAAATAATTTGTGATAATAGATATGTTGAGCTATCATATATTTTCAAGGGACTGAATATCTCTGCCTGGGCGATTTTGGTACTCTCTCTGTTTTGTGGCCATGGTTGTTGGTTAATTTAATGACATCAATTATAAATTAACCGGAGATATTTCAGGTTCCAAACGTATTTCTGAAAAACGAATCTGTTGTCTACTTTATATGTAAAAATCATTAGAAAAATCGTTGCCATACTTTTTCTCCTGTACTCGAAAAACACTTAACTGGGCGATTAGGGCATCTCAACCCAAAACGTTACAGCGACTATGCAAACCGGAACCACAGTGAAGTTAGGGGCCACTAGTTTTAAACCTTCTGAACATTTTTTTTTTCAAATTAAGAAAAATATCACGTAACTTATGATGTATTGGGAGCTGATTACTTGGATATTTTTCTACCAGACAAACTCATCTATTTGAAATAATGCCTTTGAATGATAATATGACTTCTCAAGAATTTCCTCCATTATTTTTGCAATGTAATTATAGGAAGTACACAAAGAATTGTTTTAATCAAGGCTTAATAAAACTTTAATCTATGTAAAGACTTAGCTTTGTACGAAAATGAGAAATGATTGGCAAATATCAGGCTCGAGATAGCAGGTCACAGTTTGTCTCCCGTTAGTCTGTTAAAGAAACTTAACAAATGTATTGCTGACTAGAAATTCCAGAATTTGAACAACACATACTCGAGTAATTTCTTGATAGAATAAGTGTATCAAACTTTTATGAGGGTTAAATCTATTTTTTTGTGTCTTAAGGTCATCTAAGATCATATAATGTCAGACCACGGCGTATCTTGCACTTTTCCCTGATTAAAAAAAAACTTAACCAGACAGATTTTTACAATTGACCAATAATATTTAACCGAATTCAACACATAATCCAGGAAATCAAAATCGTATGTCAGATAAAGCATAACACTAGAACAAAATTCGATTAAATTAATTACAAACTGCTACATGATCAAACAATCACACATAGTTTGGATAAATGACACGTATCGACAAGTAGATCTGTAAAACAATCGATTTGCTTGGTAGTTGAA
The DNA here is from genome assembly GCA_028015205.1 of Mytilisepta virgata. NCBI lineage: Eukaryota > Metazoa > Mollusca > Bivalvia > Mytilida > Mytilidae > Mytilisepta > Mytilisepta virgata. Next base: position 76,474,016 of record CM051521.1, read on the forward strand.
GTCGATCAGGCAGCCTGAAATTAAGATAAATATTTGAACCTTAAGGTCGTAAATCAATTACAAAATTTTTGATGCAAGCTGCAAAGTATGGAACCATTAATTGATTTGCGAAGATAGTAGGCGAGGTACTTCCGCATGGGTGTTAATGGGATATTGTTACACAAATGATCTTTGTTAAGATTTATCTGTTCATATTGCGCTTACCAATTTTCTGTTTTAAACATATACATGTACATTATACACATTGGAGTATACACATAACCTTAGCATCTAAAATGGAATTCAATATTCCTGTTTTTTTTTTATATTCTTCAAAATTTAATTCCAAAATTAGGACACAATAGAAGAAACGTTATTCGTCAAGTATCCCATACCCGTCCTATCCAATCATCTAAGAAATAATAACTGAAAGAATCCTTTAAACAAAAAAATTCCCAGCATTTATTGTTTGGAATTAAAGAAAATCAGACAGATTCCAATTCAGATTCTGTATAGGTTTTAAACTTTTCAGTTCCTAACCACAATGCGATAGTACTTAAATACAATTCATGTACAGGCTGTACATGTAATAGATTTTACATTAAAAATTAAGAATACGAGTTTCTCATCCTGTCATATTTCTCACCTTATAAACATTACAATATCTAAATTTACAGTATGTACATGTAGCAAGTATGTATCATATCAGTGATGGTTGCAGAAACACTGAAAGTTTAGTAAGTTGCATTTTTTTTGTATTATTTAAGTCAAGAAAATATTATTCTTACTAAGGAACAAATTAAATACATATACATGTATATATTTATGTTTTTGTATACAGTTTAAGTTTGAAAAAAAAAGAAATCTGAACTATATTTTGTTTTTCATGTGACTGTTTTTCAAGAAGGTGGGACTGACTTGGATTTTTGAGGATTGTTTCGAGGGATAATTGCGGAAAAGGATATCTACAACGGATTGTAGTATTCTTCGTGTTGAGCTCGTCCAGTTAAAAAGCATTACTCAAAAAAAACAAAAATTGATTGTCACAGTAAGAGATGATTCAAATGTATACTGTACATTTTAAAATTTGTTATTTTGGCATTTTGAACCACTTTGTCAATGTTAAGGACAAAAATATCCTGTCCGTTATTAGTGGTCAAGAATTAGAATATGGAAACCCGAACCTATAAAACTATTACCGGACAGATCCATGTGGCCGAAAAGTTGAAGCTAAATACGTCTGAGGGCAAAGATGTGCGTGGTTGGGCGGGGTATTTTATTCGAAAATCGAAATTTTATATTTAACCACTAGGCTGATATAAACTGAAACTTTGTGACAGGGGAATTTGATATTTTATAACCATTTTACCTGAAATGCAAAAAACCGACAGTGCTTAAATGCCAGAACCTCCTCGGAAAACATTAAGATCGTACCAAACAAGTCTCTATCAAAACATCACAAACAAGCCATTAATTACCATTTTATTTCTATAAAGACATTGTAATTTGAATATTGTCGATTGATCCAAAGTGAAAATACGTGTTTGGTCTGACATGAAGATTGTACCCTTCAGAATTCGTCTGTTGTATATAAAGACTCAATGGGTCAATCGATATATTGCTTTTTGCTACAGTAATTTGACTCTAATCTACCGAAAAAATAAATAAATATGTGATTATTATTGGTTCACAATTGATGTCGAAAAATAATTGAACTGGATTTTCTTGCATTGTTGTAGGTGCATCATATCAAAACGTTCTTGTATGACAAAGCCAGTTTTTTAGGTGTTTTAAGCATTATCTGTTTTGTTTCGTTTAGCAATAAAATCTCCCCTACATCATTTTAGATAATTGTTTCAGCTTTGACTTCTGTTGACGAGAAAAAATTCAATATGTGCCCGTCTATGTACATGTTATACCAAATACTTGTAAATAGACTGTTTGTTGTTTCATTATTGGTGAACATACTTTGAGAAATATAACAATGTTTGTTAGATGTCTATGCTTTTGTCCAGTCTGGTTATAATTGCATCTATTGCTTACTCAAAAATATTTATTGTATGATGATTAATCAAACGCCTCCTCCTGGCTTACAAAGATGAAGTCAGTGGAGGTAAATATTCGTCACACCCTATTTTTCCTATTGGTTTCTTTACAAATTCACAATTTGAAGTCATTTCTCTACCAATTTTTTTCCAAAACTTTTACTGTCAGAAAGAGAAATCTTTGAAATTTCATTGTTTATTTGTGTATGCATTTCCGTTTCCGGGTTAATGAGTAACAATGATTTAGTTACGAAGAAAATTGCGACATTATTTTTTCGCTATATATTCAACCGATTTTTTTTTTCGTCATAATTTTTGTTGTGATTAAACCAAATATACATAAATAATGCTCCTTTTAACAGCTCACCATTTCCATTTGCTTTCCACGTATCCTATAGTCGTATGAGCTGTTTCGCAAAATACATACTTTATCTTATTTGAAAGGACTGGTTGCAAAGAAATTATTTGCAAAATAAGCAAGCTAGGGTTGTTAAGGAATTTGATAACTAGTTTAATCCCATTCCTAGTTTATTGACAATTAATGAAATTCAATGGTATTTTTGGTTGAGTACTTCTTGTTTAATATAAGTTTGGTTTTTTGGTCTTCCAGATGTTTCGGTTTTAATGCTGCTGATGAGAGGTAACTCCTTGAAATGCGTCGTATACAGCATAGTATAAATTTACTATATCTAATATTAGTATCTTTGGATTGTTATTTTGTTATATTCAAAGGTAGATTAATCTGATCCATAAATTATGTTTGTATTTATGTTCTGTATAGTTTGTTAAATAACACAAAAAAAGTTAAAAAGTGAAAAGCTAAATTTAATTTAAATTTAAAGGGCATTAACTCCAACACATGTGTAAAGAAATTTACAAAACTATAGGGTAAATAGAAATCTAAAAAAAAAAAAAAACAGTAAAAAACTTAACCAAACTAAACTAAGCTAATTCGAATTATATTAATTTTTCGGAAATATATTAATTTCTGTTTCTGATATGGAGAAGTCAGTCATATCCGGCGGCCGGACGATGAGAATGACGTCGCTGACGTTACCGATTTGACGTGGGGAAAAAATTGGCTGATATGATCAGTTAAGAGGAAAAAACTACAGTTTTTCCCCTATAGCGTCGAAGGGAGAAAAAGTGGATCATGCCCATTTTTTCCGGGGGTAAAACTAGATCGGTGCAGTTTTTCTCCCCGGAAAATTAGGCATGGGGGAAAAGGTCTATAGTACACCGGCAGAGGATCAAAACCAAGACCGCCTTCACTCGAGAACGCACACAACACTGAGTGGAACGAGGCTGTTGCATTACCAATAAGAATAAGTCATTTTAGTCATTTTAACATTCAATGAGGCTTGATATCATTTTAACTACTGTTTTGAATTCCAATATTATAATCTTCCAACATCGACATCGAAAAACATGCGATGCGTTTTTACTTTTTAATTTTGTTGTCATTTTATTTTTATCATAAAATGTTCCCAAAAAATGTCTATTCTTTCCAAAGTGTATCACATTTCCTGTATTTTGGAAATGATTATTTGTCAAATCTATTCCATCTTGAATCAATTCAAAATCAATTAAGTTGAAGATATCTCATCTCGTTTTAAGTAGTTGTAAAAAGTTGCTTAGCAACACAAAGCAATGATGGTATTTAGATTTATAGGCGTCGTTTGAACGTTTATCATCTTGATCTTTGACAACCGCAGTGACAAGAATAGTTCTGAACTTGTAAGACCGAGTTTAAAATAGACACTTACGACCCTGATAATTGATATTTCCAAAAATATATTCGTCTACAGATAGTTAGAAAATGATATAGTTGCATTACGTAAATCCTTGCCGGAGAAGACCGCGATTTACGCAAGTAACACCGTAAATTAATCAATAAACTGGCGATTGACTGAAAACACTGGTATAGTTTGATTTATTTTTATTACCATCATTTAATGAACTGTGCAGAACATAGACTATACAGAGGCCAGAAATGGGTGATCTAAATCATAATCTTAATGGTTAAAAAAAGTTTGATAAAAAATTAACAAACTATATTATTGGACATTTGAAATACATATTGAACATGTTTGAACAATATATTAGATACTTTATAAATGAAATTATGAAGATTGATGTAAAGACGTATAAGAATTTTGATTTGTGTTTGGTTTTTTGTTTGATTCAGTTATTCAGTGTCCGTTATGATCAGTTTGGTATAACATGTAACCGTCATTATTTATAACTGAAATCTGATATTATTAACCTTTTATGAACCTCTTTCATTTCAATTGTTGTTTGATGAGCCTAATGGGAGACTTTTTATGCAACCGTTTGTCTTCAGTGGGCGGAAAGTTAACAAACGACTTTCAACACTTAGCAAATGACAAGCAAATCTGACAGAATTGTCCGAAAAAACATTATCAGGAGTAACTTAGTTTTGTGTATAGATCAATTTGGTATAACATGTAACCGTTATGATTATTATCGAGCACAAATAGCTGCAAAATGTCAACCTGCGTGTCGTAGTTAAATTTGATTGGTGGAGGTCGTTGTTTACCAGAAAAGGTTTTTATTAGCACATGCTGTTTAATATTTTCCGTTGAGCTATACAATGTACGTAATGCCTTCTTGTAGTAAATTATTTCACAGGCTAGTAACAAAATCTTGAGATAAGCGTGGATAGTAAACAGCACCTGCTATATTAAACAAACATTTTAATGTTAATCTTAGACACGCGCTTATTACATTTACACGTAGTACGTTCCTCAGGTGACTTTTGGCGGGAATTATTTTCACTCCCATATTTTAATGAAGAATCAAATGACTAGTAATCCTACGAATAGCCATAAATATCTGCTCTAGTTATAACATATGGAGCTAGGGTTGTTAAGGAATTTGATAACTAGTTTAATCCCATTCCTAGTTTATTGACAATTAATGAAATTCAAAGGTAGATTAATCTGATCCATAAATTATGTTTGTATTTATGTTCTGTTTAGTTTGTTAAATAACACAAAAAAAGTTAAAAAGTGAAAAGCTAAATTTAATTTAAATTTAAAGGGCATTAACTCCAACACATGTGTAAAGAAATTTACAAAACTATAGGGTAAATAGAAATCTAAAAAAAAAAAAAAACAGTAAAAAACTTGTTGTACTGTTAAAACGTTTAATGAGAAATAACTGTTCTTATACGGTATTATGGTATATATTTATGAAGTATTTAAATGGTAAATATTTTGGACAGGAAAGTATACATTGATAAATGTTCAATGCATTGAAAAGTGGAAAGTATGATATAGGCAAGACAAGACAAGACAATTTTATTCTTTAAACCATTGTAACAACATTGGTACAAAGAATGTAAATACAGAAAGAATTATCTATATAATATTGAGTGCACATGACAAGATTATGGATGACATAAGTTCATACAATGTATGTAAATATATATAATAAAAATTATATGGAAGAGAAAAAAATAAAATAAAAAAGAAGAAGAGACGGACAAAGGCTAACCTGGAAGACCTGCTAGTAAATTATTTATAACCTTAATAAATTTACAGATATTTTTAATTTATTTCTCTGTGTTGTCTGTAATAATTTACAAAATTTAATAACATTTTCTCTGTTCCAATAATATTTATCCAAAAACTGTCTACGCGAGTCATCTAAGGATCGACAGCTATTAAGGAAATAATTAAATTCGTCACCTAATTCTTGAGATTGACATAGATTACAATATCTGATTTGTCTGTCTAAACCGACCCACCTTCCAGTTTCAATTGGGAGTCTGTGATTGACAGTTCGAAATTTGCAAAATATAATCCTGTCTTTGTCAGGTAAAATATCTAGGTATTTCTCAAACTCAAATTTTTCCTTAAATATTCTATACGATAAACCATTTGAAGAATTATTTATATCTGAGTGCCAATTCTGTTGAAATAGGTCAAATAATTTTTGTTTTAAACTAATACTCAACCATTTTGTATTAAAGTTAGCTTGTAACAACCATATATAACTATAACCACAAGTATCAAGAATATTTTTTACAAAGTTCATCCATTCAGATCTATAATCTTTTTGTGTATATTTTAAAAACATAAATTTATACAAAACCCTTGACATTTTATTTTCTTTTCCATTAACAATTCTTGACCAGTAATTAACCATACGTAATTTGATGTAAACAAAGAAGCCCAATTCACCATATACCATGAAATTTGGAGTCGACTTTTCCAAGTTAAGTAATAGTTTGCAAAATTTCAAATGAATTCTTTCTATCATATCTAAATTACTGAACCCCCAAATTTCACAACCATAAAGTAAAATAGGCTTGACGATCTTATCAAATAAATCATACTGACATCTCACAGATAGGTTATGGACCCTTCCCTTTTTTAGTACAAAGGCAAAGTAATGTCTATAGAAATCGAAAGGTGTTAATATAAGGGTATAAACTGTTACATTGTATCTATCTATAAGATGTAATTCAAGTTACTTTTATACTTGTGTTTTAGAACTTCCAAATTCACACCCTAGATTCTCAGAATACATCAGCAACCCAGTTAAGAAGCCTTACAATTCATCTGCAGCCTTGTTTCTCACATATTTCTTGTAATGTATATTAGCATCTTACTTTCTCTCACAAACATCATACGTCTTGCTCTAATGTCTTTTAACACACTTCAAAGGATAAGAACGCTCAAATAATTGACTAGTTTGGATCTAACATCAATGTAACATTGGTTGATAATTTAATTGTTTTAAAATATTTAACGATATTCCAATGTCAGAATGGAGGTCCTATCTTAAGTTTTCTGTCTGAATTGATTATATCATAAATTGTCTATCCTATCGTTTTATGAATGGCACCGACTTAAAACTACGGTGGCCTATTTCTCTTATCTAGATAAATTGGAGTCGAAATATTCGACATAAGATAGGCATTTTGTCGACTTAAACTAGTTCCTATCTCGACAAGTCATGAAACGTTTTTACAATTTGTCCAGGTAATGCATTCGACTAGTCTGAATAAATAATGTGTTATCGTGACTTTTGAAAGGCCAGTGCCCATTCGTGCCATCGACAAAAACCATGGTCGTGATAAAATTATAGTAAATGTTTACAAATATTTCAGTTGTTTGTGAAAAACTGTAAAGAATATATCGTAAACATACTTCTGTGTGGTAGTGATGCTCTTTCTTTAGAATGTATTTTACACTGTATTTGAATTTCCTGTAAATAGTAAGAGGTTCTGTACGTAATCAAAACATAAACATGCACATATATGTTTGTACCTTTGTATAACAAAATGTATTGTACAGGTATGTTGTTCACATGCATATGATATTTCTACAGTTTTATTTCTTCTTTTTTCGCTTACATTGTCTTTTATTCCCCCTCCTTCAAGCTACGTGTAGCAAATACCAATGAAAAGCAAGGACATGGTCAGAGTATACCTCTTTGCCATATAATATAATAACAAAAACAAGAAAACTGATATTGCAAAATTTTTTACTTAAAATTATTTCAAGTAAAAAATATTGGTACAAGATATTCAAATGTAATACACATGTAAAACAAACATACAAAATATTTAGAAAAATTCAAATAATTATCAGATCTCTAAAATTAGGATTTCAGTCTTCGGCATGAAATAAGTTATCCAAATAACTTGCATTTGTTTATATTGTTATACATTTGTTTGTCGTTTTTGTATATGGCGTTATGACTGTTAGCATTAAATCAAATTAAATATAACGACATTTTAACGCATATTTTCACGAAACTTTGAGATAAATTATCACAAATATTCACGAAACTTTGAATTCGACTAGTAACACCAAGTTTCATAAACAGCTGTGAGAATATATCTCTTATTTTCGTGAAGAGTCGGCATATTAGTAAAAATGTACCATAATTTTATCACGACCATAGGTTTTTGTTGATGTCATTAATGTGCATTGGCCTTTCAAAAGGCATGATAACAAGATAATTATTTGGACCTGTCGAGTAAATTATCCTGAATAATTGTTCAAAAGTTTCATGCATGTCATTAAACAGGTTTTGCTGTCTACTGACATTTCAGTTAGATGTCTTAAAAGAGAAAAAAATTCTTTCTCTACTTTGTATCTTCGAGTTCTTGTTGTTAAGTTTTTGGGTATTTGATATTGTCCTTTGATTCGTTTCCAGTATTATATTTGTCTCCTGGCGGCTTTGTTGTTCACTATAAGCCATTCTGTATTCCTTTAATTCATCTGTTAATTTTCAGTTAAATTAATTTCATCAATATTCCAAATAAAAGTATGGAAAAAGTCCCTTTGCTTAAACATTTGCCACATACATGTTTAGATTTGTATTTATATGAAGTATACACTTTCTCATTAAAAGCTGTAAATGGTGTGCTGCTTATATAGTGTCTAATTATGTTTTTACAAAGGACTAAAGCCACTTTCCATGTATTTGTTTCACTCATAACTGTTGAATTTTTAATCTTAAATATTTATTCACTTTTAATCGTAAACGATTGTATGTATTTTTATGTGAATAAACAAATAATGTATGCTTAATCATTAATAAGTTCAAGTTTTCTAAAGGCAATGGTCATGTATATAGGCTATTTAGGTCAATTTGCATCAATTTTTCGAATATTACCAAGAAGGACATTCAGAACAAAAACCATTCTATTGTCGTATGAAAGGAGATACATACTGTCACATACAGCCAAAACTCATTCTGGTTCTGAGTGTTATTCTTTTTATAAAGAGGACAAATATACCGAAGGAGCAATCCAAAATATAGGTAGGGGCTGTCGGAAGGACAGATATACCCGCACCTCACATTTATTTGTAAACAAACATTCTTAACATTTTCAGTTTCCATTGCGTTACAGTTTACATCTGTAATAAATAACCTTTGCAGAGATATATCACAACCCACTTTTACTGTAATCTACCTTTTTGGCCTCTGTTCCCTTTTTGGCCCTTTAAATCCTCAAAATGAAAAATAAAAGAATGCTTAGCACTACAGTTTGCATCTGTAACAAATAACCTTTTCACAAATATATCACAACCCACTCTTACTATAATTTAACTATTTGGACCCTTCTAGGGACCTATAGCCCCTTAGTTTGTTGTGTTCCTTTCTCATTACATTTTCTTTACCTTGGATTTCAAATTTAAGGACGTTTCCCACTGTTTTTTTTTTTTTATCGCTTCGGTATTCTTTTGGCGATATGTTTGAATAGATACTATGACGTCATGATGTCTTGTAGTTAATCAAAATTGGTTAATTCAAGTTTAGCTGAGTTCGGCATATATAACGTTAATCATTGCATAATCCATTCTTAACTTTTATGAACTGGCCCCAACAAGTCTTCACTAAATTGACTGTAAGGGAAAATATCTTGTTTTGGTCTTGTTGTCTTGATTTTATCTGAAATTTCAGGAATAAGAACAGTCAAGAGTAAACAAAACAGATATGGCCGTTTTTGATCAAACATTTAGGCTTCGTCATTAATGTTTGTTTTTGGGGGGTAAATTGTCATTTAATCTATAGGATATTTTCATTGTTTGGCTTCTTCAATAACCATGCAGAAAAATTTAAAACCCAAAATGTATTAAAATCAAAATCATACGTTAATCAATTGTTGTTCAACATAAGATTGGGTTAAGTAGAATGTACATATGAATACACGATTTCGTAGCCATCAATATCTTCACTAGATTGAATTTAAAATGAATCTTCTTCGTTTCGTTTAAATATACACGTAATATATATGCATATTACGTTCTAACGGTAAATTTTAAACCTTTTTGGATTTGGTTAAAGAACAGTTAAAGAAATTTGAGAAAGTCGGTAGTGAAGTTTTATGAAGTTTAATGTGTTTTTGTTTAACTTTTCTTAACATTAATTTGTATTTATATTGCATTATACGGAATCAATACTACCTTATAACGTCATTTTAACCAATCGTAAATGAGAATACATTTGTTTCTGTCCTTGTTACGATGTCTTTATCTAATTATAACTTTAAGGTGATACTGATTTTTAACTCGATGTGTCATTACAAAGGATATATGTGGCAAAATTAACTACGGAAATGGTTGACATTTTTACATATGGGAAATCCATGTAGTAGATAATTATTTGATTTGAAGTGTAAAATTTAAGTCCAAAAAAGTAAATTTTTTGTTCGTCCTAAAATTGAAAACTCGAGCATTTGACAACCAAATACATTTTATATCATTTATCCTAAACGATTGTCTGCTTTAAAATATTTTACTTTATGCACCCTTCTTTGAATTTTGATACTGTAAGATCACCAAACAGAAACCGTCAGTAGGGTTACATGTCGTGTCATTGTCAGGCTCTCTGTTAACTCGCAGTTACATTGTAACTGAATATTAAACTAATGATACAGAGACAATTTATACTAGACTCGCATATTCTATCTAGACTTTTATTAGAAAACGTCAGTACCCGGGGGTAACATCAGTTCAGTTACCTGTACATTTATGTCGATAATGGCATGAAATGTTTTTTTAAATAAGAAGTATAGCTCTGTCCTTTAATGATTTGGGTTTTACCCCTCTTAGTAATTTTCTAATTTTTAAAAAAAGAACTAAGGAGTATTTCGCTCGTGCATAGCTCTGTCCTTAGATGGTTTTGGCATAACCTCTTTCGGTCAGTTTGGTAATTTTGAATTGCTCTTCAGCGTTTTGGATTGTTGTTTTGGTTTTCAACATTTTAGGCCTTGAGCACAACTGATGAGTCGTAAAATCAAAGAATTTTATCAGACCTTACATTTTGCATATTTAAATATTAACATTTTGGTCAAATTGGATTTGAATCTGCTAAACAATAGTTTAGTTTTTGTTTTTGATTCAATAATTTTGGCCTTCAGCATGTTCACCATTAATGACATACAGGATCATAATATGCAAGACAACCCTCAAATTCCATTCCAAGGGAATTGCAAATACATGTAGGACTGCCTCGAGTCCGAAAGGTCGATGGTTCCATACCTGGCCGGGTCAGACTAAAGACATTAACATTGGTACTTGCTGCTTTTCTACCAAGCACGCGCATCTAGGAGTAATAGCAAAGGACTGGTCGGCTCGGAGTCTTGAGCTAGCACATTAAAAATCCGGCTCAGCGTGTCGGTCTTGTACAAAACAGGGATCGTATTCATAGGACAACAAAATATTCTCGTCCTGATGTTCTCCTAATGTTTGCCACTGAACAGTAAACAATAATTTACTTACTTACTTATTCTCTTCGCTCCGGTCTGAGCATAAGGTCAACACAAGTCCTCGCCACTCTGGTTGGTTCTTTGCCATTGTTTCTGCCTCTCCCCATGTCATTTTTAGGTCTTTTAATTCATTCTCTATTGTCCTCCGCCATGTTGTTTTGGGGCGTCCTCTTGGTCTCTTTCCCTGTGGTGTCCATCTAAGGGCTGTTTTCGTTATACTTGAGTTTTCCTTTCTCAAAACATGTCCAAGCCACCGGAAGCGCTTCTGTGTTATCTCGTCGATTATACAGGACGACTCTGTCATTTTTAGTAGGTTGGTGTTCGAGATGGTATTAGGCCAAAATATTCTGCAAATTTGTCGGAGGCAGCTGTGATGAAAAGAAGAAAGTGCCCTCATATCTGCTTTCGTAACTCTCCAACATTCACTTCCATATAAAAGAACAGGTTTTACGTTGCTATTGTATAATTTGATTTTTGTTTTTCTGCTGTATTGTTTTGATCTCCAGATGTTCCTTAGTTTTTGAAATGCTGTTCTTGCTTTTGCCAATCTGTTTTTGATGTCCTTCTGTGTAGAATCTTTAGTGCTGATGACTGTGCCCAAATAAATAAATTTATCAACTTTTTGAATTTCATTTCCATCAACCTCTAGTTTTCTTTGACATGAGGTGTTTAATCTCATTTCCTCTGTTTTCTGTGTGTTGAGTTGGAGTCCGATTTGGCTTGCGAAATGACTGAGTCTGTTGGTCTTTTCTTGCATATGATCATGCCGAGATGATAATAAGTCAATATCATCTGCAAAATCCAGGTCTTCTAGTGTTGTAAACATAGACCATGTTATTCCTCTTTTCTCGTCACTTATGGTTTTTCTCATCACCCAATCGATTGCAACTAGGAATAAGATAGGAGAGATGATGCATCCTTGTCTTACCCCGGAGTCTACTGCAAACCATTCTGTCTCTTTGTTGTCTAATAAGACAGAACATTCAAATTTTGTGTATAAGCATTTAATGAGGGTCACTATCTTGTCTGGTACTCCGTATGATCTTAAAATTCTCCAGAGTGTATCTCTATGGATGCTGTCGAAGGCCTTCTTGAAGTCAATAAAGTTGACAAAGAGTGGTGCTTTCCATTCTATTGACTGTTCTACAATGTTTTTCAGTGTAAAGATTTGATTTATGCATCCTTTGCCTTTTCTAAATCCTGCTTGTTCTTGTCTTAGGATGCTATCTAGTTCTTTATCTATCCTATTGAGGAGTATGCGACAGAAAACCTTACTAGGAATTGATAGTAGGGTGATGCCTCTCCAGTTGTCACAATTTCCTAGATCACCTTTTTTGGGAAGCTTCACTATAAGACCTAGCCTTTCTACTGAAAAAAAATGAAACTGTATTAATAAGTACATGAAAACATTTTTCTTATTGTTTCCAGTGTAAATATTAAAAATTATTCTAAAAAAACTAAACTCATCGTTACTAAAATGGTAAAAATGGTTACAAAATATTGCCAAGTTTTTTGTATCTGTGATCAGAATTTAAAAAGCGCTAAAAAGACTGGTACAAGACTCACTAGACTTGTCCAGTGACATTTTCCTTAGGCTCCTCTACTGTTAACTTACGAAAGTCAGATGTTGTTCTGGAGTTAAGTCGCCTTGTCCATAAAAAAAAACAAATATGCACGAAAAATCACAAAATTAACAATTTTTGGGTAAATTAAAAATCGTGTAGACTTCGATGTGCTCAATATATCTTGTTAAAATTTGAAACATACTTTGTTAAGATAAGTATCTTTTAATGGTCAACTGCTAATCAATGCTAAACATATAGCTTCACCTCCTATTTTGTGTTTTAATTTAATGAAGTTTACCCTTGACTTAATGAAAAACGTCAAGTAAAAAGCCTATAAGACCTTTTGCCCAGTCTTTTGGGATGATGTCCTTCTCCCAGATAGTATTGAATAGACTGTACATAGCGTCTGTTGCAGTTACTAAGTCAGCCTTTAAAAGTTCAGCTTGAATCCCATCTACGCCTGCAGCTTTTCCGGTCTTCATGGATTTAATGGCTATTGTTATTTCTTCCTTAGATGGGGGGTTGATATTTATATCAAGTTCACATTGTTGTTGCATGCCTTCAAAAGGTACTGCTGGTTCTGGTCTGTTCAGGACATTTTTGAAATGTTCTACCCATCGTTTGGACTTTTCATCATCTGTTGTTAACAATTTAGCATTTTTGATTTTAACTGGTGGTACTTGACTGGCTTTACCACAAAGTTCCTTGGTTATTTTATATACCGTATTTAAATCACCTTTTTTTGCTGCCTTTTCTGCAATAATTTAACCATCATCAAATACATGTACATAAACACGAAGTGCAAACAAATTTGACTGAAAATGTGACAAACAACAATTTAAACAATAAAACAGTTTGTACGCCATATTATTGTTTACAATAACAGAATTCTTTGATACCAATTTTGATGCACAATATGTGCAAATTTTGTCGATTTACAACTCATCAGTTGTGCTCAGTGCCTAAAATGTTGAAATCCAAAACAATATTCCAAAAGGCTGAAGAACAATTCAAAATTACCAAACTGACCAAAAGGGGTTATGCCAAAACCATCTAAGGACAGAGCTATGCACGAGGGGGATACTCCTTAGGTTTTGCAAATTTCACATTTTTGTAACGGTAAATTGTAAGTATCAGTTTCGGGCTAGTATCGAAATACTAGAAACTATTCTAGTCAACAAAAGAAACGATACAGGGTAATGCATTTTGCATATATTCATAATTTCAAATAGCTTTACTAAGCAGAAAAATAGACCCACACGTCTGATTCTCATAGTAGATTGTTTTCTCATCAAAAGCATTGATTTTCTGCAAAAAATTTGAAACAGAAAATTTCAATTTTTTAGATTTCAACCCAAAATTAATAAATCAGTATTTTTACCCAGATATGTGAATCATAATGTCTGTGTGACAAAAGAAATGAGTTTTTTTCTACTGATTTCAATCACTGGATTTTCATTTTACAAAATGTGTGTCGATTTTCTACTCGGTTGTCCGCAAATTTAAGTCTCTTTTGGTTTACATTTTCGACCATTTCAAGTTTTATCCAAATTTCAAGATGAGACGCATTAGATCAAAAAATGAAGTAGCAAACCACTGTTTCCCTCATATTTAAGTTTTTTTAAAGGAATTATCATGATATTTGGTTCCGAAATCGTGTACCGTTACTTTTGTTGACTAGTATAGTAGCAAGACGATATGACGAACAAAAAATTAAACAAAATATTTAAGGAAAAACTTGTTTTGGTTCTGAGTGTCCGTCACGTTGAAAAACTGTCTGCCAAAGCGATATTCAGGTATTTAAAGTAACTTACTTTTGTTATTTATTATTAGTAATTTTTTAGAGACCATATACCAGGCTATGCTCCCAGAGATTTTGAACGGCTCTTTGAAAATGAAATGAATACAAGAGGAAATTACCCGACTTCAAATTTCAATACTACAATTGTATTAAAAAAACATTGACTTCCAATTATTGTAATACGTTACTAAAAATAGCTCAGTCGTGAATGATGAATTAAAGGTACCACCAATCTACAGTGAAAAGTTAGGATCTGTGATGTACGTATCTTATTCTTACAAGGAACTCCACTTAATCGAATTAGGTTTTCCATATTAGAGAACAGAAAATTGTTCTGTCCTTTTACATAATGCAGGTTTTGTATCGAAATTCTAGAAATTAGAGGCTGGTTTTCTTAAGTCCAAAACACAAGTATACAAACCGAAAAGTATTTTTTGCTCCGTATATTACATCTATCATTTCTATTATGAAAATTAATGACTATTCATGTAAACCACTACCTTCTCTACCCAGACAAGTGTAAGTAAAGTTATGAAGCACGAGTTAGGGAAAGAAGTGATTTTAAGCTTAGAAAATTGTTCGAAAGTAGCTTGAGCGTTCCTTTAATCTCAGTATGTAGCCTTATGGTACATGCAGAAGTGAGAAAGAATATTTGCATTTTTATCATATAATTTGACAAAGGATCAGTAAGCCATAACCGGCTAAAGACAAATAAAAATATGAACATTACCAAAACCAAAACCAATGAAACAAAAATAAATAAAATAATAATAAAATTTAAAGGTAAAATGCCTAAAGTTTCGGATAACTTTTTATTATTTTTTTTGTTTTTTTTTTTTGTGTTTTGTCGGATCTACAACTTACTGACTCTTTGTAGGTAGTTTAATTTGCTGTACTATTTTGAGTACGCATTTATACATCTCTTGACCAGTTTGATAAATTCTGATATCACCACACGTTTGTTAACTGCTCTTGAAATTTCCCGCGAAAAAACGTCCGGAAGACCTCTCGGAGTTTTACATTGTCATTAAATGAATCTATATTTATCATGTTTATTGTATAGTTTTTCCTTCATTAAAACCTGATATGACGTACTCGATATTTATCAAAGTATTTTTTCTCAAGTCATTGTTAAGGGAATTTTTTTAATTTGCAGTTGTGCGAGAAATTTTTCTCTTATTGAAAACCCCACTGTGACTTCAAGACGACCAACAGAAAATAAACAATAAGATCTGTTCTCTTAAATATCGAATATATATATTATGTCAAGAATTCCTCCACCATGTTCCCAATTTAATAATTTAAAATGTAATAATTTACAAGTTTAACATTAAAAGTAACTAAAAAGTGAAACAGATATGCATGTAACTAAAATTCGTCTTAGTTTCTGGATAAATAATATTCTTTTTTCATCTTGAATTACAAATGTAATAACTATAGATCCACACTGCCTCGATAGTAACCTAATTATTGAAACTGAATAAGAAGAACAGTTCAATACTCTCGACTTTCATATGATCAGTTTCATTAATTCATTTCATATTAATAAGTGAACTGACAAATGTCAATAAGAGATATTGTACTTGTTGTTGTTCTGATATTTTCCTTTGAATATTGACTTTCTCTGTCTTAAGTAAATAATAGTGATATAATTTTGCTTACTTTAGAAAATTACTTGAAAGAGAATGCCATCGAAACATTGTTGCATACAGAAAGAAGAGTGCTACATGTAGAAAATTAGGCAGCTCTGGAATAAACTTTAAAATCATATAAAAGCGTCAAGAACAATGTACATGTTTGCAGTTGGCATTGTAATTTTTAACTCTTATCTTTGCAATGTTCAGAATAATCTGATCGGCGAATTGGGGTTAAACCTCATTTATACATGTACGTGTAAATATGGTATTTGACAACGCTTCATGGGACGAGGTGAATTTCCTTCTTCTTTTTTTCTCAAGTTTAATTTAGACTAAAACAATTCGATATAATGTCTAATTATATTTTTTAAACTTAGATAATATATGTAAACCACCACAAACAAAGCCATAGTAAAATCTCACATAAATATTGTACAACAAAGAACGATAAAAAATGCATGAGGGAGGTTGACTTATATTGAATGTTTTAGAACCGTGAAATTTCCTCAGCATCAAGTACTAGTAACACACATTTTATCTGAAACAACCATTTCGTCCTTATTTAATCTTGTTCATATTGATTTTTAAAATCTCTGAAATATTAGACAAAATCAAGGCTGGTAAAGACCAGTTCATAAAAATCAAGAGTAAATAATGCATTGTTCAATTTTACCTGTGCTGAACTGATCCAAACTTGTCTTGACCGACTCTGATTGACTTCATGACAAAATGACTTGATTGGTTCTTGATATCTTGATTTTGTTTGAAAGTTTTCTGATGCAAAAAATCAAGACAAAGTAAGAATAAGCAAGGCCAGTATGGCCATTTGTGAGTAAAAATGTGTCACTAGTGAAAATAGATCGTGTCAATCTACAAACCATATTGGAGTCGTCTTTATATTTCTGGAGTGTATGAGCTATAGGCTCATTACCAAAGACAGTATATCAACATTCAAGATGAAGAAGCAATGAAAACATTATTCATTAAAATGATGCATAAATGGGTTCCAAGTCGGATAACATATACAATTCTTTGATTTCATTGGACAATCGCTACGAGCATACAGGGTAACGGACATTATCCTCTCACGTGACATCAGTTTACTATGTCAATTTTTTTTGTAAGAAGTGAACACGTGCAAAAAAAACCAAATTGTTCTTTTGTAAACTTTTAAACTTTTGTAGATGCCTGTCAAGCTACAAAAATATCCATTCAGCTCTTCAATTATGTATATATAATAAGCAATAACATGAATAAAAAGCCTATTACAATCTTTCATTTTGATATGTACACGAAGTATGTACAAATCTATACATGTTGTGTACAAAAAGCTTCTCAATATTTATAGATATGTACATGGAGTATGTTCATTACTAGAAGTGTTGTATAGAAAAGGTCACGTAAAATTATAAGTACTGCTCACTTCGACCATCTTACACATCCGTCTTAAAGTTATTCTTAAGGGGCTTTTTAAAAACAATCATGAAAAGGAAAGTTTTTTTTTGACATAAAAAATATTTTATTCAATGTACCCCAAACGACCAAGGAAAGTTAAATAAACAAGACATTTCTTTCGGAACATTTTGGAAGTCAAAAGAAAAAACTTCTTCAGTCGCACAACTTTTTGTTTGATAGAAACGTATATCAGTAACACAGAATCGATGAATCCAGTACAATGAGATAAGAAAACACCGTACGCCCACAACATATTATGTCATATCTACAAAAGACATTTGTGGCTTGACTTGAAACGGGTTCATCATAAATGAATCAACAAATCGATTCGACAATAAAAAATAAGAGCAATTAGATTCTATACGATATTATGAGAACAAGAAAAAGCATAATTTATTTAAAGCAGAGAAACTGATCTATGTTAAAAAGTAAATATCAAATGCAACGTTAACATTTAAAAGAGAGAAAGGGAAAGAAAAGATATCTTTTTTATTTACAAATAACTACATGAATTCGCAATGTTATATTTTCACTGTAAGAATGAAGGGTTCTTACACGAGTCTAAAGCGAATACTGGAAAATCTTCAACGAGTTTTTAATATCCACGTATTTTATTTTATAAGCGAGTTGAAGATTTTCCGGTTCTTCACTTTTGAACGAGTACAAGTTCCTATTTCTTCCGTAACGAGTTTCCTGTACCTAGGTAAATTCAATGAGCACAATCGACGAAGTTAAATAAAGTTACGCCTGATTGGTCAAAATGTATGTGTATGTGTGAACGGCGCGACTTGATTGGTCGAAAAGCATTGGAAGATGAAGCCTCGTGCAGTGGGAGGAGATCAGGTCGCGTGAACCGATCTTCAACGGGTCATCTCACACCAAAAATGGCAATTTATGGAAGAACAATCTGTTTAATACTAAATTTTCTCAACAAAAACATTGAAGGATCAGTGGATGGACATCTGTAATTGCAGTCTTAAAGTTTCATGTGTATAAGCATATACGTTTTTATCATAGAATGAAATTGAAAGTACCCTTTTCCATTAAACTGCGTGGAATAATTTGCATGCATTGCTTTGTTCTTAGATAATTTTTGACTAAAACTTTTTTTGCCATTTTTGGGTTTGTTCTACAGTATTGTCACGTGATTGTGGTTTCCGCATATTTTGCCCTAACTAGACACTACTTGTTGAAATATACAATCCAATGGTATTGTTTACTAAGATATACAAAATGTAATTTTGTTATAGGATTAAAACAGAAACAACATTATTCGTTACCAATCACAGAAATATATCTGCAGTACACAGTCTACTGTGACATTAGTAACTGTATTTCTGTCTTGCAGCAACAGTCGTCCAAAACATTGACGTCACAATTAAAAAAAAAGTAGCGTGACGTCTTATATAGAGGCAAGACTTAATAAGATAGAAATAGTTCGGATAAGACTAAAAGTAATTTTCCTGCGAATGACATATGTTAAAGATTGTTTTGAATTTTGGAACAGGTTATACGATATACAAGCGATTTATGTTCAGGCATTGAATAACCAAACAAGATTATACAAGTAAACATGTTTCAAAATTTATAACAATTATGATTTAATTTTCAGAAATTTTTCGATCCAAAATTGCAGGTAGAATCATTTGAATAACTCATTTGAATAGCTCAGGGATATTTAAATCGTGGACTGCGGAGTTATATCTTGGTGCCCAAAATAGACTAACTCGCCCAACCAATCAAATTGATTGTTACAATTCAAAACAAATAATTTACAAATAATTGTGCATCATTTACATTTCAATTGTTATAAACAGCTTACAAATATCAGAAGCATGTTCCCTGCTTGCTAGATTATGGTTCCACATTATGTACCACAGGATGGTGTTAATAAAACCTATCAGAGCAAGCGCAGACATGTTACTATATTTCCGGAACCAAACATGAACATATCCGACATTGTCAATCTTATTATAATTGTTATCTTAATAAAGAATTAATCTTGTTCATAGAAACTTACACTAAATATAACTGCAATTCAAACCGAAATGCAATTTATTAGAGGGAATGAAACTTGTCATTAGAAGATATCTGTTGGGGCTATATTTCTGTCAGAACAGTTATATTATTTATAATTCGATTTCGCTAACCACAAATTATTTTAGTATTTTATCGACTTTCTGACAACTTTGGTGCCGATTTAATCATTATTTATATGTGTTAGTAATATGAAGGGAATACAAGTAACATTCGGAAATTAGTTTTACTCTTCCGTGGAATATAAAAAATAAAGAGTGTTACTCCTCATTACAATAACATTCATTCTTATGACGCATAATGACAGAGGCAGTTTCTAACGTTATACGTTTTTTTTTGTGTTTGTTTCTTTGTTTTGGTTTTTTTGGGGGCGGGTGGGGGGGGGGGGGGCCGAAACAACATATATTTGGAAGACAAATGTCCATTGATGAATATGATTTTTTTTTAAATTCTTCTAGTAAGATAAGAAAAAGATTTATAAAAGCTTTTTGGTAAAACTTTAATGAGAAATACGTTCTGTGTTTATTGTGTGTTTATTATGTTTATTGAATCTTAAGTTCTTACATAATATTGAATTACATTGATTGAAGTTTAGCACCACACCACCGTGGGGGAAATAATGCTTTGGAATGTGTAAAATTTCATGTTTGGTTTGTCTATTTTGTTTCCATAATTACCATCCCTGAAGCGGTGCTTCTTCTTGTATCCGACAGTCAACATGTAGCAACGATTATATTGCTCCTCAACGGACCTACGAAAAGCCCCTCTTGAACGCATGCGATCAATTTCAGGAGTTCTGCTCATTCTACAGATTGGTTTAAAACTTGACTGGAGTTATAATGCTTTTGAAACTACAGTAGAACATTGATGGCTAAAACTCCAAGGGACCGTCGAAATTTGTTCGAGTAATCGGTAGTTCGAGTTACTGAAGTATGTTCAAGTACGAAAAATTGCTACTGACATTACATATACGAATTAGTATAACAGATTTTCACCATTAAATATTTTTAATAACATAGTTTAGAGATTAATCACTAATAAACAGTTATTACGATATTATAATTACATTGAACTGTAAACAATTACCTAACAGACCACTCAATATTTATAACAAAGGTAAGTATCAGGTTGCTGTCGTACATGTAATATGTTTGCTCATTTAATTACCGGGTTAGAGTTTTCAGTGGTAAAATTCAAAATCTAATAATTGTCGGGACCAAATTTTTCGGTGTTCGAGAAACTAGGGGTTTTTTAACATGAAAGTAAAGGAACAATTGACGGGACTTTCAAAAGGGTTCGAGTAATCGGTGGTGTTCGAGTAATCCGAGTTCGAACTACCGACTTTTGACTGTATATTCTTGTGGAGGAATTGTAATATTGATGACTACATTTCGATCCAAACACATCTTAAATTAAAAAATACACGATGATGGCAGATACCTGCAAAATTATTTACAATGTTTTAAGTCTATCCAGGTTGTGTTCAATTCCTATCTTGGAAGACTGAAAAACCCTGTCTGTTTTTTTTAATTTGAAATACAAAATGTAATTTTTGGAAGTTTTTTCCAGCCTATTATGAATATTATTAAGTTTAACAACATTTTTGTATTGTGCCGCTGCTGTACTTTCGGTTGTAATTATGCATACTCGTTTTAAACTATTTAAATTACATCAGATACTACATGTAACTCGTTTGATAGAAGGTTCAAATAAGCTAGTGAAAAACTCTGAAAAGCAAAATATCATAATAAATATTAAAAGCAATAAAATCAAAGACGCCAAAACAGGGTGAGAAAACTCTGGATAAAAGTTAGCTTTCCACGATGAAACCTTAACTTAGAACAGAATAGCAAAATTTATCTACAGAAGTTTCAACTCGTGAATCCAAAAACGATGTAATTGCTGAAGGAATGGTTACTATGGCTATGATATCTTCGTTGACTTACCAATACAGTTATTTCACTAGCACATATATCGCCTCAATAGTTTCAGAATAAAATACTAGCTACATGTATATAGATTTGTGCGTGATGTCCATTTCTATATAAATCTTCATTGGATACAGTCGTGATGAAAAAAAAATGGCTTGTCAAAGTTTTTTGTCACGAATATATCTGATGAAGGTCTATAGCACTTTTCATAAAAAATCTTAAATGTAAGATTGCTCTTAAGTCTTGAAGATGAGTGATTTTACTCTTAAGATATTTTGTGAAAGGTGCTCCTATCTATCAAACGAAGATAGCCAATGAAGTCAAACAGGTCTACATATGGTAGCCAAATGCCATGTAAACTTCGTCATTGGAATAATATCTATTTAAAATTCTACCATGTATTTCTGGTGCCACTTCTTCTGAGCTCAAATTACTATTTTTCCACAAGTAAAAAATAAAAACATTGAACATTTTTAAAGAGCAGAGATTTAAAATGTAAGATGTAAACAAGATCGATTCATATCTCTTTCTGGTAATTTAAAAAGAAAATAAACTCTATGATACCGATCTGAGGCACATTTTCACCAAGGCATGAAATGTTGAAAAAAAAAAAAAAGTAATCATTGACAAAAAGGTTGAAGAGCTAATTGTTTTCATATCTGAAATAGGAAAAATGCGTGACACATTACTGAAAACTCACAATTTTCAACTAAAATAATATTATAGTCTAGACAAGGTCATCTTTCATCTCACAAAACCTGTAATACGGCATCATGTAGAAAGTTAATTTCAGCGTCATCAGATATACCTAAATTATAGTTTTCACCTTCCGTCCTGTCAAAGGTCTGTAAAAGAAAACTAAACATCGATAATGTGAAACAGACGTCTAAGATATGATAAAATAAATTCTTTTGGGACTGTAATATATTTGTGGGAAGTCAGAATAAATCATTACCATGTTCTCAATATTTTTTGACACGCTACATACAAACAATATATGGGAATACGTCGTTTTCAATATATATAATCACACTTTAAATAATTAACTGCCAACAGTAATATTTAAATTTGCTTATATTTCAATCTCATTTTAGTTTCTATAAAAAAGTCAGACGTTTCTATAAGGCAACAGTCAAGCTCCTGTGAGCTTAAATAAGAAGATTTCTGAAATAATACTTTATTCAAACGAGTCTTCTTTCTGTTAATTCTTATAGATAAAACAATTGAACATGTATAAGAATTATATTCTAATGCAACATAACATATAACGTCCTTTTTGATTGGATAACGTCAAGCGTAAAATCCACGGTTTACCGTCGGAACCATTGACGACAACGTTGCGCAAACGCATTTGACGTTTCCTGTTTACTTTTTATTCTATTTTTTAACGTGTAACGGAGGTTGCATTAGAATGGGGATAACTATATTGTATTTTATCAGTTGCCGACATAAACCGGTGGTTTTACCATCGCAAATATCCCTTTACCTGGCTCCGCTACGCGTCGCCAGGTAAACTCAATTTGCGACGGTAAAACCAGCGGTTTACGTCGGCAACTGATAAAATACAATACAGTTATCCCCTAATTCTATCGATTGTTATCGTTTAAAATTTGGACAAAAATGTTAAAATCCAAATAATAATCTAAAAAATTAAAGAGCAAATTTAAAAATGCCAAAATTACCAAAAGGGTAAAGCCAAAACAATTCAAGCAGAGCTAGAGCTATGCACCAGAGAGATACTCCTTAGTTTTAACAAAATTTAATATGTTTGTAACAGTATATTAAAAGTATCAATGTTGGGCTAGAAACTGAGCTGGTGATACCAACCGGGACTTGGAGTCCACCAGCAGCAGTATCCACTATATAAAAAGAATTTCTCATTACCCATAACACTGGTTTAGCCCCACCAATTTTAAACGACTGTATTATTAAAGACTGTCTTGACTTTCTGTTGTATGTAAAATTGTATTTTGACTCTTTCTGTTATGTTCAATTTTAATCAATCAAATTTTGGTATACAGCGTCAAACTTTGCCAAATATAATTGACAGACATTTGTCGTTTTCAGTTAAATAATATCAAGATATTAAATGTTGCTGTTAGTCTGTTTGACTGTACCCATCATTTAATTTTACTGAACGAATATGTTTTATGGTTAATTTTAAATAATACAAATACGTATAAAAAAAAAAAAGAAATTGTTTGCCTGTAATTTTCCCGTTCTTCAGTATTTTGAGACTGTTCGACTTTCCATAGTTTAGCTAATGACAAAATGTATGAGCGTATAGTAGCTGATGAAAGTTTGATTTCATAATATTAATATCAAATCCAAATGTTACATTCTAATATTGTGTGCTGCTTTTCCTTTACGAAGAAAGGTGTTATTAAAATTTTATTAGATTTATTATGGGTTGCACGCGCCTGACGTAATACTCAAAGTTACAACGCTATTTCTTTCAGAATGGGGAAATACTACAATTGTTTGGACTTTTTTTGCGCCAAAGTAAAATAAAATCAAATGAAAATTAAGTTTTTATTGTTATCGAATTCATGGGGTTTACATTTCTACCCTTTTTCGATTTCTTTTTCAGAAGTTCCAAAATAAAAATGGTCAATACATGAAAGGCTTTGTGGTACCACTTCATTTACCTTATTTCCGTTTTCTTTTGTCATATGAGAATCGAAACAATTCTTGGGAACCATATATTCGTATAGATATTAACATGGGTCACGCTTACGCTCTGGATAACATTTTCTCAGATAATTTTACCCGTATTAAAATCTCCAACGAATATATGGCTGCCACGAATTATTTCTTAATTTCAAACTGTAGATAAGAGTATATGCACATATTTTATTTTGATAATTTTTAATACAATTAAGGTGGTACCTAACACTACAGGGAGATAACTCTGTAAAATCAGCTAAACGTTTTAATAACATTGTGTTGTTAAGGGAATATTAAGCTTTTCAATAATCAATATTAGTGTTTGTCAAACTGCTATACAATCAGTGTAATTTTTCTGATAAATTGGTTGGTTCAAATGTTTTGAAATTTTAAAATTTTTGTCAATGGGTCAAAGTAAATACTTTGTCAAAATTTTATGAAAATTAAACGAGCCAAATTAATTTTAGTGAAAGTGTTGGGTACCACCTTAAGCAATTTTAAAAGAATAAACATACGTAAATGTTTTTTTTTTTTTTTTTTCATTTTGGTCACATTCAATTATGATCGGTGAATGTTTTTCACTCGTTTCGGTTTATTATAAAAACTTCCTATATAAAAATATCTGATTTACATTCATGTGAAATTACCATTTCCTAAGCTCACCCTTGGCTTTGGTGTAAAATTTTCCTACGGTGACTTAGTTTCAATTCAAGTAAAAAAATGATTTTAAGGACTAAAATTTGCAAAATATTTTTATTTTATTATAACAATAAAATTATGTCAAACATTATATCATATAATTTACAAAATAAACATCCACATTTACGACATCTTTAATTTGCTTGTGGGCTAGGTTCAAATTTTCATTTCTCGTTTTTTAGCAGAATTATAAGAATATTACATTGTATCATGACCTATTTTCGTCAATGCATCATGACTTTTGTGGTTGGTTGCACCGTTGACAACGGCCGTTGTCTGGGAAAGAATAATTGAAATATACTTTGACATTAATTGGTCTAGAAAAAATGTAATTAAAAGTAATGATATCAGTAATAGCGAATTGCTTTTACTTTCTTGTTGCGATATTGATTTGATACTGGTATACTAAGTAATTTTCTTCATGGGTCGGCGGCCATATAAATTTGATAGATGGCTAATCGAGCAGTCCACTACAACGACATCCAATTTAATTAATGATCAGCATTGAAACAACATATATAAAAAAAAATTTTAATCAACCACGGTAAAATTATGTTATAAAAATGTCAACTTTTTATATATAAGGAAAGATAAGAAGTTTGAAATAATCGGAAGTGACGTCATAGACCAAAAGCACATATAACAGATTTAATTACATCCTGATATTAGTATGTAAAGTTATTTGATAAGTGAATTCATATTATCATGACTCGTTATGAGAATGATATTTAATAGAATTTTTTTTTAAATTAAGCAAACAAAAACTAATTCGTGACTTTCAAGATGATTGAAACTCGAAATTTAATATACCTTCGACACAAAATAGTGACAGAACAATTAGTAATTAAACATTCAATGAACATATGTTGAGGCACTAGATGCGCATATTTGGCATATATTGAGTATTCAGCAGTATAAGATACAGAAAGCGTCGGAACATGAAATAAAAACTAACATTGTAAAACTATATGAACAGAATTCTACCAACGAATTTTGATGCTTTTGTGTATTTATAAAACCTAAGGAAGACCGAACATATCTGTTTATCTCTCTCATGCATAACAATTGTTAAATATTTAGGCATTCTAAACTAATTTCAATCTCCTTCATAGCCGATATTTGTTCGAAACAGATTTTTTAATTATTACTAGCATTATGTGTATATAAATGGTATAATTCGGCCACTATTTCATCGCATTACATTCCGCAAATTTTGAGATTAATCAGCAATTGTTATGAATTGGAGGTATAAGCAGGTGTAAGAGATATAAGTAATACGATAAAAACAATGCTCTAAAGAAGATTCAAATGCCAATATGAACAAAAATATTGACCAAGAAAAACAAATCTAAGGATACAATTACAATATTTGTAATATTTCCACAAACTTCCTAACTTGAAGAGCAACGCTTTGAAAGCAACTCCGCTATCCTGGTGAAATCTTCACGCACTTGATTTCACTAACAGAGGTAATCACTCAGTAGTCAAATAACGATTCTCTTACCCCATGACAAACGTGATGATTTTAATTTTCCCTTTTTGAACTTACGATTTCTTAACAGTAACATACAAAGGCCTCCAGTGTGTACTTTTTACGGTTGATTCGTTACTGCCGTGCATGTGATATGAGTTTGTCGTGCCTTTTGATTTCGATCTTAAGGATGATCGCTGGTCTTATAGGAATTAATAGGATTTGAAATAGGTGGTTTAGTTTGATAGAACATATGAATAGTAAACAAATAAGCAAGAAAAAAATATAGGTTCATGTGCTCATTTCAGAGCTATAAAGCCTTGAAAATTTGCAGGAAATAGGTTTTCTCTGGATTATTCATTGTCTTTGTATTGGCAACTTCAGTCTCTCAAAAATGTATTAAAAAATAAAAAGGATTAAATAAAATTTTGTCAAATACCATTTTAAGGTATATATGATTGAATTATAAAAGAAAAGGTGGGGGTTCATGGGCAAAAAATTTAATGTTTAAGAAATGGATAAAACCAGAGGATTCCAAAAATCTGACAAAATGACCAAAACATGACCAGCGAGCATCCTTAAGGATATTCCCACTGTTTTGTCTCTTCGGTAGTTTTTTGCCTATGTATGTATAATGTATGATATCAATCATATGATACATGTATAACCTTTTTGTAAGGATTATTCATTAGGGCTGTCACCAAGGAAAGCCACTGAACAACTGAAGTTATGTTTCCATACAATTACTTATAATATAAATATTTATGTAACCTAATACATTTTACTCATGTTATTCGCGTTATTAATCAACGTCAGACTTAATTGTGTGCATTCAATTTCTTAGAAATAAATCCTTGAGCATCATGTTACGGTCTAGACGTTAAGCTATAGGGTTAATGTGTAGTCATTTACTGGTTTTCAACAGACAACGTGATAAAACTATCTATTATTCAGTAATTGTGCTGTGAGTGTAGTTTTCAGATTGGTTTCTCAGACAAATAGTGGTTAATATATAACGAATTATGTATTTTTGAAAATGGGGTTGTGCTTTAAGAAAATAGGTTAATTTTCTGGACAATTGATGCCAAGCTAAAAAAATAATATTTTTTTAACATCATTTAGTCTGTTAACATAATAACTACAGACGCTTTTCGGGCCTAACATCATAGAAATAAGAGTTCCACCATATTGGGCCATTCAAATACATGTACCAGTTAAGGGTAAAATATATGGGACTCCCAATTTTAGAATTACCCCCTCCCCCCTTTTCCGCTTTACAATATTGACTGGATTTCAAAAATTATCCAGATGTTCAGAAAATTGGTTGTGTAAAAAATTAAGACCAGAAAACCCAATCAAAAATACAAAATAAGACAAATCTTAAACTTAAGTAAAGGAAATAAACAAAGATAAGCCGTAAAGTAAACGCATTTATGAATAAAACGTATATTATAAGAAAATGTATAGATCTTGCTTTGAACAGGTACTTGCGGGATATGACGGGCCGGGTTAACGGTTTTTATATTGTCAAGCAAAACATTTCAAACATTGATATTTTAATACATGATATGATAACAGTACAGCAGTTATACCAATATCTTCTTTGTTAAGATCCTGTTTGATCGGATAGATCTGTTTCCTTATTCTTCCTATCCTCACCGTCTGTTTTCTGCTCTTTTATGTAATTTTTTTTGTTACTGATTTGTCTTACGTCATTGTTGACCTTTCCTGTTATACATTTTGTTGTTTATACCTAAATTTATTTTTAAGTACTTGGATAAACAGATTTTGTTATAATTATTGGAGATATTGGTCGTTTTAATGCAAATTTGTTACATAAAAACTGCTATTTACAAGGAGTGGCCCATGTTGTATAAAAACTATAAAAATGATATTTTATACTTGTACTTAGACAGCTAAAGTGCTAAAATATTCTAAACTACATCAATTTTTGACAGGACTTTCATTAATTCGTCTAATCCTGATTTTGATTCTTGTAGTAACATTTGCGTTCTTATGTTGCAGGCAGTGGTCCAAATAACTTAAAGTGCGAATACATAAAATATTTCACCGTAGACGACGAGAAGGAAGGTCTTGCACCAACACAAGCTATTTTATGTAAGTTATCAAATGCTAAAGGATAATATTTACATAAAAGTTCTTTTATTAACTCCAACGATATTATTAAGAAAATGTCATAGACTTTTTACAATTCTATGAATATACAATTTTCTTGTTACAGCAATGTACAGTAAAAGATATGTGCATTAAGGGAGTATGGAAGTAGAGTTCTTTTCTGGCATTCCATAAACAGAAATTTGATTGTTTTTATACGCCAGCACTTTGTGTAGAGTAGAGCTCTTCCAATAAAAATAACGTTTAGATATTTAGACAAATCTCGAATACCTATAAAGTCTATAACGAGTGACCGATCAGCACTTTTATTCACAAATGCACATAGCAAAATATGAGTGAATTATTAGTGTCGTTCGGTTATATGTAGTAAATTTTTGGTATTCGAATTTTAAAATTAGTAATTCTTTGTATTTCATATTCCAAAACATAAGAATTAATGAGAAAATATAAGGGATTATGTTTTTCATGTGACTACGCTTGTATATTAATGTTGTTGTCGACAGATATTTTTACACCACTTCCTAGAGTGAAACATGTCATTTCTGTTCACTAGTAACATATCGGGTTTTCTTTCATTCCGAAATCCCAGCATTTCACCACACTCAAAGTAGTAAAAATTCTTGAATGTTGAATCCACAACAATGAGTTGTTAGAATGATACATTTTGACATATTTATTTTTTGTACCACAGGAAAAAAGTTTATGACATCTTATAATTATGAAGTTCAGCCGCTACACCCCCCCCCCCCCAATTTCTTTCTGTAATAATTCTGAACGAAGCTGAAACGTTTGCAATAAACTGTATCACAAAATACCGAAATGATTTGATGCACTGTTGACTGACAACTCATCAGCAGTGCTCGAGATTAAAATGTTGGAAAACCGGTTAAAGATATACTGATGAATTAATAAGCACAACCTTCAAAAACCAAAATAATTAAAACAAACAGGAATCCAAATTCAGCTAAGGGTCACCTCTGCATCAAAAGGAAGAGTCTTAGAAATTTCTAGGCTTGGTTTAGAGTTTTTCTATTTATTACAACTAGAGACTTTAATACATTAAAGTATATATATGATTTTTTGTTTCAGTAACTATGCGAAGATCAACGTGGTTTCCATTAGCTAGTTTATTGATATTGACAATAGGAATAATAATATGTTTTGTCGGTCAGTGTAACACAAGAAGAAAACATCTTACGTTTGTATGTGGAATTCTATTTGTATTAGCAGGTACGTAAGATAATATTTAAAATATCTTATACATGTACATATATTACAATTCTTTCTTAGATTGAATCTGAAGTTATTATGTGAATAACGATCTGATTTAGCTAGCCAAATAAACAAATATCTTGGTTATATGTTCTGTTCTGCCAGTTTTGTTGAATCGTGTCCATTAGCCCAAATTTTTGCAGATCTAACATTCCTTCAACACCTTTAGCAGTTCGCATTCTATTTGTATTATAATAGGCTGGAATATAACAGATAAATTCCTAACACAAATTCCACACATCTAGGTGAACAAATTTCAAACAAAGGAAGAATTGTATTGGTGTTCTTCATTTAAAAGTCACGATTAAAGCGGAATTCTTTGGTTAATGTCGATTTACACCAATTCTGACAAGTAATCAACAAATGCGATTTTCTGCCAGTACAGCCAAGAGCCTTTAACAATTTCTGTATGTTTCTTCTTGTTGTTTGTGTATTTTTGAGAGCGCTGTTTTATTTCGGACAATATGTGGTTTAGGTAACCTTTTGCTTATTACTGATGGAAACACGACAACCTCTTCAGGCTATCAAAACTTTTGTCGTATTCCATCTTACAGTCGAGATTTTTTTTTCAATTATGCATATCAACCATCTTAGAAGTTTTCTTAATCATTTCTCTCAAGCTTCTTGTCCAGATAAGATTTCTCCTACACCTGTTCTTAACCAGAGCTTTCCTTTGCTAGCCATTTTAAAATGTCGAGCTCCGAATTTCGAAATATATTCTATAGAAAACAGTCCTTCGAATTTACATATTTTCATATTATATCCATGAATTTAATATATTTATAAATATGCAATTATTAAATTATGGTCTATGGGTTAACCAATAAATAACATCATTAATATATAACATAAAATGTGGTTATCCAAACCTTTCCTTGTCCGGCTGATTCGCTGGTGTATATAAACACACAATAAGTGTCGGTGATGTCCGATATAGTAATTACTAGCTAGCGCAACAGAATGAAAGGAACAGGACTTAAGGATGATCGCTGGTCAAATAGCATATAAATAGGATTTGAAATAGGTGTTTTAGTTTGAGAGAATAGTTAACAAATAAGCAAGAAAACAATATAGGTTCATGTGCTCATTTTAGAGCTATGAGGCCTTGAAAATTTGCAGGAAATGGGTTTTCTCAGAATTTTTCATTGTCTTTGCATTGACAACTTCAGTCTCGCAAAAATGTATGAAAAAATAAAAAGGATTTCATAAAATTTTGTCAAATACCATTTTAAGGTATATATGATTGAATTATAAAAGAAAAAGTGGGGGTTTATGGGCAAAACATTTCATGTTTAAGAAATGGATAAAACTCGAGGATTCCGAAAATCTGACAATAGACCAAAACATGACCAGCGAGCATCCTTAAAGTAGAGGGTACAGTCAATTGCAAATTATGCTTGTATTTACAAATAGTATTAAAAATAATAATCTGTAAAAATCATTGGGGTTAAAATAGTCGATTCATACAGCGGTTAAAATATTTTAGATAAGTTTTCTTATCTCCACAAAGTGTGCAAATATTACTGTATATAATATACAGTCAGTTTTGTTGAATCGTGTCCATTAGCCCAAATTTTTGCAGATCTAACAGTCCTTCAACACCTTTAGCAGTTCGCATTCTATTTGTATTGTAATAGGCTGGAATATAACAGATAAATTCCTAACACAAATTCCACACATCTAGGTGAACAAATTTCAAACAAAGGAAGAATTGTATTGGTGTTCTTCATTTAAAAGTCACGATTAAAGCGGAATTCTTTGGTTAATGTCGATTTACACCAATTCTGACAAGTAATCAACAAATGCGATTTTTTTAATCATATCTTCCATGCAGCGGAACTTATATTTTATTTTTAAAAATCACTTCTGCGTTTGATAGGGACAATCCGGTTAAGTGTTGAGGTCTTGGGTAAGATTAAGTTTTTAAATATTGTAGGAAAATACTAAAAAATAACCTTTCGAGAAGTTTTTCATTATCCTCTCCATGATAAGGGATTTGTAGCCAGGTAGTTACTTAGTTTTATATGAATGATGGTTATTCACACGTTAAACAATTAATCTGAATCTTTGTGGATTAAGATAACGCCCGGGATACAGGCTTGCGTAGTAGACTGGCAAATGACATCATAAAGGCGAATGTAAAATATCGCAAAAGAATACCGAGGGAAAAGACCATAAATTAAAAAATCCGAGGAAAAGAGAGTCATGAGAATGTAACACAACAAACAATCGCTACAATGATACATGAATAACTAAAGGAATAAAAACATATACTAAACTAAACAAAATAGAACAAGACAGCACAGAAACTAAAGCACTAGCATGTCCTGTTCGGTTAACATAGACATATCTTTGTAAACCATGATTACTCCAGAAACACTGGCGAATTAGCCCAAGAAAAACAGATTTTAGTTTATTATGTGGGAGGGTCATATACAGCATATCAAACATCAAAGTTTTTATGCTAATACAATAGGTAAGGTCACTAGAACATAGATATTCCTGTATGTCTTTAGACATTTAAAAAATCCACATCTGATTTACGCCACTAGTTGAATAGGCCTTTTCACAGTAGCTCTTGAGACCGTCCTTCATTAGGGTGAGTAAAGTAGTAAGGAGTTTTGAAAAGGGTTTAATAGTGCACTTGATAGAGCCTGCTATGTACCTTTCTTTGTATGGAAGGGAGGTTAAAATTGTCATCACTTACAGAAATACCTAAGGAAGATAGAACAGAAATGTGATTATTGATAATATCTTCCTTTTTTAAATGACGTGTTTATACGGTGTCGGACATGATTCGAAACAAATATATAAAACACACAAGCAAGTCAGTGAAGTACTACAAATACTATCTTAATTTAATTTACCCGACAATTTCAAAGCTCATCAGTTACATATACAATCACAGATGTCTGCTTTCAACTATTCTTTCTAATTTAATCAAATATTGTTTATTTTAGGTTTGTGCACTTTAGTTGGAATCATTCTTTATATAGGCAGTATTACGGAGGAAGTAGGGAACAAAGGACCTCAAAATCCAATGGAAGATCTGAAGTTTAAATATAAGTATGGATCGTCATTTATGATGGCGGTCTGCTCGTTTGGATTGACTGAATTGGCAGGTGTATTTTCAGTATATTTATATATAACTAGATATAAACATTCACAACGAAAGAAAATGCAAGAAAGGTTGAAAGTAGACTGCAATGATAAAGGTAACAGATGGCGACACAGACGACCACATAATCAAAATCGTGACAGATCACATTCTCGCGAACGTTCGAGAGATGCGTCTATGAGTAGATCCGAAAGTTATTACACATACACGCCTATATCAGATACAACGTCACACGAGCTATCAAATTACACTTTTCCCAGAGAGACTTCTAGAAACACAATTTCTACGACTGTAGACACACATTTACCACATGTATCACGTGATAACATTGCACGTGACCACCATGATCATCTTCCTATGCCGCCTCCCCCTCCTGAACAAATTTTAAGAAGAACCACACCGGTATAATGAATTGTTTTACTAGATTTATTTATGAGTAACAGTAGAAAGAAAAGTATGTAGATCCACGAAAGACTGTACCAACTCTTAAAGTGATTGGAGGGCAAAGGCACGATAGAGTTCTCCGAGATATCAGAGGAGGTCAGCCGATTTATTGATGAAATTTTATGCAAAAGTTTGCTTAGAAGAATGTAGATTGTTTAGATATGAATAGATTGGTGTTTAAGAAAAATCATATCAAAATTATATACTGATATATATAACATATATTAATGACAGATTAATCAATTAATTTAACTCATTAATACTTTTGTTGTTTATATGTGGCTTTTGTTTCCGTTATGTAATTTTGAAATACCCCAAAACATGTTAATCACAAATTGGTATAGTATTCCCATATATTATTGGCATTAAATACATGTATATTTGAATATAGACATGCCTTTGAATAAACCATGTTGATGGATATAGATATTAAGACATTTAATCATTGATTCCTATTTTTGTATAAAAATAAACCGAAATGTCAAATTTGTAGGAAGGATCCATCAGTAGAGTTTAAACAATGTTTTTTAGTTACACATTATGTTAACTTGAAGTTAACTTGTAGTCAGGTTTTTATTGAGCTGTACTATATTTAAGAATTATGTGCACACAATTTTTGGATGTAATTTTCTTCAGAGTAAATTAAAATTCAGTACTGTTTTTTTTTTTGGGAGGGGTTTTTTTTTTTTGGAAGGCTACCTCAGCAGGAGGGGAATATGTTTCAGAGGATTTCATCCAATCAACACTCAACGCTTCGATATTAACAAGATTTTAGGATACATTCATGAATAATTTTCCAATTTCTTTACGTAAATCTGGATTTTGTCTATCATGATGAAGCCATTTTGCAAATGTTGCAAACAATGTTTTCATATTTTACGGTTTTCCGAAGTTCTAGTTTGTAATCATTTGCTAGGGGGAATAAATCTTATTATATTACAAAATGATTGTTAGTTTTTTTTTTTTTTTTAAGGTCTTTCCCACTACAGTGGAAAGACCTTACTGTATTTCTTCTGATTATTAAGGTCTTTCCCACTACAGTGGAAAGACCTTACTGTATTTCTTCTGATTATTAAGGTCTTTCCCACTACAGTGGAAAGACCTTACTGTATTTCTTCTGATTATTATTATTAAGGTCTTTCCCACTACAGTGGAAAGACCTTATTGTATTTCTTCTGATTATTATTATTAAGGTCTTTCCCACTACAGTGGAAAGACCTTATTGTATTTCTTCTGATTATTATTATTATTAAGGTCTTTCCCACTACAGTGGAAAGACCTTATTGTATTTCTTCTGATTATTATTATTATTATTATTATTATTCTTCTTCTTTTCCGCGGTCACTATAACAAAAGTGTCGCGACATATCTTTACGATACTTGGTACCATTATTCGGTCATACTCTGACTCGCTTTGACTGACCCTGCGAAACCGATCTATTTTTAGTAACGGAGTTATCTGCCCGACATTCAAAAACCTTGCGTGCAGATAAACTCAGAAACCGTAACCGTTATCAAAAATCTGAAGTGGGGGAAATGTTGCTAGACTCCTGGTCATGATTCGTCACGC
Source organism: Mytilisepta virgata (assembly GCA_028015205.1). Taxonomy (NCBI): domain Eukaryota; kingdom Metazoa; phylum Mollusca; class Bivalvia; order Mytilida; family Mytilidae; genus Mytilisepta; species Mytilisepta virgata. Next base: position 76,509,099 of record CM051521.1, read on the forward strand.
AAAAAAAAACATTTCGATCAACTTCCTAGTTACGCGTTTTTGACTCGAAAAGTGTCGCGACTCGTCAAATTTTTTTTCTTCAAAACGGTTAGTCCTAGAGACTTGGGACCTTCACCAATCATCCTGGATGACATATGTTGCATTCAAAAATGTCAAGGTCAAAGGTCAAATCTCAAGGTCAGAGGTCATGGTACACCTTGTTATCAGGTTAACTCAAAAACCATACAAAATTTAAGCAGACATGTAATGGGGAAAATACTTGTCTCATTTAGACCTTTATTTGATATAAAGGGTCGAACCCTGTACGACAAACGGTTTTCGAGTTATAGCCCTTAACGCGTTTCGGCTAAATGGTTTTTGGCCTATAACTTGAAAATGGTTCGAGATAACATAGTAAACATATGGGTTATTGGTGACCGTCAACTTATTCCCTTCAATTTAAAATCAAACTCGATTGGCTAATGGCGGCCATTTTCAAAATGGCCGACACTGTAAACAGTTTTTGTGGAAAAGCACGTAAACCGTACAAAATTGAAGCAGACAATACATGGGAAAATTGTTCGTCACGTCGAAATCTACAAAAAAGTCTTCACGACCGAAACCGTAAGTTCTACGATGACTCCTTAAAGAGTTACTGCCCCTGACGTATGTTTGTTTTATACTATATCTCGAAAACCATTATAGATATGAAGAAAATGTTAATACAAAAAAAGATCAGTTACAAAAGATCTACATTTTAGTACCAAGGTCAAAAGTCAGATATCAAGGTCATCCAAAAAGCCCTTAGCAACCGATGGAAAAGTACCTAGCAACCATATATATTTATGTTCAGGATCATATTATAGAGCCATAGAGGTCAAAATGGAAGGTCAAGGATCAAGGTCATTGAAAAAGTCCTTAGCAACCGATGGAAAAGTACCTAGCAACCATATATATTTCTGTTCAGAATCCTGTTTTAGAGCTGTAGAGGTGAAAATGGAAGGTCAAGGGTCAAGGTCAATGAAAAAGTCCTTAGCAACCGATAGAAAAGTACCTAGCAACCATATATATTTATGTTCAGGACCCTATTTTAGAGCTGTAGAGATCAAAATGGAAGGTCATGGTCAAGGTCATAGAAAAAGTCATTAGCAACCGATGTAAAAGTACCTAGCAACCATATATATCTATGTTCAGGAACCTCTTTCAGAGCTGTAGAGGTCAAATCAAAGGTCAATGGTCAAGGTCATGGTGACAAAGTCCTATATTTTGACTAATATCCTTAGCAACTGAGGATTAAAAGGTCAATTTGACACGGGAAAGACCTTGCAATTGTTCTCTGAACAATTGTCTTTTTAATTATTATTATTCTTCTTCTTTTCCGCGGTCACTATAACAAAAGTGTCGCGACATATCTTTACGATACTTGGTACCATTATTCGGTCATACTCTGACTCGCTTTGACTGACCCTGCGAAACCGATCTATTTTTAGTAACGGAGTTATCTGCCCGACATTCAAAAACCTTGTGTGCAGATAAACTCAGAAACCGTAACCGTTATCAAAAATCTGAAGTGGGGGAAATGTTGCTAGACTCCTGGTCATGATTCGTCACGCAAAAAAAAACATTTCGATCAACTTCCTAGTTACGCGTTTTTGACTCGAAAAGTGTCGCGACTCGTCAAATTTTTTTTCTTCAAAACGGTTAGTCCTAGAGACTTGGGACCTTCACCAATCATCCTGGATGACATATGTTGCATTCAAAAATGTCAAGGTCAAAGGTCAAATCTCAAGGTCAGAGGTCATGGTACACCTTGTTATCAGGTTAACTCAAAAACCATACAAAATTTAAGCAGACATGTAATGAGGAAAATACTTGTCTCATTTAGACCTTTATTTGATATAAAGGGTCGAACCCTGTACGACAAACGGTTTTCGAGTTATAGCCCTTAACGCGTTTCGGCTAAATGGTTTTTGGCCTATAACTTGAAAATGGTTCGAGATAACATAGTAAACATATGGGTTATTGGTGACCGTCAACTTATTCCCTTCAATTTAAAATCAAACTCGATTGGCTAATGGCGGCCATTTTCAAAATGGCCGACACTGTAAACAGTTTTTGTGGAAAAGCACGTAAACCGTACAAAATTGAAGCAGACAATACATGGGAAAATTGTTCGTCACGTCGAAATCTACAAGAAAGTCTTCAGGACCGAAACCGTAAGTTCTACGATGACTCCTTAAAGAGTTACTGCCCCTGACGTATGTTTGTTTTATACTATATCTCGAAAACCATTATAGATATGAAGAAAATGTTAATACAAAAAAAGATCAGTTACAAAAGATCTACATTTTAGTACCAAGGTCAAAAGTCAGATATCAAGGTCATCCAAAAAGCCCTTAGCAACCGATGGAAAAGTACCTAGCAACCATATATATTTATGTTCAGGATCATATTATAGAGCCATAGAGGTCAAAATGGAAGGTCAAGGGTCAAGGTCATCGAAAAAGTCCTTAGTAACCGACGGAAAAGTACCTAGCAACCATATATATTTATGCTGAGGATCATATTATAGAGCCATAGAGGTCAAAATTGAAGGTCAAGGATCAAGGTCATTGAAAAAGTCCTTAGCAACCGATGGAAAAGTACCTAGCAACCATATATATTTATGCTCAGGATCATATTATAGAGCCATAGAGGTCAAAATGGAAGGTCAAAATCAAGGTCATTGAAAAAGTCCTTAGCAACCGATGGAAAAGTACCTAGCAACCATATATATTTCTGTTCAGGACTCTATTTTAGAGCTGTAGAGATCAAAATGGAAGGTCAAGGTCATCGAAAAAGCCCTTAGCAACTGATTGAAAAGTACCTAGCAACCATATATATTTATGTTCAGGACCCTATTTTAGAGCTGTAGAGATCAAAATGGAAGGTCAAGGTCATCGAAAAAGTCCTTAGCAACCGATAGAAAAGTACCTAGCAACCATATATATTTATGTTCAGGACCCTATTTTAGAGCTGTAGAGATCAAAATGGAAGGTCATGGTCAAGGTCATAGAAAAAGTCATTAGCAACCGATGTAAAAGTACCTAGCAACCATATATATTTATGTTCAGGAACCTCTTTCAGAGCTGTAGAGGTCAAATCAAAGGTCAATGGTCAAGGTCATGGTGACAGAGTCCTATATTTTGACTAATATCCTTAGCAACTGAGGATTAAAAGGTCAATTTGACACGGGAAAGACCTTGCAATTGTTCTCTGAACAATTGTCTTTTTAATTATTATTATTCTTCTTCTTTTCCGCGGTCACTATAACAAAAGTGTCGCGACATATCTTTACGATACTTGGTACCATTATTCGGTCATACTCTGACTCGCTTTGACTGACCCTGCGAAACCGATCTATTTTTAGCAACGGAGTTATCTGCCCGACATTCAAAAACCTTGTTTGCAGATAAACTCAGAAACCGTAACCGTTATCAAAAATCTGAAGCAGGGGAAATGTTGGTAGACTCCTGGTCATGATTCGTCACGCCAAAAAAAAAATTTCGATCAACTTCCTGGTTACGCGTTTTTGACTCGAAAAGTGTCGCAACTCGTCAAATTTTTTTTCTTCAAAACGGTTAGTCCTAGAGACTTGGGACCTTCACCAATCATCCTGGATGACATATGTTGCATTCAAAAATGTCAAGGTCAAAGGTCAAATCTCAAGGTCAGAGGTCATGGTACACCTTGTTATCAGGTTAACTCAAAAACCATACAAAATTTAAGCAGACATGTAATGGGGAAAATACTTGTCTCATTTAGACCTTTATTTGATATAAAGTGTCGAACCCTGTACGACAAACGGTTTTCGAGTTATAGCCCTTAACGCGTTTCGGCTAAATGGTTTTTGGCCTATAACTTGAAAATGGTTCGAGATAACATAGTAAACATATGGGTTATTGGTGACCGTCAACTTATTCCCTTCAATTTAAAATCAAACTCGATTGGCTAATGGCGGCCATTTTCAAAATGGCCGACACTGTAAACAGTTTTTGTGGAAAAGCACGTAAACCGTACAAAATTGAAGCAGACAATACATGGGAAAATTGTTCGTCACGTCGAAATCTACAAAAAAGTCTTCAGGACCGAAACCGTAAGTTCTACAATGACTCCTTAAAGAGTTACTGCCCCTGACGTATGTTTGTTTTATACTATATCTCGAAAACCATTATAGATATAAAGAAAATGTTAATACAAAAAAAGATCAGTTACAAAAGATCTACATTTTAGTACCAAGGTCAAAAGTCAGATATCAAGGTCATCCAAAAAGCCCTTAGCAACCGATGGAAAAGTACCTAGCAACCATATATATTTATGTTCAGGATCATATTATAGAGCCATAGAGGTCAAAATGGAAGGTCAAGGGTCAAGGTCATCGAAAAAGTCCTTAGTAACCGACGGAAAAGTACCTAGCAACCATATATATTTATGCTGAGGATCATATTATAGAGCCATAGAGGTCAAAATTGAAGGTCAAGGATCAAGGTCATTGAAAAAGTCCTTAGCAACCGATGGAAAAGTACCTAGCAACCATATATATTTATGCTCAGGATCATATTATAGAGCCATAGAGGTCAAAATGGAAGGTCAAAATCAAGGTCATTGAAAAAGTCCTTAGCAACCGATGGAAAAGTACCTAGCAACGATATATATTTCTGTTCAGAACTCTATTTTAGAGCTTTAGAGATCAAAATGTAAGGTGAAGGTCATCGAAAAAGCCCTTAGCAACCGATTGAAAAGTACCTAGCAACCATATATATTTATGTTCAGAATCCTGATTTAGAGCTGTAGAGGTGAAAATGGAAGGTTAAGGGTCAAGGTCAATGAAAAAGTCCTTAGCAACCGATAGAAAAGTACCTAGCAACCATATATATTTATGTTCAGGACCCTATTTTAGAGATGTAGAGATCAAAATGGAAGGTCATGGTCAAGGTCATAGAAAAAGTCATTAGCAACCGATGTAAAAGTACCTAGCAACCATATATATCTATGTTCAGGAACCTCTTTCAGAGCTGTAGAGGTCAAATCAAAGGTCAATGGTCAAGGTCATGGTGACAGAGTCCTATATTTTGACTAATATCCTTAGCAACTGAGGATTAAAAGGTCAATTTGACACGGGAAAGACCTTGCAATTGTTCTCTGAACAATTGTCTTTTTAATTATTATTATTTTTTTTTTTCTGCCGCAGATGTCAAAAAAGTGTCGCGACCTATCATTACGAAACTTAGTACTATTAAACGACACTACTTGGGCTCGACTTGAGTCGGCCTGCGAAACCGATCTATTTTTAGTAACGGAGTTATCTGCCCCAGACCGTAAAACCTTGTTTGCAGATTAACTCAAAAACCGTAACCGTTATCAAAAATCTGAAGTGGGGAAAATGTTGCTCAACTCCTGGACATGATTCGTCATGCAAAAAAAAATGTTCTGATCGACTTCCTGGTTACGCGTTTTTGACCCGAAAAGTGTCGCGACACGTCAAAATTTTTTTCTTCAAAACGGTAAGTCCTAGAGACTTGGGACCTTCACCAATCATCCTGGATGACATATGTTGCATTCAAAAATGTCAAGGTCAAAGGTCAAATCTCAAGGTCAGAGGTCATGGTACACCTTGTTATCAGGTTAACTCAAAAACCATACAAAATTTAAGCAGACATGTAATGGGGAAAATACTTGTCTCATTTAGACCTTTATTTGATATAAAGGGTCGAACCCTGTACGACAAACTGTTTTCGAGTTATAGCCCTTAACGCGTTTCGGCTAAATGGTTTTTGGCCTATAACTTGAAAATGGTTCGAGATAACATAGTAAACATATGGGTTATTGGTGACCGTCAACTTATTCCCTTCAATTTAAAATCAAACTCGATTGGCTAATGGCGGCCATTTTCAAAATGGCCGACACTGTAAACAGTTTTTGTGGAAAAGCACGTAAACCGTACAAAATTGAAGCAGACAATACATGGGAAAATTGTTCGTCACGTCGAAATCTACAAAAAAGTCTTCAGGACCGAAACCGTAAGTTCTACGATGACTCCTTAAAGAGTTACTGCCCCTGACGTATGTTTGTTTTATACTATATCTCGAAAACCATTATAGATATGAAGAAAATGTTAATACAAAAAAAGATCAGTTACAAAAGATCTACATTTTAGTACCAAGGTCAAAAGTCAGATATCAAGGTCATCCAAAAAGCCCTTAGCAACCGATGGAAAAGTACCTAGCAACCATATATATTTATGTTCAGGATCATATTATAGAGCCATAGAGGTCAAAATGGAAGGTCAAGGGTCAAGGTCATCGAAAAAGTCCTTAGTAACCGACGGAAAAGTACCTAGCAACCATATATATTTATGCTCAGGATCATATTATAGAGCCATAGAGGTCAAAATTGAAGGTCAAGGATCAAGGTCATTGAAAAAGTCCTTAGCAACCGATGGAAAAGTACCTAGCAACCATATATATTTATGCTCAGGATCATATTATAGAGCCATAGAGGTCAAAATGGAAGGTCAAAATCAAGGTCATTGAAAAAGTCCTTAGCAACCGATGTAAAAGTACCTAGCAACCATATATATTTCTGTTCAGGACTCTATTTTAGAGCTGTAGAGATCAAAATGGAAGGTCAAGGTCATCGAAAAAGCCCTTAGCAACCGATTGAAAAGTACCTAGCAACCATATATATTTATGTTCAGAATCCTGATTTAGAGCTGTAGAGGTGAAAATGGAAAGTCAAGGGTCAAGGTCAATGAAAAAGTCCTTAGCAACCGATAGAAAAGTACCTAGCAACCATATATATTTATGTTCAGGACCCTATTTTAGAGCTGTAGAGATCAAAATGGAAGGTCATGGTCAAGGTCATAGAAAAAGTCATTAGCAACCGATGTAAAAGTACCTAGCAACCATATATATCTATGTTCAGGAACCTCTTTCAGAGCTGTAGAGGTCAAATCAAAGGTCAATGGTCAAGGTCATGGTGACAGAGTCCTATATTTTGACTAATATCCTTAGCAACTGAGGATTAAAAGGTCAATTTGACACGGGAAAGACCTTGCAATTGTTCTCTGAACAATTGTCTTTTTAATTATTATTCTTCTTCTTTTCCGCGGTCACTATAACAAAAGTGTCGCGACATATCTTTACGATACTTGGTACCATTATTCGGTCATACTCTGACTCGCTTTGACTTACCCTGCGAAACCGATCTATTTTTAGTAACGGAGTTATCTGCCCGACATTCAAAAACCTTGTTTGCAGATAAACTCAGAAACCGTAACCGTTATCAAAAATCTGAAGCGGGGGAAATGTTGCTAGCCTCCTGGTCATGATTCGTCACGCAAAAAAAAACGCTTCGGTCAACTTCCTAGTTACGCGTTTTTGACTCGAAAAGTGTCGCGACTCGTCAAATTTTTTTTCTTCAAAACGGTTAGTCCTAGAGACTTGGGACCTTCACCAATCATCCTGGATGACATATGTTGCATTCAAAAATGTCAAGGTCAAAGGTCAAATCTCAAGGTCAGAGGTCATGGTACACCTTGTTATCAAGTTAACTCAAAAACCATACAAAATTTAAGCAGACATGTAATGGGGAAAATACATGTCTCATTTAGACCTTTATTTGATATAAAGGGTCGAACCCTGTACGACAAACGGTTTTCGAGTTATAGCCCTTAACGCGTTTCGGCTAAATGGTTTTTGGCCTATAACTTGAAAATGGTTCGAGATAACATAGTAAACATATGGGTTATTGGTGACCGTCAACTTATTCCCTTCAATTTAAAATCAAACTCGATTGGCTAATGGCGGCCATTTTCAAAATGGCCGACACTGTAAACAATTTTTGTGGAAAAGCACGTAAACCGTACAAAATTGAAGCAGACAATACATGGGAAAATTGTTCGTCACGTCGAAATCTACAAAAAAGTCTTGAGGACCAAAACCGTAAGTTCTACGATGACTCCTTAAAGAGTTACTGCCCCTGACGTATGTTTGTTTTATACTATATCTCGAAAACCATTATAGATATGAAGAAAATGTTAATACAAAAAAAGATCAGTTACAAAAGATCTACATTTTAGTACCAAGGTCAAAAGTCAGATATCAAGGTCATCCAAAAAGCCCTTAGCAACCGATGGAAAAGTACCTAGCAACCATATATATTTATGTTCAGGATCATATTATAGAGCCATAGAGGTCAAAATGGAAGGTCAAGGGTCAAGGTCATCGAAAAAGTCCTTAGTAACCGACGGAAAAGTACCTAGCAACCATATATATTTATGCTGAGGATCATATTATAGAGCCATAGAGGTCAAAATTGAAGGTCAAGGATCAAGGTCATTGAAAAAGTCCTTAGCAACCGATGGAAAAGTACCTAGCAACCATATATATTTATGCTCAGAATCATATTATAGAGCCATAGAGGTCAAAATGGAAGGTCAAAATCAAGGTCATTGAAAAAGTCCTTAGCAACCGATGGAAAAGTACCTAGCAACCATATATATTTCTGTTCAGGACTCTATTTTAGAGCTGTAGAGATCAAAATGGAAGGTCAAGGTCATCGAAAAAGCCCTTAGCAACCGATTGAAAAGTACCTAGCAACCATATATATTTATGTTCAGGACCATATTTTAGAGCTGTAGAGATCAAAATGGAAGGTCATGGTCAAGGTCATAGAAAAAGTCATTAGCAACCGATGTAAAAGTACCTAGCAACCATATATATCTATGTTCAGGAACCTCTTTCAGAGCTGTAGAGGTCAAATCAAAGGTCAATGGTCAAGGTCATGGTGACAGAGTCCTATATTTTGACTAATATCCTTAGCAACTGAGGATTAAAAGGTCAATTTGACACGGGAAAGACCTTGCAATTGTTCTCTGAACAATTGTCTTTTTAATTATTATTATTATTATTATTATTATTGTTCTTCTTTTCTGCCATCAATTGACGAAAAGTGTCTTGACATATCTTTTCGATACTTGGTACCATTATTTGGTCATACCGGTACTCGCCTTGGCCGACCCTGTGAAACCGATCTATTTTTAGTAACGGAGTTATCTGCCCCAGACCGGAAAACCTTGTGCACAGATCTCCTCCTAAACCATAACCGGTATCAAAAATCTGAAGTGTGGAAAATGTTGCTGGACTCCTGGCAACATGTCATCACTCAAAAAAAAAAATTTCGATCAACTTCCTGGTTACGCGTTTTTGACTCGAAAAGTGTCGCGACTCGTCAAATTTTTTTCTTCAAAACGGTAAGTCCTAGAGACTTGGGACCTTCACCAATCATCCTGGATGACATATGTTGCATTCAAAAATGTCAAGGTCAAAGGTCAAATCTCAAGGTCAGAGGTCATGGTACACCTTGTTATCAGGTTAACTCAAAAACCATACAAAATTTAAGCAGACATGTAATGGGGAAAATACTTGTCTAATTTAGACCTTTATTTCATATAAAGGGTCGAACCCTGTATGACAAACGGTTTTCGAGTTATAGCCCTTAACGCGTTTCGGCTAAATGGTTTTTGGCCTATAACTTGAAAATGGTTCGAGATAACATAGTAAACATATGGGTTATTGGTGACCGTCAACTTATTCCCTTCTATTTAAAATCAAACTTGATTGGCTAATGGCGGCCATTTTCAAAATGGCCGACACTGTAAACAGTTTTTGTAGAAAAACACGTAAACCGTACAAAATTGAAGCAGACAATACATGGGAAAATTGTTCGTCACGTCGAAATCTACAAAAAAGTCTTCAGGAGCGAAACCGTAAAACTTGTCGTTTTTGAGTTATTGCACTTGATTCGTATGTTAAAACTGGTTTTTTGCTTATAACTTTTAAACCGTAACAGATACTATAATAAACATGTATACTTAAAATGTTCCTTTTGTAAAAACCTACAATTTGAGTCCAAGAAGTGTATGATTCGGTTGAACAGTTTCAAAATGGCGGTCAAAACAAGTTTCGCAAAACATGTTTTTTGCCAATAACTTGAAAACCGTATTAGATAGTATAGTAAACATGTATACTTAAATGAATCAGTATGCAAAGACCTACAATTTGAGTCAAAGGTCAAAGATCATGGGTCAAGGTCATTCCCTAGCAACAAGGTAACGTTTATGAAAAGTCCATAGCAACCATATGTATTCTTAACCAACACTACCTTCTGAGTTTAGAATTAAGTTTTATAACCGGAAGTGACCTTCTGTCCATAGCAACCGACAAAGTCCTTAACAACCATACTTTTTCTGACATTAGGCCCCTTGATCTTTATTCTGGAACCTATATGATAACTATTGGCAACATTTTATCGTAAACAAAATGACTCAATTGTCTTAAGTATTTGTATAGGACACCATAACACTAACTAGAGACGGGGAAAGACCTCACATTTGTTCTCTGAACAAATGACTTTTTAATTATTATTGTTCTTCTTTTCTGCCATCAATTGACGAAAAGTGTCTTGACATATCTTTTTGATACTTGGTACCATTATTTGGTCATACCGGTACTCGCCTTGACCGACCCTGTGAAACCGATCTATTTTTAGTAATGGAGTTATCTGCCCCAGACCGGAAAACCTTGTGCACAGATCTCCTCCTAAACCATAACCTGTATCAAAAATCTGAAGTGTGGAAAATGTTGCTGGACTCCTGGCAACATGTCATCACTCAAAAAAAAAAATTTCGATCAACTTCCTGGTTACGCGTTTTTGACTCGAAAAGTGTCGCGACTCGTCAATTTTTTTTCTTCAAAACGGTAAGTCCTAGAGACTTGGGACCTTCACCAATCATCCTGGATGACATATGTTGCATTCAAAAATGTCAAGGTCAAAGCTCAAATCTCAAGGTCAGAGGTCATGGTACACCTTGTTATCAGGTTAACTCAAAAACCATACAAAATTTAAGCAAACATGTAATGGGAAAAATACTTGTCTAATTTAGACCTTTATTTCATATAAAGGGTCGAACCCTGTACGACAAACGGTTTTCGAGTTATAGCCCTTAACGCATTTCGGCTAAATGGTTTTTGGCCTATAACTTGAAAATGGTTCGAGATAACATAGTAAACATATGGGTTATTGGTGACCGTCAACTTATTCCCTTCAATTTAAAATCAAACTTGATTGGCTAATGGCGGCCATTTTCAAAATGGCCGACACTGTAAACAGTTTTTGTAGAAAAACACGTAAACCGTACAAAATTGAAGCAGACAATACATGGGAAAATTGTTCGTCACGTCGAAATCTACAAAAAAGTCTTCAGGACCGAAACCGTAAAACTTGTCGTTTTTGAGTTATTGCACTTGATTCGTATTTTAAAACTGGTTTTTTGCTTATAACTTTTAAACCGTAACAGATACTATAATAAACATGTGTACTTAAAATGTTCCTTTTGTAAAAACCTACAATTTGAGTCCAAGAAGTGTATGATTCGGTTGAACAGTTTCAAAATGGCGGTCAAAACAAGTTTCGCAAAACATGTTTTTTGCCAACAACTTGAAAACCGTATTAGATAGTATAGTAAACATGTATACTTAAATGAATCAGTATGCAAAGACCTACAATTTGAGTCAAAGGTCAAAGATCATGGGTCAAGGTCATTCCCTAGCAACAAGGTAACGTTTATGAAAAGTCCATAGCAACCATATGTATTCTTAACCAACACTACCTTCTGAGTTTAGAATTAAGTTTTATAACCGGAAGTGACCTTCTGTCCATAGCAACCGACAAAGTCCTTAACAACCATACTTTTTCTGACACTAGGCCCCTTGATCTTTATTCTGGAACCTATATGATAACTATTGGCAACATTTTATCGTAAACAAAATGACTCAATTGTCTTAAGTATTTGTATAGGACACCATAACACTAACTAGAGACGGGGAAAGACCTCACATTTGTTCTCTGAACAAATGACTTTTTAATTAAGGTCTTTCCCACTACAGTGGAAAGACCTTACTGTATTTCTTCTGATTATTTAGGTCTTTCCATTTCCAAATGGAAAGACATATAGCTATTCTTATGATTATTATTATTATTATTTTTATTCTTTCTTTTCCGCCACATTTCAAAGTCTTCTGTTTTTAAGAGCTTACGACATATCATTATGAAACTTCTTATATGATATCGGTGTGTTAAAATCTATTCGATATCAACCCTGAGTTATCGAACTTTTTTCCATTACAGAGTTATCTCCCCGAACACCGTAACCCTTGTTATGATTTAAACTCTGAAACCATAAGAGATACGCTAAAACTTAAGGGTGGAAAATGTTCAACTACATAGACCGATGATTCATTACATTTGGTCCAAAGAGATTTGATGACTCCTTCAAGGGGCATAACTGCATCAAAATCTAGACAGAAGACTCTAAGGGTCAAAAGTAAGGTTAGGGGTCAGATATCAATATGAAACTTTATAGTTAGTCTCCACAAGCCATTCAAAGAAAAATAATGTCAAGGTCAAAGGTCAAGGTCAAGTTCTAAATTATTTTTATTCTTTTTTTCCGCCACATTTCAAAGTCTTCTTGTTTCAACAGCTTACGACGTATCATTATGAAACTTCTTATATGATATCGGTGTGTTAAAATCTATTCAAAATCGACCCTGAGTTATCGAACTTTTTTCCATTACAGAGTTATCTCCCCGAACACCGTAACCCTTGTTATGATTTAAACTCTGAAACCATAAGAGATAGGCTAAAACTTAAGGGTGGAAAATGTTCAACTATGTAGACCGATGATTCATTACATTTGGTCCAAAAAGATTTGATGACTCCTTCAAGGGGCATAACTGCATCAAAATCTAGAGAGAAGACTTTAAGGGTCAAAAGTAAGGTTAGGGACCAGATATCAATATGAAAACTTTATAGTTGGTCTCCACAAGCCATTCCAAGAAAAATAATGTCAAGGTCAAAGGTCAAGGTCAAGTTCTAAAGTTTGACTTTTCCTTGTTATGAGTATTCCTCTGAAACGGTAGAAGATAGATGATGAAATATAATGGGGAAAATGTAAAGGACATTAAGACGCAACTTTGTTCCATTAGTGTCAAAGTCCTATGACGTCATCTTGTAGGAGTTATTGTCCTTAGAACATAAAATTAAATAGTTTTTCATAAACAACTTAATAATGGTATATAGTAAAGGCACCGGGTCTTTTGAAATGATACCAGGGACCATTGACCTCCAAAAAGATCAAAAGGTCAAAGGTCAAGGTCATGTCCTAGATATTGAACTTGGCTTTAAACAGTTTGTTCATGTTTTTTTAGATTTTTTACAAACATTTTAAGGAAAAAAGACTTACTAAGGTGTCATAACACTCTCTATAATCGAATGGAAAGACCTTACATTTGTTCTCGGAACAAATGTCTTACTAGTATTATTATTATTATTATTATTATTATTATTAAGGTCTTTCCCACTACAGTGGAAAGACCTTACTGTATTTCTTCTGATTATTATTATTATTATTATTATTATTGTTCTTCTTTTCTGCCATCAATTGACGAAAAGTGTCTTGACATATCTTTTCGATACTTGGTACCATAATTTGGTCATACCGGTACTCGCCTTGACCGACCCTGTGAAACCGATCTATTTTTAGTAACGGAGTTATCTGCCCCAGACCGGAAAACCTTGTGCGCAGATCTCCTCCTAAACCATAACCGGTATCAAAAATCTGAAGTGTGGAAAATGTCGCTGGACTCCTGGCAACATGTCATCACGCAAAAAAAAAAATTTCGATCAACTTCCTGGTTACGCATTTTTGACTCGAAAAGTGTCGCGACTCGTCAAATTTTTTTCTTCAAAACGGTAAGTCCTAGAGACTTGGGACCTTCACCAATCATCCTGGATGACATATGTTGCATTCAAAAATGTCAAGGTCAAAAGTCAAATCTCAAGGTCAGAGGTCATGGTACACCTTGTTATCAGGTTAACTCAGAAACCATACAAAATTTAAGCAGACATGTAATGGGGAAAATACTTGTCTAATTTAGACCTTTATTTCATGTAAAGGGTCGAACCCTGTACGACAAACGGTTTTCGAGTTATAGCCCTTAACGCGTTTCGGCTAAATGGTTTTTGGCCTATAACTTGAAAATGGTTCGAGATAACATAGTAAACATATAGTTATTGGTGACCGTCAACTTATTCCCTTCAATTTAAAATCAAACTTGATTGGCTAATGGCGGCCATTTTCAAAATGGCCGACACTGTAAACAGTTTTTGTAGAAAAACACGTAAACCGTACAAAATTGAAGCAGACAATACATGGGAAAATTGTTCGTCACGTCGAAATCTACAAAAAAGTCTTCAGGACCGAAACCGTAAAACTTGTCGTTTTTGAGTTATTGCACTTGATTCGTATGTTAAAACTGGTTTTTTGCTTATAACTTTTAAACCGTAACAGATACTATAATAAACATGTATACTTAAAATGTTCCTTTTGTAAAAACCTACAATTTGAGTCCAAAAAGTGTATGATTCGGTTGAACAGTTTCAAAATGGCGGTCAAAACAAGTTTCGCAAAACATGTTTTTTGCCAATAACTTGAAAACCGTATTAGATAGTATAGTAAACATGTATACTTAAGTGAATCAGTATGCAAAGACCTACAATTTGAGTCAAAGGTCATGGGTCAAGGTCATTCCCTAGCAACAAGGTAACGTTAATGAAAAGTCCATAGCAACCATATGTATTCTTAACCAACACTACCTTCTGAGTTTAGAATTAAGTTTTATAACCGGAAGTGACCTTCTGTCCATAGCAACCAACAAAGTCCTTAACAACCATACTTTTTCTGACACTAGGCCCCTTGATCTTTATTCTGGAACCTATATGATAACTATTGGCAACATTTTATCGTAAACAAAATGACTCAATTGTCTTAAGTATTTGTATAGGACACCATAACACTAACTAGAGACGGGGAAAGACCTCACATTTGTTCTCTGAACAAATGACTTTTTAATTGTTCTTCTTTTCTGCCATCAATTGACGAAAAGTGTCTTGACATATCTTTTCGATACTTGGTACCATTATTTGGTCATACCGGTACTCGCCTTGGCCGACCCTGTGAAACCGATCTATTTTTAGTAACGGAGTTATCTGCCCCAGACCGGAAAACCTTGTGCACAGATCTCCTCCTAAACCATAACCGGTATCAAAAATCTGAAGTGTGGAAAATGTTGCTGGACTCCTGGCAACATGTCATCACTCAAAAAAAAAAATTTCGATCAACTTCCTGGTTACGCGTTTTTGACTCGAAAAGTGTCGCGACTCGTCAAATTTTTTTCTTCAAAACGGTAAGTCCTAGAGACTTGGGACCTTCACCAATCATCCTGGATGACATATGTTGCATTCAAAAATGTCAAGGTCAAAGGTCAAATCTCAAGGTCAGAGGTCATGGTACACCTTGTTATCAGGTTAACTCAAAAACCATACAAAATTTAAGCAGACATGTAATGGGGAAAATACTTGTCTAATTTAGACCTTTATTTCATATAAAGGGTCGAACCCTGTATGACAAACGGTTTTCGAGTTATAGCCCTTAACGCGTTTCGGCTAAATGGTTTTTGGCCTATAACTTGAAAATGGTTCGAGATAACATAGTAAACATATGGGTTATTGGTGACCGTCAACTTATTCCCTTCTATTTAAAATCAAACTTGATTGGCTAATGGCGGCCATTTTCAAAATGGCCGACACTGTAAACAGTTTTTGTAGAAAAACACGTAAACCGTACAAAATTGAAGCAGACAATACATGGGAAAATTGTTCGTCACGTCGAAATCTACAAAAAAGTCTTCAGGAGCGAAACCGTAAAACTTGTCGTTTTTGAGTTATTGCACTTGATTCGTATGTTAAAACTGGTTTTTTGCTTATAACTTTTAAACCGTAACAGATACTATAATAAACATGTATACTTAAAATGTTCCTTTTGTAAAAACCTACAATTTGAGTCCAAGAAGTGTATGATTCGGTTGAACAGTTTCAAAATGGCGGTCAAAACAAGTTTCGCAAAACATGTTTTTTGCCAATAACTTGAAAACCGTATTAGATAGTATAGTAAACATGTATACTTAAATGAATCAGTATGCAAAGACCTACAATTTGAGTCAAAGGTCAAAGATCATGGGTCAAGGTCATTCCCTAGCAACAAGGTAACGTTTATGAAAAGTCCATAGCAACCATATGTATTCTTAACCAACACTACCTTCTGAGTTTAGAATTAAGTTTTATAACCGGAAGTGACCTTCTGTCCATAGCAACCGACAAAGTCCTTAACAACCATACTTTTTCTGACATTAGGCCCCTTGATCTTTATTCTGGAACCTATATGATAACTATTGGCAACATTTTATCGTAAACAAAATGACTCAATTGTCTTAAGTATTTGTATAGGACACCATAACACTAACTAGAGACGGGGAAAGACCTCACATTTGTTCTCTGAACAAATGACTTTTTAATTAAGGTCTTTCCCACTACAGTGGAAAGACCTTACTGTATTTCTTCTGATTATTATTATTATTATTATTATTATTATTATTGTTCTTCTTTTCTGCCATCAATTGACGAAAAGTGTCTTGACATATCTTTTCGATACTTGGTACCATTATTTGGTCATACCGGTACTCGCCTTGACCGACCCTGTGAAACCGATCTATTTTTAGTAACGGAGTTATCTGCCCCAGACCGGAAAACCTTGTGCACAGATCTCCTCCTAAACCATAACCTGTATCAAAAATCTGAAGTGTGGAAAATGTTGCTGGACTCCTGGCAACATGTCATCACTCAAAAAAAAAAATTTCGATCAACTTCCTGGTTACGCGTTTTTGACTCGAAAAGTGTCGCGACTCGTCAAATTTTTTTCTTCAAAACGTTAAGTCCTAGAGACTTGGGACCTTCACCAATCATCCTGGATGACATATGTTGCATTCAAAAATGTCAAGGTCAAAGGTCAAATCTCAAGGTCAGAGGTCATGGTACACCTTGTTATCAGGTTAACTCAAAAACCATATAAAATTTAAGCAGACATTTAATGGGGAAAATACTTGTCTAATTTAGACCTTTATTTCATATAAGGGTCGAACCCTGTACGACAAACGGTTTTCGAGTTATAGCCCTTAACGCGTTTCGGCTAAATGGTTTTTGGCCTATAACTTGAAAATGGTTCGAGATAACATAGTAAACATATGGGTTATTGGTGACCGTCAACTTATTCCCTTCAATTTAAAATCAAACTTGATTGGCTAATGGCGGCCATTTTCAAAATGGCCGACACTGTAAACAGTTTTTGTAGAAAAACACGTAAACCGTACAAAATTGAAGCAGACAATACATGGGAAAATTGTTCGTCACGTCGAAATCTACAAAAAAGTCTTCAGGACCGAAACCGTAAAACTTGTCGTTTTTGAGTTATTGCACTTGATTCGTATGTTAAAACTGGTTTTTTGCTTATAACTTTTAAACCGTAACAGATACTATAATAAACATGTATACTTAAAATGTTCCTTTTGTAAAAACCTACAATTTGAGTCCAAGAAGTGTATGATTCGGTTGAACAGTTTCAAAATGGCGGTCAAAACAAGTTTCGCAAAACATGTTTTTTGCCAATAACTTGAAAACCGTATTAGATAGTATAGTAAACATGTATACTTAAATGAATCAGTATGCAAAGACCTACAATTTGAGTCAAAGGTCAAAGGTCATGGGTCAAGGTCATTCCCTAGCAACAAGGTAACGTTAATGAAAAGTCCATAGCAACCATATGTATTCTTAACCAACACTACCTTCTGAGTTTAGAATTAAGTTTTATAACCGGAAGTGACCTTCTGTCCATAGCAACCGACAAAGTCCTTAACAACCATACTTTTTCTGACACTAGGCCCCTTGATCTTTATTCTGGAACCTATATGATAACTATTGGCAACATTTTATCGTAAACAAAATGACTCAATTGTCTTAAGTATTTGTATAGGACACCATAACACTAACTAGAGACGGGGAAAGACCTCACATTTGTTCTCTGAACAAATGACTTTTTAATTATTATTGTTCTTCTTTTCTGCCATCAATTGACGAAAAGTGTCTTGACATATCTTTTCGATACTTGGTACCATTATTTGGTCATACCGGTACTCGCCTTGACCGACCCTGTGAAACCGATCTATTTTTAGTAACGGAGTTATCTGCCTCAGACCGGAAAACCTTGTGCACAGATCTCCTCCTAAACCATAACCGGTATCAAAAATCTGAAGTGTGGAAAATGTCGCTGGACTCCTGGCAACATGTCATCACTCAAAAAAAAAAATTTCGATCAACTTCCTGGTTACGCGTTTTTGACTCGAAAAGTGTCGCGACTCGTCAAATTTTTTTCTTCAAAACGGTAAGTCCTAGAGACTTGGGACCTTCACCAATCATCCTGGATGACATATGTTGCATTCAAAAATGTCAAGGTCAAAGCTCAAATCTCAAGGTCAGAGGTCATGGTACACCTTGTTATCAGGTTAACTCAAAAACCATACAAAATTTAAGCAAACATGTAATGGGGAAAATACTTGTCTAATTTAGACCTTTATTTCATATAAAGGGTCGAACCCTGTACGACAAACGGTTTTCGAGTTATAGCCCTTAACGCGTTTCGGCTAAATGGTTTTTGGCCTATAACTTGAAAATGGTTCGAGATAACATAGTAAACATATGGGTTATTGGTGACCGTCAACTTATTCCCTTCAATTTAAAATCAAACTTGATTGGCTAATGGCGGCCATTTTCAAAATGGCCGACACTGTAAACAGTTTTTGTAGAAAAACACGTAAACCGTACAAAATTGAAGCAGACAATACATGGGAAAATTGTTCGTCACGTCGAAATCTACAAAAAAGTCTTCAGGAGCGAAACCGTAAAACTTGTCGTTTTTGAGTTATTGCACTTGATTCATATGTTAAAACTGGTTTTTTGCTTATAACTTTTAAACCGTAACAGATACTATAATAAACATGTATACTTAAAATGTTCCTTTTGTAAAAACCTACAATTTGAGTCCAAGAAGTGTATGATTCGGTTGAACAGTTTCAAAATGGCGGTCAAAACAAGTTTCGCAAAACATGTTTTTTGCCAGTAACTTGAAAACCGTATTAGATAGTATAGTAAACATGTATACTTAAATGAAACAGTATGCAAAGACCTACAATTTGAGTCAAAGGTCAAAGATCATGGGTCAAGGTCATTCCCTAGCAACAAGGTAACGTTAATGAAAAGTCCATAGCAACCATATGTATTCTTAACCAAGACTACCTTCTGAGTTTAGAAGTAAGTTTTATAACCGGAAGTGACCTTCTGTCCATAACAACCGACAAAGTCCTTAACAACCATACTTTTTCTGACACTAGGCCCCTTGATCTTTATTCTGGAACCTATATGATAACTATTGGCAACATTTTATCGTAAACAAAATGACTCAATTGTCTTAAGTATTTGTATAGGGCACAATAACACTAACTAGAGACGGGGAAAGACCTCACATTTGTTCTCTGAACAAATGACTTTTTAATTATTATTATTATTATTATTATTGTTCTTCTTTTCTGCCATCAATTGACGAAAAGTGTCTTGACATATCTTTTCGATACTTGGTACCATTATTTGGTCATACCGGTACTTGCCTTGACCGACCCTGTGAAACCGATCTATTTTTAGTAACGGAGTTATCTGCCCAAGACCGGAAAACCTTGTGCACAGATCTCCTCCTAAACCATAACCGGTATCAAAAATCTGAAGTGTGGAAAATGTTGCTGGACTCCTGGCAACATGTCGTCACGCAAAAAAAAAAATTTCGATCAACTTCCTGGTTACGCGTTTTTGACTCGAAAAGTGTCGCGACTCGTCAAATTTTTTTCTTCAAAACGGTAAGTCCTAGAGACTTGGGACCTTCACCAATCATCCTGGATGACATATGTTACATTCAAAAATGTCAAGGTCAAAGGTCAAATCTCAAGGTCAGAGGTCATGGTACACCTTGTTATCAGGTTAACTCAAAAACCATACAAAATTTAAGCAGACATGTAATGGGGAAAATACTTGTCTAATTTAGACCTTTATTTCATATGAAGGGTCGAACCCTGTACGACAAACGGTTTTCGAGTTATAGCCCTTAACGCGTTTCGGCTAAATGGTTTTTGGCCTATAACTTGAAAATGGTTCGAGATAACATAGTAAACATATGGGTTATTGGTGACCGTCAACTTATTCCCTTCAATTTAAAATCAAACTTGATTGGCTAATGGCGGCCATTTTCAAAATGGCCGATACCGTAAACATTTTTATGAAATAACACTTAAACCGTACAAAATTGAAGTGGACAATACATGGGAAAAATGTTCGCCATGTCGAAGTCTACAAAAAATGTTTCAGGTGCGAAAGCGCAAAACTTGTCGTTTTTGAGTTATCGCACTTGATTCGTATTTTGAAAATGATTTTTTGTTTATAACTTTTTAACCATAAAAGATGGTGAATGAAACATTGGGTTCATTTGAAAGAGAATTAAAAGACCTACAATTTGAGCCCAAACAGTGCATGATTCGGTTGATTGGTTTCAAAATGGCGGCCAAAAACATATCATAAACTGCGTTATTTACCAATAACTTTTAAACCGTTGCACATTATATAGTAAACATGTATACTTAAATGAATCAGTATGCAAAGACCTACAATTTGAGTCAAAGGTCATGGGTCAAGGTCATTCCCTAGCAACAAGGTAACGTTTATGAAAAGTCCATAGCAACCATATGTATTCTTAACCAACACTACCTTCTGAGTTTAGAATTAAGTTTTATAACCGGAAGTGACCTTCTGTCCATAGCAACCGACAAAGTCCTTAACAACCATACTTTTTCTGACACTAGGCCCCTTGATCTTTATTCTGGAACCTATATGATAACTATTGGCAACATTTTATCGTAAACAAAATGACTCAATTGTCTCAAGTATTTGTATAGGACATTATAACTCTAACTAGAGACGGGGAAAGACCTCACATTTGTTCTCTGAACAAATGACTTTTTAATTTTTTTTTTTTTTTTCAATTGTACTCATGAATACATCTATATCAGTCATATTTTTGTCATTTATTCACAAAATATGCATTTTAATTTTTGATATTCAGATCTTATCTGACTAGTGAAGTTAAATATGATCGCATTTTCCCCTTTTGTCGAAATAAAAATTTTATATTTTCAATTCATGATTGTTTTTTTAACCTGGATTTATAATATGTAGAATTCAATCAATTTCTAGAGGAATAGCATTATTTAGATTGTTTGAACACTTTATGGTGATTTTTATAATTACATGAATAACATGTACATGTATGTATAATGACAATCTGCCTGATGTATAAACGCAACTCATTTACACAACAATCAATTTGCCATTTAATCATACACTTTCCTAAACGGTACATACCTCTTTGTTAACGTCTTTGAAGTGTTATAGTACAGCTAATCTTGAAACTCGAATCCCTGAAATATACAATGAGAGACTGAAAATTTATTCACGAATGCGCGTAGCGGTCGGTCGCTAGTGGTAAATTTTTGGTATTCGAATGTCAATATTGGTTATTTTATATATTTCACTGACATATTAATGAGATTTTATGAGAAAATACACCCACGATACAAGGGGTTATGTTTTTATGTGATAACGAGTCGATGTTTATATAGTAAATTCGTTGGCGACGGCAATTGTTACGTAACGTCTTAGAGTGAAATATGACTTCTGCTTACTAGTGAAATATCGCATTTTATTTCACTGGGAAATCCAGTTATTCCCCCACACTCAATGTAACAAATAGAAGTTATTGTATACAATAACAGCAATTACACGACGTTTTTTTCTTTGTTTACCGACGAAGTACTTTGTTCTAAATTCGTTGGGTAACACGGTATATATTATATTTGGGATAGGAGAAACTGGCATCGTATTTATTTCCCTATAACATTACAAACGAAAGAAATTAATATTCTTTAAATATACATCCGAATGCAACGTTGGTTTTAATTGGATGACGTGGAAAATTCATCAAGCTATCAAATCTGCAATTGATGAGCTCATGATTCACGGAAGATAACCTAGTTTAAACATTCATCTGGATGGAGATAACAGTAGTGTATTTTGATATTGCCAGCTTCAATTTCAGTAAACTCAACCATAAAATCCACATCTGATATCGGCAAATTGTTTGTTCCAATTAAACCCACTTTTAAAAAATAAGTGCCACTATGAACCACCATAAAATATTATAGTCTATACCTGTATTTTTATAGATATCCCAGATAACACAAAGATGTTTTTAAAAACGTTTTCACTAATGTTGTAAAAATATCGCAGAAAAATATAAAATAAATGTTAAAATGTATTGCGCAGTAAACAACGGTTTAATGTTTTTTAAAACATTTTTCCAAAATATTTTTAAAAAATCCCCCCAGTATTTTTATAATGATATGAAAATATGTCATAAATATCATAAAAACATTTTTTAAAATATAATTTAATGAAAAATGTTTTAAAATATTTGAAAAACATTTTGAAAACATGTTTAGTTTTAGGATATCAAAATGTGAATATTTTTATTATATCATGTAGACATTTGTCTTAAGTTCACAATAAACATCTTAAAAACATTTTCTAGATACTTTTAAATAATTTTTTATAAAAATTGTTCTAAAAATATTGTTAAAACATTTTGATAACTTTTTTTATGACATTTTAAAAACATTTTCTGTACTTTAGAACATCAGTAAAATGTTCTTAGAAAGTGAATTCGTGAGAAAAACTTAAAATGTATTGTAATATTAATATATCTATGAAAAGATTGATTTTACATTTATTTTAACTTCTTATTCATCATTGTTATTAGTATTATTAATATAAACGTATGTTTACTTTTCTCCTCTGAAAAATACGCAATCATTGAAATAAAAATGTTCTGAAATTGTGAGAATTAATTGGAACTCCCACCAATGAAAGTATTTAAAAGTGGTTATTTCCAGATTTTTATGGGTATGGGCCCTTTAGTCTAAATGATAAATTTTATACACGGCACACAATTTACAATATACCCATAATAAATTTTACCTAAATTTCCAAACACACTCCAGCAAATATTTATATACAATACAGTTATCTCCTTAGCGTGTACTTACCCTGAGTTGTCTCCCTTGGACCAAGAAATTTAAACAGCATTTGAAGAGCATTATTTTGTTAGTGATATGTGTTGGATATTTTGTATATTGTATATGTATTGCTATAAAATGTCACATGTTTTACATTTTATCATGAAAGCTTGTAATTGCTTAATTGTGTATAAGCAATCAAATAAGATTGTGTTGCATGAAAGTTTGGAAATTTTAAGGGTTGACGTGCTATATTTAAATGCATCCGTATTTAACATTTAAGGAAAGGTTAAGTTAGAAAATGTTTCGTTGTGTAGAATTTATTCACGAAGATTTAAAAAGGCTTTTTAGAGTGATGCAAGATGGTTTGATATGGTAACCTTTTTGACCCTTAAAGTAGCGATTTTGTTAATTTGACGATTTTGGACTAACTTTTTTTTCGAATCTTATTTTTATACATGTTAAAAAAAACTATATGTATATAGTAAATGATTCAGTCTGCTGCCATGGTTAATGTGTATGCTTGTTTTCAAATCCCTCGATTTCTATATTAACACGTGATTTTCAGACAGTTTTGGTTGTAATAATATGAACAAGCGCAAATATTGCAAATTTAAATATCATTTTACTGAACAATTTGCTTTGATTTTTTTTTGCAATAGTTCAGATCTTATGTTTAACAAACCAATCAGAAATGGTATAGACTTGACAAAATGCCTGAGTTTGCGAAAACTATAGATATTTCAACGGGACTGCAAGTAAGTTGTCCGTCTGCCCAATTTAGTAATGCGCAATATTTTGGGACAAAAAAAGGTGCGTCACAAAGTGTATATATATATCATACATCCCGCATTTGCCATTTATACCAGAAAAGACTATTGTATTTCAAACAAAAGACAAATTTGCTTACTTGAAGACCAGAAATTTATGTTGAGACTTACACGACAACTTACGTGTAATGTCATGGGCATTATATATAAATGAAATTCATGTAAGCAATTTTTGCCTCTATACATGTACATATTTTATATTCAAATTAAAAAGTTTGAAAGGAGAGTAACCTTACTTTCACGTGGGCAACTTGCAATTGTCATTTGAAGCAGTTTTTTGTCTATCATCAAAGAGTGTGATGCATGCAATATGGACTGTCTTTTGTAGAGTGGTATGGTGTGTAAGTGAATAAATCATCATGTCAACCTGCGCATCATGTTTAATTCATCTGAAGCAGTTTTTAAATATCCTTCGGTCACAACATATATGCCTGAAGGAATTATTCTAAGAATTCATTAGAAATCCAACAAACAAAAATTTTGTTTAGTACGATCTTACGTTAACCTTATAGTTTTGTTTTATTTGCTATTTTTTTTATTATTAAAATTTGCGAATACACTGTATCCAAATTGTATAAAAGAGTTTTCAATTCTTCACAAGCTGAAAGAACCGCTCTAAATTCCATTTGGTGTATTTTATTTGTGGCTTTATTTCCAATTATAACTTGTGTTTGTTAACTATTTCAATATAATTCTTGATTTTAGATTTCCAATTTCATAAAAATTACATGTATAAACTAATAGTTTTTTAACGTCGTAAGCTTTATTTGTTGAAAACAAGCACCATGGGCATGGATAGTAAATTACCAAAAATATGGTATAGTAATTTTGTAGTTTAAAATATTATTAAATCTTTGTTAAAAAAAAACATATTTGTGGGTTAAAAGTGACTTGTGTTCCAGGATTGTTCAGAATTCAAATGTATATGTTACATTCAAATTTTCTAATTTATTAAAGTCACAGATTAAAAATTCCCATAGGTTGTTAACAAAATATTAACACAGAGAATTTAAACATAACATGTATGAACATATTCTCACGGTTTTATATCTCTTTGATCAAACACATTCTCTTCACCCAATGGCCATAAATGAGTTCACACTTTCCGTACATACGTAGAATTCATATAAAAATACAAAATGTGTACTATTTTCAAAATACTGTCCTGATGCTATTTCTATTCTATAACGGCAATGGACATTTGCCCCAATGAACAGGACAAAAGCGCCAAAAATAATAGACATTTGCGCTGAAAACATACGCCATTTTTACCTTTACCTTTACCCGTAAAACCTCTTCCATTATCGAGACAACGTCTGTTGCCCCCTGTTCACCAAGGGGAGGTGGAAAGAGGACTTTGAGCAGGATTATTGTTATAAAATGTTTTTAATTATTCACGAAAAACATCGCAAGATCTACATTTATTCTAAATATCCATCATATATTAGACTCTTCCCCCCTTTTTTGTAGAAACAATCTTAAACTCCAAACTTTTTTTTATTCCAGCATTTTTTATCTTATTTCATTCAGTCAAATTAATTTGGCGTAAATGGGGATTTTTGAATTTGGTGCTTATTCTCATTTTCAGGTGATGCAAATATCCTTTCACATCTTTAAGAAAATGGCGCAAATGTCCATGAAATTTTCACTCTCATTTCAGGGATATTTAAAGTTTCTTAGGATAATTTTGAAATTTTTCTTTGATTCCGAATTTTGGAGAAATCATTATTTAATCACAAATTCGATTTTATGCACTTCAAAATTAAATAGATTCAATGGGGTAATATTATTAAAAATTAATATTTTTATTTTGAAATATTACAGTATATTGATATCATCAGTATAAATAATAGATATTTCTCTGTCGATCAATACAAATCTCATAAAAATCAGACAAAAAATAATTTCAGAACAAAACTTTGAAAAATTGTGGTTTTATATTTAATACATAGAGAAAGTTCCAAGTGTGAATTCATTTATGGCCACTAACAGTAGTTTTTAAAGATATTGACTGCGACATATTTTAAGATAAAGCACAGAAACTTGAGTTTTACTGGTTTTCTATTTATTTTGTAATTTAAATTTTGTGTTTCAATGAAATTTCTACGCAGAAAGCGAATCTACAATAATTATTTAATTACGATATATATCTATACACATTGTATATATCTAGAGCATAATTAAAGTATCATGAGTCATCATACTGTATCTGTTTATATTTAAACGATGATTTAATCATTTTTGTAAGTATGCTAATTACTATTATTATAAAAATGTTTACAAAAATGTGTTTATTTGAATTTTTGTCATAAAATGTGCATAAGCGTCCGTTATCAATTTAACTATCAGTTCTTTGATACCAATTTTGATGCACAAGATATGCACATTTCGTCGATTTACAACTCATCAGTTGAGCTCAAGGCCTAAAATGTTTCAAACGAAAACAATAATGCAAACAGTTGAAGAACAAATTTTGAAATTCCACAATTATCAAAAGGGGGAAAACCAAAAAAAAAAAAAAAAACAAAACAAAACAAAACAAAACAAAAATAAAACAAAAGAAAAAAAAAACGAAAAACATCTAAAGACAGAGCTGTGCACGAGGAGATACTCCTTAGTCTTCACAATTTTACATTTTTGCACAGTTACTTGAATTTCCATCAACAAATGGTCGAAAATGGCATTATATGGTCTCTGTGTATATGTATAGTATAACGCTGAATTTCTATCAATAAATGATCGAAAATAGCATTATATTGAGTCTTTCTATGTGTATAGTATAATGAGGCCTTATACTATAAATACTAGTATACAAAGAAACAATCATATTTTTACGACTAATTGATAAAAATTCAATTGATCATGTTGATTGTGATTTTTGACAAGTATGAAAAAACTGTTTCCCAAATGAAAATGGACCTGCTCCATTGATGTTATCCCTTCCTCATACCAGATTTGACATGGGCAGCATGGCGGGTGTCCTGCAGGAAGCAGAGACTGCTTACTCTTCCGGAGCACCTGAGTCTACCCTCGGTTTTTTGGTGGGTCCATGTTGTTCACATGTTTTTAGTTTTTAATTGTAATGCATGTATTGTTTTGATCTTGTCTTCCTTGTTCTCCGGAATTTGTCAGTTGCTTCGATTCTTTCCCTTCTTCGAATATCCCTTTGGTATTTCTTGACTTTACTTGTAACAGTAAATTTTGTGTATCAATTTTTGGCTAATATCAAAATACTAGAAACTGAACTGGGGATACCATTGGGACTTGCAGTGGTTTTATTCAACATTCAACTCTCTTCTTTTTGTTACTGCCAAGCCTTGTCACATTTAATTTATCCCACTGAAACAACTGAACACTATTTCATGACCACCAAGGCTAAACCTATACCACAACAAACGATATTTGCTGTAAGAAAATTTTATGTACATTCAAAGGTCTGATAAGACTGGCATTATATTATAAATCACTCCTTTTCTAATTCCATGTAAAAATATACACCTTAAATACACTGCACGAGAACATATGACAACACCACGAAAGGTTCTGCTTGCCATTTGGATAAAATGGATAATAGGAAAGGTATGGCATACAAATCAATCAATGCCACCCAGCAGACAAAATATAACATAAAAGAGCACAAAACACAAAGAAAGTCAGGATAGTCTGACTTGGTAAAGACATTGAACAGTGCTGGGGTTAAACCGGTTTTATGGGTCACCTCCCCCTGATTATTTATCCTGACACTTTGATGTATAAAAAGGACAAATATACCTAAGGAGCAAATCAAAAAATGTAATCCATTGCACAGACAAACCCGGGAAGACGAATGAGCAACCATAAGCACAACAAATAAACACTGAAAACTAACAAAACAATGAACAACACGAACTCCTATAAAAACCAGGAGTAACCCAGGTACTCCGAAAGGGTAAGCAGTTCCTGATCCGTATACGCAGCTGTCGTGAAGTTAAAAAAGTTAATCCGGTGGAAGTTACAAATCGGTGGAGGCACATGAAATGTTACGACAGTGGGAAGAGGTCCAACACCATCTTAGATATCGGAACACTGTAACGGTCAATCAATTCGTGATGACGACCGTAACATCTCCTATGTGATGACATCAACTTATCCCTGATAAAACCCTGTTTAAGAAGCTTTTGTGACAGCAGTAATCCTCTTTGTCGAAAGAAAGGGTAACTCACGTATGCCCTTGAAAATCGGACAAGCTGAGAAACGTAGACGCCAAATGCAGGCGATGCTGGTATATTGCACTTGAATGAAGTCCTCTTCATATGAATACGGAGACAGATCGGCGAGGAGAGGAGCACAGTTAGTGCCGATTGTTTGTTGAAAAATTATACCGCCAAATTCAACAAATATGTTGAATACGAGAAAATCTAACATGTCTGTAATTTCATCTTCAGAATACTTTTTTCAGAATCAGAGTGGTTCTTCACGAAATAAACCTTTTCCTTACCTAAAACTAGAAATTTATACCTGCGTGTGCCATTTTTCACATGCGCATGTGGTATGGTAGTGTAGAGTGTAGATAAAACATACTAAAGAAACCTATACATTATGACCAACAAGATGGCTGTATGCTAGAACCACAAACATTAGTTGGGCCGTTCATAATTGAGATAGCAGAATGTCCTCTTTTTAACTGTAACACTAGCTGAGGCTAGACGCTTCTTCTGTTCTTTGCTTTACAATATAGAAGGAAACGTATCTACACACCACAAAACAAACTTCTGATAAAGTTTTCCTGCAAACGCTGTTCCTTTGTTTACCTCACTATCATTTAGCACTAATAGACAAACATAATGACAACCTGCGGCAATGGCACAATCTTCGTGATGTTTACAGAAACACTTGAAAAATTATTCATTTGAAGAAAGACGGTAGATATTTCATGTATTTAATCTTGGGTTAAGAAGAAAAACTTACTAAGTGAAGAATGAAACTCTTGTTTTGACAAAAAAATATGATATCGCATAGAGATGAAATTCGATAGAAAACAAAACAGATGTTTGTTACAAACATTTACAATAAAAGAGAAAAATGTTACAATTTTTTTCCTAGACGAATATATTTTAAAATTGTAATACAATGAAAACTGCCTATTCTGGATATGATCGGAAATTTTCCAGTTTCTGTGTACTCTAACATTCCTCGGTTCCACGATAAAGGAGTATAATGACATTCTCACAAAAATTCTAGTGTCAATAAAATAAATTAAATATCATTATAGAAATCACAAATTCCAATTAACAGTTTTAGGCAAGAGAAAATAACTTGAAAATGCATGTTTCGGACTTTGAACATTCAGTCGTAGAATGTTTGAGGTTAAACATGTTTATCTATTCTCAACCCTTCTTCTACATTTAAATGGGTGTTAACAAAATCAGTCCCTAAATAAATTAAATAAGCTCGGTATAAAAAAATAACGCCCATAAAAAACGTTAACCAAACAGTACGAGAAAGTGCAATATTAAGAATGATCGTTGTTAACAAAAAGTAAGTAAAAAATAACAATCATTATGGTGATAAAAGGACTAGGTTTTCCTAATTATATCAACTAATCTCGGATAACAATTTTTTGTATAAAATGCTCATTTTTATTGATTAAGTTTCAATATTTATGTTAACAGTACAAAGAATGAACTTAAACGGAAAGATAGGCATATCTTGCTTCAAATACTAGATAAATTTTGCACTTGTTTAACTATTGTTAGGACAATTTAGTGCAAACTCTCCTTGAATCATTAATTTACAGATAAACGAGACAACATCCATTTTTTTTATGATAAATTCCTATTTTAAAAAGTTTTTGGCCGGATAATGTTTCAAAAGTGATTCAAACACCAATCGGTACCGTCATGACCGTGCGTGTTATGATTAAAGAAACTGAAACCGCACTGTTTTTTTTTAATTTGTGTTACCTTCAATATAATCGTATAATTTAAACCTTCCTTCTATTTAAAAAGCTTGTTATACGTAAGCGTAGTCTTCTATTCGACATCTCAATGTTTACCTAGTCTACCGAGAAAAACGAATTAAGAAGATTTTCCTAATGTAAAATGAGGCTATTCATAGTGTTGTAGGTAAACAAAATATAACAGGTTATTAACATATATGCAAATATCAAATCGAGTTCAAGTGGCTACAGTTAAATGGTGTTTGTACTTTGTGTGTTTAAACCTTCTGTATTTTGACGTTTATGAGGTACAAATGAGTTTTTCTGTCAAATAAAACCGAAATCAACCATGTATAACAGGACTTATAGTTACAACTTTGAAATTGGAAAATCTACAACTTTTCACACTTATGACTATTTAGTGTTTGGTATTACGTTAGGAGTATCCGCCGCCATCGGTCTGTACTATGCAATTACAGATCGGAAGAAAAATGAAAATGATTTCTTACTTGCAGGACGGAATATGTCTGTTTTTCCCGTGGCGCTATCATTGATGTCAAGTTTTATATCAGCTGTAACACTTCTTGGTACCCCTGCTGAGATTTATCGCTACAATACCATGTATTGGTTGATAGTGTTTGGATTTTTGATTTCAGTTATTTTGTCAAATATCATTTACATACCTGTTTTCTACAATCTGGGCATCACAAGCGTTTTCGAGGTAATTATGTGTGTATGAATAAGTGCAATTTTTGTATTTTGATTATATCTTAAGCTATTTTGTTTCCCTTTTAGTTCACGTCGAGAAAAGCTTAGGCGAGCTATTGCAACACTCTACAGCCGTCATCTTCGGCAGAGTCAGTTAACCTATACATTTATTTAGTGTTTTCTCCTCTGAAACCCAATGCCATTTGATCTGAAATTTGTAGTTGAGCCTTGATTGAATGATCCCTATGAATTTTGCAGGTCTGACAATCGTTACCAGCGGTTCCTGATTGGTAAAAGTTATAATTATCTTTTTACCAGAAACTTCCTAGCCAAATAAACTATAATTTCGTATAAAGCTTCATTGATATGCCTTTAAGAAGTTAACTGATTTTGTTCCCCTCGGATAACACATCAAAGAGTTGGTCTCATAAAGAGGACAAATATACCTCAGGAGCAATAAAAAAAAACGCAATCATTAGACAAACAAAACCCGGGAAGACAAATGAATATCCACAAGCACAACAAAATAAACACTGAAAACTAAAAATAACAATGAACAACACGAACTCCTATAAAACAAGGAGTGACCTCAGTTGCTCCGGAAGGGTAAGCAGTTCCTGCCCCATATACGACCAATGAGTGGGTCTCATAACATTTTCCGACTGTGTCCCAACCTGACAACTGAAATAGCGACAAAATCCTTCAGTTGTTTTTAATTTGTCAACATTTTAAAAATGTCCTTTGAATTACCAAATGAAACAGTACTTTATATAAAACATACATGAATTAGTTTCCATTAAGTTGTGGTCAATTCATTCAGTTCGGGCAGATAGTTTAGCAATAACAGCCATTATTAAATAATACGATTAAAACAGCCCTAATACTACCAAAACGGCATGTGTCATACTGGTGACGTCATCCTGGTCATATAAATCACATGATCTATATTGCTTTTCGGCCCCGTCCAATACTGAAAAAGCAAGTCAGTAGTAAAATCATTGGCCCTGTAAACATATATTGTGCATGTAATTCAGGATTCATTGCCAGTCCGTATTGGAAATATTGGCCCTATATTCACATCATTGCCAGTCCGTATTGGAAATATTGGCCCTATATTCACATCATTGCAGTCCGTATTGGAAATATTGGCCCTATATTCACATCATTGCCAGTCCGTGTTGGGAGATATTGACCCTATATTCACATTTGATGTATGTAATACAGCATTCAGAACAAGTCTGTATTGAAAAAGTTGGATTATTCAATAAAAGTGTTACGAACTGGCTGTTTCTGTATTGGCACTGGTATAGATTCTCGGGTCTCGAGGCCAATACAGCACACCTTGAATCTATACCAGTGCCAATACAGAAACAGCTAGTTAATAACACCATATTACATCTATAAAAAAAAACCCTATAAAAACGTATGCCTACATATACATGGTACACGGAATCCAACATCTGAGGCAGATATTGTTAACTTGCTGGTCGACATGGTAACATATTTGTTAAGTTTTGAGGCTACTGTTAATAACTGACTATCGGAATTGCAATGAAGGGAAACTGTGGGCCCTTTTTGGTAAGACCTTATTTTCTTATGAAAATATTTTTTCCGTCTTACAGAGCAAAGCATAGAAACTATTTAATTTCAGTTTCTGTTGCATATGCTAGGTAGTATATGTTGAAAATTTACCTTTAGCTTATCAATACCAGAAAACCTAAAAATAAAGAGAACAGAGACACGTTATTCCGACGACAAAGGATAATCGACAACAAAACTTTATGACAAATTTTACATATCAATTATGAACTTCTCCTTTCTTAGCGGTAACATGTTAACTTCTCCTGTTATGGTTCCGATATTTGACAGTAAAATTGATTTATTACCATATCATACGTAGTGTGACTCTCTCGACAGAGCCATTCACCAAAACATCTAAGATACGTTTATGAATTTTACCGTCAGCATCACGATATGATCGACCGAAAGCAATATCAAGTTTATTTGTCAAAAATGCGGACTAGATGCTTTCTCGGATTTTCTCACTTTTTTGTGACGGGTGTCGTTAACGGAGTAGGACATCTTCTCCTTCCGGGGAACCTGATGTCACTCCTAGCTAGGTTTTCCATATCAATGTAGATGAGAATTTGAACTGTTAATATATCAGTTTGTTCTTTTGATCTAGACTAGTTAAAATAAAGATTTATCTTTTAATTTTGTTTTGATTTAATTAACCGCAATCCCATTCACCAGCTCCCTGACTTTTTGTCACGTTTATTTGTATATACCCCGTTTGTGACGTTTTAAATTTTAAGAGTTATTTAAAAATGTACGTTCAATTTAAACGTTTGTTGAAAGTTACATAATATTTAAATGTCTAAGTCATGATTTAACAAATGAACAGTAATCCCGTATGCCCAAATATTTTCATTTAGTGACAAATTATATATCGACAAGATATTTTTCTACAAAATGACAGCAAATCTACATGTATTTAAAACGTACATTTGTACATGTCAAAAATACAAATTTTGCCTGAAGTCAAAAAGTAATGATTACATAGTTTTCGTTTATTTTTAATTTGATTAAATATTAATTTCATAAGTGTATAAACTGAAAGTTCTCTGAACAGTAAAGAAATTACATGTGAGTGTTTACGGTCACCTTTCTCCACACATTTCAAACATGGCAATTATTTTGCAAATTCAAGTAAAGTTTCGCTTTGAAATATTGGAGAACATTATAGATACACCTATACCAAGGAAAATTTTTTAAAGGGGAGCCAATTTTCAAAATAACAGCGATTTAAGATTTTTGTTATAGAATAAGATCCTAGAACGAAAGGTGCAAAACATACTGGAAAATGTTCCTGTACCTTTTTACTGATTTCGCACAGACAAGTTTTGTCTCTAAAATATCATTTACGAATTATTAAGAATTTCATATTTTGTCATTTGGCATTCTAAAATGTTGAAAATGAATTAAAAAGAATATTTGGATGTCAATGGACAAAGACATTGAAATTAAGTTAAATGGAGATAAATCCATAGAAGTTGGAAAATCTGACATAAGATTGAAAATATGACCCCCATCAAAGAAAAAAAAAGTAATCCCAAACCCTATTAACAGCACGAACTCAGTTGCTAAGGTAAACAAATCCTGCTTTTAATCGTTCAACAAGGTACATTAAATTAAAATGAAAAGCTCATTTCAGATTATATAATTTATATGAAACCCATTTTTATGTTCTTTGTTGGTCCGACTTTTTAAGATATCATGATTAGAGAGGTCTTACTTATGACCCTATACCTTTATTTGTACAGTCTGGTAGTAATCTCGAATAAGTAAGAAACATGATGTTGGATGTCATGGATGTACGAGTACCATTTCGTACTTTTGGCTTTTCTCTTCAGAAAATAACAAATAACCAAACTGCAAAATCTGGGAACGTTCGCATTGGGCTTTTTTTTACATGACACCATGTGTAGAAATATTGCTTACTACCAACTCAAATGTTAACCCTGACATTGACTGTTGATTGTTTACTACATGTAGTCTGTCTCATTTAATCTGTTTTGTATTTTCACTAACGATTTTAGTATTTAAATTCAGACCTTAAATATCATACTTCAGACATTACCGAACATAATTAGGCAGATAGGACAAGAAAAATATATTTGATGATGAAACTGATCCGAAATTAAAGTCTCTAATACAGATAGAACCTTACTTTGCGAGCAGTTGATTATTTTATTTCTACATACATTTAGTTCAACCTTCAAATTTCGAGCCTTGGTGTAAGCATCGACATCGAGAAATCGAAGTGGAATATCATTGACCAATCAATCATACAGAACAACAAATCACACGTGGTTTGAAATTTGTTCACTCTAATTGATCAGAGTAATCAAACAGATTAAGAATCATAGAAACGAGGCTTATTAAATTATAGAGTGCTTATTTTGACCTGTATTTTACCAAATAAACTCTTATCTTCTTTCAGTACATCCAGTTGAGATTTGGTATGTTTGTACGTGTTGTTTCTAGTATATTATACATGATAACGACGGTAAGTATATCAACAATATTTACGTACAACAACTAATACTGCACTGTTGTATCTATTAAACTTGTGAAAAATACATTTGAAAAAAAACGGATAAGTTTTGCATGATGATGTTTTTTCTTTTGAATATATCTTTGTGGTTTTCCTGGCTAATCTGTACGTTCTTACAAGTTTTCCTTGTCTGTATGACGGTCTTATAGATTTCCCCTTGTCCTATCGCTTCAGTATTTCGAACTAAGACAAAAGTCCAGATCCAAATTTTTGTTGTCCCCTGAATCATCAATTAGAGTAATCCTTATGCTAGTTTGAATGTCCATGGAATAAAGTGTTTAGATATGTGGTCATCATAGAACAGACGATTCTTTTACAATTGAAAAGCGCATTTCAAATTGTATAATTTATATGACAATTATTATATTTGTTGATCAGACTTCTTACGATTACATGATTTATGACCTTTCAAGTCTTGAGTTTGTTTTAAGATCCATCCATGTGCTCTTACCTTATTGATTAGATTTTTTTTCCTCTTATTTCAGTTGATCTATATGGCAATAGTTCTATATGGTCCATCTTTAGCTCTAAATACAGGTAAGTTATCTTTAAAAAAACTATTTTAACTGCCAGTTTAGTGTACGTAAATCACTAGCGAATACAAAAGACGGAATCTAGGAGTTGGAACCTCAACCTCTCTTAATGAATTTACACTCATGTAAAAAAAGATATTCACATGTTATTCCTGGAGCCCCTTTTTAGCTCACCTGACCCGAAGGGTCATGTGAGCTATTGCCATCACTTGGCGTCCGTCGTCCGTCCGTCCGTCCGTCGTCCGTCCGTCGTCCGTCCGTCGTCCGTAAACTTTTTCAAACGTTAACTCCTCTGACACCATAAGACCAATTGCAACCAAACTTCGTACAGTTGTTTATTGGTATATGTGCTACAAAACTATCGTTTGGATTTTTGATTCGTATAAAAACATGGCCGCCATGGCTAAAAATAGAACATAGGGGTAAATTGCAGTTTTTTGCAAATAACTCAAAAACCATAACAGATATCAAAATTCTGGCATAGGGTAAAAGTGTTCAGCACCTCAAGATCTACCTGCCCTGAAATTTTGAAGAAGATCCAACGACCCATGTAGGAGTTATTGCCCTTTTTCTGCATTTTTTCCAAATTTTGCACTTATTAAGCTCAATATCTTGGATACTATAAAGGAAATTTGTAAAATTTAAATTTCATATTGTTAGGCACACAAAGATCTACAAAATTTGTAACAGGATCGAAGTTGTAGGTTCGTTCCTTTTAGGAGTTATTTGACATTTTTGGCTTTTTTTTATGTTATTATTTCAAAAATCTTCTTCTCTGAAACTACTTTTCAAAATCAAATGAAACTTGGTAAGATTGTTCCTTAGGGTATCCTGCACAAAGTTTATGCTTCGATTTTTGATCCGTCGAAAAACATGGCCACTGTTACTAAAAATAGAACATAGGGGTCAAACAACAGTTTTTCGCAAATATCTCAAAAATCATTAGGTTACGGCAAATTCTGGCAAGTTGAAAGTGTTCAGCATGATAAGAGTTACCTGTGTGCTGATTTTCGTGAACATCTGTCAACTGATGTTAGAGTTATTGCCCTTTTTTGACATTTTTGGCTTTTTTTTATGTTATTATTTCAAAAATCTTCTTCTCTGAAACTACTATTCAAAATCAAATGAAACTTGGAAAGATTGTTCCTTAGGGTATCCTGCACAAAGTTTATGCTTCGATTTTTGATCCGTCGAAAAACATGGCCACTGTTACTAAAAATAGAACATAGGGGTCAAACAACAGTTTTGCGCAAATATCTCAAAAATCATTAGGTTACGGCAAATTCTGGCAGGTTGAAAGTGTTCAGCATGATGAGAGCTACCTCTGTGCTGATTTTCGTGAAAATCTGTCAACTGATGTTAGAGTTATTGCCCTTTTTTGAGATTTTTGGCTTTTTTTTATGTTATTGTTTCCAAAATCTTCTTCTCTGAAACTGCTATTCAAAATCAAATGAAACTTGGTAAGATTGTTCCTTAGGATATCCTGCACAAAGTTTATGCTTCGATTTTTGATCCGTCGAAAAACATGGCCACTGTTACTAAAAATAGAACATAGGGGTCAAACAACAGTTTTGCGCAAATATCTCAAAAATCATTAGGTTACGGCAAATTCTGGCAGGTTGAAAGTGTTCAGCATGATGAGAGCTACCTGTGTGCTGATTTTCGTGAGAAAATCTGTCAACTGATGTTAGAGTTATTGCCCTTTTTTGACATTTTTGGCTTTTTTTTATGTTATTGTTTCAAAAATCTTCTTCTCTGAAACTACTATTCAAAATCAAATGAAACTTGGTAAGATTGTTCCTTAGGGTATCCTGCAAAAAGTTAATGCTTCGATTTTTGATTGGTCGAAAAACATGTCCGCCCTTACTAAAAATAGAACATAGGGGTCAAAATGCTGTTTTTTGCTATTTTTTCCTGAATTATAGAAAGAAAATGAAGATGAAAGCTACTTTCAAGGTAAACATGGTATCCCGAGTTGAATGGTGATGATGAAAGTTTGTTTTGGAGGGTCATTTTTAAAATGGCTGCCATTTTCCCGCCATTTTTTACACTTGCTCGGATTTCAACAATATTTGGTTTTTAAAGTAAACATGGTATCCTTAGTGAATGGTGATGATGAGATTTAGTTTATAGCGCATTGTTTGCCAGGTGAGCGATTCAGGCTCTTGAGAGCCTCTTGTTGTATGTACCATTGTTATTTCAAATCAGTATTTTTTTCATGATCTTACATACTCAAAAATAAAAAAAAATAATCTTAGTATTTCTTTTTACAATCATGCTGTGTATTTTGTTTCAGTAACTGGAATTAGCTTATGGGGTTCGTTGATTGCAGTTTGTCTAATCTGCACTTTATACACAACTTTGGTAAGTAGAAACTGTCTAGAACAAAGCAGCCATTCAACTCCAGACTTCACTGTACCTGTAAAGATTCCATTATACCAATTTGAACAAGTAATAATTGTAACACTAAACAGTTTCCCAAACATAACTCCCACATATTATTAAAAGATAAACTGAAACATAAATCACACAGTTGTCATTTTTGCACATTCATGCAATATCAATTACTATTTTATGAGTATTATTTTTCAGTTTTCCAACATTTATATTGATTGAAATATATAAGTTTTGTCTTTTGATACAGGCAATATCTTTCTAATATTGTGTGGTGTAATGGAGGTTATAACTTTTGATCATTTTAGAAGTACAATGTTTCGTCTTTTCATAAAGAGTAATAATATATATGGTTATAGGGTGGGGATGTCAAGGGTTTTCAAGATATTAAGGGTTTTGTCGTTTGAGGGGGTGGAACATGACCCCATCAGACCCCCAATGATACCAAATGCTTCGTCTTGTCATAAGGAGTAATAATATATATGGTTATAGGATGGGGATCTCAATGGTTTTCAAGATATAAAGTATTTTGTCAATTGAGGGGGGCGAGGCATGACCCCCTTAGACCCCCCTTAGGTACCAAATCCTTCGTCTTATCATAAGCAGTAATAATATATATGGTTATAGGGTGGGGATCTCAATGGTTTTCAAGATATTAAGTCTTTTTGTCATTTGAGGGGGTGGGGCATGACCCCCTCAGACCCCCTATAGTACCGAAGTCTTCGTCTAATCATCAGGAGTAATAATATATATGGTTATAGGGTGGGGATCTCAATGGTTTTCAAGATATAAAGTATTTTGTCATTTGAGGGGGCGGGGCATGACCCCCTCACACCCCCCTTAGGTACCAAATCCTTCGTTTTATCATAAGCAGTAATAATATATATGGTTATAGGGTAGGAATGTAAACTATTTTTGACCTATTCAAAAAATATCAATTTTTGGGGTATTTGAAGGGGCGTGGCACTGCCCTTGGGGCCCCTACACTTGAAAAATGGTTAGGAGCAATAGCAGATGTCGCCCGGCCCTGGCAGCCATCTTAAAATGGCGGCCATTTGGGAAAAAAGTATTGATTGCACACCTTCACATAGTGATCTTACTTTCTGCCAAGTTTCATTCAATTCTATCTCTGAGAACTAAGCCGGACATAAATCATTGGAAGAAAGAAAGAAAGAATAATAACAAAGAAACGGAAGAATAACAATATGTCATTTCCCGACTTTCGTCGGGGCGACATAATAACAAGTGATAATTGTAACAGTGAACTGTTACTAAGTCTCCCAAACGAAGTCCCCCAACAGACCCCCCAATGGTACCAAATGCTTCGTCTTGTCATAAGGAGTAATAATATATATGGTTATAGAGTGGGGATCTCAATGGTTTTCAAGATATTGTCTTTTGTCATTTGAGGGGGGCGGGGCATGACCCCCTCAGACTCCCCTTAGGTACCAAATCTTTCATCTTATCATAAGCAGTAATAATATATATAGTTATAGGGTGGGGATCTCAATGGTTTTTAAGATATTAAGTCTTTTGTCATTTGAGGGGGTGGGGCATGATCCCCTCAGACCCCCCATAGTACCGAAGTCTTCGTCTAATCATCAGGAGTAATAATATATATGGTTATAGGGTGGGGATCTCAATGGTTTTCAAGATATAAAGTATTTTGTCATTTGATGGGGGCGGGGCATGACCCCCTCAGACTCCCCTTAGGTACCAAATCCTTCGTCTTATCATAAGCAGTAATAATATATATGGTTATAGGGTAGGAATGCAAACTATTTTTGACCTATTCAAAAAGTATCAATTTTTGGGGTATTTGAAGGGGCGTGGCACTGCTCCACGGGCCCCCTCAGACCCACCTTAGGTAGCAGATCCTTCGTCTTATCATAAGCAGTAATAATATATATGGTTATAGGGTAGGAATGTAAACTATTTTTGACCTATTCAAAAAATATCAATTTTTGAGGTATTTGAAGGGGCGTGGCACTGCCCCTGGGGCCCCCCTACACTTGAAAAATTGTTAGGACCAACATGGGGTACTATCATTGTGCAAAATTTGATTGAAATTGGTCAAGTATAAAGTACAAAAGTGCCCCGGACAAAGTTGGCGGCGCAAGATAGAAGAAGAAGAAGAAGAAGAATTTTAAAAAATGGCCGCCAAACGTCTCCAACCGATCGCGATTTTTTTTCATCAGTTTGTTCGTCTGATTGTACTTTACAAACCTACAAAGTTTAATGAAATTCTATCATACAGTTTTTGAGATATAAACGTTTTAAATTTTCGGAGGGTACCGATCTTTGAATGGCGGCCATCTTGAAAATGGCGGCTATTTCGGAACCTTCACATAGTGATCTTACTTTCTGCCAAGTTTCATTCAAATCTATCCAGGCATCTCCGAGAACTAAGCCGGACATAAATCATTGGAAGAAAGAAAGAAAGAAAGAAAGAAAGAAAGAATAATAACAAAGAAACAGAAGAATAACAATATGTCGCCGACTTTCGTCTGGGCGACATAATAATAATAATAAGAAACGCAACAAAAACAATACGTCTCCAAACTTCGTTTGGGAGATTTAATTATCTGTATTTTCAAAGAAACGATTCTGATATAACGATACGTTTAATGTTTAGGCTGTTAAAGTAGACGGTAGGAGCCGCCTTCCCAAGATCACGATTTATTCACAATTTTCGTTTTCCCCTTAGAAATCTTCTTCATACATTACTTTATTTCTTCTTGTTTATATTAATATTTTTCCCTTTGGATAAGCATTTACTAATGTATTTAGATTGTTCCGTTCTGATTACAAAATTGCTGAGCTGCCATACAAGTTGATATCCGGTCTGATGAAGAAGTGTTAATATTTAGATTGTCAATTGCGGTCTGCATGAGTTCTGTCATGCTATGATATATTTTGCAATATTTTAAGATACAACTGATGACTTTTGTCAAGTTTTAATATTAACGAAGTAATTAAAACTACTTTGCATGTGTACATTGTATAAGTAAGATTTTCAAGTTTGAAACGGAAGGTGTAATTTTGAAATTTAATATCATATTAATATTACATGCACTATGATTAATTACTCTTTTGGAGTTTCTAGATCTGGGTAAATAGGAGTAAATGTCGACGAAAAAAAAACCCTGGAACTTGATCTGAAAAATAGAAAGAGGTCACCGTTGTTGTCTTTTATACCAAATACATCCGTCTTTATCTTAATGCAAATATTTGCTTATAATATCGGTCTTCTCGTGGCGTGATGGGGCAGCCAAGACCCTTGTAAATTTATGTAATTAAGCTTCCATCTCTTTGAAGAAATGTGAAGCTGAAATCACCTCCCTAAACTACACCTGTGTTTATCAAATCGAAATTGAGTCGCTAGCACAGGTAACACATTTTCGATCTAGTACGGCCATGTCTGCATGTCTTAACTGTCTTGATTTTTTTCATATTTTTTAAATTTTAGACAAAATCAAGACCAAAAGATCAAAATAAAATACAGTTAAGCTCAGCTCTAACGTCTCTCTAGAACTGTCCTAAACTCTCATCCTGACACCTTTAGAACCGTTTGACAGGGTGTGTCCTGACCTAGAAGCATTTATGACAGTTCTACCCCAAAACCATTCTGGATGGTTCTACCAGAGAACCATATGACAGTTCTACCCTAGAACCATTTATGACAGTTCTAACCTAGAACCATTCTGGACGGCTCTACCCTAGAACCATCTTCTCTGACAGAATAGTTGAGAGGTTAGAACTGATCTCAACTGTATATTACCGTACAGTTAATCAATACTGATTAAACCCAGTTCATAAACGTATGCATTGTTAAAATTTACCTGTGCTGAACTGATCTTTACAACAGCAAGACAACATGTCTTGATTTGATCTTGTTTTTCTCGAAACATGACATTGCAGAAAATCAAGACAAAGTAAAAATTAAAAAAAAACAACGGAATGGTCGTTTAAGATAAAACAAATTTGTTACTAATGTAGACTGTATATAATTCCAAATGTGCTTTGTTTACCTGTTAAGCAGACAAACATAAGCATAAATGTCCATATTACAGTTACTTGTATAGTTGTCATGGAAGAACTAACAAACACCTGTTTGCTATTTTCATTCTTAAATTTGTTACTGTATCATTAACATATACGTATATTCGACTCAACATTGTGTGTCCCATATACTTGGGCAACTGATTTCTTGCTGAAAAACCCCAGACTTAATTACAATTACCAATATCCCTTTCCGTACTGTGTGTTACACATGCTTCGGCAACTGATTTCAAGCTGACTTCATTCCAGGGCTACTACGTGAAAATAAAACGAAACTAGCCCAATCCTTTAATTTAACTTTTCCAATATCTAAGATAATGTTAGACCTCGTGTGCCTCCACCGATTTGTGACTTCCACCGGATTGACTTTCTTGAACTTCACGACGGATGTCGTATACGGAGCAGGAACTGCTTACTCTTTCGGAGCTCCTTGGTACACTCCTGGTTTTTATAAGAGTTCGTGTTTTTTTTTATTGTTTTTTAGTTTTCAGTGTTTATTTGTTGTGCTTGTGGACGTTCATTTGTCTTCCCGGGTTTGTCTGTCCAATGCATTACGTTTTTTTATTTGCTCCTTAGGTATATTTGTCCTCTTACTTGATGAAAAACTTTAGACTTTTAAAAACAACTACATGTAGGAAGTCAGTACGGTTCAAACTTTTGAAACAAAACTTGCACATGTTCAACACCTTCACATTTATTTGTGGTGGCTTCAAATTTTATGCAAAAATCTTTAATTGGACAAAAAAATTGAAAACCCCAGCATTGGAAAAAGCAATATTTAATTACAACTATTGAAAACAGAAGGTTGATAAAGACTTGTGACTTTTGTTTTAAAGAAACAAACTGCGATATACTCAGTTAAAAAAAAAAGATAGACACTAGTTTTGTTGCTAGTAATTTTAACTTTATTTTCTAAAAGCTAAAGCAAATGATTTTCATTCCAGGGAGGTATGAAAGCCGTTGTGTGGACCGATTCTTTACAAGTATTAATAATGTTTTCTGGAATGTTGATACTTTTAATATTTGGGTCAATGAAAATGGGTGGTTTTGACGCTGCCTGGAGAGTTGCTGATGAAAACGACAGAATTAAATTCTTAATGTGAGAGTACATGTAATATGTTATATATGACAAACAAATGAAAATAATGTTTTTCTTAGTGCTTATTTAGTATATTCGTAAAATAAAGACGTATCAAGTAAACACAATGAAAACACATTTGTAAGAGAAAAGACAACATGTTTCAGCTTAAGGATTTTCGCTGGTCATGCTTTTGAATTTTTGTCAGATGTTCAGAATCATCTGGTTTTATCCATTTGAATGCCATAAATTATTTTTCCTGCTAACACCCATTTTTCTTTTCATAAATCTTTTGCATGCAGAATAATAAGTCATTCGCAAATTTCTCATAAAAAACTTGTTATTATTTAATGGTATTTGAGAAATAAAACTTGTCAATGATAAATCTATGTAAAATCAAGAGAGCATATTTTTCCCTCCAAATTTTCAGTGGCTTATATGTCGAAAACAAGCACACGGACCTATAAATTTCTTTCACTCTTTTAGTTTCTTTATTAATCCACTATCAATATTTATCAATATTATGAAAAGCTTGTTATTTTGAAATTTAGCAGCGAACATCTTTAAGAATGTGAGATTGCATGCAAGTAAACTTTCTATCAATCTAATAAAAATTAGATCTTCGTATTGCTCCTTTCAGTCACTGCATGTAGATCTAACAACTTCCATGCTATTTTCTGTTCTGATGACCTATTGAGAATCCTCGGATTTTATCATTAGGCTAATGGCTTCAAAATCATGAAGACTGAAATCGGATCGGCTGATTGGAAAGGTCATCAAAACAGAAAGTAAACTG
Organism: Mytilisepta virgata; assembly: GCA_028015205.1. Classification (NCBI taxonomy): domain Eukaryota; kingdom Metazoa; phylum Mollusca; class Bivalvia; order Mytilida; family Mytilidae; genus Mytilisepta; species Mytilisepta virgata. Next base: position 76,552,729 of record CM051521.1, read on the forward strand.
GAGTGTTGTTAGATCTACACGCAAGGAGCAATTAGTAGATCTAATTTTATATTGTCTCTGTAACTATGTTTATGAATTTTATTTTTAATTTGATTGACATTCTATAGAACCATTCTATATGTATATAGAAACATATACACATGTACCAATAGTTAGACAAGAAAGAACATAATGCATGATTATCAGTTATACCTAAAATTGTAACTAACTGTCATGTAAAAGATGTATCGGCTAAACAATACCAAAGCAATAACTTAAAGATAGTTAGCAAATTCCACAAGATCAAAGTCTAAATAAAATCCGGATTCTAGAGATTATACACATACTGCCTTCAATTGAGGGTGGAATGCCAGATTACCACACGAAGGCAAAATATCGCCCGAGACGTAATCGAGGGTGAAATTTTGTTTTGTGTGTGGTAATCTGACGTACCACCTTCAACTGAAGGCATTGTGTGTACGGTGGTATCTCGGCAAGAGTGTGGTATTCTACCATATGATATTCCTGTCGCTAAGGAGGGAATACCACACGTCGTCAAGAGGGGATGGAGCCTAGTTTCAGGTGGATTGAAATACCACATCTCTGTGAACTAATGAAAAATCAAGATTTTGCATAAAGTATATTTCTAAAATATCAAACCAAAAACAATCAGATTAGGAAACAACGGGAGTTCTGCAAACTTAATAAATGTTATTTTTGTTTTAGAATGGATCCGGACCCCTCTGTTAGACATTCATTTTGGAATGTCATAGTAGGCGGTGGGTTTATATGGGCCGGTGTTTATGGAATAAATCAGGCTCAGGTACAGAGAGCTGTTTCTTTTCCTACACTTGATAAAGCCAAATTGTAAGTTTTTTTTTCACCCAAACAATTACATTCATGACATTTGTAGATTTTTAATTATTTTTCAATGGATATTTGTTTACATTGATAATGATGCATTTCCCTATTATTATGCTAGGCATTATTTTGATGTTAAATCACAAAAGAATAAATCTTGTTAAACATTTATTCTGAGCTTTATATTTACATTTCAACTCAAATTGCTTGTGATTCCTAGATAATATGTCCTGTGTTGTAAATTGCAATCTTGAAATCGTTGCGTGTTGTTTCTATGGATCATGGTTGAAAGCAAAACGGTAATAACATTATATTATCAATATTTATCATTTTGTATGGGTATAGTTTTATTAGTGTTGTTTATTTTATATTCTTAGTATATAATTTATAAATTTACTACAACAAATTAACATAGTAACGGACACATATATGTACACTTTTCAGGTCCATATGGGTTAATCTAATTTGTATCATGTCTATTCTAACGCTTGTCTGTCTTGTTGGAGTTGTGATGTATGCTTACTACAGTACATGTGACCCTGTTAAAGCTGGTATTGTTCAGAAAGCGGACCAGGTAAAGCTGTACATTAGATACATATTTTCTTGTTTTACCTTTTGCATTTCTAGGTCTTTTTAGAAATAGGAGCATAATTAAAACCCGAAATAAATTGTCTTTTTTCTTTAAATCGAATATCAGCAACACTTATACCAGAGAACCAAGTTTCAAGAAGACAGAAGAGACTAAACATTTGAGACAAAATAACAGACATGAAGAAATAAACACTAATAACACACTTTTTATCTTATCGGCCATTTCTGTCTTTATTTTCAAAGTTTTTTTTTCTTAAATTTCTCAAATAATCAATACAACAAGACCAAAACAGGTTAAATTGACTTTCAGTCAGTTTATTTGAAAATATGATGAAAGATGAAATCAAGACAAATTAAGAATAAACAGAGCAAGGTCGTTGAAGACAAAATGTAGGTTACTAGTAAGAAGACAAGATTCAGATAATATCGGATAACAAACAAAGGATGAAGAAAAAAACATAAATATACAAACTGATAAAGCAACAGTGAGATCAAACCAAAACCGGTTACCATACGAGTATACACAGTTGACCACAGATCCATACAGGGAAAATCTTTTGAAGCGATAAGTCAAACACAATCTCCCCTTATCAAATTAAGAAAGGGAGATAACTCAAATTGTCTTTCTTTGGCCCTCGGGACTAAAGCGAGGCTATTTTATTATCTCCCCTTGTTAGCCTGGTTAAGAAAAACAACTGACTGATATTTTTAATGTGCTTTCAGGTCTTTCTCTTGTAGATATAAAATTTAATTTGATCGTATTTTAGTATTTGATTATGCTGTCGAGACACAGATATGTTCTATAAAACACATATCACAATCATTTAAAAATACTTGGTTAAATTATACGATAATTATACGAAATGGATATGCTTGCATAATACATCTATATGTTTATGTAGGTTTTGTTTAGAATGCTGATTTTTTTTTTAGATTTAACACGCGACTGCACAGTCTACGGTTATAATTAGTTACTGTTTATGGTATTCAAGTATGACAACCCTGCATCTTACACCGTTAAATTCTAAATCATTTCTTTAATAATGCGTTCTTTATGCTGAAAAATAAAATTTATTGAGAATTAAGTGCATCGAAAGAAACATGATATCAAAACAGTTTTCACGGGTCGTTGACACAGATTCATAAAGAAGAGGGTACTACAATTCATTTAAAGGTATAGGGTCTTTCAAATATATCAGGTGCAGTTTAATGATGAAAAGTAACGTTGATTTGGAATTTAAAATAGTAGACTAACAAAGAACTGGAAAGGGATTATGTCATCTCCTTGCAGTTCATTCACACTTGGCCAACATTTTTAAAAATCATAATGTCAAAAACAACAAAATCTCACCTATCCAACATTTATTATAATTATACCTGTATGATCATTAGAATTAAGTCTCTGCGTGGTGGATATATCAGTAGTATTAAATGAAAAATTTTCAATATTATTACAGTTAGTCTTATTTAATTTCTTTTTAGCTCAGCTGGCGCAGACGGCAATGTTCGCTATTTTGGCGTCCGGCGTTTGTAAATTATTAAGTCATTTTAATCTTTTCCTCTCAAACCACTGGGTCAAATTGGACAAAACTTTGTTGAAAGGTCCTTTGCTGGCCCATTTCAAGATTTTCTCTGCAATCCACAACTTTCAATCGACATGACCGCTTTTACAAAAATAAAAAAAAGGGGAATGGGTTTTATAAATCTTCCTCTAAAACTACATGGACAGATGGAACAAAACTTGGCATCAATGGTCTTTATGGCATAAATCAGGCTCAGGTGCAGAGAGCTGTTTCTTTTCCTTCACTTGATAAAGCCAAATTGTAAGTTTTTTTTCAACCAAATAATTACATTCATGATATTTGTAGTTCTTATGTTATTTTTCAATAGATATTTGTTTCCATTGATAATGATGCATTTACCTTATATTTTCTATGAATTTAGGTGGTCCTCTTTTAGAATTTTGTCTGATGTCCTGGACTTTCAACAAAGAGTAGGACCCAATGCGAAAATTGATTTGGTAGCATTGGTCCTTACATAATTATCTTTCAGAATTGTATTGATGATCCGGAATGTCAACCTAGATGGCTGCCACGGACAAACTTAGTTTAAGATAGGAAAATTCCTTTAAATATTACTTGGCCAATTGGCACTAGACTTGGCAGCAATGGTCCTTAAATGGTCCTCTTTCATAATCATTTCTGTTGACCGGGACTGTCAGACAAGATGACTGCAAAAGCAGAATTTAGTTTACAATAGGACCCTGTGAGATAATGCATTTAACACAATGTTTAATAATCTTCTTTCCTGGACCAACATGGCCAGTTGAAACCAGACTTGACAGAAATAATTCTTGCATGGTCTTTTTTTTAAAATTGTGTACGTTGACCCGAACCATCAACCAAGATCGCCACCACAACCGAACTTAGTTAACATAGAACTCCATGGGGAAATTCATTTGAAAATCTCCTTTTCTAAAATCACTTGGCCAATTGGAACCAGTCTTGGCAGCAATGATCTTTAGATTGCCCTCTTCTAGTGGTTTCTTCTTGTCTGAAACCACCTGACAAGTTGGAACCACAGTTTGCAGCAATACTAATGGTCTTTTAATGGTCCTCTTTTAGTATTGTGTCCGTTGATCAGAACTATTAACCAAGATGCATATGGCTTTCTCTATTGTAGCTGAAAATTCTTTTTAATCCTCTTTTCGTTTATTTTTGCTGTAATTTTAAATTTCAGATTTTGCTTGGTGTACAGCTTAAATCAATATTAGAAACGAATGGACACACAAAAAAACGAAACAAAGCAAAAACAAATAAAAAAAAACTAGAAGTGCTGTGAGCAAGACTCACAAATGTATACCCCAGCTACGGGTACATTAATGTTAGTCCATGTTTGCCTATGTGAACCCCAAAAATCATTTTAATAAAAATGATTGGTGGTGCACAATATGGCAATGTGCACTGAAGATTCCCTGAAAGTTTCAGAAATCCATTCACTGGTTGAGGAGGAGTCACAGACTGGGCATGCCTACGCCCCTACATTACCATATTGTGTTGAAAAGGTCATGTTTGTCTGTGGAAAACCCCATAAATCATTCTGAGTAAAAATAAAATAGCTGGTGCACAATGGCAATGTACACTGAGGATTCCCCGCTTCAGTAGCGAGGGATAAAACAACACTGTCAGTTTATTCGTGTAAAGCATAATTACATGATCATACTTAGTATTAAATGTAATTATATTTTGTAATATTTTTTCAGTTAATCCCTTTATTTACCATGGATTTAGTTGGACATTTACATGGACTTCCAGGCTTAGTTATTTCTTGCATATTCAGTGGTAGTTTAAGGTAATTAGATGACACATTATCGTACAGTTCAGTTTGAATTTTTTGTTTCAGTTTCCAGTAATTTTATAATACTTTCTCCTGATAATCGACAATGTAAGGATTAAATGTATACCCACGTGAACTTGAAAGTAAAGAGAGTACGAAAAGAATTTTTTACCTGCCCACACTCGTGTCTTCATATAAATATTTCACCTTCTGTTGTATCTTAGGGTTAGATACATCACATGAACTGAATGATGATTTAGGGTTAAATAAACGATATTTGATATCTTTATTTTACCATTCTGCTATTTGATCCACTGTTGCCTATATCAGGACTTGACAGCATAGCTTGTGGATGTTTAAAAGAGACTGGAACAGCAACTCTTATGGTCATTAGGGCGTGTGCGAAGTTGGATAAAAGACATTCCCTGGCGATCAAGTGACCTAGTGAAGTGTAGGGGAAGTTACTGATTTTGGTGCATCTCTGCATAAACAGACCCTGTCTCACGACAGGCAATAACAAAAACATACCCTGTCCTAGAATAAAAATGCGACAATTTATAAAAACTCTACAAAGAAAGATTAATGTAAAGAAAAATTTGAAAAAAGTTACAAATTAGTAAAATGAATCAAAAATTTTAATTATTGATCATTTTCTTAAGAATAATGATACACGAGATACAAGATAAACATGCGACTTTTAACTGCGGGATACTCATATTATCAAAATTATTGGGAATAACCCCCTTTGGCTTAAGGGAACATATTTTCTATGATACTTGCACGACGGAAATTGATCCGTTTGATTTTGTAACTGCATGACATTATCTCCATACATATTATACTTTACCCGAAATTACTATCTAGACATAGTCTGTCTTTTGTTTTCTAGTACTGTGTCATCAAGTTTGAATGCAGTGTCTGCCGTTGTACTTAAAGATTTCATCCTAGTGTGTGCACCAAACATGCCGTCGACAACAAGGACAGTCATTTCTAAACTAATCGGTATGAACTTTTTGAGGTTAATAAAAGCGATAATTTGATAAATATAGTAAATTTATATATATACATTTTAATTTCATTGGTAACTTTTTGAGAATATGAAACGAAATGATCAACAAATATACGCAAAATATGAATTTTACATTTTGCACGTGTACGTTATATTTACAACATCTGGATCATTGTTTTACTTCATCAATATGTATTTTTTCCTTTCTTTTAAGTGTTGATAGCTGGTGGAATTTGTCTTGCCGTTGCTTACGTGATGTCCCTCCTTACGTCATCCATTTTGACAGTAGGTATTATGTGATCTATTAAGATCAGGGTAATATTGAACACTAGGTACATGTATACACACGCATCTGTTTTAATTTAAAGTGGAAATGAACTGTAATAGAAAGGTCTACCGTGAACTACTAACTTGTCAAATGTAAGATCGACACTCTAATCACGTCTACCTGTTCATTGCGATTATAAAACTTTTGAATTTTTTCGGTCGTTTTATCCCACGATTTTGCTTAATAGCTTCTGACGTAAGAATACACCTCAATTCATGAAAACTCCCATAATATTAACATGCCTTTTCGCGTGATATAGTTCAAACGCAATTTGTTTTAATTTTCCTTTTTATTATGAACAAGGTAGAGCATGCATCATTGCTGCTCTTCATCTTGCAATTCTTTATATTTTTCAATGATTATCAAAGACGTTTCAGGCATTTCTGGCCCTATGATTATGTACCATTCGAACAATTTTTGCAGTTTTAGCAAGCGTTTTAGTAATCATACTGTATTGGATTTTATTGTATGTTTTATACACCAGGATAGATAAAGGGGAGGTTTTGTGTTTTGTTTATGTTATTGTTATGTCTTGGGTTCAGTTTGTTGATTGACCTTTCTTGCTATCCATTTTGTTGTTAATTGACGTAAAATCTATTTCTTGCCATTCGTCGAAAGTAGATTCAGTTTTTCATTATGTGTTTTAAAAGTTGTTATTTGCTTGTATTTCTAAACAATACACTTTCCCTACATTTTTCTTAAAAACATGGTAAGATTAACTCAATGAAAATATGTTTTCATAAATAAAGGTCACAGTTGTTTTGAAGAAATTAAGGTCCGAGTATTCTCATGTTCATATAGAATACGTGTATATTGAAAAAAAAACTATTTTTTTCATTAAAAAATACCAAAAACTTAATCAAACAAATTTTCATAAAACAATAAACTTATGAAGACCCTCTCAGACAAATTGAAAAACTGAAGGTGCTCGTCGATGTTTTCTTTATATTTAATAAAGACAATATGAAAATGGTTGATTTTCCATAATATCCAATATATTTCCCTTTGGATCTGACAAGCTTATCTCCCCTGTCCAAATTAATGATTAAAACTATAGTTCTGGCATAATTCTGTAAGACATTTGTTCAGTGAGGTAGTAAGCAGTTAAATCTCCATTATCTATGATAATGAATTATCAGTTTTGTCATAATCATGATAATACTTTGCGACTCGCAAATACAAATAATAATAATAAATACATTATATAAAATAATGTTAAGCTGGATGCTTTCTGAAACATTTTTAATAAACTTTTATAACAATTATATAACATAGTCCTGTTTTGGTTATTTTTAGGCAACAATAACGATATATGGATTGGTTGGTGGTCCTTTACTTGGACTATTTACACTTGGAATGTTATTTCCTTGGGCCAATAAATGGGTAAGCATCATTCCCATTAAATGGTCTGCATTTGGTTTTTTATTGGTCTGTGTCATTTATTTTAAGCAGTCCTAACTCGTGTACAAATGTTAGTTAAAATAAAAATAGAGTATTATTTCGTTGTGTATAACATTATTTATGATTTTGAAAAAGAAAGTGTTATAACGGAATTGGTGACTCTAATATCGCTTTCAAAACATGGATTGAACAATGGAAAACTATATTACACCTAGGGATCTTCAAATGGCCTTCAAAAAGAAGCAACTGCTCTCACCACAGGACAGTCACCAAATGACACCGGAAAAATGGGGTACATGTAAACAATTAAACTGAAGAAATCTAACATCCCAAATTATCACTGCATTAGACCAGTAAACAAATATCTATAAGTAGACAGAGACAACCACTAAAAATGTAGACAGAGACAATCACTAAAAATGTAGACAGAGACAACCACTGAAAATGTAGACAGTGACAACCACTGAACATGTAGACAGAGACAACCGGTGAAAATTATCACTGCATTAGATCCAGTAATCAATTATCTACAAGTAGACAGAGACAACCACTGAAAATGTACACAGAGACAATCGGTGAACATTATCACTGCATTAGATCCAGTAAACAATTATCTATAAGAAGACAGCGACAACCACTGAAAATGTAGACAGAGATAACCGGTGAAAATTATCACTGCATTAGATCCAGTAAACAATTATCTATTAGTAGACAGAGACCACCAATAAAACTTAGACAGAGACAACCACTGAAAATGTAGACAGAGACAACCACTGAAAATGTAAGGTGAATGCTTCGAGAGGTATTACATAATTTGGTGGGTTTAAAAATAACAATCCTAAGATACTAATATTAGATATAGCAAACATGTTTTTATATACCTCCCCTACATATTACTCCTTCGTTAAAATATATAAGGATTGTTTTCAATTCTGGAATGTTTAAGCGTAAAATGACCCAAGTAGGTTATACAAGTTTAACCTGTTCAAAAATTGAATACACCCCTTATAATTTAATTTTCAGGAACTTTCTGATCCAAAATTGCTACATTTAGCTCAGGAATATTTAAATTGTGAGCTGTGGAGTAATTTCATGATGACGTCATGGTACTCAAAGTATGTTATACAATATATTCTAACTTCCTCGACTGTCCGTTTGAATTCAAATTAAAATCACTGATTTCTTTGTAGGGAGGCTTATTCGGAATGCTTATCTCGTTAGCTATCAATATGTGGATAGGATTTGGAGCGTTTATAAACAAAGTAGTGGTGACACCTCCGTCGCCTTTGACAATCAATGGATGTAGAATAAATATGACTACAATCATGGAAACTACTACATTAACGAGTGCCTCAACAACTATTCCACCACCTTCAGACGACGGATATGAGTATGTTCCTTTTGAAGTTTTATACAATATATAGTCATGAAAAGGGGAAGCTGTATATAGACTCACAAAACACCATCGGGTGCTTAATATTTGTTAACTAGGAAAAACGGGAGTTTTTCTGTTCTTCATCTCGTTATCACATAAAAAATGAACGTACAAAGAAATCCTAAATTTTGGAACTGTCAAAGCAACTAATGCAGATACATGTCAAGTGTTTAACTTTTACTCATGGTGAATACCAAACAAAAAAGTTTATCTGTCACTATATTCTAATTTAGATTTTGAATAAAACACCCCTTAAGCTCTTGTTCTATTCAATGTCGTGTAAATTATGTGACACTCTTTTTCCATTTTTATAAATTTGGAAAATGAAAGAGCGACGCAAATTTAGCAAGGTGACTAAAACCAATGAAAATAGAAAATCTAATAAAAAATCAAAAACAAGTATATTTTTAACAAACGATGAAAACGATCTTAAAAATCTAAAAATGTTTAGTATTCTGATATATAGTTAACAGTTAACTAAAGTCTCTATATCTATAATTGCTATGAGATACGAGCAATTTTGAAATATATATTTATTATGTATTTTAAAGTGCATCCTGATCACACACAAAAAAATCAGTAAATGAGTTAATTTACATGTTAAATTAGCCGGCTTTCGAAGAAGGCTTATGAGCACTGTCTTTTACACACAAAATTATGAAAACTTATAGTTTTTAGTAACAAATTATGAGAGTAGATTAGTTCGATTCAAGTTGTTGAATTAAACTATAAATGTAAAGAATTTTAATTAAAAATAGGTCGTGTCACATATATCAGAAAAGTCAATAGCATTATGAAAAAAATATTTCTTTTGAGTTTGTGAATAACGACACTCAATTTTATTTTTAATTGTTACTATTTTATATAAAACTGCTATATTTTCAGCTATTTAATAATATATCGAATGTCATATATATGGTATACTGGTTTGGGAATGATAGTATGTATTGTTTTTGGTCTGATTATCAGCTTTATAACAGGTATACATATTACAATATACATTTATGCAAGAATCCATGAGAGTGATTTGATACAATGGCCATGTTTTTTTTCATTTATAATGTCTTCTATCCGATCGATAAATCAAACTACTGTGCATGGCTAATATTCAGCATGGTCAAGTTATCCACCCAAGTCAGGGTTTGTATTCACGTTCGTTCCTACAAACCCATGACATCACACATTCATATTTTGCGTGTCAAACATATCGCCGTCTGGTGTGTGACCTAGAAAATTCTACCTACGACGCAAATAGATTCTCTTTTGACCTTGAGAAGAACCAATGAAACTCGTTCACTTCCGACCCGCAAAATATGAATGTGTTTTGTCAGGGGTTTGTAGGAACGCACGTGGATACAAAACCCTGACTTGGGATGATGGGTCAAAATCTGGTTTACCCTCGATATACGCTTTTACAAGGATATCGTCTCTCGACTGGATCTTGAATATTTAGCCAATCCTAGCTACATATATATATTTGTACATTAAGCTTTCCAAAACAGACAAAGTATAACGTTTAATTATAAAAATACATATAAAACATAAAATACAAAAACCAAATACATGTAACCATGAACACAAAATCGTCGAAAACAAAAATAAAATAAAACATAAAGCTTTCGCCAGTTTTCATGGTCATTGTATCATTTCATGCAAAATTAGCTGTTGAAATTTCTACCATGTCATATCATTATGGAAAACTATTATTACTGAAATATAATAATAATATGCACAGTATATTGATGGCAATTTATGCCTTAACAGCAGTGTACAAGGTCGAAAATTCAACAGCGAAACAAAAATGAAAGGGTTTAAAACAGACAGAACCAGAACCAGAATTCGTGTAAGGATAGACAAAGGAAGATTTGAGTTGACCAGCAGTCATATGCTCATCATGTATTGGCTGTTTCATTTTTCGACATTCTCCAAATTTTTTATAGATCTCACGCATGACAGATATTTTCCTTAAAAAGTTTTAAGTGTCTGTAATTCTTTCGTGGATAAAGGTTTCATGACACTGGTTAATATATAAGTTAATGCCTTTTCTTCTAAATCTTTAATTTTTCATCCATCATAAATATTTGTCATACATTTACCTTTTTACAGGTCCTACCAAACCAGAGAAAATCCACCCAGGGTTGATTTGTCCAATATTTGATATCGTTTTACCATGCTTACCCGCCTCCATAAGGAAAAAACTTCATTTTGGTGTCCGTTTCGAAGATGTAAGTTGTCAATCTTTAATTAAACCCTCTTATCCGATCTGGCTGTAAGATACAATATTTTGGCTCAATATTGTATGAAATCCAGACAACACTTTGATGATGAAGAACAGTAGTGAAAACATTTCCAAATATGGATTAACGTACATTAACCAATTAGCAGTTTCAGAAAGCAGTAGTTTGAATGAAATAAATTCTGTGATACCAATTTGGATGAACAAGATTCACATTTCGACGATTTACGACTTATCTGTTATGCTCAAGGCTTAAAATTTTGAAAACCAAAATAATAAATCCTAAACGCTGAATGGGAAATTTCAGAATGCCAAAAATAATTAAAAGGGGAATGCCAAAACCATCTAATAGTGCTTTGCACGAGGGAACGACTTCTTACTTTAGTATTTTGTTGAGTGATATTCAATGTATTCAGTATTCAGTTTAGTAATTCCATCTTTTAAACTCGCCCCTGAATTTGAAAAAAAAGGTGTTGTATTATGAGAAGTGAAATCAGTACTTTTATTATTGAATGTCCAACATAAAGCTCTGTATCAACCACGTTTGTAGTAAAATTTCAAAATCGGAAATATAAATCAGCCAGACATCTAATCCAATCACCAAAAGCGTTAAGGGATTAAAAACGCAAAAAAACATGTTTTTGTAATAAACTTTGGAATAGGGCGCCGTGGTGTAGTGGTTACCGCATCAGACCTCGAAGCCAAAGTTCCCTGGTTCGATTCCCGTTCGGGATGAAAATTTCGGGGATCAAATCTGCGAGGTCCTATCGTCACTGTTTGCGAGGATAGTCTCGATAGAAGACCATTAAAAAAACATACACATCGTCAGCCGTCTTAATCCCATCGCCAAAAGCTTTAAAACACAAACACATGGAATATAAATGCTTAGGGTTAAAATAAAGCAGAATATATTTTGCTTTTTTTAATAAAATTTTAAAATATAAATATAAATCACTATAGAATCGTCAGACGTCTGATCCACCAAAAATGGTAAAAATATAATTCAAATCATTAGGATTAAAAAAATAGAAAATTCTATTTTATTACAAAAACGTTGCAATCAAAACCGTTTTTTGTAATAAAATTTCGAAATTAGGAATATAAGTCACTAAGTTAAACATAGTTAGTACATTATAATCTAATTATTTTTACTTTTCTAGCAAAAGGCAACATGCTATTTTATTGCGATCTCCATTAGTTCACATTTTAAGCATTAAAATAAGCATTAGATTGGTTTCTGAATTTATAGTACCATACCATTTACTGAATAAAAACATAAAATTGAATCAAAATAGTTTCGTTATTTTGAGTAGTTTTTTAAGTTTTTAAATTATATATTGTCGTTTTATTTATTTCTACAGTTTGTGAAGTTTGATACCAAGAATCCAAAAACAGTAGAGAGAGGAGGATATGACAAAACGTTGTTTATCACCGAGGATTCAGAAAAGATTCCGAACGATATAAACCAAGAATTCCCAAAACATTTTGAAAAATTAGATTTAAGCACAAAATTATAAACTTATCTTTCTTTTGTAAGAAATTTTTATATATGTATTGCTTACTATAGTTATGTACAAACAAAATATTTTTTTTTGAGAATTTTAGTATATTATAGTATGTTTCTTTTCTACAATAAATTGTTTACAATTTTTAGTTTTTATTATCGTTGTGAAATATTTTAACAATACCAAAATGCGATGCACATACAGTCATACCGCAGTGGTTTTCCGGTTTGCCACTATATATCGTTGCCGTGGTAAAAACTGTAGCCACCATTTGCCACGCTACTTTACCGTGGCATGCCACTTTATATCGTGTGTGGATCGTGTTGTTACCGTGCTCGGTCAGTTCAACACGATAAATTATCGTGGCAGATCGTGGCAGGTCGTGGTAACGTTTGTTCCGGGTAATACACATTATTACAAATTTACGATCGGTCTTCTCAGATAAAACATCTCTATAATTTATCTCCATTATTTGTTGCCCTCTCCTGACATTTTGTTTTCCAAATATTAGTACTACTCATTTTATCAGCAAGTAATAAATAGTGAATATGTTTACCCTTTCTTTTTCAGCACACAGTGTTTTAAAGATGATTTGTCTCCCAAGAAATCTTATACTTATGTTTCATGTTGTTAAAAAACTACTACATGTACATATCGAATTCGCTTTATACATTCGTACTCGAAACATCTAATTTTGGATAATTCTTGCATTTATTACCAAACATTCGGATGAAATGTACCAAAAGTTAAATTTTCAAAGTGTAAGTATTTTTTTCAACAAACTCATTCATTTTTGGGTTTGCCATCATAATGTGTACCGGGGTATAATTATCTAACGTTAGCAATAAAATATGTTTTGAAAACAAACGTAAACCGATGTGTACATGTATTTTAAAGTTTATATATATATTTACTTTCAGCTTTCGATCGTTGTGTATATGGCTTTGTGTAGATCGTTGTGTATAGGACTTTATGTAAATCGTTGTACTACATGCATATTTTTTATACGAAGTTGGGGAATTGCAAAATAAAAAACAAAAACCTGACTGGAATTTATATTGTTGTCCAGAGTTTTTAGGAATCAAAATCTAGCTTAGGAAAACTCTATGAGATTACAAAGACGATTTTGTTTTTACAGTTTTTTTTAATTCACAATAAATTGTATATTTACGCATGTATCTGTATCATTGTTTTATTTTTTAAAAGCTGGTTAAATACTATTCAATTTTAATTACATATTACCAATTTCGTTTATTATGTTTATGATTTCATTTAAAGCCTAAACTTGAATTAAAAAACATTGTTAAAAATTCAAAAGCTTTAGCCAGCTACATAATGACATGCAATATGTTTTGTTGTTAAAGTATGTTATATAATTAAAAAATTACAAAAGTAACAACTATTTTATTTTCTCTTAATTGGTTGGTATTAATGATACAACACATAGTTCAAATTGAAAACAAAAGACAAAGAGGCCGTCTGTCGCTACAAAAACACAGTGGACTCGCTGCTCCCTGTTTACAGAAGGTGGCATATTGTTCTCGTTTTTAAATTCCCAAGCCAAACTATGAATAGGCTTGTTACTCAAATGGCTTCTAGTTTTATAAATATTTGGACATATCGCCATATTGTATAATTTGTGTAGAACTTTGTCTAATAAGACTAGTATTTTTTGTGTGACTAATAATGTCGCGCCGTCAGCACTCCAAGATTCCATCACATTTGCTTGTTCATTTTGATGACAATAGCTGGGTACTGGTTTCCAAAAGTTAAATTCCGTGTGATGGCATGCCCGTTGTTGGACAATCCTATAGTGTTCAGTATGGTAATTCTCGATACGAGGCTGACAACGGTAAATTTGTGTGTGCGGGCGAGTGGGTAGATATGAGAAAACAGATGAACATCAGAAAGACCACAACAGTTCCAACTTTAGATCAACAACTAGAGACTGAAGTTGTGCAACAACCAGAGGCTGAAGTTGTGCAACAACCAGTAAAGAAACAAAAGAAAACAACCAAATTTGTAAGTACATTACGCAATATCTTGAAAAACCGTATGAGGTTCCGGTTTACAATGGTGGAATAAAATAATATCCACTTGTAGGCAAACAAATTTTGTGATATAATGCATTATTATTATTATTATTATTATTATTGTATAATGGTATTTATATTATTTTCGCATATTGCGTGTTATCAAGTAGGTGACTCCGGCTATGACATAAGAATGAAAAAACTTAATAATTAAAGGTTTAATAATATGCCCTGCAATTAATTAATGACGTTGACCCAGTCAGAAAGATGGTAATACAAAGGTACGTCCTTTACTTCTACCCTGAACTTTCCAGAGAGACATCATACCAACATGTTGTTGTCAATACAATCTACGAAGGACTACCCCGTCCAGATCAACAAAGCAGAAAAAACCGCAGGGGAACCAGTCGTAACTGCTGATTACAGTGCATCTACTATGTTTGCAGATATTTCCTTGACTCAAGAGATTTTAGCTGACCCATACAATATACTAAACGTGTAGGAAGTTACTATATAAACTGTGCATTTTCATGATTTTGTAACATTAATAATCCATTACTTTTGTAGGAATTTATATACACACATTAGAAGGTAATGTGAAATTTTGATAACTTACGAAAAATTAGAATAAGAATACTTTTTTGGCACACATAGATACATGTATATTATTATGGCATGAGGTACCAAATTGGGGTATATTTTATTTTTTTTTAATTTGCATGCAACTAGAGCATCTGAATATAAAAACAAATATTGTATATCACTTTAATACTTCCCGAAATATGGTGTGATAAGTGTTTGGCAAATAGAATGGATTGCGTAAATATACAGAATGCACGTCAATTACTCTTTAAAAAGTCAAAGCTTTACACTTTGAATTATGATTTTTCAAAATCCAGTACCTATTGTTTTTAATGACATATTAATACAATTGCAATTCCCAATTCATTGCTAAAATTTTTATATTTATACAACGTCGCGATGTAAAAGTGGAATCTCGTTGTTTTTACAGACAGGACAAATCGTTGAATGATTTCCACATCCAAAGCTATATTTATATAGTATCAATGGAACAGAGAAGTTGAGAGCAATAACATATCATTTTTAAGAGGACAAGATGCTATTGATTTGTTTTCGAGAAACAACGATATCAAGTGATATTATTTTTGTCGGTTGTTTTAATATGAAATCTACAGTAAAATATCTATGTATTCTGAGGATATCAAATTAACCGTATTGAAGAAATAAAACAAATTAAAACATATTTTTTTCATATTTAGATTCAGTGTCGAACGTTCTAACTGGATGTATAATTTCATTAAAAAAATACCTGTAATTTAGTGGATTTACGTACCTCCTACCTTCACACAATTCATGAAAGTTCAAAGAAGTATCTTGAAAGTTGTTTACCTAGGTGACCTTGTGCAATGTTTTTTTTCAGTACTTTATGTTTGCCCGAATATTTGACCTTGATTTATTAGACATTTTACAAAATGCATAATTTACACTTTATTACTGTAAATGATATAAAACGACTCGAGAATGTAAATATTATAGATTTCTTTGTAAGATAGAACATACCTTTGCGAAACGTCATCTGTAGTGAAACCGACACTATTTTTGTCAGGGTAGTGACCTTTTCTAATGTAAACAAGTGGGAAATAAATAATTATAGGTAAACAACAATCAGAAGATACGCAAAAAGCAAGATAAAGAATAAAATTGCGATTCAGCTAAAATTTTGGCATTGACCCGTAAAAAAATACATAGGAAATCTGCAAGTTTTTTATGGATTTAAATTCATTTTATGCATGTTTATTGACATGTTTATTGACAATTTGGGATATAAATTAAAGTACAAGACAAGTAATAATGCTCAACAGAACGTACAGCTACAACTTTGAAATTGGAAAGTCTACTACTTTTCATACATACGATTATGTAGTGTTTGGCATCACCTTGGGCTTGTCTGCTGCTATAGGTCTTTTCTATGCTATCAAAGACAGAAAGAAAAATGAAGAGGAATTCTTGCTCGGTGGAAGGAACATGAAGGTTGTGCCTGTCGCCTTATCACTTATGTCAAGTTTTATATCGGCTGCGACGTTACTTGGAACTCCTGCAGAAGTGTATCGCTACCATACCATGTATTGGCTGATTGTGTTCGGATTTGTCATCGCTGTCATCTTCTCAAATACTATCTTTATACCAGTGTTTTATAACCTTGGAATAACAAGTGTATTTGAGGTAAGTAATTGCTGTTTGGTACAGACAGAATAAATATATTAATATCAAATATTCCCATTTAAAATCAGAAGAAAAACCCAAAAACCTTTCTTAAATGATACCATTTTTCAGGAAATGCATGCATGTACTGCAGCAAATCAAGGCTAAAATTCGAAAACCGGAACAAACAAAGAAATGGGTGGACGATTTTGATTCTAATTCTGCTCTATCATGTCTGTCTCAGTCTGAGTTAAAAACAAAAACAAAAACAAGAGTTTGTTCGGATTCGTATAATTTATGTGATAAAATTTAAGGATACAATTAAGCTTCTGATATTAAAAAAGTCCGCTTTCGTAGTAGTACTCAAGTAGTATGATGAAACTAAGGGAAACTTTTTTTCCTAACAGCATTAAAATTTTAATGACCCTTACCACAAGATCAACAGGTGCTAATTTTAAATTATTGTAGTATGTGGACATGAGGTTTGGGATGGTAGTACGATTGTTGTCCGTTTTTGTGTACATGATTATGATGGTGAGTATAGCTAATTTGTTTTTTATCATTTTTATACGGGGTTAATTAACTTTATTTGTAATGCTAAATTATATACCGAAGGGTTGACAGCATTATCAAAATTTAACATAACATAAATAGAATTTAAAGTAGAACAGAAATAAATCAAATAATCTGGAAACAAATACATATATTATGCAGCTGTACTATGGAATTGTTTTTATAGAGGGAGCAAAAAAGAAACGCATAAGATCGTTAGAAGATTAAATGAGTTTTAGTTTTTAAAATGGTTGATAATTATTTATATCTGGCTGTATTTCAATGCTATTATTGAAGCAACCCTGTCTTAACAGGTCACATTTTGGACAATTGAAGAAAAATGTATTTCATCTTCTATCTTATCTAAATTACATTTTTGACATATTCTGTTTTCTCTTTTGATGTTTTCATACCGACCTCCTTCAATTTCTAAATAAGTGGTCACTAAATCTCATTTTTATAAGTTTTGTTTAGCTAATAAAGTTTAATGCAATGGAAAAACAATTTTACACTGGGTCCATAGGAAATTGACTTCCTACATACAATCAAAGCCGGGAGATTTACGATGGCACACATCCCAGCAAGTTTCGAAACACGTCTTTCAACAGCAGAGAGCTGTTTTCTTGTAATGTATCATTCTGTATGTTACGAAGAAACGCACTATAATAATATATATGTTATTATGCAAATATTGCAAAACATGAAACATAACAGAGTTAATGTAAAATAAATTGTAAATAATATATGTTTTGAATTGTTAATGCAACAGGGTATAAAGGATATAAAACGTGTTGCATAGATATATTTACAAGCATAAACTTAAAGGTAGTGTCCTTATATATGTGTGTGTTGAAACCAATTTACGTACAGCTTTAACAACAATTGTACATACAAGTATCAGGACACTTGCCAGTAAGTATGTATGAATCATTACTTATTAATTTACTTGTTAATAATAATTTTTTTTCTATATTGACAGTTAATATATATGTCAATTGTCTTGTATGGTCCATCTTTAGCATTAAACGCAGGTAAGTTGTGCTTGGTCATGCTACCTTCACATACACGGATTTTTCTTACGAATCCTTACGTATGGCACAAATTCGTAAAAGTACACGGATCCTTACGAATAAGCCACTTTTACGAGCGCTTTAAGAGTGGTTACGAGTAATTACAAGCCATTTATGCTTTATTACGAGTTGATACGATGTATTTACGGCAAAAATCTACGATTTGCTCCGAGTTTCCACAGACAAATACGAACAAGTTACGACATCTTACGAGCTTTTTATGGAATGCGATGATTCATCAAAGCTTTACGACCTGTTAACGTGTTGTTACGAATAGTTGAGAGTTAGTTACGAGTCCGTATGCTTTTTGCAAAAAGGTATGCAATTCCCTGTGTATCATCATTCGACAACTGATATCCAGCGAGACAATGTTTATACCTTTCCTAAATAGTAAAGTATACGTATGTATTCGTAAAGTACTCGAAACTATACGTTTAGTGTTCGCAATAGCTCTTAACAATCCGTAAAGCCATTGTAACACGACATGAATGAAATCGTAAACATCACTTAAACACTCGTAATAATCCATAAACAAATCGTAAACTTAACGTAGCAAATCGTAAAATAAATTGTTTATGAGACATTTACGGATTCTTGCGAGTAGTTTACGGAGGGTTACGTGTTGTTGCGTCCGGTTTACGATACTTACGGATTGTTACAAGTTATTTACGAGTTATTTTCAAAAAATGTAATCCGTGGACAATCGCAAGAAAATTTTTGACATTTCAAAAATTTTGCCTCTACTTTTACGGATCCTCACGAGTGTCTGCGAATGTCTGCAAGTTGTGATGAGTTATTAACGGATACCAACGAGTTATGTGCGGATGCTTGCGATTGACTACGAGTTGGCGATCCGTAAGGACTCGTAAGAAAAATCTGTGTGTGTGAAGCGGATATTAGTTTCTTACTTTGTAAGTGTAATATAAAGGTGTGACATCTTTAATATGCAATGCATTTCTCAAAATGGCGAATTAGGTTACTGTGACATAAGACGGGGTTAGTTCAGTGTTTGTAGATCGTATAACTTCAAATGTTACACCACGAATTGAACGGCTGGTACGAAGTTTCTATTTAATAAATGAGACCAAATATTGTCAGTTATATTTTAAGTTTTACTGGAATTGACACCCAAGATTGACATCTCGAAGCGGATTTCATACGTCTTATTAAAAAATATATGTTGCGAAACAAAATACATGCATGCTGATAATAAAAGATAATTGAGCTGTCGCAAGGGCTAAAGGTAAAAATAAACTTAAAAATTACCAAAACAAAATTTAAAATTAAAAGATACGGCTGTTTGTTTTCATAAAGAACAAAATTGATAACAGAAAAGGTCAACCTAAGGAATTTTCTTTCCTTCTTTTAAGTAACTGGTATAAATCTTTGGGGTTCCTTGGTTGCTGTAGGATTGGTTTGTACTCTATATACGACTTTGGTAAGTAGAAAATACTGAATATACATTTAAATGATAGCCTTTTTACAACATAAACAAATTGGCAGTAAATTTATATTTTTTCATTCTCATTCATCATTTTCATCATTTTGTGGGTAATTGGTAGTTTAAACTATATTTCTGGTTTCTTTACTACAATTTTTCCACACAGAATAATAACTTTTCAATATATATGGCTAACACTGCTATGCTTTCAAGATTAATACAAAAAATAATTTAAGAAATAATTATTAATTTTATGAATTAAGGGAGCAACCATTTAATTTTTATGAGGGGACCAGGATTTGTGTCAAAATAAAAAGACAGGATGACTTTAGGTGTGAAAAAAAAAATGCAGGACCTGTGTCAATCAGGAATTTTTTTGGTTTTAAATGAAAAAAAATTAGGCCGCAATAATAATCCAGGACCAATATTTTGACAAAAAATAGGCAGGATCAGAAATTTTATCCTAGACCCCCCCCCCCCCCCAACCCCAAATAAAAAAAATTAAATGATTGCTCCTTAACTTTACATTTGTCCATCACTGAAAAATCCTTTATAAATGATACTAACTTTATTTTAGGGTGGTATGAAAGCTGTGGTCTGGACAGATTCCTTACAAGTCCTAATCATGTTTTCGGGAATGTTGTTAATTTTAGTATGTGGATGTATTAAACTGGGAGGATTAAATGTAGCGTGGAATATAGCTGAAGAAAATGACCGAATACAATTTTTCATGTACGTTAGTTTCTTTAAGTTTTATATACGCTCTATACCATTTTGGGTAAATTTTCTGATTTTCGCATCGCCTTGTGCTTGGAATATGGTACTATAAACGATAGAGTCCTGTTATATTGCATTCTGAACCGATATGACTGGCATGGAAGTGCTATATTTAAATCATTGTCAGAAGATGCTTTTAATCGTATAATTCAAAATTGGAAGTATAACGTCACGAGGCTGGTATATTTATTGGTATATATGTATATGCATACTAGAAAGTACGATATCCTACTAAAAAATGCAATAATTTACATTATTGCTTTATTTACACTTATATAATTATATGGGTGTAAGAAAAACAAACGATTTGTGTTTTTTTTTCTTTTTGTCGTAGAATGGATCCTGATCCATCTGTACGACACTCATTTTGGAATGTTATCATCGGAGGTGGTTTGATATGGACGGCCGTATACGGTATTAATCAGGCACAAGTACAAAGAGCTGTATCGTTTCCGACACTAGCTAAAGCAAAATTGTAAGTTTCTTTGCGGTTTATGAAATTTAGTTTTTGTTAAATATAAATATAACGAAACGAATAGTTGATAGCGAGGGATTTTAGTACTAGCGTGGGATTGATACTTTAAGTTTAAATGTTTTGAAACGAAAGAATGTCTCCTTTATTGATCGCTTCAATTTGTGGTTGTATTTTGACACGAAAAAATTACATTTAAATATTGAGAATGACGTTCTTTTGTCTTATCAATTACATAATAGTGGTAAATTGGTGTTGATTAATTTCCTGCTGTCAATTTAAGATTTGATTGACAATCAGACCAGTGCAAACGATCAGCTACGCGTTTCTCCAAAATGTATTATGACCCCTAAATTAAGTCGCTAAGTTGTTTTATTACAACATGTACACGTTTTTTTACAAATGTTGTATGGTCTCGTATTGTGAAAAAAAACAATTAGATCTGTGAATCGTGTTGCACTTTTACAATATGTATCATGTTTAAACCAAAAATTTTTTTTCACCATGCGTTCAATGCATAATTAGAATTAAGAAGAAGTGCATACATTGGACCGGGACATTTTTGTTAAATAAGTGAACATGAACTTGTGAAGATATCTTCAGAAAGCTTTGCGATCTTTACTCTGTCATGTGTCTGTATCTCACCTCTGTCATGTGTCTGTATCTCACCTCTGTCATGTATCTGTATCTCACCTCTGTCATGTATCTGTATCTCACCTCTGTCATGTATCTGTATCTCACCTCTGTCATGTATCTGTATCTCACCTCTGTCATGTGTCTGTATCTCACCTCTGTCATGTGTCTGTATCTCACCTCTGTCATGTATCTGTATCTCACCTCTGTCATGTATCTGTATCTCACCTCTGTCATGTGTCTGTATCTCACCTCTGTCATGTGTCTGTATCTCACCTCTGTCATGTGTCTGTATCTCACCTCTGTCATGTGTCTGTATCTCACCTCTGTCATGTGTCTGTATCTCACCTCAGTCATGTGTCTGTATCTCACCTCAGTCATGTGTCTGTATCTCACGTATATTTGGCCTTTCGTAATTTCGTATTTATGTAATTTTCAGATCATTGTGGGTGAATGTTATTTTCATTGTATTTGTCTTGACATTGGTTTGTCAAAGCCGGTGTTGTTCAGAAATATGATCAGGTACATACGCATACTTTAAACGAGTTGATGAGACACTGGTGGCTTTTTCAGTATTCTGTGCTGTACATTTCCATTAACGATCAGACATGTCAAATGGTTGAAAGTTTTGATAATATGGAAACATATTATTTTTGTCCCCGAAAACAGTAAATAGCACGGAGAAATTAAAACGGTAATTTTTGAGACATCAAACCACTGGGAAAAAATATAATAAACAATTAGAACTGAAAGACTGAAAAGACTTTAGTTGCAATAACACACTATGCAATGACCGTTTAATCAACCTTTATTTAGCATAATTACGTCCATAAGGACCAAAGCAACATACAAATAACATACAACACACAAGCTGAAATAAAAGACACATGTATAGTTCAATTTGAATAAAAAAAAACAAATTCTCCATATCAGCATGTACATTTTGTATGTATAAAAAAGTGTACAAATTAGGAACCTGTCCGACCAGGGTCTGAAGCCCTCAGTTCTAAAGACTGTTTAATAAAGACTCCAGTGTGACAAACAAGTTCTGTAGAGGGGCACAATATTTTAATTAATTTAGTTTGAGTGTCCAGTCCTTCGAAAGAGGTTATGCAGTATTTTAATTCATTCAAAAAATCATTACGTAAAGAGGCATTGGTATTGATTTTTTAGACATTCCAGAATTAAATGAGTCGCTTGCAGCCTACATAGTACATTTGACACACAGCACAATCTATATATTTAAAACACCATTGGAATAAATAATATACTGGGCGTATTGTACGAGTATCATTACAAAGAAATTCTGTTCGAAAAATCTTACATAGACCTAATTAATAATTTACCATTTCAAATTTAAAAATTGAAACTTTATTCCAGACAAAGGTTTTACACGTGTTTTTCTTTTGATGTAATTAGAAGTATATAAATATGTATATTCTTAGTATTAGATCAAACATTGAAGTGCGCGTGAAAATCTAGATGGTGTGAGATCAAGTAAAACAACTCACTTTAAATTGTAGATAGTACCATTGTTTACCATGGATCTTGTTGGACACTTACATGGTCTTCCTGGGCTAGTCATATCGTGTATATTTAGTGGTAGTCTTAGGTGAGCATGTTTGAATCTAGAATAAATTTTACCTTTCACAACCTCTGAAGTATAATTATACAAAAAAGAGAGAAAAAAAAAACAAAAACCAGTTTAACCCCACCGCTGTTCAGTTTCTATATTCTATCCTGATTCTCTGTTGTGTTTATTTTTGTGTTCTGTGCTCTTTAATGTCTTTTTGTCCGGAAGTCTGTTAGTTGAGTTGCTTTAATTGATTTATATGTTATCATTGACTTTTCATGTTATCCATTTTGTTGTTTGCTTATTGACTGTTCGACAGGACGGGGAGGTTGCCTTAACATGTATATCCCTTTTTGATTTGAATGAAACCTTGTAACAAACACCTCGTTATAAAAATTTTACCACGATGTACTTTTGCAAATCAAAAAACCAGTTTTTGTTACCGTTTTATACATAACAAAGATATACAATAATATTTTATATTTCTTGCAATATTTATTTTAGATATTATGATTTCCCGTTGTACATCATAAAAGGTTATCTTTCTAATTATTTGAGAAAAGGATATAAGTATAAAACTACGTACGGTGATATTTTCTCTACACAAGTTTAGCCGACATCATTCATTTTCATTTTATCCCAACACTAGTTATTCTTCTGATTATAGATTATTTTTTTCTTATTTTAGCACCGTATCATCGGGATTAAATGCAATATCTGCCATCATACTGAAAGACTTCATCCTTTTGTGTGCCCCAAATCTTTCATGCACAGCAAAAACGACAATCTCGAAACTTACTGGTTAGTTTATTCAGGATTTTTTATAATGTACATACAATGTACGTATTCGAATTATCTCTTCGTTTGGATGTACAGCAAAAAGAAGATTATACATATAACATTATGAAGTATTAACTGGCACATGAGTGGGTGTACGTCATGTCATTTGACAATTTATTGTTTACCTAAGTATAGATTTTAAATTTAAACATTGGAAAATAACATTATGAATGAAAGAATTTAATCATGAGGACTAAAAAATACTCATAATAAAAGCTAACAAACGATTTATACAAAATATAGAATCTGTCTCTTGCATTTGGCCCAATCATGGTTATCTTTCTTTTTAAATCGTGGGTCTGAATCAATGCTAATGTTAATTGGCTCATGTATTTGGCTTTTGACTTTGCTTTTTTATTAAGTCAAGGGTAAAGTTCATTAAATTAAAACACAATATAGGAGTTGAAGCTATATGTTTAGCATTGATTTGCAGTTGACCACCGAAAGATACTTATCTTAACAAGTAAAGTCAAGAAATACCAAAGGGATATTCGAAGGAGGGGGAAATCGAAACAACTGACAAACTCGGGAGAACAATGTATGTTTCAAATTTTAGCAAGATATATTGAGCCGTTCGAAGTCAACACGTTTTTTAATTTACCCGAAAATTGCTACATCTAACTTTCATAAGGTAACAGTATAGAAAAGCATAAGGATATGTTATTCTAGTGAGTCTTGAACCAGTCTTTTTAGCAACTTCAAACTTTGATCAGAGATGCAAAGAATATTTTGGCAATATTTTGTAATTATTTTTCACCATTTTAGTAACGATTATTTATGTTTTTTAGAATAATTATGAATATTTACACTGGAAACAATGTACAAACAAAGACTACATGTACATTGTATCATTTCAGTTGTGTTAGCTGGTGGAGTCTGTCTCGCCGCTGCTTACATTATATCTACCCTAACAGCGGCCATAATTCAGGTACTAGTATTTACAATATGATGTTAATCATAATTAGTTGACTATTTTTTATGCTGAATTATCACTGATTTACAAACTCCGATATTCATCAAGTTCAGTTTTAATTTGTCTTTGACTGTTCTTAATTAGCAAACCTAAAATGAGAATCTTCGTAATGTTTATTCTAACTGAATGAAAGTACTCGTGCTGTCAACTGGGTTTTTATTGCCCAATGTTTGTTTGTTTGTTTGTTTAGTTGGGGTTTTATGCCGTTTTCAGCACATTTAGCTATTTCGCGGCGGCCAGTTTTTATTCGTGGAGGAAGCCCCAGTACCCGGGGAGAACCACCGACCTTCGGTAGGAAAATTGGCAATCCTTGTCAATTACGATCGGAGTCGAACAAACCCCGCCACAGGTGAGATTCGAACTCACAACCTCAGCGTTGACAGGATATTGATCATAAGTAGTCATGAGGAACTACCTAGACAACTCGGCCACCGAGGCCCCTCGCCCAATGTATCATTTTCTGAAAAAGAAGAATGAATTAAGTGCAACTCTTCAGGGATATTAACGATATACTTACATATAACATTGGACAGAATTCAACTCAGCGTATATTGTGTGATTTCCTAGTTCATGAATTGATATTACTAAGGAATAGGGCTACTTTCACCTCTATTTGTTTCAATCTTAAAAGTTGATTTTTTAATCTTAAATTTATACCTACTTTTTATCGTAAACGGTTGTATGCAATGCATTTTTATGTTATCAAACAAAAGTTTTATACTTAATCATTAAAAAGCTCAAGTTTTCTAACCGCAAAGATCGATCGTGTATATAAGCGATTTTGATCAAATTGTATCACTTTTTGAAATATTGCCAGAATGACATTCAGAACCAAAACCATTCTACTATCGTATGAAAGGAAATACATAATCTCACTTACAGCCAAAAGTTTGGTTTAGTCTTGAGTGTTCTTCGCGTTTGAAAAACTGTCTTAAAGACATTAATTTGGAAAAGTGTTAAAACTGTCTCCCAACGCGATATTGAGGCATGTAGAAAATTTTGAGGTAACTTACTTGTTAGTTTTTATTAGCAAATCTTTAGAGACCACATACCAGACTATGCCTCCAGAGATTTTGAAAGGTTGTAGGCGACTTTTTGAAAATGACCATAGAAGTGATAAATTTAGGGGAAATGGGCCTAGTTCTCTAAAACGACAACAAAACCATTACCGCAGTGTATAATTATGATGATATTGATCTAAGAAGAAACTTAGCTTTGAATTATAAATGTACACATTATATATTATTGTAACAATATTTTCCTTTTATTTCTAGGCAACGATGACAACGTATGGCTTGCTTGGTGGACCTTTACTTGGGTTGTTTACTCTCGGAATACTATTCCCGTGGGCAAATAAATGGGTAGGTCCAGATTCAATGTAAAAACGAATATAATACTATACTGACAGTAATTTTCTCTGGAGTAAATTATTGTAACGTTTATACATAACTATGTATGTATGCTACTCATACAATATTGTTTTGGTTTATATGAATATTTTGATCAGTTTTTATATCAAATATGTTTTTAAAAATTTTGATTTAATTTCTTCCGCTTTGACTATTTTTGTGTTAAGCAAAGTTTAAGAGACATGATTTGTTGGATAGGGGCGCACTTCATCGATTGGTACGGTAGAACTTTTATAAAACAGATATTCCGATATCATTTTTTATGAATAAAATTTAACGAGTCATACATTTGAATGTTTAGATTTACATATAGGGTGCCATGTTTGGACTACTTACCTCAGTGGCAATCAAATGCTGGATAGGCTTTGGTGCACTGATGCATAAAGTTGTAGTAACACCACTGTCACCATCAAATACAGACGGGTGTCATCTCAACATAACAGACTCAACGATTACAGATATAACGTCAACTACGTTGACATCTGTTCAGAACAAGGATGAGTATGCATTGTTTTAATTACAGGGGTCTAACTCATTTTGTAAAAATAGAACGATCAATGAGGACATGAAACAAAGGGAGACAAATTTATTCAAATAGAAAATACTTTGGAAATATAACGGTTACCGTCTTTTTTTCCGTTTTTCCCTTCTCCACATTTTGTTTATTTTCTCTTAAAAATTAAGCGGAAAAGGTTTAGTTCATGACCTAAGCGACACGATATTTGAAAACGAGGTGCAACTGGAAAGTCTTCTGAAGATTTAATGTAAAAGAGCATAAAATGAATCCATGGAAATGTCCATATGTTCAGTGTGTTGCATTATTCCAGAACATAAGAGTAAATACTACAACATAAATCTATGAAAAGACCTTCAGGTTTTAAAAAAATTGTGGATCAAAGGAATGCATCTATCGCCATCATTGTTGTGTTTTAGACGGTTTTTGATTTTATCATTTTGGCATATGAATAGGTCGTGGGTTATTTAAGAGATAACTGTATTGTATTTTCAAATTTCACGGCATCAATTGGAGATTTGATGGTCGCAAATTGAGTTTACTGGCGACGCGTCAGCGGAGCCAGTAAACGGGTATTTGCGACCATCAAATCGACAATTGATGCCGTGAAATTTTAAAATACAATACTGTTATCTCGATTCTAATGTAACTGTACGAAAAGACGTTAAAAATACGATTTTAAAATCCCAAAAATACAAGTGCGCATGCCTTGCAAATTTCACACCATCAATTGTGTAATTGAT
Organism: Mytilisepta virgata; assembly: GCA_028015205.1. NCBI lineage: Eukaryota > Metazoa > Mollusca > Bivalvia > Mytilida > Mytilidae > Mytilisepta > Mytilisepta virgata. Next base: position 76,580,663 of record CM051521.1, read on the forward strand.
GCCGTGAAAATTTGGACGTCATCCAATCAAAATAGACGTTACATACAGTGTTACATTAGAATGTCTTATATTTAAAATTTACGAAATTAAACACAGCTGATAGGTCGATCGTTATTCGAACAAATGTGCATCTTTCGTGTGTAAAAATTATGCAAACCCTCTTTTCAGTTACCTTGTAATATATAAACTGTCCTATATATGGTACACAGCCTTAGGACTAATGGTGTGTTTGGTTGTTGGTTTAATTGTGAGTTTTATTACAGGTAAGTTAAACTTTTGTACATGTACATGTAACATGTATCTAAATTCTTCGTCTTATATCTTGTCATTCAGGTGAATTTTTATGAATTCCTTTTTACCTAACTAGAAAAACTGATTGTCAAGTGCGGTTATACAATCAGAACTCATCGTAATATTAATCTACCTGATTCAACAGATGCATTTTTCAACAACGCAAAAGCATTTAAAAAAGTAACAGGGATGATCCTTCAAACATTTCAAAGGAGTAGGGTCACTTTTCAATGCAGTTTTATTTAAACAATTTATTATTTAATCATTAATAACTTCGAGTAGGCAATTAGGGTCAATTTGTATCACTTTTTGGAATACTGCCAAGAAAGACATTCAGAACATAAACCATTTTGCTGTTACTCACTCACTGCAAAAACAAATGTTTTGGTTCTGAGTGTCCTACACGTTGAAAAACTCTCTCAAATGTGTTACATTTTTGTAATTTGGCATTGCCAACTATCACTTTGTCTAGGTACGAAAATCACAATCCCTTAAGGTACACTAATGGATTCGATATCTGTGTCTCAGTTGTCATGTGACAGTGTTATCACAATTTCTTTTTAATGGTAGTGTGCTTTTCCGTTACATATAATATATACGGGTTGAGGTATAGCTAATTCTAGGAAGAACATTATTTTCAGACAAAATATGTTTGTTAATAAATGCAGTTAATACAATTTACTCCCAACAGGAGCTACAAAGCCTCAGGAAATCAACCCTGGATTAATTTGTCCAATATTCGATGAAATCCTACCGTGTCTTCCTGCTTCTACAAGAAAGTGGCTTCATTTTGGTGTCCGTCATGAAGATGTAAGTATGCTTTAATCCTCTTTAAATATGGAGGGGAGATATCTTCAGTAAGGTAATGAAGAAGTTTTAATTTGCATGATTGAAATAAAATATAGTAGAGAAATCTAGCTACTTTAAAACAAATAAGAAGAATATAAGAAAATGAAAAAAAAAATAAAATTAACAGAAATAATTAAACAACAGTTAAACCTGCAATATTAGAGCATAATAAACGAAGCAGTGGACATCGCCTCGTGAAAGTTTCCGGTTTAATTTTCTATACACATGCATTTATAGTGATTCACATTTTTTAAATAGCGTTTCTATTAATTCACAAAGTTTTGTTATATGAAAAGGTTGCTGCATAAAGGATTCATTCAAAGTGTATGATTGACTCTAATTTAAAGGTACCTTTAAAATAAAAATAAATCATCCAATTTTACATATTTTAATACAGTTTGTTTTTTCTCTAGTTTGTAAAGTTTTCTACAGACAATCCATTTACGTTAGAAAGAGGAGGCTTTGACCGGACATTATATAGCACGGAACGCCGGGAGAACGAACTTAATCCTGAGAAACATAAACGTCCAAACAAATATTAGAAAATCAGACATAGTAACCAAATTCTAATTCAAAATTATTATATTATTCTGTTTCATTTTAAAGATTTCGTGATCAGTTATGTATAGTTCTTACGGCTTTTTTGTTGTGGGACGAAAACAGAAAAACTTTGTTTGTCATCGAATAGCTTAATACACTGTGCTTACAAAGATAATTTAAAATTGAATAATAGTTATGCTTCAAAACTTAAGCAAGTTTTTACAAAATCTGGCTTTCAGCATATTTGGGAAAATCAAAATACATTTTCTAAATGTAGGCTTATATTGGCAATGAATAAGAAATTTTGTAGTAGTTTTATAAATTACTGGAGAAAAAATATATTTTGTGATAGCAATAACATCAACGGCAATAAGTTAAGAAAATATAGGGAAATAAAAAACGAATACTCATTGGAAGGTTATTTACTAACAGGATTAGATAAAAAATTAATATCAAATTTTACTAAAATCAGAGTAAGCAACAGTAAATTATTTATTGAAAAGGGCCGTCACTTAAATATTAAACTTGAAGATAGATCGTGTCCTCTTTGTAAAACGGAAATAGATGATGAATTTCATTTCACACTCAAGTGCCCACAATTGTCTGATTCTAGAAATGTTTTTTTCTCTGAGCTGAGCCAAATTGTACCGTATTTTTGTAGCATGCCAGACTGGGATAAATTCAAATTCATTTTCAGCTCTAATGACTATGATATAAATAAAATGTGTATTCAAGGTATTAATAAAATGTATGAAAAGCCTCAGTCGTGGTGTCGTCATTTTTGTGCGGATATTCATTCATTGTAGATATATTTTTTAACATATATTTACTCCATCTACTACATTTTGTGTATTCTGTGTTGTTCATCATTGTTTTGTTAAATTGTTGATGACAGTCCTTTATTGGACTTTATATCAATAAAGTATTTCATTTGATTTGATTTGATTCGAATACAAATAATCTTACCATTTCTGAATTCAGAGTAGTGTAAATTTTGTTAGTCGGCCATTACCAATTTTGCTGCTGTTGCTGTTTTCATTTGAAGTTCTATGATTATTGCCATTTATTGGTGGGGGGGGGAAGTACCAGTATAAAAAACACTGACATTCAGTTGGTGATGATTGTTTATAACCGATAATAGATCGGTTCACTGGATAATCGCCCATTCTTCCGTCATTCTTTGTAGATTTTGGGTATTCAGATTTCAAGATTAGTTTACCATGCGTATACTGTAATTACTTGTTAGAGCTTTGAATTTTTTTTTAAGGAGTACATTTCTTTTTTTTTTTTTTTTTTTTGTCAAGTTTTTTCCCGAATTTTTGCAATTGCCAAGATCATATAAAATTATGTATAAGCTGAGAATACTTATGTAATGTTTTCCACTCTCGCTTGTCAGCTTTTTTTTTCACATAAAGAACGTTTATTTATATACTAAATATGCAAAGGAATATAATTTATATAAATTCCAAGTGCAAAAAAAACAAAATTTTTTTTATCTACATTAAGACTGTATAGCATATTAAATATCTATTAGCTTCTATGATATATTTTGATCTCGACAGAATCATCATATTCATCGTCAACGATGTAAATATTTAAGACACAACGAAAGTTTGTAACATTTTTTGATAGTATGCATGCATGCTTGTACAGGGCTATTGGTACTTTACGGAACGGAACGGAATTTCATTTGAGGGATCGATAGAGAGCATCTATCAAAATTTCGAAAAATCTTGAATATAAAACAAACTTTGATATTTGTCTGTTTACGGTTTTCAATATACAGTTAACAAAATTCTATACTAAATCTCATCTTCACATGTAAAATGTGTAATAATTAATGTATTAATGGTATTTGAGGTTGCACAATAATATTACGGTATCGTATATAATACGTTATGTTTTGTAATCGGATTAACATCGTCCTTTCCGACAATTATGAGAAACATTGATTTTGATTTTAACTTTTAAATTTGTTATTCCGTTCCGTTCCGTTCCGTTCCGTTTCGTTCCGCAAAGTACTGAGGAATTGGTAATTAACGGAAACAGACATCTGTGTAAAAGAAAGTATAATTCCTTTTTTTTTTTTTTTTTTTTGTCTTACTCCTCTTTTTTAAATGAGTGGTAAGTGTTTTAGATATGAATTCAATAACCGGATCAATAATTGATATGAATTTATCACATAGGCATGTCAGAGAAAGAGAAAAAAGTCTTACGCCTTTCATTCGTGATTATAAGAGAAACTTTCTGTCGTCGTTTCCGACGATGATTAGAAACATTGATCGTGTTGAATCTGATTTAAACTTTTTAAATTGTTATTCCGTTCCGTTCCGCAAAGTACCAATTGCTCTGAGGAATTGGTATTTAACGGAATCGAACGTAAACAGACATCTGTGTAAAAGAAAATAAAAATCATTATTTTCGTCTTGCAACTCTTTTTTTCAAATGAGTGTAAGTGTTTTAGATACGAATTCAATAACCGGATAAATAATTTATATGAATTTACCACATAGGCAGGTCAGACAAATTCCTCAGAGCAATTGGTACTTTGCGGAACGGAACGGAATAACAAATTTAAAAGTTAAAATCAGAATCAACATGATCAATGTTTCTAATAATTGTCGGAAAGGACGACGAGAGGTCTGTCTTCTTAGATATAATTACGAATGCTTATGTGGTAAATTCATATACATTATTTATCCGGTTATTGAATTCATATCTAAAACACTTACCACTCATTGAAAAAAAGAGTTGCAAGACAAAAATAATGATTCATACTTTATTTTACATAGATGTATGTTTCCATTCGATTCTGTTAAATACCAATCTGTCAGAGCAATTAATACATTATTACACATTTTACATGTGAAGATGAGATTTCGTATAGAATTGTATTAACTGTATATTGAAAACAGTAAACAGAGAAATTTTAAAATGTGTTTTATATTAAAGATTTTTCGAAATTTTGATAGATGGCCCCTATGGATACATCAATTGAAATTCCGTTCCGTTCCGTAAAGTACCAATAGCCCGTGTAAAGTCAAATGTAAAAGTGACAAGGCAACCATGCATTTATTTCTGATAATATATTTTGGCACACCCTTAATGATATTCAAATAATATAAATCAATATTTCAAAAAAATATACGAATATTACACCAAAATCAGTGAAGAATGATGCAATATTACAACTATACGCTGTCATACATGTATTGTCTTTTTGGAGCATACTCCGCGTCGTCTCATTTTCCTGACTTAAAATACTTCAGAAGAAAAGACTTTTCAACAAATATCATAGTGTAATATTATTCAATCTTTTAACGTGATCTACAGATGTATTTAAAAAAAAAATGAATTGTATTTTTCGGTTTCTTTTTACGCGAGGTATAATGAACGTTATCTTTGACAAATATCCTTGCATCTTCTGTCATAAATACCTCTAAATATAGAATATTGAAATATGTATTCTTTTAAAAATCTTTATTTTACACTCTATGTTATCTTTGTACCCTTTTAAAATTCAGTTACTCAATGTAAGGGCAGGCGAGCGAGATCAGCATAAAAACCTAGGGTCCAATCAAAATCATTTAAAATAAAGAATTTTAATGACAATCAGATCAGTTGATTTGAGATATTCATACGTGGGAATTTTCATTTGAAAAATTCTGGAATTTTGTTTAAACTAAAGTCGTATGTCCTTTAAACAAAGTTGACCTAACCTGGATTCCTTGTTTGTTTGGTTTTATTGCTTACAGCGTTTTGATGGTTTTTTTTTTGTTTGATTTTGTTTGGTTTTTTGTTTTTGTTTTTAGCTGTCCAATGTTTTAAGCATAACCCATTAATGTATTTCAGATTATTTTTATAATTTAGTCTATTGACAAAGAAACGGAAAGAATGAATCATTATACTAAGGCCCAACCTTTGATTTTACGGGAGAGGGGCAAGAAAATTGTCTTGGATCCTGGAAATGCTTTTACACTACTGTCATACAGACTTTTTTTTAATGCCACTTCTTCCAAATATATGTCCCTACCTGACTGCTATGTACTATATTATTCCGGGAAATATTTAATCTCATTCTTTAAACCAAATTATATAGTCTCTCTTTTTTCAAATATATTCTTAGCCAAAAAGAATGTTTTGTATGGCAAGCCGTTTTACTATTTATTCTAACTTCAAGATATCTCATATAATATATAAGATATCGCACATAATATATAAGATATCTCATATAATATATAAGATATCTTATATAATCCAGTTTTTATAAGATATCTTATAAACTTTAGAAGATATCTTGTATACTTTATAAGATATCTTATAAACTTTATAAGATATCTTATATACTTTATAAGATATCTGATAAATATTTTTTATATAAGATATCTTATATACTTTATAAGATATCTCATATAGTTTATAAGATATCTTATAAAGAAAATTATATGAGATATCTTATAAAATATATGAAGTATATAAGATATCTTATAAACTATATGAGATATCTTATATATTATATGAGATATCTTATATATTATATGAGATATCTTGAAGTTAGAATAAATAGTAAAACGGCTTGCCATAGTTTTTGTTTATTAGTTCTACGTGTAAATTTACCAATAATAGTGTCGAAAACCTTTTTTTTTTACAATATCAAAATATTATAGTTAAAGATGTGTGTCAGATTAGATAGAAATACATTAAAGATACTTTCTGTATAACTGACTTTTACCGAATTACTAAATGGGTATACAAGTAAGCTTCCAATATTTGTTTGAAAAAAACTTCATATTAGACTATGTTGAGAGAATTTTTTTCTGTTGTTTTTTATAGTTTAGATCGTTCTCTTTTAGAAATGTGTCCATTGACTTAGACTGACAACCATCTTGGCTGCCACAGCCGAACTTAGTTTAACATAGAACCCTATAGAAAAACCAGCCAAATCTTTAGTCCTGCTCAAGATGAAAAGTTCAATGCAGGTGAGCGATACAGGCTCTTTAGAGCCTTTAGTTTACACTTGTTGGCATCTATGCAGCACTTTAAACATTAACTTATTCAATTAAAACATTAATTCTTTGAAAATGAAATGATAGTCACATGTTTTTAGATATCCGCCGTAACTGGATTTTTGCTCACATTGTTTTACTTTCCAAAATTTTGGTCACGAGAGTGCTAGATGTAGGTCAATAATTCAGAACTGAGCTCACATGCAAACCATATGATGTTTACGTTTAATTTAGTCCTTTTACAGAAGTGGAAACTACGACATATTTCCTGGATCTGTTTAAGCTTGGGTTTTCAGAAGTGTGGACGCGAGGAAGTGATATCAGATAAATTGACATCCTTGACCTTCGGCATTTTTTTTTACCAAACAGTAAAAAAGTACCTTTGTCATAACTGTAGTTTATCTCATCTCATCTGTGTCGACAAAATGTTTTCCCCACGCTGTAATTTAGGTCAAAGATTCATATTTTAAACATTATTTTGTAAAGAATTACATAATCGTTAGCCTTGCCATGATCATCTACTAGTAATATAAACAAATCTGTCTTACTCTTAGTTGGGATCATAGCAACGTATGGTATAGACAAGAATTAATATGTTTTTCAAGATAAAAATATGTAACGAGTATTTACTTACACCTGGACATTTGCTGCAACACGAAAATCAGAACAATACGATTTTAATTAGATACGGACACATATAAAAACCCTATATTTTTTTAATGAACAGCTTTATTACAAAAGTATGGTGACCGGATTCGGCCATTTCGACTTTTCGCGTTTTCGCGTTTTCTCCTTTCACTTTCACGCGAAATCGAGAAATCGAGAAATCGGGAAATCGAGAAATCGAGAAAGCGAAAACCTACAAATTTTTCATAAAATTGCTTGCGGTTTTAAGAGGTTGAAAGATAAAATCTAGGCAATTTCCCATCTGTTAAAAATAGAGTTTGTAGCAATTTAATCAATGTTGCGTCATGTTGTAATATAAGGAGGGGATTTTTTTTTTAATTACTGCAGGTCAAAAAGTCAACTTTACAGACGATATCGATGGAATTACAGGAGGTCTATTATTAATTCCACGGTTTTACTCAGTAATCTAAAATAAAGCTTATTTATTTTAAAATCCTATTCTTGTCAAAATTATCATCTTTGCTCAGCAACTGCTGCAAACTAAATTGTACTAAAAAGCAAGGAAATTCGGAATTGGTATGTCATTGGTAAGGAAGAGAAGTTATCCGACCTTTACCACCAAACAATAACTGAAAAGGCCAAAGAGGTGTGTAATTGTTTCATTAGATTATAATGGAACCAGAATCAGAATCAAAACTAAATAGCGGCTTCGGATTTTCCATATTATGCTTGTTTAACAGGCTTGTTCTTTGGATTCGTTATAAGTTTTGATACTGACATAACGGTGTGAATTTATGCAGAGATAAAGGTCAGTATATTTTTGTGGTATAATAAAAGTCTGGAAAATGTACATGTTTAATTATATTTGTTCTAAATTTGTTTACTTTATGTTGTAGATCACACTTAAAGCTATTACTCTTAACTAACTACAGCTTATAGCTATGTTACTCATTTACAAAATATGAGAAGGCATAGTAGACTAGAATGGTTAAAATAATACAAGTAAAGATGCTAACTACATTATCAATTAGAGTCTAATTGGATGTTTGTTGTTCGCGCGCTTTAAGATTGCCTATAGTAAAGGAAAAGCTTTTGTTGAAAAGTTGCTACAATAATATTGATGAAGTTCACTTTAAAATTTAACTAATTATTATCTTTTAGTGGCAGAAAAGGTGGTTACAGGCGTTGAAACCCCTCCTATTGTTGCGGGAAAACTTCTTAAATTTCATGCAGCCCCCGTTTTCATTGGCTAGATCCGACCTAGTCTATTACGGTATTAATACTTGATATTATTTACATGATACCAAAAATCCAACCGCTTTACTTTGATAACTTTTTATATATTTTCGTGTTAAGGAAGTTTGAATGTACATCATTTTGGATGTCACCGTGTTCCATCTGAATTAAACAAATCTCTTAGTGCTTCATTGCAATTGGGATTTCGTAGGACAATACTTCATTCATTGGAATCCCCCGATTTGTCAGATTCAAACGGGTCTAGAACTTAGTTTGCTATAAAAAAAAAATTTGTTTCAAACGAATAAATATTACACAAATGACTTTGTAAACACTCGCTAACTTTCTATCTTCCGCTATGAATATTATATTTAAAATGTGCACAATCATATTCACGACATTTTCACACGCGTTTTTGCTCTCTTGATTTACCGATTTCTCAATTTCTCGATTTCGCTTTCTCGATTTCCCGATTTCCCGATTTCTCGATTTCTCGATTTCTCGATTTCGCGTTTGCAAAGTGAAAGGAGAAAACGCGAAAAGGTATATATATCTCATATAATTTTCTTTATACAATATCTTATAAACTTTATAAGATATCTCATATAATTTATAAGATATCTTATATGAGATATATTATATAATTTATAAGATATCTCATATAATTTTATTCATAAGATATCTTATATACTTTATAAGATATCTTATAAACTTTAGAAGATATCTTATAAACCATATAAGATATCGTATAAAGTATATAAAATATCTTATAAAGTTTAGAAGATATCTTATAAACTATATCCGATATCTTATAAAGTTTATAAGATCTCTTATAAAAACTGATTATATCAGATATCTTATAAAAACTAGATTATATAAGATATATATTATATGAGATATCTTATAAACTATATCAGATATCTTTTAAAGTTTATAAGATATGTTATATACTTTATAAAATATCTCTTATATTTTACAATATATCTTATATTGTTTATAAGATCTCATATAATTTATGAAATATCTTATAAAGAAAATTATATGAGATATCTTATAAATTATATGAGATATCTTATAAACTATATAAGATATCTTATAAACTATACACGATATCTTATAAACTAATATATGAGATTTCTTATAAAAGTTTATTAGATATCTTGAAGTTAGAATAAATAGTAAAAAGGCTTGGCATAAATTTCGGTTATAACTGTCCTTTTAAAAAACTAATATACTCAATTACCGTTATATCTATATTATTACTTTTCAGACTGTAACAAGGTGAAAGACGGATGAAAATAAAAATTGATTTTATTGTTCTTTAATCTTGGAAGTCGTTGTTGAAGACTTCATTAATTAGCTAAATGTTAAACCAATCAGTCCTGATTCTGTAATGTCTAAATCTGAACGTTATTAATGTTTATGTGTAATTGTATATATAATGTGTTTGTAATGCTATGGGCTTGTATGTATGGTCTTTTGTTGCATTAATAAAAGTTTATAATTCAAATTTATACTATGTAAAAACAATATTTCAGTCATTAGACACAGTTTTATTTGACAAACGTCTATTTTAAAATACGCATTAGGACAAAAAACTAGTTTAACTCCACTGCATGTTTTTTGAGACTTTCTGTTACCATGGTGACAGGCCAGGAATATCCTGATAACTATCATTCATATTATATTTTTCAGTTTCTCAATATTATTTGGTGTAATATGATGTTGCAATTCAATTATATATTTGGCCATATCGTGTAAGGGTTACTGAAGATCGTGTGTTGACCATTAGATGTATATTTTTATCTTCTTGGTATTTAATCGGTGCCCATCTTGTATCATGAAATATTTATATTTAACCCATATCCGTTTTTAAAAGATGCAAATAGATTTTTCTAATGACAGCGTCACGTGACCGTAACGTTAAATGAACACAATTACAATAAAAGGAAAGGGATTTCCATTAGTTTTTAAAAATGTAAATGTGAACAATCTGAAGCTATTAAAAGTTGAAAAAAACAGGAAGAACGCAATGTGTAGTGTAGCTTTTGAAAAGTACAATTGACCTATTTTGCACTAGAAATTAAAAATCTTTCGTTTAAATCTAATTTACATCTCCAATTTCTCAAATTCGATCATTGTGGCAATGTTCGGATGTAAAATCATTCACTAGCGTTTACTTCTTTATAATAAACACAATGTCCATGCATTCACGAGACAAAAATATAATTAACACCGATGGAGCCGTTGGCATTTTGCAACTACGAAAGGGCAAAATCACAGCTGGAAAGTGAAAACCATCAAGTACGTTATAGAGTTTTAATATAAATCAGCGTAGATGTGCCAGTAGACTATTTTTTTTTTAATTTTTTATTTATGTTTTTTTTTTATTTATTACAATTTAGTTAGATTGAAATATATATATATTACTTCATATATAAGAGCCAAAATTATTAAGGTAGGATGTACCAAAATCCACTAAATTACGGATTTTCATGAAATTTACATGCAGCTAGAGCATTCGAAACTGCATCTAAATATCGAAAAAAATTTATATTTAGCTTTTATATTTCTTCAATAAAGTTGATTTAAATTCATTGAAATAAAGGACTTTTACTAGACTTCATATAAAATTCCTAGACTTCATATAAAAACTGCCGAAAAAAAAAATAATAATTTCACTTTAAATCGTCATTTCTCAAAAATTAATCCCTAAAATTTTCTATAAAAACTATATGTTATTGCTTTCTGCTTTTTCGTTTCAATGATACTAAATAAACATAAGGTCACCAGCTTCCTTTTCGTTGTGGAAATCATTCAACTATAGGTCCTGTCTGTAAAAGCACTAAAAATCTACATTTTTTATCGCGACGTCGTCATGACGTTACGCTTATTTAGCTTTTGTACGCTTATTTTCACTCTTCATACAGTAAACAATCAAATATACTTAAAAAAAAAAAACGAAACTGGTGAACCCTAATAAATTTCATATCAATAAAAAGAGAATTTCCGTGGCAATAATACTTCATTTTTTTTAAATTCTATGGACTGGATTTTGAGAAATCATAAGTCTAAACGTTTGACTTTTTTTATTTACCCATCTGTTTGCCAAAACTTGAAACACCATATTTTGGGAAGTTTTCAAGGGACTTACATTATTTTTTTGATTTTCAGATGCTTTTCAACGTACTCTAGTTGTATGCTAAATTTTATAAAAATCTTAAATACAGCCCAATTAGGTATCTACTACTTTAAATATTATTTGAAATGAAAGAATTGTGCCTGTTTTCAACTACAACTGAGGACATCAAGAAGAATGCCAGCATATTTAACTAAGTATGTCGGGAGTATATAAAAATATTATACAGTAATCCCCGTTATCGTGTTAAAGAAACAGATAATGTTTACACAAGAATTCAAATTTGTAAAAAGTCAACAAATACATCAGTTATTTGATTTAGATTCAAAATCTTGTTTACATTGTAATATAAAACGAAAATGGGGTCCTTTAATCAGAATTTTAAGAAACTATAATAAAACGTTATTGTGCATTGAAGTCGAATTTACAACCTCCATTTATTTAAAAACATATGCAATTTATTTTGACGCAAGTCGTATGCCCCATTGAATGATACAAGTAATGGAGAGTACATTAAGATACGACTATTTTATTCTCAAAACTAAGATGGTGCACGTAAGGTCTGCGAAGTTCGACATAAAACTCTGGGCTTGCGGAGTGTGTTCAGAAATAATCTGACCTGACGATGGCGGAATGACTCAAACTCTCAAATATCAAAATTCCTTACACACGTGTATCTTTAAGTTATTTGTTAATCCCAAGATAAGGCAAATTTAAGTTAATTGATGGATTATCTTCCGCCGCTTCTAAAAAATATTGGGAAGGTGGGGAAATTTGTTTTTTTTATTCTTTATTACATTGATCAAATTCTGCGTCAACTCATATTTTCCCTCTCTGCAAGTCTGGCATATAAGGGATGGATATACTCGCAGTCATTGTACATGCATAAGCGAAATCAAAGATTTTTATATAGAAAACAGGCTCGAGAAATTCCTAAATTCCTAGAAATCCCATTCCGTTAAAATTCTTAAAAAGACGTGCGACCGGCGGGGATGACAATCTACATGTATCAATTACAGACCCTTCAGCTTTGTGAAAACAAGAACCAGCTGTGTTCTAGCCCGAAGAGTGAAAACTGAAAATGATGTATTTTCGCAATTATATGGAAACTGGGACTGATATTGCTGACAAGACTGTTCAATAGCGATTTCGGCTAACAAACTTTGCCAACTAAGGTGAAAATAAGTATTTTGGATTTAAAGCCCTCCCTTTCCTCTTCAAATTCAAATGGCCATTGCCATTGTAATGTTCTTTAGGCTATCTTGTTAAACCCACAAAACCGTACATGTAACAATAATCTACAAACGTCTTCCTTGGTTGCTAATTTTACCTGACCTTGTAACACCGTTATTTGTTAAGCTTCAATGATTCTAGGTGTCACCTTTCGTATAATTGAACTACATAGCCTCCCTATCAGTCTCAATCAATGTGTTGATTTCGCGTCATCAAAATAACGTGATCACATGTTTACAATTCGAAAAACTATATATAAAAGTGGAAATACGCAGAAATTTACTATAAAAGTTGAAATTCTGTTTTTATTGTATTTTTTCTGTATATTCAAATATTTTCTGACCAGAGGAGGGGAATAGTAATTGCTTTCTGCATTTGACCTGTGAGAAATAACCACTTATTTTGAGAATTGTAACTTTGAAAACAAAATGTGGAATAGGACTTACAGTTATACATGGGAGCGTGGTGAAACAACACTTTTCCATGCAGCCGATTACGTTGTGTTCGGTGCAACTTTGTTAATTTCAGCCGTCATAGGACTTTACTATGCAATCAAGGACCGAAATAAAAACAGCGAAAAGGAGTTTCTCCTTGCCGGTCGGAACTTGTCTGTATTTCCCGTGGCACTGTCTTTACTGTCTAGCTTCATCTCTGCCATCACTTTACTCGGAACACCAGCAGAGGTGTATAAGTACAGCACAATGTATTGGCTTATTTCCGTGGGATTCATCATCTCTGCTACGTCTGCTGCTCACATTTTTATACCCGTTTTCTACAATCTGGGTGTCACGAGCGTTTTTGAGGTAAGCAAACTTATCTTCATGCGTTAATGATGCGTAATATATAAGACTGTTTTAGAAGTCTTCCATTTTCACAAAATGTATTTGTATGAATTAAAAAGTCGATGCAGTCAGAATTCTAGCCCATTTGAATAGATACAAAGACCATGTTCACGATATTAAATTTTTCGAGAGATTAGGATTGATGCAAGGGTTTCCTTAATTGGTGAAGTCTTATCAAAAAAGGTTAGGATACTGTAAAAAAAAGTTTTTATCCTGATTTCGATGTTGCCTGTTGAACGTGTTGTCATAAATGTAATGTCAAGAACATTAATCAAACCCTTTTTATCTATTTATACAAGTACCAATAAGTATAAATTCTTGTTTAACATTATAATTTACGTGATATGCGTACATGTGGTGTTTTTATTTCGACGTAATGATGATAACATGTAGATAAAAGGTGTTATCTCATATCGTATCTTCTAATCTTGCAATAGGTCCATGTGTATGCTTTTTTTTAATCCCACTTACTCGGCAAGATATCCCCCTCCATCCACCTCTTAATCGGCCTGAAAAAAAAATGCAAACCAAATTTCACCCCCGGTCGTCATTTCTGATACTTTCCTTAACAATGTCATTGACATCTTGGATAAAAACAGATTTTACAAAAGACATGTATACATATGTATATACTATCCAATTTCCCTCAACAAACATCAAACAGATACTTTGAAACTAACTGTAATAAAATTGTCGCGTTAAGTTTTACGTCATCTTTATCTTCTTGTCCTATAGCTCTTGCAAAATTTGGGCTTTACCTTCCTTAACATGTCTTGTATTTGTAACCAAAGTATACCCTTAGGCCAGTTTGACATTTTGAAGGTATCTTTTATATTTTTGGTGTTTTAGATTTTTGGTTCGGGTTTGGACATTTTCAGCCATAAGCACAAAATCGGTCAGACGGAATTTTATTTATTATGTATGAATGAAAGGAAAGTTTAAGTTTATAAAAAAGAACAAGTCCCGACTTATAAAACATTATCGAAAAAGATATGCTGCCAAAATTCCAAATTTTATTTGCGAGGATCGAGTTTAACATAAAAAGGTTTTATTTGAACGTGTGTCAGTTCCGACTTCTGTAGAACACAATCCCTTCTCGTATGTTACAGGCGAATAACCCCAATCTTGACGTAGGCATGGATAATAATTGAAAAAAAACACCTTTCATTAACTTTGGCTATATCACTCATTTTCAGTTTTGCAAGTATTTCCACCTAGGCCATACACATGTACACATGCACTTCACAATAAAGCAGCAAAGCATTATTATAAAGCTGATGGTCGGTTAAAACCGGAAGCTGATACATCTCTTCGGAACAGAAATATAATATATCCAAATATTTATGATATCAAAGAATAAGTCTAGTCTTAAAGTGCAAAAAGGTATATCTCTTAAGTTAACTGATTCGATTTTAACTACAGAATTTCACTTTCTGTAAAATTCAATACATTAACTTGACTGCCTTTTAGGAAACTGTTGCACGGTAACGAACAGCGTCTCCTTTCAGATCAAACTTCAAATTCTTTATGTTTTATTTAAACCAATACTAACCTTTGAATAATTTATTTCGTAAAATGTAAACAAAATGGCAGATTATTCTGAAGACAGCTTTACGTAATATTTAAATGCTTTTTTTCCAAGATGATTGATCTGTGCGATGAAATTTAGCAAGCAATTCAAGTTGAGTTTACTTCAGAAGATACATTAAGTTTTCTGTTCTCATTAAATTATTTTTCATCCAACTGTACTCAAAAACAAAATATAATTGAAATCTTAACAGCCTACATGAATAACTTCATCGCCAAAAATCAATTTGATATGGTAATGATAAAAACTGCTGTTATAAAAGTTTTAAATTTCAAGGTTCCATTTTTATACTAGTGTCGGTGTTTCAGCTTTGTCGATTCCATCCATTGTGATATTTTTTAGGTATAAATTTGAGTACATAACGTCTTAACCTTAACCGCTATGCATTCATTTTATGTTTTTATACCTATGACGATGAATACATTGAACAGTAGAACCATTTAATGCTGATGAATGAAAGGGTGCTGGAAAGGCAAACACCAAAACTGGGTTAAAAATGGACCAGATAACAAATATTATAAAAAGGGTCTTATTCGAATATTATTTATAATCAAATATATTTAAAAAAAAATATTCGCAAAGAATAAAAACTAAAGTCCCAGGACCCACGGATGCTTCTTTGACCCCGCTAAAAATAAAGTGGTTAATTGCTCCTTTAGTTGAAATAAATATGTATTAAATGTGATGTGCACGTGCAAAGGCTTTGATGTCTTTTTTAAAAACCAATTTACAATGTAGTTCCTAGTGATAACCACTTGTACAGATACATTAGTCAATGTTAAAAGAGATAAAATTGCAGTTCATGACATTAAATGCATTACAAGCTTAGGCTGTACTTTAAAAAAAAGTCGGTAATATAACCCACTAAATAGCTTTTTATATAAAATTGCAGCTTTAATCCGTCCGTCAACAGATCGCGATTTTTAAATGTATATACTTTCAAAAATGGTTTTCGGTACTATTTTACTTGTGCGTTCGGAACAAACGCTTCGGATGGATGTGCTGAAAGGCTCGGAGAACGGTAGACGCAACTTTGTCATCTTTACACTTGTCTAACATAAAAGATTTCGTGACATATTTATCAGACGTAATGCCTTTTATAGTGTTTATAGTATTATCATCCAACCGTAAAGTTGATAACAGTGACAAGAAGTTGACCTTCAGGTTATTGTATATTATGCATACAATTTCACGTATTTTCAAATTTAACAATGTGTTTGATTTAATGATTACTATTAGTCGGTTCATGGAAGGGTCAGTAACCTTTCCTTTTATCAGTGTTTATGTTGTAGGGTTTGTCCGAAATTGTAATGTAGTTTTAGGCACGATGAACTATGAAGTGTTAATTTTAAATTTGAATAATTTGATTGATTTGGTAAATAACAAGTAGCCAGCGTTCGGTCATATTGACTGCTTCGAGGTGTGAATCTTGCTTGCTGGCTTCTATTAATTATTTCTCATTTTTTCTGTATCATATTGGTAGTTTCTTTCTATGTATTATTTGCTCTTGTGCATAATAATTTTTATTGCATTTTTAAAAATATATGTGTTAACCCCTAGTACCACCGTTATAACATCGGTCTCACACTTGGCACAACATTCCCTGATTTTACAAAGCAATGTAAAGTGTCTGGAGGGTTATAACATTGGAATCGAAAGCCACGTAACAACAAAGAGCTGCCCGTCTTTTGTCTTAAATGGGCATTATGTTCTTAATTTTTATTTATAAAAACAAAATACAACATGTACAAGACTCTAAACCAAGACATTTGGCACTTCAGTCTATCAAGGCCGGACAAAATAAGTACAGTTTTCCGATCATGTAATAAAACAATTACTGACTATGTAATAGGTCGGTATCAGGATTGATAAACCCTTGAACATGTATGTTCACCTCGCCGAAAGGCTCGGTAAATACTACATTTTCTCGGGTTGAAAAATCCTGATAGCGACCTTTTACAAATTCAGTAATTGTATAATGTGGCATTTGACTGGTTTCCACAGATAGGGATTCATTCTATTTCTTTGGCAAAAAACCGGGTCGAAAACAAGTAATATTACTTATACAATAGTTTCTTATATAGAGGGCATTATCATGATATAGTGACTGCCAAAGGGACTGGTATTGCCTGAAACATTGATAATGCCCGAACAGCAGACGAGGGCATTATCAATGTTTCAGGCAATATCTGTCCCGAGGGCAGTCAATGTATCATAATAATGCCCTCTATATAAGCAGCTATTGTGTTTATTTCATTGAAGAATGTAAATCTGCTGGGGTGGGTTCCTTGCATGTACATGTATGTTGAAGACCTCATGATGACCTCCGGATATGTGATTATGTTTCTGTGATTACCTTGAGTGGTATGCTGGTATATTGTACATTCATGGAAGTTCCCCATATATATTCTTTTTTTTTCTACTTCAAGCATTACTGACAAGAATTTATTATTCGAAATATGCATACCTACTAAGTTCATAAAAAAGGCACCCTGTTATATAATATTACAACAATACTATTTCAGCAAGTATTGTTTTTATTCCATTGAAACCACAATTTCATCTAGAAATGTCTAGAATTTAATTAACAACTTCTGCATCACGTTTGCGTTTTAAAAAGGGGACGTAACTCTAAATTGCAAGCAGGCACTACCGTGTGGTAATGCCCACGGGCATTATCATGATAATGCCCACGGGCATTTTAACACAGATTAATAAATACCACATGACCATGTTTTAACCAATAAAAACAACTAAATTTTCTTTGATATGAAATAACCAGTGTTATTTCTGATTACTTAGGACATACAAATGGCAACTCATAGTCGTAATATGCTAAATAAATATTTTAAATTCTAACTACAGTATACTGATCCACTTACGATACAAATACATGTAGCTATAGTTTAGCTAGTAAAGCAATTCAGTCCTTATTAGATCGTCTTTCAATTTATTAATCATTATTTTTTTTTTAAATGCAGTTTAATTCAAACTTTTTTTTTTAAATTTTAACACGTTAAAAATAAAATTCAAGTAAGTTAATTATTTACTGTCAACGTTTTATGAACGTCACCATAAAATAATTAATTACAAAATTATGACATAAAATTATTAATTACAAAATTTTGACATAAGTTATTAATGACTACATAAATAAAAACCTTTAGGCAAAATCTTTCAATTGGACGGTATAACTTTAGGTCAGAAGTGACAGATCCTCTATTAAGACGGATATTGTTGCAAGAGAAAAACTGTGCGTTGGTGTTCGGAATACGTAAGGAAAAACAACATAATTTGTTGTCACTATGTCCAACGCAGTATTACATGCATCAGAAATGCCCACGTTTGAAAAAAAATACAGATTTATTGATTAAATGATGTTTTACGTCATTTCCAGCCGTTCCTAGTGGAAATATCTTACATTTACTTTTAATGACATGGTTATTCTATCATCCGCAATTTTGATAAATAATTGGTATTCCTAGCACATGTACCACTTTGAAAATACTTAGCGTATAAAATGTACGGTCACAATGTTAATCAAAATGGAATAGTAAATAACTATATTTTTAATAATCAAATGAAATATAACATTAAAATTATGTAATATGTGAATTATGTAACCCGTACTTCAATGTATACTAACATTACTGTCATGCTACAGAAAGACTTCAAAGGCTTCATATTTATCGATAAACATGATATTTACATTTAATAAATAAATTTATGTTGATTTTACATAAATTTATGTCCATTTTCCATTTACATAAATTTATGTCCATTTTACATTAAATTTGTTATTTTGATGAAGCTCATGAATTATGTAATCCGTACTTCAATGTGTACTAACACTACTGTCATGCTATAGGAAGACTTCAAAGGCTTCACATTTATCGATAAACATGACAATTACATTTAATAAACTAGATGTACTGTGAGCAAAGCTCACAAAGGATACCCCCCGCTTTGAAGTCAAATTATCTCCCTTGTGTGATATCGGAAAGCAAAGATTTTTCTTCATGAACATCGTTGGATGATGTACTTCCTGTTTGTAAAGTTTCATTGAAATCCATTGAGCGGTCTAGGAGGAGTTGCGCTTACAAGATATATGGATAGACGGACAGACAGACAGACAGACGGACAGACAGACGGACGGACAAGGTGATTCCTATATACACCCAAACTTATTTTGCGGGGGTATAATAAATTTATGTCCATTTTACATAAGTAGACTGTTATTAACCAACACCTAGAGGCAAGTCATCCCGCAAGTCAGTAGGTCAGAAAGTTGAATATTATTTACAAGCATTTACATGTACATGTATACATGTAATACTCTCAAACGTAATGGAATATTATTCTTTGTCCAAATACTAGATCACCTACATCATTTTACTGATTTATGTAAGTTCACTATTCTCTTTTGGACATCAGAAATACAAATAAAAACGTCAATTTAAAATAAATACAATTATTAAAAATATACGCTGTCGTTTTAGAAAAAATAGATGAAATTGTTTTTATGAAATTGCGAAATAGGGGAAGATCAGGAAAGCGGTAAATATGTTGACCTAAAAAATGACTGAAAAGTGTACATGTATTTGAAATGTCATGAAATTGCTCAACATTATGCCCAACCCTCTTCCGAAGAAGAGTCTGCTATTATCGCAAGTGCTTTTATATATATATATATTTTTAAATTTTTTTCATGCTCGTGATCAAGGCCATATTGGTCGAAACGTTGGGTAATTTTAACTTTTAATTTTGGTTGTTTTTTTTACGGTTTTGTTCCGTTTTGTATTTTGTACATTTAAGTAATTTTATGCCCCTTTTGACAGCTCGCCATTTCCATTTATTTTCCTTGTTTTCTTTTATATAAAGGAGTTGTCATTAGTCTTTTAAACCAGGAATGTCTTAGTCTCAATTAATGCCTTTGCCACATAGATATGAATAGGCCAAGACAGTTCTAAAACACGCCTTGGATAAAATGACCGGAGAAATCCGGAGAAACTTGCAATCCTTGTATATTAAAGTCAGACTCGAAAACACTTAACCACAAGTTAATTAATCTCAGTGTCCACTCACCACTGAAAATGATTAGTTCTGACAGATTACCTCGAACACACTAAGGTTCTCTAAACTACACTTAGTTGCAAAACCAAGTTGCTTGATTTGTGTTTATATTCAGATTTGAGTCAAACCCAAAGGCAACTAAGCCATGTGCAATCACCAAATTATTAACATTTTACTTTCATAAAGGATGAACTTTTTAAACGTAAATACCATTATAACAACATTATCACAGAAGGTAAACTCAGTTTAATATTATTTAAATAAAATTGTATCCTGTAGTTCAAAGTTACCTGACAAGGTGTTCAATAAACATGTCTGCGATTTGGACTGTTTGCATTTTTAAAATAGGTTTCAATAGTTCAACACAAAAAAAATTATGTCATATGAACGGAAAAAAAACCTTTAATTCGAAGACTGTAAAATTGGAATCTTTGGTCGAGTTCATTCGAAAACTCTAGGTTTTCCTTTGTATCACGGATAAGGTGTCCATTTGAGAACTCAAAATCTAACTCCTATTTCAAACCCGAGTAAAATAAACTCGGTCAAGATGGGACCAAGATAAGGAGCTTAATGAACGGTTGTGTTATTGAAGAGACGTACCCTGTTAGATCCCAGGGTAAATATGGGTACATTATACAAGACCGAAATCCCATACCCAGGCCATTTCGTAAGAACACTACACAAATACTACAAAGACAAAACCAAAGTGGTATAAAATACATAGCAAATAAAATAGGATCAAAACACAAAAACTACAGCACTTTCAATGTTACATCCTGCAAAAACCTAGGAGTGAAATTAGGTGGTCTGGAAGGGGAAGCATGCCCTGCTCCATTGACGGCGCCCGTCAAATTGCAAATTAAGAAAATCTGATAGAATTTCTAATCCGTTGAACTTTCTATTCCTGTAAGACATGAAACCAAACTGAATATGTCTTTTCTTATTTGTGAGGCCATAGAACATTTCTGGGGTGATGATTAAAACAGTGTCTAATTATAACCTTTGTCTTGGAATCTAATATGACCTGCTTTAAAACTTTCAATCTACTTCCGTGGTAAAATATGGATATTTTTATTCTAAATTCATAGACAGCTTGTTTGGCCAATTAATAGTAAAATTTCCCATAAACTTAAACGACGTCCTAGGATAACTTGCGTTATGTAATGGCGTCTTCGCGTCGCGGCGTTTCAAAATGTCGCAGAAACTGTAGAATAGTAATAATTCATGGTGGCTCGAAAATATCAATATTTTACCAGGGTTAGTCCTTTTATGGCGATATTGGCAAAATATTTGGCATATAAAGGGCCTAACTGTGGTAGAATCTGGATATTTGCAAGCCATCCTGAATTATTTCTCAAGTAATTATGATCTGTCATAGTCAACGTCAGCATATCTCACGTGCGACATTTACGAATCAATTGTGCAAAGTAAACGTCATAAACTTGAGATGTTAAAGAAAGGGGAAGTTCGTAATTGGAAATTTAAAAATGAAAAATTATGTACGCGGTATTCTAAGGGGACGACCATTTGATATTCTGGGGGGGGGGGAGGGGGGGGGGGGCAGGAGGATTTGTTTTGAATGGGTTATTTATTTATTTTTCTGGAAAATAAAGACAGATTATTTATTTTCTGCAAAGTTTTAACATACATGCCTCTGGAAAAAAACATATTTTGATCATCTCCTCTAAAACTATAATAGCAAATTGAATAAGACTGTACTGGAATGATGTATGGAAGGTCCTTTACAAAGATGGCTCATTATGTTCAAATCTGAGAAAAACATGGCCGCCAGAGGGGAAATACGTTTAACTTTGGACCCTATGAGAAGAATATATTTTGATCATCTGCTCTGAAACTTTCGAAGCAAATTCAACCAAAGAATTAATGGAAGTTTGTAGAAGCATTTTGTCAGGTGAGCGATACAGGCTCAGCCCACTGAGCCTCTAGTTATTGGTGGAGGAAGCCGGAGTACCCGGAGAGAACCACCGACCTTCGGTAGGAAAATTGGCAATCCTTGTCAATTTAGATCGGAGTCGAATACACCCCGCCACAAGTGAGATTCGAACTCACAACCAGTGTGGACATGCTAGTGATCATTAGTAGTCATGACGAACTACCTAGACCACTCGGCCACCGAGGCCCCTTAAAGTGAGGTAAATGTTCATGAGACAATATACCTCAAGTGAAATGAAACCCATTTTCAGACATTTCAAAAACATTAATATATTAATATATGGTGTAATTTATATATTATTAAAAGATTTGGGAAGTTTTTCCTGAAAAAAATTATGAAAAAAAGACGAATTTTGGTAGAATCTGGTGCCATCTCATGCTTTAAAACATTCATTTATAAAATGGTTTAAAAGACCTGCCGAGTTATTTATTTTCAATACATTGTAGGTCAGGTTATTTATTTTCAAACTACCACAGAACAAACCATTCATTTTTGTTGTTATCAAGGCTGAGTTATTTATTTTCAAAATCCTCCTGCACCCCCCCCCCCAACCCCAGAATATCAAATGGTCGTCCCCTTATGTGACCTGTATATGAAGTGAATTAGGCTTTGATTGATGGGTATCTTAGAATTCGCATACATAAAATGTACATGCATCGCGCATAAATAAATTATTAGGTTTGGTCTGTCAAGAGATGCATATTATGAGCAAAACATTTTCATCTGTTTATTTTGTTTGCCATCAGCTAAGGAGATAGTGTGAAGCAGACTAAAAATTATCATGATCTTAACAAATGTAAATGTGACCGTTGAGGCACTTAATAATTTTAAAGGTGTTCAAATATAACAAAGTCAGTCAGTCTTGGAACTGAGAGTATGAGCAAGATTACGATCAGTGCATTTTCACTCTTTTTGATTCATTTGACCATATTTTGCAATTAAAAACGAGAATATAAAGAACCAGCAAAATATCTACTCATTCACGCACAGTGCTTTAAACTGCGTTACTACATGTAGTTACCTCATGTCAGGAATAAACGTTATTTCTTCTGTTGCAGTATATACAGAAGAGATTTGGTAGACTGGTACGAATTATAGCCTGTATTGTTTATCTGGTGTGGATGGTAAGTAAACAAAATTGACATAATTTAGAAGGTTTGGGCAGAGTAACGGGAAACCGGGAGAGTAGGAGATTAATTTAAAGGCTGGTGAAGGCGGAAGGAAATTAAACATGCTAGAGTTAATTACTGATGCTAATAATTTCAAAAGAAAGTTGAAAAATATTTAAAGATTCCATATTCATGAGATGGAGATAACCTTTCGTCTATTAAACTGAAAAAGGTATCAGTAGAAAAAAAAAGAATGACAGTTAACGTAATATCTGCGACTATACCTCAGAAATGACGCGAAGAAATATGAGAAGAGAACATTGGGGAAAAAGGGAAAGAGAAAGAGAGAGGACAGGAGAAGGGGAAAAGTACCCTTTATCCAACCACTCGAAAATTGCTTTTCACTTGTTTTTAGTTCACCTGGCCCAAACTGCCAATGTGAACTTTTCTCATCACTTCGAGTCCGTCGTCCGTCTGTAATCTTTTTCACTAATTCCATCTTATCCTCTGAAACCACTGGGACTTTTTGAACCAAACTTTGCAGGAATGTTCCTCAGATGGTCATAATCAGAATTTATGATTTTCGTTCTGATCCGAAATTCTACATGGCTGCCACGGCCAATTTGTTCTGATTGGCTGATCTAATTGTCAATTGGATTGCTGTATAGTATTTGTTCTGATTGGCTGATCTAATTGTCAATTGGATTGCTGTATAGTATGTATATCTTTATATGGTCCTCTACCAAACTTTTGACTTATTTGCCGGTGTGAAATCCAAGATGGCCGTCACAGCGGAACTTAGTTTAACATTTTAGCCTATGGAAAAAACATGTAAACAGTTTCTTCTCAAACACACTTTCATGGACTGGAGTAATATTATGCATGGATGATGATATTATGTCCTTCATTAAATTTGTATTTTGATGCCGATCTGAAATCCAATATGGCCGCCACGGCAAAACATAGTTTAACATAGGACCCCATGGGAAAACATGTTAACAGCTTCTTCTCAAAAGCCCTTTTATGGACTGGAGTAATATTATGCATGGATGACGATATTATAGTCCTACATTAAATTTATGATTTTGATGCCGATCTGAAATCCAAGATGGTTGCCACGTCAGAATATAGTTTAACATAGGACCCCATGGGAAAACATGTTAACAGCTTCTTCTCAAAAACCCTTTCATGGACTGGAGTAATATTATATATAGATGACGATATTATAGTCCTACATTAAATTTATGATTTTGATACGGATCTGAAAACCCAGATGTCAGCCACCGTAGGACATAGTTTAACGTACGACTCCAAGGAAAAAAACATGTAAACAGCTTCTCAAAAATCCTTTCGCAGACTGGAGTAATATTATGCATGGATGACGATATTATAGTCCTTCATTAAATTTTTTTATTTTGATGCCGAACTGAAATCAAATATGGACGCCACGGCAGAACATATTTTAACATAGGACCCTATTGGAAAAACATGTAAACAGCTTCCTTTCAAACAATCTTTCACGGACTGGAGTAATATTATGCATGAATGGAGATATTATAGTCCTACATTAAATTTGTTATTTTTCCAAACTGAAATCCAAAATGGCTGCCACTGCAGAACATAGTTTAACATTGGACCCTATGGGAAAAACATGTAAACAGTTTCTTCTCAAAAACGTTTTCACGGACTTGAGTAATATTTCTCATGGATGACAATTTGATGCCGATAGGATAGGATCCTATAGAAAAAATGTAAACAACTTCTTCTCAAAAATTCTTTCACAGATTGGAGTAATATTATGCATGGATGACAGTATTATAGTTGTACATTAAATTAAAATTTTGTGATTTTGATGCCGATCTGAAATCGAACATAGCCGCAACGGTAGAACATAGTTTAACATAGGACCCTATGTAAACCGCTTCTTCTCAAAAACCATTCCATGAACTGAAGTAATATTATGCATGCAAGATGAAATGATTGTCCTTCTTAAAATTTGATTTTAGTGCTGGTCTGAATTCAATATGGCTGCTACAGCAAAACATAGTTTAACATAGGACCACATATGAAAAACATGTAACCAACTTCTTTTTAAAAACTGTATCACAGACTGGAGTAAAATTATGTATGGATGACTATATTATGGCCATAAATAACATTAATTTTTGTGATTTTGATGCCCATGTGGACGATACGGGCTCCTAGCTTGGGGCCTCTAGTTTCTATTACCTATTGGTATTTTACGGATTATTATCCTGAGTACATTTACCCCAAATCCCTGTTTTCTTTTAGTTATCTATTATTCTAATGAATAAACGATCAGTATGCAAAGCGACGACGCCTATATCATTCTAAAAATGCAAAAGTATTTTTCACATGTATTCAATATAAAATAAATATATCTACGGTCATGACAGTACTAGTACATCATTAGGCTTATATTTGAAAAATAAACATCAAGCGGCAATAAAATAAAACAATAAACATCCAGCGGCAATAAAATAAAACAATAAACATCCAGCGGCAATAAAATGAAACATCTACACAGACTTGTAACGGATTTTAAAAAAGCATAAAAATCAGAATAAAAAATTGGAACTATACAGTGTGATTTATTCGTAAACTAAAACTCGAGAGTTTTTTGTACTGTTCAATTGGTATTTTTAAATCAGTTTAATTTTCTTTCTACCACAGATTTAATCTTTATCTACTTATTACTTAAGTATTATTCATTCAAATCTTGGCCATCTGGAAGTTTAGTGTATTATAAAAGCCTAGCATGCATATACAAAATGTTCAGATTACGACTTATTCGCGAAAAGGTATACTTATTTGGTTTTGTATTTGTTGATTCTGTTAGTCTGTTTTACATTGAAAGATATATGAAAGTAATATATCCCTAATGGTATTTCTTTTCCTTTTTTCAGTTATTTTACATGTCAATTGTGCTGTATGGACCGTCGTTAGCCCTAAGTGTAGGTAAGATGTTCCAAATGTCGGTAGCTCTCGCACTGACTGTCACGATATGGCGAACAATAGGGAACTTTTTACCGATACATTTTAATTTTTTTTCAATTTTGTATGGCACACAGTTTAAATTCAAACAGAAAAACAAATCATGCAAATTGTTGAGCGATATACAAAAATGCTAATAATCTAGAAACGTGTCATTTATATAACATTTACAAAATATATCTCTCTGGTGTAGATCAAAATCCGGTTTGCATGGTACGTCAGTCGTGACAACTGAAATGTCCGATTAAACATCCATAATATGAATACATAAATTATACTTTAAGAAGATTTCAAGCAAAAAAAGATATTTTACATTAATATAATCCCCATCGGGTGTGTTTGTAACATCTCGTACGATATATGTAATATTAGAATTAAAATATAATATAGGTCTATTTGTCGCAACAATATTTTGCTTTTCAAGACGATAAAAGAGAGAACACAGAACATTTTTCGTTTAATTTAAATAAAAAGTTTAGTGCGTTTAAGTGAATGAAAACAAGACGTGTAATGACCTTCGCCCATATGTAGCAGCGTTAACATGTATGCTGAAAACTACCGGATTATCAAGATTTTTCTTTGTGGGTTGCCCCATTTTATTATATAATATGATTACTGTTACTTTACAAAGGCGTCTGTTTGTGTCAAGTTAAATGAAAATGGTCATACAAATTTAATACCCTTAGTTCATGCTATTTTCTTTCACAATACTACCTGCTTGTATTTAAATTTGGGTTCAGTTTTCTTCTGTCTCTATGGAGTTTTTAAATGTATTTGAATATTTAAAGGGAAATAATAGTAAACATAAATTGAAGTTGTGTTTGAAGATATAAATATAAAATTGATGTTAGTTTTGAATTACAGTAAACATGATATTAATTTATTGTAGTTGACACTGCCTTCAGACAGAAATCTTTGAATCGTTACACACAAGTATATTGAGTTTTTTTTTAAAAATTTCATCGTAGCTGTCTTTTTATGCTGCTGTTGTTGTTGTTCAGTCGAAGATACTTAATTTTGTTGCCTAGTGATTTATACTTTTTCGTCGATCACCTGAACACCTAGCCAGCTTTCTCTTGATCCACAAAAAACACAACGGTTTGTACCCAACAAAATGTTTCCTGAAGTATTATTTTATGTTTTCAATTTGGAATTTGAAAATAACAACCCATTACATCTTGTCTTTCAGTTACTGGTATAAGTTTATGGGGTTCTGTTGTGGCGGTAGGGATAGTGTGTACATTTTACACAACTTTGGTAAGTTCTATTAATTACATCAATTAATTCTTGCATTGCATAATTTACTTTTATACACGTACACTCAATGTATGATACACGAAGCCTTTGATTAGTTGCCTTAGCTCATAGAAGCTGCAGGTAGATAAAAAAAATGGATATAGAGTTTATCCAATGTGTAAGTTAGACATAGAAGATGAATATCACTTTGTAATAGTATGTTCAAAGCTATCTAATTTTAGAAAATTATTGTTCGATGAAATTAGCTGAGTTGTTCCGTCTTTTAGTAAATTCAGTAATGAACGCAAATTCAAATATCTCATGATTCACATGTGATGAGTATGTGATGAGTATGATATGTTGAATGTATATCATTGTCAATGGCATTAGTAATATGTACAACTGTTACAAGAGATGTGAAATTATTACAAATCAACGTATGCCTATTGTTTTCGGCTGCTATTGCGGCCTATTTTTTTTTTTTTCATTTAAACCAAAATATTTCCTGATTGACATACATTATAGGTCCTGCATTTTTTTCACACCAAAAGTGATCCTGTCTTTTTATTTTGCTAAAAATTCTGGTCCTGCCTTTTTATATAAATTTAATCCTAGGGAGGATGAAGGCTGTGGTATGGACAGATAGAGTCCATAGGATTCATCTCAAGCTTGTCTGTTTACATTTTGGAAGGTATGAATGCTGTGACAAATAACATTCGTAGGATACGTCTCAAGCTTGTCTGTTTAAGGTATCCGGACCATAATAGATAATAATCGAAAATTGTATCTCTTTTTGACCGTGAATGGCTGAACCAAACAGTTTAAAGCTGGAATTTTGTATATATATTTTTCTCATTTTGAAACAGACTTTGTTGCTTATATGCAGAGTGTGTAAAAATAAGTTAGTTATATTGGCATTTCCGAAGTTTGCCGATAATTACCGAAGTCATTTCAATTGCGTTGTATGGAACATCCGGGAACTTTTAAATAATCACGTGGTCATTTATGGTCCGGATACCTTAATTCGGATTTTCTATTTTTTAGTGTGGTAAGGACAGATAAAGTCCCTAGGATTCGTCTCAAGCTTTTCTGTTTAATTTTGGAATTTTGTTCATTTTTTAAGGCAGTATGAAGGCTTTGTTATGGACAGATAAAGTCTCTAGAATTCGCCTCAAGCTTTTCTGTTTAATTTGGATTTTTTTTCATTTTTTAGGGCGGTATGAAGGCTGTTGTATGGACAGATACTTTCCAAATGATGATTATGTTTGCGGGAATGCTTACTTTGTTAATATCTGGGTGCATCAAGTTAGGTGGCATTGATGTTGTATGGGATGTGGCCTACAAGAATGACAGAATCAAATTTTTCATGTAAGAAATTCTCATTTGACACAAACAAATGAGCTATACTTGAAAGATTACATGTAATTCTAAAATAAAACTTAGCATCTTACAGTTACACGCATCATGTAACTGACATGTCTCGTGACGAGGATTTACATTTACACATTCTAAATATAAAAAGTCGGAATTTTCTTATGGTTTTCCACCAACAAAATTAAAATTCTGGTTCATATCCTGTTTTATTATGATAAAAAGTATGTACTTTTGCATGAAACTTTTGAAAAAAAAGGTTTTGCAACGTTTGCGATTTAATTTACTTTACTAAATACTACTCATAATTTTTGACTGTACCGTAAATTGTAATGTTGCAAACAGGTCTGCTGGCGCCCCCCAAAAAAAACAAAAGAAAAGTCTCAAATTGTTTATTTAGAATCATAAACAATTTATAAATCTCAATATGAATAATGCTGTAATACTGTTTACTAAGACAAACAAAAATAATTGTAACCGATTACTGCTGTTTACTATTAGCTTAAATTGCCTTTTTAAGCAATTATAAAGAACCAAAATGTTCTAATAGATACAAAATTTAGAATAAATAAAAATTGCATTTATGGAACGCCATAGTTGTCTTATCTAGAAGATTTTTCAATGAGGTAGCTACATATCCAGAGAACATAATGAAATATCGACATAACGTAATAAAATATCTACTTAATATACAGAAGAAATTAGACAATATAATGAAATAACTACATTATATACAAAAAATCCTCTACTTATGACAGCTATGGCGTTCCATTTTATTTATAGTCCGTTTTATTCTTGGTTTTATGATCCTTATGAGAGTTTTTTCCAATTGTATTTCTTCTCTAATGTTTGCTTCTTTTAGAATGGACTTTGACCCTACTGTCCGTCACACATTTTGGAATGTAATCTTTGGAGGTGGATTTTTTTGGACAGCCGTATATGGTATCAATCAAGCACAGGTCCAAAGGGCATTGTCGCTGCCTTCTCTTCGAAAAGCAAGACTGTAAGTTTCAATACGCTAATGCTATAGAAAGTATGCTAAGCCTTTTTCGGGTCGTTTATGGTTTATACAGCTTAGCAAAACCTCAGCAAAATTTATGGACTAAGCAACAATATGCTGTGACTTCATAAGTCTGTTTACAGGTTTTTTTAATACTTCTTTTGGTATATTAATAGTTTATCTTAGTAGATTTCATTTTCTTATTCTCAAACAAGTTTTGAGCGATATATCTATATTGAATTTGACCTACTATATATTATATAGAGCGCCGTGATGTAGTTATTAGTGGATCGGCCGGACTACGATCGATTCGATTCCCGTTCGGGTTGAATATTTCAGGGATCAACTTTGCAATGCCCTATCGATAAAATTGGCGAGAATTGTATGATAAAATATGCTGTTCCTTGTTAAGGGAGAGCAACACCCTTAACACGTGAAAGGACTCCCTTGAAAAAAACAGTAGGCTAAAATGCGGCTACCGGGACCGCTCTCGCACTCGCCAAGTGGGGAGGGATTAGCATAAGTTGGTATAACATGTTTCCCAAACCGCTCTTTATAATGTAGTACTTAGATTTCAGAATAAAACGTTTCAATATATCCGTGAGATGTCCTTTTAGTTAATTTATTGGAAATCTAATTAATTTTGATAATATTTCCAAAGCTTGTAACAATAGGAAAAGTGATACACAGTCAATGGCATAATAAACATCAAGCAACCGGCCTTTCTTTAAATTGCTTTGTAACATTTAGGAAACATTCAGAAGACAAAAGAGGAGAAAAAAAACGAAGAACGCCAGATATTTGTTATTTCTCATTTTTTAAAGTTTCGTTTCTTAATTTCAAGTATCTTAACAAAGATATAATATGCTGTGATCTGTTTGTGAGTTTTTGATCCTGTTAATTTTGGAACATTTTTTTTAACGTGTATATTAATTTTATACGTTTTAGAGCTGTTTGGTTAAATTTACCAGGAATGTGTGCTGTATTGACATTGGTCTGTCTAGTAGGAGTCACTATGTTCTCGTATTTTAGCACATGTGACCCCTTGAAAAGAGGGATTATAGAAAAGTCTGATCAGGTAACAAATGCATTTTAGTGTGTAAATTGTATTTTTGTTTTACACAATTAATCTTGTTATACTGCGATGAAAACATTACCGAATCTAGCTGGGGTAAAATAATTTGCGTTAAATTATTTCTATTTTCTGCAAACAAATGACAAAGTCAAATTTATATATTATTAAAAGATGGCGAAGTAATTTGGGACTAAATATCTTAAGTTTTATCCTTAAAAATTTAAGCAAAATTTTGCTTATATTAGGATTTTCAGATTTACTTCAAGCACAAAAGATCATTTCATTTGATTGACGTCTTGAAGACAGAAATTATACCTACTTCAAAATTTAGAAATGTTAAAAATTATTTTCCAGTTAATTCCATTGTTCGCCATGGATTTGGTTGGTCATATGGAAGGCTTGCCAGGGTTGGTTATATCGTGTGTATTTAGCGGAAGTTTAAGGTAAAAGAAACTAGTATTTATTCTCTTGTGGATAAAAATATCATAATTCTAACTTTAAATTTACTGTTACAAAAATGTAAAATTTTGTGAAATCTAAGGAGCATCTCACTCGTGCATAACTCTGTCCTAAGATAGTTTTGACTTTACCCTTTGGTCATTTTGGCATTTTGCTATTAAACGTTGAATTATTGTTTTATTTTTTAGCATTGACAAATGCGAACATCTTGTGCATCTAGACTGATATTAAATAATGGATCAAATTACACGTGTCTTGGGAGCAATTCAAATCAAACATGCGTAGTTCGAACAGAGAAAAACAAACAAAACAGAAACGATTAAGACTTAAACTTATGGATAACACACACCCGTTTCCGTAAAAAATAATCACCTTAACAGAAAGAGTGAATTGAAAAGGAAACTGAGAAGACGATCTAAGTTTGTTTAACTTGTGTCTGATCCCTTTTACTTTATTTGAGTAAATAAAATATGTTTAAACTAAAAGGAAATTGAATTTGACATGTATGAAAATATTAAAGTATATTTGGTACAAATACACAACGGCTTGATGAAAATGTATTCCTACTATGGGTTTTCAAAAAGTACATAAATAAAGATCTCCGTCTGCATCTACATGTGTTTGGTGCATTATGAATGTCCTTGACATTTGTTATCCGAGTTTAAATTCACCACCAGCAAAGCAAAACGGAATTTGATGAAATTGGCTCCTCGTGACACTCTCATAGCATCATGAGAAGTCGCTGCAATGACATTCCACAAAAAATGATTGTTATTATATCTATTTATTTATTTGATTCACAGTACTATTTCCTCTGGATATAATGCAGTTGCTGCTATCCTTCTTGAAGACTTTGTGAAGCCTTGTTTTCCCAGAATGACACCGACAGCCATGACACTATTTTCAAAGACAGTTAGTAAGTATCCAAAAAAAAAATAAAAAAAATAGAAGTTCAAAATAAATGTAAAGAAGAGATTAGTCAGCAGAAGGTCAGAAAAATACAAACATCCAAAAAAGTTAACAAAGAAAAATTAGTAAGGACTAAATCAAAGAGGTTATAAAGCCATCCCGTTGATTCGAGCTGGGCATTCACTAAAAATTATTTAAAGCGGTATCTAATTAATTTAAGAAATATAGTCTGACATATGAGTCGAGGGAATATTTTCGGATCTCCCTAATTTTACGTTTTAACTATAGAGCCTGGCTTCATCCTAAAAGATAAGGATAAACTTATGCATGTAATATATTTAAATAGATTAAAACGTGCAAAGTGCAACGAAATATCTGTGCAGCAAGGCTTATTCGAAAAAACTGTAAATTGGTTAAAAAGGAATGAAATTATATCAATGTATATGACGGACAATTATAAATATCCAAAAAGTTTCATCAAATGTGTACTGTAAGACTCTATGGATAAGTGAATCATCTTTAATAAGTTTCAGTTTTAACGTTATTAATATTAAATTTTCCAGTTATTTTATGTGGAGGGGTATGCCTACTGATAGCTTTTGCTGTTTCACAACTTGGTGCCACCATCTTGCAGGTAAAGTTTGTTTTTAATTCATAATGATTTAAGTCTAGTATTTCTACCTTTTCTGCTTTAGGACAAAGACTTGTATAATATATTGGAAACTTGATAAGAAAATCATTGTTGTTCTAAAATTGTGTTATTCCAAGTATAATTGTTAATTTATTTGTCTCGGAACATTATTTTTTCTGTTGCCAGGGAAATAATGAAACAGATTTTAGTAGAAAATAAGTTCATAGACTGTTTAATTTTACCTTAAAGTACAAAACATTCGCTAAAGAATTTATCAATCTTTTGATAGCTGAAATCGTTATCGCAAAAGTCTTTATTATTTCCTCAAAGCTCTTTTCACACACCCCGGCACCTTAAGAAAGTAAATAGTAAAATTTTAAGTTACACTATAATCTGTTTGACGTGTAAGTTTACTTTTAAAATATTTTGTGAAAAATTTCTACTGAAATTTGTCAAAATATTTTTTGGTCCCAAGACAGACACCTGGTTGCTAAGCATTACTGTCTTTTTAACTTTGAGAAAAGAGTCATTTGATTGTGCTTATTTCTATTTTCTCTCAACAGGCAGCATATATTCTTTTTGGTATGCTTGGTGGTCCTTTACTTGGTCTATTTACACTTGGTGTACTATTTCCATGGGCCAATAAATGGGTAAGTCTCACTTCTAATCCAAGTAAAAATGGTCGATAAATAATTTATATTGGGCATGAATTTCTATTGATTTAACCACGGCCTGGCTCTTTATGCCAACTATTTTTCCACGAGGGATAGCGACTGGTAAAACAGTAGGTATAAAGGACCGACCCGTGGTAAAATCAGTATTTATGCATGTCCTTATGAATTATATGTAGCCTAATAGGACATATTTAGTAAATAAATTTACCAAAGTTCAAATCAAAATATGTATATGTTACCATATGTTTAGTGGTGTCGTAAAAATCATCATCAAAAACTTGTAACTGTTACGCTGCTACATTTGAAAGGGTTTCTTGGTGGTTTTATTAAAATATTGTAAATTTAAAATAACAATTTTTATACATACGTGTACCTGTTATAGTCACCAAGTTACCTACATTGTCTATCAATCCATACATGTACGTCGTGTTTTACTGAGAAAAAACTGTGAATAGCAGGCAGAAAGCGCAGCAACATTTTTTATTGATATCTTTAGACATTTCAAAAATATTCTCTAAAAACGGGTTCGACGTTTAATCTGAAAGTGACGTTGTCATAATTTTTTTAGTATTGTTTAATTTATGTAAATTTGGACAAATTTCATGGTTAAAAATGTTACAAAACATTTTGTATATTATATTATTCTATTTGTACCCTTTGATGTTGAGAAAACTACACGTTTTTAAGTCTACGAAGCAAACTTACCAAATTCACAACTCGAAAAATATATATTTTGCTGTTGTTTCACAAATTGTAATAATGCTAATCTTAGATTCCTCTGACGTAAGGCAAAAGGACTTTTTAAAACTGGCTGGAAAAATTTCCCATCCAATTCAAAACAGGACCTTTGACGCCGATGGAATCTCAGACTTAATAATCCATGGAGCACTGCATTGTCTTCTTATAATCCTTCCTAATTCACAATATTATTGCAAAATTATTTTTATCTGTAGGTAAATAAAAGTCTTGATTTTCTCATTATCATTACAGGGAGCACTGATTGGTCACTTATCAGCCCTCATAATAACCTTATGGATAGGTCTAGGAACGTATATCAATAAAGTAGTTGTCACAGCCCCGTCTCCATTGACAACGGATGGTTGTCGGGATCTAATTAATTTAAACGTCACAACAACTGTGCCAACAACAACTGCATATGTATCAACCGAGACGGTCGTTCTTGAGGAAAAGTATGTTTATATTTGTTTATAGGCAGAAATTTCGCAGAAAAGCTTAAGAATGTTGAAAGAACATAAAATGCTATTTTTACCCTAGTTTCTATTTTAATACTAATATACACATTTTTCTCTTTTGTCCGTTCGCCTGTCACATATAGCATGTAATATGCTTATGTTTGCAAATAACTTCATTCATAACAGCTAGGACATAACAGTATTTGCCGCCATCAGTTGCGGATTTTATTAATGGTTGCAAATTAATTTTAGTGGAGAGGCGTTAGTAAAGCCAGTAAAGGGATATTTAAAACCATCAAATAAAAAAAATAAATAAAATGCTATTATCGCCATTCTGATACAAGTGTAAAGATTTTGAATAAGATAGGAATGTTAGAAACCAAGAAATGAAGCTTTGAACGTGCCATCGTCTCAGAGAGAATCAAACGCAGTCTTGAAATTTTCGATGTCATCGTATGAAAATTAACAACCAACATTCATTAGAATTTGAACCGATTGTCCCTCTTGCTAAAGGGTAGTCATCTGTTACAATGTATTAAATTTAATTGAATCTTATGACCACGAATCATGCTTCGGTTGTGATTATTGCTTGTGTAAGAATCTTATTTAATATATAATGCAGAAGGGTGTACAATTGAATTTAAGTCATGTACATGTAAGGTGAATTTAAAACTTCGCTTAATTTTTATAAATCTGTACTTCAATTGCAAGATCATCAGCTTAAAACCTATGTGAAAATAAAACGTTGAATTCTTTTGTTTATCTGAATTTCAGAGATGATTTTCCACTATATAAAATGTCGTATATATGGTACACCGGGTTAGGAATGATTCTTAACGTCGTCATAGGACTTATTGTTAGTTTTATTACAGGTATGTTAGAATAAACTTAAATGAAATAAGAAAGAAAGAAAGAAAAAAAGAAGAAAAATCTCCAGATTTGAATTTTTCTGAATACTACTAAAACATTTACAAAAAATGATATATTTTGTTCATTAAGTTGTAACACTGGATGTCATTTTAAAAGACAATGACACTGAGAAATATGCATCTTGAAAACAAGACATGACGAAAACGTGACTTCAACTTCAGTCTTACCGTTTTCTTTTAATTTTCATTTCTTTAATGGTAGTGTAGAAATAGAAATAGAAATAGAAATATCTTTACTAACCAATCAAGGACCCTAACGGGTTTCAGTTTTCAACAATTATTACAATTTTATATATACCAACATCTTTTGTGACTATGACAATGCTCCCCCCCCCCCCCCCCCCAGCCAAAAAAAAAACAAAAAAAACCAAAAAACAAAACAAAAAAAACAAAAAAAACAAAAAACAAAAACCATGTACATGGGACCAATTTAAATTTTCTCTAATGGTATTAACTTCGTTGAACAGCTGGCCGTTGTCTTATAAGCAGGCTTTCAGAACTGCAAATGTATAAGTCTGTTTGTGTGAAGTACTGTACTTAACTATGATCTGCCCTAAGAGTTTTCGTATGTTGGGCCATCAAAACTGTGTCTATGAATACAGAGTTATTTGTAAACTGTGTGATTATTAGAAGTTAAAATGAATGGTAATATGGGGTTAATGTCAATTAGACGACAATTCTGAAAAAAGTAAGGTTATTTTATTTATTATATAAGTTACTGTATTGATTTCTAAAAAGATCTCTCGTGATAGATTTTATAGTATTGAATCGTATATTACCTGTAGGAAGATCATGCATTAAACCTAATATACATTTTTCAGGTCCTACAAAACCAAGCGAGATCAATCCGGGATTGATCTGTCCAATTTTTGATGAACTCCTACCCTGTCTTCCAAAGAAATGGAGAAAGAAGCTTCATTTTGGTGTAAGACACGAAGATGTAAGCATATGATTTTGTTTTAGTTTAGGAAATTTTATGATTATCTATTTGAAGAAATAAAATACTTTGTAATTATGAATAGGATTGCCTTGTTAACGATTTGTAGTCCATCCGCGTTCAAATACTGGGATCTAATATTTAAATTATTCAAAATAAGAGATCAATTAATTACAGGAAAGTTTGCAATGACATATCAAAACTAAGCATGCATCCTCTCAGAAGAATGAATTGAACTAAATATATATATATATATATATATATATATATATATATATATATATATATATAAACACATCGTCGGAAACGCACGGCCGGTCGCGTTTACGCTTTGTTACGGTAAGTGTAGCAAAGCGTAAGTGCGACTCGCTGATGATAGTAATAGGGAACTTGGGTAATCCGAATTGGTGTAGTCACCGAATTGTGGTGTAGTTAAATGGGTTTGAGTTTTACCCAAACTTATCCCTTGAATTACCTCCCGATTCTTGGGTGTATATAAATAAACGACATATCTCACATTGATTTAAAGAACTTTTCTGCTTTAATTATAAATGTGCTTTTATAAAGGGTACGAGTTGTCGGACGGGGCAATCTCTCCAATGGAAGATAAGACATGCATGTATGTTTCTTACATCCACTGTTTTCATTTTCAGTTTGTCAAGTTTAGAACTGATGACCCCAGGACATTTGAAGGTGGATATGACAATAAGGCAATGGACTTGGGAGAGGAAGAAATTAAAAAGGAGAAACCGGAAGTTTTTGTAATCAACGGAAGTCCCAACGGTGTCATTGGCAAAGACTATGAGAAAGATTTTCATGATTTTAATACCAGATTATGATCTGCGAAATCCTTTGAATTTTATATCTTTTATTTTTATATCATTGTATATAACCTTTTTTCAGGTTCTTATTTTGTAATAAAAGTTTAAAATGTTTTCCTAGTATTTCGACCAAACGATTTAAAGAAAAGGTTTTTGGTGGATAGTCAGGACCGTCATACCAGCATACCACTTCATATAAGTATATTTTATGATCATGGGTTGCTGTTTCAAATAATTAAATCAATATCAATTAAGCTGTATGCATTATGTAGTTATAAAAATACAAATGCTGGCATCAGGTCGTATCTATACTATCAACTATTAATTTTCATATCTCTTCGGTAAGCGTTATGACTTTTACAAACTTTTTATTAGACTAATATAGGAAAGGTGAATTTATGTTAAGTCAACAATTAAATTTTCTGATCTTCCCATAATGAAAACACTAAAAACACACATTTATATGTCTAGTACTGTATCTGTCAATATACAAAACGCAAGAAAAACGTATGTTTTTTATCCGGGGTTCTGTCGTTTGGGTTCCTTTGATTCAGGATTGGTTGGTGTGTCATTGTTGAACTTTCCCGTTATCCATTTTGTTGTTTATTCATATAAGGTGAACTTAATACCATGAAACTATCTGAACAAGTCCAAATTTTTCTGGTTGACTACCCCCCCCCCCCCCCCAAACAAAAAATGTGGGCGTTGTTGATAATGCTAAGTCTTCAGTATGGATTTCATAAATAAGTACCTAAGCTTCTGTATGCGTCTGCACTATGTGTATTACATATTACAGTACTGTACTCTTCTGAAATCTTTGGGTTGTAGTAAAACTGACATAAACCTCATATTCCCTTTCATTCTGACATCCAGACAAATTTATGTTTACTTTTAAGAACTTTGGATTAGAAATCACGTAAACCATAGAGGGGTAAATAAAACAAGGTTGAGTAGAACATTCAATTATATGTTGAATTAAATATTATACAACTCCCTTAAATCATTTCAAGTGTTCTTTTATTGGGGTTTTGAGCGTATATTTCACTGTATATAAAGTACTCATCATATCATTATACCAATAAGAATGATATGTTTATTTTAACAAATATAGTTTAGTGAATATCTCTATTTGTTTAAGTGCTTAATTATTTAACTTAATATGTAATGCAACTACCCAGTAGACTAAAATAACAAGAAACAATACACAACATACAATTTTAGCAAATAATGCGACTAATATATTAAAAAATAAATGAAAAAATAGGTTGTAAATAAAAATTATTCTTTTCGATGAAATGTCTGATTCAGTAAATATAAATGTTGAAATAATGTAATATCACATCAGGCGACTCAATTTAGAAAAACTATTTAAAGAGGTGATACCTATTAGTAAATCTTTGTAGTGCTTATTTTTTCCGACTTAAAGGTCGTTTGTTATTCGCAGTTTTTCGTTACAAAAATTTTAAAATGCAAGCCAATGTCTTTCTTTCATTGTTTGAATGAAAAAGATCAAGAATTATCAGGTTGCTCGTGCTTCATTGAAAGAACTAATGAACGTAATGGCAGACACAAAAATCATGTTTTGTCCAGAATTTATCTACACAGACTCTATACCCCTGGGACAATCACAAACTAAGATACAGTACATCAAATTTATTTCGGTATTTTGTCATACGTTTTATTACTACTACTGGATCTATGTCACTGCTGGTGGACTGTTAGTCCCTGAGGGCATTATCAGCCCAGTAGACAGAACTTTTGTCCTGGCATGATTCATTACTAAAATGCCTTTAAACTTTCCGTTCAAAATTTGTCAAAAATTACCAGAAATTTCTAAGGCTCTTCCTTTTGATGCAGAGATAACCCTTAGCTGAGTTTGGATACCTGTTTGTTTTAATTGTTTTGATTTTTGATGGTTGTGATTA
Source organism: Mytilisepta virgata (assembly GCA_028015205.1). Lineage (NCBI taxonomy): Eukaryota > Metazoa > Mollusca > Bivalvia > Mytilida > Mytilidae > Mytilisepta > Mytilisepta virgata. The sequence continues at coordinate 76,620,325 of CM051521.1, forward strand.
TTAATTCATCATTATATCTTTAACCGGTTTCCCAATATTTTGATCTCGAACACTGCTGATGAGTTGTCAGTCAACGAAATGACCATGCAGTGCATCAAATTTATTTCGGTATTTTGTGATACGTTTTATTAGATAGTATTAGGGTCCTGTTCTACAAACATTTGTGCGACCACGATTAGTCGTATAAGTGTGATCTGATTTTCGGTTTCCATTGTCTTTGTTCGTCGTGGAATCAGTCTCGATCAATCGTAGTCGTAAGAATGTGTATGAAACAGGGAACAGGTGTTCATTCAGTATCAAAGCACTCTGGTTGCATTTCTGATCTTGATACAAAATATGAAACTCTGCAATTCTGGTAATAAAGATCAATAGGCCTATTTTTAAAAACGGTCACAGAGTGAGTCCGTCTTGCATGACCGGTGATATTATATCTAAAAATCAAGTTCAGACAGTCCCAGCACGTTAATTATTATATACAAAAATCATAAAGCATAACTGGGGGTATTAGACAAGATGAGATGTAACATTCGATGTAAGATGTTTTATATGCTTAAAATTACAAAAGTTTATGAAAGAAGCCACACATTTTTTGTCAAGAATTTATCCATCATACATGTCATATCTTTTCTTTCTCACTGAATTGTTGTGGGTGCAGAGATATTTGTACTGAGTTAAAGGTCGGGCTACTATCAGCTGTAGAATAGAAATGAAATTTAGCATTGTAAGTTTGCTTCTGAGTTGCAACAACCTGGGTGAGCGGGCGGGCAGGCGGACGTCCACATTTGGTTTTCGGGTGTTATATTTAGTTTGTTCCAGCCCTTTCAAACTTACTATTGTTCCTATTCGTAGTCGTAATCTGTGGGTCTCAATGACCTAAATTTCTGTTATTTTAAAAAGTTGATCAAAAATTGAAGGGGGTTAATATGTGTTCGATTATGCTAAATTCATAAAATGCTCTGAGACTGGTTCTCCGCCGATCCGTTGTTCGTATTTATATTCAAGTAGCTTAATTTATATGTTGTAAAGTAAAAGGTTGTGTGAAATAACATTTAAAAAAACTCCTTGTGTTGAATCGGTCCTCGTTGAAACTGAGTTTTAATGATGAAATATACGTGTACAAATTTATACCGAAGGTTAATTATATTAATTAATATCATTGATGAGATACAGCAAAAACTTAAATACAAAATTATATATTTAAATGAACAATAACAAAAGAAATACAGACTTTTGAATCTACAATTAAATCAAACATGAAACAAATTATTTTTTTTATCAAATGTAGTCTTTATATTTATACATGTATGCAAATATGGAAAACACATTTTTAATAATTAAACGTGCAAATTCTATAGATATTGATTGTTCGTTTCATTGTTCTCGTTGTATTTGACTAAACCCAGAAGAAAGTCTTTGACGAGTGCTTGGATATCGATTCGAATACACAAAGTTCCATCAACTAGTTAAACAGACTTTAACAAAACATGCAAGACCAATAATCAATATGAAAACATTCTGGAGACAATTTCCTGAGTTTGCTCTTTCCAGTGCAGCATCTATATAAAAACATTGTTTTTCTTCTCGAACTAGAAAACTTCGACTTTTACAAAAGTCTTTACCGTTTGAATACAAAGTACTTATCACAGAGCCTTTCAAAATGGCCGAACCGCACGCCTGGTACCAAGAATCACAAAATCGCTCACATACGGATAGTCTTTCACGAAAGTAAAATGTGTTTTGATATGGTGAACATATATAGCACATAAGATAGTTTGTATATCTCTGACAAGCAGGTGAAGCACCCACTAATGGTTTAACTCTTCCAAACGTCGCATCTATTTCTTCTTGCATGCAACAAGAGTTCTCTCGGAACCATGTGCAGTTCTTCAGGCTTGGTTGAGGATTTGGTGCCCGGTTGTTGAAAAATGAACAATACTGCAGTTCTGAATACTGTGCATTAATCCACCCAAATATACACACTAAGAATGCTATAAAATATATCCATTGAATCATTTTCTAATGTTTGTTTTCTTCAGCCATTAGTATGGAACTAATCGATAGTCATCATGCGCGTTTTAGCACTTCCGTCTGAAATCGATTTCTGTGAATATTGGAAGTGCGTAGATTTGTTGTATTTCCCTTATGGTAAGTGAATTATTATTTCATGTAAAATGAACTAATAATTTTGTTTTGTACTTTTAATTAAATAACATAATCAAATGTAAATTATTCTTCTAGTAAAATTAGTTTTGCTTCGTGACAAAGAAAATTACAACGGACAGTTTCGTCTTTTTGATATATAATTTTTGTTACATATTTAGATATATATAGTGAGATTAAAATGTTCTCGAAAGATTTCGTGTTTCTGCTTTGAATAAAATTTGACCATTTGTTCCACCTCGATCTAATAAAAGGATTTAAAGGTTTTTAATTTGCAGAAGTTCAAGATTAAGAACAAACCTCCAAAGACTTCTAATAATGGATTTGTCAAAGATGGGCAAATAAATCTTTTGAAGAAATATAGTTAATAACTGCCTATTAATGCAGGTGAACCGAAATGGCACAGCTCAGTTAAGTTACCAGCACACAACATATTTATGGTTTGGTCTTAAAATCAAAGGGATTTTTAAGTTTTAATACATAAATTACAAACTGCCGTCGAAAATATTGATATACAATAAATATGAGCAAGATTGTACGTTTTGATTATTCCATTGAAAACTCACCCACCGTAAAATGGAAATCCAAAAGTCGAAATTGAAATTCAGAAATACACACTGAACAAAATATAAAAAAAAACCAACAAATATGATGTGCAGGACTGTTATATAACTGAAAAGTATTAAATGAAAATTAGTTAATTATATGTAAATACCATATATGTATATGTATTTTTTATTTATTTATTTATTTATTATTATTATTATTATTATTATTATTATTATTATTATTATTATTATTATTATAATTATTATTATTATTGTTATTACATGTATTAAATAAATAGATTATTGATAAATAAATAAATAAAAAAAGAAAAAATTATCTATTGATATTTGCAAAATATAAAGTAAATGAAAACTAAGGAAGACGTCCGTTTTTTGTTGTTGTCTGTCTTTACAAAACAAATTGTTGGATAACAATTAGTTTCGGATGATTGGTTTCATTACCAATACTTTTTTTTACTTTATTATATTCAGGGGCGTTTCCAGGATATTTGAAAAGGGGCGGGGGCGTATAATAAAATTTTTTGGACCTTTTTTTTTGCTAAAAAACATAAAATAATTGTGAAATGCACTAATGTAACGGTTCCTGACTTGGAGCATGTATATTTTAGAGTATGTGTTTAATTAATGAATATGATAAATTGCCATATTCAATACAATATAAGCAGATTACGGTAGTTTTTTGTTTTTTTTTTAAAGGGGGGTGTACACCCATTACGCTCTCACCTGGACCCACCCCTGATATTCCAATATAAGCTCTCAAACTATAGAAGCTTGCAACAGCCTGCGCATCGCTCTCCTGGATTTAATCAGTGCCACACAAACCTGACCAAGTGAAAAAACAGCCTGAAATCTGTTCTTTCTACTATTTTTTTTTTTTTTTTTTTTTTTTTAACAGCGGGTCCGGTATTGCTCTGTGGTCCTGTCCCCTAAGGGCCATTCAACCAGATTTTTTTTTCAAAATTGTCACAGTAGTTTCCAAAAAGAATTAATACAATGGCCATATTGTTCCAATTACCCAGACCCTCGGACATACTTTTGAAAGTGGGGCACCTAAGAATCATTCCATGAAAGTTTGGTTTCAATGATCTAGCTCTAATAGTTTCGGACTAGAAAATCTTTAATTTTTTGTGTGCTGATTTTCCTGTTTTCATCAAAGGTTGAATTGGTCCATCAGTTTCAGAGCAGAAGATTAAAATGTAAGAAGGGGCAATGACATACGCCAAGTGCCAGCAATAGTTCGGTAGACATATGACCAAGGTGAGCTAAAAAGAAAAAAAAAGATAAAAACATCTGTGGTTATGGTTAGTTTCCGGATATTTTTCGTGGCCTGTGTAGAGATGTATCTTTTTTTTCATTTATGCTAATGTGGAGATTAAAGGAATGTACACAAGCAGTTACAAATTTAGTATGAATCGATATCGGTTTTATGTTTTAAAGTATTGTGTTTTAATAGAGAATAAAAAGATATGATGTATTAAGGACTTTGTTTTTAGCATACTATTTTTATCTTGCAATATGTAAAGTGTGTTATGTAAAATGAACACTTTAACAAAATAAAATATTTTCCAGCTGATAAGTTTCCCAGAGAATTACAAACTTATCATTAATATCATTAGAAAAGAAGACAGTTTGTATACATGCAGTTTGTAATAAGATAAAGTAAGTAAATAAAAAATGGTCTCCATTCTATCGCAAAGGCAGTTGTAGATTCTGTTACTGTGCAGTGTACTTTCATTTTCTACTTTCTTTTTGCGCACCTAACCTTAAGTAATGGATACAATATACCAATTCATAAAATACTGGGCGCAGACATATAACATTTAGCGGTGAAATGAATGTGGGACTCGCTGACCTTTGGTCAATATCATATTAAATAATAAATGATTTTAAACGGTAGTGGTTCTTCCTTCGAAACATGAGATAAAACAATTTCAAACTAGCTTTTAAGAATGTGGGTAATTTCAATGATATAAGAGGGTACCCCCTGATTTTTAGCAAAAATTTATCCCCCCTTTTTGAGCCTCATTTTTCGGCATGAAAAGCCATGGGAACGTACATTTTTGTTGCAGTAAATTAATCGGATACATTTCCATTTAATTGAGGTGCTGTTATTTTTCAAGAAATTAATTTTTATTTTTATGAAATTTTTTGTCATATCTTGGTACCCCCATATGGAGATTAACATAGAAACCGAATTGGTACTTTGTATTCTAATGATATCTGAAAACTGTATGAAAAGTACGGCAGAAGAATGTTCATTAATGTGCATTGTATGTATCAGCGAAAAAACACATTTGATACCAGACAAAAAATAAGGTTCATTGCAGTTACACAATTCCACACATCATCACATACGACTACATCAGTTAATTTTTGATTTATTTTTTATCATACAGAAATAAATTTTTGAAAATATCTTTTTAATGAGGTGATTTAGTTTTTTAACAGCTAAAGTTTAAATTGGATTCTGTAATTTGTCATTGCATGGCATGGAACTGTTTTTTATTTATTAGCTCACCTTTCCTGAAAGGAAATGTGAGCTTTTGCCATCACTTGGCATCCGTCGTCGTCTGTCGTTGTCGTTAACAATTTTTCAAAGATCTTCTCCTCTGAAACTACTAAATGGATTTGGATAAAACTTAGCATGATTGTTCCTTAGGGTATCCTGCACAAAGTTTTTGCTTCGATTTTTGATCCGTCGAAAAACATGGCCACTGTTACTAAAAATAGAACATAGGGGTCAAACAACAGTTTTTCGCAAATATCTCAAAAATCATTAGGTTACGGCAAATTCTTGGCAGGTTGAAAGTGTTCAGCATGATGAGAGCTACCTGTGTGCCGATTTTCGTGAAAATCTGTCGACTGATGTTAGAGTTATTGCCCTTTTTTGACATTTTTGGCTTTTTTTAATGTTATTATTTCAAAAATCTTCTTCTCTGAAACTACTATTCAAAATCAAATGAAACTTAGTAAGATTGTTCCTTAGGGTATCCTGCAAAAATTTAGTGCTTGGATTTTTGATTGATCGAAAAACATGTCCGCCCTTACTAAAAATAGAACATAGGGGTCAAAATGCTGTTTTTTGCTATTTTTTCCTGAATTATAGAAAGAAAATGATGATGAAAACTACTTTCAAGGAAAACATGGTATCCCGAGTTGAATTGTGATGATGAAAGTTTGTTTTGGATGGCCATTTTCCCGCCATTTTTTACACTTGCTCGGATTTCAACAATATTTGGTTTTTAAAATAAACATGGTATCCTTTAAGTTAATCAATAACTGAAAATCTAAAAAAGACAAAGAACCAATCACTGTCCAAAAGGTCCAACCTGTACTGGCTACAAAATGACAGATGAGTTAAGCATGGTTTATTGGATAAAAACCAACAGCTTAGTCAGTATGATCAAAGATGAAGCATAATAGAAAATAAAAAGCCTTAACCCACAATTTTTACACAACTTCTTTCAAACATTTTAAAAACGAAGACAACATATAGACCGAAAGATTTATACTTGTATTTGAAGATGAATTAAAGCTTGTATTTTGTATTGTGAATCATCAGATTGACCATGACTGTATCTTAATCAAGCATAGGGAGAACTCATGCCCATTTCTTTCCAGAGGTTCTTGAAAGGCTTTTATAGGTATTTTCAGCATTTTACATGACCTTTAATACTCAGTTTAATTTACAACAAACATTAATATATTAATTTAGTTTATAGTGCATTGTTTGCCAGGTGAGCGATTTAGGCTCTTGAGAGCCTCTTGTTTTTTTTTACTATTCAATTAAATTTAAAGAAAAACTGTATAAACATGTATGTTATTATAAATTATAAAACATATGATTGATATCTACAATTAAGTACTCAGTAACCACCATGACCTGTGTAAGTGTCATACACGCTTTATGTACCGAAATTTCTGTTTCAAAATGGATAGGAGAAAGGAAGGTAACTTTCTAATGTCTGATAAGCTCTACTATACGTCTCTACAATTTAAGAGCACCATAATATGACTAGTGAATATCAGATAAATCCAAGACAACTGAACCTACATGTAATGGTAATCTGAATCACTCTCACACTTTATTCTTATTTGAAAAATAGAACAAATCAATGAATCGGTTTGAGAAAGAAGAATTCAAACTAAAAAATTCCTAAAAGTGATAGGATCAAAAAAGTAGATCTGAAGCACTATATTTATTACATTATTTTTGTGATAAAATCATAAATTTTGGACTGTTTAGATATAGCATACTAGTAATACTGGTACAAATGTATAATGTTAATTTTGTGGTTTTGAGTGTTTTCATTTCTTTCCATGTTTATCCAAGTTTATAAGACAAAATGAGTTTGATAGTCCCACGCTATATCAATCAGAAATAACTTCTAGTTTTCCTCCACTCTTGAATTGTTTTCTCTGGTTATCTCTGGTACTGATGAAAAATGTTACATTTTCATTTTAATTTTATGTAGGTATATTTGACATGTTTGATTGTCAGTAAATACATGTGATATTAAATTATACTTTGAGATTTGTAAGAAGAAGGCTTGTTTTTCTACAAGATATAATGGAAGGAGACTATAGAATTGTACCTCCAGATGATGGTTCTAAGATCAAACCTAAATCCAAAGGAGTTCTTGTATGGAGGGTCATTAATGCCATAATGGCTGTCTTCTTTCTATTAGCAGCATATGCAAATGTAAGTACGAGAATAATATTTTAATTGCTAAAAACATTAGGAACCATAAACATGCCAAAAATTTGAATTATGTCAAAGACTTGACGGAGATGTTTCTTTTGGGTAGACATTTTTTTGTACAATTACAGTTTGTGTCACTTGATGATGTTATTATCTCCCCTGCTGCTGTGTCATATTTCCTTAAGGTTTAATATATGTTAGCCTTTTGCATGAATAGATGAATTATCAAGATTAAATAGTTTAATTTGGAAGTTTTTTTGACATAAAAAAAGTTATAACCAGATTTGGCAACCTATTTTATTTTTAATCAGGGGGTAACTACCACCAGTTTTTTGAAAGGGGTGAATACTTTAACCTCCAGACAGCAGAGAAATCAAAGAGTAAAAGTTATAAATTACTAGATTGAAACATTTGCATTAAAGCCAAAATTACTGTTGTTCTGGTCCAAATTAATAATCCTTATGATTAAAAAATGTGAGTTTGGACGATTGATTTATGTAGTTATTGTCGAATGAGCGTAACTTTGAAGGCCAGAAAATATTTTTCAAGCATATCTGTCCTGTTTTAAAGCATTTATGATGCTATTACACAGCTTATCTTAGGCTCTGTTTCAATATGATTCATGTGTAATTTTACCTATAAAATAAGCTTTGGAAAAAGCAGGAATTATGCTCGAATGACATTGATTGTGTTCTCATCTCGATTATGGAAACTGGACATAAAATATAAAAAATAAAGTAAAGATGTTAATTTTAATGAAATTTTGACAAAAGTAACCAATTTCCATGAAGATTGATAATGGCATATTTGAATAATATTATACATACTTTAACAATTCCAATACTTATTTTGTAATTTTTATTTTTCAGTTAAATGATAGTGATTGGTACTTGTGGGTGGTAAGTCTGTAAAACTCATGGTAAAATTATAAACAATTTATTTGTACACTTTATCCGTACTTGCTTGCCAAAAATTGTCTTGCCCTTATTGTTTTTTTAAATTGTTTATTATGTGAGTTTTCGGAAACAAAACTTTAAGACAACTCCTACAATATTTCAGCTTGGTTTTTATGGTAAACATAAAGTTTCTCATTACCTAAAATGAAAATTTGGAAATACCACAAATTTCAATGAGTCCTAACATTGTTTGACTGATAGAAGTTCTAAAGAATGAAAATGTTGGGGCTTGACCTAAAAATTACTTACTATAGATATAAAATATCAAGGGTTCAAAAAATTGTATTCGAGCTACCAAAGTTACACTTTAAGAATATTTTGGGCTATGTAATTTTGCAAGTTGCCAAGTACAATATACTTTTAAGCAAAAAAATTTAAGAATTCTGTTTTTATTTGACATTGGATATTTACTCTGTCACCGTCTCTCCATATTAATCATTTAAATTGTAAATGTAACTTTAAGCTAGAACATAGAACTCTTTTTTTAATTTTAAGGTCATTTTCATACATGTACGTACAACTTTATTTTAAATGTACCCTTTCTGTTAATATATTTTTAGCCAATATATACAGTTCCCGGAGTTTTGTCACTGATCAGCTTTATCAAGCCAGATTCTCCAAGTATGTAATGCACTTTTTATTGTAAATGTTATTTCTATAAAAATGAATTGTTGAAATTTCACGCCATTGAAATATGTGAAATAGTGCAGTACCAAATATTACTACAGATAATTATCTAAAGTATGATAATAGTTCTTATTATACTCTATTTTAAAATGCAAGCTCTTTATTGGTCAACTCAGGAACTGTATATGAAGTAGTATTATATGATCCCTGGTCAACTTGTGTGTAACATTCTAATCTAACACATTCCTCAGCATGTAACATTTTTTAAATGTTCGCCTCTCAGGCTTCGTGTAAAAATTGGTGACATTTTCAACGTACTAGATTGCAGATACATTATAAAATTCATTAATTAAAAAAAAAACAATTAGAACATCTGTGTCTATTTTAGAGTGGATGTATTTTGACACATGCATGTGCATCATGTAATTATTAGTTTAGATAGAGCATATGAACCAAAAAATATCAACATGCGGGCCTGAACTTAAAAGAACTTTAAAAAAAAAAACATTTAGTATAATAAATTAAATAACACAATGACTGACAGATCTTAGCTTTGCCTCAAGGTTACAATCTGCTTTCATCCTGTCGGTCATGTGTTATATATACCGGTATATATATAATTTATACTAGCACACCATTATTATTTATTGATTGAATGATAATTTATTCTAAAATTTATCGTATTGAGCTTATAATGATATCTGCTTTTCTTTCCTTATAAAAAATATGTATAAATAATATTATATAACTTCTAATAAGATTCTTTATATGATTTATCATTTACAATATAGGTATAAAGAAAAACTGATAATATACATATTAGGCATATATTTATAGCAAACAAATATGATAAACTTGTTCATGTAGGAAAAGAATAATTACAAACTACAAAACTTTAATTACAAGTAGCTGTTTATTTCAGATTCAGCAGTATGGTCCTACACAGCAGTTACATTCCTAGGATTTTGTGTAGGGTTAGCTGTATATATAATTATATCATCAGCAGATATCAAAGGTCTTCACAATCCACTTCAGTTTGAAGAAGGGAGGTAAGAGTAAACAGTAATAGCAGAGGCAATTTAATTGTCAAATTTTGTTTTAGTGCAGTCTTATCTAATAGAGATGTTTGACTCAGTTTTCTTAAATTTTGTTATTTACAAATCATTGTATCAATATTTTTATACAAGTTTATATGTGTGGATTGATTTAATTTCATTGATTAATTGCAAGCATTAAATTTGTTTTTGATGGGGAGGGGGACAAGGATCCTTTCCCATTATTTCCCTGTTAATATTCTAATCATATACTCATATGTTGCCTCTGCCTCAAACAATATTGAAAAGTTAATACCCTGATTTTGTCCTGAAGAGAGGAAGTGTTTTATAAATTTTTTTTTTGTATTTCAGAGAGTTATCAGGAGTGCTGATTATGATAACATGGATTGGCATTTCTAAGTATACCAACATTGGAAGGTTTGTATGAAATGATGTACATGTACTTATAAACTAGAGGCTCCCAGGAGCCTGTATCACTTACCTGGACTATGTCCATCTTGACTGGCAACCTGTCAAGTTCCAACTGGCTCACTGGTTTCAAACAAGATCTTTCAGTGATTTTTCCACTTAGGTCAATGTTAAACACTGTTCGGCTTTGGTGGCCATCTTGGATGATGGGTGGGGTCATAGGATATAATACTGAAAGATGACCACCTAAGGACTATTGCTGTCAACTTTTGTTCCAATTGGCCAAGTGGTTTCAGACAAGAAGATCTTTTAGTATAATTCCGATACAGGACCACCTAAGGACCATTGCTGCCAAGTTTTGTTCCAATTGGCCCAGTGGTTTCAGAGGAGAAGAGTTTACGACGAACAATGGACGCCGAGTGATGGCTTTGGGCCAGGTGAGCTGAAAATGAACAACCTTGTCCTTCCAAATTTGCAGAAAACTTGGCATGCATAAATAAACATGCAAAAAACACACTGCAAATGTTTGTTCTTTTTCTGTCCTAAAATACACGTGCTTTAATATATTGAAAATACATGACTGTGTAGTACATGTATCACAGAATTTAATAAAAACAGTAATCAATAAGATTAATAGGTTCTAACAAGATTTTCCTGTTCTTCACTTTTGAACGAGAATAAGTAGAATAGAGAATGGAATGTGTCAAAGAAACAACAACCTGACCAAAGAGCAGAAAACTTATTTCTTCCATAAATACTTGATTTTTAGGTAATTTCATTGAGCACAGTCGATGAAGTTAATAAATGTTATGCATGATTGGTCAAAAAGTATGACAAAAGAATCAGATTGGACGTCACAACAGTGGGAGATCGATGCACATGCAATAATCTTCCATGGGTCATCTCCCACTGAAAACAGCAATTTATGGAAGAAACTGTAGGTCTAATACTGTGTTTCTCTTATTAAACTGCAAGCCATTTTTGGGGAATATCTCAAATCTTTCTTTGAAAGTAGATCTTTTTACTTTCAATAGTTGTAATTAATTATTGTCTTTTCACTGCTGTAATTCCTCAAATATTTTATGACAACAGATTTTCTGTTTTTGTGTGCTATTCATTGATTTTTGCATAAAATATGACATCATCAGAATCAAATGTGTTGTTGATGAATATATGCAAGTTTTATTTCTAAAAATGTGAATAATGTTGACTTTTAGAATATATATTTAATTATTAAAATGTACAGAATTTTAATAAAGTATGAAGTTTTTCATCAAGAAATCAGTTGCTAAAGTATGTGGGACGCACAGTAATTCAATTTCAGAAAGTGGGCGTACTGAAAAACACCTGCTAGAAATTTATACTTTCAGTACAATGATATATAGGCAAAAGACACACACATCCTAGTAAAGCTTTTTGGGTAGAATCATGAAAAACATTTCAAACATGATTGTTTTGTGTTTATAGGGAGAGTAACACCTTTAGCATGTTAAAAACTTCTCTTTACATGTCAAAACGATGTAGGCTAAAATACTACTGGAGCGGTACTCTTGCACCCTTCAAGTTAAGAGGGATCAGGATGTGTTGGTATAACTTGTTTCTCAATCCAATCTAAATATGTTTGTTAAAACTGACAATGACATGACATATATGTATTTTAATTTTCTGTTGACAAATTTTGAAATTTAGAATTTTCATCTTTGTTGATTTTTTGATACCTTCATCTTTGGGGAAATTTAAAACTGCTGGTTTTTTCTGTAAATTTATTTAAATTTCTGCCTATTTCAACATGTGGGTATATTTTAACCTTTATTTAATTATTTTTTTTACAGACCTGGTACTACCGTGAATAACAACATGATGAGGAATTCATTGTTATTGATTGTATGTGTACTGGCCATTATACCAATAGTAATGTGGTCTTTATGTCTCCATCAAACTGGAAGTGGATATTTCCACCATTGTAAAGGGATGTTTCAAGATACTCATGTTCAGGCAAAACAGGAATTTTGATACCATTGTTTTAAGAAATTTACAGATATGTTCAGACAGAATGATTCTGAAATAAATGGATGTGACAAAGATTGAATGTTGCATGAAATGATGTTTCCTTGTTTTGAATATATGTCAATTACATGCTATTTTCATTGTTCATTAACTGATTAGTTTACACAAAGTCATATTTAAGTGAGAACTATCCTTCAGTTTTCTTGCACCAATTTCAATTTAAAGAATACAAGAATAGAAAAGTAAAGAGGAATATGACCCATGTACTGTATATAAGTCTATTACATTGTAATGGAGGTAAAAAAATAATGACTTCAAAGGAACTTTTTTTTATACAAATATTTAGGACCGAGGATTTTTTTTTCAATAACCAAAGTTCATTAACCTTTACTGTAAATTATATTCTGATCATTTGCTGAAAATTGTGAAAGAGAGGAAAATTGAAGTTAAGGATAACATTACAGTAAACCATATTGTTACCATTTTCTTTGTTTTTTATATTAATTCAGAACCTAACGCAATATTTTTACTTCTGTGATAGACCTTCAAATCTGGGTATCTAGTTTGAACTAGGCACTTTTTTATTTTGATTGTATTATTCTAGTAAAATTTTTCTAACAGTTTGTTAAAACATAATCTGACAGATTATGGATTAAGTTCATTATGTTTTGGAAAAATTCTTTATAAGAGAGCAACCATTTGATTAATACTTTTTTTGTTGAGGGAGGAAGTTGGAGGTGATATTGAATGTAAACAACCTGTTTCTTTTTATTTATTGATAATTATATTTAGTACATGTATATTATTTTATTTTTTTATGTTTTGCTTCTGTGCAAAATTTACTGTTAATAATAGAATCAAGGTAGTTTTCAACCCTGGGGTTTTTTCCTTATATTTTTAAGCCCAGTCTTTTTTAACAGCTTGAGAGCACCTTCTTTCAACTTCCTCCTCTCCCTCTTTAAAGAAAATGGTTGCTTTATATCTGTTTTTATTGCCTCTCACACTGTCAAAATATTTGTTACATTTGTCATATTGTTATAATTTTTGTGCAATATCTATATTGGTTATGGGAAATAAACTATTTACTTGAAAGTACATGATTGTATTATTAACACAATGTTCAAATTCATTGCATAGTTTTGCAACACACTTGGCATTTTTCTTGCAAAATTTCACAAAAGTTTAGCATGCCATTTTCTCAGAGTAATAGCTTTTGTCATGAGCTGATATAAGGTACTTATGATTAATGTTTTGAATCAGGTAGAAAAAAAAATTAATTGGAATAATCGGAATACCCAGTCGAAATAATTTGTTATTATAATCAGAATGTTGTAACTGGCTTTTTGGAAATCAAAATACATGTATTTCCACATTATACTGTTTTCTTCTCTAGAAGTTGATAATGAGTTGGCATATCAGTTTCCTTCATGACCTTGAAGTTCTATAGTTCATTGAAAGTCTGTGTCATGCTTTGACATTGCATCTCTTTTAAATGCATGCAAGATAAATTCACTTATTGAAGAATCATGAATTTCTATGATGATTGAGTTGGCAAAATAATTAATTTATTGTCCGGTAGAATATACCGATCAATAAATTCTTTTTTACCGGGATATTCAATGATCCAATCATCACAACTCCAGATTATACATGTATGAAGCTCATATGGATTACTGGGTAAGCCAGTTATCTATTTATCTTATAATGATAATAGTTTGTATATATACGAACACATCCAGGATGATTCAATACAGCATATCAAATTTGACTTGTATTGTTTGTTTGTTTAATTGGGGTTTTACGCCGTTTTCAGCACATTTGGCTATTTCACTATGGCCGGTTTTATTGGTAGAGGAAGCCGGAGTATCCGGAGAGAACCACTGACCTTGGGTAGGAAAAATTTGACTTGTAAATAAGTAATCACCCTTGGGTGTATATATGTTAAACATTTGTAGAAATTCTCTCATTGTTACACTATTAAGGTAGATCAATACTAATATTTTTAGCAGATAGAAATTCATATTTTCCAGGCAGGATGTTTGATGGATATTCTTTGAAATTTCAATTGAAGAAACATAGGACACCTTTCTTGATTTTAAACTAGATGTACAAAGCTCACAAAGGATACCCCCCGCTTTGAAGTCCAATTATCTCCCTTGTGTGATATCGGAAAGCAAAGATTTTTCTTCATGCACATCTCTGGATGATGTACTTCCTTTCTGTAAAGTTTCGTTGAAATCCACTGAGCGGTCTAGGAGGAGTTGCGCTTACAAGGTTCATATATAATGTATAAGCCAAAAAAAATAGAAGTCCAATTATCTCCCTTGTGTGATATCGGAAAGCAAAGATTTTTCTTCATGCACATCTTTGGATGATGTACTTCCTTTCTGTAAAGTTTCGTTGAAATCCATTGAGCGGTTTAGGAGGAGTTGCGCTTACGAGGTTCATATATAATGTATAAGCCAAAAAAAATAGAAGTCCAATTATCTCCCTTGTGTGATATCGGAAAGCAAAGATTTTTCTTCATGCACATCTTTGGATGATGTACTTCCTTTCTGTAAAGTTTCGTTGAAATCCATTGAGCGGTCTAGGAGGAGTTGCGCTTACAAGATATATGGACAGACGGACAGACGGACGGACAAGGTGATTCCTATATACCCCCCCAAACTTTGTTTGCGGGGGGTATAATAATTGAGTCTTAATATTGGTAAATCTTATATAGATTATATAGGGGAAATCCAAATTTCTTGTACAATAAAACCAGACTCTCACCTGATATTTCCATTTGTTCATTGCCAAATGACCTTGAGATTAACATCCATGTCATGTTTTTTTTCAATACATTCAGTAATTTAAACTAGATGTACTGTGAGCAAAGCTTACAAAGGATCCCCCCAGCTTTGAAGTCCAATTATCTCCCTTGTGTGATATCGGAAAGCAAAGATTTTTCTTCATGCACATCTTTGGATGATGTACTTCCTTTCTGTAAAGTTTCGTTGAAATCCATTGAGCGGTCTAGGGGGAGTTGTGCTTACAAGATATATGGACAGACGGACTTTGTTTGCGGGGGGTATAAAAAATAACCTGTTTGGATGTAATTCCCATAATGTCCTATGTTAAACTAAACTGCTAGTGGCTATCTTGGATGACAGTAACAACACATGGTCAGCACCTCATAAGGAACATTCATGCCATATTTAGTTTCAATCCATCCGTTCTCTAGAAGAAGATTTTTTGAATGTATTTCGCATTAGGTCCTATATTAAACTAAGTCCCCGGCTGGTGGCCATCTTGGATGATGGTTTAGAAACAAAGTAACAACACTTGGTCAGCACCTCATAAGGAACATTCATACCATGTTTGATTTCAATCCAAAGTGACAAAGTCACTCAAGCAATCAATTGAGGTCAAAGTTCAGAGACAGGTGTCAGACTTGCATGTACCCACTAAGAACTATAGACCAAACACGGATGGATCTAGGTATTACAGTTGCTGTAAAAAGGACTTAATCAAGAAATTTGGATTAAAGTCACTCAACCATGAAATTGAGGTCAAGGTTCAGAGACAAGTGTGAGACTGGCATGTACCCACCAAGAACTATCAATAGACCAAATACAGTGGGTCTAGGTATTAGTTTCTGAGAATTTGACTAAATCACGAAAAAGTGACAAAGTGACTCAAGCATGAAATTGATGTCAAGGTCCAAAACGAGGTATCAGACTGACATGTACCCACCAAGAACTATCTATATACCAAATATGTTTGGAATAGGTATTTGTTTCTGAGTAATGGACTTAACCACGAAAATGTGATGCAGGTCACTCAATCATGAAATTGAGGTCAAGGTCAAAAGGCAGGTGTCAGACTGACATTTACCCCCAAGAACTATCTATTGACCAAATACGGTGGGTCTAGGTATTAGTTTCTGAGAAATGGACTTAAAAATGGACACGAAAAAGTGACAAAGTCACTCGAGCATGAAATTGAGGTTAAGGTCCAAATCCAGGTGTCAGACTGGCATGTACCCACTAAGAACTATCTATAGACCAAATATGGTTGGCTTAGGTATTACAGCTGCTGAGAAATGGATTTAACCACGAAACTTGGATGCAGATTTTATATTCATGTTTATGAAGTCTGTGAACCATTGACATTAGGTCACGGTCACAAGACAAGTACACTGTGGCAAACCTTATACGATAAGCTACCTTGTAATTGTAGGTATTACATGTGCAAAGTTATTAAAGTTTTTAAAAAGTTTACGCCGCCGCCATAAAGTAATACCTATATCTCCCCTTCACGACTTAATGTCGCAGTCGAGACAATAAACTAAAACTGCAAAATTTCCTTAAAATTAACAATTCTTGGGCAATAATCCAACAAAGGGTTGACCGATTCGTCTGAAAATTTCATGGCTGTATAAGTATCTGAACAGGGATAAATAGATTGAAGTCTCAACTTTCATAACTAGGGAAATTTTTCAGCTCTTTTAAAGTCAAAATTTCGCCTATCTCAAATTTTTAGCCATCCAAAGGACTTTGAGATAACCAGAATTGACTGCACTTTTATAGGAATTTTACACTAATTCCAGTTAAACTGATCATATCACTGTGCATGAATTTGTTCTATGTTAGAACAAATTTATGATTGAAACCATACAATTACTAAAAAAATCTATTACAGGGTTTTTTTTAGATCTGGTGAAATCTGCATAATAAACCAAAAGGTTTTTCTTATAATTTAGGCATTCCAGCTAATATTTCATAATTTGGAAAAACTGTTTGGACTATATACCTGCATTAATTTATACTTTATTGAACTTTTACTTCCCTCACTTTAAAAATAGCCGAATTCTGCAAATTATTTTTAGTAAATATTGACAATCTGTGTAAAAAGGGGGGTAACTCATAATTTATTATTTAATTATTTTTAGTACTGTAAAAGTCTAGTATTAGTGTGTCCAACCAATTTTGTCATTTCCAGCTTGTGGTCACCTTTGTAATCAAACTAAATTTTCAATAAAGTGTTTTAATCAGAGGGTAACTATAGGTAATGGGAGTTTTGGGTACCCATAAAACCTCTTAGCCCTTTATTGCTGAATGTCTGCAGTAAGTCAGACTATCCCAACTCTGTTGAATCTATGTTGTTTTGTGCTCTTTTATGTTAAAGGTAATGACTGGTATTTCAATGTTGATCTTTCCTATTACCTGTTTTCTTATTACCCCCTCGACCAATGCAGTTGTTCATCCGTCCCACCTTGTAAGGGTCCAGATCTAAGACATTGTAAGTCATATAGGTATAATATTTCACCACTGGATGTGTCTTGGAATGTAAAAGGTTTCTATAAAAATTGTATCACCCTGACCTACATTTTATGCATCGGTGACTGGTTAAGTTTTGTGTTAAGGTCCAGTTCTAAGACACTGTAAGTCATATAGGTATAATATTTCACCAGAGGATGCATGTTGGAAAATAAAGAAAGGTTGGTATTAAAAGTGGATCACCCTGACCAACATTTTATGCATGGCTGACTCTGGTTAAGTTTTGGGTTAAAGTCCAATTCTAAGATGATGAAGTCTTATAGGTACAACATTTAACCAGGGGATGCATCTTGGAAAATAATAAAAATGAGCATCAAAATTGGATTACCCTGACCTACATTTTATGCATCAGTGACTCTGGTGAAGTTTTGCGTTAAGGTCCAGTTCTAAGATACTGCTAGTCATATAGGTATAATATTTCACCAGTGGGTGCATCTTGGAAATTAATGACTATTATCTTATGTTGTAAAATATCCAAGCCTAATGTTCAAAACAAGTGTAAACACGGGAGACGGCATTAGTAAAGTCAAGAAATACCAAAGGGATATTCAAAGCAGGGAAAAATCGAAACAACTGACAAACTCCAGAGAACAACGAAGACAAGACCAAAACAATACATGCATTACAATTAAAAACTAAAAACATATGAGCAACATGGTTCCCACCAAAAAACCGGGGTTTACGACTGCTCCAGCTACTAGTTTTATTTAGAGTACATCAGATTTAGTGTCAGATCCAGTGATTCCGTAAAAAAAGAAAAAGGGGCTTGATGGCAGTCATTAAATTGTTAACATATGCTTCCATAATACAATGTAAAAGGATATGAACCATCTTGCCAACATCCCCCTTTTTGCCCTTGTGACATTGCTGGATTGTTTGTTTGTTTAGTTGGGGTTTTAGGCTGTTTTCAGCACATTTGGCTATTTCGCGGCGGCCAGTCTTTATTGGTGGAGGAAGCCGGAGTACCTGGAGAGAACCACCGACCTTCTCTAGGAAAATTGGCAATCCTTGTCAATTAAGATCGGAGTCGAACACACCCCGCCACAGGTGAGATTTGAACTCGCAACCTGAGTGTTGACAGGCTAGTGATCATTAGTAGTCATGACGAACTACCTAGACCACTCGGCCATCGAGGCCCCGACATTGCTGGTTGTATATCAATACATGTATTTATTCTGTTTACGTGTGAAAAAACAACTTCACAGTTAATATCACTATATACGATTTATTTCTCTAAAACTGCAAGTTCTATGAAAAGTACAAAACCTTTATCAGAAATAATAAATGTAAATGATATGGTAAATACTGTAATTTGAACACATTATAACAGAAATATACTTCATCACAGATAGCTGATGGCTAAATAAAATATACAAAAATTATAGTATTGGTGGCTACTGGGTCAAAAGCGTGATACAACAAGGAAATATTGTGTCTGCTTTTCATAGAACACTGAATTCATTTTCTGTTCAAGAAATAACCTTTACTCAATGCGAAGTCTTAAAACTTCATATGTACTTCATATGTAAAACTTCAACTTTGATACGCCTGTCCGCAAGCCACAATAAGATATAATTCTAAGTTGTCACTATAATTCTATCAAATAAGAGCTCATTTTCATTTTACTGACAAAAAATCTATGATTATAAAAACTTTTGCAAGAGTGGAAAATTAAACATAATTTCATGAACAAAATTCAATTACAATGGGAATACAAAAGAGAAAATCACCAAATTCTAAAAGAAAAGCCTCCTGTAACTGACCACCAATAATATAAAAATTTCGCAAGATTTGTTCAAGGCAAAGTTGAGTTATATCATATGAAATGTGAAAAATTATGTCAACTCTCGGACAACAAATTTTAAAATGGTCAAAATTCAAAATGAACTTACTGTTATTTATCTTTACATCATATAAAATATTTGCAAGATTTGGAGACAGCCATTAAAAGAAATGTGGTACGATACACATTTTTTCATAAGCAAAAATTATGTCTCTTTCAAGACCACATATTTGAAATTTGTCAAAATCTCAAAGGAATCCTACTGTTGCTAGTCCTTACAAACGTTTGTGTGATTAGATATAATCTAGTTGACCTACTGAAAATTTTGAAATGAAATATCCATTTCCTGTAGTTAATGTTCAATGAGAAACCAGAGTGAGTTATATTTTCATAACCAATGTAGGTAAGGGAGATAATAAATTTGTCTCCCTTTTAGCCTCAGGACAAAAGGGAGAGAATTTATTTATCTCCCTTACCTACATTGGTTAGGAAAAGATGACTCACTCTGGTTCCTCATTTACATCAATATAAAAGATGTAGTAAGATGGTGATCATACAGGTATTTTACCATCCAGTATTGGTATTTCTATAATAAATTTCCAGCAATTTATATTTCATTGTTGTAACATCACTTACATCTCCCAATATCAATACAAAAATAAAGAATAGAAAATGATATTAAATGAAATTCTAATGCTTAATATACGTATATCATAAAATTATTTCTTTTCCTATTAAGATTATCCAAAAAGAAAATCTCATACAATATTGATAATAATTATAGAATAAGGTAATCCTCAAATGTAGATATAAGAACTTTTTGTGATTTTTGAGAAACAAATTTTACTTTATTTACTTTGTGTGTACGAAAAGCAGATCCTAAGAATAAAAATCTTCAAAGGGGATATTTCAAATGTTTCAGATTTCAAACACTAAGCTGAAATTCAAAGACAACCAATTATTAGAAGAAATTTAAGATTAAGAAAACTTCCCATTAATTTATTGCTGTTTGTTATATTAATACTGGAAAAAATGAAAATTGTTTTTTCTCTACATTTTATAGCAAAAATAGCACTCTTTATAATTTAATCGAAAAAAATTGCACTTTGTAAATAATATTACAATTTCGCATACAAATCATTTGTCGTGCATTTTCAATAAATGTTCACACATATCATTTATTGCTAAAACGCAATCATACTTTCAAGAAAGCAATTTTGACATTTAATGACTTGATTTTTTCCCCTGTACTTAATTTTAATCATCAGTTAAAAAAAATTTAATAATTAGATGGTTCATAATATTTCACTGTGTTGTAAAAAAAATAAGAAATTCTTATCCTGTTTTCATAGCTAAACATTCCAAACCAAGAATAAGCTATACACTGTATGTACATTGTTTAGATGCCAGTCTGGGACCACAATTAATACGCCATTTTCGTTGTCCACAAATATAATTCCCTCTATTTTTTTACAGCATTTCTTCCATGTTTCTTTTCTTTATAAAAGCATTTTTATATGATTTCTGTACTAAATTTATGGTACAATGTTCAAAAGTTGGAAAAGTGTCAATATTCATGTTGTCGTCTGCTGTTTGCAAGAATTCTGCTACCCTGGGAGATATTTTTTGCCAATACTTTTAGTTACCACTGATGAATTTTTTTTTTAAATTCTGATATTATGACAGGAATTAAATATACTTTGAGCCAAGCCGGTGCAATTTTTTAATATAAAATGTACTATGAATTAATTGTGGTCTCGTTCCTACTCCATTTTTACTCAGGTGAATTCCCTTTAAATTTTGGTTATTTCCTAAAATCTGAAGAAAAATACAGATGCTGCAAAAACTGGACATAAAAACTCATGATGAATTTTCCAAGAGAAAAATGATCATAATCTAGTATATAAATGAAAATGTGTGAGTCTTCCAAGGAAGACATGTGTCACCTGCCCCCCCTCCTTTTTCAAAAATGTCAATTTTTAATGTCAATTTGTACAAAAAAAAAATTAAAAATTTTTCTAAAAATGATATATATATGCACACCTTTGCATTAAGTTTAATGCAAAGAGAAAGTTTCATTAAATTTCTTTGAGCAGTTTACGAGTAGTTGAGGATAGAAGAAAAGTGTGACGACGCAAGACGACAGATAGTGAACCCTATGTGTCGACCATGCGTTCCGCAGGCAACACAAAAATTATTGGTAATGATATCAGTTGAATCAATATATGAATAGTTGACAGAGAAAATAAAGAGTAAAACTGGTTCATATCCCTGAAGAGTTAAATTAAATAAATATTTTATATATTGTTCAAATATCACATGGGCTAATACATGTAATATATACCCTAATATTACATGACTTTTGTATAGAAAAAGGTTTTTTTTTTACAATATTTTCAGGACATCCAAATGTAACCGTTAAAGTACATAAATATTATCCATTTCTTGGTTAAGATTTATAGTTAAAGTTGTGTGTTAAAATTACAAATATTATAAATTTATTTAGCCATACAATTTTTAAAATTGTTTTAATATCACGATACAAAAGAATGCTTTCTGTTATTTCATATAAAATATATCACAAACATGCAGCACACATTAATTCTGACAAAGTTCAAAAACTGCAGGCATGATTATTTGATATCTCGTTCTTTGGACTTTAAGTATAGTACTACTACTGGTACAAATACTTGCTCGTGACATAGGCTTTTTACTTGACGTTTTTCATTAAGTCAAGGGTAAACTTCATTAAATTAAAACACAAAATAGGAGATGAAGCTATATGTTTAGCATTGATTGGCAGTTGAATAGTAAAAGATACTTACATGTATCTTAACAAAGTATGTTTCAAATTTTAACAAGATATATTGAGCACATCGACGTCGACACGTTTTTTAATTTACCCGAATATTGCTAATTTTGTGATTTTTCGTGCATATTTGATTTTTTTATGGACAAGCCAACATAACTCCAGAACTACATCTGACTTTAATAAGGTAACAGTATAGAGGAGCCTAAGGAAATTTCAGCTTCAAACTTTGATCACAGATACAAAGAACTTTGTATTTTGTAACCATTTTCCATTTTTTAATTTTTTTAGAATAATTATGAAACAATAAGAAAAGTGTGTTCATGTACTTATTATTAAAGTTTCATTTTTTTAAATAGAGAGGCTACATAGTAGGATAAAATATTAGATTTTACAACTGGGTTCCGGCTGATAGTTTATGTTAACGTTTTAAACACAGACTCAAACATATAAAAAAAGAAGACAATGCCAGAATGATAGGAAACCATATATTATAGAAATGTCTGTTATAGCCTGTCATAAACATTAGGTTAACTGCCAGAGGTTCCTTATAATGTTCCACTTTTCTAAACATTTTGAGCCAGAATCAATATTTGTACAATGGTGTATAAAGACTTTACACACCTGTGTATCCTAGTGTACTGAACATCACTCTTTATTTTGGCAATTTTGCATTTTTAATTTTTGAAGAAAGCAATTACCTTGTACTTTATCTCTAATATCATGGAAATCAGCAGTTTTTTTAATAAAAATATTTCTTTTATTACTTTCATAAGGTCCAAAGAATTAGATATCAATTTAGGAAATACCTGACAAAAAATTCTTATTTCAATCTAACTCTCAACCTATCATAATAAATACAACACACACAAAATCACATTCATTACAATCAAATACAATAAATAATTTTAATAATATATAAACATCTTACAATCATGTAATTCAACTTGGTAACATGGCCATAAGTCAGTTTCCAAGTTTATTCAATTCCGAATAAGGGCCATAACTCCAAAAAAATTAGTCAAGTTTGCTAATTTAGATAACTACGTCATGTACCTTACCCATATACACCTTCATCCAAATTTAATTGAAATTCATTAGAGAGAAAAAAAATCAAACTGAAGTGACAGCACAGCCCTACCTGATGCCTCCTAACTGCCTTCTTTTAAAAAGAAAAAAAAATAGATGAGCATACATTCGGCCTGAAAAAATGAGAGTCGCAAACCCCCAAAGAGTGAAAGTCAAATAGTGCAATGATGAAGTTTTCTGAAAATTTGGCAAGCCTACTGGACATTACTGGCTATCATTCAAAGTAAAAAAAATATCTTTTTTTCTATGTCGAAAAGCATACTGTTTCACAATAAATTTGGCAACAAGTTCTGCTGGAAGCTGAGATGTAAAATGTAAAATTGTGATTGAGCTTTTAAAAGTGTTGGCAATTCAGTTTTGTGTTGTAAACAAAGCTGACTTACAATCTAGATTTATTATAAAAACACACAAGGAATTTTTAATTCATTCATTCTTCTTTTACTGCAAAAATACACAATAACTCATTAATCAAATGTTACACTTCATTTTTTGTTTTGTTTTTGAAATTACAGTCTGATCATATTCTACATCTTTTTATATTCAGACTTCGTATCATTATGTACATGAGATCATTTGTAAAAGCTAGGAACCATTTTGTTTTGTCAGAAAGACAACAATTCTCAGAAATTGCACAAATATTGAAATTTACTTCTTAATACATTTTTATCATAATACCATGATATAGATGATACATGTTTATTAATAGACTCAAAAATACATGCAAGTCATATTTTCAGGATGAGTGGATAGTTTTTATAATTATTATCTCCCATTTGAGTAGAAGTAACATGGAGATCTGAGCTAATATTGCCAGTCATCTAATTCTTGATAACTTCAACAGTTAGAAGTATATTATAAGTACACCTAAAAGAGTTTTTTTCCCAAGCTGAACTTGGACCTTTTTCAAGAAAAATATTTCAATTTCAGGATTTCTGTTATGCCTTAAAATATAAATCAAGACAATGTCCTTGGAAGTTCAAAACACTTTGGTGATCCCAATATGTGAAAACAGGAAACAAGAATCAATCAGGTATTGATATTAATTTTAGTTTTAAATATCAGGATTTACTAACTAATGTGTTGAAATACAGCAAAAACTGTCCAGTTAATACAAAACCAAAACTGGTCATTAATACAGGTCTAATACAGGATTTTTGGTATTAAGACCTGTATTAATGACCAGTTCCGGATTTTCTGTATAAAACCTGTATTAATGACCCATTTCAGACACATGGGATTGTATTAAATAGACAATTTATAATGTATTTTAAGTCACTGGTTAATAAAAGTACTGTGATTTTAAGTCATTAGTTAATAAAGATGTCATAAAATGGGTATTTTTATATAAAGCCTGTATTATGTCCTCGTACAGTTGTATTAGGTCTCGATCAGCTCGAGGTCTCTTGACGTCGACCCAATACGACTGACTCGGACATAATACAGGCTTTGTATGAAAATACCCATTTAAGAACACTATAGTATTATATTTCAACATCAGTCTATCTTATTCTCAGAAATGTGTTTAATACATGTATATTATAATCCAAAAATGTTACACCCTTTTTTTATATAAACTTTTTCAAGGTACAATTTCTTTAATTCTAGGATTTTTGTCCTGAGTTTAAAGTATTAAAGTTGATTATGTAATGAAATACAAGTTTTTGTTTTAACCCCCACCTCGATGTGGCTGAGAGAGCAACCCAATGTAGAGGCATTTGACATATTCCTCCTTGACAATGGAGTTCCCAGGAAATAAAAAAATCGCACAAAACTTGTTGCAGGGGGGATAAGTTCAATATTAGAAAACTGTTTCGTCAGGCAATCAAAAAAATTAATTGTCACAAGAAGGGCAAATCTATGAAACTACATCTACAAAAACATTTTCTACGTGACTTTTACAAAATATGAAATACAAAAATTCTTGGAATGATTATCAAGCTCTTCCAACTGTGTGTACAAAAAATTAACAAATGAGCAAATCTCAGCTAATATTGTACAAAATTCATTTTGAAGGGCAAATTTGATCACAACAAATCTTTTCTGACTTAGAATTACAAAAAACACTAATTGATAATTCATACATGCACTATTTTGAGACAAAACTTACATCTGTCGATGAAAGAGGAAAATGTTCAGTATTAGATTAATACAAGTTTCATTGCAGTGTATTAAAATATGGAAACCACCTAGAACATATTTGCAGGTTTTAGACAGTGTATTTAATCTATTTGGTTTCTCATAAATATAGTCTTTATCAAAGAAAGTATTTATTTTGAAGCAACAATTGAATAATTTTACACGTTCTAAGCTTATAAATAATACAGGTATCCTTCCAACATTTTTTGTTTAAATTTCAAAAGAATTGAAATTCTTATTCCAAAGTAAACATTTCCTCACATGTAAGAAAAGTCCCAATGACATTTATTTGAAAGACAAACTCTCATGTACATATTTTAAACACGAGACACACAGCACAGATAATTTGAATTAATAAATACACACAATTTAAGGTTTACACACACAATGGCAGTACAGAATGAGACACAGTTACAATATTATGCACCATGAGAGATTATACAATAAGATATTACTCCATAAATAACTAATCTTCATTCTTCGTTAATGGTACTCTAATATCTGTTTGTGGTAAAATAATAAATACCTAAAAAATATAGAAAATGTCAGTTATCTCCTTCTACCAATTTTCCAAATATGGATAGAAAGTGAAGTAACCCTAAATTTGCATATTAATATAATAATAACAATCAATTTTAAATGAACTGATCAATATTCAAAACAAGTATCTGTTTTTTGACTATCATAATTTTGATATACTGTTATGTCTATATTTTGTGCTAAATAAACATACATTTTGTACTTGTATGTTTATTCTACATGTAGATGCACATATGGTCATGTGTTTATGCATGCAATTCTATTCACTTAGTTTATCTGTTCTTCCTGATGTGAGGTTTTTGTCTGAGGTTTGTCGGGCTAACTTGGAAATGGTCATTTAATGCCAGTTCAGGATGTTTTTATGCGGAAATCTATTTATTTGAAATTTTAGATCATTTGGATAAGTAGTTTGAGGTTTAAAATTTTAACCAATGTGGAAAAGGTAGCTGCAATATTACATGTATTACTTTGATGAAAGAGGAAACCCCATAAACACTTTTCATAAATGCTTCACATCAATTGGCCCCATGATTTCAAAAAAGGTTTGTAATGAAAGTTTACAATGGATAACAAATGCCAATGATGGAAAAAGCTAACATCACATTTTTGACCAGGTAAAACGGTATAATAGGTCCTTACACGAGTTCAAAGTGAAGACTAGAAAATCTTCTACAAGTCTTTTAAATTCACGTCTTTTGGAGTGGAGCACAGTAGAACAAGGATCAAGATGTTGAATTTTAAAAAACGAATTGAAAATTCTTCAGTTCTTCACTATTCAATGAAGTACCTTTTTCTTCTGTAAATACTCGATTTTTATGCTTCCTGTACATAGGTAAATTCATTGAGCACAGTCAACTAAGTTAAATAACATTACACCTGATTGGTCAAAAGGTATGACAAAAGAATTCTGATTGCATGTGCAACAATCTTCAATGGTTCATCTGCCACTGAAAACAGCCACTTACGGAAGAATAATATAACTCAGTTCTCCTACTTCAATTCAAAAATTAAACTTAGAAGGAAGAAAACAAAGAGACTATACACAAATGTTAACATGCAGTTTCGGCAGATGAACCTTAGCATCCTGCATTTATATGCCTGTTTGCTTCTTATTCATCTTTTAATATAAATTAATTTTAAGTTTTTTCTGACAGACCACATGGGTTAAACTATTTACCCTTCACTATTTAGCACCTCTTGTGGCGAAGCCCGACTTATAAGATGGTCATCACATTTAAACCATTGGTCCTTATGTTGTCTAATATAACAGGTGTAGTGACCACACTCTATAGTACCCATGTGGTTTACTACAGCAAAAAGGGAATATCTGTAAAAGAAAAATTTATATTATAAACGTCATTGTTTAGAAAAATAATGATTTTTTATTACATTGAGTTTGGAGAAATACCAGGATTTCAGAGTGAAATAAAATCCGAAAATTCACCCAGTGAAATCGAAAGTCATATTTCACTCTAGGAGGTGACGTAACAATAGCAGTCGCAAACAACGTTGCTATACAATGGTCAACGCGTAGTCATATTAAAACATAATCCCTTGAATTTTCTCATTAAAATTTCTGAATACATGGAATATCTCAATGTAATAAACAGAATAACTAATCTTGAAATATTAAACACCAATGGTCCCAAGTTTAAGAGAAGGAATATTAAGTGACCCTTATAACAGTTCTGTAGATACTTCTAAATTTGCATTAACCCTGGAAAGAAATGACGTAACATTTTTGCTTGGTGGGGGAAAAGAAGAAAGGCCTTCAAACACTACCATTAATTTCTCAGATAGCCACTATGAAAATTTTGAGTTCTTCAATAATTGCACAAACTGTAAAGTAAGGTAACATTTTGTTAAACACATTGCAAAAATTCACAAATCAATTGAAGCCTGAAAAAAAATATTTCTGTGGTCATCTGATTTTTTCTGTTCAGATAAAATTCTCAATTAATCCATATACCATAATAGATATAGGTATGTAGATGTCTGTCATTTTATAAGTCTATTCTCTACTGCAACTTTGTACCAAAAAGTTTTTCGTTTGCATCACATATAATTATTGACATGCAGTCGACTCTCGTTATCTCAAACTCGCTTGAGTCGAATTTCCGGATGAGTCAAATTTTTTATGTGGTCCCAAATGTTTTATAGTGCAAATATATGTATTTTGACTCCTGTTTAGTTGAATTTGCATGAGTCGAATTTTCTTCTATCACGAACTAAACTTTGAGTCCCTAATTATAAAAACAGTGAAAATCATATTCATTATGTCGAATATTTATAATCTGTCAAAACATCACCTTGCTGATTAAATGTCTTCACAGATAAGTTTTACTTCTGGTGGTTGACAGTTGGTGTCAATTGATTTTTTGTGCTGTTGATTTATTGAGAATTCACATTGGTTTGTAAAAACAAATCACTTTGAGTAGATTAATTAGTGTCAATTTATCTACAAAGATGTCTAATCAACAAGTTTGTCATCTTTCTCTTGGCGCGTACACAGTGCGGACTGCCAAATATTTTTGTGCTATTTTACTCAATTTTTCTTAAACTATTTATTATTTTTATCAATATAAAATGTTATACATTTAAATTATATAAGTATCTGAACATGGATAAATAAATGAGGTCTTGATAGTACGTATAAGCTATCATTTTACTCCGGCACCTACAGAGACTTTAGATTTACTGGAATTAGTAAATTTTACCTCCCTTCTTAACTAGGAAAATATGTAAGCTCCCTTTACGTTGAATTTCGTCTATCTCAAAAAATTTTCGTGGTCCGACTAACTTCGAGATAACAAGAGTCGACTGTATAACAATTTCTTGTATCTCCAGAAGTTTCTTACTTACATGTATTATCATTGCAACAAAGACTTTTGGAGATTCTTGGACAGTTTGATTGCTACTTATTTGCACTGTCATCTAACTTGTGCCTACTTATCATTGCAACAAAGATTTTAGGAGATTCTTGGACAGTTTGATTGCTACATATTGGCACTGTCATCTAACTCGTGCCTACTTATCATTGCAACAAAGACTTTAGATTCTTGGACAGTTTGATTGCTACTAATTGGCACTGTCATCTAACTTGTGCCTACTTATCATTGCAAGAAAGACTTTTGGAGATTCTTGGACAGTTTGATTGCTACTCATTGGCACTGTCAACTAACTTGTACTTACTTATCATTGCAACAAAGACTTTAGGAGATTCTTGGACAGTTTGATTGCTACTTATTGGCACTGTCATCTAACTTGTGCCTACTTATCATTGCAACAAAGACTTTTGGAGATTCTTGGACAGTTTGATTGCTACTTATTGGCACTGTCATCTAACTTGTGCCTACTTATCATTGCAACAAAGACTTTAGGATCTTGGACAGTTTGATTGCTACTCATTGGCACTGTCAACTAACTTGTACTTACTTATCATTGCAACAATGCAATGTCCTAGAGTTTAAATTCACATAAAAATATTTTAAAGACTTTAGGAGATTCTTGCACAGTTTGATTGCTACTTATTGGCACAATGTCCTAGAGATTAAATTCACATAAAAATATTTTAAAGACTTTAGGAGATTCTTGGACAGTTTGATTGCTACTTATTGGCACAATGTCCTAGAGATTAAATTCACATAAAAATATTTTAAAGACTTTAGGAGATTCTTGGACAGTTTGATTGCTACTTATTGGCACTGTCAACTAACTTGTACTTACTTATCATTGCAACAAAGACTTTAGGATATTGGACAATTTGATTGCTACTCATTGGCACTGTCAACCAACTTGTACTTACTTATCATCATATCGAACACTTTAGCAGATTCTTGGACAGTTTGATTGCTACTCACTGACACTTACTTATTATCACATGAAAGACTTTTGGCAGATTCTTGGACGATTTGATTGCTGTACCCATTGGCATTGTCACGTGATGAAGACATAAACGGAGTCATGTCAAGTTCATCCGGGAATGACACAAATGTGGAAATTTTTTTATGATACCCTGTTGAGTGTTCAAACCTCTGAAAATTAAAACAAAAACAAAAAATTTACTTCACTGACCAATTTCAGTAAACACATACAACCAAAAGCACCTGTCTTATAATTCTTTGTTTATTGTTGATCATGGCATATTTGCGTTATTCAAGGCCACCCCATCATGGTTAATCAATAAACATAAATGTATAAAACCAGCAAAAGAACCACTAATACCTCGAAAATGATGAAACATTGTTTTCATTTTTACCATTATTAAACAATAATATTGTAAGAAATATGAAAAATTTCATTCCTAATAATCACAAACAAATGTTGAAATCAATGAATTGATTTGTCTAGGCAGATATCAATTCATGATGCATAATTCTCTAAAAGTTAACAAATCCATTAACTGTGAAAGGAAATGAAATTCTGCTGGTGCTAAAAATCAAGTTTGTTATTTTAGTTATCTTGTTAATGAATAAACATATTCTTGAACAGTAAAGTCAAAAGCTCCATTGAAGTCGGTACACATGAAATTTTATCTTTTGGATTACTGTAATTTTTTGTGTATTTTATTTTTACCAGACAGAAACTTCTAATATGATTTATTATTTGTGTAGAAAACACATCAGGATGCCAAGTTGCATATAGAAATGCCAAAACCAAAACATCTAAAAAGTTAACAAATTTGGTAACTTAAGGGTTAATGAAATTGGTCACCATTATTAAATTTGGTAAAGTTAACGAATTAGTTTTCCAGAACTGAATTGTAAAATTCATTTCAAAATGCCAAATCCACCCCATGTACTGAGGTTTACAGACAGTAAGCTGAAAATGGATCATTCTACAGGCCTCCTGTTTGAACTAATACAAAAATCCTTTCCCAACACAGCACATACCT
This sequence comes from Mytilisepta virgata, assembly GCA_028015205.1. NCBI lineage: Eukaryota > Metazoa > Mollusca > Bivalvia > Mytilida > Mytilidae > Mytilisepta > Mytilisepta virgata. Next base: position 76,651,381 of record CM051521.1, read on the forward strand.
TCAGGTGAAAACATGCCACAACTGGTTGTTTCTTCATTGTTAATTGTTTAGTAGATTCCTGATAACTATGACATATACTACACTTAATTTTGGCTGAACTTCCTAAATGTTCTGGCTTTGTAAATCTAAAAATACAAAAATTATATCATTTTATGAATTAATAATTTGCTTTCATTTTTCATACAGTAGAAGTTTATACATGTGTATTTCATGAAGTATGGTGTTAAAATTATTTCAGATTTCTTCTATCAAACAATTCCTTGTCACCACCATGCATGGACTTTCTAACCATCTGAGAGTACACATGTACAAAATGTTCATCTTTTACAACTTAGTGTTGCTTCAATAATTTTGTAATATTATGGTGTAGACAATGTCCTACTGCTTAAATTCACATAAAAATATTTGAATATTTTGATCTATGTATGAACAAGATCTTATCGTACAGGATCTCATTTCACAACTATTCGTATGACTGCCATTAGTTGTGTGATCTGATTTCTGGTTAGTGGTTTTGTTCTATATAATATCCTGGAACCAGTCCCGATCACAGTCGTATGAATGTTTGTGAAAGCGGGGCCTGATTATACATGTATCTGTAGTCCTTCATCTTATGTTCCTGTGTTGTGATTAACACATATACTGTACCTCTTTAAGCAGTCTAGAAGTGAGGTAGGTTCATATGTTCCTGGACTATTGGAATAACCTATTAAAAAAACAAATAATCGATATTTACGCCATATCGCTTTTAATAACAAAACAAAAATTCATATATAATACTCCAATGATCTTCACTCAAAAAGGATAGTTCAAACAATGAATTTTGTCCAAAGAAGACTTTTAATTTGCATGGTTAAGTAAAATTTGGTTGCATCAAGTTGTATTAATGTGTATTTAAAAGTATTAATGTGAATTTCAAATTCAAGGACATACATTTTTGTACTAGAAGAAAATACATTCAGAGAACCTTTTGACTTTAATATCTCTGGTCATCAAAAAACTCAATGTGACTTAGATTTTGACATAAGATGCCTGTGTACCTACCGAGTTAACAACATCCCGAAGTCTTTTCATTGCAAGGTTTGAAGTAAACTTTTTGACTTGTTTATATAATTACAATAAAACATCAGAAAAGTATATCTATCATACAAACAGATGCACTGACCTGAGCTAGGTGAGGAATTTGATGTGCCATTAGATGTTGGAGGTCCTGGACCTAAGTCTAATGAGATATCCCATATAGGATCTATTGTTGTTGAAACATTTCTGCAAAACAAAATGTTCATAAAATTTTAACCAAAAGTATCTAAAAACAAAATTACTTTCCCATAACAAGGAAAACTGGTACATTTAATGAAATTATTTTCATGAATAGGACATCTGGGCAACTTTTCACTAAAAGTTGTAAGAATTACCAATTATTGTAAATCCTTTGAATATGTACAAGTTACGACTAATCGTAACTTTTACAACCTTTAGCGAAACAGTACCTTGATGATTCCAATGGAACAAGTTAGATAAATTAAACAATTATTATCTCCCCTTACATCTAATCAACAACCACCAATGTTACAGTTAGCTCAACCCCAAACTCCACACAGCGATTAACATTAAGAAAACTTCTGTCATAATCACTGATTTTTCAAGTGTTTTTGACGTATTTCTTTTATGACGTCAAATATTTATTCATAACATTCTGGCTTCGATCTGTGACTGAGTTCTTCTTTGCTTTGTTACATTGTATTTCAATAAAACCGAGAACTCTGGAGAAATTATCAATAACTAGAGGCTCTCAAGAGCCTGTATCGCTCACCTGGATTTAACTTTTCACCTTGAGCAGGACTAAAAATTTAAGTGCTGCAGTTAATTTGGCCAGTTTTTCTATAGGGTTCTATGGTGATCAGACACATTTCTGAAAGAGGACAATCTAAGGACTAATGCTGCCAAGTTTAGTTCAAATTGGCTCAGTAGTTTCAGAAGAGAAGATTTTTGAGAGAATTTCCCATAGGGTCTTATGTTAAACTAAGTTTGGCCGTGGCGGCCATCTTGGTTCACAGTCCGCGAAATCGGACACATATCTGAAAAAGGACCTCCTAAGGACCATTGCTGACAAGTCTGGCTCCAATATGTCAAGTGGTTACAGACAAGAAGATTTTTCAATGAATTTTCCCATAAGGCAATATGTTAAACTAAGTTTGGCTGTGGCGGCCATCTTAGTTGACAGTCCGGGTCATCGGACAAAATTCTGAAAGATGACCATCTAAGGACCATTGCTACCAAGTCTAGTTCTAATTGGTATAGTGGTTTCAGACAAGCAGATTTTTGAGTGAATTTTCCCATAGGGCCCTATGTTAATCTAATTTCGGCTGTGGTGGCCATCTTGGTTAACAGGTGAACTAATAAAAATTATATATAGTTTTATATTACAAATTCTTTTGAACAGAAAATTGAGGATTTAAATGGCTTAAAGATTTTTTCAAGAATCTTGATGTACTTCTGCACAATGGAAAAGGGCCAGTGGCAATGGAAAATGCAGTGTACATGTAGATGTATCGGAGCGTAAATGAACCACTGTCTGAAATTTGGCCAAAATTTAACTACGCCCCCTCCTGCAATATTAAGAAAGCAATATAAAAACATTATATACTAGGAGCTTTTGTTTATCACAGTACCACAAAATAGTTTATACTTATCAATATTCATACGTTTATGAGACCAAACATATATGCACTTTCATTGTTTTCCACAGTTATAATTTCCTTTATAAAAAATTAAGTGTTCCGAAAAATTGCACATAATACAGAAATTACAACAAAAATGGCTGACCATCTTCTGACTTGAAAGTACCAAACAAACTGCCTGCATTAACCACAAAAGAACAAGCTGATTAGGGCACTAATTAAACAATTAAATAACATGCAGGGATGATTTCACATGTTTTAAAATGGGCCCCCAAACTATCAAATTGGGAATTTTCCACAAAACTGGGAAAAATTGTGAACCGACAATAGCAAGATGATAAACAACAATCATAGCACTATTAGATTTGAATGATATTTTGAAAAATGTCCCTCTTTTTGTATTCCTGTTAAAATGTATAGTTTTGTCAGCTAACTATAAACGTTTTCAAAATATTCAGGATGAAAAATTCTTTAAACTGCTAAAGGCTTTCATAATTGTGAATGTCAGCTTACTACTATGAAATTAATAATCAGAACGGGAAATTCTGCAGAACACTGTCAGTGTGCATTAATGCACGATCCATTTACGCTTCTACAATACATAGACAAGAAGTATTTACAAGTTAAAATTTTCCTGTTGGGTTCAATAAAGTCCTTACTGTTTGTTTACTGTTCAAAATCTGCATTATTAATTTCAGCTAAAAGATATTAAACTCATTAAACGGCAGCGTATCAAATGGAAACCTCATAACACAATTAAAGCGCTCAAGTGATCAATAATTTGTGCTTCTAATTACAAGTCAATTTCGGACCGGTAAGAATTTCCGGAAATACCGATAATTTTTTTTAGGGGAATTATAATTTTGCCACAATTTTTTTAGGGCCGCCAGCAATTTTTGGGGCCGTTAAGTGGCCCTACAGGAATGGTAGAATCATCCCTGAACATGTTATACTAACTTGCACTGTTGACATGTGACATCTGATTGTAGACCTCCAGTAAATATTTGGTCTATAATACAGTTACAGTTTAGTGGACTTCCTGGATTATTGGTCCCATTTGTACCTAAAAATAAATAAAACATAAATTAATGAATGTTAGACTATAGATTTTACAACAACAATAATTTTTTAGAAAATTCAAAATCAATCCAGAAAATGTAGTCAATGGCATTTCACATGATAAGTCAAACGAAAGGTAACTGTTTAATCAAGATTCAATCTGAGTGACAAATTTGGGCATTTATTTCTTTTTTGTAGATAAAAGTAATTCTTTTCTAAAATTTTTGCAACTTTCACGTACTGAGTGGATTTTAATCAGAGAAAGTACCTAGCACTATCATTAATTTAGTATCATTTAAATGTCAATTAAGAACTGTGTAAAGATGGATGAATTATTGGCTAATATCGAATGGCAATTATTATATACATATCAGGATGAGAACACAGGAGGAGAACATGGTGATATGTTATTAATACAAATGTATAAACCCTACTTTGTACTACTGAGTCATATTTTTAATGTGGTAACTCACGAGGTAACAGTCCGCATAAAGACATATCACCCCACCCTGATACATTTTTCTGATCAGTGTTTGCTCTTACTCATAAATGCCACATGCTTGGCGGAGAAACAACAAATACCAATTTTAAAGTGTTTTGTTTGATCCAGATCAATCTGCAACCTTAAGCACTCAAGGCAATTTTGTAACCATGAGACCACCAATCGGTTAAGTCTTGAAAGATAAATGACCACTGAAAAATGAATACATTCATAGTAGGATATAATTTTTGAAAACAAAAGCTAAAGAACTATGGATGTACAAGTGAAGTGTACTGATGATTATGCAACTTCATATAAAATATCACTGACTTACAATAGTTAGTGATTGCTGATAAACTGATCTAATCACAAACTCCTACAACCGTTGAAGCAACCATCTGAGAAACATTTGTCTCACCCTATGTGACTTTTTTTAGGTGCAAAAAAACCTACCACATGGAGTAACACTATAAAGTCAACAAACATGCAATCTATGTTGAAATTAAGTTGAATACAAACTTAAAAAGAATTACATAATGACATCATACTAAAACAATAATTTTAAATTGAATTAAACCCAGAATTATGAGAATTAAACTCAACACAATAATTCACTAATATGTGACTACCTTCATATTTGTATAGCAATGACATTATCAAAGGCTTATAATCTTCTGAATTTTCCGATCATTGTTTTGGCTTTTAAAATTTTTGGTCTTAAGCATAACTGATGAACTGAAAATTTCAATGATGAACATAAAAATTGATGTTCTTAAGTTCGCTTAATATGAATTATTGTCAATATATCTGACTAATTATTGATTTTGTCTATGCTTTTGAATATATTACCCATAATGCACTTAAGTTCTGTATCAATTAAATAAGAAGAAATCATGTGTATCAGAACAGAACTCAAAAACTGTAGATTTAGCAATTCCAATTGACCCTTTTCAACTACAAAGCATTCATTATTTTGTGTTTTCAAATTTAACACCAAGTACATAACATTCCCCATGCAAGAACATGCAATATACAAACATTATACCACAGTCAGTTGGTTCATACAATATGTATTTCCCAAAAGTTGATCTTGCAAAAAGTGAAAACATGTTTTTAACATTTTAAATCAGTAGATTCTTTCAAGTCTAATTCAGAGAAATAAATGCTATGAAGATAGGTAATTATATTCCAATTGTTCCTTCATAAAATTTCAATAAAATGTGAAATTTTCAGATTACTGAACCCAATTTTCAGATAATGTTGACAAAATAATTTGTATTTTTTCTTAAATTCACAACAACACATTTGTCAAATTTTAGTATTAAACATGTTTCATACTTACATGTATTTCTACAGACAACTAAAAAACTATCAGTTCCGTTAAAAGTCCTAAGATTTAGAAATCTGATATTTTATGAAGGAATGCAAAAGAGTGAAAAGTTTGTGAATATTAAATTAAAATTTTGTGCCAATTAAAACACCAGATAGGACTGCTGATGACAAGAGTCATGTGACAGGAAATACACTTCTGTACAAACCTTGGATACTTGGTCGACAATGTGATAACAAAAGATTAGCGGAGTAACCTTTACAATGTCGATGCAACACATCAAGTGCTGCTATGAGAAACTCGTGAGCATCCTGCTGCTCGTAACCCGCCAAATGACGAGCATTGGTCCACACCAGGTGTAAGAGACGAAATGGAATATGTGGAGCCCTGGCTCCTGAGTAAAACTGAAAATATACAATAAATATAAAAAATTTACTTTTAAATCCAAAAATACACCAAATTTATACTTTTAAATCCAAAAATACACCAAATTTATACTTTTAAATCCAAAAATATACCAAATTTATACTTTTCTTATTCTTAGTAAAATGGAAATATTACTGTAAAAAATTCAACATGTTATATTTATTATTATTAACATGGTGCTACTGTTGAAATTATGAAATGATTGCTCAATAATTGTTGCTATTCAAAAATTATTTCAAGTTATTACACTGAGTGTAGTGAAATACCGGGATTTTCGAGTGAAATCAAATCCGATAATTGACGCAGTGAAATCAAAAGTCATATTTCACTCTAGGAAGTGACGTAACAATTGCCGTCCCCAACAACGTTGCTACATGTATGCAATGGTCGATGTGTAGTAATATAAAAAACATAATCCCTTGTATTTTCTCGTTTAATCTTCTAAATACATGGAATATTGCAATGTAATAAATAGAATTACTAATCTCAAAATTTGAATACCAAAGATCTACAACTCGTGAATTACTGTATTGTTCAGTAACTCGTACATTTTTAGGTATTCGCATTTCAAGATTAGTTATACTATAATTCTTGTACAGATTGATCCATATGTATGAAATTATGTACAGCATTAATAAAACTCTTTCATTCAATTTGCATCTCACAGAATATGCATTCTCTGCACACAAAAACACATGTACCTACCTCTTGAAAAAGTCGAGACATTTCACAAACAAGGCACTGCCTAGCTTCATCTGCTTTCATCTCACAAACATGCTTATCAGCTAAAAAGTAATCTCTTAACACAGGTGTGTGGATCAATGCTTGGACAATACAGTTCATGAAACATGTGTTTCCAAGGTTGATCAATCCCCTCAAACCTGAAAAAAAATATATATAATTAATGACAGCAAGTGAAAACTTCCTAGCATCCAAACTGAAGGAGGAGTTATGCAGAATAACTATAACGTTATTCACCGCTTATACCCCAAAAATGACAAAGTTTAACTATCTCCCAAAAGAACAAATATTTATAAAAATCAAAACCCTGACCACATGTGCACCTTAACTATATGTACAAAAGGCCAGCAAAGTGAAAACTTCCTAACATTCAAGTGGGAGTTATCCTGAAATGCTCCTCTTATGCAAGTAAATACTCCAAAAAATGACAAAGTTCAACTATCTCCCAAAAGAGCAAATATTAATAAAAATCAAAACCCTGACCGCATGCACATCTTCAATATACATTTATGTACAAACAGACAGCAAAGTGAATAAAATGCTCCGCTGGGCGCAGCTTGATACGACCGCAGAGGTCGAACCCTGAACAGTTTGGGCAAGTATGGACACAACATTCAAGCTTGATACAGCACTGAATTTGGTTGATTGATTGATTGATTGTTGCTTAACGTCCAGTGGCAAATATTTCATGCATCTTCATGACGAGAACCAGTTCAATTTATCAAACAATTCAATTAGGGGTGGGATGGGACACAAAGGGGAACCAATTTTGACTGCCACTGTAAAAGGAGGATGGTTGGGTAGGGTCGGATAATTTAGCCTCCTGTAGCGGCCATCAGCCTACTCTTTTTCGAAAACTACAGAAGGGGTCTTTAGCGTGCAGGGAGTGTGGCATTCTCCAAACACGTTACCCACTATGGTCCGCGGTCAGGCTTTCCGTATTATGACCTGACAACCCCCCCAACGAGACTGAATTTGGATTGTGAATAAATATTTGACACAGCATAGGTTTCTGACACAGAATTAATGTGGTCTAAGAACTTAAAATTTTTTAATTTACCTATTCAAACAATATCAGTATTATTTGTTTTTATATATAAATCAGAAATAACCAATTTAAAATTTAAAATTGGGCACACATATCAATTTCTTGCTATTGCGCAATACTGTGCAATTGAAGATTTCTTGCTATTGTGCAATACTGTGCAATTGAAAATTCCCCCCCCCCAAAAAAAATAAATAATTTACCCCTTTTTTAGCTTTTGTGCAATACACTATGAAGTTGCACATTGACCCCCCCCCCCCCCCTCCCAAAAAAAAAACCAAAAAACAATAAAATTTATTGTAACCCCCCTTTTTTTGCTAAAAGAAATTTGAAATTTCCTTTTTAATTTATGAAATATGAAATGAGAAAAAAATTAAATGTGTTTGGATTACCTCCCTTAGCCCACCAAGATAATATCATACATTTCTATTTACTTATACTAAAGTTATTGTGCAAAAACCAAGAAAAATGCTTATTTGGGCCCTTTTTTAGCCCCTAATTCCTAAACTGTTGGGATCAAAACTCCAAAAAATGGTCATAAACCTTGTGTTAAAATTTCATAGATTTCTATTTACTTATACTAGAGTTATTGTGCGAAAACCAAGAAAAATGCTTATTGGGCCCTTTTTTGGCCCCTAATTCTTAAACTGTTGGGACCAAAACTCCCAAAATCAATCCCAACCTTCCTTTTGTGGTCATAAACCTTGTGTTTAAATTTCATAGATTTCTATTAACTTATACTAAAGTTATAGTGCGAAAACCAAATGTCTACAGACTCCGACGGACGACGACGACGACGCCAACGTCATACCAATATACGACAATATACGACCGCAAAAATTTTGCGGTCGTATAAAAATTCCTAGGATTCAAAATGTAGCAGGAGTTATGCGGAATAACTATATACCCATAATGGGATGGACGGACGGACAGGGGTAAAACAATATGCCCCCCAACTTTTAGTTGCGGGGGAATGAAAAAAGCCTGCCAACATGTTTTCATAATTAATTGACAGTGAATCGATGGGATTTTTTTTAATTTCAAATTGAACTGAGGACCTTTTTTGTCATTCCTAAATATATACTTCAGTTTTATTCTACTTCAACAGCTGTTGAATACATGGTTGTTTATCCCAATCGAGTAGTTTTTCCCTGTTGTCAGTAGTACTGTCCAATGCCTCCCCCACCCCCCCCCCCCCCCCAAGAAAATTTTGAAAAATTAAATTAGATGCAATATCCTGCATTCTGAGAGTATCTGCAGTCTGATGCAGAGGGGTTTGGAACATGGAAATTTAAGAAAGTTTATAACCTATCATTTGCATGATTTCATAAAAAGTTACATTAAACTAGGAATAAGACAATGCATGCAAATCTGGTATACACTAATGACTTAGTACAATGTACATTTATTGTAAGGAAACAAGTTATGTACATTTCAAACATCCTAAAACTTTAAATCTTGAACTAAGCAATAAAAGTACAAAAACCTTTTCCTCCACATGCGCAAGAAAAATCAAGTTCTCATGTAGAGCAATACATGAATGAACGACCCTTCTTAGAAGGCCCCAAAGAGGGAAAGGTTTCCTTGTAACATTCTCTAAACCTTTGGCAAGATTTCTTTAATGCTGTTGGGCCCGAAACATATTATTGTCATCAGTTGGTCCGATCTGATCTGTCTTCTTGTACATGCTTGCCGCCATAGTGATTTATTTGTCCTCGTCTCAAAGGCGCTTTAAAGCATGGACAATTCTGCTGCTTTCAAGCATTTAAGTGATCCAGAAGGGAATTTTACAGATTTTGTAACAAAACTAAAATTTTCCAAACAAGCGAATTGACAACTGTAGATTTTGCAATGAAACTACGGCCAAATCATAGATGTAAACACCTCTTAAAATACAGAAAAACACATGCAAACACAAGCCTTTAATGGTGATCGCCATTACCCATATTAAGGCGGGGCTTTGCAGCATTTTTTTACACGACCATATTACCTATTGTTGATGTTGTTTCTACTTTCCGTCTTTTAGGATTCTGTAACAAAATTTCTTTCTCTATCTCTGATGGATCCCATTGTAAAGACTGCAGTTTTAATCCTACAAAAAAATAATTCTGAACCTAAACTTAACATATAAAACATGAAGCTGCTTAGGTTACAGCAAATCATGCCTGCTTATCTCTCCCGTCCATAACAATTGACAATGTTAAATACTTACATTATCCTGCATTATTTTAAAAATCCAAGAATGTGATTCGGTGCAATATTATTTCTTTTATGTGTGCGTGTTTAATTCTAGTTAACTATATATGAGTATAGGTGCAGAATGTGAACTACATGTATGAACTAATTTCAATCTCTTTATTATTGTGTGTATCTAAATGGTGTAATAAAAACACGGGAAATTTTGAAATAAGCATAATTTAACGATAACCAATTGTTATGAATTAGAGAGATAAGTGGGCATGAAATTGGAATTCCCTATCATCACTGTTTGAAGTAACCTGTCATTCATTTCCAAAATATTAACCTGATTTTTCCTTTTAAAAAATTCAGTTAATCATAAAGCAGCATTTGAACAAAATATGATATAATTATATGTTCAGTCATACAAAATGTATATACCAACAAGAGTCCAAGTATACATTTCAAATATGAATGATGTAAGAAATTGTATTAAATAGTTAGCATCAAATGTGACAATTTTCCAACATTTTTAATTACAAGAAGTACATCTGTTTTTTTTTAAGTTAGCCATATTTTATGGTCCTGGCTGATAACTGATATCAAATCACTTCATGCAACTGTCATCCATAATAAGTATATTCATAAAGTCATCTGATGAAGGTTAGAGCTGAACTTATGTCTTGTCATAAATTCATCTGATGCAGGGTAGATCTGAACTTATGTCTTGTCATAAAGTCTGACATCTGATGCAGGGTAGAGCTTAACTTATGGTTTGGTTTTTTTTAGAAGTATATAAATATATAACATGTTTCTTAATCTGTAAATATTTGAAATGAGAGAATGGTGATATGTTTTCTTAATGTCCATGGATGAGGCTGGAGAACCCAAAGAAAACCAATGACCTTCAATGTGAAAACTGTTAATCCTTGTCGTTGAATGGATGTTGCCTCATTGATGCTTACACCATATACCCTGAATGGTATTTGGAACCCTGTTCACACAGAAAACCAAAGATATCTTGAATTATTTTCAAACACTTCACAATAATTTCAATAATTGTAGTTAACTACCCTATAACTCAAGTTGTTTCTGTTGGTTTTTATGGTGTTGAACCCATCAATCAAAGTTCTCCAGCTTATTTGGTTACACTGATATCTAAAAACTAGTTTTTAAATCATTTCATTGAGATTTCTAGTACTTAGAACCTTAGTAAGTAAAAACAAAACACAATGATTCAATCGATTCTGTTAGTCCCTTGCAATGGATGTTTGACCCAAAAATACTAGAACTTAACAATCATACCTTCAGCCTTTGCAGCTTGCTGTTGTTGTGAGGTAGATATTTGTTCAAGCTCACTGTCATATATATAGTCCTTGCAGGCAAAACAAAATACTGCCCCATAACTCAAGTCCATGGCTGAAAAGTTCAATGTAATTGTTTTTACAAGCATGTCAATTATTTCTAAAACAATAGCATTTGCATGTTGCTCATTTTAAAAGTGGAAGTTGTATACAGACATTAAATTTTCCCACATTGGATTGTAAAACTTATTTCAGAATATACATGTATGAATATCTAGTCACATTACCTGGGACTTTTAAAATTTTATAATAAGTCTAATTAACTGCTACAAGGTTCAAGTAAATTCCTCCAAGACTAAAATAATTAATATGAAATTTACATGTGGAAATTTCTGGCTTTAACAGAGCTTGTTTAAATAATTACCATAAATTTTAGGGAGATACTGAAAATTAAGGACTACAGAATCTTTTATTTTGCCTTAGTCTGTACTGTCTTTAGTCAATTTTTATTTTAAACTCTAAGATACTTGCCAATATTGTGGCCTTTCTGTTCAGCATGCTCATGTATATGCCTCTCATTGTAGCATCCAAAGAAGACACAATGTAGACAGGAATGCAACCTTGGTGCATATCTTTTACATGTGTGGCATTTGCTAGAGGAAGCCTGAAATAAACAATATATTATATTCTTATTATTCTATTAAATTTTCAGCCCCAAAATAATTTGAATTTGATTAAAAAGGCACACTTTTATCCAGTTCGCTACAACTTTTCACGTAGAACATTGCATGTATATCGTCTTGCAAAAGAAATAATCCAGCGAATGCGGTAATTTTATTATCAGTTATGTTACAAATATTATTCTTTGGAAAATTTTAATGTATATTTTTATCCTTTTGAGTGAAAGGGTCAAAATATTAATGAGGATTTTTTTTATCACTTAAAATGTACCCCTCAATAAATCAGATAACTCTTTTATATTTAAGGGATTTGCCCTCAAAGGAGGAGTTGTTGCGTAACCTGCTTTATGCAGGAAATATTTGGAAGACTTGGTTATACTTTCATGTTGTAAAACTGTTTGTTTTGCCATCATGTTCTTCCTTTCATAAATTCATTTAATTTTAATGTAACATTTTCTGCAAATTGCATCCAAATGAAATGTTAGGGTTAATTATGATAAACTGTAGACAACTTGAAATGAATGGGACTTCAAAGTTCCAATATTTGTTTATGTTATCAATCTGGTTTTATTTTTGTTTTCATTATTGTAACTATCAATCTTTATTCAAATAATTAAGAAATTCATTCTAATTTTCGTGCAACGTGTACTGTACATTATCTTATTTTCAACACGGCTTCAATTCTTTTGTTTTTTAAGGGAAGGTTCAGACTTGTCACCTTTCGTCGCCTGGCATCAGCTGTTGGACAAGCAACGAAATACGCATGAATTAGGCGGTATGCATTGGTTCCATGAATTGACTTGTATTCATTGAAATGTTCACAGCCAGACATAGTCGAACAAGGCCTATTTCATTGTTATTTGTTTTCTAATCTTGCTGTATTTCAGTCCATAAACAGCTCAACAAAGACTGATGCGCACAGCTGTGAAAGTTTTGTGATCCATTGCGCACATGAATTCGTTTGAAATTTCCGCTTCCGCTTATGCCCACGTGCGATAGGAATGCCTCGTAAAAAAATGTAAACAAACTAGCAGTGGGACTGACCTGCATGACAGTCAACCAGAAATCTATGTTTGTTAAGACTTAAGTATGACCGAAATTTGAAATATCTTACATGCATGACTGATGTCAATCAGTAAACACTGGAGTACGTCATGAACTTCTCAAGACTCAAGTCATGGAGTTCGTAGCACAGGCACTTGTTTCTATCAATGGGAAGGTCGACTATCCATATATAATAATCTATATATATGATAGTCGACCTTCCAATTGATAGAAACAAGTGCCTGTGGTTGGTAGAGTTAAATTTGTACATCTTCTTCTTATCTTCGTATTTACTCACAGCTATGGGACACCAAGAAATCAACAACATAAAGTAATCAAAATCTTGTAAAATTTTTACTAGCATTTATCGGTTAAAGTTCCTATTCAACAAATAAAACTGACGTATGTTAATTCTCTGAACTAAAATCCATATTCAGAATCTATATATTTTTCTGTAATTAACAACCTTTTGAGAATAGGGCGGCACTGATCAACAATACCATATAAGTATTATACCATTATAACACAGATCAGCCCCCCCCCCCCCCCCCCCCCAGTGTCGAAAGGTTGTTAAATACACATACCTAAAAATATATGAGTCCCTGTGCACAAACTATTTATTTATTTTTATATAATTTACTGTACCATAGATATTATATTTAACTGGAAATATGATTGAATTAGACTATATAGTCTATAATTGTTGTCATATTATCATTAATTAATAGCTTGCCAATTGTTTTAGTTGATCTTAATCTGACAGGTTATTCACAAATTAACAATGATAGAAATTCATGTTTGATATTAGTCTATTGTAGTGGAAACATATATTTAAAATTAGGACAAAACAACCTGAGGGAAAAAGGGAATGGGTCAAATCACCTCAGGGTGCAAACAATTGTGAGATAGGGCACATTACAGTCACATTCTAATTGGTACCTACCCCTTATGACTATTAGGCCTATGAATGTTTTTGTTTATTTTTGCATTATTCAATTTTATCTGTTAAACATTTACACAATTTCAAATTATTTTTTATTTCCAAATCAAAGGGCCCTTTCGAGCATAAACATGCATAGAATCAAACATATTCCACCCACTCACACATACATTTGTACCTATTCACGCTGATTATTGTAACTAGATACAGCACAACAAACAACCGTATATATTGGCATAATTTCATATATTATATATGATATTAATTTTAGTGCAATGTACAATATATATCTAATTAACCCATTTTACTGTAATTCTACATATACCTATCTTGATCAATATCTTGATTTTTTTCATGAATTAACTTTTCCTTATATGACAGCAGTAGATCTGAGCACTCCTTCAATCAGCAATCAGTAGTCTTCTCCAATTAGATTATATGTGAAAAAGACAAACAAATGGGCATTAGCACAACAAACTCTGATTTTTAAATAACTCCGATATAAATGTACTATCTTTTATTGACAAAAGTCCATTAGAAAAAATTCAGTTACATTTTATTAAGCATACATTGGGCACCAAAAAAACTGCTACAAATCTTGCTGTTAGAGCAGAAATAGGGATGTTACCATTAGAAACTTTTATAATGACACAAACCATTTTGTACTTTTTGAGATTGAATAATGATAGTCTTAACCCACTTCTTAAAGAGGCATATGATCTTACAAAATCATTAGACAAAGATGGAATTTATTAATGGTACACATATGCAAAAAATATATCGGAAGAATCAAAAATTAACTTGGAATTAATTAATAATTGTAAAACCATAAAACAAGTAAAGAATATTAAACCAGTGATAAAAAAATCTGTTATTAACTACTATAAAAATATAGTTGATGACCAAATTAATAATTTAAATGACAGTAACAAAAATTATTTATATAAATTTCTAAAAATAAATAATAATGAAGAAGAATATTATTTATCTCACCCTAATAAAGATACTAGAAAAATATTAACAAAATTTAGAGTTAGTGATCATGAATTGCTTATAGAAACTGGTAGATACAAAAAAATCCCAAGAGAACAAAGAAAATGTCAAGTGTGTAATAATATAGATGACGAATTTCACTTCTTTTTTAATTGTAAACTTAATAGAAATGCAAGAGAATCATTTATGAAATATTTAGAGGATATTAATTTTAACAATCTTTCGGCCACAGAAAAATTAATAACTATATTAAATCCATCAACACCTTTGCAGATTAAAACAGTAGTCTCTTTTATTGTCCAGTCATTAGAACTGAGGAAAGGGGACCCATAAACTGTTAATACTGAATACATATGAATACTAAGTACTTTGTGTATCATCTATGTATATGTAATATGATTTATATGTTTGTATTGCTACAACCCTAATGGGTTTTTTTGTTTGCAATTAATAAATAAATAAAAACTTAATTTTGTATAATCAAACATTTATCCTATATTTTTTCACTTGTATTCATAGGGAATATTTTCACTCAAAAATTCTGATCTAAAGTCACTGATAAAAAATTCAAAAGCTTATTGTTCATTTATAGACAATCTTTTTGATGTTTGTTTTAGGTGAACTTTGGTAAACATGTTATTGAGCACTATTGGAAGTTACATTGGAGCACCATTAGGACTCTTGGTATTCCTTTATGTCATGGTTGCTCACAGAAAGAAGAAGAATGTTGAGGGAAAAGTTGTCTTTATCACTGGAGCCAACTCAGGGCTTGGTAAAGGTAATGACTAATGAATTATAGTATATATTTCTGATGACACATCAAGAGTTCATAAACAAAGAATTTATAAAACTTAGAGACAACAATTGATCAAAATCCATTGTTGTCAGAGATTTTGAACATTCAAGATTTGTTTGGTTTTACATAACTTTTGAAAATATTTCCTTCAATGCACCAAATTCCATCTTAGCTAGTCAAGGGTTACGATTCACCTCTCTGAGTCTTCACCCTTGGCAGATGAAGCCAGAATTTGTAAACCACACATGGCGACATCTTGTGGCTGAAAGTAATCATGCCCACTATGATTACCTCACTACTGACCAATGAACACTGTACTGTTTGAATTCGGAAAAATGAACACACAAACGTACTTTGGCATTTCATTGTCTGAACAAGGCGAATAGCCCAAAACCTCAATAAATTGATTAAAACGCAGTAAACTGACTGAACTGACTGTAAATATTGTTCTTTTGTGCTTTGGGAGCAAAGTCTTGTGGCATAATCAGCAATTGTCAATTCATTTCTCCATGTTATTTGTATTATTTGTTTACATTGTAGACATGACTGTGATTGTTGTTTTGATTGGTGCAGCTGGTGTCAGCTGCATCCAATAAAAATTATTAATACAGTGACCTGAAATTGCGGCTTAATCTGCCTAGGGTGAAGAGAGAGAAGATGACCAAATTCTAAAATGTCGAATTTATGATAGAGTTATGGAAAAAAAAATGAAACATAATTTCATTTACTTAGATTCTTATATTTTGAAATGGTTATTTCTCATTCTGGATGTCAAAAGAGGAAATTTTTTTTTTAATTATATTATCTTTTGATGAGAAACATCAGTCAATTATCTCCCTTGACCAAATTCCTAAAGCGAGATAACAAATTGTCTAACTTAAGCCTTGAGGACCAAAGGGAGGCAATTCAAGCTATCGTCCTTTATTAAATTAGTTAAGGGAGACAACTAACCAATGTTTCTCATAAGTCTGTATATAACGAAGTTCCACAATATTTTGCATTTGTCAGTTTAACTCTTACAATACGACTGATTTAAGCGTGGACTTCCGATGTTTATACAATCCGGAAAGATTGAGTTTAGGTTTTGTTCCGCTCAAGTGATATTTGCTTTAATTACGGGCCTTGGACATTTGCAAGCGGGGCCATTTGTGTCATTCAAACACATCTAGTTTAATGATGTGACTGTTAAATATACTCTTAAAAGGACAGATTACACCAAATTAATCGTAAGATAAACGAAACAGCCAAACCAATATCTAATACAAATAGGACAACTCAATTGAGCAATTATATTAGCGTTATGTCATATTAGAATAGAAATAGTTCAAGAGTGTTATAGAGTTGATTCAGAAGTCATTTACACATGGGCTGGGCCTTTATATTCTCATTTTATACCTCGCTATCGCTCTGTATCAAATAATCGAATATAAGGTCCCAAGCCGTGTGTAAATGACTTCAACTTTATAACCCCCATGAATCATTTCTTCAGTTTCAACTGACGTAGAAGATACATGTATGAGGAATAAGTCATTGAACACCTGATATTTGGAGATACTAGTACTCATTGTAAACACAAAGAAGAAATTTTAGGGTAAAATATTTTTCTTGCTATAAGAACACCTAGACTAGCAAATAACACAATAACTATTTAAGAATAACAAAAATATAATTATAATAAAAATAAATGAATAAATAAAAAAGAAAAGAAAATGTAAATGAAAGATGTATTTCCAATTGATTGACCTTGATGTTTTGCTTTTTTTAATAATTATTATAACAATTTAAAGCTTGTGCCAAAGTATTTTACCATGCCAAATGTAAAGTGATTCTTTGTGGAAGGAACAAGTCTTCTCTGGAAATAGTTAAAAAAGAACTGACGGATACAAAGGTACTATGTGTAAATTATATCAGTTGGATTTCACCGTTTTAGTTACTTACATCCCAATACAGATGTGTAGGTTATGGCTGGCTCAGAATGATCTCCAATTTTTTTTATCACATGAAAATCATACAAGTGTAGTTTCTTAAATATTTTTAATATTTTGAAGAAATGAACTGTGTATCTTATGAAACAATAAATTGCCCAGGTAATGTAAAATTGAGCTTCAAAAACTTAAGGCAAGGATGATAATACCAAAATAAAAATGAAATGAATATGGCAGAAACAATCCTCATTTGAAGGAAAGTCAGAACTGTATGAATACGAAAATTTTACAGCACATGCAATTAATACTTTAATACCTAGTTGTGGGACATAAAATATAGTTAACAGGAGAATAAAGTTTGCAATGAAACAATATACTCCTGAGTAATTTTTTTTTTTTTTTTATAATTTTAGGTACTTGCCTCATACCCACCAGAAATAGTAGTGATTGATTTGGAGAATCTGTCAGATATTCCACAGATAATATCTGAATCTTTAAGGACTCATAATGGTGTTGACATTTTGATAAATAATGCTGGCATCAGTTATAGAGGTGAAATAGACGTCACAAATATAGATGTAGATATGAAATTGATGACAGTTAATTACTTTGCACAGGTGGCTATTATAAAGAGTAAGTAATTTTATTTTTTGGTTGATGATACTATACATAATTAGTTCTGTGTTGATGGGACATTTGAGACCCACTATCAATTTTATATTTGAATCCATACTCTATTAAAACGGAAATTACCAGGATACCAATGAATTGAATTAAAATTAGTTTTATAGAAAAATGTTTAATCTTTATCTTAAATGGCCATTGTGATCTTGTTTATTCCTATCAACTTGTTGTTAGCCCTCTCAATTCTACATTTCTCAACGGATTTCATCCAAATTTATATGGAAGGAGTATATGGGCAATATCTTGATCAAGTTCGAAAAGGAGTGCTATCAGATAATTTTTGTGGTAATAACTGCCCTTGACTTAGTTTTTCCCTATCAACTTCTTGTTAGAGCTCTCAATTCTACATTTTTGTATCCATTTTAAGCAATTTATGTGAAAGTTTGTTTATTGACAATGCCCTATCAATCACTTGAAATATTTTTCTGTTCTCTTCAACAATATAAATGCAGCAGGGCCCTTTGTGATTATCACATCACAGTATTCTAGTTATAACTTCGCTTCTGTGTCGTTTGATTGATAGTCATCTAGCAGAGAAGGCCACTATTGACAAATCATAGAAAGGGAGGGTCTTAAACTAGCAGTATTTGCAAGTGAGATATTTGAAGGCCTCACTTTGATTTTAACATGAGGAACTATTCCTTTGCTTGATTTTAGGCCTTGAGCATGACTGATGAGTCGTAAATCCCCGAGTGTATCCCCAGCTCAGTTGCTAGTATTTATACTAGCCCGAAATTGGTACTTAAAATTTACTATTACTAAATTCTAAAATTTGTGAAAACAAAGCAGTATCTCCCTCGTACATAGCTCTATACTAAGATGGTTTTGGCTTTACAGCTTTTGTTTATTTTGGCATTTTGAATTTGCTCTCTTTGGTTTGTTGTTTTGGTTTTCAACATTTCAGGCCTTGAGCTCAACCGATATAAACAAAGAAATTTGCACATCTTGTGGATCAAAATTAGTATCAAAGAATTGTATTTTTACCACTGAGTCGATGCCACTGCTGATGGACTTGAAGTCCACGAGGGTATCCACAGCTCAGTTGCTAGTACAGTAGACTCCTGCTAATTGGATATAAAAAATGTCAACAAAAAATATCCCATTGTCCAGGATATTCAATTAGACAGAAACAACCATTTTGACAAAAATCAGACATTTTTCATTTTTATATATTTTATGTGCATATATTGTGTCCCATCTTGTGGCATTTTTTGAATTTTAAAGTGAACTATGTCATTGACCAACGAAAAAGTTCAAATATCGTGAAATTTGTCTTCTTGAAAGAAAATTTGTTGACCCAAGAAGCCATCCCTTGTACACAGAAACAAAAATATTCTATTAAAATGACATTGTCATCAAAGTTAGATGAAAATTCTATCCAATTAGAAGTATTCTATTATCAGGTATGCAAATATCCAAAAAATTTAACATAGAATAACTAAGAAATGGTTTGATGTTTTGAAATTATAACCAATTTCCCTGGTATATTCCTTTATCAGATATCCTATTTCATGGAGTATACTGTATTTCGATATTGATACTTAAAATTTACTGTTACAAAATTGTAAAATTTGTTAAAACTAAGGAGCTTAGGTGGTTTTGGCTTTACAGCTTTTGGCATTTTTGAATTTGCTCTTCATCCTTTTCGATTGTTGTTTTGGTTTTCAACATTTAAGGCCTTGAGCACAACTGATGAGTTGTAAATCAACGAAATGTGCATATCTTGTGCATCAAAATTGGTATCAAAGAATTGTATTTTTACCTCTGAGTCAATGCCACTGCTCCAAGTCCCCCAGGGTATCCTGTGCTCAGTTGCTAGTATTTCTATATTTGTCCCAAATTGATACTTAAAATTTACTGTTATAAAATTTTAAAATTTGTAAACACTAAGGAGTATCTCCTTTTGTGCATAACTGTTCTTAGATGGTTTTGTCTTCACAGCTTTTGGTGATTTTGGTATTTTTGAATTTGCTCTTCAGCGTTTTGGATTGTTGTTTTGGTTTTCAACATTTAAGGCCTTGAGCACAACTGATGAGTTGTAAATTGACGAAATGTGCATATCTTGTGCATCAAAATTGTTATCAAAGAATTGTATTTTTACCACTGAGTCGATGCCACTGCTGGTGGACTCCAAGTCCCTGAGGGTATCCACAGCTCAGTTGCTAGTATTTCGATACTAGCCAGAAATTGATACTTAAAATTTACTGTTACAAAATTGTAAAATTTGTGAAAACTGAGGAGTATCTCCCTCATGCATAGTTCTGTCCTTAGATGGTTTTGGTTTACAGCTTTTGGTGATTTTGGCATGTTTGAATTTGCTCTTCAACTTTTTGGATTGTTGTTTTGGTTTTCAACATTTTAGGCCTAAATATGCATCTTGTGCATTAAAATTGTTATCAAAGAATTGTATTCAATGTATATTTATAAATGCTTGACATATTTTTTCTAGCTATTTTACCATACATGAAGTCCAAGAAGAATGGATCCATTGTAAATATAAGCAGTGTACAAGGAAAGATAGCAATACCTTATCGTTCTGCATGTAAGTTGTATTTATAGTAAAAAAAGCGACATTTTGTCAATGGGGTGTTTTTGTCTCGCCTGCGGAAGGTGAGACATATATGTTGCTTTTCTGATAGTGGAAAAGGCGTCAACAATTGTTAAGTTTGATAGGAACTACTTGTAATAAATAACTATGAGCACATCTCAATTTGACAACCATTCCGAAGCCCTGCCCCCTAGGTCATGGTCTAGCGACTTTAAATTAATTGGCAATTTTCAATGTTAAGTTTTCTGCTTAAGTTAAATTAGTTTGATAGGAACTACTTGTAATAGATCAATTATAATTTGTATGAACTTGCAATACTATAATTACATCTCAGTTAGTCGACCATTTTGAGCCCTGCCCCTAGGTCATGGTCCAGTGAATTAGCAATTTTCACTGTTAAGTTTTCTGCTTAAGTTAGATTGATAGGAACTACTTGTGATAGATCAGTGATATTTTCTATAAAGTTGCATTACTATTAGTACATCTCAGTTTGATGACCATTTTGAGGCCTTGCCTAGGTCATGGTCCAGTGACTTTCAATTAATTAGCAATGTTGCTGTCCATCAGATTGTCTTTTTTTTAAGTTTTTGCCAACAGGCGAGACATATCTCTGTGTTAACAGTTTATTAGACTGATTTCTTTTAAAAGAAGGCACTATTTACATGTTTAAGTTAAGAAATATTAAACAATGTTCATTTTACCATGTATAACTCATCTGCAGAAATCAAAATTATCATTGTAAATATTTACACATTTTCTCATGTAGTAAGATTTTAAAAAATCATGCTTGACTTGTTCTTTGTTTGACAGTACATCTTCTCTGGGATCATTGTGTCAGCTTGGAAACTTTAGAGGAATTTCCCATCTGCCCATTTCAAAATAATGTTTCGACCTAATCTTTGTTCAGTATGGCTCTTTTTATCAAAAACCAAAAAAAACAATTGTGTTTGGCAAAAAGTGCAGTGAAAATGACTTGCACAGGGCATCTGTTCCTCTTCTAGCCAACACAATGCCCATTTTATATCGACGTTCCATGATAAATAATCTTGACACCGATTTGTCTTGATGACAGAAATAGGCCACCATATTAAAACTATATTTTTTCTTCATTATAACCTTTGATAAAAAATTTGTGTCATTTTGTGATAAAAATTTTCAGGTTGTTTCTGTTTGTAGATACAGCATCAAAGCATGCCCTACAGTCCTTTAGTGATACATTGAGAGCAGAAGTAGCAGACGACAATATTCATGTTTGTGTTGTTAGTCCTGCCTACATCAGAACAAATCTTTCCCATAATGCCATGTGTGGAGATGGCTCCAAATATGGAGGTAAAAATTATTGGTCAATTTCATGAAGATTACATTTGGTAGATGGATTTTGAAATGTTCACCATCATAATTGATAAATATTAGCCATACATTTCTTACAGAAAGGGCTATAATGGATACAACATGAAGTGTATATTCAGGAGATTTTATGGTGTCCTGAAACATTTCAGATTGATTTTATGCAAAAAAAGATACTGATTATGCATCAGTAAACAACTTACCATTGTACAAATATGTTTAATGTCAAAAAACATTTATATATAAGAGCCTTAGAAATGGATAGAAATGTAAGCGTTTCTCACCTGTTTTGAAGCATGTACATACTACCAGTATAATAGGGGCCTCTGTGGCCCAGTGGTCTAGGTAGTTCATCATGACTACTAATGGTCACTAGCCTGTCAACAAGGCTAGGGTTGTGAGTTCGAATCTTACCTGAGGCAGGGTGTGTTCAACTTCGATATAAATTGACAAGGATTGCCAATTTTCCTACCGAAGGTCGGTAGTTCTCTCTGGGTACTCGGGCTTCCTCCACCAATAAAAACTGGCAGCCACAAAATGGCCAAATGTGCTGAAAATGACATAAAACCCCAACTAAACAAACAAACAAACCAGTATAATATTGAAAAACATTTGTGACATCTTTTATGTAACAACATGAAGTAAAAAGTCGGTTGATGGATAAAATAGGATTGAAGTTTGATATATGCTTGATACTGGTTAATTGGTTGTTTTTACACCCCCCGTAAACAAAGTTTGGGGGGGTATATAGGAATCACCTTGTCCGTCCGTCTGTCTGTCTGTCTGTCTGTCTGTCTGTCCATATATCTTGTAAGCGCAACTCCTCCTAGACCGCTCAATGGACTTCAACGAAACTTTACAGAAAGGAAGTACATCATCCAAAGATGTGCATGAAGAAAAATCTTTGCTTTCCGATATCACACAAGGGAGATAATTGAACTTCTATTTTTTTTTTTTTGGCTTATACATTATATATGAACCTCGTAAGCGCAACTCCTCCTAGACCGCTCAATGGATTTCAACGAAACTTTACAGAAAGGAAGTACATCATCCAAAGATGTGCATGAAGAAAAATCTTTGCTTTCTGATATCACACAAGGGAGATAATTTGACTTGTATTTTTTTTGGCTTATACATTATATGAACCTCGTAAGCACAACTCCTCCTAGACCGCTCAATGGATTTCAACGAAACTTTACACAAAGGAAGTACATCATCCAAAGATGTGCATGAAGGAAAATTTTTGCTTTCTGATATTACTCAAGGGAGATAATTGGACTTCTATTTTTTCCAGTCAACTGAAACTTTACCATGGGCAAGGCAAAGCGGGGGGTATCCTTTGTGAGCTTTGCTCACAGTACATCTAGTTTCAGTTTTGAATTATAAATCTGTACAAGACCTATCAACATGGTTAGAATTATAAATCTGTTAAAGACCTATCAACATGGTTATTTTTTTAAAATCAGATTGAAGAAATGTTTTTCTTTTACAGTAATGGATAAAACTACAGAGTCAGGAATGGAACCATCATATGTTGCCAAGCTAATTTTATCTTCTGTTGAAACAGAAGAGAATGAAGTGATTCTAGCCCCTGTACATCATAAACTGGTCATATATATTAGAAATATCTTTCCAGAATTGTTTTTCAAATTTATGAAGGCAAGAGCAAAATCGGGTAGAAAGGATTTTGTGAAGAAAGATTAATATTATGTTGTATTGAAATTTTTTATATACATGTAATAACACATTGCTTCCAAAATAGCACTGAATTTACTTTTTATTGATTTATCTGCCAGGGAAACTGTTTGGGACTATATTTAGCTTCCATTTTTAACCAGATTTTCCAGGGATTGTTTGGGCAGTGGGAGGGGGAAGTCGGACAAATTGTTGGGTACCTCCTAACGGTGAGTCTGGGTTAACAGCTCATTTCTTGTTAGTACATTAGAATTATTTGATAAATATGGAATATTAATGGCTATAGTGTGGTGTAATGAAATTAGGCAATCGGTATGGATTGATAGCTGTTATTAATTGGCCCCTTCTACAAAAACAGCTCTAAATGTACCCCAAAAAATTAATACTAAAACTAGTCATAAAAGTTATCTAAACTCTTAAACAAACACACGGAAAACATTAAAAATTTGACATGCAGTGTTCCCCCCCCAGGCTTATATACCACAGTGGTACCACTGTGCTATAATTTTTTACCACTGTGCTATAATTTGTCAACATTGTGCTATAATTTTTCTCCACTGTGCTATAAATTCTTAGCCTAGTGCTATTAATTTTTACCAATGTATATATTTTCTAATTTTTATGCAGTGATCTGTTCCCTTTTGCCATAGTTTACATTAGGGACAACCAGAATAATTAAAATCCATTAAAATTCTACATAATAATTTATTATTTCTCATAAATTATCAGAAATCTTATTCAAATTTGCATATTTTTTTTTATTACATTAATAGAACGATTCGTTATATTTAACCTATCTGAATTTTTTACCTCTAGGCTATTTAAAAGTTCTGGGGAGAACACTGGACATGTTAGAAGAGAACTAAACATCTGTGAGTTTCTTTAAATTTAAACATGTTTTCCTAAATATGGTCCATTATCGTTATCTGCAAAGTTGATGGGACTATACAGAGCTCCAGATAAGCTGCGTTTTTGTGTAATTATGCAATTAAAACTTGATAAACTAGAAATACTGTGAGCAAAGCTCACTAATTGATACCCCCGCACCACCTATCACAAGGAATGGCAAAGTCAATGTTTTGCTATGGAAAACATAAGAAGTTGGTCAGATCAAAATCTAAAATAGGAGGTGCACTATGGCATCATGTGATAAAGATTCTCTGAAAGTCTCATGGAATTCCCTTTAGTGGTTTAGGAGGAGTTGCGGATGGCATACTTTGCACAGGTGGCTATTATAAAGAGTAAGTAATTTTATTTTTTGGTTGATGATACTATACATAATTAGTTCTGTGTTGATGGGACATTTGAGACCCACTATCAATTTTATATTTGAATCCATACTCTATTAAAACGGAAATTACCAGGATACCAATGAATTGAATTAAAATTAGTTTTATAGAAAAATGTTTAATCTTTATCTTAAATGGCCATTGTGATCTTGTTTATTCCTATCAACTTGTTGTTAGCCCTCTCAATTCTACATTTCTCAACGGATTTCATCCAAATTTATATGGAAGGAGTATATGGGCAATATCTTGATCAAGTTCGAAAAGGAGTGCTATCAGATAATTTTTGTGGTAATAACTGCCCTTGACTTAGTTTTTCCCTATCAACTTCTTGTTAGAGCTCTCAATTCTACATTTTTGTATCCATTTTAAGCAATTTATGTGAAAGTTTGTTTATTGACAATGCCCTATCAATCACTTGAAATATTTTTCTGTTCTCTTCAACAATATAAATGCAGCAGGGCCCTTTGTGATTATCACATCACAGTATTCTAGTTATAACTTCGCTTCTGTGTCGTTTGATTGATAGTCATCTAGCAGAGAAGGCCACTATTGACAAATCATAGAAAGGGAGGGTCTTAAACTAGCAGTATTTGCAAGTGAGATATTTGAAGGCCTCACTTTGATTTTAACATGAGGAACTATTCCTTTGCTTGATTTTAGGCCTTGAGCATGACTGATGAGTCGTAAATCCCCGAGTGTATCCCCAGCTCAGTTGCTAGTATTTATACTAGCCCGAAATTGGTACTTAAAATTTACTATTACTAAATTCTAAAATTTGTGAAAACAAAGCAGTATCTCCCTCGTACATAGCTCTATACTAAGATGGTTTTGGCTTTACAGCTTTTGTTTATTTTGGCATTTTGAATTTGCTCTCTTTGGTTTGTTGTTTTGGTTTTCAACATTTCAGGCCTTGAGCTCAACCGATATAAACAAAGAAATTTGCACATCTTGTGGATCAAAATTAGTATCAAAGAATTGTATTTTTACCACTGAGTCGATGCCACTGCTGATGGACTTGAAGTCCACGAGGGTATCCACAGCTCAGT
Source organism: Mytilisepta virgata (assembly GCA_028015205.1). Lineage (NCBI taxonomy): Eukaryota > Metazoa > Mollusca > Bivalvia > Mytilida > Mytilidae > Mytilisepta > Mytilisepta virgata. The sequence continues at coordinate 76,677,613 of CM051521.1, forward strand.
TGCTAGTACAGTAGACTCCTGCTAATTGGATATAAAAAATGTCAACAAAAAATATCCCATTGTCCAGGATATTCAATTAGACAGAAACAACCATTTTGACAAAAATCAGACATTTTTCATTTTTATATATTTTATGTGCATATATTGTGTCCCATCTTGTGGCATTTTTTGAATTTTAAAGTGAACTATGTCATTGACCAACGAAAAAGTTCAAATATCGTGAAATTTGTCTTCTTGAAAGAAAATTTGTTGACCCAAGAAGCCATCCCTTGTACACAGAAACAAAAATATTCTATTAAAATGACATTGTCATCAAAGTTAGATGAAAATTCTATCCAATTAGAAGTATTCTATTATCAGGTATGCAAATATCCAAAAAATTTAACATAGAATAACTAAGAAATGGTTTGATGTTTTGAAATTATAACCAATTTCCCTGGTATATTCCTTTATCAGATATCCTATTTCATGGAGTATACTGTATTTCGATATTGATACTTAAAATTTACTGTTACAAAATTGTAAAATTTGTTAAAACTAAGGAGCTTAGGTGGTTTTGGCTTTACAGCTTTTGGCATTTTTGAATTTGCTCTTCATCCTTTTCGATTGTTGTTTTGGTTTTCAACATTTAAGGCCTTGAGCACAACTGATGAGTTGTAAATCAACGAAATGTGCATATCTTGTGCATCAAAATTGGTATCAAAGAATTGTATTTTTACCTCTGAGTCAATGCCACTGCTCCAAGTCCCCCAGGGTATCCTGTGCTCAGTTGCTAGTATTTCTATATTTGTCCCAAATTGATACTTAAAATTTACTGTTATAAAATTTTAAAATTTGTAAACACTAAGGAGTATCTCCTTTTGTGCATAACTGTTCTTAGATGGTTTTGTCTTCACAGCTTTTGGTGATTTTGGTATTTTTGAATTTGCTCTTCAGCGTTTTGGATTGTTGTTTTGGTTTTCAACATTTAAGGCCTTGAGCACAACTGATGAGTTGTAAATTGACGAAATGTGCATATCTTGTGCATCAAAATTGTTATCAAAGAATTGTATTTTTACCACTGAGTCGATGCCACTGCTGGTGGACTCCAAGTCCCTGAGGGTATCCACAGCTCAGTTGCTAGTATTTCGATACTAGCCAGAAATTGATACTTAAAATTTACTGTTACAAAATTGTAAAATTTGTGAAAACTGAGGAGTATCTCCCTCATGCATAGTTCTGTCCTTAGATGGTTTTGGTTTACAGCTTTTGGTGATTTTGGCATGTTTGAATTTGCTCTTCAACTTTTTGGATTGTTGTTTTGGTTTTCAACATTTTAGGCCTAAATATGCATCTTGTGCATTAAAATTGTTATCAAAGAATTTTATACAATGTATATTTATAAATGCTTGACATATTTTGCCAGCTATTTTACCATACGTGAAGTCCAAGAAGAATGGATCCATTGTAAATATAAGCAGTGTACAAGGAAAGATAGCAATACCTTATCGTTCTGCATGTAAGTTGTATTTATAGTAAAAAAAGCGACATTTTGTCAATTCGGTGTTTTTGTCTCGCCTGCAGAAGGTGAGACATATGTGTTGCTTTTCCGATAGTGGAAAAGGCGTCAACAAATGTTAAGTTTGATAGGAACTACTTGTAATAAATAACTATGAGCACATCTCAATTTGACAACCATTCCGAAGCCCTGCCCCCTAGGTCATGGTCTAGCGACTTTAAATTAATTGGCAATTTTCAATGTTAAGTTTTCTGCTTAAGTTAAATTAGTTTGATAGGAACTACTTGTAATAGATCAATTATAATTTGTATGAACTTGCAATACTATAATTACATCTCAGTTAGTCGACCATTTTGAGCCCTGCCCCTAGGTCATGGTCCAGTGAATTAGTAATTTTCACTGTTAAGTTTTCTGCATAAGTTAGATTGATAAGAACTACTTGTGATAGATCAATGATATTTTCTATAAAGTTGCATTACTATCAGTACATCTCAGTTTGATGACCATTTTGAGGCCTTGCCTAGGTCATGGTCCAGTGACTTTCAATTAATTAGCAATGTTGCTGTCCATCAGATTGTCTTTTTTTTAAGTTTTTGCCAACAGGCGAGACATATCTCTGTGTTAACAGTTTATTAGACTTATTTCTTTTAAAAGAAGGCACTATTTACATGTTTAAGTTAAGAAATATTAAACAATGTTCATTTTATCATGTATAACTCATCTGCAGAAATCAAAATTATCATTGTAAATATTTACACATTTTCTCATATAATAAGATTAAAAAAATATCATGCTTGACTTGTTCTTTGTTTGAGAGTACATCTTCTCTGAGATCATTGTGTCAGCTTGGAAACTTTAGAGGAATTTCCCATCTGCCCATTTCAAAATAATGTTTCGACCTAATCTTTGTTCAGTATGGCTCTTTTTATCAAAAACAAAAAAACAAAAACAATTGTGTTTGGCAAAAAGTGCAGTGAACAGGACTTGCACAGGGCATCAGTTCCTCCTCTAGCCGACACAATGCCCATTTTATATCGACATTCCATGATAAATAATCTTGACACCGATTTGTCTTGATGACAGAAATAGGCCACCATATTAAAACTATATTTTTTCTTCATTATAACCTTTTTAAAAATTCATGAAAATGCCAACAATGATAAAAAATTTGTGTCGTTTTGTGATAAAAATTTTCAGGTTGTTTCTGTTTGTAGATACAGCATCAAAGCATGCCCTACAGTCCTTTAGTGATACATTGAGAGCAGAAGTAGCAGACGACAATATTCATGTTTGTGTTGTTAGTCCTGCCTACATCAGAACAAATCTTTCCCATAATGCCATGTGTGGAGATGGCTCCAAATATGGAGGTAAAAGTTATTGGTAAATTTTATGAAGATTACATGTGGTAGATGGATTTTGAAATGTTCACCATCATAATTGATAAATATTAGCCATACATTACTTACAGAAAGGGCTATGATGGATACAAAAGGAGGTGTATATTCAGGAGATTTCATGGTGTCCTGAAACATTTCAGATTGTTTGATTTTATGCAAAAAAAGATACTGAATATGCATCAGTAAACAACTTACCATTGTACAAATATATGTTTAATGTCGAAAAATGTTTATATATTAGAGCCTTAGAAATGGATAGAAATGTAAGCGTTTCTCGTCTGTTTTGAAGCATGTACATACTACCAGTATAATAAGAGTCTCTGTGGCCTAGTGGTCTAGATAGTTCGTCATGACTACTGATGATCACTAGTCAGTCAACAAGGCTAGGGTTGTGAGTTCGAATCTTACCTGTGGCGGGGTGTGTTCAACTCCGATCTAAATTGACAAGGATTGCCAATTTTCCTACTGAAGGTCGGTGGTTCTCTCTGGGTACTCCGGCTTCCTCCACCAATAAAAACTGGCCGCCGCAAAATGGCCAAATGTGCTGAAAATGGCATAAAACCCCAACTAAACAAACAAACAAACCAGTATAATATTGAAAAACATTTGTGACATCTTTTATGTAACTACATGTAGTAAAAAGCCGTTTGTAGGATAAAATAGGATTGAAGTTTGATATATGCTTGATACTGGTAAATTGGTTGTTTTTTCAGTTTTTAATTATAAATCTGTACAAGATCTATCAACATGGTTATTTTTTTTAAATAAAAAAAGTCTAAAATCAGATTGAAGAAATGTTTTTCTTTTACAGTAATGGATAAAACTACAGCGTCAGGAATGGAACCATCATATGTTGCCAAGCTAGTTTTATCTGCTGTTGAAACAGAAGAGAATGAAGTGATTCTAGCTCCAGTACATCATAAACTTGTCATATATATTAGAAATATCTTTCCAGAATTGTTTTTCAAATTAATGAAGGCAAGAGCAAAATCGGGTAGAAAGGATTTTGTTAAGAAAGATTAATATTTATTTTGTATTGAATTTTGTATATAATAACACATTGCTTCCAAAATAGCACAGAATTTCACTTTTTAGCTCACCTGAGCCAAAGGGTCAAGTGAGCTATTCTCATCACTTGGCGTCCGTCGTCCATTAACTTTTACAAATATCTTCTCCTCTGAAACTACTGGGCCAAATGGAACCAAACTTGGCCAAAAGCATAATTAGGGTATCTAGTTTAAAAAATATGTCCGATGATCCCACCTGCCAACCAACATGGCCGACATGGCTAAAAATAGAACATAGGGGTAAACTGTAGTTTTTGGGTTATATCTCAAAAACTAAAGCATTTAGAGCAAAACTGACATGGGATAAAAATGTTCATCAGGTCAAGATCTACTTGCCATGAAATTTTCAGACGAATCGGTCAACCCTTAGTTGGGTTATTGCCCCTGAATTGTTAATTTTAAGGAAATTTTGCAGTTTTAGGTTATTATCTTGAATATTATTATAGATAAAGGCAAACTGTAAACAGCAAAATTGTTCAACAAAGTAAGATCTACAAATAAGTCAACATGACCAAAATCATTGATTGACCCCTTATAGGAGTTTTTGCCCTTCAAAGACGGCATCCATCGTAAACTTTCCTTGAAAGATCATTTCCTCTGAAATCACTGGGCAAATTGGGACCAAAGTTTGATGGAATGGTCCTTGGGTGGTCCCCTTCCAAAACTATGTCTGGCATTCCCGACTTCCAACCGACATGGCTGCTTTTACTAAAAATAGAGGGGATGAATTTGAAAAATCTTCTTCTATGAAACTACAAGGCCAATTCGAACCAAACTTGGCAGTAATGGTCCTTAGGAGGTCCTTAGGAGGTTCTCTTTCAAAAATGTGTCTGATGACCCGGACTGTTAACCAAGATGGCCGCCACAGCCGAACTTAGTTTAACATAGGGCCCTATTGGAAATTCATTGAAAAATCATCTTGTCTGAAACAACTTGACCAATTGGAACCAGACTAGGCAGCAATGGTCCTTAGGAGGTTATATCGGATTTTGTGGACTGTGAACCAAGATGGCCGTCACAGCCAAACTTAGTTTAACATAGGACCCTATGAGAAATTCACTCAAAAATCTTCTTGTCTGAAACTACTAAGCCAATTAGAACTAGACTTGGTAGCAATGGTCCTTAGATGGTCCTCTTTCAGAATTATGTCCGATGACCCATACTGTGAACCAAAATGCCGCTACAGCTGAACTTAGTTTAACATAGGGCCCTTTGGGAAAATTCATTGAAAAATCTTCTTGTCTGAAACCACTTGACATATTGGAACCAGAATTGGCAGCAGTGGTTCTTAGGAGGTCCTCTTTCAGAAATGTGTCGGATTTTGTGGACTGTGAACCAAGATGGCCACGATAGCCAAACTTAATTTAACTCAGGACCCTATGGGAAATTCACTCAAAAATGTTTTCGTCTGAAACTACTGAGCCCATTGGAACCAAAGTTGGCAGCATTGGTCCTTAGATGGTCCTCTTTCAGAATGATGTCAGATCACCTGGATTGTCAACCAAAATTGCCGCCACGGCCTAACTTAGTTAAATATAAGATATGGGAAAATTTATTTAAAAATCTTCTTGTCTGAAACCATTTAGCCAGTTGGAACAATACTAAGCTGTAGTGGTCCTTAGATGGTTCTCTTTTTAAAATGTGTCCATTGACCTGGACTGTCAACCAAGATGGCTGCCACAGCTGAACTTACTTTAACATAGAACCCTATAGAAAAACCAGCCAAATTTACTGCAACACTTAAATTTTTAGTACTGCTCAAGGTGAAAAGTTAAATCCAGGTGAGCGATACAGGCTCTTGAGAGCCTCTAGTTATTGATTTATATGCCAGGGAAACTGTTTGGGACTATATTTAGCTTCCATTTTTAACCAGATTTTCCAGGGATTGTTTAGGCAATGTGAGAGGGGGAAGTCGGACAAATGGTTGTGTACCTCCTAACAGTGGTGGAGGAAAATCTGGGTTAACAGCTCATTTTTTGTTGTGTAGTACATTAGAATTATTTGATAAATATGGAATATTAAAAGCTATAGTGTGGTGTAAGGAAATTAAGCCATCGGTATGGATTTATAGCAGTTATTAATTAACCCCTACTACAAAAACAGCTCTAAATGTCCCCCAAAAAATTAATACTAAAACTAGTTCAACAAAAATTATCTAAACTCCTAAACAAACACGGAGAAAACATTAAAAATTTGACATGCAGTGTTCCCCCCAGGCTTATATACCACAGTGGTATCACTGTGCTATAATTTTTACCACTGTGCTATAAATTGTCAACACTGTGCTATAATTTTTCTCCACTGTGCTATAAATTCTTAGCATAGTGCTATTGATTTTTACCAATGTATATATTTTCTAATTTTTATGCAGTGATCTGTTCCCTTTTACCATAGTTTACATTAGGGACAACCAGAATAATTAAAATCCATTAAAATTCTACATAATAATTTATTATTTCTCATAAATTATCAGAAATATTATTCAAAATTGCATAATTTTTTTCACTACATCAATAGAACGATTCGATACATTTAAGCTATCTGAATTTTTTACCTCTATGCTATTTAAAAGTTCTGGGGAGAACACTGGACATGTTAGAAGAGAACTAAACATCTGTGAGTTTCTTTAATTTTAAACATGTTTTTCTAAATATGGTCCATTATCGTTATCTGCAAAGTTGATGGACTATACGTACAGAGCTCCAGGTAAGCTGCGCTTTTGTGTAATTATGCAATTAAAACTTGATAAAATACAATAAAAAGTATGATCAAGCGTTTGAGGACACATTTTAGCAATTACCAAATAAACAGGAGGACCATACATTTTAACAACAGATAGTGCATTCCAATCTATCTATTTTAATTTTATATTGTTTTTACTTTTAATACTTTATTTGGCGTGAAAAAAGCATTTCTTAAAGGGCGTCAACAAAGCTAGACTATCGGATACTCTCGGGGTCTACCTTAAAGCTTGTCTACCTATTTCAAACAGTGTGGGACCGCCACGGTGGTCGCTTGGTAGCTTGCTCGCCCCGAGTGCGGAAGGTCGCGGGTTCGATCCCCGGCCGGGTCAAACCAAAGACATTAAAATTGGAATTTGCCGCTTCTCCGCCAAGTACGCGGCATCTAGGAGTAAGAGCAAAGACTGGTCGGCTCGGAGTCAGTATAATGTGTCCGAGTGAGGTGATATGTCTTCCTGCGGACAGTTACCTCGTGAGCTAGCACATTAAAAATCCGATTTAGCTTGTCGGTCTAGTACAAAGCAGGGATCATATTCATTATCATATCAACATGTGGTCGTCCTGATATGCACCTGGTTGCCACTGGACGTTAAACAATAATTCATCCATCCATCCATCAAACAGTGTGCTCTGTTGCAGGGAGGAATTAAATTTTAAATATGGTTGGATCTGGTTGCCGTTCATTGGTTTTCATGTCTTTATATATGCCACATTCATAACATGTATCAGTTTAAGTTCATCATAAAATAAAACAAGATAATTGAGCCTGTATAGCTCCCACAATTAATCCATTTTATTTCATATCAAGTTAAAATTGTAATGGACCTTCCAAAGATGCTTCGTACCAAGTTACAGTTCATTTGGCTTTGTAGTTTCAGAAAAGAAATTTTTTGAAATTCTGACCAATCAGCGTAACAAAATCGATGCAGGATGTGACGTCCATACTGTCACGTCTTCCATTGGATGTATCGTCTATACCTTGAAAAGATGTATCGGCCATAGGACAACATCGTCCATCCTTTGTGAAGACGCGTCGTCCATGGATTTTTTTTCGGAAATAAATTTTATCTATAAAGTATTGTGGTATATACATGTAGATGGTTATTATAACTTGTAAATGTATTATGCTGTATTTACATTATTTGTCATGTTTTTATATGTTATACACTTTGAATACGCATTATATATATCATATATAAATGTGGTTTATCTAATAAAATATTTATATGATTTTTTAATATCTTGCATTAATCAAACTGAAAAAATAAAACAAATAAAAATTAATATCCAAAATGGGAGATTAATTTCTGTCATAGTTAAAATAATAAGTTTAGTTTTGAAATATATAAGTTAAAAAACAAAAGTTTGAGATTCATTTTGAAATTTGATAAATGACAGCAAGTGCATACATGTAACGTCAGACAGAACCCAAACTGTACTATCTACCGAAAATGCAACCACTGCACTCATTATACTTTGACCTAAAAGCTCTCATCTTCTGCACATATAGTTAATTTAACAGAATAAAAATTACAGATTTCCGTGTGCTCATTATTCCGAACTATGCATACAAAATTCAAAGCTTCTCTAAGTTGGACTACAGCGATGATGCTCTGGGATTTCAGTGTATCAAATAATAGATATATGAGTACTAGTATTAAATACTACAAAATCATATTTATGTTACAACTATGAAATAATACTTGTTGTATTATTAAATTTTATGCTATAACCACAATGGAATAAATACTTAAAGTATGGACGATACGTCTTTACAAGGTATGGACGATGTGGCGGTATGGCCGACACATCCTATGGACGACGTGGAAGTATGGCCGTCGCGTCTCGAAAGCAATGAAATATGTAAACTTTATAAATCTCCTTCCACAGATGCTTCATAACCAAGTTACAGTTCAGTTGGCTTTGTGGTTTTAGAGGAGAATTTTTTTTTAATTTGTCCAATCATTATCAGAAATAAGAATTTATCATGGCGGCCATATTAGTTGTTCGACCAGAACGAGATGTGTAAAGTTTATACAGGTCCCTCCATATCATAGATGCTTCATACCAAGTTTCAGTTCATTTGGCTAAAAGGTTTCAGGGGAGAAGATCAAAATGTAAAAGTTGTCTTACGGACGACGGACGCCAAGTGATGACAAAAGCTCACATGGCCCTTTGGGTCAGGTGAGCTTACAAAATTCCTTCTATATTTTTGTTACAGAAAGATTGTTTCCTGATGCAGATTTTTTAAAAGTGGGAGTTTACGACCATTTTTCATCGATACTGCCCATTCTGTTGGAATATTCTTCATAACTGTCATGTAACATTTGGGATCTGTATCTGTATCCAATGAATTTCTGCCAATATAGGCACACCTCCGGATTTGGAGTAACAAGAAAAGTAATTCCAACACCACTGTAGTCAATGAATTCCAACACCACTATAGACAATGAATTCCACCATCAGTATATTTACACTTCAAATAATAAGTACACAGTTCACGATTTCATATAAAATACTTATTTATGTAACAGGTAAGAACTGTCTAGTAACTATTTTAACACCCAGTCAAATATTGTTATTTTTCACTGTAAATTCAATCTCTGACCATGAAAACTGGTTTCCGGCACATTTTGCTGTCTTGCCCTACTCACAGTGCAATGCAAGAAAAAATATTTTTCCTAGAAACTTGTCTTGCCATAATATATCCACACACCAATTTTGAAGAAATTCTGTTGACCCGCCTTGTGGACCATTTTGCATGGTTTTCTCGTAGACTGGGTGTTAAATACAATTTTTAGTTAGTCTAGGCGATCTGCAAATACTCAAAGCGACCTATCTATTTAACTTTAATGTTCATTTTCCTCCTACAACTTAACATGCCCATTCTTGCAAGTAATTCGTATCTCTTATTGTGTAAGTTATAAATAAGTTGTCTACACAGAGGTTCTATTTTACTGCTGATATCTATTTCTACTTCATCTCTTTTAGCATATTGGAATGGATTAATAATTAGTTGCATAATGTTTAGCTGTGCGTTAGTATATTGCAAAGCAGGTAGGTCACTACATTTACATATTATATTTTTCAGTATGGGTGCTCGGATTTGGTCTAAAGCTTTACAACACAGCAGAAAGTGTGTTAAAGTTTCTTCAGCCTGATTACACAGTTTGCACATTGGATCTACGTTGTTTTGATTGTAAGCTGCTCTATTTGTCTGTAGAATGTAAGTTCCAGTTGCAACCTTTACTCTGATTGGTATTCTGTTGATATCTCTTTGATTAGCACTGTTTGTAATGGCCAAGGGGCGAATTTTCCCAATTTTATATGATGATATATATATTTCATGCTGGAATAGTATTTTATTTCTTCATTTATTCTTGATGTCCAGTATTTATGTACAGCTGTTGTAATCATTTTCTTCCATTTGCCTTTTGATAGTTCATTACAGAGTAGTGTTAGTGTGTCATGTAATTCATATTTGATACATATCTTTTTCATTTCAATAAACCAGCTGTTACTATCCAGACTCTTAATCTGTAGTTGTCTTTCTGTCAGCCTCCAATCGGTTGAGGTTTTATTTGCTCTTGTTATTTTATCAAACATTGTTAGGATTTTAAGATGTATTTCTGCTTCAATAGGTTTTAATCCTGAAATTAGGTACACAGCAGGGTCAGCAACATTAATATTTAATGAGAGAATTTGTTTTAGTAGCTTTTTGTATTGGAGTTGTATATCATCCAATATTTTGCCTTTTGGTATTACAATTTGAAGGCCGTATGTTAGAATTGGTAGGATGTAAGTTACCAACAGTACAATTGATGTCTCTGGATTAAGTCCATTCTCCCCGTGTAGACCAGTACCCAATTAAACTGTAGATAGCTCTTCTTGTTTTTTTTTTCATGTTCTCTTCAACAGTTGATTGTGCAGAATTAATCTGAGATCTTGTTATTCCAATACGTGTAGCTTTGTCCACAACTGGCATTATAGTATCATTCAATTTCCAAAATCCTTTATTGGTTTCTATAGATTTGGCCTTGCTTTTTACAGGTAAGATTACACTTTTGGAAGGTTGTAGCTGGTATCCTTCACGCTTACTGAAATCTACGGCAAAGTCTACCATCGTTTGATCGAAAGGTGATAGCAGTAAATCGACCATGGAAACGAGAAGGTTACTGTGTTACTTATTTTTTTCATTTTGTAATATATTTTCTATTTCAATTTTACAAATTATCAAGGATGTGAATATTCTCACAGATAATGAGATAGATAAAAATAAACAATTTTATACATTTCAATCTTGTGATTAAGGCTGTGAACTTTGAATTTACTGTGTTTTCGGTGGTGTTCGGCGAACCCGAACGACATGAAAACGTGATCGTTAGTTTCCGTGTACGCATTTTGGTCATTTCTTATTAATTTGGATGACAATCGGCTTCGGTAGTTTCCGTTTTTTAGTTTAAACATAATTATTTGAACATATTGTAGTACGGAAAAGAAAAGTACAGATAAATGTGGCTGGGGCATATAGATTTACCCTTGTCCGTCCGTACGTACGTCCCGCTACGGTTAACTTTTGCGTTTAGCCCCCTTTCTCAGAAACCTATAGTAATATATAAATGATATTTCACCACTACAGTCCTTTTGTATAGTACAACGCAGTTCACGAACACTTGGGTCGCTATGACCTGCACTTCATGCTTCAGTGACTTTGGTTAAGTTTTGCGTTTAGCTCCATTTCTCAGACACCTATAGTAATATATCAATGATATTTCACCACTACAGTCCTTTTGTATATTACAACTTAGTTCAGCAACACTTGGGTCGCTATGACCTACATTTCATGCTTCAGTGATTTTGGTTAAGTTTTGCGTTTGGGTTCATATCTCAGAAACCCATAGTAATACACCACTACAGTCCTCTTGTATAGTACAACGCAGTTTAGCAACACTTGGGTCGCTATGACCTACATTTCATGGTTCAGTGACTATAGTTAAGTTTTGCATTTAGGTTCATTTCTCAGAAACCTATAGTAATATATCAATGATATTTTACCACTACAGTCCTCTTGTATAGTACAACGCAGTTCAGCAACCCATATTGTTTTTAGGGCGGGGCATCGTGTCTTATAGACACATTTTCTAGTTGTTATTTATTTAGTGAAAAAACGTTTTAGTCATCTGTAAGTTTCAGTTCCTGCTAGGCTAGCACCATGTGTGTTCTCTTGGCTGGTAGTTATACAAGTTTGTCCCTTCAGCAGATGCAGCATGTACGTCAACCCCATCTGGCTATCCATAACTTGTCGTCGTACTCAGGAATATGTTAGTTACATTATTTATCAAATAGTATATGTATTTTGTTGTGGTAAATCAACCTTCTCCCATGATTACAAGGCTAAATCACCCAACAAATGTCTGCTGGAGGGGGTGAAAAAAAACAAATAAAAAAGAGTGAACCTGAAATCACAAAGTAAATTGAAAAACCTTTCAACCATTTTATTAAAAAAACACAGGAGTAAAATACCCAATTAATGAAATCTTATCTGGAGCTCTGGACTATTTCTAAATAGATTTTCCAGAGAACGGTTTGGTTGGGAGGTCAGACAATCAAAACAGTGATGGACGAATATCTGGTTTGCTGTCATTTTGACATACAAAACTTCAACTGATCATTTGTCTATGTAAAATAAGATAATATTTTTTTATTTATTGTAATACAGTTTCAAAATAATTCAATAAATTTTTTTATATACTTTTTACAGAAAATGATTAAAATCAAGATAACATTAAAAATAAAAATGAGTAATAACTGTAACAGTGAACTGTTACGAAGTCTCCCAAACGAAGTAACTGATATTTCGAATGCCTTACATTGTATTCATTAAATTATTTGTTTTTCAGAGACTGTGAATAGTATAAGGCACATCTAGAAACATTGATCTTTCATACTTTAAAACCTCAGAACCATATCTCTGACGGTTATTGAGAGGTCGAACGAACAAAATCGGAGAGGAAGAAAAACAATGTTCGATAAAAATCGCAAATCAAAATCTATAAGTCTCCCACTTTGTTTGGGAGACTTAAAAATAAGTCGAAATCTGTATGTTTGTTGAGAGATGCATTTTACAGTGGCTGTAAAAGAAATCCAGAAAAGGAATTGTATAGCTCATTTCTCAATCCAAATAAACGATGACCAGAATAATACTCGATGTTAGCAGCTCTCATCCACACAAGATCATTCTTCTCCAGGGAAACAAGTATCGTCTGACTAATTGGTGAGGAATGGCCATCTTGCGTATAAAAGCTTACAAGCAGATCACCATTCTTAACCATTTCGAGGTGCTCATCATCTGGAGATTTATTAAAAGCAGTTGCAGACAGCAAATAAAGTCCCTTAACCGGTGCAATCATATGTCCATGGCGATGATCATAGGCGCTCCCAACATCGGTGATAAGTTTGTCATACTGTACAGCTTGGTTTGGTCCTAGTGTCAGATGATGTGTTAAGACTGCCGTAAATGCCACGGTACTTGTATTATCTGAAATTCATTATACATTTACCTAATATTACCCAAACCCAACTTTTTGTAAATAGAATTAAAACTTTCACCAGTTGTATATTCTATGCGTAAATATTGGAAAAGAGAATGTGAAAGAGGATACGGAATAAGTTATACTGATGGGCTATAGGGTTAATTTTGTGCAACGTTTTTTGGCAGTTTTTATTTCCTGACTGTGCTGATAGATCGTTATTCACACTGTTTCGTGCAAACTGAGAAAAAATGCAGCGTGCAGGTCAAATTTTTATTTTTCATTCATCGTGAATAACATAATAACGTGTTTATATCCCCCATGTACGACCCTTTTATACCATCAATTGTACAAAAATGTCATCAATATAATTTACAAATCTAACAATATCTGATGTTTAATGTAATTATTTTACCGGTATTCTTGTTAGAATCGCGATTTACCATGCATGTACTTTTTTAAAAATACATGTACCATTTTTGACCACTACACAAGTTTTTGCCCTTTAAAGACAGCATCCCACGTAAACTTTCCTTTAAAGATCTTCTCCTCTGAAACCACTGGGCCAATTAGGACCAAACTTTGGTGGAATGGTCCTTGGGTAGCCCCCTTCCCAAATTATGTCCGGCATCTCCGACTTCCAACCGATATGGCTGCTGTTACTAAAAATAGAAAGGGGGGAGTGAATTTTAAAAATCTTCTGCTATGAAACTACAAGGCCAATTGTAACACAAATTGGCAGTATTGGTCCTTAGGAGGTTCTCTTTTAGGATTATGTCCTATGACCCGGACGGTTTACCAAGATGGCAGCCACAGCCGAACTTAGTTTAACGTAGGGCCCTATGGGAAAATTCATTGAAAAATCTTCTTGTCTGAAACCACTTGACCAATTAGAACCAGACCTGGCAGCAATGGTCCTTAGGAGGTCCTCTTTCAGAAATGTGTCCGACTTTGTGGACTGTGAACCAAGATGGCCACCACAGCCGAGCTTAGTTTAACATTTTATTTTATAACACAATTAATGAACAAAAGAAAGTAGGTAAACGTTTATAATTTGAATAAGATAATATATATGTGTTTACAATGCTTCAACATACCATTATCAAGTAGAAATCGCCTTTTTTCATACTGATTAGCGTTTTTAATTTTAATATTCTGGTTTTGCTGAAAACCTATTTCCGTCCGACCATTCCTTGTAAGCTGATCCATTTGATGCTTCAGAATGATATTTTCTGCTTCTAACTTGTGGATTGCGGAATAAAGATTGGTGGTAACAGAACTATGAATATGCTCATTTTTTTCGATCTGTTCTGCAAAATTATTGAAAGAAGCAATTATTATAATAGTATAAATCTTAGAGGACAGATACAAAAACATTAAACACGGTTTGAATCAAATTAATTAAATTAAATTAACTAAATGAGATATCTTATAAACTAATTGTGATATCCTAATAATTAAATAAGGTAGTTAAAATAGTTAAAAAGATATCTTATAAACTATATAAGATATCTTTTATATAGTTTATTATAAAGATATCTTACAAACTAAATAAGATATCTGATTAAAGTATATAAGATAATTATCTTATTAATTTCAAATTAAAGAAGATATCTTATAAACATTACAAGATATCTTATATACTTTGTACGATATCTTATTAACTTCATAAGATATCTTATTAACTTCATAAGATATCTTGAAATTGAATAAATATAAAAACGGCTTGCCATAACACGGAGCATTAAGTCACACTGCGAAACCATTTCTAAAACATTAAGGACATGTATCTCAAAGTAAGAAATGTAACCGTAAGCACCAAATCTCTGACACCAAAACTGTTTTCCGTAATACATTAATAACACACAGAAAGCCCCGACTTTACTTTCAACATTACTATAAAAATCTAATTGGGTTTCTGTAGGTGGCATTATAATTTTATCAATAGAAAGATTCCTGAAAGTTGGGAAAAGTTAACCCCATGAGATGAAATAAGAGGAACCCCACAGTGACCCAATATTATTAAGCAAAAGCTTGCGTGAAGTAAGACAATACAATATTCTTTTATTGCCCATAGAAAGGCGTCCTTACGGGCAAAATTATCTTTTTTGCTGCACATAGATAAACTGTTAACCAAAGTCTTTGAATTGCCAACAAATACGGACATTTAGTTCAATGCTGTGACTGAGAGAGACCTGTTGTGACTTGGAGGAACTAGATGTGATTTGGAGGAATCAATTTTTAGAAAATTTAGTAGTGCATTAATATTTGTACTATATCGCAACAGTGGTGGTATACTGGAATCACCTTGTTCGTCCGTCCGTCATTCCCTCCGAAACTTCTGTCACTACAATCTCTGCTTTGAGGTAAGGTATACGTATTAACTTCATAGAATAGAACAGAATACCTTATTAAATCCAAACCTCAGGCCCTCTCTGGCATATCATACATGAAATAACAATATATACATTCTACTAAGTTTGAAGACTGGATTGAAACAGTAGGAGGAGTTGATGACACAAATCGGTACCCTCCTTAAAGAATGTTGCTAAAAACTGACTTAGTTTCACAATCCGGAAATTCCGCAAAAATCTTCCAAAATGTATCCATAATAGGAGGTACATATGTCCAATAAATATACAAACATTCTATCAAGTCTGAAGACTCTGGATTGGAAACTGTAGGAGGAGTTGATTACACAAAATACGTACCCTCCTTAAAGAATGTTGCTAAAAATTGACTACATGCAAATTTCACAATCCGGAAATTCCGCAAAAATCTTTTAAATGTATCCATAAAAGGAGGTGCATGTATACAAAAACACTCTTTGAAGGCTCTGGATTGAAAACTGCAGTAGGAGTTGATTACACAAAATAGGTACCATACTTTGCTCGCCCCTCCGCCAGACATTCACAATACCATAACCCGGATTTCACTTCGTGTGAACCGGCCAAAAATTTGTATTTATTATTATTGCTAAATAATTGTTAGCTATCGGGTATTTTTCAAAACAAGATTCGTATGAATACAACCTGGTGACCATAGTAACTGGAAGACGTTGGCAGAATATGATGAAGTTAACCAGTATTTTAAGCGTTTTGAAAATTAAAGAAACAGCGTCTTACATTATGACTCGTTGATTATCGGATTTCTCTTACGATTATCTTGCCAAGACTCGTTCATAAAATTCCGTAATTTAACTATCTCGATTGGAGAAATCCAATAATCCACTCGTAACAATGTATGAAGCTAAATAGGCAAGATTATCAGGATTATGGATATACATGTGCAAATGCATATATAACGTGTTGATATGGTGCATCATAGTTGTTTTTCGAGAATTTATTCCAAGCACTAGAGCTCGAAAAAGGCAACCTTAATTAACGGACTAAATGTATATTTATAAAAATAACAATTACTAGTATTTAAAAAACAGCCCGATCCAGTAAGACACCTAAAATATTTCCCAGTCAGATTACTTCGAAGAGACTTTGAAGACTTGCATGTGTGAATCTACAAGACACCATTACTTAAACTGATGCAGCTATTGCTAACAACACAGTCTTGCAAGTACTTATACGCAGATCACAGTATTCTTCCGTAAATGGCTATTTACAGTGGAAGATGACCATGGAAAATCTTTGCACGGGCATTCGTTTTTAAAATTCAGCGTGTTTTCTATGGTTACGCTGCGCTCCACTCGGAAAAGACGTGAATTTTAAAAACTCGTTGAAGATTTTCCAGTCTCCACTTTGAACATGTTGAACTTGTGTAAGATCCTATTATACACGATCACTCTTTTATGATGTTGTTCTTGAACCTAGTTTATTCTTCTTACCTTTAAGTTGTATAACTTGCATTTTCAGCTGTTTGACCACGCCTTAAAAAAGAAAATTGTGTAAAAACACTCAACCACTTGGCATTCTAAAACAACTTCACTTTACTTTAAATGTTTACTGTAAAAAGTATCATAATTTTTAATTTTGCTGCCCAGTAGCACTTATGCACACACACACACACACACACACACACACACACAAAATAATAATAAGAGTACAATTACTCTTAAACCGACTCCAGTATAACTTACGAATGATATAACTCTTGAAATATTTTGTGAAAAGGGTTTTGTCAGTTGAGTTGCTTTGATTGATTGGTTTGTCTAGCCTGACGTCATTGTTGACCTTTCATGTTATCCATGTTGTTGTTTATTTTTCTGTACATCACTCGACTACTTCAATGGTTTTTTTTATCTTTCTTCCAATTCCATATATCTGTACGAGTGTATTGAAGAAAAAGTATTGCCACTAATACGGTAGACGTATATTTCAGATTTAATAAATCTTCATTACTTTCAATATGCTTAGTATATATACAGTAAATATAATTTAAGGACCTTATAACAAAATATGTACTGAAAATTAGTGAAATGTCATGTCATTGTATGAAGCTAATGTCGAGATTTCCTTCTCCTTGGTCATGTTGGTACTTTTTAGTTTGCAGAGCTTCCTCGTTTTGAACACATGACACAAAATCAAGTAAAAGTACATGCACAAATGCAAGTGAAATAACACACCTGAACATCTTGAAACGCATCCATATATATGCGATCGAGATATGTGGAAATTAATACAGCTGACGTTTAACATGATAACATAAATCTATATATAGACGACCATTGCCAGTGCTCGGTAATATTAAGGTTTGTGTTAATATTCAGCCATCAGACTTGTTGAAAATAAAATCATTTTTGCTTTCATTCATCTCCGACCTATTTTATGGATCCTCCCAAAGTCAGGGTTTTGTATCAACGTTCGTTCCTACAAACCCCTGACATCACACATTCATATTTTGCGTGTCGAACATATCGCCGCCTGGTGTGTGACCTAGACAATTCTATCTATTTTTATCAGAAAAAAATCCAAATGGGAACCTAACCCCTACATCAAGAAAATATAACTTGTTTGAATTCATTTCTATTAGCTCACCTGACCAAAGGGTGAGCTATTGCCATCACTTGGCGTCGTCGTCGTAGCTTTCATCCTCTGAAACCACTAGGCCAATTGGAATAAAATTTGGCAGCAATTATAACTTTTTCAGAATTATATCTGATAACCCCTCCCGTCACCCAAGATGGCCACCAGAGCCGAACATAGTTAAAGATCTTCTTGTCTGAAATGACTTGGCCAATTGGACAAAACTTGGCAGCAATTGGTCCTTAGTTGTCCTCTTTCAGAATTGTATCCGATGACCCTGCCATCATCCAAGATGACCACCAGAGCCGAACATATTTGAACATAGGACCCTATGGGAATCTTCTTTTCTTAA
Organism: Mytilisepta virgata; assembly: GCA_028015205.1. Lineage (NCBI taxonomy): Eukaryota > Metazoa > Mollusca > Bivalvia > Mytilida > Mytilidae > Mytilisepta > Mytilisepta virgata. The sequence continues at coordinate 76,696,174 of CM051521.1, forward strand.
ACGACTTGGCCAATTGAAACAAAAAGGCAGCAATGGTCCTTAAATTGTCCTCTTTCAGCATTATATCCGATGACCGGTCCCGTCATCCAAGATGGCCACCACAGCCGAACATAGTTTAACATAGGACCCTATGGGAAATTTACTTAAAGGTATTGTCTGAAATGACTTGGCCAATTGGAAAAAACTTGGCAGCAATGGTCCTTAGTTGTTCTCTTTCAGAATTGTATCCGATTACCCTGACCGTCATCCAAGATGGCCACCAGAGCCGAACATAGTTTAACAGAGGACCCTACGGGAAATTTACTTAAAGATATTCTTGTCTGAAACGACTTGGCCAATTGGAACAAAAGTTGGCAGCAATGATCCTAAGTTGTCCTCTTTCAGAATTGTATCCGATGACCCCACCCGTCATCCAATATGGCCGACAGAGCCGAACATAGTTTAACATAGGAACCTATGGGAAATTTACTTAAAGATCTTGTTGTCTGAAACCAATTGGCCAACTATAATAAAACTTGGCAGCGATGGTCTTTAGTTGGTCCTCTTTCAGAATTATTTCCGATGATCTCATCCGTGATTCAAGATGGCCGCCACAGACGAACATAGTTTAACATAGGACCCTATCGGAAATTTACTTAAAGATCTTCTTTTCTGAAACGACTTGGCCTATTAGAACAAAACATGACAGCAAAGGTCCTTAAGTAGTCCTCTTTCATAATTGTATCCGATGACCCCACCCGTCATCCCAGATGGCCGGAAGAGCCGCACATAGTATTACATAGGACCCTATGGTTTATATGTCGAGTCGGACATGTTTCTGAAAGAAGATTTGTTTAATTAATTTTCATTTTGAGGATCAAAATTATCCCAACCTTTAATAATTTTTTCCAAAGGAATGAAGAGTGCCTATGGTGCACATTGACAAGACAGAAAGGTTACATTTCTGAAAATGAACCAACTAAGGATCATTAATACCAATTTTTGTATTTGGACTAAGGTCTAAGGTTTCAGAGCAGATCCGCAAGCCATTTCTCAATGGTCCATATGCTTAACTGTCGAAAGACGGCTGCTACCAAGTGTGATTCAAAATAGCTCAGTAGTTTCAGATAGTAAGATCGCATGGACTTTTAAAATGTACATGTTAGGCGGATACATTATACTTCAATTCTAATACACTGAACCGCAAAAGAAACGTCGCACAAAATGACATGTTCACATACATTTATTTCAAAGTGACATTTATATATTTTAAATTAATTTTTACAAAATTTAATGAATGATTTACAGTCTTTTGGTTACAATGTTCACAAAAACGTCACAATTGTCGCAACGTCACATGTTTTCAATGCTGTGCTCCCACGTCCGTTAATAACGTGTATGTCCTCCACCGGCACCAATTACTGCGGCACATCTTCGGTACATGGAGTTGATGAGCCGATTAATAAACGCCATCGGAATACGTGCCCATACTCTCTGAAACGCTTGTGAAAGTTCAGCTGCAGTTGTCGGACTTGGCTGCTCATTATTCAACCGTCTTTGAACTTCGTCCCATAAATGTTCAATAGGGTTTAAATCTGGACTCAAAGCCGGCCAATCCATAACATTAATGTTATTCTGCTGTAGGAAGTCTCTTGTGGCTCTTGCTGTATGCGCACGTGCATTGTCCTGTTGGAAAGTCTTGTTTTGATGACGTGCGAAATGGGGCTGAACATGGGGTGTCAAGACTTGGTCGATGTAACGGGCAGCTGTTACGCCATTTCCTCTGCCTGGGCCAAGGTTCTGAAAGATGACTGGACCAAGTTTAACGTTAAGGCCGATTCCACCCCATACCATGATGCTAGGTCCTCCCCACGCGTCTGTTTCCAGAATGCAGCTGTCTTCGTAACGTTCCCCGCGTCTTCTCCACACTCTGGTTCTGCCATCGGCTGTTGAAATGCAGTAACGGCTTTCGTCAGAGAAGATGATGTTACGCCATTGTCGATTTCGCCAATTCTGTCGCTGAGTGGCCCACTGAAGACGAGCTTGACGGTGTCGAGGAGTAAGAATAGGTCCTCTTGCTGGACGGCGACATCTCATGTTTCTAGCAGCTAATCGCCGACGAACCGTATCATCACTTATGGGTCGTCCATGTGTTCCAACAGTGTTTCTGGCAGTTTCGGCAGCTGGGGTGAACCGATTCATCAAATGGTGACGAACAATGCCTCTATTCTGTCTAGGGGTAGTGACTTGGGGTCTACCATTCCGTGGACGGTCATTTGTGCTGTTTGTTGCATTGTACCGTGTCCGTAGACGTTCAATTGTTCGAACAGCACAGTTGAAGTCGTTGGCAATAACTCTGGCAGATTGCCCAGCATCCAATCGACCAATGGCCTGTTCTCTCTGTTGTGGAGTCAGACGTGGCATAGCTTCTGTGTCAACACTGATACTAACACTCTTTAATTTTCTCCGGCCTTTTATACCCATAAAGGAGCATGAATTTCACGAACATTTAAGATTTAAGAAAAATTACCGCCAAGTGTGTCCCACGAGCGGTTTTAGGTACGGTCGCTCTACGATATCAACTGAAAATTATTCAACCGAAAATTTAATTCACAGGTAATTTAATCTTACCTGGTGATGTAATCGTAATACTGATTATATAAAAATCATTAATTAATATTTATTTTGAATTTTGCTAACATTTTGAAAAAGCGACGTTTCTTTTGCGGTTCAGTATATCTTAGGGAGCACCAATTTTTTATTTATTTGGATGGACAAAGCAAGGGCGTGATCTTTCATCCATGAAACTGCTTTTTTTAGAGAACAATCATAAATTTATTTTAAAAAGATTAAATGCTGAAACCAGCAGCTATGAGAACCTTAGCTAGTCTTACAGTTAAAAGGTGCAAAATTTGACCCCACTTTTAAATTGTTTATGGTCCATTGGCAATAAATTATAACTGGTGTCCATTTGGATAGAATAAGCGGACACTATATATAAAACAGAGAATTTTCCAGTTTTGCATATGGAGTGGGCTCTGACGTCTAATGGGCCAATGCAATTCTTAACTAGACCGTCAGATAAATTAAATATTATGCAAATATGGCACTGAAATGACTACAATATGTGCTTTATTGACCACCCACTTTCAACAGAAATATTGCTCACGGTCATTATTGATTTAAACATGATACTGCACTATATGACATTTGTGATGAAATTTCAGCTGCAATAGGAAGAACAGTGTTGATGTCCATCTTTGGCTGACTGGTTTTGCCAAAATGCGCAATGAAGGTTTTTTTAGGTAAATATTTTTCCATGGGGCTTTGGGTGGTTAGGAGGGTCATTGGATACAATTCTGAAAGAGGTCAGTCTAAGGAGGTCCCATTGCTGCCAGGTTTGGTTACAGTTGGCTTAGTGATTTCAGACAAGAAAATCTTGTGAATTTTAATTGGGTCCTATGTTAAATTAAGTTCGTCTATGCCGGCAATACAGGTCATCGTATACAACTCTGAGAGAGGACCCCCTCAATACCATTGCTGCCAAGTTTGGTTCAAATTGGCTAAGTGGTTTCAAACAAGATCTTTAAGTGAATATTCCCTTAAGGACCCAGGTTAAACAAGTTCGCCTTTGGCGACCATCTTGGATGTTGGTGCGTCATTGGATGCAACCCTGAAAGAGAATCACCTAAGGGCCATTGAGTTTGGTCCCAATAAGTCTTATGGTTTCAGGCAAGAAGATGTTTAATTGAAATATCCATTGTTAACATAAATTCAACTAAGGCGGGCATTTTTGATAGTGGTCTGGATCTTCAGATACAATTCTGATTGCTGCTAAGTTTGCTTTCAATTCGCAAGGTCGTTTCAGAAAAGAAGGTCTTCATTGAGTCGTATGAATGCGTATAACAGTTTTCATCAGTTTTTATATATGACGTTATGAATTAATGGTCTACGTTCAGCAACCTGGTAGCTGACCAGTTTGCTTGGTTCCAATTCGCTTGGGGGTTTAAATAAATAGATATCTGTACGTCTTTGACTCCAACCCTCATTTATTTTTCATTAAATAGTTATATATTAATATAAAATTTTCAAATATGATAAACATAAAAACAACATTAATGTCGAATAAAAATAAATCATCTGTTCAAAAAAATTGTACTCCATTTCTTTATTGCCCTCCCCCTTCTTTCTTTGAAAATTTCTAAAGTAACAGAAGCAATAAGATGTTGTTAATGAATATGACTACCTTCTTAAATGTGTCTGTGGTTGATTAACTCCCCCTTTGGTATTTGAAAAAAAAACTCTTTTGTTGAGCTACCAATGGAATAGCCTAAGACTAGATCCTTACAAAATGTACCTCATGACCAGAATATGCTCAAAACGGTTTGTTAATAGACTAGTGTCACTCAATATTAAAACATATTAGGGGGTATTAACTGCATTTTCGCATCCCCTTATATTTTATACCAATTTTGACCCTTCAGAAATTTATCAAAGCTGACCATATTAAGTTTCGCAGAAAGAAATAGATGGAGATATTCCTTATGACCCATTGAGCCTGTGCTGCCCTTCAGGAAAGGTTATATATAATTATCTGATTAACTTAATCGTAACAACTTTTATGACCTCCAGACCATCCATATATGTTTCATCTGAAATTTTATTTCTTTGGCAAATAAATCAGTTTCAAAGAAGATTTTAAAATTTTGACCAATCGTAATCAATTATTAGTAATTCTGCCATGCCAGATAAAATCAGCCAAGTTAACATCTCTTTTTTCATATCAAATTTGAATTAATTTGGCCCCACACAGCATAGAATATATGAACATTTATTTTAGTTTATTTATCCAAGGCATTTCATAGGAAAAGATTGTTGACCATTAGAAACAACTGTATGATACTGTCCCTATGTTACTGGTTAGAGTGGGAGAAAAATAAGGACCCTCTCTTATGTGAAATTTAAGTTCACCTGGTAGACCCTACTGACCGAGAAGGAGGTTTTAATGTTTACCATTCAGAAACAAGCATTCATCGGTACTAGTACTATGTTACAATCAAAATAGAACAAAATAAAGACACTTTGTAGCTCTAGACCATCCACAGTCTGATTCATATGAAGAGGACAAATATACATAAAGGAGCAAATAAAAAAAAACGCAATCCATTACACATACAAACCCGGGAAGAAAAATAAATACTGAAGACCAAAAAAAAACAATGAAAAACACGAACTCCTATAAAAACCAGGAGTGAACTCAGTTGCTCTGGAAGGGTAATCAGTTCCTGCTCCGTATACGGCACCCGTCGTGAAGTTCAACAAAGTAAATCCGTAGGTAGTCACAAATCGGTGGAAGTACATAAAATGTTACGACAGTGGGAACAGATCTAACATCATCTTAGATATTGAAAATATTACTTCATTTAGCCTTTAATTACAGTTCATGAGCAGATCCCTCCAACTGTAACAAGCTAGAAACAGGTAGTGGATATTGCTACAATGTTTGTTGTATGACTGGGATGAAATAAGATAACTTCAAAGATGACATTCTGCACATAAAGTGTTAAATAAATTAATGAAAATAACTCGCATGCATGGCCATTTGGGCCAGCTGAGCTAAACAATAGTTTTTTTTTTTATTATTATTATTTGAGTATTTATGTGTTTCATAATACCATCATCCAATGCTTATAATATCTATCTAAATAACAATTTAGTTGACTCGAATACTTTTCATATCACACCTATTATCAGCCATAGGTCAAGATATCAGCCCGAGAGCCGCCAGACTCGAGGGATGATTTTGACCATGGGCTGATAATGGGTCTGTTATGAATAATGACATGTTATGATATTTTTATCATTTACTTCAACATTGGTGTTTTATAGGTTTCCATGAAAATTCTTATCTCAATGATTTCAGTTTCATTGCCGTATTACCGAATATCCTCAAGGCGCAGCAAATCGTCAATTGTCCCTCATCCATTTACATGATATAGTCAAAATATTTTGTCACTTAATGGTTTTCTGTTTGTATTAACATTTTTGAGCGAATTGATATAATTCACAGTTTCGTCCCGCTATCGTGTGCCGTGTGTCTGTGTGCTAGCTTTAGAATCGATTACAGAAACGACTGATTTATAACGCGATTACGGATTAGGGGTGTGATATAAAATGGAAGCAGTTGATATAAACCGGAAACAGTTGATATCAAAGTCTTATCATATATTTGGTACTAAATACAGGAGTTTTTAATATATGATAAAGCCAATGATGTTGGTCAGTATCTGACGTCTATGACGTCATACCCTTTATCGCATAGCTTTTTTCATTTTTTTGTTCAATTTTATTTTTTTTTTTTTTTGGGGGGGGGGCGAATTTTTTTGTTTTTTGTTTGGGGAGTCAAATTTAAAAAAAAACAAATATTCATATTTTCCCCGTTATTTGACTTTTTTCACCCCCCTTTTTTTTAATTTTTTTTCTCACAAATATCTTCCTCAATCAATTTCATTTGTGGCAGTAGACTTTAATCTGGAAAATTTGAAGTCCTCTGTTTAAATATATGATAAACTGTATAATACATGTAAAAATCTGTATCACATGCTGTAATCAACCTCGACCAATATCATGCATTATTTTTACCATGCATTATTCTCTATACATTATACAGTTAACTGATGCTTCCGAAGAATTAATCTGGATTTATATTTGACAACAAGTATCAAAATTTGTTTGGAAAGTACAAAACGCATCCCATTCTGACACAATACTCTAAAATATCACGTTTTACTGAGACAGAAATCAAAAATTGATTTACCCACTGCATTGCTACATGAAAATGGAAGATGCATATTATATATCAACAATTTCATATACCGTCATGCCCGTTCTAAGGGAAACAACTAATCTTATTATGTCATACGTGCAAGTTAAATTGTACTATTCAGTTAGAAAATTCTTTATGACATGCTTTTTAACAGTCATAGCAATGAGTATAAAATTTTAACAACAACAAGACACCCCCCCTTCCCACCCCTTCACAAAAAGCAACAACAAAAAGAAAAACGAGAACAAATTTGTTTTTGTTCATAATATAATCAACTGGTTTCAAAATATTGACCCATACTGGTAATGAGACTGATGACTTTTATTTTTTATGTTCTGGACATAAAAACTGAACTGATTGATAATTACTGAATTCAGTGTACTAGGTGATTATGGAGTTTATAAGATTTTAAATGTTTCATTTCCCCAAGACTATATTTTTTTCTCTAAAAACACTTAAAATGAACTAATAAATGACCATGATGATAGTATTCTGAACAGGAATTACTTTTTATGTTATTTTTTAGTTTAAACTTACTTTAAAGGAAAATTTACTACACAATGTATTCTGATTTCCTACCTCTTGAGATAGAAAATAAACATATATTTGTTTCGTAAGATGAAACGGAAATTTGTCCACTTATATCTCAATTATCATCTTGAATTTCCTTCATTAGTCATAAAGATGGACAAAATAGAATCGTGGTACAAGTGTAGTGATAAAATCAGTTCCTTATTTCTACTAAAAAAGGAAATATGATTTTATTTCATGTACTCCCTGTACCCATCCCTCTTAAGTAGAAAAACCTAAGCACAACTTACATATTTGACATCACAAAATCACAAAATTCACGACATTCGTTCCTATTTCTTGCCTATCCTAGGTAAAAAAAAAAAGGTCTTTTCACCACCTCAGATATATCCAAATGAAGATCAATGGTATATTGACAGTCCAGTGGGAGTCCAAAAAACGCCAACCACAAAGAAGCTCAAAATGTCATGCTTCTTGTCTTCGTTCTTTTTCGATTCACCCCTGCTTCGAATATCCCTTTGATATTTCTTGACTTTACTTACGAACAAACCAATCACTGAGTGCATCGACCGTCACCTGGTTATACTATGCGTGAATCTAAAAGTTAATCTATGAAAAAAAATGAACAATTCTCAAATGCGATTCGGGGATACAAAATAACATCCAAGGACCAATTGAAAAATGCCAGTGATATTTTAGACAAAAATACCTTTTCCAAAGCCATTATTTTTCATTAGAAAGACCAAACATTTATTTTTTTATTATTAATTCATAAATGTATTTATTTTTTTCATTTTATTCATTTGGTTCATCACCAGGGTCAAGTGTCTCTTGCAGTTAGGTTAGATTGTTAGGAAAGAAACTGTTGAAAGAGTTCGGACTGAATATTACCCACATACACACATACATGTATCTCTAATTGTTTTTTTTTTTTTTTTTTTTTTGCACATCCATCTATTTTGATCAAGATTTTACAGTCACTCTAATTTTCGACTCAGTAAGAAATTCATATTAAACAAAAATCTTTAGTTAAGAGTGAACATTCAAAGTGAATTCGTCAAAATGATTATTTATTTCGAAAATATTCTAAAATATCATTAATGTTATGCAAAAGTATAACAATAATAAATGAGTTATTCGTTGTAGGTGTACTCAGTAAAAATCTAACTATTCATTTTGAACACAGAAAAGATGAAGAAATATATAAAGTTGCAAATAGTAGGAAACTTAAATGAATTTATATAATAAAGGAAAAGAATAGTAGTAATCCGAGCTAATTGCTTGACCACTTGTGGTACGTATTATCTAATTGGCATTTACCAACATGTTTTAACCTGTAGCCTGTTCTTATAACAACCAACAGATCATTGCAACTGACACATGTGACACGTCTGTATTTAAATGTCTGTAGTATTTGAAAAAAGCTAAAAGAATATACTAATCTTTTCAACCGAGTGAAATATTTTGATGTACTAATAAGAAGGATTATTTACAGTAAAGTATGAATGTCATTTGAATTTTGTTTATTCCAAACAAAAATAAAAAAAAACTTGTCTATATTATTCATCATGGTAGAATAAAGCAGCGTATGGTTTATGGTATATTAATGTAGTTAAAACAGACACCAAGGGGCCAAAACAGGGTAACCAAAAACCAAAAATAAAGTCAGCTTTATCTTGGTGGGTTGAAACCCTACTCTTATGCTTATTCTAATATACCTGTATATATCGTTACTCCTACCTTCAGCGTCCATTGTCGTCCATTATCCGAAAATGTCTGTATTTGATACTTATCGTGAGCTAGTTGACATGTTTGAAACAAACACTCCTAAATTGTCTGTTGGTGATCGTTCTTCAAAATTGTAGGAATTAGGAATTATTATTGTCTTTAAATACCTTCATAAAAAATAGTAGATTATACTATGAAATCATAAGTGTAAACATCCAAGGGGAAGGGGTTACTGCGAATTATTTTGGTAGTATGTGTGTGCCGCAGTAAAAGGTCCGTTTCAGCAATTTTAGGTCCGTTAATCTGCATAAATACGCCAATATTATGGTCAGCCGAGAGTCATCACGAAAATGCCTTATTTTATCCCAAACTTTACCTTATTGGGCCTCAGGTTTTTATTACAAACTCTGCTTTAAGTACCCCTTTCCTGGACTTGATTATATACATGTAACAGTAACAACTTCATGGTTAGCAACTATAAAGTTTTGTGTAAAATATTCAGTATAGGAAAACATTTGAAAATGTTAATATATTTTGGGAGCTATTCGAATCGGGGCAGACAGAAAAACCACTAAAATGTAAGTCATTTAATATTGATATATCCAAAATTACTGCAATGGAATAAAGAGTAAGAGATATAGGTTATATAGATGGTAAAATTATAGATTAAATCTTAATTTTTTAAATAAATAAATATATATTTATTTAAATAAATATACAAATAAGTATCTCGTATAATTTTTAGAACAATCAGATGTAAGTGAGAAATATCCGAAAAGAATGGTACATGTACATGTATCGAGTTGAACTTTGTCCCGTCAGAAATGAAAGTTTTCATTCTATAAGGTGCTTTTCATTCTATGTGCAGAACTGCCGAAGTTCGACAAATCAGCTGCTTCTATTATAAAATACCTGAAATATGAAAATTTAAGGATATGGTGGAGGGAGGGGGGGGGGGGGTAGGGTGGAGGCTGGGGGCTTCTATAAGTTGTGGCGGTAAGTCGAAAAGATCATTTTTTTTTAAGATACTGCAATAAGTGAAGTCATCAAATTCTTGATGATTTGATGCATTCAGTTTATAAAATATAAAACAATCATCTCTTCGGAGGTAAGAGTTTTTTATTCCAGACTCTATGAGTTCTTACGATAAATTAAAAAGCTAGTTTTTGAAAATGGGAGTTTACGACCATCTTTCATGGCTACTTGCCATTCTGACGGATTCTTCATAACTGTTAGTAACATTTGGGATCGGAAGCCTTAATCACAATGAAAAGATTGTTGTTTGTTCTACGGCGTTCCGACTGTTCCTCGGACCAAAGAACACACGGAAATTAGAATATAGATCAAAATAGAATCTTGTCGGAATGAATATCTGCAGTTTTTCCCAAATCAGTTTCAGTTTTTATAATTTGTAAGCCCATACCCACAAAAAAAACTTTCAACCATATACATGTACAAGGAATGAAATAATAGTTTGAACTTTATTCAAGAGCTCACTTGAGCCCCTGCATATACTTAGATTAAAAAAAATCTATTCTGTTAAACTAATTCGTTGTTTTTTTAATTACCATAAATTTGTTTAATTTTATTCAATTTTCAATCAAGGGGACCACAGTATGGATTTTTTTTTACGGATTTACGAATCTAACTTAGAAGATAATTTTAATTTAAAATAGCAATTAAATAAACAATCCGCCCATCGATACAAATATTTTTCCGCCCTATTGAAAATTTACATGTTGAAAAAAATCCGCCCCATATATATACGTCCTGAGTAGAAAGCATTCATTATAACTGAAAAATCATTTTGTTGAAATTTGTAAATTATTATGAATATAAAAAAAATTGAAGAAAGTGTTTATTTTTATTCTTTAAATAAGTTAAACAAATTTCACAATTGTATTTGGAATTATACGTAGTCTTCTCATTTATTCCCATAAATAGACTAATTCGTAACAATTAAAATAAATGTGATATGAAATATAAAAAAAAGTAAAATAAAATAAAATAAATAAATAAATATTTAAAACATAAATAGAATAACTTGATAAATACATAAATATAAATAAAATAAACAAATAAATATACAATACATAGTCATTGTCGGAAAATATCAAATTTATATGGGCGAGCTTTAGAAACATGAGAATAGGCGTAGTTTATTCTACCCCTGTTATTAGACCGACAATTGCTTGATTGCAGGATAAAAGAAACCACTTAAGACCTTTGCAAAATGAGAAAACAAATTTGCATTTGATTTTGTCGGATGTGGTCTGTCAGGGTTTCACAATGTAAAATGTGACTCTTTGTCCTAAACAACCATGGCTATTTTTACAGATATCGTGAGAAAATTAGTCCTGAATGATATATAAAATTGACAAATCTTGCATAATTTGTGACTTTTTGTCAAAAATACAATCAACCCCCATGCTGTACGTGAGAAAATATGAATTCTGACTTTTTGTCCTAAATACAATAAACCCCAACGGTGAACGTGAGAAAATATACATTGTGACTTTTTGTCCTAGATATAATCAACCCCCCACGGTGTATGTGAGAAAATATGAATTGTGACATATTTGTCCTAAATACAATCAACACCCATGGTGTACGTGAGAAAATATAAATTGTGACTTTTTGTTCTAAATACAATCAACCCCCATTGTGTACGTGAGAAAATATAAATTGTGACTTTTTGTCCTAAATACAATCAACCCCCATTGTGTAAGTGAGAAAATATAAATTGTGACTTTTTGTCCAAAATACAATCAACCCCCATGGTGTAATGAGGAATATAAATTGTGACTTTTTGTCTTAAATACAATCAACCCCCATGGTGTACGTGAGAAAATATAATTTGTTACTTTTTGTTCTTTCAAGATGCAAATATATATAAATTGTGACTTTTTGCCCTATCAGTTTTGTGTCCATTTACCAAACTGTCATAAAGGGTTCTAAGGTCAAACTGTCATAAATGGTTCTAGGTCATAAATGCCCAGGACGGCTCCAGGCCAGGACACACTCAGCCTTAAATGCTTCTGGGGTAGAATTTTCATTAATGGTTCTTGGGTAGAACTGTCAAAAATGGTTCCAAGCCAGAACTGTATCTAGAAAGGTTTCAGGACAGGACTCACCTTGTCATAAATGGTTCTAAAAGTGTCAGAATGACAGTTCTAGAACCGTTCTTCTAACAGTTTAGGACAGTTCTAAAAAGACGATAGAACTGAACCCAACTGTAACTCTCGTCTAAGGACAGATATATTTACAATGACATAGAATTTAACATATTTATGAGTAATAAACTCTTCTATATCATGGGACAAAACAATGAAAATGAGCCTCAGAAAGTACATGTACTTTATTTGTTCTGTACTAAAACCGGATACTTTACATAAATACAACAGACAGAACCTAATGCTTGTTAAGGGTTTCAAACTATCAAAATAACCACAAACCTTTTGAAGGTAGAGAAACAAAAACGGGGAGCTGTCTGACAAACAAATTAGCAGTGCTAAGGTGAATAAAACTTTTTTATTATTTAGAAGATAATTTTGGTCATTGGAGATGATGGCAAAACTGCCAGCAAATCTAAAATATATCTTGAATTAACACAAGAATACACCAAACCTCTCATGAACGAGATCATGTTACAATTGGTTTCTAATTTTAGTGTTTTAGGAAAGGGTACTGACCAAAAAAACATTAAAATTTCAGATATAAAATACATACTGTAAATTATATCTTTTGAACATCTTAAATTTCTCTTTCTATTTCCTTCCCTTTCAAATTTGTATAAAGTTTTTTTTTCCGCGATAGATTTTTTTTTATCCTTTAACATAGGCTAATGACATTTGGCAAAACGCTGTTACAGAAATTATAAAACAAGAGTGGATACACAACATGTCTCGCCTGAGTATGCACATGGACACAGAATAATGATTATCTGATACCTACATTTTGCAAGTCAAAGGAAAAAAAAAAGAAATTGAGGCCAAGGTCAAAAAGCTTGTGTCATACCGACATGTATCCACTAAGAACTATCTATTAACCAAATATGGTGGGTCTAGATATTAAAGTTGCTGAGAAATGGACCTTATCTCGAAAATGTGGCAAGGTCACTCAAGCATGCAATTGAGGTCAAGGTCCAAAGACAGTTGTCAGACTTGAATGTACCCACTAAGAACTATCTATAGACCAAACACGGATGGATCTAGGTATAACAGTTGCTTAAAAAAGGACTTAATCAAGAAATTTGGATGAAAGTCACTCAAGCATGCAATTGAGGTCAAGGTTTAGAGACAAGTGTCAGACTGGCATGTACCTACCAAGAACTATCAATAGACCAAATATTGTGGGTATGTAGTAGGTATTACAATTTCTGAGAAATGGACTTAACCACGAAAAATTGAAAAAGTCACTCAAGCATGAAATTGAGGTCAAGGTCCCACACCATGTATCAGACTGACATGTACCCAACAAGAACTATCTATTGGCCAAATATGTTGGGTTTAGGTATTCTAGTTGCTGAGAAATGGACTTAACCACGAAAAAGTGAAAAAGTCACCCAAGCATGAAATTGAGGTCAAGGTCCCAATCCAGGAGTCAGACTGGCATGTACCCACCAAGAACTATCTATAGACCAAATATGGTTGGCCTAGGTATTAAAGTTTCTGAGAAATGGACTTAACCACGAAAATGTGACGCAGGTCACTCAAGCATCAAATTGAGGTCAAGGTCAAAAGACAGGTGTCAGACTGACAAGAACTCACCAAGAGCTATCTATTGACCAAATACGGTGGGTCTAAGTATTACAGTTTCTGAAAATTGGATTTAACCACGAAAAATTGACAAAGTCACTCGAGCATGAAATTGAGGTCAAGGACCCAAGCCAGGTGTCAGACTGGCATGTACCACTTAATAACTATCTATAGACCAAATATGGTTGGCTTAGGTATTACAGTTGCTGAGAAATGGATTTAACCACGTCTTGGACGCAGATTTAAATTCATGTTTATGAAGTCAGTGAACCATGACAATGAGGTCAGGGTCACAAGACAAGTATACCGCGGAAAACCTTATACGATAAGCTACCTTGTGGACCATAAATCTTTATTGTAGGTATTACATGTGCAAAGTTATTAAAGTTTTACAAAAGTTTACGCCGCCGCCGCCGCCGCTTGAAAGTAATACCTATATCTCGCCTCCGCGACTTTTCGTCGCAGGCGAGACAAAAACGCAGCAAAGAAGTACTAACAAATATTATTTTCTGATACTGCTGATGTGTTAAGGCTTAAATTTGAGTGATTCATCCTTAGGGGGTCCCCTTTCAAATATTTTCCTAGGGTCTGGACTTTGAACCAATATGTGCACCGTTACTAAATTGATAAGTCAGTAAATAATATTTAAAAATATCCCCATAAAGAACATTGGCAATTGAGATCCAAATTTGGTCCTAGCTTTGGGTGGCCCTTTGAAAATAATGTCCCGGGGTGTGCACCTTAGACTTATATGGCTGTTTTTACTAAATAATAGAACATATAGCCAAACATATAATGAAAACTTTCTCTGAAACTATTGAGGTAATTTATTCAAACTTTGTTGAAGTTTTACTTTAAGGTGGTCCATCTTCAATTTTATGTATTGATTATAGACCAATATGGTTACTGTTACTAAAAACAAAACCAGCAAATATATGAAATGAGTTGTCTGCTCTTTGGTCTGATTGTTGTCTCTTTGTCACATTCCCCGTTACCACTCTCTATAATTCTATTTTGCCAGGAAGTTTTGTTAGGCTACCGAAAGCCTCTAGTTATATGGGTAGTTTAACATGTTTAAGCGAAGGGACCTTAAATAATTTTATCCTTGCTATTTGGAAGGAGGTATTTTTCATGCTACGTGCATACTATTAACTGTGGAAGTTAATCATATATAGAATACCAGAAACATGAAGATAAAAGGATATAGGGTGTGTGTGTGGGGTTAAGAATCAATGAGATAACTTTCCATAGGGATCTTCAAATGGCTTCCAACATCTCTCATCACAAAAACTGCATTAAATGGGTCGCCGGTAAAAAGGTAAAAAATCAATAACACCTTCCGAGCTTCATACTTAAGGTACTTTGGTCAACGATTTTACAAACGAATGAAATTACAAAAAGAACGATTCAATTCTTAAATACATATGGAAAAACAATATGGCGTAATAATGGTCTCCATATTTTATCGGCCATTATTTTTTATGCATTCGTTATTCATTTGCAATATTTCTACTATACTTTCTACCTGTTACTTGAATTATTACTGTTATAAAATTATGATACATTTTCTTTTAGATCAAGAATTGTACGTCCTTGAACGAAACATGGCCACTGCATCTCAATTGAACAGTGAGGTGAAGAACCAAATTAGATTTTTTTTGCTGATTTATAATACAGCACCAAAGTATGTAAAAAAGTACTTTGACGCCCAGTTTCCTCCAGCTGACCTTCATTTGATCATTAATCGAAAAATCACAACGGTATCGAACCTGAGAAGTAAAAAGCGTATCAATGCAACACAAGAAGACATACTTCGTCGCATACCAGGAACTGTTTGGCCTTCCAGGTTTTCTCCCTTGCCGCCGGGTTTACAGGGTAGGTTTATAAGAAACTATATTATAATATTTAAAATCTAAATTGGGACGAAAACATTCTCGTAGTTTGTCAAACAATAGGGAAAGTTCCTGTTATTGGTATTCGTTATAAGGACAGCATTCGTTAACAGAATAGATTATCAAACATTTCGTGAAATATTTGTTAGTTTTAAATATTTTCTAGGCCACATCAAATTGATTTTTATGGTTATTGGATTTTTGAATTTTTGAATGGCGAAAATAGGTGCGAGCGAGCGAAGGTTGAATTCTATTTTTTTTTTCTCGAGAACTAGTTTTTTTCCAAACGAAGATCAAATTTACGTGCGGCACACATTTTTATTAACTAAAATATTGCAAAAAAGGAGAAAAAATAACAATTTTTACCAAAGTTTAGGAGAGTGCGAAGAATTTTTATTTTTTATTTTCTTGAAAAATGAGGAATGTTTGCAAAATGAAGCTGCAATTTTTTTTTCTCAAAAAATCGCAGCGGCTAAATCCAAACATATCGACATATTGAAGATGCACACGAAATGAGTATGGTGTTATTTGAATTTTTTTTACAGATATACCATGCAGCTGAACTTAGATATATATTGCAACAAATTTGTACGTAGGGTAAAAATTTTGTGTAATCAATCCCCCCCTCCGCCCCTCTTTACAGCTTTCAACATAGATCTTTGTAACTCTGCAGAATGTTCATATTGTGCATGAAGGAGTATGATGTTATTTTAAGAATTTTTTACTGATTTTCCATGTAATTATTTCTCTGTTATCTTTGAAAGTATCCCAAGAAAAGAATTTCGATTACACCACTAAATTGTTCATTCAGCTTTCTCATTTTGATATGGATTTTAAAAAAATATATAAAATGAATATCACTTAAAATTAAATTAAATTAAAATATCAATCAAAAGGTGTTGTAAACAAAAGCAGATTATTGCAGATTGTGTTGTCATTTTGATGTGAATCCAGTAAACAATCTGATATTAATCCATTGTTTTACACCTATTTTATTAAAATGTAATTTAAGCCCAAAACATAAAACATTATCAAATTACAAAATCGGTAAAGGTTTCGTTACAAAGCATGCAGAGATTAAGTTCATTTTTAGGAAAATGAGAATTTCAGATATTCAGACATTTATTATATCAATAATTTTTTTTAAGAATAATTCAATAAATTTTCTTATATGTCAGTTTTAAAGAAAATCTGAAATTCTGCATTTCCTAAATACCCTAGCGGTTAACAAAGCTATACACAATGCATCTCATATTAACTCATGTCATTATATTTAACAATTGTGCCAAATGAATTATTCTTTAACTTGTAGCTACATGCTCAAGTGACTTTGATCTTACTTTGATGATAATGTTGTTGAGAAACATAGCTGCTATTCCTCCACCCGTGAATGGTTGGGACAAACTTCCAGATCCCATTGAAAAAACAGCAGGAGCGCATCTTGCACGATTGAAGTTTTACAGAAATGAGCTTGCACACACAACTAATGGATCAATGAATGATACTGAGTTCAATGAAAGATGGGTAGCAGTAAAAGATGTAAGCTATTTTACCATTTTTATATCAAATTAATTTAGATAAAATGTGAATATACCTGTATGATATTAAATTACAAAAATGCACATGATTCACAAAGTGACTTACTAGAATATATCTGTTACTAATAATTTTTTTCAAAAACATTTCGCATGTATGTTTATCAATTATAGACTTATGGTCCATACGTTATATATGAACCTGTTCAGACTATATTGACAGAGGACGAAGTCCGAGGTAATTATAATCTTACAGGTCCATATATAACGTATTGGCCGAGTGAAAGTCCTTAATATATATATATTACATAGTAAAAAGTGTATTATGGAAATGACTTCAACGTTCTTTCTGTGTATTTTATTTTGCATAGCTTTTACATGCCATTGGAAATATCAGTAAATAAGTTGAACTTGTTTTATTGTTAACAAAAAAACAACAACATTTTTGGATCTTTTTTCTGTTTTGAACAACTAAGAATTCACATGGAACTCATTTTTTTCAATGTAAGTCTGCTTTTGAACATTTATGTTGAAATTGAAAATTAATTTGAGCAGTTATATAGGCTTATATCCAGATCTTAATTTAGAAGTATAGCGTAAATATATATATATAAATAGAAACATAGCGTCCATAAACTTAAAAATAGAAACTAAGCGTCCGTAAGTGGAATATCCTTTAAATCACGTGATGGTTATAACAATTGAAAAAGGAGAATGCTACGTACACCATATGTAAAATAAAATGAATTTCTGAATTCTCTGATATATCAAAATGATAACGATAACATAAATTTCGAAATATGAATTTAAAATACCTTGGCTTGTAAAAATGGATGGTGCACAGAACAACTGTTTAATAACTTTTTTCACTCAAATTTGATTTCTGACAAAAATCACCAACTTTCATGACTTTACCATTAAATCCTTACTATAATACTCGCTTTTGTTGCAAGTTAAAAAAAACTGTATTCATCAATATTGTTGACTGGTTCGTCTAATATAGTAATAAATTTTATATCATTAATTATTATTAAATAAGTATAATTTACAACTGATGTGAAATGATAGTGCTAATTTCTTGGCTCTTAAGTAATGTGTCTGTGAAAACTTCCTTCGGCGGATATTTACAAATTGTTTGTCATTGATTAATTCTGAGGGAAAAGGCTTCAGATTTGAAGTTTTACGCTATGGGAGACTTGAAATTGTCATGTTTTTATACGACCGCAAAATTTTTGTGGTCGTATATTGGTATGACGTTGGCGCTGTCGTCGTCGTCGTCCGTCGTCGGCGTCGTCGTCCGAAGACATTTGGTTTTCGCACTATAACTTTAGTACAAGTTAATAGAAATCCATGAAATTTTAACACAAGGTTTATGACCACAAAAGGAAGGATGGGATTGTTTTTGGGAGTTTTGGTCCCAACAGTTTAGGAATTAAGGGCTAAAAAAGGGCCCAAATAAGCATTTTTCTTGGTTCTTGCACAATAACTTTAGTATAAGTAAATAGAAATCTATGAAATTTAAACACAAGGTTTATGACCACAAAAGGAAGGTTGGGATTGATTTTGGGAGTTTTGGTCCCAACAGTTTAGGAATTAGGGGCCAAAAGGGTCCAAAATTAAACTTTGTTTGATTTCATCGAAAATTGAACTATTGGAGTTCTTTGATATGCCGAATCTAACCGTGTATTTAGATTCTTAATTTTTGGTCCCGTTTTCAAATTGGTCTACATTAAGGTCCAAAGGGTCCAAAAATAAACTTAGTTTGATTTTAACAAAAATTGAATTCTTTGGGTTCTTTGATATGCTGAATCTAAACATGTACTTACTTTTTTTTATTATGGGCCCAGTTTTCAAGTTGGTCCAAATCAGGGTCCAAAATTAAACTTTGTTTGATCCATGACTATGATGTCATTTTCTATTTTAATACATTTATGGTGTATTTAAATGGGCTGTTATCGTTGCAAAGTATAAAGAAATGGGGGGGGGATTTGAAAACAAAATTTAAGGGGGGTAATGGGAAATTGGGGAGGGGGCAATTTTTTTCTCATTTCATATTTCATAAATTAAAAATTTTCAAATTTTTATTAGCAAAAAAAAGGGGGGTTACAATAAATTTTATTGTTTTTTGGGGGGTTTTTTGGGGGAGGGGCGGTCAATGTGCAACTTCATAGTGTATTGCACAAAAGCTAAAAAAGGGGTAAATTATTTTTTTTTTGGGGGGGGGACAATTCTCCACAAGAAGCAAAAAATTGAATATAAATTCAAGTCATATGACCAATTCTAAGTTCTTTGATTTCAGTTATTCTGTGTCAGAAACCTATTATGTGTCAATATTTCAAGAAATTTTCAATTGCACAGTATTGCCCAATAGCAAGAAATCTTCAATTGCACAGTATTGCGCAATAGCAAGAAATTGATATGTGTGCCCTGTTATCAAAACTTATTATTAACAAATTCCATTGGAAATTTGCCAATAACTTTAGTTTAATGAACTTCATTGGAAAATTGCCAATATAAAATGTGCTGATGAAGCTTTTTTGTTTATCTCATCTAAACTGCTTTTAAATTATGTATATTTAAAATTTGCCATCCATGACTATGATGTCATTTTCTATTTTAATACGTTATGGTGTATTTAAATGGGCTGTTATGGTTGCAAAGTATAAAGAAATGGGGGGGATTTGAAAACAAAATTTAGGGGGGGGGGGTAAATGAGAAATTGGGGAGGGGGCAATTTTTTTCTCATTTCATATTTCATAAATTAAAAAGAAAATTTCAATTTTTTTTAGCAAAAAAAAGGGGGGTTACAATAAATTTTATTGTTTTGGGGTTTTTTTTTTGGGAGGGGGGGCGGTCAATGTGCAACTTCATAGTGTATTGCACAAAAGCTAAAAAAGGGGTAATTTATTTTTTTTTTTGGGGGGGGGGGCAATTCTCCACAGCATATTGTATTGCACAAGAAGCAAAAAATTGAATATAAATTGAAATCATATCACCAATTCTAAGTTCTTTGATTTCAGTTATTCTGTGTCAGAAACCTATTATGTGTCAAATATTTCAAGAAATATTCAATTGCACAGTATTGCGCAATAGCAAGAAATTGATATGTGTGCCCAATTTTAAATTTTAAATTGGTTATTTCTGATTTATATATAAAAACAAATAATACTGATATGGTTTGAATAGGTAAATTAAAAATTTTTAAGTTCTTAGACAACATTCATTCTGTGTCAGAAACCTATGATGTGTCAAATATTTATTCACAATCCAAATTCAGTATTGTATCAAGCTTGAATGTTGTGTTCATAATTGCCCCAACTATTCAGGGTTCGACATCTGCGGTCGTATCTAGCTGCGCCCAGCGGAGCATTTTATTAAAACTAGAAAAAGTTATGAAATCAGGTGAGATACAAGTTATTTCCTCATAAAATTCACCCTCCAAAATGGTTCTCCATATGCGGACAATTTATGTATGATCTCTCCTTGTATCTGTATTTGTAGTTGTAAGAAGGTGAATATTTGCTTTTTATTTTTTGGGCAAGTATAATGCTTTGTAATGACTGTCGTTAGAGAAATCCAAAATGGCCGCTATGCAAATTATCAAAGTAGCCGCAATTTTGCCATATGTGGCCAATTGGAACAAAACTTGGCAGCAATGGTCCTTTGGTGGTCCTCTTTTAGAATTGGATCCGATGACCCCGTCCGCAATCCAAGATAGCCACCGGAGCCAAACATAGTTTAACATAGGACGTTATGGGAAATTTACTTAAAGATGTACTTGTCTGAAACCAATAGGTCAATTAGAACAAAACTTGGTTAATGGTCTTCAGGTTGTCGTCTTTCAGAATTGCATCTGATGACGCCCGTCATCCAAGCTGACCGCTCTAGCCGAACATAGTTTAACATATGACCCTAAGGGAAATTTACTTAAAGATATTCTTGTTTGAAACCACTAGGCCAATGGGAAAAAAAGTAGGCAGAAATGGTCCTTAGGTGGTCTTTAAGAATTATATCCGATAACCCTGCCCGCCATCCAAGATGGCCAATTAAACCGAACACACAGTTGAGATCTGTTCTAACCTCTCAACTATTCTGTCAGAGAGGACGGTTCTAGAACAGTTCTAAAACCAACCCTGTCAGAAATGGTTCTAAGGTAGAACTGTCATAAATGGTTCTAGGGTAGAACCATCCAGAATGGTTCTAGTGTAGAACTTTCATAAATGGTTCTAGGGTAGAACTGTCATAAATGGTTCTAGGGTAGAGCCATTCAGAAAGGTTCTATGATAGAACTGTCATTAATGGTTCTAGGGTAGATCCGTCTAATAACTATGTATTGATTAAATCACTTACTCCTGATCTTCACTTTAACCAAACTTTTAAAAACTTGTTTTTGAAATAATGAGTAACATTTCACATCGATTATAAATTTAATATATGAAATTATGACCAATTTATACAAACCAGCAAAAGTACATACATGTAATAAAGAGCTATGATGCATTTTTTTTTCATTTTTTTAACCCACAAGAAAAACTAATTATTGTTTTTCTTAAAATTTGTGTGATTATTATCTGAAGTAAACTTACAGGTAAAGAAATTTGTTCTCCATAACATGTTGTGTGGATCCGATGACCCCGTCCGCCATCCAAGATGGCATTATACTGTAACTAATTAACATTTTGACAAGTGTATTGTACCTTGACTGAACATTTATTGTTCCAACCTTTAAGGTACACAGTTTCATGTGTATGTATACAGATAAATCGTTTAGCTGACAAATCAGCGGGGTTTCAAATTTTTATAATGCTACATTTTAAAATAATTAATGCATAAAGAGGTGTGTGTATAAGGTGGTCCCAAATTTCAATGCAGAGATTTCAAATATGTCAGATAAGTAACATTTTTAATTTATTTTAAATTAATAATTTAAATTTTTTACCATTTTTATATGGTAAACATTTTATATATTATATAATTTATTCTCGTTGCTCATATGAACGATATTTATTTCGTTATGACAAGGTATAGGATGATTGGGATGAGTACCGCCATTTTGGAATAAGAGGTGCATTTCACCAATTTATCGAAAAATTACATAGAAATAACGTACATATCATGCATATATGGACAATTTACACAATAATTTCAATTGAGAAGGGACGGGACTAAATCTTGATTTAAAGTGTTCTCATGTCGAAACATATGTAGATAAATGTTGTTTGTGGTAGCAAGTAACACCAACTAGTTTTTAAATCATTTAGGTGTAGTAAAAACTTTATTCTGAGCAATGTTCCAGGCTACCAGTCAAGATGGACATAGTCCAGGTGAGCGATGCATCTTTATTAACCAATCATGGGCCCTGGAGGGCATATAAATCACAAATTACAACTGAATTAAAATTGTATAACACAACAAAGGAATTAATGTTAAATAATAAGATATAATGTAGTAAAGAGTATAATAAAAATGATTCTGATTGTTTATACATTTACTGTGTCAGCTGAACTCCCACATCACTCAAAGGGAGATAATTCCAATTGAATAATGCCGGTCTTCAACTGTGCTAGATATATGGAAATAATAAAATATACATACATATTATAGAACAAAAATCAAGCTAAATGGGAACAATGGGTGACTCACTGGTTTCCCTTATTTTAAAATTTTCATAGACAATATCACTTATAAATAATATAAGTTCTTTGTCCTCATTTATCATGATAAAATTGAATTGTTCATTTAAGTCCAAATATTTATAGTTACGGACTTTCTTTTCCATGTATGTTTTAATCTTATTTAAATTGTGTGGAAAAAGTTTACACTCGAGGAGAAAATGTTTCTCATCATCTATTTTGTTACATTTTTTACACAGTCTATTGATGCATGATCATGGGAGCCTCTAGAGTATATTATAAATGTGATAAAACTTGGAATGGGTGAAAATCATCTCCGCTATCTAAAAAAAGAATGATGTTTCCGCGGATAAAAGATATTTAATTTCTGCCAATTGTTTTTCTTTTGTTACATCTAAAAATCAGTCTGAGTTAAAGTACCGGGAATCAGTTCACAGGAAATATTGATGAATATAATACAAAGTGACAGAATGAATCTGTAAAGTTGACATAACGACGGACAAAAAATGCCATTGTGCAGAAGAAAGGCGAAAATAACCATGAAATCAGTGAGAACGTTTAAGTTAAGCATGTAAGGAGTGAAACATTTATCTGCAGAAAGGAAATAAAACTGTTCGTGGAGATTAAATATATTATTTTGATGATGAAAGACCTATTCGTGGCGATAAAATGTACATGTTAGAGTATTCAGTTTAACCACATTTTATTTGCTTCAAAACAACGAAAGCAACGAGACACAGTCAAGTAAATCGTACTTACAAGGTCTTCTCCCGTTTATTATTATACAATACTCAACAACAAATTTAGGTCAAGTGGAGTATTATTTGATAGAACGCTTAGATTGTTGAACAAATCTCTCCTCAATAAAGTGTATAGTGGGCAATCAAAGTGAAATAGTGAAATGTGGTTTCTTGATTACTACCACACCTATAATATCCTATAAGACCGGTTAGAATATGGGTACCAATAAAACTTGACCACTTCTAATTGACTCTTAACTGTGCTCTAAACTTTTTTATAAGCAGATAGGTAGATGTGATAATTGATTCTGAATTTGAATCTGTTCGTTACCGGGGAAAAATGTCCCATAGTCGTGATGATTTTGTGGAAAATTCCAGTTGATACATTTTTAAATTGGGCAATTTTTTTTTAAATCTTACAAACCTTACCATTAAAGCTGATTGTCTATTGTGTTTTATTTTTCACAAGGCTTTCACAAAAGTGACTATAATATATCT
The DNA here is from genome assembly GCA_028015205.1 of Mytilisepta virgata. Taxonomy (NCBI): domain Eukaryota; kingdom Metazoa; phylum Mollusca; class Bivalvia; order Mytilida; family Mytilidae; genus Mytilisepta; species Mytilisepta virgata. Next base: position 76,720,293 of record CM051521.1, read on the forward strand.
TTGTTTTTGCTTTCCAAGTTTTCCTCACAAGAATACCTTAAGAAGATAAATCCAGAATTTCTCATTGTACTCAAATAAGCTCAAATCTAAGTTCACTTTATGCAATAAATGTTTTTTTTTCTAAATTTCTTATTAATTTTGTAAATTTAATCCATTTCCACATGTTCCAGTTCTAAAGATATTGTGTTGTGACATTTTTTATACGACCGCAAAATTTTTGCGGTCGTATATTGGTATGACGTTGGCGTCGTCGTCGTCGTCGTCGTCGTCCGAAGACATTTGGTTTTCGCACTATAACTTTAGTATAAGTTAATAGAAATCTATGAAATTTAAACACAAGGTTTATGACCACAAAAGGAAGGTTGGGATTGATTTTGGGAGTTTTGGTCCCAACAGTTTAAGAATTACGGGCCAAAAAAGGGCCCAATAAGCATTTTTCTTGGTTTTCGCACAATAACTCTAGTATAAGTAAATAGAAATCTATGAAATTTTAACACAAGGTTTATGACCACAAAAGGAAGGTTGTGATTGTTTTTGGGAGTTTTGGTCCCAACAGTTTAGGAATTAGGGGCTAAAAAGGGCCCAAATAAGCATTTTTGTTGGTTTTTGCACAATAACTTTAGTATAAGTAAATAGAAATCTATGAAATTTAAACCCAAGTTTTATGACCACAAAAGGAAGGTTGGGATTGATTTGGAGTTTTGGTCCCAACAGTTTAGGAATTAGGGGCCAAAAAGGTCCAAAATTAAACTTTGTTTGATTTCATCGAAAATTGAACTATTCGGGTTCTTTGATATGCCGAATCTAACGATTCTTAATTTTTGGTCCTGTTTTCAAATTGGTCTACATTAAGGTCCAAAGGGTCCAAAATTAAACTTAGTTTGATTTTAACAAAAATTTAATTCTTGGGGTTTTTTGATATGCTGAATCTAACCGTGTATTTAGATTTTTGATATTTGGGCCCGGTTATCAAATTGGTCCACATTGAGGTTTAGAGGGTCCAAAATTGAACTTTATTTGATTTCATTAAAAATTGAATTCTTGGGGTTCTTTGATATGCTGAATCTAACCATGTATTTAGATTTTGGATATTGGAATACCACAAAGGGATGGTAAGAATTGTCTTTGGTAGTTCTGGCTCAAACCGTTAAGGAATAAGGTGCAAATTAAGGTCCAGATTAATGGACAATTACTTAAGTACAAAACATAATTTAAAAGGCAGTGTAAGGTTGGTAATTGAAACTCATTTGAATATCTGACCTAAACTGCTTTTAAATTATTCATATTGGAAATTTGCCAAAAACTTTATTATTAATAAATTCCATTGGAAATTTGCCAATAACTTTAGTATAATGAACTTCATTGGAAATTTGCCAATATAAAATGTTGCTCATGAAGCTTTTTTGTTTATCTCACCTAAACTGCTTTATGTATATTGGAAATTTGCCAAAAACTTTATTATTAAATTTCTGATTTATATATAAAAGCAAATAATAATGATACGGCCAGAGATACACACCAAACAGGAGTTTGTGTAAATTATTATAATAAGTATTGTGCAATAGCAAGAAATTTTCAATTGCACAGTATTGCACAATAGCAAGAAATCTTCAATTGCACAGTATTGCGCAATAGCAAGAAATCTTCAATTGCACAGTATTGCGCAATAGCAACAAATTGATATTTGGGCCCGGTTATCAAATTGGTCCACATTGAGGTTTAAAGGGTGCAAAATTGAACTTTATTTGATTTCATCAAAAATTGAATCATCAAAAATTGAACTATTGGGGTTCTTTGATATGCCTAATCTAACCGTGTATTTAGATTCTTAATTTTTGGTCCCGTTTTCAAATTGGTCTACATTAAGGTCCAAAGGGGCCAAAATTAAACTTCTTTAAATTTTCCATTTTAAATTGGTTATTTCTGATTTATATATAAAAGCAAATAATACTGATATGGTTTGAATAGGTAAATTAAAAAATTTTACGTTCTTAGACCACATTAATTCTGTGTCAGAAACCTATGCTGTGTCTAATATTTATTCACAATCCAAATTCAGTGCTGTATCAAGCTTGAATGTTGTGTCCATACTTGCCCCAACTGTTCAGGGTTCGACCTCTGCGGTGGTATCAAGCTGCGCCCAGCGGAGCATTTTATTTGTTTTGTATTCCTTACAGAAGCATATTTCATGTCAGGCAATGAATTATTTGTAGGCATTAGAATTTTTGCAAGGTGGCCCGATTGATCCAGAGATGAACGAAATCCTCAGTCTTGATCCAGATGATCAAAAATCGAAAGAAAAATTATTGCAGCTTGAAGATGAATTAAAATTAGAAAAAGAATCAAAAGCCCAAACTGAAAGTGAATACGATAATTACAGAAAGGGACATCTACCAAAAAATATTGCAGGTTTGTCATTTCTCCCAGCTATCATTTAATACTCTTTTAAATGTTACATTTAAAGAAACATGTTTTGTTTGCAACAATAAATTTCTGTAATAGCGCTAATATGCTGTCAACAATGGTTAATTTTGAAGAAATCAATGAAAAACACAAACTTACACTCATTTTTGGACCTAAGAATCAAAATTTTGATATGAGAAACAGCCTTGTCCAAAAAGATATTTCATTGAAAGGTGTCTTTATGCAAGACAAACATTATATTTAAAAAATATTTTTCGGCAATAGCTATTGCTCATAGTAATTTTGACCAAAATCTACTGTGAAAACACTCAATTGTCGTCAAATCCTTGATTTAGCGTCGTTGTTGCATCATGGGAAGGAATTTTGGACAATGATTGATACATCAAAATTCGATCATTGTACGATAAAATGATAGAAATTTGAATCTGAAATATTAATTTTTCATGCCAGATGGTGCCAAATAATGGCTAAAATCATCCATTTTCCTTTTCCTTCAATGAATTTTTTTTCTGGAAGGTTGTTATTTTCTGTCCATTTTCTTACATTATAATTATCAGTGACCTTTTGATAATTAAAAACTCAAACAGAAAATAAATAAATAAATACAGTTCAAACTACATCATATTTTCATGTGAAAGAACGAAACCGTTATCAATTTATTTCAGACAATAATGAAGCTTTGTTTTCCGTCTGGACAGAAGAAGACGATACTTTTTATGAAACAAATGCAGCTCAACAATGCTACCAGAAGATAACAGAAAATGAGTGTACATGTATGCTTATAACAGGGAATTCTGGGAATGGGAAAACTGCTCAGATGAGACACATTGCCTTAAAACTTCATAATGACAAAGGGTATACAATAGTTCCTGTAGATTCACTAGAAGATATAATAAAATACAATAACGAAACTAGTCAGATATTTTTGCTTGATGATGTTGTTGGAAAATATAATATTGATTTAAAGCTTCTTGAGAAATTGGAAAAAATAGATCAGAAGATCGAAAGATGCTTAGGGGAAACGACCAAAATAGTTTGTACCCTTAGGAGTCAAATAGCGCTCAGAAATGAATTTAAAAATTGTAAATCGGTTTTACGGGGAAATATTTGTGATGTAGCCCTTTCCAACGACGAAAAACGAAAAATTCTCATGAAACATTATGAGAAAAATAAAAATAATTACAGCATCTCAGAAGATGACGAAGATGACATAAATAAAGTTTGTACTACAAATCATTCATTTCCGTTGCTTTGTAGACAGTTTTTCTCTAAAAGAGAAGAAACTCAGAACATTACTCAGTTTTTCCAAGCCCCAGTGAACATATTGAGAACGGAAATTAATAAATTTTATTGCCATAATAGGACCACCTATTGCTCATTAGTGATATGTATGATACACTGTATCAATTATGGTAAACTTGAAAAAAGGGTTTTAAGTATTGATACAGAAATGAGTGCAGAAATTGGTAAAATAATGGAGGCATGTGGACTTGACACTAATACATCAAGGCAAGTCCTACAAGATCATCTAAGTTTTCTAGCACAGTTAAAATCTTACATATCAGAGAAATGTGATAGCTTTGAATTCCTTCATGACAAATTGCTTGAAACTGTAAGCTTTCACTTTTCTGAAGTCAATTTTGAAGCAATGATTTTACTTTGTGAATTCGAATTTATAATGAATCGAATTAGAGTTCATAGTAAGTTGCTGTCTGATGACGAAAATGTTATTATCATAGAAATTGTCAATTTTAATAAAATTATTCCTCGAGTCGTTAAAGAGATACAAGAAGGTCGGTTTCTCAGCGTTCTTCGTAGTCAAATTATCGGTAATGAAGACTTTGCTATGGAACTGGTGGCTTACGTAAAACAGTGCCAAACCGTGTCTACAAACTCTTTAATTGGTACAGTTAGTCAAGGCCGTCTTTCCACATGGAACTCATTCGTCTATCTTTGGTGTAAAAATATTTGCAAAAAAGAAACCCGTTATCGGTGGATTTGGTCTCTTAGTAATCACATTAGAGGTAGAATGATACATTGGATGGTAGTTCTAGGATGCAGCGCTTTGTTTCGTGCTTTGTGGAAAACGTTATCAGAAAATGAACAAAGAAAACTACTCGGTCGAGATAGTATGCTTCCAATTGCAAAACCACTCTTTCCTCTTGCTGTTCTAGGGGGAAATATTGATATTGTGAAGTGTTTGATATCAAGTGGAGCTGATGTAAATTGTTTTTCTGAAAGGTTTAATACTCCACTTTTAATTGCATCTGAATCATCAAACTACGAAATGGTTTCTCTTCTTATTGAAAAAGGTGCTGATGTGAATTCCAGAGGTTTATTTAGAATTAGATCCCCACTAGGTGTTGCTGTTAATGTAGGAAATATAGAAATGATACGACTATTTCTTCAAAAGAATGCCCGTGTAAATTTATTGGATTTCTTTGGAAGATCTCCAGTATATTGTGCACTGTTAAGGAAGGATAGTGAAATACTAGATTTGATATTAGGGGCCTCTTCAAAAGAAGGCAATATCCATTCGACTGTTTGCAGAAGCAATGAATCCCACGTTATATCACTACTGGAACACGCCGATGTAAATAACAAAACAGAAAATTGTTGGAAACCTCTGCATTATGCGGTACAGAGAGGAGATATAGCCACCATGAAAGTATTATTACAACATCCGTCCACCATCGAGGTTTCTAACCAGCCAAACGAAACAATATGCACAGTAAAAAACAGATTTCGAACGATAAATACCTCAGAAAAACATGGCCTTACACCACTTCATTTAGCTGTTATTGGAGACAATATTCAAGCTGCAGATCTTCTTGTAAATTTCAAGGCCGATTTGAGAATGTGTGATAGATTTGGAAGAATCCCTCTTCACTATACACAGAGTGTTGAGATGGCAGAACTTCTTCTCACGGCGCACAATAAAACATTTAACCAATCTACATATACATTACAGAATGGAAATGTCAATATGATCGAAAGAAATCAAACACTATCTCAAGTACTTAAAAACATGTATTTAAACATACTAGGAATCTCCAAGTTTGGACATGCGCTGAATGCTCGTGATAGTAAAAGTCAAACACCGTTGCATGCTGTTGCTAAAAACAAGAATATTTCGGATGGTAGAATTTGCCAGAGAATCGCTGGTGTATTTCTTGAAAATGGTGCAAATCCATATCTAAGAGATAATATGGGAAGATTACCATTTGATTGGATAAAGAAAAAGAATTGTGACATCAAAGGTTTTGATTTTTTGAAAATACCAAAACCAAATATGGAAAAAGAACGAATTTTGTATTTTATGTCATCACAAGTAGTTCTATTTTTTAATCTTTTCTTCTATACATATTTAATAATATCAGAATTCTTAATAAGCCCAAATTGTTCTGAAGAATTAGGTGTTCGAAATGTTACAATGTTATATAGTTATAGTACTGCAGAGAAATTTTTTTTCATTCCATTTTTAATTTGCGCTGTTTTAATGATCTTATTTTCAATGTATGTTATGTGTCGGAGAATTGACTTCAGCAAAGGTATCGTCTTTTGTTTAACAACAAGCATTAAGGTGTTACTTTTAATAAGTTGTATTACTGTCTTTGTATATTCTTATAAACAAAAAGAAATTTTTGACTGTATGATTGGTTACATTCTCTATATTATTTATTTTACATTTCTACAATTGTTAGAGAACACAATATTAAATTCTTGTTTAATAGTTTTGACGTTTCTCATAGTTATCAACATTGCAGTTTTAAGCCTATTTTTTATACATGAACTGGTAGATGTATTTTCAAAAGACACATGGATACCAGACTTAGTATTCAATGATTCAATATCGTTATCAACAAACATAACGTTATTTAGTAATTATATGCATAATTTCACATTTCAAAATGGAAGCATTAATAAAGATCAAAACGTCATCTATAATATTGTTAATTGTGATTTAGGTAGGTTCAAAGATCTAAGTTGGGCTTTGGTAATGTTTTCATTAATTTTAAGCTCATCTATACTTGCCAAAAGTGTTATCGTTTACAAGGTATATTTTATCTACGGATATAGGAGAGTCTTTTTATTTGTTGGAAATAACATTTATTTGCAATATCAACGATTACGTTCTACAGAAATGAATGGAACCTAATCAATACTGAAACCAAGATAAATTTTACCTATAACCTCTAGAGATACTTTGAATAGGATTGTTCCATTTTATTTTGTAAAATGGTTTTCTACTGGCTGTTATGCCTACTGGTAAATCCCCATGTCTGCCCTACATACCCAATCAAATCTTACTCAAAACGTAAACAACCTTACAATAAAAGCATTTCTATTAATCGAAAAAGTTGTTACAGCCTGCAGGCAGTCAAAGTAAAAATATCTTAACCACGTTAAGACCCAGTGTCTGTAGTACCATGAAAATTTAGACGGCAAAAAATTTCCATGTTACTACAGACACTGGGTCATAACTTATATTATCAGTTGATACCATCAATGGCCCTTCCATTAGAAACTGATATGATATAATACATGTTGATATGATACAAAACTTGATTGTCGTTCACTGATATAAGTTACAAGAGGGAATAACCTTTGTATTAAATGATTTTTTGACTTTTTCGACGCATAAGGTGCTAAGATAAAAACACCATTGTCCGGATTGGTACGATACTTTGCACCATGCTAGACCTTTATACGCCCTCGACATTTGTGATCATATTTTCATCCCCGCACTTTTAAAGAAAGTTCCAATATACAGCTATTGTTTCCATGCGTCAGCCTATCCATCAAACTTTTTTTTGACATCAACCCCTTCTCCACTGTTGGGTATAGGAATTTTAATTTCTATATGGAATGGTTCCATACAATCTGTAGATGCGCAGTGAGATTTTAGTATTTGATTTTCAACACTTGGGGGCCACAGGGGTCGAACTTCGACAATTGTCAATTTAAGCTCCTCTTGCATTTTTCGAGAACAACGAAGACAAGACCAAAACAATACATGCACTACAATTCAAAACTAAAAACGTATGAACAACATGGACCCCACCAAAAAACCGGGGGTAGACTCAGGTGCTCCGGAAGAGTAAGCGGTCTCTGCTTTCTGCAGGACACCCGCCATGCTGCTCATGTCAAATCCGGTATGAGGAAGGGATAATATCATTTTTATTTGGGAAACGGTTTTTTCATACCTGTCAACCAAGTCATGATGACGCCCATAAAACTTAAATAAGGATGACTTCAGCTTTGGAGTAACGTACGCCTGTCTGAGCAACTTTTCTGTCAGGAGCCGGGCTCTGTCCAGGAAGTCAATGTATATGTCACAAGCTCTGGAATAACGTATGAGTTGTGAAATATATACTCCATACGCCGGCGCTTCTGGAATATTGCCGCTCAAAAATGGAAAGTTGACGATTGGAAAGTCAAAGTCATCCCGTTTGTCGTAAAGTTTTGTATTCAACCTTCCTCTGGTGTCAATTTCGAGGTGAAGGTCAAGATAAGATGCAGACTTGGCAGTCTGTGGTATCTTTAATTTCGAGCTCATTGGGATAGATGAGATGTAAGAAATTCCCAAAACGTGAATTGTTGAGTGATAAAACATCATCAATGTAGCGGAAGCTGAAATTAAAGGTGCGGGCTAACTTCTTTTGTTTTTCCTTAAGAAGCCCGTCAAGGAAGTCTCCTTCATATGAGTAAAGGACCAAGTCGGCCAGTAGTGGCGCACAATTAGTACCCATAGGAATGCCAATTGTCTGTTGGAAAACACGTCCACCAAATTGAACAAATATGTTGTCGATCAAAAATTCAATCATCAGGACAATGTCGTCTGTATATGATTTGTTAGATTTAGAGTGATTTTTAACAAAGTATGATTTATCTCTACCAATGACAAGATATGTGTATCTGTTGTTGCCATTTTTATTTAAAAAGCATCGATGGATTAGATCTTTCAACTTCTCCTTCAGTTGTGAATGAGGAATGGTAGTATAGAGGGTAGAGAAATCAAATGTTTTTATGCTGTTACAGACTGAAATGGACCGAGATCGTAAAATATCCTTTAAGTCTTTGGAGTTCTTTAATATAGATTCCAAAACCACTGGTCCAAATTCGGAGATAGACAACAGAAATTATAGTGAGATATTGTTTTGTAATTTCTTTTTCACGATTTCAATTTTATAGACGCAAGATCTCCACATCTGTAACTTTGGAGTCATAAAAGATTTTTTACCATGTTATAATGACGTTATAAACACTCCCAGATACACATCTTGCACATCTTTTATTTCCATTCTCCCACCCAATTTCCTGTCTCCCTACCTCTATCTATATTTCTCCCGTCCCCTTTTCCCCGGTCTCCCGTTACCTTATCCATGTCCTCAATTATGTGCAACCTTAACCTCGTGACTAAATACACAATTTTATTTTTAGATTGAAACTTAAAACAGCCTCTGAAGGGAAATTTTAATTTCTTTACCAAATGTTGTTAACTTTGAAGAAATATTGATGAATAAGTACAATTCTTGTAATTTGGGAGTATAAATTAAGTTTTAAAATCGCAAAATCTTGGAAATTCGATTTTTAGACTTTTGTAATACTCGTATACAAGCAAGTATATATTTGTCCACCAAGTGAATTGTATATTTTGAAAATAAAAGTAATAATTGTAATGCCAAACATATTTTTCCGAAATAAACTGTTGATAAATCAACATTCATTTGATAAAATTAGGTGAAAAAAATTGGTGATTATGTGTGTTACAATGATATACATACATGTATGTCACTTATCGGTGGCGTTTTAGTAGGTCTGGGTAGAAAAGTTACAAATGCATACAATCATCTGCGTTATCCTTTAAAAAACATTATAGTAGAAAAAATATCTGTTATGTGCACATTAATTTTATTGTTCATGTCTGTGTGTTTAATAATCTAATTATTTATTGATTATTTGTTATTGTATAATGATGTAATTTTTTAATAAAGAAATTTTAACTAATGCGTAGACATCTGGTGCGATGATCCTGAACCATTGTTCCTGTTTCGTTGACATTGGAGGCTATTTTATCAGGAAATTTAAACGGAAAGTCAATAAATTTAGCATTTAGACATCACAAAACAATCTGACTTTAACAGTTTATTCCTGCAAGTAAAGGAGTTTTGAGCTCGCCCTTTCAAACGTCTTTGTGAACTATTGCAATCACTTTGCGTCAAGCGTCTGTTACCAGTTAAAGTTTCACATTCTGCACTTTGATCTTCTTTTTGAGACCACTGAACAGGTTTAAACGAAACGTGTCATAGAGATTCCTTACAAGATCTTTCGCAATGTTCCAATTAACCAAAACCATGCATGGCCTCCTGAGCCTATTCTGATTTCTGATTAGCTGTACTAACGTCTAATAGAGAACGACTTTAACCCAAACATTACAAGTAAATGTCCTTAACAAGTGTTGTTACTTCGGTACTGATTGGAAATGTCGGATTTAGTAAATATTAATACCTCTTCGAAAAAGTATTATTTTTTTTCCTGTAATGTTTGTATGGATTCTCTTAAATTGTTTGAAGCGTTGAATTTATACGTGTCATGAATGATCATCGCAAGGTACAAATGTAAATTGGTACGTAAGTGTTGTTTCTTTGAAGATCAGAATCCAAGATGGCTGACGACGATAGACTTAAATGTATTCAACATTGGATCTTAATAGTTCAAAGTATTTAAAATTCTTCTGAATAGCAATTAAATATATTGATACCAAACTTGGGGAAAAGTTATACGGGACCATAGATTTTTTTTCTTGACAGGCTTGAAATGAGTTTCTATAATTTGTCACTGTAATAAATTCGGAAATTATTGCGATGTTTTTATTATTGCAAAAAATGCGACAGAGTTGTAATGGCAAACATTAAAATCGCATTTTGGTCTAAAATGACAAAATCGCAACAATAAATGCACTCAATTATTTCTGAATTGACAGTATATTTCAAAGACATATGAATCGACTTTTCTCATGGTTTCCAAATTTGTTGAATTAAATTCTGTGTAATACCAATTTTGATATACAAAGCGTGCACATATCGTAGAATTTTCGACTCATCTCTTATGATCAAGGCTTTAAATGTTTTTCTTTTTAAATTCATAATTGTATCCGTTGACACTGATTACTAACTTAGATGACAAATAAAAGTAGTATATGGGGACAGTTCAGTTAGTATTTGAGGATGTGGAGAGGAGGAGGTGCTGTGGAGGTGCCGGAAGTGACGTCACCGGAACCGGAAATGACGTCACAGGAAGTGACGTAGCCGGAACCGGAAGTCACGTGACCGGAACCGGATATACCGGAAATCATGCTCATGCGCAACCGGAAGTAGTGGTTTTCTCGCCATTTGTTGCCGGAAGTGACGTAAGCCACGTTAGGACCCGGATGTTTTTCACGCCATTTTACCATATTTTGTTTACAGTAGTGACGTAAGTCACGGACCAGGATGTGCCATGCTTGACCAGATTGAATTATCTCCTTTTTCCCGCACTTCTCGGTCGTCTCTGGATCTTTCATCGGTCTGATACCATCACTGTTATGTCGAAGTCCGAGAGTATACGAAGTACACTATTGGATTATCTCCCCTTATCCCGCTCTTTTCATTTGGGGGTATTTTCTGTGAGGACCAAAGGTAGGATTGGATTATGTCCCCTTACCTCCAAGTGATGCTGTTACCAATGGAGGGGTGTCCTTAACAATCGCCTTAGCAACGGCGGTCCATCTCATTGCTCTATAATCACTTCGTTTCTCTTCTCTTGCTCCATGGCGCTCTTCGTTGCTCTTTGCTGCTCTGCACTGTACTCAGACCTGAAAGAAAGCACCCTAAAGACAATCGTTTACCCTAACACTAGTTCTGCTTAGCAGCCTACTTCAAAGTCATGTTTCAAATGCTGGATTGGGCTCAATCCCTTATGAATTTGAAGTGGTACTAGTGTTAGGGTTAAGTTAGGATAAGATTATTTTAGGGTTAGGTAAGTATTTTTTATTTTCTTTTTTAATATATTTACATAATTTTTTTATTTTTCTAATTTTTTCTTAATGTTTTATTTTTTAATTTTATTATTATTTATATAATTTCTTTTAAATATATTTACATAATTTAATAATTTTTCTAATTTTTCTTAATTTTTTTTAACAAGTAATATATTTACATAATTTTTTTAATTTTTAATTCCTTTTTTTGGGTTTTGGAACCATTTAGTAAAAAAAACTATAATTATTTTAACTATTCACTTGGTTTTCGCCAACATTCGGAACCATTTAGACGTCTTCGGATCAATTTTTCACTCTTCGTGAATGTTCGGTCGTTTCCGGGGGGTGGTGCTTACTTACAGGGCCGCTTTCGTGGAGGCATCCATGTTGGATTACGCAATACCGTTAATGTGACGTCATGGAAATTTCAGAAGTGACGTAAGTCACATGCTAGGACCCGCACGTGTGGTCTGCGGAAATTTCAGAAGTGACGTAGGTCACGTTCTAGGACCCGCACGTGTGGTCTGCGTATGTTCAGGCGGAACCGGAAGTACCCGGAAGTGGTTTTGCGGGGATGCGCAACCGGAAGTAGTGGTTTCCTCCATTGACGGAAGTCCAAAGAGAGCTCCTCCAAGGGGAGATAATTTTAAAATATAAATGGGGAGATAACTTTCTCGTATTCTCTCCATCAAGGGGAGATAATTTTTACTTTATTCTATATATTTAATTTTTAATTTTAAACAATTTTATTTACATAATTTTCTAATTTTTTTATTTTCTTTTTTTATTATTCATTTTTTTATTATCATTATTATTATTTAATTTATTATTCATTTTTTTAAATATATTTACATAATTTAATTTTTTTTTCTTTTAAATGTTTTTCTTTTTCTAATTTTTCTTAATTTTTTTAACAAGTCATAATATATTTTTAATTAAGTCTAATTATTCTGAAGTATTTTCTGAAATATTTTCTGGTTTTTGGAACTATTTAGTAAATCATTATCGTTATTTCAATAATTTTTTATTTCTCTAATTTTTTTTAAAAATTTTTTATTATCATTACTATTATTTGTTTTTTTTTATTTTTTATTTTTTTGTTTATTTTTTGTTTATTATTATTTTTTAACAAGTCTTAATATATTTACATACTTTTTCATTAATTTTAATTCCTTTTTTGGGGGGGGTTTTGGAACCATTTAGTAAAAAAATTATAGTTATTTTAATAATTCTTGGGATGAGTAGTAAAAATCAAGAGAAAAACAGCGATAAGCAGTAAAGAGCAAGAGAAAAACAGCGATGAGCTGCAAAGGGCACGAGAAAAACAGCGATGAGAAGCAAAGAGCAAAAGAAAAACAGCGATGAGAAGCAAAGAACAAGAGAAAAACAGCGATGAGCACGAGAAAAACAGCGATGACCTGCAAAGGGCACGAGAAAAACAGCGATGAGCACGAGAAAAACAGCGATGAGCTACAAAAACCAAGAGAAAAACAGCGATGAGCAGTAAAGAACAAGAGAAAAACAGCGATGAGCACGAGAAAAACAGAGATGAGCTGCAAAGGGCACGAGAAAAACAGCGATGAGAAGCAAAGAGGAAAAGAAAAACAGCGATGAGAAGTAAAGAACAAGAGAAAAACAGCGATGAGCACGAGAAAAACAGCGATGAGCTGCAAAGGGCACGAGAAAAACAGCGATAAGCAGCAAAGAGCAAGAGAAAAACAGCGATGAGCAACAAAGAACAAGAGAAAAACAGCGATGAGCAGTAAAGATCAAGAGAAAAACAGCGATAAGCAGTAAAGAGCAAGAGAAAAACAGCGATGAGCTGCAAAGGGCACGAGAAAAACAGCGATGAGAAGCAAAGAGCAAAAGAAAAACAGCGATGAGAAGCAAAGAACAAGAGAAAAACAGCGATGAGCACGAGAAAAACAGCGATGAGCTGCAAAGGGCACGAGAAAAACAGCGATGAGCACGAGAAAAACAGCGATGAGCACGAGAAAAACAGCGATGAGCTACAAAAACCAAGAGAAAAACAGCGATGAGCAACAAAAAACCAAGAGAAAAACAGTGCTGAGCAGTAAAGAACAAGAGAAAAACAGTGCTGAGCAGTAAAGAACAAGAGAAAAACAGCGATGAACAACAAAGAGCAAGAGAAAAACAGCACGGAGCAAGAGATGAGCAGCGATGAGCAAGAGATGAGCAGCAATGAGCATCGATGAGCAAGAAATGAGCAGCAATGAGCAGCGATGAGCAATAGATGACGAACACCAACAAGCAACAGGAGCGAAATGAGCACGCGAGTAAGGTCCTGAGTAGCGATGAGCAGCAAAGAACAAGAGAAGAGCAGTGGTGAGCAGCACGGAGCAAGAGAAGAGAAGCGGGGAAAGGGAGATAATTAAATCTGAGTTCTGGTCAAGCATGGCACTTCCGGGTCCGTAACTTGCGTCACTTCCGTAAGTAAAACCCACTACTTCCGGTTTGCACAAAACCACTTCCGGTTCCACCTGAACATGCGCAGACGACACGTCCAATTTTTGTAAATCAAAATACCGAAATAAATTTGATACACTGTATGGTCATTTCGTTGACTGACAACTCATCAGCAGTGCTCCAGATCAAAATATTGGAAAACCTGTTAAAGATATAATGATGAATTAATAAGCATAACCATAAAAATTCAAAACAGTTAAAACAAACAGGTATCCAAACTCAGCCAAGAGTTACCTCTACAGCAAAAGGTATATATAAAATTATAAAAAGAAAGAAAGAAATTAAATAAGGAATAAAAAACGGAGGGTTTAATGCAGCCTATAGAAGTAGCCAGCCACAAACCTGGATAAATGCAGAGTTATTTTTCCTGTCATGTTTTCCGAAACATGTATCGTTTCTATAACCGGAATTCATTTTGTGTACACGTTTCTGTCCTGTTGACGTCACGGCGTCATTAGTGTGGACAATGGAGATTTCCATTGATGTTCCCCATATCGTGGCACTTCATGTGGAAATTTACCATGAATTTCCACTGAAGTCCACCTTTTGGTCGGCGGAAGAAATGGAGATTTGTTTGGCGAGAGTGGTGGAGAAAGCCAGGGAAATCTCACCAAGCCCTGACTGCCAGACGACATTCTTCATTAGAGGGGCACTCCCGTACTATGTGGGTGTAAACCACAGAGACGGGAGTTGGTCCAACACCAAAGAATACGAGGGTATTGTTGCAGTGGCTGGGACCCACAAGAAAATCAAGACGTTGTATCCCTGTTGACGGGGGTAAAACAACAAAACGGCCCTTTTAAGACACACCAAATTTTCCAAAAAGAAGTTAAAAATTGTGTAAATCGTGTAATTTTTTTTCTTAGCTTAGATTTCTATTGTCTTTAAGTTATTTTCTCATGACTTTTATTTCAATTTGTTGAAGGGTTATGGAAGAGACAAGGTGAATGTGTGGCAACAGAACTTAGGGATGGTGTGGAGATACGATATGACAAGTAAGAATTAAAATATGCTAAAAGAACGAAAAGAGATAATTTGATCTTTAAGTTGTATCTTCCAATTTGTGCAGGCGCATAAAAGCCTTGAGTCTACCTCGTGTCTAACGGTCGCGTTCACCGACATGTTTCAATCCGTTTTCTAATGGAAATTTCCACTGAAATTTTCCATGACGTCACATTAAGGGTAATCCAACATGGATGCCTCCACGAACGCGGACCTGTAAGTGAGCACCCTCCTCCGGAAATGGCCGAACACTTACGAAGGGTGAAAAATTGTTCCGAAGACGTCTAAATGGTTCCGAATGTTGGCGAAAACAACCGAATGTTGGCGAAAAGCCAGAATATACTACTGAATTCTTCAGAAAATCCCAAAAATTATTAAAATAACTATAATTTTTTTACTAAATGGTTCCAAAAACCAAAAAAAAGGAATTAAAATTAATGAAAAAGTATGTAAATATATTACGACTTGTTAAAAAATAATAATAAACAAAAAATAAACAAAAAAATAAAAAATAAAAAAAAAACAAATAATAGTAATGATAATAAAAAAATTTTTAAAAAAATTAGAAAAGTTAGAAAAAAATTAGAGAAATAAAAAATTATTGAAATAACGATAATGTTTTACTAAATAGTTCCAAAAACCAGAAAATATTTCAGAAAATACTTCAGAATAATTAAACTTAATTAAAAATATATTACGACTTGTTAAAAAAATTAAGAAAAATTAGAAAAATTAGAAAAAGAAAAACATTTAAAAGAAAAAAAAAATTAAATTATGTAAATATATTTAAAAAAATTAATAATAAATTAAATAATAATAATGATAATAAAAAAATGAATAATAAAAAAGAAAATAAAAAAATTAGAAAATTATGTTAATAAAATTGTTTAAAATTAAAAATTAAATATATAGAATAAAGGAAAAATTATCTCCCCTTGATGGAGGGAATACGAGAAAGTTATCTCCCTATTTATATTTTTAAATTATCTCCCCTTGGAGGAGCTCTCTTTGGACTTCCGTCAATGGAGGAAACCACTACTTCCGGTTGCGCATGCGCGAAAACCACTTCCGGGTACTTCCGGTTCCGCCTGAACATACGCAGACCACACGTGCGGGTCCTAGCACGTGACTTACGTCACTTCTGAAATTTCCATGACGTCACATTAACGGTATTGCGTAATCCAAAATGGATGCCTCCACGAAAGCGGACCTGTAAGTAAGCAACACCCTCCGGAAACGACCGACATTCACGAAGAGTGAAAAATTGATCCGAAGGCGTCTAAATGGTTCCGAATGTTGGCGAAAACCCAGTAAATAGTTATAATAATTATAGTTTTTTTTTACTAAATGGTTCCAAAACCCAAAAAAAAGGAATTAAAAATTAAAAAAATTATGTAAATATATTACTTGTTAAAAAAATTAAGAAAAATTAGAAAAATTATTAAATTATGTAAATATATTTAAAAAAAATTATATAAATAATAATAAAATTAAAAAATAAAAAATTAAGAAAAAATTAGAAAAATAAAAAAATTATGTAAATATATTAAAAAAGAAAATAAAAAATACTTACCTAACCTTAAAATAATCTTATCCTAACTTAACCCTAACACTAGTACCACTTCAAATTCATAAGGGATTGAGCCCAATCCAGCATTTGAAACATGCCACTGAAGCAGGCTGCTAAGCAGAACTAGTGTTAGGGTAAACGATTGTCTTTAGCGTGCTTTCTTTCAGGTCTGAGTACAGTGCAGAGCAGCAAAGAGCAACGAAGAGCGCCATGGAGCAAGAGAAGAGAAACAAAGTGATTATAGAGCAATGAAATGGACCGCCGTTGCCAAGGCGGTTGTTTAGGACACCCCTCCATTGGTAACAGCATCACTTGGAGGTAAGGGGACATAATCCAATCCTACCTTTGGTCCTCACAGAAAATACCCCCAAATGAAAAGAGCGGGATAAGGGGAGATAATCCAATAGTGTACTTCGTATACTCTCGGACTTCGACATAACAGTGAGGGTATCAGACCGATGAAAGATCCAGAGACGACCGAGAAGTGCGGGAAAAGGGAGATAATTCAATCTGGTCAAGCATGGCACATCCTGGTCCGTGACTTGCGTCAATTCCGTAAACAAATCATGGGAAAATGGCGGGAAACCCACCACTTCCGGTTCCTGAACATGCGCAGACCACACATCCGGGTCCTAGCACGTGACTTACGTCACTTCCGTAAACAAAATATGGTAAAATGGCGTGAAAAACCCCTACTTCCGGTTGCGCATGCGCGCAAAAAACCACTTCCGGTTCCTGAACATGCGCAAACGACACATCCGGGTCCTAACACGTGACTTACGTCACTTCCGGCAACAAATGGCGCGAAAAACCACTACTTCCGGTTGCGCATGCGCCTGACTTCCGGTATATCCGGTTCCGGTCACGTGACTTCCGGTTCCGGTTACGTCACTTCCTGTGACGTCATTTCCGGTTCTGGTGACGTCACTTCCGGCACCTCCACAGCACCTCCTCCTTTCCACCTCCTCAAATACTAACTGAACTGTCCCCATATACTACTAATAAAATCAAGGTGAGCAATTTAGGCTCTTGGTAACTTTTAGGTTTAAAGAATTAACCAAAAATGTTTTTTAGGTGTACATGTGTATGTTTCATATTGACCTACAGTTCTTAGGCTTAAATCTAATTTTGAAGGGTTGATAGGTTGTCCTTTAAAAAACAAGAAGACTGGTCAACAATGAAAAACCAGTCCACAAAAAATCCACAATCAACCAACATACAGTCCAGATATCCTCGATGTACAAAAATTAAGCAGTGATGGGGTTTAATCGGTTGCACGGGTGTCTAATATTCCACTTTCCCGACCGTTGAGTTATTCGGTCTGTAGAAAGAAAGCTTTTGAAAATAATGTTTTTTTTTCAGCAAGCATTCAATGGTAATCATTTCGATGCACCGAATATGCTTCTATGTATAAACCAATCATGTATTTTCACATGTCAGAAACATTACACTACGTTAACCCGAAAAAATAACAAGTCTTTCTTATTTAAAATTGACCCTCTATCCTACGTTAGAATGTATAGGGTGTTTTATGCATGGCTGCTAAGGATATTAACCATGACCTTGACTGTTGAACTTCTATTTTGAATTGTATTGTTAATATACAATTGATACCAGTTGTGATGCACAAGATGTGCACATTTCGTCGATGTAAAACTCATTAATTGTGCTCACGGCATGAACTGTTGAAAAACCAAAACAACAATCCAAGAAGAGAAAGAGCAAATTCAAAAAAGCCAAAACCATCAAAGGACAGAGCTAAGCACGAGGGAGATGCTTCTTAGTTTCCACAAATTTAACAATTTTGTAACAGTAAATTTTAAGTATCAATTTCGGGTTAGTATCGAAATACTAGCAACTGAGCTGGGGATATGGAGTTTGGACATAATGATATATGGTTACTAGGGACTTTTTCATCAGTTGTGATGGAAAGTATCAATGACCTTGACCTCTGATCTTCCATGTTCACTTGTACATTTAAATATAGGCCCCGGAACGTAAATATATATGGTTGCTAGGTACATTTCAATAGGTTGCTAAGAATTTTTTCAATGGCCTTGACTCTTCTGTTCATCCATAAAGCTGAAATATAGGATCATGAACAAACAAATATATATATATATGGTTGGTAGGTACTTTTAAGTCCGTTGCTAAGGACGTTTTCAATTACCTTGACCCTTTACCTTCAATGTCTACTGGAACACTTTTAACATTGGGTCCTGAAAATAATGATATATAGTTGCTAGGTACTTTTCTAATGGCTGCTAAGGCTTTTTCAGAGATTTTTTTTATCTCTGATCTTTGACACTTTGGTACCAAGATTTAAATCTTTTGAAACTGATCATTTATTGTTTGAACATTTTCTTCCTATCTACTATAGTTTCCGAGATATATATAAAGACATACACGTGTCAAGGGCACTTTCCCTTGTAAGGAGTCGCCGTATCGCTTCGGACCGAATGAGACAAATGTAGACATTGACATTTTGAACATTTTTCTAAATACATTCTATCAGCTATCTTCTACGTTTCCGAGACAGAGCGGTAGCAATGTTTAAGGTCAGAGGTGTGACCTTGACCCTTGACCTTGGGATAATTTTTAAGGTTTTGATCTCTGATGACCGTTGATGGAAGTCCAAAGTCTCTATGACTAACCGTTTATGTGTTTTGACCATTTATGTGTTCTGTTAAATATTCAAGGGCCAAAAAACTCCTATAAGGAGTCGATCTACTGAGTTGACCGAAACACAAGTATATTTAACAAGCTATCGTTTATGCTTTCCGAGACAGAGTGGTAACAAGGTTTAAGGTCAGGGGTCAGGTGCGACCTTGACTTTTGACCTTATGATCAATTTGAAGGTCGCGACCTGTGATAGTCACTTGTGGAATCCCAAGTCTCTACAACTAACCCTTCCCCTTCGGGCAGATAACGGTATGCTAAAGAGGTCGGCCACGCAGGGTCAATCTGGAATCTGGTTTATCATCATGTGAAATATGATTCCGATATGTCCCGGAATGAAAAAAAAAATCTTAAAATCGAAACTTTATGAATAATAATAATAAGTAGAAAACCGTACTGTCAGAATCCCCGCACCCTCTGTAAGTAGTTGGGGGCACTTACCTATTGTCAAAAAATATAAAACCTTATTAGTAATACACTCCAAAAATAGTGTGCAATCATTCTATAAAGAAATTAAATCAATAAATCCAAGTAAATCTTTAAAAATCCTAAACTTACAATTTTTGGGCCTCGGTTTAAAAATCGAAATTCTAAATTCTTATTGTGCAAATTGTATATACATGTATAAACATTTCAAAATTAAAAATCTTATTGCACATCTACACGAAGTGAAGAACAACATTATATCAAACTAATAAAATAAAAAATGAATGAATTTTTTCAGGACAGAGCAAAATGAACAAGCTTAAATTTACAATTTTTGAAATTCGATCCCTGTTGGCCCCAATTTTTGAAAACCTTATTGCACATCTACATACAGTATGTAACAATACTGTATAGAAATTTAATGCATGAAGTTAAAAATGCTGGAATAATAAGTGGTGCCATCATCAATGATGTCCATCCCCGCACTGCACAATCCTCATATAGCAGTAATAATCATGTTTGGGCAAAACATTGGTCCCTATAAAGTACAATTTTAAATTAAAAAACCTTTCTGCAATTAGTAACAAATACTATTACATGCAAATAAAATTGCTGAAAGAAAAATGTGTGAAAGTTGTGGACACAATGGTCAAACACAATTAACAGTGAAACATTAGCAATTTCGCAATTTCAGTCTGAAAATTGGAACCCTGAATCAAATTTCAATAGTTTGTTTGTTTAGTTGGGGTTTTACGCCGTTTTCAGCACACTTGGTTATTTCGCGGCGGCCAGTTTTTATTGGTGGAGGAAGAACGCACCCCGTCACAGGTGAGATTCGAACTCAGAACCTCAGTGTTGACAGGCTAGTGATCGTTAGTAGTCATGAGGAACTACCTACACCACTTGGCGACCGAGGCCTCAAATTTCAAAACTAAAAACCTTATTGCACATCTACACATAGTGAAGAACAATACTGTAAACAAATACTTCATTCGAAGTGTGTGGATAATAATTATAATCAGACAAATTACCTTAAATGTATTGTAGAGTAGATAGATAAAGGTCAATTATTATTCAAAGTACATTTGAAAATCATGTAACAAACCACTTAAGTTTTTATGAGGTAAGAATTTTTATCTTGTTTTGATATTATTGGTCAAAACGATACCACAGAAAATAGCCACAGCAAGATTTTTTTTAATATTGTTCGAAAGTTCATCAAGACTGAAGGGCCATTAGGAGATTACCTGGACCATTACAGAATCCCTATCAAGATGGATATACGTGCAGCCGCCATCTTGGTAGGGATTCTGTAACAGGCCCGGTAAAATTTCATAATGGCCCTGCTAATCTCGTAATGGTTCTGTTTATCCTATAATTGCGCAGTTGTAAAGCCTTAATTTTACAATGCACTTTTAACATATTGTATCCTTCTTGTGATAATGATTTTCATATTCCTACAAAGCGACTTATTTAAAAACAAATTAATCAACGAAGACATTTTTCCCATCTGGTTAATAAAGGTATTCAAAAAAATGGGCATTTCGGTCTGAAATAATTGCCTTTGGATGCTGTAACGACCCTCGGCGTTGCCTCGGGTCATCATAGCTATCCTCCTGCCATTATTACAGAAGTTGAACATATAATAGGGCCATTACGAAAATACCCATTTATTAATATATATATATTATTTTCTAAAACTAGACAATTCAGTGTTCAACGACACAACCAAATATAAGAGCTCAACCTCTCGTTGGGGGGTTGTCAGGTCATAATACTGAAAGCCTCACCTGGGTAGCGATTGGAGAATGTTACACTCCTTGCACGCTAAAGACCCCTTCTGTAGTTTCGAAAAAGAGAAGGCTAATGCTGCTATAGAATGCTAAATTATCCAAACCTACCCACCCATCACCTCCTTTACAGTGACAGTCAAAATTGGTTCCCCTCTGTGTCCCACCCCATCCCTATTTGAATTGTTTGATAAATTGTTGAACAAGTTCTCGTCCTGAAGAAGTATGAAATATTTGCCACTAGAAGTTAAGCAAACAACAACAAATCAAATCACAATCAAATAAAACTTTCACTGACAAGTTTTTAAATTCATTATTTTTCATTATTTTGAACCCTCTCGTTTTATCGCATACTATGTCTTCATGTACACCCCTGATTTACCAGATCAGGCGTTTCAAGGCAACCAACTAACTTATTTTTAATTGGTTCTAGAAAATGTCTAAATTGATGAAAGACGTCTAGTCTTATTAAAACAGAGCAAAACCTTTTCGAGAAAATACCTCTCATGGAATTTTTTAACTGATTTTTTGGGGGTGTGTGGGGGGGGGGGGGGGGTAGAATTGCTCATCACGATTGTATACTTTTGTTAACTCTATTAAATTCAAAGAAAAGTATTTAAAACCTTCCTCTCTAACTTCAACTGAATGTATTGTAATATAAATATCCTAATATTTACATGCAAAAGTAACTTGTATAAATGTGAAACCTGTAAGATTTTACGAAACAGACCGTTTGTTATTTTAAAAATTTAAATGTTAATGTCATTGTATCTCATGCAATCCGTTGATGTATGGACAATTGACAAGATTTACTGGAAGGGTCCAAATACTAGTATCACTACAAATGTAATTGTCTATCAGAATTTTGTGGGCTGTTAGATTTCAACTCTATGATTTCATGAATATTGGTATCGCCCCCCGTCTGTCACACTTTCTTGTGATCTAAACTCCCCGTTCATTATTCATTCTATGCCTTTTATTTCGTTATAGCACTATCATACACTATACGTAGATTGTTAAAATTGTTGAATATTTGACGGAACATGTTAATGATAAAAAGTCATCAATACTAACATGAATAAGTACGGACTTCCACCAACCATTATCTGACAACAAGTAATAGCTTTTCAAAAAGCTTGCCTGACTAAGTATTTAATAAAATATGTATTAAATACTTGTATATGTATGAGGCTAAATGCTGTACTAAATATTTATTGCGACAGCTATAGCAGCATAGTTTTGGTAATGATAAGTTGCATATTAGTAAAGTCAAGAAATACAAAACGGATATTCGAAGGAGGGAAAATCGTAACAACTGACAAACTCCGGAGAACAACGAAGACAAGACCAAAAACAATACATGCACTACAATTAAAAATTAAAAACTAAAACCATATGAACCACATGGATCCCACCAAAAAAACGGGGGGTAGACTCACGTGCTCCGGAAGAGTAAGCAAGCCTGGCTTTATTTTACTTCAAAAGATAAAGGAAAATGCATTTTATAGGTATTTATTTCCAGTGAATATGTAAATATAAGGCTCAACCAAGTGAGGGTAAAAAATATTACGGACAACATTTACAAATGATTTAGATAGTAACACTGGGTCTATGTCACTGCTGGTGGATTGTAAGTCCACGAGGGCATTATCATCCCAATAGCCAGATTTTTTTCCTAACGTGATTCATTACTTAACTACCTTTAAATTGTCCGTTCAAAATTTGACAAAAATTTATCGGAAAGCTTTAAGGCTCTTCCTTTTGATGCAGAGGTAACCCTTAGCTGAGTTTGGATAGCTGTTTGTTTGATTGATTTGGGGTTTTGATGGTTGTGCTTATTAATTCCTTATTTTATCTATAACCGGATTTTTAACATTTTGATCTCGAGCACTGCTAATGAGTTGTCAGTCAACTAAATGGTCATATAGTGAATCAAATTTATTCGGTATTTTGTCATACATTTTATTAGATGCTTAAAAACAAAATTAATGATTTAATAAGAAAATTATTTTTATGCATTGAAAATTATGAACATTACAAGATAACTATTTTGTAACGGCAAATGCTAACTAAACGGTAATTTTACATGTAAGTAATACAAACTATTATAAAGTAAACAAATATTATCAACATAGCCGAGCAATTATATATTTGCAAGTTTTCCCCTTTAACGGAACCAAATTAAGTCTTTTTCCCAGGACGGTGTGCAATAAAATGTCTTTTTTCGTTATCCTGACATTTTCATGTGTATATATCGGTTTCGTTAAAATTTTGTAGAACTGTTAGGCACCATATGTACTTGATCCTATCGCACTGCCATTTTGATTTGACAAATTTTACGGGAGTTATGGGACTATAACTTTTTTCTGCATTCGATCCTATAGGAACACTTTGTGGACGCAACTCCTCCGAGACCGCTGATCGGATTTCGTTCAAATTTTGTAGGATTGTTAATCACCAAATGTACTTGATCCTATCGCACCGCAAATGTTACGGGAATTATGGGACTTCAATTTTTGTGTGCATTTGACACTACAGGAACACATATTCGTATTGTACTGCAATTTTTTGTATTATATGTTGACATACATACTGTTCCGGCATTTATAATACACATCTTGTATATCTTGTGGGGGTTCGACTTTTCTCTGCGGTGGGGACATATGGCTACGTGTAGCAATCTTGCTTTATGAGCACTGGAACAATTTATTTGTTTTCTGGTCTTCACCACAACTCTTAGCACTAAACGGGTCAGCAAATAAAAATGAATGTAATAAAATAAACCTGTTGCTATCTAAATTTTAAAAACACAGTTTTATAATTTAAACGCATTTTAAGGGATATATGGGAAGAATAAATGCCATTCAACGATGAAATGCTGGATATTATCAATATACACGATACATGGTGAGTAACTATCTTTCAGCATGGAAATATCTTTAAAATAAAACAGCAAACGCATTGCACAAAAGAACAAAAAGAAAACCGCAATTTGCAACCGGGCCATGTTAATTATACAATGTGCATAATCTATATACTTACAATGTACGTCCGATTATATTGAATACCAAACCAACAAACGCAAAACATGTACCACTGGAATAATTCATTCCTTCGTCCCTTTTCCTAATAGACACCCAGAAAATCATTGTCAGTATACGACCAATAATAAAACAAATCGCGACCCCTGCTGCTTCAATAATATGTACAGTATATCTTTCGACTGAAAACAATAAGCAGACGAAATTCATAAATGATATATACATTTGTACAAGATTATATTAATGAATGATAAATCTAAAGAGCAATCTAGATTAAGATTCCAGAATAAAAAATTATTCTGTCTCATTATATATTACACTAGGTTGGGAGAGTCGCAAACAACAGCAATCCCCGCACTCCCCACATAATGTATCCCTGTGCACCTTTTAAATGTTTCGGTTTTAATGCTGCTGATGAGAGGTAACTCCTTGAAATGCGTCGTATACAGCATAGTATAAATTTACTATATCTAATATTAGTATCTTTGGATTGTTATTTTTTTAACGACCATATCTTTAAATACAAATGAAAAACTAGGCCAAATTAGCAAATGTTACGGGAATTATGGGACTTCAATGTTATTTTGGGACTAAATATAAGGCTCAACCAAGTGAGGGTCATTTTCGGTCCGACAATTGGACACCTTATACGAATTTCAAAATTCAAAACCTTAATGCACATATACACATAGGGAAGTACAATATCAAAAACAAACAAAACCATTGAAACGAAAAATGAATGAGTAGTTGCAGAGACAAGGCCAAATTAGCCTTTGACCATTTTTGGTCCGAAAATTGGACACCTTAAACGAATTTAAACATTCAAAACCTTATTGCACATATACATATAGTAAGGAACAATACTTTATAGAAATTAATTTGCTGAAACAAAAAATGAACGAGGAGTTCTGGAGACGAGGTTATCTAACGGACGAACAGACGGACCGATTACAAATATCCCCGAATTTATTAACAGATACACAGCTCTGTCCTGGTTACTGTTGTTCATTTGTTTATAACATGACGTGGAAGAGCGTTTTTGTTTATAACATGACTGTTGTTCGTTTGTTTATAACATGACGTGGAAGAGCGTTGTGTGTATCGATCCCTTCTTTATCAACATACAACAATAACGAGAAATCCCATAATTAAGGGGGCATTTAAGAGTCGGAAAGTAGTATATAATAAGAATTCCTATGGGTTTCGGATGGATGATGGATGAATAAAATAAAACGTATCACAAAATGCCGAAATCAATTTGATGCACTGTATGGCCATTTAATTATTCTTTAACGTCCTGTGGTAACTATTACATGTAAGTGTATACCAGGACGAGAACATGTTGCTATGATATGAATATGAGCTCTTCCCTATACTATACCGACACGTTGAGCCGGATTTTTAATGTGCTAGCTCACATGGTAACCGTCCGCAGTAAGGATCAGTAAGACATATCACCCCACTCGGACACATTATATATACCGGCTGACTCCGAGCCGACCACTGCTGTGCTCTTACTCCTAGATGCCACGTGCTTAGCAGGGAAGCAGCAAATACCAATTTTAATGTATTTTGTTAAACCCGATCGGAGATCGAACCCCCGAACCCCCGCACTGGAGGCCTAGCACGCAATCACGAGACCACCTATAGGCGGTTCTATGAATTTCGATGTCGAAGTGTCATAACAAATGCCATAATCTGAAACACGAACAATTAATTCTGGAAAGGAATGAATACCCTACGAAGTACACTTTACGGCTCGTCAATAATCTTTAAAAAGAGAATTAGATATATTCATTTAACATTTGGAAAATGACAAAGTTATAACGGGCCATGCCTTCATAAGATTCCTTGCTCAAAGGGAAATAACTCAAAATGGATATACGACAATATTTCTTTTTCAGTATTGACACTTTTGATTTATATGTTTTTAGGACACTGCGGCCTATTCCGAATTTATTAAATTAAATTCATTTGATATAGCTAGATATTGAGTTCAGGCTTTTGAATTATTAATAATGTTATTTCTTTGTAGAATGTAAATGTTTTGTTGTTAGACGAAAGCAAAACGCTATACATTTTCGATTGATAATTCTGAATAGTAAATCCAGAAATAGCGCCGGAAATATACCCATTTGGTCTCTGGTCTTATCTTTTTCGCTTTCTGTAAAACTGACAAGCTTTGAGTCTGCAATATTCCATTCTTAAAAATTACAAAATTTGGTAAACCGAGTTGGTAAAGGATCATTAAACACTCAGGATAGAAACTTTAACATAACAAGCTTTGAAAATCAAAATTAAAAAACCTTATCCCACATATATATGATCTACATGTATGACAATACTGTAAGGAAATAAGGCCACACCAAATTGATTTTTTAGTTCTGTGGCTTTTTGGATGGTAAAAATATGTGCGAGCGAGAGAAATTCTTTTCTTGAAGAATAGTTTTTTTTCGGGCGAAGATCAAACTTACGTGCGGCACACATTTTTTTAACTAAATTGCAAAAATTGGAAAAATTTACAGTTTCTACAAAATTTATGTAGTGGGCGAACAATTTTTATTTTTAATTTATTTAAAAGTGAAGAATTTGGTTAAATTGTTCAGAATTTTTGCAAAATGAAAGTAAAAAGAAATCTTAAAATCCACATAGTCTAAACTTTGGAGCGGCGAAATCCAAAGAACTAAAAATCAAATACATGTAGATGTGGCCTAATATGCGTAAATTGAAAAATTACATGTACATCTCAAGCTTTAAT
This sequence comes from Mytilisepta virgata, assembly GCA_028015205.1. Taxonomy (NCBI): domain Eukaryota; kingdom Metazoa; phylum Mollusca; class Bivalvia; order Mytilida; family Mytilidae; genus Mytilisepta; species Mytilisepta virgata. Next base: position 76,747,492 of record CM051521.1, read on the forward strand.
TCACAATTTTCCAACTTCTTCCCTTGTGGGCCTTATGTTTAGAAATTCAAATTTAAAACCTTCTTACGCATCTGAAGGAAATACAAAACCAGTCTGTACAGAAATCAAATCGTTAAACTCAAACGAAGGAGGGTTGATGTCACAAGAAATTTTGCCCGACGGAGACAATCACAATATCTTCGAACTTTCTTCGAACATAGTCGAAAGTGCAGGGATAACGAAATAACTACAATATATATTTAAATTAAAGAACAAAGTTTCGTGTGATACTTTAAGCCCGTTATGTATAGGCTAAATTTCATAAAATGTAAAGGTGAAGGAAAAGTCATTTAACCTCAGAGGAATCTCGGTTTTCATTAGGTACATAAAACTTTCCCATGAAAACAAATGACTACATGTATCATAAAAAGGCAAACTATTTTTTGGAAAATACGGGGTGTTGTTTCCACTGTTTCTTATGTTTGAGTCTAAGGTTTTGGTTAGATTTTAGGAATTGGAAGTGCAGGGATATTTTTTCAGGCGGGGTGTACGTGGGCTATACATAGAATATGTTCAGCCTAATATTCTCCAGGTTCCCTAAAAAATGTTGACGTCATCACTTTTCATCCTTGAAAGTGATAAGACTGGTAACACCAAAAAACATTTTTCTCTCCTTGTTACTTTTTTTTATTTGAAACGAAAGAAACCCAAACATCTTAATTTTATATACACAATTTTATTTTTTTATATTGTATACATCTATATACATATATCTAACATACATGTACCGAAACGCCAGAACTGTCTCCTGTTTTTATATCAAGCCCGAACCAGCCTGCGGTTACCACCGATTCCAGTGCTACCAGGATTATTTAATACTGCAACTAGACATGTACAAACCACTGTACCTCCAACGGACATTTTATTTTACTCTGAAAATCAGATACCGAAATTATATGCATTCATGAAGTTTACATGTTCAAGAAAGACTTCTGAATAAAAAAGGGCAATATGTTTTCTGTACCAAGCAAGAGTTGCAATTTAGCGTTGGAAATTTACTAGACAAGTCTGATAGGTCAGAACTTGTAGGGGAAGGAAGCCATACAACATGCTAAATGGTAAAAATTCTTTGTCAGGGTTGTACGTTTCTTAGTCTTGTTTAGGCACTTCTTGAGTTTGTCTTTTTTTTTCAGACTTATTTTCTTCAAAACTTTTTAACATAGAGCCACTACCACTTCTACTTGTGGACTTTTAGTTCCATTTAGGGGTTGATGTTTCATTGACAATTACTCCCAAAATCTCCATGAAATATATATCGAACTGATATTGTTCCGTTCAGTGATATTTTGATGTCTATCAAAATATCAGTTCTGCTTCCAATATACATGTATGAAGCCGATACATAGATTTTATTCTGGTTCTTTTACTAATATGAATTTAATGTAGGTTGTTTACAAACAGGGTCCTAGAACAAAGTATACGTTCTGCTATGATACTGAACACAGCCCAGTTCACAATATGATTTCCGCCTGGTTCTTTCATAGTTACAGTCATCAAAGGTCATGGAGGCTTATCGATTATTTGGTCTTAAATTTAATCATCAATGTTCATGAATTGGCTTTTAAGAGCCAACAGTAGAAGATTTATCTTTTTACGTAATACTTGGCTTTATTTGCGATCAGTTGGAAATGTTAAATAGTATATACTTATTGACTGGGTATGAGGGGAATAGTAAGTTTATTGTCCCCGAGATACCAGCTATTGCCCCGAGACGTAGCCAAAGGGCAATAGTTTGTATCGAGAGAAAAATAAAGTTATTATTCCCCGAATATGCAGTCAATAAGTGTTTTATTATACCGAAAAATTTTTTTACTGATGCCTAAAACATTTTTAGTCTTTTCCGCATCGCTGTCGTCTAATATATCTTGTTTATTCTCCTCGGTTATAGGGAGGCAAATCCCTCCCAATTGGACGCATCTATTGTCGTCTGACAAATCAATATTTTCGATGTTCTCGGGCGTTTACTTTACGATAAGGATAAAACTAGACACATTTAAAACTCCCGCGAAAGAATATCATACAGACGGTCCAATAGTTTTTTCATAAAAGTACTATTGACTGGTCTACAGTTGGAAAAATTAGGATACATGTAATTAGCTAAGAGTTTCTAACCAAAACCTTAATCTATTGTTGTTTATTTCATTTGTGTCTTTTTAGCGCGGTTGAAAACACTTTGTGTTATTGTGAAGGCTTTTAACAGTTTAGGTCTTGAGTACAACGAATGAGTCATATATCTCAGAAATTTGCGCCACTTGTGAATCAAAATTGGAAAATGTTTTATTTTTATACCATTGTTGTTTGTTTATATATGTTGTTCAACTTGGTAAACATGGTAAAAGGGTTAAATTACTATTATATAACTCTAGGATAACGAGTTCTTTTGTGTTTTAAATACATAAGTTTAAAATTTCTTCCCTTCTTTTAGAAAATGATGTCAATAATTTATACTAATTCAACTGTTTTCAATAAAAGTTCTTTAATTTCTATTTGATTGAATTTGTTATTTCTCTCGGGCTTCCATGAGCTTCAAAAATGAACAAATGGTTGAGCATAAGAAGTGTAAAACAACTGTTTTTACGTTGTATTTGGCACATGCGCATACAACAAATTGAATTATTCTGGGTTCTGTATACATGACTACTTGTCATAGCATCTTCATATGTTCACATATTGTTCATGTAATCATATTAACGTGTATACTAGTACAATCTGATCTTTTAAGGATGAACAATGGACCTGAACAGGAAATCGGACAGGTAGACGTGAAAATTCCATATCTACATGACTTTTGTATGTCTGGTGGACAGATACACATCTATCAACTGGTTTATTAGTATATTTATATTTTTAATTCATTTTGCTCTGATGTTGTCTATTCTTATACGGTTTTTCAGCTTAGATTAATATTTCGAATGTTTGCCTTCTGTAAATCCCATTAATTGGACATATTAATAATGTATATCACAACGAAATGTTTAATTCATTTTGTCAGAACTTCAGGTCTTTGGGGAGAGGGAATGACTAGTTTAGATTTGTACCTGTTCGAGTGATTGCACTAAATGCATTTTATATATATGGGAGAGTGTTTATTTAAACAGTTTTGGTGACCTTAACATACACCACTACTTAGAACCATGTGATACTTGTTTTATGGTGTGATGTGTTACTCATAGTAGAAGGTCAAACGACGACTCCTATATGAAGGTGTAAGCAACCTTTACATACCTGGATGTTTCATTAGCCCATACATGTACCACATGCCCGCTCATTTTTATATACGACGGATTCATTATATATTTCCTTCATACCATTTTGTGGAGGCCTCGGTGGCCGAGTGGTCTAGGTAGTTCGTCATGATTACTACTGATCACCAGCCTGTCAACGCTGGGGTTGTGAGTTCTCACCTTTGGCGGGGTGTGTTCGACTCCGATCTTAATTGACAAGGATTCCCAATTTTCCTACCGAAGGTCGGTGGTTCTCTCCGGGTACTCCGGCTTCCTCCGCCAATAAAAACTGGCCGCTGCGAAATGGCCAAATGTGCTGAAAATGGCGTTAAACCCCAACTAAACAAACAAACAAACATACCATTTTGTGGTTTTCGTGAATCAGTATAGGGTAACAACGATTTTAGGGATACATACAAATATAAATTCCAAAATGTGTTATTTGGAAAAGATCAAATAATTATTGACCACGTGATCATTCTGACAGCCTGGTGTACTTTCAAAGTAATTTTAATTACCTTGAAAATAATTAGCAGACTTTGGAAACACTACATACACATGTACCTAACTTTTTTTAATAGACGCCGCATATACACTGTGTTATTTCAACTTGGGAAAGGCGCATCTAAACAATTTGATCCTTGTTTGAACTCAATCTGTTAAAATATATATTATGTACGGTAATTACATATGGTCCGGATATCTTCAGTGTATATCAACCCAATCAACATTCATCATTGATAAAAATCAAAGCCCGAAGTCAGATGAATCTCTTATACATGTAGGCTTCATCAAAATGTAAGTATTAATGAATAAATCTCTTTATTTTAAATAACTTTATCTTTATACAAAAGTATTGAGAAAATTAAATGTAATTTATCCATACTGTATGTAAAGAAAATTAGAGTACATGATTTTATAATATTTTCTTACCAAACATAGAAATATAAATTTGTCTGATTTTGTATGAAAAAAATGTATATTCCCTAAATTTAGTATATCGTCTTCTTTTCATTGACCACTGCCGATTCCTTTTACAATGCATCGACTAAAGTGAATCTTTAAAAATATTTTGCTACAATTGACATGCCAATTCAATATGTGTACATATAAAAAAAATACTATGAATTATGTTATATATGAATACAAGTAAATATCTGTTAAATTCACGTCAAACTATTATACATATAGTGTATTGCTATAAATAAAATAATGAAAATGTCTGTTTACCAGAAAGATCAAAACTGATGAAAATGCAGTGCTTTAACTTGACGTTCTAACAAAACGGAAATGTCTATAATAAAGAAAATATAATTGGTCTGAAAAAAATCACAACTTTTTGAAAGCGAATGTCTCTAAGCGAATCTTGCATATGGCGTAGAAGAAACGGTAGAAGACTGTTGTATCACGAGACTTGGATTGTTGACAGCCGGTGTGAGGACAAACCCTGTTGCGCCGTATCTATAACTAACTCTCATGGCTGCAGTTTGGACGATGCAGGCAACAATCTCCATGGCCAAACCGATACCCATCAACAACACAGAGTATGGGAATGCTTTCTCTATCTGGGTTTGTGTCGATCCATCAAGATAAGCAGAAACCTCATCGAATTGGACGTGGGCGATTATAAATTCAACGGTAAGAATACCGGCACAGATAACTGTAAAAAAATATATAAACTTACGTTTTTGTACCATTTTCATTACAATCAAACTTCAAAATATATTAAAGGTAAAAGCTTTAAAAATAAAGCCGATGCATAATTTTACTTTCGTTTTTTTTAAGACGGTAAAAAGAAATGTGTGCACTTTCCGATTGGAAAAAAACAAAATTGCCTACATGAACCTATCATTTTTATCAAAATGAACATCCCATGGTGAATAAGAACTTTGAAGGACGTAAACATGTGAAATGGGATCAAAACGGAAAAAGTATTAATATTTATGACCAGAGATTTTACTACATTACATACATTTGCACTGTAAAACATTTGGGACCTCATAAAAATTCGACTCATCCGAAAATTCGGCTAAAGCGAGTTTGAGATAACAACGAGTCGACTGTATATTGTGATTGTGCACTGTAAAAATTGTGTTTGTAATTAGTTGATAATATTGCACTGCTTATGTTTAGATTCTAAAAAGGGCTAAACATACATACATGTACAGTGCCACCCTCGTCTACATTATATTCATTATAATTGTACATGTACTCACTTCCCAAAATGTTGAATACCAAACCAGCTGAGCCAACACCATTGTAAGATGTCCCTCCGTCGTTCCTTTTCCTAACGGACAGTCCGAAAATTATTGTAAGGATACCACCAATGATTAAACAAACCAAAGCTCCTGTTCCTTCCAGTACATACTCGGTCAGTCTGCTGGCTACAAATTATTTTTAGAAGGAATACATTAGCAAAATATACACAAGACTATGTAGACCGTTTTCTGAAAATCGAATACGGTTTTGAACGTGTTAATTTAAGGACAAGAACCTGCACAGGAAGTAATGGCGGAATAAAACAATTTTAAAAACCCAATTACCATGAGCAATTTGAGAGATGTATTTAAAAAGATGTATTTGCTTAAATTTCAAAATTAGTTCATATATACAACTAGGGGTTCAAGTGAGCCTGAATCGCTCACCTGTTTGTGATGCAGATTACTTACTATAATCATAATATATGTGAATCAAGCCTAAAAGAACCTTCAATGCGCTTTTCCTTTTAAGTATGGTTAATACTATTTTTGTACTTTCCCTTAATGTTCAATGCAAACCTATGTGCCTCCGTAGCCGTGATTTGTGCAATCTGATCAACACCAAATAAGAAGTTTGTAGAGGGTCTCCCAATCATCATTCCTTTTTTTGTTTTGAAAAGTTTTGACATTGTAGTTTTATAGGAGAAGAATATGAAAATTTGAAAAATCCGAATCATTAATTGCCTATGTTCTTTCGATCCGTTCCATGACCAAATGAAATGAGAAATTTTGTAAAGGACCTTCCATAAATTATTCAAGCCAATTTTAGTTATTACTGGCCCTGCAGTTACAGAGGAGATGATGAAATTGTGATTTTCAATGCTCTTCTATACAAACTCGTGTGCCACTTTAGCCGCCATGTATGCCGTCCACCGTATCCGTCATGTATTCCAAATGATCAACACTAAATAAGAAATCTTTGAGGTGGGTCTCCAAATCATCACTCTAAGGTTTGAAAAAATTTTGCATTGTAGTTTTAGAGGAGAATAATTTGAAAACTTGACCAATCAGAATCACGAATCGCTTCTTGTGGCCATGATTCTTCCACCGATCCAAATAAAATAAAGAATTTTAATAGGACCTTCCACACGTTATTATTTCTGCCATGTTTGGTTTACTGGTCTTGTTTTAGAGGAGACGATGAAAATGTGATTTTCCATAAGCTGCAATGCGAACCTTTGTTCCACCATAGCCAGTATGTATGCTACCTGATCAACACAAAATGAAGACTCTTTGTAAAGGGTTTCCCAATCATCATTCCTATAATTGACATTGCAGTTTACGAGGAGAAGAAATTGTACAATTTTACCTACCAGTATTCGAATTGTCCCGATTGAAGTGAAAAGAGGCTATTTTTTATACACACTCAGCCATACATTATTTCAGCAAATTTTGTTTTAATTCAGTTAGTTTTGTCAGATGAGATGATGAATTATATAATGACAGGCGAACGAGATGACGCAAAGTTATGAGTCATAATAGTCCTTCGCGCAAGTTCAGCTAAAAATTGGTTATCTACTAATTATAATTATTTACATGTGTTTTAAGGTATCCGGACCATAAAAGATCATGATCGAAAATTGTATCTCTTTTTGACCGTGAATGGCTGAACCAAACAATTTAAAGCTGGAACTTTATATGTTTATTTTTCTCAAAATGAAACCCACTTTGTTGTTTATATGCAGAGTCTGTAAAAATAATTTAGTTATATTGGCATTTCCGAAGTTTGCCGATAATTACCGAGGTCATTTCAATTGCGTTGTATGGAACATCCGGGAACTTTTGAATAATCACGTGGTCATTTATGGTCCGGATACCTTAACCGTGGTTTATAATGAGCTCTCAACTGCAATGGCTGTCGTTTACAACAACGTTGGTTATCAACGAATTATAATCATCATGTGGTTTAGCTTTTTGCTGTTTTTTTTCTCGAATAGTAGTGACTTTACTGTTCTATAGTATTGATTCTAGACACAATTTAGAAATGGGATAACTTATGGGCCATTAAAGCAAATTTGGTCTTAATTGCCCCTGGCCAGCAGTTTCAAAGAAGAAGACTCGATGTAAGACTTCTAAAGATATACTTGCTGATTTGTCTATTTTTAGTATCTGTTGTAATGGCAGCCCAAGACCCCGAGACATAATTTTCAAAGGGGACCACCCAAGGACCATTCCATCAGTATTCGGCCCAATTGCCCTAGTAGTTTCATAAGAACATTTTTAATACTGTTTCGCTTGGTTTTTTTAATAATGGAGGCCATATTGGTCAGAGATCTGAATTTGAAAGATGACCACCTAAGAAAATTTTCATCAAACGTTGGTCTTATTTGCTCAAATTATTACCGAGGAGACGTCTTTTAGTTTTTCGCTCATTTTTCTAGTTCTAGAAACGGCAGCCAAATTGATCAGAGGTCAAGAAATCCGGACACCAATGGTTTGCCCCGGCGTCCACGTCCGCGTCCGGAGTCAGTTCTTAGTTACTAGTTGACTTAAAAAGACTGACCATGTGACATCCATGCAAGATGAAGGTCACATGACCCATATTACACGGCTGACTGGCTTTTAAGTATTATGTAAAAAATCAGTTTAACATAGAAAGTGACCTACAATCATATTACTTGGTGTGAGGATGCATCTCGGCGAGTAACACAGCCTAGTAATAGTATATTGCAGAGAATTAATACTATACCAACATCCGTAGGATGTGCGTGTCTTTCAATTTTCAGTTAACATCTAAGCTCAATAGGGGTATTATAATATAATGATACCTTTCAAAATTCAAATGATAGGTGATAATTATTAAGAGGGGGGGGGGGGGGGTACATCAGGAATTTCACCTTAGGCATAATCATGACAATGGTATAGATACATAACGCTTATTATAATAGTATCAATGTTTATATATTTTGATAAACTAGAAATAGTCGACTTAGGTTAAGTTTTAGGTCCGAGTCCAGTTCTCCGATACCAAGTAACCTACAATCATATTAATTAGTATGAGGATGTATATCGGGGAGTAACACAGTATCCCATTAAAATTAGGTCACTCTGTTCTACTTATCGTGCTCCATTGACTTAGGTTAAGTTTTACGTCCGAGTTCAATTCTCTGATACCAAGGGACCTACAATCATATCACTTAGTGTGAGGATGCATCTCAGGAGTAACACAGCCTCCAACCAAAATTAGGTCACTCTGACCTACTTATCGCGCTTCGTTAGCTTAGGTTAAGTTTACGTCCGCAGTTTTTAGAGGACAGAGTTGGCTGATTTTTCAGTTTTTAGTAATGGCTCCATATGAGTCTGAGGTCCGGACCCAGATAAAATTTTGAAAAACACCACCTGCATTGTACAAAATTTGGTCTCAATTGCCGTAGCAGCATCAGAGATTTTTAAAAATATTTTTTATTATTTTTTATATTTTCCTTGTATCAAAGAAGACCTTTTAACATATATTTTTGCAGAATTTTAAAACAATTTTAGTAACGGGAACCATATTTGTTGAAAGTCTGACCACTGGACACATTCTTGAAAAGGGGCCATCTAAAAACAATACCACCAAGGTTTGTTCCCAATTGGCTCGGTAGTTTCAGGATAAGATTTTTCAAGGACAGTTTACGCCGGACGTCGGACGCAAATTCGTGGCAACAGCTCACACTGGCGTATGACCAGGTGAACCACAAAAAAACAAACCATTACAAAAATTCTTCAAATGGCATAATTCGCCGTAATTACACATCTTCAATATGTACAATAGCGTGTCCCGCTCGAGCGCGGAAGGGCGCAGGTTCAACCCCAGGTTGGTCCAACATTGGTATTTGCTGCTCCTCCACCAAGCATGTGGAATCTAGGAGTAACAGCAAAGGGCTGGTGGGCTCCGCATCATTATATTGTATGCGGTTGGGGTGATAAATCTTCCTGCGGACTGTTACCTTGTGAGCAAGCATGTAAAAAATCCGGGTGAGCGTGTCGGTCTAGTACAATGACGGGTTCATATTCATATCATATCAAAATTTTCTCGTCAAGATATGCATTAAATAATTGCCAATGAACGTTAAACAATAATTCATCCATAAATACACATTCTAAAAAGTTTTCAATAACTGGATTAAAAGTGTAAGAGTTACACAAAAAGGGACCCTTCATAAATATTTTTTGTGAAATAATTATGAAAATTCAGGACGATTGTCCTCAAATAATATATTAGTCCTACATGCACGTGTTCAATACGCCCATAAACTGAACAAAGGTTCAGATCTGAGTTAAAATCTTTATGAGGTACTCTCCAATTGTTGAAAAAACAAACACTTAGTTCCACAATATGACAGATCTGGAAACAAAGCCTCAAATGGCGCCTAATTAATTCATTCACATCTTCAATATGTCCATAAACATTTTGAAAAGTTTCAAAGATCTCAGTTGAAAGTTATAGGAGTTGATTACACAGAACATTACACCTGTTCACCAAATGCACACCCGAACGCCCGCGCCCGTCCCACATTAACCATACTATTAGCTTTATTTGTACTGCGTGCAACCTGACCAATTAATATGCACAGAACAAGGGTACTGTATATACATGTAATTTTGATATAGAAAATCTGAAAGATTTGAAAGATTGTCCATTCTACCGAGACTTGATGTTTTTTTTCAGGAACCCAAGTCGTACGAATGTCCAAAACGCTGAATACACTTCTGCGCCAAAGAACTCCCAACGAAATTCAATGTAATTCCATATATTTCCAGCAGATCGCTCACACCGAAAATACTAATCTCCTTTCAATGAAAACTTTATTCTTTAATGCTTCGACTGCTCTTAATACACAATATATACAGAGATTTTTGTTTGTTGTTTTGGAACTTTGGTAGACCTAAGTCCATAAGCTATATTGCCGCTTTATCTTTTACTTTAGGGCAAAAAAAATATAGTCTTGTTTCCTGCTACCCGAACGACAATGTTTTTCATGCCCGGCTCGAAAGTTTTTTTTTTGGACAAAATATGAAAAAAATCGATTTTCCAAATTACTGGGATTCGGCCTCCAGTGCCAGAAGTGCTATTGTGATCGGTAGCTATAGTGTGTTGGAGCTTACTTTTCATGAATCTGTAGAATTATTCAAATAAAAGACATCTGATAACGTCTTCATGAATCTATGGACATTATTCAAATAAAAGACATCTGACAACGTCTTCATGAATCTATAGACATTATTCAAATAAAAGACATCTGACAACGTCTTCATGAATCTATAGACATTATTCAAATAAAAGACATTTGATAACGTCTTTATTGAACTGTCACATGTTGCATTATCATGTCACAGAAGTCCATACCTGAAAAAATGAAGAGAAAAAAAAAGATAAATCATTTTCCGACCTACCTACCCTATTTTTTCTGGCCGGTTGCAGGAAATAAGACTATATATTTCTTTGGCCTTAGTATTGGAAATACCATAAACATATTACATGTATATATACTTACGTCCTGAATCTAACCCGTGCTGTGTCCTAGCACCAGTCGTGGAAACCGAAGTACAGACATGGACATCTGCATCTCCCCTGATACAAACTTTAGCGTAAAAAATGCTAAAGTCGACCTATTTATGAAAGAAAAAAAGTAATTTTTGTAATAAAAACTGACCTAACACCACCCCGAAAACCAGGATATCTACTATATATGAAACATGTTCTACCAAATGTAATATGAACACACGTGAGACCATAAGTAATATTAATTTTTGCTGATTTTGCTTTTTAGTTTTTTTAGAAAAGGTGTTCATATTGGTCCAAGGTTCTAATAGACATGATTTTGAATTTTGAACAGCTATGGACCAATTTACCAAATTTATAATCAAAAGTGACCGAGTAATCAAGGAGACTATTTTCAAATATATTTCGCTGGTATTTTGTTATATTTAGTAGTGGTTGCATCACCGGGTGAAGCTCCAGATCCTCGGCGAAAATTCTGAAAGGAAGACCATTTTAAAAAAAATTTTTATCAATAACCCCAATTGGTTCAGAAGAGAATATTTTTTGTTGATTTTTCTATTTTCGGAGACGATTTTAAAAAAGATACAAAGACCACAGTTTGATGACAATTGGCCCATTTATTTCAGAGGAGAAGATCAAAATAGGTAAAATACGGTATTCTAATGGGCAAAATACGGTAAAGAAATCCATGTTTTTGGCTGTTCTCTGCAATGATTAACACTCCCTCTGCTGATATAAAAAAATATCCATTTCATATTTATAGAACCTTTAAATGCTCAGAAAACATATTTCGAAGGAAATGTTTATTGATTTGACAATTACAACAGATGACATAAGCGAAAACAGACAACAAACGAATATTTTTTTTCTCGAATGAATGAACTGTCATGGCGAATGGCAGTAAAAGTCAGTACTGCTCCTCTTTGTTTAACATGTTAATTGTAAAGTTCCCACCAGTAATATTTGCATTTTGTACATTAAGAATTTGGACATAAGATTGCTGATCGCAGACGGACCAAAAATAACGTACGATTAATGTGGTTTTACTTCGCAGGTAAAGAGAACAGCCACAAAAATGAACAAAAACTAGAGTTACTGTGGTCTAGTGGGCCACAAATATCCCCCGCGCCAACTGCTTTGTAAACCTGTCCACATAACATGTCCTTAACGGACTATTGATACCCCCCGATCATGCATCTGTTGAGCCCTCTGCACTTCCGATTTTCGGCACTTTTCCAAATACTTTTGAGACTTCACCAGTAAAATTTACCTCCGTGAGCACATGGAAATATTTGTGAGACTTCACCGACTGACACATGTGCGTAGTATATTTATAATAAAAAGGTTTCGCCTTTTGGTGAAGATTGAAGGAATTTCCAAAGATCAGTGTATTCACGTTTGGCTGGCATGTTTTTTACTGGCTTCATCATGCCGCCATTAAATGATGCCGAGTCAAAATCTTATGGGCGATTGCAAATCAGTCAAAGCGCCGTGAGGATATGTCAACGTTCATTCGAGCGTCCTTTAACTTTATGCCTGGGCATATCGACATGTCGCGAAAGGTTCCGAGCGAATTTTGCGTTTTTCTTTTTATACCGTTTTACTTAGTTGACGTAGAAAAACGTTTTAAGAGGGCGGAAGGCGTAATTTGGGGGTCTGAAAATCGTAGTGATAACGCTAAAATCGTAGCGGTAAACAGGTTCGAATAAGCTGTAACGGGAATTGATAACACAAAGCATGTACACGTAGTTCAGACGGACGGACAGACAGACAGACTGAAACCTATATACCCCCCTAAACTTCGTTTTCGGGGGGTATAATAAACGGTTGTGTGGTTTGTCTAGCTATTTTACCACGGTTTTGTTCATATGCCGATTACGTAGATGTCATATTAAAATAAATGGTTAAATGAAACTAGAGGCTCCCAAGAGCCTGTATCGCTCACCCGGATTTAACTTTTTCCCCTTGAGCAGGACTAAAAATTTAAGTGTTGCAGTCAATTTGGCTGTTTTTTTTCTATAGAGTTCTATGTTAAACTAAGTTCAGCTGTGGCAGTCATCTTGGTTGACAGTCCAGGTCTATGGACACATTTCTAAAAGAGAACAATATAAGGACTATTTCTGCTAAGTCTTGTTCCAACTGGCTAAGTGGCTTCAGTCAAGAAGATTTTTAAATGAATTTTCCTATAGGGTCCTATATTTAACTATGTTCGGCCATGGCGGCCATCTTGGTTCACAATCCGGGTGATCTGACATATTTCTGAAAGAGGACCATCTAAGGACCAATACTGCCAAGTTTAGTTCCAATTGGCGTAGTAGTTTCAGACGAGAATATTTTTGAGTTAATTTCCCATAGGATTCTATGTTAAACTAACTGCAGACTGTATGTAATGTTAACTGGGAGAACAATTAAGTCCATTTATATGTAAAATACTGAAAAATGGGGAAAAATATTACAATATTTTCCTTTGGATACTATCTTTTGATCACGAACAAGCTCCTGTTCAAGTTTGGTAAAAATCCAGAATGGGGTTAAGAAAGTTATTAATGTTTAAAAAACGTTAACCACAGGGTGAATGTAAATGTTGACGCCGACCACGACGAGGAATTTAGGATCGGTATGTCTCGCTTCCGCTAACGTCATAGGGCCGAGGTTTTTTTTACTGTTACGGAAAACTGAATGCTGGAGTAAGTTTTGTGAGTAAGGTTAATATGTTCTGGGCTATTTATAGTAACTGTGTGGACTTCTACTCCCTAGGTCCCGTTAAATAAAAGTAAGCTACCACTTATAAAATCCTTGAAGGTAATAAAATGACAAGCATATACAATCTAGAGGTACGTTATCTTTTTCGATTTCCAAACACGGCGTATGGTAAAGTACAACAAAACGTCCTACTTAACAATAATATTCATTTCGATGACATCACATTATTGTCCCAATGACCAATTTGGCTTACCTTCGTTTTTCATATGAAGCGAAATAAAGCCAGATTTCATATCTGCATTTTGAAAATTATATCATAATATCTTTTTACCTTGTCAATTTCTACCACTTACCGAAACGTCCGTATCGCTTGATTTGATATCAAGCCCAAACCAGCCTGGTGTTACCAGTGCTACAAAGACTATCAATCCTGCAGCTAAACTTGTACAAACAACTGCAATTCCGCCAGCCATTTTATTTCACTCTGAAAATCAAATACAAGAAAATGTGTTTCATGAGGGTTAGGCTGAGGAAGGATACTAAATGACTGTTTATTTATAAACATTATAAGCAATTGCCGATCAACACAAACGACGATGCTTGTAGAGGGTCTCCCAATCATCATTCCTGGAAGGTTTGAAAAGATTCGGTATTTTAGTTTTAGAGGAGAAGAAAATTTGACCATTCAGAATCAAAAATTGCCACAGGTGGTCACGTTCTTCTTCCGATTCAAATAAAATGAAAATTTGTTCTATACATTATTCCTGTCAAGTTTGGTCATGTTGAATATTACTGGCCTTGTAGTTTCCGATTAGTAAACGATGAAATTGTTATTTCCCATAGGCTTATATGCAAACCTTTATGCCACTGTAGCCGCCAAGTATACCACCCTATCAACACCAATATACTCTAATAAGACACTTATATTAGCATAAGATTGAACGAATCTTAGCAACAACACAATAAATGGAGGAAAGGAAAATGAAATAAAACAGTAGCTAAACCAATAATAATAAAATAAAAAGAGAAGGATGGCTGTAATCTTGCCCCAAGCGCCTGTAATTCTATATTACCATTAATGTAGGGGTTAAGTGTTAGAAAGGTAATGGACTACAATTTTTCACCCCTCCCTCCCAATATTTGATTATATAACAGTTCACTAAGTTCATTGCATTACATTAAGAATGTGACATTTCCTTCTGACAAGATAATCGGTCATGCAAATCATTTCACCGAAAAACCATGATTGTACTTTGAAATTTAATTATTTGACGGGAAGGTCTAGTAACCAAAACGGGAATTCCAAGTGTCATATTAAAAGAAAACACAAACAAACCTGGCACGATTTCAATTTTATAGAACACACTTTAACACCACGGAATCGTGCGCGTCTTTGTCGCTTGTTTCATGTTTCTTATGAAGATTTACTTGAATTTTATTCACATTCAAATGTCCAAATATTTCGGAAAAAATTTATATGAATGCATGTTACCACATTATGAAATGTCCATTATCTTTTTTTTTATGATGTCATCATGATGTCAGATGTTTGTTTTTTTTGTGATGTACTACATTGTACGTCAATATATGTTTGTTCGGCGCCTATGGGCACAAATCTGCAAATACATTTGTACTGTATTATAACACAACGCATGAAATTTCGTTCCGTTCTATAACTGACTTCCCTATAACTGAATTTTTCCGTTAAATGTTGACGCCACAAAACATACACATTGCAGATCAAAGTATTTCGCCATGATATGGCCGACTTAATGCACATAGGGCGAAAAAAATCAATCAATCAATAAGGTCACAGTGTTCAATGACACGGCTATCCCGGATCGACCCCAAGTCAAATAACGTAGTTTATTCATAATATTAGAAAATCATACATATTAGGCCTACATAGAAAAACTTGATAGTTAACAACTTCGAGAGCAACCATTTGATTTTATAGGGGTGGGGGGGGGGGGGGGGGGGGGGTAGGATGAATTTTGAAATAAAAGAGCAGAATCAGGATTTTGGTCCAAAAAGGGGGGGAGGGGTAGGATGAATTTTGAAATAAAAGAGCGATTTTGACCAAAAAAAAACAATCACATTTGGTGTGAAAAAAATACAGAACTTGTGTCAATCTGGATTTTTCTTGTGTTAAATGATGAAAAAAAATTAGGCCATATTAAAACGTTTCATCTCCCCCCCCCCCCCCACCCCCTCAATAAAATGGTTGCTCCCTAATATATCAAAATGGCTGTAGAAGTTTAATCAGACGACTACACATATTTAACACAGATCGATACAATCTTTACGTTTGATCACCGTATGCACATTTTATCAAATTAATATAACATTTATTCAGTCAGTCTCAACAGAAGATAAATGTTAAACGAATCTTTAAATTAATTATTAATTATTTTTCTATTATTTATATTCAATTAAATATTCATTTTTTAAAAGATTTAGACTGATACATACTAATCTATTTTGGTGAAAATTTTATCCTAGCATGAAGTAGGTGAGGAAAATAACATATATGTCTTACCTTGAACAGTTGAATTGTTATGCATCAATGAATTGTGTTTACTGCAAATTAAAAAAGCCCGGATATACCCTTTCAACTATTTAGAGGTTCCCCTAAGGATCGGAACTTTAACATATTGCTTAAGACTGTGTTTGGTCAAGTATACGTGTCAGATTTAGAACTCCATTACAGCGATATATATCGATTCCGTAAATATGTGCTGAGAAGCCAATTGAAATTGATTACGAGTGAAAAAAAGGAAAGAAAGTCGACACAACTTCCAACCTCTTAATTATGATTCACACTGCATCATAAAGTGAAATTTAATCGAGACAAATTTGGTGTTTTTGGTCCCAAGCCAATAAATTTTTTATTTAAACAACGACAGTCAATATTCTGTATATTTATTTTCTGTTTTATTTTTCTATACTGAGAACTTGATTTAACTAGCATTCTGTGAGAGTATTGCTGATCCAGCAATACAATGTCCCCTACCGGTTTGATCTGTAAGAAAACACAGCAAATGCTCCTTGACTATGTGAATCGGACCCTGACATACATTGTATGGACAGAGTAATTCCTAAATATCATGAAACTATGATTGCAAGGGGTCTACAATAATTACCCGACCAGCCTGAAATTAACTTGATCTGTAGGTCATCTGTATGAGCTCACATACCAAAAATAAGATCACATGGTAAAAGGGTTTGCAAAAAAAAAACGTCCGGAAAACTAATATTATTCCTATTTCTAGGGGTAATAACTCTCACAATAATTATCCGATCAGCGTGATATTCAAACTTGATTCGTAGCTGCTCATTATAAGGTCATATACCCAAAATAAGAATATTTAGTAGAAGGGTTTGCGAAAAAAAAGAACAGAAAACTATTGTTTTGGCAATAATTTCTATTTCCAAGGGCAATTACTCCCCAAATAATTAACCGATCAGCGTAAAACTCAAACTTGATGTGCAGCTCATCATTATAAACTCATATACCAAAATAAGATCACTTGGTAAACGTTTTGCAAAAAATCCGGAAAACTAACATTTTGACAATATTCCAAGGGCAATGACTCTCACAATAATTATCCCATCAGTGTGGGAAATCAAACTTGATCTGTAGTTCATCATTATACATGTAAACTCATATAGCAAATAGAAGATTATTTGATAAAGGGATTTTCTATAAAAAAGTCCAGAAAATTATTATTTTGGAAATAATTCCCACTTCAAAGAACAATAACTTTTACAATAATCACCGGATAAGCGTGAAACTCAAACTTGATCTGCAACTCATCATTATAAGCTTACATACCATCAATAAAATCAGTTGGTTAATCAGTTTCTGAAAAAAGTCCGGAAAACTGTAGTAGGACTGATGGACGGACAAAGTGCCAACCGGAAAACAAGGGTCCAACCTTTTCTATATAGACTGGTCCCAATAAAGAATGATAACTTGGCTACTTTAATTATCACAAATTTCACACATAATTTGTTCAGAACGTATCGACTCAGTGTTAAGGCACAGCTAGATTGCTTTCAGTGTGGCTTTACCCACTGTAGAGAATACGTAACAATATTCAGCTTGATTGGAATATAAAGTCACAGTAACCATATAACACCTAGATACTTTTGTAAATTATACAAGCTAACATTTTCAGTCATCATACAGACTTACTATTATCCTGGTATTCAGTTTGACCCCTATAATCTTCCAACGTATTTTTGCACGAGAAATGAATGGGACAGGCGCAAAAATGCAGCGGGGTTAAACATGTTTTGTGAGATCTCAACCCTCCCCCTATACCTCTAGCCAATGTGGAATAAACAAACACACCGTGATACATACAGTAAAACTCAATTCAAAAGATGTCCGCGTCCGATGTTAAAAAAGGTAACAGATCTAGAAGAAACTAAGCAAATATAAATTAAAGGACTACTTGCAGTTACTGACATGCCAGTTCCGGACCTCAATTTAAACTGATCGAAAGATCATTTCTTTATCATAAAGAAAATCAGCCACAACCCCTCCCGTTAGGGGTATAGTATCATGCCATCATAAATTATACGAGAAGAACATAACCCGTATCATGCCAACAACTGGTTTTAGAATAAATGTGTTTATTTCCGATGTAAAGACCTTATGAGTCAATCAATTTTAATTAAAAAAAACGCCATCTTTAATGATTTGACAACAGTATCGTAACTATATCCCTTGTGGATGCATTCTACTTTCTACCAAAACACATAACCAGGGTCGGATCCGGAGATTTTGAGAGGGAAGGGGAAGCGCCACCGTGGTGCGGGCTAATCTCATAGTCATTAATTATCAAAGTAAAACAAAATTCACAATGATTTTACTTGTCTTACAAAAATCCTTTGCCTCCAACAAAGGGATACAGACCGTTGTCTTTTCTCTATTTCCGACCTTTATAAAAACATGAAGAAATGTACAAATACAAAATGTAGAGTATTTTTGGGACATTTTGTGGTATTGTGTTAGTTTATTACACACTTCCTTTTTCATTTGCATTTTCGATCACTGACTCATATTTTCACGTCAGATGGGTTACGATACATACATTTATCCGGGTTCAAATTTTTAAATGCTTTTATCATAACAGATACAGCCGGATGTTCTCAAATTCAAAATTGAATATTTAATTGTTTAATGTTTACTCTTACTACTAGTATAAAGTCGTATTTTTCATCAAAAGTTTATACAGTTACGTCAAGTTAACGTTTAGACAACACTAGAAATACAACATAGACTTATTATCCTATTATTGTCATGCATTGGCTGGAGTGGTGACCGTTGGACCTCATTCAACGTGTATACGAGTGAATACAAATTATGAAAATCTAAATGCTTTATCCAATTAATAATTTTCTGCTGAAATGCACATGTACACCCTTCTGTCCGCGGCAATATTGTACAGGTTATAGATAAACGTGTAAAGGTCTGGAAAATTGTAGTAAAGTTTATACACAACTTCATTATGATTTTCTTTTTATTCTTTTATACTCCAGAAATTATTTGAAATTTTGTGTTTTATTTTTTCAAAGATCGCACAGTTATAATAAAGGCATGAAAGGTGGGAATCTATTTTATTTTAAAGTTAAATATTTTTATTTTTAACGAAAAGTGTAAAAGGCGGTTGGGGGGTCAAGAAAACTGAAGTTTTATCTTTACAAGCTGACAAACATGGCTAAGACACACAAAGTACAAATAATGTTTATAAAAAGTGTGTATATAAAAACAAGAAAATTTTTTTTGGTTTTCGAAAGTTTCTTACTTTGTCTAAGCTGCACTGAAAATAACCAAAAGCGACATATCAACATAATTACCCTATGTCATAACGCTTGGTTTTTTGTAGACAAATTTTCACAAGACACTTTTTAATATCAGACAAAGCTATATGTATGCTTTTAAAAAGTCCTGATATCAACGATCACGCCTTCCTTGTCGCCCCTCAATTGTCAATTTGGGTTCAGTTATGATTAATTGACGTAATTTATAATGAAAACAAAAAAACAATAAAGCAAGTTACGTATTTATGTTTTAATGACAGGATTCAGTATAAAATTTAAAAAGTCCTTACCTGAAACGTAATCGTTGTGCAATTTTCGCGAAACTGACTTGGGGAATACCAAACTGAATAATATATTATGAGGTTCACCATAGGTGTTTCAATCTGTTTTAAAACATATTGAGAAGGTAATAAAAATTCTTCAGATTTATAAATGACTTCAGACGTATGTTTTACTAAAGTACATATATTTAAGAGGAAATAATGTTATCTAATAAATAAAATATATACATATTTTACATAATTTTGTTTTTAAAAGTACGCGTACCTTGACAACTCCTCGACCTTAATCATTTTTGTCACAGACGGAAGAATATCAAGCTGATTGAAAAATAATTTCACAAGAATTGTGAAACGTGATAAAAATATTTTATATTCAGATGTAAAACAAGTTAACACAAATCTGTTGAGGTACTGAGGACAGGGAACTCTTCATATGTTTACATGAAATACATGTAACTATACATTTGTATATCGAGTATTAAATTCTTTCTTTTGTCATATACAGGTTTGTGTATAATGGCAATATTGTTTGAATGTTAACTTCCTGGTGTACATTTAGGGAAATTTCTACATACTGTTGAATATAAATATTTACCTTGATATATGTGAATAAGTGTTGTTTATTTAATTTTGTTTTATTTTACTATATTTTTATGCGACGGCAAATTATGGTATGAGCCTGTCGTCGTCGTCGGCGTCCGTAGACAGTTAAGTTTCCGCTCATTTACTTTTGTAAATTCTCAATAAATCATATGAAAAAATATACATTGGTAGAATGGACAGCAAATTACGTAACATTAGAATTTACAATAAAATGTATCACAAAATATCTCAATAAATTTGATACAAAATATGCAATAAAGATGCGATTTCTGAATTGAATGAAAAATTTAACTTCTTAGTCTAACATCAGTATGGAAAAATGTGACAATCATAAAAGAAAATACATGTACATTAGTTATAAAAACGGGACGCCGTATTCCTAGTTCCCGAAAAATACGGAACGTAAGGAAGGATGTACTATAAAATATAACTATTGGATTAAGAACTCCTTAAAGGGTTGTTACAAAGGGTTTTTGTCCATTTTGGTGTAACTTTCAAATTTTTATCAGATTTGTTGTTTATAGAGTTCCTTGATAAAACTGGAAAAACCTCTCTATGATCCGTTTTTCACTATATCTTACATTTTACAGATACAAGTGGCCTAAAAGGGGACACTCCTTAATTTTTTTGAAACTTTTTAAATTATTTCTTATCCGATTTTGATAAAAAAAATTAAATGGTTCGTCAAACGAAATACAATAAAAGTAACTAAAAGCATTTTTATGTTAATTTTGTCATTGCAGAGATAAAGGGGATTAAAGGGCCAGAATTAGCAATATTGCAGGACACTTAAAATTTTTATTTTTCATCCAATTTTAATGGATTCGAGTATTTTGTTCTTCTTCTGTCTTTTATGGTGTTTGCGATGAAAGGGTCTTAAAGGACCAAAAAGCAAGGTGCCTTAATATTTTATTATTATTATTTTTTTTTTTGAATTTGCACCTATGCAATTGTAATGGAGATTTTTTTCTTTTAATTCACCTTGATAAGTGCTTTCATTAGTATGTGAATATTTTTTTTCTCTTCTCTTATTGTTTCTGAAATACAAGGGATCAAAGATAGCAATTTTGGAGGAAACATAAAACATTTTTTATCCGATTCCTTTAATTCCATCTTAATGAATACTTTCAACAGTACGTCAACAGATTTTTACTTTCGTTTAGTTCTTGAGATACAGGGGATTACGTTGCGGTCGTATCATGCTGGGCTTAGCGAAGCTCTTTTTATTTTAATATTTTTGTTTGTTGTTTTATAGAACTATTTTTTAAGGTATCCATGTTTCTGATATGTAATTTTTTAAGACAGAAAATTGCTCATTTTCACTATCGGTCACTAGCTGCTGCTTCAATTCATATAAAGGTTCACATGTGACTTAGACATTTTGGAAAATTCTCCAGGGAATTGCCAAAGGCGGGTAAATTGATAGTTCGTTGATGATGACGGAGATGCCCTTTCTGGTGGTCTTCGATGAGTATCTCTATAGCTTCGTTACTATAATAGCATTTCGACACTGTAAATGAAAGTAATATACTAGTCAACAAAAGAAACGATACAGGGTAATGCATTTTTCATATATTCATAATTTCAAATAGCTGTACTAAGCAGAAAAACGTCTGATTTTCGTAGTAGAATTGTTTTCTCATCAAAAGCATGGTTTTTTGTGCAAAAAGTTTGAAATAAAAATTACAATTTTTGAGATTTCAAAAATCGCATTTTTCAACCCAAAATTTAAAAAATCAGTATTTCTACCAAGTTATGTGAATCATAATGTCTGTGTGACAAAAGATTTGTGTTCTTTCTACTGATTTCATCCACTGGATTTTCATTTTACAAAATGTGTGTCGATTTTCTTCTTGATTTTCCGTAAATTTTCCAATTTTGTATGTAATTCAAATACAGTCCTATGTTAAACTTAGTCTTCCGCTGACGGCCCTCATGGATAACAGATCGGAACCATAGTAACAACACTTGGTCAGCACGTCATAAGGAACATTCATGCCATGTTTGGTTTCAATCCATTCAGCGGTTCTTTAGAAGATTTTTGTATGTATTTCCTATACGGTCCTTGTTAAATTAAGTCCCCTGCTGACAGCCATGTTGGATGACGGATCGGCACCAAAGTAATAATACTTGGTCCAAACCTTGTAAGGAACACCTGTGCCATGTTTCGTTTCAATCCATTCAGCAGTTCTCTAGAAGAAGTTCGAGATGTGAACGAACGGACGGACGACGGACGCAAAGTGATGGCAAGATGAGCTAAAAATGGAAAAGATTGTCTTTGTGAGTTTTGCTTTTAAGTGTACAAAAGACGAATATTATTGATTGGCGATGCAGATATTTTTTTTAATGAAACAATATTATTATACTTTTCTGCATTGTAAGGTGGGACGTTACCAAATAATGTTACGTCAACAGTTATCGGTCTTGACGCTATTGGTTGCTTGATTGTATAAACAGGGGATTATGCAAGGAGTTATGAGTTTATTATATGAATTTTTTTTATTAATACTTCGATTTATCATCCTTTTTATTTGCCAATATTGTACATTCTAATGAAGAGATCTAATCTGAATAATCGGAACAAAAATCCATGTATCGAGAAAAAGTGGACGATAAAATAAATCTGCAATTCCAGATAAAGATATGGCCACAAAACAAAAATAGAAATTAAATAAAGTGAAATCAGGAAGTTATATAAGAAAAAAAATAGACGGAGTAAAAAGAAGGTAAAAAAAACGTAACAAAATATCCCCCCTTTTCCACACTTTGTATACACAGTATTAAAAACAATACATATAAATCACTTTTTTTCAGGAAAATATACATACAAGAACGTTTCATTCATTAAAGCGATACCACATTCTATCAGATTCAAAGTAGAAACTGTTCTACACCAAATGTATTTGATGTTCACTATTCTCTACTACTATGTGTATCACATTAACTTTACCCGTAAAATTCTTGGTTCCGAAAATCTCAGTCTTCTTTATAACGACGTAAAAAGGCGATTTACTTGATTAAAAAATGGCGAGCCTGTGTCGCGCTCACAACAAAAACCAAAAACAAAAACTATAAAATACAACCCTAATAGATAAATGTAATCAAACCGTTGTATTTTTGGAAACACTTCCTACATTTATTTGTTTGTTTATTTGGGGTTTAACGCCGTTTTCAGCACATTTTGGCCATTTCGCGGCGGCCAGTTTTTATTGGTAGAGGAAGCCGGAGTACCCGGAGAGAACCACCGACCTTCGGTAGGAAAATTGGCAATCCTTGTCAATTAAGATCGGAGTCGAACACACCCCGCCACAGGTGAGATTCGAACTCACAATCCCAGCGTTGACAGGCTAGTGATCAGTAGTAGTCAAGACGAACTACCTAGACCACTTGGCCACCGAGGCCCCTTTCCTACATTTAAGTTTAAATACCAGAAAACGGAATAGGCAGTGTTCTTTAGTATCTGCTATTCCGAACGAAACCGAGGACGCACAAAATACAAAAGAGAACGTTTCTGTTAAAAATAACTTATAAAAATTAATATAATCGCTGATCAGTTGCCGTCCTTTATCTTCGGGACGGAATATTTGCAAAAGTATTTGAAACATTCGAAACTGAAAAGGGTAAAAAAAATTACACATGAAGAAACGAAAACTAAAATTTAATTCAGAAAATAATGCGACATTTTTATTCGACAGAATCAGCACTGCAAAACCTTTAAAAAAGTACAGCCTAATAATTACTGAATACTAGTATACAGAAGAATGTCTTGCAATTTTTATTCTATAGTTTTTTTTATGATTAGTGTTTTTAAATTAAAGTTGAATTGCATAACATTTCAAATCTTATGCTTGTAACAATTCACTTTATAAATTGACAGTTAGTCATAAGGATCGAAGTAACGTCAAAATATCAAAGCGTCAAAAAGTACTCATTTTTATGCGTTCATACCATTTTCAAGTCAATTTCACACAAAAAAAAAAGAACGGTGACCTCCCCCCCCCCCCCCCTATTTAGTTCACCTGGCGTCCGTCGTCGTCGTCGTCGTCGTATGTCGTCGTCGTAAACTTTTCACATTTTTATCAACTCCTCTGAAACCACTGAATCAATTTAAACCAAACTTAAGTGGAATGGTCCTTGGATGGTCCCCTTTAAAAATTGTGTTCGGTTTTCCCGGGCGCCATCCAATATGGCTGCCATGGTCAGACATATTTTAACCTTGGACCCTATGGGAATTTTAACATTTTCGTTATCTTCTCTGAGACCATTAGGCCAATTTGAACCAAACTTTGGTGGAATGGTTCTTGGGTGGCCCCTTTTAAAATTTGTGTTCGGTTTCCCCGAACGCCATCCAACATGGCCGCCATGGCTGGACTTAGTTTAACATTGAGCCTATGGGAATTTTACTTTTTCGTTAACTCCCCTGAGCCAATTTGAACCAAACTTTGGTGGAATGGTCCTTGGGTGGCCCCTTTCCAAACTTATGTCTGGCATCCCCGACTTCCAACTGACATGGCTGCTGTTACTGAAAATAGAAAAAGAGGGGGGTGAATTTCCAAAATCTTCTTCTATGAAACTACAAGGCCAGTTGCAACCAAACTTGGCAGTAGTAGTCCTTAGGAGGTTCTCTTTTAGAAGGATGTTCGATGACCCGGACTGTTAACAAAGATGGCAGCCATAGCCGAATTTAGTTAAACTTAGTTAAACATAGGGCCCTATGGGAAAATTCATTGAAAAATCTTTTTATCTGAAACCACTTTACCAATTGAAACCAGACTTTGCAGCAATGCTCCTTATATGGTCCTCTTTTAGAATTGTGTCCCATGACCTGGACTGTCAACCGAGATGGCTGCCACAACCGGACTTAGTTTAACATAAAGCCCATTGAAAAATTCATTTAAAAATCTTATCTGAAACCACTTGACCAATTGGAACCAGACTTTGCAGCAATGTTCCTTATGACGTCCTATTTCAGAATTGTCTGATTTTGTGGACTGTGAACCAAGATGGCCGACAGAGCCAAACTTAGTTTAACATAGAACCCTATGGGAAATTCACTCAAAAATTTTCTGGTCTGAAACCACTCAGCCAATTAGAACTAGACTTGGTAGCAATGGTCCTTAGATGGTTCTCTTTTAGAAATGTGTCCATTAACCTAGACTGTCAACCATGAGGCTGCCACAGAGGAACTTAATTGAACATAGAACCCTATAGAAAAACCAGCCAAATCTTTAGTCCTGCTCAAGATGAAAAGTTCAATGCAGGTGAGCGATACAGGCTCTTTAAAGCCTCTAGTTTCTTCATACCAAAGGATTTTAAAATATCATAATACTATTTTGTTAGTTTTTGGTCAAAATCTTTTCATATTTAGCGTTTCATTTCCTTGGTTGAACGGAAATTATTCTTATAAATTGGTCATTTTACGTTATGTCTACCGATCTTAATTGACAAGGATTGCCAATTTTCCTACCGAAGGTCGGTGGTTCTCTCCGGGTACTCCGGCTTCCTCCACCAATAAAAAATGGCCAAATGTGCTGAAAACGGCGTTAAACCCCAACTAAACAAACAAACAAACGTTATGTCTATGTAAATTTCCTGCCAAGATTAAAATTTTTAAGGCCAAAATGCGAGAAAATAAGGAAGGCGACCCAATTTTTTTATTTCATATTTCAATATTGCAAACTCAATAGTAGCTACATATGCAAAATATTTTGCAAATATAAACATAGTCGATTTGGTATCGTCCCACCTTTTTTTTAATAAGGATACGAGAAAACTTATGGATGCGTCTTAAAACCAAAGCTTTTGACGGAGAGGTCACAGAAATATGTTGACAGATGCACCGACGATGAATAATAATATGAGTCATCATTGCGAAGGAGTAAAAACCAACTATGAACAGAGCTTTTCACCGACATTATATCTTCGGGTTTCTTTAATTTCAATTGTACACAAAGACAAAACATGAGTGGCAATACAGAGTTGATGTCTTTAACAATTATATATATATGTGTGGGTGTGTGTGTGTGGTTGTGTGATAAGATTGATATACAAGTACTGTATTATATGAATGTCCTCTTTCGTCGGAACGCGTGTTTATCGATGGGCACTGACTTTTGCTGTCTGTACTTTTTACCGTTCATCCTGATACATGTACTGATGATGTACTCGTATGGAAACATGTACTCCTTAAAGTCCAAACCTTTTTACAGAGTTCCTGGAGAATCTTAGAAACATGTTGACGGAGAATCAATGAGCAATAATGATATCAATCATCAGAAGCCCTAAAATGTTTTGTTTTAAAAAATGTCTTTGTCATTTTGCGGAATTTTGTGTCCATGAATGCATATATGAAAGGATTTGCAATATTATTTACAATAAAGATATAATAAATAAATATTATAGCAGGCCTTTCTATTGTGGACAGATTCTCTAGAAAGTCTTTATGTATACCTTCAAGTATCAACATGACAACTTTTGGAATATAACTCAACAAGAACACTAGTGTTATAACAACAAACATTGCCGTTAATTTATGCGTAAGTCTACGGTTTATTTTTCTATGTTTTTTCGATTGAAGTATTTTCTGGGTATTTGTCTTAATTCTGTGATTTTTGTCACTCTGTAAACTACCATTGACCGAAGCATCCTCGCACTCTACGACATCGTCTTTTGAGACGACTTCCGCTTCAAATTGACTGGTACAGAAGTGATCAGTTTCGGACGTAATCTGTGTGTCAACTTTTAAAAAAAATACAGATCCATGATTTTGAATAGATCCTGAACACTCTGCTTCTGTTTGCCTAGATATTTCTCTAAATTCTTCTCGTTCTTCTTTCACTCTATCTTTTGTGCTAAGTTCCCGATAAACAGTATATCCTATTTTAGTGTATAACACAATAAGAACGGTTACTATAGTAACGGCAAATGAACCGATTACCAGACCGTATGCAGCACGACTGAATTTATCTCCGTCTCTACGTTTCCCACAATGTATGCCTGTAATGCCATATTTTTTACTATGAAATTTCACAGAACCATAGACAAACGGTAAAGGCAAAGCGACCACAAATGCAATAATCACAGTCAAAAATAACAATCTTCTCTTCGTTGAAAGTTCGATTGGCGGTTTCAGTGGTTGACACACTTTTCGGTATCTCTGTATTGCAATTATTAGTAAAACCAATATTGGGATAAACGTTGTAAAGCCTACAAAGAATTGAGCCACCTTACAGAAAGTTTCATTCGGAAAGCTAACGTAAAAGGCAGTTTGAACAATTCCGAAAGTTGAGCAGTATAGCGTTGTTATTAAGTCCATTGCGGCTAAGATCGGAATGTAGTATCTCTCATCTGTGATGTCTTTCATTTGTACTCTATATACCACTATAACAAACATGTTACCACAAAAACCGAGAACAAGGTATATCAAAAGTATCACGATGTTCGGAATTAAATTAATTGTGACCTCGTTGTTCCATTTGGATAACGAAATGTTATACATACTTGTAGAACGATTTAAAACGAAATTGCTGACAGAAACAGAATCAACACTTAAATGAAACCTGAGTAATACTGTGATTTTTTGATAGTATCGTATTAATATTTCCCCTTTCATTCATTGAAGTATTTCTATTTTCGGAGAACTTATTTACAACATGTGGGAAGTTTTCTTATTTGTTACCTGTATGATTCAAATACAATTACCATTTCACAACTGTTTTGGATTTAAATTAGAGGTAGCCACGGCTCTGCATTGATCTCCTGACAAATCGCTTTTTGGTATTTTCTGATAATTGTTCCTGTGGTCATATTAGTTCATATTTTGGATCCTTCAACAAAGTTTAGTATCAAAAGTTGCCTAAATAGATTTTAAAATAATGTTTTTTTCTTATTTGCTTTAAGTTGTGGTACAGCAACGGTTTTGGTAAAAGATTCTGACCACCTGACACAATTTTGAAAGGGCACTACCTTATGCAACATTTTATTAATTCTGGCATTTGAAACCAAGATTTGGTAACACTTGCATTATTCCTGATGCTTTATGTCAAATAATAACCATTTAGTGGATGATAATTTGGGCAAAGTATGATATTCTAGGAGATATTCTTGCAAGATATTTTCAGAGACTACCGTTGATTTTCTTCGATACAAACATTAATGATAAAATTTGAACAGAATATTTTCTTTTAGTATAGTTGCGATTTTTTTCTTACTATTCTAGTGTAAAATGAACTATAAAATGAATTTTTGGAGAGTGTTTATATAGGCTATGTCTGCTCCCCAATCATATTCAGTTTCTTGAATAAAAAATTAACTTATGACTGAATAAGTGTTGTCTCAGTAATGCTTTCAAGGTTTTTACATTATACTGGAATCAATTTAATGAATTTAGTATTCTTCGATTAGAACTGAAATTGAAAGGTAGTTTAATATTAAACTATTGAACACTATTGATTGTCGCTTGCTTAACGTCCAGTAGCAAATGTTTCATGCTCCTTCAGGACGAAACCAGTTCAACAATTTATCAAACACAATTCAAATAGGGATGGGCAGGACACAACGGGGAACCAATTTTAGCTGCCACTGTGAATGGGGGATGGTTTTGACCTGACAACCCCGAACGACAGGGTCTCCCCTGTCCACCACCTGGGGACGCGTTAGGCAGCTCCGTGGTTGTGCTTCATTGATCACAGGTGCTAATGAACAATATAATATTTGATAAATATCGACAAAATACCGATGCAACAAAACAGTGAGACAAAAACAAAGTCAGGAGAATGGACCACAACAAACATATGTATTAGTAGAACAGTGATTAGCACACAGGTTGTTAACCCTACAAAGAACTAAACTATTTGCTATAATGTTAAGTTCAGAAAGCTTACGTACTTGATACATTGAACTATTCTGATAGTTGAGCAGTATAGCGTAGTCCAAGACGGCTAAAAGCGGACTTCAGTATCTCTCATTTGCGATTTCTTTCTGTTCCACTCTATATAGCAACTTAAGTATTTCCAAACAACCTAGAAAAAGGTACAATATCGAAAGTGTCACGATATTCGGAATTAAATTATTTGAGACTTAATTGTTCCACTGGGATAATTGGCACAAACTGGTAAGACGATTTCAGCTAATAATGCAGACAACATTGATATCTTAATAATAAGATCTGATGTTCTGGAATACAAATTCCTTTGGTTAAACGTCCCGGTTTTTGTTTCAAAACTAAGTAATCGTAATATTTAAAAATGTATATTTTTAAGAAGGTCAATTATACATTTGTAGTACCTTTTTCACGATTGAATTAAAAGAGAAATATCAATTACGAACACTGTGCCTTTTATAACTACTGCCATATTTTGTAATTTTGTAATTGTTTTCGGGACATTTAAGTGGATTTAAGATTTGCATTGTATCGATATTTTACAAACGACTATAGCCAATTGCATGAAACTAAGTTTGTTCGGCTTAAACAAGTTAAAGTTGTAAACCAAAAACCAAGAAGGTGATACAGAGACTATGTTCTGAAAACCGGATTTTAGATACAGAGAAGAAAAACATTTTGCACCAATAATAACCCCCCAAAAATATAGAATACATCTACCTGAAATTATACATCAACTTAAAATATTTTTTACTGTCAATGAAAAGTGTTTTAGGTTGTTTAGGGATGAATAAATTAGCCTTCTGAGGAGACCATTAGCCCCGTCTTCCTCACAAACACATGCAGGGGCGTCTCCCGTATCTGGCACCTGGGATCATGAACCATGCGGAATATAACACAAAAATGTATATTGTTGCAGTGTGAAACATGTAAATATGGCGTTATATGAACGATACATGTGATCATTTTATATTTCTGCATTGGGAATTTATCTTTAGGTACCGTCGCTCAAAAGTATTTTACACGATCTTTAAGAAAAGCAAATACATTTTTACATGTGTACAAATTACAATCGACTTCAAAATTCTAAAGCTTGGGTGGTTATTGATTGTTGACCATCATGTTGGTAACTAATTTATATGACAATATTATAATAATATCCATTAATTAAAAAACTCTAATCCTGGTACAGTGTTTATTACCGGAAAAGGGAAAGAGCATTCAATTTTAGAAAGTCCAGAAAATATCAACTCATCAGAACATGAAATAGCACTTATAAAAATATGTTTACTCAAATATCAAAGGACATAATTAAATGTTTTAAGCGGAAATTATAAATAAGGAAGATATTTCACCTCTCACATCCTGGTCCTGTAACAGGTGAATGTTTAGTATTGGAAAAGGGGAGACCGTCAAATTTTAAAAATGTTTAAACAAAATTAGTATGTCAAAGTTAATTTGTTTATAACGTGTATAAACAGGAAAAAACACCTATAACTGTGCTAACTAAAATTATATTACACCTGCAGGAAACTAAAAATATACGAACAATTTGTCCCCATACAAAGATTTATTTCTAAATTGCAACGTCTTTTTTATGATTTCTAAAACAGGTTTATGTAGAATACAGATACAGTGAGTTATTTAACATTTTTTGATTCTAGACATGATTTTTTTGTCCATGTATCATGTTCTTGGTGTCTCTGTTAATTTTGCACGCTGTCTGTATGAAGGCTATATTACCGATATTCGCTATTTTATAAGAGCTTTGGCAGTGAGGGTTATGATAATCGCAATACACTGTTTAAAAAAGTTTACAAATGACCAAATTTCAAAAACAAGGAGAATTAATGACGGAATTATTTGGGAAAATGGGATAAAGTACAGAAATTTATTTAGTTTATTTTAGCCCCATTTCACTGTGCTACATAGTCAATTCAGTCCTCTAAAAATATTACTTACAGTGTTATATGCTTAGACATTCATTACTACCCTTACTGCTAAGTATAAAGTAGACTGGGTTTTCAGAGAAGGTTGTAATTTTCTGATTTTTTTTAAACAATTGTAAATATTTTAAACGATTAGTTACTTTGTTAAAATGGTAAATGGTATACATGATGTAATAAATAACGTTGAAAATGACAGATTTTGATGTTTAATTAATTGTATGATACCAATTTTGATGCACATGATCAACACATTTCGTCACTTTTAACGTTTTACTGCAAAATAGTAAGAATAGAGGACCATTAACCAATATAGACGCCGATACAAATAATTGACAGAAATTGTATTGAATTTATAATCGAAACTACCGTGTCAGTCAAGGCAGTTGAAACCACACTTTTTGTGGAATATTCCTTAGGTAGCGTCTCCTGGGGGCCCGTTTCTCTACCTAAACAGCCGCGATTTATAAGATAAAAAATACAGAAAAATAATTGAAACTCTTCTCTTGTGATATTACTAGGACAATTTCTGTGTCATATTTTGAACATATATCACTGTTAGAAAGAAGCGAAACTTAGTATATAAATTAGAAAATAGGTTATTTGATACCAATTTTGATGCATTAAATGAGCACATTTCATTGATTTACGGCACATCAGTTGTGCTTAAGGGGTAGTACGTTGAAACCCACAAGAATCATCCAAATATTGGAAGTGCAAATTCGAAAATGCCAAATGACCAAAAGAAATAAAGCCAAAACCTTCTAAGGGTAGAGTTTTTCACTTCAATTATATCCTCGCGTTTCTTTAATTTCAATCGTCCAAAAAGACAGAATACTGAGTGAAAATAAAGAGTTGACATTTTTAAGCAATAATATCATAACATTGATATACATGTACAGTATTCTACAAGTTTATGAATGTCCTGTTTAGTCGTCTTTAAACACCAGTCTGTCTTGATAGACAAAGTCTCCCGATTTCTTTGTACGTTATTATACATAATGTACTATGAGCAGGTACTTTTATGAATACATTTACTCCTTAAAATCCGTACTCTTTTACAGAGAGTTCGCTGTAGGTGATAGAAACGTGTTGACGGAATTCCAACAGACAATAATGACCTCAATCTTCATTTCGAATCTTTTCTTTAAAAAAATTTCTTCGTCTCTTTGCGAAATTTTGTGTCCATGAATACATATATAAAAGGATTTGCAATATTATTTATAATAAAGATATATCCAATAAAGATGATAGCAGGCCTTTCTCTCGTTGACAGATTCTCTAAGAATTCTTTATATATACCTTCAATTATCAAAACGACAATTTTTGGAATATAACTCAACAAGAACACTTCTGTTATAACAACAAACATTGCCGTTAATTTATGCGTAAGTCTACGGTTTATTTTTCTATGTTTTTTCGATTGAAGTATTTTCTGGGTATTTGTCTTAATTCTGTGATTTGTGTCACTCTGTGATCTACCATTGACCGAAGCATCCTCGCACTCTATGTCATTGTTTTTTGAGACGACTTCTGCTGCAAATTGACAAGTACAGAAGTCATCAGTATCGGACGTGATCTGTGTGTCAACGTTTAAAGAAAATACAGATCCATGATTTTGAATAGATCCTGAACACTCAGCTGCTGTTTGCTTACTAGATAATTTTTTTAATTCTTTTAGTTCTTCTTTCACTCTTGCTTTTGGGCTAAGTTCCAGATAAATAGTATATCCTATTTTAGTGTACACCGCAATAAGAACGGTTACTATAGTAACGGCAAACGAACCGATTACAAGACCGTATGCAGCACGACTGAATGTATCTCCGTCTCTACGTTTCCCACAATGCATTCCTGTAATGCCATATTTTTTACTATGAAATTTCACAGAACCATACACAAATGGTAAAGGCAAAGCGACCACAAATGCAATAATCACAGTCAAAAATAGCAATCTTCTCTTCGTTGAAAGTTCGATTGGCGGTTTCAGTGGTTGACACACTTTTCGGTATCTCTGTATTGCAATTATTAGTAAAACCAAGATTGCCATGAACGTTGTAAAGCCTACAAAGAACTGAGCAATCTCACATATAGTTTCATTCGGAAAACTGACGTAATAGACACACTGAAAAATTCCGATAGTTGAGCAGTATACCGTAGTTATTAAATCCAAGACTGCTAAAATTGGAATGTAGTATCTTTCATCTGTGATCTTTTTCATTTGTAGTTTGTATACCAATATAACTAGCATATTACCGCAAAATCCGAGAACAAGGTATATCGAAAGTATGACGATGTTGGGAATTAAATTTAATGTGATTTCGCTGTTCCACTGGGATAACGAAATGTTATACATACTGGTAGGAAGATTTAAAAAAAAAATAATGCAGACGGAGATAATCTTAAAGTTTAAATCATATACAAATAATACGAATTGATACTCTAAAAGTACAAATTCATTTGGTAATACTTCCCGATTTGTATTAAAACGTAGTTACTTTGTAGTATTAAAAGGGGAATTTTAAAATTCATTTTTGTTTCGACAGTAAGTACTCTGAATATTTAAAAATTTGTGATTTTAAAAAGTTCAAATAAAATTCCTATTTCACGATTGCATCAACATAGGAAATATCACTTGCGAATCTATTTAAAAATGAGAAGATAACAGTGTGTATTGCTATATGATTTTCTGAATTTTCCCTGAGTAAAACATTTGTACGTTTATAAATATTTGCTCCTTCATTCATTGGAGTATTTCTATTTCTCACAATTTGTCAACGGGAAGTTTGTTACCTCTAAGATTTAAAAAAATTCATATAAAATTACTATTTCCCAACTGTTTCTGACAGAGTCACCAAGAACTCTGTATCGCTTATCTGGAAATTAGTGGTATTTTATTATTTTTTTCAGTAACATTGGTTCATATTTTGGACCCCTAGCACATACATTTGATGATTACTTCAACAAAGTTTAGTCTAAAAATTGCTTAATAGTTTCAGAGAAGAGTTTTAGATATTGTTTTGCTTATTGTTTTTCTTAATTTTAGTAGTAGCAACTGTTTTTGGTAAAAGCTCTAACCAACTGGCACACTTGAAAGGTGACTACATAAGGACCACTCCAATAATTACAATTGTGCAGATGTTACTTTGGATGCATTATGACATTCTAGGAAATATTTTTGCACAGTTCATTGAGAGATGTGGATACTGTT
Source organism: Mytilisepta virgata (assembly GCA_028015205.1). Lineage (NCBI taxonomy): Eukaryota > Metazoa > Mollusca > Bivalvia > Mytilida > Mytilidae > Mytilisepta > Mytilisepta virgata. Next base: position 76,781,952 of record CM051521.1, read on the forward strand.
CATTTTTCTTTAATACAAGAATTATATATATATTGCACAAAATACCTTACAAATATAGATTTATCTCGTCTTCAAGCCATTGTTCCACTACTAAACTGTCTATTCTACTTACTAGTACACTTGGTACAATCAAAAACCTGGTAATAAATTTCTCAAATAAGGTATACGAAAATAGTGGTATTAATTACTTTTGGAGCGTCAAAAATTCGTTGGAAGTACTGGATAAATTGCATGCTCATATTGGTGATTTCGAATCTGTTCAAAGTTTAGATTTTTCTACCCCATATACCAATTTGCCTAATAATCTCATTAAGAAAAAATTCACATACCTAATTAAAAAGTCAGAATGTGAATATATATGTTCAAACTCTTTTAGGTCAATTTTAAGTAACGACAAGCAAAAGAACTATGTCAATTGGACTTGCTTTGATATGATAACTGCACTTGAATTATTATTAGATAACATTTTTGTTCGCCATGGAGATTCCGTATATCGCCAAATAATCGGATTTTCAATGGGAACTAACTGTGCACCACTATGGCGGACCTGTTTCTGTATTGTTACGAATCACAATTTATATCTAAATACAGCAAAGACCCAACGAAACAACATTTGATACAAAACTTTAATAAGACTTTTAGACATTTGGATGGTACTTTGGCTTCAGTTTGTAAAAGGCAGTGTTCATTGTTAGTATTGGCTTTATTTAAAGTAAGTTCAACAGGATAAATCTCTTTAGTGTACATACCGAAGCTAGAAGACGTTCAAAATATGATTTATTTTTCTCCAAAATGCTTGTTGTACTGGATAGAAAGAGAATACGTCAAATACACATGAACAATAGACACCGAATAATAACTTATTAATTTTTTTTATAAATATCATGTAGGTCTTTAACTTTGTGCACGGCGAGAAAATATGAAGCTAGCTCTAAATGAAAGTTTGTTTTGGTGGGACAAATGGACAGATTTTTTTCTACAAAAAAACATGCCAAATTTTGATGGTTAGCGGCAGTCCCCATGACCTTTATTTTAATTGGTACCCATCAAAATGATGGATATTGAGCATGGTATTGCCAGCTATTTAGCAGGAATTCGGCAATGATCCTAGGAATTGGGGTAAAAATCAGAATTTTAAAAAATTGCTGCCGTCAAATTAAAAACATGGACTTTTAGTCAGGTTTTAAATAAAATAACAATAAATTGCAATCGGGAAGCAGTGCCTATAAATTTGGCTTTTTGTGCATTTCGGTTCCTTTAGTACCAATCTTTTATGATAATATTCTATACAAAGCACAAAAATGTCGTCATTCACCTGAAAAACTAACCAAACCTTTAAACAGACTTCTCCACAAGGGATATAATTACGATACTGTTGTCAAGTCATTCAACATGGCATTTTTCAAAATTAATATTCATTCACTCACAGGATCTTTGCATCGGAAATAAACACATTAATTGTAAAACCAGTTGTTGGTGTGATACGGGTTATGTTCTTCTTGCATAATTTATGAGGGCATAAACCCCTAAAGGGTGGGATTGTGGCTGATTTTCTATATGATAAGACATAATCTTTCTATCAGTTTGATTGAGGTCTGGAGCTGGCATGTCAGTAACTGCTAGTAGTCCTTTGTTAATATATATATTGATCATTGTCATTTTGCTTAGTTTCTTCTGTTACCTTTGTTAACATCGGACTCGGACATCTTTTGAACTGAGTTTTACTGTGTGTATTGCTGTGTGTTTGTTTATTCCATATTGGGTAGAGGTATAGAGGAGGGTTGAGATCTCAAAAAATATGTTTAACCCCGCTGCATTTTTGCGACTGTCCTAAGTCAGGAACCTCTAGCTTTTGTTAGTCTTGTGTGTTTTTTTAATTGTGTTTCCTTTGTATGTTTCGGAGTTTAGTGTGCCGTCCATTTCGCTGAACCAGTATGCTTTGTTGTTGAGGTGCCAGCTAAAGCCCGTCTGCGGGTGCGGAAATTTCTCGCTGCGTTGAAGACCCATTGGTAGCCGTGAGCTGTTTTGCATTTTGCACAGGATATTTGTAGATTTGAACCACTGTTTGTTTTTTAACCCAAAAATTGACTACTGACTAAATACATGTTTTGTCAGCCATTTATATCAATTTAATGAATGTCATACTATACGAATAAAACAGGAACTTGAAAGATAGTTGACATCCCACCGGACTTGACATCTCACAAGACTTGACACTTCACTGGCAATGTGACGGGAGCCTTTAGCGGAGAAGAAAATGCTTATCCGTTCGGAGCACCTTATGTCACTTCTTGTTTTTCATGGGAGTTCTAGTTTTGTTTAGTGTATTATACGTTTTTTATTCTTTTAGTTATACATGTATCCTTGTGGCGTGTGTTTGTGTTCCATTATTCCGACTTTGTCTTTTCCTTGGACTTTGATTAATGGACTTTTCCCACTGTTTTATTGCTTCGGTATTCTTTTGCCCACATTTAATATTGAACTGTAGTGAACACTATAATATTTGTTAATCAAAAGTTCTTTGATAATCAACATAGATAGATAGTAATAGTAAAAGTTTTTTTCACATCATCTTTGTGGTGCAATCCTATTAATAAAATATTTAGAGCCTGCAAAAAATAAACATTTAACTTTAGTCCTATGTTAAACACATTACAATCTTAACAATCTTGATAGAGAGTTGTCGACCCCTGGTGGCAATGGTCGTGTTTTTTGCGGGGTCTTGAAAATTTGTTAATTGAATCTGTTTTAAGACATTATGGAGTAAGATTCTGTGTAAATATGTTGACAAAACATCATACCGCAGGAAATACATACTTTTATCTGGTGTTTTGCACCAGGTTTTGACGTTTATATGATTATTGTGTGTTGATCTGTTGTGATCTCTTGTGTTGGGCTGATTAGAGTTCACGTCCATAATGGGCGATGTAAACAGAGACCTATCTATTCACTTCTCAACGAAGTTTTTTAATGGCTTAAACCATACAGAGGTACTTAACGCAATTGAATCTGTGGTTCCTAGACAAAATATTAATGCTATACAGCTAACAGAGAAAAATTGTGTTGTTTCTTTAAAGGAGAAAAGTCAAAAGGATATACTAATGTTCGTCGGACTTAAAATTCGAAACAGGTCAGTCAGTTTTGTTAATGTAGATAGCCAGTTAACGAATGTTACAATTAAAGACATTCCCTACGAACTTAGTGACATATTCGTTACAACTAACATGATTAGATATGGGCAGGTTGTTGAAGGTTCTGTTAAGCGAGGCTATATCAAAGACACTAACATTGAAAATGGTACGAGATATTTACAACTCCTCAATTGTGTACCTGTTCTGCCTAACAAAGTGCTATTTGGTAAGCATGAAGTCAGGCTTTTTGCTGACAACAACAGAACCGCTTGTAAATTCTGTAATGGTACTGACCACCCCTCTTTTAAGTGTAAAGACAAACCCATTAGACAGCGTGAGTGCTATAATTGTCATCAGCTAGGTCATATAGCGAAAGACTGTTTCGAAGAGGTTGTCTGCAATTATTGCAAGTTGCCTGGTCACATTAAACGTGATTGTGAAAAGTTTCAGGATGATCAAACAAGACGAGAAATGGGGGAATATGCTGCCGAAATTATTGAAGGTAGGCGAAGCATGGCCCAGACGCTAAAGGGCGATGATGAGTCAATTGCCGAACTTAATTCTAGTTTCGAAACATCAAATGGTAAAACTGTGCTTTTGGGTGCCTCAAATTGTAAACGATTTGGTGATTTCAGTCCCGACGTTTTAAACGCTTCAGTATCAGGTGCATCGTTTGATAAAATTGATGAATTGCTTGAACATGTGACCCCTTTGGTTGAAGAAACCAACTGTTGTGTTGAGAATGTCATAGTGTGTCTTGGCACCAATGATATCACCCGAAACAGGAATGATCCAGATGAGGTGAATTTAAGTGTGACACGTGCCCTTGGCTGTATAAAGTCAAAATTTCCTGAAACTCGAGTAGGCCTGTGTACAGTGCTTCCCCGTAAAGGCAAAGGTCAACACATTATAAAACTTAATGACACAACCAAAGCTGTTAACAGTTTTCTTACTAAGCTTAGTAAAAGAGACAAATCTGTTTCTTTAATTGATATATATAGTGTTTTCATTGACAATGGTAATACACCTAGGTCTTTATATGATGTTAATGATCCCAGTGGTGTACACATTAGTGGTAAAGGTGTAGACAAAATTATTGATCAAATGACTTCTTTTATGTCAAACTCTCAGTCAAAGACTGAAGCAATTGTACACACACCAGCCATGCGTACTAAACGCAATCTTAGCGACACCACTACTCCGTCGTCTGCTGAAAAGCAAGGTAAACAGCAAAAGCATAGCTAGGCCAAACTCCGTAACAGGAGTGATTTGTCAAGCGGTAAAAATTTAAATGAAAATCTGAACTTTGTATGCTTAAATGTTTGTGGATTGAGGTCTAAATTATTGTTACCCGAATTTCAGGAACTAATTATCAAGAACGACGTACTGATATTTTTGGAATCTAAGACTGATAATTTTGATGTACTTGAAATGCCTGAAGGGTATAGTTATTTTGCAAAACACAGATCGAAATGTGATAAGAAATCTGGTGGTATAATTATTTGCTACAAGAAAAATTTTGAACATCTTTTCAAATTTCCAAATTCTAGATCTGAATTTGTACAGTGGCTTATTATTGACCAAAAATTATTTGATTTTGATAAAAGTCTGCTTATTGGGTGTATGTATTTACCACCAGAAAATACAAGGTATACAAGTAATGAAGCATTTAACGAGGTTGAAACAGAAATGATAGATATGTGTAATAGATTTAATTGTTTACCTACAATTGTTGGTGATATGAATGCAAGAACGAAACTTTTGGACGATGTTGTTATTCCTGATGACAGTCTTTTTGAAAATTTAGAAGATTTTGATGATGAAAACTTGATGTTGTATCTCTATGATTTTCAGAAATTATTAGAAAACAGTGTACCTTTAAAGCGGTCTTCAAGGGATAACTCAGCGCCCAATAATTATGGGTATAAACTTATAGATTTTTGTAAACGCAACAATTTATATATAGGTAATAGTAGATTACCTGGAAATGATTATATGAAAGGTTTAACTACATGTAATAATGTGTCCTTAGTTGATTATTTACTTTTGTCGTCTAAAATATTCCCTTTGATAAAAGAATTCAATATACTTGATTTTAATCCCTTGTTTTCAGACGTTCATTGTGGCTTGTATTTTTGTGTTCATGCTTCGGCGATCATTTTTACTACGCATTCCAATGATAATTGTAGTAATCCACCCACGCATGTGCAGTGGTGTCCAGATAGGGCAGACCAGTTTATCGAGTCAATATTCAGTGACGTCACACAATTAGATCAAATATCGTCATTGTTGTCTGGGGAATTTAATCCAGGTCAAGGTGATGACGCAAAAATACGCATAAATAGTGCTGTTGACAAAATTTGCGATCTTTTTAAAAGTACCGCTGAGAAAGTATTTACTTTTCGTAGAAGTTCAGCTATAAAAAGAAAATCTTCGGGTCAAGTTTGGTTCAATGCAGCATGTAAAGAAAAACGAAAAGTATTTCACAGGGCAAAGAATAGGTATAGCTTTATAAAAAATAAAGAAAACCGGGATGCTATGAAGATTTCAGGGAAGGCATATAAGGCTGAACTAAATAAAAGTTTCAGAAATTTTCAACATAAACTAGAATCTGATTTACGGGATTTGTCGAAAAAAGATTCTAAGAAATTTTGGAAAATTCTGAAACGATTAGATAAAGGGGGGTCTCAGAATGATGTAAATATTACAGTTGAACAGTTGTATGAATATTTTAAATCGCTAAATAAGAGCGATGACGCAGAGGAAGACAATATTGAAGATTTATTAGACAATATAGAGAATAACGATATTATTGATATGTTAGATAGGGAAATCTCAGAAGACGAAATTTTGTTAGCAGTGAAAAATTTATGCAATGGTAAAGCTCCCGGGGACGATGAAGTAGTTAATGAATATATAAAAAGCACGGTACATCAATTCCTGCCTATTTATATGAAACTTTTTAATCTGGTGTTTAATTCAGGGATTATTCCAAACTCTTGGTTAACAGGGATAATAAAACCATTATACAAAAACAAGGGAGATCCAAACAATTTAGATAATTACCGTGCAATTTGTCTTACGTCAAATCTGGGAAAAGTGTTTACCTCTATTCTTAATTCGAGACTTAATAAATTGTCAGATGAGATTGGGATTATTACTGATGCGCAGGGTGGATTTCGAAAGGGTTATTCTGTTCAGGATAGTATGTTCGTCATGCATGCGTTAATTTCATTATATATGAATTCGGGTAAAAAATTATTTTGTGCCTTCGTAGACTTTAGAAAGGCATTTGACACTGTGTGGAGGGTGGGACTTTGGAGAAAACTTGTAAAAAATAATATTGGTGGGAAAATGTTTAATGTTATATTGAATATGTACACTGATATTAAATCTTGTGTTAAGAATGGGGAATTAATAACTGAATTTTTTCCTTGTGAAATTGGTGTAAGGCAGGGAGAAAAGTTATCTCCCTTTCTCTTTGCCTTATACCTTAATGACTTGGAAGAATATTTGTCTGAAAACTCTGTGGATGGTTTAAAAATGTTGAGTGAAAAGGTTATGGATAACCTTAATATGTACATAAAGTTGTTTATTCTTTTATATGCCGACGATACTGTCATTTTTGCGGAGTCGGCACCAGAGTTACAAAAGGCACTTTCTGTCTTTGAAAAATATTGTACTGATTGGAAATTGAGTGTAAATGTAACAAAAACAAAGGTTGTTATCTTCTCTAAAAGGAAATCACAACAACATGTTTCTTTTAAATTGTGTAATCAAAATATAGAAATAAAAGACTCCTATGTTTACTTGGGTCTTTTATTTAATTACAATGGAAATTTTGTCCAAGCACGGAAAAAATTGGTTGATCAAGCTCAGAAAGCTCTTTATGCACTATATAAAAAGATTCAAAATATTTCCATTCCGATTGATCTGCAATTAAAATTGTTTGATGTATTGGTTGTTCCTATTTTGACATACTCTTCGGAAATTTGGGGGTTTGAAAATAAGGCTAATGTTGAAAAATTACATCTTCAGTTCTGCAAACGTATACTGGGTGTTAGATCATCTACACCAAACTTTATGGTTTATGGGGAACTTGGGAGATTTCCACTTGAACTGCAGATCAAACTGAAAATGGTTGGATTTTGGCATAAATTAGCTTCTAGTGAAAATAAACTGTCTGGCAAATTATACAAATTATTACTCTACATGTGTGAACATGGTGAATATAATTTTAAATGGATTAACTATTTAAAATCTATATTTGATAACTGTGGACTCAGCGAAATATGGAATATCCAAGAGAATGTTAATGGTAATTTTTTGAAAATTAACGTCAAGCAGCGTCTTCAAGACCAGTTTATTCAAAAATGGTTTACTGATATGAACAACTCGTCTAGAGGTGAATATTATTCTAATTTTAAACATGAATTTCAATTGGAGCCTTATCTTTTAAAATTAAAATTGAGTTACCGGATAAATATTTGTAGATTAAGGGTATGTAATATAAAGTTTCCCATTGAAACGGGGAGGTGGAGGAATGTCCCAAGGGAAGATAGAATATGTAGAATTTGTGGAACTGGTCTTGGGGACGAATATCATTATTTTTGTGAGTGTAATAATAATGTAGTTTTAGACTTAAGAAGAAAGTTTATACCATCATATTATACGAGGTATCCAAGTAGAGAAAAAATGTATGGCATGATAAAATTCTGCAATATAAAGGTATTAATAAATGTGTCGATATTCATTCAAAAACTGCAAAAGATGTTTAATTAGATATGCTATTTGTATGCAATAATATTGTGAAAATATTGTCTTGATAACTTTATGTGTGATATTTTGTGTTTATATGTATGTACTTTATATTTATATATGTATTTATGTACTCCTGTTACGCAGTACTCTGCGGCTGAGTTTTTCTAATAAACAGTAAACAGTAAACAATATTTAACGCTAGCCTTGGGATAAATAAATTTTAGATGTATATATCAATGTATTTTCAAACGAAGAATAATTTTAAAATATCACTGTTGTTTTAGTCCAATTCGATATGATGGAATTTTTCAAGAATTATTTTATGATGAATCTCTCTGTTTATTAAAACTTTCCGTCGATGGCTATTTCATATGGCATTGTTATGTTATTAAATCCAACAGGAATAATTCATTAATTCGTTTTGATATTTTATACTGTGTATACACAAAAAGGCTTGCAAAAATTTAGAAAAAAACAACCAGTAAAAGACACTATTAGCAAGTGATAAGTCGCAAAATGTGTCTTCATCTGAAAATTCTACCGTAACGCTTATGTAATATTCTAATTTGAATGTTTATTTCGTTAAACAGAAATAGAATTTTGAATATAGAAAACAATATATATTTTTATATTATATAAACCCATTCAAAAATTTGAAAAAATATTTATATATTTATTCCTTTGAAGTACCTGATTATTTTACACAAGTAGATAAATTTACTGTTTTTCCGAATATTGGATAAAAAATTGTTTATTTTTGTACGGTGGTTTCGTGGTAGCGCGCTCGCCTCTAGTGCATAAGGTCGCGGGTTCGATCGCCAACCAGTTCAAACCAAAGACATTAAATCTGGTATTTTCTGCTCTCGCTAAGCAATCGACATCTAGAGTAACAGCAAAGATCGCCTTATCTGCCCGGAGTCATTATTATGTGTCGGAGTGGTGTGATATGTCTTCCTGCGGACAGTTAGCACGTTAAAAATCTGGCTCAGCGTGTCGGTCTAGTACAAAGCAGGAATCATATTCATTATCATATCAACGTCCTGATATGAACCTGATTGCCACTGGCAGTTAAATAATAATTCGTCCATCCATCATTTACGGGAAACCTCTATTTAATATTAGTTTTTTTTTTAAACTTTCATTTATATCTAATATTTCAATGAAATTGAATTTTTCACAATTTCTACATAACTACTATTCTACTTATTTTAAATTTTAATTTTAATTTAGGAGCAGGGCATGCTTACTCTCCGGTTTTATGTGGAAAGTTCACAATACAAATGTTTTTTTGTTTGTTCTGTCTTGTTCTCATTCTCTTTGGAAAGGTACGTGTTTTTTAGTCCTTCGGTTGTGTCTTCGATTCCTATTTTATTGATCTCATGCTTTTAAAACAATGTACATTATGTATTCGTAAAACCGGATGTATTGAATTTCCGATAATGCAGAGTTAATCTAATGTTTTGGATACATCTACGTGGACATGAGTTTTGCGCTGTTGATATTTCATGGCATTACGAGAACAGGAATTGCGAAATGATATATTTGTATGAAAAGTATTGTAATAATAAATAATGCACTGCAAAAAGAAATGAATAAAGATATACATTTAGATCAAAATAGAATAAAACATACCAAGTATTTTAATTTTACACAGGGTGGCCAGCATATAAAATACCTTCGAAGGAATAGAAGTTTACTGTTAAATATTCTATAAATAAAATCTATCACAAAATACCGAAATAAATTTGATACACTGTATGGACATTTCGTTGAATGGCAACTCATCAGCAGTGCTCGAGATAAAAATTTTGGAAATTCGGTTAAAGATTTATTGATGAATTAATAACCACAACAATAAAAAAAAATATGTTTGACTTTTAGCAGCGTTGATATTAGAGGCGATATCGATAGACTTTTTTTCAAGGTGATAGTTATTTTATGTGGTGTGTTATCAGTTTGCACGTCTGTTCGAGGAAGTTTCCTCATTGTCTTACAAATATATATTGTTTAAAAGACTTTTAAATGAAAATTAAAAAGATTTTTTTTACACTAAAAAATAAATCTAAGAACTAGACATTAAATGAAAATTAAAAAGATGTGTTTTTACACTAAATATCGAATTTAGGAACTATGCCTCTAAATTCTTCTCGCTATTTAGTTTATTTCAAACTATCTCCTCTAATTTTTTTTAGAGAGAGAGGGGACGCTGGTTACAGTTGAGTAGTACAATGTATTTAACGTTTATTCATATACCAACTATATTTCAGTAAAATGTAGTTTTGCCAGCCTTCCTTCAACAGTAATTGTGTGTTTTACGTCAACAATATTTCTGATCTGTTGTTATTTATGTTTACCAGTCATAAACTAGTATTATTATCCTCGCGCGCGAGGATATTGTTTTGCTGTTCGGCGTACGTACCTACGTAAGTAATGTCCAGGATAATCTCAGTAACCCCTGAAAATATGAAACTTGGGCCATTGATTGCACTGTGTATGAGGACTGTGCCAAAGATGTCGGAATTTGAATAGCTACCCTGAGGACCCGGGCTACACAGGTAGCCTTCGGATACATTATTCCTTTGTCGCGCAATTCCTCTCATGTTATTTGGAATACTGAACTGAAAGTTGGCTCAGTAATCGCACTGCCAATGTAGATTGTGCCAAATGTTAAAGAATTTGAATCGCGCCCCTGAGGACCGGGCTACACAGGTAGCCTTAGGATACATTATTCCTTTGTAGATTGTGCTTAAGGTTTCAGAATTGTTTTAAGATGCGGTTCCAATTTCCTGGAAGTCTCAAAGACCTTTTTTTGTCAAGAAACCATGTATTGTCTGACTATTATTTTGGGAATCTTACTTAGAAACAATAGATTTTTTCATTATATTAGCTTTAAGACTTATCAGGATCATTTGGATTTCAAAAATACTTGATTCCAATTTTGGTAAATGTTCTGAAAGACTCAAAGACTATTTTATTTGTGATTTCTACTTAGCAACCATATATATTTGGAATCACTTTACCAACAGCACAAGTTTGGATTGTATGGATTTCAAAAATTTGCGATTCTAGTTTCGGTAAATTTTCTGAAAGCATCTAAGACTATTATTTTTGGAATTTCACATAGGAACTATAGATGTTTTTGGATCATATTAGCTTTAAGACTAATCTAGATCAACTGGGACCTGCGTTCAGAGGCACTTACATCCAAACGTACATGTAGTAATGTAGTTACTAATATTCTGATAGTACTATCTGTTTAGATTAACTGCATAGGTAGATTTCAACTAACAAGATAACTATCATCTATAATTCTTGTGACCAAAATATGCTCTTTTACCAATAATAATAGTTTATTAGGATTGTATACCTATATGTTCTTCTTCAGGTACGAGTGAGTTATAGTATTTCTCCGGCCGAGATAGTTATGTTTTTGCTTTTCAACACGCCTGCTTTAGCTAGCGTGTTAAAATCTAACATTTAGCTATCGAGGGTGGAGTAATTCTATAACTCACGAGTAAATTGAAGGAGAATCTGTTTCTTCTCTGATTTGAAGCAAACAACCCAAGAAAATGCCGTTGCTACTCATTTAGTTTACATGACGCCATTCATGTAAACTTCTCTATATTATATTTCCAATAAACGTAGAAAAAACGGCGGGAATTCCAATGCAGAAATTTAATCACCGAGAAGTGGATAAAAATATCATGTGTTTTTATCCTACTAATTAAACACGTCAAGAATAGCAGAAATGTTCTAACGTAGCTTTCTGTTCCGGAAAACTATGATTCCAAATAACAACAGCGCTAATATCCCAATTAATAATAAAATCCAACGTAAATATTTCTTTTCTTTTTTCCCGGCCTGAAAAAAAAACATCATGTATGACATCCTGGGTTTATAACCACATGGGTGTCAATTTGAAACAAAAGAAACCTTAAGAACCACAGAACATATATATGAGTTATTAGGGTTTGTTCCTTATATAACTTCCTCTGTACATTGTAATTGCCCTAAATCAGAGATACAATGTAGGAGATGACCATGAGAAAGGCAAAAAAAAGTAACCATTTGTGTTGCAAACGACACACTACATCCTTAGTGTCGTTACCTGTCAAGGTCTTTTTTACATTAATGATTGAGATCAACTAGTAAATGAAAACTAAAAATGCCAGTTGTACAGGTGGTGCGTCATAAAAAGGGAACGTACACCTTGATTGGGATAAGTCTAATTAATACAGACAGTTCTTTATTTAAGCACGCACTCAAAAAAAATAGTTATCTTCGCAGTACAATATTTTATATTTGAATCTGGAATGAAAGATGTCTAGCTGTTATAGAAATCCATAACGTATCGAATGCACTGACGTTCGGGCAAATGCGTCTCAAAGTAAAGTAAGATATTATTAATGTTAAAATGTATTACCAAAACATCATTTTTTGACGTTTTCTAAAATTTGCTTATCGCAATCAAATAATAGTTAGGTGTTCTGTCTGTAATATGCCAGACTTTTAATTATTAAAGTATTATTTACAACACTTGTCATACATGTATCCAGTGTTTCATACATTATATATATATACTTTCATTTTTTACATCATTGGGAATGCAGCAATAAATCATTAATTTATCTTCTGGCATTGCCTTCTACAAATACTGTTATACGTTTGTCTGACATAAATAAACTTAAATAAGGCCACAATAAGCATAAATATGATCCCATGTTATATTATTACAATGCTGAATATGACCTTTTTGTCATCAAACATGTATATGTAACTGGAATTTTGTCCTGCAACAATTAGAACGTATTTATTTGATAACATATGTTGATGTCATCATACAATCAAAATCTATTATAAAGTATAAACACGTTACTCCACAGCCTTCAATTTTCAGCTTTCAGTAATTTTATATTTACGTTATATACACATGTTTGAACTTGTAAATCACCAAAATTATCGTATAACGTGCAAAACCTGTGTGTATAACGAGTTTTAGAAATCGCACGATCTAAAATCGTGTAACCAGTAAAGTTAATCGTGTGGTTTGCGTGTAATCGTGCAAATTCGGTGCGTGTAACGTGCGAATTGTATGCGTGTATTGTGCAAATTCCGTGCGTGAAACGTGCGAATTGTGTGCGTGTATCGTACAAATTTTGTGCTTGTAACCTGCGAATTGTGTGAGTGTGATGTTGTGTTTTACACGTTCAACCATGAGTAATCATGATACATAAGAACTTACATGTAGTTCGGTTATAGTTTTAAGAGTTGAAGTACTTTTGTTAATCGTCGAATTTGATGTCTGAAATACATAAATGGATTTATAAAGCATGACAATATTATATGTATGTGTTAGTATTTTAGTACGCTTTCTAATTATATTAAAAGTAAAATATCAATTTAGATCGCGAAATATACATGGCTAATTCATTTCATTTGGTATGATATATGGTGCTACATGTATACTACTCCACGAATCATCAGCCATGCACTTTTACTACCATGGAATCGAAACTAATTGTATCGCTAAAATTTTTAAACTTTTGGAATGTAAGAAGCATAAATCCGAATCGAAGTTCCGTTGTTGTACTAAAATCTTTGACTTACCGATGGTGCACAGTTGTTACCTAACTGTACGTCAAACCAATAACTAAAAGAATAAAATCATTAGGTTAATTCACAAAAACTGACTCAACGAAACAATAAACAGGTTATTTCAGAATTACATAATTAAGTAGTAGAACAATGGTAGCTAACGAAAGTTATTCACAATTACTTTTTAGCATACATGGCCTAAATGATCATGTGAGCTTTTGTCATCAATGGCCGTTCGTTAACTTTTCATAATTTGATCTTCTCTAAAACCACCAAGCCAAATGAACTGAAACTTTGTCTGGGGTATCTAAGGTAGGACCTTAATAAAATTTGCATATGTTAAAAATCTTCTAAAACTTTGTATAAAGCATTTATGGAAGGATACGAACAGTGATAAAATCTGCCCAAGAACCTTTGTAAAATCTAGGTATTTCTTCATGTTCTGACCACTAATGAATACCATGAACAATTCCCTTTGATTGGTCAAATTTTAAAAGTCTGAAACAATAATTAAATGAACAATTATAGCAAATTGAAAAGGATGCCAGCAGAGCAATACAGGCTCAACACTTGAGCCTCTAGTTTGGCCCCGCCTTTTAGCTTTAGATATTGGTTTTTTATTTCTAGCTTCTTACACCAAACGTTGGAGGAATTTTTCCGACATGTAATGTAAAGATTGGAGTGAATTAGGCTAATTTTCTACTTTTTTTTTTTTTTTTTTTTACGCCAATTTTTTTTCTTTTTGCTAGGTACTAGAATACTGTTTTGTTATAGTTACAATGATGTTCAGTATTTAATGTCAACTTTGAATTTCTGATGCTACCACTTCGGTCAGTCGGTGAAAATAGTACATGTAAAGTAAATGCGATATATATATATATATATATATATATATATATATATATATATATATATATATATATGTTTCCGTGTGTTAAAAGATGGAAGAGTAGATACAAATGGCAAAAATATTTGTCTAAGAAACTAGTAAGAAATGAAAAATCTAGTTAATTGTAGCGGGAAAACTTACTTGTTGCTACCGTATGCAATCATATCTAGTTTGCATACTTCAGATGTGTTGTTTATACAGGTTTCATTTTCATCTCTTAGACCTTTACTGTTCTCACAAAGAAAGTAGATATGTTGCCCAACATTGATACGAGCTAATAGCAAATCTGCAAACTACAAAATATCTTTGAGCTCATCATTCTCAAAAGATCACATGTGTCATTTCCATTAATAAATATTCACTGTAAATTTTGTTAATGCTTTGGATGCACCATTCACATAGTATGTAAGATCGATTGTTTTTCATATACATGTAGTTTGGTATGTTTTTGGGCTATAACTAGTTATTATCATTCAAGAGATAAAAGTCAATTACATATCTTATCCTTTTCTTTAGGTTGACTTACATCTGCTCGATAAATTGAACATTTGTACTTGAGATGAGAATTGTTTTTTAAATTTCATACGAATATAATTCTTATTATGTTTGTTTTGGAAACCATGTTGGTTTTCTGAACGTTCCCAAATTAAGTCAACTTGTGCGGTATCTTAATGCGTATGTTATAATTTATTGCATACATACATGTAGCTCTGGTAAAGATTGATGAAAATATTCAATCAGAAGAGTCACCTTCCTCTATTCGCCTCCTTACGATGATCATTGTTGTTATGGATTTTCAATCCAAAAAGTAGTCTCTCCAAAATATTTCAAATACACTTGACATAAAATTAAATATTTCTAGCTTGATGTCACCCTTTCCTACTGTTAACAAATAAAGCCGCCTTGCCTGAAAGGTTACCTTTATTTTGTTGGTGATGTGCAGTTGTGATATTGTTTGTTACTTTCGCAAAAGATTAAAGTGGTTTGTTTTTGTTTAATAAACGTCGGCACTAATACATGTATCTGCAGAACTGCACGTCGGCTTAGCCTAGACATTTATCCATGTGTAAGTGTGTTTTCAATAAGCAAAATGAAACCCAATTAAGCATGAAGATTACACTGAAATGGACAATACAAGAAGCACATACTCCCTACGGTTATTTATGGACCTAGTGACTATACATTTAAGCAAACCAAACGTCAAATAACGTCAATAATATTAAATAAAAAGGAGAATCCATAATAAATATTCAAAATACCGCAGATACTGGATGAATAATAATGATCAATTCAAAAATGAGCCTTTATTTTCCTGAAAAAAAACAAACATCGACAGTTTCTTTTCATCAAATTTGTTTTCCTAATGCAATAAATGTGTTTGATTTAACACATTATATTGTTAAAAGTATTTCATTTCATTTGGTTTACCTTTTGGTCACATTTGAACTTATGTCCAAATCCTTTGATTGGTTTGAATGTTGGAGCGAAACAGGTCGGGGTATAAGACTGGCTACATCTGAAAAGAAAAAGATGCTTTATACAACCTCTCGTGGACTATTTAGGGAACTTGGAATTTACGGGACAGGAAGTAATATGGAAAGATAATTAGGCTCATAAATTTAATGCAAACAGACAGGCCCAGTTGAATATTAAAAAGATGAGGGCGACCAACCGGTCCATATACTGACATTTAATCCGAAGTGTCATGAACTATTTGTTATATTATACTTTTCTGGGATTTAATCGAATGTAATCGATCTCGCCAAAACGAGGTGGTCCATATAATGTACAGCCGGTCCATATAACATTATATGGACCGGCTTAGATAACATAGATAAATAGAGTAGTAAAAATGTAAAAGTATAATATTAGTGAATATTTTCCCGAGCAAAGTTTATATTGCACGAGCTTGCGAGTGAAATATAATGTACCGAGAGGGAAAATATTCACCAATATTTATGCAATAACCATTTTGTTATATAGTAATACAAAATATTTTCTTATATTTTCACATTTCTATCAAGAGAATTAAGCTACAAATCAAAGTAAATAACTTATTGACCTAGTACCTATATGAACGATAAAACTCTTATTTGCACGAGTTCAATATATGAAGTCGATTAAAAACCTTGTGAATATCTGATTGATTCTTAGAATTAAAATCCTCATTTTTTCCCTCGTTTGTATTATACTTATTAGTAGCTCAAATCGGCTCGTTTGCAGGTGTTGGTTTCTTTGGAAAAGCATATTCAATAACAGACAATTTTCAAGTCGATCTCGTTTCCGCCATTTTATTTCGGTAAACAGTAGAGTAATAAAATATATCACGAAATACCGAAATAAAAAAAACAAATATGAACAACATTCGAAACTTATCGTGACTTTTCCTTCGTATTAAGGATGGATGTCGAGAACTAAAGTAAAATATGTGTGAATACTGTACGATTTTCCATTAAGGATTAAATAGGGCAAATTTATTACTATATAATATGTAATATAGCTTATATCTTTAATAGTTGTAGACTCTACTTTTCTTTTAGGGGTCATATTTATATCAAGCTTTTATTTTTCCTAGAGGTTTGTTCTAGTGTGTCTGATCATGCACAAACATCTTGCATAAATCAAAACAAACGGAAGAAATATGAACAATGAAAAACATTGTCTAAATGGTAGACCACTAGATTGTAATGAAATAATGAAAAAAATTGAAGCATTTAAAAGTCAAGATATACAAAAATATTTTGTTCAGTATTATTTCCACTGGATGCAACATTTTCCATTGTCTTTGGTTGGCTGCTTATCCAATATGTTTCAGTTGGCTTACGTGTTTCCGGTACATATTTCCATGGTAACATTATTACATCCGTTTTCACACTGTAGATCCACAATTTTAACATCTAGAGCTTCTATATGTTGGACTAAATTCTGTAATATAAACAGATTTCTAATATTTAAAGAAATGCATTCAGTTCCCTCCTTTTCTTTAATTTGCATAAATTTTAGTAATATACATGTAATTGATCTCTATTAGTTTATGCTAATCCCTGTCAACTTGGTGGATGCAAGAACGGCTCCCTCCGTGGAATTTTAGCCTCCGCCTTTTATACATGTTCAAAACGTTGCTATAATTTACTCCATCTCAAAATGGGACAGCCATATTTCGTCCTTACCCACCATGATCGACTAGATCTTTTTTCGAGACCACTCTAGCAAGTGTTGTTGATAGGACGTCGTAAAGATGATCTCTGAAATGTTCGACCCAAACGGGAATCGAACCGGGGACCTTTGACTTTGTACACCGATGCTCTAACTAGTATATCAGGAGGCCCTTTTTCTTACTGCCTAATCTATTACATCTATTGCAAATATCTTAAATTTTCAATAATATCATGATTTTCCAAAACTTTTTTAATGGAATTTGAATGACTACAACAATGGTAAAATAACAAAGAGTGTTAATTATGAAAGAATCTGATTTCATGTTTTGGCCGTTATGTAATATTTCCGAATTTAAAGATTTGTACAATTTCTGCCTTTACCAAAACATTACAATGCTGTAAATGTTGAAATCAGTAATCTTGTAAACCCAAAATTATGACTGCATATTGGACACCAGTTTTAACCATCGAACTTGTCCGTGTAAAATGTCTGACACTAAATGTGTTTAAGATGATTGTTTTGGGTTTTCAATGTTTTGAAGAGCAGCTAATGATTTGTGAATCGACGAAATGTTCACATTTTGTGCATCAAATTTGGTATCATACACTATAAGTTAGAATACATCGAACATTTGTTAACTGTGTATAAAAATTGCATATGTTTTACAGCTGTATAAACCATGTTGATCCTGACTCGGGCTATGAAAAAAGATCGAAAAGTTTTGAACTAAGATGCCACATTTCACATCAAAGTTTAAATCAATATTGATGACCAATAACCCACCAATTCAGATTACTGCGAATATTGTGATTTTTGCAATTGAAACCTACTGAGAAAATTTATATTATCAAAAACACTTTTAAGTTTCCTGAAATATCATTCAGGCAGTACTGTCGTAAAGTATAATGTCAGACTGGAGTTTACCTAAAACATTGCATATGAAGGAAGACTGTCTTGGTTAAGCTTCCGGATATAAGCAAAATGACAGGGTAAAGGTTTATCTGGAGACCAGCTGTTTTCCTATGAATCCCATTTCAGTAGTCATGGTAGTTACAGGACTGCATTCAACAAAATAAATACATGCATTGAAATGACAAGTTTTTGCGGTGGAACATTCTTTGTTAATATTGCATTTAGTGTATAAGTGTAATTGTTATTAATGCGGTCCATGACCTGCATTTGATTAATTAAAAATGATCATGATGTGCCTTTTTTGTGTAATACAATGTAGTATATGCATAATGAACTACCTAAATGTAAGTACGTTTTTTTTTATTTATCTACATGTGTATATTCAATTTATAACACAATACGGTTTTATTTTATTTATATTATACTAGGTAAAGTAGGAATAATTGGTGTAAAATGTAAATAAACTACGGAATATGTCATTTATTTGTCTAAACTAAATATTAAGTAAAAACAAACTTGACATCTCAGTACCAAATAAATTTGTGGCTGAATGTGAAGAAATCGAAATCGTGTCTGGTTTTGTTCGCATATTAAGAAAACCCTGTTAAAGTTTTTAGGGATTGCTGAATATACTATGAAAGAAGGAATACTGTCAATTAATGCTTGAAAAATTTTTTACGTTAACGTGACCAACGTGTGCGCAAAGAAACAGAGCGTTTATTGCACGCTTCTTGGCCTTCACTTCACCGTGGAAGACAAGTAGAAAAGTACATAACAAAGTCGTTGATGCATAACATCAGGAACCTATCTCTAATTTTTTTTCTATTTTCTTATTGTCTTGAAAATTATGTTCTTCTTTTAACAAATATTTATACACCTTAGCATATTAATGACAAGAATTTTAAAAAGTAACCAAAACATTTTACTTACTAGGAAACTATTCAGAGAAACTGTAATTATACATAAGTATTCCCTAAACATTTTTCCATACCCGATTGTTGGTACCTCGCTTCTGAATTAATGAAATATTTAATATTTATCGAAGAAATGTTTTAAAAATCAATACAATTTCTATACGATCAAATTATTTAATATATCTCAAGTCGATACCTTATCTTGAAGACAGTTTATCTTCCGTGTATTATTTCACCTTCCTTGAATAGTTTAAAAATGCCAGGAATGTCCCGTGTTAAGAGGGGGTGAAATGCTAAAGGTACTAAATAAAGGAATAAACTGATATGGAAAATAAAGAATAGGGAAACTTGGGTAAAATTTTTGAAAAGAGAATTCTTTCAATTCATCTTTTATCCTTATTCATTATGCTTCATTCTTTGAAAGAAGAAGATGTTTTTGTACTTCCTGTAGTATTTCCATTGATAACTATTTGATATATCCCATCATTCCAAATTTTGTAATAGACGTACATTGTTTATAGGTCGTCGCGCCTGTTTCTAGCCGTAACACAGTCCGGTCATGTGGGGAGCACCCGATCACCTATAGCTGTAGTTCAAATACCGTGCCTTAACAAAAAAATTTTATCATTTAAAATGTTACGTCATAACAATAAATTGTAAGAAGATGACAGTAAAAATGCAAATAAAATACCAACTAATGAACAACAAACCCCAGCTCAAAAACAGCTCGAACCGCAAATATACGTGTGACTATAACAGAATCGGGATAACTTAAATTGGTACAGATACTTAACGGGAATTTGGTCAGTTCTGCTATAAGTGTGTCCATGCCAAACCATGCACTTTGTTAAATATTTCTATATCGAAAAAAGATATACATTTGTGTAAAATGACCAATGCAGTTATTTCTTAATTTTCATAAATTATACAACATTGAATTGTTAGTTTCAATATCGAAAACTTGACAAATGAGATGGTAATAACCTCAGAAAAGAGTTGCGTGAAATCATTAAATTGTTGAAAATAATACATCTGTGATAAAATATTATATAGAATAGATAATTGAATCGA
Source organism: Mytilisepta virgata (assembly GCA_028015205.1). Classification (NCBI taxonomy): domain Eukaryota; kingdom Metazoa; phylum Mollusca; class Bivalvia; order Mytilida; family Mytilidae; genus Mytilisepta; species Mytilisepta virgata. Next base: position 76,802,384 of record CM051521.1, read on the forward strand.
AAAATGTGTCAAAGAGACAACCCGACCAAAGAGCAAAAAAGAGCTCAAGGCTACCAATGGGTCTTCAACGCAGCGAGGAAATCCCGCACCCGGGGGTGGACTTTAGCTGGCCCCTAAACAATAAAGTATACTAGATCAGCAAAATGTACGGCACACTAAACTCCGGAACATAAAAATGAAAAAAAAAATTAAAAAACACAGAAGACTAACAAAGGCTAGAGGTTCTTGACTTGGGACAGGTGCAAAAATGAGGCGGGGTTAAACATGTTTTGTGGGACCTCAACCCTCCTTCTATACCTCTAGCCAATGTGGAATAAATAAACACACAGCGATACACACAGTAAAACTCAGTTCAAAAGATGTCCGAGTCCGATGTTAAAAAAGGTAACAGTAGAAACTAAGAAAAATATAATGATCAATATTTATTAACAAAGGACTACAAGCAGTTACTGACATGCCAGCTCCAGACCTCAATTAAACTGATCGAAAGATTATGTCTATATCATATAGAGAATCAGTCACAATCCCTCCCGTTAGGGGTTTAGTATTATGCCATCATAAATTATACGTGAAGAACATAACCCGTATTATGCTAACAACTGGTATTAGAATAAATGTGTTTATTTCCGATGCATATACATGTATTGTATAAAAATATGAAGGAAGATTACCAGAACAAATCGTATTAGACTATAATGATAATGTGGCAGTCAGTAGAAAGCGTTTTCGTGTTGAGGGCATGTATAGGATTAGTATTTTGTTGCCTGATTATTGTTACCAGTTTACTGTTTTAAATATGGAATACTGAAATCTGAAATTATCAATATCAGATTCTGCCTATCAGCACTTCCTGGTATATTTTGATTCCGTTGGAGTTTGAGGTTTAAATTTAGGAAAAACCACACGATATCTGCATTTTTGAAATGCTGAGGAAAGTGTAAACTTTAAGAGGAAATCAATAATGATAAACCTACAGACAAAAGCTGGAAAGGTAAACACACAACATAAAACAAATATAAGATGTAAATGAACCACACCGACAAAAGTTTGGAATGATAAGCAGTTATTAATTACATATAAACTCATGATTACAGAAAATAACGTGTCGTTCATCTAATATTTCAACAGAACCAATGTTATATACTGTATCGACAAAACATACCGAAGCGACAAAACAGTGGGATAAGTCCACAAATTCGAAATCTAAGAAAAATACAGTAACTTCTTCATTCTTATGTCTTAATTTTTAATACTTAATACTAAATTCTTTATACTTAATTCTTAATTCTAAATTCTCAATTCTTTATTATTAATACTTAATTCTAAATACTTAATTCTCAATACTTAATTCTAAATACTTAAATCGAGGTAAACCTATCCCTCTCTAAGCATCTATAATACATCAAATTCGAGAAACAGCAATTTGAGTGTTATGAATTTTATGCTTTACTCTACGTGGGAGAGGGAAGAGATGAAAGAATATTTATACAAAGTTATGCATTATCTAATATTTTGAAGGTTATCTTTTAGAACTTCATACCTCTGATTGTTCACTTCAATTGCAAATTGTCAATGGAAATCTATCTGCGACAAATTGAAACTATTATTTTGTTCTTCTTTTCGTGATATTAATATTCTATTATGTTTGTACATGACACATGTATTGGTTCTTCCGGATGTTAATTACAAACAACGTTATGAGTTATAAGAATAAAAACTTTAAACATAGCATTTGCTTCTATCGTGTCCTTAACTGAAATGCAAATTTCTTCATAAAGAAACCTTTGGTGGGGTCCATGTTGTTCATATGATTTTAGTTTTCACGTGTAGTGTTTATATTGATTTGGTCTTGTCTTCGTTGTTCTCCGTAGTTTGTCAGTTGTATTCGATTTTCCCCTCCGTCGAATTTCCCTTTGGTATTTCTTGACTTTACTTACTTACATTCTGTTCATAACAATTGCATTGCAAAAAAGAATACCTATAGTGTGGAAGAGACTGTCACTCGAAATAGATTATAATTAGAAAAAAAGCCTGCCACGAGATCTGAATGAATCATATGTAATTTCTGTAAAAAAAAACAGAGAGAAGTGCCCATTATAGTACTGAATAAGATTAATTATACATTTCAGAGTATCGTATTGCAATCAGAATATCATCCACAAGCACTTTCACAAAATATGTCCCTTGAGGAACTAATACCGGAATAATTTGACTTACAGTATTCATACTAGGAAATACTGGTCTCCCTAGCATGTAGCCACAATATCATCATAAGCGCATTTTACAAAAAATGGGACTTCCCAGAAAAAAGAAAAACCATAGAAGAGTTTTCATTAGCTGAGGTAATTGCCACAATTGAGTAAGAACTTAATGGTAGTGGTGCATGTTTCTGATATAGAGCCATGTGAAGAAAGCGTCTAACGCTTTATAAGCTCCATGTTAAAAGAGACAATTCATGGATCCGGATACAGTGTCCCTAAAACTAAATTTTATGGCATGCTATAGTAATTTTTAATCCATCGGTATATACAGCTTGTGATTGTGATACAGCAATTGATATTTTAGATGTTGCGTCCGGTCTCGAACTTTATTGTTTACAAAACCACACAGAATTAGCTTACATGCCCGAGTTTATGGAGCTGTTAAACATTGAGGTTCCAAAGACAACGGCTTTATTTTTGCTTTTGACTAATCTTCTGGACAACTGCGTATGACAAACTAATGAGAACGATTTCAGAACGAAACTAATGAGAATTGCTGAACGCCTTCTCTTATATACAGCAAATGTTTTTGTTTTAAATACGTATATTTTTTTAAAATCTAATCCCTATCATGACTACGAAAATATACACTGGACGTTGATTAAAGTCCTTTACATTGGTAAAGATTGAAATCTGGGGAAAGTATGGGTTAAATGTGAGTTAGGCACTAAACATATTGGTTTAGTAAATAACATAGCAATAAAAGTATTATATGTTCCGCTTACCTTTTGACAGAGTATAAAGATTTCTTTATCACGAAACTTGCATTTTAATTACGACACGAGAAAACAAAATGGTATGTTGAAAGTTTTTATTTAACTCATTACTGTATTTGCAATTAACATCCCGAAGAATCAATAGCATGTACATACATTATAAAATATACCTAAGGACCAAACGCAATCCATTAGACAGATAATCTCGGGAAGACGAATGAACAACGATAGGCACAACAAATAAACACTGAAAACTAAAAAGCAATGAACAACACGAACTCCTATAAAAACCAGGACTGCACTTATGTGCTCCGTAATGGTAATGGTTTCTGTTCTGTATAAGGCACCTGTCGTGAAGTAAAACAAAGTTAATCAGGTGGTAGTCACAAATTGGTGGAGGTACATGAAATGTTACGACAGTGGGGACAGGTCACGAAATAATATTACGAAAACAAGGAATAAAATAATACTTTCAATTGGTTGTAGATTAATTTTCATTGATGATTTGCAAATCTTCAAACTATTGAATAATACATACTGTTACGGCCGAAATCACCTTTAAATTATAGCCAACAAAAGACACAAATCAATAATAAAATTTAACAAGATTTATTATATACAAAGTTTACAAAAAGTATTACACAAAAATAAAAATGTCAACTTAACTGTTCAAAATCCTGTTTTTTCTTGATCCGGAATTCTGGTCACTGTTGCCTGAATCCAAACGGAATATTATATCAAATCAGTCACAATCTAGTATGATGTAACGAAAATAAAAGTCTGTGAAGTACGATGTGTGAAACGTAAATAAATCCAACAGCTGAGAACACAAGAATGTCTATCTGTGGTCCGATAAATGATGTTCTGAAAGTCTAACTTTCTTGTCCGTATATATACTGTAGAACGGAAACTTCTGGAATACGGTAGAAGTTCGAATCACACCATAATTATTACGTAAGTCAAATAGAAAGTTCTAGTCATTCCACCAGTATCCATTATTGTTCCAGTGATTTCTAAACTGCGCAGTTATAACATTATTTGGTAAACAACTATAAGTATTATGTAAACATAGTATACATGTTATAAGGCTACGCAAAACAAATTAGGCCAAGATAAATAAATATAATAATTACAATATCATAACAAAATAATTATAATAATACAATATCATAACAATACCTTTTGTATAAATAGTCTTTCATCTAATCCCTCTCCTGCGTGGAGTAAAGGATAAAATTCATAACACTCAAATTTCTGTTCCTCGAATTTGATGTATTACAGATGCTTCCAGAGGGATAGGTTTATCTCGATTGAAGTATTAAGAATTAAGTATTTAGAATTAAGAAATAAGAATTAAGAAGCCCACCTAGGCTTGCGTACAATCACCAGCTGAACCCTTTTATTTCACGTATCAATTCCATGTTAATATTGCCGTTTTAATCCGCGAATGTCTGAATAAAATCGGGTAATTATCAGTTATATCGAAGAAATCCATGTAATAACATGTATAAGAATGGAATAGTACTAGAAATCAGTGGTACATGTATTAGTAACACATACAGTTACAGTAGTTTAAGGACTGTCAAAAATGGCTCTGCGAACGTATATCTACATTGTAAATTCAGACTTCTTTTTTTCATTCAGAATGTATTCAATATGAACATGTACAGTGTACATCAAAAATAAACTGTTGTTATAGTTACAGTAATTTCACACATAATTGCAATAAACGATTGTTTACCAGTACATTTTGTAGCTTCGAAGATATTTTGAACCCTTTCTCCGGTAAAAACTACGTAGGATGAGATTTTAAATGTGTTATTATTGAAATGGATACAGAACGACCAGTCAATTTCCCGGAATGAGTTTAAACCAAAAGTTATTGTATGCATGTTAAAATGCAATAATTTTCGCAAATCAAGAACTTTCTTTTCAAGAAACTGTAAAAATTGCGTACAAGTAAATCATCTGAGGCAGGTTTTGTGCTACTTTTACATTCTGAATCCGAATGCTCTAAACTGATTGGAGGCCATACGTCTTTGTTAACTTTATCATTACATTGTTCTGCAACTTCATTAGAGATTTAAACAATTTTCATTTTGTAAAGGTTTCTACTGTTTTTTTAACAAAGACCTGAGTCATCTGGGAAAATACTGTTCAAGCTTTTTAAACGTTCTTTCGTTTTCCTTGTGTGTTAACATAATTAGTCATAATAAAAAAATTTCATGTGCCTCGTTTTTTAGCTATATTTCAATATCCCATTTGAAACAGGAACAGGAAACAGGAAATATAAATTATAAATAGGTTACAATAATCTAAAACAAAACTTAATCATTAAAAGTATCTACTCAACGTAAAGGAAATAAATACTAACAACATTTCCAGGTCCAAATATCATTTAGTTCTGTTTCTTTGACACAGTTCCTAAAAACATAATGGATTATAAATCTGTTGATGAATGGAATTCAGAGATTGTTAAGCAGTTAATAGAAAACATAGTGATTTTGTCCGTGTATATTTTGCTTGGAGTCGTTGGCAATGTCATTGTTGTAGCTGTGTATTCACTGCAGATAAAGAATGTGACGGACGAGCGTTATTTCATACCAGTTTTGGCAATGCTAGATCTGATAATCGCGGTAAACTGTTCGCAGTTTGCAATAGTGGAGATTTTGCATTATGTAACATTTCGAAATAGTCTTTTGTGTCAGATTTTTAATTTTTTGGAAGTTTTCGCGACTTTTATGCCGATTTTTTTACTGTTAATTATTGCATTTCAGAGATATTTTAAAGTCTGCAAACCACAAAAACCTCCAATAACTTTTTATTTGAAAAGAAAGTTACTTTTACTAACAATGGGGGCATCTTTTCTAGTATCAATACCAGTACCGTTCATGTATGCCACACTTCCTCTTCAGAATCATGAATACAATATAACAGGTGTCCATTGTGGTAAAATAAGAGGCGGTCAAACAATGACAAGAGTAGCATACCACCTTGTTATTGGACTTTTTGTTATGACGGCATTTACTATGCTTGTAATTTTATACAGTAAAATTGGAAATACACTGTATCGCCATTTTGAAAGGCTAATCCCGAAAACTGACTTTACTGAAAATACGAAAACACAAAGTCTATCGGGTGTACATTCGTCGGCCAACGATCATGAAGATGAAGCCGAAACTATGTCTGAACATCAGGGAACAGATATTAGGAGACAAGCGATAATGAGGTCAATAGATACAAACACTGTCAGAAAGGCAACTGTTTCAATTGATAAGACAAGAAAACGGACAAATCGTCGAATAACATATAAATTAACTGCTATGTTTTTTGTGATTACATTAATGTATATAATTAGCTATATTCCAAAAGTGGTTATTGCGATTATTGAGGAACTTTATACAGATTTTTGGGAACAGCTGACAAATACTCAGAAATCAGGGATGTTTTTTGTTTATAAACTGTATATAATCAATAGTATTGTAAACCCATTTATATATGCATTTATGGACATGAAGTTTCAAATTGAAACAAAGAAATTATTCAAAAGGATATTTAAGTCTTTTTAATAGAATTCAATATACATATGTAGTTAGATATCGTCTGCTTTTTCCAATTTTTAGACTTTTCGTGTGACTGAAAATCATGCAAAGGCCTCATGTTTAACTCATTGACTAATATTTATCTTGAGGTACAGTACGGCTCATTTAAAACATCACCTCAAATTAACTTCAAGTTAACATAATCTCTGGTTCAAATCTCTGCTCTAGGACTATAAACCAGAGATTAGAACAGCTAGGACCAGTCCTGCGACTGGTCAAGCAGAGATTTGAAAGCAGAGATAAGGACCAGTCATAATCTCTGCTTTATCTGCGCTGTTACGATTTATTCAACTGCGCACGCACTGTTCTCCTGACTAAACCAGAGATTTCAATAATAATTGTCTCTACTAAATGCGCATGAGCCATCCTAGGACGGACCTAGGACGAAAAACTATTACCCAGGGATAAATAAAATGTTATTTTATTATTATTGGTTGATCATGTTATAATGAGTAAATAATATTCCTTGCAAAAATTATAAAATATTTATATTGATATGTTTGGTTTCAATTTCAATAAGTTCTAATGTACACAAAATTATTCCTATTGTCAAATGAAATAAATAATATGAATTTGTGATGATAATATTTAAAGAAAATATAAATTATAAGTTTTGAAATATAAAATAAATTAAAAAGTATATATAAAATTTTATATTCCAAGTCAATACTGAAACTTATATTTTGACTTTAACAAAACACTTCAGGTACAATCAAAATATCTTTTAAAGTCTTATGTTGCACTCCTAGTATGGCTAAACTTAACCATAAGTTTCATGTATTTTTTTCCATCGTGAAATTGAATTTCTTTTATCTAACAAGTATTATGGTTAGTCGCAGAAAATTTTTTTAAGATATCGCATGAAATTTTCTGAACAACATTCATGTCAAAACTTCATAAATGTATAAAATAACCATATGTCAAGTTTGAAACTTGTATTTTTACTTTACAAAACACTTTTGTTGTAACAAAAATCACTTTTGTCTTATATCGCACACCTTCATATGGCTTAATTTGACTTAGTATGAACCTAATGTGGTGAAAAGCAAAATTTTGTGTGTTTTTACTGTGAAATTTTAATTTTTTCATCTTACAATTATTGCGGTAAGCTGCAAATTTGATTTTTTGGATACCGTAACAAATTTATGAAATAAATTTCTATAGAAAATTAATGAAAGTAAAAATAATCATATATATGACAAAGTAGAAACTAATTTTGTATTTTTAGCTCACTTGGACAAAGGCCATGTGAGCTATTGCCATCACTTGGCGTCCGTCGTCGTCTGTCGTCGTCCGTCGTCGTCGTCGTCGTCGTCGTTAACAATTATACAAAACTCTTCTCCTCTGAAACTACTTGACTAATTAGAACCAAACTTGGTATGAATGTTCCTTGGGGTACCCTGCATAGAACTGATGTGGGGATTTTTGATTCGTCGAAAAACATGGCCGCTGTTACTAAAAATAGAACATAGGGGTAAATTGCTGTTTTTTGCTAATAACTCAAAAACCGTTATAGATATCGAAAATCTGACATGGGGTAAAATTGATCAGCATGACAAGAAATACCTACCCTGAAATTTTGAAGGAAATTCCAAAACCCATTTAGGAGTTATTGCCCCTTTTTTGACATTTTTGGCTTTTATTTGTTATTATTTCAAAAATCTTCTTCTTTGAAACTACTATTCAAAATCATATGAAACTTGGTAAGATTGTTGCTTGGGGTATCCTGCATAGAACTGATGTGGGGATTTTTGATTCGTCGAAAAACATGACCGCTGTTACTAAAAATAGAACATAGGGGTAAATTGCTGTTTTTTGCTAATAACTCAAAAACCGTTACAGATACCGAAAATCTGACATGGGGGTAAAATTGATCAGCATGACAAGATCTACCTACCCTGAAATTTTGAAGGAAATTCCAAAACCCATTTAGGAGTTATTGCCCTTTTTTTGTCAAATTTTCAAAATTTAAACATTTTTCGTCATTTATCTCCAAAACTATTTGAGATAGAAGTGAAATGTAAATTTGGAAAATGTTTGCCATGTTGAGATCTACCTACCCTGAAATTTTAAAGGAAATCCCAAAACCCATTTAGGAGTTATTGCCCTTTTTTGTCAAATTTTCAAAATTTAACATTTTTCGTCATTTATTTCCAAAACTATTTGATATAGAAGTGAAATGTAAATTTGAAAAATGTTTGCCATGTTGAGATCTACCTACCCTGAAATTTGAAAGGAAATCCCAAAACCCGTTTAGGAGTTGTTGCTCTTTTTTGTCAAATTTTCAATTTTTTTAAATAAAAATCTTCTCCTCTGAAACGGCTGGGCCGTTTGGTTTGAAACTTAATAGGAATGATCTATAACATGTCTTCTACAAATGATCCTCAATTTATTTTGATCTGACATAAAACACGGCTGTCGTAGCTAAAAATAGAATATAGGGGTGCATGTGTTGTTTTTGGCTTATAACTTAAAAACTGTTACAGATATCAAAAATCTGACATGGGGTAAAATTGATCAGCATGACAAGATCTACCTAACCTGAAATTTTGAAGGAAATCCTAAAACCTATTTAGGAGTTATTGCCCTTTTCTGTCAAATTTTCAAAATTTAACATTTTTCGTCATTTATCTCCAAAACTATTTGAGATAGAAGTGAAATGTAAATTTGAAAAATGTTTGCCATGTTGAGATCTACCTACCCTGAAATTTTAAAGGAAATCCCAAAACCCATTTAGGAGTTATTGCCCTTTTCTGTCAAATTTTCAAAATTTAACATTTTTCGTCATTTATCTCCAAAACTATTTGAGATAGAAGTGAAATATAATTGAAAAATGTTTGCCATGTTGAGATCTACCTATCCTGAAATTTTGAAGGGAATCCCAAATTCTATTTAGAAGTTATTGGTTTGTGTAATTTGAGGTCAGGTTCTGTTACATTTATTTAAGGTTCACCCTTATTCCTGGTCAATTTTGTCAACTTCCTGCCAGGACTACCTCCATCAGGGAACATATTTTAACATTAAACCTTATGAAAAATAAATCTTCAACAAATTTTCCCTGAACAATTGAACCAATTGCAACAAACTTGGTCAAATAGTTGATTAATTGTCCAATGAAACCAGACTCCAGGTGAGCGATACAGGCTCTGGTGAGCCTCTTGTTTATTTAAAAACAGTAGCATTTTAACAAAAAATCACATTTGTCTTATATCTCACAAGCTATATAGCTAATTTTAAGTAAGTATCATCCTATGTATATGTTTGAAAAGCTAAATGTTTTGTTTTTTTACTGTAAAATGGAATTATTTTTATCAAACAAGTATTACGGTAAGTTGCAGAGAAGCAGAAATCCCCTCCTTCAACGAACACACCCCCTCCCAATCGCTAGTTACATGTAAATGTTTTTAATAGATAATCTGGATAGGAAATTGGGTTCATTTTAGTTGTTTTGATAAAATCAACTGACTGTTGTTCCATTTAATTCGCCAACCCAGTCGTCAGACTTGTCTGACATGATTATTCATTGATTTGTTACAGAAATTACCAGTATTTAGCAAAATCCAAAAATAATAGAAATACTAAGGGTTCTTTCCTTTTATTGCACATGGTAGATCTCCTTAGCTGATATTTGGCTTCCTATTACGGTATTTTTGGTTATGAGTACTGCTTGTTTAAAATAAGTTTGGTTTTTTGGTCTTCCAAATGTTTCGGTTTTAATGCTGCTGATGAGAGGTAACTCCTTGAAATGCGTCGCATACAACATAGTATAAATTTACTATATCTAATATTAGTATCTTTGGATTGTATACACACTTCAAACAAGGATCACGATAATCATAAATTCAACGGGTTAAAACTGTGTTAAGAAAACAACACTTGTAGATATGTACCTTACAACGTGTATGGTGGTAATGGGTTTGTGGCCATCGAAGTGAGGTTAAGTGTTTGTGTTGTTATATCTCTTTATTTTCGTTTGTTTTTTTTAACCATCCATACGCCATTTTTTTCCTGTTTACAATACCTGAATAAGAATTTTTATATTGCACTTGTTACACATATACCTCAGCAAATTTTATGGTGTGCTATTATGACGACCCAACATCAGAATATGTAATCATGTCTGAGGAAAATATTGTTTTTATCCGTTTTTTCTTTTTTCTTCTCCTGTCCCTTTTTAGCGAGTTTTCTCGGAGATGGTTGACCCAAACAAAACGATACTTGGCACAAAAATCATTACTAGATTTGCGTGATGATTTTTTTCAAACTGGCCGGAATTAAATATTTACCAGTATTTACCAGTATTTAGCAAAATTCAAAAATAATAGAAATACTAAGGGTTCATTCCTTGTATTACACATGGTAGATCTCCTTAGCTGAGATTGGGCTTCCTATTTCGATATTTTTGGTTGAGTACTTCTTGTTTAATATAAGTTTGGTTTTTTGTCTTCCAAATGTTTCGATTTTAATGCTGCTGATGAGAGGTAACTCCTTGAAATGCGTCGTATTCAGCATAGTATATATTTACTCTATCTAATATTAGTATCTTTGGATTGTTATTTTGAAACTCCTGGGATGATGCCTCTGCTGATGGACCCTAGGTACCAGAGGGTATTCGCCAATCCAGTCGTCAGACTTGTCTGACATGATTATTCATTGATTTGTTACATAAATTACCAGTATTTAGCAAAATTCAAAAATAATAGAAATACTAAGGGTTCATTCCTTGTATTGCACATGGTCGAACTCCTTAGCTGAAATTTGGCTCCGTATTTCGATATTTTTGGTTGAGTTCTTCTTGTTTAATATAAGTTTGGTTTTTTTGTCTTCCAAATGTTTCTGTTTTAATGCTGCTGATGAGAGGTAACTCCTTGAAATGCGTCGTATGCAGCACAGTATAAATTTAGTGTACCTAATATAAGTATCTTTGGATTGTTATTTTAAGGATATGAAAAAATAGAAAAAAAAACATTCCGGAAAGTTCCAATATTTGGATTAGAAATGTTCAGCACCATCAAAAATAATATAGACGATCGTGCGACTATCTTAAAAAAATAGATATGGCCGCCATTTACAATTTGGCCACCGTCTAAGTTTGGGAAAAAAATCATTCAAAAAGCCAAAAAATTCCTTTTTCCGTAGAAATTTATATTTGGCGTTATAGTGTCAATGGGCGGACGGAGGGACATCTGTTATGCTGCGAATGACAGCCAGTACTAGTTTTTTAAAATATACACTATAGTATTATTTCACATTTACACGACATGAACAGGTGGACTTTTAATTTAAACTCGTTGCCCAATATGACCTTCTCATAGTTTGTGATTTTTTTATACACCAGTGTGAAAGAATAGATTCTATAGGGGTTGGAAATTTATTATAACTGTTTATCCCCATCACTGTACCAATTCAGACTATTACGGAACCCATACGTGCCATGGGGAGTTTTTTTTTATATTTTTAACTCAGTAACTCGTTACAACAACTTAGCTAACTCGTCATAACGATTTAGTAACTCAGCACAACTAACTTGTTTTATCGACTTAACTGACTTGTTAGAACGAGTATGTTAAGTCGTTATAACAAGTGAGCTAACTCGTTTCAACAATTAGATGAGTCGTTATAACGAGCTACCTGTGTTAAGTCGTAATAACGAGTTACTAAGTTGTTATAACGAGTTAATAAATTGTTATAACGAGACAGCTAAGTCGTTATAACGAGTTAAAGGTTTAAAAAAACTCCCTATCCTTCTGTAGACTGTCCTTTTTATTTTGTTTCTTGTGTTTATGATAAAACCAGTAGTATATTAGTTTGAGTGTTAGTTTTTTGTGGGGGTTCATATTGCTAGTTCTTTAGTTTTGTCTCGTCATGTTTTTTTATTTCTTTACTTTACTACGTGTATGTATTCTACTTCTATTAGGTGTATGTTTTGTGGTGTTCGTTTTCATCGCCAGTCCATTCGTTCCAACTTGCAATAATGTGACGTTTGTCGTTAACGGGGCAGGACATACTAACCCTTCCGGTGCACTTGATATCATTCCAGGTTTTTCCGGGAGTTCACGTTGCTAGTGCTTTAGTTTCTCTACTGTCTTGTTCAAATTTTAAGTTTATTATATATTTTTTTATTCTTTTAGTTATACATATATCCTTGTGGATTTGTTTTTGTTCCATTCTCTTGACTTTGTCTTTTCCTTGGACTTCGAATTTGCGGACTTTTCCCACTGTTTTTGTCGCTTCTGTATTCTTTTGCCGGTTACCTAAAGGTCTTATTATTGAAATGGACATAAAACAACCAGTCGATATCCCGAATTAGTTCAAACCGGTTTAAGTTATTGAAAATGCATGTTAAAACTCAATCAATAGTTTTGTTCGCAAATCAAGGCCTGTCGTTTGAAGAACCTGTAAAATTTGCGCACAAGTAAATCATCTGAGGCAGGTCTTGTAATACTTTTACATTCTGAATTGGAGTGTCCTGATTGCAGACCATACATAAGTATTCGTTAGCTTTATCCTGACATTAATCTACATCTTCAGTAAAGGTTTGAACACTTTTCCATTTGTAATGGGTTTGTACTGTCTTTTAGCACTGATTTTAAAAAAACTTCTTTTTAAACGTACTTTCATATCCCAAGTGTGTATTTTTTAAATGAATAATCATAAACTTCCCTTCGCCTTCTACCAATTTTTCAGTATCCCATTTGTAATGAGTTGATTAAAAATCTTCAAATAATTTTATTTCTAGTTGAACGTTTATGGCAGGAAAATGAAAGAATATCTGGCATGTCCGTTAAAAGGTTGAAATACAAATTAATATTTCAGCCTCGATCTTGATCAAAGACAATAAATATAAATTTTGAAATTAATTTAGTTTAAAAAATTGTTCGAAAACAAATCTTTAAAAAATCACTACAAGTATCTACTCAACGCAAAGGAAACAAATACTAACAATTTTTCCCAATCCAAATATCATTTCGTTCTCTGTGTTTCTTTGACACAGTTCCTAAAACATATTAATGGATTATAAATCTGTTGATGAATGGAATTCAGAGATTGTTAAGCAGTTTATCGAAAACATGGTGATTTTGTCCGTGCATGTTTTTCTTGGAGTCTTTGGTAATGCCATTGTTGTAGCTGTGTATTCGCTGCAGGTAAAGAATGTGACGGGTGAGCGTTATTTTATACCAGTTTTGGAATTATGGATTTGATTACTGCGGTATACTGTTCACTGTTTGCAATAGTTCAGATTTTGCACTATGTAACTTTTAAAATGATCTTTTGTGTCAGTTTTTTCATTTGTCTGGATGTTCATGACTTATATGCCGATCCTTGTACTGCTAATTATAGCATTTCAAATATATTTTAAAATATGCAAACCATTAAAGCCTTAGATGACGTCTTCTTTGAAAAGAAAATTAATTTTTCTAACAATATTTTCTGGCATCAATACCAGTACCGTACATATATGCCAATGTTCCTTTTCGTAATCATGAATACAACATAACAGGATTCCATTGTGGTAAATTAAGGGACGGTCAAACAGTGATAAGAGTAGCATACGGTCTTGTGATTGGAGTTTTTGCTGTGACGGCATTTACTATGCTTGTAATTTTATATAGTAAAATTGGATGTACACTATATCACCATTTCAAAAAGGCAAATGCCAAAAATGAATTGAATGAAGATAAATGTACAAAAACACAATGCCAATCGGATTTACAATTGTCAGACAAAGACCATGAAGAGTAAGTCGAAACTATGCCTGCACTTCATTGAACAGACATAAGGAGACAAGAGATTACGAGGTCAATAGAAACAAACACTGCGACAAAGGCAACAGTTCCAATTGGTAAGACAAGAAAACGGACAAATCGCCGAATAACATATAAATTAACTATAATGTTTTTTTGTGATTACATTAATGTTTGTAATTAGCTACATTCCGAAAGTGGTTATTACGATCATTGAGGGAATTTATACAGATTTTTGGGAACAGCTGACAAATACTCAGAGATCATGGATGTTGTTTGTTTTTAAACTGCGTATAATCAATAGTATTGTAAAGCCGTTTATGTTTACATTTATGGACATGAAGTTTCAAACCGAAACGAAGAAATTATCCAAAAGGATATTTAAGTGTTCTTCATAGATTTCAGTATAGAGGATATTGTCTGCTTTTTCCCATATTTTAAACTGTTATTGTGACTGAAAATCACGAAAATGCCTCATTTGTATTGTGGAATGTTGTTACAATATAATATGGTCAAACATATTTTAAAAATGAAAGTCGTGGCTTTGATAAAGGTCTACACATTTCAATCAAGGATCATGCAAATCCTAAATTCCACAGGTTAAAACTGTTTAAAGAAAACAACACTTGTAAGTATGTACCTTACAACGTGTAAGGTTGTTATGGGTTTGTGGCCGACGAAGTGAAAATACATGTAAGTGATTTTGTTGTTATATCTCTCTATTGTCGTTTTTAATGTAACATCCCTACGCCATTTGTTTTTCTGTGTACCATATCTGAATAAAAATATTTATTTGGGGCTGGAGTTGCAGTAGGTGGACTGAGGGGTGGACGTATGTTAAGCTGTGAATAACATTTAGTACTAGTTTTTATTTCCAGAATGTTATTTCAATTTTGCACGGCATGAACAAGTGGACTTTTAAGTTAAATTGGTTGCCCAATCTGACATTTTCTGAGTTTGAATGTATTATACACCAGCGTGTAAGGATAGATACGATGGGAGGTGTAATCATAAAACATGTTTATCCCCCATCACTGTTCGGCGTCTGTACCTAGTCAGACTATCCTTTCGTATGTTGTCTATTGTGTTTATGATTTTTTTTTGTGCTCTTTTATGCTATTTTTGTACATGGTTTGTTTGGGTCGCATTGATTAATTGCTTTATCATTGCTGTTTACCCAACAAAATGTCTTGTTACCAGAATTTTCAATGGGCAGTGATTGGTTTCGTTTTGGAATTATTTCCGGCGTTGTACATGTATGTCGAAATGGCGACATTTACATGTAAGTGGTTGGTTTAATATTGTGAATGGCACTGAAGATTTTTTTTAATTTTAAGATTAATAAAGGAAGTAGATGTACATGCGGTAGGATTTTTTAATTACTGATATTTAAATATAAATTAAAATAATGTGATCGCGAAGCATGTTTACTATAGGCTTTAATGAATAAATGTATTCAAGGTAACAAATTATGTAATAAATGTTATTCTTACTAAACAAAACAGTTATATGAAACACAATTAAGTACTAATTTAAAAAAATAAGATTCTAATATTTAAAAATATTTCTGAGCTGGGAATACAATAATATCGATAAGAAAATAGTTATAAGAGTTTTCTACATCATTTTCATCTGTGTGGTGCGATACGATTTTGAAAACATTTAACACCTGCAAGACATAACAATTTAACATTAGCATGTGCAGTAGACTATTTGATTTCTGAATTCCTTGAATTCAGAGATTGGGTGTTTTCTTCTTTATATTTACCCCATTTTGATTCTTAATATACTTAAATTCCACATAATCAATTGTGCAAAATAAACAGTTTATTAAGATAAAATTACTCTCTTCTCGCACGTTATCGTTACATATGAAAAATGCTTCGTATGTTGTCTATTGTGTTTATGATTGTTTTTGTGTTCTTCTATGCTTGTGTTTAAAATTCAAAGTATTGTCAGCGGTTATTTTATTAATGGAATATAATACAATAAAGTTCCTCTACTGATTTTTTGCTGAAATTTTACCATATTGTCATTTTTTATGTATACTTTTCTTACATGCATAAAAAACATACCTTCATGACTTATTTATATAAGATATTTGACAGTGATTTTGCCAAGACTTTCACAAAACACTGTGTAACGTTTTAACGAAAAAAGATTACCTCACCGGGTGTTTTGAAAATATTTCCAAATACATACACTTTGTTCCCTGATGAATACCTGGTGGCAAAGATCAATAAAATAATAAGGCAAACATGCAATTTTAAGCCAAACAAGGAACATTGATGATTAGTTGTAGATGCAGGTATAAAAAAATCCTTTACTGATTTTTTTGTAATTTTAATATAATTATCTTGAAGTAATGAACTTCTGATTGCAAAAGAAAATGTGCCTATTGAAGAGATATTTGTGAAAAACCCGAAACTGTAGGAACGGAGAAGGGTTTTCTTGAAAGATACAATGACGTCAAAATGTTTATTATCTACTTCTGTTAAGGTATCCTATTCCCTTAAGCATTTCATAAAAGACAATGCTCTATTTAAACTTAAGACTTTTTTATCGAGCCACAAGAAAAAGTGGAATAAAGAAGCATGTAAGTTTTTTTCAGAAATTAGATGTTCAGTAGTTGCGAAACACCAATAACTGCTACATCGTGACTGAATCGGAAAATTTTCCGGTTTTATATTTGTGGTAAATATAGCATGCTCCTAGTTGATTCTTCAAAACGCTCATATTTGGCGTCAGGGAAATCTTGCATAAAAGCCTCTGATAGAAATAAAATACTAATGACATATTAAAGTATACAAACTCTGTCAAGAATAGACTCGGTATGTGCATAAAATTTATTGTCATTTTCAAAATAAATGCCAAAATCTTGGTACGAATTGTATTTGTCTGCCGCAAAGGCGTGCTATATGTTTAACGCACTTTATTTAAATGTTGCATTTTAAATAAGTGGGGGCTTAATGAATTTTAATATCACTCTTTTGACTTTTTCTCTTTTTTTTGGCGTTTTGGCTTGTTTATCATTTATCTGTGTCGATAAGGGAGGTGATATTGACAGATCAGTTATTTCTCTGAAGCTGTTATGTATTTCATTATTTTCCTTAGTTGTAATTTTGGCTTGTTTGACATTTAATAAAACGTATCACAAAATACCGAAATAAATTTGAAAACTGTAAAACCATTTCGTTGACTGACAACTCATCAGCAGTGCTCGAGATCAAAATATTGGAAAACCGGTTAAAGATATAATCATGAATTAATAAACACAACCATCAAAAATCAAAACAATTAATCCAAACAGTAATTACCAAACATTACATTAATTGACCATATTGCGGTTTCAGTTTTTGTTATCACTACATTTCAGTGTATCATAACTGCAGTTTTTTTTTATTTACGGTCACCTTACTGTCGTCATACGCCATATGTTTATACTAACTTCGGACGAATAAGGAATAATCGATTTTTTGCACTACCTGACAAAGGGCCGCTTGTGAATGAGAGAATGCTTTACTATTCCGAATCACCTAAGTTGATCCCTATCAGTTTTGTATTTTAGATTTCTTCATGTTCCTATTAAGGTTTCAGATGATTTTGTTCGTATAATTTGTATACTCATATTATCCTAATTGCTAATGGATTATCGTGCTACACAATATATATGTATGGAATGTGTACTATATTGCCTAGCAGAATGAGCAGAAAGACCCAGGATTTTCAATGAAATGTATTTTATTAAGGATTTAATGGAAGAAGTAAGAATGAGGGAAAATATATATCAAACTAGAATAAAACATACCAAGTCCTTTCATTTTAACCACTGTCAAAAGCATGATAAATCCCTTTAAATAAATAGAAGTTTATTGTGAGATTATGAACCTAACAACATTTTATTATTTACATTTGATATTAATTTAGTTGCAAATTATATGGCTTCATCATGAGCTACTTTCTTTTTCTTTTTCTTTTTCTTTTTTGGCGTTTTGGCTTGTTTCTCGTTTATCTGTGTCGATAAGGGAGATGATATTGATAGATCAGTTCTTTCTCTGAAGACGGAAGGTATTTCATTCTTTTCCTTAGTTGAAGTTTTGGCTTGTTTGACATTTAGTTGAGTTGATAAGGGAGGTAATATTGATAGCTTAGTTCTTTCTCTTAAGACGGTAGGTATTACATGGGCTGTTTCCTCCATGTTGTCAATTAGGTTGTCTTTGTGACGAACTTTCCGCTTCTTCTAAAAATACATATTTTGTAAATGCCTTAATTGATCGCTATATGATATCATGGAGATGGTAAGCGATTTTTGAAATATTTGAAAATTAAATACTAGGCCACGAAATTATTAAGCATGTGTTTCATTTCGACGATATATGCATTTTTACAATCCTTTTCATTCTCATACTAGTTATAATCTCATATAACAGCCTTACGTTATAAGATATGACAGAGTATGTAGTACCATAGAAATTAAGACAGCGGACCGAACGGCCCGTTCTACGGTGAGGCGTTAGCCAAATTGACCTGTACGGAGTTTATATCTCACAGTCGAGACACAATTCAAATTTCACAGCTTAATAAGGCACATACAGCTGATATATCTGTTTTGGTGTGGAATATGGATTAGGATACCTTATTACTCCCAAACACCTGATATTCTGCTTCTGATACATCTGATGTAGTGATCAGGGTCTTTTGTTAACTCATCTAGGTGAGTTCCGGGCTCATGAATTTTGGCTGGTACATAATATTCTTAGATTCAGGATTAATTTGGATAATACATACTTGATTTATATGGTGTTTCTACCTTTTCCTATGGTATTATAATTATTTGATACCAACAGTAATGATAAATTGTTACTTACCTTTTTGTTCCAGATAACTATGATTATAAAAATCAAGAGAGATAATGTTCCAACTGCAGTTAAAATCCATGTTAATAGCTTATTACTGTCCTGTAAATGAAATGTTGATTACATTTGGAGAATACAGATATATTTAAACCGACATTCCAAATAAAACCACGTAAAACATAACAAAACAAACAACGAAATGGATAACAGAAAAGGTCAACAATGACAAGGCTTCACTTGTTTGTATTTCGATACTAGCTCGAAGTTGATACTTAACATTAACTGTTCCAAAAATTTGTGAAAAATAAGGAGGGTCATTAGATTGTTTTGGGTTTGTCCCTCTTGGTTAATTTGGTATTTTTTAATTTGCTCTTCAACCTTCTGGATTGTTGTTTTGGTTTAAACCTTTAAAACCAAGATCAGAGTGTAATTTGAATAAAACCGAAGTAATGTCAATTACATTCATTATGTGTTTCACTTCAAGTTGTTAACAAGCGAAAAGAATAATGATGAAATAAATATTCTGATTCTTATTTAAATAGATGGTAATTCTCATCATAGAGAGGCAAGTTATTTACGTAGAGGAGTGCGACAGGTATATTTTATCCGGCAATCAAATGGAATATTTATTTTCTATATTACGCTTCTTGTGTGAAAACTGTTTGCAAGAGTCAGTCAAGCTCGTATCTTTATCCAAAAATCAAAACGTTTAAATCCATATGCCTTTACTGAGATCTTCCTGGAACCGATGTTTTTATGTGTAACCGTAATGGCCTGATGAGTTTACAGATCAGAACATTCATGGGAATTTTAGTTACCTTTACTTCAGTATAAATATTCACGAATATAATCGATAGCTTAAATTTAATCAATGACAAATTACTTGAGTTATGTGCGTTTCTTAGTGTTTTCAGAAGGATGAATATTACTTTACCGCTATCAAGCTGTTGAATAACAGCTTAAGATATACACACAATGCATATGCATTTATTGTAGACGAAGTATAACTGAGTACATCAAAGCAGTAGGGTCACTTTCCCCTGTATTTGTTTTATCCATAACTTTTGTTATTTTTTCTTAATATTTATCTTCTTTTTGCCGTACATGATTGTGTACAATGTATTTTTATGTTAACAACATACTTTTTCTGCTTTATAATTAATAAGTTCAAGGTTTCTTCCCGCAAAAGTCGTTTATACAGGCGAATTGTGTCAATAGTCAAGCATTTTGTATCACTTTTACCAATACTGCCAAGAAGGACACTCAGAAAAGCTACACCACTTGACTGTTGTATGAAAGCAAATACATAAACTCGAAAACTTATTTTTGGTTCTTAAATTATTCTCTAATCTAAAACCACTAAGCCTATTGTAACCAAACTTGGCGGACGTAAAGTTAAGAAATACCAAAGGGATATTTGAAGGAGGGGAAAATCGAATAACTGACAATCTCTGGAGAACAACGAAGACAAGACCAAAACAATACATGTACTACAATTAAAAACTAAAAACATGAACAACATTGACCCCACCAAAAAAACAGGATGTAGACTCAGGTGCTTCAGAAGAGTAAGCTGTCTCTGCCTCCCATGTCAAATCCAGTATGAGGAAGGGACAGCATCATTGGAACAGATCCATTCTGCTTTTTCATACCTGTCAACCAAGTCATGATGACGTCCATGAAACTTTAATAAGGATAACTTACGAGCAACATACCTTTGTCTGGGCAACTTTTCTGTCAGGGGCTCTGTCCATGAAGTCAATGTATATATTACAATCTCTTGAATAACGTATGAGTTATGAATTTACGCCTTTATATACGTTATATACGCCGGCGCTTCTGGAATGTTGCCGCTCAAAAATGGGAAGTTCACGATTGGAAAGTCAAATTCATCTTGGCAGTGTCGGTGGTATCATTAATCTCGAGGTGAAGGCCAAGATGCAGACTTAGTGTCCTTAATTTCGAGCTCATAGGGATAGATGAGATGTAAGAAATTTCCAAAACGTGAATTGTTGAGTGATAAAACATCATCTATGTAGCGGAACCTGAAATTAAAGGTACGGGCTAACTAATTTCGGTTGTGGCGACAATCTTGGTTGATCTTCCGGGTCATCGGACACAATTCAGAAGGAGGACCATCTAAGGATCATTGCTGTCAAGTCTGGTTCGAATTGGCTCAGTGTTTCAGGCAAGAAGATGTCTAAATGAATTTCCCATCGGGTTCAATGTTAAACTAAGTTCGGTTGTGGCAGGCATCTTGGTTGATCATCCGGGTCATCGGACACAATTCTAACAGAGGACATTGTTGCCCGGTCTGATTCCAATTGGCCATGCAGTTAAATAGGAGAAAAATTTTAAAATTCATCCTATTTTTTGTCACAGCAGCCATGTCGGTTGGATGTCATGGATGCCGGACACACGTTTGGAAGGGGGCACTCACGGACCATTCTAACAAAGTTTGGTCCCAATTGGCTGAGCGGTTTCAGAGAAGAGTTTTTGTAATTGTGGACGGATGGACAACGGACGCAAAGTGATTGCAAAAGCTCACATGAGCTAAAAGCTGTCTTAAAGACCTTAATTTCTCCTAAACCGATATTCAAGTAGTAAAATTTTAGTAACTTATTTGTTAGTTATTATTATCAAAACTTAAGAGAATACAGATACCAGGTTATGTCCCAAGAGATTTTAGCATTAGGTGACTAATACAAATGGCCCTAAAAGTGAAATAAACGCAGGGAAAATTGTCCGACTTCTTTCTTTTTTTTCACTGTATTCACTGAGTGAAATATCTTTACTACATTGGTTATCCTAATGAAAACCTCTTTTCATGGGAGATATTCACAAAAATATTGAAATAGGACTTACCGAACAGTTTTCATTTAGTTGAATTTCAAACGAAAAACTGAAAGGAAACAATGCAAAAATTTCATAGTTGTCCTGATTTTGCTGTTCTTTACATATTTCATAATTAAACATGTATATTGCATTTAAAATGACTGATTAGTTTCTACTCATATAGACAATATTGGCCGAAATGTCGAAGCGGTAAGATAGAAGGAAAAATCCAAAGATAAAACAGATGTCGAGCAAATAATACATATAACAATAAGATATTATCTAAGAGATTGAAAAACGCATATCAAACCAAAGAGAACCATGTCACGACACGGGGTAAAAACTAAGAACTCACAATCTTAATTACCAGAAAAAAGGAACCAGTAGTGACACCAAGTGCTTCGGAAGGGTAAGTTTCCTGCTCCGTAACGGCATATGTAACATTTTAAGTTGGTAAAAACGGGGGGTTTCATTTCCAATAAAACGGGAAATCGTAATGAAAAATAGTTATTCTTTAGTGGATTTGCTAATCTAATGAACATGTACAATGTATAATATCAAGTGTTCAAAAATAAAAAACTGAACGTACATTGTAATTCTGTTTCAGAGGTTTGTGTGATAATTCGCTCTGTTGAGAAAGTCTCCATGTATTTCACGTGAAATGTTGACATTTTAGTTTAATACTAAAAAGAAAGGGGACGTTCACATCATCATTAAAGAACAGGCTGTGTCTATTGCCAGATGAATAGAATTTAACAAGAAAAAACTCAAGATTGGTGTAGAAATGAGTGTATTATAATCCCTAAATGTTTTTAACCCGATGACAAAATCGTGATATATATTAAACCCTAGCGATTATCCGACGTATTCTCTAATTTGTATTTTTATTTTTATACATGATTTTAAATTCATTCCTTATTGAGATGCAAATTCCAATCGATATACATGCACTTCTTTCAATGTTTTGGATTTTTGTTTTGGTTTTAAACATTTTAGGCACAACTGATGATTCGTAAATCGATGAAATGTGGACATCTTGTGCATCAAATTGGCACTAATACCAAAGAATTTTATTTCAAGAATGAACCCGTATTGTTAAGTTATAATTAAATAATGCAATAATACAATTGTATTAATATTTAGACATATTCTTTTTACTTGACGTTTTCCATTAAGTCAATAGTAAACTTCATTAAATTAAAACACAAAATAGGAGTTAAAGCTATATGTTTAGCATTGATTAGCAGTTGACCATTGAAAGACACATATCTTAACAAAGTATGTTTCAAATTTTAACAAGATATATTGAGCCCATCGAAGTCGCCACGTTTTTTAATTTACCCGAAAATTGCTAATTTTGTGATTTATTGTGCATACTTGATTTTTTTACGGACAGAGCGACATAACTCCAGACCAACATCTGACTTTCATCAGGTAACAGTATAGAGGAGCATAAGGAAATGTCAGTCCAGTGAGCCTTTTTAGAAACTTCAAACTCTGATCACAGATACCAAGAACTTGGCAATATTTTGTAACCATTTTTCACCATTTTATTAACAATAATTTAAGTTTTTAGAATAAGTTTGAATATTTACACTGGAAACAATAAGAACAATGTTTTCATGTACTTATTAACAAAGTTTCATTTTTTTAAGTAGAAAGGCTACATACTGTCCAACAATGAATGTGTCACATGATAGATAAGAAAGGGTACTTTAATTAATTCTTGACATAAAATCCACACAAGTTCTTGAAAAATTCTAGGGAAATAAACGGCGATTAAACTATTTCACCTACTTTTTAAATAACAAATTTCTTTTATAATTTATATTTACTTATTGCTTGCATTCCGCTGCAAAATTATATTAGTAAGTCTGCATATGCCAGTTTTGTTTTGTAAACAATTGTAATTGTTTCTGTATGCACTGTTCTCGCACAATGTGTAGCTTTTCGTTTCCACTCTCAGGTTGGCCATCAATACATCGTAATCTGAAAACTGTAATTAGTTTATATACTAGAAAGGGTCATATTTGATACCTGAAAAACAGTCAATAGTTTAAAAACTGTGCTCGGGCTTTTTACTAAAATAGACGAATAAATTTACTGGACATTAAAGTTGCCTTATCGGTTCAGATGCTGAATCCACCACTGTTGACGTCTATTCTAGCAACTATAAAAACAGGATTAAGAAATATTGCGACACGAATGATTCTGAACATGTAAGTGTTGTTGAGAAATGTAATATGAAAAAAACCGAAGGTAATCATCCTATCTTGACCTTCCCTTGAAAATGAAGACAGAGAGAAATTAGAAACAAAACTGCTTTACGACAAATGTCGTGACCTCACGTTTCAGTTTGTTAGGTTCCCGTTCATCGGGAGCACTATTATAACAGCATTTTGTTTATACACGTATCTCTAAACTAGTACACAACTACTCAAGAGAAATACTTCTAAATAAATAACAAAAGAAATAAAACAAAAAAGATTAGGATGGTTAGGACATGTATGCCACAAGATCGCACTACAAAAACAGCACTATATTGGACACTGGCAGGAAAGAAGAAGACTGGAAAATCAAAACCATATGGAGACGGACTGTCACATCTGAACGTGCACAGATGGGATATGCCTTGGGTTAGTCGCAGCACACAGGAGAGGATAAAGTGATGGCAGTTTGTTGTGGCCATTTGTGCCACCTTGGACGAACAACATAGATACTAAGTAGTTACAAAATATGTAGGTCACGTTTCATCTTCCCGTTCATCGAACATATAGATGATATCTCTAACGTAGTACACTGCGTTTATTGTAAGGTGTTTAAAGCACATATATTTTTGAGATAAGGCCCCGCTGCTGACAAAAAGCTGTTTAAAACAATCGTTTATTGTTCCAAGGCTGAAGTAATCTACACCATTATCTCTGGATAAAATAATAAGAGAAACACATTCTCCTTTTTGTATTTTTTTTCAACAATGTATTATTCTTATGAAGTGATGACTTCAGCCTAGGAACAGCAGAGGGGGAAGTTAGCCTTCTCCTTTTCTGAGGCCAGAATATATTTAGTCTTAACTGCAGCCTGGAAGTAAGTGTTTCTTGGAATCAGTCCAGAACATTTTCGATCTTAAACTATTTTCTAAAAACCAGATTATTTATGTCGAAAAACTGCCAGGTAAAACAAATTTCAATATCCTTCCCGTGATGACTACTCAATTTCAAGTTTTATTTTATTTAATTATCGTTTATTCATGTTAATTTGATATCTGTTTTCGAACAATTTATTTGATTTTTAAGAGCAGCTTTTTACTGGAGAAAAGACATAAATTAGATTTTTACCTTCTGGTCACATTTGTATTTCTGTACACTGTCGTTCGTCGGATGAAAAGATGGAGAAAAGCACTTTAAAGACTTAGTATCATTACATCTGGAATATAAAATACGTAGTACTAAATAGCACCTTCTGTCCTGTTATACATCACTTGTTGAACATGTTAAAGTAGTAGGGTTTGACTTTTTGAATTTCATAAGTGCCTTCTAATTGTGAATAAAAAGGGGAATCCACAGCATATCTACATTTGTATTTATACTGAAATTTTGTTTTCATGAAAAAGAGTAAAAAAAAATTGTTCATATATTTTTATCATCTAACGGTATATTTTTATAACAATGCAAACGAAATGAAATATTGTAATTTTACTGCCGGAAAGGGTTCATTTTCATTCACCATTCTCCAAGGGCTTATTTTTTATTCATAGACTTACATTCCGGTACATATTTCCATGGTAACATTTCGACAGGGGATGTTTGGACAGTATCCTGACAGTATCGTTATGTCTAGTGCAGTAAGGTATGCTGATAAAATCTGTAATATAAAAAAATTAGTCAATGAATAAGTTTGATTTCCTTCCCTACAATAGTTTGAACGCAAAGTTATAAGTCCTGTTATATAGCACACTCGACAAGTTAACTTATGTACATTATCGATCATGACAATTTTGTTAAAGCAAACTATCATAATTATGAAACCCTATGATTTTCAAAAGGATGTCGAAATTGACAAGAGAGTATAATTTTTAACAACTTTCATTCTACAGTTGTGAACAGTCATAACCTCTCCTCCAAGTTAACTTGCATAGCAGTTCTGAGTACTGAGAACTGCTCTAAGTTAACTTAGAGCAATCAGGAAGTAGAACAGCTCTGGTCAGGAATAAGAGCAGTCCTGGTCCACGACTGCATTATAATAAATAAATACATAATAAATTAAAATTAATCTCCAGGGAAAATATGCCGAAGAAACCCGAAACATTGAAGGAATGATGTGTTGTAATGCCAGGTCAGTGATACGATCCATACCATGAATGGGTAAGTAGCATGATTAATTCAATAAAAATGTTATAGAAATGTTCTAGACCATTGCAGGTAACGCGGTTCTAGACCATGACAGGTTAGAACTGTTCTTGGCCATGACAGCTTAGAGCAGTCAGAATCGGTCAGGATTCTGTTTTAGAGCAGTTAGGATTCTATTCTAGAGGTTCTAAAGCAGTCAGCAGAACTGATCTAAGTTAATTTAGAGCAGTCAGTAGAGCTGCTCTAAGTTAACTTGGTGAGAGGTTATGTCTGCACCTAACTGTACATAACCAACTAATATATAATTCAAACTATTGCTGTATACCGCCGTAAGCTCCTTATGTTCAGATTTTTCTTTATATGTTAATACTTTTTTTATTATATACTGATACTCTATCATTTTATGCCGATAATTTTTCAATTAATGATGACAGTTTTTCAGTATATCCTGACAGGTTTTCATTATACGCCGATACTTCAGCATATAATGGAAACGGCATCATAACGACAACGCATTAGCATACGTGTATAATGAAACAAAGTAGCATAACAGTAAATCATCAGATTAAAATGAAAACCTATCAGCATAATATAGACAAATGTTTTGTCGTAAGTTTTTTATTATTTTTTTTTAATCAATGGATAATCATTCATAACTTTTTCAAGATTTTATTTTTTTCACCCAGACAGAGTTAAATGTGTTTCAAGAGGAAATAAACAAATATAACCCGAATAGAAAATAGCAGAAAATCATACATATGATTTCTAGATACATGAACGTAATAAAATACAACTTAACTGAACTATTTTAAATCAATAAGATTTGATTAGTTGAAGATTATGTTCAAGCCACTCCTCTTGTGTACTGCACTGATTTTTATCCAACTAACTGACACATCTCCTACATGTACCAATCTAATCACAGCAGGGTGTTTGTTATTTATTTTGTCGAGGTTTAAAGTGTCATAACAACCCATTAAATAAAATATATTTTTATTCCAATGACATTTCTTTGTAATATTTCACGTACTGCTCCGATAGATAGTCGTACAAAATTTATCCCTTAGATATAGTGTAAACTAAACGAGAAACGTGCAATTTATCAATATTTCTTACTTCCAATTGTTTTAGGAGTGACCTCTATAAACAGCGCAGGTTTAAACTTAACGTGTAACAAAAGTATACCAAAACAAGCTAAATAATTGCATCTTTAAAAAACCACAAGACATTTATATTTTTTTTCTTCTCTCCATCTCTCCCGATCTTTTAAATTTATTCAATAGAATAGAGAATGGAAACGGGGAATGTGTCAAAGAAACAACCCGACCAAAGAGCAGAAAACAGCTGAAGGCTACCAATGGGTCTTCAACGCATTGAGAAAATCCCTCACCCGGAGGCTGGCTCTTAAACAAAAATGCATACTAGTTCAGCGAAATGGACGGCACACTAAATTCCGAAACATACACAAGGTAAAACTCAGTTCAAAAGATGTCCGAGTCCGAAAAATGTAGCAGAAGAAACTAAGCTAAATGTCAATGATCAATATATATTAACAAAGGACTACTAGCAGTTACTGACATGCCAGCTCCAGACCTTAATTAAACTGATCGAAAGATTATGCCTTTATACACCGACAGGTGCTATACTCCCGGGATGACGCAAAAGTTTCATATAACAAAGTACCAGCATACGCAGATACTGCAGATCTCTATTGAACTCTATGACGAGATAGCATTAAACACTTTATGGGAGTGTTTTCCCAGAATGCTTTGTTTAGTAGAGATACAGAATCCGACCTGCAGCTATGAGAGTCTTAAATAGTTGTACAGGTACAACGAGCACATTCTGACCCTGCTATCTAAATTATGTACCGTCCACTCTAATTTGACGGTTCTAGCAAGTGGGCACCTTGTTGGTAATCAATAATGTATTGGTTTTTATAATAGTGTCAAAAGAGATAAAGTAGAGGTTTGGGTACCCATACCCACCACAGTTCAGTGTCTAGACCACGGCAGACTATCCTAACTCTTTATTGTGTTCATGTTTTTAAGGATATTTTTTGTCTTGAGTTCAGTTGGTTGCTTTGATTGATTGGTGTGTCATTGCTGACCTTTCCTGTTATCCATTTTGTTTATTAATTTTAGTTCAAAAATGGTTGAAAACATCTTAGGTGCATCTAATAGCCTCTATTGCATCCTGTCTAAAGATATGATATATGTTTATGGGATGATTATTTCTTGTATATTACTTTCTTTGTGAAATACTTTAATTTTTTGTGATTTTTGCTGGTGAAATTTTTACACCACCATTTTCTGAGGCCTGCTAGTATTTTAATGTGGGAAATTCATATTTCGAAGTCGATTCTAATTTAAGAATGATCGCTGGTGTAATACGAAATAAATAGGATTTGAAATAGGTGTTTTAGTTTGAGAAAACATATGAATAATAAACAAATAAGCAAGGAAAAAATATAGGTTCATATGCTCATTTTAGAGCTACAAGACCTTGAAAATGCGCAGGAAATGGGGTTTTCTCTGGATTTTCCATTGTCTTTGCATTGACAACTTCAGTCTTTCAAAAATGTATGAAAACATATAAAAAGGATTTTATAAGATTTTGTCAAATACCATTTTAAGGTATATATGATTGAATTATAAAACAAAAAGTGGTGGTTCATGCAAAAAAATTCATGTTTAAGAAATGTATAAAGCCCGAGGATTTAAATCTGACAAAAAGACCAAAAACATGACCAGCGAGCATCCTTAAGTCAATTTTAAAGGAGTAATAACT
This sequence comes from Mytilisepta virgata, assembly GCA_028015205.1. Classification (NCBI taxonomy): domain Eukaryota; kingdom Metazoa; phylum Mollusca; class Bivalvia; order Mytilida; family Mytilidae; genus Mytilisepta; species Mytilisepta virgata. Next base: position 76,831,535 of record CM051521.1, read on the forward strand.
AGTCTTGTACTTGTTGTAAAGGGCGACTGAAATCAAAACTTTATGACAAACGTGATTTTAACCTATTTATCTATGAGCCTGCATTCTTGTAGTTTTGTCTTGCCTTTGTGTTACTTGCTACTTTATGAATGTTTCCCACAGTTTTGTCATTCCCGGTTTTTAATGGGCGTTTGCACTGCCATGATTGCTAGTGCTTTTTTCTGTGCTGTCTTGTTCTAGTTTTGTTTGTTATGTTCTATTCTCCTGACTTTGTCTTTTCCTTGGACTTCGAATTTGTGGAATTTTTCCCTCTGTTTTGTTGCTTTGGTACTCTTTTGTCGAAATTTATCGAAATTAAAACAGACTGGTTTTCCTATATGTATTATAATTGACTTATTTTAGACGCATAAAATAATTCATCTTGTAATGGGCTGTTTTGATGACCCGTTGATGTTACTAATCTATCACAATAACCAAGTTTTATCTAATAGAGTTTTTTTTTATTCTTATTCTCAAGACGATGTCGTTGCTGCTGGACTAGTGGATATCATTCCCTCAGTAGTGACTGGTTCGACAATGAAACGATTTAAAATTGAATTTTAGCGGACGAAAATGGTTAAAATTGTTTCAGGAAAGCTTTATGTAAATTTACATATTAGAAATATGTAAAATATCAAAACGTAAATAATATCTATTTTACTTACTAGAAAACTATATAGAGAATTCGTAATTACATTCAAGTAACCCATAAACATTTTTCCATAGCTGATTGTTGCTAACTCACTTCTGAAAATATAAAATTTGATTAGGCTTATCAGAAAACTATTTATAAAAATCAATACCGCTTTTATACGATCGAATTATTGAGGTTAGCTACCTTCCGGGTATTTAACTTTCTTTCAATATTCAGAAAACGCCATCATTGTTTCGAGGTCGACACGATCTTTGAAGGTGAAAAATGAAATGCATATTTTGAAGAAAAATAATATTAGAGGCACAGGGAAGTGTAAATAAATTTAAGGGAAACATGCTGTATGTCGTCCTGTTTTTATTACTTTGTATTCTTATTCATTATGTCTCTTCCATTCTGGAAAAAACACATTATTTTTTACCTTTCTGTGACAATATCACATTAATCTGAACATGGTCATAGATTGATGACATTCAGTAATTATTAATTATGAAGCTCAACTAGACTTATATCCGTCGTTCGTCGTCCGTCGTCCGTTAACTTTTACAAAAATTTTCTCCTCTGAAACTGGGCCAAATTAAACCAAACTTGGCCACAAGCATCATTAGGATATCTAGTTTTAAAAATATGTCCGATGACTCCGCCTGCCAACCAACATGGCCAACATGGCTAAAAAAAGAACATAAGGGTAAACTGCAGTTTTTGTCTTATATCTCAAAAACTAAAGCAATTAGAGCAAAACTGATATTGGGTAAAAATGTTCATCAGGTCAAGATGGCTGCCACACCGAATTTTGTTAAATATTGGACCCTATAGAAAAATTCATTTAAAAATCTTCTTGTCTGAAACCACTTAGCCAGATGGAACAAGACTTAGCAGAAATGGTCCTTAGATGGTTTTCTTTTAGAAATATATCCGTTGACCTGGACTGTCAACCAAGATGACTGCCACAGCTGAAATTAGTTTAACATAGAATCCTATAGAAAAACCAGCCAAATTAATTTTTTAGGTCTGCTCAAGGTGAAAAGTTAAATCCAGGTGAGCGATACAGGCTCTTGAGAGCATCTAGTTTTATATTTGCATCTCCTATGAAATCAATGGGTCAATTTTACCAAATGTTAGTGGAATGGTCATGAGGTGATCTACTTTTATAAATGTGTCCGGAAGTCGAGACCTTTGACTAATATGGTCACGTTATCAAAAATAGAAAAATCAAAATATTTTAAAATTTTCTCCTCTAGGCAACTGGTACCAATCTTTGATGGAATGGTCCTTAAACGGTCCCCTTTCAAAATTTTGTCCTACTAATATGACCGCCGTTACCAAAGTTAGCAATATATTGTTTTAAATTCTTCTACTGTGGGGCAATTAGGACTGTGTGATCTTCCTAAAATATTGTGTCGGAGGGTTTGGATCTCTCTCTAATATGAATGCCGCTACTAAAGATAGCAAATTAGACAGAGAATAAATGTTTGAAAATCTTCTCTGAACTAATTAGGGAAGTTGATTCCAAACTTTGTTGTCTCTTTTCAGTGTTGTGCCGAGGGTTTGAACCTTCGACCGAAATGGCTGACTTTAAAAAAATAAATAAAAAAACAGAAAAAAATAGTTAAGACCAAACATTGATGGTATATTCTTTGGCGGTCTCAAAATTCAGCGAAAAAATCTATAATCGTCTACTCTTAAACTACTTGCCAATGTGTAACTGAGGAAAAGCTTTGATCTAATAATCATGGGGCTTCATTCCTGCTGCCATGACTAAACTTTAAAAAAGTCAGAAAATATATTTAAAAATCGTCTCCTCTGAAAACTACCGATGCAAATAAGTAAGAATTTGATGAAATGGAATTTAGGTTTTCTCCTATCAAAGTGCTATTGGACAAATATTGCTGTTGTTAGATATTAAGAAATATTCCTTTCTGAAACCAAATTCTGATGGAAACACTCTTAGGCAGTTCGTTATCATATGTATTTCCAAAGGTCTAAACCATAAAACAATATGTTCAATATTGTTACTAAAAATATGCAAATCAGCAAATTGTTTATGTTGTTTAAATGTATTAATTCTTCTTTGAAACTATTCCCTGTGAATAGTCTTTCAGTATAATAAAATACTTATTGGCTGCATATTCGGAAAATAAGCTTTCTATTCTCCTCATACCCAGTCATAGTTTTAAGTTATTGACTTACTGTAAACTTTCAATTGATCAGGAATCGTACAAATCGTATGGGTATTTTTTTACTACCTTTCAAATTTAGATAAAAAGGCAGGACCAGGATTTTGGCAAAATAAAAAGCCAGGATCACTTTAGATTTGGGAAAAATGCAGGAGCTGTGTCAATTGGAACATGTTTAGGTTTAAATGAAAATAAAAATGTAGGCTGCAATAGTTGGCGAAAACAATTGAGTACCAAAAAATTGGCAAAAAAATAGGCAGGATCCAACATTTCATCCTGCCCCCACCCCATAAAAATCAAATGGTTTCTCCCTTATCATATTGACGTGGATTATTTCATTTCATTATACCTCAGTATGTTTTTTCGATATAAAAATCAAAACAATACTTTTACAATTCATCTATAATATTTACCGGTGAATAGTACTGGAAACTATTAACGGTTATGTGTCTTTCAGAATAAAAAGATACTTAGTGGCTTCATATTCGGAGAAAAATAAGTTTATTGTCCTCTCGACTTTAAGCCTACTATTATCCTCATACCCAGTCATTGTTTTAAGTTATTGACTTACTGTAAACTTTAAATTGATCAGGAATCGTATAAATCATATACAGTTGACTCTCGTTATCTCGAACACATTTAAGTCGAAATTCCGGGTAACTCGAATTATCTGTTTGGACCCTCAACAGCAGTAACTACACAGAATTACTCCTGATATCTCGAATTTTCGCTAAAGTCGAACAAGATTTGCAGGTCCCAATGGATTCGACATAACGAGACTTGACTGTATAAGGTAATTTTTTACTACCTATTCTAGAAATGGTTCAGAGTTTGCAATAATATACGATGTATGTTTAAAAATTAACTTAACGTACATCTGTAGAGGATCAGGATGTGGTGTTCCGTTAAAGCCTGCCAATTGCTTCGGGTCCTAAATAATCATTGAATGCCTGTTCCCTACTTGAATTGTATTTTACAGGGTAATCTATTTTTCATATGGAATACTGTGTTTGTTGAACATTTTAAATTTTTATTATTGAATTTCTTGCACGTATATTCTTTTGGAAAGTTTGGATAATTTAGTCCTTTGTAATGGGCTGTTATTAAAGCTGAATACAAAAAACTAGCCTGTTTTTTATTCTGTTTAATAAAAGATTAGGAGAGTCGATAAGTCCAAACAATAATCATAAATCCAGAGACAAAGATCAAAATGGACCCCAATGTAAAAAAAAAATGGGGTAAACGCATGTGGTCCAGAGTGTAGTTCATTACACTTATATGTCTTGTATTTACTGTTTAGCTGATAATCGTGTCTTATATACGAATCAGGATCTTCCCTCTGAGCAGTACATGGCGTTCTTCTTTCCCTTACTTGTACACATTACCAATTATTTTATAAAATAAGACAGATCTATTATCCAACGCTGGAAAATAATCGAAAGTGCTGATATAAATCATTTAAATTTAATGGGAGTGTTTTCTCAAATCCATTTTAGATAAAAGTTATCCATTGTTTTATTAAGATATTTAAATGAAACAGTGTTTAATATATTTTACTTACCAGAAAAAACATACCTTTTTCCATGTCTGTGGTTAAAGTTTAAACTTTAAAATGAACAAAACTGTCAAGCTTATCAGAACATTTATAAAGATCAATATTGCTACTGAACAATCAAAGAATTTGATAAATTTTAATAGTTCAGAATAGTCTGATTTCTTCTTCTTTTAAATATTTTTTTCTTAGCGAGGTGATACGATTTTCTGACAGGAGTAAATAATTCAAAAGTAACGATTTACAGATTAAGGTTTCTTTAATAACTGAAATACAGTCAAATACGGTGGGTTCACTGAACGACTATTGGACTAAAATAAAGCTAATTAGAAAAGGGATTGAGGGGTCTTCTGAAAGGGCAGATACTTATTTGCGTGTACCTGTACATCCAGCTGAGATATACATAGAACTTAGGAATGGTACATAGTTATTTTTTATTGTTAAGCATTAAAATATTCTCTTCTTTTTTATAAATATATGTAATAAACTACAATGATGATTTTTTTTCCAAGATTAATACAGTAAGTAGATATACATATACTTTTAATGAAAGGTTTTCAAGCAGTAGAATTTTTTAATTTCAGATATTTGAATATAAAATACAATAATGTTGTCGCGTACCATGTTTTTCCTAATATGTATAGGCTTCAATGAATAAATGTTATCAAGGCTACAAATGTATATATAGACGTTACGCGCGATGTTCATGCCTTTGAAGACATACAACGTGTTCTGCTATAAAACTTCCAGAATTTTAAGAAAATATAGAAATTTATGCCAATATATATATTTTCTTGTAGATCTTAAATAGAACGGCAAATTTTACTTGTTTCAATTTTAATAAACTGTTATTACTAAATATTAGGCGCATTTAAAGATCGATTTACGGAAAAAATTTTGCTGTCCCAGGTAACATTTATCAAATATATTTCAGCTTTACATCGGTCTTGCACTTTTATTTTTTGGCACATACCCCCAATTTTTTGCCACACTGCTGCCGCAGTGGTATCATTTTCTGACGTAACTTGTTGTGACGTTATGATGACGTCATAAACAGATACGCCCATTTAAGTTCACAAAGATTTCCTGTCCCATGCAACTTTTTGCGATTCAGTCATTCTAAATCTTGTGTGAAGAAAGACAAATTTCTGGCGGCCGGTTAAAAATCGCTATTTTCAAGCAGATTAAAACTTCCAATGAAAATATTTTTTCAGCCAATCATTAAAACATCATAACACTTTCATTTTGTGTAAATCAATTGTCACACTTGTGATTTTTTTAAAACACTGCAACAAATACCTTTTTATATTCTTTCCTTGGTTAACTTTGGTTTGTTTAATTACATTTTAAATCCAGTTATGAAATGTTATTTTCGTCTTCTTTATTTTAAAAACAAAACTTATGAACATAACATTAACAGTAAGAAAATTATATGCCTCTCAAAAATAGTGACAAAAATATCACAGACGCGATTTTCTTAAAATAACGGCCAAATCGGACGCTTACAAGTTTCTTAAAATCCTTTTGTTTTAATACACCGTAAGAAATAAAAGACCAAATAAAAAAACAGACAATGATATTTGTTATTAGTTTTTTTTTCTCGAATAGATGTGGTACTGGGACTCTACTTTTCATTAATTTGTAGAAGCCGTGTCACATCTAGTGTTATTTTTTAAGTTCATTCTATTCGATGAATGAATGCTATGCTTCATCTAAACCATTTTGCACATTGAATCACATAAATTAACTTCTTTTTTTTTAAATCTGTAAAAATGAAGTGTTTTTATCCAGTTAGTTTTTATACATTATTTATCTTAATCTGAAATTAATCTTATTAAACCATGTTAAAGGCTGTGTGATTGTTAGTGTAATTATACTGTTTTGTAAAATGATTAAAGTTATGCTGGTAGAAATGTTTGTTACTTTATTTACAAATTTCAAAAAGGAGGGAGAGTGTGAGATATAAAAAAAATTCTGTTTTGGGTTTTTTTGTTTTATTTTTGATGGATATTGTTCATGTACTTAACTTAGAAAAAAATAAAAGGAGATAAAACTTCATGAAATGGTTTCAAGTTATTGGTGATCGTCGAAAATGAGAAACCAAGTTATTTCCATTGAGATATACTAAATTTTGTAAGAGTTTGGTATTTTAATTATTATTTTAACGTGGAAATGTATAAAAACAGAACATATTTAACTTTCATCATTGAAAAACGTCGCTTGTGACGGACGACGTAACGTTACTGTAATGTGTACGAACATCGCGCGTAACGTCATAATATGTAATTAATACACGAGGTCAATGCCATTTGTACTAAGATTAACAGCGTATTTGAAAGACGATTCAGTATTAACATAATAAATATTCCTATAAATTATATATGAAAGCTAACTGAGATAGGATGTCAATAATATCGGCAAGAAAATAGTTGTAAGAGTTATCCACGTCATCTATCTGGTGCGATACGAATTTGAAAACATGTAGTACCTGAAAAACATAATTATTTAACATTAGCTTGTGTGTGAATTTTAAATAGACTACTAGCTAGAGATGTCTTGATAGTCTGTACAATTCAGAGACTGGATGTCGTCTTCTTTACATTCTCTTCATTTCACCCTACAGTCTTAATTTCATACATTAGATTTTTAATACAATTTCAAAAAATATATGTAGAATTTATATTATTTTTTATTTTATGCAAATTCCAACAATCAAATTGTAAAAAAGTAACAGTTATAATTATATATAAAAACTGATTGAAGAAAAATCTAGCGTTACCATAGGAAGTTACAGGTGTGCAAGGCAATAGTTATATAGACTTTAATGGTAAATTTTGAAAGTTTTACAATAAAATGGGATTGCTGATGAACAATTTATCTTTCATATAGACCAAGATTCCTCTGACTTCAAACGGCTTTCTTTTATTTGCATTGTCCGTGGTATGTCAGGGCACACTTTAAACTGTATATGTAAAACTGAACGGACACTATACAATTACGGCTCTCTGAGGAGGGAGATATCCAAAATGGTCTACCCTTCAGGAGGGTTGACCATTCTGGATATCTCCCGACTCAAAGGGCCGTAACTGTTTTATTATACCGAACAAATATTTTTGTGTCACATATCGATTGTAAGGGTTATTCACCTGCGGGGAATGAATTTTGTCGAGGTTATTCCCCGGCACCACCGATTATAATGAACTATCTGAATTATTCTATATCATGTGATCATTTATTAGCCAATAGATTTATTTAATAATAATGTTAGGTATAATAATAACCTTTTTTTAATTTAAAATTACAGAAATCATTAAAAACTCTGTTCATCAACTTGAGATTTATAATCAACAAAAGGCAGACGATCCAAATACGACATGTACATGTATATATTATACTTATTGATTTTTTCTCCAATTTATTTTAGTAAATTTTTCCGGTCGATATAATTGTATATGGACCGGAGCTCAGGACCAATATACAATTTTTTTACCGGAATCGCTAACGGGTTTGTTTTGTCTTTTCATTTCGTTTTAAACGTTCGTCTGGTGGCCACATTCGGGTCGCTTCTCAGACAAATGAACAATTACATGAAACTACACGATTTTTTCTATTTCTATTTTTGTGTGCTGAATGTCGTTCTCTTCGTTTGGTTTGGGATTTTGTGCAGATACTGCAGTCATTTTTTTTTCTTTCTTTCTTTTTTTTCTTTTTGGGGGGCTACTATATTTCTATTGTGAATTTCTTTTCAAAATTACCACTTTTTAAAGGGGTAAAAAAAAACTTTGAAGAATTTTTTGTGTACATAGGTGTTACTGTTTGTAAGCATGACATCCACCATCTAGATTTTCCAATTAACATTACTAAAATTGAGAGGCATTGAGAGGGGGTGAAAATGTTCTTAGGTAGATATTTTTGGGGTTCAGAATTTTTCCCAGGCCCTTAAAAAACTTATTAAGCCTGGTATTTCAAGTTGTATAAAAAAAACCTAATTTTTGGAATGTGTGGGGAATTTCGATAATGAGCCTGTATACAGATGTTTAAGGCGGTTAACCAACTCATGGACTAATGTAGTATGGCAATCTACAAATAATTTTTAAGTATAATATATGAAATAGTTCATAACACTTCGACCCAAATGGCAATATATGGATTCTGTCGCGATACACCGTGTTCCTCATTTACAACAAATTGTAGGGATTAAATGACTGTTTTGATAACGTTACAAAGGTAGTATTTTGATGAGGCAATGTTTGCTCTTCGAAAACACCTGAATTAACCTTTTTGTATTGCCAGATTTTCCTGTCTCTTAAAATGCCGTATTTTGGATTTTTCCATGCACTTTTTAGCTTTTATTTAATTGTTCATCTACTCTATGTAGTCTGCTGATATCTGATATGAAGTTATTAAAACCCTCGAAGATATATTCCTGATAATACAAATGTTTTAGGTAATATAATAATAAAATAGAATTTTAAAGAAGAATGACACTTCGAATAAAATACAGGTTCTTTATATATATGAAAGTTATTCTATAAAGCATTATGTAGAAGAGGCATTACGAAATATAGACATAAAAACAAAATAAAACATACCAAATATTTTAATTTTAATCACTGTCAAAAGCATGAAAAATACCTTCAAAGAAATGGAAGTTTAGTGTAAAATTGTAAACGATATTTCAAAGCTATATCAAAATTTTATTACCTACATTTAAGGCTATTTTATTTGCATGTTAAATGGTTTCATCGTGAGCTACTTTGTTCTTTTTTTGTTTTTTCTTTTTCTTTTTCTTTTTGGGTGTCTTGGCTTGATTGACGATTAGCTGTGTTGCTAAGGGAGGATATATCGATTGGTCAGTTCTTTCTCTTAAGATGGTTGGTACTTCGTGTGCTGTGTCTTCCATTTTGTCGACTTTCTTTTTCTTTTTTGGTGTTTTGGCTTTTTTGACGATTAGCTGTGTTGCTAAGGGAGGATATATTGATTGGTCAGTTCTTTCTCTTAAGACGGTAGGTAATACATAGGCTGTTTCCTCCATGTTGTCAATTAGGTCGTCTTTGTGACGGACTTTCTGCTTCCTCTAAAAATATATATTTTTGAACCAATTTATGACATTATTGAAAGTTTTGTTTATTAAATGTACAGTTGCATTTTGATTAGATTTGTTAACTAATTCCGCGTCTGTTTTATTTCAGATGATGTATGTGTTTTACCAGATCTACTCAGGTACATGTAATTTGGTGTGTTTTTATACCAGTAAAATATCATTTTTTAAACAATGTGTACAACGCCAGCCCATAGCAGCACTATTTATCAAAATAAAGGTATTAATATGTCAATATACCTGCCTTACATCAGCTAGATATATGTAATATTTATTGTGTGCCATTAAAACAACGTTGCACTAAAGCACCTGCCCTTTTTGGGGTGGGGGAGGGGGGTGTTAAACCATGTTTTTCGTTTCTATCCCTGAATCACCTCTTGGTTAAAGAAATGGGAATATAACACCAGAAGTATTTTTAACTGATTTAACTTGAACTTTTCAATCTTTAAATTATTATTCTGTTCTCAGAGAGGATGTTTTACAAACGTGTTTATATCGGTCTTGCTTTCGTTTTTAACAGGAAGACAGTGGCATACAAATATCAAGTAAATATAAAAGACAATATCAAATTTGTGATCTGTTAATTCGTATCAGTCTAAGTTCAAGACCCGGGATTCAAGAACGTCGACTAAATTTGACTCGTTGTAATTACCGTCATGCTTGTGTATGCAGTTTTCAAAAATTATCTGTGATCATTCAGCGCTCTAAGCATACGATCTCTTGGTTTATACATATGTAGAATAGACAAACAGTGTATCAATATGACATATGTAATGTGGGTGTTGTTGCTTACCTTTCTGTTCCAGACAATTATGGAACCAAAGACCAACAGAGCAAATGGTCCAACTGTCGTTAAAATCCATATTTTATGTTTATTGTCCTGTGAAAATAAAATTTCTTTCGATGAAATGTGCATAAAGGGTAAATTAGAAATTCACAAAAATACGTTTTACTTTACAACACCATTAGAAACAATATAAATCATGCTAACGTGGAATGTAAAACATAGTATATCTATGGAAAACGTCCAAATCAATGAAGCATTATTTTATACTGAATTTGTCCGAAAATTATATATAAGGAACGTTGAATCTGCTATAACAAAAATTTTAGAGTACATGAAAAATCGTTATATCATAGTTTTGTAAACAACTTATGTAACGTCGATAGGGTCACAAACATTTAGAAGATAAAAAGTAATTTGTCCGTGCTCCTTTTCTTGCAAAACAATACATATATACAATAAATATAATTATATATACATGTAATATTTACGTGAGAAAATCTGAAGAATTGTGTATGTGGGGTTATGCAGATGTGATTTCAAAATGTTTAAGTGCATGCCACCTTTCACGACAAATTGTTCAATGGATGTATCGGGGACATTAAAAATGGCATAAAACAAATGACAATATTTCTACCATGAAAATTAAATGTTTACTGTTAACGAAATTCGGGAATTGTTATGATCAAAACAAAAGGGAAAGGGACTCCACGGTATATATATCTTATGTCTGATATTGAGGGGATAAATGAAACAAGGTTCTTTATGTTACCCTGAAGGTTGGGAAAACAGAATAAATACATTATATCATCATGCATGCGGAAGATTTCTGTTTTCCTATTGATGCAAGGCGATAAAAATGCCTTGGAGAGTTGACACACCCCTTCACTTTTCCCATCGCCTGTGCTAGGGAATCATGCATGGTTTCTTTTTAAGTTTTATAACAGATAAAAAAAATCTAATAATAAAAATAGAAAAGCACTTATCATGAACGGATTTTCCCATCCTATTGTACTATCGTGAATAAATGTACACGTCTGGGTAGTAACCAACGGAAACTTTGTAGTTACTTAATTCTGTAAAAATTGTTCTTTCTCCCAATTTGAATACTTTATATTCATACTGGCCTCTCAAGAATACTGTCGATTTCTATTGAACTCAATGACGAGATAGCATTAAACCCTTTATGGAAGTTTTATTTCATATTTATTCGTTTAGTATAGCGACAGTATCCGATATGCAGCTGCGAGAGCCTTAGCTACTATTACAGTTAAAACGACAACATTCTGACCCTGCTATCTAAATTATGTACCGTTCACTTTAATTTTGCAGTTCTCACAAGCGGTCACCTTATTGGTAATCATACTGTATTGGTTTTTATAGTGTGTTTTATACACCAGAATGTCAGGATAGATAATGGGGATGTTTGAATACCCCTACAACCGATTTAACTCCACCCGGTTTAGCATCTGTACCAAGTCTGACTATCCTGACTCTCTGTTGTGTTCTTGTTTGTGTTTTGTACTCCTTTATAATGCATTTTGTCAGGAGTTCTGTCAGTTGGGTTCCTGTTATTGATTGATATGTCGTTGTTGACCTTTCCTGTTATCGATTTTGTTGTTTATGTACACAGATCTAATTGTACAGAACATCGCGTATATGGTAGCCTTTGCAGAATTATTAAGATTTTGTCCTAGCAATAATAATTTAGTTTTTTTTTGTTTTTTTTAAACTAAGGAGTATCTCCATCCTGCATAGCTCTGTCCGTTGATGGTTATGGCTTTAGCCCTTTGGTCATTTTGGTATTTTGAATTTTTTCTTCAACCTTTTAAACTGTTGTTTTGGTTTTCAATATTTTAGACCTTGAGCACAACTGATGAGTCGTAGATCGACGAAATATCCACAGCTTCTGCCACAAAATTGATATCAATTTTACTTGAAAGTTTAAATTCAATATTTTCTTAAGTAAATACGACTTCGCAGTATAATTTAAATGTTACCGTCAGTAAAATTGAAGATCCATTCTCCTGGAAAAAATTGTGGCATTTCATTATGACAGTTGAAAAGGCAATACTTAATTACAAATTCATACTGGCCTCTCACGTATACTGCCGATTTCTATTGAACTCAATGACGAGATAGCATTAAACCCTTTATAGAAGATTTATGTCATATTTATTCGTTTAGTAGAGCGACAGTATCCGATATGCATCTGTGAGAGCCTTAGCTACTATTACAGGAAAGACAAACCGTCGGGTCACACACCAACAAGGGTGATAACTGTTATATTATATCGAATATTAACAGCACTCGAAATTTTCCGTTTAGTATTCTTGGAGTCCTTATCAGACAGCAGGCGTTCCATTTCTGCCTCATCCACCGCAAGCAACCTGTTGTCAGACGCCATGTTTTTTGTTTACTGAATCAAGGGAAGTAACTATAAATGGAAACACGTGATGCTCACGAGGGGATTTCCATGGGGTTTTCTCGCGAGCGGTTGACCTTACTATGCGACCTAACGATTTTCGGTTGACCGAACGAATGGGCAAATATCACGTGACACTGTTTTAACTAATCAGATTAAAGATTTCTATATGAGTATATAATATTTCCTGTTATCGATTTTGTTGTTTATGTACACAGATCTAATTGTACAGAACATTGCGTATATGTTAGCCTTTGCAGAATTATTAAGATGTTTTCCTAGCAAAATAACAATCCAAAGATACTAATATTATATTTAGTAAATTTATACTATGCTGTATACGACGCATTTCAAGGAGTTACCTCTCATCAGCAGCATTAAAACAGAAACATTTGGAAGACCAAAAACCAAACTTAAATTAAACAAGAAGTACTCAACCAAAAATACCGAAATAGGAAGCCAAATTTTAGCTAAGGAGATCTACCATGTGCAATACAAGGAATGAACCCTTAGTATTTCTATTATTTTGAATTTTGCTAAATACTGGTAATTTCTGTAACAAATCAATGAATAATATTGTCAGACAAGTCTGACGACTGGGTTCCCTCGGGGACCTAGGGTCCACCAGCAGAGGCATTATCCCAGGAGTTTCAAAACTTCCAATAATAATTTAGTTTTTGTTTTTGTTTTTTTTTGGAAAACTAAGGAGTATCTCCATCCTGCATAGCTCTGTCCTTTGATGGTTATGGCTTTAGCCCTTTGGTCATTTTGGTATTTTGAATTTTTTCTTCAACCTTTTAAACTGTTGTTTTGGTTTTCAATATTTTAGACCTTGAGCACAACTGATGAGTCGTAGATCGACGAAATATCCACAGCTTCTGCCACAAAATTGATATCAATTTTACTTGAAAGTTTAAATTCAATATTTTCTTAAGTAAATACGACTTCGCAGTATAATTTAAATGTTACCGTCAGTAAAATTGAAGATCCATTCTCCTGGAAAAAATTGTGGCATTTCATTATGACAGTTGAAAAGGCAATACTTAATTACAAATTCATACTGGCCTCTCACGTATACTGCCGATTTCTATTGAACTCAATGACGAGATAGCATTAAACCCTTTATGGAAGATTTATGTCGTATTTATTCGTTTAGTAGAGCGACAGTATCCGATATGCATCTGTGAGAGCCTTAGCTACTATTACAGGAAAGACAAACCGTCGGGTCACACACCAACAAGGGTGATAACTGTTATATTATATCGAATATTAACAGCACTCGAAATTTTCCGTTTAGTATTCTTGGAGTCCTTATCAGACAGCAGGCGTTCCATTTCTGCCTCATCCACCGCAAGCAACCTGTTGTCGGACGCCATGTTTTTTGTTTACTGAATCAAGGGAAGTAACTATAAATGGAAACACGTGAGGCTCACGAGGGGATTTCCATGGGGTTTTCTCGCGAGCGGTTGACCTTACTATGCGACCTAACGATTTTCGGTTGACCCAACGAATGGGCAAATATCACGTGACACTGTTTTAACTAATCAGATTAAAGATTTCTATATGAGTATATAATATTTCCTGTTATCGATTTTGTTGTTTATGTACACAGATCTAATTGTACAGAACATTGCGTATATGTTAGCCTTTGCAGAATTATTAAGATGTTTTCCTAGCAAAATAACAATCCAAAGATACTAATATTATATATAGTAAATTTACACTATGCTGTATACGACGCATTTCAAGGAGTTACCTCTCATCAGCAGCATTAAAACAGAAACATTTGGAAGACCGAAAACCAAACTTAAATTAAACAAGAAGTACTCAACCAAAAATACCGAAATAGGAAGCCAAATTTCAGCTAAGGAGATCTACCATGTGCAATACAAGGAATGAACCCTTAGTATTTCTATTATTTTGAATTTTGCTAAATACTGGTAATTTCTGTAACAAATCAATGAATAATCATGTCAGACAAGTCTGACGACTGGGTTCCCTCGGGGACCTAGGGTCCACCAGCAGAGGCATCATCCCAGGAGTTTCAAAACTTCCAATAATAATTTAGTTTTTGTTTTTTTTTTTTTTTTGGAAAACTAAGGAGTATCTCCATCCTGCATAGCTCTGTCCTTTGATGGTTATGGCTTTAGCCCTTTGGTCATTTTGGTATTTTGAATTTTTTCTTCAACCTTTTAAACTGTTGTTTTGGTTTTCAATATTTTAGACCTTGAGCACAACTGATGAGTCGTAGATCGACGAAATGTCCACATCTTCTGCATCGAAATTGATATCAATTTTACTTGAAAGTTTAAATTTAATATTTTCTTAAGTAAATACGACTTCACAGTATAATTTAAATGTTACCGTCAGTAAAATGGAAGATCCACTCTCCTGGAAAAAAAATTGTGGCATTTCATTATGACAGTTGAGAAGGCAATACTCAATTACAAATGACAAAGGGTCATTCAGCTGTCGAATGGGTTGAAGGTATAGTCAATTCAGACATAATTTACTCCATTTTGAAATTCATTTTGTGATACCACGGAAAAACAGTTAATAAAAACGGGCACAATAATCCGCTGCTAGGTATTAGTGTATTATCGAATACTTTTTGATATTGTCAGTTTCCCCCAGTTACTGTTTAGATAGCTCTTTTTCCATGATTGATTTTAAGCATAAAATTCAACTTTTTTTTCATTCTTTGCATAAATAAATATGAAATCCTATAATTGGCATTCAAAATTCCTACCAATGTGCAAACGTAATTTTGCGTAATATTTATGTTCTTTCTGAAAACTGTGAGTAGAATATCAAATTCCACGAAAGGTGACATTTACATCTTTGCTACTATTGCATATATATATATATATATATATATATATCTTTTATCGTAAAAATTATTTCCTAAACTTTTCCCTAAAAAGTCTAACTTTGCATTAAAGATCTATTAATTTGCACAAACATAATTATCTAACAATTTTTAAACATTTACTTGAATTTTAAACATTTCTAAAAATAATTAGCCCCAAAAGGCATTTGAATTGAGCGTGCATAACATCATATTTCAATGTTTTAAATTTGGTATCAGATTAAAAATTGTTTGTCGTAACTTATTGTATTGCTCTATAGAAACTAACACGTACATGTATCTCCATGACACATTGTATTATTTTGAGAAAATGTTATCCCAATAGTAAAATATAAGTGACTTACATTGTCATGACGGTAGTAAATTAATTCTAAGGACAACGAAAAGCTGAAAGAAAGAAAAAATGAGAATGCACAATACAAACAATTTATTTACTATGTTCATTAAGGATTTGCCGTTCATACTGTTTCTAGTTTTCTATTGAATAATTGTGAAAATCACAAGTATCAATAAAGATTTTACAAAATAACAATCCAAAGATACTAATATTAGATATATGTATAACCTATCGCTAGCATTGCAAATAAATCATTTTATACTGCGCTGTGTGTGTATAAAGCACGTACAAACGTAAATTCAAAGGTATCATTACATTGCAGTTATGCAAGTCGTATAACGATGGGTGATTTGACAGCTGATGGATATTATCTAAAACTAAATAACTTTTATTAGACGAGGTTATCTA
This sequence comes from Mytilisepta virgata, assembly GCA_028015205.1. Lineage (NCBI taxonomy): Eukaryota > Metazoa > Mollusca > Bivalvia > Mytilida > Mytilidae > Mytilisepta > Mytilisepta virgata. Next base: position 76,847,858 of record CM051521.1, read on the forward strand.
GCAATCACACAGAATTAACCAGGTTGCGGGGACGAGAACAAACACATAACGAAAAATTAAATTGATGAGCCATATTGAGCCAAACAAAAACCACAGTTTATTCCGGGTCGTCATGTCTCAAGGTCTATACTTTTTAGAAATATATCGGCTAAATTTCGTTGTTTTAAATCATGAAGATGGTGTTTACAATGAAAAAATGATTTTAATTACTTCAACAGTAACTATTCATCGTACGTAGCGTTTCATTAGTAGAGATGAACCGATAAGAGCAAAACGAACGGACGAATGCGTAACTCTACCTATCTAACGAGATGGGAGAATTTATTTTTATCCGTTTGCTACTTTCATTACCTCCTATTAGATTAATCAATTATTAAAATAATGATTCTGTCGACGGGATTTTACCCATGACCTAAATTACGAAGTTTTATGTGTGTCAAAAATAGATAAATAAAGATTGACTGTACAATGTTTGCTTTTAGTTCTCATAAAATAATATTCATGGGGACACGTCAACTTATACCGAAGTACCTTCTTTTAATTTCTATGACTTATTGTTGTATTTTTGTTTCTTTTTTTTACAGAAATAATTCATTTATAAGGAATGACTGGTTTTTTGTGTACAATGGGAGGTTACTCTCATTGTACCTAATTGATTATATTCCTGTATTTGAGTTATCCTCCTTAGCTATGCTCATCCGGGTTCAGTTTACATGTGCTTGTCAGGAATTGAGGCGACATGGTCCAGGCCTTGATAGAATTCTTTTTGACTGTAATGATCAATAGCAGATAAGAGAACAAGAACAGTGTCACTCTATTTGAAGGACTAAATTAGCGGGATACTGTTACTGACATGCACAAAACAATACAGGAATTAACTATTCAGAATAACTTGCTAGAGCGTAATCTCCTGGTGAAGAAAGTTTCCTTGTTATTGGCACATGCGAAGTCACATTCCGGCCAATCAGAGGATTTAGATACAGAATGTACCGTGAAAAAGACTGTTAAACAAAAGAAGGACAAACTAAACTACCTACATTGAAAGAGTTACGTGACTCGGAGAAAGTAAGTCAACAAGCTAAGCAGCTTACGCAACAGTCTGCATCTGCTTCATCAGATTATGATTCTACCGAGGATTCTAGTGACACTGATGACAGACAAAGTAAAGCTAAAACCGCCGGTAATGATCTACCTTATACTTTGTTTAAGGACAAACAAAAGCGTAAAGCTGTTTCTGGTGAGGCTAGGACTGCTAAAGACTGTGTTAACTACGATGTGGCTTGACCACATGAACATGCACAAACCAAATCATTAAACTATTCCGACAAAGATTTCGGACTTACACAATTAGTAAGGGGAGAAATTTTTATAATGCACAATGTAGAAAAATCTTCCACCTCAATTCGTAGACAAAAACATTTAATTAACTTGCTATATCTAGCGGAAAAGTTTCCTTTTACAGAGATTGAGGATTTTCACACTGAGGTTTTACCAAGAGGGGTCATAAAAGTTGGTCTGACACGTTCACAGAAGAGCAGGGTCGTACACTTGTTACTCCGCATGCATTTGCAAAACAAAACAAAGACAAAATTGCTCGCAACCCAATTTGCGGTGGTTATCAGGCTGGAAATTGCAATCATTCCAGGGACCATTTCGGGGCTTACGGCAATAAGAAACTATTATACGTTTACAGGAAGTGCATAAGAAAGGGTCCGGATTCTTCAGATCCGTCGGTCAAATATCCCTCCAAGGATTGTCCGAATCCGTAATATTTAGACTCAGTGCTACATTGTGTTTCTGATATGCCGAATAGTAATTGTATTTCATTCAGCAATATGAATTCCCCTGTTCCATGTGTTCGTTCAGGTGTGCTTGTTTCCCCTGATTTACCAGGTACGTACAATAAAAACTTTATTACAGATGTGTCTTCTCCCCTGCAAAGATAGGCGTGTTTTTACCAGATTCAATGCATTTTTGACCGTCAAATATTTCCCATGAAAATGAGTCAGGTGTATGCGTGTCCAGTCAAGAATTTAGTAATCCTATTTTCCCTGCGTGTGCAGGTGTGTCAACATATTTAACAGCTCTCCCTAATACTTCAGGTGTGTCTACGTTTTGTCCGAAATATTCCCCTGTATCTATAGGTGTGTTTAATGATGTTAATGACTCAAATATCTTGCAATCTGTACTTTGTAGCACCGATTTTGATATTAGTTATGCTATTGATTTTTCTGTGGGTAGAAGTGACAATGTTTATGAAAATGACAATGTACTTATGTGTCCTTGGTTTACAAAAACAGCTGGAACAATTGATTTTAAATATCCTCATATCAAGCCTTATAAATGTGACAATAACAGACATTCTATTGATGATACTTTTAGTAAGGTTAATTGTTACCATTTTTCAGAAGTCCATGAAACAGTGTTTTGCTCCGGTAAACCGAATTTTGCTTGTTTTAAGATTCCCGTCCAATCAAATCTTAACATTCCGTTGTGGGAACAATTATTAACAGATTATCATGACAAACTAGTTGTTGATTTTTTTAAATATGGATGGCCGTTAAATTATGTAAAGGAAATTTTGCCGGATCCCCCGCTCGACGACAGAATTTATCATCTCTATTTACGAATTTTTTCGGTAGTTACATTAAAAAGGAGTTGGATTTAGGCGCTATATATGACCCCTTCAAGAAGAACCCACTTTTTTATCCGCTAACATTATCGCCTTTATTTACGGTGCCAAAGGGAGATAGCGATTGAAGAGTTATTGTTGACTGTTCGCATTGAGATGCGTTATCTATAAATGATGGAATTCCACAAGAAACTTTTTTGGGTGATAATTTTAAACTTTGTTATCCAAGACACGAAAAATGTATTTCTTTAATTCTCAAGTATGGCCGTGGTTGTGCCTTATGGAAACTTTCGCGATCGTTTCAAACATGCATGCTATTAACTACGTAGACGACGTCAGTGGCTTTCAATCCGCCGAAAATGATTATAGTTTTGTTTTAAATTTGTTTCAAACACTAGGATTGGTAGTTAGTACTTGTAGTAAGGATAAATGTTTTCCGCCCTCAAGAGTTCTTACATTTCTCGGAAAGGAGTATAACTGTTCGCATTCCAGATACTAAATTGGAAGAAACGTATAAGTTACAACAATTATATGTGAATAAAAACATTGTACTTAGCGTCAATTACACAGGTAATTGGTAAATTAGCCTTCATATCGGAATGCGTGCGTAGTGGGAGGCTTTATTTCTCGTATGTTACAAGCTTTGAGAAAATATCACTTCAATCATTATCGCGTCCATCTTACAGAAGACTTCAGACAAGATATTAGGTCGTGGTTATTATTTTTACGGGACAATAGCGGGATTAGTATAATTCCTGATTTAGACTGGTCTTTATCCGATGCTGTAATTTCATCAGATGCTTGTCTTCAAGGAATAGCCGTTGTGAACTTTACGAAAAGCGAATTTTTCATTCAGATATACCAAATTCTCTACAAAATGTGCACATATCCGGTGTTCGTCAACCTTTCGTCCGTTTCGAAAGACTCGTATTGGAGAAAAACGATGCTAGAGATCCATACATCTTGTTTTATTTTGCTTTAAATGTAGAAAAAACAAATGAAAGCTATAGTCATTTAAATACGAATTTGGCTGTTTTTAACTCGCTCCCTCTTTAAATAAAATAAATGTCTCATATAAAGGCAAGTACTACTCCTGTTTCTTTGGTTCGTCGATATACGTTTGTTTGTCTCTTAAAGGTTCATCTCTATCAGGCGAGAAAAAAAAGTACAATAGATTATGCGTATTAAAATATATAATATGATTAGCACAACTACCTATCCACTATTATGATAAAAGCTTAATTTTGAATTCAATTTAAAGCATTTGGGACATTTACCCTATATTTTGTTCATTTCTAACCGTTATTTGTTTACTTTTAAATTATTACATGCACCTATTTCTACCGAAACGATTGTACTCAGTGTACTTAAATGTTAAAAAATTGACTTCTAATAATACTGCTTATTTCTATAGAACGCAATGACGAGATAGCATTAAACCCTTTATAGAAATGTTATAACAGTCATGATCCGAACAGCAACTATGTTAACCTTACCAGTTTTACAGTTAAAACGAGCCCATTATAATCACGTACCGTCCTACCAATTTTTGCAGTTTTCTTTTATGTTATTTTTCTGTCTTTTGAGCAGCTTTGATAGATTGGCTTTCCTGTTTTGAATTGTGTCGTTTAAACAACATTTCAGTGATGTTATAATATTCATTAAGTTTGTATCATATTTCATTCTTAATGAAGTAGAAAAATGTGTGTTATCCAATGGAAAGTAGTAATAATTTAATATGGTTAACATTGAATTTCCCTGTTTTTCCAAGTCACAATGAACCTCTGTAATTGACAACAGTTATCTTACAAATATTTTGATAAAGCATACTAACTAGTCTAGTACATGAAACAATTAAACCAAATGTTTAACCAACTATAGGTATGACTATAGTATTACTACAGAAAATTCAAGATGGCTACACATTTCTGAGGATTTTGTCGCATGGAATTTGTTGTTGTTGATTGTGTTGATCGTAGTACTCTTATTTATGCGATTGATTTCTATTCATCCGGAATTTGTTAAAAAGGCTGTATTTTAACCCTTTTTCACCCGGGAAACTGATAGAAATTAGCAGACGAGAGGTAAGAAATGCCATTTCTGTTGACAATCCAGCAGAGAGCTTGCATGGCGATATAGCAATCAACGTGTATCTACTATAATGGGAGGAACAATTAACATAAATTAACATTTACTCTGGGAAGAGAAAGTTTGAAACTGACAATTTTTCTGTAATTCTTTTATTAAATGAACTTATCCCATTTGTTACAGTTTCTATGGTGCAATAAAGCTCTGCAACATGTATACATTTCTATTTGATACTTCATCAGACACCATGTGGTTAAAAAATAAATTCTATTTCTCTTCTATCCCACACCCTTCATTAAAATAAGTAGTAGCAACAAACATTTTATAATAAGTTACAACTGATGAAAAATTTGTAATAGATATAAAAATACTTCTACAACATTGTTACATTAAATTTGTATTTCATCAGTTGGTTAATAAAAGTATTAAGAATGTCCTCGGTCTGTAATAATGACGCTTGGGGCTGTAATACAGCCTTCCTCGTGTCAACATGCATTAATTAATACTATAATAGTAGACAACTTCATCCACTGATTTAAGAGATCGACAATCTTTCAGACTCTTTAAGGTATAAATATTAGAGTTATTTAGTCGATTTTGAAAACAACGGCTAATTGGTGTGGATTGATATGACAAAAAGTGATAAAAAGTGAGTTTCCGATGTAATATATATATTACATTAGTTTCTCTTAATGGAAATTTAAGAAGCTTTATGCATTTGACTTAAGTATATTGCTTTAGCTTAGACAATTCTGAGCAAAATTTTAGTGTAAGAAATTCTTACATGTACAAGCATTCGAATAACTTTTGTTGATGGGTTGAAAAGGAGACCCGGTATGTTTGAATAGCACTGCTCCTGTAAAATTTGGTCAATATCATAGAGCCTAACGGTTTTCGCAGAAATAATGTTTTGCAATGTCTGATATTGATTTATCTGATGAACAATTTATACACATGTTTATTTATATCTAATCTATAATTTTAAATTTTAAAATTGGAATTTTGAGTGAACAGTTTAGGAAAAAGTTGTGATATTTATACGATTTCTCGAATATAAGCCATGATTGTTACTTTTTGGCGGAATACTAACCTCTTATCACAAATTTCTTAGAAAGAAATATAAACAATCAGCGAATTAACTTGTTGAAAAGGATAGGTTTTTTTTTAAAGTTCTGTGTCAGAAAGTTACATGTCCCCTTTATTTACCCATTCATTGATGAAATTTGCTTACCGGTTTAATTGTTATGTGTTACAATTGAAGATGACATATTAAAATTATGGAACGCCGTAACTGTCTTATGTGGTGAAAAGTATTTATATTCGGTGGTTCCATCTTTATATGCGGTGCTTATGTCTTTATATGCGGTAGTTCAGTCTTTATATGCAGTGCTTTTGTCTTTATATGCGGCGCTTTTGTATTTATATGCGGTGGTTTGGTATTTATATGCGGTAGTTCCGTCTTTATATGCGGTAGTTTCGTATTTATATGCGGTGCTTTTGTCTTTATGTGCGGTGGTTTCGTATTTATATGCAGCAGTTCCGTCTTTATATGCGGTGATATCGTCTTTATATGCGGTACTTTTGCCTTTATGTGTAAACACCATTATATGCCTTACGGATATATGTATGTTCGAAATTATCACTGAAACCCTCGAGTCTTACAGCTACTCCGAAAATATCCTATTTCTTTCCGTTTACAGAGGTGACGGCTTTATTATTTTTAACGGAAATGATGAAAATTTAATTGATTTTTTTTAAATAGCAAATAATATACACCCGTTGCTCAAGTTCACTTATGAAATATCACATCAAACTTTACAATTTTTAGATGTTACTATATTCAAAGGTTATGGATTCCAAACAAAAGGAATATTAGATGTAAAACTATACCGCAAACCAACTTATCAGTACTTGCATAGATCATCAGCCCATCCTGCAAATGTCTTTAAAGGGTTTATTATTGGACAAATTACACGTTTTATTAGACTTACAAATAATTCAGAGCACCTTAAACCATTAGTTAAAGAATTCACAGAAAATCTTGTAAAACGAGGATATAAACTTTCGGAGACTGAACCTATAATAAAAGATAAATTAAAAACATCGAGATGCAATACGTTAAAATATAGAACTATAAATAAAAGTAGACAAAATACTCCGTTATAGTATTAATTACTAAATATAATCCGGCCTTTCAATAGTTAAGAAGAGCAATAAACAAACACTGGCATATCATTGAAAACGATGAGGAAGCAATTAATCTATTTAGCAGTCGACCAATAATAGCAGACAAAAAAACATAAAAACCCGAAGGATTATTTAACATCCGCCACACTTAAATGATATTACAATAGAATTGATCTTATCAATTGAACATCACCTAATATGTTTATCATTTAGATAAAATAATTTAATATTAAAATGATATAAAGGATCACCAGGTGTCAGACCCAATTCCGTTTATCATTGATCATTTCTTTCTGATATATCTTTAAGATACTTTTGATATATAAGGCTTGGTCTCTGATGATGGTCAATTTCTATTACATGTGTTGACCTAAATAGATATCAGAAACACCGGGTGAGTTCTGTTAAGACTTCGTTTGGATTGGTAATGGACACGGTTCTTATATTATATTAAGAACCACCGACTTTAAAAAAAACCATAACAAAGATATTGGCAAAAATATCTAACAAATGACTATTACTGTGTATGAGAAACAAAGGTTATACTCATTATATTTTTTAAATTCTATTTTATCTGTTTAAAAAAAAATCATTTTTCGAAATGCTTCCACACATTAAGGCATGTCTAAAAGTTCAAGGAAAAGTCATAAGTCGTCCACGAATTTATACGATATTGATCAGCATATAACGAAGTTTGAACAGCATATAACGAAGTTATGACAGCATATAAAGAATTTTTGCCAGCACATAAAGAAGTTTGGACAGCATATAAAGTAGTTTATACATAAAGACGAAAGCACCGCATATAAAGACGAAAGCACCGCATATAAATACGAAACCACCGCATATAAATACAAAAGCACCGCATATAATGACAAAAGCACCGCATATAAAGACGGAACTATCGCATATAAAGATGGAACTATCGCATATAAAGACAAAAGCACCGCATATAAAGACGAAACCACCGCATATAAATATAAAACCACCGCATATAAAGATAAAACCACCGCATATAAAGACAAAACCACCGCATATAAAGACAAAAGCACCGCATATAAATACCAAACCACCGCATATAAAGACGAAACTACCGCATATAAAGACAAAAGCACCGCATATAAAGACGAAACCACCGCACATAAATATAAAAGCACCGCATATAAGGATGGAACCACCGAATATAAATATTTTTTACCACATAAGACAGTTACGGCGTTCCATATAAAATCATGTTTTTGTTGTGTTCTACTTCTAATACAGCCCCATGTGATAAGTGTTTCCAAAGATGAAATGTTTTGTGTAATGAATAAAAATGGAAACATATAGTTTAAAACATTTGTTACTGTATTATAAACAAGGAAATTTATTACTTTTCAACACAGTAAGTCACACTCCACTTGACAGTTTGTACAAAAAATGTCTGTCAGGTTATTCATGCTATGCAATTATTAGATATTATCATGTATAACATGTTTTTTTTCAATTCAGATAGAAAAAACGAACGTTATTCACGCAATTCAAAGAAAACATCTATTAGATAATTAAAGAATTACTTTTTATTTGCAATTCCATTACCAATGACATTATTAAGTCTGCACACACCAGCTTCGTCCTTTATACAGCTGTCGGTAACTGAATCGATCTCACAAAGTGTGGTATTGGTTTGCTGATCATTGACTATGGCCAGCAGCAAATCTGAAAACTAAAAAAGTATTTATGATGAGCTTTTAAAATAACAACCGTGTAAGCTACTGACCCCAACAGTTATACATCATAGAAATTAAAGTCATAGTATTTAATGCATATTTGAAAACGAGAGGGAATCTTCTAGTTTCTAGGTTCACAAAGACCATCATTATAGACCACAGCAGTGAACCAAACCGGAAAATGAACGAATATCTCGCGATCCAGTGTAACTACCATTTTGTTGCAAAGATCTAAAACCACAAAACAATAGCAGAATGTATTTCTTTCTAGTGTTCGCACAGGCGTACACACAATCATTACGTACAACTCTTAACAATTTTCATACTTTACTCAACAGGAATAAAAACAAAGTGGACAGTGTAATTTTACCACCTTTAACCTCAAAACTGTAAATTCTGTAAATTATAAATACATGTAAGCTGATCTGGGAACCATGTGGCGTATATAAAATAAAGTTGAAATCTCCTTACATACAATATGCATTTCTAGATTAAATTTCATCACGTACGCTCGTAATAAAATTTTGGAAAACGAAAACAAAACACAAACTTTTTAGCTAACAACAGAACTGAAAGGTCTCAACTGGTTGTCCGAAATTCATTTAATTTAAACAAAAGTTCAAACTTTTAGGAAATGGAAATGTCAGCTATAGTCAAAGCACAGTGACCTGCGGTTCACTAACAGCAGTATAATCTCAGTGGTATTAAAATACACTTGTATGTAAATGTAAGGTGCGCATTTCTAGGGTAAACTATTTAATAACATGAATAATGTACCCATGTAGCCAGAGGTCTATTCTTATCACTGAGATGCATAGATACTATACTATACTATTAATTACTCTACATGAGGTCACATGGGGAATTGAGGAACCTCACTTCCCCATTTTGACCTCATAAAGATTAATTAATTGTTTTATTATACCGATAGTGAAGATAAAAGAGCAGTTGTAGTTGCTTTTTTATAACATCAACATTAGAAAAGCAAATTCGACAAAGTAGAATAGTACATGTAATAGTAAATTCAACTAGTTCTGCAAATAGGTTTTTGTTGATATGATAATGGGTCTGAACTATTTTAACATTTTGGAATTTTTATTGTGGCCCAATTGACTTGCAGAACTGTTTTTTTTTCTTCTTTATTTGAACATGTTCACCAGGTAGCTCCATCATATTTGTAAGCTCGGACAAAAACTGACGTCATCATAAGGAGCCGACACAGGTCATTAATTTTATTAAACAAGGAAAATAATTGGAAATGGTGAGCTGTCAAAAGGGGCATAAAACGACTTAAATATATAAAATTCACAAGTCGAACAAAACCAAATATAAAATCGTAAAAAATAACAATCGTACATTTTGTATATAGTATATATATACCATTGTAAAGGGAACTGTTGTCTAAAATTTTAAATTTAGCAGTTACAGGGGAAAGAAATACAAGCGAAAGTGGCCCTACTCCTTTTTCAAATCCAAAAAAGAAGCTGGTATGATTTCAGCCATTATTTGGCCCCAACAGGAGATTATATTGCGCTATAGCAGAACATCGGAAAAAATATTTGAAACTCTTTTTTGGCTTGTGTAAAGGCCTGCTGCATGATAAAATACAGTTTGAATGCACTTCAGAATGGGGAATAAATGCATTCTTGGTGAGGTCTACTAAATAAATAGTATCATTTATATCATCTTTCCTGAATTACACAAAAATGCACACACATAAACATAGTAGCTGCTACTGAACATGGCCGTTTACTGAAATATATACTGTCCAGTGTTATCGATATGAAACAAATATTTTGTATGTTATATAAATTCATATTTTAATTAGTTTTCATTGAGAACATGTGAAAAGTACAAAAATTTAAAGTTTCACTGAAAAAGCCAAATTCATATAACAATAAAACTAAACAAATAAATATAGTCTTATTATACATGTCAATGCACTATTAAAGTTTTCATGAACTGTTTTTAGTGACAAAACATCTTTATGTTTAAACGAAAATGCATCATATTGAGAGAAAACAAAAAACAATAAAACAAAAGTATTACATGTACAAGGTTTACCGTTTTGTTCATTGACATTTTGATTAATTTGACCGTCTATGTTTTGGGTTACAGTTTTGTTTTTCAACATTTTATTATAGCCATTTGGCAAAACTGATTTAAGTCGTAAATCTTCAAAATGTACACATATTGTTCTTCGAAATAGCTATCATTTGGTTTACCTCTTTGAATTCGTGTTTCTCTTTAAATCCTTTGACCGGTGTAAACTTTTGAGACAGGCACTTCGGTGTATCACTCGGAGAACACCTAGAAATACAAAAATTGTAAAACAATTGTTGAATAACAGATTTATTTATATGATTTATAGCTCAAAAGGCCTAAAAGGGCATGTGAGTTTTTGCCATCACTTGGCGTCCGTCGTCTGTTGTAAACTTTTCCTTTAAAGATCTTCTCCTCTGAAACCACTGTGCCGGTTGGGACCAAACATTGGTGGAAAGGTCCTTGGGTGGCTCCATTCCAAAATTGTGTCCGGCATCCCCGACTTCCAACCCATATGGCTGCCGTGACTGAAATAGAAAAAAGGGGTGGTAAATTTCAAAAATCTTCTATGTAACTACATGGCCAATTGTCTTTAGATGGTCCTCTTTAAGAATTGTGTCCGATGACCCGACGATCAACCAAGATTGCCGTCACAGCCAAACTTAGTTTAATATAGGACCCGATGGGAAATTCATTTAAAAATCTTCTTGTCTGAAACAACTGAGCCTATTAAAACCAAACATGGCAACAATGGTCTTTAGATGGCCCTCTTTCAGAATTGTGTCCGATGATCTGGAAGATTAACCAAGATGGCCATCACAGCCATTCACAGTTTAACATTGGACCCTACGGGAAAATTCATTAAAACATTTTATTGTCTGAAACTACTTAGCCGATTTGAACCAGACTTGGCATTAATGGTCCTTAGATATAGATAGTTCTCTGTCAGAATTTGGTCCTATAACCCGGACGATCAACCAAGATGGCCGCCACAGACAAACTTAGTTTAACATAGGACCCTATGTGAAATTCATTTAAAAATCTTCTTGTCCGAGACAATTTGAACCGAACCTAGCAGCAATGGTCCTTAGATCGTCCTCTTTCAGAATTGTGTCCAGTGACAAGGACGATCAACCAAGATGGCCGTCACAGCCGAACTTAATTTAACATGGGACCTTATGGAAAATTGATTAAAAATATTTTTGACTGAAACCACTAAGCCAATTGGAACCAGACTTGGCAGTATAGGTCCTTAGATGGTCCTCTTTCAGAATTGTGTCCGATGACCTGTGCTGTCAACCAAGATGGCTACCACGGCCGAACTAAGTTTAACATAGGATCCTATGGATAAATCCATTTAAAAATCTTTTCTGAAACAACTGGGAAATTGGAACAAGACTTGGCAGTATAGGTCTTTAGATGGTCCTCCTTAGAATTGTGTCCGATGACCTGGACTGTCAACCAAGATGGCTGCCAGAGCCGTACATATTTTAACATAGGACCCTTTGGGAAAATTCATTAAAAAATCTTCTTGTCTGAAACTACTGGGCTAATTGGAACACGACTTGGCACCATTGGTCCTTAGATGGTCCTCTTTCAGAATTGTGTCCGATGACCCAGAATGTCAACAAAGATGGCCGCCACAGCCGAACTCAGTTTAACATAGGACCCTATGGGAAAATTCATTAAAAATCTTCTTGTCTCAAAACACTATGCCAATTGGAACCAAACTTGACAGAAATGGTTCATAGGTAGTCCTCTTTCAGAATTGTGTCTGAATACCCGGAATGTCAACAAAGATGCCTGCCACGGATGAACTTAATTTAACATAGGACACTATGGGACAATTCATTAAATAATCATTTTGTCTGAACCTACTGAGCCAATTGGAACCAAACTTGGCGGCAATGGCCCTTAGATGGTTCTCTTTCAGAATTGTAGCCGCTAACCTGGCCTGTCAATCAACATGGCCACCAAAGCTGAACTTAATTTAACATAGGATCTATTGGTTAAATTTCATTTGAAGATCACCATACCTTAAACTTGACCATTTAGACCCAGACTAATGGCAGCAATGGTCCTCTTTTAAAAATGTGTTTGATAACCTTCAATGTAAAATAAGATGGCCATTACAGCCTAACTTTGTTTAACATTGCACCTGTGGGAAAACCAGCCAAACTAACTGCAACACTTAAATTTTCAGCCGAGGGTGGACAAGTTAGATCCAGGTGAGCGAAACAGGCTCTTGAGAGCCTTTAGATTGTTTACTGTTTTACTAGGGGTTGTTAAAATAGACAATGATAGATAATAACATAATTCTTTATAAATCATTCAGATTTGACTAAACATTCAGGATGTCCAGAAAAAAAGTTCTTAAAAACTGTTAAACAAAACTCAGTGGTTGTTCAGTCATTATTTTCATTCAATTTTTTCTGATTTTAGTGAAGGTTCGCATATTATTCTAAGGACTGAAGAGTTAAAAAAAATTTTTAAATGTGTTCAAATGAACCATTACACCACTGACTAGCAAATAGATCAGAAGAGACGAAGTTTCAGATATACCTTTGTGACATTTCAAGGGTTGATTTTTCTATTTTTAGTAATTGCTATCATATTTGTTAAAGGCTCTTTAAGAGAACATTAAAATGTAAATAAAATAACTGTTCGGCGGAGACTTTAACAAGTTGTATATTTCAGAACCTACAAGACCTAGACAAACCATATTTACTGTATGGATGCCGAAATTTTGACTGCAACAATACGTTTTAGCTCATCTGGACTAAAGATCCATGCGAGCACTTGTCAACACTTAATTGTCAATAATGTCCTAAACTTTATATTGTCTGTATGTTTCTCTTACAGGTAAGATGTACACACTTGGCTTTCAGGGTCAGTCATTTTACGATTAGGTCATTTTTTAAATTATTTATAAGTGTAATGTAAACTATATTTGGTGTGTATATTCTTTATACGGTGTACATTGGTCTCTAATTGACTTCTTCCGACCTATTAAGTCAGTGAAATACGTCCATTCAGTTTAATGCCTCAATTATTTGTTCTGTGTAATCTTCGTTCCTCGCTTTTTTTACTTTGTTGTCTAACATATGTCACCTGATCTCAGTTTCACAATCTTCTGATTCCCATTCAGTTTTTGTGATGAGGTTTGTTTTTCAGAGACCGTAAGTGATAGCTCAACAATGGTTTGTCTACATGTATATATTAAATGTAAGGTGTACATGACATATAAATCTATCAATTCTCCTTGACCTCATTTTCAAAGATCCAGTGATCCACTTCCAGTTTTCATCATATGTTTACAATGTATGTCTGTTTCTCAGTAACCATAAGTGGAAATTCAAATGTATATGGTGTGTATAATCCTTGCAAAGTGAACATGGTGTCTGATTACCTGACCTTAACATCGTTTTCACTCACCAATAATTCATATTCAGTTTTTTTATTAGGTCTATTTCTGAGAAAATGTAAGTGATGATATTTGGTCGGAATGTGTCACCTGACCCTGACCTCACTTTCATTCATGTCCAGCTTTCGTCGGTTTCTTGGTAACTAAAAGTCATTTAGTCGTATATTAATCGTGTTTTTCAAATCACACCCGACTAGATCTCGTTTCCATTTAACATTCAGTTGAAAGACTATCAACATGGCACAATATAAGTAAAAATCATGAAGCAATAGAGATATTAGCCTTTCTACTTAAAAAAATGAAACTTTATTAATAAGTACATAAACACATTTTTCTTATTGTTTCCAGGGTAAATATTCATAATTATTCTAAAAAACTTAAATCATCCTTACTAAAATGGTGAAAAATGGTTACAAAATATTGCCAAGTTCTTTGTATCTGTGATCAAAGTTTGAAGTTGCTTAAAAGACTCACTAGACTGAAATTTCCTTAGGCTCCTCTATCATGTCTATACTGTTACCGTATTAAAGTCAGATGTTGTTCTGGAGTTATGTTGCCTTGTCCGTAAAAAAATCGAATGTGCACGAAAAATCACAAAATTAACAATTTCTGGGTAAATTAAAAATCGTGTAGACTTCGATGTGCTCAATATATCTTGTTAAAATTTGAAACATACTTTGTTAAGATAAGTATCTTTTAATGGTCAACTGCTAATCAATGCTAAACATATAGCTTCAACACCTATTTTGTGTTTTAATTTAATGAAGTTTACCCTTCACTAAATAACAAACGTCAAGTAAAAAGCCTAGAGATATCTTATTAATTTATAGAGATATCTTATATATTTAATAAAATATCTTTATAACCAGTTAAATAAGATATCTCTATAAGTTTATAAGATATCTCTATTAGTTAATAAGATATCTCATTTAGTTTATAAGATATCTTATTAAGTAAATAAGATATGTCTATTATTAACTATATAAAAGATATCTCTATAAGTTAATTAGATATCCCTATTAGTTAATAAGATATCTTATAAAGTATATAAGATATCTTACTTCTTTATAAAGATATCTTTTAAATACATACTTTATTAGATATCTTATAAAGTTTATAACATATCTTATAAACTAATAGAGATATCTTATTAACTTATAGAAATATCTTATAAAGTTTATAAGATATCTTATAAACTAATATAGATATCTTATTAACTTATAGAGATATCTCATATATTTAATAAGATATCTTTATAACCAGTTAAATAAGATATCTCTATAAGTTTATAAGATATCTCTATTATTAACTATATAAAAGATATCTTAGATATCTTATATAGTTAATAAAATATCTTATAAATTAATAGAGATATCTTATATTTTAAATAAGATATCTTATTTAATATATAAGATATCTTATTTAATAAATCAGATATCTTATTTAATATATAAGATATCTCATTTTATTATTAAAATATCTCAATTAGTTTATAAGATATCTTAGTTAACTAAATAAGATATCTCGAAATTAAATAAATATTACAACGGCGTGCCATAGTTATAGTCTAGAACCACCAAAGTGAAGACAATTACTTCTTGTCATTTTTTTTCTCATAAACTTACTCTGTTCCTGTACATATCTCCATGGTAACATGATCACACGTATTTGGACAATATGAACCGTCAGTTACTACATGTACTTCTACTGCTGTAACATTTGCAGCTAAAATCTACAATATAAACAGTTATCCTTTATTACACAAAGATGAATTCTATTCATCCCCCTTCTTTCTTTTGTTTTTCGTTTTTTATTTTTTTTATTTTGTTGTTTTATTTTTGTTTTGTTGTTTTGTTGTTTTTTTGTGTTTTTTTGTGTTTTTATTTTATTTTATTATATATATATTTTTTTTTTTGGGGGGGGGGTATGCTATTACATCTTTACAATTTATGTCTCCTACATAACGACGATTCTGAATAATTGAAAGCTAGGACAAAATTAAATTTAAAATATACATGTACTAGAAAGCTACTGTCGGAATAGGCAGTGACCCGGCATCCTCGGCAAGTAGTTAAAAGACACTTACCCAAAGTCAAAAATATAGCCCTTATTGCCCATCGACGGCTGCATGCAATCGTTCCGTTAAAACATTAAATCACTTAACACAACGAAAGATGAAAAAAAGTCACAAGGCACCAATTTTTTTAAGATCAAATTTCTACAACCCTAATTACAGATGTACATGAAATATACATGGCAATATTGAAAAAAATAAAATGCATAAACTAAAAGATAAACGAGGAGTTTACGTTGATCTCTTTGGACCCCGAGTTTAAAAAAATTCTAAAACTTTGTGGCGCATCTACGGGTGGTATGTACTCTCAAAATGTTTCGATCGAGAAATATATGTACATTTTGCCAGAGGGAGGCAAGTCGGGCAAATGATTATTACAGCATGTAAAATATAACAAGGTTTGGTTTGTTAGTAGCTTTAGTATTTATAATTTTACACTTTAAGAACCAAATTTGCCTTAGCATGAAAATAATGCAAAACATAATAATAATAATAATAATAATAATAATAATAATAATAATGATTTTTAAGTGGATTTGTCTGAGTGTATAAATTTAAGATTTCAACTCCCTCAGGCAAAATAGACTTGCATGGATTTCGACTCCCTGCTTAGACCATTTTTATTGGAAGAAAAGTTCGGGGATTTTGTAACCCCTCTGTCCATTCGTCCGTCTGTCGCACTTTCTTGTGATCTAAACTCCTCGTTCATTTTTAATTTCATGCATTTTATTTCTATACGGTTATGTCACAATCTGTTTGTAGATGCGCAATTAGGTTTTAGAATTTTGATTTTTAAAACTTGAGGCCCAAAGGAGGCGAATTGTTAATAATTTTTAAATTAAGCTTGTGACCTAAATTCCTCTTTTATTTTTCATTTTGTGCATTTTTCTATACAGTATTGTCACATACTGTATATAGATGCCCATAGAGTCTCATAATTTTGATATTCCAAAAACTGGAGTCCATATGGGTCGAATTTCTGAAATTGTGAATTTAAGTTTGTGATCATAACTCTTCTGTCATTTTTCAATTTATGCATACACAGTATTGTCACACTGTGCGTGTATGTAAATGCTCAATAAAGTTTTAGAACTTTGATTTTAAAACATTTGTGCTCACAGAGGTCGAATTTCATAAATTGTGAATTTACGTTTTGATTTTTATACAGTATTTTTATTTTCAAAAATGTTGACCCATATTCAAACATGATTGTGAAAGGGCTGCACAGGGATAAAGCATGTAGGACGTTAGGGGATAGCTGACGTTTCCGACTGCCTCCGGCTCATCTATTTTATTCCTCACAATGTTCGAATGGTTTTGCCTTTTCAGAGAATTTGTGAAAAGCATACGTTATGAAAATTATGAAAATTATTTAAAAATTAGGTGGGATGATTTGTTGACTCATGATCTGGGATTCATAGTAATGCCCATGAAAATACCACTGAGATAATGCCGCTGCTGGTGCTCTCCATCCATGTTTCGGAAGGTATCACCAGTTCCGTTGCTAGTATTTTGATACTAGCGGAAAATTGATACTTTAAATTTACTGTTCAAAAATATAGCGTATCCTTGTGCATAGCTCTGTCTTGAGATGATTTTGGTTTTATTTTTTTTAGAAGTTGGTATTTTTTTATTTGCTCTTCACTATTTAGGCTATATTGGTTTTCAAAATTTTAGGCCTTTGGAACAACTGATAAGTAGTTAATCGACGAAAGGCCGTATATTTTGCATCAAAATTGGACATTATAAAATTTATCTTTATTATTCTTTTGACAAGATAGTATCTAATCTTGCGTAATTTTTCTTTTCATATCAAAATATTGATTATTGATTTACACTTTTACACCAGTTATAGACAATTTCAACAAAGAATTTCAGAAAAGATAAGAAAAAAGAATAAACTGTTATGTCTTTGATCGCTCATATTTTCAAGTCTGTCGTATTTTGAAGTGGTATATTGCTTGTTGTTGCTTGCTTAACGTCCAACATCTCATGCTTCTTCGGGACAAGAACCAGTTCAACAATCCATCAACCAATTCAAACAGGGCACAATGGGGAACCAATTTTGACTGCCACTGTAAAAGGGGAATTGTTGGGTAGGATCAGATGATTTAACCTTCTGTAACAGCTGTCATCAGACCACCCTTTTCGAAGACTGCAGTGCGTGCAGGGATTGTGGAATTCTCCAGACACGTTACCCACTATGGTCCGTGGTCAGTCTATCCGTATTAAGACCCGACAACACCTCAAAGACAGGGTTTCCCCTATCCCCCACCTGAGAACGCGCTAGGCGCTCTGTTTGTTCAGCTCTCGTGATCACACAAGTGCCTAGACTTTGAGTTGGGAAGTGGGATATTTCCATATTGTATCATGTTTGTGCGAAAAAAATTTAAAACTTCAAAATTTTTTACTTTACTGTTGAACTTCGTTGGCACGAACTCGGATCGATTGAAACCCATCGATGGCTCGAGCCGTTTTAAAAGTCTAATTAATTTCCCTTTATTTCAATGTTAAAAATGCCCAGTTTCTCGAACGCCGATTTCTCGACAATTACAAGTTTTGAAAATTAAAATTCTAAACCCTTACTGCGCATCTAGATACAGAATATATATATAATATAGTCACGATGACAGTGGACGGAAGATTTAGGCACAACAGTTTCGTGTGTGCTGCAAGTGCGCATCGAGCTTCAGAGTTTGGAGGAAATCAATCTTTAAAAAATTTTAAAAAAATTAAAATTAAAAGAAAATAAAAATAAAAAGATTATGGGAAAGTAACTTTTTCAGACCTTAGAATGGAATACCAATCTGAGAAGAAATGAATGCTACATGTATAAGATTCTAACAATTCTTCAACCAAATCATCGACTACCGTAGATTTTGATATCCCAATATACAAGGAATATGGCAACTTTTTACGTTATTTCTTTCAACTATTTACTACCAAATATAATGCCATATGTCCTTGTAGATGTTGAAAAGCAGCAGACAAAGTTTGAAATGGCGAGAGAATTGAAAACAAACAGACGAAAATGAATTGTCTGAAACTTATTTATGTGCCCCATCCCATCTTTCCCGACAACGATCCCCTTATTCTACCCATTGACTAATATAACCTGGTTTAGGTTGTTGCACTGTAGAAAAAAAATGACCCATTGATGTTTACTGTGTTATAAAACAGGTAAACATTAAGTAAACATATAAAAACAAGAATTACTATACAATTAAATAATAATAACTTTTATTGACTTTTAAAAAATAATTCTAATTCAAGTATAAAGTTGTCTAATATCCTTTCATTTTATTTCACAGTAAACAAGCTCATGCACATTTGCGTATTAATAAAAAAAATATAAAGTAAGTCATATATTTACTTACTCGAAAGCTAGACAAATAAATTGTAACTACACTTAAATATTCCATAAACATTTTCTCATATCTGATTTTTGCCAAATCACTTCTGAAAATGAACAAATACAAAATTTATACAATGTATGAAATGTCTTACTGGAAAATTATCTATAAAAATCAATACAGTCAAAATATTTCATATAATTTCGTTGGGTAGTTTATGACAGATTTCATCCGAGTACATGTTATTTCACATTCGTTGAATATTTTGAAAGGTCATTGCTGTTCAGGGGAGTACTTGTACGTGGAAAAGACGAGTAAAATTAAGTAAACTAAATAAATGAACATACAATTAAGATAATTGAGAAAGACTGTTTTCCGTTTCAAAGAACTAGCTGTTTATGTTATAAGTGTGATTTAAGACAAAGTGAATAATAATAATCCACTGTCAAAAACAATATAGACGAGAACTGTTTTTAAAAAAACAGATGAACAACACGGATCCCCATCAAAAACAAATAAATAATTTTTTTTTTTTAAAACGGGGACGAATCGATGTAGTTCATAAGACATTTTAAGACACCAGCCTTGCAGCTATTTTTCGTTTCCTGTGTAAGAAGTCATGATTTAAAAAGCAAATTGATACACGTCGGTCTTCTAGCCCATAGACGTACATTACCAATAAATTATATCAGCCCTATGATGCATATTTGATCCTATCAAGGCTTATGTTCCCAAGGCCGAAAATGACTCAAAATATTGAAAAGCAGAATCAAATACAAACTAATAGAAATCGTCTACGAGGCTAACTAGCACGAAGCAAATGTTCCTTGATTTTATACTGTAACAATACTGTCAATGACTGTAACAATAATTATTTAATCTAATGATACAACTATACTAATATCTTACCCTAAAACATTGGTGAATGGTCAAAGTTTTTATTAAAACCATTTTAAATAGAATTAAATGCTTTCTAAATTATTTCATTTTTAATTATTAAAATTGAACTAGAAAAGTATAAAATATATTTTTTACTTACTATAAAAACATACAGTGATGTTATAAATACAGTGTAGTTGCATTCATTTTTTCTGTGCAATCATTTATTTTTTATCTCTAAAAGCAAAAGTAAAAATATGAAGCTTATCAGAAAGTACTTATCATGAAAATCAATACAATATGTGTATCTACACAATGTAAGAATTAATTTGATCAAATTCCATTTATGTATACAATTTATCTTTATTTTAAAGTATTTTACTTTCTTTTAAGTTTATGAATACTAGCTCGCTGTTTCGAGGCTTATTATGTTTTGAAAAGTAGGTTGGAATATTGTTAAATAAAAGTGAAACGAGGAAAATTTTGCACTGAAGGCGTTAGTAGGAAAAAAAACTGTTTGTTTTCAATATATAGTTCTACTATTTATTCATGTACATCGCTTTATTATAGAAGATACTTATAGATACTGGACGATTCACTGTAAATAAATTGTCTATTTGTACATTACAACACGTTCAGGTTTGTTTTCATGTTATCAAGGATTACTAAAATTTTCCGTGTTCATCTTACAACACGCTTCACTCACTCTCTGTAATTTAATGTTGAGATATATATAATATGTTTTTTCAATCATTCGTATATTAACATGTTAAACTATATTAATTATGTATGTAACGGAGACGCACGTAGAACTTGTGTCTGATCCTTTTGTCATTATTTTATGACAACAAAATATTTTTAAATTGAAATAAGAAAACATTTTCACCTTAGTCATTGTGAATTTTCCTGTAATTTTCATACTGACATTAGAATATTTTATTGCTCTACACTTTATAACATAATTTCACAAGAAATACTAAATGTAGACAAAGAATGGGTCTATCGCTGTTTCATTGTTGGTAGAGATGAAACATTCTTTGTCAAACAACACATTGCCAAATTCGCCGAAAATGAGATCATTCAAATGTTACTTTTTTTTAATCCAAAGTGTGTTTGTACAATTTGGATAACAGCTAGCCTTTATACTTAAAAAAAATGAAACTTGATTAATAAGTACATGAAAACATTTTTCTTATTGTTTCCAGTGTAAATATTCATAACTATTCTAAAAAACTTTAAATCATCGTTACTAAGATGGTGAAAAATAGTTACAAAATATTGCCAAGTTCATTGTATCTGTGATCAAAGTTTGAAGTTGTTAAAAAGATTCGCTATACTGAAATTTCCTTTCGGCTCCTCTTCACTGTTACCTTATTAAAGTCAGATGTTGTTCTGGAGTTATGCCACCTTGTCCATAAAAAAATCAAATATGCACGAAAAATCACAAAATTAGCATTTTCAATTTTCAGGTAAATTAAAAAACGTGTCGACTTTGATGTGCTCAATATATCTTGATAAAATTTGAAACATACTTTGTTAAGATAACTATCTGTTAATGGTCAACTGCTAATCAATGCTAAACATATAGCTTCAACTCCTATTTTGTGTTTTAATTTAATGAGTTTTACCCTTTACTGAATGAAAAACGTCAAGTAAAAAGCCTATAACAGGTGTTTCGAAAGACGATATTCCAATGTGCGCAAATTGTGCTCCTTTCCCTGTCGTCCAAACGTTTAACTGCAAAGTTACTAATTTTCAACAAAAAAATAGCAGAATGCTTCAAATCTGGTAATGTTTTGAAGGGTTTATTAACAAATATATGTGAAACAGTATTGGTAACAAAAAGATGTTTCGTTGTAAGTCATGTAAGTAGTACAGTAATATACTTTAAGTGTGCAACCTGTAACTACGCTGTCAGTCTTATTTCCATATAGGTACACATCCTGTCTTTTTCAGACATACATGAACATGTTTAAACTTATAATATAAGAGGTACTTTCATATGTTTGTCAGAATTCCCGAAAGCTTTTAAAGGTACTTTAATATATACCGATCAAATTAAACGATTTCCAAGTGTGGCTTAATTGATCATGAATAAGGTGTTACTGTTCCAACACTTTCTGTCAATAAGAAATATAATGAATTCGAGTATTCAAAATCAATTTGGGTTAGATGACACAATAGCCCACCGAACTTACAAAGTTAAATAAAAAATATTAGATTCTTGAAAATTCGAAGACCGGTTTGAAATCCTTTGGTGGCTTGATCAACAACAACAAAATTACCAGAAATAAAAAACTCATACATATAGATATCTTAAAAAAAAAAAAAATTGCAAACCGCTGCTCATATTTTTACAAACAATAGTCTGAACAGTATATTTTTTTAATTCTGCGGTTGAATTTTCAAATAAGAAGAATACGTTAACGTTATTTCCTTATTTTATGTCTATTTATGACTTTAGTGGTACCTATGATCATTTCATTGATCGAGAAAGTGCATATTAAAAATAAATCATGAACGAATTGTTATATATACCCTTTATATGTTGTCAAGATAATATTTATTCATTGGTTTAGAAACACAAATTGTTCATAGCTCAAAAATTAGAGGCATAAAGATCAAAATTCCTTTTCTCTTTGTCATGTATGTTTTGCATTTTGGTAAATTCAGTTTCAGTTGTATTTGGTTTAAAAAAGTTTACAGTGTCTTACTGTTGCTAATGGTATCTACGACCACAATAAAGAAAAATAATTTTGTACATAACTAAGGACGTCTGCACGATTTACATTGAAATTTTATCAATTGTGTGTATATTTGGCCGTCTTATTAATCTTGCTTGACATATACATGTAAATGTAATACAGGATGTACTACGTTTACGCATTAGTATTTGTTTCTTTGTTTAATTACGTAATCTGCGATCGTGGATTCAAGATTAATCAGACACAAAGGCATCATAATATAGAAAATGTGGACATTAGCCTTATATTTGAACGACTGGGTAAGTAACAGTATATGATCAGTTCCATACGGAAAATACCATTAGTGTCTTGGAATATGTTAATCAGAATATCATCTTACGAGGGATTTACATGGGTTTTTTTCTAGAGAACATCACTAAAACGAAAACTTCAATGCTCCTCTAAATTTTATATTAAATTGGTACATATTAAATCATTAAGCCGTATATATACAAGGTATATATCCCAAAATTTAATCTGATAATCATGATAATAAGACTTTACATGAAATGTATCGCCTTGTGAACCAGACATTTAACTCGCAAACTTAAGTCAGCTTTTCAGTGCGTTGATACTGATTTACATATTGTACATGTAAATAAAACCCTTCAATATGAAGCAATTTTGTCTTTTACAGAGATTTCTCCGGCGTCCAAGGCCATTTTTCTACATAAACTTATGACATGAAGCATGCTCCATAAACTGAACATTTAGGATCGATATTAACCAACTGTTCACGACCTCCGAAGTAGGGCCACTTCCCTCTGCATTTATTTCACTTATAGCACCACTAAAACCTTTCAAAATCTCTGGGAGCATAGCCTGGTTTCGAAATATTTGGTTAAAATAACCAAAAAATAAGTTACTAAAAATTGTATGCATACCTGAATATCGCTCCGGAAGACAGGTTTAAAACAAAACACAGATTTACCAAATTAACGTCTGTACAATATGTACGATAGCTTTTCAACGTGAAGAACGCTCAGAACCAAAATGTTTTTTGTTTTTTTTGCTGTAAGTGAGTATGTATTTCCGTTCGTAGAGTGGTTTTGGTTCACGACCTTTGCAGGTTGAAAATGAATGAATGAATCTTTATTGCATAAGCAAACATAAATGCTATAGCACAGTACAGAAAATACATATATGACAAAAGCAGAGAACAAAACAGAGCTGTTTATACTAGGAGATATTAAAGTAATTGTAACAATTGTGATCTATGATTCCACGCTGATTTAAGATATAAACATAGTTTTCTAGTAAGTTTGACAGAGTTGGCTGTAATCAAGGTTTTAAGTTTATGGATGTTAGGCCATGAACAATAGTACTTTGGTAAAAAATTACATCTCAAAAATCTAAACTCAGGACAAACTAAAATAAAATGATATTCGTCTTCCACATTGTTCATATTACAACATCTACATATACGACTTTCTCTTGGTGTATTCTCATATCGACCGACGTCTAGTTGTAATTTCAAGGTACCACTGCGTAGCTTACATAACAAAGAAGTGTCAAAGTCATAATTAAGATATGATTCAAAATCAAAAACAGGTTTATGAGACATGTATAAGCTGAGCTTCTCACTTTCTGCAATACTAGTAAACCAAGTTTGATAATATTGGTCAACAATACGACATTTAATAAAATCATAAGATACATCAATATTCTCTTGGTTTAACCATATATAATTCAAACCTAGATAAAAAAACATATCACGTACATTTGCTGCCCAATTCTGTTTACCAATATTTGCATCATACACTATATTAGGTCTGTCATTTAATAGATGTAACCAGTATTTAACAATCTTGAGTTTCCTGGCAATATACATTGGTAAATGGCCTAACTCTCCATATAAAAAAGATAAACGTGTGTTTCTACCTAATTTTAAAGCATACCGACAAAAACGGTTATAGTTTTAAAGTTGAACTTATTAATGATTAAGGATAACATGTTTGTTTATTAAGATAAAAATGCATTTCATCCAATCATTTACGATAAAAAGTAGGTAAATATTTCAGATTAAAATGCCAATGGCTAGAAGTGAAAAAAAACAGGGGAAAGTGGTCCTACTCCTTTATCTTCTCCCTGACAACTTATATATTTCGGTTTCACTATTCTTTCGCTACCGAACATAGCATATTGCATTTATACCCCTTATAAAGTAGTTTTGGTTTATGTATATGTCTCTCTGATATTATCTTTAATATTTCCCTGTCTTTACCGTTTGCAAATGTACGCAATTGATGAAGTGCCAATTTTAATATTAGTATTTCCATTTTCTTTAGAAAAACTTGAAGAAAAAGAACACGAACAGAATGCAGAGATCCTCAATCAGAAAATAGAGATTCGCAAACAAATATCCGCGATTTCCAAACAGAATTCGGAGATCCGCAAACTGCAAACGGAAATGGATATTGTTTCTAGAAACTGTCCGCGATATATGAAACCACGACAAAACTCTATCAAAAGAGAACACGTCGATTACAACGGACACAAACGACTTCTGCTAACGGGTAAATTACAAAAGTTTAGAATCTTTTCTTTGTAACAAAACAAATGTCACAATAATAAAATAAGAATCCAAAGATACTAATATTAGATATAGTCAATTTATACTATGCTGTATACGACGCATTTCAAGGAGTTACCTCTCATCAGCAGCATTAAAACCGAAACATTTGGAAGACCAAAAACCTAACTTATTTTAAAACAAGAAGTACTCTTAACCAATACTTCGAAATAGGAAGCCAAATTCCAGGTAAGGAGATCTACCATGTGCAATACAAGGAATGAACCCTTAGTAATTCTATTATTTTTGAATTTGCTAAATATAACAAGTCAATGAATAATCGTGTCAGACAAGTCTGGCGACTGGGTTGGCGAATACCCTCGGGGACCTAGGGTCCACCAAGCAGAGGCATCGTCACAGGAGTTTCAAAGTAACAATCCAAAGATACTAATATTAGACATAGTAAATTTGTACTATGCTGTATACGACGCATTTTAAGGAGTTACCTCTTATCAGCAGCATTAAAACCGAAACATTTGGAAGACCAAAAACCAAACTTGTTTTAAAACAAGAAGTACTCTTAATCAATACTCCGAAATAGGAAGCCAAATTCCACTAAGGAGCTCTACCATGTGCAATACAAGGAATGAACCCTTAGTAATTCTATTCTTTTTGAATTTTGCTAAATGCTGGTAATTTCTATAACAAATCAATCAATAATCGTATCAGACAAGTCTGACGACTGGGTTGGCGAATTCCATCGAGGACCTACGGTCCACCAAGTAGAGGCATCGTCCCAGGAGTTTCAAAATAACGATCTAAAGATACTAATATTAGAGATAGTAAATTTATACTATGTTGTATAAGTTTCGATATACACATTTAAAGGTCAAAATTTCATAAAACCAGAGAGTGAAAGCTTGAAATAAAATCTCCCATCTGGAAATCCTTTAGCTTGATCCTTATTTTGAAATCGTATATAATAGAATAAAAATAATGGTATTAACGTGTGTACATTGTTACATATTAGTTTTCCATTTCAGATAATACAGCTAGTGACTTAGTGGCATTTACGGCAGTTCTCACACACCATTTAACACTTTCACCAACCCAAGTTGTATTATACGACAAAATTATAACTAATGTGGGAAACGCTTATGATCCCAGACACGGCCATATGATGGTGTCTATCAAAGGACTGTATCTTTTAGCTGTAACTGCTCTCAATCAAAGCGCGGACGACGAACTCCTTGAATTAGTTAAGAATGGAGAACTTCTTGTGAGTTTGTATAGTCAGGGCGGTCGTTTCACACCAATGAGCCACACAATAATAGTTTCCCTCGAAAAATCTGATCTTGTGTGGGTTAGAGTTTATAACAGTCAATCTTATTCTGGTCACCATTTATTTGGTTTAAAAAATGAGCTGTACAATTCTTTCTCTGGATTTCTTTTGAAATCACTGTAAATGGCTGTCTTAATAAAATGTAAAAGAATGTTTATTTATCGATTGTAAAGAAACGAGTGAACGCAAAAAGAACGTCCTTGGTGTTTATGCTAAGCTGCTATATAAACATGATAAACATGACTACATTCACTTAACTACAGCACAATCATTTAGAAGCCAACAAAAAAAATACTTGCAATACACAGATACAATCGATCGTATATATATATATATATATATATAATATTTGCTTTTAATTTTTTATTTTAAATATGTTAATGTCGTCTGTCGTCGTCGTCCTGCGTAAACTTTTCCTTTAAAGATCTTCTCCTCTGAAACCACTGGACCAATGCGGACTTAACTTTGGTGGAATGATCATTAGGGTACCTAGTATAAAGTTTGTGTTTTATTTTTTAACCGCGGAGAAACATGGCCGCCATGGCTAAAAATAGAACATAGGGGGTAAACTGCAGTTTTTGGCTTATATCTCAAAAACTAAAGCTTTTAAAGCTAAATTGAAATCGGGTAAACAAGTTCATCGGGTCAAGATATACCTGCCTTGAAATTTTAGAGCAAACGGGTTGTTGTTGGGTTATTGCCCTTGAATTGTTAATTTTCTAGAAATTTTGCAGTTTTAGGTTATTATCTTGAATATTATTATAGAAAAATACAAACTGTAAACAGCAAAAATGTTCAACAAAGTAAGATCTACAAATAAGTCAACATGACAAAAATCGTTAATTGACCCCTTATAGGGGTTTTTGCCCTTTAAAGACAATGTTTTACTTTTTTTTCATCATCTTTGTAAACTTTCAAAAATCTTCTCCTCTGAAACTACGGGAACAATTTTAGCCAAACTTAGGGTAACAAGTATAAAGTTCATGTTTTATTTTCTTGTCTATCAAGAAACATGGTTGTCATGGCTAAAAATAGAACATAGGTGAAAAATGCACTTTTTGGCTCATATCTCAAAAACTCAAGTAGTTGGAGCAAAACTGATAAGCAAAATGTTTATGAGGTCAAGATCTATAACCGCCACTTAATTTTCAGACGAATCAGTCAACCTTTTGGTGGGTTATTGCCCCTGAGTTATTAATTTTAATGAAATTTTGCAGTCTTAGGTTATTATCTTGAATATTATTATAGATAATGACACACTGTAAACTGCAAAAATGTTCAACATAACTTGAAATATATTAAATGGTAGCTGTACAAGTAAAATGGATGGTAAAGGATGAAAAAGTTCATAGAACCCATATATATTTGGGTTAAGGACCCTATAATTTCAAGTCAAAAAGAAAGGTCAAGAGCCAATGACATTGAAAAAGTCCATAGCAACCGATTAAAAAATCCCAGCAACCATA
Organism: Mytilisepta virgata; assembly: GCA_028015205.1. NCBI lineage: Eukaryota > Metazoa > Mollusca > Bivalvia > Mytilida > Mytilidae > Mytilisepta > Mytilisepta virgata. The sequence goes on from CM051521.1 coordinate 76,876,311, forward strand.
TATTTTTGGGTTCATGATTCTATGTTTTAGCTGTACAAGTCAATAATAAGGCGAAAAATGCGACGGCATACATTAAATAGCAAAAATAATCATTGATGCAAGATCTACACAAAAAAATAACAGGTGAGCGATGCGGGATCTTGGGAGCCTCTTGTTTCATTCTTCTTTTCTCCGTCGACAGCAAGTTATCTCATTTGCATTTCTTTACATAAATTCAAACGTGTGGATTACAAATAAGTAAAGTGTAATAGATATATCATGAGATAATTTAAGTACAGGGATGATACACCTAAAAACATGTAAAACGCAGGGAGGCATTTTACCGATTCGACACTACAAAAAAAAAGAGAAAAAAAACAGTAAAAAATACGGATGTGTGTAAATTTAAATCAGGAACTAATCCATCCAATAATGGAAAATAATACAGAAAGCATGTGAAAAGCTGTTTTTTATGTTTCTCTGTTTTTCTTCACAACTCACACTTTGCAGCATTTTTTATGCATGAAATGTGCGTCACATATATCCTGCTGTAGGAGAAAAGCATTACATAATGTAAAAGGATTATAATGGTGAAGTATCACTGATATCACATCATTGATTCCTAGGATATAAAATTAAAGGCAAAAATTAATCTTTATCACATTCAATTCTGCATTAAATGTAGGTCAAAGTTGAAATGCTGTTGATTCATGTTCAATGTCACAAGAGAATTGTAGTGGTATAATATCATTGATATATTTTCATTGGTTTCTGAGAAATGGATCTAAACTCAAAAACTTAACAACGCCGGACGGACGGACGGACAAGGGTAAGTCTATATGCCCCTTCCACACTCGTAGACTGGGCATAAAAATGGGAGCGCCATCAGGACCGACGCTTCAGAAGAGTATTCATGTTTCATTATTCCATATTCGTATATATTACTATCTGTCGGATGTTGGATTTGTCCGAAATGCAGTGTTAAATGAGTAACATTTTCCACTTATTTGAGATGAATTCTAAAGGATTTCCGTATATACAAATGGTGGATCCTCTTTGCCTGGAGTGTTCCTTTAATTATGTTTAAAATGTCATGGCATGAAAAATGATATTTTTTGTTGAAACCTATGTTCGACACAGAATGATAGGTTTATGCAAATTGAGGTTTCATCTAGACCCAGCTTGTATAAATTTTAAAACATTCATTGTTTTATAATACATGTAATAGATACATGTAGTTATCATCAATGTCATTCAGAGCAAGTTACACTCCACAGATATTGTTTTGCTGTTCGGCGTACGTACGTCCGTACGTACGTTAGTAATGTCCAGGATATTATTAGTAACTACTGGATGTAGAAAGATGAAACTTTGGCCATTGATTGCACTGTGTTTGGGGACTGCGCCAAAGGTTTCGGAATTTGAATAGCGCCCCTTAGAGCCGGGCTACAAAGAGAGCCTAAGGGACACTATTCCTTTGTCACGAAACTCCTCAAAGGTTATTTGAAATACGGAACTGAAAGTTGGCTCAGTAATTGCCCTGTCAATGTAGATTGTGCCAAGGGTTTCGAAATTTGAGTAGCTCCCCTGGGGGCCGGGCTACACAGATAGCATTAGGATACATTATTCCTTTGTCACACAACTCTTTCATGTTATTTGGAATACGGAACTGAAAGTTGGCTCAGTATACCGTAATTGTACCACTTATGTAGATTGTCCTAAAGGTTTCAGAATTGTTTTAAGATGCGGTTCCAACTTTGGTTATTTTCCTGGAAGTCTCAAATACCATTATTGTTTTGATTTTTGACAAGAAACCATGTATTTTCTGCTTCACATCAGCAGTAACACATCTTGGGATCATCTAGATGTCAAAAATATGTGATTCCAACTTTGGTAAATTTCCTGAAAGTGTCTAAAACTATTAATTTTGGAATTTTACTTAGCAATTATAGATTTTTTTATCATATTAGCTTTAAGACTTATCAGAATCATTGGATTTCAAAAATACTTGATTCCAATTTTGGTAAATTTCCTGAAAGACTCAAAGACTCAAAGACTAGTTTATTTGTGATTTCTACTTAGCAACCATATATATTTGGAACCACTATACCAACTGCACTATTTCAGATTGTATGGATTTCAAAAATATGCGACTCCAATTTCGGTAAATTTCCTGAAAGTATCTAAGACTATTATTTTTGGAATTTTACTTAGCAAGTATAGATTTTTTTTTTTTTGGATCATATTAGCTTTAAGACTAATCTAGATCAGTTGAATTTCAAAATATGTGATTCCAATTTTAGTAAATTTCCTCAAAGACTAGTTTATTTGTGATTTCTACTTAGCGACCATATATATTTGGAATCACTATAGCAACAGCACTAGTTTAGATTGTATGGATTTCAAAAACACAAGAGTAGTGCGAGGATATGCAACGAGGCTGCTTCAACTAGAATGATTATGATTTTTCCGATTCATTAAACGTTCTATCATTTATTTTATTTTTTTTTTCAACTATATCCAAAGGTAGTTTAGTTTAAACATATTTTATTGTCTAATAACAATTTAGATTGGATACAAGTTATAACAACTTACATAAATCCTCTCCATACAATATATATATACCAAAGGTACAGGGTCCATAGTTCATTCATCGCTCAATTGGTAAGAAGAAAAATATAACTCTATGCTTTCCTTGGCCATGTGTTGGCGTCCGTTGCTTATCATTAATCATTTCATCTTCCAAAAATATAAGGAGAAAATGAAATGAAATATGTCAACTACCACAGCCATAAATACAATGCTTTCCGAATGATCAAATTTCTTTAAAAAAAACAAATCTTCACTTCTCAAATTGGTACACCAAATAAACGAAAAACAAATATATAAAGCATATATGCATAGGAACGAACTCGAACATAGAAGAAAACGCTTCAAAATTCAACCAAAAGAAAAAAACAAATAGCAAACTATAACTAGAACACTAGCAATTTGAACGTCCGAAAAAAAAACTGCAAGTAAATTTTGAAACAACAAAAACTTCCACTATAAAACAGTTAATTAATAACATATTTGGTAATTTTCCTCTAGTCTTATTAATACATTACTTGATATATTTTGCCCTCGTATATTGTCTTCATTCTAAAATTCCCAAACCTGAACGAAAAAAAGGTTGAGAATTGATTAAAACATCCGGCCTACTTTATAACATTTGTCTCTAAGACAGCGACAACAGGTAAAATCAATAGACAGTCATCAAGAGACAATTCGACCGAAAATCGAAATCAGACGAATATTTCAAACTTGAGATAGCATACATGGCATCTTAACACATGCTTTATAGGAAAGAGATCATCGTTTCGTCTTAAATATGAAAAGAAAAATAAAAGTCCAAAAATACTGTACTGAGTACATTCATGAAGAAAAAATAATTTTAAAAATTGAAAATGGATGAGTACATGTAGCAACTTTCTGTGATCTGAATTATGAAATCAGATAATGCATATTTTCGTATCCAGCAAATTTTTTTTTTTTTACATTATTTTTGTAAACTTCTTTATCATTAATTATTTATCAGAGGTAGTTCGTCATGACTACTAATGATCACTGGGGTTGCGAGTTAGAATATCACCAGTGGCAGGGTGTGTTGGACTCTTAATTGACAAGGATTGCCGATTTCCTACCGAAGGTCGTTGGTTCTCGGGGTACTTCGGCTTCCTCCAACAATAAAAACTGGCCGCCGCGAAAGAGCCAAAATGTGCTGAAAACGACGTAAAATCCCAACAAACAAACAAGCAAATTAATTATTTAATTAATGTGTGTATGAAACACTTTTCATCAGAATTAAAACTTCGATAAACCACAATTTATAGAAAGATAAAACAACCACATAATCCGAACTGTCAAGGTACAGGGAAGATGAGCATTATGTAAAAAAGGACTTAAAATGGTAGTGAATAAAAATGTTTCTTGAAACTTTTATGAAAAGGAAGACGCAAGAAATCCAAATATCAATCCCAACTTTTATTTAATAGAATACTGTTGTTTAAAATCAGTATAGCAACAATTCAACTATCAAACATTTAGGTTATCAATTGTGCAAAGCCAGCTGTCATATTTCCCGAACTATTCATCATGAACTTTATTAGTACACTTGAGTTTCTGATTTTTTTAAGTACTAAAATCAGACAAAAGAAAGACCCTTTTTAAATTTTGCTTCTCCCATTGATTATATGGTAAAGGGTCTATAGCAAACATTCTACAACACAGTGTGTGAACTAAATGGCATTTAAAAAATAATAGACCGACAACCTTGAAAAAATAGTCTAGTCTTTGGACAGGCACTTTAGTCGGAGAATAAGACCTGGTTCATATTAATTGATAAGGCAATTTGATAGTACTTCAGGGTATCAAAGTACACCGCATGTGAACTGTTATCTTTATAGTATCATAGTAATGAAGTACCGTTTGAATGTCTCAACTTATTTCAAAATATAACTGACCGGATAAAAAAAAAATTTGAGATGCATTTTAATTTTTTAAGTCTATTGAAAATGGGACGAAATATTCAGGATATAAGAGAAATCTCCGACTGTCATTAAGTATCATGCGCACAAATGCTCCTTGACTTCGTACATGGGGCTACATGCCGTAACAATGCAATTACTGCGAATACAGGGGTGGGTTACATTAGGGGAAGTCATCTTTCCGTGTTAAAAACTAGAGGCTCCCGGGAGCCTGTGTTGCTAACCTGGATTCAATATGCGTTAAAAGTAGTAACTGAAAGTCTTCTTCCAATTGGTTGGTGATTGGGATCAATAGACATTTTTTTTTTATATTGGAACATCTACATGTAGATACCAGTGTTAAAAAATTGGTTTAAACTGGATCGTTTTACAGAAGACTTTACATCCGTTTAGGCATTCAGGTGACATCTTAGTTGACAATCTTGGCCATATGATAAATATCTTTTTGGCCAAGTTCGGTTCCCTTTTACTCAGAAGGTTCAAGGTAAATAATTATGATGGGTATTGTGTTTAAGCAAGTGTAGTTGTAGAAGCCTTCTAGGTAGGTGGTCAGTGTCATCAGACACAGTTATTAAAAGGATCATGGTCGGCAGTCTGATTTATCAGACAATTCTGAACGGGCTACCACCTAAGGACCACATCCTTCCAGATAAATTCCTACTGCCTCACGTTGGTTTCAAACAAGAAGCTTTTAAATTGAATTTTCCTATATAGTCTAATGTTCAAAGAATAACTGCTTTAGTGGCCGCATGTTATCAGACACAATTCTGAAAGAGGACCAACTAAAACCATTGCTGCCAACTTGGATACAAATGGCTCAGTGATATCAGACAAGTTTGAAAGAGGACCACCTAATGACCCATGCTGTCATGTTTAGTTCTGTCAAAATCAGTCACTGTCATTTAAGAGAAGAAGATTTTGAGAGAATTTTTCCATCGGGTAAAACTGAGTTCTGCTGTGGCAGCAATCTTGGATGTTGGAACAGTTCATTAGCACGCATTTTTTATAAAGGACACTGCTGCCAAATTTGGTTTAAACAGGCAAAGTGGTTTCAAACTACATGATTATTAATTGAATCTTCCAATGGAGCCCTGTCTGAAACTAATTTCAGCTGTTGGGGTCATCTTGGTCGACTGTCCTAGTCTTAAGTGATATTTCTGAAAGACTATTGTTACCGGTTATGCTTTCAATTAGCTCAGTGGTTTAGACATGAAATTTTATAATGGATTTCCACATAGGGTTCTTTGTTAAACTAACTTACTGCTGCGAAGTCTGGTTCTAATTGGCCATGTGGTTTCAGACAAGAAATTTTTTAATGAATTTTGCCACAGGGTCCTAGCTCAGTTGCTAGTATTTTGATATTAGCCCGAAATTGATACTTTAAATTTACTGTCACAAAATTGTAAAAAATTTTGAAAACAAAGCCGAAGTATTTTCCTCGTGCATAGCTCTGTCCTTAGATAGTTTTGGTTTTACCCCTTTTGGTCATTTTTGGTATCTTTGAATTTGCTCTTCAACCTTTTGGACTGTTTGTTTTGTATTTCAACATTTTAGGCCTTAAGCACAAATGACGAGTCGTAAATCGACGAAATGTGCATCAAAATTGGTATCAAAGAATTATGTTAAGCTAAGGTTGGCTGTGCTGTCATCTTGATTGACAGTCTGGGTCATCAGACACAATTCTGAAAGAAGACCACATAAGGACAATTGCTGCCAACTTTAGTTCCAGTTCAATCTAATTAAAAACCGATCTCTGATCGCTCCCGTTTTCTGATATGTCGCGTGGGAGATCTAACGAAATCCGCTTTGAGGTCACATGTGAGTGAACTGGAACTTATGAATTTATAATGACATGCAAATGAGTTGACTTCCTATCAGTAAGCCAATCAAAAAAGTTTATGAATTCTGGGGACTGACGATTTCTTCGTAATCAACTTACAAGATCGCGTAAGCCGCAATTTCATTGGTCGAACAGGACACACCTACGAGGTCACTCACATGTGACCTCAAAGCGGGTTTCGTTAGATCTCCCACGCGACATATCAGAAAACGGGAGCGATGAGAGATCGGTTTTTAATTAGATTGGTTCCAGTTGGATATATAAATGGTTTTAGAAATGACCATGAAAATACAATGACCTAACTTTGAATTTGTAACTGTGTGAAAAATCTTTGCTGTTTTGTTGCATGTTGCCTTGTATGGAGAGGATATTTATAGGCATTAACATGCTATCCAATCCATTAAGATCTATTTATCTGGATAAAATATGTTTAAATTAAATTGTGATCTTGACCTTTGATCAAGTGAAAAAAAATTGTACATTTCTACCCCTTTACCAATGTCAAACATATATCAAGTTTTGGGTTTTAATTGAAAATGAGGTGCTAATACCTAAAACTTTGAATTTAAAGCTACATGTATATTCCCATACAATGACTTCTATACAAAATTTGGTTACAATTACATTTGTAAATAATTTGTGTTTCAGTTAATGAGCATAAATCCACAAATTGTACATATTCTACTCTATTTAAAGCCATTGTAACATTTACCTTTGACAGTCACCTAAAAATAAATATAGTCGCTCCCGTAACGGTATGGTTTTCCTCTGATATAGAGACGTTCCAGTTTATTTAAAGAAATCAGCTGTTGATGCCTGCCCAAATTTTATCAGATTATTGATTATTAATAAGTCCACTCAACCTTTAGTATAATTAACTAGAGGCCTGCATCTCTCACCTAGATTTAACTTTTCACCTTGAGCAGTACACAAAATTTAAGTGTTACAGTCAATTTGGCTAGTTTTTCTATAGGGTTCTATGTTAAACTAAGTTCAGCTGTGGCAGCCATCTTGGTTGACAATCCAGGTCAATGGACACATTTCTAAAAGAGAACCATCTAAGGACCATTACTGCTATGTCTTGTTCCAACTGGCTTAGTGGTTTCAGACAAGATTTTTAAATGAATTTTCCCATAGGGTCCTATATAAAAATAAGTTCGGCTGTGGTGGCCATCTTGGTTCACAATCCACAAAATCGGACACAATTCTGAAAGAGGACCATCTAAGAACCAATACTGCCAAACTTAGTTCCAATTGGCTCAGTAGTTTCAGATGAGAAGATTTTGAGTGAATTTACAATAGGGTCACGGCTATGTTAAACTAAGTTCGACTGTGAAGGCCATCTTGGTTCACAGTCCACGAAATCGGACATATTTCTGAAAGAGGACCTCCTAAGAACCATTGCTGGCCAAGTAATTTCAGACAAGATTTTTCAATGAATTTTCCCATAGGGCTCTATGTTAAGTTCGGTTGTGGCGGCCATCTTGGTTGATAGTCGGGGTCATTAGACACAATTCTGAAAAAGGACCATCTAAGGACCATTGCTACCAATTCTACTTCTAATTGGCTTAGTGGTTTCAGACAAGAAGATTTTTGAGTGAATTTCCCATAGGGTCCTATTTTAAACTAAGTTTGGTTGTGGTGGGCATCTTGGTTGACAGTCCACGCCATCCGACACAAGTCTGAAAGAGGATCATCTAAGGACCATTGCTGGTTCAAATTGGTCAAGTGGTTTCAGACGAGAAGATTTTCAATGAATTTTCCCATAAGGCCCTATGTTAAACTAAGTTTGGCTTTGGCGGCCATCTTGGTTAACAGTCCGGGTTATCGGACATAATTCTGAAAGTAACTTCTTAAGGACCATTACTACCAGGTTTGGTTCCAATTGCCCTTAGTTTCTTTTAATGAAGATTTTTGAAATTCATCCCATCTTTTTTCTATTTTTAGTAACAGCATATGGGTTGGAAGTCAGGGATGGTGGATATAATTTGGAAGGGGGCCACTGAAGGACAATTCTACCAAAGTTTGTTCCCAATTTTCCCAGTGGTTTCAGAGGAAAAGATCTTCAAAGGAAAGTTTAAGCCAAACAACATCTTTAAAGGGCAAAAACTCCTATAAGGGATCAATCAATGATTTTGGTCATGATTGGTCAATATTCAAGATTATAACCTAAAACTGCAAAATTTCCTTAAAATTTACAATTCAGGGGCAATTACCCAACAAAGGGTTGACCTATTCATCTGAAAATTTCATGGCAGGTAGATCTTGACACCTGATGAACATTTTTACCACATGTCAGTTTTGCTCTAAATGCTTTAGTTATTGAGATATAAGATAACAATAGTGGGCACACAAAAATTTCTCGCTTGTCGTGTATTTCTAATGAAAGTAAATGCTATCAGACATACATTATAAATTTTAAGCTGTAAATAATGAGAAAATGAGGTCAATGTCAGAAGACACCTGCCAGTTGGACATGTACACCTTACAATCCTTCCATACACCAAATATAGTAGACCTATTGCATACAGTATTCAAAAAACAGGCCAAAACGCAAAAACTTAAATATAACCACTGAACCATGAAAATGAGGTCAAGGTCAGATGACACCTGCCAGTTGGACATGTACACCTACAATCCTTCCATACACCAAATATAGTAGACCTATTGCATACAGTATTCGAAAAACAGGCCAAAACGCAAAAACTTAAATATAACCACTGAACCATGAAAATGAGGTCAAGGTCAGATGACACCTGCCAGTTGGACATGTACACCTACAATCCTTCCATACACCAAATATAGTAGACCTATTGCATACAGTATTCGAAAAACAGGCCAAAACGCAAAAACTTAAATATAACCATTGAACCATGAAAATGAGGTCAAGGTCAGATGACACCTGCCAGTTGGACATGTACACCTGACAATCCTTCCATACACCAAATGTAGTAGACCTATTGCATACAGTATTCAAAAAACAGGCCAAAACGCAAAAACTTAAATATAACCACTGAACCATGAAAATGAGGCAAGGTTAGATGACACCTGCCAATTGGACATGTACACCTTACAATCCTTCCATACACCAAATATACTAGACCTATTGCTTATAGTATCTGAGATATGGACTTGACCACCAAAACTTTACCTTGTTCACTGATCCTTGAAATGGGGTCGAGGTCAATTGAAAACTGTCTGACAGGGATGAGGACCTTGTAAGGTACGCACATACCAAATATAGTTACCCTATACTCATAATAAGAGAGAAATTAACATTACAAAAAACTTTTTTTTAAGTAGTCACTGAACCATGAAAATGAGGTCAAGGACAATGTACATATGACAGACGGAAACTTCGTAACATAAGGCATCTATATACAAAGTATAAAGCATTCAGGTCTTCCACCTTCTAAAATATAAAGCTTTTAAGAAGTTAGTTAACGCAGCCGGATCACTATCCCTATGTCTAGCTTTCTGCGACTTAAGTTGCAGGCTCGACAAAAACTGCAGTTTACCCCTACGTTCTGTTTTAGCCATGTTGGCCATGTCAACCATGCAGGGTCATCGGACATATTTTTTAAACTAGATACCCTTAGGATGCTTGTGGCCAAGTTTGGTTCCATTTGGCCCAGTAGTTTCAGAAGAGAGAATTTTTGAAAAAGTGATGAGAAAAGCTCACTTAACCCTTTGGGTCAGGTGAGCTAAAATACTACAACAAATAGTGAAAAAACAAGTACATCTGGTAAATAGTTGAACAAGTCAACAGATGCTCCCTAAAATTGGATATTGACCTGCATTTCATGGCCAAATCAAAATAAAATTATAATGTGGAAAATTAAACATGTACTTACTGTAATGGTCAATACATGTATTACTAAGGCAGAAGTAGGATAATTAACATGTGTATATTGAGGAAAATATATCATCCACAAAAGTACAGGTATGCTGAATTTTCCTTTTTTCAAGGGTCATAACTCCTCGCAGGTATCAACCACAGTAATGATTATAAAATTTGACCTGCATCATATGGTCAAAATTACTCATTTAAAAGTAGGAAGATCTAGAAATTTTGAGCAGAAATAAAAAAATTTCACCCAGAATGGATCAACTTTGCTGATTCCTCTAATTTCACTGGCCATAACTTCTGAAAGGTACAAATGTTTTAGCTAAAAAAGTGAAAATCAAGCTTGACCTCTATTTTATATATATAAACCTAATCAAAGGCTTTTTGTATCGTTTTTCAGTATTACAATTGTGATATTAGTAGCAGGCAATGTCAGAGGCTTTCCCAACTTCATTTAACTTTTGAAATTCTGTTGTATTCTGAGCTGAAAAGTGTGTCTTTTTCCAAAAAGTACTGTAAAATTCACAATACATCAACATTTTCAACAGTATGTTTGTGAATTGTTGAAATTTTAGAATGTTTAAAGTTCTCTGGAACTTATACAAAAGTTAAATTAAACAATGAAATATCGCCATTCACAACATGATGTTCAATTCCAACCAAATATCACTCAAGAAGCTGTGTAACAGTGACCCCTCAAATTTGAAGACTACTTTATATTCAGTTATACTCATTCGAAACTAGACAAATTTCACACTCAAATTACCATCAGGAAAAAGTTAATTTTTCTGATTTTCCTAATCTAAAGGGCCATAACTCTTGAATGGTATCACTTAAGCTTATGACAATCAAATCTGACCTGAATATGTTTTCAACCAAAAGAAAATAGTTTCCAGCAGATGGCCAAACCTTCATAGGATTTTTTGGTATGAAAAATTTTAAATAAGTCTTCTTAATATATCCAAAATCATTCATCTTAATGACATTTAAAAAAAACCTTTTCAATATCAATTCCTAAGTACACTTTTAAAATGTTTAATACTTTACTGGTGATAATATTATAAGTGGTTTGAATATTATAATAAAGCTTCCAAATAACAGGATTAAAATTTATTTTAAAGTCCTAACTATACTGTCAAACGTCATAAAACCATTGATATAATTTCCATGCACATAAGCCACAAGATGTAGCTGCTACTATGTTCTGCAGCCATTTCCGTGGAGTGTCATCTCGTCTAATTAAAACAACTGGATTAGTGCTCGACAAGTCGTATAATGGCAGTCTTTCCAGACATCTTGTGTTACTTTCAATTTGATATTTGCAGCAAGGATCACCTGACGACAGTGCATACAGTCCAGCACAAAGTACACTAACAAACCCTAAAGGAATGTATATGAAACCTCTGTCTTCTCTCACATACATAAACACTAATGATGTTACGCCAGACACAACAGACACTTTGTGGAAAAAATTTCCGACTCGAATCCACCTTGCAGTCAGTTCTCCCAACGACTGTGGTTCAATTACAATATACTTTGCCTTGGACTCCAATGCTATTTGAAGTTCTAATTCAGCTTGGTCAGCGTCATCTGGGTCTCTGATGATCACATGTTTTGGCGGACTTTGACTGAAAATCAAAAACAGAAAAATTTGAATAGTTATTTTGTAAATACATGTAATATCCCTTCCAATGGCCAATGACCATAACAAATTTTACATACCAGGTAACCAAATAACAGACAATTCTCTTAATTTCACAACACTGAGGATCTTGATCTTTCTATAAGATGATGTGACCATGAGGTTTTTGTTCTTTTTTTAAAACCTTACACCAATTTCAACATACAGAACAACGATATATCCCTGTTCATAGACTTTTTGTATTGTGTTACAGTATTATAATAGTACATAATTAGTAAATTTCCATTGATACCAAGTTTGATGCAAAGGTATATATGTATACACATTTCATTGAGTTTTACTGTAGGCCTAAAATATTAAAAGCCCAAACAATAATCCAAAACATTAAAGAGCACCTTAAATGCCAAAATGATCAAAAAAAGTACAACCAAACCACCTAAGGACAGAGAAGGGTTAAATTATGTCGAACTGAAAAATTTACATTAAGTATGTTTTTTCAAAATACAATGAAAAACTCTCAATATTTCAAAACTTTCAATTTTGTATGATTGGTGAATTTTAGAATGTTTTCTGGAACTTATACGAAAGTGCAATTACATACTGAAACATTGACAATTACAATTTGGTGTTCGATTCCAATTAAATATTAGTCCATAACAACAAGTATTGTATTAGCGAGATCTTTTGTGATTTTCAAGTCAAATTTCTATATTCAAAAAGAAATGCATTACGCAACAATCTGTCATATAAATATATTAAGTTTCCACATTTGAAGAATAGATTTAATTACAATGTAGTATTAATCACAGAAATAAATATTTTCACAAAGACCATATAAGAAACAAGAGGCTCCAAGCAGCTTGTATTGCTCACCTGAATTTTATTTGCAGCCTTCAGACAGAATAAATTATTTTTACTATGGCCATCTGGGACATGGATTTAATTCTTAAAGAGAACCACCTAAGGACCATTCCTGCCAACTTTAGTACCAATTCACTTAGTGGTATCAAATATGAAGATCTTAAAGTGATTTTTCCTATAGGGTCCTATTTTAAACTAAATTTGTCTGTGGAAGCCATTTTGGATTACCTATATTGCTCTGAACAATAACTACCTAAGGACTAATGCTGCCAGGTTTGCCTAAAAGGAATACATGATGAATTTAAAGTGAAGTTTTTCCCATAGAGTCCTATGTTAAACATGTGGAGACCATTTTTAAAGGTGTTGTAGGTCATCGAATGCACTTCTAATTGGGGTACAATGCTATAGCCCAGTTGGGGTACCTAGAGACTTTTTTTAGTTCTTATTCTTTTACCATGTATTCACACAGCTTTTTTCTTTAATAAATCTTGAGGCCAAATAAGCTGACATGAAAATACAACACACACTAGACACGATTTATTTGCATTTAAAAGCAATAAAGCAACATTTGAAAGCTGTTATACCCATTTTAGAAGCAAAATAAACACTTAAATACTTTCATTTATATTGATAATCTTTGACTTGGGGCAAATAATATTACAATAGGTCTGTATTTGAATTCCCTTTCAATCCATTCTTTAAAAAACATTTTTGAGAAAAATTATGTGACATAAAAAGTATTTATACACGTTATATTTCAAAGTTGCTACTTTTAATTTTACACTGTGCAAGGAGAGCTAACCCACTTTCTTTTTTCAAAAAATTATTTGAAAAATAAGTGCACAAAAACTAAATAATGATAATTGTACAGATTAAAATGTATTAAATACAAAGAATAGTGTTTGTTCTTTTAATATTTATTGTTGTCAGTACAAGGAAATACATGTAAAGGAGTACATTTACACAGGGGGCTTTATGTTTCAACAGATTGTGTTTAAACACAGTAACCTATTAGTGTGTCATTTTCATAGTTTTCAGGGGTTGACTTAAGAATGTAGCAGCAACAGGGCCAGTTGCTTGAAGAATTTAGACACTGGCCCTTCAAATAGGCAGCTGGCCAACAGCTTTCTTTTGCATCTAGAGACTGATAGTGAATCCTTTAAATGCAAAAGAAAGTAAGAAGATTGTTCAAACAGAAATAAAGTTATTGCCACACCACTAATAAGGGTGGTGCCACTATTAAGGTGATTTATCACAGTAACCCTTTTGACTGTTGCATTTGATAACATAACATTTGTGGGATTCAGACTTTTCATGTTGATTTATACTATCTTTCTTATAATTAGTGCAACCGGTTATAAATGTCCCGACCTTCTCTTAGGTTTTACAAATTTTACAAAACATTCCGTCTGGGCCATTATCTAACCACGTATACTGAGTTTTCCATGACAACAGGAATCCACATATTCGCTTCTCATTCTCATACACTTGGTGTTTCAGCTTCATCTCTTCTTTGGTAGGACAACCCCGTTTTACACCTTTATTAAGGTCTTTCCCACTACTTTAATTTGAGACCAAAGTCGAATGGCTACTGGCAGCCATTTTCAAAATGGCCGCCATCATAATATGTTTTTTAAAATAACTTTTAACCCGTTAAAGATAGTATAGACAATATGTGAACAAAAAAAGACCGCAAGGAAAAAACCTACAATTTGAGTCCAAGAAGTGTATGATTCGGTTGAACAGTTTCAAAATGGCGGTCAAAACAAGTTTCGCAAAACATGTTTTTTGCCAATAACTTGAAAACCGTATTAGATAGTATAGTAAACATGTATACTTAAATGAATCAGTATGCAAAGACCTACAATTTGAGTCAAAGGTCAAAGGTCATGGGTCAAGGTCATTCCATAGCAACAAGGTAACGTTAATGAAAAGTCCATAGCAACCATATGTATTCTTAACCAACACTACCTTCTGAGTTTAGAATTAAGTTTTATAACCGGAAGTGACCTTCTGTCCATAGCAACCGACAAAGTCCTTAACAACCATACTTTTTCTGACACTAGGCCCCTTGATCTTTATTCTGGAACCTATATGATAACTATTGGCAACATTTTATCGTAAAACATAATGACTCAATTGTCTTAAGTATTTGTATAGGACACCATAACACTAACTAGAGACGGGGAAAGACCTCACATTTGTTCTCTGAACAAATGACTTTTTAATTATTGATTAAATTCATGAGAAAACACTCTATGTTAAAACATGGGCACTGCCATTAAACTAAATTTAGTACGACCAATCAGGGCACGTTTCTTAAAAACAACAGAACCGTGTATCGTATCAACGATTTTGATTGAGCGTTATTTTAGACGGGTTATTTGCAGTCACGATAATTGATTGGGGAACCCTGAAATTGCCGAATTCGTTCGGATTTCGGAAAATTAAAACTGGCCCGATGGGCCAGTGGGGTATAATTTTAACTGGCCCTGCGCAATATTTACTGGCCACGGGCCACCGCTTACGTCGACCCCTGGATTTAAGTATTTAACAGATCATATACCTGTTGTGTTATATTTAACAAATAATTTCTGTATGCGGGCAAAACATTTATGAACAAGAGCGTGTTGTCATCCAAAACCCCAATTATGGTATACATGTAACATTATATCCCAATTTAGGTATACTGTTATACCAGTCTTTACGAAATTGTTTTACGGTTTGTCTGACCGAAACCCAAATTTGGCATTTTGCTCCTGGTATACTGGGATCTCACTGTATCACGGTACTTATTTTTTCAAGTTGGTGTCAAAATTACATTGAAATAATGTTGGAAGTGTGATACAGTGGGAACAGAGTATATATGTTCAACTAATGAATCTCATATTTTTTGTCTGACCACAGGGACTCAATCCTATTGTTTTTTTCTGTATTTAACAACATTCGAGACTGGGGCAGCCCTGATTTACAATGTTCTGATATAGTACATCGGGTACCCCCAGTCTCGAATGTTGTTAAATACCCAAAATACCCGGTGCTGCTGTGGGCTGACCGACTGGATTTTTGTCTGACATTTGATTGGTCAGAGAGCATTTCATAATGACTGTTATACCCAAATCCAGATATACCGTTATACTTCAATTATATTAGTGTTCTAATGTCTAATTGGGTACAGTCGTAAGGATTGCTCTCAACCTGAAAAGGGTGGGGGGGGGGGGGGGGGGGGGGGGTTGTGGCCTATGTTGGTGGCCAATTTAGGCAAATAGTACTGTATAGATTTTTGTGTGCTTCATACAAGAGGAAACTGTTGATCAAAATAACAATTTCGCTGCTACATTGATAAATGTGTTGTACTATATTGAAAGGCATCAGAAGTAGAAGACTGTCAGATTTCTACCTTAAAATTTCCGCCATTTCTTTTAATATTATCTCCCTTTGTTTATTTAACGGGAGACAATCCACTCTAATCCAGTGGGTTTTATCAGAAGGGGGGGGGTGTCTTTTTTCCAGGTAGGAATAATTTGAAATATTTTTGACCGTTTAAAAATTCAGAGATTTTTTTGGGGGGAAAAAGTGGGGGTTTATGGCATTTTTTGGTGTCATATCCAACTATAGAAGTCATCACGTGACTTTGGTGACGTCACACATCACCTATACCATGCCCAAGTAAATTGTATAGAAATGCACTTGGGCGATCAGGAATCGATAAAATAAACTAAGTTTAGTTCGTGCTGAAAAAATTTTGGTGCTATGTAGTATTTCCTCATATATTAAGAAATATATTTATGCTATTTGGAAACGATTAAATTTTTATCTTATCCCTTCCAAATGCTTTTGAAAATTTTGTATTATTTTCCCGTTAAGTCCATATTGTTAAATCATCTAACTCCGATAAATAGGCTTTTTTGTCGTTTTTAACATAAAATTGCGATTTAACCAAAACTGATGGAAAAATTTTGGTGCTATGTGCTAATTAATACATTTATAAATCTTTGAAATATCGTAAATGCAATAGTTTAATTTTTTATTATATCCCTTCCAAATTGATTTGAAAATTAGCTATTTTCGGAAAATCTGTTATTATTTTTCAAGATGGCGACGATGACCGAAAATGCCACTAGGCGCGAAAATACAAACATTTAATGATTTTCAATTTCATATTTGCATCGAAACAAATGCTTATGTTTGAAATATAAAGTATATATATATATATATAAATAGCTGACATAACTTATAAATAAGTGTATAGTTTCCAATTGCACTGCATATTAACTTATCCTCGCCAAAGGTGATATAGATTATGAAAAAAATCGCACCTTTGCCAGTATTAATATATCATTTCATACAGACATCATTTCTTTTCAATCGAGGATTTTATTATATAATGTTTGTGATGAAGTTATAATAAAAAGGGGGGATATGCATACTATAGATACTGATATATTACTAGAGACATATTGTTTTATGTCTCGGATGTTACTAATAAAGTATATCCGTTGGTCTTCATATATCATATGTTTTAGTAAAACCTTCATAACTTTTCGAAATATTGTAATAGCAATAGTTTATATTTTGATTATGTCCCTTCCAAATTGATTTGAAAATTAGCTATTTTGAAATGTGTTATTTTTTACTATTATTATTCAAGATGGCGCCCATCCTAATCAGCTTCTACCTTGCCATAACAAAGTAAATATATATACGAGTAAAAATATTATATGTCAAATGTTAAATATATAAATACCAAAAAGATAAATTATTAATTTAAAATAAATTAAAATGTTACTTATCTGACATTTGAAATTATATTTCATGACTGCATTCTTTGTGATCCCCCCTTAAACACACACACACACCTCTTTATTAAAATGTTGCATTAATTATCAAAAAATGTGGCGTTAAAAATGAAATCACGTTGTTTTTGGTCAGCAAACGGTTTACCTGTATACATACAATGTACCTGTGTACCTTAATTAACGGTTGGAACAATAAACATCCGGACAGTCAAGGTACAATATACATGTCAAATCGTTAATTAGTTATAATTACCTGAAACACACAGCATGTTAATTGCGCATAATAAATTTCTTCAGATAAAACTCAAATAAATTTTACCAAAAAAAAAAAAAATCGCTTTTCTCGCGGCTTAAAAAATTAAAAAAAACTTGCATCATTACCCTTTATCACGTGTAATTATATGTACTTGTGACAGTTTATATAAATTGGTGATAAATTTCATATTATTAATTATTGTCACAATTTCATATATTGAAAATATAATCCATGTGAAATGGTTCTACATCTTTCAAATAAAAAGTTTTTTAAAGTGAAGATGTGGAGAACGTGCTATAATCAATAGAGTTATCGAAGTACGATGAATGCCTGGCATGAACGGGACCAGTAGATTCCCGATATTGGGTAACCAGTTAATAAGTCTAAACAGAGTTACCTAACATAATTATGACCGATATAGCTGCATATGCAAAATTTGCAAGTATTTCATGTATTTTGGGGTTGAATTTTAGCATGTTAAGCTATGAGTGGCGGATCATGTCATTGCTGTTCAAGTTAAATTACATGTATCTTGAAATTCGGCGTTTACAGGTCTCTGAAATTATAATACTTATACCGCTTAGAATTAGTATTGGTGTTTAGAAAAGTTTTTATAAGAAAGAAAAATCAGCTGTGTAACACAGATGCAAGCCTATGAAAGGCCCTTCATGTCAGAAACGGTATAAACTAACGCGTTAACATTTAACGTGATAAATGTCATTTTAACGCGTTAAATCCTGTTTGAACGCGTAAAACGATAAGTTTATCGCGATAAATAAATTCCCTTTTTTAACGCGTTAAAACCGTCTTTAACGCGTTAAACTTTAACGCGTTAGATAGCAAAATATGCTATCGCGTTAAATCTAAGACTTAAATTCATTTATATCACAATTGAAATGTTTATCGCGATAAAAAAGTATACAGAAGCCAGTAATTTACATCAGGTAAAATATTTTTATCGCGTTAAATATTCTTTTATCGCGTTAAACATTCTTTTAACGCGTTAAACATACTTTTATCGCGTTAAATATTCGTTTATCGCGTTAAATATATTTTTAACGCGTTAAATATACAGTTAATATTTGTTATGTGCATGTTTTAGTTTTTTGTCCAGGTCGAGACCCCTTCTTGTACATTATTATTATATATGAAAAGTAAATTTAGGCTTTTGTTTGTAATATTATCTCTGTGTCGTCAATTTCGAAATGAAAGTCAAGATAGGAATTACATGTTAAATTTAAAAAAAAATATTATGAAGTGGTTACATATCTGATTTTAACAAACTAGACATCAAAAGACTCAATTTACGGAAATTATCAGTATTAAAGAAAATTCAAACCCGATAGAAACAGAGAGGTTTATTCTTTGTATTGCACATATAGTAGATGTTCTTAGTTAAAATTAGTTTTCTCTTTCGTAATTTTTTGTGAGTGCACCTTATTTTAAATAATTTTGGTTTTCGGTATTCAAAAAAGATTCTGTTCTAATACTACCGTTTAGAAGCAACTCCTTGAAATACGTATATAGCATACCATAAATTTACAATAACTAAGATAAGTATCTTTGAACTGTTATTTTTTTATGCTTATGCTCTGAAATTTTCTGTTTGTCATGTATTATTGTAAACTTTCACGTCATTGGATCATATTTGATGTCTGAGCAAATGAGAGGAGCTTGCCAATATGCTTTCTGTCATGATTTATTTCTTTTAAAATACATTTGTGTAATTTAAAATTATCAATAAAAGAACAGAGACATACTGCATTTGCAAGTTGTTTGATTGGTTACCTTACATGTATTTTTGTTTTGTTTTGAAAGTTAGTAATGAAGAAAATGAGTGGACCAAAATAAGGGTCGAATTTAGGTTGTATATGATAGGGCTGTAAATTAATTTAAATTGAAACATGTAGGCCATTAATTGCCACCTATTGCCTATTGTGGCGGACTGGCCAGGCAAAAAAAGTATTTAGACTATTAAAAAACGTATAGATAACACAAATACCGGCCGGGTCAAACATAAAGAAGCTCACCTTTGACATGAATGGCAAGGTGTATTTGATTTTTATTATATTAGTTATCACCGAGTGATAATTTATAATAATTTATTTAATTCTACATGGTCTCTGAGCATCAAAATGCATGAAAACTCTCACAACTTTCTGTTTGTTTCGATGAGAGGGAACTAACTATTCCAATGATTGATTTGTTGAATAGCGATCAAAGTTATGATATCTATCACATGAAAAGAGGGGTCCATCAAATTTCTTGATAACATGGTTGCGGTCTTTCATCGTCAATTTTTGGAAATGTTTACAATTAAAATATTCTGGACCAACCAGTCACAGAAGGGGTATTAGGATAACTCTTTTCATGTGATGGGTAGTCAACTCGACTTTGATCGCACTTCCACAAATCTAATATGAACTTTGTAGGTACATAATATGAATACTAACATGCATTTTTGCTGACACAAAATATTTCTTAAATCGTTATAAGCCATTTTTTGCATCCCTTGATATCACTGTGAAACGTAGTAAACTAAACTGGAAAAGGACGAAATGGCAGGATAAAGCACTTAAATCTGTTCAGCTTCTGGTGTCCTTGACGGACTCTAGACTAGAAAAAAACCAGTTTTCAGCTAAAAAAATTACAAAAAATTGTAATATTTTGAAGTTTAATGAACTTATGAATACAACAAAGCAATCCAAACTTAAAAAAACTGTGCAAGTTTATTAGAGTGATGGATGATAAAATGGTTTCTCTCAATTAACCACCCACTTTTTTCATCCTATTTTCCCTCTTACCTCACTAATCATCGGATTTATTCTAACATGTGTATATATCCATGTATCATATATTGTATATTGTATTTATTTTATTTCCTCAACATTTATAACATTAATATTATTATTGTATATGTCTATGTTCCATGTCCCGCCTTATTTACTGCCTCCTTTTAAACAAGTGGTAATTTATGGCCCTGCACATGAAACAACACGTATGACCTCTTGATTACGGAAGCGTATAGGTATCTTTTTTTGTTGTTGTTGCTATTGACTTGTTGCGTTATATCATACTTATCGATATATTTTATGTCGACTTGTGTGGCGATACCGCAATAAGTTATGAAAAATATTTGCGAAATATTGTGTTATATCAAAACAATGCGATATAAAAAATATTGACTTGAAGTAGATGCCAATATATTTATGTCGATACAAATTATAATCGAATTTAATTATATCGATTAAAAATGACAATCAATTTATCAAATATATTTATCTCAATATTTCGAAAACAATACCGCTATATGTTTCTTATATTACGATATATCGATATACTAGAAAATGATTTGTTGCGTTATTTCGACATATATCAATTTTAATATTATACAATTATCACCCTTGTTGGTGTGTGACCCGACGGTTTGTCTCCCAGAGGAAAGTAAGGTTACCCGAGGGCTTGCCCGAGGGTGACCTTAATTTCCGAGGGGAGACAAACCGTTGGGTCACACACCAACAAGGGTGATAACTGTTATATTATATCGAATATTCAACTTTCGACAGCACTCGAAATTTTCCGTTTAGGGGACGACCATTTGATATTCTGATGGGGGCCAGGAGGATTTTGAAAATAAATAACTCGGCCTTGATAATAACAAAAATAAATGGTTTGTTCTGTGGTAGTTTGAAAATAAATAACCTCACCTACAATGTATTGAAAATAAATAACTCGGCAGGTCTTTTAAACCATTTTATAAATGCATGTTTTAACCCTTTCCAGGCGTATGATGCCTCAATCTAATTAAAAACCGACCTCTCATCGCTCCCGTTTTCTGATATGTCGCGTGGGAGATCTAACGAAATCCGCTTTGAGGTCACATGTGAGTGAACTGGAACTTATGAATTTATAATGACATGCAAATGAGTTGACTTCCTATCAGTAAGCCAATCAAAAAAGTTTATGAATTCTGGGGACTGACGATTTCTTCGTTAATAAAAATGATCAACTTACAAGATCGCCTAAGCGGCAATTTCATTGGTCGAACAGGACACACCTACGAGGTCACTCACATGTGACCTCAAAGCGGGTTTCGTTAGATCTCCCACGCGACATATCAGAAAACGGGAACGATGAGAGATTGGTTTTTAATTAGATTGATGATGCCTCAATGCATCATGGCCCTTTCCAGCCATTTGTATGCCCGTAATCCTCTCCACTGATATCTGGATACACTTTTTTGGTCTTGATTGCAAGACAAACATTATAGCTACAGAAGCAGTAACATTTGGGACCCAAATTCACATGTATGAATTAACAGTACCATGCAGAATACCCTTGGTGCCATCATTTGTCACAAAGGGTGAATTAAGAGGGAGGGGTAGGCTGCCTTTTGGGCCCCAAATGGAATATTGTGGTTTGGGAAAATTTTACTAATGAGCTGTACTGGAACAGCAAGGGTCATTTAATACCTCAAAAAAAAGCCCTCGAGTGACCTTACTTTCCTCTGGGAGACACTTGTTGGTGTGTGACCCAACGGTTTGTCTCCCCTCGGAAATTAAGGTCACCCTCGGGCAAGCCCTCGGGAGACCTTACTTTCCTCTGGGAGACAAACCGTCGAGTCACACACCAACAAGGGGGATAATTGTATAATATTAAAATCGATATATGTCGAAATAACGCAACAAATCATTTTCTAGTATATCGATATATCGTAATATAAGAAACATATAGCGGTATTGTTCTCGAAATATTGAGATAAATATATTTGATAAATTGATTGTCATTTTTAATCGATATAATTAAATTCGATTATAATTTGTATCGACATAAATATATTGGCATCCACTTCAAGTCAATATTTTTTATATCGCATTGTTTTGATATAACACAATATTTCGCAATATTTTTCATAACTTATTGCGGTATCGCCACAAAAGTCGACATAAAATATATCGATAAGTATGATATAACGCAACAAGTCAATAGCAACAACAACAAAAAAAGATACCTATACGCTTCCGTATTAACGCGTTAGATAGCAAAATATGCTATCGCGTTAAAATCTAAGACTTAAATTCATTTATATCACAATTGAAATGTTTATCGCGATAAAAAAAGTATACAGAAGCCAGTAATTTACATCAGGTAAAATATTTTTATCGCGTTAAATATTCTTTTATCGCGTTGAACATTCTTTTATCGCGTTAAATATTCGTTTATCGCGTTAAATATACTTTTAACGCGTAAAATATACACTTAATATTTGTTATGCGCATGTTTTAGTTTTTTGTCCAGGTCGAGACCCCTTCTTGTACATTATTATTATATATGAAAAGTAAATTTAGGCTTTTGTTATAAGGTTGCTGTCTTTGTATGTTCAAAACATTTTAGTTCTCTCAACGCTGTAAACTATCAATTGGATCTAACGGTTTTATAATCTAGGTTACCCTTCAACAAATCTACCTGAAATTCAAAATTATAACAATAATAAAATAAACAAGTGTCATATGTATATTATCTCATAACTTCCAAACTGAATACTACATATAAGTCTTCTAAAACGTCTCTAAATAACTAATAACTGAAATCAATTAAAGTATTATATCTGATGTTCTAGACTAAAAGTTCATATTTTACTAAATTTTTTTTAACGCGTTAAATGTATTTTTTAACGCGATAAATAGGTGTTTTAACGCGTTAAAAATATGTCTTAACGCGTTGATATTCTTCTTTAAGACATCAATGGCTAGTCTGCATCAGAATTTGCGACTTAAAATTTACGATCTAAAATTTATTTAAAAGCCGTTAGTGAATGACGCTATAAAATTTATAGCATTTTTCAATTTCTTTTCAATGTTCTTATTTTTAACGCGTTAAATGAGGTTTTATCGCATTAATTTACATTTTATCGCGTTAAACGGGTATTTATCGCGTTAAAATTTTAACGCGTTATTTGATATCGTTTTTGACATAAACGGCCTTTCATATGTCCCATGGAAACAATCTATGAGAATCTTTATCTGGTTGGATATCAGGGATAATCATCGCATATTTTCAATGTGCAATATTATCATGTCAATACATGCTGCAAAGCTCCGCCTTAATGACGCATCCAAATGTGTGTGTGTGTGGGGGGGGGGGGGGGGTGCATCACCATAAAAGGTTTGTTTGTGCACGAGATTTTCTGTGTGTTGTAGAGGGTAATAACAATTACCTCAAAAGGCTTGTTATATAGCCCGCGCTTTTTACTATCCACGCTTTCGTCAAAAACCTGCAAAGTATTTTACTACGTGAAGAAAATAGTAAACAGCACATGCTACAGGTATATGCTACGACAAATAAACACAAGTTTTAAACATTGAAAATATGACGTAATGCGTGCTCAATTTTAACTCTTTTTGTGCAAATTATGGGTGCATTTTTTTCTAACACAAACGATGCAAACGGCTAAGCGCGTATATGTTTTCATCATTTGTTTCTAACATACGTTTGAAAAGTTTACATAAACTTTGACAAACTATGCATTCGCTAAAGATGCGTCTACAGTTTGTCAAACGCTACATTTGTTTCTAACTTCAACCTTGATCTGCACGTGTTTTTTTTTTCCCGTGGTTATTACAAAGATGGAGTTCTGTCAACAGAAAAGGAGGTATGTATTATATATTATTATTGATTTTTCATTAACATGTGGTTTCTGTGAACATATAAACAGCACACAAAAGTGATTTAAAAGAAGATCACTGCCATGTTTTGCAAAATAACAATTTAAGTCTGTTTATCAATGCCATGTGTATGCATAATTGAAAGTTCAAAACAGGTTCAAAAAACACTGATTAAACGATGTATTTGTTTCAACTTTTTTATCGTTTAACAAACGATAACAAACGCTACACAACGTTTACAAAATTTTGGTTAGAAAGAAATCCAACCTATATTTAAAATTTTTTGAAATTTAAATATCTGATGGAAAAGTGATAGATAGACTTATGTTTATGCATATAAAGTTAGAAGTTGAATGAAAGGTTCGGGAAAAAAATTTCTGGAATACATGAAAAGAAATACACGTCTTGTTTGCCTGAATATGAAATTCTATTCACATAGTTTGTAGAAATATTAGGAATAATACCCAAAATAAGTTTTGAAAATGGTCGTCCATCGTCATCGTCGTCGTAAACTTTCCTTTAAAGATCATCTCCTCTGAAAACCACTGGGCCAATTGGAACAAAACTTATCAGGAATGTCCTTAGGTGGTCCTCTTTCAGACTTATATCCGATGACCGCGCCCGTTATCCAAGATGGCCGCCAGAGTCGAACATAGTTTAACATAGGACCCTATGGGAAATTTATTTAAAGATGTTCTTGTCTGAAAGCACTTTGCCAATAGGAACAAAACTAGGCAGCAATGGTCCTTAGGTGGTCCTCTTTCAGAAGTATATTCGATGACCCTATCCATCACCCAAGATGGTCGCCAGAGTCGAACATAGTTTAACATAGGACTCAATGGGAAATTTACTTAAAGATCTTCTTGTATGAAACCACTTGGTCAATTGGAACAAAACTTGGCAGCAATGATCCTTAGTTGGGAAAGTTCACTGAATAATCTTCTTATTTGAAACCAGTGAGCCAATTGGAACTTGACAGCAATGTTCCAGATGCCAGTCAAGATGGACATAGTCCAGGTGAGCGATACAGGCTCTTGGGAGCTCTTAGTTTAAATTATTTTCTGTGCGGTAAAAACAAAAATTTACGGCGAGATATGACAGTATAATCTGTATCCGTGATGTAGAACAACACAGAAATGATCATGCCGAAAATAAGAAGAAATTGAATCCAGTCGTCGAATGTCTGTACATGTGACTGCACAGTCAAGCCTAGTAGTACGCTACTACGATGCGAATTAAAAAATAAAGAATTTTATTCGTAGGAGCGGTGTTGGACGTTACTCCACGAAAAAATATTAAACAGTGGTGGAAATGTGGAAAACAAGCCTTAGGCCAAGAGAGCCCTTAGATTCAACACAGCTGTTGAGTGTCTGTTTATCTGCAGAGTCACTTACGTCACGAATTCTATTGTTATGCCCTTTAACAGGTGAACAATACGGAAATCAGGTGCAACCACAAGCCTTTTATGGTCATAGCCATTACTAGTCATGACCTAGATTTTGACCTTAGCTTGTTATCGAAATTACTCAATAACTGTAAAAGATGGCTGATAACATGTAATGGAGAAAATGTGTGTCTTATAAAGATCTACATTTGTTATACTGGGTCCAAAATTATTGGACCAACCATTATGGACCTAGGGCACCAAAACTGTTTTTCGGGGTCGGAAATGAAGATTTTTTGCTTATATCTCAAACGAGGTTAGAGATAGAAAGAAACTTTGAATCGCAAAAATGTTCAGCATAATACGATCTACAAAGTTAGGTCAAGATCAAATGTCAAAGTCCCTAGCAACGACGTAAAAAACCTTAACAACCATATATTTTTGAACTTAGGCTATGAATAATATAAATATGACATTTTTAATACTGGAAATGAAATTTTTGTCCCTAGCAACGACATATAAGTCCTTAGCAACCACTTTTTTTTAACTTTAAAGGCTATGAATAGTAGATATGACATTTTTAATACTGGAAGTAATATATTCATCCTTAGCAATGACATAAAGATATTTTTGTCCTTAGCAACCACTTGTTATGAACATAAAAACCTTTAGCAACCATATATTTTTGAATTAAGAAGGCTACCAATAGTATAGATATTTATTATTATTCTTTTTCCGTCAAACTTTAAAGACATTTCCCCAAAAAAGTATGCGACATATTGAAATAATATTAGGTATCAAGTATCAGTTGACCGAAAGCCACCTTGTGGTTTGGGCACTATACCGTAACATTTCCTTTATAGCGGTTATCTCCCCTAACTCCGAAAACCTTGTTATCGCTTTTCCTCAAAAATTCTGCCAAACTTAACATTTCCAAAAAATGTATGCAACATGTTGAAATAATATTAGGTACCAATTTTTTTTGGGTCTATTTTATTGATTTCCCAAGAGTTACGCCCCTTGCCAAAAATAGAGGGGCAGGGCCTCTTTGTTGCAAAACTGGAAACGTGAAAAGGAAAGACCTTATCATTTGTGCTAGGCACAAATGACCTTTTAATTCTTTAATGATTTTCATATCATGCTGCACATAATCATCTCGTCTGAATATTAAAAAATAGTAAATACGAATCATTCTTAAATATTTCTCCCTTAGAAAAAAATAGTATTTTATAAATTAAAAAAACTATTTCTTCTATGGAATTGACTAATTTAAAAATAATAATAAAAAACAAGACTGATGAATATTTTTCGGTTCAATTAAAAATTAGCTTATTGTATAAAATCTTATCTTAACAATGTTTTGAGTGGGTGTATACGACTGTCGTACCATCCTTCCGTCAGGCTGTTTAAGTGTCTTGAAAAAGCAACTCCTTCTAATTCTTTCAACGGATTTTGATAAACTTTTTATGAAGGTTGGGAATAATAAGTATATGTGCATAAAGCAAGATAATTATCGCTGGATGCTTGCAAGAAGAGATAATCCAACTTAAGGGTTTTACATGTTTAAAGGTCCCAAATATTGTGAGCCCCAGCCTATAAACTGGAAACACATCAAAATACTGATAGATGCAGTTGAAGACTATGCCAGAAAACACTTTCGAATTGGATAAGGTCATTAAAGTCATTAATTCTTGCTCGCTTTCGACACCTTAGAACGTCCATGAGCAGGGGTGTTTCCAGGATATTTCAAAAAGGGGGGGCGTATAATAAAACTTTCGGCGAGCGGAGCGAGACGAAAAAATTTTTGGACCTTTTTTTGCTAAAAAACAAATAATTGTGAAATGCACCAATGTAACGGTTCCCGACTTGGAGCATGTATATTTTATAGTTAAAGTGTCAGGGTTTGATATTTTTTATGCCGAATTCTCTCCATTAATTGTCTATGGTATATTAAATTGCCATATTCAATACAGTATAAGCAGATTACGATAGTTTTTTTTAAAGGGGGGCGCGTACGCCCATTACGCTCTCACCTGTACCCGCCCCTGATGAGTTCTAAATCTGACAGCTTTTAACGATCACAAGTTACAAAAACACTGTCCTACCTTCATGTCAATTGTGTAATTGTTCCAGCTGACAAAGCTCCAAATAACATAGTTTTTGTCTGCAAAAGACACTACACTGACTGCCTGACTAAGGAGATGGGTATTGACAATTCACTTGGCAACCCCACTTACACGCACACTACCATACCAAGGTAAGATATTATCAATAATCATATTTCTGTTCTGTCTTCCTTTGGTATTAATGTAAGTAATGACAATTTTAACCTTCCATTTACTGGATACCCAAACTTCATGAGTTTCCATACAGCAGGCTCTGCCAAATGCACTACTAAACCCCTTTCTAAACTCCTTACTCCTTAGGATGGTCTCAAAAGCTACTGTGATAAGGCCTACTCACTAGTGTGTGAATCAGATGTGGATTCTAAAATTCTAAGAAATTCTAAATACTTACAGAAATATCTCTTTCTAGTGACCCTACCTATTGTAATAGCATAAAAACTTGATTTTTCTACACTGTTTACAACCCTCCCACATGACAAATTGAAATATGTTTTTCTTGAGCTAATTCACCAATGTTTCTACACTAAACAAGGTTTACAAAGATATGCCTATGTGTTGTTAGGTAAGGAACAGGCTTATTTGGTCACAAAACATACTGCCGTTCTAAAGAAAGTACTCTGAGACTGTTGTTAACGAATTTCTCATTGACATCTTTCAGTTTGGAGGACATGTTTTTCAGCAAACGATCGGCATCCAAATGGGGAAAAAACTGTGCTGCTTTTGGGCAAGCTGAATGAATCCTAAAGAAAAGAAATTAACCCAGTCCTTCATTTTCAGTTTCCGCTATATAGATGATGTTTTGTCACTTAATAATCCTTAGTTTAAAAACCTACATCTCATCTATCCTAGCAAACTTGAAATTAGAGGCCACAGACGCACCCACTTCTTCATATCTAGATCTGTACTTGTACATAGATAATAATGGGCGGTCGAAATATAAGATACAAGTGTCTTTATGTCGTCTAAAAAGGGCTTTTAAAAATGGTTCCGTTACACTTTTATTTTATATATTACATGTATATGGAGTGAATACACTTTTCACAGCTGAAACCACTTGATTGACACATGTATATGTCAGTGTCAGTATGGTGAAGACCGATGGCGAGCTCACATAATTCCATGTATTCACTCCATACAGTGATGAAATGAATAGACTGAACATAAACCTGTCTTTGAAGTTTATGTGACATATCTAGCCCTGCCGAGAAAGTGGACATATTAATCACATGCGCGGCAGTAACGAATCAACCGTGAAATGTACACACCATAGGCGGGAGACCTTCGTATGTTAATGCTAACAAATGGGAAGTTTACAATCGGAAAATCACGTTTGTTATAATGTTTTAACTCCAACTAAATTAAATATTCTATATGTTGGTCTATGGAAAGGCAACATTTTTCCCTCGAAAAAAATGTGAAACTTGGTAAATAAATACAGATACGCACCTAAAAATGTTCGACGCTCAATTTTTTCCCGGCATCCTCTCCAGGTTTTTCTTCAATAGATTTTTACACGGAGCTTTAAATCACAAACCGAATATTCGTGCGTTTCCCTGAATAAATGGGAAGCCGAAGTGTAATAATTTTATAAAGACAAAATCAAGCAGTTTGATGATACACTAAGATTACTCTCACTTTCGTCCGCTTCACCTCAGCCATTTTCCTAAGAACTTACCAAATTAAGCAGTGCACAAACCAATTAGATTGGATCCCTTGATATTGTAGATCTAAAGAATACTAGTCTAAGAATTACCAGAATTCTTGTATTAGCAGAAGTGTTTGCACATTTATTTTATATAGTTACCAATATTGGACAATACTGGTTGTACCAGTATTCAGTTGATGTTCTTCAATTTATCCGTGTAACACTTAATGCCCACTTCGCCTACCAGCGGGGCATAAAAAATTAGTTACGAGTAAATGATGTCATCTTATTGAACATAAGTTTGATTTCATTTGGCATTATGGTATCAGACAAGTTTCCCATGGGGACCTATGATAGATACTTTTGACAAGGAACTCTTAGCAGAGTTTGGTACGAACTTGCCCAGTAGTTTCGATGGGGAAAAAAATTAAAATATTTCCACGTATGGTCCTGTGTTACTAAGATGACGTTGGAGACAGTCTTTCCTGGCTGTCAGGGTCAACGGATACAATTTGGAACAGAAACACCCAAAGACCATTGCTGCCAAATTTGGTTCAATTTGTATTTAGTTTAAAACATGATCCAATTGCAAGTGGATTTGTCTCAATTATCGCAGTGGTTTTAGAGAAGACCTACAAAAGATTTTCTTATGTTACCTAAATTCTGTTACGGCAGCTATCTTGGTCAATTGAAATTCTGAAAGAGTTCCATCTTAGGACCATTGCTTCCATGTCTTGTTTCAACTGGCTAAGTGGTTTCAGACAAGATTCAGATATTTTCCACTGGGTTCTTTGTTAAACTAAGTTTGGCCGTGGTGGCCATCTGACAGTTCTTGTCATCGTACCCATGGTCTACCATCTGAGGACCACTGCTGCCAATCAAGTCAAATTTTCATTGGTCCTATATTAAACCAAGTTTGGCTGAGCATCCCTTATACAAATTTACTGTATTTCTTCCATTTTTATTTTCTAACCCTTATTAAAGCATTTTAAAATGTTTTTGTTCTAAATTTAAAGTAGAATGTTCAAAGTTGATGTTTTAAAAAGATTGAATGAGCTGTCACAATTAAAAGTGGCGATTTGGTCAGATGGAAAAGGGTCAATATTTAGGGTGTCGTCTCCTGTCTTCAAGAATTCTGCTACCCTAGGAGATATTTTTGCCAATATTTTGAGTTAGCACTGATGAATTCTTTTTTTAAATGTTAAGACAGGTATACTTTCTACACAAGATTTTTAAGATTGCGCTGGTGAGATTTTATTGATTCAATTTTATTTTAATATGAAAATGCACTATGAATTAATTGAGGTCTTGGACCACTTCAGGGCCTTTATAGAAATATAGAACGTGTTAAAATGGGTAAAAAAGGGAGTTTTAGCTAGGTTCTGGTGACCATGTCTGACCAATCACCATCTCTGCCAGGTCTGGTCAAATACTACTCAGTTGTTCTCAAGAAGATCAAGATGTGAAAAATGGATGCAGTGGCGGTAATAGCTCAAACTGGCCTTTGGCCATGAGCTAAAAACCCCATTAATGGACCAGAACATCCTGGTTAATATCTCTTTCGGACATGTTCAATTATCCTGTAAATTTTAATGAGAATTGGGCAAACTTGGTCCAGACAGATTGTGGGCGCATAAAAATGTCAGGGTTAACAGTATTTTAGGAAGGTTTTATAATATATTTTTCATTGTTATTGCACACAGTGTTTGCCTTTTCATAAATAACCAAGTCATACACCAGTTTTCAACAGAAAAGAAGAACATTTAAAATGTCATTTTTATTTCAATTATGTTTGTTTGACAGTCTCATAATAATTAAACTGGTATTCCATTCTTTCCTATTGAAAAACCTCTACATTTCAAACTATTTTTTTACAAGCTATGTGTAACAGTTTTTATAGCCAGCTCTTTAAAAGCAAGGTCATCTAATGTTCCAACCAACGAATCCGTGAAAAGCAGCTGTTATTTGTTGCTAGCTTTTAACGTGGTCTCTTACTTCAGTGAAAATGAATAATCTTTTATAATTTTTAGAACTTAGTGGGTATTTATTTTTATTTGGCTATTTCTAATGATGTGAGTGAATATACTAAAAAATTAAATCTAAAGATTAATTTTAAAAAAATAAATTCAGTATCCATATCCTGACAATATAGGGAAATGAGAAATATTTTACATCTTGAATCAATTTTGTATCAGACAAAATGACAAGGCGGGGGCTTAAACTGATTCCCCCTGATTTTCTAATACTAGTTTAAGTTAAATATTGAATTTCTGATTTCATTATTTTATGCAAACCAATCAAAAAAATATTACAACTCAGAAATTGAAAACATCTTATTTTTTTACATAACCTTAGAAATATTAATTATCATAACACATATAACAGCAACTGAACTATTATCTGCCTATATAATATAAACATTTGCCGAAGTGAACCTTAAGCCTATTTCAGAAAATACTTTATAGTGGTTTCAACATTCACAATTTCAAAATTTCATTTACTGTTTTTAATGTGTTAAATTTACCACCATCAATTAGATTTTAATATGGTAAATTTAAGTGTTTTCCTACCCTCAAATATTATTTCTTCAACAGCCCCACCTGATGGACTCCTCCACCCCTACATCCATCTCCAAAAAATAAACCTCACCTTTGTACCTTCTTTTCAAAGTAAATCAAGTTTTTACTTGAATAAAAGTCTATCAAAAAGATCTTTTACCTTCTCATATTTTTACCACTTTATAAAAAATGCAAAACCTTAAAAATTATTATTTTCAGTATTACATATAATTTAAAAACAAAAACAAAAAAACAAAAATTCCCTTTTACAAGTTTTTCAATATGTTCATCTTAAATTAGGGACACTATTTTTTAAAAAGCCCCATCTGATGGACTCCTCCACCCCTACATCCATCTCCAAAAAATAAACCCCACCTTTTTTACCTTCTTTTATATAATTTTTTCAATATGTTCATCTTAAATCAAGTACATAACATGCAGTAATTTAAACTCAATTTTTACTCAAGTGAAAGTTACAAACTACAGATAAAACTCTTATCCTTTGATTCTTTTATTACAATTTCCATGGAAAATGAATTTTTTTTAGTTTTTGCTTTTTATATATATATATATATATATATATATATATATATATATATATATATATGTTTTTTAGAATTTTTCATCTCAAACCAAGTGGTACATTTTTTAAATAATAAATTATAAAAATAAGAATAACTAGAGGCTCACCTGAGCCTGCATCTCTCACCTGCCCTTTTATTAGGCCATTTGAAAATGTAAGCTCTTTCATATCCACAAGACTATTAAAGTAATGCAAAATATTTGTCATTTGACCTAAAAATAAAAAGGGGGAAAAAATTTGCATCTGTCCTTCCAAAAATCATTCCTGCCATCTTTGGTTACAACTTGAAAATGATAAAAAAATTCCTTTCCCATAGTTTCAATAGAAACTCTTTAGGGCCGCAGCCGTCAGTTGATCAGATGACTTTCAAAGATAAGTGGACTGTTGGTAGAGGATATTGTTGTCATCAATCCTGCAAAGTTTCAAAACATTTCTGAGAAGATTTTTAAAAATTGGCCAATCATAATGGATGGCCTGTTTAACCATCTGGAACCAAAGGTGGAAATGAGGTCCTTCCATACATTTCTGTCAACATTAGTTCCTGGGAAAAATGACCAAAAAGTCTTTTCCCATATAGTTTCAATGGCTGCCATGTTGTTAATTCAACTGCACCGAATGGTGGATCGTTCTTCCATACATCATTACCACCAAGTTTGGTTACAATCCGCAAAGTATTTTCAGAGCAGATCAAAAAGTGAAAAGTTTATGGACAACGGACGCAAAGTGATGACATAAACAAAAACTACGTCATACAAATGACAGCAAAACTTTTTACATATTCATTTATTATGATTGAAAATGATAAATCTTACCAATTTAGTTGTCTTTATATTTTAGAAAAAAGTTTTAGCTTAACCTTTTTAAATTGATACTTTACCACTTGGTTGAAAATGCAAAACCTTTACAATTTTTTTTTTTTAGGATTTTTCATCTTCAACAAGTGGTAATTTAAAAAAAGAAAAAAGAAATGTAATTCATTGGAGTGAATGACTTCAGCTAACCCTGTAAAACATTATTTTATTAACACTTGATTTGAAATGATAAACCCTTTACAAAGTTCTCAAAAACATTGTTACATTATAATATTTGTACTTATTCCCATTTTCAAAAAAATTACATTTTTCATTTTCATAAATTTTCAACTTAAAGTGGTAATTTTTCAAAAAGAATTTTAGATTTATACAACTGAATATTACCTAGTTCAAAATTTTTTACCTTCATTGGAAATGCAAGACCTTACCAATTTTTTTCCAATTTTTCAAAAAACCAACTTTACTTCTGTCAAACTTTTATGATTTTGGTGTATATGAAAAACCCTTTACAAATTATTCTAAAAAAATATTACAAATTTTTTTTTTTTTTTTTTTTTTTTTTTAGAATTTTGCATATTTAACCCAAACGGTAAATCGTAGGAGCCTGCATTGCCCATCTGGATGTGATTTTCCAAACAATTTAGGAACACCATTGCTGCAAAGTAAGGACCTATATCAAACTAAGCTTGGTTGTTATTCAGATATTACCATCTAAGAAAAATTCCTGCTCCAAAATGGCCAATTGCTTTTAGACCATTAGTTTCTTAAATGAATTTTCCCATAGGGTCCTGTGTTAAATTAAGTTTGGCAGTGGACGTGATTGTGAAAGAGGACTACAGGCTGCCAAGGTTGGTTCCATCTGGCCATGTAGTTCCCACAGAATTTTTTTTAAATTCATCCCTTCTGTTTTCTTTTTTTTGTAATAGCAGCCATGTTGGTTGGAAGTTGGGGATGCAGGAAGCAATTTCAAAGAGGGCCACCCAAGAATCATTCAAAGTTTTGTTCTAATAGGCCCAGTGGTTTCAGAGAATATATTTAAAGGAAAGTTTATGACATCCCATGCAAAGTGATGGCAACAGCTTCACATGAATTTTATTCAATTGAAAGTTACTGACTACAACTTAACCATTTTGCTTTTTGAAGGTTCACCATTTGGTTGAAAATGCAAAACCCTTTATAATTTTTTCTTTTTTTTTTTTTTTTTTTTTTTTTAGAATTCGCATCTTTAGCCAAGTAGTAATTTAAAAAATGAACAGAAAAAAAATCTTTTAATTGGGGTAAAGGTTACTGTCAGAATTATCAAGCTTTATCTTTTTTATTACTTGGTTGAAAATGCAAAACCTTTACAATTTTTTTTAAAACTTACATTGTTGTATATTATCTATTTAAAAAAAATGATACAATATTTGTTTGGTTTTTTTTTTAGAATTTTTCATCTTTAACCAAGTGGTCATTTAAAATAAAAAAAAATTTTTTCTTCCGAGGAAAGTTATTGACTTCAAACTAAACCTGTTGCCTTCTGAAGATTTACCACTTGGTTGAAAATGCAAAACCTATACAAATTTGAGAAAAAAAACTTACATTTCATTTGTTTTTGAAAATACATTTTTTTTTTTTTTTTTAGAATTTCCATCTTTAAGCAAGTGGTAATTTTGAAATAGAAAAAAAAATCATTCGAGTGAGAGCTAAACGATTTGCTTTTCAGAGTTTATTTACCACTTGGTTGAAAATGAAAAACCTTTACAATTTTTTTTCAATCTTATGCATAATACATGTAAAAAGACCCTTAAAACTATATTTGCCATACATTACTTCACCCTCCCTACACCCCAAAAAAATGGGATGGGGTCAACATTGAGGATTGAGAATATGTGCCCTTGAAATCCAGGAACTTCTACATCTGCCTGCATATTGTTTTCTATTGGAAATCCAATATATCTAGAATGTTATCTCACTGATGGAAAAGATTTCTTTATGCATATATAAACACAAAATATACTCAAGTCAAATTTTTGAATTATTAACTTCAAGAAACAGAAAACATACAAAAAGTTATCCATAAAATCATAAAAACATAAAACCTGGATAAAATTGTTAAAAACCATTAAAATAAAAAACAACTTTCTGCATGTTTTCTGATAAATTTACCATAAATTTCACGAGTCAACTCTACAGTTCAGTGTACTTGGTATATTTTGTATTTCATGCACACTATACATATACTGTTGTTTTACATGACTTTCACCAACATCACTTAACCATCTAGAAAAATTTATGACACCGAGACTGTTGAAGAGACAGCAATAAGTGGATATCAAACTATGCTCTCAGGAAATTAAAATGATACAAAAAATTAGACCAAAATGATGTTAAATTTTGAAAACTTAAAAAAATCAAAAAGAAAATAAAAGTCAAGCTGGGAAAGATTTTAATATGGGATTTCTATTTTATATAAAAATATTATCCAATTAAATTTGTCTGTAACCTGTCAATTAGGCAAACATAGTAAAAATGTGTAAATTACAAGTTAATATTATACAATCAGACAAAAAATATTGAGGAGATCTTCAGGCTTGGCCAACAACGGTCCATTTAAAAATCACACAAATTTCTATAAATTGTCCTCAACAGTCAAATGTTCATTATGTGATTTCATTCAGTTCTGGAAAATCAATCCAATGCTTATCTACATAATGTCCTCCTTTCCATCTGAAAAAATCCAATATTTTTGTTAAATGTAAGAACAGATATTTTGTAAATATTTTTAATATATTTTCTTTATTTGCAAAAACACAAATTCGTTTTCACTTCTAATGCAAAGATAAACTCAGGAATTTTTAATTTTTTTATTAAAGTTTACTAGTTAAAAGTAAATTTTAAGAAAAAGAAATGACAATTTGTCTACAAAAGCCAATTAAAGTTAAGAAAATTATTCCGATTATCTGGTTATCTCCCTTTATTTAGTTCCATAGTTTGGAAAAGAGAAGTTAAAATGAAATAACCTTTAGTGAGCAAGCTCAAATACCCCACCCAAACAAACTGACTTGCTAGCATGGAGCTTTTTCATGTATGTTTTTCCTTCCACTTTTTGTGCATGATATTAATATTTGATATATTTGAAAGCTCCTCCCAAGAAGAGCTTCCTCATTTCAGATTTTGCTGATACTGTGGATTCATTTATTTTCGTGGATACCAATTTTCGTGGATAGAGGAAAAAAGGCATTTCGTGGGATACCTAAATTCGTGGATTGCTGGCTAGAAAAAAATATATAAAAAGATGTTGAAATACTTAAATTCGTGTCTTGGCACATCAGATATCATGAAAATACTGCGACAAAACCTGTCGATCAGACTTGATATTGTACAGTAAAGTACTGATTTAAAGCGCTCAATAAACAAAAGTCTAACAAACAGATTCTATAAATTTATAACGGAACAATTAAAGCTTGTCATGAATTTAACAAGATTAACAAAATCCGTAATTATTTACTTATTAATTAGGTGTGAAATATATATTGACAAAATTGCAATCACTTGTCACCAAATACCTCGGGGCATATACATACATATTTTTAATCCGATTACGATCAATAATTTCTGCTTTATTATCTTTTGACAAGATGTTTTTACTGTAATTTATGAGAAAGTCTGTATTGTTTAGGTCTACTTAGGATTAAGATTTTTCTTGAATGTTTGAATAAAAAAAAACCGGAAGTGAATTCCGCGACAATTTACACAGTCAAAATCTTTTTAAAGAAAATTGTTTGAGCGTTTATATGTTACCAAAGACAAAATTACACGAAACACTGTATCCTCTGTAGATATAGCTAACTCATCATATGTCAGAATTTAAGTACATGCTGTAAAAACGCAATTGTTCAAAACTCCGTGGTTTCAAACTTCAGTGCATTTAAACAAGAGGAAAAATATTATTTTTCGTTGGATATTTAAATTCGTGATTTACTGGGACCCACGAAAACCACGAAAATTGGTATACAACGAATATTAATGAATCCACTAGTAATCCAAAGCATCTGGGTAATGTTTCACTAAAAGTCTTAAGACTTGTGACTGATAATAAATCCTTTGAATATATACGTTACGACTTATCGTCTGGTACCACCTTTAGTGAAACAGTACATTGAAATTTCCAA
The DNA here is from genome assembly GCA_028015205.1 of Mytilisepta virgata. Classification (NCBI taxonomy): domain Eukaryota; kingdom Metazoa; phylum Mollusca; class Bivalvia; order Mytilida; family Mytilidae; genus Mytilisepta; species Mytilisepta virgata. The sequence goes on from CM051521.1 coordinate 76,913,988, forward strand.
TTTCCCAGAAAATTGAACACATCTGAGGTATTGATGACTGGATACTTTATTCAAATTTGAAGATAAAAATCAAAGTGATGGAAAACACCACTGGAATGATTGCAACTGTAGTTGTGTGTACAATTTCAAATGGAACTAGGTGGAACTGTTTTGTAAACCAAAACATATGTCTCCCCTTCACTTTATTCTAGATCAATCTTTACCTCCAGGATAAAAATAATAATTTTGTGACCTTGAGGTCAAAGGTCAAATGAAGGTCATAATGGTACGCGACACACACTTCCTACATACCCAAGGGTATAAGCCTAGGTCAAAAGACAAAAAAGTAACCTGCACAAATACTATAATTTTAGTCATCATTTGACCTTGAGGGTATAAGCCTAGGTCAAAAGACAAAAAAGTAATGGCCCAGACAAGCTTCGCTGAGAAGAATATGAAGAACAACTAGAATTGCAATTGCGCCCACAGTGTCCATTTTGAAATTTTTTGTATTTTGATGATTGCATCTTGTTCGTCATCCAAAATTTAGCCTAGATATCAATTTTCATTAAAATTAGACAATGTTTAATTTTTATATGCCCGTCAATTTGGATGGGACATATTATGGTATACAAATGTCTGGCGTCCTCTGTCCGTGGTAAACATGTCACACCATAACTTGAGAACAACTTATCCAAATTTCATGAAACTAAATATAGTTGTTTCTTATGACGACCAGACGATCTGTATACTTTTTGGTGAAAATAAGATTAAAACTTTTTGAGTGACGGGACTTTGTAACTAAAACAGGGGTGTGTTTTTTTTTCACGTCGCACCCTATCTCAAAAACAATTTGATTATTGCTTAAAACTTTACATACTTCATAGTTATATTAATCTAAAGATCTGTATACTTTTTGGTGATGATTCAAAATTTTATTTTAGAGTTTTTGAGTTTTTTGTAAAAAAAAAAGGGGGGGGGGGGGTGTTTCACATGTCATGCCGTATCTCAGAAACTATTGATTATTGCTTGTTTGTTAGTTTATTTAGTTGGGGTTTAACGCCGTTTTCAGCACATTTGGCTATTTCGCGGCGGCCAGTTTTTATTGGTGGAGGAAGCCGAAGTACCCGGAGAGAACCACCGACCTTCGGTAGGAAAATTGGCAATCCTTGTCAATTAAGATCGGAGTCGAACACACCCCGCCACAGGTGAGATTCCAACTCACAACCCCAGCGTTGACAGGCTAGTGATTATTAGTAGTCATGACGAACTACCTAGACCACTCGGCCACCGAGGCCCCTATTGATTATTGCATAAAACTTCACAATCTGAAGATCTGTATACTTTTTCGTGATGATTATTTTATTTTTGAGTTACTGAATTTTTATTGAGCTTTTTGGTAAAAAATGCAGTCTTTTTTGGTCACATTTCGCGCCGTATCTCTATTGCTTTAAAGTTTACATGCTTATGTTTTGCCCGGTTTCCATATACATCCCACAAGCAGCTCCACTAAAAGGGGGATTCCAAAAACTTTTATTATGTTTTTTTTCACTAGTCGACGGGCGTATCATGTGCTTGTGTCGCAGCTGCTGTTTATTCGTCATTTTTTACAGCATTTGACGATCACATTTTTTCCCAATGAACTTTAGAAAAGTACAAAGTTTCATGAAATTCTATGGTGCAGTTTTTGAAATATGAAAGTTTTAAAAAATTTTCATACTTTTTCCATTTCCATGGCAACGGCAGCCATTTTGAGAATTTAATGTTATATGCACAACTAGACTTGGTGATCATCATTATTTTGAAGTTTCTCTGAGAACTTGTGCGGACAAAATTAGGTGAAACCCCCCCCCAAAAGGAACAATAGCAATCTGTCGTCCCGACTACGTCTGGGGGCAACATAAATACTACAAAAATAATGCTAAGGGTTCATTCCTTGAATTGCACATGGTAGATTTCCTTAGCTGAAACTTGGCTTCCTATTTCGGTATTTTTGTTATGAGTACTTCTTGTTTTGGTCTTATGTTTCGGTTTTAATGCTGCTGATGAGAGGCAACTCCTTGAAATGTGTCGTATACAGCATAGTATAAATTTACTATAATATTAGTATCTTTGGATTGTTATTTTTGAAACTCCTGGGATGATGCCTCTGCATGGTGGATCCTAGGTCCTTGAGGGTATCACAGATATTATCTCTGCTATGTGAGATCAATTACAGTAAATGTATTCATTTTGGGAAGATAATTTTCAATAAGAGTTCAATGTGTTTAAGTTAAACATTTTACTAAATTACGTTATTTTAGTGCATGTCTGAGATAATCGTAAGGTTTTTCTCCAATAACGGGTCCATTAAAGAAATAATCGTCACATTAGTAAATGCACAATTATTTTTTACATGTCCTCAAGAACGGATAATTACTCATTATTATACATGAATGGAACAGAAGGTAAACAATCAAAATGGCTGTATTTTTAAAACATGGATGGAAATGTGTCAAAAATGTTAGTTTTAATGTATTTGGGACCAGGGCTCAGCAGCCTACTTCAGGACGACAGGGAGAAATGACGTTTTTCCCTGAAGCTAACAAGAAGTGGTGGGAGACAGGGAGAAGTGGTTACGTGACGTTCCAAAGCACCAATCGGCACTGATTATGTTTTTATTTTAATAGCTAGTCTTATTCTAATGTTGTTTTTTTTTAAAGAAATTAAGATTCATTCTCTGATTTACAGTTCAACTTGGTTAAGGCAAATTTAACTTGCATGCCTTCTAAGCCAGTCTACAAAATGTGTACAACAGAGTCAACAAAGAAGTTCATAAAATCAAATCATTACTTCACTCACAGTATCTCTCTTTGTTTTTGAATTATTGTTATTCAGGTCTGACTTACCGTGGTCCGAGTTGTCAGCGGACCAAGTAAATTTACCCATATTTTTTTATTGGATTATTTCCCTTTGATAACCGATTGAAAAAAAAAGCGGCATAGATTTTATTTTCACTACACGAGTCAGACTTTCCTTAAAATATCGGCTGTCATATTCGCGATTTGGACCAATAAAATGGATCAGGCGAGTAATTCAATGTATGGTAAACTCAAACTTCGCTTTTGTAGTCTTGACAAAAGTTTTGAGTTTTACTTCATCAGCCTCCAGGTTGAAAATACAACTTTACAAGTCTGTTATACATAGAGAAAAGATTAAACATTCATTCTTGCTTTTCAAATTTCAACTCCGAATAGTCCAACTTCCAAGTTTATCTAGATAAACGATTATGTAAATAACGCTCTTGGAAGTTTTTCTACACCTTGTCCATGCGCATCTACAGGGATTCCTGGAGTTATTTTTGGGTTCCCGAAATAACTATATATTCATTCTACTATTAAATTCTTGATCCATTTCACTGTCAATATTTTGAAATTGTGGTACACATAATTATCAATGGAAATTTAAGCAGACGCTTGGCAGATTCTTTTTTATAATAAACAATTCAAATGAGTAACTTAAATGAATACAGCATGTAATACAAAATGGCTGAAAGTTCAAAACATGCATAATTTAAAAGGGTCAATCCTAAAAGAATATTCGTTAACATTTATAAAAGCAACATAATACTTTTTATTAATCGATAATCTTTAAAATAAAACTATGAACGTAAAAGCCTTCTATATCTTTATATACATGTATGCACTTGTGGAAATGTAACTGGAAGGTGCATCTGCGTAGATTTGTTTTGATATATTCATCTGCCGCACATCAAGTCTGCGAAATAATGTTTGGAAAGTTCATTTTATTTTCTCGGAAATTTCGGTAAATAACAAAGATTATGTTAAAAATATTAGTTCAGATATTCACAAGAATAGAGTACTCATAATTTTTAAAAAGTGCTGTCATCATTGGAACTAAATTTTATGTACTAATGTTTGATGATATTGAAAAGTCCACACTTTCAGTTTTGGAAATTGGAGGCCGATGGCATAGGAACGATTTGCAATCTTTCCAATGATAGTTCTATCCATGCAAAAGTAGGAATGAACCAACAGAAGGGCAATAAACATTATACTGCCAGCAACTTTGTGTGGGGGTATAATAAATAATTTTAATTACCATAAGGCTATGGAAGTCTTTCTATCCCAAATCTTGAACCTCTACTATTTTGACATAAAAGCAATCTAAAATAAAATTTTGTCTTATCAAAATTTGGCACCATGAGACTATATATATATAGAATATACAGAATCTCTATAATCGATGTGCCCCATCTTTGTGTTTGATACATTGTGTTTACAGGAATGAAGAGAATCTAATCCCAAACAATGTTTGTATTACTCAAGTGACCATAGCTGTTATAATGAAGATAATTGATGAACAAATTGTTTACATATATGCCATTACGCTTAGATAACATAACAATTGAACTTGTCACTTCTGTTATTGGTGATTGAAATAATCATATCTGTTGCTGTTTAGGATGTCAATGTAGACTTTTTTTTTACATATTCTAACAATAAAATGACAATGATGTGATTACCATGTTTCATATTGACATGTACAGATAAAATTTAGAAATTTAAAAGGGGGAGGTAGTTCTGCATTCTTTCAATAATAACCAAAGATGTAGAATTGTACGATAATTTGTAATTATGTAACAAATGTTATGTAGTTCTTTAAATGGACTAATAATAACAATTTTATTATATCTGTTTAGTTCGACTTGAAACTTTTCACTTCAGTAATCACAGATTAAATATCCCCCAATTCAACATAAGTGAAATATATCTACATGACTTGCAATGAGATGAATCCTAATGCAAAACTTAACCTGAGTCACTCATGCATAATATGTAGATAGGATGATCAAATTTTTTTACTGACCTTCATTATTTTCCAAGACGCATCCACTGGTGAAATATTATACTTATATGACTTATTGGACCTTTGAAGTGGGACAGACTGACAGATGAACCAAATGCTATATCCCCTTCCAAACCCTGTTGGTTGAGGGGATAATAAACACCTGCTAAATAGCAATGTTGAATGGTTATTACCTTTGGAACTTTTATGCTTCAGAGTTTGTCACAGTGGACCTAGATCTGATCTGTCTAGAATAATTTATGAAATAAAAAGAATTCCAGTTGAGTACAATGGGCTCAATTTGCAGAGGTAAATTTTTTCTCCCTAAGGGGAATTTTCTGGGGCAACCGTCAACTGTCACCCTAATTCACACATTAAAGAGAATCAACTTACCAGAGTAATGCTTTGAAAACACCTTAACACATGCACTTGAACAGCTTGAATCTTGAATGAATAAACTCTACCTGAAATAATTAGGCATTTCTTGTTAATGTGATTATACATGGTTTCTTCTTATTGAAGTCCCCTGCCTAAAATTCTAGACCTTAGACATTTTGCCCATATTTTGGGTAAAAAAATTTCATTATCTCCTAAGAGAACCTAGCAAAGATACTAATGTAGTCCTTAAGGAAAATCAGATGAAACCAAAAAGGTCCATGCAGCTGATCGAATAGCTTTACGTTAGAAAATAAAGTACGAAATAAATTTCTCTACTTAAAGCCCTTAATTCTTTTTGGAAATCCTCAGGTCATTTATTAAAAGAAATATGGTATGGATATTTCAAATTGATTGTAAATACAAAATATACTAAATACAAAAATTTACAGATAAGATAGGACAATAAATTAGAGCCTCCGTGGGTCCTGTATTTCTCACTGAGATTTAACTTGCTATTCAAAAATCAGAGAAGGGAATTAATCATTAAAAACAAAGGCTTTATTTTCATTAGCAGTGACCATATTGCCTTATGGTACTGATCCAAGACGAAATTTAGAAACAAAGGATTATTCAACCAGAGATTTGATCTTAATTTCCCCAGTACTTAAGACAAAATTCAGATTACACAAATTTCCAGATTTTTTATTCACAATGGTAATGGCGGCCATACATGTCCAAGGTCAGAGACCCCACACACATTTGAAAATGAACCATTCCATCAAAATATTGTTTAAATTGCTGGAGTTGTTTCAGATCATTTTTACATTTTATTTTCAATTAACAGCAGCCATATTGGTTAGGTCCAGACCTCTGTACATAGTATTGAAAGGGGATGACCAAAGGACTATTTCATCAAGTCTTGTTTGCTCCAGTTGTTCCCAGGGATTAATTTTCTTTTTACTGATTTTTTAGTAATGGAAGCCATATTGGTCTGAAGTCCAAACTTATTTTTGAAGGGGGTATTGGACAAGACTACGTACTACATCCCTAATAAAACATGGGAAAAAATATGATAATAATAATAATAAACAATGGATAAATACAATTGTTAAATGATTCTAACCTTTGACCTAGTAAGGCGATGCTTCAGACTTGGTCACATGGTGGACATTTTTTTCTCATCTAAATCACTACTGTGCAAATACTATACAATATTGTAAAATGTGAACTGTTCCTCAAAGTAACTCATTTAGTATTCATTTGTCTCTAAAATTAAATGAACTCCTCAAAAAAAATGTTACAATTTTTTTTAAGAACCAAGTTTAAAAACAAAACAGAAAAATAAATTTGTATTTGAGGGTGTTACTGACTGACTAAATGTTTTACCTTGTGATTCTTTTACCACTAGGTTGAAAATGCAAAACCCTTTACAAATTCTAAAAAACTTACATTTTTTTTTTCTTTCTTTTTTTTTTTTTTTTTAAGAATTTCCATCTTCAAGCAAGTGGTAATTTTGAAATAGAAAAAAAATCATTTGAGTGAGAGCTAAACAATTTGCCTTTCAGACGTTTATTTACCACTTCGTTGAACATGAAAAACCTTTACAATTTTTATTTACATTTTTTTTTCTAACAGTTTTTTTTCAATCTTATCTATAATACATGTAAAAAAGACCTTTAAGACTATATTTTCCATACATCACTTCCCCCTACCTCCCCACCCCCCCAAAAATGGGATGGTGTTATCATTGAGGATTGAGAATATGTGCCCTTGAAATCCAAAACTTCTTAATATCCCAAATATTTTCTGTTGGAAACCCAATATATCTAGAATGTCATCCCACTGATGGAAAAGATGTCTATGAAAACTTAAATAAAAAAATTACAAGTTAATATTATACAAGCAGATAAAAAATACTGAGGAGATCTTTAGGATTGGCCAACAGCAGTCCATTTAAAAATCACACGAATTTCTATAAATAGTCCTCAACAGTCAAATGTTCAGTATGTGTTTTCATTCAGTTCTGGAAAATCAATCCAATGCGTTTCTACATAATGTCCTCCATTCCATCTGAAAAAATCCAATATTTTTGTTAAATGTAAGAACAGATCTAGTATTTTTTGTGTAAATATTTTCAATATATTTTCTTTATTTGCAAAAACACAAATTCGTTTTCACCTCCCATGCAAAGATAATCAACTCAGGAATTTTTATTTATAGATTACAGTTTCCAAGTTTAAAATTAAATTTTAAGAAATAGGAATGACAATAATCTCCAAAAGCCAACTTCAGCTGATCAAAGAAAATTATTCGATTATCTCCCTTTATTTAGTTCCGTTGTTTAAAGAGGTTATTAAAATGAAAGAACCTTTAGTGAGCAAATACCCCATCCCAACAGAAACTGACTTGTTAATATGCTTTTTCTAACTTTTTCCTTCACTTGTTTGTGTATGATATTAATATTTGATATTTTTGAAAACTGCCCATTTCAGATTTTGCTGATAATCCAAAGCATCTGAGGTACTGATGAATGGAAACATTCTTAGGTCCCTCTCCCCCAAAATTTGTTCCCCATTTCCAATTTTCTGAAGAATTGAACATATTTGAGGTATTAATAACTACAAACTTTATTCAAATTTGAAGAGGACCTGACAAAAATTACAGTTCTAAATAGGCAAAAATATAAGTTAATGAAGAATGGTCTGGCAGAAGGGTCAAACATTAGCCAACCCTTGTATTATGTGTGGGGTATAAATAATTTTAGTTACCATAAAGCTATGGAAGTCTCTCTATCCAAGTCGTCAACCTCTACTATATGACATAAAAGCAACCTAAAATAAAATTTTATTTTATTTCATATCAATTTTGCACTAAAGAAATTTTGATCAAGAACAAATCAATCTAACACATCTCTCTAAATGTGCACCATATTTGTGTTTGATGCACATGTCTATGACATAGATGGAAGTCTAAATTATGGATTTGAAGGATCGTTAAGGAACGGTTCAAGACGAATAGAAACTCAAATAAACTGATGGATATAATTCTTTTCTAGCTATTTTAAAATTCCAACAACTGACATATATATAATGTCTCATTTACCTCATCAACCCTTGTTTCATCGCTATAAACTCATATTGTACCTGGGGTCTGATAAAAGAAATCTCAGGATAAATGGGCTAATATGGAAAGTCAGATGTAAAGTCAAATGGAGAGCTCAAAATGGAATGTGTTGTAATAACCTTGATAAAAGCCTTACTATGACCTTAATATGAAGAACAGAAATAAAAACACTTTTTTCTTTTACTCAAGTTCATATGATGTAGCCAAACTAATATATTCTTGAAAATTGAAGTCAACAAGCCCGCAAAAGACAAGAAAAAATACTAACAAGTAGCTGGAGCAGTTGCAAACGACAGCTGATCCTCTTTCCTGTATTTTCACTTGTTTTACATTTTGTAGACATTTTACATGATGTTTTTTCTTGATACATAACTTTGATTGTTCATAATATACACATATATCATATAATGTTGAGGAAAGTTTATGAAGAAATGGAACAATAACATTTTTATTAACTATATCTTTTTAGTTCTTGAAACTCGTATTAACTTTGAGAATTACGGCAATCACAGATTAAGGTGGGACAGACTGATGAACAAGACACTATATCCCCTCCCCAACTTGGACCGTTGGTTGAGGGGATAATTAACACCTGTTAAATAGAAATGTTGCATGGTTCTTACCTTTGGAACTTTTATGCTTCAGAGTTGGTCGCAGTCGACAAAGATCTGATCTAGGAAAATCTATGAAAAAAAAAGAATTCCAATCAAATCAAGTACAATGGGCTCTTAACTTGCAGTGAGGTAAATTTTTTCTCCTCAATGTTTCCTTGAAAAATTGACACCAAGTGATGGTAAGAGCTTACTGGCCTTTGGCCAGGTGAGCTTAAAACATCAATGAAAATGATAGTATGTTATCCCTCAGTCAACTGTCACTCTTTCACATATCTATATACATTTCAAATATAACTAGAACTGTCTGAAAGGGACTAAACCCCCGCAGCAACATGTCTGATTTGAGGCCTACACAAAGCTCAAATCGTCATATTTTTCAAACATCTCGCCCAAACAGAATATCCTGACAATATGCACATCTCCATAATGTGTTCTAACAATAAAGTTTCATGAGAATCATGCCAGTAATGTAGGAGGAGTTGAGGACAACATTATTTCGTACAGACGGATGGATAGACAGACATACAGACTGAAACCTATATACCGCCCAAACTTTGAAGGGGGTTTAATAAACTTACCAGAGTAATGGCGTTGAAAACATCCGAACACATGCACTTAAAACAGCTTAAATCTTGCATGGATGAATTCTACCTGCAATAATTGAGCATTTCTTGTTAATGTGATATACATGCATCATACCTGGTGTTTCTTCTAATTGAAGACATTAAATATATTTTGATTTCCTATGCCCATATTTTGGGTAAAAAATTCTCTTGAAAGAACCTTGCAAAGAAACTATTCTAGTCCTTAAGGAAAATCAGATGAGAACCAGAAAGGTCCATGCAGCTGTTTGAACAGTTTTAGATCAGAAAATGAAGTACAAAATAAATGCCCTTCTTTGGGAAATTTTCTTAGCCCTTAGGCCATTTATTAGAAGAAATATGGTATGAATATTTGCTCAAACAATTGCATGTCAATAAAAATAGAATAAGATATCAAAACTAAAAACTAAAAATTTACAGGTAAATGAAAGGGCAATAAAACTAGAGACTTTCAGGAGCCTATTTCTCATCAGGATTTAAATTGCCGTTAAAAAAACGTATTTAAACGTACATTACTAACAAAATAAGTGACAATATAAAGGGACTACTAAGAACTATTCAAACAGATTTGGTCTAAATTTACCCAATAGTTTTCAAAGACAAAATTCAGATTGTAAGATCAATCTGCCAATTGGTCTAATTTTAATTTTGATAGTAATGGCAGCATTCTTTCCCGAGAATTTTTTCTACTGATTTTTTTATTTTTAGTAATGGTAGCCATATTGGTCTGAAGTCAGCCATTTTTGAAAAGGGAACATTTAATAATGTTTATGCTGGACAATGACTGAAGGAATCAAGTGATGGCAATAGATCACATGGTCTTATTGCAAGGTGAGGTAAAAATACCAATCATATACTATATCCGTGAGCTAGCTATTATTGGACAATACTACAACATCCCCAATAAACCATGGGGAAAAAATGAAATAATAAACAATTGATAAATAGCATTGTTGAATGATTCATACCTTTGACCCAGTAAGGCGATGCTTCAGACTTGGTCACATGGTGGACATTTTTTTTCTCCATAAGATTCCACTCAGGCTAAATCACTACTGTGCAAACATTAACAGTTCTGATGGAAAACTGGTCTTCAAAATGTTATTGTCTAGAATTCTTAAAATGTCAACTTCCTCAAAAAAAACTCATTTAGTATTCAATTGTTTCACAAAATTAAATGAACTCCTCAGTAATTAAATACAAAATCTAAATATTCAAGTTAACACATCAAATTTGTACTTTAAGCTCACAAAACAATTTTGCAAGAAAATCAATTAAAAAAAACTAAATTTTTCTATGTTCATTTTTTATTTTACTTATTTATATGTATACTTTTAGTGTGCTGCAGTTTGAGTGCATGTGGCAAGCTTATAACATCAGTGACTGATGCTGCATAAATAATGGTTATGTTCAAACATCCAATCTTTGTTACCTGATAATTGCCACTAGGTCATCCATCTATTTTTGTTACAAGTTAAGTGTCTTGTCATATAGATTTTTTCATGTGATATCTAATTCACATAATGCTATATTGTTTAAGAAAAATAAAAATATATAAAAATTTTTTTTACAGAACTAAAAGTACAAATTTAAAAGTGTAAATACAAAACATCTACTATAAAGAATATTAAAGTCGATAATGCATTAAAAAATGCTCAAAATTATCCCCCTTGTTAACCCTTTAATTAAAAATCGTTTAGTAAAACCAACTAGTTCTACATTCTCCATGTTTTAATACTTTTTAATGTACCCGGTATTCTTTTAGTGAGGTGCAGTGTGCTTGCATATGGCAGTCTTAACATCAGTGACTGATGCTGCATTTATATCCGACAAATGTTATGTTCAAACTTTCAATCTGTGTTACCTCATCCTGATATGCATGTAATAATTGCCACTAGAGGTCATCCATCCGTTTCTTGTTGCCAGTTACGTGTCTTGTCGTATAGATTTTTTAATGCGATATTTCACATGAAAAATAAAAAAAATATTAAAAAAAATTGCTGTAACATTTCCTCATCTTAAAAAGCATTTACAGAATTATAATACAAATTAAATATGTAAATACAAAATACTACAATAAAAAATCTTACACATTTTAATTTTAGAGAAAAAAAAATCAAAATTACCTCCCTTGTTTACCCTTATCACAATCTTGTAAAAACTGATCTGCTGTAAGTTTGTGAACTTTTTTTACCTGTGATTTTCTGTTATTTTGTGTACTGCAGTGTGTATAGAAAGCTTCAATGACTGATGCACTGATACGTATTGTTCAAACATTATGTTACATGTTTTCAATTTCCTTTTTTTTTGATACAGTCTTCTGCCTTGTCCTACAAATCTTCTTCAAATCAGGTTTCACACATCTTCAATTACACAGTAAAACTAGAGGCTCCCAGAACCCTGTATCGCCCACCTGGACTATATCCATCTTGACTGGCAACCTGGAACATTGCTGTCAAGTTCCAACTGGCTCAGTGGTTTCAAACAAGATCTTTCAGAGATTTCGACCTTAGGTCCTATGTTAAACTATGTTCAGCTCTGGCATCCATCTTCAATCGCGGACCACGTCATCGGATATAATTCTGTAAGAGGACCAACAAAGGAACATTGCTGCAAACTTTGTTCCATTTGGCCAGTGGTTTTAGATGAATAAATTTTACATATGGTACAATTTTTAACAATGTTGGCCATCTTGAATGGCGGGTGGGGTCATCAGAAATAATTCTGAGAATCCACCTAAGGACCACTGCTAGTTGTTTCAGCCAAGATCTTTAAGTAAATTCCACATAGGATCCTATTTTAAACTATATTCGGCTATGGCAGCCATTCTGAATGACGGGCCAGGTCATCCGTTACAATTCTGAAAGAGTACCATTGAGGCGAAGTTTTGTTCATGTTGGCTTTGTGGTTTCAGACAAGAAGGTCTTTAATTTAAAATAGGGTCTTATGTTAAACTATGTTAGGCTCTGGCAGTCATCTTGGAATGCGGGTGGGGTCATTGGATACATTTCTGAAAGAGGTCCACTTAAGGACCATTTAACTGTTTTGTTCTAATTGGCGCAGTGGTTTCAGAAGATCTTTAAAGTTTATGATGACTCTTTGGGCCAGGAGTGCTTAAAACTGCTTTCCATCTCTGACAAAGATATACTTACTTTTCACAATAAACAATTTAACCCTTTTGTCATTGTTTGCTTTAAACAAATAGTGAAATATAAAAATTTTGAAAATTTTTTAAAATTTTGTTTCCACTCATTTCATCAACTGAAATGTTATGTTGAAAAAGTGACTTTACCAAATGAGCATTTGCTACCAAGTAACAAATTTCTCTATGGTGAACAAATGATTTCAATCTTTCCATATGGAAGTCAATAAAAGAACAAAATATAAAACATCTGAAAGAAAACTTGAAATCAACAAATGAACACTTCCAGAGTGTTGCAAATTGTATTTCCTTCCTTTTTAAATTAGAATTTAAAGTCTCGTTGATGCATAAGTCATATCCTTTTATATCATATTCATAACCTACAGAAGAATCTTTTGTCTAAAAATTTTTTAAATTTTTGTTATAAACTAATTTTTCAACTAAACAATTTTTTACACCATATCCTTTCATTTTCATATTCAAACGCTTATAAACTGACAACCCTCAAGATTTATAGTACCTACTGTATTCAAATCTCACTGATGCATACACCATATCCTTCATTGTCAGAACTTACTGAAAACTTTTTTTCAAATCCGTTGACAAAACCTTTCAAAATAAGATTAATTGCTTGATTGAGTTATCCCCCTTCTGAGCAGTCATACATAATCAGAAAATGATAAATTTTTTTTAAAATAAATGGAAATATTTTTTTATACATTTCATGAATGCCATTTTTGAGATGCCTTTTCATTTGAACAATAACTGATGCAAATAGTGATTAACAAATAGTGAAATACATTTTGTTTAAAAGAATTTATAAATTTTTGTCAAACTAATTTCATCAACAATCAAAATGTTATCTGAAAAAAAATTAAACAACATTTAAACCAAATGGGCATCAGGTACTGATTATATAAAAACCTGCTCATCAACTAAAAATTAATTCTGAAATCTTATTACCAAATGAATGTTAATAAACAAAAAATAAAACCTCTGAAAGTGAACTTTTTTCTTGAAGGTTACAAATGGACAACCACCATCTCATGTTGCATGTTGTCATTACTTCATTGAATTCAATGGGATTTAAAGTCTCACTGATGTTTACACCATATCCTTTCATTTTCATATTCATAAAATATAAAAAAAAAAGTGTCTTAATGACTTAGCCATTGTAAATTTTTTTGCCATAAATGACTTTTCAATTATCAAACAATCATTTGAAAAAATAATTAACATTTGGAATCAGCTACTGATTAATAATATTCTCATTGAGTAAGAATTTCAAACTTCCTTTCCAAATGGAAGTCGATATATAAAGAATAAAATCTTTGAAAGTGCTGTTTTTAATATACAAACTCAGAACCCTGACCAGATGTTGCAGAATCTATTCTCTTTATTCAAGTCTCATTGTTACATACACCATATCCTTTCATTTTCATAAATAACTTACTGGAAACTTTTTTCAATTCCATTACTGACAAAATAGCCTTTCAAAATAAGATTAATTCCATTTGATTGAGTTATCCCCCATCTGAACAGGCATGTTAGAGAAAATGAAAAAAAGGCCTGAAATAAAATGTAGATTTTTTTATGCATTTCAGGAATGCTAATTTTCGAGATGCCTGCTCATTTTGGGCAACAATTCATGCAAATACTAATTAATAACAAATAATGAAATACTTTTTTGTTTAAAAGAATTTATAAATTTTTACTAATTTCATTGACAATCAAAATGTTATCTGAAAAAAAAAACTTAAATAACGTTTAAATCAAATGAGCATCAGCTAACGATATATCAAAAATTGCTCATTGACAAAAAATTAATTTTGAAAATTTATTTTCAAATGAATGTTAATAAATAACTAAAAAAAGTAAAGAATTTTTTGTCGAAGGTAACAAATGGACAACCACCATCACATGTTGCAAGTTGAATTTACTTCATTCAATAGGATTTCAAGTCTCACTGATGTTCAAACCATAACTTTTCATTTTTTTATTCCTAAAATATAAAGAATTCTTTTTGTCTAAATAACTTTAAATAATTTTGCCATCAACTAATTTTCATCAATTATCAAATAATAATAAAAAAAAAAAAAAACAAATGAGAATCAGCTACTGATAATAATATGTTATTTACTAAGAATTTCAAAATTCCTTTCAAAATGGAAGTCAATCAAAAAAGAAAAAAGAAAATCTTTGAAAGAGATCTCTAAGAAAAACTGAGAACTCTCACCAAATACCCTATTCCCTTTATTCAAGTCTCATTGATGCATACACCATATCCTTCCATTTTCCTATGTTAAGCTAAGTTTGTCTGTGGCAGCATTCTATTGATACAAAGTTTTATTCCAATTTACTTTGTGATTTCAGAAAATATACTGTAAATTCAGAAATTATTGCAATTTTGTCATTTAAGACCAAAATGCGATTTTAACATTTGTGATATTGAGAAAAACCACGCTTCATTCATATAAAAAATTCCAAAATGTGAGTAAATTATTGCGATAACAACCCTGTCGCATTTTTTGCAATAATAGAAACATCGTAATAATTTCCAAATTTACAGTACTTAATTTTTCCATGTGGAAGCCATCTTTCTTGAGGTCCAAGTGATCTCCTGAAAGTTGAAATCTTAGGACCATTGCTGTCACTTTTGGTTCAATTTGGCTCAGCGGTTTCAGAGAAAATGATTAAAATATACATATTACTCACATGGATTTAATATGCCGTATATAATAAATAACATTATTATAAGAAAAGTCTCATCTTTAGTAGCACAAACCATTAGTCCAAGGTTGCTGATTCGTCTGTATGGCCGTATTGGACCAAGGTCCATTTCCTTGGACAAAAAATTTGACAGCACCACGAGTCAGGACAATTCCATCACGTCTTTGTCACAATCGCCCCAACAGTTCCAGAAAAGGTTTTTTTAATGTATTGTTCCTGATTTTTTCAATTTTCAGTAAAAAGGGGCCATATTGCTCAGGTATGGACCCCAAATACACTTTTTAAAAAGGATCAACTACAGAAGACTCCATCAAACTTTTGCTTAATTTGCCAAAGAATTTTCAAAGAGATTTAATACTTTTTTGGCATAATTTTCTAATCAGATGACCAGGTTAAATTATGGATGAAAAGACGGATTTGTTAAAATCGGAAGGCTCACTGGTCAGATTGCAGTGGAAAATAGGAAGCATTTGGTTCATATCTCCATAACACTCCTTTATTTCTCCTTTAAAAATTCAAAAAAAAATTTTTGCCTTGATATGCTGCAGCAAAAAAAATTTAGGCAGACTCAAAATTCAAAATAAATTTCTTGCTGTCAAGTTCCAAATGGCTCATTGGTTTCAAACAAGATCTTTCAGAGATTTCAACCTTAGGTCCTATGTTAAACTATGTTAGGCTCTGGCAGCCATCTTGGATGGCGGGTGGGGTCATTGGATACAGTTCTGAAAGAGGACCACTAAGGACCAATGTTGCCAAGTTTTTTTTCCAGTTGGCTTTATGGTTTCAGACAAGGTCTAATTTAAAATAGGGTCCTATGTTAAACAATGTTAGGCCCTTGGGTGATGGGTGGGGTCATTGGATACATTTATGAAAGAGGTCCACTTAACCATTTAACTGATTTGTTCTAATTGGCACAGTGGTTTCAGAAGATCTTTTAAAAAAGTTTACGATGATGACCCTTTGGGCCAGGTGTGCTAAAAACTGCTTTCCATCTCTGACAATGATATACTTACTTTTCACAATAAACAATTTAACCCTTTTGTCATTGTTTGCTTTAAACAAATAATGAAATATAATGTTGAAAAAGTGACTTTACCAAATGAGCATTTGCTACCAAGTAACATTTCTCTATGGTGAACAAATGATTTCAAAAATTCTTTCCATATGGAAGTCAATAAAAGAACAAAATATAAAACATCTGAAAGTAAACTTGAAATCAACAAATGAACACTTCCACAGTGTTGCAAATTGTATTTCCTTCCTTTTTAAATTAGAATTTCGAGTCTCATTGATGGATACGTCATATCCTTTTATATCATATTCATAACCTACGGAAGAATCTTTTGTCTCAAAATTTTTAAAATTTTTGTTATAAACTTTTTTAACTAAAAAAATTGAAAAAATCACCAAATGAGCTTTGGCTATTGATTGATAAACATTTCTCAATGAATAACAATGCTATCAAAATTTCTGTCCGAATGGATGTCAATAAATAAACAAATAATCTGAAACTTTCTTGAAACTAACAAATAGACAACCTCAACCACTTGTTACAAGTTTGTATTACTTTAGGATTCAATTCAACAGGATTTCAATTGTTCAATGATTTTTACACCATATCCTTTCATTTTCATATTTAAAAGCTTATAAACTGACAACCCTCAAGATTTATAGTATCTACTGTATTCAAATCTCACTGATGCATACACCATATCCTTCATTGTCAGAACTTACTGAAAACTTTTTTTCAAATCCGTTGACAAAACCTTTCAAAATAAGATTAATTGCTTGATTGAGTTATCCCCCTTCTGAGCAGGCATACATAATCAGAAAATGATAAATTTTTTTTAAAATAAATGGAAATATTTTTTTATACATTTCATGAATGCCATTTTTGAGATGCCTGCTCATTTGGACAATAACTGATGCAAATAGCGATTAACAAATAGTGAAATACATTTTGTTTAAAAGAATTTATAAATTTTTGTCAAACTAATTTCATCAACAATCAAAATGTTATCTGAAAAAAATTAAATAACATTTAAACCAAATGGGCATCAGCTGCGGATTATATAAAAACCTCATAATCAACTAAAAATTAATTCTGAAATCTTATTTCCAAACGAATGTTAATAAACAAATCATACAAGAGTGGACACACAAAAATGTCTCGCCTGTCGTGTATTTCTAATGAAAGTAAATGCTATCAGACACATTGCATACAGTATTCGAAAAACAGGCCAAAACACAAAAACTTAACAATAAACACTGAACCATGAAAATGTGATTCAGGTCAGATGACACCTGCCAGTTGGACATGTACACCTTACAATTCTTTCATACACCAATATAGTAGACCTATTGCATACAGTATTCGAAAAACAGGTCAAAACACAAAAACTTAACTATAACCACTGAACCATGAAAATGAGGTCACGGTCAGATGACACCTGCCAGTTGGACATGTACACCTTACAATCCTTCCATACACCAAATATACTAGACCTATTGCTTATAGTATCTGTGATATGGACTTGACCACCAAAACTTAACCTTGTTCACTGATCCTTGAAATTGGGTCAAGGTCAATTGAAAACTGTCTGATGGAGATGAGGACCTTGTAAGGTACGCACATACCAAATATTGTTATCCTATTACTCATAATAAGAGAGAAATTAACATTACAAAAAATCTAAATTTTTTTTTCAAGTAGTCACTGAACCATGAAAATGAGGTCACGGACAATATACCTATGACAGACGGAAACTTCGTAACATAAGGCATCTATATACAAAGTATAAAGCATCCAGGTCTTCCACCTTCTAAAATATAAAGCTTTTAAGAAGTGAGTTAACGCCGCCGCCGCCGCCGCCGCGGCCGGCGGATCACTATCCCTATGTCGAGCTTTCTGCGACTAAAGTCGCAGGCTCGACAAAAACCTCTGAAAGTGAACTTTTTTCTTGAAGGTTACAAATGGACAACCACCATCTCATGTTGCATGTTGTCATTACTTCATTCAATTCAATAGGATTTAAAGTCTCACTGATGTTTACACCATATCCTTTCATTTTCATAACTAACTTACTGGAAACTTTTTTCAATTCCATTACTGACAAAATAGCCTTTCAAAATAAGATTAATTCCATTTGATTGAGTTATCCCCCATCTGAGCAGGCATGTTAGAGGAAATGAAAAAAAAGGCCTGAAATAAAATGTAGATTTTTTATGCATTTCAGGAATGCCAATTTTCGAGATGCCTGCTCATTTTGGGCAACAATTCATGCAAATACTAATTAATAACAAATAATGAAATACTTTTTTGTTTAAAAGAATATATAAATTTTTGTCAAACTTATTTCATCGACAATCAAAATGCTATCTGAAAAAAAACTTGAATAACATTCAAATCAAATGAGCATCAGCTAACGATATATCAAAAATTGCTCATTGACAAAAAATTAATTTTGAAAATTTATTTCCAAATGAATGTTAATACATAACCAAAAAATAAAGAATAGGATTTCAAATCCCACTGATGTTCACACAATAACTTTTCATTTTTATATTCCTAAAATATAAAACAAATTTTTGTTCAAATAACTTTAAATAATTCTGCCATCAACTAATTTTCATAAATTATCAAATAATTAAAAAAAAAACAAATGAGAATCAGCTACTGATAATAATATGTTCTTATTTATTAAGAATTCAAAATTCCTTTCCAAATGGAGGTCAATCAAAAAAGAAAAAAGAAAATCTTTGAAAGAGATCTCTAAGAAAACGAACTGAGAATCCTCACCAAATGTTGCAGAATCTATTCTCTTTAGTTAAGTCTCATTGATGCACACACTATATTATATTTTCCTATGTTAAGCAAAGTTTGTCTCTGTCAGCATTCTATTGATACAAAGTTTTATTACAATTTACTTTGTGATTTCAAAAAATAATTTTTCCATAAGTCTATGTTTGACTGTGGAAGCTATCTTTGTTGAGGTCCAAGTAAGCCTCATCTTTAGTAGCACAAACCATTAGTCAAAGGTTGCTGATTCGTCTGTATGGCCATATTGGACCAAGGTTCATTTTCTTGGACACAAAATTTGACGGGACCACGAGTCAGGACAATTCCATCACACTTTTGTCACAATTGTACCAACAGTTCCAGAAAAGGTTTTTTTAATGTACTGTTCCTAATTTTTCCAATTTTCAGGAATAGGTGCCATATTGGTCAGGTATGGACCCCCAAATACAATCTTTAAAGGGTATCATCTACGGAACATTCCATTAAACTTTTGCCTAATTTCCCTTATATTTTCAGGAGATTTAATACTTTTTTGGCATAATTTTTTAATCAGATGACCAGGTTAAATTATGGATGAAAACACAAAATGATTTGTTAAAATCGGCAGGCTCATTGGTCAGATTGCAGTGGAAAAAAGGAGGGGATGAAGCATTTGGTTCACATCTCCATAACATTCCTTTATTTTTCCTTTAAAAATGCAACAACAAAAAATTCTGCCTTGAAATACTGCAGCAAAAAAAAGTGGGCAATAACAGTGCATATGAAATATTTATAAAAAAATTTAGTATTTTCTATCAATCATATTCACTATCTTCAAAAAATGATGTCAAAGAACTTCATGAAAATCTATAACTATATAATTTTAAAAATATATTTTTCTGAAATCTGTGACATTTGAATGCCTGCGATAAATTTGTGATAAACGAAACAAAATTTATAACCGATTAGGAATCATGTACTGTTACTTGTCTGAACCACTAGTTTTCATGACTGTCTATTTCATATAACTGATTGATCTTCTCTGATATCTATAGATCCTCACTTTTTGAATCAGTTACTGTAACCTTGGCATAATACTACAGGGTATGGATTACTGGGTTTTTCACTCTTTTCAGCATAATTACTTTATCATGCCAACCAGTTTTCATTGGTGGAGGAAGGCATAGAAAACCACATCTTTCATCAGGTAAACTATTAATCTTGGTCATTTGGATTGTAGTTGACATATCTCACCCCAAATTGAACACAATAGTACATGTAATTGGCTAGTGATTACTATTGGTTACAACAAAAGCATTCAGATCATTTGGCCAATCTGCCCCCTCCCTCCCTCCCCTACACTAGGGATTTTCAATGAGATAAGTAATCAAGTTTCACCCACATTTAGACATGAAAGATTTTATCCCAAACCAAAATTTAATTACTCCCCAATTCAAGAAGGCACCTGAAAACTTAAATGTGAAAGATACTGATAAATTGTTTTGACAAATAATTACTAAAATGGATAGTAAAACTATTGATAATGTTAATTTCAAGTTGAGTTGAAAACTATTTACACTTTCTTTTAGAAAGATAGATGTTAAAAATGTGGATTTCTACTCTCATGTTACCTACTGATCAAAATAAGCAATGGATCACATTCAACTTAAAGAAAATAGCCATACCTACTACGTGTATACGAGTTCAAAAGTATTTCAAATGTAAATGTAATTTTAAACTCAGAACTTTAGAATTGTAAAACTAACATTCACCACACAATTATCACAGTTGTATTTTGTATTTCACAAATACTTTCCATCAATTTTGGGAGTTATTTTTTCACTTTGTTATTTTGTTTTATTTAATTTTTTTATTTTTTATTCTATTTTATTTATTTTAAATTTTATGTTCTTTATTTTATTTCATTTTAATTCCATTTCATCATTTGCAAACCCCAATTAAAATGCCATCATTATGTTTCACATATTCCTGCATTTTAATTAAGTTCACAAGATTTGTTTTAATCTTAATTTGTAAAGTGTTTAATGTTATTTGTATTGGATCATTGGAAGGACAAGAGCAGTTATAAGGGAGACACAAATGTTAGTAAATATTTATGGAAAGTACTTGTAAAATACAAAACTTTAACATGATAGAAAAAACATTTGCTTAATCATTTTAAATTTGTATGAAGCTGGACATGACTTATCCAAAAAATTTAGCCAATTTAGTATACTGAAAGGCAAAATATGAAAATTAGCCAAAATAAAGAAGAAAATTTCACTAAAAATTAATATCATCCATTGCTATAATGACCTTATACTTAAGTTTAAAAATAAATTGATAATTAGACAAGATATTTTTTTAAAATTTACTTTGCTAAAAATAACTAAGATTTTCATAAAAATTTGTCATTTTCTTACCAGAAAATAATTATCATAATTTATCACGATATTTGTACAGTTTCAGACCAATATTTCTGGTAGAATCCAATTTGTATAAACAGGAAAATTGTATGTAAAACTTAAGATAGCCTATATAAAAATATATCGGAATTTATAAATGTAAGATACATTTTACTGTAATACTTGATGAAATAATATCAGTTTGCCAAATATGAACTTGTTCAATCAATGTAACCTTCAGGTATCTCTCCCATTTAGAATTCTGACAGCCACTTTTTTCAGACAGTACAGTCCTACATATTAAACATTTAATAAATTTTCATTACATATTTAATGCACCTTTTCCTATTGACTGGAAACTTCAGTCTTGGCTACATATCTCATTGAAATTTTACACATTTAATTTCAAATGTACCGTTCAAAAGGGCTCAGATCATGCATCATCTACAAGGTTCAGTGACAGGGGGACCAAATGGTCTCAGTACATGTACAGCCTAGGAAATTTCAGAATATCTGGGATTAAAAGGCCTCAGTATATGTACAAGCTAGGTTTCAGACCAAAAGTACTCAGTAGCCAAAAAGTTTGTTTGTTGGACAATAAAAACAGTACAATGAATGTTGGAGCAAATGTTGGTTCAGTATATGTACAACCTAAGTTTCAGCAAACTTGGGACCAAAAGTGGTGAAATTCAACCTAAAATTTCTTCAGTACTTGTGGTCCAAAGGGCTCAGTACATGTACAACCTTAAGACATTTCAACACATGAGACCAAAAGGGTTTACTACATAACCTATAAGTTTCAGTATAAGTGAGCAAGAGGGATCAGTAAATGTAAAATCTAAAATTTTCAGCATGTATGTTGAGACCAAGAGCTCATTATAGTTTCAGATCATATGGGACAGGGGTGAAGTACATTTACAAGCTAAGAAGTTTCAGCATACAAGAGACCAAAAGGGCACACTACATGTATGACCTGCAAGTTTCAGTATGTGTTAAGAGCAAGGGATCAGTAAAGATGTAAATTTTTTGGCAAGTGAGACCAAAACAGCTCATTACATGCTTAACATTGAAGTTTCAGCACATACGGGACCAATAGGGTACAGTACATTTACAATTGGCCTCAGTAAATACTGACAACCTAGAAAATTTAGTGCATGTAGCAACTAAAAGGTTCACCACAAATTGAGAATGAAAAGTTAGTACATGATGCACCTAATAGGTTGCATGTAAAAGTTTCAATGACACAAACCTAAATGGCACAATGAATACAAAATTAACGGAATTTAACTTTTTTAACATTGGCATTTTATTTTAATCAACTTTCAATGAATAAAGATCCAGCTAATTGTTAAATAGTTTCTATTATCAATTATCAACTGTAAAATAGAAACATAAAACAGTCATTTTTCTGCAAAGGCAAATAAACTTTAAAAACAAATATTAGGAACATTTAACATGCACTGGATTGCCCAAGGGCAGTAAATATTTTATATATGAAATATTTCTTAAGATCATGGACATTTAACCTACCAGAAAATCCCCTAGCAGAATGGTAACAAATTATCTGGCTACTTGCAACTCCCTTGCAAAAAGTTTCCTACCAATCAATTAAATTTGTTTGTCAAAAGTATTTTAAATATATTTCCCATAGGGTCCAATTTTAAGAAGGTCCATCTTGGATTTCCGATCGGCATCAAAGTAACAACACTTGGGTAACACATGCATGCCTGGTATAAATCTGTCATTCTGAATAAGAATTTTTAATACAAAATTTTTCCCCTTGCGTCAAACTATGTCACTATCAACATTCTTGGATTTCTGTTAAAGTTATGAAGTTAAGGACTATTACAAAAAATATTTGTGAGTTAGGTTTAAAATCTTTCTTCAAAAGGTTTCTAAATGTTGTTCATACAATCTGAAATAAGAATAGGCTTTGACGGGCATGTTTCTTTGACCATTCACCACCAAAGGAACTACCTTACAATGCATCATCTCTGCCGAGTTTGGTTACATTCACTTCCGCCAAAAAAAACCAATAAAGTTTCTATTCTACATACCTTACTTTTTTAAATACTTCACCATTCCATTGGGGTTCAATGCTCAACTATGATCAGATTCAGATACCATGTTATCTTGGAAAGTCCCTCGTCCACATCCAATGCCGTCTATTGATTGCAGGAGGTAAGCCATTCCCCCACATCCAATGGCATCTCTATTGATTGCAGGAGGTCAGCCACTTGTCCAGTTCACCATTCTTCAATCAACTTTGTCTGATACCTGTTTGTTTTGTTTTGATTTTTGATGGTTGTGCTTATTAATTCATCATTATATCTTTAACCAGTTTTCCAATATTTTGATCTCGAGCATTGTTGATGACTTGTCAGTCAATGAAATGGCCATACTGTACATCACATTTATTTCGGTATTTTGGGGTACGTTTCATTAGATATTACATCTTACAACTTACTGAACAAAAGTGGTCTTGCTTGATCTTCTACAGAAAGTATGTATAGGTTAAATCATCTAACAAGTGATTACGCCATCTTTGTGAGTAGTATCTGAAATGCACTACAAATGTTTACATTTATATACTGATGAAACAGTTGAACAACTGACTCTAGTATGCGTTACACCAATTATGAACCAGCATACAACCATTCCATTGTATATTTTGAAAAACCTTACTTTTTTAAATACTTCACCATTCCATTGGGGTTCAATGCTCAACTATCAGATTCAGATACCATGTTATCTTGGTAAGTCCCTCTTCCACATCCAATGCTGTCTATTGATTGCAGGAGGTCATCCACTTGTCCACTTCACCATTCTTCAATCAACTCTGTCTAACCTATTAAAAAAAACACCAAACTTTGAACTTGTCAGTCAATGAAATGGCCATACTGTACATCACATTTATTTCGGTATTTTGGGATATGTTTCATTAGATATTACATCTTACAACTTACTGAACAAAAGTGGTCTTGCTTGATCTTCTACAGAAAGTATGTATAGGTTGTCTTTTTCCTTCAAATCATCTAACAAGTGATTACGCCATCTTTGTGAGTAGTCTGTGTCATCAGGGTTCTGAAATGCACTACAAATGTTTACATTTTATATACTGATGAAACAGTTGAACAACTGACTCTAGTAAGAGGACCACTTCAGGACCTAGTTTCAACTGGTTGGGTGGTTTCACACGGGTGTATTTTCCCACACTGTTACCTTCTTATATTAAACTAAGTTGACTTTTAATAGCTGCATGTCTTGGTTGGTGATACATGTATAAATCAAATGACATTTTGAAAGCGGGCCCTCTAAGGACCATTGCAGTCAAGTTTGATGCAAAATGGATGATCTGTTTCAGACAAAATGATATTTCTATTGGGTTTCAATGCTAAATTAGGATCAGCTTCAGAGACCATGTTAACTTGGTAAGCTCCTCAACCACATCTAACGATGTCTCTATTGATTGCAGGAGGTAAGCTCTTTGCCAACATCCAATGCCTGATCTGAATTGATTTGCAGCAGTATACTACTCACCCACATCCAATGCTGTCTCTATTGATTGCAGCAGGTAAAGCCAATCGCAAACATCCAAATGCCGTCTCTATTGATTGCAGGTCAGTCAATCGCCCACTTCACCATTTTTCAATCAAGTTTGTCTAACCTATTCAAAAATCATCAAACTTTGAGCTGTATCCTGCTTCCTCCTTACTATGAAATTAATAAATAAGATAATAAATCATATTAAGGTAACTGTTACTCAAATGCCTTTAAATTTTCCATTCAAAATTTGACAAAAATTACCATAAATTTCTAAGGCTCTTTCTTTTGATGCAGAGGCAACACTTAGCTGAGGTTGGATACCTGTTTGTTTTGTTTTGATTTTTGATGGTTGTGCTTATTAATTCATCATTATATCTTTAACCAGTTTTCCAATATTTTGATCTCGAGCATTGTTGACTTGTCAGTCAATGAAATGGCCTTACTGTACATCACATTTATTTTGGCATTTTGGGGTACGTTTCATTAGATATTACATCTTACAACTTACTGAACAAAAGTGGTCTTGCTTGATCTTCTACAGAAAGTATGTATAGGTTGTCTTTTTCCTTCAAATCATCTAACAAGTGATTACGCCATCTTTGTGAGTAGTCTGTATCTTCAGGGTTCTGAAATGCACTACAAATGTTTACATTTTATATACTGATGAAACAGTTGAACAACTGACTCTAGTATGCTTTACACCAATTATGAACCAGCATACCACCATTCCATTGTATGTTTTGAAAAACCAATAAAGTTTCTATTCTACATACCTTACTTTTTTAAATACTTCACCATTCCATTGGGGTTCAATGCTCAACTATCAGATTCAGATACCATGTTATCTTGGTAAGTCCCTCTTCCACATCCAATGCTGTCTATTGATTGCAGGAGGTCATCCACTTGTCCACTTCACCATTCTTCAATCAACTCTGTCTAACCTATTAAAAAAACACCAAACTTTGAACTTGTCAGTCAATGAAATGGCCATACTGTACATCACATTTATTTCGGTATTTTGGGATATGTTTCATTAGATATTACATCTTACAACTTACTGAACAAAAGTGGTCTTGCTTGATCTTCTACAGAAAGTATGTATAGGTTGTCTTTTTCCTTCAAATCAACTAAGTGATTACGCCATCTTTGTGAGTAGTCTGTGACATCAGGGTTCTGAAATGCACTACAAATGTTTACATTTTATATACTGATGAAACAGTTGAACAACTGACACTAGTAAGAGGACCACTTCAGGACCTAGTTTCAACTGGTTGGGTGGTTTCACACAGGTGGATTTTCCCACACTGTTACCTTCTTATATTAAACTAAGTTGACTTTTAATAGCTGCATGTCTTGGTTGGTGATACATGTATAAATCAAATGAAATTTTGAAAGCGGGCCCTCTAAGGACCATTGCAGTCAAGTTTGATGCAAAATGGATGATCTGTTTCAGACAAAATGATATTTCTATTGGGTTTCAATGCTAAATTAGGATCAGCTTCAGAGACCATGTTAACT
Source organism: Mytilisepta virgata (assembly GCA_028015205.1). NCBI lineage: Eukaryota > Metazoa > Mollusca > Bivalvia > Mytilida > Mytilidae > Mytilisepta > Mytilisepta virgata. The sequence continues at coordinate 76,940,651 of CM051521.1, forward strand.
TGGTAAGCTCCTCAACCACATCTAACAATGTCTCTATTGATTGCAGGAGGTAAGCTCTTTGCCAACATCCAATGCCTGATCTGAATTGATTTGCAGCAGTATAGCTACTCACCCACATCCAATGCTGTCTCTATTGATTGCAGCAGGTAAAGCCAATCACAAACATCCAAATGCCGTCTCTATTGATTGCAGGTCAGCCAATCGCCCACTTCACCATTTTTCAATCAAGTTTGTCTAACCTATTCAAAAATCATCAAACTTTGAGCTGTATCCTGCTTCCTCCTTACTATGAAATTAATAAATAAGATAATAAATCATATTAAGGTAACTGTTACTCAAATGCCTTTAAATTTTCCGTTCAAAATTTGACAAAAATTACCATAAATTTCTAAGGCTCTTTCTTTTGATGCAGAGGCAACACTTAGCTGAGGTTGGATACCTGTTTGTTTTGTTTTGATTTTTGATGGTTGTGCTTATTAATTCATCATTATATCTTTAACTAGTTTTCCAATATTTTGATCTCGAGCTTTGTTGATGACTTGTCAGTCAAAGAAATGGCCTTACTGTACATCACATTTATTTTGGTATTTTGGGGTACGTTTCATTAGATATTACATCTTACAACTTACTGAACAAAAGTGGTCTTGCTTGATCTTCTACAGAAAGTATGTATAGGTTGTCTTTTTCCTTCAAATCATTCAAGTGATTACGCCATCTTTGTGAGTAGTCTGTGTCATCAGGGTTCTGAAATGCACTACAAATGTTTACATTTTATATACTGATGAAACAGTTGAACAACTGACTCTAGTAAGAGGACCACTTCAAGACCTAGTTTCAACTGGTTGGGTGGTTTCACACAGGTGTATTTTCCCACACTCTTACCTTCTTATATTAAACTAAGTTGACTTTTAATAGCTGCATGTCTTGGTTGGTGATACATGTATAAATCAAATGACATTTTGAAAGCGGGCCCTCTAAGGACCATTGCAGTCAAGTTTGATGCAAAATGGGTGATCTGTTTCAGACAAAATGATATTTCTATTGGGTTTCAATGCTAAATTAGGATCAGCTTCAGAGACCATGTTAACTTGGTAAGCTCCTCAACCACATCTAACGATGTCTCTATTGATTGCAGGAGGTAAGCTCTTTGCCAACATCCAATGCCTGACCTGAATTGATTTGCAGCAGTATAGCTACTCACCCACATCCAATGCCGTCTCTACTGATTGCAGGAGGTCAATTCTTGTTCACATCCAATGTCATCTCTATTGATTGCGGCAGGTAAAGCCAATCGCAAACATCCAAATGCCGTCTCTATTGATTGCAGGTCAGCCAATCACCCACATCACCATTTTTCAATCAAGTTTGTCTAACCTATTCAAAAATCATCAAACTTTGAGCTGTATCCTGCTTCCTCCTTACTATGAAATTAACAAATAAGATAATAAATCATATTAAGGTAACTGTTACTCAAATGCCTTTAAATTTTCCGTTCAAAATATGACAAAAATTACCATAAATTTCTAAGGCTCTTTCTTTTGATGCAGAGGCAACACTTAGCTGAGGTTGGATACCTGTTTGTTTTGTTTTGATTTTTGATGGTTGTGCTTATTAATTCATCATTATATCTTTAACCAGTTTTCCAATATTTTGATCTCGAGCATTGTTGATGACTTGTTAGTCAATGAAATGGCCATACTGTTCATCACATTTATTTCGGTATTTTGGGGTACATTTCATTAGATATTACATCTTACAACTTACTGAACAAAAGTGGTCTTGCTTGATCTTCTACAGAAAGTATGTATAGGTTGTCTTTTTCCTTAAAATCATCTAACAAGTAATTACGCCATCTTTGTGAGTAGTCTGTATCATCAGGGTTCCGAAATGCACTACAAATGTTTACATTTTATATACTGATGAAACAGTTGAACAACTGACTCTAGTATGCGTTACACCAATTATGAACCAGCATACAACCATTCCATTGTATATTTTGAAAAACCAATAGTTTCTTTTCTACATACCTTACTTTTTTAAATACTTCACCATTCCATTGGGGTTCAATGCTCAACTATGATCAGATTCAGATACCATGTTATCTTGGTAAGTCCCTCGTCCACATCAAATGCCGTCTATTGATTGCAGGAGGTAAGCCCTTCCCCCACATCCAATGGCATCTCTATTGATTGCAGGAGGTCAGCCACTTGTCCACTTCACCATTCTTCAATCAACTTTGTCTAACCTATTAAAAAAACACCAAACTTTGAACTTTTCAGTCAATGAAATGGCCATACTGTACATCACATTTATTTCGGTATTTTGGGATATGTTTCATGTGTTTCATTAGATATTACATCTTACAACAATGTAGTAGTATGATAGTTTAAATGGTTTAGAAAGACGAAATAAACACTCGCTGAGGACTGAAAGTAATTAACTTACCTAAGTTAAATTACTGACTGGCACCACCTGAGAACGACGATCGTAACTTTGACAATTTTGAAATCGTCGGAAAAAATAGAGTTATCAAAAAATTCAATTTTCCTTGAATTTTCAAGTGTCGAATAATTAGCCGTCCAATAATTAGGGTTATTACGGTAAGGTAACTATTACTCAAATGCCTTTAAATTTTCCATTCAAAATTTGACAAAAATTACCAGAAATTTCTAAGGCTCTTCCTTTTGATGCAGAGGCAACCCTTAGCTGAGGTTGGATACCTGTTTGTTTTGTTTTGATTTTTGATTGTTGTGCTTATTAATTCATCATTATATCTTTAACCAGTTTTGCAATATTTTGATCTCGAGCACAGATGATGAGTTGTCAGTCAATGGAATGGCCATACTGTACATCACATTTATTTCGGTATTTTGGGGTACGTTTCATTAGATATTACATCTTACAACTTACTGAACAAAAGTGGTCTTGCTTGATCTTCTACAGAAAGTATGTATAGGTTGTCTTCTTTTTCCTTCAAATCATCTAACAAGTGATTACATTTTTCATGGTTCTGAAATGCACTACAAATGTTTACATTTCATATACTGATGAAACAGTTGAACAACCAACTCTAGTCATAGGACCACTTCAGGACCTAGTTCTAACTGGTTGAGTAGTTTCACACAGGTGGATTTTCCCAAACTGTTAGCTTCTTATATTAAACTAAGTTAACTTTTAATAGCTGCATGTCTTGATTGATGATACATGTATAAATCAAATGACATTAAAATAAGGCAGCCCATCTAAGGACCATTGCAGTCAAGTTTGATGCCAATTGGGTGATCTGTTTCAGACAAAATGATATTTCTGTTGGGTTTCAATGCTAAATTAAGATTAGCTTCAAAGACCATGTTCTCTCGGTAAGCTCCTCAGCCACATCTAAAACATCTGAGGAACATTGCAGTCAAGTGTGATGCAAAATGGTTGATCTGTTTCAGACAAAATGATATTTCTATTGGGTTTTAATGCTAAATTAGGATCAGCTTCAGAGACCATGTTAACTTGGTAAGCTCCTCAACCACATCTAAGGATATCTCTATTGATTGAAGGATGTAAGCTCATTGGCCACATCCAATGCCGTTTGAATTGATTGCATAAGGTCAACTCCTTGTTCTCCATTCTTCAACCAAGTTTGTGTAACCTATTAAAAAATCCTCTGTATCATCATGGTTCTGAAATGCACTACAAACAATTATATTTTATATATTGATTAAATAGCTGAACAACTGAGACCCTAGTAAGAGGACCTAGTTCCAACTGGCTGATCACGAGTGGTTTCACACAGGTGGATTTTCCCACCCTGTTAAGGCAGCTATTAAACTAAATTCACCTTTAGTAGCTGTCTTGGTTGTTGGTACAAACCAAATGAAAGTTTGAAATCATGCCATCTGAGGACCATTGCATTCACATTTGATGCCAAATGGGTGAGCTCTATCATACAAAATGATATTTCCATTGGAGTCCAATGGTAAACTTATATCAGCTTCAGAGACCATGTTATCTTGGTATTAAAGCCCCTCCCCCACACCCAATGCCATCTCTGTTAATTGCAGGAGGTCAGGTCCTTGCCCACATCCAATGCTGTCTCTACTGATTGCAGGAGGTAAGCCCTTTTCTACATTCTATACAATTTTACTGAAATAGAGAAAACTTCTCTAGAGTACCGAAAATGTATTTTTAAAATTAAAAAAAATTGTAATGATTAAGAGATGCCAAAATCGAAAACATCATTTCAGTTAACCAACACAAACACATAATTTACACAAAAAATTACTTTTTAAAAGATTAACTTTATTTGATAAAAATATTTGTCATCTTTTAATATGTCCAGTGTCGTAAAATGGCAGGACGCGCGCCAAACTTAAGAAAACACTCAGCACAACAAAACTCAAAAAAACAAACCTAGAACAAACCATAACTGACAACATCGGAAACAACAGGTCAGAGAAGTATAGTCTACAGGTCAAACATGTCTAATTTATTTTTTAAGTCTTAAAAATAAACTATCCTTTTATCAATAAATTTTTTAATACTTATTTGACTTGTTAATAAAAAAAAAGTGTTGTGTTGGATCCATGAAAAAAAATGATCATTTAAGTCTGAGCATCAACTTAATCAAAATAACAGTCTGTGATATATAAAAATTGGACAAATAAATCTAATTTAACTGTTTCGAAGATTTTTCCTCTTAGCGACATCACAGACTTTGTCAAATGCAATCATGTTCAAAATACTCCTATTAACATTTTTTGTTTTTAATTTAAGATTTAAAGATTTTTTTTTCATACTTAAAAAAAGTGAAATTGTGAAAATTTAATTCTTTATACCAATTTTGATGCACGTGAATTTACGACTCATCAGTTGTGCTCAAGGCCCAAAAAATTGAAAACCAAAATAAGTCCAGAAAGTTAATATAAATGTAAAATTTTGATTTGAAATAAAAATTTTCAAAAAGGAAATATTTAAAAAAGCCTATAATAAAGCAAAAAATATGTTATCAAAAGTGGCTAACCTTCTGTGATCAACACATATTACATTAGATGTGGGCAAGGAACTCATCTTTTGTAATCAACAAGTATTACATTAGATTTGGGAGAGGGGCTAACCTTTTGTAATCAACAGATTACATCAGATGTGGGAGAGGGGCTAACATTCTGTAATTCAGATGTGGGAGAGGGTCTAACCTTTTGTAATCAACAGATTACATCAGATGTGGGCAAGGAACTCATTTGTAATCAAGGATCACGTTAGATTTGGGAGAGGGGCTAACCTTCTGTAATCAACACTTGATGAGAAAGGCACCTTACTAGACTAAAAACAAAAAAATAGTGTAATCCACAAGAATTACTGTGGATAAAAGAGGAGCTAACCTGTAATCAAGACATATTAAATTACTTGGGAAATGAGATGACCTTGTGTAATCCATATATCTGGAAGGGGATAACCCTCTGTAATCAGAACATATTACATAAGATTTGAAAAGGTACCAACATTCTGTTAGAAAAATCTGGATACAGAGTTGGGAGGGATGAAAAAAAAAAGCCTTCTGCAGTGGGTATTAGGTTTCAGAAATCTACAGAAGGCATTTTAACGTGAATGGAGCATGACATTTCCAATCACGTTACCCACTATGGTCCGCGGTCAGGCTTTATGACGTGACAACCCTCAGTGAGAGGGCTTCCCCTATCCGCCACCTGGGGACGCGCTAGGTAGCTCTATGGGTTGAGCTCCTGTAAGGCCAATTCAAGTTAATTGATAGATTATCATTCCCTACATCATTTCTCCCTGCCAAACATTGAAAACTATACATGTAAATAATTTAAATACTCCCAGCATCCCCATATTGTTCTTTTTCAGTAGGGGTGCATGATAATTTATCATTTAACTTAAAATGGCCTTATCCAGGTTCCTAGTCAAAGAATTGAATAATACCAAATTTACATTAAAAGAAGAATAAAGACTAGCAGCTCCAAAAGAATGTTATACTCAGCTAGATTTCACTTGTCTGCATAAAAAAAAATTGTGAAATGTTTGAAACATTTATTTCAAGAGGCTAAGTGCAGATTCAGATCTGTAAGTAAATTTTCTGGACAGACTCAGCACGCATAATTCAGTTGTCCAATAGTTCGGAGTATTTAAGCCAAGAATTTATAGGATATGGAAAGTTACCAGTATCGATATGTGCAATTGATCAGTAGTATTTCCTCTATTGCAGAGACTATATTACCCATCCAAAAGTAGAGATCTCAGATCGATACTGAAATTGAAAGTGATACATACAATTAAATTCTGTAGCCTATCAAGTTACAACTACAGTCAAACCTGCACCTCTATATAGCAAATCACTGTCTATAAAAAGCACTGTAAAAATGTCCCTCTTATGAACAAAACTTGTAAAAATTAACATCTGTATAAAGGGCACCTGATCATAAAGGTGACATTTCTTCGTCAATGTGGGTGCCCTTGTATCATGACATTATAGTCAATATAAAAAAACACTGGTCCCAGACATCTTTGATCGGAGGTTTAATTAGAAGTGAATCTTCCCATAGGATGGACTCAGTGCAGTAAATTCAATATATTTTAAAGTTTGTTATGGACACAAAACATATCTTCCTCCACAATTTCCTTCTGCTGACATTCTCAATAAATAGAGACATGATGCAAACAGTTGAATACATTAAAGTATATACATGATTATGAATCAATATGCGACTTGAGAATGTCGTAGCATAAAAAAGAGGTCAAGCCTCTTGTAGAATGTACTGGCGCTTCAAATACATGCCTGGCCAAGAGTGCTCATAAAATTTACTGGCCTTTAAGATATAGGGACTATTAATTGGAAGTGATTAATGAAAGTAACCAATCAGAAGCTATGGTTTACACTGGTGTAATGTTGAATCAACCACATTTGAGTTGAAAATAAATCGTATCCTCTGGATTTTTCACAGGTGCTATCAAAAATTTTAATTCAAAGTGTATCATCCAACCAAGTGATAAAACTTTGTAATGACAAAATTCAAAATCATTTAGATACACAAGAAATGTAAATTTTGAATCTTTTTTTTTATAAAGATCATTAATAGATTTTGATTAAATTAGCTTAAAATTTTTAATTTCATAAAGGAAGTCAAGATAAAATCTGTGGATTCAATATTGCTATCACCTTAATGTTTTTTACCCCATGGTGCCAAAATATTAGCTGGTCCTACAAATTCTGGTTTTTGTTTGTCAGCACCTTGTAAGGCCATGTGTGTTTCATATTACATCAATTTTCAAAATAGGGTAGGTACCCTACCTAAAAACAAGAGTGGACACACTAAATGATTATCTGATAACCAACATTGCAAGTCACAGGAAAACGAGTTAAAAGAAATACTACGGTAGTAGTAATGGTCGGGCAAAATTTGTCTGAAAAATCTCATGCATGTCATTCAGGCCAAGGTCAGCTAACAGTTCTCAGACTAGCATGTACACACTAAGAACTATCTACAGACCAAATATGCTGGGTCTAGGTATTAGTTGATGAGAAAGACTTAAGAAACTTGGATGCAAGTCACTCAAAATAACAATCCAAAGATACTAATATTAGATATAGTAATTTTATACTATGCTGTATACGACGCATTTCAAGGAGTTGCCTCTCATCAGAAGCATTAAAACCGAAACATTTGGAAGACCAAAAACCAAACTTATTTTAAAACAAGAAGTACTCATAACCAAAAATACCGAAATAGGAAGCCAAATTTCAGCTAAGGAGATCTACCATGTGCAATACAAGGAATGAACCATTAAAATGAGGTCAAGGTCCAGAGACAAGTGTCATACTGGATTGTTCCTACTAAGAACTATCAATAGACCAAACACAGTGGATCTAGGTATTACAGTTCCTATCACAAAATTGTAACAAGTCATTCAAGCATGAAACTGAGGTAAGATCCAGAGACAAGCAGACTGTCAGACTGGCATGTGCCTACTAAGAACTATCTTTATTGACCAGATATGCTCAAGGAATAGATAGTACAGTAGCTAAAAAAATGGACTTTTAATCACGAAAATGTGAGGCAGTTCACTCAACCATGAATTTGAGGTCAAGGTCAAATGGCACATGTCAGACTGACATTTACCCAGCATCAACAATCTATTGACCAAATATGGTGGGTCTATGTATTATAGTTGCTGAGAAATTGACTTAACCACAAATTGTGACATATTTAGGTTAAGATAGTGACTACAAAATAAAGTTCAGTACAACTTCACTTACGATTTTGCAGAATCAATCTGCTGGGAGTCAACAACAATCCCAAAACAAAAACCTAATTTTTCGTCAGTTTTTCAAATTTCATCAACAATAGGTGTTTTTTAATCACGGAAAGTTATAGATAATAGAGATGAGGTACCTTAGGATATCCAAGATGCATTTCAGATATGTCTAGAATCATTTTTCTTATAAAAATGAATTGAATCAATATATCAATGAAAACAAAATAATTACAAAATTTAGGCATTACAACTGCCACCAGGGGAAAACAAAGACCAGTAACTCAAAACTACAGGAATTTGTGAAGTTTGGTTACAATTTTTTTTCTTAATTCTGTTTTATTGAATGAGAGTAATTATACACCACAATTTATGTTCACAATTAAGGTAAGGTAAAATTTTAATTACTGAAAGTACTCAAATAATGAAATGATTTTTTTTTTAGTTATCCCCCTTTTCACACCCGATTTGTATTTGTTTACAAAAGGAATTGCAGAATTTTAACATATTAACACAATTTAGGGGAAGTTAATGTTTAATATAACATAACAAACTGAAATATGTATATTCCAAAACTTCTGTAAATTATGAAATCTTAGTTCTAATGCCTACAAAATTAGACAATGTACAAAATTGTATATATAAATGTGTACATACTGTAAAGATATACTATAAAGCCAACTTCTGGAGCACTATCAATGCCAGAATACATGCTAGAAAAACTAGAGCCGGTATCGCTCACCTGGACTATGGCCAACTTGACTGGCAGCCAGTAAGTGGAACATTGCTGTCAAGTTCCAATTGGCTAACTGGTTTCAAACAAAATCTTTTAGTGAACTTTCAAATTAGGTCCTAAGTAAACTAAGTTCGACTCTGGTGGCCATCTTGGATGATGGGCCAAGTTATCGGATATACTTCTGAAAGATGATCACTTAAGGACCATTGCTGCCAAGTTTTGCTCCAATTAGCCAAGTGGTTTCAGACAAAAAGATGTTTAAGTAAATTCCCCATAGGGTCCTATGTTAAATTATAGACCGCTCTGGCGGCCATCTTGGATAGTGGACAGGGTCATCCAATATACTTCTAAAGGACCATTGCTGTCAAGTTTTGTTCCAATTCAGGTTGGCCAAGTGGTTTCAGACAAGAAGATCTTTAAGTAAATTTCCCATAGGGTGTAGTGTTAAATTAAGTTCTGCTCTGGACGACGGGCAGGGTCATCAGATATATTTCTGAAAGTGGAGCATCCAAGGACCATTCCACCAAAGTCCACCAGTGTCCCAATTGGCCAAGCAGTTTCAGAGGAGAAGATTAAAATGTGAATTGTGGACGGACGACAGACACTAAGTGATGACAATAGCTCACATGGCCCTTTCTAAAAGAGGAAAAAACTAGAAAATGTGTCAACACGGATGCCCCGCCTTAAAAACAATGTAGGGTGCTGAACTGCATTGCACTATACAAGGACTGTATTGGTGAAATATCAATGATATATTTACTTTAGGTTTCTGTTTGTTTGTTTGTTTAGTTGTGGTTTAACAGCGTTTACAGCACATTTGGCTATTTCGCGGGGGCAGTTTTTATTGATGGAGGAAGCCGGAGTACCCAGAGAGAACCACTGACTTCGGTAGGAAAATTGGCAACCCTTGTCAATTAAGATCGGAGTCGAACACACCCTGCCACAGGTGAGATTCGAACTCAACCCCAGCGTTGACAGGCTAGTGATCATTATAGTAGTCATGACGAACTACGTAGACCACTCGGCCACCGAGGCCCCTTAGGTTTCTGAGAAATGAATCTAAATGCAAAACTTAACCAAAGTCACTGAAGCATGAAATGTAGGTCATAGCGACCCATGTGTTGTTGAACTGCATTGTACTATACAAGAGGACTGTAGTGGTGAAATATCACTGATATATTACTATAGGTTTCTGAAAAATGGAGCTAAACGCAAAACCTAACCGAATTGAGACGTACGAACGGACAGACAAGAGTAAATCTATGCTCCAGCCACATTCGTGGTGGGGCATAATAAAAAACAAGGCTTATAAGAGCCTGAATCGCTCACCTGTTATGTTTATGTGTAGATCTTGCATCAATAATTACTTTTGCTATTTAATGTATATAGTCACATTTTCCCCCTAAATATTGACTTGTACACCAAAAATATAGGATCCTGAACCAAAATATATGTGGTTGCTAGGGAATTTTCCATTGGTTGCTATGGACTGTTTCAATGACCTCAACTCTGGAGCTTTCTTTTTTTACTTGTACAGATACCATTTATTTTATTTCAAGTTATGCCAAACATTTTTGCTATGTACAGTTGTCTTTATCTGTAATAATATTCACAAGTTAACCTAAAACTGCAAAATTTGCTTAAAATTAACAATTCAGGAGCAATAACACCAAAATTGGTTGACGGATTCATCTGAAAATTTCATGGCAGGTAGATCTTGACCACAAATAGTTTTAGTTCTGGTCAGTTTTGCTCTGCTTTAGTTTTTGCAGGCCTCTTCAATAACAATTTTTTTAACTTGTCCCTTTGGAAAAGTGCTTTCTTAAATCAACATGTCTGGAAGAATTTGACACTTGTCGGAAAATTGAGTTTGATATGTAAAGTCGCTTTGAGAAAAGGTGTCTAAAATAATAAAATGACTTCAATGACTTAATATACAATGCCTGGAAAGTCTTCAATCCAGTTGGATTGAAAAGTTCTCTCCCTTTTTCTTTCATACTCTTTTTTTCTCTCTTTTGTCTCTAAATCATCTTTCTTTTTCTTTTTGGCCGTATTTGAACATGTAAACCCGAATTTTGACAGATCCATTTATCATAATTTATTTACATTAACTCCGCTCACTGTTAATTGTAACACGCAATTACATTCATATTTATTCCGCCTGATAAAACATTTACGCGATTCAGATTAAATAGAAGAACAGTGAAATTCATTCCCCGGTATATATTTCTCCCTCGAAAGTGAAATTGAAAATAAAATAATTTTGTCATCCATATGCATGTAAGGTTTACCGATAATTCTCGCTACCATAACGTGAATTTCAAATTAAAAATTGGAAGGTTTCCAATGAATATTTTTATTTCTAAGTCCTTCTTTCAGAATTTTTTTACTTGTCCCATCGGACAAGTACCAAGTCAAAGTTGATTGTCCGACGGAATTTTAAGCTGGTACTGGACAATCGCACAAGCCTTATTGTCGAGCCCTGTTTTGAGATATGAGCCAAAACAGTGTATTTTTCACTTATATTCTATTTTTAGCCATGACAGCCATGTTTCTCAAAACAGAAAAGAAAATAAAACACAAACTTATACTAGATACCCTAAGGATCTATTGGCCTAATTTTGACAGAAATTGATCCTGTAGTTTCAGAGGAGAAGATTTTTGAAAGTTTACAAAGTAAAGTGAGCCTGAATCATTCACCTGGATTTTAGGTGACCTCAACTGACAGTTTCTAGATAAGATTTTTAAGGAATTGTTCTACAGTGTCCAGCACTTCTAGACAAGATATGTAAAGAATTCTTCCAGTGTCCAATGTTAAAAATGATAAACAAAGTCCAGCTGTGGCAGCTAGCTGGGATTCCGATTCAGCACGAAAACACAACTTTTGTAGCAGACAAGGATCTTCATGCAACAAACACATTTCAATTGTCTTAGTATTTTCCGAGAAGAACACCTTTGTACAAATTTCCCATAGGGTTCAATGTTAAACCAAGTATGGCTGTGGCTGCCATATTGAATTCCGATCAGCACATAAAACATATATTTTGTAGTGGTCTATCAAATGATCATTCACACATCAAAAACATTTCAATTGGCACAAAAACATACTTTTTGTTGAGATTCATCCAATGCTTGTTGATACATAAAAACATTTCAATTGGCTTTTCAGTTTCTGAGAAGACTTTTATACAAATTTCCCCATATGGTCCAATGTTAAACTTAGTTCGGCTGTGGTGGCCATCTTGAATTTTCAATCGACACAAAAAACACTTTTGTAGAGGTTCATCCAAGGATATCATTCATGCAACAAACTAATTCAATTGGCTTGGTAGTTTGTGACAAGAGCTTTAAAGGTAAGTCCAATCAGAACGAATTATCTGCCCCTGGTAGCCATGTTGAATATCCAATGAGCACACAAAAAATATTTTAGTACAGAGCCATCCAGTTAATATTCCCGCCAAGTTTGGTTCAATTCGGACTTGTGGTTTCAGAGAAGACGAAGAAATGTGGACGGGTGCAAAGTGATGGGAAAAGCTCACATGGCATTTTAGGCCAGGTGAGCTAAAATTTTAGAACATTGTCCCTATAAGAGGTCAATTAACAATTATGGTCATGCTGGCTTATTTGTAGATCTTTGTTGAACATTTTTGGTGTTTACAGTTTGTTTTTATCTATAATTATATTCAAGATAACCTAAAACTGCAAAATTTCCTTAAAATTAACAATTCTGGGGTAATAACCAATCAACAGGTTGAATGATTTATCTGAAAATTTCATGGCAGGTAGATCTTCACACGATGAAAATTTTTACTGTGACAGTTTTGCTCTAAATGCTTTAGTTTTTAAGGTATAAGCCAATGTTCTATTTTTAGGCTTGGTGGCCATGTTTCTTGATGGACAAGCAAATAAACACAAACTTTATTCTACATACACTAAGGATCATTCAGACTAAGTATGGCTCAGTAATTGGTTCAGTGGTTTCAGAGAATGTATTCACCTATTTAACAATGTTTTTTTGCTTTTAATGTATGAAACAAACTATTAATTAGTTTTTGTCTTTTAATATTGTAAATACAAATCAGAATAAAAATCAAATTATGAAAGTAACAAGCTTGAACCTACATGAAGAAATCTATCACCTAACCCCAACCAAATCATAGCCCTACACTGGCTTCAGGAGTGATGAAGGGCTAGACTAAAAATCAATGGACATTTTTATTTTTAATGAACTACTGAAGTAAAAATGCATGTATACATATAGCTACACAAAACCTATTGCTGAACTGTTAAGAGATCAGATTCATGGATATGTCAGGATTATGACCTCCAAGTTGTGGCATAAATAATGGTTTGTCCAGTGTGTCTTCATAATTTCTGGCCTTGTTAAAAGACGATAAGTTACTGAAATATCTATTTTCAAAGCAATTGGGAATGATGGAAGTTGTTGGTAAACTTGAAACTTGTCGTTTGAAAAAGATCCCCAAAATCAACGTTGATCAATATTCAACACATCCATGCTTCGACAGTTGTGTAGACTTGCCTTTGCTAACATTAACAATGATATAGTTCCCGACTTCCAATCAAAGTTTTTAACTGTTAAGACGGATGGACGACAGACGCCAAGTGATGACAAAAGCTCACATAGCCTTTGGCAAGGTAAGCTAAAAATGACAACAGTAATGGGTATGACATACTGAATAAGAAATTCATATTGTTCAAAGCAGTTGCTATTCCAACAAGATTGCTAAATTGGCACTCGCTCAGTCTCACGGTGAGCAAAAATTAACCTGGCCCCCAGATTTTATGCTTAGTAGCCCAGGTGGTGAATGGGCCAGTGGTTGTACTGATGTTCCTAACTCTCATGTATTTACACGATGAGATTCTGGTCTTCTGATTTCACATTGATGTGGGAGAAATGGCGGTAATTCTTACCAGTAAACAGTTTGGGCATAGTGAGGTAGCCACGATCTGATATCGCTATATTAAAAGATACTAAAAATATCGGTGTCTTCCTGATCACGTAACAACTTCATGTTTACCGGAATTTCAACTGTTTGTTGACCAAAAGATGAAATATTTTAAAATAAAATGTGTGAGTCTTCGAAGGAAGACGTGTCACCTGCGAACGTCAATTTTTACAAAAGATATTAAAATTTTTATAAAAATGAAATAAATATACACACCTTTGCATTAAAGTTAATGCACAGAGAAAGTTTCATCAAATTGCTTGAGTTGTTATGTAGTAGAAGATAGAAGTTTAGAACCCCCCTCCTTTTTTTCAAAAATGTAAATTTTTCCAAAAAAAACTTTTAAATTTCCTAAAAATGATATATATATGCACATCTGTGCATTAAGGTTAATGCACAGAGAAAATTTAATCAAATCCCTTTGAGCGGTTTACGAGTAGTTGAGAATAGAAGAAAAGTGTGACGACGCAAGACGACAGACATCTCTATGTGTCGACCATGCGTTCCGCAGGCGACACAAAAATTAACAGTAATATGAATTTATCACACCTTTAACCAGATCAGTTCTTGTTAAAATTTCGTATAATCATCATGTTAATATCATCACTTCCAGGATATTGAGATTAAGCTAGACTTGCCATAAGTCTCTCACAGAGTTACGCAGCTGGACAGTAAACAAGTATTTGATAGTATTCTGTACATTTTCATAGCAAATAAGTCTTAAAGGGATCAAACTTACAGAAACAGTTGTGGCAAGTCTAAAACTAAGCTAGCTTGTGTATATAATTATTAAAATCAGATGTGAAAAATTTGCTGAGTGCTACCAAAGATGGGGGGACGCATGGCCTTTACATGAGTTGCAGCAGGGGACAATTGTGATTTCCATAATAGAATAACTTTCCAGACCCTTTTTTTAACTTGCCCCGGGAAACGGGAAATGGGATTTAAGCCCTGTAGGTGGTTGCTATTTGTACTTCTTTTCATTTAAATTATTAAATTTATATGCCATTCAGGAAAGATGTCAAAGATATGTGGATTTGTATACATATGTGTAAAATCTAACTGACCCAACTAACCCCATGCAGGGAACAGGTGTATATATACCCTTAGGCAACTAACCCCATGCAGGGCAACAGGTGTATATACCCTTCTGCAACTAACCCCATGCAGGGCAACAGATGTAAAAAGCCTTAGGCAACCAACCCCATGCAGGACAACAGGTGTAGATATACCCTTAGGCAACTAGCCCCATGCAGGACAACAGGTGTATATATACCCTTAGGCAACTAAGCCCATGCAGGGCAACAGGTGTATATATACCCTTCTGCAACTAACATGATGCAGGGCAACAGGTGTAAAAAGCCTTAGGCAACTAATCCCATGCAGGACAACAGGTGTATATATACCCTTAGGCAACTAACCACATGCAGGGCAACAGGTAAAGTTATTTATCGTAGGAATTAATGATTTTGGTATATTGGTATATACTGTAGTTATTAGGCATGAACAGTTTGGGGGGGGGGGGGGGGGGGGGGGGGGAAGGGGGTCATTCATACTTTATAGGAAATGGGTTAATATTCAATATTTTCTATCCATTTAATTAACTAGAGGCTCTCAAGAGCCTGTATCGCTCACCTGGATTTAACTTTTCACCTTGAGCAGACCTATAAATTTAAGTGTTGCAGTCAATTTGGCTGGTTTTTCTATAGGATTCTATGTTAAACTAATTTCAGCTGTGGCGGTCATCTTGGTTTAGTCCAGGTCAACGGATACATTTCTAAAAGAGAACCATCTAAGGACCATTTCTGCTAAGTCTGGTTTCAGACGAGAAGATTTTTGAGTGAATTTCCCATAGGGTCCTATGTTAAACTAAGTTCTGCTGTGGCGACCATCTTGGTTCACAGTCCACGAAATCAGACACATTTCTGAAAAAGGACGTCCTAAGGACCAATGCTGCAAAGTCTGGCTCCAATATGTCAAGTGGTTTCAGACAAGAAGATTTTTCAATGAATTTTTCTATTGGGCCCTATGTTAAACTAAGTTTGGTTGTGGCGGCCATCTTGGTTGACGGCCTGTGTCATTGCACAAAATTCTGAAAGAGGACCATCTAAGGACCATTGCTACCAAGTCTAATTCTAATTGGCTTAGTGGTTTCAGACAAGAAGATTTTTGAGTGAATTTCCCATAGGGTCCTATGTTAGACTAAGTTCTGCTGGTGCGGCCATCTTGGTTCACAGTCCATGAATTCGGACACATTTCTGAAAGAGGACCTCCTAAGGACCAATGCTCCCAAGTCTGGCTCCAATATGTCAAGTGGTTTCAGACAAGAAGATTTTTCAATGAATTTTCCTATACGGCCCTATGTTAAACTAAGTTCGGTTGTGGTGGCCATCTTGGTTGACAGTCCGGGTCATTGGACACACCTCTGTAAGAGGACCATCTAAGGACCATTGCTGCCAAGTCTGGTTGCAATTGGTCAAGTGGTTTAAGAAATAATATTTTTCAATGAATTTTCACGTAGGGCCCTATGTTTAACTAAGTTTGGCTGTGGCGGCAATCTTGGTTAACAGTACGGGTCACTGGACATATTTCTGAAAGAGAACCTCCTGAGAACTATTACTGCCAACTTTGGTTCCAACTGGACTTTTAGTTTCATATAAGAAGATTTTTGAAAGTCACCCCCCCTTTCTATTTTTAGTAACAACAGCCATCTTGGTTGGAAGTTGGGGATGCCAGACATAATTTTGGAAGGGGGCCACCCAAGGACCATTCCACCAAAGTTTGGTCCCAATTGGTCCAGTGGTTTGAGAGGAAAAGATCTTTAAAGGAAAGTTACACTGGATGCCGTCTTTAAAGGGCAAAAACTCCTATAAGGGGTCAATCAATGATTTTGGTCATGTTGACTTATTTGTAGATCTTACTTTGTTGAACATTTTTGCTGTTTACAATTTGTCTTTATAATAATATTCAAGATAATAACCTAAAACTGCAAAATTTCCTTAAAATTAACAATTCAGGGGCAATAACCCAACAAAGGGTTGAGCGATTCGTCTGAAAATTTCATGACAGGTAGATCTTGACCTAATGAACATTTTTACCCTATGTCAGTTTTGCTCTTATTGCTTTAGTTTTTGAGATATGACAAAAACTGCAGTTTACCCCTATGTTCTATTTTTAGCCATGTTGGTTGGCAGGCGGGGTCATCAGATATATTTCTTAAACTAGATACCCTAATGATGCTTTTGGCCAAGATTGGTTCAATTTGGCCCAGTAGTTTCAGAGGAGATTTTTGTGAAAGTTAACGGACGACGGACGATGACGGGCGACGGATGCCAAGTGATGAGAAAAGCTCACATGACCCTTTGGGTCAGGTGAGCTAAAAATCTGATAAAAAAAACTATGATCATACTAATTTATTTTTCATTAAATTCATTTAAAATCTTATTTGTTCATGCAATTCTCCTTAGCCGTCAAATTTTTAAAAAAAAATCCTAAATAAGATGAAGATCTATGAATTGTTACAAAATAACTGCTACATTTAACTTTTTAAGGCATCCCATTTTCCCACCATAGAAAACAAAGGCCAATATTTCAACACATACTGCAGGAATTTGATTTGAAGTCAGGTTGCACAAATTTTCCAAAAAATTTTTATTTAATGAGAATTTTTAAATTGTAATTGTTATGGCACTCAGGAAGTAAAATTGGGATTGTTAAAAATACTCAAATGAAATCTAAAAATTTTGAGTTAACTCCCCTTTTTTTAAGCAGATGGGTCATTTTAAAAAAATTAAAAAAAATAATTTGCATCTCACAATTTTTACTGAAGTGAGGGAAATGAAAGTTTAAGATAACATAACAGATGTAGTATGCATATTTCAAACAGCTTATCTAAATTATGAAATCTTGATATCAGAAATTGCCTCAGTTATATGTTCTCTGAATAAAAGTTCTTTCTGTATTTTATCATAGGTGCAACTTAAAGTTTTAGTATGAGGGTATATGTATAGTTCAGAAACTTTTCCATATATATCTTCACATTATGGAAGTAACTTTAAACCCCTTTGGTTTTTATCCATGATACAAGTCCAAAAGATTGATATAATTATGAATTACGAACGTATCTGAAATCACATTGCACAAATTTATTTTATTTTAAATGAGCAGTTATTATAACTGGAATTTATATTCACTATTTAGGTACTGGAAAGTTAAAATATAGTAAAATGTGGGTTGTTGAAAGTAAAATAATGAAATGAAATAAAATGAGTTACTTCCCTTTTCATATATACTGGTCTTAGTATTAAGTTTACAACAAACTATGCAGAACTTGACTATTTTTAATTTTAGTGAAGGAAGTTAGAGTTGAATAGCATCAACTGTTGAGTATAGAAATTAAAATGTGCATATTACAGACAGCTTCTTTGAATAATAAAATTTTAGTTGTAATGTAATGACCTAAAATATAGAAAATAGTCCCTACTCTAGTATTTGCAGAATTTGGAGTTGTCTCACATGCAGGCACAAATCATCTTTCCACCTGACAAGCACAGGCACTTGTTTCTAAAATATATATGTCCCCCTCCTCCGTGTCTTCCTTACATCGATGTATTTTTTGAAACAATTCCTGTGCTGACAAGTGTTTATTTCAAAAACAGCAAAAACTACTTGTTTTTCTGAAAATAATGAAATGGAGAATACCTTAATCAGACATAAAAAAATGTGGGAAAATATATCCAAGAACATCAATGATGTGTATTGTTAGGAAGAAAAATATTTTGTAGAAAAACTACTTTGTTCACTGTTTATGACCTTCTTGAAAGAAAGATAACTCTGTACACAATGGTACAATGGGAGACAATCCAAATATACCTAAAATAGGGAATATTATGTTCCACAATGAACAAAATTATTTAAAATGTCGAACAAATTTAAAATGCCGATTACAGAAAATAACGCTACAGAATAAAGAAAACTGCTGTAAAAAAATCCATTACTTCAAAACAAATTGCATTTAAAGACAATAAAATTTGTTTTAATTTGAATTAAAGCAAATGATGCACAACACTTTTACCTTATAACCTTCACAAACCTACAGAGCTAAGAGAAAACTCACTGAATACAGGAATTGAGACCAACTACGATATTATGACAAGTGCCCTTGGCGAAAAGGGCCATTGGATGGGGGAGGAGAGGGGGCTATACTCCAAATAATTTTGCTGATATCTTCCAGTATAACTTGATGTGTTTAGACCAATTTAATATTTTCTGCACAATTTACTAGAACAGGGCACAGCACCTGTTTTATAAAAAAAAAAAAAAAACCCACACTACTAGTTTATGGGGTTGTTTCCTTTTATAAAACAAGTGCCTGTGGAACAGTCATAATTTATTTAAAATTATTTATATCAATTGAAACTCAAATATCTTCATGCTTAAAATACAAAACTAAATGACCAACAAGACTTTTCTACATTTTCCGAAGTCTGTAATTTCAGCACAGGAATCGGAAGTTCTATCAATAAAATTCTGTAAATAATAAAGTCGACTATCAATAGAGCTTCTTTTATCAATAAAATTCTGTAAATAATAAAAAGTCGACTTTATTATTTACAGAATTTTATTGATAGAACTTCCGATTCCTGTGATTTCAGTTGCACCGCTCGTCCCTAAATTATAGTCTTTACAAATTATTGGATATAGATTTCGACATGGAGATTGTTAAAAAAAAAAAGGTTTATCATTATTGTCAAATACCCCAAAATTACGGTCAAGTAGTACCCTTCAACAAAACCCCCCACTCACAACATTTCATCAACATTCTGCACTGTAGATTGTGTGTGTGTTTTTGTGTACCTTTACTAGGAAAAGAAGAACCATGACCATGCACTTCAAAATTCTTTTTGAAAATGACACCCTGGAAAAGCGGGAAGTTTGGGTTCACCTGAAATCTATTCACAAGCGTGACAAGGTCATGCAATTCCCGGATATTCACTGTATTCACCCGCAGGTACATCACGACGGAACTACAAGGGAATATTTCGTTCACCATGCAATAAACGAAAAATAATTTAACAAAACTGACTTGCGCGTTGCACTTGTAAAAATTTGCATGAAAAACTATTCAACCTCGTATACAAACTTATGAATTCGATTCACGTTATCATGATTTGTACAGGGTCACCAAGAAATTTTAATTGGACCTGGAGAAATATTTTTTCTCCGCGTTTGTTTCTTTCTTTATGTTTTTTTTTAATTTTCTAGCAATTGTTAACAAAAAAAAATCTGCTTTCTTCATAACGATTTTGCTCCTACCCCATTTCCGCCAAATTTTCAAATGCCTGCTTTTTTAAAAATCACATGAATTTCTTCATTGCCCCTCCCCCTCATCCCAAAAAAGACAACCGCGTATAAATTCTGCGATATCGATATGTTCGTATCGTGAAAAAATGTTAAAGTCATAGGTAGGCATATACAACATAAAGTCATAGGTAGGCATACACAACATAAAGTCATAGGTAGGCATATACAACATAAAGTCATAGGTAGGCATATACAACATATAAACTCTGACTTTTTACATCAAATTTTTAATTAAAAGCTTGGCTATAATGATAAGCTTTTTTCAATCCCCCGCTTTTTCTGAATTTTTTTTTACCGATGACGACCAACTGTTCGAAAGCTCTAGAGTTTTTCTCTAAAAGAGCCATCAATGAGGATTACAGCTTAAGCATGTTAAGAAATAAAAACATGACTCGGCTTACCAATTTTGAAAAATATACCAAATTTATGGAAAGCCTTATGTTTTGCCGAAATTAAGTGAGAGAATTATGCAATATTTATTAGCTAGCTGGGGTGTTTTATGTGATGGGATAAAATAAGATGAGTGGAAAGCTATTCGTTATACATGTAGTTGAAATTAAATCTACCTGCCTTCTTAAAAACCAACATTTTAGTTTTGTTTGAATGTCCCTAAGACATCAATCACTACAATATGTCCGCCAAAGTATCAATTAAGCTTTGCATGGCAGTTGTGGATAATAAGAGATTATATCTTCAGCATACACTAAGCAGCTGAGAGACTTGGCATTAAGCAAAACAGGATCTGGAGTGTTTTCAAGATATTATGGTAGATCATTGATGAAGACTCTGAATACATAAGGTGTATAGATATCCCCTTGTTTCACTCCTTGCGAAGAAGGCAGTAACACAGCTATCAATTCTACGCAATATTTGCTAATTTCATACGTTTTCTTTATAATATTATAAACTAAAGTCCTCACAACAATTTTTATAACATAATATTTGTATCCGTGTGAATGGCTTCCGGGCAATGACTGAGAGATAAAAGAAAAGGTTCTTTTTTAACAAATTGATGTGAAAAAAAAGATGTGCATGAGGAGTGGGGTTCAAGCGTGTCATCTTATTTCATGCATAATTTTCTAACTTAAATTCGGCACAACATAAGCAGGGTGTCAAATCTAATTAGATGGTGCACCGCTTAATTTGGTAAGTGCTAAGGAAAATGGCGGATGCGAAGCGGACGAAAAGTGAAAGGAGAGTAATCTTAGTGTCATATTGTAAAACTGTTTGATTTATGTCTTATAAAATCATCACGTTTCAGGGAAACGTTCAGTAGTCAATTTGTGATTAAAAGCTCCGTGTAAAAAAGCTACTGAAGAAAAACCTGGGGAGGATATCGGAAAAAATTTGGAGCGTCGAACATTTTTAGGTGCGTATCTTTTTTTGTGTGTGCAGAGTTTCAACATTTTTTCGACTGAAAAATATTGCCTTTCCATATACCAACGTATAGAATATCTAATTCAGTGGGAGATACCAATGTCTTTGTCATTTCATACCATTAAAACTTTTTTGGCATGTGCATGCAAGACGGTGTACAGTCCATAGATTTATATCCAATTAATAATTTATTCTTAACAATTACAATACAGTTAAGTTTAGTAATGAAAATAATCACCATTTATTTCAGACATAGATAGTCCATAGATATATACAAATATGACAAATACATAGTTTTATAATATACAAGATGAAAAAATGAAGAATTTAAATGCCAATAAATACAATATAAAATTTGAATTTGATCACCCCAGTCAAATCATTATACCATTTTCTGAGTAAAGACGAATTATACCATAAATCATTACCAAGAATAGTAAGAACAAGTTGATTATCAATAAAGCCAAACTAATCATACCATTAACAGATGAAAATCGTATGCTTTACGATAGTTCCTGCATCAAAAAGTCTTTGTTACTGAGGAAAGCGGACTGAAGACTTCATTGTTAAGATTTGATTCTGTTTTTGATGTTTTATTATTGTTTGTACCCTTTCTGGGTATAATTGTGCTCAGTAAAAATTATTATCAAACAATCGGTTACGTTTATACACAATAGGTAGATTTACGTCTCATTTCCTGGAAACATCTTACTTCATTTCTGACAAACATACCACTAGCACTACATTGAAACCCATCAATTTTCTGAAAGCATTATTTATACAATAGTTGCTTATATAGAGGGCATTATCATGATATATTGACTGCCCAAGGGACAGTGATATTGCCTGAAACATTGATAATGCCCGAGCCGCAGGCGGGGGCATTATCAATGTTGAAGGCAATATCTGTCCCGAGGGCAGTCAATTTATCATGAAATTGCCCTCTATATAAGCAACTATTGTGTTTATTTCATTGAAGAATATAAATCTGCTGGGTGTGGGTTCCTTACATGTACATGTATGTTGAAGACCTCATGATGACCCCTGGATGTGTGTTTATGATACTATCATTACTTTTGGTGGTATGCTGGTATATTGTACATACATGGAAGTTCCCCATATCTATTTTTTTTCTACTTCAAACATTACCGACAAGAATTTATTATTCGAAATATGTATACCTACTATGTACATAAAAAAGGCACCCTGTTATATAATATTATAACAATACTATTTGAGCAAGTATTGTTTTTATTTCATTGAAACCAAAATTTCATCTAGAAATGTCTAGTATTTAATTAACAACTGCTGCATCACGTTTGCGTTTTAAAATGGGGACGTAACTCTACATTGCAAGCATACGGAAGCGTATAGGTATCTTTTTTTTGTTGTTGTTGCTATTGACTTGTTGCGTTATATCATACTTATCGATATATTTTATGTCGACTTGTGTGGCGATACCGCAATAAGTTATGAAAAATATTGCGAAATATTGTGTTATATCAAAACAATGCGATATAAAAAAATATTGACTTGAAGTAGATGCCAATATATTTATGTCGATACAAATTATAATCGAATTTAATTATATCGATTAAAAATGCCAATCAATTTATCAAATATATTTATCAATATATTTATGTCGATACAAATTATAGCCGAATTTAATTATATCGATTAAAAATGACAATCAATTTATCAAATATATTTATCTCAATATTTCGAGAACAATACCGCTATATGTTTCTTATATTACGATATATCGATATACTAGAAAATGAATTTTTCCGTTATTTCGACATATATCGATTTTAATATTATACAATTATCCCCCTTGTTGGTGTGTGACCCGACGGTTTGTCTCCCAGAGGAAAGTAAGGTCTCCCGAGGGCTTGCCCGAGGGTGACCTTAATTTCCGAGGGGAGGCAAACCGTTGGGTCACACACCAACAAGGGTGATAACAGTTATATTATATCGAATATTCAACTTTTGACAGCACTAGAAATTTTCCGTTTAGAGGACGACCATTTGATGTTCTGGTGGGGGCCAGGAGGATTTTGAAAATAAATAACTCAGCCTTGATAAAAACAAAAATAAATGGTTTGTTCTGTGGTAGTTTGAAAATAAATAACCTCACCTACAATGTATTGAAAATAAATAACTCGGCAGGTCTTTTAAACCATTTTATAAATGCATGTTTTAACCCTTTCCAGGCGTATGATGCCTCAATGCATCATGGCCCTTTCCAGCCATTTGTATGCCCCTAATCCTCTCCACTGATATCTGGATACACTTTTTTGGTCTTGATTGCAAGACAAACATTATAGCTACAGAAGCAGTAACATTTGGGACCCAAATTCACATGTATGAATCAACAGTACCATGCAGAATACCCTTGGTGCCATCATTTGTCACAAAGGGTGAATTAAGAGGGAGGGTGGGCTGCCTTTTGGGCCCCAAATGGAATATTGTGGTTTGGGAAAATTTTACTAATGAGCTGTACAGGAACAGCAAGGGTCATTTAATACCTAAAAAAAAAGCCATCGGGTGACCTTACTTTCCTCTGGGAGACAAACCGTTGGGTCACACACCAACAAGGGTGATAATTGTATAATATTAAAATCAATATATGTCGAAATAACGCAACAAATCATTTTCTAGTATATCGATATATCGTAATATAAGAAACATATAGCGGTATTGTTCTCGAAATATTGAGATAAATATATTTGATAAATTAATTGTCATTTTTAATCGATATAATTAAATTCGATTATAATTTGTATCGACATAAATATATTGGCGTCTTACGGAAGCGTATAGGTATCATTTTTTGTTGTTGTTGCTATTTACTTGTTGCGTTATATCATACTTATCGATATATTTTATGTCGACTTGTGTGGCGATACCGCAATAAGTTATGAAAAATATTGCGAAATATTGTGTTATATCAAAACAATGCGATGTAAAAAATATTGACTTGATGTAGATGCCAATATATTTATGTCGATACAAATTATAATCTACGAAAGCGTATAGGTATCTTTTTTTGTTGTTGTTGCTATTGACTTGTTGCGTTATATCATACTTATCGATATATTTTATGTCGACTTGTGTGGCGATACCGCAATAAGTTATGAAAAATATTGCGAAATATTGTGTTATATCAAAACAATGCGATATAAAAAATATTGACTTGAAGTAGATGCCAATATATTTATGTCGATACAAATTATAATCGAATTTAATTATATCGATTAAAAATGACAATCAATTTATCAAATATATTTATCTCAATATTTCGAGAACAATACCGCTATATGTTTCTTATATGTACATATTATCATATATATCAGCCGCGAGACACAATGTGAAGCTTTTTCGGCGAGTGAGCGTAGCGAACGAGCTAAAAAGCTTCATATTGTGTCGAGCGGCTTATGTTTTACAATATTTGTTTGAAGAAAACTTGATGATAAATTTATCGTATTGTTAACGAGCACTCTTAATGGAATTTCTTACTTTTCAATGGCCATCTGCCTATAACCGGATGTTTTCCTGATATATTCGGGTCAACGTTGGGTCAAACATTATGACGTCGCTGATATATTCGGGTCAGCTCATATTAGGGTCGGGTCAACTCTTTACGACGTCACAGTGCCGAAATACGGGAAATTGTGAAGGCCTCAGCAGGTCGATATAGGCATAGGGAAATACGATAATACGATATATCGATATACTAGAAAATGATTTGTTGCGTTATTTCGACATATATCGATTTTAATATATATAATATTATACAATTGTCACCCTTGTTGGTGTGTGACCCGACGGTTTGTCTCCCAGAGGAAAGTAAGGTCACCCGAGGGCTTGCCCGAGGGTGATCTTAATTTCCGAGGGGAGACAAACCGTTGGGTCACACACCAACAAGTGTCTCCCAGAGGAAAGGTCACCCGAGGGCTTTTTTTTTGAGGTATTAAATGACCCTTGCTGTTCCTGTACAGCTCATTAGTAAAATTTTCCCAAACCACAATATTCCATTTGGGGCCCAAAAGGCAGCCCAACCCTCCCCCTTAATTCACCCTTTGTGACAAATGATGGCACCAAGGCCATTCTGCATGGTACTGTTGATTCATACATGTGAATTTGGGTCCCAAATGTTACTGCTTCTGTAGCTATAATGTTTGTCTTGCAATCAAGACCAAACAAGAGGCTCTCAAGAGCCTGAATCGCTCACCTGGCAAACAATGCACTATAAACTAAATTAATATATTAATGTTTGATGTATTTAAACTGAGTATTAAAGGTCATGTAAAATGCTGAAAATACCTTTAAAAGCCTTTCAAGGACCTCTGGAAAGAAATGGGCAGGAGTTCTCCCTACACTTGATTAAGATACAGTCATGGTCAATCTGATGATTCACAATAATACAAGCTTTAATTCATCTTCAAATACAAGTATAAATCTTTTGGTCTATATGTTGTCTTCGTTTTTAAAATGTTTGAAGGAAGTTATGTAAAAATTGTGGGTTAAGGCTTTTTATTGTACTTGAAAAGGACATATTGCAGGAACAATCATGCTAAGTTTCATCCAAATCCCCTAGTACTTTCAGAGGAGAAGATGTTTCAAAATTTGTTAATGATGATGACGGACACCAAGTGATGGCAATTAAAAGCTCACATATTATGAAGTTTAATCATTGTTATACAACATTCTCATCATCACCATTCACTAAGGATACCATGTTTACTTTAAAAACCAAATATTGTTGAAATTCGAGCAAGTGTAAAAAATGGCGGGAAAATGGCAGCCATTTTAAAAATGGCCATCCAAAACAAACTTTCATCATCACCATTCAACTCGGGATACCATGTTTACCTTGAAAGTAGCTTTCATCTTCATTTTATTTCTATAATTCAGGAAAAAATAGCAAAAAACAGCATTTTGACCACTATGTTCTATTTTTAGGGCGGACATGTTTTTCGACCAATCAAAAATCCAAGCATTAACTTTTTGCAGGATACCCTAAGGAACAATCTTACCAAGTTTCATTTGATTTTGAATAGTAGTTTCAGAGAAGAAGATTTTTGAAATAATAACATAAAAAAAGCCAAAAATGTCAAAAAGGGCAATAACTCTAACATCAGTTGACAGATTTTCACGAAAATCAGCACACAGGTAGCTCTCATCATGCTGAACACATTCAATCTGTCAGAATTTGCCGTAACATAATGATTTTTAAGATATTTGCGAAAAACTGTTGCTTGACCCCTATGTTCTATTTTTAGTAACAGTGGCCATGTTTTTCGACGGATCAAAAATCGAAGCATAAACTTTGTGCAGGATACCCTAAGGAACAATCATGCAAAGTTTTATCCAAATCCATTCAGTAGTTTCAGAGGAGAAGATGTTTGAAAAATTGTTAACGACGACGACAGACGACAGACGACGACGGACGCCAAGTTATGAGAAAAGCTCACATGGCCTTTTTGGCCAGGTGAGCTAAAAAGTGTATCCAGATATCAGTGGAGAGGATTAGGGGCATACAAATGGCTGGAAAGGGCCATGATGCATTGAGGCATCATACGCCTGGAAAGGGTTAAAACATGCATTTATAAAATGGTTTAAAAGACCTGCCGAGTTATTTATTTGCAATACATCCTCCTGGCCCCCACCAGAATATCAAATGGTCGTCCCCTAAACGGAAAATTTCGAGTGCTGTCAAAAGTTGAATATTCGATATAATATAACAGTTATCACCCTTGTTGGTGTGTGGCCCAACGGTTTGTCTCCCCTCGGAAATTAAGGTCACCCTCGGGCAAGCCCTCGGGTGACCTTACTTTCCTCTGGGAGACAAACCGTCGGGTCACACACCAACAAGGGGGAAAATTGTATAATATTAAAATCGATATATGTTGAAATAACGCAACAAATCATTTTCTAGTATATCGATATATCGTAATATAAAAAACATATAGCGGTATTGTTCTCGAAATATTGAGATAAATATATTTGATAAATTGATTGTCATTTTTAATCGATATAATTAAATTCGATTATAATTTGTATCGACATAAATATATTGGCATCTACTTCAAGTCAATATTTTTTATATCGCATTGTTTTGATATAGCACAATATTTCGCAATATTTTTCATAACTTATTGCGGTATCGCCACACAAGTCGACATAAAATATATCGATAAGTATGATATAACGCAACAAGTCAATAGCAACAACAACAAAAAAAAGATACCTATACGCTTCCGTACTAGATAGACAGAGCTTTTAAATTATGTAAAGATTGTTTGAAAGCTGTATATATGTTTTTAAAAATATCTTTTAACGCGTTAAAATATCTTTTATCGCGTTAAAATATATTTTAACGCGATAAAACACCTTTTATCGCGTTAAATAATCGCTTAACGCGTTAAAATTGATTTTAACGCGATAAAACACCTTTTAACGCGATAAAACACCTTTTATCGCGTTAAAATATCTTTTAACGCGATAAAATATCTTTTAACGCGATAAAATATGTTTTAACGCGTTAAAACATCTTTTATCGCGTTAAAACATCTTTTAACGCGTTAAAATTGATTCACCTTTTATCGCGTTAAAATATTTTTTAACGCGATAAAATATATTTTAACGCGTTAAAACATGTTTTATCGCGATAAAACACCTTTTAACGCGTTAAAATTGATTTTAACGCGATAAAACACCTTTTATCGCGTTAAAATATCTTTTAACGCGATAAAATATATTTTAACGCGTTAAAACATCTTTTATCGCGTTAATATATATTTTAACGCGATAAAACACATTTTATCGCGTAAAATATCTTTTAACGCGATAAAACACATTTTAACGGACTCTAGACAAGAAGAAAAAAAAAGTTTTCTGCTAAAAAATTTACAAAAAATTGTAATATTTTAAAGTCTAATAAACTTATGAATACAACAAAGCAATCCAAACTAAAAAAACTGTGCAAGTTCATTAGAGTGATACATGATAAAATGGATTCTCTCAATTAACCACCCACTTTTTCCATCCTATTTTCCCTCTTACTTCACTAATCATCACATTTATTCTAACATGTATATATATCCATGTATCATATATTGTATATGGTATTTATTTTATTTCCTCAACATTTATACCATTAATATTATGATTGTATATGTCTATGTTCCATATTCCGCCTTATTTACTGCCTCCTTTTAAACAAGTCGTAATTTACGGCCCTGTATATGAAACAACACGTATGACCTCTTGATAGACAGAGCTTTTAAATTATGTAAAGATTGTTTGAAGGCTATATATATGTTTTTAAAAATATCTTTTAACGCGATAAAATATATTTTAACGCGTTAAAACATCTTTTATCGCGTTAAAATATATTTTAACGCGATAAAACACCTTTTATATTCTATCTTATACTTTATCGCGTTAAAATATTTTTAACGCGATAAAACACATTTTAGCGGACTGTAGACTAGAAGAAAAAAAAACAAGTGTTCAGCTAAAAAATTTACATTTATTTCCTCAACATTTATACCAATTATTATTATTATTGTATATGTCTATGTTCCATGTCCCGCCTTATTTACTGCCTCCTTTTAAACAAGTGGTAATTTACGGCCCTGCATATGAAACAACACGTATGACCTCTTGATAGACAGGGCTTTTAAATTATGTAAAGATTGTTTGAAAGCTATATATATGTTTTTAAAAATATCTTTTAAGGCGTTAAAACATCTTTTATCGCGTTAAAATATCTTTTAACGCGTTAAAATATATTTTAACGCGATAAAACACCTTTTAACGCGTTAAAATATATTTTAACGCGATAAAACAACCTTTTATCGCGTTAAAATATCTTTTAACGCGATAAAATATATTTTAACGCGTTAAAACATCTTTTATCGCGTTAAAATTGATTTTTTTTAACGCGATAAAATATATTTTTACGCATTAAAACATCTTTAATCGCGTTAAAACATCTTTTATCGCGTTAAAATATATTTTAACGCGATAAAACACCTTTTAACGCGATAAACCACCTTTTATCGCGTTAAAATATCTTTTAATGCGTTAAAATACGCGATAAAACATTGCATCATTTTAATCATTTGTAATTAATGTATGACATTAATGTTAATTATTCTTCCCCATTTGATTAAGTAATAAAGTTGTGTGTTTGTATTGGGGGGGGGGATACATCGCGTAACGCTGATAATCCGTGGTTTGCTTGCTTACATATTGCTATTTGTTTATTACATCAGGATTTTATTTGAATAATTTCATTGCTGGCAGAATATCAGATCGCTTCCACGTCCACGTATATCATTCGTATGAAGTAAGAGAAAAAACACACAAGTTTAAAAACACTTGGAGTTTATTATTCGATACAGAAAAAGGGGATATCCATACACTCGTCATCCTTTTAAATACGTGAATATACACACCAAGAACTGGAAAACTTTTCTCTTAACTGCCTCGACACAATATGCAAAATATGCAGTATAAAAAAAGTTGTTATAAGGTTGCTGTCTTTGTATGTTCAAAACATTTTAGTTCTCTCAACCCTTGAATAACTGTTCCTGTAAACTATCAATTTGATCTAACGGTTTTATAATCTAGTTTTCCCTTCAACAAATCTACCTGAAATTCAAAATTATAACAATAATAAAATAAACAAGAGTCATATGTATATTATCTCATAACTTCCAAACTGAATACTACATATAAGTCCTCCAAAACGTCTCTAAATAACTAATAACTCGTCCAAAAACGACAAATGAAATCAATTAAATTATTATCTCTGATGTTCTAGACTAAAAGTTTATATTTTACTAAAAAAATTTTTAACGCGTTAAATTGGCGTTTTAACGCGATAAATAGGTGTTTTAACGCGTTAAATGCATTTTTTAACGCGTTAAAAATATGTCTTAACGCGTTGATATTCTGCGTAAAGACATCAATGGCTAGTCTGCATCAGAATTTGCGACTTAAAATTTACGATATAAAATTTATTTAAGCCGTTAGTGAATGACGCGATAAAATTTATAGCATTTTTCAATTTCTTTTCAATGTTCTTATTTTTAACGCGTTAAATGTGGTTTTATCGCGTTAATTTACATTTTATCGCGTTAAACGGGTATTTATCGCGTTAAAATTTTAACGCGTTATTTTATATCGTTTTTGACATAAACGGCCTTTCATACAAGCCAATTCAAGTTAACATAGAACTATATATATATACGTTGTCATACACTAAATTCATCTCAATTTCAGTAATCAAAATAAGTATCACGTAATTAAAAAATAGATATATTTAAACGCCATATGTTTTAATTACAATAAAGTATTTTTTTCTCTCTCCTCATTAGAAAAAAGTATTTTCTGAAAGCTGTCAAAAATTCGTTATCAGTTTGACATAAACGAATTGACCCTTGTTGACGGTTATTTTAGAATATAATAAGTTATCTCGCTTTCACGGAAGAGTCTAAAGTTTGGAATTTTCGCCGTTTTCTGTCGGTTCAATTGATCTATAAATTGATAAAATTTATAATATGAACCATGAAACTACAATATCGTTTCTTTACAGTCATAACATGTTCATGAGTTTTGCAACTAACAAAAAGGGAAAAAAAACAAAAAACAAAAAAGAAAACGGACAATTAAAATTCTTGTAATATGGAACTCGTGCTTCATTACATATCGATTATTAGGATCTGGTCTTGAAATATCGATCTATGTATACTTCTTGGCCAGTTTTTCTCTATTAACTAAAATTAAAGATCGCTTAATTATTCTATAAAATCTGATCAGGATATTTTCCTTGATTACCAGAAAAAAAACGTAAAAACAAATCGTTCAGACTTGGTGTAACATTTGTAAGGTGCGCTTGGTGGTGGTGGTGAAACCAAGTTTTATAATTCTTTACACCAGTAAGAATTTCTGTTGCCATTCGTGTGATTATTATTAAAAACTATGGCAAGCCGTTTTACTATTTATTCTTACTTCAAGATATCTCATATAATATATAAGATATCTCATATAATATATAAGATATCTTATATAATCTAGTTTTTATAAGATATCTTATAAACTTTATAAGATATCTTCTAAAGTTTATAAGATATCTTATAAAGTATATAAGATATCTCATATAGTTTATAAGATATCTTATATAATATATAAGATATCTTATAAAGAAAATTATATGAGATATCTTATAAACTATATAAGATATCTTATAAACTATATAAGATATCTTATAAACTATATGAGATATCTTATAAACTTTATTAGATATCTTGAAGTTAGAATAAATAGTAAAACGGCTTGCCATAAAAAACTTTCTATTTTAGCGAAACATTTCTGTGTAATTATTATTTTCTGTAATAATCCCCCAGAATTTTTTAAGATTTTAAAAATTATATCTTTTTTATATTGGAACACCAATAGTTCTGTGTGTGTCATTCCCTATTTCTTATTTTTGACTATTATTCTCTATTCTATGATCATATACCCTCGGTTATATCTATTTAGCTCGACCTTACACAACATAACTTACAATGACCACTCCAATAAAATTCTTTGATACCAATGTTGATGCACAAGATGCGCGTATTTCTTCGAATTACGATTCATCAGTTGTGCTCAAGGCCTAAAATGTTGAAAACCAAAACAACAATCCGAAAGGTTGAAGAGTAAATTCAAAAAGACCACAAGGGGTAAAGCCAAAACCGAGCTATGCATGAATGAAATACTCCTAAGTTTTCACAAATTTTGCAATTTCGTAACAGTAAATTTTAAGTATCAATTTCGGGCTAGTATCGAAATACTAGCAACTGAGCTGGGAATACCAACAGATTCCTTTTACATTTTGGTCGACCACTTATATACAAACTAAGAACCGATGAACAATCTTTTAATTTCGACACCAATTGAAACACGATAGACGAGTGTATATGTTTTTGATATGTCGCAAAATTTTGAAAACTAAGTAAGAATTGCCCCCCCCCCCCAAAAAAAAAAAAAAAAAAAAAAAACCCAATGCTCTGACCGTGCTTTATATGTGTTGTTCAATTTTTTAATTTACATACTCTCCAAAATTGTGCAGTGGTGTAAACTAGGCTTATTGTTTTCAGCTTAGTTAAACTGAGATGTATACTATATGGTGGTGCTAATTAGGTATATCCATATGTCTATCAATAAAAGTTTTCTCCAGTTAACATCATTGGAATTTGCATTTTAACCAAAATAAAACCTGAAAAAGATTATTATATCACATGTTGGTGATAATAATAAACGCTCTGTGGATTCAAATCAATGTTTTCTTTTACATGTTTTACGACTGCTGATTTAAAGAAGCTCGATCACCATTCATAATTCTACAACTAAGAGTAATTTTAATATCATGATCTTGAGAACAGTCCATTTTCTTATATACTTATATATATAAAGACTTAAATATATAAATGTTAGTCATATATTCATATCGCCGGACAATGTTAATCTATAGAAGATGCTTGCCGCGGGTAAATTTATTATGTCGAATGCAAGAATATAAAAGTAGAAATCACTTTAAGAAATTCAAACCTCAGCTTAAAAGTCATGATTAGCTATTTCTTGATCCGCCCACAACCTTAACATTTGTCATTCCACGATTTGATTCAGCTGATTTTAAGATCAGCGTGACAGCGTACAGTCTATCTCATATTTATCTAATTGGGAAACCCACATTGTTTATACACACTTATGAATAATATCGTGACTAAATAAGAGTATGTATGCATGTGTGTGTGTGTGTGTTTGTGCGCGTGCGCGTGAGAACAGAGGATTAGCGCCAGATCCATGAAATCACGAAGTAAACGAGTCACTAATGTACATATAACCAATATATATATAGGAGGATATTACATGTACTAAAATCATAATATATAACTTTTATGAACATATTCCAGTAATAATACTAAACAGGTAAACTAATTGTACAATAAATAAATAAGACGTCGAGTGCACTAATGCACTAAGACAAGTAGAAAAAACTCAAATCTTTTGTCACACAGACATTATGTTTCACATAACGGGGTAAAAATACTAAATTTTTAATTTTGGGTTGAAAAATGTGATTTTTGAAATCTCAAAAATTTGGAATTTTTTATTTCAAACTTTTTGCACAAAATCCATGCTTTTGATGAGAAAACAATCTACTATGAAAATCAGACATGTAGGTCTTTTTTCTGATTAATTCAGCTATTTGAAATTATGAATATATATGAAAAATGCATTACCTTGTATCGTTTCTTTTGTTGACTAGTATATAATTATTTTAACTGTTATTAATGTTTTACAAACTATTATGTGACATATGCATGTGTAACAGGTGTTCCGATTTTCAGTCCATAATCAAGCTGTCATCAAATTGTAACTTGTGATCTGTTTATCGAATTGACTAAATTCATGATATTTTCAAACTCTGAAAAAAGAAACCCTTTTTACGAAATTCAAAACATGCATGCATGTACCCTCTCTCTAAATACTATATAGTTAATTTCACTTTGCATTAAAACACAAAGAGAAAATTATATATAGCAAATGTGAATTTCTCAAAATTTTTGGATTTCAGTTTCTTTGTATAAAATATATATACATGTATATATACTTGGTAAGAGGCTGGAAAACACACAAATCGCCCACTCTATATATCAACACCTCTAAGCGAAATAATTCTTCCGCCGAGTCCATCGACAATATAAATATAGGAATATTGATCGGATGATGTCTAAACTATCTTGCACATTGATCCAGAATCAGTTTTAATGAAGCGATCCGAGAGTTCGAACGTGCTGGAACAAAGAAATTTATAGTTGTGATTACCAGAAAGTGAAATGAAGGTCTTTGTTTCGGAGAATGTTTTTTCTTTGAATGTGTCATGTTCCGTTGATTAAAAATTATTGATCAGGAGTAGTTATCAAGGAGGATTTTAAAAATATTCTGTCGATATTTTGTGTTTTTTAAACAGTAATTTTATGAATGAGTGTGTTATCATTAGAAATGCTATAATTTTCCACAAAATGATTTTACCAATAATTGTTTTACGGATCATGTATTTAACTATACTAAAAATGGATAAACTCAACTCAACGATTTATTCATTACCGTTCTTTCCGGAATAAATTTGAAGATTTATGTAGCATTAATTCACAGGAAACTAATTTAAAATGTCGACGATAAAACGAGCTTATATGGAACTGTCCAACGGAATACGAGGTTTGAGATTCAACAAAGAACAGCAGACGACACAGCACGTGTCAACAAATCACGTGGCTTCTTCAACGACGAATACACGAGAATCATCGAATAATTTCAACAAATATGTGTCAAATGGTACTGCAATGAGCGCAAGAGTCGTTCGATCGCCTAAACCTTTGATAGCAAGAAAAATACGAAGTCTGTTTGGACGACATCAACCAGACACCATTCACGATTTGTTTATGAACGATCGCTTTTTATCAAAATTATTCTATTATTTCTCTGCAGAAGAAAGAGGTGTTCTGTCTAGAGTTTGTCACACCTGGAAAAATATATTGTATCATCCAAAATATTGGGAAAATGTCATGCCCGTTTTGGTGTTGCGTAACCTTAGTAAAGATGAAGACTGCAGACGACAGCTTTATGAGAGTTTACAATGTAGGTGCTTTGATTCAATCTGTTTGTTTGGTGTAACCGACGAGGAAATTGCAGATTTTATAAATCATTGTACTACATTTAAAAAACAAATACGATTTATATCATTGAGGAATTCAAATATAACGGACACGGGTTTAGACATCTTATGCAAGAAAATTCCATGTTTATACAAACTAGAACTTAGTGGTTGTAATGAACTAACAGAAACTGGAATGTGGTCATGTCTTAATCCCAAAATTGTGTCTTTGTCAGTAAAGGATTGCATAAATATTGCAGACGATACGATTGGTGCCATTGCTCAGCTTCTTCCTGCATTGTATGAGTTAAACATACAAGCTTATCACGTAACAGATGCTGCCTTAGCTTTCTTTAGTACAAAACAAAGTTACTGCTTGAGCGTTTTAAGACTACAGTCATGTTGGGAAGTGACGAATCATGGTGTTGTGAATATCGTCCATTCGTTACCAAATCTGACCGTCCTTAGTTTATCAGGATGCAGTAAAATAACGGATGATGGTATAGAACTAATAGCCGAAAATCTACGAAAGTTACGAAGCTTAGACCTTTCGTGGTGTCCACGAGTGACAGATGCTTCGCTAGAGTACATTGCATGTGATCTTAGTCAGCTTGAAGAGCTTACCCTTGACAGGTAGGTCAAAATCACCATTGTAATGAGACCATTTCTGTTCGAGACTGGAATTATACATTAAGGTTATCAGCATTAGAAATGTGCAAATCAAAGCTTACCACTATATCTATTATAAAACGAAACATTTACCACTCATCGGTTTGTCTTCTTGTTTATCAATCCGATCTCGTGCTCTTTTCTTATTTGCACAATAAACAAAGTCTGACCTTTCATAATTGTCGAATGTCAATCTAAATGTCTTAATTTGGAAGCTAGTGTAACTTTTTGTCAATCAAATTCTTCATTGTGTAACGCTTACATGACAAATTAGTTTCCTGTATTAGCATTCATACGTCTGAGACTATTGATTAGATTTTGACAAATATATCGATAGAAAAAATATATATTAAAGGACAGATGTCTGCACAGATCGCGATAAACGTTTATTTCGATTCAGTTGAGTGAGTGTGGCGAGTTTTTGTGCTTTTAAGCGAAAATTACACCAATCGTGTTATGTCAAACTCGTTTATCTCGAATGACATTTTGATTGGTCCATCAAGTTAGTTCTTGTAATCTTAATGTGTATATTAATTCCTGATATCTAAAAGTAATGTGTTGGTCCCAAAGTAATGCTTTGCACTATATTTTCTTCTGATATGTCGAAATAATTCTTATTTCAAATTATTTTTAAGGCTCTTTTGAGATAACGAGAGTCATTAATTTTACTTCATAAGTCTAAATTTATAGTACTGGTACAGATACCAACGAATGGTGCATTATTTCATGAAACCAATTGATACGATTTTCTTCTTGGTTGTTAATTATTTTGAGATTTCTTTCTAATTCGAATTCCATGAGTTCAAACAGATAATTTAAACTAAGATATGATAGTACTCTGCGTTCATGTACTTTTTAATTTAGTATAGGACCATTCTCAGTTATATATACATATATATATATTCAGGAAATTGCATAGCCTTTTTTTACCTCCCTGTTAAGTTCAAGTTTAATCAATTCTGCCTGATTTAAGGATGCAGGAATGTCGATTTGATACCAACACGAGATTCCAAGTTAAGTCGCGTATTAGGGTTTAATTCTAGTAGCAATAACTAAGAGTGACAAATTAATGGAGAACTGATAGTTTTAGATCTCAGAAGGAGTGAAAAATGTCTGATCTGCCACATAATTCAATAGATTAATGTCATAAATTACTTATGTATATCCCTCTTGAAATGTCAACTGTCACAATGTTTATAAGTCCTCTGACCCCAAAAATAGTTACACTTGGGTCAATAGAACCTTTATGATGCTCTATTAACTTTTTCATTGTTTCTAAGATAGAATTGCTATGATGACATCTTTGGTATCCGAAGATGTCCGAAAGAGGTTGCTGTTTTTGTTCTTGAAAAATATATAATATACGTTTACGGTTGTACCTGCTTTCCTTTTACTATAGTACCGGTATTCATTGAGCATGAGTTTTCTAAGATTTTGATCAGATCTTATAAATTCACCGATTGACCTGTCATACGTGTATTTTACGTATGTATTGTAAAGATTACATTATTAGTAACAATTTGTGTAGGAGTTTCTTAAAAGTCCTTCAAAGCTTTAATGGATATATATCTTTTGATAATTACAATAGAGTTTTACAAGTTAAGGCACTGTCCTCCCACAGTAATGATAGTTGTACTGTTTTCCTTTTATCTTCTTTGGTTTTCAGTTTGCCTTTTTCTATGTTGTCAGTTTCTTGTATGTTTTCTGTATTCTGATAAAAATGTGTAGGCGGGTATTTTTCACAAATGTATCTTAAATTCCATGCCGTTCCAATATTTCCAGTAAATTCCAGGAAAAAACGTTTTTAGTCTTGCAAGAAAAATACAAATAGATTATAATTTGCATTATGTATTAAAGAAAACAGATCTGTCTACACTGTTCAAGAATACAGTATCAGCTATTCTGTATTATAAGTATGGTAGTAATGTCCATAATGCTGTGACCTGCACTAGTCTAACAAACCAAACTAGCTGAAAGTCTTTCCAATACGAATGCATTAAAAATTAAATAAAACTATCCTGACTTGTTCCTTTCAAAACTTTCACATGACAGTGTAAGTTTGACAACAGATTGAGACAAATTAAAATGAATATGCCGAGTACATGTAGTACGCTATCTATAAACACTGTTTAGTCTTTGCGATGGCTAAGAGTTTGCACACATCCTGCTCGCACGAGGAGAGATAAGTATCCGTTGAAAATTAGTACAGCGTACTATTCAACACCAATTTTTTGTTTGTTAATTAAATAAACTGGGCGGATATTAATTTCAATATTTTAGCATTTTACGGCGTTCGAAAGAAAAATAGTAATATAAGCTATGTTTCCGTAGGTTTTTGTATGTCTTCTTCTTTCATGTGTCACATTTATACACTTGTACTTAATAACACTTTTTATATACCATTAGGTATCAAAAAAGATTATTTCTACTTTTTATATCAATTTTATTTGCCTCATTATCTGTTTTGTATTTGCCATTTATTTCCTTCTCGGTAAGTTTTATATAATCAGTTTCTGAAAATGGCAAATTGATTGAAGCTAATTTTGAAATGCCAAGCTAATTTAACACATTGGTGGCAAGACAATTAAATATGACATTTAAACGATAAAACGAGAGCATAATCTTACAGTGAAAATATTTATAGTGCCAGGATGTTGGTGGAAAGCATTGTAAGTGCGGGGTTGTATCAAGAAAATGGTTTATTCAAATCTTTTGTCATATCATTATACAATTGCCTAAATGCATGCAGGGTTTCAAAAAGTCCTAGAGTAAAATTTTAATGGTTTATTTATGCAAAATCGTAATTTAAAATTCAAACAAATTCCATAAATTGATAATCGAAAACAAAATAACCTTATATTAAAATGCAGAGATATGATCGATATGTTTTGAAAAGAAAACGGAGAAACATACAACAAAGAATTGTCCGTTCTTTTCAATAATAAAATTTTTATGCCTCTCTATCCATTTTAGCTATTAAAATTTTATTATTTCTATTTAAAATTCCTAATAAGATTCTTAAATAAAGCTTTCACTATTACAAGTAAAAAAAACACCATTCCGTCCATCGTCTTTGTCACATGTTGACAATCTTGCCCTATACGCAGAATGTGTTATCTCAAATGTTAAGAAAATATTACTTTGAACCAATTAAGGACACAACGTAAACGCTCAATAAAAGGAATGAGTCATCAGGTTAGCGCGGCATCCCACGACTCAATTATTGATAGAATTATGGATTTTCGAGGCCTTAGATTAAAATTTCCTTTTCGGTTTAGCTTTCATGGCATATATTAACAGTCTAAAGATAGTTATTAAAATTATAGTTTCAGAATAAATATGGCGAAAATTGATATAAATATAACAGTTGCAGGGAGTAGAAAATATGTACAATTCATGTATATCAATGAACAAATTGTGAAATTATTAGTCTTTTATTACTTTTTTAATTGTAATAAGTGACTGGACATTTTCAAATATATATCCGCAGTATGACAACAAGAAAATGACAGATCACAACTTTTTAGGAATTTTGAAACTGTAACATGACTGCCATCGTGGTCTTATTATGTATTTATCATTTTGCAAGTTTTACTTTCAGACTGTATTACTGTATTGCTATATTACATGTAACACTGATCTATATACGCAATTTATAAAAATTTATATATGATATAACCAATATAATGCTGAATTTTAAGCTTATACCATAATTTATGTATCTTTCCATTCGAAATATCTGAAGTTAGTAAGAATTTTTAAAAACTCTTTTTGGCGAAATGGTTCAAACAAAACTACAGTTGACACGAATTTCACTTCAGATTATTTGTTTTTACGTAATGCTGATACTTGAAATTTTAATGTTGATATTAACAATAGTTTTTAAAACTAGAAATCTTAGGCATTGCAGCTCTTTCCTTAGATTGTTTTACAAAATTGTGGGTTATTGATGCGGCTTGACATTGACAGCTTAGTCAGTCAATACAAACTGGTTGACCATCATTTTTTTATTTGTTACCGTTTTCATAGCCATCTACTGATAGCTACATGTTTGCCCTTGGGTACTCGCACGTGACTGACGCGTTATCACTTGTAGAAGTATATGCATATATAGGACATCTTAATTGAAATAATTGAATGTTGAGTTAACCAGAAAAAAGCCAAAGTTGACAAATTAATTACTGATTATTTAATACAGGAGAGACAATCTCTATATAGGGAGAGGTTTTGTTTAAAAAATCTAGTTACTGTTTGATTCCTGGACATTTTCAATCCTGCCCTTTTTAACACATATCTTAACCTGCTTGCTTTCTAAGCCAAATATTGTAGCAAGTCTTTTTTTTTATTTCTTCCTTGTATTCCCCCAATGAAATCAAATGTTTGTTCTGTAAACAAACCGAAATGTGGATAAAAACAAACGAAAATTTTGCTATATTAATTTTTGTCAATTAAAAATATAATTTTTCTGCAACCCACTGTCTATTAGAGACGAAAAAGGAATCAAATTTCTAGGAGACGACTGTGTTTTTTTTTTTGTTTTTTTGTTTCTGTTGGTTTCTTAAATATATCAACGTGACTTACAAAGCAATATCATTGTACTTTTTTTATTAGTTTAGTGAGAGATTAATGATCTATTTTATTGATTAACGATAAGCTGTCGTGCAAGATAACTCACGGCAAAGCTTTTGAAATTAATGATGTTATCGACCAATAATTGTGTTTATTCTATAACTCTGATAGAAGTATATGTATCTATTAAATATGTCTATAGAATAGAATTATCTATAGCTTCGAATGTATCAATATTTGAACTGTAAATTTTACTATGAAATAATCTTTTAGCAAAATATTACGTTCTATGTGGGATTTCCCCAACAAAATAACGGAATTAAAAGGTGAATGATTTTTCTCTTTCTATAAGAAGACCTTTAGATTGTTCCACTTCCAGTCATAAATGTCTTTGGATTGCTGGGTCATCGACTTTTTCCAAATACTAGCTAGTAACTCGTATGGGTCGTAGATCAAGTCATAACTCTTCCGGAGAACTTGATGTAATCCTCGACTATCTGTGAAAAGTTGCATTGCACTCTTTAGTTTTTGCATTGCTTTTTTAAATTTCGCCTTTTTTTCTCTTGTCTTTTATTCTTACATTTACTCTAGTGGCATTTGCTTTCTGTGTGTCCTTTTGAGTCTTTGCACGTATTTGCTGTGTGCTTCATCAGGTTTCTCCATCCATTTTACTATTTCGAAATTCTATTGTTTTGTGGATTGGTCTTCTAGATACCAAAATATATAACTACAGCAATATTCGTCACACCTCGAGGTTTACACAAGCAAAGTCTAATAATTCAACGAACTTAAAACTAAAGTAATATGACCGGGGAGCTTGTCCTCTCCCGAGCCACACAGACATTTCGAGCTCACCCGCTTGGCTATAACTTCAACTCAAAATCGTTGATAAACATTTCAATATTTTATTCACGTCCGTACTTTTTACGAATAAAAACAAGACTGCGTAACAAGAACAAAACAATAATGAAAGAAACATTATGAAATGATTGACATCTCGGATTAACTTTTCAATTATCCAATAAAATATATTTGTACATTTTCATCTATAATTAACGAATTTGGATAAAGTGGGAAACTTAAATGATAAGTCTTACTTTTATCTTTGACAGATTGACAATAGGCGATAATGATCATTCGGACTTATGACATAATCCGGATGTTTAACGTTGGGAAATATGTATGTACAAAAGGGGGATTATCTTAAGTGCGAAATACATGTATCTGCTTAATATTTTACATGGAAACAATTAAATACATCATAAACTAGAAATTAAATTTAAACTTTCAAACGTCAATTTTCGAACGGTTATATTACCCCGTCGACCCGAGCTGAGACTCCGACTCAGCTGACCTCTATAAATACAAACATTTCTGCATTATAAAATAAATGTCTAAAGATATTTACATATATACATGCGCGCTCTCTGCAATGTTTCAAATAATAATAATTAAAAAAAAAATCACATATTCACACGAAACTTCTAATCGTCGTAAAATATTAGGTTTCTGAAGATTCTAGTTCAATCAAATATTTGCCATTTGCATAATAAAATGACCGTATCCGGCATTATAAATAAATAACTTTCACTTCGTCCGCATTAATTAATGTAAATGTGACCATATACATGTACTGATTCTCAATGTCATAAAAACTTTCGAAAAAAAAAAAAGGTTTAAGGAACGTGTAGATCTGAAATATTCGGTTGAGAAGGCATTTGAACGACCTAATATAAAAAGGAGACAAACTTAATATGTGTTTAAACATGACAAAATATGAAGGGGTTTCATTGACAAAACACATAAAATAATGGAAATGTTGGATTTTACAAGAAGAATGGAAAATAACAAAAAAAAAAAAAGATATAACCGGGTTAAATTGTTGGCGTTCCGGCTATATGGTATCAAGAAGGAAAACGTCCGTTCTTAAACTTTTATTTTAGCAGTCCGGAGAGACCAGACTTCGAATCTAAACTCCATAACAATATTAATTTCAACAATTAAATACAAGTATTAACAATAACAGATTAACATTCCGCTAAGTAACAACTGTCAACATAGAAACCAAATTAAAACGTATAAACATGTAAAAGATAAGTTGCAATTAATGTCCATTCAATATTATGTAATTAATCCGGAAATAGAGATTTACACCTAAGCTTTACAAACAACTTTATAAATATAGATTAAAATAAAAGAGTTAATTAATAAAAACATGTATAAACGAAATAATTAATCTAAAGTCTTTGTCCAAATTACGACCATTCAATTGTGATAAACACTAGGTCCAAGTTT
This sequence comes from Mytilisepta virgata, assembly GCA_028015205.1. Lineage (NCBI taxonomy): Eukaryota > Metazoa > Mollusca > Bivalvia > Mytilida > Mytilidae > Mytilisepta > Mytilisepta virgata. The sequence continues at coordinate 76,983,606 of CM051521.1, forward strand.
ACGACATTGATATTAAATTAAACTAAATAATATCTATGAAAACAGTTAAGATCCTTTTAGAAATATTTTTGAAATGTCTAATGTAAAATAGTCTGGTTATATATTCCTCTTCTTCTGAAGACCAGTCCCTGGTCTAATCACTTATCTCCGATAATTGTGTCTCTGGTTTTTATATTGTCCTCGTCCGCGCTCTCTGTAAACTGTCTTATGTTCGTGGGGTTGTCTCCAATTAAATGAACTTAATTGTCCTTCTAAAGTTAACACTTTGCGTTTCAATATTTCACATTCATTTTTCCAATGTTCTTCTGAATCGATAAGTTGCATTCCCCAACATTTCATATCTTTTACTTTGTCCTTAAGTCTTTCGTTTTCATTTTTTAGTTCAGCGTCTTGTTTGATTTTATAGTTCTTGATTTGATTTTGAAAATCATTGAATTCCTTTTTTATTTCACTGGTTTCCTGTTTTGCAGCTTCCCATTTTCTTTGATATGCATGAAACGACATTTTGAATTTTACTTTTTCCGAGTGTAAGCGTATTTTTTTATCTCTTAGCTTTCCAATCAAGTGCATTTTACTGTCAAAACTCGGAAGAAATTCCTTGAGTTCAACATTATTTAGTTCGGCGCATGGAAAAATTGTCATCGTTTTTCGTTCCTTGAAATTCTTCATCCTTTCTGCGTCTCTGCGTAATTTTGACTTGGATTTTGTTTTAATGAACTTTCCGTCACTTTTATAATGAAATTTGCACACTTTCGCCTAATGTCCAAACTGTTTACAAGTATAGCAATGTGATGATTTTGCACCACAAAAGTTTAAATGTCTCGCGCTCACGGACTTACCGCAAAATTTACATAAACAATTGTTTATATACTGCATGTTTCCATACGAATAAGGTAATCCATATTCACTTGAATGGTTTGTACTCCAATATCCATTAAAATTATTTCTTCTCCACGTATGATGATCCATTTTCTAGTTCTGTTTCTGCTGGGGTAAACTAGTCTTCAAATGATAGGCTGGTACACGGGTATCGAGCAGTTGTTATAGCTAATGCCGCGGAGTTCTAACACCAGATATAACCGGGTTAAATTGTTGGCGTTCCGGCTATATGGTATCAAGAAGGAAAACGTCCGTTCTTAAACTTTATTTTAGCAGTCCGGAGAGACCGGACTTCGAATCTAAACTGAATAACAATATTAATTTCAACACTTAAATATAAATATTAACAATAACAGATTAACATGCCGCTAAGTAACAACTGTCAACATAGAAACCAAATTAAAACGTATAAACATGTAAAAGACAAGTTTCAATTAATGTCCATTCAATATTATGCAATTAATCCGGAAATAGAGATTTACACCTAAACTTTACAAACAACTTTATAAAATATAGATTGGAATAAAAGTGTTAATTAACAAAAACATGTATAAACGAAATAATTAATCTAAAGTCTTTGTCCAAATTACGACCATTCAATTGTGATAAACACTAGGTCCAAGTTTACGACATTGATATTAAATTAAACTAAATAATATCTATGAAAACAGTTAAGATCCTTTTAGAAATATTTTTGAAATGTCTAATGTAAAATAGTCTGGTTATAGTAATACGAAAGATAACTTTAGCAGATAAAATGATAATCTTATGGTCCACATTAGTTTATTCTTGAAAATTTTTAATCTACGAGTTCTGTTTAACACCAAATATCTAAAATCAAACAAAACAACTTATATACGCACCACAGATATTATTTCTGGTTTTTACCAAGTACAACTATAATGTTAGTGTTTTAAATGTTACAATGTGTATGCTTAACAGTCGTGTCAGTAAAAATAAATTGCTTTGGAGTGGTGAATTAAGTTGAATAACAAACCACAAGCATTAACACGATTGGCATGATTGGCATGCAAAGATCTGTACAATATTTTAGAAATTTACACATTGGAATATCTTGTTTAAGTAGCAAAACCCACAATTCTGGTCATTTTACCAAGACCAATTAGGTGAATTTAGATTATAATATATATTTCCATACTGATTTTAAGAAGGCACTAATGTGTTGTGAAAATAACTACAATTGTTTTTAATGCTGGAACTTCACACAATAGAAATTAAACAACTGCAATATAACCAGGAGAAAACGGATTTGGAGTTAATCCACGTATATGACACAAAAAAGCACGTAAAACCAGGAAATTATACATTTAAGCCTACTATAATACGAATTAATTGGTATTGCCTTTATTCTTTCTATAAACTATAGTGTGGGAGAAGCTGCAATTATCAATTTTTTAGATGGAATTTCATTTTCAAACTGTAATGATCCAACAATATAAAGTTTAACAAGAATGCTGGCATGGCTGGTGATGATTATTCAGATTTTTAAATGTTTTTTGTGGTAACAACATGCACCAGTCCATGTAATATGTGCTCAGAGTATTATAAAATACTTTATTGACTGACAATAGAATATCAGCCTAAATATGTTAAAACCTGTCAATACAATACAAAAGGTCAAAGTACGCCAATACGACACATACCCGTCCAATATGCCGTATATACGACTTATCGGACCGGTTAGTCAATAAATGTATAATTGCGCAAGGTTTTCCATATTGGCTTAGTTATTGGTCCTTGGCTAGCCATATTGGACTTTGGCTTCGCCTCAGTAAAATATGACCTGCCTCGGACCAATAACTAAGCCAATATGGAAAACCATACTCAATAATACTATAATATAAATGTAGAAATGGAGTCATATGTTTAATTTCGACGAGGCAGCTCTTTTTTTTTGCTATATTGCAATGTAATGTTTCTGTACCCATAATATTTTTTTGGAAAACTGCACGAACCTTGTGGATGTAATATTATTACACTCCAATATATTCCTTCTCAAAAGACATACCAGCTTGTAATTTGTAACAGTGAAGAATGGAAATATTGAGATTTTTAAACATGGTAAAGTACACATGTTCTGTTAATTTCCCATGCGATTAGTTTTGTCAGTGCTTGAGTCTATAAATAGTTATTTGCGATCCAGTAAAAATCCATATGATCCAGGAGAGATGTGGTTGTCATTCAAACTTGATTTTAATTACATTAGTGTTATTTATTCAAATGCATGCGGCGTATAGTCAACGACTTTCAATGTTAAACTAGATGAATATTCATATTCTTGATCCTTTTGGCAGTCTTCCATGCAGGGTGTCAACTTAATACTGTTTTTAACTATAATCTTTATGCCCGTTTGGAATTTTGTGTTCATGTTGTTTTTACACATAACCGTAAATGGTGATAAGAATTCCAGAACAGACTACGCACACAATTTTGTGTCTGAATTTAGAAAAATGCATGGATTTATTCTGGTTGATAATGACCGAAACGGCACAGACATTTGGTACCGAAATAATCGGCTTATGATATAAATGAAATACAAGAAGAAAACAGCAAGCTTGTATAGTTTTTGAAAATTGTTTACAAAATTAACGTTAGCAAACATTTATACTATGTTATACACTGTATATATGGATATACACTAGAGATTGATAGCCATAGCAATAATAGCTATAGAGCATGTAGAGCTACCTACGAAATGGAATTTAATGTATAACTTAACACACACAACATTATTAGATAACTGATTTCTAAAACAACATCAGTTTAAGAAGATATTGAAACCCAATCAGTCATTGCATGCATGGTTCCTCAGTTCATTTGCAGTTCGCAACTGCTGAATTCAGAATTCCGCCGCCGCGTTCAACCGTGAAAAGACATAAAATTTCTATTACTTGTGTAAGATTCAACGGTCGCCCATAACAACGTTTGAAAGAACCAATTAATCTCTCCAGAAAATTTAAACAGAAATTGAATGTTTATGCAAATTGTGACAATTACTAATTAACTTGAAAAGTCATCGTGCATTAGATTCAACTTCAATTTTAATTTAAATCACAAATTTATCTGATCCAGTAAAAAAATTAAAAATAGTTTATGTACTTAAACTGGGCCAGATAAACATAGTTCTGGAACAATTACTACACGTACTTCTAGTTGATAGAGTTAAAAAACGTTCGCCTCTTACTCTTTTGTTTGAAATGTTTTTTCAAAGTTGTGTCTATTTTTCCCATATAAGTATTTTCTAGCACTCGCCAAGTGGATAGGGATTAGCATTAATTTGTATAACTTGTTTCCCAATCCACTATAAGTAGTTAAAATTAAACTTAAAAACAAATTCTTGCTACAGTATATAATATATATACAGTCTATTTTCCTTATTTAGCACTGTTTACAGAGTTGTAGGGACATTTCCCCCATTTCCTTCAGTCCACGTGAACTAATTGTACAGGATGTGCTGATTTAATTTAAAGTGCAGATCCAAAATAATATTTTATGTCCGTTAATCCAATAATCTATTTTGAGATGCTATTTCCTTTAATGCTGCACTTTGTTGATCTGTATACGTATATACCATGCTCCCTTTATTTCATTAAGGGAGAGTCAGTTTGATTTTATGTTGTTAAAGAAAAGGAAGTGACCATTGATCCGGATTTTATTCGCAGCATCGTTAAGCCTATCTTTTTTCCCCGTTCCTCTTTTTTTGACTTTTTGGGATACTGTCTTTTCACTTCAAATTATTTTCATGCCTCCTTCTGCGGAAAATCAATCGGTTTATGGATCCCAACAAATACGTAACAGGGGGATGTTTATTTTGAAGGTCGGTTATTTTCTTCTTTTATTAATAAATTTTAAGTAGTAATAATAATACGGATATTTTTAGATCGAGACAGTTTTAAAAAGCCTTTAAAAATAATATATTATCATTTATTGGACAATGTTTGAATGCCGATGTGGCATGGAATCAAATATACTGCTTGTTGTATATTTTGCTAAAAAAATAATTCAGTATTAAAATACAAAGCAGCCAATCCAAGCATGTCTGTCAGCGTATCTAAATTTTGTCACCTTTTGTAAGGGTCATTATCCTGAAACAGTTCTCTAAAACCAATCGAGCCATTATACATGTTATACACAATACAAAAACACAAGACGTTAATATTTATTTTTCATCTTTTTTCGGAAAAAATACGTACGCCAATCCTTTGCATGACATCTCTCTAAAATGACCTTAGTACGGGAAGAGTTGCTCAGTATTCAACATGCATGACATGTTCAGCAAACAATTAACTTGAAGGTTACAATTTATACGTTCGTCAAACTACACATAATGAGTCATCCTTAATCTCATAATGTTAATAATTAATGGACTGTTGAAACATTTGGAAATAAAAGAAACACACAGAAAAGAACCCTTTTAAAATCATTATCAAATATCAATTCCTTTTTATTACAATTGTACGAGTTGTAGGCAGAAGGTTTTTAAATAATGAAAATTGTGCTTAATACATAATAATAAATAAAATTTTCATGAAATAAATCAGTAACTTGACAAATCCATAAACGCAATTTAAAGGAAGGACAAAAGACATTCGGTGAACGAGGGATTTTATTTCTTTATAAGAAAGAGAGGCATCAAATGAAAATCCTCATTAATCTAAATCTTATATATGAGAATACGATAGTTGCTGTATTACTTTTTTATTGTAATGGCTACAATTCGCTTCAATAAAAGCCCAACTGATAAACTGAAAAGCATAATTAGAATCGATGACCACTAATTGCAGGAATGTGTTATTCATTGATCTTGAAAATCGCTAAAATAGTGACAACAAAACCTTAAACTTACAATTACATATATCTATGGCAAGCCGTTTTACTATTTATTCTAACTTCAAGATATCTAATAAACTTTATAAGATATCTCATATAGTTTATAAGATATCTAATATAGTTTATAAGATATCTCATATAATTTATAAGATATCTCATATACTTTTCTTTATAAGATATCTTATAAATTATATGAGATATCTTATAAACTATATAAGATATCTTATAAAATATATGAGATATCTTATAAAGTATATAAGATATCTTATATGAAAAATATTTATAAATAACAATCCAAAGATACTAATATTAGATATAGTAAATTTATACTATGCTGTATACGAGGTATTTCAAGGAGTTACCTCTCATCAGCAGCATTAAAACCGAGACATTTGGAAGACCAAAAACCAAGATATCTTATATGCTTTATGAGATATCTTATATACTTTATAAGATATCTTATATACTTTATAAGATATCTTATAAAGTATATAAGATATCTTATAAAGTATATAAGATATCTTATAAAGTTTATAGGATATCTTATATACACTAGATTATATAAGATATCTTATATATTATATGAGATATCTTGAAGTTAGAATAAATAGTAAAACGGCTTGCCATATATATCTTTTATTGGATAATACGTTTCAGATTTTTATATATTTCTCTGAAGATTAAAAGATTTTTTGTAAAACGTGGAAAAAATCCTCCTGAATTTTTAAAGTACAGTATATTATCATTATAATTTTGTGTTATTTCCGTGTGGTACATTGTACAAATGAAAATTTGAAAAGACAGGTTTTGAGCATATCCAAGCAAAAGTGCAGATGATTAATGCGAAATACGTGTATTTAACTTAAGACAGTCATGTAAATCGTCTTAATGAAAAAAAATTACCAAACTAATGTTTCTTCTGGGATTTTGTCAGACGTGATGTCGGTCCATTAGCATAATTACATGAATTAGGTTAGAGCAATCCTTAATAATTTGTTTCAACAATATTTTTGAAACTTGAGTATAATAAAGCAAAATAAAAATCTTCCTTAAGAGCAAATGTTTTTAACATATTTTAGTTCACAATAGTGAGTCATAATTAAATACCTAGCAGGTTGGGTTACCCATAAAACCAGTTTAACCCATATATAGACTATCTGCGTCTGATCTGTTTTGTATTTTGAACCAAGGATATTATGTTCTTATTGGTTCGTTTTTCTTTGTTAACGTTACAAAAGACTACGGAAAAACCTTCAAAAGCTTCACTATTGTAATAAAGAGGACAAATATACCTAAGGAGCAAATCAAAAAACGTAATTCATTGGACAGACAAACCCGGAAGACAAATGAACAACCACAAGCACAACAAATAAACCCTGAAAACTAAAAAACAATGAACAACACGAACTCCTATAAAAATCAGGAAAGAACCCAGGTGCTCCGGAAGGGTAAGCAGTTCCTGCTCCGTATAAATAGATTTCAACAGGATCAGTTTAATAACTTAAAATATGTTTCATTGCCATCATATGTTCAGCATCAGTTTACAAACTCAAAGTATTGGGTACTTCAGAGATATTTGATTTATTTTTTTATTTTTTCTTAAATTCTATATTCCTCTCATTGAAATTTTGAGTGCATCATTTTCTATAGTCAATTCCTATTGTACACTAACCTTTAAGACAACCGCTGCCCTTTTCATACTTATATAAAAGCTACTTATCTTATGATCAAGAAACTGTCATGATATGCCGGGCCTCGTGGCATTTGTATTCGTGACTAGGCGACTAGATTAAATTATGTATTTATATTTTTGCCTTATTCTGTAAGAAATGTTAGATCTAAATAAAAACACAGTTGTTTCTGTTAACTCACAATAAAAACCACAAAAAGGTCGGCTGACCGTTCGTGAATAGAAAACAAAATATTTTATCTTATTTACTTCTGTTCAACCTGATGATCGAAGGACTAAAGTTCTTGGCAAATATCCACTTGCACTTGACTATAAGTAAGATACAGAATATAGAGAAATAAATATAAATTTCTCTATTTTTAAATCTTCAATTATTTATCAAATTTGTAATTTGTTTTCAAAAGTTCAAAAGCCGTTTGATTGATCTAAATGATTAAACCTTTGTTCAAAACAATATTTTATTATAATTAATATATTATTACATCCGGGGAAAAAATGCTACATGTCGGTACATTTGCAATGAAACTGACTTCAATCAGCTGCCAGAATTCGGGGTTACTGAAAGTCACTGCCTGTACTGAAATATACATTTTGTACAAAAACTTTGACTCTGTATTTTACAGTCGAGGCTCAATAAATGAACAAAACATCATATATTGGTGCATATATTGCATAAATAGTTGAAAATCATTGATAGTGCAATATTTATTGATTGGGCATTGGGGGTACCATTTATGGTCCTGCTTTCAAGTACCTGTGTACTAAATTTGTCGGTAGCAGTTAACAAGTGACTCGAAGGGACTATCTCAAACGATTTATTGCCAGAGACGCAATGACCTGAACTAGAGCAAATACTGCATGTATGTTCTTGAGGAAGTAAACATTTAATGAATAAGTTGCTATCTATATACGTCACATTAGAACATCTCAGGCATGGAATCGATATATCGTGATGTAATGGACAGCCGTTTGATTGATCTAAATGTATATCGGAATATTGCTGTAATTACAGGAAAAAGGAAACGGGTAATGGGAAATGGTATATAATATAAAAACTCTTAATACATCTAATTGTCTGCGTCTGTAACTGTTTGTACACAACTGTTCGGTTTACAGAGGTTCCACTGTATAATAATTTAAAATTAACTGATGTCTAAGCGTACGGCATATATTCATTGCTAGAAATATTTCCTACAGATATTAAAATATAGATCAGATGTATAGATTCGAAACGATTCTATGGCCGATTCTTGGATAGGTTAACGTATTGTTCTCCGTGCGAAGACCTCACTTTGACACCAAGAACAGCAATAAAAGCTTTGATCATTTGTTATGAAGTTCGTGTCGAGCATTATGGGTTCATATTTGTATTCTTTCTATATTCTCTTCTTTTTTATACATGTACTATTTGTTCCTCACTGCGATTATGTTATAGAATGTTATTTGATATCTGAGTCTCTTATCTTCTCCTTGATGTTACAAGAAGTTAACAGATTTTAAGTAAATGCTGTGTTGATTTTCAAATAGCTTTTTCTTCTTTTTGGTCTCAAATGACCATCTTTTTCTATAATTATTAGAAAGAGTTTAAGCCGGGTGACTTTGACTTTGTCTAAATCCTTGGATGTGTTCCAACGGTACCATTCAACTGAACAATCGGGCAATTTGTATACCGTATTAATATTTCATATCTATTTTTCTATCTGATTCTTTTGTTGAATAGTTGACCTTCAATATAATTGGAAAAATGTATTTTATATACGTAGGGAGAGAAGTTTTCAATTATCAATGCACTGACTTTGTATATACTAATTAAGAAGATAATATATATTTGTTATGAGTTTTTGTGATATTGATAAATTTTGATAAAATTGTAGTCAAATGTCTGCTGTAATTGGTTAAACCAAACTAATCAATAATCTCTTTTAGATAATCGTCTTTTTTAGATATATATAAAACAGCAATACCATGCTGATGAGTGTACAGCATAATAATAAGGCTTCGACATGCATAGAAAATTCAAAAAGTTCGACATACATGTACACATAGATTCTCACTCAGTTTTAAGCTACTTAATGTATTATTTCATAACATATTGTAATTAATTATAATTTTTTTACTCGATTATCTTGTTAAATGCCTCAAACGACTGATTATTCATTGTAATCGATCATCAGAACATCACTATAACCTCCGCAAATGGAAAAATCAACAAAACTCATAATTTACATGAAAACAATGCATGCATGTATATTCAAAAGCACTTGGTCAGCTAATGATATAAAGGTGGGTCATGTGTGGTTTTAAAAATGATTTTATAGAGACAATTAATATTTTTGAAATCTAAAAATTTTTCTACTTATACATTATTTTTTTTTATATTTTTTGATTGATTTATTTTTATTATTATTATTCTTTTGTATACAAAAGAGAAACGATATCAATATATGGAAAGAACACCATAGCTTTGGGCAAATGTAATTCGTAAAGCTTAATAGAAACGTATACAAATTGTTAACAAGGAAAAGAGATCCTTAATCATACAATCCTTCAGGTTCATGCCCTCAAGGTGTTAAGAAACAATTGGTGCTGATTTCTCCTGAGATCAAGCAATCAATTGTATTATTCTATATATGGGAATACTGATTCCAGTTGATGTGTATGTTGATCTGATGATCATGACGTTATTTACGTTTATAGACTATAAACTAATTGTAGGTCTTTGTCTCTTGTTTTGCTTTATGTAAATATAATTGTTGTATTCATTCATACTGGGGTTACGTCTTGGTCGCGGTAATTATAACAGTACTTACAGTGCGTAGAAAAAATATCGACCCTGTTAAGTGTTCTAATTGTTGTTTCTGCATAAGTATGAACCAATCCCATCACAGTTTTGTAGTGAACATGTATGGTGTAAATATAACCAGCATCCATTTTATGTCATTTAAGTTTTCATTTAAGTAATGGACCGTGGTTTCTTAGCTCATCTTTCTTTAAAACACATTTCAGTTTGAACTTGTATATAGTGGTTGGGAAATAAGTTATACCAACGTATGCTAATCCCTCTCCACTCGGTGGGTGCGACAACGGCCCCTGTAGCGGCATTTTAGCCTACTTATTTAACGAGCCCTTAACACGGGACAGGCATTTTTTCTTTCGTCGGCATTCGACGGACTAGCATCTTTTACCGAGACCGTCCTGGCAAATAATGTCAATATGGCGTCGCAAATTTGATCCCTAATATTTTCATCCCGAAAGTAAATGGTTGAACCAACATTTGCCTGTCTCGTTTATCTTTCTACATGATCTAGCCATTTTCAGTGTGAGAGGACTCGTTGAAGATTGGTTTACGCGACCTTAACTCCCACTGCACGAGGCCTCATCTTCCACTGCTTTTAGACCAAATAGAATCACGCCGTTCACAAATGCACATACCCTTTGACCAGTTTTTAACTTTGTCGACTGTGCTCATTGAATTTACCTAGGTACAGGAAACTTAAAGATCGAGTAGTTCAAAAGAATTAGGCACTTATACTGGTTCAAAAGTGAAGAACTGAAAATATTCAACCAGTTTTTAAAATTCAGCGTCATTTCCATCGTTCCGCTGCGTTCCACTCGGGAAATACGTGAATTTTAAAAACTTGTTGAAGATTTTTCAGTCGTATAACAACGTATTAATCTTAGATCAGAATTTACTGGTTCGAACCTGTTTGAATATGCAGTTTTCGCAACGTGGCAACTGTAATAACTATGAATGACTTTTTTTCCATCGTTTATTTCCAATCCTATATCTAACATGCCGATGACAAATAAATCAGCTACAGTTTCTAGAACGATAATTCTCGTTGTTAATGACTTGTCGGTACAATACAATTGCAGCAGAAATAGTCCCAGAACATTGAAAGCAATTAGTGATTCATTTACTGTTATAGATCGTTCAGTTGTTGTCAGTCGAAGTGCCACTAGATACTGCTGGAAAATAAAGTACAAGTGGCTCTTCAAACGCTCATATAAAATGATTAGCAAGACAAATTACCGTCAGTGGTATTTTCATCACGAAATCTCAAATTAAGAGGAACAACTAAATACTATTAAAATATAAAAAAAATAAGATATTTCTTTTCATTGCAAACCTTTGTTTATAATATAAAGTGGTAAAATACTTATGTATTTACGGCTTTAATTCCAGCCTAGCATTTGTGACACTTGTACGAACGGAAGGCCCAGATGTGAAATAAAAATGTCATTTACTATGAAACGAAAAATTAAAATTTGGCCTTCACGTTGCATTTTTATTTGTTTTCATCAAACGCGATGAATAATGTCTTTCTACGGGAGTTGAAGCACGAAAAAACTTTTTAAAAAAATCTGTAAACACGTTGCACGAAAATAACTGAATTTATCTCTCTCGTGCATAACAGCCGATATTATTAAATTGTTTCTTTGATTTGTGTGTTCAGTTATAGTTAACTACATGCGTGTTCTCGAAAACGGCTGAAGGGCTCGGCTCTTGTTTCTCCAAATGACATCCACTTCAAGATTGGGGGGGAGGGGGGGTTAAAAGTATCTTTTAGGGGGATCAAAAGAGGTAGGGGTTTCAAAAGGAAACATAAATGTGCTTCGATCGGCCATATTTGAAAATCCATGGTGGCGCCATTCCAAGATGGCCGCAACTCGGAAATTTAAAAAAAAATCCAAAAAATTCTAGGAGCCGCAGAAATTGATATAGGGATCTCCTGTGGCAATGGGAACGTTGGGGAACATCCATTATGCTGCGCGTAACAATTATATCTAGTTTAAATTGGAACCACATTCCCCAAATTTTGAAATTAGTTAGCACATTGTAAAATTTGATCATAGCAAATTGCCATGAACTGGAGACACAAGTTGGCGTGGTTTACACTTTTCTGATTTCCACATGTGAGTACTGCTGGTGAGACCTACGGCTTGTGAAAGTCTGCCAAATTGATTCGGCGAAATTGCCACAATGCATCGCAGGCATGAATACCATCCTGTTTGGTAGAATAGATACTCTTTTTGTTAAATACAACATTTATGAACTATTAATATTGTGTTTTTCAGATGTTCACATGTAACAGATATTGGAGTGGGTTATCTATCGACAATGACCTCATTACAAAAACTTTATTTACGCTGGTGTACACAGGTTCGTGATTTTGGACTGCAACACATCTACTCTATGAGGAATTTACGGGTACTTTCGTTAGCAGGTATGTATTTTAAAAATATGTCTTACTGGTACAGTTCCAATTACCTCATTAAAAAAGGCCTTACCTGGGATTTGATTGTCCTTTTTAGACTCATTTGTAACGATGTGTTTTGTAAACAGTTTTATAATAAATGTAGATATCAAAATATTTTAGCTAAATACCCGGCTTCAAGAACAGCACTTATCATGAACGGGTTTTCCCATCCTAGTTTCTATTGTAACATCGTGAATAAATGCAGAAGTCTCGCCAATAACCCACAGAAACTTGGAAGAATCTCTTGTTAGATCAAAACTTGATTACGCTTCTATTATATATGGGTCTGCTCGGAAATCCTATATAAAAATTCCCAATGACTTGCAGACTTTAAATTAATACTGGCATCTCACGAATATTGAACTCTATGACGAGATAGCATCAAAGCCTTTATAGGGGTGTTATTTCTTAATTTTGTTTAATAGAGCGGTAGTATCCGAGCCTTAGCTAGTTTTACTGTTAAAAGGAGCACATTCTGACCCTCCTGTCTGAATTATGTAACGTCTAACCAAATTTTGCAGTTCTAGTGGTCACCTTGTTGGTAATCATACTGTATTGGCTTTTATAGTATGTTTTATACACCAGAGTGTCAGGATAGATAAAGGGGAGGTTTGGTAACCCATAAAACCGGTTTAACCCCATTATTGGGAAGTGACTACATTATCAGACTATCCTGACCCCATGTTGTCCTTATTTTTGTATTTTGTGATCCTTTATGTTATTTTTTGTCCGAGGTTCTGTCTGTTGGGTGATGTTGATTGATTGATATGTCATTTTTGAACATTCCTGTTACCTATGTTGTTGTTTTTTTTTCACAATTGTTTTGGGCAATTTTGACAATTTATTTCTTAACATATTACCACAACGTGTATGCGTCCGCTGGGGACTCCAAATCGATGAGGGTTTCACCAGCTTAATTGGTAATATTTGTATACAAGGGTGAAATGATACGTCCACATTTACTGTTATAAAAATGTTAGATGGTTTTGGCTCTTGCATTGGGTTATTTGCCTTTGGAGGTTTGGATTGTTGTTTTGTGTTTCAGTATTTTTGGCCTTGAGCACAACTGATGAGTTGTAAATCGAGGAAATATGCTTGTCTTGAGCATGAAGTTTGGTATCATAGAATAAGTTTTACCAAATTAACGTTTTTCATATGCGTATCTCAGAGAAGCAGGTTAATCAAGAAAATGGCTTCCTTTGAAAGGTATTTCAATTCAAATTCAACTCCAAATTTTATTGCCATATAAGTAAATTGACTATCATGACAAAAACATATATACAATTATGAAACAAGTGAAATAATAGAACAAATTTAATAATACAGATAAAAAACAAGTTCAAAGGTCTTCTGTCCTCAGTACTAATGACTTTTTAATAAACAAATATGTATTTTTCACTTGCTTTGGTAATTATGGAGAAATAAAATAGAAAGTTTTTCATTATCATTCATTTGATCAAAATTAAAGTCACATTTTCTGTTTTTGCTCTTTTAATATAGTCTTTTCGTAAATTTGAATATTTGGACATTCTAGTAAAAAATGTATTTCATCTTCAATTATATTAAGGTTGCAAAATGTACAAAATCTATTTTCTCGTGGAATTTTCAGATATCTTCCTTTTTCGATTTGCAGACAACGATTACTTATTCTTAATTTAGCAACATTCCTCTTATTATTTATATCATTGGAGTTTTTAAAAAAATCTGTGTCCAGTGTTTGTTTTATTAATTTATATAAATAAAGCTTACTAGTATTGTCTATTTTATTTAGTTTTTTATCATTAATATTATTTTAAACGTTTTAAAATTTTGCTTTTAATTCTTTTTCCGTTCTTGCTGGCTGACTTTTGTCAATCCCATTTAATATCGGTGTCTTTAAATATGTGACGTCGAATGGGTTGCGGACATGTCACATAGGTTTCTTTCTACATGTAACAAAAACGAAATACGAATCCGCAGCTGTTTCCGAAATTACAGCAAGTGACATAATATAAAACATCTAAGCATTAAAACAACAGTCAATAGTCTAGTATATGTACATGACAAGAAACCTTGGTTTTGAAGATATGAAGTTAAGGTGCATTTCATAGCTTCAATAATCTCAATTGTAAGAACAAGCTGGAAACAAAAATGCAATACATCACAACTAGGACAAGTGATTCCGAATTCTATAAAACTAGGGCTTCACCTGTATTGGTAATTTGAGTTTGCGCAAATAACCTATACGTGTGTAAACGGATCTCTTTAGTGCTTGAAAGTCGATATTTATTCAAGATGTTTCTTTAAGTATCGTATTTTCCAATTGGTTAACAATTCGAATGGGACAATAATCGTGATAACCTTTACAATTCATTATACTTCTACAGTAGTTTAATACTCTTGTCAAATCAAATCAAACGTGGAAAATGTGTTAATTTATATTTTCTTCCTACGATAAAATATAAGTAAATGGTTATCTTGAGAATTAATAACATGTCAATTTCATTACTTGATGTGGGAGGGTGAAGCTGTCACAATCACCAAAGGAATTTGGGAAAGCCAAGTCTTTGACAAAGAAAACATCGCTCTTAAATAAATATTTTATTTCTTTATTTTCATCATTACTTAGTTGTGATTTTCTTGCTGTGGTGAAGTGATTGGGAGTGTATATTTGAATTGTATGAATTAAAGTGCAAAAATATTATCCGATCCTGGAATTGTTATCTATGCATTCACATTCCCCCTAATCCTCTGGATCTATTATGCGACACCATTTTGTATATTCAGTCTTGGATTCTGTAACGTTATATTTTTTCGAGTTCAAGAGATCATAGGTTTTAATGCAGAACTTAATATGATATGTAAAGCTAGAAAAAAGTAATACAGATGGATTTTATCAACAAATAAATTTATTAAAATTAAGCAGATTTTGTGTTCTACAAAAGGTGTTGAAATAGTTTCCGGTTTCGAAAAAATACCTACGATTACGACCGCGCCTGGTTCCTGGACATCAATAAAATAGAACATTAAAGACCGGAAATCAGATCACAGTTACGACTAGTGGTGGTAGGGATGCTTATGAAACGGGACACTGGTTCGGTATTTCTTTTAGACAATAGTCTTCAATAAATTATAAAATGCATTGAATTCAGGTTGACAAATAAATGGTCTAATATCTTTTCAGGTTGTACGTTGATTTCCAGTCAGGGACTTTGTGGATTGACACAACTAAGACACCTTGAAGAATTAGAATTGACAAACTGTCCTAGTGCTACCAAAGAAATCTTTCTTTATCTGAAAGAAAATATGCACAGTTGTCTTGTATTGGACTGATAACTGAGACTGCATTGAAAGAGAATTTCGGAGACGCGGGTGGAGAGTCAATGGATTGGTTTTCTGGTTTCCAGTGAAGTCGACAAGAATTACATTATTTTGTAAGGGCGAATTATGATAAAATATTAATAAATGCAGTTTTTTCCCAAGTTGAACTCACAGATCAACTGCTGAACGAATAAAGGAAACAATCGAAGTTTCAATTAATATATAGTATCTTGAACCATGAGAAAACAATTTTATTTATTCATGGTATTCATAACAATAGAGGACTGCAGATCATAGATCATCGATTACCCATAAATGCGAAACATTTATAAGATAGGATGGGAATGTTAGACTTACGCCATACAACGAAAACTTAATGTTCACAGAAAATAGGGCTAGTTTGAAAATACAGAGTAAATATTTCAAGTAGACTGATAATGTTAGCTGAGTTTTCTAAAACAGATAACATAGGTTCTCTTTCATTGCTTGATAAGTATTCAAAGTTTTGATAAGTTTTTTTAAAGGATAAGACGGGAGATATGAATTCTACAATCCAGACGTTTAGCAAATGTGTTTTCTCTTAATTTTCACGCTGTATTTTGACACTGTATAACTTGGAGAAGAAAATTTTAGTATTTATATTCAGACTCTATACGGCATCTTCGTTTGTTTTTTGTTGTACAAATATTTACGTTGTTTAATAAAATTGGGAAAGTCATAACTTTATATTTCATCACTATATTTTAATTTCTACTGTAACATTTTACTAAAAGTAACATGATAAATTAACAGGCTTGCATTGTTAGAATCACCGTAGATTCAACTGACAGAATTAACATCCCTTCTAAAAATCTTCTGTGTAAATTTTTAGTAATGGTTCTACATTTGCTCTTAATTTTATAATTATATAATTAGCGCAGATGTATCAATTATCTTCCTTAATATATTGAAAAATTAATAGTGCTTTCTATAGCAAATATACAAAAAATAGCTTTTTGTAGTTTTTTTACTAAATAAAAGTCAAAATATACCATAAAATTCATTGAAATATGCTCTCATGAGCCAGTAATGTTAATCTATTTCACTTTAGATGTGGTTGCAATGTGCCCGGTCCTTATAAACTATTGATTGATTGATTATTGTTTAACACCATTTATTATATGCATATCAGGACGAAAATATGTTAATCATGCATTACACTAGACCGACACACCGAGCCAGATTTTTAACGTGTTATCTGACGAGAAGGAAATTTTACCGAATCTGACAACATTATTCTGACTCCGAGCTGGATTCTTAGCCTCTTTGTTTTGACCTGGTCGAACACCACCGAGACGGTTATGTAAACACCAATAATTAACATTCATTTTATAAACAGTCCGTAGAATTTGGTCACTTATTTACCAAATCCTTAACCTTCAGTTCAGCATTCTGGAAGTACTAGTAGTATGCTATATTCAAATAAATTTTATTTACAGTTGCAATAAATTAACAATAACTTATCAGACATGAAAGATGAATTTTACGAAATATTCTCATCTTAAATATAGTATAAAATGTTTTATAGCCAAAGATTACCGATTATAGTATTACAACATACATTTTTCATAGGACATAGCTACATCATAATATTGACTAAGTGTCAGACTGAATTAAGTGTTATCTGGTAAATAAAGTATATATATAGCCTGTCAAGAATTGAACAGTCAAGCTGCCCTTAGGCGCCTGTATCATTCAACTGTTGCATTTTTAATATGGTTGCAATTGATGAACTAGTTTCAGAGTATAAGATTTTTAATAAAGAACTGTAAGCCGTATTGGATCAATGAAAAATATTTGAAAGGAACCACCAAAAGCGACTCCTTTAATGTATGTCGGTTCAGAATCGATGCAGTAGTTTCAACGGAGAACATGTTTGGACGTACATTTTGTACATGTAGCTGCTTAATTCTCTAATTTTAATATCAATATAAAATATTAAACCTTTATATTCCTTTTAAACCACAACAGAATAGAGAATGGAAACAGGGAATATGTCATAGAGGCAACAACCCGACCAAAGAGCAGAAAATAGCTCAAGGCTACCACTGGGTCTTCAACGCAGCGAGAAAATCCCGCACCCGGAGGCGGGCTTTAGTCGGCCCCTATACAATAATGCATTTTTTATACTAGTTCAGCAAAATGGACGGCACACTAAACTACGAAACATGAAAATGAACCAAAATTTAAAAAAAACACATAACACTAACAAATGCTAGAGGTTGCTGACTTGGGACAGGCGCAAAAATGCGGCGGGGTTAAACATATCTTTTGAGATCTCAATCCTCCCCATATACCTCTAGCCGAATAAAAAAATACACAGCGATACCACAGTAAAACTCAGTTAAAAAGATGTCCGAGTCCGATGTTAAAAAAGTTAACAGAAGAAACTAAGCAAAATGACAATGATCAATATATATTAACAAAGGACTACTATCAGTTACTGACATGCCAGCTCCAGACCTCAATTAAACTGATCGAAAGATTATGTCTATATCAAACAGGTATCTATATTTCTTGTTATTTTGAACTGACGTCCGGCAAACATTCTTAATGAAGTTTGGAAAATATTGTGTGGTTTTCCATGCATACTGTCATGATTGTGACGGTTAATTTTTAATTTCTGACTTTTCTATTTCACACTAATTAAAGCGTTTAGGCGATTTTCTATTCAATCAACAATAATAAGAAGACTATGGTTAACCAAAATAATTTCTCAATTATAATTATGGAATTAAGAATCTATATCGACAAAAATAATTATAGAATGGAATTTATCTATAAGTCTCCATAGATAAATTTATGTTTGAATGCTTCATCGGTCATCTTGATAACCACATTTGGAACCATTTTTGCATAAATTTGCTCGATTCGAGAACCCTACAAGGTCTGTTATAAAACGTTATTGGAAAGTCTTTAAAAAGTGTATTTATATCTAAACCTTCATATTTCCTTTTAAACCACAACAGATATCTAGATTTATTGTTATTTTGAACTGACGTCCGGCAAACGAACGTTTGGAAATTATTATGGGGTTTTTCATGCATACTGTCATGATTGTGACGGTTTATTTTATGACTTTTCTATTTCAAACTAATTAAAGCGTTCAGGCGATTTTCAATTCAATCAACAATAATAAGAAGGCTAAGGTTAACCAAGATAATTTTTCGTAATAATTGTGGAATCGAGAGTCCATTTAAGCAAAAATAATTATCGACGGAATTTATCTACAAGTCTTTATAGATAAGTTTATGTTTGAATTCTTCGTCAGTCATCTTGATAATTACATTTGGAGCCATTTTTGCATGAATGTGCTTCTTTGATTCAAGAAGGCTACCAGAGATGTTATAAAACGTTATTGGAAAGTCTTTAAAAAGTGTCTTATTTTGGTGTTTTGATCAAGGGAGTGTACACCAAATATTTGCATTGGTTTGTACATGTTATTGGAATATTTTTTTATGTGTAGGCTCTATCTTCCCCTGTGGTGGGTGGTTAGTACAGAATTGAAGGTCTTTTTTTCAATTTAGCACTTATATTTGTCATATTATAAATCCAATACATTTTTTCTAGACACACGTTGATACGGCTTCTACCACACTATAGAGAATAATTTGATATTACAAAACCATTTACAAGAGAAATATGAATTATTGATATTATCTGCAAATTGGATAATATATCTCAATTATTCCTGTTTGAAGTATATACCATTAAGGTCAATAATACACCAGCACTGAAGTCGGGATAACCTACAGACTGATCGATAACAAAAGATACACTACATATACATAAAAAAACAGAAGGCGAGACGAATAAGTATAAATTTAGTATGTTTAGATTATGGAAACATTTCGCTCGTGTGGTGATTTCGCCAATCTTTTGAGTATGATCACTCATGGTCTTTTAGACATTATTCATACCTCAAAAACATTTTCGAGCAGAAATATATTTTGACAAACAAATTACTATGAGAAATTTTCATAAGAAACAAGAATTTTCAGGAAATGTAACTTGTGTAAGTCGTCAGAATGGTACTATGTAGAAACCTAGCAATCAAAGGAGTAGGACAAATTCCCCCTGTATTTATTTAAAGTCCAGGGCCGTTTTCAAAAAGTCGCCTTAAACATTTCTGTATGGTATGTTTTCTCTAAAGATTTGCTAACAACAACTAACATATAAGTTACTAAAACATTTTTAATGCCCAACTATCGCTTTGGGAAACAGTTTCAACACAAACTTGCCAAATTTATGTCTTTCAAACAATTTTTCAACGTGACATGACGTGAAGGACACTGAGAAGAATTTTTTTTCTGCATGTGAGTTTATGTATCTCCTTTCATAAGACAGTAAGTAGAATAGCTTTTGTTCTTATGTTCAAATGAAGTCAGGGGATATTTGTAATCGGTCCGTCTGTCTTTCTTACATATTCTGTCAATCAGGTGGTTTTTTTAAAGAAGTTAGTTAGATACCTTTGTCTCCAGAACTCCTCGTTCATTTTTCATTTCTATATAGTATTGTCACATACTGTATGTAGATGCGCAATAAAGTTTTAGAATTTTGATTTTCAAAAATTGGGTTCTACAAAGGTCGAATTTCGAAAATTGGAACTTTAAGCTTGTGACCTAAACTCCTCATATATTTTTCATTTTATGCTTTTAATTTCTATACAGTCATGTCATATACTGTACATGTATGTAGATGCGCAATATAGTTTTAGGATTTTGAAACAGGGTTTGTATTTCGGAAATAGTGAATTTAAGCTTCTGACTTAAACTCCCCTTTCAATTTTCATTTAGATTTAGCAATATTATTTGTATATAATATTGTTCCTTATTATCTGTAGATTAAGGGTTCCAATTTTGGGACCGAAAATTTGCTAATTTTTCACTGTTAATTGTTTTTTGACTTGTGCAGTGCGGGGATGGCACCAATTTCTAGTTTAGATTATATGTTCAGATTTCTGAACTTCAAGTATATGCATAGCCGCTTTTTTACATGGGTCAGTCTTTATATTCATTATGATTAATTACACATTACACATAGCATATCAAAATTGTATACATGGATGTAGTTCCTGGCCCAAATCATTCCATAGTGACTGTCGTATAAAAAAACATCTAGAGTTTTAATTCATTTGGCAAACTTATATTCAACCATTCAATTGAATTAAAAAAAAAGCTTATTAATCCGATTGTAATATGCAATTCAACCAATCAGAAACTAGAATTGCACATGACACACATGCAAGTTATTATAACCGAGATTCATTGTAAAATATGGGACTCAAGACAGACCCTCACATTTTCATATACTAGTTTAATTCATTTGGCACAGCATCAGTTTTATATGAGATACGTTATCCTTTGAAATGAACTAAACTGTTCAAACCTTCCATGTTAAAAAGTTACTTTGACTTTGGTGCTTGATGAAACTACAATAATGTACAACACAATTTTGAAATTTTAAATGGCTATGAGTAGTGAAGTTATTCTTGGGTAAAATATACATCTCGATCAAAATTAAGTTTTGTTTTGATCTAGTCTTAACGAATTTGTATGGTTCATTCATGTATTAGATGTAGGCCAAGGTGAAATAAGTTTTGCAAATATATCTTTAATTTTTTAAACTGCCAAAATACCATTCCTCTTTCCTTAAAACTACATGTAGTATCTATAGATTTCAATATGAACGTACATGCAGTACTAAAGACACTCCCATTTGTTTGTTTGTTTATTTGGGGTTTTACGCCGTTTTCAGCACATTTTGCTATTTCGCGGCGGCCAGTTTTTATTGGTGGAGAAAGCCGGAGAGAACCACCGATCATCTGTAGGAAATCCTTGTCAATTAAAATCGGAGTCGAACACAACCCGCCACAGGTGAGATTCGAACTCACAACCTCAGTGTTGACAGGCTAGTGCTCATTGGTATATGTAGTCATGACGAGCTACCTAGACCACTCGGCCACCGAGGCCCCCACTCCAACTTGTGATATACCAGGAATTAATAATAAATGTGCATACATGTATTATGAGATGAACATTCTGTAATTGTACTGTATGTGCACATTTCGAAAATTTCAAAATTGGAAACAATAACCCATTCAAAATTATCTGAAAGTGTATAAACAAAACAATCTACCTAGGTAGACTGGGGTATTCCTTAATTGAGCTTGCCAATTTGTATTAACCTAAATAACACATGTTACATAAGTAGATTATAATGTAATTTCATTTGTAAATAAATGATACTAGTCCTTTGAATGGAAACAAAAAAAAAATATCTTTCCATGTAACACCCTAAGAATATTAGACTAATTTGTAGGTGTTGAAAAGTGTGCAAAAAGTACTTGACAGGGGCAACTCACACATCTGCTACCTGTATATGGAATGAGGGTGTAGTATAAGTTGCAGGGAGTTTTAGCCCAATCAATGATAACTAAATAAGAAAGTAAACACCAAAGAAACTTAATATTTTTGCATTCCTTTATTAAATCCATTATTATTCAGTTTCTTAGGCTAGCTTGTATACTTGCAATACCATGGTCACATCATGGAATATTGACCACTGAGTTCAGAATACCATAGGATTCTCACAGGATTTTGAACCTCATCATGAAAAAGTGAATCCCTAGCCTGTAGAGAGCCATTTTTATCCACAAAAAATGGGGAAGAGAGGGAGTTTTCCACGATATGGGGAAGGTCAGAATTCCAGAGCCCATTAGCTCAGTGAAGGGGTCAGAATACCATAGCAAATTTAAGGGGAGGTAATTTTTTTCACAATTTGGAGGTCAGAATAACATAGTAAATTTAAATCTTCAGAAAAGACAGGGTAGGTCGTTATTCCATGAAGGGAGTTAATACGTCGAACTGACCTAATGACGATTTCCTTATCATGTAAGGTTTGAAGGAATACTTCTGGGCTTTAAATTTTGTTGTAAATCACTTTAATAGATAACTCATACTGATAATTTTGTTTGGTATGCATGTTTTCACATCGTCAATAATTCTTAACTACCATTTTTAATTGCTTTAATTCTACTACTGTCACTGCAGCAGGGCAGTAATTTTCAAAGATGTACATGATGTATAGAAAATGTAGTTTTCAACAGACATGACTCACCTTAATAACATGTATAGTCATTAAAACTTTTAACCTGAAGCTTAATTCTTATGAAATGTTGATATGGCAACAAACAAGTAAAATTCAAAAATAAAACATTTTTTTGAAATTATAACAATCTTAAAACAATTTTATTCTTTCCTATAGGTACATTAAAATTAGTCCGTCTATCAGTTCTTTATGAGATCTAAACAGAAATCTCAAGGTGACACTAAATCGTTTTCCGTTGAGTAGAAATGTACAACACAATATTTATATAAAACGTTATATCTGTGTCAGCCATTCCACCATGACAGTAATCCAAGGCCTGGCTCTGCTATAGAACCCTAAAAATATAAAATTAAAAGATGATTTTGCTTTAATAACTAAAAGGTTTTAAAAATCTATAGTGTGCACATGCAATTTGGACCTAGTTTTCCACTTTCTTCATGATAAAAAATATTGCAAGACTGTTATAAATGAATTTAAACTACTGTTTGTAGTAGAATTTGGACATTTATGTATACCCTTATCTTTTTTTTTCTTTCTACAGATTACAGAATTTTACATAAAATGATACCCATTTAAAACTTATAGAGTTGTTATGCCTGTTCATGCCAAAGTTTAAGATTTTTCTGTACCTTAGTTCTATGCAGCACCTTCCATTTTTTTATTTCCATTGTTTCGTTTAGAAAGAAAATACAGTGAAAACTGCTTCTATATTTAATTTTACAGTTGAGCCATTTTACTTTTTTTTTTAGACAGGGCTTATTTTTATTAACTCTAAATATGGATTATACATGAATATTTTAATTTTACAAGGAAACAAAAAGAAAAAAATCAAAGTGCATAGCACTGGTAGGGTTAGGTTGCTAGCATTTGACTTTTATTTGTACAAACATTGCTGATGATTATTTCAATGCTTTTTGTTTGTACAATGTATTGCAAAATAGGTTTTGGTATTGAATTCTTTTTATTAATGTGGCAGAGTCATATTTGATTGGAAATCAAATATGAAATAGTAA
This sequence comes from Mytilisepta virgata, assembly GCA_028015205.1. Classification (NCBI taxonomy): domain Eukaryota; kingdom Metazoa; phylum Mollusca; class Bivalvia; order Mytilida; family Mytilidae; genus Mytilisepta; species Mytilisepta virgata. The sequence continues at coordinate 77,007,749 of CM051521.1, forward strand.
TTAATGTAATTATTTTAAGTAAACTAATATATATTTTATGTTTCAGTTGGATTTATCTCCCATTGTTAGTATTGTGATTGCACCACAATCTCAATTTCCCTGTATTGACCCTCTTTAATTTTTGTGGGAAATCTAGTGTTCTGATTGGTCAGTTCTTGAGGTCAAAGGTTTTCTTCTCTTATTCCTTTGTTTCTTCTCTCTATGATTTGATTTTGGTAATGGCTGTCAAGATTTTGTGCCTGTGACAGAAAATTGAAATTTACAGTAACTTTTCAACTTCTTAGTGGTTCATCTTGATTGGAATCTAAAGGTCAGTTATTTTCCTTATCAAATTAACAAAAACTAATATTTAAACCAATTTAATAGCAGAATGAATGAATGAGTGAGTGAGATTGATTGTGAAGTCTGTGTGTTGAGAGACAGAGATTTTAAAAAGTATAAACTTCATTAAAACAGTAAAATCTAATAAATTATTATATTAAAAGGTTTCATATAATATTGATTAAACATTTAATAAAGTAAAATATTGCTATAAATCATAAATAGGATATTTTCACATTTTGATCACAGATATGAGAATTTCAGTGAAGTTCCCAAATACATGTATGAAACTGGTTTTTATCTATGCGCATAATTATTTTATTAGTGATATTATATTATTTGGTATTTATACATTTATATTGTGAATATAAATGGTTCGCAATATCTTGTCCAGGTCAATGGACTTATGAATGTAATATTTTTATTATACAGGACAAGATGAATATCTAGTACTTGATGTATATAATATCCAACCAGATGTTTGCTGGAGGTTTCTTGTAACTGAATTACTGAATGATAGCCTTTGTACCACATACATGGTAAGCTGTGTTCAATGTTTATTTTTATGTGGTGTCCTTGTATTGTCTATTTTTATGTATTGTGTGTTTGTCTTGTTTGTAATTTAATATAGTTAAAATGGACATGATAAATATTGTCCATTTATTATTAAATAATAAGAACACAGTAGTATTTCTATAATTTTTTATTACAAATATACAGAACATAAGATGTGCTGTATAAATGGTTTAAAAACATATATTTGCAATTGTCAATTTAATATTTTTCACAAATAGGTCAATTTCATATTTATTTATGGTTAAATATATTCATTTATAACAGTTTCAGCTTAATATTGAGTAAGACCAGATTCTCAGTATTTTCTATCATTTTTTAGTAAAATAGGAATAATTTATAATCTGAGTTATTCCCCTTTGTCTATGTATTTTATATGTCATGTCTTGTCTATGTCCTGTGATTGTTATTTATGATTGTTATTATTTGTATGTTTTAGGGTATTTATTACATCAGTTATTAAAAGAGTGAACCCTAGCGATTTATTAATTTATTGCCGCTCTACTGACCCGGCTACATTAACAGTATTATTTACAAGGAAATATATCAATTATGAAAGTTAACGAGCTCTGCGGAAAAAGTGTCTATTATATAATAATGTTCCTGTGGGTAGGTGACTGATTTTTTTTTAAATTGACAGCATATGTATTGCTTTGGTTTCAAAATATACAGTGACTTTTTAAAACGTATATTTTCGCAACACAGTGTATCTGAGCTGAAGGTTCTACTACTCAACTTTACTGCGCATGTCTGTACATAAATATGCACTAATCAATCAAAGAAAGCACGAGTCGGCTAACGCTTCTTGAATTATCACTCTAAATTGAATTTTTTTAAAAAGTCAAACGCATAATAATGATTTGATGAATTAAAATAAACAGAAATCAAAGGTCTTCAAGTTATTAAGGTTATATAAAAAGACAAAGTTTGGACAATTGTAGAAGGGGGTCATTTCTATTTACACTACATTGCGCATGTGCAGGTAGATCAGAACGTAAACATTCAAGCTTTCAATTAAAATAAACCCATTATACCTTCGATAATACAGTTTTCTAAATTAATGATAAACACAGTGTTTTTCAATCTTAATGTGCAAGTTGTCGGAATTTCAAATAACCTGTATGCAATTCTATCACTGACCAACAGGTTTGACAAAATGAAGTCACGATGATCAGGTCAAAAGGTTAATCAAATACACAAAAAGAACGTAAACATTCAAGCTTTCAATTAAAATAAACCCATTATACCTTCGATAATACCGTTTTCTAAATTAATGATAAACACAGTGTTTTTCAATCTTAATGTGCAAGTTGTCGGCATTTCAAATAACCTGTATGCAATTCTATCACTGACCAACAGGTTTGACAAAATGAAGTCACGATGATCAGGTCAAAAGGTTAATCAAATACACAAAATACCATCAGAATTACAAGAAGAATAAGCAAATAATGTGCAAAATATGTTCTGTATAAGTTAACAATCACGTTCACAACAAAAATGGAACTTACCTTTGAAATCTTTTGAAAATAAACCTGATTGTAATCCTTCCCAAAATATCCGTGCAAATGTAAACATTCAAAATCCTTACGCCGATAGCATTATACACTTTAAAAGGTGCGAATACTTTACACGGCTTTCAAAACAAAAAGGAAATCGTCAATAAAACACACATCTTTTATTAAATAACTGGACAATTACACTTCTCGGTGTGTTTCAGTTACATTTCTATTAAAAAACAACTGCACCAGCAACAACAAATATTAGGACTATTTTAACGCGGAATGTTTATTTTCTTATATGATATTCCAATATAAACATAGTCGTAATTCGAAAAATATGGAGGTTTCTTTGCGCATGTGTCATCTCAAAATCGAGATAAAAAGCTGCTTAACTAGCCTTGCTTAAGCTTCAATCCTAGATAAGCTTGCATATTTACTCATAAAAACATAGTTTCAAAAACTTCTGGTCCAACTTTTTCCACAAAACACCAGATTTCCAAAGTTTCCTTCATTGTCTAACCAAAAGACCGACGGCATAAGGGTTTTGGTTGCTTAGCAACCTAACCCTAAAAATTATAAATTAAATCTTCACTCACTCACACTTTCATACACTATAAACTTTGTTGCAAATACTTAAGGTAGCATAAGTTTAATAATTATTACAATATGTTATTGAAAAAAAAATAAATAAATAAAATAAAAATAAAAACAAGAGGCTCTCAAGAGCCTGAATCGCTCACCTGGTAAACAATGCACTATAAACTAAATTAATATATTAATGTTTGTTGTAAATTAAACTGAGTATTAAAGGTCACGTAAAATGCTGAAAATACCTTTAAAAGCCTTTCAAGAACCTCTGGAAAGAAATGGGCATGAGTTCTCCCTACGCTTGATTAAGATGGTCATGGTCAATCTGATGATTCATAATACAAAATACAAGCTTTAATTAATCTTCAAATACAAGTATAAATCTTCTGGTCTATATGTTGTCTTCGTTTTTAAAATGTTTGAAAGAAGTTATGTAAAAATTGTGGGTTAAGGCTTTTTACTGTACTTGAAAAGGAAATATTGCAGGAACAATCATGCTAAGTTTCATCCAAATCCCCCTAGTAGTTTCAGAGGAGAAGATGTTTGAAAATTTGTTAACACCAAGTGATGGCAATTAAAAGCTCACATATTATGAAGTTTAATCATTGTAATACAACATTCTCATCATCACCATTCACTAAGGATACCATGTTTACTTTAAAAACCAAATATTGTTGAAATCTGAGCAAGTGTAAAAAATGGCGGGAAAATGGCAGCCATTTTAAAAATGGCCGTCCAAAACAAACTTTCATCATCACCATTCAACTCAGGATACCATGTTTACCTTGAAAGTAGCTTTCATCTTCATTTTATTTCTATAATTCAGGAAAGAATAGCAAAAAACAGCATTTTGATCCCTATGTTCTATTTTTAGTAAGGGCGGACATGTTTTTCGACCAATCAAAAATCCAAGCATTTACTTTTTGCAGGATACACTAAGGAACAATCTTACCAAGTTTCATTTGATTTTAAATAGTAGTTTTAGAGGAGAAGATTTTTGAAATAATAACATAAAAAAAAGTCAAAAATGTCAAAAAAGGACAATAACTCTAACATCAGTTGACAGATTTTCACGAAAATCAGCACGCGGGTAGCTCTCATCATGCTGAACACTTTCAACCTGCCGGAATTTGGCGTAACCTAATGATTTTTGAGATATTTGCGAAAAACTGTTGTTTGACCCCCTATGTTCTATTTTTAGTAACAGTGGCCATGTTTTTCGACGGATCAAAAATCGAAGCATAAACTTTGTGCAGGATACCCTAAGGAACAATCATGCTAAGTTTTATCCAAATCCATTTAGTAGTTTCAGAGGAGAAGATTTTTGAAATAATAACATAAAAAAAAGCCAAAAATGTCAAAATAGGGCAATAACTCTAACATCAGTTGACAGATTTTCACGAAAATCAGCATACAGGTAGCTCTCATCCTGCTGAACACTTTCAACCTGCCAGAATTTGCCGTAACGTAATGATTTTTGAGATATTTGCGAAAAACTGTTGTTTGACCCCCTATGTTCTATTTTTAGTAACAGTGGCCATGTTTTTCAACGGATCAAAAATCGAAGCATAAACTTTGTGCAGGATACCCTAAGGAACAATCATGCTACGTTTTATCCAAATCCATTCAGTAGTTTCAGAGGAGAAGATTTTTGAAATAATAACTAAAAAAAAGCCAAAAATGTCAAACAAGAGGCTCTCAAGAGCCTGAATCGCTCACCTGGCAAACAATGACTATAAACTAAATTAATATATTAATGTTTTTTTGTAAATTAAACTGAGTATTTAAGGTCACATAAAATGCTGAAAATACCTTTAAAAGCCTTTCAAGAACCTCTGGAAAGAAATGGGCATGAGTTCTCCCTATGCTTGATTAAGATACAGTCATGGTCAATCTGATGATTCACAATACAAAATACAAGCTTTAATTCATCTTCAAATACAAGTATAAATCTTTTGGTCTGTATGTTGTCTTCGTTTTTAAAATGTTTGAAAGAAGTTATGTAAAAATTGTGGGTTAAGGCTTTTTATTGTACTTGAAAAGGAAATATTGCAGGAACAATCATGCCAAGTTTCATCCAAATCCCCCTAGTAGTTTCAGAGGAGAAGATGTTTGAAAATTTGTTAACACCAAGTGATGGCAATTAAAAGCTCACATATTATGAAGTTTAATCATTGTTATACAACATTCTCATCATCACCATTCACTAAGGATACCATGTTTACTTTAAAAACCAAATATTGTTGAAATCCGAGCAAGTGTAAAAAATGGCGGGAAAATGGCAGCCATTTTAAAAATGGCCGTCCAAAACAAACTTTCATCATCACCATTCAACTTGGGATACCATGTTTGCCATCAAAGTAGCTTTCATCTTCATTTTATTTCTATAATTCAGGAAAGAATAGCAAACAAGAGGCTCTCAAGAGCCTGAATCGCTCACCTGGCAAACAATGCACTATAAACTAAATCTCATCATCACCATTCACTAAGGATACCATGTTTACTTTAAAAACGAAATATTGTTGAAATCCGAGCAAGTGTAAAAAATGGCGGGAAAGTGGCAGCCATTTTAAAAATGGCCGTCCAAAACAAACTTTCATCATCACCATTCAACTGGGGATACCATGTTTACCTTGAAAGTAGCTTTCGTCTTCATTTTCTTTCTATAATTCAGGAAAAAATAAGCAAAAACAGCATTTTGACCCCTATGTTCTATTTTTAGTAAGGGCGGACATGTTTTTCGACTAATCAAAAATCCAAGCATTAACTTTTTGCAGGATACCCTAAGGAACAATCTTACCAAGTTTCATTTGATTTCGAATAGTAGTTTCAGAGAAGAAGATTTTTGAAATAATAACAAAAAAAAGCCAAAAAATGTCAAAAAAGGGCAATAACTCTAACATCAGTTGACAGATTTTCACGCAAATCAGCACACAGGTAGCTCTCATCATGCTGAACACTTTCAACTTGCCAGAATTTGCCGTAACCTAATGATTTTTGAGATATTTGCGAAGAACTGTTGTTTGACCCCTATGTTCTATTTTTAGTAACAGTGGCCATGTTTTTCGACGGATCAAAAATCGAAGCATAAACTTTTTGCAGGATACCCTAAGGAACAATCTTACCAAGTTTCATTTGATTTTGAATAGCAGTTTCAGAGAAGAAGATTTTTGAAATAATAACATAAAAAAAACTGTTGTTTGACCCCTATGTTCTATTTTTAGCAACAGTGGCCATGTTTTTCGACGGATCAAAAATCGAAGCATAAACTTTGTGCAGGATACCCTAAGGAACAATCATGCTAAGTTTTATCCAAATCCATTCAGTAGTTTCAGAGGAGAAGATTTTTTAAATAATAACATAAAAAAAAGCCAAAAATGTCAAAAAAAGGGCAATAACTCCTACATGGGTCGTTGGATCTTCTTCAAAATTTCAGGGCAGGTAGATCTTGAGGTGCTGAACACTTTTACCCTATGCCAGAATTTTGATATCTGTGACCGTTTCTGACTTATTTGCAAAAAACTGCGATTTACCCCTATGTTCTATTTTTAGCCATGACGGCCATGTTTTTATACGAATCAAAAATCCAAACAACAGATTTGTAGCACCCATACCAATTAATAACTGTACCAAATTTGGTTGCAGTTGGACTTATGGTGTTGGAGGAGTTAACGTTTGAAAAAGTTAACGGACGACGGACGGACGACGGACGGACGACGGACGCCAAGTGATGGCAATAGCTCACATGACCCTTCGGGTCAGGTGAGCTAAAAACAGCATTTTGATCCCTATGTTCTATTTTTAGTAAGGGCGGACATGTTTTTCGACCAATCAAAAATCCAAGCATTTACTTTTTGCAGGATACACTAAGGAACAATCTTACCAAGTTTCATTTGATTTTAAATAGTAGTTTTAGAGGAGAAGATTTTTGAAATAATAACATAAAAAAAAGTCAAAAATGTCAAAAAAGGACAATAACTCTAACATCAGTTGACAGATTTTCACGAAAATCAGCACGCGGGTAGCTCTCATCATGCTGAACACTTTCAACCTGCCGGAATTTGGCGTAACCTAATGATTTTTGAGATATTTGCGAAAAACTGTTGTTTGACCCCCTATGTTCTATTTTTAGTAACAGTGGCCATGTTTTTCGACGGATCAAAAATCGAAGCATAAACTTTGTGCAGGATACCCTAAGGAACAATCATGCTAAGTTTTATCCAAATCCATTTAGTAGTTTCAGAGGAGAAGATTTTTGAAATAATAACATAAAAAAAAGCCAAAAATGTCAAAATAGGGCAATAACTCTAACATCAGTTGACAGATTTTCACGAAAATCAGCATACAGGTAGCTCTCATCCTGCTGAACACTTTCAACCTGCCAGAATTTGCCGTAACGTAATGATTTTTGAGATATTTGCGAAAAACTGTTGTTTGACCCCCTATGTTCTATTTTTAGTAACAGTGGCCATGTTTTTCAACGGATCAAAAATCGAAGCATAAACTTTGTGCAGGATACCCTAAGGAACAATCATGCTACGTTTTATCCAAATCCATTCAGTAGTTTCAGAGGAGAAGATTTTTGAAATAATAACTAAAAAAAAGCCAAAAATGTCAAACAAGAGGCTCTCAAGAGCCTGAATCGCTCACCTGGCAAACAATGACTATAAACTAAATTAATATATTAATGTTTTTTTGTAAATTAAACTGAGTATTTAAGGTCACATAAAATGCTGAAAATACCTTTAAAAGCCTTTCAAGAACCTCTGGAAAGAAATGGGCATGAGTTCTCCCTATGCTTGATTAAGATACAGTCATGGTCAATCTGATGATTCACAATACAAAATACAAGCTTTAATTCATCTTCAAATACAAGTATAAATCTTTTGGTCTGTATGTTGTCTTCGTTTTTAAAATGTTTGAAAGAAGTTATGTAAAAATTGTGGGTTAAGGCTTTTTATTGTACTTGAAAAGGAAATATTGCAGGAACAATCATGCCAAGTTTCATCCAAATCCCCCTAGTAGTTTCAGAGGAGAAGATGTTTGAAAATTTGTTAACACCAAGTGATGGCAATTAAAAGCTCACATATTATGAAGTTTAATCATTGTTATACAACATTCTCATCATCACCATTCACTAAGGATACCATGTTTACTTTAAAAACCAAATATTGTTGAAATCCGAGCAAGTGTAAAAAATGGCGGGAAAATGGCAGCCATTTTAAAAATGGCCGTCCAAAACAAACTTTCATCATCACCATTCAACTTGGGATACCATGTTTGCCATCAAAGTAGCTTTCATCTTCATTTTATTTCTATAATTCAGGAAAGAATAGCAAACAAGAGGCTCTCAAGAGCCTGAATCGCTCACCTGGCAAACAATGCACTATAAACTAAATCTCATCATCACCATTCACTAAGGATACCATGTTTACTTTAAAAACGAAATATTGTTGAAATCCGAGCAAGTGTAAAAAATGGCGGGAAAGTGGCAGCCATTTTAAAAATGGCCGTCCAAAACAAACTTTCATCATCACCATTCAACTGGGGATACCATGTTTACCTTGAAAGTAGCTTTCGTCTTCATTTTCTTTCTATAATTCAGGAAAAAATAAGCAAAAACAGCATTTTGACCCCTATGTTCTATTTTTAGTAAGGGCGGACATGTTTTTCGACTAATCAAAAATCCAAGCATTAACTTTTTGCAGGATACCCTAAGGAACAATCTTACCAAGTTTCATTTGATTTCGAATAGTAGTTTCAGAGAAGAAGATTTTTGAAATAATAACAAAAAAAAGCCAAAAAATGTCAAAAAAGGGCAATAACTCTAACATCAGTTGACAGATTTTCACGCAAATCAGCACACAGGTAGCTCTCATCATGCTGAACACTTTCAACTTGCCAGAATTTGCCGTAACCTAATGATTTTTGAGATATTTGCGAAGAACTGTTGTTTGACCCCTATGTTCTATTTTTAGTAACAGTGGCCATGTTTTTCGACGGATCAAAAATCGAAGCATAAACTTTTTGCAGGATACCCTAAGGAACAATCTTACCAAGTTTCATTTGATTTTGAATAGCAGTTTCAGAGAAGAAGATTTTTGAAATAATAACATAAAAAAAACTGTTGTTTGACCCCTATGTTCTATTTTTAGCAACAGTGGCCATGTTTTTCGACGGATCAAAAATCGAAGCATAAACTTTGTGCAGGATACCCTAAGGAACAATCATGCTAAGTTTTATCCAAATCCATTCAGTAGTTTCAGAGGAGAAGATTTTTTAAATAATAACATAAAAAAAAGCCAAAAATGTCAAAAAAAGGGCAATAACTCCTACATGGGTCGTTGGATCTTCTTCAAAATTTCAGGGCAGGTAGATCTTGAGGTGCTGAACACTTTTACCCTATGCCAGAATTTTGATATCTGTGACCGTTTCTGACTTATTTGCAAAAAACTGCGATTTACCCCTATGTTCTATTTTTAGCCATGACGGCCATGTTTTTATACGAATCAAAAATCCAAACAACAGATTTGTAGCACCCATACCAATTAATAACTGTACCAAGTTTGGTTGCAGTTGGACTTATGGTGTTGGAGGAGTTAACGTTTGAAAAAGTTAACGGACGACGGACGGACGACGGACGGACGACGGACGCCAAGTGATGGCAATAGCTCACATGACCCTTCGGGTCAGGTGAGCTAAAAACAGCATTTTGATCCCTATGTTCTATTTTTAGTAAGGGCGGACATGTTTTTCGACCAATCAAAAATCCAAGCATTTACTTTTTGCAGGATACACTAAGGAACAATCTTACCAAGTTTCATTTGATTTTAAATAGTAGTTTTAGAGGAGAAGATTTTTGAAATAATAACATAAAAAAAAGTCAAAAATGTCAAAAAAGGACAATAACTCTAACATCAGTTGACAGATTTTCACGAAAATCAGCACGCGGGTAGCTCTCATCATGCTGAACACTTTCAACCTGCCGGAATTTGGCGTAACCTAATGATTTTTGAGATATTTGCGAAAAACTGTTGTTTGACCCCCTATGTTCTATTTTTAGTAACAGTGGCCATGTTTTTCGACGGATCAAAAATCGAAGCATAAACTTTGTGCAGGATACCCTAAGGAACAATCATGCTAAGTTTTATCCAAATCCATTTAGTAGTTTCAGAGGAGAAGATTTTTGAAATAATAACATAAAAAAAAGCCAAAAATGTCAAAATAGGGCAATAACTCTAACATCAGTTGACAGATTTTCACGAAAATCAGCATACAGGTAGCTCTCATCCTGCTGAACACTTTCAACCTGCCAGAATTTGCCGTAACGTAATGATTTTTGAGATATTTGCGAAAAACTGTTGTTTGACCCCCTATGTTCTATTTTTAGTAACAGTGGCCATGTTTTTCAACGGATCAAAAATCGAAGCATAAACTTTGTGCAGGATACCCTAAGGAACAATCATGCTACGTTTTATCCAAATCCATTCAGTAGTTTCAGAGGAGAAGATTTTTGAAATAATAACTAAAAAAAAGCCAAAAATGTCAAACAAGAGGCTCTCAAGAGCCTGAATCGCTCACCTGGCAAACAATGACTATAAACTAAATTAATATATTAATGTTTTTTTGTAAATTAAACTGAGTATTTAAGGTCACATAAAATGCTGAAAATACCTTTAAAAGCCTTTCAAGAACCTCTGGAAAGAAATGGGCATGAGTTCTCCCTATGCTTGATTAAGATACAGTCATGGTCAATCTGATGATTCACAATACAAAATACAAGCTTTAATTCATCTTCAAATACAAGTATAAATCTTTTGGTCTGTATGTTGTCTTCGTTTTTAAAATGTTTGAAAGAAGTTATGTAAAAATTGTGGGTTAAGGCTTTTTATTGTACTTGAAAAGGAAATATTGCAGGAACAATCATGCCAAGTTTCATCCAAATCCCCCTAGTAGTTTCAGAGGAGAAGATGTTTGAAAATTTGTTAACACCAAGTGATGGCAATTAAAAGCTCACATATTATGAAGTTTAATCATTGTTATACAACATTCTCATCATCACCATTCACTAAGGATACCATGTTTACTTTAAAAACCAAATATTGTTGAAATCCGAGCAAGTGTAAAAAATGGCGGGAAAATGGCAGCCATTTTAAAAATGGCCGTCCAAAACAAACTTTCATCATCACCATTCAACTTGGGATACCATGTTTGCCATCAAAGTAGCTTTCATCTTCATTTTATTTCTATAATTCAGGAAAAAATAGCAAAAAACAGCATTTTGACTCCTATGTTCTATTTTTAGTAAGGGCGGACATGTTTTTCGACCAATCCAAAATCCAAGCAGTAACTTTTTGCAGGATACCCTAAGGAACAATCGTACAAAGTTTCAGTTGATTTTGAATAGTAGTTTCAGAGGAGAAGATTTTTGAAATAATAACATAAAAAAAAAGCCAAAAATGTCAAAAAGGGCAACAACTCTAACATCAGTTGACAGATTTTCACGAAAATCAGCACACAGGTAGCTCTCATCATGCTGAACACTTTCAACCTGCCAGAATTTGCCGTAACCTGATGATTTTTGAGATATTTGCAAAAAACTGTTGTTTGACCCCTATGTTCTATTTTTAGTAACAGTGGCCATGTTTTTCGACAGATCAAAAATCGAAGCATAAACTTTGTGCAGGATACCCTAAGGAACAATCATGCTAAGTTTTGTCCAAATCCATTCAGTAGTTTCAGAGGAGAAGATTTTTGAAATAATAACATAAAAACAAATTTACACGCAATCAAAAGCTTTTTTTCATTTTCTACAGTTTGCCATCTATAAGGCATCAACAGTTATTTTGACATTTAAGGGACAAAACTTTAACTCCTAAAGGGCTCATTTAAACATTTTGCAAACTAAGGGAAATGCTGTGAAAATGGTCAATTTTGATGTTCTAAGGGGAATAACTCCTAAAAGGAATGATCATACAACTTAATAAGTACAAATTTCAAAAAAAAATCAAGAAAAAGGGCAATAACTCCTACATGGGTGGTTACATCTTCTTCAAAATTTCAAAGCAGGTAGATCTTGAGGTGTTGAACACTTTAGCTTCCCATCAGAATTTTGATATCTGTCACCATTTTTGAGTTATTTGCAAAAAACTGCAATTTACCCCTATGTTTTATTTTTAGCCATGGCAGCCATGTTTTTTTACAAATCAAAAATCCAAACGATAGTTTAGTAGCACTCATGCCAAGGAACAACTACACTAAGTTTGGTTGCAATTAAACTTATGGTGTAAGAGGAGTTAACGATTTTATTACAATGAATAAAGACTGCAAAAATGGTCAATTTTGACGATCTAAGGGGAATAACTCCTAAAAGGAACGAACCTACAACTTCAATCCTGTTACAAATTTTGTAGATCTTTGTGTGCCTAACAATATGAAATTTAAATTTTTCAAATTTCCTTTATAGTATCCAAGATATTGAGCTTAATAAGTGCAAAATTTGGAAAAAATGCAGAAAAAGGGCAATAACTCCTACATGGGTCGTTGGATCTTCTTCAAAATTTCAGGGCAGGTAGATCTTGAGGTGCTGAACACTTTTACCCTATGCCAGAATTTTGATATCTGTGACCGTTTCTGACTTATTTGCAAAAAACTGTGATTTACCCCTATGTTCTATTTTTAGCCATGACGGCCATGTTTTTATACGAATCATAAATCCAAACAATAGATTTGTAGCACCCATACCAATTAATAACTGTACCAAGTTTGGTTGCAGTTGGACTTATGGTGTTCGAGGAGTTAACGTTTGAAAAAGTTAACGGACGACGGACGGACGGACGAGGGACGAACGACGGACGCCAAGTGATAGCAATAGCTCACATGACCCTTCGGGTCAGGTGAGCTAAAAAGGGCAATAACTCTAACATCAGTTGACAGATTTTCATGAAAATCAGCACACAGGTAGCTCTCATCCTGCTGAACACTTTCAACCTGCCAGAATTTGCCGTAACGTAATGATTTTTGAGATATTTGCGAAAAACTGTTGTTTGATCCCCTATGTTCTATTTTTAGTAACAGTGGCCATGTTTTTCGACGGATCAAAAATCGAAGCACAAACTTTGTGCAGGATACCCTAAGGAACAATCATGCTAAGTTTTATCCAAATCCATTCAGTAGTTTCAGAGGAGAAGATTTTGGAAATAATAACCTAAAAAAAAAGCCAAAAATGTCAAAAAAGGACAATAACTCTAACATCAGTTGACAGATTTTCACGAAAATCAGCACACAGGTAGCTCTCCAGTGCACACAACAGTTTTTCTTAGAACTTTTCATGACGTCATAAATTGAAGGGACATACTCAAAAGATTGATAGTTGGACAATTGGCTGTATCATATACCCATAGACAACCATATATCAAATAAAACATATTTCTTCAAGCTTTCACTGTATATAAGTATTTTTAAGGAATTCCTTTCCAAATTCTTACCATTACAGAAAGATAACTGACAAAAAATAGGCCTCCCCCTTCAAATATTTCAAAAACAGACCAACCTCAGAGCATCCTAGCAAAGATTCCTGCGCAATTTAGAGAACTGAGTATATGTGTTTTCCAAAGTACACATTCAACTGGTTTCAGCACATGTAGTTTCAGGGTACATTCGCCGCCTTTTAAAATTGCTACATGAAGTGGTATAAAAATGTTGTGTTTTCACCTACACTATTTTTGGATGTTTTCAGAGTAGTCTCCCATTAATAAAACTTTTCTGAAAATAATTACTTTTTTACATTTCATGCATTTTTTTAAACTTAAAATAAAGCCAAGACTCTAATTTAAATAATGAAACCAAAAAACAATCAGAAATCAATATCTAGAACTTATAAATAGAGGGAATTCCATACCTATGACATCATATATTTAGGGGAAAATCACTGGAATTTTATACGAAACTGTTGTTTGCATTCTTAAGGCATTCTTGATACCCTTATTTTCAAAATAACAATAAATTTTCTCAATCTACAGACAATTACGAATAAAACGATACCTCGTTTGTCTATTTCTGACATGTGAATCAAATGTATTGAACAAATATTCAAAGGAGGGGGTTTTGATACCCTGGGGCATAACTCACAGACAATGACATAAAATGTAAATTTGACATATTTTGATGTAATATGAGCATATTTCTCTCTTATGAACTGTTTTATGCTTGTATACTTAAAGATTTGATTAATTTTAAGAAAATACATGAAAAAAACTAAATTTTATTGTTAAAAAAAAGGTTCAAATGAAAAAAAATAAGAGTGCCAACCATTCCTTGAATTGAATAACAGTGTAATTATGGAATAGTTTATTGACACTAATTTTTACCAGTGAAATGGAAATAAAGTTTATTTTTTCTTTTTTTTTTCTTTTATTTTTTTCCCAATATTTATGCGAGAAAAAAATCTGCATATATTAAGTGCAATGAATCATCTAAAACTATAACCGGCTTCAAAAACTGCGAATAAATAATATGACGTCTTTACACTGGACATCAAATTATTACTGCAGATCTGTTATTTTTGGTTGCTAAGGCCAGATGGGACATAATAATGCATTAAATACCACGCTTGGTACATGAAATTCTTTCTATCTGTCTAATGTTGCATAAACAATACAATACATGAGCTTTATAACCAAAATACTGTTAAAATCTGAGCCTTATCAAAGCCTTTAAGAGTGCACACAACAGTTTTTCTTAGAACTTTTCATGACGTCATAAATTGAAGGGACATACTCAAAAGATTGATAGTTGGACAATTGGCTGTATCATATACCCATAGACAACCATATATCAAATAAAACATATTTCTTCAAGCTTTCACTGTATATAAGTATTTTTAAGGAATTCCTTTCCAAATTCTTACCATTACAGAAAGATAACTGACAAAAAATAGGCCTCCCCCTTCAAATATTTCAAAAACAGACCAACCTCAGAGCATCCTAGCAAAGATTCCTGCGCAATTTAGAGAACTGAGTATATGTGTTTTCCAAAGTACACATTCAACTGGTTTCAGCACATGTAGTTTCAGGGTACATTCGCCGCCTTTTAAAATTGCTACATGAAGTTGTATAAAAATGTTGTGTTTTCACCTACACTATTTTTGGATGTTTTCAGAGTAGTCTCCCATTAATAAAACTTTTCTGAAAATAATTACTTTTTTACATTTCATGCATTTTTTTAAACTTAAAATAAAGCCAAGACTCTAATTTAAATAATGAAACCAAAAAACAATCAGAAATCAATATCTAGAACTTATAAATAGAGGGAATTCCATACCTATGACATCATATATTTAGGGGAAAATCACTGGAATTTTATACGAAACTGTTGTTTGCATTCTCTCATCATGCTGAACACTTTCAACCTGCCAGAGTTTGCCTTAACCTAATAATTTTTGAGATACTTGCGAAAAACTGTTGTTTGACCCCTATGTTCTATATTTAGTAACGGTGGCCATGTTTTTCGACGGATCAAAATTCGAAGCATAAACTTTGTGCAGGATACCCTAAGGAACAATCATGCTAAGTTTTATCCAAATCCATTCAGTAGTTTCAGAGGAGATGTTTGAAAAATTGTTAACGACGACAGACGACGACAGACGACGACAGACGCCAAGTGATGAGAAAAGCTCACATGGCCTTTTAGGCCAGGTGAGCTAAAAAACTATATCAGTCCATTATGAACAAAAGGCCACTTTAAAATATGTCTATAAAGAAAAACAGACTATATTTTCCTTCTATAAAGAATGGAACTGATTGTATTAATTTCAATTCATTTACTAAGTATGCACACTAATTTTTACAGTTATACATCATAACGTCAAAGATATTATTTTACTTGTTTTTACTATATAGTTTTACTATCTACCTTGTCATTTATGTATTTTCAATGAAGTACGTTTACTGATCGACACCCACATCAAATAAATTTTTGTTTTTGTTTACATTTTATGTATGGACTCAGTCTTGCTCTGGGTTTCAAAGAGTCAACACCTTTTTATTTTTATTTTTTACATGCTCATGA
Organism: Mytilisepta virgata; assembly: GCA_028015205.1. NCBI lineage: Eukaryota > Metazoa > Mollusca > Bivalvia > Mytilida > Mytilidae > Mytilisepta > Mytilisepta virgata. Next base: position 77,023,798 of record CM051521.1, read on the forward strand.
TCAAGACCATATTGGTCGAAACGTTGGTTATTTTTAACTTTTTAGTTTGTTGTTTTTTTACGATTTTATATTTGGTTTTGTTCGACTTGTGTATTTCATACATTTTAGTCATTTTATGCCACTTTTAACAGCTCACCATTTCCATTTATTTTTCTTGTTATCTATCTTCTCCTTTGTTTTGATAATTATGGAAATATCTGTTGCAAGTGACCCATTTCACTTTGGATTTGTTTTTAAAACTGTGTTAAATCATATTAACGTAAGCAGCCATAATATTATTTAAAACTGTGGACAAGTTTTTTCAAGGCTATTTAAATTTGAAATAATGTCTCTGAGGCTGAATCTTAAACGTTGATTCTAACGATAACAGAACAACTATTATTGTCTCAAGTAAAGAGACTGTTGTCGCTTGTGGGAACAAAAGCTACAATACATTATCGACACTGAAATTTCATTGCTTCACAAGGTCGTATAATAATCCAAATTGTCAATACTGTTAAGTCTGCGTTCTCTGCAATCGTCGATAAATCTTAACTATCAATGTTTAATTGCTATAATTCAACTATACTGTCACTGCAGTAGAGCGATAATTTTGAAGATGTATTGAAATTTCAGACCCTGTCTACAACTGAACTAAATAACATGTAAAATCGTAGAACTTTCATGTCAACTTACATGGTTTCAAAAAAGTTCTAATTTGTTTCAATTAATGACAATTTAAAAATACCTATTTGTTTTATTCAGTTTAATTTAATACCAAGAGGAATGTATGTCCTTACTTATCTTGGTGTAAAAGGTTTCAATAAGATTTAATTTGTAGTTAAAAGAAACAATCTGGGGGGTCCTGAAGGGAATCTTTAAAAAACATTTGTTGGTATAAAATTAGTTCAGCCACCTTTCATCAGAAATTTCATGAAACATTCTGAGGATACTCTGAGGAGACCTGAAGGCTAATTTGATTAAAACCCGATTTTCTGATATGCTGTGCTCGAACATCCGAGATCGTCGTGTATCAGAACATTGGGCTTTAATTAGATTGCCTAAAGGGAATGGTGAAGCAAGTTCTTTTTGCTACTAGAAGTAATACAGCTGTCACTCATCAAAATGTTTATTGGACCATCAACCATAATTTGAGATAACAGGGGAATTGACTTATCAGTTATATTAAAAAGTGTTCATTATTTTCAACCAAATAAAGATTTTGAAATAATAGAAAATCTGAGAGTAAAATGTGTTCTTACAATATACGTAATAATTCAAATGTTGTTTCGTTTTTTACAAAATGTACAATTAAAATATACTGAAACATTAAATTCAAGAGTTCCTAGCAAAATGTAATATTACGATAGCTAAAATACATGTATGTTGTTTCCTTATAACAAACAGTTAATTCAATAGTTCCCAGCAAAAGCTTTAAGCGTGCCAATATATATGGTATGGGACAATGAGAATGATACATGGCAGTTATTTTTTTCTTTTTTATTTTCCTGACAATTTTGGTTATTAATGGGCTTAGAGTTTCTCGGGAGATGATGAAATTGTGAATTATAATAAGCTTCAATCCAAACCTATGTGCCACTATAGCAGCCATGTATGCCACCCGATCAACATGTGAGGAGTAATACAGTGATATCAGAAGTGGGTGTAGTTTATTTCATGTTTTACTTATTTAAAATTTACGTATCTTCCTTGAACTGGAACATTATGATTATCTCCCATTTTACCTGGCATTATTATAATGTCACGTTGACATTGACTTTACCAATGCGTGGGGCCTCTTTCTACAACTCATTTACTAGCTCCAATACAAATGTTTTGATAGAGTTTTTAAAAATTTATAGAACAAGACCGCACGTGTAAAAAATATATGCCATGACCTTATCAAGAAAAAATATAAAGTTTTATTTTTTGTCAATACCAATACTTAATGGATCCACTTAGCACTTAATGTCTAACAGTTTTCAATAAAGTACTATTTTAAATGACATAAATAGTTTTTTTTTAAACGCCTTCAAGAAGTGGCCGAGTGGTCTAGGTAGTTCGTCATGACTACTTAAATGATCACTGGCCTGTCAACGCTGAGTTTGTGAGTTCGAATCTCACCTTTGGCACAGTGTTTTTGACTCCGATCTTAATTGACAAGGATTGCCAATTTTCCTACAGATGGTCGTTGTTTTGCCCAGGGTACTCCGGCTTCCTCCACCAATAAAATCTGGCTGCAACGAAATAGCCAAATGTGCTAAAAACATTGTAAAACCACAACTAAACAAAATACCTTTTTTATATGTCATTATATATAGTATACTTACTACAATAGTATATGGGGATTTCTTTGATTCAGGATCAGATATATCGGTGGCCTCTGCAGCGCTGCCATCTGGTCCAGTGGGTGTAGTGTCGACAAATGTTTCATCTACAACACGGAATCTACCAAGGAAATTAATTTTTATTTCTACGCCATAATATTTAAAACAAGGAATCACATAACACCATATAAACAATTACTACATAATTCCAAAGTGGAAAGTATTAAAACACAATTGTATCTTGGTGACTATAACTCAGCCCATTAAAACATGATTTAGCCTTAATAACTTTGTAAAACTAGAGGCTCTCAAGAGCCTGTATCGCTCACCTGGATTTAACTTTTCACCTTGAGCAGACCTAAAAATTTAAGTGTTGCAGTCAATTTGGCTGGTTTTTCAATAGGATTCTATGTTAAACTAATTTCAGCTGTGGCAGTCATTTTGGTTGACAGTCCAGTTTCTAAAAGAGAACCATCTAAGGACCATTTCTGCTAAGTCTTGTTCCAACTGGCTAAGCGGTTTCAGACTAGAAGATTTTTAAATGAATTTTCCTATAGGGTCCAATATTTAACAAAGGTCGGTGTGGCAGCAATCTTGGTTGACAATCCGGGTGATCGGACATATTTCTGAAAGAGGACCTCCTAAGGACCAATGATGCCAAGTCTGGCTCCAATATGTCAAGTGGTTTCAGACAAGAAGATTTTTAAATGAATTTTTCCATAGGGCCCTATGTTAAACTAAGTTCGGGTGTGGTGGCCATCTTGGTGGACAGTCTGGGTCATCGCACAAAATTCTGAAAGAGGACCATCCAAAAACCATTGCTACCAAGTCTAATTCTAATTGGCTTAGTGGTTTCAGACGAGAAGATTTTTGAGTGAATTTCCTATAGGGTCCTATGTTAAACTAAGTTCTGCTGTGGCGGCCATCTTGGTTCACAGTCCACGAAATCAGACACATTTCTGAAAAAGTGACCTCCTAAGGACCAATGCCGCCAAGTCCTGCTCCAATATGTCAAGTGGTTTCAGACAAGAAGATTTTTCAATGAATTTTCCTATAGGGCCCTATGTTAACCTAAGTTCGGTTGTGGCGGCCATCTTGGTTGACATTCCGAGTCATCGGACACACCTCTGTAAGAGGACCATCTAAGGACCATTGCTGCCAAGTCTGGTTCCAATTGGTCAAGTGGTTTAAGACAAGAAGATTTTTCAACGAATTTTCCCATAGGGCCCTACGTTAAATTAAGTTCAGCTGTGGCAGCCATCTTGGTTAACAGTCCGGTCATTGGACATATTTCTGAAAGAGAACCTCCTAAGAACTATTACTGCCAACTTTGGTTGCAACTGGAGTTGTAGTTTCATATTAGAAGATTTTCGAAAGTCACCCCCCTTTCTTTTCTATTTTTAGGAACAGCAGCCATCTCGGTTGGAAGTCGGGGATGCCAGACATACTTTTAGAAGGGGGCCACCCAAGGACCATTCCACCAAAGTTTGGTCTCATTTGGCCAAGTGGTTTGAGAGGAAAAGATCTTTAAAGGAAAGTTTACGCTGGATGCCGTCTTTAAAGGGCAAAAACTCCTATAAGGGGTCAATCAACGATTTTGGTCATGTTGACTTATTTGTAGATCTTACTTTGTTGAACATTTTGCTGTTTACAATTTGTCTTTATCTATAATAATATTCAAGATAATAACCTAAAACTGCAAAATTTCCTTAAAATTAACAATTCAGGGGCAATAACCCAACAAAGGGTTGACCAATTCGTCTGAAAATTTCATGACGGGTAGATCTTGACCTGATGAACATTTTTACCCCATGTCAGTCTTGCTCTAATTGCTTTAGTTTTTGATATACAAGACAAAAACTGCAGTTTACCCCTATGTTCTATTTTTAGTAATGTCGGCCATGTTGGTTGGCAGGCGGGGTCATCGGACACATTTTTTAAACTAGATACCCTAATGATGCTTGTGGCCAAGTTTGGTTCAATTTGGCCCAGTAGTTTCAGAGGAGAAGATTTTTGTAAAAGTTAACGGACGACGACGGACGACGACGACGTACGGCGGATGACGACGGACGCCAAGTAATGAGAAAAGCTCACTTGACCCTTTGGGTCAGGTGAGCTAAAAACAGTTGATTTTTTTTCAAAAACTGACTTCTACAACTCATATACTAGCTCCAATACAAATGTTTTGATAGAGTTTATAAAAATTTCAAGAACAAGACTGCACCTGTAAAAATTATACTGTAAATTCGGAAATTATTGCGATGTTTTTATTATTGCGAAAAATGTGACAGGGTTGTAATCGCAATAATTTAAATTCGCATTTTGGAATTTTTAATATGAATGAATCTGTATTTTTCTCAATATAGCAAAAATTAAATTCGTATTTTGGTCTAAAATTACAAAATCGCAATAATAAATGCACGCAATTATTTCTGAATTTACAGTATGCCATGACCTTATCATGAAAAAATATAAAGTTTTATTTTTTGTCAATACCAATACTTAATGGATCCACTTAGCACTTAATGTCTAACAGTTTTCTCCAAAGTACTATTTTAAATGACATAAATAGTTTTTTTTAAACGCCTTCAAGAAATATTGATTAGACCTGTCACCAGCTGATTGAATAATTTTATACAATTGGGTATTTAACACAAGGAAAATCCATGACAAACAGTTTCTTAATTCCATGGAAACAGAACTAGGGAACATTTCATCTTGTAATAAGTCTACATAATAGGTTTGTTTGTGCAAATGTCTACCAATCCTTTTTATGTATTTAATTTATTGTTTGTGACTTAAGCAAAACAGTTATATATATAAATAAAACATAACAATAATCAATGTCAAATAAGATTTACACTGCTCAGAGTCTTATATTATGTCATGATAACATTTTTCACTGTGATGACATCAACATTTTGGACAACAGTCGATTCAAGACAACAATAGCATAATATCACAGAAGACTGTAAATCAATTGAGTCAAAGATAACAAATATTGTTATCGTCTTTATTTTTATCCTAAAGCATTCATATTTATGCCTCTCTCCCCCTTTTCTAAAAATACTTCCCTAATTCTTTCATCTGGTTGACATTCAATGGCATAATTATAAATTAAAAAAACACTCAAAAGATGTTTTCTTGAGCAGGCATAATTGTCCTAAAGTTATCTCCCTTTGTAAAGATAATATTTTGTGTATAATAACCCCATACTACCAAGACTGCATTTCAGTGGGTGGGGGTGGGGTGGGGAATACTGGTATTTTACTGCCATAGGCTAGAAAATATAATGTGTAACATATTCACTTCATCTGTAATAGTAAAAAAAGCTATAATTTCAGAGATCATGTGACATTTCTTCCTGAGAACAAAGCAATGATATATTGTTGAAATATATAATATAAAGAATAATACATGGTCAAACCTATATCACATGCTATATCAACCCTCTACCAATATCACACCTCGGGGTAATATTAGGTACTCAGGTTGATATAGCATGTGATATAGGTTTGGTCATGTATTATTCTCCATATAATGACTACCTATGGAAGAAACAGTACTGAGCATATCATTTTGTCTTAAAATGAAAGGAAAACAACACAATATTCTAATTTACCCATACATTACTGTTTTTACCTTATTTCTTCTCCAATATCCATAAAAAGGTCATGTTTTTCTCCTTCAGCTTCATAATCCCATGCCCACAACTGTTCTTTATCATCGCTGATATTTTTATTAAGGTTACTTTCTTAATTTACTATGATGACTTCTATCATTTTAACTTCCCTTATGATTAAGATTAATGTTATCCATCAAACAAATTCTTCATACTGCAGAAATGCTTGAACTTTAAGACAAACAAGAAGAGACATCAAACCAAATTTTTTTTAAAAATGTTTTGCATGTGTATTTTAAGAAAAATAATAACACTATCAACAGGGTAATTCAATCAAATATTTTTCTCTTAGTACATATGTTTGAATCAAACAAGAGAAGAACAACTGAGCAACTCCTCTATCTGAAGAAATGCCCTAACATTGATCTTTCATCAATATTTGTTGAAGATTAATTGTTTTAACTGGAGAATGAAAAATGTCAGTTGAAGGCTATGCTTCAAATGAATTGTCTTTACTGACACCTAATAACATTCCAAATTTCAAATTAACTTTTTAAGGTAGGAGGTACTTAATTGGGCTATATTTCAGATTTTTATAAAAATTTGGCATGCAACTAGAGTAGATTGAACTGCATCTGAATATCAAAAAAATAATGTAGGTCCCTTTAATACTTCCCAAAATATGGTGTTTTAGGTTTTGGCAAACAGATGGGTACCGGTAAATACATTGAATGCACGCAGTTATCGCTCCAAAAAGTCAAATATTTAGACTTTAAATTATGATTTCTCAAAATCCAGTCCCTAGAATTTTTCAAAAAATGATATATTATTGCCATTGAAATTCTCTTTTTATTGATATAAAATTTATTGGGGTCACCAGATTTTTTTAATTAGTATATTAGATTGATTACTGTATGAAGAGTGAAAATAAGCATCAAAAAGCCAAAACAATCCTAGGGATTAGATTTTGAGAAATGACAATTTAAAGTGAAATTTTTTTTCTTTTTTCGGCAGTATGTATATGACATCTAAAGTGAATGTCCTTTATTTCAATGAATTTAAATCACCCTTATGAAAGAAATATAAAAGCTAAATATAATTTTTTTCCATATTTAGATGCAGCTTTGAATGTTCTAGCAGCATGTAAAATTTCATGAAATCTATAATTTACCGGATTTAGGTACCTCCTACCTTAATTCAAGTTATTGATCATATACATAACAGTTGTCAAATTTAAACATGATATTTATTAAATGGACACTAACAACATTTCCATGTTTCACATTTTTAGCTGTATAAATCATATAAAAATCAAAGTCATCTGAATGAATAAAAGTTGGATAAGGGTCACACTCAAAGACCAACCAACCAAAATTCAATAGAACAGGTATCAAAGGATACAATCTAGATGGGTGTTGCATTGCATCTGCTGGTATTAAAATGTCGTCAAAGAAACCCATGGACACTGAATAATTGAAGAAAAAAAAAATCTGGTAAACAGAAATTCCATTCTTGATGTATTAAATTATTAGAGAAGGTGATCTTTAATGAATATCATTATGTTCATTCATTCCAACTTTTTTTTCCTGATTTCAATACTTTTTACAATACATACATACAGATAAATGTGTTTATATACTACAGTCATTCCGAAGGTCCATCGGACATTGGCAAATGACTAGTAAAATTGAGTTTGGTCCGGTAAAAGTTATGCTCAACTGGACCAAATGTCCAGTAAATATTCAGAATTTTTAATATGAAAAAAAAAACAAAATGAATGGTAAAAATGGGGGTCAGTCCAGTGAAGTCCCCACATTAACTGGACTGAATGTCTGGTAAGGTTTGAAAGACCTTGGGAAATACTGTACTACTTTGTGACTCACAAACTGATTTCTTGATGAACCAAAAATCTACGATTACAAAGTTTGCTCTTTCCACCACTAATTTTGGTGTATGGCTGTGTAGCTCCCAGAGATGCACCCTAACATCAAGTAATGACTGTAGGTCGCTTGGTATCGGAGAACTGAACTCAGATGTAAAGCTTAACGTAAGTCAATGAAGTGCAGTAAGTAGGTCAGAGTGACCTTATGTTGGTTGGAGGTTGTGTTACTCCCGAAATGCACCCTAAAACCAAGTAATATGAGTGTTGGTGCTTGGTTATGAGAAAACTGAACTCAGACATAAAACTTACCCTAAGTAAATGAAGCATGATACGTAGGTCAGAGTGACTTACTTTTGGTCAGAGGCTGTGTTTATCCCCGAGATGCACCATGATACCAAGTAATATGATTGTAGGTTCCTTGGTATTGGAGACCTGAACTCGGACGTAAAACAAAACCTAAGTCAATGAAGTGCAATAAGTATGTCAGAGTGACCTAATTTTGGTGGGAGGCTGTGTTATTCCCCGAGATGCATCCTCACACAAAGTTATATGACTGTAAGGTCCCTTGTTATTGGAGAACTGAACTCAGACGTAAAACTTAACATAAGTCAATGAAGCACGATAAGTAGGTCAGAGTGACCTAATTTTGATGGGAGGCTGTGTTACCTCCTGAGATGCACCCTCACACCAAGTAATATGATTGTAGGTCGCTTGGTATTGGAGAACTGAACTCGGATGTAAAACTTAACCTAAGTCAATGAAGTGTGATAAGTAGGTCAGAGTGACTTAATTTTGGTGGGAGGCTGTGTTATTCCCCTAAATGCATACTCACACCATGTAATATGATTGTAGGTCCCTTAGTATCTGAGAACTGAACTCGGACGTAAAACTTAACCTAAGTCAATGAAGTGTGATAAATAGGTCAGAGTGATCTAATTTTGGTGGGAGGCTGTGTTACTCCCTAAGATGCATCCTCACATCAAGTAATATGACTGTATGTCCCTTGGTATTGGAGAACTGAACTCGGACGTAAAACTTAACCTAAGTCAATGAAAATCAGTGTCCTAATTTTGGTAGGAGGCTGTGTTACTCCCTGAGATGCACCCTCACACCAAGTAATATGATTGTAGGTCACTTTGTATATGAAAACTGATTTTTGACATAAAACTTAAAAGTCAGTCAACTGTGTAATATTGGTCATGTGACCTCCATCTTATGTCACGTGGTCAGACTCTTCATCTTGCACCTGCAAACAAACATATATGATCCTCTGTCAACTAGTAACTGAGAACTGGCTGTGGATGCGGACGTGGACGCCAGGGTGACTCCAATAGTCCCCCTCAACATCGTTGAGGCGAACTCAAAACTCCAGACTTCTGTACGCATAAAATAACAATTAGGTATGTATTAAAAGTCAACATAGATCAAACTTTCGATAAAACAGAACTTGCACATATTCTGCAACATCACATTTGTTTGTGGTGACATCATAACTGATGCAAAATTATTGAAAAATTGGAAAATGGGTCAGACACAAATGGCCGGGTTGCTTTACTGGGTGTTTACTGTAGTGGTGACAAAGGTGATTACATGATCATATTGCACATTGGCAGTCCTGAATATTTATATAGACAAAATCAGACACATTGTATGTTGGTGTACGAGCACAGAGGCAGTCATCAATTTAATTAGAAATAGGTGAAGTAAGCAATATTTGATTTGAATACATGTTGATAAACATGTGTTTGGAAAAATGGGAAATAATTCCTGAAATTATTCCATAAAGTGAGGTGCACATCTTCAATATATATAGAAACATTCTATGAAGTTTCAAGGATATGGGTGAAAAACTGTAGGATGAGTTGATTTCGCAAAATAGGTACCCTCTATTGAAGATGTCAATAAAAAACGACTAAGTTCCAAAGGTTGGAAAAATGGGAAATAATTCCTGAAATAATTCCGTAAAGTAAGGTGCACATCTTCAATATGTATTAAAACATTCTGCGAAGTTTCAATGATGCGGGTGAAAAACTGTAGGAGGAGTTGATTTTGCAAAATAGGTACCCTCTATTGAAGATGTCAATAAAAAACGACTAAGTTCCAAAGTTTGGAAAAATGGGAAATAATTCCTGAAATAATTCCATAAAGTGAGGTGCACATCTTCAATATATATAGAAACATTCTATGAAGTTTCAAGGATGCGAGTGAAAAACTTTAGGAGGAGTTGATTTCGCAAAATAGGTACCCATTTTCCCCGCCCGTCGCCGCCCGACATTCACCATACTATAGCCTGGATTTGCACTCTGTGCAACCCGGCAAAAAATCAGCTCTCATAAAATATTTGGGACATTTCAGCAATGGAAATAAGAATAATTCAGTATGACTACTGGAAAACCACTTGCAGTTTGAAAAAAAGACACACAATAACACAAGGCTACATCTAATTTTCAAGAACATTTCTAAAATTACTGAAAAGAAGGGAATATTTTATATAACTTACCATAAACCCCTTCTTTGCTGCAACTTTTTGTTTTCCCGACTAATATTTCATCGATAAACGGTCTGTATACAACATATCTAAAATGAACTGAAAACGGAACAACAATCATATTTTCAAATAATTTTACAAAAAAGTAAAGAAAGGATTTGAAGACAGAAACAATTTTGTCTGGTATAATATGTAGGAATTTTGTGTCCATAGTCCTTATTTATATCATTTATACATAATATTCACTCAAAGGGAGATAATCAAATGTTTGCATTACCAACTTTCTTTACCTATAGAATGGGATGCTCCATCTCCTGGAAAAATAAAGCTATCTTCTATTTTGGTAATATCCCACAATGCAATGCATAATCCAACATTATGCACAACCTGAAAGATACAATAAATTTTTCTCAATCAGATACTTGTACATGTAAATGACTTTTTTTTCTAAATTTCAAAGATTAAAAAGTTTAAGTCTAAATACATAGAAGATAAGTGAACTAAACATTAGTCAATGAATTAAATGTTGGGGATGTCTTTGTTTGGCTCACCATTGACCTTACAGTAATTATAACTTTCAAGGTAATGAACAACAATAAGGTCAATTCAAGTTAAGGTCATACGATTCAAGTTTAGATCTTGAATTGATTTTTTCTTCCTTTTTTATATCTTGGTATGCTCTTTCCAAAAATGAATTAAAACCGTACCTTGCCGAGGTAATTACGGAGATATAAGGCATTCTTTTACTGTGTTTTGGGAAAAAATTAGGTATTTTACAGTTTTTTTTAGGAATTTTCCATTGGGATAAAAATGAGATTTGTGAAGATAACTGAACAATTTTTTTCCATGAATGATCGGTAGGTTCTAAAGTTTATATTTAGATATTGAAAAATGATAGTTACATGAGTTATGCAAGGAATAATATACAGGATATTGGAAAAATCCATGTTATAAAGCAAAAAAATGAAAAAAAATACAGATTTACGATGTTTTCCGGAAAAAAATAATATTTGTTGAATTGAATTTTAAATTTTTTTTTAAATGTTTTTTTACAGCTGTAGTCAAACCTGAAACAGAAATAAAAAAAGGGGGATTGCCATGCGTTTTTCTGAGGTATGGCATGAAATCTCATAATCTTGGGCCGCTTTTTTCCATTTCTCAATTCTCCCGTAAAATTACGACGTTGTTTAATTATGGCGTCAAATTCGCAGAATCAAAATTTTCCAGCTATATTGTGACGTGAACCATTGTAACGTCCAACTTTTATTTGACAACTGTAACTGTATCGTATCCCCTTAAGTGATACATTATTATCTACCCCTTCTTAAAATATGGGGCAGGTAGGAGGATTTTATTTTTTGTTTTTTAATATTACATGGATCCAATTCCGTCATCAACTCATGTTTGCCAAGTCCAATGTGCGTGAAATTTCCTGCTATCTTCAGGACAAGGATAGGGGACTTGTCGTCGATTTTGCTACTCACAACAAAAAGAACAGTTATTGTACTGGGTTTATGTCAAATCAAATTTTTTTATATGAAATAGACTCGAGAAATATCAGAAAATCACATTTGGTGAGAGGTAGGTGGGCATGTAATCTATCAATTAACTTTGTCCTAAAATCGTTCCCTCGTCTTTTATGTAATATTTACCAAACTTTTCACCTTATTGTTAAAACACTTGTATCATTATACCTTGTTTGCAAATTTCTTGTTTAAGGCTTCTACAACAGCATCATTAAACTTAACATTAAATAACCATGGTGGTATCCTCACTGTGTCTTTCATTTCAACCAAAACAAACATGTTGATTCTTTGATTCTACATCGTTATAAAAAACCTAAAAAGACATCCACTTACTATCTGATTATTGAGTTTTAGTGGTAGGTAGTGCTTGAAGTGAATGTGTTATTTTAATTTCTGAATTAAACCGAAGATTTATTTTGCTGTTTTTGCACTTACATACCCCTACCTTTGGGAGAACTATACATGTGCATTCATTTATTTTAATGGATATCAAGTTTTGTGGTGAGTGATAACTAAGTTACTTAATGTTTATTCATGGATATAAATTTCATGGTTTTGTAAATGTTCTACATGTTCTAAGCACTAAGTTAACACATTTCCATAAGTAATCAACAGACTGAGGCTTTCTCATTCACCAATCAAGTGCCAACATATTTGTTTTTTCTTTTCACAAGTTGTTTTGTCATGGCATGCTCATACAACAGTATATTGATTCCATAATTATTGTAAGGTTGAAGTCTTAGCTCCATGTTATAAGAACTTAATGTTGCAATTTTCTTTAATGCCATAATGGTCTTGGAGTTATAAGTAGTTAATTAAGGGATGAAGTGGTGGTGATAGCTGATGTACTATGCTTTAAATATAAAGTGGCATCCAAGTGAAATTTAGCCCCAAATGATGTCACAGGGGAAAGACTTCCTTTTGGCACCCCTTGGTCGACGGAATAAGCATAGACATACGTGCAAGGGGTGCCAAATGGAAGTCTTGCCGTCACAGGTTTTTAGCTGTGATATTGTGATATGCTGTTAATTTCTTTCATAAAATGAAGAAAAATGACAATGGAATTCAATTGCACAGGCACTTGTTTCTATCAATGGGAAGGTCGACTATCAATGGGAAGATCGAATATCCATGTATACATGGATAGTCGATCTTCCCATTGATAGTCGCCCTTCCCATTGATAGAAACAAGTGCCTGTGTTCAATTGGTGTTTGGCCAACTTTGGGTGTTTGTTTCTGGTGTACAGATTTGACTACTTACAATTCTTCAAATTATATATGTAAGTAAACAAAGCCATATTTTAAACTGGTTTAAACTATAGCTGATTGCCAATATACTTTGATGTCAGTTTAGATTTTTTTCACATGTCTTACTTTCAGTTTCCTTTTAACTCTATTCGTGGTCAACAAGATGCTTGAATATTTTTTTCCAATTCACTCTGAGATGTAAGATATTACAATTAAAGTAACAGAAAAGGAAAAACACGAGAACAACTAAGGTTTTCTACATGTAATACCTTTAATAAAGTACAATTTACAACAAATATACTGTGAATACTAAATAGGTATCGCGATCTTTGTCAGACAGATACTTAATTTCCGGTTCAGGAAAAATGCTTGCAAGCTACTTTCTCTTTGCTCAAATTTTATATTCTTTGGCTCATGCAACCAACAACGGAGGATGGTAATTCCACTTAAAATTTTAACCAGTTACTGTTTTGGATTTTAATATTTATTTTTTTAAATTGAAATCATTGATTATATTGTACAAACTGTCAATGTATAAACCACACTTACAAAAATGAACGATGATGTGGCACAATTAGGTTGGACAACGGTAGGGAGAATACGTCCTACCCATTATAGAATTTATCTCAGTCTCTTCTCTGAAGATTTTATTCATAAGTTTGAAGAAAAGTAGAAAGTAATTTGTATATCCTGAAAACAAATGTCAAGGATTGTACCTTAATTTAGACTTTAGTATTACAGCAAGTTACCTGTAATAAACCCACTTTTACTTAACCACAGTGTGAACAAGGCATCAAAGCAATACTTAGCATTAGGTGGCTCCTTATAATAAACTTGATATGATAGAAGGGACCCTCCATATAATGTGATGAATATCCAAGCAAATAAACAACGCTTTTATTTCTGTTTTTCATCGTAAAGTCACTGTAAGGCCTTCAACTTGGAGAAACACACCCTTCAAGTTCAAGACAATCTTTATAATTGGGTTATGTGGAATTTTGATAATGCATTGGTAAGTTTTCTGTGTACATTGACCTTGAAAAATCGCTTCCATTTTTTCCCCTTATTATTTACAGAGATGGAAAAAATCATATCATTTCTATCAAGTGCATATGATATACTGCAACATTTCGTTATAACTTGTGTTACTGTCATCATCATTTATATTTTTGTAACAGGAGGGTACCTCATTAATGCTCTATATCATGTGCCTAACCCTTGCTTTGTAAAGTACATGTATGTTTAAAGTAGACTACAGTTAATCATTTTATAATCAATAGGTACTTTAGCCTTATATGTCCTTTAATCAAATGAAAATTTTAAGATCAACAGAATGTGTAATCCAAAATAAGTTCCTGTCAAAAATAAAAGTCTTGTAGTACAAATTTCATATGAGATCATTCCTACTGGAACTTTTTTCAAAAGAAACAAGTTCCAGAAATATATTGCATACCAAATAGTATCCTTTAACTTGGAATTAATTTCAAAGAAAATTTGTTTAATTTGCACCACTTAAACAAAACCCATTAGACTTAACATGGGAAAAGATTAAAAACATCTTTGGATAATTGTGCATTTTCAATCATGATGACGGGAAAAGTCACCACAAAACAAGCACTAAATGGCTCCTTCAAAATTTCAACAAGATGATATAAATCTGAAATTTAGAACTTTGTATACATACGAAAAAAAATATAAGTAAACTTACCTAAAGTGTCTGCCAAGGCTTAGCCATATTGAATGTCCAAAATTTGCATTTGTATGGATATGTAGGAATAATTTTACATTCATATTACTTTAGAAAATATGATTTTTGAGAATCAGTGTGGTATATTAACTTTTAATATTTAGGACAACAGATGAAGATTCCATATTAGCTTTCCCAGGGCCATGTAATCTAGAAGTCAGGGATGCAACAGATCTGTCACAGGAAGAATTTATAAAAAGGTATGTGGTGAAATTGAAAGCGTATAATAATATATATGTAATATATGTGTACTTTGTAGGTAATAAAATTAAAGGATGATGGGTATGTGCTGATGAGACATTATTTGTACATTTTGACTGAATATGGGAAGTGATTGATAATCTCCAGGGGTCACTGAATCCAGTTAACATTGGTTAATGTGTTTAGATTTATCAACTCCCCTTGTTCCTAGGTGAAAGATAAAGAATTTTAAACTTGTTTGGATGAATCATGAGCATGTTTAGTTTTATTCAGAGTGGCAAATCCATCCAAAAACACAATCCATGGAGAAAAAATGGACCAAGAGGCCTAATCTACACAGATAAAGAATAACAACCTGCCTTGTTAATAGTGTGAACAAAACAATTAAGAATTTTCTGAACAAAAAGTTGATTTTATGAATAAAAATCATTAATTTTCACTTAATTTTTTTCAGATATGCATACTTGAGTC
Source organism: Mytilisepta virgata (assembly GCA_028015205.1). Classification (NCBI taxonomy): domain Eukaryota; kingdom Metazoa; phylum Mollusca; class Bivalvia; order Mytilida; family Mytilidae; genus Mytilisepta; species Mytilisepta virgata. Next base: position 77,039,289 of record CM051521.1, read on the forward strand.
CAGTAGTAATCAGAGGTGCTACCGATAATTCAGTGAGTTTTCATTTTTGTGAATCTTAAGACTTCTAAACTAAATTGTTTCAGCTTGAAATAGAGGTTAGAATCTGATTCTGTGTAGCTTATATGGAAGTTTGACTAGACTTTCCATTGTTTAAAAATTAGGATAAAATTAGATATTTAATTGATTTTTAACAAGATTTTTCATTTCATTTTTCTAGGGAGAATATTCTGAAATTTTACAGTCAGAAACAAGACTTAAATATGGGGGTTATTGTTAAGGTTGTCAGTTTATACAGTCCCCCTTCCCCAGCCCCACACAGATTCCTCAGTCATATCAAGGTTTAGTTTATTTTACATAAAAGGAGGAAATTTTGTATATGTTAGGTTGTAGTTTATTATGTATGTACATGTACGTGTATGATAGAAGTTATAGATCAGTAACAGGTTTATAAGCACCCTCCATTTGCTGCACTAGTGGAGTAATCATTTAGCTCAGTTGGTAGAGTGTTGGATTACTGTGCCAAATGTTCCCGGTTTGATCCACTTAGGTTGGTGCGGCAGGTAATTTTGGAAGACAAATCATGCTCCACCCTCCATTAGCTTCACTAGTGGAGTACTCCTTTAGCCTACTTGGTAGAGTACTGGACCACTGTACCGAAGGTTCCGGGTTTGATCCCAGATTGGTGCTGTAGGTAATTTTTTGAGACAAATCATGCTGTACTGTAACAATTAGACTAAATGTTTTCTGAGGAAAAAGTTTTGAAATTTGACCATTTAGAAACATGAAATGCCAATGACAAACATGTTAGTTGTCTGAAGACAAATATTCAACTTACAAACTTTCCTTACCTGTAAATGTCTCAGACCAGACAAGATATTATGCATGGTTCTTGTTACATGAAATAATAATAAAAATTAGTGTCAGTAAAATCTTTTTTCTTAGTCCACATGAATTATACATTGCACAAATAATACAAGATCAAATATGAAGACCACCTTCTCTTTCATATTTTGTGGAAAATTATTTTTCTTACTTAGAGGTCATTTCAGTTTTGTTATAAAGTTGATAAATATAGATCTGCATTCTCAAGCTATAAAATAAATGAACATGCTTATTCTATTTTTGGATCTACAGAATCAAAAGATCACTGTGTCACTTATGAAATGTATCCCAAATCTTCTTTATTATCATTTAACAGAACATACCCAATTAGTCTCTAAAGAGTTCTTCACTTTCTGGCCGTCTGACATTATTATAAGTTTATAACTCCTAATATAGACATTAGCATCTCCATGGATCACCACAGAATGAAAATCAAGGGTGGGGGAGAGATTTTCACAGAGGATGTGTCGCGTTCGTTCGCATCCCTCATTCGGTATAAATGTTTCCTTAGAAAGAAAAAGAATACTTTACATACATCTTTATTATATTACTCTATATATATATATATATATATATATCAAGGATAAAACATAAGCACAATTGTTATTTTGAGCACTAATCATGTCTTGTTCAGTTGTCTCTGTTGTCTGTGTCTTGTTCAGATGATCTCTGCATAGAATTTGATAATTTTTTTTATATGCTCTTAAATCAAATTATAATTGAATTTAGCATGCTTTAAGACACTTGTACCAAGTGATAGTTTACCAATTTCAAGTTTTGATTATACACACTAGTGTTTAAAGAAAATTCTTGTATATCATTTCAGAATTTTCATAAGCTATGCGAGAAGAATGAAATGATAGAAAATTTTGGAAGTAAAAAGATTCGATTAAGCTCAGCTAATACATATTCATATGAAAAAAGTAAGTATTTTTTTGGTTGGAAGTGGTAGTATTCTTGTTTTTCATTTTCACCACCCTAGGTAGCAGGGGTGTGGAAACACAGCTTCTTTCTTGATTAGTGGGCTACCTGGAAATTTCCATCCTGCAGTGGAACCCTTGTTTAGGGGTTGGGTGTCTGGCAATGCAGGATGTATAAATAAAGAGTCCTCCTCCAGGGTAATATGATAAAATTGGTTTTTAAGTGATGAAAAAGAACCCTTGCAATGTCCGTAGGTGGCCTGTCGAAAGGCCAGTACATGTATATTGATGCTACCAGACTAGTAGTCTTACTTAACCGATATCACCCTAAATTATCCCATCTTACCTCCCAACCTTTATTCCAAATTCGCTCACGTACCCATCATAATTGTTGGTAAATTTGTTCCAATCCTCAGTTCAAAATTAAATATTTACAACTGGACATTAAGCAAAGAATAAGTCAATAAATTTTTAATTTTCAAACAAGATAAAATTATATGTGAAAAATGCATGGATGGATTAATATCCTGTGATTTGATGTCTTCCATATCTGCACTCTTCAGTGGACATGTGTATCATTATTTACATTCTCATAAGTTTTCGATCATTATATTGCAGTGATATCAGATTTTTTGTCTTAATGATTTCACTGGGCTTCATGAATATAAATCTCAGTGAAGTTCCAAACTATGCAAAGCAGTATGTTTTTTACTTCCAGTCCTATAAAAATCATGAAAACAATATATGTGTACTTATGTTGTATTGTAGGGGATGTATCGTTAAGATACTATGTGGAAAATGTGATGAAACCTCAGACTTTAAAAATGCTAGGTAATGGTAAGTAATTTTTTTCATAAAACTTTTCAGTACATAAAATGCAAAGATACTGGACGGGTATAAAAGAGGCCATATTCCAGACAGACTGAAGATGTTATGGTAAAGTTTTAATTAGAAGTTCAAAAAACGAAAACCAAATAAATAATATATTTGTTTAATCAAATCATGTTTTTGTCGCATATTTAACAAAGATGTTTCTTGCACAGGTAAAAAATTAAATTATAATATAGCATAACTACAACTATCTGCAATAATTTTTTTATTTCAGATTATTTAAGGGAGTACAGAACACCTAAGGGAGCTAACTCTTTAAAAATCAGCTGAATGTTTTAATCACATACTATTAGTAAAGAGAAATCAAACTTCTCAATGATCAAAATTAGTGTTTGTCAAACTGCTATATATCCAATGAAATTATTCCCTTAAATTGTGTGGTTCAAATTTCTTGAAATTTATATATTTTTGTCAACAGGTCAAAGTAAATATTTTGTGAAAATTTTATGAAAATTAAACGAGCCAATTCTATTTAAGTGAAAGTGTTGGGTACCCCCTTGATATCTAATTTAAATTAGGAATAATAAGTAAACAAATATCTAATACCAAATTATAAGGATTGTTTTTTAGAACCTTTGTATAATTTTTGTGAGAAAATACTTCATTAATCAGTTATTCTCCTTGTAGAAACATTTTACTGGTTTGGAGATAATAATTACACAGAATGGGAAGAAGTATTTAATAGATATAAACCTCCACCATACAGACTGCCTAAGATGACAGGAGCATATAGCTTTGGTGTAGCAGGTATTATCTCCCTTAAGTTTTCTCATAGAATTTGAATTATCTCCCATAATGTGTGTTCCAAAAGACACATTAAAAATTTTATTCTGTACATGCTTTTTGTACTATTCTTCAAACAACATAATCACACAGGAGACATTTTCTTTAATATTTACTGAAACCTTGCTGTACTTTACTTTTTTTTTTAAACTTTAGACTGTGGAAATACAGTAAGTTCCTATTTATATCTGACCTTAACAGAAAAAAATAAGAAACACATTCAGTTTGATGCCAACAGATGAAAGTTACCTGTGTTATTATTTTCCAAAATAGGAATGACATTTGATAAAAGATGCATAAAAATTGATGAATATTTTCATTCATATATTACGTTGCACTTGCAAACTACATTGTAGCTAATATATTCTATGCCGGTAAATAATTGAGCAATACTATTATTTTTTCTGTACACAGTGTTTGGAACAGCTTTTCAGAATTTAAATACCTAGATAAAGTGTCTTAGCACTTGGCTGACAGATAAAATTAACTAAGTTGTAACTAAAACAGTTGAACTTGCCTAATGTTTTAGAGAAACAAAACATTTCACCTTATGTAAATTATAGGTTTCACAATGAGTGAGAATTAGATATCGCTTGATATCAAATCAAGTTGTTTAATTTGGATATAATAATAAACGAGCCTTTGGCAAGTTTATTATTAAGTCCAAATTAAATAACGAGAGTTGATATCAAGCTGTATCTAATTTTTACGAGTTGTTCAATCTATTTCTCTTATGATTCTTCAGGAATATTTGTTTGTTTGTGATTCAGCATCTTACCCGGGGGAAATCTGAACGTTCATTTTTCTGTGACGTCAAATGTTGCTATGCAACGGTGGCTTTCAACGATGACCGCGCAGATTTCAACCAATCAGAAAACAGCGACGTTTAGATCAAGGCCAATCAAATAAAAGAATTTCTCGTAACACTTGTTCATATCGTATGATGGGGAATTAGTTGTGACAAATAATTCATCGCGCAAGAAATAGATAACAGTGCACCATCATAAGAGAATAGGTAATAACATTCCTATGCGATTTTATTAAATTAAGTATTTCATCCCCGAGTTCCATCAAAAATGCACAATATGCTTGAAAAATATTTTAAATTCTAAGATAGGTCTGTAAAAAAGTCATTTCAAATTTTTATTTTTTCAACTTTTCGAGTGCATTAATTTATGTTGGAAATTCCCCATTCCAAACAATCATAATTTATTATGGTGTTGGATGACTAACAAGGTTAATGAATCAACAAAAAAAATGTCTTTTGTTATAACTCTAACATTTAGACTTTCAAAAATTCAAAAATCCATTCCATGAACTGAGGTTACTAGACAGAAGTAATGCTTAATAACACGTAAAACCTCAAGACATCATATTACAGCTAACATTTGATAAGTATATATTAAGGACATTTCTAATCTTTAAGACAGTTTATATGATGGCAGTCTTATACTACACTACTGCACATGTATGTTATTTAAGGTGCAGGAACTGGCGTACCATTTCATTTTCATGGGCCAGGATTTGGAGAAGTTATATTTGGAAGAAAGGTAGGCGGCAAATATTTTATCTTGTACTGAAACAATTATTCTCTCCTTCATGTAACTGGTATTTATAGAGTTATCTCTCATTTACTTCTCAGTACAAACATAATGACAATCTGTTTTTTCTAAATTCATTATAAGTTACCAATTATTATTTCTTTTTATACATGTATGAATATGTGTGTACATTACCTTAATTTTTAGTCTACATTATTATCATGGCTAACATGGGAACTACTGCTAGTTAGTACTAAAAGTAGTTCTTGGGTTAGTATATTTTTCCAGTCTGACAAATTCAAATTTATTATGATACTTATTGCCTTATTTTTAACAACTTGCAAAATTCTGCAAGTAATCATTTTAAAAACTTTGGTGAATAGAACTTTGAAATAGCAATTTACATGCTCACCAGCATTTATTTCGAATCCTGTCCAGTGAATACAAAGATTATTTAGATATACTAAAATAGTATAGCTGACTGTATAAAAATTAATTCATGACAATGGTTTTTGACCAGTTTAAGTACATTGTACTCCAATATTACTGATGCCGGTATAAATAATATTAGTAATGTTAGAACAGAATAGAATATATTTCAGTGCCTTGGTATTTTATTTTAGAGATGGTTCCTTTATCCTCCAGAAAAGACACCACTTTTTCACCCAAACAGAACAACTTTACAATGGCTGTATGAAGATTATGATAATTTACATCCAGATGATCGACCTATAGAATGTACCATTAATCAAGGAGAGGTTAGTACAAGGGGAGGCAATTCACCTTCTGATCTGGGGATACTTCATGAACTTGTTAGCAACCAGTATTTTGTGCTTGTGTGTGGTTTAATTTTGTACAGGGAATAAATTTACAATTGCACGACTATATGTATGAATCTTCTGAAAAAGTTTTGGATCAGTCGGATTGAAATTAATGAATTTTGATCTTTTTTAACAATTTTCTTTAAATATAAAATATCTACATATCTAATTTTTTTTGTCAGCCGGCTAAGTTTTTATTTGTACGTTTTTGTTTGAAACAGGTGGCAGTAAAATTTTGTTAAAATATCTTTCATTTTTAAAAAATAATTTAATTGTCAAAATGGAGCAAGTTACAGGGATTGAACTGTTCCCAATGAATATACAAATGAGAAAAAGAATAAGCCTCAAAGGGAGGTGATTCACATTAAGGAAATTCACCATTTGGAATAAACAACTTTTTCATGGTGCTTGGGAGATCAAACTTTTTTAGAATTCAGTTAAAAGTTAGTCATTTACATCCCTCTCTCTCTTTACGTCTGAAAACCATCTTGATGGTCTTGTGGTAACCTGCTCGCCTCAAATGCAGAAGATTGCGGGTTCGAACCCTTGCCAGGTCAAACCAAAGACATTAAAATTGGTATTTCCTGCTTCTCGCCAAGCACACAGTATATAGGAGTAAGAGCAAAGGACTGGTTGGCTCGGAGTCAGTATAATGTGTCCAAGTGGGGTGATATGTCTTCCTGAGGAAATTTACCTTATGAGCTAGCATTTTAAAACTCCGGCTCAGCGTGTCGGTCTAGTACAAAACAGGAATTCTATTTATATATCAACACGTTCTCGTCCTGATATGCACCTAATGGTTTTAACTAAACGTTCAACAATAATTCATCCATCTGTACGTCTGGACACTAACCCAACACTGTTTTTAATGCTGTTAAATTTTTGTTCACCTTGATGTGTCCAGAACTAACCACATTGAGACACTCTGGCACATGTTTGCCTAGCACCATGTCCAGTGCTCTAGACTCCAACACATACATATATAATAAGCTAATGATACAAATTGTTTGATCTTAAAATGAATTACGAATACTGAGAATTGTATTTTTTTAAATCAGACTACAAGTTTAGGTGACTTTGAACAATTATTTATGGCTGTGCATTTGATATGGATGTAATATTATTTTACAGATAATATATTTCCCAGACAGATGGTGGCATGCAACACTCAATATAGATGTTAGTGTCTTTATATCAACATTCCTTGGATGACCACAGCTGAATATCTAAAATCAAAAGACAGTTTTATAGAATAATGAATTCCGTTGTGGGTAGCAATTACAATATTCCTTCATTGCTGGTCATTGTCGAGAGACCATGGGTTTTGGTCACAAACATTTTAAAATTTTACCCAGAATTCATTTGTTTTACAGATTTAATAACAAATGAAATAACAGCTGCAATAGTGTACTCTCTCTTGTACGTCAAAATGTTATTCTGGAAAATTATCTTTTCCACATGATAGATAAACCATTGCCAAAAGGCATTTTAATATGGAGGAAAAATCATGTTTGAGTCACCAATTGGTGTTTTTGTTAATGAATTTGAGTTACAATCATAAACGAGACGCATCTTTCTCTTTCTCTCAGGAAACTACTAAATTTATAGTCTGTTAATGCTTTTTTGTACATTATTGTTATATAATTATTATTTTCTGTAATAGATCTTATCCTTAATAAATGTATTTTAAGTGATGCATGCTTGTTGCTACATTGGTACTAGTTTACTTAATATGAGCCTATCCAAAGCCAGGGCCCTGTTATTTTTTCCCTAACTTGTTCATTGTTTTCTTTCTTTTTGGATAAACATGTGCTTTAGTATTCTCAGGTATTCATTGACCACAGTTTGATTATGATGTCAGATTTTTAAATAGTTTTAAGATCTTGTTGTTTCAGTGAGAAAAAGTGACATAGTCATTTATATATAATAATTTAGGTAAATGGCATGAATATCTTTCATCTTTTGTATCATACTGAAAGTTTTAGTAACGCATAAATCTTACTGGGAATTGTCAACTGATCTTAACAATATGCATCACTGTAGAAAAGGTGGTGGTACAAATATGGTAACTTACCACTGCATCTTGTGCGATACGAGATATTTCCACTACCAAATGTTACATTTCAAATACTGTGAATTCATTATTATTCGTTGTATACCAATTTTCGTGGTTTTCGTGGGTTCCAGTAAACCACGAATTTAAATATCCAACGAAAAATAATATTTTTACTTTAGCTTAAATGCACTGAAGTTTCAAACCACGGAGTTTTGATGTACCTATCCAAGACAAAATTGAACAATTGCGTTTTTACAGCATGTACATGGATAACGACATATGATGAGTTTACATCCCCAAAGGATACAGTGTTCCATGTACATGTAATTTTGTTTTTAGTAACACATAAACGCTCAAACAATTTTGACTGTGTAAATTGTCGCGGTATTGACTTCCGGTTTTATTTTTTTGTTGTGTTGAAGCATTGATCCTACATTCAAGAAAAATTTTAATCCTAGGAGGCATAAACAATACAGACTTTTTCATATGTTATGGTAATAACAGTAAAAATATCTTGTAAAAAGATAATAAAGCAGACATTTTGATAGTTTTAAATCGGATTAAAGATTTATGCTAGCATGTGTATGCCCAGAGGTATTTGGTGACAAGTGATTGCAATTTTGTCAAGGATTAACACCTGATTAACCCAATTATGACGTATTTTGTTAATCTTAATCATATAATCAAATGATAAACATTTTGGAATTTCAAACAGTGAATCTGTTTGTTAGACTTTTGTTTTATAACGAAGCGCTTAAAATCAGTACTTTACTGATCAATATCAAAGTCTGATTGGCAAATTTTGTCGCAGTATTTTCATGATATATGATGTGCAAAACGCCGGAATTTAATTATTTCAACAACTTTTTATATTTTTTCTAAGCCAGCAATCCAAGAATTTACGCATCCCATAAAATTTTAAAGTTGAAACATTTTATCTCACTAAATGCTCATACATCAGTTCTATAAAACAAATATCCAATATCCAACTAAATGTGTGGTATGTCAACATTATAACCAACTATAAATATTGGTTAAATGAATTTCGAATTGAATTAAAAGTTTTTTTTATGGCATATTCATTTACCCCTGTCTGTCCGTCCATCCATTGTGCCGTCCAGATTAGGATACTTGTTTGTCCGGCTATCTCCTCCCAAAGTTTTGGAGATACAAGTTTAATATTTTGTAGGATGTTCATATACATAATGAAGGTGTGCATGGCCACAGGATTTTGATTTTTTTTAAATATTCTGAAAATGACAGGTAGTTGGACGGTAATTTTTTGGTATTATCTGTATAAAGACATGGTTTGTCCTGCTATCTCCTCCTACAGTTTTGGAGATACAGCTTTAATATTTTGTAGGATGTTCATACAATGTAATGAAGGTGTGCATTGTCCATATCTAGTTTATACCTAGGCCAGATGAGCTTAAGATGACATTAATTAATATCTATCCTGTGGTGATTTTATAGCTGTAAGATGGTCTGAAAAATGTACTTATCACTGTATTCTAAAACCAAATTGTTCATGAAGACAACTAGATATTATCATTTTATTACAAGGATGGATGGATGAATTTTTGTTTAAGGTCCAGTGGCAATTATTAAATGCATATCAGGAGAACATGTTGATATGATATGAATATGAACCCTGCTTTGTACTAGACCGGCACACGGAGCTGTATTTTTGATGTGCTTGCTCACGAAGTAACGGTATGCAGGAAGACATATCAACCCACCCGGACACATTATGCTTTTATGACGCGTTCTTGGTGGAGAAACAGCAAATACCAATTTTAATGTCTTTGGTTTGACCACATCGGGGATCAAACCCACAACTTCCGCACAAATGAAAAGGATATATGGATAAAATGTCCATGAGACAACCCAAAAACATAATTCAAAAAGTACAAAAAGAGGGCATACATGAGAGATGTACCCACACTGCCTAAAATGCATTCATAAATCACAAAATTTCGAACCTAATTGATTTTGACTCATTTATGTATTACACATATCCTTTAATTTTCATATTGGTGGTGATAATACAGAAAGCTTGACCACAGATATATTTGAAAAATGCCATTCTTCGCAGGGGTTGAAAAAGCCCTTCTGTATGAGATGAAAAAGAGTAGGCTCATATGTAGCTTTTATAGAAGGCTAATTTATACAGTCAAACTTTGGTAGCTCGAACTTGGATTGCTTAGACACCACTGACGGCTGAAACTGTTATGAATTTCCCATCAATATTCCTTCATTTTCATTCTGAAAAATTCCTGTTCTTGAACACCAAATTCTTGAAAAGACTAACAAAAACTTTGATTCTGACAATGACAAAATTATGTATTTACCATGGAAAACTTGAAATAAATGGACAAAAGTGTTACCATGGAGTTTCGAGCCAGTGCCAGTCGAGATTTGTCGTCCTTTCTGGACTGCCCTTCCCTTTTTTATGGATTCGTTTTTATGTGTTGTTGAAATATTGAAAAGGCACAATATATTTGCCCCTGGACATAACATGAAATGACAAACAACAACAATCAATCAGTTTTTTATTGATATGAAGCTATGCTTTCTTAATTTTGAAACATAAGTAAAAATTTTTAGCATACGAGTTCTTGTCATGATTATGTATTTTTTCTCTCTCATCCTTGTGAATTAAAAAATATAAAATACAAAAAAGAATTTTCATCACTCCAATTTTTGCTGTCCAATGTGTAAAGTTTTTCCAAACTTTATTCTATTGTACAACTGGTTCCCTGCTAATGCTGACAATACTAGAGTAGTGGCATAGGGTATCCTATATACTGATACCATCCCATACAACAGGAGCAATACATTTATAACATACACAGATGGTGCTATCAAAAAGTAACTATCCCTGCAACATAAAAATGAGGTTAAATAAATATAAATTCACAATGTAAAAGTAAATTTGATTGGCTGCAAAACAGATTTTACACATAAATTTTTTAACTATTTTGTCATCATGCCAAATATATCTACATTTTGCTGCCTTTAGTATAATTATTATCTATTCCTTATTTCTGATGTAAGTCGTTATGTAAAGAAAACATGCTGTTGGAGGGTAACATTTTTTGTCTACCATTCTTGTCTACTATGACATCATAATGGGAAATCCCAACTTTTTGACATTAAAACAAGTCGGATCTAAACTATAATGATCGACTGTAATTGTGTTTTCAGTCTACTCAAAATAACCTCATTGCACTATGTAGGTAATTTAGCCTGCACCACAGGTAAATTCTTAAAAGACTAAAAAAAAATTACAATTTAATATTTAATAAAAATAATAATAATGAAGGATGTTAAGAGACAGATTGGGACACTGAACTAAATATTTCTTTGTCTCATGACTTAAAAGAACATGTTAAGACCTCAGAATGACTTTATGATGAAGAACAGCAATAAGAGAACTATTCCTTTGCCAGACTTATTGTATGACGAGATTTTGTGTTGAAAACTTATTCTAAATCTTCATCATATCCATTCAGCTACTTTCACCAGAATTTTTTTTATGGTCAGCAATAACATACTGATAATGTACGTTAATGAATAATTCTGTATAATCTCACCTCCCTGATATAGGATCATCTACTATAACTATTGTAGAAATAGCTAATACAGCTAATACTGACATCAATCTGTTAGGATCATCCCACAGAAATAATGTATAACTGAAAATATCAAACATGTAGTAGGTTTAGGATAAGGTTATAACTATTACTGGCTACCACATTAATAATTTCTCTTTATTGTTAACACTGTTAATTAAGAAATCAATGCAATATTTTTAATATTTAGAAAACTTTCAGGATGAAAGATCACAGTAATTAAACTGACTTTTTCATTTTTGCTGATCAATCACATTTATAAATCTTTGAGTATTGTCTGGGAATATAAGTGCACACAAAAATATCTGAATTTACCATGTTTAAAGTAATTAAAATTTTTAGTGTATAATTTGAATAAAACAAATTTATTAATTTTCCTTCAGCCAGATAAGAAAATATCAAATTCATGCTATGCTTATAATGCCTTTTAAATTGCAAAAAAATATTTATAGTTAGCAACAAGACTGTGTTTTGACACCTGAAGAATTTATCCTTTGGATTGTCTCCCCTTGATTAATGCTGAAATTTTGTATTTGCGACAGGATCAAAGTTTTGAAATTCATAAAAGGTAAAGCCAAACTGCATTCCAATTATTAGATTAACTTACTGCTTAAAAAATACTAGAAAATGTGTCAGACAAAGATGTCAGAAAATAATGCCACAAGTCTATTTTAGATGAATTTCTGTTCTAGAAATTAGTCTTCAAATGATTTTTACGCACTTCTTACAGTTTGAGAAAGCGAACAGATTTACTTATAATGGTGAATTTGAAGTTATTTCCAAGAAGGTGATATACTTTTCATAATTTATTTGGTTTTTAAATTCACTGATTTACAGTCTTGTATATCAGCAAAATTTGGAACACAATGAATTTTTGTTTGGTAGTTATAAATTTTATAGAAATCTCTTATCATACGTCAGTAACAAATCTTACCTTATATTTTTAGCCCATGATATAGATGGTGGAAAATTCAGAGCCACAGTCCACATACATATAAGCAGTACTGTTATACTTAAATTAAACTTTAAAATGTCATCTCTACTTTGTGATACTCTTGCTTTATGACATAACCTTAATATCTGTAATCCAAATAAAACTTCAAAATCTTATTGTTTGAAATTGTCAGGATTGTTCCTTATAACATAAAGACCAAATAGTATTTTTGATATTCATGTAATTTGTTGGTTTCACCTACAGCTTCAACTGCTGACATCACAATTTAGAAAAAAATTTCCTCAAACAGGCACTACGAGCAGTCCTTGATTTGCAAAGAGGTGAACAATTTTGATCTTTAGTTCTTTATCAGGGCTATTCCAGAAAAAAGTGTCTCCTGGGGCAGAATGCCATCGATATAAAATTGTCTTGGTGGGGGGTAAAACTGCATCTGAAATTTGCTGGTTGGGGTGTGAACAAAGAAAAGAAATGTATTGGAGGGGTTAAAGTTTTTCCACTAAATAATTAGAGATTTTACATAAGTATGTGATGAAGTGACCGAAAGGCGGCAGTTGTTGCCCAGCCCAGATCTTTGGTACATTTCATCTAAAAATATATTAAAATCATATAAAAGTGTCTAAAATTAAAATCCGAAATCAGTAGTTTACCCAAAATGTAAAATAATTGTTAGGGGTATGTTTTTTAATTTAAATCTATTGTTGGTACCCTAAATTTCATGGGCATTTTGCCCCCAGGAGACACTTTTTTCTGGAATAGCCCTCACTTTATGATGTATCTCTGCATTATGAGGTTTTTGCTATACATGAAAATGCCTGCTTATCTCTCGCATGCATAACAAATTTATTTATTTATTTAGTTGGGGTTTAATGCTATTTTCAGCACATTTGGCTATTTCATGGCGGCCAGTTTTATTGGTGGAGGAAGCCGGAGTACCTGGAGAGAACCACGACCTTCGGTAGGAAAATTGGCAATCCTTGTCAATTAAGGTGGGAGTCAAACACACCCCGCCACAGGTGAGATTAGAACTCAAAACCGCAGTGTTGACAGGCTAGTGATCATTAGTAGTCATGACGAACTACCTAGACCACTCGGCCACCGAGGCCCCACATAACAGATTAAAATGTTAAATGTTCTTATTACAATGTACAATTTCAAAAATCCAAGAATGAGATATATTATTTCCTTGCTGTGATTGTTTAATTCTAGTTAATTAAATATGAGTATAGCTGCAAAATCCGCTCTGAACTTTCATAGCAAATATTTGTTCGGAACAGATTTTTCAACCATAATTTTATGTATCTAAATGGGGTAATAAATGCTTATTTAAACGAGAAATATTTCATCAAATGACATTTCCCAAATTTTGAAATTACTCTTGATATTGACAAAATGTGTTAATAACCAATTGTTATGAATTAGAGAGATTAGTGAGTATGCACGTGGTGAAGTCAATCACTTTTTCATAGGTGGTCAACTTTATAATCAGATATCAACAACACCTATCTCATGTATCACAATATGAGAACATGTACATGAACCAATATAACCAAATTTTTTCCACAGTGCTTTAAAAGATTTAGTTTCATTTCGGAATTGAGAATGAGGAAAATCAACTGTTTGAAGTAAAATAAATACATTATATATGTGCCTGTCCCATGTCTGTATCTTGAATTTACAGTGAATGTCTCTTGTTTCCTTATACGGATCCCTGTTATTTGAGGTTAATTTTGTTAAATTTTTGACAAATCTGTTTCCAGAGTCATTTGGTTTTGGCTTCGGCTTATTGATGAGGGCTAGACCTGGGGCAATTGTAATTTGTAATCGTAAAACAGCTGTAATCAATTACATTTTTTCGTGTAATCATATGTGATCATTAATCAGACATTTTTTAGATTACAAGTAATCATAATTTAATCAATTACATTAATTTTACCCTGTTATCATAATTAATAAATTACATCAATGAAATCCTGTTTATCTTCAGAGTTTCAGAGCTTCATTATTTGCTTTTTATCTATGTTTCATTTTTATATTTTGTGTGAGAAAGATATTGTATAAAAATTTTATTAAAAAAATCAAATATATTAAATACTGCATACAGAATATTTGCTTCATATTAAAGATAACATGAATTAAATTATATTTTTTTCAAAATTTTATTACAAAAAATGTCTATTGTTGATTTCAAGTTTAACTGATTTAACTGATTTTAGGATGAAACCATACAAAATTGAACTAAATGAACTTTTGCTGGTCTTTGATAAAAAATAGGTTTATGTCCAATTTAATCCATTACTTACTATTTTATTATTTAGAATTTAAATATAAAACTTAATGATAAGTAATAGTTTCTTAATTTCTGATATTTAATTATTAAATCTTATTTTAAATATATTTTTCTATTCCAACAGATTTATATCATCTTAGCTATCAAAAAGGTGTGAAAAAATGTTTGAGGTGTTATGATAAGATACATAATTGCCTTTGAAACAATTAATGGTCCCAATAAATGTGTGAAAGGATGTTAAAATTTATATCGAACAACATTTTACAATAATTTTAGATACCCTTACACGTAGGAAGTTGTCCGAGATTGCTCTGACGTCTGAGAGCCTTTTTTTGTGATATGCTGGGACCTTGACTAGGGACGGCAGTTTTTAGACTTGAAATCGTAATATATCAAATTATAAGTAGTTGAATCATACATCATTCGATTCCTTATTCATTTTGCTCTAAGAATATGTACAGTTTATTCACCAACAATCTCCCTGTACCACAAACGAAAGCTTTATTCCTTTCAACCCACCATTTTCGTCATTAAGGAATGAATAAGGAATCGATTGATTTATGATTCAACTACTTATAACTGGATATATTACGAATTTGAGTCTAAAAACTGCCGCCCAAAATCTGGCTCAGCAATTTCCATGTTTTCTATACAAAGTGCACTCTGAAGCCCCAGCATATCACAAAAAATGCTGTCAGACGTCAGGGCAATCTTGGACTAGTAGGAAGTTGAATGATTTTTTTTCTCTAGATACAGAGTGTTGCCTGAACAATGTGCAACATAAAAATCTTTAATTTTTCAGAAAATCAATTTTAAAGTTTATTTCTTCTGTCTTTTGGTTAAATAAATTTATAGTGTAAATGTAAATGTGTATTAAGACATGTGATCTGTATGGATGGTACCTGTCAGCCAGTAAACTACTTGACATTAGATGCATTGTCGTTAGGAAAAAGAATGTTGAGCTTTGCTTTCAAAAGTAATCAGTAATTTAATCAATTACATTTTAAGAGTAATTGTAATTTAATCAATTACATTTCAAAAATGATGTAATTGTGATGTAATCACAAATTTTGGAATGTAATCAGCAATTCAATCATTTACATTGAAAGTAATCGAACCCAGGTCTGATGAGAGCCAATATATAAAGATCATTTAACCCTCAAATGTACTGGTAATCAATTCTCTTGTCTGATCCTGTGTTGTCTTACTGATACAGTTTATATTTCCTTAAATTTTCAGATTAAATTTTATGAATATCACTTACCCATAAAACACAAACAACATAACTAACAATGATTCCTAAACTTCCACAGATTACACTGGACAATATAACAGCTATCAACAAAACTAGGAATTTTAGTTTACCAAACAAATTCAGTACAATGGATGGCACACTGTATAATATAATTTAAACTTTTAGCATTATGAATTACAAAATTCAAGAAAATAGTAAAAATATATCACCCTGAATAATGCTAGACTGGTAAATCTCAAGACAACCATATCATGGGTAAGATGTTCAGTCACTAAATACAGGGCCTAATCTAGGATTTTGGACAGGGAGAAGTGACTTCTCCTTCCAGGATGGATTAGGGAGAAGTGGTCATTTTTCTGGCGAAGTGGACTTTAATTCACCGTATTGGTTGCGCTTTTTCTGTGTGTCTGTTTTCAATGGCATATATATAAATAAAAGTTTGATAAACTACAAAAAATTAGGACAGTTATATACAGTTTGATTTTCTTTTGATCTACTAATTTTGAATACTTGAGTAATTTAATTTTCACAGCTTACCAATATATTTTATTATCAAAGGATAAGTTGTTGTCAAAACATTGTATCATTGTAACTCGAGATTCTCATACTTAATGTCACCCAAGCCAACTTTCAATCATATAACTAACCTATTAACGGCTAATTATCTTTCATCATAGGTGTTTCCTTGTAATCCTAACTGTAGAACAAAACAACAATCAGCTGATCATATAAAAATATAAAATTATTTAACTTTGTGATTACGCAACATCGTCCTGACGCCATGCATCTTCAATTCATAACAAACGAATGAAACGATATTTCGATTTCCCTTAAATAGTTTTGAATATAAAATTCAAATAGGTTTGAAGTCGCCGTTGTATTTATTTCAATCAAACATTGACAATATAAGTCGTGGGCCACTTCAAAATTCCGATTCTTGATGGTCGCCATTTTGTTTCAAAAATTTACCTGTGCTAAAAATTTCACGTGTTATCTCCCATTTACTGATATTTCGATAGCGACTTCACTTCGCCAAGAAATGAATAGGCCGGCGAGATTTTGTGATTTTGAAAATTCTTGGGGGACTTAAATCGTCATTTTCGCCGGCAAGATTAGGCCCTGTAAATATAGAATATTACATTGCTTTTTTCATATCACATCCATTATCAACCTAAAATGCCCATATCAGTTCGAGAGCTTTAGCTTGAGGGTCTGATATGGGGTGCTTGAATCAATATCATATATACAGAAAACCCACATTTAGTAGATGATACCATGGGTTATCAGATACAGTGACGCCTGGAAATAATACTAGAGAGTATCAGAAATTCTATTATTGCATTGTTCCTTGTGTTAAATATTTTTCAAATTCTACTCTGTTTTATATTTCCATACTATATATTTGTACTTATAACATATTTATTAGAAAAGCCATAGTTCTGCATATTTAATAAGCAAATAGTTTTCCGATCGATATTCATGCCAGCAGCAGATAACCTTAATATTATGATGTCACATCAGATGTAAATAATATGGCCAACAAGGAATGCTCTCAGTTTGATGAAACTGAAACGATAAAGTTTGTTGACGGGAAAAAAAATGTTAAACTAAAATCTCTGTTATCTGTTTCATTGACTGTTATTGTTATAGTAATTGATAGTTGTATTCTGATTTTTTTACAGTGCCTAAGAAAGTGAAATATGTGATAAACAGATAATCATGTACCTGTATTTTGATATCTGCCCCGATATCATAACTCAACGCACACGTGCCCTCGACTGGCGCCTCGGGGCAGACCTGGGAATAGGCATGTGATAATCTATAATTATATCTTTACTTAAATACATTTGCCTGTGAACAAACAACATTAATATTTCCCTCATTACATCCATTTTGCAAATTAAAGTTCTTTGTTCTAGCTGTCCCTGTTTATTTCAACTATTTTAATTTCAAGATTTTTTAAACATGTACTAAAATTCTGCTTACCAGCCAAAAAATACTGCAAAAATCCTACTAATAATTTTAATGCCCTTCATAACAAGATAGCAATGGAAATTGATGACACCCAATGAAATGAGGTATACCATTACAGGTAGTAGATTGGAAAATATTCCCTGATTTATCAACTCTTTGCTGTCATCAAGTGGTAGGATTAGAGTCTGGATTAATTTCTCTACTGGTCCAATCCTGCAATAAATAGAATATCTCACTATTTTTCATCTTAGCTAGATTCTTCTTTTTCATTGCTCACCTGAAAACCTTCATTCATATGTGACTTATCTAACCAAAAAGAAACAAAAATTATGACGATTCTTCTATTTCAGTCATAAACACCCAAAAGTTTGTTTAATTTTCTAATACAATATATAAGTGAAGGTTTATTTGAGGCAATAATTATGTAGTTTTGAAAAAACATATATATCCTTCTTTTTAATTTAAAGGAAAAAAATAAGGGATTTGAGTAAATATTTTTATTAGACAAGAATGGCTATTGTAGTTCAATTCTTTACCAAAATTCACAGAGACATGTTACCCACCCTGACACATTATTCAGAAACTGCACTGACTAGTCTATCCTGTTCCTCCTAAATGTTCAAATTTGTAGTGAGTGCTCTAGTCTTTTTACTATCTTGTAATAATTCTGTTTTTCATTCAAGTTATATACAGCTTCTTACATTGTTATGAGTGGATTATCTGATTTCTTCAGTCGAGATTGTTAAATTAAGGAATTTTAAGCCCAAGCCTTGGCTTAAAATTCTGAAATTTAACTATCAAGATTGGAGAAATCGGAAAATCTATGAGTCTTATATAAGCTGCTGTTTCTCTAATTTTCAAAACGCTTTAAAAACTGGTCAATAACATCAAATTCTCCCAACGTCTTCCCATCACTATGGTCACCAGTGTGTAATTATGCCAATCATGTATTGAAAAATATCTGACAGTTTACAAGTATGTAGCAATTATAATCCATACACATTTCTATTTAATATAATTCAACAATGTCATGAATAAGTGGTTTCAATGTAACTGTGAAAACCCAAAAATTTGAATAGAATGGAACATCATGAAATAAGTTGCTAAAATTTAAATCCCTGGAGGGAATGGAATGGGGTGGGAGAAAACTTTTTTTTTAACTTACTGTAAAAGTAAACGTAGAACAACAGCCAGCGGTAATACTTTGAATGGTTGTGCAAATTTTCCAATAGCTTCTACAATGTCAGGACATTCTCTTTCTGTGAAAAAAAGACAAAAAAATAATAAACTAGAGGCTCTCAAGAGCCTGTATCGTTCACATGGATTTAACTTGTCCACCTTCAGCAGGACTGAAAATTTAAGTGTAGCGGTTATATTGACTGGTTTTTACATAGTTTCAATGTTAAACAAAGTTAGAGTGTGGTGGCCATATTAGTTGACATTCAAGGTTATCAAACACAAGTCTGAAAGAGGACCATTGCTGTCATTTGTCTGAATTCAGGAACAGATTTTTGTTAAAGTTAATGGACGACGACGGACGTCAACTGATGAGAAAAGCTCGCTTGACCCTTTGTGTCAGGTGAGCTAAAAATCAAAATAAAATAAATAAAAGTAAAGCATTTTACACTTACTATTCAGAAAAAAACCCAAATCTGCAAATATTCATTAAAAATTTGCATCAGATGTAAGCTCTTGCTGAATAGTGAACCATAGTATATTTACTTAATGACTGGGTATGATGGGAATAGCAATTTTATTATGCCCCAAGGCAAAGCCAAGTCAATATTTGGTATCGACGGGATAATAAACTTACTATTTCCAGAATATGCAGTCAGTTAGTGTTTTATTATACTTAAAGACAATTTACAGGTCATGGATGGATGGATTAATTATTGTTTAACGTCCAGTGGCAACCAGGTGCATATCAGGACGAGAACATGTTGATATGATAATGAATATGATCCCCGCTTTGTACTAGACCGACATGCTAAGTCGGATTTTTAATGTGCCAGCTCACGAGGTAACTGTCCGCAGGAAGACATATCACCTCACTCGGACACATTATACTGACTCCGAGCCGACCAGTCTTTGCTCTTACTCCTAGATGCCGCGTGCTTGGCGGAGAAGCAGCAAATACCAATTTTAATGTCTTTGGTTTGACCCGGCCAGTTAGAACCCGCAACCTTCCGCACTCGGGGCCAGCACGCTACCACGAGACCACCGAGGCGGTCAATTTACAGGTCAATAATTTCAAGTCCTATTCACCTGTCAATAGTTTTGGGTTTAGTTATAGATAGAATAGTAAAATTATTGTCTTGATTTTTACATAGGAAAAGCATTCTGAGGTATAGTAATTCAACCTAATTGATGAATTTAATAGAAATTTAAATAAAAATCAGCAAAATCCTTCAAACATATTAAAATTCTTTAAATTCCTTAAACAGAGTAATGTTCCTTTAATGTACAAACTTTAAACCACCGTCTCCTTCAGGCTGACCATTTTATATCTTTAATTTCAAATTAATGGAAGCATAATATTTAATAAAAATATTTAAATTTAAAAAATATCTATAATTTTACTATGATTTGTTTTCAATGAGTATGAATGTCAAATTAAGAAGACCAGAAATTCAAAAATTATTTTTGATCTGCCATATAAAACATAAATCTAGCCATTAATTTTACAGTTCATAGAATATATGAGTAACATAATATAAAATATACATAATCAGCAACCAAAGTAATTTCGGTTATGTTTTCTTGTGCCGGAAACATAAGTAAAAGTATATATATATATAATATGATGAAGAAGTGGTGAATTAATGAGACACATTAGTAATTATATAAATTATCTTCGTTAATCATGTTATCCAGGGGAGATAATAAAACTTTATTTAGCCCTAAGTCCTAAAGACAGATAATTACAATTAACTCCCTTAAGTAAGAAGCTTAATAAAGAAAGATAACTGAATAATATTTCTTGTTGGCAAATACCCTGTATGAGCAATTCCATGCAAAATAAAAACTTTTATTGATGTTCTTCATCTTAAAATCACTTCTCTCCAAGTTTAAGACAGCTAGCCACTTACTAGCAGAGATTTGTGTGAATTGTTTGCTAAATATTGAACACACCAATAATGCCCTGTTTCAGACGAAAGTAAAATCATTGGAATTTTCTGTTTCTTATAAACTTTATAGGAAATACTAGAAAAACAATCAGGCATATCATTGTGTGATATATAAACTAGAGGCTCAGAGGGCTGAGCCTGTATCGATCACCTGGCAAAAACAAGAAATGGCCATGGCGGTCATGTTTGTCGCATGATCTGGACAAAATGAGAAAACTTTGTAAAAACCTCCCACAGATGCTTCTTGTCAAGTTTCATTCCATTTGACATAGCAGTTCCACAGAAAAATGTTTTTCTTTTTAAATCATCCAATGAGAAACAAGAATTTTCCATGAGGGCCATGTTTGTTGCTCTATCAGGAAGAAATGAGGAAAATTTGTAAACAACCTCCCATAGATGCTTCCTGTCAAGTTTCGTTCCATTTGGCCAAGCGATTTCAGAGAAGATTTTTTTTATATCAGAAACAAGAACTGCCCATTACAGCCATATTTGTAGTCCGATCGGAATGAAATGAGGAAACTTTATAAAGGACCCCCATCTATGCTTCCTGTCAAGTTTTGTTCGATTTGGCCTAGCAGTTCCAGAGGAGATTTTTGAAAACTCAGCCAACCAGAAACAAGAACTGCTCCATGGCGGCCATATTTGTAGTCTGATCAGGAGGAAATTTGGAAAATTTATAAATGACCTCCTATATATGCTTCCTATCAAGTTTCGTTCTATTTGGCCAAGCAGTTTCAGAGAAGAAGAGTTTTTTACATCAGCCAATCAGAAACAAGAACTGTCAATGGTGGCCATATTTGTAGTCCGACCAGGACAAAATGAGGAAACTTTGTAAAGAACCTCCCAAAGATGCTTCCTGTCAAGTTTCGTTCCATTTGGCCCACTAGTTCCACAGAAATTTATTTTTTTTAATCAACCAATGAGAAACAAGAACTTTTCATAGCGGCCCTGTTTCTTTCCCGATCAGGACGAAATGAAGAAAATTTGTTAACAACCTCCAATAGATGTTTCCTGTCAAGTTTCGTTCCATTTGGGCCAAGCGATTTCAGAGGAGAAGATTTTTTTTAAATCAGCCAATCAGAAACAAGAACTGCCCATTACGGCCATATTTGTAGTCCAATCGGAACGAAATGAAGAAACTTTATAAAGGACCCCCATATATGCTTCCTGTCTAATTTTGTTCCATTTGGCCTAGCAGTTTCAGAGGAGAAGATTTTTGAAAACTCAGCCAATCAGAAACAACCATGGTGTCCATGTTTGCTGTCCAATCGGGACGAAATGAGCAATTTAACAAAGGACCTAACATAGAATGCTTCTTGCCAAGTTTAATTCTTCTATGTGACCCTGTGGTTTCAGAGGAGAAGATGAAAATGTGAAAAGTTTACAAACGGATGACGACAGACCCCAATTGATGGTAAAAGCTCACATGGCCTTTGGACAAGTGAGCTCAAAAAATACTAACTACTTCTGCACAATATATTTTTCATTTTTTTGAGTAATTTAATTTCTTTGAAAAAGATAAAAATTTTAGCTTTTTTTTGTTTGATATTCTTGCTACAAAGAAGAAATGAATTGTACGGGTTACTCACAAAATGTTAATAGTGCAATTAATGAAATGAAAAAAGACACTGTCTGACTGACAGCAAGCCAGATTTCTCTTCATCTTATATGCCAACCCACTGCCCACCCACCTGCTGTATATCCTTTAACTAACAACTGGATATTTTCTGTTGGAAAATTTAACTTTAAATTATTACTTTTTAACAGTAAAAGATACTTAAAAGTTCAAACTGGGGCTTTGTACTATTACAAAACTGATCAATGCTTATTCAAATTAAGGCTAAAGATAGAAGGAAATATGCAATAAATGCATATATTGATTGGAAAATTTCTAATGGGTATCAAATTGCAAGGGGGATTGAAAAGTCCAATGGTCATCCCCCCACATTATTTGACAATATTAAAAGACTGATTTAATACTCATCAGGTAATATTATGTTAGAAATACCTGTAAAATTGGGAAGAAAATCTGATTCTTGTAAAGTATGCTATAAAAAAATGGTTGATTTTTTTTTTTGGGGAATTTCTGCTCAGAGCAACTTTAACTGGATCTTTCACTCTTTTCAATGCATTTTAATTTTTTTCATTTACCAACTGTATCTTTTCAAAAGCCATAAACAATCAATAAATGACAAATAAACAATAATATTTTTATAACCCATCCAATAATAAAAACTGCAACGCTTTCTGTCAGAATATTTAAAATTCAATCATGTACAAAAAAATTATACAAAGTATCTTAACCTACATACTTTATAGAAATTTTATCATAAACCATCAAAAATATTACATGTCAAATATTGACTGGCCCTGATTAAATTTTCTCAGCACACAATGACAAGAAGTGTTTACGGGATTAGGGCTGTCATCCCATTGTGAAAGATAACAAGCTAAAATAATCCTGTATCTTCTGATAATATTAAAATTCTGTTTATTATCCACTTGTTACTATGTAAACAATTAAGTCGCCAAATAAAACTGTAATCCATATGCTGAAGACATATGGCCATGTCTTGGATGAAAATGGAACCTAAAAAGGTAGGTTATCTTTTCACATAGAATAAAATCCAGCCCACTCTAGTTAATTTTCAGAAAATTTAACAATTTAACACAATTCAACAAATTTTTGTAAATTTATCCATTTTAAACCATTTTTTTGGGGGAGATGGATGAATAATAAATGTGGCATGTTCATATTATTTTATTTAAAGAAGAAAGGGAAGGATCTTCTTAAAATGAACATAATAAAGCAACAGCCTAAACAAAAGATATCACTAAATAATGTGAAAATAAATAGCAAAAAGGTCTGTCAACTTGCCTTGTTGTACTAAGTATTGCATGTAATGAATGTAGTTTCAATGAGAAACCTGAGTGAGTTATATTTTCCTAACCAGTGTAGGTAAGTGAGATAATAAATTTGTTTCCCTTTTAGCCTCAGGACAAAAGGGAGATAATTTAATTATCTCCCTTACCTACATTGGTTAGGAAAAGATAACTCACTCTGGTTCCTCATTGAGTCCTCATCAATTTTTTTTTCATTTTTGCTGAAATTTTGTTTTTCAAAAAATAAAAAAAATTTCATTTATTCTCATGAAACTAAACTTTGACAGCAAATGTCAGCAGCAAAACAAGGGTCGTCAAGTTGGTTACTTATTCCTTATTCGTTACTTATTCCTTATTCATTACTTATTCCTTATTCATTACTTATTCGTTACTTATTCCTTATTCACTACTTATTCATTATTTATTCCTTATTCGCTGCTTTTTGTAACATTATTTGCTTTGATAATTCTTTGCTTAATTTTAACGACTTTTTCAGATATTTTTAAAGAGGCAAGTGTACCAACCACAAATTAACATATTTCAGGGTGAAATCATTCTGTAAAATGTGTTTACCGTCTCAACATTTGACTATCGGGTTTTAATCACTTGCCTATTTGATGCCTTTATTCTTTTCTTTTTTCCTCTGTCCTATGTAAGTTCTTAGTTCTTCCATACGAATTTACCCTGTTAGCACGTATGTATCCATCTCCTTGCTGGACTGATACCCTGTTACTTATACATTCCTTATTCGTTTTTTAATACGTTGCCCCTTTTTAATGATTTCTTTTATTTTCTTGTCTCTGGTGTTTAGTGGTTCGTGGAGGTGAAATTACCCTGTTAGCGCATATGTACCTATCAACGCTCTCAACTGATACCCTGTTACTTATTAGCTACTTATTTGCTCCTTATTCATTTTTTATACGTCACTCCTTTTTTAATGATTTCTTTTCTTTTATTTACTTGTCTCTTTTGAAAATTACTTTGAAAAAGCTGTCATTGACTCTATATAAGAAAAATTAAATTCTTGTTACCACAAGAAGTACTTCTCGAAAGCAAGGGGCAAAAACAATTATTGTAAGTTAACTGCCACTTTTGATGACAAGATGATATTATTGCCGGTATAAATTTTATACACAAAGATTTAAATATATTTATAAATCAAGTGATTTATTCTAAACAAGAAATCTTTATTATAAAACTAGTTCTCTTCAGATGAAGATGTAGCATAAACAAATTTAAAAAATTAATAAACCCACATTCCCATTTGAATTCACTTCATGCTCAATACAATTTTAATAACAGCAATCAAACACTAGAGTTTTTAATAGAGTATTTAAAAAAAATTCAGTTGCATGCTGATATAAAAAAAATAGGTTTTTCTTCTTCATTGAACAGAATTGAAGGCATATGATGCTAATAAGCCTAGGGAGTCATAATCTACAGATGATCTGGTCTAGCCTGTCTACATTAAAGCTGTGATAGTGTTGGGACACCACTAGTGGTGATGTCTGTTCAACTCTGAACTTACTTGGCAAAGGTTACACAGTTCTGCCAAAGCTTGGCACATCTCTCTACAGGGTACTCCAAACAATAATGTTTCAATTGCAATCTTGTAAAGAAATTTTTGGATTTTATTATTATACTGGTACCTGTTCTGATCTTGTGAAGTTGGTATACCAAACCCATCAACAAAATCACCACCATGAAACAGGGAAACAGTATACCATAGAATCTCATCAGCTAAAAAATAGTAATTTAAAACTCACTTATGAAAATGACAATATGGATATAAGCTATGCAATAATGAGGCAATATGCAATTTCATAGTTCAAGTCATCCAATGTATTAAAGTTATTCAAGTTCTAGCCTTTCATATATCACCTGTTTATTTTTTCCTCAACCAGAGAACATTACCTTCTGCCATAGAAACAGCTAGAAAGTCAGTTTCAAAATTTTTTCAACAATATTTTATTAGACGAAAATAGCATGTCCCTGAGTTTCAACTATCAGTATTCAGTTTCAACCCACCACTTTAAAAAAAAAGAAAATATTGCCCATTTGTCAAATTCATGCATCACAGAGATGCCTATTTCCAAAAATAGTTTTAAATGCATTTCCTTATTTAACAAACAATTATAAATATTCTCAACAGGAAACTGGAAGAATTATTCTAAAATTTGTATGGCTCAATTTTCCCATTGAGTTTACAATGTACCAACTTATGAAATATCCATTATCTAAACCATTAATTAATCATTACATTTAAATTACTTTTTAGTATTCTGGCAAAAATCAATAAGCACAGAAACACCTGCACTTTAAATAAAATGGGTTCTATATCTGTGTACTTATTCTGAAATACATGTATTTAAATATAACTTAGGCATTAGACATTTTTACTAAAATGTAGGACATGTATAAACACAAATTTTCATCAAATGACCCTTGTGTGAATTAAGATTCCGAAGATGTATTTCAACCTGAGAGACGAACATAGGAATACAAATAAACAAGAAATGGGCTGTCAGATTGACAGCAATATGTTTTGTCATTCATCACTATTTGCAGCCGACCGACAACCAGCCAACCAGCCAGTCGGTACATCTACTTACAGATAACCAGATTCTCTGAAAATCAAGTTAGCAAAAACAAAAGACACTGAAAACAAAATAACTATGGAGAACAAAATGCCGAAATGACCAAAAGGGCGGTAAAGCTAAAACCATCTAAGGACAGAGCTAAGCACAAGAGAGATACTAGAGATAGTAAATTTGCAGTATCAATTTGAAGCTTGTATGGAAATACTAGAAACTCACTGTGCTGGTGATACCAAATGTCATAACAAACAAACAAACATTTTTAAAATTGCAACTAAGAATTAATTAGAAATTGTTTTTACACAATAAATAAAACAAAATAGAATTAAAGGAAAGTAAAAATATTTTTTTTGTCTTATTAATTTCCAACAGCAATTTAGGGTAAAGAGACAACTTTTTTTACACAAAGAATACATTATGCAACTTTTAATTTGCTTAAACTTTTACAAGGGTCTAAAGTTTTCAAGTTTTCATTGTTTACAACTGACAAAATTATTAATGACCTCTCATACAATGTGAAAATAACATTAACATATGTAAGGGTTTATCGTCAAAATATAACTAAATATTTAATATTTAAATAGACCATGTGAATAAAATCTCTGTTCGTACAACTATTGTGTCGCACAAATAACGATAGCTTCAAGTTCGATAAGATTGACTAGTATGTATGAAGTATTAAATATGTGATTTAATGAAAAATGATTTTGTCTATTTAAAAGCGTAGCGGGAGATACAAACATGTTATTCACAATACATCTTTGCTAGGCAAACTGTAAAAATCTATTGAACTAGTATTTAAACACTGTAAACTAACTAGACACACGAATCGGATAGGCTGTCCAATTATGGTAATTTAAATAAGTGAGAGACATTTAAATCAAAAACGTAACATAATTAGACAAATGAGAAATTGTAAAGAATTGGAATATATAAGCTAATAAGGCTTGATCAGCTGGGACTATATTACTATTCATTGGATCTAGAATGTTGTTCTTCAAGTAAATGGATTATTGAATCATAATCTACAGAGCTATTTATTAAATAACTGTGATTTTATTTTTTTATTGTGGTAACCTCCATTTAAAAGATTACTCTAGTTATGATTGACATAATTTTGACCTTCCGTCAAAATGAAACTGCAGACATTTTTGAATAGATAAACCACAAAGTATTTAATGTACGGAATAAAATTTAATTCTCAACCAAGGTATGTTATACAATTTATTACTTTACAAATAACTGAAAATATAAGACATACAATTCAAACATTAATGTGGATTCTAATTAAATTTTTTTTTTTGATATTTCATTACAATTTGAGAATAACATTTAAACATTATAAATCAAAATTATAATATCTACTAAATGAGATGTTGAAATTAATGAAAATTATAGTTACGAGTGATAGCATAGAAATATTTGTAAATGAAACAGACAATTATATTTCCCATTGTGAACATAAACCGTGAAAGATTTTATTCATTTTTAAACTAGCTAATTCATTTTATTACTTAAGAAAATATCTAGGTAATTTAATTAATTTTTTTTTAAACTTTTTTATGGACATATTTTGAAATGATTGAGGCTTTAAAAATTTGTAATCAGAGGTGAATTGTTCAAAGATCTTTTTTTTCCCATTCCTTCTAGTTTCTAAGCTTTTCAAATACTGTTGATTGATATCAAATTAGGTTAGTGAAAATTGGTTGTTTTTACAAGAGCTTTATGGATTCCCAATCTGGTTATAATACTGACAAATACCCAGTACTCTGAACTGGTCAAGAAAATTTATTCAGACCGTCAATTCTGTTTATCAACAATACTGGTTTAAACACTTAGTTCTGAAGAACACAACAATATTTGTTTGTACTTTTAGGATTGAGACTGTTTACGAATTGCTGTCTCATTGATTATCAATGAGAGAGATATTTCCTTCTTTTTAAATACTCTAAAAAACACTAGAATAATTAGGTTTTCTCTAACCGATGAATAATGCTGCTTCCTAGAACTGAATCATAGCGGCATTTCCAACTGGAAAAATGAAGTCAATTCCTTCATGATCTTATCTCTATAAATTTCATGGCAGATGAAATATAATTCACACCTTATTATGTAATCAGTTTCAATGCCACTACAAAATGTCCTTCAAAGTGTAGACACAGTAATCTATCTGTCAAATCCAACAAATAATGATCCTGTCTTTAAACTCATTGAACATTTCTGTAAGTATTTATTTTTGTCAATTTATAGACGAAAATTAAACACTAGAAGACTGCAATAGAACTTAAAGCTAAATTCATTACATAATATTCATAATGAAGGACAACAAAACTTTCTTTTTTCCTAAAAAATGAAGGCATACCCTTTTAAAGAAAGGATACATGATAAGGCCATTATGTTCATCCTAAACTAAACATTATAATAGAGATGACCATTTATTTTCGTTGAGGGGCATTATAACAACACATTTTTATATTACATGTAGTATTTGTTTTTCTTGTCATTATATTTCCTTTGTATAGCACTAGGAGATTGAAAGGATGGAACTGTAATTAATATATAAGAATGTAGAATATATGAGAGTGTTTTGTTTAAAATGAAAAGCAGCACCCATAATAAATTATATTATTACATAGCAATATAATATTCCGGGAAAGTAAGAGTGCATTATATTCTTGTATTTGCACTGAGTGCAACATTACATTACATGTACATGGCATAGGTACATTGCATGTGACTACTAAGTTTTGGCTATGTTAGTATTGTTGCCAGGTAATAAAAGTATTATTTTACAAGTATTGGTGAATATTATTCCTCATCGAATATTAAGGTGGTACAGAACATCTAAGGGAGTTAACTCTTTAAAAACCAGCTGAACGTTTTAATCGCATACTATTAGTGAAGTGAAATCAAGCTTCTCAATGATCAAAATTAGTGTTTGTCAAACTGCTATATATCCACTGAAATTTTATTCCCGTAAATTGTGTGGTTCAAATTTGTTGAAATTTTTATATTTTTGTCACCAGATCAAAGTAAATATTTTGTCAAAATTTTATGAAAATTAAATGATCCAAATCTATATTAGTCAAAGCGTTGGGTACCACCTTAATAGCAATGGCATGCTCGTGTAATTGAATATTCTACTTGGAACAATATTCACCAATACTCGTGCAATAACTCTATACTAATGCAATAAATAACCATGTACAGAACTTCCCAAATAATTTGATACTGATAATTCAGGGGGTACTTTAGTACATTTTTTTTCATCTGACTTTAAAAGTTTAAATTCTCAAGAAAGAACCATATTTAAATAATTACAAATCAGTGTAAGAAAATATTATATGTTCCTTTAATACATCAAGTTTATGTCAATATTTTCACTTACAAGATGATTGAACTTATTGGCTACTTTAAACTTATTGATGACAAAACAAAATATTCTAAAAGCAATTAGAAAGAGGATTATACAAATTAAATTAACAAACATGACTATTTGTCCAAAGTAAGGATAAATTCAGTGTATATCAATAATATTTTATTGTTCAAAAATATCAAAATTATAATTCCAATTTGTAAACCTTCAGAAATGGTCACGACTAAATCCTGCAGCCAACTGACTGGCTTTTGTTGCTTAATGTCAAAGGGCAAAACTTCCATACATATTTACATAGGTTAAAAAGTTTGACAATATCAATAATAATCCCAAATTTGGAAAGGAATGAGATAAACAAATCTGAAACTGCAGTCAGTATTTGTGAAAAATAAATTTTAGTATCAAAATCCCTGTGACAAAGTATACTTGATTGCTCTTTTTCGCTTACGTACACTGTATAAGTTGGAAACATTTGGATGCATGGAATAGGTCACAAAAGACAACAAAGTTTTGACTCCAACCATAAAATCTGGAGAAGTTTGATAGGGGTGAAGATAAAAACCCTTCAATACCAGCCAAAAATTGCCTTCCCTTATTGGCCTGTAGAAAGAACTTAAAAGTGTTTTTTTTATGAAATACCATTAAATTCTCCAAACAGTAACCTACTGTAACAGTACAAATCATATTTTCTCTATTATGACCTGACTCCAGAATCTGTCACCCTGGGGGTTGTCTCTATGGGATGAGACCATCACTTTAATCCAGTCCTATGATAAAATCATTGTAAATACTGTTAATAAAGGTTCTAAAGTTATTGTCCTTTCCTGTTGTACTACTACAAACTCCATGAACTTAACCAATTGAACAATTCTCTCGAGCAATTCAAAATAAATCTTTCTTATAAAAATTATTGCTCATAACAATGTGGGCGACTGACATATCATATATTTGATCAAAATATCATATTTATAAGTATTTAATAATAATAGGTATTTACAAAAAACAACTTCAACCTTTGATCTCTTAATAAAATATTGTAATTACGAAATATATGCTAACAATTAAATTACGAACTGCATGTAAGCGGCCTAAAATATTCTTTACCCTCAGGGGGTATTTATTCCGATTGCTTGTAAACAATACACTTTAATTGTCTTTGTGTATTGCTATTGGTATGCATAGAAGCCATATCAGATGAAATTTACACCTGGCTGCGTTATCAATTTCAAGATAATCGGAAGCATTTCAGGGTCGTAATTCAATCCTTTTTTGTTAAGCTTTATATATATAGTTAGCTTCACATTGAAGTTTTGAGTTTCTAATGACCTAATATTTCACATTAGGTAAATAATGAAATAACTTCCAATATTTCACAAGCTATATTAATTATGAACTAGAGGCTCCCAGGAGCCTGTATTGCTCAACTGGACTAACTGGCAGCCTGGAAAATTGCTGTCAAATTCCATTTGGCTCACTCAGATTTCAAACAAAAAGATCTTTCAGTGATTTTTCCAATTAGGTCCTATGTAACATAAACACTGTTCAGCTCTGAAGGCCATCTTGGATTACGGGTGGGGTCATTGGATATACTTCTGAAAAAGGACCAACTAAGGATCACTGCTGCCTAGTTTTGTTCCAATTGGCCAAGTAGTTTCAGACAAGAAGATCTTTAAGTAAATTCCCCATAGGGTCCTATGTTAAACTATGTTCGGTTCTGGTGGCCATCTTGGATGACGGGCCGGGTCATCAGAATTCTACAAGAGGACCACCTAAGGACCATTTCTGCCAAATTTTGTTCCAATTGGTTAAGTGGTTTAAGACAAGAAGATCTTTAATTAAATTCCCCATATGGTCCTATGACTTAAACTAACGAGAAATTGTTTTAAACAAAGTTAAAGTAAAGACAGTATTTTCACTCTGAAATAATAGTATGACACAGTCCTTGTCATTTTGTTTAGGCTTTTTTTTTTATATTTGTTCAGTATATTATATATGGACTGGTAGGATGATAACAACCTCAGACTATGAGTCCTCAGTTGATATCACTCTAAGAGGTCTATATGTAACACAATCATCTTCAGAAACCCAATATTTCACTAGATTTAGCTGGATTTTTGTTGTACTTTCTGTTTATGAAACCAATTAAAACTAAAATTATGTTTTTTTAATCATATTTAATTAAATAAAAGTATTGAGATTGGAGCCTGGGTGCCGTAATTATTTTAGAAAATTGTAAGAAAAAACTTTCAAAAACACCAAACATATGAACAGAACACAATGTGGAACTTAACAATTATTATTAAAAATGTGGGCACAAACAACCACATGGAGCACAGTAATACTAATACTTGGGCTTTAAAAAATCTGAGCACTGGGTTAAAGGTTACCAGAACAACATTAAATGATTTGAACCTTTTTACTGTTGTCTAAGCTTGCAGATACAAGTTATCCTGTATGTAGATATCTATTCCTGACAATTTCCAATCTTACTTCAGGATTGTGTCAGCTGATCATGCAAAATATCAACATGGATGACAAAAAAAATAAATAAAAAAATAAAACTAGAGGTTACTACTCTCATCAAAGCTCACAAAATGATACCCCTGCCGCTTGTCTGCCCGGAACGAAATATGCAAACTTTATAAAGGTCCTTCCATAGAGGCTGCACACCAAGTTTCAGTTCAGTTGGCTTTGCAGTTTCAGATGAGAAGATTTTTGAAATTTTGACCAATCAGAAATAAGAATTCATCATGGTGGCCATATTAGTTGTCGACCGGTACCCCTTTCCAAAAGCAAAACAGTTCCCAAAATGATTTTGATGATTTTGGCCACAAACAAAATAGGAGGTGCACAATGGCATTATATTATTAAAAAATCTGAGAAAGTTTCATTAAATTATAATAAGTGGTTTAGGCAGAGTTGTGGATACAAAATAGGTACCCCCATAATCCCTATATAAAGCACTGGCAAAGTTCATGTTTTGGAAAAAGAAACCTCAAAAATCAATTTGACCAAAAAACAGAATAGGAGGTGCACAATGGCATTGTATTGTTAGGAATCTTAGAAAGTTTCATTAAATTATAGTATGTGGTTTAGGAGGAGTTGTGGATACAAAACGGAAAGCCCCATATAAGGCAATGGCAAACTCCATGTTATGGGAAAAGAAATACTAAATAAAAAATAGGAGGTGCACTGTGGCATATTATGATAAAAAGTCTGAGAAAGTTTCATTAAATTATAATAAGTGGTTTAGGAGGAGTGGAACATATTGTTACTGGAATGGATGAACGAACGGACTACCCCATCACTATATACCTCCGCTTTACAAAGCAGGGGTATAATAAAATAAATTAAAAATGACCTAAAAATATTACTGAAGGATATATGTTTTTCAAAAATTTTCAGCACCAGATTTCAGTACAAAGTAATAGTATTCCAGTTTGGTCCAAAAGGGTTAATACAAATTCTGATGGTTTTTTTTAACAAAATCTACCCCTACTACATATATTTTGAAAACTTTTATAATAACTTAATATTAAAAATTACTTTGAAAGTAGTTATAGATTAAATAGCTTTGGGTTCCTAAGTTTCAGCGACTGTTCATCAATCAAAGTTTTACTGCAATATGTATATTAGGGTATGATATTTATACATAAAGTTTATTATTTAACCTATTATAAAGCCTAAAGTATTACATAATAAAATGATAAAATCAATGAATGTTTTTAATTAACTTTAACAATAAAAGTTAAAAAATCTGTTTGAACATTTTACAAAATCATGGAAACGATAAATCATTGCTGACAATTCCCGTCAAAGATAAGACCGTTTCTATAGACACAGGTATGGATTGTTCCTACGTGTTGAAGACAATCATCCCGATATCATCTTAATCAAACCGCCAGACCATATGAGGTTAATTATTGATAGGATTATAGCCATAAAAGTCATGTACTGAAAGATATTACCGTAAATACCAAACAATGGGTGACCTAAAATACGACTTAATTTTCATGGTGCATACACCAGTTCAAATAAGTAAATTATATTTACTTATGAGATATACAGCAGTACAATATGGTTAATAGACAGCATACTGATCTGAACAAAATTCTTTGATTGAATGTTGTTGTTTGCTTTACGTCCAGTAGAAAATATTTCATGCTTCTACTGGACAAGAAGCAGTTCAAAAATTTATCAAAAACAATTCAAATTGGGGTGGGATGGGACATAAAATGGAACCGGTTTTGACTGCCACTGTAAAAGGATGGATGGTTGGGTAGGGTAGGAAAATTGAGCTTCTCTTTTTTGAAGACTACAGGTCTTTAGAGTGCAGGGAGCATGGCCTTCTCCAAAGACGTTACCCACTATGGTCCACGGTCAATTGAATGAAAAAACCCCAGCAATAGGGGTCTCCTATCTGCGAACTGGGGACGCACTAGGCAGCTGTCTGGGTTGAGCTCCAATGATCCACCACTGGTTCCAAGGAATTCTTTGATGAATGTTGATTATGTCACATCTGTGTTGCACAAAGCTGCAAGGTGAATCGGCTAATCACATACAATAACAGATTGAAGAAATCTAACTAATAGTATCTGTCACAACCATTTTATGATGATTGTTTCAAAAAAAAAATGTATACATAAAAACAATCAAGATAAATGTTCAATAGGTTGGCAGTAATAAGTAAGAAAATAGTTCTATCAATTCCACACCTATAAAG
The DNA here is from genome assembly GCA_028015205.1 of Mytilisepta virgata. Lineage (NCBI taxonomy): Eukaryota > Metazoa > Mollusca > Bivalvia > Mytilida > Mytilidae > Mytilisepta > Mytilisepta virgata. The sequence continues at coordinate 77,073,996 of CM051521.1, forward strand.
GATACATGTACATAAGTTGCAATATAGGTCAAGTACTGTGAAAAATTACCCTAAAAAAATGTATTTGTGACATTAATCTGTTCCATAAACTCAAAATTCAGTTTTATAGTCCATACCAGTATGTAAAGTCAACTATCACAAAGTAACATGTCAAATAAAGCTAATTATTAAAGAAAATTAGCAAAGGCTATAGGAGCATATGCATTTTCTACATATGGGTCATTTAGAAAAGTCTTTGTTTAATGGGGGCAGCCATATTGTGCTACATACTAAGGCTAGAAAAATTTTCGTTCGACAGAAGTAAGTAAACTAAGGGAAATAACTTGTTTCAAATTATAATTTTAGAGTCAGAATCGTGATACCAGAAATGAGTTTCTGGAAAGGGCTAATATTGCTGTGTTCGCATCATTGGCCATGCAAACAGCATATTAAATATTAGAAGATATAACTTCAATGGACAAAAATAACAAAAACCCTGAACAATATGCAAAGTCTACAATAACAGGCTATAATAACTGCATCAAATATACAAAACTTCTTCAACCCCACAGACGGAAAATTATTTTTCAAAACCAAACATCAAAAGTTGTATTAGAAATAAAAATATTGTTTCTCTTAAATATCAACCCTAAATAGAAAGTAAAATCAATTCAATCAACGTGATTGGTGATACGGATGCAAGATCAATTTCCTGTACGATAAAATTGATCAGTTCCTTTGTGACGGATATTAATTCCACGGAACAACAAATCAATCAAAAGACACCATAAAAGCCAATTGATGTAATTTCTTAATTGGTATGTGATTACATCAATGCTAAAAGAACTGAATTAGTAAACAGCAGTGGTCTGAAAGGCTTGTTTAAGACACAATTTAAGAGTCAACGTTTTCCATATAATATATTGCTAGAATACTGTACGTTTTATCTTGCATGATTGTTGATTTTTGTTGAAATTTTTGGTGATACCAGGATCTATTTAGTGTTTGTCCTGTGCAGGGGGCTGTAGTTTGATACTGAACAGCCACATGATTACTGCTAGAAATGATATACAGCATTATTCTAATATTGTTAATTTCTTCCATTTCTGTTGGTTAATACCATTAGAGCAAAATTGTACACATCTATTAATTTCTAAATCACTACTTTTGGACATTAAATCAATAAGCAATCCTTGAATATTTCCTAAGCTATGTTGTATCATAACATTTTTTCAAATTTCCTGAAAAAGGAAATATAAGTAAAAGGCTAATTTTTTACAGAATTTGTTGGGTGGATTTTCCCTCACAACGAAATTCTTCATGAAGTCCTGTGAAAGTTGTTCAGTTAATTTAGCACGTAAAGTTTTTAAACATTCCAAACGGCAGTGATACAGTTTTTTATATGTATCACATACATATACCCCATATTCTTTCATTTTAATATTTTAAAGAGTATGTATAGGCTTTTATAAGAAATTTAAATAAAACAAGAAAAATAAATATACAGAAAAAATAGATAAAATATCTCATGAATCATGTATGGATATCACACAAAAATTTCTTGAAAAATAAATTGGTGTCAAAAAATGTCATATTATGTTATTGAGTTTTAAATAATCAATATAAAAATATGGAACATTACTTCAGTCTAAAATGAATGGGTAGCGGTTTGTAAATATTTAAATAGGTTGTATTCATTTCAATAAACAAAGGACGTTTTAAACTCTGGTATCTCACTTAAGACTGTTATCTTAACCTTAGACAATTTTTGTTAAAAAAAAAAAAAAGATCAATGCTTTTTTAAAATGTGCAAAACGAAGACAGAGGTATATGAAATTAAACATTCATGTGACTTGAATTTTAAATTATAAGACTGACATTTAATACTAAACTTTTTTACTCTCTTTATTTTCATGCATTTTACAATATAATATACCCAAGTAAGTGATTAATGTGTATTCAAACATTTTACTTTTCTCCTATCATCTTCTTCAAAGTTCTCCACAATTCTGTTTTTACTCTTCATTTAATCTCCATTTAAATATAATTTCATATCTGCTTATTATATCACATAAACTGATTGCTTATTCGTTTTTGTAATTCATATTTCTAATACAAAATTAAGTCTTAATAGAAGGATCATTGAGAGGTTTATATAATCAAAATCAATAAATGATTTACATTTATTTTGAAATTTTTGCTACTGAATGAACTTGGATATGAAAATTTGTTCTGAATAACAGCAGTCTTTAATATCAAAAATTGCATACTGTTTAGTGAGAGTGAATTTTATCAAAGCTAGATTGTTGGAGTTGTGACAATCTTAATTGAAATATATTACTGGGGTAGATTTAAATAAAAGGAAATATATGTTAAATATTCATGATGAAATAACAACCCAGAATTCGACAGGTAATTGGGTAATTATCACTATCTTTTTCTATTGTTTCCAAAAATTTTAATTTTATTTCTCCAAACTCTATATCATTTTAAAGTTTTGAAACATTTTTAAAGATATTAACCAGTCTTGCATTATTTTCTGTTTATTCAAAAAGTCAAGAATTTAAAAAAAAATGTGTGTATGTTCTACTTTATTGTAAAATAATCAGTCATCGAATAATTCTATTCTTATTCTTTTTTCCTGCCCACAATGGCTGCATGTAGATTATCAAATGCTATAACAGGTCAAAATTTAAATTTTAAGTACACAATCACAGAAGAAAAAAAATCCAATTCAAAAGCAACAAAAGATCACAGGGTATTAAAAAGCAGAAATGGAATTAACCTATCATTACATGTGAATCTACACTAATTACAGTTTAAATGGTCTGCATTTAAATTACAGAGAATTTAATTTCAAGGCTCTCATTTAAAGATTTTGTACTGTAAAGCATTTTTATGTTTCCATTTACGATTTCTATGCCTTTATTTACATATTTAACCATTTCACACCAAACTTTCCTACACCTTATTGAACAAATTTCAAATTATGGCTATCTCTCCTGCTTAAGTAGTAGTTGAGAGTTTTAGAATTAATAGCTTTATTTATAAATTTATCGTTTTATTTAAAAATTGTTAGCATTATATGAGCAACAACTGGATTAGGCAACGATAACGCCCCTCTAATTCTGAGAGGTGTACATTCAATTAAGGATTATTTCTACCTGATGTGTTGGAATTTTAGTTAAAGTTAAATAAAAAATGTCAAACAAAGAAATTACCTACTTGAGAGTGAGATTTGAAGTGCATTAAAATAAAAAATTACAAGTCATATATCCCCTAGCAAGAAAACCCTTCTAATTCATTAGAGTTTTTATTTTGGTCAATTATTAATTCCTTGAGGCCTCGGGGGCCGAGTGGTCTAGGTAGTTCGTCATGACTATACTAATGATTACTAGCCTGTCAACACTGAGGTTGTGAGTTCGAATCTCACCTGTGGCGGGGTGTATTTTCAAATCGACCTTAATTGACAAGTATTGCCAATTTTCCTAACTAAGGTTGGTGGTTCTCTCCAGGTACTCCGGCTTCCTCCATCAATAAAAACTGGCTGCTGCGAAATAGCCAATTGTGCTGAACCCCAACTAAACAAACAAACAAACAAACAATTTATTCCTTTAAGAATGCTCACATAGCAATTCTCTGAACAAAATAATGGTTTTGGTTTGTATAATTATATCTTTGTCATTTTTTTGTTGGATGTAATCTTCACAAACTATTTATATAGGAAGATTAAGAGCTTTTTATAAAGTGAGAACACATTTCCCCATCCTACAGACTGTAAGATGATCTCTTTTTGTAGTTTTTGGATTTTGCCTTTTTTGTAAGTGGTGTCTCAACAATTTTGCGCACATAATTATCTAATTTTTCAATGAAAAATCTTTTATATTAAAAACTAAAATTTAAACAGCAGTAAAATGTTTCAATGTTAATACAACAATTAGAACATTTTTATGTAACTAGTCAAAACAATCGCAAATCTTTAAAAAGCTTAACACTGATCAGATAATTTTAACTGGTGACATAATTGTACCACTTATAAATATTGATTATATTTAAATTATTTTAACAATACTTATTTAACATGGAGCTATCTCCAACCTATATGTTTGGATTAAGAGGATTTTATAGTGCACAATGTTAGTTCATAATGGGACTTAATAAATTCCCAACATGTGATGTATTATAAAATGTTAACAAGTTTAACAGGCATTCTCATTGGCTATTTTATATTTATAGTATTAAAAGTTTGAGTTATAGTAAATCGAAAGCTACTATAATTTTAGTTTAAAATGAGATTAAATTCCATTCTAGGGAATCAAATTTATTCTGAATTCTAAACCGTGCACTAGGTTTGGTTCAATTGGGCTCGTTTAAATTTTCTTATTTATAGAGAATGTATGCATTAATGGGACTCAAATTTTACAGAGCCTAAGCCAGAAAATTAATATATATGATGAGGATAATATTTCTAAACCTATGTTACAAATCTTAAGTATAACTTGGTTTCATTTTGTACCATCAATATATTTTAAGTTTTATCAAATTACACGCAGTCTTTGGCAAAAATATAAGTGGTACTTGTTATATGGATATATTCTTTTATCTATTGATCAATATGTCAAATTTGTCGAGGGTTCATTTATTTTTTAAATGTGTGATTAGCAAATGCAGATAAAAAGTATTACAAAAGAACAAATACTTTGATATTTTCCTGTGAATATTAATAGTGTTTCTACATTACATTCATATAAAAGAGTTGCGCTCCCTGTGGTGAATATTTATTAGAATGTGACAATAATTTTATTGGATTAGCTCTTGTAGACTGTTTATTTAAAACAAAAGGGATGTCACTAGTTAAATAAAATCTTGCATTCAGTTTTTATATTAAATGTGAGGCCATCGCCCTGGGACTATTTACATTCATCCTAAATCAACAATCGTTTTAATCTGCAATTTATCATTTATTCATTTTCGGCCCAATTACCATATTTTTTGTTGAAAAGTAGCGGGTGTTTGGCAACGCATTCACTTTAATAACATGGTATTTTTATCTTTAATAGATAGAATGTTCACCGATATGAAGGTTTGAAAAGATTTTAGGACACCATGTACGACTGCAGGTAAATTTCTTCATTTGATAGCAACATAACTGAAGAACTGTTCCAATTCAAGATGGATAAAAAGTCCCTTTCTTATCATACCAAAGTACAAGATTGGAGTCAATTATATCGTCTGACAGCAGACGGTAAAATTTATAAAGACAGTAAGGAGATTACTTATCTAACCCCGCAGAAAATTCAGGAAATTGATTCATGGAGAAATAATGTGCGGAAGAAGTTGAACAAAAATAAATCTGCAAATGGACAACCCGATCAAGAGAGAAAACTTACACCTGCAAAACAAAAACGCAAAGGAACTCCTAACCCTCGAGAAGGTGTACGAAGTGCAAACAGTCGTCAAACTGTTTCAAGTACTGATATTTACTCAGTCTCTAATCACTTAGCAGAAACTTCATTACATTATGCTGCTATGAGAGAAGATATTTACAAAGCTAATAAAACTAAATCAATACACCAACCAACAAAACCGATTCTAAATGGAACCGCTCCTGAAGTACATACAAAAATTGATAAAGTTATTCAATTTGAGAATTCTAATGACAAAGTCAAACGCAGTGGCAGTAGTTGGAACAATAAGCCAGAGGAAGACATTTTATCAGAAAGCAGTACTGAAACAGTAAGTCTAGCTTCAACTAGCAAAATGACAAACCGTGGAAAGGTCATCCAAGTAAAGGATAAAACTATGATTTCAGTGCGATCAGCTTCTAATAATCTGCTCAATGTGATATCTATTGATGACTGCAAAATGGCATTGAGGCGACAACCGTTTCTTTACACTGCTAATTCTGAGGTCAGTAGATCTGACAGGAATAAATCAGAAACGAGTGAGTTTAGAAATACAAGTAGCACAACAAATTCTGTTGATTTACACAAACTTGAAAACACATCTGCAATTATGGAAAGTGGAAAAAGTTCTACATACTACCCATCCACGGTACATTCTAGAAATTCTAGTCAGCAAAAAGTTGACAGGAAGGGACGAGTGACAAAAGCTATCGATACAATGGTAAATGATCGTAAAGTCATGAACAACATGGACAGAAATTTTGACGCAAGAATAGGATCTACCAGAAGGTTAGTGCTAGAGAAAAATGAGGGGGGATACATGTTCAAAAGGCTTCATTCGGCTCTTAGAAAACATGTGGACAATATTTTGGCAGTACAGGCACATCGTAGAAGTCAGAGAAAATTCAATGGCATGGATGATCAATTTTCTTCATATATTCAACAAATTGCTAGTTCAATGCAAACAGGAAGTACTAATTTGGATGAAGACATGTATCGTTCGCATTCAAGTAGTTTAGACGAGGATATATATCGTGCCGATTCAAAGCGACATACTCTGAAGAATCAGTCTATAATTCTTGAAGAGGATGAAAATGTTGAAAATGACACTAAGCCAAAAGAAAATGGGCATGATAATACAAATTATGATGAAAATATTTATGGAAATGATAGACATCATGATTACCAGATATTCAGTGACAATAAAAATACTACAGTTTTAACGACTGAAAATCTGGAAAAACAAAATGGATTAACTGAACAAAATGCTAACAGTTCTGGTTATGAGTGCTCTACTTCAACTTCGTCAATTTCAATACAAAACTTTTCAGACAAATCAAAGTCCTGATTAACCATTGCAAACAGCCACATGGAGGAGATTTGTGTTTTTTTAGGGTACACACATTTACTTATCCAGCTCTGCAAAATAATTTGTTCGATGTAATATTTGCCTTTAGTGGTGTTAACAACTTTTTATGTTCATTAATTGAAAAACATGTTAGATGTTGTTGTAGTCTACAAATTAACACATGTATTGTCAAACACAAATTTCTGAATACACTCAAAGACTTACTTTTTCCCCATTTATTTCACTTTAGAAGCAATATTCTTAATATCACACAGATCTGAATGTGCAGGAGACAATACTTAAGGCATATTTTAGGTCTGTGACTTTGTTTTTGGCTTAGGCAGTAGTTGATGTTCTCACACCCTGAGGATGTCTATTGGCCTTTTTATGACTATATTAGTGAAATTTGAACCAAAATGGTTGTTCTCTTTTAAGAAAAGAATAAGCCAGTGTGAGTATTCTGAAAGACCCAATTGGCAAACCTTGCCATCTAAATTTCTGCAATCAAACAACCTGTAATATATTTTATTTAGAGTGTTGTTGGGCTATGACAATAGTACTGGTAGTTAGGATGAAACAATCAAACAGCCCATCACCTTCTGCCCCCCCCCCCCCCCCAAACTTTTGATATTTACAATTGCAATCCCACCTCAGAAATTGAAATAATTGTAGTATAACTTAGAAGACACAGTGGATGTAATGTTAATCGGCGGATGTTGGAAATCTCCTATCATTATTTTGACAACTAATTCCCTGAGGGTTTACAGCAGGTGCAAATTTAGATCACATCTAAAATTAAAACAACTTACTGTTGCTTGAAAAAATTTTCTGAATTGAAAAATTTGAATCTTTTTTTTGTTCTCATATTTATTTGCATCAGTTTTTCATTTGACATGTTAGATGGTTGCAAATATTTGTTTAGTTAAATGACAATCATAAATTTTTAAATGATTTTGGCTTTGATAAAGTGTCGACTAGGGACTTGCCCTGAAAATAAAAGGTATCACTAAATACCGAAATAAATTTGATGTACTGTATGGCCATTTCGTTGATTGACAACTCATCAGCAGTGCTCGAGATCAAAATATTGGAAAACTGGTTAAAGATATAATGATGAAAGGAACATATATGAGAGATCCTACTTCCAGGATACAACAAATGCATATCTTGTTTCCAGGAACCATTTACTGATCCAATTACAGGTAGAAAGAAACATTTCCTCTTTGATTATTAAAAAGAATTCCTGTCTCTAACAATTTTCACTTTTTATAATCTTGTTAAAAAAGAACTTCAGTAAAACGTAAAATTAGTCAGCATCTTCTGTTTAAAAATATCTACAACCAGTAAAGACCACACAATTTATTATTTTTTATTAAAAGCTACAGGAAAAAAATATGGTGTATTTAGATCTACACAAGGCATGTTTAATGTTTACAGGATCAATGCCCATCATTTTATCTACCATCCATGATGTAGATTTACCAAAATATTAAAAAAGAGCTAATTTTCTTAAAGAATCAAAACAGAAACAATAATATTCATAACTTATGACATTCAAGATTTCCATTTCACACATTCTAAAACTATGACTATTATTTTTTTTCTGATTGTGACATTAACATTTTTGGGTCATCCTCACTTCAAAAATGTCAGAGTGAGACTGTGTACAGAAAAAATCTTCTTTAATGTCACTTTTTACCAGTATTGTTGCCATTTTTGTGTTGATCATATCTATTAGACATACAATTTTACTATAGTTTATGCAGCAATTATGAGCCGTCTTTCTAGCTTTACAGTGTAAGCTAGCAATTTTTTCAAACTGGTCTATTGCGTGATCAGTTTACTTCTCATATCCTTTTCCGTAAATCAACTGATAACGGACAATAATAGAACTATGAAACATAATCATATTCATAATTTTTCAAAAAAGCTCTTTCCCGGTTTTATTTACGGTTATTTTTTTTTCTCTTCTCATATTGCTGTTACTTCTTTGTTGCTTTTCCCTATTTTTTAAAATGTACTTAAAGTCATGGATATGTACCCTCATTCTTTTCCCTTGTTCTTAGTTATCTGAAAAAAATCTGAATCATGGTCATTTAAATTGCCATTATTTCCTAAATGTTATCTTCGTATGAAAAACCGGAATCAAATTTAACGTATTGTTGTTATTTACAAAAATCTCTACTATGATAGATACATATCTATCAAACATACAAAAGACAAAGACCAAAGATCAACATAATATCAGACTTAAACAAATACAAATGATCTGATATTTAAATCTGTATTTCCTATTGTACTGCTTGTCAAAAAAGAAAAAGAATATTTAAGATGTAGAGATAAGGCAAAAAAGATAAATTATAACAGTGGTGTACAGAGGAAAATTAAATGAAAAGAAATAAAGGAAAAAATTTCAATAGCACAAGTAGCTCGGTCTGAGTGACAGCAACCAAAATTTTCCTTTGTTACTATTTGGAGATGCCCATAAACCTGTCCTTCCGTCCAACACAAATCACCCAACTAATAATCTGATTATTTTCTGTTGTAAAATGAAGTTAAAAACAGGATACATATACAATATATATATATTGTCGGAAAATATACAATTTTATTTGTACGAGCCTTAGAAACAGGTAGAAATGTAAAGTTTTCTTAGCATTTCCCAACTGTTTTAAATTGTATATTTTCCCACAATTTACATAAAATTATATTGTTTTAATCCTGCAACTATAAATTGATATCTTTATCGAGAAAAGTCATGAAAATGGCACCTTTCTAGCCTCTTTTCAGTATTTGATTTTTGGCCCATAATCTAGGGATAACATCATGTCATAAACACTGTGAACCAGAACACAATACAAAATTTCATTGCAAGTGACAACAAGGGTAACAGGAGATGATATTATTCTACTAGAAAAATATCGAAAAAATTGTTCCTTGTCTACTAAATAGGCTAGTTGCTGGATAAAAAAATGTGGATTGTCTTGACTGACTTGAGTCTACATCAATTACGTGCAAGATTTTTCTCTATGTTCAAGGCCTCCACAGTTGAAGAATAGCAATGAAATCGCTGCAGACAGAGAAAAAACAAATCCATGAAACAGCTATTCTTTACCAAATATGTAAATATTAAGGATGCTCGCTGGTCATGTTTTGGTCTTTTTGTCAGATTTTCGGAATCCTCTGGTTTTATCCATTTCTTAAACATGAAATTGTTTGCCCATGAACCCCCACTTTTTCTTTTATAATTCAATCATATATACCTTAGAATGGTATGTGACAAAAGTTTATGAAATCCTTTTTATTTTTTCATATATCTTTGAGAGACTGAAGTTGTCAATGCAAAGACAATGAAAAATCCAGAAAAAACCCATTTCCTGCAAATTTTCAAGGCCTTATAGCTCTAAAATGAGCACATGAACCTATATTTTTTTTCTTGCTTATTTGTTTACTATTCATATGTTCTCTCAAACTAAAACACCTATTTCAAATCCTATTTATTTCTTATTAGACCAGCGATCATCCTTAAACTACAAAGAGAATTGCTGAGCTCATTATATTTTACATCTAAGTTAAAAATTCATTCAAGAATACAAATGACATCATTACAACAAATATCCCTGTCAATCGGAGGTCAAAAAGTTTGAACTAGTGAGAGACTTTCTCAAGATCTACCTTATTTGATTTTATCCTTTAATTTAAAACAGTGGAAGTACTTAAATGAAGTACTTTCAGTCTTGAGCATAAATTATTAAAACAATTTTGTTCTCCTGTCACTTCGATAAATGTTAGAAAATATTAGGCCAAAGATTATGAATGAATGACTGATGATATCTTTTTAACATTTGAGGCTCAATCAGTTTTTGAAACAGATCAACCTAAAAATAAATTCTTATTTTTGACCTGGTACAACCCATATTATCTTTACTAAAAGTCATTTTCATTCAAATAGAAATTTAAAGTTTTCCATTATGAGTATTGAAATTTCAAATATTAAACAAAAAACATTAAAAGGAGATAACTACAAGATGTATTATAATCAGAATAGGTTATATTTTCTGTTATTTAACAGATTTTAAGAGATTAGGTTAGACCACATGTAGTAACACTTTTGAAAGTTTAAAGGTGCATTCAAATAGAATCAAAATATGTTATTTTGAAGAAAAAAATCTTCATTTTACTGTTCATTCACACAGAATCAAAATATGTTATTTTGGAAAAAAAACCTTCTATTTGAGGCTAGGTTTAACCGGAACCCAATTAAATATTTTTAAAACATTTTTCTTCTTTGTAACAAAATAAATTTGAACCTGTCTGTTCCTCCCTGCTGCCTAATACATGTAAATTGTTTCCCATGCATTATCTAATAAGATGTCCTTCCAATGATTCACACCTCATATCCTATTATTTATCGATTAAAAGACATTTTATTTTCTTCAGTTTTCCTGAAATCTTTTTTTCTATGTGTGTTTTCTTGCCTCAGCTGCCACAAAGTAACTACAGATCATCTTCACTACTTTTCGAAGTCAAACATGGAAATTGATAGGGCTGTATTACAATGTTTTCAGAAACAATTAAGAAATAGGTTTAAAGTATACACAGCCAATAGATGTTCCCCCCTGCCCCCTTCTTCCCCATCCACCCAAATATGCAAATATGAGGCCGAAGACTGAAAATCAAAATGCCAAAGATAAAAGGCAGTAAACATTACTAAAATTCTCAGTTGAAACTGATCAAATTTGCTGACTTTACGCCAATAACATGTATACTTAATTGAAATTAGAAAGATGTATTTTAAACAATTAGTTTTGGACAAACAGACAAAGCAATGTTTATAAACTCCACAAAAATTTTCCTGTTAGCAATATAAAACAGAGATTTCTGTGAACTAAAAGAACTTTTCAATTAACAGAATTTTAAATAATGAAAAATTTATCACAAAAATCTATTAAATGCATCAAAAGTATTAAACACTGTCAATCTATAAAATTTGCTTTATAAAACTAGCAAGGAAAGTCAATAATGTGTATTTAATATCAAGTTGTAGGTATTCAATACCCATATTTTATACAGATAATATATCCATTAAACATCGATAGTCTTTTGAATTTTGCAGCCGGGAAGGGAAGGCGCTCAAACAAAAGCATCATGTCTTAACAATGCAGACTTTATAAAAATCAATCAAAGGGTATGAATATATTTATGAAAGAAAAACTGAGCACATATGATCAATATAATTTGTTAAATGGAAAATGTTTGAATTACCTGCAATATCCTACTTTTTACATAAGACTTTTTAATAGATATTGGAAAATAAACTTCTAATTCATGCAGAAAGATGGTCTACATTTAAGAATATAAAGTCACCATGTCTGTCATGTCATTCAAAAAATAAGGTCGACAACTGTATTGTCAGACACTTGATCCAATTTATATTTATTTGTGGACTGTAATTTACAACTTTTCATGACATCGATGTTTCTTTATTCGTGTTTATTTCATAGCGAAACAGATGGATAGATGATGGATGAATTATTGTTTAACGAACCAGGTGCATATCAGGACGAGAACATATTGATATGAAAATGAATAAGATCCCTGCTTTGTACTAGACCGACACGCTGAGCTGGATTTTAAATCTTCTAGTTCCCAAGGTAACTGTCCACAGGAAGACATATCACCACACTCGGACACATTATACTGACTCCGAGCTGACCGGTTGATCTTTGCTGTTACTCCTAGAGTAGCGGAGAAGCAGCAAATACCAATTTTTTTGTCTTTGGTTTGACCCAGCCGGGGATCGAACCTGCGACCTCCCGAATTCGGGGCGAGCACGCAACCACGAGACCACCGAGGCGGATTCATAGCTAACACAGTTTTAGTAAAATAAGTATAATCTAAATGAACACTTGACCATTTGCTGTGTATCAGAAATGACAAGGGCACATGTAGCAGTTATTGGTAAATAGCAATACATGTACATGAGTGAATTGCTACTTTTAAAAGATAAACATACTATATACAATATAAAGTTTGATTCAGTCACAGCCTGTTCTGGCAGCATGTTAGCTCTCAGTAGTATAATTATAAATCTACAAATGGTTGAAAACGTTAATAAACAATCCAACTGTTTCTTTGTGGAATTCTATTCAGTGAGTAGTAACAAACTAAAGGCTCCCAGGAGCCTGTATTCCTCACCTGGAAATCATTTGCAGAATAAATTCTGACTATGTCCATCCTGACTGTCAGTTTGGAAGATTACTATCAAGTTCCAATAGGCTCACCGGTTTTGCCATATTGTTCGCTGGTTTCAAACAAGAAGATCTTTCATGAACTTTCCCATAAGATACTATGTTAAACTATGTCCAGCTCTGGCGGGCAGGTTCATCGGATATAATTCTGAAAGAGTACCAACTTGCTGCAAGGTTTTATTCCAATTGGCCAAGTGGTTTCAGACAAGAAGATCTTCAGATAAATCTCCAATAGGGTCCTATGTTAAGCTATGTCTGGCTCTGGTGGCTATCTTGAATAGTGGGCGGGGTCATTAGATAAAATTTTGAAAAAGGACCATCTAAGGACCATTGCTGCCGTTTTGTTCCAACTGGCCAAGAAGATCTTTAAGCAAATTTCCCATAGGGTCCTTTGTTAGATTATGTTTGGCTTTCACAGCCATCTTTGATGATGGGTGAGGTCACTGGATATAATTATGAAAGAGGTCCACCTAAGGACCATTTGGCCAAGTGGTTTTAGTGATTTCAAAGAAGAAGATCTTTAAGTAAATTTCCAACACGGTCCTATATGAAAATGTGTTCGGCTCTGGCGACCATCTTTTATGGCAGGCGGGGTCATCAGATATACTTCTGAAAGAGGTCCATCTAAGGACCATTGCTGTTAAGTTTTGTTACAAGTGGTTTCAGACATGAAAATCTTTAAGTAAATTTCCCATAGGGTCCTATGTTAAACTATGTTCAGCTCTGGCAGCCATCTTGGAAGGTGGGCAGGGTCATGTGATGTAATTCTCAAAGAGGACCACATAAGGACCATTGCTGCCAACTTTTGTTCCAATTGGCCTAGTACTTTCAGATGAGAAGATATTTAAAGGAATGTTTACGGTGACGATGATGAAGACAACGATGGACGCTAAGTGATGACAGGTGAGCTAAAAAGACTTATTTGGTGGTATTCTATGATTATACAGCAAAGGTAAATCCCCATAAGTCAGGAGTCCTGTGTTTCGTTGCAGCTATAGGACATCTGACAAGGTTAATTTTTCAAAGAAAAAAATTCTTTCAAGAAAACAAATTATTTGGGGGTTAAAATGTGTTTCTTTGTATAAATATGGATGACATTTTTCAAGTATCTATATGCTTATGTTAATTTTGTAAAGTTCCAGTTCACCATATCAAAATTCAGTGATGTTATCATGCAAAAAAAAATTTTGAAAGAATCTCAAGAGTCTTCCAGGGAGTTAGGTTGCTATGTTCAAAAAATGATCCTACTCTGTACACCTGCAATGACTATAAGCACTTTAACAGTGCACAGTCATCCTTGTTTAGACAGCAATAACTATTCACATTATAAACTTCTTTTGAACATTTTATCAGACAATTAAAATCTTTTGTAGTCCATAAACAGCCCGAAAGAGTTGTTTGGGACAAATTTTATGTGAATCTAGATAAAAATATCTAATTTTTGACAGGGCTAGTGATTATCACATCGATAAGACATAAAATAAAGTAGTTTTCAGGTTTTCTTTATGTAATAACTAAAGTACTTTATTAATACCAATATAAATTTTCCAAAATTCTTGATCAAAACATACAAATCCTAGGGATACAGTATGATATCATAACATTACAATCAATTTAAATGATTTATTGAAAAACAATAGATTTCCCCTGACAAATATTATCTTGTTTTATTTATATTTACGTGATTTGTTGTTTAAATTATAGATTTTTTCTTTCATTTATATTGATCCTGGTTCTTGTAATGTACACTGTATGTACATAATAAATTAAAGGGTAGACAATAACCTTAAACAAGAAGAAAATTATAGATAGCCAAGCCATGGCGTTTACAGGATTGGATAACACCAAGAACTCTGAAAAAGTTGTTTTAATGTGAGTTCAAACAAAAACCTAAAGCATTTACTGAATTAGTGCATGAAAAACTAGAAATTGTGTCAGTTAGACACGGATGCCCCACCTAAAATGTGGGTCATCGTGTATGAATGCTCAGTACTACCCAAGGCACATCCACTGACGCAGTTTCGTTGATACACTATGCTTACTTCCAAAGAAATGAACCTAATCGCAAAACTTAACCAGAGTTGCTCAAGCGTAAAATATAAGTCATAATGACCCAAGTATTGTATGACTGCTCAGTACTACCCATGGCACATCCACTGATGAAGTTTCATCAATACACTATGAACTGAACCTAAACACAAAACTTTACCAGAGTCCAAGCATACAATGTATGTCATAATGACCCAATTATTGTATGACTGCTCAGTACTACCCAAGGCACATCCACTTGTGAAGTTTCATTGATACACTATGCTTAGTTCCAAAGAAATTTACAACACAAAACTTAATCAGAGTCACTCAAATGTAGGTCATACTGATCCAATTATTGTATAACTGTTTATTATTACCCAAGGCACATCCACTGATGAAGTTTCATTGATACACTATGCTTAGTTCCAAAAAATGGGTCAAAGACACAAATGGCCGGGTTGCTGGGTGTTTACTGTAGTGGTGACAAAGGTGATTTCAAGATCATATTGCACATTGGCAGTCATGAATATTTATATAGACAAAATCAGACACATTGTATGTTGGTGTACGAGCACAGAGGCAGCCATCAATTTAATTAAAAATAGGTGAAGTAAGCAATATTTGATTTGATTACATGTTGATAAACACTTGTTTGGAAAAATGGGAAATAATTCCTGAAATAATTCCATAAAGTCAGGTGCACATCTTCAATATATATAGAAACATTCTATGAAGTTTCAAGGATGTGGGTGAAAAACTGTAGGAGGAGTTGATTTCACAAAATAGGTACCCTCTATTGAAGATGTCAATAAAAAACGACTAAGTTCCAAAGTTTGGAAAAATGGGAAATAATTCCTGAAATAATTCCATAAAGTCAGGTGCACATCTTCAATATATATAGAAACATTCTATGAAGTTTCAAGGATGTGGGTGAAAAACTGTAGGAGGAGTTGATTTCACAAAATAGGTACCCTCTATTGAAGATGTCAATAAAAAACGACTAAGTTCCAAAGTTTGGAAAAATGGGAAATAATTCCTGAAATAATTCCATAAAGTCAGGTGCACATCTTCAATATATATAGAAACATTCTATGAAGTTTCAAGGATGTGGGTGAAAAACTGTAGGAGGAGTTGATTTCACAAAATAGGTACCCTCTATTGAAGATGTCAATAAAAAACGACTAAGTTCCAAAGTTTGGAAAAATGGGAAATAATTCCTGAAATAATTCCATAAAGTCAGGTGCACATCTTCAATATATATAGAAACATTCTATGAAGTTTCAAGGATGTGGGTGAAAAACTGTAGGAGGAGTTGATTTCACAAAATAGGTACCCTCTATTGAAGATGTCAATAAAAAACGACTAAGTTCCAAAGTTTGGAAAAATGGGAAATAATTCCTGAAATAATTCCATAAAGTCAGGTGCACATCTTCAATATATATAGAAACATTCTATAAAGTTTCAAGGATGTGGGTGAAAAAATGTAGGAGGAGTTGATTTCACAAAATAGGTACCCTCTATTGAAGATGTCAATAAAAAAACGACTAAGTTCCAAAGTTTGGAAAAATGGGAAATAATTCCTGAAATAACTCCATAAAGTGAGGTGCACATCTTCAATATATATAGAAACATTCTATGAAGTTTCAAGGGTGTGGGTGAAAAACTGTAGGAGGAGTTGATTTCACAAAATAGGTACCCTCTATTGAAGATGTCAATAAAAAACGACTAAGTTCCAAAGTTTGGAAAAATGGGAAATAATTCCTGAAATAATTCCATAAAGTCAGGTGCACATCTTCAATATATATAGAAACATTCTATGAAGTTTCAAGGATGTGGGTGAAAAACTGTAGAAGGAGTTGATTTCACAAAATAGGTACCCATTTTCCCCACCCGCCCGCCGCCGCCGCCCGCCGCCGCCCGCCGCCCGCCGCCGCCCGCCGCCCGCCCAACATTCACCATACTATAACCCGGATTTGCACTCTGTGCAACCCGGCCAAAAATGTGTGAGTCTTCCAAGGAAGACATGTGTCGCCAGCGGACGTCAATTTTTACAAAAGATATTAAAATTTTCTAAAAATGAAATATATATGCACACCTTTGCATTAAAGTTAATGCACAGAGAAAGTGTCATCAAATTGCTTGAGCCGTTATGGAGTAGATGAGGATAGAAGTTTTGAACCCCCGCCCCCCTTTTTTTCAAAAATGTCAGTTTTTACAAAAAAAAATTAAAATTTTTAAAAATATAATACATATGCACACCTGTGCATTAAGGTTAATGCCAGAGAAAGTTTCATCAAAATCCTTTGAGCGGTTATAGAGTAGTTGAGGATAGAAGTTTTGACCCCCCCACCCCCTTTTTTCAAAAATGTCAATTTTTAGAAAAAAAATTAAAATTTTCTAAAAATGAAACATATATGCACACCTGTGCATTAAGGTTAATGCACAAAGAAAGTTTCATCAAATTCCTTTGACCAGTCATGGAGAAGTTGAGGACAGAAGTTTTGAACCTCCCCCCCTTTTTTTTTCCAAAAATGTCAATTTTTACAAAGAAAATTTAAAATTTTCTAAAAATGAAATATATATGCACAGCTGTGCATTTAGGTTAATGCACAGAGAAAGTTTAATCAATTAAAAAACAGTTTTTACACGTACCATGTATTTAAAAAAAACAAAAAAAACATTATGATTTTAGTAGTTCCCACAGCTACAAAAATTCCCTAATATCCTAGATTTTGATCACAAATGTGAAAAAGTTACCTCAAAAATAAAAGCAAAATTAAATGAATACATGTATATGATAATGCTAAACAAATATACTTCAGTATATAAATTACAGGTGGAAGGACACATTTTATCAATTGATGACTTGATGCCTGGACAAAAAGAACCAACAAAATAGAAAATTTTATAAACATGAAAGGTGCTTCACCACAAAAAGTACATCTAATTTCAAAAATACTGATGACATTTTTTTGCTATCAGAAAACAAGAAGATAATATGACAGGTACGTAAGCTGTCAATCTGGATGTAAAAATGAAAGATCTGAATATGTTTCCATACATATATACTTCCCATACCTGTGATTTCTCAATCATAAGTGGTCAGACTCCCCTTTTTGACACAGAAAATGAATA
This sequence comes from Mytilisepta virgata, assembly GCA_028015205.1. Lineage (NCBI taxonomy): Eukaryota > Metazoa > Mollusca > Bivalvia > Mytilida > Mytilidae > Mytilisepta > Mytilisepta virgata. The sequence continues at coordinate 77,092,145 of CM051521.1, forward strand.
AAATTGTTGGTAAAAATTATGAAATATCAACCCTAAAATTCTTCAAATTCTGTAAAACAATTTTGTTGATTTTTTTAAATATTATTTTTGCCATTTCAAACATTTGCATGAAATTTTACAAACAGGAACATGTAAAATGAAATGTCTGGCTTTGGAAACGTGTATTTGTAAATACACAGTTTTCCATTTGAAGAGGCTTCTTCAATCTTTATGTTTAATTCCAAAAAATATTTTTATAAATCTATTTAATTGCAACTGTAAACAATTAAAATCTCAGAACATCTATCCTAAGGAGGCAGGTGACAGTCTCGGAAAGTAATACCTATATCTTGCCTACGTGACTTTTCGTCACAGGCTAGACAAAAATCAGTTCTAACAGATCTAAAAGCAGGGCATATCAATACAAAGTGATACTTATCTTCTAAGACATCAATATTACAATATTTTTCAACCAAAAAAGTGTCATATTTTGATGGAAGGGAGCAGTGCCCATACCCTTTATTTTATCTGGTATGTGTAAAAAATGGATTTTCAACTTTAGAGGCTCTGCTATTTAGTAGGAATTATGCAGTGAAGCTAGAAATTGGGGTAAAAGTAGAATGTTTCCAAATGTTTACCGTCAAAAGTAAAAAAGTAACAAAAAAAACAAAAACCACTCCTTTAAAACTATTCTGTCTTTTAACTGTTTATGAAAGATATGGTATTAAACTTTAACATAAAGAAAATTTAGAATAGTTATTTATTATTAAAATATACTCACAATGCATTATAAAAAATTTTCAAATACAATGTATGATTTTGTAGAAAATTTTATTGTGAAAACTGTCATCTGACCCTAATTATAACATTATTTATAGGATATTTCACCCATAGGGGTCAAGCTATATACATGTACAATCACATACAAATCCTAAATAAAATCAATATGTGAACATGGATATGACATTAAGGCACAAATACATAATATAAACATAGAATCTTAAAACATGTAACTGACGTGGACCTCATTTTCGCAATTCTAATGATTGAATTATAAAGTGGCAGTTGAGGATTAAGGATTAGTTTTAATTTTTCAAATGGCTGTATATGATGTGAGAAGTTAGGATTATTTTGTTTTATTTTAGTAATAAGATTATCTATGATAGAATAATTAATTTTGCAATTAAAGAAAAACTGATATTCGTCTTCAATTACTGAGCATTGTGTACATAACTTGTGTTCTCTGGGTATGTTTTGGTACCTACCCATTTCAATTTTTAATATATAGACGAAATTTACTCATCAGTTGTCTATTGATAAAGCTGTTTTAATAAATAGTCTTCTAATTTAATGTCAGTTTTCAATTTACTATATAAAAATATTTTTGAACTATCTGTTATTTTTGAAAGTTTTTCTAATGTTTCTGATCTATAATTTTTTGTAATATCATTTTTTAATTTAGTTTTTAAACTGCCTTTTATTCTATTAAAAGATTTATCACACTGAATATCTATGATATCAATATTTAGTTCATCAGCAGTTTTTTGCAAATGTGTACCATGAGTACTTCCCATTATTATGGAGATTTTTATTAACATTCAAGGCCTCCCTTTACAAGTGGATTAATGTCATTTAGTAACAATTTTATGATCAAAGGGAAGTAACCCAAACTGGATGTGTATAAAAGGTTCAATATTTCTTCTGTGCTTGTTGTCATTATGAATTTGCAATTAGATCTAGGCTTTTTACTTGACGTTTGTCATTTAGTGAAGGGTAAACTTCATTAAATTAAAACACAAAATAGGAGTTGAAGCTATATGTTTAGCATTGATTAGCAGTTGACCATTAAAAGATACTTATCTTAACAAACTATGTTTCAAATTTTAACAAGATATATTGAGCACATCGAAGTCTACACGATTTTTAATTTACCCAAAAATTGTTAATTTTGTGATTTTTCGTGCACATTTGATTTTTTTTACGGACAAGGCGACATAACTCCAGAACAACATCTGACTTTAATACGGTTACAGTATAGACATGATAGAGGAGCCTAAGGAAATTTCAGTCTAGTGAGTCTTTTTAGCAACTTCAAACTTTGATCACAGATACAAAGAACTTGGCAATATTTTGTAACCATTTTTCACCATTTTAGTAAGGATGATTTAAGTTTTTTAGAATAATTATGAATATTTACCCTGGAAACAATAAGAAAAATGTGTTCATGTACTTATTAATAAAGTTTCATTTTTTTAAGTAGAAAAGCTATTAGATCAACCAGGGTTCCCACAAAAAAAATCTTCTCAAATTCAAGGACTTTTCAAGGTGTTTTCCAGTGCTTTCTCATGATTTTCAAGGTCCCTTTTGTGGTCAAATGTCCCGCCATTTTGTCGGTTTTAAACATAAAACAAAACATGCTGTTACTTAAAACGCTCAAAAGATTACATACAGGAGACGTAGCCGGATTCAATGCGAAATTGCCTTTTGCGTTACCCTTTATAAAGCAACACTAAGGCAATCAAATAATGATTTCTGCATGGTCACAGTAACAATGCGAAGCGGATCGAAATAATGATTAACGACAAAAAACAAATCCGGTAAAATCCCGGTTTTTTCCCGGATTTTTGCGATTTTTCCGAATTTCAAGGACTTTTCAAGGCCTGGAAAATTCAAAATGGAATTCCAGGTCTTTTCCCGTTTTCCAGGTCGTGTGGGAACCCTGATCAACATGTTAAGAAATGTTTGTTTTTTTTCAGAAACAACCACAACAGAGTTGTCGAAAATCGTCGGACCTGTCGGTCCCGACCGACAAGATTCCGGTAGGTCTGACTCGACTGTCAATTCTGCCGGTCCTGGTGTCCGACAAAAAAAATGGGGCTTGGATCTGGCGAAACAAGCCGATCCCGTCATTTGTTTACATTTCAGTTGTCTCCCTTCCAATTGCGCAACTGGTTCCCCATATAATTTTTTGGAGCTTAGGCCAACTAAAATTAATTAGTTGATTTTCATCCAACTTTTTGAAAAAAATGGGGCGGGTGGGAGGATTTTATTTTTTATTTTTTATTTCATATGAAACTATTTCGTAAGGTGTTATTAATATGTAAACGTTATAAAATGGCTTATATATGTTTTTATTCCAGAAACATGCACAATAGAAATTTCAACTCCAATCTCTGCAGACTTAAGCTGACCAAAAGACATCTAAAGGTCACAAAAATAGTCGAATCACGAAAACCATGTTGAATTGTTACAGGAAGTTAACAAAAAACGAAATTATTGACACGGATACCGGTAACGGAGATGAACAAAATCCGGAAATCGTAAATTTTAGAAAATAAAAAAAATCGGGGCGGCACGATTTTCAAGGGGCGGGCGGGGATGAAAATCTATCAATTAATTTTAATTGGCCTTAATTACCAGTTACGAAAGAATGGATACCGGAGGTTGGAAAATAAAATTCTCCGCTGATGCAAAGCCGGGTGTTAAACGCAAGAAAACAGAAACATCAACAGAGAAGGAAGTTCAACAAAAGAAAGGACAGGGCCGAATATGAAAAAACAAGGAGACCGGAGAGGGCCTTTAACAACAAATGGAAAGAAAACCGGGAATATACTGAATATCATTCTTTACTTCCAAAAATATTTTGTACCGAATTGGACTTCTAGTATAATTTTTTGCTGAAAAATACATGTTTGTTAAACATGTTTTATTTTCCAAGCATTTCATGGCATGAATAGTACAAGTTAACACAACTAGAAAAAATTTAAAAAAAAATTGTGGGTCTGACAAGAAATTCATGGGTCTGACAAGACCTTGCTGACTGTCAGACCCAATGTCTGACAAGAAAAAAAAAATTTCGATAACTCTGCACAACAAAATAAAATTACTGTTAAAATAAAAACATAGCATAAATCTTCAGTTTTATTAATGTCTTATTCTTAGATATCCAGTATAGTGTTCAACCTACATGTATATTATCATGTTTGTTGTAAAACACATAGAAATGGCTGTTCTAAAAAATGGACATATATTAAGCTTTTTACTTGACATTTTTTATTAAGTCAGGGGCAAACTTCATTAAATTGAAACACAAAATATGAGTTAAAGCTATATGTTCAGCATTGATTAGCAGTTGACCATTGAAAGATACTTAACAAATTAACAAGATCACTGAAGTTGACATGTTTTTTAATTTACCCTAAAGTTGCTAATTTTGTGATTTATCATTCTTTTCTTGATTTTTTTTATGGACAAGGCGACATAACTGCAGAACAACATCTGACTTTCATAAGGTAACACTACAGAGGAGACTAAGGAAATGTCAGTCTAGTGAGTCTTTTTAGCCACTTCAAACTCTGATCACGGATACAAAGAACTTGGCAATATTTTGTAACCATTTTTCACCATTTTAGTAATGATAATTTAAGTTATGAATATTTACAATGGAAACAATAAGAAAAATATTTTTATGTACTTATTAATAAAGTTTCATTTTTTTAAGTAGAAAGGCTATATACATGTATTGTGAATTTTTTTGCATAATTACCAAAATGTTCACTTGGCCAAGTTAACAGAAATTCTATTCTCCCGTAGAGAGCAAAAATATAAAACTGAAATTTACTACTTGTAATGTGACTTTTCATTAAAATTAAATACATGAAATTCTATTTTATATGTACCATCATTTTGACTGGTAGAGCAACCTGACTTTTACTGCAGAACATACCAAGGTCCCCACAGTTTTTAAGTCAAATATTTCCAAGCTAGATCAGTTATGGAAAGATATTCAGTCTTTTGTTCTTTGTGGTTCACAGAGCATATTATGCCTCGAAGTTGGTTATGTTGTATAGAATAGAGAATGGAAACGGGAAGTGTGTCAAAGAGACAACACCCCGACAAAAGAGCATAAAACAGCTCAAGGCTACCAATGGGTCTTCAACGCAGCGAGAAAATCCCGCACCCTATCTAAAAATTGAAAACAATCTTTAAACAAACTTGAGATACTCTGAGCAAAGCTCACATTGTTATATTCCCGGTCACCTCATTTTATTGGACAAAGTATTACAACATATACCAGTCATGTGATGAGCAATTTTCTTGAAAGCTGCAATTCTTTTGTTTGTGTTACACACTCTGGTGGATGTCAACAACATCATCAATTATCATTTAATTCCTTCAATGAGATAGAAGGATGTCAGCTGAATTGACTTCTTATGACTTTGAATATTGGATATAGGGTATGTAAATTTGAAATAAATTTTTGACCTTGACCTTGCAAGTAGATGATCAAAAACCTGTTTCAATACACACCCTCTAGTGGTGGTCAACAAGCTTAAGATCATTTATTTCCCTCAAGGCATGTATACAGACAGATGGACAGACAAAATGATTTCTACTGTATATACCCCCCCCCCCCCCCCCCCCTCAAACTTCGTAACCAAAATTCTGTATACTCTACATGATGATCGATTACTCATCACTATTATATATAAAAACTCCACCCTCATGATGAAATATTTAACATACCTGGCCAAGACTCTCTGATGGAGAAGCAATGATCTTTAACTGGTAATTACATGAAGGATCTGTGTATATTCTCAGTTCTATATTTGTATCATCTATGCCATCTACTGATGGACTGCTCTGTAACTTGATTGACAGGTTCCCTACTTCATTAACCCTAAATGATCAAATTCATTAGGTAATATATTACAATAAAATACAAACATGCATATTTTTACCTTATTGTGTATAAAAAGTTCAATTAAAACTGAAGCTAAATAATAATTTTTTTGTAATTTCTACACATATATGAACAATTTTGGACAGCATATATAATGACATTTTTAATCGTACAATCATTCCGAATGCTTGCTTGGTCAATTTTTTTGGTAAAGTTCTGTTGGCTGAGTTCATATCATGTAATTGATTGCACAGTATTGAAAGTAAAGTCAAAATCTTTTAATCTTTGTTAATGTGAAAGAAGCATGCATGTTAAAAAAATAGAATGACATACTTGCTGAAAGAATAAACATCCTCATCACTCCATGGTATATGTAAAGACATCATATTTCCTTCATGCAATACTGAAATTTTAAAAAATTTTGTAAAATTATGATAATTAACTACATGTATTCAATTATTTTTCTAATGCAGTTTTTTTGGTAGAAATATTTAACTTTTATTTCCAGATAGAAATTTCTCAAAAATAAATTTTAAATAACAGAAACATATTTATTCTAAATGTACATGTTATTTCTATAACGTCTGGTTACAATCAGCCAAGCAGTTTCAGAGGAGAAGACCAAAATGTGAAAAGTTTATGGAGAACGATGATGGACACCAAGTATTGACATAAGTTCATATGAGTCTATAGGCCAGGTGACATAAAAATGTATTAATTTCTGAATTTACAGTATTTTATAAGTGCTGCTAATAGAATATTGATGATAGCCTTACCTGGGCTGCTAGCACACTGTTTTGGAATAAGTTTAGCTGTATAGGCCCTCAGAACACTATCAAGCCCCTTTAAACGTAGGTTATAAAACAAAGAATCATTGCTGAGTCTGAGAACACTGACTCCTTTGGTTACACTCTCAGGGTATGTCATTAAGATGTCTGGGACAGACGGCAGTTTGTATGACAGATGTCTGTAGTCTTTGTCATAGGAATCACCCATGACCTCGACCTGTTTGGAAAAAGAAATAATATAACACCAGTGAAAATTCAAAATAAAGAATTCTCAGACATCTTAGGGTAAGATTTAAGAGTTTAGTCCATTCAGAGACAACTGAAATCTAACCCTAATGTTGACTCACAGACAACTGAAGTCTTAACCAAATGCTTTCAAATAGAAACAGATAAAAGGTCACGCAACAATATTTTAATTTTCGCAAGTTACTTCCTTTTCATAAAGTTATCATAAATGGAACACGCTTCCGAGTGTGTTGATTTTCCAGACAATATATTTAGCATATTTTATTCGGATTATGGTTGTATTTCAATTTTTGGTGAAAAAAAAGTTTTTAAATCTTTCTAAAACCAATATAATAACACAGTAAGGCACAATCCGGTTAGAAAGTAATTTAAATTTTTTGGGGGAAATAGATTGTGTAGCTTTTCTAATATCCCCCTCTACAAGACAGAAATTTCTCACCTACAAAAATGGTAGACTGTTAGGTTTAAGAATGTGTGTTGATAATCATATGTGAAGGGAACAACAGAATGTAAAGAGGATTACCAGCAATATTTGTAACACATGTCAAACATTTCCATTCTTCACACCTTCAAATATACAGTCATTTCGGGTAATTCTGCGCATCGTCCTATTCGGCGCATTAACATGAAAATGATTTGAATGCGCCGAATTAAACGCTGCGCCAAATTACCCGACAACATAGTATGTGTGTACTTTTACTGGAATAATCCCAGACAAAAGTCAATGGGAAATAACTCATACTAGTATTAGACTGGATTATCTCCCATAAGTCATAACTTTTTCACTTCTTATCGTCTTGATAAAGAATTTTATTTAACCTGTCATGATTTTACTATAAAGAAATGTTTTAAAAAATTACGTTTATGTGATCATAATGTAGAAATAGAGAGAGGTCAATATTTCAAAATTCCAAGAGAAGATCGTTTATGTAAATCTTGTTATGTAATTGAAAATGAAGAACACTTCCTCCTAAAATGTAAATTATACAAAAAATTAAGATTAGAATAATTTAATAAATCAAATTGGGAAGATGAAGATCTTTATATATCTAAATTAGTAAATCCATTGTCTCAGGAACATGTAAAATTAATCGGCTCCTTTTTGAAGCAGTCATTAGAACTGAGAGCAGAAGTGGCTTAATTTTTCATCTTATTTATATATTTACAAATGTGTATATAGTTTATTTGTTTATTCTTATTTGTTATGTTCTTTCTTTCTTTGTCATAAACCTTGTTTATAAGACAATAAATATATTTGATATCACAATTTTGAAAATAATATTTTCAGACCTTCAGTTCAGTAAATTTACAACAGACCTGGCATTAAAATCTAGCCTTAATGTACATAAAAATGCATTGTAACACTTTAAGTTTTACATTACATTCAGAATTAGATGTGCAATAACATATACTGTACCTGATGGGGTACTGCTGGTATAATTAATACAATATGTGTCATATCTGGGTAGTCTTTGTAATTAATATGGACAATCTGAAAAAAATAATTATTTATGCATAGAATGAATATTTATTACATACATTAAATCTTATGTTGGTTCTTTGAAATTTTTTGGGAAAAATATTACACAGATGTTAAAAAATACTGAAATGAAATGAAACCAGTTATCTTTTTGTTTTTTAATTTCTGTTGTCTTTTTATATTTCACATACAATTCAAGGTACAAAGCACAGAGTTCATAGCTTTACAGAAAATTTGAACTACTCACTTTTCTGTACGATCCGAATGGTGGTATAGCCTTACCATTCTGTGATAAATTACTACAAGTTTTACTGTAAAAATAAAATAGTGTCTTGTTGAGGTTTAATATGTCTCAAAATATTTATTTCTCATTTATTTGCCACTGTCAAATAAAGCTGCAAATAGAGAGTAGTAAATACTTGCTAATAAATTTTAAACCTGCAATATTCATGGGTGAAAGTACAAAAGGTGCTAAATACCAGAAATTGGAAGGATCCATTATTATATAGGAAAAGATAGACTAAAATGGTCAAAATCCAGAAATTCAGCAAATGCATATTTCTATGTGCCTGTCTCAAGTCAGCAGCCTTTTTTCATTGGTTGTAAGCTTGTTTTCTTTTATTTCATTTTGTATTTTGGATTATATCTTTATATTCATCAATGATTTTATAATTTCTGTTGATTTTCTTCACAAGTTTTTCTGGAAAAGAAACCAACAAAATGCAATATTTCATATGAAAACATGAAAATCAAATATTAAATGATAAAAATTTTTAAGATGTACTTAAAGGAAGATTCTGCTGAAAAGGTAATTTTGTAAGTTTGATGAGGACACTATCCTTGGACAATTTAAGTGAAGTTGCTTCAAGATGTCCTAGCAGATTTCAGAAAAAAATGGCTTCTTTGTACTTAGTCAAAATAAACCACCAATACTGGAAACTATTAAACAGAATATCATACAAAAGTTTAATACAGTCAAACCTGTGTAAAAAGGGCATCCAATGGGTTTACCAAAGTACCACAGAAAAATGCCCTTTATGGGCAGCTGCCCTTTATGTAAAGATTGGTTTTACAAGAATTGTGCATTACAGGGATATTTTTGCAGTGATTTGCTATATACAGGTGCCCTTTATAGAAGGTCTGATTATATACATCATGGGTTGATCATGGGTTTACCAATGATTACATACCATCGTGTCTGACCTTGGTATAGTTTACAAATACAAATCCAGTCTTCTAAGTCCTACAAAAGTTAATTTTATTAATTTCTAATACTATGAAAATGTCAAACTCACTTGTGATACAATAATGTTAACACAAAATTCATCTGTAAGACAAAACTGCAAAATCTGTAAGCATATAGGGAACCTCAAATCAGAATAAATTCTGCATTACAAAAGGAGCATAACATGGAATTGACAGAAGTAAACTCTTCCTGCAATAAATGGTCATTGATAATATTTCCAAACTTTAGAATTATTTTAACAAATCCATTTTTATGTTTCTGTTATTCAATGAAACCAGTAAATGAATGTGATGAATAAACACAGTTAAACTTCATTAACCAAGTGATTTTTAAAAATTTTAATAACTACATGTAAATAACAGATGTGTTTAATTTTTTCATACTTACAAATGTTTATTATTACACTCTGTATTTTAAGTTTCAGTGGGACATCAAAGACTAGATTGTGATGTCACATAGTACGTTAAAGTCAACTGGCCATGGATTGTAGAGGTCCAATAAAACATACACTAACTGTAATTTTTTTATCATAAATATACTAACCACATTACTGATAGCCACAAAGGAATTAACACCATCTAAGTTCATAGGAATAGCATAGTAATAATCTTGCTGCACCTGAAAAGGAACCAGACTTTCTTTGGAAATTCATGTAACAACTACTCCATTATTTTCAATATCTTTTTCTGGAAATTTCTCTAGAAAACAAATCTCATAAATCAAAATGTAATTAAAAGGAATTTAAAATATGACAATATAGTAAATTTATGATGGAAAGACAAATTTATTGGAATGTGTAGTTTTATAACTTCTACCCTCAAACTGCTCTATATACTGTGCTTCTATTTAATATGAGATTGTAATTTTTTACACTGCAGTTATATTGTCTGCCCTTTCTCAAGACGAAAGACTTTGTTGTTTACAATTTACTGTTGCATCGTGGGACATTTTAGATTCTGACCTTGACCTACAGAAATTCTATGAATTTCCCATATTTCTGAGAGCTCAGCAAAGACAACTGGTGTAGAATTGTGTGCACTTTTGTAATGTTGATTCTGTCTAACTGATCCTAGCCCAGAGCTGTTTACCCCTCCTGACTTGTGTCAGTATTCCAGCAGTGACTCGTTTTGTCAGTATAAAAGAATATAACAGTTAACCTGCAGTTAGTATACACCTTTTTCATATTATTGAAGAACTCCTGGTCATATGAAGAAGCAATTACTGGTCAATTTCCCGTCTACTATTCTCATCCACATTATGCAGCTAGCAGTAGACCTCCATGTTTTTTGATGCTTTAAATAATTCCTTATCAATTGAGCGCTTTAAATCATGATTGTTTCTATTAAGAAGCTTCTCTCTAACACCGATCGTCCAATTTCGGAAGCAACTATGATTTTTTTTCCAGTTCACAGGAATCCGTAGGTTTTTATCATAAATGCGAAGTGTGTATTTTCAATAGAAAATCAGTGGAAAATACACAGTCCGTACAAGTAAACAGATCTGCTAGACTAGATGCTGTTGTATCAACTGTCAGATTAATCTTCCAACAGTGAGTTGTTTCCAACATTTTAGCTTACAAAGTTAAGCAATTATAATATTTATCTCCAAAAATTAACTTAAATAAAAATGTGTAAATTATATTTACTTAATCTCAATCAAAGTGTTCATTCTAATAGCGACATATTACCAACCCTATTTTTTGCAAACTCCCAGGTCTTTTCTTTCTTCACAACCCAAGGTATTGTTTCATCAAGTATAATTTCATCTCGCCAGAATTCTGGAATCTGACGAGTGCCTGGATGTGACAGGAAATAATGTTTGAAGACTGACATTCTAAGACTTGTATCTGTGCTCACCTGAAAAAAATTGTATTGTGAAATGTAAGGTTTTATTTATCAATTACTGGACAACATATAAAATCAGATATTTGAACTGGCCTGCTCGTAAAAAAATGAGCACAGAAAAACAATCATTCTGAAACTTTGCACATATGATATAATGTTCCCTATTGGCTTGTAAGCTTACTGAACAAGTGGTTATTTCAAAGCTGATATGTAACTTTTCATAATGTAACTTTATAATGCTAGTGTTAAAAATAAAATAACTGTCATAAGTTTAAAGTATGCAGACCATAATAAATTATGACTGTACATGATCAGGGTCCCCACTCTTCTCTTGACTTGAAATTCAAGTACTTTTCCAGGATTTTTCAAGGACATTTTTTAGTTTTCAAGGATTACTAAAGAGAACTTATTCAACTGAAATTACAATATATATGTACATTGAAAGAAATTTCTGGTCCCAATTTGGATTAGCCAATGCTGTCTAGGAAAACGTGCCATAGTGTCCACATCTATGACTTAAGTCAAATCATTAATTAAAACCGATCATGCACAAGCACAAGAAAGATTGATTTATACTTTTATATAAATTTACTACACAATTTAATTTCTCTCACTATATTTGCCCTTTATAACTATCGCAACAGTCAGACCATACGAAAGGGTGAAACCATCGAAAAGAAAGGGAATAATCCTATTTCAAAATTAATTTACAGATGGCAAAATTCAAGGTTTTCTCCCGTAAATTTCTATTACCGGTATATGTTTATTCAAGATATTTTCCAGAGGGAAGCACCCAAAATAAAATTCAAGAGTTATCTTTCTTATATTTGATACCCCCGGATAAAGATAAAACAATGGCGGATCTTTTACAAAAAAACGTGTGAAAAAAGACCAAAATTTGAGGATTTTATGGGATTTTAAATGGAAAATTTTAGAAATTGTTTGGCAAGATTGGATGCCAGGAAAGTATGTACTTCATATCAAACGTGCCGAATTTGTCCAAAATTGATTGGAATGGACATCGATGGTTGGAACTTTATTGCTTGAAATAATTTTTATAATTTTTAATGACAATAGTGCATATTTAGAGCGAATCTAACGATATTTGAAAAATTTCAACATATCCAGCCACGGAAACCCCTGGTTGCTGCCGAATCTTCGCATTTTCATTCAAAAAATAAAAAGATCGCGAAAAAAACATATTTTTTAACATTTATATTCAAATAAAGAATAAATGGCCCTGAATTAATGCTCTAAAACATTAAAAAATGTGTGAGTCTTCCAAGGAAGACATGTGTCGCCTGCGGACGTCAATTTTTACAAAAGATATTAAAATTTTCTAAAAATGAAATATATATGCACACCTTTGCATTAAAGTTAACGGACAGAGAAAGTTTCTTCAAATTGCTGTGAGCCGTTATGGAGTAGTTGAGGATAGAAGTTTTGAACCCCTCCTTTTTTTTTCAAAGATGGCAATTTTTACCCAAAAATATTTAAAATTTAAAAAAATAAAATATATATGCACACCTGTGCATTAAGTTTAATGCACAGAGGAAGTTTCATCAAATTCCTTTGAGCGGTTATAGAGTAGTTGAAGATAGAAGTTTTGCCCGCCCCCCCCCCCCCCCCCCCCCCCCTTTTTGCAAAAATGTCAATTTTTACTAAAAAAATTTGAAATTTTCTAAAAATGAAATATATATGCACACCTGTGCATTAAGGTTAATGTACAGAGAAAGTTTCATCAAATTGCTTTGAGCGGTTATGGAGTAGTTGAGGATAGAAGTTTTGACCCCCCCTTTTTTTTTCAAAAATGACAATTTTTAGAGAAAAAAAAATTAAAATTTTCTAAAAATGAAATATATATGCACACCTGTGCATTAAGGTTAATTCACAGAGAAAGTTTCACCAAATTCCTTTGAGCAGCTATGGAGTAGTTGAGGATAGAAGTTTTGAACCCCCCCCCCTTTTTTTACAAAAATGTCAATTTTTACAAAAAAAAAATTTAATTTTTAAAAATAAAATATATATGCACACCTGTGCATTAAGGTTAATGCACAGAGAAAGTTTCATCAAATTCCTTTGAGCGGTTATGGACTAGTTGAGGATAGAAGTTTTGCCCCCCCCTTTTTTTGCAAAAATGTCAATTTTTACAAAAAAAAAATTGAAATTTTCTAAAAATGAAATATATATGCAAACCTTTGCATTAAGGTTAATGCACAGAGAAAGTTTCATCAAATTCCTTTGAGCGGTTTAGGAGGAGTTGAGGATAGAAGAAAAGTGTGACGACGCAAGACGCAAGACGACGCAAGACGCAAGACGACAGATAGTGATCCCTATGTGTTGACCATGCGTTCCGCAGGCGACACAAAAAGTAGTAGCCACTCAAGTCTGCCATCTTGTAAGGGAAACCATCATGCAAGGGTCACTTCCTATTGGGACTCCATTGGTGAAAGGGTTAAGTAACACAATTGTCCATTTAAGTACTGAGTTTGAGTTTTAAATGGTAAAATACACAATTCTATCAACGTTGGGGCCAACGGTATTGTTATTTGATTTTGCTTTCATGATTTATCTTTTTGTACCTTCAAACTAATAGTTAATTTAATGTTGAAGACGAAAACAGTAGCAAACTTCAAACGACCCGCCATGTTGTTGACTAATATATGAACATCTCACAAATGATTTTTACGATCTGGATTTGGAGCATCTCACAACTGATTTTTACAACACATGTTACCTTTGTAGTCTCATCGTCTTTTTAGGACATACAATAACTATTACATTTAAATTTCTTGTAAACAACGATAAGAGGATTTGTTTTGTAAAAACATTATTCATTTCATTTGAAAATTTTTAAATTTATTTCTCTGAGAAACGCGAATATGCAATTCCGTTCCAAACACGTTTCAAATTTCTTTTCAAAAGTAAACTTCCAGGTAGGAAAAATTCAATAAATTTTACTTAAAAATCGATCTTGTTTCAATCAAGTTTATTAATATAGATAGTTAAAATGGTTTAGAAAGCCGAAAGTAACACTCGATGAGGACTGAAAGTAATTAACTTACCTATGAAGATAAAATTACTGACTGTCACCACCTGAGAACAACGATCGTAACTTTGACAATTCTGAAATCGTCGAATAAATAGAGTTGTCCTTTCAAAAGTGTCCAATAATTAGGGTTATTACAGTACTGGGGAAATTGACAGGACTTTTAAAACGGTGTGAGTTATTGGTGGTAATCAAGAAATCCGAGTTCAAGCTACTGAAGTTCAACTGTATATATCCTCAAACACACCTGGTAAATTATCTTTAAATTACACAAGATGGTTATACGTAGATGTTTTTTCCATAAATGTTAAAAAATTTGAGGAATTTTAATAATTTTACCAAATAATTTTAGGAAAAAAAATAGTTATGTCTCCCTTAAGAATGACACATATATATATAAATGTATGCTTCTCCAAAGAACCAAGTATACAAAAGGAAAATAAATTTCATCTAAATACAAATCAAAGATATACCTGGAATGTGTAGAGATCTATTATATCAAACATGGCTCTTTTTGTTAACATAACCATCTGTTTACACCTGACAAAATAAAAGCTGCAGTTATTACTGTAAATACAGATATTTATACAGGTTTTTATTATTACAAATTTTTGACAACTGACAACAACACACTCTAGAAAAATATAAATAAATTAGATAGTCCAGTCAATCTAGCATAAATTTGACCCTAACCTTAAAGTAATTGCAACAGAAGATTTTTAAGTTTTAATCTTTAGCATTATACCCCAAATATACACAGAAAAAAGTCCAACAAAATCTAACTTGAGGAAGACTAAAAAATCACGATTTTAAAATTCCTATGGAGATTTGCATTGAAAATGGGAGATAACTCTGCAAAAAAGGCAGAAATATCAATAAAAATTGATACAAAATTATAACTTTACCACTTCTATTCAGCAGAATGTATTGATTCTTGATATTTTAGCCATCTTTAGAGTATGACAAACAACTATAAAGATGTTTTCATATTTTTTATCAAGCTACAACCTAGATTTCGTAATTCATTAGTTGACCATTTATTAAATTTTTCAACGTAAAGAATCAAGGTAAAGAATCTCAAATTAAATAAAAATGATTAAGCATATATTCTTCTTTTTGTGGTTTAAAGTTTCTTTAAACAAGGTAGATGCTGAACAAGTATAATTTACAGATATAAACAATACCAAATTTCACATTATTTTTTCAAAATGGTCACAAAGCCACAAATTTGCAATTTCTTTAATGAAAAATGTGCCAAAAAAAATAAAAATACCCATAACACTTTGGTTTTGTACATTTCATGAGCAGAAGATTATATAATATAGTCAAATACGAACTTATAACCCCATCAAAGTATCATACTTTACATGAATTTTAAGAAAATCACCAAACAACTGACAAAAAAAGACTAATTTTTGCGGAGTTATCTCCCCTTTCAAGTGTTAATTTCCATAGGAGATTAAAAATGCTGATTTTGAGTTTTCCTCAAGTTAGATTTTATGGGACTTTTTTCTGTGTCTATTTTGGGCTTAATGCTATAGATTAGAACTAAAACATTTTCTGTTGCAATTAGTTTGAGGTTAGATTTTATGGGACTTTTTTCTGTGTCTATTTTGGGCTTACTGCTATAGATTAGAACTAAAACATTTTCTGTTGCAATTAGTTTGAGGTTAGATTTTATGGGACTTTTTTCTGTGTCTATTTTGGGCTTAATGCTATAGATTAGAACTAAAACATTTTCTGTTGCAATTAGTTTGAGGTTAGATTTTATGGGACTTTTTTCTGTGTCTATTTTGGGCTTAATGCTATAGATTAGAACTAAAACATTTTCTGTTGCAATTAGTTTGAGGTTAAAACTTAGTTTGACTGGACTAAGAATATTTCTCTATGTATGACCATCTACTACTATTGATGGAGCATAGCAAAGGGATGAATTATTGCACATAGAATAAAAGAAGACCTAGAGGCTCACCTGGCTTCTATTAGCACATTTAAAACAGTAAGCTCTTTTGTATCTACCAGGCTGTTGAAAAAAAAACGCAAAATGTCAAAGTGACCTTGACATTTGATCTAAACAAAGGTTGATCATTTGCAATCTGTCCTTCCATATTAGAATCCTACCAACATCAGTTACAATCTGCCCATTACTTCATGAGGAAATGAAAAAGTCATTTCCCATATGATTTCCATGGAAACTTTGAACAGCAGCAGCTGCCGGGTGAGCAGAAGGATTTCGACCCAAAAATGGTTCATTTGTAGAGGGTATTGTTGTCATCAATCCTGAAAAGTTTCAGAACATTTCATGGTGTTGTTTCAGAAGAGAAATAGGCCATTTGAGCTAAAAATAACTACATTCACGAAAGAAACTGTAATGGATAAAACTGCACAACGACCCAATATAGTCTTATCAATAATTACTCCATATCCCATTTCATTTCTTTTCACATCTCATAATGTGGACATCTGCAAAGTCATATAATCCCAGTTCCAAATTTTGTATTTTCAAGCACATAAACTTCCTACAGGTAAACAATGCACATAGGAACTAAAATACATGTAAAAGGTTAACAACATACCACACAGCACACAGATGATCTGTAGACACCCAAGCATTTGGTACTGACATTGTCTGAAACATAAAAAAAAACTTTGGATTACAAACATTGTTATTAAAATATCATGTTTTTATTAAGCACCTAATTGTCATTATTTAAGATTAAATAAACTAACAACAAACATCAAAGTAAATCCCGTTTTTTTTTTATTTAACTTGCGATTTTGAACAATTTTCAACAGTAGAAATGCTTGATTTCTTTTATTTTTATTTTTGAAATTTGAAATCCACTAAATTAAGAACCCATATATTTCTCTTTTTTTTTAAATCCAAGAAAATTGATGTCAATGAAAAAACTGAATTCACAGTATCTTAGATAGATTTCAGATCAAAGATTAAAGAAAGTGTATTATGTTACTTACAGAAGTACTGATCGACAAACTTGGATCTACAATCTGAAACAAATATAACAAATTTAATAGCTTTTGAAAAGGTTCAATAACTAAAGACGGGCTCTTATTTTCAATCTGAATGAAGACTTACAGTCTGGTAACCTAAAATTGTGAAAAAGATTTTTGGCACTTTGAAAGTCTGAATGTTAGAATTAGGTGAAAATTTTTTGTAACTTCTTGAATTGTACATCAAAGCATAAAATAAAATTGATGGTTGTATGTAAAAGCTACATCCTTCCAATTGTGAAAATTTAAGGCACTGGAACAAGCTAAAAATTTTAAAAATGAATATACTAACCCTGACTGGGGGCCTCGGTGGCCGAGTGGTCTAGGTCGTTTGTCATGACTACTAATGATCACTAGCCTGTCAAAGCTGAGGTTGTGAGTTTAAATCTCACCTATGGCAGTGTGTGTTCAACTCCGATTTTAATTGACATGGATTGCCAATTTTCCTACCAAAGGTAGGTGGTTCTCTCCAGGTACCCGGCTTCCTCCACCAATAAAAACTGGCCGCCGCGAAATAGCCAAATGTGATGAAAACCCCAACTAAACAAAATAACAAACTAACCAAGACCTATTAAAAAATTTGTAGAACCATTATAATTTTTAATATTTTTCATGCACTTTGTGCACATTTGATGCAACCTAGGGATTTTATACTTAATTCAATAAAATCTCTGATCTCTTTTCATGCTTAATAGTTTTAAAATTTGTGCCTTTCATCATAAAAATGGAAAAAAATGGTCTCAATCCTAGTGGTCTAACAACAATAAAGAACAGACAAATATCAATTAAATAACCTGACTGTCACAGATTTAATAAGTTCCAATTTGCCAATAAATGGAAAACCAGCTAGTAATCCATGTAATGTAAACAAATACATGTATTAATCATATGTAGTGATTTTCCTGATTATTTATATCTTACGCCTCTAAGTGACGTCAGTCCATTTCTAACGAGAACATCTCTGTAGCCACCACCGGTAGATACGATAGTCACATGGTTTAATGTTGTGTTGCTGTGTTTCCTCCAGTAGTTGTTCACTTTGTTGTAATAATGAGCAATCCTCCTGTCAAGGGGGATAACTACAAAAGATTGTGACAGACCAAAGTAATTATGTGAAATTAAAAAATATTTATACTATAAATTATTGTGTATTATTATCTACTGTCTGGATACATCAGTTCATAAAATGGATTTTTTAGCATTTTGAAAGTCTAAACGTCAGAATTATTAGACAATCTTTTGTTTGTTAATTAACTTTATTGAGTCGTCCAAGAAAACAATAAAAATTGTAAAGTTGTTTATAAAGGTTATGTTTGTATATCTCACATAGGGAATATCCAATAGAAAAATTAAAGCACTTGAAAATTTAAAAAAAAATATCATAAAATTAGTAAAACTCTTATTTTAAATATTAATGCACTTTGTGCATATTTCATGAATCACAGGGTTGTAACACATAATTTTATAAAATCTTGTAGGAAGAGTCATCTCCCTTTTACATTGAAAATTCCATAGACGGAAGTTTTTTGTTTCTTTTGAAGACATGATTGAACAAAATTAGGTAAATTCAATTATTTCAGTTACGACTTAGCTCATTGCATCTTTTCACCTGAGTACCTAGACTGTGACATTGATTAAGGTATTCAAATTCTGAAAAATCTATTTTACGAACTGAGGTGTCCAGACAGTAATTACTGCAATTCTTGAAAACAAACAATAATGCAAGATTACTAATTCTAAGTTTTTTTATATAATTTCAAATACATGTACTACAGAATATAACTAGAAACCACCCCTCTCCCAAACAAGAGGCTCACCAGAGCCTGTATCGCTCACCTGGAGTCTGGTTTTCATTGGACAATTAATCAACTATTTGACCAAGTTTGTTGCAATTGGTTCAATTGTTCAGGGAAAAATTATTTGACAAAAAAGGGCAACAACTCCTAAATGGGTTTTGGGATTTCCTTTAAAATTTCAGGATATGTAGACCTCAACATGGCAAACATTTTTCAAATCTACATTTTACTTCTATCTCAAATAGTTTTGGAGATAAATGACGAAAAATGTTAAATTTTGAAAATTTGACAAAAAAAGGGCAATAAATAACTCCTAAATGGGTTTTGGGATTTCCTTCAAAATTTCAGGGTAGGTAGATCTTGTCATGCTGATCAATTTTGCCCCGTCAGATTTTTGATATCTGTAATGGTTTTTAAGTAATAAGCCAAAAACAACACATGCACCCCTATATTCTATTTTTAGCTACAACAGCCATGTTTTATGTCAGATCAAAATAAATTGAAGACGTTTGTAGAGGACATGTCATAGATCATTCCTATTAAGGTTCAAACCAATCGGCACACCGCCGGTTTCAGAGGAGAAGATTTTTGAAAATCAGCCAATCAGAAACAAGAATTGCCTCTGGTGGCCATGTTTCTTGACCAATCAGAACTAAATGAGAAAACTTTGTTGAGGACCTTCCATACACCACTCATGCAAAGTTTGGTTGGAATTGGCCGAATGGTTTCTGAGGAGAAGATGTTTGAATGAAAAGCTAACAACGGACGGATGACGGACGCCGGACAACGGACGGACGACAGACCCCAAGTGATGGCAAAAGCTCACCCTGGCAATAGCCAGGTGAGCTAAAAAAAAGTTTCAAATTTACTTCTGAATTGAAAATACATCATTTAAGACCAAACATAAATATTTTAATATGCAAAATAACACACTAAAATCTGTCTGATCTGTAATTCTTCAGCCATTTTTACATGATTTCTTAAGCTAATAATATTTCCCTTAAAGATATGTTTTTTTCCCCTTTCCGGACCTAGCCTGAAAGGTCTGGGTAGGTAGGTAAATGAATTTTTTTTTAAACAAGCTGGTTTCAAAAGCCATGCTTTTACAACATTTGGAACAATCAGAACTATAGATTCCTAAGTAACAAATAACTCATGGAACGTTCTGAAAAAAAATGTTACTAAATACGAAACCAATGTTGAAATTGGACACTACAATATTTGATGAATCATTATTTCATGGACATTATAAAAATATGATCATTCTAGTCTTTGATTATATCTAAAGCTAAAAGTATGTACGCTTTAGTTTTGATTCATCAAACATGTATGACCATAATTAACTGAAATTATTCATTCATAATTAAGATAGTAGTAAAAGTAAACATACAAAAATTTGTCTTAATACAAACCGGGTGCCTGATGAGGTGTGGCCTGAGTTATTATGGTATTCACTGAGGACTTATCAAATCCAGGTAACGTAAACAATGCTCTGGCAATCATACCACCCTGAAACATATTGCAATCAAGTAAAACTGATAAAATGAATATTTCGGTTTTCATTTAGAATATGAATACAATTTCTGTTGGTTATATTAAATCTGAAAGAGAAAATAAGTATACTTTAGTATCCCCATCTTAGTAAATTTCACAAGTTACCATTGGTCAATTCTTACAAAATTGTTATACCTCGTAACCTAGTTGTTGCAAGGTCAAATATCTAGATGTTGCTATCACTTGTGACGTTTAACATAGGGTCCTTTTATTAAAAATATTCTACTGCCTATCTAAATATGTTAATTTCTTGTGTAATTGTCTCATTAGTAGTGTTACTGATCAATTATCATTATCATTACATTTTTTCAAAAGATAACATTTTTAAGAACCAAATACATGTACATGCAATTTGACTACGTATATGCATTAAGAAAAAAAGTACTACAGATCAAACAAAAAAAATAAATATCAATTGATGACATTTATTTCGTAATAAATTGTAATTCAATTTGAAGAAAATAACGAAATAAAAGACAGACAGCATTAAAGAGTTAAACGGGGAAATTTGAGGAACAGTTTATAAAGGCAGTGTTTCAGAGATACACAGGGAAATTTGAGGAACAATATATAAAATGTATGACCAACATAGTTTGTCATGATTTTCCTATGTTTTAGAAAATAGAATCAAAACAGAAACAGAAGCAACATTCATAAAGCGATAACAAACAAGATTTTGAATTGTATTGCATAACAATTTATAATGTTATTATATTCTCATTATTCTGTTTGATTTAAAAAATCCAAAAATGTGATTAGCTGTAATATTATTTCCTTAATTAGTTTGTTTAATTCTAGTTAATTACATATGAGTATACATGTAGCAGCAAAATCTGCTCTGAACTAATTTTCACAATATTTTTCAATAATAATTGTATATATCTACTGTAAAAAAGCATGCATAGTCCGCACAATTTTTGATTACCCTAAAATCGAAATCAAGGGATAGGGGTGCGGATTATACAGTACTATAGGCTCTGAGGAACTTTTTTTCAGGTTGTTGTGAACGAGAAAGAAGCGACCTTTTAGAGTGTAAGATCCAAAGAGCATCACTGTCAGAGTTCATATTGATACCTCATCTTTCAACGTAGTTTTTATTTTTAATAAACATTGATGTATTTGTTTTAAATAAAAATATAATATTGACTTTTTCAGTGTTTGTCATGTTTTTGTTGTCTCCCTTTTGCCCAGCCCGAAACATACAGTTGTCGGTGTATTCCTTTCAACATATTTTCCTGATAAAACAAACTTCTACCTAGCCAATAGAACATGTTTGTGTTTCTTGTAGCATAGACCAAACTGCTAAACATCGTAAATTCGTATTTGATTTTTGTGAAAAGATCCACCATACTTTTTATGTTCAATTGATGGAAAAGCTGGTTGTATTTTCATATTCAAAAATAATAAATACTTTTTACCCTTATGTTTTACATCTTAAATTTGAAAAATATAGATTGGTATGTTATCAGGGTTCTCACTAAGAATTTTTCATGATGAGTCCTGGGACTCATCATTTTTCAGAATGGTGAGTCCCAGCTGATTTTGATGAGTCCCAGGACTCATCGCCACTTTTTTAATGTACACTCCTGCATGATTTTGACCATGGTAGGCCTATTGTACTATTGTTAAAGTTTAATTAAAATCATGTGCTGCCTTTACATACTGACGAATATAATTTGAAATTTAAAAAAAAAAAAAAATTGGACTTATGCAGTGGTGCTCCTAACTTGGAAGAAAATTTCTGTTACAGATATGAGTAAAAATCTTTGCACCTTTTGACACAACTTATTTATTATTGCCATTTTATTTTGTAATATTTATTTATGTGTATAATCTTTACTACCGGTATTATTTTTTCTCAAACATACTCTTAAAATCCTCCAATTTACATTTGTGCATAGATTAGTCAAAATCCGCTAAATTTATTTTTAAATGAGGTCTACATATTGTTACCGGTTGTAATTAACACTGTGGCCAATGAAAAATCATGAGAATTCCGATTGCCGCCATTTTTTTAGCTTACTTTTTGTCGTTTCTTTCCCTTCCCCCCATTGATCTCCAAAAAAAACAAAAAAATGGGGCCTCATAATTTTTAATGAAAATAACGGTCTTCAGACGCAGCTGATTAGATCTACATGCGTCCCAGGGACGCATGAGTTTGAAGGATGATGCGTCCAGTCCAATTTTAGCGCGTCCAGGACGCATGTATGCGCCTTAGCGAGAACCCTGTGTTATCATGTGATTTTGTATGGTATAACATTCTTAATTTGTGTGTCAATAAAATAATCATATACGAAACTATAACAAAGGTAATTTGTTATAATATATAAAAATACAGATCTATTGAAAAAGCAAACAATCTTGATCCAAGATTTTGTCAATGATATTCGCCGACTTTTTGTCAGTATCTAAGCCATTTTCACACATCTGTTGCTCCAGGAAATAGTCTAAAAGTAGATGCGTATTATACACCCAAACTATCTTTTTTTTTCGGACCTTAAGGGCCAAAATAGGGGTGCAGATGTTAAATAACTGCAGACTTTACATGCCCTTTTACTGTACATATGGTAATTTTTTTCCTAAATGCATTAAATTCAAACAGTTGCAGAATTCTACTAAAGTATAACTTATCATGTAATAAAGAGGTCAATCTTCTTAAGTCAACTTCGAAAAATAGAATTTTTTATCACTTGGTAAATTTTCATCAAATTACATCACATCAGTAGTTTAATGTTATAAAATATTGTTTTTAATGACATACCATAGAATGCCCTACTAATATAACAGAAGATGGATGGTATCCTGTTTTCTCATAGAGGGACAGAATCTTCTTCACACATTCATGTACAAACTCTGAAATATCAATACACATGTACATATATTAGTGGATAGGATATATAAATTCTGTACTTCTGTTCTCATTTCAAACTGAAAAAGATTAAACTCATAATGAATGCAACAAAGGAACAGTCAATAAAAACTAGAGGCTCCCAGGATCCTGTATCACTAATTGTGTTAACTAAACAAATTCTTAAAGAGGACCAATAAGGAGAACTGTTTCCAAGTCTTCTTCCATTTGGCTCAGTGGTTCCAGAAAATGAAATCTTTGCATGATTTTAGAATATGTTACTTTTCAGCTGTGGCAAACCTTTCGTATGGTAGTTTGGGTCATTGGATAATATTCTGAAAAAGGACCCCCACCTAAGAATCATAGCTGTCAACTTTGGTTCAAACTGACACACTGGTTTTGAAGAAGAAAATTAAAATATATAAGTTTCCTTCGAGACAGACACAGATGGATAATAAGTGATGGCAGTAACTGAAACTGACCTTTAGTGAATTAATAATTTGACATATACATGTATGGGTTTTCATTCATATTTACTGTCTACATCCACGGTCAGAAGCTATCACTTTATTGTAAGTATTGAAAATAGCTGCCATTTTAGGTCCAAGACATCCAACCAATGACAGTACTTCAATTTTCCAAAATTTTTAAAGAAACAAAGCTTTCATCCCCAATCTTAGTACATTCTGCACTTACAAATTATATTTTTTAGATGTATAACAGAAAAATACTAATTACATGTAAATGAACTCCTTCTGTGATTTCATACTGACATTAGAAAGTACACAAATGATGATTATCAATTTATGAAACCACTATTACTGGATCTTTACTTTACAAAAATAGTTAAAGGGCTGTCCTCCAAAATTAATTGCATGTATCTGTTTTGAATATCAGTAGAAACTTAAATTTATTTCATATAAACCTGAAATCTTTGTTTGATAGCCAGCCTCAATTCTCACATAAAGCCAATTATTTCATATAGGTAAATTAATGAAAGTGAAGTTAAGTAAAGAAGGTTACATTATGACTTCAATTTTGGTGAACTATAAAAATAAATACACATGTAACTCATCAAAATAATTCGCAGATGAGTGCAGGCAATCACAGAAAAGGCTCTCATATTGTAAGTCCTTACCCGTCTGGTCATACAACATCCCTCCATACAGTGCTGACAGCTCCTGAAATCATATATTGCACATGAAGTTTAAAGAGATGGAAATGAGCTATCAGATTGACAGCAAATATATTTTGTCTTCATCACTGTTTGGAGCTGGCCCAACCGCTGTACACTGCCAAACTAATAACCAGATCAAATACATGTATATAAAGAATGATATAGATTTCTATGTTAGACCTCAACAAAAATACTACTGTTTGGACACCTCAGTTCGTAAAATGGATATTTCAAGATTTGAATACCTTGATCGATGTGAATTGTCTAGTCATTTGGGAGAAAGATGCAATGAGCTACGTCGCAACTGAAACAAATGAACTTGCCTACCGGAAATTTTATTCAATCATGTCTTCCAGAGAAACCTAAAAAACTTTCAATGTAAAAGGAAGATAACTCTTGCTATGAGATTTTATAAAATTAAGTATTAGAACCCTGTGATGCATGTAATGTGCACAAAGTGCATTAAAAATATTTGAAATAACAGTTTTACAAATTTTAGGATAGGTGTGAGTTGATGAATTTAAATTTTCAAGTGCATTAATTTTTATATTGGAAATTCCCTATTAAGAATCATTTGTGAGGTATACAAACATAATCTTCATAAACAGGTTCTTAGAAGTTCTTGGAAGACTCAATAAGGTTAATTAAGATTGTCTAATAATTCTAAAGTTTAGACTTTCAAAATGTGAAAAATCCATTTTATGAACTGAGGTGTCTGGATAGTAATACAGAATGAGAAGTGGAATATAAAATTTCTAGAACGCAAGGATTACATGTAAATGCAAGGAAAATTGTTATGTAAATTGAGATCTGCAGTTTTCCAGACAAGCAAGGTATTTGCAAAAAAAAAGAGAAAAACTATCTATAAAACACAACAGATATATATAACACAACAAACCAAACATCCATAGATATTCACTAATATGCAAAATGGGAAACACATTCAACCATATCTACCGTTTCTACTCGCTTATAAGACAAATTTTTGGTACCAAATTTCAATTTAGAAGAAGGGGGGTTGTCTTATAGGACAGGCCACTCACCTAGAAGAAATCTTAGCAAATCTAAAAAGTTAGGTCAGTAAATTTAAAGATATTCCGTAATTTCTCTAATTTTTTTCTCGCTAAAAAAGCTAATAACAAGATGATATTAAAGCCTGTACTTTTCGAGTTGTTACTTCATTTGTTTTTCATGAATTCATCATCAATATTCATAAAAATTGCCATTTTAAATCCAAAAACAACAATGATGTCAAACTTCAAACTACTCGCCATGTTTTGACATGTGGGGAACCCGTGGATGTTATCTGGATTTGGAATGGAACCTAATAAATAATTATTTGATTTGTTTCTTTCGTCTTTGTATAAGATCAATGTCAATTCATTTTATAGGTTAATTAAAAGGAATTATGAAGTAGCATATGTTTAATTTTGAAATATTAATTTAAATTTTATCCTCGTTATCTAACGCGAAATCAGAAGCGTAGTTATACCGAACTTCACTTTGTTTGTTACTATCTTAACCTAACAGGTCCAAAAAAACATAAATTTGTTTAAAATTTTGTATTTATAACAATTATTTTCATGTTTTGTGTGAATAAACTTATTTGTTTTGAGGAATGGAAGACTCAATGATGACAAGGTTTACTGCATTTTAGGATAAAATTTCACTTCAGCCTTTGCCAGATCATTGATATGATTTGCCATCGTCTTATACGAGGGTCAAGGCAAAAGTACTGCCCAAATTTCCCAAAAAAGGGCCCCCGTCTTATACGATTGGAAAATACATATTTTATTTTTGTTATGGACTGCAAAATATGTGAAACTCTCAAAATAATGTTTGTACTTTTATCTTTAGAAGTTTTCAAATTTTTCCACTTGACCCAAGTACACAAATGTATTATGTTTTAAAATCTAACACTTGACGACTTAATGCAAACCTCATTAAAATCCACTGTAAAATAGTTGAAATGAAATGGTTTTCTTTTGTCATGAGCTCTTCTATAAGCGACTGATGCTAGAGAGCGTGCTGAAATAAAAAATTATACATTTAATCAAGAATTGTTATTTGTAAAATTACAACAATTTTGCCTTTTTAGTTGGCAAAGTAAACCCCAAATTTTCAATATTTATTAAAGGAGCAATGTTTCTGTCCATTTTTAATAAGCTTTTTAATAAACAATAGCTGTCAAATATTTTATATATTATTACCTATTAGAAATAGTATGTGGATTTTCTTTGTGTTGTTACTGGTTTACAATAAATCTACACTTTAAACAGTCAAAGTTCAGATTTTCAAAATGCTAAAGAAATATGGTAACCCACAAAAAAAACAGAATGTGAGTCTATTTCTCTGATGAAATGTCTCTCTTTACACAGCAGTGATTGTAAGATATAGCCAACATGGTGTAATTAGTAATCTATTTCTTACCAATAACAGCTAAAGTTGGATGGATGGATGAATTATTGATTAATTTCCAGTGGCATTTATTATATGCATAGGATGAGAACATGATGTGATATGAATATGAACACTGCTTTGTATTAGAACATCAAACTGAGCCAGAATTTAAACATGCTAGATCATGAGGTCACGGTCTGCAGGAAGACATATTTCACCGCACCTGGACATATTATACGGACTCCAAGCGGACTAGTCCTTTGCTCTTACTCTTGGATGCCACATGCTTGGCAGAGAAGCAGCAAATACCAATTTTAATGTCTTTGGTTTGACCCCCACAACCTTCCGCATTCGAGGCGAGCACACTACTACCAGACTACCAAGGTGGTTCGCTACAAATTGGTAAGAAATTCTCATGTAGAAATAATATCAATGGATGGTTCAAAATACAAAAATTTAAATCATATGGTAACTGCACTAAGAATGGGAGAAACATGAATTAAACCACCAAAATACCTTGTTTGTGACTGCCAGCATTCCCTGGTATAAACAGAACAGGCACACCACTCACTTTAATTTCTCTTGAAAAAAAATATATACAGCATATAAATATACAACAAAATATTTGTGCTTAAAGTTTCATTTTCTTGCGGGATAGAAAATGATATGTAATATCTTTTTCATAAATCAATGAAGCAAGAAAATAAGGTTACTGAGCTGTCCCTCACTGTCACTATGAATACGATAAGATAAAAAAAGGATCTAATGAATACTTAGTAAGTTATTGCACTGAACCAATTAAATATCTGTTTCTTTCTCAATCAAGGCAAATAACACTGGAGAAAAATAGTGATAATATTCAAAGCAAACTCCAATCCAATTAAGAATTAATGTTTCTTAAAGTTTCATTGGCATGTAAAATGTTGACTGTGCAAACATTTTTAGTATGTTAACCATGTGATTCTTTTCAGCCAATAATATTTCTGGGTTTCAATGAAATGCAAGTCAAATGTAATTATTAACTGATACTGCTACTTACTTTTTAAGCTTTCTGGCATATTCCCTGAAAATACATATATATACATTCAAATCAAAAAAACAAATTAAAAGTAAACAAATTTCACCATCATTTATGTACTGTGACTTTTTTTACAGAATATGAATAAATAAATAAGATTTAATTCTAATTGATATTGTGATACAAAAGCGAATACATTGTCAACAACAGCTGAACAAATTGGCAAATGTTAACCTGTATAATATGTAGGTCAAGGTCACACAAGTTTTTCATTGTTCTTTCATTACTAACAAAAATTTTCTGTATTACCTAAAATTAATTTTCTGGTTCCAATAGATTTTTTTTCAAAAATGTCAAGGTAGGCAGGGATTTTATCTTATTTAATTTTAATTATTTCCTGTCAAAAGAGGCAATAGATTTTCAGTTGGCTGTTTATATTGGTGACATACAAATCCAGTTTGAAGCCATTTACTGCTATGATATTTTGATAATACAAATGGGTTATCTGCTTTCAATGCCTCAAATTTCCTGCATTCTCCTGCAAATACTCGTCTGCAGAGCTGTTCCATGGTAATTGTAGACTGAACAGGGAATGATTTGTTTGGAGCGGATTTTCAATACCAAACTCACTGCCATG
The DNA here is from genome assembly GCA_028015205.1 of Mytilisepta virgata. NCBI lineage: Eukaryota > Metazoa > Mollusca > Bivalvia > Mytilida > Mytilidae > Mytilisepta > Mytilisepta virgata. The sequence goes on from CM051521.1 coordinate 77,120,902, forward strand.
ATCATATCTATCAGCTGTCTATTGACTTAATCAATGTCACACAATGTTTGAAAATTATACGGGAAAAAAATAGAATGGCTGTGATTTTTTTCTGGAAATCAAATAAACTTGTTTCGTCTAAAACTTTTAATTTGGGTGGGAGTGTCTGAGAACCAGATATTTAAGTTTATATGGCCTTATGGTCAATTTTTCCCACAGTAGTGCCAAGGGGTTAGATTCATATAATAATGTTTATTTCACATTTATATTTTTTAGAAAGGAAATCAAGGGCTGTGATCATTCCTGATATTTGATCCAGAATTTGGGATATACTAACTGAACCCATGGAGATTTTACAGGATATTACTGACAATTAACAAAATATAATTCCAATGAATTTCACACACACTGAATTATGTATTCATATTGTAGAATACAATGCTTTTTTATCATTAAACATATTCCATCACACACATCTTTCTGATGCAGATTTTTTTTAGTCTTACCCTTCTCCATAAATGTTAAGTCTGTATCTAGGATATCTTTCTTTTAATTTTTTTCCCATTGGTATTTTCTGATAATAAAAAAAAAAGTCTTTTAAACCAACAATAACTTATTCAATATTATACAATTATTCCCTTTTGATGAGGTTCATACAGTAATTTATCAACCGCAGAGGTATATTCACTGGGGCCAACAGCTGAGGTACTGGTGAACATCACATCTCTAGGATTGATAAATCATTTTATCAATCAATATCAAAGTTTAACAATTGTTTTATTACATGACTTTCTATCAAACTTAAATTTTCTCCTTTTTGCTCAAATTATGTACCCATCACCATGTACCACTTAGTTCAACAGTAAGACCAGAAGAAATATTAACCAAATTTTATATGACAATGCTGTAGTTTTAAAAATTTATTTTTTGCATATTGTATTCCTTAAATTGTTTGTTGACCAAGTTGTTTTTGATTTTTAAATGTTGAAAACATTTGAACAGCACCACAAACACACACGTGCTATGTTTCATTCACTGGACATACAGCAGCCATAAATTGGAAAAGCCACTCCAAAACTAATACTGCCATGCCATAGCACTAAGTTTAAGTTTAACAAAGATGTCTGAAGGCCAAAGATAAAGTTCATAATGCAAAAAAATTTAAGTTAGACTGATATCAAGATATTTATTTCCAATATTATTCTTTGAATGCCATGGATGACAATAATTTATGATTCTTCCATAAAGGCCAACACTGATACCACAAGGATACTTACAGTAGCTACAGTGCGACTTTTCACTATAAGCCTACATTATACAATTATAGTCCCAAATCCGGGTCGTTTCGCATCTGTACCATTTAGCCCCAATTCCTGCTCCTTGGTCATTTCGTTCCAATTCCCATTTGCCTCATGTCATTTCGCCCCGACATTTAAACATATATGTTAGACAAAAATATAAATTATAAAAGGTTCCCAGGGAAGATAGGCATTGCATTTTGTGTTTTTGTAGAAGATAAAACACATTTCTGAGGATAGAAGACTTGTATTTCCATATTGACTTCTGTTTTGTTTTTTCATGTCACCATGGATTGTGGTGGCATATATATCCATACCCAGGGATCACACTGGGCTTTGCCAATGTTGCAAAATGTGATTTTTTTATTCAATCTGGCGACAAAATTTTTCAATATTTTTTTTTTTTTTAATCTGGCACATGTTTATGTGAAAACATTTTAAAATGGTGACTATATAATGACCGATTTCATATGCCTAAAGTGCAGTTGATTGGCAAGTAAGGTAGCCATGTCATACATCATTGTGTTGATAAATTAATATTTTTTTTTATTGATCCAAAAGTTTTGAGCGAGATAGAAAGGTGAAAGCGATAATTCTTTGGAAATCGAAGCAGGCGCGTAAAATTGTGCTGCCCGAGTTGGGGACTTTTTCTTTTCTCTTGGCATATATAGTAAAAAAAAAATCTGAGACAAGCGCCTATGCACCCTCCCCCTTACTTTCTTGAGTCTGCCTGTCAACAGTTTATGAAAAACCTACTATGTATTCTGGTAGTTCAAACATATATGTCATCTGACAACTATTCTGTTCAAAATTTGATAGATAGTCTAAGACTCCATAAACTATTATGCCAACACAAGTGAGTGAAAATGCAACTTTCCCAGGCGAAACCATCTCTCTGGTTTATAGTGCACTGCAGGTATTCATCATAACTTTCAATGAAAAATCAAAACCGCGGGAAAATCCGAAATACTTCTTGGTTAATAAAGTGTTTGAAAAATAGACGCTTGAAACTCAATCAGTAAGTCTTTGAACGACTTAGATTGATATTCAGACGATATTTTGTAAGAATTTTTTCTGACATGAAATGATGAATGACAAATACGACAACCTTCTTATTGGAATTCTTCAAAATGAGGGAGAAATTGGAGGTTTTCTTGATGCAATACTGGGATTTTTATATAGAAGGTTGTTAACTTTTAAATCTCCAACGACGAAAATGAAATTCAAATTCTATAACTTTATAACTAACCAAGTAACAGGAACTGTATATGAAGTGTGATAGTATTATATGATCCCTGCAAGTAATTATAACAATATTTTATTTCCAATCAACAGATTGGGGACAACTACCAATTGGGATATGATGGTATAGTAGAGGTTTCCCTAATACGTTTTGGCGATGCGCGGCGCCATGCCGTGCCCTCATTAGCGCCATGCTGCCCTCAATCGGTGCCATGCTGGTCCTGCCATCATAAATTATGAATTTAAGACATAATAAAAACATGATAATTTTCATGATCGAAAGTTGAAAGAGACCGACAAAGAACGGTCTGTCGCTAATTAATGATGGAGGAGAATCATCATTTTCTTGTTGGAAAACAAAGAGCAGTGGCCATTCAGTTTAACTGTTACGTTTTATTGCACATTATTCCTCCCATCTTTTACTATTTTCGATATGAACGACATTCTTGCAAAACTTAATGCCGAAACGTGAACGATCGAAGTTTTGCAGAATTTTCGGATCCGGTGACTCTAAACAAAATTTGAATTCTCTGTATGTATTTTAGATATAATAGTCTTTATTTCTTTTATTTCATGTCCTATATAGTCGAATTTCACATGATCAGTAATGTAGCTGAAGCGTGACGATTTGTAGGTAAGGCGATTCCATTATTACATTTTGAGGGTTGTCAACTTAATTATGCGAACAATGTCCTTCGATCATAGTTTGCTGATTTTGAATACCGTATAATTTTACTGTGACCATTTTAATAGTCGACAGGTCTAAATATTATATAAACGAAAGAAATTGTAAACGGGGGATACACATTTGATTATTAATACTCGTTTTGCTAACGGAATGGTTTAGTTTGAATTTTGCGAAATGTAACACGTGCGCGAGAAAACAACGACAGCAAGTTGTATAGTTTGTGAAATAAAGATCGTAAATAACAATTGCACACGTTCAAAGAATAAACTTAATGGACAGTGATATTTTTGAGACCTGCATAGAATACTTGAGAAAGCAGCCGGAGGAAAACCGCCGCTTATTCCATTAAATAATTAACTTTGATAAGAACAAAATTTAAATGAACTAACAATTTTAACTTTTACTGGATTTTTTTAAGATTGCCATGTAGTCCCAGTTATTGCTGCCGTATTATATAGATATACAGTCATGGTAATCATACAATTTATAAATTTTCATCCTTGTTCATCCATCAATTATCATGCTGCTCAGTTTTTTCACATTTCCCATAAAGATGTTTTTTGTGTAATTAACAAACACATACGATAAAATCCTCTTACACACTATTTTTCCTGACCAGGATGAATGAAAATGGCATTAATTGCCCTATGTTTATCCAATTTATAAATAAAAAGCAAAGCTAAAAATGTAAAATATTTTATTTGTCAATATGCAAGGAATATTTTTATGATTAGATTTAACTTTTCTAATATTTTTACAGAACATTGTCCTATAAATTAATTCTAATAATTGGGAATTGCAAATAATTGCTTGCAAGGCTTAAAGAACTAATTAGAAATATATTAGAAACAATTAATACAATTAGTCATGCAAGCATTGTGATTGACTAAACCCCCTTCTTTTATACAGCACTATATATTCTTTAAAAAATCCAGGAAGGGAAATTGATCCTGTTGCAAGTAATACAGAGTATCTGTTTTACATGGAAAACCTAAAAACAAACTAATGCATTAGACACATATACAAACGTGTATAAAAATGACAGATAACATGCGATATGGGTGCCAATATAGATGACTAAGTTAACTATGAATGTGCCCCCGAAACAAAACTTTCCGCATAAAAGTGCCCCCAGACTGACATTTTACCATGCCTTACCTAATTCCTGGGGAAAACACTATATAGTCTAACGGTTAAGGCGATAATATGTCCTTATTCATAAAGGCTTTACCTGTGGACAAAAACACTCATATTTGTAAAAATGAGACCTCTTGCATTGTAACCAATTACTTTGCTAAATAATTTTCCAGTCAAAAGAAAAGGCATTGTATGCAAACGACAGATGTTATCCACTCCTTTACACAAATCAGGGCTCACTACACTTGAAAATAACAGGGAGACTCAGAGTCTCCCTCAGGGTAGCAACAGGGAGACTTCAGGGCATGACAGGGAGACTTCCAAGTCTACCAGAGAGACTGTGTTTTTTCCTCCAATTTGTCGCCTGTCGAGTAAATACCTGTTATATTGTGTCTTATAGTGTATACTATATATTCCTTTATTGTGTTTTATCCTGTATTGTTTGAGATTTTATCTACATTTACTCCATATCCTTCCATTTTAGTCATAATCTGAGATTTTGTCTCATTTGCATTTAATCAATATCCTTTGAGAATTTTTTTTCATTTTTCATGATGAGTCCTCATTTGAAATGTATGTGTTTCCCTGTCAATTATTCAACAAACATTCTTCTTTGCATGTACATGTAGTTTCTTTTTGTCATGTCGAAGAAAAAAATATTTTGATTTGTTATTATTTATTTTTTAAAGAATTCTTTTTTCTGAAAGACATTGAGTTAATTCTCGTTGCAACCAATCCACATAAAAAGTTAATTTTGTAATTAGTTTTTATCCACTTATTTTTTTCACAAAAAAAGTTTTCAAAAGACTGGGTAAAGATGGAATAAAAACAAAATAAATTGTGGTATTTTCTGGACAAACTTTTAAGAATATATTATATAATTATTATCGAAGTTCTGATTTGGTCTAAAGATTTAGTAAGAAAAAGCCTGCACAAATACACAATCCAAAAGAGTATTAGAACCAAAAAATCTCAAGATATTTCCATTGGGATATACCATTATATTTCAATTAGGATATAATATCCCAATAGGCATACAATACATGTATGTCAATTGGGGGTTAACTCCAACCTGATCAAGTGCCCCGCTATGGACAAAATATTACAATTATTAAACAGATTGTAAATGTAATCCCTTGTGGGATTCTGTGTCTGTAGCTATTATTTTTTACTTGGCCAAGTCAGGAAAATAGCATTTTTGGCCAACCAGACACTTGGTTGAAAAAGTCAGAAAAATAGCTTCGGACAGTGAACCCATGTTAGACCAAGTCAGAAAAATAGCTTTAGACACAGAATCCCAAAGGGGTGATTGTAAATTGTACAAAATTGTCATCACTCAAAAATAATTTAATGATCTTTACATGTTTATGCATAAATTATACACACAAAATTCGGATACTTACCACCAAATTGAAGATTTTCCATAATTTTAATAAGTAACAGTTAAAGGGTATTTCTATGGAACAAAACTGAAAGCAACGACATAAAATGATTTGGTTTCTTGTTTTAGGAAAATTTTTTTTTAATGTAAATTCTTATATTGAACCATTTATTATGTGGACACTCTCCTAAAAATCTAATTACAGAATTAAAATAATTTTAATAATAAATTTAATTTAAATTTATCAGATTCTGCAAAATGTTCTTTCCTGTCCTGCATGGGTAAAATAAGTCTAATTTTATAAATACATCATCATGTAATTATTACATATATACAGTTGAAATTGTTACAGATACATAAAGTGTATAGCTAGTGCATTAAAGGTATCCTGTACGACATTGATAGTAAATACTTATCAATAAATCTGATGCATTGTAAAATGAATATTGCCGAATGATGGAACAATATTTGCTTCTGTCAGCATGATTTGTATTCATTTCGTTGTGGCATTGAACAGAAGTGTGTACGGAATCTTATTTTTATGAAATTCTCAATAATTTTCACATTAAAATAGATAGTAGTCTGTTGGTTTTAATTGTTATATATTTTTTACAGAACAGATTATTACAGAATAATGAAATCAAAAACGGACAAAATGGGATTTACACCTGGTACAGCCTTAAATTTACTTATTACTGTGAGTGAACATGATTCTTTTATATTTTTAGTCCAAAGGATTTCTTTTACCTTTTTCTAAATTCAAAGAAAATACACGTAGATGTTAAGTGAAAACTAAACAGACAAAAAAAATTGAAAATCAAATCAAGTGAGGTTCATGACAGTAAAACGTTTTTAAATGTATAACAACTTGCACATTAATAAGAAGCCCTTATTAGGAAGTAAGTGAGATGAATAAAATTATCTCCCCTGGGAAGCTTGATAAGGGGAGATAACTGAATAGTGTTTCTCATTCAAACATACAGCAAACTTATTTGAAATAAACCGCCAATAACAGAAATGAAAATTATAAGGCCAAGTTAAGATTAACAAGATTTGTAACATTAGCACATTACTACCTTAAACAGTCCTTGAATTTTAAATTTTAGTTTAAATCTGTTAGCCAGTCGCAGTATATCGAATGATTCATTGATTGATTGATTGCTGTTTAACGCCATGCTGGTAGTATTGCAGCCAATATAATGGCGATCAAATGTTCCAAGTACAAGGCAGTATTATATAGAAAGTTCATGTATAAAGTTTATTTGGCGTCCCATGGTAAATTAGTGTTGTAAGTTAAAACATTAATTGTTCTTAGAAAGGTATAAATACATGGATGTAGTGCCACATGTTTTATCCTGTTCTAGACATTTAAAAAATATGAGAAGATGGCAACAGAGGATGAAAAACGCAGAGAGAAAATAGATGCACAAGAGAGAAGAAAACATGAAAAAGACAAAGAAAGACAGTTGAAAGAACAGTTAAAAAGTAAGAATGCTATAATGACATGATATAGTATTTTTAGCTCACCCGGCGTCCGTCCATCCGTCTGTAAACTTTTACATTTTCATCTTCTCCTCTGAAACCTCTGGACCTATTGAACTGAAACTTGGCCTGTAGCTTCTATGGAAGGTCCTTACAAAGTTTGCATAAATCATCCCGGTCTGTGAAACAAAATGGCCGCTATGAGCATTTACATGTTCTGATTGGTAGAAATTTTAAGATTTCTTCTCCTCTGAAACCCTAAAGCCAAATGAACTGATTTTTGGTATGGAGCATCTATGGAAGGTCCTTTACAAAGTTTGCATAAATCATCCCGGTCCATGAAACAAAATGGCCGTCATGAGCATTTACATGTTCTGATTGGTCGAAATTTAAAACTTCTTCTCCTCTGAAACCGTAAAGCCAAATGAACTCATTTGTAGTATGGAGCATCTATGGAAGGTCCTTTACAAACTTTATATTTTCTGATTGGTAAAAATTTAAAACTTCTCCTCTGAAACTGTTTGGTCAATGAAAATATACTTGGTATGAAGCATTTACAAAGTTTCCAGAAATCAATCTAGTCTGTCAAATCAAATCAAAAGTTTGTGACTTCCAGGTGAGCGATACAGGCTCAGCCCACTGAGTCTCTTGTTTAGATTCTCATCCTTGACAGATAATTTCTGGACCTTAACAATTTAAATTTCTTGACATAAGAATTTTGTATATATATGATTTCAAATCTTTCTGACTCCAATGAATTCATATACAAACTACCAATCTACATGTACCTCAGCTCAAAACTGAATGTGTTTTTGTGTTATTGTGCATCAAATGTGATTGTATTGTGGTATGAGCCTGTAGTTGTCGGTATTTACTTTTGTTCTATTGAACATATCCATATAATATTATACAAAGGTGGTTTCCAATAAGAAATACAGGTTGGGATTGATTTTGATGTAACTTTTTAAATTTTTGTCCGATTTTTATGATCCTTGATAAAAATTGAAAAACTTTTCAAGATCCTTTTTAGCTTTTTATTCTCATCATTTGGCGTTCGTCGTCTGTCGTCCACAATCCACATTTTAATCTTAAGTGTGTCCGGTGTCCCCGACCTTTGACCAAGATGGCGGCCAAGCAAAAAAAGAGGGTAAAAATTTTTTAAATCTTCTATGAAGCTACTATGCCAATCTTAGCCAAACTTTGCTGAAATGATCCTTGGGTAGTCCCTTTGCAAAATTGTATCCGATGGACATCTGACCAAGATGGCGCCCACTTAGTTTACCATAGGACCTTATGGGAAATTCATTTAAAAATCTTCTTGTAGGAAACTTCTGAGCCAAATGCAACAAAACTAAGCAGCAATGGTCCCTAGATGGTCATCTTTCAGAATTGTGTCTGATGAAATTGAGGATCAACCAAGATGGCCGCCACAGCCGAACTTAATTTAATGTAGGACCCTACGGGAAATTCATTTAAAAATCTTCTTGTCTGAAACTATTGAGCCAATTGCAACCAACCTTAGCAGCAATGGTCCATAGATTGTCCTCTTTCAGAATTGTGTCCGATGAACCAGACGATCAACCAAGTTGGCCACCACTGCCAAACTTAGCTTAACATAGGACATAATGGGAAATTCATTTAAAAATCTTCTTGTCTGAAACTACTGAGCCAATTGCAACCAAAGTTAGCAGCAATTGTCCTAAGATGGTCCTCTTTCAGAAATAAGTCCAATTGTCCGGACCATTAACCAAGATGGCTGCCACAGCGAAACTTAGTTTTACATGGGAACCTATGGGAAAATTCATTAAAAAAAACTCTTGTCTGAAACCACATGGCCAATTGGAACCAAACTTGGCAGAAATGGTTCCTAGGTGGTCCTCTTTCAGAATGTCAACAAAGATGGCCACTACACTGATCTAAGTCTAACATAGGACCCTATGGGAAAATTTATTAAATAATCTTCTTGACTGAAACAACTGAGCCAATTAGAACAAGAGTTGGCAGCAATGGTCCTTAGATTTTCATCTTTCAGAATTATGTTGGATGACCTGGATTGTCAACCGAGATGGCCGCCACAGCCAATCATAGTTTAACATTGGACCGTATTATAAAAAATCTTTTTGTCGGAAACTACCGAGAGGTTGGAACATAACTTAGCAGCAATGATCATTAGATGGTCCTCTTTCAGAATTATGTCTGTTGACCCTAACTATCAACCAAGATGGCCAACATGCACAACTGAACTTTTAACCCTGTGGGAACTGGTCGCTATATGTAATAGGCAATGCACTATCAGATGAGCAATACATGCTCGTGGGAGCATCTGGTTTATCTATAGATAGGTTTTGGTAGGTACATACCAGTCTGAAACTGGTCGCCTCACCTTGGACACAATTTTAGGCTTGAAATACATGCATGAGATTTTTCAGACAAATGTTGCCTGATCATTACTCTTTTCTTTTGACTTGCAATGTTGGGTATCAGATAATCTATATCCTGTGTCCATGTGCACACTCAAGGGAGACATTTAATGTGTCCACTCTTGTTGTGTGAAATTTGTTGATTTTTTATTAAAGTATAACGTCACCACAAACAAATGTGATGTTGCTGAATATGTGAAAGTTTTGCTTCCAAAAGTTAGAACCATGTTGACCTTTGGAATGTATCAGATTTTTATTTGATATGTACAGAACTGTAATAATCTCTGAAGTTTTTCATCGAAAAATCAGTTCCCAAGTATTTGAGATACACTACCTGGTAGTCTGTCAGATCTAAGGTTATGAATCGGAATGCAACTTGTGGGAACATGTGGTTGACTGTAGTATTAATCTTAAGGATTGCTAGTTCTCCTGCTGAAGGTCTCTGGGTTGTCTGGCTTCATCACCAAGTAAATATGGCTACCATTCAATATCCAGAGCTACCAAAAGTGGCATAAAACCACAATAAAACAAACCAGACTTAAAAAAAATTGTGTTTAGTCTCAAATTTTTATGTCTTTCAATGTTTTAACCATAGATTTTTTTTTGTAGATATGTCAGATACTGTTCCTCCACCTGCTGTAGAACAAGTTGAAGTAACCAGTTCTTCATCTACAAATGTTGACCCCTCAGCATCTTCTGAATCACAAGATCGACTTGGTAACCAGTCAGAGCCAAGTGATATCCAATCATCAGATATATCTAGTCCTAGAGAAATAACAGCTTGTAATGCAGTCGATCAGGCTCCAACAGATAGTAAAAACAAGGATTCAAGAACTTCTGGGGATTCAGAAGATGATCCAGAACTTGCAAGGTTTGATATTTTCATACTGACAGAGATATATAAATTCTACAACGATTGACCAGTTGATTATGAAATTTATCAACTCAAGATAATTAAATTTTCATTTTTAACTGCAAGGCTTGTCCGAGCAGTTTGAAAAAATGAAAATTTAATTATCGAGAGTGGATAAATTTCATAATTAACGCGACAAGAGTTTTAGAATATTTTTCTCTTAATGACAATGTAAAACTCCAAGAGGTCTTCCGAACGTTTTTTGGTGGGAAATTTCACAAATATTTATTATCCAATATGTGGTGATATCAGAAGTTATCAAACGGGTCAAGAGAAGTTTTATTATGTCAAATTTAAATTTTGAGGTTGGAAATTGCATTATCCTTACTATAAAAAAGACTAGCTAAACATGTTTGTCCAAAAATATTTGTGAACTGTGATGTTATTGTGATTTTTTTTCCTACACAAGGAGGGGGGGACTTTAAATTAATACCTCAAGAAAAATTTTCTACCTATTCCATGCTTATCCTTCTGGAAAACTCTTTCTTTTTGTAACACAGGTTCCAGAAAATGTAGGGCCAGCTGGAAATTTTTCCCACCAATCTATTGATCTTTATTATATACAGTGTATTCATTAAAAATAATTGCTTAATTTTAACCTGTAATAACAGCAAGAATCTGCTCTCATAAAATAATTTAGCATTAATTACAGTAACTGCTTTAAAGGGCACCTCTATATAGCAAATCACTGTCTATAATGGGCACTGTGAAAAAGTCCATGTTATGTTACAAAGCTTGTATAATTAACTTCTATATTATTGGCACTTTTCTTTGGGGGTTTATACACAGGTTTGGCTGTACAATATTGGAATCTAAAGGTATACCAGGGCTTAACCTGGAGGGCGATTTTGGCTAAGAAGTCGCCTTGAAGTGTTTCACTTCCCCCAAACTCTCGTCAAAAGCGAAATTGAAATCGCCCTGAAAACTGTCAAGTCGTCTGAACTCGTGTCAAAAGCGAAGTTTGAGTTGACTATAAATTCAATTTCTCGCCTGATCCTTTTCAGTGGTCGAAATCGCGAATATGACAGCCGTTATTTTAAGGAAATTCCGACCCGTGTAATGAAAATAAAGTCCATACTGCCATTTTTTTCAATCAATAAACAAAGGGAATTAATCCAATAAGAAAAAGATGGGTAAACATGGCCCGCTGACAACACAGACCACAGTAAATTGGACCGGGATAATTATTTAGATGACACGGACCGTAGTGACAAAGAGAAAAACCACGAGAAAGAAGTAATGATTAGATTTTATGAACTTCTTTATGTTGACTCTGTCATACACATTTTGTAGAAGTTTAGAAGGCATGCAGATTTAATTTGCCTTAACCCAGTTGAACTGTAAATCAGAGAATGGATCTGAATTTCTTTAAAAAAAACAACATTAAAAACATTAGAATAAGACTAGCTCTTTAAAAAAAAACATAATCATAGTGCTTTGGAATGCCGCATAATGACTTCTTGTCAGCCTCAAAAGGAGAAGTCACTTCTCCCTGTCAGTGTCTTCCAGGCCAAGCCCTGTATACTTATAATTTTTACATTCATTTTAAAGAAATAATTCATATAATTGACAATGTTCTATATAAGTAAATGGGTTTTTTCTAGTATTGAAATTGAAGATAATATTTTAATTTGGCAGTGACATCATTGGACAATATCTCTGTTTTTAGTGTCACTGTCATTGAATATAAACATCATTTAAAATTATATTTTTACACACCTTTTCTCTTAGGTGTAGTGGTGTTGTTGTTCACTTCTGTTATTGTAGAAATGAATATGGGAAAAAGTAATTATACATGCACTTTCAAAAAAAATATGCTAAATTAACAACAATGCAAATACAAATAAAAAGTGACTATAGTTAGATGTACGAATGCCATTTTTCATATCAGATGCTTTTTCAGGCCTCGCTTATATATAAAAATGACTTATAACCCCATTCTGTGCTCATTATTAGGGCCCTTCATTGGATGATGCGGGACCCTATAGTTTTCACTGTATCCGTCTGTCTATCCGTCAACAATTGTTGTTAGCACTCTCAATTTTACATTTCTCAACAGATTTCAATTTATATGGAAGGTGTATATGGGCAATACCTTAATCAATTTCAAAAGCGAGCGCTATCGGATAATTTTGGTGGGAGTTACTGCCCTTGGCTAAGTTTTAACGTATCAACTTCTTGTTAGTACTCCCAATTCTACATTTCTCAACAGACTTTAACCAGCTTTAATAATATGGAAGTGTATATTGATGATAACTTGATCAAGTTGAGAGGGCTCTTGTATAATTTTTATGGGAATAACTACCCTTGACATAGTTTTTCCCTATCAACTTCTTGTTAGTGCTCTTAATTCTACATTTTTTTATCCATTTAACCAAGTTTATGTGGAAGTTGTATATTGACAATGCCCTATTAGTCACTTGAAATATTTTTCTGTTATCTACAACAATATATATGCAACGGAGCCCTTTATGATGATCACATCACAGTATTCTAGATGTTTTGTCTATTTTCAGTCAGCAGGCAGTTTTTCAAGGTAATTCCGAAAGTTATAATGGTGCCATACGTGATAATTATTCCTGGTCACAGAGTATTACGGATTTAGATATACATGTCAAGGTTGGTTGGATATCTTATAAATCACAAAGCCAAGAAAAAACGAATACCTGTGTCTCTGCTAATGCGACTGAACCTATTTTTTGGTGTCTACCCTAAACGTTTTTTTTTTTATTTTTGTCGAGCCTGTATTTTACTTATAAATGGATTTAGTTTTTCTCCCACTTAACATTACATACTGTCTGCAGTTAATTACTTTAATTACTTTCTTAAACCATCCTAGATTATTACCAGACTTTGACAGAAGCTTGTTAATGATCAAAAGATAGTATCCAGAGGTAAATTTTGTAGTACTGTGGATTCTTTTATTTTTGTGGATACCACTTTTCATGGATTGAGAAAAAAGGGCATTTCGTGGGATATGTAAATTCGTGGATTGCTGGCTTAGAAAGAAATATAAAAAGTTGTTGAAATACTTAAATTCATGGCTTGGCACATAGATATCATGAAAATTCTGCAACAAAACGTGCCAATCAGACTTTGATATTGTACAGTAAAGTACTGATTTTTAGCACTTATTAAACAAAAGTCTAACAAACAGATTCTTTAAAATTGTAACGGAACAAAGCATGTCATGAATTTAACAAGTTTAACAAAATCCGTAATTATTTACTTCTTAGGTTAATCAGGTGTGAAATATATATTGACAAAATTGCAATTACTTGTCACCAAATATCACGAGGCATATGCATACATATTTTTATCCGATTACGATCAATAATTTCTGCTTTATTATCTTTTGACAAGATGTTTTTACTGTAATTTATGAGAAACTCTGTATTGTTTAGGCCTAATTAGGATTAATATTTTTCTTGTATGTTTGAATAAAAAAAACGGATCCCGAAGTGAATTCCGCGACAATTTACACAGTCAAAATATTTTTAAAGAAAATTGTTTGAGCGTTTATATGTTTACCAAAGACAAACACATTAAACACTGTTTCCTCTGCATGTGGATATTGCTGACTCATCATATGTCAGTATCCAAGTACATGCTGTAAAAACGCAATGGTTCATAGGTACATCAAAACTCTGTGCTTTCAAACTTTGAACAGTCATTTTATATTTAAATTTGTGGTTTACTGGCACCCACGAAAACCATGAAAATTGGTATACAACGAATAATAATGAATCCACAGTAATGTTTTTTTCCATTTTTCCGTATCTTACTTCTAAATGGACTTAGTTTTTCTCCCATTTAACATTACATTCTGTCTGCAGTTAAAGTTTTTAAAACATTAATCACTTTCTTAAACCATCCTTGATTTTTACCAAACTTGGACAGAAGCTTGTTCTTGATCAAAAAATGATATCCAGAGGAAAATTTTATAATAATGTTGATTTTTTTTTTTTATCTATTCCGATAAAATATACTGTGAAGATCACTTTTCCTTCTAACCATGAAGATGAATTATGCAGAAAATTCACTAGTATTCACATATCTGAATTACCTCCCTTATCAAAAGGGTATTTTACAAAAAATGTTACGTCAAGACATGTTCAACTGTTTTCTTTGCTTTATTTTGTTATATTCTAACAGATGCTAATGTTTGTAGTTTTAATAAAATATTTCCAGTGGATTTAATTTTGTGAGGTCTTTGTTTTTTTCTTGAACCATACGGATTGCAAGTTGTATTGAAGTATACGTTGGGACCATTTACCAACATTGGAAGTGTAAAGTTCAACTTATCAGTGTTATTTATGATCATCCATGTGTAATGGAAGATAGGTAAACAAGTTGTTTGTTCAGCAATTTTTTTCGTTATTAATGGTAACTTTTGAAATGTTTTGAGAAATATTGAATGGGATTAAAATTGTCTTTGTTATAAGCCTTATTTCGTTATAAAACATTTGTAATAAGACTACAAAAAAAACATTGTTTAAATAGCAATGGGACGGTGAATTTATCTTTCCTTCATTACAAGCCAGCTGTACACTATAAATGAACTCTACTTTAGCATGTTATCAGAAACGCATTCATTTTTATCCAAATAATTTGTAATATGAAGAAAGGATGTGGTAGGTTGATTCTTGACACCTGTGTCTTTTTTCAAACTGCAAGTGGTTTTTCGGGAATATCTCAATTGTATCTTTAAAATGACAGTTAAATGTACCGCTTAGGACAAGTTCATGGATCAGAAGAAGAAAAAGTAATACTGTGTTGGAATGTGACATTACCTTTTGTTTCTGATAATCGTAATAATTTATTGTCTTTTCAACTGCTGAAATGTCCAAAGTATTTAACGAGCCGATTTTTCAATTTCAGTGTGCATTTCACTGATGTTTGCATCATATTATGACGTCACCACAAACAAATGTGACGTGGCGGAATCTGTGCAAGTTTTGTTCCTGAAATTTTGATCCAATTTAAATACTTTTAAGATATACTGAATTGTTATTTTAAACGTACAGAATAGTGATGAAGTCTGGAGTTTTCCATCAATAAATCAGTTGCCAAAGTATATGTGAGACAGACAGTACATATATATATATATATATATGACAAATGTTAAGTAAATGAACAGAAATTGTTGTTGTTTTTCGTCATCATACAGTTACGGTGAGGCTTTAATTTACATGTAATTCAAAGAAAAACATTGCGCCGCATAGCAAGTTCCAGATTTATTTGCGTAGAATGCTGGTTTGATTAGAATTCTTTGCTAAAAGTAGGTTACATCATACCTGTTTTATTGAAGGATGCAGCTGTTTGGACAAATAACAGATTACATACAATGTAACAGGCAAAATAATCTAACAAATAAATGTCATACATTTAGATATGGACCATTTTTCATATAACTAAACTCAGACTGAAGACTATATGTATCATTATTTCAGATTCCCAAATATATAAAGAAAGGAAAAGATGTGAGAGTTTCAATTGATAAAACATACATTAAAGTGTCTCATAAAGACGAATCTGGGAATATTGTTGATTTAATGTATGGAGAGCTGTGCTGGGAAATCAACAAAGAGGAATCAATGTGGAATCTGGTACCAGGAGAACATATACTGGTTTGTACAATAAAAATTTAAGCAGTCTCTACATTTAATAGTAAATAAAGATCTATTGTTTAAACAAATATTATGTAAATATGCAAAGTTTTGTATGCATTTTTAACTGAATGTGAATCTTCATCAGTAGACAATGTTATAAGATTAGTTATGTGATACATGTATTTTAAGTCCCCTAGTGGCAAAGCCGAAGGGGACTATACTTTGCAGTCTGTCTGTCCATCATTCACACTACAGTTTTACGGACTTTTTTTGCAAACCCTTTAACTGAACTGATCTTATTTTTGAAATGTGAGATTATAATGATGAGCTACAGATCATGTTTGAGTTTTTATGCTGATTGGATAATTTTTATGAGATATTTTAAAAGTTAAAAATATAAATATTGGTCAAAATTAATAATAGAGTGGTAAGACATATTAATATTGCCCTTGGAAATAGAAATTGTTGACAAAATAATAGTTTTGCTGACATTTTGTGCAAACCCCTTTACCAACTGATCATATTTTTGGTATGTGAGCTTATAAATGATGAGCTAGAGATCAAGTTTGAGTTTCACAATGATCTGGTAATTATTGTGAGAGTTATTGCCCTTGGAAATTGGAATCGTTATCAAAATAAGCATTCTTTGTGTTTTCTCACAGCTTTATCTAGTAATACTCTCAGAATGCTTGTGTTTATTGAATGTAATATCCAAAAATAAAATGTTTTAATAATTTCTATCTCCATAACATTGCATTTTTAGCAATAAACACATAATGAATTTACTGTATACATCCTAAAAATCTTTTCATTAACCATGACATCAAAGCATAAAAACAATACTCTTATCTCTTCAATTTAAATAAATAATTTAAATATTATTAAAATTTGACAGATTTTCCATTTGTAAATATCAAAGAAACAATATGTTATATGAATATTTCCTGTGAAATATGCATAGCAAATGTACCTAAAAAGGAAATAACTTTATGAAGCATATGAGATATTTTGCTTGGACCTCCTTTAAGTTGAAAAGTTAAATTATATATTATTTTGATGAAAAAAAGTTTAAAAATATAGCCATATCATCTGTTGTAGTTGGAAACTTTTGATGTTTAGTCATCAAAACACCAAATCAGACCAATTGTTGTAAAATTCTTTCCATGATTTATTCGTATGAACTCGGTAGATAACTGTTTTTGTAAATCTTGAAGATAAATTTGGATAAGAAACAAGAGAGATGGTGGGAAGCTGTATTGACGACAGAACCAAAGATCAGCGTTAGAAAAATTGATGCGAGTAGACCCATGACAGATCTGGATGATGAGGCCCAGGCCAAGATAGAAGAGATGATGTTTAATGAGAGACAGAAAAAATTAGGTCTACCACAAACACATGAAAAGGTAGTAAGAACATGGTGGTCATTCTAACTTTCAGACTGCTGTTTATGTATGTTTTCATTCTCTTAGAACTGCAATTTGCTGGAGCTATTTTACATCTACAGATAAAACTGTTTTTATGCTCCATCCACAGATGTGGTTTGGCATATAATTTACCCTTGTCTGTCCATCTGATCGTACGTACATCCACCCACCGGTTTGGTTTATTTTTTATGCTTAGGTCCATTTCTCATACACCCATTGAAATACATCAATTATATTATATCACTAAAATTCTGTTGTTACACTGAACACTGTTTGCTAACATTTGGGTCATTTTGTCCTTTGTTTAATGCATGAGTGAGTCTTATCCCCATGTAGTATTGCATTTAATTTTATATCAATGATACTAGATCACTACATGTTGAAAAATAGATTTCTCCAACCTTTGGGTCATCATGGCCTACATTTCTTGCTTGAGTAACTGAGTTAAGATTTTGAATTTAGATCTGTTTCCCAGAAACTTATTGAGATATATCAATTACATCATTTCTCTTATATAGTACTACAAAAATCAGCAAAATTTGAGTCACTATGACCTACATTTTATGCTTGACTGGCTTTGGTTATGTTTTTGTATTCAGGTGTAGTTTTGAACAACCTTTTGTAATATATTTATATTTCACAGCTACATTCAACTTAAATAGTACAGAAAAATTACCAGTGACTGTAGTTAAAGTTTTGAAATTTAGTCCATTCCTAAAAAATCTGTAATGATGTGGCATGATATTATACAACAACAATAATCTTTTTTTAGTTCAGTACAGATCGGCAACAAATAAGTCAAACATGGCCGACATTCATGTTTTAGTGACTCCATTGAATTTAAGCCTCAGTAGCTTTGCATTCATTATTTTTCGTGTTTTACCAATTAATATATACCAGATATAAAGTGAAACTTTCATATATCTGAAATATTTCTCAAAATGATTTCCTATTATAAATAATAAATGAAAATTCTGTGTTAAGTGAGCTTACAGACACACGATCTCTATTACTTCCTAGATGGTTAAGAAACAATATATCCAATGCAAAGTACCGAAAGTGGTATAGAACCTCAATAAACCAGACCATACCATCTTTCATAATATATAGAATAGACAGTGGAAATGGGGAATGTGTCAGACAACAACCCGACCAAAGAGCAGAAAACAGCCCAAGGCTACCAATTTGTCTTCAACACATCGAGAAAATCCAGCACCCGAAGGCGGGCTTCAGCTGGCATCTTAACATTAATGCATACTAGTTCAGCAAAATGGACGGCACACAAAACTCTGAAACATGCAGATGAACCAAAATTAAAAAAACACACAAGACTAACAAAGGCTGGAGGTTCCTGACTTGGGACAGGTGCAAAAACGCAGTGAGTTAAACATGTTTTGTGTACAAATAGTTATTTTATTTCAGAAAGTACATGATGTATTGGCCAAAGCCTGGGATGCTGAAGGCTCACCATTCAAAGGACAAGATTTTGATCCTTCAAAGATCAGCGTAGGTCAAGGAGGGATGGTCACCATTAATGATAGTAATACTTCTACACAAAACTCTCAATAACTCTTTTTTTTTATTTTACTTCTTGTTTCTATGTAATTTGTGCAAAATATGTATGAGGTATTTGATAGATTTTGGCATTAAAGTGATTGAAATGCTTGATATTATTCTAAAAATTATTAATGAAATACAAAAGACAAGGAATGTTTTATTTGTGTCACTATCTTTTAAGTGAAAAATAATAATTCTAATACAGATTAGCTTTTTGCAGCAAAATGTGAATGTTTTTTTACATGTACTTTAGAGTAAACATTTTAATGAATCATATATTTAACCAAATCAGTCCTTGTACTGTTTAGTGAAAAATTCAAATTTTGTTCAAAGATTATTCGCTAATTGAGACAAAACCTTTTTAAACGAAGGTTTCATCTACCACGCCTGAATTTTGAGTGTCCATATGAGTAGTTTTGATAAAAACTAGCCGTGCTGGAGTATTGTTGACACGACGATCTGTTGAGGCAAAGTACCCCCAATCTGGAAATAGTTCCTATGAACTCAATACAATTTTAAATCAAGGTACAATGCATAGGGTTGCATGCAGTTATTCACTGAAAAATAATATATATATAGAAAGATAACTCTATCGAATAACAAATGGGTGTTGAAGAAAACTGTTTTGAGTCAAGCAAACTTTAGAGTATGAATATAAAAAAATACAGAAGTCCGAAAGCGAGGGAAATTCAATTTAATTTACAACCAAAATTGTCTGTAATATTGTTACCCGCTGGTGACAATCGGTAATTTTAATATTTTCAGTAATTTAATTACTTTCAGACCTCATCGAGTGTTCATTTCGTCATTCTTAACCATTTCAACCATTTACTGTATTAAAAATAGTTGTAATGAGAACGATTTTAAAATATATTTTATTGATTTGTTTTCTACCTGGAAATTATCTTTCGAAAAGAAATACGAAACAAGATCGGAATGGACTTGTGTATTCACATTTCTCTGAGGAATAAATTTGAAATATTTAAATGAAACGATTTTTCTTTTTAGAAAACAAATCCTTTTATTAGATATTAAAATGTTATGGTTATATATATTCTAACAAGACGAATGTCAACAAACGTTAAACATGTGCAGTAAAAATGATTTGTGAGATGCTCCAAAACTTTTGGTCACGTGTTGCGAATTTGTCAACAGAATGGCGGGTTGATTAGAGTTTGCTGCGTTTTCGACTTTGACATTAAAACAGCTATTTGAAGGAACAAGAAAGATCTTGTGCCAAAATTGTGGGGTCAAAAATGAAGACGGAACAAACAGTTTCTATTTTTTGGACGATTTTCCAATTGTACTAAACATTGTTGCATTTTGATGTAGGAAAAAAAAAATGAAGATGACTATGGGTAAGTATTGTAAAAGTCCAAACTGACGGTCAGCTGTCGTATTTATCCACCCTCTCAAACCCCCTAACATTCAAATAACTATGAAATGGTTGAGATCTCAACTCTAAACATATTTTGTTTCTCCTTGTAACAAGACGTGCATTCATGGTGTATGAGGGGTACCTAGGGTTGGTCTTTATATATTTGAAAACATCGAGATTCCCACTCTATAATTACTGTGGATTCATTTATTTTCGTGGATAGAGAAAAAAAGGAATTTCTTGGGATACGTAAATTCGTGGATTGCTGGCTTAGAAAAAAATATATAAAAAGTTGTTGAAATACTGAAATTCATGGCTTGGCATATTGTACAGTAAAGTACTGATTTTATAAAACAAAAAGTCTAACAAACAGATTCCTCAAATTTTGAACGGAACAAAGCTTGTCATGAATTTCACAAGATTAACAAAATCTGTAATTATGTACTTGTTAGATTAATCAGGTGTGAAATATATATTGAAAAAATTGCAATTACTTGTCACCAAATACCTCGGGGCATATACATCCATATTTTTAATCTGATTACGGTAATTTCAATAATTTCTGCTTTTTACTAGATGTTATTACTATAATTTATGAGAAAGTCTGTATTGTTTAGACTCATCATATGTCAGTATCCAAGTACATGCTGTAAAAACGCAATTGTTCAATGTTGTCTCGGGTAGATACATCAAACTTCCATGGTTTCAAACTTGAGTGCAGTTAAGCTCAAGTAAAAATATTATTTTTCGTTGGATATTTAAATTCGTGGTTTACTGGGACCCACGAAAATCATGAAAATTGCTATACAATGAATTTTAATGAATCTAGAGTATATATCTGAATTTTGAGTATCCTTTAATTTGTGAATTTTAGTTTCAGTACTTTTAGTATCTTCTTAAAGTTATGCAAAATGGTACAGAATTTTTTTTATAAAGGACCCAGTGAAAAATTATACATCTGTTTGTAATTGCAAATAAGTATGTCTGAAATAATTCATTTACTAGTACATCCATTTTTTTTAATTCGCGAAAAAAAATTAATTCCTCCTATTAAAAATCCTTTTTACAAATCAACTAAATATTAATGCCTGTTACAGTGGGATGTTAGCATCAGTGCTGGACAAAAGCACTTCATGCTATGTTTGTGCATTGTATCAAGGATCAGGAAATTTCTTCAGTATCTGCAGGATATTTCTCAGTTTGCAATTGTTTTTCAGCAAACTTCATCATTTTTTATGTTTTATGCATATGTGATCAGTTGGAGAAATATCTGATAATCCATGTGTGATTTGTTGTTCTCAATCCCTGATTGATCGATGGAATTCCTCTTCAATTTTTGTGTCGCCTGCGGGGCGCATAGTCGACACATAGGGATCACAGTTATCTTGCGTCTTGCGTCGTCATACTTTTCTTCTATCCTCAACTACTCATAAACCGCTCAAAGGAATTTGATGAAACTATCTCTGTGCATTAACCTTAAGTTGTGCATATATATTTCATTTTTATAAAATTTTAATATCTTTTGTAAAAACTGATGCCTGCAGGCGACACATGTCTTCCTTGGAAGACTCACACATTTTTGGCCTGTAGTATGGCCTTATAGTGTACCTATATAGCTATTTTGTGTAATTAACTCCTCTTACAGCTTTTAACTAAGATCTTTGACAATTTGCAGAATGTTTATGGACATATTGAAGATGTATATGAAGGATTATGATGGCATTTGAACAATTTTTTTCCAGATTTTCCTTTTTGTGGAACTTAAGTTATTGCCCCCTCCTAAATTTTTTTTATATCTTAGATGTCACAGTGATTTAGCTACTGATAATCATGGGTTGAATATTAAATATAGTCCTTTCTAGTATACACATTAACCTGGCCTGTTGATTCTTTGACACATTTCCAGACCCATTGTCTTGATGCTTTTCGAAGGTTACGTATTGCAAAGAAAATGAACTGCTGCTAACATCTGAAGAATTCTGTGTAAAGAACCTACAGCAGGGACAAAACATTCAGGATTCTTTGTGGATCAAGGTGACATATTTATATGTTTCGTCATATGAAAGATCTGTTTGTTTAGTTTAGTTGGGGTTTTATGCCGTTTTCAGCACATTTGGCTATTTCGCGGTGGCCATGTTTTATTGGTGGAGGAAGCCGGAGTACCCGGAGGGAACCACCGACCTTCGGTAGGAAAATTGGCAATCCTTGTCAATTTAGATCGGAGTCGAACACACCCTGCCACAGGTGAGATTCGAACTCGCAACCTCATTGTTGATAGGCTAGTGATCATTAGTAGTCATGACGAACTACCTAGACCACTTGGCCACCGAGGCCCCTATGAAAGATCTGAGATTATCAATATGGGGCTCAAGGAAAATTGTATATTACTATTGTTTATGTAAAAATTATTCAAGAATTAGAGAAACAAAATCTAACTTTGAGAGTGTTTGAATACAGTCTGGGTAGTTAAACCTTAAATTTCTTGCCAAGTCTCAAAAATTGAATATTTTACTATAGTGATTGCCCATGTACATGATGTAAGCTTTGTGTCGGTTATTGTGCAATCTGATCTTTATAATTATCTGTTATTCTGTTATTATTATTTCTTTTTTGTCTCTTTAAGTATGACATTATATTATTCTTTACATGTAGAACCGTTACAGTTATATATATATTCAAAAGTTCAATACAAAAATAAAATTGGCAAAATTAATTCAGGTAAAAAAAGACACCAATGATAATAATAAAGTTTATTACAAAACATATAACATATATTCATACAATATTTATACAATATTAGTGTACAAGAGAAGAATATAGATTGATTTTAAGATAAGCTAACTATAAAATGAATGCGTGATTGACATTTCTGTGTATATTTTAAAAAGCGTTAATTTTTTCAACAGAACTTAAACGAAGAAGTTATGAAGACAAGTGAAGTTATTACAATTTTTTAACCTAGTAATTGTTTTGAAAAAATCCACTTTAATAGTGTTTAATGGTTTTCACAGGGGTTGCGAATGCACGGAGAGTTACTACGAGCACTTTACGTATAGTTACGAGTACTTAACGAATACTTCTGTATAGTTTACGATTTAGGAAAGGTATAAAAATTGTCTCGCTGAAAGTCAGTTGTAGAATGATGATACACAGAGAATTGCATACTTTTTTGCAAAAAGCATAAGGACTCGTATATACTTGTAACTACCTCGCAACTATTCGTAACAACACGTATTAGGTCGTAATTTACACGTAAAAGCTTAGCTGAATCGTAGCATTCCTTAATATACTCTTAACAATCCATAAAAAGCTGGTAAAATGTTGTAACTTGTTCGTATTTTTCCGTGGTAGGAAAAAATCAGATATTTGCTGTAAACAATAAATACATCATAAAGGGCTCTTAATTACTTGTAACCACTCTTTAATCGCTCGTAAAGATGGCCAAATCGTAAGGATCCGTGTACGTTTACAAATTTGAGCTATACGTAAGAAAAATCCGTATATATGTGAAGGTAGCATAAAGTTTTCTATCAGCAAAGGTCGCGTATAGAGGCAATTTGGGTCAAATGCCAAGAATTGTGTATCACAAGTTTTGAAATATGGCCAAGAACGAAATTCAGAACCAAAACTATTCTACTGTCACATGCTCACGGCAACAACTTAGTTTTGGGTCTGAGTCTCCTTCCAGTTAAAGAAAAACCCTCTTGAAGACGTGAACCTGGCAACTTTGTGTTAAATCTGTCTCCTAAAGCGATATTAATTTCTTTTCCGTACAGGGATATTTCGGTCTGTTTTGTATAATTAATGTTAATTAAATTAATAGTATGCATATCACAGTGGTGCGGTGGGTATGGAATTTTTAAAAATTTAAATCACCCAAAAGTCACATGGAATATTAATGGCTCGTTTAAAAGCCTTACATATATACTTAAAGACAACATTGTGGAGAATTTTCAAAATTGTCCCAAATTTACGAACATTGAGGTTAAAGGTAACATCATTAACAATACAGAATTGGCCATTTCTTTTTTTAAATGTGACTGACTTATATAACATGGACGAATTAAACAAAATTCAGAGCGTACAACGATAAATGTATCCACCGACTTCAATGTATAAGCATTATATCCTTTCTATGACGTGTGATGCAGCATCATTCTTATTAATGTGATTTCAGAGGTCACCTTTTGTGCTTTCGGGTATGGTGTATTTTAATTTAAGCTGACTGTGACACGTAACGCATGTATAATAAAATATGTTTGTGCTCCATTTGATCTGAGAAGCTGTGTGCTAAGTTTGAATTAATGTGTTATAATTCAAACTTATATTTGTTTTATCTTGATGTTGTTTTGCAACTTTTTAGACGTTTTTTTGTTGTTTTTTTTTTTTTTTTTTTTGGTTTGCAATTTATTATCGGCCCAACATCGAATAAGTTCGAACGTTGGTTATTACTTTAGACGTGTGTATATATATATATTACAAAAACTCTAAAAGTTTGTTCCTAACGTTTGGGCCATACGCACTTCTTCAACGGAAGTTTATAGCATACTGTGACGTTATACAAAACTCGTAATAAAAACCAGTGTACTATATAATATAGTGCAACCTTCAATATGCAGGCGTCACACTGTCCCGAAATTGACCCCAGATGGACACACGGTAAAGGAAATGTTCAAATTCGGATCTGATCATAAAACATTGGGCCATTTGTGAGGACACCTTGAGCCCTCGCATGACTGCCGGTTGAGTTTCAAAGGCTCCAGCTGCAACTTTGTGGCTTGAGCTTTGTGGGCGGTGGCAAAATCTTTGGCATGCCAAAAAATTGCCGAAAGACTTGCGAAGGTTCATTTTAGTGTTGAAATCGTGTATCCATTTTGCCCTTCGTAAGGCCATTGTGAGGGCATCTTGTAAAATCATGACATCTTCATCTTTACTACGTGTGATCATCGGTGCCATCGAGCATTTTTCGCCCGACAAAGACAATACGAAGGAAACGAGAAGCTGCACGATTGTCTTAATGAGGCAACATGACTACGTGAAGACCTCGCAATGTCGTCGGGTAGCCATCGTATTATAGTACGATGACATCGAGATAGGACCACGGTGTCGGCGAAGACAGCCAAATGTGAGTAACTCAAGCGTTTCACATGTGTCGTGGTAAACTAATTAATAAAATTAACATCTTTTTGATGCCTTCATGTGTGGTTCGGGTGAAAACATGTGACCTTCTGTAGGTATCGCACTTGCTTTTGCTGTTGATTTGCTGTTGACCAAGTTCGGGGCCATCTTCGTGCGAAATTCAAAATTCCATATTCGTATGGGCATCTCATGTCAATATCGGGACGGTGGGACACCTGCATTATAAATAATGACGTGTAAAATAATTATAATATAAAATATTAAGATTCAGCCAGCCTTAAGGGCTTGTGATGCAGTTAACTAGATAATAAAACGTATCACAAAATACCGAATAAATTTGATGCACTGTATGGCCATTTCTTTGACTGACAACTCATCAGCAGTGCTCGAGATCAAAATATTGGAAAACCGGTTAAAGATATCATGATGAATTAATAAGCACAACCATCAAAAATCAAAACAATTAAAACAAACCCGTATCAAAACTCAGCTAAGGGTTACCTCTGCATCAAAATGAAGGGCCTTAGAAATTTCTAGAATTTTTGTCAAAATTTAAACGGAACATTTGAAGGCATTTGAGTAATGAATCGTGCCAAGAACAAAAGTTTTGTATATGTATCTTAGTCGACACCTTCTACACTGATGTATGTTGATAACAAAAGATCCTAGCTTTATATAGAGAGCAACCTCCCTCAGTTGCTAATTCGTCTACTGCGACCCTGTAGTCTACTATCTCTGAAATCTTTAGTCTGAGATAGCGATAGTGTTCTGTATATTCCACAGTGTCGGATCCATGTTTAAATTCATAACCACAACGTGTTTTCGAAGCTTTTCTCACGTCAATTTGTTTATTCAATATTATTCTAAGTCGCCATCTCATTGACTGGGAGTGTATTTTGTTTCTGTAACCCCTCCTGCAAATCTGATATATCGTCAGCATAAAGCAGTGTACTTAAAGAGAGTATTCAACGTCCAATTTCACTCCGCACTCTAGCGTATTTATTTCTGGAACAGGGTCATTAATGAAAAGGGCGAAGAGTGTGGGAGGAAGACACACTCCTTTTTGTATAGAGAATTAGTCCGTTTTTCATTGCATTGATCCTTATACAACATTTCAAATTTGTGTTCTTCGAGGAAAAGACCTTGTATCCCATACGACGTTAGTTTGTGACAGAAAAACATGATCGACAGAGTCGAACGCAGTCGAAAAGTCAACGAAACATAAGAATGTGTCGTGTTTGAAGAGAAATGATTGTATGTTTATACGCATCCATCTCGGCGCCGCTACTATGACGTTTCGGCATTATGACATGGGGTTTCATTGTAAAAATTTTGCTAGTTTCCAAAACTTCGACGCACAGTAAAAGGTTGTTATATATTAAAACGTCAAGTTTATCTAAGTGAAATATATGGGTTAAACGATATTTGATATCTCGAAAATTTCAACTGTGTACCTAACGAGCAAACCAAAAAAAAAAACACAATCCGTTTGACAGACTAGCCCGCGAAAACAAATGAACAACCACAACCACAACAAATAAACATTAAAAAGTATAAAAAATAATGAACAACACGAACTCCTATAAAACCAGGAGTCAGTGGCAACAGGTGCAACGCCTTTTCCCTGGAAAAATAATGGATGAAAAATAACTTGAATGTTGATTTGCATATGATTCTGAAAACACCATGGATGAAGCATTTGGGGAGTTCGGGGATAGCAGTCGTTTCCGACTGACTCCATTTAGTTCTTGTTTAAAATAGATTTTACCGATAAATAACAAATTATTCCGTCTTTCCGGTTTTAACATTTGTCACCCGTGTAATAAGTTTAATTCCTTATTTGACCACAACAATCAGCTATTGGATACCAGTGCTCCAAATCAGAAATATGTGCATCCTTAATGTACAGTTAGAATTTTACTATACATGAGTAATTAACTATTAGTTCCCTGTGAATAGTTGATATCGATACTATATGACAGAGTGACAGAAATCATTGAAGCATCGTCGGTTACGATATTTAAACCTATAAAAGTTTCTGTTCGTTTTCTGAAATAATCGGAAACAAGCATCAATGACATTGATAAATAACGATACGATAACGCTTGAAAAAATACTTCAATGTCATAAAATAGCAGTAATAAGTAAATTGATTGGTTATGGCTACAATCAACTTTGGTTTATTAGACGAAAAAAAAGCAGAATTAAATATGCGATCACTTCAATTCTTTTAGTTTGCAAAAATTTTTAACGATTGAAAAAATATAGCTTAGCCGAGCCTCGTTTGTTTCAGTGGTGGCTTCAAATACATAAACTGTTATTAGTATGAAATACATATTTTACGTACTATTGACATTGAATTATTCCCAGGTAACAACTTTTTTTCAGAGGTATATGGAGAGAGCCAGGAAGACATTCAGATGCAGGAAGGAGCGAAGGTTTTGTTGATGTTGTGAATATTAAGAAATGTGTGCAACATATGGCACCGGGATGTTAATTTTTCTGCTATCAGCAAGTTGTTGAAAATCTTCATAATATTGTTGACAATACCGAATTAAATGTTCTTTCTAACATAGAGTTTTTTTGAACATTTTAAAAAGAAATGATATTCATCATCTACGTTGGACATTTCTTTCACATAGTATTTGTATTTCCCTCTTTCTTTTTCTAAAAAAAGGATCACGTATTCTAATTTTGCATATAAATGTTCTCTACTATGAATTATGTAGTTTACTAAAATAAGGTTCTATTTCATATTATTTTTTTAAATTTACTATAGAGAAATAATTAATTTGTATTATCAATAGAATTTAGTTCATGCCAATTAGATCTGGAACAGTACTTATCCTATTCTTTAAGCCTTTTATGATAATTTTTACTTCAAAAACAGTAAAGGGTTTGCCGTTCAATGTTTTAGATATTTTTTTCTCAAATATTCAATTGTAGATTTGATATAATTTTCGAATGACTTGTCATAAACAGTAGGTTCACACCGATTTTTGAAATGATGTATTAAATCTATAGGAAGCTCATTTTCTCTTTCATTCTTATTAATTTCTTTTAATACCTTCCATAACCCACTTTCGTTGGGTTCCAATTTTCTATTTTATATGAAGGATTCTTTCTTTCACTCTGTTTGCCTTACAAACTTTTTTAGTGCGCAGCTTTTGGCGGATCTGTTCTTTTTTCATGTGAGACTACTGCATCGGAAAGAAAATAAACTAGCCCATTCCTTTAATTTCAGTTTCCGCTATACAGTGGGTGTAACCCGTCTATCCTAGTGAACCTGAAATCAAAGAGCCCACAGACACACCTACTTCTGCTTCATATCTATACTTGACTGTACATAGATAATAATGGGCGATTGAAATCAAAACTTTATGTCAAACGTGAGGATTCCAATTTAGCGACGGCCACTTTTTATTGGTGGAGTAAGCCGTAGTACCCGGAGAGAACCACATTCCTTCGGTAGGAAAATTGGCAAAACTTTTCCATTCTGGGCAGTAACATACATTTTACATGTACCAAGGTCTCCAGCCTATGGCGTGTGCATTTTACAGTTGATTCGTTACTACCATGCATGTGATATATACGACGACTTTCTCGAAAGGTCGACATTGCTGTCATATAAACTTACAAGACAGGGCTGTGTTCAGTATCTGTTAATTTTATCACTCATGTATGAGACTAGATACATGTATCGTCAGTTGGATTTCATGTCCTTCTGGACTTGAATTGACACCTGTCGGGACTTGACACTTAAATGACTTTTACTGACTGGCAATGTGACGGGCGGCGTTAACGGAGCAGGACATGCTTACCCTTCCGGAGCATCTGATATCACCCTCGGTTTTTTAGTGGAAGTTCACATTGCCAGCGCTTTATTTTTAGAGCTATCTTGTTCTAATTATGTTTAATTTATTATTTTTTTTATTTAAATATTTTCAGTATCATCGGCGTCATTACAAATCAATACTGCATCATCTAAGGGCAAATTCACCAAAATTTGACAAAAAAATTGTAATTAAAACTATTAAGATTCACTTGTGTTTTATCTTTTTATTCAAAATTTAAAAAAATCAAAACTACTAATTGTAAATTTGTATAGCCTTAATAATACTACTTTTGTGTATAAAGGGAAATAACTTTAGTTCACTTTTATGGCCTAAAGAACCTCTGTTGCTAACACAAACCGACCTCTATTATGATTAAGACACCGAGAAATTTAAAAATCAATATATCTTTACTATATCAATTTATAAAAACTATCAATAACAGAAATTTTTTCCCACCTAATATCTAATATACATTTATTTTATATTTTCTACATTGTATATAACAAAAATCTACAGTGTACTTTACAGAGTTGCTCTAGATTCATAATAGAAGGAGAAAGTTACGAGCTTACGTAACCATTATTCGGACAGAAGTAGTGTGAAAAGGCCGATTCTACACCTCCCCATTTCAAGGGTGAATCCTGCATAAGGGCCCCAATTATCTCTAGGGTAAATACAAATATGGCTTTCTTATACAATGCTAGAGACGGTAATGAAGAGCTTACCCCAGCTCCCAGATATATATAAAGGGATGGCATCCAATAGTGATATCATGGATCGGTTTGAAGATTTCTTCCTGGAGAATCAGCGCTACCTGGAGGAAAGCGCCCCAGCCCCAACTCCCAGAAAGCAACAGTGTTGCAGCAACCCCCAGATGGTAGCTATGGACTACACATGTATACCAACATATTGAGCATGCTCTGGGTGAAGAACCCACGATCTGCAGAGCCCCACTAAAGAGGAAAAGGGGCAGTTCTTCAATAGCAAACCTGGAAAGTATGGGCTGTGCTGGAGACACAGCAAACAGCCACGCCAGCAGGAGGATGAGGACAACACCCCAATCGAAGGTAAGATCGTGGCGAAAGAGACCATGAAGGAACTCCGACAAATCGCGAAGAAGGAGGTACAGCAGGCTCTCCAAAGAGAAGTTGGTGAAGCTCATTGAGGACAAAACCGCCCATAAATGTGCCCGAGAAGAGGTCTTCACCAAGAAGGAGCTAAAGACCATCGCCAAAAGACGTGCTATCTCCAAGTACTCCCGACTAGGGAGAGTCGAACTGACAAAATTGGTGAGGAAGGACATCGAAAATACCGCCGTCGAAGATGGAATCGACCAGCGCGATGCATTGAAAGGTGTCTTTGGCACAGTCACCATTGAACCACTCAAGCAGCATGATTTGGAAACATTTTTCCAGGTAACTCGGGACACCATCTGGGTTTTTTGGGTTCCCTCGCCCAAAAGAAGGGGTTGAAGGTGCAGCTAGTGCTGAAAGAGGAGTTGGTCAAAACAAACCTCGCGACCGGGGAGAACACATATGTATATCCCTTCATTAGATCAACGGTGGTAACGATCACCTCATCAACAGACCTTGACTTCGAGATTGCGGTCATGGTGGAGAAGGTCAAGGAGAATATGGCCAGGCACATGCGTGAGGTAGTGGATGGACCTTTGGCCAAATCGAGCAGCTAGAAATCCACCTGAACAAGTTCAAACCCATCTTGTCAAGAAAAAGGCGATGATGAACGTGCGAAACGAGGATGATCGTTGTTTCCAGTAGACGGTGCTAGCGGCTTTGCATCAAGACGAGGTTGATAAGAATAATGCATATCGACTGAACCAGTACAAGAAATGGGAAGATGAGCTCAAGTTCGACGGCATTGAGTTCCAAGTGTCACTCAAGGCAATCGATAAATTCGAGAGGCAGAATGAGACCTCAACATTAACGTCTTTAGTTACGACGGCATGAAGAAAGGCGAGGATGAAGAGGAAGATCTCCAACTATTTCCCCTGAGGATATCGCAGAACACCGGCACGAGGCACGTAGACCTGCTGTTCTTGACCAGAGACGACAAACAACACTACTACTGGATTAAGAGCCTATCGCAACTGTTGAGCTCACAAGTCACACAGCATGTTGCCACAGGTGCCTGTGTCACTTTTCAAGGCAGGACATCCTGGACGAACATATGGAACCAGAAGAAGGCAGTCAAAATCGAGATCCCGGAAGACGGAACCTTCATCAGCTTCCGAAACCGCGAACGTCAGATGAGGGTTCCATTTACCATCTACGCAGACCTCGAGTGCTTCACAGAAAAGATGGACACCTGCCAACACGATTCATCGCGGGCCTACACGAAGGCATACCATCTACGCGGACTTCGATGGCTTCACAGAAAAGAGGGATACCTGCCAACCCGATTCACCGCGGTCCTACACGAAGGCATACCAACAACATCGACCATCCGGTTTGATGCCAGGCAGTCCACTAAATACCTGACCTACCTGGACGCCAACAACTTAGTACAATCCCTACCCAGGGAAGACTTTACATGGGTGGAACCAGAGGAGATCGAGGACATCTTGATTTATTCCGACGACCAAGAATATGGAATGTGACCTGGAGTACTTCCAAGAGCTCCACGATGATCACAACGACTACCCTCTCGCACCAGAGAATATGGAGATCGATGGGGTGCGCAAACTGGGTACCTCATCTGAACAACCGTACCAAGTACACCCTCCACTATCGAAACCTCTGAGAAGGACTTTTTCAAGCTGATGAACAACTCAGTGTTCGGCAAGACCATGAAGAACATCCGCAAGAGAGTGGACGTCCGGCCAGTCAACAACGAAAAGCAGGCATTGAAGCTCGTGGTCAAATCCCACTTCGATTGACGGTACATGTTTACCGAGAATCTGGCAGCCGTCCATATGAAGAAGACCAAGCTCAAGTTCGACAAGCCCGTCTACTTGGGAACATGCACCCTAGACATCTCGAAGATCCTGATGTTTGACTTCCACTACGGTTTCATGCGGAATATGTACGGCGACAACGTCAGGCTGCTGTTCACCGACACCGACAGCTTGGCCTATGAGATCCAGACCGAGGATTTCTAAAAGGATATCGGTCCCAACGTTCAGGAGAAATTCGACACCTCGAACTACCCGGCAGACCACCCCTCCGGAATTCCAGTCGGCGTGAACAAGAAAGTATTCGGTATGTTCAAGGACGAGTGCGGTGGCAAGAGCATGACCGACTTCGTGGGACTCCGGTCAAAGTTATGCGCCTACAAGATGGATGACGGTACCACCACCAAGAAAGCGAAGGGAGTAGCGAAGACTAGCATCAAGCGAAACATCACCTTCGACGAGTACAAGAGGTGCCTTACAACACAGTTTACAAGTCGATGAATATCTTCCACAGCTATCTCCACCAGGTCTACACCCAGGAGATAAACAAGGTCGCCCTCTCTGCCAAGGACACCAAGCAACACATCCTGCCACACGAAATCAGTACCCTTGCGCACGGCCACTACCGAATATAAATAAATGAGCAGCATATGGGTGCACAATCTAGTCCTCCCCAACAAACCCCTCTCAAAGGCCGAGCTCGAGCACCCTGCGACCACCTTGAATATTCCAAACTTCCGTGGCGCGGTCATGCGCGATACCCTATTACCCAAGGCGTGGCACACCGAACGTGGCATCTTGAACCACGACAGCGGGGAGGGTCGCGGAACACATTGGACGTGTTGGTACAAGCGCGGACCGACAAAGTATTACTTTGACTCGACGAGATGATGGACTACTTGCAGCTCGAGATCCGATACAACATCGATGAACTGCAGAAGCGTGGGAACGTGGTGTGTGGACACTTTTGCCTGTGTGTGTTGAAGATGCTGGCGACAGGAAAGTCGCTGGAGGATGCAGTCTACTTACTCTAAATATATGGACAAGTATGGATCTCATGCAAGGAAACGCTTGTTTCAGGACCTCGACATGAACGACAATCGCATCTAGCCTGGGAAACCCCCGGGAGAGCTCGAACGCCGTGACAAAACGCTGGGTCAACCATATAGACATGCAAAAGTATCACATACGCAACCTCCCACTGCCCCAAGAGGATGGTGATCCGGCGATAATGCTGGAAGAGAGGATTGCAACCGTCGGGGAGAGTCTCGATAGTCTGAGTGTTTTTGGAACTGAAGCACGCGGTCCACTCGATTGATTGGTTTTGACCAAGCCTTCGTAATACCATCAGCATTCAATCGCTTGCTAAGTTTGGTCCCCGGCCCTTTGGTGTTGTGTCCGGGCAGATGCATTTCCATGGGAATCGGTTGATTAGCTTGTTCATGAACACGGTGGCGGTGGTAGCAACAAACAGACTTTTTGTGCCGCAAACGGTATAGGTTCCAATCTTTC
This sequence comes from Mytilisepta virgata, assembly GCA_028015205.1. Taxonomy (NCBI): domain Eukaryota; kingdom Metazoa; phylum Mollusca; class Bivalvia; order Mytilida; family Mytilidae; genus Mytilisepta; species Mytilisepta virgata. The sequence continues at coordinate 77,154,811 of CM051521.1, forward strand.
GCCGCCGCCCGTTGGTCGTCACTACCTCGCCGGGGTTCACTGTGTCCGTCTTCCTACGAAATTTCACACAGAAGATCATTGGTTTATTTAAATAAATGAACGTTGAAGACATTTCCTACAGTGACAATGCCTCCACTAGGAGCAATCACTACCTACTGCCGCAGCGGTCAATCCGGGGTCTGATCATCGGGAAGTCAGACTGTGGCAAGACGACACGGCTCAACAACCAACTCCTGCGCGATGGATGGCTGGACTACGATCGACTGTATGTCTTCGGAAAATCGCTCCACCAACCCATCTTCCGTTGGGAAAAGGGTTCTCGAAGGAAGACACCCGAGACCTCTGCAGGGTATGGGCAAGTTACCATACTCATTGATCGATGTGGTTGATGCCTTGCCGCCGCTCCGACACCGAATGGTATCAACACCTTCTTCTTTGAACAAGGGGATGATGTGCCAGACCCACCGGAGCTCGTCCCAACCCGCAAAAATCTCATGGTGTTCGACGACTTGATGCTGAGCAAGCAGAACACGTGTGAGGACTACTACGTGCGCGGCCGCCACAACAACGTCGACTGCTTCTATCTATGCCAGAACTACTTTAAACTGCCCCGCCAGTCGATCCGGGGGAACTCCTACTTCATCTGCCTCTTCCAGCAGGATGCTAAAAACCTTGACCACATCCGTCGGGACCACTGCAACAATCTCCTCAAGGAGCAGTTCGACGCCCTGTGTAACCGTTGCTTGTCCGAGACCCAAGGGTTCATGACCATCGACTTCACCAGCCCCAAGGCGAGTGGAAAGTACCGACGCAATTTGGATGAGTTCTAACGAGTATAAGATAAATGATGCGATACCCATTCTTGATGAACCAGATCGATCTGGATGAAGGCAGGTCAGTCGACATCACAAACGAAAAGGAATACCTCCTGCATTTGCACTTCAAACCGAGCAGCTGCCCACGCTGGCTGGATAGGTGAGACGGGTGCTCTGCAGACCACTATTTCGGTGCGAGAAGGAAATCAAAGTTCTCAGCGATATTTGCTTCCCCTGAATTCGCCGACAGCTAGGGGTATACGGAGAATGCAAGTGCTCATGCAGACATAGCTTTGAGGATAGCTTCTGCAACAAGTGTCGGCTCCAGATCATTGGTCCATCGATCACGACGGGGGTGATGTCGACGCATGGAACACCGGCCGCCAGTATTGTGCGGTAAGACGTCCCCCACAGCCCAATGCCCCTCGTGGTCATCAGTGCACACACCCATGCCAACCGCGTCAACACAAATGCAAAAGATACATGAACCTTTCCATCGACCCGTGTCAACTTCCTCCACGCTGGCAGGCAATATTCAAACGCTAGGGGGTGTTCGTTCAAACGCTGGGAGGGGGGTTCCAGTAAACGCTTGGGGGCGTTCGGTGCAACGCTTAGGGGCGTTCGTTCAAACTAAATCAAACGCTTAGGGGCGTTTCATAGCGTTCTTTGTTATAAATAAATGACGTTCATCAAGATCACTGATCCCAAGCAGCGCGAGGCGCTCGCTAAGGAGTTGCATGAAACTAAGCGGAACATCCAAGCCAAAAACATGCAACACCACCTTAACAAGATCTCTCCAAGCTGTTTAAACCCGTGTTTGAGGCTCAGATGGAAGCGGCTTCGCAAATCACTAAAACGATAGAAGAGATGCCCACGACGATGCCAGCGCTACCACCACCCGCTGAGTTCGCCAAACCATTGCCTATTGAACCACCCACAGACACCGTCCTTGGACCCCAAGTGGACTTCAATGTCGAAAAAAGCATCAATACCGTGTTGGGAGTTGAGCGTCAAATCTAAACTTTCAACAGAACCCCGAACGATTACACAGAGAGTGAACACATCGTGAACATCATCAACACCAACAGCATCCTGGTGAACAGCGACATGATCCATGGAAGCTACGTGAACGGGACCCAGCAGTCCACAATCTACAGTTTCTCTCCCGCAGTCGACCTGATCATGAAGATCATTCAAACCCCCAAGAATTTGGTGAACTTACCCATGACCTTGAGAACCATCAAACGCATGCAAACGTACTTTACCGACCAAGACGGTGACTCCATTGATCTCCGCGAATCAATGATCTCCATTGATTCGCTTCCATCTTCGTGAAGTATAAATAAAATGGCTTATCATGAATACGGTTTGAATTTGACGAAAGGTCAAGCTAATAAACTACAACTGGCTGCCAAGAAAGGGTGTCCGGTTACCATTCGTTTGTCCCACGCAAACCTGAAAGGCGAACACAAGATGTTGCTCACCGCCCGCCAGGTTCAAAAGATTAGCATCCACTTCTACCACCTCCAGGATTTTGTAGGTCACCCGGTTGGGAGTTCCTTCCATTTCATCGTTTCCAAGCTCTGGTCCTTCGCCTTTTCCTGGAAGACGTCTTCGCTGATAAGTCGTCGTCTTCCTGTCCCATCCTAGCACTTCTCAACTCTTCCATATTTTGTACGAAAGCCATACTTGTATTTACCCTAGGGGTAATTGGTACACAGTCCGTTTGTATTTTACGTTTGGGGTTGGGGCCCTTATGCAGGATTTACCCTTGAAATAGGGAGTTGGTGTAGAATCGGCCTTTTTACACTACTGACAGATGCAAATTCATGAAACAATACAATCAATGAAAGGAACTCGAAATAAGTCATTTAATTTGTATTAATTCGTCTGCATGTATGGAAATTCTAGTTGGCCAGTGGACGCAGTTTTCTGCTTGAAAGGTTTTAACGTTATACAAAATACATTTACATCTTTTTAAGGAATCATTTTAAAGCATATAAATTATATCAACGCTTTGCAAAATATATTCACAAAACGTAATGCGAGTTCAGAGTATAACTTATCTTTTATTTTGAATACCAAAAACTAATATGTAAATGAAGATCACACACATATCATTTAGGCAGGCACAAGCAAGACGATGCACAATGGCACTAAATTGCGACAAATACTAAAACATGTATCAATTTAAAGGTTAAAGTTTAAAGTTTAAGTGTTATAGATATGTAGTTCAAACAGAATGTGTACTATATTTAATAGAAATAAATCAGTTCTTTTTATACCACTATCAGATATATTTATATATCTAGATCTTCTAGATCTTGATAATTTTTATAAAACCAATGATTATTTGTACTTTAACATATTTAAAGCAGTGATGACAGAAAGTACTGAAGCATGATGAATTTATTTATAAGCCATCATATTGATGCATTGTTACCTTGTCTGAATTGGAATCTAGCCCAGTTCTAAAGCTATAGTCAAACACGACATTGATACCATCAAATCACTGTATCGATAAATACGTCATATTTACAATATAATTACAAGAATAATTGAAAAAAAAATCATGTATAAACAGCGTTTATCATTTACTGATTGTAATTTGATTTGAAACAAACGTAAATGATGGTAAGTAACTTTGATGTTTTTTTTTTAACTTCTTTTTTGAAAAAGATGCATTGTTAAGTAAATTTGCAACATATGTATTTCTCTTCTTTTTTTCAAAGAGGTGTATTCTTATAAAATGATTAATTTCCTATTTTAATAAAACTTATGTCAAAAATAATCAGGGTATAATTACACAATACCAAGTTTAGTATTATGTATTAAAAAATCTTGGTTGCCATAAGCTCCACCCACTATACTTAAGTGGTATGCATAGAATTTCCTAAACTAAGAAAATACTCAAATTTTCATTTTAGTGTCAGGTTCGTAGAACGGAATCATTTTGAGCTGACGAAATATTACGGTCAGCTATATTTGAGGCTTGCAGGTAGACGATAATCATTTTCAAGACATAATCAACAAAACAACATGTATCATTTAATTCCTCCAAGCATTTAAAAATTCTGAGACAAACACGACTTATACAGAAGAACAGACCGATTGGTGGATAAACAAAGTGATTTCTAATATCCTACCTAAATTTCGTTCACGGGGAGGGGGTTATAAGGATTCTTTTCAATACTTAAATGCCACGGAGGTCTTTTGGCATTGTGCTCGCCTTGTATGTAGAAAGTCCAGGGTTCACTCCGTACGTTGCTTGGTCAAACCAAAGACATTAAAATTGGGTTTGTGCGGCTCTCTTCATCTTGAGTAAGAGCAAAAAACTGGTCAGTATAATATACCCAGGTATAGTGATATGTCCTCCTGTGGGATGTTACCTAATGACCTAGCACGTAAAAATCGGCCTAAGCGTGTATGTGTAGTACAAATCATGGTCCATAATCATACCATATCAACATTTTCTCGTCTATGCACTAATTATCGGCAAAGGAATACCAAAGCGACAATACAGTTGGAAAAGTCGGTAAATTCGAAATCCAAACAAAAGACAAAGTCATGAGAATGGAACACAACAAACAAAGGCCAACTGAATATATGTGTAACTAAAGGAATAAAAAAGATATAATAAACTTAAAAAAAGGAGAACAAGCCAGAACAGAAACTAAATCACTAGCAATGTGAAATCCCACTTAAGCAAGTATTCCTCTGATGTTTCAGTCTCGTTGAAATCTCGTTCGGGAATTATTTCCAAAACATGTGATACAAGTAGAAAATATTCAAATATATTATAATCCAACTAAACTCTGTGAAAAAATTATGTACTTACAATAAGTAGTTTTTGAGTACTAAAATGTTATAACCAATCTGGTCAGTGTCATCAGCCAAAATGTTGATAAAATGGGTGAGGGGTACAAAGAAATGATTTTACCAAACATATGTACATCCCATTCAATATTTTCTTTTTAAAATTCTTAAATATGTATTTTTTCAATCAAAGAAGTTGAAATTATATGCTCTTTGTTCTAAAAAAAAATGAGAAAAAAACTCAAAATTTACTAAAATGACTGCATGGTCATTTTGACACGAAAAAACAACTATAAAATTTTCTTATATTGACACGTACCTATAGTTTTTTAAGTTAAATTTATTCAGACTGGTCCACTTCATCTTTAGGGAAAGTATAAAAAAAGTTTAGTAGTGGAACTGTGATTTTTTTATGATAATAGCCCAAAATGGGTAAAAATTGATGAAAAATTGGAAAATCATCAAAAATGGGGTACTTTCAAATAACCATAGCAAAAAAGGAGTCCACCACCATATGATTTTTTCTTCATAAATTACTTTAATACAGTCATATAAACTCAAAAATCAGGTTAAGAAAAAAAGTTTAATACTAGAAATTGTTGGCTGTATATCCTTAAAACAAATAATATAAAACAAGGAAAATAACTGTACATGATAATTATAATTACGTGTATATTCCAACAACAAATGAAAAAGTCATGGTTGCCCTATGTCAAAGCTGACTGATTAAAAATAAATTGTCAAATCTGCAATTTTAGACCTGGTGTTGTCATTTTAAGGCATACTTATTATGTGATTGAGGTGCGTGTCGAGGTGACATACATAAGTAGGTTAGATCTGCGTTTCTTCCACATTTTGACAGCAGTTAAAGTTCCCCTTTTGTAGGTGCGGAATAGTAGTTCGTATGGATCTTTGTTTTGTTTTATACTGTTGAATAACAAGAGGTTCCCAAGAATCACTTACGACAGTTCTACCCTAGAACCATTTATGACACAGTTCTACACTAGAACCATTCTGGATGGTTCTACCCTAGAACCATTATGACAGTTCTACCCTAGATACATTTATGACGGTTCTACCTTCAAACCATTTATGACAGGGTTGGTTCTATCCTAGACAATTTCATATAATTCAATAAAAAATTAGAACATTGTTATTTGGATGTTTATGGCAATTTCATCTGTTTCACTGCATATTTTGACATATTTTTAAAATATCAAAAGTGTAAATCGAGTGGATTTAAACTATTTTTTCTTTCAATAGCATTATGTTTCACTGGAAAATTATTTGGACTATGCTTTATTTTGTCAATAATGGACAAATTTCTGAATCAGATGCCTTATACTGTAAGTCCATACGGTTTGTATTAATTTTCATTTACCATTAAAATCATCAACGTGACTATATATATATCTAATTGAATAGTAGTATAGAGAATTAAGTTAATTTAAACTCACACATAATAGGGTCTAATTAAGAAAGGAAAGGTAATTGGGAAAAGTCGTCACAACAATAGTTTAAGTAAGAGATACAATGGATAAGCGTTGGTTCTTGAAAAAGAAACCATGAGCCCGGAGGGCGAATGGTTTGTTTTTCATGAACCAACGCTTATCATTGATTTGTGACAGAAATTACCAGTATTTAGCAAAATTCAAAAATATTAGAAATACTAAGGGTTCATTCCTTGTATTGCACATGGTAGATATCCTTAGCTGAAATTTGGCTTCCTATTTCGGTATATTTGGTTGGGTACTTCTTGTTTAATATAAGTTTGGTTTTTGGTCTTCCAAATGTTTCGGTTTTAATGCTGCTGATGAGAGGTAACTCCTTGAAATGCGTCGTATACAGCATAATATAAATTTACAATATCTAATATAAGTATCTTTGGATTGTTATTTTTAAACTATTGTTGTGACGACTTTTAATTTGAGTCCGGAGGGCGAATGGTTTGTTTTTCATGAACCAACGCTTATCCATTGTATCTCTAATACAGAATAGTTGGTGTTTGACAAGAAATTTCCTTTTCGCTTTACATTAAATTTCAAGCAGAAAAAAAACAGTTAAAATTGTTGTTCATCTCAAAAGGCTTTTGATGCCTTTGTAAGATGACAAGATACCATCGAGGTGATTTTATCAATTTTGGCGCTAGATAATTAAATTGTATTTAAACCTTTATTTTAGAGATGTTTGTTGTTAGGGAAGGACAACATCAGATACATATAATTGTTTACATGGAACCACACCGATTGATGAGCTCATTGTTTGGGTCATGCATGTTCATCCTATTTTGACAGGTTCACATCAGATGTAGAAGTTTGAATTAAGGGGTATATAATTTCAAAGCTTTTTATAAATCAAATAAATAAAGATTTGACTGATTGTTTTGAAACAAAAGATTCTGTGATATGACTTCTTTGCTATAGAACAATTTAATATACTTTAAAGGTCACATTCAGTGTTTTTATACACATTCGTTATACAGGTTGTATAAACAATTGCTGGAGTGCTGAGACTATTTTTTTTATATCTAAAATGGTAAGTAAATTTGTGTCTCTAGATCTTCTTCGTTGATTAACATGACAATCTTTTGATAACTATTTGTATCTTTATTAAGTTTTGATTACGATTACATATGATGAAAGCTAATCAATACAATTCATGCACATGTACGCAAGAGATTTTATATCCGAATTCATAGTAACATTATTTATTTTGGCGAGTTTCAAATTCATTTTCAAATTAAAATTTTGTTTCGATTTTGTACCCATTTGAATAATTATCTCCACAACTTTTAATCCTCCTCCTGATACTGCTAACGACAGTTTTGCGTCATGTATACGACATGTACAACTTTACATTAAATTTTGTTATTAATTAGATTCTTTAGAATTAGGTGGCGTTGATAATTATAAACATTTAAAATAGGTACAATGTAAATGGGTTTATAAGATTTTCATGGCCATTGTATGTGTGATTAGAGTAGGATATCCCCACGGTCCAGCTTCTCGATCATTTGTTTTACAATAAAAATCCGTTTGACGTTATAGGAATCTCGAATTCGATGTTAGTGTACTAAATCATATAACTGTTGAAAATCGGGTCTGTACGCTGGACTCGAACCTGAACTCACTTATAATGGTGCACATTTAACAATGTTTAAAATATAAGGTTTGCATAAAGGAGCTGAAATCTTACCTTTACTGTTTTTAAGGAAATTTTCATTTTTTTCCAGCAAATTTCAAATGTAAGAACAATGTATATAGAATTTTTTAAAACAGTTAAAGGCTAATCACTACCGAAGAATACAATTTCACGAATTGATTTAAACACCCTAATTATTGTTTGTCGTGTTTTATCTTTAAAGGTTGATTAAGGCGCAACATAATAATAGTGTGACGATTGGCATTCATTTTAAATACATTTATGTACTGAAATATGTATTAAAAACAGGCTATTTTGGGTAACATTGAATACACGGAATCCTTTTCAATTCTTACAATCACGACAATTATTCGTGTGGATTATAATGCAACGCATTTTGATATTGGTATTCATTTTAAATACGTTTGTGTAGGTTCTTTCTTAAAAACAGGCTATTTTGTTTAAAACATAAAATAGAAGGAATCCTTTTCAAATCTTACATTTATTTTTGATGACTGGATAATACAGCTCATAGCATTGCATGAAAAATGGTAAGATGATTCGTTTTTCATTATAGTTGCCGATTAATTGGGTACTGATAAAGTGATAAACGTAATCGAAACGGAACGAAATATGACGAAATATAACGAAATGGAACGAAATATAACGAAAAGGGGTCTTTTATAGTCTGATCAAAAGTTCAGCTGCATACAATGCTGCATTAAAGCGTGGCTTTCAATGTGGCAGTGTGATTATGTTTGTCAAAAAGTCGAGTCAATGTGGATTGATAGTCTGTAAAATGATTAAATTTGACATGTATATTTAACAGTTCGGTTACCTTCGAAATAATATATATATATATATATATATTGTAGACCGTTGAATTTTGGACCTATTTTACCTGTTGTGTGCCCTGATATCTTTAGAATGCGATACGGGGTCTTTAGAATAGGGTCCAATGTCTTTAAAGTATTTAAATTCAATTAACAAGTATTTTTGAAACACCAAAGCTTTGTTGTACGTTACAGGTACTGTCCGTCCTCGTGGAGTACTAAATTCAGTATGCAGTCTTGAAACAATGACTTAATTTGCGAACATAAAGCATACGCGATTTAGCGATTTTTAATATCGATTAATATCGCTAATGTCTTTGAATGTTACAACAAAGGCCGGAAAATTTAAAACCCCAAACCAATACGCAATATGGGCTGTATGCGGTAGGGTTAATTTTGAATAATTGCAAACATCTAATTGAAGAGATTAAACACTTGAGTTTACATGAAAATCATAGTAAAAGTTCGAGTTGCAAAATTCTAGTTCAAAAATCGAAAAAAATGCCTTGAATAAAAAACAAGGAAGAGAACATAGGGGTATTTCCTTTCATCTTAAATATTCCGTTTAAACGATGATTATTATCAAGAGCATCGCTAAATTTGCCATGTAGATGATCAAAACTACGCCAAACGGCTCAGATTGATTCTCTTTTCAAGAATTATTTGCGGGTTAATGTATTATTTCGTTTCTTCATTTTTCATTTCGTTTCCTTTCGTTATATTTCGTTTCGTTTCATATCGTTTCGTTTCGATTCCGTTTCTCACTTTATAAGTACTCCGATTAATTTTGTCTGTCTTAATTTTTTCTTTTTGTTTGAGACTTTTCTATACTGGCATGATTGGAATGTTTTGCTTTATGTAAAATCAGTCCGTAATTTGGATGACCTTGAAAGTGTCAAGAAATGTAATTTGGATGACCTTGAAAGTGTCAAGAAATTTCACACAATAACAGGGCAAATAAAAGTAATCTAAAGAATACTACCATATGACATGTATGTCCAACAATTTTTAGTGATCACAAATACACATTCAACAAAACACAAATAGTGTGTAATTTGATAATAGCCTCAAATCTTACATCTTACATATTTTACAGGCGGGATAAAAGTTTATTTCTAAGAAAAAATTCCCTCATCATGGGGATAAAAGTTGATTCTATGAAAAAATACGTATCGCAAGATTCATTTATTCAAACATAATATTTTAAATAGTCATGATAGTCGTATTAATTAATTGTCCCTTAATGTTTCTGTAATGCGATTGGATATTTTGTTCACAGCGAGTTGTCCAATATTGAGGGTGACTTGACGGGACTTGACGGGAAGAAGTGGGCGAGTTGTCTCACTAATCAGTGTGGGAGAGTTGTCCTGGCGAGTTGACTTGCATTCTAAATGTTTTCTTTACATTTACCCTGTATTTTCATCTTAAGGTGTCCAGTTTCCGTGCTTAACCAGTTAAAGGGGGGAGGGGGGGGGGGGGGGTAAAGAGCACCTAAGGGAGTTAACTCTTCAAAAATCAGCTGAACGTTTTAATCACATAATATTAGTAAAGAGAAATCAAGATTCTCAATGATCAAAATTAGTGTTTGTCAAACTTCTATATATCCAATGAAATTATTCCCGTAAATTATGTGGTTCAAATTTCTGTAAATTTTTATATTTTTGTCAACAGGTCAAAGTCAATATTTCGTAAAAATTTTATGAAAATTAACGAGCCAAATCTATTTTAGTCAAAGTGTTGGGTACCAGTGACTGTAGTTTGTAAATCAACTGCATTTGTTTTGTAAATTCCTTACTAGGTGTACATATGTGTCTGATATTTGTCATACAGGGCTCTAAAAGGTGACATTTTACGATTTGCTCAGTTTTGTAGTATCTATACATAAGCTTAGAATGTATCAATGATATATGATGTAAAAAAATATTTATTGTGTGTATATATATATATATATATTCCATGTCGATTCAATGTTAATATAAATAAAAACTATAAATCATAATTCCGGACGTTTCAGCCGGTCGCCGGCTTTCCTCAGCGGAATTTATTATGAGAGTAACTCTTGGTAACATAGATGCGTACATGTAACAATAGATGACGTTTTGCGTAACAATAGAGAGAATGAATTACGTTACAATAGAAAATTACTTCCGTTACAGTTCTAGAATTTCAGAATGGAAAAAATTGCCCTAGAATAATAAATGTTTAAACTGTTCGTCTAGCAACGGGATTTATTCAAAAATGTTAAATATAAATGGATTACTAAATCTTGATACAAAAAGGAAAAGTTTCCGACTGTCCATGTCCTTTAAACGTCAATTTGAGAATTTAGTCCATTTGGATGTAGCGTATTTAGTTTTTTAATCCAAAATAAAAATAAATAAAAAGTATACGGTAGTGACACTTATCGGAAAGTGAGAGAATCTTTCAAATTACTTGGAATTGACTTTGATGAAAATTTAAGCTGGGAAGATCATGTTGATCGTATATGTAAGATTATCTCATCTAAAATATCACTTTTGTTTAAAATTAAAGTATATTTGCCTATACACACAAGACAACTATTTTATAATGCATATATTCTACTATATATAGACTATTGTAGTTCAGCTTGGGGAAATTTATTACAAAAAGATTCAGATAGAATCATAAAACTTCAAAAAAGAGTAGCAAGAATTATACTTGAATGCGATATTTCAGTTCCATCTAATTTTATGTTTTCATCTTTAAAATGGCTATCTTTTACAAATAGAATAAAATACCAACAATCAATTCTAATGTATAAAATTGTAAATGGACTAACACCTGATTACTTAGCAATGCTAAATATTAATGATGTGCAACACCACAACTTACGATCTGTCTCTAATAATGATCTATTTGTTCCAAGACCAAATACAAATTTTTATAAAAAATCTTTTTATTATTCTGCAACAAAGGTATGGAATAATTTACCACTCAAAATAAAAAAATTTCATAATGTGGAATTATTTAAGAAACATTGTTATAATCATTTTCTTGAAAATTCTATGCAAGTCGAATAATTTGTTTTCTTTCTTTTGTTGTGAGAATAAGAAAATTTAATCAAAACTTTACCAATTATTGCCATTTGTATGTTTGAATGATTGAATTGTGTATATACTAGTAATATATATTGTATTTTCAAAAGTAATGTATGAATGTTAACTGTATACATGTATTTTGTTTGAGGGCCTCAATGAAAATTAGACTACTTCTAATTGAGTTACCCTCTTTAAATAAAGAATTTATTATTATTATTATTATTATTATTATTATTATGGAAACTAACGTCATAAAAAGGTAATAGTAACGTCAACGTCTGTGAGATAATAATAGAATTGGAGAATATTTATCGTCTTTTTATAGATGATAAAACGAGGAAGTAAAAAGAGTAATTATTTGCTGTATTTAACATTAATCCCGTATGGTTCCAAAGTGTTTAATTTCTTCATCCAGAACGCTTCTTTTACTTCACGCAAGGTTGAGCTTCCATTTACCTTCTCTATACCTAGTACCCGTAAATCATCTACGTTGTGATTATCTTCTGTAAAATGTTTGCAAACAGGATCATCCGATTTTTTCGTTCTGATTTTTGAAAAATTAAGTAATTGTCTCTGGTATAGAGTGTCTCCCGTTTGTCCGACATATATCCATTTTTCGCATTTCTTGCAATAGATGCAATAGATGACACTAGTAGTTTTGCAGTTGATTTCTCCTTGAATATTATATTGACTATCATCATGTGCATTTGTTGTAAATAAATTTTTTTGATGAATTCGCTAGTTTAATGCATTGTACATACATGTATGTTTAATCACACACCACGGCTACATCGTTAATTGTGAAAAGTAGTATAGCTTTATAGCTTTTATTATTAGCTGAAAATGTCATGAAAATAGTCGCTCGCTTAAAGCAATGCTTAAACCTCCGCAAGATTTGCACAAGATGGATACCATATTTCCTTACATATAAACATTAACAGGACAGAGTCGACTGTGCAAAAAACTTTTAGCAAAATATGACCGCTGTGTTCGAAGAAGGATGAATGAAATTGGCTCGAGATGAGTCATGGATTTACTTTTTTTAACCAGATTTACAGAGCGATAATAATGTTTTGCTCAGAGAGGACTGCGAGAGGCCACAACTTGCACGTCGCAGTCGGACAGTAAAGAGGATTATGTACGCGCTGTTAATTCATGCTATATGGTCTGTTACTGAGATTCATGTCCCAGAACATACCAGCGTCACTGGACAATTCTATTCCATGGATGTTATTCAAGAGATTGTGAAACATTACAACAGTGCCGACTCGGGCACCCGGGAGGAGGGGGATTTGGTTACAGACGTGTGGCCATAACTTTTTATGACACTCATCACATACTTGAATTTTTCAAACACCAAACCCATTTATATACTAGATGTTTCAAAACCAGACCCATTCATATACTAGATTTTTAATGAAGCATAAATGATTTATCTGTAATCTCTCAATTGGAAGATTTACGGCCAGTATGTCAACTTTTGAACTTCATCTAAAGATAAACAGACATATTTACAACATATTGTTACCACAGCAGGAGCCCAATTGATATACAGTATCCAGGCAGAAGGTTATCTTCTCATCAACAAATTATAACCCTAGTCTCAATTTCCCACCCATTGAGATAGATCTAAGGCTTTATATCTTACCCAGTCATATACTTGATGGCTCAAAAATTAGACCCATTTTAGCTGCACGTCCATATATACTACTAGGAACTTCATGTCATGGAAAATAGTAGCTCGCATGAGTTAAAATTGAACAATACTGTACAAATTGAATTTTACTTACAAAGCAGCGTTTTTTAAAGTGGATTATGTGACTCAAATAGTGTGTAGTTGCAGGGGGGGGGGAGTACTTTGAAGGAATTTCATTATACATTTTCAGATCATTCTTTATTATTTCAATGTGTAATTAGTCCTCGAAACTTCCCAAAAATGTATGCATTAAAAAACAATTGGAATGCTTTTTGCGCTAATAATTTTTGGCAATGTCTAAAATTCATATATGTGATGAAAAATGATTGATAAACTTATTTGTTTCAACAATGTTAAGGTTAAAGTTAGAATTTTGAGTGAAAGGTGTAGAAAAAAGTTATACTATCAAAAACTTCACGAATATTAGCAACAAAATAATTGTAACTTTTGTCGGAATATTAAATTCTAATAACAGTCGTTGTTGAACGAATAGAACGAATAAGCCAAATCACTTTTGAAATAGGCTACGGATTTAAAAAAAAAATTGTGTCAAATATATCTCTCGATCACCTTCATGTGCCCCTTCGTACCTCTTCGTTGGTGAAGTTGGCTAAATGGTCAAATTGTTATTTACATGTATAACTTTTGAAAATGACCAATTGAAACCACGCTTTTATTGTGTTTACCTGTTTAGCCAAGTGACAAACAAGGAATCCGAGATGGAGCAATTTTTTGATAAGGTATAATTTTTCATTCTTAAAAAAACTTCTAGTTTTATTGCCACAATTTACGAAATAAAAGTTCATATTATATACTAAACAAAAGAAACGATACAGGGTAATGCATTTTTCATATATTCATAATTTCAAATAGCTGTACTAAGCAGAAAATAGACCCACACGTCTGATTTAATTTCATATTTGATTGTTTTCTCATGAAAAGCATGGATTTTGTGCAAAAAGTTTAAAATGAAAAATTCCATTTTTTGAGATTTCAAAAATCACATTTTTCAACCCAAAATTATAAAATCAGTATTTTTACCCCATTACGTGAATCATAATGTCTGTGTGACAGAAGATTCAAGTTTTTTTCTACTGATTTCAGCCACTGGATTTTCATTTTACAAAATGTGTGTCGATTTTATTCTCCATTTTCCGCAAATTTAATTTAATCCTCTTTTGGAAAATTTCATTTTCAACCATTTCAAGTTTATCCAAATTTCAAAATGAGACGAATTAGATCAAGAAATGAAGTAGCAAACCACTGTTGTCCTAATACTTTTTTTTAAGGAATTACCAAGATACTTGGTTCCGAACTCGTGTATCGTTACTGTTGTTGATTAGTATAGTACTAATGTGTAAGATTTTCACGAAGATATCCGCCTTGGTCATAATGGTCCCCAATAATTCACAACAAAATTTGACAGTAAGAGTTGTCTTCCATGAAAATAGCGTTCTCTGATCAGAACAATCTATAGTCATGATAGTTATCACGGTCTTTTGAATCAATTGGGAATTTTGTGAAAATCCCAGTTATCAATGTTAGCTATTAAACTTCATGAATTTGTGAACATTGGACTTGACAACATGAAGCAACCTTTTGTGATGTGTTTTAAAATTCATATTTTGCACAAGAAAGGTCTCCTGTTGCCTGAAAGTACAGATATGAAGACAAAACGAGACTTTAAAGCAATTTAAAAAGTTTCATTTTAAATTAATAGGAATATCAAACGCTGAAGTTAAAACATTGAAATGGTGTTACCCGAATAAAATTTAACTTCAAATTGAAATATATTCACTAAACATGAAATTAGAGATTACAATAATTCATGTTATTACAATTTCAAATTCTATAACAAAAATTTGACTTCGGATATATTGTTTTTAAATCCCAGCTTTATGTATTTCCTATACTCAGTGTTCATATTTATGACACAAAATTTAGGCATATTCCCTAAGCTAGGTACTGTACCAACAATCTCACCTAGAAAAAAAAACCAATTCTAACGAAACAGGATGTTAATTTCAGTACATTTAAATTGTTAAGTACATGTAATAGATGTTAATTGATATTTTGACGATCAGATAACGACATCCCAGCAAGTCTTTTAATAAGCACGAAGATAAGAAGTTATATTATTTTCCCTGCTAACATTTCAAAGAAAATGTGATAGGAATTTCAAACATAAACCTAAGACATTGATATGATATAACGCCATGTAAAAACATTTGTTATATATAAAATTATTGATTACTTAATTCATATATATTTTAAATATAATGTAACCACACAAATGAAAGATTGATTTGACATAAGGTCTTATAAAACGAGATTTATTTAATTTAATTTCAAATTGAAATACATTTATTACGCACAAAATAAGAGATTATAATTATTATAATTTCAGTTTCTATCAATATTTTTTGTTCTTGATATTTTACCAAATTATATATACCCATATATATATATTTTTTATACTTATGTTTGTCATATTAATGACTCCAAATTTCAGCACATTTCTTTAAAAATTATAGTTAGATCAGTCTACATATACTGTGCTAACTTTTTTTCTCTTCCTTTCAAGCAGTTTTACCACATATGTTAAATTTATGGATTTTGGTATACATCAATTTATTATCCAAAAAGCTTTAAAATTAAATTCAGTCCGTAAATTCAAAGATAGCTCAGTACTTTCTTTAATTCTTTCTTTCCTTTTTAGCTCACCTGACCCGAAGGGTCATGTGAGCTATTGCTATCACTTGGCGTCCGTCGTCCGGCCGTCGTCCGTCCGTCCGTCGTCCGTTAACTTTTTCAAACCTGAAAGGCAAATAGGCATGTCAATTCATTTATGTTTGGTGGCAAACATTTAATACATTTTCTGTAAAGCAAGTTAATTGTAAGTCACGTGTCACATGGGTCGTAAATTACGGTAAGGCATTGAGTTTTTAGTTGAACCTTCAAGATGTGTGGACAGAGTAGATCTAGAAGGGCGTTGTTAACTTACAATATCCAATGGATGTTCTAATAAAAATTCAATCCTTATAGTATTTTGCTACATTATTTCAACTAAAGATTTAATCCAATACTTCATGCTGCATAAAATTAATAAAAAAAACTCTCTTCTCGGAAAAAACTACTTTGCTAGAAGTGTGAAAAAAAAATAAATTGATTTTATCCAGACTTACAAAAGAAAAGAAATATAATATCAAGAACAAAAATCCCAGCCCCCCCCCCAAAAAAAAAACAAAAAACAAAAAACAAAAAAACTTACAAACCTACTGACAAATCTTTAAAACAAAATATCAATACGTATTCTCTTGTTACATGTGTTACGTATTTTATATTGTTTAAAAAAAATTATTTACAGCCAAAGTTTTCCCTTATTTTGAATAATCTTATGCAATTATCAATTGTACACCTTCTCATCGATCTTTCAAGGGGTGAGTTCCCCCACCAAATTCACGGGAGCATCTTGAAGGTAACAAACGGTCTAAATAATTTTAAAATTGACAGTAATGTCGACTAATGTCACCAAAGATTGCAGTATAAAGACAATAACAGTGCACTGACTTGACATAATATTCGATATACGAATTGTATGAACACAATCGTGTAAAATTTGTATTTCTGTCAAATCTGAATATTTTGACGTCCTCATGTATCTATGGGATTTGTGTGATCTCTAAAAATCTGTTCCCTGCTAATGGATCATACGGCAACAATAAAGGTAGACACTGATGAGTAACAATTATCATTCATTAAATGCATTAATTCATGCGTGTCGTAGCAAATATTTGGTAAATCTATATATAGACTGAGGAGATAAATTTACGATAGCCTATTGTTACAAATTGATCTTATTTTATGAGTTTTAAACTTTACCACATATTAAATGTGCCTATACGCCTAAACCTAAAGTATGAATAAGCCAAGATACAAAGTTTTAATATAAATCAAATATTCACCGAGAATATAAAAGGGGGTAATTGGATATTTTGTTCAAAATGCATGCCCCTTTTGTATGAATGAAGTTTTATTATTTAATTGGTTTTGAAACGACTGAAGTCACCCACTATTTATTTTAGAGTTACCCGCTATTTATTTTAGAGTTAAGTCAAATCTTAAGCATTTTTTGACTTAAGTTTTTTTATGCATGACTTCAATGGAACGAGCAGGGTTTCAATAAAGTAAGATTTTGCTAAGCAAAACCACACCCTTTACTTATATTTTGCCATACTCATACTACCAAGTAATAATAGGAAGGAGACACCCACTTTCCACCCGGGGCCAATTACGCACTCGATATATTATGCGAGACGTTAACTTACTGCATTACTGCATCCGTGAATAAAATCTTTAAATAAAAGCAAATTTTGACATGAAATAAGGAAGTTATCTAGATGTTTATTTTTCAAAGTATCAGTCATTATTTACCAGGTGAAATATTTTGTACATCCATGAGAAGGAGTAAAACTAGGACTTCATCCTAACCTGCCTACGGAACTACTTTTTAAGCTGATCCCTGCATTAAGATATTTTTACCCCCTCCAATGCTTATCTGCAAAGAAACTTTGAGGAAATATTACTTCATTTACCATAAAATAGTATTTAAAGCATACATTTACATGTATACAAAACTTCCAAATGCAACAAAATAAAAGCAAACTACCATATATATGTATAAAACTCGTAAATGAGATCTGTGAGTTACCTGTACATAAAAGTACACATATATCTGATTAATAGCTTGTATTTTTGTTTAGTTGGGATTTTACGCCGTTTTCAGCACATTTAGCTATTTCGCGGCGGCCAGTATTTATTTGTGGAGGAAACCTGAGTACCCGGAGAGAACCATCGACCTCTTGTAGAAAAATTGGCAATCAATGTCAATTGAGATCGGAGTCGAACACACCCCGCCACATGTGAGATTCGATGTTGACAGGCTAGGCTAATATGACGAACTACCTAGACTACTCGGCCACCGAAGCTACCGAGGTCTGCGAGCCCCCCCCCTCCCCCCACTTGATTAATTGAGAATCTTAAATAAAATAACTCGATCGAAAAATTTTTAAAAAGCAGAATGGAGTACAAAATGTTATATGAATTGAACTTTTAAATTATTGAATGTATGATAGTTTACGCTTGTGTATAATATGTAGAACAAGATGCCTACAATTGCTTTTACCATTTCCCTTACAGGATCGATTTCCTCCCCCTCAAAATGTGACCTTCTTGCGGATTGTAGTTTTTAAAAATGACACAAAAGATAAATAATAAGATGAAAACCATTTTGTCTGGAAATTTTCAAAGTGAAAACAAAAATGTATTGTGTCATTACTAAATTAAACAAAATGATATGACATATAATGAAAAATATTTGAGCATTTAAAAAAATAATAATAAAATCGTACAAACAATATAAAAATAAGGATATTGTGAAATGGATAGAAAACATTTTTTTTAATCTTTTTCTAAGAATTTAGAATTTTTATAATCTTCGACAATATTTTAGATTTAAGCTTATGTAACTAAAAATAAAATATAATAAAGGAGCCTTTTAAATTTTTTTGTACAAAGAAATACAACCTTCATAAATATTTTTGCTCAATTTTCAGAAAAAAATTAGGTTTCAGTAATTGTTTTGGAATTGTTTGGTTGGTAAATCCAAATAAATTTCCAGGCTTTGTCGAGGTCGACGAACAACTTACGGTCTTCAGTAGAAAAAATGTATAAGGAAGACGGAGTTATCTTCCTTCTTTCCGATTTTCCTGTCAAGCTACTTGCACACGTCAGAATGCAATTAAATGTACACGACAGTTACCATCTTCAGATGCCGTGAACCCTCTCTTATAGGTCGTGAATCTAAACCAAAATTTTCTGATTAACGCAAAAATGTGTAAAGATTGCGTAAAAATTATGAGAGAGGTTGAAAAAAACCGATTTAAGACAGTGCAAAGAATTAAAGTCACACTAAAAAATGTTGATTTTTCGTCAAAAACATGGAATAAAATCTATAAACCACTCACTCATTGTGTAAGTCCAAGAGTTTGTAATAGCGCAAGTGACCTCCGAAGTCTTGACTATCAATATTTCTTATTGGAGGCAATAGTAACGCGACAATTTTGAAATATCTTTACATCGGCGAAAATCGACGAAATTTTTTCTGACGTATATACGTAGGTGAGTTCTGATTTTTTTGCATCAGAACAATTCTGACTCAAACAAGTCGATCCCCTGACTGGTTAACTCCTCCAACACCATAAGTCCAACTGCAACCAAACTTGGTACAGTTATTAATTGGTATGGGTGCTACAAATCTATTGTTTGGATTTTTGATTCGTATAAAAACATGGCCGTCATGGCTAAAAATAAAACATAGGGGTAAATCGCAGTTTTTTGCAAATAAGTCAGAAACGGTCACAGATATCAAAATTCTGGCATAGGGTAAAAGTGATCAGCACCTCAAGATCTACCTGCCCTGAAATTTTGAAGAAGATCCAACCACTCATTTCAGAGTTATCACCCTTTTTCCTGATTTTTTTATGTTATTATTTCAAAAATCTTCTCCTCTGAAACTACTAAATGGATTTGGATAAAACTTAGCATGATTGTTCCTTAGGGTATCCTGCACAAAGTTTATGCTTCGATTTTTGATCCATCGAAAAACAGGGCCACTGTTACTAAAAATAGAACATAGGGGTCAAACAACAGTTTTTCGCAAATATCTCAAAAATCATTAGGTTATGGCAAATTCTGGCAGGTTGAAAGTGTTCAGCATGATGAGAGCTACCTGTGTGCTTATTTTCGTGAAAATCTGTCAACTGATGTTAGAGTTATTGCCCTTTTTTGACATTTTTGGCTTTTTTTTATGTTATTATTTCAAAAATCTTCTCCTTTGAAACTACTGAATGGATTTGGATAAAACTTAGCATGATTGTTCCTTAGGATATCCTGCACAAAGTTTATGCTTCGATTTTTGATCCGTCGAAAAACATGGCCACTGTTACTAAAAATAGAACATAGGGGTCAAACAACAGTTTTTCGCAAATATCTCAAAAATCATTAGGTTACGCCAATTCTGCAGGTTGAAAGTGTTCAGCATGATGAGAGCTACCTGCGTGCTGATTTTTGTGAAAATCTGTCAACTGATGTTAGAGTTATTGCCCTTTTTTGACATTTTTGGCTTTTTTTTATGTTATTATTTCAAAAATCTTCTTCTCTAAAACTACTATTCAAAATCAAATGAAACTTGGTAAGATTGTTCCTTAGGGTATTCTGCAAAAAGTTAATGCTTGGATTTTTGATTGGTCAAAAAACATGTCCGCCCTTACTAAAAATAGAACATAGGGGTCAAAATGCTGTTTTTTGCTATTCTTTCCTGAATTATAGAAATAAAATAAAGATGAAAGCTACTTTCAAGGCAAACATGGTATCCCGAGTTGAATGGTGATGATGAAAGTTTGTTTTGGACGGCCCTTCGGGTCAGGTGAGCTATTGCTATCACTTGGCGTCCGTCGTCCGTCCGTCGTCCGTCCGTCGTCCGTCCGTCGTCCGTCCGTCCGTCCGTCGTCCGTCCGTCCGTCCGTCGTCCGTCCGTCGTCCGTTAACTTTTTCAAATGTTAACTCCTCCAACACCATAAGTCCAACTGCAACCAAACTTGGTACAGTTATTAATTGGTATGGGTGCTACAAATCTATTGTTTGGATTTTTGATTCGTATAAAAACATGGCCGTCATGGCTAAAAATAGAACATAGGGGTAAATCGCAGTTTTTTGCAAATAAGTCAGAAACGGTCACAGATATCAAAATTCTGGCATGGGGTAAAAGTGATCAGCACCTCAAGATCTACCTGCCCTGAAATTTTGAAGAAGATCCAACCTCTCATTTCAGAGTTATCACCCTTTTTCCTGATTTTTTCCAAATTTTGTTATGTTATTATTTCAAAAATCTTCTCCTCTGAAACTACTGAATGGATTTGGATAAAACTTAGCATGATTGTTCCTTAGGGTATCCTGCACAAAGTTTATGCTTCGATTTTTGATCCGTCGAAAAACATGGCCACTGTTACTAAAAATAGAACATAGTGGTCAAACAACATTTTTTCGCAACTATCTCAAAAATCATAAGGTTATGGCAAATTCTGGCAGGTTGAAAGTTTTCAGCATGATGAGAGCTACCTGTGTGTTTATTTTCGTGAAAATCTGTCAACTGATGTTAGAGTTATTGTCCTTTTTTGACATTTTTGGCTTTTTTTTATGTTATGATTTCAAAAATCTTCTTATCTGAAACTACTATTCAAAATCAAATGAAACTTGGTATGATTGTTCCTTAGGGTATCCTGCAAAAAGTTAATGCTTGGATTTTTGATTGGTCGAAAAACATGTCCGCCCTTACTAAAAATAGAACATAGGGGTCAAAATGCTGTTTTTTGCTATTTTTTCCTGAATTATAGAAATAAAATGAAGATGAAAGCTACCTTCAAGGCAAACATGGTATTCCGAGTTGAATGGTGATGATGAAAGTATGTTTTGGACGGCCATTTTTAAAATGGCTGCCATTTTCCCGCCATTTTTTACACTTGCTCGGATTTCAACTATATTTGGTTTTTAAAGTAAACATGGTATCCTTAGTGAATGGTGATGATGAGAATGTTGTATAACAATGATTAAACTTCATAATATGTGAGCTTTTAATTGCCATCACTTGGCGTCTGTCATCATCGTTAACAAATTTTCAAACATCTTCTCCTCTGAAACTACTAGGGGGATTTGGATTAAACTTAGCATGATTGTTCCTGCAATATTTCCTTTTCAAGTACAATAAAAAGCCTTAACCCACAATTTTTACATAACTTCTTTCAAACATTTTAAAAAACGAAGACAACATATAGACCAAAAGATGTATACTTGTATTTGAAGATGAATTAAAGCTTGTATTTTGTATTGTGAATCATCAGATTGACCATGACTGTATCTTAATCAAGCGTAGGGAGAACTCATGCCCATTTCTTTCCAGAGGTTCTTGAAAGGCTTTTAAAGGTATTTTCAGCATTTTACGTGACCTTTAATACTCAGTTTAATTTACAACAAACATTAATATATTAATTTAGTTTATAGTGCATTGTTTGCCAGGTGAGCGATTCAGGCTCTTGAGAGCCTCTTGTTCACTCGGTGATCTTCATTTAATTCAGAGATTCTTAATAAATTCTTACTTTAATCAATTATTTCTTTTAAATATTTGGAAATGACAATCTTAAATTGGACATTTTATTGGATAATTAATAATTTTAATTTTTTTTGATATTATTATATTCTGAAATTTTTTTTATATCCTAATATTTGATGGACTTAAAAGATTCAAAGATTTTTTCCGAAGTAATCCGTTCCCAATTACATTTTTAAAGCATTTTAAAACTTAACCGTGTGTTATTTTAAACTTAAAATATTGTTTTCTACCATTGAAGGAATCATATACAAAATTATGGTTTTCACAGAAATGGAAGTTTTATTAATATAGTATACTGTATAAAAATCGCAGCTATCAGATTGTATACATGTCGTAATTACACCAAGGACTGGCAAAATAGGTTTTTCGCAGATTTTAAATCAAAATGGAAGCAATTTTTCATCGTTGAAAAAATAATTTTTTTTATATATTCTTAATCTTTGCAAATCCATGATTGAGAAAATAACTATTATAAGTTTCAAATTAAATTTTGGAATATTTTATACGACTGCAAAGTCAGTGTTTTGTGAATTTTTCAATTGTATACATTTATTCTCTTTGAAGAATTGGGTCCCGGGGGGGGGACACCTTGTCAAAATTTTGACAGATGGGTTCTTTCAGCAGATTTGAACCCCGACCCCTTTCCAGAGAAAAATTGACCATGTTACATACCCCATTACAGATAATCTGTGTCTAAAATAATACCCCTTTTTAACCAGCAATCCAAATGTAGAACATTAAGATCCAGATTTGGCTTCAACTACTTGTCTTAAGATTGTTTTCCCATGTAAGTTTTTTTTTAAATGTGATTGTGACTGAAATTCTATGTTTCCTTCAAATTATAACCCCTTTCCAGATGTTCTTGACATATAACTCCATTCCAGACAGTCAGATATTACCCCTTTGTAGAAACGAGAAGAAAAGTATACCCCTTTACAATCGTTCTGCGAAAAAAAAACCCTTTTGTCAGAACATACATAGCCCCAAATATGTAGCAAGTGCTCCCCCCCCCCGCCGGGAATTGGGTATACCTATACCACATGAATCGAAGATGGAAGCAATTTCTCTTCATTATATTACCAAAAAATTATTATCACCAAAAGGAGGAGACATTTTTCTTCTAAATATAACTATTATATTATTGTAAAATGTAAAATGCTGCCTTAATCAAAAGAGTAAGAAAAAAAAATTCCTATAATTTTGATCAAGTGCTATCGGTAATATGGCGCATGCGCACAAGAAAATGTCGTTGATTGTTGACCATGCATACTCAGGTGCTTTTATTTCCTGAGATTATGAGAATTCAAACAGAATTGTGTCAGTGTAGAAAATGAGGAAAAGTCGTTTCCTGATACTATTTACTACTCAATGTATCTGTTTGTATTTAGCGTAAAATTAGGATTTCACAATTTCTCAATGTCAAAGGCGTACTTACAGTGACTTATTCTCGAATAGTCCAGTCAAACTAAGTTTTAACCTCAAACTAATTGCAACAGAAAATGTTTTAGTTCTAATCTATAGCATTAAGCCCAAAATATACACAGAAAAAAGTCCCATAAAATCTAACTTGAGGAAAACTCAAAATCAGCATTTTTAATTTCCTATGGAAATTAACATTGGAAAGGGGAGATAACTCTGCAAAAATTAGTCTTTTTTGTCAGTTTTTTGTTGATTTTTTTTTAAATTCATTTAAAGTATGATACTTTGATGGGGTTATAAGTTCGTATTTGATTATATTATATAATCTTCTGTTCATAAAATGTACAAAACCGAAGTGTTATGGGAATTTTTATTTTTTTTTTGCACATTTTTCATTAAGGAAATTGCAAATTTGTGGCTTTCTGACCATTTTGAAAAAATAATGTGAAAATTTGGTATTGTTTATATCTGTAAATTATATTTGTTCAGCATCTACCGTGTTTAAAAAACTTTAAACCACAAAAAGAAGAATATGTGCTTAATCATTTTTATTAAATTTGAGATTCATTACCTTGACATGTTGAAAAATTTAATAAATGGTCAACTAATGAATTACGAAATCTTGGTTGTAGCTTGATAAAAGATATGAAAACACCTTTAGAGTTGTTTGTTATACTCTAAAGATGGATAAAATATCAAGAATTAATACATTCTGCTGAATAGAAGCGGTAAAGTTAAATTTTGTATCAATTTTTATTGATATTTCTGCCTTTGTTGCAGAGTTATCTCCCATTTTCAATGCAAATCTCCATAGGAATTTTAAAATCGTGATTTTTTAGTCTTTCTCAAGTTAGATTTTGTTAGACTTTTTTCTGTGTATATTTGGGGTATAATGCTAAAGATTAAAACTTAAAAATATTCTGTTGCAATTACTTTAAGGTTAGGGTCAAATTTATGCTAGATTGACTGGACTAGAAACTTTGTTCATATTTGCACTATACATGTAATTCGAGTCTTTACTTAGAAACTTTGGCAATAAAATAATGTCTTTTTTAAAGAATAAAAATTCATCTTCGGAAAAATGCACCATCTCAGATCCCCTGCACTTGGTAAACAAGGTAAACGCAATCAAAACATGACTTCAATTGGTCATTCTACATAACAATTAAACCGGTTAGCCAATTTTATCAATGAATAGATACGTACATGTATATACTAGACATGAACCCGTGCGAGCGCGAATTTTGTGGTGGCCATATAGACTTTATAAAAAGTTGCTGCGGCCATGTCATTCATGGAACAGGAACTCACTATGGATGTTGTGGCAAGCTTCCCATAAACTTTCCTGTCAAGTAGGTGGTACCAACTGATAGTTTCATGTCTATATATGCTGTAGTATTCCAGAAATGGATGTTGATGCAATTTTTAACCCAAGTCAATGAAGCGTGAAATGTAGGTCAACGTGACCCAATTGTCATATGGCTGTTCGTTACTACCGAAGATGTATCCACTGATGAAGTAGAAAGTTTGCCACGTAGAATTACCAAAATGGACCTTAAGGTTCCATCAAAGTCAAAATCTATGACGAAAACACAACCACATAAATTGTAAATATTTTTACTGTTACAATTAATTCTGAACTGGAACTTGATGAAAAGCTTTCATTAAATACACATTTCATAATGCATTACCTTTTTTCTTCAGAATAAATATGAAAATGGAAATTGTAGATGTAAACATTTCCTTAGTGACGGATGAATTTTTCAAATATGCCATGAGTTAGGTAGAACATGTTTTTGGAAAATAATTGTTCCAATTGTTCCATTGTAATCATGGGCAGGGCAAGCGAGGCTTAATTTCACAAAAATATCCAATAATCAGACGATAAAAGCATTTTTAGTGCTATCCACGTTTATAAAGATGTCCGAGATAAATTTCGTCATTAATGAAAAAGATGACCATTTGTTGAAAATATTTTTATCTAGACGGAATTGTATGGTAGAGATATATTTAGACAGGTCTCATGACAAATAATGTAAAAATAGATAATGGTTGGTTTTATCACTTTGTGCATGGTAAACATAAATACACTAAACACGACACGGGTAGTTAATTCCGGAAAACATGTTGAGTCAAAATGCGTTGGCCACCGTAATTGTATTTTTCATATTTCTCTGTAATTTGTTAATCCTGTAAGTTGAAAATTGGTTTTGGAATTAAGTTTTCTATTGTTTACTTGCAACAATAGTTAAAATTAATAAATATTAAGGAAAAGTATGCATGTAAAGAAAATTGCGTTGATTTCGCGTTGAAAGCACACTATACTTTTTAACCCCCGCTGAAATTAAAATTATCATGCATTTTGAAAAGCTAAATATACATTTTCATATTTTTGTAAGTCTGTTGCGTTTATGGAAATCTTTATACTTTAGATAATAGGTGAAATAACGGAGAAACATATTTTTAAAAATCAGTTTGTCAATTCCTTCTTTATACAGTACCTTGGAAAAACATGAAATTTCCAAACACGTGACCGTACGAATTTCTTACGACCTGTTATGAAAATATAGACATTGTTCTTTCATACAGACACATTTTTATCCGTATGTTATACCGGTATATTAAACTTCTCAATTAAGCGTCTTTTTTCTACATCGACCGCAGTACTATAATATATAACCTTCTATATTTTATTTCAGGTTTTTAATAGTGTCATCCTTGGTATATTGATTTTTTTCTCATTTGCTGTTTGGTATACTGAAGGTATGTGTGCATTATAGCATTTTGTTTATAGATCTAGTGCATGAATATAATTCAATCAAATGATTTTTTGATACTTGAAATTTGATTTCCATCTGAAAAGCTGAAGTATAGGATCCTGAACATAAATACATGTATATATGGTTGCTAGTGACTTATTTTATTGACCTTGACCTTTGGCTTTCCCTTTTAGACTTAAACAGCTATAATATAGAGTCCTGATCATAAATTTATATGGTTATTTACTAAGGACTGGCTCGATGATCTTTACACCTGACCTTCCATTTTGACTATAGAACACCTATAATACAGGGTCCTGAACATAAATATATATCGTTGCTAGGTAATTTTTATCGGTTGCTTAGGGTTTTTTCAATGACCTTGATCTAAATATTTTGAAACTAATCAGTTTTTGTATTGACATTTTCTACCCATCTATTATAGTTTCAGAGATAT
The DNA here is from genome assembly GCA_028015205.1 of Mytilisepta virgata. NCBI lineage: Eukaryota > Metazoa > Mollusca > Bivalvia > Mytilida > Mytilidae > Mytilisepta > Mytilisepta virgata. The sequence goes on from CM051521.1 coordinate 77,182,032, forward strand.
AAAATAAAATCTAGAAGTATCAAGGGCACTAACGCATGTAAGGTGTTATCGTATGGCTTCGGGCCTATAAGAAAAAATGTAGATCTTAATATTCTGAACATTTTTCTCAATACATTTTATCAACTATGTTTTACGGTTTCCGAGAGAGAGCAGTGACCTTGACCTTTGATCTTGGGGTCATTTTTAAGGTTTTGATCTCTGATGACCAATGGTGAAGGTCCCAAGTCTCTACGACTAACCGTTTATGAGTTTTCACCATGTACGTGTTTTGCTAAATATTCAAGTGCCAATGACTCCTTTAAGGAGTCGATATACTGAGATGACGAAAACACAACAAAGCAGTCTTGGTAAGATGGTCATTTCATCAGCTATTTTTTACGGTTTCTGAAACAGAGCAGTTTAAGGTCAGATGTCAAGTGTGACCATGACCTTTAAAATAAGGTCAATTTCAAGGCCATGGCCTATGATGGTCATTGGTGGAAGTCCTAAGTCTCTATGACTTACTGTTCATGAATATTGACCGTTAAGGTGTTCCGGCAGCTCTGATGAGTCGTCAAAAAGTTTCGACCAAATGAGAACAAACTTGTGTCTTGAGATGTAAAACATTTTTCACCTTTTGTTTGACTCTGTCTATTAGCATGTTATATAAAAGCATGAGGTCTAGCAAGCATTTAAAATACCCTGAAGCACTATAAGGGTAAAAGCAAAGACATAGCAGAAAATAAAATCAAAGCTCTTGCATTTTGAGAAGCCAAGCATTGTATCGATAAAGAGTAAGAAATACAACGAGTAATAATTGTAACAGTGAACTGTTACGAAGTCTCCCAAGCGAAGTTACTGATATCTCGAATGCCTTAGGTTAGACTCCATGAATTAATAGTACCTTTTTCTATGTGAAGTGAGCTTACAAATGTCATGGTCTTGTGCCATCTTCAGAGTAAATAATACACATATACATGTATATATATTCTGAAAGGCCATTATGTTAGCATTGTTTCAATCATGATAAAATAAATAAAAAATATCCATGGAAACCTAGTTGGCATAGCAACATTTAGAAACATTTTCATAAAAAAGCTTTAAAAATGTTCAGTTTCACTCCACTTAGGCTTAAAATTGAGATCTGATGCAGCGTTTCAATCCAATTGAAGCTTAATTTTTCAGATTCTGCATAAAATTACATTACATATGTGGAAAAAAAAGGTTTACTTTTCCGGCTATTTTTTACCACAATTTAACTTACCAGTTCAAAGTTTTGCACACCACATGTCAATACACAAGTCTTAGTTTATGACCTCCCATTACTTGTCAGAAGCAAAATCAGTTAATGTTTTCGTATTTTTGTTTTTGTTTAACTAAAATCTATCCTCTTTCGGTCAATATTACAATTTTGAGGTTAAGACATTTATTATTTATTTATCACGTAGTCAAACTTTACCAACTCTAACAATTAATAAAATTCTGGGGGTGCATTTCTCTGAAACTGAGATAATGAGTTCGAATCTCACCTGTGGCGGGGTGTGTTCGACTCCGATCTTAATTGACAAGGATTGCCAATTTTCCTACCGAAGGTCGGTGGTTCTCTCCGGGTACTCCGGCTTCCTCTACCAATAAAAACTGGCCGCCGCAAAATAGCCAAATGTGCTGAAAACGGCGTAAACCCCCAATTAAACAAACAAACAAATCAATTAATTTATTGCGTCTCCTTATAGGCAATTAGAAATATATGTGGTTACGGGGTATGCAGTTTAATGCTTTATGAGATTTGAACATTCCGTATTAAAACGTATTAAAGGGATGAACATTTTTATTGAAATAATTAAAAATTATTGATTTGAGGGGCGAGGATGACCCCCCCTCCTTTTATGGTGGGAATGTTAGGCTTTTATCAACCTGTTTGTCTTATTATGGGGGAAAAGAAAATATATGATTTAGGGGCAGAAATTTCAATGCTTTACGAGATAATTAAAGAAATGGGTGAATGAGGTCAGTTCATGGGGAATGAGAAAATATACGGTATCAGGTTTATTACAGATTTTTTATTTTATATAATTCAAGATAATTGGTTTAATGGGGCGATAATGACGCCCACTGAGTAATGAAGTATGTATCATTTATGTATGAAATACACAAGTCGAACAAAACCAAATATAAAATCGTAAAAAAACAACAACAAACTAAAAGGTTAAAAATACTCAACGTTTCGACCAATATGGTCTTGATCACGAGTATGTAAAAAAATAAAAATAAAAAGGTGTTGACTCTTTGAAACCCAGAGTAAGACTGAGTCCGTACATAAAATGTAACTTGACAATAACAAAAATTATTGGACGTGGGTGTCATCAAATATATTTTGATTTCTTATACATGTACTTTACTTTAGTAATAAATTAAGTAAAATGAATAATAATAATACTAATAATAGTTTATTATCATTAACTTTCTTAATACACAATGTACTTTAAATATCTTTTATCTTTAATGTATTTTTTAAACATTTTAATTGATATATTAAATAATGAAACCTAAGTTAAAAATTAAATAAAGTAAGATTAACTTCAATTATTTTTGAAAAGTGTTCATTATAATTTATATACTATTAATAAATTATAGCTTAAGGTCAAGGCGAAGTAATTGAACGCCATCTAGTGTTCATTTGTATTACGTCCCCGAATGATTGTCTGACGCCGTAGCCATTATCATATGACGTTAACTCCTAAGAAGCAGTGGAGTCGCCAAAAGGTAGAAATAATGGTGTGTTCAGACGTACAGTTATTACGCAACGCAAAACTTTTTCGAAACGTTCAAAACGCATTGTGCGTTCACACGTCCCTTCATTATCAAAACGCATTCGAAAACATTATTTTGTCGTGTAAACGCATATTTAGACTAATTCGTTTCAGAATCATAGGTACGTGTTGTTATTTGTACAGTAAATATTATGCAAGTAATTTGCTTAGTTTAAATTTTATGTATTTATGTACAGTGTACTACCTCCATGGTATTACCATGCTGTAAGTCATCTTTTTGACACTTAGATCACGGGTACACTGTTATAAATTTACTAAACATCTCAATTTCTGTTCAAACTAAGTAAATAACGCGAATGCATATATGACGTCAAGTTGCGCATATAACATCATTTTTACTTTGATGGAGAAATAAGAAATATCAAGCAAGTGAAGACTTTCCTCATTATCCTTTTAAAAAATATTGTTACTTATATTTTTGATTAAACCATGTAAACGTCTTTGCAATTTCACCGTTCTCTATAATTCGCCTGGTATTGGAATTAATTCGTACCGCTTCGGCATTTGAATACTGCGATTTAAACTGAATCGATTGAAATTGTGACCGATATTAGCTTAATTTTATAATCTCATGACATGATTGCATTGAGAATGTAAATTAATTGTATTTTATTTTGGTTATACAAAATTGATTTTAAGTTCTTTGGAATTTTTTTAAAAGATAAATGTAGGTGCGAGCGAGCAAAATTTTTCTAACGGAATGGGTTTTTTTTCAGGCGAATATAAAACTAAAAGGTGACAAAACTTTTTATTTTAATTTGAATTATGGGCGAAATTTTAGCTCTTATTTTTAAATGAAGCGGCAAAAAAAATGCAACGGCGAAATCCAACGACCTAAAAATAAGTTTGGTTTGGCCTAATTTGTAAGGGATTTAACGGTGAATATTTCAGCCAAAATAAGGCATTATGAGATCCTACTGCGTGAAAAATGTTTCCGTCGTCAATTATCATTACAGATCTTTACACTCCTGCTTATCTCTCGCGTGCAAGAATGTTTTTGTTAGAAGTTTTTATTTTATTATTACGACAATACCCTCTAAATTTAACTCACTTTGAAATAAAAAATGTTGTTTTCAAATTTCGTGGAGTTGCAATTGGTTCACTTGACGCACTATGATTTATTTTAATATTTTACGGTACTATAAGGATACAGTTGCAATACAAATCATCCATCGACAACATGCAAATCAAACATTGTCAATCAACAAATAATAAATAAAATCTGAAACTCCTTACAGAAAGCAGAAAATAAATAAATAAATAAAATGATCAATAAATAAATAAATAAAAATTAATAAAGAATTAATAAAAACATTCAAATTAAAAAATACTAGACATTGAACCCGCGCGAGCGCGGGAAAATAAGCATTTTTTTTTTTTTTTTGTGGTGGCCATATTGACTATAAATGTTGTTGCGGCCATGTCATTCATGGAAAAGGAACTCAATATGGATGTTGTGGCAGGCTTTCCATAAACTTTCCTGTCAAGTAGATGGTATCAACTGATAGTTTCATGTCTATATATGCTGTAGTATTCCAGAAATGGATGTTAATGCAAACTTTAACCAAAGTCAATGAAGCGTGAAATGTAGGTCAACGTGACACAATTGTCATACGGCTGCTCGTTACTACCGAAGATGTATACACTGATGAAGTAGACTGTGTGCCACGTAGAATTACCATAATGGACCTTAAGGTTCATTCAAAGTCAAAATCTATGACGAAAACACAACCACATAAATTGTCAATATTTTTATTGTTACAATTAATTCTGAACTGGAACTTGATGAAAAGCTTTCATTAAATACACATTTCATAATGCATTACATTTTTCCTTCAGAATAAATATGAAAATGAAATTGTAGATGTAAATATTTCCTTAGTGACGGATGAATTTTTCAAAAGATGCCGTGAGTTTGGTAGAGCATAGTTTTGGAAAATAATTGTTCCAATTGTTCCATTATCATCATGGGCAGGGCAAGCGATGCTTAATCTCACAAATATATCCAATAATCAGACGATAAAAGCATTTTTAGTGTGTGGATACGTGTGCTGTCCAAGTTTATATTTATCAAAGATGTCCGAGACAAATTTCTTCATTAATGATAAAGATGACCATTTGTTAAAAATAGTTTTATCTAGGGCTTACAGGGAATTGTATGGTAGAGATATATTTAGACAGATAATAATTAGATAATTGTTGGTTTTGCAAGGTAAACATCCGAGCAATCCAAAAAACAACTAAGTTAGGAATTCCTCTGAACTTTACCTTACTTCTTCATATAATCTTCAAAATTCACAGCCTTTACAATTAGGAGAATTGCGTTATTGTAGAAAAAGCAATCCTGAATACTTGAAGCGGAAACATCCCATTCGAAGGAGAATGTTTTTAATTTGTTTTATTCTTCTTCCGTTATTTCAAACAGAAATACATTTAAAATATGTGCATACTTGTTCATTTAAATCAATGGGTTAAAATGATGCATTCGAGAACCTTCTAAGGGATATGTTGGTAGAATTCATATCGGAAAAGTGCATACAAATTCCATTTGCACATAAACAAAACTGCAGTTTAAATTTATAAATGCAGATTGTCAAATCCGATAATAACCTTTATAATCTGAGCCATACATCGTTTATTTTGAACCACGCGTTTTGCCGCCTATTCGGCTAATTCGTAAATTGAAGTATCATAGATACATCAGATGAAAGAAAAAGGTTTGTTGTTTGTCCTATAATTATTATCTGCAATAATAAAAATTATCGAACGCTGGACGTCATGACGTTGCCTGAAAAAAAATCACCAAAATTAGTAGCTTGATATTATCTTCAGCAGCAGATACAATGAAAAGTTAATTTTCAGAACGCATTTTCAAAGGGTTATAGCAAAAAAATTATGCATGGTTACTCCCTTTTTTATTTCATATTCCAATCTAATTCGATTAGCTTTACATGCTGACAAAAAATTAGAAAACTGTAGGATACTTTCAATTACTTCGCCTTGACCATAATTATTGGGATGATAATAAATGCTGACCAGGAAGGTTTTGTTATTTTTGATATATTTATGATCTGAAAAGGGGAATTAAGGATAACCTAATTGGTGAGTCAATATTTGCTGAAAGTTTACACCTCATATCAACTTGGACTGATTATGCCCGGGCTTTGATTCAGTGTTGATAAATGTCAAAAGGCTTTTTGAAATTGGGCGTTCGTGAATGTTTTACTACTCGAAACATTTTAGGGGAATACTGTTGATTAATAAAACATTCAGCATCCAAATGATTTTTTTTTCAAGGTGCTCTTGGTGACGGCTGTGTCGTTACAGGTAATTGCACTGCTGATGTGGCAAATTCTGTGTGCATTGACGAGGGCGGTTCGAAGGTTTGTCGGTGTGATACCGGTTACTTTGTGGATGTAGCGGCTTGTACTGCTAGTAAGTGCATATCTACTGTATAAAAAAGTATTTTGATCTCCAGTCTGATATTCCTCACGATACAATATTGTAAAGTAAATTAAGTGTTTAATTTTTTTCCCAAAAAATGCTTATTATGCAAAAATTAAAATAACAAATAATTTCTTACGAATTAAAATAAATTAGGTAAATGGTTTGAAAGAACAGAAAAATAAAATAGGTTTACTAAAAAAATTACTGAAAATGGGAAATTTTTTTCAAAGGCAATTCTGAAATTCAGAATAAGTTCTCATAATTTAGAAATAGAACTTGATCGATATTACAAACTGTGTAAATTTTCAAGTTTGAAAGGAGGTATATCTTCTATAAGAATGTCCAAAGTTTCGAAAAGTAAGATTGAAAAATATTAAAATTTTATATCTCTTTGTACATGTTATAATGATTCAAAGTTCATATTGTTAATGTTCTCATCAGGTGAATTAACTGTATGCCTAACCAATTGTATCAATTATTGAACTAGTTAATAATACTCGTTAAACATGAAATTTTGTATTGATGTTAGACTGATAGATCTTGCATGTTTTAAATTATTATAAATTTTACATTTCATTTGTTTGTATCAGTACAGATATATGCTTTACCACTTTAATCGTGTTAATCATCAGTCTTAGCATTTTAAACAGATGTTGTATTCTTAGTTTGTAAGCTCCCATTTTGTCTAATTTGCAATTACAAAATGTACATAATGTCAAAGATGACCAATAAGAATGATTGAATCTCAGGTTTGCGGTGAAAAATTCAGGACTTTAGAGTTCCAAGACACATTGCTTCCTTATGTGCAAATCAAGGTGAGGTGAGATTTAGAGGAAAAGAACTGACATGATAATGCTGTTTTCACATGGTGTGCCTCTCACTTTTCTTAAAATCAACATACAGTTTCCAAAGTAGATGAAATTTGACAATTTTACATAGAATGTTAAGGAATAAATAATAGCGGTACATCTAACTCTTATCATTCCCAGCGTATACAGGCAAATCTTTGGGGGGGGGGGGTTACCAGAACAAAAAAATAGTGTATCTATGCAATATAAAGAATCGGAGAAAGTAAATAAATGGACCACAGAACCTGGAGAAAAATACTGTATCCTTTTGTAATACACACGTTTTGGGAAACGCTCTATTTTTTACAAAAACTTATCCAATTTGAATTGGGTGAATCTTAGGGGGAAAGCACACCAAAAACAAATTGTCGATTTGTTTGCGAAAACTAGAAAGCGCTGCATAACGTGTGTGCTACCAAAGAAAGAGTTCCGTGGTCTATCTATTTGCTTTCTTCGATACTTGATTTTGCATTAAAACAATCTTTTTCGATTCTGGTAACCCCCCCCCTAAGATTTTCCTCTACAGTGATTCCAGGAGTTGCAACTCTGTCTTAACTAAAAATTATTCAAAATGGCTTCCGTTGTCATGGAAACAGCACAAAAAATTCGGACAAAATTAAAAAATATTCATTATTCACAACAACTTTATGTTAAGGATAGGCACAATGTAAAGAGGTGCATTTTCAACAATTCCTCAGGATTTAAGTTTCAAACCATGGTTTAGGCGACTTTGTGTTAGCATTTAACTCTCTTTCTAACAATGTGTACGGGATCTGAACCTTAGAAAAATATGGCTATTATCAGTCATTATCAGTAAAATATGATACAGTATTTCTCCTTAAATGATCTCCGGAGGTCAATATCGTGGAGAAATATAGCCACCGTTACTATAATAATGAAAAAAAAGAAAAATATTATTAGTTAGGACCAAAATTAGGTGGTCCTGACTATAGACCGATATTTTTTTAGCTCACCTGGACAAAGGCCAATGTGATCTAGATCTATTACCATCACTTGGCGTCCGTCATCCAGCCGCCCGTCCGTTAACTTTTCACATTTTGATCTTCTTGACAACCGCTGAACAGATTTCGACCAACTTAGTATATTCCATGTAAGGCCGATTTTTTTAAAGTTGGCATTATAAATAACAATTTGATGAACTTTTGAACCGACATAGTGCGACGTATGTGCAAAATTATAGTGCAGTGCGATAATTACAATTTATAGATTAATACATGGCCTTTTTTTTATATTGCCCTTCTTATAAGCCCGAGGGACGATATCAGTCGAGGGCTGATAACAAGAGCAATTAAAAAAAAAAGACCATGCATTAATCTATTTATCACATATTTTCATTAACAAGAATTAATTCTACTGCTGAATAAGATTTACCTGTCATTTGACTAGCGTCTTGCTGTTCCTATATGATCCGACGATTACTTACTGTTGGGCGGAAGTGACGTCGGCGATGTTTACGAGAGGGCAAATGACATGTTATTGCCCTCGTATAATGTTATTGCCCCGGGAGGCAGATAACATGCTGCAAATTACGCTTTTATTACACATGCAAAATCAGCGTTATTTCAATAAAATGTGATAAATGTATATAATTAAGAAAAACAGCATATAAAAGTTACACAAGATTAAGCAACTAAGCTTTTAAAAGAAATTTGATACACTCAGTAATGTCAGTCCGATTATATTTTACAAATAACATATTTACAATCTTTACCTGTATAATTTGATATTAATTGTTTAAATTGTCCTAAACATTTCTGGTAAAGAATTCCATAGAACAGGAGCAGCATAACCATGATAACTGAATCAGTTCTTACCATAATGCGTTGTACGAACTTGGGGGGTCTGTAAAATATTTGTATTATCTAACAATATTTTCCGAAACTGGAAGAGCAATACCCGCTCTTGATTTTTTTCTATTTGTTGAGGGTTGTTTTTTTTCAAAGAAAAATGCTATGAGATGAGACAAAATTTAAAATTTGACAATATAGAAGTATGAAAAATTGTTAATCTGTTTAGGTTACTAAGATTTTTGCTAATACATTTCAGAATATTCAATTGCTGTACAGCTTTTTTACACATTTTGAGATATGATGATCAAAATTAAGTTTACAATCTATATCTACACCAAGCAACTTAATAAAATCATACTTATTATTATTTGCCTTGGAAAGGGGGGGGGGCTGGTCATTTTGAAATCAAACATATATAAAATTTTCTTGATCCCCCATGATATTTCACTATTTTTTTTACCCCCCCCCTTAAAAACATTAAAAAAATGTGATCCCCCCTCTATTAAACATGCCAAAATTTTAACATGCAAAACACTTACCTTTGACACACATGATATGTAGGATATGCTTGAAGATTCAAAAGTTCTCAAATGTTTCATTTAATAGAGATAAGGCAAGTAAACAGTAAAAGACACATTTTAATGATCCAAATGAATCTCACAAGTTATTCAAATTGAATTCTGTTGCTTTTCTTCCATACTTTGTAACATAAGTAATCTTGTTATGTTCATTATTGTCATTGGATACCGTGTCCTTTGATTTGCATATAATAACTTCCTCATCACTGCTATCACTTTCGTCACTAAAATCAGTTCCATCTATTTCTTCTATTATCCCATCATCAGTACTTATTTCACTTTCATCATGTTCATCGCTATTTTGATTATCGTCTGCCTCTTTAACTGCCTTGTGCTGTTTTGTCACCAGTGGTTTCTTTTTTCTTTTATCTGACCGTTTTTTTTCTAAGATCCAAGTCAGCCAGATGTTTCAAGTATTCTAGACATAATGTTTCTTTAACCAGATATTTGTCACAAAATCTGGTTATTGTTTCAGGCTGATTCAATAAGTCTTTGTCAGCATTGTATAACTTTTTCAAATGTGCTCTTGGTTGAAATTCGTCTGGGATACCACGTTTACCATCTGCATTTAGCCGTGGAGTATCAACAAATTTTTTATAATGCCCATTTGTTCCCGCGACATGTTTTGGTATGGGATCTGGTCTAGAGCCAATGTCGATAGAATTTGCACACCAGTTACACTGAATACCATCATTCGGACATTTTAGATATTCGAAATACAGCTCGCCTATCTGATAATATTTTTCTATGGAACTTTCAACAGCTGAGAAATATTCGTGTCATGGGAGAGTACTTTTGACTCTCTGACCTTTCTTTCTCGATCGATTTAATACTTTGGAAAAGTCGGATCAAAATCAAGCAGAATCAGACACAGCTCTTGAAATTCAAGATAAAGATAAGGAAATGGAATCGTCAGGAGATGAGTCGGACCCATTTAATTTAATAAATGTAAAGGTTTTAGGTCCTGATGGCTATGTTGATGTGTTGATTTTACCAGTGACATATAAAATACATATAATTGTACATGTATGTGACAATGAAATAAAATGTTTAATGGTGGTAAAATATGTTTTCATTTGACTGGTGTAATGCTCTGCTTAACTAAAAATTTGGACCCCCCTCCCATGAAATCCATGTGCAAAAAAAAATGATCCCCCCTCTTTGAATTTATAAAACAATCTGAACCCCCCCTTTTCCACCTACAGAAAAAAACTTGGTCCCCCCTGCATTTTGACCAGCCCCCCCCCCCCCCCCCAGGTAAAAAATGATAAGTCCCTAACAGGTTATTTCAGCATCGCCAATATCAAAAATAGGATTTTTGTCAAATGTTTTCTTTATAACGGCCTGGAATTGTTCAGGATTTGCCTGTCTGCAATTTATATTAAACTAGTTTATAAGTATGTTACTTTCTGCCTGCAATACTGAAATAAACTTTTCATATTGAGGGGAGTGGTCAAGAAACATCACTGCCAGATCCTATCCTAATTTCTGATTGGCTGAACTTTGAAAAGCTTCTCAAGAACCATATAGCTGATGGAAACCAAACCTTATAAATGTGTATCTATAAACGGCCTTGACAAGTGTTGTTATTTTGGTGCCGATCGGAAATCCAAGTTGGCTGTCACGGCCGAACATCTTTTAAAGTAAGACAATATGGGAAGATTCATTTTGATCTTCTTCTTGAGAACCGCTGGCAGGTATTTGATCAAACTGAGCAGAGATTTTCCTTGTAAAGTCCTTTCCAATTATTGTTACTTTGGTGATTATTGGTCAAGAAAGATGGCTGCCAGAGCTAATTCTAATTTCTGATTGGCTTAACTTTGAAAAAATATTTTCCCAAGAACCGTATAGCCGATTGAACCAAAACTGTATTGAAATGTTTCTGTTGAGGTTCTTAAAAAGTGTTGTTACTTTGGTGTCTATCGCAAATCCAAGATGTTCGCCAAGGCCAAACTTATTCTAACATAGAACCCTAGGGGAAGATTCATTTTAAAACCTTCCTTGAAGCCACTTATCCAATCTTATTGTCTAGAACTACCGATCGAATTGGAACCAAACTTGGCAGAAATGGTCCTTAGGTGATTTGCTCTTAGAATTTAGTTTAATTTATGACCCTATGGAGCAATTCATTAAAAATCTTCTTGTCTGAAAATACTGACGCAATTGGAACCAGACTTGCCAGAAACGGTCTTTAGGTGGTCCTCTTTCAGAATTTTGTCAAAACACCCAGAATGTTAACAAAGATGGCAGTCAAAGTTGAACTAAATTTAACAACGGACAATAAGGTAAAATGTATTAAAAAATCTCTAAATCTGAAACCACTAAGCAAATTGGAACCAGAGTACCCAGAAATTTTCCTTAGATCGTCTTCCTTCATTGCGTCCGATTGACCTGAAATGTCAACAATTATAGCCGAATTTAGTTTAACTTTGGGAAAATTAATTTAAAAATTTTCAGCAGAAACTTTTGGTTATTAGGTTCAGCACCCTCAGAATCTGTTCTTTCTTATGTGTTTTTATGGCTTTGATTTGCAAATTGAATCCATGTGAGCGATGCAGCCTCCCGGGAGCCTCTTGTTATGTTACTCCAAACATAAGAACAAACAACAATTAGGCTCTGGTTTTAATGGTATTTAAACGATTTTGTACGGCTTTTAAACCACACATTAAATCTCCTGCATGTGTTATATATTAAGGTAAAGAGGTGGGAAAATTAACTTATATCCTTTTAATTTAGAAGGAAAATGTTCGCATGCGCAAAATTTATTAATTATGTCTCACATTGTAGGAAAAGCAAGTCACATGATAAATGGGGTGAAAATAAGTTATGGTTGTGGTCGTTATCTGTATCCTTATTTGGTGCTTCTAGTTGTTGAAACCTCTTCCTGGTGATTTTTTAGAAAACTTTCTGGTCACGTTTTGGATTCAAATGATTTCCTGCGGTTACTATATTCGGATATGTAATCCTGTTAATTGAAGTTTTGAAACTGACTATTAACAACATGTCTGCTACTGATATATAAGTGCCTAAATATGGAAACCTTTCATCGTGCCAAAATCTCAATTTATATATACATGTGTATTTTTTTAAATATGCAAAAAACAACAAGTTCTGACTGCCTGGGGTTCTTATTTTTATTATGCTGGCATATCAGTAGACGTCCCCTCTCATTTATTTTCGAGTACATGCGGTTACAAAATTTCAAAACCTTTTGCTGTAAATTCGCAATGAATATTTTTTTATTAACAGACATTAGTAAACAATAACCCTTAATCCACCAACAATTGTCCAATCTGTTTGACTGTGGTTTTGACTTTGCTTTGTACGTTTTGCATTGATATCAAGTTTATTTGTTTAGCATCTCATGTGTGTTTTCTTCGAGTATCTTACATCATAGTAACTAGTTTTCGACTGTCATTGTACTTTCGCGGATATTATATATAATGAACGAAAAGTTTACTAATTCGGTATGCTTTTTAACTTTAGTATTCATATCTTATGGTATTTAGGGTGAATTTTATATGAATTCTATATTTCGTATTTTTATTCACAATATTTGGTACTTGTATATTTTAATATAGGGTTATTGAATGGGCTTTTTCATATTGGTCCTGTATTATGTCCAAGGACAGTCGTATTGGGCCAAGGATAGCTGTATTTGGCCGAGGACCAATGCGACCTGTGCGAGGACATAATACGGGACCAATATGACAAAAGCCCATAACTAGTAAAATCATGAAAATGTATGACTTATCAATAATAATTGAAAAAAAATATTGTGATATTTTTGTTCACTTGTTTATAAATAAAAAATATATACCTTCATTGGCAAGTTTCCGATGGCCACATCTTATATTCTTTTTTTCTTACCTTCAGGTCATTGATGGATGTGTGATGTTACATGCTAAATTTCTTTTCCTACAGTTGTTTTTGTAGTATTTTAGCTTTGTCTCCTCCCAATATTATTTGCATCGATTTTCTAGGTTTTTGTCATCTGCTTGCAAACATGGCGAAAGTAAACAAATCCATATTGGGCCTAGGCCTTATTTTCATATTGAGGCTGAAATCCATATTGGTCCTGTTTTTCTGGCTCACATTTCCATATTGAGGCTAAAACTCGTATTGGTCCTGTTTTTCAGGCCTGATATCCATATTGAGGCTATAATCCGTATAGGTCCAGTTTTTTGTTTGTTATTAGTTCTTGACATTTAGTATTGCATAGCCAATTAATAACATATTTTAAACAACTAGTTAATAATATATTATATTGTTCTTTAAAATTATTATTATATAGTTACTGGCCTCGCACAGATTTGCTCTGTTCTAGAATGGGGTCCTCACCCGTTAATGCCTGGATATTGAGAGAACTTATTCATATTTATATTTAGGATTCAACACATATCTTTGCAATAAGACTGGCCTTTGCGAAATGCTGTTTTTTCTTAGCAAACAAGACGTCAGGTACAACCTTCTGCATGGTGGGCCATGGGAAGGAGGTCGTATACCGAAGTCCTATATATGAGTGGTGCAGGGAGCAGTTGGAAGCCTTTCGAGAATCTGTTGGGTGCTGGGAAGCGGGAGGGACATAATTCTGGCCGTATTTGCCTCAGCTGTGTTGAGAACGCGACCAAGACCTAAATAAGAGCAAATACCCACAAAAAAATATGTATTCAAATGTATTGTGTGTGAGGAGTATATTTTATTTTAAGGGCGATCAAACACTTTGACTAAAAGATTTGGCTCGTTTTATTTTCATAAAATTTTTACGAAATATTTACTTTGACTTGCTGACAAAAATATAAAATTTTCAAGAAATTCGAACCACATAATTTACGGGAATAATTTCAATGGATATATAGCAGTTTGACAAACACTAATTTTGATCACTGAGAAGCTTGATTTCTCTTTTCTAATAGTATATGATTAAAAGTTCAGCTGATTTTCGAAGAGTTAACTCCCTTAGGTGTTCTGTATTCCCTTAAGTCATTAATTGCTCCTAATATTTTATCCTTACATCTTCTTAAAAGAAACAAAAACAAATATTCATAAAATTGTCGTTTTTGTTATCTCCCTTTTAATCAGGTCCCGATAACTATATAAATATCTTAGTCGATCATTTTATAGGTTTTTAATTTAAAACTTTATATTTGCATGTTATTTACTGTTCACAATGGTCGCTGAATGGCGAAAGGACGAGATAACGTGCAATAACTGGCCCCCTATTTTAGCAAGTTTAAATTGCAATGCCGTAAAAATCAGTGGTTTTTATTTTGCAGCCTTAACTTTTTCCTTTAACATTGTTTCCTAAAATACCTATTTCAATGTCTATTTCTGTTGATTGAAGGCACATATCGTCAATATTTTGTCCTTAGGGCGTGTAAAAATGTTTAAAAAAAGCAACATCTTCGTGTTTAAATCGAAGTGTTACTATTAGCGTACATGTACCTGGGCTCACGATGATATTCACACCTTTCATTCTTTCAAAACAACTGTAGCTGTATGCAAAATATCTCCGTGGGTCGCAGGTCAAAATTGAAAAACAAATGTATGAAGAAGTTGTGAAACGATACCTCAGATCTGAGTACTTTTTGAATGCTCATACGGAGCGGAGTTTGATTTACTAAATTCACCTATAATATAGAGCTTTTAAAAAGGCGTTTTTTGCTTGGAATTATTTCACATTATTATTTTTTATCCAGGATAGTAGAATTCAATACAGATTTTTTTGTATAAGTTTCACAATGGAGTGTGGTCACCAAAAAAATCAATTCCCTGGAATATTATGCCATAATTCCACACACTAGGCGTGAGAGTCACGCATTTTTTACCAATAAACCCAAGCGCGGAGAACGATTTCTCACGCTGATCTAAAATTCGGAGGGAAAACTTGTCCTTCAATACACGTACTTCAATAGTGATCTCCATCATTATTGTCGTGAAAAAAGTTGTATTATCTCCCTTGTTCTGGTTTTCAATAATTTAAGTAGCCTTTCTACTAAAATGAAACTTTATTAATAAGTACATAAAAACATTTTTCTTATTGTTTCCAGTGTAAATATTCATAATTATTCTAAAAATCTTAAATTATCGTTACTAAAATGTGAAAAATGGTTACAAAATATTGCCAAGTTCTTTGTATCTGTGATGAAAGTTTGAAGTTGCTAAAAAGACTGGTGCAAGACTCACTATACTGACATTTCCCTAGACCCCTATACTGTCACCTTATGAAAGTCAGTTGTTGTTCTGGAGTTAAGCTGCCTTGTCCGTAAATCAATCAAATATGCACGAAAAATCACAAAATTACCCATTTTCGGGCGTTGTTAAACGACGGAACGGAAACGGAAAGAATGTACATCTTTTCTTTTTGATCATTTATTTTCATATGCATGTTGTATAGCATGTTTACAAAAAAGAAAGACAGAGGAATAAATTTAAGAAAAAAAGATTTGAAAGCATAAATTATTGAAATAAATGGCAGGAGATGATGAGCCTATGTTTTTAAGGGCGTCCATATTGTACAATGTACGTAATTTAATTGCGTTAATCACTTGTAATTGTGACATTAATTCATTTATTTTATATTCTACTCTTGCACTTAGACCACGAAAGTACGCCATTCATGCGATTCATTATTGTTTTATTGTCCGTTTGACTTTTCTGATTTTCAAAAAAGTAGCATGAATAAAAAGAGATGTGGGATAAACGTCAATAAGACAGTACTTAACCAAACAACCCCAAAAAATCTACATATGGTCTTCAACAATGGACATTTGCCTCGATTCTAGATAGATTGTTGAGTAATATTCTTTTTTTTTTGTTTTTGTTTTCTCATCTTTCTCACATGGTTATACCAACTCATGCGATTATTTGCAGAATTTTTGGTCGATTATTTAAAAGATTCCTGTTATGTGTCTATAATAAACCATTTTATTAAATAAATATTCACCTTGTTGGGAACTTATTTTTATCATAGACCAAAATTATGAAAATAATCCTCCAAGTTACTTTAACACATAAACCCATACAGCCTGTTCAATTTTACTAAGTTACGGGTCTACGATAAAAAAAAACATTACTACCTTATGGAAAAGTGTTTCTTATAAAAAAGCAACAAATCTGAAAAATAATTGTCCACGTTTGTATATACATCTGAGGAAGAACAAATCGAAAATACCGTTCTCCAAATATTTATTAAAGGGGTAGGGGGGGGGGGGGAGGTTAGAGACGTAAAATAGATACTATACGACCAGTATGAATCCTTTGACGTATATGAATTCCAATCAATGGCTATATCAAGACTCCAATCTACATTTTTGTGCTTCTGTGTATTTTTAGGTTATCAGCTTTTTGAACCAATCCCTTTTCTGCTGTTGTTTTAATGTTTATTATTATTGTGAGGTCTCGATTACTTTAATAACCAAATAAGGATTGGTGTGAAAAAAAAAGTTATTTTTGGGAGAGTGTTGTGCCTTGAGATATGTCTCAGCAAGATATGACATGCAGTCAAGATCGTTACTCAATTAAAAGAAAAGAGAAATAATTTTCTAAACAAATTCCTATTTTGTTAATGATTTACGGTGAACATGACGAAAATTACATTTTTGGCTCTAACTGTATTCCATGCATTTAAATTTAAAGCCAAACCCCTATTTCATAGAACCGCCTCGGTGGTCTCGTGGTAGCGTGGTCGCCCCGAGTGCGGAAGGTCGCGGGTTCGATCCCCGGCCGGGTCAAACCAAAGACATTAAAATTGGTATTTGCTGCTTCTCCGCCAAGCACGCGGCATCTAGGAGTAAGAGCAAAGACTGGTCGGCTCGGAGTCAGTATAATGTGTCAGAGTGAGGTGATATGTCTTCCTGCGGACAGTTACCTCGTAAGCTAGCACATTAAAAATCCGACTTAGCGTGTCGGTCTAGTCCAAAGCAGGGATCATATTCATTATCATATCAACATGTTCTCGTCCTGATATGCACCTGGTTGCCACTGGACGTTAAACAATAATTCATCCATCCATCCATCCTATTTCATGGAAATATCTCTAAATTTCTCACATATGGAAGTTTTCGGATATGGATACCGATATCTTGATTCGCCACATTCAAACATATTAAATGACTGAAAATATCTTGGCAATATTTATAAAAATTCTTTGCACGAAATAATGATTTTATTGTTCTTACGGAAGACAACTGCGAAGGTAAATTTTGTAGCAATACTGAAGTATATGTGAACATGTACATCGTCTACAAGTTTGGTTTGAATTATTCAATAAACATTGAAGAAAGATTTTTTTTTAAATATTTATCCGCTTCTTTCGCTATTTGACAGACTTTTTGGATATCTAAAGCCCAAGAAGACTTTTAATTTTCAATTGTTATTTTTTTATGTAATAGGACTAAATTGTGAAAATTAAATTGTAGTTCAGATTCAAAACATGATTACAAAAATTTTGATTTTTCCCTTTATTTATATATTAAATGTTTTTCTTTTTCATCTGGCATTTTTACAAAATCGGAATCAAACCGGCCATGTCCAAAATGCAATATTAGACTAGAAATTGGTGCCATCAGAAATGATGTTAGTAGGGGCACATTCTGTGGTAACACCACATGCCACATCGAGATCCTTTTCTTAAAAGGAAATGTTTTAAGTAATAATACGTGAGAAATAAACAATATTTATTAAGTGAATACAGATAACTGTTGATATTTGTTTAGTGTTATAAACATCTGCTGAATGTGTTGTTTATACAATAATCCTTGAATCACACGAATTGGATGTCTTACACTAAAACATACCACAAGGATTCCAATTTGTTAAATTGCTAATTTTTCACTGTTAATTGTTTTTTTACTTGTGCTGTGAGGGGATTGACATCGTTTCTGATGGCACCAATTTCTAGTTATGGTATTATGTTTGTAGTATTTTTTAGTGTAGGACATCCAATTCGTGTGATTCAAGGATTATTGTATAAAAACACATTAAGTAGATATTTATAACAATATTATTTAGAAAAGGATCTCGGAGTGTCATGTGGTGCTACCACAGAATGTGCCCCTACTAACTCTGAATGTAGTACAACTTGCAAGTGTGTTGTCTTAGTACTCATTATCAGCAAGATTCTTCTACATGTACCGCAAGTAAGGCTGCATCTTCTTTTGTCAACGTTCAGATGTCAGTATAACATTTCTAACTGTGTGTGAAATTTTTAAGCACCTCAAAGTCACAGGAACATCAAAACTCCATACGTATATTGAATTGTTTTACAACAATGTACCCCTTTTCCGCCAGTTTTCACCAGTATATATCTTTCATCAGCTCAACTACTTACATTATTATGACAAACAGTCAAGCTAAAGTTATTTTTTTAACTATAAATTTCTTATTAATAACCTTATATTAACCGGGTTTTCCAACGGAAAAATCTGGTTATTAATTTGGCGAAGTGCCAACTGTTTCCCTGCAAGAACTGATGAACTCTTCCACCAAAGCTTTTCACAACTATAATATGTTGTTCCCGATGATAAAATTGAGGTCAAGTTCGATAAATAAGTAAATAATGATAATATGTATTCAAGATATTAACCATTTTCAATTTTACCGCTCTGGAGTTACAGTCCTTGATTAGCTGGAAAATGGCACTGTTGTCGTTTTCGTACAATGACAGACGAACATATCAAGCAATGCTTTTCAAATCGCAGTATGTTGTTCCCAATATCAAATGAGGTCAACTTGGAGACTTGGAGTCCACCAGCAGTGACATCGACTCGGTGGTTAAAATAAAATTAGAGAGGAAGTTATGCATTTGAGCTGTATGAAGTAATGTAATGTACTGTGGAAATGATAGTGTTGGTACAGCATCCATATTTTAAGTTTACGTTGTACATTTCTGGTTTTAAAAATTTCATTAGATATTTTTGAGGTTGTAATATTACCAAAGGTACTTTTTAGGGGGGAGGGGAGGTAAATTATTTTATAGATAATTTGTAGGGTTTACTTAATATTTAGACGACTATTTTTTGGGTGTTTTGAAAAAAGGTAATATATTTTGAATTTACAGATAATTAAGGGAAGTAATCCCCATGTGACAGTTTATAACACATCACCTAGGACTTATCTTTATTGTGAGGATTTTTATTAAGGATCGAGTAGTCTTTTTTGTCACATTATACCTTTTAACCATCTTTATCTTTATTGTGAGGATTTTTATTAAGGATCGAGTAGTCTTTTTTTCATATTATACTTTTTAACCATCTTTATCTTTATTGTGAGGACTTTTATTAAGGATCGAGTAGTCTTTTTTTTCACATTATACCTTTTAACCATCTTTGTCTTTATTGTGAGGATTTTTATTAAGGATCGAAGATACCTTCATTTATGAATAATAAAAAAGTCTAATGATTTAATTTTCAACAAACTTTTTATTTTTGTTGCATTATATTTGTATTGCCTTTGAATATAAGACATCAACTTGTGATGATATTGTGACGACTGAATTAAAGTACATGTATTTAAATTTTTATAAAACTAAAAGAAAATCGATAATATTCATTTGAAAAAGTATTAACTTCTAATGTATTATTACATTATATATTTCATTTTCAGAAAAAAATCTTGGTGTAGCATGTGGTTCTGCCGCAGAATGTGCCCCTGCTAACTCTGAGTGCAGTACGAATTGCCAATGTGTTAGTACTTATTATCAGCAAGATGTTACTACATGTACTGCAAGTAAGGCTGCATCTTCTTTTGTCAACGTTCAGATGTCAGTATAACATTTCTAGCTGTATGTGAAATTTTTAAGCACCTCAAAGTCACAGGAACATCAAAACTCCATACGTATATGGAACTGTTTTACAACAATGTACCCTTTTTCCGCCAGTTTTCACCAGTATATATCTTTCATCAGCTCAACTACTTACATTATTATGACAAACAGTCAAGCTAAAGTTATTTTTTTAACTATAAATTTCTTATTAATAACCTTATATTAACCGGGTTTTCCAACGGAAAAATATGGTTATTAATTTGGTGAAGTACAGCGGGTGGGCGGCCGGCTGCCAACTGTTTCCCTGCAAGAACTGATGAACCCTTCGACCAAAGATTTTCACAATTATAATATGTTGTTCCCGATGATAAAATTGAGGTCAAGTTCGATAAATAAGTAAATAATGATAATATGTATTCAAGATATTGACCATTTTCAATTTTACCGCTCCGGAGTTACAGTCCTTGATTAACTGGAAAATGGCACTGTTGTCGTTTCCGCACAATGACAGACGAACAGATCAAGCAACGCTTTTCAAATTATAGTATGTTGTTCCCAATATCAAATGGAGGTCAACTCGGGGACTTGGAGTCCACCAGCAGTGACATCGACTCAGTGGTTAAAATAAAATTAGAGAGGAAGTTATGCATTTGAGCTGTATGAAATAATATAATGTACTGTGGAAATGATAGTGTTGGTACAGCATCCATATTTTATGTACATTTCTGGTTTTAAAATTTTCATTAGGTATTTTTGGGGTTGAAATATTACCAAAGGTACTTTTTAGGGGGGGGAGGGGGAGGTAAATTATTTTATAGATATTTTTTAGGGTTTACTTATTTAGACGACTATCTTTTGGATGTTTTGAAAAAAAGTACTATACTTTGGGAGTTAAATTTCCAGGGATAAGCCTATTGACAGATAATTAAGGGAAGTAACCCCCATGTGACAGTTTATAACACATCACCTATGATTTACAGATAATTAAGGGAAGTAACCCCCATGTGACAGTTTATAACACATCACGTAGGACTTACAGATAATTAAGGGAAGTAACCCCCATGTGACAGTTTATAACACATCACCTATTAACACTTGGAACGATTAATTGAATCTATGCAAGGACCATTTATTTTTGTCTGATCAATCTTAAATCTGTCTAAATCTTTTGTTTATTTACGGAAATAAAGCAATTTCCAAGCAAACTATAATGTAGTTTTTTTACTGTCTCTAATTATGACCATCATTTTTGTTAGCCTTTTTTTCACATTATACCTTTTAACCATCTTTGTCTTTATTGTGAGGATTTTTATTAAGGATCGAAGATACCTTCATTTATGAATAATAAAAAAGTCTGATTTAATTTTCAACGAACTTTTTATTTTTGTTGCATTATATTTGTATTGCATTTCAATATAAGACATCAACTTGTAATGATATAGTGACTACTGAATTAAAGTACATGTATTTAAATCTTTATAAACTAAAAGAAAATTGATAATATTCATTTGAAAAAAGTATTTACTTCTAATGTATTATTACATTATATATTTCATTTTCAGAAAAAAATCTTGGTGTAGCATGTGGTTCTGCCGCAGAATGTGCCCCTGCTAACTCTGAGTGCAGTACGAATTGCCAATGTGTTAGTACTTATTATCAGCAAGATGTTACTACATGTACTGCAAGTAAGGCTGCATCTTCTTTTGTCAACGTTCAGATGTCAGTATAACATTTCTAGCTGTATGTGAAATTTTTAAGCACCTCAAAGTCACAGGAACATCAAAACTCCATACGTATGTGGAACTGTTTTACAACAATGTACCCTTTTTCCGCCAGTTTTCACCAGTATATATCTTTCATCAGCTCAACTACTTACATTATTATGACAAACAGTCAAGCTAAAGTTATTTTTTTAACTATAAATTTCTTATTAATAACCTTATATTAACCGGGTTTTCCAACGGAAAAATCTGGTTATTAATTTGGTGAAGTACAGCGGGTGGGCGGCCGGCTGCCAACTGTTTCCCTGCAAGAACTGATGAACCCTTCGACCAAAGATTTTCACAATTATAATATGTTGTTCCCGATGATAAAATTGAGGTCAAGTTCGATAAATAAGTAAATAATGATAATATGTATTCAAGATATTGACCATTTTCAATTTTACCGCTCCGGAGTTACAGTCCTTGATTAACTGGAAAATGGCACTGTTGTCGTTTCCGCACAATGACAGACGAACAGATCAAGCAACGCTTTTCAAATTATAGTATGTTGTTCCCAATATCAAATGGAGGTCAACTCGGGGACTTGGAGTCCACCAGCAGTGACATCGACTCAGTGGTTAAAATAAAATTAGAGAGGAAGTTATGCATTTGAGCTGTATGAAATAATATAATGTACTGTGGAAATGATAGTGTTGGTACAGCATCCATATTTTATGTACATTTCTGGTTTTAAAATTTTCATTAGGTATTTTTGGGGTTGAAATATTACCAAAGGTACTTTTTAGGGGGGGAGGGGGAGGTAAATTATTTTATAGATATTTTTTAGGGTTTACTTATTTAGACGACTATCTTTTGGATGTTTTGAAAAAAAGTACTATACTTTGGGAGTTAAATTTCCAGGGATAAGCCTATTGACAGATAATTAAGGGAAGTAACCCCCATGTGACAGTTTATAACACATCACCTATGATTTACAGATAATTAAGGGAAGTAACCCCCATGTGACAGTTTATAACACATCACGTAGGACTTACAGATAATTAAGGGAAGTAACCCCCATGTGACAGTTTATAACACATCACCTATTAACACTTGGAACGATTAATTGAATCTATGCAAGGACCATTTATTTTTGTCTGATCAATCTTAAATCTGTCTAAATCTTTTGTTTATTTACGGAAATAAAGCAATTTCCAAGCAAACTATAATGTAGTTTTTTTACTGTCTCTAATTATGACCATCATTTTTGTTAGCCTTTTTTTCACATTATACCTTTTAACCATCTTTGTCTTTATTGTGAGGATTTTTATTAAGGATCGAAGATACCTTCATTTATGAATAATAAAAAAGTCTGATTTAATTTTCAACGAACTTTTTATTTTTGTTGCATTATATTTGTATTGCATTTCAATATAAGACATCAACTTGTAATGATATAGTGACTACTGAATTAAAGTACATGTATTTAAATCTTTATAAACTAAAAGAAAATTGATAATATTCATTTGAAAAAAGTATTTACTTCTAATGTATTATTACATTATATATTTCATTTTCAGAAAAAAATCTTGGTGTAGCATGTGGTTCTGCCGCAGAATGTGCCCCTGCTAACTCTGAGTGCAGTACGAATTGCCAATGTGTTAGTACTTATTATCAGCAAGATGTTACTACATGTACTGCAAGTAAGGCTGCATCTTCTTTTGTCAACGTTCAGATGTCAGTATAACATTTCTAGCTGTATGTGAAATTTTTAAGCACCTCAAAGTCACAGGAACATCAAAACTCCATACGTATGTGGAACTGTTTTACAACAATGTACCCTTTTTCCGCCAGTTTTCACCAGTATATATCTTTCATCAGCTCAACTACTTACATTATTATGACAAACAGTCAAGCTAAAGTTATTTTTTTAACTATAAATTTCTTATTAATAACCTTATATTAACCGGGTTTTCCAACGGAAAAATCTGGTTATTAATTTGGTGAAGTACAGCGGGTGGGCGGCCGGCTGCCAACTGTTTCCCTGCAAGAACTGATGAACCCTTCGACCAAAGATTTTCACAATTATAATATGTTGTTCCCGATGATAAAATTGAGGTCAAGTTCGATAAATAAGTAAATAATGATAATATGTATTCAAGATATTGACCATTTTCAATTTTACCGCTCCGGAGTTACAGTCCTTGATTAACTGGAAAATGGCACTGTTGTCGTTTCCGCACAATGACAGACGAACAGATCAAGCAACGCTTTTCAAATTATAGTATGTTGTTCCCAATATCAAATGGAGGTCAACTCGGGGACTTGGAGTCCACCAGCAGTGACATCGACTCAGTGGTTAAAATAAAATTAGAGAGGAAGTTATGCATTTGAGCTGTATGAAATAATATAATGTACTGTGGAAATGATAGTGTTGGTACAGCATCCATATTTTATGTACATTTCTGGTTTTAAAATTTTCATTAGGTATTTTTGGGGTTGAAATATTACCAAAGGTACTTTTTAGGGAGGAGGGGGAGGTAAATTATTTTATAGATATTTTTTAGGGTTTACTTATTTAGAAGACTATCTTTTGGGTGTTTTGAAAAAAAGTACTATACTTTGGGAGTTAAATTTCCAGGGATAAGCCTTTTGACAGATAATTAAGGGAAGTAACCCCCATGTGACAGTTTATAACACACCACGTAGGACTTACAGATAATTAAGGGAAGTAACCCCCATGTGACAGTTTATAACACATCACCTAGGACTTACAGATAATTAAGGGAAGTAACCCCCATGTGACAGTTTATAACACATCACCTATTACTTTACACTTGGAACGATTAATTGAATCTATGCATTGACCATTTATTTTTGTCTGTTCAATCTTAAATCTGTCTAAATCTTTTTTTTAATATACGGAAATAAAGAAATCTTCAAGCAAACTATAATGTAGTTTTCTTATGTAGATATAGTGACTACTGAATTAAAGTACATGTATTTAAATCTTTATAAACTAAAAGAAAATTGATAATATTCATTTGAAAAAAGTATTTACTTCTAATGTATTATTACATTATATATTTCATTTTCAGAAAAAAATCTTGGTGTAGCATGTGGTTCTGCCGCAGAATGTGCCCCTGCTAACTCTGAGTGCAGTACGAATTGCCAATGTGTTAGTACTTATTATCAGCAAGATGTTACTACATGTACTGCAAGTAAGGCTGCATCTTCTTTTTTCAACGTTCAGATGTCAGTATAACATTTCTAGCTGTATGTGAAATTTTTAAGCACCTCAAAGTCACAGGAACATCAAAACTCCATACGTATATGGAACTGTTTTACAACAATGTACCCTTTTTCCGCCAGTTTTCACCAGTATATATCTTTCATCAGCTCAACTACTTACATTATTATGACAAACAGTCAAGCTAAAGTTATTTTTTTAACTATAAATTTCTTATTAATAACCTTATATTAACCGGGTTTTCCAACGGAAAAATCTGGTTATTAATTTGGTGAAGTACAGCGGGTGGGCGGCCGGCTGCCAACTGTTTCCCTGCAAGAACTGATGAACCCTTCGACCAAAGATTTTCACAATTATAATATGTTGTTCCCGATGATAAAATTGAGGTCAAGTTCGATAAATAAGTAAATAATGATAATATGTATTCAAGATATTGACCATTTTCAATTTTACCGCTCCGGAGTTACAGTCCTTGATTAACTGGAAAATGGCACTGTTGTCGTTTCCGCACAATGACAGACGAACAGATCAAGCAACGCTTTTCAAATTATAGTATGTTGTTCCCAATATCAAATGGAGGTCAACTCGGGGACTTGGAGTCCACCAGCAGTGACATCGACTCAGTGGTTAAAATAAAATTAGAGAGGAAGTTATGCATTTGAGCTGTATGAAATAATATAATGTACTGTGGAAATGATAGTGTTGGTACAGCATCCATATTTTATGTACATTTCTGGTTTTAAAATTTTCATTAGGTATTTTTGGGGTTGAAATATTACCAAAGGTACTTTTTAGGGGGGGAGGGGGAGGTAAATTATTTTATAGATATTTTTTAGGGTTTACTTATTTAGACGACTATCTTTTGGATGTTTTGAAAAAAAGTACTATACTTTGGGAGTTAAATTTCCAGGGATAAGCCTATTGACAGATAATTAAGGGAAGTAACCCCCATGTGACAGTTTATAACACATCACCTATGATTTACAGATAATTAAGGGAAGTAACCCCCATGTGACAGTTTATAACACATCACGTAGGACTTACAGATAATTAAGGGAAGTAACCCCCATGTGACAGTTTATAACACATCACCTATTAACACTTGGAACGATTAATTGAATCTATGCAAGGACCATTTATTTTTGTCTGATCAATCTTAAATCTGTCTAAATCTTTTGTTTATTTACGGAAATAAAGCAATTTCCAAGCAAACTATAATGTAGTTTTTTTACTGTCTCTAATTATGACCATCATTTTTGTTAGCCTTTTTTTCACATTATACCTTTTAACCATCTTTGTCTTTATTGTGAGGATTTTTATTAAGGATCGAAGATACCTTCATTTATGAATAATAAAAAAGTCTGATTTAATTTTCAACGAACTTTTTATTTTTGTTGCATTATATTTGTATTGCATTTCAATATAAGACATCAACTTGTAATGATATAGTGACTACTGAATTAAAGTACATGTATTTAAATCTTTATAAACTAAATGAAAATTGATAATATTCATTTGAAAAAAGTATTTACTTCTAATGTATTATTACATTATATATTTCATTTTCAGAAAAAAATCTTGGTGTAGCATGTGGTTCTGCCGCAGAATGTGCCCCTGCTAACTCTGAGTGCAGTACGAATTGCCAATGTGTTAGTACTTATTATCAGCAAGATGTTACTACATGTACTGCAAGTAAGGCTGCATCTTCTTTTGTCAACGTTCAGATGTCAGTATAACATTTCTAGCTGTATGTGAAATTTTTAAGCACCTCAAAGTCACAGGAACATCAAAACTCCATACGTATGTGGAACTGTTTTACAACAATGTACCCTTTTTCCGCCAGTTTTCACCAGTATATATCTTTCATCAGCTCAACTACTTACATTATTATGACAAACAGTCAAGCTAAAGTTATTTTTTTAACTATAAATTTCTTATTAATAACCTTATATTAACCGGGTTTTCCAACGGAAAAATCTGGTTATTAATTTGGTGAAGTACAGCGGGTGGGCGGCCGGCTGCCAACTGTTTCCCTGCAAGAACTGATGAACCCTTCGACCAAAGATTTTCACAATTATAATATGTTGTTCCCGATGATAAAATTGAGGTCAAGTTCGATAAATAAGTAAATAATGATAATATGTATTCAAGATATTGACCATTTTCAATTTTACCGCTCCGGAGTTACAGTCCTTGATTAACTGGAAAATGGCACTGTTGTCGTTTCCGCACAATGACAGACGAACAGATCAAGCAACGCTTTTCAAATTATAGTATGTTGTTCCCAATATCAAATGGAGGTCAACTCGGGGACTTGGAGTCCACCAGCAGTGACATCGACTCAGTGGTTAAAATAAAATTAGAGAGGAAGTTATGCATTTGAGCTGTATGAAATAATATAATGTACTGTGGAAATGATAGTGTTGGTACAGCATCCATATTTTATGTACATTTCTGGTTTTAAAATTTTCATTAGGTATTTTTGGGGTTGAAATATTAC
Organism: Mytilisepta virgata; assembly: GCA_028015205.1. Taxonomy (NCBI): domain Eukaryota; kingdom Metazoa; phylum Mollusca; class Bivalvia; order Mytilida; family Mytilidae; genus Mytilisepta; species Mytilisepta virgata. The sequence continues at coordinate 77,209,744 of CM051521.1, forward strand.
CAAAGGTACTTTTTAGGGAGGAGGGGGAGGTAAATTATTTTATAGATATTTTTTAGGGTTTACTTATTTAGAAGACTATCTTTTGGGTGTTTTGAAAAAAAGTACTATACTTTGGGAGTTAAATTTCCAGGGATAAGCCTATTGACAGATAATTAAGGGAAGTAACCCCCATGTGACAGTTTATAACACACCACGTAGGACTTACAGATAATTAAGGGAAGTAACCCCCATGTGACAGTTTATAACACATCACCTAGGACTTACAGATAATTAAGGGAAGTAACCCCCATGTGACAGTTTATAACACATCACCTATTACTTTACACTTGGAACGATTAATTGAATCTATGCATTGACCATTTATTTTTGTCTGTTCAATCTTAAATCTGTCTAAATCTTTTTTTTAATATACGGAAATAAAGAAATCTTCAAGCAAACTATAATGTAGTTTTCTTATGTAGATATAGTGACTACTGAATTAAAGTACATGTATTTAAATCTTTATAAACTAAAAGAAAATTGATAATATTCATTTGAAAAAAGTATTTACTTCTAATGTATTATTACATTATATATTTCATTTTCAGAAAAAAATCTTGGTGTAGCATGTGGTTCTGCCGCAGAATGTGCCCCTGCTAACTCTGAGTGCAGTACGAATTGCCAATGTGTTAGTACCCATTATCAGCAAGATGCTATTACATGTACCACAAGTAAGGCTGCATCTTCTTTTTTCAACGTTCAGATGTCAGTATAACATTTCTAGCTGTATGTGAAATTTTTAAGCACCTCAAAGTCACAGGAACATCAAAACTCCATATGTATATGGAACTGTTTTACAACAATGTAGCCTTTTCCGCCAGTTTTAACCAGTATATATCTTTCATCAGCTCAACTACTTACATTGTTATGACAAACAGTCAAGCTAAAGTTATTTTTTAACTATAAATTTCTTATTAATTACCTTATATTAACCGAGTTTTCCAACGGAAAAATCTGTTTATTCTTTGCAGCCTCAAACTGCTTCCGACATTTCAATAAATTAATTTTCAGAAAAGACTTTCTTTTTGAAACCACTGAAATACGAAAAGATATACATAAAAGGGAGAGGGGTAGGGGAGCGGATCAAAAGGATTCATGTCTGACCCTTTTTCCATTGCTAAAAATTTTGATAATTAAAATACTGAAGATTCACATACGTTAATAACCAACATATAAAGATAGGCATAATGCCAGTAATCATTCTTACAATGGTAAAAAAACCCAGCGCCCAGTTGTTCAAAATTTTCAGTTTCAAATTTTCACTTTCTTGATTGTCGGAGAACTGAAAATTTTCTGATGGGTTAATCCTATGCCTTTGGGTGTCTATGAAAAATTCTGTACAAAAATATTACTTAACAATCAGAATACTGGAAAGTGAAAAAAGTGCTTAATGTTGAACAGCTGAGCCCAGGTAGTGATCTTGAACCTACCTTCAGGGCTTGAAAACAGATTAGATATAATTAGCCTAAGAAAATGTTTCCGTCGTCGTCTTTCCTTTCAACATCTCTGAAACCACTGGTGAAATGGTCCTAGGGTGGTCTCTTTCCAAAAATGTGTCCGGCGTCCACTACGTCCAACCGTAATAGCTGCTGTTACTAAAAATAGAAAAAAGGGGAGGGGGTAATTTCAAAACTCTTTTTCTATTAAACTACATCACTGTACATGGTTAGATGGAACCAAACTTGACAGTAATGTCCTTAGGTGGTCCTTTTTCAGAATTGTCTGATGACACGGACTGCAAACCGAGATGGCTTCCAAAACCGAACCTCGTTTTACATCGTCTCCTATTGAAAAATTCATCTAAAAATATTTGGAAAGACTTCCTTTTGAATATCTCATAAGACGGAATAAGTAAAGATATATATGGAGGGGGTTCAAATGGAAGTCTTACGAAATCTTGTCTGAAACCACTTGGTTAATTGAAACCAGACTTGGTACCAATGGTCCTTATATGGTCCTTTTTCAGAAGTATGTCCGATGACCTGGTCAACCAAGATGGCTGCCACAACCAAACTTAGTTTAACATAGAATCCTACGGGAAAAATTCATTTTACAATTTTCTTGTCTTAAACCACTTTGCCAATTAGAACCAGACTTGCAGCAATGGTTCTTAGATTGCCCTCTTTCATAATTGTGTACGATGACCAAGGTTTCCATCATAGCCAAACTTATTTGAACATAAGACCCTATGAGGAAATTCAATTAAACAAACTTCTTGTCTGAAAGCACTTGACCAATTGCAACCTGACTTAGCAGCAATGGTTCTTAGATTACCCTCTTTCAGAATTATGTCCAATACTCAGGAATGCTGTTTCTTAGCATAGGTGCTTTGATGGCAGTTGAATGGCAAATTGGATCCAAGTTAGCCTTTAGTTTCTGTACAAGGAAGTTTATTTTCGATACTTAAATAAAAAAAACAGGTTCGGTATTGACTTTATAGTCGTGTTTTCTAAGAGGAGTAAATTTGAAGTATATGAATAAAATGAATAAATGTTTTGAAAAAAATTCCTATTAAACATTTAAAAGTTATATTTATCGATCTTCGAACAAATCAATAAACTTAGAACTCCGTTTTATTCAACAGAGTTATCTTTATATATATGATATTCTTCAGTGATTGACTGAATACAATCCTATGTACAATGTATCCTACCTTGATTTAAATTTTATTAAGTTCATAGAACTATTGGCAGATTGGGAGTACTTTGGCCCCTGAAATCGTCGGGGTGATATTAATCCAGCATTGCAAGTTTGATAAGCTTGGCTTATCAAAATCCCACTACTGGACTATGAAAAATTGTTTCGTTCATTACGCATATTTTGATTACATTCATCAAATATTCTAACCTAGGAAATCTATAGCTATAGCTAAATAGTCAAGAAAAACTTACTTTCAACAACAAAGCTAAATCGTTTTAAGAGAATTTCATTATTTTATAAACTGAAAATTTCTTCAAATATATCTAACAATCGTGTCATTACTGACAGGATTATACCTCTGTTGATTTACAGCCATATTTACGGTATCGCCTCGGAGGTAGTGAAATATGTGAAAACCACTCTTATTGTATATCATAAACTTGGATAAAAATAGTAATTTTTTTCAAATTTTGATAGAAAATGTGTAAGGCTCTAAAGATCTACCGAAAGAATATATGATTTATTTTCCTAACAAGTGAAACGGGCAAGTGATTGCAAACCTAAGTCAAAGTACACCTGTTGTAGTAGTGATGTAAATACATGTATATATACCTTAATGTAAAAATCAAGCCATTATAAGTAGGAAAAGTAAACATCAAAAGTTGAATTCTATAATATTGATCTAATTATAAGTAGAGTTTTGTGGTACCACAATTCATACTATTCAAAAGTTTACCGCATCAATTGCTCAACTACTGCGGCAGGTTAAGATAGAACACACAAGCGTCTTTATTTGATATACAAAAAAAGGTAATCAACACCACTCTTTTACCACAATTGTATATATGTATGAAAATGTAATTTACTGTAGTTTTCCATAAATTCCTTTTTTTCAAATTTCAGAAATAGCGTTGGGAAATCCTTGTACCGACTCCAGCCAATGTGCGGCAAGTAACTCCATGTGTAACACAAATTGTGAATGTTCTAATGGATACGTGCAAAGTGGCACTACGTGTGTATCAGGTAAGATTTCTATTCTTATAAATATAGTATAGTTCAAATGGTAGCTTTAAAAATATGATAAAAAAATAACACCAAATCCACAAATAAATTCTGCAATTTGCGTGTATGACCAAATCAGTTGCTGTGATTATACAATTAATAATTATCAAACAATTTTTCAAAACAGTTTGTTCTCAAACTGTTTCTTTATAGATGAAAATAATAATTTTCAGTAGAGAATGATATCGTTATGATACCATATTAAGAAATTGTTCTTCCGTATTATTTGTTCAACAAAGAAAGAGTCGACTGTCTTCTTTAGTAACTTATGGATTTTAACTTAATACACAATTGTTGTTTTGCTTATATAATCAGATAAACTTACTACAGCAATTGAACTGATAAAATATAACTAAATTCTATGAACATATTTTTTTATCTTTCATTGAATAATAGTATTTATGTATCATCTTTTATATTTAAAAAAAAATGATAAGAAAAGTTCCTGATTTTGTGTTAATTTTAACATATTTTCAAAACTGATACAGACAGTTATTTTCAATCTACAAAAGTCATATTTTAGCAATACCGTAGTTTTCTTATTAGAGAATTTTCAGAGAATTTCCAACCATCATAAATGAAAAAAATTTGAATTTATTTTCCAATTAAGATTATTCTGAATCAAACCTAGATAAGGTACTAAGTATAATTATCAAGAGATTTCTTCTATATATTATGGTTTTCGAGACATAAAGGGGTTAAGTGTACCAAAAAAAAGCAGTGTAGATTGGTATGTCAGTTTTATTTTTCATCTATTACTAATTCTTTTAGGGATTCTAAATCTAAAATTTGTCTTTTTCAATGGATTTCACTGGACATTATTTTTCTTTTTATTCCTCTTGTTTAGTAATTCCAGTAGTATATTAACTTTTTTTTATGGTTTTTGAGATATAAAGGAGGAGGGGAAACTTGGCTGGATACGAAATTTTATTTAGTTATTTTATCTGGTTTTTTTGTGGTAGGTCCAATATATTGTAATGTATATTATAATATAGGCATAACAGTGTGTTTACACATACTTAAACTGTTCTATGCTGTCGTCGTAACATGCTGCACTTAGCAAATCCTTTTATTGTTGTTATGTAGTTAAAATATATTCAAAACTATACATACTTTTTTAACACTCGGACATCTTTTGAACTGTCTTTTACTGTTTGTGTCGCTGTGTATTTGTTTATCCACATTGGCTAGAGGTATGGGGGAGAGTTGAGATCTCACAAAACATGTTTAACCCCGCCGCAATTTTGCGCCTGTCCCAAGTCAGGAACCTCTAGCCTTTGTTAGTCTTGTGTTTTTTTTTTTAAATTTTGGTTCATTTGTATGTTTCGCTGAACTACATGTAGTATACACTATTGTTTACGGGGCAGCTGAAACCCGCCTCCAGGTGCGGGATTTTCTCGCTGCGTCGAAGACCCATTGGTAGCCTTGGGCTGTTTTCTGCTCTTTGGTCGGGTTGTTGTCTCTTTGATACATTCCCCATTTCCATTCTCTATTCTATATATAATTTTATTTTTTATTTTCAGAAGATAGCTCTGGCAAGGTGTACAAAGTGAATCCATATGTAGTGATGATCTTGCTTATACTTACGATGTTCTCTTAAAACAAAATAACTTTGAAAAAAAAATCTGCTCAGTGAAACATTAAACGACTTATTATTTATGTACGTAGGGATTAATTAGCAGTAGATAAGCACTGTATAATAGTCTTTAAGTAACACAATGACTATAGAGTAGACAAAAAGAACATCTTTTCTTGCATGACTTACTTTAATAACTTGTGAGAATATTCATAACGTAAAGTAAAATTCATATTTTGTAATATTGTCGAATACAAATTTCCGATATGATCAAGAGGATATTTGGAGGTTTGCACCAAATAAGAATTTATGGAAATAAGGGAGATAACTGTACACAAATTATTTTCACTATTGCCATATGTGGTAAAATGATATAGAAAGACAATTCTTAAATGCTTCTGGTGTATTCCCTACAATGAAATCGATCTTTAATCTGTATTGAAAAGAACGGAAATAAGAGTTTCATGTAAAAGGGTGATCATTTGATTATGAGAGGGCGGGGGCTGGTAAATTTCAGAGATCATAATATTTATAAGCTCCTTGGAATCAGTTCAGAATATTGATCTCAGGCCTTTTAATACGACAGAGCTTCTTGATAATGTTTTTAATCAAAGATAACTGCCTCAAACAGCAGGAATAAAGATAGTAAAATGGAAAAGGAAAATGCAAAATACATATCAAGTCTTATTAGATTGAAACATTAATATCTGGTGACCTAAGAATCTTTAACAATAGTAAATTGGAAGACATACTTGCATCCCAAATGTCGTGAGCCCAAGCTTAACAGCTGAAAGCACATCTTCAAAATGCTGATGGACTGTGCCAGAAAATGGACGAAGAGAGAGAAGGAAATCGTTGAAACACTTTCAGATTGGACCAGGTTAATGTCATTAATTCTTGTTGTCATTCGGCGCCAATGAACGTACATGAGTTCTAAATCTGATAAAATTTTAAAAAATCCCCAAGTTATAAAAACACTGTCCTTCGTGACAATTATATCGTTATACCAGGTAACGAAGCTACAAATAAACATAGGTTTTGTCTGCAAAAGACACTACATGGAGTGCCTGGTCGACATGGTCGAGGAGATGGGTATTGACAATTCACTTAATAACCCCACTTACACGCACACTACGATACCAAAGATATTAATAATCATATTTCTGTTTTATCTTCCATCGCTATTGCTGTAAGTATAATGACATTGTTAACCTTCCTTCCATTTACTTGATACCCAAACTACATAAATACACATAGAAACAAAGGTACATGGCTGGTTCTACCAAGTACACTACTAAACGCCTTTCAAAACTCATTACTACATTATTTACAGAAAATAATTGCTACTGTGGTAAGTGTGGATTCTTAAAAATTCTAAAGAATTACAGAAAGATTCCTCTTAAATTGACCTTACCTACCGTAACAGTGTAAAAACATTGGATTTTTCTACACTGTATACATTGTGTACCACCCTCCTACATGATAAACTAAAATCGGTTTTTCGTGAGCTAATTCACGAATGATTCTGGACTAAACAAGGTTTACAAAGATATAACTAACAGGTATTAGGTAAGGATAAGACTTATTTTGTTTAAAAAACACTGATTATAACAAAAAATACTCTGAGACTAATGTTTCTTGAATTTCTAATCGACAACAATTTTGTTGAGTTTTGCGGACTTCCGTTTTAACAAAAGACCAGTTTTCCAATGGGTACAAACTGTGCTGCGCTTTTTACAGATCTGTTATTGCTTTCATACGAAGCTTACATTTTATAGGGGCTACATGTACCACAGAGAAAAGATTAGAAACTACCCCAGTTCTTTAATTACAGTTTCCGCTTTATAGATTATATTCTGTCACTTGAAAATCCTAACTGTAGATTACCTAAATCTCATCCAGGCCTACAAACAAACAAAATTCCTGTCATATTTGGATTGTACTTTTACATAGATGATATTGAGAGATTGAAATAAAACTTTTGTGGCAAACGTGATTATTTTAATTTTCCGAATGTGAACTTCCCCTTAGCAGTAACATACCTACAAATGTATAGTGTCCTTTTCACAATTGACATGTTACTGCCGTGCATGTGATTTATACTTCGACTAACTCGCCACAGCGAGATTGCCGACCCATGAACTTCTAAGACTGGATTATTTTCTGATTGTTCGTAAATTTCATAATTCCAAATATTTTAAGGTCGTCATCATGAATTGATTGGCCGATACGAAGTCTATTCCTCATGAAACTAAACATCTTCAGTTAAATTTCACGTTCGTCTGAAATAGACACCATTTACTGGATTTTACTCATTGGCAATTCGACGGGTGCCATTAATGGAGCATGACATATTTAAACGTTCGGAGCACCTGATGTCATTCCCTGTTTTTGTGCGATTTGTGGATCTAAAACTGTTTAGTTTATTATATGTTTTTCGTTTAGTTCGACATTTATCCTTGTATTATGCATGTATCCTCTGTTCAAGGACAGAAGCAGCCACTTTTACGAAGGTAGAGAAAAACGTTCAGTCCTTATGACACATTCGTATGTCAATTATATAGCCTAAAGGCAAATAAATATATCCGTAAGGAATGACCCTTTGATTTCAGAAAACATGTGCTTTGTTATTTCGGACAACAAAACTAGGGCGGCAAAAATTATTTGTCAGGGATATATGCCTTTTTTACCGAAGATTATGCCGATACGAACATTATCGGGGGGTCTGAATATGACCAGTATATTTTCACTTTTGGCAGGGCCAGAATATTTATTTTAACTTTTCTCAGGGACTGAATATTTATTTTTTAAATCTGCCAGCAATCCATCTCCTCGAAATCAAATGGTATAAATCTTGGAAATTGAATTTTCAATATTAAATGCTTTAATTGTATTTAAACAGGTAAACTTTTAACTAAAATACGAGCCAAAAAAATCGAATAAAAAAAAAATTAAAATTAAGCGAACAGAATTAGTTTTCAACACAAATTCTTCAGTATTTATGTGTTTAGTTCAAACTTATTTATTTATAGTGGATTGGGAAATAAGTTATACCAAATTAAACTAATCCCTCTCCACTTGGCGGGTGCGAGCGCGGCCTCTGTAGCGCTATTTTAGCCTACTCTTTTTCGACATCTACAGGTGAGTCTTAAACCTGCCAAAGGTGTTGCTGTCCTTTAACACGGGACATCCATTTTTGGTCCCCATCCGACGGACTAGCATTTTTTTTTACCGAAACCATTCTTGGAAATGGTGTCGATAAGGCGTCGCAAATTTGATCCCTGAAATTTTCATCCCAAACAGGAATCGAAACAGGGACCTTTGACTTCGTATTCCGATACGCTAACTAATACACCATGTCGCCCTATGTATTGCTTGGCATTGACAATTTATAGACATATGTTTTCTGTTTTCCTAATGAAGCTAAGGTTAAGTACACATTAAGAAATTGAGTGTCTTAATATGTTCTATATCTTAACTTTTTTTAGTGTGACTTTTACATGCATGTTTATTAAACGTTTGAATTGTAGAATATGGTATTGTCTTTATTTTTTCATTTAAGTTAAAAGATTTTGTTGTTCAAAGGTAACTTCTGAATTCATACACCAGATTTTATACGAGGGACTGCTTCCAATAATTTGGATAGTACAAATATGTGCGTGTGCCGTAGTAGTAACGGGTATGATTTTCATGCTTTTGATGTCTAGAACAGGGCTTATATGGCTACAAACTTTCAACTCATATGGCTTTTAACTTTAATACAAAAGTAAATAATCAGTAAAACTGTATTTCATTTATTTCTTTGCATAATTTGTAAATCTTCCCGATTTTTTGTTACATGACTAGTCGTTAAGTTGGAATTTTTTATAAACTGTCGTATTTAGCGTTGAATTGGGTGTTTTTTTTTGTCTGTCGTTTTTGATAGCTTAGTGAAAGGGTGTGTGGTTTTTTTTCTGGTAATTGCTGTTTATGAACATGATTCAATTTTAGAAGGGCAATTGGCATTGATTTAGTCAAATTATTTATAAGTAGTCCCCCACCCCGCTTTTTATATATGTGTAGGGTTGCAAGTTACAAAACAAGGTTCACCGATTTCAAGGAATACAAATAAACTAACAACAGGTATATGTAAAATGTGTTATATCTTCTCATCATGGGGGAAGATTTTCATCATGAACAGGGTTCAGTTTTGGAAGCCCATCCCGCTTCTTTTATACATGCACATTTAGTATAGTGTCGCAAGTTACAAAACATAAGGTGTTTGTATTCGAGCTTATTAACTGTGGAAACATTTCATTGGCCTTTCACAGATTTCCAGGAATACAAATAAACTAACAAAAGGTATATTTAGAATCTCGATTTCTCGAACTCGAAGGGGTCTGGAAAATGTGTTCGAAGCATCGGTAGTTCGAGCCATCGAAGTCCGGAAAATTTTCGGTTACGAACCAGCAATATAAATTTAAAATTTTTTTTATCTATCCGATCGTTAAAACAACATCCATTCATCAAATCTTGATGTGGAAATAATAAGAATACATCACCGATAAACATTAGGTGGATTATCAATGACCTGTAATTGACAATTAATCACTTTCTTGTCAATCTGACCTCTGGTTTTTCACACTTATTTATATATTGATTAAAAATGGTGTTCGCGAGTAAATTAGATTTTCTCCTATTCTTGACGTGTTTAATCGGTGGGATAAAAATACATAATATCCTTAACCACTTCCCGGTTCTCTACGTGGGAATTACCGCCCTTTTTTCTACAGTTTATTGGAACGATAAACTAGAGAAGTCCCGAAATGACGTCTATGTAAACAAACTATATAGCAACGACATTTTTTGTCGAAAGTCATACTCGGGAGTTATGGAATTTCTCCACCCTTTATAGTTAAAGTTTAGATTTTAACATGCTCGCTAAAGGCTCGCGTGTTGAAAATCGAAAATTTAACTATCTCGGGTGGATAAATTCCATAACACACTCGTACCTGAAGGAGAATCTATATATATTACTGTTATACGGACCAGAAAATTAGTCCGAGAAATCTAGAAATCAGTGTTCGAAATACCAAGAGTTAATTTACAAAAATACACTGAACCGCAAAAGAAACGTCGCACAAAATGACATGTTCACATACATTTATTTCAAAGTGACATTTATGTATTTTAAATTAATTTTTACAAACTTTAATGAATGATTTACAGTCTTTTGGTTACAATGTTCACAAAAACGTCACAATTGTCGCAACGTCACTTGTTTTCAATGCTGTGCTCCCACGTCCGTTAATAACGTGTATGTCCTCCACCGGCACCAATTACTGCGGCACATCTTCGGTACATGGAGTTGATGAGCCGATTAATAAATGCCATCGGAATACGTGCCCATACTCTCTGAAACGCTTGTGAAAGTTCAGCTGCAGTTGTCGGACTTGGCTGCTCATTATTCAACCGTCTTTGAACTTCGTCCCATAAATGTTCAATAGGGTTTAAATCTGGACTCAAAGCCGGCCAATCCATAACATTAATGTTATTCTGCTGTAGGAAGTCTCTTGTGGCTCTTGCGGTATGCGCACGTGCATTGTCCTGTTGGAAAGTCTTGTTTTGATGACGTGCGAAATGGGGCTGAACATGGGGTGTCAAGACTTGGTCGATGTAACGGGCAGCTGTTACGCCATTTCCTCTGCCTGGGCCAAGGTTCTGAAAGATGACTGGACCAAGTTTAACGTTAAGGCCGATTCCACCCCATACCATGATGCTAGGTACTCCCCACGCGTCTGTTTCCAGAATGCAGCTGTCTTCGTAACGTTCCCCGCGTCTTCTCCACACTCTGGTTCTGCCATCGGCTGTTGAAATGCAGTAACGGCTTTCGTCAGAGAAGATGATGTTACGCCATTGTCGATTTCGCCAATTCTGTCGCTGAGTGGCCTACTGAAGACGAGCTTGACGGTGTCGAGGAGTAAGAATAGGTCCTCTTGCTGGACGGCGACATCTCATGTTTCTAGCAGCTAATCGCCGACGAACCGTATCATCACTTATGGGTCGTCCATGTGTTCCAACAGTGTTTCTGGCAGTTTCGGCAGCTGGGGTGAACCGATTCATCAAATGGTGACGAACAATGCCTCTATTCTGTCTAGGGGTAGTGACTTGGGGTCTACCACTCCGTGGACGGTCATTTGTGCTGTTTGTTGCATTGTACCGTGTCCGTAGACGTTCAATTGTTCGAACAGCACAGTTGAAGTCGTTGGCAATAACTCTGGCAGATTGCCCAGCATCCAATCGACCAATGGCCTGTTCTCTCTGTTGTGGAGTCAGACGTGGCATAGCTTCTGTGTCAACACTGATACTAACACTCTTTAATTTTCTCCGGCCTTTTATACCCATAAAGGAGCATGAATTTCACGAACATTTAAGATTTAAGAAAAATTACCGCCAAGTGTGTCCCACGAGCGGTTTTAGGTACGGTCGCTCTACGATATCAACTGAAAATTATTCAACCGAAAATTTAATTCACAGGTAATTTAATCTTACCTGGTGATGTAATCGTAATACTGATTATATAAAAATCATTAATTAATATTTATTTTGAATTTTGCTAACATTTTGAAAAAGCGACGTTTCTTTTGCGGTTCAGTATATATAATGGAAACAAATGACCGAACTTTCGTAAAGGGTCGAGAAATCAATGGTGTTCGAGCGACCCGAGTTCGAGTCACCGAGATTCTACTATATTATGTTATAACTTCTCATCATAAATTTAACTTGTTTGATAACTTGACTCGATGTTGAAAATTTATAGCATCAGTGGTGCTCAATACCGATAGTGGTTAAGTCAAATCAATATATCAGAATGTTATAGAACTGCAACTACAAATGCCACAAAATACAAATTATAGCCAAAACACTCTCTAAAGACAGAAATATGCTCCAGAAAAATTTCCAAAGAATTCAATAATTGATGATATTAACCTATAAAGTGAATGCCTTGTGTCTAACTGACACACACGTATATTCATTCGCATCATTACTGTAAAACATTATGTCAAAATTACTTAAGCATTTCCCTTGAGAATATAATTATGATTTTTAAGGTCTTTCCACAACATGGGAAAGACCTTATTGTTTTTCTTATGTTTTGTTTTCTTTTTTTTCTTTCAGCATTATTTTGACATGGCCTCCCCTCGTTTCTACTGAAGTTATCATGTCCAAATTTGGACCATCGATAGACCTCATTATGAAGTTTTAGCAATTGAGGCTGTGAAGGATTTTATCATCTCCTTAAGTAGTTATCTCCATTTTATTTTTTTTAGACGGCTTCCTCCACCAATAAAAACTGGCTGCCGCAAAATAGCCAAATGTGCTAGAAACGGCGTAAAACCTCAAATAAACAAACAAACAAATCATACAGATTTTTTATTGAAATAGTTCGTTATAGAAAAATAGTCATAAGTGATAGAAAGTGCAATTTTTTCCACTGGGTAGGTTGAATATATAGAACATTTATCAGATGCAATAAATTTATCCATGAGAGGAAGCAGTATTCAAATTAATATCATCAAAAGTTCCTACCTTCAAAAATCTATCAGACAGACCAAGGTTATTCAACATTTTAAACTGTGAAGATCCTGATATACAAAACTCTGTTGGCAAATTTATGTAAGCTAATATGCCATAAATCACTATTTTAAATAATCATAGTTAATTAATGCCCCCATTAATTGGAGGAAACATTATCTTCTCTTATTTTGAGGAGCGGGGCCCACTCAATATGGATCCCCCTATATACATGAATATATATGTAGCCTTTCTACTTAAAAAAATGAAACTTTATTAATAAGTACATGAACACATTTTTCTTATTGTTTCCAGGGTAAATATTCATAATTATTCTAAAAAACTTAAATCATCCTTACTAAAATGGTGAAAAATGGTTACAAAATATTGCCAAGTTCTTTGTGTCTGTGATCAAAGTTTGAAGTTGCTAAAAAGACTCACTAGACTGAAATTTCCTTAGGCTCCTCTATCATGTCTATACTGTTACCGTATTAAAGTCAGATGTTGTTCTGGAGTTATGTCGCCTTGTCCGTAAAAAAAATCAAATGTGCACGAAAAATCACAAAATTAACAATTTTTGGGTAAATTAAAAATCGTGTAGACTTCGATGTGCTCAATATATCTTGTTAAAATTTGAAACATACTTTGTTAAGATAAGTATCTTTTAATGGTCAACTGCTAATCAATGCTAAACATATAGCTTCAACTCCTATTTTGTGTTTTAATTTAATGAAGTTTACCCTTCACTAAATGACAAGCGTCAAGTAAAAAGCCTAATATATGTATAACTTTAACGTCCAATAAATAAGTAACATCATGCATATGTAAACAATTCAAAATGAAGACAATTAAATTAATGTTTTATCAGTATGATCATATGCATAAAGAATTATTACTACTATTATTATTATAAAACTATCAGATTTTCAAATTGGAAACATCTATCAATTGTTGGTTACCTGAACTTTATATCAATTTACACGTGAAACTATTTAACGTCAGAACCAAAATAGCACCAAAAAATGTCGTTTTTATGTGTCCATGCACGTTTATTGAAGGAATGAAATGATCATGATGTCATTCATGAAACTTTATGACTTGCTACGACGTTACGTCCACTAACTCTTTTTTTTTATCTTAAAGAGTACGTCATGATCAATTTGGTTAAATAATTAATAATTGTAATTTGTTTTCAGATAATATTTTATCATGTTTATCTTGGGACTTGCCCTATTATGAACTTTGGTTCAAACCTAATATCCAGATAAAAAAAAAAAATAAAAGCAGTAAAAATATTGCATTTCAATCTTTTGGTAGATATTTTAGATTATGAATTTAATACAAGTGAAAATGGTCGGAATTTCGGTACAGTGATTTTGTATATTGTTATAATTCAAATTTTGTTGTATCATTTAATGTTGTGTGTAGATTTGTCTGTGCATAAACTGGAGCTGAGGTGACGACATCTTTCACGATCAGCAGAAGAATGTGCACTATTTTATTAATAAACCGAGGGTACTGTTTCGCGCGGCAAATGCCACAATCATGTTCATTATTATTACTTATAATAACTTTCATTATATCCCCGATTTTGAAAAAAGCGGGGTATATAGTATTCGTTGTGTCCGTCCGTTCGTCGACCTTTGTATCCGCAACTCCTCCTAAACTACTGAATGGAATTTAATGAAACTTTCGGAGAATTGATCGGACCAATTTTTGGGGTTTCCCATACCATGATACCATCCGCAGCACCTCCTAAACCACTGTATGGAATTTGATGAAACTTTCAGAGGATCTTTATTACATGATGCCATAGTGCACCTCCTATTTTAGATTTTGATCTGATGAATATTTGGGGTTACCCATACCAAAACATGGACTTTGGCATTCATTGTGATAGGGGTACCATGATGCCATCCGCAACTCCTCCTAAACCCCTTTATGGAAGTTGATGAAACTTTCAGAGGATCTTTATTGCATGATGCCATAGTGCATCTCCTATTTTAGATTTTGATCTGATGAATATTTGCGGTTACCAATACTAAAACATGGACTTTGTCATTCATTTTGATAGGGGTACCATGATGCCATCCGCAACTCCTCCTAAACCACTGAATGGAATTTGATGAAACTTTCAGAGGATCTTTATTACATGATGCTGTAGTGCACCTCCTATTTTAGATTTTGATCTGACCAACATTTAGGGTTTCCCATAGAAAAATATGGACTTTGACTTTCAATATGATAGGGGGTACCATGATGCCATCCACAACTACTCCTATACCGCTGCATGGAATTTGATGACACTTTCAGAGGATCTTTATTACGTGATGCCATAGGGCACCTCCTATTTTAGATTTTGATCTGATGAATATTTGGGGTTACCCATACCAAAACATCGACTTTGACATTCATGGTGATAGGGGTACCATGATGCCATCCGCAACTCCTCCTAAACCACTGAATGGAATTTGATGAAACTTTCAGAGGATCTTTATTACACGATGCTGTAGTGCACCTTTTATTTTAGATTTTGATCTGACCAACATTTGGGGTTTCCCATAGAAAAATATGGACTTTGACTTTCAATGTGATAGGGGGTACCATGATGCCATCCGCAACTACTCCTATACCACTGAATGGAATTTGATGACACTTTCAGATGATCTTTATTACATGATGCCATAGTGCACCTCCTATTTTAGATTTTGATCTGATGAATATTTGGGGTTACCCATACCAAAACATGGACTTTGACATTCATGGTGATAGAGGTACCATGATGCCATCCGCAACTCCTCCTAAACCACTGAATGGAATTTGATGAAACTTTCAGAGGATCTTTATTACATGATGACATAGTGCACCTCCTATTTTAGATTTTGATCTGATGAATATTTGGGGTTACCCATACCAACACATGGACTTTGACATTCATTGTGATAGGGGTACCATGATGCCATCCTCAACTCCTGCTAAACCACTGAATGGAATTTGATGAACCTTTCAGAGGATCTTTATACATGATGCCAAAAAAAGCGGGGTATATAGTATTCGTTGTGTCCGTCCGTTCGTCGACCTTTGTATCCGCAACTCCTCCTAAACTACTGAATGGAATTTAATGAAACTTTCGGAGAATTGATCGGACCAATTTTTGGGGTTTCCCATAGAAAAACATGGACTTTGATTTTCAATGTGATAGGGGTACCATGATACCATCCGCAGCACCTCCTAAACCACTGTATGGAATTTGATGAAACTTTCAGAGGATCTTTATTACATGATGCCATAGTGCACCTCCTATTTTAGATTTTGATCTGATGAATATTTGGGGTTACCCATACCAAAACATGGACTTTGGCATTCATTGTGATAGGGTACCATGATACCATCCGCAGCTCCTCCTAAACCACTTTATGGAAGTTGATGAAACTTTCAGAGGATCTTTATTGCATGATGCCATAGTGCATCTCCTATTTTAGATTTTGATCTGATGAATATTTGGGGTTACCAATACTAAAACATGGACTTTGTCATTCATTGTGATAGGGGTACCATGATGCCATCCGCAACTCCTCCTAAACCACTGAATGGAATTTGATGAAACTTTCAGAGGATCTTTATTACATGATGCTGTAGTGCACCTCCTATTTTAGATTTTGATCTGACCAACATTTAGGGTTTCCCATAGAAAGGAAAAATATACCTAAGGAGCAATATGACATTCATATTTTGATAAAAATATGGACTTTGACTTTCAATATGATAGGGGGTACCATGATGCCATCCACAACTACTCCTATACCGCTGTATGGAATTTGATGACACTTTCAGAGGATCTTTATTACATGATGCCATAGTGCACCTCCTATTTTAGATTTTGATCTGATGAATATTTGGGGTTATCCATACCAAAACATGGACTTTGACATTCATGGTGATAGGGGTACCATAATGTCATCCGGAACTCCTCCTAAACCACTGAATGGAATTTGATGAAACTTTCAGAGGATCTTTATTACATGATGCTGTAGTGCACCTTTTATTTTAGATTTTGATCTGACCAACATTTGGGGTTTCCCATAGAAAAATATGGACTTTGACTTTCAATGTGATAGGGGGTACCATGATGCCATCCGCAACTCCTGCTAAACCACTGAATGGAATTTGATGAAACTTTCAGAGGATCTTTATTACATGATGACATAGTGCACCTCCTATTTTAGATTTTGATCTGATGAATATTTGGGGTTACCCATACCAAAACATCGACTTTGACATTCATTGTGATAGGGGTACCATGATGCCATCCTCAACTCCTGCTAAACCACTGAATGGAATTTGATGAACCTTTCAGAGGATCTTTATACATGATGCCATAGTGCACCTCTTATTTTAGATTTTGATCTGATGAATATTTGGGGTTACCCATACCAAGTCATGGAATTTGCCGTTCATTGTGATAGGGGTACCATGATGTCATCCTCAACTCCTCCTAAACCACTGAATGGAATTTGATAAAACTTTCAAAGGATCTTTATTACATGATGCCATGGTGCATCTCCTATTTTAGATTTTGATCTGATGAATATTTGGGGTTACCCATACCAACACATGGACTTTGACATTCATTTTGATAGGGGTACCTTGATGCCATCCTCAACTCCTCCTAAACCACTGAATGGAATTTGATAAAACTTTCAAAGGATCTTTATTACATGATGCTGTAGTGAACCTCCTATTTTAGATTTTGATCTGACCAACATTTGGGGTTTCCCATAGAAAAATATGGACTTTGACTTTCAATGTGATAGGGGGTACCATGATGCCATCCGGAACTCCTCCTAAACCACTGAATGGAATTTGATGAAACTTTCAGAGGATCTTTATTACATGATGCTGTAGTGCACCTTTTATTTTAGATTTTGATCTGACCAACATTTGGGGTTTCCCATAGAAAAATATGGACTTTGACTTTCAATGTGATAGGGGGTACCATGATGCCATCCGCAACTCCTGCTAAACCACTGAATGGAATTTGATGAAACTTTCAGAGGATCTTTATTACATGATGACATAGTGCACCTCCTATTTTAGATTTTGATCTGATGAATATTTGGGGTTACCCATACCAAAACATCGACTTTGACATTCATTGTGATAGGGGTACCATGATGCCATCCTCAACTCCTGCTAAACCACTGAATGGAATTTGATGAACCTTTCAGAGGATCTTTATACATGATGCCATAGTGCACCTCTTATTTTAGATTTTGATCTGATGAATATTTGGGGTTACCCATACCAAGTCATGGAATTTGCCGTTCATTGTGATAGGGGTACCATGATGTCATCCTCAACTCCTCCTAAACCACTGAATGGAATTTGATAAAACTTTCAAAGGATCTTTATTACATGATGCCATGGTGCATCTCCTATTTTAGATTTTGATCTGATGAATATTTGGGGTTACCCATACCAACACATGGACTTTGACATTCATTTAGATAGGGATACCTTGATGCCATCCTCAACTCCTCCTAAACCACTGAATGGAATTTGATAAAACTTTCAAAGGATCTTTATTACATGATGCTGTAGTGAACCTCCTATTTTAGATTTTGATCTGACAAACATTTGGGGTTACCCATACCAACACATGGACTTTGCTATTCATTGTGATAGGGGGTTCCAGTATGCCATCCGCAACTCCTCCTAAACCACTGAATTGAATTTGATGAAACTCATCTCATTGCTGTTTCCTATCCAAAATATTGATATTTCCTTTCATGTATCTTATGTAAGGCGGGGATATCAAGTAGTAGGCTTTGCTCACAGTATTTCTAGTTTTCTGTTCAAATTCGGTATTAGATTATTTAAATATTCAACGATACATTTATGCTTCTTTGTGCTGAACAATAGTGGTCGATCTGCTCTTTTCCCTCACTATAGCAAGCTACGTCTTTAGTAATAGACACATCCACGCACAGTGTGCGACGCCGTGGTGATGTTTCGCCTAATGTAGGAAGTTGAGCCAACTCTTTAAAAACGGCATCAATGCTATGTGTATGACAAGATAGCTTTTTATCGACTCTTACATGACAATTATACAGAAATGATATTAATGAAGAATACAATGTACATACCTTCGTTGCAGGTCCCTCCATTTTCATAATATGTCGATTTACAAACAAAAATTTTAGCACTACATTCAGAACTAGGATCTCCGCTTCACACAATTTAGTTCCATCGGAAGAACAATCTCCATTAAGTGAAACTTCTGGAAATAACCAGTAAAATAGTAAAATGTGTGATTTGAATTTTAGCGGAAACCCCAAAGACTGAGCTCAATTACAGACACAAGTATATTATTATCTAACAAAACAAAAATCACCATTATTATCAAACAATTCTCCTGTGAAAATACGAGACCAATTAAGACTTAACTTTGATTGAATATTAATTTGGAGGTCCAACTTCAAAGAATTGTTCAGAGTCGATACCTTGGACCAATGTACATAAAAGCAGATAAGTTAATACTTCTATAAAACTACTATTATTAGTCCGTCGCCAATGGGACTAACTTTGATGGAATGATGCGTACTTCATTCGTATGTCCGGATCTTGGACCAATATGGCCCATGTTACTAAAACTCGTTCTAAAATTTCCAGAAACATCAATATTATCTTGTAAACAGCCATTTCTGCATAATTCTCCATCCAAGACCTTTGCAGAACCGATAATAATTAACAAAAGGAGAATTCTAAATTATACCTGCCTAACCTGTAAAGCCAAAATCTGGATCAGAAATAGTTTTCTTGTTTGAGTTAAAATTTGTCTTGCAATAAATGTTTTGAATTAATTCCTTGCAAGCAGTGCCAAATTCATGTGTTCCATAACAGATAAACATAAATGATTTATGTATGTGTCCAATCAAAATAGATAAAATATGGGCAAAAAAATACCGAAGCAACAAAACCGTGGAAAAAGTTCGTAAATTCGAAATCCAAGGAAAAGATAAAGTCATGAGAGTCTACATGTAACACAACAAACAAATGTCAAAATGATGCACGTAGAACAAAAACATACATTGTATAATAAACTAAACAAAAATAGAACAAGATAACACAGAAAGTAAAACACTAGCAATTTGAACCCTCTTTAAAAGTGGGGATGACATCAGGTGCTCCGGAAGGGTAAGCATATTCTTGTGGATTTTAGGCAGGAGATAAAAAACAAGACGGCTTCAAAAAAGCTAAACGCTTCAGTAGAGACAATCTCTTAGAGATCGCCAACAGAATCCCGTTCGTTACAACATACCACCCTAGCCTTCACAATGTCTCTAGTACCATCAGGACACACTGGAAAGAATTAAAAAAAACACCCCGACCTTTCCAGACTTTTCCCAGAACCCCAAGTTATGGCATTCCGACGACCGAAAAGTCTGAAAGACATTCTAGTACGAGCTGATATCACTAGCAAGATGTCTTTATCAACTGGCCAATGTCAGGCTTGTTCAGACAAAAGGTGTAAGTACATTGGAGAAAGTAAGCAAGCTTTCAACAAAAGAATGAACGGCCATAGAAGTGATATAACAAAGAAAGACTTTCTACCCGTCAGCCAACACTTTCGGTCGACTGGACACAATTCTGGGGACTTTGGTAAAATGAAAGTTTCTATTATAGAACAAAATTTGATTTGGAGTGATCAAGAAAGGCAGACAAGAGAAAGCTTCTGGATAAAAGAACTAGGCACCTTATATCCAAGGGGAATAAATAAAAAGAAATAAATTTATTTGTCAATTGATACAGATATTGAATAATCCTTTTTTATTGTGATTTCCAAGTGGTTTATTTATTTTTTTCTTGTACTTTTTCATTTTTTATGATGTTATAATTCTGTAAAATAATTCTCTACCTTATGTTAAAGGATTATTTATTTTAATTTTTGTTTATATGCGTTGCTACACATGAGGAAGATCAAGATCACGATTAGCCATATTGTTTTCTACATGTACTTAATTGGTCATTTCCCAACGCGACAGCACTGACGAGGATCTCAGTGATCCGAAAATTTTGCTAAGTTTGAATTATTTTTATAATTCAAAATTTGATTTGTTTTATTTTGATGTTGTTTTGCAACATTTTAGACGTTTATTTATTTTTTAGTTTGCATTGTATCGATAATTTATTATCGGTCCAACATCTAGTAAGTTCAAACGTAGGTTATTACTTTAGACGTATATATATATTATTTTTGTTTGTTTGTTATTTTCATATAGAATTATTTATTATAAATATTGATACATTTCCTTCAGTTTACCATAAAAAGTCTAGATACCAACTTTATATATTTATTTGTTTATTCTGTAATGAATATAATGTTTTTCTGAATGTAACATAGTTGTACCTTGTAGTAGGGAGAGGGCTTACATAGGCTTTGCTTGTTGCCCAATCCCATTCAGCTTATACTGAATAAAATATTTTTCGGCAAACCTACAAAATTTGTTACTCGGAATGTTACTAAAAACAGAAATTTTACGGCAAACTTTGCTACTAAATTGGAAAATTTTTGTCTGTAGATATGATTAAATTCAGAAGTTTTAAGGCAAGCCTTGCTACTAAAAAATAGAAAATTTTTGACTGTGGATATGATTAAAATCAGAGGTTTTAAGGCAAGCCTTGCTACTAAAAAATAGAAAATTTGCGACTAAGTGTTGTTACGTATAACAGAAAATTTGCGGCGGACGAATGTTACTAAAAATTGAAATATGACGGCATATTCATATTAATAAAAACAGAAAATCATGTTACTAAAAACAGAAATATTACGGCAAATAAATATTACTAAAAATAGAAAATTTGCGGCGGACGGATGATACTAAAAACAGAAAATCATGTTACTAAAAACAGAAATATGACGGCAAATAAATATTACTAAAAAACAGAAAATCATTTTAATACATAATTAAATAGACTGCGAACTGCGGATGTTATTGGAAATAGTTATAATATTATACACAAAAAAAAACTTGACAACCAAAAAATATTTACAGAATATTTGTCCCAAAATAAACGAATATTATACAAAATATTTCCATTTGAGAAAAAACAAGCAAAAGTTACAAATTAAATTATTTTTTTTTAAAGTCCATTTTGTTTTATTTTGATTATTGAAACTTTAAGGATAATAAGAATTTCTCTATATTGAATAAAGAATATATGAAAAAAGCACTAAAACATTATATTCAGTTGTGAATAGATCAGCGAGTTGTTGTCTATGGTATTCCGGATTTGTTCTGAAATTAGTCCTTATACATATTAATGGCGATGTGGGAACGACTTAATAGACGAAATAATGTTATAATAACATAAACATTCCCCTTATTTACATGTTAAATATAATATTTTCCTACCAGACTTCGTATCCAACATGACAGCGAGCGACAATATTCGTCAGTCTTCCAAAATACAAATAAAAAACCAATATTTGATATATATTTTTATTAAATGGTAAAATGATAATGGCATAAAACAAAAAATGCAAGAAAATATTGACATACTTGTATATAATCTGATATTTTTTTTACCAGGCCCTCTTTCCGCCATGACAGTAAACGAAGATGTTTGCTGATAGTCATAAATACGACCAACAAACCATAAAGTATGACACTTTTTTTATTAAATTGATGAAATAATGTTCTAACAGAAATATAACAAAAAAATATGATCGAACATGTATATATTCTTAAATTTCGTCACCGGACTCTATTTAGACGCGCCATACACACACCTCTTTATTAAAATGCTGCATTAATTATATTAAAAAATGTAGCGTTAAAAAATTTGAAAATTCGCTGTTTTTTGTTAACAAACGGTTTACTGTTAACCTGTATACATACAATGTATCTGTGTACCTTAACGGTTGGGACAATTAACACCCGGACAGTCAAGGTACAATATGCATGTCAAATCTTTAATTAATTATAATTACCTGAAACACAACATGTTGCGTAGAATAAAATTTCTTTACCTATGAATCAATTTTACCAAAAAATAATTCTATTTCTTGTGGGTTAAAAAATGAGAAAAAAAAACTTGCACCATAGCTCTTTATTACGTGTATGTATAAATTGGTCATAAATTTCATTATTAATTATTGTCACAATTTCATGTATTGGAATTATAATAGATGTGAAATATACATATTTCAAAACAAAGTTTTTAAAAGTGAAGACGAGGGGAAGTACGTGCTATAATCAATACAGAGTTATCGAACATGAAAATGACCGAAATAGTTGGGTACAGTAAAGTACTATATCCTTCTTCAATTGAAAATCCATCGAAAATGAAACGCCATACCGACAATGACAGATATCTAGACCCAAATGTCGTTTGTCATCTATCAATTGATTGGTTGAAATTCCCATCACGGACATGACGGAATTGTTTTGAAACCAATAAAAACGCTTCATAAATTATTCATGAGAACTATGAAATTTGAATGAATTGACCAACGGTCGGTACGTGTAGCAAACCGTGGGTTTCCGACGATGATCAAACACATACATGTATACACATGTATTGCCCACTTAGCATCACTGTTTACTCTTTGTACAATTTTTTTATATTTTTATTTTCAGCGGAAACCTTAGCAGTTATGATAATTGTGAATACGACTATGGTTATGTTCTTGTTGACAATAACATTGTCTTGTGGAGTGATATCAGTTTAATTTCGAAATAAATTTATCATAAAACGGATCCTGAGCAGAATGTTTGATGAAGGTTTTAAATCTAAATAAGATTAGCACATTTATACATACTAACTAATGTACAAAAATTAAAATGATATTAATTTATCTGTATACGAAGTTTAGGACACCACTTGGTTTTTTACATGTAGATAAAAAGTAAAGGTACAAAAGGATACAAGAAGTAGGGAAGTTGGACATCAAAGCTAACTCCATATTAAAAAATGAGAAATTTGCCGATTGTGCCGAGTATCGCTATTTATTTATACTCATTATCTTTTCAATCTGTACTTTCTACCAGGAAAGCCTGATATATTTGACGTCTGTAAACCTTTTTCTATGAATTGAAGACAACGTGTTTCCTTTGCACTATTTTAACGTTTCTTTTTTTTTTCTTTTTTTTTGTTGTTGTTATTGTTTTTTTGTGTTTTAGATCTGTTATTCCATTTTATACTGTGTTCTGTGGTATTTAAAAGGAGTTCAAATAGTGTAATATATATTTGATATTAAAATTTTCAAACTCGAGACTTTTTATTCTGTATTCTGGCTAGTCACGATATTGTTATCGGCGCTGGAACTGACTATTACCACATTAAAATATTTACTAGGCCACTCAGTGCACTTCATATTACACAGGTCAGTATCGTCGGAATAAACCTAAAATCCTCACTATCTGACCCGCGGACCATTGGACCAATAAACTATTTCTCGGGCTTTCACTGAATAATAATATAATCATTTGGTTTTTTTTACAAGAGTTTGTTAATCCAGCATGTCCAATACACTTATGTTTTTATGTCTTTATTACTTATTTTGATTATGTACAACGTAAGGCTTGTGTTGTGAAATTTGTATATAAGGAGTGTTTTATTATATTTAAATTTTTGTTTACATTAGGATTATCTCAATTTCTTTCAAATAATCAAAAACTTGTTATTGATCAATATGAAACTGAACACAAGAGCTGTAGAAATGATTAAATGAACTATCGTTACAGAAACAATAGGCTACCAAGAGCCTGAATCGCTCACCTGTTATCTTTTGTGTACTGGTAGATCTTGCATCAATGATTAGTTTTGGTATTTAATGTAATTATACAGTCGCTATTTTATCCTTAATATTGACCTGTACAGCAAAAATAAAGAATCGTGAATCCAAATAGATATGGCTGCTAGGGACTTTTTCATCGGTTGCTATGGATTTTTTCAATGGCATTGACTCTTGACCTTCCATTTTGACTTGAACGGGTAAATTATAGGGGTGGGTCCTGAACCCAAATATTTATGGTTGCTATATATAGGGACCTTTTCATCGGTTGCTATGGACTTTTTCAATACCTTGACCTTTCTTTTTGACTTGTACAGGTAAATTATAAGGTCCTTAACCCAAATATATATGGTTGCTAGGGGCTTTTCCATCGCTTGCTATGGAATTTTTCAATGACCTTAACCCTTGGCGCTCCATTTTACTTAAAATTAACAATTCAGGGGCAATAACCCAAAAATGGGTTGACCGATTCGTCTGAAAATTGCATGAAAGGTAGATCTTGAGCTCATAAACATTTTTAATACTGGTTGTGTTTTGCCCTAACTGCTTTAGTTTTGATTGAGCCAAAAAGTGCATTTTCACCTATGTTCTATCTTTAGCTAGGGCAGCCATGTTTCTCGATGGACAAGAAAATAAAACACAAAATTTATACTAGATACCCTAAGGATCTTTCATCCTATGTTTGGCTGAAATTGATTCTGTAGTTTTTAAAAGTTTACAAAGATGACCAACAAAAGGGCAGAAACTCCTATAAGGGGCCAATTGGCGATTTTTGTCATGTTGACTTATTTGTAGATCTTACTTTGTTGAACAATTTTGTTGTTTACAGTTTGTCTTTATCTATAATAATATTCAAGATAACAACCTAAAACTGCAAAATTTCATTAAAATTCAGGGGCAATAACCCAACAAAGGGTCGATCGATTCGTCTAAAAATTTCATGTAGCAGGTACATCTTGACCTGATGAACATGTTTACCACATGTCAGGTTTGCTCTAAATGCTTTAGTTTTTGAGATATAAGCCAAAAACTGCAATTTACGCCCTATGTTCTATTTTTAGCCAAGGCGGCCATGTTTCTCGACGGACAAGAAAATAAAACAAAGCCTTTATTCTAGATACCCTAAGGATCATTCAGACTAAGTATGTCTGTAATTGGTTCAGTGGTTTACGACGGACCGACGACGGACGCCAAGTGATGGCAAAAGCTCACATGTCCTTTTAGAACAGATGAGCTAAAAAGAGGTGTACAGGTATTTGGTCCGGCTATTAGAAATCAGAACTAATTTTTTTCTTGCTTTTTCTAGACTGATGTTCACGTTTTTGCTACTGTATCGTGCCTGATTTTTACTGATTTAAAAAAAATTAGTCTCAGAAAGATAAGGGGAGGGAAGTGCATCAGTCAAACCTGACCAGTGTATGTACATGTACTAATTCAGACTATATTTACTATTATGAGTATTTACAGGAAGTTATGACAATGCTAAAACGCAAATCCAAAAACAAATACAGAATATGTTTCATTAAAGTTGTCATTAAGCGGATATTTTTTTTTAATTTGAAAAAGTATGAAGTTTATTTGTTTGAGGTTCCTGTTGTCCTTTCCTATTATCTTTGTCCGTAGCCATGCTAATTTCAGCTTTGTAAGGTCAATGAAAATCTTTTAAAATCGGAAAAAGAATACCGACGTGACAATATCGTGGAAAAAGTTCCTAAATTCGACATCCAAGGGAAAGACACAGTCATGAAAATGAAACCTAAAAAACGCCACAACGATGCATGTATCACTAAAAAAAACAGATAATAAACTAAACAAAAAAAGTGAGGAATAGTAGCAGTGTTAGTAGCAAGTATGATTACAATGTACAAATATACACCTACATTATTTTACATTATCGGCTTCTCTGCAAATAGATATTATAACATACTGCCTTTAGTTGAGGGTGTTATGGTAGATTACCACACGAAGAAAATTATCACATGAAGAAAAAATATCACCCGAGACAATAGACTCCATATATATTGTAATTTACAACAAATATACAGTGGCTTCAATGCATTTCAGAACAAATATAATATGGACTCAATATATTTCAAAATAAATACACTATGGTCTAATCATATTTTAAAACAGATATACCATGGATTAAATTTGTTGTAAAACAAAAATACTTTGCATTCAATATATTTTAATATAAATATAGTGGTTTAATTTACTTCAAAATATATATACTAGATTCAATATAGGCATATTTTTAAAACAAATATGCTGTGAATTCATTTTGTTTCCAAAATAAATAAACATGATTGTAATGTGGACTTGATTCAAAATTTTTTAAGACTATATTTCGGCTTCAATATATTTCAAAACATATATACTGTGGATTTAATGTATATTCAATGCATTTAGTCGGATTTCCATTTTCGTTTTTGCATGGATGCATTGACTTGCAGACAAGAATTCAATTAAATTCAACGACAAACAATAAAATTCGGTCTTCATATAATAACATTTTTTTACAACAAGATGTTTTTACGTGGCAAATTATAAATCCATAAAAGTCCCTAGAAAAATAGCATGCAAAACAATTAACTTCAGGTCAAGAAAAACCGGAAGTTTGATAACTGTTACGTTAGTGTGAAAATTTTTTTTGACTTTTGTTGCCAGGTAAATGTATTATATTTTTATATCACTGTATAGGTTCTATCTGAGATACATTTCTCCCTCTGAAATACATCATCATTTCCAAGCAATGTCGCCTCCTTCATATGCAAGAAATATAAAGAGGATTCAGAAGTTCCATTTATGTTTGTTGTGTGGTTTGAATTGAACTGCTTGCTGGAGCTGGTGCCACTTTATTCTTACAGCAGAACAGTTTAAACAGAACATCGTATAATATTTTTCTATATTCCCTTATTCTAAAAATGTATATAACTGGATTTGCAAAGGAACTGAATCCAGCTACGAGAAAAGCAGCATTACGGACGAGTCGGGACGGCATTTTATACATATCTTCCATACAAAAGCACTGTGATCAATGGAAAATTGAAAACTGTACAGGCTATAACAATTACACAAACTGTCAAACTGCGTCTTATTTCATTCTTACTTACTTTTCTTGTGTTGTAAAGTCTTATTTGTCTCGTGTGGTTTGCAAGGTAAGCAATCAAGATAACCATTGTTATCAGAATTCCCGTTTGTAAGCCTGCCAATAAAAGTCCTGTGACTGGTGGTCCACTGGGTAACACTCTGGTTATGGAACACGTCTTTTCTCTACTATCCCTTGCACGGAAAATATAATCAGTAGTTACAAAAACAAGGGCTAGTGTCCATGAAAAAATAATTGTTAGTACTGATACAATCTTTTTGTTTTGCTTTATCTTTGTAATATTAAAACAAACCAGACTCTCTCCAGGCATATTCCCAAAATATGCGCAGTTGATGCTATATAAGCGGTATTAATGACAAACCATCTGATTGTACAATCGATAAATGAATTGTTGGTATTCTTGTGTGTGTTCACAATCGGAAAGCAGAAAATTCCAAATATAAAATCTGTGATACCAAGACTAAGAATATGGAAATTTCTTATTTTATTCTTTCTTATTAATGAAATTATCAAAATTAATGCTGTAGGCATATTTATCAAAACAGCTATCGTAGAGTAGCAGTATAAGACTAGTGTCAACGAAACATTTTGACTATCCAAAGAGAAATTGAACGTTTTATTTTCACTAATATTCGCCATTATAATTCTAACAAAAACCTTATCCTAACCCCTTTGAACAATGATTAAGAATATGTACTTGTCAAACTCATTTATACTATGAATCTAGACCTACTTTTTTTTGACTGAAATGTGCTAACAGGCAGCGTTCATTGTTTTATCTTTTATAATTGGTATTTTACTGTTGTTGGGTGTTGACAGATAACACCTTACGTCATAAATGACAAAACCATATCGATTTATATCTAAAACAGGAACAATATAATATTTTTAATGAACAATTAGTGAATCTATGTCATTTGTTTTTCTGCGATGTTTCTGCGAATATCGCAGCAAGGTTCAGTAACTACACTATATGTATAAAATTTAGAATTATATACACATGATACACATAAATTCTTGTATGGAGTATGGAACGCCATAGCTGTCTTCCGTTGTTCATATTTAGTATACGCTGTGATAATTTAATTATTTTCAGTGGTTTTTTCTTGATTATGAGTGGCCTTTTTATTATGTTCAGTAGTATAACAATTATGTTGAGCAGTAACATCATAATGATCAGTAGAATAATCATTATATTGTGCAGATCTGGTATTATATTCAGCACTTTAATCAATATACTAAGCAGTTTTGGCTTTATGTTCAGTAGGTAAATTATTCTATTGAGTAGATTTGTCTTTATATTCAGTACTTTTGAAAATATCTTCTGTGGACATATTTTTATATTATGTAGATTTCTCATTATGTTGACTACAGAAACCGAAATATTCAGTGGTCAAACACTCTTCATAATCAGTACTGTTATCATTATGTTGAGTGAAATAAATATTATGTTCTGTAGACTAATCATTATGTTCTGTTAAATAGATATTATGTTCAGTACAAAAAACTTTATGATCAGTGGTCAAAATGTTTTATGTTCGGTTCAAAAAATATTATACTAGGTGGTTAATCAATTATATTCAGTGCTTGTTTCATTATGTGGTGGTGGTAAACTTCCGAAAATAACCGAAAACATACGAAGTCGGACATTTTTTTCGGGTTTATTTTCATACTGTCATAACATGTCGTCTGCTTTTTTCATCATGTGGTGGTGGTAAGTAAAACCGAAATATTCCGAGTTGAAACGAAGTCGGGCAATTTTGTTGGCATATTTTTCCAAAGGGTTGTTGATGTTTTGGTTTTTAAAATGGATGAAATTCTCCAAAGAGCTAGTTTGAATAATTTGAAGCAGAATTTTGAAAGAGAAAATATAACTCCGGACATTATTTCTAAATTGTCTCAGAAAGATTTCCTTGAACTAGGTCTCAGTAGCCGTGCCAAGATGATGGAGTTGAGAATCATGTGCTGCCATTACAGTGACATTGTATTGGAACATAATGACAAATTTATCATTCCGAAGGAGACACTAGAATCTTTGTTAGAGATAGACTTTAAGATCAAAGACATAAGTGGAATGTTCAATTTATCGGAAAGCACGCTCTACCGACACATGAGAGCTTACAATTTGAGCAAACAGAACTTTTCCTTAGTTTCCGATCATGACTTAGATACGACAGTACTGAGTATAACCAAAGAATTCCCCAATTGTGGAGAGGTTCTCTTGAGGCAGCTTTTGTCGCAACGGAGTTTAAAGGTAATTGAATAGCTATTTTGATATTGTTATGCAAACTATACATTAAAATGTTCCAATTGATTATTAAAATAATACATAGTTTAAGGTAGATCGAGTCATTACACTCCAAGACATTGGGCGTGTTTTATTGGTATCTCCAGAAAATCTTCTGTGTGTCTTCATAAGAGCCTTGCAAAAAAACTAAAATGGATGGAAAACCCCTTCTGCAGAACCAGGGACTATATAGAAGTCCCTGGCAGAACCAATAAAACACAGTACAGAGACAAAATGGCAACCACTGAAAATAAGCTCATCCATATAGCAAAAAATAAATAATAATGAAAGCAGATTTGGAGACTTTTT
The DNA here is from genome assembly GCA_028015205.1 of Mytilisepta virgata. Classification (NCBI taxonomy): domain Eukaryota; kingdom Metazoa; phylum Mollusca; class Bivalvia; order Mytilida; family Mytilidae; genus Mytilisepta; species Mytilisepta virgata. The sequence continues at coordinate 77,240,120 of CM051521.1, forward strand.
GTGTCGCCTGCTTGTAGAGCAGGAAGACATATAGGGATCACTATCCGTCGTCTTGCGTCGTCCGTCCGTCGTCTGTCGTCCGTCGTCCGTCGTCCGTCGTCGTCACTCTTGTTTCCGGATGATAACTTTAGTTCTATTGGGTTTATCTATTACGGTTTTCGAAATAAAAGGGGTCAAAAAGGTGGAAATTAAATTCGAAAACCATAAGAGATAGATCAAATCTGTTGACTTACTACTAAAAGCTCTTATTCACAACAACACAATGGCAAAAACTGCACGAAAATTGTATGAAAAATAAAAAATTCTGTAAACCTGTTGAATTTGCGAAATTTCGTAAATTTGGCCCCTTTTAGCCCCTCAGCCGAAATGGAAAACAAAAATTGTTACAGATTTTATAAATAACTCATTAAGATTAACATTTTGCAAAAAAATGCATCAAAATTGGTTGAAAAATGAAAAAAAAAATTTTTTAATTTCCACCTTTTTGACCCCTTTTATTTCGAAAACCGTAATAGATAGCTCAAATCCGTCGACATACTTACGAAAGGTATTTTCATAAGGAACACAGCCAGAAACCTACAAAAACACAATTTTTGACCCCTTTTTGGCCCCTTTTTCTAAAACCGTAGGTGCCAGAATCTCCATTATCAATCCCAACCTTAATTTTGTGCCAAGGACCATTGTGTTAAAATTTCATAATCATACACCCAATAGAACTAAAGTTATCATCCGAAAACAAGTGTGACGACGACGGACGACGGACGACGGACGACAGACGACGGACGACGGACGACGCAAGACGACGGATAGTGATCCCTATATGTCTTCCTGCTCTACAAGCAGGCGACACAAAAAGTCTCCAAATCTGCTTTCATTATTATTTATTTTTTGCTATATGGATGAGCTTATTTTCAGTGGTCGCCATTTTGTCTCTGTACTGTGTTTTATTGTTTCTGCCAGGGACTTCTATATAGTCCCTGGTTCTGCAGAAGGGGTTTTCCATCCATTTTAGTTTTTTTTGCAAGGCTCTTATGAAGACCCACAGAAGATTTTCTGGAGAGACCAATAAAACACGCCCAATGTCTTGGAGTGTAATGACTCGATCTACCTTAAACTATGTATTATTTTAATAATCAATTGGAACATTTTAATGTATAGTTTGCATAACAATATCAAAATAGCTATTCAATTACCTTTAAACTCCGTTGCGACAAAAGCTGCCTCAAGAGAACCTCTCCACAATTGGGGAATTCTTTGTTTATACTCAGTACTGTCGTATCTAAGTCATGATCGGAAACTAAGGAAAAGTTCTGTTTGCTCAAATTGTAAGCTCTCATGTGTCGGTAGAGCGTGCTTTCCGATAAATTGAACATTCCACTTATGTCTTTGATCTTAAAGTCTATCTCTAACAAAGATTCTAGTGTCTCCTTCGGAATGATAAATTTGTCATTATGTTCCAATACAATGTCACTGTAATGGCAGCACATGATTCTCAACTCCATCATCTTGGCACGGCTACTGAGACCTAGTTCAAGGAAATCTTTCTGAGACAGTTTAGAAATAATGTCCGGAGTTATATTTTCTCTTTCAAAATTCTGCTTCAAATTATTCAAACCAGCTCTTTGGAGAATTTCATCCATTTTAAAAACCAAAACATCAACAACCCTTTGGAAAAATATGCCAACAAAATTGCCCGACTTCGTTTCAACTCGGAATATTTCGGTTTTACTTACCCGAAGTCTACTACCACCACATGATGAAAAAAGCAGACGACATGTTATGACAGTATGAAAATAAACCCGAAAAAAATTTCCGGCTTCGTATGTTTTCGGTTATTTTCGGAAGTTTACCACCACCACATAATGAAAAAAGCACTGAATATAATTGATTAACCACCTAGTATAATATTTTTTGAACCGAACATAAAACATTTTGACCACTGATCATAAAGTTTTTTGTACTGAACATAATATCTATTTAACAGAACATAATGATTAGTCTACAGAACATAATATTTATTTCACTCAACATAATGATAACAGTACTGATTATAAAGAGTGTTTGACCACTGAATATTTCGGTTTCTGTAGTCAACATAATGAGAAATCTACATAATATAAAAATATGTCCACAGAAGATATTTTCAAAAGTACTGAATATAAAGACAAATCTACTCAATAGAATAATTTACCTACTGAACATAAAGCCAAAACTGCTAAGTATATTGATTAAAGTGCTGAATATAATACCAGATCTGCACAATATAATGATTATTCTACTGATCATTATGATGTTACTGCTCAACATAATTGTTATACTACTGAACATAATAAAAAGGCCACTCATAATCAAGAAAAAACCGCTGAAAATAATTAAATGATCACAGCGTATACTAAATATGAACAACGGAAGACAGCTGTGGCGTTCCATAATGGAGTATCAAACTTACCAATGATCATCAAAACATGGCTATTGTATTATAGGAAAGTAAAGAAATAAATGGTTTAGGTGGGCATGAATATTTCAGCTGCATTAATTATCACTTATGATATGTCTGAAGTCTTTTGTTGGAAGAATTCAGTTTGTGAAGACACAATTGTCTGCATGTGTAACTCACAATAAAAATTTGCTCTTGCAAACATTGATTTCCCACGTTTTTTTCTGCGATATTGCAGCAAATCTTCAGCAATATTCGCAAGAAGGTTGCGGCTACCTGCAAACATCTGCGAACATATAATTTTGATTCCTGTAAACAATTTTGCTTGCAGCAGGTTTGCTGCAGACCAGCTGTAAGCTTGCTGCGAACATTCCTTTTTGGTAAGGGTTAATATTTAAAATATCATTTTTCATTATTAGTAAATTTTTATCTGTTTTTTAAATCTAAATCAAGTTATGTGAAGTATAATTTTATCTCAAAATTTGTAAATCCCAATTTACATAACTCGAATAACTCAAGCGGTTTCCGAATCCTATTCTCTCCTTCAGTACTACATACCTCCACTATTAGTAGAGGAACGGATACGGACGGAACTGGAACTGCCGGGGAGTTTGCTTGAAGGCGATACGTTTCACACGCACTTCACCTACTCTCTGAAAGAGAGAGCCAATAAAATTGCCATTGGGGTTTGATTTTGCGTGTGATATGTTCGGGTCAAAATACATAGTAAAGACGTCACATTTGTTTTCATGGAATATAAACAAAAATATTAATGACGTAAGAATTGAATAATGTTTTCCCCATTCCAAGAATAATCCAGACGTTATATTTGCTCACTTAATTAACAGCTGCTTTCCATAATTCCGCTCTGTAGGTTATAGTTCCGGTGCAACAGCAATATTTTCAATTGGCGTTCAGGCGTTAATGGAGTGATCGAAGTGAGCGAATGTAACGACTGGATTACTTGCATTTGGGTTACAATTTACAGGTCTTATTTACTTATACACCCATCAAAGACATCTAATGATAATGGGGAAAGGATGTCATGTGTGTGTATTTGTGTGTTATTCTCAAGGACATATATTTCAATACTTGATTTCCGACTAAGTCCGGAATTACCGCATCCGGGTACAAATTATAATGTCGATCACGTGACTTTAATGTTTTGTTAGGCGTGAGAATGGCGCCTTCCAGGTTACGAGAGTGAAGGAAAATTCGAAGGATAATGCAAGTCGGGCGAGCTTTAGTTTTCTGTATTCATGGCATAATATACCCCTCTGGGACAGAAATTGTCGTAACTCTGGTACAGCGCTCTAATTTTACTTTTTTAACATTTGTTTTTTAAGACTTCTCTCATGCTGCTTATTTCAAAATATGTTAAACTAGACAATTACTTAGACTATACTTTCTACTAAACATTGAATTCGAACACTTAGCTTCTGCCCCAATTCATTAAACTAAAAAAAATAAATTCACAAGATGACTACATTTCCAAAAACATCATTATATTATTAATGTATAATACTTCTACCAAAGTATACAAGACTAAGTACAGATATAGGAAAACAATACCATCAAACAATTGTTTTTTAAGTAAATTCTTAGGTTTTAACACCGATCTTATACAATATCAGCACAATAAAAAGTAGGGGACATCCATAAGACAAAGAAGATAATTATAATTATTGACTTTCCAATAACCTTTTAACGTGAAAAGGATATATAGATTCTCCTTCCAGTACGAGTGACTTATGGAATTTCTCCACCCGAGATAGTTAATTTTGTTTATTTTCAACACGCGAGCTTTAGCGAGTGTGTTAAATCCTAACATTTAACCATCGAGGGTGGAAAATTCCATAATACAGATTTTACTGATAAAATTATACCAAGTTTATAATAGGAAATTGCCGGAATTTTAACATATGAGCTACATGTAAGTGGTATCATACCAAGTTCCAACTTAGCTGCTATATTACAAGCAGATTTTCTAAGACCTAACACAGATTTTAAATAATCTATTATGTATTTTTTTTTCAAAACAAATTTGTCTTCACGTGACAGAATATCATAGACAGAACCTTAATTTCTGTTCTGATCTAGCCGAAGATCTTATAACAGATCGATGCCTCAGTGGCCGAGTGGTCTAGGTAGTTCGTCATGACTACTAATAACCACTAGCCTTTCAACGCTGAGGTTGTGAGTTCTAATCTCATCTGTGGTGGGGTGTGTTCGACTCCGATATTAAATGAAAAGGATTGTCAATTTTCCTACCGAAAGTCAGTGGTTCTCTCCGGTTACTCCGGCTTCCTCCGCCAATTAAGACCGGCTGTCGCGAAATAGCCAAAAGTGCTGAAAACGACGCAAAACCACAACTAAACAAACAAACAATATAACAGATCGGTACTTATCCATAAACCAATTCATATACAATATATGTACATTGTCAGAAAATATAAAATTTATTTGTAAGAGCCTTAGTTACAGAGCATTTCTCGCCCGTTTCGCGGCGAGTACAAATAAACTTTATATTTTCTGACATTATATGTATATTGTTTTTATCCTGCAACACTAAATTGTTATCTGTTTAAGCGAAAAGGCATGAGAAAGGAAATTGACAGCTGTTTTAAAGGAATGTCGTTTTTGGCGCGTAATCTAGGGAAATACGGAACCAGAACGCCATGCAAAATATTGTTGAATGTGAGGACAAAGGTACAAGGAGACTATATTGGGCTACTGATCCAATATCGAAAAACAATATTGGGCAGGCTATATTGGTCAGTTAAAGCGTAGTTGCAGGATAAATATACACTATATGTACATTGTCAGAAAATATCAAGTTTATTTCTTGGGGGGGGGGGTAATTTAACCATTAAATTATCCATGTTATATCGAAATTGTGACCCGGAAATATCCAGGAAAGCTAAAATTACATACCCAAATTATCCAAAAATAATAAAAGGCAGTTATCATGATGAGACATATTTATACATTTAACATTGTGAAAAGTCAACCTGAATTCTCAGTGCTTTATAAAAATCTGGAGATATTTTTAAAATCCTGACCGGAAATCTCCAGAGTGTCGAAAAATTCCGACCCCGACAATGTATGTAATTTTAATTTACAACAAATATACAGTGGCTTCAATGCATTTCAGAACAAATATACTATGGACTCAATATATTTCAAAATAAATATACCATCGTCTGATCATATTTTAAAACAGATATACCATGGATACTTTGCATTCCATCCAGTATATTTTAATTTAAAAATAGTGGTTTAATTTACTTCAAAATATATATACTAGATTCAATATAGGCTTCTTTTTACAACAAATATGCTGTGAATTCATTTTTTTCAAAAATAAATAAACATTATAATGTGGACTTGATTAAAAATGTTTTAAGACTATATGTCGGCTTCAATATATTTCAAACCATATATACACCATGTACACTATGGATTAATTTTTTTACAACAAGATGTTCTTACTTGGCAAATTATACACCCATACAATGCGCAAGAAAATAGCATGCAAAACAATTAATATCAGGTCACGAAAAACCGAAAGTTTGATAACTGTTACGTTAGTCTGAAAATGTTATGTTGACTTTTGTTTTTAGGTATTATATTTTTATATCACTGTATAGGTTCTATATGAGATACATTTCTCCCTCTGAAATACAGCATCATTTCCAAGCATTGTCGCCTCCTTTATATGCAACAAATATAAAGAGGATTCAGAAGTTCCATTTATGTTTGTTGAGTGGTTTGAACTGAATTGCTTGCTGCAGCTGGTGCCACTTTATTCTTACAACAGTACAGTTTAAACAGAACATCGTATAAGATTTTTCTATATTCCCTTATTCTAAAAATGTATATAACCGGATTTGCAAAGGAACCGAATCCAGCTACGAGAAAAAAGGCATTACGGACGAGTCGGGACGGCATTTCTGCATATCTTCCATATAAAAGCACTGTGATCAATGGAATATTGAAAACTGTACAGGCTATAACAATTACACAAACTGTCAAACTGCGTCTTATTTCATTCTTACTTACTTTTCTTGTGTTGTAAAGTCTCATTTGTCGCGTGTGGTTTGCAAGGTAAGCAATCAAGATAACCACTGTTATCAGAATTCCCGTTTGTAAGCCTGCCAATAAAAGTCCTGTGACTGGTGGTCCACTGGGTAACAAACACTCTGGTTATGGAACACGTCTTTTCTCTACTATCCCTTGCACGGAAAATATAATCGGTAGTTACAAAAACAAGGTCTAGTGTCCATGAAAAAATAATTGTTAGTACTGATACAATCTTTCTGTTTTGCTTTATCTTTGTAATATTAAAACAAACCAAACAGACTCTCTCCAGGCATATTCCCAATATATGCGCAGTTGATGCTATATAAGCGGTATTAATGACAAACCATCTGATTGTACAATCGGTAAATGAAATGTTGGTATTCTTGTGAGTGTTCACGATCGGAAAGCAGAAAATTCCAAATATAAAATCTGTGATACCAAGACTAAGAATATGGAAATTTCTTATTTTATTCTTTCTTATTAATGAAATTATCAAAATTAATGCTGTAGGCATATTTATCAAAACAGCTAACGTAGAGTAGCAGTATAAGACTACTGTCAACGAAACATTTTGACTATCCAAAGAGAAATTGAACGTTTTATTTTCACTAATACTCGCCATTATAAATTCTACCAAAAGCCTTATCCTAACCCCTTTGAACAATGATTAAGAATATGTACTTGTCAAGCTCATTTATACTATTAATCTAAGCCTACTTTTTTGACCGAAATGTGCTAACGGGCAGCGTTCTTATCTCTTATGATTGGTATTTTTCTGTTGTTGGGTGTTGACAGATAACACCTTAAGTCATAAATGACAAAACCATATCGATTTATATCTAAAACAGGAACAATATTAATAAAATTTTTAATGAACAATTAGTGAATCAATGTCATTTGTTTTCCTGCGATGATTCTGCAAATATCGCAGCCAGGTTCAGTAACTACACTATATATATAAAATTTAGAATTCTATACACATGATACACATAAATTCTTGTATGGATTATCAAACTTACCAATGATCATCAAAACATGGCTATTGTATTATAGGAAAGTAAAGAAATAAATGGTTTAGATGGGCATGAATATTTCAGCTGCATTAAGTATCACTTATTATATGTCTGAAGTCTTTTGTTGAAAGAATTCAGTTTGTGAAGACACAATTGTCTGCATGTGTAACTCACAATAAAAATTTGCTCTTGCAAACATTGATTTCCCAAGTTTTTTCTGCTATATTGCAGCAAATCTTCTGCAATATTCGCAAGTAGGTTGCGGCTACCTGCAAACATCTGCGAACATATAATTTTGATTCCTGTAAACAATTTTGCTTGCAGCAGGTTTGCTGCAGACCAGCTGTAAGCTTGCTGCGAACATTCCTTTTTGGTAAGAGTTAATATTTAAAATATCATTTTTCATTATTAGTAAATTTTCATCTGTTTTTTTAAACCTGAATCAAGTTATGTGAAGTATAATTTTATCTCAAAATCTGTAAATCCCAATTTACATAACTCGAATAACTCAAGCGGTATCCAAATCCTATTATCTCCTTGCGTTCCGGTACTACATACCTCCACTATTAGTAGAGGAATGGATACGGACGGAACTGGAACTGCCGGGGAGTTTGCTTGAAGGTGATACGTTTCACACGCACGTCACCTACTCTCTGAAAGAGAGAGCCAATAAAATTGCAATTTGGGTTTGATTTTGCGTGTGATATGTTCCGGTCAAAATAGAAAGTAAAGACGTCACATTTGTTTTCATGGAATATAAAGAAAAAAATTAATGACGTAAGAATTGAATAATGTTTTCCCCATTCTAAGAATAATCCAGACGTTATATTCGCTCACTTCATTAACAGCTGCTTTCCATAATTCCGCTCTGTAGGTTATAGTTCCGGTGCAACGGCAAGATGTTCAATAGGCGTTCAGGCGTTAATGGAGTGATCGAAGTGAGCGAATATAATGACTGGATTACTTGGGTTACAATTTACAGGTCTTATTTACTTATACACCCATCACAGACATCTAATGATATTGAGGAAAGGGTGTCATGTGTGTCTATATGTGCGTTATTCTCAAGGGCATATATTTCAATACATGATTTCAATATATTTCAATACCTAATTTCGGACTTAGTCCGGAATTACAACATCCGGGCCAGAAATTATAATTCCGATCACGTGATTTTAGTGTTTTGTTAGACATGAGAATGGCGCTTTTCAGATTACGAGAGTTAATAAAAATTTGAAGGACAATGCAAGTAGGGCGAGTTTTAGTTTTCTGTATTCATGGCATGATATAACCCTCTGGGACAGAAATTGTCGCAACTATGATACAGCCTCTAATTTTATTTTTCAACATTTGTTTTTTAAGACTTCACTAATGCAGCTTATTTTAAAATATTTTAAACTAGACAATTACTTAGACTATACTTCTACTAAATATTGAACTCTTAACTTCTGTGCCAACTAATTAAACTAAAACATTTCAACCCACAAGATGACTACATTTCCAAAAAACAACATTATATTATTAATGTATAATATTTGTATAAATTATACAAGACTAATTACGGATATAGGAAACAAATACCGTAAAACAATTGTTTTTTAAGTAAATTATTAGGTTTTAATACCGATCTTATTCAATATCAGCACAATAAAAAGTAGGGGAAATCCATAGGATAAAGAATGTAACTCAGTGATGGTCAGAAAGTAAAATTTATTAATTTTATCTGCTATGGACAAAGATGATATTTATAATTATTGACTTTCCAATAACCTTTTAACGTGAAAAGGATATAAAGATTCTCCTTCAAGTACGAGTGACTTATGGAATTTCTCCAGCCGGGATAGTTAATTTTGTTTATTTTCAACACGCGAGCTTTAGCAAGGGTGTTAAAATCTAACATTTAACCATCGAGGGTGGAGAATTCCATAATACAGATTTTAATGTAAAAATTATACTAAGTGTAGCATCCATAATATGGAATTGCCGGAATTTTAACAAATGAGATATGTAAGTTGTATCATACCAAGTTTCCACTTAGCTGCTATATTACAAGCAGATTTTCTAAGACCTAACACAGATTTTAAAAAATCTATTATGTATTTTTTTTCAAAACAAATTTGTCTTCAAGTGACAGAATATCATAGACATAACCTTAATTTCTGTTCTGATCTAGCCGAAGATCTAATAACAGATCGGAGTTTCGGTAGCCGAGAGGTCTAGGTAGTTCGTCATGACTACTCATAACCACTAGCCTTTCAACGCTGAGGTTGTGAGTTCGAATCTCATCTGTGGCGCGGTGTGTTCGACTCCAATCTTAAATGAAAAGAATTGCCAATTTTCCTACCGAAAATCAGTGGTTCTCTCCGGGTACTCCGGCTTCCTCCACCAATTAAAACTGGTTGTCGCGAAATAGCCAAATGTGCTGAAAACAGCGTAAAACCACAACTAAATAAACAAACAATATAACAGATCGGTACTTATCCATAAACCAATTCATATACAATATATGTACATTGTCAGAAAATATAAAGTTTATTTGTACGAGCCTTAGTTACTGAGCATTTCTCGCCCGTTTCGCGGCGAGTACAAATAAACTTTATATTTTCTGACAATGTATGTATATTGTTTTTTATCCTGGGACATTAAATTGTTATCTGTCTGAGCGAAAAGGCATGAAAAAAGAACATTTAAAGCTGATTTAAAGAAAGGCCGTTTTGGCGCGTAATCTAGGGAAATTGGACGTCATAATCCCTGTGAACCAGAACGCAATGCAAAATATCGTTGACTGTGATGACTAAGGTACCAGGAGACTATATTGGGCTACTGTCCCAATATCGAGAAACAATATTGGGCAGGCTATATTGGTCAGTTAAAAGCGTAGTTCCAGGATAAATATACAATATATGTACATTGTCAAAAAATATAAAGTTTATTTCTTAGGAGGGGGTGTAACCATTAAGTTATCCATGTTATATCGAAATTGTGACCCGGAAATATCCAGGAAAGCTAAAATTACATACCAAAATTATCCAAAAATAAAAAAAGCAGTTATCATGATGAGACATATTTATACATTTAAAATTGTGAAAAGTCTACTAACCTGAATTCTCCTCAGTGCTTAATAAAAATATCGAAACATTTTTAAATTCCTTACCGGTATTCTCCAGAAAAACAATATTGGGCAGGCTATAATGGTCAGCTAAAAGCGTAGTTGCAGGATAAAATCTTTTATTGTCATATATAAAAACACCATAAGAGGTAGGATGTAGTACAATATTTAGTTTTTATACCCCGCCCACGAATGTTCTGAGTGCTTTATAAAAATCTGGAGAAATTTTAAAAATCCTGACCGGAAATCTCCAGAGCGTCAAAACATTCCGACCCGAAATCTTCGCCGGTTTAGTAAAATCTTGACCCGAATTTGCCGCACGTCTCGTGTCTAAATATCATTGAGTAACAACCCCCCCCCCCCCCTTCCGCCGAGGTTTATTTGTACCGAGCATTTCTCCCCCGTTTCGCGGCAAGTACAACTAAATTTTATATTTTCTGACAATGTAGGTAACTAGAATTTACAACAAATATATACAGTGGCTTCGATGCATTTCAGAACAAATATACTATGGACTCAATATATTTCAAAATAAATATATCATGGTCTAATCATATTTTAAAACAGATATACCATGGATTCAATTTGTTGTAAAACAAATATACTTTGCATTCAATATATTTTAATTTAAATATAGTGGTTTAATTTACTTCAATATATATATATACTAGATTCAATATAGGCATATTTTTAAAACAAATATGCTGTGAATTAATTTTTTTTCAAAATAAATAAACATTGTAATGCGGACTTGATTTAAAATGTTTTAAGACTATATTTCGGCTTCAATATATTTCAAAACATATATACATTGGATTTAATGTACATTCAATGCAATTTGTTGGATTCCCATTTTCGTTTTTTCATGGATGCATTGACTTGCAGACATAAATTCAATTTAATTCAACGACAAACAATAAAATTCGGTCATTTTTTTTCGACAAGATGTTCTTACTTGGCAAATTATACACCCATAAAATTCCCAAGAAAAATAGCATGCAAAACAATTAATATCAGGTGACGAAAAACCGGAAGTTTGATAACTGTTACGTTAGTCTGAAAATGTTATGTTGACTTTTGTTTTTAGGTATTATATTTTTATATCACTGTATAGGTTCTATCTGAGATACATTTCTCCCTCTGAAATACAGGATCATTTCCAAGCATTTTCGAATCCTTTATATGCAAGAAATATAAAGAGGATTCAGCAGTTCCATTTATGTTTGTTTTGTGGTTTGAACTGAATTGCTTGCTGCAGCTGGTGCCACTTTATTCTTACAACAGTACAGTTTAAACAGAACATCGTATAAGATTTTTCTATATTCTCTTATTCTAAAAATGTATATAACTGGGTTTGCAAAGGAACTGACTCCAGCTACGAGAAAAGCAGCATTACGGACGAGTCGGGACGGCATTTCTGCACATCTTCCATACAAAAGCACTGTGATCAATGGAATATTGAAAATTATACAGGCTATAACAATTACACAAACTGTCAAACTGCGTCTTATTTCATTCTTACTTAGTTTTCTTGTGTTGTGAAGTCTCATTTGTCTTGTGTGGTTTGCAAGGTAAACAATCAAGATAACCATTGTTATCAGAATTCCCGTTTGTAAGCCTGCCAATAAAAGTCCTGTGACTGGTGGTCCACTGGGTAACACTCTGGTTATGGAACACGTCTTTTCTCTACTATCTCTTGCACGGAAAATATAATCTGAAGTTACAAAAACAAGGGCTAGTGTCCATGAAAAAATAATTGTTAGTACTGATACAATCTTTCTGTTTTGCTTTATCTTTGTAATATTAAAACAAACCAAACAGACTCTCTCCAGGCATATTCCCAAAATATGCGCAGTTGATGCTATATAAGCGGTATTAATGACAAACCATCTGGTTGTACAATCGATAAATGAAATGTTTGTATTCTTGTGTGTGTTCACAATCGGAAAGCAGAAAATTCCAAATATAAAATCTGTGATACCAAGACTAAGAATATGGAAATTTCTTATTTTATTCTTTCCTATTAATGAAATTATCAAAATTAATGCTGTAGGCATATTTATCAAAACAGCTATCGTAGAGTAGCAGTATAAGACTACTGTCAACGAAACATTTTGACTATCCAAGGAGAAATTGAACGTTTTATTTTCACTAATATTCGCCATTATAAATTCTACCAAAAGCCTTATCCTAACCCCTTTGAACAATGATTAAGAATATGTACTTGTCAAGCTCATTTATACTATTAATCTACGCCTAATTTTTTACCGAAATGTGCTAACAGGCAGCGTTCTTATTTTTTATAATTGGTATTTTTCTGTTCTTCCTGCGAATTTTTGCAGCAAGCTTAACAAATGAGCTACGTGTAAGTGGTATCATACCAAGTTCCCACTTAGCTGCTATATTACAAGCAGATTTTCTAAGACCTAACACAGATTTTAAAAAATCTATTATGTATTTTTTTCAAAAAGAAATTTGTCTTCAAGTGACAGAATATCATAGACAGAACCTTAATTTCTGTTCTGATCTAGCCGAAGATTTTATAACAGATCGGGGCCTCGGTGGTCGAGTGGTCTAGGTAGTTCGTCATGACTATTAATAACTACTAGCCTTTCAACGATGAGGTTGTGAGTTCGAATCTCATCTGTGGCGGGGTGTGTTCGACTCCGATCTTAAATGAAAAGGATTGCCAATTTTCCTACCGAAAGTCAGTGGTTCTCTCCGGGTACTCCAGCTTCTCCACCAATTAAAACTGGCTGTCGCGAAATAGTCAAATGTGCTGAAAACGGCGTAAAACCACAACTTAACAAACAAACAAATAAGTCTCTTATATGGATTCTGCGATGTTTCTGTGAACATCGCAGCAAGGTCGCAGAAAGATTTTGACCAATACAAATGTTGGTTGCAGCATATCTGCTTCAAACATAGATAGCCTTGTATGGGTTCCTGCAATCTTCCGGCGAACATAGCCTTATATGGTTTCCTGCGATGTTTCTGCGAATACCGCAACAAGGTTGCAGGAATTACACTATATGTATAAAAATTAGAATTATATACACATAATACACATCAATTCTTGTATGGATTATCAAACTTAGCAATAATCATCAAAACATGGCTATTGTATTATAGGAGAATAAAGAAATAAATGGTTTAGGTGGGCATGAATATTTCAGCTGCTTTAATTGTCACATATGATATGTCTGAAGTCTTTTGTTGGAAGAATACAGTTTGTGAAGACACAATTGTCTGCAGGTGTAAATTCACAACAAAAATTAGCAACCATTTCATTTAGCTGCTGATTGTCCTACATTAAAAAATAATGAAGTACCACAATATAAATTATAGATGTGGTGTATCTACTTATATTGATTTCAGTTTTTAATAATACATGCAAGCAACTGTAATTGCCATAATTATACATTATTTTATATATATAAAACATTCAACAATGAATTTTGTGTTTAAATCAACATAAATGAAACATCTTACTTAGCAATATTTGCAAGAAGGTTGCGGCTACCTGCAAACATCTGCGAACATATAATTTCGATTCCTGCAAACAATTTTCTTTGCAGCAGGTTAGATGCAGACCAGCTGCTAGCTTGCTGCGAACATTCCTTTTTGGTTAGGGTTAATATTTAAAATATCATTTTCAGATTATTAGTAAATTTTTATTTGATTTTTAAATCTGAATCAAGTTATGTGAAGTATAATTTTATCTCAAAATTTGTAAATCTCAGTTTACCTAACTCGAATAACTCAAGCCGTTTCCGAATCCTATTCTCTCCTTCAGTATAACGGCTTCAAGGCCAAACTCCGGCACAGTGACCATATGCGTTCCGGTACTACATACCTCCACTATTAGTAGAGGAATGGATACGGACGGAACTGGAACTTCCCGGGAGTTTGCTTGAAGGCGATACGTTTCACACGCACGTCACCTGCTCTCTGGAAGAGAGAGCCAATCAAATTGCCATTGGTGTTTGATTTTGCGTATCATATGTTCCAGTCAAAATAGAAAGTAAGACGTCACATTTGTTGTCATGGAATATAAAAAAAATGAATGACGTAAGAATTGAATTAGGTTTTCCCCATTCAAAGAATAATTCAGTCGTTATATACGCTCACTTAATTAACAGCTGCTTTCCATAATTGCGCTCTGTAGGTTATAGTTCCGGTGCAATGGCAATATTTTCAATGGGCGTTTGGGCGTTAATGGAGTGATCGAAGTGAGCGAATGTAACGACTGGAATACTTGGGTTACAATTTACAGGTCTTATTTACTTATACGCCCATACAAACATCTAATGATAATGGGGAAAGGCTGTCATGTGTGTGTATTTTTGCGTTATGCTCAATGACATATATTTCAATTGAAGCTCTCTAATATTATTTTTTAACATTTGTTTTTTTTAAGACTTCACTAATGCAGCTTATTTCAAAATATTTTAAACTAGACAATTACTCTGACTATACTTTCTACTAAATATTGAATTCGAACACTGTGCTTCTACGCCAACTCATTAAACTAAAAAATTCAATCCACAAGATGACTAAATTTCCAAAAACAACATACTATTATTAATGTATAATATTTGTACAAAATTATACAAGACTAAGTACCGAGATAGGAAAAAAATACCGTAAAACAATTGTTTTTTAAGTAAATTCTTAGGTTTTAATACCGATCTTATTCAATATCAGCACAATAAAAAGAAGGGGAAATCTATAAGATAAGTTCGAATCTCATCTGTGACGGGGTGTGTTCGACTCCGATCTTAAATGAAAAGGATTGTCAATTTTCCTACCGAAAGTCAGTGGTTCTCTCCGGGTACTCCGGCTTCCTCCACCAATTAAAACCGGCTGTCGCGAAATACCCAAATTTTCTAAAAACGGCGTAAAACCACAAATAAACAAACAAACAAACAATATAACAGATCGGTACTTATCCATAAACAAATTCATGTACAATATATGTACATTGTCAGAAAATATAAAGTTTATTTGTAAGAGCCTTAGTTACAGAGTATTTCTCGCCCGTTTCGCGGCCAGTACAAATAAACTTTATATTTTCTGACAATGTATGTATATTTATTTTATCCTGCAACACTAGATTGTTATCTGTTTGGGCGAAAAGGCATGAAAAAGGAACATTTACAGCCGATTTAAAGAAAGGCCGTTTTTGGCGCGTAATCTAGGGAAATACGACTTCATAATCACTGTGAACCAGAACGCAATGCAGAATATCGTTGAATGTGAGAACCCGAAAATAACCAGGAAAGCTAAAATTATATACCCAAATTATCCAAAAATAATAAAAGGCAGTTATCATAATGAGACATATTTATACGTCAACCTAAATTCTCCTCAGTGCTTTATAAAAATCTGGAGAAATTTTAAAAATCCTGACCGGAATTCTTCAGAAAATAATATTGGGCAGGCTATATTGGTCAGCTAAAAGCGTAGTTGCAGGATAAAATCGTTTATTGTCATATATAAAAACACCATAAGAAGTAGGGTATAGTACAATATTTAGTTTTTATGCCCCGCCCACGAATGTCCGAACTATGTCGTTAAGTTTTCCGTTTAGGTTCATTTCTTTGGAACTAAGCATAGTGTATCAGTGAAACTACATCAGTGAATATGCCGTGGGTAGTACTGAGCAGTCATACAATAATTGGGTCATTATGACCTACATTTATGCCTGAGCGACTCTGTTTAAGTTTTGCGTTTAGGTTCATTTCATTGGAACTAGCATACTGTATCAATGAAACTTCATCAGTGGATGTGCCTTGGGTAGTAATGAGCAGTCATACAATAATTGGGTCATTATGACATATATTTTACGCTTGAGCGACTCTGGTTAAGTTTTTAGTTTAGGTTCATTTCTTTGGAACTAAGTATAGTGTATCAACGAAACTTCATCAGTGGATGCGCCTTGGATAGTACTGAGCATAATACATGATGACCTACATTTTAGGCGGGGCATCCGTATCTTACAGACACAATTTCTAGTTTTTTTTTTTAAATCATCCAGATAAATTAAGTTAGGATGATGTTTTGTTAGTTTATTAAAAAGGTCTTCTCTAAGTTTGTTATATTGAGAGCAAACTAAAAGAAATGCTTCTCATCTTCAATTTTATTTAGTACAAAATTTACATGTTCTCAACTCCTAAGGATTTTATTATATCTACCCCTCTCATCCGAAAAGCATATAAAAGAACAGGCATAATTAATACTTACAAAAATTTACAATATTACAAGAAAGATTAGTTGGTATTGACTGAAAAAACTACACGATTTTTTAAGAAAAAGAGAAAATAAGACCTTTTTACCCAGCTCTTTTAATATTCCCTTTAAAGTCAATATTATATTTCCCAGGACATTTTATTCTATAGTCTCAAAAAGTGGGATTTTCTAAATATGTATGAAGGGTGAGTGAGATTAGCAATAAAACATTATTTTGAGAATTCATAATCTTAGTTGTCTTAGCATTGGGTGTAAGTTGCCAATCAAAACAATAACCTTCCAATTTATTTAAACTGTCTTGAAGTCCTACTGGAGTACTTGAAAGGATGACTAGATCATTAACAAAACTTAAATTATTAATAAAGAAGTCCTCTAGCAGGAGAGGACAGCAAGAAGAATAACATATATTATCTAAATCATTGATAACTTGCTGGAGGTAAAATTACAAGCACACACATACAAGTCTTTTTTTGGAACTTACAAAACCAATAAACGTTAGCATTTAATTTAAACCATATTTTCTGAAGAAGAAATATTTGTCACTTTATATTTCTTTTTGTAACGTTAGCATTAGTTGGTTAGGCTTAACTAACAAAATCAGAGAAAAAAATGAAAAAGATAGGCAGAAGACAAAGATCTGATTCTGATTTATATATATATCCTGACACTCTGGTGTATAAAACATACTGTACAATATGATTACCAACAGCGTGACTGCTTGCTAGAACTGCAAATAGTGGTTGGACGGTACATAATTCAGATAGCAGAGTCATAATGTGCTCGTTTTAACTGTTAAACTACCTTAGGGTCTCCTAGCTGCTGATTGGATAGTGTCGCTTTATTAAATGAAATAGAAAATTTTATAAATCTCAACTAGTCGGTCAAGGAAGAATTTTTTTTTTCAGTATTATGAAAAATAGTAAATATTAGTGGGTTGATTCTGTTTACTAAACACCACAACAATTTAAATATCCAATATTTATGACCTATGGAAAAGTATTGTATCAACTTGAGTTAAATATTAAATTAGTTTGTCTCACTGCATTTAATTTAAATTGAAGCGATTTGATTCAATACCAATTTTAACAAAAACCCAAATCGTATTAAAAATCTGAATTTTACAAAAAAAACATTATGGGAACGATAACGGTGTGTACCTTGAGGGTACATTACACGTGTTACAATAATTTCCTGACACACTTTTTCTGATTTGAACGCTTTACATCTATGTGTCAGTTTCAAAATGTTGGCAGTTCATTTGTTATAGTTCTCAATTATGTAAGCAAGTTATAAACAATTTAACTTATTATATTTAAAAAATTGCAGTACCAAAATAAATTATAACAGTAAAAAATGAACAACCAAACTTACATGACGTAACTAGAGGCTCTCAAGAGCCTGTATCGCTCACCTGGATTTAACTTTTCACCTTGAGCAGGACTAAAATTTTAAATGTTGCAGTCAATTTGGCTGGTTTTTCTATAGGGTTCTATGTTAAACTTAATTCGGCTGTGGGACCCATCTTGGTTGACAGTCCAGGTCAATGGACACATTTCTAAAAGAGAACCATCTAAGGACCATTACTGCTAAGTCTTATTCCAACAGGCGAAGTGGTTTCAGACAAGAAGATTTTTCAATGAATTTTCCCATAAGGTCCTATATGAAACTAAGTTCGGCTGTGGTGGCCATCTTGGTTGAAAATCTGGATGATTGGATATAATTCTACCATCTAAGGACGAATACTGCCAACTTTAGTTCCAATTGGCTCAGTAGTTTCAGACGAAAACATTTTGAGTGAATTTCCCATAGTGTCCAATGTTAAACTAAGTTTGGCTGTGGCGGCCATCTTGGTTCACAGTCCACGAAATCGGACATATTTCTGAAAGAGGACCTCCTAGGGACCATTGCTGCCAAGTCTGGTTCCAATTTGGTCAAATGATTTCAGACAAGATTTTTCAATGAAATTTCTCATAGGGCCCTATGTTAAACTAAGTTCGTCTGTGGCGTCCATCTTGGTTGACAGTCCGGGTCATCGGACAAAATTCTGAAAGAGAATCATCTAAGGACCATTGCTACCAAATCTAGTTCTAATTGGCTTAGTCAGGTTTCAGACAAGAAGATTTTTGAGTGAATTTCCCATAGGGTGCTATGTTAAACTAAGTTCGGTTGTGGCGGCCATCTTGGTTGACAGTCCGGGTCATCGGACATAATTCTGAAAGAGGACCATATAAGGACCACTGTTGATAAGTCTGGTTCCAATTTGTAAAGTGGTTTCAGACAAGACGATTTTTCAATGAATTTTCCCATAGGGCCCTATCTTAAACTTAGTTCGGCTGTGGCGTCCATCTTGGTTAAAAGTCCGGGTCATCGGACATAATCCTAAAAGAATCTCCTAAGGACCAAAATACTGCCAAGTTTGATTACAATTTATTGGTGTTGTCGTTTCATAGAAAAAAGATTTTGAAATTCACCCCCCCCCCCTCCTTTTTTTATCAATGATTTTGATCATGTTGACTTATTTGTCTTACTGTGTTGAACATTTTTGCTGTCTATAGTTTCTCTGTATCTATAATAATATTCAAGATAATAACCTAAAACTGCAAAATTTCTTTAAAATTAACAATTCAAGGGCAATAAGCCAACAAAGATTTGACCGATTTGTCTGAAAATTTCATGGTAGGTAGATCTTGGCCATGTCGGCCATGCTGGTTGGCAGGCAGGGTGATCGGACACAGTTTTTAAACTAGATACTAGTACCCTCATGATGCTTGTGGGAAAGTTGTGTTCCATTTGGCCCAGCAGTTTTAGAGGAGAAGATTTTTGTAAAAGTTGACGGACGACGGACGCCAAGTGATAATAATAATGACCTACTTTTTCAAATGCAATTATATACAAAAAGCTGTTTATTTTCACTTTTGTAAATGTATCAAAAATCAAAAATAAGGTACAGAAAATATATTCATTATGCAGTACGTACGTATTAGAGCACTGTATACGAACATGTAATGTACACCTTGTGTACGGATATTTCTCAATTATGTTGACCCCACAGATTATCTAGAACTATATTCATTTAGGCTTAAGGAATATTCAAGGTATGACTGAAATGCAAGCCAATGATACCGTTCCTAAATGTTCTGTTCCTAAATTCGAACAATTTTGTCCTGCTAGTCAAATCTAAAGTGATTTTGTCATGGACTAATGTAAAAGCAAACAATAAAACAAACAAAATTATAGAATCAAGACACCTGCATAGGTACTGAGTGATTTTGTTTAGTAAACCTATCGAAAAAGAGTCTATATGGACCAAGTTTATTGTTTCATGTGTTATGATCCGGCTTTCTGTTATCATCAAAAGGTTGATTTCACAAGAAATCATTAAATTTCAAATGAATAAAATGTATCACAAAATACCGAAATAAATTGATGCACTGTAGGGCCATTTCGTTGACTGACAACTCACCAGCAGTGCTCGAGATCACAATGTTGGAAATACGTTTAAAGATATAATGATGAATTATTAAGCACAACCAACAAAAACCAAAACAATTAAAACAAACAGGAATCCAAACTCAGCTAAGGGTTACCTCTGCAATTTTATATTTACATACTATTCAACGGTTATTTTGGAATTTATAACTTTAATTAAATATGAAAGTGAAAATAACCAAAGATTTATATTATGCTATCATATGAAAGGCAGTAAATCCGATATTAAATCAATTTAAGAAGTACCACTGAAGAAAGTGCTTGGACACCTTTCAATTTCACCCTAATACTAAATTGGTACATGTATAACTTTGACCAACCAGTAAACCGTATTTACTAATTTTGAAATATAATTTTTCACCAACCAGGTCATTACATAATTTATTGAAATATTTGTCGTTACAGTTATTTAGTTTTTGTAATAAAAATGCCGAATATTTCATTACCATACAGTTTTACTTTTAGGTTTATGATATTACTTCATCATAACCAAAACACCAAACATGTAGTACTGTATATCTATATGTTAGATACTTCGAAATCGTTATAGCATTGTGTTGATCAAATATGTAATGGAGTGAATATATTCTTGCAGCAAACATGGCAAAAGATCATTATTTCTTCCACTTGTGTGCATTTTCTATGGCGACAACCCATGACAGACAGGTATAAGCGACCGTGTTTTTAGCAAAAATCGTCAAATTTTTTATATCTCACAATTCTATATTGTTCCCCCCTCCCTCATTTTTCAAATATCCAGGTTCCGCCCCTGTTTCAATTTACGAAAATTAGATATAGAAGGATTCGGGAACCTTTAAGGAAATTATATGCGGGACAAATATTCAGTTATATACATGATATGTAATTTTTAAACTTGGATGGCGAAAAACGCTTATTCACTAAATAGAATTAAAATAGCATTTTATATCATATGTTTAACATGTTTAAAACAGAAAATTAAAGATAAGGTAAAATCTATGCTATTGCTCCTGGTCGTTCGCATTCATGCTTTATATCATTTGAAGTGTTTGGTAGTTATCCCTAGCGTAAAATAGTAATGGGTGGTTTCGCCACTTCTAATGTTCGCGATTCTCTGCTACACTTCACTTGCCTCGTTCCTCCCAGGTATTTTCCGTACTTATTAGATTATTTTAGTCAAGTGGCATAATTTCTCTTCAATAATAATACGAGTCGCCATGCCGCAGTACGGTATCTAGTAAAGTAAAGCCACACATTACCCATGAAATGGTTTGGATTAAGAGATTGATCTCGAAATCTAAAATAATTCATATTAATTTATTTTATTTTTAAAAGCTCTGGTCGGTGTATACAATTTTTGCCATCATTTTCACCAAATAAAATGCAATTTCGTCAGCAAATTTTTTGGAATTATTTCTTTCGTTACATTTACATGATTTATTTATTATATTTTTTTCTATAGAAAGAGCATTTATAATCGGTACACAGATCTATCTAAAACACAAAAAGGCCTGGATAATAAGATTAAAACTCTGAAACCGGACGGCCCTAATGAATATTTCCAAAAGAAAGTCATCAGAATTGAACTGTAGTACGTCATGTTGCTTAGCAAATTTATTGTTTCTTTTAAGGATTGTTTTCAAATATGTAACAAGTTATACCATACAATATACTTTGAGGCAGTTAGTTACGCTCCATAAAAGCGGTTTATGTTTTAAAGTGTAGACTGGCCAAAGTAGGTAATGCAAGTATAATAAGTTATTTTACCTGTTCCAAAATTTATAAAGATCCTTGTAATCTAATTTTCCAAAACTTTTTGATCCAAAATTGCAGTAGAATCATTAGAATAACTTAATATTTAACCAACATGACCAAGGAATATTTAAATCGCAAACTGCGCGAATTAATAAGTTGGTGCACAGGGGGTCGGGAATCTTATTTGAGAATATGCTATATACCCAACGTTTTTTCCTGGTATTTTCATTGAGTATAGAGCATATTACATTCTGAAATAAGATTCCGGCGATTTCCTGGGGTTGGTAACGTCACAGTCCACTGTCAGACCACAGAATTGATGGAGTATGCCAGCATCATACGGGACCAATGCACACACTGCAAACAAAATTCGGGAATCTCATCTGAGAATGTGATGGTTATGCTCTATATACCCAATGAAAACACCAGGAATAATTATACTCTCCTGTATCAATATTTAAAGATTTTAACGTGGTTTGATGGTCCAAATCTGTTAGGCATGTTTTTATCAGGTTGTCATCGTCCTGAATGATGTTCACATTTCTTGAGTATGATTCATTATCATTTTCTCTTATATTAATACGTACATATTATCAGGTTTTCTGCAAACGTATATCGTAAAATATCAGCCGCGAGACACAATTTGAAGCTTTTTCGGCGAGTGAGCGTAGCGAACGAGCTAAAAAGCTTCATATTGTGTCGAGCGGCTTATATTTTACAATATTTGTTTGAAGAAAACTTGATGATAAATTTATCGTATTGTTAACTAGCAATCTTAATGGAATTTCTTACTTTTCAATGGCCATCCGCCTATAACCGGATGTTTTCCTGATATATTCGGGTCAACGTTAGGTCAAACATTATGACGTCGCTGATATATTCGGGTCAGCTCATATTAGGGTCGGGTCAACTCTTTACGACGTCACAGTGCCGAAATACGGGAAATTGTGAAGGCCTCAGCAGGTCGATATAGGCATGGGGAAATACGATAATTGCTTTAATTGGAATGCATGTTAAAATACCGTAGTTGGATTCGTCGTTTTCGATACACGTTCTGTGAACTATGTTAGAGCATATATCACAACTATCTTTATTACTGTCTTTTTGAAAGTTGATATCATATACAGTACACCTGTCCATTATGTCTATATCTTCCTCTTCAACCTCATCATTCCTGGTTGAATCTAGTTCATGGGTTATTGCTAGCATATCGGCGTTACAAGTCGGCAAGTAGGAAAACAGGATACTTATTTTGCTATCAAAAATTATTTCCAAAAAGAAAAATATATTGAAATTAATAGCTTTAAAATAAGACAAGTCATTTGTAAGTTTAGAGTCAGTGCACATAACTTAAAAATTGAAACAGATAGACACCGCAGAGTTTACATAGAAATGTCACAGAGATTATGCAAGATGTGCTCAAGTTGAGGATGAAGCTCATTTTTTAACAGAATGTCCTTTTTTTTCATAACCTACGAAAGGAGTTTTATACATTTGTTAATAATGTATGCCAAAATTTTAATGATATGGACAATCCCTGTAAGTTCAAATGCCAGCTGGTAACCACTGAGGGTAGAGCTTTTATCAATAAACTCGGGCTGTTTCTCAACAATTGCTTTAAGATACGAAATTCGTCAGTAATATTAAAGCACACGTTGGTTAAATTATCCATAGTTGTTATATATTGTACCACACATTATTTTTTTTTAACCAAACTGCTGGTATATCATTGCCTTATGTATTAATTTGATCATCCTCATTTATATCTGCCAGTCCTTGCAAAAATAATCATAATTAATAAATATTTACTGTTTTGTTTGTATTCTGTGACAGTGAACATGGTTTGAGATATGTGGTTGCATAATAATTTGAAAATTGTTAATTCTTGTGTGAATTGTAAAAAGAAAGACAACTCTGGTATTGTTTCATACTCCAATATATTACTGTTTGAGTTATCTCCCATGATACACAGTCACAGTTCGCAAATATCATATTTTTATTGTAATTCATATATAAAATTGTAATAATTGTTGAAAACTGAAACCCATGAGGGTCCTTGATTGATAAATAAAATATATTTCTATTTCTATACTAGTTTCCGAATTTGATGGTTGATCATTGGTTGATCTCTGCTTCACCGCATCCATTCCACTGTCTCTTTCTATCTTGTTAATTTCGTCGAGGACGAACTAAGGTGGTGACGAAACAACCTGTCCTGGTTCGCAAGTAGAGCTAACATTCATTTTCGTACTATTTTGGTAGGACAGTTCCTGAATGGAGATCTACTAAAAATTTATACAATGCAAAATTGTGTGAGATTTTCAATTAAAAAACAAAATCAATGACAGAATAACTGCAATTACAGCTGTAAGAATTACACTTTGATAGGATACATCAAAATTGTTGATTTGGTTAATACACTGAAGTCACGAATGTTTCACTGCGCACACAAAGTATTTATTAAATATAACACATCGGCAGTGTTCTCCCCAGAAAATTCTGAAGGCGCAAAAATCATAGCATGCGAACTACATTTTGTATTGAAAGAAACGAAGCACGAATATTGTGTATATATAAAACATGTATTTATTAACAGAAAATAATTGTTCTGTGTATTAAAATGTTTATAACAAATTGGGATGCACAAAATGAATAGTATTATACATATGTTTACATATAATCCTAGGCAATTCGGTACTGACTATGGACACTTAGGTACTGAGACATTTCAGTACCGAGTATATTGTGTTATATATTTGTAAGGTATTTCACTAAAATCATCAGTGAACAATCTTCATTTTTTATGTGTGGATTGAAAAATGTGTTTGTGGAAATTTGATAAAGAGATTCTTTATAAGGTTACACGGCATAATAAGAACAAAGAAAATAATCGTTTTAAATATTTAACAGCAATATTTCAGTACAGTTTCATGTACACATAAATACAGCACTATTTTAAAACAATATGCACTGCAGTTGTGCACACACAAAAACACAATACACAATATTAACAGCACTATTTTAAAACCGTTGCAGCTTACCCTCGGATAATATTCTAAGCTGCATTGGGATGTCAGCTGTCTCTTTGAAAAGCTCATGATTTATAACAAATTTCTAAATTATAGTGAAAAGTACATAATCAAATCTCAGATCAGTTCTGATTTTATAACATTTCATATATCATTTTATTGATAAATACACAAAAACACATTCTTTATGGGGAAAAAATGTGTACAAACAATAAACAATTGTCAACAATAATTTTTTTTCTAGTACCGAAATGCCCCAGTACCAAATTGTCTTTTCAGCAGGTACCGATGTGACTTGATACCATTTACATAGAGGTAAGGGAACAAATATGATAATGATATCGGGTTATATGACGACTCGGACTGAGTCATAGGACAACACTGACCGTGTGAAGTAACAAGATTGATAATGATGACCGAGAGTGCTTTTATACTTTGACCAGGTTATAGGACAACTCCGACCGTTCGATGTAGAAATATATAATTAAATAAACAACAACATGACCTGATATACAGAGAACAATAGATTTGAAGTTATAGTCTTGTCCAAAAAACTTTTTAGTGGAAATTAATGGAAAGAAAGTATGAATTTAAAATATCCACTTATATTTCTGTTGTTGCTTTTGGCAGTATGCTGGTACAATCATGTCATTCCTCAATATCCTTTCATATGTGTTTCTTATCAGAGGAACATTTAAAGAAGTCCAGCACTGGTAGTTTTGATAAAAACTAACTGTGCTGGAGTATTGTCACGACAATCTGCTGGGACAAAGTACCCCCATCTGCAAATAGTTCCTATGAACTCAATACAATTTTAAATCAAGGTACAATGGCAATGCATAGCATTTCATGCAGTTATTCACTGAATAATAACATATAGAAAGATAACTCTATCGAATAACAAATGGGTGTTACAGAAAGACTGTGTTTTTGAGTCAAACTTAAGGGTATGAATATGGAAAGATACAGAAGTGCGAATGTGAGGGAAATTCAATTTAATTTAGAACCAAGATTATCCGTAATTGTTACCGGCTAGTGACAGTCGGTAATTTTAATATTTTCAGTAAATTAATTACTTTCAGTCCTCATGGAGTGTTCATTTCGTCATTCTTAACCATTTCAACCATTTACTGTACCGGTATTAAAAATAGTTGTAATGAGAACGATTTTAAAATATAGTTTATTGATTTTCTTCTGTCTGGAAGTTATCTTTCGAAAAGAAATACGAAACAAGTTCGGAAAGGACTTGTGTATTTGCATTTCACATAGGAATAAATTTAAAATATTTAAATGAAATGAATTTTTTTAGAAAACAAATCCTCTTATTAGATATTAAAAAGTTATGGTTATATGTATTACAACAAGACGAATGTCAACAAACTTTGAACTGTGTAGTAAAAATG
Source organism: Mytilisepta virgata (assembly GCA_028015205.1). Taxonomy (NCBI): domain Eukaryota; kingdom Metazoa; phylum Mollusca; class Bivalvia; order Mytilida; family Mytilidae; genus Mytilisepta; species Mytilisepta virgata. Next base: position 77,266,669 of record CM051521.1, read on the forward strand.
ATTTGTGACATGCTCCATAGGTTGGTTCCCTCTGTAAAATAATTCAGTATGCCTTCGGAATATACAAATATTGTCAATCTTGTAAAATAACGGACGAGTACCTGTCTAGATGCTCCAAAACTGAAGCAAAATCCGAGTCACTTGTTGCGAATTTGTCATTAGTATGGGAGGTCGATTAGAGTTTGCTGCCATTTTCGTCTTTGACATTAAAACAGCTATTTGAAGGACAAGAAAGATAATTTTTTGAAAGCAAAATGAAATAACAATGCTGAAAGTATGACATGTTATTATGTTTTCCTATTCTTAACATGCATACACCAGGTCGATCTTGTGCCAAAATTAAGCTGACTGTGGGTATGTATTGTAATAAGAAGTCATAATTCATGCTTGCACTTTTATTATTAAGTCTCCCAATTTTAAAGAAGTGGAAATTGATTGTCAGCTGTCATATTAGACGGAGGAGGGGGTTTTATCCACCCTCTCAATCCCTCTCTCAAAACATTCAAATATTTAAAAAAAAATATGAAATGGTTGAGATCTCAACTCTCAACGTAATTTGTATCTCCTTATAAGAAGACGCACATTCATTGATGTATGAGGGGTACCTAGGAGGTATGCCCTGCCCTTCAAAACAGATTGGTCTTTATATATTTGAAAACATTGAGATTCCCACTCTATAATTATATCTGAATTTTGGATATCCTTTAATTTGTGAATTTTAGTTTCAGTACTTTTAGTGTCTTCTTAAAGTTATGCAAAATGGTAGAGATTTTGTTTAATAAAGGACCCAGTGAACAATTATACATCTGATTGTAGTCATTCAAAATCAATTGCTAATAAGTATGTCTGACATAATTCATTTACATCCATTTTTGTTAATTCACGAAAAAAAAATTTGATTCCTCCTTTTAAAATTCCTCTTTACAAATGAACTAAATATTTATGCCTGTTACAGTAGGATGTTAGCATCAGTGCTGGACAAAAGCACTTCGTGCTTTGTTTTTATTATCTTATTATAACATATTATGATAGATCATTAAATTCATAACAATAGTTACACGAGTTATGTTTGGTCGTTCTGTCTAATGTTTGGTAGTTTCTTTATCGTAGATGCTGGGTATTGGTTTGATTTCCTGGTGGCTGTGTTGGTGTCTCCCAAATCCTTCTGGTATGTTGTTCTTGGTAGTTAGCATGGATGGGCAATATTTTATAGTGCATAGTCAGTACGTCCTCTCTCCACGGTTGTTTTTGACGCAGTAAATGTAGCCATGGTAGGCTAAGTTTTGTGATCCATATTTATAATGTAGAAACTGTACTTAAACATGTGCATGAGCCATGATTGTAGTTTAAAACTGACAGGACCTTGCAATTCTCCTTATTAGCTTATCTTTGATGCTGAACACAAATCATGAGCTTATCTTTGGTACTCAACTCATTAAAGATGAAAACAATAAGTACATGTAATGTGATAAAATGATATTTAGAAACAAATCAAGCAAAAAATGATTTCAAATTCAATTCAAAGAGAGAATTCTTACATAATATTATTTCAAGTTTGTATGATTTGTTTTGTCGGCCGCAATGCAACGGAGGGACTTAGCAATGGTCTCTGTCGGTCCGTCACAATTACTTGTGGACGCATCTCCTCTGAGACCGCTGATCGGATTTCTTTCAAATTTTGTAGGACTGTTAGTCACCATATGTACTTGATCCTATCGCTCCACCATTTTGATTCGACAAATTTTACAGGAGTTATGGGACTTTAACATTTTGTTATGTGACACTGTAGGAACATTTTGTGGACGCAACTCCTCTGAGACCGCTCATAGAATTTTGTTAAAATTTTGTATGATTGCTAGTCACCATATGTACTTGATTCTATCACACCGCCATTTTGATTCGACATTTTATGGCAGTTATGGGACTTTAAAGTTTTTGTGAACGTCATTCTTAACCATTTCAACCATTTACTGTATTAAAAATAGTTGTAATGAGAACGATTTTAAAATATAGTTTATTGATTTTCTTCTGTCTGGAAGTTATCTTTCGAAAAGAAATACGAAACAAGTTCGGAAAGGACTTGTGTATTTGCGTTTCACATAGGAATAAATTTAAAATATTTAAATGAAATGAATTTTTATAGAAAACAAATCCTCTTTTTAGATATTAAAAAGTTATGGTTATATGTATTCTAACAAGACGAATGTGAACAAACTTTGAACTGTGTAGTAAAAATGATTTGTGACAGGCTCCATAGGTTGGTTCCCTCTGTAAAATAATTCAGTATGCCTTCGGAATATACAAATATTGTCAGTCTTGTAAAATAACGGATAGCTTTGACAGTGTAGGTTAGGTATCTTTGATGCTGAACACAAATCTATAGGAACACTTTGTGGGTTTCGTTCAAATTTTGTAGTTGCCACATGTACTTGATCTATGCCGCTATTTCAATAATACACATTTTGTGTATATTGCGTGGCTTCGACTTTTCTCTGCGGCGGGGGGCATATGGCTTCTTTTGTACGTGTAGAAATCTTGTTAAACATTAAAATGAAAAAAAACAACATCAAAATTTTGCATCTTGATTTCTTCAAATTGCAGATTTTTTATTTTTTTTTGTAATTTATCATAGTAAATACATTGATTTAAAAAAATCTAGCTGTCCTGTTATCAAGGTATTATTTAGGAAATAAACTATAATTACTAAAACAACATTCATACTAATACACAGGACCTGTGGGCAGAACAGGAATTGAAATTTCAAAATACGCAGTACAGGAACAAACCATCTAAATTGATTAATTATGGTTATCCAAAAAATACCTTTCTGCTAAAAATGTAAAATAAATCATAAATAGATAAAAAAAAATTCTTATATAAGAACATAGGCCGAGTAGTCCGATTAGCCGATCCGACTATGGGATGAGTTGTCAGATGAGAAGATTGAAGTACGGGATGAGTTGTCCGATGACACGGTCCAAGTTGTCCGATGATACAGTGTGAGTGGTCCGCGGGCAGATATGTCTGCTATTCTTTTCTTGGCTACTGATTTTAAACATAATTCATTCAAACGCAAAGCCACCCTTTGTGAATGACAACTTTTGTCCACTCCCATACACGTTTCCTTGTCAGTCATAGTATAATGACAATAGATTAAGAGAAAAATACTATTCTTCGTATTTGATATCTTTTCAAATCGTATAAAAATGAATTCAATTATTATTTTTAAATTTTTTTGTACTTATTGTTTTTTTTTTTTTTAAAGAATTTGGGTTAGTCTTCTTTGAACAGCTTGAAATGAAAACGAGTAACTTTGAAAAATAATGTGTCTAAATACATTTTATTTCATTTAAGCTCTCTCAAAAATGTTATGTCTTAATGGAATGGGAATTTAAATACTGATATTTTGTGATATAGTTTGCACAAAGATTTGTATTATAAATGCAAGTATTTTAGTGTTAATTTTGCCACTAAAGTGTGTATAATAGTTTTCAAATGTTGCTTTATTTCCTCTTTTATATGCAATTATATTGTGCCTACATGTAGTTTGTATCGTATTTTCATGTCAGTTAATTTAGCCTAAAGATTTAGTAAAGAAAAAAGCTTTAAAACAAATGAATATGGATAAATATGTCATAAAATTATACCCATCTTTTTTTTATTTTATTTCAGAATTTGGCTATGGGATAATTTAGAGTTGTATGAAGGCTGTAATTGAAAAATATGGCTTCTAAAGAAGAGAAAGGTAAGACAATAAAAAAAAATCACTAAATATTTATTTTCCTGAGAACCTTTTTTATGGTATAATATAAATAATATAATTTGTGGTTTGTAGGATATAAAATTTCATAATTTTGTTATTTTAGTTAATAGCACAATTTTATAATGTACATTTGTACATGTGTTGCTTTGGAATTTCAAATTCTTGGTTTCAAAAAGCTAAAAACAAACCATGTAATAAACCTTTTATACCTCCTGTTAGTCATAACAAATGTTTTACTGGCTAATTTAATGATAATTTTTATATTGCCTAATTACCATCTTGTTAAAAAATTTATAGTTGCCATATTTTCCAAAAAGGTAAAGCTGAAACCTTGTAAAGACAGATCAATGGACCATGGAGATTCCTTGATTTTCATTAAATTTATAACGATGAATTTCACCAAAAATTGTATTGCTGTATTTTATTTTTATTTATTTATTTATTTTTTTTTTTGCACATTAATATTTGAAGGAAAAAATTTTTTGTAGGTATATTAGAGAGTATGGAAAAAGATATTGACACTGCTGCTGTCATTAGGTTTCCATGGAGACATGAAAATGGTAGCCATAGTAATAGAAGTGAATATTATAACAAAAAGCCAGGAGAATACATTTTACAGACATTATTTTTGGAATTTTGCACATTAGCTGAAAAGAAAATAGAGCAAGTCTTAGGAGAAGCATTGGTAAGATGTTTGGTGCAGCATTGAAGAAAAATCCCAGAACAGGGGATGGAGAAGAACCTTAAAGCAAATTAAAGTTAATTGATAGATTATCAACATGGCAAGCCATTAAAGAATTGGTCCACCCCATATGTTTTTATTTTTCTGGAAAGTGACTTTTCAGACTTTTTCATGTCTATTTCTGGTAAAATCTTTGATTTGAAATATACACTGACTTTGAAAATGGGCAAGTTGACCACAAGTCCCTATCTTGAATCTCACTAAGAGTGAGAAATTTTTGCTTTATTTGGCCTTGCCAAATATGAGTTAACAGAAATAGATCCTTGTAATAAAGAATTAAATATTTTATTTAAAAATGCTCCCACCCAGCCATAATGTTTAGAATGGGCAGAAGATTATCTCATCAATAAACTTGAATTGGCCTTACATGTATTTATAATTATTGAAAAGGGAATATTACAAAAAAAGTGCCTAATTTAAGATGATCCTCGGTTTAATCAAGTTGCATTAAATCCAAATCAAAACTTGCACATATCCATTTTCATGTAAATTATGTATGCTTGTATTGACATCATGATTTACACAAAAATCAATGAATTCCAAACAAAATACAAGTATATTATAAAGAATTGGTCAACTATTCCAGGAATACGAGTTGCAGTTAGTGTGAATAGGTGTATAACAGGTTGACCATGTTGACAAGACTTACTATATGAGAGTATTAAACATATTTGCCTCAGATCTTAAATATACATTTATATATCGGGGCTTTGGTGGCCGACTGGTCTAGGTAGTTTGTCGTGACTACTAATGATCACTAGCCTGTCAACACTGAGGTTGTGAGTTTGAATCTCACCTGTGGTGGGGTGTGTTCAAACTCCGATCTTAATTGACAAGGATTGCCAATTTTCCTACCGAATGTCGTTGGTTCTCTCCGGGTACTCCCGCTTCCTCTACCAATAAAAACTGGCCGCCGTGTGATAGCCAAATGTGCTAAAAACGGTGTAAAATCGCAATTACACCAAACCATACCAAACCATTTACAGTATATGTGTTTTTTTTTCAGGAAAAATCTTTGACTAAGTCCCTACAAAGAGGTGAAGATCCACATTTTGATCAGGTATGTGTATAACTATTTTGATATAATTGAAATTGAACAATATATCGATGGCTTCCTTTAATACTATAAATTATAAATAAATTTAAGGATGTATTCTTCTGATGTTTCAGTCTCGTAGAAAATCTCGTTCGGGAATTATTTCCAAAACATGTGATACAAGTTGAAAATAATGAATTTAAAAAATATTATAATCCAACTAAACTCTGGGAAAAAATTATGTACTTACAATAAGTAGCTTTTGAGTAATAAAATTTTCAAATTTTATAACCAATCTGGTTAGTGTCATCAGCCGAAATGTTGAGAAAATGGGTGAGGGGTACAAAGAAATGATTTTACCAAATATATGTACATCCCATATCAATTTTTTTCTTTTTAAAATTCTTAAATATGTGTATTATCAATCATTTGTAACAAAGAAATTGAAATTATATGCTCTTTGTCCTGAAAAAATGAGAAAAACCCCAAATTTACTAAATTGACTGCATGGTCATTTTGACACAAAAGAACAAATTTTTATAAAACTTTCTTATATTAACACCAACTTACATGTATTTTAAGTTAAATTTGGTCCACTTCATCTTCAGGGAAAGTATGAAAAAAAGTTTAATTGTGGAACTGTGATTTTTTTCATGATAAAAATCCAAAAATGGGTAAAAATTGATGAAATATTAGAAAATCATAAAAGATGGGGTAATTTCAAATGACCGTAGCAAAAAAAGAATTGCACCATCATTTGCATGATTTGATTTTTTCTACATAAATTACTTCTTACAGCCATATAAACCCAAAAATCAGGTTAAGAAAATATTTTTAATTCTAAAAATTTTTGCTCCTCAGAGGTGTACATCCTTAAGTTGTAAGTAAACTGTTTGCTTAATCTCAATGCTTATCATTTTATTTTCTAAAAATCAAGGAAAAGTAGGAAAAATCTACTTTGAGACTTTTTTTGTGTTGATATTTGTTTTTACTTTTTCCTAAAAGAAATATATTATATCTTGAATTTTCACAACTACACGTATAGGAAATGTTTAGTAATGAATTTAATGAAGTTTCCCAAACAAAGTTTGGAGACTTATTGTTTTTGCTGCATTTCTAATATCTCTTTCTCGACAACCTTGAACTTGTCCAAGGCATTGCTCCGATAATGTATGGAGTATTTTCATGACACTTCACAGGATGATAGCCCTCCATGTTGAGATTGACCTAACATTGTCAATTTTAAAGAGGCATCCCAGGGGTGGCAAACCCCACCCTGTAACCATATGTTTTCTTTCTCCTTTTGAGAAGATGCATTGTATATGGAAAGGGGGGGGGGATGTGGTGGTATGGGGGTATGTCTCATATCCTCAGGATGGATTTGTCTTTGTTTCTTTGAAACCTTTGAGGTCCTCACCCTATAACCATGTGCAGTCAAACCTGTCTTATGTGACCCTCTAAGGAAAAGTCCTAAAAAGGTCACATTTTGTATCTGAGTCTTCCCAACTCCAAAATCTTCTGCAATTTTATAAGTGGGTCTTCCAGAATCTAACAATTTTAACGCTTCTACTCCCTTATTGAGTGTTAGGACCTTTTGCTTTGGAGTCACCATTTTTTAAACTAATGTAAATAGTTATCATATTTCATTCATTCTTGTTAAGACAAAGTTATACATATAGAATTGGAACATTAATCATCCTAATTAATTATCGTAATAAAGAGACCATCTGGAAATGGCCAAACATTAAAAATTGTACTTCTGAAACAAACATTTTTGATGATGTAAACAAATTTTACCTCGGAAAGTCAGAAAAATCTAAGCCCATATACCAACCACTTCATCTTCAGGGAAAGTATGAAAAAAAGTTTAATTGTGGAACTGTGATTTTTTTCATGATAAAAATCCAAAAAACACTGTTGTTAGTCGTGTAACATAGGAAGTCCCTCAAAAGAGTTAAAAAACATACGGAAATCATCGGGAGGACTTGAAATTAGTCAGATAAGACAGGAAGTCTCTGTTTACAGTGGGTCGCTATGGCAAATTTGAATGTATATTCTTACCCCTTATGTGAAGATGCATTTGTTGATATATTAGGGAGGGGGGTCCCTAGGGGGTATGCCACCCCTTAATTATGTATTTTCTTACTCCTTATGAGAAGATGCACTTACTTACTGTGTATATTTTTAGCTTCTCAATGCCCTAGGAACTGTTGCAGAACAGACGTTGCCTTCTTTGTTAAGAAGTTTGTTTTTGTGGTTTGATAAACAGATGTTGGTAGATGATACTGTAAGGCAAAGACATAAAAGCAAAGGGTATGTGTACTGGAAAATATGTATGGCATAAAATAAGTACTGTATTAGAAGTTGATATACTGTTACAGCATCTCAATGTAGTGCTTTCCCCAGAAATTTGTGAAGGCATGGTAAATTTCGTATTTTGAAGGCACTCAATGGTTAAAAGATAATATTGGGGGGGGGGGCACCCAACCTTGACACCAGGGCAGTATATTTATCAAAATCAGCACTAAACAGCCTTCACCCTAGTGTGATGGTGTAAAAGTGTCATAAAAGTGTGCCAACACAACAGGGGTACCTGATTAAATGAAAATCAGTTTCAAAAAGATAAGATTAAACTAAAAATTGAAAGTTAGATTTGGCTATCTGCGGGCACATTGTAAAATTCATGATGAGGGCAGCATGGTGCTTGAAGATGGAGGCATGGTGCAGCATCATGCTAAATTGGTCTAGGGAAACCTCTATCAATGGCAGGGGTCATTGTAGTAACAAAAGATTGTGGCAAGGTGTCTGGTCTTATTTTTGCATGTGTTCATACATGTAAGTCGGTGGTTGTCTCCAGATACTCAAGATTCTTCCACGAATAAAAATTATACATGTATATGTAACATTTAATACTTTCCTCTGTGAAATTGTTTCCGCAAGAAAATGTTTGCTATTAAATTTTTTCCAAGGAAAGAGTTTAATAGTAAAATCTTTTCCATAGCCATATTTTTCTTTCCATTAAGTAATTTTGCTAAACAAAACATGCAAAAGTGTATGAAAAGGGTTTATCTTTGGGGAACTGTTAAAAAAAGTGGGGTTGGATCTTTGTTGAGGGAAAAGAAAGAAAATAGGTACAAGAAAGTAAAAGGAAAAATATTTCAAATGAAATATTTATGAATGTTTCAAACAAATACAAATGTAGTTGATATTTAATTCAATAATATTCATAAATATTCTTCCATTTTGACGGATTGATAAAGAATATTTTTTATTACAGCAGTGAAAACAACTCGCTAGCATTAACATTAACCTGTAATGAAGTGGAAATTATTTAATAATTGGATACTGTAAGATTTTATCCTCGCTAACACCTACCTAATTTATAATGAAAATTAAATACTGAAAAGCACTGACAATCCTTCAGGAAACTATTTCATATATTGAAACAGTAAATTATTATCCGGAAAGTTGTTTGGAATGAGATGAAATCATTGTAGACAAAAGTAAAAAATTTCGTAAAGAAGGAATGGATTTAATAGTTAATGAATATCCCATGGAAACAATTTCATATTTAATATTTTCCTCTGGAAAAAATTTCATCCGGAAAGAATTATGGCTTACATATATCCAATTACCCTGAAATTGTTTCAATAAACAAGCCACACCAAATAATATTAACTGTTGTGAAAGGAAGAGACATGGAAGTACAGAAATGTGAGATTAGTAGGGATAAATCACTACATGCACAAACTGAAATTAAAAGAACAATGTCCCTTATTGCAATTCCATATCTGATAGTTACAGAACTAGTACATGTAGTATATTGGAAATTTTATAATGGTAATTTAAGCAGTGTATCATTAACTTTGAATTCACTATACATGTATATCATTGAACATCAATTTTATTTGGTTAAACCATAATGATAAATATTCAACATACATGTATTGTTTAAATGAAAAATAAAAAAAAAGGATTCCATGTAAAAAAAAAAGTAAAAAAAAACATTGATCCCAGAATTGAAAATCTGAAATTGCTTATTCCTGATTAAAAAAAGAATCATTAAAATGAATTCTGATTTTCCAGCTGTTGGTAGACAGTCTAACCTTAATTTTTTAACTGAAAACATGTTAATTATCTCTTACCAAATGAAAATATTGAATATTTTGTATAGAACAGAATATATTGAATCTACTGCTGTTATTTCTCTGCCATTTATAGAGAAGAATATGGAGAATAAATTTATGGCATATGACGAATGGGACAGAGATTTGTGTTAAATTGGCATTTCTTTTCCATTCTTTTCTTTAACTATTCAGCCAATCGGAACCAAATTTGGCAGCTGTTTCTTAGGTAATCATCTTTCAGCATTATAATCCAGTGACCTACAACCGCAGACCAAGCTTGCTGCCACTGGCAAAGTTATATTAATTTAGGAACCTACGGAAAAATTTACTTACAGATTTTGTCCAAAACTATTGACCCGATTGGAGATAAAATTTGCAGCAGCGATCCTTAGGTGGTCTTCTTTCAGAGTTGAATCCATTAGCAAATATCATTATCAGTAGGCTTATAGCATTAGCAACTGTCGAATAACATTAATAACTTGATATATCCCTACGTCAAAAGGTATTACTATTTTACACTTGACATTCATCAGTTTGCAATTGACATAAAGCAATTAGCAAATAAAATTGTGAGTATGTCCTTTCAGGATTTCTGTAGGTGTTGTGAAATTAGTATTTCATATTTCATATTTTTAGTATTTCATATTTCATATTTTTACAGAAGCAAAGATTTTCTAGTTGAGAGAAGAGATGTGAGTATTATTTCAGACAATCCAGAGATTATCTTGTCAGACATTTGCTTTATTTCAAACATGTTTTGAAATGTATGTTAAGGACAATACTTACAACAAAAACAGATGTTTAAAAATGCATAAAATATTGAACATTCTCAAATACCAATTTCCTTGCACTATATGTAAATATTTTGAAAAAATTTCATCATCACTGCTCAAAGTCGAGATACATGTATGGAAATCAGAAATAATGACAGGAATAAATCAGAATGGTAACAAGTGGATTCAAATGCCAAAATGACTGAAAAGCCCGGAACCAAAAATCCATGTAAAAGCAGAGCTATTCTTAAAAGATAGAGAAAAAAAACTATGTGTGTTTAAAACAAGAATACATTCTACAAATATATAAAAACATGTAAATATAACATCATTGTTTCAACAATGAATTTTAATATTAAAAACTTATTTAATATTGATTTTAGTTTATTATGTGAAAAAAATGATATTTTAAACACAAGTTAAGGCACAAATCTGATTATCAGAATATTGAGGGGAAAAATAGCTTTTAGTTCATGAAATTGATATGTATAACATACACTGTATTTGTTGTACAAGCTATACTCTGTTAAGTAAGTAAATATATATTTATCTTATTTTTTACAGCTTGCAGTTGAATTTATTTACTGTTTAGTGTTAATAGAAGTTTTAGCCAAAGTAAGTGCTTTTTTTTAGCTCACCTGACCCAAAGGGTCAAGTGAGCTATTCTCATCACTTGGCGTCAGTCGTCGTCCATCATTCGTCGTCGTCCGTTAACTTTTACAAAAATCTTCTCCTCTGAAACTACTGGGCCAAATGGAACCAAACTTGACCACAAGCATCATAAGGGTATCTAGTTTAAAAAATTTGTCCGATGATCCCGCCTGCCAACCAACATGGCCGACATGGCTCAATATAGAACATAGGGGTAAACTGCAGTTTTTGTCTTATATCTCAAAAACTAAAGCAATTTGAGCAAAACTGACTGGGGTAAAAATGTTCATCAGGTCAAGATCTACCTGCCATGAAATTTTCAGACGAATCGGTCAACCCTTTGTTGGGTTATTGCCCCTGAATTGTTAATTTTAAGGATATTTTGCAGTTTTAGGTTATTATCTAGAATATTTTTATAGATAAAAGACCAGTTGTAAACAGCAAAAATGTTCAAAGAAGTAAGATCTACAAATAAGTCAACATGACCAAAATCATTGATAGACCCCTTATAGGAGGTTTTGCCCTTAAAAGATGGCATCCAGCGTAAACTTTCCTTTAAAGATCTTTTCCTTTCAAACCACTGGGCCAATTGAGACCAAACTTTGGTGGAATTGTCCTTGGGTGGCCCCCATCCAAAAGTATGTCCATCATTCCCGACTTCCAACCGACATGGCTGCTGCTACTAAAAATAGAAAAAAGGGGGAGTGAATTTAAAAAATCTTCTTATATGAAATTACAAGGCCAGTTGGTACCAAAGTTGGCAGTAATGGTTCTTAGGAGGTTCTCTTTCAAAAATATGTCCAATGACCCAGACTGTTAACCAAGATGGCCACCACAGCCGATTTTAGTTTAACATAGGGCTCTAGGGGAAAATTCATTGAAAAATATTCTTGTCTTAAACCACTTGACCAATAGGAACCAGACTTGGCAGCAATGGTCCTTAGATGGTCCTTAGATGGTCCTCTTACAGAGGTGGGGCCGATGACCCGAACTGTCAACCAAGATGGCTGCCACAACCGAACATAGTTTAACATAGGGCCCTATAGGAAAATTCATTGAAAAATCTTCTTGTCTGAAACCACTTGACATATTGGAACCAGACTTGGCAGCATTGGTCCTTAGGGGGTCCTCTTTCAGAAATTTGTCTGATTTCTTGGACTGTGAACCAAGATGGCTGCCACAGCAGAACTTAGTTTAACATAGGACCCTATGGGAATCAGACTTGGTAGCAATGGTCCTTAGATGGTCCTCTTACAGAGGTGGGTCCGATGACCCGGACTGTCAACCAAGATGGCCGCCACACCCGAACTCAGTTTAACATAGGGCCCTATGGAAAAATTCATTGAAAAATCTTCTTGTCTGAAACCAAATGACATATTGGAGCCAGACTTGGCAGCATTGGTCCTTAGGAGGTCCTCTTTCAGAAATGTGTCCAATCACCCGGATTGTCAACCAAGATGACTGCCACACCAAACTTAGTTAAATATTGGACCCTATAGGAAAATTCATTTAAAAATCTTCTTGTCTGAAACCTCTTAGCCAATTGGAACAAGACTTAGCAGAAATAGTCCTTAGATGGTTCTCTTTTAGAAATATATCCGTTGACCTGGACTGTCAACAAAGATGACTGCCTCAGCTGAAATTAGTTTAACATAGAATCCTATAGAAAAACCAGCCAAATTGACTGCAACAGTTAAATTTTTAGGTCTGCTCAAGGTGAAAAGTTAAATCCAGGTGAGCGATACAGGTTCTTGAGCGCCTCTAGTTTTATTCTCCTTAAGAACTGACTTATTGATTCAGAGGTAATGGAACAACTATGTGATTTTTAATTATGGAGGTGGACAACTTATTGGCCATTGGAACAATGGTGCAACATCTACATACAGTTGTATGTATGATCTTTGATATTTTACCAATACAAACTATTATTAGATGGGCTGACAGAATTGTTGATAAAATATTTCCTGTTTGATAGTCGTCTGATAATCGTAGAAATTGATTTTTTCCTCACTTTTTCTCAGCATCTGTATAGTAATAACTTTGAGCTTCAGTTGGAAAGGTGTTGTCATTTATGGAGAATATTTTAGGGTTTGCTTATGATCCATTTCTTATATAATTTTCAGCCAAAATTTAAAACATGAAAAGTTTTATGAAAATTTTGTAGTGTTCATAGGGTAAAACTCTTTATTTTCTCGTTTGCTTATTTTGCAATAGCAAATTTCTTTTTTGTTTACATGTATTTTCATGTAATTTTCATTTTTATTACCATGACTTTTTTTACTTAATTTTAATTAGATAATATCTGATATATTTATACATTCAAGTCATTTGAAGCATTCGTTATTTCAGTTCTCCATATCTTTTATGTTATTGATTTCCAAGACACTTTTAAATATTTCATTTGACATGTTTGATATGAGGTCTTGTATTTTTCAGTTAAATTTTCATCCAGGCCATGATGATTTGGTGCAACATGTGATTGGTCAAGCATTTAAACACTTTAAATACAGAGACAAGTGAGTTTAGTATGCCTAGGCTTATTGGCCACATATGACAGATGTTGTTTAATATTTATAATTGTCTGACACCATTACTCAAAATATATTTAAAGGTAGTCGTGCCTTAATGCATGGTGCAAGACATGAAACATAGCACAAGATATATGTAATATTTCGATTGTCTGCAATTACAAAACAAAATTATATGTGTAAACTCTGCCTCTTTCCATTACCAATAAAGTTTAAGTTAAGCTCTTCAATCTGTTTGTGTTAATGTATTAAGTCAATTAACGTAAAGGTAAGAAGTACAAAATATATTAAATGTTTGTCATTTTCTGACACCATGGCTAAAGTTACGATAAATGGAAATGAAAAGATATGGGTATGTTCATTTATGAAAGAGACTACAGCTCATTAGATATGCACAAGAATCAAACAGGGGCCATCATAAACTACAGTAGGTGTGAGATTCTTCTCTATGCTGAAGGTCTCAGTGTGACTTCAAGATGAAGAACAGCAATATTAAAGTACTGAACTTTTGCCAGTTTATATAGGAATTTTTGTCAAGAAATAATCCACAATATCCATTCTTCCATATGATGAAATCTAGAGACTGTCATGCATCAGGGTGAGGTGTGATGGTTATTAATATTCGAAACCTGCAGAGAAAACCTTTCCTTTTTATTTGCTTCATTTGCATGTTCTCAAATTTTCTATTCCAGTATGCAAACCAATCCTAATTCAGGAAATATAAGTATTATCAGTGATCTTTATGCTGAAGTCATTGGAGTGTTGACTCTCTCAAGGTATGTTGACTGAATATTACATTCAATAACGCTTTGTGTTGTAAGTCCATTATATTCAATATAATTTCTCAAAATTCAGAAATGCTTGTTATAATAGAAAAAAATGTCAGATATTCACCAAAGTCTGCTTAGTAGTGTTATAATTCAGCGGTTTTTCTTATGTGTGGGAGATCGTGGATTCATCTCTGATTTATCAAAGTCAAAAATTTGAAATCAGTTTTTGTGGCTTCATAGCCATCCATAGTCTGCTGCAGCTCAAGTTTCTCAAATTTTAAACTATCACTTATGGCTTTTGAATTAGCGAATATCTTTTTTAACCAAACTTGACCCTGAAATACAGTTTTGACTGTACTTGATAATAGTAATAGGTACAACAACTTTTGACTTGACCCTCTTTCAACCAGGTAGGACAAACATTAGGGAATAGAGAACAAATTTTGAACATTTGAAATCATATTATTATACGCCCCCGCAAACAAAGTTTGGGGGGTATATAGAAATCATCTTGTCCATCTGTTTGTCTGTCGTACTGTCTGTCCGTCCATCCATCCATCCATCCATCCATCCATCCATCCATCCATATACCTTGTGAGCGCAACTCCTAAACCATTCAATGGATTTTTATAAAAATTTTTATGAAGGTTGGGCATCATAAGTAGATATGCATGAATCAGGATAATTATTGCCAGATGTTTGCAAAGGGAGATAATCCAACTTGAGGGTTTTATATGTTTAAAGCTTGTAAGCGCAACAACTCATAAGTTGTTCATTGGATTTTGATGAAACTTTATATGAAGGTGGGTCATCATAGACAGATGTGTGCAAGTGAGGGGTATCATTCAATGAGGTCACTCACAGTTCTATTTTTTTCAAAATTTAGATTCCAGGCTGTGAAGAAACATTTTAATTTAGAACTACGCGAGTTGAAGATTCGGGACCAGACCCCATACACAGCACAGAGCATAATAAGTCTACTGACAGGGCTGAAGTATTTCAAGGTCAAGGTAAAACTTCACAGAGATTACAGTTTAGTGGGTGGTATTGTCAATTCTAAAAAGAAAGAAAAAAATAGATACATATGTATAAATAGGGTACATTGTAGTATGATTGTTTTTTTATTGTTTTTCAGTTTCTTCCCATAAATTAAAAAAATACATGTACATATTTAAAAACTTTTGATTTCATATTTTTAGCTCACCTGGCCTAAAAGGCCATGTGAGCTTTTGCCATCGCTAAACGTCCGTCGTCCGTCGTTAACTTTTTCAAAAATCTTCTCCTCTGAAATGGCTTGGCAGATTGGATCGAGGCTTCATAGGAATGATATATGACATGTCCTCCACAAACCGTCCTCATTTTATATTGATCCGATGAAAAACAAGGCCACTGTTGCTAAAAATAGAACATAGGGGTAAATTGCTGTTTTTTGCTAATAACTCAAAAACCGTTAAAGATATAGAAAATCTGACTTAGGTAAAGTTGATCAGCATGACAAGATCTACCTACCCTGAAATTTTGAAGGAAATTCCAAAACACAGGCAATAATACCCTGAAATTTTAAAGGAAATCCCAAAACCTATTTAGGAGTTGTTGCCCTTTTTTTGTCAAATTTTCAAACTTTTTCATTAAAAAATCTTCTCCTCTGAAACCGCTGGGCCGATTGGTTTGAAACTTAATAGAAATGATCTATGACATGTCCTCTACAAACGGTCCTCAATTTATTTTGATCTGACATAAAACATGGCTGTTGTAGCTAAAAATAGAATATAGGGGTGGATGTGTTGTTTTTGGCTTATAACTTAAAAACCGTTACAGATATCAAAAATCTGACATGGTTTAAAATTGATCAGCATGACAAGATCTACCTACCCTGAAATTTTGAAGGAAATTCCAATACCCATTTAGGAGTTATTGTCCTTTTTTCGTCAAATTTTCAAAATTTAACATTTTTCATCATTTATCTCCAAAACTATTTGAGATAGAAGTGAAATGTAAATTTGAAAAATGTTTGCCATGTTGAGATCTACATACCCTGAAATTTTAAAGGAAATCCCAAAACTCATTTAGGAGTTATTGTCCTTTTTTTGTCAGATAAATTTTCCCTGAACAATTGAACCAATTGCAACAGACTTGGTCAAATAGTTGATTAATTGTCCAATGAAAACCAGACTCCAGGTGAGCGATACAGGCTCTTGTGTTCAGAAATTTTGAAAGAATTTTTTCTGGAATCTTCATGTACAATGTAAGAAGTAATTGTGAAAAAAGAGCACCACCTATCAGACATTAATGTTATATGTACACAGTAGCATCTAATGAAGGGTTCTTTGTGTAGTTTTTCCCAGAGATTTTTCCTATATCAATATTTATTCAATTCCTATTCTTGAATTAAAGGAAAATGCTTTATACCATGTACACTGCACTTGGTTGGTATTTATATGTGACTCTTTCCCACATATTTAGATCTACAGTCATATTGTTACATATTAACTTTGCTGTAGATATACCTTAATGTAAAATTATGAAATATTACAAATTTTTGTTTAAGATGCATCCAATAGAAGACTTTGAAGCCTGTGTGTCATTTCTGCATGAGTTAGCACACTATTTTCTAGATGTGAAGGACCGAGACATTAAACATGCCCTCGCCCAGCTGTTTGTGGATATATTATTGCCTGTAGCTGCAGTAAGTACATAAACTTAAACATGAGTTAGCATATTATATTGTGGATTTGAAGGATAAGGACATTACATGTGCTCTCATCCAGCAGTTTATTGCAGCCTGTAGCAGCAGGAAATACAAAGAAAACATCATTTTTTATTTTAAAAATGCAATATTAGATACGCTTAAATGTATGAAAATATATAAAAAAATAAGTAGAAATTAGAAGGCATGTGAAAAATTTACATTCTTCAATCTTTTCCACTGTAGTTTGGCTGTAATATGGCCACTGATGTATCGAAAACCAAATCAATAAATCTATCTTTGTACATTTTTTTGTGACTTGTCATTTTCTGAAAAATTCCTTTTGGAGTCAATCAACAAAGTGGATTATGAGAGCTATTGCCAATCATAGCAGAAACCAAGAAGGGATTCAATCATACAAGGTTCTAACAACAAGGTCCATAGTCAATTTACAGCAACTTGGAAAAAAAAAAGTTTTTAAATTTGCATGTATTTTCTTGGTTATGGCAGCTTGGTGTTGAAAACAGTCCTATTTCATATTCTATACATGTACAGTCAAACCTGCTTTAAAGGGCACCTCTATATGGCAAATAACTGTCTATAAAGGGCACTGTGAAAATGTCCCTGTTATGAATAAAACTTTCAAAATTAACCTCTCTATAAAGGGCACCTATAAAGGGCACATTTCTTTGGTCCAACGTGTGCCCTTTATAAACAGGTTTGACTGTAGTATTATTTAACAGATAACGTTATAGTGATGGTCCTGTGTATTTCCCTTTAGGCAGCAAAGAATGAAGTCAATGTACCAGTGTTAAAGAATTTGGTTGATTCCCTGTATACTCCAGCTGTTGATATGACCATGAAGAAAAAACATAATTTTGTAAGTTGTTTTCTGTTTGTACTTAATTCAGCTGTCAATTGCAGGTTTTAATGCATGAAGTTTAACACAATAGAAAGATTAGAAATAGCAACTGGAAAGGGATTTGTCTGGGTCTAGATACTGTAATACAGAGTCAGTTCGATTCTAAGGAACACTAGCTTGTCAAGACAGAGATTGTGAGCTCTAACTCAACACAATCGTGGTTGACAAGTGTTGATAGTTTTCCTGCTGAGGATATAGGTGGAGTCAAAGTACTCAAACTTCCTCCGTAAATAAAATCTGACCTACATGATAGAACTGAAAGTGGCATTAACACCAGATATGAAATCATTCAACATTTCCAAATCTGTACAATGTATTGTTGACATTGAATCTTGTCATGCAGTGAAAGATTGGTACAAAGTACAAGTATTATAAAAAAAAAAAAAGGACTACCTACAAAATGTCAATCCATATACCGAGTTAAAGGTCTTGTTTTGGCATGTGCTTTTACTATTTTCAATTCAGTTGTGTAATGCCGTCTTGTAGTAAAATACTTAACAGATGAGTAACCAAATCTTGATGAAATGTAATGGATAGTAAACAGCATGTAATCATACATGTATACAACAAGCCTTTTATATTTATCTCTACTTCCTTTCAGAAGAATTTTTGCAGGAATTATTTTCACTCCTATATTTATCACTGTTTGATCAGATTTAAACTGCATTTTAGTTCGTTATGGATAATAGAATGGTGAGTCTGTTTCTTTAGTAAGGAAATGGCAACCAGTAATATTATTGTTAGTTTGCTGTTTTCAAACTTCCCCTAAAAAAATTTCCCACTCCCTAAGCATTCTCTATGCCATTTGAGAAAAAAATATTTCAGAATGTTCAGTTTGAAAAAGATCATTTGTAAATCTCAAAAAAGAAAATTACTTTACCTTTTTAGCTCACCTGACCTAAGGGCCATGTGAGCTTTTTTCATCGCTTGGCGTCCGTTGTCCATTCATATGTAAACTTTCACATTTTTATCTTCTTCTCTGAAACCCCTAGGCCAAATGAACTGAAACTTGGTGTGAAGCATCTATGGAAGGACCTTTATAAAGTTTGAATATTTCATTCCAGTCGGACAACTAATATGGCCACCATGATGAATTCTTATTTCTGATTGGTCAAAATTTCAAAAATCTTCTCCTCTGAAATGCAAAGCCAACTGAACTGTAACTTTGTATAAAGCATCTATGGAAGATCCTTTATAAAGTTTGCATATTTCATTACGTTCAGACAACTAATATTGCTGTCATGATGAATTCTTATTTCTGATTGGACAAATTTTAAAAATCTTCTCCTCTAAAACCCCTAAGCCAAATGAGCTTAAACATGGCATGAAACATCCATGGAAGAACCTTTATAAAGTTTGCATATTTTGTCCAGGTCGGACAACTAATATATCAGCTATGATGAATTCTTAATTTTGATTGGTCTAAATTTCAAAAATCTCCTCCTTTGAAACCATATAGCCAAATTAACTGATACTTGTTATGAAACATCTATGGAAGGTCCATTACATTTTTCATATGTAATAAAATGTATTGATTGTGGGACTGTCAGGTGAGCTATACAGGCTCAATTCTCTTGAGCCTCATGTTTAAATACTTAAGAAAAATTAGTTCCTTATAACTGCAAACTTACAATTAAAAATAGCCTTATGTTGCTTGATGATGCCATTCAATTGTTTAACTTTTAAGGTATAAGTTTTATAGGTAAACTGACCTTTGACCCCTGCTTATTTTTCCTTTGAGAAAGCACTGGCTTTCATTGTGTTCCGTGTCTATACACATATGTTGTTTGTCTTCTTGAATTTTTTTTTAATTTTTTTTCCAGTTTTATACACTGTTATGTACTAAAAAAAATTCTTGCTTAACGAAAAGTATGTCAGCAGTTTCACAAAATTACAGGGATGAATGGAGTTTTATATCATTTCATTGTGTTACAATTACAAAAAAGGTCCTGATTTGTAAAAATAAATGTAATACTTTTTTGGTTAAATTCATTTTCTCTGATCTGTAAAGGCATTTTTAACTATTTTTGAACTAGACATACTTTGATGTTCTATAACATGATAAATAAATGTGATGAAATTAAATATTATAAAAATAATAGCCAAAATTAATATCTAATTTTAATCAGATTAATCCTATAGGTTTTCAAAGGTGAATTGCTTTGTGCTAAATGACTAAATAATAATATGAACAAGCTAATAAAATTGGTAATTTTTTTGAAACCTCAAATTTTGGCAGCAAATGAATTATATATATTCATTTATATTTAATTTCTTATTCATTTGTCTGAAGATTGTAATCTAATTTTGTTTTTAGTTTTCTTTCAGTTTTCACAGTTTATTAATAAGAAGCTTTAGAAATGCACACATTTTTCTGATTTGCATGTGGTTGATCTTGTAGTCTTGCATATTACTCATGATACTGAAAGGTACTGTCTGTGTGGAGTAAAGAAAATGATTGTTTCAGTCTAACCTTGCACTTAGTAAGGAACTTCATATAGACAATTGGGGCCTCAGTGGCCAAGTGGTCTAGGTAGTTTGTCATGACTACTAATGATCACTAGCCTGACAAAGATGAGGTTGCGAGTTCAAATCTCACCTGTGGCGGGGTGTGTTCCACTGGCTTCCTCCACCAATAAAAACTGGCCGCCACAAAATAGCCAAATGTGCTTAAAACGGCGTAAAACCCCAACTAAACAAACAAACATATGGACAATTATTGTACTTTTAAATTTAAATATTTTTAAATCATTCTATTTTAGCACATGTTTCCATTGGTGACCTGTCTGTTATGTGTCAGCCAGAAACAATTTTTCCTACAGAACTGGCCCTATTTCCTTACAATGTGTCTGTCACAGCTTAGATCAAAGGACACAAAAATGTCGAGAATAGCATTGGATTCTTTACACAGATTGCTTTGGTAAGTTCTCACTAATCTCACAAATTTCTGCAAGCAGTACATTTTGATGATCTTTCAGTGGTAACAGATTTGACAAAAACACTTATTGAAGGAAGTAATCTTGGGAGTGTTTTAATTAGGATCATAAAACTTTGTCCATTGGAATCATACATCCAGGGCTATCTGTTAGGACTATTAAACGACTTCCACAATAATTTTTTTATTCTTTTGTAATAGGCCACTTCATTAAAAACGAATGCTTTTATATACATGTTTGTAGAACATGTCAGTCTGCCATTTGACTTTTTTTATATGAGATTTTTTCTAGCTTATCTTGTGGGACAATCATCCCTCCATGTTTTCTTGCTGAAGTTGTAATGTTGACTCTGTGGCTTTGGAATGACTTTCTGAAATTCTCTCATTCATGTAAATTTTTAAAACTAATATAGATAAGTACTCAGTATTCATTAAGGTTTACTGAAAATGTGTTGAATTTTAATTATTTATCACATATAATTTTAGGGTATATATGGTCCGTATTAAATGTGAGAGTAATACAGCAACTCACAGTCGATTGCAGAGCATTGTCAGTAGTCTCTTTCCCAAGGGATCTAAAGTTGTCATACCTAGAGATGTTCCACTAAATTTCTTTGTTAAAATCATACAGTTCATTGCAAAGGTATATATAGTATTGTTATATTATGTGGATAATGGTATTTTTATTACACAAAAATAACAAAATCAAAGTAAAGAAAGACACACCCTTTTAATCAGGGCATGAAAAGCTATCAGATGAATGTATCATAGTTTAAAACTTCATACTATATATAGGGGTCTTGGTGGCCAAGTGGTCTAGGTAGTTCGTCATGACTACTAATGATCACTAGCCTGTCAGCACTGGGGTTATGAGTTCGAATCTCACCTTTGGCGGGGTGTGTTGAACTCCGATCTAAATTGACAAGGATTGCCAATTTTCCTACCAAAGTTTGATGGTTCTCTCCGGGTACTCCGGCTTCCTCCACCAATAAAAACTGGCCGCCGCAAAATAGCCGAAAACGGCGTTAAACCACAACTAAACAAACAAACATACTGTATATAAGATGAAATAAGTTGGTGGAATATTAGTATTCTTCCATAAATGGCCATTTTCAGTATGAGATGACCTGTTGAAGATCGGTTCACGCAACCTCATCTCCTGTACGAGGCCTCATCTTCCACTGCTTTTAGACCCATCAAATTGCACTGTTTATAAACGACATACCTGTCGACCAATCAGGTGTAATGTTATTTAACTTCTTCGACTGTGCTCATTTAATTTACTTAGGTACAGGAAACTTAAAAATTTAATATTTACAGAAGAAATCAGGAAAGGCGTGAATTTTAAAAACTCATATAATAACCTATTATAGTTTTGTGTTAATTTCATTTTAAATATTTTTCAAAAAATGGTATGAAACTGTTCAGTAGTAAGATATAGTTCGCACAGTTAGTGATTTAAAGTGTACATGTGTGTTCACTTGGTTGCCATTGGTTTTATAATTGCGAAGTTGGTTAGCTTTAATCATTTCCTGTAAGAGACATTAGCAATATTAATAGGGACAGATTGATGATGGAGATTTCCTTAAAAAACATTTAAATAAGATCAGGGAGGCATCAGGAGAGAAATAATCCTATTTTGCTTTGGCTACTGAATTCAGAATGCTCTTATTAATGTGAATCTTTAACAAACTATTTTGTGAAATTGTGAACTTCATCAGAATTTATATATTTTCATAATAATAGAATCATCGCGTCAATTTATGAATTTCTGTATTTGATTTCCCGTTAATATTAGACAGATACATGTTTGGTAAGTAGAGGGGTATACATATGTCTTGTTTTCAATTTTATCTCATGAAGATATTTATAATTACAGCTTTTCTCCCCAATTTGTATTGTAGGAAAGGCTTGATTTTGCAATGAAGGAGATTATTTTTGATTTATTGTGTGTTGGGAGACAAGCAAAAGTAGGACTGACTCCAGAGGTAATTGAAAAGTTTTGAAAAATTTAATAGTTTATTTTAAAATGTTTTGTTTAGAATTTGCTTCAAGTTCATAATACAACAAAGTATGATTTTCTTCTGAGTAAGAATCAAACTGCTTTCTAAAAGCTGAAGTGAAAGGGATGTTAAATATGTTGATTTTTTATTTATATACTGTGTACATATTTTTATTCATCAGTTAGCACTGTCTATAGTACACTTATGTACACAATGTACATTGCAAATTTTAGTTACAAATGTATGCACGTGTGTTATGTTTACATGTATGTTTCAGAGAATGAGCATAGGTTTAAGAGCCTTCTTAGTCATAGCAGACAGTTTGCAACAGAAAGATGGGGATCCTCCTATGCCACAGTCACAACCAATATTGCCATCGGGGAGTACAGTGCGTGTAAAAAGGACTTTTCTAAACAAAATGCTGACAGAACCTACAGCAAAGACCATTGGTTTAGTACAGTATTACCCACACATTCTAAAGGCATTTGATTCAATATTAAGGGCATTAGATTTACAAGTGGGAAGACAATTTCTAATGACGAAAACTGAAAATACCAGCAAGGAACCAGAAGAACTGATGACGTAAGAATTTTATTTTAATTAATTCATTATTATTTCTATATCAGATTGTGATAAGCAATCTATTACAATGGAAATAAACATTATTATTACTTTAGATGACTGAATATTTTTTTCTCAAAATCTTTAGAAGTGTGCATGCTTATAAACCTCCTTACTGAAATCAGTGTACTTTTTTTAAAATATTTATTGAGAGAGAATTTTTTTTTTTTCTAGTCAAGGATTGGTAGAGATAATACAACTTAGCTTAAACGTTTTGTCTATTATTTGTAAATGGCAGGTAAACAGGTAAATATTTGTGGCACCTTTTTATATGTAATTTAAGGAGATTTTATCTTCCATAATAATTTTTGATACAGAGGCGAGAGAAAGGCCAAGATAGAACTCTTTAGAACTTGTATAGCTGCTATACCACGACTGATTCCAGATGGTATGTCCTGTCAGGAACTGGTAGAACTTCTGACAAGGTTAACGGTCCATATGGATGAAGAATTGAAAGGGTGAGACATTAATATATCAGTCAAAAAATACTTTGATACTTTAGAGAAATACTTTCTCTAATTCCAGTGGTGTTTATTATTACGGAATTTCTGTATTTGTCCCAGATTTTAGATTTAAAATACAGATTACGGATTTACCTCCAGAAAGTACGCTTTCCAGTTTTGTACCAAAATTTTTTATTTCATTCCTGGTCTTGTAAATGTTTTGTATTTGCACTTGATTTTTCAGTTATGGAAAGCATTTTAATGAGATTGATGATGAAAACTTGGATTGTTTCTAGACTTAAAACAATATAAGATGCTTTGATGGCGGGCCTCTATGGTAGTTTTCATGCTGAAATTTGGGATTACTGATAAAGGGCTCCAATTACAGACAAAAATCATTAACATTGCCAGAAAGGAGTAAACACTTCTGTAATTCAATTTAACCCTCTCTCGACCAGTGTTTTATTATACGACCGCAAAATTTTTGCGGTCGTATATTGGTATGACGTTGGCGTCGTCGTCGTCTGCGTCGTCGTCCGAAGACATTTGGTTTTCGCACTATAACTTTAGTATAAGTTAATAGAAATCTATGAAAGTTAAACACAAGGTTTATGACCACAAAAGGAAGGTTGGGATTGATTTTGGGAGTTTTGGTCCCAACAGTTTAAGAATCAGGGGCCAAAAAAGGGCCCAATAAGCATTTTTCTTGGTTTTCGCACAATAACTCTAGTATAAGTAAATAGAAATCTATGAAATTTTAACACAAGGTTTATGACCACAAAAGGAAGGTTGGGATTGTTTTTGGGAGTTTTGGTCCCAACAGTTTAGGAATTAGGGGCTAAAAAAGGGCCCAAATAAGCATTTTTCTTGGTTTTTGCACAATAACTTTAGTATAAGTGAATAGAAATCTATGAAATTTAAACACAAGGTTTATGACCACAAAAGGAAGGTTGGGATTGATTTTTGGAGTTTTGGTCCCAACAGTTTAGGAATTAGGGGCCAAAAGGGTCCAAAATTAAACTTTGCTTGATTTCATTGAAAATTTAACTATTGGGGTTCTTTGATATGCCGAATCTAACCGTGCATTTAGATTCTTAATTTTTGGTCCCATTTTCAAATTGGTCTACATTAAGGTTCAAAGGGTCCAAAATTAAACTTAGTTTGATTTTAACAAAAATTGAATTCTTTGGGTTCTTTGATATGCTGAATCTAAACATGTACTTAGTTTTTTTATTATGGGCCCAGTTTTCAAGTTGGTCCAAATCGGGGTCCAAAATTAAACTTTGTTTGATTTCATCGAAAATTGAACTATTGGGGTTCTTTGATATGCCGAATCTAACCGTGCATATAGATTCTTAATTTTTGGTCCCGTTTTCAAATTGGTCTACATTAAGGTCCAAAGGGTCCAAAATTAAACTTAGTTTGATTTTAACAAAAATTGAATTCTTGGGGTTCTTTTATATGCTGAATCTAAACATGTACTTAGTTTTTTTATTATGGGCCCAGTTTTCAAGTTGGTCCAAATCGGGTCCAAAATTAAAGCTAAAAAGGGGGTAAATTTATTATTTTTTGGGGGGGGGGGGGATTGTCCACAGCATATTGTATTACACAAAAGCAAAAAATTGAATATAAATTCAAATCATATGACCAATTCTAAGTTCTTTATTTCAGTTATTCTGTGTCAGAAACCTATTATGTGTCAAATATTTGAAGAAATTTTCAATTGCACAGTATTGTGCAATAGCAAGAAATTGATATGTGTGCCCTGTTATCAAAACTTTATAATTAAGAAATTCTATTGGAAATTTGCCAATATAAAATGTGCTGATGAAGCTTTTTTGTTTATCTTATCTAAACTGCTTTTAAATTATGTATATTTAAAATTTGCCATCCATGACTATGATGTCATTTTCTATTTTAATATGTTATGGTGTATTTAAATGGCCTGTTATGGTTGCAGAGTATAAAGAAATGGGGGGGGGGGGTTGAAAACAAAATTGGGGGGGGGGGGGGGGTAAATGAGAAATTGGGGAGGGGGTAATTTTTTCTCATTTCATATTTCATAAATTAAAAAGAAAATTTCAAATTTTTTTTAGCAAAAAAAGGGGGGGGGGGGTTACAATAAATTTTATTGTTTTTTGTTTTTTTTTTTGGGAGGGGGGTCAATGTTCAACTTCATAGTGTATTGCACAAAAGCTAAAAAAAGGGGTAAATTATTATTTTTTTTTGGGGGGGGGCAATTCTCCACAGCATATTGTATTGCACAAGAAGCAAAAAATTGAATATAAATTCAAATCATATGACCAATTTAAGTTCTTTGATTTCAGTTATTCTGTATCAGAAACCTATTATGTGTCAAATATTTGAAGAAATTTTCAATTACACAGTATTGCGCAATAGCAAGAAATTGATATGTGTGCCCAATTTTAAATTTTAAATTGGTTATTTCTGATTTATATATAAAAACAAATAATACTGATATGGTTTGAATAGGTAAATTAAAAATTTTTAAGTTCTTAGACAACATTCATTCTGTGTCAGAAACCTATGTTGTGTCAAATATTTATTCACAATCCAAATTCGGTATTGTATCAAGCTTGAATGTTGTGTTCATAATTGCCCCAACTATTCAGGGTTCGACATCTGCGGTCGTATCTAGCTGCGCCCAGCGGACCATTTTATTAAACATTTAATCGATGTGAGGTTGCCGATGATCTCAGTTAAGACAAAAGTTCATCCCCTGATGGAACAACTTTGACCTTCTGATTTCCCTTAATCTATCAGTAACAGCATAGCAACATATAAACATATTGCGCAAGTGTATGACATAACAATCAGGAATGTGGGATCACTCGAAGGGGATTTTGTTTTGCAAAATATTAACTTCTATTTGATACAAATGTAATCATAAGAGAGACAGATTCTTGCATCATTAATAAAGGATTATCAGATTTATCAAATCTCGATAGTCTACTGGTAACAATGTAAGAATCTATATGAAACACTTCCTGATTATGAAAAAAGAAATTGAAATATACATGTATGATACAGCTCTAAAATTTTTGTGGCATTTATTTTGTAAGAGGTAAAAGAGGATATAGTTGATAAATTCTTGACAAATATATAGGTGGGCTACGAACATTAATGAAGGAAAAGTTGGTTTGCTGACATTGTTTTGTCTATTGATAATATATCATGAAATTTAAACACTTGCAAATTTAAGTGATTTCTCTGTAACACTGTAAACCATCAAAACCTGTGTCCAATGAAATATACGTAAATTCCCAGTATTTTGAACTATAAGAGCTACAAGACAAATAGAAACAATATTTTGAGAAGGTAAAATCATAGATATCGTATTTATTCACACTACGGTCGTTTTACAGATATCTATATTGTGTTTTCTAATTTCAGGCATGCCTTCCAGGCTCTGCAGAATCTGATGCTAGAATCCAATGCTTGGAGAGAACATGTCATATCAGGTAAAGGATTTGGTACATTCTGAAAACAAAACATTATTGAGATTTAGTGGTACAATTTTATAATTGATGCACAAACAAAAATGGAATATCCATTGAGACTTATATCCAAAATCACCAATCTGAGCAAAATATTATTCAAAGCAAGTTTTTTCCCCTTGTTCAGCAAACTTACTGCGCTCGGTTGTTCAACTCATTTAACCAAGGGTTAAATTTAACCACAGGTTAAACATAGTGATTTTCAATATTATTTAACCCTCAGTTAAATTTAACCTTGGGTTAAATAAGTTGGACAACGGGTCCCAGGTTTGCAAAATTGTAGACAAAAGTCAAGAAGAATTAGCTATAAGTACAGTATTTAAAAAATCGTTGATATTACTGCCCCAAAATGCCAAAGATTGCCTTTTGAAACCAAGAAAACCTTTATGTATTTATGTTAAGGTTGAATTCTCTGATACTGTAGCTTTGTACTAAAAAATATTTCTCTACATTAAGGAACGAGATTTAAGCCAAACTAAGGTAGATGCTGTTTTCTATGTTTTCACTTGGCACTTGATGTACTTTAGCAAGAGGGGCACAATTGAAGGAGATTTTATAGTTACAATTTTATATAATGATAAGTTTGAAAGAATCTATTATACAATAGAACTTTGTCTTTCTTACATCCAGGCCAGGGAGAAGGTGCAGGATAGTTTAAGTTATTATAAACATTTCAATGAAGGACTTCACAAGGAGTGATGACCATGTCATGTTTGAGCAACCAATATTCCACTGTAACATTTATTTCAGGTTTTGTGATGTTTGTTCAGAAGGACATAGCAGATACTCAAACCCAGATTTTGGACAGCACAGTAAGACTTATCATGCAGTTACTGGTTCAATGGAAATCTAATGTAAATTTCACCAAGGTAATTCTTGTTTAATTGGTGGCTTCAATTTCTATGCAACTATTATTATACAGAGATTTAGCTAGCGCTCGTCACTTTCGCCATTGACGAATGATTCTTGAAAGTGGCGAATGTTTTCCGTATACAATTCGTCACTTGAAATTTCAAAATCGCCAAAAAATATTTCGCTAAGACGCGCTAAAATTGGACTGGACGTGTCATCCTTCAATCTCATGCGTCCCTGGGACGCATTTAAATCTAATCAGCTGCGTCCGAAGACCATAATTTTCATAAAAGATCTCGAACCGCCATTTTTTGTTTTCTTGGAGATCAAAGGGAACGGGGAAAGAAACGACAAAAAATTAAGATAGAAAACGGCGGCAATCGGAATTCTCGTGATATTTCATTGGCCACAGCGTTTTTTACCGACCGGTAACAATATGAACCTCATTCATGATTTAAAAATGAATTTAGCGGACTTTGACTTACATTACAATTGGAAATTTTGTCAATATTGATTAATAAGGTGTTAAAACAAGGTCAATGGGAGGATTTTAAGAGTATGTTTGAAAAAAAATAATAGTAAAGATTATGGATAAATATTAAAACATAAAATAGCAATATTAAATAAGTTGTCAAAAATATTTTTGCTCATATCTGTAACAGAAATTTTCTTCCAAGTTTGGAGCACCACTGCATACATGTGTATGTTCATTTTTTCTTTTTCTTTTTTGGATACTTCTGATCTTAAAACTTTCAACTTTAGGAGGGCTTTTCAGTTGTGGTGTATGTCTAAGGATAGGAAGATCATGCATTATTGAGGTGATATCTATCAAACAGTAGCTACATGTACATTTCATTTATTTATTCAGTAATAGTTGCTATTGTATGAATTACAATGTTTTGTTAAAAACTTTATTGATAATAAAACATTTTTATTATGATTAACATGTTATAAATGTACCAGTGCTGAAAAATAAATGATAAAAATATGTATTTATATTCAATGTTATATTTTATCTCCATCATATGTACAAAAAAGAACTGGAATAAGTTACATCGATAGAACATGAAGAATTTGTCCCCATTTTGCTTGTCCGCAAAAGTGACTAATGGTCTCAAAATCCTAGCTAAAACCCTGTTATACGTAATTTCAACTGCAAGTTAAAGATGGCTAATCACAATGTTTTTAGTGGAATTCTTAGCCAGATACATCACACCAGTGTTACTTAAGGGCATAGCTGCATAGTAAATGAACAGACATCACATACATATACATGTATAATTACATTTGTACTTTTAGAATTACATAGAACAATCTTGTCTCAAACTGTGCCATAACGATATCGATGACCTTGTTGGTTACACTTCAAAGTAAACATGTTTTATATTTAACTTTTGAGTTAGAACCCTTTTCGCCAACAATAACTCAATAACTGTAGTACTTTTAGTTTATTTTAGTTTTATTATTTATCAATATTATTATATTTTTTTTGTTTGAAAAATTTGAAATCCACGAAATTAAGAACCCACAAATATGTCTTTTTTCCCCAATCCACGAAAATTGATGTCAACAAAAATAACTAAATTCACAGTATTTTACTCTCCAAATTTATTAACCAGTGTGTTGATTTATTGCAATATTTTTAAAACTACTACTGATTGTTTTGGACACTGAAACAGATTTCCCAAAATATCCCATTGCCACGCGGTACCAAACACTTTTCAGTCAGGTCATCCGTTTTCTCGGAAAACCAAAGACCTCAACTTTGATGGCAGCCATTTTGAAAATTCTAAAATGGTTGTGCACGTCTACTGACTAGAATTTATAAGTCTGCCAAGTTTCATACTAATCAACATTTCTGATGAGATGTTGTGACCAAGTTGGTCGGATGACTCCACAATATTTGAAATACACGATTCATTGGTCATTGTAAAAAGTCATCAAAGAAATGCTTTAATTCAGCATTCCATATTGAGATTTTTTATCTGCTTGACTCTTTCTTTCATTGTTGAAACATTGAAACATTGTCGATGCATTGGCTTTGGTCAGTATTGCTTATAAGTGTTCATTTTAACAATATAGAATGTTGGATATACGTGTATGTAATAGCATTGTATACATACAAATAAGTACAGCATACATGCACAGTTTGAAAAAATGTAACATCAGTAAATATTTTCTTTGTTATACAGGAGAAACCTTCATCAGATAATATCGTAGTCAGTCGATTGGAACCAACAAACCTTGGAGTATTACATGAAGTGGAAGGATTAGCCATTGTCCTGTTTTGTAGTAACAGAGTTGTGACAAGAAAACTGGCGCTACATCTACTGAAGGAAGTTAGAAATATATTCTTTGTTAGTGCTACACAGGTAAGATCTAATCAGGATGATGGATACAAAACTACAACATATTGTCTGTTATTTGTAATTATAAGACATTGTCCAGACAATAAATGATAAAATTGCTATTGTAATTTTAATTTTTCCCTCTTTTGGATAAAATTGCTTTAATTTATTTCAGGGAATCAACAGTAATGAGCCATGTCTGTTAGAAGTAATTGACAAATCATGTTCAGAAATTGTGAAGAAGTTATTGCCCTCATTGCCAGCATCAGAAAAGGTAAAATTACGACCATATTTTAAATATTTTTATAAAATTTATGGGAGTCTGAGGATGATAGTGGGACTGATACAGAAACGGGATGTTATATTGCTGTTTTATATACATCTCAGACAGTCAAGAATAGTTTATTAGAACTTAGTGATATGAAAAAGAAATTGTGTATATTTGATTATTTACTGCACTTTGAGATACCACATAAAAAGTATTTTGATTTTTTGACAATATTGGCATTTTGTAACTTCATTAATTTCTTACTTAGCAACAGTTGAAAGTATGATGAACATTAAAAAAGCAAAACGTATGCATACAAATATTCAAATTAAATCATAAGAGACAAAAGATTCACAAATTTTTAAATATTTTTTATTAGTGTACATGTGTACATGTATATCAAATCTCATTATTTAATTTCAATATCTTTTAAACAAACTCTACGAACAGGCTTTTTTTATTATTACTTTTGAAATTCAATAACTTAGTTGATATTTTTTATGTTCAATTTTGACTCACTGAGAAAACTATATATTGCAGCCAATTGTTTTGACATCAGCTAACATTGATCTTGCCTGGGTTATTGATAGAGCAGCCAACATATGGAATCCAACATCCCATGAACGCAAAATGGAGGACCATGCAACTCCAATGTTTGCTAAAGTAGATCCATGGAATCGTTGTATTGCCACATTTGTTTCACAAGAATATGGTATGACAATGTGTCCACATGCTATAGGAGCCGTGTGGCCTATTGTTTATTCGAGACTTCATAGTCTGTT
This sequence comes from Mytilisepta virgata, assembly GCA_028015205.1. Classification (NCBI taxonomy): domain Eukaryota; kingdom Metazoa; phylum Mollusca; class Bivalvia; order Mytilida; family Mytilidae; genus Mytilisepta; species Mytilisepta virgata. The sequence goes on from CM051521.1 coordinate 77,298,437, forward strand.
TCCATTGGTCGACCCAACGTAAGTATCAGTTTAAATCGAACTTCCATAATACTTTTCATCAGTTTTGTGATAATACCCAAGAAAACAGTTCCGTAAAGCAACTTCAACATTAACAATGATGTAAATCATATTGTCTGGTTAAAACCGTAAATGAAAGTACTGTTGATTCTCGCCCTTAAGGCTACATATCCTATAAGACCAGGGACCTTTCTTTGGAAATTTGGCCAGTACTTTTGCCTTGACCCTCGTATAAGAGGATGGCAAATCATATCAATGATCTGGCAAAGGCTGGAGTGAAGTTTTATCCTAAAATGCAGAAAACCTTGTCATCATCGAGTCTTCCATTCCTCAAAACAAATAAGTTTATTCACCCAAAACATGAAAATAATTGTTATAAATACAAAATTTTAAACAAATTTAATCTTTTTTTTGCACCTGGAAGTTAGGTTAAGATAGTAACAAACAAAGTAAGGTATAACTACGCTTCCGATTTCGCGTTTGATAACGAGCATAAAATTTAAATTAATATTACAAAATTAAACATATTCTACTTCATAATTCCTTTATTTAACCTATAGAATGAATTGACATTGATCTGATACGAGGACGAAAGAAACAAATGAAATAACATGTCAAAACATGGCGGGTCGTTTGAAGTTTGTCATCGTTGTTGTTTTTGGATTTAAAATGGCAATTTTTATGAATATTGATGATGAATTCATGAAAAACAAATGAAATAACAACTTGAAAAGTACGGGCTTTAATATAGTCTTGTTATAAGTTTTTTTTAGTGACAAAAAATCGAGAAATTACGGAATATCTTTAAATTTACCGACCTAACTTTTTACATTTGCTGAGATTTCTTCTCCTAGGCGAGTGGCCTGTCCTATAAGACGACCCCCTTTCTGGGAAAATTTAAATTTGGTACTAAAAATTCGTCTTATAAGCGAGTAGAAACGGTACACAAATTTTCTCGAACGAATTGATACTTTTATTTAAAAGACTTTACACTAATTGAAGATTTTTTTTTACAGATATTATGATATCCAGTTTTAATTAGTGGATGATAGTTGATTACTTAAACCATTGACAATAAAAATTATAAAATAAACATTTTTAAGATAACCCACTACTAAGATTTGAATTCTAAATTATTACTTCATATTAGCTATCTGTTATCAGAATTGAAAAAAAAATTGCTTTTTGTCTTTGTCCTGTGGTAATTTTCTTGGCAAAGGTCAGTGTACTATGGCTTCTTCCACCAATGGAAACTGCCTAAATGGACACCATGATATGGCCAATCTGCTCTGAAAATTGCTTAATTCCACACTAATACAAACAATAACAGTCATTTGTCCAGTGTTAATGTTGAAATTTTGAATTACTGTACTTTTATTTTTATGATTGTCCTACATCCAGATTCTGTCAACTTTGTAGATCTTAGTTTTGTGTTCATTTATCTTGTTCAAGTTTAATGATGATACTTTTTGATATTGTTAAAAACTCCTAGAAGGTGTACACCACTCATGTGGTTCACTCAAGTGTTTCAAAAGTAAAATCAAATTAGACATAGTAGGATACATACAAGCAGGACCCTAAAAGATGGTCTCAATGACTAAGGTTTCTATTTACATGTACAGTAGATTCACAATAGAATTAAGATTAATCTTGTATTACAGAACAATGATGAGTGAATACAGAGCATCCTCGCTACTGAGATCGGGAACATCCAGTAAGAAACCAGCTTCAGAAAAAGACCTTCACATGCAGTTATGGCAGAACTATGTAATACTGGCTTGTGCTGTTGCACAAAGAGATGTAATGGCTCCTCTAAGATGTGCATCACCTGATCCAGCGTAAGTACAGACCTGTTTGCCACTACGATTTTAGTGTAGTTTCTACAATTTTTGGCCCTCAAATGCTCTACACCCCAATATATCATTTCTATGTTTACAAAGATGTTACATTAAAAAAAAATTGGCAGTATGTAATTTTGTGTCTAAAAAGTTTTTTGAACGCAAAACTGAGTCTATGTCTTTTATGCGCTTGATATATACATGACTGTGACCGTCAAGTTCAACAAATGGCGGCATTCTGAAACAGTGCCAGAAAACAATGAAAGAAAAAGAGACAAGAAAAGCCTAGTTAGTGTCTTGCAGATTTGGAAGAGTTTCGAACCACCATAAATTTCAGGCAGCAGTGGTGCAGTTAATGAAACTACTCCTAAACTACACTTTATAAATATATAAACTATACTACTAGCTTATATAAGGTGAAAAGGTCTGTATGTATCAGATATACTGTATACTGGTCTGTTGGCATCAACCCAACAGGGATATATCCGATTTAAATGTGATACTTTGCTAACTGCAAATGATAGCTTTTAATAATTTAGAAGGGGGCCTTTCAGGAATTTCACTGGATACAGTGATAAATTATGATAAACACAGTATATCTGTATTTTACAGGTCATCCCCAGAAAGTAACTCTTCAGACAGGGGAGATAATCGACAAAATGGAACTACAGCTGCAGGTCTGTTTCACCTGATAGTGCCGTTATTGAAATGTGAAATTTCTGATATGAGAGATACTATTGTGAATGGCCTTGGATATACTAACCCAGCTGTTTTCAAGTAAGTTTAAAAACTTAATATATTGATGGAGGTCTATTGAGAAATATCTGCATGATCATCTTTAATTGAGATACAAGGAGAGTTTGAGAAGAGCAGCCTTTGTTTTATGGTTTGATCTTAGTTACTGTAAATTCGGAAATTTTTGTGTGCACTTATTGCGATTCTTCTACTCCAGGCAAAATTGCGAGGTTTAATTATTTGGATCGCTGACCCGTGAAAACTAAAAGGTTTTATTATTGCAATCGGAGATCGGGTAAAAATTGAAGATGGAAGTTTTATTAATGAAATCGTTTTAAATAATGGTTTTAAAATTATTAGAATTCAAAATGTCATTTATATATAATAGCTGTCCAAACAATAAGTATACAGCTAAGTATCTACCAATTAACCTGCTTCCGGATGTCTGCAATCAATGAACGAAACTTACCTGTGTAAATTTAAACAAAGGGTGACATATCTAGAATAAATCAGACATGAAAGTATGCATTAAAAATGTGAGTTTTTAATATTGCGATCCCAAACCGATCGCAATTTTCGCAATAATAAAAACATTGCAATAATTTCCATATTTACAGTATGCTCTGTCATATACAAGCATATAAAAAAAACTACAGGGCACCAGGTTTGCCAAATTTCTTATTTGGAATTTTTTTTATGTTAGATATTAATATCAACTTAAAACAGTGTGTGGATATCCTAATATATCTATCAAAATCATCCTGATGCAGATATTTACTTATATACATGTAGGAGGGCTATGATAAGAAGTTTTTCATATACATGTATTTCCAGAGATCTTGTGGAAGAATTGTTACCTTATTTGAAGGAAGCAGTTGAGAGAAAGCAAGAAAATGTAAAACGAAGAAGGAAGAAAGATATTATCAGAGTACAACTGGCTCATGTGTTCGAACTAATAGCTTCTCAGAAAACATTTGCACAGAGGTAGGTAGAAATAGTAAAGTTTGAGTATTGAAATAAGTTCTGTTTTTGCAGGCCTTTCAAGCAATAAGGATATGTTTCTATTTCAACTACCCTGTGTTAAGTCAGCAACATATTTTAATTTTCAATTTTTCAAGATTGATTACAGATATAGTAGATCATAATGCATTTGAGAAATTATGAATGCATTTGAGAAATTATGCCTCACATGCATTTATCATGACTATTATGTGTCTCACATTAAATGAAACTGTTTTTTTTTGGGGGGGGGGGTTGCTAATTCTTTCTTTGATTACACCATTTGCCAGAGTAAGAAACGTCCAATTAAAAGTATACCCTGGAGTATGCAATAATGCAATAGTTATCTTTCCATGCTGTAAAATGTACATGTATTCAGAATGAAATTCAAATATCTATATTGTTATATTTCAGTGAATATGTTATATACAAGGGGGAAAACTCTCTGAACAAAACATTTGTGGAATACATTGATGGAGCTCGACAGTATTTAGAAAGTGAAAGTGACAAAGACCTACCTGTTTTACAAGATATACGTCTTCATTTCAGTCGATTCATTAGACAACTTATATCTAATACTCCAAGTAAGATCATTTATGGTAGATTTATTATTTATTTTAATTCAGATTCATTCAGATTTATGCTTAGACTTAAATTTTGAGACTAATCCTTTTTTTTAATCCCAAAATTGATTTAATTTTTGTTAGAATTATAAAATATCCCCCTTACAATTCCTCATAATCTTTAATATTCTTTTCTAATTTTAAAAATCTTGCCTGTATTCAGGAAAAAGGATGTGTTTCATCTTTTGGATTGATCACATACATGTATGTGGTATGTAAAAAATGGAAATTTAAGTGAAAAAGGGTTCTACATGTACATGTATATTCATCTAAAGTTAGAAAAAATATATTAATCTATTCATATGAATATGTTGATGTCTGTGTAATTCACCAATGCAAGTAGTTGACTGACTCACAAACAACACTTGCAAAATTTGGCATTTCCCCTCGGTTCTTATTCACCAGTGAATGCAATGTTAGATCCTTACCTCCAATACCATTCCTTGGTGTTGGTACCTACACATGTTTCTACTGTTAATTTTCAACTGGATTCTCCAGTTATTAATTTGGCTATATGGGTACTTGGCAGGTGGACGTCTTCTCTGTTGTTTTTTTTAAGCAAGACAAGAAAAAATTTTAACTTTTCAGTTTTATTAACCTTTATAAATGTATTTCTTATATTTTCTGTTTTAGTGGAGTACAAGCGTACATTACTGACAAGGGATCTGAGATACAGTCTGTTTCATCTGTTTGCTAACTGGAGTGGCAAATTTAGTCATACCATAGGTGACACTATTGACCGAAGGTATGTATTACTGCGAGAATAAATTTAAAAAATCTTTAGAAAGCTTTATTTTCATCAATTCATGGCTATGATAGCGGCTCTTCTCCATGTTCAAAATCACACGACTACATGTACATATGTAGATGTAAGCATTTTTTTTCCTGTGTTCAGTCCTCCCAGATGTTGTCTTATTGAGGCTTATACCATATTGTTACATTTTTCACAGCAATAGTTGGTATTCTACACGAATAACAGCATAAACATATAAACAGTAAATGTAAATTTTGAACAGTGGCCTAACTCTACTATGTCTCCACCTAAGATATTGATGCTATATTTTTTCAGTGCAGAAATTTTATCACCTGGGCCTGGATGACTATTTTTAGTTGAGGTCCACATTTAAACAAGGAGGATGTGATTTAAGTGCTCATGTGTTTACCCATATGGTCCACTAAGTTTTATGTGGAAAGGTCCAAATCTAAAAAACAATGAAACAGGTTTTCTTCATTTTGAAAAAAAAACAAACTCTAAACATTTTCATCCAGCATGATAATGTATAATCAGGCTATTTGACAGAGACAAAGTTTTTTTCTTAAGGCTTGCAAAAGATGAGAGCTGTACAGAACTTGAATTATCAGCTGTACGTGCCATGTCAGCTGTTCTTTGCTGTGGTCCTGTGTTTGACCCTAATGGACTTAATGATGATGGGTATATTTACCAATGGCTGGACATGTTACTTAGTTCCCATGATGATAGAGTAAGTTTGGCATCCAATCATATATGTTGTAACAAAAGAGGATGGGTTGGGAAAGGGTTAACTAACAGCTGTTTGGGTAGGCATGTGGGTACTAAAAATATGCTTATACAATGTCATATAGATAGTAAATTCTCCCCATTTAATGTGTAAGTAGAATAAAACATATTTTAAAGTCCTGTTGAATATGACAAAGGTTCAATTATACATGTAAAAGCATGCATATGCAGGTAAAATAATTCTAAAATGTTTCTTTTTCATATTTGAAAGCAAGGCAACATGTAGATGGTTTTTTGGTCCACATCTTTATTAAAGTTTCCACTTTGATTTCTATTTTCTAACTTTTTACATAGTGATAAAATTTAAATGAAGTGATCTAGGTAATTAAATATTATTTACATGTGCTAGCCTATTAAAACTGAGGCAGTGAGTTTGAATCCAACTTGTAGTGAGGTGTGTTTGATTCCAATTTTAATATACAAGGATTGCCAAGATGGAGGTTGGTGGTTCCCTACAGGTACTCCATCTTCCTCCTAAACTTGCAACCTTGATTTATCATAGAGTGGGTTAACTTATTTGTATGGGATACTTATATTCTTTCATTTTAGCATTAAGTAAAAAAACACCAAAATTTATTCTACTAACTGAAATATTGAGTCATAATTAAACTGTCATCTTAACTTGCAGTTCATGCAATATTTTTCTCCATTTTGAAAGCTGCAATATGACTTTTAATATGAAGAACAACACATTGTGACTTTACTGTTATTTATGGCCTTAAAAGTCCAAACATGGACAAACATCTCGCAGGAACTGCAAGTTTATTAGTTACAACAATTTTTACATGTATATTTAGTAATTTTGTGTTACGAGTTAATTTGATATGTACCTTCTTCCATGTTATAACAATGAAATCTGCAAAATTTTTAAACACAGAATTATTTGGCATATGCTTCCTGTCTTCATCCAAATTTCAAAATTTTATACCCACTTTAATAATTCAATTATACAGAATGTGGTGTAAAACCAAAATAAACCATGTGAAGTTTGCTTAAAATATATGTGATTATTCACCTTGGTAAAAATGTGATTACTTCAATCTGATTGTTGTAAAGTTTGATTTTTTGTATCTTACATCTGGGCCAAATTGATGTTTATTTTACAAATCTCAAGATATCAAGTTGTTTCATCACAATAATGTAAAAATTGTTACTCTTTGAAAAAAAGATATTTATTCTGACATGTGATACAGAACAAAGTCGTACATTCACTAATATCCCTTATTGCACTCCATAGATCAAGGAAGAGGTAAGCAATGATTTACGTATGGTGTGCAGTTGATGTCATATTATCCAATGATATGATTTTATTGATAGATACATGAACATGCATTCCCCATGCAGCAGTGGCTGTGTGTTTCCTGTCCCTAAGTCATAGAGTGCTCTTAAGACTTGTTTTCCGTGCTTGTTAGAATGTCCTATCGAATGAAATGTGTTTTCCTGACACAATTTGCACACCATATTTGCATGTCCTACTTTCACTTTTCAGTTCTACTTTCAGTTTCAAATTTAGTTTGCTAGAAGCTTAATTTGTTGATATGCTCTTGTAATTAGGTAGACATGTCATGTATTTGTATATAATTATTTGTTGAAAGAACATTATTCTTAAGTTATTTTTAGAACTTTTTCTCGACTAAGAAAAGTTTTTAGTATGTATTTTGTAATGTCACCACCCAAAAGCAGATGTTCTTAAACGAGCACGGGGTATTAGAACAAGGGATTTAATCAGATTGTGTCACTAATGGTACAATCAATGAGAATACAGTCAACTCTTGTTATCTCAAAGTCCTTCGGACTGCATTAAAAAAATTTGAGAAAAACAAAACTTGACTCGAAAGGACAAATTTTCTTGTGTAACATTTTATATTTATAAAAATAATTAAGAGTTGAAGAAAATTTGATTACAATAGACCAAAAAGATTTGAAAGAGTAATTGACATACTGATTGACACACTGTGTATGCACCAAGTGCAAGACAGCAGTTGATTAACTTTTTTATTTTAAACCTTTGTAGATAAATTTACACTAATTAATCTACTGGAGGTGAATTCCTATTAATCAGTAGCACAAAAAATCAAAAGAGGCTGATCGTAAATTACTGGAAATAAAACTTACTTGTGAAGACAATCGATCCGCAAGATGGTGTTTTGACAGATTATAGTTTTATCCATAAATGGCCGTTTTCGAGTTATAGGTGATACATAGGTGTTCGAGGGCTAAAACCCCTGTTTTTACAGAAGAAATAGGTACTTACACTGGTTCAAAAATGAAGAACGGGAAAATCTTCAACCCTTTTTTTAAAATTCAGCATCCGTGCCCTCATTTCGCTGGTGCTCCACTTGAATTTTAAAAACTTTGTTGAAGATTTCCCAGTCTTTATTTTGAACTCTTGTGAGAACCTATTGAACTTCAACATAATGAATTAAATGTGCATTCTTTTTATAGTTTAGGACTGAAAATTTAGTTTGAGGTAGAAGAAGTTCAGCTCGTGCAAATTTGACCAAAAGAGAGTCAAACATACATAAATTTGCTCAGTAAAACATTTGGGACCACATAAAAAATTTGATTCATCCAAAAATTTGACTCAAGCAAGTTTGAGATAACGAGACTCAACTACATGTAAAGTAGGGTTACCCAAATCCATACGTTTTTTACTGTTTCAGCATAGCAGATGTATGGATTTGCTATAAAAAGTCAAGAAGGGGAGAAAAGTCTTCTTTGAAATTGGAGGCTGAATTTAGTGAAAAAAGTAACTTAAAAAAAAAGAGAGAAATAAATAGAATTTTTTGGAAATAAAGTAACATTGTCAATCAACGACATGGCCGTACAGTGCATCAAATTTATTCGGTATTTTGTGATACATTTTATTACAAGACCCAGTCATTTTTTTTACTTTGTGCAGTAGATGATAAGTTATATCATTTAAAGGTTTGTTCCAAGTAACAATAGACAGACTTTTCCAAATTGATGAATGTTATAAGGTCAAAATATCTAAGTTAAAGGTCACAGTGTATACCACATTGTTTCACATACAATGCCTTCGGTATACATATGTATATTTGGAGAAAGGGTAGATATCATGATTGACTTCAAGTTCAGAGGATGAAAATTATTTTGTAGTCTGCTTTAAATTATTTTGAACTATTTTTTTGGCTTCAAGCACTGCTGATAATGTTTGTATGATCAATAAATTCATTTATCGGTAATTGGGTCATTTTCCTTTGATATCTACTGACCGATAAAATCAGTAATCGTGAACTGTCTTGATACAAGAAATTAATGGGTCAGTTGGCAATTGACATGCGCAACGTAACGCGTAAGAATCTACTTCCAGTGTTATCCAATCAAAAACATTGGCGTCACCAAGCGAGTGCGTGCAATTTATGAATGAACATCACATTTGTCACGTCCCCCCAAGGTGAATTTCGCTCGTCGCTGATTGTAAACAAAGCGTGTTTTTACATTCAAACAAGTTAAATAAGTCATATAAAAATTGTAAACGCGATCGAGACTAATTATCATATTTTTTATAGTCAATAAAACTGTTAGCCCACCTCCCGTAAATCCCCCCTTTTGCAACACGGCAACCCCCGTCGTCTGCTTCCAAATAAAAATTAAAGAAAATGGACCCCTACAGTCATATTTTCAACGATTATATGGATCCATCTTATTTCAATGATGATATGGAAGAACATGAGTTGCCACAATTCAATTTAGAATGTTTAAAATAATCAGCTGACCTGTCAAAATTGGAAAACTGGGTCACCGCCAAAAATGGATATTGAAAAATGCGGAATGCATCATTTTTATGAAACATTCAGTGATGTACAATGAATTTACTTACTTTTTTCACAACAAATATGATTTCTGTACAAGTTACAATGCATGTCAACGCTGAAAAGTTTCAGATCAACGTCCTTTCTCTCCCGCTTCAAATTTTGTAATGAAAACAAAATGGCGACCGAATTACGCACGCTATTATATGCTGATGAAATAGTGCATATTATTTTTTTTTATTTTCATAATGATATATATATTTTTTAAATTACCGATAAAAAGAATAATGTACTTTTTGTTTTTGATACTGACGTATCAAAAACAAAAAGTACATTATTCTATATTGATTACATTCTAGAACCTAGATCTGTTATTTTGATTAGCTAATAAAATTCCCATCTAACACTCTTTTGGTGTGTTAACGCTCATTTTATTTTTCAATCTTATAAGGGATTGTGTTCAGGTACAAAATAGATTAACATCAAAAAGAAATGATTTAGTTATTGAAAAAAAAAACAGTTGAAAAATTATTTCCGTTTTTTTATGGAATTGAATCGACCTTCGTTTATAAGTATTATTAAAAGGGAGAGATATATTTTATTTATAGGAAATTCACTGCAAGTTTCAATTATAAGCAAAAACCTTTAATTTTGGCATGTTTAGATATTTGCTATTTCAGAAGGAACCATTTCACCAGCTTTGATAGGCAATTAAGTATACATTCTTAAGCATTTTAGTTAGGCTGTACATTTCTTATATTTCATTCAAAGTGTGTGCATATGAAATTCTTAGTTTCTATTAATTTGTGCTATATATCTCATATTTCTGCACAAATGAAAAACTGCAAAATTTAGAACCAAAGCAAATAATCTTCTATTCTTTTAATGAGCTTTTTAAAACAATCTGCATTTTAAGGCACATGTAATTTAAGTCACCTGATTAAGGGGTCTTTGACAACTTGATTACGACATTGAGTTACTCCCCATAGGTAATTAATGCCTACATATTAATTTTTGCCATAAATTGACAAATAGAAAACAGACATTTTTTTTTCAATTGAAGGTCAAATTTTCAGATACTTAATTATACCTTAAATTTGTTATACAGATTACAAGTTTTTTTGTGATATTTCACACACACACACACAAATAAAAGAGAATTCTATCCTGAACTCTTGAACACTCAGAATGTATGAAAGAAGCTAAGGGCAGACATTACAGCATGATATTCCATTGTGAAGATACAATATGGTGATAACATTCATCTTGAACAGAAGTCAAATAAAGGAAATAGTACTTTTATTGCATTTCTATATATCTAAACAATTTACTCACTTATAGGCTCGGGGCCTCGGTGGCCGATTGGTCTAGGTAGTTCGTCATGACTACTAAAGATCACTAGCCTGTCAACGCTGAGGTTGTGAGGTCGAATCTCACCGGTGGCAGGGTGTGTTCGACTCCAATCTTAATTGACAAGGATTGCCAATTTTCCTACCGAAGGTCGTGGTTTTCTCCGGGTACTCCAGCTTCCTCCACCAATAAAAACTGGCCGCCGCGAAATAGCCAAATGTGCTGAAAACGGCGTAAAACCCCAACTAAACAAACAAAAAAACAAACAAACACTTGTAGGCTCACACAAAATACCCAAAGCAAAACTCTCCAACTTTGCATACCTATAATTATCATAAAAAGTTTATTTCAAGAATCATCAGGAATATATTTTTGGTACTGCATTCAGGTAAGACATAAAGAAATTAGAAAAAAAGTCATAAAGTTTGGGCTATTTTTATATTTTTTTCTTATTTATAAATGCAGCGACTATGGAACAGTCATGTAAGTCCTTGTGTTGTTACATGTTTTATGTAAACTAAATGTCACAAACCACACTTGTGTTACCTATGATCCCATTGGTGTTCTGGTACATGTATCTTCTGTTTTATTCATGTTACATTTGATAAGACCTAAATAAGTATGATTGCTTTTATTTTTGTTGCTTTGAAAATGTAAAGATTATTTATTCCTTATGAAAATATGTAAATGAATTTTGGAAATATTTATAATAGTGTTTTTATTTCCTAGGATAAAACAAAGTGAACGGTACTTTTATAGCTCATCTTTATCTTCAAAATCCCTATAAAGTCTTTCACAATGAGTCAGGATGGCCCCTTGCATTGGTGTGAGCAGTACCACTTGTCATTTAAAATTAATTTTTTCAGTTTTGTAAGTGTTAGTACATTTGTATTGTTTATTTGTATAAATTCAATTATAAATTAAGGTTATGATCATGAGTTATGCATTAACAAGACTTTATAAGATGTGAAAATAAATAAATCTCGTATACATGTAAATATAATCACAAGAAATTGAACAGACGTCTACCCTTGCTAGAAGACATGTTTTGACAATCTGCATGAACTAAATCAAATTTGTCAGCACAAAATTTTACAATATGAAGCTTAAGAGATCAATTAATCAACTTTAAAAAGAAGTTTCACCTAAAAAATGTAGGCATCCAATATTAATTTTTTTTTATATTTACCAGCATACCGATAGGTTCATGATCATCACATTTTATTTAACAAAACATTATTTCTTATAGATTTATGACTTAGCCAAAGAGACAGTTGTCCTGCTGCTGGATTTTAACCCTGATACACAGGGACTGTTAGACTGGGTGATTGACAGGTGTTATACAGGTGCTAATGAAGTAGCTGATGGATGTTTTAATGCACTAGCTGCAGTATTTCAAACCAGGTATGTAATGGTGGAACGATTATCGCCGACAATCTGTTAGCAGTTGTTTTCTGGCCTACTTATCGATTGTAAAATTAAAAATTGATTGTCTTTGAAATTAAACTGCTCCACCCAATCTGTTTTTCTGAATTCCTTGTCCAATCCATTTCCGTTTATTGTAAAAATGGTGCAAGAGGAGGTCAGTAACAACCTTTAAACCAGCAACAACTATTTGATAATTTTATTGGCACAAGAAAAACGATATGTTCGAATTAAAGTGTCTACTACAATTTATTACAGATGCAAATTCACATTAAGTTATGAAAATATTATTCCATGCACAATACATGCATATACAGTGGAATCTCTGTAAACCGAACAGTTATGGGACTGTAGAAATTTGTCAGTTTTCAGAGGTTCCGAACTTTACTGAAATCTGTCCGAAAGTAAATAAATCGAAATATCGTAAGGCATGAAAATTACACAATTACTACATTTGCATGGTTGTCTTGCCTGCGATAAGTCGCGGAGACGAGATATAGGTATTACTTTCCGGAGGCGGCAGCGTCAACTTTTTTAAACCTTTAATACCTTTGCACATGTAATACAATTAAGATTTATGGTCGACAAGGTAGCTTATTGTATAAGGTTTGCTGCAGTATACCTGTCTTGTAACCCTGACCTCATTTTCATACATCACTGACTTCATACTGCGTCCAAGTTTCGTGGTTAAATCCATTTCTTAGCAACTAATACCTAGACCAACATATCTGGTCTATAGATAGTTTTTAGTGGGTACATGCCAGTCTGACACCTGGCTTGCGACCTTGACCTCAATTTCATGCTTGAGTGACTTTGTCACTTTTTCGTGATTAAGTCCATTTCTCAGAAACTGTAATACATAGACCCACTGTATTTGGTGTATTGATAGTTCTTGGTGGATACATGCCAGTCTGACACTTGTCTCTGGACCTTGACCTCAATTTCATGGTTGAGTGATTTTCATCCAAATTTCTTGATTAAATCTTTTTTTTCAGCAATAATACCAAGACCCATCATATTTGGTCAATAGATAGTTCTTAGTGGATACATGTCATTATGACACCTGCCTTAGACCTTGACCTCAATTTATTTTAATGCATTTTCCTTTGACTTGCAAAATGTTGGGTATCAGATAATCAATATTCTGTATCCATGTGCATATTCAGGTGAGACATATGGTGTGTCAACTCTTGTTTCCTTAATTGTTACTAAATTGTAGTCTTTTAGCTCCGATGTTTATTTTGGTAGAAACAGATGTTAAAAACTGTTATTTCAAGGGAGTTTTTCCAGTACATATACCAATGAGGCTTTGTTTAAAATACTTTTCTCAATGAAGAGAATGAGAGTTCAGCCAGTTTTTAGAGGTGTATTTGACAGAAATATATATGTTTAGGACTGCAAATTATCTCCGAAATTCAGAATTCAGAGGGGTCGGTTTTTGGAGGATTTCTTTACTTGAAAATATAGCTGAAAATTCCGGACCAGAATAAAGCATTCTGTTTGCAGAGGAATCCAGTTTTCAGAGGGGCTGGTTTAGGGGAGTTCCAGTGTACAAACATTTATTTAATAGACTAAGTACTCATATATCTGCAAAAATTACAAACATAAAGGTACAAATTCAAGTAAAAAAATATTCTGAATGTTAATGTATTATAAGAATCAGAGTATTTCCGATAATCGAATTATGTTAACAGATGTTATGAGAGTCCTAATGATTAGATGAGTGATATTGTCATGCATAATATAAATGATACCTACAGAAATACCTACAGAAGTATTGATGTTCTTTATCTCAAATTTATAATACCCCTTCTCAAGAAAAGTTTAAAATAGCCCTAGCACTGACTTGAATAAAATTCTTTGGGTATGTAAAATGGCTAAGACATTACTTGGATATGAGAAGGGGAGGGGAAGTTTAAATAAAGTACAACAGGCTAACATTTTGTACAAGTCTGAAATTTCATCAAAGGATACATAACATTTATGATGTTATGATGTGTTCAGTCAATAACAAATTGATTCTTTGATAGATATCATTTTCCAATGTTTTTAACTATAAAACAAATCCCCAAGTCCTCAATTTTTTAATGAAATCAAGATAATATATGTTCATAGAAGTCTTGAGGTTATGACATATCTATGTGATCATTTTTTTACAGAGAATATCCCTGTGACCATGTGGCAATGTTGAATCTTGCATTGTTAAATGTTGGAAGTCCTCGAATGCAGACTCATGACACAGCAGTACAGTTACTCCATCTGTTGGACACCAGGTTTTTCCAGGAAGAACCTAGATTTACATGTGATCCCTCAGAAGAACTCCAGAAGATGCCATTGAATGATATACTTTTGTCAGTATCATATTGTCATTCTCAAATGTATCTATCTGATCAGTTGGCCAGGTTACATCCAGATCTAACAATGCCTATTTTCTCAGGTATGTACTGTTCATACGACATCTATCATGGTTTCAAAACCTCTTTTCCTATGATACCTTGAAAATTAAATAGTAAAAACCTACAATGAATTTTGTGTTTTTATCTACATGTATTCTATGCAACAGAAAAACCAGGATGAAAATAAGCAGATGAAATTATTATATTTTTCCAGTCAAAACACCATGCAAAAGTTTCATTAGAAATTGAAGAGTAAATTTAGAATTTTTTACATAACTGTCTTTTCAGATTGCACTAATTAGTGTATGTCTTTTCATGTGTTTGTGTGTTTTTTCTTTTTTTATAAATTTACAAATAGGCTGAAGGGAAACTACTGGATATTAACTATACCATGTTGATTTCAGAGATAACACATAGATTTCAAACAGCGAAGTCAGCTGTAAGACAAATACTGCTGAGGAACCTGTTGCCATGGTTACATAATATGGAGTTGGTTGATCCATCACTCCCACAGTCCTCTCCATTGAGCAACTTCCTGATCCGTTTACAAGACAATCAGACAGATAGCTTTAAACCTCCATTAAAAGGAGAAGGCTGGGGCTCACCAGAGGGAACAAAGATGGTGCTAAATAATATGTTTTACATTACAGTTAAGGTAAGATTCTGGATATGTTTGTATAGAAAGAAACTTCTTGGTATGCATCTAAAATTTGTATATAATTCAGGTATCAAGTTTCTTTCTTGGAGACTGCCTCGGTGGTCTTGTAGTAGTGTGCTCGCCCCTAGTCTGGAAGGTCGCGGGTTCGATCCCCGGTCGGGTCAATCCAAAGACATTATAATAGGTATTTGCTGCTTCTCCGCTAAGCACGAGGCATCTAGGAGTAAGAGCAAAGACTGGTCGACTCAGAGTCAGTATAATGTTCTTGTCCTGATATGCATTTGGTTGCTACTGGACGTTAAACCTTAATTCATCCATCCATCCATCTTTCTTGGAAAATAAGTTTTATCATCTAATTTTGTCTGAATGTACAATGTGTTGTCCTAACAGTAGAAAATAGAGGAATTTAAATCTTAAAACTGACTATAAAACCTCTCTATCAGACAATTTCAACCTTTACCTAAAAAATATCTGATTTGCTTAACAAAATATTGTCTTCAAGAAACACTTGAGAAAATTAAATTGAATTGGCCTGTCATTTGGTCATGTTCAAATAACATAGTTTTATGTACCAAATGAATGCAGCTGTTCTTAATAAGAACTACAAATTTTAATATAAAAATGTATTTTGTTTTTTTTTTTGGAATCCATCCTGCAAATATTTTATTAAACAAACCTTTCTGACCTTTGATATGAACACTTCCCTCTTGAACATGATAGTGAAGTTTTCAGGATCCGCTGCAAGCTAGGTGTGCTTATAGAGATTCTAGAAGCCTCTTTTTTGATAGATAATACAAGTATATCATGTTGCCGATTGATTTGAAAGCAATGCTGTGTATTTAAGAAATATTTCAGTATGGAGATGACCACCCTCGAGAACTAGAAGATCTGTGGGCAGCATTAGTAGTCTGTTGGCCAAACAATCTTAGAGTAGTGATCCATTATCTGGTTATTATAACAAATATGGCTGCTTCAGAACTGATGCAGTATGTAAGTATATGTATGATAGATACAACGAACTTTCTTTGAAGTTACGAAAGACTGGTCCTCACTGCTGTGGATATAGTTCTTTGTTTTGTTATCTCATTTTGAATTCTTGGACCGTTAGCATTACAGCTAAAAATAAACCCCTTTGGGTAATACTATAGAAGATTAGGTGCTGGATCAAATGAGGGAACAATGAAAACATATATGTTGTGTGATTTATTGTATGCCAGAATCTTAGTATAGCAATGGAAACTTTAAAATTTTTATTTATTTTCAGAAATAGGTATAGCATGCTTTATTTCATTGTGAATTCAGGTTGAGAACACCTCCAACTGCCCTTTTGTTATATTTATTTTTTATTCCCTTGAGTTAAAATATCCGATGAGTTGAAATTTTTCTCGTGGTCCTGATATTTGTTCCATACAATTACATGTATTTTGACTCCTTACTTGTCAAAATGTTGGTTGTCTCAAAATGAATTTATGGTCCCTGTATATATAACAAATGCATTTTAATTGTTTTTGTTATCTTGAAGTAATGCACACATATCATATTATTATTATTAAAATCAATAAATGTCCGGTCATGAACCACTGATTGATTGATGTATGACAGTTCTGTCTTTACCTGAGGTTACTTTGACTCATTACCTTAGATGATTGGTGAATTATTGACACGTTTCAATTCTGAATTAATTAGCCTCCGCTGAAGTCGAACTAGGGATGTGTTCCTCTTATTTTTGAGATAATGAGAGTTTACTGTATATTAAGGTAAACTGAATCAGTAAATTAAAATGAATCTAAGGATGATATTCATAAAAAATATTCATTTTCTTGAATTAAAAAAAATTTTAATTTGTTTTAGGCTAAGAGAGTTATCACCTACCTAGGAAGGGCCAAACCAGAGAGGCTCGTTGATGAACTTATGAACGAACTACAGACTGTAGAAACCCTAAACATGACAATTGAACGAACCCAAACACCACCTTATTTTAGATTATCACAACAGAAAAGGTCCACTATAGTCCCCAACACTACAGATGATGAAAAACTGGTCAGTCAAGTTGAAACACCACTAGAGAAGGGGACCTTACATACAAAACGACATAGTGCCAATGAGTCTGATCTTCCAAGTGAATGGTAAGGGTTATATTTTAAACCAGCAATTTTTGTTGTCATGTTTATTTTGTGAAATCCTGACTGAATGGTAATTTGCACTGTTTGGAATCATGATTTCAGCATGTCTGATATAAGAATAAATATATGGTTAAGTACATGTATTTGAATTTATTACCAATAATTATTAATATTCTGATGGGGATTTGAAGTTTTCCACATGTATGTGGCTTTTAATTTTACATTTCTGTGAGAGGGAGCCTCGGTGGCCGAGTGGTCTAGGTAATTCGTCATGACTACTAATGAGTACTAGCCTGTCATCACTAAGGTTGTGAGGTCGAATCTCACCTGTGGCGGGTTGTGTTCGACTCCCATCTTAATTGACAAGGAATGCCAATTTTTTTTCAGAAGTTCGCTGGTTCTCTTTGGGTATGCTGGCTTCCACCACCAATAAAAACTGGCCATTGCGAAATACCCAAATATGCTGAAAACGGCATAAAACCCCAACTAAACAAACAAACAATTTAGTAAGGACCAAATAAACGCAGTTTTCCATACAATACATTATAACAATTAGCAGACAAATACAGGGTCCAGGATTTTGAACATGTTTATGAGTACTCAGGCCTACCTTTAAATCCTGGGTCAGTTGCTAAACAAAGGTGGACAAACAGTAAAAGTCAGTCCCAATAAGTATTGAATTCATTAAGTTTGGCTCTGGAACAAAAGTCTTTAAATAAAAAGAGACAGGCATGACAAAAAAAAGTACTGAAAAACATAATTAATTTTGATTATTATGAACGAAAACTGCCTTGATGGTCTCGTGGTAGCGTGTTTGCCTTGAGTGCAGATGGTCACCGCTTTGATCTCTGACGGGGTAAAACCAAAGATATTGGTATTTGCTGCTTTTCCGCCAAACGCGCGGCATCTAGGAATAAGAGCAAAGATCAACTGGTCGGCTCGGAGTCAGTGTAATGTGTCCAAGTGGGGGTGATATGTCTTCCTGCGGACAGTTACCTCGTGAGCTAGCACATTAAAAATCTGGCTCAGCGAGTTGGTCTAGTACAAAGCAGGGATTATATTCATTATCATATCATATCTCGTCCTGATATTCACCTGGTTGCCACTGGACGTTAAACAATAATTCATCCATCCATCCATCCTATTTATTCATACAGTTTAGAAGTATGTGTATTTACTTGAAATAGGCTATTTCTAAATTTCAGATAAGTGGGTTTAATTTTACTTGCTTGTGTGTGTCAACTTGCTACCTCCATGAATTAGTAAAGTATTAAATTATAGCCATATTTGTATATGGAGCATCAGCAGAGCCTTTATCTGAGGTAAAGGTCAAAGAAACACTATTTACGGCTCCTGCATAACAAGGGTTAGAAAAATTGATTTTTACTTATAAATAAAAACTCTTTGAATCATTGAGAAATTAGACCAATCTTTATACATGTACAGCTATTTCGGGTAATTCTGCGCATTGTCCTATTCGGCGCATTAACATGAAAATGATTTGAATGCGCCGAATTAAACGCTGCACCGAATAGCCCGACAACATAGTACATGTATCTTGCTGTTTTATTTATCATCATTTTTTGTAGTACTATACTAACAGATTCTACCATGTCTATAAGAAGTAACTCTAGCACGGAATCTACACCTGATCAGTTTCTCATGGGTAAAGTTGTTATAATAATTAGAAATTAAACAATGACTATTGTTATATATGTTTAGGGGCATCGGTGGCCGAGTGGTCTAGGTAATTTGTCATGACTAATAATAATAACTAACCTGTCAAAACATGTGAGTTCAAATCTCACCTGTTGCGGGGTGTGTTTGACTGCGATCTAAATTGACAAGGACTGCCAGTTTTCATACCTAGGGTCTTGGTTCTCTCCAGGTACTCCAGCTTCCTCCACCAATAAAAACTTGCTGCCGGGAAATAGGCAAATGTGCTGAAAACGGCATAAAACCCCAACTAAGCAAACAAACATATATATTTATCAAAGATAATTTGTTAATAAGAGATGCATTAGATATTCATTTTAACTTTTTTAAAAGCATTTTCAAGTGAAGTTACAAAATAATGTAATCTGAAGAATTGTATTTGACTTTTACTCTCTTCTGGATTGAATCCCAGATAAGATGGTTAAAAGCAGGGTTTTTAGATTTAAGAAATATTTATTCAGACTGTGAGGTTTTACCATTTTACGCTAGGTTGAGGGTATTAGACCAGAGAGTAAAATTTACAAAAATTTAATTGTATTTAACACAGGTTTCCGAAAAATGATGAAATTAAGCACAGGCTGCCACAAATTACATCTACATGTATTTAGTTCTGAGAGGAAAATATACAAATTGATGACACTGTTAACAATTTTTCATTTTAACATATATTATTCTAAAAAATAAAAACAGGATGTCGTATCAGAATTTGTATTTTTATACAGACGACGTAGATTTACATATGGCATCTCCAGCGAGAGAGATCAGGCGAAGTGAGACCCCTCTACCATACCCATTACCTATGCCAGCTTATGGAGGATATTTTGCTCCACTGACTGACTACTTGCCAGAAAATCTTCCCCCTACTCCAGGATTTCACAGGTAGTATAAAATAGTAGTTTGGTAAGTTGGAGTCTGTCTTAAAGTTTAATGTATTGACGTATCATTATATATTTCTAAAAAAAAATCTACGATTATACAGTATTTTATAACTTCCTGATTTAAAGCAAAACATGTAACCATATTAATCTGAGAAAATTAGATATATTTACAGTTTAATAACTGCAAGCCTGAAAGAACCTGTTTAATTTCACTGGTGATACAGTATAAGTTTGTTCCATATAAATTTATTTTTACCGAACATTCGGTCTGATGTCATGACTAATTTATCTGGACTGAACAAGGCTTCTCTGGCACGAAATTTTTAAGTATCATAAGTGTATCCAGTTCTGGTAGATTATTGTCAAATTTTATTGCTAAGGAGGAAGTATTATAGGGATAAATACACTTAATAGTACATTTTTGGTGTATGTTTTGTCATTTTTGTTCATTAATGGAAATGTGGCCCCTGGATTGTGTCTGGACATGTGGTTCTGACTTTACAAAGTAAAGTACTTGACTGATGGAGATTTTACCGGAAATGACTGATAATCATTTGAAATTTCCATATGCTGCGTTATTCGACAAGATTTAAAAGTAAACTACCCGGTAGTTATACTGATTTAATTTGTTTTCAGAAGTAACATGGCTGTAATGTTCCTCACAGATTTAGTATTAGATGGATTAGAAATTGACTGGTCAGCACATCTACCATTGATGTTACATCTAATATTCCTTGGTTAGTTGAGAGTATTTTAGAAATGGCTAATGAATTCTTCTGACAATATATGATCATGGTAAAATTCAGATTTGTTTTATCAGATAGGAAAAAGACGTAATGAAACTGGAAAGTATGTAGTCAGAATAGAACTGTTTTTTAAACTTGTTTGTTTGTAGCTACCAGACTGTAAGTCTTGTTTTTTGATATTTTTTATATGTTATTAGAATATACATTTTTATTAACTTGCCATGATACAGGTGATGAAAGCTCAATACAAGCTGTATAGATACACTATAATTTCCAAGAATGTACATACATGTATATTGTATAAATATATATTTGCAGGTTTGGACCATATGAGAGCCCTGGTGTATGAACACTGTAAAAAGTTGATAGAGAACCTAATGCTATTGACAGCCCAAGATAATGAAGGTGTTGCCAGAATTTTACTGCAGTACAGAAGTAATATTACTGATACATTGACACTGATAGCTGAGGATAGAGACATTCAGGGGTCTATAGGTGAATCATTTTGCTAGCAGTTGATAATATGAAAAATGAAAGGATATGGGGGTGACCAACAAGAAGTCAGCACAATTGATAGCTTAAAATATTGGTGATGGAAAAGCTAGTTTACTGTCAGTTTGGCTTCTCATTCTGTTGTATTTTATTTTAAGACTTACATTGTATTGCTTGACATGTATGGATGTAAATTGCAATACTGAATATTTTCATGTGTCTTTACGAAAGCATTAAATCAAAGAGTGATTTTAATATTTTGAAATAAAAAGGGTGATTGAGAGTACAGATGGTCTGATTTGATGTAAAAATACTGATTGCCTCATTGATTTTTGGCAAAAAAAAGGTAGAATGTATAATATTAATGGGAAATATGTGCAGTAATAAATGAATTAATTACACATTGACTACACACATATGTCTTAGTAGGTACTCAGAACACTTTCTTAAGGAAAATTCTGTTTTTATTCCCCGCCACGAATGTAGAGTTACCCTTGTCCATCTGTCTGTACGTCCCGATTCGGTTAAGTTTTACGTTTAGCACCATTTCTCAGAAACCTATAGTAATATTTCAATGATATTTCACCACTACAGTCCTCTCATATAGTACAACACAGTTCAGCAACACTTGGGTTGCTATGACCTACATTTCATGCTTCAGTGACTTTGGTTAAGTTTTGTGTTTAGGTTCATTTTATTGGAACTAAGCAAAGTGTATCAATGAAACTTCATCAGTGGATGTGCCTTGGGTTGTACTGAGCAGTCATACAATAATTGGGTCATTATGACCTAAATTTTAGGATTTAGCGACTCTGGTTAAGTTTTACGTTTAGGTCCATTTCTTTGGAACTAGGCATAGTGTATGAATGAAAGTTCATCAGTGAATGTGCCTTTGGTAGAACTGAGCGGTCATTTAATATTTGGGTCATTATGACCTACATTTTATGCTTGAGCGACTGTGGTTAAGTTTTGCATTTATGTTCATTTCTTTGGAACTAAGCATAGTGTATCAATGAAACTTCATCAGTGGATGTGCTTTGGATAGTACTGATCATTCATACATGATGACCTACATTTTAGATGGGGTATCCGTGTCTTACAGACACAATTTATAGTTTCTAAACACCTGTTTTTACTGAACATCAAATTTAAAGAAATTTAGAATACAGAAATTAATGTTTGACAAATGAGTAGATTAAATGGACTTCTATGTTGCAGAAAACCAAGGTGATGAAGTGATGTTAAGATCTATGATAAGTGTAGATAGCAGTCAGACAATTGTCCCTGATGTAGCCACACCTATAGAGCAACCTACAGATCCGGAGTTATTACAGACTGTAGAAGAAGTCGTCAAAGCTATTCTGGATTTCATGGAAATAAGGTACAAAAAATAAGAAGTTCTATAAAACAGTGAAAATTTTGATTAGATTGTCATTTAAGTGATGTAACATTTTCAACAGATGTATGTACATGTATTTCAAATATTAAAAAAAAAATTTCTATTGAAAAAATGCATTATATTCTGAATAAAAAATAAAAATTGAAAATTTACCGGTAGGTATCGGTATAATCTTCTCCAAATTAATCATAAGAAATGAAAGGAAATGGGGTATCCAATTGAAGCAAAATATGCTGTAAACAAGCAGCTAGAACTCTAAATGACCGCATAGCTGAGCTAAAATGCAAGAAAAGCTATTTAAAAAAGTTATAATGAAATACTGAGTTCTATTAATATTGAAAAAGGGTACTGCTAAGTTGGTTTCTTCTTTCAAAAAATCAATCAACACATACGAATAAATGCACACAAGTATTTTTTTAATTCCAGACGTGGTCGACCATTATGGAGCTGTGAAGACATTACCCCTCGTACATTGAACACTCAGAGTGCTGTGCAGGTGGAATATTTTTTGAAACTGGTTATTAAGTATTTCCAAGAGTTGTCCCCTAAAGCATTTGTGGAACAGAGATGGTCACAGGTGGCACTACAAGTGGCATTGTCATGTTCCTCAAGACATTATGCTGGAAGATCTTTTCAGGTATGAGATAAATTTGTTAGTTAATCAGCCATTGGATGTTGTCAAGACAGTATAGTTATTTGGACTAAATTCCAATTTCCTGTAAAATTTACTATGATGAAAAAAAAAATTTGTTTTAAATTATGAATTGTTTTAGATGACGTTGCCATGGAAATATGTGTATTAAGAGCGAGGTCTGATCACAGAATACATTTTTGACAATATTTTTTGCTTGCAGGTTTTGAGAGCTCTGAAGATTCGACCATCAACACAGATGTTGTCTGATATACTATCCCGTCTAGTAGAGACAGTTGCAGAGCAGGGAGATGACATGCAGGTAATTATAAGATTCTGATCACACACATGTAGTGAAGTTGAACATGAAATATTACATAAATAATCATGGCAAAATGAACCAACTTGGTGGTCTGGTGGTAGGGTGCTCGCCTCGAGTGAGGAAGGTCGCGGGTTCGATCCCTGGACGGGTCAAACAAAAAACATTAAAATTGGTATTTGCTGCTTTTCCACCAAGCACGCGGCATCTAGAAGTGCAAAAATCTACTGGTCGGCTCGGAGTCAGTATAATGGGGTGGGGTGATATGTCTTGCTGCAGACAGTTACCTCGTGAGCTAGCACATTAAAAATCCGGCTCAGCGTGTCGATCTAGTACAAAGCAGGGATCATATTCATTTTCACACATGTTCTCGTCCTGATATGCACCTGGCTGCCACTGGACGTTAAACAACAATTCGTCCATCCATCATGGTGAAATGAACAAATATTCTTCATACCAAAACTTATCCCTACATTTAAATATAAATTTCATAGAACCTAGAAATTATGTTTCCACAATGAAAACAATATACCAGATTACATTACTGTGGGAAGTACTGATCATTTTTAATGCTAAGATAACAGAAAGATAAGATAAAAATTTTAGATAAACAGTTTTGTTTTGAATGTGCTATAGTTTAGTACCTGTATTCCTATATTCTTGCAGAAAATCCATTTAAGCTTTTAGCATGCATAAGAGATAATGCTTATCTGTTGATTGTTGTTCTTCGTGTTAAATAAACAGTCAACCTGGAGCTGATATCTGCAAATTGAAAAGGACTGGTATCAGAAATATGTGCAAATACATGTACATGCAGAAGGAGGATTTACAGTTCACTTATAATGGTTTACTTTGTTATGTGTTTCAGGGATATGTTACAGAGATTATATTGACATTAGAAGCTGCTGTTGATAACCTTGACCTTGAAATTAGGTCATTTGACATTATGAAAGAGATTTTCAAATCCACACCAAATCTAGCCAAAGACCAGAGCACTGAAGCTAGTAATAAAAGAATGTCTGTCCTTAGCCCCAGATATGATGTACAACACCATGCACGAAGTACAAGTTATTCGGTGACCGGTCCAACCCACAGAATAAAACCATGTACGTAAATACAAAATGTGTTTACATGTTTAGGAAGGCAACTCTGTTTGATTTCGAATTCTTTCACAGAAGAAATGTTATGTTAAGAAAATTGCTGAAATCCACTCAAAAATATCTATCCTATGGGATGTTATCTCATTCACTGTTGGGGCCTCAGTGGCCGACTGGTCTAGGTAGTTCATCAAACTACTAATGATCACTAGCCTGTCAATGCTGGGGTTGTGAGTTCGAATCTCACCTGTGGCGGGGTGTGTTCAACTACGATCTTAATTGACAAGGATTGCCAATTTTCCTACCGAAGGTCGGTGGTTCTCTCCGGGTACTCCGGCTTCCTCCACCAATAAAAACTGGCCGCCGCGAAATAGCCAAATGTGCTGAAAACGGCGTTAAACCCCAACTAAACAAACAAACTCATTCACTGTTACCCCATATCCTTACATTTTTATATGTAGTTGAAGAGTTGGATTTAATTGTGATTTGAAAGTATGAGAATAAAAATATAGGAAACAGTTTAAAAAAATTTTAAAATTGAAAAAAATTCATAATAAATTCATAATAAAATAACCTACTGATTTGATATTCTAGCAGGATGCTGAAACAAACATTTCTTTACAGATATCATAATCAAGCTGATGCGTCTCCCCAGAGTATCCAATTTTGCTGAATTACTAGTGGCAACACTAAATTTGTCCTTCATTATAAAATATAACAATATTTTTTTGCAAGTTAATGCTGATTTTTTAATTTAAAAAAAACTGAAAAACCAAATGACACAGTAATAATTGATGCAATAATTCTTTCCCATGGCTTTCCTTTCAGATGATCTTAGACTGAGAAGTTGTACTGATGTAGAAAGCCGACTAAGAAGCAATATGCCTCGGTCAAGGAGTGCACAGTCTCTGAAAAACATGGACCAAGCTGGGAATGAGGATAAATTAACAATTGTATCACAAATGTTTTGGATTGCAGTGTCCATGTTGGAGTCGGATTATGAATATGAATTTTCATTGGCTGTCAGATTGCTGGACAAGGTGAGATAACTCTTTCCATATTGTTATTTTTCAACAAAAATCAGCAGTTAGAGTAAAGATTTAAAATAAATGCAGGTAAATTGATAAAAAGATATATCATATCTACTTTTTAATAATATTTATTTTTAATTTATTTTTAGATCTTGAAACATTTACAACCAGAGAGACCAGATTGTAGAGAGAGATTGGAGAAAATCCAGCAACAGTTAAAATGGAACAATTTCCCTGGTGTACAGACTTTGTTGCTGAAGGTTAGATGGAAATATTTTGTTAACAAATGGTTTTAAAGAAATCATACATGTATATTAATATAATGTAGAAATTTTCTTGATTTGTATTCACATTATAATCTTTTAAAAGTGATCAGTTTATCATGTTGACTCTAAAATATTGATAGTCATAGTGACTATTCTTGTTTCAGGGCTTTACGTCTTCTGTTACATTTGATGCTGTATGGTCTCTTGTGTCCAGACTGACAGTATCAATATCAGCCCCTGTGGTGGACCCCACAGACAGTCTAGGTTGGTTTAATCCTTGTTTGGCATTTTATTTATACATGTATAACACAGAGGTGTTTACTGTTACGGAATTTCCGTAATTGTCCCGGATTTTAGATTCAAAATACGGATTATGGATTTACCTCCGGAAATTACGCTTTCCGGTTTTGTACCAAATTTTTTTTTTATTCCCAGTCTTGTAAATGCTTTGTATTGAGATTGATGATAAAAACTCGAATTGTTTCTAGACTTAACACAATATAAGATGCTTTGATGGTGGGTTTATATGGTAGTTTTTATGCTGACATTTGATATTAATGACAAAGGGCTTAAATTACTGACAAAAATCATTAACATAACTGAAAACACCAGAAAGAGGTAAACACCTCTGATAACAGCATAGTTACTTCAGGTCCCCAT
The DNA here is from genome assembly GCA_028015205.1 of Mytilisepta virgata. Lineage (NCBI taxonomy): Eukaryota > Metazoa > Mollusca > Bivalvia > Mytilida > Mytilidae > Mytilisepta > Mytilisepta virgata. The sequence continues at coordinate 77,325,150 of CM051521.1, forward strand.
TTAACAAATATGGTAGGACTTATACATGTATTAATTTCACTCTTGGCAACAAATTGTAGTTAACATTCTCTGTGAATGAAGAATATGTAAATAAATTCCTAGAATATTAAGTAAGAATTAAGATTTTTACAGTTCTGAAAGCAAGTTTAAGGACAATGTACATGTAATCTCTTCGTAAATAAAAAATTTTGTATATACAGTACATGTATATAAATTTGTTGTTTTACAGGTTTTCCAATGAATGTTATGGCTCTTTTGCCACAACTGGTTCAGAATTATGAAAATCTTACACCAGGATGCCGTGATGCAGCAGACCATATTGCTCAGGTATGTCCAGATCTCGGCTAATATATAGACAGTTATACTGATTTCCATAAACACATGTTCCCTGTCAGTTTTGCCAGTTATGAATTTAAGAAAGTTAAACGATTTGATCAATTTTATACCCTGCAAACAATTAACAAAGTTTAATTTGACAAAATCATACACATTTTCTTATAAATAATGCTGTTTTTTATGAAGTCAGGGTGTCTCAATTTGCCTAATGATTTTTACTTTTACCAATACAAAACTACAGAAATTTTACTAGTTAAAAAGACATTTCTCATATACAGTGTATTTGATTTTTATCATCCCCAATTGTGCTTAATAATAATATTTTGCTTTATATACAATGTAGGTCTGTTCCCAGAAATCTGAGAGACTGAACAATCTAGGGACAGTAATGTCACTGTACAGTCATGGGACTTTTGGTAAAGATAGTTTTCAGTGGACCAAGTGTGTTGTGAAGTATCTGTTAGATGTGTACTCATATTCCAGCCTCACTTTGCTGTCATTTTTGGTTGAGGTTTGTATACTGCAGTTATGTTAAGTTAAAGGTTTTTGGTTCTATTCCAAGTGTACTTTGTGTCTGGATTGATCAATGTTCTAGGAACGTCATCTTAAGTATCCTGTCAACTCTGTTTTTAAGGTTTCAAACACTGTAAAATGAATACCAGTTTTCTTTACTAGAAGTTGTGGTACTCTCTGAATCTCTTGGTTCTTTTTAAAGTTTGGCTTAATCCACTAATAAAAATTTCCTTCCAGGAAAAACTAAGCCAATTGTGTGGTACAAATACTCGATAAATCAGAACAAACTACATGTACATGCTGTGAATGCTGTGAGTTGTTAATTTGCAAAGGACTTTTTACCTAATGTTTAATTTCATGGGCAAAAGTTTATTAAATTTTCACACAGTTTTAAGTCACTAACAGTTATATATTATAATCTTTTACTGTGTCAATCTAGCCGAGTTTTAGGAAACAAAAATCATTAGCTCTTTTTATAAAAACATAATCTAAATTGAAGGAAGAAAATTTTGATACCATTCAGTCAATCATTTAAATTATCAGTCAGCATACTTTTTGTAGTGGTAATATGTTCTGATTTTGTTGTGGTAATATGTTCTGATTTTGTTGTGGGGTAATATGTTTTGATTTTGTTGTGGTAATATGTTTTGATTTTGTTGTTGTAATATGTAAAATGTTCTGATTTTGTTGTGGTAATATGTTATGATTTTGTTGTGGTAATATGTTCTGATTTTGTTGTCTTAATATGTTCTGATTTTGTTGTGGTAATATGTTCTGATTTTGTTGTGGGGTAATATGTTTTGATTTTGTTGTGGTAATATGTTTTGATTTTGTTGTGGTAATATGTTTTGATTTTGTTGTAGTAATATGTTCTGATTTTGTTGTGGTAATATGTAATATGTTCTGATTTTGTTGTGGTAATATGTTCTGATTTTGTTGTGGTAATATGTTCTGATTTTGTTGTGGGGTAATATGTTTTGATTTTGTTGTGGTAATATGTTCTGATTTTGTTGTGGTAATATGTAATATGTTCTGATTTTGTTGTGGTAATATGTTATGATTTTGTTGTGGTAATATGTTCTGATTTTGTTGTGGTAATATGTTCTGATTTTGTTGTGGGGTAATATGTTTTGATTTTGTTGTGGTAATATGTTTTGATTTTGTTGTGGTAATATGTTCTGATTTTGTTGTGGTAATATGTTCTGATTTTGTTGTGGTAATATGTAATAGGTTCTGATTTTGTTGTGGTAATATGTTATGATTTTGTTGTGGTAATATGTTCTGATTTTGTTGTGGTAATATGTATGTTCTGATTTTGTTGTGGTAATACGTTCTGATTAAGTTGTGGTAATATGTTCTGATATTGTTGTGGTAATATGTTCTGATTTTGTTGTGGTAATATGTTCTGATTTTGTTGTGGTAATATATTCTGATTTTGTTGTGGTAATATTTTCTGATTTTGTTGTGGTAATACATGTACATGTATGTTCTGATTTTGTTGTGGTAATACGTTCTGATTTAGTTGTGGTAATATGTTCTGATTTTGTTGTGGTAATATGTTCTGATTTTGTTGTGGTAATATATTCTGATTTTGTTGTGGTAATATTTTCTGATTTTGTTGTGGTAATACATGTACATGTATGTTCTGATTTTGTTGTGGTAATATGTTCTGATTTTGTTGTGGTAATATGTTCTGATTTTGTTACAACATTTGTTGTAGGTTTTAGAGAAAGGACCACCTTCCTATCAAAGATCAGTATTTCAGATTTTACATTGTATGGTACATTATTTAGAATTGAACCAGCCTTGTACAATACTTAATTGTGAACTGTTCCATACAGTGTGTAGACATGTTGAGGTGAGCATTCTACTTGATATTTAACAGCCATCCGCTATTTTTTTCGTAGATTTTGTGTGGAGAAGTTTTGCCTGTCAAAAACCATTTAGAAATATTAAGAATTTCATGATAAATTGTCATTTGGCTCTTTAAGATAGACATGTATGTACAGTATAACAAAAATATTTTTTGGGTTAGCAGGCAAGAAAAGGTGAAAAAAAGATTGGAAATGGATAAGTTTGGATGAGTGCAAAAAGTTGATTTAGATTGAAAGTCATAAAAGTAAACAGTTATATGTTTGCTTACCTTAGCTACAAGAAAATGGGTAAAACAAAAGATAATCACTATAAAATTGATATTTGATGTGTCATGGCCATGATGTCAGAAGTCAGGAATACATGCAGACTAATTTGCTGGAAGAGAGAAAACTACTTTCATGTCTTGGAAGGGTGATATTGCCTTCTGTGGTGTTACTTTTAAGATGATAGCAACTTAAACACTCAGCTTGATCTTGTTGATCTAAATTAAGGCAGGATTTTTTAAAGATTTTCATCATTACTTTGCTTTTGCCTTTATATGTCAATAAAGAATAGTCTTAAACAATAATCATTTCCTAAATTTGGCTCTCAACAAACAACTGAATACATAAGTAACATATAAATTTTCCTACTTTGAGGTAATTATTGTGTATAAATCTTGGGTACTTCTTACAACATTATTCTTCTGTGGGGTTAATCTGATTTTGTTATCTTAATATTGTTTCTTGTATACAGACATCCCACTGGAAAGATGCATTAAAAATCCTAAAGCTGGCAGTGACAAGGTCATCCACATTGGCTGCAGCCCCACCTAATCTCGGGGTAGGAGAAGTTAGTACATACATGACACATACGTCATTTGCAGAAGCAGAGATTTTCACAAAGAAGGAACTACCTGGTTTGTATTCTGACCATTCTTATATGGTTTGCATAATCAGAAATCGTTTAGCTTGATTGGTTATGAACACTTCTTGTATTGAAATTTTTTATCGGGTTATTTTTCAATATACCATGGTAATTGAACTACATGTACTTTTGTAAGCAATAGAAACATGAAGGAATCCTGAATTTACCATGACACATACACAACATGAAAACATTATTTACAGTTGACAGCTGCAGTCGTTGTTTAAAACTTAGGAAAAATATATGTTGATTAATATATTTTTTCATGTATTTCTTATAATTTATTTGTTGAAGTGAAAATTTTATTTTGGTCTATGATTTTTAGGAAGGACTTTAGATTTTACTGTGGATCTTAATAGTGTCCCAATTATTGGACAGAAATATGTTAACAGACCAGAGACTGTAGCAGAGGAATCTGGTTCTTCTTTGTCCCCAGCTAGGAAAGGATCAAGTCATATAGATATTGAGTCCAACTGGAAAAGACCTCAGGCCTCTCAGGTTTGTTAATTTTAGCGTTTTTGTCAAAATCATTCTACTTTTACAGAGTTTGATGTTTGTAAAGTGTTACAAGTGAAAGTTGCCTCAAAAGTTGTGTATTTGTTTGAGAATTTATGAAAATATAATCATATCATGAATTGTTGTTAATATCATGATTATTTATGAACAAGGTGAAAAAAGAATTTGGTGCTAATGAACTTGAGTCACTAACCCAAGCATTAATGTACCACAGGACAAAATGCAAATGTGGAGTACTTTTATTGCTGATCTTCATCTTGTAAACATAAGTGATCAGGTTCTTGTTTAAAGCCATAAAATATGCAAATAGAACACATGTAGAAGGGATCAGATTAGATTACAAACGCATGAATTTACAAGAAATAGTTATTCTTCTGTAAATGGCCGTTTTCAAGCTGAGACGACAGAGTGAAGACGAGTTCATGTGCGCTCGGTATGACGTCCAATGAGAATCCTTAATACATTCATTTATTGTGACTCTTGACCAATCAAACGTAACGTTACTATACCTTTTCGGTTCTTCATACTGAAAATAGATAGGTATGCGAGGCCTAAAACCCCTGTTTTTACGGAAGAAATAGGTACTTACACTCGTTCAAAAATGAAGAACGGGAAAATCTTCAACTCGTTTTAAATTCAGCGTCTTTGCCCTCGTTCTGCTGCTGCTCCACTCCAGAAGGATGTGATTTTAAAAACTCGTTGAAGATTTCCCAGTCTTCATTTTGAACTAGTGTGAGAACCTATTACAGATATCTGAAAGAAATCTATTTAACCTCATTGTTTTACATTTACAGCTTCTTACATTTACTTAACTAGTCAAGTTACAGCAGAAAAAAAAAACACCCTTATTGTATCAAACTGAGCCATATTACATGCCATTTATACTAATAACCACATGACATGCTTTCTATTTAGACAGCTCTCAAAAAAGACTAAATGAACTGGTCAATTGGTAAAATCTTTCTGCCCAAAAAAAGGAAAATCTTGATAATTTGGATAGAATTTATAAGTAATGTTCTAAATGTTTCTCTTTTATATAATTTTAGACTAGAACAAGAGAGAGACTAGCTGATTTGTTGACATGTTATGGTCAGAAGAAGTTACCCAAAAGTCCATCTGTAAGTTAATACATTTGCATAACTTATAATGAAAGACTTGGTGTTGAAATTTTGTATTTCATAGTGGGACTTGTTATGGGGGTGAGTAAGTTTCCTGATATTGTCCCAGAAAATGATGGTATGTTCTGAAATTTATGAATAATGAACATTTTGGATGGTCAAAGTCACTGAATAATTTGGCATTTAGTCAAAGAAGTTTCAGAATCTAAATTGTCCTGCTTAAATAATGAAATTATCCATTTACAGTAGAACTTTGATGGCTCACACTCCAAGTGACCGTCGAAATCTGTTCGAGTTATCATTTTTTCAAGTTATTGAAGTTTGTTCAAGTTCACAAATTTTCCAGTGCCATATCATGTACACGTATGTACAAATAATATTACACACTACTATGGAGTATCTTTACTGACGACCTTTGGTTGTTTTCATTTGAAAACAATTGTAAATAATTGATACTGTATATGATACACCTTTTTAATATTTTGTGTGTAAATAAAATGTAAAAAAGACAAATTGTGTTGTATTGGCTTTGTTTACCCAAGTGTGGAATGGATATCGATTGTCTGGTAATTACTGTGTTCAGAAATTGTGATTCGAGAATGTTTTGTTCACAGAATTACTTCTTTAAAATAAACATGGAAGTGTAAATAAAACTCGAAATAAGATGTATCTATCAACTTTTATTGGATACACACCATTAGATCATGATGCTACATTGTACAAGGTCACAAATGATGACGACACACATTGAACATAAATTAGCGAAACGAATTATGACCTTTAATGTTCGCCATTATTTTAATAATTATGGCTTGGTATAGCTGGTAATAACAATTAAATTCTTTTTAATAAAAATTGAAAATGTTAATTTCTTATTATCACTAATCATGACTTCTTTATTACATCGATCTCTAAACATCTAAAAACACACTTTTATTATTGCCACAGTCAGTTCTCAGTTACTAGTTGACAAAGGGTCATATATTTTTGTGTGCAGGTCCATGATAAAGAGACTGACCATGTGACATAAGATGAAGGTCACATGACCCACATTACACGGTTGACTGGCTTTAAAGTTTTATGTGAAAATCAGTTTTGATATACAAAGTGACCTACAGTCATATTAATTGGTGTGTGGATGCATCTCGGGGAGTAACACAGCCTCCCACCAAAATTAGGTCAATCACACTTTATTGACTTAGGTTAAGTTTTACGTCCGAGTTCAGTTCTCTGATACCAAGGGACCTACAATCATTACTTGCTGTAAGGGTGCATCTCGGGTAGCTACACAGCCACACACCAAAATTAGTGGGGGAACGAGGCAAACTTTATAATCGTAGATTTCTGGTAATCTACAGCAGTAACTTTTCCGTAATCCAGCTTTTATTATTAAGTTTTATGATCAAACTCAATTGTACATCTCTGGGATTTTTGTTTGATAGATTTTAATATTAATATAAAAATGATTGTTATGCAAAGTAAATTATAAATAGTTCTGACATTTTCATTATGCTGCTTGTTAAGGATACCCTAATTGCAAAGGTAATCCCTGGTGGTGGGATATCTTGGACATATTGTGTATTGTATTTTAAAAGCATATGTAGATTTTGAATATAGATCATTTCTTTTTTCGGAATATCTGTTTTCATACCTTTCTTTCTAATTAATACATTTCAGTTTGATTTTCTCTATCAATTTTCTGTAAGCAGTAAAATCAGAAAATATATGATAATTTGCATAAGCAATTTAATATTGAGTACACTATACATAGTGTAAGTTCAGACAGGGTAATGTAGATATACATGTAATAAACTTTATTAGCTCACCTGACATATAGGCCATGTGAGCTTATATCATCGCTTTGCCTCCATCGTCCATCGTCCATAAACTTTTCACATTTTCATCTTTCCTCTGAAAGTACTCAGCAGATTGTAAGCATACTTGGTAGGAATGATGTATGGAAGGGCCATTATAAAATGTTCTGAAACTTTGCAGGATTAATGACAACAATACCCTCTACAAACGATCCATTGAAACCATATGCGAAAAGACTTTTTTGTCAATCGCTCAGGAATTAATGGCCAGATTGTAACCAAAGTTGGCAGAAATGATGTATTAAGTTCCACCTTTGGTTCCAGATGGATGAACAATATGGCCACCAGAGCCCATCTTTGATTATGATTATGATTTGCCAATTTTCAAAAATTTTCTCCTGTGAAACTACATAATGAAATGTTTTGAAACTTTGCAGGATTGATGACAACAGTGCCCTCTACAAACGATCCACTTTTGGTTGAGATTCAATTGATCAACTGACGGCTGCGGTTGTTCAATGGTACTATTAAAACCATACAGGAAAGGAATTTTTGGTAATTTTCTTAGGGACTAATGGACAGACTGTAACCACAGTTGGCAGGAATCTCATATGGAAGGACAGATTCAAATGATACTTCTTTTTTTTAGGTCAAAAGTCAAATATCAAGGTTACTTTGACAATTTTGCATTTCTTTATTAGCTTTTCAAATGGCCTAATAGAAGCCAGGTGAGCAATTCAGGCTCAGGTGAGCCTCTAGTTCTTAAATAAAATTAACTCTAAAAGACACTAACTGGCCATAAATGAGTTCTCACATTGAAATTTTCATATACGTTTTACATAAAACTAAAATTTTTAGTCCAGTACTGGACTATTGTTGTCACAACGGTTTCAATGGGGCAAAGTGCTCCCAATCTGCAATAATTCTATGAACTTAATAAAACATATCAAGGTACCATGCATACATTTAATTTAATGAACATGATCTCAGTCAGTGATGACAAAATTTCATAAACTGGCGGAACATCTTCAAACTTCAGATTTCTCAGAATCAATAACACTACAGCAACAAACTTGTAAATATGCATTGCGTAAGTGTATGCCTTAACAATCAATGAATGGGGAGGCATTTGACTGTAGACTGTCATGCATTATTACGTACACACTTACCAAAAGTTGATCTTTTATTCATAATTTTAAGTTGATACTTTATAATTTTTAGGTAATATTCAGTCAGTCAAGTGACACATTGGACCACCAACACAGTGTGGTATCAAGTGAAGAAACATCATTACCAGATGTGACATTAAGTAAGTTAAATCTATACATGTTTTTGTTTTTTACGGAGCAGATCTGGAATCTGAGTTTTTGTTTATACATGTACCATTTTATGAAGGAATATGGTGAATTAATTTTATTTAGCATCATGAAAGTATATGTCCTTCCAGGGTTTCTGTTTATCATGTAAAATTAACTTGAACCAAGAATTGAATTTGATGTAGTAAATGCACTGATTTGACGTGTCAGGAACAGATTTTCAGACCTACTATATTTCCTGTTATACAGTGTCAACAATAGTGACATTTTTAAATGTACATGTATGTATTATTTTTTTTACAGGTGACAATGACCCAAATGTAAATGACATTAACCTGACAATCAAAGGTTTTGATTTCCTTGACAACGAGCTCAATGATTCTGAGGTAAGTTAAAATACAGTTAATAGTTTCCAAGAAATATATCTTTTCCAAAATTGTCTAATTTCATTTGGTTCATTTTGTTTGAAAGTTTGAAATGAGATGCTCTTTATATTCTGCTACAGCTTGATCATTGAATATAATGCATAATTTGCTATATTCTGACCCAGAAAATATAGCAAAGTCAGAAATCAGAGGCAAATCATTATAAAAATGCAAACTTTTTCAGAATGACCTTATTCATACCTGTTTTATGCCAAATACAGTTATAACTTCTTCTACGTATAACAAAAGCTGAATTTAGGAAAATTTAATAATTTTTCATGCATTTTATCAAATTCTCCATGTCCCTCCCTCATCAACTACCCTTCAATTTAGAATACTGATCCTGTTTTAAATGTATAGGCCTGCATTTTTTTCCACTTTAAAGCTTTTGATAGTCCAGATTTGTCTATTGTGATTCTTTTATAGGAAAATAGCCACCAAACTAACATTTCGTCTCTCTTTTTTTCAATGTATGAAAATAAGGTCTGAATGTATCACAAACATCAACATCCCTTTGTTTTGATGGGATCTGCAGAATTAAAAGCTACATGGACATGTGTACATAGAAGAATTTCCTATCCTTATAATAAAATCAGGAAATTTTTGACCTGAAAATCTTCGATAAATATTTCATGACCTTATTCAATAATGAAATGCGCTATAGTCCATGATATTCCATATAATAAGCATGAATCTCCTTAATTTATGCAACTGTATTAAGTTTTGCATCAGTTTGCACAAAACATATAAATTGTAATAGTTTGCACATGTAAGTGACATTTTTGCACAGTAGAAAATTTTATTTAACCAAAAGCTGCTATTTATATGTAGAAAAGTGTGTTAGGTCAAAATATGTAAATCAGTAAAATATAAAATTAATATAATAAATATAATCAGCATATCACTACTTTTTATGATAAATTTTATAATGGAGCACTGGCTGTTGATGAAAGAAAATATCAAATATTTTATCAAAACCATTTAATATGGAAAGTATCAATGCTGTCGAAAGCCATATGGAATAAAAATTCTATTGAAAGACACTACGGTATCAGGTAGGTGTTTAACGATACACATTTTTTACAAACAATAGGTATTGCGATATTTCAGTAGATTTATGATATGTATGTATCACGATACGTTTTTAGTACCTCGAGTTCCATCTCCGCAATGACGCACCGCTGATGTTCATAAAAAAGTAATAAATTACGTGCGTTGACCCCGACCAAACATTTAAGTTTCGATTAATTTTCGAAAAGTTTGAAAACAATATGAATCAAATCATGGCTAAAATACCAAAGGCATATAAAAATTTTGCCCCTGTTCTGAAACTAATTAAATAAAAAGAACAATATCATTAATATCGTAAGCGTGTATCGTGTATTGAACTGTCGGGGAAAAATACCATGATTTCAGTACATACGGTGAATCATTTCCCCCTTATTGTCAGGACTGAATCACACATTTATATTAATTGATGATGGTAATGAATGAAAACTGATTGCAGTACATGTATTGTAGTTTTATTGTTAGATATGAATAAACTACACACCTGTTTATCTCTCTGGTTAAAAACAATTTATAATGTTAAATATTTACATTATCCTGCTTTATCTAAAAAAATCTGAGAATGTGATTTGGTGTAATATTGTTTCCTTATTGTGTGTGCTCAATTCTAGTTAATTATATACAAGTATAGCCACAAATAATTTCAATCTCTATCAAAAAAATTTTTTAAAATATTATAATTGTGTGTATCTAGTAAATGGTGTAATACGCACACTTCAAATTGTAACTATTTCATTGAATCACATTCCCCAAATTTTGAAATTAATCAGCATATTATAAAAATTTGACTATAACTAATTGTTATATGAATTCGAGAGATATGTGGGCATTAACTATGAGTTTAAATATTTGACAAAAATTCTATTTTACATGAAATAACATTGCCATGAAATTAGATATAAAAATAAAAATAGGGATTTTCAGAATGAATCAATGAAAATTAATATCCAGAAAAGAAATTAATCCAAAGCATATAAATTTCCTACCAGTTAATGGTAGACAACTCGTAACTAAAAAATCTTTGCAACTACTAAAGATCAATGACAGTTTGCATATCTAGTTTGTTTAAAATTAGAAACAAACTTTTCACCTGACATGGATTTATGCAGTATACCAGTAGATAGTGTACACAAAACAGGTCTGTAAGATATTTAATCACACAAATACCAATTAGATCAAAATGATACAAGATAATTATTAGGTCCTCATCCATTTTCCTTGTCTTCTGGATTATTTAAAGTAAAGGATTTCTCTCAGCAAGATAATTTTATATAGTCCAACATACCTAGATCTGATTTTTTTTTAAATTTAAAAATAAAGAATAAATAAGTTATATATCTGTCTCCATTTAATTCTGATGAGGAGAAAAGATAATCTCCATTTGGATAAATGGAAATCAATTGACAAAAATTACCTTAACAATTAAAAATTGTTTTTATGGTCATACTTTTTAAGCCAAAAGACAAAAGGAGTTCTAAAATGGTAAATATTAAAATCATAAAAAGTAAAATAATTCTTTCTTTTGTCCTAACAAACAAGCCATAACATAGAAATGAAATTAAATGAAATTATTTTATCACTCAAGGGCTATAACTCCAGCTCAAATAAAATTTGTCAGTATAAGTCATTTCTTTGTTAGAAGAAACAGAATAGAGTCAAACCTGTGATGTCTAAAATTTATAGGTTACATAAAACAGATGGGTATTTAATACAGGTTCAGTAAAAACAAGTTCATGGCTCAGAATAAGAAGAATATGAAACGAAAAGAATATTATCAATAAAAAAAAAAAGAAACGGAGCAAAAACAATAAGTCCCCCAAAGGTTGTGAAAAACTAACTAAATAAAAATTGGTCAAAGAAGTAATTGATTAGTAGAGGTGGTACTATGGCATATTTTTTGTACTGGTACTTAAAATTTTGAAGAGAATAATACAATAAAAATTCCCTGAACCAACTCTTTTTTTTAAAGAAAATTCACATTGATTTATCTGTATATGTATATATCTATATACAAAGCTTAATAGCTTGGCTTTAGAATTAATCGTCTATTTTCTGTCTTAAGGATACTGTTACTAAGGTAAGATCAACTAACACACTGAGCTTTGTACCACTCCTATGCACCATTCCATCTTTTCTAATTGACCACAGTCTGTGGTTGTATCCATTATAATACAGAAATCTTTCAAAATAGTATTTTTCTTTCTTTTTGTAGGTATGAAATTTTATATTATTCACAGTTGTTTTTAAACTTTTAAAGGTTCATATTGCAGTTTATAATGAAGATATTTGGTCCTATATATTAAATTTGACAGTTACATCCATTAGAGATTATGTGCTGAAAACAAGTACCAAAACGGAAAATTGTCGATCTGAATTTTGCTTTTATTTATTTGCATAGTAGTTGTAGAATATAATATACATATAAATATAGTATAGTCATATTATAATCAGATTTTATACATGCATATGAATTATTTGTAGAGCTGCATTAAATTTTATATGAAGAATGAAACAAAAAATCAAAAAGCAGAGTTGCTAAGTAAACTGATGCACATTTAAAAAATCCTTCCAGATCATGTCATCAGTTAACAACACTGACATTTTTTTTTGGATTTTGCAGGGTAACTGCACTAGTAATATGTCCCATAATTTCATACTGAATCTTAATTCAGCCTTTTTAGTTCGTAAATATGGTCACATGGTATTCATTTTTAACCAGATTTTCCAGCAGAAAAATCTGTGTATGAGTTTTGTGAAGTACAGCTGGTGTGGGTGGAGATGGGTATGGGGATGGGGTGGGACATTTAGGTGGCTCCAAAACAATGGTGAAGGAAATCCAATCAGCATCTTGCCATATATTAAATTTTAGCAGTCAGTGGTATTGCCCTGACTTCCATTTTTAAATTTAAGAACTTTTAAATTAATGTTGTTGTTCATAGTTCTTCTTTTTTTATTGGTTAAACTCACATAAATTTGAAAATGAAATCTGAAAATTTTGTTTATGAACTTTACAATTTCAATGTGCTGTGTTTCAAATTGACTGTTGGGAATAAAATGCATAATAAGCTTAAGAGTTGTTCCCCTTTAAACAGACAATACAAAAATAGCAATTGTTTAATGGACTAATGCTTTCAACAAAGACATGAAAAAAATCTTTGGAATGGAGACTGGAAAAAATGTTGAATGGGCTTAAGCAAGTATTGAATGTCCAGTCACACATCAATGTCATAGGCATTGTATGTCCTAAAATCCAAACCACCTTCTTGAATATCTCAGTATGAAATGTAAGTTGCTGTTGAATAAATTTGTATTTTTGTAACATTTTTTAAAATAAAATCAGTGAAATAGATATATTTTTTAAACTCTGTTCAGTAGTGCATGAGGATCTGTTTACAGTTTCTATATTTTGATACTGCTCTTGCCTGGGACTTGGGCTGTTTCAAGATACACAATCAGTACACAAATCTTAAAACTGTCTGTAAATCTAGATATCCCTTCTACATATCTCTTACATAGATATAGACTGCTCTTAAGTCTGACTTAACAGCATATATTCATAACATCTTTGCCCAATATTAATGCAGCAATCCATAAGATTTCCAACAGGCAGTTACTATCTCTTCACAAGTAACTATTACAAAATTGGGTATTCGCCCACCCAGTCGTCAGACTTGTCTGACATGATTATTCATTGATTTGTTACAGAAATTATCAGTATTTAGCAAAATTCAAAAATAATAGAAATACTAAGGGTTCATTTCTTGTATTGCACATGGTAGATCTCCTTAGGTAAAATTTGGCTTCCTGTTTCGGTATTTTTGGTTATGAGTACTTCATGTTGAAAATGCTTGCAATATAAACCAATTAATAATTATAGAAGATAGTTTAGTTCATTATATTTTCTTTTAACTGTTATTCTCTGAATTATATACATACATTTATAAATGAAACTTGGAAGATAGAACCAGAAGAAATTAGCAAAGATTTTTTAATATCTTGGAAAGTAACAACCTGTATTTGGAAATTACCCTTGTGGTAATCTGGTACAGTACCTCTGTAACATAGGTCAGTACCAGAAATTTGGTCTGGTTAATTCCAACCTGAAACCTTTTGTTCTCAAAAAATGTTAGATAGTGTTAGATCTTTACTTTCTAAACAAATTATGTGAAAAATTTTCTTTATTTCAATAATTCTGTTCTACATACAATAATATTATTCAGTGTTCTCACCAGAAAATTTTCAAGGTGCAAAAATCAGTATGAACAATATCTTTTCCTTAAAGAAACGAAGCTTGAATATTGTGTATATAATACATGTATTGACAAACAGAAAATAATTGTTCTGTGTTGTAAAATTATTACAACTAAATGAATAGTATTATACATAATGTGGGGCCTCCATGGCAGAGTGGTCTATTTAGTTCGTCATGACTACTAATGATCACTAGCCTGTCAATGCTGGGGTTGTGAGTTCAAATCTCACATGTGGTGGGGTGTGTTTGACTCCGATCTAAATTGACAAGGATTGCCAATTTTCATACCGAAGGTATTTTTCTGTGGCTGCCGGTGATTGATTACCACCTTCGTGTCTGTATTGGGATTGAGCTTACTGACCATCCAAAATGAAAGTAGATCACACAAATTGATGCAAACAGTTGCCTAATTAATTTCTTTATTTTTATGGAACATTCTACATGCAAAACTATTAACTTTTTTGAAGTGAAAAATTTGTATTGAAGTAACACAAGTATAAATAAATCTGTTATTTGTAAAAAAAAAAACTGATATGTGCAAATTCTTGAAAAATCAGCAAATTTCCTAGTTTTGTATATGGAGTGCACTCTGACAGCCCCAGCAAAGTCTAAAAAAGGACTATTTACAAATACAAATACTATTTAATATAGAATTGTGAAAGGAAATGATGTTTTTTTTACTTTTCAATTGTACCTAACATCATTTTATTTATTTTTGTTTAAATTTTTACAAAATTTTAATAAAAAATATGCTTCTAGTACTTCTTGTATAACAGTTGTATGACATTTTTAGAACTAAACGTTTTACATTAGAATTTGCTTTCACAATATATGTATTGTAGTAATGCAAATGCTCTTACAATAAAGCAACACATTTTCGGGGAATATCTAAAATATGTATTTAAAAGATGAATAGTAAAAACTATTATTAGCTCACCTGACCCAAAGGGTCACTTGGCATCCATTGTCTGTCGTCGTTGTCGTCTGTTAACTTTTACAAAAATCTTCTCCTCTGAAACTACTGGGCCAAATGAAACCAAACTTGGCCACAAGCATCATTAGGGTATCTAGTTTAAAAAATTATCAGATGACCCCACCTACCAACCAACATGGCCAACATTGCTAAAAATAAAACATAGGGGTAAACTGCAGTTTTTGTCTTATATCGTAAAAACTGAAACATTTAGAACAAAATTGACATGGGATAAAAATGCTCATCAGGTCAAGATCTACCTGCCATGAAATTTTCAGACGAATCGGTCAAACAATTGTTGGGTTATTTCCCCTGAATTGTTAATTTTAAGGAAATTTTGCAGTTTTAGGTTATTATCTTGAATATTATTATAGATAAAGACAAACTGTAAACAGCAAAAATGTTCAACAAAGTAAGATCTACAAATAAGTCAACATGGCTAAAATCATTGATTGATGCCTTATAAGAGTTTTTGCCCTTTAAAGACAGCATCCAGTGTAAACTTTCCTTTAAAAATCTTCTCCTCTGAAACCACTGGGCCAATTGGGACCAAACTTTGGTGGAATGGTCCTTGGATGGCCACCTTCCGAAAGTGAATCTGGCATCATTATGTCCGATGACCTGGACTGTTAACCAAGATAGTTGCCAAAGATGAACCAAGATGGCTGGCACAGCCGAACTTAGTTTAACATGGGACCCTATTGGAAATTCACACAAATATCTTCTTGTCTGAAACCACTAAACCAATTAGAACTATACTTAGTAGCAATGGTCCTTAGATGGTCCTCTTTCAGAATTGTGTCCGATGAAAAATCTTCTTGTCTGAAACCACTTTACCAATTGGATCCAGACTTGGCAGCAATTGTGATTAGGAGCTCCTCTTTCAGAAATGTGTCTGATTTCGTGGACTGTGAACCAAGATGGCCGTCACAGCCGAACTTTGTTTAACATTGTACCCTATGGTAAATTCACCCAAAAATGTTTTCGTCTGAAACTACTGAGCCAATTTGAACTAAAGTTGGCAGCATTGGTCCTTAGATGGTCCTCTTTCAGAGTTGTGTCCAATCACCTGGATTGTCAACTAAGATGGCCGCCACAGCCAAACTTAGTTTCATATAGGACCCTATTGGAAAATTCATTTAAAATCTTCTTGTCTGAAACCACTTAGCCAGTTGGAACAAGACTTAGCAGTAATGGTCCTCAGATGGTTCTCTTTTAGAAATGTATCTATTGATCTGGACTGTCAACCAAGATGGCTGCCACTGCTAAACTTAGTTTAACATAGAACCGGCCAAATTGACTGTAACACTTAAATTTTTAGTCCTGCTCAAGGTGAAAAGTTAAATCCAGGTGAGCGATACAGGATCTTGAGAGCCTCTAGTTATCAAAAAATAACCTTTACATCAAATCATTAACAGAAATATAGTAAACAAATATATAGTATATGTACATTGTTGCAAAAATAATTATACATTTCAAATGCTTGTACATTGTATTAATATTGGGTTTATCCTGCAAAGTGGATTGTTATTGGTAAAAGCCATGAAAATCTAATATTTCTCGCTCATTTTAAGAAAGCAGTTTTTTTTTAAATCTACTGACCTAATATTAAATCTTAAATTTTTTCAACCCCTTTATTTATCTGTAAATTGAGTAATTGCAGGATAAAGTATAGTGCAGGATAGTTGCAAGCAACTTTATATATCACATGTATATCTCAAAATACAGTGTAGAAAATTCATATCATTTTTGTATATATTTTATATGCTTGGTCTTGGAACTAAAAGTGATGTATAATATTACTAGACTGAAGCAAGGTTTATACTAGATTAAGGCAGTGAAATAGTCACTAAGCCACATACTATGTACACTCAGTATAAAATAACTTCAGCTGTAGAAACTATTGCAGGCATGTGTGGGATTTAGAACTGACAAAATCAAGTTTGGGTTGTCAAAGTTCTCCTTACTGTTCCCATAAGTACCAGTTATCCCATGTAAAATTAATCAATATTTGAAGTTTCTTAGATTAACTTGGGACCTTAGTAGGGAGGTCATCATAAATAGTAATGTTCAAAAGTCTGTCAACTCTAAGGTTGCAGGTTTGAATCCATAGTGTTCCACACCAGTCTTAATTTGCAAAGATTTCTAGTTGCCCTGTCCAAGATCAGTCACAATTCTGGTATTTCACCTTCATCAACAGAGTTTTGTGATAGTCAGCTTGAAATGTGAAAAAAAATTATCAAAATCTCATTTATTTCTTTTCCAGGATAATGACTTCTTCACTCTGCCAGACAGCAGACGACACTCATTAAATGCCATAACACCAACAGATAGTGGAAGACATCCTCACTTTGGCAGTGTTCCTGATCTGAAGTTATTGGGGGCTATGAGTTTGGCAGAATCTCCAATTTCTCCTAGTGACAGTATTAGTCTCCAGGAGGAAAAGATTGCAGATACAGAGGTGGGTGAAGAATTAATGAATTTTGTTCTATTAAAATTATTTGTTAGTTTGAATGAATACCATTTGATACTTATATATCCTGGTGGTTTTTCTCACATACCCATGGTCTTGATCTAATCAGCACTGAGGGTCTGAGTTTGTAAACAAACTCGTGGCATGGTGTATTTGTCAGATGTCTTTGACCAGGATAAAAAAATTTCATGCCCAAGGTCTGTGGTTCTGTCCAGGTACTCTGGTTTCCTCCACCATGCTGAAAGTGGCATAAAATACCAACTTTTTGCATATCACAGAAGTATGTTCTGTGAAATATATCATTTATTTCAGTCCATTGCAAACTGGGGGCTTTCATATGTATTTTGTTCAATGTGTTTTGTTAATAAATTTGGTTTTGTTGAAAAAATTTCTTGTGAATGTACATTGTACAAGAATAATCTTTGAGATGAATAACAGCAATAAAAGCAATGTTCCTAAGGTTTTTGTTTGTGTCAAGAATTTATCCTCCATTCTTCTATATTATTTCAGTTATACCATAACAAAGTGAAATATGTGAGCTTGTTATATGAATTTTTTTTTTCAGCCAACTGAAGAAGAACATATCCCTAAACTGCCACTAGTGACCTCTATAACAATCTCACCACGAACTACAAGACTGGAGGAAAGTAGACGATCAAGCTTGTCCACATGTTCTAAGTGAGTTTTATAAACATATGAAGTGCATGTAGATGACAAATTTACAAATTATCATAACAAATGGGTGAGTAATTTAACCACAGTTGATTCCTGGAGATGACTCAAGTTAGAGAAGTTCAAACAGAATGTTCTGATACCGGTGGGCATCCTTGACATTGTTCCAGTTATGTACTATGTATAATAATTGGCGAGTGAAACTCCATAAAACAAGAAAATCAGTTTTGACATTTTAGCCTGGAAATCTCTCAACACTGGTCCATCCAACTCCCAAAGGTCAAACAAAATGTTTTGATAAAATGAATTCTCCCCCAAAAATTCCTCAAGTTTTTTAACATTCAATGTTCAAAACCTCACCACTAATTGGGAATAATTATTTTTCATGATCCTACGTATATCACATGTATTTCAGTGAAAGTATAGCTAGCTCAGACAGTGATATGGAACAAATTGAATTAAGTTCCAGTGCAACCTCCCCAGGATTCTCCCAGATCAACACAACCTTTATGTACTTAACTATACAGACGGATGAAGTGGAGGAAACATGGAAGTCACATGTTTCCAAAGTGATGTCAGAATCATCAGCACTGTTAACAATTAATACATCGCATATCTTCCCAAAATTGTATAAGGTGTGTATTTTATAGTTGTATTGATAAAATCTGTTACATTCTCTTAACATGGTTGGAAGAAAAAGGAACAAAAAACCCCAGAAAAGTTTTAGGATTGAAATGAATAACAAAAAGATTACAAATCAATTTTTTAAATTTATTGTTTGCTTTTTTGTGTGCAAACTTGGACAGTTTTTCCACATACAGTCAAACCTGCCCTAACGGTCACCTCAATTAAGCAGCCACCTGCCTTCAGCAGTCGTCCTGGAGTCCGCCCAAATAGTTTTACGTGTTAATTTAACTCAAATAAGCGGTCACCTGTCTTACGCGGCCAGCAGTCACAACAAATGGTACCCAAGCTTGAAATTTACCTAAATTAAGCGGTCATTTACCTTTCTATAAATGTTAAAATCATTTTTAATTGGCTTTCATATCATCTTTAAAAAATGGCATAGCTTAATTATCCTTCAAATTATCAATCTCATCGTTCATTTACGGTCGATTGTGGAAAAAAACATCGTTTCATCTCAGTCGAACTGCCATATTTGTATGTTAGACAACAATAATATCTTGATCGTTCCAGACCGGAAAGCAAAATACGGATTTGCCGCTCAGTGTAAAACTTGATTAAACGGTCACCTGTCTTATGCGGCAACTTTACTTTTGTCCCAATTGTGGCCGTTAAAAGCAGGTTTGACTGTAGTAGAAAATTATATGTTTATGGTTTAGTCCCTGTATTAAACAGACAGGCGGTTTACAGGCAGATCATATTAAGTTTGTCATTTTAATCTGATGGTGGATTTTGGCAATAAATGTATCAATTTTATCTTATTTTGATAAAGTCAGTGGTTATACTTACACCAGCAAAAGCCTCACACTTACAGAAGGCATCTCCAGTCTTTCTGTAAGAAGCTATTACTATGAATATTCTTTTATGTGGTCATCAAATATACAGAATACAAGACAGGCACATACATCAAAAATTTACAACACATTTCAAAATGTCTTGGTTATACTTATAACACAACTTTCCATCTTCGAACAATAAAAAATCAATCATTGAACATATAAACCCTGGCTAAACGCTGGCACATATAGAATATTGTATGATTAAAATATAAAATGTCTGGTCAGTAGTTCAAATATATAGATTTAAACAGTAAGAATTAACTGCAATCAAATCTGTTTGTCAAATTTTATATTTCAGGAGTTAAGACGTCGTTTGGATACCATGACTAAGGAAGCTTGTTACTACATCGCTAAAACAGACTCATTAAAACACATAGCAACACAGTTGAATATCCTTTGTAAAATAGTTTGTAAACTACTTAAATTTTAGACCAATGATGAATGCAGAAGATTGCCGAGTACTTCGATTTTATTCAGTAAATGGAAAAAGTTGTTTGTGTAAAATTAAACTGCATATCTTAATCTGGGATTGGAAAAATGTGACTACCCTATTACCGTTTATCAAATAAAGGGAAATAATTCATGTTTTACATATGAATGAATTTTAATTTGGGGTGTTAAATAGTTAAATATTTAATCTGGAAACATAAAATATAAAGCTAAGTCTTAAATTAAAATATTTCTGAGCTAAATTAGTTATTTAACAAAGAAAATCGGCATTTCATTTGGGAAACATGTTGGAAATTAAACTGTAAGAATCAATTAAATTTTTGAACATGTCATTCTGCTATAAACTTGTTTGGTCATTTTAAGCTTTTTTTTGTTAAACTGTATCACCATTTATGAAGTTTAAATTATTTTAATCTAATTTATTTCAATTGAACTGTCAAAAAAATGAAACCAATCTGATAATAAACCAAAAATGCAAGAACATATTTAATAGCAAAAAGGGGAGATAATTCATATTTATTTATGGTTATAAACCATATGTTCATGTGTTTATATAATTCAAAAGTAGCATTCTTTTAACAATGTTTTATTGGCAGTTTGTAAATATGGTATAATATTATTTTTGAATATTGTTGTTACAAGTAGAATGACAACTATTGGAATTCAATAAAAGTGCTTTTGATTTGTTTTGATTTTTGTAAAGAATTAATCCACCATAATTCTTCTTTCATATTATTACTGTAACTTCATAACTTCCATAAGTAGTCTGTATCAAGTAAGGTATAAGGTTTATATTATAATGTCTACATGTTTATACCTTAACAGTCAAACGACAGGTGTTAGATATGATGTTTGTTCATATGGAATGTCCATTCTTTTTCTGTGACAGTGAAACGGTAAGTGTTTGTCTCTTTTATTGTCACACATTGAAGTTGAATAGGGTAGAAATTTTGTCACTTGAACACCCCAAAGATCTACAAAGGTTCAAATTTAGAGTTCAAGTAATGAAAATTCTAAGGAAGCTCTTTCAAATTTTATGATATCCTTGATGTTGTAGTTGTTCAATTTCTAAACTTCTATTTTGGATTTTGCTTTTTTGTATAATTGTTAAAATAATATCATGAGAAAGAAATTGTTTTGTACTCAAACTTGCTGCATAAATTCAAAATCTGAAAACATGAATATGTATTACTAGTTCGGAAATTAATGTGGAGTTTTTACTGTTTTCAAAAAATGTGAAAATAATAAATTGTGCTAGTTAGGCCACGCCAAATTAATAAATTGTTTGCCTGAACGCCCGCCTGTAAAAAACGATCAGGTAAAAAAAAATACTTCTTTCTGCCGCCCGCATTAATTACGGAAACGCCCACATAAGATTCAGGATTTTGTAAAGAATGAAGCCGTCAGTGAATATTTGAATGCTTAAATGACCTAAATCGTAACAAACGACAGCCATCGACTATATTTGTGGCCTCTGTTGTCTCCCATGTCAGGGTTTTGCAACCTAACATGGCCATTCAATGTGATCTCGACGATCTCACTTATTAGCAACAACAAGGGACGGTACATTCATTGACCTATTCAAAACAATACAAGAATAGTTTTGTCTTGTAATGATTTGAACTTTGATATGATAACAAACATTAAAATTAAACAGGTTTGGAGCAAACCCTCAGATGAGGGGTAACCCCCTAACTGTGGGAATGTCCCTCTCACGAGGAGATTTCAAGTGATAAAAATAAATTTTTAAAATTTTGACTTTTTTATTTAAAATGGTAAAGATAAGATACATATAAATCATTTTTGAAAAGTTGTGGCAAATTGTTTGCAGATTTACCTTTTATAATTTAAAACTATAATTTCTAAAAATTACTTTAAATGCACTTGAGAATTATCTGTCATAAAAGGGATACCCCTCAGTTAATGCACCCATAAAGATTTACACCACCACCATGTTGCTCATTGGATTTAATTGTAGTATAGGTTTGATTAATAGCTGAAGTTTGAGTTTGTGTTTCAAAGAACAAAAAATTGTCGCTTGACTGTACAAAATTCTTTCGCCTCTGAAAAAAGTTTTTTTTTTTAAAGAATCACTGGCTCGCACCTCGTATTTTCACCAAAAATCCGAAGAACAAGTAATTTGGATTGGCCTTATATTCAATAATAATATTTAAAACAACGTCATAAATTATATTGGAAATATTGTACAATTTCTGAAATTAATATCTTTATTTTATTTTTTCAGCTGACTGGAAGTAGGGTGATTGAAAAACACAAATTCAGTTTACTGGAGATTCAAGAATGTTTAGATACATATTGTCTGAGGAAAGATCAGGCTGAACAGGTAGAATTATACGATTCTGCAAGGTGGTTTAATTAAGAAATAATTCATGGAGACTCCAGTTTATCATTGTTTTACCACGGGCTAGCCATTTATGCATTTTATTTTACCATGAGCGCTAGCGAAGGGTAAAATAACGGCATAAATGACCAGCCCGTGGTAAAACAATGATAAACTGGAGTCTCCGTGAATTATTTCGATTCTAATAGGACAATTACGGTGTTTGTTTTTATATTGCCGTGACTAAGGTGAACTCTGATTTCCAACATATTTGGCTATTCCGGTATTTTGACACACAAGTACAACAAACCTGTTCGATGCACTGTTTTGGTTCTGTTTTTCTGTTTAGATGTATGGATTTTCACGAAATGAAGAGAAGAATGCTTATTTATCGATTACACCTATCGAAGATTTGGTTTAAATTCACATTGTCATATTGTGTAAGAATGGATTATTACACAACGGTAATCTTACACATGATGTGTGTGTACATCATTATTCCAAAGTACTTCTGAATCAGTATACATGTGTGATGGCTTCATGGAGGAATTCCATGTTGCCCAATTCCTCGTCAGACTGAGAATCCCTCAAGAAATCTCTCTCAAATAGGCACAATTCGTGTCTGAATTTCTTTAGGACGCGGCCTGATGATAATGATTGTATTCGATTTTTTTTTTGGGGGGGGGGGATCATAATTTTAATTAATTAATGGTTAAAAACTTTTGATAAAACATTGTTCAATTCCGTTTATTATTGTCTCGCCTTGATGGAGTCAAAAGGCGAGACATAGGTATGCTGTTTCCGGCGGCGGCGGCGGCGATGGCGTCAACAATGTATTAGTTTGTGATTAGCTCAGTTTTATGGGGATCCACTAGTGGTAGGTCAATGATAATTGGTATGCAGATGTATTACCATTGCCACATCTCATTGCCATGGAGATTATTTGGCTCCGCCCCCTCAGTCATGGTCTATTGACTTTGAATGGTTTGCTTACTTTACATGTATTAGTTTGTGATTAGGTCAATTTATGGGGATCCACTAGTGGTAGGTCAATGATAATTGGTATGCAGATGTATTACCATTGCCACATCTCATTGCCATGGAGATTATTTGGCTCCACCCCCTCAGTCATGGTCTATTGACTTTGAATGGTTTGCTTACTTTACATGTATTAGTTTGTGATTAGGTCAGTTTATGGGGATCCACTAGTGATAGGTCAATGATAATTGGTATGCAGATGTATTATCATTGCCACATCTCATTGCCATGGAGATTATTTGGCTCCACCCCCTCAGTCATGGTCTATTGACTTTGAATGGTTTGCTTTACATATATTATGAGTCTGGTGAGGAGGAACCTTGAGGGATCCTGTACTGGAAATCAACTATAAGTAACTATAAGTAACTATAAGTAAACAAACAAAATTATATTTTATTGGACACAAAGCCAAGCAAAAAGATTTTTGTCTCGCCATGATGAGGTTGGGTTGAAAAGCTACACATAGGTATGCTAATTCGTGCATATTCATTGACTGAATATTTGCATAACTTACATGTTAAAGTATTGCTATCAGTGGCGGATCAAGAACTCTTTGTAAGAGGGGGGGGGGGGGGGGGGGGGGCGCTGACTGACCTAAGGGGGGCCAACTCCAGTCACACATCAGTGATTCCCTATATAATCAACCAAATTTTTCCCACAAAATTTTTGTATGTAGGTTTGGGAACGACTTATAATAAGTCAATGGTATTTGGTATCCAGTTATATTAGCATTCACACATCTCATTTAAATGGAGATTGTTTAACCATGTAACTCAGTCATGGTTCATTGACTTTGAATATTTGCATAACTTGTGTAAGATGTTAAGGTATTGCTATTATGATTTCAACATTTGCATAATCAAAATTACAAAAAGGCGAGACATATCTCTGTGATAACAGTTTATGTTTTGTTATATTTATTTATTATAACTTTTATTTGCGCTACATCAGAATGAATGAAAATGTATTTATAACAACTGCAACGACATTCAGAAACCCCTATGCTAAATATAGAAATTCTCAGAATTGCAGAAATAACAACCAATCAAATTGAGCGGATTAACGATTTCTGGTGGGAGTAACTGCACTAGAACAACCAACTAAGTCGCTTGCAGCTCATATGGCAACTAATGTTTTACCACGCTTGTGGTCCCAAAGCCTTTGAAGGCTCTCATATTAGAATTAATTCTAAAATTCAGTAATAGGTGATATTTTCATTTACTATGGAATTTTACATGTATGTCTCTTTTTAGTACGTACCCGCTGGACTTAAATTATGTTTATACTTAAATAATTTTTTTCATTTGTCATTTTTTAATACCATATTTTAATAGTTTGATCACTCATCTTAGAGTTTAATTTAGTATCATAAAACTAGAAAGATTTTTATACTTTTGTGGGTTTTAAGAAGTGGGGAGTAAATTGAATACCAGTATAGATGTAATGTTTTTGTAAAGAAAATAATTATAGCCACATAGAACAAAGTTCATGGGGATGTATAGGAATCACTTAGTTTAACTTTTCATACCCCATATCCAAATAAATATTATGTCTGGACCAGAATTTTTAATGCCTTGATATTGTTTACAACCACAAGACGGTTTGTCATGAAAAAGGTTTGTCTACCTTCATGGTCAAGGTCAAAAACTTAATTTAACTTTATATATACCCACCATATCAAAATAAACAAGAGAATGTCCTGAAAAAGGTTTGATGTCTACCTTCAAAGTCAAGTCAAAAACCTAGTTTATCTTTACATGCTGTATATCCAAATAAATGAGTTGTGTCAAACTCACAATATGTTATGCCTTGAAGGAATTTATACTTAATGATATTGTTGACCGCAACAAGAGATGATATTGTTTACCACAACAATAGGTGTGTCAGTATGAAGCATTGGTCATCTAAGTGTGTGGTCAAGGTTAATGGGCCTTTAACTTAATAATGCCTTGAAGGAACTAAGTTGTACTTTGTTGTAACCCTCCAAGAGAATGTGTAAACCATTCCATCCTACAAAAAGCAAATATACAACGAAGTGAAGTGCAGTGACTAAGGATGAAATGCCTAGCTACTGTACTCATTAAACTATATTTTTCGTTCAGTTTTATTTTAGAGGCCATGTGAGCTATTGCCATCACTTTGCATCCGTCGTCCGTCCATTAACTTTTCAGATTTCTATCTTCTTCTCCAAAACCCCATGGCCAATTGAAACCAAACTTGGTGGGGATGTTCATTGGATGGTCCTCTACAAAGTTTATAAGTTTTTTGTTTTGATCCAAAATTCAACATTGCTGCCAGGGCCATTTATGCACTCTGATTGCCTGAAATTTAAAATATCTTCTTCTTTGAAACTACAAAAGCAATTGAATTGGTATATTGCAGGAATAATCCTTACATGGTCCTCTATAAACTTTATGTTTTTTGTGCCGATTTGAAATCCAAGATGGCCACCACCACGTGATACATTTAACATAGGATCCTATGGGAAATACATACAAACATCTTCTTGTTAGAAAGTGTTTGACAGATAGAAGTAACATTAAGCCTGAATGATCAGATAATGGTCCCTAACAAAATTGATGTTTTTGGTGTCGATCCGAAATTTAAAAACATGGCTGCCGGGGCCATTTATGCACTCTGATTGGCTGAAATTTAAATAATCTTCTCTGAAACTACAGAAGCAATTGAATCGTTTTATTGCAGGAATGATCCTTACATGGTCCTCTATAAACTTTATGTTTTTTGTGCCGATCTGAAATCCATGATGGCTGCCACCATGGGATACATTTAACATAGAATCATTGGGAAATACATACAAACATCTTCTTGTCAGAAACCTTTTGACAGATGGAAGTTATATTAAGCCTGAATGATCAGATAATGGTCATTAATAAAATTGATGTTTTTGATGCCGATCCGAAATTCAGCATGGCTGCCAGGGTCACTCTGATTGGCTGAAATTTCAAAAACCTTTTTCTCTGAAACTACAAAAGCAATTGAATTGTTACATTGCAGGAATGATTTTTACATTTTCCTCTACCAACTTTATGTTTTTCATGCCAATATGAAATCCAACATGTCTGAAACTACAGAACCAGTTGGAACCAAACTTGGCAGAAATAGTCCTTAAATGGTCCTCTGTCAGAATTGTGTCCGATGACCCAGAATGTCAACCAAGATGGCCGCCACAGCCGAACTTAGTTAAACAAAGGACCCTATCGGAAAATTCATTTAAAAATATTCTGATCTGAGACCAATTGGCCAATTGTGACCAGACTTGGCACCAATGGTCATTAGCTGTTCCCTTTCATAATTGTGTCCGCTGACCTGGCCTGGCTATCAAGATGGCCACCAAAGCTGAACTTAGTTTAACATAGGACCCTATGGGAAAATTTAATTTGCAGTCACCATACCTTAAACTTGCCCATTTGGACACCAAACTAATACCAGCAATGGTATCTTTCAGAATTGTGTTTGATAACCTTGAATGTCAACTAAGATGGCCACCACACCCTAACTTTGTTTAACATTGAACCTATGGGAAAACTAGCCAAGATAACTGTTACACTTAAACTATTAGTCCTGCTGAAGGTGGACAAGTTAAATCCAGGTGAGCGATACAGGCTCTTGAGAGCCTCTAGTTAAATCTGATTTTTGGATACAATATACGATATATATATTTTCAGAGTCTGGAATCAATAAAGTCAACAATTAAGCAACAGTCATTAGGTGATGGAGGTACCTGTACAGCTGTTTGCAGTGAGGAACAGGTAACCAGTTTAGTCACATTTAGTTCTAGAAAGTCCATCTTTTGAAGATGCATAGAAATTCATATACAAATAATAGTTTCCTTTATGCTAAGTATTCCTTGCAGCATATTATCTCCTCCATAATACTTCTACACATGTATAGATGTCATACCCCTGTTTCACAAAAACTTAGTAAACTACAATTAATCATACACCTATTTGGAATGTTAGGCAATGACGTCACATTTACGAGAAGTAGTCTATGATTTTTTGTGGAACGGGCCTGGTTCCCAGTTTACAACTCTTTGTTCATCAAAAATTTCTGTTTTAACCTGCAATGACAGGTGCAGTGCAAAAGATACTGCACTATAATTGTGATAGGTTTATTAATACTTTACCTTTGTAGAATAATTATTATTAAAATTAGAAAATTGAAAAATCATAATATTTTGAAAACAGTAAAAGGTATGTTAAATGACAGGTCACATAGTTGTTCAGAATTCTGTTACAAAGCAGCAAGCAAAAAAAATAGAGAAATGAAGTGTTGTTGTTCAAGTACACGATTTTAAATTTCAGAAATTAGAGCTTTGTCGTGGATTGTATAGATTGATATTCCAATTACTACTGCTGTTTGATAACTATGTGAAATTGATGGACATATTCAGATCTTTAGGAGGCTCCCCACAGGTAGATATTTAAATTAAAATTGTTTTTAATAAATAATTTTTAAACTGCTTTGATATTATGTTTCAGTGTTGTTGTGTCATCAACATTTATTCCATATCTACAAAATTAACATGTATATACTTACTTTATAGGCATTTTGATGCATTTTTCATTTTCAAATTTTTGGGGGGCCTTGGTGGCCGAGTGGTCTAGGTAGTGACTACTAATGATCACAAGCCTGTCAACACTGAGGTTATGAGTTCAAATCTCACCTGTGGTAGGGTGTGTTCGACTCCGATCTTAATTGACAAGGATTGCCAATTTTCCACCAAAGGACGATGGTTCTCTCCGGGTACTCCGGCTTTGTCCACCAATGAAAGCTGGCCACTTCAAAATAGCCAAATGAGTTGAAAACGGCATAAAACCCCAACTAAACTAAACAAACAAATTTAGGCTGAAACTTCGTTGGTTAGTCTTATAAATTATGGTGTCTAAGATAGAATAGATATAGAAAAATTGTTTAAAAAGGTAAACTTTTGAATGACCTTGACCCAGATTTTCCAGACCATTAAATCTCTCCTACCAATGGTGAAGACTTTTCATGTAAGATATAAATACCATGAAAATTTCCCTTGCCAAGAAATTAAAGAATGGGAATACACTTTAAAGTTTATTATTTTGAAAAGCTGCTCTAGACACGTGTAAAAGTAATGACATCTGTAACATTCAATTGACTCCTGTTATGTCAAACTCTCTTATCTCAATTATTTTTGTGATAAGAAGATTAACTGTAGATGTAAATATATATACAATATATGTACATTGTCAGAAAATATAAAAAATATTTGTACGAGCCTCAGAAACGGGTAGAAATATCGAGGTTCACCGTTAATATTTTCTAACAATGTACGTATATTGTTTTTATCCTGCAACACTTAATAGTTTTATTTTTTAGCGAAATATTAGGCAGGCTATATTGGTCATCTAAAGGCGTAGTTGCAGGATAAATATCATAGAATGTATATTTCTTCCGTAAATGGTCGTTTCCGAGTGAAGATGACCGAGGTAAGATGAGGTCGCGTGCACTCATCTTCACTCGGTATGATATCCAATCAGCGCTTCGTTTTAATTGACCTAACTTCTTCCACAGGTAATTCATGCGCAAAAGTAGTTCCATTTTCACAATGCCTTCTAATTTACGATTTGTTTTAAATCTTCCAGTAAAATATTTAAAAAAGCACAAGTGTAAAAAACAAATGTTGACGGTTCCATTGATTGGTGTCATATAAGTCTTATATATTATGACCTATATATTTCATAGCGCTCAGTGATATTACCCTAGTAACGTATGCAAATTAGTTCTGGATGAATGGCGGGTCTAACGGGGGTCTCGATGGTGTAAGTCGAGGCTGTTTACGGAAGAAACAGGTACTTACATGCATTGTTGGAAAAACCTGGGTGATCTTCCACTCGTGATAGAAATTTTTGTGTCTTTTCGCTCGTTCCGCTGCGCTCCACTCGCGAAAAGACATAAAATTTCTATCACTCGTGGAAGATCACCCGGTCTTTCCCAAGAACTTATGTAAGAACCTATTATTCTGTTTAAATATAACATTATTTTGTAATCTGTAATTTTAGGTAACAGATATATCACTACAGCTCTGCTCATTAAAGGAACAATTAAATAATGCTCTTGATGAACTGGAGAATGGGCAGGTATCACCAATAAACATTGACTCATCAAAACCTGTAACAAAACAGGAGGCAGTAAAAAGTCTGGTAGAATATATAAATGGTCAACAATATATCAAAGCTGTACAGTTGGTTAGATCATTTAGGTGAGTTCAAGAGTCAAAAAGACGGATTTAACCAATAAAATAAAATAAGATATCAATGCATGTACATATCATTTGTTTACTTCTTAAGAGGAAGCGGGAATGGCTTCCCCTTTGAAAAAATAAATTAAAACTAGTATTTGCACCGAAACCATAACATAAAATTCTTTTCCTCTCCAAAGCCTCCTCATGATTTTTCGTAAGAATAAAAAAAAATTATGAAACAAAATGCTTGTCAAAAAGAATTTGAGTATTTAAGTGCTGAAAAGCTTAGTTTATAATGAAAATGCTGAAAAAGATAGATGTCATCTTGCTCTCTCATTGAATTTGGGGGAAATGAACACACAAGAAAAGTTATTTTTCTTTTATTCTAGTATTCAGTGTCACGTTAATCTAATAAAGTTTAATTTGAAATAATTTGATCACACAACTTGATATTTTCAGATTTAATTAACTATTACGTATATCATTTTGTTTTTCAGATCACTTTGGCCAAATGACATGTTTGGACAAGGAAATGAAGATGATATTCTATCATTACTTAACATTTTCTGTGCTTATCAAGCAGAAAAAGCAGGTAGGGTGGTGTGAATAAGCAATATTTGTAACTCATTAATATATAACTTTTTGTAGGTCTTGAAACTGGGAAATGACAAAATATTTTCTCTGACTGAGGAAATGAGACACACATGGGATCTTCTCCCTCAAACAAGTTATTGAATTGAGATAATACTTGCATATGATAAGATTTTCTCACTTTTAAGACATGGTTCCCATTTTTAGCGATGTGAGATTCCCTTTTCTTACATTTAAGGCAGTGGTGTTGGGCCATTGCTAGGGTGTGAGATAGCGTTGTCTCACCCTCTTCCAATAGCAACAGTTAAAATTATAGTTAAATGAGAAATATTATCTGTCATCCGTATTTTGGGTAGACGTGGCTATATATCTGACACCCTTGGGCTCAAATATTTCTATTTCTCAATCTTGGTTGGGTGTGAGATGGTCCAGTCTTGTCCTCATAGGGGTGATATTATTTTTCTTACCCTAGGGTGGGACAAAACATGTTCGGTCTCCAGGAAATATTTTTGAAAAGGTCTTGGAGTCTAGATCCATAATCGTAATTAAACTGAAATATGTTTAAATTTCGTCGAATAAACTGCACACTGCCCACAATCAAAATATAGAATATTTAAAGTGTTCCTCATCTTTAATAATTCTGAACATGCAAGGGAAAACTGAAAGTACTGACCTTGACCTGGGATGAAAACTGAGTTATTTCAGTGCTAAATATCAATAAATTGTATATTTTGATGAATTAAAGGTTCTTGTTATTGTATTATACCTTTAACTATATAAGTTATAGGTTCGAAGATGAATTGATTGTTTTTCAAATCCTCTTGGGTGTATTTTCTGTTTACCTGTGTTGTTTGGCCTCATTATTACATCACACTTATGTGACACACATTGTTACTTTAATACATAATGGAATGTACACAATTACTGGTAGTTAACAAAGTGAAAAACAGTATCAAACGCTGGTTTGTAACTCATGCAAGATAGGGTAATCTCAGACACTCTTTTGTAAAACTAATGAATCTCTAATTTGGATAAAGCCTCATTAATTCATTGGGTGTCTGAGATCTCCCTATCTTGTACTTACACCAGCATTAGATTCTTAATATCTCTCCTTTCATCATACAGTGAAACCTATGTATAAAGGGCACAAATGGGACCATAGAAAAGTGCCCTTTATAGAGAGGTTAATTTTATAGGTTTTGTTCATAACGGAGACATTTTTACAGTGCCTTTTATAGACAGTGATTTGCTATATAGAGGTGCCCTTCAAATCAGGTTTGATTCTATATGGTAAGTTGGAACATAACATAATCAAATATGTCTCTTGCTGTGTCTTGTATTATATCTGTCCGGCATATATTTACATGTAGTGTGGCTTGTGGGCCACTGGAAAAAAGTAGCTGCTGTTCATTGATTTACGAGACAGTTTCAATACGTGATCGATGATTTAAAGGTAATTTGTTTTTATTTTTAGTTTCAGGTGTGTTTGTACTGGTAGGACTAGAGATTGACCTTGCACCAGTCTATACCCAGCTAATGACCTTGAATACTCAGACTTCATTCCTGAACAAAGTGGTGACTGTAGAGGATGTTCCAAAAACTCCAGACTCAAGTTCTCTGTAGAGATGATCAGAATAGTTTGATCTACCATAAAACAGCTGACTTGCTGAATAACTGACAATCCAAGAAAAAAGTTCCTGATCAATTTTATGTGCCAAAGATTTGTGTTATGTGATAAAAAGAAAACACTGGCATTGGCTTAATTAGGCTTAAAAGAGTTTCATGATCATGGCAGTGAACTGGGTTGAAAAGTGTTGTGAGGAAATTACAATACAAAAATTTTAATATGATAATGATTTAATGACTATATACATATATGAAAAAGGCTGTACAGCGGAAACAGCTGGAAACCTGTGTTAGAGTTCTTATGACTTTATACATATACCAGTATATATATTTACAAGAAATAATGTTATAAACATGATAAATGTACTAAAGAAAGAACTGGACAAATTAGATAAACATACAACTAGTTATATAATGTAAAGAAAAGTTTTCATCATACATGTAACAAAAAGAAAATGGGACAAAATAATATATATATATAAATAACCCTTAAGTTAACAAATTCATTAACTTTCTAGGTATTCTGGTTTAATTCTGACACACAAATTGGTGTCTTGAAACTCTAGCATGTAAATAATAGATAATATTTGACATTTCTGTCAGGTATAAATGCGATCTATTTGGGAAGTGAAAAATTCCAGTAAACTTAGAGATATAAAATTCAACAAATAATGAGTTCAGTTAAGAAGATAATTCCAAATTATGAAACTACAGTTCATAAATATAATATTCTTCTACAAGAATACTACGATTTACAACTTGATTGATGGATTTGCATTTTCATTAACTGGATAAAAGAAATAAGATAATTGTGCTTACTATCTGATGATATTTTATAGACATCTTCTAAAAAATTAAAAATTTATCATATTGACAGAAGAATTTATCATATTAATGAATCAAGGTTAGAATAAAATTAAATAAAAATCACTATTTCTATGACTTAACAATAACATTGCCTATGTACTGTTTTTATTTAAAGTTTATAAAAAGAAATTCAGTAAATTCTTTAAAAATCTTTTTAAATTATTGAAATGTACAGAAAAATCTCATCGTTGATCATTGACACACCTTTTAAAAATTTACACATCATGTATAGAAAATCATATTTTTGTAAAAACACATCATTTAACGATGGACCACACAATCATGAATTGTACAGTATACTGCATTTATCTAGTCTAGTATATACATTTATTTATTATACCCCCGCTTTTTTCAAAAGCGGGATATATAGTATTCGTTGTGTCCGTCCGTCCGTCCGTCTGTCCGTCCGTCTGTCGCTCCGTCCGTCCGTCCGTCCGACCTTTGTATCCGCAACTCCTCCTAAACTACTGAATGGAATTTGATGAAACTTTCAGAGAATCTTCATCCCATGATGGCATTGTGCACCTCCTATTTTAGGATTTGATCGGACCAATTTTTGGGGTTTCCCATAGAAAAACATGGACTTTGACTTTCAGTGTGATAGGGGGTATCATGATGCCATCCGCAACTCCTCCTAAACCAATAAATGGAATTTGATGAAACTTTCAGAGGATCGTTATTACGTGATGCCATAGTGCACCTCCTATTTTAGATTTTGATCTGATGAATATTTGGGGTTAACCATACCAAAACATGGACTTTGACATTCATTGTGATAGGGGTACCATGATGCCATCCGCAACTCCTCCTAAACCACTGAATGGAATTTGATGAAACTTTCAGAGGATCTTTATTACATGATGCCATAGTGCACCTCCTATTTTAGATTTTGATCTGATGAATATTTGGGGTTACCCATACCAAAACATGGACTTTGACATTCATTGTGATAGGGGTACCATGATGCCATCCGCAACTTCTCCTAAACCACTGAATGGAATTTGATGAAACTTTCAGAGGATCGTTATTACATGATGCCATAGTGCACCTCCTATTTTAGATTTTGATCTGATGAATATTTGGGGTTACCCATACCAAAACATGGACTTTGACATTCATTGTGATAGGGGTACCATGATGCCATCCGCAACTCCTCCTAAACCACTGAATGGAATTTGATGAAACTTTCAGAGGATCTTTATTACATGATGCCATAGTGCACCTCCTATTTTAGATTTTGTTCTGATGAATATTTGGGGTTACCCATACCAAAACATGGACTTTGACATTCATTGTGATAGGGGTACCATGATGCCATCCGCAACTCCTCCTAAACCACTGAATGGAATTTGATGAAACTTTCAGAGGATCTTTATTACATGATGCTGTAGTGCACCTCCTATTTTAGATTTTGATCTGACCAACATCTGGGGTTTCCCATACCAACACATGGACTTTGCCATTCATTGTGATAGGGGGTACCAGTATGCCATCCGCAACTACTCCTAAACCACTAAAGGGAATTCCATGAGACTTTCAGAGAATCTTTATCACATGATGCCATAGTGCACCTCCTATTTTAGATTTTGATCTGACCAACTTTTTGGGTTTTCCATAGCAAAACATTGACTTTGCCATTCCTTGGGATAGGGGGAGCGGGGGTATCAATTAGTGAGCTTTGCTCACAGTATTTCTAGTTTCTCTTGTCTTTTTTTTTTGTGTTGTAATTGTGACTGTTGTATTTCATATAAATGTATGTCCTTATTATTAATAGATTACTGTTTTGTATTGTAAATTTTGCAATACCCTAATGCATCAAAAAAGAATCATTATAATTAAAGTGCAATATAGAAATAAAAGTATTTTTAAAGCACAGGATATTGTCACCTTGTCGCTATGTTCATTTCTGTCTGTCCATGTACCTTGTAAGCGCAACTCCTCCTAAACCGTTCAATGGATTTTGATGAAACTTTATATGAAGGTTGGGCATCATATGTAGATGTGCACGAAAGCAAGATAATTATCACTGGATGCTTGCAAAGGGAGATAATCCGACTTAAGGGTTTTACATGTTTAAAGCTTGTAAGTGCAACTCCTAGTATTGCAAGCCAGGGGTATCACTCAGTGAGGTCACTCACATGCAGTTTTAGTTTGTCATCATTTTCTTAAAAGTTCTGGTGAAGTGTGAAAATACTATTTTTGGATGAAATTGGAGTCTTCCAATAAAAACCATTGGAAATTCTGAGTGTTTTTCTTCTCAAGTTATATCTTGATATTTTTTCTGATGTATTCATAAAGATTCTCAACTAGTTTTTGATACTTATGTAAAAGATATATATACAAGTTCTGTGAAATCATCATTTTACCCACATTATTGGATTGTTTCATGGCGTATCAGACCAGGGACTTTAGTCATTTGTCCATTATTTGTAGAGGGATGACACAAAATGACAGAGAGATGTAACAATCTGTTTATCACATATCAAGTGCTGAAATTTGAAATTAGATCAAAGATCAACATAACATTTGGCTACATCTGTTCACTTATGTTAGTTTGAACTCTTCAACATTACAATAATTCTGTAATCTCCAACTTTCAACCACAAGATAGTCCTAGTACTGTTTCTAACCAAAGAGTTCAGGATGCCAGACATTATTTCATTAGGTGAATTTTAGAATCTTTGTTAGATAATCTTAAATTGAAGGCTTGTTTCCAAATCGCATAACTCAAAATCATAATGTAGGCTTGCGTTTTCTAAACCATGCAGAAGACGGCTTATGTGGACTTTCATGTGTGACCAGATACAGCCCTCCAATTGAAAAAAGAAGAGGATGAGGATATTGTCCCCATATTGGCATTTAAAAACAGGCATATGACAGGAAAATAAGGGAGAAAACACAGTTACCCCGGTAATGTCATTATATCTCTAAAATAGCATCTGAGAAGTATTTCCTTAACCAGTTTACTTGCCAGAAATGTAAAAATATATATAAAAAAAAGTCAGATAAAAGGTGGTCAGCTGGTTGATTAGAAAACATGGCATACTACATAACTGACACATGCTTTTAAAATAATGTTAATATTTGATTTAGCACATCTGAAAAAGAAATTCAAATTTTTTGCACTGGTACAGCTTCGTCTTATTTTACTTCTGGTTGAAAGTTCAAAAATGTGATGCAAAGGTCATGATGACAAATGTGGTGGGTCTGAGACTACTATAACAGTCTCCGGGTGGGTTAACAAGATGTACACACATGAACTAAGTATCATTAGCCTATGTAACTTAGGACAATACCAGCATAGCAGTCCATGATATATTTAACAAAACCTCAAAGTAAAAGGTCTAATTATCACGAATGAATGCTGCAGATTTTCTTAAGTGATTGACCAACATTCTTAATTTCAAATTGTTAAAGAGGAAATATACAGGTTTTGTTAAGCTTATAAAAAATATCAAATATTCTGAATATTAATTCATTGTAAACTTCCTTTCAAAGCAAAACAATTCTTTAATATACACCTTTGGATTAAATGTATACTTGAATATATTTTTCTGCTTTACTGGATAAACATTTGCTGATGTTCGCAAATTTGAAGCGATAGATTTTCGCTAATATTGTGAATATGCACTTTTTTTATATAAATTCAAAGCTTGTGTACAAACTTTTAGTCCTCTTGTCATGCTTGTATAGTCGCCTATCATTGTTAAAGCTTGCAACAAAAGCAGGATTGATAAATGTTTCCGAAAATCATGAGGTCCTATATTATCATTATAGACTGTGAAATGTAAAGCATCCACAGCATTGTAACATTGTTCAAAATTTCCGAGATGGAAATGGCAAAGGAATATCAAATAATACAAATAGGGAACTGTTGGCACTATGTTTGGATGTAAGTCTAAGGTTTTACAATCAGGATCTATATTTTTGGAAGACCGTAATAAGGGTTCTAATTCGAAAGGAATTAGAGAGTATCCTATAAAAATAACATCATCCACAGCTAGAACTTTCCTCGTACCGATCATCCCCATTTTACGAAATATTTTACAGTTCAGTAGTTCACGTTGTAAAGACGATATTTCTGACTGATTGTATATTTTTTCTTTTGTGCATTTTGTAGATGAATACTCTAGAATATACAAAGCCTTTTCGTAGTGTTTCATTTTGTAAAATAATGACGCTGTCCGCAACCATCCGGATACAGCGTCACTGTGTATAGACCGTAGAACGTAAAATACACGTGTCCGATATTGTTTATATTGAGCCTTGTTCATATCTCTTCTATACGTATTGTCTGTTAAAAAATACGAATCGATGGCTGATGCTTTTGATATTATAAAAGCATACATCTTTATTTTACTTAAACTATGAAAAGGTATGTTGGATATATGGCGGATTATTTCAACATATGAAGGTTGACCCAACGCATTAACTTTGGACGCCTTGTCAAGAAGTTTGCAAATGCTCTCGAACCAAACACAAGACTGTGTTTCTAGGTTATTGGTTATATCTTTAAAAATATAGAATTGATCTGAAAGTAAAATGCATCGCCAACCGTACGTAAATAAATTGTTTAAATGTTCTAATAAGATTTGTCTGTTATATCCTCCTATTTTATTTTGAAATAGGTTATTTTCGGGAATGAAATAATGTGGACAGTTGGAAATGTCAACGCAATATATAAGTCTTTGAAAACATCTCATGAAACAAGATATTAGATTATTGGGCTGCCAAAATGATGTGGGCATTTCTTCAGACAACCATAACATGATAGTCTTTATAAAGTACGAACAAAGAAGGTCTTTGCATCTGATATCTAAATTAATAACGTCTTTAAGTAGTATTTTCATAAGCGCATAACATATCAATTGTGTGTGGTTGAAGGTATAGATGAGGAATTTTTCACCGACAGAAAATGAAAGCCTCCATTCTATATCTTCATTTTGTGATCCTTTTACTCCAACCGGTACATAAAGAACCCCATGATCTATGATTCTTTTTTTTACTTCAAATGTTGGCCACGCGTTACTTGCTCGCGTTATCCATTGAAAGGCTTGACTTGTCCATGATTTATCATGAACACAAAAAGCTAAATCTACCAATCCAAGTCTATCGGATTGACAAGGCCCATGAATAAGCGGTAGAACATCTGTGGTAACAAATTTTCTAAATGAATTGCTAGAAAGATACATAGTACCACCTTCAAAGGTACACATGGAAGTGATCCTTGGATTTATGCTAAATTGTACTTTTAATCTTGTAAATCCCGGTTTCGTTTTCTCCGTCGTTGTTCTAAGGTACGTATTACAAGGGTTATAATTTCCACAAGATATTTCGTTGACACAAACATCTTTGGGTATAATCATACAATCCAAGTCGCTCCCAAGCATCTCTAAACCTTCACCATAACTTCCGCTGGTAATATATGCACTTAAACGTGTTTTCATAGTATTGTCAAAAAATGTATTCATCATTCGAATCGTTGTGACATGTTCCTCTGTGCCAACTATGTACTTGCGTAAATATCGATATAATGCAAGGGATACATCTGAAAGATCGTCTGGTTTCATATCTAAAAGATAAGAAATGAAAAACGAAGAGCGTATAACATATAGAGTGCATATACTAGTAATGATTATCTTTCAGCGTATAACATATAGAGTGCATATACTAGTAATGATTATCTTTCAGCGTATAACATATAGAGTGCATATACTAGTAATGATTATCTTTCAGCGTATAACATATAGAGTGCATATACTAGTAATGATTATCTTTTAGGAAAACATTCTTCAGAAATATTTTTCGTTCTGATAGGCACCTGGTTGCCAGTGGACGTTAAACAATAATTAGTCCATCCGAAATATTTTATATCTATTGCCGTATTGCTATGAGATGTGCGATTAATTATAGATTAATACATGGCCTTTTTCATATTTCCCTTGTAATCAGCCCGAGGGCTTTATCCCAAGGGATGATATCAGTTGAGAGATGATAACACGGCAATATGAAAAAGACCATGTTTTAATCTATATATCACATATTTTCCCACTACCTAGACATAATTTTACTGTTGAATTCAGAATGCTGCAGCTATTAAACAGTGTTATTTCTTTCACTTGGAGTAGAAAGTCAAACAAATGAATGTTACTTCAGTTCCTGTGTCCCCCTCTCCCGAGATCTACAAATGGATGTTACAAGTCCCTATTTGAAACTGCTTACAACATTTATGAACGGTTAATTCACCATAAATAATGATCAGACGACTATTTACAGCTGAGCTGAAGTGACGCCGCTGAAGCTCACGCGAGGGCAGATAACATGTCATACGAGGGCAGATAACATGTTAACTGCTCTAGTATGATGTTATTGCCCCGGGGGCAAATAACATGCATCAAAGTATGAATTTATTACATATGCAAAATCGGCGTTATTTGAATAAAATATCTGATAACTCACATTAGAATATTAGATTAACTGGTGATTATCACATGTACGTTTTTGCATGTCCAATAATAGCCGGAAGTCGTGGTCGGTTATTTGCCTCGGGGCCAATATATTGATATTGGCCCTCTGAAATCCATATTTGCCCGCGAAAATTCGTATTAGCCCTCGAAAATCCATATTTGCCTTCTCGTGCGCTTTCTGGTTTTTCAGCATTTACAGTTCAGATAAATGACTGTTGAAAATATTTTATTGTTATTAAAATAAGTTTCTGTGATATTTCTAGTTTTTTAACGCGATTCACTTGATTTCAAGAAATGTATTACTTCTCCAGCCTGAAAATATGTGATAAATAGATTATGACATTGCATTTTCCATATTTGCCCTGGTATCAGCCCTCGACCCATATTGGCCCTCGGGCTCAATATGGGAATCTCTGGCTAATACCAAGGTAAATATAGAAAATGCCATATAATAATCTGTAATTATTGGCCATTTAGAATTATACATAGTGCTATTGTGGGTTTCCATATTGCTAGATTTACAAAATGATTTATGTAATACTTTAGTTTTGATCTAGTTTTTTTTAGGATTTGTTTCTGATATACTGCCAAAATATAAATTGAAAATAAAACTACTTCATGCATGTCAGTGGGCGTTAAAAATTATAGCAAATCGGAATATGAATCCGCAACACGTAATATAACTTATATCTGTTGCACGTTTCCTTAGTTTTGTTTTCACACAGAAAATATTTCCTTTTATGCATACACCTGTCCCGTTTCCATTCAGTAAATCCCTCTATATTTTATCCACTTAAAAAAATTCTAAGAAAGAAATGAATATGCGGAAGTATCCAGTTGCATCGTTGCAATATATCATGTTTATTTTATACCGTTTGTAATTATTACGATGTTCACCACAGATAATGGAATTTATATTTTCGTAATTTAGTCTGAATATTTCCTTTTCAGAATAAAATAAACGATAATTTTAAAGATCAAGCGCCAACAAACCTTTAAAGGAAATTTTTACTGTGTGTGTGTGCCTAGATGTTTATATGTAAAATAAAACATTAATAATGGTATCAATGACATACAACGATAAATAACGATTGCCCGAAGTTATTGAAAGCTTGACAAAAAATGTATGACAAAATACAAAATTAATACAATAACTGTACTTCCTATATTGAACACGCTCTCTGATTCTGATAATATGTTAAACAACGTCTTCCTCACGCACAGTCTATCATAATATTTTTTTTTTTTTTTTTAATTTTACCTTTTTGGTCATTTTGCAAAAATTGGCTATGGTCTGGCCTTTCAATATTTCTAGCTTATAGGCACTGCTGACGAGACACAAGTAGGAATATGTAAGAATATTGTGCCAGAATTAGTGTCATAGAATATGTATATTTTTATGTTTAACAATGCAAATTTCAAACAAAACTTGAAATAAGCAGTTTAGCTCTAGCTATCTAATTTTATCATGTTTATGTCAAAACCAATAAAAAATCAGTATGCAGTCAAAGTTTTTTATTATACCGAAAGAATATTTACTGATACATTTTTGGTCTTTTTGCATCGCTGTCTTGTTAATTCTCCTCGGTTATAGGGAGGCAAATCGCTCCCAACTGGATGCCTCCATTGTCGTCTGACAAATCAATATTTTCGATGTTCTCAGACGTATACTTTACATTAAGATAAAACTAAACGCATTCGAAAGAAATTTCGCGCGGAAAGCGCGTAATGTTTAAAAATTTCTCGAAAGAATATCATACAGCCGGTCCAATAGTTTTTTTTTATGAAAGTACTATTGACCGGTCAATGGTACTTAGACAGAAACAATGGAATTTTTTATTATCTGTAATGAAACTAATACACTGGGGTATAATAAAATTTATATAGTCAATACTTGTTCGGAACAGAATTTTCAACCAGAATTGTGTGTACCTAAAATGGGGTAATACACTATTGATGGAATCACATTCCCATGATTTTGAGATTAATCAGCAAATTTTAATATTTATTTATAACCAATCGTTTTGAATTAGACAGATAAGTGTATATATCCTTACTCAAATTATTCAATTATGCAGAAAAGGGACCTTGATTGTTCTTAGCATATTTACTAATAAATAACAACCTGTATCCAAACATTTTCGGAGAGACAACAAGGTGACTATCGGGTATGTTTAAATTATTATGAAATTATTTTTTGGAAATGTTGTACATTGTATATATAAGATGTGGAAGCCATTTCCAAATAAAAACAATCAGTCAAGTCAATCATGATCATGAGTAATATAACTCTTCAACTTACCTCAACTGGAATAAGTCAGGCTAAACTTACACCCATTCTAAATACATACCACAATATCTTAATGAAATATGTCCGAATTACAATAAATATATAGCAAGCATTTATCGAAACTGAAACAATAAGATATCGCACCTTTTCATTCAAATATTTCCGATTCATTCACTATTTCATAAATAATCAGGAAATCATTCCTATACTAAACAGGTCGACATTATTATGAAAAAAGTGTTAAAAAGGTGCAAAAAGGTTTTTACGTTGTCTTATGAATTTTATTTTTCCGTGGCTTGTTTTAAATTCTACTTCACTAATATAAAATTCTTTGATACCAATTTTGATGCACATTTCGCCTCAACAGTTGTGCTCAAGGTCTAAAATGTTGAAAACCAAAAATTTCAATCCAAAAAAATGAAGAGCAAATTCAGAAATGACAAAATGAACGAAAGGGCCGGTCGGGGTAAAGCCCGA
Source organism: Mytilisepta virgata (assembly GCA_028015205.1). Lineage (NCBI taxonomy): Eukaryota > Metazoa > Mollusca > Bivalvia > Mytilida > Mytilidae > Mytilisepta > Mytilisepta virgata. The sequence goes on from CM051521.1 coordinate 77,367,312, forward strand.
AAACTATCTATGCACGAGGGAAATACTCCTTAGTTTTCACAAATTCTACAATAATTTTGTAACAGTATATTTTATGTATCAATTTCGGGCTAGTATCGAAATACTAGCAACTGAGCTGTGGATACCCTCAGGGATTTTGGGTCCACCGGCTGTGGCATAGACTCAGTGGTAAAAATAAAATTCTTTGATACTAATTTTGATGCACAAGATGTGCACATTTCGTCAGAGGATTAGAACTACTTTTTCCTTGACCTGTTCATGTATTTCTTTCACTCATTATTTTCTATATCAAACGATGCATTAAATTTCAGTTTGTTACTCTATTTTGGCTATTGCTAACAAGGATAATGTTCTGGTCACGAGAAGTCCTCTTGGTGTTTTATATGCATTAAATACCATACTTCATATTATGTTTTCCAGCTGATTGTAAATACATGTGTATATGTCAGGCTCGACACCTTCCATTACGCCACTTTGCAAACTTTGATAAAAACATCATCCTTTGGTTTTTAAGTACATTAAATTAATCTATACTTAAACAGAAATCAAAGGATATCATTATTTACTTATTCAGTTATAGTGTTTAAAACAATAAAAGGTCACGGAAATTAAGGCAAATGAACAGTCGAGTTGTTGTCTCTTAGAAACATTCCTCGTTTCCATTCTCTATTCTAGTGACATAAGAGCTACAATATTCTTGTTCAAAAAGATTTAGTTTACGAAAATTTATATTTGAGTAAATCAAATAAGGGAACAAACAGAAATTTTACCAACATATGAGGTATCCACCTTATAATAAACAAAGATATTCAATATAAACTGTATGCAGAGCAATTATAATATTAGGTAATATTGACGCAGTTTTGAATAGAAACTAAATTAGAAGAACCCAGAAATTAAACAGAATAGAAACAGACGAATTAACAATTTTGCGAAAAAGCACTAAATGATAAAGTTTTTTTAAGATATATCTGCCAGGGTCTTTTTATGCATTTGCATATGATCATGATTTTTCGCTAAATGGGTAAGCAGTTAAACATTCATTGCCAAAAATGCAAATTTTGTAGCAGTGTATTACGGATTTCTAAATACTTTGTGTATTAAAAAAATAATGGGTGTCCCAGTGATCTGGGTAATTCGTTTGTAGTCCGCAACACTGAAGTTGTGAGTTCAAAGCCAGCTTGTGGCGAGGTACGTCCCACTTCGATCCCTAGTACTGCCAGTCCTCCCGTAGGCCGCGATTGGTGGCTGCCTCCCGGAACGTTGACTTCCCGTATACCCGTATAAGCTGGCCACCAAAGGCAAATCCGTCGAAAGTATTGTAAAACCCCAATAAACCAAATACATTTTTAAAACCAAATAAATGATATAATTTCTTTATTTCCTTCTCATATTTTCTTTATTTGATAAGATCGTGGCCGAGGATACCTTTAACACTAAGAAATTGGAAACTACTATCAAATTATGTAAAGTAGAGTGTGGTACAATACATTAGGGAAATAATGTAAATGCTTAACCTGTCATATGATCTTACAACACCCCCTTTCACAATAATTTAATTATAACGATCTACATACACTTGCATGTATTTCAATTTTACATTTTCTTATTTCCTAGCATGAAACATGATACATTGTACATGTATCTATCGGATGATTTTTTTAAAAGGATTCAACCAAATGTCAGTCTACTGCAAACAGCGAACGAGTAAAACAAAATAATCAAAACTCTCTTCCGAAATGAATTTTTACCTGCTTTTTGACATATTTACATGTATGTATACAATATTATATTGTGTTGCTGTATATTTGAGCTTGGACTTTTTCTGTTGTATTTTCATATTACCTGCATCAATCTGTCATCGATGGAATTTTGCGTGTGGAATAATATGCTAAGTTCTTCTCTTATATCTTTTTTATAAACATAAATGTATGTAGATTATACATTCATGAACAAATAAGTATATTGTATAGGTTAATTTCATTGCACGAAGATTTACCAATGCAGTCTAGGGAAACGGGGAGTATTTGGAATGTAAATAGTAAGTAAGTAAGGAAAATTCGGACTCGAAAAGGATTCATAGATTCATTTATTTTTCTTGATCTTTATTTTACAAAACTGTTTTATTAGAACTTCCAATTAATAACCAGTAAAAGTTTTTTTGAAGAACCCTTTTTGAAATAAGAAATAAATAAAATAAAAGTCAGAGTGACTGTGTTTATTTTTACCAATCTGGTTTATCATTATTATGTTCTTGGAGATTAAGATCCTACCTATACGGAAACTGACAACCACATAATCGAAAAGTTATTTTGGATTATATATATCCGATAAACTGTAATTCCTGGTATTTTGATGTTTTTTAAAGTCGATATGGTTGTCTATTCCACACCAGTTATATATTAATGAACAATCGGGGAAATACCGTACACCTACAACATGTATAACCTGAGCTTAATTTTTTTTTTTTCGAATCGTGCAACATGTTATGATTATTTAATCAGGTTATTATCATTTTGAAGGGGAAAAAAATTTGAAAACATCCATTTATTGTACAGAGTGTAAATAAATATCAAACAAATCAGATTTAATGCAAAGATTATGACACGTCACAGTAACTTCTGTTGATTTCAGTTTCATCTTACCTTTAATTCTTATTTTTAGAAGGAAATGAAATCCCCCTATCTTCTTTATATTTGTGTCCAGTTTAGTTTTCCTGTTTATAGGTTATCTATTAGGTATACGTGGAAAAGATTAACAAAAATTCATACCAAAAAAAATGATACAATTTCTTTTTGTTTTACATGTACATGTAATTCTTCCTCATATTTTCTTCAGTTCAATAAAATCGCAGGTACATACATTAAATAGTAAACATGTTATACTGGTATACATTTGTGATACCTGTTTTGAAAACAACGAATGTGCAAACTATTAAAACAAATATTGTCTCAGCTGTACATGTACTGCAGCTCCGAAATCACAATTAATCTTCTATAGTGCATTTTAAAATAAAATAAAACTGAATTTAAAAAAAATCACGCTAGCTAAAACTTGAAAACCTTTCTCATTTGCAAAGTAATAATATCAAAATTTAAACTTGCAATACTAGGAGTTGCGCTTACAGGCTTTAAACATGTAAAACCCTTAAGTTGGATTATCTCCATCTGCAAGCGTCGGGCGATTATTATCTTACTTCATGCACATCTACATATGATTACCAATCTTCATTTAAAGTTTCATCAAACCCATTGAACGGTTACAAGGAGTTGCGCTCACAAGTTTTAAACAAGTAAAACTCTTAATTTGGATTATCTACCTTTGCAAGCATTCGGCGATTATTATCTTGCTTCATGTACATCTATATATGGTGCTAAACCTTCATGTAAAGTTTCATCAAAATCCATTGAACTGTTTAGGAGGAGTTTCGCTTACAAGACATGGTAAGACAGACGGAGGGACGGACAGAATACTATTTGAAACCCCAACCCTAACCCTACCCTTAACCTAACACAAACCTTAACCCTTACCCTAAACATGACCCTAACCTTAGCCCTTACTAGAGATGACCAGGATATTGACGAACGAACGTATCTCGACGAACGAACGTAATGGGAGCGGAAATTGTATGTTTACAAATTTACTTAAAGCTTAAAGATTTTATCATGTTTAAACTGTGTTTGGATGCAATCACGATAATAAATATAAATGCATAAAATATACCCATTTTAAAAAGGTTTTTATAATATAGATGGAAGACGTTTAAAAGTTTCCGAAAGGAAAGTGTTACATATCTTACGATACAATGTTGTTTATTACTGTTGAAAGCGGGATGAAAGGTACATGACACATAGGAATAATCGAATGCATATACATTTTACGACTTTTGCACTGCTCAAATACATACGAATGCAGTTTTTTGATGATTTGAAACAATTTATGAAATTATTGTTGCATGGACATTTTTTTTTGTCATTTTTAAAAAAAATGTAGTACCCATAAAACTGTTTTTTAGTTTTTCAATAAATCAAGTTAGTACCGCAGCACTACAATACAAGTGTCTGTTCCTTTTAAACGTGTGCCTGTTTTCAGCGCACACGACACCGACGTCACCAATGGGCGTCTGTCGTCTGTTCGTTTGTGAGTCAGTCCGTTAAATTTTCACATTCTAATCAACTCCTCTGAAACAACAGGCAATCAAAATCAAACTTTGGTGGAACGGTCCTTGGGTCTTCCCCATGAATTGTGTACATGTTGTATGACCCTGGCCCCAACTACTGTGGCTGCTGTTATCAGAAAATAATAATAATAAAACCAAAAACCAACTTAAAAATTGTCCCCTAAAATTACAAGCCTAATTGTGATTAAACTTTCCTGGAATGGTCTCTTTTCACCATTGTCCGATAATCCGAACCGCTGTTACTTAAAGTAGAAAACTCAGCCAAAATCATTTCAAAAGTTTAGTTGGAATGGTCCTCGATGAAGGAAATTCGCTTTAAGAATTGTTGTGATGACCCTGGATACAAATGAACTTGGCCGACTTTACTAAAATAGAACTAATTGAAACACATTAAACGACTCAAAATCATAAATGCGGTTAAGGCATGGAATACATATGTATGTCATTTGTAAATTTTATACTCCCTTCCTCCCTGCAAACGAAGTTTGGGGTATATAGGATAAGAATCACCTTGTCTGTCTGACTGTCCTGACCAACTTCCTGTGTCCTTTGTCTTAACGTCATGAAACTTTATACACTCCCTGACGATGATGTGTAAACCTCACTGTAGATCGAGATTTTCCAGAGTTATGTCCCTTTGGACTTGAAAAGTTTGACCGTATATAGATTAGGCTTTTTACTTGCCGTTTGACATTTAGTGAAGGGTAAACTTCATTAAATTAAAATACAAAATAGGAGTTGAAGCTATATGTTTAGCATTGATTAGCAGTAGACCATTAAAAGATACTTATCTTAACAAAGTATGTTTCAAATTTTAACAAGATATATTGAGCACATCGAAGTCTACACGATTTTTAATTTACCCAAAAATTGTTAATTTTGAGATTTTTCGTGTACATTTGACTTTTTTACGGACAAGGCGACATAACTCCAGAACAACATCTGACTTTAATACGATAACAGTATAGACATGATAGAGGAGCCTAAGGAAATTTCAGTCTAGTGAGTCTTTTTAGTAACTTCAAACTTTGATCACAGATACAAAGAACTTGGCAATATTTTGTAACCATTTTTCACCATTTTAGTAAGGATGAATTAAGTTTTTTAGAATAATTATGAATATTTACCCTGGAAACAATAAGAAAAATGTGTTCATGTACTTATTAATAAAGTTTCATTTTTTTAAGTAGAAAGGCTATATAGATAGTATGCACCTTGTCATCGAAATTCCACTGTCATGGTTTGTTGGATACATATGAAAGTAAGGAGATTCTTAGATCCTCATATAAAGCATGAAGGTAGGATGTTCCGGTCCATTGATTTTTGCCAGAGATAGGGCCCTTTGGATTTACAAATTAGACTCTTTCCAATATGAACCTAGTCATTGCAACTCCTCTGACATGGTCTGTTGGATAACATGAACGTTTATACATGCGTCTGTTGTTGTTTTTAGTCTTTAAACTCGTTGATTTCCGTTTAAAGTCGCGATTACAATGTATAAACTAATAAAATGAGCAGAAACAAATTAACGAGTTACAACTCCAATTTGATTTTCATAATACAATTATCAAATATATCAATATAATAAACTTAAATATCTTTAAGGTTATCACCCTTTTTACCTCCGAAAATTCATGAAACACCCTTTTGGAACCCCATTTTTTAAATTTTGGGCAGGGGTTCCCTGTATTCAGCCTAATCAGACTGGTCTGGGGACATAAAACAGAATTAAAGTTGGTGATAAAAAATATCAATATAGTAAACTTCAATAACTATGCTATTACCCTTTTTTTACCCCCAAAACTCATTAAAACACCATTTGATTTGGAACCTCCATTTTCAAAGCAGCGGCTTGTAAATCGAGTGCACCTTTTGCTATTGTAAAAAACATTGAATTATTAATGTGAGGAGTTAGCTACAGAGACAGGTAAAATCTTCTTTTAACTACATGTAGACGATGCGAATTACTTTAATTCATCATGTGTTTTTATATATTACTATGTAAACAACAGCTCCCGTTTCGTACTATTCGTCGAGTTACGCTTTCGTACGTTCGTTCGTCAATATCCTGGTCATCTCTACTCTAACTTTAGTCTAGTTCTAACCCTAACTTTAACCCTAACCAACCCTAACCCCAACCCTTACCCTGACAATAATGCTTACCCTTACTCTAACCCTAACCGTAACCGTAACCCTATCCCTAACCTTGCCTCAGCCTAATCCTTAACCCAACTCTAATCCTATACTTAACCTAACCCTAAGCCTTTCCCTTAACCGAACCATAACCCTAACTTTAACCCTAACCTATCTTAACACTAACCCTAACTTTAACCCTAACCCTATCTTAACTCTAACCCTAACCATAATCCCTCACCCTAACCTTAACCCTAAACCCTAACTAACCCTAAGCTAAACGCTAACTTAGCCCTTACATTATCGAAATTTAACCCGTACCCTTACTCTAACTCTAGCCTAACCCTAACCTTACCTTAACCCTAACTTTAACGCTAACACTAACTCTAACCCTAACCCTAACCATAACTCTCATCCTTATCATAATCTTAATCTGACCTAAAACTTCCCCTAAACATAATCCTAACCCCAAATCCTAACCCTAACCCTTACCCTGATCCTAACGCTTACGCTAACCCTTACCCTTAACCTAACACTAACCTTGCCCAACCGTAATCCTGACGCTAGTACAAACCCCAAATCCTAACCTAACCCTTACCCTTACCCTAAACATAACCAGAACGCTAGCCCTTACACTAACTATTACGCTAGCCCTAACCAGTACTTTAGCCCTAACCATAACCCTAACTTTAACCCTAATCCTAACCCAACTCTAACCCTAACAATAACCATAATCCCTACAAACCTAACCCTAGCCCTGGCCCTAATCCCTAACCCTATCCCTAATCCTAACCATAACGCTATCTCTAAACAAAACCTCTAACCTTAGCCAGTCTCTTACCCCAAACCTAACCCTAACCTTACCCTAACTCTACCCTAACCTTACCCTAACTCTAAATTTAACCTTAACCCTAACTCTAACCCTAACCCTAACTCTTAACTCTAACTTTAACCTAACCCTAATCCTCACTCTAATCCTTATCCTAACCTTAACCTAACCCTAATCCTAAACATAACCCTAACCATAACCCTAAATATATCCTAATCCTAACCCAAAACGTAACCCTAACCCTAACCCTTACCCAAACCCTAACCCTAATTTTAACCTAACCGTAATCCATACGTAAAACAGTTCTGACAACATTTTGCAGGTGTTAAGGGTATTGACAGAGCAAACTAATGCATAAGTATTTAAGACAAATTAATTGTTTTCATCTTCGCTGTGTACGCTCGAATAAATAAACAACACACTGGCAAATATCTCCAACAGTATTGTTGTCAACAAAAATTTGCAGGTACTAGTAAGTGTAGAAGAAACGAAAGGAACAATACAAAAGTGGAATGCAAGTAGAATGAACAAAATATATTGACGCTGTCACTACGAATAAAATCAAAGAGTTATTTGTTTTTTTGTTTTGTTTTGTTTTGTTTTTTTTTTATTATTTTTTTTTATATTTAAGTATCACCATAGGGACTTTAAACAGCAACAACTCATCAATCAAATTCGAAAATATAGCCGAGGACAACATTACGATTTCATGATTCCCGCAGTACTATACTACTATAAAAGTGTGAAATGGCGTTTATTTCTTTCATAAAATGAAGAAAAGTATAAATTTTATTGAAAATTGATGTCAGGAGGGAGTGTTGCGCAGAAAAAAGGAGGTGCAACACACCAAATCTATTTTACAGTTGCCATTAATTGAGTGAATAATTTTTGCCGAATGAATTAAAGTCGCAAGTATAGAATAGAACATATAATGGTGTATGTCATAGATTACATGTAAATGGTGAAGCTTGGTGCTGTGGATCGAGATTTTATATGCAGTGCCTCACCCAATCTCTTCGAAGAAACAGAGATACACCCTTCCAGCAATTTTGTAACCTTTTTGAACTTGAATGTTGAATAATTTAGAAAACGAATCTAACAGCCATAAGATGTAAATCCATGATATTTTCCTGTTGTACTCTTGCCAGTGTATGTTTCTCGTCATTCTTGTCATCTCGTCATCGTCGATGAGCCAAATATTGCACCATCTGACCCTATACAATTATCACCCTTGTTGGTGTGTGACCCGATGGTTTGTCTCCCAGAGGAAAGTAAGGTCACCCGAGGGCTTGCCCGAGGGTGACCTTACTTTCCGAGGGGAGACAAACCGTCGGGTCACACCACACCAACAAGGGTGATAACTGTTATATTATATCGAATATTCAACTTAACAGCACTCGAAATTTTCCGTTTAGTATTTTTGGAGTCCTTATCAGACCGCAGGCGTTCCATTTCTGCCTCATCCACCGCAAGCAACCTGTTGTCGAACGCCATGTTTTTTGTTTACTGAATCAAGGGAAGTAACTATAAATGGAAACACGTGAGCTCACGAGGGGATTTCCATGGGATTTTCTCGCGAGCGGTTGACCTTACTATGCGACCCAACGATTTTCGGTTGACCCAACGAATGGGCAAATATCACGTGACACTGTTTTAACAAATCAGATTAAAGATTTCTATATGAGTATATAATATTACAATATGCCGACTTGTACACAATAGACAATATAAAATCAATGAATACTTTTGTTGACAAAAAAAACTTATAAGATGATTATTGAAACAGCTACTATTAGCAGCAGTGTTGATGTAATAAACATCCCACCGATAGACTATCCTATTCAAATTGGTTCTCGAGATTTTTCTGATCTCAAACTCTTCAAACTGTATATAATGTCCCGTGCCAGACATCAGTCAAATTCTTTAAAGTCCATTTATCGTCAAAGAAATATGAATCGTATAAGTTAAAACATCACATTACGTTCTTTATTTTACTTTTATTAGCAAGTATTTGAAATAACCCTTCTTCGGTCTTTTTCAAAAGGTAGTTAAGAGCCTTCGTTTTTTCCATTTTGAAAAATATAAAAATTGCTATGATTGTTATATCCATTTCAGTCAGAGTTTTGTGAATCTGATGTGCTCACATTATATAATCGAGACATAAAATTAGACGATTTTGATCAACGAGAAAGAACTACTAACATTATAATGACACAAAATAGGCAATATTAACGTTATCATAATTTTATACAATTTGAGCGACAAACAAACAATTTAGTTCCAAAAAACATTTAGTAATGTTGTTTATAAAATGTGAAATACTTTATATTTTTTAAATTAGTCATCGGATAATTTAAAAAATCGCACGTGGCAAGTTACATTTTGATTCACCTAGTAAAATGCCAAGAGTAATTGCGCTGTTGTAATTCCTGTCGCAAAAACATGACGAAAACACCAATTTTTCAATGATACTTGATAGCTATTAATCATTTGAGGTCTTCTTTGACATTTGTGGATCTGTTTATGTGACTTTATAGCAAAGTATTCCTCTGCGTTTTTGACAATATATGATGTTCTGACTTTACATAGAACAACTTATGAACTATATTGATGTGTATACGTAACTATCACAGATACATATTTTTTCATTGCAGTAGTCTGCTCTTTTGACAAGAACCGAATGCTGTTTTGGCACATTTTCAGATGTGATGGAAATTTTAGATTTAATGCACATAGATGTGCACAGTATTCTCACATTTATTTCATATATTTCCAGGCAAACTGGGATAATTGGAATACCATTTTGATTCCAAATATCACAATTCTCATACACCGTATGTTTAAAACCTTAAAAATGTAGTCAGATCAGTGAAAATAAATATTTGACATGTGTATTGATACATGTATGTTTTTCTTCATAGTCATGTGATATATGTATAGCAACACCCGATACTTCTGTAATACTAGCTGCAAACGACATAGTTCTGTCAAGTATCATCTCAGGGGATGCATCCTCATTGTAGAGGATCACCTCGGGCGTAGCATCCTCATTGGTCCACATTTGGATCCCGCTTGTCTTGATATCTATTACACTTTCCTATAACAAACTATTCAGTATGAATTTGTCTTCTTCTTTTTCATAACCTATTAATTGGCAGATGTGTGTTTTCTCTGGAGGAGATGTCTTAATATATAAGTGAAGATATATGTATGGTTTCTCAACTAGAAGTATTCCTGGTGAAATTAAGATAAAAATATGGTCAATCTTTTATGTTCGCCTAATTATATAGCCATGATTAACATGCTCAGCTTATACACATGTACATGTACCCGGGTAACCTAATCATTGCTTTCAAATTGTCAATACTCAACTTTGCTCTAATATATAGCACTTCTCCTTCATATATACATGTAGTGTAGAATCAATACAATATATCAAGGTTAACATTTGTGCTCAATTTAATTAGGCTTGACATGCTCAAGTAATACATCATTATTGCCCAACATTATAAAAGATTAATTATGGGTTATCTTATATAGCATTGATGATGATGGATGAATTATTGTTTAACGTCCAGTGGCAACCAGGTGCATATCAGGACGAGAACATGTTGATATGATAATGAATATGATCCCTGCTTTGTACTAGACCGACACGCTAAGTCGGATTTTTAATGTGCTAGCTCACGAGGTAACTGTCCGCAGGAAGACATATCACCTCACTCTGACACATTATAATGACTCCGAGCCGACCAGTCTTTGCTCTTACTCCTAGATGCCGCGTGCCTGGCGGAGAAGCAGCAAATACCAATTTTAATGTCTTTGGTTTGACCCGGCCGGGGATCGAACCCGCGACCTTCCGCACTCGGGGCGAGCACTATATAGCATTGATGTTCTCTTCCAAAATATATATATTTACATGTATTCCAGAATGTTGATATTTAAGAACGATAAATTTAACTTGCATATATATAAAAACATTTCTGGATTGTTGATTGTTACATATCGGTAGGAAACTTATCACTGATATAACCAATGTTACCATATGCATGCTGCATCTGCACACACAAACATTATTTGTGCATTATGGAACGATTATATAACTGAAGATATTTTAAGAAATGAGTAAAATGGCCAGGTATGGTACATCATAATTACATATATATTAATCTCAAATAACAGTGTGATAATGTTACAGACCTTTTCTGATTAAAACTGCATTATATTCGCTCATGAAAATCATTTACAATTAACATGGTTTCGAAATCTCAAAGGGAGGACACGGTTGTTAACTGTAACCCAAATGACAAACTTATCAGCTGATATCCAAGATGGCGACAGTGGACACCGAAAGAAAAATTGTACCGATTCAATAATTACTGCTCTCCTTATCTCGTTAATATATATTATATTAAACTGATTAATGCTTAAACTATTAAATTCTATCAAGTATAATATATTTACCTTTCTTGTATTAAAATAGTTACTGATCACCTTTCATTTCCTTTTCGTTTAACCTTTGACTGCTGAAGCTGATATGCATCACCAATTCAAGAATCCATACGCGTTTATTAATATATATTATTCTCGGTACAAAACATGTTGATATATATAAACATTTCATAATATATATGTTCATGAAATTGTTCTGATAGCAAGAATTCAAATATATGAGTTGATAAAGAAATCTATTTTGCACTAGATAATGTCAGCGTATTCACGCAATAAAAAATGAGTAATTGCGGTTAAAAACAACACAGAGCACGAATCTGAATAGACTGGTTTTTCTCCCGTCGAGGTGAGCCAACCTAGTTTCTAGCGGAAGTTGGTCAGCTTGCCGGTCAGATTCGGGGCGATAGCTATACTACGGATAGCCACCCTTGTTAAAAGTAAAAACAAATTCATATCCAACGTTTCAGCTTAGTAGCTTGACAAAAAGTGCAAAAATGAAGTTAACATTCCAAAATCTCATCAGAAAATTCGTGTCTGAAATACACTAGAGGCTTAGAGGGCTGAGCCTGTATCGCTCATCTGACATAAAAGCCATTTTTATTGATGTACCTCAAAGAGAGAAGTCACTTCTGTCTATCATTATGAAGTGTGGTATTAAGCCTTGTAGGAACCAAATTTTTCTTCATCAAGGCCCTTCTACTTACAGGTCAGCATAACCTAAAATTTGGCGGTTCTCCTGAAGAATTTTGCATAAACCTCCCATAGGGTCTTAACCTAAGTCCTCTGCTGAAGGCCAATTTGACTTAGAAATCGGCACCAGAATAACAACACTAGGTGGGCACCTGAATAGGAACATTCTGCATAAGTTTGGCTCTATTTGGCCAAGCAGTTTAAGAGAAATGTTTTTTTTAAATCAACCAATAAGTAACAAGAATTGCCCATGGTAGTCATGTTTGTCGCCTGATCTGGACAAAAATGAGGAAACTTTGTAAAAAACCTCCAACAGATGCTTCATTTAGCCAAGCGGTTTCAAAGAAGAAGATTGTCAACCTATTAAAGACAAGAACTGCCCATAACAGCCATGTTTGTTGCCTGATGACAAAATGAGGAAACTTTGTATAGAACCTCCCAATTAGATGCTTTCTGTCAAGTTTCGTTCAATTTGGCCAAGCGATTTCAGAGAATTTTTTTTATATCAGCCCATCAGAAACAAGAACTGCTCATGGCGGCCATATTTGTATTCCGATCGGGACAAAATGAGGAAAGTTTATAAAGTCCCCCCATATATGCTTCCTGTCAGGTTTCGTTCCTTTTGGGCAAGCGATTTCAGAGGAGAAGATTCTTTTATATTAGCCAATCAGAAACAAGAACTGCCAATGTTGAACATATATGTACTCCGACCGGGATGAAATTTCGAAAGAACCTCCCATAGACGCTTTCTGTCAAGTTTGGTTCCATTTGGCCAAGCGATTTCAGTGGAGAAGATTTTTTTATATCAACCAATCAGAAACAAGAACTGCCCATGGCCGCCATATTTGTAGCCCGATCGGGACGAAATGAGGAAATTTTTATAAAGGACCTCTAATAAATGCTTCCTGTCAAGTCTATTTGGCCCAGCAGTTTCAGAGAAGAAGATTTTTGAAACGCAGCCAATCAGAAACAACAATTGCCCATGGCGGCCATGATTGTTGTCCGATCGGGACGAAATGAACAATCTTTATAAAGGTGCTTTCTGTCAAATAGGTGCTTTCTGCCAAATTTAATTGTATTCGGACCAGTGGTTTAGAGGATATTAAAATTTGAAATTTTAACGGACGAACGACGGACGCCAAGTGATGACAAAAGCTCACATGGCCTTTGGCCAGGTGAGCTAAAAATAACATAGGTACATGTAAAAATCTTTTGACATTGCAAAATTATTACATTCGTGTTTGAAAAAACAAAAGCATATTAATTTATTTTTAATTCGCACTATATTATTATATTACCAATGAAATTTAGAACGTCAGAACAAACAAACAAACAACAAACACATATTTTATTTATTCAAAAGATAAAAGATACGGTTAGCTAATGAGACAAAAACTCAGAAACAAAACACTCTCTAATTGAAATTTGCTTGCTGTCATTTATCAAATGGATAGTAAGTCGTGGAAGGAGCTCCAATATTAAACCGTCTATGGTCGCAGATTGTACGAGCGTTATCAGTAATCATCGTCTGCACAGCAAGTGTATGTTCTGTGTCACAAGGAAGAAACATTCCGACACAATTCTGGAAATTTCCAAGAAACCTAAAAAAAAATATTAATAAACAACTAAATATTAAAATTCAACAATATAATAATAACTATTCAAAGGCATATAATTGGAATATTAAAGATTCATGAAATCATTCTAAGACAAATTTACCCTAAAGTGAGGCTAGCAAAGAAACCAATACGTCATCGCCTTGACATTAAAGTAAATTAAGCACAAACATGTGTTTAAAGAAGTGGCCTATAATCTCAAATACATGTATATGCATTGATTTTTTTCTTCCATGTCAAAGGAGAAGGACCTATCTCATAGAAACGGGGGAAGTGACAGTATATATGAGATACCGGTAATAGCCTGTGGAAGGGGGGGGGGGGGGTAACTCCCTATATAAACCTATACGGGGATGTCCGGAAAATTAGGTGGGTTTTTCATGATTTTTGGTATTAATCCGGGGTATGTTTTGAAAAACTAATATTTATTCGGGTTGTATTTTCACAAACTTGGGTATTAATTCGGGTATTATTTCAAGAAAATGTGCTGTATAATGGGTTTATACTCCATTTAATTGTACATTATACACCTTAATAATCTGATCACAAGTTACATTATACACATTAATATCAAGTATCAAGTTACAAATTGAGTGTTATTCAATTTCTCAGATATTTGTATATAAAAATCAGTTTGAGTTCGGGTGTGCTTTTTCGGTATAGCTGTTTTTCGGGTAGGCATTTTCATCAAAATTATTTTTTCCGGTATATTATTGAGTGTAATAAATGTTAATCCCCACTAAAAACTTACTCGCAGTTGTTGGGATTCGAGGACAAAAAATCAACCGCATTGTTGGCACATGATACAAAGTTTTCACGGATATCGGGGTCGTTGTAGCATGGTATCAAAGCTTTAATATCTGAAATAAATTACAGACTACGTCAAACATATATTGATTCCTACTACCACATGTATAATGCAATTTATCGCTTATTTTAAATCAGTTAAAAATATGGATTTGGGACTGATATGGTCTATATTAACCAACACGATACTGGAACATTATACAAAACATAAGAGGAAAGCCAGTTTATTGCAGTTTCTTATTTTTTTTAAGGTGTCAACCAAATTCGGTAAAAATACATTTTGGTCAATCTGAAATTGGTATCTTTTCCATTTTGCAGCTATGTTTGATTTGATGAACATTAAAAATAATACACATAGTAGCACAAAAATACAATATTACGACGTATATCACTTTAACGTTTATATACTCAGCACAAATTTGTCTTCTTATATCAGCCATCATATGGTATACGTGTATGAGGTTTGGACACACACTTTCTTTACAAACAGATTTACTTAGGAAATGTCTTAAATGGAGAGAAAATGGATAAATAATTAATGAAAGTGTACTTCAGAAATTTCATTTATGTGAAAAATATAAACTGTTTATACTTACCAATGTGTCCCAAATGTATCATGAATATATAGCTTACAAATCTCTAATACTCACCTTTTGCTCATAGAGTATTTGAAAATAGCCCCGACTTGAAGCATGTTTAAGATAGGTGCTGAAAGCCGCCAACAACTTCGTATATCTTTGTGAACAGCTCAGATATCCTCAGAGTTGATGTCCCACCCCTTTAAACACTGGATGTATCATCAGTGTTTCTGATTAGCTTCGAAACTGCTCGCCGGGATAATCATAATGACCATGACAAGACCAATTGAATGCACAAAATATCCTTCTATGTCAAATTAAAACCAATCGAATATGTTCAAAATGTGGTAGCATTAACTGTTATTTAGAAGACTTTTCAGGAATGTTTTGAAAATTCATGGTGTCGATTGAATCAATATATCAATTTTTGTTTTTTGGGGTTTTTTTTTCTTAGTTTGCTACATTCGACTATACAATCACTCACTGGCAAATATTCTCAACAGTATTGTCGTCTACATCGACCATCGTGTTGTTTTCATAAAAGTAATCTTCTACGGCAAAAAATCTATTGGAACAGTCAAAAAGTGGATAGCATGTCGAAGGAACAGCATACATTGTAGCCGACACTGTGAATAAAACAAAAATAAATATTTGTTTTTCATTTAAGTCTTCCAATAGATATTTTATTAAATAGTAAGAATGGGTCAACCCAATGTTCTCTATCAACTGACGACAAATGGTATGATTGTTTATATTCAATTGGCTTATTGCATTTAACCATCCTATGATAATACCAGTTTTTGGACCATCTCAAATTTCTAAATCAGAAACAATTAACAAAACTTTACATAGAATTACGACTGGAATAAGTAAAACAAAAAACCATCTATAAACAAAAAGTTATTCATGATGGATATCTGGAGGTTAGTTTTGGTCAATGGTATCTTTTCTAGCTCTTAAGGATGATCGCGGGTCTAATAGGAAATAAATAGGATTTGAAATAGGTGTTTTAGTTTGAAAGAACATATGAATAATAAACAAATAAGCAAGAAAAAGTGGGGATTCAAGGGAAAAAATTTAATGTTTACGAAATGGATAAAACCCGAGGATTCCAAAAATCTGACAAAAAGACCAAAACATGACCAGCGAGCATCCTTAAACGGAAATTAACATTGTATACTACATAGACATATCCAGTACATTCAGGGATTAATGTAGATAATAAGAAAGATCAACAATAACAAAACATTAAGTAAATTAGACTCACAAAATAAAACAAAACAAAACAATGATAACGACATATTGATATCAATACATCTTTAAATATAGTCGTTTCTTTCTGTCTTGATTACAAAATTATACTGGCATTCGGAGACATATATTTTAATTGTTGAATAAAACCAAAACGAAAGTTAATAAGGGTTAAACCCCCTAAAGTATTATGAGAAGAGGATCTCTTGCAATACGCAACATAATGAACTCTTATATATATGTATACATACACGTACGGCTTAAAGAAATTCGATCGAAATTATAAACGCAGTAATTGTTCAATATTCAATATAGATCTATTAGCCTTTCGATTTTACCACATTTTTATTATCTTGTCTTCCTCTCCGCAAATTTTGGATCTTATTCCTTCCTTTTTGGATCCTATTCACTCACCGAGATTTTTTTCTTTAGAAATTGTTTAAAATGTTTCATTAATTTAAAGGATGAAGTGTTCAGGTTTCTCAAATGTAAAATGAATAACTGCCTTTCTCCTATGAATCCGACGACACCATTCAATTCTTTAAAAGGCGATTTAAAGAAATCTCGCACATTTTTTTTTTTTTTAATTTACTATTAAAAATATGACATAATCCAACTTTTTGTTAATTTAGAATCTTCTGTGTCATTAGATAAATATAGATTCTACAACGATGACCAAAATATGAAATTTATCACCTCGAGATAATTAAATTTTCATTTTAAACATCGAGCAGTTGAAAATGTGAAAATTTAATTATCGAGGGTGGATAAATTTTATAATTAACGCGTCAAGAGTTGTAGAATCTTTTTCTCTAATGACAATGTAAAACTCCGAGAGGTCTTCCGAACGTTTTTTGGCGGGAAATTACTCGGTCGAGAATTTAACCAACATGTGGTGATATCAAAATGTATCCAACGGATCAAGAGATGTATAAATGCGCACAGAATTAGAGAAACGTTCCGTCGTCAAGTCTCAGGGGAAGACATTTATAAGTCTTACCTTTTTCAGTTGTAAAAAATATCAAAACTGCTATCTTTGCTATATCCATCCTGAGTTCCTGTTTTGTGAATTTAGTATAGTAATTCTCACTTTATATAATCTAGATAGGAAATTAGACAATTGCTATACAAGGAACATAACTACGTGATAATAGGACAAAATTCCTAAAATTTATGTATACAATTTATGATATAGAGACCTTTAAAGTATAATTTTATATAATTTCATAACTTGATAATCTTCCTAATCATCACACTTTGATAATTCATTTAGTAAATACCACATATATGATTCAAAGAGTAATTACACTGTAAGAATTATTGTCGTATAGCTTTTTTAACAATAACTTGGCCTTGCATGAAATCTAGTTTAAAAATAATAATAAATATATCCTTCAGTAATTTAACAAATTATATCGCATAGTGCCTTTGCACAAGATCAAAATTAAAAATTAGTGTGCCTTCTGCTAGCAGAACTCTGGAATGGAGTGAATGAGAGCTAAGCAACTTCCCCAGTTGGCCAATCTTGCATGATAGTAAACCCATTTTAAATTACATTTATGTTGGAAATATGTAGTTTAGAAGCTAAAATATTCCAAGTAGTTTCTAAATAAAAATATTCTGTTTTAAAAGAATGCGGTCGACCACAATGCACACCTCGCAACGGCTATTAATTGATATACACATTATAAAGTGTATCAATATGTCAGTTGATAAGATATACCGAAAACCGGAAATAAAACATAACCGTCACGATAACAGTCATGATACTAGACGAATATAAATGTATACGGTCATGTTTTTTTCGACACTTCTGTTGTGGGATACACTTATAAAAAGAAAGCCAACTTTCGACAGTGTCAGAACAAAGAAGCTCTGATCAATAGTATTGTTTAAATGCCATTCATTATTCCAAAAATACTAAAAGTGACCAAACACATGTAAATCCTAACTTTACACCCTGTCCCCAAAAAATAAACAAATTAATAAATAAAAATATAAAAAAAAGAAACGAAAAAGTTTTAAAAATAATAAAAATAGAAACTAAAATCGAACTTATTAAGGTGTTCTTGTTTTTACAATTACATTGAAAGACGCATTACTTTCTTCAATACAATTTCTGTGAGCATCTCATATATCTATGTTTTTCAAAGAACAAATCGTAATTATTCATTAAAAAAACCTTTGATAATAAGTACATTAAACTTGCGTAAATTGGATGAAGTTTTATTTATTCATTCATTTTTCACAAGAAAGGATATATAGATTTGATTTGCAGTTTTCCAAACAGGAACAAATTTTCAGTCACAATTTAAGATGACACCTAATTACTAAATAAACAGCCCACTTACATGTAATTAACTACAATCTAAAGTTGGCTAAACCGGAATATTGTATTATACCTGATTTTCAAAAAAATGGTTCACCTTTCTTTTAACCTAATTAATTACTGACCCGAAAGTCATCATTATAATAAAGAACTATGAAAAATATGATAATCGCCTTATGATTAAGTAAAAATTATTAAGAGCTCGAGTCAAGAGTATCTTATCTTTAAATTTATTGAGCTGAGTCCTTCGGTTGTAATGATATTAAATCATTTTTTTCAAAGTGGATCAAAAAGAACAATATTTTAGAAATTTTTTTTTATAACACTTTATTTTTACATAAGTGTGTCTTGTCTCTATGAGCATTATGCGATCATCTTAAAAAAAAAATAATTCAATTCACCTTTTTAACAATATGAAAATTTTTGAGACTTTTTTATAGTAACGATATTTGTAATACGTGGAATCATACGATAACGCTCAACAGCCTGTATATTGTCTTCTTATTAATTTCTTGTGGTGTTCGATATTCTTTCATATTTGTATTTTTCTTCCCTATACTCTCGATTATTGATATTCATCTTAGGGCTTAGTGTTTTTCCCTCTCAAATAAATGATAATAATCTGCCCGTTAAAATACTTTAAAATCTTATCAGAAAAATAATCGTTACCACTTGTAGTAGTTTACACTTGATAGTGATCATGTAGATTTTTACGCAAGGAAATTCCTACTTAAAGGTTGCTACATACTTCCTTATTTTTCTATTTCTCAAGGATTGGCGTTATGTTGACGTTTTTAAAAAATATTATATTTTCAATTTTGAATTTTGGATATATACTTAACATTAATGCTGTAGTATGTAAGTACTAAATTACAGACATTGAAATACTGTAAAAATAATTTTAATATGTACAGTCAATCGTGCTTGTTAAAATGGCACCTCTATATAGCAAATCTCTTTCTATAAAAGTAATAAACAAACTTTGCAAAATTAAGCTATGTATATGGGGCTTTTTTGTCCTTTGATTGCATTGTTTGCTCACCTTGTTCACTCTAAAGATGTTTTGATGTCACTGCATCCAGGTTTGTTTTGAAAAGTTTTGTCGTTCAAAAGTTTGGGCAACGGTAAAGATTGATCCAGAAACGAGTTTAGTACACAGTGAAGTTTCTGTCTATCTAACTTTTTATTGATAAGCATTAGTGTGTTTAATTTACAATATTATCGTCTTCTGGTGCGGGTCCAGGATTAATACTTACGATCTAAATATTGTCGCATAATGCCGAGCATAACGGACGTAACACTTTTTTATTTGGTTTAGCCGTCAATCCAGAATTTTCCTACAAACAATTACGATATTCTTCAAAATGCGTTACATTATTTATTATATTTTAAAACATTGTACATGAGTAACTCTGGTAGTGTTGATTAGTTAGGTTTTCGAATTCTGTCTGCGTACATTCAGGTAGCCTATCTTGGAGATAAAAATCTACAATGTAGCAGTGATGTTTTTATTTTTCAAATCTCAATATTATCAACAGAATTACATATTCTTTGCAAAGAAAACATTTAATTTGAGCTTGTGCCATTTGGTAAATTTAATTATATTTTAAATAAAATGTCATAGAATAATGTTTTAGATAACCTTTATCTTATGCATAAAACCGGATTTCAAAATATTTTTTCCATAATTTTCATTGTTGACAATCAACAGATTACATCTCAAACCATAAATCGAGGAAGCGTTTTAAATTAAGGATTAATTTCTTTTTGGGTTGGAAATGGACAAAGTCAATCAAATTAAACTACAAAACTTAATTAGTCTTTTTTTAACAACGGAAACAAACGGGATCAACGCATCTTCGACAAAGTTCATTAAAACATGCAAAGGGATCTCAAAACCCAGAGATTCGTTTTTCCAGGAATGACCTGACAGTATTCAACTCCACCGAATGGTGACTTATCGGCATACTGTTTTTAAATTTTATACATATTTTCAGATAACCAGAGAATTGTGACTTTAACTCTTTGTTCATTTTTAATTGAAACTGCTTCAAAAGATTCTTTGTTAATCGTATCAATTCCTATATTATTGATCTTCGACGCGACTGATTAGAGATGATTGTTTCTTAATATTCATATATAATGCACTGAAATTGGTATTTTTAATATTAAAAAATTAAAGAAATCTAAATCTTTCTCGGGGATTAAAGACTGTTTTTATCTTCACTGTGAATGATAGAGCTTGCCATTCACCTATTCATATAGAAATATTTTAGTTCTAAATCCACCGATGAGAATTATTTGAAATTTACGCAATTTGGTGTTTTATCAAATTTTGATAGGTGATTGTGGCTTTTTCATTTTATAATCATTGTAAATATATATTCAATGATCGTTAAATAGAAGTCACGCATATAAAGCATCATTGTAGGTTTCCAGTGGTGAATTATGATATCTTCCTTACCTACTGTAAATTCAGAAATTATTGCGTGCATTTATTATTGCGATTTTGTCATTTTACACCAAAATGCAATTTTAATTTTTGCTATATTGAGAAAAATCCCGCTTCAATCATATAAACAATTCCAAAATACGATTTTAAATTATTGCGATTACAGCCCTGTTGTATTTTTCGCAATAATAAAAACATCGCAATAATTTCTGAATTTACAGTATCAGATATTGGTCGGTTCGATAGCTTATGTTCCCATGAATATTGGCAAAATAACTGAAGGATTAATACGTTGGTAATGTTTCAACTGCAGTATTGTTGAAATTATTTATCTTCCCAACCAAAAACATTTATATGTGCATTTCTGGGCATTAAGCACGGCTGGTGAGACATGATTTGTCGAAATATGCAAATAAATTGCATCAAAACTGGTGTTTTAGATGTTTAAATAGCTGTGTAGTTATTGACTGTAATTGGCCCAGAGAACTTTATTCACCAGGCTAAAATTATGTTTGATCATCAGAGTCTTAAAGAGGTCTATGCTCTTTTTTAATTTTTTTTTCTATAGTTAACGTTTTCTTATCAGTTTGGGATAAATTTCACCATTTTCATTATTTCTTGAACAGATAATACAGCCTCTATTGGTTGCAGAAATGAGACCCTTAATATAACGTGCTCACCAGGTACAGTTATAAAAGTACGAGAGTTCGATTTAGGCAATGGCGTCTGTGCACCCGGACAGAGCAACGCTTGTCTGCTGAATATTTGGATGACACTCAAATCACGCTGTGAGGGGAACAATAGCTGTCATCTTCAGCCTAACGTTCTAGAAGAAAATGGATGTAAAAAATCTCCCAAGATAGTTTCAGCGACGTACGAATGTCAATGTAAGCGTCATTAATAAACTATTTTGAAGTTCATTTCAAAATATCAGAAATTAAATGAAATCGCATTTATGTTACATACAGTGATGATTCTCTCCTCCCCCCCCCCCCCCCCCCCCCCCCCCCAATGTTTGAAAGAAATATAAAGGTATCAACATTTGCTCGTAATGGCTTTTACTAATGCGATTTAAATTACAGTGTTCATTTTCAAGATAAATTTTCAAGAATTCACATGCCTACTTATCTCTCTAATTTATAACAATTGGTTACGTACTTTACATTTTTACTATATATATCTTCAGTAATTTCAAAATTTCTAGAATGTGTTTCAGTGCAATCAATGAAATAGTTCCCACTGGAAGTGTAAATATCCCCATTCAAAGTATCCAAACAAATGCGGTTCAAAAATACGTTTCAAAAAAAAATGGCTATGAAAAAGACTGAAAATTCGTTCAGAACATATTTGGCAGCTATACATGTATCAAATTAACAAGAATTGAAAACTCGGGACAAAATATAGCTTCGAATCACATCAAAATATTAAATATTAAATAAAGCAGTATGAAAAAGATTTAATATTATATATTTATCAATTGTTATATATGCATGAGAAGGACAAGCAGACACATGTTACATGTCGATACATGTACATTTTATATTGATTTTTGACATAACTGAATTGGGTCACATCCGATTCAGTTGAAGTTTGAAAATGATTCGTAAAATCTTTCTTAATAACATGAATAATATACGATAATTTCCATAGAAGAAACTCGTCTCTGGTAATTTCACTAAACCGTTTACCTTGTGGACTACTTGATAAAATGCGTCGTTCATTGTTTTTCTTTCAGTCAGTTTTTGGAAAGATTGAATTGCAATCTGTATTTAAAGTGCCAGCAATAACAATGGATATTAAGTCATTTCAATGCTAATACATGTAGAATTAAATCATTGCGAGGGAATGTAGTTCATAGCTGCATGGAAGAGAATTGTTCAATATTGATATAGTTTGTGACAAATTTTGTTTCTGCTAAATGTTTTAGTGTCACAAAATATATAACATCATAGAATAGAGAATGGAAACGGTGAATGTGTCAAAGAGACAACAACCCGACTAAAGACCAGAAAACAGCTCAAGACTACCAACATCATGCATGCATGTCGCTATTCAAATAAGTTTCCGACTCAACTTTTTATGTCCTGGTATAAGGTTTTATCAGCTTTAAGCAAGGTCACTGCAAGGTCAAAACCTTAGTGTAACTTTCATACCCTCTATCTAAATAAACAAAGTTATACGAAGTCATGTCCATCTCACAACCTATTTAAGTCCCTTGAAGAAATTAAATGATACTTTAGGATATTGTTGACTTCTTGGATGGTTGCAAATATATTTCAAAATAAAAAAACAGTATCTACTTTACTAAATAATAGATTAAAAGTACCTGAATGATTAAAGTAACCTTTATTTATTTCTTATTTTTACATTGTACAACCTACATTTGTAAATTGCCTGTAAAGCACTTGTGTTTTATGAAAATTCAAATACCAATACTGCTGTCAATGCAATCTGTCCATCAGTGCTGTTTCAGCATTTTAATTATTGTAAATTATCAATATAACTTAGACAAAAACGCAATTTGTCCCAAATAAAGAACGGTGTCCATAAAAAGGAGGTGTTTTGGGGATGAATAACTTCTTATTCATTGGTGTTTCTTACGTTGACAGCAAGTCTTTGGTCCGCACTTAATTTCCATAGAAAGAGGACAACCTGTGCAAACAGACTCTCATCTGATGTACACTGCTCTACACTATTTCTATCGTATGCAATCAACATAGAAAAAGTATCTGTAAAACCGGGTAGTCAGTGTGACGATGAAAGAAATGGGTGTGAAGACGATATACTAGAATCTAAATGCAATGGACTAACACACTGCTCAAGCGCACCAATTCAGTCTTGTTTATTTCATGACGTCTTAAATGTCCGCTATGCATGCTTAGGTATGTATAATATCAAAATAACTGAAATACAATGTAGTCGTTAAGAATCCTTAACAAAAAATCAGTACATGCGAGTGACAAAAGTTCAACCTATAGGGCTCATAAAAAATTACAATGGAACCTTCAACACGAAAACAATCTTGCATATTAATGCAATACATGTATTCAGGGTACTCTTTATCGCCGGTATAGGAAGATTCTTCGCTAAAGCCTAAAAGTCAGTCATGTGACATATACGCAAGAAAACCAATACGGTATTGCTAAGACTAAGACTCAGACTAAGAAACTTTATTTAAAGTCTGTTCATTAATAACATAAAAAACATAAGCTCTTTAGAGCTTTTTACCGAAATACATTACAAAGCAAAACAACATATATATATATATATATATATATATATATATATATATATATATATATATATATATATATATATATATATATATATATATATATATATGTATACCCATGAAACACACTCACATATTTTAAGACATGCATAAGCACTAAGACATGCATAAGCACTAAGACACATGAAACACAAGGAAGGGTATATGATATAAAAGGAAACACGCATAAGCACTAAGCTACTAAGCATTAAATACAAAAAGCACAAATAAAAATAATGCAAAGCAAAGCGAAAAATTTAAAGCATAAATAACTAAATTTCACACAAAAAGAAGGAAAGAATTCTAAAACTAGATATAATTGTTACGCACAGCGTAATGGATGTCCCCCTCCCCCAACGCTCACATTGCCATAGGGGCTCCTAATATCAATTTCTACGGCTCCCTGAATTTTTTCGAATTTTTAAAAACAATATTAAATTTTAGAATGGCGGCCATCTTGGATTTTCCAATATGGCCGATCAAAAGCAATTCTGGTAATCTATTTTTCTGCAGCGCTGCTGCAGCGAAGATAAGCTTTAGCTTATCTAGCTGACGCTGTGCGTAAGATTGTTAACACGCTGGCAATAACTTTGTACTGAGCCATCTAACCTCTTTCTATGAATGCTTCCGCATTTTTTACTGTTTGTGTATTGATACAAAGTTTGAAAGTAGTGCAGTCTCCATTATCAGGGCCCCGTTCAACCTGAACCAGTCTCAGTTGTAGGCTTGTGCATTACCTGGGGACATTTTGATCTCTTTCTTTTTAAATAGATTTAATTACATAATTCATGTAATTCTTGTACAATACGACTCGTTGTAAGCCTTTAATTTCGATGTTTACAATCCAGAAAGCGTGTATCAAAGATAGGTCAAGTCCATCACCTAATCTATTCATACGATTTGATGCTACGTCACATCGACCAGTTGAAAATTTAAACAAGTTCATGGTCAATATAGGTCGTCACATATATGAATTCCCATGCTAAGGTGTGCTGTTGCGAGTAATTGATACCGTAAAGCACATGTATTGTTTTTATAATTATTAATTGACCCAATTTATTTTTGTCGATTCCATACTGGATGCATCTAATTTGACCCTCACGTAGATCGTTCGGCTATTTTCGACAATTAGTAGAGCATATAAATTAACTGAACAGTTTGGTCGTAATATCGACAATCTGCATGGCAACACGGGAAATTCCTATGGAGCTACCATTTGACTCGATGGGGTGGTTTTGGATGACGATATATATATCCAAGAACAAGACTTATCAATCGTTTTTGAAATTATTATTTGTTATTGAACGATTTTGGAATGACGTTACATCAGAGACATATAAAACATGTCTCTGGTTACATTAATCAAATTTCGTTCTCACTTATCCTCGGCAAAAACAAAATAGGCTATATCGTCAATTTTTCCCGTCCCGTCCCAAATACGGGGATACTTAAAAAAAAAATGCATTCGGGATCTTTATAAATCTGAAACTGTCTTATATACTGTTCTCAAATATTCCCGTGTATCTCTGAAACACTGTCTTAAATATACTGTTCCTCAAATTTCCCCGTTTAACTTTTTAACGCTGTCTGTCTGTCTTTTATTTCGTTAATTACTTCAAATTAGATTACAAATTATTACGAAATAAATGTCATCAATTGAGATATTGTTTTTTGTTTAGTCTGTAGTACTTTTTTCTTAATACATATAGTCAAATTGCACGTATTTGGTTATTAAAAATTTTATCTTTTGAAAAAAATGTAATAACAGCATTTTATATGCTTCCTATACTAATACATTTTGTACATAACGGAATAAATTTCATTGATTAATCTTTATTTCGTTCTAAGATGAAATGAAATTTCGCCGTCTACAACGTTTCCTGTGTTTGGAATTTTCCTCAAGTACGAATACAACAACTAAAAAAAACTATTGACAATCTTATCTATTATCCATTTCATTCGTTCTTGGTCGGTCTGCAATAGGTCATATAAAATTTTCCCGTTGAAGATATAACCAAATTCAATATTTGTTCCGAACATCCGTAAGTCTACCCTTTTATGGCATACATTAATTATTTTTCCAAATTGTATTGATTGAAGATTTTATCGTACCGTGGTATATTTTCCCGCCAGTTTTTGCACGAGATTTTTGTGATCTTGTCAAAGACACACGTACATACTTTGACACCATCAATTCATGTTACACAACCAAGTTCATAATACCCTGACCCGTTACTTCAAACGACATACCGCGGTCAAGATTATTGTCAATCATTCTCTCGTCTACAGGTGACCCATTTATTTATGCTGACACTGATGTTGGACAAATCAGTTATTACGAACGTAAAAAAAAACCCCGACTGTATAGGAATAAAACAATTAAAACAAACAGGTATCCAAACTCAGCTAAGAGTTACCTCTGCATCAAAAGGAAGAATTATAAAATTATGAAAAGGATTGGAATTAAGTTAATAAGAAACCATAACGTTAATTTTTAACCGTTTTATTATATCGATCTGCTGACAATCCATCTGTTTTTCCACAGTCAAAACGAAGTTTCACCAGAAAAATGATGCCCACGTTCAACGAAGTCAATAACAATCCGACGTGGATAGGATAGTTGGTAGGCAATTCTAAAAAAAACTTTGGAATTGCGCGGTCCGTTATACTTATTCCGATTGCTCCTACGGGAAATTTCATACAAAAATCTTCACCTAGAGAACCAATGAATGGATTAATTGAAACGAAACATAGCATGAATGTTCCTTATGACGTTCTGGCCAAGAGTTGTTACTTTGGTGCCGATCTGTTATCCATGATGACCTTCTGCGGAAGACTTAGTTCAACATAGGACCTTATGAAAATACATACAGACGGCTTCTTCCTTAAAATATCTGAATGGATTGAAACCAAACATGGCATGGATGTTGTTAATCTCAAGGTCCCTTATCAATGAACAAATGGAAATATCAGGTGAGCCGAGGTGGTTTATTTACTTGCATATGTGATGTTTTGCCACTCGCTGCTACTATCTTTAACCTTAGTTTTGTAAACATAGAACAAATAAACAACTGTAATTTGTTTTTTGAATCAATTTAATTATCTATGTTAATTCTTTGTTTTACATGAACTCTTTTCATTATAGTATCTCCCTTGTGCGGTGATCTGACCTTTGATGGTTTTGGCATAACCCTTTTTGGTCATTTTGGTGATTTTGAATTGCTCTTCAACCTTTTGAAATGTGCTCATCTTGTGCATCAAAATTGGTATCAAAGAATTGTATTTTTACCATTGGAGTCGATATGCCACTGTTGGTGAATTCAAAGTCCCCGAGAATATCCCCAGCTAAGTTGCTAGTATTTTGATACTAACCCGAAGCTGATACTTAGAGTATACTGTTGCAAAAATGTAAAAAATTGCAAAAACCTATGGAGTATCTCCCCCGTGCGTGCTATGTCATTAAAACGTTTTGGCATAACCCCTTTTGGTAATTTTGGAAATTTTGAATTGCTCTTCAACCTTTTGGATTATTGTTTTGGATTTCAACATTTTAGGCCTTGAGCACAACTGATGAGTCGTAAATCACATCTTGTACAAAATTGGTATCAAAGAATTGTATCTCTGATGATTCATAATTCAGAAAGTGACTATTTACTCTTACACTGAAGATTATGTTATGTTGTACGATAGTGCAAATGTTGTTAGCTTTTTGTTATACACCCCCCCCCCCCCCGCGGTAGTTTGGGGGTATATAAGGATCAGTCTGTCTGTCCAGAATTTTTTTTACCCGCAGTTTCTCAAACATGCCTTATCAGAGGTTAATGAAATTTTGCATACTGTTAGATCCTAGAACAACATAGATGTGCGCATGCGAAGTATGTCCTGGTCCAATACTTTTTTGCATAATTTTATACCCTTTTGGACTTAGAAATTCAGTCTATTCCCCATTTTTTTTGTACCCAGTTTCTCAAACATGCCTTATCAGAGGTTAATGAAACTTTGCATACTCTTAGATCCTAGTACGTAGTATGTCCTGGTCCAATACCTTTCCCATAACTTTATACCCTTTTGTTCTCTCAGTTATACCCGGTCGGACGTAGAAATTGTGAGACAATTCACCATGATAAGGATGCCCTGGTCCATTAAATTAACAGCAGCGGGGGTATAGTTATTGAGGTCCCCTCACAGTTCTAGTTTTACCTGTTTTTGAAAAAAATATTGAACTTTATTACTTGTTCCAACTTCACAGTTACATGAGTTATTTAAGTGAATTACTGAATAAGTGAAAATGGCCAGAATGTAGCATTTATTATACCCCCTGCAAACACAGTATTTGGGTTTTTTTGGGGGGGATATATAGGAATTGTCCGTCCGTCTGTGTGTCTCTGTGCATGTACATTGTAAACAGTTCAATGGATTTTGATGAGACTTTATGAAGGTTGGACTTC
Organism: Mytilisepta virgata; assembly: GCA_028015205.1. Classification (NCBI taxonomy): domain Eukaryota; kingdom Metazoa; phylum Mollusca; class Bivalvia; order Mytilida; family Mytilidae; genus Mytilisepta; species Mytilisepta virgata. The sequence goes on from CM051521.1 coordinate 77,396,348, forward strand.
ATATGTAGATGTGCATGAAGCAATATAATTATCACCGCGTGCTTGCAAAGGGAGATAATTCATCTTAAGGGTTTTACATGTTTAAAGCTTATAAGCGCAACTCCTAAACCGTTCAATTCATTTTGATGAAACCTTATATGAAGGTTGGGTATCATATGTAGATGTTTATGATGCAAGATAATTATCGCTGGCTGCTTGCAAAGGGAGATAATCAAACTTAAGGGTTTTACAAATTTAAATCTTGTCAGATTAACTTGTTAACCGTTCAATGCATTTTGATGAAACGTTATATGAAGGTTGGGCAGCATATGTAGATATACATGAAAGAAGACCATTATCGCCGGTTGCTTGCAAAGGGAGATAATCCAACTTGTAGGTTTAAAGTTTGTCTGCGTAACTCCTAGTATTGCAAATGGGGTATCACTCAGTGAGGTCACTCACAGTTCTAGTTATTCATGGATTGTGATGGTCTTTCATCAACCATTCAGCTTATCCATTAGTTGAATTTCTGGTTAAAGATATCCGTTCTAAATGGAATAGTATAAATGTCTCCAAATTTGTTCAATGATCAATTATTCTATTGCACAATGGTAGATTTGAAGTAAATTTATTATATGTTAGTGCAGTTTCAGAAACCCTGTTAAGACTCAAAAGAACAATAAGGCATAGGAAAATGAGGTTAGGGTGAAAAATTTAGCAGCAGCGCTGCAGATCAGCACTTCAGTGCTATGTTTAAACTAAGCACCAAGTGAATGGAGTTTTATTGTGTTCCGAGGTTTAGTTTTATTTATTGTATTACAATCACGAACACCTCCGAATACAAAAAACTCCATAAAATTTGGATTGATGGTCTTAACGTACCAATTAAATGCAATTGCTGATGATTCAGCCAAGATATGTTGAGGCAGGACCTCCAATATTTCCAGGTTCGTTCCGCAGGGACCTGAGTCTCTGCCCAAAAAGGAATGTATGAAAACTTTTAAGTTTCAAGACAAATTTATTTACATATTACAATTGAACATCATACAGGAACATACATAAAAAACAAAATAACCCCTATTTAGAAAAATATATGAAGGGAACACCTCTATTTACACAGACTACATTTTACTTCCCCCCCCCCCCTGATGATAAGTTCAAAACGGAATTAATAAAATATAAAGACCAAAAATTAACAAACGATGGAACGCAAAGGCCTAAACGGACTTTATTTACTTTTCCACCATAAATTATTGAATGGAGTGGACGAAAACGCAAATTAACCCGTATTTTTAGAAAACAAGTTAATCAACGGAGCACAACAGGATAAACGGACTATACTTTAGTTGTTTTACCCAAAAAGTGTAAATGTAAGACGAAAAATGTTTGAAATTTACATACATGTAAACAAAATTCAAGCCAGCTAGACATGTGCATTCGTTTGGACATTTATTATCATCTCTGATTTTTAGATATTAATGAACAACAGAATTTCTCATTCACATGGGAACCAGGTGTTTCGTCTTCATCATGTAAGTCTACTTAATATGTACAATTTAAAATAACTTTTAACAAATTTAGACTCGGCTGACCAAAACTAGATATCTTATTATATTGCATAGAAATGTCACTTCATTTCAAACATGTTGCTACATGTAGTTGGGAAAGTTTCGTGCTCTCTGCATAGTTCAAACCAACATTGAATGGGCGGCTTACATAGAGAAATCTCAAAGTATACGCAAGCGAAGAAATATACGAAAAAAGAGAAAAAAGAGAAATACATAAAAAAAAAAGTACTGAAAACCCCTAGAAGACTATAAAAAATAACGTTATGACTAATGTGTGCATTTTTTAAAAATTGCATGTCGTTTTTATTGAATATCTCAAATATCTCAAATGTTTAGCCAAAATATCACTGTGTTGTGTTTTTTTTAAATTTATTTATTATTTTTTATTAAGTTATTAACGATATGTTAACTGCCAAAGCGCCCGATGTCACCACCCAAACATCCAAAATTTCGGATTCAGAATCACGTAAGTTGGAAAGAATGATAATGATTTATATATCCTGTGTTTTTAAAATAATATTCGATATGCAAACCAAGACGCTATGAGGCACTTTGTTACGTTGGGATGAGTGGCGTATCAACTTTAGTAATTGTATTTGACATAATTAGTGTTTTTCTAACAAACCCCCTGTGGATTTTAGTGAATGTCCAGAATGGGCACACTCTCCCTTGCCGAATCAGGCCCGACAAGGATTTTTTGTAGCTTTATAAATGGTTTACAGATGTTACTGTATTATTAACTGATGAATGAGAATTGGCTTTTTCTCCTGATGTTTTCTTTTCTCCCTTCTAGGAATATTTTACCTTTAGGTAATGCTTTTTAAAATCTATCAACACATACACTGGCATGTGTCATCTTAAAATCTGCTAATAAGTAACTGAAAAATACACTACATAACTAAACGTAGCTTCGGGGGACTAACACAAAGTTGCTAAGTTAGTTCTGACAATTTGTTCAACAGGCGGGACACTAAGAACCCAAATCAACTGCTTATTGTAAGTGAGCAAATACATGAAATAGCTGGCTTTTTGAGTGAAAGTAAAATGGTTTTAGTTATGAGAGTCATCATAACACATTTGGTAAATAATTTAATTTGATCTGAATACTGCATTTTAATTGGCTGAACAGAATAGAGCAACATTGGTTATACTGTATAATCTGGTTTGGTCTTATGACGTCAACAACGAACTATTCTGTTAATTGTAAATTCAAATAGTCCCATGTAATTATTGATGCTTGAATCGAGGAATCATTGTCCCTCTGTTTGGAAGCGCCTTGGTGGTCTGGTGGTAGCGTTCTCGCCTCGAGTGCGGAAGGTCGCGGGTTCGATATCAGGCCGGGTCAAACCAAAGATATTAAAATTGGTATTTGCTGCTTTTCCGCCAAGGACGCGGCATCTAGGAGTAAGAGCATAGATTTACTGGTCGGCTCGGAGTCAGTATAATGTGTCCGAGTGGGGTGAAATGTCTTCCTGCGGACAGTTACTTCATGAGCCAGCACATAAAAAATCCGGCTCAGCGTGTCGGTCTAGTACAAAGCAGGGATCATATTCATTATCATACATGTTCTCGTCCTGATATGCACCTGGCTGACACTGGACGTTAAACAAAAATTCATCCATCCATCCATCTCTCTGTTTGGAAATTAAATTATAAGGAATGTTTCCAATTTTTGAACCGGTTATACTTTAATAACCTGGTTTGGGTCAGTTTAAGGCATTCATAGCGTAAATTGACCCAAATCAGATTATATGGTATAACCTGTTCAAAACTTGGTTACATTCCTTAAATAGCAAAATATTAACCTGAACAGATACTTAGTATCACTGAAACAAATACTGACAGTAGAAACTGACCTACCTTTATTCTGGAACTAAATATATAGTAGGGGTATTCAGTTGCAACCAAAATATAGTTCACATGTTTTATTCGCAGAATGTAATTCATTTATTGAAAAATTTGCGTAAAATTTTGTTTATAATTTTTCTATTAATTTTCTAAATAAAGCGGTTCACACATCTCAAATAAAAATTGTATAATTCCTTTTTGAGGCACACAATATGTAAATCATATCATAAGCTCAAAGTGAATAAAGATGCAAATTACATATATTTCACACACTTTTTTTAGCTTTACACTTTCTATTGGATGAAGATGGGCGAGTACTCATCATCCTCCCTTTAGAAAAAACGGTGCAGAAACAGACCCTATGTGCCACTGGTTGGGGAGACGAAGATGCTGTTGTTTTGTGCAAATACTTTAACACTTCGTGGACTGGTAGATCAACGCATTTAAAAAGAGAACTCAATTACACAGTTTTGCCATATAGAGTGGAGTGTATTGGTAATGAAAGTAGTCTATTCAATTGTAATAATACATTACTAGACAATGGCTGTAGTACAGAATTTGTTGCAGGAGTGTCTTGCTGTGAGGGTAAATAGAAGATTTCTAAAATAGTTATGTTGTCCTTCAGGCCTTGGTCCTGTGTCTTTATCTTAGCATATATCATATTTCGACGTAAAAAGTTTTGTTTGTGTTTTAGGGTTAGAGAATTATAACATACGGTAATCGAGACGAACGACATCCACCATTGCCTTATTAAGAAAAGCTAATGAAATTTTACTGTCACACCTGGTAATATACATTTGTGTGCATGGGTGTCTCCTTAAAATAGTAGCATGATTAATATGCGTGAACATGAACATTCTAAACAATATTTCTTTTGTACATTATTAAAAAAGCATAGATGGATGGATAAAATAAAATTTGTTACTAGTATTTTAATCGTTAAAAATAAATTGAATTAAAATGATTCATATGTTGATATATTATTATACAATTGTATTAGATTAATATACCAGGGTTGTATTCCAATTCTCAACTATGCATTTTTTTCAAAAATTTTAATTTCTAAATAAAATAAATATATATTAATCTAATAGAATTGTATAATAACATTTTAACATATGAATTATTTCATATTTGTAAAATAAAGAATCAACCTGTTAATTCACCTTAATATAGATTAATGTCGTAAAAAATAGTATTTAAAACCTATTATACAAGCTTTCAAGCGTTCAACGATAGCTTGCTAGTGATCAACAAAAGCTAGCTAGTGTTCAATGCGTTGAAAGCTTTTGTATTTCAAACCGTCAATTTGAACACTAGCTATCTATTGTCGCCAGCTTTTGCCAGCAATTTAGACAGGTGTAGGTGTTTATTGTAAATCTGTCCTTAGCTATGATTTCATATCTAAGTATTTTTCAAAATGCAGTTGTTATATCTGATTTTTATTTTTGTTGATCATAGTTGTTGCTCCTATCGACAGTCCTATCCATAATGGAACGAAATTAAGTACAGGTATTGTAGGGAATTTTTTTTATTTCATCTTAAGTTTAAACTAAAGAATCTTTCTAATCATTTGGCCATCAACAATACTGGGAATGCTTAACCTTAGATTATACTGTAACATCAATATCAGCTATATTGTCCTGTGTTTGAATAAAAATCTACCTATTATCTGTCGAGACTTTTTTCAATAATGTTTTAGCTGGCTCAGTAATTTTAACTAAAATAATCAATGAAGTCTCAAAAGTGAAATAGTTTTTTAAGACAAGTTTTATTTCATTACGATAACATTTTCAGTGTTCACGTCAATCACAACTTCCTATCATTATCACATTAGTAAATATGATGGCGATGTTTCTTCGTTAATTGGAATTTTGATTATAGGTGCCGTAATTGGGATTACCGTAGGTGGAGCAGCAACAGTTGGCTTAGCCATAGTGTTGGTATGCTTTTTGAGAAGGTCGGTATGAAACGTTTTGCATTTTACAACAAATTTATGTTTGCAACTGACAAAAGAATGTGTTATGAATTGTAAAAAAAAAGAGTGACCGATGACGTAAATAAAAATTATAAAATACATGTATATCTTGAAGATTTATTCAAATGACAATAATTTTCATAAAATAACTTTGCTTATCTTTGAAAAAAGTAAATTATAACATCGTTATATTGTTTAATACCTTAGACATTGGAACGTTGAATAACAATCTGGAACTGTTCAATAAGGATATGTCATAAATAAAATATGAGAACATTTATTTTTCTTTATTGTGTGAATAAATAAGAGTTTTGGAACATACATATATTTCCTCTTTGTTAAGACTGTTTACCTGTTCGGAGAAATTATAAAAAGAAAGTATCAGTACACTAAAAACGTACATCCTTCTTCTGTTCAAAGAAGTTAAACTTTAATTGTTTACCCCTCTTTGAACTACGTGTAGCAAAAGTGATAATCCATGAAGTGTGCGACCCAAATTATCCATGACCACTCTATCACTCTTATAGTTTGAATTTACACATAAAAAAAACACACATTTATTTACCACTTCAAGGGACTGTCAAAACCTGAGGGCTGAAGAAACGCATTCTTGTGTGCAACACTTGTACAGAGTGTATAGGCATGGATTATGTTAATGAATTAATACGCCCTATCCCCTTTTTGTTTTTTTATTTGAAGTTTTAATATTGATAATTACTTTTCTTAGGACAAATTATTGCAAAGACCCAACGAACAAAATATATATCCAGAGGAACAACATTGACGATTATGTCGGACAACAAAATGTAGCTATGACGAGCGTTCCCTCGATACCTCCGATAAATGGAGACCATAATGATTCTTCTACTTCGGAATATCAGAGCAATTTCAAAGGCGAGACGTTCCCAGGCAGTAATGTGGAATCAACTTCTTTGGATCCAAAAGTAACAGGATATGATCGATCAAAGGAAAAGACCATCACACATCATACACCGAACAGCTATGTTGCCACAGGTCAAGAAGGACAGGATATCTATATGCCTTCTGAAGAAGGCGTCTATGACAAATCCGGTGTAAACAGACATGTAGAAGATGAACAAAATGTTTACAGCCATTCTGTTGACGACAATTACGATATATCTGAGCATCAAAGAAAACCCGAAATACAGGAAGACACGTATGATCACTTTTTTGGAAAGAAAACGGACGATGACTACGATTATACATGTAGGACATAGACTGTTCATTTTGTAGATATGTTCGCGTTTTGTAAAACTTATAAAGTAATGATAAATCACTATTTTATTATAATTACAATGGTCCTTCTTTCGACGGATTCCATTGGTTAACGAAGTTACAACTAACACTTTTATACATACAAAGAATAAATACTTTAAAGAATTGCAAATGAAATAATCAACATAAGTACATGTCATTATAAGTAATCAAGATTACTTTTATTTCATTTAAGTCCTATATATAAAAGATATTATTACACTATATAAATTTAAATCTAGTAATGAGATCATTTGATTGGCCAGAGCAGCCTACGTGACATGTAACAAATCATCATGTCACCCTCTCGGAAACATCGTGTCAGCCTCTCGTTTTTTTTAACACAAATGTTACAAATAACAGCCGATGAATGTGTTATTCATGTTATTTCAGTATTGTTTATTTTTTCATAAATTTTTTTCTTGTTGCAATATATTTTTTGTTCCTTTCGGAAACTACACTAGGGATAGTGGAATAAATGATTAATTTCCCTTGCATTAGTGAAATATGAAGATTTGTCCACCCTCGAAAATTCGAGCAAGCCCTCGGGAAACATGAATTTACTCTTGTGATAAGATCTTCATATTTCACTAATGCAAAGGAAATAAATGTATAGTGTTTGATGCTGTTTTGTACATATTATATATATTCCAAAAGCGCAGATAGAAATTCCTTATCACCAGAATTATATTCCTGTATGTACTTAAACTTTTGTATGACACTATTGTTTGAATTTCCAAATAAATTTAATTGCTTTCATTAATATTTAGTTAATTACTTCTGTTAGAAAAGTTATGTATATGTCCAAATTCGATACCTCTGCTGGTGGTCTCCAAAAGGTACCAACTGATACTTTATAGGAATGTTAAAGTTTGTAAAAACTAAGAAATATATACAATATATATTTTTGTTTAAATTTTTTTTTGCTTTGTAAATTTTGTGTGTTTTTTTCTTTTTCGGCTTTCAATAATTTTAGGCACTGAACACAACTGATGAATCGTAAAACGACGAAATGTGTACATATTGTATGTCATGCATACAAAATATGTATCACGGAATATATTTTTTAAAGTATCTACTTAGTGAATTCCAAGTTCAAATTCATTAAAAACAACCTTTGATTAAATACTTGTTCATGTATAACAGATTTTGTTGACCTTTTTTTTAGTTGATTGATGTTGGGATTGATATTCGATAGTCTAATAGATTCGCATTATACATTTCTACATCCTTATTTGTACTAGTATAAAGAAGAAAGAAAGTCACAAAAAAAACTTTTTTCACTATCATTTGAATTGAATATTCTTTAATACACTTCTCCGTATGTTAGCGAGTTTTGTCATCACACTAGAAATCAACCTAATACAAAAAAGAATGGCTTACCTCAATAACATCTATTTCTTAAAATTGACATAGAGGAAAGATGAAAACTAAGAACTGTGATACACACTGGGGTGTCAAGTTCTTTCACAAAAGATAACTAGATTGAGGCAGTCGGAAACGACAGTTATCCCCACATTTTGTATCCCTGTGTACCTTTTTCACAATTATACCTTTGAATACAGGAATTAAAATTCTAAAACCTTATTGCACACCCGCATACAGTGTATGACAATACTGTATAGAAATAAAATGTATAAAATGAAAAATGAAAGAAATCTTTCAGTCAACCACTTATAATTCCCATTTTTTTTTTAAATTCGACCCCTAAAGGCTCCAATTTTTTAAAATCAAAATTCTAAAACCTTATTGCACATCTATATACGGTGTGTGACAATACCGTAAAGAAATTAAACATAGAAAATGAAAAATTAAAGAGGAGTTTAGGTCCCAATTTTAAAAATTCAACACGTGTGGGCCATGAGTTCTAAAAATCAAAATTATAAAACCTTATTGCACATCTGCATATGGTGCATGACAATACTGTAAATAAACCAAATGCATAAAATAAAAAATAAACGCGGAGTTTAGGTCACAAGCTTAAATTGCCAATTTAAGAAATTAGACCCCTGTCGGCCCCAATTTTTGAAAATCACAATTCTAAAATCTTACTGTGCATCTAAATACAGTATGTGACAATCTTTTATATAAATACATAAAATGAAAAAGGAAAGAGGAGTTGAGGTCACAAGCTAAAATTCACAATTTTCAAAATTCGACCCATGTGGGACCCAATTTTTGAAAATGTAAATTTTAAAACCTTATTGCGCATCGAGATATGGTATGTGGTAATACTATATAGAAATTAAATGCATGAAGTCAAAAATGAAAGAGGAGTTTAGGTCACAAGCTTCAATTCCTAATTTTTGAAATTTAACACATGTGGGCCCAAATTTTTGAAAATCAAAATTCTAAAACCTTATTGCGCATCTACAGAGAGTATGTGACAATACTGTATAGAAATTAAATGCATAAAATGAAAAAAAGGAGTTTAGGTCACAAACTTAAATTCCAATTTTTAAAAATTCGACCCCTGTGGGCCCCAATTTTTGAAAATGAAAATTTTAAAACCTTATCGCGCATATACATACATACTGTGACAATACTGTATAGAAATTAAATGCATGAAGTTAAAAATGAGCGAGGAGTTGAAGTCACAAGAAAGTGTGACGGACGGACGGGGCGATAACAATATCCCCGAACTTCTTCGATATGCGGCGATAACTATTCTTTTGGGGTAACATATATCCTTTTGGTGTGTTCCCCGAACGACTACTGGGCTAAAACAACAACCAATAGATATATGTCTCAGGTGACATAATACACCATAATATACTTACCTACCTAGTCCTTGTAGCGCCCGCAGGCGCATATGGCAAGAACTAGATCTTTCCACTCTTCCCGGTTCTGTGCCTTTTTCTAAATTTCACCCCATGTCTTTCTGATATTTTCATTTCCGCTCTTCTCCATGTTGTTTGGTGGCTTGCGTAGGAAATGACCAATCCATCTCCACCGTTTTTTTCTTAAAATTGTTGTCATGTCGGTGGATCCATGTAACGTCTTGTTTGAGATCTTTCTAGGCCAAAATCTCCTCAAGATCTTTCTGAGGCAGCCATTGTGAAAGCTGGAGAGTTTGTTGATATCTTTTTCAGTCATTCTCCAGCACTCTGCTCCATACAACAAAACAGGCAGGACACAGCTGTTGAATATTCTCATTTTCATGTTACTTGTTTTCCAGATGTTACTTAACTTCAGAAATGAACCTCTAGCTTTTCCCAGTCTGGCTTTTATATCTTTGTCTGCACCTCCATCTGATGTTACTATACTGCCCAAGTATGAGAAGGATGAAGTATATTCAAGTTGTTTTCCATTCAAATCTATTTTTGGCGGTACTATGGTGTTTAATGGCATCACTTCAGTTTTCCTGGTGTTAATATTTAAACCAATCATTTTGGCATTCTTCTGTGTTCAGTTGTCTTTTTTTGCATATGCATGGGTCTCTAGTTGTGAGAGCAAGGCCAGGTCATCTAAGTCTTCAAGACTACTGAAGAGAATCCATCTAATGCCTTGTTCTAATCATTTTTTCATTTACTGGATGGTATTCTATAAGCGACACCATAATATGCTCACTACATAAGAATTTTTCAAACAGGGATGTTTTTAACTTTAAAGCCATTCTGAAAGGGATGTGGAAAAGACGAGTGAAATCAACGCTAAAAAGTTATACGGTCACATCGTGAACAGATTGTCAATGACCGTTACATGTATATATATGCCATAAATCTTTATAACAGTGTATATTTATTATTGCCTGACCTACCGGAAAAAGTACATATAGGCCTTTAATTTCCGACTTTTTATTCTTAAATTTCAAGTCAAAATACAAAATAATGTACGAAAAAATCAATGCCTGTTGAATTACAATGTCCATTCTTGAGTACATCAACCGACCAGTTTTTAAATAGTGAAACCATGAATACACTCAACGTCATTCCATGACTCACTGTTTTATCGCCAAAAATGCGAAAAATATTTCCTCATTCAGAAGACTACATTGTCTGTCTTGTACTCTACTTGGTAAAAAATGCTTCAATAAAACCTGAACATGCTGCAGGAAATTAATTGTACGAACTCTGATGGATTTAAGGTAGATCTAGCACATATATTTTCCGATTTTTTTTCAGGTAGGATGTTGGATGGATATACTTTGAAATTTCATACCGTTCTTGATTTGGAGATTATTGAGTCTTAATGTTGGTAAATTTTATATAGATTATATATGGAATATTCAAATTTCTCGTAGAATAAAAAAAAACTGGCAGATAGAATTTTTCTTTTTTATGAAATTGTGAACAGAACACTTATCTGACATGATTTCATATTCTTAAACGAAAAATCTTCCTTGGTATTTCCAGGAAACTAAAGTTTCCTTTACATTTCATTAGAAAAAAATTCCGACAATTATCTCCCCTGAAAATGGTTCTTTTTAAAAATAATTTTTTTGTAATTTTGCTATTTATGCATTTTGCTCAATTTTTTTATTTAAATAAACTTAAGATATAAAATTTACATTATATCAAATACTAGTTGCTCGTGGAAAATATATATCTACATAAAATTTGCAAGTTGCCGGAAAAAGATGCTCAGTGTATTAGGTATGATCTATCTTAAGATCAATGAAACATTTATACTACAGATGATAAATACACGTGATATTATATATTATATGTATATTCTACAATAAATAAAACTATGATTAACGTTAGCATGGTCAAAGAGCCCAAATTGCAGAGGGTAACGAAAATTCGACTACTTTTTATTAAGCTGTGACCATTAAATAGAAGAAAAATATCAATCTAACAAACTGTCCTTTTCTTTTGTATTAAAACTGTTCTGTTGCAATATACAAGTTACAAAACATCAAATGAAAACACTGATATGTATATAGTCGATGGGCTTTGGGTAGGATGGGTTGAATGTATGTTTTGCCGAGTTGAAATTACAAATTTTCTTTCCGTTTACTCTAAGGATTTTGACTGACAGCAAATCGTTCTTAATATTTTTGTTTGTGCTTCTTTTTCCGAATTTGTAAATACCCTGATAGCGATCTTTAACGAATTTCTAGTTTTTAATTCAAATTTCTTTTTGAAATAACCAAAAACATTTTTGTTACATTTTGTATTACATTTTAGTGCGTGTATTAGTTGGTTAACGGATTTTAATTCAGCATGGATTTATACATTTCGAATCTCTCTGGGGTGGGGAGAATCCCATATAAACCTATAAGGAAAATTTGGGTGGGTTTTCATGATGTTTGGTATTAATTCGGAGTATGTTTCGAAAAACTAATATTTATTCGGATTGTATTTACACAAACTTTGAGTGCTATTCAGTTCCTCAGATATTTGTATATAAACATCAGTATTAGTTCGTATGTTATTGTGTGTTATCACATAATTTATTGAAATAACGCCGATTTTGCATATGTAATAAAAGCATAATTTGATGCATGTTATTTGCCCCAGGGGCAATAACATCATACGAGGACAGATAACATGTAGCATTGTGAATGTACACTTTATATTCAGGGATGTCAAAAACCTGACAAACTTGCTAGCAGACTGGAAAATCTAATTCAACAGTAAAATATTTCTTGGTATTGTATTAATCTATAATTATAGACAGTAATCTAGTATTTGCTCGGGTACCCTTTCTTAAGCCATTTCAGCACAACCCCCATAAAAAATCCAGAGAGTTATCCCCCCACCCCGGGTTTCGAATAATGCGAAAAATACTGCAAGGAAAAGAGAAAAAAAAGTATAAAAAAATCTAAATCACAAACTGATTTGTCGCTTAAGTGTTATAAATACTAATTAACTTCATGAAATTTACTGCATGAAAAATCCGGTTTTTACTCGAAATCGCTTGTGACATATTAATCATCTCCCATTGAAAACATTTATTTACGGAAGAAACACTTGTCAGAATCCTCAAACGGAAAGTCAAATTAAAAACTCACTGACAGAAGTACATGTAACGCTGTCAATCGGTGGGTCCTTGGGTGATAATTAGGTATTCCGACGTTTATGATAGGAAAGTTCGAATGCAAAACAATCACATGGTAACTTTTATCCCTCCCACTAGGCACATCACGACCTATTTTGTGTACATCAATTCTAATGAAAGATTCTTAATTTATATTCAATTAATGAAATTGAAACAGGATGACAGAAAAGTTTTTATTTTTGATGATGTACTTTGTTCTAAAATATCTGAAGTTTGGACATACAAGTAAGTTACAATGTACTTCTTGTTTTCAAAGTATCGAATCATATTAGGTGTACTGTGTAATCTCATATTGTTTTATTTGCATTTTAGGTTTTTGAAAGAAATAACGTTCAATGCTGAATTTCAATATGATTTCATTTTTTACATGCCAATATTTGAATCGTTAACAACACCCCCAAACAAAGTTAAAAAATGAAGCACTTTTCAATCTTTACTGTGATTAAGAAAAAAATGGTTAAATTGAGATATTTAATACAACACTTAACATTGACAAGTGAGAAGTGAGATTCAATATTAAAATAAATGTACAAATGGGCTGAAATTGTTTTAATTTTGATAATGTGAAAATGAAAGGAAATCATGGGTTTAGTATTGAGGACGTTGACGACAGTAAAATCACATCAAGGAAACAGCTGTCTCGTGTGGCCTTCAACAGCCAACAACTTACAAAAGAAATGAAAATAAAAATAAAGGTGATAAATAAAAGTTATGTATCTATTTATTTTTTTAGAAATTTATTTTTTAGGAATGTGTTCACGTTTAAAGTTTTATAAATGTGATTTTTTACAGACATTCACGTAGAACATTATATACAATACCAAGTGTTTGCAGTAAAATTTCCAAATTTTTATCGAGTTTACAACATTTAACTTAGTTTTAGAAATTGTCCATGCTGCCAGTTCTTTTGTATCTTTATATTAGTTATATTAAGTAAGTGAAAATTTCGACACATGAATATTATATTCTCGCCTTAGAAAGACAGACATATCCCAGACATACTCCTCTCTGCTACCATTTTATTATTTTTTATTTATAGTAAGGCAATACGCGAGCCATTTTCCAGACATTATCAGGTGCATGTATTTACCTTCCTTCAGGACAAAGCTATCAAATACAAGACTGTCGAAAAGCTTTCCACTGTTCAACGATAGCTAGCTATAATATATATATTATCGCCCGTTGTGCTCGGGTTTTTCAAAAGTCAATAACTCCACACATTTACCTCATCAAAAGACAGTAATTGTATATTATTCTCGGTTTACACTGTCCACTAGTTGTATTTTAACAATAGTCATGATATTACGTTTTGAGGAATGAAACAACAAAATCAGTTAAAGAATTAAGTGTAAAACATATACAGGAAGTTGCTGAGATTGTATCTATACATCAAGAAGCATATTAGTACTCCTCACTTGTGTTATGGATCTATACCATTCAAGTCATACTGTCCTGACTCTATATGTTTGTGTTATTGTTTGTTTTCCCTTATGTGTTCGAGTTTGGACGAAGGTGTATTGTTGTTAATTGCTGTCATTTTTTCGTTATCTAAGATTTTTAGTATTTTTCTTCAAACTTTGTTTTATAGATCTTTAAAAAGGTCTCTCCGAGAAAACACCACAAAACACACATTCAACCGACTCTACCCAAAGTCCATAGAATATATACATACCAGTGTTTTCATTTTATGTTTTGTAAACTTATATATTGACACAGAACAGTTATAATGAAATTTTTGGCAATCAGTTTATCCTTTTATTTACGATTATTACAACAGAAAATTAGACGAGAAACCCCGATCAAGATGATTGCTTTTCTTGAAACCGGGTATTTAGCTAAAAGATGTTGATAGCTATTATAAAACTTTTTAAATAGCAATAAGGAACTTGTGAAATCTATAAACCTGTCTTTTTGCTGTATTCTCAAACAACAGCAATACCCATTTCTTCAAAATGTCGATTGCATGCCACCTTTGAATGAAACATATATGTCATAAATAAACTGCGACTAATTATTTTACGAATTATCCTTTGGTCCTAGGTGAGTTTGTAATGCATTAATTTGACCAAAGGTCAAAGGTAACCAAATTAAAGCCTAAATGAAAAACTGAATGAAAACCAACAAGCATACAGCCCCTAAACGTGCATTTGTTTATCTCGGTCGAGAGTTAACTTGACTATTTTTTTCTAAATATTTTTTAGCTTAATTTAAATGTTTAATTACTTCACTAACTAAACAGAAGCTACATCACTGCTCGTTCAAAATCCCAGTACATATTCTACATTGCGACAAACAAAAAGCAATATTTAACACAAAGCAATCAACAATCACAAAGTTCGCATTTTTTCCACGATTATGAAGAAGGTCAGCATGAAATGTAGGTAAACGTGACACACTTTGGGTTGGATGCGGTCAGACTCTCCAAGAGCATCAGTCTTTAACTCGGGTTTATATATGACCTTAGGTCTCAAATTCCCAGAGAACTACACAGGGATGTAAATCTTAACCAAAACCAATTAAACATGAAATATAGGTAAAGGGGACTTTTTTGGAACGTTTTGAAAGGGATTCGATCAAACTTTTCTATATCTACATCTACATGTATGTGGCAAGGAAAGTAAAGACTTCTCTTGATGCATTCTATACCAAGTTAGATGATTGCAAGTCAATTTGTTTCAAATATCTAAAAATATGTGTTTATTTTTTACAACAAATAAATTAAGATTGAGGTGATAACAAAAAAATTATTTCGCAATCATAACAAAACGCAGTTGTTTATTATTTTTCTTTTATAGAAAACATTACTCTTTACGAAGGCATGAAACCAACGACTTTGACGTGTACACTGAACAAGAGAATGTCTTTGCGATCCGTTGAACATGGCGTCTGTCTGGAAAACGAAAAATGCCTTACTACAATTCGTAAAAAATTCAAAGATAAATGTAACAACAAATCAAGCTGCAATATAACGGCGGACATGTTGCAGTCAAATTCCTGCACTAAAACACCTATGATAGTCGAAACAAGATATACATGTCTCCGTAAGTAAATTTATAGATGCAGACATTTTGTTTACAATATATCAGTTAATATTTTTTATTACAAAAAATATGTATCTTTTTTCTATCTTTTTATGTGTTTTAAAAGTTGATAAATTTTCGAACAACGCTTCCACATTTACATCTTAAGTATATACTCGAAGTCTTAGACTGATTTCTGAGAATTTTAACCTGGCACAAACAGTCTTTACTTGTCTGTATTCCAAAATTACGGCCTATTTATTAAACCCTCAAATCAAGATGGTCAAAATAGCTGAAAAAGGACCCCAATAATGAACCTCGTTAGTCCCCAATCATACTTATATCCAATGACTTCAACTAAAACACCTCAAAAAAAGGTGTTAACTACCTAAGCATTTAGATAAACGGCATATTTCTTTAGATTGAGAAGTAAACTGATATATGTTTTGATTTATTATGCCTATATTTATACATGGTAGCAAGAGTTCTTGAAAGAAGTAACACCTATTCAATATTTCGCGTAACCAAAGCAATTATTTCGTTATTAATGATTTCCCTAATAACGTAAACAAAATATTCATTATATTTATCATTTACATGTGGCTGTTAAACCTTCGTTTGATTGACATGAACTATTTTAAATTTTTCTTTTAAAAAAAATATACATGTATCGAAGATATATTTTATAATGTATCGGGGTCTATATCAAATTATGTTTTTTCTTGTAGATAATTATATTCAAGTAAGCCGGTATAGAACTAAAGCTTGTGCTGATGCATTGTCATCTCAAGTGTATTGTCCTAACAAGACGCAAATTCATAGCATGACCCTATTAAACTATTCAACAACTTGTCACCAGCTTTCCTGTAAAAGAGAAAAGGTTCTAAAAACATTGAAAGTTTTATGCGAAGGAAAGAATCGATGCTCAATAGACAAGCCCAAAGGTTCTTGCTTATTCGTTCAAAAATGCGCAGCAATTACTTATTCCTGCTATGGTAAAGTATTACATGCAATATTTAACTCACCTGGCCTAAAAGGCCATGTGAGCTCTTGCCATCAATTGGTGTCCATCGTCGTAAACTTTCCTTTAAAGATAATCTCCTCTGAAACCACTGGGCCAATTGGAACAAAACTTTGCAGCAATGGTCTTTAGGTGGTCTCTGTTGACCCCACCCATAATCCAACATGGCCATCACAGCCAAATATAGTTTAACATAGGACCCTCTGGGAATTTTACTGAAAGATCTTCTTGTCAAACCACTTAACCAATTAAAGCAAAACTTAGTAGCAATGGTCCTTTGGTGGTCCTCTTTCAGAACTGTATCCGATGACCCCGCCCGCCCGATCACAGTTTAATATAGGACCCTATGGGGTCTTTAATTGAAGATCTTCTTGTCTGAAATCACTGGGCCAATTGGACCAAACTTTGGCAGCAATGGTCCTTAGGTAGTCCTCTTTCATAATTGTATCTGATGACCCAACCCGTCATCCAATATGGCCCCCAGAGCCGGATATAGTTTAACATAGGACCCTATGCGGACTTTACTGAAAGATCTTCTTGTCTGATATAGCTGGCCAAATTTGAACAAAACTTGACAGCAATGGTTGTTAAGTGGCTTTCTTTTCTTCCCGCCAACTACCTAAAAACGCCGCCAGAGCCAAACATAGTTAAAAATAGAACCCTATGGCAAATTTACTTAAAGATCTTCTTGTTTAAAACCACCGAGGCATTTGGAACAAAACTTAGCAGCAATGGTCCTTATAGTTGTTCCTCTTTCAGAATTATATTTGATGACCCCACCCGTCATCCAAGATGGCCGCCAAAGCCGAGCAGAGTTTAACATAGGACCTAATTGGAAAAATCACTGAAAGATCTTGTTGTTTGAAACCTGTGAGCCAGAAATGTTCCAGGCTGCCAGTCAAGGTGGACAAGGTGAGCGATATATTTTTTTTAATGTATCGGGGTCTATATCAAATTATGTTTTTCTTGTAGATAAGTTATTTTTGTATGAAACTGTAAGGATATGGGGTAAGAGACAATAGATACAATATCCAATAGGAATAAACATCTAAAAGGATCGATTACATCTACAGGTAATCGGCGAGTTGTCTTCAATAAGAAGAAAAAGCCCTTAAAACAGGACAAGCACTAAATGATCCCGGAAATGTATTAATGTATATGGATCTATTTTTATTTTCGATTATGAACCTCTTAATCTTTTCTTGAAACACGACTTGATTTCCTTTATTCATTACATTTGTTGGGTTCGTAGTACTTTACTTATACTGCACACTTATTTATTACTATTTTTTTTTCATTTTTGAAAAATAACTAATTTTTTAAGTTATTTTATTTAGATTTCTTTATTATTATCATTTTCAGTGATACTAAATTTCCCCTTTCTGAGGTATGAGTTAGAATTTAAAATTTTTAAGATTTTCTGAACTGAAATGATAGCTGGTATATATACTATGCTTCACTAAAAATATTCAATGAAAATAAGAAATAATTGATAGTTTGCGATATTTTAGATCCAGAAGATAATAATACAGAAATATCAAAAGGTATGGAAAAATAAACAGCGAAATATCCGTCTGTTACATTTATGACATTTAAATTCAGCTCTCGAAGTAAACAGATATGATATATCTTTATCAAATGTTTCGATAATCTCTTATAACTTTTGACTTGTATTTTGAGATGTTTAACGATTACATAATACGATACAAAATACTATACACAAGATATCGATATTTTATCGAGTTAAGACTCGTCAGTAGTGCAAAAAATGTTGAAGCAGAAGCAATAACCAAACAATTTGAATAGCAAGTACAGAGCTATAGCCTAAGATACAAAACAATCTGATATAAAATTTTATTTTACTTCATTTACACTACCACAGATGTTAAACATGACCACATCATTTACAGATACATCAATGGTTAATAGTGTCATTAATGTTGGTGATAATTACTTTGCTTCCTTCTAGCTTCCTTTGGTCCCCAAATTATCTAGTACTTGGAAAATTCCATAGGAACCTAGAATCTAGTATTTAGTCGATAAACATGTAATTACTTATTATAGATCCCCTGACAGGTTGTCCTCGTGCTAAAAATAATTATGACTTGTATACACATGTAAAATTTTGTTTATATAATTTTTTTGCGCTACAGATATTGCTATTGGACTGGCAGTCCTTGCAGTTTTGATTCTTACGGTGATAACTGTTGCGTTCCTTAAACACAGGTAACTACAATCACGAAGTTCTAAGCTTACAACATGTACAATGAAAATGACAGTTTAGCTGTAAAAGAAATATACAGTTATTCTTATTTCTTTCCTACAATACAGGTAAGAAGTTGACTGAGCATCAAAATATCTCGATGCCAAAATATTCGACGAAAAGGTTTGCCTTGTAAACTCTGGTCAAAACTTTTGAAAAGACAAAACAATCTTGATAGCAATGTGAACAATAGCTTCAGTGTAGAGTAACCAAAACATCCTACGTTTAAAAAACTTTAAAATGTGTCTGTTGTCAAAAGGCAAATACCTGGTTATTGCCTGATGGTGTAGACATCAGACACACGAACTTTGACCTTCATTTGTGGAAATAAATGTGAATGTATACAATTATCAAAGTGATGGTGTATACAAGAAAAGTGAACATCAAAAGACACCAGAAAGAAACAAAAAATACAAATTTTCATTTCTTTAGTCATACATCAGAGGGTAACAATAATGAAAATATCAAATCTTGTCATTGCTGAAGCAAAAGGATATTATTAATGTATACATATAATTTACATATCTTGTATCAGTTAATACATATTAGCTAGATAGTGTACAAAAATATTATCTAATGATCAAGTTAATTAAGCAGTATCAAATATCCATATACAGACAGAAAATTTAAAATGAAAGTTTATCTCCAATAATACATGCACGTTCTTAATTTCTCAGGTTTCTCAATTGTTTTACACGTAAAATAGTTTAACAGTCAGTATAACTATTACAAAGTGATAAATTTCAGATATCAGTCTAAAAGGAGACCAAGTCAAACTGATTGCAATGAGGATGAGAGGAACAATGAAGTCAACGATTTAGCAGCTTCCCGAGTGACACCTGCAGATTGTGCTGGTAAATCATACCAAAGTCAAATCACGATTCCACCAAATGAATCTTATTTTACTTTGGATCCCACAGAAACAGGATTCGATAGAACTGATAACCGACCAGACAACTATGAAATTATAAACCCTTTATTAGAAGACAACCGGTTATTGATTGATGGCGTGTATGATAAAGCACATCAATATAGACCTTTATTCATGGAGAAAGATGTGAGTGTATACAATAATCCAAATGACGATGTATATAATTTGAGTGACCATCAAAAGACACCAGAACGAAACGAAGAAGCATATGATCATTTCTGTAGTAACAACAATAGACGGTAATTATAGTTCAAGAAAATAAGAAAGCCAACGTTCTCAAAAGGTCGTGTTATATACAGAAATATTTTTGTCTGCCAAAAAATATAATGACCTCGAACGCCCTGTTTGTTTTATTTGCTAGCAAACTAACTGTGATTGCTATTAGTAATTAGAAATATGAAAATAAATCTTAATTTAATCAGTCATAGTCTTTAAGCCACAAAATGTACTTTCTTTGCAGTTACTCATTCACTTTAGTTTCAACAGTTTATTATTTTCACATTTGTTTTATTATTGTGTTATTATGTTTATGAGATGTAATCCATTTCCTGAGCTTTTCAACAACCTAAAGATACATTTGTAGTAACTTCTACGTATAACCTTGAGTCTTTAAATAAAGATGATTTCATTTGAAACAAATATGTAAATTGATTGCTTTGAATATACAGTCTGTCGTCACCTTCTTGTTGATAATACTATATATGCTATTATAGTGTGTTTAACCAGAGGGTCTGACTATATAATCGGAAGGTTTGGGTACCAATAAATTCGACATAACCTCATCATTAAACTAAGTTTTGCTATTTTGACTTTCTATTATAACTGATTTTTGTGCCTTTTATGCTGTTTTTAAATCGGAAGGCCTGTCAGTTGTGCATTTAATTATACAGCATTTATGCAGTTATGTTCTACCTGTTTCTCGATAGGAAAATTCCATATATATTCAAATTTGTCATGAAAAATCTTAAGTTGAAAACGCTAGAGGTACATTGATAGAAAATTTCTATTAAGGTAGTTAAGAAATTTTTGTATGAATGAACAAGATTTTTTGCCTTAAATGAGTTCGATTATGTGTCTTTTTCAAGACAAATATTGACAAAACCAAAAATCATACACAAAAAAGGAAACAGTTCCTGATTATATATATTTATTGTAAGGAATATTATAATATTTTTACATAAACCTACTGTACCAGGACATTTGACTCGCTTTACAGTCAAAATTACAGTTTATATTCAAAATTAAAGATGTTGGTTGTACGCTTTAAAAAAAACAGAACAAGACATCCTATTAAAAAAGATCAGATGGGCTATCATAAAAACTTGAAAAACATAACATTAACATTTTTATTTGAAACAACAACACTACGTAACAATCTTATTTTCTCCTTCAAGGGAAATTGACAAGTACCCTGCAGAATTCTGAGAAAGTTGTTATTTGAGCTTACAAATGTATATTTCCTGTTAAATACTTCTATAAAGGACACAATGTGAAAAAAAATAAACAAGGAAGAATGTGATTGAAAATGACGGAAACATAATATTGCAGCAATAGTTTTTGGGTTAAACTAAAAATGTGTTTGAGAATTGTCACATATCTGTCACCTGTTTTTATTTTTTTTTTAAATCAGAAAATAGTTTATAGCCTTTGCTCATATTATTGCATACATTTAAAAAAAAAATATTGTCCTCATCACGATTTTGCTTTTATTACTTCAAATGAGACATGGCATATATAGTAAGGTTTCTTTACAAATGTACTTTAAATAATACATTACGAGACCTTTCGTCCCTTGTCTTCACTTTTAGTGCGAGGTTAATGGACAACCCAATGTCAATCCTTATTTGTTTTCGCATCATGCATTGCGTTTTAATATTATTGTTAATGTTATCCTGTTCTATAAGATTTCCTACGTGCCTATTTTCCATGATTTTTTTTTTGCAGTTTGTAGTATTTGTTTACATTTGTTTATGTAAACTATCTCTGCTTCGACTTTCTGCTAGAATCACAAACAAAAATCTCATATTTCAGCGCAAGAAGTTATTGAGCTTTTTGCTTGGGTTATAAAAAATATATTTAATTTAGGGTCATTATTGATCTGTATTACATTAAAACCAAATCATATGTAGTTATGAAATTTTCGGGTAAAGGAAAGGATTATTTTCAAATATGACATGAAAACACACCTTTTTCTACGAAATATCCTGACATCACGAAGGATAAATATTTCCCGAGTATTGTCTTTTGATGAAATGATTTCCTGGAATCGCAATCACAAACGGAAAGTTACAACTGAAATACAATTGAAATACAATTGAAATATTTAGTGTTTTAGATATTGTATGTATCATTACATATATATTTTTTTATTTCTGAATTAATTAAACTTAAACACGATGACATACATCGGAGCTAAGTTTTTATTTGTGTTGCTGTATTTTGTTATGAATTATTTGATGTTTGTAAAAACAAGTAAGTTACCTTATGTTTTCACAGTATCGGGTCACATCAGACAAATCTAAAGAAAAAAAATGTTTCATCTCATTTTTAAAGCGAGTATATTATACATTTATTCGTACTGTTTCATTTTCCAATGTTGGATTTTTCTTTCTGGTGGTTTCAATTTGGTATGTTTTAAAATGTATACATGTATAATATGTTTTTCTCCATAGTAATACATGAATCATGAAATAAAATCTATAAGCAGCGATACGAATCAGTTTTACTAGTGAGGAAAAAACAACTTTACAAATGAAAATGATGGCGCATAGATCACTCCTGCAACAATGCTAGCCTTAAGGCATGACCATTAATACGCATTTAATATGTTAAGATGTAAATTGGTATTTGAAAATTTTAAATGTTTGGCGTGATTAAAGAAAAGGATCTGTATGTTCAAGTAAGCACAGGAATATACAAACCAGTCCGTTGAATTCCTACCTTTGGTATATCAAAAATAGTTCCACGAAATTTTGCAAATACAGTGTAATCGGCCCTATGGTTGTCTTACAGAATAACAGTTGTGATGCTTACTTTTACTAAATACCGTTGCTGTATGTTTTTCTAACAGGTATGACAATAATGAAGTGTATTCGTAACTTTGCGAAACTGTGAATCAGTAGCGCGATTTGATATTGTGACGAGTGTGTCAAAGATGCAAATTAAGATAAGAATTTTGTGAAATCGTTAAAACCTTTGAAAGAGCGATTAACAATTATTATTCTTATAAACATAAGTCTTAGATAAAATTTCATTTCCGACTCAACTGGCGTCAGTATCACTGCAGGTAGTTTATTTAGAGATCACAATGTAGGTTGCCTTTTTCACAACGTTTTAAAAATTGAAGAAATACACTGTTGAATTCTGCGAACATACAATTACTGTGATAACATTGGATAATCCCCTAGGCCTGCAAAGTCACTTATCATGTAAGTTCATTGGTCATTATAGTCTCCACAAAAAGTTATAACCAGAAATAGTTTGCATTGATCATTAGTTAGATTATGTTAAGGATAAATTTGATTAACATAAAAGGAAATAGGGTATGGAGCAATAACAGAGCTGTTACTTTTCTTAACCGTTTGCAACGTATATACTTGTATAGAAGTTCATCCACATATTCCTTTTTCCAGATTGAATACAACAAAGAAAAGATTAGGAACATTCGATCATATTTTTGTGTTTTATGTGGCCTCATACTATCAGCAACACTTTACGTCAAAGATAAAATCACTAAATGGCCTAGTCCAAGATCCAGATTGCATTAGAGATGAATGGGTCATAGCAGACTTCATATATAAAACTGGAAACATTTCGAGCAACATGTTTCAATGGTTTTAGAATTTCAAATTATTTTCTGCCATGAAAAAACATTTGTTCTTCAATCCCAGTGATCAGAATGTCATATACTCCACAACAGAGAATTGAATCTTTCTTTTTCCTAAACTTTTCACACAAAATTCTAAACTTAACATTTGTTCCAACGTCAAGCATGTCATAAAATATTTCAAGTTAAAAAAAACTTTGTAAAAATGATACATCCCAGAATTATTTAGATATACCATACGTGCGCCTAGAACACTGTCTTTATTGTTATTTATTACCATTGACCGTGTGTTACCGTATCTTTTGCATCAACGTTGGTATCAAAGAATTATATTTTAACCACTGAGTCGATGCCACTGCTGATTGACTCCAAGTCCCCGAGAACATCCCCAGCTCAGTTGCTAGTATTTCGACACGAGCCTGAAATTGATGATTAAAATTTACCGTTACAAAATTGTACAATTTGAAAAAAAAGTAAGCAATATCTCTCTCGTGCATAGCTCTGTCTTTAGATGGTTTTAGCTTTACCTCTTTTGGTCATTTTGGTATTTTGAATTTGCCCTTCAACATTTTAGATCTTGAGCACAACTGATGAGTCGTAAATCGACAAAAGGTGCACATCTTGTGCATCAAAATTAGTATCAAAGAATTATATTACAAAAAACTGGACTTGGTTCTACAAATTTTATTAATGGAAAGCGACTATTCAAATATTTTTGTTTTCAAGGTCATCAGTGAAAATATTCTAATTTTCAGAGGAGAATTGGTGTGTTTCTATGGTCGTTAGATATAGAATTCTTATACTTTGGAAAGAAACCTCAACATACAAAACAAAAACTAAACGATAAACATAATACTGTTTATTATGAATTTCATTGTACTGTATCGTGATATCCGCAACATTAAAAAAGTAACACGAATCATTTGAATCATTGTTTATAGATTCCTTTGTTTTCACTTAAAGGTTGTTATCCTTTAAACTGCCAAAACGAATAACTGACTGTATATAACTTTTACAGTGACATCACAGTACATACATTTAACCTTTGAATTTACTTATGACGTCGTGAAATGCGACGGGTTTGCGGGGTTTTGACTGTGATCGCTTTATACAGAATTTCACTGTTTTTCCAACGATATTTGACATATTTTATGTTGCAGAATAAAGAGAATATGTGTACATCGTCTCTTAATGTACAATCTATTCGAACTCGGCACAAAACAGGTGGGAAAGGCTCGACAAGCCTCGATTTTCTACCTGTTTCTAAGCCTTGTCCGAAGACATTTTATATTCCGAGACAATGTACACATATTCTACTAAGTATATATGTTAGAACCGTCTTTGAACTGTCCAAGTACCCATCATTAAATAACATTATTACTTCGGAATATAACCTTTCCAATGGTAAATATGATTATGAGGGCACCGTGGTGTAGTGGTTAGCGCATCGGACTACGAAGCCAAAGGTCCCTGGTTCGATTTCCGTTCGGGATGAAAATTTCAGGGATCAAATTTGCGACGGTATTTGTGAGGATAGTCTCGGTAAAAGATAGTCCGTCGGATGGGGACGACAAATGGCTTTCTCCGTGCTAAGGGAGAGCAACACCCTTGGCACGTTAAAAACCGCCCTATAGGTAAAGTCAAGAAATACCAAAAGGATATTCAAAAGAGAGAAAAATCGTAACAACTGACAAACTCCGGAGAACAACGAAGACAAGACCAAAACAATAAATGCACTACAATTAAAAACTAAAAACATATGAAAAACATGGACCCCAACAAAAAACCGGGGGTAGACTCAGGTGCTCCGGAAGAGTAAGCGGTCTCTGCTTCCTTCAGGACACCTGCCATGCTGTCCATGTCAAATCCGATATGAGGAAGGGATAATATCAATGGAACAGGTCAATTTTCATTTGGGAAACGGTTTTTTCATACCTGTCAACCAAGTCATGATGACGCCCATAAAACTTTAATAAGGATGACTTCAGCTTAGGAGCAACCTACCCCTGTCTGAGCAACTTTTCTATCAGAAGCCGGGCTCTGTCCAGGAAGTCAATGTATATGTCACAAGCTCTGGAATAACGTATGAGTTGTGAAATATATACTCCATACGCCGGTGATTCTGGAATATTGCCGCTCAAAAATGGGAAGTTGACGATTGGAAAGTCAAAGTCATCCCGTTTGTCGTAAAGTTTTGTATTCAACCTTCATCTGGTGTCAATTTCGAGGTGAAGGTCAAGATAAGATGCAGACTTGGCAGTCTCTGTTGTATCCTTAATTTCGAGCTCATTGGGATAGATGAGATGTAAGAAATTCCCAAAACGTGAATTGTTGAGTGATAAGACATCATCTATGTAGCGGAAGCTGGAATTAAAGGTACGGACTAATTTCTTCTGTTTTTCCTTAAGAAGCCCGTCAAGGAAGTCTGCCTCATATGAGTAAAGGAACAAGTCGGCCAGTAGTGGCGCACAATTAGTACCCATAGGAATGCCAATTATCTGTTGGAAAACACGTCCACCAAATTGAACAAATATGTTGTCGATCAAAAATTCAATCATCAGGACAATTTCGTCCTCTGTATATTTTTTGTTAGATTTAGAGTGGTTTTTAACAAAGTATGATTTATCTCTACCAATGACAAGGTATGTGTATCTGTTGTTGCCATTTTTATTTTGAAAGCATCGATGGATTAGATCTTTCGACTTCTCCTTCAGTTGTAAATGAGGAATGGTGGTATAGAGGGTAGAGAAATCAAATGTTTTTATGCTGTTACAGACTGAAATGGACCGAGATCGTAAAATATCCTTTAAGTCTTTGGAGTTCTTTAATATCCACATTTGGTTGATACCACTTCTTGAATAGCTTGTCTCACAATAACTTTGGAGGCCCGTTTTGACAGCTGTTAAAATAGAAGTTAGAAGTTGAGACAATAGTTTGGTGGAACACTTGGCAGATCCAGCTATAACGCGTTGTTTGTATGGACACTCAGGTAACTTGGGTATCCAATACAAGGTAGGAAGATCAAGATCATCATCTTTGATGGCAATACCAAATGACGACAAGACTGATCTATGATTGTCGGTTATTTCTTCCTTTGAAAGTGTTGTAGCTTTATAGGTAGGGTTGCCAAGTGAACTAGCAATCCCTAGTTCATTAATCAAGCATTGAATATAGTAGCTTTTGCATACAAAAACGATGTTATTAGGGGCCTTGTCTGCAGGATCAACAACATATTTGTCATGAATTGCGGACAATGTCGAAAAATTCTAGACTAAAATGCAGCTACACGGGACACTCTAGCACCCCCAAGTGAGAGAGATTAGTATAGGTTGGTACAACTTGTTTCCCTATCCACTATAAATAAATAAGTTTAAACTTCTTTTAAACTTAATATGATTATCAAGACATTTGCCATTGTTAACTTACCAGTTACAAATACAAGAAATCCAGTTGGTCTTGGTTGCACGAATAACTTGCATTATACCATTATTTTTATTTTAAGTTGAAACATTTCGAAATATCTTGGAATCAATGGTTTTGCACCAGGACATGCTCAGATCCCCACCTTATTCGATGCCAACACCAGCACAAGGGGCAATGTACGGTCGTGAATACGAGTACATGTAGATGACATTTCTCAAGTAAAAATGATTTTATTAAATATAAGTAGCGTGCAGGCAAGTATTTCCTTATCTTCGTCATATACGTCATGACAAAATCATTATTTTCAGATGAGCTATTTCTGAAAAGGCATTTAAAAAAAGGAACTGAACTATCGATATATATGATCATTTCGTTCATTTTTTGTAGAAAATGTAACTGTTTGTGATAGTGTGGAATCCACAGATTTGACATGCAACTTTAATAAGAAAATAAAAATAAGATCTGTTAAACAACATACCTGCCAGAAGAACAAAAATGTTCAATGTCTTCAGAAATTAAGAAGAAAATGCAATAAAAAATCCAACTGTCACATAACCAAGGATTTTTTGGTGTCGAATGCTTGCTTGAAAACACCGATAAGATTGGAAACAACTTTCATCTGTGGTAAGAGGCATGTAAAACATGTTTAACAATGTATAAGGACGCATTTTCCCGAAAGCAGACAAAACAGAGAGATGTGTTTTAAAAACCAAGCGTGTAATTGTGATATAAAATTATTAAGTCAGATGACTAATGAGACTTTATGAAAGAAATATATCTTGCTAGGGGTATTCAATTTTGGCTTATACGTAAAAGGTCAACAGAAATTGTAAAACAAAATATGCGAATGAACTGTTAAAAATTAGAGAGGGGGGTAAAAAAATCTCTTTTGCAGCACCTCTGGTCTGAATTTTTAGCACGCTATCTCGCTCTTCTTTCATTTCCACGCGTACTATTTGATTGTAGGCAATATCCAATCTTGAAGCCTAGATTGTTCAAACAAAATTGGGATTGTGGATTTTTTAAATTAATATTCCAAATGGTTGTTCCTTTATCATAAAAAATGGGGTGATGACTCTATGACGTTTGTAATTTCATGTTAGTACGGTTTATTGGTAAAACGTTCTTCTTTATAATGGATAAAGAAATTTTACATTTATGATAACAGT
The DNA here is from genome assembly GCA_028015205.1 of Mytilisepta virgata. Taxonomy (NCBI): domain Eukaryota; kingdom Metazoa; phylum Mollusca; class Bivalvia; order Mytilida; family Mytilidae; genus Mytilisepta; species Mytilisepta virgata. Next base: position 77,424,655 of record CM051521.1, read on the forward strand.
CATGCATCACACAGATTATTTTCTTTAAAACGAATGTGGAATTCCAATGATATGCTATATTCTTATAACCAGGATAAAAATACCCTTTTGAAGGTGAGGGAATTTCAGATTAGCTTTGTTTATTTTATTGTATTAAATTCTTTAGTTCATCTGTTTTATTTTATATTTTTTTTGGGGGGGGATAGTCGTAATTATGTAAAAGGACACCAACAAAAAACATCTATTTGCTAAATATTGGTTCTTAATTTATTTACTTATAAACCAGTGTTTACAAAATATTCTTTTTACAATTATAAAAAACAAAATTGTCAAACATTGTTCTAAAAAGACTGATAGAAAACTGATGTTGTCCACAATGTAATTCACCAGGGTTAATGACAATTGTATCAAGTTTGAAATAATTAGAAATTGTTGGTTTCTCGACCATCGTTTGCCAGGTATCATCAGTCTATGTTCATTTTCGAAAATCAATCTCATGACTTTTGAAATTTTATCCGATGAACTTCGATGTCACTTTTTACTTTCACCATATTGATTATGCAAATGCTTTATCATGATATGTGTAACGACTGGAATACAGTGTAGGACATTTCAAAATGAAAGAGAAGTTAAGTTCACAAGCTTAAATTAAAATTTTCAAATTTCGATCCCTGTGGACCCCAATTTTAGAAAATCAAAATTCTAAAATCTTATTGCGCATTTGCATATGGTTTATGACAATACCGTATAGAAATGCAATGCATAAATTGTAAAATGAAAGAGGAGTTTCGGTCACAACGTTAAATTGACAGTTTTTTTGAATTTCGACTCCTGTGGACCCCAATTTTAGAAAATCAAAGTTCTTAAACCTTTTTGCGCATCTGCATATGGTGCATAATAATACTGTATAAAACTAAAATGCATAAATTTAAAAATGAAAGACGAGTTTATGTCACAAGCTTGAATTCCAAATTTTCGAAGTTCAACCCAGGTGGGCCCCTTGTTTAGAAAATCAAAATTCTAAAACCTTATTCAGCATCTACAGGTAATATGCAACCTTCTATAAATTAAATTCCTAAACCCAAAAGTGAAGGAGTGTGACGGACGGGCGGACGGAGACAATCGCTATATCCCCGGACTTTGTTCTAAAGTGCGGGCATAAAAATTGACCATATGGTAAATTTCAGCAACAAAATCAGTAGAGGAATATTTAAGAAATAATTCACGGAGACTCCAGTTTGTCATTGTTTTACCACGGGCTAGCCATTTATGCCTTTTATTTTACCTTGAGCGCTAGCAAAAAAGGTTTTAGAATTTTGAATTGTTTTTATATTGCCGTGACCTATGGTGAACTCTGATTTCCGACATATTTTGGCTATTCTGGTAATTTGATACACAATGTCACAGGTACAACAAACCTGTTCGATGCGCTGTTTTGGTTCTGTTTTTCTGTTTTCACGAAATGAAGAGGAGAATGTTTATTTATCGATTACACCTTTCGAAGATTTGGTTTAAATTCACATATTAAAAGAATGGATTTTTACACAACGGTAACCTTACACATGATGTGTGTGTACATTATTTTTTCCAAAAAACTTTTGAAACAGTATGTGTGGTGTCTTCAGGGAGGAATTCCATGTTGCGCAATTCCTCGTCAGACTGAGAATCCCTCAAGAAATCTCTCTCAAATAGGCACAATTCGTGTCTGAATTTCTTTAGGACGCTAGGACGCGGCGTGATGTTGATTGTATGACATAATGTCCTGCAAAATTTGCATAGAGTTTTTCATAGTCAATCACTTTGAACATTTCACCTTCTAGTTCAAGGAACGTTCCAACGGCAAACGCCGGAGCCTTGTTTTATAACAGTGTAGTTCCGTATGCAGACGACACTGGAGGGGGAGGGCAGTGCTCAACCCGATTTTTTTTTTTGGGGGGGGGGGGGTCATAATTTTAATTAATTAATGGTTAAAAACTTTTGATAAAACATTGTTCAAGTCCGTTTATTATGTTTTATTATATTTATTTAACTTTTATTCGCGCTACCACAGAATGAATGAAAATGTATTTATAACTCAGAAACCCCTATGCTAAATATAGAAATTTAATCAATTGCAGAAATAGCAACCAATCAAATTAAGCGGATAAACGATTTCCGGTGGGAGTAACTGCACTAGAACTGCCAACTAAGTCGCGTGCAGCTCATGTGGCAACTAATGTTTTACCAGGCTTGTGGTCCCAAACCCTTTAAAGGCCGTCATATTAGAATACTGATTATTACACTGAATGTGATGAAATACCGGGATTTCCGAGTTAAAAATCTAGGAAGTGACGTAACAATAGCCGTCGCCAACGACGTTGCTATACAAAGGTTGACGCGCAGTCATTTAAAAACATAATCCCTTGTATTTTCTCGTTCAATGTTGTGAATAAATGGAATATTGAAATCTAATTAACAGAATATCTAATCTTGAAATGCGAATACCAAAATCTACAACTCGTGACCGAAAAACACTTCTAATAATTTCAATCATGCGTGAATAAATGCGCTGTTCGATCGGACTGGGTATCATCCATCAATACATATCGGAACTCAAGCCGTCGGTCCAATAAGACAATCTCAGGATGATGTATTTTAGTCTATAATTATAATTTTATCAATTACATGTTTATATTCGATTATTTGTAGCCGATGTTTTAAATCGCATTATATGGCAGAGAGCTGTTGCGTGTGCCGATCTACTGCATTCAGGAATCTATTGTCCTAGTGGATTTCAAATAAAAAAGATAGAAAACCTTAAACCAGGTTTCCACCAGCCCCCCTGTGGTAAAGAAAAAACGCTCAAGCTATTGAACAATCTATGTAAAGGAAGGAAACGTTGTGCAGAAAATAAGAGTCCTTGCTTACTCGTTACATATACAGACATCAATTACTCCTGTTATGGTAACGTATTTAAATTCAATAGTTATAACCGCGTGTTTGTATAATAGAATTTTTTAAATGCCTTTAAGAAGCTCCGAATGCATTTGCCTGCATTAAAGCTACATTTTTATATTGTCTATGACAGATTGTTCGATTTTGTTTCGATGTACTTGCTTTTTTGCATTTGATTGTTCATTTGTTAAAACAATTTCAATCATTTTAAGTGCATATTTTTTTAAATTAAAATATTTCCCCTACCAGAGTATTTGTAATAGTTAAACTTTAAAATGATCTAGAAATTTTAATTGAAAATATATTTCCAAAAAATTTAATGGCAGTTGATGTCCTTGCAGTTTTTAGTACCAGGTGATTTTTTTCTCTATATTTTAGATAAAGCGGACAATAATACAATGGTGATGAAAGGTACGAAAAATAAAAATAATGAATTATACCGCAGGAAACAATTACATTGGTTATATATACAGTTTTCAGAAAATACATGTAGTTTAGAATATCATTTCTGCCAAATATACTGAAAATTAAAGAGACCACCGACACATATACCTCAGGTCCATACTTATATTTATACTTGTACATAGACTAGAAAGGGTGGCTGCAATCAAACATTTGTGACACAGATGGTGATTTTAACTTTCCGGTCGTAACCTCTTTTATCTCAGTAGTAACATACCAAAGTCTCCTGCTTATTTCCTTTTCAATCTTGTTTCGTCACTGGTGTGTATTTTAGTTACCACGTGCACCTTAGTTATTGCTTCAGTATTTTATATCTGATATTCGGGTTACAATTGTTATTGGGTTGAAATATTACCAGTAGTTCTCAAGTTTGCTGATTTCGAGCTTGCAACTTTATTGTCTGTTTAAACACATTTTTTCTAAAAACAGACAAAAAGAGGAGAATATACTATTTTCCCCGATAATTTTCGACTTATTTTTAAAAAAAAGTTTTGAAGAAGCTTAAAGCTTTCTGTAATAATTGAAATAAAACTACCTAATGCGAAATTAAGAATTTCTGCTATCGGCAATAAAATAACTGAATCATGTGCCGATCTACTGCATTCAGGAATCTATTTCCTAGTGGATTTCAAATAAAAAAGATAGAAAACCTTACACCAGGTTTCCACCAGCCCCCCCCCCCCCCCCCCCCCCCCCCCTGGTAAAGGAAAAAACGCTCAAGCTATTGAACAATCTATGTGAAGGAAGGAAACGTTGTGCAGGAAATAAAAGTCCTTGCTTACTCGTTAAATATACAGACATCAATTACTCCTGTTATGGTAAAGTATTTAATTTTAATTGTTATAACCGCGTGTTTGTATAATAGAATTTTTTTTAATGCCTTTAAGAAGCTCCGAATGCATTTTTATATTGTCTATGACAGATTGATCAATTTTGTTTCGATTTTTTACATGTACTTGCTTTTTTTGGCATTTGATTGTTCATTTGTTAAAACAATTTCAATCATTTTAAGTGCATATTTCTTATGTTAAAATATTTCCCCTTTCCAATGTATTATTTATAATAATTAAGCTTTAAAATGATCTAGAAATTTTTAATTGAAAATATATTTCCAAAAAATTTAATGGCAGTTGATGTCCTTGCAATTTTTAGTACCAGGTGATTTTTTTCTCTATATTTTAGATAAAGCGGACAATAATACAATAGTGATGAAAGGTACGAAAAATAAAAATAATGAATTATACCGCAGGAAACAATTACATTGGTTATATATACAGTTTTCAGAAAATACATGTAGTTTGGAATATCATTTCTGCCAAATATACTGAAAATTAAAGAGACCACCGACACATATACCTCAGCTCTATACTTATATTTACACTTGTACATAGACGAGAAAGAGTAGCTGAAATCAAACATTTATGACACAGATGGTGATTTTAACTTTCCAGTCGTAACCTCTTTTATCTCAGTAGTAACTTACCAACGTCTCCGGCTTATTTCCTTTTAAATGTTGTTTCGTCACTGGTGTGTATTTTATTTACTCGTTAAATATGTAGACATCGATTACTCCTGCTATGGTAACGCATTTAAATTCAATAGTTATAACCGCGTGTTTGTATAATAGAAATTTATTTTTAAAAATTTCCTCTAAGAACATCCCAATGCATTTGCCTGTATAAAAGCTACATTTTATATTGTCTATGAAAGATTGTTTGATTTTCTTTCGATTTGTTACATGTAGTTGGCTTTTTTGCATTTGATTGTTCATTTGTTTAAACAATTTCAATCATTTTAAGTTCATATTTTTTATATTAAAATATTTCCCCATTCCAATGTATTACTATAATAGTTAAACTTTACTAAAATTATCTTTAATTGAATTGATTTTTTAATTGAAAATATATTTCGCAAAAAAATAATGGCAGTTGATATCCTTGCAGTTTTTAGTGCCAGGTGATTGTTTTTCTATATTTCAGATAAAGCGGACAATAATACAATGATGATGAAAGGTACGAAAAAGAAAAATAATGAATTATACCGCAGGAAACAATTTTCAGAAAATACATGTAGTTTAGAATATCATTTCTGCCAAATATACTGAAAATTAAAGAGACCACTGACACATATACCTCAGCTCCATACTTATATTTATGTCTGAAATCAAATATTTATGACACAGGCATGACAGGTGGTGATTTTAACTTTCCAGTCGTAACCTCTTTTATCTCAGTAGTAACATACCAACGTCTCCGGAAATGTTGTTTCGTCACTGGTGTGTTTTTTATTTACCACCTTACTTATTGGTTCAGTATTTTTTATCTGATATTCAGGTTACAATTGTTATTGGATTGAAATATTAGTAGTAGTTCTCCAGTTTGATGGTTTTGAGCTTGTAACTTTATTGTCTTTTTATACTCCTTTTTTTCTAAAAACAGACAAAAAAAGGAGAATAAACTATTTTCCCCGATAATTTTCGACATATTTTTAAAAAAAAAAAAAAAAGGTTTTGAAGAAGCTTATAACTTTCTTTAATAATTGAAATAAAACTACGTAATGCGAAATTAAGAATTTCTGCTATCGGCAATAAAATAAATGAATCTATTTTAATTACAACAAAACACACAACTTTAATTACGCTTGATTTGCTTCACAGTTAAATATAGTAATTTATATAATTTCATATATATATCAAGGAAAAGAATGGATGTAAACCCAAAGACGTTAATCTAAGGAAAAACCACCCTTATTATCTTTTCTGGAAAGCTATGACCCTGTTTTTGTATTTGCATTATATAAGTTATAAAATCATATGCATGATCTAATTTTTTAATATATATATATATATACACTGAACCGCAAAAGAAACGTCGCACAAAATGACATGTTCACATACATTTATTTCAAAGTGACATTTATATATTTTAAATTAATTTTTACAAAATTTAATGAATGATTTACAGTCTTTTGGTTACAATGTTCACAAAAACGTCACAATTGTCGCAACGTCACATGTTTTCAATGCTGTGCTCCCACGTCCGTTAATAACGTGTATGTCCTCCACCGGCACCAATTACTGCGGCACATCTTCGGTACATGGAGTTGATGAGCCGATTAATAAACGCCATCGGAATACGTGCCCATACTCTCTGAAACGCTTGTGAAAGTTCAGCTGCAGTTGTCGGACTTGGCTGCTCATTATTCAACCGTCTTTGAACTTCGTCCAATAAATGTTCAATAGGGTTTAAATCTGGACTCAAAGCCGGCCAATCCATAACATTAATGTTATTCTGCTGTAGGAAGTCTCTTGTGGCTCTTGCGGTATGCGCACGTGCATTGTCCTGTTGGAAAGTCTTGTTTTGATGACGTGCGAAATGGGGCTGAACATGGGGTGTCAAGACTTGGTCGATGTAACGGGCAGCTGTTACGCCATTTCCTCTGCCTGGGCCAAGGTTCTGAAAGATGACTGGACCAAGTTTAACGTTAAGGCCGATTCCACCCCATACCATGATGCTAGGTCCTCCCCACGCGTCTGTTTCCAGAATGCAGCTGTCTTCGTAACGTTCCCCGCGTCTTCTACACACTCTGGTTCTGCCATCGGCTGTTGAAATGCAGTAATGGCTTTCCTCAGAGAAGATGATGTTACGCCATTGTCGATTTCGCCAATTCTGTCGCTGAGTGGCCCACTGAAGACGAGCTTGACGTGGCATAGCTTCTGTGTCAACACTGATACTAACACTCTTTAATTTTCTCCGGCCTTTTATACCAATAAAGGAGCAAGAATTTCACGAACATTTAAGATTTAAGAAAAATTACCGCCAAGTGTGTCCCACGAGCGGTTTTAGGTACGGTCGCTCTACGATATCAACTGAAAATTATTCAACCGAAAATTTAATTCACAGGTAATTTAATCTTACCTGGTGATGTAATCGTAATACTGATTATATAAAAATCATTAATTAATATTTATTTTGAATTTTGCTAACATTTTGAAAAAGCGACGTTTCTTTTGCGGTTCAGTATATATATATATATATATATATATATATATATATATATATATATATATATATATATATATATATGTTATACATTTGTAGGTATTGCACTAGGATTACTCGCTGTTTTGGTTCTTGTTATGGTACTGACTGTTTTCCTTAAACGGAAGCTTTGCAGGTTAGACATTGAGTAATCGCCTATGTCAATAAACACACTGAGAAAATATATTCAAATATATTTTGTAGTTATACTTTGTACTTAGACCACCCTTCAAAACAGCAATAGAACATTTCGTCCAATAGTTTTATAACAATATTTTATTTAGGACATAACTATTAGGCTCCTAGTTGTTGCGAAAAAACTGAAAACTTTTTTTAATCTTTAAATCGTTTTGAAAATGGCACTTACAATCACATCGAAGTATGTAGCTATCGAGAATATTTGAGATATTTCATTTTAGTATACTTATATTGTATGCATATTCATTAAAGATAAACATTTTCTTTGACACCAAGTTTTGTGCATTGTAAATATAATTTTAACAATTTATGTCTAATCAGTAGCGCTCAAAGCCAAAAACATGGAATTCAGAAACAATAAATCAAAGAGGAATTTACAATATCAAAATAACAGTAAATGGTAATGCTCATTTAAATCGAAAGCTAAACAATTTGAAAATATTAAACCAAAAGAAAGGAGTAGGTAAATGTAGTCTGACTGAAGAACCTTCAAAAACCAGCATGCTTAGATTCAAAATTTAATTTAAATAATATAGTTTTTTTTAAAAGGTCTTACTTTTTAATAAATAATTTCAGAAATGTATCTAATAAAACTCCGAGTGAAACTGTTTGTTATGAGGAGGACTGGAACAATATTGGTTCAGGTGCAGCTGCTTCTCCGGTAAACCCGGGCAATTCAGACAGGCCTGCAACAGTTCTAAACACTGTTCAACCAAAAGATTCTTATTTTATTTTGGATCCAACAGTGACAGGAATTGATAGAACAAATAACCGGTCAGAAAATTCACCCACTTTTATTTTGGAGCCAACAGAAACAGGATTCGATAGAACAATGCAACAATTCTATAGTCCCCCATTCAACTATGAATTGGCACAGCCAATTTGTAATGATTCTCGGTTATTAACTGACGACGACGTATACGATAAAACTCATGATCGTCGAAGTTTTTCTACTGAAAGAGAGGTAAGCGTGTACAATAATCCAGATGACGATGTATACAACTCTAGTGACCACCAGAAACCAACAAACCGGAACGAAGATGCCTCAATCATCTCGGTTCTTCAAACGGAGGGAAACTATGATGAGATTTCAAGAAAATGAAGAAAGTCAGTTTTCTATTAAGCTTTAGTTTGACTTTTGAGTATTATATAATTACATTGTATGTAAATTGTGTATATAGACTGAAATATCAAAATCTACGGCGATAATAACACTATTGACAGTAAAATGCGGCCAAAAAAACACTAAGGTCAAATGTTTTATTATACACAATTAATAACCCTGAATGACTGTTACAAATGTTAATAAATGTCTGCAAGTGTTCTGTTAAACAAATGTTTTGGTTGCGGAGGTCGTTATTTGAATATGACAATGCTTACATGTGGTTATAGTAGCTGTAATTTGACTGCATCAACCTGTTTCAAGCTTTTAGTTACATTTATATCTCGTTTACACTGTATGTTTTTTAGAATAAAAATCTTACAATTAGTCTTGTTTGCGTCAAACGCATTTAGCTGTAACAGATTTTTTTAGGGTAGACACACATACACATTTTGACTGTCACAGCGCTTACCAGGAGATTTAGTTCATGGATTAGTCCATGTTTTTATAAAGATGATCATAAATCCACGAATTCATGGTATGAATTGTATCGTATCTTTGTTGATTGTTTAAAATTATTCAATTTTATCATGAAATCTTTAAATGGGTACATCAAAGAGTATACAATTTGGAGAAAAATCGACAATGAATTACAGATTGATATATTTTAAACGTTTTTTATTATCATTTCTGATCGAAATTGTAAAGCATATGTAGTTTTATCATGTCAAAGATTTAAAACTTTTTAAAAAGGAGTACATTGGAGTGACAAATCGATCGTATGCTAATATTTTAAAGAATCATTATAGAATTTGAAATTTTAAAATTTCAGGAAGTTATTTAAGACTTGTCAACTCTAGGTATATCTCCGCAGGTTTAATAGTAATTTAGCAGGTAGGCAAGAAATTCAATGAACATACACAGAATAACAAATTTACATACATCGATTTCACTTATCTTTTACGTACTTATAGCACAATAGACTTTTAGGTTACTGAATGCTATAAAATTTATTTTGTCCATGTCTTCAATGGAAAACTTTAAAATAACAATCCAAAGATACTAATATTAGATATAGTAAATTTAAACTATGCTGTATACGACGCATTTCAAGGAGTTTCCTCTCATCAGCAGCATTAAAACCGAAACATTTGGAAGACCAAAAACCAAACTTATTTTAAAAAAAGAAGTACTCATAACCAAAAATACCGAAATAGGAAGCCATATTTCAACTAAGGAGATATACCATGTGCGATACAAGGAATGAACCCTTAGTAATTCTATTATTTTTGAATTTTGCTAAATACTGGTAATTTCTAATAACAAATCAATGAGATCCGGAGAGACTTAGGACCCATGGCAGGAAATCCGACAATGCTAATATGTAAAAGTCGAACACATGTCACGATATCGTGGCAGATTTTTAATGGCGGAAGAAGCCTGCGAATCCGGAGAGAGCTAGGACCCAAGGCGGGAAATCTGACAATGCTGTTATATACACATCTCAACACGAGTTAACGCACAATCTCAGTGTTGTCAGATCGGTCATTATTAGTAGTGACAAAGAAGTAAAAAGACCATTCGGTCATTGCGTCCTCTTGTACAGTTTTTTACACGTTGATGTCAACACTTTCGAATTTTTACCTTCATCATATATTAAAAAGCATTGTTTCCACTTCCTCTGTATCTATGTGACATTTGTGGGTATATGCTGAGATTCATTTTACATCAATTGGCTTTGGCGACCCCAGCCAATTCTAAAACAACCCTATTGACGTTAAAAACATCTTGCAAGTACAAACTAATTAACCTTTGTTGACCAGAATTACGGTTGACATTACAGAATAGGAACTCTTCATTGATATAAGAAGGTTTTGTTTGCTCTTAGTTTTTATTTGAGTCTGTTTATTGCCTCTGTGTTGTTTTGATTTGTATCTGAATACTGATCGACACCGTGATTGTCCTGTTTAGTTTTGAACCCATTCTTCAAAAAGTTGAATTATTTTCTTCAAATATAAATTACTTAAATATGGAAGTACATGTACACTGTACTGTCAGTGATATCAAAGGATAATTGTTGAGAGAGCGCATTTATATTTAATGTTAAAAGAGCATTCCGAAGCACATTGGCTTTATCACTGTTCTTCAAATGAATTTCAATTTAAAAAAAAGGACAAATATACATGAGGAGGAATAAAAAACGTAATCCATTGGACGGACAAACCCGGGAAGATAAATGAACAACCACAACAAATAAACACAGAAAAACTAAAAAAAATGAACAACACGAACTCCTATAAAAACCAGAAGTGAACCCAGGTACCACGGAAGGGTAAGAAGTTCCTGCTCCGTATACGGCACCCGTCGTGAAATCCAACAAGTCAATCCGGTGGAAGTCACAAATCGGTGGAGCCACATGAAATGTTACGACAGTGGGAACAGGTTCAACATCATCTTAGATATTGGAACACTGTAGCGGTCAGTCACTTCGTGATGACGGCCGTAAAATTTCCTAATTGATGCCGTCAACTTATCCTGATAAAAACCTGGTTAAGAAGCTTTTATGGCAGCAGTAATCCTCTTTGTCGAAAGTCAGGGTAACTCACGCATGCTCTTGAAAATCGGATAAGCTGAGAAACGTAGACGCCATATGCTAGCGATGCTGGTATATTGCTACTCAAGAAGGGAAAATTAACAATAGGAAAGTTGAAGTCATCACGTTTGTCATAAAGTTTTGTCTTCACTTTGGTGTATCTGTAGTATCCTTAATTTCAAGCTCACTGGTGTAGATTAGATGTAGAAAGTCTTGGAATTTGTCGTTATTTAACGACAACACGTCATCTATATAACGAAAAGTGAAATTAAGGGATTGGGGTAGTTTCTTTTTGTTTTCACGTAGTAACCCTTGAATGAAGTCCACATCATATGAATACAGAAACAGATCGGCGAGGAGAGGAGCACAGTTGATTCTTATTGGAATGCCGATTAATTGTTGAAAAATTAGACCGCCAAATTCAACAAATCTAACATGTTTGTAATTTCATCTTCAGAATACTTTTTGTCAGAATCAGAGTGGTTCTTCACGAAATAAGCCTTTTCTGTACCTAGAACTAGAAATTTATACCTGCGTGTGCCATTTTTCTTGAAAAAAAAACATTGATGAACTAGCTGCTTTAAGCGATCTTTTAATTTAACATATAATTTTCAATATTTGTAAGGTTTTATTATTTGATTATTTTGATTTCCGTGCTTTTGTGTCCTTTTAAATTTTTTTAAATGTTTGTGAGATTGAATAAGTAGTATATAATTTACATATGATTTGTTTTTAACACTGAAAGCATTAAGTTCGAATAGTTTTTAAGATTGGTAATGTTGAACGTGTGACAGTGTGGATATCTATAATTTGAATAATAAGTTTTTACAATAAAGTTTATGTATTTGTTTTTATAAATTATTTTCTGCATGTAAATTTATGCATTTCTTTATTAAATGAAGTTATCACTGAAAGTGTTTGTGAATTGAAGTGGTATCTTAGATTGGTATAACTGAATTAGTTCTTTTGTTAACTTGATTAATTCAATCAAGGGTACTAGTGTGTTAGTTTTGTTGTGTCCAGTGAGGTTACATTGAATATGTTAGTTTGAATATGCTGAATAACTGGATCTGTATTAGGGCCTGGTCCCACAGACAGGTAATTTTGTGTGTCTGTGTTTGTGTGGTTTTTTTTTGTTTTTTTTTTTGTTTTTAGTCATATTTGTGTTTTTAAATATCTAACAAATTGTACAGATATACTTATTTAAAGGAATTAATTTCCTTCTCTTTTGTATTTGCTGAACAAGGTGTCATGCAGGCAAATTTTATACAATTAATAGCATTACAGCTTTGCACTATGAGAGTGATATTTCGCAGTCAAATACATATATTTCGAATATTTGTTGTTTTTCAATCTTGACGTTAAATTGCTATTTTTCATCTTAACTAGCATTGCTATTCTTCATCTTTTGTGTCCAGTGAGGTTACATTGAATATGTTAGTTTGAATATGCTGAATATGTCTTTGACTCTGTATAAAAATTCAATGTCGTGCGTTTTGCAGCAAAACCTGTGTTCACAGCTGCACAATGACATAATTGTCAGGAAAGTAGGATAGTGTTTTCCTAGCCTGTGGATCGTCAGAAAGCTTACCAGTTTGAGAATTCATAAACGTTTCAATGAAAGAAGATTGGTTTAGGAAAACATGACCAGACGTGCATGAGACGTACTAAAATAGGAACGAAAAGAAAGTCATTTCATATTCTTTAACATGGGCATGTGCTTGCAACTTTTTATTGAATCAATGTAAATTGTTGTGACAAAACTGCAACGAAACCACAAAATGTCTGTAATGAAACCGTACTCTGAAATAAGAAAAAATAATAAAACATCATACAACCACTGAATATAAAAAGTGGCTTGAACTAGTTGACAGAATTCAAACCTTCATTGGTGCATCTTTCATGTTTGTCTTGAAAGAATCATTCAGGAAAAGACAGTAAGAAATGGATCTAATTCGGAATCCACTAGTCTGATGCTTGAAATGAACGACAGAAAAATAAACATTAAGACCGGAAAATATGATATTATTACATAGTTGTTTATGTATTGTCCTTGTTATTGGTTCGAGGCTTGCTGTATTGGTCTGAGACGGAGCTGAACTCCAATACATAAGCCGAGGACCAATATCAAGGCCAATGCAGAAATTACCATGTAATTATATCTTTATTAATTAAAGGGTTTTCACAATGTATATTCTGTATATATTTTTCACTGAATCAACGCTTTGAAAATTCTTAAGAATAGTCATTCAAGGATTGGAATGAGGGTTGTGAATACTGTTACTGAATAATTTATAATCATCAATTTTGAAGCACCTTTAATCACAGACCATGTATAAATTTAAATATAATGTAAACATTTCGTAGTTTTCGTATATATTCAATGGATTACGTTTGTCTGTCCACTGGATTAAATTTGGATAAAATCGACTCGCCCTATATTGGACGGGTATAAGTCGGCCAATACAGCACAAAAATCTGTATTGGCCGCGTTTTCATATTGGCCGAGTTAATAATTCTGTGTTAAAAAGACAGGTTTAATCGTATTACAGCCAACAAGACACTAGTAAATTAATAATTTATAAGCTAAAGGTGCTTATTAGAGTTTGGCCAAAAATTATAGACTTTCAAATAAAATTTTGCCCATTTTTCTAGATATATGATGCTTGCATCTTTTACCAGTATACTCAGCTGCTATAGTTGACTAAAAATTACATTAAAAATTAGTAGCTAAGATGAATACACAGTGCTCCAGCTTGCCCTTAATTTTTCTAGTAAATGCATGGAAATTGCTGAAATAAAATCAAGCTCAATGTAATGATATACAATACTCAATGAGTACATTCTGAATTTATTTTGCACGCGATAAACATCAAAATTGCCAAAAAATTGGTTATCGCGATGGAGTGCCCTTCCAAATTGATATCGCTCTGAATTGCCCTTCAATAGCACCTTTCCATTTTCATTTTCAAGCTGGAGCACTGATACATGTTTTGTATTTATGCAATAACATAAAAATGTAACAGTATAAGGAGATATAATAATTAATACTTTCTTGATTTGAAGCGTCAATAAATCAAAATCCAATGAAATTTAAAAATTTAATAGTTGAAGCAAAGACCTGAAAATAATTTTTTTAACAAACCTTGAAAATCTAGAGCAGCTTAAATCCTGAATTGACTATTAACAGCGGATAATGATGATCTCGCTTTTTCTTTGTTCCTAAATTATGATTAAAATTAATATAGATTCTCCTTCAGGTACGAGTGAGTTATGGAATTTCTCCACCCGAGATAGTTAAATTTTCGATTTTCAACACGCGAGCCTTTAGCGAGCGTGTTAAAATCTAAAATTTAACTATTAATAATATTATAACGCATAACTCACGAGTAAATTGAAGGAGAATCTCTTTCTGCTATGATTTTCGACAAAAACGTCAAGAAAATGTCGTTGCTATGTAATTTGTTTACATAGACGTCATTTCGGGACTTCTCTAGTTCATCGTTCTAATAACTGTAGAAAAAAGGGCGGTAATTCCCACGTAGAAATTTAATCACCGGTGGTTAAAGATATTATATATTTTTTATCCCAGCGATTAAACACGTCAGGAATAGGAGAAATGTAGCTTTACGTGGAGTTTCGGATTATCTTCCTCTTTTCTCAATAGAATAATACAGGGCCTATTCTAGGATTTTGAAGACGGAGAAGTGACTTCTCCTTCCAGGATGGATTAGGGAGAAGTGGTCATTTTTTCTGGAGATGTGGACTTTAATTCACCGTATCGGTTGCGCTTTTTCTGTGTGTCTGTTTTCAATGGCATATATATAAATAAAAGTAGATTCAAATCATATATATTTTATTAGCGGCACGACAAATTTCACAGTGCCAAAGACCTTTTGGGTCTTCTTATACCAGTCAAAGCAATCTTGGCTCATAACTTTACAATACTTCTTTGACTTAACATTTTGATCAGTCTCATCTGTATTTTATCTTTTTAAGTTTGATTTTGGTGATTGAGACTGATTTTGTTTTGGGGATTGAACCCCTAACCAGTTAGCCAAAGACATAACAATGCCAAAAGCAGTTTAATTTAATTATGTTGTCAGTGTTAACAGAATTTTGAATTTGATAAACTATAAAAAATTAGGACAGTTATATACAGTTTGATTTCCTTTTGATCTACTAATTTTGAGTACTTGAGTAATTTAATTTTCACAGCTTACCATTATATTTTATTATCAAAGGATAAGTTGTCAAAACATTGTGTCATTGTAACTCGAGATTCTCATACTTAATGTCACCCAAGCCAACTTTCAATCACATAATTAACCTATTAACGGCTAATTATCTTTCATCATAGGTGTTTCCTTGTAATCCTAACTTAGAACAAAACAACAATCAGCTGATCATATACTTTGTGATTACGCAACATCGTCCTGACGCCATGCATCTTCAATTCATAACAAACGAATGAAACGATATTTCGATTTCCCTTAAACAGTTTTGAATATAAAATTCAAATAGGTTTAAAGTCCCGTTGTATTTATTTCAATCAAATATTGACAATATAAGTCGTGGGCCACTTTAAAATTCCGATTCTTGATGGCCGCCATTTTGTTTCAAAAATTTACCTGTGCTAAAAATTTCACGAGCTATCTCCCATTTACTGATATTTCGATAGCGACTTCACTTCGCCAAGAAATGAATAGGCCGGCGAGATTTAGCGATTTTGAAAATTCTTTATCGACTTAAATCGTCATTTCGCCGGCAAGATTAGGCCCTGATAATAGCTAGTCCTTGAATTATTTACCAGTGAATGACACGCTTAAAGTGTCTATTTAAAAAATATTTGAAAACAGTAAATTAAATGTAAAAATAGTTGAACTATTCGGTGGTTTAAAAGAGGCATTGTTACTAAATAACGTAGACAGTTTTGATTGATTAAAATCTATTTACTTCCTCAACGTCAGGTAGAATGAATTTGAGATTGGAATTTATTTTCTCGATTTGTATGTTGAAATATGTGCTATGCTCGGGCCAGAATCAAAATTGTGAGTACATATACATAACACCTATAAATACTAACACTGTTAAAATCATATTGGATTGAATCTTGGGGTTAACACACAATGGTTCATGTGTATATGCGTGTGGAATTGAATTTTATTTCCTCTCTGCATTTCTTTGGCAGGAATCCGATTTAGCTATTTTTTGATACATTATATGGGATGATAATGTTTTATTATCACACAGTCACAGTAAATACAGTATTTAAGTAATCGTCTTAATATTGTGACAACCACATAATGTATATATCCAGTGGATTTTCGAAGTATTATCGGAGATACAGGGTAGTCCTAAATACTAACCCAACACTGTTAAAATCAGATTTTAATACTGTCCAATATTATTTGTCCGCCTATGGCGGGACTCGAACTCACACCGTTTAGACACTTTGGCACCTATTCGCCTAGCACCATGTCGAGCGTTCTAATCCACTATATAAAAAATATAGCTTCAGTGACCGATATATATATATCGGTATTCTTTTCTTTTAATTTCTGAAAAATGGTGTACAGTAACAATAAGGGGTTCCTGAAAAGGGGCGTGACATTTACAATGGCGTATACTTTTTAAAACATAAATATCTATCATTTACTATGTATCTGGAATAGTTTGTCCTACCTTTGTTCACCAACAAAACACATAAGCAAATGTCATACCGAAAGGGAGAATCCATACTTATTATAAGACCGGTTTTGATAGTTGTGCTTATTAATTCACCATTATATCTTTAACCGGATTTCCAAAATTTTGATCTCGAGCACTGCTGATTAGTTGTCAGTCAACGAAATGGCCATAAAGTGCATCAAATTTATTTCGGTATTTTGTGATACCTTTTATTTACATGTAAGTGCGAAATTATCTTTAAGAACGACATAAATATGTTAAATCTTGCTCTGGCCTTACTCCTTATGTCATCCGAGGTAGATTTGTCTTTAAAATCTGGTGAGGCATGTCGTTAAAATCTGGCGAGGCATTGGGTTATTGTTTAAGGTTTTCGGAGTTGATCACAACTAATTAGCCGTAAATGGAAGAACTACTTTTGCATCAAATTGGTATCACAGATTAGTTGTAAACGCTCATGTTTTCAATGTACATGTAAAGGTGGGAAGAAAGTGTCTGTTAGGAAATACACCAAATAATTGATATATAACATCTATATAACATTCTAGTCCCCAGGATCGGAGTCAGTATAATATGTCTGAATGGGGTATGAACTCCTATAAAAACTAGTAGTGAACTCAGGTGCACCGGAAGTAAGCAGTTCCTGCTCCGTATATGTCACCCGTCGTGAAGTTAAACAAAGTCAATCCGGTGGTAGTCACAAATCGGTGGAGGCACATGAAATGTTACGACAGTGGTAACAGGTCCAACATCATATTAAGATATTGGAACACTGTAACGGTCAATCAATTCGTGATGACGACCGTAAATTGTTTTTACTGATGACGTCAACTTATCTCTGATAAAACCCTGATTAAAAGTCCGGTCCAGCGTGTCAGTCTTGTACAAAGCAGGGATCGTATTCATTTTCATAAAATGTTTTCGTTTTGATATGTACCTGGTTGACACTAGCGGTTTGACAACAATTCACCCATCAATCATACTTTATGTCAAATTTAATTTCATTTTGTTAATCCGTAAGAAGCATTTACAAATGATAAAGATCTTATACTACTGTTTACATAAAAATAGTATTTCACTAATAGAAACGATTAAGCTGATTCGATCTATAGCAAGTGTGGAATACATATTTTCTGATAACAATGTTTATGCGTTGTTTGGACACATTTCAAAATTTTTACCATTGGCTCAAGACCTAACATTTGGGAATCGAAAGACCACAATAAATAAGAGCATCTTTATTTCTGGCTGCACGGTATTCATTGTATATTTTATTGCAAATTTTGCGGTTTTCAGGAAAATGTGGTAAAATACTTAAAAGTTGTATTACTTTGGAGACTTTATTTACTTAGATTACTAACTATATTCTACAGCAAATTGTTTTTACAAGATATGGACAATGAATTTTTAAATAAGTCCAACTAAGTAATGGTGTCTTGGGTTTCAGTCGCTTAGATTTCGGTATCTCTGTTTGTATTAATCCTTAACTATTGTACATGAATAGTAAGTAATAGATCTATTACATATATAATAAAATTTAACAGAATGTGCATTAATTTTTCTTTTTAACAATGAAATTAGGTTAATTTAAGTGGACTTAAAGAGCTTGTTATTAAGCCATAGCAACATTCAATAATGTTTTGCATTGAAAAACAATGTATAGTTTACGCGGACCCAAAGATTGGTCAAATGAACCTGTATTAATTGATCATTGTCATCATACAAAGTTATGTTTTATCTTGGATATCTTTTTGTTTTTCAGCTAATGTGACTTTTTTCTGCGAAAATGGGACAGAAACTTCAGATCTGCAATGTACTATGAATAATGTTATCGGACTGAACGACCTAAACGTTAGAAACACAAAATGTACAACTGAGAGAAACCGTAATGCTTGTTTGGAAAGCATAAGAGGACATTTTCTGAGCAATTGTTCAAATGAAAAAACGTGTACCCTTACACAGAATATAGCTAATTTAAATGGATGTCAGCAAGAACCAAAAATGGTTATTGTTAAGTACAAGTGTGAAATACCTGAGAATCTAAAAAGTAAGATGTCGTATTTGACACTTTAATATCACCAGGTTATTGAATACTAGGAAAGAGGTTTCACAACTTTTATTTCTAGTATATTATTTTTGGTGGTTATCTTTCTTAATTGTTTTACTAATTTACTTCAAGTGTGTTGTAAGTATGCATATCCTAGACCTTTTTGTCATTTCGGTTTCGTTTAAAACGATCGCAGTTTCACGATACACATATAGTAGTTTTGAACAACCAAAAATTAATTTCAAGGACAGGTGCATAGGAAAACCTTTTATGGATTAATCTGTATCAGCTTTTATCACTTTTTTAATGCAACAACAATCAAATATGTTTGATGAGTAACGAAATTTTAGTTAATAATTTCAAAATTTAAAACAATTAAAAGGAGATTTAAATTAAACGGATACACTCTAACGTAATACTGATTTGTATGTTTCAGCTTATTTTGGAGACACATTTGATTATTTTGATGATATACAAGCATGCTCCAGTGTATTCACAAATATACAGTGTATATACTTTTGGACTATCAATATTACAAATGTAACTCTTGAACTCGATGAAATTTGTGATGACTCTGATCATATAAATTGCCAGGAAAACATCTATGATTCTTTAAGAAACAAATGCAATGGAAAGAGAAAATGTTCTACCACGATTGAAGAACCGCCATGTTTACTTCATAAGAGATTTGTAAAGATAGAATACCTATGTAAAGGTTGGTACACAGCAATTTTTAATAGAACCCCCCTCTCTCTATTTAGGCATGATAAACTGCAAGACTGACATACTCTCTATTCTCTATGAAGTTCATATTATCTCCCTTGTTAATGATATTTCGGATAAAGACAGTGAAGATGATTAAATTTCAACTGAAATATACTTGGGAAAACGCAAAATAAATTTTAATGCAAGAATTTTGCATCGAGAAGAGTAATAATTATCAATTCATTCTTCTAGGAGTCAACGTTACATACCACAACTGCATAAAGTGTGTCTCTTCCGCAAACAGAGATTTTTAGATATGTATTGGGTGTATACAAATAAAATTGAGCCCATATGATTTTAAAAAAGGACTAATATGCCTAAGGAGACATCACGAAAACATAATCCATTAGACAGACAAACCCGGGATTAGAAATAAACAACCACAAGCACAACAAATAAACACAGAAAACTAAAAAAAAAAAAATGAACAAGACGATTTCCTATAAAAACAAGGAGTGAACCCAGGTGCTCCGGAAGGGTAAGCAGTTCCTGCTCGTATACGACACCAGACGTGACGTTCAACAAAGTTAATCCGGTGGAAGTCACAAATCGGTGGAGGCACATGAAATGTTACCAAAGTGGGAACAGGTCCAACAACATCTTACATATTGGAACACCGAATGGTCAATCAATTCGTGATGACGCCGTAAAATTTTCGACACCAACTTACCAACTTATCCCTGATAAAACCTAATTAAGAGCCTTTTGTGACAGCAGTAATCCTCTTTATCGAAAGTCATGGTAACACACGCATGCCCTTGAAAATCGGATAAGCTGAGAAACGTAGACGCCATATGCAGGCGATGCTTGTATATTGCTACTCAAGAAGGGAAAGTTAACAATAGGAAAGTTGAAGTCATCAAGTTTGTCATAAAGTTTTGTCTTCAAATGTCCCCCATTGTCTATTTCAAGAAACAAATCCAAATATGAAATGGAATATCTGTAGTATCCTTAATTTCAAGCTCACTGGGGTAGTAGATGAGATGTAGATAGTCTTGGAATTTGTCGTTATTTAACGACAAAACGTCATCTATATAACGAAAAGTGTAATTAAAGGATTGGGTTAGTTTCTTTTTGTTTTCACGCTGTAGCCCTTGAATGAAGTCCGCTTCATATGAATACAGAAACAGATCGGCGAAGAGGAGCACAGTTGGTTCCCATTGGAATGCCAATTGTTTGTTGAAAAATAAGACCGCTAAATTCAACAAATATGTTGTCTATGAGAAAATCTAACATGTTTATGATTTCATCTTCGGAATACTTTTTGTCAGAATTAGAGTGGTTCTTCACGAAGCCTTTTCTCTACATAGAACTAGAAATTTATACCTACGTGTGCCATTTTTCTGGAAAAAAAACCATAGACGTTTTTGTTTGTTTGCATCATTTAATGAAAACTTATCAATTTTAGCGAATTTACAAAAGGACTGTCAATAATTGTATCTGTTTCCATGTAAATAGGCTTTGCTAATATAATCAATGTAAGAAAAATGTATTAATCTATGAAATCTCCTAAGGCACGAGATTAAAAGTTCAATGTAGGATAAAAAACTTAATTCACAGTTTTTTCACTACCCCCCCCCCCCCCCCTTAACTTAATTTGGGAAAAATTGATTGACCAATATGGGCATATCCGAAAATCGATGTCGGATAACAAAACTTGCAGCGATTTTTACCCAAATCCTGCCCCCACCCCCAAACTATTTGAATTAACTTTTGATCTCGTCCCTAAGACATTTTGAGTGTATAGTTATTTACAAATTTGCTATAGACGAAAAGGTATACTGTGCATTAAATATTTTATCAGCAATTTTAAACATTAGTAGAAATGTCATGAAATCGCCAGAAAACACTTGAAGCTGATGAAAGAAAATTTGGCCTTAAAAAAATAAGACAGTTAATCAAAATAAAAGCTTATAAAAACCTTATAAATGAGTCTTAAGAATACAAATTCTTTGACAACATATTGGTGCACATTTCGTAGATTTACTATTCATCAGTTCTTATCAAGGCCTAACATATTGTCAGCAAATTCGATATATTCAAATGTCCGAAATGGCCAAAATTGGAAACCCAAACCATGTAAATCATTTACTCTGACCTTCAAAAAGGCTAGAGAAGAATAATCTAAGGGGGTAATTTCAAAAGTGTAAATTTTAACCCGGCCATTGATTTTCAACGGTTACTTTCCCTTCACATAAAAAAGGTGTGTTGTTCTTATTTTAGATATTATGATATAATTTAATATTACATGTCATTTGATTGGTCAAAGTATTTTCGTCAATCATATCAGAGACTAAATTTTCTTTCCTACTACGTCGTCATTAAAGGGAATCCCGACGTTTTAGACGTCAAAACATCCGTTGGAATAAAATTATAAAGATAACCAGCAATTTTGTTTTCAGTCTATTCTAAATAACCTCAATGCATATGGTGCACACTTTCAAATAACCCACTACGCGTGATTAAGGTTATGTCTTCATAGACTGAAATTCTTTTACAGTCAAGCCTTAAATATATTTCAGTTGTATACATGTATTATCTTTAATTTTACTTCTTACCTTTACTTATAAGAAGATTAAAGAACAGATTATAACTTTAATTTTAGAAAGATAATGACAGAATGTCAGAATATGACTAATATTACTGTAATTTATATCATGTATATCAGTTGTTTGTTGTAAAGTATTTATTTAAAATGTTTAAAGGAAATATTTTAAATCAAATGAAATATTAAGTTAACATTCAAACGCATTGTAAAATTCAAAGAAACACTATATTTTTTAACAAAGGAAGTTTCTTCTTACATTTTTCAACTGACGATGTAACCTTCTATTTCAGGTCAAGGAACAACCGATCCTGTGTCAACAGGTAAGTATTCTCAATTGTCTCAATTTTCCGCATCACAAATTCATAAAAACTCAACATAAGACACGCATGTGGCTTTGCAGTTAATCACGATATGTCAAGACCAAATGTTAACGGCTCCACACAGGTATAAATATTTTCTGTAGGTAACGAAAAATTGTGATGCATTGTATAAAAATATATTAAACTTTACATTGGGAATGCGACGAAACGTGACAGAATTGTAGTGTTGCAGCTTGATCACTTTGATTTTTAGGCTTTCCCAGGGAAAAAAATGAACTTTGTAATTTCAGTATATCATGTATATGGGAAAGTTTTTTTCTGACAGTAACAAGTAAATATTCTTACCAATACCATGTTTAGTTGTACAAGACATAAAGGTTTTCCTGGTCTGGTTGATGTTTCTCATAGCATGACACATGGAACTTCCAATGCTATTATAGGACATTACAGTATACAGGGGGGAAATGTGGTGAAGGCAGTACATCCTACAGCTTACATCGGAATGACAATAGATTGAAAAAACCTCCTTTATTTTTAAGTGGAGGTTGCCATAGCAAAACATTGACTCTTCCATTACAGTTTATGAGAATTTCGTGAGGTCAATGCCTCAGAATTGCAACTTTGTGTACTGTTGCGCAAGGCATAAAGATTTTTTAATTACTGCATACCGTGTTTAGTTATACAAGACAAGAATCTTTTAATAATATAATGAAATAACAATCAAATATAATACATGACGTGATGTTAGAGGTAAATTAATCATAATACATAAACATTGTGGTAAAAAGAAAAAAGAAACGATGTGTTTTATCTGAATAACCTGGAGAACTGACTTTGGTTTTTTTAATTCCTATAAATGAAATTAATTTTCGTAATAAAGATTGCTTAGAAAAAGTGAAAAGCTGTCTAAATTTTAAAGTGGTTGGTCTAAGGTAAACATTTTTATCAATATGTGACTTTCTATCTTCGTTTAATACATTACATTCTGTTATGTAATGGAATTCGTCGCTAATTGTTTCCGAACAGAGATTACATAGTCTTTGATTTCTCTCGATACGTTGCCATCTACCACATTCAATTGGAAGTTTATGGTTTAAAGTTCTAAATTTTAAAAAAGTAAAAAGATCTCTATTGTCTAAATATTTTTCAAAAATTTAAATCATTTTTAAATAATTTGAAAGTATTTCCTTCGGGTGATTTTTCAATTTCTGAAAGCCAATGTTGTTTAAACTGCTGTTTTTCACATTATCTGACCATTTACATTCAACGTTATCGTCTGTATATTTCAACCATGACAATTTGTATATAAGCTGAGAACGTTTGTTTTCATTTTCTTGTAAAAGCTTCGTCTAAATGTAAGGATTCGAACTTTAATACAAATATCAAGTGGGTATTCCCAAGCTCCCCATAAAACGTAAAATTTGAAGATTTTATACGCAATAAAAGTTTTAAAAAATTTAAATGGGCACCCTCTAAAATTTCATTATTCCCAAACCCCCAGATTTCACACCAATACAACGTAACAGAACTGGTGAAACCATTTTATCAAAAAGATCAAGCTGACACTATATTGATAGGTTGTGTAGACTTCCTTTTTTCACGACTTCAAACATCGCTTTTGTGGCCTTTTGTGCTAAAAAAAATTTTTGGTTCTAATAAAAGATGAAGAATGTGAAAATATTACCCCAAGATGTGCAAAACCTATTTCTAATTCTAAATTATCATAATAAAAATTTCAGACTCCGTGGTAATCGCCCCTTTGAAAAAAAACAATTACAATGTACTTTAAATTCATTACTGATTTAATAACAATTAATAATTAGATTTATTATATAGTAATAAATATTTGTTTGTTTATTTAAATAAAAACACCCGAGAAAACGACCGTGCAATAAATCTCTGTATTTGCACGCATTTCCGGGAAAAAGCTGAGGCGTTCCGAAATCGGCATGCATATTATTGCATCCTTTGTTGTCGTCTGGAAAAACAAGATGGGGGACGCCGGTCATACAGATAATTTGACAGCGACACCAGAGTCTATGATTGATAAGCAAGTGGTCATTAGCTTTATTGATGATCAAAAGAAAAAATCAACAGTTAATTGCACGAAGCGTGACTTGAAATTATTATACAAATGACTGGTTGGAAAGAGGGAGTTGAGGTCAATCGAGAACATCCCTCACAATGAACTTGATCCTTTCTTGTCTGAATTCTGATAATATTTAAACTATATAATAAAAGGGTTATTGCATTAATATTGGTGGATATTGCCCTCGCAGTATATCATATTGCACTCGTAAACTCGTGCAATATGATATACTGCTCGGGCAATATCCACCAATATTAATGCAATAACCATATATTATTACTTAAAATTATATAAATAGACAATTTAGTCAAATAGGATAAATGAAGTATATTTAAAAGTCATTATATAATATAATACTTGAAAAATCGAGATTTACTTATATGGACAAGTTTATGTGTTTCTAAAAATCTTAATTAACTGCATTATAAATTTTAACTTAATATTAATATTACCATACATTACAATGTTTACGTAGTCTAGTACATTTGTAACAGTTATTTTGATTACGTCAAAAATATCAATATCATTTTACGAAATAGGTCACCAAGGCCAAGTAACAGCTCTTCCACCAAATCTGTTTAAGACAACAACGGCATCATCATCCGGTAAGTTCCTATTAATATATCTTGATATAATCATTGATTGTTGAATGTTATTTTTTCTCATAAAAGTATACTAAAAGTGGAAAATAAATTAATTCAGAATTCTTTTTTCAATAGAGCGAACCGATCCGACCAGCAGCTATGACCCCTTAGCTGGTTTAACAGTTAAATTGAGGAAATTTTGACCCATCTATCTAAATTACATTTTTGATGCCGATCAACAAAATTTTCACATTTCTAGCTAGCGGTCACTTTGTTGATAATCATATTGTATTGGCTTTTAAAGTGTGTTTTATGTGTCAGATCTAGAGGATCAGGATGGATAAGGGGGTTTTGGTTAAGTTTGTGTACCAAATCAGACTTTTCTCATTTTTTCTTGTTTCGAAGTTGGTTTTGTTTTATTTTATGTTTATTTTGTTTGTCTGTATAGTTCTGTCCACTGGATAGCGTTAATTGATGGTATGTCATTGTTGACATTTCTCGTCATTAATCCGTTTTGTTATTTATTATGTTTATTACATTTTGAAATGAATGTTTTTTCTTGAGTCAAGATTTCAAAATACGCGATTCTAAAAATAATAAGGGTTATTTTATCCTCTATTTGTTTCACTCATTACTGTCAAGTTTCAATTTATTAAAATCTAGCGATTTCTATCGTAGATGTATATAATAAATTAGACCATTAACAATAAGGAATTTAATTCTTACGCATTATTGAAATAAACTTAGTTTTTGCAAGTGGGCCAGGAAATGAATAAAGATCAGAGGTAAACGATCTTCCGCCATTCTTAGTCTGATTTTGTTCACTTCTGAAATTCCCATATAGAATCACTTTTAGCAGAATTGTAAATACAATGTACATTATTTGGCGCAGTTAGATCGACGGAATAACAGGAAGATCTGCAAGTCTATTTCTGATCAATTTGGAACACGAGAAGAAATCACGACACAGTCCTGTTGCCCATTTTTATATTTACATTCTGTTATCTGATGTAAAACAAATTATAAACCATTCTAATTCATCCGCGTAAAGACGACTTTTATGTCAATTTTCTCTCATAAAATAAGAGGCAAGTAACAACTACATGTATGACAACGGTTTTTGAAAGTCAACAACAGCTTGTTCAACGAGTAACTTTCTATTAATATATCTTTATACTGCAGATAAGTCGGGTTTTGACGTTAAAAATTTATTTTTGTTACATGTACAAGCATAAATAAACACATGTTACCATTTTTTTCTCTTAATTATAACTATAAAGATATAAATTTTTCGTTGCATGTATGCAAAACATACTAGGCTATAGTACCTTTTTATTTTGTATACCAGAAACACGGTATTGTAATGATATTTTCTGCGATACAAAAATATCGTAAAACATTTCTAAAATTCAAGCTGAAATATCTTCAATTTATTCCTTGTTAAATTCCTCAACTTAAACACGATTTGAATTGATACAAGAAAGGACAATAAATATGGGAGTGCAGTTAAATAGCCAGAGATAGTGTACCTGTATTGGAACTGTTGAAACCAAGACACGCAAAAAAAAAGTTTTTTACAGAAAATGTCCCAAAATTATGAGGTTCCGTTCGACCAGAATCAATCGCATATTTCACTTTTAACAATTTGGAAGAAGATCATAAAATTTGCTTTTGCTTTTCCAAACTTGCACTTTGCCATCCATGTTGTTAGGCGAAGTATAAACCTTTCTAATTTACAGATTTATTTCAATTTTTCTTTAAATTTTGAATTACTGGCCTAGTGAACTTTTCTTTGGCACTACGTTGGGGAACTAGCAGTATAAAAGTAACTCAAACAAAAGTTTAAATTGTTCAATGTTTTACATGTGTAATAATAAATTATCCATAACAACTAAATAGTGTCACTACACTGTACTAAATTGTCCATTAAATTTAATATTAGGTTCGCGTACATCGCTTATTGGTAACTGCAAAATTAAAAGTCTTAATTCGCTTATACATTTACGAATTTTCAAAGAGTTGATTCAACTAAAATTCATCAAGAATATGTATTGGCCTTGTTATTGGTCCTCGACCAGCCCTAATATTGTAGAATCTGCATGATTCATACTGATGACGTAGTCCCGCTGATATTAATGCAGTTTTCCGGCCCGGGCCAATACATATAAAGCAAGACAGGATATTCACATTCAGAGTTTAATAGATTCCTGTTCATTACGTCATAGTAAACACTACATGTCTGAAGTTTGATTTTGCAACGGTTTGGTTATAATTTTGTTCATCGGTTAAAAATAAGGTTTTAAAATGCAACAGAAATTAGTCAACAACTGGTTGTAGTTTAGCATGCTTGAACTGCATATACAGTTAGCTACAACATTCTGGCGAGATCGACTACTCCTATAAAAAAAAATAAGAATTAACTTACGGATTATGAAATAGCTTATAAAAGACGACCAGCGTATCAAATCCATTATAAAATAGAACTATGTACGGATTTGAATTTCTGAAGAAACATGTATCAAGCTGTTCTTAAGAAAACTTTGTTTTCATAAAAGTAAAAAAAAAACCTTACTTTTATTAAATAATACCGAAATGATAGTTAATCAGATTATTTAATAAAAGTTTTATGTATCTGTATGGATTCTCGGGCAGCTATTTAGGCATTTGGCCACCCTCGAATCTATACCAGACCCTATACAGAAACGATCGGTTAATAATACTGTAATATTAATTAAATGCAACATTCTTTATATTGTTTCTACAATATGGTAATTGTTTATCTACTTGTGACTTCAGTTGTTGATAACCAAGAAAAAATATTTCCTAACGTCGACATTGAATTGTAAGTATAAATACGCGCCGAATTACATCACATAATGTACTGGTGATCAAAGAGTAATATTTTTCATATCACTAATTTATCATGTTTATATCACACTATTCTATAACAATTATGCAAAAATAAAGTAGTCAGTCAGGATGTAGATAAAATAAATCAATCTTAGATAATATACAATACAATAGCTTTTATACATTTCAGATTTATCACTTACTTTAGATAATGAGGGTAGGGTGTTGGTATCGGTGATAAAAGAAAGCGCAAGGAAAACATTTGTACTTTGCAATTATAGATGGGACGATATAGATGCTGTTGTAATATGCAGATATTTGACGTCCTCATCGATAGGTGTAGCAATTAATGTGACCAGAAATAATAGTAATGAAATGCTGCCGTTTGCAGTACACTGTATTGGCAATGAAACCACCCCATTTCAGTGTGAATACGATGATATGGATTCTTGTGAAACTAAGTATGTTGCAGGTGTACGTTGTTGTAAAGGTTTGTACTATTCTTAAGCTTCTGCTGCATCTTATTATTAGATTTAAAGATTTATTTACAGACAAAGTTTGCTTAAATTCATGTCTACATCATGAAATTATTACTGAGGGAATGATTTACTGTGCAAAAGATGAATTACTTTCAATACTTATTTTTTTTATTTTAAAAAACGGCCAAATTTATATGCTAACTTTTACTGTGTTGTATTTCTGACACAGTCAGGTGCAACAATTGCCAATTCGTAAGCCTATTTGTGTTTCCAAACTTCATGATATCTTATTAGGCATCAATTGTGGACAAATTTTGTTAATATACGACTAGATGTATGACATTTATTGTAATATATACTTATTCTTTTATTAGGAAATGTAACAAATGATCATGACGATTGTTTAAATACACCAGAAAGATCTGAAATATCAACAAGTATGACGTTAACTTAATTTTTTGTGATATTTTTGTTAAAAATACATTCCAGTTTAATTTATATTGTGATTATTTTCTTGAGCCTGAAAATATGTGATAAAAAGATTATTACTCGTAATTTCCATATTTACTCTGGTATCAGCTCTTGACTGATGTTGGCCCTCAGGTTCAATGTGTGAGTCTCGAACTGAACTAATTCCAAGGCAACTATGGAAAATACCATGTGATAATCTCTAATTAGTTAATTATGACAACATGGACAACACATTTGAGATTTTTAAACATCTTCATTTAGTTTAAATAGCACTTACATAAAAAATATCGCGTCAATTTGTGATTACAAATAAATCTTTTACGTAGCCCGCTAACACGTCGATCGCCGATAAATCAATTTGTATTCATCAAAATGTGATTAAATTAAGAATGGTTTTGTTTTGGAATCGTTTAATTTCAGATTCTAGTAAGTTTTCATCAATTATGTATAGAATGATGTTTAGATTACATTTGGATAACCCTTTGAAATTTAAATGGATTTCTTATGTAAAGTCTATACTTGACGATAGTGGTCTTAGCTTCTTTTGGTATGACCAAATTCCTATACAACGTGATCTTATGAAAAATATTATTTCACAACGGCTAAAAGACCAATTTATACAGCACTGGTTTTCACAAATGCATAACTCATCGAGGGGTCAATTTTATTCCTAGTACAAAAAGGAATTCTGCATAGAAAAATTCTTGCTTAAGTTGAATTCACGTGCTAGAATTATGTTTGCAAAATTTCGACGTTCTAATATTAAATTTCCGGTAGAAACGGGCCGTTGGAATGGAACTCCAAAACAAAACAGAATTTGCCATTTATGTGGTTCTGATGTAGGAGATGAATTCCACTACCTTTTCACTTGCACCAAAAACGAAGTTATGAATATTAGAGGAAAATATATTCCTAAACATTATACTGAAAACTCCTAATTTCATTAATTATACAGACTGTTAATGAGTTGTCATGTAGAACTGTACAGAAATATAGCTTCTTTCCTGAATTCACTTGTAAGAAATTTATAGGTTCGGTTTTTGTTATTATTATTGTTCTCCTGTAAATGCACATGTGTATGTAGATGCTTGTCTTACAATACTATGTTATTGTGTCCTCGTGTACACCTGTGTGTCAGAGGTTCTAATAAAATCTGGTCTTGTCTTGTCTTGTCTTGTCTTGTCAAAGCCTCAACCTGTCAACTGATTTACAGTTGTCCCCTTAATAACAGAAAAGTTTTTTTTCTTTCAAAGGACATAATTAATATACAGGTTTATAAATAAATATCTTAGGTTATCAAATGATCATTGTTATTTTGGCAAAATACCTGTCGCTTTTGATTGATATATTTTCCTTTGTTCACATAGCTATTGCAGTTGGAACAAGCTTAGGGACGGCTATTGCAGTTGGAACAAGCTTAGGGACGATTGGCATCGTATGTATTGCTGTTCTGACCATCTTCTTTGTGCGAAGGTTAGTAAATTGCAAGACGGTTGTCAAAATTGTTTATCGTTTCATCCTTGCCAAAATAGCTACAGCTATGCAACAAATATATACTTAATTTTAATGTGATAAAATGATTATGACGTCGTATTTTCCATATTTACCCTGGTAACCGGTATTAGTTTAATTTAATTAACATTTTTGAAATTAACATTTTTCGGTTTAAGCAAGTATTTTCTCATAATTTTGAAATATAAAAATAACAGTGGCAAATATCATAAGAAATAAAATATCATAATAAAAATTTATTAAATATAGAAAGAATAACATTAGATTGATATATGATAATTTAGAATATACTGAAAATAACAATATTCCTGGCTTATCATTCTTGATAGATTTTGAAAAGGCATTTGACTCCATTTCTTGAGACTTTCTGATAAGTGTTTTGAAATTATTTAATTTTGGGGACTCTATTATTAGTTGGGTGAAGGTTTTTTACAAGAATATTAGATCTGCAGTCATACAAGGTGGTAACCTATCTGACTTCTTTAGCATTGACCGTGGTTGTCGACAAGGGGGTTCATTATCACCCTACCTTTTTATTTTATGTGCAGAGACTACTTTTAGACTGTTAGGTATGAATTTTTATGTAGACTTGAGACGGATATTAGATTTCAATTATGCAGACAGGATACTTAAGATGAAAAAACTTGCCACAACTTGGTCTGAAACGAACTTAACAGTCATTGGAAAAATAATTGTAGTGAAAACACTTATTCTTCCAGTCCTGAATTATTTATTTTTAACATTACCTAATCCTACAGATGATATTGTTAGAAAAATAAACTCTTTTTTTACTGCACTTAAATGTACATGGATTAGAAAAGTATTCAAATCAGATTGTAAATGGTTAAATATCTTATTTATAATGTTAGATAAAGAAAAACTGTTTAATTTTGGAAATAATTATACTACAAAAATATTGGCAACTATTAAAAATAAATTTTGGTATGATGTATTCAACGCATGGCAATTATTTATCGATAAAGAGAACAATACAAATTGGGAATTTTTATTATCAACGCCAATTTGGATGAATAAGAATATTCTTATTGATAATAAAATTGGGGAATAGTTTAAGAAGGGTATAGTTTTTGTCAATGATTTAATTAGTGAGAGTGGAAAATATCTCTCTGTTCAAGAAATACAGGAAAAAATTTACATTTCAGTAAATATTATGATGTATAATAGTGTGATATCAGCACTATCTAGATTAGCGAGATTATATTCACCTGAGGATTATAACATTCTATATCCCTTTGTTCCATCATTTATACAAACTTTTACCAAAAGATCAAATGGAACTAGAGATATGTATCAGATATTTATACAGAATATCATTCCAAGTGGACGGAAAAAGTGGGGAGAACTTTTAGAATTTAATGAAAACGAATGGAGAGAAATTTTCAAACTTCCTTTTTTAGTTACAAAAAATACAAAGCTACAATTGGTACGGTTTAGAATTAACCACCGTATTATAGCAAGAAATCAATTTCTATTTAAGAAAAAAAAATAGATAATTCAGTTTGTACTTTTTGCCAAGATGATATAGAAACAGTAGAACATTTATTCTGGAATTGTGAAGTTGTACAAAATTTTATTGAAGAGATAGACTCCTGGCTTCTAGCATTCTTTTCAGTAAAAATAGTTTCCTTTTCGGTGACATTTCAAACAGTTGTAAAGGAGAAGCCACAAATTTGATTTTTCTGTGTCTTAAACAATATATTTATAATACTTTTTTAAAAAGTGCTCACCCTATCTGCGGCTAAGAGGGTATTGAAAGATTTGTACTATTTAGAGAATTGTATTGCTGTTAAAAACAAACAAATTGCTTATTTTGACACACAGTGGAAGAAATTTAATTTTTTTATGCCTGTATGACTTGACAATTCATGTAGTACAGCTGTTTATCCTTTTTTGTAAATAATGTGATAGAACATAGAACTTTTAAGCTTATATGACAATCCATCAGACGGACATCTTTTCATTCCATTTTAGCTTTTTAGAAGGGGGAGGGGGTGTTAATTTTGGTTTTTTTATTTCGGGGGGGGGGGGGGGGGGGGGGGGGTTGGCAAAATAAACTCTTATTATACATTTTTTTAAACCTTTGTATAATTTCTGTTCGCTTGTCTCAAAGAGTTTAATTATGGTCGAAACCATTAGATTGATTTGCTCTCATCACTCCCTTTGAAAATTCTATCATATTATATGCTCTTATGAAAGTATTTTTCAAGTTTGTTATTGATAATGGAAAATGAACTAACATTTACTAACAGCTAGAAATGTATATATGGATATTTATCATTATGCTACTAATGTTTACGAGGCCGGGATAAGGTACGGATACTTGATGTTTTTAAACTAACAAATGTACAGATTTCCAAAAAAAAATACATAAACATTTTAATGTTGAAATTTCACACACAAATCGGCAGAGATTCCTTCTTGTATCGAATTCCCAAAATAAATTAACATCAGCTAGTTACTACATCATCGATTTCATATACCTTCTTTCCTTCATACATGTACATTGCTAAATGAAATTCCAGAGAAGAAAAAAAATCAATTTATTGCGAGCAATAACAAAATGGGCCCTAAAAGGCAGTCAAAAAAAAAAGAGTTAAATTGTTGCCTAAATTGACCTCATACATTGATTTGCTACAATAGTGAAAATCAACCTTCCTGAAAAAGAATCAATTATAACGGAATAAGTTTATAATTATACCACGCGTTGAATATGAATTTCTTAATGTGGATTAACATTTGTTTCATTTTAGATCACAAAGGTGTAAAAGTAAAACACCCAGTATACCAACTAAAACTGATAATAATTATCTTGGGCATCAGACTATTGCGCTTGTGGTTGGAGATTTGAATGTGTATAGCCATTCTGTAGATGACACATATGACTCATCCGAACATGAAAAGAAACCTGAAAGGATGGATTGTAACTATGACCATTTCTTTGCTCCAAAAACGGATGATGATTACGACCTTACAACGAGAACATAATACATTTTTGATAGATGGTCAAGTCCTTGACAAAAAGAAAAAATATTAACTGTTTGGTCATTTTCCGTTTGTCCAGCTATGTTGAAACTATTGGGTTATTAATGCATTTAATTTCTAAAACAAACTTAATGTACATTGATTAACGAGTGAAATAGTACTAAAAACATTTTACTAATGAATCAAAATTATTTTCACCTAACGAAGTTACAATTCAAAACCATCCACATCAACATGAAAAATTACTGCCTCTAATTCTTTGATTAATTTTTTTTTTTAATTTTTCAGTGTGATAAGTAAAAGTATTGAGAATAAATAATCTAAGAATTCAAATTACCGAATACAGTATTTGTCGAGGACATTTATTTTTTGTTTCTTTCACCTTCATATCTAGTTTGGTGCCAGGTTATAATAGCTGCCTGAAAGCCATTGTAATCTAAAATTATATATATTTATATTAAAAAAAAACGAAATTCAAAATTGTCTGATGACAGAACATTTTATGAGGTAGATACTCCTTTGTTTCCGTAATTTCAAAATTTTATACATGTTTATATTTACAAAGCTTTTAACAAACCCTTAAAAACTTCCTCCCACAGGTCATGGTTAAATGATATAACAAATAAGTTAAAAAAAACACTTTGTATCTTCCTCAATTTTACAAATCATGAAATCCTAAACACAGACATACTTTACTATTTTGGTTTAGGAGTGAAAATATGTTTATGGTACACGTATTTAACTATTTACTGAATTAATATTCTGTTCTAATAAAAAATTACAAAATATGATACAATAAATTCTCAAAATTTTTTTTATGTCTGCAACTTATTTTCATGAAAAATTAAAGAGCATCATATCTACTATATAAGAATCAATGTCTCCTATAAATCATAATAAAACAAATGGCAAGACTATATGAAATGTGTTCCAAAACAATACTGACATAACTTTCATTTT
Organism: Mytilisepta virgata; assembly: GCA_028015205.1. Taxonomy (NCBI): domain Eukaryota; kingdom Metazoa; phylum Mollusca; class Bivalvia; order Mytilida; family Mytilidae; genus Mytilisepta; species Mytilisepta virgata. Next base: position 77,459,279 of record CM051521.1, read on the forward strand.
AATATCGACTTGAGCGAGAGGACATAAAAAATGTTTGATAGACAAATATTACAAATATATATAATGTTTAAATGTAATGTATACACGTATTTAAACTTCTAAAAAACCTATCTAATATACCTTCTTAAAGATCAAAACTTTTTAGGACAACCGCAAATTACATTGGTTGGGCTTTGTCCTACATGTAGCTATGGAACTTTTGAAAAAAAAAATTATATACATCATTTGTTCTGTATAAAGCTCCTAAAAGGTTTTGAAAATGTTTAAATCATTATAGAATTAATTTATACATTAGAACCCTCACACCAAATGAGTCTGACATTTGTGCAAGTTCGAATCACCTGTTGAGTCCTTAGCGCCAAATAGAACTGATATTAATTATTTCTTAATTATCCATATCATGGTAATAGTTTTATGTACAAATAGTTGGCATTTTAATGTTCATCTGTGCGTTAAATATTAACCATAGAATGCTAATATTTTCAGTATACAATTAGTTTATACAACAGCATTTTTTTTTAATTGTGCGTAATATATAATTCATAGTGATTATTTTTTTTCATAAATATTTAACGTATGTGCATGTATATTTCACGGATTTTGATAAGGCTTCAGATCATCTAATGTCCCTCCTATTTGATTATTTCTAAAATAGTTTTCTTTAAAAAAAAAAAGGCGCATTTGATACAAGGACAGGATATCAAGGTGAAAAGAATTATATTAATTTGTTTCTTTATCTTTTTCGGAAAGAAAAACAATTATTTGTAATTGAATAAAATGTTAGATAATATTCAATATCGTTGTACGGATTTCTTTGATAAAGATCCTGTCATATCAAAAAAGTCCATCTAAAGTTGAAAACAACTCTCTCCATCATTCTTCCAATATGTCTCTATTCAACTTAGGTTTAAGCAGAAAAAAATTAGCTTTCACTCTGAAACAAGATACATCAAATATGTTTTAAAAAAAATAACACATCAGTACATACATGTATTCTTTTTCACTTTTGGTAGTTCAAGTTAATTACTGTTAATTCTCTTTTTAAAATGGTAAATCAGGGTAAGCTTAGTTTTGAAATTACATGCAAAGTTAGTGCATATTATGTTGTATGCCCAGATCAACAGATGTTTGCATATTCGTACTTATTCAAAATCATAAAAACTGTACATGCCCAAATCAGCACAAAAGGGTAAAGCAAGGTACGCTTAGTTCTACAATAATATGTACATTTTTACTGTTAGTGAAACAGGGGGTAGGTTTACCATATACTGTGTTTTATGCCCAGATCAACAGATTTTTTGTATATTCGTGCTTATTCAAAATCATGCAGAAATGTGCATACCCTAATCAGCACAAAATGGTTAATCGGGGAATCCTTAATTCTACAATTTTTGCACAAGTCTTTGTGGAACTGGTGGGATTTGTTCCATATAATGCATGCTCAGATCAACAGATTTTGGTATATATATGCATGTCCTAATCTGCACAAAATGGTAAATAGGGACATGCCTAGTTCTACAATTATATACACACGTCAATGTGGAACTGGTGGTATTTTAATTATATAATGTATGAACATCAGAAGATTTTTGTATAAATGTGCATGTCCTAATCTGCACAAAATGGTAAATAGGGACATTCCTTGTTCTACAATTATATACACAAGTCAATGTGGAACTGGTGGTATTTTAATTTTATAATGTATGAACATCAGAAGATTTTTGTATACTTGTGCTTATTCAAAATTATGCAGAACAGTGCATGCCAATTCAGTAAAAAATGGTAAATCTGGGCATGCCCAGTTCTACAATTGTATCCACCCATTCTATCTATAAATTCTTCATTTTCCACTTCTGCAGAAATGGAAATTCTAAAACCGTATTTCATATCTACATATGGTGTATGACGATAATGTAACCAAATAGAATGCATACATTGACAAATCAAATAGTCGTTTATGTCATAACTTTAAATAGGCTTTTTTCGGAAAAAAATTAATCCTATGCGCATTATGTTTATAAAATTAAAGTTCTAAAATCTTCGTGCGCATACTCAGGGTATATGCAATCATTCTATGTAAAGTTAAAACCCCTGACCTCAAAATTGAACAAGTTAATGTCAGTAGCAAGTGTGACAGAGGGACAGAGACAATGGCAATATCATCTAACTTTCTTCGAAAGTGCGGGATAATTACCTGGTTGCATTGACTTTCTCATTTCCCAAAAACAAATAATCAGGCAGAATTACGGTAGAATTACTTAAGTAGTCCTTCGTTTTTTGTATGTGTACATGTACATGTAAATTAACCATAATCCATGCATGGATTCAGTGACGGTAAATTTTAGGATATTATATCTACATGAAATGCTATGAAACGCATTTTCTTTCTTTTTATCAATTTTTTTTTGTAATGTATTTCTAAAGGTCCCTTCTACTTTTAGTTGTGAGATACAAGCATCATCTGACTATGAAAGGCACACTTCAAACTATTAAAACATCAAAGTTATATGTCTACGATATCACGGCTGCCATAAAATCAGGACAATTTGTTTCTTGGGTCTATTTGAGCATTTTTGAATGAATCTTCATCCAAGATAAGACAAGAATTTACGCCCGTTGAACATTGCAAATCATTAATTCTCCTGATTCAGGCAAAACAAAAACGTATTACAGTAAATACCATTCTCTATAACAGATCTAGAGATTAAAATATCTAAAATGTTCATTACTTAGATGTAGATGAAAACATGTATGAAACTTGTACTGACCTAGAAATAGTCAAACATTGAGCATTGCTGCAAATAACTTAGTGGGGACATTTTGGAAACGCCGCTATTATACTCACATCACTGTCCCTTTTCAACAAATGAAAATGAAGAAACAGTCGTTTGAAATTAAGATCACACTAACACATAAAAGACTAAATAGCCTACAGATTTATAACAAATTCCCTACCTTTGAAAACTAGGCAGTAATCCTCTAATTCATACCACCTTGTTTGGTACTTAAATTAATTTCTTTATTTCAAAAAAAATATTTATCCATAACCAATTGTTTTCGGAGGGTTGTTGGCTCATTTACGCATCCTCTATATCCTTCATTTCTATTTTTATACATTTGTCATTGCTTAATTTCTTGTTCTTTCCAATTAATATAATCGGATGTCGTACTAACATATACATGTATCGACAACTTTTATTTCATTTTCAATACGTCATTTACAAATGTATTTAGAATAAAAATTACTCTTTTCATATAGATACTTCAGATTTCATTAAATGGCAGTTCAGAATAAATATCTTTAAACAAAAAGGCATTTCCTTTAAAAGTTAAATGAGGTATTTCCTGACCCGTTTAATATAGTGTTTGAATAACAAAAAGATGTATGTTCGTAATATAACTTCCTTTCCCGCTTCATCATGAACCAACAATGAGGAAGTATTTAGGATAAGATAGACATGGTGAATATTTTCAACGTCCTCGCTTATTTGCCTTTGTATTTTATAATTGCATCGCAGACTAAAACCAAGAGTGAGTATAATTTAATAACTTTTTTTTTAATTCAAGCCTTCTACGGTAGAAGGAAAGACTCTTAGACGGATATTTTTTTCTTTGTTTCAATTCTGCAATGGTACATGTGTATTCCGTAGGTTTTAGATCTTATCTTGTAACCGGGTATATTTACATCACTGAAAAAATTCTTTTGAGATCATTTTTTAAACTTAACTGAGCTAGAGGTCCTCTAAATGTTTGAAAAGAAAACAGGTTACCATGGTATTCCACACTTATCAATCACAAAATCCTTAACCCATGAAAAATGTCACAAACAGTTACTAATTTGTTTGTCTCTAAATATACAAAGTGGTTAATAAATACCTGATACTTTCACTCATAACATGTACAAGATAACTTCGGATGTTCACAGGTAAAACCTTTACCTGTGAAATTTTTTATTCCAACCTTTGAAACTGAAACTTATCAAATGTATTATGTAAAAAGCGGAATTTGTTTAACTCTCAAACACAGGACGTTGTTTTGTTTTGGTCATTTAAAGTTGGTAATTATAGTCCCTAGAATGTTTAATGGTACCAGTACTAAATGCTTAGAACTAATGATGCGTAAGACTACAATGATAATCTGTTCTCGTTAGTTGAAATAAGCTCCAACTCAAAAGTTCCCATTTGATTTATTGCTCATTGTTGTTTCAACTCGAAGACAAGTGTGAATTTTGAAATGTATTTGCAATAGGAAGTGTTTAACTTCATTAGATTTAAGATCCGCTCCGGAATGGTAAGCAGTTTCTGCTCCGTATACGGCACCCGTCGTGAAGTTCAACAAAGTCAATCCGGTGGTAGTCACAAATCGGTAGAGGTACATGAAATGTAACGACAGTGGGAACAGGTCCAACATCAACACTGTTACGGTCAATCAATTCGCGACGACGACCGTAAAATTTCCTAAGTTATGACTTAGATACATTTTTGTATCCTATCCGGATTTTGTCTTACGTGTTAACAAGATTAGAAATATTTCTCTCAGGGAGCACAATATTACATGTACCGATCGTTTTAAATATTAAATTTTTTTTTTGAGCATTTAAAAAATTTATTCAATTTTCAGGTGAGAGTGCATGGTGCTCTACATCCTCCAATGTAGCTACCCTGTGGCCGTATAGTATATGTTTGCTGCCTTGTCTCGCTTTGGATTTTGGTCTTGTTGAATTTACCCACTGTCTTATCACTGTAGGACCTTAGATACGCACTTTTGTGATAACTCATTGCCAATGACATTGAAAGAGATTTTATTCGAAGATAATCCTAACATTCATGATACCATGTTATAATTTGTTTTTGCAGGAGAAATTGAACTTTGTGAAGAGGATCAGATAAAAAATATCAGCTTAAATTGTTCCCAAGACACAGTTATTTCCGTAGAAAATGCCTGGTACATGAAAACATGCGAAAATGTTCGAACTATTTTAGATACAAAATGCATTGGATCAAACAGCTGTAATCTGTCATCTGCAATCTTTTTGGAAAAGGGGTGCGAAAGAATCCCGCGATTTTTAAGAATAAAGTATAGATGCTGTAGTAAGTTCTTTTTACATATAAGCATCTTAAATGTGTACATGCACACAAATGATACACTTTTTAAATTTCTTTGCCTTTTCGATTGTAGATATAAAATATCAGTGTTCAATTAATTCAGTAATCAGAAGAAATTGCAACGCCTTCTAATAAAAATTCCAAGGAATATGGCCTGAAGTAGAAGAAATATCAACAAAAAAACTATTAGAAATTGCATCTAGTATCTCGAAACATAAAAAATAAATGATTCCATAGAAGTATATACGTAAATCTTGTAAGATTTCTTTCGGTCTTATAACGTTTATCATTTCATATAGGGGCCTCGGTGGCCGAGTGGTCTAGGTAGTTCGTCATGACTACTAATGATCACTAGCCTGTCAACGCTGGGGCTGTGTGTTCGAATCTCACCTATGGCGGGGGGAGGGGGTATGTTTTCCAGTGTAACGTCCTCGTACGTCCATATTTACAAAAAACATTGTGCCAATAAACTTCAAAATTCTTGACGAATATCTACAAAAGAATATCGAATTTACAAAACGAAGATCGAAATTGAAAGTCAAGATAAATTCACGAGAATGCGACATAACAGACAAATATTACATTGGTACAGGTTTAACTAAATGTTAAAGAATTAAACTAGAAATTGTGTCTGTAAGACACGGATGCCCCGCCTAAAATGCAGGTCATCATGTATGAAGGCTCAGTAATATCCAAGGCACATCCACTAATGAAGTTTCGTTGATACACTATGCTTAGTTCCAAAGAAATGAACCTAAACGCAAAACTTAACCAGAGTCGCTCAAGCGTAAAATGTAGGTCATAATGACCCAATTATTGTATGACTGCTCATTTCTACCCAAGGCACATCCACTGATGAAGTTTCATTGATACACTATGCTTAGTTCCAAAGAAATGAACCAAAACGCAAAACTTAACTAGAGTCGCTCAAGCATAAAATATATGTCATGATGACCCAATTAATTGTGTAACTGCTCAGTACTACATAAGACATATCCAATGTTGAAATTTCATTGATACAATATGCTTAGTTCCAAAGAAATGAACCTAAATGCCAAACTTCACAAGATTCGCTTAAGCATAAAATGTAGGTCATAATGACCAAATTATTGGATGACTGCTCAGTACTACCAATGGCACATCCACTGATGAAGTTTTATTGATACACTATGCTTACATTGTAATTCCAAAGAAATGAGCCTAAACGCAAAAATTAACCAAAGTCAATGAAGCATGAAATGTAGGTCATAGCGACCCAAGTGTTGCTGAACTGTGTTGTACTATACACGAGAACTGTAGTTGTGAAATAACATTGATATATTACTATAGGTTTCTGAGAAATGAACCTAAACGCAAAACTTAACCAAAGTCACTGAAGCAGGAAATGTAGGTCATAGCGACCCAAGTATTGCTGAACTGTGTTGTACTATACATGAGGACTGTAGTGGTGAAATATCATTGATATATTACTATAGGTTTCTGAGAAATGGAGCTAAACGCAAAACAACCGAATCGGGACATAACGTCGTACGTACGTACGGACAAGGGTAAATCTATATGTCCCAGCTACATTCGTGGCGGTGCATAAAAAAAAAACATAAAATAAACACAATTATATAACAGAAACTAAAGCACTGTCAATATAAACTGTCACAGATTCTACATAAAAATTCCTTGCATTTGTTAAGAAAGACAAGGAAACTTTTCTCACAATTTAACTTACCAGTTCATGTCACAAAAATTGCTATCACAAAATTCAGCGCACATGGTACTGCACATATATTTATTGTATGATCACCATGCTGTAAAACTTTACCCAAAAAATCAAAATAATTCAAGGGGGCGCATTTATCCGAAACTTAAACTAATTAGTGGCGTCTTTCCTTAGTAAAGTGAAATTCTCTACACCGGCCTACTATTGGACGGGGTGACCTCAATATTGAAAATCTAAAGTCAGACAAGAGTTATTTCCCTTTCATATGTATTTTTTTTTCTTATTGGATTTGAAGGTATAATGTAATTAGTACAACGCGTATATTTTCAACTGACTCTTCTAAATTGTACATGTAATATATTCATAAAATGTTTATACAATTAAAGATTGTATACTGAACAGCAATTGAGACGTCGCATTTTTCAAAAGTCGTTTAAATATCGAAATAACCAAAGACAATATTTCTAGTTAAAAGATATGTGTTGATTAACATACAACTTAAACAGTAGTCACATTTAAATGGGTATTCCGAATGAATCATTCATGTACATTTTAAAACAAATTGGCAGCGACTTAGTCTTCGCTTTTCAGAGTTTTCACTGTTTATCCAGCTCCGTTAACGACACCCGTCACATTAGAAGTGATGAACATCTGGTGAGGTATCCAGAGAGACGCAACTGAAGTTATCTTGTCTCCTAAGAATCAAGCAGTGAACATAATACTTTCTTAGAAGTTTTTGTGACAATAACCTCGCTCTGCCGAAAAAAAAATCGTCGTACATATCACATGCATGGCGGTAACGAAAATTTAACTATGAAATGTGCACACAATAGGCTTGAGATCGTGGTATGTTACTGCTAAGAAAGGGGAAGTTCACTTTTGGAAATCTAAAATTATCACGCTGTCAAGTTTTATTTCAATCTCCTATTATCGTCTAGTTTGTACAAATAAAAGTCTAGATGCGAGTAATTTTCAAAAATAATGTCCACTATCTCAAAACGGATAGTTTCAATATTGCCCTAAATAAAAATAACAAGTTACCAGACAGGGAGGGCTAAATTTATATTCTCCGCTTTGGTATTTACATTCAATGTCATAATTAAGCTGGTAAGAAACCAGGATTTCGGAGTATAGGAAAGTATTATAATTCACAAGTGAACAGAAAAGTCATATTTCACTCTAAACAGTGACGTTACAATAGCCGTTATAAAAAATTAAACAAAAGTCCACACACTGTTACACAAATAGATAATCATGATTGTATTTTTAGGCATGTTTGGTATTAGAATTTCAAGATTAGTTATACTAAATTATCTTTTTTTGTTCGCAGGTATATTTATCAGTTGGTTTGACTACGATGCTACTGCTGGAGAATATGCAAGTGAACTAGATGAAGTTTCGTGCCTTATCACTTATAAGATTCATATTCAAAGTGTAGATATCAGCTACGATGAATTATGCACCAATAAATCTAAAGATGAAAAGGATGCGAACTGTTCCAGGAAAAGGTTACAGTCTTTGTGTAACGGCAAAAGACGATGCAGACGTGTTCCGTCGCACGACTCGTGCTTGTTTCATCGTCACTCGGCAAGAATAAAATATTCATGCGTCGGTAAATAATTAGAAGCAGTGACCAAAAACGTTATAAAACACAAATTATTTAATACTCTTGCAAATAAATCGAGTTTTTTTTTAGCAGAAAGGTATATTCACAATTATATTATTTTTATGCAAAATGTTAGAATTGATAAAACAAAATTCCAATAGAATTTGGATTCACGTTCTCTACACTTAAGGCAATAAATGTTTAATAATTTTACAAGAATGTCACAAACAGTAATGGTTATCTCATTATTATCTGATTTGGCTTTATAGAATAGTAGAAATATAAATCTTCACTCTATTTTGCAATTTGTCATAATTATCGTTTTTTCCAATGTTCCCTGTGTTGGAACGAGCTACTGCAAGCACATTTAGCTAAAACAAATTGTAGTGAAACAATATAACGAAGATATTTTTGCTTTTAAAAAATATACAAATAGCCATCGATAATTAATTTCGAATGTCGCACATTGTTTTTGTTTTGTTTTTTTTTAAAGCTGAACGGGAAACTGGATGTCGGAAGTCAGAATTGATTGAGAAATCAAAACAAAATTGAATTTCTTTCCTTACTACTTTAAGCTCACCTGGCCTTAAAGGCCATGTGGGCTATTGCCATCACTTGGCGTCGTCGTCGTGAGCCAATTGGGACCAATCTTTAGTGCAATGGTCCTTTGGTGCCCCCTTCAAAAAAGTGTGTCCGGCACCCTCGACTTCTAACATACATGGCTGATTTGACTAAACATAGAAAAAAGGGGGGTGAATTTTAAACACTTTCTTCTATGTAACTACATGGCCAAATGGAACCAGACTTGGCAGCAATGGTGTTTAGATGGTCCTATTTCAGAATTGGGTCCGATGACCCGGACGATCAACCAAGATGGCCGCCACATCCTAACTTAGTTTAGCATAGGACTCTATGAGAAATTAATTTAAAAATCTCTTGTTTGAAACAACTGAGCAAATTGGAACCAAACTTAGCAGCAATGGTCCTTAGATGGTCCTTTTTCAGAATTATGTCCGATGACTCGGACTGTCAACCAAGATGGCCTCCACAGCCGAACATAGTTTAACATAGGACCTAATTGGAAAATTCATTAAACAATCTTGGCTGAAACTACTGAGCCAATTGGAAATTTATCCTTAGATGGTACTCTTTCAGAATTGTGTTGAATGACCCGGACTGTCAACCAAGATGGCCTCCACAATTGAAAATAGTTTAACATTGGGCCCTATTGGAAAATTCATTAATAAATCTTCTTTTCTGTAACCACGAAGTCAATTGGAACCATACCCAGCAGAAATGGTTTATAGGCGGTCCTCTTTCAGAATTATGTCTGATGACCCGGAATGTAAACAAAAATGGCCGCCACAGTTGAACTTAATTTAACATAGGACACATTAAATAATCTTCTTTTATATGTAACCACTGAGTCAATTGTAACCAGACTTGGCACAAATGGTCCTTAGATGGTCCTCTTTCGGAATTGTGTCTGATGACCCAGACGATCGACCACGTTGGCCGCCACAGCCCAAGTTAGTTGAATATAGGACCCTATGGGAAATTCATTTAAAAATCTTCTTGTCTGAAACAACTGAGCCAATCTTTCAGAATTGTGTCCGATAACCCGGACTGTCCACCAAGATGGCCGCAACGGCTGAACATAGTTTAACATTGGACCCTATGGGAGAATTCATTTAAAAAATCTTCGTCTGAATCTACTGAGCCAATTGGAACCAAACTTAGCAGCAATAGTCCTTAAATGGTTCTATTTCAAAATTGTGTCCGATGATCAGGACTGTCAAACAAGATGCCCGCCACAGCCTAATGTACTTTAACATTGGACCCTATCGGAAATATCTTTTAAAATAATCTTCTTTTATATGTAACCACTGAGTCAATTGTAACCAGACTTGGCACAAATGGTCCTTAGATGGTCCTCTTTCGGAATTGTGTCTGATGACCCAGACGATCGACCATGTTGGCCGCCACAGCCCAAGTTAGTTGAATATAGGACCCTATGGGAAATTCATTTAAAAATCTTCTTGTCTAAAACTACAAAGCCAATTGGAACCAAATTTGGCAGAAATGATTCATAGGTGGTCCTCTTTCCGAATTATGTCCAATGACCAAGAATGTCAACCACGATGGCCGCCACAGCCGAACTTTGTTATACATAGTACCCTAAGGGAAAATTCATTTTAAAATATTCTTATCTGAGACCAGTTGGCCAATTTGGACCAGACTTCGCAGCAATGGTCATTAGATGGTCCCCTTTAAGAAATGTGTTCGCTTACCTGGCCTGTCAATCAAGATGGCCACCAAAGCTTAACTTAGTTTAACAATGAACCCTATGGGAAAATTAAATTTGCAGATCATAATACCTTAAACTTGGCCATTTGGAACAAGACTAATGGCAGCAATGGTCCTCTTTCATAATTGTGTTTTATAACATTAAATGTCAACTAAGATGGCCACCACACCCTAACTTTGTTTAACATTGTACCTAAGAAAACCAGCAAAGATAACTGCTACACATAAATTTTCAGTTCTGCTGAAGGTGGACAAGTCAAGTCCAGGTGAGCGATACCGGCTCTTGAGAGCCTCTATTTATATTCCAGTTTACCCTTTTTCACTACTTCCACAATAACATTTTCTAATAATCCTTATCGCACTTTAAATTTTAAACTATATATTTTAGACTCAGTTGATCCATACATCAGTACTACTGGACCAACAGCTATAATCACATCGGAGGACACCGACTTAGGTACATACACACACTTCTGAGATATAACATCACACAGACTGACGTTTTTATAAACACTGAACAAAGTATTTAACTAAGTATCAACCGAATGAAAATTGTATGATAATTGCAGTATACAATTACGGCGGAAAAGCATATTTTTTATGACTACACTTCATATAGCAGACATTTTTTCGATTGTTTAACATTACAATGAAGCTTAAAAAAATAGTTTTTGTGGCAAGATATTAATTCAGCATATGTCTAGAAAAGTTTATAATGTTTTTTTACATTTCCATTGACATCGTAATTAAATATTAATAATTTATACTGAAAAATTATGTCACATTTTATTGAGACTGATTGACCACATGCGTTGTATTTTGGAAAGATTGATTATTTCAGCCTCTTGATTTTGATTTTTGTTTTAAGTCATACAAAACAAGGTTATAAGTACAATTTGTATATTAGAGGAATTTAATTCGGGTTTCGTTTGGCGACGATTCGAAAATGTTTTTTTTTCTATTTTAAAGCTATTTTTTAATGTTTGTTTTTAGATAAGAATGTGGTCACTGAATCCTCCTCCAACCTTACAACGTCAAGTAAGCATGGTCTATTTATTAGTTGGGTGCTAAAATATTGGTTTATATTGTTTCGAGAACACACCAAAGGGCCAAAATCGTTATAGTTTTTTATTGAAATTATTTATTTGTATGTTACATGTAGCTACAATATTTTTAATATACTATAATAACTTATTACGGAAGCTTATTCGTGCCACTTTTTGAAAAAAAAAAATTGATGCGTTTACACGCAAAACATTGCGAATATATGCGAACGTTGTTGCGTTTAAACACAAAGGCATACGTTTTGCGTTTATACGCAGTCTTTTGCGAATAGTTGCAATCATTGCGAATATTCACAATTTTTGCGAATAATCACAATAATTTTTTCCAAAATAACGTAAAAAATTGAAAATAAATGCAAAAAATGCTGCTTTTAATTCCAAAAGTATTGCGAATAACAGGTAGAATAAAAAAAAATAGAAACTTTATACATTGAGATATACACTTTTTGCCTTGAAACAGTGACTTATTTCCTTAAGATATCATCTCGTTCCTTGGAGATATTTCTCGTTTTCGTCTCGAAAAATTCCATAACTCACGAGTAAATTGAAGGAGAATCTGTTTCTCCTATAATTTTCGACAAAAACCTCAAGAAAATGTCGTTGCTATGTAGTTTGTTTACATAGACGTCATTTCGGGACTTCTCTGGTTTATCGTTCCATTAACTATAGAAAAAAAACGGCAGTAATTCCCACGTAGAAATTGAATCACCGGGAAGTGGTTAAAAATATTATGTATTTTTATCGCACCGATTAAACACGGCAAGAATAGGAGAAATGTTGTTAAACCAAGGCTCGAGATTTGAAGGTTTAACTGTCTCAATTTGTTTTAGGTTCGCTGGTAGATTTTATTAACCCCTGTATGAATGTGACTTTTATATATCCTCTGGGTACATTCAATTAAAATAATTATATATCCAATTTGCTACTACAAGTTTTTTTCCCTCTCATAACAGGAAATGTCCATTCAGAGAGACTTATACTTAATGTTCTTTCAATCAACCGGTAAAAATACAAAAACTAAGAAGTACGTAAAATAACTTACCTTTGATCCCGATTTCAGGGGGTCTTGAACCTAGTGTTCATATTGCTGAAGACGGGGTTGTAATTGTGTTTGAGCCTAACAGAAACAAAAACTTTACAGTATGTAGTATCGATTGGGATGATACAGACGCCGATGTCTTATGTAAACACCTTAATTCACTTTGGTCTGGGACTGCATCAAGTCTGGAACAGACTAGGAATTATACCGTGATTCCATTCAGCGTCAATTGCGATGGATCCGAATCAAGTCCATTTGAGTGCAACTATACAGTACTTGAAAACAATACGTGTAACTCACTGAATGTTGCCGGAGTATCTTGTTGTAAACGTAGGTATACCTAAATCAAAATTTTAAAACGTTGCAAATCAATCCAATAACCGAAAACAGTTTAGAATTTGTTTTAAATGAGACGACTTGAGAAACTACGCTCAGTTATTTCACATTTCCCTATATACTTTTCCAAAGACATCTCATTATTCTAATGCTTTCAGATTGGGCTTAAAAAATTATTATTTTATTAGGTGGAAAAAGCAGTGTTTTGGCAAATTAAGTCATTTAAGTTTGGTAAATGTACGTGTATTTATTAGTTAGATGCTGAAAAATGTTGTTTCTTTTTAGATGGAGACGATAAATGCACGTTTGCAGCTAAATTTGACAAATCTGAAGATGTTGGTAGGTAAACATTACATGATTTCTTAAATTTTAATATATTTCAATAACATGTTTTTTTTCAAATTTTGTCAGCATTGCTTAAATCGGTACATAGAACTCTTCGTTATAACCAGTGAAAGATGTCTCTGCAAATGACTGATGTCGCGAAGGATATAGTCAGTGTACACTGATCTTAAAACTTTATGTTACAAAACTGTAATTTGTTTGGCTGGGACTACTGACCATAGTCCTTAGATAGATCTTTGGTTGCATATTTTCTGGGTTTTTTTTGTTTTGTTTTTTTTCGATTTAAATCTGCTTTACAAAATTGTGGATTATTTTATCAGTTTTCCAAAGTTCTGCAGTAATCGGAACTTTAGCACTGCTCATCGAAAAATATTTTAAAAATATTAATTTATGAATAATTTCAGTAGGCACATATAGTTTATTGAAATTAGTATCAAACTACGCCCCATAATCTTTAATCTAGAATAAGCCCACCAAAAAGAACATAATGTTCTTCACAGATGTTGAAGACCCGTTTTGATAATTTGCACAAAACAATTTACCGAAGTGAGAATCTTGCTCTTTTATTAAGACGGTAACAATTTTACACAGGTTGATAAATTATTTTTCAGGACTAGCCGTTGGAGCCATATTTGGGGTATTGTTAGTGGTCTGTTGTGTTGTTGGTGTAATATATTTTCTTCGAAGGTATTTTTTTTATAGCAAAACACAATGAAAAGGAAAAAAGAAATAAGGAATGAAATTATTTTGCTCTTATTTTAAACATTTTTTTTTTCTCGAAAATTACATCTTTAGATTAAAAAAAAACACTACAATACAGTACCGTTAATAATTTTGTCGGCCTAATAAATTTTATCTCATTTTTTTACTTTGTAACTTTTGAAAGATATTCAATGACTAAATTTCCATTCGATGGTAGTTGGCTAAGTCCAATCAAATGAAAACTTGGCACCATTCCGAAATGTTCCAAAAATGTTTGACGGGGATATGTGACCTCGTCATAAGAAAAAATCTGATTATAAATGAGATTTAATATATTTGATGTTATTTATAGATCTAGTTTCCACCTTAACTAATTAAAAACTAAACTGTCTTTTGTACTTTCTACTTTTCTTGTTTAGATCATCTGCTTGTAAAGGTTGGCCCATTCAATCTAGGAAGGAACCTGACGATTCTCTTAGACCGCAAGGTAAAGCACATCCTAAAAAGCCAAATGATCACCAAGCAGCTCGTTTCATAAATGATAATTGCATAAACAACAGCGATGATCCGAATAAGTTTTATTCTACCATAGATCGAGTAAATAATATACATCCTGAATACGAGTTGGCAAAGCCTATCGCGGAAGACTCATCTTATGCCAAGCCTGAAGAGGGTGTATATGACAAATCACGTGAGCCGAGACACGCAGGTAGCGACACTCACTTGTACAGTCATGCTATTGACGGTGTTTATGACACTTCTAAAAATACCAAACAACAGGCGAGAACTGGTGATGCCTATGAACATGTCACCGTTTAGAAAACAGAACGAATTTCTGACCATGATTTTAAATAATATTGTAGATATTACTGCCAAAGAGAGAACGAGATGGTTTATTTAATGTTGTACAAGACAAAGCTTTTTTCTAATGCAAAAGTAACCCATTGTCACTCCCAGAAAACCCAGTGAATAGATCAGAATAGAAGTAAACGTGTCGTCACTGTTGTTCAAATATTTATAATACAGATCTATTGATTATGAAATGTTCATATATTAACAGTTTCTCTTCCGTCTTGACTAGTCACTGAAATTGAAAGTGGTGATTTTCCTCTCCATTGTATTTTATTTT
Source organism: Mytilisepta virgata (assembly GCA_028015205.1). NCBI lineage: Eukaryota > Metazoa > Mollusca > Bivalvia > Mytilida > Mytilidae > Mytilisepta > Mytilisepta virgata. The sequence goes on from CM051521.1 coordinate 77,474,626, forward strand.
ATTTTAAAATGTAAAGAGAAATGAAAAATACTTGGCCACAATAAAAACACTTTTCACAGGAAAACAAAATTAAGTCTGTGTCAATAATACCTCTATTTTTTAGTTGGTTTAGCATTTTTACACACATTAGGACTATTTTTATTAGTATTCTTCATTTTATTTCTATATTTATTTAAATAGTTACACTTTTTTTCACAAATAGCATTGAACTTGGATAGCCCTATTAAATTTGATCTGAGAATTTGTGTTGTCCATAGTTCTCATTGTTTATTTATTTATTTTCATTATATTTTTATATATTTATTTTTGTGTTTTATATGTATATTTTTATTATTCGTTTATAATTGTAGTCCTGTGTTTTCTAGACTGACAAATCGTCAATCGACGAAGTGTGCACATCTTGTGCATCAAAATTGATCAATAAGATTTTTATTTTTTACCACTGAGTCGTTACCGCTGCTATTGGACAAAGGGTATCCACAGCTCAGTGGCTAGTATTTCGATACTATCCAAAAATTGGTACTTTAAATTTACGGTTACAAAATTGTAAAATTTGCGAAAACTAAGGAGTCTCTCCCTCATACATAGTTTTGTCCTTAGATGGTTTTGGCTTTAGCCTTTTGAATTTGATCTTTTTGGATTGTTGTTTTGGTTTTAAAGATTTTAGTTCTTCAGCACAACTGTAAATCGACGAAATGTGCACATCTTGTGCATCGAAATGGGTATCAAATAATTTTTAAGCGCCAACGTCCGCAGTATTCTGTGTAAAATAACATATTTCTTTACGAGAACTTAAGCACGGACAAAATGTCATTATTCTTGATGGACTAACGGGGATAAACAAAGGGTTCACGAACAAGTTGGTTTTAAAATGTGACGTTTTGATATTGTGCGTCATACGGAAAAAGTGAATGTCTCGCTAAGCCTCGAAACTTGAAGGTTAACGATCTCGACTGTAGAAATACGATCATTAACTGCTTGCATAGTAAGATTATGTATTTTCATCAAACCATATGTATATAATGGCATAAAAGTTCTTCAATGTCTATGAATAATGTTCATGCTTTATTTCGATGCTGAAGTTAAAATATAATGTTATAATGAGTTGATTTTTATGAACTTTAAAGAGTGTCTAACTGATTCTGGCCTTTCGGTCATTTTCTCATTCATTCCGCTTTGTAACAGTATGCTGTTTTCCACATTGTCGCCCTTGAATACAACTGATTTGTCGTAATTTGACGAAATATGATCTAAGCTGATCTGTTTCACATTCCAAACAGGAATCAGACATATCCTAAAAGACAACAAGACAACTTTTTAAAAGTACATGCACCCGTTCACAAAACTGACCTTTATGAGTTGTGTAAAGGAAACAGAAAATCGGCTCCAGTTATAAGATTTCAGGCATGTTAGCATTGGTAATAATTATTATAATTACAGTTGCTTCGAGAACGTTTTTAATATTATCTTATAGACACTATAAAGGTTTTACGAATGACGTGGGATATACAGTAGAATCCCACTTCATCAAAAAAAATTATTTTTGAAAAAGAGCAGTGAATCACATTGTTAGTCAATACAATTCATCCATCCATCCATATAGTAGACTTTTTCGTGTTTTTTTTTTTTTTTTTTTTTTTTTTGAAAAGGAGCAGTGAATTACATTGTTAGTCAATACAATCATTTTACATTAATTTTACTTTTCAACAAAGAAGCTTATAATCTTAATTTACACAACATTATTTTTCACCCACTGAGTACTGCTTCCAGATATTGCAATTTTTGTTCTATTTTACTTTTTTGTACAGGGGTCGTAAAAAAGTATGATAGTTTTTCTGCCTTTATCCAATATTTTAGAAACACCAGTTCATCTTGTAATAATGGATTTTATCTTTGCATCTATATATATATATATTAACTAGACATTGAACCCGCGCGAGCGCGGGAAAATAAGCATTTTTTTGGTGGCCATATTGACTTTAAAAAGTTATAACGGCCATGTCATTCATGGAACAGGAACTCAGTATGGATGTTGTGGCAGGCTTCCTATAAACTTTCCTGTCAAGTAGGTGGTATCAACTGATAGTTTCATGTCTATATATACTGTAGTATTCCAGCAATGGATGTTAATGCAAACTTTAACCAAAGTCAATGAAGCGTGAAATTTAGGTCAACGTGACCCAATTGTCATATGGCTGTTCGTTACTACCGAAGATGTATCCACTGATGAAGTAGACTGTGTGCCACTTAGAATTACCAAAATGAACCTTAAGGTTCCCTCAAAGTCAAAATCTATGACGAAAACACAATCACATAAATTTTCAATATTTTTATTGTTACAATTAATTCTGAACTGGAACTTGATGAAAAGCTTTCATTAAATACACATTTCATAATGCATTACCTTTTTCCTTCAGAATAAATATGAAAATGAAATTGTAGATGTAAACATTTCCTTAGAGACGGATGAATTTTTCAAAAGATGGCGTGAGTAAGGTAGAGCATATTTTTGGAAAATAATTGTTCCAATTGTTTCATTGTCGTCATGGACAGGGCAAGCGAGGATTAATTTCACAAATATATCCAATAATCAGACGATAAAAGCATTTTTAGTGTGTGGCTGCGTGTGCTGTCCACGTTTATAAAGATGTCCGAGATAAATTTCGTCATTAATGCTAAAGATGACCATTTGTTAAAAATATTTTTATCTAGGGAATTGTATGGTAGAGATATATTTAGACAGGTCACATGACAAATAATGTAAAAATAGATAATGGTTGGTATTATCACTTGATACAAGGTAAACATCCGAGCAATCCAAAAAACAACTAAGTTAGGAATTTCTCTGAACTTTACCTTACTTCTTCATAATCTTCAAAGTTCATAACCTTTACAGTTAGGAGAAATTGCGTTATTGTAGAAAAACAATCCTGAATACATGAACCGGAAACATCCCACTCGAAGGAGAATTTTTTTAATTTGTTTTATTCTTCTTCCGTAATTTCAAACAAAAATAATATTACATTTAAAATATGTGCATACTTGTTTATTTAAATCAACGTGTTAAAAGTATGCATTCGAGAACCTTCTTAGGGATATGTTGGGAGAATTCATATCGGATAAGTGGATACAAATTCCATTTGCACATAAACAAAACTGCAGTTTAAATTTATAAATGCAGATTGTCAAATCCGATAATAACCTTTATAATCTGAACCATACATTGTTTATTTTGAACCACGCGTTTTGCCGCCTATTCGGCTAATTCGTAAATTTAGTATTATAGATATTAGTAATACTGAGTTAATTGTATGATCTATACCTAAAATGATATTTTTATGATTAACTGCTAAATGTATTCCAAACTTTTTTTAAGATAGTATCTAACTGCAGCCAAACATTTCGTACATTACATTCCCAAAAAAAAATGGAAAAAGGTTTATTTTGTCTCATTACAAAAGGTACATAGCTCTGTTTCTTTTATACTACATTTATATAAAAAGTGATTACAAGGCAGAATTCTTTGAACCAAGTTATATTGAAACCATTGAAATTTAGTGTCTTTTATGACTAGAAAAGGTTTCTGAAAAAAATTATCCCATGTTTCATATTCAATATTTAAATCATGTTCCTATTTATTTTGAATATTAATAGGATTCTCCTTTATGTTTTCAATATATAACTCACAGAAGAATTTACATCATTTTAGGTTCTTTTTAATTTTTCCAACTAAATGATTTTAAATGTTTTCAAGTTTTTTCAACAAGTAAAATCTTTTGTCCCAATCTCGTGGTATTGCAGAAAAAATACTATTATAATATATGAAATTTATTTGAAAATTGTACCGATTTTCAAGTCTTCAAGAGTATAAAAACTACCATTCTGAAAACAGAGATAACTTATAAAAAATATTGTCCATATAGTAGACTTCTCGGTGTTCAAGGCCTCAATATGACTTCAATATGAATGTTATTCTATTGCTTTAAATTTTGTTACATTTATGCAATTATTTCCTATCAAGAATTATTCCCCCATATCTTCTCATTACCAATAATTAATGTGACATAACCCTATGGGTCAGATTAATTACAAATTTGAAAATCATGAAAACAACTATTATAAAAAAAACTAGTTTGATGAATAATCAATAAACATCGAAATATCTATATAAGAACTTTAAAAAATTACATAATATTTACAGTGAATGGTTTGGTGGGTTAATTCAGTTTGAAAATATTGACGTTGTTGGTCGACACTTCAACTATATATTCTATTAGAAGTTAGAACCAATTGCTTTTGCTTTCCAAATAGAAATACAATAAACAGGTGTCCAGTTAAGCAGAATTCTACAGCCAATCGAATTAGAAAAGTTATAACAAAAGCAATACTTTGCGTAATTTAAATAACCAGGTTATTTTTTTACATCGAAAGAACAGTAACTGTTAAGGAACGTTAAGGCCATCTAAAATTTTTATCTCACCTGTCCTAAAAGGGCATGTTAACTTTTGCCATAAATCGGCGCCCGTTGTCCGTCCGTCGTAAACTTTTTCAAAGATCTTCTCTGAAACCACTGAACCAGTTACACCCGTACTTAATCTGAATGATCCTTAGGATATTTCGAATAAAATATATGTTTTATATCTTGTCCATCGAGAAACATAGATGCCATGGCTAAAATAAAACATAGGTGAAAAATGTACTTTTTGGCTCATATCTCAAAGACTAAAGTAGAGGTCAAGATCTACCTGCCATGAAATTTTTAATTTTAAGTAAATTATGCAGTTTTAGGTTATTAATTGGAATATTATTATAAATAAAGACAAACTGTAAACAGCAAACACTTTCAGCAAAATAATATCTACAAATAAGTCTACATGACCAAAATCGTCAATTGACCGCCTATAGGAGTTTTTGCCCCTAAAAGATTATTTTCATTTAAACAGTAATTATCAGTAAAAATAATGGTCTGACATATTGTCACAGATGTTAAGAGTATAATTTGATATAAATTAAATGGTAGCTGTAAAAGTAAAATGGAGGGTCAGGGGTCAAGGCCATTGAAAAAGTTCATAGCAACCTATTAAAAGGTCATTAGCAACCATATATATTTGGGTAAAGGACTTTGATTTACCCGTATAAGTCAACATGAAAGGTCAAGTGTAAAAGTTATTGAAAAAGTCCATAGAAACCTATGGAAAAGTCCCTAGCAACCATATATATTTAGATTCAGGACCCTATACATGTAATATATCTGTATAAGTCAATCTGGAGGCTCTAGGGTCAAGGTAATTGAAAAAAATCAACAGTAAACGATGGAATAGTACCTAGTAACCAGATATTTGGGTTAAGGATCCTACAATCCTGTTCAAGTCAAAATGGAAGGTCAAGAGTCAATGCTATTGAAAAAGTCCATAGCAACTGATGAAAAACTCCCTAGCAACCATCTATATTTCGCAGGATTCTTTACAAGTCAACATTAAGGCGAAAAATGCGACGCTATACATTAAACAACAAAAATAATGATTCATTCAAGACAGGTGACGATTCAGGATCTATGACCCCTCTTGTTTTCAATAAATGATTTTTATTTGAGTAAACATTTTCACAAATATATGGAATGTATAGCTTTTAGGTATTTAGAATTATATTGTTGAAAGAACTGTCGGTGGTGAAATATGAATAATTTTATTAATTCTAATGTTTCACCTCAGTCAAGCAAATAACATTTGATAGGAGTTTAGCTGTGTTTGAATAAAATATTCATAATGTTTGACTAATTTATGCCGTCCAAGGCTTTGTTCAAAAGATAGCTGATGACGTGTTATCCAATAAAGTTATTTCTATTCATAAAAATATCAGATTTTTTTAATTTCTGCAGCATGGATTTCTACATAATAAAGTAATATGGACAGATATTCGTTCTGTCAATTTTAAACAAGTTTTTCTTGGTGTCAAAAGGGTAAGTAAACATTCTTAACATACTGAAAATAGGATAAATTTTTTTAAAAGGAAAAGTCTTTTTGGAGTGATTTATTATGATAGTGTTTTTTAAAGACTTGTTCTTTGAAATTTTTTTATTTCTCCCTAAAGATTTTCTTCCTAAAGATAAAAAAACATAGATTGTTTCATATGTTATGTACGAAATGATCGATAACTTCAAGGAAACAGATGAAATCACGTAACAAAAATGAAGAACCTTATTCCTGTTTCCTACAAAAATGAATTTACGAATTGATTGTAATTTTAATCATTTTGATGTTCGGGGAACCCTCCCTTACAAACATGATTATGAAATATATTTTTATTCAATTTTTACAAGATGCCTTGGAAAAGGATACGAAATAATGAATAAATTATTTAAAGATGTTTAAAGTAAAATTTCAACTACATTGTTAAATTGAATATAATGCAATACGCATCTTATCTAAGCAGAAGACAGATGTTTCGTTGTAGTTCATTTAAATTATGATTGTCACATGACACGTCAATTTCATCCTCGTATGCGTCATTTCGAAAATGCTTATACTGATAGAAGTTTGGATTTTGTTTCATCTACTCAGACACATCGATTCAGGTAGACTTTAGTTACATTGGTTATATATTTATATATGCATACAGCATATTTTTTTGTTCATTTCTTCCTTTACGGACAATATTGCAATAACAATTATTTTATTTATATGAATCATGTCGTACATGAACTCTTTAAAACCACATAATTTTTGTAAAAAAAAGAAAATGTGGAGCTGTTGTCATCAAGTGCTTTTGCTGTACATTATGTGTATCAATAATCATGAAATCATGTATGTAGTTATAAATAATCAGTGATAATGTATATAACTTACCAACACCAACAGGCACAGTTCTATCCACAAAACTTGTGAGTTGTGCCATAAAAAATTCTTTTGCACAGGCAAAATTAGGATATGCCAGGTCAGCCTTTTGCTGTTTTGTCTCTGTTCCTGGGCATATATGGAACCTCCGAGGGTGTATGCGATTAAGAAAATTGTTCCTTTTTCATAGGTCACAAATGAATCTGTATTTGCCTGACATGTCTTGAAGTCTAATACTTCTTTAGTTTGTATCAGGATAAAATTTACGAATAATCAGTAATGTTTACCAGAATTCGAATTTCATCAGACTTTCTAAACTTTCCAGGTCCAATTATATTGTCATTATTATTGCCAATTATATTAGATTTATTATTATTATTTTTCTGCTTCTCACGTAAAAATATGTTTTTGAGAAGTTAATCAATTACACCATTGTACACTACTCTACATTTCTAGCTGAATAACACAATTAAATGTAAATTTCAGATTTCAGACCCCAGCTACAAAATTTATAGTGGGTCACAACTATAACAGAACATTATGAAGAACATATTTTTTTCTGTAATTTTTTGTACTATACATTTTTTTGTCTTTTCGAAATATCCAAAAAGGTTTTTGAAAAATTCTAAAATTCACCGTTTTTTTAATAAATAAAGCTTTAGATTGAAAAAAAATAATTAGAAATTTATTGATATTATTAAAAACTTAAAACATGTCCCTTTCATATAAAAACAATTTTTTATGTGGAAAAATTATGTCTTTGCCTTAATTTTCCCGGTCAAATTATAGTATTTCCTTTGCAAAAATAGGGAAAATGGTCAATTTTCAAGATGGCGCCATAAAATCTAAAAATAGCATCGTCGTCCGTTAACTTTTACAAACAATGTCTCCTGTGAAACTACTGGGCCAATTGCAACTTGGCCACAAGCATCATTAGGGTATCTAGTCTCAAAATTGTGTCTGGCCCACCAACCATCATGGCCGCCACGGCTAAAATAAAACATCGGGGTAAAATGCAGTTTTTGGCTTGCATCTCTAATGCCAAAGCATTTAGAACAAAACTGACAGGGGTAAAACTCTTCATCAGGTATCAAACTACAATTTATAAATCGAATAGTATTATTACTTAAATTTACTCGGTATATGTTAAGCTGTCAATTTTAAAATATAGATACATACATCATGTACATAGTAGTTAGATACAAATGAGTAATATTAGGGTTTCAGAATTATAACCAGCCTTAAATTAAAAATTACGTCGGTTAATATAGGCTTTTTACTTGACGTTTGACATTTAGTGAAGGGTAAACTTCATTAAATTAAAACACAAAATAGGAGTTGAAGCTATATGTTTAGCATTGATTAGCAGTTGACCATTAAAAGATACTTATCTTAACAAAGTATGTTTCAAATTTTAACAAGATATATTGAGCACATCGAAGTCTACACGATTTTTAATTTACCCAAAAATTGTTAATTTTGAGATTTTTCGTGCACATTTGACTTTTTTACGGACAAGGCGACATAACTCCAGAACAACATCTGACTTTAATACGGTAACAGTATAGACATGATATAGGAGCCTAAGGAAATTTCAGTCTAGTGAGTCTTTTTAGTAACTTCAAACTTTGATCACAGATACAAAGAACTTGGCAATATTTTGTAACCATTTTTCACCATTTTAGTAAGGATGATTTAAGTTTTTTAGAATAATTATGAATATTTACCCTGGAAACAATAAGAAAAATGTGTTCATGTACTTATTAATAAAGTTTCATTTTTTTAAGTAGAAAGGCTAGTTAATAAATCAAGTACACCGCCTATGACACGTTTTGAAAAATTTTATATACTATTAATGATTTCTTGTAATTTTAATGTATTTTTTTTTATCTATATTGTAGTTAATTAATGAACGTAATATACTTTTAAGGTTTCCTTTCCACAAATCTAAGATTGTTTTGTTGGATTTTAATTTCATCATACTTAATTTTGTTTCATAACTTCCAAAGTTCCCATTTAGCGTAAAAAATTATTGTATTCAAAAGTTCGTCGAATTTCAATCCCCCAAAAATCCCAATATCATGTTGATTTCTCGAATTTCCGCATCAGATAAAAGATGTGTGTTTCGGAAAATTCTGTTTAGTTCTTCAACAATTAGTTTAGTGATAGAAGAGTATCAATATTATTTGTATTCTAAGAAGAGGGACATAAATGACATTTACCATTCCCAGACAATTTCATTTGGTATAATTTACATTCTGTATTAAATTATATTGTGGATACATTTTCAATGAAATTTTTTAAATTTCCTTTCTATTTGCAATTTTTTAAAATTATGCCAAATCGGCTTCCAATTAATGTTAATACGGAAAAATTAATTTCATTTTGTTGTAAATTTTGGTTGGATTTTCGTCTTATTTTGTAACAAAATTTGTACATTTTTGAGTCTTAATAATTTAGGATTTATTTCTTTGCCATTTTTATATAATTTCAATTCGGATGATATCTTGTAGCGAGATTCCCCAATTGTAATTACGTTTGTATTGTTTTTTAATATCAATACTAAAAGGATTTTTTATTCTTGAATATTCAGAAATACAATTTCTTTTATCGATTAATTTGCTATATATATGAGTACATTCCACAAAATCATTTTTTGTGGAATCCCAGATATCCCTAATTATAAACATGTTACTTTTTTTGGAAGGAAGAAATAAATAATGGTTTGTTCTGGAATTTGATATTGTAATTGCCAAACAGACGTTGGTTAAGTATGTCACGTTTTGTGGAATCTCTTTGAAGGTTTTGTACAAGCTTAGACCATCTTTATAAAAGTTAGGCATACAATTTAGGTTAATGCCATATAAGGTTGAGCATTTACAAAGAAAGTATTTTTCGTAGTATTTGACTTTGAATTCGTAGAAAATGTTTCCCTATATCATTCCTGCTATCTATCAGTGTATATAAAGTGCGAATCCAGTTAGTTCATTTTCACTATCATATGCGAGTATGTCTATTGTAGAATGAAGGATCATGGGAAAATTGTATTTGTTTACGTTTAGAAAATACCAAAATAATTAATTTGAAGGTAAATTTTAACATATTTTCATTGTGATATGTCTTTTTAATGTACAATAACAGCATTAAAGTTCAAATATGTGTTATAAAAGCAACATAATATAGCATATCGATTATTAAAAGCGATCCATTTTAACTATAGATGCGATGAATTATCACTGTATGTGCAATCATTTCTGATGTAGAATTTTCGAAGATGTGATGAATTTTCATTGTAGATTTATGTGATAAATGGACTTGCAACAAATGAAAAAACTTAGTTGATTACTTTAATATTTATGATATTTTCAAATTGAAATGCAAACTCCTCATTCATTCTTTCTCGAATGTATAACTATTAAAACTTGTAACAAAAACGGTTCTCAAAATGTCATTGTATTCTTAAAATTACGTATTTCCTTAATTATAAAAAAAATTTAAAAGACATCTTTTTTAATTTTTTTCATTAAAGATTGATATGGCGGAGTTTAAGTGGGATTCATCTTCACTTAATTATAAAAAAATTTAAAAGACATATTTTTTAATTTTTTTCATTAAAGATTGATATGGCGGAGTTTAAGTGGGATTCATCTTTTTTAATTTTTTTCATTAAAGATTGATATGGCGGAGTTTAAGTGGGATTCATCTTCACTTGCCTCCTCTACCGTTGAGCCCTCAACTGCTTCAATATCCATATTCTGAAGAAAAGATAGTTTTTGGTAAAATAAATTTTCTTGACTCGATTGTTGCTTATATATAAAAAAAGAAGATGTGGTGTGATTGCCAATGAGACAACTCTCCACAAGAGACCAAATGACTCAGAAATTAACAACTATAGGTCACCATACGGCCTTCAACAATGAGCAAAGCCCATACCGCATAGTCAGCTATAAAAGGCCTTGAAATGACAATGTAAAACAATTCAAACGAGAAAACTAACGGCCTAATTTATGTACAAAAAATGAACGAAAAACAAATATGTAACACTTAAACAAACGACAACCACTGAATTACAGGCTCCTGACTTGGGACAGGCACATACATACAGAATGTGGCGGGGTTAAACATGTTAGCGGGATCCCAACCCTCCCCTAACCTGGGACAGTGGTGTAACAGTACAACATAAGAACGAACTATAAAAATCAGTTGAAAAAGGCTTAACTCATGAGATGAATAAAAATACTACAAATACAAGCTTGCATGTTCTTTACTGTATAAGATGAAACGGCATGTGACATATAAATTATCCAAAGTCATTAAAGCGTGAAATGTAAGTTGTGTGGGGCGAACTTTTCTGTCCAAGCTGTTTGCACGGATGAAGTGGCATTGTTACGTGATGCAGAACACCCTTGATACAAACAAAAACTAAATAAAATGATCCGTAATGCACACTTCGATACTACCGCAGAGGTCGAACCCTGCACAATTGGGAATAGTATGTACACAACATTCATGCTATAATTCATTTTTGATGAAATAAAAAAATGTTGAATTTTGGACCATTTGGACCTCAATGTGGACCATTTCTATTGAATTTATTGGAGTGTTAAATCAAACTTTCCTGCACAAAGTAAACATTATCAAATCCTTCTCTTACTTTAAATATTGTTTGAGAGAGTCGGCTAAATTAAGACTTTAATAGGTAAAAATGAATAAATTTCATACAGTGAAAATGCACCGCATATACAATACTAATGAATCGCCCTACAGTGAAAATGAAAGTAAAGTATCATTATTCGACAGTAAACATGACTCGCATAAAGAAAGCATCATAGTGGAATTTAGTTCAATATGAACAAACTGAATGACAAAACCTATTCTACATTATACAACATTAATAATTGTGTTGAAATGAATATTTTTCTGCAACTACATCTTACCTGCTAGTTTTAAATCACCTGCACGATCTGTTCGTGAAACGTCCTAAATATTCACCTATTTCGGTATATATTTCACACCTGGATGGCTCTAGGCGCGATAAAAACCGTCCACATCTCTTACATTGTCTTACTAGTATTATTTATTTCTAAACATATACATTTGAACTATTTTTCTTCATTTTCTTCAAAAATCATAAATTTTTCGTCTGTTTATTTATCATTCTACATCAGAAATTAATGGCATATACAGTGAAAATGATATTTTAGGATCCGCACTTTACATACACTGTCTATGGGTTCGTTGATAATTCGGTATATCAGGGGTTTTTTGTTTGCTTTCTATTAAGGATTCTAAATTTACCATATCCATGCCGCCTTCATTCTGGCCAAGGCAACATACTTTTCTTTCTAATTGGTTAAAGCCCCCTCCCCATATAAAATTCCAAATTAAACTATTTATTTCCTGTATATATTTTTTTTTGGCACAATTCGAATTTCGATTTCATAGAGCTACAAATTGAAAGCAATAAAGTTTTTACAATAAGGGTTTCCCAACAAAAGTTAATTTACGACTTTTCCATAAATACAGTTTTTCATTTTTTCAATAATATGTTTGATCATCATCGATATTGTATCCGTGATCAATACCTAAGGTTTTAACGTTATCTTTTGTCCAACTAATTTTGTCAAATTTAATTCTTTTCCTTTTATAGGCACCAATACAAAGTCATTTAGTTTTGTTATAATTAATTTTTGAAACCGATGATTTTTCATACATATTCAGTATAAGGAATGAATTTTCCACTGCGTTTATATCCTTATTAAATAAATGTGTGTCATCAGCGAACATGCACAGCTTGGTTTCAAGATATTCACCATCCCTCTCCCCGGGTAGTTTTATTCCCTTTATACTTTCATTTCCCCTTATTGTGCAGGCCATTGGCTCTGCTTGTATAATATATCGTATGGGAGCTATCGGGCACCTCTGTCTTGCGGATCGTGAAATAGAAAAATATCGCGAAACGAAGCCCTTTGTTTTGATACAGCTATTAGCATTTTTTAGTAACAATTAAACCCAATAACGAAATTTCAATCCGAAATTAAACTTTTCTAAAACAAATCTAGCCACTCCCATTCGACTCTATCAAAGGCTTTTTGTTGGTCTAAAAATATTATAATTCCTTCTGCGTCTTCTTGTTCAACATAATCAATAAGTCTATTAGCCTCCATAATATTTCTCCCCTTAACAAACCTTTTTGACCAGAATGGATTATTTTGTGTAAAACTAATTTTGATCTTTCTGCTAAAACCTTTTATAGTCAGTGTTTAACATAGTTAAGAGTCTCCAATTGCGTATGTTTTCTCGTTCCCCACCCTTGTGTGTAAGTGTCAGAACCCCCCCTATATTGAGAATTACATAATTCATCATTATTAAAAATTTCTTGAAATACTAAAACTAAATCATTTTTAATTTCCTCCCAGTAAAGCATATAAAATTCAGAAATAATTCGTTCTCCCCGGGAGATTTGTTCGATTTTAAATTTTTAATTAAATTTGTAATATCGTTATCTAAATTGTTTTTATCTTCTATATTTAAAGTATTTTGAATATGTTGACATAGTTCATTAGCATTGTTCACATCCCAACCTTCCGCTTTAAATAATGTAGAGTAAAAGTTCACCTGTTCTTTAATAATTGATTCGATGTCATATTTAAAACTTCCATCTGGTGTCCTGATTCGATTCCAGAGTTTATTTTTACCTTGGGTTTTCTAGAGTTCGAAAAAGTACCGCGAAGATTTTTCACCTTCCTCTATCCATTTTATACGTGGACGTATTATGGATGCTTCCGCTTGTTTACTATAATAATTTATAACTTCATTTTCAATATCTAAAATTTCCGATGCATTTGAAACATTGTCTTTGTTATTTTTTAAAATTTCAAATCATTTTTCTAAATCGGCTATAATACGTTTATTCGATCTTTTGTTTAAATTTTTACTCACTTCCATGGATAACTGTTTTATTTTATTTTTTGTTATATCCCAACCATTCACATAAGTTTGACTAATTATGTTTTTAATTTTTCCAAAAATTCCACCATGTTTTAAATGTAGACTTAAACTGTTCAGACTTAATTGTATTTAAGTTCATAGTCCATATACCCGGTCCTCTTAATATATCATCTAGTTTTACTTTAGTCGATATTATATCGTGGTCGCTAAAGTGAAAATGATTAATTTGAGAACCATAAATTTTGCTTCTAAGGGATTTACTGGCAAGGATGTAATCTATACGAGATTTAGTTTTCCCCCTTTTAAATGTATATTTTCTTTTTGAAGGATACTGTTTTCTCCAGATGTCCTCTAGATTATAGCAGAGTAATGATTGTTTTAGTTCAAGTTGTGCGGGGTCGTCCGAAAAATGAGATGGGGCTCTATCCAATTTTTTGTTTAAAGCACAATTAAAGTCACCTATGAATAGATTATAATTATCGATATTATCATCATTATCAGCATTGTGTTGAGGAGTGAACATATTAGCCAATTAAAAGTAGCATCACATGTGTTATTGTTCCTTAGACCGTTTACATTTAATGACGCAATTGATAAAGACATATATGTAAAAATATATCATTGGTTTCGTCTCGGTCGAATACACAATTTTACTACAATATATTCGAAAATAACGGATTAGGACTTTCATAGTAAAAGAAAGTGAGAAATTTGTTAAATTATAGTACTACCAGTGATTTATTATATTCACAAACTGATAACTTAACAATAAGTAATTTGCATCTACACCAAGTTTTTTTGTCACATTAATATATAGGTCATAATATATATCGGTCAAATGACAATTCAATCATTACATAACACTTAAACATCATAAAGGACAATATGAAAAATAAATTTATATTTGTGAATATATACATATTTCTTTTTAATATATATTCAATAAAATAAAATTAGTGTAAGGTAAGAATCTTTGCAGAGAGTACACGGTAAACAGTTCAAGATGGTTTCTGCAGTTTACTGTGACGGTTACCTCGCTTCTATATCTTTTACGCTCAAGAGGTGTTTGTAGTAATGATGAGTCTGTAATGCAAGGTTGAAAAAAAGACCCGATCTTCTGTATTTTACACTTTAATCATATATGTTGGTCGTGTAAATGAAATAGTTGGGAAAATAATTTTGACATCTTATGATATTGGATTAAGAGTTTTACCACAGTAATTGAATCACGGGTTGAGCATTGGTAATTACAGAGGTGAGGCGCTCAGAAATTCAACCAGGCTATGTTTCGCGAAAATGCGGCACCACCGGTTCACAAACACTTGTACAAGTGTTTGATCTGTCTTCGTTTCTGTTTCTGTGTGATACCTGATAGTTGATTGACAAAAAGTTATAGATGATAATTTGTGTATTTTTAAGGAATATCTTGTTACCTGTTGATGAACGTGTCTATTTTATCATGGATCATTAGTCATTTCTACGTGTGGCAAGCTGATGAACTTGTATATATAATGTTGGCGGATCAAGAAACAGGTTCTTGGTTTTTTTTTTTTTTTTTTTTTTTTTCAGTAAATATATACCAGTACTTTCGAGTTTAAATGTTATGTTCATCTTTTTAGTTTTTTTTTTCATTACATGTATTAACATATTTTAAGTGAGATCTCGCGAGAAGTGATTCAATCAATCTCATTCTTGTTCGCGCCTTCTAGGGCTGGGAGGTAGACCATGTTTTCTCAAACACATAATCTCTGTATAAATGGATCCAGTGATGGAACGTGCTGCCCTGTGACAAGAATGTCGAGACAAAAGTTGACTATCGTGCGTATTGAGCCAGTGGTACTATTGGGTTTTTATTGTATACTTGGATGCATCAAGAGAACGCTTAGAATTTATCCGTTGTTTAACATATCGTGTATGGTCATATGATGAATTGTTCATTTTATTTTATTTTTAATTATCATAGAAACAAATTTCGCTTGGAGAATAATCAAACAACACATATTTCAGATTAGAGTCCATGATTTAGAAATTATATTGGTATACACTGTATGAAACGTTAAGACAGGGCAATTAGCAAACCCGTAGTCAAAGGGATTCTAGGGATTACGACGGACCTCCCTCTTGAAACAAAGACTATAAAGGTCAGGATTCTGACTAAAGTTTGACTAGAAAAGTCGAGGTTTGATAGAATTTCGAACCCCCTGTGAATATTCCGGGATACGGATTTTAATTTATATGATATAGTTACACTATTCTATATTCTGGGTTCCGTTTTGAATTAGAAACTAGCATTTATAACGAGTTGCATATTTGTTTGGCTGCTGGTGATTTGACACATAGGTGTAAGTTCGGATAAACGTTCACTATTTAATAGTTTATAAAAATATTTGAAGATTAAATGTAGTATTGTTTTCCGCTGATGTTAGTTATTTTTTCGGGGCCATTTAGGGCTTGTTGCATTGTATTGGTTTTCCGCTTTGTTGCCTTTGTGATGACCTCTAGATGTATGTTCTTGGTTAGTGTAATGGTAATGATTTTTCCCTTGTTATTCCCCTTATACAATGTATTCCATTTCTTATTTGGTCGGTTTCGTTACGTCGGGTCACTTTCTGTACCGGCCGGGTCTTTCCTTTGATATAAATAGGAAGCCGCCGGGCAGCCCGGAGTTCCCCGGATTAGCAGACGTCACGTCAAAGCTCCGTTATTTCTGTGTATAAACAACTTATCAAGATACTTCGACCTCTAGACTAGTCAACATATTAAATTGGTAAGATGATCGTCTACCATTAGGAACATTATTGTATATATTTACAAACAAACAGAATAAATCATCAAACGTATACGAATCAGTCATTTCACAGAACCAAGTCCAATCAGAACCGGGATTATAAGAACATTCAGTTCTTTTACAGTGGGTGGCTCGTCAGGGGATTTTTGGTTCAATATACATGGCTTCATCTAACTCATTTTTGGCTAATTTAAGCCAAGGGTTTACGGGAATCAAGCAATTTTTCACGGCCGAACATGGTGAACAATATAATATTGGAAAACAAGCGAGTATTTCGCTTCAAGAACACAAAATAAGAAAAGAAACAAATGTCGGGAGTTATTGGTAAATTTACCGATATCGGTAATTTTAGCGTGACCTGTAATTTTACAGAGGGTGGATCGGTACTTTTAACAATGTGAAGATCGCGCCCTTTTTCTTCCTCTAATAACAGAGTTCATACAGCAAAAACACGGTACGTTGTTATTTTTATGAAGTACAGACTATGATTAAGATTTCTACCTGAGCGAATGAAAATGTACCTGGGAATATAAAAAATATAGCTACTCAAACTCTTATATGCATAAAAATTAAAGTCTTCAAGCTGGTATTTATGATTGTGTATGCGTGATATTCCATGGAGAGTTACACACCATTAAGATAGCCTCCCTTTGTACGTGTACTGTTACAATAATTCCTCCGATATTGCAGGAGCACATGGCAATGTCCACGTTCAAAATATGTAAAACGTATACAGAACAAACTATATCTATAATTATATACTTCTATCATTTAGATTTGTCATCAAATATGTTGATTTTTTTTTTAATTCTTTGCATAATCGAATCCTTCCCTCTTTTTTTTCTTTCTTTCTTATGTATGAGCTTCCTATCTTAGGAACACCCCTTAACATCGATTATAAAGAGAAACAGTATACTAGTATTTATGAAATTTAATATGTGTGTTTAATACTGCTCCATGCCAGTGAAAAAAATATAAGAACGAATATGAAGCACAAAGATGTTTCACATGAAGTCTATGGGAGGGTATTTGAAACTTTAACAGTACTAAAGGAGACCTGGCATGAAATCGGTTTTTTTTCTATATAATATTTTCTATAATAATTGTCAACAATTTTTAACAGGTTTATAAGAGATAAATAAAAATAGGATAGGTTCACCAATATGCAGTAAACACATATACTTTCTTGGCCTTGTTTATTCATGTATTTATGTTCACTGAGTTAAAGAGAATCCTTACCTTTGATGTAGAAATGGCAACTGGATCAGACTCAGGAGGAAGATGAAAGCCTTACAACAAGAAGTACTTCAAGGAAAATGGGGGTTTCGAGACAGAAACCCTCAGGGAGGGGAAAGCCAGAGCAGATAGCTACTTTACCAGAGGAAACAATCTAATAAAGAGAAGTGAAGAGCTGCACCGGATAACAGGGGCTTATGTAAAGACATTGATCCTTCCCAGCTGGCATGGTGGGAAGCCTAAGGTGTCCTAACATTAAAACTTGTTTTTATATAATAAAATGACAGTTGATTTATTAGTAATTTGCACTGAATAGTTTAAAGTGAAAGTTGAAATCAAGAGACCATTTAGTTTAGAAATGCATGCAACTTTTACTCACTTTCGTACAATGTTATTTTAAAACAATGAATTTAGAGGTTTATTTTGCTACAAATGAATTAACAGTAATGGTGTTATATATTTTCATAACAATATGATCCATTATAGCACGTTTGGTCTACATATTTGCAAATTCAATCTCAATTGTTCAGTGTTGTAAAGCAAATTAAAAAAGAAATAAAACAGACAAGGACTTTTGAGGTAGTCAAGGTTGTTAAAAACACCCATACTGCCTTATAGTAGTAGAAGATATTAAATATTCATGTTATTGAAATGTTCCAATTACTTATATATGAAAAGCCCTGTCATTTTTTCACAGCTGAAAGTCTCGCCGTATGTAAACATTACACACAGAATCTTTGCCTAAAATATTCCACTTTTCCAACACACCCCACGAAAACCAAACAATATGGGAAATAGTTACAATTTTACCTACACAATATAATGAAAAAGTATACGTTTTTAAGATCTAAATTATATGAAAAGGGTGGGGTAACAGAACCCCAGCAACATCCCATATCAATTAAGTATTGAAGTGCCCCCCCCCTCCCCCCGAGTGAAAAATGTTACCCCTGTGGGCTTAAAGGACTAGATTCATCAGACTTGGGTCAGGAGAAAGATATGTGGATCAACATGCAGGAAGAAAGAAAAGATAGAGATGGTGCATGGGTGGATTTTATAGCTAGTCTTACCATTTGACTTCAATTGATTTAGATAAATCAAGGATCTCGTTCAATGCTGTTTTCAAGGAAATTGGTTTTGCCGGCACATGTCCAATAATGTCTCCATGTAGTAAGCAATTATTGTCAAATGCATTGGATTCTTGTATGACACAACACATTGTCCCAATATCTGGCTTCTGTCTGTATACATGGTATCCAGTTATAACACTTATTATTTGAATTGTTGATATTGAAAACATCTTCTTTGACTTTCAAAAACCACGAGTGAAAATATCTGTAAAATTACCGATTTCCGACACGTTAAAAGTACCGACTTCCGATCGTTAAAAAGACCGATTGAACTGAGCAGTCGGTAACACGAAATACGGTGATTTCGCAGTCATAACACGTGTCAAAAATCAAAGATATCAATATGTAGTCTTAGTAGAAGAATGACTATAACTAACTAAAAAAATAATAATGACAAAATTCTATTTCAAAACCAAAATCGGTAATTTTACCGACATCGGTAAAAGTACCGATCGGTAACACACAATCACAGGTCATTTCCGATTTTTCGGAATAATGTCAATAAAAATGACATGATCGGGAGTTCCACATATCCCATAGATTATCCAGAATGTGACTTTAATAGGAGACAACACACTAGTTCCAATTTATATGGGAAATTGTCAAATTTACACGACGTTCAATGCACAGCAGACGCTCCATTTTCAGACGACGTCATATCCAAAGATCACGTGACTATGTGTATTGGGTGTGGAAACAATGAAGTCAAATACGGGGATCAGGTGCCCGTAAACAGATTTTCAGGAATGACAAATAAATTTTGTACTGCAAATAAAGAAATTGGATTTGGTCGGCATATTTATTCTGATGTGGAGAATTGCCATGAGACAAGCAAAAAGGAACAATTAGGGAACAGTCATTATTTACCAGCTGGGGGGGTTGGGAAATTTTAGGGGGGGTTCAAATTTTTTTGGACTTATACTTGGGGGGCTTAAATTTTTTTTTAGGGCACACTGGGTGGGTCGAAAAATTGAATCAGAATTATCAATCATTAACAATTTACATGGGGATTTAAAAGCTGATGAAAGCGACATGCTTGCTTCCTTTATCTGAATGTGAGATTGCTACATAAATACAAGCAACTTTTCTGAGCTTAGGGTCGAGTTGGCAGGACTGAAGTTGGAATAAGAGACAAAAGAAGAGCCTTAACCGTAGAAAGGCTGTAAAAAGGAAACTGAAAATTCTCGTTTCAAAGTGCAACAATTTGAACAAACAGCTGTGTCCTTCAATTGAAAATCAAGAACTTTTGTTTTCTCCTCATATAAATGGATTGTATGACCTTTGCAAAGAAAAGTATTTCTTTGGCACAAACAATATTGATGTTGAATTGGGTAACATTTCCAAAAGCTCTGTTTATTTGAGAATAATTTTTTTAATCATACAGCAAAATGTGTGATTTTGGAAAACTTGGATGATCGTGTGGAAGACAGATATTGGGAATTGTATGAAAGACAGCATGAAAGTTGGTTAAGTACTGCCATTCATTGAGCCAGTATGGAGGAAATGAGTGGTCATGAAAGTGAGGAGCAAATGGAGAGTGAAAGCAGTCATGGAGAGAATGATGGAGTAGTTGAGAGTGGTGAGGACTGATTAAAGGTTAGTTTGTGTTATAGAAATTACCAGTATTTAGCAAAATTCAAAAATAATAGAATTACTAAGGGTTCATTCCTTGTATTGCACATGGTAGATCTCCTTAGTTGAAATGTGGCTTCTTATTTCGGTATTTTTGGTTATAAGTACTTCTTGTTTTAAAATAAGTTTGGTTTTTGGCCTTCCAAATGTTTCGGTTTTAATGCTGCTGATGAGATGTAACTCCTTGAAATACGTCGTATACAACATAGTATACATTTACTATATATCTAATATTAGTATCTTTGGATTGTTATTTTGAAAAAGGTTTTGAAATTGTCCATGTTGTCTAACAATGCGTGTTTTGTTTTAATATTGTATTACATGTACAAATGTTATTAGTGTACAATAATTGTGATTTTTATAGTTGTTTTCCTCTGATACTAGGAAGTTAAGGAATGGGGGGGGGGTCAAAATTTTCAAATCGATTCTTCTTGGGGGGTTGATTTCTTGGATTTTTCCCATCTGGGGGGGTTAATTTTATCATCATGGTTTGGTGAAAAATTCCCCAACCCCCCAGCTGGTAAATAATGACTGTTCCCTTATTTTCTTATGAAAATAAAAACCATTCTTACCCACAATTAACCACAAATTAACAATAAAAACATGACGATATCATCACATGAAGAACAACATTTCAATACGCCACAAAATCAATATACAATAAGGTTTAATAGGGATCAAGTTCGTATGAACTTTCACGATAATATATCGCAACAGGTCGATACAAATGCACATGAGATGCCACAAACCGGAAACAGTCCATCGCAAGCATGCAATATTAACTTTCAAAATTCGCGTAATCCTAGAAATTCGCGCAAGCTAAAAGAGCCGGATTTATTTGACGGACAGCGCACAGAGTGGCCAGATTACATCTGTCACTTCGAACAGGTGGCACTATGGAACGGTTGGTCAAATGGCCTCACAGTTAGCTATGAGTTTACGAGGCGCAGCACAGAGGGTACTTAGCGAGCTTTCCATGGATTCATTGTCTAATCATGACAATCTCAAAAACGCGCTCGTGAAAAGATTTTGCCCTCCCGAGCGGGAGACCGCGTATAGATGTGAATTCCGAAACCGAAGACGGAATCGCGAAGAATCATCTTCAGATTACGGTTACGCATTAAAACGCCTAGGTAATAAAGCTTTTCCATCCATACCATTAGAAATGCGCGAAAGTCTTATCGTAGAACAATACGTTTCCGGGCTCACAAATCCAGACTTAAAGAGACATGTGCAATTTGCGCATCCAACCACTTTAGACCGCGCAATTTCTTTAGCCGTAGAATTCGAGGCTTTTGAAAGCTCACAAATATCGTGGCGTAAACCGAATGATCCAGGAGAGAAACATGTTATGGCATTAACAAATCGCAACACACGCTCGTCAGACGCGGAGAAAATAGAGTATTGAGGAGTCCGTTAGAGACATTAAAAAGTCTCTCCAACAGGTCGTTGAAAAATTTGATTATCGGCAACCACGTGACAAAAACACACAATATCAGAGTAAACAAGTCCCCCGCGCCAAGAAAAACACGCAATGCTACAACTTTGGGAAATTCGGACATTATAGCTTTGAATGCCGAAATGGCAAAAATGGAGAGCGAACTAACGCGAAACAAGGATATCATGAGAAACGTCAATCGGTCGTTGTATCTGATAATTTAAACGAAATGGGGATGGACTCGAGGCCGACAGTACAGCACGACCGGAAGTAGATACAGCTATTAAAATACGGGAAAGGCCGTTAAACTTTTATTCACATGTTAGTTGACACATGCTTGGTTGTGACGTTAGTTTCGTCAGATGTATACAAAAGATTAGGGTATCCGATGAAAAATCTAAAGAAAATTTCGACTGTTTTGACGACCGCAGACGGTGAATCCATGAAAGTATTAGGAGAAAACAACCTATTTTTAAGGTTGAACGGGCACGGTTTTTATCCAACTGCTACTGTTGCAGACTTAGGCAATATTTCAGGAATTATGGGATTATATTTCTTATCGCGTAATGACGTAACGATAGACACAGGAAAGGGGATTTTAAATTTCCCTAATTTTAAAGTTAAGCTTTAGGTTAAGCAAGAAACTCATTGCGCGAGAGTTCATTTAGCCGATACCGTTAAAATACCACCAAAAGCAGAAGTATTCGTAAAAGGGCGAATAGACGGAAATTACATTGAGGAAACCCAAGGCTTATTAGAGGCAATGTCAGGGTTCAATGGAGAAAAACGGATGTATATACCGAAATCGGTCGTCAACGCCGGAAATCAGGAGATAATATTCAGTATTATGAATCCGTCGGCAGAACAAGTAGTACTAGACGAAAACATGTCCGTAGCGTCTATACGGCCTTTTGAGGAGATTATGGAACCTGAATTCCATCCAGAAACCAAAACAAGAGCCAAAAACTCATGGTTACCGGAACATTTGAGCTGTACGTTAAATAGCGTGTCCGAAAAGCTTACACAAGAACAGAAAGATGAACATGATGATGTAATAAGTCGATATCAGGACATTTTCACCGGTCCAGATGGCAAGTTAGGCCAATCGAACATTGTAGAACACGCTATAAACCTCGAACATGACAGACCTATAAAAGTACCTCCGAGACGATTGCCCGTGCATCAACGCGAGATAGCCTCAGCCGAGATTGACAAGATGCTCAAGAATGACATCATTGAGCCTAGTAACTCGCCTTATGCAGCACCGATAGTGCTCGTTCGCAAGCCAGATTCATCAGTTCGCTTTCGCGTGGACTACAGAAAACTTAATTCTCATACGATCAAGGACAGTTATCCTCTTCCGAGGATCGACGACTCGCTCGATTCGCTGGCTGGTGCAAAGTTCTATTGCACATTAGACATGGTACAAGGATTTTTCCAAGTCAAGATGCGAGATGAAGACAAACATAAGACCGCGTTTGTTACGCATAGAGGTCTATACCAATTTCGCGTAATGCCGTTTGGACTTGCTAATAGTCCGAAAACTTTCGAACGGCTGATGGAGTTGACTCTTGCAGGGTTACAATGGGAACGTTGTTTGATCTATCTGGACGACTGTATTGTCTTCGGGAAGACATTTGAAGAGACGATCTGAAATCTGAAACTGGTATTCGACCGATTCAGAAAGGCAAACTTTAAACTCAAGCCGTCGAAATGTACGTTTTTTCAATTCGAAGTCAAGTATTTAGGTCATGTTGTTTCGGTCGATGGGATAAAATGCGATCCTAGCAAAGTTAATGCTATAAAAGATTGGCCGATACCAGAGTCAGTATCTGACATTCGCTCCTTTTTAGGAATAGCCGGATATTACCGGAAGTACATTGAGAACTTTTCGACTATTGCATTTCCACTCACGCAGTTAACGCGTAAGAACAAACGATTTATTTGGACGAATGAATGCGTAAATGCATTCCTTACTTTAAAAGAAGCATTAATATCGGCTCAAGTACTTGCGTATCCTACACGAACAGACCATTTCGTTCTTGATACGGACTCGAGCAATTATGGAATCGTGGCTGTGCTTTCACAGATTCAAAACGGCGAGGAACACGTAATAGCATATGGGAGTAAGACCTTATCTAGGTCTCAGCGAGGGTATTGTACAACGTATTGGGAACTACTCGCAGTGGTCACTTTCGTTAAACAGTTCCGATATTACCTATCGGGTCGCCATTTCTTGTTGCGCACGGACCACTCCTCGCTTGTTTGGCTGAAAAATTTCAAAGAGCCTGAAGGGTTAATTGCAAGATGGTTATCGCTTCTTGACACATTCGACTTTAAGATAGAAAATCGTCGCGGACAGCTTCACGGAAATGCTGATGCACTGTCACGTGTTCCTAGACGCAAATGCAAGCCCGATGATTGTGGACAATGCAACAGTGAGACCGATGGTATACATGTAAGTGCAGTAACAAGATCAGAAGTCACCAAAAACAACGAGTCCGAAGTACGAGGCAATACAAGTATACATGATCAGGATCAATTAGTAGTCTAACGGTAGAATCGAACTGGACCGATCAATGGAGTCTCACTGAATTAAAACAAGCACAACAGGATGACGGTGCTATCGGACTAATGATTCGTTTGGTTCAATCGGAAGAAATAAAACCGGATATTAAGAGCGTGAACCAAGAATTTAATATTCTTCTTAAAAATTGGCCGATGTTAACTTTTGTCAATGGTCTTCTTTACAAAATGTGGGAAAATGAAAACGAGTCCATGCGTCTCGTCATGCCCCTGTCGTTACGAAAAAAAATAATGCAGCAATTGCATAATTCACGAACAGCAGGTCACCTGAGACGAGAAAAGTCCCTGAACAAAATAAAATCCAGATTTTACTGGCTGGGAATGTCGCACGACATCGCTCGAAGGTGTAAAACGTGTCTTTTGTGTCAACGAAGAAAACCCGGTCCTGGCCTCGGTAAATCGCCGATGGAACACTGCACGGTCTATGAACCAATGCAATGTATAGCAATGGATATAATGGGTCCACTACCCACGACCGACAACGGTAATAGGTTTATCCTCGTTGTGGGTGATTACTTCATAAAATGGACCGAAGCTTATGCACTCGAGAATCATACTGCTCAGTCTGTCGCAGACACATTTGTTACCCAGTTTGTTTGTCGCTTCGGGGCTCCTATTCGCGTGCATACGGACTAAGGACCAGAGTTTGAGTCCAAGCTATTCCCTAGAATGTGCCAATTATTAGACATCGAAAAATCGAGGATTACGCCATACCGACCACAGTCCGACGGTATGAATAAGAGATTACATCGGACTTTACAACAGATGCTCGCAATGTTCGTGGAACAAAATAAGGAGGACTGGGACGATCATATCCTATACCTTTGCATGGCATATCGGGCGAGTGTACAAGAAAGTACATAATGTACTCCTAATCTACTTGCTCTTGGTAGAGAGATATCGCTTCCGCTCGACGTTATTGTAGGCTCTCCGACTCCGAGCGCTCCAGACGTATGTTGTCCGATTGAATATGTTGACTGGGTTCGGGAAACTTTACAGGGTGCATTTAATCTTGCCTATGACAACTAAGGAAAAAGCTTTAGACGCCAAAAGTCTTACCGCGATGTCAAGCTAACAACGCGAAAATATGAAGTTGGTCAATCCGTCTTAAGATGGTACCTGCCAGAGGCCAATCAAAAACTAGGCCTGGGTTGGACTGGTCCGCACAAGATAAACCGAAAAATATCCGACATTTGTTATGAAGTGAAGCTCGCAGGCGGAAAATTTAAGAACATTCACGTCGATCATTTAAAACATCTCGTAGAACCGGAAGAAAATCCGATATGGACAATTCTATGGTCCAAACCGACCCATATTTCGACAACAAACTTCAGGAAAACACTGAGACATTACAGTCTCCAAAAGTTACTAGGACGAGGAGGCAAATCAAGTCACCAATAAAATTCTCGCCTTAAACTGTTACTTTTCCAAACAGTGATACATTCGATGGGATTTATGTACGTTAGTACATTCGCCAATATTTTATACCTTTAGTACATTCGTTGTATTAAATTTTATACTTTACGCGACAGTACATTCGTCATAAATTGTATGCACTTTGATACGGCCGTTGGTCAAGGAACTTATATGTACTTGTGTACATTTTTTTCGGAAGGGGATATGTGTAGAATATATTTTCTAAAAGTCGTTTTATTTTTAGGTGCAAAGTTCGTGGAATGAATAAATTTGGCCTACGTGAAACGAATTTCTCTATATGATGAGACGGTATGGCAAATCACCGTACGTGTATTATGTTTGAACCATGGGCTGTTGCTTTCGGTTGTATGCGTACATGTGCATATCGCCTGATTACCAAAATAACAACATAGCGCTATATAAATATGAGATGATTTAATAGGGTCGACTCGTTTATTGAGCTAGAAAATGGTCTCAATATTTTTATATAAAGCAAATGGTTGCTTTTGATAAATGCTTATACTAGTTAATCTTTGTTACTTTGCATTTGCAAATTTTATGCTTTTTGAGATGTCACTTGAGGATATCGATACGTTAGACATAATGGCAGAAGATGAATTAATTGACCAATATCCAGAAGAGATAGAATTTTTGTACCAAACAAACATGACGTGTCCAATTGAAGGCTGCACTGTTAACACCAAATTTGCCACTAAATCCAAATATCAGCGTCATTGGGAGGAAAGGCACGTCCTTATTGCCTTGAAATGGGAATGTTCCATAGGAAAATGTACGCAGCTTGTAAGGAGAAAAAGTGACATGAAGTCACACATCAAATTTAAACATTTTGAAACTGATGACAGGAAAGTGAAGATTTTAGCCAAATGTACGAAGAAGTCAGTCAGGAGTATGGGTTTTATTGACCCTGGGTTCTTTGTCTTCAAAGGCCGTAGAGAGAAGGAAGAAGTCGCAACATCCTCGTCTTCATCTTCTTCAGCTACTAGTACTTTCACCTCTACAGTATCATCTGTTCCATCTTCTGCATCTACCATTCCATCTACAGCTACCGTTCAGTCTTCATCAGCCAGTGCTTCATCACCAACAGCTATCTCACCGTCCGTATCCATTTTCCAGACAGTTCTCTCAACTGACCAACTTGACTCTGATAATGTGGAATTTACCGTCCACCTTGACAAGGCAGCAACTAAGAATTTCAATACACTCAACAAGGAAATTACGTCTACTGTTGACGTCTCTCTTCTGACAACCTCATCATCTAGAACACCAATATCAACTGTATCTTCGTCATCATCTTCCGTACCGTCCTCAACCACTGGATCATCCGCAATCACACCTTCCTCCAACTCATCATCTGTGGACCTTAGAACATCTCTGTCAGGAGCAAAGACTTTAAGTCTTAGGCAGTATCGTGACCTGGAGAGACCACCTCTTACTTCTTCTTCAACATGTTCCAGTCTTCCAGTCCTTCCACTTTTTGCCACTACAACTGAATCTGAATCGCAAACTGCACATATGGACGTACAGGAAGTGTATCTTCCCCCCATTCCTTTTGGCCGCCTCCGGGAAGTGGAAGAACACATACGCTATTTATGTGATGTGATGGATGCTGCTGGCAAGAAACGTGAAGCTGCAAAGAAACACCTGATCGAACTACGGTCAGAGGCCGATCTTTCCTCTGCTTTACAGAAGGAACGTGATCTCCGGAGGAAGGTGGAATCTGAACTCAGGGAAGCGAAGCGTCAGTTGGCTGAAATAAAGTGGAGAAAAACCCCTTTTCCGTCCATCATAGAGCAGTGATCCGATCTTCCGTCTTCACCGATCAACTGTCTTCTTCTAGATATTTTTCAGTATCCAGTTTGCAGTTGTGACATTCAAGACGTTATATTTTTATTGTTTTATAGTTATTTTTTCTTCTTCATATCTAGAGACTTTTCTCGGATGGACAGGACTGTAATGAGAAATTGTTGTTGAAATTGTTTTTAAAAGTTAAATAATTTAATGTTTAAAATTCTAATGTTCCAGTCTAGTGATAACTGAAGTGAAAATTTTATTATTTATTGTTATATATTTCTATTTCAGGAAGCAAACAATGAACACTATTTATTATTACGTAAATTATTGTGTATATTTGTATATTTATATCTTGTATACCACCTTGGAAACTAATGTGCATCCTATATGCACATTAGGTTTTAAGGGAGGGGGAGTGTAATGGTAGACGATTTTTCCCTTCTTATTCCCCTTATACAACGTATTCCCTTTCTTATTTGGCCGGTTTCGTTACATTGTATTGCCGTCGGGTCACTTCCTGTACCGGCCGGGTCTTCCCTTTGATATAAATAGGAAGCCGCCGGGCAGCCCGGAGTTCCCCGGATTAGCAGACGTCACGTCAAAGCTCCGTTATTTCTGTGTATAAATAACTTATCAAGATACTTCGACCTCTAGACTAGTCAACATATTAAATTGGTAAGATGATCGTCTACCATTAAGAACATTATTGTATATATTTACAATCAAACAGAATAAATCATCAAACGTATACGAATCAGTCATTTCACAGAACCTAGTCCAATCAGAACCGGCATTATAAGAACATTCAGTTCTTTTACATTAGTTTATTTCGGAGATGGGATGTTGTCTCCTCAACTTTTAACTCCATATCTGTTCTTGTTTCATGTTTTTATTTTCCGACATGTGCAGACTGATGGCATGATATATGGGATTGAAATACCATTTTTGGGGTTGTTTTAACTAGATATCATCGCAGACTTCAGTGAAAATCATGAGTTATAGTATGACATATAAAAGGGAGAAAGTCTCATGAAATCTAGATGGTCTTCAACCGTAATCACTACACGAGATATTTCTTAACAAAATGTTTCTATAAAGGATATTTATAGACTTTTTTTCTTGAGAAAAAGTGGGAAGACTAAAGTTGTATTTCTTTAAAGATTGCCTTCCTCATAAAACCTCATCACGTATAAACAAACAACAAAAGGAATGATTAAAGGTAAAGTGAAAACGAGCATCTTACATTCCTTGTATAGCACATGGTAGATCTCCTTAGCTGAAATTTGGCTTCCTATTTCGGTATTTTTGGTTATGAGTACTTCTTGTTTAATATAAGTTTGGTTTTTGGTCTTCCAAGTGTTTCGGTTTGAATGCTGCTGATGAGAGGTACCTCCTTGAAATGTGTCGTATACAGCATAGTATAAATTTACTATATCTAATATTAGTATCTTTGGATTGTTATTTTGAAACTCCTGGGATGATGCCTCTGCTGGTGGACCCTAGGTCCCCGAGGGTATTCGCCAACCCAGTCGTCAGACTTGACTGACATGATTATTCATTGATTTGTTACAGAAATTACCAGTATTTAGCAAAATTCAAAAATAATAGAAATACTAAGGGTTCATTCCTTGTATTGCACATGGTAGATCTCCTTAGCTGAAATTTGGCTTCCTATTTCGGTATTTTTGGTTATGAGTACTTCTTGTTGAATATAAGTTTGGTTTTTGGTCTTCCAAATGTTTCAGTTTTAATGCTGCTGATGAGAGGTAACTCCTTGAAATGCGTCGTATACAGCATAGTATAAATTTACTATATATAATATTAGTATCTTTGGATTGTTATTATTACACTCCTCTAAAATAACGAAAGTTTAACCAGGGCCCAGTTGTTCAAAGGTTAATCACTTTTTTCACTCTCCATTATTTTGATTGTTAAGGAATATTTCTGTACTGAAGTGAAAATTTGAAACTGAAAATTGTGGTTAACTTTTGAACAACTAGGCCCAGGTGATTAGAGTTTTTAATCAAAATTTAGTTTTGAGTTTTAATTAAGTTTTGGGGTTTGATTTCTAAGCTACATGCAGTATAGCTCTTTGTAAGTACAGGCTATTAGATGCCTTATGCGTACAAAAGTTCTCTCTCCAAAACTAGATATCATCCA
This sequence comes from Mytilisepta virgata, assembly GCA_028015205.1. Classification (NCBI taxonomy): domain Eukaryota; kingdom Metazoa; phylum Mollusca; class Bivalvia; order Mytilida; family Mytilidae; genus Mytilisepta; species Mytilisepta virgata. Next base: position 77,504,608 of record CM051521.1, read on the forward strand.
GTGTGATATCACTTGAGATATACCCATCTTTCATTTTACAATCTATTCATTTTATTTCCATACAGTATCACCATGCACCATATGTATATTTTAAATTGGATTTAGTAATTTAATGTCTTCATTGAATGATTGCATAACATCTGTAAGAAGGCGATAAGGTTTTAGATCTTTTAATTTGGGTAAGTGTCCTCACTAAATATTGTTGGTGAGGGGATCACTACTGATTTGGACAGTATCTTTCAAGTATTATTTGAGTTCACTTTTTTTATTGTTCTCTATGTTTTGACTTTTTTCCCCCAATTTTAGCCTTGTCTAGACGTATTGCTTCGTGATTCCTTTGCTAATATTTAAGATTGACCCAACATGTTCTTATGTAGCGGATATTACTCTAGAATATTTTTAAAGATTTAAGCCAGGTAGCCATTAAAAGTAATTGTACATGTAGTAATGTATTAACAAATTGCAAAAAAATATGGAAACTGTTTCATATCATTAATTTTGCTAATACTGACTAGTCTATTTCTATGTATAATTTTATACATTTCAATAAAAACTGATCCCATTCTGTGCCCGTGAAATTGCGTCATTTCACATGAATATTGTCATCTTTAAAAAAACCCATTTATTTACAGTAAATCATGATCACCTGGCTGTTGATAAAGATGATCGAGTTTTAGTTTATCATAACGAGACGGGAGAATTTGTAACAGTTTGTGCAGTAGGGTGGGATGACCGAGACGCTAATGTTGTATGCCGGTATTTAGATCCATCCTCTACAGGAAAAGCGAAGACAGTTATTAAAGATACAAATTATACAGTTGCTCCAATCTCTTTACATTGCAACGGAAATGAAACTAATCTGTACAGTTGTAAGTGGACGGAAATTAAAGGAAAATGCAATGTTACAACAGTTGGAGGGGTTGTTTGCCGTTCGGGTAGGTTTTTTATTTAAAAAAAGAAGATTTAAAAGAATGTTTTATTGTATAAGATAATAAAATATTCCTTAAATGGCATGTTTATTATCATTATTAACATTATTTTCATTGTAACTTTCTTGCTCTTCAACATGTTCAATTCAACGTTTGGTACTTGCAAAGTACAAAGTAATATTTCAATATACAGCGTAAAAAAGACTTCAAAATTATCGTATGTTTAGTGTTATGAATTATGAAATTTTATACGAGAAAAATACAATTGTTTGGAAAAAGGAAGTTTCCTCCAAATTAAACTAACAATTTAACCGAAGATGTAACGAAAGGTGTCTGGAAGTTAATTTTATTGTTATTTCCTGTTATATTTGTTTTTAAAATGTATTAATACTAAAAACATTATAATTCTGTAGTTATCGTTCTTTGACAGATATAATAAGTTCCAAGGATTGTGGGAAAGGAAACGATTCAATTCTTAAAGGTTTGTTAATATTTTTAACGTTCATAAAGTCCCAAATATGTTGATGAAATTTCCATTTAGGTTTAATATGAATTTTTCAGTGTTGATGTTATTATAAGAACATTACAACCGCTCATTTTCAAAACAGATCATATGATCATATCAAGTCCTTTCTGTTCATGGACATTTCAAACAAGAATGAAAAAACCTTTCTCACAAAGGAATGACTTTCTTTCTTCTCGCTACCACATCGGAATAAATTAAGGTTCATCAGAGCAACTAAATGACAAACGGAATTTAGTCAGCACGTTTCCATTCATTGTTTATCTATACAAGTTTTTTTAAGCATTGAAGGTTCCGATTTCGGAAGGTTATTCAAAGAAAGTCCCCTGCAATCAAGTTACATGATACCATGCGTTCTACTTTTAATCAAAGGACAATTTGTAAGTTACTTACAAACAACAACGACGTTTCTTCTGCTGCACTACCGACATCCTGATCCAAGGCAATCCATAATCATTTGCTTCGACCCCTAGCTTGGTAGAATGGTGGCCCTGGGTTCATCTGTTGTGAGTTTGATCCACCTAGCTCCTCCTCCATGTTAGACTGAGTAGCCTCAATGAGTATAATGATTCAATGGTTATAATTCTGTTTTTTGTAATTTTTAAAAATGAACTGTGTCAGTTGATACAAATATGTCAATCCAAACTCATACAGTATATATTAATCTTTTAATTTATAACAAAATAAAAATCTGTATTTACATATTATGATTTCAACCACTGAATACTGCTTCCAGACATTGCCATTTTTGTTCTGTTTTATTGTGCAGGGGTGGTATTTTTTTCGAACTCTTATCCTTCCAGAAATAATGGTTTTGCGCTTTTGCATCCGCATAAATGTATTATATAAAAGTATTTCAAGATTAGTAATGCTGCGTTACATTGTAACTGTATGATTTATAAAGTACATATCTTCTATATCTATGATAATAAAAATCTTGATACAAATTTTGATGCACAAGATGTGCACATTTCGTCCATTTATGACTAATCAGTTGTACTCAAGGCCTGAAATGTTGGAAACTAAAATAACAATCCAAAAAGTTGAAGAGCAGTTCGAAAATCCAAACATTACTAAAAGGGATAAGCTAAAACCATCTAAAGACAGAGCTGTGCACGAGGGAGATACTCCTTGGTTTTCATCTATTTTACAATTGTGTAACAGTAAATTTTACGTATCAATTTCGAGAAAGTATTAACTTATCTGGGGATACTCTCGGGGACTTGAAGTCCACCAGCAGCGGCATTGAATCAGAGGTAAAACTAAAATTCTTGATACCAATTTTGATGCACAAGATAATTCATTTACTGCTAAACTTATACCAAATTTATTTGAGAAAGTATCAAACTGTAGCCAAATGTTTTTTACAACATTACATTCCAGAAAAGATGGAATGAGTCTGTTTTGTTTCATTACAAAACAATGCACAGCTCTGTTTCTTTTAGACCACATTTATAATAAACTAGAACTGTCCCGCAAGTGACTACTACTACCCGTAGCAACATGTCTATTTTGAAACCTACGAAAGTAGTTCAAATCATCATATTTTTCAAAGCACTCGCTCAAACAGAAATTACTGACAATATGCACATCTCCATAATGTGATCTAACACTCCATCAAGTTTCATGAGAATCATGCAAGTAATGAAGGAGGAGTTGTGGACAACACATGAAACGAGGTTTTGTTAAAAAATACCTAAGCCCAAAGAGCCATATCTTTTAGATTTTTTGTCTAAACAAAAATTCCTGACAACATGCACAACTTCATAGAGTGATCTAACACTACAGAAAGTTTCATGAGAATCGTGCAAGTAATCTAGGATGAGTTGTGGACAACGTTTTTTTCGGACAGACTGTCAGATAGACGGACAGACGGACAGACAGACTGTGGGGAGGGTGTATATAAAAAAAGAATTACAAGAGTTCTAAAAACCAGTGTATATTGAAAACATTGCAATTTAGTATCTGAAAAATATCCCATGTTTCATGTTTTAGTTTTAGAAAAAATGTCTAAAATCTTGTGTAAATGAATTCCTAAAATTTCAATATATCAAATTTCTAATACCGTTATAACTCCTTTTTGCTCACCATTTTTCCAAACTGTTGGTCAAGGGGGCAGGATGAAGGTTAATATAACAAATACCCACTTCATCTATGTTTCTGTCAAAATTTACATTTTATGGCCAGAATTGCCCAGAACTAAGGACTGTTGTTCAAAACATATTCCTCTGTCTTTAACCTGTGATTGTACCTCTACACTAACATTAAAATTTGTTCCAAATAATATATTTCGACATTTTCATTTAGAAATTGCAATAGGTCAAGAAATTCAGCAACATGCAGTTTTTATCGCATTTTATATTCAATTCTTATATGACTTTCTTCAAACGCTTTCAGTCTACATCCGTGAAATAATATGGATATATTAGTTCTAACGTCACAGACGTCAGGCGGCTTGTTTGGCAACGTCATAGTAAAATTTCCAACAAACTTAAACGACGTCATAGTATAACTTGTGTTGTGTAATGGCGTTTTCGTGTCTGAATACCTATGTCGTGGCGTTCAAAATGTCGTAGAAACTGTCCTATTTGAAGGGAAATAATTCACGGTGGCTTGAAAATATTCTGATTTCATCACGGGTAGGCCCTTTATGCCGATATTTTACCACTCGCTGTCGCTCGTGGCAAAATATTTGGCACAAAGGCCCGACCCATGGTGCAGTAGGTTAAGAAATTCAGTAACATTTAGTTTTTATTGCATTTTATATCAAATATAAGTGAATTGAAACACTTGTGCAAGATGTACTTACTTTCTATACTCCTATATGTGAGCAAGTGACTTTACACTTCCGGGTTTTTGGTCGTAACTGTAAACGGTTTGTCGGTACATATTTTATACTGACCGGAAGACAAACGAAACGTGTCAAGTTGTTAACAAAGACAAAGAACATTATTATTGTTGTACCTAGCGCCAATTTAAATGTTTCTAGGTAATTATATTATATATTATGAGGTCCCATGGTCATTGTATTTTTATCATGCATTTGCGTCAAACCAAAACAAACATATAAACAATACTCGTCGCATACATAGCCGTGTACATATTTTCATCAACAAATGTTATAATTACAATAACAGTTGTAGCGTAGATAAATGTTATTTTTAGACATGTTCTAGTCAAACGGCAATATTTAGAATGAGATGCCGTAGATTTATATCTTTGTTTGTGTTGAATAAATATTCCATACGAAAACTGTTTACCTTTTTGTGTATTTTTGATTTGTTGTTATTTTTCAAGTTTAATATTGTCGACATTGAAAACATATCCTTTTTCTTTTGATGGTTGATTTGTAATCGCCAGTGTTCACAACAATAATCAATTAAATGTGTTATGTACATTGTACACTTAGCCTATTTTTGGGAAATAAAAGTATGGAGTGCCAGATTAATAAATATGGTGCTAAAAGTTGTCACTTTTGATGTTACTATGTTCAGCGTTTTTAGTTTAAATACAAACATTGTTTAACAGATGATAAGTGAGAGTGAATTAAGGTAATATATTTCGAGTGTATTCATTGTAATCTTTTGTTACATTTAATTAGTGCAAATATTTACATAATAGGAATACAGGAATATGGAGGTCACAAATATATAATAGCTATATGATTTGAACCTTAGTTATAAGTGTATAATACAAATGTTGTGTTCACAATAAGATCTAGTTTGTTATTGTATTTTTCTAATACTGTTCTTATTATATTTTGTAGATGTACATAGCTACCACCTTTTAGTTTGCAATTAAAATATCAACATCTGTATCAGCCTTTTATGTCTTGCCCGCTTGGTTACAAATGGCGTCGTCGACAGGATGGATACATGTATAAGATAAAAGGTGGTAGTTAGGAGGATGAGTAAGGAAGAAAACAAAGAAGACATGGAGGCACTAAAAAAAGAACTGGACGAAGTAAAAAAACATCTTGCAACAGTTATAGCGAAAGAAAAATCAGTGATAGAGCCGAAGGTGGTCTTCACACCGAGGGAACGTAAGCTTACCAAATTTTCTGGACAGAAAGATGGTGGACAAACTGTTGAAGAATTTATCGATGAAGTTGAACTTTTGCTACGTTCTAGACCGACTTCCAGTGAGGAAAAAGTTGATTTTATTTTAAGTCATCTGGAAGGACCAGCTAGAGAAGAGTTGAGATACCGTTCAGCTTCGGAAAAAAAGACTCCAGCAACTGTACTGGGCATTTTAAGGGAGGTCTTTGGAGAAAGATCCACAATATCAGAATTGCTTTCAGACTTTTACCAATGTAGGCAAAAAGAAGGACAGTCTCTTCAAGAATATTCACATGATCTTATGAATAAACTGAGCAAAGTATGTAAAAGAGATCCAAAAGCTGTACAAGATAGGGATAAAGCTATTCGAAGTCAGTTTGCTGAAAATGTAAGAGAGCCATGGCTTAAACGAGACCTTAAGAAGAGATTAAGAGATCATCCTGATCTTGCTTTTAACGATATAAGAGAAGAAGCAACCCTCCTTGTTCAAGATGCAGATGCCTCCTTTACAGTAAAACCTAAGAATATTAAGGTTGAACGTGATATTCCAGATATTTCTATATTTGCAGAGCAGGCTACATCGAATACATTGGAGCTGACGAAAGTTGTGGCTGACTTAACACAGGAAGTCTCAAACCTCAAAGTTGAAATTAACAACCTTAAAAGTTCGGGAAACACTAGACAGGGCACAAAACCACCACCAAGATGCTACAACTGCAATAAAATTGGACACATAAAGAGAAATTGTCGATCTGAGAGAAGGACAGAAAATGATTTAAACAAGAACAGCCTACTTCCAGGAGCCAGGGGGTAGGTGTGTCGTCTGATGGCTCGAAGACAATATTTACAAAGACTATCGGTAGATGTCCCACTGTTGAAATTGAAATTGGAGGAAATAAATTGAATTGTTTACTTGACACTGGTTCGATGGTTAGCACAATAACAGAGAAATTTTTTCAAGAAAATCTTATGAATAAATATGAACTGTTCGAAAACACAAAATACCTTAAACTAAGAGCAGCCAATGGACTTGATATCCCATATATTGGTTATATAGAGACTGATATTTTTGTACCTTCGTTGAAGAAGACGATTGAGGATCGAGGCATTTTAATTGTTAAAGATGTCCACGATAGTAATGATAATATATCAGGCATCCTTGGGATGAACGTTGTAAACCAATGCATGGGATTACTTCAGTCAGAAATTGGACCATTGTATATAAAAGAACTTAAGAACAATGAGGCAATGGTTAATTGGGTTAGGGCATTTAGAGAATGCACCAACAATAACATTACTGGGTTTGCACGGATTTCAGGAAATATGGATGTTTGCATTCCAGCCAACTCTGTTAGTGTTGTTAATGTTATAGGACCCACACAGAAACTACCAGCCGAAAGACCAATTATTGTTGAACCGTTAACAAACGACACTGATTTTATTGTAGTAAACTCATTGTCAGAGAGTAACAGGCACACATACCCAGTCCGAATAGCAAACCTTAAAAACACTGACATTTGGCTTAAACGGAACCGAAAAATAGGGATCATTAGAGAAGTGAATGTTTTGCCAGAAAAGAACAATGAAATTGAGTTTTTTAGCACAGAAACTGATGAAGAAACAATTGTTTATAAACAAGAGGTAATACTTGATGATGAAAATGATAAGCAATACCTACCACAAGACTTTTTCAATGACAAGTTTACAGAAGCAGAGAAGGTGAAAGTTAAGGCTCTGTTTGAAAAACACAGTGATGTTTTTATCAAGGATGACACAGATATAGGTTACACCACTACTATAAAACATAAAGTACAACTGACCGATGACACGGCTATATCTCAGCCATACCGCCGTATTCCACCCAGCCAATATCAAGAAGTAAAGGAACATATTCAAGAATTATTAAATAAGAAGATAATAAAAGACAGTGTCAGTCCTTACGCAGCACCAATTGTAATTGTAAGGAAGAAAGATCAATCAATAAGGCTATGTGTAGACTATAGGAAATTAAACACTAAGACGGTAAGAGATGCATTTCCTTTGCCTCGCATCGATGAGTCATTGGACGCCTTGAATGGTGCTAAGTTTTTCAGTACCCTAGACATGGCTTCAGGATTTCATCAGATCGCTATGGATCCTGCCGACCAACACAAAACTGCTTTTAGCACACCTTTTGGACTGTTTGAATACACAAGAATGCCTATGGGACTATGCAACAGTCCTGCAACATTTCAGAGGTTGATGCAACATATCTTCAATGATTTGGTGTTTCAGATCCTTCTCATTTATCTGGACGATATCATCATATACTCATCAACATTAGAAGAACATCTTGAACGTTTAGACAAAACATTTACACGACTTAAAGAGCACGGTCTTAAACTCAAGGGAAAGAAATGTCATTTTTTTAAAGAGGAAGTTAAGTATCTTGGATATGTCATCTCAGCTAAGGGTATTGCAACCGATAAAGGAAAAATTGAAGTAGTTGAGAAGTGGCCACAACCTCAAACAGTAAAGGAATTAAGATCATTTCTAGGATTTGCTAGTTATTACAGACGTTTTGTTCCAAATTTTGCTCAAATTGCTAAACCGTTATACAATCTAATTGGCGTTTGTAATCGTGAGAAAACAACACCGAAATCAAACAGGAAATTACAAGAATATTGGAACGGAAGTTGTGCAGTTGCATTTAGACATTTAAAAGAGAAATTTACTTCAACTCCAATTTTGGCCTATGCTGATTTCAGGTTGCCTTTTATTTTGGAAACAGATGCTAGTTTTCAAGGCTTAGGTGCTGTTTTGATGCAGGAGCAAGAGAATAAGAAAAGGGTCATTGCTTATGCAAGTAGAACTTTACGACCGCCAGAGCGTAACGATGCCAACTATAGCTCTGCCAAATTAGAACTTTTAGCTGTAAAGTGGGCCGTGACTGAAAAGTTCAAAGACTATCTTTTAGGTGCGAAATTCCAAATTTTGACAGATAATAACCCTTTGTCTTACATTCAAACTAGTGGAAAGCTTGGTGCCGTTGAACAACGTTGGGCAGCCCAGCTAGCACAGTTTAATTTTTCAATCATTTACCGTCCTGGACGAATGAATAAGGCAGCTGATGCCCTTTCACGTATGCCGAATAGTGACATTTTGCCTACGAACACCACTGAAATTCCAAAAGACTTGCAAGTCACCGCTTTGCAAGATTGTATTGGAGTGATTGAAGACAGCCTGGATAATGACATATCTCAGTCTGAAATTAGTGATATTGGCTGTAATTCTATTTCTGTTCTACCAAAGTACACACCAGAGGATATAAAGAATACTCAAATGCAAGATCCTATAATAAAACGATTTTTTATTTATTATTCTCAAGGGCGTAAACCGTCTAGATTGGAGAGGAAATGTGAGTCGAATAAGGTAATTTCAATGTTGCGTCAGGCAGAACGAATTAAAATAGTCAATGGAATTTTGTATCGCAATGTGTCAGACCCACAACAAGGACAATTGTCACAACTGGTTTTGCCGGAAGTACTTAAAGAGCAAGTCTTAATGATGCTTCATTCACAAGCAGGACATCAGGGGATAGAACGAACTATCAACTTAGTAAGATCAAGATTTTATTGGACTGGCATGTTTTCTGACATTGAGAACTTTTGTAAAGATTGTGAGCGTTGCAATGTTTCAAAGATGCCCATTCCCAAAGTTCGTCCAGCTATGAATCATTTGTTAGCTTCAAGTCCGAATGAAATTTTGGCGATGGATTTCACTCTTTTGGAACAATCATCTGATGGACTTGAAAATGTGCTAGTACTCACTGATGTTTTCTCAAAATTTACTGTTGCCATACCGACAAGAAATCAGACGGCAGCAACAACTGCTAAAGCGATAGTATATGGATGGTTCATGAAATATGGAGTACCGGAAAAACTACATTCAGACCAAGGTAGAAACTTCGAAAGTGACTTAATCTCTGAACTTTGTAAAATTTATCAAGTGAAGAAAAGCAGAACTACACCATATCATCCGCAAGGAAATGGCCAGTGCGAGCGTTTTAACCGCACCATGCACGACTTATTACGTTCTCTTACACCAAGGCAAAAACGACGTTGGCCTGATCATCTGCCAGAAGTTGTGTTTATGTATAATGCTACCTTGCATTCGTCCACCGGTTTCAGTCCGTTTTATTTGATGCTTGGAAGACATCCAAAATTACCGATCGATTTACTGATGAACTTGCAAAGTAATGAAGAGGATCCGTTTGAAAATCTTAGTAAACATGAATACATTCAATTACATTTAAATAAAATGAAACTTGCTTATGAAAAAGCAGGGGAGAAACTCCGTGCTGAGGCAGTTAAGAGATCTTCCGAACAGAAATATACTCCAAATCCTGTATTATTGGAAGGGTCAAATGTTCTCTTACGCAACAGAGTAATTGGTCGAAATAAAATTCAAGATGCCTGGGACCCGAGAAAATATATTATAATTAAAAGGATTGATCCTAACAAACATGTGTATCTGGTGGAGCCATTAGAGGGAGGTGAAAGACGGATTGAAAACCGAATGAACATTAAGCCGTGTGTATTAGTTAACAATGATCTTGAGAATGAAAGAAGAGAGTCTAAGGGACAAAGATTAAGAAACTCGATACAATGTCCTAGTAATGAGGAAAGTGACAATGAATCAGATGAAGATGATCCAATTGCTATTGGATATGAAGGTTCTCAACCCCTCCGTCGCAGTGCACGTTCAAATGCTGGAACTCATTCAAATGTTCATCACTTACCAAGATAAGAACTTCTAAGACAGTTTAGGTTTATATTGACTTTACAGCAATATATAAAATTGTGTGTTAACTTTTTATTGTATCAAATAGTTGTTCTAGTCAAGTTTTTACATAGAATTGTGCTACCAAAGAGTCAGTATTATTTTTGGAAAACATACTCAATGTATTTTTTGTTTGTTTTGTTGCTTGTATGTACTTTACATTTTTGATATGATTTAGATTAGTTTTTTCCAATTTTTGATATGATTTTGATTAGTTTTTACAATTTTTGATTGGTTTTGATTTTACAACTTCAGTTATTAGGTTTTCAGTAAATGGGGACATTACTGCCTTAAGCAGGGGAGAATGTGAGCAAGTGACTTTACACTTCCGGGTTTTTGGTCGTAACTGTAAACGGTTTGTCGGTACATATTTTATACTGACCGGAAGACAAACGAAACGTGTCAAGTTGTTAACAAAGACAAAGAACATTATTATTGTTGTACCTAGCGCCAATTTAAATGTTTCTAGGTAATTATATTATATATTATGAGGTCCCATGGTCATTGTATTTTTATCATGCATTTGCGTCAAACCAAAACAAACATATAAACAATACTCGTCGCATACATAGCCGTGTACATATTTTCATCAACAAATGTTATAATTACAATAACAGTTGTAGCGTAGATAAATGTTATTTTTAGACATGTTCTAGTCAAACGGCAATATTTAGAATGAGATGCCGTAGATTTATATCTTTGTTTGTGTTGAATAAATATTCCATACGAAAACTGTTTACCTTTTTGTGTATTTTTGATTTGTTGTTATTTTTCAAGTTTAATATTGTCGACATTGAAAACATATCCTTTTTCTTTTGATGGTTGATTTGTAATCGCCAGTGTTCACAACAATAATCAATTAAATGTGTTATGTACATTGTACACTTAGCCTATTTTTGGGAAATAAAAGTATGGAGTGCCAGATTAATAAATATGGTGCTAAAAGTTGTCACTTTTGATGTTACTATGTTCAGCGTTTTTAGTTTAAATACAAACATTGTTTAACAGATGATAAGTGAGAGTGAATTAAGGTAATATATTTCGAGTGTATTCATTGTAATCTTTTGTTACATTTAATTAGTGCAAATATTTACATAATAGGAATACAGGAATATGGAGGTCACAAATATATAATAGCTATATGATTTGAACCTTAGTTATAAGTGTATAATACAAATGTTGTGTTCACAATAAGATCTAGTTTGTTATTGTATTTTTCTAATACTGTTCTTATTATATTTTGTAGATGTACATAGCTACCACCTTTTAGTTTGCAATTAAAATATCAACATCTGTATCAGCCTTTTATGTCTTGCCCGCTTGGTTACATATAGGTAACATAATTCACATAGACACTAGCCGAACACGTAAATCTTGGCACGTCTTCATCTGACCACATCAAAACTAAGTAAATAAACATTGGTATCAAGGAATCTATTATTACGACACTCTTTTATAAGTAGACACTAATTCCCGGATAGTAACACCAGCTAGTATTTCGGTATACTTTTAAAATGCGGAATTGACATACTCTGTTTCGCGGAAATGAAACATTTTATTCGCGGGAATGAAATAATATTTTGGACGTAGATGAATATATTTTTCGCGGAGATGAAATGCGGCGATCGGATCCCTTCGAGTAGAAATCGCTGGCAAGGTTTTTTCTACCTATTCCAACATCATTGATCCACTCCCGATTTCGTAGTTTCATCAGCTCTTGATATATTCATGATATTGGTGGAATTTGTGCGAGTTCGTCTGTACAGCGGGTATTTATACGTTTGCGTCATCTGGTATATCGAAGCTTCATTGTGTCTGTTTGGTGATTGTGAGTGTTTATAGAAGCGGGACAGTTACGAGTAGAACAACGCCATTTGTCGCAACGTCTGAACTTAGCTTGTAGTTGTTGCGTACTAAGTTCTGGTTGCCAAATCTGTTATTAGTAAATCTTATGTTGCCATGATGAATTCAAATGTTGTGCAGTGATAAAGTGTTCTCTGTAAATTGCCAGAAATATTTGGTATATGCTTATTTTTTTTTATTTTTTTTTTTATTGAATTAAATTGATTTAGAAAAAAATAAGAATTTTATTATGACTTATGGCAGGTCACCCAAATATTTAAAGCATTTACAATGGACATTCTGCTAACAAATTTAAAACAAACAACATCGAAAAGTGGCTGTCATAAAAAGAAAGCTAAATATGAAAAATATAATGAAGTTATAAAGAAGCTTTTATATGTCAAAAGGAAAAGGCGCATTTTCATGTTAAATATAGACCAATTTGGAAGTTATATTTACGATTTGCCGAAAAGTGCGCACAGTTAGTGCAAATTCAATAATAAATTTTAAACCGTTTTTTGCTTATCCGATATTCAAGGGCATGCGTGAGTGACCATGATTTTCGACAAAGACGATTACTGCTGTCACACAAGCTTCTTAACCAGGGTTTTATCAGGGATAAGTTGATGTCATCACTTAGGAAATTTTACGGCCGTCACCACGAATTGATTGACCGTTACAGTGTTCCAATATCTAAGATGATGTTAGACCTGTTCCCACTGTCGTAACATTTCATGTACCTCCACCGGATTGACTTTGTTGAACTTCACGAGGGGTGCCGTATACGGAGCAGGAACTGCTTACCCTTCCGGAGCACCTGAGTTCACTCCTGGTTTTTATAGGAGTTCGTGTTGTTCATTGTGTTTTAGTTTTCAGTGTTTATTTGTAGTGCTTGTGGTTGTTCATTTGTCTTCCCGGGTTTTGTCTGTCTAATGGATTACGTTTTTTGGATTACTCCTTCGGTATATTTGTCCTCTTTAATGATTTTTTAATATAACGAAACTGACGTTTTAAAACTCGCGTAAACTGAATTTCTTATTGGTTACATTGTAAACTGATTAAAACCAATTTTAGCGAGATACAATGTATATACAATTGATTTAACTAATTTTTAAGCTTTAGTTGCAGCATAAAGTAAAACAAATAATGTATATTTTTATCTATATGCAGTTGTAGGAATAACACTAGCAGTAGTTATTGTTTTGATAATAGCAGTTGTGATTGCTGTCCTCAAGTTCAGGTAAATTTTATTTTCATCTGAACAATAGATACGTGTAAGGATTTAAGGTAATGTTGGTTAAAACTGATAATGAGAAATATCAAATTCCGGTTCAAATATAAATGGCTATTTTGCCATCTTAGTTATTTAAAATTTAATCCAAAATCTAAAAATGTCAAATCAGTGCTCAGATACCTACAGTATTTTAAGTTTACCAAAGACGACACATACCAACCTAAGCCCCGATAACGTGTGAAAGGTATTAGAAGAGTGTTTAAAAAATAAGTTCCAAAGACTATTAAAAAAGGGGGGGTAAAAATGGAACTACTACTTAAGTTTTGATTTAATGTCTCAAGATTAAAACATTTCAGTTGATAAGATCATCAGGTCACATAAAAGGAGAGATACGGATTTTTATTTCATTAGTGTCTATAGTACTTCGAACACAAAGGCCTTGAGTACACGGCGATGAGTCTTAATTGAACGAAATAGCTATGCATTTCTTGTCCCTCGCAATTTGTATCATATAACTTGTATTACTACCATTGAGTTCATACATCTGCACGACCCCAAGATCTCGACGGAATCTCACTTCCAGGTACATGTATTGTAAAATTGTAAATAATTTTTAAAACTAAGGAGTATTTGCCGGATGCATAGATATGTCCTAACCTAGGTTTTGCTTTCCCATTTTGAACAATATTTTATATATATATTTTTTTATCTGCTCTTCAAAAATTTTGATTATGCATTTCCTTACCTTCTATCATATCTATATATCCTTTACGGGGTTAAAAAGAAATTATAAATTTTATAGTTACAGGTCGGTTTTGTTGGCATGTTTCTGTGTAAATCGTTGTTGTGCAATTCTGTACGTGGATCTATATTTTTTATTCAAATTAATATTATGCGAATCTTCCAAAAATGACGATTTTATAAAATACTATCCGATACTTTGGTTTTCGTTTTACATGAATTCTTCTAATGGCATAACATTACATGAAAGTGTACTCTAACAGTTCAATAGGAAATTAGATGAAAAAAAGTTTAAACTTGGTTGTATTTGAACCAGATAGAAATAAAACAAAACTATGTGTTTAAGCTCACTTCGCCTTTGAAAAATTAATTGATGTACCAAAACCTTGGTTTAAATACAAATTTTCATAACAAAATAATTTCAGGAAGCGATGTAATAATAAGACATCAGTGAATGAAATGAGCTGCCATGAAGAGAATCAGACCCTCAGTCACACAAATTTTCCTGGGTCTAATGCAACTTCCGCTGTTTGTCATAGAAGTCCACAGGAGACATCTTTGGTCCAGGTTGTAAATTGCGTTCATCTTGATAATTCGGCCTCCGCTTCTGATACAACAGAAACTGGAGTGAACGAAACAAACCAGGTAAATCTTCCATACGAAGATGTTGAAGATGAAAGTGAAGTGTACGATAGGACAAACGAAAATCGATTTAGCCAAGCTGATGCTTATTCGGGTATATACGATCGTACAGTTGACAGTGTATATGACATAAGCGAATATCGACGGAAACCAGAACAATATGAGGATGCTTATGATCATTTCTTTGGTCAAACAACAGAGGAGTGTTAGCAATTCAGAAAATACAGAATACAATCTTCATTCAAATAAGACGGAACTACAGAAAAAATCTATTTTCTCGAATTAATGTACACTAATGTATATTTTATTTTGTTTAACTATATTAAGTTGTTATTAAAAAAAAATCCTATTAAATAGACTCAAAAGGAATAAAGATGACTGTAATGCCTTTTTATGTCATGTACATGTTGATATTTTTACTTCATTTTACACTGCGGCCAAAACAATATTTCCACTCTGAATATCTTAAAATTTAAAATGAAGTAACCGGAAGTCTAAAAATCTGTTATATTCTAATTATTGAAGAGAAAATTATAATCCATAGCCTGTAGTTCATACATGTAGGAACAGACAAACCATAACGCACTGACAAATATAAAACACACACAATAAAACTTTTAAAACTATTGACACACAACGAACTCCTATTAAATACAATATAGATAAACCGAAAGTGAGCTGAAGATTACACAATCATGTACTGTAGTGCTCGCTTAACTAAATTATCTCCATTGAAAATTAAAACTTAAGCCGCCCTAAAGTTGTATATGTTTAATCTCAAACAATTTATAAAGCTTCATTATGGCCAATTTTCAAAATTTGTTGATGTTTGAAAAAAAAACTAGTGAAATTCTACATGTAAAAGTCGATTATCTGGTCATTGTCTGACATTTTTTGTACATACTAATGAAACACAATTGTACTCGATATTATAACAGATATATAATCTATTTTTGTCTAAAATAAATTAACAAATTGTAATGAAATATTTCCCTGTTGATCTGTGTATTTATTTTTTCTAATTCCTCGACAGAAACTTAAATTTTAAGTTTATACCTTTCAAAGGGGCGCTGAATTTGTGTAGTAGATCACAGTGCACAGATATCATCGATTGCTAGTACACGCAAATAATATAACTTTCATCATATTGCTCTTTGTCAAATTTAAACAGAAACATTATGGTCAATAGAATTACATAAATCAAGATAAGTTCACTTTACACTGGGCGTTAACACCAAACACCATCAACATTTCTACAGCATCAATCACAAATCTGTGGTATAGATGGTTAGACATTTACTGTTTAAAAGGAAATCGTACTTTTCTAGCAGAAACCATGACAAAATAAATATTCCCGCATGCATCAGACAAGGTCGAATTTTTATTGACTTCATTGTTGGTTACTTGTCACTCGCCACATCAAATTACCACCTGAAAAATTTCTGTTTTGAATGTTCATTAAAACAGTTACCATGCTCATTATGTTTAATTAATAAGATAAAAAAAATCAGGAAACCATGAAATTTGTCGAGGAGAAAAATAATATTTTTCGAGAGATACCGTTTTATTAGCTTACCTGGCCTAAAAGGCCATGTGAGCTTTTGCCATCACTTGGCGTCCTTCTTCCGACGTAAACTTTTCCTTCAAAGATATTCTCATCTGCACCACTGGGCCAATTGTGACTAAACTTTGGTGGAATGGTCCTTAGGTGGCCCCCTTCCAACATTGTGTCCGGCTTTCCCGACTAAAAATAGAAAAAGGGGGATGAATTTCAAAAATCTCCGGTAAAGGAAGTTTGGGGGTATATAGGTTCAGTCTGTCTTTCCGTCTGTCTGTCCAAAATAACCTTGTCCGCAACTTGTCCGTTAACTAAACATCGTTCCATGTATTGTTCGCAACTCCTCCTACATTACATGCATGATTCTCATGAAACTTAATGGGGTGTTAGATCACTATATGGAGATGTGCATATTGCCAGGAATATCTGTTTGGGCAAGAAATGTAAAAGACATGGCTGTTTGGACTTAGGCAATTTTTAACAAAACTTCGTTCCATGTGTTGTCCGCAACTGCTCCTACATTATTTGCATGATCTCATGAAACTTTATGGAGTTTTAGATCGTATTATAGAGATTTGCATATTCTGTTTGAGCGGGTACTTTGACAAATATGATGATTTGAACGTTGTGTAGGCTTCAAAACAGACATGTTGCTGCGGGGGTATTAGTCCCTTTTGGGAAAATTCTAGTTAAATAATCTTGTCTGAAACCAATGGACCAATTATAACCAGACTTGGCATGAATGGTCCTTAGATGATCCTCTTTGAGATATATGTTCAATGACCAGGACGATCAACAAAGTTGGCCGCCACAGCCCAACTTAGTTTGACATAGGACACACTGGGAAATTCATTTAAAAATATTCTTGTCTGAAGCAACTGAGCCGATTGGAACAAGACTTGGCAGCAATGGTTCTTGGATGGCCATCTTTCAGAAACGTGTCCGATGACCTGGACTGTCAACCACGATGGCCACCACAGCCGAACGTAGCTTAACATTGGACCCTATGAAAAATTCATTAAAAATCTTTTTTTTTTTAAACTACTCAGCCAATTGGAACCACAGTTAGCAGCAATTGTCCTTAGATGGTTCTCTTTCAGAATTGTAGCTCATGATCTGGCCTGTTAATCAACATGGCCACCAAAGCTGAAAGTTAAGCATAGGACCCTATTGGAAAAGTTAATTTGCAGATTATCCTAATATCTGTATATTTTTTGCTACTCCTGTAGGATTGTTATCTCATTAACATCTACCAAATATCAATTTAAATTAAAATAAAGTGAATATAATTTCTATAAATGTTGAAAACACACCCTCAACATCATCGTTGGTGCGTACTGACTGGAGGAAGACGGACCATTTCGGCACACTCCAAACTGTGCTGCAAAGCCATTTTCTGTCTATGTAGAACATAAGTCTATGAAGCAGTCGTAACGTAGCTGCTTCAGCAAGTTGTCTGTACGCAGGAACAATGTGTGCAGCAGGTATACCTGATTCAAAATCCAAACAGAAGGCTTGAACTCTATACTCTGTTCAGTACCTGAAAAAGAAAAAAGACGTACTTAGTAGCATTATCCTCGTATCTTTCGTGAATTTGAAAATATAAACTTAACGATGTTAACTGATTATGGACATCTCATTTAATTATTCAATTTCTAGACTGTTTAAAAATAACCTGACTTACTACCTTGTAATCTTTCTTTTCCCTGCGTGACATGAGTACAAAAAGAAGATGAATCTGTTTAATGCGGTTGTCTTTCTGTATGAAGGCATACAAACTGAACAACTGTGTAAATGGCTTCTTCACTACTTTGAACGTAGCATCTGCATACCATCTTATTTGTAGCTTATGTTGGTGATGTCTCATTGAAGAGTATCATATTTGTAGCTTATTTTGATGAGTCTCATCGAAGTTTATCCCATTTGTAGCCTATTTTGATGATGTCTCACTGAAGTTTATCCCATTTGTGGCTTATTTGGATGATGTTATTTGGACTGTGTAAATGGCTTCTTCACTACTTTGAACGTAGCATCTGCATACCATCTTATTTGTAGCTTATGTTGGTGATGTCTCATTGAAGAGTATCATATTTGTAGCTTATTTTGATGAGTCTCATCGAAGTTTATCCCATTTGTAGCCTATTTTGATGATGTCTCACTGAAGTTTATCCCATTTGTGGCTTATTTGGATGATGTCTGTTATGATATTGTAATTATTATATATTTATTTATCTTGGCCTAATTTGTTTTGCGTAGCCTTATAACATGTATAATATGTTTACATAATACTTATAGTTGTTTACCAAATAATGTTATAACTGCACAGTTTAGAAATCACTAGAACAATAATAGATACTGATGGAATGACTAGAACTTTCTATTTGACTTACGTAATAATTCTGGTGTGATTCGAACTTTTACCGTATTCCAGAAGTTTCCGTCACTGTTATATATATACGGAAATGAAAGTTAGACTGGCAGAACAGTATCAGACCAGACGTTAACATTCTTGTGTTCTCAGATGTTGGATTGACACACTTTTATTTACGTTTCACACATCGTACTTGACAAACTTTTATTTACGTTGAATCATACTAGATTGTGACTTATTGGATATAATATTCCGTTTGGATTCCCGCAACAGTGACGAGAAGAATTCCAGACAAAGAAATGACATAGGATTTTGAACAGTTAAGTTGACATTTTATTTTGTGTAATATTTTTTGTAAACTTGTATATTATAAATCTTGTTAAATTTTGTTATTGATTTGTGTCTTTTGTTGGCTACAATTTAAAAGGTGATTTCGGCCGTAACAGAAATTGGGGGCTCGTCTCAGGATAACGTTAATATCTTATTAATTTTTTTCAGTATTTTTATTATAATTAACCAACAAAATTCTACAAAATGGCATTTGATGCTGGTAAATTTTTGAAAACGCCAGACCTGGAAGGGTTTGATAAATTAAAGAAAGAAGAATTAGTGTTGCTTGCTAAACATCTAAAAATAGATTTTAGAGCATCTATGAGAAAACAAATTATAAAAAAAATTGGTAATAGACAAATTAGTTGACTCAGAAATTTTTGGTGAAGAGGCTCTTGACCTCAAGGTCGAAAATGTTGATGCTTTCAAATTAAAACAGCTTGAATTAGAACATGAACTTAAATTAAAACAATTAGAAAAAGAAGATGAATTTAAATTAAAACAATTACAGGCAGAACTTGAAATTAGGGAAAGGTTAGAGATGGAGAAAATAAAAATAGAAATGGCTAAAGTAGAAAGTAACATTAAATATGAGTCAAAATCAGAACATTTTGATGCAGCAAAAAATATACGTTTGGTTCCCAAATTTTGTGAAAAAAACAGTTGATAAATTTTTTCCTCTTTTTGAGAAAATTGCTCAAAATCTGAAATGGACAAAGCCTTATTGGAATACAATGCTGCAAATTGTTTTTGTGGGCAAGGCCGCTGAAATTTATTCAGCTCTTTCTTCAGAAAAAAGTTCTGATTATGACACTGTTAGACAGGAAGTTTTGAAAGCTTATGAGCTAGTGCCAGAAGCAAATAGACAGAAATTTAGGTCTTATAAAAAGTTTGAAACACAAACCTATGTTGAATTTGCTCGGGAAAAAGAAGATCTATTTGATAAATGGCTTACGTCAAAGAAAATAGATAACAATTTTGATAAATTAAGACAATTAATGTTATTAGAAGAGTTTAACCAGTGTGTTAATTTAGACTTAAAAACACATTAAGATGACAAAACTGTTGAGACATTGCAAGATGCAGCTGTTGTTTCCGATAATTATACCCTTTCACATAAAAGAAGTTTCAAAGGTCAAAATTTTAATACTTCAAGCGGAAATTACAAAAATAAAAGCACTGAGCGTACTGATAGTAAGCCTGTTGCACAGAATAAGAGTCCGTCTAGTTATAATATGTCTGGTCCAAAATTTGATACTTTTGAGAAGAAGTCACTAACTTGTGCTTATTGTAAGAAAAATGGTCACCTGATGGCTGATTGTTTTAGACTCCAGAAGAAGAATGAAAGAGATAATAAGCCCAAGTCCAGTGCTTGTACGACACCCGTTGTTACCAATAAGTTGGAATGTCCTGCTAGTCAGGCTTTTAAGTCCAGTTTTTGTGATTACATGGAGGATTATAAACCTTTTATGTCTGATGGGTTTGTTTCTATTGTTAATAATACTACTCCTCAGCCTATTAAGATTTTACGTGACACTGGAGCTTCTCAGACTTTGTTGTTAGAAGGTGTGTTGCCTTTGTCCTAGGAGACGTCCGTTGGTGCCTCCGTTTTGTTACAAGGTGTGGAGTTAGGTTGTATAGATGTTCCCCTCCATCGTATTTATTTGAAGAAATTATTGGTCTTGCCCATGACACCCCCTTGGCTGGACATTTAGGTATAAGGAAGACTTGCCTTAAGATATTACAACATTTCTACTGGCCCAGACTTAGAAATGATGTCACAGAATACTGCAAATCATGCCATATAACCAGAAAATACCACCAGCACCACTTCCGCTAATTCCAGCCTTTGAAGAACCTTTCAGCCGAGTACTTATTGATTGCGTTGGACCTTTACCAAAGACCAAGACTGGAAATGCTTATTTATTAACGATCATGTGTACATCCACTTGCATTCCTGAGGCTATTCCCTTAAGGAATATCAAGACACCAACTATTGTCAAAGCTCTTATCAAATTTTTCACATTAGTAGGACTTCCTAAGTCTATACAGTCCGATCAGGGTTCAAATTTTATGTCAGGTTTATTTCAGCAGGTCGTTTACCAGCTAGGGATTGCTCAGTATAGATCAAGTGCTTATCATCCAGAATCTCAAGGTGCATTAGAACGTTTTCATCAAACATTGAAGAACATGATTAGAACTTTTTGTCTTCAATTTGACAGGGACTGGGATGATGGTGTTCACTTTCTACTTTTTGCGGTCCGAGGGGCTGTTCAAGAATCCCTTGGTTTTAGCCCCTTTGAGTTGGTGTTTGGTCATACTGTAAGGGGACCTTTGAAATTGATTAAGGAAAAATGGCTTACTGAACACACTGACTTGAATCTTCTAGACTATGTATCTAGATTTAAAAAAAAATGTAAACTGCTTGTCAAATTGCTCAGAAAAACTTAAAAACTGTACAGAATAAGATGAAAATATGGTATGATAAAGATGCCAGGGACAGAGTTTTTGAGCCTGGTGATAAGGTACTTGTATTTTTGCGAGTCCCTGGGCATCCTTTACAGGCTAAATACTGTGGTCCTTATACAATCGACAGTAAAATCAATGATTTGAATTATATTGTAAAAACTCCAGGTCGGCGTAAACAAAATAGAGTGTGTCACATTTATATGTTAAAACCATATTTTGAGCGTACTAATGAAGGTGAGAGTAAACCAGTTGCCACTTTAGCCATGGTCAAATCGGAGAACGGTCATGACAAAACAGAGATAATTGAACCATCTTTTGATTCCAAGACTATGGAACAAACTGTTAGATTGAAAAATTCTGAAATTTTGTCAAATTTAGACTCAAAACTTGCACATCTGACTTTCGATCGCAGAGAAAAATTGAAAACTTTGGTATTTTCTTTTAAAAATCTTTTTCCAGATGTGCCAAACAAAACCACTGCTGTTTGTCATGATGTTGATATAGGCGATGCTTCTCCAATTAAGCAACATCCTTTCCGGCTCAATCCACTTAAACTTAATTTTATGAGACAAGAAATTAGATATATGCTTGACAATGATATTATTGAGTCGAGTAACAGTGAATGGAGCTCTCCTTGTCTTCTTGTGCCCAAACCAGATAAAACATTTCGTTTCGTTACTGATTTCAGAAAAGTAAACTCAGTTTCAAAATCTGACTCCTATCCGATTCCAAGGATAGACGATTGTATTGATAACATTGGACAAGCAAAATTCGTAAGCAAATTTGATTTATTAAACGGTTACTGGCAGGTCCCCTTGACAACGAGGGCTCGTGAAATATCAGTTTTTGTCACACCAGACGGCTTACTTCAATATACTGTCATGCCGTTTGGTATTAAAAATGCTGCAGCTACATTTCAAAGAATGATCAATAATGTTATAAAAGATTTAGACTGTTGTTATGTTTATATTGATGATCTTATTGTATGTAATGATAGCTGGGAAGAGCATTTAACACATTTATATGATACTTTTGATAGATTGTCACAATCAAATTTGACTGTTAATCTTAGTAAAAGTGAATTTTGTAATTTCTGTTGATTATTTAGGGCACACATTTGGCCAAGGTCAAGTGAAACCTATTATGGATAAAGTGGGTGCAATTACCAATTTTCCTCCTCCTGTAAATAAAAAACAACTTATGAGATATTTAGGCATGATTGGATTTTACAGAAAATTTTGTTCAAATTTTGCTATTGTTGTTCAACCATTGACTCATCTTTTACGGAAAGATTCTAAATTCATCTGGAGTGATAATTGTCAAAATTATTATTGATTTGTGTCTTTTGTTGGCTACAATTTAAAAGGTGATTTCGGTCGTAACATGTCTCATTTACGTTTATCTCATTGATTAATTAATATATTAATCTAGTAAAAATGGCTTACCTCAAAGGATAAGGTGGTACAATCATAATTGCTATAAAAACATTTAAATTTGTGTATGTTGAATTGTGATAATTGCTGGGTATATAAGTATTAATCATATGTTGGCATTTCCTGTCATCTGCTTTATTGAATTTATTGAATCTAATGACTGATAATCATAATAAATTAAAAATAATAAAACAAATTTAAAAAAGAATGGCTTTTTTTATTCATATTTAATGTATATCCAAAATTACTTTCCCTCCGAATATAGTATTGTTAATTACTGGATATGGGTCGAATCACCCTAATTTGTGGTTGGATCGACTTGGGGACGAATCAACTTGGGACGGATCGACTGTGGACCGGAACGACATGCAATCATAACAACAAATTGCATCATATCAACCATTTTAACCGTAAACAACAAATTTTACTGATTGGTTTTGATGGAACGGCTGGGCGGGTTAAGTCAATTTAAAAATATTGATGATGTTGATCGACGCTTCAAGCAATATATCCATGGCAATCGGAACCGAGTGTCTGTACTTTCCAATCTAAGAATTGAAAAAATATATATATAAAAACGAATAGTTTAGTATAATTCTACAGAAAATCCAATTAGAAAAGTTATTAAAAATGCAATAGTTCAAGTAGGATATTATTTACATAGAAATAACAGTAACTGTTATGGAATGGCAAAGCTGTCTATGATTACAAAGTATGTTATTTGTTTCAATAAATAATGATTTTTTTTTAATTAAAATTTCCAAAAATATATGTGTTAATAAGTGTAAAGCCTTTAGTTATTTAGCTTCATATAGTTGAAAGAAATGTCAATAGCTAAACAGGAATAATTTTATTGAAAATAAGATTTCACATCAGTCAAGCAAATTAAATTTTATAGGAGTTAAGCTGTATTGTTCAGACCAGTTTTTAATAAAAGATTTACAATTTTTTACCAAGTTAGATTTTATGTGGCTTTGTTCAAAATATGGCTTAATGACGGGTATCTAATAACGCTATTTCTATTCATAAAAGTATCAGAATTATTTTTTCTTAAATTTTTACAGCAAGGATTTCTACGTAATAAAGTAACATGGACAGAAACAGATTTTTCGTTAGTATCAATATTTCTTCAATATTTGTATTTTAAACATTCTTTCTTTAATTCAAAAAGTGTAGTCGACATTCTTAACATGCTTAAACAGGAAAAAAAAATTAAAAGGAAAAGTCTTTAAAGACCTGTCTTTTTATATTTTTTTTTAATTTTTTATTTCTTCCTATATTGATTGATATATTCTTTATTAACGCAACAGAAGACTACAAGTCATGGTGATACAATGACAAATTACAAGACATATAAACATACAAAGAAGTTATTACAATTTAATAAACTAAGACTGATTAGGGTCTTCTTTCCTCTGTTCTAATGACTGTTCTATAAAAGACGATACAGCCTTAATTTGTAATGGTGTTGACGGGCTTAAAATGATATTAATTTTATTAAAATTGTCTAAATGTTGAAAATTTTCATGTTGTTTAGTGAAATTTGAATAAAAATTATTTCTAATATTTTCATTATAGTTGCAAGTGAAGAAGAAATGTAGTTCATCATCAATCTCGTTGCAAAGCTTACATATTCTGAGGGAACGAGGAATTTTTTGGTATCTTCCAAGTTCTATCATAAGTGAATGTTCACTCATACGAAACTTTGCAATAAGTTGTCTTTTAAATTTATTTGGATGATGTAGATATTTTTCACATTCAAATTCCTTATTTTTAATAATTTTATAAAGGAAATTAGGTATGAAAATAAAAGTACAAAATGATCCATAACTTAAAGGAAACAGATGAAATCACGGTACAAAAATGAAGGGTCTCATTCCTGTTTCCTACTTTCCAGTTGATTGTAATCTTAATAAATTTGATATTCGGTGAACACTCCCGTACCTAAATGATTATGAAATATACGTGTAATAAATTTTTACAAGATTCCTTGGAAGTGGATAAAACTAATAAATAAATTATTTATAGATGTTTCACTACACTGGTAAAGAAACAGAAATGCAATAAGTATCTTATTCAAAAACAAGTGTTTTTTTCTGTTTATTTAAATTATGATTGTCACATGACACGTCCGGTTGTTCCGTCTTCTTGGAAGTACAATTTCGTCCTCGTTTGTGTCATTAGGAAAATGTTTCTAATGCTAGGAGTTTGGATTTTCTTTCACCTACTCGGACACATCGATTCAGGTAGACGTTAGTTGCATTAGTTATATATTTATATACATGTTTGCATGCTGAAAATTCATATTTTATAGTTCATTTCTTATTGCGAATCTTCTTTTATAGACAATATTGCAATATTAATTATTGCGATTGGTGTACTTTTTACAGCAAAAATTGAAATCCGAGTTATTTCAATTATGGCTATCCTTTTCCTGTCGAATGTATTGTACATTAAAGATTGTTTTCCTTACTGAATTAAACAGCGGATCGGCTGTTTAATTCAGTAAGGATTTGGTATAAGTCCCTTCCTATTTTATTCGTTTTCATTTATTATTTTCACCTCCTATTAAATAGACTTGTTGCTATTACATGTAGCAAAAACATATGTTTAGAGATTAAATTAATTAATGACGTAATCTGTGACGTAATAAAGGCTTGGGCTCCTGATGATGGACATGGCCTTGACTAAGTAAAAAGCTTGGTCTAAATAAATGTTCGAAACGCCCAGGTGGTACGGGATACGGCCTCGTTTATTTACAAACATTAGTTTCTGAGGAGAAGATCATTGAAAGTTTACGACGACGGACGCCAAGTGATGGCATAAGCTCACATTGGCCTTTGGGCCAGGTGAGCTAAAAAGACGTTACCGTTTACCGTATTTGTAGTTTTCTCAGACGGATTGTAATGATAGACGACTTTATGTTTTCGTATTATATGTTGAATTGAAAAATAAAGATCAAGTTTTACTAGTGTAATGTTTGTTACCTTTTTCGTCAGTAAAACCGTATCCACAAACATTTTGGTTTATTGTTTCGGATGTGCGATTTTCATTGTTTTTCTTTTGAAAATTAACAGCTATTTTATTCCAGTAAAATCCAGACAGGTATGTTTTTATTATATTTTTTGCAATATTTGGAGCCTTGATTTTCTTTTGAAATTCTTCCTTGACATCATGAACATCAAATAAATGCTCTCCCAAACTAAATCGTGACCGTTTCATGCTTCATCACCAATAATTGTCTGTTGCAGAATATGTTACACTCTGTGAATTAGTTACAACACCATCAAATTTGACCT
This sequence comes from Mytilisepta virgata, assembly GCA_028015205.1. Classification (NCBI taxonomy): domain Eukaryota; kingdom Metazoa; phylum Mollusca; class Bivalvia; order Mytilida; family Mytilidae; genus Mytilisepta; species Mytilisepta virgata. The sequence goes on from CM051521.1 coordinate 77,530,858, forward strand.
GTCAGGCCGACAATGTTATTTCAGTGCAGAAAGTTTCCAATCCTCAAAGTCATCCATTTTGCAGTTACAACCAAAATAAAAAGTGCATGTCAAACATGAAATCCAAAATACAAAGGTATTGTAATGGAAAACGAGAGTGTACCCTGTCACCAAAACTGTTGAATCAATATCTATGTAAAAGAACACCAGGCTTTACTTCAATACAATATTCATGTTATGGTGAGTTTTCGTTTCTTTACTGGATAATAACGAATGTAAAATTTCACCTCTTGTATAGATTTTTCTGTATGTCGCTTTTGATCTCCTACCTTTATCTATATGTCTTAAAATTCCTGTCTGAGAAACCCACTTGGTTCTGTCGCCAACTTCTTTTTTATATTTTTTATTTTACATATTCAGGTGTGAGTTGAAACAATCCTTATTTAGTTAATATATACAGTTACGTGTTATTAAGTCTCCCAAACGAAGTGGCAGACTTTTAGATTTTCATTTGCGCTTTTTATCGAACATTTTTTTCTTTTTCTCCGATTTGTTCGTTCGACTTCTCAATAACCATCAAAGATTTGGATCTGAGATTTTCCATGATGAAAGATCAATGTTTCTAGGTGTGCCTTATACTCTTCATTTTTTGATGGGGTCACCGAGACGTATAAAGAGGAGTTCAAAGAGGCTAGGGGTTTACTGTAGGTCCCTATGGGGAATTTTTTTTCATCGAAAAACTCTACGAGAGTGACCAATAACCATCTCATATCATATATCCTATTATACACCGTGACCACACCTATCAAATGGCATATACCTCGTTCCTCAAAGGGGGGGTCATTCCCACCCCTCAAAGTAAATAATTTTGTAAAAATTCATATGCAATTAAAATCCATAGCTTTAAATCATATATTTTATTATTCTCTGTAACAAGACGCATTAAATGACATGTACCTCATTCTTTTAGTAGGGTGATCCCCACCTCCATAAATCAATAATGTCCAATTATCTCATTAACCGTAAAAATCCCCACCCCTACACCATATATTTTCTTATTCCCCATGGTAAGACGCATCAAATGACACCTACCTCGCTTCCCCAGGGGGTTATCACCATTCCCATCAAATCAATAATGTTCAATTATCTCATAAACCGTTAAAATCCCCACCCCTAAACCATATATTTTCTTATTCCTCATGGTAAGACGCACCAAATGACACATACCTCGCTTCCCCAGGGGGTTATCACTCCCATCAAATCAATAATGTTAAATTATCTCATAATTACCCATTGAATCATTAGTCTTTAATAATCTCTTAAAGCATATAAATCCCTGCCCCTTAGTCATATATTTTCTTTTCCCCCATGATAAGACAAACAAATTGATAAAAACCTAACACCCCCACAAAAGGGGGCAGGGGGTTATCCTCGCCCCTCAAATCAATAATTTTTAATTATTTCAAAATCCCGTGAAAATATCTATCCCTTTAACACGTTTTAATACGCAATGTTCAAATCTCATAAACCATTTGACTCATATACCCCGTAACCACATATATTTCTATTTGCCTATAAGGTGACGCAATAAATGATTTTACACATGACCGGGGAATGGGGGTATTCCCTCGTAAAAAAATCAACAAAAGACATTTAGATCCTTGGCCCTTAATTATAGACATTTTTATTCTTTATGAAAAGCTCGGATATCCTAAGTGTTCATGACCCGACCCTTTAAACACAGGGTGTATCGAAATAGTTTCGAAACTGCGGGCATTGGTATTGTGCGCAGGGATAATTTACTATTCTCAGAAGATAGTAAATTGTTATACATGTATATCATAAAAAATTCTCCGATAATATTTATGCTAAACTGTATTGGTCTAATTTTTTTATTTTTTGTCTGATTTTTATGGGACTTGTATATTATGTTCCTTGCTGGAAAAAAATCACTTTCGATCCGTTTTGTCTATATCCGTTATTGTTTTTGAGATATGAGGTTACGCGCTAATTTTTGAAACTTTTTGATTCTTCATCGGATTTGACGATTTGTTTTAAATGATTCCTCACGAAAAGCCCAGCAAAAAGATACTGCAGAATTTGTTTTGTATCTTTCACCGTTTCCAAAATAAAAGGGTCGAATTAGGGGCCATGATAAGTTCATTGATGCTTACCACATATCCTTACATTTTTATATGTATATTGAATTTTGCCTCGCCCTGACGCAAATGAATGAAAATGAAAGAGAAAAATCATGTTGTTATTGACCCCAGTGGGTAAAAGGTGGACAAAGTCACTTATTAAGAGGATGATGTCTGTCATAAGATGACACTGATTTCATTCTATATTTTGCAGGTATGTTAACTATAGCGTAATTTTTAAAACTGTAAACCCGTCCATCTCAAATTTAAATCTAAATACATGTATATTTTTGTTAACCAGTTAAATTTATTTTTGCAGGGTATTGTCGGGGATCATGACTGTCCAGTTGGTTTTTTTTTCTTTTTTATAGGTGTTCTTGTTTTAAAAACAAATTAAGAGTTGTATTTCTTTATAGATCGATTTGATTTTATTGGGTGAATATGCAACTCAGTCTTTTTTATCTTTTTTATTTAATGAAACCGAATGCATTTTATAACACCATACAATAAAATCAGTTCTCGTAAACGGTTCAGAAATATTGGCAAATATCTCTGTCAGTGCAGGATTTCGACAACTAAAAGTTGATCAAATTGGACATTGTATGACTGTAAAAATCGGGTAACAAAAAAAAACCCATATCAAGATTTTCAAGTAACCTCTCCATTAAGTATGCATAAACTTTATAGGAACAATTTCCCAATTTCAGTCTCTGAAAAACACATAATTTATTGAATACAATGTAAGGCCTTCTAGATATCAGTTACTCGTTTGGGAGACTTCGTAATAACAGTTCACTGTTACAGTTATTACTCGTTTACTGTAACAATTATTTTCGCAAACAGATTTAGACGACTGACATCCAAAGCAACCTGTCTAGTATCTACTATAAAAAAAAATATGAAATCAGCATGTACAGCAAAAATTCTACTAAACATTTACATTGACAAATTATTATTTTTTGTACGACAATACCCCCAGCAAATTAAAGTTATTGAAAACCTTAGTTACACGGAACATTTTTTTGAACTGTTTTAACCACTAAAACTCTCATATAATAGTTAAAATGGTGAATTTTATCTTTAGCAATTAGGACTATTCATTGACAAAAACTTTCAGACGATGAAATCAGGGGGAAAATAGTGTTATATGAAAATAATGATTTGTAAATTCAACATACAATGGTTGATAGTAGTACATAATAATTAAACTCATTAGCCAATTTCACCAATGAACAGGTTCGTAGTTGCACATAAGGTGATCAAAAGAAATAATTGAAGCATAAATTTTAAAACTTCTGTTAGTTTGCATAATAAATTTCGTGTTTAATTTCTACAACCTCTGTGATAGAATTTCATGTTCCCCAAATAAAGTTAACTACTTCGTCTGCAGTATTTCAGAAATCTTTTAAAATAAATTTTTCCTAAACTTTCCACAGACAAATTCCAACTTTGACCTGAAACCTTCTTCATATCTATCTATTTGAGTCAAACATTTGAATTTTAACATATATAAAATGGTTTTATTTTTAGCAATCAACTCGGGCATGTTTCTAAACATTTTTAATGAGTAGTAAACAAAGAAAAAAATCCTTTTTGAAAAGAAATATTATTTTGTCGTTTATTTGCATGTTTTTGATATACTTATCAAAAAAGGAACGTTTCATGGTAATGTATTTCCAATGGACACAAGATTTCAAAACGTCGTAGCGAGCTTAAAAATTGTCCAATCCTTCTCATGTGCACAGGGCATCGTTTCCTCGTCAAAACCTTAGATTTTGTGAAAAAAACAAGAATTTTTTAAAAACCACTTTTTTACCAACAAATTTTAAAAATTGAAATTTTCACATTAAGTTTGAAGCACGAATAATGTCTCATTACCATATTGTTCGGTTTCAATAATACTGAACTATAAAATTTTGATTTGTCCAATTCTGATGATGATTTTGGTTATGACATTTGCGTAATTGAATTTGAGCCTTTCGATAAAAAATCCAGATTTTATACCTGTTCTTGCCATATCAGATTTTTGAGATCTGTCAAATAATTTTTATTGAGTGATAAATTTTAGGAGAATAATTGCCTTTTTTGATGACTTTCAATATTTTTTGATAAATTTGGATTTGAAGGTATGTAAAGTTTCTTTTTTTTACTAGTATATTATAAGTTTGTAGCGAAATGTCAGCGTGCACGTATCTGCCATGTAGTTCTGAATTGTGCGAATTGTCGTACGAGTCATTTAAAAAAAGGTGTCATTAAAAGATGAAAGTGAATATTTTTTATGCACTCGTACCTAGGTAATCGCGTATAAAGAGTGTCCTCTTTTTCATCTCTGCATCTTTTATATAAATGATTTGAAAAGCTTTTGTTTCCCATTAACGCCGTCAGGTAATAGAATTTGATTAAGTTTTTCAATGAACTATCTGAACATATTTAAAAGAAACTAATTTTTAGCTCACCTGAACCAAAGGCTTAGGTAAGCTATTCCATCACTTTTCGTCCGTCGTCCGCCCGTCCGTCCGTCAGTCAACATTTCACATTTTGAACTTCTTTTAGAGAACCGCTGAATGAATTGAAACCAAACATGGCATGAATGTTCCTTATGAGGTTCTGTCCAAGTGTTGTTACTTTGTTGCCGATCTGTCATCCAAGATAGCCACCAATGGGAAAATTAGTTAAACATAGGATCATATGGGAAATACATACAAAAATCTTCTTCCAGAGAACCGCTGAATGGATTAAAACCAAACATCGTATGAATGTTCCTTGTGAAGTGCTGACCAAGTGTTGTTACTTTGTTGCCGATCCGTCATCCAAGATGGCTGCCAGCGGGAACCTTAGTTTAACATAGGACCTTATGGGAAATACATATTACAAAATCTTCTTCTAGAGAACCACTAAATGGATTAAAACCAAACATGGCATGAATGTTCCTTGTGAAGTGCTGACCATGTGTTGTTACTTTGTTGCTGATCCGTCATCTAAGATGGCTGCCAGCGGGAGACTTAGTTTAACATAGAACGTACCCTATGGGAAATACATACAAAAATCCTCTTCTAGAGAACCAATTAATGAATTGAAACCAAACATGGCATGAATGTTCCTTATGATGTTCTGACCAAGTGTTGTTAATCTGCTGCCATCCATGATGGCTGTCAGCGGAAGACTTAGCTTAACATAAGACCCTACGGAAATTACATACAACGACTTCTTCTTGCAAATTATTGAATGGATTAAAACCAAACACGGCATGGATGTTAATCTCAATGTCCTTTATTTAGCGATGAACAAATGGAAATATCAGATGAGCGATACAGGCTCCTGGGAGCCTCTGGTTTTATGCTTCTTGCAGATGCAGAAAATCGTGAAACTGGACTCATAAAAACAATTGGGTGCGCAGATAAATTCCTCAATGGTGTACGCTGTGACAGCCTTTTCAAAAATATCAGGATCAACAATATAACATTCAGTAGAGGAGCAAAGTGTCAATCCAATTTGTGCTCAGACGACAAAATAAGACAAACAGTGAAACATATGTGCGATGGACGTCAGGAATGTAAAAAAAATCAAAGCCAGTGTTTAAAGAAGGATTTATTTTTCAAGAAAATTGTAGATATAACGTACTCGTGTAAAGGTATAAAAATTATTATATGGCTCTGCAAAGTCTTGTATTCTCCAGTCGAATTCTATAAATGCAGATAATTTGTAACCATGTAATTGCAACTATTTTTTGCTTACCTCTCACGTTTTTACTCATAGAATAAGGCTGTTTCATTGTTTCCATTATTTGAATTGTGAGATCATAATTACAATTTTATAATAAAAGTTTCATATGTTGCTGCATGTCTACATTTGATTCATTTATTGATATACAAAATTGACCAACATGACCAACCGTTAAGAACCACGTCCATTTTAATACACAATCTGTTTCTTATCTTAAATAAACAGTTTTCAGAAAAGAAAATATTAACTGCATTTATTATTTCCGAAACAGCATGATAACATTTTTTCGTAAATTTATTTTGGGCTTCATTATATGCTATCTTCGAAGAAAACTTTGAAATGGGGTTTCAAGTGTTAAAAGGAATTTCATGGAAATTCTATTTAGATTCTGGTAAGTAATGCTGTAGACTGAAGATTGTAAACTATAAAGAGAAAATCAGTATGAATATTTTTTCGATACGTCTACGGGGTTTTTAATGATACATGTAGTTTGAACTAAGGATATTTTGTCAATTTACAGAAAACCTGTTGTGGTATACATTTAAATTCTGTGTTACTATTATTATTGGTCATGAGGTTTGGCTTTCTATAGTCCCCCAACAACATAATCATTTATCCATTCGAAAAATGCACTTTGGGACGCACATTTAGTTAATACTACCTTAGTCTTATTGACGTTAACTGTTCTTTAAAGTTTGGTTGAAACCATTTTTGGTAGTAAAGGCATGGGTTCAAATAATGTTTGTCATTTTCACAACCCCCATTTACCACAATGGGATAACAAGGCTTTCACTTTGTGTCAATGTCATTATAATACATGGTTTTCCATATCCAATGTACTAGCATATCATTCATCGCATTCGTTTTTCATATACATATCATTTTTTTTCCTTTTCATGATAGATACATTGCATATTTATTTGTACAATTCATCCGTCATTTTTTAATTAAGGTCAGGTGAGCTATTGCCATCACTTAGCGTCCGTCGTCCATCGTTGTCCGTTGTCTTCCAACATAAAGTGTCCTCTCAAGATCTTCTCCTCTGAAACCACTTCGCCAATTGGGACATTTGGTGGAATGGTCTTTGGATGGCCCTTTTCCAAAATTATGTCTAGCATTCCCGACTTCCATCCGACATGGCTGCTGTTACTAAAATAAAAAAGGGAGATGAATTTTAAAATCTATGAAACTGCATGGCCAATTGGAACAAGACTTGGCAGCAACGCAGAACCCTATGTGAAATTTTTTTTTAAAAATCTTCTTGTATGAAACCACTGAGCTAATTGCAACCAGACTTGGCAGCAATGGTCCCTTGATAGTCCTCTTTCAGAATTATGTCAGAATTATGTTAGATTACCTGGACTGTGAACCAATATGGTCGCCACAACCGAACTTAATTAATATGGGACCCTATGGGAACATTCATCTTCCTGTCTAAAACCACTTCACCAATTAGAATCATACTTGGCAGCAATGGTCCTTAGATGGCTGTCTTTCAGAAATATTTCTGATGACCCGGACAGTGAACCAAGACGGCCACCATAGCCAAACTAATATTAACATAGGATACTATAGTAAAACCAGCCAAATTGACTGTTACACTTAAATTTTTAGTCCTGCCCAAGATGGACACAAGTTAAATCCAGGTGTGCGATACAGGCCATTCAGAGCATCTAGTTCTTTATCGTTATCTTTCAAAGAAAGTTCTTGGATATAGCGATTATCTCAACCCGTCCGTCACACTTTCTTGTGGCAACTCCTCCTTCATTTTTTAGTTAAGGACTGTAATTTCTATATAGAATGGCTGCATACCACCTGTAGATGCGCAATAAGGTTTAGAATTTTGATTATCTTAACTTGGGCCCTCAGTAGGTTGAACTTCGAAAATTGTCAATTTCAGTTTGTGACGTAAATTCCTCTTTCATTTTTCAATTTAAGCATTTATTTTCTATAAGGTATTGTCATGCATCATATGTAGATGCGCAATAAGGCTTTGGAATTTTAATTTTCTTAAACTGGAACCGACAGGGGTCGAATTTCGAAAATTGAAAATTTAAGCTTGTGACGTAATCTCCTTTTATTTTACAATTTATTTATTTTATTTCCATACAGTATCGTCATGCACCATATTTCATGTAGATGTACATTAAGGTTTTAGAATTTTAAATTTCTAAAGTAGGGGTCACAGGAATGATTTTAAAAATCATGAATTTAGACTTAACGTTTTTCATTTTTCATTGAATTTAGTGATTGAATGTCTCCATATAAAGATTGCATAACATCTTTAAACAGACAATAAGGTTTTAGATCTTTTAATTTGGGTAAGTGTCCCCACTAAATATGGGGGGTGCGGGGATCACTGTCGATTCGGACAGGGTCTTTCTAGTTTGATTTGAGTTGAGTTTTTTGGTATTGTTCTCTACGTTTCGACTTCTTTTTTTCTAATTTTGGCCTTGTCTAGACGTATTGCTTCGATATTCCTTTGCTAATAGTTACGGAATCCTACCAGATTGACCCAACTTGTTCTTATGGAGCGGATATTACTCTAGAATATGTTAAAAGATTTTTAGCCGGGTAGCAATAAAAAGTAAATGTTTTAAAAACTAGACCGAGGTAGTCGGAAACGAGGGCTATCCCCCCATTCCCCACATGTTGTATCCCTGTGTACCTTTTTCAGAATTATACCTTTGAATACAGGCCCAAGTTCTGGAAAATTAAAATTATAAAACCTTATTGCACATCTGCATACAGTGTATGACAATAGTGTATAGAAATAAAATGTATAACATGGAAAATGAAAGAAACTTTCAGTCACCCACTTATAATTCCCAATTTTTGAAAATCAAAATTGTAAAACCTTATTGCACATCTATATACAGTGTGTGACAATACCGTTAAGAAATTAAATACATAAAATGAAAAATAAAAGAGGAGTTTAGGTCACAAGATTAAATTCCCAATTTTCAAAATCCAACACCTGTGGGCCCCGAGTTCTGAAAATCAAAATTCTATAACCTTATTGCACATCTACATATAGTATGTGGCAATACTGTATAGAAATCAAATGCATAAATTGAGAAATGAAACAGGAGTTTAGGTCACAACCTTAAATTGCCAATTTAAGAAATTCGACCCCTGTGGGCCACGGCTTTTGAAAATTATAATTCTAAAACCTTATTGCGCATCTGAATACAGTATGTGACAATCCTTTATATAAATTAAATACATAAAATGAAAAATGAAAGGCGAGTTAAGGTCACAAAATTAAATTCACAAATTTCCAAATTCGACCCCAATTACATATCTAGATACAGTATGTGATAATACTGTATAGAAATTAAATGCATGGAGTCAAAAATGACAGAGAAGTTTAGACCATAAGCTTCCATTCATAATTTCCTGTGGGCCCAAATTATTGGAAATCAAATGCATAAATTGAGAAATGAAACAGGAGTTTAGGTCACAACCTTAAATTGCCAATTTAAGAAATTCGACCCCTGTGAGCCACAACGTTTGAAAATTACAATTCTAAAACCTTATTGCGCATCTGAACAAAAATGAAAGAGAAGTTTAGGCCATAAGCTTCCATTCCTAATTTCCTGTGGGCCCATATTATTGAAAATCAAAATTCTATAACCTTATTGCGCATCTACATACAGTATGTGACAATACTGTGTATAAAACAAATGCATGAAATTAAAAATTAACCAGGAGTTTAGGTGACAAGAAAGTGTGGCGGACGGACAGTACGACGGACAGAAGGACGGTACGACAGATAGACGGGGGCGATAACAATATCGCGAACTTCTTCGAAGTGTTCTGATAATTATATCCCTGTAACAACAAAATAAATATCATCTTTGTGTAAACAGAAAATTTTATACTTATAAACAATTGCTTATATTTGGACAATATAAGTCTCATTACTCTGGACCGACAATAGTGAAAATTGTCAAAAAGTATACAGACCCTCGGACCACCATTTGTAAGAATGTGTAAAATATGAAGAAAATTCCGTCAAGGTGTAGTGGAGTTAGTGCTTGACATGTGAAAAATTGCTTACTGGTATATTTGGACAATCTAAGTCCCATAATTCTGGAACGAGAAAGTGAAAATCTTCAAAAAGTAATCAGACCCTCAGACCACCCTTTGTAACAATGTGTTATAGTTTGAAGAAAATCGGTCAAGGCGTACTCGAGTTTGTGTGCGACTTGTGAAAATTTGTTTTTTATTGGACAATCTAAATCCCGTAACTCTTGAAGAACAAAAGTGAAAATCGTTAAAAGGCATACAGACCCTCAGACAAATCATCATTTGTAATAATTTGTTACAGTTTGAAGAAAATCAGTCATGGCGTACTCGAATTCGTCCTCGACATGTGAAAAATTGCTTATATTTGGACAATCTAAGTCCAATAACTCTGGAACAATAAAACTGAAAATGGTCAAAAAGTATACAGACCCTCAGACCATCATTTGTAATAATGTTTTAAAGTTTGAAGAAAATAAGCCGAGGCATACTGGAGTTAGTGCGCGACATGTGAAAAATTGCTTATATTTGGACAACCTAAGTCCCATAACTCCAGAATTACAAAATTGAAAATCGTCAAAAAACCCAGAAGTGAAGGAGGAGTTGATGTCACAAGAAAGTTTGACGGACGGACCGACGGAGACAATCGCTATATCCCGAACTTTCTGCGATCATGCGGGGATAATAAATCAAAATTATAAAACGTAATTGCAGATCTGCATATAATGTATGACAATACTGTATAGAAATAAAATGCATAAATTCTAAAATGAAAGAGGAGTTTATGTCACAAGCTTAAATTGAATTTTTCGAAATTCGATCCCTTGGGGCCCGATTTTAGAAAATCAAAATTCTTAAACCTTATTGCGCATCTACATATGGTGCACGACAATACTGTATAGAAATAAAATGCATATAAATTGTAAAATGAAAAAAGAGTTTAGGTCACAAGTTTAAATTGACAGTTTTTCGAAGTTCGACTCCTGTGGGGCCAAATTTAAAAAAAAATCTAAACCTTATTGCGCATCTGCATATGGTGAATAACAATATTGAATAGAAATAAAATGCATAAATTAAAAAAGGAAAAAGACGAGGTTAGGTCACAAACTGAATTCCACATTGTCAAAGTTCAACCCATGTGCGCCCCTTGTTTATAAAAATCAAAATTCTAAAACCTTATTGCGCAACTACAGGTGGTATGCAACCATTCTTTATAGAAATTAAATTCCTAAACCCAAAAGTGAAGGAGGAGTTGATGTCACAAGAATGTGTGACAGTCGCTATATCCCCGAACTATCTTCGAAAGTGCGGGGATAAATATAAAAAATGGAGAGATAGTTACTAACATTTATCATAAAAGGGACGATTTTATTTTTCTATTTACTAACTTCCCCATTCTTGGCAGAGACGTAATGTGGCACCATCGTATGGAGTATACATATCACAGCTTGTACATTGTGCACGAATTTGCTCAAAGTTAGAATATTTTAACGAGCGAAACCATACGATTACTAAAAAATTTCCATTAAAGGCTTATAGATTTCACAACCTGCTTATGCTTTTAAAAAGCTTTATAATAGATATCAACATCTTTTAGCTAAACATCCGGCTTCCAGAAAAACACTTGTTATAAACATGTTTTACCATCCTAGTTTCTAATATCGTGAATAAATGCAAGTCTTGCTAATTACCCACAGAAACTTAGTACAATTAGGTAATATATTTTCACAGTAAGGGCTACAAATATGAAATTATGTGTAATTCTACAAAAATTGTTCTTTTTCCCAATGACTTGAAGACTTTAAATTTATACTGGCCTCTCACGAATACTGCCGATCTCTATAGCATTAAACCCTCTATGGGAATGTTATTTCAGATTATCTGTTTTATACAGTATCCGACCTACAGCTATGCGAGCCCTAGCTAGTTTACAGCTAAAACGAGCACATTTTGACCCTGCTATCTAAATTATGCACGGTTCAGTATAATGTTGCAGTTCTACCAAGCGGTCACCTTGTTGGTTATCATACTGGTTTTTATAGTGTGTTTTATGGGTGTCAGGATAGGTAATGGAGATGTTTGGATATCCATAAAACCTGTTTAACCCGAATACTGTTCAATATCTGTACCAAGTCAGACTATCCTTACTCTGTTTTGTTTATATTTATGTTTTATGCTCTTTTATGTTATATTTTGTCCGGATTTCTGTCATTTTGGTTGTTTTGATTGATTGCTATGTTATTGTTGACCTTTCCTGTTATCCATTTTGTTGTTTAGTGTATAAAATTATGAAATTTAAAAATTATACTAAGAACTTAACCGAAGATGTAAAAAGTGTGCTTGAAATTAATATTTCTTTTTTTTTATTTTTCTGTTATATTGTTTTAATATGTATTGATAATAACAACTTATAATTCTGTTTTAATGTACTTTGACAGATATAGTACGTTCAAAGGAGTGTGGGAACGGAGAACATTCAATTCCGACAGGTTAGTTAATATTTTTAAGATTCATAATAAACTCCAAAATATCATATGGTCATATAAAGTCCTTTCTCTTCATGGACATTTCAAACAAGAATACAAATATCTTTCTCACAAAGGATTAACTTTGTATTGATACGATACCATGCGTTGTACTTTTGATGAATAAAGGATATTGAAGATTTGTAAGTTACTTACATACAGCAATGATGTTTCTGCTGATCCACCACAGACGTCCTCAGTCGAGACCATCCATCATCATGTGTTTCGATCCATAGATGGATACACTCTTATAATAGTGGGTGCACAGTGGGGATCAATCACTACGCGTCGGTGGTGGGTCTCCAGCTACTGGTGTCCCTCTTCTTTAACTCCCAGCTATTGATCTTTCTGCTGCTATAGTATTCCACATTTCAGATATTCCTAATGCAGACAACATTCTCCACAATAGACTGTGCAGGAAAGTGTACAACCAATCTCCACTGGATAACTCTCTGCATTCCACCAATAATGTTTTATACTTGGATGTCTTTCTCTCGTGGGCTTCACTGCATCTTTCCTCCCACGGTACTGTTAACTGATGACGATGAATTTTCTTGTAACCAAAGCACCAGATTTGGTCTGAGATTTATTGGTACTATCTCTAGAAATGACAGTTTCTAGTCAAGACCCATAGCTAGCCTCCAGTTTACTGCCTGTTTTATGATTTCTGAAGCCATCCACTCTCTTCTGACTGCTCACCAATCCTCCCTCACAAACTGGATCTGTACAGGTTTCTGCTTTGGCTGATTGGTTTTGTTCTTTCGCTCCTTTTTAACAATATCTTCCATCTCACGTAAAACCATGTGTACCTTCCCTCTGAAAAAATAACATAGCCAAATGACTTTAAAAGTGCTCTAAGCGTCCTCTCTTTCCACACAGGGGACTATCTAGTTTCTCTACAAGGTTCCACATATGCAGATTTTCAGGTGTTGGTAGCATATCGTATATACATATCGTAGAAGGAACAGAAGTTGGAATTGAGAATACATCCATATTTCCATCCATGTGACTGATCGTTCATCTGTTTCCCATCTTTTCCCTGTTTCCTGACACTGCTTTAGCTTGTAAATTTTTCCCTTCCTTTGAACGAATTTCTTTTGGACCACCTCTGTTGAGCTCTGAAGTGTTCCTGACTTGGTGAAGATGTATGGATTTCAAACAAACATTGCCCAATCCATGTGAGGTTTTGCCATTACTTTGCGTTCGTCGTCTGTCGTCAGTCTTCCGTCGATCGCCCGTCCGACCACAAGTATAAATAATTTTTTCCTCTGAAACCGCTCAGCCAATTCGGACCAAACTTTGGTGGAATGGTCATTGAATTCCCCCTTCTGAAACTGTGTTCGGCATCCCCGACTTCCAACCGACATGACTGCTGTGACTAAAAAGAAAAAAGTGGGGGTGAATTTTAAATATTTTCTCCTATGTAACTACATGGCCAATTTGAACCATACTTGGCAGCAATGGTGCTTACATGGTCCTTTTTCAGGATTGTGTCCGATAATCCGGACTGTCAACCAAGATGGCCACCACAGTCCAACTTAGTTTAACATAGGACCCTATAGGAAATTCATTTAAATATCTTGTCTGAAACCACTGAGCCAATTGGAATAAGACTTGGCAGCAATGGTCTTTAGGTGGTGCTCTTTCAGAATTATGTCTGATCACCCAGACTGTCAACCAAGATGGCCACCACAGCCGAACATATAGTTTAACATAGGACCTATGGGAAAATTCAGTTAAAAAATATGCTTGTCTGAAACTACAAATCCAGTTGGAAACGGACTTTCGCAGAAATGGTCCTTAAATGGACGTCTCTCAGAATTGTGTTCGATGACCCGGACTGTCAATAAAGATGGCCACCACAGACGAATTTAGTTTAACATAGGACCTTATGGGATCATTCATTTAAAAAATCGTCTTTTCAAAAAGCACTCAGCCAATTGGATCCAGACTTGGCCGCCATGGTTATTAGATTTTTCAGAATTATGTCCAATAATACAGACGTTTGCTTCTTTTATTGCTGTTGATTGGCAAATTGAATCCAGGTGAGCGATACTGGCTCCCTGGAGTCTCTAGTTTTGTTCTGTCTCGTCAAGCTTTCTTAATTCTCTCTACTATCTGGAGAATGTTCCTCTTCTCCCTCAAAATAGATCGTAACTCACCGAGGCCTATCCTTTCATTCTCGTTTGTTGTACTGTATTGTCTATTGATAGTATTAATCTACATTCTAAGGGTTTGGATTTCCTTCCTGTTATAATGGTTTTGTCCTTTTGCATCTGCATAAATATATATCATGTATAAAGTATTTTAAGATTAATAATATTGTGTTACCTTTATGATTTTTAAAGTCCTTATTTTCTATACCTAAGATAATTCTTTTTATCATTGACTGCCAAACGTATACCAAATTTACTGGAGAAAGTATCAAACTGTAGCCAAATATTTCTTACAACATAACATTCGCAGAAAAATGGTATTACAACAAATACACAGCCAGCTCTGCTTCTTTTAGACTACACTTATAAAAACAAACGAACCATTGTATATTGAAAACATTGCAATACTCACTTCATCTTTGTTTCTTTGAAAGTTGATAACTAAAATTTTACATTTTATGATCCAGAATTGCATAACATTTGAATACTTAGGACTGTTCTCTTCTAGACATATCCACTCTTTTTAACCATTCTGGAACCTTTATGCTAACATTAAAGTTTGTTCATTTTCATTAGGCAATTGCAATAGGTCAAGTAATTAAACAACATTTAGTTTTTAGTGCATTTTGTCTGACTCTGATTCTGACAAAAAGTATTCTGAAGATGAAATTACAAACATGTTAGATTTTCTCATAGACAACATATTTGTTGAATTTGGAGGTCGAATTTTTCAACAAACAATCGGCATTCCAATGGGAACCAACTGTGCTCTTCTCCTCGCCGATCTGTTTCTGTACTCATATGAAGCGGACTTCATTCAAGGGCTTCTACGTGAAATCAAAAAGAAACTAGCTCAATCCTTTAATTTCACTTTTCGTTATATAGATTCTTAACCAGGGTTTATTTGTTGAGCTTGTGGTTGTTCATTTTTCTTCCCGGGTTTGTCTTTTTAATGGATTGCGTTTTTTTTTTTGTATTGCTCCTTAGGTATATTTGTCCTCTTTTGTATTTTAATATGTAAAGTCAAGAAATACCAAAGGGATATTCGAAGGAAGGAAAAATCGAAAATAACTGACAAACTCCGGAGAACAGCCAAGACAATACCAAAAGATACAAACACTACACTTAAAAACTAAAAACACATGAACAACATGGACATCACCAAAAAACCGGGGGAAGACTCAGGTGCTCCGGAAGAGTAAGCAGTCTCTGCTTCCTGTAGGACACCCGCCATGCTTTCCATGTCAAATGCGGTATGTGGAAGGGACAACATCAATGGAATAGTTCCATTTTCATTTGGGAAACGTTTTTTTTCATACCTGTCAACCAAGTCATGATGTCGTTTTTAAAATTTTAATACTGATGAGTGCAACTTTGAAGCAACTTTTCTGTCAGGAGCCGGGCTCTGTCCAGGAAGTCAATGTATATTTCACAAGCTCTAGAATAACGTATTAGTTGTGAAATATACACTCCATACGCCAGCGCTTCGGGAATGTTGCCGCTAAAAAAAAAATGAGTTGACGATTGGAAAGTCAAAATCATCCCGTTTGTCGTAAAGTTTTGTATTCAATCTTTCTCTGACGTCACTTTTGAGGTGAAGGTCAAGATAACATGCAGACTTGGCAGTGTTTGTGGTATCCTTAATTTCGAACTCACAGGGCTAGATGAGATGTAAGAAATTCCCAAAACGTGAATTGTTGAGTTATAAAACATCATCTATATAGCGGAAAAGTACGGACTTACTTCTTCTGTTTTTCCTTAAGAAGCCCGTAAGGAAGTCTCCCTCATATATAAGTGAATTGAAGAAAATCCGAACTCCTCAAATGTATTTGTATTTATTTTTTTTTTGCACTGTGTACTCACTTTCTACAGGTAACAGAAATCCTGTAGACACCAGTCGTTGGCAGCGTCTAAATATGGACCAATTCGAAAGATATATGATTTTGTCCAAAAATGCGCACTTTGTGCATCAAATTCAATAATATCAAATATATTATTAGAGAACATTTTAAACCATTTTTTAATTATTTTTTAATATAAAGAAGTAGATGTTTTAAAACTGATTTTTTTATTGGCTACATTGTAATTTGGTAAGAACCAATTTTGCCGAGATACAATGCATATGAATTTGATTTAACTAACTTTTAAGCTGTAATATCAGCATATAATAAACCAATTAGATGTATTATTTTTCATCTTTGTGTAGTTGTAGGAATAACACTAGCAGTTGTTATTGTTTTGATAATAGCAGTTGTGATTGGTGTTCTCAAGTTCAGGTAAATTTTATTTTCATCTGAAAAATAGATAAATGTAAAGGTTTAAAAGTAATGTTGATTGAAACTGAAAATGAGAAATATCAAATTACGGTTCAAATATGAATGGCTATTTTTCCACTTAGTTATTCAAAATACATTCCAAAGTCCAAAAATGTCAAACAAATCAATGTTCAGATAGGTACAGTGTTTTGAGTTTACTTTTTTAGCAGTTAAAATCCAAAGAGGAAACATACCAACCTAAGTACCGTTAAAGTGTGAAAGGTATTAGACGAGTGTTTAAAAAAAATAAGCTCAAAAACATAAACAAACTCGGGTGAAAATGGACCTACTACATAAATCCTGATTTAATGTCTAAAGATTAAAGAATTCATCAGGCAGACATAAGGATTTTTGTTTCATTTGCATCTATATCATTTCGACTACATAAGACTTTTAGGACACCGTGATGAGTATTAAGGATGCTCGCTGGTTTTGTCAGATTTTCGGAATCCTCGGGTTTTATCCATTTCTTGAACATGAAATTTTTTGCTCATGAACCCCTACTTTTTCTTTTATAATAATCATATATACCTTAAAATGGTATTTGACAAAATTTATGAAATCCTTTTTATTTTTTCATTCATTTTTGAGAGACTGAAGTTGTCAATGCAAAGACAATGAAAAATCCAGAGAAAACCCATTTCCTGCAAATTTTCAAGGCCTTATAGCTCTAAAATGAGCACATGAACCTATATTTTTTTCTTGCTTATTTGTTTACTATTCATATGTTCTCTCAAACTAAAACACCTATTTCAAATCCTATTTATTTCCTATTAGACCAGCGATCATCCTTAATTCAACGAAATAGCTATGCATTTCTTGTCCCCCGCAATTTGTATCATATAACTTGTATTACTAACATTGAGTTCATACATGTGCACGACCCCAAGATCTCGACGGAATCTCACTTTCTAGTAGTTCGTTTCAAGCGTGAAAGTCATACTCTACTATTAATATAGTAAAAGTTTAAATATTTTTAAAAACTAAGGAATATGCTGGATGCATAGATCTGTCATTACCTAGTTTCGCTTTACCATTTTGAACATTTTTATATTTGTATCTACTCTTCAACATGTTTTATACTATTTTTTCGGTAGTCTTGGCCTTGAGCACCATCGACGAATCCTAATTCAAAATGACTATAACATGTGCATCAAACTTGGTGTTATAAAATATCCATTGCCTTGCCTTCTATCAAAACTATATATCCTTTAGTGAGTTAAAAAGAAATAATAATGTTTAATGTTACAGGTCAGTGTTGTTGACATATTTCTGTATGAATCATTGTGATGCAATTCTGGCTCAATATTTTGTATTCAAATGAACATTATGCAAATCTTCCAAATTTTACCGAACCAGATGAAATAGGCAATTTTATAAATACTATGAAACTACCAGCACGGGTATCCGAAAAAGATTGAATAGATTTTTGTTATATCCCTTTAACTGGAAATTTCACAGTTTTCTTAGAGTGAGATTTTTCTGTCTTATACAGCGATGTGTGAAAATTAAAAGTTATCATGTTATATATTACTGTCGGTTTGAGAGACTGTAAGATCGCCATCTAAATGGTTACGAAGTCAGAAACTGTATATCTCCTCTCTTTTACCCCTTCTCTCCCTCTGTTCAGCCCTGGAATAAAGCACGAAGTATAGTATATCGCAGCGGGCACCTCAAGAATAAATTTACCCCCACCCCATCATTTATTGCATAAATCAACTTTCCATATTTCGTCCACTGATACAGTATATGGAGAATGGATTTAGAGTGTAGCATCTCACCTTTCTTTCTACAACACCCTACAATTAACCATCATTTTGATTTTTTTTCTTATTTCAGTTATGCTATAATATTGTAATTAAATGATGAAAAATAAATTATTTGATTATGAAGGTTGTTGGGTGTTGCAGAGAAAACGGGGATAGGCAGAGAAAAAGGGGGGATGCAACATACATCTGTTTGAGGTATAATCGTCTATACCTGGAAATAAGTGTGAATGAAAACGGTCCGAGTTGTTCTTAACTACTTAGGTTAGACTCCATAAATTAATAGTACCATTTTCTATGTGAAGTGAGCTTACAAATGTCATGGTCTTGTGCCATCCTCAGAGTAAATAATAACCATATACATGTATATATATTATGAAAGGCCATTATGTTAGCATTGTTTTAATCATGATGAAATAAATAAAAAGTATCCATGGTAATCTAGTTGGCATAGCAACATTTAAAACATTTTCATAAAAAAGCTTAAAAAATGTTCAATTTCACTCCACTTAGGATTAAAATTGAGGTCTGTTGCAGCGTTTCAATCCAATTGAGGCTTATTTTTTCAGATTCTGCATAAAATTTTATTACATATGTGAAAAAAAGGTTTACTTTTTTTCCGCAATTTAACAGGTGCTGATTATCACTGTCAAAGTTTTACACACCACACGCCAATACACAAGTCCCCGTTTATTACCTCCCATTACTTATCAGAAACAAAATCAGTTAATTTTTTCGTATTTTTTTAAACTAAAATCTATCCTCTTTCGGTCAATATTACAATTACAACCCATTTATTATTTATTTATCATATAGTCAAACTTTACCAACTCTATTATTAATAAAATTCCGGGGTGCATTTCTCTGAATTTAAGGATAATTAATGGAGACTAACCTTAACAGAGTGTAAAAACTTAAGAAACAAAAAAGTGAATAGACAAAAATCCGAGTTGTCCGAAAATATTTACGTATACGTTAGAGCCGTTTCAGACTATAAATTTTAAATGTAGCAGTATTATTTAATCGACTTGTATATATTATCTGCATTATGACAGCTAGATATCGTAAAATATCATCCCGTGAGCCAGAATATGAAGCTTGGGACGAGTGAGCGTAGCGAACGAATCACAAATCTTCACATTCTGTCGAGCGGGGTGATATTTTACGATATCTAGCTTTCAAAATGCAGATAATATTTTATCATCTTTTAAAAATTACTTATCTGAAACGTAAATATTTGTAAACGTTCTGAATTCTCCCAAATTTTCGCGGGAAAAGTATGGATTCTTCATCGCAACGACAAGTTTTCCGTTACGGTATTTACCATACCAATAAGTATATATTTCCTGAATGTTTATGTAAAAAATCTTATAAACGATATAAAAACCAACATTAAGGTGTATTTTCATGTTTTAAAAAACAAAATCAGTCCGGAAATCTTTGTTCATGATTTTCAGGGAAACTAAAGCACCCGCTCTCGTTGACGTCATAGTCCGTCTCCATTCGTGAAACAACTTATGACTGAAATATGCGCAACGTAAAATAATCACTCAAATTTAACCAAGGAGACGACATATATAAACAACATTTACTCGTTTTTGTACTAATTCAGGCGAAAATATAGACACATAAAAATAAAGCGTACGTTTAAAAATTTGATTTAATCGCAAATAATGAAGTGCAATGGAAAGAGCAGAAAGAAGTCCCAGCAGCATCGAGGAAAGACACATTTTGTTGATATCACTTTTAGAAATTTATTCATCATTCATTTAAATAAAACGCCATAATATAAAAAAGGAACACCAAATCTTGATATATTTATTAATATTTTGCAATTTTGAAAGCTATTTAATAAGTTCTGAGCTGCCAAACGTTGGGAGAATTTGTTGATAAGTCCTCCTGACTGTTGATAACTCCTGCTCAGCGCACGCGCATCTTGATACGAATTTTTCGGAGCTGCTCAACAAGCTGATAGAATCACAGGGAAGGATGATAAATATATATTATCAGCATCAGGGAATAAAGTCATAAAACTTTATTTTAACGAACGCAAAATAATCCAGAAAGTAATACATTTATGGAAAGTTCAAGATCAAAAAAGTTAAAAATAGAGGCTGGTTCCTGACAGGAAGAGGAGACGAATGACGAAACATGGAAACATGTCGGATTCAGAACGTCGATAATTCTAGCATTTAAAGAAACGTATCGACCTAGACGTGTGAAATTCTCAGACAAAACATTCATCCTCAATAAGTCAAATTCTGATTTGAATCGTGTCTATTGCAGTTGTTACGTGATTAGGGCCCAAAGAAATCGAACCCTTAATTTTAGTAGCTATGTATAAATTATTTAATATTTTGGTTTTCGTTTTATATACCTGTCTTTATTCACATAAAAATAAAAATATGCATGCTTTTGAACCTTGACAGATCAAGAGAAAATTAGATAAAAAAATTGTTTAAACGTGATTGTAAATTGTATTTGAAGCAGATGGGAATAAAAAAACTAAACCAAATTCGCCTTTGAAAAATTAATTGGTTTACCAAAAGCTTTGTTTAAATACAAATTGTCATAACAAAATAATTTCAGGAAACGAAGTAATAATAAGAGAACAGCGAATGAAATGAGCTGCCATGAGGAGATTCAGAGCCTCAATCACACAAATTTTCCTGGCTCTAATACATCTTCAGATGTTGGTCATAGAAGTCCACAGGAGACATGTTTGGTCCAGGTTGTAAATGTTGTTCATCTTGATAATTCAGCTTCCACTTCTGGTACAATCGAAACTGGAGTGAACAAAACAAACGATGCAAATCTTCTGTACGAAGATGTTGAAGATGAAGTTGAAGTATACGATAGGACAAACGAAAATCGATTTAGCCAAGCTCGTGCTTATTCGGGTATATACGATCGTACAGTTGACAGTGTATATGACATAAGTGAATATCGAAGGAAACCAGAACAATATGAGGATGCTTATGATCATTTCTTTGGTCAAACAACAGAGGAGTGTTAGCAATTCAGAAAATACACATTACAAGCTTCATTCATATGAGACAAAACTACAGGAAAAGGGTCTATTTTCACGAATTAATGTACACTAATGTATATTTTCTTTTGATTGACCATAAATAGAGTTGCTATTATAATATAGTTATGTTTGCTATTCATATGACTCGCCAAAAGAAAAAAGACATAAAGATGACTTTAATGCAATGCCTTTTTAATACGTCATGTATATGTTGATATTCTACTCAAACTGCGGCCAACAAAAAATTTCACCTCTGAATATCTTAATATTACAAAAATCGAATACCCTGAAGTCTAAAAATCTGTTGTATTTTTATTTAAGAGAAAATCAAATATAACTTTTTTATATTTAAATCTCGGACGTAGGTAATGGTATATGCATGGTAGGACATTTCAATGCATATGTTATTGTTTAAAATATGGAAATGAATATCTCAACCCAAACGACGTAGTTCATAGGAACAGATAAATCTGATAACGAACTAATAAATACAACAATAAAACTACGGACACACAAAGAACTCCTACTAAATATACTTTAAGACAAACCACAAAGCACCTGTAAATTGCACATTGCACATGTACTGTAACGCTCCTTCGTGGAAAGTTTTCCATTGAAAATTAAAACGTAAAATACTAGTACCTTGTAGTATACTAAAGTTTATTGAATTCAAACAGTTTTAAAACTTTAAGACACCTTTAGGCATAGCTAAACAATTGATTTCACAAGTCGTTTATGAAATTAAAAATAAAAAACGCCTTTACAAAAGCAGAACAAAAAAAATTGTAGCACCAATTAAGATATGTATTGCGCGAAACAGATCATACGAAAATAAAATAAAAGGAATATAAATGGAATTGGTGAGTTAAAAGGTAAGGGAACGATAAAAACGTATAAAAGACAAAAACCTAAGAAAGTAAAATGCAAACAATAACAAATTATAGGCTCCCAGGAGCATGTATCGCTCACCTGGAAATCATTTGCAGAATACTTTATTTTACTATTATATTCATCCTGAATGGCAGTCTGGAACATTGTTGTCCAATTTGCTCTCTGGTTTTGAAAAATTGTTTGCTGGTTTCAAACAAGGACATCTTTCAGTGAATTTTTCCATCAGGTCCAATATTACAAAATGTTTGGTTCTGGTGGCCATCTTGGATGGCGGGCGGGGTCATCTGATACAATTCTGAAAGAGGTCTACCTAACGACCATTGTTGCCAAGTTTTGTTTTAACTGACCAAATGCTTTCAGACAAAAAAAGTCTTTAAGTAAATTTTCCAAAAAATCCTATGTTAAACTATGTTTGGCTCTGGAGGCCATCTTTGATGGCGGCAGGGTCATCAGATACAGTTCTAAAAGAGGACCATCTAAGGACCATTGCTGCCAAGGTTTGTTCTAATTGGCCAAGTAGTTTCAGACAAGAAGATCTTCAAAGAAATTTCCCATAGGGTCCTATGTAAAACTCTGTTCGGTTCGGGAAGGTTTGTTCCAATTTTTCCAGTGGTTTCAGAAGAGAAGATCTATAAAGAACGCAAATTGATGGCAATAGCTCAAGTGATCCTTTGGGACTGGTGAGTTAAACGGCTAAAACGGCCAATATGGCCTTGTTCAGCTAGAAAAGAGATGTTGACCCTGTGAGATCCACAGCAAGATTGAATCCGTACTAAAGAAGTACAATAATAAAATGTAAGGTTTGGATGAGGTATATGAACGGTAAAATTAGGACAAATCTTATGACAGATAATTTGAAAATTTAATAACTTTTATGAGGTAGATGAACGATAAAATCATTAAATCATTAAATCATTAAAATTTTGTTGATGTTCATGCCTTGTTGAAAACTTGAATTTTTTAACATTAATTCACTGGGGTCGAAGATTACCGAGGTAGAAAATCATTCTCTGTTCAAGGCGTTGTTGGCATCGGCTTCCTCCATTTACTGTCGCTAGTATGGTTACGAAAACGTCGGACTGCTGTCTGTGACCTTTGTGTCTCATATCAACTCCAATCATATTTATATTTAGAACACAAATTATCGTTATGTATCGATTTTCAGTTTGCTGGTGTGGCTAAATTAAAATTAGTTCATAAGGCGTTAATATAACTACATGTTACAATTATAGCCTAGTTACTACTTACTACCAGTAGTAAACTGTGGTTCTATACTGTTTTGTTGTAAAAATGTTCATATAATATGAAAAGAACCACACGTGGAAGGATAGCTTTATATCTGAATATTTTACTCTTGAAGATTTACAATTATAACAAAAAAAATACACTTTTTCTTTTTTTAGCACATGGGAAAGTGTGTTATCAGATTATATTTGAAAGGAAAGAAACTTGATCGCATAGATATGAAATATGAAAATTGTGTGTTTGAGTTTCTCAAAGCAACTAGTCAATTTTTTGATGACAAGGAATGATATCCTATCGAATAATTGAGAGGTGCTTCTAATTCTTCAGCCATTATAAATTTCCACCATGATATGGCCAATTTCCCCTGAAAGTGGCGTAAATGTCCCAGTTAAATAAACCAAAACAAAAACGTTAACATTGTTTTTATCGGCAGATCGTATTCAATGACGGAACTGAATTAGCTTTAATTTTATGGAATGAAGGGGTTTAAACTTTGATAAAAACGCATACTATAAATGGTTATACTCTTCAGACAGCGTATTTATCATTCCATGTAAGTGTTCTTATTTAACGACTCGTTGGTAATGTTTTATGTGTTAAAGGACATTGTGTATGATTGAAGAAAAAGAAAATGTAGACACCACATTGTAATAGTGTGCATTTGAAACATCACAGGTCGCCTTTCCTCCGCCCCTAACCTCCATAGGTTGCCTTCTTCCCACCCCCACCCCTACCCTCCACAGATCTCCAAAGGAGTTTATTGTTCCTTTTTTGTCATTTTGGCTTTTCAATCTGCTGCACAAAAGTTTGCGTTATTGTCTTTGTTTTTAACAGTCTCGGTTACGAGGACTATTCTTATGAGCATATCGAGTCACTATTAATAATATACATTGTAGTTCATCTCATATAATGTTTCTCATTGACTTTCAGATGAAGAACAGCAATAAACCGTTTTACTGCTCAAACCTTTGTAATTTCAAGTAGACATTTTTGTGTCAAGAATTTATGCTTAAACATTTATACAAACCGGCACAACACCATGCCGAAGAACTACTCTTTTATTGGTGTTCACTGCAAGTTAAAAACTTTGAAATTTTCTTTTCGTCGGTGTGACGATGTTATAAAACCATTCTCAATCTAATGAGATGTGGTCTGAAGTACGCATATTCTGTTTCTTTTTATTTTCATACTGAAATCAATTGTTGCCTTCGATATTCCGCTATATGAGTATTTAGTTCTTTTATTATACTTGAAAAACTTTCATTTTATTTTTTGTGAAAAAAAATTAAAAAAAACTATGAACAAATATTATAATATGTATATTGATCAATATAAAACTGATGTCATATTTTAATGTTTATAGGTTTTACAACGAGATAAATATAAATTGAATGTTGCAAAACTCTTGTTATTTAATTTATCAACTCTTTGGAGTTGAGCATTTTACACAAGATCTTCTGGATAACATTGTAGAAAGGTTATTTATCTAAATCTTATACTTTTTGTTGTTTTATGAACTCTTTTAAGTGAAATTTATTTAACTTCTTTTAGTAATAAAATGTATCACAAAATACCTCAATACATTTGATACACTGTATGGCCATTTCATTGACTGACAACTCATCAGCAGTGCTTGAGATCAAAATGTTGGAAATCCTTTTCCTTCACTTTAATTTTTCGAAGAGTTAAATGTAGCCATATCACGTGGGTTTGTGTGTGGTTGCTTGAATTCTGAGAGAATAATTGCCTTAACGAGTAAGTTCATACATGTTTCATCGTTAAAAAATGAACAAAGTTTCAAGAATACGCTATAACTATGGCAGGACTTAATCCCAAATAGAAGTGCACGGTATTTAGAAAAAAATACCACAAATTTAATTCCTCAAAACTAAATCAAAAACACAAACTCGGCAATTGTTGTTCTTTGCCATATTTTTTGTTCGTATCTTTAAGGCCGAAATCAAATATTTATGTAGGAATCGTGATTTCCGGTTGTGTGCGCAAGACGGTGTGGGCAGCGAGTCTTGGACAAGGCCGGTTATATATGAACTATATTAATTTGTCAAGGGTCAAAAACGGCGTCACATGGACACATGACTCCCGACTTGGGCGGATGACTTATAAATTTTATGCATCGACATTTCCATAGTGAAAAGTTTGATTTTTGAAAGAAAGAAAAACTATAATATGCCCACTAAAACAGTCAAAATTACTGAACATCTCATTCTCGTATTCAACTTATAAAATGTCTGACAATTACAATGTAGCTCTAACCACCTACATGTATCTGAATTTTCTTCAAACTTAGTCCCTTCAGATTGTTCAGGTCTTCTGGTGATATTTGGAATAAAAAGTAATCTTGTTTTCTTGTTTTCTTTTTTCTCTCTCTTTTTTGGCAGAATTTTTTTAGTCCCAATCAATAGGTTGATTCTCAAACTTTTTTAACGAAAATAAAAGGTTACCAGGTAAAAAGAACCTAGAATTAAAATGTCACACAGTGGAAATTTGTTAGATTGTTATTGATTTAAATATAGATATGAATATGTTCCTACATATTTTAACCTTTTTAAGTCAATTCATCCTTTATATATAAATTTATACCATTTACATTTTTATCGATTTTTTTACCTTAAAAAAGAAGATGAATGTTGTGATATTTAAAATAAGAAACCCCTTGTTATAGCATTTTTAGTGAAATTTATATTCTCACCAACCTAAAAACAAATTTGAAAACTATCATAAACCTATAAAAAGATTTTTACTTCATATACAATCTTTAGAATTGCGACAATGAGGTCCCTTTTGCCACTCTTTATTTCTGTAAAAATTGTATCTAAATGCATTGGTAATCTAGTTGTTTCGGGAACACCTTCGTGCGTAGTTATATAATGACAAAAGGCGTGAAAAATCGTATAATGATTATTAATTCCTTGACATCAATTTTGATGCAAACATTGCGTAGAAGTTGTGCTTATTATTTAAATTCATCATTATATCTTTAACCGGTTTTCCAACACTTTGATCTGGAGCACTGCTGATGAGTTGTAAGTCAACGAAATTGCCATACAGTGCATCAAATTTATTTCGGTATTTTGGGATACGTTTTTTTACGACTGGAGTATGAGAATTTGGTCAAAATTATTAAACGATCATTAAAAAAAAATTAAGATCTTTAGTTTTACAACATATGGTGTACCTACACAACTTCCTTGTGAATGAATTTTTTTCTCTCGATGTTAGTAGGTTGAAAGTTATATACCATACAAAAAAAGGCCACATGTTACAACAGTTTAAGGAGTAGCAACATCAACGTATAGTTGGATATCTCTCAGAGAGTAATATTTTTAAAGAAATTTTCTGCCAAAATGTTCGGAAGAGGATTGATTGTTTTACTTGTTCTCTTAAATGTGTCTGTTGCCGTAGCATTAGGTTAGTTATTTATTCAGATTTTCTTGTCTCATTATTAATTGTATATATAAGGCATTAAATAAATTTTAACAATTTGATGAAGTACTGAAAAGATATAGTGCACAAATGTTTATAATTATTTTTTTTAAAATATGTTACAGTTCTTCTTAATAAATTACTTAAATTCATGTGACGTTTTATCTTCATTTCAGCTTATAAAATTTTAAATACAGTGACAAATTTCAAAAACTTTCATACAATTTGTGTTGGGGAGGGGCTTTATTTAACAGTGCTATAAATGTTGAATTTGAAATAGAGACATCTTAATGATGTTCGCTACTCAAAATAACAAGCTTTTCATAACATTGGTAAATATTGATAGTGGATTAATAAAGAAACTAAAAGAGCGAAAAAAAATTGTAGGTCCGTGTGCTTGTTTTCGAGATATAAGCCATTGAAAATTTGGCGGGGAAAATATGCTCTCTTGATTTTACATAGCTTTATCATTGACACGTTTTATTTCTCAAAAACCATTAAATAATAACAAGGATTTTATAAGATTTTTACAAATGGCTTTATTATTCTGCATTTAAAATATTTATGAAAAGAAAAATGGGTGTTAGTGGGAAAAATAATTTATGGCATTCAGATGGATAAAACCAGATGATTGGGAACATCTGACAGAAATTCAAAAACATGACAAGCGAACATCCTTAAATCTTATTATTTTAACGTGTGGAAAGAAATGGGAATAGATGTGGAATAAAAGAAAGTCTTATAGTACCATATATTGATATAACCAATGTTTTATTATTTTTGAAAGATTTTGTTGGTCCTTAAAAGGTTCGTTTATACGTGCAGTGTTTTCTTTTCATACAGGATACCATTCTGCGATGTGTCGTTTGATGTTTTCAAACATGCTCTTGCAGAATGCCCATTATGATCTCTCCACATGAACTCGTCGAGGCAGCTTGAGAACTACCGTATATATTATAAATCCGTCTTTTTACTTGTTCAAATAGGACTCTGTGGTCTCTGTGTGCACACCTGTTGCAGGGTTTACAAAGTGTTTTTCGGCACTAAGTTTTCCACAAAAAAGCATCGATCAATCATAAAATAATTACAATAAGTATACCTCAGTATGTTTTTTCTATATAAAAATCAAGACATTAATTTTACTATTTTTTTTTACTATTACCATGATTACTGGAAACTATTGACCGGTAAAGTATTTCGGTATAATAAAACAGTTATTTATTAACAGTCATTTCGGGATATAGCCATTTTGTTTGTCCCCTCGAAACATTGAATATTTCCCACCGGTACGCGTCGGGAAAATAGCCAGTGTCTCGGGATAAATAAAATGGCTATATCCCTCAATACTGTTAAATAACTGTATATTAATTGATATGGTCATAATGGTAGTCAAATGAATTATTTCAATTCGTAATATGAAACAGTCCGATTTTAGGTAATTTAGATATGCCTCGAGTTTGTAAAATTCATTTCTACAACATTATTTTACAGAAATCAATAATTTATTTCATTTATTTTCATTTCTTTTAGATACTTGTTATGGCTATTGTTCCAAATATAGTTGTAAGTATCTTTTGTATGATACATGTATCAATGGAGTTAGGTTTTATAGCATCAAAACTATTGTACTCTACCATAATTATTAAATACCAACTCTTTTTGCAATCTAATTTAACCAATTCACCAAATTCTGGTAATTTTAGATTAAATAAGTATAGAATGTTTTGAAATATCGGAGAAATTGTATGCCATTGGGTCGGGGCACTGTCGCTGGAATAGGTTATGATATGTCTCTTCGGTATGAAAATAGAACATGAAATATTTGATACATTTGTTTTTTGTAAGTTTATCGCTGTGTAACGGCAGAGCATGATTTTACTTCTAAAATTACCTACTGCACCAACCGTGGATTGAACCTGGAACCTTTGGTTCTGTAGACCAAAGCTCTACCAGCTGAGCTAAAGGAGTGCACTATTGTTACATCAACGCAGCACGTACGTAGGAAGATATTCAAGTTTCTAAGGTTAACACAGGATGTAGTCTTTATAGAATCTTTTATGTATAACGTAAATAATACAAACCTCATTACAGAAAAAAAATGTAGAAATTAACAATTGTTTTCAACGTAAACTATCTATGAACGATATGTTAATATATACATATATTTTTTAACAGACGCGAAATCCAGGTATGACAATTGTACCTGGGATTGTAAGGGTAAGTACAGCAATATTCTTAAAGCATTGATTTAACACTAAAGTAGTAAACGAAAGTAAGGGAATAACAAAAAGAAAAAAAATGAATCAAAAACAAATTTGACAGGCAATGGTAACTAAAATGAATACACTTTAAACATCTCCAGTTGGTTCCGACGCTTCATAGAATTCAACCAGTTTATATAAAATAATTACATTTTAAAAACTGTTCCTTCCAAAAACTACCATGTTGGCGTATTGTTTGACATAAAAAAAAGTTCTCTTTGTTTGGAATCAATAGAAGATGGAAATTTCCGAAGCGAATGTTATCAAAACTATGATACATGAACAATATTAGCTGGGGCGGGGTAAGATAGTAGTTTTTTTGTACGTCAACTGTATAATTTACTAGAACGAGGTCCATTGATGTTGTCACTTCCTCATACCGGATTTGACATGGGCACCAGCATGGCAGGTGTCCTGTAGGAAGCAGAAACTGCTTACTCTTCCGAAGCACCTGAGTCTGCCCCCGGTTTTTTGTGGGGTCCGTGTTGTTCATATGTTTTTATTTTTTAACTGTAGTGCATGTATTGTTTTGGTCTTGTCTTCGTTGTTCTACAGTTTGTCAGTTGTTTCGAATTTCCCCTCCGAATATCCCTTTGGTATTCCTTGACTTTACTACATACGATTTTTTTTTTATATATATATTTGACGTTTTCTTTCAAGAAAGAGTCATTAGGTACTAGTAAATGGCTCAGTTGAATTTTAAAATAGAATGTAGCTGTAGTTTGAATTTATTTCCAATTTCTATTCTGCGATAAAATATTGGATATATAAATTATGTACATTTCGATAATTACGACTATCAGTTATTCCCAGGGCTGAAAATGTTTGAAGCCGAAACATGACACAAAATATTGAAGTTCATATTATAGTATTACAATGATCAAAAAGGAAAAGCCAAACTATCTAAGGACCGATGTGTTCACGAGGAAGATACTATTATAATTTGATAAATTTATTAAGTTATGTTTTAAAGATCTTTTTCATGCTAGCATCAAAATATTATCAACTTAGTTCGTGATAGCCTTCGGAGTCAACAGAGGTATCATTTTATTGGTAGTTAGAAATATTACAAACTTTTGATTTACAGACTATGCATAAAAGTCGAAAATTGTTACCCAAATTAGAGCCGATTATATACGTATTTACATACACATGTAATCATTAATATAAAGATTTACTTATTCAGCTCTATTTTTCAGGTTACTATTATGATGACCAATGCAAGATATGTGAATATGGTAATGTAAACCAACAGCTCGATTTTAAAATACATGATATTAGAACTATAAGATTCCACACACCTTTATCGCTAAACTAAATCTACATAACCTACATACAGCGACAACGTTCATTGTCTCCTTTCATAAGTAACTCATATTGGGAGTATAGGATCATTTTGCTGTTCATTAAAACCTAAAATGAGGCATTGCAAAACCACCGATAATACAGGATTCTGGCTTGAAACGTGCACACAAAAATAGAGGCAAGAAAATAAAGTTATGAGACCTCGATACTCCCCTCCCCCCTAAAGCCTGGATACATTCTATTTTATTTGTTTTGTTTCTTCTCGTACAATGCACCGATATTTGATTATTCATATATTCTTTTATTTCAACGTGTTACATAATTCCTTCCTATAATTATTCTACAGAAATACAGATATATACACAGTATATTTCATCATTTCAGGTTGTTATGGCTTTTGTTCAAAATACAAGTGTAAGTATAATGCAGGTTACGTTTATATATACACACAAGATCTAAGATTTCATTTCACCAAAATAATAATTTACACGTAGTGAACACCTACAAATGTACTCGTATTTCATTTTGGTAGATCTAATTCTTATATTTTTTACTCTCAAAGGAATAGAATGATTGAAGATAGTCCATAAAAATATAGAAACATTAGCCCGTTTGTGAAGGTTAATCTCTGTTGACTTCAATATACAGTGCATTTTTTTTCTCTTTTATTGTCTTATTAGTTTTAAATTTTTGATTAATAGAATGTGATTACAAGAATTAAGAATCTTGTTGAAGGGCAGGTTCAAATGCCAAGGGTAAAGCATAGAAGTATACACGATAAAACTTTAGCTTGTGTCAGAATTCAGCTTTATAAATAATGTTATCGTAATTTTTTTACAGACCCACAAGACAGATACGACAACTGCATATGGTATTGTGCTGGTAAGTGCAGTTTTGATTTCTAAATATTTTTTATGAAAAATACATTGACCTAACCGTGAGAGTGAACTATTGGAGTTACTGAGATCCGTTTCGATATGGAAAACATCTACTACGAATGCACCAATTGCAATATACAACAGTGACTCCTAACATGTCTAGTAAAAGAGTCAAAACCAGAAAAAAATAAATCAGTAATACAATCAGACCGTCAATTAGAAACATAAGAGGTATACTCAAAATATGTTTAGTTAGTTAAGAGATCAACAACTTCATGACCTTCAACAAATTTGCGACAGCGACGGTTGAAGAAAATTAAGTTGAAGAGAAAATCTGTTTCAAATCAACATGAAATAAAAGTTTAAATGGCATTTAATAGTTATTAGATGGGAGAGGTACTACTAATATTCACCGAAAACGGAATGCTAGAAAAGGGAAACTAAAATCAGAGAAAAATCAAGGACAACAGTTTTGAGTTTACAATCGTATCAATCGTCAAGAACAGAGATCTTCTATGGTTTCTTTAACGTTTTCTTTAAGGGTGCCCTTATTTCCAGTACTACTAAATACATTGTAATTCAGTTTAATTTTAACTATTGTATATTTAAGTCGGTATATTTGATTTGTAATTATTATTCTCTGACTCCGTATTTGATGTACAATATTCATGTTCGAATTGCAGCTCTCAACTCGTTA
Source organism: Mytilisepta virgata (assembly GCA_028015205.1). Lineage (NCBI taxonomy): Eukaryota > Metazoa > Mollusca > Bivalvia > Mytilida > Mytilidae > Mytilisepta > Mytilisepta virgata. Next base: position 77,563,244 of record CM051521.1, read on the forward strand.
TTTTCAAGGCCAACAATATCAAAAGGTCGAAAAATAACCCAAAATTTTAAACAGCAGATTCTAAATTAACATGCAAATATGTATATACATATACTTTTCTTTTAGATGATAAATGTAAGGAATGTGAAGCATAAAGGATACAGAGAGCAACAGGTATGATCCAAGACACCTCTGATGTCAAACGCCCGCTTTGTCATTGACGTAAAATAGCTTTCCATATATAAAATTTGGGAAACTTTTGTTTCGAATTTCAAATCAATTTTCTGACAAGACAAAAAAATAAAAATTTCACTAGCCATTTGATTATCTATAAAAAAAAAATCACAAACCGAGATTTACGTTTATTGGCCTGGCAAAATGAAACAAGGCGAAACAAATTCGTTATATAAACAGTTGTTATTAGATAATTTTTTAATAATTAGGCCAAAAAAAATAATACATGTGTTTCCGCTAACGTTCTGAAAAAAATAGGGTAGGTAGGTAGGCAATTTTAGCTGGTTACTACTATGGAAACAGTCTGACTTTAACAGTGCTAGTTCAAAAATGGCATAAAAAGTGTTAGGGTATGCACTACAAATTAGGGTCGGTAGGGGTAGCAGAAACATGTGTATTTTTTTGGCCTTAGAAGACAGTACTAAAAACTAACTTGCTTATAAAAATGGCCGTATAAGTGAGGCATACAGCTGAGGACCTTGAGGTAGAAAATTAATTTATTAGTCGTAATGCACTGATACAAATCTCCAAAGATAATATATGGACGTCCGACGATCTCGGTCAATTCAGATTAAAATAGACCTTTGGACCGCCTTTGAAAAACGATCCCCCGTCTCGATGGATGTTTCAAATTTAGGGGATCAGCAACATGTGACTTATATGAAAATGGAGGGTTATTTTGTCCGGAAGAAAAACTTGGATTTTGGGTAGTTCTACGGAATATTATGGAGAAAATTTCGAAACAGTGAATATATAATAACTTATCTCATCCGTGATATATAACTTTTCCACAGAGATGCTGGGAGTTCTTAACCCCTATGTATTTACATTATAATTATTGTATATATTAACTTAGTACTGTTCATTGAGACCCGACCTGTCACCCGAGGGTAAACAGTAATTACATATATCACAACAAATCCATTACATCGTAACACTGATTGGACTTTGGACCCTGGTTGTAAACCTACGAATTTATAGTAATATTATTCAGTCAGCTGTGAATAAACATTTATACGTCATCTCGATTATCCAATTGTAAATCACATATCATCATGGCTACGCAGTCATTGGAAGAAACCTCTTCATTGATCCGACAGAGTCGCGAAATAATTGAAAATGCATCAGACAATCCCGTATTAAACATGATTCTACAAATTGTAACCAATATACAAAGCAATTTAGATTCTATGAGTCAAAACATAGACAAACGTTTTGAAACTTTATCAAACTCAATAATGTTAGTTTCCGGGCGTGTAACACAAATTGAAACCGAAACAGACGAAATGCGTAAAAAATTCCGACAGTGTGAAGACAGCTGCGAGGGCATGAGTAACTTGTATGATAAAGTAGAAGAACAAGTCCAGAAGAATGTTTCGAACATCGTTAAGCTATATGCCGATGGTAGTAAAATGAATAAAAACACCATATTATTAAAGGGAGAAGTTGATCAATTGAAAAAACGCATAGAAATCCTTGAACAAGGCAGACACACCGCAAACAATACGAACATTAATCCGACCGACTTAGGTAAAATCTATGAAGCAATAGAGGACTTACAATGCAGGTCTATGAAGAACAATTTAATCTTTACCAATCTAATTGAAAACAAAAGAGAAGATACTGAGGCTAAGTTGAAGGGCTTCATCTATCAGGAATTGGGGATAGAGCATCCGATCGAATTCGGAAATATCCATCGGTTTGGGAAACGTACTCCGGGTAAGATACGACCGATCGTAGCCCGATTCTTATACCACAAAGAGCTAGAGGAAGTAATGTCGAGAGCACGTTGGCTCAAGGGCACCCGTTGGGGAATTCACCGGCAATTCCCCAAATCTGTTGAAGATAGACGGAAACCCCTGTACCCTGTATTGCGAGACGCTTTATACCAAAGGAAAAATGCTGTTCTTGTTCGTGATAAACTCTTTATAGATGGCAACAGATATATCCCAAATACTAGTAACAACACTGTGCCCGCCCCTTCTGAACCAGTCGGAGCTCAGAACAGTACAAATGTCGTTGGAACCGGGTACCGAGATTCGCTTGTACAAACACCTAAAAACAGTGACAGACCGTTCAAACGGCCAAAACTTTCGGAACAGTCATCGCCTGGCAGCGAACCTCGACCATCACCGAGGGGCATTGTAAATCCTCCATCCCCGAGCGGCCGCCAAGTTGGTACCGTACATACGGAATCGGGTGATATGGTGTACTAGGGACGCCGAGGGGGTATTAACTCTGCTGGTAATATCAACTACGAAGATGTAAATACTGACGAAAACTTGTTTTATTTTTATACTTTTGAAGACGGTGTTAAAGATAACTCGTCTAGGGCAAATACATGTAAAAATACTAAATCATCATGTTATTTCACACAGATATGTAACTGTTGTAAATTTGACTGTGTAAATTGTAGCAATGATAGTATGTCTGACCACAAGCTTACGATTGAAATTGAAAATAACTACATAGAACAAACTTACATATTCGTAAAAGATTTGGCTTTTAATTCAATTATAAAAGAAAGAAAAAATGTAGATATATACTCAGACATAAATGAGTTGTGTGATCATGTAACAACTGAATCGGTCAGATATACTAACAATATAATAATGACTGATCAGAATGACACTTGCAACTCGCTTACGGATTCGGAATTTGATAAAGGAAATATTGATCAGGATTGTAAACAATCACAAAATTCTGAAAATACAAAGAAAATTTTAGGGTTAAATTGTTGTGGAATTAAAACAAGATTACAGTATCCTGAATTTAAACAGTTGATTGAAAACTACGATATAATATGTCTCGTTGAAACAAAAACTGACGATATTGACATAATTGATATACCTGGTTATAAATCCGTGATGAAAAACAGAAAGAAAGTTGCAAGTAGACGCTCTGGTGGTATAATGTTGTGTTATAGAGATGAACTAAATGAATATATTGAAGTCATAGAAACGAAAAGTAAATATGTCATGTGGTTTAAATGTAGCAAAATATTGGTCGGTACTAACATTCCGGTAATTTTTGGGATAGTATATATTCCACCAGAATATACTAAATATTCATCTGATGATGCTTTTCATGAAATAGAGCAAGAATTTTTACAAATGATAAATAGGTCAGAACATATTTGCCTATTGGGCGATTTTAACTCAAGAACCGGTGAAGAAACTGATTATTTTGAAATAGAAGAAAATAAACATACGGAAAATTATATAACTGAATTTATAAATAATTCGTCCACATTATTAGAAACTCTTAATATTAAAACAAAGAGAGTGAGTCTGGATAAGAATAAAAATAGATATGGAAATTTACTCCTAAATTTTTGCAAAGGATCTGATATGTTTATATTAAATGGGCGAATAGGTGATGATGCCGGTATAGGTAAATTTACTTGCAGAAATGCAAGTGTAGTTGATTACTGTATAAGTAGTCCCAAGCTTTTAAAATTTGTTTCAGAATTTGAAATATTAGAACATAGTAAGCTTTTCTCAGATGTGCATACTCCGCTTCACCTGGTACTTAAATCTTATGCTGTAAATGAAAGTGAAAATATTGTTAAAAATAATGATTTTAATAATTCTGAAAAGGTAAAACCATGGAAAAACGAAAAAGCAAATGACTTCAATCAAAATCTTTCGATTGACAAAATACGTCAAATTGAAGACATACTTTCTGAATTCGAAAACTTAACTATGGAAATGAATGAAAACAATATAAATAACCTTGTAAGTAGCATCGGTGAGGTTTTTAACGAGTCAGCAGCAAGAACTTTTGGAACTTATAAACCTAAACAAAACAATGAAATGCACAATAATGAAAATAACAATGACAAACCTTGGTTCGATGCTGATTGCAAAACGGCAAGACAAAATTTTAGACGACTTAAACGAAAATTTAAGACTCACAACAACATAGAAAATCGTTCTAACATGGATGAGGCTGAAAAGGCTTATAAAAATGTTATGGATAAAAAATATAAAGATTTTTGTCATAAACTATCAATCGATTTACATGATGCATCAATAAATGACCCAAAATATTTCTGGAAAAAATTAGGCACCCATAAAAAACAAAAACAACCAAATATAGACATGGAATCTTTATTTGACTTTTTTAAAGATCTGAATAAAGCTAGCCCAGATGAACAACAGCCTACACCTATTCCTGAAAATGGATTCCCCAATGATATAAATGAACAGATAAATCAACCAATTTCAAAGAATGAAATACTTAAATGTATAAAATCGCTCAAAAATAATAAAGCATGCGGAGATGACAATATAATAAACGAATACATTAAAAATAGTTCCAGTGTTTTCCTAGATATTTACGAAAAATTATTCAACATAGTTTTCGAATCTGGTATTTTGCCAAAAAGTTGGTTATCCGGAATCATTAAACCAATTTACAAAAATAAAGGTCAATCAAGTGATCCAAAAAATTACAGACCAATTACAATTGTCAGTTGTTTTGGTAAATTATTTACTGCTATTTTAAACGCCAGACTAAATACTTTTTCTGAGGAATGGTCTCTATTAAATGAAAACCAAACAGGTTTTAGACAAAATTACTCAACTATAGATAACATATTTTCAATATTCACCTTATTCCAACTTCTTAAATGTAAGCGAAAAAAAATGTACTGTGCTTTCATCGATTTTGAAAAGGCTTTTGACAAGGTATGGAGAAATGGTCTTTTTCATAAGTTACTTTTAAATCACATAAATGGTAAAATGTATAATGTGATATATAATATGTATACAAATATAAAATCTTGCATTTCACATGAAAAATGTATATCAGAATATTTTGACTGTGAAACAGGTGTAAGACAGGGAGAAAATTTATCACCCTTTCTTTTCTCATTGTTTTTAAATGATTTAGAGGATTTTCTGTCATCAAAAAATATTGTTGGTTTGAACACCGTAACAATTGACTTAGAAAGAAAACTTGATATGTATTTGAAAATATTTGTTCTTCTGTATGCAGATGATACTGTATTAATGGCAGAAAGTGTAAACGATCTTCAACTACAACTAAATGCCTTTTCTCAATATTGTGATTTGTGGAAACTCAAAGTAAATGCTAATAAAACAAAAATCATGATTTTTGGTTTAGGAAGACAACCTTTAAATCAGAGTTTTACATATAAAAATACTGACATTGAAATTGTAAAAGAATTTAATTACTTGGGTATATTTTTTACTAAAACATGCAATTTTGATCTGACGAAGAAGAAATTATCAGAAAAGGCTTATAAAGCTATGTATCATGTTTTAAAACTTGGAAGAAATTACAAACTGTCAATTAAAATTCAATTAGACCTTTTTGACAAAATGGTAAAACCAATATTATTGTATGGTTGTGAGATATGGGGTTTTGGTAAAGTTGATATTTTAGAGAAAGTTCATTTAAAATTCTGTAAAATACTTTTAAATTTAAAATCGTCAACACCTAATTACATGGTTTATGGCGAATTAGGAAGACATCCTTTAAGTATTGATATTAAAATTAGAGCTGTGTCATATTGGGAAAGACTTATAAATGGTAAACAATCCAAGGTTTCATATATTATGTACAGACTCTCAAGAAAAGAATTTGAAAATGAAAATGTAAATATGCCATGGATAAAATATGTTAAACACATTTTCGACAATTGTGGGTTATCAAACATTTGGCAAACAGAAAATTTTATGAACAATGAATGGCTTAAACTTAATGTGAAGCAACGACTGTTAGATCAATTTATTCAAAACTGGAATACTGATGTTTTCGAATCGTCAAAAGGTCTGAACTACAGAATATATAAAACAAAATTCGAATTTGAAGAATATCTCAATATTCTGAGCCAAAAACAAGCAAAGATTTTATGCAGATTTAGAACAACAAACCATCATTTACCAATTGAAACCGGTAGGTGGCAACATATAGCTAGAGAAAATAGATATTGTCATTTATGTAATAGTCAAAAACTTGGGGATGAATTTCATTATATTTTGGAATGCACTTTTTTGTCAGAGAATCGAAAAAAATATATTCCTAGGTTTTATTTACAAAATTTGAATACTTATAAATTCTCACAATTAATGTCGAGCAAAAAACAGTCGCTGCTACAAAAACTATGTAACTTCATAAAAGACATAAATTCTCACTGTATTACCCCTGGCTAGAACCAGGTACCTTTTATTGTAAGGTTAGTTCAGTTTGTGTACATAGTGTAAATAGTCTTGTATTGTCTGTGACTGTATTGTATGCTTTATGTTTTTGTTATCCTTCTCTGTATCAGTGTAACTGACTTTATGAGAATAAAAGATATATATATAAATTTAAAACAATGAAAACTTGGATTTTACCGATGTATTAGTTGTCCGACTGGGACAAAATGAACAAACTTTATACACACCTTTCCGCGAATACTTCAGGCAACTTTTATTATTTGTTTGCTATTTAAGTGTTCTCATGAATTCGAATTGTCTACGGCCTCGGTCTTGTGAAATTTAACCGTTGTATTCTTTTTGTCGACATTTACAACCATGGATGACGGACGACAAAACCGATAATTGCAATAGCTCACATGATGGCCCAAAGTAATGTTTCTGCTTACTTACAACTGCTAACTTTACCTGTTTATGAAAAAACATGAAAAGAATAGAAATAAGTTGAAATAAACTTTTGAAATAAAGTTTCGATAAAAAAATATTATTCATAATAATGTCAAAAGAAAGTGCTGGGCTAGAATTAATGCCCCTAGCCCTTATGGAATCATAATTTGATATAGATTAGTTCGAATGTAATATGAATTAGGAAACTAATAATTTAAGTAAAATAAACTATACAATTTATTCGTGATTTGATACTAAATTTTGTCCTTTTCCGTTTATTCACAGGTTATCCATATTGAGAGTAAATTGAGGGCGAAAACTGTGGGATCTTTTTTATTTACTTTTTTTAATTTCATTGGAACATTAACACATGATTAACTTTCCGAATTACTGTAGTCTTTAAAAGATTTTAATGTTATTTATGTTATTTACATTATAATTTAATTCCATTTGAGTTAATATTTAAATTTTAGTTCTATTATAATTGTTATTTATGTCAGAATAATTTAACATAAAGCTTGTAATATTTTGCCTGTTTGACATCCTGTCTGAAGAATAATTTTATCCATAAAAGTTTAGTTTGATTTTGTAGTTATTTTCTATATCTATCAATCCTAGCTCACGTATTCTGCTGGATTAAACAATACATTTCATTGTTTTGTCTGTGATATACATTGTAAGTAGCAGCACCATTAGCAGTCTAAATTCCAATTACTACTTGTACCCCTGTGTTGTTTAGAAATAATGCAAAATACTGTTAATATTAAATGGTTGCTTTATCGGGTTTTAAGCAACTTTCAGTGCAATCGGTGTCAACTTTTTTATTTTATTTCAAAGCTATGGAGTAGCCATAAAGAACACAAACCTACGCCAGGAAGCATAGCAATATTTGTCAATTAAGATCGGAGCCGAATATTACTCTGTTTATAAACAGGCTTTTTCCTACTGTCTGTGGCTGTTTGATCTAAACCATATATTAAACTGTAAAAGCCAGTTCTTTCCTGTGAGTATCTAACCAGTGTGGGTACCCACAAAAGCGGTTGAACACCACAATTGTTCAGTGTCTGTAACAAGTCAGACTATCCTGATTCTCTGTTGTGTTTATTTTTGTGTTTGGTGCTCTTTAATGCGGTTGTCATTTCGGTCGGCTTGGAATATTTCGGTCTTCAGCAATATGTGAAATATGAATAAATTGTGCTTTAAAATTGTCATAAAAACATTCCAAGTGTGTCATATATATGTGCCTCACGAAAAATCTTTTATAAAAAAATAAAAGTTAAGGTTGCACAATGAGTCATGTCGAACCTAACCAATAGCCTCTGGTGCGCTGTTTACACCATAAATCTGAAGGTCTTCAATAAAAAAAAATGGTTCGTTTCCAAGAAACAAATGAAGTATATATAAATCAAATTTGTATAATAAAACACTATTACTTGATTATGATTCGTCCAAACAGATTGAGCATACAAATTTTGGCCATGCATCATGAGCATGTTCAGAACAGGTCTCTAGACAAATCTTTAGTATGTGTTCCTTGAATCTTTAGAACCACACTCATGACACTTACAATCTACATCCTGACAAGCAATTCCAATAATCAAAACCAGTCCCGAAGATAAATACATGAAATATTAGTATATAATAACTCAACACCACTAACATTCAGAGAGTTAAGGTTAATACCTTTTTAGCTTCCAGTTACGTGTGCAAGAATATATAGAACACAACTCATTGCTAAAACATATAGATTACACATTAGTCAAAACGAATCTACGTAAATATATGCTATCTTTATAATGAGAGAACACACTTATATCTAAAAACATTTTTAAACCTGCGATATGGATGGATTCAGAAAGTATTCATTGAATCTGGATAGAAGTATGCCCTAAACACTTCTACATATCTTTTATCCAAAAAGTATGATTAAACACAAAGTTGTCCTCACAGTTTTATTACCATTCTGAATATAGAATCAAGGTGGAAGAATATCTAAATTGTTATCAATTGGACTTGAACTATTCCATAACAACATCTGATGTGATTTAAAAGCCTGATGAAAATCAAAGACCTCATCAAACAGAATCAAACACTTGCAAAGCTCATGAAACTTAGCAACATTTTCGGATTACGAAAAAATTAATTTATTACACATGGAAAACAATAGGGCTAATCGTATTTATATATAAAGTGACATGTATATACATCTTTGCACATGTGTGTTAATGATTTGTTTGTTTGTTTAGTTGGGGTTTTACGCCGTTTTCACCACATTTGGCTATTTCGCGGCGGTCAGTTTTTATTGGTGGAGGAAGCCGGAGTAACCGGAGAGAACCACCGTCCTTCGGTAGGAAAATTGGCAATCCTTGTCAATTAAGATCGGAGTCGAGTATAGAATATGTAAAATAATTTTTTCAAAATTAAATGATTTTGCCTACCATAGGCCATGTGAGCTTTTGTCATCAGTTGGCATCCGTCCGTTATTTTTTCACATTTTAATCTTCTCCTCTGAAACCACTGGGCTAAATAGAATAAAACTTGGCAGGAAGCATCTATGTAACATCCTTTAAAAAGTTTGGCAATTTCGTCTAGTTCGAACGACAAACATGTCCGCCATGGGCAATTGTTGTTTCTGATTTGCTGAGTTTTCAAAAATCTTCTCTGAAACTGCTTGGCCAAATGAAACAAAACTTGACAGTTAGCATATATGGGGGTCCTTTATAAAGTTTCCTCATTTCGTCCCGATCGAACTACAAATGTGGCCGCCATTGGCAGATTTCTCCTGTGAAATCGCTTGGCCAAATGGAACGAATCTTGACAGGAAACATCTATGGGAAATTCTTTACAAACTTTCCTCATTTAATCACGATTGGGTAACAAACATGGCCGCCATGGGAAATTCCTGTTTCTCATTGGTTGATTTAAAAAAAATTCTCTGGAATTACTGGGCCAAATGGAACGAAATTTGACAGGAAGCATCTGTGGGAGGTTCTTTACAAAGCTTACTCATTTTCTCCAGATCGGACTCAAATATGGCCACCATGGGCAGTTCTTAATTCTGATTGGCTGATATAAAAAAATATTCTTCTTCGAAATCACTTTGCCAAACGGTACGAAACTTGATAGGAAGCATATATGGGAGGTCCTCTATAAATTTTCCTCCTTTCGTCCCGATCGGACTACAAATATGGATGCCATGGGGCAGTTCTTGTTTGTGATTGGCTGATATAAAAAAAAAGATCTTCTCTGAAATCGCGACAAACATGGCCGCCATGGGCAATTTTTGTTTCTGACTGGTTGATTTTTTAAAAAAAGATTTCTCTGAAACTGCTTGGCCGAATAGAGTCAAACTTGACAGAAAATATCTATGGCATATAACAAAAATGTACAGAACTGCAGTATTGATTGAAACCAAACATGGCCTGAATGTTCCTCATAAGGTGCTGACCAAGAGTTGTTACTTTGGTACCAATGGCCACTAGCAGAGGACTTGATTAACATAAGACCCTATGGGAAATACATGCAAAAATCTTCTGGAGAACCGCCAATTTTTAGAATATGCTGATCTTTCAGTATAAGGACCTTGGTGAAGAAAAAATTGGTTCCTACAAGGCTTACCACACTTCAAAATGATGGGGAGAAATGACTTCTCTCTTTGAGGTACATCAATAAAAATGGCTTTCATGCCAGGTGCGCGATACAGGCTCAGCCCTTTGAGCCTCTTGTTTAAATATCATACATGTACATATACTTTGAAGTGCGTGGCCTACGGAAATGGTGGGCATTTTATTTGTATAACAACAGACCAGACAGTGAATGCCTTAAACCACAATCGACACCATCACCACCCATGGGATATGATAGAGACTATGCTATTTATTTACGAGATGGACCTACGTGCATGTGATGTGTGTTGCAAAGATCTGAACTAATCTTGTTTTAAATTTACAAATGAAAAGTTATGCAAATGTTTTAATATAAAAACAAATTCATAGTATACACCAGTTTTATTTACTGCTAGTGATTTCATAGGAATAAATACACCTTTTACTTTCTGGGCGTTCCTTAAAAAAAATTCTGATTCGACTTGGTAAGGAAAAAAAATAATTTGGTTGGATTGTAGTCATAAGAAAATAACATTGTGTCCATACCTTGAAAAAAAAATTTCAAACCAATATAAAAAAAACCATAACCCCCCCCCCCCCCTTGAAGTTAAATGGTTGTTCCCTAATGGCACCGCCTCGGTGATCTCGTGGTAGCGTACTCGCCTCGAGTGCAGAAGGCTGCGAGTTCGATTCCCGGCTAGGTCAAACCAAAGACATTAAAATTGGTATTTACTGCGTCTCCGCCAAGCACGTGGCATCTAGATGTAAGAGCAAAGATCGACTGGTCGGCTCGGAGTCAGTATATGTGTCCGAGTGCGTGAACTAGCACATAAAAAATCCGGCTCAGCGAGTCGGTCTAGTACAATATTCATTGTCATATAAACATGTTCTCGTCATGATATGCACATGGTTGCCACTGCACGTTAACAGTATTCATCCACCCATTATTATAATGAAACCGTCTGCAGGTCTACTGTAACAAATCCGAAGTCTTTCGTAGAAATAGCTACTTTGGGGACCCAACACGGAACATTGTTGGAAATAGAAATATCTACTTTGGGGACAAAACACCGAACCATGTTGAAAAGATTGTTTTAACTTTCGGAAAGAACGTGTTTGAATAAACAATTCTTCAAGCTAAAACACTAAAATTATAAAACACGCGTTGGAAAGGTTACAATATAGACTTAATAAACATTTCTAATTGTACAACATAGTTGATGCAATTCAAAGGATTGATTGCATAGAAAATAGCTGAAATGCTTAAAGTGAAGAAATGTGCTTTAAAATATATTCAGTGATCTTATAACCTTTTCTTTTACAGTTCAATGTCCAATAGCCATTTGCAAATGATTTGTCCATTTACGTAACTTTCTAATGTATAGCATTTTAAGTATTCACCTAGATTAGGCTGTCTGTTTTTTTTTCTTTGTTTTGCGTCATCTGGGTCTGTGAAAACCTACCAGCCAGCCTGAAAAAAACACACAACAAAAAAAAAAACACAAGGCATTTACTCCTCGTAAATATTTCATAACAGTAAATTAAAACTGCAATTGAACAGTTAATCTGTGACACCAAAAGGAAAAAGAGATTCAAATGGAAAGTAATTTGTGATATTTTTTGCCTGGTGTGGGGCCATTTAAAAATTTAAACAATTAAACACCGTTACGAAGAGAAAACTTTTCGATTTTTGTTACCGACTGAAAAATACGTCTGTGTTTGTTTTTGACCATGTGAGTCTAAAACCCTACCCGCAAGCCGACGCAAAACAAATTGGAATATACTCCTCTCTAACTTGGATAATGTTGATGAAATGTGTGAAGTATTCACACACACCCTTATCCAGGTTGCAAGGGAGTGTATTCCAACCAAAACCGTAACTATTCGTAACAATTATAAACCGCGGTTTAACGTCAAATACGAAAACAGATCCGTATTAGAGATAGAATTAGGAAAAGGCTCAAAGATATAAGCGTGAGAAGGACATTTCAAAGTATAAAAAACCAGAGAAATAAAGTAAATAATATGAAGAAATCATCTTAAGAGAAATCTGGAAATAATTTGGATAATAAAAAAATTATAAAAGAAAAAAAATAAAAGGGACATACAATGGTTTTGTACAAACACAAGCCATCGAATTCATAAAACTTTTTGACAATCTTATCCATACCATTTCTTAAAATATTACCATATCATCATGTCGGCTAAAAGTGATTTCTTGTCGTGGGACGACAGTGACCTGAACTTAGATTTACTCCTCGGGGAGTTTACTGTTTCAGATATACTCTGATAGTGAAAACCCACCAAAAAAGCCAAGAAAGATATTACAAAATATATGTATAAGTGCCCGGAGTGCTACTCTTCTTATTCTTCCGTATCTGGATATCTTAGAAAGAAGCACAGTGACAGTGTGAGCAACATAAAACGTAAGTCAATTTCATAATTCTTTTGTCTATACCCAATTCACGATTGTAGTTGTGGTGCGACGTAGCTCCTTGATCATAATTCTCGTTTTTATATTACCCACAATACATCCATGTCCTGATGCTTTTCAATCGAGAGGATAAAAATACGCTCCAAAAAATCGTATGTTTACTGGTCTTTAGAATATGGAACAGTGGCGTAGCTTCCATTAAGGCAATTTGCCTCACTAGTTTTATTTGCAAAATGTTTATGCCCGCGCAACAAAAAATGGGGGGGGGGGCATCTTGTTTTACCCCTGTCCGTCCGTCCTTCTGTAATACAGTTACTTCACAGAGTTGAGTGCAGAGGCATCACTTTGTCTAGTTTTTAATAACAGCGTATAATTTTTTAAATTTGAATAAAAAATGTGATTAGATTACATGTATACTTTAGTTTAAGAAGATACAAGAAATGAAACCTCTGGGTGTCAAGTTAAACATTGAGTATCTTTTATATAATATATCATCATTCATTGTATTCCATCGCTGCTTTGGTCACTATTCATTATAAAATAAAGGATCAAATCTGTGCTATAGTGGCTTGAAACTTTCATTAAGGGTGAAACTCAGACAGAAGCTTCGTGTAATACGCTATTTCTAATCTCTTCAAATTTTTCCCCCAAAAGTTGAATATATATGTACCAAATAATGTCACTACACATAGTTTTTTTTTTGGATGATTTTGGTGTCATTATCTAAATCATGAATTATTACATTTAAACTCAGGTAAATGCGTTTCAGGCGACCATCTAAAAAATAATTCCTGTTGGAAGTGCCCCGAACCCCCCTAGAAAATTTCGGGCTCGCTCCGCTCGGCGATTTGCCTCACTAGTTAAAGGTCTCAAGTTACGACCTTGGGGAAAATATATTTATCTATATGAAGTGACCCCCAGGGTATGACATTTAATATTCAGACCATTGTTATACATATTCAGAACTTGAAAATATATTAATATTTGATAGTCACAGTTTCTTTGCAAAAGACTATTGTTGGGTTTATTTTTCATGTTTTTCATAAGAAACTTTTGTTTTTATATCTCCTTTGCCTAAACAGGGACCATATATACGGACATTCCCTGGCCTAAATGGTATTGTTTACTTAGCTACAATAATGTAGCTCCTGTAATATCTTTTGACTCGGCGGAGCTACTATCATATAACTATGATAACTTGAAGATATGTAAATTGGTGTTACCTGGGAGATAAATGTATTTAGACCTCTGTACAAATTCCTTGTTTTTGGTCCTGTTGTGCAGTGAAAAGTTTACAAACTGCCAGGTTACAACCCTAACAAGTCGACAGAAAGGTGTTTTAACAAATAAACATATAATTAAAACAAATTCTCACACACCTTCCTGTCCCACAGCATGTGTGACCCCTTTAAACAGCAGGGATCACCGCAGGCTGTTTAAGGGTGGGGCTCCTCCACCCTTAAATTTTCAGCATCACCCTTAGATATTTAGCACCACTCTTAATTTTTTTTATTTTATATGATGAAATGTAGAATATTTGACAATCTATACTGCACACAAGTATAACTTCATACCGTAATTATCTTAGTTTTGCAGTTGCCTTCAAATTTGCAGGTTTTTTTTCAACAGTTTTTAACATGTCTTACAAATTAAACCAAGATCCAGGAACTGTATATGAAGTTAGTATTATATTATGATCCCTGCAAGATCTTATAAAAATTCTCATTTCAATTTGAAACTTTTATGTCATGTGCATCGCCCTTAGAATATATTCTGTGGTGATCCCTTTATATAGAGTTCCTGCTCTTATCATATCGATCTTATCTTTAAAAAATATGAGTTAAAACAATTTCAAACTAGCCTTTAAGAATGTTGATAATTTCAATGATTAAAATTGGATTTTTAGCAAAGATTTATCCCTCTTTTTAGCCTCATTTTTCGCCATGGTCCAAACTTGACATTTTCGTTGCATTAAATTAATCGGATAAATTTCCATATTTATCTCCAAATGGTATTGAGATATGAAAGAAAAATCCATAAAAATAAAATATCATTTCTTGAAAAATAACAGATACTTTGCAAAATACGAATAAGTGCTCACACATTACAGATAGAAAAAGCTAGATATTGTAGACCTAAAATTCAAAGTAACTTGAGATTATGTTCTGTTTGTCATAAATTATATAAAATGAAGAGCACTTCATGTTACGTATATCAGGTATATTGTCGAAAATTTCATAATTATAGAATAAAATTATTTTCAAATTTAAATTTAGACCATTACAGTATTCTTTGTGGAACACATCATTTTATTTTAATATTTCCAATAAACTAGCGAGTCACTAGTCTTAGTATTCAGCAAGGATGAACTACTTTCCTTCGGTCTTGTGTTCTCCTTGGATTTGTTGTTTATGGAAGGAAAAATCTGGAGAAGTCCAATAGGAAAATCTTACTTACCTATTTTCGTAGTTTTCTTTTCCCTACCCCAAAAGATCCCCAAAGGATGGCAGCAAAAACAGGATTACCGGTTGACATGGAGCTTAAAAAGGTGTTTGTTATGTTTTCATCAAATTCAAGCTCGTCAAAAATCATTTGTTTGTTACAATGAAATCAATTTCCGACAAACATTGACATAATTCTGCCCGCATTCTGACTTCGACACAAGTACTGAAGTAGCTACAGACAAAACAGTCTAGCTTTCGAGACGCGACGGCCATACTTCAAAATATGATTTTGTAGTATTAATTATGTACAAGTTTGCCGGTTTGAAAGAGTCAGTATAGAATATAAGAAATAATTAAAGATAATATTTTTTGTTTTATTTTTAATTAATTCGTTAAGACATGCTCCTATGCCTATGGCATAATTTGTACCTAGGGGTTTTCTCGGTATGATATACTCTCTTGAAGCTTGGCTAGTTGACATCCTTTTAGAATTTACAGCCACAACTGCAGCACTAAGGGTCTCCCTGTTATATTTTCTTTCAATCTTCGAATACCTCTTGGAACGTAGCAATTTACTTCTAAAGGAATGTTTTTATTCGGCTGAAATGTACGTATTTATCCTTGGTGTAATTTTGGACAAAAGTAGAGAAACTGGAAATCCACTATGTTTTGTTAAATCTTAACTTTTTAATTTGAATGAAAATTTGTGTATAATTTCGTCTGCTGATGCTCAGACATTCCTACTTTGATTTTCAGAGGCCCATGTGCTTTTTCTATTTTTGGGGTTGGCTACCACGTGATCCCCCTGTTGATTTTATGGCTTAATGTGAGGTTTTGTAGGGTTTTTACCTGATATTGACCAAATAATTCAATATATTTTGACAAAATTTGGTGTGTTAAATTTTCACAGAGTCAGTATAAAAATTGCATGCATTTTCTACATGTGGATCATTTAGAAAAGTCTTTCTTTAATGGAGGCAGCCATATTGTGCTACATACTAAGGCTAGAAAAAGTTTTGTTCGCCGGAAACATAAGTAACGGAAATAATGTGCTTCAAATTAGTCAGAATCGTGATACCAGAAATGAGTTTCTGGAAAAGGGCTATTCAGGCCCGAGACCACAATTAATCTGCATTAACTCGTCCACGAATATAGTTTCCTATATTTTATAGTGTATTCTTTCCATTTTAATTTTCCCCACTTTCTGCTTGCCCTTTTTTTAAGTATCCTAGTTAGAATATAAAGCACAAGGGTCAAATTACTTAATTTAAAACAGTTTTTTAATCAGAATTAGGCCAACTAAAATTAATTAGTAGATTTTCATCCAACTTTTTGAAAAAAATGGGGCGGGTGGGAGGATTTTATTTTTTATTTTTTATTTCATATGAAACTATTTTGTAAGGTGTTATTAATATGTAAATGTTATAAAATGGCTTATATATGTTTTTATTCTAGAAACATGCACAATAGAAATTTCAACTCCAATCTCTGCAGACTTAAGCTGACCAAAAGACATCTAAAGGTCACAAAAATAGTCGAATCATGAAAACCATGTTGAATTGTTACAGGAAGTTAACAAAAAACGAAATTATTGACACGGATACCGGTAACAAAGATGAACAAAATCCGGAAATCGTAAATTTTAGAAAATAAAAAAAATCGGGGCGGCACGATTTTCGAGGGGTGGGCGGGGATGAAAATCTATCAATTAATTTTAATTGGCCTTATGTAAAAGTTGTAATTTGGTGACTGTCAAAATGACCTATTTTCAGGATGTTAGGGGCTATGTGAATGATAACTATACCTCTTAAAGACATTTTGGGGGTTTTCTTGAATTTGCAATGCTAGAATTTTCTATAATTTTGATGTATTTTCCAGTTGTGAGTGTACATTGAATAAAAGAAAGATTATAAAGTTTGAGCTGGTGCAATTTTTTTAATTTGACTTAATGGTAATATGAAAATGCACTATGAAATAATTGTGGTCTCGGACCTTCAGCTGTGCTTGCATTATAGGCCTCGCCAACAGCATATTATACATTGTTTTCAATTAACCATTTAATATTTTTTCACACATAAGCTCATGTCCGTCCTTGTAAATGCTTATAGGTATTAATTTAGTAGGGGGTCATACTCAAAGAAATGATAATAAGCAATTAACAATCTACTTAAATTTTCAAATTAATCATTATCTGATTACTTATTTGTATATTTCAAAACTAAACTTATTGTTTTAACTATGACAGAAATTATCTCCCATTTTGGATATTCAGTTTTATTTGTTTTATTTTTTCAGTTTGTTTTATGCAAGATATCAAAAATCCATTTAGAAAGTAAAAAATATAAATATTTTATTAGATAAAGCACATTTATATATGATGTATATTCCAAGTGTATAACATAAAAAAACATGACATATAATGTAAATACAGCATAATACATTTACAAGTTACATGTATAATAACCATCTACATGTATATAATATATATCACAATATTTTATAAATAAATTTATTTCCGAAAAAAGAACCCATGGATGACGCGTCTTCACAAAGTATGGACGATGTTGTCCTATTGCCGATACATCTTTTCAAGGTATGGACGTCGCATCCTGCATCTGACATAATTATTCGTCACCTTCGATTTTTCTCATAAATTTCTATATAAATTCACAATTTTTCAAAAAATTATTGTGAAGTCATTTCTCAACCAATTTTCAATCATAGAAAGAGAAATATTTAAAATTTCATTGTTTATTTGTGTATACTGCATTACTGGTATACCAATGACAATGTATTGTGGTACTTGTTTTTCAAGATGAAATGACATTGGAAGCACGATACAGTGAGAACAGAGTATATGTATTTCTGATTGCTGGTTTATGAGTAACGATGATTTAGTTACGAAAAAAATTGACATCATATTTTCCCTATATATTCAACCAATTTTTTGACATAAATTATTTTTGTGATTAAATCATAACTTTGAAGTCTAGAATTGCAAATATATGGTGGTGGCATGGGTTTTCGATCACCTAATATGTATTTTTCATTCTGATCTTTCGGATACCTCAATAAAATATACAGTATGCATGCATCTCATTGTTTACTCCAAATCTGAAAAATGAAAGTTACAACCTTTCTCATCGGTAGCTTTTTTTATTTTTACTTGCCGGTTGAATGGCCTTGCTCTACTTATGCAAACTATATGACCAACATGTATTTTCGATCAACCCCGACTTCAATTGGATAAGAGATCTCGTGGTCAAATATTATTAACATCACCTTTCACTTTGCAGACAACTTGGTTTTGTGGATATTTTTGGCCTCTGATGTATTTTATTTGACTTTAAATATGAGAAATGGTTTTAAGAAAAATGGCGCCTTGTATCATAAAAGGATGATAACCAAAGATCTTACGTGTCCTTGGATCATATTCCACCAACTTTTATGCTCAATCGAGAAAATGTGGCTTCTTTGTAAATATATGCTACAGAGTAATAACTGTAACAGTGAACTGTTACGAAGTCTCGCAAACCATGTTACTGATATCTCGAATGCCTTACATTGTATTGAATAAATTATTTCTTTTTCAGAGACTGAAATTGGGAAATTTTTCCTATAAAGTTTATGCATACTTAATGGAGAGGTTACTTGAAAATCTTGATTTGGGTATTTTTTGTTACCCTATTTTTACAGTCATACAAATGTCCCATTTGATCAACTTTTGCTTGTCGACATGCTGCATTGACAGAAATATATCCCAATATTTCTGAACCGTTTACAAGAACTGATTTTATTGTATGGTGTTGTAAAATGCATTCGGTTTCATTAAATAAAAATAATAAAAAAGATTTCTTACCTGCCTTGATAAAGCCTCCCAACAACAAGTCAGTGTAGTTTGAATCATATTTTTATAAAATGATCAATTGCAACACAACAAGAAATGTTTTTAATTTATGACCAAGTAAATGAAATAATATCTACTATTACATTTTAAGTCTGATACATTGATGTCTTCCTTGTACAAATATATTATATTAAATCTACAGTATGATGTAAGGACAGAAAATAAAAATAAAAAGAAAATGTATGATTTTTGGGCAGGGATTTCAATGCTTTAAGAGATGATTAAAGAGAATTAAGAAAATATATGGTTTAGGGGTGGGGATTTTAACGGTTTATGAGATAATTGAACATTATTGATTTGATTGGAGTGGTGATAACCCCCTGGGGAAGGGAGGTATGTGTCATTTAGTGTGTCTTACCATGGGGAATAAGAAATATATGGTTTAGGAGCTTTAAATGGTTTATGAAATAATTGGGACATTATTGATTTATTGGGTGAGGATCACCCTACTGAGGAAATGAGGTACATGTCATTTAGTGTGTCTTGGAGAGTAAAAAATATATGAATTAAAGCTGTCTTAGAGAGTAATAAAATATATGATTTAAAGCTATGGATATTAATTGCAAATGAAATTTTTCAAAATTATCGACTTTGGGGGATAGGGATGACCCCCATAGAGGAACGAGGTATATGTCATTTAATAGGTGTTGCCACGCTGTATAATAAAATATATGATATGAGATGGTTATTGGTCACTCTCGTAGAATTTTTCGATGAAAAAAAATTTCCCCATAGGGTTTTTGAACACCTCATTATATGTCTCAGTGACCCCCCATCAAAAAATGGATAGTATTAGGCACATCAAGAAACATTGATCTTTCATCATGGAAAATCTCAGATCCATATATCTCTGACGGTTATTGAGAATTCGAACAAAATCGGAGGGGAAGAAAAAAATGTTCGATAAAAATCGCAAATCAAAATCTATAGGTCTCCCACTTCGACCTCGACCCCATTTCAAGGATCAGTGAACAAGGTTAAGTTTTGGTGGTCAAGTCCATATTTCAGATACTATAAGCAATAGATCTAGTATATTTGGTGTATGGAAGGATTGTAAGGTGTACATGTCCAACTGGCAGGTGTCATCTGACTTTGACCTCATTTTCATGGTTCAGTGGTTATAGTTAAGTTTTTGTGTTTTGGCCTGTTTTTCGAATACTGTATGCAATATGTCTGATAGCATTTACTTTCATTAGAAATACACGACAGGCGAGACATTTTTGTGTGTCCACTCTTGTTTTTTCTTTCTGATGGTGCAAATTTCCTGAAAATTTGTTGTGAAATGACTTTTTTAAAATTTGTGAATTTGTATAGCAACCTATGGGAAAAATTAGAGATGACAAATACTTATGACCACTGACTGTACATGTACATTATTTGTCCCTGGGACTTGCTATATTAATTTTTTTAATTTTATTTTTCAGGCTTTTCAGGAACTTCAAATAAAGATGATCAACTCTAAGAATCAGATAAAAATATCAGATGCACAAATTGAAGCTCTTAAAAGAACCATACAACACTCAAAACTAGTCTACCATGAAATCTCATCGTTATCGGAACAAACAAGGTTGTACGAAGGTGTTGGGAGAATGTAAGTCCAGTTGTAAATCACATTTTAGCTCACCTGGCTAAAAGCCAGGGTGAGCTTTTGCCATCACACTGCGTCCGTTAATTTTTCACATTTCAATCTTCTTCTAAAAAAACCACTAAACCATTTCAGATGGAACCAAACTTGGCAGCAATATTCCTAGGAAGGTCCTCCACAGAATTTGTAATTTTGGTTCTGATTGAATATTCAGCATGGCTGCCAGGCCCAATATTATGTTCTGATGGCTGAAATTTTAAAAAATCTTCTTGTCAGAAATCAAAAGACCAAATGAACTTCTATATGCAGGAATGTTCCTTAGATGATCTTCTACCAAATTTATAATTTTGGTGCCAATTGGAAAATTAAGATGGCCACCACCTTGGGACATAGTTACATAGGACCTCATGAGAAATACAAACAAATAACTTCTTCTTCGACAAATTGAATTGATAAAATGCATTAATAATTGTTTGATGGTCATGTACCAAATTTATAATTTTGCTGTCGATCTGTCATCCAAGTTGGCCGCCAGCAGGGGACTTATAGTTTAACATAGAACCTCATCAGAAATACATACAAAAAACTTCTTCTGGAGAACCCCTGAATGGATTGAAACGAAACATGGGATGAATGTTCCTTATGAGGTGGTGACCAAGTGTTGTTAATTTGATGCTGATTCATCATCCAGGATGGCTGCCAGCCGGGAACTAAGTTTAACATAGGACCCTATGGGAAATACATACACAAATCTTCTTCTAGAAAACTGCTGAATGGATTGAAACCAAACATGGCATGAATGTTACTTATGAAGTGCTGACCAAGTGTTGTTACTTTGTGGCTGATCTGTCATCCAAGATGGCCACCAGCAGAGGACTTAGTTTAACATAGGACCATATTGGAAATAAATAAAAAAATCTTCTAAAGAACATTTGAATTGATTGAAACCAAACATAGAAAGAAAGTTCATTATGAGTTGCTTATCAAGTGTTGTTATTTTGGTTCTGATCTATCATCCAAAATGGCAGCCAGCGGTGGACTTAGTTTAACATAGGACACTATGGGAAATACATACACAAATCTTCTTCTAGAAAACTGCTGAATGGATTGAAACCAAACATGGCATGGATGTTAATCTCAAGGTCCTTTAGCAAGGAACAACTTGAAATATCAGGTGAGTAATACAGCTCCTGGGAGCCTCTGGTTTTTAGGTTGTGTTAGTTTCTGAATAATTAATTGCAATTTGCATGAAATCTTTTTCTTTTCACTTTTCTTGGTTTGCAGTATATGTATCAAGGAAGTCTATTCTTTCTTTTTCACTTTCAACTTAAGGTCGAAGAAATATGGTCAGTAATTTACAGTGATTATTGTTTCAGAGTATGTAAAGAAATTCAAATTCTTCTCCAAAAAAACATGGTGAAATAGATCTAAATGTACATTTGTAAAATGAATATTAATTCTTCTCCAAAAATATTCTGCCATATGGATTGAAAATTATATTAAATCATAAATGAAAGGGTTGCTGAACAGTATCATTGTCATTTTGCTTAGTTTCTTCTGTTACTTTTTTTAACAATGGACTCGAACATCTTTTGAACTGAGTTTTACTGTGTGTATCGCTGTGTGTTTGTTTATTCCATATTGGCTAGAGGTATAGGAGGAGGGTTGAGATCTCACAAAACATGTTTAATCCTGCCACTTTTTTCATATTTTTGCGCCTGACACCTCTAGCCATTGTTAGTCGTGTGTGTTCATTTGTATGTTTGGAGTTGGTGTGCCGTCCATTTCGTTGAACTAGTATACATTTTTGTTTAGGGGCCAGCTGAATTTTCTCACTGCATTGAAGACCCATTGTTAGCCTCGAGCTGTTTTCTGCTCTTTGGTCGGTTGTTGTGTCTTTGACATTCCCCGTTTCCATTGATTCTCTATTCTATCAAATTTAATTTTCATTTCAGGTTCATTTTACAGCCACCTGCAGAAATTAAAAAACAATTAGATAATAAAATGAAGGCATCTGAAGAAAAAATAGAATCATTAAAGGTTTGTATTTATATAAGTGTAACTGGCTTCCCTTGTTTACATTTGATGTTATTGATCGTAATAGGTTTATAACCACCCTCCATTAGCAGAGAGTGGCACAGGGGGTGTAAAGGCATGGAAGAACTTGAAATAAAATTTAAAAACATGTTGAATGAAAAATGATTTACCCCAAAAACAGTGCACGAGAAATAAGAACACATCAAAAAATTACTGTGCTGTTTATCACAAATCATTTGGATAAGAATATATACAACTTATCCAACTTGTAGTTATTGACATCATGATCTAGGAACATTATTAACACTTCTGATAAACAAAAAAATGAGAAATAAAGGAAACCACAATTCCATAGATACAACTGTATCAACTAAGTCCAAAAAAGTGTAAAGTGCAAAATATCAAAGTAACACGATGTTTGATATAGAGGTTCTAGTGACAGTTTTATTTTCTTGTATCGGAATATTTAGGCCATAGTAAAATATGTTGTTCTGAATATTGTTTTACTAGCTCTTTCCTAAGGGATTTTTAGCTCACCTGGCCAAAGGCCATGTGAGCTTTTGTCATCACTTGGTGTCCGTCAGTTGTCTGTTAACTTTTCACATTTTAATCTTCTCCTCTGAAACCTGTGGGACAAATGGAATTGAATTTGACAGGAAGCATCTATATAAGGTCTTTTATAAAGATTGCTCATTTTGTCCCGATCGGACAACAAACATGGCCGCCATGGGTAATTGTTGTTTCTGATTGGCTGAGTTTTCAAAAATCTTCTCTAAAACTGCTGGGCCAAATGAAACAAAACTTGACAGGAAGCATATATGGGAGGTTCTTTATAAAGTTTCTTCATTTAGTCCTGATCGGACTACAAATATGGCCGCCATGGGCAGTTCTTGTTTCTGATTGGTTGATATAAAAAAATCTTCTCCTCTGAAACTGCCTGGCCAAATGGAACAAAATTTACAGGAAGCATATATGAGAGGTCCTTTATAAAGTTTCCTCATTTAGTCCCGATCGGGCAAAAAACTTGGCTGCCATAGGCAATTCTTGTTTCTCATTGGTTGATTGAAAAAAAAAATTTTTCTCTGAAACTGCTAGGCCAAATGGAACAAAAACTTGACAGGAATCATCTATGGGAGGTTTTGTACAAAATTCATTATTTCATTCCAATCGGAGTACATATATGGTCACCATTGGCAGTTCTTGTTTCTGATTGGCTAATATAAAAGAATCTTCTCCTCTGAAATCACTTGCCCAAATTGAACGTAACCTGACAGGAAGCATATATGGGAGGTCCTTATTTTGTCCTGATTGGAATACAAATATGGCCACCTTGAGCAGTTCTTGTTTCAGAATTGGCTGATATAAACAAATCTTCCCCTCTGAAGTCGCTTGACAGAAAGCATATCTAATCGGGAGGTTCTGTATGAAGTTTCCTCATTTCGTTCTGATCAGGCAACAAACATGGGCGTCATGGGCAGTTCTTGTCTTTCATCGGTTGATAATCTTCTTTTTTTTAAACCAGTGGTCAAATGGGAACGAGACTCGACAGGAAGCTGTTGGAGGCTTTTTACAAAGTTTCCTCATTTTGTCCAGATCAGGCGACAAACATGGCCACCATGGGCAATTCTTGTTTCTAATTGGTTGATTTAAAAAAAAATTCTCTTAAATTTCTTGGCCAAATAGAGCCAAACTTGACAGATAGTGCCTATGACATATAACAAAAATCTAAAGAACCTCAGAATTGCTTGAAACCAAACATGGTCTGAATGCTTCTCTTAAGTTGCTCACCAAGTGTTGTTACTCTGGTGTCAATCCCTAATTCAAAATGGCCTTCAGCAGAGGATTTAGGTTAACATAAGACCCTATGGGAAACACATGCAAAAATCTTCTGGAGAACTGCCAAATTTTAGAATATGCAGACCTGTAAGTAGAAGGACCTTGATGAAGAAATATTTGGTTCCTACAACGCTTACCACACTTCGTAATGATAGGGAGAAGTGACCTCTCTCTTTGAGGTATATCAATAAAAATGGCTTTCATGACAGGTGAGCGATACAGGCTCAGCCCTCTGAGCCCCTAGTTTAGCAATTAATTACAATTACAGTTTTATAATTTCATCTGAATTTAGTGGACAGTTTGACGCATCTACTACTTCTAAGATGATGAATGTAAAGCAATTCGGTCCGCTGGAAATATCAGACACATTTCAGATATTTAAAAAGATATTTATAGATTTTTATTTTCAACAAAATATCGAAAGCGCAAGAAATAAAGGTGGTCAAATACAGAGATCGAAAAATAAAAACTGGCAAACATGCTACACGTTGCTGCATTCAAAAACAAAAGGACAAGAAATAAAAAACGTGGCACGAAAATAACTCTGTGACTGTGTGACACTCCCTTATCAGTGTTAGTTGAGAACTTCTTTAGCTCTATTGGTAGAGCAGTTGGTTGCTGAACCAGGTTCTATCCCCTGTTGGTGCAATAGATAATTATTGGAGAGAAATCATGCTTTATATTTACATTGGCACCCAACATGGGGCTAATCCACAACCCTTAAATTAAGAGTTGCTTTATCGACTGAGGTAAATGAGTCAATTAGACATTATGCAATAAAACTTATTACACTCCTCCTTCAAACAATACTTTCAAGCACTGAATAAATATATGTAATTTGGCATGTTCTTCCTACAGTCAATTAATACAGTACAGTCACAGAACTGATTTTCCCTGCATTCTGCAGGGTATGGAGTCCACTTAAAATTAAGGATGCCCACTAAAATTAGTGGACACCACTCAAAATTTTAGTGGACATTTGTGGACAGTCAGTAGTTTTAGCACTTAAATATTTGCTAAGCAATAAGAAATGAAAAAAAAATATATAAAATAATAAAGTATGTTTTCCATTTCATATATATTTTGTAGAAACAGTATACATTTATATATGGTATGCAATTACTGACTTTCCATGAATTTCCACTCAAATTTTGAGTGGACACCACTATTATATATATATAAGACCACAAAAATAAATTAAAAGAGACTACTCTGATGTAAACTCTATTACAGATTCCACAACTTCCTGTCTGCTAATACATGTAATAATAGTGGTGTCCACTCAAAATTTGAGTGGACATTTGTGGAAAGTCATTAATTGCATATATATACATTTTAATTTAATTTCAGAAAAATAAGTCCTACCTAGAAAAAAATATAAAAGAAAGTGAGGACAATCTGAGAGAAATGGTGACAAGTCGTCAACAAGCTAAATAACAAACATTTTATGTGTATATTTATTTCAATTTATATAAAAAATAAGAAATTTTTAATGTTATGTATTTTTAGTACCCAAAACATGTTTCAGCTATATAGGGAATTCAACAGAAATAATAATATAATCATTAAAGAATATTATTAGACCCTTTCTGTCAAAATTCTTTAAGAACAGGCATGGCTCTTTGTGTATTTTATAATTAAAATACTGGCTACATTATGGAAATTTTTTTTCTCAAAATTTAATAGAACAATAGAACAAGATGAATTGAAATTTCTTTGTACTAGACTGACACGCTGAGCCAGATTTTTAAGGTGCACGTGGTAGATCACGAGGTAACTGTCCACAGGAAGACATATCACCCCACTAGGACACATTATACTGACTGCTAGCCGACCAGTCAATCTTTTGCTCTTACTCCTAGATGCTGCATGCTTGGCGGAGAAGCAGCAAATACCAATTTTAAGGTCTTTGGTTTTACCCAGCTAGGAATCGAACCCACAACCTGCTGCACTTGAGGCGAGCAAGCTATCACAAGACCACCAAGGTGGTTCTGAAGAGAAAGGAGATATGGGAAAAGTCAGTGAGACATCAACTGTGAAATAGAATTAATTTGTGAACTTGATCAGACTTTTTCATGATTTAATAGAATAGAGAATGGAAACGGGAATGTGTCAAAGAGACAACAACCCGACCATAGACAGAAAACAGCTCAGCTCAAGGTTACCAATGGGTCTTCAACACAGCAAGAAAATCCTGAACCCGGAGGCAAAAATATGGCAGGGTTTAACATGTTTTGTGAGATATCAACCCTCCCCCTATATTTCTAGCCAATGTTGAATAAACACACAGCGATACACACAGTAAAACTCCGTTCAAAAGATGTCCGATGTTAAAAAGGTAGCAAAAGAAACTATGCAAAATGATCAATATATATTAACAAAGGACTACTAGCAGTTACTGACAAGTCAGCTCTAGACCTCAATTAAACTGATCAAAAGATGTCTATATCATATAGAAAATCAGTCACAATCCCTCCCATTAGGGGTTTAGTATCATGCCATCATAGATTATACATAACCTGTATCATGCCAACAACTGGTTTTAGAATAAATGTTTTTATTTCCAATGCAAAGACCCTATGAGTGAATCAATATTAATTCCAAAAAATGCCATCTTTAATGACTTGACAACAGTATTGATTTTAATACAATTGTTTGGAATTATATCTGCCACCGAAACAAGTATTTCATCAGTACCAGTAAATATCACTTTCAACACTTCTTGAGCATAATGCAATGTTGAGCTTTGGTTTAAATATTAAGTTTTTAAATACTGTATGAATTACAAAAAAAATAAATCTTGGAGAAGTGTCTCCTTATCCTCTCCATTGTAAGGGATTTGTAGCTAGTTTGTTACATTATAGTTATTCACACATTAAACTATCAATTTTATTACTTAATTACAGTAGAGTTCGTTTATAATGAAATCCAGGAGACTATATCAATCTTATTTCATTATAGGCATCATGCGTTATAAGAAAAAGAATGGCTCAATGCAGAGTTGCCTCTACTTCTAAAATTATATAAGCCTGTGTGTAATTAATTGACAACTTGTTAATCACATCATTAATATAGCCA
The DNA here is from genome assembly GCA_028015205.1 of Mytilisepta virgata. Lineage (NCBI taxonomy): Eukaryota > Metazoa > Mollusca > Bivalvia > Mytilida > Mytilidae > Mytilisepta > Mytilisepta virgata. The sequence continues at coordinate 77,590,997 of CM051521.1, forward strand.
TTTCATTGTTTGAGTCTTGGTTGACATTATTAATAACAGCAAAGAAAGGATAATTTACTTTTCAATTACGGATAACAGAAGTGGCAAGTCCAATTTACCATTGTTATATGTGATCCTCCGTGCGCAGTGGAAGATACATGTAGATAAACAACTTGTTTGTTCAGCAGTGGTCTTTGTTATAGCAGGTCACTATAAGCATAATTTTGTTACAAGCCTGTACGTTATAAACAAACTCTACTGTAGTTTAGATGAGCCTGGGATACAGACTTGCCTCACAAACTGGCATATGATGTCAGAAAAGCAAATGTATATGAAGAGTTTATTTGTTGGCAGACAATTCAAATTCTAATATGATGTCCTATATATCGTCAAAGGAAAATGTTACCGATATATACATTTTGATTTCTCAGCAACCACATGCCAAAACTAATTTGGTGTGAAGCATGACCATGATTAGTCGTAAAGTAAGAACCATTTTTTACCTTGGCACATCTACTTCCTGTTCAATATTCTAAGCTAGTACAGGCCACAACTAATTCAAATTTGCTGTGAAGCATAACCATGAGTTAAAAGTAATGAGTTATATGATATTTTGAAAACATTGGGCCAATTTGTACCAAACTTTGGTGAAATGGTCCTAGGATGTTCACCTTCCAAAATTATGTCCAGCATCCCCGAATTTTAACATGTAATTAAAAAAAAGGGAGAATGAATTTCAAAATATCTTCTTTGAAACTAAATGGCTGGGAAAATTCATTTAAAAATCTTAGCTGAAACTACTGAGCCAATTTGAACAAGACTTTGCAGCAATCGTCCCTAGGTGACCCTCTTTCAGAATTGTGTCCAATGACCAATGACCCTGAATGTCAACAAATATGGCGGTCAAAGCCGAACTTATTTTAACATAGGATCCTACGGAAAAATTCATTTAAAAATCTTATTGGATGAAGGCACTTGGCCAAATTGAACCATACGTGGCAGCAATGGTCATTAGACGGTACTTTATCAGAATTATATCCAATGGTCCATACTATCAACCAAGATGGCTGCCACAGCCGAGTTTAGTTTAATATTGGACCCTATGGGAAAATTTATTTAAACTAAATGGCCAGATGGAACCAAACCATGGCACGAATTGTCCTAAGGTGGTCTTCTTTCAGAAGTATGTCTGATGACCAGGGCTGTCAACCAAGATGGCCGCCGAAGTCGAATTTAGTTTAACATAGCACCCTATTTGAAAATTCATTTAAAAAACTTTTTGTTTGAAACAACTGAGCCAATTGGAACAAGACCTGGCAGCAATGGTCCTTAGATAGTCCTCTTATAGAAATATGTCCAATAATCCGGACTGTCAACCAATATGGCGGCCAAAGCCGAAGCTAGTTTAACATAGGACCTATGGAAAAAATTATTTAAAAATCCTCTTGTCTGAAAGCACTTGGCCAATCGGAACCAGAAATGGTACTTAGATGGCCCTTTTTCAGAATTGTGTCCGATCACCTGGAGTCTCAACAAAGATGGCCACCAAAGCCGAACTTTGTTTAACGTAGAACCGTAGAGAAATTCGTTTTAAAATCTTCTTGTCTGAAACTACATGGCCAGATTGAACTAAACTTGACACCAATGGTCCTTGGGTGGTACTCTTTCAGATTTGTTTTTCGATGACCAAGACTGTCGACCAAGATGGCCGCCACAGCCGAACTGAGTTTAACATAGGACCTTATTGAAAAAATCATTTAAAAATCTTGTCTAGAACCTGACTTGGCAGCAATGTCCCTTGATGGTCCTCTTTCAGAAATTTGTCCGATGATACAGGCTATCAACCAAGATGGCTGTCACATCCGAGTTTAGTTTAACATAGGACATGTTGATACTCTTTCAGAAATGTGTCCGACTTTCAACCAAGATAGCGGACAAAGCCGAACCTAGTTTAACACAGAACCCTATGGAAAAATTTATTTAAAAATCTTGTCTGAAAGGACTTGGCCAATTGGAACCAGAAATGGCAGCAATGGTCTTTATATGGTTCTTTTTCAGAACTGTGTCTGATGACCTGGACTCTCAACCAAGATGGCCACCAAAATCGAACTTCGTTTAACACAGAAAGAACCCTTTGGGAAAATTCATTTAAATATCTTCTTCTCTGAAACTACATGTCCAGATGGAACTAAAGTTGCACCAATGGTCCTTAGGTGGTCCTCTGTCAGAATTGTTTTTTGATTACCCGGACCAAGATGGCCGCCACAGCCGAACTTAGTTTAACATAGGACCTTATGGGGAAATTCATTTAAAAATCTTCTTTTCTGAAATCACTAAGCAAAAAGGAACAAGACTTCGCAGCGATGGTCATTAGATGATCCTCTTTCAGAAATGAGCTGGACTGTCAACCAAGATGGCCACTACAGCCAAACTTAGTTTAACATTGGCCACTACGAGAAAATTTATTTACAAATTTTATCTGAAATCACTTGGTCAATTTGAACCGGATTTGGCAGCAGTAGTGCTTAGATGGTACTCTTTCAGAATTGTATCTGATGACCCGGACTGTCCACCAAGATGGCTGCCACAGTCGTGCTTAGTTAAACTTAGGACCCTATGGGAAAATGTATTTAAAATCTTTTTATCTGAAACTAAATGGCAAGGTTGAACCAAACTTGGAACCAATGGTCCTTAGCTTGTACTCTTTCAGAATTGTGTTCGATGACGCGGACTGTAAACCAATATGGCCTCCTCGGTGGAGCTTATTTTAACTTAGGACCCTATGCGGAAATTCATTTAAAAATCTTGTCTGAAACTACATGCCAAGATGGAACCAAACTTGGCACCAATGGTTCTAAGGTCGTCCTCTTTCAGAATTGTGTCCGATGATCTAAGCTGTCAAACAAGATGGCCTCCACAGCTTTAATAGTATCCTATGGGAAAATTCAATTAAAAGTTTCTTTTCTTAAAATACTTGGTCAATTAGATCAAGATTTTGCAGCAATTGTCCTCCTTCAATTGTCTGGTGACCTGGGCTGTCAACCAAGATGGCGACCACATGTAACTTTAGTTTAATATAAGACCCTATGGGAAGATTCATTTAAAAATCTTGTCTGAAACCACTTGGCCAATTGGAAACAGACTTGGTAGCAATGGTCCTTGCATGTTCTATTTTGTTTTTTTTATCTGATGTATCATTTTTGTCTCGCCTCAACGAAAAGTCGCGGAGGCGAGATAAAGGTATTACTTTCCGGCGGCGGCGACGGCGGCGTAAACTTTTGTAAAACTTTAATAACTTTACACATGTAATACCTACAATTATGATTTGTGGTCCACAAGGTAGCTTGTCGTATAAGGTTTGCAGTAGTATACTTGTCTTGTGACTCTGACGTCATTTTCATGATTGACTGACTTCATAATTTAAATCCTGCGTCCAAGTTTCGTGGTTAAATCCATTTCTCAGCAACTTTAATACCTAGGCCAACCAAATTTGGTCTATAGATAGTTCTTAGTGGGTACATACCAGTCTGACACTTGGCTTGGGACCTTGACCTCAATTTCATGCTCGAGTGACTTTGTCACTTTTTCGTGGTTAAGTCCATTTCTCAGAAATTGTAATACCTAGACCCACCGTGTTTGGTAATAGATAGTTCTTGGTGGGTACATGTCAGTCTGGCACCTGCCTTTTGACCTTGACCTCAATTTCATGCTTGAGTGACCTGCATAACTTTTACATGGTTAACTCCATTTCTCAGAAACTGTAATACCTAGAGCCACCATATATGGTCAATAGATAGTTCTTGGTGGGTATATGTCATTCTGACACCTGGCTTGGGACCTTGACCTCAACTTCATGCTTGAGTGACTTTGACACTTTTTCATGGTTAAGTCCATTTCTCAGAATCTGTAATACCTAGGCCAACCATATTTGGTGTATAAATAGTTCTTGGTGGGTATATGCTAGTCTGACACCTGGCTTGGAACCTTGACCTCAATTTCATCTTATAGTGACTTTGTCACTTTTTCATTGTTCAGTCCATTTTTCAACAACTGTAATACCTAAACCTACTGTATTTGGTCTATTGACGGTTCTTGGTGGGAACATGCCAGTCTGACACCTGTCTCTGGACCTTGACCTCAATTTCATGGTTGAGTGACTTTCGTCCAAATATCTTAAGTCCTTTTTTTCAGCAACTGTAATACCTAGACCCATCCGTGGTTGGTCTATAGATAGTTCTTAGTGGCTACATGCAAGTCTGACACCTGTCTCTGGATTTTGACCTCAATTGCATGCTTGAGTGACTTTGTCACATTTTCGAGATTAGGTCCATTTCTCCTTAGCAACCTTAATACCTAGACCCACCATATTTGGTCAATAGATAGTTCTTAGTGAATACATGTTGGTATGACTCCTGCCTTTTGACCTTGACCTAAATTTTTTGTCGGGTATCATATAATCATTATTCTGTGTCCATGTGCATACTCAGGCGAGACATGTAGTCCACACCTGTTCAGAATTGTGTCTGAAAACATGAAATTCTAACTCTGAAACAACTGAGCATAAGGAAGCCCAACTTGGCAGCAATAGTGATTATCCTCTTACCCATTAAGAATGTCATCTTAGGTGGCCACTAATGCGTAACATAGGATTAGAAGGGAAAATTCACTTTCTTAAAGTTTTCTTCTGTGAAACGTGTTCCAGTTAAAATCTTGGCAACAATGGACAAGATTTCTATTTATATGTATATGATCCAATATAGAAAAATGTCCGTTGATCCCAATCATCACTCAAGCAGCTTTTCGTAGAGCGATAAGGGCTCCTGATCAGACCCTTTGGTATTTTTATACGACCGCAAATATCTGTGGTCGTATTATGGTATGAGCCTGTTGTCGGCGTCGGCGTCCGTTGACCGTTACGTTTCCGATCATTTACTTTTGTTTTATCCTTATGATATTTTACCAAAATGGTCCCCATACAGGTTGGAATTAATTTTGGGAAATTTAACCCCTTAAAATTTTTATGGAGGTTATTAATGGTGTTTTGATAATTCTGATGTAACTTTTAAAATTTTTTATCCTATTTATATGATTTTTGATTATAATGTTCCTTAATATAAATTGGAAAACCTGTATAAGATCCGTTTTTCATTATCTCTTACCGTGCAAGAGAAATAAGGGGCCAAAAAAGGGACAAAACTTCATTTTCGAAACTTTTTTTATTTCTTTAACTAAATTTGATGATTGTTTTTAACGTTTTTCATAAGAAATACAACTAAAGTTACTCAAGGCATTTTTGTGTTACTTTTGTCGTCGCAGAGATAAGGGACGAGATCAAAAATTTAATGTAGGATAAAAACTTAATTCACATAGTTTTTTCACTGACCCCCCCCCCCCTCTTAACTGAATTTGGGAAAAATTTACCAATATGGCATATGCTTTGAGAGTATACTTTTTGTATCATGGGTCCTGTTTTTCCTCAACAATGTATGTTTGTTCTGTATATTGACTTGGAAATCACTTGAATTTGTATTTTTCAATCCGAAAATCGATGTCGGGTAACAAAACTTGCGGCGATTTTTACCCCATCCCCCCCTCCTACACCTCCAAACTTTTTGAATTAAGTTTTTTATCCTACATTGAACTTTTGATCTCGTCCCTAAAAGGGATTACTGGGACCAAAATTAGCCATTTTGCAAGAAAACTAAATTTTTTATTTTTCATCCAATTTTAATGTACGTTCCTTAATATAAATTGGAAAACCTGTATAAGATCCGTTTTTCATTATCTCTTACCGTGCAAGAGAAATAAGGGGCCAAAAAAGGGACAAAACTTCATTTTCGAAACTTTTTTTATTTCTTTAACTAAATTTGATGATTGTTTTTAACGTTTTTCATAAGAAATACAACTAAAGTTACTCAAGGCATTTTTGTGTTACTTTTGTCGTCGCAGAGATAAGGGACGAGATCAAAAATTTAATGTAGGATAAAAACTTAATTCACATAGTTTTTTCACTGACCCCCCCCCCCCTCTTAACTGAATTTGGGAAAAATTTACCAATATGGCATATGCTTTGAGAGTATACTTTTTGTATCATGGGTCCTGTTTTTCCTCAACAATGTATGTTTGTTCTGTATATTGACTTGGAAATCACTTGAATTTGTATTTTTCAATCCGAAAATCGATGTCGGGTAACAAAACTTGCGGCGATTTTTACCCCATCCCCCCCTCCTACACCTCCAAACTTTTTGAATTAAGTTTTTTATCCTACATTGAACTTTTGATCTCGTCCCTAAAAGGGATTACTGGGACCAAAATTAGCCATTTTGCAAGAAAACTAAATTTTTTATTTTTCATCCAATTTTAATGTACGTTCCTTAATATAAATTGGAAAACCTGTATAAGATCCGTTTTTCATTATCTCTTACCGTGCAAGAGAAATAAGGGGCCAAAAAAGGGACAAAACTTCATTTTCGAAACTTTTTTTATTTCTTTAACTAAATTTGATGATTGTTTTTAACGTTTTTCATAAGAAATACAACTAAAGTTACTCAAGGCATTTTTGTGTTACTTTTGTCGTCGCAGAGATAAGGGACGAGATCAAAAATTTAATGTAGGATAAAAACTTAATTCACATAGTTTTTTCACTGCCCCCCCCCCCCCCCCCCTCTTAACTGAATTTGGGAAAAATTTACCAATATGGCATATGCTTTGAGAGTATACTTTTTGTATCATGGGTCCTGTTTTTCCTCAACAATGTATGTTTGTTCTGTATATTGACTTGGAAATCACTTGAATTTGTATTTTTCAATCCGAAAATCGATGTCGGGTAACAAAACTTGCGGCGATTTTTACCCCACCCCCCCCCTCCTACACCTCCAAACTTTTTGAATTAAGTTTTTTATCCTACATTGAACTTTTGATCTCGTCCCTAAAAGGGATTACTGGGACCAAAATTAGCCATTTTGCAAGAAAACTAAATTTTTTATTTTTCATCCAATTTTAATGTTCCTTAATATAAATTGGAAAACCTGTATAAGATCCGTTTTTCATTATCTCTTACCGTGCAAGAGAAATAAGGGGCCAAAAAAGGGACAAAACTTCATTTTCGAAACTTTTTTATTTCTTTAACTAAATTTGATGATTGTTTTTAACGTTTTTCATAAGAAATACAACTAAAGTTACTCAAGGCATTTTTGTGTTACTTTTGTCGTCGCAGAGATAAGGGACGAGATCAAAAATTTAATGTAGGATAAAAAACTTAATTCACATAGTTTTTTCACTGACCCCCCCCCCCCCCTCTTAACTGAATTTGGGAAAAATTTACCAATATGGCATATGCTTTGAGAGTATACTTTTTGTATCATGGGTCCTGTTTTTCCTCAACAATGTATGTTTGTTCTGTATATTGACTTGGAAATCACTTGAATTTGTATTTTTCAATCCGAAAATCGATGTCGGGTAACAAAACTTGCGGCGATTTTTACCCCCCCCCCCCCCTCCCCCACCTCCAAACTTTTTGAATTAAGTTTTTTATCCTACATTGAACTTTTGATCTCGTCCCTAAAAGGGATTACTGGGACCAAAATTAGCCATTTTGCAAGAAAACTAAATTTTTTATTTTTCATCCAATTTTAATGGGGATTTTTTCATCTTTTATTGTTTCTGAGATACAAGGGGTGAAAGTCAACAAATGTTTAGGAAACATAAAATTTTTATATTTTTTCCGAATTCATTGGAGATTTTTTCTTTTAATTCATATTGATGAGTACTTTCAGTAGTATGTCCAAAAACAATGCTATCTTTTACACTTCTTGAAATACAGGGGTTAAAGGCCCCCAAAAACACATTCTGCAATTTGTGAAGCCCTTTATTTCTCATTGATTTGACTGCGTATGTTTATGTCCATTTTTGTTTCATCAATCAAAGTATACTAGGACGTTAGCTAGACTTTTCACCATATTTCGAGATCTGTCAGGTTATTTGGGCATTTACTCCATCCCAAAATATTAGGCATATTGTTTCAATTTCTCATAAGTCTGTCCGTAGTATGTTGAAATGCGAACTCGGCTCATGTCCGAGAATTTAGGAAGTGATTTCGGATCACCACGTTTGTTTGCAATTTTTCTTTACAGCTTGCGCACAAATTTTCTCCCAGAACTGTCGTTTTTGTGATTTTAGTTAACTTTGTTTCCATTTCACTTTTTTTTTATCAGAATGAACAAAATTTTACCATGAACCCGCCATAATTTTTCATCTAAATATTCTAATAACTATTCCTAACACTAACTTCAATGAGGGTTTACTTAGTATTTGATTTTGTGAATAGATTTTACAAATGATAAAAAATGTTGTCTACAAATTCATTTTAATACACAAATATCTTTCTATTTTATCTCCTAAAATCTATTAATGTACTGTGACACTGCAAAACATGACTTATATCAAACACAAAGGTGAATATTAACTTGGTTAAAAATCAGGTTTTATTCTTCAGATTTACTGATTTGTGTAGATCGTGACAAAATGGTTTTTAAATATTTTATATTATACACATGGGAAATCCAGTTAAACCGGTATCAAAAAAACGGGAGAGACCTTTGCCATCTCAAAAAGTTATTGACTGAAAAATATTTTTTAAATTTCGCACACTTACAAGTAAGTGTATTCGACTGAAACTAGCAACACGGAAGCGTCATTATACAGAATGTCATGTTTATATTAATATCATATGATCACGTGTCGAGACAAATTGTTTTTAAACTCATATTTCAATATTTATGACACACCAGTGGTGTCTATTTTCTTTTCGTATTTAACAATAAACTACGATGTTCAAATTGCAACTAAGAATTTCTTTATCGTCCGAGGCTTTCGACTGAGAGCATTAATATTCTTGTTTTTCTCATTCACAAAAGGCAAGTATTAATTCAAAATACATGCAGAGACCTACAAAATCGTAACAATAAACTGACATGTAAAACGCTTTATGAGAATGTTCGTTTTCTTTTTCCCTAGGAGTTGTCTCTGCTTGTGGACTGGAAGTCCTGAACGTATCAACAGCTCAGCACTAGTTTTGACATTTGCGTCCGTTAAAGAATCTTGTCCAATTCTAAGAAGTAGGGTTAAAACTAGCTCATGCAAAGCTATAGTGTAAAGTTATCTAAAGGGGTATTGATTTTTTTCTAATCTTAGATATTTACCTACATTTTATGGGAAACGATTGTATGCAATGCATTTTTATGTTAAGAAACAGAAATCTTAGTCTTAATAATTAATATGTTCAAAAGAGCAATGCTACTTTCCGTGTCTTTGTTTGATTTATAAACACTGATTTTTATACGACCGCAAATATTTGTGGTCGTATTATGGTATGGGCCTGTCGTCATCGGCTTCGGCGTCCGTAGACAGTTAGGTTTCCGCTCATTTTCTTTTGTTTTATTCAACGTATTATTATGATATTTTACCATATTGATCCCCATCCGATTTTTATGATTTTTGGTTTATAATGTTCCTTGGTAAAATCAAGAGGCTCTTAAGAGCCTGAATCGCTCACCTGGCAAACAATACACTATAAACTAAATTAATATATTAATGTTTGTAAATTAAACTGAGTATTAAAGGTCATGTAAAATCCTGAAAATACCTTTAAAAGCCTTTCAAGAACCTCTGGAAAGAAATGGGCATGAGTTCTCCCTGCGCTTGATTAAGATACAGTTATGGTCAATCTGATGATTCACAATACAAAATACAAGGTTTAATTCATCTTCAAATAAAAGTATAAATCTTTTGGTCTATATGTTGTCTTTGTTTTAAAAATGTTTGAAAGAAGTTATGTAAAAATTGTGGGTTAAGGCTTTTTATTTTCTATTATGCTTGATCTTTGATCATATTGACTAAGCTGTTGGTTTTTATCCAATAAACCATGCTTAACTCATCTGTCATTTTGTAGAGTTTCATCCAAATCCCCCTAATAGTTTCAGAGGAGAAGATGTTTGAAAATTTGTTAACAACAATGATGACGGACACCAAGTGATAGCAATTAAAAGCTCACATATTATGAAGTTTAATCATTGTTATACAACATTCTCATCAACACCATACACTAAGGATACCATGTTTACTTTAAAAACCAAATATTGTTGAAATCCGAGCAAGTGTAAAAAATGGCGGGAAAATGGCAGCCATTTTAAAAATGGCCGTCCGAAACAAACTTTCATCATCACCATTCAACTCGGGATACCATGTTTACCTTGAAAGTAGCTTTCATCTTCATTTTCTTTCTATAATTCAGGAAAAAATAGCAAAAAACATCATTTTGACCCCTATGTTCTATTTTTAGTAAGGGCGGACATGTTTTTCGACCAATCAAAAATCCAAGCATTAACTTTTTGCAGGATACCCTAAGGAACAATCTTACCAAGTTTCATTTGATTTTGAATAGTAGTTTCAGAGAAGAAGATTTTTGAAATAATAACATAAAAAAAGCCAAAAATGTCAAAAAAGGGCAATAACTCTAACATCAGTTGACAGATTTTCACGAAAATCAGCACACAGGTAGCTCTCATCATGCTGAACACTTTCAACCTGCCAGAATTTGCCGTAACCTAATGATTTTTGAGATATTTGCGAAAAAATGTAGTTTGACCCATATGTTCTATTTTTAGTAACAGCGGCCATGTTTTTCGACGAATCAAAAATCCCCACATCAGTTCTATGCAGAATACCCCAAGGAACAATTATACCAAGTTTGGTTCTAATTAGTCAAGTAGTTTCAGAGGAGAAGATTTTTTAAATAATAACATAAAAAAAGCCAAAAATGTCAAAAAAAGGCAATAACTCTAACATCAGTTGACAGATTTTCACGAAAATCAGCACACAGGTAGCTCTCATCATGCTAAACACTTTCAACCTGCCAGAATTTGCCGTAACCTAATTATTTTTTAGATATTTGCGAAAAAATGTTGTTTGACCCCCTATAGGCTATTTTTAGTAACAGCGGCCATGTTTTTCGACGAATCAAAAATCCCCAAATCAGTTCTATGCAGGCTACCCCAAGGAACATTCATACCAAGTTTGGTTCTAATTAGTCAAGTAGTTTCAGAGGAGAAGAGTTTTGTATAATTGTTAACGACGACGACGGCAAGTGATGGCAATAGCTCACATGGCCTTTGGCCAGGTGAGCAAATAAAAAACCTATAGAGGATCCATTTTTCATTATGTCTTACCGTTTAAGAGCTACAAGGGGCCAAAAAAGGGACACACCTTCATTTTTGAAACTTTTTTATTTATTATCCGAGTTTGATGATATTTTTTAATGGTTCGACATAAGAAATACAATAAAAGTTACTCCAGGCATTGTTGTGTTACTTTTGTCATTGCACAGTTTAAAGGCCCAAAATTAGGCATTATGCAGGACGCCTAAAAGTTTTATTTTCATCCAGTTTTAATGGGGATTTTTTTCTTTTAATTCGTCTTGATGAGTGTTTCCAGTAGTATGAGGGTTAAAAGGGCAACAAAAGCAATGTGCCTTGATATGTAATTTTTTTTTAAATTTCAGCCAATTTTAATTTTTTTCTATCTTTTATTGTTTCTGAGATAAAAGGGATCAAAGTTAGCAATTTTGGAGGAAACATTAAACTTTTATTTTTCATCCGATTTCAATTGAGATTTTTTTCTTTCAATTCATCTTGATGAGGGCTTTCAGGAGTATGTCAACAAAGTTTTACTATCTTTTACAATTCTTGAGATACAGGGGGTTAAATGTGCCAAAAAAAGTATGTACTTTTTGGAATATTTCCAAGAAGGAAATTCAGAGCCAAAACCATTTTATGATATCGTATGAAAGGGTAATCTCAGTTAAACTAAAAAATTGGCTTTGGTTCTGAGTTTCCTTCACGTTGTAAACCTGGCTTAAAGATGTTAATTTGGCAAATTTGTGTTGAAACTGTCTCCCAAAGTGATATTGAAGTACAAATGTATATAGAATTTTTTTTAGTAACTTTCTTATTATTAGCAAATCTTTAGAGACCACATACCATGCTGTGCCTCCAGAAATGATGAAAGGTTTTGGCCGACATTTTGAAAATGGCCCGAGAAGTGAAATAAATACAGGCGGAAATGGTCCTACTTATTTCTACCCGCAAAAGTCGTGTATAAAAGTGATTTGGTTAAATATGCACAATGTTTTGGAATATCGCCAAGAAAGAAATACAGAACCAAAATCATTCTACTGTCATATGAAAGGAGATACAGAGACTGACTTACATCAAAAGAATTTGTTTTGGTTCTGAGTGTCCTTCATGCTGAAAAACTGTCTTGAAGTCGTTAATTTGGCAAATATGTGTTAAAACTGTCCCCAAAAGCGGTATTCAGATACGTAGAAAATTTTTATTGTAATTTATTTCTTAGTTGTTAGTAGCAAATCTTTAGAGACCACACACCAGAATGCCCACAAAAATTTTGAAAGGCTTTAGGCGACTTTTTGAAAATGGCCCTAGATGTGAAATAAATGTTTTGCTACTTTTCGGCTTTCCCAAGTGTTTGAATGAAAGTAAATCCTCGTACACATTGAATCCAGTAAGTTAATCCAGATAAGCGCTCCGTACCCAATAAATTATAAATTTAACTCTGTATAATTTATCCTAAACCAAAACCTATTATAGAACAAGGTGAAATTGATTTGTGTTTAATTTATAATTATTTTTTCCAATTAAATCTGTTTTAGTACAGGTAAATAGTTTACCGCCAACAGAAAAAAATGATCAAATCAAACTAATTTGCACAAGATGATTGTACATTTAGACAAAAAAAATCTGAGTTTAATGAAGAAACACGAGGACAGGATTGTTTGCATGAACATGATGCGTTTAATCATAACCGTTTCATAATTTATACATAATAATTTATTTTTTACACCAGTCACTTATATTTACTGGTAAATCGATCATGCATGTATTGTCTTTTTAAATATAAATGGACTGTTGTACAATATTTAATTCACATGACCGTTTCAACAAAAAGACCGTATCCAATTTCTAAAAAAGTGAATCTATTTTGAGAAATACCCGGTGTCTTTTTATACCTACAAATGTGCAATCTTAAATGGAAGTTACTTATTATTTAAAACATTTCCAGCCCTTGTTATCTCCCATGTGAAGAATGGGATTCAAAATTTCGTTAATTTTCGGAATGCTTCTGTGCCAGGTAAGTTTTTTATTGTCTGCAGTCTGTTGTACATTGTACTTTTGAGGCACATATTGCGTTTAGAGAGACCAACGCCCTTTTTAGAAACCAGGAAATAATATAAGAATTCTATCAATTCTTATCTTGTATATGTCGTGTAACAGTAAGAATTGGTTATTTTGAGACGTTGAAGCACCATACAATATTCTTTTAGAAAAAAGTGAAACTTTTAGCATATTGACTGTGACTCTAACCTTGTCGGTTGAATCAAATATTACTGGAAACTTATACCGTCCAAATATGCGTAGAAGTGCTTGCTTTCTGTTCAAGGTTATAAAAAATGAGTACAAACACCAAACAGGCTTAAAACACCCGAGTAATATTGCTGTATAAACGTTTTATTGTACTAATTGTCACATTTGTGCTATCAACCATTGCCAAACGGAAAATTAGTTTAAGTATTTAGCATGCACTTCATTAAACTGGAATATGGAGAATGTTAAAACAACAACCCATTTTAGGAAAAACTAGTTATGTGGATTTCATTTTATTATAGCAATACACAAACGATTTGTTGATTTTTGCTTCTATTTCATGCAAACGTATACTTGATTAATCAATCTTCGGACAATGTTGGATGTTAACTTGATCGATTGTTACTCGATCTTAAATTGATATTGATTTTATGGGCTTGGTTAAACGCCATCCATTAAATCAAAAATATTTCATAATTTTCCTTTAAAAAGCATTTTCAAGTCCCAATGTTTGTAATAAAGAGTTACTATACCAAAAACTGGAATTCCAACTGAAACATCCATGCAAGAAACAATCTGTTTACATGTTAAGCCCATACTTAAGAAGGTTGAAGACAATTCTCGTGGTTCAACAATGATACCAGCAATTTTATTGCATTTTTGTTACCCCCCCCCCCCTAATAATGAAACGATATCTCTCAACATAGACAATGTACCTAAAGTCTGTATTGTCAACTTAAAAGATCATGTTATGGTTTGCATTCTGCTTAATTCATCAGTAACATATTTTACAGATGTTTTATTTTGTCCACTCAAGTGGGTTATAGAGCAGTTCTATGAATTTAAAAAAAAACATCTTTGGCGAAAAAAAAAAATACATGTATTATAATGACTTAAAATGAAGTAATTTTCGGGATTATATAACTGAATATATAGACTCTGTTGAAACATGCCCACTAAGCATGAATGTGCTCAAGTTGTTCGTTTATTTAGAACCAGGAAGTTACCTGAAATTAAGCTATGCAATAACATTATAGTGCTATGTTTTGTCGGACCACTCCTTATTTTGAAGTTGATTTATTTAACGACCGATGTGACGGAACCGCCATTTAAATTTTAGCAGGAACAAAATAGTGACCACGCCCAAATTAAACTCCATTGGTTATCCCTCACCAATATGAATGACATTATGTAACTTTTGAATAATTACCTGTATTTTTAACCCTTTAAAAGTGCTATTCGTACTTGATATTAAATTAACCGTATCCAAAAGTTACAATTTTATTTCATAACATATAACATGTTTATTTGCGTAAATTTTAGGCTTAACGATTCTTTCTGTATGTCAACCTGTGTCCTCAGTAGCGTCTGTAAACACTGCCTTCATTGGACCTCTTAGGATTTTGGATAGGGACGCAAATATAATACTTTATTTATTTAGCATAATTACGTCCATAAGGACCAAAGCAACATACAAATAACATAGAACACACAAGCTGAAATAAAAGACACATGTATAGTTCAATTTGAATAAAAAAAACAAATTCTCCATATCAGCATGTACATTTTGTATGTATAAAAAAGTGTACAAATTAGGAACCTGTCCGACCAGGGTCTGAAGCCCTCAGTTCTAAAGACTGTTTAATAAAGACTCCAGTGTGACAAACAAGTTCTGTAGAGGGGTACAATATTTTAATTAATTTAGTTTGAGTGTCCAGTCCTTCGAAAGAGGTTATGCAGTATTTCAATTCATTCAAAAAATCATTACGTAAAGAGGCATTTATTTCAATATAAGGGAACAAACACATTGAAATATTTTCAAGGAGTTGAGTATTAGACAAGGCCATGGAAATTTTTTTCGTGGCATCCACGTTCCTGCGTTAATTCGCCGAGCAAGCGCGCCTAACTATTTTTAAAGACTTACTTCTATTTGATTCCGGATGATATCCAATCATGTTTATTTTTCACCTTTTTGAGCCCGTCATTTTCTTCCTTGCTTTAACAATAAGAATCAAATCGTTGTTCCATAGTGAGAACGCTGGGGCTTCTTTGCGAATTAATTCCCTTTCAAATTTTTGACTGATATTTTATGCACAATCAAATAACACTATACCAAAATAAAAATCGTATTTGTTTTTGTTTTTTTTGTTTTTTTGTCGTGTTTGCTCAAATAAAGGGGTCAAACCTTTTGGTGAAGAAATTTGATTATGGACAAGATCAAATTTTGCTCTACAAATATCCTTCCTAGCTCATGGAATTTGGTAGAAAAAATCCGTAAATTCAAGATATACAAGACCATTTTTTTCCCCGACCCCCTTTCCCCCACCCGATTTAAGATGAAATTGTTGCCCCTAGAAATACAAAGAGGATGAATATGAACAGAATTGCATTACACATGATATTTCTCCACACAGAGTGTCTGTACTTCGTTTTTTATGTACCCTGATAACTCAATGGTATCATTAGTATACTTAATATTTAATGTACCCAAATTTTGACATAGATTACACTAATGAATCAAATGGAATTTTCCTGACGATTCATATTATTATAGTTCCGTTGCATTAACTGAAAGAGTTAGCGTTTCCTAATTATGTGCAAAGAAAGCACCTCATTTTGATGTTTCTCGCAAAAAGTAGTACAACATTTCAAATAAAATGGGACACTATTGAAAAGTATTTTTGACAAAAGGCAGCAGTTAGCAGTGCAGGCAAGAATAGAAACAAAGCAGCACCCAGGAGTAGCAGGGACTATCTGTTTACGTATTTGAAGTTCATTTGAAGTTCTCTCAATATTCTTCACAAAAAGTGCCATGAGCTTATTTAACAAACCGGACGTACTTTTCCCGCCATAACTCCAAAACCGGAAGTGATACGAAAATTTTGTTCATATCAAAATTACTTGATTTGAAAAACTCTGCAAAAATGCTGATGAGCATTTTTGCGATATAAGGCTTCTTTATGTGAATTTCGACTACCCATAAGTGGCAACAAAAGTAGTTTTCGCAATATAACTCTAAAACCGGAAGTTATACGAAATTGTTCATTGCATCACCAAATGCAATCAGATATGCTCTACCTAACAGGTTTATTCACCAAAACGCTCAGATGGCTCATTCATGCTTTTTGGCACTTTTATAGTTTGACCACAATGAGAGAGTGTCTTCAAAACCTATATACTCCCTCAAAAATTATCGAATCGAATCGATCTCAGTCCTGAGACATAGGCGTTTCAAAAATATTTTCGTGGTTGCTAAGCCATCTCTGGTCGTTTCAAAAATACTTTTCGTGGTTGCTAAGCAATCGCTGATCGTTTCAAAAATACTTTTCGTGGTTGCTAAGCAATCGTTGGTTGCCTAGTAATCATGGAATCATCTTCTGAGGTGCACAATTATGTTATCGTGGGATACTTATGTCCAAGTTTGATCAATTCTAAGGGGTCGATTTGCTCTCGACAGGCACGAACACAGATTATTAATAATTTATTTCCATTTTGTATTAAAATGTTGATAATAAGATATAAAATGTTTATACTAAATTACATAATTTTATATAAAAATGCATATACTACGACACTAAAAGTAAACAGGATGGTACAAACTTACAAATTGTCGTACTTATACAAAACAATTAGAATCTTATTAATAAATTAATTTTCTACTTTGTCTCAGATTTTCACACGCTGTAGTTTAGCAATGATATTTTATCTGAAATCTATATATAATATGATGTATAGGCTAGATGGGATGACATCATCAGGATATAACAACTTGTTATTAACCCCACAACCGGTCATTAAGTAATTTATCACATTGTATAACTGCAACAGAAAAGGTGAAATTTTTCGTGAAAATATAGCTAATCCGTTTTGTCATTTTGGCTGCATCCGATCATTTCTTTAGTGCACCCGGTTGTTTGTTGTAACAATTCCTAAAAAACATGTTTCCACTGTAAGCTGAATCATTCAGTCAAATATTTCTTATAAAATGGAGGGGTAATTAAATGTAATATTGACTTTCGATACATAGGAAAACGCTATCTCACTTAAGGATTTAAAAACAAGTGTGCACATATGTTATATTGTAGGTTATGAAACCTTTAGAATTTAAACAATGAAATCTAAACACGCCGGAACGTATCATGAAACTAATAGTTTAATGGGACATGTGGGACGATACATTAGAAATTACGGAATTACTCGTACAAAAGTAATTTGAATCTTTTGCAGTAAAACATGAAATTTCAATGATAAACATATGTCATATATTATTCATTTAAAAAGTTTTAACAATAACCGTATAGTAATATAAGCTTTATATTGTTATAAAATGCGAAATACTATGGATAAATCCAGCAACCCAGTCGCGAAAAAGTTCTTTGTATGATTCAGGTCTGCAGTGCCGTCGTTGGAGGCTATTGTGGTAATTGGTTCAGTCGTTAATATGTCTGAGATCACATCGGACTGTGCCTGAGTTCGGGTTCTGGAAAACAATTTATGGACTTGCACGTACCAAGAGACATCCGGCATGTTGTATTTTTCTTTTGCTCGATAATTGTTATTATTTTTTTTAGCTCAAAGTAATATTTTCTGCGGTATTTGTTATCGATATGTTAATGGTCCTTGGTGTAAAGATTTTGTCATACCTCATAATATTTTTTAGGCTTCTGAGATTTCCACCTTAAGCTTATTGCTTTTAAGGAGATATCCCTTTGCCAAAAACACTTTTACTTCATCAACGCAATAAAATTTCAAATAACATGAGGAAAATTATACGGAAAGAAAATTGGAAGCATTCCCGCAATGAGGCCTAGTTTTCTTCTCCTTATGTGTTGACATTGTATCTTTGTACTGAAAATTCACACTAATGTCATGGGCCAATAAAATTGAAGCATTTCACTAACAATTACAACACATAAACACCAATCCACTGTTCCGTTTTTTCAAGCCCCCAACAGTTATACATTTTAAGGAAATATCTCTATCAATATAAGCTTTTAGATTAGAATAAATTTCAATAGTTTAATTGTAAATATTTCGCAAACGATGTTTTAGGGAAAACAACCCATGACGGAGGTACAAGGTTTAGGTCATATATTAGACAAGAGAAGAATATCTGTTCTCTTCGTTTAATGTTTTGTTGGAATTTTTTTTCCGCTGCGTATTGGCTCAAATGATTTGCTTTGAAGCCATTTTCTGGTTTTGATATAAATGTGTAGGCTTAATACATTACATGTACTGCAAAATATTACAGTCTTCATGTTATAACATCACGCCCACTTTTGTCTCCAATGATAATTTTATATGGGTAAATTTTTACAATGTTTTGAGTAATTCCAAAATTTCGTGAATGTGATCGGTGAAAAGATGTGTGTCTGTATTACCTTATTTCGATACACTAAAATACCTTTGAAAAGCTGTGCTGAATGAATATTTGCTATGAAAGAGATCGAACATTTTCAGCGCGGATTATGCAGCTATACTCGCATGTAATAAACTAGAATTGAACACGCACATTAAGGAAATAATATTATATCGAATCGTATTCACAGATTTTTAAAAAAAACAAGAATAATGTAAATATTCATGAAAGGGATAGGCAGACGATAAGAATGACAGGATCAAATATAGCGTAATGCATACACTGAAAAAAAAAAACTAGTAAATTTTACTAGGTAAACTAGTAAACTTACTGTCCATGGGAATACTAGGCTATAAGTAATTTTACTTGGAAAGCTAGTAAAGCTACTAGTCATCACTAGTAAGAATACCACCTTTGCCTAGTAAATTTACTAGATTTGAGTAATTTAACTCTGCATGTTCTGGTAATTCTACTCCTCTCACCTAGTGCAATTACTAGGAACAAGTAAATAAACTAGATAATCTTAGTAAATGTACTTCCCTGGCCTAGTTGAATTACTAGGTGCAAGTAATATACCTAAGTATTACTAGGAAATATACCCATCTTGCCTAGTACAATTACTAGGTGCAAGTAATTAAACTAGAAATGTCTGGTAAATGTACTCCTTTCTTCTAGTGAACATACTAGGTACAAGTAGCAAAATGAGGTCCTTC
This sequence comes from Mytilisepta virgata, assembly GCA_028015205.1. Classification (NCBI taxonomy): domain Eukaryota; kingdom Metazoa; phylum Mollusca; class Bivalvia; order Mytilida; family Mytilidae; genus Mytilisepta; species Mytilisepta virgata. The sequence goes on from CM051521.1 coordinate 77,610,484, forward strand.
TGGTAGAAAAACTCCTCTAGCCTAGTAAAAATACTAGCTGCAAGCAACATGCTATGGGTTCCTTGCAAAATATCATGGTAAATACAGGAAAATGTTTCAAGTTTTGAAACAGTCTGGTTTCTTTTCAGTATTCTCCAAATGACAGTAGCCCCAAAGAAAACATCTGAAATATTGAGTCAAGAACAACCTAACTTGGAATACCTTTTTGTTTTCCCTTCCACTCTTGCTTGAACTTGTTTTCTTTTATTGGTTCCATTAATGTTAAACTGTAGAACAGTAAATATCAATTTTCCTGTTTCATTGTTAAGAAAGTGGTTGTGCATTATGAGTTTTTGCCTTTAAAGATAAACACACAGCATATGTGATGTGTTTGATCCCTTTTCCAAAATGTGTCTATAAAAAGAACCACATAAATTTTGTTGGAATATCCTGATTAAAAATACTCATACATTTAATCCATATCTTGTTGATAAAAAAAATATTATCAAATCAAATGCTTTTGGATCATTTTATTGCAATACCAGACAAAAAAAAACACAATTGCATGTTTTTTAAATGTTGATTTTGTTAATGGATTTTACTTTAAATGAAAACAAAAATCCCTGATAGACATCAGTGCTTTACAAATAGACATTGCTTTGTAAAAAATATGTACAATAATTTACAAAGAATGTAAATGACAAATTTCAATTTAAAAAATCATACAAACTAAAAACATTTTCAACAAAAAGAGGAAGGCAGTTTTTATAAACTACTAACATATACTATTTATTTGATTAATATTCAATTTAAAACACAACTGAACAAATTCATAGCATGAACAGTGGACTATTATGCCAATGAATAAAACATATTAGGTTCTCAGCCCCCTCATCTTCTTTAAGGGTGCCTAATTGTCCCTTTGTATTGCCAAATCAAAAATAAAAAAGAAAAACATTACTTCCCCTGTTTCTTTTGCAAAGACTTGTGCAGTACAAAAGGATAACTCCTCACTGTTTTAGCAATAAAAATTAATGCCTTACTCTCTCATTATTTCTTTGAAAAATGGCCCAAGAACCAAGGAATTAACTTTGCATTGCCTATTGTAGAAAGTATACAATTTTCTGCAAAAATAAGTAGAATGATATCAGGTAAATGAATGCATATTAAAGAAATAAAACGCATGAAAAAATGTCATTTTCAAAACCTGAAAATCAAAAATGTCATTTAAAAAACAACAACAACAAAAAACAAGGAGTTCATAAACTAGACATCAGAAAAAATACTGAAAATTGTGTTTCTGATATAACTGGGAGAACATTCATGTTTGTTACACTAAGGCGTAAGGAAAACAACTAAGTTTGTTTTAGATAGAGTATTTCATTTAAAAAAGATAGGTATAAATAGTTGATGATAAAAATGATGCACCATTAAAAAACTAAAAACAATAAAAAAAACATTATAAATGAAGTAAATGTAGATTACAGTCAATTGTTTTCCAGAGCAACTTTAGGAGAATTTGAAATTATTTATAAAGGATGATAAGTTACCATACTTTTGACAAGCAGCTTATTGTAAAATATCTGTATATAGAGCTAAGTTAGCCAAACAGAAAATGATATTTTAACGTCTATAGAAGGAAAAATATAGCATCTTTTAAGCATGTTGTCTACTTTATTATAACAGTTTTTACATGTTGTGAAAATAGGGCATCACATAATATTTTATGATCCATGTCTGTCAAATTAATTAGCTCTTTTTAATTTCTGCATTTAATAAAGATAATACATTTACAATTCTTCTGTCTACAGTATTTTTTGAAGTGTCGTCTCTAAGGCCTAATAAAATATTTTGCACGAAAGAAAATGTTTTGTCTAAACCTTTAGGATAGGCAAGATTCATAACATATATACAAGCCAGCAGTCCACTGTATGCCTCGAAAAAAGAATCACACTTAAAAACTTCAGTTTCTTCTGCGTACACAGAAAATGAGTTGTCATCCATTGTCATCATTTGGCTGTTGATTTTGATGCCCATTGGAACCCCTTCACCTTTGCACATAAGTGTATCTGGCTTTTCCTTAAACAATAAAGGGATGCCAGCCAATGCCATACAATCATCAGCATCTAAAAAAAATCATGGTCATAAACATTATATTTAGTTTATTTTTCAAATTGTCAATTATAGGCATGTCAAAAAATAATAATATGTGTTTAAGTGTGTGTATAGTAAAACATAAATACAAATGTATCCATGGTTGATAATTCAAAATGTATACTGTAAATTGCGGTATGCTGTACAAATGTTTTAAGGAGCAACATGACAACAAAATGGTTGGGAGGCATTGCTTTTGTGTCAATAAATTCTAAGTTTGGCACAGAGCAAATAAATAAATATAAACTTCAGCATTTTGGTTGGTTGATTCTGTATTATGCAATTGTACTGAATATTTCAATATTATGGGAATCTGGATCCAGAAATCACCCATCTCAAGCACCAGGATTTTATTTTTCAAAATATCACCCATCTTGAGCACCAGGATTTTTTTTTTAAAAAATCACCCATCTCAAGCACCAGGATCTTTTCAAAAAGGTCACCCATCTCGAGCACCAGGATCGTATTAATCAAAATATCACCCATCTTGAGCACCAGGATCTTTTTTTAAAAAAATCACCCATCTCAAGCATCAGGATCTTTTCAATCAAATAATCAACCATCGCAAGCACCAAGATTATTGTAAAATCACCCAACATATAGTGTTCTTATTATTCAACCTGCTAAACAAGAATGGTCATAAAGCTTATTTCATTGTTACTTTATTTGTTTTATTTTCTCATATACATTAAGTCCTTTCCTTTGAATTTCTCATAATCATAATGGTGAAAAAATAAATTTATGGCCATAGCAGAAATGCCAATGATCCATTTTGAGCTTAAAACGATAGTATCGAAAGCTACTTACAATTTCTTTGTCCTTCTGCCCTAAAATGTCTGCTAGCCTGATCAATTTCAGATAAAAAATCTGGTTTTTTCTTCTTCTTCAGAAGGCTTACAATGGCCTTTCTGTATTTCTGTAAGCCATCAGTGAGTAATTCTACTAAATTTTTGGACACAGTGTTAGGTTCTAATCTTTCAAATTCTTTGAGAAGCTGAAATATAAATACAATATGTACTCACTGAAAAAAAAATATGTACATACGGTTATCCGAAATCTTAATTTCTATACTAGGGTTGTTTGCTGAAATAGTGAAATGTGATTGAAATATTCAGTCATTGTATATATGTCCTGTTATCCCTATATTTCAATGTATTTTTCTCAGGATTTAAGATTCTTACAATGTAATATGATATTTTGTAAAATATTACCATTAATTAAAAAAAAACAACATTTAAACTGTAGGACCCATATGTTTTCTTGATTGGTTTTTAAAATAAATTTTGTATTTTGTATGTCTGACATTGCATATTCAGTCCGATTCAAAACATATATATTTCATTCTGTAAAAATTATGGACATTATTACCTCATGTCTGCTAGTTAGCCATGGAAATTGCTCAAGCAAATCTGTCACACTTATTTTTTCCTCAACCACCAATTTCCGACGATACGGAAAAGTAAGCTGCATTTTTGTGTCAACACCATCGGTATCTGGATCAGTCTTCTTAAACTCCCTTTGCAGCCATTTAATATGGATTTCAAAGGATGTATCGTCTTCCGTTACTGGTAACTCTGGAAGGTACTTTGCAAGACCCCAAGTAAATGTTGTTATTTCTTCTGCTTTTTTCTCTGTGTTCCCTGCAACATTTTTCTTCCTTAATTTTACATCAGGGTGATCTTTGTCTAATACTTTTCTTGCATTACCGAATTTATATATGATTTTGTCTTTCCAGAATTCCTATAATATATAAATAAATGCATTTATTTATTCATTAATTTGATAAAGATTGGTTGTTGTTACCTGACCAAGACGTGGCAAATACTTAGATCTTGTTTAAATTTAAATATGTAGGGAAAATACAAAAATTAAGTAATAGTTAAAAGTATAGATGTATGGAATTTTCAGTCATTTTTCACAAACTGAAAGATAGTGCCAGTATTTCTAGCATTTAAAATTGTTCTTCATTTTATACTGTTTTTTTTCAACTAGAATTTATGAAATGTCTCAAAAATCAAAGGTTTAAATTAAACATGACGTCAAAGAGCGTTAGCATGATTTTTGTGTTGGTTTTCAGCAATAATTATGCTACAAATACAGTTTATTTGTCGTGTATCTGAATATAAGGCAATTCAGGTCTCAGACAGAGTATATCAGACTATATTTCCTGCCTGAATAACATATAATATATGTTTTACTTGTTGTATTTTGTGTAAATAAAATCAACAACAGGGAAAGTAAAATATATTGCCTCTTTAATACCATATATTGAACTTCTGTGCAAATATCTATTCATTTTATTATATTCATTTGTATATAGAACAATATTTTGTTTTGACGTGTTGTTAACGCTTCATTAATACCATTTTTGAGATTCTTAAATAATGTGATAATATGGAATGATGCCTTCACATGTTTCACTAAAATTCATTATCAAATTAATAGCAATTATTTACACACTACATTTGTTGTCTTGCACATTAATTAAAGACTCACACGTGCAGCCGCTGGTGGTAAATCTCTATATGTCAGCAGATATGGATATTCTCTCATAAGGCCATCTACAATATCTTCGTACATCTCAGATGTTGGGTACCTGAAATTTTTTTTTCGATTAAAACAGAATTTCGATGGCAACTGTATAAATTACTATAGAAACCACTTAATCACATGAAATGATTTACATTGATACCAATATAATGCCCTATGAATGTCTTTGTGAATTTGTTGTTTATTTTTCAATAATTGTCATTTACGGGAATTTTGAAAGTGCATTTGAATCTCAAGACATTGTTTTTATTTTCTATGATCTAAAAAGAAATTTCTGTCAATACGTGAATAAAATGTATAGCTGAAGTTACTAGTATTGTCCACTTAACATTTAAGACTTATATGTGTGTTTGCTGTTGGGGTTGGTAAACTGGTTCTCTTTAGTTTGTGTTTTCTGTCATTGTGGGGGTTGCCTTTCATCCATTTTATTATATTAAATCAATCAACTGATCAATATTTGCCCTCAGTGTTTTTAATAGACGTCTGATATCATTATTATACAAATTGTATACATTAACGTACATTCCTCCACTATAACGTGTCACATCATTATAAACCCCATCCAACATATTACGTCTCTCAGCAGTAGTAAGTTCATCTTTGCTCTCAAGTTTTACCAACACTGATCTTGATATGCTGGATCTGGGTATTTTATACTGTCTACACCATAGTTTGCTGCAATATAAATAATGATGCATATATCCATTAATGAAAATGAAAGGATATGGAATAAATGTACATGAGACAATGACTCAAATAATACATGTAAAATGGTGAGATAAGCAATGGAATAATGTTTTTGTTGTTGTTCTTCATCTTGAAGTATCGTGAAGCCTTCAACTCATGGTGTTCTATTATTTTGTTAGATATATCTATACATTCATAACATCAAAAGATAAATAAAATAGCTTGAGTGTTTACATGGATTTACATGGGATATCACAGAATTTGAATATGTGAAAAATATTTAAGGACCTTGAATATTAAAATGTGTCTACTGGTATTGTTATCTTTTTTATTTCATTGATAAAAGATTTCCATTTGCTAAGTGAAAGAAAAGATTTCACTTTTCATTGAAATCCTGATAATTAACCACAATTCCTTTTTCGCTCAAAATACATAAAATATATAAAACCTTTTAAAATACCAATGTACTCTGGCCTGGGTACAATACATGTACAAGACTTCAAAAATTTTGCCATTGTCGGTCGAGAATGTTACCAAAAAACATTTTTAACGTAATAAACTTTGTCATTCTATTTTCTACATTATTGTGTTGATACAAATGTAACGTAAACCGTCCATAGGTCGTCAGGGATCGGCACTTTTCCATACACTGTGATGATATGACGGCTTAAGGACGAAGTTTTGAAAAACAGTAAGAAAAATTATATTGAATTCGAGTTACCTTGGACTTTAGGCATTAAAACATTAACATGGTTAAGAAATATGGGTAATTATCGTCGAAAGACACAAGGGGTCTGCATGACGACTTCAGGACAGTCACGTCTGTAAGTCGCCATACACCCTGTCCATAGGTCGTCATGTATTATTCACTCTTGCTAAAGTTGTTAAATCATTTCTTTTGTTTTAGATAAAGCCCACACAACTTAATGAACACTTATTGTTGTCCATATTAAGCGCTCACAAACTTTCAAAACACGAAAATGAAGCGAGAATAATGCGAGATTTCTTGATGACGACTGGGACGGTGACGACCTAGGGACGGTTTACGTTAGTATATTTCCGATGGATAATAATATTGCAAGAACTTACTTATTGGTGTAGTACTCTGCGGTTCTGGCAGAACATTTTGAAGCATTGTCAGATGAGGTGGTTGCAGATGTAGAGGTTGAAGGTGTAAGTGGTCTTGATGATGATGATGATGATGATAAAGGTGTAAGTGGTCTTGATGATGATGATGATGAAGGTGTAAGTGGTCTCGTAGGTGTTGAAGATCTGCTAGGTGTAGAAATAGGCATACCTGGTCTTTGCAACTGAGAATCTAGCATATGGGTATGTGTGGGTGTTGAAGGTTGATCTTTATCTGCCGATATCTGTATGTCATCCGTCTCAGCGACATCTTTTTCATTAACTATCAATTTTAGTACTTTAACTTCCGACACATATTCATCAGAATCTATATCAAAATCTACCCAGTCATCAACATCAGTATCAAAATATTTTATGTCTGGGGATTTTACAGTAAATCTCTCTTTCACTATACCTAGTATAGTTCTATAATTGATTTCTTCCACTGCTATTTTCTTGTTTTGACTTCCAAATTTAATAGTTATAAATTTCCTATCCATCACTAATCTACATTAAAAAAATAAAAGGAAAAATGTACTACAAAAATACAATAAAAAACAATAAAATCTACATAACAAATCTCTAGATAAACAAATTTAAAGGGAAGGTGGTGCTTTATAGATTATATACATACATACAAAACATAATGTCATAATTAAGCGTTATTTATAAACATACAAATAAATAGTACATAACAGGACTTGTAAGTCTCGTTCAAATTTTCAAACTTCCGGGTACATAATTTGTATCCTCAAGTTGCGTTTTAGTAAAAAAAACTACGACGTAAAAAACAAACATTTTACGTCATAGTACTCTGACATCATATTTTGGCAGAAAACATTTTTAAATTGAAATTCTATTGTAAAATCTCAGTATCACATGACGAGACTTTCAAACCCAATTGCTTGATTATTTTGATGGTGACATTCATGGGAATAGGCAAACCATAAAACTAAATTCAACAGTCTTTAATCATGGGAATAGGCCAAACATAAAACTTAATCCAACAGTCTTAAATGACTTGCATACTTCATATTGCACAGCAAAAACTGTACCGTCTACCTGCAGTTTAAGGTGCGGAGTAGTTAAAACTACTAGCCTATTTTACGGTATAAAACATATACATGCCTATACTATTAAGCCTTTCAGACCAGCAGGAATTAACTCGCAGATACTCTAGTTTTTGCTTGGTGTGCAACATTGTAGTATTGTAATTGATAAAGACACCTAAACTAAGACTTTATACTTGGGAACAACTAGTTTGTATCTAGATACAGGATTTGGATGTTCATAGATACCAATCGGATTTGTTTCAGGAATCTCTGAAACCCTTAGTACCTCATAGTGAAATGTATCTTCAACAGCGAATGCATGAAAATGTCTTTCAAAGCAACGAGTTCGAAGTTTCTGGCACAATAAGTAGGGTTGACCTTGAATTATTGCACAATGAATGATCTTACTAAATTGGTACATGAAACCCTCCAAACCAGTGATTACACAAGTGTTCTTCCAATACGTAATTCCAAGAAATTCAACTGAATTGCATAGAAATACTTCATCTCCTTGTACAATGCCAATAAGAAGACGCTGAAAGTCATTATTTAACATCACAATAGGTACGGAGTTGCCACCTGTAGAATCAACCCTACCACTTGATAGGAATTTACCACCTGTGTTAAAAGAGCTCGTATAGTATTGGTGTCTCTCAGCTAAGGATTTGCACATATTTTTCTTATTCTTTGATCTAAACACTAGTTCTTTAAAATAATTATGTTTGGCCTCAAAACGTAAAGTCTGAAGATGAAGAAGTGGTCCAAACTCACACATTAAATGAGGATAATGCAATGTATAGTGAAATTTTGGTTTCACTGAATCATCTTGAAAACTAGCACGATAACTCTCATGAAATTCATTAATTCTATCAGACATGGATAAGATATGGCCTCTGTTCAAAGCAGGTGCACAAACATACAAAAGCATATCTCTAAGAAGAAGAAGTGATTCCCATTTCTGATCATTTACAGGAACTTTGTTGCCAATAAACAAAGGTAAAAATCGTACAAAACACCATGTCTGGGATGCTGACTGATGAACTTTAAAAGTTCGTAGAACTTCTTTGACCTTGGCGGGTCTGTTACTTTTATCTATATCTGAGAACTTAAATCTTGTAATGATCTCGTTTAAATCTTGAAGACTGAAATACCCCTGAACTACGCAATGTTTGATGACATTTGTCATGACATCACAAACCACTCCTTCAAACAAATCATGGGCAATGTCAGAGGGCATGCCATGTATGACATGAAACTGGTCTAGATCATTTAGTGGGGAGGAAAATTTAACTCCATAGACCGAAGCAAGCGTAGCATCATCTTGTACAAGTCTTGTCTGCTCATTGTACATTTGTACAGTTCTCAAATTTAAATTAAAACAATCAAATTTTGTCTGCATACGATCTCTATCAATAAAACAGAAACGACAATTTCGAAGTGTGGTAAATGACTCCATAAAACCTCCTATACCATGTGCACCAAGGTTGTCAGCAATTAATACACTTAATGTCCCATACAGTAAATGTTCAACATTATTTTTTGAAATGGAAATGCCATCAGTTTCTAGTAACTTAAGATCACTTATTAGAGGTTCTAAAATTTTGGCAAAACCATTTCTTTTCAATGTTGTGGAATGACAAAGAGCAACAAGCTGAATGCAGTACAACTGGGATCTGTACTTTGGAGGAAGGTTTCCAAGAAGCATATAAAAACCAGCTATCTTGTAGTTTTTAACCTGATGTCCAAGAGGATTTGCCGCTGTAAATTCGTCAAAAAACAACATGACCTGCAGTGCACTTGGGTTGTCACGAAAAAATGGGTTTCTAGAGTAAATGTCACCATCACAAAAATCTCTTAGTATACCATCATGGGATTTATGGCTGTTTATTACATAAGAAAAAACATCATCATGTGAAAGCAAGTTCTTGATTGTTTCAAGTACTGGTACATACTGGTATGTGTCAGCTTGATTTCTATCTGGTTTAAATTCAATAGGTTTCACATAATTCAAATGAAATCGTGCAAACTTGTTAATTTTGTATTCAGAATCTAAATTACTTAGAGCATTTTCAATTGCAGATTTTTCATTCAAAATTTGCTTAAATTTGTCAATATGGATTTGATCCAATACATCTTCTGCAGCTAAAGTAACCAAAGAATGAGACAAACTTGCTTGATGGTGGCTGATCATAGTTAAAATTTCATTTATAACTACCGGTAAAACTTTTGAGGGCAATTTATATGTTTCTCGAAGTTGTAAGAAAAAAATACCAAATCTTTTCTGAAAATCAATTTGAGAAAAATCAGCATTTCCATGATTCATACATGCATTTTGTATTAATTGTGAGTCTTCAGTTTCATCCTCATTGACTTCCATAAGACAATCTGCAATATCACCAGTTCTATTTTCATCTCTGAACTTTGAAAAATTTCCCTGATAAAACACTTTATGCTTTCTCTTTACATGTTTTAGGTAAGAATCCACATTGTTATATTGTTTTTCACACCCTTCCACAGAACATATTAAAAAAAAGCCCTGCTCATGTCCATGAGCAAAGCGATAATGACTTATTAACTTTGAAAAAAGTCTGACTTCTTGTTGGCATTTTGAACAGAAAAACATTTTTGTATAGCCCTATTTGTAATTGGTAAACAACATTTTTTTAATGAAATTTAATGTTAAGAGGTATTTTAAATGTTGATGACTGGTATATTGATTTAGATATTGGTAATCATGGTTCAAATACCTGAAAATAAGGTGTATTTTTTAAATGAAAGAAAACTTACTTACAAAAATTAAAAACAAAAACAAAATAAATATGTACAACATGTATATATTTTTACAACTGAATGCACAAACACGACAAATGTGCAAGACCTGTCGGCCGATAATGATACAATAAAGGTCACATGATTTTGTATCTGTCAGGTAGCACTTCATTAGTACTTACAATGGACCATATTTGATGTTTCTACATCAAAGGATTTTCAAAATATCCTGTATTTAGTAAAAGTATTTGTCTCATCTTACATTTTAAAAATTTGCTTTCAAAATGTTATTTTCAGATCTCTGGCAATGGATATGAATAGAGAGATTCGTGGCCGTGTTTAAAACATAAATAGAAAGAGTATTCTTAAGTTTTGCAGCATTTGCAGAAAGCATTTTTCATTTACTGCAAAACTATAAGCCACCCCACCCCTTTTGAAAAAACTGAAAAATAGAAAAATGAAACCATAATATTTACAGAAAACAAAAAGGAACTTTAGACTGAATATCCTGAAGTTTCAAAACATGACCTGAAAGCTTAAGTGTTTGTAGCCAGAACATGAAAACAAAGGGGTTTTAAGTGTTTGCAGGCAGAACATGAAAACAGAAACCCATCCCCTTTTTCTTGAGAAAATATATCGCTGCGGAACTGTAGATCTTATGACCATTAGAGCTACGGTTCCGCAGCTAGAGAAAATAGTCAAAAATTTTAAAAAATCAAATCAAAATTTTATAAAAACGCAAGATAGGCTTACAAGACCATAGATAGAAAGTGTATCTGAAAGTTTTGAAATATTTGTTGAAAAAAATGTTTAAGCGAGAGCATGAAAACAGAAAAAAAACAACCCCACCCCTTTAAAAATAAAAATATATAACTAAAATCATCATATATGCCCCGACAAAATTGACGGGGTCATATGTAAAAACCAAAATTAAATATGCTATATAGTCATACAGTCAAAGAACAAAAGTTATTCCTTATTAACAATCTGGCCATAAAAGCTGACACCAGTGCCATACCATAAAAATATGACTGCAAAAGTTTGCAATTGCATAGAATTTACATTTCAAAATTTTAGTCTTTTTATTTTTGCTAATCTAGTCTGCAACATTTTGTATTCCTGCCATCTGACTAATAATGGATCAGTGGCCTCAGCTTTTTCCCACGAAAATGATTGTCTTGATTGCCTACTCATAGTTGACTTTAAACTTTCAACTTCAGATAAATGAAATGGAGATCGAGTACTAGAACTGGTGCTACTGTGATCACTATTATCCATTTCAAGTGAATTGACGCTTTTTGACCCATCTATATCAGTTTTGAGTACACAATTATCTTCGGTTTCAATGATTTTTTTCCCATGATCAGCAGTACTGTTCTTACAAACATGATTGCTTTTCTCTTGCTCCACTTTGTTTTTATCTGCGAGGGTTTTTATTTTTGTTTTTTGAACTTGTTTTCTTCTTTTCAGATATTCTTTCCTTTTAATTTTGTCGTGTTTTCCCATTATAACCTATAGAAAAACATAATTTCATAAAAATTGCATGCATATGTAGATATGTGTAGGTTTTGTTTGTTTACAATAAACCCGTCATGTGTCCAAACAGATTTCACAGTGTAAGTACGAGCTTGCTGTAGCATGTAAGCTACATATGTCTTTTTTTTAATGTAGGAATTATATTTTTGTTCCAATCTTACAAATATTTCATCAAAGGCATTGGCAGTCATCAACAATCTTAATAACGGTAGTGTCATGATGGAACCAATGGGCGCTGCCATCTTTGTTCGAAAACGAGGCTAATTCTAATATACGTGTAACAGGCGGTACCGGTATCTATGTGTTACCGTTCCGGCTGAATACCAAAGGATCTAGATTACCATGAAACCAAAGCCAAATAAACCACGGACGACGGACGCCAAGTTACACGAGCCTATGCCGTGTGTGCTCAATGAACCAACTCTATATTCATTGGTAATCCATATCCCTAGTTCGTTCCACTGTGATCAGCTATGTTATATTGTTTGACAATAAGACAAAAAGAAGTTTTCATATTTTATATCAACAGAACATCATGTATAAATAGCACCAAAACAAGAAAACAAATGTAAACGATATCAAAAAAAAGCACCAAAAAGTTCGTATCAAAAATAACAAATGTGGCGGTCTTAATTTGAAAGTACTGGCAAGGTGAACTTAAAAGAAACAAACTGTGGCAACTTAACGTTTTTTTACCCTATCTTAAATTATAATTAATTTTATTCCAAAAGTTTATTGTTCAAATTTATAAACACATTCCGAAAGCGAAAATAGTCCTACAAGGTTCTTTCGATCCTTTTCCAAAGGTTGTATAACCTAAATGGTCTACAGTACTTACGTTATTACGTATGATCATAGACAATACACATTAAAATTTAAAGAGATATATCTGAATCAAAATAACTTTCAAAAACGGTAAAGTTTAGACATAAAATTTAAAACGTATTAAATATATAGAAAAACATTCCTTAGAATTAATCATATCGGAACATCTAATATCAAAATAAGTGTTTAAATTCAGACTTCTTCATATTTTTAACGTAAGCATAAAATTAAACAAATGTCACCTTGAAAATCTTTAAAATAAAAGGGAGCTAACTATAATTTTTTAATTGAATAAACCAAAACCGCCACATACGGATAATATCAGTAGGCGCCTAAGTGTTTCGTGACACTACAAAAATATTTAATAATTTAATAAATTTCACGAGACAATATATTTACACAAATGATAGTTAGTTGAACGCCAGTCATTGAAATATAAACTTTGATATGAAACAACAAGGTCCACCTGGATGACGCGCGCGCCTCGTTTCGTTGACCAAATATGGATTTGACCCACGGCGTGCTGATCAAAATGTTTCTCTTTTTATGCATTCCAGACGAAAATGAGTAAAATACTAATTAAAATTAGACATATTTTGATGTATTATATTGAATAATTTTTGAAACGTGGGCAACATATGACCCGATATTGATGAATACGTGAAAATGCAGCGGGCCGCCAAAAATCTTTGCACAACCAGCTTCTACGGATGTATTATCCTGTGGCATTGTGAGATTATTTGCACTAGCGACATATAAACAGAGATTGGCAACACTAAAAACTATTTTTAAATATATACTTACCAAATTTGCCCTGCAAACAATGTAGATAATGGTCTCGGTGTCTCAAGTAAAACGACCGCACATGTGTTCGCTTCCAGACTGTAGTGAGTGAATGGCGGGAACTCCTGCGGTGCGTAATCTGATGCTTCCCGTGGTAAACATACTAGCCTCATTCGTAATGAGATTAATTACTAGGCAATCTAACCTAGATACTAGCCAAACTAGTAGAATTTACTAGGGATTTTTTTCAGTGTATAACTGCGTACTGTAACCATTTCAAGATTTAAGACTTCATATTACGAGGAGTATTTTGATACAACTTACCAGGACAATACAGTCGGCAACTGATCGTGTTACCTTTGTAATTGTAGTCTTTACGGGGTTTTGCCATGATTGCACTTTCATAATGCATTTTATTACGAAAAAAATAAATGCTTAAATTTGATACGTAAGTGTTTATTTGGGTACACAATTCATAGACACCAAAAAGTCGCACCAAATTGCTAGTGTTGATTCAGCCTAGGGGCATTTATAATTTGTCAAATCGTAAGTGTCTCATGATTACCTACCACACCAACCGGGAATCGAACCCGGAAGCTCTTACCGACTGAGCTAAAGGAGTACTCCACTTGCGCAGTTAATGGAGAGTAATTATAAACGTGTTACGATTCTATAACTTCGATCGTACACGGACAGAGCCCCGTTACACTACCCCGGAGAAAACATGCATATCATACATCTACACTGACTGAAAAAAATATTGAAAAAAATATTTACTTGCGCATTCTGATTTTCTCAATCATTGGCAAGTGTGTTAGAAACGCTCTAGAGTGTTCATGTTGCAGTTTTCTACCAGAAGGATTCAAGCTTCTAGTTCGAAAATCTAGTGACGTCAAATGATTTATATCTTCTGTTTGTTGGCAAAGCAAGTTCGAACAAGAACTATGAAGCTCTTGAAGGGACCGAGGTTATACTTTTACTTAAACAGTCACACCACTAAAGACTATTTACATGTACAATGTATACAAGCATCTATGTGAAACAAAACACGGCAGTGCACCCATTTATCTGTATCACACTATCAGTGTACGAGTCATTTGTGTATGCGTTTTAAAAAGATTTTTATACGACCTCCAATATTTAACCAAACTTGCCAGAGATGTTTATTGTAAGGTCCTTTCCAATTGATCAGGAGACTCCGTAAGCAAGGCTTATTTTAATTTATAGAGAACGATTCGTCTGATTGAATCCAATCTTTATAAAAATGTTTCTATATAAGTCCTTAACAAGTGTTGTAACTTTATATCAAAGCATTCAACATTGGACCCTATATGACAATGTACTTAGTACTCAGCAGATCGATACCAAGAGATGAGGTCAAGAATCGTTCTTGTTACATTGGTGCCATTCTACCACCAAACATGGATGTCATGCCAAAAAGGGCTTTTCAACTTGGTTAAAATTCGAAGATCTTCCATGGAACTACTTGATGCATAGATTTGAATTATTACTGCAAGATATTACCGAAGTGGTGTTACTTTGGTGCCAATCAAAAATCCAAAATAGCCGCCAAAACTTTGTTACGTTGGGTCCTATGGGAAATTTGTTTAAAATTCTTCTGATGAACAATTTCATAGAATCGCATTAAACTTGGTGAAAGTAATACCATTCTTCTATAAATTTCAAAGATCTTCTTTTCTGAAACTATTCTGCCCATCACGGGTATGATTGTCATAGATGACCATTGCAGGGTACTTCCCAGGAATTCCCACGAAGATTGATACCAATTTTTGTGGAATTGACACGTATTAAAACCTAAATGATTAGGGGATTTGAATGGAAATCCATCATGACTAACACTGCAACTGGACTACCTAACACTAACACTGACTACAGGTTTTACTCTTTTAAAATTGTGTACATTGACAATAAATTTTGATTTAAATGGCAAGTAAAATCCAGGGAGCCTGGAGCCTCTAGTTATACATATTTGAAATTTTCATGGGTCATATTTTTAAAGATGTCGCTAATCAGTTATCTGCAAATTACATATATAACAACAAGACAATCCAAGTATTGATTTATTCTGTTGGTCCTAGAATTCATATACCACCTGCGTCAATTATTTCAATATTGGTATCATTTTTACAAAATGACTGTACAACATGGGTATTCTGTTGCAATGTATTGAATTCCATGAAATTGATACCTCGCCGCTTTGTCCCATTTTACATTTTTCTTTTTAATGTAGAAAACCAAGGCCGGGAATTTTTTTCAATGACTGCATATATGAATATTTTTTTATTTATGCTTCAAAATCCTGAGTGACGTTATTCATCATCATTATTTCTATAATTATTATTATTATTATTGATACGTTAACTTTTACATGTTTTATTCATTTTGTTGATCTTTTCCCTCAATTTAATAATTTAATTCTTTTATTTTTTGAGAAATGGAAAATGGTGTGGATTATAAGTAAAACTTACCTATAGTTTATTAATGAAAGCACAGTTATACACAAGATAGGTTGAATGGGATCCAGAATCTACTGGAGATTTTCGAAACAATATTGACGTAACTGCAATTAATAAACTGCTAAATGATTTGAATAATGCAGATGTAAACAATATAACCGGTGAAGATATAAATAATTTTGTATTGAAAATTGGGGCCATTTTTACAGAAACTGCAAAGTCCACTTTAGACACTTACACTCCGAATTATAAAAAAACCAAGAGGGGGGTGGGTGGGTGAGGGGTAAACCATGGTTCAATATATATTACAAATTTTCGAGGCAAAATTACCGGAAACTGAAACGAAGATATAAGAAATATCCTTCTCAGTTAACAATATAAAAAATCCGAGCTAGAAAGAATACAAGAAACTTTTAGACAGAACTATAAAAAAAACTATAGAAAGAATATGGCGAAAAAAAACTTCGCGACTTACGATCCAAAATACGAAAGAATACTGGAAAATTTTAAATCAGAGAGAATTTTATAAACAACCCAATATTTCTTTCGAAGAATTAGTAGATTTTTTAAAAAAACGGAACTCTGTGGTTGAAGATTCAGAGGAAAATCCTTTGACATTTGAACTTGATCAAACACAATCAGTAAATCAGTTGAATGAAACTATTAACTGCGACATTTCAAACGATGAAATTCCAAAATCTATCATATCTTTGAAAAACAACAAAGCTTGTGGGGATGATTTGATAAGTAATGAATATTAAAAAGCTACTTCAGATTTATTCGTAGAAGTTTACAAACAATTATCTAACCTGATTTTTAAGTGTGGAAAAGTAACTGCATCATGGATATTAGGAACAATTAAACCGTTTTATAAAAATAAAGGGGACAATAACATTCCTAAAAATTATCGACCGATTACTATAGTCAGTTGAACATGTTGAATGGGTAAACTGTTTACTGCAATTTTATGTGAAAGATTAACAAAATTTTCTGATGAAGTTTCACTTTTAAATGAATGCCAATGTGGTTTTAGAAAAGGATATTCGACAATAGATTGCATGTTTGTTTTGCATACTTTATTCGAGATATTAAAAATGAAAAAGAAAAAATCTTTTCTGTGCTTTCATTGATTTTGAGAAGGCGTTCGATACAGTAATTCGAGATGCTCTATGGTACAAAATGCTATTATCAAATATCACGGCAATATGTATAATGTTAATTTTAATATGTACAGTAATATCAAGTCATGCTTGTCATTTAATGGTAAAAAATCTATTTCCCATGTGAAAAAGGCGTTCGCCAAGGTGAAAATTTACAACCGCTTTTGTTTTCTCTCTTTTTAAATGACTTGGAGGACTTTTTCTCAAGAGAAAATATGTCAGGTTTGGAGTCAATATCAGCAGAATGTGAGTTAAAACTTAATATATTTATAAAACTTTTTAGTTTACTTTACGCTGAGGACACAGTGCTTATGGCTGAATCAGCCCGAGATTTACAAATACGAATTAGATAAATTTTATGATTATTGCCAGTTATGGAAATTAAAAGTAAATGTAGAGAAAACAAAAATAATGATTTTTTCTAAAGGCCGACAAACTGCAAATATTAACTTTAACTATAATGGAGTTAAAATAGATATTGTGAAAGATTTTAATTATTTGGGTGTACTTTTTTCAAGGACAGGCTAATTTAAATCTTGTAAAAGCCACGTCACAGAAAAAGCTACCAAAGCCATGTATGAAGTCATAAGGAAAGGGAGAACTCATAATTTATCGACAAGCTGTCAGCTCGATTTATTTGATAAATTAGTCAAGCCAATACTACTGTACGGACGTGAAATTTGGGGGTACGGAAATAACCCTATACTAGAAACAGTACAGTTAAGGTTTTTTAAACTGTTGTTACATTTAAGGAATACAACTCCATCATGTATGATATACGGAGAGCTAGGTCGATATCCCATTGAAATTGATATTAAAGTAAGAATGAAATCTTTTTGGGCAAATCTTCTGACAGGAAAGGACTCGAAACTTTCTTGCCTAGAATATAAAGTTTTGTATCAGACTGACTTGTACAGTAAATTCTAAATCTGATTGGCTTGAATCCATTAAAAATGTATTTAATGAATGTGGAATGCCATATATTTGGAGAAATCAAAACTTTATGGATTCTGCATTGGCTTAAATTGACAACAAAAACTGGTCTCCAAGATCAATATAAACAGACCTGTTCAAAGGTGTCCATTAACCCTAAATTATCGCATATTCAAAGAAAATTTTGAATTCGAAAAATATTTTGATATTCTAGATGGAAAAGATATTTATACATTATGTAAATTTAGAATGTTAAATCATAAACTACCAATCGAAACTGGGAGATGGAATAACATCCAACGTGAAAACCTAATTGTAACTTATGTGATTTAAATGATCTTGGGGACGAGTTTCATTACTTATTCAAATGTAAACACATAGATAATAAGAGAAAAGAGTGTATTGACAAGAAATTTTCACAAATATTCATAAATTTAAAAACCTTATGTCCATAGCACAAAAAAGTCCCTGCTTAAAAAATTATGTTCAATGATACGATTTATCATTTCTTCTTTGGTTGTTCCCTAGGCCAATCATGCAAACTCCCTTGTAAATATTGTAAATATGATGCATGCCTATTTGTTATCAATCTGCTTATTTTGTATGTGTATCTGTATACCATTGTACATGTTGTACTATAAAGATTTATCACAATAAAATTATATATATATAAGGTTTACACATTTAATACAAGCAAAAGAGAAAGAAAAAAACTAAACACTAAAGGTTGTTGAATCTGTGTTAATAACGATACCTTTGAAATTTTCAATATTCTTTGGATATGAACGATATATTCATATCCTTGCAACATTAGACTAAAAAACCTTAATTAAGTACAGTTTAAATGAGTCTTTATTTCGAAATATGTTAATAAAGCCAGTTTCAGTCACGACATAAATATTTCTTTCCAAGTTTTCCGGGTTTTTATGGATCGATTATGAAATGCACCAATGACAACTTGAATATACAGATAAATAAATCCTTAATATCTTATAACTTATAATTTTTTTTTATTAAAAAAGGGAATCAGCTTTCTACATTATCAAAATTTTATTTCTCTATGGAGATTTATTGTTCATTTTGTCGGATAAGGGGTAACGGTTATAGGTATGGAATACATCTCTGTGTATATATAGACTGAATCCTATTCTATTTTTTGTTTTTTTTTAATTGTACACGTGTATCTCACTAATTCATAAACTTTGACACAAACAGTTTTGGGTCACGTATACGTACTTCTGATTGGTATGATTTGTAGATAGCGAGATGTTGACATATGATAAAACTTCCTTGTTCGCAGCGTCAAATTTAAAAAAAAATCTTTTGTTATAAGTTCGATCGTACTAGGTATTAAACGTTATTTCTCTTCATATTTTATAAGACATTCACATGGGATGTGTTGCATCCCTCCTTTTCCCTCTACCCTGTCCCCATTTTTCTGCAACAACCCACGACCTTCATTCTCATTTTTTTCATTTTTCCTCATTATTTTGTTGTAATGTTAATTTTTTTATGGACTCCTGTTTACATCATTATAAATTTTTCCGGCTACAATCTTATCGTCATGAATGTTATCTTTTATTGTTTAACGTTTTGTTAAGTAGTTGGCTAGATATCGTTCTCTGTTTGTGTCAGATGCCTTTGATGAAACTACTTTTAAAATAAACATAAAATTCTCTCAAATGAAATATAACGTAACAGTTGTAACAGTTTCGCGATTTGTAAAACGCTGTTAAATTTTCAATTATCATTCCTATTGTCATGTTAAAATTGCGTGAATATTTAATGTCTTTTTCTTGTAATGCCTGTTTTATAGTCAGAATGATAGTTTTAAATCCCTAATTATTGGTGCAGTTTTATGATTAGGCAAGTAGTGTGTGTCTTAGTTTGACAACAGAAAATTTATTCCTATGTTTTATTTTCTGTTGAAATTATCCTAAAATATTAAAAGGTTATAATGATGAGACATATTTGTACATTTAACATGTAAATCTGAATTCTCCTCAGTTCTTTATAAAAATCTGCAGAAATTTTTTAAATCCTGACCGGAATTCTCCAGAGTGTAAAAAAAAATCCCGACCCAATATCTCCGCAGGTTTTGTAAAATCTTGACCCGAATTTGCCGCACGTCCCGTATATAATATCATTGAGTTACACTCCCCCATACACCATAAATTAGAGAAACAAGTAATATTTGTTTAAAAAAAGGTAGAAGCGACGCGTCCATTTTGATTGTTTACTTAAAACTCAGTATACATGTATATCTCATATTATATTTCAGTGGTGTAAAAATTAAAATTGTTTACATGCAGTAAGTATTTTGGTCTAGGAAAGAGCTGTTTTTAAAAAATTTCCGTCGAACATATTAAGCGAATATGGTTGAATATGTATAGTGATCGGAACGGATATATTTAAATGTTTGGGGTCATTTTGGTTTGTTTTTATGCAACTATAAGACTCCCTAAAATTAACTAAAGAATTTAATTCTGCAAAGAGATGAGTACAAATTGTACCCATCAAAATACCGGTTGACCTTTGATACAACGTTGAATAATTTTATTAACGTCCAATTTAGAGCCAACATAAGAAAGCACCAAAAAGTTAAATTGCAGGTTTTTATATTTATATATTTGCTCTTTAAAAAGAGTAAAATTCAATTGTCACGATTTTTATACTATCATATTGCGACAAATTGTAGGTTGTTTCTGTTTTTACATAGTTTTTATTTTACATTATTACTAGTATAGATTTAAAACCCCGCCTTTATACTCTAAAATACAGAAATAATAGAATCTGAATTTTACAACAATTTAAATTTAACATTAAAATTTCTCAAAGAATTTCTCCACAATTTACAGAATATTATTTTCCATCAAGACTTTTTATCGTTATACTTTAATATTTTACAACTGAAAAGAGTAAAATCATAGCATGTAAATTTTAGTATTATTCAAAATTTTACTTATTTACATGTTCAAACAATGAAAAAAAAAACTTTTCAATTAAAAAAAGGAATATGATTAAACAATTTAAGAAAATAATGTATGCATGTTTCTTTAATCAGTGTTTTTTTTCCTCTCTAAAAAAAATGGCTTTGTACATAAAGAAAGTACTACAGACTGATTTGGAGGACTTCGAAGGTTACAAGCATTTTACCCTACATATCGTCAGATATAACAAATATCCAAACTAACAAAAATTAAAAAATGATAATAATAAAAAAAAATCCAACCCAGTGGCGGGTCTTTGTATTTCAGTTTAAAAAAAAAGAGAAAAAAAGGTCTGTCCTGCCATAATAAAATTAAAGGCTGGTGAAATAATACTCTCCTTCTAGTCATATATCAAATTTATTGGTAATTTAAATCTATAGTTTAAATATAGTTTTAACTTGTAAAATCATAGATGAAAAAAAATATTAAAAAACATTATTATATTTCAATAAATCACACGAAGTCTAAATTTCAGACCTTCACCTATGATGAAAAGGTTTTTTTTTTAAAACTAAACTGATGAAATAATATACTTATTTCATGCTTTAAAGGTGAAACTGGATTAAGATCAGCCATCACATGATATTCATTGTCCTGTTTGTTCAGTAAGCGTATCATTTTCATATGAATATTTTCCATTGTTTTCAGTTTCCTTGAATTTCAGAACGGGTCGCAATCTTCATCAAGTAAAGATACAATGTAGAATACGAAAAATACTAGAAAACCCAGTTATATTTTTCGACGCATCTTGAAATGGCAATTTTCTTTTGCGCCAATCGGAGGCCTGCTTATCGAAGCTGTCCTAAAATCGGTCCTAAGATATGTCTTATGACAAATTTTAGGATTCATGGGATTGTCTTAAGGCTATTATAAGACATGACTGAGATGGTAAATCAAAGCTATCCTTGGATTATCTTATCTTGCGATGTCCTAAACGGGTACATTAGACATTAGACATTAGACATTTTTTATTTACCAAATCCAATCATGGACCCTTGTCAGGCAAGATACATAATTATAATACAGTTATTATTATAAAACATGCGAGACAATTTTCAGTGAAAATGCACAATACACAAAGAAAAAATAAAAGATGAGCAATATAGGATGTTATTACAGTATAAAGTGTGTAGTGCAATTTGAGGTCGACTTTGTAAAAAATAGATGTAAGAAAAATGTATTAAAGGAAAATAATAGAACAAGGTACATTATAGTTTTCAAAAATTGAATTTGATCAAATATATGCAATATTTATTTGAACGTATATAAGAAGTATGTTTTGGAACATATTATCATAGAGAGGTTTAACAACTACTCAATAATTTGTTTATATTTAGCTGAAACAAGATGATCACAACTGTCATTATAAACACGTGCATAATATTTTAGATGAAAAGTACTCAAAACAAAAAAAAAAAAAAAACTGAGATCTGATAATACGAAAATATATATTAAATTGATATGAACTGATTATTACATAGGGGATTACAATAAGTATATAACGATTTGAAGGCAAAAACAAAGACACCTATTTTGTTGTCCTAAAGTTAGGATAAAATTTGCGATATGTCCTAAGTTGAGACATCTTCAGTAACCCGAATTAGTACTAAGATATCTCCTAAGACTATCATAGTATAAATCCTAGTCCTAAGACACCTTCGATAACCAGGCCCCAGAATGATATTTGTGCCAATTTTTTTTAAACCTTTTTTGCCATTTTTTTTACTTTTTGCACTTAAAAAATGCGACACTTTACAACTAAACTTAGGTGTGCTCCTGTATATTTTATTAATTTATTTAGTCACGTGATAAATATTTCAACAGTGAAATAAGCAATACACAAACTTAAAATAACGGATGAAAGCTCTAGATATAAGTAAAACATCAGATTCTAGACATTAAAATCCCGAATGCCTTACAAAGTTCGTCTATAAGCGGAATATGGTAGATAATACATCTGATGTAATCCGGCCGTGTGATAGAATTCTTAATGTACAAATTGTATTTATCAATTACGTGTTTTCCTTCCCTTACTTTCTGGTTGCGGCGGGCATATCAAGAAAGATATTAGGATGGTGACCGTAAATTTGTTCATTGAAATGTGCATGAAAAGACTTAGGACAATTGTTTGCCCCTGTGGCACCGTTAAAGTCCACAATTCCTCTAAAGTCCACAACACCGCTAAAGTCCACAACAAATTTCCGCTAAAGTCCATAACGCCGCTAAAGTCCACAAACTTTCCGCTAAAGTCCACAAAATGACCTCCGCTAAAGTCCACAAAAAAACGCCGTTAAAGTCCACAAGAACAAGTTCCGCTAAAGTCCACAAAAAACGCCGTTAAAGTCCACACAGCTCTTTTCTTTGTTATTGAAAAAATAATTCTTTTCTTTTTATCCCGGTATTATAGTAAAAAGCATGGACTTTTGTTCTTGGCAGTTTTTTCTTATCAATCTGATTTATATATTTAATAAATGAAGATTACATGTATCTGCAGAAGATTTTGATCCTCATAATTTGATCTATCATGTATTGTGAATTTTTGTGAATCAACATATATGATTTTGAAAAAGAGCAGTCTAATGTCGCTACAAGGCAGCACTCGCACCCGCAAAGTGGAAAGGAATTAATATAAGTAGCAAACTTGTTTTTCAATCCACTATGAATAAATTTGTATAAACTACCATTTATGAAAAGTTATCTGGTTCTATCTATAAACATAAGATCGAAACCCATTCAGTTTCTGTCATGCTTCCCAGCAGCAAAAACGGTCCATAAGCCTCAAAGATAGACTTCAAACCATAATGTTCACGTTTGAAATCACAATGATAATAAATTTTAAAATTCCACAATTGCAGAATATTTTGTGGTGCTAAGCAGATTTCGTTCACTGATTGGTTTGTATGTTTGTTTGGTTTGCTACAAGAAATAGATATTTGTTTGAGAATGTGTTGAAGACGATTTGAAAAAAAAAATGTGTGGATGCTCTTCATTGTGTTTTACCAATGACGAGTAATAGAATTAAAGGTTTTATTTCAACCATGATATATGTATATGTTGTAGGGTACTGTGAAAACAATTTAAAGTTGTTAGTTTGATTAAAACACAGCCCTAATGGAAATCGGTTAAACTTGCATAAACTAGATTTAAGATTTAGATGTGAAATTCATCAGACTGTAATACCAATTATTTTTATAGAGTCCTTTACACAGAAATTGAACCTGTCCCAAGTCAGGAATTCAGTGGTGTCGTGTGTTATGTGTAACATATTTGTTTTTCGTTCATTTTTTGTACATAAATCAGGCCGTTAGTTTTCTCGTTTGAATTATTTTACATTTGTCATTCGGGGCCTTTTATAGTTGACTATGCGGTATGGGCTTTGCTTATTGTCGAAGGCCGTACGGTGACCTATGGTTGTTAATTTCTGTGTCATTTGGTCCCCTTGTGAAGAGTTAAATCATTGGCAATAATACCACTTCTTCTTTTTTTTGATATTGAACAACAACTTTACTTTCGGTTAACCAGTTAAAGAGTTCGAACGATGATCCCAGTAACCTGATGAGCAAAACTGTTGAATTGACAACACGAAAATATAGTATCAATGACAGGAAAGGTGATCAACATAATTTTTTGTGTTTTATGAGAATTGATAATAAACAATAAAATGCTCCGCTGGGCGCAGCTAGATACGACCGCAGATGTCGAACCCTGAATAGTTGGGGCAATTATGAACACAACATTCAAGCTTGATACAATACTGAATTTGGATTGTGAATAAATATAAGCATAGGTTTCTGACACAGAATGAATGTTGTCTAAGAACTTAAAAATTTTTAATTTACCTATTCAAACCATATCAGTATTATTTGTTTTTATATATAAATCAGAAATAACCAATTTAAAATTTAAAATTGGGCACACATATCAATTTCTTGCTATTGCGCAATACTGTGCAATTGAAAATTTCTTCAAATATTTGACACATAATAGGTTTCTGACACAGAATAACTGAAATCAAAGAACTTAGAATTGGTCATATGATTTGAATTTATATTCAATTTTTTGCTTCTTGTGCAATACAATATGCTGTGGAGAATTGCCCCCCCCCCCCCAAAAAAAAATAATAATTTACCCCTTTTTTTAGCTTTTGTGCAATACACTATGAAGTTGCACATTGACCCCCCCTCCCAAAAAAAAAAACAAATAACAATAAAATTTATTGTAACCCCCCCCCCTTTTTTGCTAAAAAAAATTTGAAATTTTCTTTTTAATTTATGAAATATGAAATGAGAAAAAAATTACCCCCTTCCCAATTTCTCATTACCCCCCTAAAATTTGTTTTCAACACCCCCCCCCCCCCCATTTCTTTATACTTTGCAACCATAACAGCCCATTTAAATACACCATAACATATTAAAATAGAAAATGACATCATAGTCATGGATGGCAAATTTTAAATATACATAATTTAAAAGCAGTTTAGATAAGATAAACAAAAAAGCTTCATCAGCACATTTTATATTGGCAAATTTACAATGAAGTTCATTAGAGTTATTGGCAAATTTCCAATGGATTTTGTTAATAATAAAGTTTTGATAACAGGGCACACATATCAATTTCTTGCTATTGCGCAATACTGTGCAATTGAAAATTTCTTCAAATATTTGACACATAATAGGTTTTTGAAACAGAATAACTGAAATAAAGAACTTAGAATTGGTCATATGATTTGAATTTATATTCAATTTTTTGCTTCTTGTGCAATACAATATGCTGTGGAGAATTGCACCCCCCCAAAAAAAACACATAATTTACCCCCTTTTTAGCTTTAATTTTGGACCCCGATTTGGACTAACTTGAAAACTGGGCCCATAATAAAAAAACTAAGTACATGTTTAGATTCAGCATATCAAAGAACCCCAAGAATTCAATTTTTGTTAAAATCAAACTAAGTTTAATTTTGGACCCTTTGGACCTTAATGTAGACCAATTTGAAAACGGGACCAAAAATTAAGAATCTAAATGCACGGTTAGATTCGGCATATCAAAGAACCCGAATAGTTAAATTTTCAATGAAATCAAACAAAGTTTAATTTTGGACCCTTTTGGCCCCTAATTCCTCAACTGTTGGGACCAAAACTCCAAAAATCAATCCCAACCTTCCTTTTGTGGTCATAAACCTTGTGTTTAAATTTCATAGATTTCTATTTACTTATACTAAAGTTATTGTGCAAAAACCAAGAAAAATGCTTATTTGGGCCCTTTTTTAGCCCCTAATTCCTAAACTGTTGGGACCAAAACTCCCAAAAACAATCCCAACCTTCCTTTTGTGGTCATAAACCTTGTGTTAAACTTTCATAGATTTCTATTTACATATACTAGAGTTATTGTGCGAAAACCAAGAAAAATGCTTATTGGGCCCTTTTTTGGCCCCTGATTCTTAAACTGTTGGGACCAAAACTCCCAAAATCAATCCCAACCTTCCTTTTGTGGTCATAAACCTTGTGTTTAAATTTCATAGATTTCTATTAACTTATACTAAAGTTATAGTGCGAAAACCAAATGTCTTCGGACGACGACGCTGACGACGGACGACGACGTCGACGACGACGACGACGACGCCAACGTCATACCAATATACGACCGCAAAAATTTTGCCGTCGTATAAAAACGTAAGAAATCAAAATTTAATAAACGACAGGAAATTCTGTACAATATATACATAGATCTTAAACGTTTTAAACCTCGGGAAGCATGTGATCTTAAGGTTGTATCGCTCCCTGACATAAATAAGATTTAAGAAAACACATGATAGTTTAAAGTTTTCTAAACTTTAGAGCTCCAGTGCTCGGGCCTCTTGGACATGCATTTCTTTCAACAAAAAATTCACACCCACCCTACTGAGGGTTAGTACAAAATTCTAATTGGAAGTTATTTTTTATATAGATAACTTCTAACTATCTATTCCCTGTCATCTTAAGTCAAAATTTTAGCTTTTTTTTTTGTTATGTTGGCAACCTATATTAAGTCGAAAAAAAAATAGCTGGAGGGGAGGGCATGATACATCACAATGACCCAATCTTCCTATGCTTATGTTAAGTAACAATTTAATTAAATCTAAAAAATCTTCTTCATACATTCTTTGTCGAATTTGTTGTATTGGCATGTCTTTCAACAGCAACATCAAAAAAATGTGTGGACTTTAACGGTGTTTTTTTGTGGACTTTAGCGGAACTTGTTCTTGTGGACTTTAACGGCGTTTTTTTGTGGACTTTAGCGGAGGTCATTTTGTGGACTTTAGCGGAAAGTTTGTGGACTTTAGCGGCGTTATGGACTTTAGCGGAAATTTGTTGTGGACTTTAGCGGTGTTGTGGACTTTAGAGGAATTGTGGACTTTAACGGTGCCACAGCCCCTCTTATACTTCTCGATTCGTGCTGCCGCTCTCGTGCACTTGAAAATACATGTGCATAATTTTCAAGGATGTAATCAGCGTCTGCCATAATACCCTCCGCAAAACAGTATTTAATTTTTTTCTTTATACATGTACATTTCATTTTTTCCGATTGAATTAATTTTCCTGTAAAATGGCACAAATTTAAAAACCATTGTGGCGCAAATTTTTAAAAGTCATACCCCCCTTGAAAACGTAATTTTGCCAGATGAAGAACTTTGTTTTGATAACAAATACTCACGTTTTTATAAGAAAGTTGGTTTACTGGCTGGTTACAACTGTAGTCTATTGTAGTTAAGTCTCCCAAACGATTTTGATTTGGGATTTTTATCGAACATTTTTTCCTTCCTCTCCGATTTTGTTCGTTAGAGTTTTCAATAACCTTCAGACATATGAATCTGAGATTTTCCATGATGAAAGATCAATGTTTCTAGATGTGCCTAATACTATTAATTTTTCGATGGGGTTTACTATAGGACCCTATGGGAAAATTTTTGTTTCATCGAAAAACTCTACAAGAGTGACCAATAACCATCGCATATCATATATTTTATTATACATCGTGACAACACCTATTAAATGACATATACCTCGTTCCTCTATGGGGGTTATCCCCACCCCCAAAGTCGATAATTTTGAAAAATTTCATATGCAATTAAAAGCCATACCTTTAACAGGTATTCGTTTTATTTTATGCAATTAATTTGGATTTAAAGGAAGGCACGTTTAAAAGATGAAAGGGTTTCGTGCATAATGACAGTTGTATTTTTGTATACCTGTCACACTTTAAAAAGAAAAAAAAAGTGTCTCACGTAATGTACGTCTTCCTGATTTAACTGATTTTAACCGACAAATAATAAATTAGTGAAGTCAATTCGAAATAAAAATTAGATATTTTAATGTTTGACATAAGGATCAAATTTCAGGATATATCACACTTAAAAGACACGAGATACTTCTATAACTGAAATAACATGCCCAATTTATGTCTCAAACACAATAAGAAATGTTACAAAATTTTAAAGAAACCACATATAAGTATAATACTATAATGCATGGTAAAATTATTAATTCTATAAGACCGCACTAAACTGATTTTTAGTTCTTTGGATGGCAAAAAATGATAGGTGCGAGCAGGCGAAATTTTTTTTTTTCTCTTGTGGACAAGTTTTTTTCGAGCAAAGATCAAATTTACGTATGGCACATATTTTTTGACTGAATGATTGAAAATAAATGGGAAAAAATCCCAAGTTTTACAAAATTTTAGAAGCGGGTGAACAGTTTTTATTTTTAATTTGTTGAAAAATGATGAATTTGGGGCGACTTTTCAGCAATTTTGCAAAATGAAGCTGCAAAAAAAAATTGTGGAATTTTGATAAAAATATTTTAAAATCCGAATAAAATTCACTTGAAAAATATACTTCCCTGCATTTCGAATTTATGGACTTTTTTACACTGTTTTGTCCCTTCGGTATTTTTTTGTCCATCTTCAATATATTTGTACAATGAACATGCAAAGTAGAAATTTTCTAGCTTGAAATTATGTACTTCCGCTACCCATTTCACTCAGAAAGACTAACAACCCAAAAATTTATATGTAGAAATCCTTGTAGTATGCAAACCTTCAGTATGTGTACATTCTACAATTACCTTGCAAAATAAAAAAAATGAAAGAAGATAGGAAGTTGTCCGTACAACTTCCGTAAATATATCAATTTCACTCAGAAAATGACAAAGTCAAAAAAGAACCCCCCCCCCCCCCCCCCCCAAAGAAAAAGTGTGAAAAATAGGTGAAATTAAATTTCTTATAGCACTCGTAAATTTATATTCAGTATGTGTGCAAAATAAAAACTTCCTACATTGAAACTAAACTACGTGCTGCCGTAGTAATACACCGGAACATTTGTATCGGGGGAAGGGGGGGGGGGGGCTAAAATAGCAATAGAGAACACATACCACAAAAGTAAACATTAACTAACGAAAACAAATAAAAAAATCTAACGAAAACAAATAAAAAACACACAAAAATAAAAGCACTTTCTCAGTGATCCTCGGAATGTTCATAAAACCTCGGAAGGTTAAGCAAGCATTCCTTGTTTTATAGTGTGCTACTATCTGATAACCATCTGAAAAAAAGAGTCAATATTGAACTTAAATGAAAATAGGTAACTGTCAATGGGAAAACTGCCCATAGAATGGGTAAGGTGTTAATTCTAATAATACTAGGAACAAAGCAACGCGAGAAGTGATAGAGCTGATAGAAATATCTCTACATGCATGAGTTGAAAAGTTCATATTTCATCTATTTCGTCTTCGACGGACGTATATTCCAGTATAAACAAATTTACACTAAATGACAGGTCATCATATAGTTAATCGAATTGAGATGAAGACTGTCAAAGGGGGTAGAGTGAATATGTAATGTGGATGCTATTTCAGTGCACAGTTAAGTAAAAATAAAAGAGTACAACTTTTAAACTCAATTATTCGTTTTACTTGGTTGTGATCTTGGAAAAATGGTGAAAGTTTATTTGTGTGTGTTTTTTGTGTGGGTGTTTTTACTTTCCTTCCAGCCCTCGTGTAAAATAGAAGTTATAGAACCGTAGCAGGTTATAATCACCCTCAGTTTTGAGCTAACTAGTGCACTGGTTTAGCTCAGTACGTAGAGAGGATGCCTACTGAACCAAAGTTGGTTCGGTAGATAATTCTGGGAGACAAATCATGTTCTACCATTACATATTATTATTTTTCTGCAGGTTTTCCGAGCATTTTGTCAATCACAGGGAGGCAGTCTTGGTAGTATTGATTTCGAATGTCCAGATGGTAAGACAATTTGTTTTTTTTCAATCTGGAGATTAAGTAAAAGAATTTCTTACTCAGTAATCATACTTGTAAAATGTTAATTTATTTCGTTCAAGTTTTGTTTAATTTCTGAAAAATCTCTCTGTTTAATTATTTTTATTAATGCTCTTTATATATGACGATAATGTTCACAATTCCAGTTTTTACACAGGACAGCCCGACATAAAAGAACATTTTAATGCTAATGTATTAGGAACAGGCATGTAGGTTAAAAAAATACAAACAAAATATTGAATTGTTTTCATTTGTTTTTTAGGCCAGTATTTTACTGGAGGATATTGTGTGGCGTCTATAAGTGTTTCCATGACATGGAGCGATGCTGACAGAACTTGTCGAAGGTTTGTAATAATTATATATAATGTGTCACACCTAATTACAACGGTTATTCTCATTTCATCACAGTCTGCTTTCCCGTGAATCACTCATGTAAAAAATTCATATTGATACGATGGAACAGAAATAATTAGTCAGTGATTTAAAAAAAAAATTAAATTAAACTATAAAAAAAAATTACAATTACAGCAATATTTATATAACTACAAAACTGTACTGTCCGAATCAACAATGACCCCGCACGCCCTGTTAATAATTGGGACACTTACCTATATTAAAAAAATACAAAACCTTATTCCCATAAAAAAAAATAGGATGCTAAAATTTTTTGACACATTTTTCAGCATAACTGACTTTGTTTAAATTTTGCGTTATCCTAAATTTTGAGGGGAATGATAATAGCTCCATCAGTTTGTTATTTATTTGATGGTTTCTACAGTAAGGAAAAAAAGCCGCATTGAAATATTGTATTTTGGACTGGATCTGACTCTCCTAAATTGGCCCTATAAATGAAATTAATACAGGGAGAAATAGCCATACCCCTTCCTTCGATTTGAAATGATCTATCTTAAAGAACGAAAATATGTTTTGGTCAATTTTTAATCAGTGTTGAAAATAAACCGCGCCAGTATACACATGATACACTGGTGAAAATTAAAGTACCATAGACATGATAGATGCATTTGTTTATTTACCACCACTGGGTAGATGCTACTGCTGGTATAGGAGTGTATAACCAACACAGTTTCAGTACTTACATTTGTATTTTATTGAGATGATACTTTGATAGGGTTTCACATTTTACAGTCATAAAAATCTTATAAAATATCATAAACTTTTATTTTCACAGTTTGTAGGATCCTAAGCTTAGGGAGCGATCATTCGATTTTAATGGGGAGGAGGGGGGGGGGTCAAATTTGAATTAAAAAAAGGCAGGACCAGCATTTTGGCAAAATAGAAAAGACAGGATCACCTTAGGTGTGAAAAAAAGCAGGACCTGTGTCAATCAGGAAATTTTTTGGTTTAAATGAAAATAAAAATTTAGGCCGCATATATGCCGAAAAAAATATCCAGGACCAAAATTTCCACGAAAAAAATAGGCAGGATCAAACTTTTGATCCTAGCCCTCACCCCCTAAAAATCAAATGGTTGCTTCCTATCTTTGGTTATTCTGTTTCGGACTTTTTAATGTATTTTCCTTTTCAGTACTTTGGTCTGTCAATATATTGTGCCAAATGTTTCATTCTACTAGTAATGGCCATGATAAAGTTGAAAACAGAAACTGATAAAAAATAATAAACTTTATTTGTGCAATAGTTCATTTACGCATTGATCATGTTTCAACGTTGAATATATTGACCTGCTTGTTACGATTTAATGTTGAAGGACCGTTGAAAATCGTTGGTCATTTTGTCAATGTTGAAAACGGTAACCTGGTCAATATTCATCGACCCTTCGACATTAAAAATTTACCAACGCGTCAGTATTAAACGTCGAAAATTATGACCGAAATATTTAATGTATTGACAGTAATTGTTGACCTTTGAATTTTGACCCGCTGTAATTCAACGTTGAAAGATCGTTGAAAATTGACCGGGTCATTTTTCAGCATGGAATATTGACCTACTGGTCACCTTTTCAACGTTAAATATTGACCCAATGGTTATATTTCAATGTTGACATGACCTTGAAAATTGATCTGTTCATCCATGTGTATTCCAACAGAAATACGTTGGGGCAGAGCTTAGACCTACCACCGTTCTCGGGATAATCTTTTTGTCACTGAAGGAATTTACCGCAGTTCTAAATTTGACTTCCGCTGCTAATTTTATTTTTATTTATTGTGAAAGAATCCAAAACATTCCAAAAAGATTTTTTTTATAGAATTGAGTGCTGAAAATGCACACTTCCCATAATTTCCAGAGAAACAAAAATTGATGCTCATATCTAGTCCTACCAACAAAAAAAAAAAAAAAAAAATGGATCAGTTTTCAACGCCAATAGTCAGTATTCCATGCATCTGGCTTAAAACTTAAAAAAAAAGACATTTGTTGAAATCAGAGACATATATAAAACAACCGTTGTTTTATATGTCTCAATCCGTTGTGTTTTATATGTCTCAATCCGTTGTTTTATATGTCTCTGTTGAAATTTATAGCTACTAACCCGTTGAAAATTGAGCTGATCCGAAAATTCAATGGTTTTGGAATTTTCTATGTTAAAAAATGATCAAAGTGTCAATTTCTATGAGTTAAAAATTCTCCTTTATACCGATCCAAAATAACAATTTGGATAATTAAGGCTATATATTCCCACTGCAGCATGAAAGACCAAGCGAGTTATCACTAACCGAGGACGTATAACTAATATACATGTGTACGTCCTTGCACTAACTGAAAAATCCTTTTTTGGAGGAAAATCGGATGCGAAAAAATAAAAAAACACATGCATTAAAAATGAACTTTATTTTAAATAATTTTTGCTTAACCATGAAACAAAAATGTAAGTGTTTTAAATAATTGATTTTATACTCATTTTTTAATTTTTCCTGTGTATTTGGTCAAGCGAAATACATGAATTCGTACATTTATCTATTTTACAGACAAGGACAGTTTTTATTTTGGGCATTAGACGCGGATGAACACAATGCTGTGGACCATTTAGCCAGATCTTCTTGGGAGTATTATTGGTCGGGTATGTTTTTTCATTTTCATGAAATGAATTGGAGCTGATCCGAGAAAAATGCATACATGTTTAAAAAAAGTCAATTAATAGTTCATGATGGATGGAAACCATTTTCATCTAGATAATGTTGGTTTTTCCCCCAAAACATGGAGTTTGCCATTGCCTTATGGGGGATATCCATTGTGTATTCTCAACTCCTCCTAAACCACATACAAATTAATGAAACTGTCTAAGATTATTAATTATACAATGCCACTGTGCACCTTCTATTCTTTTTTTCTCTTATCAAATTGATTTTTGGAGTTTCTTTTTCCAAAACAGATTCTTTATCATATAATATGCCATATTGTGCACCTCAGGACTATTTTTTGTGTGGCTAAAATCATCAAAATCATTTTGTTTTTTTTTCAAAACAAGGACATACCAACACATGGATTTCTTCCGTCCGACTACCTATTTTATATCCACAACTCCTCTTTTACCGCCGATTTATCATAATTTAATGAAACTTTCTCAGATCATAGTCTTAACCATATAATGCCATTGTGCACCTCCTATTTTGTTTGTGGCGAAAAATTCCAAAATCATCAAAATAATTTTTGTGAAAACTGTTTTTTTTTTGTTTGGTTGGGAGGTATGCATTTTGTATCCACAACCTCCTCCTTAAGTAACCACTTATCATTATTTAGTGAAACTTCCTCAGATTCTTAAAAACATAATGCCATTGTGCACCTCCTATTTTGTGTATTTTTCAAAATCATTTTTTGGGTTTCTTTTTCCAAAACAAGAACTTTCCAAAACATGGGTTAGGACATTGCAAGCGGCGGGGTGTCATTTTGTGAGCGTTGATCACAGTACCTCAGTCTAGCTAGTTCTCCACGTTCTCCTTTGTCAATGGAGGAATCTATACACTCTGAAAAAAGCCGTCATATTTGGCGGGAATTTGTTTAATCCTGAAGAGGACAGAGTGCGACGCCAGGCTGATAAAATCAGAGAGACTTGTAACTCACATAAACGTATCTTCCCTGAATGTTCTCATAAGATGGCTTTGTCAAATTTCGAGGTACATGTGTACAAAGGCTAAGCCCCGGGGGGAGGGCGGGGGTTCTAAACAGAGTCGTTTAAAACTTGACAGTTGTAGTCCGAATATCCTCTGAACCTGTAACCTTCCATTTTTTTTTATTTGGATATTGATATGTCGGCTTAGGGCACAGGGACTCGTTTATATTGATTTTTTGGTATTTCACAACATTCGAGATTGGGTTGTATATCATAACACAAGGGTGATATCAATTCCGAGAGAGCCAAATTTCAAATTGTCAGAATTTTTGTTCTGTTCTGCAATAAAGGGTATGTGATAAAGGTTGAACGAGATGTATGTAATACGGTTGGAGCATCTGGTGCTTTATCATATATGCCAAATGACGGTATTTAGTACTAAATATATGATAAATGTATGTATATGTCTGTTGTTAAGGATGATCGCTGGTCTAATAGGAAATAAATAGGATTTGAAATAGGTGTTTTAGTTTGAGAGAACATATGAATAGTAAACAAATAAGCAAGAAAAAAATATAGATTCATGTGCTCATTTCAGAGCTATAAAGCCCTAAAAATTTGCAGGAAATAGGTTTTCTCTGGATTTTTCACTGTCTTTGCATTGGCAACTTCAGTCTCTCAAAAATGTATGAAAAAATAAAAAGGATTTCATAAAATTTTGTCAAATACCATTTTAAGGTATATATGATTGAATTATAAAAGAAAAAGTGGGGGTTCATGGGCAAAAAATTTAATGTTTAAGAAATGGATAAAACCCGAGGAATCCGAAAATCTGACAAAAAGACCAAAACATGACCAGTGAGCATCCTTAAATAGTATTTCGAGAGTTGATTGTATTAATTGCTTTGGGTATTTTATAGAAGGTATATATTTTTTAGGTCTTAATCGTCGTGAAGATGGATTGGATGCAGATGTTTCAAAGTGGAGTCACAGCGATGATGAAGTTCCAATATATGAGGGCCTCTGGGAAAATAACCAACCAGACACATCAAAAGGAGACTGTGTATTTGTTAAGAAAAATGGTTATGGTTCTTTTGGAAATTGTTTGATGAAATTGCCATTTGTTTGTAAATCTGAAGCTGTTCTAAAGGGTTTGTTTATATTGATTATTTTGATCTTTTTATTGTAATATACAAACCGAAATAAGAAAATTAAACATGAAAAGAAACATTTGAAAAAATCATTGAGCTTTTAATATAAGTCTAAAGACTTAAAATAGGGAATCTGTTTTCAAGTGAATTATAAAAATATTTATAACTTTATTTAAAACAGATGACCAAAATAAACATGTACAGTACAAGTTTGCTGATAGAAAAGCTTACATACATTTTGTAACTTGAAAATTGTGATGTATCATATTTATGCCCTGCCACGAATGTGGCCGACGCATATAGATTTACCCTTGTCTGTACATCCAGATTCTGGTTAAGTTTTGTGTTCAGCTCCATTTCTCAGAACCTATAGAAATATATCAATGATATTTCACCACTAGAGTCCTCTTGTATAGTACAACACAGATCAGCAACACTTCGGTTGCTATGACCTACATTTCATGCTTCAGTGACTTTGGTTAAGTTTTGCGTTTAGGTTCATTTCTTTGGAAGTAAGCATAGTGTATCAATAAAACTTCATCAATGGATGTGCCTTTGGTAGTACTGAGCAGTCACACAATATTTGGGTCATTATGACCTACATTTTATGCTTGAGCGACTCTGGTCAAGTTTTGCGTTTAGGTTCATTTCTTTGGAACTAGGCATAGTATATCAATGAAATTTCATCAGTGGATGTGCCTTTGGTAGTACTGAGCAGTTACACAATATTTGGGTCACTATGACTTACATTTTATGCTTGAGCGACTCTGGTTAAGTTTTGCATTTATGTTCATTTCTTTGGAACTAAGCATAGTGTATCAACGAAACTTCATCAGTGGATATGCCTTGGATAGTACTCAGACACAATTTCTAGTTTTCAAATGTCTTGTTATTGAATGTTGGAGGGGACAAAACAGGGGTTTATCCAGGGTTATTGGGAAGGACCCTTTTTGGCCTATTTTGGGGAAAATTTTGGTCAATTGGGAACCAAAATTAGAGGGGTAAGTTAACATTTTTGGGAATTCTGCATGTTTTTGAAATAATTTCCATTGGGAATGGGTCCTTTTACCGGACCCTGCTGAATGGTAGAAAAATCCATGCAAAATTAATGTGTATGTGGGCTTCTCTACAGCAAATTGAAATATATAGCCTTCTGATTTGAGGTGAATTATATCCTTTTATTTGACTTTGCCTCAGGATGTTGGAATGATGCATGGGCTGAATTTTGAAATTCACATAGATTGGTAATGAGAAAATTGATATGGTAAAACCAAAAAAGTTGGTTGCTGCAGAAAATATATAGATACATGTATGTTTTACATATTTGTTGTTAAAGGATACCAAAAGTATTTTGTTTATGATGTCAGAATTCTGTATTCAAAATGTAGCAAATTAATTTCTAAATATACTTTTTTTCAAACTGAAATTCTATTACCTTGTGCAGATGATGGATTATTAGTATGAAAAATTGAAAGATTTGACAGGCGTATCTTTCTTTCTTTGAAATAGTATTTACTATTAAATAATGTCCGGCAGACATCATTTCATGGGGGCAGGGCTTTGGAATTCTCATTTCCCGTTTCCTGGGGAAAGTAAAAACACAAGTACCAGTTTCCCATTGGGCAAGTAAATCGCTGGTTCATGGTACGTTCCGGTAGGTTGTTTCATTGTTTGATGAAGTCTGTGATTGGACGAATCTAAATTTTAGAAACTGGTTCCCTGAAAGTTTACTTGTTTTTTTCTCAAGTATTACCAGTAAACCAAAATGAAAAGTTTCGAACTTTGACAACGATAAATATTCAAAGTTTTGCAGACTTTTAGAAGAAATTAAAAACGGTAAAGTGAATTATGGTGTGGGAAAGTAAAATTTTAATACTTTCCCATGGGCAAGATAATTTTTAAAAAAATTCCGAAGCCCTGGGGGACATTATTAAATCATACAGTAACTGTATTCTTGTTTTGTATGAGATACAATTTTTTCTTGCATTTTTACAGGTTACTTTCGATGCAGAAATGGTCATGGTATACAGAATAAGTTTAAGTGTGATGGCCATAATGATTGTGGTGATTTTTCAGATGAACAGGATTGTGGTTCGTATTTGATATACAAGTATTTGCCATATAATTTGAAAACTAAAATATCTTGAGAAAAAGGTTGAATTGCAAAGATTATCAGATAATTCAGGGGAAAAAATTGATGTGAATAAGAAGAGAAATTAAAATATCATAGTTCTGTATTTGGCACGATTGTTAATCTTTGAATCATGGTCTGCTGTTTGCCGTCCAGATATTTCCATAAGGCAGTGGTCTCCACAGAAATTTCTAATAGCATCACATTTTACGTACTTTCCTATTTGTAGATACCGCTTAGGATCGCGTTGGGGAAATGTACACATACAAGTGCCTTGCATATTTATTTGGGAATGATGTATTTTTGGCCGGGTTGCACAGAGTGCAAATCCGGGTTATAGTATGGTGAATGTCGGGCGGTCGGCGGGCGGGCGGCGGCGGGCGGCGGCGGGCGGCGGCGGCGGGGGGCGGGCAGGGAAAATGGGTACCTATTTTGTGAAATCAACTCCTCCTACAGTTTTTCACCCACATCCTTGAAACTTCATAGAATGTTTCTATATATATTGAAGATGTGCACCTCACTTTATGGAATTATTTCCGGAATTATTTCCCATTTTTCCAAACTTTGGAACTTAGTCGTTTTTTATTGACATCTTCAATAGAGGGTACCTATTTTGTGAAATCAACTCCTCCTACAGTTTTTCACCCACATGATTGAAACTTCATAGAATGTTTCTATATATATTGAAGATGTGCACCTCTTTTTATGGAATTATTTCAGGAATTATTTCCCATTTTTCCAAACTTTGGAACTTAATCGTTTTTTATTGACATCTTCAATAGAGGGTACCTATTTTGTGAAATCAACTCCTCCTACAGTTTTTCACCCACATCCTTGAAACTTCATAGAATGTTTCTATATATATTGAAGATGTGCACCTCACTTTATGGAATTATTTCAGGAATTATTTCCCATTTTTCCAAACTTTGGAACTTAGTCGTTTTTTATTGACATCTTCAATAGAGGGTACCTATTTTGTGAAATCAACTCCTCCTACAGTTTTTCACCCACATCCTTGAAACTTCATAGAATGTTTCTATATATATTGTTATAGATGGGTATTACCAATAATGATAAAGAAACAACACAGTTAATATTTCAAAATTTATTTGGGATCAATATCTGTAAACCTGAAAAATTACTTGGCTGATTTTTATGCACTAAGACAGCTTTGGCAAACTTCAATTATGGGGATCAATTTGAATATTTTCATAACTTGTACCGTTTTTAACAGTTATCATGACACATAACATAATATCTTTCATATTGATAAAGTTCTGATCAGCGGTAAAGTTCAACTGTCAGTGAACAGGCACTTCGATCACGATTTTCACGGGTCTACCTTAATTTCACTCTCTCATGGGGTAAGGGATTTATAAAACATGTTTGTGGTTACCTATTCATTCATTCAGAACGTTATTTGACTCATCGTTGGGGTAGTATTCCCTTTAAATTCCATCGTGGCAAGTGCTTGTTTACATACTAGAAGTCACCATTCCGATGAATGGTCACTTCCGGGAAACGGTACTTTCTCTATAAAGTTATAATAATACATAAAGTATTGTGGAGATATGATCAAATTACTTGCTGGCCTTCCTTTTATATGTTTAGGGTACTAAATAATAGGATATAGTTATGATAATTACGTTTTCGTCAAGCGGCGTTAGGGAACTATTTTCTGTTTTCAATGACGTCATATAGAAACCTGAGTGATTAGGCTACGAGTGTGGAATTTTCCTGTTTATAATAAATATGTCACTTTTCTTTTGGAAATAAGGGCAAACTTTCGCAGATTTATGGATTTATAACTGCATTTTGTGCCATGAGCCAGAGTTTTCGTTAGCATTTCTAAGTTATAGTAGATTTTCAGTTCTGTGAGTCGCGCATGTATCTCACCGTCAAGTATAAATACAGCGTCGCACTAGCAGTTCTGCATATCGTATCTGGCTGTCAAGCTGAACAGAACGTCAAAATAAACAAACCTTCGAAACAACAAATCTAAATAGGTACAGGATGCATTTCGATACAAAGCTATTTTACCTTAAGCTATGCGATAGCTTTTCAAGTTCTTCTATTTTAAGCTACTATTAATCTTTGAACATCTTTCGGAATATTGAACCAAAACCTTACTCAAAGACTTTCAGGAACCAAATACCATTTTACAAATATTCCCGCTTACGCTGGTCTTCAACGGGAAGTCGCTTCATATCAGACAAGATGCGGAACCAGTTCAATGTTTACAATTTCTAATAGTAGTTTTCGGCAAGTATGACAATTATTAAAGATGTATAGATACGGTATCCCACCACGTTGACAACCTTATATATTCGTAATTTCATGAAATAAGTATATTTCATTTTCTCATTATTGAATTAGTAAGATTGATATGATAAAGTCTTGCAAATATCTATATTAAGTTACATATGGGGTTCGGAAGGCCAGCATCTTACTCTTTTAATTTATACTAACTATGTTATTGCGGTTATATGAGTCATTTATTGGGATAAATACATACTGGAAGAGAATAAAAGTCATTCTTTTACGCTGGATTCATTTATATATGATTATGCTGGAGTCAACCAACTACGCTTAAAACAAGACTTATCTACAGGAACACTATCGATAATCAACATTGAAATAAAAGTACACACGACCCCTACTCGCCCCGCCTGTTACAAACTGGTGTCAGGTGTGGGATGTTATAGTTCTAAATGACATCCAGGATACGGACCTCACGTACCTCTTTCAATTTTTTAATATAGACCTATAGAAAAATTGTATACATGTATATTCTGAAATAAAATTTAAGTACTTTGAACGAGCAGAGGAACTTGATGTGGTGGATTTTAACATTATAATATACTCATCTTTATTTAGAATAAGAAATAACTATATTACACGGGGAATGGCAGAATCACCAGATATAGAAGTTAGATTTAAGGATCAGGATTGTCCAAAAGACCCTTGCCCTATGGGTGACGACGACGCAATTAATTTTGATGATGCAAACGAGACACTAGAGGAACCAAGGATAAATAGACACGCACATGGGGACGGAAATGTAAGAAATCAAAGAATACCAGATTTTAGGGCACGTGGATCATCGTACGGGGGGATGCAAAATGATAATAACGGGATTTTTCTAGCTGAGCAAGCACATGCTATAACTATTAAACCAGAAGCATACGATGGAGGGGAGGACTGGGAGGAATATATTTCACACTTTGAAGTGTGTGCTGAGCTTGGAAGATGGCGTGAAGCCGACAAGGTCCTTGCATTAGCGGCCGCGTTAAGAGGTCCGGCAAGGACATTTTATATTAGTCTTGGACAGGCAGAAAAGCGCAACTACGCAATCCTTGTACAAAAGTTGGGACTCCGATTTGGCAGTAGCAGACAACAAAATAGATGGCTTTCTAGACTTGAAATGAGGAAAAGGAAACCAGGAGAATCAGTAGCAGCATTAGCAGACGATCTTCGCCAAATGGCTCAGAGGGCATATACGGACTTGGACGCAAGAGCACAGGAAGTTCTGGCACTAAATCAGTTATATAAAAGCGTAACCCCAGAAGTGAAATATCACTGTACAAACCAAGAGTGCCACACTGTCGCAGAAGCTGTCGATGTTATTGAACGGTACGAAGCCATCATTGGGGACAGTACGGAAAAGAGGAAACTAAGTGTCAGAATGACCACAGGAGCTGGGGAAACTGACGATTTTAGACAGGGAACCATACGCCAAACCCAAGATGCATTAGAAGGATTGACAAGAAGGATAAGGCAGTTGGAAACAGATAAATCCAGCAAAACTTACAACAATATAGAAGGCAATAATGATAACAGGAAAAGACAAGGAAGGAATACCGGAAATATTTTAAAGAAAGAAATAAGATGCTATATATGTAACAATCCACACCATTTGTGTAGAAACTGTCCGTATTATCTGAGATATAAACAAGAAGACAGACAACAAAACAATCTGAACAGAAACAGGATATCAGAAAACCAGGCTAACAGAACAAGATCAGCAAATAACCAGGGAAACTTCAGAAGCCCATTGGCTCAGTAGACCGGGAGTCAGTGGGAAGTTTACGGTCGTCAAATTTTAGGATGGGACAAGTTGGTAACACTTGTGGAAAATGGGATAACGGTTTTTATACTAGAGGGTATATTTTTAATTTTCCTTTACAAATTTTAATAGACAATGGGTCTACCTCTTCCCTTTTGAGTTATGATATTTATTTACATTTATCCAAAATTGTAAAGGATATTTTCTTGAAACCTAGTTCATGCAAACTTTATGACGTGAATGGAAACCCTCTTCATATGCATGGGAGTTTACTACAGAATTTAAACATTGGAGATGTGGATTACGAAGTAGACTTCTTAGTTTGTAATATTAAGCAGGATGCTATATTAGGTCAAGATTTTATGTTGAAATATGTTGACAAAATTGATTATAAAAGACAAATTATGACAGCAAAGGATACTGACATACAATGCTGGATAGGGGGTGAAGCTGA
Organism: Mytilisepta virgata; assembly: GCA_028015205.1. Taxonomy (NCBI): domain Eukaryota; kingdom Metazoa; phylum Mollusca; class Bivalvia; order Mytilida; family Mytilidae; genus Mytilisepta; species Mytilisepta virgata. The sequence continues at coordinate 77,652,634 of CM051521.1, forward strand.
GATGTTTTGTAGAGTCCTTTCCAAAGATACAGTCACTGTACCAGGGAAGTCAAAAATGTTCATTCCGGTTATTTTGAACAACCAGGAGCACTTAGCAAAATTCGGATTGGTGGATTTGAATGAGAACCAAGAAAGGGACAAAGGCGCATACCTTACTAGAGGAGTATTGGAAACACATAGACCAGATACCAAAGTACAAATCGTAAATTTTACAGATGATCCAGTAACCATTTATACAAATGAGGAAATTGGAACCTGCGAGTCCTATTATGAACAAGAGGCTCCCTGTATAGCAGCATGTAATAATATCCAAATTCTGATGGAGGCCAACTCTACTGAGGATCTGCCAAGCCATTTAACGGACTTATATGAGAGGAGTAGTGTACATTTGCAGGAAGACGAAAAATTGAAATTACGGAAACTTCTTAATAAATACCAGGATGCCTTTGCGAAATCAGTTGACGATCTAGGCCAAACAGACAGAGTTCACCACAGGATTAACACTGGAACAGCAAATCCTATAAGACAGTCACCAAGGAGACTACCTCTAGGAAAACGGGAAATTGAAAAGGCTGAAATTCAGAAAATGTTAGATAGAGGAGTCATCGAGCCATCAAAAAGTCCTTGGTCATCACCAGTCGTACTTGTTACCAAGAAAGATGGATCAACACGCTTTTGTGTGGACTACAGGGCACTCAATCAAGTGATGATAAAGGATGCCTATCCACTCCCGAGGGTGGATGAGTGCTTGGACTCACTTTCTGGTGGAAAATGGTTTGGTTGTTTGGACCTCAATCAAGGTTTTTTTCAAGTTGCTCTTCATCCTGATGATAAAGAAAAAACAGCGTTTTCAACAAGTCAAGGTCTTTTCCAGTTTAGGGTTACTCCATTCGGATTAGCAAATAGTCCCTCAACATTTGAGAGACTTATGGAGGATGTACTGCGTGGTCTTCAGTGGGAAGAATGTCTCCTTTACATGGATGATATCATTATACCAGGTTCTACAGTAGAAGAAAGCCTGCTTAGATTAGAACGTGTCTTTGCTCGGCTCAGGGAAGCAAATCTTAAGCTAAAGCCTTCAAAATGCATTTTATTTCAGAAAACAGTAAAATTTTTGGGCCATGTTGTCTCAGAAGAAGGAATACAAACTGACCCTGAGAAAATAGAAGCCGTCCAATGCTGGCCAACTCCCAGAAACGCAAAAGAAGTAAAGTCATTTCTAGGATTATGCTCATACTACAGGAAATTCGTAAAAGGCTTTGCAGAAATTGCAAGACCATTACATAAGAATTGCCAGAAAGGACCAAAATTTGCTTGGACCACTGAATGTCAAAACGCATTCGAAAAACTTAAACAGGCAATGACGACACCTCCGGTATTAATTTACCCAATATCAGGGAAACGCTTTATTTTGGATACGGATGCCAGTGACCATGCAGTTGGAGCAGTACTCTCACAAGAAATTGAAGGGAAGGAACATGTTATAGCTTATATGAGCAAGGCTTTAAACCAGCATGAGACGTCATATTGTACCACTAGAAAGGAATTGTTAGCGGTAATCACCGCACTTAAGAATTTTCACTCTTACCTCTATGGACAAGACGTCCTAGTACGTACAGACAATGCAGCTGTAAGCTGGATGAGAAACCTAAGAAATCCTACAGGACAAATAGCAAGATGGATCCAACAGATGGGAAGTTATAACCTGGAAATTCGCCACCGAGCAGGGAGGAAACATTCCAATGCTGATGCTCTATCAAGAAATCCATGCAAGGCTTGTAGACGACAAGAAGCAATACGGGCTCAAGAAATGGAAATTGAACAGAAGACAGAAGATGCACAAGCACAAGATTCCAACTGCCAGGAATTGGAAAAATTTAATGGAAAAAGCAGTACCGACGAAGCTGATTGGCAAAAGAATGATCAAATAAACCAGGAACTAGAGGGGAACCTTGATGCACACAAGAATCTAAACCATAATGAAGGCCACCAATTAGATACAGGATTTACTAGGGCTGTTACCAGGGGTGGACAAGAAAGGCAGAATGATTTATTCAAAACCACAGACTTCATACTGTTAGACTGGAAACCGAACGAAATCAGATTAGAGCAACTTAATGATCAAAACATTGGGATACTATTAGTGGCAAAAGAAACTGAAATGGACAGGCCAAAATGGGAAACAGTATCTAGTGGAAGCTCAACACTCAAAACACTTTGGAGTCAATGGGACAGACTTGCAGTGCATGGGGGAATTCTTTACAGGAAATTTGAGGACGCAGAAGGACAAGATACTGTATTACAAATGATTGTTCCAGAAGCCAGGAAACAAGAAATTCTGAAAAATCACCATGATCTACCTTCAGCAGCACATCTTGGAGTCGACAAAACCCTGGAAAAAGTAAAACAAACATTCTATTGGCCAAACATGAAAGAATATATAAAGGACTATTGCCGCACTTGTGACAAATGTTTTGCACGAAAGCCGAAGAAAGATACAAACAAGGCACCATTAGGAACCTACATATCTGGGGAACCAATGGAAAGAGTTGCTGTTGACATATTTGGACCACTACCTGTAACCAAACAAGGAAATAGATATATTTTCATAATTTCAGACCTATTTACAAAATGGACAGAAGCTATTGCTGTACCAAATCAGGAAAGTACAACTTTATGTAGGGCATTTGTAGATAATTTTATCACTAAATTTGGAACACCATTGCAGCTACACTCTGATCAAGGCGCAAACTTTCAATCTGAAATATTTAAGGGCATGTGTACTATATTAGGCATAGATAAAACAAGAACAACAAGTTTCAGGCCTCAATCCAATGGTGGAGTTGAGAGATTTAATAGAACTTTGGCATCAATGCTCACAATGTACTGCGAGAAAAATCAGGAACAGTGGGATCTGTATCTGCAACCAGTTATGATGGCTTATCGATCATCAGTACATGCTTCTACTTCAAGGACACCAAATTCTATGCTCTTTGGAAGGGAGGTAACTATGCCACTTCAAGCTGTGATTCCACAGCCAGCTGCTGAAATACGAGAAAACCGGTCGCCAGATGACTATGTTGCACACCTGCAAAATAAATTAAGAGAAAATCATGCATATGCAAGAAAGGCACTCAAAAAGGTCTCTATCTATCAGAAAAAGAGATATGATCTTAATGCAAAGAAACGATACTTTAAAAGGGGGGAAGCTGTTTGGATTTATGATCCAATAAGAAAAAAGGGAATATGCTCGAAACTAACACCAAAATGGAAAGGACCATTTATAATAGAAAAGAAAATAGATGATGTTACTTACCGAGTAAAGAGAAGTGCAAGGCAGGCTTCTTCAGTTTACCATGTAGATCGTTTGGCACTGTACCAGGGGAGGAATGTTCCATCGTGGGCAAGCAAATTTCGAAGAATGATGGACTTGGAGGAAGCGAATAACGACCAGCAATTGGATAAGCCAGTTGGCTAAATGTTGGAGGATAAATTTAAGATCCTCATTGGTACCTGTTCATCTTTTTATTTTCGGGATATACTGCAGTATTCATTTTTATGACAGATCTGTCGGAGAGAGATTTGGGGGTGGTCCGGCCAACCAATCAGCCAAATCAATGAGATACAGGATAGGAGATCCTGACTGACTAAGGAGGAGCCTAGTCAAGTTTATTTTTGGATACAGATGAACAGTTACAGCTATTCTACGGAGTTCCAGTTGTTTTGAGTTAACTATTGTTGGTTTTATTTGCATGATTTGAGTTGAGTTAACTTGCCTACGGATGCTGGCCTTCCATGTACACAATCATAATATGGACGGGGGGAGGATTTAACTTTTTTGTATACAATACAGGGAATTAATAGCAGTATTCCTTGTATTTCAGAATGAGCTCAGTAATTTCATCAAAGTGTTGGATGTGTCCAGAGGCTTTTGAGAAGAAGAAGGACCTGAAAAGCCACGCCATCTCAGAGCACTCGGTGTGCAGAGTAGTATGTCCTTGGTGTGTGGACAGTGAAAGAACCTTTGGTCGGATGTCTGAATTAACAAAGCATAGTAAGAGGAAACACAATGACCTTACCATGGACTTAATAGACGGTGAATTTTTCACGGAGCCAAATGGGTTTTGGTTGTCGAAGAGGCCGGAAGATTATATAAAGATTATCAAGCCATCAGAATGGACAAGCACCATTGCAATAAGAACAAGAGCTGCATTGCTGGGATGGGTTGAGAAAAGTAATAAGGAAGGAGCAGACAAATTTAAGAAGTTCTGGGAGGAAGGATGGAAAAAGGCACTTGGTCATTCTGTTTCAAGTGAGCAGCCTACCAGCACCAGGAAACGGAAGTATAGTCCATCCAGGCCTTTGGTGGATTTGCCAGAGCTCACAGTGGCCCGGATAGAACTTTCGTCAAGGGGAAAAACAGCCTACCTTAGAATGAAAGAATCCTCAGCAGAAATTTGGTTTAAGGTAGAGTTAGTCCATTGGGTCATGGAGGACTCAAGAGCCAAAGACAACTTGGTGAGAAGGATGGGGATCACCAAGGTGGACTACGAGCCTCCCCAAACTTTTGGGACAGAACTGAAGTTGTTGGAATCGAAACACACATTAAACCAGGTGACCAAAGCACTAGGGATTGGAGAAAGGCATGTCAGGAAGCTGTTTAGGGGGAAAGTAACATTCGAAGTAAAATCCAGAAGGACAGCTGAGGAACCAGTAAATGATGAAACCTCGAGTAGATCGGACATAGGAGAGGAGCCTGAGTATGAGATTATGGACTCTATTGGAGCAGTCGATAATATGATTGAAGAGGAACAAACTGAAAAAGAAAAAGAAAAAGAAAGGTCGGAGAATGTCCAAAAAGTTGCATCAAAACAAACCACAAACCAGGCACAAAACAAAGACATGAGCATCAAGAACCAAGAAAAGGGCACTGCAGAAGTTCATCAACCTGCAAGAGGTGAAGTACATCTACCAGAAAAGGAACATCCATCAAAGAGTACTAGGTCAACAACATCAGACAAAGAACAGCATCCCAAAAAGCCAGAAAATAATGAACAAAGTAATACACCACTGAAAGATGATCATTACACGCCTATGCTTAGTGATGTGGAGACAGATGAGGAGGAAAACTCAGGGCAGATCAGAAGTACTAATTTGGACAAAAGGATTGTCCAGTTAAACACAAAGGAGATTACAGTGTATGATATGGAGACAGATGATGGTGATGACATCAAGGACTCACGAGCAGAGAGAGCTGAAGGGTTATTGAAAGCAGGAGGAATGCCCCTATTTCCACCAGGGAGGAGACAGTGGAATGAAGAGAGGATTCAAATATCAAGTAAACCAACACCAATGTTCTGGCCACCTAAAAATTGGAGGGAGTTGACAGCCGATCAGAAGTTGACGGCTTGGCGTTTTGCAGCCATGACCTTGGCGAGAGAACAAGGAGCGGAGACCGTGGTAGAAGAAAGAGATATGTTGGATACATATGCCATGCTTGCCTTGCCGGGTACGGCTGTAGTTAGCCAGCCTGGGGAAGATAAGATAATAAAGGCTCGGTTGGCTAACTACCAAGTTTTAAAGGACATCTGTATGGGAAAATTAACTGGGAAGGAAGCTGATAATTTGGTTACCATGTTTGAAGCAGCCACAAAATCACAAACACCAAACAATCTGATAACTCTTCTAGAATGTATACCTTTACGCTTATCTGGGGATTCGAAGAAGGACAAATGAACATTTAGATTTTAACTGTAAAACAATGTAGTGCATCTGAACATTTACAGTAGATGAAATCGACGACGAGTATATTATGAGAAGACTAAAGATAAAGATAAGAAGACATCACCAAAAAGAGACTTAGAACTGTTTTTATTGTAACATTGTTATTGTTCTATTGTATTTTATTACTAATATTTAATTGCAAATAATATAAAAGAGAATTCGGGAGAATTCTTTTTTTATTGGGTGGGGAAAGTGTTATAGATGGGTATTACCAATAATGATAAAGAAACAACACAGTTAATATTTCAAAATTTATTTGGGATCAATATCTGTAAACCTGAAAAATTACTTGGCTGATTTTTATGCACTAAGACAGCTTTGGCAAACTTCAATTATGGGGATCAATTTGAATATTTTCATAACTTGTACCGTTTTTAACAGTTATCATGACACATAACATAATATCTTTCATATTGATAAAGTTCTGATCAGCGGTAAAGTTCAACTGTCAGTGAACAGGCACTTCGATCACGATTTTCACGGGTCTACCTTAATTTCACTCTCTCATGGGGTAAGGGATTTATAAAACATGTTTGTGGTTACCTATTCATTCATTCAGAACGTTATTTGACTCATCGTTGGGGTAGTATTCCCTTTAAATTCCATCGTGGCAAGTGCTTGTTTACATACTAGAAGTCACCATTCCGATGAATGGTCACTTCCGGGAAACGGTACTTTCTCTATAAAGTTATAATAATACATAAAGTATTGTGGAGATATGATCAAATTACTTGCTGGCCTTCCTTTTATATGTTTAGGGTACTAAATAATAGGATATAGTTATGATAATTACGTTTTCGTCAAGCGGCGTTAGGGAACTATTTTCTGTTTTCAATGACGTCATATAGAAACCTGAGTGATTAGGCTACGAGTGTGGAATTTTCCTGTTTATAATAAATATGTCACTTTTCTTTTGGAAATAAGGGCAAACTTTCGCAGATTTATGGATTTATAACTGCATTTTGTGCCATGAGCCAGAGTTTTCGTTAGCATTTCTAAGTTATAGTAGATTTTCAGTTCTGTGAGTCGCGCATGTATCTCACCGTCAAGTATAAATACAGCGTCGGACTAGCAGTTCTGCATATCGTATCTGGCTGTCAAGCTGAACAGAACGTCAAAATAAACAAACCTTCGAAACAACAAATCTAAATAGGTACAGGATGCATTTCGATACAAAGCTATTTTACCTTAAGCTATGCGATAGCTTTTCAAGTTCTTCTATTTTAAGCTACTATTAATCTTTGAACATCTTTCGGAATATTGAACCAAAACCTTACTCAAAGACTTTCAGGAACCAAATACCATTTTACAAATATTCCCGCTTACGCTGGTCTTCAACGGGAAGTCGCTTCATATCAGACAAGATGCGGAACCAGTTCAATGTTTACAATTTCTAATAGTAGTTTTCGGCAAATATGACAATTATTAAAGATGTATAGATACGGTATCCCACCACGTTGACAACCTTATATATTCGTAATTTCATGAAATAAGTATATTTCATTTTCTCATTATTGAATTAGTAAGATTGATATGATAAAGTCTTGCAAATATCTATATTAAGTTACATATGGGGTTCGGAAGGCCAGCATCTTACTCTTTTAATTTATACTAACTATGTTATTGCGGTTATATGAGTCATTTATTGGGATAAATACATACTGGAAGAGAATAAAAGTCATTCTTTTACGCTGGATTCATTTATATATGATTATGCTGGAGTCAACCAACTACGCTTAAAACAAGACTTATCTACAGGAACACTATCGATAATCAACATTGAAATAAAAGTACACACGACCCCTACTCGCCCCGCCTGTTACAATATTGAAGATGTGCACATCACTTTATGGAGTTATTTCAGGAATTATTTCCCATTTTTCCAAACTTTGGAACTTAGTTGTTTTTTTATTGACATCTTCAATAGAGGGTACCTATTTTGTGAAATCAACTCCTCCTACAGTTTTTCACCCACATCCTTGAAACTTCATAGAATGTTTCTATATATATTGAAGATGTGCACCTCACTTTATGGAGTTATTTCAGGAATTATTTCCCATTTTTCCAAACTTTGGAACTTAGTTGTTTTTTTATTGACATCTTCAATAGAGGGTACCTATTTTGTGAAATCAACTCCTCCTACAGTTTTTCACCCACATGATTGAAACTTCATAGAATGTTTCTATATATATTGAAGATGTGCACCTCTTTTTATGGAATTATTTCAGGAATTATTTCCCATTTTTCCAAACTTTGGAACTTAGTCGTTTTTTATTGACATCTTCAATAGAGGGTACCTATTTTGTGAAATCAACTCCTCCTACAGTTTTTCACCCACATCCTTGAAACTTCATAGAATGTTTCTATATATATTGAAGATGTGCACCTCACTTTATGGAGTTATTTCAGGAATTATTTCCCATTTTTCCAAACTTTGGAACTTAGTTGTTTTTTTATTGACATCTTCAATAGAGGGGACCTATTTTGTGAAATCAACTCCTCCTACAGTTTTTCACCCACATGATTGAAACTTCATAGAATGTTTCTATATATATTGAAGATATGCACCTCACTTTATGGAATTATTTCAAGAATTATTTCCCATTTTTCCAAACTTTGGAACTTAGTCGTTTTTTATTGACATCTTCAATAGAGGGTACCTATTTTGCGAAATCAACTCCTCCTACAGTTTTTCACCCACATCATTGAAACTTCACAGAATCTTTTAATACATATTGAAGATGTGCATCCCACTTTATGGAATTATTTCAGGAATTATTTCCCATTTTACCAAACAAGTGTTTATCAACATGTAATCAAATCAAATATTGCTTACTTCACCTATTTCTAATTAAATTGATGGCTGCCTCTGTGCTCGTACACCAACATACAATCAGTCTGATTTTGTCTATATAAATATTCATGACTGCCAATGTGCAATATGATCTTGTAATCACCTTTGTCACCACTACAATAAACACCCAGCAACCCGGCCATTTGTGTCTTTGACCCATTTTTATATTTATATGTTATAATATATTAAATGCATTAATTTGTTCTATCTTTTCTTGTTTTTATTAAATAAAAATAAAGAAATATTTATACATGATTTTTTAAAATGTCATAATGTCTGCCCATTATCTACATCTACCAAATAGCGACCACTTTCAACTTACTGAAGATTACATGCATGTCACAGGAGCCAGACATAGATTAATAAATTGACAATTTGAAAATATAACCAAAAAGACTTCTGAACAAAAAAAAATTGTACAGAAAAAAACATACTCAGAATGTATGAATAATATTGATATTTAGATATTGCCGCTTATAATCTTCATGTACATGTAATTGGAGTGAAAAGTCTTTGAGTAAATCATACATGTATATCATGAGTGAATCTACATAATAAGTTTTGGCAGCTGGTTTGGAAAGATTGAATTGTCCCAAATCTGTTATTTTTCTGCACATCGTCACTCATTCGCATAGAGATCTCTTCATTCAATAATTTCTCCTGTATTAGTTGGAAGATTATATTTTGGCAGCCTTTTGGTTGGCATTGGAATAACCAATTTTATTTTTCATTCATTATTGGCTAGTAGGTTTCGTATTAGACAGTCTGTCTTTTTTACGTTTTGCATTTTCCCGGTGCTAAAAGGGCCCATGAAGAACACTGCATAAGGTTTCTATGTTCTATATAGTACCATAATTTGGCCACTGGTTCAACAGTTATAAAGTTTCAAATCTTTAAACAGCTTTAACTATACTTTGAACATTTTCTCCATTTGTAATAGAAATTTTAATACTGAACCAAAATAAAATTTGGAAACATGAAATTTCAATACTGAGTTAGTTTTTGTACAAAAGATGATATGGACATTAAATTATGAAGTTGGCTTTATTCCATGTAACAGTCTAGCATGATTTGTCTCCCAAAATTCAACCGGGGATCAAACTCGGAACCCTTTGAACACTAGTCCACTGCTTTAGCAACTGAACTAAAGGAATACTCCACTAGTGCAGGGTGGCCATAAAACTGTTTCTGTTATATAACTTCTGTTGTGCAGGAAGGAAGCCCCCTTACACTCCCCCCTCTCAAGAGTCATCATCCTATGATGACAATACATGTATACAACTTCAACAAATTTGCTAACTAGGCCTTTTTGACAACCATGGGGCTCTATCTCCAAAATTAACTACCACACCAACTGGGGATTGAACCTGGAACCTTTGGCACAGTAGTCCACTTCTCTACCTACTGAGCTAAAGGACTATTCCACTAGCACAGCTAATGGAGTGTGGTGATAAACCTATTACTGAACTTTAACTTCTATCATAAATGGGGGAAGCCCCGATACATATGGAACAAAACTGGAGATTTTAATTTAGAAATGACAAATGACTGAAAGATTTAATTTCATGGAATTTTAGCGGAAAATTTTATTATGTTAACGCCACATTTAAAAATATTTTTGATTCCCCTCTCCTGACCCTACATTTCAGTGGAGGGTAGGTAGGTAGGTCAAAAGATTTTTTTTCTGTTCAACATAATTTTATTGTCTCCCGCTGCAACCCGACAGTGGGAACTGGGAATGGTCTCCATCCGTGATTTGACAAATTTGATGGGAGTTATGGGACTTAACTTTTTTCTGCATTCATTACTATAGGAACACTTTGTCAGAGGAACTCCTCTGAGACCGCTGATGGGATTTCGTTAAAATTTTGTAAGCCTGTTAGTCACCATATGTACTTGATTCTGCCGCAACTCCATTTTGATTTGACAAATTTTATGGGAGTTATGGGACTTTAACTTTTTTCTGCATTTGACACTGTAGGAACACTTTGTCAGCGCAACTCCTCTGAGACCGCTGATCGGATTTCGTTCAAATTTTGTAGGATTGTTAGTCACCACATGTACTATGGGAGTTATGGGACAATGTGCCCCCAGGTATCCAAACCTAACTTTCAATTTTTAGTTTAATCTTATCTTTTTGAAACTGATTTGCATTTAATCATGTACACCTGTTGTGTTGGCACATCTTTATGACACTTTTACACCATCAGAATAGGGTGAAGGGTGTTTTTTGCCGATTTTGATAAATATACTGCCCTCGTGTCAAGGTTGGGTGCCCCCAATATTATCTTTTTTAATCATTGAGTGCCTTCAAAATACGAAATTTATCATGCCTTCACAAATTTCTGGGGAAAGCACTAATCCATACCATGCCATCATTTCAATAATACACATTTTGTATATTTTGTGGGGCTTCGACTTTTCTCTGCGGTGTGGGATATATGACTTTTCTCTGCGGTGGGGGACATATGGCTACCAATCCAAACAAATACCCAATTAGAACAGATAATTTCTAAATCAATTACCATTTGTATCATTTATAATTCCAATACTACTAGTCTAGCTGATGTGAGATAATTTTATTTAAGTGTAGCTGATGTGAGATAATCTTTTAAATTTTTGTGTCTTTTATATGCAATAATAGGCAGTCTATTGCTCTCTTCATCATTTTGGATATAATTCCAATGTTTTATAATGGCCCTTAAATTCCTAATTGCCGAAGAGTCGGGTTATATTTTGTTGTAAATACAGGTGCGTGTTTATCTTCGATTTGGTTTTGTATTGAATTGTTCTTTCTCTGGAAATTTTAAGTTTTTCGCACATTAAATGTTCAATTTTGCATGGTGTATAACCCCTGTTGATTAGATTCATAACAAATATTTCAACTTGAGGTATGAGGTCTTATTGTTGGTTAGTCTAATAAATCTAGTTACTTCTCCAAACATAAATCCTTTAAACATGGAAGAGGGATGTGCTGATGATCTATGTAAGTAATGAAAGTTCCATAGGTTTTCTCTACAACTTTAAATCTAAAGTACATGTATGTGTATTTCAAATACCAAGCTATGGTGATGTCTTATATTTTAAATGTAAACTTTAATAATGAATGAAGAGTATTCGCTATTTAAATAAAAATGATCTCATTTCTCTATTACCATTAGAAGTAATGAAACCGTCATCTCGATATACGTACAGCAAGATTATTTTGTCTGAATGTATATACAATTCAATTATCATGAAATGACGTAAATCAGTAAGACTGGGAGAGATTGGAGTACCCATTTGTACCCTTTTTTTGTCCCCCGCCGCAACGCGATGCGGGGGATATGGTAATGCCGGGTGTCCGTCCGTCCGTCTGTCCACATTGTAGGCGCTCTAGCAAATTTATTTCTCGACCGATTTGGATAATATTTATACAGTAGCTTTAACTCAATGATACTTTAAGGGAGTTCGAAGATGAGTCATGTCGAAATATTTTTGTAGGAGTTATGCCCCTTAATAACTTAGAAAATTGACAAAATTTTCATGTAAGCGCTCTAGCAAATTTATTTCTTGACCGATTTGGATAATATTTATACAGTAGCTTTAACTCAATGATACCTCAAGGGAGTTCGAAGATGAGTCATGTCGAATTATTTTTGTAGGAGTTATGCCCCTTAATAACTTTGAAAATTGACAAAATGTTCATCTAAGTGTTCTAGAAAATTTATATTCTCCTTGCATTGGAATAATATTTATACACTTGGACCTAAAGGGAGGTTTTATACATAAACTCCTATTGAAACTTATAAAATTGAAAAATACTGTCTTTAAGAGTTTGTTAGGCGGAATACTTTTGATCAAAGCATTTCTGTTTATTGAAAAGGAGTAAATGTACATTTGTATAAATTCTCAATACACATGGTAAAATAAGATTTCAACACTATACCCATATTGTATAAATGTCTTCATACCACTCATTAACTTGTAAAAAACTTTAACAATAACCACAAATTGTTTGTCCTTCTATTCTCTCTCTTTGAGAAAATTTTGTTATGTTTCACTTGTCCAAGGGTTTCTGATGCTCTAGCGGCGGGGGACTTCGGAATGCTGTTCGATTTTTTGTCTATACATAAGATACTATTCAATTCTAATTCATTGTTCTGAAGAATAAAATTAATTATGTCAAGCATAATTTTCTTATGTGGTAAAGCTATCTTAATCTGTGTTTCATTAATCTGGGCCATGCTTTGTCAATAGCACTTGTGATTTTCTCGTGTTTCTTATTAGTATACGTACTAGTAATGTCAAAAGATGCTAAAATAACATCTTTAGGCAGTGTCAGGTATTCAATTTTATTGATAATAGACGTAGTATCTATTGTATATGTCCATTGATTGGATAGAATAGACTAGAAAATATAGTCTATAAAGTGTCTGGCCAAGGACTTCCGTGCCATGAAACTTTCTTGATTTTAGATCGATTCCATTGAAAAATAAAAAACTTCCCGTTACAATAAAGCACAAATCTGATCCGGGATTGACTCCGAAATCGATCTGGAAGTAAAAAAAAAAATGTTACAAAAAATACAGAATAAAAACTTTTGAGTCGGCATGGTTTTCACTGAGTCGATCGGGTGAGTGGAAACAAACAATATTTTTATTTTGCCCTAATTTTAAGTCTTTCTTTTCAGATACAAAATGTAGATATATGGTAGATGCTACATATACCACAGGTGGTACAAAACCTTCTGGTATCATAGCTAATAGTAATACTTTCTATGCTAATTCAAAGACGTGTGATTGGTTTATTGTTACAAACATTGGTACAACTATTAAAGTTCTGGTAATTGTTATAATAAATAGTTTTCTTATGCTTATCTTACCATTTTGGAAAACACCTTATTTATAAACAACAAAATTAATAACAGGAAAGGTCAACAACGACATACCAATCAATCAAAGCCACCAATCAGATACTGAGACTGAACCTCAGGACAAAAAAGAAATATAAAACATTAACTATGAATGCAAAAATATTTAATACTAAATAGTTATGGCACTTAATATGCGTATTTATAAAACTAACTTGTTTTCCATATATTCCTACGAAAAAAATGGGATTTATTAACATTTGTTCATTAGACATATCACAGAAAACAGAAATATAATCATAACATTATCTGTATATATAATTTTCAGATGTTTGACTACATTATAATTTCTAGTCTTGTCTCCTTTTGTCTGCTTTTATGAAGATATTTTAAAACATCTTGAAAATTTGGATACATTGACCCAGATGCCCTGAAAAGCTTGATGTCTGCTTTCAGTACTATGTATAAGACTCATTCTACAAATGTATCTTTAAGTTTTCAGAGTTATAAATGTAGATGTATATAGATGTAAATAACGACAAGAACAATATTAAAAAAAAATTATGGCTACGAAGAACAATAAATTCTTTGATACAAATTTCGATGCACAATATGTGCATGTTTTGTCAATTTACAACTTATCAGTTATGCTTCAGGCCTAATATGTTGAAAACCAAAACAATAATCCAAACAGTTGAAGAGAAAAGTCAGAAATAGCAAAATGACCAAAAGGGGTCTAGCCAAAACCATCTAAGGACAGACCTATGCACGAGGGAGATACTCCTTAGTTTTCACAAATTTTACAATTTTGTAACTAAATTTTAAAAATCAGTTTCGGGCTTGTATCAAAATACTAGCAACTGAGCTGGGGATACCTTCTGCGACTTGGAATCCACAAGCAGTGGCATCGACTCAGTGGTTAAAAATAAAATTCTTTGATACCAAAAGAGTCTTGTAAGAAAAAGTTGCCTGAAATAAAAGTAGTGTTATACAATTTTCAGTAAATTAGGAGATAGGCAGAATGGATAAAAGAAAGTTTACTAAATACCTTTCATATGAAATCGGTAAATGAGCAATCCAGCAATTTTCAACACATATTTATGGAAGGATGTGCCCCTATTTCACAGAAACAAACAGAATAATGGCAGTATAACTATGTAATTGGAACTTTAATATGTCTATAAATTTCTAGGTTACATCATTTAACACAGAAAAGAATGCAGACACAATGGAATTTAGAACTGGTGGATTAGAAGGAGAAATACTTCTGGAAGAACTCACGGGGAATGTACAAACACCAAAAACTTATTATTCTTCTGATAATGTCTTCATAGTGAAATTAAGAACAGACAGTACTGTTCTAAAATCTGGCTTTAGCATATCATGGACAACTGGTTTGTAACTCAAATTTTAGGATCAGATAATATTTTTTCTTGATACAAAGGTGTGTGATAGTGTAATAGAAATGTTGTGTTATGAGTAATAACAAATAAGAAATTTCTTTAATATACATACTTACATGTTTTTCTGATCAAAGTTTTAAAGTGAATAAAATATTTATGTAGATGATAAAATTTCTTAACTACAAGTTGATTTGTGTACAGTCACTAAACATCAAGTATTGAGATCATGCATAAAATGTAGGTCAGGGTGATCCAATTTATATAGGGACATTCATTATTTTCCAAGACACATCCACTGGTGAAATATTATACCTATATGAGTTAGTGTCTTAGAACTGGGTCTTAACACAAAACTTAACCAGAGGCACTCATGCATAAATTGTAGGTCACGCTGATCCTATTTATATAAGGACCTTCGTTATTTTCCAGAATGCATCCACTGTGAAATATACCTATATGACTTGCAGTGTCTTAGATCTGTACCTTTATAAGGTGGGATGGATGGACGAACCAAACGCTATATCCCCTTCCCAACTGCTTTGGTCGATGGGATAATAAGGCTATGACACATTTCTATAATGTTTATACTCAGTCCTCAACACTGTTTCTTATTATCCCCATGACCAAAGAAGTTGGGTAGGGGATATAGCATTTGGTTCATACGTCCCACTTTATAAAGGTCCAGATTAAGGCATTAAGTCATATAGGTATAATATTTCACCAGTGGATTCGTCTCAGAAAATAACAAAGGTCTGTATAAAATTGGATGCTCAATCATTTCGTGAAAGAGGTAGTCACAAGAAATTAAAAAAAAAATCAAATAGTAGTAAAATTGGAAAAAAACGGTTACTGGGTATACTACTGCAGAAGACAAAAATCAATTTCCTGAACTTCCAAATCAGATAATTGCTTTTGATCAATTAATTATAATTTTATCTTCAGATGTATCGGAAATTTCCAATGAAATGACAGAGTTAACAGCCACAAGTAGTAGCAAAGATCTAAAGTCTCCTTTCTATGATACTGGATATCTACCTCATGAAAAAGTTCTGGAATGGCAGATCACAGCTGAAACAGAAAGCGTTGTTACACTGCAGGTGTGTAATGAAATTACAAAGGTCCAAACCAATGACAAGTATAGTCTGTACTACTTAAAAAACAGAAAATAGCATAAATGAGGCTTTGCTTGTAACGATGTGGTATGATTCCTTTTTATGTTTTTTGAAAGGCAAATCAAATTCAGGTGAACAAAACTGACTCCTTGGATCAAGTCAGAATTGAAATTACACAAACTTGTTACTTTGTAATTATATATTACATATGATTGTACTAGAAGTTTTTAGTTTTGAACTCCAAAATGCTAGGTTAAAATAGTTTTCTATATGAATTCTGTTTCGGTCTAAATTAAAACAAGTTTGTTTGCTGTAGCCCACTCGACCTTTCAAGTTTGACCTGCCCAAAAATAATGAACTAATTGAACTAAAACTTGAATTTGATGGATGGATGGATGAATTATTGTTTAACGTCCAGTGGCAGCCAGGTGCATATCAGGACGAGAACATGTTGATATGATAATGAATATGATCCCTGCTTTGTACTAGACCGACACGCTAAGTCAGATTTTTAATGTGCTAGCTCATGAGGTAACCTCACTCGGACACATTATACTGACTCCGAGCCGACCAGTCTTTGCTCTTAATCCTAGATGCCGCGTGCTTGGCGGAGAAGCAGCAAATACCAATTTTAATGTCTTTGGTTTGACCTGGCCGGGGATCGAACCCGCGACCTTCCGCACTCGGGGCGAGCACGCTACCACTAGACCACCGAGGCGGTCAAAACTTGAATTTGAAGTTATTATAATGGATAACAAGACAAGTCATAAGAGTTCATTAATTTAATTTTTAAAGATCCATTCTCCTGTTCTTTAAGCCCTTGAACATATGTACAAGCTCATTCAAGTTGTCATCCATTAGAACATTCTTGAATAAGAAAATTTTCATTGTTGCATTTAAGTCATCCTATTTCTTTTGGCTGTTAGAATGTTGGAAATCAAGGAAAAGCTCCTCTACTACCGCAGTTGAATTGTAAGACATTTTCAATCGGAAGGAAAATTTTTGGGAAGGGGGAAAATGTCAAAAAATAACATTGTGAATAGAAACTCGATATTCACGTACATTTACTACCGACACTATCATCGATTGGGAAAATTGTACATCTTATTGGGAATAATTTCAAGCCATTTTTTTACAAATTGGGAAACTTTCAGAGGTAATTAAAGGCAAACAATATCACTGTCTTTCAATGGTTAATCATAAGAAATGTAATGCATCAAAGTTTCGTGGTTAAATCCCTTTTCTCAGCAACTGTAATACCTATGCCAACCATATTTGGTCTAGAGATAGTTCTTAGTGGGTATAAGCCAGACTGAAACCTGGTTTGGGACCTTGACCTCATATTCATGCTTGGGTGACTTTGTCACAGTTTTGTTGTGAAGTACATTTTTCAGAAACTATAATATCTAGACCCACCATATCTGGTCAATAGATAGTTCTTAGTAGTCACATGCAATTCTGATACCTGCCTCTGGACCTTGACCCCAATTTCATGCTTGAATGACTTCTGTTACAATTAAAAAACATGATTTTACCGTGGCAATGTGACATGCCACGCTAGTTTTATCATGGCAGTCCACGCCTAGAAAATCGTGGCGACATCATGGCATGTCGTGGTGGCTGTCGTGGCATGTAGCGTGGCAGTAGATGCATGTCCACGTTGATATTAATTGATAACGTAAGAGTGGTAAAACACTGTGTATCGTAACCGTTATTATGATCAGCCACGTTATTTAGTGGTAGAAATTAACCTGTATTTCAATATATTCATTTTAATTTATCGTGCAATTGTTTTCTCTTTCAAGAAGAAGACTCTCTGTGTAAAATTTTCGTGTCAATAGAATTTACGTCTGAATGTGGATTGCTTTATCGTTTTTTTTTGTCTTAGCATACACTTTACTCCTGTATCGATTTCTTAGATTTATGCAACATAAAATTAATTCCCTTTTGATAACAACTAGACAAGACAAACCCATTCGAAACCATACTGAACACTATAGGATTGTCCAACAACGGGCATGCCATCACTGAATTTTACTTTTGGAAACCACTAATTATCTCTGTAATCTCATAGAGTTTTCCTAAGCTAGATTTTGATTCCTAAAAACTCTGGACAACAATATAAATTTCAGTCTGATTTTTGTTTTTAAATTTGCAATTCCACAACTTCGTATAAAAAATATGCAAGTAGTACAACGATTTACACAAAGCTATATACACAACGATCGAAAGCTGAAAGTAAATATATATATAAACTTTGGAATACATGTACACACCAGTTTTTATTAGCTCACTTGACCCTTCCGTTGTCATCGTCCGTTAACTTTTACAAAAATCTTCTCTGAAACTACAGGGCCAAATTGAACCAAACTTGGCCACAAGCATCATTAGGGTATCTATTCTAAAAAATATGTGTGATGACCCCGCCTGCCAACCAACATGGCTAAAAATAGAACATAGGGGTAAACTGCAGTTTTTGTCTTATATCTCAAAAACTAAAGCAATTAGAGCAAAACTGACGTGGGGTAAAAATGTTCATCAGGTCAAGATCTACCTGTCATGAAATTTTCACACGAATCGGTCAACCCTTTGTTGGGTTATTGCCCCTGAATTGTTGATTTTAAGGAAATTTTGCAGTTTTAGGTTATTATCTTGAATATTATTATAGATAAAGACAAATTGTAAACAGCAAAAATGTTGAACAAAGTAAGATCTACAAATAAATCAACATGACCAAAATCATTGATTGACCCCTTATAGGAGTTTTTGCCCTTTAAAGACGGCATCCAGCGTAAACTTTCCTTTAAAGATCTTTTCCTCTCAAACCACTAGGCCAATTTAGACCAAACTTTGGTGGAATGGTCCTTGGGTGGCCCCCTTCCAAACTTATGTCTGGCATCACCGACTTCCAACCGACTTGGCTGCTGTTACTAAAAATAGAAAAAAAGGGGGTAATTTCAAAAATCTTCTTATATGAAGCTACAAGTCCAGTTGGAACCCAAAGTTGGCAGTAATGGTTCTTAGGAGGTTCTCTTTCAGAAATATGTCCAATTACCCGGACAGTTAACCAAGATGGCCGTCACAGCCGAACTTGATTTAACATAGGGCCCTATGGGAAAATTCATTGAAAAATCTTCTTGTCTTAAACCACTTGACCAGTCGGAACCAGACTTGGCAGCAATGGTCCTTAGATGGTCCTCTTACAGAGATGTGTCCGATGACCCGGACTGTCAACCAAGATGGCCACCACAACCGAACTTAGTTTAACATAGGGCCCTATAGGAAAATTCATTGATTCATTGAAAAATCTTCTTGTCTGAAACCACTTGACATATTGGAGCAGCATTGGTCCTTAGGAGGTCCTTTTTCAGAAATGTGTCTGATTTCGTGGACTGTGAACCAAGATGGCCGCCACAGCAGAACTTAGTTTAACAGAGGACCCTATGGGAAATTCACTCAAAAATCTTCTCGTCTGAAACCACTAAGCCAATTAGAATTAGACTTGGTAGCAATGGTCCTTACATGGTCCTCTTTCAGAACTTTGTGCGATAACACAGACTGTCAACCAAGATGGCTGCCACACCCAAACTTAGTTTAACATAGGGCCCTATGGAAAAATTCATTGAAAAATCTTCTTGTCTGAAACCACTTGACATATTGAAGCTAGACTCGGCAGCATTGGTCCTTAGAGGTCCTCTTTCAGAAATTTATCCGATAACCCGGATTGTCAACCAAGATGGCTGCCACACCGACCTTTGTTAAATATTGGACCCTATAGGAAAAATTCATTTAAAAATCTTCTTGTCTGAAACCGCTTAGCCAGTTGGAACAAGACTTAGCAGAAATGTCCTTAGATGGTTCTCTTTTAGAAATATATCAGATGACCTGGACTGTCAACCAAGATGACTGCCACAGCTGAAATTAGTTTAACATAGAATCCTATAGAAAAACCAGCCAAATTGACTGCAACACTTAAATTTTTAGGTCTGCTCAAGGTGTAAAGTTAAATCCAGGTGAGCGATACAGGCTCTTGAGAGCCTCTAGTTTTTTTTTCCAAACAGATTTTATACTTATTGCTAATGTTAGATAATTATATCACGGTAGACATTTCAATGGCAACCCGAAGATGAATGAGTTTGTTGATAAGTAAATTTTACTTAGACTTTTTAATTTCACTTTTGATGCATTTCATCCGAACGAAAGTATAAAGCGATTTAGATATGTACATGTAGTAGTTTTTTAACAGCATGAAACATAAGTATACAATTTCTTGGGAGACAAATCATCTTTAAAACACTGTTTGCTGAAAAAGAAAGGGTAAACATATTCACTTTTTAGCTCACCTGACCCTTTAAGTGAGCTTTTCTCATCACTTGACGTCTGTCGTCTGTCGTCGTCCGTTAACTTTTACAAAAAACTTCTCTGAAACTACTGGGCCAAATTGAACCAAACTTGACCTAAAGCATCATTAGGGTATCTAGTTTAAAAAATATGACCCCGCCTGCCAACCAACATGATCGACATGGCTAAAAATAGAACGTAGGGGTAAACTGCAGTTTTTGTCTTATATCTCAAAAACTAAAGCAATTAGGGCAAAACTGATATTGGGTAAAAATGTTCATCAGGTCAAGATCTACCTGTCATGAAATTTTCAGACGAATCAGTCAACCTCTTGTTGGGTTATTGCCCCTGAATTGTTAATTTTAAGGAAATTTTGCAGTTTAAGGTTATTATCTTGAATATTATTATAGATAAAGACAAATTGTAAACAGCAAAAATGTTGAACAAAGTAAGATCTACAAATAAGTCAATATGACCGAAATCATTGATTGACCCCTTATAGGAGTTTTTGCCCTTTAAAGACGGCATCCAGCGTAAACTTTCCTTTAAAGATCTTTTCCTCTCAAACCAGTGGGCCAATTGAGACCAAACTATGGTGGAATGGTCCTTGGGTGGCCCCCTTCCAAAATTATGTTTGTCATCCCTGACTTCCAACCGACATGGCTGCTGTTACTAAAAATAGAAAAAAAGTGGGGGTGGGGTGGGGGGGGGGGGGGGGTGGGAGTGACTTTCAAAAATCTTCTTATATGAAACTACAAGTCCAGTTGAAACCAAGGTTGGCAGTAATAGTTCTTAGGAGGTTCTCTTTCAGAAATATGTCCAATGACCCGGACTGTTAACCAAGATGGCCGCCACAACCGAACCTAGTTTAACATAGGGCCCTATGGGAAAATTCATTGAAAAATCTTCTTGTCTTAAACCAGTTCACCAATCGGAACCAGACTTGGCATCAATGGTCATTAGATGGTCCTCTTATAGAGGTGTGTCCAATGACCCGGACTGTCAACCAAGATGGCCGCCACAACCGAACCTAGTTTAACATAGGGCCCTATGGGAAAATTCATTGAAAAATCTTCTTATCTTAAACCACTTGACCAATTGGAACCAGACTTGGCAGCAATGGTCCTTAGATGGTCCTCTTATAGAGGTGTGTCCGATGACCCAGAGTGTCAACCAAGATGGCCGCCACAACAGAACTTGGTTTAACATAGGGCCCTATGGGAAAATTCATTGAAAAATCTTCTTGTCTGAAAACACTAAACCAATTAGAATTAGACTTGGTAGCAATGGTCCTTAGATGGTCCTCTTTCAGAATTTTGTGCGATGACCCAGACTGTCAACCAAGATGGCTGCCACACCGAACTTAGTTAAATATTGGACCCTATAGGAAAATTCATTTAAAAATCTTCTTCTCTGAAACCACTTAGCAGAAATGGTCCTTAGATGGTTCTCTTTTAGAAATGTATCCTTTGACCTGGACTGTCAACCAAGATGACTGCCACAGCGGAAATTAGTTTAACATAGAATCCAGGTGATCGATACAGGCACTTGAGAGCCTCTAGTTAGGGTTATTGCCCCTGAATTGTTATTTTAAGGAAAATCTGCAGTTTTTAGCTCATCTGGCCCAAAGGGCCATGTGAGTTATTGCCATCACTTGGCGTCTGTTGTCGTCGTCGTAAACTTTCCTTTAAAGATTAAAATTTAAATAAAGATCTTTTTGTCTGAAACCACTTGGCAAATTGGGAAAAAACTTGGCAGCAATGGTTCTTAGGTGGTCTTCATTCAGAATTTTTCTGATGACCCGGCCTGTCATCCAAGATGGCTGCCAGAGCCAAACATAGTTTAACATAAAACCTTATGTGAAATTTTCTTAAAGATCTACTTTTCTGAAACCACTTGGCCAATTGGAACAAAACTTTGCAGCAGTGGTCCTTAGGTGGTAATCTTTCAGAATTGTATCCGATGATCCAACCTGTCATCCAAGATGATGGCCAAAACCGCAACAATTTTTAACATATGACCTAAGTAGAAAAATCACTCAAAGATCTTCTTGTTTGAACTTAGTGAGCGAGTTGGAACTTGACAGGCTGCCAGTCCAGGTGAGCGATACAGGCTCGTGGGAGCCTCTAGTTGGTTATTATCTTGAATATTATTATAGATAAAGACAAACTGTAAACAGCAAAAATGTTCGACAAAGTAAGATCTACAAATAAGTCACCATGACCAAAATCATTAATTGACCCCTTATAGGAGTTTTTGCCCTTTAAAGAAACTTTCCTTTACTAATCTTTTCTTCTGAAACCACTGGGCCAATTGGGAATAGTCTTTGGGTTGCCCCTTCCAAAATTATGTCCGGCATCCCAGACTTCCAACTGACATGGCTGCTGTTACTAAAAATAGGAAAAAGGGGAGATGAATTTCAAAAATCTTCTTCTATGAAACTACAAGGCCAATTGGAACCAAACTTAGCAGTAATGGTCCTTAGGAGGTTCTTAATTTTAACCTCTTGGGTTAGTTAATTACTTTCAGTCCTTATCAAGACTTTATTTTGTCTTTCTAAACCATTTAAATTATCTATCTTAATAAATTTGATTGAAACAAGATCAATTTTTAAGTAAATTTTATTGAATTTATTCTACCTGGAAGTTTACTTTTGAAAAGAAATCCGAAACTAGTTTGGAACAGAATTGCATATTCGCGTTTCACAGAGAAATAAATTTTAAAATTTTCAAATGAATAATGTTTTTACAAAACAAATCCTCTTATAATTGTTTATTAGACATTTAAATGTTATAGTTATAATATGTACTAAAAAGACGATGCGATTACAAACATAACATGTGTTGTAAAAATCATTTGGGAGATGCTCCAAATCCAGATCATAAAAATCATTTGTGAGATGTTCATGTGTTGCATATTAGTCAACAATATGGCAGGTCGTTTGAAGTTTGCTACTGTTTTCGTCTTCAACATTAAAACAATTATTAATCTGAAGGTACAAAAAGATAAAGCATGAATGCCAAATGAAATACAATACCGCAAGTATGACCCATTATTTGGATTGCCTATTCTTAAAGTACATTGACCAGGTGGATCATTTGGTAAAAAAATGACAACAATGTGGATGGAAATACGAAAACTATTTTTTCAACGATTTCCCCATTTTCCTAAATAATAGGTAGCCTGGTGCATGTGTAGTGTAACTTTCAGTTAGACGTCACGATTTTTGCATAATGTCTAAATTTTTAAAACGCTATTAAAGTTGTTTTCCCCTTTAAATATGTTTACGAAAATTATACCAATCGAAAGAGCATCATTTGTAGATTGATATCATCTGTTTTTTATTCAACATTTGTACATTAACACTCACCTTCTGAATGTTTAAACTCGGCGATGTTTCCGAAATTTATACGCGGTATGATAGTTGGACAGCGTAAATTTAGAGCGATCTCGAGTTCTGACTAAATTTGCCACATTCGCCCGTTTGTTTAGACATTTAAAATTAACATAATATGAAAGCGCGAATTTTAAGCTTTATTTTCGTATAACTTTCTTGAAGATATTATAGCTTTATCAAATTTTAAAATTTAAAAAACAATTTCATTTAAAATTTTCAATATTTGTTTTATAAAAGTATTTGATGAAAGTTACATGAGTAAAAAATTTAAAACTAGCTCTTTTCAAACAGTAACTAGTCAAAAGATGCGAAACTAAAGCGATACTGACTTTACTCCATTGAAAAAAGGTCACGACCTTCAAAATTTTCTGAAAGTCGATAACGTTCCAGATCAAAATGAATTCGATTTCTGTAGCCGCAGCGCAAATAAATGGCGTGTTTAAATCACTAGAAGACGCCTGTAAACGTGAAAACATAGATAATTTAGCACAGTAATATACGGATAAATGTTTCTTTGCTACAATAAAGAACTTACGGATACCGATAACATGAATGAACTACGTGAACTATTTATAAACAATATGAAAATCAAGTTTCACTTTCGATTTTACGCAATCCTCTGTTGAAGAACTTATATAAAATAAATATAGTTTCCTAACATCAAAGAAACTAGATATTTAAAATAAAACTTCCTAGACATAGTTCAAGAAAAAATAGGAACTTAAATGAAATAAAAGGCAATAGGGGGGATGGGATTTTTTTCACAAAAATAGGTTCCTTTTTTTGTTTTTC
The DNA here is from genome assembly GCA_028015205.1 of Mytilisepta virgata. Lineage (NCBI taxonomy): Eukaryota > Metazoa > Mollusca > Bivalvia > Mytilida > Mytilidae > Mytilisepta > Mytilisepta virgata. Next base: position 77,677,169 of record CM051521.1, read on the forward strand.
AGATAAGAATTATGCTTTCCTGATTAGATATTTAAAATAAAAATACAAGTTCTGCTTGGTAAAAACATTCTTCGAGAGAGAAAAAGTGAACTTAAATGAAATTAAAGACCATTTAATATCCTAACTAGAGGGGTAGGGGATTTTTTTTCTTCGCGAAATTTAGGTTACGTTTTTTATTTTTCAGACATAAATTATGCTTTTGTGATTCAGTTACGAGATATTCTTCGGTACGAACAACAAAATATACAAGAAAATTTACCGGGTCTTCTATAGAAAGTAAACTCAAGAGTAAAGATACCAAGTAAAATAAGTGATTTGATAAGGAAGATAGAAAACAAGTTTGATAAAGCAAATACAGAAGAATTAAAAGAAAAAGTTTTAAGAGAAGTTCTATTGTTGTCAGAAGATTCAACCGTCATAGGAATTCATTGTTCAAAATTCAGAATTTTTTCAAATAATTTGTATACTTTTGTTTGTGGTCAAGTCACTAATGGTGTTGTATATGAACTTGAAAAGTTTCGTAGCTCAAATAATTACACTTTCGCAGAATTAACAAAGTGGGTTCATAATATAATGGGGCTTAAAAGCGAATCCTTTTCAGAACATGCCATGCGTTACTCTGTTAAATGTTTATTAAAAAATCGTTTAGATATGAGTAGAAAAGGCTATAGCTTTTCTGAACAGTTTTTAAATGAAACGTATACATACCCAAAAATGGGTACTAATAAAACAAGCTCAACAGACATATTGGCAGAGGGTTGTGAAAATCCTAGGTGTTCAAAACAGAAAATAAAAACAATAAAGTGCTGTCAACAAATTCAAAATTTAAATTACCAACTTCAACATGAAAAAGAAGAAGTTGAAGAAGAACTTTCACAAGAATATAAGGAAAATCAGCAATTATCTGATCAACTAAATAAAATCATAAAAGATAAATCAATATCAGACAAAGAACTTTCAGACTTGAAACAAAAATATGAAACTGTTATAAACAAACTTCAAAAGTATAATACTAGGAACATTAACAAAAAAATTCAGAGAAGAGACTCTAAATTAGAAACAATAAACAAAACTTTAACAAATGAAAAAGAAAAATCTTCCTTATTGGAAGAAAGCCTTATGCAAAGAGAAAAAGAAATCTTAGTTTTGAAAGAGGATAAAAGGAATCTACAAAAAAAATATCATATCTTAAGTCTAAACCAGAACTTTTTGAAAATAAACAGAATGAAAATATTTCTAAATTGCGTGACGAAAACAAGGAACTTCAAGAATCGAATGCCATCCTACAGGAAATAATTGAAGAATGCACAAAAATACCTATTTTTAGCTCACCTGACCCGAAGGGTCATGTGAGCTATTGCCATCACTTGGCGTCCGTCGTCCGTCCGTCGTCCGTCGTCCGTCCGTAAACTTTTTCAAACGTTAACTCCTCTGACACCATAAGATCAATTGCAACCAAACTTTGTACAGTTGTTTATTGGTATATGTGCTACAAAACTATCGTTTGGATTTTTGATTCGTAAAAAAACATGGCCGCCATGGCTAAAAATAGAACATAGGGGTAAATTGCAGTTTTTTGCAAATAACTCAAAAACCATAACAGATATCAAAATTCTGGCATAGTGTAAAAGTGTTCAGCACCTCAAGATCTACCTGCCCTGAAATTTTGAAGAAGATCCAACGACCCATGTAGGAGTTATTGCCCTTTTTCTGTATTTTTTCCAAATTTTGCACTTATTAAGCTCAATATCTTGGATACTATAAAGGAAATTTGAAAAATTTAAATTTCATATTGTTAGGCACACAAAGATCTACAAAATTTGTAACAGGATCGAAGTTGTAGGTTCGTTCCTTTTAGGAGTTGTTTGACATTTTTGGCTTTTTAGCTCACCTGACCCGAAGGGTCATGTGAGCTATTGCCATCACTTGGCGTCCGTCGTCCGTCCGTCGTCCGTCCGTCCGTTGTCCGTTAACTTTTTCAAACGTTAACTCCTCCAACACCATAAGTCCAACTGCAACCAAACTTGGTACAGTTATTAATTGGTATGGGTGCTACAAATCTGTTGTTTGGATTTTTTTTTTCGTATAAAAACATGGCCGTCATGGCTAAAAATAGAACATAGGGGTAAATCGCAGTTTTTTGCAAATAAGTCAGAAACGGTCACAGATATCAAAATTCTGGCATTGGGTAAAAGTGTTCAGCACCTCAAGATCTACCTGCCCTGAAATTTTGAAGAAGATCCAACGACCCATGTAGGAGTTACTGCCCTTTTTTTGACATTTTTGGCTTTTTTTTATGTTATTATTTCAAAAATCTTCTCCTCTGAAACTACTGAATGGATTTGGATAAAACTTAGCATGATTGTTCCTTAGGGTATCCTGCACAAAGTTTATGCTTCGATTTTTGATCCGTCAAAAAACATGGCCACTGTTGCTAAAAATAGAACATAGGGGTCAAACAACAGTTTTTTTTATGTTATTATTTCAAAAATCTTCTCCTCTGAAACTACTGAATGGATTTGGATAAAACTTAGCATGATTGTTCCTTAGGGTATCCTGCACAAAGTTTATGCTTCGATTTTTGATCCGTCGAAAAACATGGCCACTGTTGCTAAAAATAGAACATAGGGGTAAATCGCAGTTTTTTGCAAATAAGTCAGAAACGGTCACAGATATCAAAATTCTGGCATAGGGTAAAAGTGTTCAGCACCTCAAGATCTACCTGCCCTGAAATTTTGAAGAAGATCCAACGACCCATGTAGGAGTTATTGCCCTTTTTCTGCATTTTTTCCAAATTTTGCACTTTTTAATTTCAAAAATCTTCTTCTCTGAAACTACTATTCAAAATAAAATGAAAGTTGGTAAGATTGATCCTTAGGGTATCCTGCACAAAGTTTATGCTTCGATTTTTGATCCGTCGAAAAACATGGCCACTGTTACTAAAAATAGAACATAGGGGTCAAACAACAGTTTTTCGCAAATATCCTAAAAAATCATTAGGTTACGGCAAATTCTGCAGGTTGAAAGTGTTCAGCATGATGAGAGCTACCTGTGTGCTGATTTTCGTGAAAATCTGTCAACTGATGTTAGAGTTATTTCCCTTTTTTTTGGACATTTTTGGCTTTTTTAGCTCACCTCACGAAAGTGAGGGGGGCTTATGTGATACCCCCGGCGTCGGCGTCGGCGTCGGCGTCGGTGTCGGCGTCGGCGTCGGTGTCGGCGTCCGCACCCACTTACAGAAGAATGGTTAAGATCCATACACGCTTCTTGACAAATGCCACATCAATCATATTGGTATGGTAGGTGCACCTAATGATGCTAAGCACAATGCATGCTTCGGATGCTGGCTCTGACCTATATTTTCCGCATGAATGAACACCTACAGAAGAATGGTTAAGATCCATACACACTTACTGACAAGTGCTACATCAATCATATTGGTGTGGTAGGTGCACCTAGTGATGCTAAGCACAATGCATGCTTTGGATGCTGGCTCTGACCTATATTTTCCGCATGAATGACCACTTACAGAAGAATGGTTAAAGTCCATTCCTGGTTACTGACACATGCCACATCAATCATATTGCCATGGTTGGTGCACCTACGTATGCTAAGCACGACGCATGCTTCGGATGCTGGCTGTGACCTACTTTTTCCGGATGGATGACCACTTACACAAGAATGGTTAAAGTCCATTCCTGGTTACTGACACATGCCACATCAATCATATTGCCATGGTTGGTGCACCTACGGATGCTAAGCACGATGCATGCTTCGGATGCTGGCTGTGACCTACTTTTTCCGGATGGATGACCACTTACAGAAGAATGGTTAAAGCCCATTCCTGGTTACTGACACATGCCACATCAATCTTATTGCCGTGGTTGGTGCACCTACAGATGCTAAGCACGATGCATGCTTCGGATGCTGGCTGTGACCTACTTTTTCCCAATGGATGACCACTTACAGAAGAATGGTTAAAGTCCATTCCTGGTTACTGACACATGCCACATCAATCATATTGCCATGGTTGGTGCACCTACAGATGCTATGCACGATGCATGCTTGGATGCTGGCTGTGACCTACTTTTTCCGGATGGATGACCACTTACAGAAGAATGGTTTAAGTCCATTCCCGCTTACTGACAAGTGCCACATCAACCATATTGGTATGGTAAGTGCACCTAGTGATGCTTAGCACAATGCATGCTTTGGATGCTGGCTGTGTCCTATATTTTTTGCATGGATGACCACTTACAGAAGAATGGTTAAAGTGCATTCCTGCTAACAGGCAAGTACCACATCAACCAAAGCATCCAGAGATGCTTTGTAAGATGCATGGTTCAGATGCTGGCTGTGACCTTCTTTTTCTGCATGGATGAGCACTTAAAATTTTGAAAAGTTCAAGTCAATTACGGCTTAGTGATAATAATGCGTTACGAGGTGAGCTTTGTAATCGATAGATTACCTATGTTTTTATGTTATTGTTTCAAAAATCTTCTTCTCTGAAACTACTATTCAAAATGAAATGAAACTTGGTAAGATTGTTCCTTAGGGTATCCTGCAAAAAGTCAATGCTTGGATTTTTGATTGGTCGAAAAACGTGTCCGCCCTTACTAAAAATAGAACATAGGGGTCAAAATGCTGTTTTTTGCTATTTTTTCCTGAATTATAGAAAGAAAATGAAGATGAAAGCTACTTTCAAGGTAAACATGGTATCCCGAGTTGAATGGTGATGATGAAATTTTGTTTTGGACGGCTATTTTTAAAATGGCTGCCATTTTCCCGCCATTTTTTACACTTGCTCGGATTTCAACAATATTTGGTTTTTAAAGTAAACATGGTATCCTTAGTGAATGGTGATGATGAGATTTAGTTTATAGTGCATTGTTCGCCAGGTGAGCGATTCAGGCTCTTGAGAGCCTCTTGTTTTTATGTTATTATTTCAAAAATCTTCTTCTCTGAAACTACCATTCAAAATCAAATGAAACTTGGTAAGATTGTTCCTTAGGGTATCCTGCACAAAGTTTATGCTTCGATTTTTGATCCGTCGAAAAACATGGCCACTGTTACTAAAAATAGAACATAGGGGTCAAACAACAGTTTTTCGCAAATATCTCAAAAATCATTAGGTTACGGCAAATTCTGGCAGGTTGAAAGTGTTCAGCATGATGAGAGTTACCTGTTTGCTGATTTTCGTGAAAATCTGTCAACTGATGTTAGAGTTATTGCCCTTTTTAGCTCACCTGACCCGAAGGGTCATGTGAGCTATTGCCATCACTTGGCGTCCGTCGTCCGTCCGTCCGTCCGTCCGTCCGTCCGTCCGTCGTCCGTCGTCCGTCCGTCGTCCGTAAACTTTTTCAAACGTTAACTCCTCTGACACCATAAGACCAATTGCAACCAAACTTCGTACAGTTGTTTATTGGTATATGTGCTACAAAACTATCGTTTGGATTTTTGATTCGTATAAAAACATGGCCGCCATGGCTAAAAATAGAACATAGGGGTAAATTGCAGTTTTTTGCAAATAACTCAAAAACCATAACAGATATCAAAATTCTGGCATAGGGTAAAAGTGTTCAGCACCTCAAGATCTACCTGCCCTGAAATTTTGAAGAAGATCCAACGACCCATGTAGGAGTTATTGCCCTTTTTCTGCATTTTTTCCAAATTTTGCACTTATTAAGCTCAATATCTTGGATACTATAAAGGAAATTTGAAAAATTTAAATTTCATATTGTTAGGCACACAAAGATCTACAAAATTTGTAACAGGATCGAAGTTGTAGGTTCGTCCCTTTTAGGAGTTATTCCCCTTAGATCGTCAAAATTGACCATTTTTGCAGTCTTTATTCATTGTAATAAAATCGTTAACTCCTCTTACACCATAAGTTTAATTGCAACCAAACTTAGTGTAGTTGTTCCTTGGCATGAGTGCTACTAAACTATCGTTTGGAATTTTGATTCGTAAAAAACATGGCTGCCATGGCTAAAAATAGAACATAGGGGTAAATTGCAGTTTTTTGCAAATAACTCAAAAATGGTGACAGATATCAAAATTCTGATGGGAAGCTAAAGTGTTCAACACCTCAAGATCTACCTGCTTTGAAATTTTGAAGAAGATGTAACCACCCATGTAGGAGTTATTGCCCTTTTTCTTGATTTTTTTTTGAAATTTGTACTTAAGTTGTATGATCATTCCTTTTAGGAGTTATTCCCCTTAGAACATCAAAATTGACCATTTTCACAGCATTTCCCTTAGTTTGCAAAATGTTTAAATGAGCCCTTTAGGAGTTAAAGTTTTGTCCCTTAAATGTCAAAATAACTGTTGATGCCTTATAGATGGCAAACTGTAGAAAATGAAAAAAAGCTTTTGATTGCGTGTAAATTTGTTTTTAGCTCACCTGACCCGAAGGGTCATGTGAGCTATTGCTATCGCTTGGCGTCCGTCGTCCGTCCGTCGTCCGTCGTCCGTCCGTCCGTCCGTCCGTCGTCCGTTAACTTTTTCAAACGTTAACTCCAACACCATAAGTCCAACTGCAACCAAACTTGGTACAGTTATTAATTGGTATGGGTGCTACAAATCTATTGTTTGGATTTTTGATTCGTATAAAAACATGGCCGTCATGGCTAAAAATAGAACATAGGGGTAAATCGCAGTTTTTTGCAAATAAGTCAGAAACGGTCACAGATATCAAAATTCTTGCATAGGGTAAAAGTGATCAGCACCTCAAGATCTACCTGCCCTGAAATTTTGAAGAAGATCCAACCACTAATTTCAGAGTTATCACCCTTTTTCCTGATTTTTTCCAAATTTTTTTATGTTATTATTTCAAAAATCTTCTCCTCTGAAACTACTGAATGGATTTGGATAAAACTTAGCATGATTGTTCCTTAGGGTATCCTGCACAAAGTTTATGCTTCGATTTTTGATCCGTTGAAAAACATGGCCACTGTTACTAAAAATAGAACATAGGGGTCAAACAACAGTTTTTCGCAACTATCTCAAAAATCATAAGGTTACGGCAAATTCTGGCAGGTTGAAAGTGTTCAGCATGATGAGAGCTACCTGCGTGCTGATTTTCGTGAAAATCTGTTAACTGATGTTAGAGTTATTACCCTTTTTTGACATTTTTGGTTTTTTTTTATGTTATTATTTCAAAAATCTTCTCCTCTGAAACTACTGAATGGATTTGGATAAAACTTAGCATGATTGTTCCTTAGGGTATCCTGCACAAAGTGTATGCTTCGATTTTTGATCCGTCGAAAAACATGGCCACTGTTACTAAAAATAGAACGTAGGGGTCAAACAACATTTTTTCGCAACTATCTCAAAAATCATAAGGTTATGGCAAATTCTGGCAGGTTGAAAGTGTTCAGCATGATGAGAGCTACCTGTGTGTTTATTTTCGTGAAAATCTGTTAACTGATGTTAGAGTTATTGTCCTTTTTTGACATTTTTGGCTTTTTTTTATGTTATGATTTCAAAAATCTTCTCCTCTGAAACTACTATTCAAAATCAAATGAAACTTGGTATGATTGTTCCTTAGGGTATCCTGCAAAAAGTTAATGCTTGGATTTTTGATTGGTCGAAACACATGTCCGCCCTTACTAAAAATAGAACATAGGGGTCAAAATGCTGCTTTTTGCTATTTTTTCCTGAATTATAGAAATAAAATGAAGATGAAAGCTACCTTCAAGGCAAACATGGTATTCCGAGTTGAATGGTGATGATGAAAGTTTGTTTTGGACGGCCATTTTTAAAATGGCTGCCATTTTCCCGCCATTTTTTACACTTGCTCGGATTTCAACAATATTTGGTTTTTAAAGTAAACATGATATCCTTAGTGAATGGTGATGATGAGAATGTTGTATAACAATGATTAAACTTCATAATATGTGAGCTTTTAATTGCCATCACTTGGCGTCTGTCATCATCGTTAACAAATTTTCAAACATCTTCTCCTTTGAAACTACTAGGGGGATTTGGATTAAACTTAGCATGATTGTTCCTGCAATATTTCCTTTTCAAGTACAATAAAAAGCCTTAACCCACAATTTTTACATAACTTCTTTCAAACATTTTAAAAAACGAAGACAACATATAGACCAAAAGATTTATACTTTTATTTGAAGATGAATTAAAGCTTGTATTTTGTATTGTGAATCATCAGATTGACCATGACTGTATCTTAATCAAGCGTAGGGAGAACTCATGCCCATTTCTTTCCAGAGGTTCTTGAAAGGCTTTTAAAGGTATTTTCAGCATTTTACGTGACCTTTAATACTCAGTTTAATTTACAACAAACATTAATATATTAATTTAGTTTATAGTGCATTGTTTGCCAGGTGAGCGATTCAGGCTCTTGAGAGCCTCTTGTTTGACATTTTTGGCTTTTTTTTATGTTATTATTTCAAAAATCTTCTTCTCTGAAACTACTATTCAAAATCAAATGAAACTTGGTAAGATTGTTCCTTAGGATATCCTGCACAAAGTTTATGCTTCGATTTTTGATCCGTCGAAAAACATGGCCACTGTTACTAAAAATAGAACATAGGGGTCAAACAACAGTTTTGTGCAAATATCTCAAAAATCATTAGGTTAAGGCAAATTCTGGCAGGTTGAAAGTGTTCAGCATGATGAGAGCTACCTGTGTGCTGATTTTCGTGAAAATCTGTCAACTGATGTTAGAGTTATTGCCCTTTTTTGACATTTTTGGCTTTTTTTTATGTTATTGTTTCAAAAATCTTCTTCTCTGAAACTACTATTCAATATCAAATGAAACTTGGTAAGATTGTTCCTTAGGGTATCCTGCAAAAAGTTAATGCTTCGATTTTTGATTGGTCGAAAAACATGTCCGCCCTTACTAAAAATAGAACATAGGGGTCAAAATGCTGTTTTTTGTTATTTTTTCCTGAATTATAGAAAGAAAATGAAGATGAAAGCTACTTTCAAGGTAAACATGGTATCCCGAGTTGAATGGTGATGATGAAAGTTTGTTTTGGAGGGTCATTTTTAAAATGGCTGCCATTTTTTACACTTGCTCGGATTTCAACAATATTTGGTTTTTAAAGTAAACATGGTATCCTTAGTGAATGGTGATGATGAGATTTAGTTTATAACGCATTGTTTGCCAGGTGAGCGATTCAGGCTCTTGAGAGCCTCTTGTTAAGACAAGAAAAGATGGGTCTCAAGAGTTTTGTGATGAAATGAAAAAAACATATATGGAATTAATATCATTAGGTGTTAGCTGTAACATGTGCAGCAATGTAATTAAATCAGTCATAAAAAATATGACTGGTCAAGAACTGAATGATATGCCAGAAGTTACATTTGCAAAAAGAATGGCATTGCAAGCTAATTTGATGGCAAAATTTCAATTGGCAGATACTATTTTAAGCAAGGACTCTGCAAACACGTTGCAGTTTGATGGCACAAGCAAGTGGGGGGGAACATTTTTTTACTTTTGACATAACAACTTCAGAAAAAACATATTCAGCAAGTTTGATGGACTTAGAAACAGAAAACAGTGCAACGCAATTAAATGCAACAAAAGCATTGTTTAACGAATTAAGTGAAATTTATGTATCATTGACTAATGAAAAAAATCCTGAAATACTAACAAAAGTCATTAGCAAAATGGTAAAAACCATTCATAATACTATGAGCGATAGAGGTCCAACAAACAAACCTTACGTTAAGCTGTTTGAAGAATGGCAAAAAACATTATTACCCAAAGCTTTAGAAAACTGGGAAACTTTAAATGAACAATGTCAGCAATCAATTATAGAAATTCATGATTTTTATTGTGGATTACATTTACTAACAAATTTTGCTGATTATTCTAACAAATCATTGAAAAAATTTGAAGAAATTTGTACAGCAGAAAAAATTGGAATGAAAACTTTATCCCAATTTAGTAACTGGGGTACAAGGAGTGAGTCTGCTGCTCAAAGATTAATACGCTCGTGTTGTAACTTATTGCAAATACATGGTTGTGAAACTGCCGGTAGGCGACAGCAATTTAATGTCTATTTATTTGAAAATGGTTTAAAAAATTGTCTTGTACTTTTCCGTGGGAATAGGTTTAACATTTTATTTCAAAATGCAAGAGCAGTATATGGTCATTTGACACATATACAAGATTTTATTGAAATGTATGGGACAGGTAATAATCTGTTACTATCTGTGAATGCTGACATTGAATCCAAAATTGCCCTTGCTGGTGTTAGAGCTCTTGGTTTAGTGGATGTCCATATCAATCATCCACTATGGAAACTTCTTGATTGTAATGATGTGTCTATAAGTGAAATGTCACAGTATTATCAAAAGTTACATGATAGTATTTCAAATTTAGTACAAGATTCTTCTCCAATGTTTGATGAAAATTATCAAATGTTTGAAAATTACCCTCCTGAAAAAGATTTGTTTGGTTTCTTTGCTTTACATGCTGTGGACGAAGACAGCGAAGAATTGGATGTTTTAACGACACGGGCTTTAGAACTTGTATTGGCCAGTATTTTAAGCGTTATTAAAAGGCAGTTAGTCGATCACTTAACTGGGGGGAAGCATGCTGATCCCAATGAGTATTTAATGCTGATTAGTCAATCTGTTCCTAAAACAAATCAATCAAATGAATCAAAATTTATGTATCAAAATTTAAAACTTCTCACATGAAAATTGTTGCTTTAAAATTTCAGCTAAAGTACTATAAATGTGTTTTAAGTTTTGAAGAAAATAATGTGTTGTACAGGTTTTCAACTGAAGGAAAGGCATTAAGTATAGACATGTTAAAAAACAATCTTATCCAAATTATCCAAAAATATTCTTGTAATATACATGTTGGTGTAGAAATTGACTTGGATGTCCCTAGGAAAGAAGAAAATTTAAGACCATTAACAGAAAGAAATCAATTATTAAAGTCAGAAAAGGACAATTTGAAAAATGTCAGGGTTGTGAAAAAACAAAGCACATTTTTAAACAAAAATCGTCTACATAATTTCAACAAAACCAGGAAACGTAAGCTAGAAAATGAAAAGGAAGTAACTTCAGCTGTTAAAAAACATAAGAGAAGCCATGATATCAAAATCAATGCAAATATGACTTTTAATAGCAATTACAAAGATTTTAAAGTAAATCAGTGGATTGCTGTCGCAGGTCTTTCAGATTGGTACATAGGTCAGGTCGAAGAAATTTTATCAGAAGAAACTGCTACTGTAAACTTTATGGAACGGTCTATTACAAATACATGTACATTTAAGTGGTGTTCACCACCAGCAGTTGAAACTACTTATATCAAAACAGTTATTCACTTTGATTTTGATAATGAAATCGGACCAAATGATTCTTCTCTTCGATCATGGAAGCTGAAAAAAAATGTTTACAAACAATCACTACCAAGTATAGAAATTACTGCTCTAGTTCTAACTGAATGTGAAAGTCTAGTTTTTTTGTTGATAGTGTTGTGATGTTCTTATTTCTCACAGGTCTTACTTATAGTTAATTATTAATAAATATTTGGTAATTCAATTTTCTGATTTTTATATGGATTTATTTGGAGGTTTTGCATTGAAAAAAATATTTGAAAAAAGGTGACAATTGACAGTACATGCATAACCACAAAAACAAAAATATGCTAACTTTACATGTGTTTTGAGAACTCTTGAATATACTTAAACATTGTTAAATGAAATGAAATACTCAAAAAGTCATTAAAACAAAAAAAAATTAAAGATGCAATATATCTGCAAATGAGACAACCATCCACCATCTACCAGAGTCAGTGACCTAGATTTATCAGCATACAGCCTTCAACAATGAGTAAACCCAATAATGTCACTCAGTCAGTTTTTCTTATATTCAAGTTGTAAAGATTCATTAAGGATGTATGAAAATTTGGTCTTAACAACTTGATATTTTTTCATTTTCTTTACAATTTCAGAATTTATACTGTTGCTATGGAAACAAAAATACATATATTATTATATTTAATAAGCATTTTCAACTCTAAATTTGTCATAACAATAGTCCTCATCTTTTGTAATACAGTAAAGTTTCCACGTTTCTAATTTTTATCATTTCAGAAGAAATTTTCACGAAAATATGAAATAATGCTTTCTGTTGCCATGGTAACTGAAAATTTAATAATCAATTATCAAAACAACAGCAGAAATTGAACCCCTAAATTTGTTTTATCAAGAAACTAATAATTCCTATAAAAAACCTGACTTCTGTGGGTACTATTGCAAGTTAAAAGCCTTCAAAGCAGTTATTTTCATGTTTTTTCTGTTTCGTTACCATGGTAACTATGGATTTTTTTTCAATTTCCAACAAAAAAAATTTGCCATTTTCATACTCATTTAAGGTACTGATATTTCTTTATATGTATTTAAAATTTTACATTAAAAGGTTCAGGCATTAAAAAGTTCTGTTATTTTCATTATTTGATTTTTGCTTTTTTAACTGTTTTTGGTGCCATCTTACTGTACAAAAGTTATCATAGAAACGGTCTAAAAATATAACATATTCAACACTTTCAAAATGTCGTAACTCAAAAACTATACATCCAATCTCCATGAAATAAAATGTACTTTCTTTCTTTTTAAAAGATCTTTCTAATGCATTAAAGATCACTTAAATATGACTGATGAAATATTTTGCTGCACCAGGCTATAATAGGTGTTATTTAGTGTCGAATAAATAGAGTAAGTAAGGTAAAAGTTATGGTCGTATCATGCTGCGCTTAGAAAGCTCTTGTTTGACAAGGCTGTTGCTCAGTTGTTTTGACCAAAATCTATTGTGAAAACACTGAATTTTCTTCAAATCCTTGATTTACGACGTCACTGTGGTATCAAGGGGTTTTGCACAGGTTGATAGATTGCAAAAGTTGGATCATTATAAAATAAAAATGATACAAATTCGAATCTGAAATTTCAATTTTTCATGTCAGATGGGGCCAAATAATGGCTGAAATCAAATCTCCTCTTTTGTTTCAATTTCAGCGATATTAGGGGATTGTTCATCAGATTAACCATATAAAGAAAATTGCTGATTTGATGGTTAAATAGAATTTCTTGTTGATTTTGCAGCATTGAATGGGTAGTAGACTCTATAAATAAGTATATTTTCTAAGAAGTTATTTGTTTATTTTCAGTGTATAATCAGTTGATGGCTACAGGTAATACCCCATTGTTTTTAAATGAATTTTTTTTTATTACTTTTTATTTGTCCAGACTGAATTTCATTGTCAATAGCTGAAAACAAATCTACATGAAATATTAATATTGCAGTTTGAAAACCTTGATATTGGAAAGGATGGCATGCTGTACTTATGGGATGGTGAAGACCTCTCCCTGAAACCAACATTCAGTGGTGTTGAGTCGATTAAAAATGATATTTTCATTTCTAAATCCAAATCTGTCAGGTTGATGTTGATGTCTGGAAAAGAAGAACTGAGTATGCCAAAGGGAATTTATATAAAATACTGGCAAGGTAAGAGAATGATAAATTTAAAAGCAGTTTTAAATGTTTTGCCTGCGAAAGCTTGCAAAAGGTGAGATAGAGGAATTACTTTCTAGTTGCGGCAACGGAGGCGGCTTCAACGTTTGTAAACTTTTTAAAAACCTTAACTTTGAACAATTAATACCTATAGATAGTAAAGATATTTGGTCCAAAGATGCATTATGTTATGAACTTTGCAAATACATTTGTCTTTATAATTTGGAAACTGTTCAGATTCCCACCCTATAACTTATAAATTTTCTTACTCCTTATGAGAAAATGCAATCACTGATGTATGTAGGGGGTCCTTAGGGGGTATGCCCTGCTCCCTGCATTTATAGTTGTACATTTTTTGGCAGGAAAGGGTGGGGGGGGGGGGTCCCATACATTTGAATTGGAAATTGCTTTGGTTCCAACCTCAACACCATATATGTTGGTCCTCCTTTAATATCCTCCTTTAATATGGGAAGACACATTGACACATTCAAAAGTTCCTTGTACATTAGCTTATGGTGAACTTTGTTGGGGAGATTTAGTATTGGCATTGTTGGGGAGATTTAGTATTGGCATCCCAACCCAACTAATACTTATTTTTTATCTCACGTGGCCAAAGGTAATGTGAGCTTTTGTCATCACTTGGCGTCTTTCATCCGTTAACTTTTCACATTTTAATCTTCTCCTCTGAAACCACTGGGCCAAATGGAATTAAATTTGGCAGGAAGCCTCTATGTAAGGCTATGAATGTTTATAAAGATTGCACATTTCGTCCCGATCGGACAACAAATATGGCTGCAATGGGCAATTTTTGTTTCTGATTTGCTGAGTTTTCAAAAATCTTCTCCTCTGAAACTGCTTGGCCAAATGGAATTAACCTTGACAGGAAGCATATATCCGAGGTCCTTTATAAAATGTCCTCATTTCGTCCCGTTCGGACTACAAATATGGCTGCCATGGGCAGTTCTTGTTTCTCATTGGTTGATTTAAAAAAAAAAAATTCTCTAGAACTGCTTGGCCAAACGGGACGAAACTTGATAGGAAGCATCTATGGGAAGTTCTTTACAAAATTTCTTTATTTCATCCCGATCCGAATACATATATGGTCACCATTGGCAGTCCTGTTTCTAATTGGCTAATATAAAAAAATCTTCTCCGCTGAAATTGCTGACAAATGGAACGAAACCTGACAGGAAGCATCTATGTGAGATTCTTTACAAAGTTTCCTCATTTTGTCCAGATCAGGCGACAAACATGGCCACCATGGCCAATTCTTGTTTCCGATTGGTTGATTTAAAAAAAAAATTTTTCTCTTAAACTGCTTGGCCAAATAGAGCCAAACTTGACTTAAAGTGTCTATGACATAACAAAAATATACAGAACCACAGAATTGCTTGAAACCAAACAGGGTCTGAATGTTCCTTTTAAGGTGCTCACCAAGTGTTGTTACTCTGGTGCTGACCCCTAATTCAAAATGGCCTTCAGCAGAGGACTTAGGTTAACATAAGACCCTATGGGAAATACATGCAAAAATCTTCTGGATAACTGCCAGATTTTAGAATATGCTGACCTGTAAGGACCTTGATAAATAAAAATTTGGTTCCTACAAGGCTTACCACACTTCATAATGATAGGGAGAAGTGACTTCTGTTTATGAGGTACATCAATAAAAATGGCTTTCATGCCAGGTGAACAATACATGCTCACCCCTCTGAGCCTCTTGAACTTGTCTGGGCAGTAGCTCGGATAATTATGTCTCCCAAACGAAGTTTGGAGACATGTTGTTTTTGCTCAGTTCTTATTATTCTTATTATGTCTCCCAAACAAAGTTTGGAGACATGTTGTTTTTGCTCAGTTTTTATTATTCTTATTATTATTATGTCTCCCAAACGAAGTTTGGAGACATGTTGTTTTTGCTCAGTTCTTATTATTCTTATTATTATTATTATGTCGCCCCGAACGTAGTCACGGGACGACATATTGTTATTCTTCCGTTTCTTTGTTATTATTATTCTTTCTTTCCAATGATTTTTGTCCGGCTTAGTTCTCGGAGATGCCTGGATAGAATTCAATGAAACTTGGCAGAAAGTAAGATCACTATGTGAAGATGTGCAATCAATACTTTTTTTTTCGAAATGTCCCCCATTTTCAAGATGGCTGCCAGGGGCGACATCTGCTATTGCTCGCAATTGCAATTCTAGTTATTATTATTTTTCTTCTTTCCGGGCGCGTTTTTTCGAACACTTGTGTGCACCGTTTCTCATAAACCAATAGACGGAATCGCTTGATATCATACGACTTGCTAGGCCCATATTCCTAGATGCGCCTCCCGAAAAAAAATTTCAATCTGTGGGAGGGAACATATATTTTAAGGGTCTCAAAAGGGGGTGGGGTTTTGCAAAATTTTACTATAGAAGTCTATGGGAAAAGTGATATAACTTGATCATTTGTGATCTTAACTTGGAAATACTACCTGTTACCTTGGATATTTAAGTTTTTATACCCCGCCACACGAAGTGGCGAGGTATTATGTTATACCCTCCATTTCGTTGTCTTAGGGGGGGGGGGGGGGGGTCATGCCCCACCCCCTCAAATAACAAAATACTTAATATTCTGAAAACCATTGAGATCCCCAACCAATAACCATATATATTATTACTCCTTATGATAAGACGAATCATTTGGTACCATAGGGGGTCTGAGGGGGGGTCATGCCCCACCCCCTCAAATGACAAAATACTTATTATTCTGAAAACCATTGAGATCCCCACCCTATAACCATATATATTATTACTCCTTATGATAAGACGAATCATTTTGTACCATAGGGGGTCTGAGGGGGGGGTCATGCCCCACCCCCTTAAATGACAAAATACTTATTATTCTGAAAACCATTGAGATCCCCAACCTATAACCATATATATTATTACTCCTTATGATAAGACAAATCATTTGGTACCATAGGGGGTCTGAGGGGGGGGGGGTCATGCCCCACCCCCTTAAATGATAAAATACTTAATATTTTGAAAACCATTGTGATCCCCACCCTTTAACCATATATATTATTACTCCTTATGATAAGACAAATCATTTGGTACCATAGGGGGGTGTGAGGGGGGTCATGCCCCACCCCCTCAAATGATAAAATACTAAATATTCTGAAAACCATTGAGATCCCCACCCAATAACCATATATATTATTACTCCTTATGATAAGACGAATCATTTGGTACCATAGGGGGTCTGAGGGGGGTCATGCCCCACCCCCTCAAATGATAAAATACTAAATATTCTGAAAACCATTGAGATCCCCACCCAATAACCATATATATTATTACTCCTTATAAGACGAATCATTTGGTACCATAGCAGGGCTTTCATTAAGAGCCGGCACCCGGCGAAATGTCGCCGTTTCAAAAGACGGAAATCGCCGGTTCAAATGCTTAAACAAAAAATCTTTTTTAATAGAATAAAATAATAACATAGTTTATATTGACCTTTTGTCTCAAGGAGTTCTTAATTCCATAATTTTACAAATACGTTGCCTTTTTATAACCGACTGTGTCGGATAGTTTAACTTCGATCGGCGTCATTTATACGTTTTACTGCATTCAAATACGATGTTCGATCAATCGCTTGAATGATCAAGATTGTCAATGGTAAAAGCGAGAGAGACATCGAAATAAAAACTACGTTATCAATGGATAACTCACTAGAAACCGAAATTAAAAAGTTTTAGGAGGCAATTTTTTGAATTTTTTGAAGTTGAAGTTGAAATGAAACGAACGAAAATAAATAATTTTTTTACAAGTAAAAAGACAAAAACAGTTGAACCATTACCAGGTAAGACTTTTTTTATTTAAGTTATTTAATTTCAAAGAAGGTTTGTACAGTCTCATGTTTATATAAATGAGGCCTGCCCAAGCTTGCCTTCTATGCCCTTTTTATAATGTAATAATTATTTCATTGATCACTACCACCCTTTAACCCTTGGGGAGGGATGGGGGGTTGAAAAAAGTGCCTAGGCTAGGGGGTGCTGCCCAATTTTTTTTCTATGTTTGGACCTTATGCCTCAGTTTTTATCACTGCCCATTGGGGGAAGGGGGTTGACAAATGAGCCTAAGCTAGGAGGAATGCTTCCCAATTTTTATATATAGTTGGACCTTTCCCCTCAAGTTTTTACCATAAGTTTATAAATAATTGAAAATGTGCAGCATATAGGGTGGGGATCATTAGTGTTTAAGTGGGAAGTTTTGCTTACCCTGGCCTTCCTGAGCACATGAACACACAGTGACAACCAATGTTTTATATGTTTGGATCCATTATTTTTGTGTGTTTTGAGGTTATTTATTACTTAGTCAACTTGAATCAACTTGATTGCATTGATTTCTTGGTAATGGTTGATGATGACCCACCCCTCAGCTGCTTTCTTACCTTTTGTAAAATCTGGCAATATAATTATAATTAAGATCATTATTGATATCAAAATATTTTTATTTGATTAGCAATATCACAATTTACTCATAAGATTGACCTTACAAGCTAAAGTAAAGATAACATTCCTATGAAACCTCATTTTTTAGGGTTAGGTTGCTAAGCAACCAAAACCCTTATGCCGTCGGTCGTTTGGTTAGACAATGAAGGAAACTTTGGAAATCTGGTGTTTTGTGGAAAAAGTTGGACCAGAAGTTTTTGAAACTATGTTTTTATGAGTAAATATGCAAGCTTATCTAGGATTGAAGCTTAAGCAAGGCTAGTTAAGCAGCTTTTTATCTCGATTTTGAGATGACACATGCGCAAAGCAACCTCCATATTTTTCGAATTACGACTATGTTTATATTGGAATATCATATAAGAAAATAAACATTCCGCGGTAAAATAGTCCTAATATTTCTTGTTGCTGGTGCAGTTGTTTTTTAATAGAAATGTAACTGAAACACACCGAGAAGTGTAATTGTCCAGTTATTTAATAAAAGATGTGTGTTTTATTGACGATTTCCTTTTTGTTTTGAAAGCCGTGTAAAGTATTCGCACCTTTTAAAGTGTACAATGCTATCGGCGTAAGGATTTTGCACGGATATTTTGGGAAGGATTACAATCAGGTTTATTTTCAAAAGATTTCAAAGGTAAGTTCCATTTTTGTTGTGAACGTGATTGTTAACTTATACAGAACATATTTTGCACATTATTTGCTTATTCTTCTTGTAATTCTGATGGTATTTTGTGTATTTGATTAACCTTTTGACCTGATCATCGTGACTTCATTTTGTCAAACCTGTTGGTCAGTGATAGAATTGCATACAGGTTATTTGAAATGCCGACAACTTGCACATTAAGATTGAAAAACACTGTGTTTATCATTAATTTAGAAAACGGTATTATCGAAGGTATAATGGGTTTATTTTAATTGAAAGCTTGAATGTTTACGTTCTTTTTGTGTATTTGATTAACCTTTTGACCTGATCATCGTGACTTCATTTTGTCAAACCTGTTGGTCAGTGATAGAATTGCATACAGGTTATTTGAAATTCCGACAACTTGCACATTAAGATTGAAAAACACTGTGTTTATCATTAATTTAGAAAACTGTATTATCGAAGGTATAATGGGTTTATTTTAATTGAAAGCTTGAATGTTTACGTTCTGATCTACCTGCACATGCGCAATGTAGTGTAAATAGAAATGACCCACTTCTACAATTGTCCAAACTTTGTCTTTTTATATAACCTTAATAACTTGAAGACCTTTGATTTCTGTTTATTTTAATTCATCAAATCATTATTATGCGTTTGACTTTTTAAAAAAATTCAATTTAGAGTGATAATTCAAGAAACGTTAGCCGACTCGTGCTTTCTTTGATTGATTAGTGCATATTTATGTACAGACATGGCTTTCGAGACGTTTCGGCCATAAACCAGTTCGTCCATAGACCGATTCGGCCATACTTTTTATAATGAAATATATACTTAATAGCATCGTTGTTTCTTACGAGAGGTATTCTTGGTAGGGAAGAAAAAAGTTTTGAAACACTCACAATCATTGTTTTCAACTTTATTTATTCTCTTTATATATTTATATCATCAGGTTGATAACAAGCAAATACATAATTAACAACAATTTAAAAAAAAGCGCTATAACAGGTGAGTTGCACTATAATTATATATATAAGATATGTTCACTAAGCATCAGAATCGGAACCACTGTCATCGGAGTCTGGTAGGTCTTCTTGGTTTGGTACTGCTGGCGAGTAAGGTTACCCACAGCACGCAGGAAGTCTTGATGTTCTGATGGACTTGCTGTCATACTGCCCCCACAGGGACTCCAGGCGACCTTGCATCTTCTTGTAAGTATCACGCTGGTATCTTGTCAGTTGCTGTTCCCCGACCAGTCTGTAGGTGATGTTGACAGTCTTGGCTTCCTTCTGGAATGCAGGCACTATTCTGTAGAATTGGAGTTGGGTGCGAGCTGCTTTACCATTAAAACGTCTGTGCCAGCCTACAAAAGTAATAATTGAATTAATACAACATACTTCACAGGAAATATGATTTGTTCAACCTTCAAAATTATTATACAGTGATTGTAATTTAACCCAGCGGTATAATATAATAGATTTAATTTACATTATTGGAAGTGTTCTGAAAAAAATATTTATTTTATTAATAATGTGAACTTTAACATTGAAACTATTAAGTGAATGAATCAATAAATAAAAGCGTTATGTTTTGATAATTAATTATAGGCAATGAAGCCATTAAGAAAGATCAATCAAGTGATTGAGATAATACGCTACTGCCACACGTTGTTGATTACTAACAATACCTGTAAACTGTAGCGTACACAAAGCAAAATTTCTATAGTCAAACAATATCAATCATAAAAAAAAAATATGCAATATACCTCATCTTGAACTTCTGCAAAGAATCAATTTATACTCAAGAGCCGATGCTGCCAACGGAAACAAGACTCGCACTCAAGAGCATGCTGGCGTGGACGAACTGGCTTGCTACAAGATACACATCAATCTAATTAAAAAACCGATCTCTCATCGCTCCCGTTTTCTGATATGTCGCGTGGGAGATCTAACGAAATCCGCTTTGAGGTCACATGTGAGTGAACTGGAACGTATGAATTTATAATGACATGCAAATGAGTTGACTTCCTATCAGTAAGCCAATCAAAAAAGTTTATGAATTCTGGGGACTGACGATTTCTTCGTAATCAACTTACAAGATCGCGTAAGCCGCAATTTCATTGGTCGAACAGGACACACCTACGAGGTCACTCACATGTGACCTCAAAGCGGGTTTCGTTAGATCTCCCACGCGACATATCAGAAAACGGGAGCGATGAGAGATCGGTTTTTAATTAGATTGGATACACATGGAAACGGCAATGTGGAAAGTTTTTTTTTTTATGAATACAATTCACATTTTCAAATCCTTTATATAAAGCATGTCGGCAAATATAAAAAGTTTTCTCATGGTCTCATTGTTGTTTTAAAATTTTCTCCATAACAAGAAAAGTTTAATTGCATCATCTTGTGGTAAGCTTGGGTCAAGCTTGGATAAAAATAACCCATATGCAGCCATTTCGTGTGCTTAACAATCACAAAATGCAGGATATAGTCAGATCAAAGAATAAATAATTGATAATTATCATGAAGTAATGAACATAATTACATTTTATTTGTCTTGCAATTAATTACGATTGATCTACAATAGCTGGTTTATATTGATCATTAATCATCTAGTAAATAAATAATATTCTGAAATTTCATGATTAATTTCCAAATATTTATTATACATGTATATATAAAATAAAACTTAAATTTTGAGCTTAGAACTTGTTAAATATTTGTTAGATTCCGTATAAATATTCCATGGCCGAATCGACTTTAATTCTATGGCCGAACTGGTAGTATGGACGAAACGACTATGGCCGAACTGGTAGTATGGCCGAAACGACTTGTTTCCACAGACATGCGCAGTAAAGTTGAGTAGTAGAACCTTCAGCTCAGATACACTGTGTTGCGAAAATATACGTTTTAAAAAATCACTGTATATTTTGAAACCAAAGCAATACATATACTGTCAATTTAAAAAAAAATCAGTCACCTACCCACAGGAACATTATTATATAATAGACACTTTTTCCGCAGAGCTCGTTAACTTTCATAATTGATATATTTCCTTGTAAATAATACTGTTAATAAAAAGAATTCAATACCAAAACCTATTTTGCAATACATTGTACAAACAAAAAGCATTGAAATAATCATCAGCAATGTTTGTACAAATAAAAGTCAAATGCTAGCAACCTAACCCTACCAGTGCTATGCACTTTGATTATGCACTTGTAAACAGCCTGAAAATGCCTCAGAGTGCACCATTTTCAATGTAAGACCAAAAAAAATTCCGGGGGGGGGGAAACCCACCCGCCCCAACTTTTATCAGCCGCTTCAAATAATCAATCAGCCTGTTCACTAGAAAGTTATTGAAAGCCCTGCCATAGGGGGTCTGAGGGGGGGTCATGCCCCACCCCTCAAATGATAAAATACTAAATAGACGGAAGTTTTTATACCCCGCCACACGAAGTGGCGAGGTATTATGTTATACCCTCCATTTCGTTGTCTTAGGGGGGGTCATGCCCCACCCCCTCAAATAACAAAATACTTAATATTTTGAAAACCATTGTGATCCCCACCCTATAAACATATATATTATTACTCCTTATGATAAGACAAATCATTTGGTACCATAGGTGGTCTGAGGGGGGTAATGCCCCACCCCCTCAAATGATAAAATACTAAATATTCTGAAAACCATTGAGATCCCCACCCTATAACCATATATATTATTACTCCTTATGATAAGACGAATCATTTGGTACCATAGGGGGGTCTGTATATTTTTTATTTATATATGTTGGGTGGAAAGGCATGGCTAAAGGGGAGGTGGAGGCCATTGCACCTTCAATAATAAAATATTTTGATAAAACATCTGTTAATCATGTTAATACCGATTACAACATATAAAACTGCAGATATTGAATACCATATATCAAACATTTTGCATATACTCCATCTCTTTGTACACTTGCCCAGTATTTCAAACACTAGGAATTCCAAAAATACCCTGAAAGAGAAAGAGCTTCGTTTGGGAGACATTCGAAACTGCATCCAGTTTCAATTATACCTTGTTATTATTATTATTATTTTTCTTCTTTCCGGGCGCGTTTTTTCGAACACTTGTGTGCACCGTTTCTCATAAACCAATAGACGGAATCGCTTGATATCATACGACTTGCTAGGCCCATATTCCTAGATGCGCCTCCCGAAAAAAAAATTTCAATCTGTGGGAGGGAACATATATTTTGGGGGTCTCAAAAGGGGGTGGGGTTTTGCAAAATTTTACTATAGAAGTCTATGGGAAAAGTGATATAACTTGATCATTTGTGATCTTAACTTGGAAATACTACCTGTTACCTTGGATATTTAAGTTTTTATACTCCGCCACACGAAGTGGCGAGGTATTATGTTATACCCTCCATTTCGTTGTCTTAGGGGGGGGGTCATGCCCCACCCCCTCAAATAACAAAATACTTAATATTTTGAAAACGATTGTGATCCCCACCCTATAACCATATATATTATTACTCCTTATGATAAGACAAATCATTTGGTACCATAGGGGGGTCTGAGGGGGGTCATGCCCCACCCCCTCAAATGATAAAATACTAAATATTCTGAAAACCATTGAGATCCCCACCCTATAACCATATACATTATTACCCCTTATGATAAGACGAATCACTTGGTACCATAGGGGGGTCTGAGGGGGGTCATGCCCCACCCCCTCAAATGATAAAATACTAAATATTCTGAAAAACATTGAGATCCCCAACCAATAACCATATATATTATTACTCCTTATGATAAGACGAATCATTTGGTACCATAGCGGGTCTGAGGGGGGGTCATGCCCCACCCCCTCAAATGACAAAATACTTATTATTCTGAAAACCATTGAGATCCCCACCCTATAACCATATATATTATTACTCCTTATGATAAGACGAATCATTTGGTACCATAGGGGGTCTGAGGGGGGGGGGGGGGTCATGCCCCACCCCCTTTAATGGCTAAATGGGAGGTGGAGGCCATTGCACCTTCAATAATAAAATATTTTGATAAAACATCTGTTAATCATGTTAATACCGATTACAACATATAAAACTGCAGATATTGAATACCATATATCAAACATTTTGCATATACTCAATCTCTTTGTACACTTGCCCAGTATTTCAAACACTAGGAATTCCAAAAATACCCTGAAAGAGAAAGAGCTTCGTTTGGGAGACATTCGAAACTGCATCCAGTTTCAATTATACCTTGTTATAATGTATGAAAGATTTTCATGTAACTTCACAGGATGATAACCCTCTCTGGGAAATTTGAAACAAGAAAAAATTTCTTATTTAGTATTGAATGTGCTATTCAATTACAATTTGCTAAGACAGCTTTTATTTAAAAGTCATTTCATCATATTGCCTGACTTGGGAAAATTCGTTTTATATTACTGAAAATAACCGGGGTGTGCGTAATTAAGTCGCATTTCATCTATCTTGAATTTTTGTTATTGTTGAAAGGACTTCGAGATATACCAAGATGTTTTGTAACAGACAGTATTTCTTCTAAACTTTCTTTGACGTAACCGTCTTTAGCCGATCACTTTTCCAACGACCATGCTTCTTAAATATTCTGTCCTCTACATTTGCAGCAGCAGCTGCTGTTGCACCTCCTGATCCTAAACTATGAGCCTAAATTCTGTAATGCCAACAATAAAATTTCTCTGGCGGAAGTGTATCACAATTTTCCCTCTTTGCATAATTTGTAAATATCTTTACTCTTACAATAAGACAAAGGGCCTCGGTGGCCGAGTGGTCTAGGTAGTTCGTCATGACTACTATTGATCGCTAGCCTGTCAACACTGAGGTTGTGAGTTCAAATCTCACCTGTGGCGGAGTGTGTTCGATTCCGATCTAAATTGACAAGGATTGCCAATTTTTTTACCGAAGGTTGTGGTTCTCTCCGGGTACTCCGACTTCCTCCACCAATAAAAACTGGCCGACCAATAAAAACTGGCCGCCGCGAAATAGCCAAATGTGCTGAAAACAGCATTAAACCTCAACTAAACAAAACAATGAGACAAACCTCTACAAATATGTTCAGAGCTATTTGAGGAAATAGTAGCCATATTTAAATACCTTTGTAACATATTAACTGGACATGTAAAAGTATTAGTTCTAGAAATTACAACTTCTTTACCTTGTCTGTAAATATCAGTCTTACTTTTTACAAGATGTAAATTAACATGCGGATTCACTTAAATGAATTAAATATAATGAAACATTAATGTCAGATGCAGGTAAAGTTTGAATACTATTAAATACACACCATTTATTCCAGGCATCAAAAGAGTATTTGTAGTTTCTTGTAGTATTTTCTGCTTTCGAAGGAAGACAATACTGAGGTATTTTGGCCAATAACTGCGACAAATGGTTATTCGTAGGCTGTTCATTAATCAGTTTCCATTTATCAGTAGAAAATAAAGCTGAAAAATGTATAACATATAAAATTGTATTAAAATAAAAGAATATCAATCTATATACATAAAATAGTTTCACCTTGTCAACTATGGTACTAATTATGTCATAGGACCATGCAACAATCTTCAGCCATATCAACTATGTGATCCTTCACCAACACCATAGGACCATGCTTCTATGTACAGGCCATGCTACTAAATGCAAATAACATTGGTACCTTGCCTCAATGAGCCTTTATGAAGCTGCTATTCTTACAGCCAACACTGGCGACACAAATCTATCTGATCCAAAAATAGAATTAACCTTTGAACTGGGAATAAAAATTCCATCTAGAACATCAACTACATAATCTTGGTACACAAGATTCTTTTTAAAAATCTAAGGCCAATAAGCCGAAGTTGTCCATTTAGGTACTATCAGAGTATCTGGAGCTTTATAAGCCAACATATGCTTAAATACCTGTAAAACTGAATATATAGGCGGTACAAGCCAATTGTTTTCCTGTGCCCAGTCTTGTGTGAAAGCGTCTATCGCCTTGGTATTGAATTTCCAAAATAATGAGTTATATCTGGCTAATTTAGTGCTCATGGAATTAGCAAAACGATCAACCGAGTGAGGACCCCAAAGATCATTTATGAAATTAAAAAATTCGACTGACACACCCCAATCTTTGTAATCAATCATTTTGCTAACATAATCTGCTAATGAGTTTTCTGAATGAGGGATCCTTTGAATGTCAATTGATATGCCTTGTTGAGAACATACTGAAAATACAGATCTTCTAATTCTAATTTCATGCTGCTGTTTTTAACAATTCGAACACAATTTTGATTATCAGTGAACCACTTAAATGTCCGACCTTAAAAAGCATGTTGGAATGATAATAAAGATTGTTCAATTGCCTTCATTTCCCTCCATGTTGAACTGATGTTTATTTCTCTTTTTCCCCACATTTGATGAAAAATCATATTGTTTACCTCAACTGTATAAGCACCGCAAGCAACATTACTTGCACCAGAATAGACAATAACAGAATAACATCAAGCTTTTTCATATTAATTTTTCTAATATTGTCGAGCCAAAACTGTAATTCTCTAACATGATTCGGGAAATTGAAATGTAAATAATGGTCAAAAGATGACCTGCACTCTATACTCATATCACTGTACCTAGACATAAGCCTAGACATGTTGCCTATAACAGGAAACATAGATATGATTTTGCCTACAGTTTGAGCTAATTGTCGAGCAGATAAATGTTCAAAATCAAAAAGTGCTTCTGTCAATAAAGAAATTAAATCATTTATACGTCTCTGTGGTATACTTATTGAAAAATCATGGGCGTCCCAGATTATGCCAAGCCATTCAAAATTCTGTGTAGGATTTAAAACTGATTTTTGCTCATTTATCAAAAAACCTGCTGAATGTAAACTTTCTGTGACAAATTTAGCATCATTGTTACATTCCCAAAACCATCATCTAAATAAAGCACTAACATAATAGAATTCCTATGCCAATATTTACCATCTCACGTAAACATTTCGAAAAAATGTACGGAACTGTGGACAAACCGAATGGTAAGACCATGAAAAAATAGTACAATTTTTTCCCAGAAATATATTACTATAAGAAGGACTGTTGTTGGTAGACTAAGGACTTAGCTTTCTCCTTGAAGGACTTGAGGGCATGGCCCTGAGCCTGCCTGATCTTTTTCTCGTCATCTGAGTCGTCAGGCAATGACATTAGCTTCATACTCGTGCGCCGTGGCCTAGCCCCCTGTCGAACTATCTGCTATTCTGATTAACTTGTTCCTGGCTTTAAGCTTAGACATTAATTCTGTAACAATGCTATCAGCAGATGAATCAAACAAAGATGGATTCTTGCGAATTTTCAACAAATTATTGAAAATATCCTCGTTAAAGCGATATTGAATACCGTTGCCTTCTCTTTGAACTTGATACCAACTTCTTCCTTAATTTTATGAGTAAGTTTATCTTGGTCAGAAGCCAAGTCATACCTTAAATCTGCCACTTTATGGTTAATATAATTGCGAATAAATGAAAAGCGTCGGCAAAGGGGGCTGTGCCTCACCTCTTAAATGCCGTCCATGTGCTGCAGGTGGATCCGTATCGCCAATATCCAACATAGCTAGAACTTTACTGCACTAAATCTGAGCTTCGATTGATAACAAGAATCAATACCATAAACGAGGTAAACTATTACAGCTTTAAAAACCTGTGCTATCATAAGTTAACCCTGTAAACCTATAGGTTGAAGTTACCTGTAGTAGAAATATTTACATATGTAAATAACCATGAAGACGTGTTCACAAAACATAACACAAACCATGTGCTTCATATATTAATAAATACATTTACAAAATTTCAGATAACAAATGACCTTGTTTCTCAATGCCTAGCTATGATTTATGATTTCTTAAATTCTTACTATCTGCTTAAAAATTAAAAACTGGCAGAACAGTTTCTCTGCAATATCCAGTCTTAACTAAATATTGATTCAGATTGAATTTTAAAACTCATATCATAAAAGAAAAGATGTAGATAGCTGGACTGTTAGAAGTTCATTTGCTACCTTTGGAATATTTTTATATATACATGTAGTAGAATGGGGCTGTCGACAGTAGAATGGGGAGGTCTGATGGCCCTAAGATTTATACTTAATGTTATCTCTGAATTGTTTTCAAGAATGGCTACAATGTTAAATGGGTATAAAATCCAATTGAAACAAAGAAATGAATAGTTTATAGAACGTCATTGGTAATAAAACTGTTGCACCTGTTCTACATAACAAAGTAATCATCATGGAGAAACTATTTAGTACTTAGTGGAATTTTATCAAGGAAGGGTTAAAAATATTAATTTTTTTACAGATTTATGGTTTTTATTAATACTTGACAGGGTGTGATGTAGATTATATGGTTGGAGATGGAACATTACAGTCCCCTGGCTTCAATTATGGTTCGTATCCAGACAATGTAAACTGTACATGGATCATACAACGACCTTCATCAGAAACAAGAGCTATGTCTTTGATATTTAATAGTTTCGATATACAGTCAGTTGGAGATTATTTACAGGTAATTTACAAATGAGCATTATAAAACACTTTTCATTTTTACAAGGATGGCTACCTGTAGTATAGCTATCGCCCTGATTCTTAAACCGGCAAGCTGATCAACTTCCGCCAGAAACAAGGTTGGCTCACTTCAATGAGAGAAAAACCAGTCGTACTCTGGGTTGTTTTTAACACGAAATTATTCATTTTTAATTGTTTGAATACGCTGACATTATTTAGTCCAAAATAGATTTCTTTATCAACTCATATATTTGAATCTTGCAATCAAAACAATTTCATGAACATATTTATTATGATATGTTTTTATAATATCAACATGTTTTGTACCGAGAATAATATATATTAAAAAACATGGATGGATTCCTGAATTGGTTATGCATATCAACGTCAGCAGTCAAAGGTTAGACGAAGAGGAAATGAGAGGTGATCAGTAACTATTTTAACACAAGAAAGGTGAATATATTATACTTGATAGAATTTAATCGTTTTAGCATTAATCATAGTAATACCCCCCAAAAACGAAGTTAAGGGGGGGTATATAGGTTTCAGTCTGTCTGTCTGTCCGTCCATCTGTCCGAACTACGTGTACATGCTTTGTGTTATCAATTCCCTTTACAGCTTATTCGGACCTGTTTACCGCTACGATTTTAGCGTTATCACTTCGATTTTCAGACCCCCAAATTACGCCTTCCGCCCTATTAAACGTTTTTCTACGTCAACTAAGTAAAACGGTAAAAAAAGAAAAACGCAAAATTCGCTCGGAACCTTTCGCGACATATTGATATGCCAAGGCATTAAGTTAAAGGACGCTCGAATGAACGTTGACTTATCCTCAGGGCGCTTTGACTGATGGTAGAACTTTCGTCTTTACAAACGCCCATAAGATTTTGACTCAGCATCATTTAATGGCGGCATGATGAAGCCAGTAAAAAACATGCCAGCCATACGTGAATAAACTGATCTTTGGAAATTCCTTCAATCTTTATCAAAAGGCGAAACCTTTATATTATTTACTACGCATATGTGTCAGTCGGTGAAGTCTCACAAATATTTCCATGTGCTCATGGAGGTAAATTTTACTGGTGAAGTCTCACAAGTATTTGGAAAAGTGCCAAAAATCGGAAGAGGACAAAACTAGGGCGGCTGATCATGTGCACAATCATAGCTCAAAATGAATTCCCATTTAGTACAGCTCCACTCCTTACAATTTGCATTAAGGAAATGTTTCCAGATTAATGACTTGCTGCAGGTATGTAGATCATTTTATCAACTTTCGACATAAAAACACTTTCTCACAAAGACAAGTAAGATTTCATTAGGATAAATGAAATTTGTCCCAGCTTGTCTTTCACCCTCTCTCATAATTCCATCTATTATGGTCTGGGTGATGGGAAGGGGGGAAAAAATGCGTATTTTCTAGGGGCCACTATGCCCAAATTTTATCAAGCATTTTTTCCAGCAAATGTCCCTCCCACCCCCTTTAAGAACTTTGACTTATCCTCACGGCACTTCGACTGATGGTAGAACTTTCGACTTTGCAAACGCCCATAGATTTTGACTAGGCATGTTTTACTGGTGAAGTCTCACAAATATTTGGAAAAGTGCAAAATTCGGAAGTGGACAAAACGAGGGCGGCCTGATAATGTGCACAATCATAGCTCAAAATGAATTATCATGTTGATAAAATGATCTACATACCTGCAGCAAGTCATTAGGATTTTCTATCATCATTTTTGCATTTTGAACTTTCTCATTTTCCAACAATATTCTATATGAAGAGTACCCATTTTGTGTAAACTCCTCTTACAGCTTTAAATCAATGGTCTGAAACTTTGCAGGGTGTTTCATCTACTCCTCTTACAGCTTTTACTTTCTAAAGTGCAGAGGGCTCAACAGATGCATGATCGGGGGGTATCAATAGTCCGTTAAGGACAGATTATGTGGACAGGTTTACAAAGCAGTGTTGGCGCGGGGGGTATTTGTGGCCCACTAGACCACAGTAACTCTAGTTTAATATAATATATATTAACAAGTTATTGTCGAAATAGAGCAGTAATTATTGGATCGGGTACAATTTTTCTTTCGACGTCCCATGTCGCCATCTTGGATATCAGCTGATAAGTATATGTCATTTGGCTTAAAGTTAACAACTGTGTCCTCCCTTTTAGATTTTGAAACCATGTTAATTGTAAATGATTTTCGAGAACAAATATAATTCAGTTTTAATCAGAGGAGCTGTAACATTATCACACTGTTATTTGAGATTAATACCTATGTAATTATGATGTACCATACCTGGCCATTTTACTCATTTCTAAAAATATCTTCAGTTATATAATCATTCCATAATGCACAAATAATTTTGGTGTGTGCAGATGCATCATTTATATGGTAACACTGGTTATAATCATTGATCAGTTTCCTACATATGTAACAATCCAGAATTTTTTTTAAATACATGCAAGTTAAATTTATCGTAATTAAATATTAATATTCTGGAATACATGTCAATATATTTATTTTGGGAAAGAACCTGAATTCGGCATGGGTGTAGTTGATCAGTGCTACATAAGCTAACTCATAATAAATATTTTATAATGTAGGGCAATAATGATGTATTACTTGAGCATGTCAAGCCTAACTAAATTGAGCACACATGTTTGAGAAGGTGATCAGTGATATATTATGAGCAAACGTGAGCCTTATATTAGGGCAATAATATAATATGAGCATGCTAAACCATATTGAGACAAACCTGACTAATGGGCTTATGTCTAAGATGATCAGTGCTATATAATGTTAGAGTAATATTGAGCCTTGATAATTTCACAGAGAATTTTAACCTTGATATATTGTATTGATTCTACACTACACGTATATATGAATGAGATGTGCTATATCATGTATATATTAGAGCAAATTTGAGTATTGACAATTTGAAAGCAATAATTAGGTTACCCGGGTACATGTACGTGTGTATAAGCTGAGCATGTTAATCATGGCTATATAATTAGGCGAACATAAATTGACCATATTTTTATGTTAATTTCACCAGAAATACTTCTAGTTGAGAAACTATACAAATATCTTTACTCATAGATTGAGACATCCCCTCTGGACAGAGAAAAACACATCTGCCAATTAATAGGCTATGAACAAGAAGAAGATAAATTCATACTGAATTGCTTGTTAGAGGAATGTGTAAAAGATATCAAAACAAGTGGGATCCAAATGTGAAACAATGAGGATGCATCCCCAGAGATGATACTTGACAGAAATATGTCGTTTGCAGCTATTATTACAGAAGTGTCTGGTGTTGCTATACATATATCTCAGGTCTAAAACTATGAAGAAATGTATCAATACACATACCAAATATATTATTTTCACAGATCTGACTATATTTTTAAGGTTTTAAACATATGGTATATGAGAATTGTGATAGAGAGTACTGCATTGTAATTTTTTATTAAAATATTTGGAATCAAAATGGTATTCCAATTATCCCTGTTTGCATGGAAATATATGAAATAAATGGGAAATACTGTGCACATCGATCTATGCCTATCATGTCTATGTTAAAACTTGTGCTCTTGCTATATTTTATCTAGATAGTTAACATATTTATCCATTATGCATTAAATGTAAAATTACCATCACACCTAAAAATGCGCCAAAACGGCATTCAGTTCTTGTCAAAGGAGCAGACTACTGTGATAAACAAATATGTATCACATCAATAAAGTTCATCATAAGGACAATTCATACTACATGTATTTCGATTTTGAATTTAAACTGTTTACATAAGTTGTTCTATGTAAAGTCAGAACATCATATATTGTCAAAAACGTAGAGGGAATACTTTGATATAAAGTCACATAAACAGATCCACAAATGTCAAAGAAGACCTCAAATGAATAATAGTTATCAAGTTATTAATTCTGCAAAAAAAATTACTAGCAATTTAGTCAGTTTATGATGGATAAAAACTATTGCTATATTATGAACAACAGACATATATTAGATAAGATACAATGGGAGAAAAGATGGGAACAGTTACAAAAGTAAAAACAGATATATATTTATAATATACCCTCGTCCTTCAAGATTGTTCTAAATATGATATTCATTCCA
Organism: Mytilisepta virgata; assembly: GCA_028015205.1. Taxonomy (NCBI): domain Eukaryota; kingdom Metazoa; phylum Mollusca; class Bivalvia; order Mytilida; family Mytilidae; genus Mytilisepta; species Mytilisepta virgata. Next base: position 77,709,502 of record CM051521.1, read on the forward strand.
TAATTTATTGCCATGTTTGGTGTAGCTCTCTGTATATTGTTGCCGAGTAGGGTGCAGCTATATACATTGTTGCCAAGTTGGGTGCAGTTATATATACATTGCTGCCAAGTTGGGTGTAACTATATCTACATTGTTGCTAAGTTGTGTAACATTTAGGTCAATGTCAGAAAAATATAAACATTTTTGTATGAGGCCAAGAAACTTGAGAAGGGTGAGTTTTGCCCTTCTACGGTTTCGTGCCAAATACAAAAAAAAGTTTATATTTTACTGACATTGACCTAATATTGTTTTTATACTGCAACTCAAATTGATACATTGATAGCCATTTAAATGGTAACACAAATTTCAAACTTATTTCTAATCCCTAAATGAACCTCTGATTGTGAAAGAAGTGAGCCAACATGAAATCGGATACAGATGAAACATATTTACCTGTCAAAAAGTTTGTACCATATATACAGTTAGGTTTAAATTCATTAATTCACCAGGGCCCAGTTGTTCAAAAGTTAACCACAATTTTCAATATCAAGTTTTCACTCCCTTGATTATGCCACAGAACTGAAAATTTTCTGACGGGTTAATCCTTTGACTTTGTGTGTCCATGTAAAATTCAGGACAGGTATATTATTAACAATCAAAATAATGGAAATTGAAATATGTGATTAACCTTTGAACAACTGGGATCATGAGGCCATCCCAGTAAACAGTACTTCAGTACTTTGATTACATGGGTCGCCAAAGACCGAAGTAGGTTTAAGAGTTAGGTCACTCCCTCCATCATTCCATCTGCTGTCACTGAAAATGGTACTAATCTGCTTAACAAAAATGGTACCAACTTTGTGTAATCGGAAACTCCAACATCATATACCAGGCACTTCTGAAATATTGCACACTTATTCTGAACACATTGAAGATGTGGAGCTCCCCCTTTGGAGTGATCTGAGAGAAAATTGTCAAATTTATCATTTGTTGAACATTCATAGTATTGCAAGTGGGGGTATCACTCAGTGAGGTCACTTTTTTCTGGGATACAAAGGGTCAAAGTTGCAGTTGTATCATTCTGCGCTTAGCAAAACTCTTTACTGTGGATTCAGTGGAATAATTAGCTGTATCTCGGCATTGGATATCCAGCACCATTATTTGATTATAGGGTTTTTGTCGAGCCTTCGACTTTAGTCGCAGAAAGCTCGACATAGGGATAGTGATTTGGTGGCGGCGTTAACTAACTTATTTAAAGCTTTATATTTTAGAAGATGGAAGACCTGGATGCTTTATACTTTGTATATAGATGCCTTATGTTACGAAGTTTCCGTCTGTCATATGTACATTGTCCTTGACCTCATTTTCATGGTTCAGTGACTACTTGAAAAAAAAAGTTAAAATTTTTTGTAATGTTAATTTCTCTCTTATTATGAGTGATAGGATAACTATATTTGGTATGTGCGTACCTGACAAGGTCCTCATCCCCATCAGACAGTTTTCAATTGATCTCGACCCAATTTCAAGGATCAGTGAACAAGGTTAAGTTTTGGTGGTCAAGTCCATATCTCAGATACTATAAGCAATACGTCTACTATATTTGGTGTATGGAAGGATTGAAAGGTGTACATGTCCAACTGGCAGGTGTCATCTGACCTTGACCTCATTTTCATGGTTCAGTGGTTATAGTTAAGTTTTTGTGTTTTTGCCTGTTTTTCGAATACTATATGCAATAGGTCTACTATATTTGGTGTATGGAAGGATTGTAAGGTGTACATGTCCAACTGGCAGGTGTCATCTGACCTTGACCTCATTTTCATGGTTCAGTGGTTATAGTTCAGTTTTTGTGTTTTGGCCTGTTTTTTTGAATACTGTATGCAATAGGTCTACTATATTTGGTGTATGGAAGGATTGTAAGGTGTACATATCCAACTGGCAGGTGTCATCTGACCTTGACCTCATTTTCATGGTTCAGTGGTTATAGTTTAGTTTTTGTGTTTTTGCCTGTTTTTTCGAATACTGTATGCAATAGGTCTACTATATTTGGTGTATGGAAGGATTGTAAGATGTACATTGTTTACATGTCCAACTGGCAGGTGTCATCTGACCGTGACCTCATTTTCATGGTTCAGTGGTTATAGTTTAGTTTTTATGTTTTTGCCTGTTTTTTTGAATACTGTATGCAATAGGTCTACTATATTTGGTGTATGGAAGGATTGTAAGGTGTACATTGTTTACATGTCCAACTGGCAGGTGTCATCTGACCTTGATCTCATTTTCATGGTTCAGTGGCTATAGTTTAGTTTTTGTGTTTTGGCCTGTTTTTTCGAATACTGTATGCAATAGGTCTACTATATTTGGTGTATGGAAGGATTGTAAGGTGTACATGTCCAACTGGCAGGTGTCATCTGACCTTGACCTCATTTTCATGGTTCAGTGGTTATAGTTTAGTTTTTGTGTTTTTGCCTGTTTTTCGAATACTGTATGCAATATGTCTGACAGCATTTACTTTCATTAGAAATACATGACAGGCGAGACATTTTTGTGTGTCAACTCTTGTTACTTTATAATTGTAAAGTAAGTAGTTACAGATTCTGTGAATATTGATCCATTTGTCTTGAACTTTTGACTTACAATATGGCCCTTGGACTTCATATGGGTATTATGGATTTTAATTATATTTTAATTATCTTATCTAAAATCAATGTCAGAGCAAATTGAAATAAAATTTGGCAGCATTTGTTATCAGGGGTTCCTTTTCCAAATTGTATCTGGTGATCCTGACTGCCAACCAGAATGTCCTTTAACATTAGAGACAATCTTTTCTGAAACCACTGGAACCAAATCTTGCGACAATTATACTCAGATTGCCCTTTTTGAGAATTATATCCGATGATTTAGACTGCTAACCAAGATGGCCACTATAGCAGCCCTTAGTTTAACTAAGGACAGTACATATAAAATTCACTTAGATGTCTTCTTTTCTAAATAAATGAGCTAGCTGGAACCAAAGTTGGTAGCAATGGTCATTTTGTGGCCCTCTTGATCTTTTGAATTGCATACCCATATTGTCAAGATGGCCATTTCATAAGTTTATCAGTTTACATTATATATTCTATGTAAAGACAACTATTAGTCAGAGAAATTTTCTTCATTTAGTAATTGCAGATTTCATTCAGGTTTATTGTAGCCACTACCGGTAGTTAAAATTACAAATTAATGTAAATATTCATTTACTAGATTTTTAATGATACCAACTCAGCTTTACATACTGGCGATGGATACACAGGTACAGACTCTTTGACAAGTATGGTGGTCAGATCAACTACAGGCTATATAAAGGTGGTGTTTAGAACCAATTTTGTACTAACACGAAAAGGATTTGAAGCTGATTTCTCTTTAGGTAATTTTAAATACAGGTTAAACTTGTTCTCTCAGAATGCCTGATCTCAATTTTACTTTTTGGCCTTGGGGGGGGGGGGGGGGGGGGGGGAAGATAATATAAATTATATATATAAGTGGGCGGACGTTTCGGCCAATTTTTTTCAATAAAGTTTATATTTTGTTACCTAGGACATTTCGGACCATTTTTATTATGCCTCGCCATGAATATGGCTGGGGCATATAGATTTACCCTTGTCCGTCCGTAAACACATACCTACGTACATGTACGTCCTGATTCGGTTAATTTTTGCGTTTAGCTCTATTTCTCAGAAACCAATAGTAATATATCAATGATATTTCACCACTACCGTTCTCTTGTATAGTACAACACAGTTCAGCAACACTTGGGTCGCTATGACCTACATGCTTCAGTGACTTTGGTTAAGTTTTATTTAGGTTCAATTTTCAGAAACCTATATTGTTTTAGGGCAGGGCATCCATGTCTTATAGCCACATATTCTAGTTTAATGAAGTGTTTATTGTGTTACCTAGGATGTTTCAGCCAAATATTCTAGGACGTGTAGTGTATTAAAAAAAAAGACTGTTTCATCTTAACATTTAATGAATGTACTTAATAAAGCCCTATACTCATTTCAATGAATACACAATCAATATTATAAATAAAAAATAATAAAGAAATAGAAAAAAGCACTTATACAAAAGAATCAAAGTCAATATTGAACAAGTGAAAGAAGCCATACAAATGTGTAATGTTTTACAGTGTAAAAAGAAACGCCAAAAATTTTCAAAACAATAGATGATTGCTTTTTATGTTTGCCTCTATAATTTTTGGTTATTTAATTAATTGATATTAATTACCTTTATCTGATGTTGATTAATAATAATAATTATCAGCTTTGAAATTTTTTTAATGAGGTTAATTCATTCCTCTAGATTTCAAGTGGATTGAAAAATATTAATTAAAACCACACAACATTTAAAATAATTATTTTCAATTTTAGTGAAAAAGTTTTAATTAAAAGAATAAGCAGTATTAGAATATATATATAGAAATTAGAATAAAAGAATTTATATAAAAAATGAAATAAAATTGAAACTTATACTGTTTATTGATATTTAGATTATCTAAATGAAAATTGTCTGAAATTTCCATTGTCCGAAATGTCCTAGGCCGAAACGTCTGTTGGCCAAAATGTCCTATATTTATACATGTACATTGTATATTCCCAGAATGGATGAAAATCTGTGTGTCCAATCTAACACAACATGTATTATAAGGTATATGGTGCCTTCACTCTTGTTTTTATGGCAATGTAAAGGTCCAAAAAATTCAGCAAAAATATAATTGGCCGGGTTGCACAGAGTGCAAATCCGGGTTATAGTATGGTGAATGTCGGGTGGGCGGCGGTGGGTTGGTGGGGAAAATGGGTACCTATTTTGTGAAATCAACTCCTCCTACAGTTTTTCACCCACATCCTTGAAACTTCATAGAATGTTTCTATATATATTGAAGATGTGCACCTCACTTTATGGAATTATTTCAGGAATTATTTCCCATTTTTTCCAAACTTTGGAACTTAGTCGTTTTTTATTGACATCTTCAATAGAGGGTACCTATTTTGTGAAATCAACTCCTCCTACAGTTTTTCACCCACATCCTTGAAACTTCATAGAATGTTTCTATATATATTGAAGATGTACACCTCACTTTATGGAATTATTTCCCATTTTTCCAAACTTTGGAACTTAGTCGTTTTTGCAAATCCGGGTTATAGTATGGTGAATGTCGGGAGGGCGGCTTAATAGTAACAGTAATATCAGTGTATATCAGCTTTAATCAAATTAAATTTTGCTAACTACACCTACTTCTAATTAAATTGGGAGACTTCAATATTGATCTAAAAAAAGACGGCATAAAACATTCTCACAAAAAAATTCAACAAATTCCATCTGAACCAAGTTTTAAATCAAGAAACCACAGACCACCATTCCCATACTCTTCAATGCAGTGTCAAACTGGAGTTCTGGAGGCTTACTGGAGTGATCACAAAGGTATTTGGATTACACTATAATGTCCTTGTGAGTAACAGTAATCTTACTCTCAAATCATTAGTGTTTATCAGCATGTAATCAAATCAAATATTGCTTACTTCACCTATTTCTAATTAAATTGATGACTGCCTCTGTGCTCGTACACCAACATACAATGTGTCTGATTTGTCTATATAAATATTCATGAATGCCAATGTGCAATATGATATTGTAATCACCTTTGTCACCACTACAGTAAACACCCACTAAAGCAACCCGGCCATTTGTGTCTTTGACCCATTTTTTTCTCTAATGAAGAGGCATTCTTCATTTTTTCATGAGCCTTCAAACCACTGTCTCATTTGCATTGCTGTATATTTTGCATTCTGTTCAAATATTTGTCAAATTTTGATTAATTAGTTTTATAATAGTAACTTCTGGGTTATAAGTTTCTGCCAAGTACTATAAAAAGACTAAATAAATAAAATTTGTCACAGAAAATATTTATAAAATTAAGTTGAATACTGTTATAATGTTGTAAACCTGTTATTATTTAGCATATTGAGATAAGGTGTTTATTTATATTCAAGTTTGTTTAGAATGATTTTTTGGTAATTGCAGCTTCTTCTTTTCACTAACTACATGTATAACTGTCAGTCATGTTTTGTTTCATATTTTTCAGATTGTCCAGATTTGTCTGTGTCACCAGAGACAAACATTATTTCTACAGACATGTATGAGACAAGCTTTATGTCACATGTGACAATGGGCTGTCAGTCTGGTTCTTCTTTTGTACAAGAAGAATTTAATTCAGAACCTACTATGTTAATTATGTGCGAGAAGGGTGGCAAGTGGAATGTCTCTAGGATTCCTAACTGCAACAGTAAGTGGTGTATTGATTTATAATTAATTTGAAAAGTTTTCCTTTTCTTTAAAAAAGAATTTTGTGATTTTTTTTCTAGATTATAACTTTCTGATGAATGTCACATAATGATGTTTAAATTTGATTTTATAACTGTTAAATAAAGGTACATAGAATTTTGTGTCATTGACAATTTCCTGATAAATTTTATTAGGTCCCTGCAGTGACACCCTATAGTGATCTAATTAATATGATTATTTTCAACCACTAGAATCTGTTATGAATGTTGTTGAAAGTGTTGCACTACCTTGAAGGTCAATTTCACGAATTGGTTCAACTTTAAAGGTCCATTTACGTGTTCATATGATTTCATTTAAATCATGATCATTTATTTGATCATTCTATACCACTATATTTTGTGTCACAAATTGTATTGAAGTCTCCTCCTTAAAAGTGAAGGGAATAAAACTAGTTAAACTTTGCAGACAGTTGTTAAATACTTTGTATGATTATTCTTCACTGCTAGAAGGTTAGGTCTCAGATCCCAACCATTGCAAGTCAATGTCATACAGATTTTAACTTTGCAGACCAAAGATCTGTGTTCACAAGTTTAATTCAACAAAGTACAATCCTTAAAGTATATAATTAGACATTTAATGTAAAGAATTCATATACCTTATCTTTTCTTATTTAATATTACTTTTACAGTTACACTTAGAGCTCCAACCCCAACAAATCTTTAAAAATTTATCATTAGGGGTAAATATTTGAGTTCAAGTATGAAAAGAAATTATAAAATAAAACTTCAAACATGTCAGTTTTTGTTGGTTTGTTGTTTATAAGTAATCTTTCTAATTCTAAGATTGTAATTAACAATTTTTTAAGTATTTTTCCTCTTTTTGAAATGAAAATTTACCATTTCTATCACAGAAAATGTATTTTGAGTACAGGTCCATGGCGGGGGTAAGGAAAACACATTTTATCTTCTAGTAACCACACCTGATTTTCTTCCGCTTTAAAGCCTTTGGAAGTCCTGATTTTTCCATTACGGTTCCTTTATTATACATAGTAAAATGGCTGCCGAAGTGGGATTTCCGCTCTGTTTTCCCTGTTGTCAAAATCAGGTCTGAGTAACTTCATGTTGAATATCAGTGGACTCCAAAATATGCCTTGAATACATGAAAATGTCAGAATATTTGAAAGAAAAATAAATATATCTAAATTTTTTTAAAGGATGTACATTGTCAAAAATTGGAAACATAACTGTTGTAAGAATTAGAAAGATGAATGATGGTTTCCAATCTAATTAAAAACCGATCTGTCATCGCTCCCGTTTTCTGATATGTCGCGTGGGAGATCTAACGAAACCCGCTTTGAGGTCACATGTGAGTGACCTCGTAGGTGTGTCCTGTTCGACCAATGAAATTGCGGCTTACGCGATCTTGTAAGTTGATTACGAAGAAATCGTCAGTCCCCAGAATTCATAAACTTTTTTGATTGGCTTACTGATAGGAAGTCAACTCATTTGCATGTCATTATAAATTCATAAGTTCCAGTTCACTCACATGTGACCTCAAAGCGGATTTCGTTAGCTCTCCCACGTGACATATCAGAAAACGGGAGCGATGAAAGATCGGTTTTAAATTGGATTGGATGGTTTCATATACATGTATGTACTTTATATCAAACACTCATAGTCCAGTCAGACTAAGTTTTAACCTCAAACTAATTGCAACAGAAAATGTTTTAGTTCTAATCTATAGCATTTAGCCCCAAATATACACAGAAAAATGTCTCATAAAATCTAACTTGAGGAAAACTCAAAATCAGCATTTTTAATTTCCTATGGAAATTAACGTTGGAAAGGGGAGATAACTCTGCAAAAATGAGTCTTTTTTGTCAGTTTTTGGTTGATTTTCTTAAAATTCATGTAAAGTATGATTCTTTGATGGGGTTATAAGTTCGTATTTTACTAAATTGTATAATCTTCTGCTCATGAAATGTACAAAATCGAAAAGTTATGGGTATTATTATTTTTTTTGCGCATTTTTCATTAAAGAAATTGCAAATTGTGGCTTTGTGACCATTTTGAAAAAATAATGTGAAAATTTGGTATTGTTTATATCTGTAAATTATATTTGTTCAGCATCTACCTTGTTTAAAGAAACCTTAAACCACAAAAAGAAGAATATATGCTTAATTATTTTTATTAAATTTGAGATTCTTTACCTTGACAAGTTTAAAAATTTAATAAATAGTCAACTAATGAATTACGAAATCTAGGTTGTAGCTTGATAAAATATACAAAAAAACTTAAGAGTTGTTTGTTATACTCTAAAGACGGCCAAAATATCAAGAATCAATACATTCTGCTGAATAGAAGCGGTAAAGTTATAATTTTGTATCAATTTTTATTGATATTTCTGCCTTTTTTGCAGAGTTATCTCCCATTTGCAATGCAAATGTCCATAGGAATTTTAAAATCGTGATTTTTTAATCTTCCTCAAGTTAGATTTTGTGGGACTTTTTTCTTTGTATATTTGGGGTATAATGCTAAAGATTAAAACTTAAAAATCTTCTTTTGCAGTTACTTTAAGGTTAGGGTCAAGTTTATGATAGATTGACGGGACTATCATTATTTAGTAACATATTATTTACAGTACATGTGTTTTACTGTTAATTCTAATTAGAAATGTGAAAGGCCGCAAAAGTATTATTTATCTGTAAAATTGATTGGTTAAATTTCAGTGACTTACTGTCCTATCCCACCACAAGTTTCAAATGGATTTATTGTTAAGTCGTCTGGAGTGATGTATGGTGGGAATGTAACTTACCAGTGCGATGATGGATTTACTATGGCTAACTCCCCAACAATTGAATGTCAGGCTGATGGAACTTGGGAATCCCCTCCAGACTGTAATGGTAAATATATAAAAATTGTTTTTTCCCTAAGAGATATATAATTTGAGGTTGATCACATAAATCAAAGATGTGATACTATTAATATTTTCAGCAAAATCCTGTCTATGTGGAAAATGTTTTTAATTATTTGGCATATTACCCTCCCTTAAATAAAACATATTATGTGGCAGTGGAAAATTCAAGAATTGTTATAAACAGATATGAAAAAATTCATACTAAATTCTGCAAATCTATATTCTATGACTGAAAAGAACTGCTAGTTATATTGCAGCAAATGCAGAATTAGGGTGTACCCCCTATCATCATTTATACAAACTCAAATTTTGATGTACTTTTCCAAATCAACCTAAAAAAATAGTAACCCTCTTGTATTTGAAGCTCTAAAAGTTAACCAGAATTTACATGATGAGGATTTTTTTCTTTTCTTGTATACATTAGCTTATCATGTCTTTAAATAATTTAATTTATATAATTTAGAGAGATCGTGTGAGAAGATTAAATCTCAGTGTAAAAAAAACAATTTGTTGAGGTGGTAAAAAAAAAGTATTCTAAAATGACTGTCAGAAGAGAAAATACAAAACGTATCTTCATTTACTGAAGATTCTAAGTTATTTTTTTATAACCAAATAAAACTAAGCACTGGGTTGGAGAAATATTTGATACTGTTGAGTATAGACAGATTTATCCTTAAATTTTGTACCAGTGATCACTTATTATTGATAGAAACATGCCAGGCCTCTATGTACAGTTTTGGTTCAAGGTGCCATCAGCTCCTAGAGTTAAAATTTTAGGTGCCAATTCCAATTACTGACAAACAGATGGGAAAGTTGGCAAAAATAATACACTTTTTGAAGACATTGTTGTGAAGCCATGTGGTTTAAATCCCTTCTTACATGCGATCAATTTTCTCTTAATATTCAAACGCATCCATGACCAAAGATAAAGGTGGACTAAAATCCAGTTTTCATGGTTTGCCAGAGTTCAAAAATTTAATCACCAATTTGGTGACTTATCATGAATTACAAAGCCAAATGTATTTTTGAGTTACCATGTTTACTAAATTAGGCACCACTTAGAGCCCTGCAGGCCAATATAAAAATATCCCCTGACATTAGAGACTGTACAGTTATTTTAAAATTGTTGAAGATGAGTACCACTTCATCTCTTATTGTAAAATAGATAGAAAATAAAGAAGAAACTGTAAAAGAAATCAAGGTCCATTACCCCCAATTTGCAGATATTTTACAAAAAGAAAAGATAATTAGCCTCCTCAATACATCTAACTTAAAAATTTTTTATTGTAGTATATACCTTTATAAAATAATCTTTAGTATTGAGATAGGGTCTATGCCAATCTGAAGGTTTACATATCTTGTGCCATTTAATTATTAACATTGTTGTTTATTTGTTTTTGCTTTGAATCATAAGTTATACGGATGTAATTATTGCAAATAAAGATAAAAAGTAAAGTTATCCAAACACATGTTTCTATTGTTTTTCCCAACATACACATGCCTTTGAATAGATTTTAACATGTATTCTGATATCCTTTTTAATTAAATGCTAAACAGTAATACTAATACTTACCGAATGGTAAAAAGTAGGAAAATTGTAATTTTTCACGTAATAAATACTACTTTATGTGTATTGTTTATGTTGTGGTACGAATAGAAACAATAATGATATTGTAGGTCCCTGCTTGGTGTAATATCTATGCAAAAATGTCACATGGATCTATATTTTATCAATATTATTTTATGACATGGGCAAAATATCTAGGATCCAGAAAATCACACCTGTTGGAATTAAATTTATTTGTCCGTTTAAGGAAAGGGTCAAAAGGACGTCCAAATTTTATTTTTGTTTCGCCTGCGACGAAAAGTTGCGAAGGTGAGATATAGGTACATGTATTACTTATCGGCAGCTGCGTAATAACAAAACTTGACAGGAATCAATTATGGGAGGTTCTTTACAAAATTTCATCATTTTGTCCCGATCGGGAAACAAAAATTGCGGTCATGATGGTCATGGGCAATTCTTGTTTCTCATTGTTTGATTAAAAAAATTTTTTTCTCTTGAACTACTGAGCCAAATAGAAGGAAACTTAACAGGAAGCATCTATGTGAGATCCTTTATAAAGTTTCCTCATTTGGTCCTGATTGGGCAGTTCTTTTATTTCTGATTGGCTGATATAAAACAATCTTCTTCTTTGAAGTCGCTGGGTCAAATGGAATGAAACTTGACAGAAAGCATCTGTGGGAGGTTCTTTACACCAAATTTCCTCATTTCGTCCGGATCGGGCAACAAACTTGGCCGTCATAAGCAATTCTTGTTAATCATTGGCTGATTAAAAAGATTGGCACCAGCCAATTGGGACCAAACTTTGGTGGAATGATCCTTGGATACGTTTCTTTAACTGTAACTAAATCTTAGTATTTAGCCTTTATCGCCGTTTGGGCTATTGCCATCACTTAGCATCAACCATCCATTGCCATGTGGTATAAACTTTCCTTGAAAGATCTTCTCTGAAACACTAGGCCAATTCAGTTGGGAACAAACTTTGTTGGAACGGTCCCCTTCCAAAACGGGAGATGAATTCAAAAATCCTCTTCTATGAAACTACATGACCTGATGAACCAAACTTGGCAGGAATGGTCCTAACTTAAAGGTGGTTCTCTTTCAGAATTATGTCTGATGACTCTAACTGTTAACCCAGACAGTGGCCACAGCTGAATTTATTTTAACATAGGACCCTAAAGAAAAACCAGCCAAGATGACTGCTGCCTTTCAATTTTTAGCTCACCTGTCCTAAAAGGACATGTGAGCTTTTGCTATCACTTGGCATCTGTCGTAAACTTTTTCAAAGATCTTCTCTGAAACCACTGAACCAATTACAGCCATGCTTAGACTGAATGATCCTTAAGGTATCTAGAAGGAAGTTTGTGTTTTATTTTATTGTCTGTCGAAAAACATGGCCGCCATGGCTAAAAATATAGGAGTTTTAACCCTTTAAAGACAATTTTTCGCATTTTTAGCTCACCTGGCCAAATACCATGTGAGCCTTTGTCATCACTTGGCGTCCATCATCCGTCCGTCCGTCCGTCGTCCATTAACTTTTCATATTTTAATTTTCTCCTCTAAAACCACCGGGCCAAATGGAATTGAATTTGGCAGGAAGCATCTATGTAAGGCTCATTTCGTCCCGATCAGACAACAAACAGCAATTGTTGTTTGTGATTGGCTCAGTTTTCAAAAATCTTCTCCTCTGAAACTGCTGGGCCAAATGGAGCAAAACTTGACAGGAAGCATATATGGGAGGTCCTTTATAAATTTTCCTCATTTCGTCCAGATCGGAATACAAATATGGCCGACATCGGCAGTTCTTGTTTCTGATTGGTTGATATAAAAAAAATCTTCTCCTCTGAAATCGCTTGACCAAATGGAACGAAACTTGACAAAAAGCATCTAATAGGGAAGTTTTTTACAAACTTTCCTCATTTCGTCCTGATCAGGCAACAAACATAGCCGTTATGGGCAGTTCTTGTCTTTCATCGGTTGATAATCTTCTTCTAGGAAACCGCTTGGCCAAAGGGAACGAGACTTGACAGGAAGCATCAGTCTGAGGTTTCCTCATTTTGTCTAGTTCAGGTGACAAACATGGTTGCCATGGCCAATTCTTGTTATACCCCCCTAAAACGAAGTTTAGGGGGGTATATAGGTTTCAGTCTGTCTTTTGACTGAAAATGATCTACATACCTGCAGCAATTCATTAATCTGGAAACATTTCCTTAATGCAAATTGTAAATCTGTCTGTCTGTCTGTCTGTCTGTCCGAACTACATGTACATGCGTTGTGATATCGATTCCCGTTACAGCTTATTCGGACCTGTTTACCCCTAAGATTTTAGCGTTATCACTACGATTTTCAGACCCCCAAATTACGCCTTCCACCCTCTTAAACGTTTTTCTACGTCAACTAAGTAAAACGGTAAAAAAAGAAAAACGCAAAATTCGCTCGTAACCTCTCGCGACAAGTCGATATGCCCAGGCATAAAGTTAAAGGACGCTCGAATGAACGTTGACCTATCCTCACGGCGCTTTGACTGATGGTATAACTTTCGTCTTTGCAAACACCCATAAGATTTTGACTCAGCATCATTTAATGGTGGCATGATGAAGCCAGTAAAAAACATGCCAGCCAAACGTGAATACACTGATCTTTGGAAATTCCTTCAATCTTCATCAAAAGACGAAACCTTTATATTTATAATACGCATATGTGTCAGTCGGTGAAGTCTCACAAATATTTCCATGTGCTCATGGAGGTAAATTTTACTGGTGAAGTCTCACAAGTATTTGGAAAAGTGCCGAAAATCGGAAGAGGACAAAACGAGGGCGGCTGATAATGTGCACAATCATAGCTCAAAATGAATTCCCATTTAGTACAGCTCCGCTCCTTACAATTTGCATTAAGGAAATGTATCCAGATTAATGAATTGCTGCAGGTATGTAGATCATTTTATCAACTATCAACATAAAAACACTTTCTCACAAAGACAAGTAAGATTTCATTAGGATAAATGAAATTTATCCCAGCGTGTCCCTCAGTCTCTCTCTTAATTCCCTCTATTATGGTCTGGGTGATGGGAAGGGGGGTAAAAAAGTGTATCTTCAAGGGCCACTATGCCCAGATTTTTTTCAAGTTTGGACTTAGTTTTTTTTTCATCATTTTTTCCAGCAAATGTCTCCCCCCCCCTCCCCTTTTTCATCATTTTTTCCAGCAAATGTCCCCCCCCCCCCCCTTTTAGAACTTTGACTGATGGTAGAACTTTCGACTTTGCAAATGCCCATAGATTTTGACTCGGCATGTTTTACTGGTGAAGTCTCACAAATATTTGGAAAAGTGCCGGAATTCGGATGTGCACAATCATAGCTCAAAATGAATTATCATGTTGATAAAATGATCTACATACCTGCAGCAAATCATTAAGATTTTCTATCATCGTTTTTGCATTTTGAACTTGCTCATTTTCCAACAATATTCTGTATGAAGAGTACCCATTTTGTGTAATCAACTCCTCTTACAGCTTTAAATCAATGGTCTGAAACTTTGCAGGGTGTTTCATCTACTCCTCTTACAGCTTTTACTTTCTAAAATGCAGAGGGCTCAAAAGATGCATGATCGGGGGGTATCAATAGTCCGTTAAGGACAGATTATGTGGACAGGTTTACAAAGCAGTTGGCGTGGGGGGTATTTGTGGCCCACTAGACCACAGTAACTCTAGTTTTTGATTGGTTGATGGCCTTCAGCAGAGGACTTACCGGTAGCTTAACATAAGACCCTATGGGAAATAAATGCAAAAATCTTTTATGCCAGGTGAGTAAATCTGGCATTTGTCATTGTCATTACAAAGATGACGAAAATAGTTTTCGTCATCTTTGTAAACTTTCAAAAATCTTCTCCTCTTAAAATACTGAATAAATTTCATCTGAAAAAGTCTATAGCAACCGTATATATTGAGATTCAGGACCCTATTATTTAGCTTTACAAGTCAATATGGAGGGTCAAGGTCATTGAAAAAATCCATAGCAACCAGATATATTTGGGTTAAGGACCCTATAATTTAACTGTACAAGACAAAATGTTAGTCAAGAGTCAATGCTATTAAAAAAGTCTGTAGCAACCGATGAAAAAGTCTGTTTAAGCGAAAAATGCAACAGTATACATTAAATAGCAAAATAATCATTGATGCAAGATCTGCACAAAAAGTAACAGGTAGCGATTCAGGCTCTTGGGAGCCTCTTGTTAGTCCTGCTCAAGGTGGACAAGTTAAATCCAGGTGATTGAGAACCTCTAGTTATTAAATAAGGTCATATGTTAAGCTTTGTCGAAAACTAGTATAATATGTCAAAAATTGTTCTGGAGTCAGGCTGATGAAATTTCTGGACCCCTATTCACTCATTAAGGTCAAGGCGAAGTAATTGAAAGTATCCTACAGTTTTCTCATTTTTTGTCAGTATGTAAAGCTAATCGAAATACATTGGAATATGAAATAAATGAATATGCTTATTTTTTTTGCTATAACCCTTTGAAAATGCGTTGTGAAATTAACTTTTAACATAGGATATATAGGGAAAACTTCTATTTTTCGACAATTTTGGTCGAAAAGTCTGTAAAAACCATTGATGTAAATCCTACAGTTTCTTGAAAAACTAATATTATATTGCCTAATCCACAAGCTTTCTGATGATATAAAAATATTTGGGGGTCCCCATGCTTGATTTCGTTGTATCTGCTGCTGAAGATAATATCAAGCTACTAATTTTGGTGATTTTTTTCAGGCAACGTCATGACGTCCAGCGTTTGATAACGTTTATGTATTGCAGATAATAATTATAGGACAAACAACAAACCTTTTCTTTCATCTGATGTATAGTTTTTAATTTTAATGTTTTTATTAATTTTTTATTAATTTTTATTTAATTATTTATTTATTGCTTTCTGTAAGGAGTTGCAGACTTTATTGATTATTTGTTGAATGACAATGTTTGATTTTCATGTTGTCAATGGATGATTTGTATTGCAACTGTATCCTTATAGTCCCGTAAAATATTAAAATAAATCAAAGTGCGTCAAGTGGACCAATTGCAACTCGTTGAAAACAAACATTTTTTATTTCAAAACGCGTTAAATTTAGAGGATATTGTCGTTATCACATAATAAAAACTTCTAACAAAATAATTCTTGCATGCGAGAGATAAGCATGAGTGTAAAGACCCCTAAGTATAATTGACGACGGAAACATTTTTTACATAGTGGGAGCTGATAATGCCTTATTTTTGCTGAAATATTCGCGGTTAAATCTCTTACAAATTAGGCCAAACCAAACTGATTTTTAGGTCGTTGGATTTCGCCGATGCATTTAAAAATGAGAGCTGAAAATTCGCCCCTAATTCAAATTAAAGATAAAAATTTGTGTCACACTTAAGTTTTATATTCGCCTGAAAAAATGCCATTCCGTTAGCAAAAAAAATCATTTTGCTCGCTCGCACTTATATTTACCCTTAAAAAAAATCCAAAGAACTTAACATTAATTTTGTGTAACCAAAATAAAAAACAATTAATGTACTTGCTCAATGCATCATATCATGAGATCATAAAATCAATCTTATATCGGTCAAAATTTCAATCGATTCAGTTTAATTCACAGTATTCAAATTCCGAAACGGTACGAATTAATTCCAATCCCAGGAGAATTCTAGAGAACGGTGAAATTGCAAAGACGTTTAATAAAAAATATAAGTAACAATATTTTTTTAAAAGGATAATGAGGACCGCCTTCACTTGCTTGATATTTTTTATTTCTCCATCAAAGTAAAAATAATGATATATGCGCAACTTGACGTAATATATATGACTCATATATGCATTCGCGTTATTTACTTAGTTCACAGAAATTGAGTGTCGTAAATCTATAACAGTGTTTACGTGATCTAAGTGTCAATAAAGGCGACTTACGGCGTGGTAATACCATGGAGGTAGTACACTGTACATAAATACCTAAAATTTAAACTAAGCAAATTACTTGCATAATATTTACTGTACAAATAACAACACGTAACGTGTTACCTATAATACCTATGATTCTGAAACGAATTAGTCTAAATATGCGTTTACACGACAAAATAATGCTTTCGAATGCGTTTTGATAGTGGACAGACATGTGAACGCACGAGTTTTGAAACGTTTCGAAAATGTTTTGCATAACTGTACGTTTGACCACACTATTATTTTTACCTGAGGCTCGCGGAGCCTCCGGAGTCAACGTCATAATGGCTACGACGTCAGACAATCAGTTGGGGATGTAATAAAATGACATGGGGCTGTTACCCTTGAAACAGTAAACAAATGAACACTAGATGGCATTCAATTACTTTGCCTTGACCTTAAACCATCTTAGATCTAGTCGACTGATGGGGTTAGGGGTCATATTTGAGAAGAGACCTTGTCTTAATCTATTAATGATACCAAAGAATTGCCTGCTTATGTGATATCACTATCATATCAATTTGTGCAGAAAATGGCATGAGTAAATTGGATTATGCGACTCGATTAAGGTATCCGGACCATAAATGACCACATGAGTATTCAAAAGTTCCCGGATGTTCCATACAACGCAATTGAAATGACCTCGGTAGTTATTGGCAAACTTCGGAAATGTCAATATAACTAACTTATTTTTACAGATTCTGCATATAAGCAACAAAGCGTGTTTCAGCTTGAGAAAAATATATATACAAAATCCCAGCTTTAAATTGTTTGGTTCAGCCATTCACGGTCAAAAAGAGATACAATTTTCGATCATGATCTATTATGGTCCGGATACCTTAACTAGTTTACTTCTTTCCTCCCATGTATGCATGCAAATTCTATAATATATGTTATATTTTCATATTTATTATTTCAGCTGATAACTGTCCTGCTCTTGTCGCACCAACAAATGGAAACACAACTAACTTGGAAGGCAATGGAAGAGAATTTGCATCTGTTGTCCGTTATGTTTGTAATCCAGGTTATGAGACGTATGGAAATATAACTACTTACTGCAAAACAGGAGGCATATGGTCACATACTCCACCAACTTGTGAACGTAGGTTTAAAGTTTCACTATTGTGGTAATATTTGAAATGTTACCATGATACATTTGTTTTTATTTGAGCGCAAATATTTGCGGACATATTGTGGTATGAGCTTGCCGTCGTCGTCCGTAGACAGTTAGGTTTCAGCTAATTTATTTTTGTTCTATTAAGCGTATCCTTATAATATTTTACTAATGTTTACCCATAGAAATTGCCACTGTTACTAAAAATAGAACATAGGGGTCAAACAACATTTTTTCGCAAATATCTAAAAAATCATTAGGTTACGGCAAATTCTGGCAGGATGAAAGTGTTCAGCATGATGAGAGCTCCTTGTGTGCTGATTTTCGTGAAAATCTGTCAACTGATGTTAGAGTTATTGCCCTTTTTAGCTCACCTGGCCAAAGGCCATGTGAGCTTTTGCCATCACTTTTCGTCCGTCGTCCGTCCGTCCGTCCGTCTGTCCGTCGTAAACTTTTCTTTAAAAATCTTCTCCTCTGAAACCGCTGGGCCGATTGGTTTGAAACTTAATAGGAATGTTCTATGACATGTCCTCCACAAACGATCCTCATTTTATATTGATCCGATGAAAAACATGGCCACTGTTGCTAAAAATAGAACATAGGGGTAAATTGCTGTTTTTTGCTAATAACTCAAAAACTGTTACAGATATCGAAAATCTGACATGGGGGTAAAATTGATCAGCATGACGAGATCTACCTGCCCTGAAATTTTGAAGGAAATTCCAAAACCCTTTTAGGAGTTATTGCCCTTTTTTCGTCAAATTTTCAAAATTTTAACATTCAAAAATCTTCTCCTGAAACCGCTGGGCCGATTGGTTTAAAACTTAATAGGAATGATCTATGACATGTCCTCTACAAACGATCCTCAATTTATATTGATCCGATGAAAAACATGGCCACTGTTGCTAAAAATAGAACATAGGTGTAAATTGCTGTTTTTTTGCTAATAACTCAAAAACCGTTACAGATATCGAAAATCTGACATGGGATAAAATTGATCAGCATGACGAGATCTACCTACCCTGAAATTTTGAAGGAATTTCCAAAACCCGTTTAGGAGTTATTGCCCTTTTTTCATCAAATTTTCAAAATTTTAACATTCAAAAATCTTCTCCTCTGAAACCGCTGGGCCGATTGGTTTGAAACTTAATAGGAATGAACTATGACATGTCCTCTACAAACGATCCTCAATTTATTTTGATCTGACGTAAAACATGGCTGTCGTAGCTAAAAATAGAATATAGGGGTGGATGTGTTGTTTTTGGCTTATTACTTAAAAACCGTTACAGATATCGAAAATCTGGCATGGGGTAAAATTGTTCAGCATGACGAGATCTACCTACCCTGAAATTTTGAAGGAAATTCCACAACCCGTTTAGGAGTTATTGTCCTTTTTTCGTCAAATTTTCAAAATTTAACATTTTTCGTCATTTATCTCCAAAACTATTTGAGATAGAAGTGAAATGTAAATTTGAAAAATGTTTGCCATGTTGAGATCTACATACCCTGAAATTTTAAAGGAAATCTCAAAACCCATTTAGGAGTTATTGCCCTTTTTTTGTCAAATTTTCAAAATTTTAACATTTTTGCATTTATCTCCAAAACTATTTGAGATAGAAGTGAAATGTAAATTGAAAAATATTAGCCATGTTCAGATCTACATACCCTGAAATTTTGAAGGAATTCCCAAATTCTATTTAGGAGTTATTGGTTTGTGTAATTTGAGGTCGGATTCTGTTACATTTATTTAAGGTTCACCCTTATTCCTGGTCAATTTTATCAACTTCCTGCCAGGACTACCACCATCAGGGAACATATTTTAACATTAAACCTTATGAAAAATAAATCTTAAACAAATTTTCCCTGGACAATTGAACCAATTGCAACAAACTTGGTCAAATAGTTGATTAATTGTCCAATGAAAAGCAGACTCCAGGTGAGCGATACAGGCTCTGGTGAGCCTCTTGTTTGACATTTTTGGCTTTTTTTTATGTTATTATTTCAAAAATCTTCTTCTCTGAAACTACTATTCAAAATCTAATGAAACTTGGTAAGATTGTTCCTTAGGGTATCCTGCAAAAAGTTTATGCTTGGATTTTTGATTGGTCGAAAAACATGTCCGCCCTTACTAAAAATAGAACATAGGGGTCAAAATGCTGTTTTTTGCTATTTTTTTCTGAATTATAGAAAGAAAATGAAGATGAAAGCTACTTTCAAGGTAAACATTGTATCCCGAGTTGAATGGTGATGATGAAAGTTTGTTTTGGACGGACATTTTTAAAATGGCTGCCATTTTCCCGCCATTTTTTACACTTGCTCTGATTTCAACAACATTTGGTTTTTAAAGTAAACATGGTATCCTTAGTGAATGGTGATGATGAGAATGTTGTATAACAATGATTAAACTTCATAATATGTGAGTTTTTAATTGCCATCACTTGGTGTCTGTCATCATCGTTGTTAACAAATTTTCAAACATCTTCTCCTCTGAAACTACTAGGGGGATTGGGATGAAACTCTACAAAATGACAGATGAGTTAAGCATGGTTTATTGGATAAAAACCAACAGCTTATATAGTCAATATGATCAAAGATGAAGCATAATAGAAAATAAAAGATGGCCGCTGAGCTGATAACACTGAAAAGTCAGCTCCCAATTTTTGCAATATTTTGAGCAGTTTAAATGTTTGAAATGGTTAATTTTATGGCCAAGAAGAAGTTTTTGAAGTGATACATCCATTGATATGCTTTTTGTGTGATATATTTCAAGAATATATGAAATATTAGACATATTAGACATTTTCAAGGATTTTATTGTGTAAAATTGAATGATTGGATTTATCTACAATAGACTTGTATAATTATATTGTGTGCAATATGCCTGGAGGTAGTAACCCTTCAAATAGACTTTCAAGTCAACCAGCAGATCAACAGAAACAAGTAAAAACTGTTCAGTCTTTATTAACAGCTAAGAAAGATAAAGATAAAAATAAACAACCCCCTAAGAGAACTCGCTCAGATGTGTCAACAGATTCTAATACTAGTATGGATTTATCAGGGATAATTAATTTTCAAAAAGACCTTGATGAAATCAAGTTTAGCCTCAGGGATGTTACAACAAAAGATGATCTGAATGAATTAACAAAAGATCTTGTGAAAACAGCTGACCTTGAGAATATGGTTACTGATATTGTGAAAAAACTTTTTAGTAAATTTGAATCCACTTTAGATAAAAAGATGAATGAAAGATTGAATAAAATCCAAACAGAAATGCAAGAAAAGGTGGAGGCCTTATCAATTGAAAATGAACATTTGAGAAGGAAGATAGACCAAAATGAAGCCAAAACATCGATTAGAAAAGAATTGTCTGAAACAACAGAAATTACTAAAGTAACAAATATAAGCAGTAACTATAACGAACAATACTCCAGAAAGAATAACATAAAGGTATATAATTTTCCATGGAAAGAGCAGCAAGATCTCCGTCAAGAGTTTATACAAATGGTAAAGTCGGACTTAAAAATAACACTGCATGACCGAGATATTGTAGCCATTCATCGTTTACCTGCACAGCGAGAACCAAGACCATTAATCGTAAAATGATTTAATGCTGATGTAAAGAAGAGTATAATGAGAAAAAGAAAAGAACTCAGAAATAAAGTAAAATTTGTAGATGATGTTACCACCAGAAATATGGCCCTTATTAAAAGACTAGAAGACAGTGGAAGGTTTGATCAGGTGTGGTATTTCAACTGCGGCATTTATGGCAGAACTGATAATGGTCTCCAAATGAAGTATGGGTTGTATGATGACATCAACAAAAGACTGAGAGAAGGGAAGTAACTCTGACTTTTTGGAGGTTAAGAAATATACATGTACTTTGTAGATTTAGATTACTCAATACTGAAATAAGGGAGATAATTCTAGTCATTTATTACTTAAAGCTTGTATATTAATTTGAAATTGTTCTGATCTGACTGTATGTTATTTCAAACAAAATAAGATTTTTAAGATAGTCGAGCGAATATTTAACTAAACAGAGAAAAATATTGCAAAAATTGAAACTGCATCATTGCATTGTATGCAGAAAACAGTAAGAATGCTTGCTGTCTTGATACTGTTTATAAGTTTTTATCTAATAGTTTCATCACTTTTTCAAATTATTTTTTTTTCCTTTTTGAATTTTTGGTTAAGACAAGATACTTTCTCAGTACAAATAACCTATCTGATGAATATTGTTTTTATTTTATTGTATTCTTTTTGGACTTCACACAAAATTATACTCATAAATGAATGGGTTCTTTAAAGATGTTATCAGTTAACTGTCAAGGTCTAGGTGACATTGAAAAGAGAAGAGATGTATTTAATTTTCTTAAGTCTAAAAAATGCAACATCTATTGTATTCAAGATACACATTTCACAAATGAAAGTGAAATGAATATCAAGACCATGTGGGGCTATGAGTGTTATTTTTCATCTCTCTCGTCAAACTCTAGAGGAGTTGCTATATTGTTCAATAATAATTTTGAATTTAGGGTATTAAAAGAGAAGAAAGATGTAAAGGATAATTATCTAGCATTGGATATTGTTATAGACAAGGAGAGAGTAAGACTTCTATCACTGTATGGCCCTAACTCAGATAATCCTAACTTTTACCATCTTATCATGTGTATTATAGAAGATTTTGGAAATGAAAACTTTATAATATGTGGTGATTTTAATCTTGTTTTGTATCCCCATATAGACTATTGTAACTATCTACATATTAATAACCCTAATGCTAGAGATAAAATTTTAGAAATCATAGATCAATGGAGCCTTATTGATCCTTTTAGGGAACTTTTTCCAGACTCGCATAGATACACATGGAGAAAAAAGAAGCCCTTTAAACAAGCTAGGTTGGATTTTTTCCTTTTCACAGATAACATGTTAACAAATTTACTAAATTGCTATCGCTCGGATCATTCTTTTGTAATTTTAGAGCTACAATTCAACCCATTTATAAGAGGTAAAGGACTGTGGAAATTCAATAATTCCTTATTATATGATCAAGAATATGTAAATATTGTAAAAGAAAAAATAATTGATGTCAAGAAACAATATTGTGCACTTGTTTATGATTTGGAATGTATTGATGAAATTTATGATGGAAATTTACAACTTACTATGAACAAGCAATTATTTCTTGAGACTTTATTGATGGAAATCAGGGGAAAGACTATTTCATACGCAAGTTTTAAGAAAAAAGAAAAGGATAAAAAGGTTCTAAATTTACAAAGGGAAATTGATTCATTAGAAGCAAATTTTAAGGAAGAATTAATAAATCAATTAAAAGATAAAAAACAAGAACTGGAGGATATAAGGAAAGAAAAGATGAAGGGTAAATTAATACGTTCAAGGGTCAAATGGATTGAAGAATGGGAAAAGCCAACTAAATATTTTTGTGGTCTTGAGTCAAAAAATTTTACTAGTAAAATTATACCAAAAGTTGAAACAGAAGATGGACGGATTATAACAAAGCAATATGATATTTTAAAAGAAACAAAAGTATTTTATGAAACACTTTATAAAAATAGGGATTGCAGTTTAAATGGCTGTAAAATTGAACAGTTAGAAAATGATTTACAAAATTTAAACTTTGAAAAATTGACAGAGGATGAAAAAAATAATTTAGAAGGGGAGATAACTATAGCTAAGTCAGGTTTAACATTACAAAAAATGAAAAATAATAAATCTCCTGGATCTGATGGTTTTTTGACTGAGTTTTTCAAATTTTTTTGGAAAGATTTAAAATATTTTATTGTAGAATCTCTAAATTATGGATTTCACATTGGATCATTATCAGTCACTCAAAAACAAGGCATTATCACATGTTTGCCAAAGGATAATAAGCCACGGCATTTTCTGAAGAATTGGCGCCCCATTTCATTATTAAATACAGTTTATAAAATTGGGTCAGGGGTGATCACAAATAGATTTAAAAAAGTTTTAGATAAACTAATTAATTTAGATCAAACTGGTTTCATAAGTGGGCGTTATATGGGAGATAATATCCGACTTATATATGATATTTTGCAGTATACTGAAGAAAAAGATATCCCTGGTTTATTACTGTTGATAGACTTTGAAAAAGCTTTTGATACAGTATCCTGGGATTTTCTTTTAGCAGTTCTGACTTTTTTCAATTTTGGGAATTCCATAATCAATTGGATAAAAGTATTGTACAATAATATTAGCTCTGCAGTCATTCAGGGTGGAAATTTATCCGAGTTCTTTGGTATTGGACGAGGCTGTAGACAGGGGGACCCCCTATCACCCTACCTTTTCATATTATGCGCAGAGATTTTGGCAATAAAGGTTAGAGGTAATACGAAAATACAGGGTATAGAAATTTCTCAAGTTGAACATAAACTATCTCAGTTTGCAGATGACGCTTCACTTATTTTGGATGGAAGTGAAGAATCTATGGAAGAAGCTTTACTAGAGCTTGATTGGTATGCAAAACTTTCTGGACTAAGGATAAATTTTACAAAAACTCAAGTGGTATGGATTGGAAGTAAAAAATACAGTAGTGAAATTTTATGCCAGAACAGAAATTTATCATGGGGGTCAACTTCTTTTAGGCTGTTAGGGGTAAACTTCGATATTGATCTTGAAAAAAATTTAAACTTAAATTATACTGATAGGTTTCTTCAGATAAAAACTTTGATTAATACATGGTCTAAAAGAAACTTAACAGTAATTGGAAAAATATTGGTGGTTAAAACTCTTATTCTTCCTACACTAAATCATCTCTTTTTAACATTACCAAACCCAAATGCTGAGATGATTAAGAAAATTAATGATGCTATTTATTATTTTTTGTGGAACTCACCAGTGCATAGAGTAAAAAAAGAAGTGTTACACATGGATTATAAGAATGGTGGTTTAAAGATGATAAATATTAATCTATTTATGATAGCTTTAAAATGTACATGGATAAGAAAATTGTTTAGTTCTAACTGTAAATGGTTAAATATTTTATTTACAAATATAGATAAAGAGAAATTGTTCAAACTAGGAAATAGTTACACAACAAACACTATTTTAAATGTCAAAAACAAATTTTGGATTGATGTATTTAAAGCATGGCAATATTTTGTAGATAAAGATATAAATTCTACATGGGAATTTTTTCTTTCTAGTCCATTATGGATGAATAAGAATATAAATATCAATAATAAACATGTATTTTATAGAAGTTGGTATAATAAAGGTATTGTTTTTGTAAATGATGTGATTAGTAACAGTGGAAAGTTTCTCTCCTGTGGGGAAATTAAAGACAAATTTGATATTTCTGGGAATATAATGATGTATAATAGTATCATATCAGCATTAAATCAGACAAAGAAACTGTATTCAAGGGAAGATAATAAGCTCGCAGAACCTTTTATTCCCTCTTTTGTTCAAACCATTTTAAAAAGAAAAAAGGGAACTAAAGATATATACAAAATGTATTGGAGGTTAATACCTAAAGTGGTTCCTAATGGGCAGAAAAAGTGGAATGAAATTTTGGAACTTGATGAATTAGAATGGAGAGAAATTTTCGAACTCCCTTTTGCAGTTACCAATAACACAAAATTACAATGGTTACAGTTTAGAGTAAATCATAGGATATTAGCTACAAACAAATTTTTGTGTAAAATTAATGTCATTAAAAGGCAAGGAAGAAATAGAAACTATAGAACATGTACTATGGAATTGTGAAAATGTCCAGAATTTTATAGAAGAAATAGATATATGGTGTTTATCTAATGGTATCAGTATCTCATTCACCAAAAAGAATTTTTTGTTGGGTGATGTCTCGCATGTATACAAGTGTGAAATTTCAAACCTGATTTTTCTGTGTCTTAAACAATATATTTATAATACAAGATATTTCCAGAAAGTTTTATCAATTCATATTGTGAAGAAAATACTAAAAGATCTTTATAATCTAGAGAAGTGTATAGCAGTAAGAAACAATAAACTTGAGAGTTTCTACAAATTGTGGATTCAATTTACTCATTTGTTCGATTGTAATTAAAGTCCTATTATAATTCATATGTGAATAACATAATGGAATGTCGATTTGTTAACTAAAATCAAAAAAATTCATCAGAACAATATATTTATTTTCTTTTCTTTTTTATGTATTTAATTTTTTTTTAATATTCACTTATTTCTCCTCAACATTCCCATTCTTAAAAAAACTATAAAACTTAGAATATATGTATGTTTGTTAAAATAATTATTCTAATTGGATCATACATTTATTTGTGGTCCTTTTTTTGAACATTCTATTATCATGATTATGTTATTTTTTTTTACTTTTTAAATTCAAATTAAAAATGTGGTATTATATTAAGTAACTACAGCTGATATAATGTTTTGAATAATGGACTAACAAATACTAATAGATACATATTTACATTTTCTATTATTAACGAGGCCGGGATAAGGTACCGGTATTCGATGTTTTCATTACTAACAAATGTACAGATTTCAATAAAAAATGAAAAAAAAAAAAAAAAAAGCCTTAACCCACAATTTTTACAAACATTTTAAAAACGAAGACAACATATATACCAAAAGATTTATACTTGTATTTGAAGATGAATTAAAGCTTGTATTTTGTATTGTGAATCATCAGATTGACCATGACTGTATCTTAATCAAGCGTAGGGAGAACTCATACCCATTTCTTTCCAGAGGTTCTTGAAAGGGGCTTTTAACGGTATTTTCAGCATTTTACATGACCTCAGTTTAATTTACAACAAACATTAATATATTAATTTAGTTTATAGTGCATTATTTGCCAGGTGAGCGATTCAGGCTCTTGAGAGCCTCTTGTTTAAAAATGCCTTTAAAATTTCCATTTAAATTTTTACAAAAATAGCAGAAATTTATAAGGCTCTGCCTTTTGATGCAGAGGTAACCCTTAAGCTTAGCAGAGTTTGGATTCCTGTTTGTTTTATTTGTTTGGGTTTTTGATAGTTGTGCTTATTAATTCATCATTATTATCTTTAACTGGATTTCCAACATTTTGAACTCGAGCACTGCTGATGAGTTGTCAGTCAACTATATGGCCATACAGTGCATCAAATTTATTGAGGTATTTTGTGATACATTTTATTACACTTCTGTTTTTCTGCAAATTGTAAAAAGTAAGTTAGGGAAGGCAGTGAAATTAAGGGTTGGTCATGCACAAAAATGTGAAGGAAACAAGATTACATTTTTAGCTTTATTATTTTGATATGCTAAAAAAGTGTTGGGTCACCGAGTCACAGTGGGGTCATATCACAGATTTTTTTCCTTTGGCTCAGAGAAGGGGTTACATCACCAGTTTTTAGCTCACCTGGCCCGAATGAAACTAAATCTGGCATTAATGTTCCTTATGAGGTGCTGACCAAGTGTTGTTACTTTGTAGCCAATCCATCATCCAAGATGGCCGCCAGTGGGGAACTTAGTTTAACATAGGACCCTATGGGAAATGCATACAAATGACTTCTTCTAGAGAACCACTGAATGGAATGAAACTAAATCTGGCATGAATGAACCCTTATAAGGTGCTGACCAAGTGTTGTTACTTTGTAGCCAATCCATCATCCAAGATGGCCGCCAGTGGGGAACTTAGTTTAACATAGGACCCTATGGGAAATGCATAAAAATGACTTCTTTTAGAGAACCGTTGAATGGAATGAAACCAAACATGGCATGAATGTTCCTTATGAGGTGCTGACCAAGTGTTGTTACTTTGTAGCCGATCCGTAATCCAAGATGGCCACCAGCGGGGGACTAAGTTTAACATAGAACCCTATGGGAAATGCATACAAATGACTTCTTTTAGTGACCCACTTAATGGAATGAAACCAAACATGGCATGAATGTTTCTTATGAGGTGCTGACCAAGTGTTGTTACTTTGTAGCCGATCCATCATCCAAGATGGCCGCCAGCGGGGGACTAAGTTTAACATAGGACCCTATGGGAAATGCATACAAATGACTTCTTTTAGTGACCCACTTAATGGAATGAAACCAAACATGGCATGAATATTCCTTATGAGGTGCTGACCAAGTGTTGTTACTTTGTAGCTGATCCATCATCCAAAATGGCCGCCAGCGGGGGACTAAGTTTAACATTGGACCCTATGGGAAATGCATACAAATGACTTCTTTTAGAGAACCACTGAATGGAATGTAACAAAACAAATCATGAATGTTCCTTATGAGGTGCTGACCAAGTGTTGTTACTTTGTTGCCGATCCATCATCCAAGATGGCCGCCAGTGGGGGACTAAGTTTAACATTGGACCCTATGGGAAATACATACAAATGACTTCTTCTAGAGAACCACTGAATGGAATGAAACTAAATCTGGCATGAATGAACCCTTATAAGGTGCTGACCAAGTGTTGTTACTTTGTAGCCGATCCATCATTTAAGATGGCCGCCAGCGGGGGACTTAGTTTAACATTGGACCCTATGGGAAATGCATACAAATGACTTCTTTTAGAGGACCGTTGAATGGAATGAAACCAAACATGGCATGAAAGTTCCTTATGAGGTGCTGACCAAGTGTTGTTACTTTGTAGCCGATCCGTAATCCAAGATGGCCACCAGCGGGGGACTTAGTTTAACATAGAACCCTTTGGGAAATGCATACAAATGACTTCTTTTTATAACAATAAATACGTTACCACTATAAATTCTGAGATAGTCCCTAAGCGACTTAACCAGCAGGAAAGAAAACAAAAAACTCTTGAGATGACCCCCTGCCAGCCTCGAACCAACTTCCCTTATAATCATTCATTCAATTTCCTGCTGCGACGGAAACCGCACGTGTTTTTTGGTTGAGAAGAAATTGACACAGAGAAAACGATTTTTTTTTGTTACTAAGTATATTTTATATAGAGTATTAATAGACAACAGGTAATAATGGACAATTTAAATAATATTTCTAGTCCATTTTATCCCGTTTCTGGAAATGGTGATACTTTTTGGGACGGTACATTACGTAATCCCTTTGAAGTGGTCCCCGTCTCCAGTGTTCCTCCAGACAACTTGTTCACTCAAATGTCACCTGAGAACTCCCCCGTAGTTGCAGGTCCGAGTAACACGTCTAGGGTGGACCTTGTCCAAGCTAGACAGGAGGTCCCTGTTTCGGGTTCCACCACTGTCACTCACAGTTCTTCAGGGGTTACACATACATATACCAGACCTGTTGATACAGTTGTCTCTACAGTTTTTCCTCCCTCGTTTTTAACTGGAGTTAATGCTGCCTCGAGACCCGTTCAGGCCCCTGCCGCCTCGTTTGGTCAGTTTCCTACCACTTGGTCTCGTCCTCAGTGGCCGTTTCCAACTCCACCCTTTGGAAACTTTGACCCTTCTTATTTTTGGGGTTTTTCTGGTTTTCCTCCTAGAGTTAGGACGGATACCCCTGTGACAGTCCCTCAGTCACAACCGGTCTCTCAACCTTCAGTTGTTTCTGAGGTGAAGGATATGTTAGGTTCATTTAAGGAGGCTATTAGTAAGGACCTCGGTTCTTTTTTAACCAGAGTTGAGGCTCTTGAAAAGGCTTATCAAGAGTCCTCCAAGTCTCACCCTCCTTCTCTTTCAAGTACTCCTGTTTGTGCTGTTGTTCAAGAGTCTCATGCTGTTCAGGATGATGAGGACTCAGTGTCTGTTGCACCTGACAGTGCAGAAGGTTCTTTTTTGGTGGAGGAGGAACCCCCTGAAAGCAGACCAGCTGCCTTGGTCAGCCAATCTGCTGTAGGGGAGGGTTCTGAGTCTGAATCGGAGCCCGATCATGAGGATGTTGTTGTGTCTAAAGATCAACTCAAGGCTAAAGTCTACTCGCTACTGAGGGACAAGGCTAAGGTTTCCTTATCTTCTCCTCCCAGGGTTAAGAAATCTCTGTCAACTTTTGAGGCATCTTGTGGTTTTTCACAAGAATCTTCTACGTCATACAAGTCTTTTCCAGAGTCTAAGCATGTTACCTCTGCTCTTCAGGTCATTAAGGAAGGTTTGTCTTCTCCTTCAAGTCGGTCTTCTTCTGGGAAATTCCAAGCTTTTGGTGCAAATTCTTTCCCAGGCAGGTTTAGGAGCAAGGATTATGAAATCCACCAATCCTCGATTGGTAAAACTGCTCCTACTTGTGACAAGACTTTAGCCGCTACCATAGGCTCCAAGAGCACTGATGGTCTTAGGCTTTCTCAGTCAGTTTGGCATAAATCTGAAAACTTACTTAGGAGTACGTCTCATGTCCTTGGCAATGCCGAACACTTTCTGTCAGCGGCTGGTACCCTTCTCCAGAATAAGGAGGGTGAAGAGTTCTCTGAACTTAAATCCTTTCTTCTTCAAGTTGATCAAGCACTTGGTGTCTCTCAACTTCTTTTGATGGGTACTCTTTGTAATTTCACCCTTTCTAAAAGGAGTGAAATTTTGGAGAAATCAACGATTCCATCCTCCTTACAGGATTCTCTTTTGTTTTCTCCTTTGACTGACAAAATTTTTGGACTCTCAGTTAAAGAGGTTCAGGAGGAACTTCAGAAGCTACCTCAACCTGTCAAGGTTAATGTACAGCTCTCTCAGGGCAAGCGTTCTGTAGTTTCTACTCCTGTTTCTTCCTCTTCTGCTCCTTCATACTCAGCTCCCAAAAAGAGGAAAGTTGCCGAGTCAACCGACTCTTCTGCTTCTAGGCCTCCTAAATTTTCTCACAAGAAAAAAGGTGGCAAGAAGCAAGGGAAACGAGTTTAGCAATCTGCCCCCTCGTTCATTACTGACAACCCCCTTGGGAGAGGAACAGTTTCCTGTCCCACATCCACAGATTCCTGTAGGGGGGAGGCTTACCCACTTTTTGAGTCAGTGGGAAGAAATAACCCAGGATTCTTGGGTTTTGTCAGTAATTCGGGGGGGTCTTCATCTCAAGTTTCTGAACAATCCTCCTCTGTCGGTGGATCCACTGTTTTTGTCTCACACTTCCAACCCAGAGAAGGTTCTGTTGATGTCAGAAGAGGTTCAGGCCTTGCTACGCAAGGAAGCTATAGAGATTGTTCACAATCCATCAGCCATTCCAGGTTTCTATTCTCGCCTTTTCTTAGTACCGAAGAAAACAGGTGGAATGCGCCCAGTTTTCGATCTCTCGATCTTGAATACTTATCTTATTATCCCTCATTTCAAGATGGAAACCAATCGTTCCATCAGGGGTTGTATTCGCCCTGGTATGTGGACTACCAGTTTAGACCTTACGGATGCATATTTCCATGTTCACATAGCTCCTCAGTTCAGGAAGTACCTTCGCTTTGTATGGGACGGGACAGTATATCAGTTTCGAGCGCTCCCATTCGGCATCTCTGTTGCGCCTCTAACTTTCACCAGAATTTTTCAAACAGTAGTTGCCCATCTTCATACGTTGTCGATCCAGATTCACTCCTATCTGGACGATTCTCTGATCAGGAATTTTTGTCATCTAGATCTGGTTTCTCAAACCAGGGTGGTCATCCAGTTGTATCAGAGGTTAGGTTTTCTAGTGTCTTGGAAGAAGTCGGAACTTCATCCGTCTCTAGATTTTCAGTTTCTAGGGGAACATTACAGAACAGATCTGGGACTTGTTTCTCCACCGGAGGAAAAGTTTCTTTCTCTAGTCCAGAGAATTGCTCTTATTCAAAATTCCCAGTCTGTGACAGCAAGGCAATTTTCTCAACTTCTGGGTTTTCTAAATTCTCTGGCAGATGTGGTTCCCTTGGGTCGTCTGTTTATACGTCCTCTTCAGTTTCATCTTCTCCAGCACTGGTGTCCTGCCTCTCAGGATTGGGAAGCTCCAGTTCCTATTCTCCCAACCTTAATTCCTCACCTTCATTGGTGGTGTCAGCGGGAGAATGTTCTGAAGGGAGTGTCTCTGTCAGTTCCAGTTCCTTCCCTCACTCTCTACACAGATGCAAGCCAACTAGGTTGGGGAGCTTATCTGGAAGGCAAGTCCATTTCGGGTCTGTGGTCTCCTACTCAACAGCAGGAACACATCAACCTCTTAGAGTTGAGAGCAGTTCTCTTGGCTGTATCTCATTTTCTGGACCTTATTCGCCTAAAGACTCTGGTGGTAGCCACAGACAACACTACAGTAGTTGCTTACCTCCAGAATCAGGGAGGAACTCACAGTCACAGTCTGTTCTTACTTTGCAAGGAAGTTCTTCTTCTATGTTTCGAGAACCAGATTCAGTTAGTAGTACGTCACATTCCAGGTCACCTCAATGTGCTAGCAGACGGACTAAGCCGTTCACTAGCACCAGTGAACACGGAGTGGGAATTACTACAAGTGATTTTCGAGGCCATCACTCTCCATTGGGGTCGTCCTCTTTTAGATCTGTTTGCCACAGCTCTGAATCACAAACTGGACACTTTCGTTTCTCCAGTTCCAGACCCTCTGGCATACGCAGTCGATGCTATGTCTCTGTCTTGGGAGGGAATGTTCGCCTACGCTTTCCCTCCATTCAGATTCCTGTCTCAAGTTCTTCAGAAGATTCATCAGGAATCATGCAAGATCATTCTTATTGCACCAGCTTGGCCCAGACAAGCCTGGTTCTCAGATCTTCTGCTTCTGTCGTGTGCCAATCCCCTTCTTCTTCCTCTCAGAACAGATCTTCTGTCTCAGTTCAAAGGAAGAGTTTTGCATCCTCATCCGGAGAATCTTCATCTGCACGCTTGGCTACTCTCCGGGAAGGTCTCAGACAGAAAGGATTTTCTGCTGGGGCTTCCAGACACATCTCTAAGGCTGTCCGACAGTCTACAGAGAAAGTATACGATGCAAAATGGGGAATCTTCTGTCATTGGTGTGCTGAAAGGGAAATTGATCCAATCAAAATCTCTGTTCAGCAACTAGCTGATTTTCTAGTTTTTCTCTTTGAAGTTAAGGAACTGTCTCCTTCTACTATCAAAGGATATAAATCAGCTATTTCTCGCACTATTTATATTTCGGGTGGCCCAGACTTAAGTAATAATGAACACTTGTCTTTGCTCACTCGGAATTTTGACATTGAAAGGCCTAAACAGAAGAGATTGGTTCCTCAATGGGATTTGAGTCTGGTCCTATCAGCTCTCAAAATTTCACCCTTTGAACCAATCTCCGAAGCAGATCTGAAATTTGTTTCTTACAAATGCTGTTTTTTATTAGCTTTA
The DNA here is from genome assembly GCA_028015205.1 of Mytilisepta virgata. Classification (NCBI taxonomy): domain Eukaryota; kingdom Metazoa; phylum Mollusca; class Bivalvia; order Mytilida; family Mytilidae; genus Mytilisepta; species Mytilisepta virgata. The sequence goes on from CM051521.1 coordinate 77,742,554, forward strand.
GCTTCAGGCAGGAGAAGGAGCGAGATTCATGCCTTATCTGTGTCGGAATCTTGTCTTCGTTTTTCCAGAGATGAATCCTCTGTTACCTTGTTAACGGATCCATCATTTCTCGGAAAAAATCAAATTCCTGATAAAGGTGCAGTTCCTATTGTTATACCTGCATTACCTTCAGATTCTCCGGACTTGATGCTTTGTCCTGTCAGAACACTAAAAGTGTACCTGAATAGGACCAAACAGCTTAGATCTGCCTCTTCTTCCAGACTTTTTCTTCCTTTGAAGAAAGGGGTGTCTGATTTATCTGCTAAGTCCATCTCCAGATGGATTTGTGATACGATTTTTATGGCATATAAAGCTTCAGGTGACGAAACCTTATCTCGTCATTCGGTTAAGGCTCATGAGGTAAGAGGCATTGCCTCTTCATGGGCTCTTTTTAATTCCGCTTCCATTTCTGAAGTCTTGATGGCAGGTTATTGGAGGTGTCAAAACTCTTTTACTGATCATTACCTGCGTTCCTTGGCTTCTTTTGCTGATAATCTTTTCTCATTGGGACCTATTGTAGCTGCTCAAAGGATTAATGTCCCCCCTGCAACTTCTTCTTCAGGGGATTCAGCTATGTGTTAGATTCTGTAATTCTCAGAATTTATAGTGGTAACGTATTTATTGTTATAAAATTGTAAATTTTTGAAGTAAAATTAATTTTTATTAAATAAATACTTACCACTATAAATTATAGGCCCCACCCATTCTTTTTCCTCCCCTTCATCCCCTGTTTTCTGGGAGTTCTTATTGTTTTGAGGAAATTGAATGAATGATTATAAGGGAAGTTGGTTCGAGGCTGGCAGGGGGTCATCTCAAGAGTTTTTTGTTTTCTTTCCTGCTGGTTAAGTCGCTTAGGGACTATCTCAGAATTTATAGTGGTAAGTATTTATTTAATAAAAATTAATTTTACTTCAAAAATTTACAATTTAGTGACCCACTTAATGGAATGAAACCAAACATGGCATGAATATTCCTTATGAGGTGCTGACCAAGAATTGTTACTTTGTAGCTGATCCATCATCCAAGATGGCCGCCAACGGGGAACTTAGTTTAACATTGGACCCTATGGGAAATGCATACAAATGACTTCTTTTAGAGAACCACTTAATGGAATGTAACAAAACATAGCATGAATGTTCCTTATGAGGTGCTGACCAAGTGTTGTTACTTTGTAGCCGATCCATCATTTAAGATGGCCGCCAGCGGGGGACTTAGTTTAACATAGGACCCTATGGGAAATGCATACAAATGACTTCTTTTAGAGGACCATCGAATGGAATGAAACCAAACATGGCATGAATGTTCCTTATGAGGTGCTGACCAAGTGTTGTTACTTTGTAGCCGATCCGTAATCCAAGATGGCCACCAGCGGGGGACTTAGTTTAACATAGAACCCTTTGGGAAATGCATACAAATGACTTCTTTTAGTGACCCACTTAATGGAATGAAACCAAACATGGCATGAATATTCCTTATGAGTTGCTGACCAAGAATTGTTACTTTGTAGCTGATCCATCATCTAAGATGGCCGCCAACGGGGAACTTAGTTTAACATTGGACCCTATGGGAAATGCATACAAATGACTTCTTTTAGAGAACCACTTAATGGAATGTAACAAAACATAGCATGAATGTTCCTTATGAGGTGCTGACCAAGTGTTGTTACTTTGTAGCCGATCCATCATCCAAGATGGCCGCCAGTGGGGGACTAAGTTTAACATTGGACCCTATGGGAAATGCATACAAATGACTTCTTTTAGAGAACCACTTAATGGAATGTAACAAAACATAGCATGAATGTTCCTTACAAGGTGCTGACCAAGTGTTGTTACTTTGAAGCCGTTACATCATTCAAAATGGCCACCAGTGAGGGACTTAGTTTAACATAGGACCCTATGGGAAATACATACAAATGTCTTCTTCTATAGAACCACTGAATGGAATGAAACCAAACATTGCATGAATGTTCCTTATGAGATGCTTACCAAGTGTTGTTACTTTGGTGCCTATCCATCATCCAAGATGGCCGCCATCAGGGGACTTAGTTTAACATAGAACCCTATGGGAAATACATACAAATGTCTTCTTTTAGAGAACCACAGTATGGAATCAAACCAAATATGGCATGAATGTTCTTATGAGGTGCTGACCAAGTGTTTTTACTTTGTAGCCGATCCATCATCCAAGATGGCCGCCAGCAGGGGACTTAGTTTAACATAAGACCCTATGAGAAATACATACAAATGTCTTCTTTTAGAGGACCACTGAATGGAATGACACCAAATATGGCAGGAATGTTTCTTAATTATAAAAAAGAAGATGTGGTATGATTGCCAATGAGACGACTGTCGACAAAAGACCAAAATGACACATACATTAACAACTATAGCTCACCGTACCGCCTTCAACAATGAGCAAAGCTCATACTGCATAGTCAGCTATAAAAGGCCTCGATATGACAATGTAAAACAATTCAAACGAGAAAACTAAAGCAATTATTGCCGTTCATAGTCAAATTTTTTTTAATCTCTTCCAAAAATCTTCTCTGAAACTGAGACAAATTAAACCATTCTTGACCACAGTAGTTAGTGTATCAAGTTTAAAAAAATGAGTGATGGCTGACATGGCTAAGAATAGAACATGGGGACAAAGTGCAGTTTTTTGCTTAAATCTCTGAAACTAAAGACAGGTTAAGATCTAACTGCCCTGAAATTTCCAGACAAATCAGACAACCTGTTGTTAGGTATTTGTAAGATCATTTTTCAGCTTTTAATTATTATAAATAGAAATAAATTGTAAAGTGCAATAATGTGCAAAGTAAGATCTACAAATATGTTAACATGGCCAAACTCGTCAATTGACCCCTTTATGGCCATTATATATGCAATTTTTAACATTTTTTTTTACAAAATTCTCCACTTGATCTGGGCTGAATAGAAATAAACTTGGCCACAATTTTCAGTAGGTTATCATGACTTGTTTGAAAAAAAGTATCGGATGACCCTGCCATCAAACCGCCTTTGCTAAAAAAGAACATAGAAGTTAACTGTTTAGAAGTCTATCAGAAAATTGTAAAAAAAATTCTGAATGGTCACAACTTGACCACATATTCAAAAATAATAATGATAAGATGTCTTCAGTAGCTATTGTAAGACTACATACATTAAGATGACCTGTATTTAATTTTAAATACTGTGTCAAATTAAACCAGTCTTGGTCTCAATCATTATATAATTTTACATAATTTCCAAAATCACATTAGATACAAGTGAGCGACACAGGCTCTTGAGAGCCTCTAGTTACATGTTTTTCGATTTTTCTGCCCTCCGCCACATGTTTTTATGTTCAGCTCATGCATTTGATATATATTTTGGTCCATTTTATTGCTCCCGTTGACTTTGCATTAAAAAAAAAACGGCCATCTTAAACCACGAACAAGCAAAATTACAAATGCGGACCAATGCTGCTAAAATTTCATTTGGGACACATTCGTTGCACATCTTCCCTTAAGTTTTAATTCACTTCAAATCACAGCTTCATTCAAAGGAAGACAACCTGCAATGTTTATTTTCACCGACCACAGAAAAAACAAATGTGCATGGAATGAAATTTTACCTGCATTGGTTCGCATTTGTGTAATTTTGCTTGATCATGCGAGATGGCTGTTCTTTTTAGCTCACCTGGCAAATTTTCAAAAATCTTCTCAGAAACTACATTATGAAATGTTTTGAAACTTCACTGACCACAGAAAAAACAAATGTGCATGGAATGAAATTTTACCTGCATTGGTTCGCATTTGTGTAATTTTGCTTGATCACGCGAGATGGCTGTTCTTTTTAGCTCACCTGGCAAATTTTCAAAAATCTTCTCAGAAACTACATTATGAAATGTTTTGAAACTTTTCAGGATTGATGACAGCAATACCCTCTTAAATCGATCAACTTTGTGTTAAGATTCATCTGCTGACTTGACGGCTGGGGCTGTTCAAAATTTTCATTGAAACCATATTGGAAAGGACTTTTTTGTCATTTGCTAAGGAATTTATAGGCAGATTGTATACATTGTTAATCTGATTTGGAAGGACAGATGCAAATGATCAATCTTTTTTTAGGTCAAAGGTCAAATGTCAAGGTCACTTTGACATTTTTGCATTTTTAAATGGGCTAATAGAAGCCAGGTGAGCGATACAGGCTTAGGGGGGCCTCTTGTTGTAATATTTTGAAGATTAATGAGATTTTCTACATTTTATTTTTTTTTAATTTCCTACTTTATAGGAGAATTCTGAACAATGTCATGAAAATACAGATATATAAAGTTAAGCAGTACTTTCTTGATTTTTCAAAACCACTGACAATAATGGATTGCAATTAACAACAATTGATGATTTTGAAATCGGTCAATCAAGCCTGTATTTTTTATTCAGCAATCAGGTGTCCATTACCTAGAATTAGGCATGGAACTGTCGACACCCAAGATGCATTACTTTATAAGATGACCACTGTCCTTACATGTGATACTGGCTTTGAAATAAATGGAACATCTGATACTATGACCACTCTGACTTGTGAAACAGATGGAATGCTTATGCCAGATGTTGAATGTGTTGGTATGTTGTCTTATTTTACAAATTGTGTTAAATGAAATGTTGAAGCAGTGATAGGTTGTTACATGCTTGTGTGCTTCATCATGAATTTAAATGCGTATTGTATTGTACCTACATATACCTAGAGTTGCTGTAAGGATTCCTTGTACATGTAGTTATATACACAAGAAGGTCAATAAAAAGGAGATTAAGATACCCATATTACTAGTTCAGCTTTTTATGCCATTTGAGACTTATCAGAAAATCGATCTATACTGACCTAGTTTTATGCTTAGTTTTTGACAAAGGCTATAATGAAATACATTTAAGGATAGGATGTTATTATTTAGTCTATGAAAAATTGAAGTTTTTTCGAATAGACGGAAAATAAAATTAGTCAGTTCTTGTAATTTAATTCCAGTGGTTGTTTTAAAGCCCTTTATGACGTAGTAGAAAAGAAAAAAAATCAGTCTATGATATGAAAGACAAAAGAAGTGAACCAGTCAGAGACACTTTACATCCAATATTAAATTATATATTGTTGATCTTTCCTGTTAATTAATATATCTGTATAGATACAAGAACATTTGGTTGATCATTTATGCACAAACAAATTTTTAAAATAAATTGTGTTTTATGTGAAACCTGTGCAATATGCAGATAATGTACATTTGGTTAGAATCATGTATTTTGTATGAGATTTCATTTGTCAAATTAAATGTTAATCCAGGGCTGTTTGGTTATTCTTATTTCTCTACATTTTCATACAATTTGTTCCGTATATTCCGTATATGAGTACTTAGTAATCTTATTCTTAATCTGTCAGTTGTGTATACATATTTTCATATAAAAATGATGGAAATGATATGTTATAAGGTAAGATATTTTATTTGTAATCCATTTGTTTCTTTTTAAGAACTTTTCTTTATCATTGAAGGTACATGGACTAAGGCAGTTTTGAGGATCATACAAACAAAGTATTAATACACACAATCAAAAGAATAAATCAATCATTTTTGTCAACGCGACGTGGGAAATAGAAATGCCCGCCTTCTGTCCTCATTGTAAGCGCTCTCACGCCTTCATTTATTTACCAGTTTTAATGAAACTTATATGGAAGGTGTGTTTTGATGGCAGCTCAATCAAGCTCGAATTCAAGTGCTGTAACTTTGAAATTTTTCTAAAATTGGAACACCCTTAAATAGATATTAACTATTTTCAAATAATCACATCACATAAACACATTTTTTAGAAATTGCATGATAAGATATCATTTTTATATGCCCGTCAAAATTTTGACGGGACGTATTATGGTATACAAATGTCCGGTGTCCGTCTGTCCGTCGTAAACATGTCACGCCGTAACTTGAGAACGACTCATCCAAATTTCATGAAACTTAACATAGTTGTTTCTTATGATGGTCAAACGATCTGTATACTTTTTGGTGAAAATAAGATTAAAACTTTTTGAGTTATGGGACTTTGTAACTAAAACAGAAGTGTGTTTTTTTCACATGTCGCGCCGTATCTCAAGAACGATTTATGATTAAGGCATAAAACTTCACACACTTGTTAGTTATATTAATCTGAAGATCTGTGTACTTTTTCGTGATGATTATTGTATTTTTGAGTTATTGAGTTTTTTGGTAAAAAAGGTAGTCTTTTTTGGTCACATTTCGTGCCGTATTTCTATTGGTTAAAACTTTACAGGCTTATGTTTTGCCGGGTTTCCATATACATCCCACTAGCAGCTTCACTAAATAAAGGGGGATTCCAGAAACATGTTTTTTTCACAAGAGGACAGGCAAATCATGCGCTTGTGGCGCAGCTGTTTATTATTTATTGAACTCTTGGGTTTTATCTCTTTAAGATATAAACGAATGTGATGGAACACCTTGTCCTAATACAGAGAACTGCCATAATACATTTGGAAGTCATTTGTGTACCTGTAAAACTGGATATGAAAGGCTTTCACCATCTGCAGATTGTACAGGTAGAGAATATTGTTGTCTTCAAGAATGAATTACCATTTTAGTTTGAATACAGCATATCTTTTAAAATGAACTTGCATTTCATTTAAAAAAAAAAAAAAATTGAATGAGTAAAAAGTTGAAAACATTTGAAAAGTTGCCCCCAAGTCAAGAATTGAATAGTGTTGATTTATCCATACATTATGATTTACCACTGTTCATATTTTGCTGACCTGAGGTCATATTTCCATCCCTTTGTGTATGTCGTCCATCCTTCTGTTGTCCTGTTATTAGACAATTCATCATTTCTGAAACCACTTGCCCAATTTGAACCAAACTTTGCTAGAATGTATGGAAGGATGTCCATAAAAATTCCTCATTTCATTCCGATTGGATGAAAAACATTGCCCTCAAGATGCTTCAATTTAACACACTTTGAAATTAAAAAATTGTGTTAAGGTGGTCCAAATTGTCAAACATTTTTTTCTAATCTGTTAAGCTCGACCAATGTTTAATGCACTATGAAAGTTAATTTTGTACCTAAAGTTGTATTTTCAAAGAAAGAAAAGTGAACTTTTGATATTTTGGAATTTTAAGGACTATCTTTAATATATTAATTATATAAGCAATGTCGATTAATATTTTGTTTCAGATATTAATGAATGTTCATCTAACAATGGTAAAGGCCCCTGTGACCAAACCTGCACCGATGAAGTTCCTGGATACACATGTAGCTGTCCAAATAATGGCTACCTTCTATATGAAGGAGATGGATTTAATAACATATCTGTTGCAGAAGGGGATACTGGAATGAGAGAGGGAGATATTTATCATATAGACCATACATGTATCGGTAGGTTTTAAGCTCACCTGACTAAAGGGTCATGTGAGCTGTTGCCATCATTTTGCATCCGTCCTCCGTCCGTCCGTACAAAAATCTTCTTCTAGAGAAACGTTGAATGGATTGAAACGAAACATGGTATGAATGTTCCTTAAGAGGTGTTGTCCAAGAGTTGATACTTTGTTGCCGATCCATCATCCAAGATGGCCGCCAGAGGGGGACTTAGTTTAACATAGAACCTTATGGGTAATATGTACATTAATCATCTTCTGGAGAACCACTGAATGGATTGAAACCAAACATAGCATGAATGTTCCTTATGACATTAAGACCAAGTGTTGTTACTTTGGTGCCGATCTGTCGTCCATGATGGCCATCAGACGAAGACTTAGTTTAAAATAGGACCCTATGGGAATAAAGACAAACTGTAAACGGCAAAGTGTTCAGCATAACTGAAACATTGTCTGAAACCACCAGACCAATTTAGCAGCAGTGGCCCTAAGATGGACTTCTTTCAGAATTGTGTCTGATGACAGTGAACCAAGATTGCTACCATTCCAGAAGTTTAACACTAGGATACTATGGAAAAAGTCATTTAAAAATCTTCTTGTCCGAAACCACTTGACCAATTTGAACCTGACTTGGCAGCAGTAGTACCTAGATAGTTCTCTTTCAGAGTTATGTAGGATGATATGATCTTTTTGTTTTAAACCACTCGGGCAATTGGAACCACACAAGGCAGCAATTGTCCTTAGATTGTCTTCTTTCAGAATTGTGTCCGATGGCTGGGACTGTGAACCAAGATGGCTGTCACAGCCGAACTTAGATTAACATAGGACCTTGTGGAAAAATTTATTGAAAAATCTTCTTGTCTGAAACCACTGAGCCAATTGCAACCAGACTTGGCAGCAATGGTCCTTAGATGTTCCTCTTTCATAATTGTGTCCGATGACTTGGACTGTCAACCAAGATGGCCCCACAGCTGAACTTAGTTTAACATAGGACCTTGTGGAAAAATTCATTGAAAAATCTTCTTGTCTGAAACCACTTGACCAATTTGAACTTGACTGGGCAGCAATGGCCCTTAGATGGTTCTCATTCAGAATTGTGTCCTGCTGAGGGTGGACAAGTTAAATCTAGGATAGCGACACAGGCTCTTGAGAGCCTGTAGCTTATTAATCTGATTTTGATGATATTTTTGTGTCGCCTGTGGAATGCATGGCCGACACATAGGGATCACTATCTGTCGTCTTGCATCTTGCATCGTCACACTTTTCTTCTATCCTCAACTACTCGTAACCACTCAAAGGAATTTGATGAAACTTTCTCTGTTCATTAACCTTAATGCAAAGGTGTGCATATATATTTCATTTTTAGAAAATTTTTATTTTGTTTTGTAAAAATTGACATTAAAAATTGACATTTTTGAAAAGGGGGGGTCAAAACTTCCATCCTCAACTAATCCATAACCACTCAAAGCAATTTGACTGGAACTTTCTCTGTGCATTAACCTTAATGCAAAGGTGTGGATATGTATTTAATTTTTAGAAAATTTTAATATCTTTTGTAAAAATTGATGTTTTTAAAAAAAGGGGGGATGAAAGGTCTATACTCAAATACTCCTAAACCACTCAAAGTAATTTGATGAAACTTTCTCTGTGCATTACCCTTAATGCAAAGATGTGCAAATATATTTCATTTTCCGACCTTATGTATACAAAAACATTGTGTTACATATATAGTGATATCCTTGTTGTACCTTCTCATCTCCTGCTACACATACGTCTTCACTTTCAATGATTTTTTATACTAATTTTTATGGGTGATTGGTTTAAATGTAGCTTTTCCTGTACGCAGGCGACACATGTCTTCCTTGGAAGACTCACACATTTTTTAACTCACCTGACCCAAAGGGTCAAGTGAGCTATTCTCATCACTTGGCGTCTGACGTCGTCCGTCGTCCGTTAACTTTTACAAAAATCTTCTCCTCTTAAACTACTGGGCCAAATTGAACCAAACTTGGCCACAAACATTATTAGGGTATCTAGTTTAACAAATGTGTCCGATGACCCCGCCTTCCAACCAACATGGCCGACATGGCTAAAAATAGAACATAGGGGTAAACTGCAGTTTTTGTCTTATATCTCAAAAACTAAAGCAATTTGAGCAAAACTGACAGGGGTAAAAATGTTCATCAGGTCAAGATCTACCTGCCGTGAAATTTTCAGACGAATTGGTCAACCCTTTGTTGGGTTATTGTCCCTGAATTGTTAATTTTAAGGAAATTTTGCAGTTTTAGGTTATTATCTTGAATATTATTATAGATAAAGACAAATTGTAAACTGCAAAAATGTTCAACAAAATAAGATCTTAAAATAAGTCAACATGACCAAAATCATTGATTGACTCCTTATAGGAGTATTTGCTCTTTAAAGACGGCATCCAGCGTAAACTTTCTTTAAAGACCTCTCAAACCACTGGGCCATTTGAGACCAAACTTTGGTAGAATGGTCCTTGGGTGGCCCCCTTCCAAAATTATGTCCGGCATCCCCGACTTCCAGCCGACATGGCTGCTGTTACTAAAAATAGAAAAAAAAGGGGGGTGTGAATTTCAAAAATCTTCTTATATGAAACTACAAGGCCAGTTGGAACCAAAGTTGGTAATGGTTCTTAGGAGGTTCTCTTTCAGAAATATGTCCAATGACCCGGACTGTTAACCAAGATGGCCGCCACAGCCGAACTTAGTTTAACAGGGCCCTATGGGAAAATTCATTGAAAAATCTTCTTGTCTTAAACCACTTGACCAATCGGAACCAGACTTGGCAGCAATGGTCCTTAGATGGTCCTCTTATAGAGGTGTGTCCGATGACCCGGACTGTCAACCAAGATGGCCGCCACAACCGAACTTAGTTTAACATAGGGCCCTACGGGAAAATTCATTGAAAAATCTTCTTGTCTTAAACCCCTTGACATATTGGAGCCAGACTTGGCAGAATTGGTCCTTAGGAGGTCCTTTTTTGAAAATGTGTCTGATTTTGTGGACTGTGTTCCAAGATAGCCACCACAGCAGACCTTAGTTTAACATAGGACCCTATGGGAAATTCCCTCAAAAATCTTCTCGTCTGATACCACTAAGCCAATTAGAATTAGACTTGGTAGCAATGGTCCTTAGATGGTCCTCTTTCAGAATTTTGTGCGATGACCCAGACTGTCAACCAAGATGGCCGCCAAACCCGAACTTAGTTTAACATAGGGCCCTATGGAAAAATTCATTGAAAAATCTGAAACCACTTGTCATATTGGAGCCAGAATTGGCAGCATTGGTCCTTAAGAGGTCCTCTTTCAGAAATGTGTCCGATCACCCGGATTGTCAACCAAGATGGCTGCCACACCGAACATAGTTAAATATTGAACCCTATAGGAAATTTCATTTAAAAATCTTCTTCTCTGAAACCACTTAGCCAGTTGGAACAAGACTTAGCAGAAATGGTCCTTAGATGGTTCTCTTTTAGAAATATATCCTTTGACCTGGACTGTTAACCAAGATGACTGCCACAGCTGAAATTAGTTTAACATAGAATGTTATAGAAAAACCAACCAAATTGACTGCAACACTTAAATTTTTAGGTCTGCTCAAGGTGAAAAGTTAAATCCAGGTGAGCGATACAGGCTCTTGAGAGCCTCTAGTTTAGATACTTCATCATAAAAAATGTAACAAAAGTTACTCCAGGCATTTTTGTGTTACTTTTGTCGTTGCAGAGATAATGGGATGAAAAGGACCAAATTAGCATTTTGCAGGACACCTAAAATTTTTGTTTATCATCCGATTAATGGGAATTTCTACTTTTAATTAGGGCACCGCCCTATAGTAATCAGCCTTGTCCGTCAGCATTTCCTTTGTCGTACGATAACTTAAGATTGCCTTCATGGATTTTTATGATTTTTATACACAATATTAGACTTTACCAAAGGAAGGTCCCTTTCGGTTTAAAGGAAAATCGGACAACAATTTTTGGGAAAAACTTAGTTTTTATATGAAAAAATGCATATTTTGAGAATTAACCTTATGTCGTATGATAACTTCAGATTGCCTTCACAGATTTTCATAAATTTTATACACAGTGTTGAACATGATCAGAGGAAGGTCCCTTTTGATTTTTAGGAAAATGTTTGGGGAAAAACTTAGTTTTTATGTGAAAAAATGCATATTTTGAGAATTAACCTTATGTCGTATGATAACTTCAGATTGCCTTCACAGATTTTCATAAATTTTATACACAGTGTTGAACATGATCAGAGGAAGGTCCCTTTTGATTTTTAGGAAAATGTTTGGGGAAAAACTTAGTTTTTATGTGAAAAAATGCATATTTTGAGAATTAACCTTATGTCGTATGATAACTTCAGATTGCCTTCACAGATTTTCATAAATTTTATACACAGTGTTGAACATGATCAGAGGAAGGTCCCTTTTGATTTTTAGGAAAATGTTTGAAGAAAAACTTAGTTTTTATGTGAAAAAATGCATATTTTGAGAATTAACCTTATGTCGTATGATAACTTCAGATTGCCTTCACAAATTTTCATAAATTTTATACAGAGTTTTGGACATGATCAGAAGAAGGTCCCTTTTGATTTTTAGGAAAAAACTTTTTGGCGAAATCCTTGGTTTTTATATGAAAAAATGAATATTTTGAGAATTAACACTATGTTGTATGATAACTTAAGATTGCCTTGACAGATTTTCATAAATTTTATACACAGTGGTGGACATGATCAAAGAAAAGTCCCTTTTGAATTTAAGGAAAATTGGGAAACATTTTTGGGGGAAAACTTAGTTTTTATATGAAAAAAACCATATATTTTGACATTTTTGGGGGAAAACTTAGTTTTTATATGAAAAAAACCATATATTTTGACAATTACCACTATGTTGTATGATAACTTTTCATAAATTTTATACACAGTGTTGGACATGATCAAAGGAAGGTCCCTTTTGATTTTGAGGAAAATCAGAAAACACTTTTTGGGCAAAAACTTTGTTTTTATATGGAAAAAGGCAAATTTTGAGAATTTAGCTTCATGCTTTTTGATAGATAAAATAAATGTATGAAATCACAACAAAATTTTGAAGTGTTTTGGATTCCCATTAGTTCAATCACACAAGCCGGCGGGGCCCTTTCTGACATTGTCAGTATTCTAGTTCATCTTGATTAGTGCTTCAGTAGTTTGTCAACAGATTTATTCTGTCTGTTACGGTTTTTGTGTCGCCTGCGGAACGCATGGTTGACACATAGGGATCACTATCTGTCGTCTTGTGTCGTCACACTTTTCTTCTATCCTTTTACAATATTTGTAAAAATTGACAAAAAAAATAACTGCTCAAAGGAATTTGATGAAACAGGTGTGAATATATGTTTCATTTTTAGAAATTTTTATTTTTTTTTCTTCTAAAAATTGACATTTTTCAAAGAAATGGGGGGTATCAAAACATCTATCCTCAACTACTCCATAACCGCTCTAAGGAATTTGATGAAACTTTCTCGGTGCATTAACCTTAAGCACAGATGTGCATTTATATTTTATTTTTAAAAATTTTAAATATTTTTTGGTAAAAATTGACATTTTTGGAAAAAAAAGGGGGAAGTTCAAAACTTCTATCCTCAACTACTCCATAATGCTTCACAGCAATTTGATGAAACTTTCTCTGTGCATTAACTTCAATGCAAACGTGTGCATATATATTTCATTTTTAGAAAATTTTAATATCTTTTGTAAAAATTGACGTCCGCAGGCGACACATGTCTTCCTTGGAAGACTCACACATTTTTGTCGAGCCTGCGACTTTAGTCGCAGAAAGCTCGACATAGGGATAGTGATCCGGCGGCGGCGGCATTAACTCACTTCTTAAAAGCTTTATATTTTAGAAGGTGGAAGACCTAGATGCTTTATACTTTGTATATAGATGCCTTATGTTACGAAGTTTCCGTCTGTCATATGTACATTGTCCTTGAGCTCATTTTCATGGTTCAGTGACTACTTGAAAAAAAAATTCAGATTTTTTGTAATGTTAATTTCTCTCTTATTATGAGTAATAGGATAACTATATTTGGTATGTGCGTACCTTACAAGGTCCTCCTCCCCATCAGACAGTTTTCAATTGACCTCGACCCAATTTCAAGGATCAGTGAACAAGGTTAAGTTTTGATGGTCAAGTCCATATCTCAGATACTATAAGCAATAGGTCTAGTATATTTGGTGTATGGAAGGATTGTAAGGTGTACATGTCCAACTGGCAGGTGTCATCTGACCTTGACCTCATTTTCATGGTTCAGTGGTTATAGTTAAGTTTTTTTGTGTTTTGGCCTGTTTTTCGAATACTGTTTGCAATAGGTCTACTATATTTGGTGTATGGAAGGATTGTAAGGTGTACATGTCCAACTGGCAGGTGTCATCTGACCTTGACCTCATTTTCATGGTTCAGTGGTTATATTTAAGTTTTTGTGTTTTGGCCTGTTTTTCGAATACTGTATGCAATAGGTCTACTATATTTGGTGTATGGAAGGATTGTAAGGTGTACATGTCCAATTGGCAGGTGTCATCTGACCTTGACTTCATTTTCATGGTTCAGTGGTTATAGTTAAGTTTTTGTGTTTTGGCCTGTTTTTCGAATACTGTATGCAGGGTTCCCACAGGACCTGGAAAACGGGAAAAGACCTGGAATTCTATTTCGAATTTTCCAGGCCTTGAAAAGTCCTTGAAATTCGGAAAAATCGCCAAAATCCGGGAAAAAACCTGGATTTTACCGGATTTGTTTTTTCTCGTTAATCATCATTTCGATCCTCTTTGCATTGTTACTGTGACCATGCAGAAATCATTATTTGATTGCCTTACTGTTGCTTTATAAAGGGTAACACAAAAGGCAATTTCGCATTGAATTCGGCTACGTCTCCTTTATGTAATCTTTTGAGCGTTTTAAGTAACAGTATTTTGTAAGCATGTTTTGTTTATGTTTAAAACTGACAGAATGGCGGGATATTTGACTACAAAAGTGGCCTTGAAAATCATGAGAAAGCACTGGAAAACACCTTGAAAAGTCCTTGAATTTGAGATGATTTTTTTTTGTGGGAACCCTGTGTATGCAATAGGTCTACTATATTTGGTGTATGGAAGGATTGTAAGCTGTACATGTCCAACTGGCAGGTGTCATCTGACCTTGAGCTCATTTTCATGGTTCAGTGGTTATAGTTAAGTTTTTGTGTTTTAAGCTGTTTTTTGAATACTGTATGCAATAGGTCTACTATATTTGGTGTATGAAAGGATTGTAAGGTGTACATGTCCAACTGGCAGGTGTCATCTGACCTTGACCTCATTTTCATGGTTCAGTGGTTATAGTTAAATTTTTGTGTTTTGGCCTTTTTTTCGAATACTGTCTGCAATAGGTCTACTATATTTGGTGTATGGAAGGATTGTAAGGTGTACATGTCCAACTGGCAGGTGTCATCTGACCTTGACCTCATTTTCATGGTTCAGTGGTTATAGTTAAGTTTTTGTGTTTTGACCTGTTTTTCGAATACTGTATGCAATAGGTCTACTATATTTGGTGTATGGAAGGATTGTAGGGTGTACATGTCCAACTGGCAGGTGTCATCTGACCTTGACTTCATTTTCATGGTTCAGTGATTATAGTAAAGTTTTTGTGTTTTGGTCTGTTTTTCGAATACTGTATGCAATAGGTCTACTATATTGGTGTATGAAAGAATTGTAAGGTGTACATGTCCAACTGGCAGGTGTCATCTGACCTGAACCACTGATAGCATTTACTTTCATTAGAAATACACGACAGGCAAGACATTTTTGTGTGTCCACTCTTGTTGAAACAATAGTGTGGCTTCATATGTAAATTTTTATTAATTTTTTGTCTCGTCTGCAACAAAAATTCGCAGGTATTACTTTCCGGCGGCAATGGTGGCATTAACATTTTTAAAACTTTAATTACTTTGCACACATAATACCTACAATTAAGATTTTTGGTCCACACATTCCTTATTGTATGAAATTTGCCGCAATATACTTGTCTTGTGACCCTGACCTTGTTTTCATAGTTCATTGACTTCATAAACATAAATATAAAATCTGCGTCCAAGTTTTGTTGTTAAATCCATTTCTCAGCAACTGCAATACCTAGGCCAACCATATTTGGTCTGTAGATAGTTCTGACACCTGTCTTTTGACCTTGACCTCAATTTCATGGTTGGGTGAACTGCGTCACATTTTCAGGATTTAAATCAATTTCTTAGCAACTGTAGTACCCAAGCTCACCATATATGGTCAATAGATAGTAGGCAAATACTGGACCTTGACCTCAATTTCATGCTTGAGTGACTTGTGTTACAATTTCATGATCAGGTCAGTTTCTCTGAAACTTAATACATAGACCCACCCACAACTAGAAGTTGGGGGGCATATTGTTTTACCCCTTTGTGTGCATCTGTCTGTCATTATGTCTGTCCATCCGTCATGCCGTCCGTATGGGTATATAGTTATTCTGCATGACTCCTCCTGCTAGGAATGCTAGGAAGTTTTCAGTTTGCTGGCTATTTGTACATATATTGAAGGTGTGCATGTGGTCAGGGTTTTGATTTTTATTAATATTTGCTCTTTTGAAAGATAGTTGAACTTTGTCATTTTTGGGGTATAAGCGTTGAATAACGTTATAGTTATTCTGCATAACTCCTCCTACAGTTTGAATGCTAGGAAGTTTTCAGTTGCTGTCTATTTGTACATAGATTGAAGGTGTGCATAATGTCTGTGATTAGATTTTTATAAATATTTGCTGTTTTGAAGATAATTGATCTTTGTCATTTTGGGAGAATATACCTGATCATAAAATTGTTAGCATTGTCAAATATTAAACATTGTGAGTAAAGGTTAGTTTTAAATTTATCTTAAAAATAGATGTCATACAATGCTGATTAAGGAGCTACCATTTGATCTGAACCTTTGACCTATGTGCTCCCATGCTCAACTTTGTGTATTTTAAAATAACACTTTGCATCTGCGGGGGCATCAGTTGTGTCTCCCAGACACAATAATATCTCAAAGTTCTACATTGACTTTGTTATAATACAGTTACTTCAGAGTGGAATGCGGAGGCATCACTTTGTCTAGTTACACTTTGTTTTTAAATACAGAACTTTTTAATAACATTATTAAATGTTTTCCAATTATTGTTTTGTATTTTAACTGACCCTGACTGAGCACTGCTGATGATTATTTGTTATATGAAATATGCATGAACCATGCATCCAAATTGTAATCTTAAGAATGTTTCTAAGTAGGCTCAAAATGTAAATGAAATCTTAAATAGTAAACTATACACAGATTTATTTTTTCCCTTTTTTACCTTGAAATTACTAAAAATAGTCAAACAATATTGGCATCAGTGCTCTGCAGTTGAGACTGATGGGAGGTACAATATATTGTAATTGAATTAATTGTTTCAGATTAATTTGAATTATTGAACAAGTTTAAAATGCCAAAATCGAAGACTAAGTTTCAGCAAAAGTGGTTTCATTTACAATTTAGTTTGTAACATTTAGTTTAGAACATTTTTTTTTAATAAAAATTGTGTTATTAACTTTTATTTTAAGTAAAATAGAGGTGAGGTATGGACGTAGGGGAGGTGGAGGCTATAAATTAAGAGTGAAATTTGGTAGCAATTGTCCTATATTTACCCTATATTTTCAACTTTAAAAATCCTATTTTCCTATATAGTTTTTGTCGAGCCTGCAACTTAAGTCGCAGAAAGCTCGACATAGGGATAGTGATCCGGCGGCGATGGCGTTAACTAACTTCTTAAAAGCTTTATATTTTAGAAGTTGGAAGAGCTGGATGCTTTATATTTTGTATATAGATGCCTTATGTTACGAAGTTTCCGTCTGTCATATGTACATTGTCCTTGAGCTCATTTTCATGGTTCAGTGACTACTTGAAAAAAAGTTTTGTAATGTAAATTTCTCTCTTATTATGAGTAATAGGATAACTATATTTAGTATGTGCATACCTTACGAGGTCCTCATCCCCATCAGACAGTTTTCAATTGACCTCGACCCCATTTCAAGGATCAGTGAACAAGGTTAAGTTTTGGTGGTCAAGTCCATATCTCAGATACTATAAGCAATAGGTCTAGTATATTTGGTGTATGGAAGGATTGTAAGGTGTACATGTCCAACTGGCAGGTGTCATCTGACCTTGACCTCATTTTCATGGTTCAGTGGTTATAATTAAGTTTTTTTGTGTTTTGGCCTGTTTTTCAAATACTGTATGCAATATGCAGTATGGGAAAATTCATTAAAAAATCTTCTTGTTTGAAACCACTTAGCCAATTGGAACAAAAACTTGGCAGAAATGGTTCTTGGGTGGTCCTCTTTCAGAATTATGTCCTATGACCCGAAATGTCAATAAAGATGGCCGTCACAGGCCAATTGGGACCAGACTTGGCAACAATGGTCATTAGATGTTCCCCTTTCATACTTATGTCTGCTGACCTGGCCTGTCAATCAAGATGGCCACCAAAGCTGAACTTAGTTTAACATAGGACTCTATGGGAAAATTTAATTTGCAGTCACCATACCTTAAACTTGGCCATTTGGACACCAAACTAATATCAGCAATGGTCTCTTTCAGAAATATTTGATAACCTTGAATGTCAACTAAGATGGCCACCACACCCTAACTTTGTTTAACATTGAACCTATGGGAAAACTAGCCAAGATAACTGCTACACTTGAACTATCAGTCCTGCAGAAGGTGGACAAGTTAAATCCAGGTGAGCGATACATGCTCTTGAGAGCCTCTATTTTGACTTGCAGTGTTGGATATCAGATAATCTTTTATTTTGTGTCCATGTGCATACTCAGGCGACACATTTAGTTTGTCTACTCTTGGTATCCAATTCTTATGGGGATTTTTTCTTTTAATTAATCCTAATGAGTGCTTTTGTAAGTATGTTAACAATTTTTTCTTTCTTTATTTTTTCTGAGATACAACTTTTTTAGCTCACCTGGACCAAAGGTCCATGTGAGCTTTTACCATCACTTGGCGTCCGTCGTCGTCGTCGTCTGTCGTCGTCGTCTGTTAACAATTTTTCAAACGTTAACTTGTCCGACACCATAAGTCCAATTGCAACCAAACTTGGTACATTTGTTTAGTGGCATTATGTGTACAAAACTATCGTTTGGATTTTTGATTCGTAAAAAAACATGGCCGCCATGGCTAAAAATAGAACATAGGGGTAAATTGCAGTTTTTTGCAAATAACTCAAAAACCATAACAGATATCAAAATTCTGGCATAGGGTAAAAGTGTTCAACACCTCAAGATCTACCTGCCCTGAAATTTTGAAGAAGATCCAACGACCCATGTAGGAGTTATTGCCCTTTTTCTGCATTTTTTCCAAATTTTGCACTTATTAAGCTCAATATCTTGGATACTATAAAGGAAATTTGAAAAATTTAAATTTCATATTGTTAGGCACACAAAGATCTACAAAATTTGTAACAGGATCGAAGTTGTAGGTTCGTTCCTTTTAGGAGTTATTCCCCTTAGATCGTCAAAATTGACCATTTTTGCAGTCTTTATTCATTGTAATAAAATCGTTAACTCCTCTTACACCATAAGTTTAATTGCAACCAAACTTAGTGTAGTTGTTCCTTGGCATGAGTGCTACTAAACTATCGTTTGGATTTTTGATTTGTAAAAAAACATGGCTGCCATGGCTAAAAATAGAACATAGGGGTAAATTGCAGTTTTTTGCAAATAACTCAAAAATGGTGACAGATATCAAAATTCTGATGGGAAGCTAAAGTGTTCAACACCTCAAGATCTACCTGCTTTGAAATTTTGAAGAAGATGTAACCACCCATGTAGGAGTTATTGCGCTTTTTCTTGATTTTTTTTTTAAATTTGTACTTGAAAGACTCCCTTAAAGCTTAAGGACCAGGTGAGCGATTCAGGCTCCTGGGAGCCTCTTGTTTAAGGGTCAGAGTTGCTGTCGTATCATGCTGCACTTAGCAAAGATCTTTATTATCTATCTGTCACATATCTAGAAGTAAATGAATATGTTGATTACCATGGAGTTACAGAATTCAATAACTTTACAAGTAGCAATAGATTTTGGCATTTCCAAAATAATGGACTATGCTTCCAATATATGAAGGTATATGAAGGATAAATCTGTTGAAAAGATTTACCAAATTGAGTCCTTGAATATAACACTGAATTTAATTTTAAAAAATATTTAATTTAAATCCATGATATGATAAAGATACTGACTTCTCAAAGGCACATATTTAATTTTGATTTATTTTGTAGGAATTCAGTGTCCTGTGCCTACTCCTCCATCCAATGGCCAGATACTTTCAAAGAAAGATTTGTTCTTTTTCAATGACAGAGTTGAATATGTTTGTAATCATGGTTTCAAGTTGATGGGAGTTCGTGAAGTGGTCTGTGGACACACTGGAAATTGGTTGGACCCTGTTTCAACTTGTGAAGGTATGGTTGTTTTTTTTACCCTTTTTTAAGCTCACTGGCTCAACAACTTCATAACGATTAATGATAAAAAATAATTCTAAGGCCATCTAAACTTTAATATCCGGTTCTCAGCCACCACCACATCACTAAAAAAGTTGCCAACGTACGGAATGAGTTTATTTGATTTCCAGAAAAAAATGGCCGTCATTCCGATATTTTTCTGTAAAATGAATCTTTGAAATTTGGTGAAAAAAGTACATTTCAGGTATCTGCTGACCCAGCATCAATTTTCAAGCGTTGTGTGGCACCGATCAAGTCAAAACGAAAGTAAATAAACAGCTGATGAATGATCATTGCAGTGAGTTTGACTTGAACATTCACTTCAAACAGATCATTCCATTGACGATATTGCCTGTTCAGTCTACAATTAATGTGGAACAGCTCTGCAGATAGTGTTTGCAGGAGAAATGGAGGAAATTCAAGACATTGAAAGCAGATAACACATTTGTGTAATTAAAATGTAGAAGTGAATGGATTCAAACTAGATTTGTATGTTGCCAAAATAAACACCTGAACTGAAATCCCAAGCTCTGTTGACAGGAAATAAACTAAAAAAATTAATTCCCTACCTACTTTGCCATTTTCAGCTCACCTGGCCGAAAAATATTGTTTGTTTCCCCTTGCCCGACCGAATCAGCGAAAACCCTTTTTTATTTTTAGTTTTTATTCGGTTTCTTTCATAACATATTTATAGCTCACCTGGCCTATTCACCAACAATCTCCCTGTACCACAAACAAAAGCTTTATTTCCTTCAGCCCACCATTTTCATCACTTCACTTTCTTTTTGAACAAGATATTGCGATCACACGTTATTTCTTTACAAAAATTGGAATCATGGGAGCTAATTTATGCAAGTAGGTTGGCATGAGTCAACCTCATTTACATACCACTGAAAACATGACTATGTATAAAGTACTTCCGGTAAGAAAAATATGCGCCTTACCAGGGTCATATGCATAAATTTACTACACAAAAAATGAAATAACGCAGTCATGTCACAAATTGTTCAAAGTGAATCAACTCACACCCTCAGTATCTTTAAAGTATATATTCAATATTTCGTCTTCCAAAATGAAATTATAGACAATATTCTATGCAAGACATTTGCTAGATTGTTTTTAAATCCTGAATTGCTGAAATCACCAAACATGAAACGAGCAGAAGTGACGAACGAAAAATGCCTGAAGAAAAGGATACTGATACGGACAAACGAAGTTTAACTGCGGATGGCAACATCTTTCAAGGGCATTATAAAAGATTTTTTAAAAATATGTTTTCAAGAGTAATGCCCTTTTGATTACTGGGAAATTTTTTGGAATTGTTATCCTGTGGTTAATGTGTAAATATTCTTATGCAAGGGAAAATATTACCATAACCAAATCGGAGGATATTGTTAGGTAGAAAACATATTTTGCAGAAAAAAATACAATTTTTCCAGTGATACATTCTTCCAAGAGCAGACAATTCTGTAAATGGGAGACAATTTATATGTGCCGAAATAAATCAGGAATATCCCTATTGAAACATTATACTGACGTTTTTGTAAAATGATTTTCACACGTTTGGTAAACGGGTGTAAAACACATGATATGAATTTCACCCGTTTATTTCTACACATTTTACGGCTGATTATTCAAATGCGTTTTATGCATGTGTAGGAAACGCCTGAAATGCATGCGTTTACCATTCGTTTTACAGGCATTTAGGCTTACGCCCTTAAAAGCCCTTTGCTATTTTTCCTGTGTACATGTTTTTGAGAGCTACTGGTTATATATTTTGAACCTCTCCATCTCAGTATTTACAGTGTTTAATATTTTATTATTGTCAGTAATATACAACATACAATTTTGTCACTGCAGTTTTTTCACGTTGTAAAAATAACACTTTAACATAAGTGCTTCTTGGCAATAGTGACTACTAACTACTTCATGAACAAATTTTTACTATTTCAGTATGTGAAATTCGCATGGTTTATAGAAAAAGTAGTGGGCTGTTGTTTATTTATTTAGTTATTTATTTCTAATATCAGATTAAAAACTCTATTTCACACTCTGCAATTTGTCCAAAAAAATTCAGAGTCTGACTTCCATCATTTTCCATCTTTAAAAATGTCTAAGTCCAACTTTCAAAATATCTTCCATCATAAAAATTTTCTTAGGCCAAAACTGCCATCCTTTTCCATCCATAAAAAAAATCAAAGTTAAAAACTTTCACCATTTTCAATCACAAAAAATTTCGATGTCCAAAAATACCATCTTTTTCCATCCATAAAAATTCAAAGTTGAAAACTTCCACCGTTTTCCATCATTTCCATGGAAAATGCATTTGATGGATTTCCATCACCTGCCATCAAATTGAATCCAGGTTAAGGTTCAGATTGAAGGTAGTTTTTCATGAAGTACATAGAGATAGTATTTCATCTACCCTATTGTGTGGGACTTCAAAGTCAACAATATACACATGTAATTCTATTTACCAAATACTTACATCATTGCCGGGGCATGTAGTGTCCATTGGACACATATATACTTGTTATTTATATTTATATATCAACATGTTTCAGTGGTCTATACAAAGCCATTTATTTATAAATTGAAAAGGTTACAGTATTTTCCTATCTACCGGTATACATTAGCATGGAAAAATAGTTTTAACTCAGTGCTTATGAAAGTGGATGGCATATGTTAGCATAAAGCAATTGAGCCTTAGTTAAATTTGCAACATTTTTTTCAGTTGCTATGTGTACCACACCTTTAATATCTACCATAGAACGATCCACAAATATCTACCCTGGAGAGTCATTACCAGTCCCCTATGGTACCAAAGTCAACATAGAATGTCAGTATGGATCAATGATAATTAACAGAACTCTGTATTGTTCATATAAAGGCAATAATGAGTATGATCTTCTGGGAGACAGTCCTGTGTGTCCAGGTTTGTCTATGTCTATTCTTCTTGCTTTGATTTTGTTTTGAAGTTACAGCAGTAATGTATTCATATGCATACAGATGATTGAATGTGTAATGCACCAAAAAAATTGTAAAATGTGGATGTAATGTGTGGATTGTGTGAATGCAATGTGTAAATCATGTGCATGCAATGTGCAAATTCTGTTTATGTGCTTTGAGTGTGGCTAGAAATGTGCGATGAGTACATGTAACATATAGGATATTTCGAACTTAAATTTTTAAAAAAAGTTTGAACAAACTTTCATTGGTGTTAATGTTTAAAAATGTTAATATTATTAATAATTCTGCACAGTTTCTATTTTTTTTTTCTAATGTGAATTAAATAGTTAATGATAATAATTTGGTTTGAGAAGAATATATTAAATAAAATGTTTCCTAAATTAAATGATCATATAACTTGCATACAACATATGCAAATTAAACATAGATTTACATGAACTTTAACTTTTTTCTAAAAAACATCTTAAGTAATTCTTAAATGTGGCAAAATAATTTTTTTCTTTTAATTTTTAGCTCACCTGAACTAAAAGGCCATGTGAGCTATTCTCATCACTTAGTGTCCATCGTCGTCTGTCGTTGTCGTTAACAATTTTTCAGACATCTTCTCCTCTGAAACTACTGAATGGATTTGGATAAAACTTAGGGTATCCTGCACAAATTTTTTGCTTCGATTTTTGATCCGTCAAAAAACATGGCCACTGTGACTAAAAATAGAACATAGGGGTCAAACAACAGTTTTTTGCAAATATCTCAAAAATCATTAGGTTACGGCAAATTCTGGCAGGTTGAAAGTTTTCAGCATGATGAGAGCTACCTGTGTGCTGATTTTCGTGAAAATCTGTCAACTGATGTTAGATTTATTGCCCTTTTTTGACATTTTTGGCTTTTTTTTTATGTTATTATTTCAAAAATCTTCTTCTCTGAAACAACTATTCAAAATCAAATGAAACTTGGTAATATTGTTTCTTAGGGTATCCTGCAAAAAGTTAATGCTTGGATGTTTGATTGGTCGAAAAACATGTCTGCCCTTACTAAAAATAGAACATAGGGGTCAAAATGCTGTTTTTTGCTATTTTTTTTCTGAATTATAGAAAGAAAATGAAGGTGAAAGCTACTTTCAAGGTAAACATGGTATCCCAAGTTGAATGGTGATGATGAAAGTTTGTTTTGGACGGCCATTTTTAAAATGGCTGCCATTTTCCCGCCATTTTTTGCACTTGCTCTGATTTCAACAACATTTGGTTTTTAAAGTAAACATGGTATCCTTAGTGAATGGTGATGATGAGAATGTTGTATAACAATGATTAAACTTCATAATATGTGAGCTTTTAATTGCAACATCACTTGGTGTCCGTCATCATCGTTGTTAACAAATTTTCAAACATCTTCTCCTCTGAAACTACTAGGGGGATTTGGATGAAACTTAGGATGATTGTACCTGCAATATTTCCTTTTCAAGTACATGTAATTGAAATTGTGATACTTCAGAAAAAGAGAGTTCACTTTTTAGATGCCAAAGATGTAAGGTCACATAGGTAACCAGAACAAATAGTCTGTTCAAAGGGTACTTACCACTGGTTAATTTCATCTATGCGGTATCAACTCTCATTTAAAATGGCAAATGTTCAACTTCAAAAACAACAGTTGTAAAAATATTGCTGTTTAACAGTCATTGTTTATATGTCCTTCACAACATATCGAAAATTTAAAGTATTCCATTGCATTATATTTATATTTTATCAGGATAACAAAGTCATCACATCAGGGGAGATCATTTCGACCACCTCCATTACTTAGGAATTCAGTAAAAAACCAACAGCTTAGTCAGTATGATCAAAGATGAAGCATAATAGAAAATAAAAAGCCTTAACACACAATTTTTACATAACTTCTTTCAAACATTTTAAAAACGAAGACAACATATAGACCAAAAGATTTATACTTGTATTTGAAGATGAATTAAAGCTTGTATTTTGTATTGTGAATCATCAGATTGACCATGACTGTATCTTAATCAAGCGTAGGGAGAACTCATGCCCATTTCTTTCCAGAGGGTCTTGGCGTCCGTCATCCGTAAAATTTTCCTTTAAAGATCTTCTCCTCTGAACTTACTGGGCCAATTGGGACAAAAAATTAATTGGAATGGTCCTCGGGTGGCCCCCGTCCGGCATCCTGGACTTCCAACTGACATGGCTGCTGTGACTAAAAATAGATTAAAAATGGGGGATGAATTTCAAAAATCTTCTATGTTACTACATGGCCAATTGGAACCAGAGTTGGCAGCAATGGTCTTTAGATGGTCCTCTTTCAGAATTGTGTCTGATGACCCGGACAATCAACCAAGATGGCTGCCACAGCCGAACTTAGTTTAACATGGGACCCTATGGGAAATTCATTTAAACATCTTCTTGTCTGAAACCACTGAGCCGATTGAAACCAGACTTGGCACAAATGGTCCTTAGATTGTCCTCTTTCAGAATTATGTATGATGACCTAGACTGCCAACCAAAATGGCCGCCATTGCCGAACATAGTTTAACATTGGACCCTATGGGATAATTCATTTAAAAATCTTATATGAGACAGCAATGGTCATTTGATGGTCCCTTTTCAGAAATTTGTCCCCTGACCTGCCTGTCAATCAACATGGCCACCAAAGCTGAACTTTGTTATATCACTGCTTTGTAAAGCAGAGGTATATAGTGATGAGGGATTCCATCCATTCGTCTGTCTAGCTATTTGGTAAAAATCGAACAGCGTTCCGAAGTCCCCCGCCGCTAGAGCATCAGAAACCCTTGGACAAGTGAAACATAACAAAATTTTCTCAAAGAGAGAGAATAGAAGGACAAACAATTTGTGGTTATTGCTAAAGTTTTTTACAAGTTAATGAGTGGTATGAAGACATTTATACAATATGGGTATAGTGTTGAAATCTTATTTTACCATGTGTATTGAGAATTTATACAAATGTACATTTACTCCTTTTCAATAAACAGAAATGCTTTGATCAAAAGTATTCCGCCTATCAAACTCTTAAAGACATTTTAAAGGTATTTTTCAATTTTATAAGTTTCGATAGGAGTTTATGTATAAAACCTCCCTTTAGGTCCAAGTGTATAAATATTATTCCAATGCAAGGAGAATATAAATTTTCTAGAACACTTAGATGAACATTTTGTCAATTTTCAAAGTTATTAAGGGGCATAACTCCTACAAAAATGTTTCGACATGACTCATCTTCGAACTCCCTTGAGGTATCATTGAGTTAAAGCTACTGTATAAATATTATCCAAATTGGTCAAGAAATAAATTTGCTAGAGCGCTTACATGAAAATTTTGTCAATTTTCTAAGTTATTAAGGGGCATAACTCCTACAAAAATATTTCGATATGACTCATCTTCGAACTCCCTTGAGGTATCATTGAGTTAAAGCTACTGTATAAATATTATCCAAATCGGTCAAGAAATAAATTTGCTAGAGCGCTTACAAGGCGGACGGACGGACGTAAGCACGGACGGAAGCACGGACGGACGGACGGACGCCCGGATTACCATATCCCCCGCATCGCGTTGCGGCGGGGGACAACAATATGTTCCACTTTTGTATCCGCAACTCCTCCTAAACCACTTATTATAATTTAATGAAACTTTGTCAGATTCTTTATCATATAATGCCATTGTGTAACTCCTATTTTTAGCTCACCTGTCCTTAAAGATCTTCTCCTCTGAATCCACTGAACCAATTACTTTTAGAAATTTGTCCAATTTCGTGGACTGTGAACCAATATGGCCGCCACAGTCAAACTTAGTTTAACATAGGGCCCTATAGGAAAATACATTGAAAAATCTTCTTGTCTGAAACCACTTGACCAATATGAATCAGACTTGGCAGCAATTGTCCTTAGGAGGTCCTCTTTCAGAAATGTGTCCGATTTCGTGGACTGTCAACCAATATGGCTGCCACAGTTACTTTAATATAGGACCCTATGGGAAAATTCATTTAAATATCTTCTTGTCTGAAACCACTTTGCCAGTTGGAACAAGACTTAGCAGTAGATAATTCTCTTTTAGAAATGTGTCCATTGACCTGGACTGTCAACCAAGATGGCTGCCACAGCCGAACTTAGTTTAACATAGAACCCTATAGAAAAACCGGCCAAATTGACTGCAACACTTAAATTTTTAGTCCTGCCCAAGGTGAAAAGTTAAATCCAGGTGAGCGGTACAGGGTCTTGAAGAAAAATACATGTAATAGTGTTCAGATGATTCATATGAGCTTGCACCACTTGCCACTTAGGAATCATAAAAATTGCACTTTTCATCTTTAGAGCCTGAGAAGGATGCATAATATTTATGTACTCTTAAATGTGATTTTAAGTCGTTTATTTTCTACTGGTTAAATACTGGACATGCTATATAATTTTTATGTTTTTTCTGCATGACAAAATAGAAAAAAAACTTAACTTTTCACACCTTGAATGGTAAATTTTCTCTATCAAAATTTATTGATTTATTTTAATGCTCTGCCACGAACGTCCCGGTTCGGTTCAGTTTTACGTTTAGCTCCATTTCTCAGAAACCTATTGTAATATATCAATGATATTTCACTGCTACGGTCCTCTTGTGTAGTGCAACACAGTTCAGCAACACTTGAGTCGCTATGACCTAGATTTCATGCTTCAATGACTTTGGTTAAGTTTTGCGTTTAGGTTCATTTCTCAGAAACCTATAGTAATATATCAATGATATTTCACCACTACAGTCCTCTTCTATAGTACAACATTGGTTCGCTATGACCTACATTTAATGCTTCAGTGACTTTGGTTTAATTTTACTACATTAGGATCTTATGGTAATATATCAATTATTTTTCACCACTACAGTCCTCTTGTATAGTACAATGCTATTCAGCAATATTTGGGTCACATTGACCTACATTTCATGTTTGAATGACTTTGCTTAAGGTTTATGTTTAGGTCCATTTCTTCAGAAACCTATGGTTATATATCAGTGATGTTTCACCTCCCCATAAACTTCATTTTTCACTTTCATAACTGGATATTTCTTTACTATTTAGGTCAATATTACAAAACCTATATTGTGATTAGGACAGGGCGTCTATGTCTTGTAGACACATTTTCTAGTATCTACTATGAGTTCTTTACAAAACTTGAGTAAACCTAAGTGGTTATCCATTGTCAGAATTAGTGACATCTGTACTTAATCCATTAATTATACCCCCCGCAAACAAAGTTTGGGGGGGGTATATAGGAATCACCTTGTCTGTCCGTCTGTCTGTCTGTCCGTCTGTCCGTCTGTCCATATATCTTGTAAGCGCAACTCCTCCTAGACCGCTCAATGGATTTCAACGAAACTTTACAGAAAGGAAGTACATCATCCAAGGATGTGCATGAAGAAAAATCTTTGCTTTCCGATATCACACAAGGGAGATAATTGGACTTCTATTTTTTTTGGCTTATACATTATATATGAACCTCGTAAGCGCAACTCCTCCTAGACCGCTCAATGGATTTCAACGAAACTTTACGGAAAGGAAGTACATCATCCAAAGATGTGCATGAAGAAAAATCTTTGCTTTCCAATATCACACAAGGGAGATAATTGGACTTCTATTTTTTTTGGCTTATACATTATATATGAACCTTGTAAGCGCAACTCCTCCTAGACCGCTCAATGGATTTCAACGAAACTTTACAGAAAGGAAGTACATGATCCAGAGATGTGCATGAAGAAAAATCTTTGCTTTCCGATATCACACAAGGGAGATAATTGGACTTCAAAGCGGGGGGTATCCTTTGTGAGCTTTGCTCACAGTACATCTAGTTTGAAATGGTTAAACATAAAAAATTTTCATTTCTGTAGAAATTGACTGTGAAAAACCAGAGAATTTACCAGGAAGTAATTATACTGGATTAACTTCAACAAATCTCGGATCTTCTTTCACATTTGGTTGTGAAGTTGGATTTACAGAATCTGGAATGTCATTAGATGGAACATCCACAGTTACATGTCAAGAGAATGGAAGGTGGAACATAGGAAATTTGACTTGCACAGGTATAACAGAATGTTAAAGATTTGTCTTTGGCATACACTATTTCCCTTGTAAATTTATATGCTGTATACTCTGAAAATATTAATGAAGCATAGTCGACACATAGGGATCACTATCTGTCGTCTTGCGTCACACTTTTCTTCTATCCTCAACTACTCGTAAACCGCTCAAAGGATTTTGATGAAACTTTCTCTGTGCATTAACCTTAATGCACAGGTGTGCATATATATTTCATTTTTAGAAAATTTAAATTTGTTTTGGGTAAAAATTGACATTTTTGCAAAAAAAAAGGGGGGCAAAACTTCTATCCTCAACTACTCCATAACTGCTCAAAGGAATTTGGTGAAACTTTCTCTCTGCATTAACGTTAATGCACAGGTATGCATATATATTTCATTTTTAGAAAATTTTTAATTTTTCTCTGTAAAAAATGATATTTTCGAGAGAAAAAAGGGGGGGGTCAAAACTTCTATCCTCAACTACTCCATAACCACTCGAAGGAATTAGATGAAACTTTCACTGTGAATTAATCTTAATGCACAGGTGTGCATATATATTTCATTTTTAGAAAATTTAACAATTTTTTTTGTAAAAAATGACATTTTTGCAACAAAAAAAAAGGGGGGGGGGCAAAACTTCTATCCTCAACTACTCAATAACCGCTCAAAGGAATTTGATTAAACTTTCTCTGTGCACTACCCTAAATGCACAGGTGTGAATATTTATTTCATTTTTAGAAAAATTTAAATTTTTTTGGTAAAAATTGACATTTTTTGAACAAAAAAAGAGGGGGGGGGGAGGGGTGGGTAAAACTGCTATCCTCAACTCCCCCATAACCGCTCAAAGGAATTTGATGAAACTTTCTGTGCATTAACCTTAATGCACAGATGTGCATATATATTTCATTTTTAGAAAATTTTAATTTTTTTTTTTTTGGTAAAAATTGACATTTTCGAAAAAAAAGGGGGGCGCGGTTCAAAACTTCTATCCTCAACTACTCCCTAACCACTCAAAGCAATATGATGAAACTTTCTATGTGCATTAACCTTAATGCAAAGGTGTGCATATATATTTCATTTTTAGAACATTTTAATATCTTTTGTAAAAATTGACGTCTGCAGGCGACACATGTCTTCCTTGGAAGACTCACACATTTTGATGTTGGGGGTCATAACTTAACAAAGTATACTCTAAGTTTGTTTATTTTGTGTCCATCAGACCTTGACTAAGAAACTGCTTGGACAAATGAAAAAATACTTCACATGAAATATTATGGATTGTCTGCAGGTCACAAGCTGAGGGATATGGGTTACAAGGAGCCTTTAGTACAATTAAGATGGGTTTTGGTTTGAATTTTGACATTTGAATAAGCTTGAATAGTATGTAGTTTATTTTCAAAATTCCATGTCTAGAGCACTGCTGATGAGAAATAAGTAAAAAAATGTACACATTATATGTATTAGTACCATAGATTGTTTTTAAACAAAAAACCACTTTTGACTGAGTGTCAATCTGTCAACATGTCAACCTTTGAAATGGCCAAAAATAACTCCTGCAAATGATCAATACTAAGAGTCAAACTGTTAACTTATCATCCCTTTCAAACAGTGGACATTGTGAACCTACTAACAATTTCAAATACCGGTAGTCAGCACTAATATGTCAATCAGTTAATCTGACAACCTCTATTCTTTTACCTCTGTTCATAATTACATGTATAATAAAAGTCAACCTGATGACCTGCAATAAAGCAGAGGTGTTTACTACTATTTGGAATTTCCCTTATTGTCCCAAATTTTAGATTCAAAATACGGATTACGGATTTACCTCCGGAAATTATGCTTTCCGGTTTTGTACCAAAATTTTTTTTGTGTTCTCGATCATGTAAATGTTTTGTAATTGTTCATGATTTTCCAGTTAAGAAAAGCGTTAACGAAATTGATTATGAATACTCAGATTGTTTCTAGACTTAACACAATATAAGATGCTTTGATGGAGGGCCATCGTGTTTCTCTATGGTAGTTTTCATGCTGAAATTTGAGATTACTGACAAAGGGCCCAAATTAAAAAATCATTAACATTACTGAAAACCCTAGAAAGGGATAAACACCTCTGATAAAGCAATAAAAAAAAGGGACTGGATAAACTTCTTATCAAGAGCAAATGACTTTTAAACCTTCACATGGTATTTAACATTCATATGAAAAGGTTCAGCAAATATCCCTATATAAAAACCTCATTTCTTCAACGATAATTAATTTCAGACATCAGTTTTTTATTATAAGGATGAATATATGATATGCTTATCGTAAGGAAGTCGGATTGACCTGTTACAACTGTTTGTTCCTGTATTAAATCCCAATTATTTTACAAATTATACTTGTTCTTACATGCATTTAAGTGTTTTTATTCTGAGGTGAAACCTTGAGTATTGGGTTTAAATCAGTAATTATATTATTTTGTAATTGATTTTATAAATAGGTGGAAAATGTTCTGATCCAGGAACACCAGGTGGAGCCACTCAGGTGGTGAGAAGTTACGAGGTGGGGGAATTGTTGTCATTTAATTGCTCCATTGATGGGTATTTCCCAGATCCACCAGAATCATTGGAGTGCATCGTAGATACTGACACATTAAGTAACAACATTACCTGGAACTCAACAGTGCTTCCTGAATGTAAAGGTACATAAGGAAAGAAGGACCAGTATCAGAAATACTACTGATATAGGCATACCAATTATTGTCTGCTTATCAAATTATTGGCAGGGTCTTTTTTTAAATTTTCATTTGACTTAAATTCCATATTGAAAAAAAATCTTCTAACAGTACTTTGGAAAACTAGAAATTTCTTTCTGCACTCATTAGTTAATTTTTTGTCTTTGCTTGATGCCTAAATTGAGGAGATGTCACCATCAACTTCATCTGTCAAGTCATCATTTAATTGTTACCTTTTCAACATGACCACAAACTGTGTTAGGAATTTCAACCAATTTGTAAATTAATATCTAATAATATTGGTCAGTTTTTAATCATTCAATATTCCCGTATTGGATAGCTTGCTCACTAACAAATATTTCATTCTGTCTGTGACATTGGAATGAAACAAAGCTTCACAGAAGTGCTGCAAACCATTTGTGTAAGAAATATCTTGTATCTCTTAGCTTATTAGTATACAAGGCTTTAATCCATCTTTTATTATTTTGAACAGATAAAATGCCTCCAGTATTTACCAACTGTCCAATGCAGCCAATTTATGTAGACAAGACTGAGATCTATAGTTATGCACAACCCATGGCTACTGATAATTCTGGGGCAGTTAAAATGATCAGCAATCCAGAGGGATATCGTTCAGGACTTAGGACCAACATTGATATGAATATTACTTACACTGCTGAAGATTTCAGTGGCAATAAAAAAGAATGTGTTATTGAAATAAAGATTAAAGGTGAGGCAGTTCTTGATTTTGATAGGTCAAGTAATAACCAAACTTGGCAGGAATAATTTATGAAAGGTTCTTTATAAACTAATCAAACATAGCAAGAATAATGTATGAAAGGTCTTATAAAACTTTCTCATTTCATTTGGATTGGATGGAAAACATGGCCTCTATGGGATATACTTGATTTTGATTGTCAAATTTTAAATTTTTTCTCCAAAACTACAATAACAAATCTTTTCAATCCTTGAGAAACCCCCTACAAACTTTCTCATTTCGGTTTGATCAGACAGCAAACAGCGGCTACCTTGGCACAGGTTTTTAGCTCATCTGGCTATGCCAGGGTGAGCTTTTGCCATCACTTTGCATCCGTCCATCCGTCCGCCTGTCCGTCCGTTGTAAACTTTTCATTCAAAAATCTTCTCCTCTGAAACCGTTGGGCCAATTGGTTTGAAACTTATAGAATATAGGGGTGCATGTGTTGTTTTTGGCTTATAACTTAAAAACCGTTACAGATATCAAAGATCTGACATGGGGTAAAATTGATCAGCATGACAAGATCTACCTAACCTGAAATTTTGAAGGAAATCCCAAACCCATTTAGGAGTTATTGCCCTTTTTTCGTCAAATTTTCAAAATTTAACATTTTTTGCCATTTATCTCCAAAACTATTTGAGATAGAAGTGAAATGTAAATTGAAAAATGTTTGCCATGTTGAGATCTACATACCTTGAAATATTAAAGGAAATCCCAAAACCCATTTAGGAGTTTTTGCATTTATCTCCAAAACTATTTGCGATAGAAGTCAAATGTAAATTGAAAAATGTTTGCCATGTTGAGATCTACCTACCCTGAAATTTTGAAGGGAATCCCAAATTCTATTTAGGAGTTATTGGTTTGTGTAATTTGAGGTCGGGTTCTGTTACATTTATTTAAGGTTCACCCTTATTCCTGGTCAATTTTATCAACTTCCTGCCAGGACTACCACCATCAGGGAACATATTTTAACATTAAACCTTATCAAAAATAAATCTTCAACAAATTTTCCCTGAACAATTGAACCAATTGCAACAAACTTGGTCAAGTAGTTGATTAATTGTCCAATGAAAACCAGACTCCAGGTGAGTGATACAGCCTCTGGTGAGCCTCTTGTTGTTGAAGTCTGTGGAAAATCACAATTTCACATTTCTCCTGAAACTACAAGACTAGTATTAATAAAGAATTATCAGGAACTTTCTCATTAAGTTCTTAATGGCTTAAAAACATATCTGACAAAGCAATTTTTGATTTTAATTGGTCCGATTTTCAAATTTCTTTTAGAAACTACAGTGTCAAAACTCTTCAGAATTCATAGGAATAATGATTTGAAGACCATGCATAGATTTTTCTCGTTTCATGTAGATTCAGTAGTTGTATGGTGAAATGGGTATTGCATTGATTCCTTTAAAAGACTAAAGAAATTAATATTTTCATCAATTCCAGAGTCTAATATTTCTATGCTAGTCTTTATTACATGTGACAGGATACTGACAGCAAAGTCTGGGATTATAAACAAAGAGTTTTCTTCCGTCTTACCAGTTTTACCCTGGCAATATTAACTGATCAGGGCTGTTCACCATGTGTAAATAAATTTTTGTAGAAAGAATTGCTTCCCCTGTATAAGCCTCAATTCTATTGAAGGATACTTTGGCTTGGTGAGATTGCAAATTTGTCACTTAAAAAAGAAGGTCTGGATCCAAAGTATAACCTTGTCCAGTATTTACAAGCGACTGCTATAAC
Source organism: Mytilisepta virgata (assembly GCA_028015205.1). NCBI lineage: Eukaryota > Metazoa > Mollusca > Bivalvia > Mytilida > Mytilidae > Mytilisepta > Mytilisepta virgata. Next base: position 77,776,833 of record CM051521.1, read on the forward strand.
TTTTAAACCTTGATATATATGCAAACAAATGTGCTGTAAAGTATCTACTTTATTATGCAGGTTAGTGATTAAGGCTCATTTCAGCCTCTTTTTTATTAGCTCACCTGACCTGAAAGGTCAAGTGAGCTTTTCTCATCACTTGGCGTCCATCGTCGTCGTTGTCGTTGTCGTCTGTTAACTTTTACAAAAATCTTCTCCTCTGAAACTACTGGGCCAAATGTAACCAAACTTGGCCACAGTCATCATTGGGGTATCTAGTTTAAAAAGTATGTCCGACCACCCCACCTGCCAATCAACATGGCCGCCATGGCTAAAAATAGAACATAGGGGGTAAATGCAGTTTTTGGCTTGTATCTCTGAAATTAATTATTTAGAGTAAATTTGACGGGATAAAAATGTTCATCAGGTTAAGATCTATCTGCCTTGAAAATTTCAGACGAATCAGACAACCCGTTGTTGGGTTGCTGTCCCTGAATTGGTAAATCTTAGTAAATTTTGCAGTTTTTGCTTATTATCTTGGTGTAAGGGAGGTAATCCAAACACATTTAAAGTAAAATATTGTGTATGATTCGATTACCTCCCTTACACTGCTTGTAAATTATGTATAAAGAAATGTAGATTGTCTTGGGGTGATTTATAGCTGTCAATTTATTTTTAGAAGTTACTATTAATTAATATTTATTTAAGCCATATGTCATTTTCTATTTTAAGACTTTTATGATGTATTTAAATGGGTAATTATGTTTGCAAACTCCATGAGAAATTTGAATAGGGATTATGACCATAACTTGAGGGAAAGAATTCTTTTTTTTTGGAAAAAGGGAAAGGGGGGGGTGAAAAAATGATTTAGGAGGGGTAAATAAGAAATTGTGGGGGGGGGGACATTTTTTTCTCATTTCAGATTTCAGAAATTAAAAAGAAAACTTCTTCAAATATTCTTTTTTGCAAAATAAGGAGGGGGGGCTTTACAATCATTTTTTTTGGGGGGGGTCAATAACAGCACAGTGTATTGCAAAAAAGCAAAAAAAGGGGTAAAATTTTTTTTGGGGGGGGGTAGGGGGGGTTCAATTTGCTACAGCATATTGTATTGCACAAAAAGCAAAAAACTGAATATAAATTCAAATCATATGACCAATTCTAAGTTCTGTGACTACAGTTATTATGTGTCAAATATTTAATTACAATCCAAATTCAAACCTGTATCAAGCACGAATATTGTTTCCATTTTTGCCCCAACTGTTCAGGGTTGGACCTCTGGGGTTGTATCCAGCTGCGCTCAGCGAAGCAATTTATTAATTCTTTTCATTATGATTTTAACCTTATTTTACATGATTTCAAAAACCACAGTAGATACAGGTGAGCGACACAGGCTCTTGAGAGCCTCTAGTTTAATAAGCAGTTAAGTGCAAAATGATGTATATTATCACATGTTATACTGATGGGTTTTATTTTTTGTCTCGCCTTGACGGAGTCAAAAGGCGAGACATAGGTATGCTGTTTCCGGCGTCGGCGGCGGCGGCGGCGGCGGCGACGACGGCGTCAACAATGTATTAGTTTGTGATTAGCTCAGTTTTATGGGGATCCACTAGTGGTAGGTCAATGATAATTGGTATGCAGATGTATTACCATTGCCACATCTCATTGCCATGGAGATTATTTGGCTCCGCCTCCTCAGTCATGGTCTATTGACTTTGAATGGTTTGCTTACTTTACATGTATTAGTTTGTGATTAGGTCAGTTTATGGGGATCCACTAGTGGTAGGTCAATGATAATTGGTATGCAGATGTATTACCATTGCCACATCTCATTGCCATGGATATTATTTGGCTCCGCCCCCTCAGTCATGGTCTATTGACTTTGAATGGTTTGCTTACTTTACATGTATTAGTTTGTGATTAGGTCAGTTTATGGGGATCCACTAGTGGTAGGTCAATGATAATTGGTATGCAGATGTATTATCATTGCTACATCTCATTGCTATGGAGATTATTTGGCTCCACCCCCTCAGTCATGGTCTATTGACTTTGAATGGTTTGCTTACTTTACATGTATTAGTTTGTGATTAGGTCAGTTTATGGGGATCCACTAGTGGTAGGTCAATGATAATAGGTATGCAGATGTATTACCATTGCTACATCTCATTGCCATGGATATTATTTGGCTCCACCCCCTCAGTCATGGTCTATTGACTTTGAATGGTTTGCTTACTTTACATGTATTAGTTTGTGATTAGCTCAGTTTTATGGGGATCCACTAGTGGTAGGTCAATGATAATTGGTATGCAGATGTATTACCATTGCCACATCTCATTGCCATGGAGATTATTTGGCTCCGCCCCCTCAGTCATGGTCTATTGACTTTGAATGGTTTGCTTACTTTACATGTATTAGTTTGTGATTAGGTCAGTTTATAGGGATCCACTAGTGGTAGGTCAATGATTATTGGTATGCAGATGTATTACCATTGCCACATCTCATTGCCATGGATATTATTTGGCTCCGCCCCCTCAGTCATGGTCTATTGACTTTGAATGGTTTGCTTATTTTACATGTATTAGTTTGTGATTAGGTCAGTTTATGGGGATCCACTAGTGGTAGGTCAATGATAATTGGTATGCAGATGTATTACCATTGCCACATCTCATTGCCATGGAGATTATTTGGCTCCGCCCCCTCAGTCATGGTCTATTGACTTTGAATGGTTTGCTTACTTTACATGTATTAGTTTGTGATTAGGTCAGTTTATGGGGATCCACTAGTGGTAGGTCAATGATAATTGGTATGCAGATGTATTACCATTGCTACATCTCATTGCCATGAAGATTATTTGGCGCCACCCCCTCAGTCATGGTCTATTGACTTTGAATGGTTTGCTTACTTTACATGTATTAGTTTGTGATTAGGTCAGTTTATGGGGATCCACTAGTGGTAGGTCAATGATAATTGGTATGCAGATGTATTATCATTGCCACATCTCATTGCCATGGAGATTATTTGGCTCCATCCCCTCAGTCATGGTCTATTGACTTTGAATATTTGCATAACTTGTGTAAGATGCTAAGGTATTGCTATTATGATTTCAACATTTGCATAATCAAAATTACAAAAAGGCGAGACATATCTCTGTGATAACAGTTTATTTCTATTATGCTAGACTTTTTGATAATTTGCTCAAATTTCAATTGTATTATAGATCATTACACTCAGAAAAATAATCAACATCATAATAATGGAAACTTCTTGAATTCAATAATATAGTACAAGCCTGCGAATAGAGCTCACCCCCTAGGTGCACTATATTATTAGCACAAAATGGCCAACAATAAAAAAAAAAATAAAGCATGCCATTCCACACAGTATTATTATACCCCTGCTTTTTTTTTCAAAAGCGGGGTACTGTGGATTCATTTATTTTCGTGGATAGAGAAAAAAAGGCATTTCGTGGGATACCTAATTTCGTGGATTGCTGGCTGAGAAAAAATATAAAAAATTGTTGAAACACTGAAATTCGTGGCCTGGCACATCAGATATCATGAAAATACTGCGACGAAACATGCCGATCAAACTTTGATATTGTACAGTAAAGTACTGATTTTATGCACTTATAAAACAAAGTCTAACAAACAGATTAGCTTGTCAGGAATTTAACAAGATTAAAAAAATCCGTAATTACTTATTTGTTAGGTTAATCAGGTGTGAAATATATATTGACACAATTGCAATCACTTATCACCAAAATACCTCGGGGCATATACATACATATGTTTAATCCGATTACGATAATTTTAATAATTTTTGCTTTATTATCTTTTTACAAGATGTTATTACTGTAATTTATGAGAAATTCTGTATTGTTTAGTCCTCATTTTCTTGAATGTTTGAATTTAAAAAAAAGCGGAAGTGAATTCCGCGACAATTTACACAGTCAAAATATTTTTTAAGAACATTGTTTGAGAGTTTATATGTTACCAAAGACAAAATTACATGAAACACTGTATCCTCTGTGGATATAACTGACTCATCATATGTCAGTATCCAAGTACATGCTGTAACAACGCAATTGTTCAATGTTGTCTCGGATAGGTACATCAAAACTCCGTGGTTTCAAACTTGAGTGCAAAAAAATTTAATCTCAAGTAGAAATGTTATTTTTCGTTGGATATTTAAATTTTTGGTTTACTGGGACCCACGAAAACCACGATAATTGGTATACAACGAAATTTAATGAATCCACAGTATATAGTATTCGTTGTGTCCGTCCGTTCGTTGTGCCGTCCATCCGTCCACTTGACCTTTGTATCCGCAACTCCTCCTAAACTACTGAATGGAATTTGATGAAACTTTCAGAGAATCTACATCCCATGATGGCATTGTGCACCTCCTATTTTAGAATTTGATCGGACCAATTTTTGGGGTTTCCCATAGAAAAACATGGACTTTGACTTTCAATGTGATAGGGGGTACCATGATGCCATCCGCAACTCCTCCTAAACCACTGTATGGAATTTGATGAAACTTTCAGAGGATCTTTATTACATGATGCCATATTGCACCTCCTATTTTAGATTTTGATCTGATGAATATTTGGGGTTACCCATACCAAAACATGGACTTTGACATTCATTGTAATAGGGGTACCATGATGCCATCCGCAACTCCTCCTAAACCACTGAATGGAATTTGATGAAACTTTCAGAGGATCTTTATTACATGATGCCATAGTGCACCTCCTATTTTAGATTTTGATCTGATGAATATTTGGGGTTACCCATACCAAAACATTGTCTTTGACATTCATTGTATTAGGGGTACCATGATGCCATCCGCAACTCCTCCTAAACCACTGAATGGAATTTGATGAAACTTTCAGAGGATCTTTATTACATGATGCTGTAGTTCACCTCCTATTTTAGATTTTGATCTGACCAACATTTGGGGTTTTCCATACCAACACATGGACTTTGCGATTCGTTGTGATAGGGGGTACCAGTATGCCATCCCCAACTCCTCCTAAACCACTAAAGGGAATTCCATGAGACTTTCAGAGAATCTTTATCACATGATGCCATAGTGCACCTCCTATTTTGGATTTTGATGTGACCAACTTTTTATGTTTTCCATAGCAAAACATTGACTTTGCCATTCCTTGTGATAGGGAGTGCGGGGGTATCAATTAGTGAGCTTTGCTCACAGTATTTCTAGTTTATTTTCTACGTTTAATAGTATTTACAGTGTCTTTTACATCAGTAATTTCTTAATGATTATTCATTTATTAGAGGTGGTCAAAATTGGTGCCCAAAAAATAGCTACCTTGAAATTAAAACATAAAACAAACATGGAAATCATATAAACATATTGTCCTGAAGCTCCATCTAATCATATATAGACAAGGGAAGTTTACTTACAAAAATTGTAGAAAAAAAACGATAATATTAATGTCATTGAATATTCACTGGCTTAATAAGAGAAGGTACTGGTTCTAAATACCATTCAGTCTCTTTAAGAACTGTAAAAAATAACAATTTAATTATAATTGTCCGCTTGATTGGAACTGACCAGAAATCTAGTATTACCATGTATGAACTATTTCAAGAACTAGAATTGATAAGTTACCCAGAGTCCAGTGGTGAAATGAGTGGAAACCTTTCAAGGTCAGAATCATAACTATATGACTTGAAGTTACACTGGTTAAAATAAATCCCCAGTAAATATTTTAAATATTAACGGAAAGGGTATATTTTTCAAGAATTCTTTTTTAAAAGTAGAATTTACAAGAGTTAAAATCTACAGTTATAAAAATAGCCTGAAGAAATTGTTAATTAACATAGGTCATTTCTACATTTATATTACAAATATACAGAAGGCAGTTTGTGAAGAAAGTTTAAACTGAACACGGAAAACTTGTAGAACTATTTCTATTTCAGATTATGCCAACCCAGAATTGCTATGTCCCGATAATGTGGTTGAATACATAACTACTCCAAATGGTCAGGAATACAATGTCAGTAAAGATGTGTCTGTTAATTCAACTCGAGAAGATGTGACATTGACATACACACCATCAGAATCTATTACTGTAGATCATACAACCATTGGTGTGTTAAAAGTTGTAAATGTTAGTGCTGTTGATAAATGGGGAGCTGAGGACAGGTGTTCTTACATTGTTGAAACTAGAGGTAAGGTTATTTTTGAGTTGGACAAAACCACCATTTCTACTCGCTTATTAGACAAATTTTTGGTACCAAATTTCAATTTTCTCAAAAGCGAGGTTGTCTTATAGGACATGCCACTCGCCAAGGAGAAGAAATCTTAGCAAATCTAAAAAGATGGGAAGGTTAATTTAAAGATATTCCGTAATTTCTAATTTTTTGTCACTAATATAAAAAACACATATTGTTTACTAAATTTGAAAAACTGACGAAAAATAGGTTTTTTGTTGCTATGGGATCGTTGTTGAGTTCCAGTAGATTGATTTGTTTAATGAATGGTAAATATAACATGATGATATTAAAGCCTGTACTTTCCGAGTTGTTACTTCATTTGTTCTTCATGAATTCATCATCAATATTTATAAAAATTGCCATTTTAAATCCAAAAACAACAATGATGACAAACTTCAAACGACCCCCCATGTTTTGACATGTGGGCAACACGTGGTCGTCATCCAGATTCAGAATGGATCCTAATAAATAATTATTTTGATTTGTTTCTTTTGTCTTCCTATAAGATCAATGTCAGTTCATTCTATAGGTTAAAGAAAAGGAATTATGAAGTAGAATATGTTTAATTTTGTAATATTAATTTAAATTTGATCCTCGTTATCTAACTCGAAATAGGAAGCGTAGTTATACCGAACTTTAGTTTGTTTATTACTATCTTAACCTAACTTCCAGGTGCAAAAAAAACGATTAAATTTATTTAAAATTTTATGTTTATAGCAATTATTTTCATGTTTTTGGGGACTGCCTTGGTGGTCTCGTGGATCCGACTTAGGTGTCGGTCTAGTACAAAGCAGGGATCATATTCATTATCATATCAATATGTTCTCGTCCTGATATGCACCTGGTTGCCACTGGACGCTATCATCCATCATGTTTTGGGTGAATAAACTTATTTGTTTTGAGGAAGGGAAGACTCAATGCTAACAAGGTTTCCTGCGTTTTAGGATAAAACTTCACTTCAGCCTTTGCCAGATCATTGATATGATATGCCATCTTCTTATACGAGGGTCAAGGCAAAAGTACTGCCCAAATTTCCCAAGAAAGGGCCCTCGTCTTATAGGACACATAGCCTTAACCGCAAGAATCAACGGTAACGTGATTATGTCATTCTGAAATTTAAACCTTAAGTCTCAATACAAGTTAATATTAGATGTGTTGTTCAGTTTACATATTTATAAGAAATTTTTACTTCTTCTCAACGAAGTTGAGGTGGACTAATGGAATAACCTTGGTGTCCACGTCTGCATGTGCGTCCAAAGCCAGTTCTCAGTTACTAGGTGACATAGGCATATATTTTTTTGTGCAAGTACACGTTGAAGAGACTGACGATGTGATATAAGATGAAGATCACATGACCTATATTACACGGTTGACTGACTTTTTAAGTTTTATGTCAAAAATCAGTTTTAACATACAAACTGACCTACAATCATATTAGTTAATGTGACGGTGCATCTCAGGGAGTAACACAACCTCCTACCAAAATTAGGTCACTCTGACATAATTTTTGCGCTTCAATGACTTAGATGAAGTTTTACATCCGAGTTCAGTTCTTCAATACCAATCGACCTACAGTCATATTACTTGGCGTGAGATGCATGTTGCAGAGTAACTCAGCCTCCAACCAAAATAATGTTTTAAGTTTCAACCAATCAGAACATGCAAATGCTCATGACGGTGATTTTTATTTCAGTTCATTTGGCTTTACGGTTTCAGAGAAGTTTTAAATTTATACCAATCACAACATGTAAATGCGCATGATGGCCATTTTGTTTCACGGACCAAGATTATTTATGCATACTTTGTAAAGGGCCTTCCATAGGTGCTCCATACCAAAAATCAGTTCATTTGGCTGTACGATTTCAGAGGAGAAGAAGTTTTAAATTTCGACCAATCAGAATATGAAAATGCGCATGGCAGCCATTTTGTTTCACAGAGCGGGATGATTTATGCACATTTTGTAAAGGACCTTCCATAGATATTCCATATTAAAAATCATTTCATTTGGCTTTATGGTTTCAGAGGAGAAGTTTTAATTTTCGACCAATCAGAACATGTAAATGCTTATGGTGGCCATTTTATTTTATGGACCGGGATGAGTTATGCAAACTTTGTAAAATACCTTCCATAGATGCTCCATACCAAAAATGAGTTCATTCGTCTTTACAGTTTCAGAGAAGAAGAAGTTTTAAATTTTGACCTTCTTATAGTGCTTTGTTGACTTAGGTTAAGTTTTACGTCCGAGTTCAGTTCTTTGATACTAAGCAGCCTACAAATATTTCTGGGGTAGATATTCATTTTATTAAAGTTACAAAGTAATAAGATTAAATAGCAAATTACAATGAATCTTTATATAGAAAGTTTTGGTTGCAAAATTCTCAGCAACCATAAACCACAACTACCGTAATAATCCGGAATTATTTGAGGGCAAAATTATTCGACACTATTGAAAATACAACTCTTATTTTTCGACACTTTCAAAATTGTTAAAGTTATGATCGTAGTTATCAGGTGGTGACAGTAGGTAATTTTAACTTCTTAGGTAAGTCCTTAGGAAAAGAAATCTGAAACAAATTCGGAACAGGATTTGATATTCGCGTTCTCAGAGAAATAAATTTTTAAATGAACTGAATAATGTTTTTACCAACAAATCCTGTTATCACTGTTTATTAGACATTTAAAAGTTATAGTTATAGTTATATTCTAAAAAGACAACGAGTTAACGTGTTGTGAAATTCATTTGTTAGATGCTCCTAATGCACAGGGTTCGCACGGGTGCTTGAAAACCTGGAAAGTACTTGAAATTGAAAATTGGAAATTAAGGCCTTGAAAGTACTTGAAATACAAAGGAGGTCCTTGAAACTCCTTGAAAAACTGTCTTTTTGAAGAATAAAAAAAATAGGTTAAATTTTCTGTCATAAAAGTGTTTTTAATTCGTTTTCAGATCACTCGGTCTCGCGTTTATCGGTATTTTTGTCAAGACTTTATATAAGTTTTGCGTATTTTCCCTTTTCTAAAAATAGCTACTTTTCTGTGAAACCGGTGCATAGTAATTTCTGTGATGCGGTCAAGAAATAAATCTGACTTTGCGTAAAAATTTTAGTAATTAAACAATCCAGATTGATTTTTTGGTAACTTAAATTAACTTTAACTAATAGAACATCTTTCATTTACTTGATTAAATGTATTTTGCCGATGATTTTAGTCACAGTGAGCAAACCGAAACTGAAACTACTACGACATGCCTGGGAAATGTAAATTCTCGGATTTATGGCTAGAAAAGCCACAGTATAAGGCATGGCTGAAGAGAAATGTTATATCTGTGAACAAAGCGAAGTGTGAAATATGCAAAAAACACTTCGATATATCAAAAATGTTCAAAATTAAGCCTTTAATTAAACTAAAGAATGTTTGCTCTCTTACAATTACATATAGGTCATAACCATATGGATTTAAATTGTCCATATCAGTTGATTTCTGGTCCTTGAAAATTTGGAAATTGGTCCTTTAAGTTTAAAGTCCTTGATATGTCCTTGAATTTTGTGGTAAAAAATGTGTATGAACCCTGAATGCAGATAGTAAAAATCATTTGCGAGATACTCCTATTCCAGATCACGTGTTGGATATTAGTCAACAACATGGCGGGTCGTTTGAAGTTTGCTACAGTTTTCGTCTTTAACATTAAAAACTATTAATTTGAACGTACAAAAAGATACAAACTGAAATAATAATACCACCAGTATGACCCATTATTATGTCTCCCAAACGAAGTTTGGAGACATGTTGTTTTTGCTCAGTTCTTATTATTCTTATTATTATTATTATTATTATTATTACTATTATTATTATTAGGTCTTTCCACTTTCCGTGGAAAGACCTATTGGTTTTCTTCTAATTATTATTTTTTTTCTTCCGCCAAATTTTGTTCCTTCGCTGTTTTTTTGTTTCGCAAGATGTCGCTTAGATATTTGGAATATGATATCGAACAGTTTATACGCTTTTGAAACTGACACCGCTTAACCGAATACTTTCCCATTTAAGAGTTATCTCCCCTAACACTGTTTTTCTTGTTATTCCTAAGGCTTCGCAACCGAATAAGAAACCGACAAATTTATTTTTCCAAATTGCTCATTATATCCTCAGGATGTTCTGTTTTATTTTGACCGAAGCCGTATAGAGATTCCATATGAGAGTTATTTCCCCTTTTGTATTTGATATAAGTGAAATGTATTTTAACTGGAAAACCATAAGTGATAGAGGCCTAGGGTCTTTTGATTTGAGGTCCTTGGTCCATAAAAATGAAAATGAGGTCAAGGTCAAAGGTCAAGGTCACGTTCTAAATTTTGACTTTTGCTTGTGATCGCTTCTCCTCTGAAACGGTAAAAGATAGCTGATAAAATGTAATGGAGAAAATGTTGAGGACGTTCAGACCTAGCTTTGTTACATTTGCATAAAAGTTGTATGACGTCATTTTATAGGCGTAATTGCCCCTAGAACGTTTAAATTTTCGGTTTTTGGCTAATAACTTAATACCGGTACAAGATAGAGGCATGGGGTCTTTTGTTTTGACACCAGGGACAAATGACCTTCAAAATGGTGTCAAGGTCATGTTCTAGAAAATGATGTTTTTCTAATTTGAAGTGTAATACATGGAATTTTTTCAAAAATGCATTATTTTTTAGCAGGAATCATTTAATATATGTTATTTTCCATTTTCGTAAGACAAAAAATGAGAAAAAATGAAAAATTTTTAAAGATTGAAAAATTTGAAAAAAAAACATTTTTTCTTGGCGCAAAATTGTTTTGGCAGTATTTCATATTTGTCTTTGATGTAGCATTTTGGTATTTTATAGTACTCCTAGAATTACCTCAACTTTTAGCTGTATCTCTTAAAATTATAGATCTCCAACATAGGTTGAGGTAAACTTTTTTTTTCTAATAATTAGAAAAGCATTCCTCTTATTGACATAAAATGGGTACCGGAGGGTAGAATGGGTCTTTGCACATCTCAAAACTATGAAGAGTTTTAAATCTGATTTAATATAGTAAGAGTTCTGGCCTTTCAAAAATTGAAAATTTAAAAATATCAACCGGAAGTGAACTTTTTTTCATGATATCAACTTAAAAAGTGTGGCAAATTGATGACAGTGATGATTAGATTTCAAAAATATCTAAGAGTCACAAATGACCTTTTAATGTATAAATACAGGCCCCCCCCCCATTTCGATTTGAGCGAATTTACATTGATTTACATTTACATTGATTTTACTGAATTTACATGTAACTGCATATAAAGTACATGTAGACAGCTAGGGGATATCAAGGGCTTTGTTAATGAGAAAAAATTATGACGCTAACTCCAACCAATTTCCTGAAAATAGCATTCGCGCAGTGCAGTGCAGTAATAAAAAGCTATTTTCCGCCAGAAGACACAAGATTCGTCCAAACGTAACCAATTTATTGCATCCGAATGTAAAAATTTCGCGTCAAATTAACACTACTTTATTCAGGGAGATGTCGTCTGGTGAAAATGGAAATATAATCTAAATATATAAATCGTGACATCAAAATTCTACATGAATCTTCATTCTGACATAAGTAAATGTGTACACGTACACTCAGTTTTCTATTAATGACTATTTCCACATCAAACAGCAAATTGCATTATCCTGTGCCATGTTCACCCGACGACGTCCTCTCTCGAAAAGAAAGAAATAAACTAAGTCCAGACATATATAAATGGACGTCACGTGACTTACACAACGTCATACAGCCTTCCTAAAATAGAAGTAAACATTATAGTAGAAATGTACTTTTACTGTCACTTGTGTATCTAGAGAAATAAAAATATAATGTCCCCCTACTTGTATTCAGCAATCCTTGGAAAACTTGCAATCGATAAATAAAAAAAATTCATTCATAAACAAACAAACAAACAAACAAACAAATAAACAAAAAAAAAAGCCTGTCCCGCTTTCCGAAAAAGAGATATTGCTACTTCATTGTAATTTTTTTTCTTTCTTTTTTTAATTTTTTTTTTCATCTTTTGGGAGAAATTGCGCCTAGAACGTTGAAACTTAAGGTTTTTCGTTTATAACTTGACGATGGTATATAATAATGGCATGGGATCTTCTGCAATGACCTCAGCGACCAATGACCTTGAAAAAGGTCACAAGGTCAAAGGTCAAGGTCATGACCTAGATTACATATTCTGCAGTTTTTCACACTTTATAAGTTTTTTTTCAGATTTTTCAAGCAATTAAGGTTATTGAAAGCGTGAAATTCAGGCACTACTTTTGATGACGTCATTTCTGGGAACGTTGTTATTTCTGTAGACGTTGTTAGACGTTTTGAATATATTGGAATGTTAATTAATGTGACAATGTTACAACCCATGAAAACTACAAGAATTTTCAATTTCTAAGGTCATATTAATGACGTTTTTGATGTTTATAGGACAAAGCAGTATAATTCACCACAAACATTTAGTTAACCAGAAATAAACATTTTTCTTGGTGATTCAAACTAGCAGTCCTAATATTTTTATAAAAATTGTGAAATTACCTATCATATCAAACCAGAAGTGATATTTTTAATACTGGAAGTAGCATAATACCTCCCTTATTTCAATCAAAAGTACATAGAACCTTATATTTTTGCAATCGCTGAAAGCTTAGGTATGTACCAAAAATTACATTTTAAACCTCAATTTTTTTATCAACATATGTGCAATTGAGGTGGAAAGACCTTCAATTGTTCTTTGAACAATTGGTTTTTAATTATTATTATTTTTCTTCTTTCCAGGCGCGTTTTTTCGAACACTTGTGTGCACCGTTTCTCATAAACCAATAGACGGAATCGCTTGATATCATACGGCTTGCTAGGCCCATATTCCTAGATGCGCCTCCCGAAAAAAAAATTTCAATCTGTGGGAGGGAACATATATTTTGGGGGTCTCAAAAGAGGGTGGGGTTTTGCAAAATTTTACTATAGAAGTCTATGGGAAAAGTGATATAACTTGATCATTTGTGATCTTAACTTGGAAATACTACCTGTTACCTTGGATATTTAAGTTTTTATACCCCGCCACATGAAGTGGCGAGGTATTATGTTATACCCTCCATTTCGTTGTCTTAGGGGGGGGTCATGCCCCACCCCCTCAAATAACAAAATACTTAATATTTTGAAAACCATTGTGATCCCCACCCTATAACCATATATATTATTACTCCTTATGATAAGACAAATCATTTGGTACCATAGGGGGGTCTGAGGGGGGTCATGCCCCACCCCCTCAAATGATAAAATACTAAATATTCTGAAAACCATTGAGATCCCCAACCAATAACCATATATATTATTACTCCTTATGATAAGACGAATCATTTGGTACCATAGGGGGTCTGAGGGGGGGGGGGGGGGGGGGGGTCATGCCCCATCCCCTCAAATGACAAAATACTTATTCTGAAAACCATTGAGATCCCCACCCTATAACCATATATATTATTACTCCTTATGATAAGACGAATCATTTGGTACCATAGGGGGTCTGAGGGGGGGGTCATGCCCCACCCCCTTAAATGACAAAATACTTATTATTCTGAAAACCATTGAGATCCCCACCCTATAACCATATATATTATTTCTCCTTATGATAAGACGAATCATTTGGTACCATAGGGGGTCTGAGGGGGGGGTCATGCCCCACCCCCTTAAATGATAAAATACTTAATATTTTGAAAACCATTGTGATCCCCACCCTATAACCATATATATTATTACTCCTTATGATAAGACAAATCATAGGGGGGTCATGCCCCACCCCCTCAAATGATAAAATACTTTGAGATCCCCACCCAATAACCATATATATTATTACTCCTTATGATAAGACAAATCATTTGGTACCATAGGGGGGTCTGAGGGGGGTCATGCCCCACCCCCTCAAATGATAAAATACTAAATATTCTGAAAACCATTGAGATCCCCAACCAATAACCATATATATTATTACTCCTTATGATAAGACGAATCATTTGGTACCATAGGGGGTCTGAGGGGGGGGGGGGGGGTCATGCCCCATCCCCTCAAATGACAAAATACTTATTCTGAAAACCATTGAGATCCCCACCCTATAACCATATATATTATTACTCCTTATGATAAGACGAATCATTTGGTACCATAGGGGGTCTGAGGGGGGGGGTCATGCCCCACCCCCTTAAATGACAAAATACTTATTATTCTGAAAACCATTGAGATCCCCACCCTATAACCATATATATTATTTCTCCTTATGATAAGACGAATCATTTGGTACCATAGGGGGTCTGAGGGGGGGGTCATGCCCCACCCCCTTAAATGATAAAATACTTAATATTTTGAAAACCATTGTGATCCCCACCCTATAACCATATATATTATTACTCCTTATGATAAGACAAATCATAGGGGGGTCATGCCCCACCCCCTCAAATGATAAAATACTTTGAGATCCCCACCCAATAACCATATATATTATTACTCCTTATGATAAGACAAATCATTTGGTACCATAGGGGGGTCTGAGGGGGGTCATGCCCCACCCCCTCAAATGATAAAATACTAAATATTCTGAAAACCATTGAGATCCCCAACCAATAACCATATATATTATTACTCCTTATGATAAGACGAATCATTTGGTACCATAGGGGGTCTGAGGGGGGGGGGGGGGGGGGGGGTCATGCCCCATCCCCTCAAATGACAAAATACTTATTCTGAAAACCATTGAGATCCCCACCTTATAACCATATATATTATTACTCCTTATGATAAGACGAATCATTTGGTACCATAGGGGGTCTGAGGGGGGGGGGGGTCATGCCCCACCCCCTTAAATGACAAAATACTTATTATTCTGAAAACCATTGAGATCCCCACCCTATAACCATATATATTATTTCTCCTTATGATAAGACGAATCATTTGGTACCATAGGGGGTCTGAGGGGGGGGGGGTCATGCCCCACCCCCTTAAATGATAAAATACTTAATATTTTGAAAACCATTGTGATCCCCACCCTATAACCATATATATTATTACTCCTTATGATAAGACGAATCATTTGATATCATAGGGGGTCTGAGGGGGGGTCATGCCCCACCCCCTCAAATGATAAAATACTAAATATTCTGAAAACCATTGAGATCCCCACCCAATAACCATATATATTATTACTCCTTATGATAAGACGAATCATTTGGTACCATAGGGGGTCTGAGGGGGGGTCATGCCCCACCCCTCAAATGATAAAATACTAAATAGACGGAAGTTTTTATACCCCGCCACACGAAGTGGCGAGGTATTATGTTATACCCTCCATTTCGTTGTCTTAGGGGGGGTCATGCCCCACCCCCTCAAATAACAAAATACTTAATATTTTGAAAACCATTGTGATCCCCACCCTATAACCATATATATTATTACTCCTTATGATAAGACGAATCATTTGGTACCATAGGGGGTCTGAGGGGGGGTCATGCCCCACCCCTCAAATGATAAAATACTAAATAGACGGAAGTTTTTATACCCCGCCACACGAAGTGGCGAGGTATTATGTTATACCCTCCATTTCGTTGTCTTAGGGGGGGTCATGCCCCAACCCCTCAAATAACAAAATACTTAATATTTTGAAAACCATTGTGATCCCCACCCTAAAACCATATATATTATTACTCCTTATGATAAGACAAATCATTTGGTACCATAGGTGGTCTGAGGGGGGTCATGCCCCACCCCCTCAAATGATAAAATACTAAATATTCTGAAAACCATTGAGATCCCCACCCTATAACCATATATATTATTACTCCTTATGATAAGACGAATCATTTGGTACCATAGGGGGGTCTGAGGGGGGGTCATGCCCCACCCCCTTAAATGATAAAATACTAAATATTCTGAAAACCATTGAGATCCCCACCCTATAACCATATATATTATTACTTCTTTTGATAAGACGAATCATTTGGTACCATAGGGGGGTCTGTATATTTTTTATTTATATATGTTGGGTGGAAAGGCATGGCTAAAGGGGAGGTGGAGGCCATTGCACCTTCAATAATAAAATATTTTGATAAAACATCTGTTAATCATGTTAATACCGATTACAACATATAAAACTGCAGATATTGAATACCATATATCAAACATTTTGCATATACTCAATCTCTTTGTACACTTGCCCAGTATTTCAAACACTAGGAATTCCAAAAATACCCTGAAAGAGAAAGAGCTTCGTTTGGGAGACATTCGAAACTGCATCCAGTTTCAATTATACCTTGTTTCGATTGCATTGACCAGGTTGATCTTATAGAGTCAAAAAATGACAATGATGTGGACGGAAAGACCAAAACTTTTTCCAATTTTCCCCAAAAATAGATGTATTTTAATGTTGAATAATTAGAATAATTATGGTGTGAAGCATATATATTAGGAGGAGTTGTAAAGGGAGTACTGATTTTATACCTGTGGCACAGCTACTTCCTGTATGACAATGTCAACTTGTATTTTTTCACCATATAGACTATAGAAATTTTTGGTCGCAAACTACTACCCACAACCAACTCAAACTTATTGTTAAGCATGGCCAGGCCCCAGTTGTTCAACTTATTTAACCCAAGGTTAAATTTAACTGTGGGTTAGGCCTAAATTAAAATATTGTTTGTTTGCCATTCTTCTACCCAGAATTTTTTATGTGGGTAGGTAGGTAGGTAAATTATTTTATTTTTTTTCTGGTATACCTTCGAAACATTTCAATGTACTACCGGAAATCAAAACCACATGTAACCCGGAAATCAGCACTCGATTCTAAACCGCAACCAGCAAAATTCCGGAATGAAAAAAAATGTTTTCAAAAATGGCTATAAAATTATTTGGGTCACGGCGATATTTTTGGGTCGGTCAGCTGACAGCAAACAAACAATATTTTAATTTAGGCCTCAAATCAATAGAAAAGCACTACGTTTAACCTGTGGTTAAATATAACCCTCAGTTAAATGAGTTGAACAACCGGGGTCAGGAGGATGAAACTTGTTAGTTTTTATACGCCCGTCAAAATTTTGACGGGACGTATTATGGTATAAAAATTTCCGGCGTCTGTCCATTGTAAACATGTCGCGCCGTAACTTGAGAACGACTTATCCAAATTTCACGAAACTTAACATAGTTGTTTCTTATGATGGTCAAACGATCTGTATACTTTTTGGTGAAAATTAGATTAAAACTTTTTGAGTTACGGGACTTTGTAACTAAAACAGAAATGTGTTTTTTTTTCACATTTTGCGCCGTATCTCAAAAACGATTTATGATTATTGCTTAAAACTTCACACACTTCTTAGTTATATTAATCGAAAGATCTGTATAATTTTTGGTGATGATTCAAAATTTTATTTTAGAGTTGTTTAATTTTTTTGTAAAAAAAGAAGGGGGGGGTTTGCATGTCGCGTCGTATCTCAAAAATGATTTATGATTATTGCTTAAAACTTTATACACATCTTAGTTATATTAATCTAAATATCTATATACTTTTTGGTGATGATTCAAAATTTTATTTTAGTTTTATTGAGTTTTTTGTAAAAAAATGGGGGGGGGGGGGGGGGGGTGGGTTTCACATGTCGCGCCGTATCTCAAAAACGATTTATGATTATTGCATAAAACTTTACACACTTCTTAGTTATATTAATCTGTATACTTTTTTGTGATGATTCTTTAATTTATTTTTGAATTGTTGAATTTTTATTGAGCTTTTTGGTAAAAAAGGTAGTCTTTTTTGGTCACATTTCACGCCGTATCTCTATTGCTTAAAAGTTTACACGGTCATGTTTTGCCCGGTTTCCATATACATCCCAACAGCAGCTCCACTAAATAAAGGAGGATTCCGAAAACATTTATTATGTTTTTTTCACAAGACAACGGGCGTATCATGCACTCGTGGCACAGCTGTTTATTAAGGTGGTACCAGAGACATATATAACAAGAGATTGGCAACTCGCCGAAATAACGTGATATCACGCGGCCCCACTCGGGATTTCGTTTCGTACGAGATTTTAATTAAGGGGAATTAACCAAATATTTTATCACCTAACGACATGTAAACAATTAATCAACTGATCAACTTAATGATAATTAGTGATTCGGGTGAAATAATAATAGCTTGGGACTGTTAGAGATCAAACATTTATTATATAATTTAATAAAATAAATTGACGTAATTAAGACCAGTGTTTATTCTGCATAAACAAATGCAATTATAAGATATTTTTGTCGGTAAAATCCATGGCTTCCCTCAACGCGTTGTTTTACTTAAATATAAATAAACTTTTTTATTATTTTAATTGGTTAACAAAATTGAACGCATGTTTACGTGTATATTTTTGTAATGTCAAAGTCCGATTTTTTTTTCGCGGGACGACGATCTCAATGATTTTGAACTAGACTTTCTTCTCGGTGAATTTACATACAGCGAGTTGAAAGTTGATGAAGACGACGACGACTTTGTTCAGAAAATAAAGACAGAAAGTAAAACTCCGATTGACACTTCCAAAAATGTTCTTTGTATGTTTGTCCAGATTGCAATAAGATTCTCAAGACAATCAGTGGATTTCGTGGTCACACGTCTATATAAAGCAACATGGAAAACACAATTTGAAAGGTAGACATATTTTTATATTGTTTTTTTTCTCGCATGTCTAGTTTAAAGATCTTGAATAAATTTGAAAAAAATATATGTTTTCAGTATTTTGATAATTCAAAATTAAACTCCGCGGTATTGTGTTGTGTTGTATTCTTTTTTTTCTGTTTGGAGTTTTTCTAAGTTGAGTCTCAAATCTTATTTTTGTAACGTTAAAGTCTTCGATCAAATATTCTTTTTTCAAGAATACGATAATAGATTGTCATGTAGAACAGACAATTGGTGTATACGTCTCTGTGTAGAACTAAATTTCTATGGTCAAAATTAAATAATTATTAGTTTTTTTAATACCCCTTAATTGATGTGCTCTTCTGATTGATTTTGGTCTCAGATTGTTTGTCTTTCATAGATTCAAGTTTTTATTTCCTTTTTAATCTAACAGGGTAGAGTCAATTTTCGTGTTAAATAACCCCTTTTATACATGGACAACATGTTTGCTGGTAATACATGTATGCAATTTTAAAAAGCAATTTCACTTCAGCATTGTACAGAAGCGTGTTAGGGACATGCAATTGAACATTTTTAATTTGCTAAAAAAAAATAATTTGAGATTTCATAAACTTTTGAAATACTGTATGCTTATCTGGTGTATTAAATTAGGTTCAAATTCCCCATTTTTGCATTCTTTAAAATCTAGAAATTCTGCTTTTTCTTATACTTGGAATCCACTCTTCAAATGTATCATAAAAGACAATCATGGTCAAGTAAATACAGATTTTAATTTTCAATATATTATATTTACAGCTCATGAACACAGATATAAACATAAATAACAAACCACAGATGCAACTACATTTATAGATAACACAGTCATGGAAGCAACAATAGATAATAAAGTCACAGAACAACATAATCAAGGTGGTACTTTGAACAACATACTTGACTTGGTGTTTGACAAAGCTTTTCACAATACATTAATAAGTGTGCAAGAAGATCCAATTAATTACTTGTTTTGTGAATCAGATATTGTGAAAATTGCCAAAACTGTTCAAGATAATGTTCAGATAAAAGATAAGAGATGAACATTCTTCCTTTACAATGGTAAACATTGAAGCAGAATGGTATAACAGTATTATAACTATGAGAGACGGGAGAACATTGAATAACTGAAAATATGTACATGTATGTATGTCTAGTATATGAATGTTGAAGATTTCAAATAAAATGTTCAATTCAATTGTCTATTTCTAACTTTTGATGCCTTCTGTGTAGTTTGGTATTGTCTAAAACTCTGTTCTCATCATTAACCCTTTCTTCGGTGTAAGGGCCTGTGCACCAACAGCACGTAGTGTGGTCATATTGCTGTAATGTCCAAAATGTTGTTCAAGTGGGTCCTGGTTAAATGACTGGTCAATACAAATTTGGCAACCTCTCTCCAACTTAAATTTCACACATTCTGTTATGGAATTGACACTTATTTTTTCAAACCAGTTATAGTTTGTTGACTCAGTTTCGTTGCTGCTTTCTGTGGTTGTTTACAATTGTTATCTCTCATTTCAACACTCTGGTGCCAATCTTCCAAATAACACAAAAAAGAAATCTTTAACCACTCCACCCGATCAACATTGGAATTGGTATATGGATTTAAATCGTCATTTCTCTTGTTACGACCTCGTATATACTCCTAACATTCCGGCAATAAAAAAATTTATATTTCTGGGTCTGCGATTTTCTTCTCTTTGGCATCCTGAAATAGACATGTACATTTAACATAATAAACTAAATGCATGTTAGGAGAACTATAATGTGAAGTTGTCATACACTTACTCCATTTTCAAGGTTAAATTTCATCAAAAAAGTTTTATCAAAAGGCAAAGGGGCACTATAAACTGAAGTTCTCATACACCGTCACACAGAAATTGTACATATTTGTCCACTTTCAAGGTTAAATTTCATCCAAAAGGTGAACATTTTTTTTAAAATCTCTTTTT
Organism: Mytilisepta virgata; assembly: GCA_028015205.1. Classification (NCBI taxonomy): domain Eukaryota; kingdom Metazoa; phylum Mollusca; class Bivalvia; order Mytilida; family Mytilidae; genus Mytilisepta; species Mytilisepta virgata. Next base: position 77,797,718 of record CM051521.1, read on the forward strand.
ATTTGGTATTCCTCTATTATAAAGGTGTAAGAAAACATTCATAGTATTGAAATAATTGTCCTGTATAAAAAGTTTTATCAAAAGGCAAAGGGGCACTATAAACTGAAGTTCTCATACACCGTCACACAGAAATTGTACATATTTGTCCATTTTCAAGGTTAAATTTCATCAAAAAGGTGAACATTTTTTTAAAATCTCTTTTTATTTGGTATTCCTCTATTATAAAGGTGTAAGAAAACATTCATAGTATTGAAATAATTGTCCTGTATAAAAAGTTTTATCAAAAGGCAAAGGGGCACTATAAACTGAAGGTCTCATACACCGTCACACAGAAATTTTACATATTTGTCCACTTTCAAGGTTAAATTTCATCCAAAAGGTGAACATTTTTTTTTAAAATCTCTTTTTATTTGGTATTCCTCTATTATAAAGGTGTAAGAAAACATTCATAGTATTGAAATAATTGTCCTGTATAAAAAGTGTTATCAAAAGGCAAAGGGGCACTATAAACTGAAGTTCTCATACACCGTCACACAGAAATTGTACATATTTGTCATTTTCAAGGTTAAACTTCATCAAAAAGGTGAACATTTTTTTAAAAATCTCTTTTTATTCGGTATTCCTCTATTATAAAGGTGTCAGAAAACATTCATAGTATTGAAATAATTGTCCTGTATAAAAAGTGTTATCAAAAGGCAAAGGGGCACTATAAACTGAAGTTCTCATACACCATCACACAGAAATTGTACATATTTGTCCACTTTCAAGGTTAAATTTCATAAAAAAGGTGAACATTTTTTAAAAATCTCTTTTTATTTGGTATTCCTCTATTATAAAGGTGTAAGAAAACATCCATAGTATTGAAATAATTGTCCTGTATAAAAAGTTTTATCAAAAGACATAGGGGCACTATAAATTGAAGTTCTCATACACCGTCACACAGAAATTGTACATATTTGTCCATTTTCAAGGTTAAATTTCATCAAAAAGGTGAACATTTTTTTAAAAATCTCTTTTTATTTGGTATTCCTCTATTATAAAGGTGTCAGAAAACATTCATAGTATTGAAATAATTGTCCTGTATAAAAAGTGTTATCAAAAGGCAAAGGGGCACTATAAACTGAAGTTCTCATACACCATCACACAGAAATTGTACATATTTGTCCATTTTCAAGGTTAAATTTCATCCAAAAGGTGAACATTTTTTTAAAATCTCTTTTTATTCGGTATTCCTCTATTATAAAGGTGTAAGAAAACATTCATAGTATTGAAATAATTGTCCTGTATAAAAAGTTTTATCAAAAGGCAAAGATGCACTATAAACTGAAGTTCTCATACACCGTCACACAGAAATTGTACATATTTGTCCACTTTCAAGGTTAAATTTCATCCAAAAGGTGAACATTTTTTTTAAAATCTCTTTTTATTTGGTATTCCTCTATTATAAAGGTGTAAGAAAACATTCATAGTATTGAAATAATTGTCCTGTATAAAAAGTTTTATCAAAAGGCAAAGGGGCACTATAAACTGAAGTTCTCATACACCGTCACACAGAAATTGTACATATTTGTCCACTTTCAAGGTTAAATTTCATCCAAAAGGTGAACATTTTTTTTAAAATCTCTTTTTATTTGGTATTCCTCTATTATAAAGGTGTAAGAAAACATTCATAGTATTGAAATAATTGTCCTGTATAAAAAGTTTTATCAAAAGGCAAAGGGGGCACTATAAACTGAAGTTCTCATACACCGTCACACAGAAATTGTACATATTTGTCCACTTTCAAGGTTAAACTTCATCCAAAAGGTGAACATTTTTTTAAAAATCTCTTTTTATTTGGTATTCTTCTATTATAAAGGTGTAAGAAAACATTCATAGTATTGAAATAATTGTTCTGTATAAAAAGTTTTATCAAAAGGCAAAGGGGCACCATAAACTGAAGTTCTCATACATCGTCACTGTACACTGAAAATTGTACATATTTGTCCTCCGGATTAAACAGTTTAAAACACACCGTGTAGGTGTCAGCAGCAAAATGAACAAGACATAAACAAAATTTATTAATTTTACTTACTTTGTTCAAATATATCTTCTCCTAAAGCTAATTATGATGGAATTTTGTGTTACGATGTGTGTTGACAAATTTGCAGGTAAGCCAATATGGCGGACTGGCAAAAGATCACGTAAAATCTCGAGGGCCGCGTGATCTTAAAACCGATTACTAGCGCTTTGATGCGAGTTGCCAATCTCTTGTTATATATGTCTCTGGTGGTACCCAACACCTTGACTAAAATAAAATTGGCTCGTTTAATTTTCATAAATTTTTTAGGAAATATTTACTTTGAACTGTTGACATAAATGTTGATTTTTTTTAGTAAATAGAATTTCACACTTCACGGGAATAATTTCATTGAATCTATAGCAGTTTTGGCAAACATCAGTTTTGATCATAGAGAAGCTTAATTTCTCTTTACTTATTAAATTTGATTAAAACGCTCTGGGGATTTTTAAGAGTTATCTCCCTGTAGTGTTGGGTACCACCTTAAATTAATAGTAACAATTTTATTAGTCATTTTGGTTGATAGATCATAAACCAGTTGTTCAGCGATAGACTTTAGGATGTTTTAACCAATTTCGTTTACTATCTGTATTTGTATCAATGTTAGCCACAATTCCAGTTTCAGTGTTACATAATGAACTGTCTCTTGTAAATAAATTTCTGTCCCTGAGGAAATCTCCAAGAATGTTTCTTTAACTAACGTGATACTTTTACAATAACAAAGTAACACGATTGTTTTACAAAATATGAGTTACTTTTTACTATCGTGTCAATCATAAATAACGCGATATTTATTTTTGACACGATAGTAAAAATTAACTCGTTATTTTGTAAAACAATCGCGTTACTTTGTTAAACTAATGCGTAATCTTGTAAAACTATCGTGTTACTTTGTTAAACTAACGCGATGAAATGGAGAAATAACGCATTAGTGATTAAAAGTAACGCGATAGTTTAGTAAAATAACACATTATTTTCACTAACGTGATAGAATATCCCGCAAATGACATGAACGGCCACTCATATTTTTGTGTCTTTCATTTCCTGCTGTATTGTTCTTAACGTACTGTTTTCTTGTTTCAATGTTTGGTAACTAATTCCAGTCCGGCATTGCATTGCTAAATCATTTTCATCTTTCTTCAGTATAGATAGAATATGAAAGGATAGCTGGATGACATTTCATTGAATTTATTTCTTGCATTTATTATAATTTCACAGTAGAATGATAAGGAGAGCAAAATTGTTCTGACAGATACTTCAGTATTATTCACATATTATGTTTTTGACATTTTACACAGCACAAGATTTTTGTTTTATATTTCAGCAAATGCATGTTTTAGAGAATCTTTTCCTACAAGTGTTTCTAATGGTATGGTAACATGTACCAGTGTTAACATTAGTTGTACAGTAACCTGTAATAGTGAATATGTCTTCTTTGATGGGAATAATACAAAGACTTATGAATGTAGTGATAACAATGTGTGGACACCAGTTCTACCTCCAGATACTTGTATAGGTAGGTTAAAGTGGCATTTTTACATTTTTGTTTGCAGCCACATGATGTGCATTGTTGCATTATTTTGACAGCAAAAGTACAACTAGTGAACAGTTAAATAATTTATTACATGTTGGCATGTGAGGGGAAATTGGATGAAAAAATGTTCTGTTTAGCTCACCTGGTCCTAAGGGCCTTGTGAGGTATTGTCATAGTCATACTAAACATTCTTTAATATGAAGATCTCCTCTTCAACCAATGGACCAATTGAGACCAAATTCAAGTTGAATGGTTCTTGGGAGGAACAGTTTCAAAATTATGTCTGAATGTATGGACCTCCCAACAAATATAGCCACCATTACTAAAATAGTAATATTTTAGCCCATTAATTTCACAGTTAAAATTTTATATTACACAAGTTTGTGATATAAAATAAAATAGTCAAAAAGTTGTATTATTTTAATATTGGAAGCTAAAACCTGCATGATAGCCTTAATTGATCAGATGTATTTTTACTTTCATAAAGTGAAACCTCTATCTTACTTTTAATTTATGGTTAATTTAATGGAAATTTTTCTTTCATATAAGGCACTCTAGATTTGAATATCTGGTTCTCAGACACTTCAGCCACACTTAAAAAAAGTTGCCGACAGCACAAGAATGATTTCTAAAAAAAATTGCAGCTGTTCTATATTTTCCTTGGTATGATTTAAGCCATTGTTTAGCCCCATCTGATATAAAAAATTAAAATTAAGACTTCAGATTCAAATTCTTACCATTTTTAGCTCACCTGGCAAAAAGGGCCATGTTAGCTATTGTCATCACTTGGAATCTGTCATCTGTCGTCGTCCATGAACTTTACTTTCTGTTCAGTCTACAGTTACTGTGGAACAGCTTTGTTTGAAGAAGAATTGAAGGAAATTCAATGCATTGAAAGCAGATAACCCATTAATTTTGTATAATTAAAACGTCATGGAAGTGAATGGATTCAAACAAGATTTGTATATCGCCAAACACCTTGACTGAAAATAAACTACAAAAATAAATTCTGTACTTACCTTGTCATTTTTGTAAAAATTGTCTGTGAACCAGAGAATTTATCTAAGGCGACCTAATCAAACTTTAAGCTTACTTTTGATAGAAATATCAGCAAAATAATGTTTAAAAATCTAAAAATATTTACAAGTGTTAAAGGAACGTGGTATGATACATGTAATTTTATAATATAATTTTATACTGGTAGTTTGGTAAATCAGTACCTCGATTTTACTTTAATTTGGCATATAAAATATAAAGAGGTGATTCTGACTTGGTACAAATTAAAGTATAATTGCTAATCAGCCAAACCCTTTATTTGAATACAACAGATATGTTAAAGTTGATGATAGTATCCGAATTTTAGTATATTAATTTCAAATAAATTCATCACTGTTTATTTGAACATGCTTGATTGGAATAAATCACATGTATCAAACTATATGTAGAGCCACAAAGATGAAAAGTTGTTATTTTATTATATGGAAGTTGAACCCCATATATAGCCTTAATTGTATTTTCCTTTTATATATAAAATGCATTAATATTAATTTTAATTCATTGTTTTTTTAGTCCAGCACTGGTAAGAGTAAGCTTATCAAACTAGCCGTGCTGGATTTTTATTGTCACAATGGTGTCCTTGGGACAAAGTACTCCCAATCTGCAAATAGTTCCTATGAACTTAATAACATTTTAAATTGAGGTACAATGCATAGGATTGCATGCAGTTAATCACTGAAGGATAACATTTATAGAAAGATAACTCTATCGAATAACAAGCGGATGATAGAGAAGACTGTATCTTGAGTAAAGCAAAATTTACCATAGGAATATTAAAAGTTACAGAAGTGCAAATGTGAGGGAAATTCAGTTTAATTTACAACCAAGAATGTCCGTAATTGTTACCAGCTGATGGTTATTTTAACATTTTCAGTAAGTTAATTACTTTCAGACCTAATCAAGTGTTCATTTCGTCATTCTAAACCATTTTAACCATCTGCTGTATTAAAATACTTGTATTGAGAACAATTATAAAATAAATTTTATTGATTTTTTTTCCTACGTGGAAGTTACATTTCGAAAAGAAATACGAAACAAATTTGGAATGGACTTGTGTATTCGTGCTTTTCAGAGGAATAAATTTGAAATACAGTTGACTCTGTCTCGAACTCGCTTGAGTCGAATTTTCAGACAAGTCAATTTTTTTCTCTGGTCCCAAAAATCGTCCCATATAAATGTATGTATTTTTACTCCTGTTTAGTTGAGTTCTTATAATTCGAATTTTTTTCTATCTCGAACTAATTTCATAGTCCCAAATTAACAAAACAACACAAATTCTGTTCATTATCTCGAAGTAATTATCACCTGTCAAAACATCGCTTTCGGCAAATTCGGGGATTAAATGGCTTCGCAGGTGATCAGCCTAAATTGCTTGTCATCTTACCTTGATTGCTAATTAACAGGTCATCACCTTACATAAGGTATTAATTAGTGACACATGATCTATAAAGAGCTTTTAATGACATTAATCAACACTTTTATTTGTTTACCGCCATCCGCTTGGTAGGTGTAAATTACGGATTATGTAAAACGACGTTTCATCTCTTGTATCGATGTTCTATAAATAACTTTGAATGAATAAAAAAATAATTTTGAGAAATTTGAATGTCATTGTATTTTAGTGCTTATAAATAGTGCTGCTTGTGAAAATAAAATGTTGAAAAATATTAGTCTCTTTTACTTTACCGTATGCAAATTTGATATAAAAATAGGTCAAGAAACATATGTATATACGGAAGTAAAACTTTTGTCAGCTTAAAATCACACAATTTCGATATCCGAAATTGTGTTATTTTCGGTCGAGGAAAGTTTCCTTCAAATCATTATTGGAATATCTAATACACAAATAAGTTGGAAATGTACAAAAATAAGACAAAAGTACACAAAAGTAGCATATTGTACACACACAACAAGAACTGTCAATCACGAATATTAAAACGTACTTCGCTATCGGAAGACAATACTCTCTTTAGGTTTACCGGAAGTCGCTAAATTATCTCCCCTGTTCTTTCTCGAAAAAATGTCAACTCCTTTTGAGTTGAACTTCACCTATCTCGAATTTTTCTTGTGGTCCCGTGGAGTTCGAGATTACGAGATTCAACTGTATTTAAAAATGTAAGGGCAAAAAAAATTAGAAAACAAACCTCTTATTAGATATTTAAAAGTTATGGTTAAATATATTCTAACAAGACGAATTTCAACAAAGGTTGTAAAAATGATTTGTGATATTCTCCAAACCTGGAGCAAGATCCAGGTCACATGTTGCATATTTGTCAACAACATAACGAGTACAGTCGATTAAAGTTTGCTACTGTTTTTGGCCGGGTTGCACAGAGTGCAAATCCGGGTTATAGTATGGTGAATGTCGGGCGGGCGGACGGCGGCGGGCGGCGGTGGGCGGCGGCGGGCGGGCGGGGAAAATGGGTACCTATTTTGTGAAATCAACTCCTTCTACAGTTTTTCACCCACATCCTTGAAACTTCATAGAATGTTTCTATATATATTGAAGATGTGCACCTCACTTTATGGAATTATTTCAGGAATTATTTCCCATTTTTCCAAACTTTGGAACTTAGTCGGTTTTTATTGACATCTTCAATAGAGGGTACCTTTTTTGTGAAATCAACTCCTCCTACAGTTTTTCACCCACACCCTTGAAACTTCATAGAATGTTTCTATATATATTGAAGATGTGCACCTCACTTTATGGAATTATTTCAGGAATTATTTCCCATTTTTCCAAACTTTGGAACTTAGTCGTTTTTTTATTGACATCTTCAATAGAGGGTACCTATTTTGTGAAATCAACTCCTCCTACAGTTTTTCACCCACATCCTTGAAACTTCATAGAATGATTCTATATATATTGAAGATGTGCACCTCACTTTATGGAATTATTTCAGGAATTATTTCCAATTTTTCCAAACAAGTGTTATCAACATGTAATCAAATCAAATATTGCTTACTTCACCTATTTCTAATTAAATTGATGGCTGCCTCTGTGCTCGTACACCAACATACAATGTGTCTGATTTTGTCTATATAAATATTCATGACTGCCAATGTGCAATATGATCTTGTAATCACCTTTGTCACCACTACAGTAAACACCCAGCAACCCGGCCATTTGTGTCTTTGACCCATTTTTGTCTTTAATATAAACAGCTGTTTGAAGAAACAAGAAAGAAATTTTTAGCTCACCTGGCCAAAGGCCATCTGAGCTTTTGTCATCACTTGGCGTTTGATGTCCCGTCGTCAGTGTTCCTCCGTCTGTAGACTTTTACATTTTCATCTTCTCCTCTGAAACCCCTGGTTCTATTGAACTGAAACTTTGCCTATAGCTTCTATGGAAGGTCCTTTACAAAGTTTGCATAAATCATCCCAGTCCGTGAAACAAAATGGCTGCCATGAGCATTTACATGTTCTGATTGGTCGCAATTTAAAAATTCTTTTCCTCTGAAACCGTAAAGCCAAATGAACTGATTTTTGGTATGGAGCATCTATGGAAGGTCCTTTACAAAGTTTGCATAAATCATCCCAGTCCGTGAAACAAAATGGCACTCAGGAGCATTTACATGTTCTGATTGGTCGAAATTTAAAACTTCTTCTCCTCCGAAACCGTAAAGCCAAATGAACTGATTTGGTATGGAGTATCTATGGAAGTTCCTTTTCAAAGTTTGCATAAATCATCTTGGTCCATGAAATAAAATGGCCGTCATGAACATTTACATGTTCTGATTGGTCAAAACGTAAAACTTCTTCTCTGAAACCATAAAGCCAAATGAACTGATTTTTAGTATGGAGCATCTATGGAAGGCCCTTACAAAGTTTGCATAACTCATCCCGGTCAGTGAAACAAATTGGCCGCCATGAGCATCTACATTTTCTGATTGGTCGAAATTTAAAACTTCTACTCCTCTGAAACCGTAAAGCCAAATGAACTGATTTTTGGAATGGAGCGTCTATGGAAGGTCCTTTACAAAGTTTGTGTTAATCATCCCAGTCCATGAATCAAAATGGCCGTCATGAGCATCTACATGTTCTGATTGGTTGAAATTTAAAACTTCTTCTCTAAACCGTAAAGCCAAATGAACTGATTTTTAATATGGAACATCTATGGAAGGTCCTTTACAAAATGTGCATAAATCATCCCGGTCCATGAAACAAAATGGCTGCCATGAGAATTTACATGTTCTGATTGGTGGAAATTTAAAACTTCTCCTCCGAAACCGTAAAGCCAAATGAACTGATTTTTGGTATGGAGCATCTATGGAAGGTCCTGTACAAAGTTTGAACAAATCATCCCAGTCTGTGAAACAAAATGGCCGTCATGAGCTTCACATGTTCTGATTTGTCGAAATTTAAAACTTCTTCTCCTCTGAAAATTTAAAGCCAAATTAACTGATTTTTGGTATGGAGCATCTATGGAAGGCCCTTCACAAATCTTTCTAGTCCGTGAAACAAAATGGCCACCAGAAACCTTTATATGTTCTTTATATGGTCGAAATTAAAAACTTCTCCTCTGAAACCGTTTGGCTAATGAACTTGTACTTGGTATGAAGCATTTATAGAAGATCATTTACAAAGTTTCCAGAAATCAATCTAGTCTGTCAAATCAAATCAAAAGTTTGTGACTGCCAGGTGAGCGATACAGGCTCAGCCCACTGAGCCTCTTGTTTTTATAGAATTGAATTGTCAGTTTACACTCTTTTTAGCAATCTCAACTCACAACCTTATTTCATACAAATGTTGTTATGCATGATTTATAAATGTTTTGGGTAAGACCATAAATAAATATCGTGTCTATTGATAATTTCGATGTTATAGGTGTCATCTTCGACGTCTGTGTTAGTTACGTATAAATAGGCTATTGATATGGAAATGGACTACACAACAGAGTGGAAATGAAGTAAATAAATGAATTAAATCAATTTGAGTTAAAAAAATTTGAAATCAGTATATGAAAGTCTTCCCGAAAGACGAAATTTTTATTATTTTTTTATATTTAACTTAGACGATTTGCGCATGCTCAGTGATTATTTAATATAAACTACAGGTGCTGAAAATGGCAACAATGTGTAAATCTCAAAGTTTTGCCGAGTTAAAACTATCAAGGCATTTTATCTTTATGTTAGTTTATGATTGTGAACTGTTAGATCATCCAAAACATACCATGTAATGATTTTTTTTTAATTTCAAAGTAGAAAGGGTTGAAAAACGCCTGATTGATTGTCACTGATGATTGACCTCGATTGAACTTTTGGAAATTGTTGACAGGTGTACATTTATTATAATTAAGCGTCATAAAAACCGACACATTTGTAAATTACAGTATTGACAATAGTAATTGCTGTAAAAACAGTTTGAAAAGATCAGTTAACTATGGAGAGGAAATGACTTAAATGAGGTAACCATCTGCAGATTTGTCTTTATAATAAATTTGAAAACTGAGATTCCCACTCTATAACTATATCTGAATTTTGAGTATCCTTAAATTTGTGAATTTTAGTTTCAGTACTCTTAGTATCTTAAGTTATGCAAATGATAGAGAATTTTTTTATAAAGGACCCAGTGAACAATTACTGTAATTTCGGAAATTATTGTGATAAATGCGACAGGGTTGTAACCACAATAATTTAAATTTGCATTTTGGAATTTTTTTTTATATATAAATGAAGCATATTTTCTCAATATCGCAAAAATTAAAATTGCAATAATAAATGCACACAATAATTTCTAAATTTACAGTATATCTTTTATATATCTTTTTGTAGAAATTCAAAATCAATTGCTAATAAATATGTTTGACATTCATCTATTATTTTTAAATCGCAAAAAAAAATTGATTCCTCCTTTCAAAAAATCCTCTTTACAAATCAACTAAATATTAATGCATGTTACAGTAGGATGTTAGCATCAGTGCTGGACAAAAGTACTTTTTGCTATGTTTCTAGCTCACCTGAAGTGAGCTTTTCTCATCACTTGGCATCCGTCGTCGTCTGTTAACGTTTACAAAAATCTTCTCCTCTGAAACTACTGGGCCAAATGTAACCAAACTTGGCCACAAGCATCATTGGGGTATCTAGTTTAAAAAATTTGTCCGATGACCCCGCCTGCCAACCAACATGGCCGACATGGCTAAAAATAGAACATAGGGGTAAACTGCAGTTTTTGTCTAATATCTCAAAACTAAACCAATTAGAGCAAAACGGACATGGGATAAAAATGTTTATCATGTCAAGATCTACCTATGAATCAGTCAACCCTTTGTTGGGTTATTGCCCCTGAATTGTTAATTTTAAGGAAATTTTGCAGTTTAAGGTTATTATCTTGAATATTATTATAGATAAAGACAAATTGTAAACAGCAAAAATGTTCAACAAAGTAAGATCTACAAATAAGTCAACATGACCAAAATCATTGATTGTCCCCTTATAGGAGTTTTTGCCTGTTAAAGAAGGCATCCAGTGTAAACTTTCCTTTAAAGATCTTTTCCTCTCAAACCACTGGGCCAATTGAGACCAAAATTGGTGGAATGGTTCGTGGGTGGCCCCCTTCCAAATTTATGTCTGGTATCCCCAACTTCCAACCGACACGACATGGCTGCTTTTACTGAAAATAGAAAAAAAGGGGGGGAGGGGGGGGGGGGGGAAGATTTCAAAAATCTTATATGAAACTACAAGGCCAGTTGGAACCAAAGTTGGCAGTAATAGTTCTTAGGAGGTTCTCTTTCAGAAATATGTTCAGTGACCCGTACTGTTAACCAAGATGGCCGCCACAGCCGAACTTAGTTTAAGGTAACAGGTACATAAATGGGCTGTCTCAGGGATTTTTATGAAATATTGCAAGCAATTAAAGCATGTGGAACTGCGTATGAATATTGAAAAAATATGTAAGTAACTTTTATAATTTCGGATATATAGCAAATTGATTATTCTGTAGAAAGAAGTACAAATGTATAGGATGCACGTAAATATCGCAAAAAATATTGAAAAATTTTACTTTAAATTGCCTTTTCTCAAAAACGTGTCCTACGAATTTTCTTTAAAATTGATATGTTATTGCAACTAAAATTTCTGTTGTATTGATATGAAAGCTATAGGGGGTCACCGAATTCGTTTTTGCAGTATAAATCATCCAAGTGTGTGTGCAATACCTGAAAACGTCGAAAAATAAGATTTACAGCCACAACGTCACGATTATTTTTGCCTTTTCGGCGCTTTTTCCATGCTGTACAACAGATTCAACTATCCATACTCAAAAAACGAATTCGGTGACCCCCTATAAATTTTATATCAATAAAACAGAAATTCCAGTAGCAAAAACATATCATTTTTAAAGAAAATTCGTAGGACAGGATTTCGAGAAATGTTAATTTGTAGTCAAAATTGCTAAACTTTTTTACGATATTTACGTGTATTCTATATATTTGTACTACTATTTTCCGGATATTTAATCTGCTATATCTCTGAAAGTGTGAAAGTTATATATATCATTTTTTTGATGTTCTGGTACAGTTCCTCATGCTCTAGTTGTATGCAAAATTTCATAAAATTCCGTGAGATTATCCATTTACGTACCTGTTACCTTAACAATAGGGCCTATGGGAAAATTCATTAAAAAAATCTTCTTGTCTTAAACCACTTGACCAATTGGAACCAGACTTGGCAGCAATGGTCCTTAGATGGTCCGATGACTGGACTGTCAACCAAGATGGCTGCCACAACTGAACTTAGTTTAACATAAAGCCCTATGGAAAAATTCATTGAAAAATCTTCTTGTCTGAAACCACTTGACATATTGGAGCAGGACTTGGCAGCATTGGTCCTTAGGAGGTCCTTTTTAGCTCACCTGACCCAAAGGGTCAAGTGAGCTATTCTCATCACTTGGCGTCCGTCGTCCATCGTCGTCTGTTAACTTTTACAAAAATCTTCTCCTCTGAAACTACTAGGCCAAATTGAATCAAACTTGGCCACAAGCAACATTAGGGTATCTAGTTTAAAAAATGTGTCCGATGACCCCGCCTGCCAACCAACATGGCCGACATGGCTAAAAATAGAACATAGGGGTAAACTGCAGTTTTTGTCTTATATCTCAAAAACTAAAGCAATTTGAGGAAAACTGACATGGGGTAAAAATGTTCATCAGGTCAAGATTTACCTGTCATGAAATTTTCAGACGAATCAGTCAACCCTTTGTTGGGTTATTGCCCCTGAATTGTTAATTTTAAGGAAATTTTGCAGTTTTAGGTTATTATCTTGAATATTATTATAGATAAAGACAAATTGTAAACATCAGAAATGTTCAACAAAGTAAGATCTACAAATAAGTCAGCATGACCAAAATCATTGATTGACCCCTTATAGGAGTTTTTGCCCTTTAAAGACGGCATCCAGCATAAACTTTCCTTTAAAGATCTTTTCCTCTCAAACCACTAGGCCAATTTAGACCAAACTGGTGGAATGGTCCTTGGGTGGCCCCCTTCAAAAATTATGTCTGGCATCCCCGACTTCCAACCGACATGGCTGCTGTTACTAAAAATAGAAAAAAAGGGGGGGTGAATTTCAAAAATCTTCTTATATGAAACTACAAGGCCAGTTGGAACCAAAGTTGGCAGTAATGGTTCTTAGGAGGTTCTCTTTCAGAAATTTGTCCAATGACCCAGACTGTTAACCAAGATGGCCGCCACAGCCGAACTTAGTTTAACATAGGGCCCTATGAGAAAATTGATTGAAAATCTTCTTGTCTTAAACCACTTGACCAATTGGAACCAGACTTGGCAGCAGTGGTCCTTAGATGGTCCTTTTTCAGAATTTTGTGCGATGACCCAGACTGTCAACCAAGATGGCCACCACATCCGAACTTAGTTTAACATAAGGCCCTATGGAAAAATTCATTGAAAAATCTTCTTGTCTGAAACCACTTGACATATTGGAGCCAGAGTTGGCAGCATTGGTCCTTAGGAGGTCCTATTTCAGAAATGTGTCCGATTTCATGGACTGTGAACCAAGATAGCCGCCACAGCAGAACTTAGTTTAAGATAGGACCCTATGGGAAATTCACTCAAAAATCTTCTTGTCTGAAACAACTTGACATATTGGAGCAGGACTTGGTGGCATTGGTCCTTAGGATGTCCTTTTTCAGAAATATGTTTGGTCCTTAGATGGTCCTTTTTCATAATTTTGTGCGATGACCCGGACTGTCAACCAAGATGGCTGCCACAACCGAACTTAGTTTAACATAGGGCCCTATAGGAAAATTCATTGAAAAATCTTCTTGTCTGAAACAACTTGACATATTGGAGCAGGACTTGGTGGCATTGGTCCTTAGGATGTCCTTTTTCAGAAATATGTTTGATTTCGTGGACTGTGAACCAAGATGGCTACCACAGCAGAACTTAGTTTAACATAGGACCCTATGGGAAATTCACTCAAAAATCTTCTCGTCTGAAACCACTAAGCCAGTTAGAATTAGACTTGGCAGCATTGGTCCTTAGATGGTCCTCTTTCAGAATTTTGTGCAATGACCCAGACTGTCAACCAAGATGGCCACTACACCCAAACTTAGTTTAACATAGGGCCCTATGGAAAAATTCATTGAAAAATCTTCTTGTCTGAAACCACTTGACATATTGGAGCCAGACTTGGCAGCATTGGCCCTTAGGAGGTCCTCTTTCAGAAATATGTCCGATCACCCGGATTGTCAACCAAGATGTCTGCCACACCGAACTTTGTTAAATATTGGACCCTATATTCATTTAAAAATCTTCTTGTCTGAAACCGCTAAGCCAGTTGGAACAAGACTTAGCAGAAATGGTCCTTAGATGGTTCTCTTTTAGAAATGTATCTGTTGACCTGGACTAAACCAAGATGACTGCCACAGCTGAAATTAGTTTAACATAGAATCCTATAGAAAAACCAGCCAAATTGACTGCAACACTTAAATTTTTAGGTCTGCTCAAGGTGAAAAGTTAAATCCAGGTGAGCGATACAGGCTCTTGAGAGCCTCTAGTTCAGAAATGTGTCTGATTTCGTGGACTGTGAACCAAGATGGCTGCCACAGCAGAACTTAGTTTAACATAGGACCCTATGGGAAATTCACTCAAAAATCTTCTCGTCTGAAACCACTGAGCCAATTAGAATTACACTTGGTAGCAATGGTCCTTAGATGGTCCTCTTTCAGAATTTTGTGCGATGACTCAGACTGTCAACCAAGATGGCCGCCACACCCGAACTTAGTTTAACATAGGGCCCCATGGAAAAATTCATTGAAAAATCTTCTTGTCTGAAACCACTAAGCCAATTAGAATTAGACTTGGTAGCAATGGTCCTTAGATGGTCCTCTTTCAGAAATATGTCCAATCACCTGGATTGTCAACCAAGATTGCTGCCACACGGAACTTTGTTAAATATTGGACCCTATAGGAAAATTCATTTAAAAATCTTTTTGTCTGAAACCACTTAGCTAGTTGGAACAAGACTTAGCAGAAATGGTCCTTAGATGGTTCTCTTTTAGAAATGTATCTGTTGACATGGACTGTCAACCAAGATAACTGCCACAGCTGACATTAGTTTAACATAGAATCCTATAGAAAAACCAGCCAAATTGACTGCAACATTAAATTTTTAGTTCTGCTCAAGGTGAAGAGTTAAATCCAGGTGAGCGATACAGGCTCTTGAGAGCCTCTAATTTATTGTTGTTCTTTAAAATTTTTATCACTTTTGAAAAAAAAAGGACATTTTATGTGAACGATAAACATGCACAACCTTATTTGTGTGAATTAATCATACATTAAATCTGAGGTCAAAACTGGAACTTGCGAGTTAAAGCAAAGCACAAGTCAAAGTTTTTCCGCACTTTGAAACAACTGAGTTTCACTATACTAAAATTATATAACAAGTTGGCTATCAGATCAGAATTGTTTCTAGATAGTTATTTCCAAGACAGGAAAAGTTAACACAAACCTATTCAAATATATTTTATTTTGTTACAGAGTATGAAGATCCATCATACATTATCAAACTTCAAGTTGTATATGTAAGCACTCAAGTAGGATTATCATGTAAAGATGGTCATATCCAGGAATTAACAGACAACAAGGCATCGCTGACAAAGGATATAAGAGATATTTGTAACAATGATGTTCTGAGTATTGGAGATGTTGAAATAACTGAAACATCCGCAACTACGTCAAGTTTTTATGTAAGGCACTGAACTAATTACAAAAATTGTATACCATGTATTGGTGTGTAATAAATGTGTAATAAATGCTTTTATGTATAGCTCGCACCCCCTTTTTGGCACTTGGAAATGGAGAATAAATCTTTGTGTTCAAACTTCAAAATCACATTGGAACATGATTTTTTACGGCTGCAAATGTCTGTCATGGTTTGATTAGAAAAATATGTTCCACAATAAAGAATTCAGCAATAACTTCTTAAATTTTAATAAATATTCATGTACAACAAACACAATGTGAAGAACAGGAAGCATAGGAACGGTGTGTAAATTTAAATTGTATTCGGAATACTGCAAACCTGACAAAGACTCAAACATCAATAAATAAAGAAATAAAAATTAAAAAAATAATGAATTGTTATTACAATATTGCCAAAAATAACATATCTGCAAAGGCAAAAAATTATTTGTTGAAATAACATTTAAACAGTCTGAGGTTCAAGGAGATGTAAACTCAGCTTAATGTAAAATCACCACTTTACAAGGATTACTGTCACATGACACATGATCACCTGATGCATTTGAAATAAAAAATGGCGGTTGATTTTGTACAATTACATTTAATTTTTTCGAATATATTTATCTCCATTCCCTGGAAGATTACAATTTTAAGGGAAGTAATTGACTAAAAGAAACTTCCATGCTAATGAGACAGTGTCAAATGAATAATAGGACAATTGGACCGAGACAATTCGGCTCGTCTATTGAGACAATTTGGAACGTGTTTTGAACCGTGTTTGAAAGACTTTGTTAATTAATTTTTCATATATCGATATGGAATACTTGGATAAGTTTGTATGTGTAATTATATGAGCAGTTAGCATTATCAATAAATCAATTAGATAATTTATACTAATGAGATAATTAAACATACCAAACGGTCATTGAAAGTGATCTTCTAATCAATTAATGGATAATTTAAATGATAAGTACTGTGAGCAAAGCTCACAAAGGATACTCTCCCGCTTTGAAGTCCAATTATCTCCCTTGTGTGATATCGGAAAGCAAAGATTTTTCTTCATGCACATCTTTGGATGATGTACTTCCTTTCTGTAAAGTTTGGTTGAAATCCATTGAGCGGTCTAGGAGGAGTTGTGCATACAAGATATATGGACAGATGGACAGACAGTACATCATCCAAAGATGTGCATGAAGAAAAATCTTTGCTTTCCGATATCACACAAGGGAGATAATTGGACTTCAAAGCGGGGGTATCCTTTGTGAGCTTTGCTCACAGTACATCTAGTTGTTTTGCAAATGATAGTCATAAACCACCGTACAAATTTCATTCATGGTCCGAATTATCTTCATTAACAGTCCGAATTTCTGCGCAGAATGGTGTTCTTAGACGGTCCGAATTGTCTTCATAGTCGGTCCAAATTGTCTTTATACACAGTCCGAATTGTCTTGCAGCTTGTCAAATTGGGCTTCTGATTAGAAAGTCATCATCTTGTTTCATTTTGTTCTGACATCGCACAACATGTACCACAAAAGAGATTATATATATATTATATTAGCATGTATAATACGCACCCCCTTATCAAAAAAGTATTTGAGGGTAAATAAGTGTGTGTAATACACACCAGAAGGTGGTAGTGTTTTATACAAGATAGCATTATGTGCTTCCTGTATTGCAGTTTGCAGTGTCTATTTGCCTTTTAGTTTAAGTAAGCCTTCAACAAGTTGTTTGATCATTTAAATGAAAAGAGGGATATGGTAGTTTATCATTTTTTATGCCTTTAATATTAACAGATCTTAACAGAATTTACTATCAAGCTGCTTGATTCCTCAAAACAAGAGAGTGAGAAAGAGGGTTGCAAATCACTATTAGGTCTTGCAGTGAATAAGGCAACATTCTTAAACTATACCTCATCTGCTAGCTGTACAAGTGGTCCCACTACAGTTGAAAGGAAGACCTCAGGAGGGGAAAACATGGTGATTAGCGGAGGAAATATGTGTAATACTGGTACAAAGAAAATGACAGTTGTAGGAGAAAAGTGTGGTAAGCTTTGGACTAAGAATAAATATATTTTGAATTAGCATATATAGTTTTCCCCTGCAGCAAAGCGATGGAGGGACATTGTAATGGTATCCATCCGTCCGCAACACCTTGTGGACGCATCTCCTCTGAAACCGATCAGCGGATTGCTTCCATATTTGGTAGGATTTATTTTTATTAAGTAGATGTGCATAATATACCGCCATTTTGTTCAAATTTTGTAGGAGTTATGGGACTTGGACTATTTTCAACATTTATCAACAAAGAAGACCTTTTGGACGCATCTCCTCTGAAACCACTTGACATATTTGGTAGGATTTATAGTTGTGAAGTGTAGATTTGCATACTTTGCCACCATTTTCATTCAACAAATTTTTGTAGGAGTAATGGGACTTTATATTTTCAACATTTCTCAACAATAGAAGACCTTGTGGACGCATCTCCTCTGAAACCCCTTGGCAGATAGCATCCATATTTGGTAGCATTTATTGTTATGAAGTGTAGATGTGCATACTCTACCCCAATTTAAATTCAACAAATTTTGTATGAGTGACTTTGTCAATTTTTTGTGGTTGTCCATTTCTCAGAAACTGTAATACTTAGACCGTATTTGGTGAATAGATAGTTCTTGGTGGGTACATGCCAGTCTGACACTTTTCTGTGGACCTTGACCTCAATTGCATGCTTGAGTGACTTTCATCCAAATTTCATGATTAGGTCCATTTCTCAGCAACTTTAATACCTAAACCCACCATATTTGGTTAATAGATAGTTCTTAGTGGATACATGTTTGTATGACACCTGCCTTTTGACCTTGAAATGAATTTCTTTTAACACATTTTCCTTTGACTTGCAAAATGTCGGGTATCAGATAATCATTATTCTGTGTCCATGTGCATACTCAGGCGAGACATGTAGTGTGTCCACTCTTAATATTTGATCTACCAGTAAGTTGTCTGTACATGAATTATTTACTTGCTTCACCTGTTGACTTCTTGTGGTTGAATCTAGTGAAGCCCATTATTGTCATTGAAATACATAGTAACAACAGAAACAGAAAGGCTGATTTACTTAAAATTAGGCCACATAAAGTTAATTCTCTGGTTCTCAGACAGGTTCATATTACAAAGAATTGCAAGGTAAGTAGATAATTTTTTTTCTTTTGTAGTGCATGTATTGTTTAGGTCTTGTCTTTGTTGTTCCCCAGAGTTTGTCATTTGTTTTGATTTTTCCCTCCTTCGAATATCCATTTGATATTTCTTGACTTTACTTATTTTTATGCTACCGCCACTAGGTCTTGACCGTAATTTTTTTCGCTTCCGCACTCTTATTTAAGTTTGCCTCATCCAAATTTTATGAAATTCATATAAAATGCTGTGAACCACAACACACAGAGTTCGAATGTGGACAGTGAGTCATTTACTATTTTAGAATTGCGATCCTTTATAATTTGGAAAATTGCAAATGATGTCGTTTCACACTACACGTATAATTTTGCCTCATCCAAATTTTATGAAACTCATACACAATGCTAAGAACCACAACGTGCAGATAGAGCAAATTTGGGCAGTGCATCATGCACTATTCTAAAGTTATGCCCCTTTATAACTTGGAAAAGTGTATTTTCAAGTATTATAAGCCAGCTTGAGTGGGGGCATTGGTGTCCTCAGACACATTCTTCTTTTATTTTAGTTTATTTTCTGACAGAAGAGGCAAGAGATTTTTATCTTAGGTGTTTATTTTGGCAACGAAAAAATCTAGTTTGAAACCATTCACTTCTGTGACATTTTAATTATACAAATGGGTTATTTGCTTTCAATGCCTCGAATTTACTGCATTTCTCCTGCAAACACTCATATGCAGAGCAGTTGGAATGAGTTCCACATGGCACCCTCAGCTTTGTATATCTGAAAGGGAATAAGCATATAGAAGTACTTAAGGGGGTAGGCCTGGGGTAAGGGAGATAACTCCTATTGATGTTTTTTTTCTTGACGTCAAACAATAGGAATGACTTGCCATTACTATGAGGTACAAAATTTCCTCGCATTAGACGAAGTGAAGAGGTTCGGTAAGGGGCATCTCCGTAACGATTCTAAAACTTTTTTCCAAATATGTGCAAAATCGATAATTAAGTAGGATTTGATATATTAATGAATTATTGTTTAACATCCAGTGGCAATTATGAAATGCATATTACGATGATGAAAAAGCCGCTCGAAATGAAGAAAATGAAATAATTTCATAAATCCTTGTTAGAATTTTCTACTCGTCCCATAAATTCTTAATATATAATCTAGAATTAGTCCCCTCCCCCTTAAAAGTGTGTGTTTGTAGTGTGTGCTTATCTCGTCCTCGTCTCAGTGCGTGGTTGCTTATATCACATTATCCTGTTAGTATTATACTGTAACAGTAATAGACCATCACACATAAAATGTTACACTCCTGACATTTTCAGGATTATTTTAAATAGCATTTAATTGATGAATCGAATGTTTTAGAGATATTTTCTGCCTTAAATCATATACTAGTAACCATGATTTGTTGTATAGCATATATAAACTACATATAATGAATGATAATGCAGCTTCAAATAGTATTATGGGAAAATCTTTATTTTTTTTAAATGTCTTAATATCAAAATTGATCGAGTATTTTGTGAAAACTTGTGGTTAAAATTTCATAATTTTTTGTCATATAACACACATATATATGATATTTGTTTTAACAGTTTTTTGTAAGAATTAAACGACAGAATTTTTTTACAGCAGTGTTTGAATATTTAATGAGGCAACTGAAAATGAACGAAATTTCTAACATGTCTGGTACTTTTTACCTTTGAATTTACATATAAAGAATGAATTTTACCATCATATTTCATTTTTGATTAAGACTATATCCCTGTTCTTCAGTTCAACAATTATAACTATTTTTTATCAAACATATGTCCTATGAGAGGTAGTAATATTCATTAACTTGTGTCATCTCATGGAATGAAGGGTACCCCTTAAATGCCCATTTTCAATGAACCCTGTGAAGGAAATGCGTGGTTGAATTTCAACAAAATTTTCTCAGGTGGTGTATTGAGACATATATAATGCATGACGAAAATATGAAAAAAATTAAACGAGTGGAAAATTTTGCTCTTAATAGGGGTGCCAAATGAAACTCTTGTTCCAAGGTAATTTTAGATTGATCAGGCAGTAACAACAATTCTTCTAGATGTAATCACAGTTGAGCCATCTATGAAAAAAAAGTAAAATACCTTTGTGTGATCCATTCTATTCTCTGGTTTCTTTTTTTGTTCTCACTTTAGTGTATAACATTGCCCTTTAAGAATCATAGGATGGTCCATCTTGAGGTTTTTGTAAATAAAATAAGAAAATGGGTTGTGGGAAAGGGGAGTTTGAAATGATAATTTAATCTAATTTGATAGGTGCAATTCCGAAAGTTTTTCAACCTGTGAAATCAGTAGCTCTTTGGTCTGCAGTTTAAAAACACAACCACAATAAAGAATGATTTCACACCCACATCAAACACCTGGGCCAGCTATTCAGGTGGGTAAATTGACCTTATCAGGTCAAACATTGATGTTTAAACAATATTTAAAATAACTAATCTGATATTATTAGGTATATCATATTGATAGCTGGTGGCAGGGGTATCTCTCTTTTTTTTATACAGTCATGTGACAGTGCTTCCCAAGTTTTTTTTTAGCTCACCTGGCCAAAGGCCATGTGAGCTTTTGCCATCACTTGGCATCTGTCGTCCGTCCGTCGTCCGTAAACTTTCACATATTGATCATCTCCTCTAAAACCAATGGAGCAAATTTAATCAAACTTTACAGGAATGATATATGGAAGGTCCTTTACTAAGAGTGCCGAAATTTTTCCGATCCGCCAAAAAACATGGCTGCCAGAGCAGGACATAGTTTAACATTGGACCCTATGGGAAAACATGTTAAAGTTTATCTCCTCTGAAACTACTTGAGCAAATTTAACCAAACTGTTCTGGAATGATGTATGGAAGGTCCTTTAGAGGGATTGCTCATTTCGTTCGAATACGACAAACATCATGGCTGACAGCAGGAACATAGTTTAACATGCATGCCTATGGAAAAAAACATATTTTGATCATCTCCTCTAAAACTATAATAGCAAATTGAATAAAACTGTACTGGAATGATGTATGGAAGTCCTTTACAAATTTGGCTCGTTATGTTCAAATCTGAGAAAAACATGGCTGTCAGAGGGGAAATACTTTTAACTTTGGACCCTATGAGAAAAATATATTTTGATCATCTGCTCTGAAACTTTTGAAGCAAATTCAAGCAAAGAAAGAATTAATGTCCACCGAGCCTCTAGTTTCTTTTACCAGACATTCGGTCAGGTAAATCATTACCTTTTACCAGACCAAATCAATTTTTACCAGACCAAATTTTTTGGGAAAAGTATCCAACAAATATCATTTTTCATATTTAAAGCAATTATAAACTAATACACTTTGAATTATCTGTATTTGTATTTGTGATTAGGAAAGAATTTTTTGCAAATGGGCCCATGGCTCCTTCAGAAAAAAGGTAATGGGCCATTTTGAAAAACATTGGGCCATGACACCAATTCAATGTACCGAAGTATGTAGCGATGGAAATAGGATATTTTTTATTCTCCTAAATTTACATTTTATTCATTTCATCTTGTTTAATTGATAAAATGGAGAATCTTGGATGAAGATTTTTTAATTAGCAAGACTAGTAATTCCAAGAAATACCAAGGGGATTATTTTATGGTCACATTAATATTAGCAAGTCACGATCACTCCAAAGTATTCATTTTGTTCATAATTAAAAAAAAAAGAACATTGCTGCCTATAGTTTGCAAAGGTACTGTTTAATAATTATTTTGTCATTGTCTAATATTAATCTTTTTTTTTTTGCTATGACTGCTATGGATATAATTTGCAGATTAAGTTGTTTTTAATTATAATAATTCCTGATTCCAATGAACTATGTGAAGCTCCCTGACAAATCAAGGTATTGATGGCTGACATTCATGTACCAGTAATTGGAGTACATAAGTACCAAGATACTAATAAATGCTCATCATATTTTTATGTGACTTTGAACTGTCCACAACTTGATACATTTGTGGACTCCTTGTGGGACCACTGTAACCATTTTGCAGTTAAAAGTTTTTTGCATGATTTGTTTCCTATATTGAGAATGCTATATTTTTCTTGCTGCTTCCAGTGACAACAGTCAACATGATAACGTTCACATTACAAAAAAAAAAATGCTTAACTTGTAAATTAGTAATGTATCTATATAGCCATGGCTTCCGAATATCGTTAACTTATCTTTTTTATATATTGAATATCACAGAAACTACAATATTTGCCGTTCTGTCAATATTTATTCGTTGTTCATTGCTACTTTCGTTTTTAACATATTCCGATTGCGCATGCACAAACACTTCTTCAGTCAGAATTACTCTAGACTTTTCCATTCTTGGAGAACTGGTTCCCTGTATTTAACATAGATATCTGCATTGATGGATTTTGTTGCGGTAACAGTTACGACGAACGTACCAGGATTGAAAATGTTATTCGACAAAGCAATGGGCCTATACAATACACCTTTATTATCTTCATATAAAAGAGCGATAAAATGAAATTATAATTTAAAAATCGTTACCAGACATACCGGACAAGAAATACGCATCGAACATCCGTTCAGACGAATCTGTAACTAATACCGGCCCGGGCTTGTTTTTACCGGACATGTCCAACGGTTCGACGAACCTTCAGAATTTATGATGTGATGTTTATGTGAAAAGCAGTGGTGAAAATCAAAAGTACTTTTGGTTTGGAATGATTTGTTTCTTTGCCAAGCTTTCCTGCTTGATTTAGTATCTAGAATACTTTTTATGTGCTTCTCTTTGTCTTGGACAAAACACTTTATATTATTTCCTAGTACCCTGTCCACTGGGAACTCTTTCATCTGGAACAGATAGCTGTACAGAATGTCCTGATGGAGAATTTCAAGATAGTTATGGTCAGACTGAGTGTAAAACATGTCCTGCTACACACCCTATACCATCAGATGACAAAAAGACATGCTTAGGTAATACTATGTACTGTAAATTTGGAAATTATTGCGATGTTTTTATTATTGCGAAAAATGCGACAGGGTTGTAATCGCAATAATTCAAACTCGCATATTGGAATTTTTTATATGAATGAAGCGGGATTTTTCTCAATATCGCAAAAATTAAAAAGCCTTTTGGTCTAAAATGATAAAATCACAATAATAAATGTGTGCAATAATTTCTGAATTTACAGTAACTTAATTACTATAATACCTATATTGCAAAGTGCTGGTTAACGATTTTTGTCGAACCATCCAGAGGAAAATTTGGTAATCATTTTTTTCTCAAAATTTTTCCATATTTTACTTTTAAATAGACTTAGTTTTTGTCCCAGTTAACATTACATACAGTCTGCAGTTAAAGTTGTTAAAACATTAATTACTTTCTTAAACCATTCTGGATTTTTACCAAACTTTGATAGAAGCTTCTTCATGATCAATAAATAACGTGGAGAAAAATATGTAAATTCAACTATTACACTGAAGCAGTCGAGATACTGGGTTCTGAGGGAACCCTTACAAATTTTTTATAATGTCATGAATTTGAGGTAGAGAAAACAATTTACCAGTGAATTTATGTATATATTCAACCTTATTAAGTACAGTTAATATATCGCTGTGGCATAGTGTATGTGATATACATTGATTATGTGTTCATAGGATTAATTTTCAAGAACTTTTCTTTAAAAGTAGTGTTGTCTTAACTTATTTAGGAAAATTAGTATTAAGGAATTTTTTGGTTAATATTGGTAGAGTAAGCAGTGAGGTGTCTGGAAAATATGTGTTAATACTTTGGAAACTAGGCAAATATGTAAATATTTATGTCAGCAGCTGTGATGACCTTTACAAATGCATGAACTATTAATATTTGAAGCGATTATGATCATACCATAAAAATTTATAAGGGAACACATAATCAAATCAACCTTGTATATTCAGAACCAACTATTATCTTTTTATTCACAGCTGTATGTCCAGCCGGTTTCATGTCCAGTAGTGGTTTACCATCATGTACACCTTGTCCAGAAAATCATTATTGGTTAAATCGAACCCATTGTCAGCTATGTCCAGATAGAGGAAGTACTTTAGGATTCATTGCTATAGCTGAACAGTCTGGTTGTAAAAGTAAGTCACATAAATTTTACATTTTGAGGGATGGAACATAAAATTTTTAGCTAACCTGGTCAAAGTCTGAGGGCTAATTGGAAGCAGACTTGGCAACAATGGTCCTTAGATGGTCCTCTTTCATAATTTTTCTGATGGCATGTACTGTCAACCAAGATAGCTACCCTTAACATAGGATCTTATTGGAAAATTCATTTAAAAATCTTCTTGTCTGAAACTAGCTGTAGGCTTATTATGACCTGGTCTGGCATCCAAGATGGCCACAACAGCCAAACTTAAAACTTATTTTAACTCAGGACTCTATTGAAAAATTCATCTTGTCTGATACCAATGAGCCAATGGAACCAAAGTTTCAGCAATGTTCTTTAGGTTTTTCTCTTTAAGAAGTTTGTCTGTTATCTAAGATGGCCACTAGTAATATAGCTTATCTTCTTTAATTTAAACATAGGACCATATAGGAGAAATTACTTTAAAACCTTTTTAGTTGACCTGGCCATAAGCCAGTGTGAGCTATTGCCATCACATGACATTCTTCATGTGTCCAAAGTTGAGAACCACTGAATAGAATTAAACCAATCTTGGCAGGGATGCTTTTTGATAGGTCCTTTCCAAGTGTTGTTACTGTTGGTGTCAATTGGTCAAGAAACATGACTTCCAGAGCCTGTTCTTGTTTCCGATTTGTAGAATTTAGAAAATGTCTTTAGAAGGATTTACCTGATTGGACTCAAAATTTTAAAATATGTTTCTAAAAAGGTTCTTAACAAGTGTTGTTATTTTGATGCAGCTGTGAAAACCAAGATATCTCAATTAGATGTTACTCTTTTATAATTTTGTTCATTGACACCAAATTTTAATTTTAATGGCAAATAAAATCCTGGTAAGTGATACCGGCTTCTGGGACTCTCTTATTGTTTAAAACAACAGAGGAAGTTGGAACTTAACAGGCAGCCATGGTCCTTTGGTAGTCCTATATCAGAATTGTCTGATAAACCAGACTGCCAACCAAAATGCTTTTTAGCTCACCTTGCCCAAAGCACTTTGTGGGTAATTTGATTGCTTGGCATTATCTGTAAATATAATTTCCTTTAAAAAAAATTTTCTCTTCTGAAACCACTGGGCCAATTGGATCCAAAGTTTGGTAGAATGGTACTTCATAGATGGCTCCATTTTCAGAATTTTGTCTCAGGGTCTGGACCTCAAACAAATATTGCTGCTGTTACTAAGATTAGAAAAATCAGCGAAAAAAAAAAAAAAATCTTTTCTGAAACTACTAGGGCAATGGAGACTACTTTAATGGAATGGTCATTAGGTTCTCTCCTTTCAAAATTGTGTCCGGAGGTGTCAACAAATAAGGCCACTGCTACTTAAAAAGAAAAAAAAAAAAAAAAAAAAATATTCTCCTTTTTGGCCGTTGATTGGCAAATTTAATCCGGGATGCTCATATTTGAATTGAACCCAGTGAAGGTGTATTTGAAGAACAAATGAATTTATACCAGACTCTGTGGAAGTACATGTATTGACTTATAAATGGTTATTGAATAAAACTTAATATTTTGACATTTTATAGTGCCTTGTGGAGCAGGGCATTATTCTGTGACAGGATATGCTCCATGTCAGGAATGTCCAGTTAATTTCTATCAAGATCAGACTGCACAAGATATGTGTATACCATGCAGTACAAACCAGACCACACAGGGAATAGGATCTACAGCCTCTTCAGACTGCATTGATTTAGGTAAGTGTTACAGTAATAAAACAAAATGTAAGCTGAAATGTTCAATTATCTTATTTGGGATTTGGAAATTTTACAAATATTTTTAAAATTATAACTATTAACTTCAAGACATCAATAACATTAAGTGTATATCTCTTGTCATTTCTATTTTTCATAATTACTGAATTTTTCATTAGTCTTAACTTTAAGGTGACTTAGAACTCATTCTTTGCCTTTTCCATTTATAAACTTTCTAATCAAATTAAAATTGAATTATTTTTAAAGTATTCATATTTTTGCACATAAAAGCCAAAATTAATGTAATAGAAGACCAGATGTGAAAATCTTTTGGTGAGAATTATTGCAGTTTTTTTCTGCAGGAGACATTTATAAGGAATGTTCAAGTATTTAAAAAAATGTCCAAGGAGTAGGATGCAAAGATATTTCTTTGAATGCATTTTTCGTGAGTAGTGTATAACTGAGCACTAATTCCTCAGAATAATAATAATGACAGAAACAAAAAGGACCCTGTAAATACAAAGTATAAAAATCTTAAATCGTAGTGTGGGGCATGAAAGATAACTCTATCATACAAAATTAAGTAATACCTCACCACAAAAATAAAACAGCTATATGAATTCAAAAATATTAAATTAACATTTCCTCATTCGAATAAATGAAGTCAAAAAATGTATATTTTGGAATATAAATTATCCAAAACTGTTTCTGAATATATTTGTATGTTTCTGTGTGTAAAATGGGGCATTTACATTTTCCGTTGTCTGTATCTGTGGAATAAACACTTGACAAAAGCTTTAACTAGAAATAAGCATTATAAGCATAGCATATTAGATAGCACAAAATTATGAACAATTAGTAAAATCATAAAACAAACACAATAGCTTATCTAACATGAGGTGAAAAGCTCGAAACCTATTATATGCAATATCTAGTTTGATACCAATCAATAACCTTTGTTAATGTTTACAGATTGGATGCCTAGTAGCAGTACTGTATGTTGTGATGATTGTCCAGGTATGTCAATCCATAAAGCAAATCTTTGTAATTTTCAAAACATCACATTATAGACAAGTTTGATTGAGAGGAATACGTAAAGTATATATATATATATAGCAGAGAGGAATACGTAAAGTATATATATATATATACCATACGGTATTCTAGCCCCGAGGTTAAATTCTCTTCATAGAATTTTGAACCCCATCATGGAAAGTGACCCCCTTGTAGAAATTATTTTTATCCACAGATATGGTTAAAACATTACCAAGGGGAGGGGGGGAGGTCATTATTCCATGGGGGGGGGGGGGGGTTAATATACCATGGTGAAAACACCCCAGGTCTATGAAAATAGGTATAATTTAATTCCAACTGTTGTTATGACGTCTAAAACGCTGGGATTCCCTTTAATGATGTCATAGTAGAGTGGAAAATTTAGTCTATGATATGATAGATGAAAAAAATATGACCAATCAAATGACGCGTTACATCCAATATTAAATTATTCATAAATAATAGAGGGGGCCTCAGTGGCCGAGTGGTCTAGATAGTTCGTCATGACTACTGATGATCACTAGCCTGTCAACACTGGGGTTGTCAGTTTGAATCCCACCTGTGGCGGGGTGTGTTTGACTCCAATCTAAATTGACAAGGATTGCCAATTTTCCTGCCGAAGGTCGATGGTTCTCTGCCGGTCCTCCGGCTTCCTCCACTAATAAAAACTGACCGCCGGGAAATAGCCAAATGTACTGAAAACAGCATAAAACCCCAACTAAACAAACAAACAAACATAAATAATAGAGGACAATTCTATGTTCATTTGGACGGGGCATCTGTGTCTTACAAATTTTCTAGTTTATTTGACATTTGTCTTTTGATTGCATTCATGTATCTGTCAAGCAGTGCTTTTTTAACTTTATAGATTTTTCGAGTCTTTCGTTTTTTCTTCTACAGGAGGAGTTTCAGGATGTTGTGCCCAAAACTGCTCACAGGAACAAGGTGGTAAGTGTAGTAAGATAAAGATTGAGAAACTTCATGTTGATTATGTTTTTAAAATAAAGCTTTCAGATTGTTAGTTAAATAGAGTTGTTGGTTTGACTTTTTCTGTCTTATTGTCGAGGACAGGTTAAAAAATTCTGTGGAAGCATGTAGTTACCACTTTATGTATCCATCCGTTCATCCAAAATAGATGGTTTGCCAATGATAATTTTATGCATTTTGATACATCTTGTAACAGGCCATATTTGATTATCACTTTCATGGTTGAAACTGTTCAGCAGTAAATGTGCACTTCAAATAATAGAGCAATCGGAGAAATTCCATTTTATGCAACATAATTTACTTCTTGTACTTTCAAATGATTATATTGCCCACTGAATGTCTACTTTGATTTTTATCATGGCCGAAAGACAATAAGACTTCTGTGTATTGTTCACTTTGTTCATCATAAATGATTATAGAGGATTAATGATATGATGCAACTTAATTATATTCTAATACTTTACGATAAACAATAATTTGTAATTTTTAATGCAATGTAGAATCTTTGATTTTAAACCATATATGAACAACATAAAGTTATGTTTATGTAAAATTGTATGCACACGAGTATTGAATATAAAGTTATAATGTAACGACCATTTAAGTCTCTTTTCTTGATATATTTTTCAAAATGATTTTTAGCTCACCTGGCCTAAAAGGCCATGTGAGCTTTTGCCATCACTTGGCGTCCGTCGTCGTCCGTCGTTAACTTTTTCAAAAATCTTTTCCTCTGAAACGGCTGGGCAGATTGGATTGAGGCTTCATAGGAATGATATATGACA
Source organism: Mytilisepta virgata (assembly GCA_028015205.1). NCBI lineage: Eukaryota > Metazoa > Mollusca > Bivalvia > Mytilida > Mytilidae > Mytilisepta > Mytilisepta virgata. The sequence continues at coordinate 77,827,425 of CM051521.1, forward strand.
TGTCCTCCACAAATTATCCACATTTTATATTGATCCGATGAAAAACATGGCCACTGTTGCTAAAAATAGAACATACGGGTAAATTGCTGTTTTTTGCTAATAACTCAAAAACCGTTAGATATTGAAAATCTGACGTGGTAAAATTGATCAGCATGACAAGATCTACCTACCCTGAAATTTTGAAGGAAATTTCAAAACCCATTTAGGAGTTACTGCCCTTTTTTCGTCAAATTTTCAAAATTTTAACATTTTTTGTCATTTATCTCCAAAACTATTTGAGATAGAAGTGAAATGTAAAATTGAAAAATGTTTGCCATGTTGAGATCTACCTACCCTGAAATTTTAAAGGAAATCCCAAAACCCATTTAGGAGTTGTTGCCCTTTTTAGCTCACCTGGCCTAAAAGGCCATGTGAGCTTTTCTCATCACTTGGCGTCTGTCGTCGTCTGTCGTCGTTAACAATTTTTCAGACATCTTCTCCTCTGAAACTACTGAATGGATTTGGATAAAACTTAGCATGATTGTTCCTTAGGGTATCCTGCACAAAGTTTATGCTTCGATTTTTGATCCGTCGAAAAACATGGCCACTGTTACTAAAAATAGAACATAGGGGTCAAACAACAGTTTTTCGCAAGTATCTCAAAAATCATTAGGTTAAGGCAAATTCTGGCAGGTTGAAAGTGTTCAGCATGATGAGAGCTACCTGTGTGCTTATTTTCGTGAAAATCTGTCAACTGATGTTAGAGTTATTGCCCTTTTTTGACATTTTTGGCTTTTTTTTATGTTATTATTTCAAAAATCTTCTCCTTTGAAACTACTGAATGGATTTGGATAAAACTTAGCATGATTGTTCCTTAGGGTATCCTGCACAAAGTTTATGCTTCGATTTTTGATCCGTCGAAAAACATGGCCACTGTTACTAAAAATAGAACATAGGGGTCAAACAACAGTTTTTCGCAAATATCTCAAAAATCATTAGGTTATGGCAAATTCTGCAGGTTGAAAGTGTTCAGCATGATGAGAACTACCTGTGTGCTTATTTTCGTGAAAATCTGTCAACTGATGTTAGAGTTATTGCCCTTTTTTGACATTTTTGGCTCTTTTTAGCTCACCTGACCCGAAGGGTCATGTGAGCTATTGCTATCACTTGGCGTCCGTCGTCCGTTAACTTTTTCAAATGTTAACTCCTCCAACACCATAAGTCCAACTGCAACCAAACTTGGTACAGTTATTAATTGGTATGGGTGCTACAAATCTATTGTTTGGATTTTTGATTCGTATAAAAACATGGCCGTCATGGCTAAAAATAGAACATAGGGGTAAATCGCAGTTTTTTGCAAATAAGTCAGAAACGGTCACAGATATCAAAATTCTGGCATAGGGTAAAAGTGATCAGCACCTCAAGATCTACCTGCCCTGAAATTTTGAAGAAGATCCAACGACCCATGTAGGAGTTATTGCCCTTTTTCTGCATTTTTTCCAAATTTTGCACTTATTAAGCTCAATATCTTGGATACAATAAAGGAAATTTGAAAAATTTAAATTTCATATTGTCAGGCACACAAAGATCTACAAAATTTGTAACAGGATCGAAGTTGTAGGTTCGTTCCTTTTAGGAGTTATTTGACATTTTTGGCTTTTTTTTATGTTATTATTTCAAAAATCTTCAGGGTTCGCACGGGTGCTTGAAAACCTGGAAAGTACTTGAAATTGAAAATTGGAAATTAAGGCCTTGAAAGTACTTGAAATTCAAAGGAGGTCCTTGAAACTCCTTGAAAAACTGTTTTTGAAGAATCAAAAAAATTGGTTAAATTTTCTGTCATAAAAGTGTTTTTAATTCCTTTTCAGATCACTCGGTCTCGCGTTTATCGGTATTTTTGTCAAGACTTTATATAAGTTTCGCGTATTTTCCCTTTTCTAAAAATAGCTACTTTTCTGTGAAACTGGTGTGTAGTAATTTCTGTGATGCGGTCAAGAAATAAATCTGACTTTGCGTAAAAATTTTAGTAATTAAACGATCCAGATTAATTTTTTGGTAACTTAAATTAACTTTAACTAATAAAACATTTTTCATTTAATTCATTAAATGTATTTTTCCGATGAATTTTAGTCACAGTGAGCAAACCAAAACTGAAAGTAGTTCGAAAGAACGTTGATGATATGCCTAGGAAATGTAAATTCTCTGATGTATTGCTCTCTTACAATTACATATAGGTCATAACCATATGGATTTAAATTGTCCATATCTGATATCAGTTGATTTCTGGTCCTTGAAAATTTGGAAGTTGGTCCTTTAAAGTCCTTGAAATGTCCTTGAATTTTGTGGTAAAAAATGTGTATGAACCCTGAATCTTCTTCTCTGAAACTACTATTCAAAATCCAATGAAACTTGGTAAGATTGTTCCTTAGGGTATCCTGCACAAAGTTTATGCTTGGATTTTTGATCCGTCGAAAAACATGGCCACTGTTACTAAAAATAGAACATAGGGGTCAAACAACAGTTTTTCGCAAATATCTCAAAAATCATTAGGTTACGGCAAATTCTGGGAAGTTGAAAGTGTTCAGCATGATGAGAGTTACCTGTGTGCTTATTTACGTGAAAATCTGTCAACTGATGTTAGAGTTATTGCCCTTTTTTGACATTTTTGGCTTTTTTAGCTCACCTGACCCGAAGGGTCATGTGAGCTATTGCTATCACTTGGCGTCCGTCGTCCGTCCGTCTGTCGTCCGTCCGTCCGTCCGTCGTCCATTAACTTTTTCAAACGTTAACTCCTCCAACACCATAAGTCCAATTGCAACCAAACTTGGTACAGTTATTAATTGGTATGGGTGCTACAAATCTATTGTTTGGATTTTTGATTCGTATAAAAACATGGCCGTCATGGCTAAAAATAGAACATAGGGGTAAATCGCAGTTTTTTGCAAATAAGTCAGAAACGGTCACAGATATCAAAATTCTGGCATTGGGTAAAAGTGATCAGCACCTCAAGATCTACCTGCCCTGAAATTTTGAAGAAGATCTAATCACTCATTTCAGAGTTATCACCCTTTTTTTTGACATTTTTGCTTTTTTTTATGTTATTATTTCAAAAATCTTCTCCTCTGAAACTACTGAATGGATTTGGATAAAACTTAGCATGATTGTTCCTTAGGATATCCTGCACAAAGTTTATGCTTCGATTTTTGATCCGTCGAAAAACATGGCCACTGTTACTAAAAATAGAACATAGGGGTCAAACAACAGTTTTTCGCAAGTATCTAAAAAATCATTAGGTTATGGCAAACTCTGGCAGGTTGAAAGTGTTCAGCATGATGAGAGCTACCTGAGTGCTGATTTTCTTGAAAATCTGTCAACTGATGTTAGAGTTATTGCCCTTTTTTGACATTTTTGGCTTTTTTAGCTCACCTGACCCGAAGGGTCATGTGAGCTATTGCTATCACTTGGCGTCCGTCGTCCGTCCGTCCGTCGTCCGTCCGTCCGTCCGTCGTCCATTAACTTTTTCAAACGTTAACTCCTCCAACACCATAAGTCCAATTGCAACCAAACTTGGTACAGTTATTAATTGGTATGGGTGCTACAAATCTATTGTTTGGATTTTTGATTCGTATAAAAACATGGCCGTCATGGCTAAAAATAGAACATAGGGGTAAATCGCAGTTTTTTGCAAATAAGTCAGAAACGGTCACAGATATCAAAATTCTGGCATAGGGTAAAAGTGATCAGCACCTCAAGATCTACCTGCCCTGAAATTTTGAAGAAGATCTAATCACTCATTTCAGAGTTATCACCCTTTTTTTTGACATTTTTGCTTTTTTTTATGTTATTATTTCAAAAATCTTCTCCTCTGAAACTACTGAATGGATTTGGATAAAACTTAGCATGATTGTTCCTTAGGATATCCTGCACAAAGTTTATGCTTCGATTTTTGATCCGTCGAAAAACATGGCCACTGTTACTAAAAATAGAACATAGGGGTCAAACAACAGTTTTTCGCAAGTATCTAAAAAATCATTAGGTTATGGCAAACTCTGGCAGGTTGAAAGTGTTCAGCATGATGAGAGCTACCTGAGTGCTGATTTTCTTGAAAATCTGTCAACTGATGTTAGAGTTATTGCCCTTTTTTGACATTTTTGGCTTTTTTTTATGTTATTATTTCAAAAATCTTCTCCTCTGAAACTACTGAATGGATTTGGATAAAACTTAGCATGATTGTTCCTTAGGATATCCTGCACAAAGTTTATGCTTCGATTTTTGATCCGTCGAAAAACATGGCCACTGTTACTAAAAATAGAACATAGGGGTCAAACAACAGTTTTTCGCAAGTATCTAAAAAATCATTAGGTTATGGCAAACTCTGGCAGGTTGAAAGTGTTCAGCATGATGAGAGCTACCTGTGTGCTGATTTTCTTGAAAATCTGTATACTGATGTTAGAGTTATTGCCCTTTTTTGACATTTTTGGCTTTTTTTTTATGTTATTATTTCAAAAATCTTCTCCTCTGAAACTACTGAATGGATTTGGATAAAACTTAGCATGATTGTTCCTTAGGGTATCCTGCACAAAGTTTATGCTTCGATTTTTGATCCGTCGAAAAACATGGCCACTGTTACTAAAAATAGAACATATGGGTCAAACAACAGTTTTTCGCAAATACCTCAAAAATCATTAGGTTACGCCAAATTCTGCAGGTTGAAAGTGTTCAGCATGATGAGAGCTACCTGCGTGCTGATTTTTGTGAGAATCTGTCAACTGATGTTAGAGTTATTGCCCTTTTTAGCTCACCTGGCCATAGGCCATGTGAGCTATTGCCATCACTTGGCGTCCGTCGTCGTCGTCGTCTGTCGTCGTCGTCTGTAAACTTTTTCAAACGTTAACTCGTCCTAAACTACTGGACCAACTTCAACCTAACTTTGCAGAATTGTTCTTTAGGGCATCTGGAAAATTTCTATCGTTTAAAATTTTTGAAATGTCGAAAAACATGGCTGTCGTTACTATAAATAGAACATAGGGGTAAATTGCTGTTTTTTGCTAATAACTCCAAAACCGTTACAGATATCGAAAATCTGACATTAAATAAAATTGATCAGCATGACAAGATCTACCTACCCTGAAATTTTGAAGGAAATTCCAAAACCCATTTAGGAGTTATTGCCCTTTTTTCACATTTTTGGCTTTTTTTTATGTTATTATTTCAAAAATCTTCTTCTCTGAAACTACTATTCAAAATCATATGAAACTTGGTAAGATTGTTGCTTACGGTACCCTGCATAGAACTGGTGTGGGGATTTTTGATTCGTCGAAAAACATGGCCGCTGTTACTAAAAATAGAACATAGGGGTAAATTGCTGTTTTTTGCTAATAACTCAAAAACCGTTACAGATATCGAAAATCTGACTTGGGGTAAATTTGATCAGCATGACAAGATCTACCTACCCTGAAATTTTGAAGGAAATTCCAAAACCCATTTAGGAGTTATTGTCCTTTTTTCGTCAAATTTTCATAATTTAACATTTTTCGTCATTTATCTCCAAAACTATTTGAGATAGAAGTGAAATGTAAATTTGAAAAATGTTTGCCATGTTGAGATCTACATACCCTGAAATTTTAAAGGAAATCCCAAAACCCATTTAGGAGTTATTGCCCTTTTTTGTTAAATTTTTAAAATTTTAACATTTTTGCATTTATCTCCAAAACTATTTGAGATAGAAGTGAAATGTAAATTGAAAAATGTTTGCCATGTTGAGATCTACCTACCCTGAAATTTTGAAGGGAATCCCAAATTCTATTTAGGAGTTATTGGTTTGTGTAATTTGAGGTTGGGTTCTGTTACATTTATTTAAGGTTCACCTTTATTCCTGGTCAATTTTGTCAACTTCCTGCCAGGACTACCACCATCAGGGAACATATTTTAACATTAAACCTTATGAAAAATAAATCTTCAACAAATTTTCCCTGAACAATTGAACCAATTGCAACAAACTTGGTCAAATAGTTGATTAATTGTCCAATGAAAACCAGACTCCAGGTGAGCGATACAGGCTCTGATGAGCCTCTTGTTAGCTCACCTGGACCAAAGGTCCATGTGAGCTTTTACCATCACTTGGCGTCCGTCGTCGTCGTCGTCGTCGTCTGTTAACAATTTTTCAAACGTTAACTCGTCCGACACCATAAGTCCAATTGCAACCAAACTTCGTACAGTTGTTTATTGGTATATGTGCTACAAAACTATCGTTTGGATTTTTGATTCGTAAAAAACATGGCCGCCATGGCTAAAAATAGAACATAGGGGTAAATTGCAGTTTTTTGCAAATAACTCAAAAACCATAACAGATATCAAAATTCTGGCATAGGGTAAAAGTGTTCAGCACCTCAAGATCTACCTGCCCTGAAATTTTGAAGAAGATCCAACGACCCATGTAGGAGTTATTGCCCTTTTTCTGCATTTTTTCCAAATTTTGCACTTATTAAGCTCAATATCTTGGATACTATAAAGGAAATTTGAAAAATTTAAATTTCATATTGTTAGGCACACAAAGATCTACAAAATTTGTAACAGGATCGAAGTTGTAGGTTCGTTCCTTTTAGGAGTTATTCCCCTTAGATCGTCAAAATTGACCATTTTTGCAGTCTTTATTCATTGTAATAAAATCGTTAACTCCTCTTACACCATAAGTTTAATTGCAACCAAACTTAGTGTAGTTGTTCCTTGGCATGAGTGCTACTAAATATCGTTTGGATTTTTGATTTGTAAAAAAACATGACTGCCATGGCTAAAAATAGAACATAGGGGTAAATTGCAGTTTTTTGCAAATAACTCAAAAATGGTGACAGATATCAAAATTCTGATGGGAAGCTAAAGTGTTCAACACCTCAAGATCTACCTGCTTTGAAATTTTGAAGAAGATGTAACCACCCATGTAGGAGTTATTGCCCTTTTTCTTGATTTTTTTTTTAAATTTGTACTTAAGTTGTATGATCATTCCTTTTAGGAGTTATTCCCCTTAGAACATCAAAATTGACCATTTTCACAGCATTTCCCTTAGTTTGCAAAATGTTTAAATGAGCCCTTTAGGAGTTAAAGTTTTGTCCCTTAAATGTCAAAATAACTGTTGATGCCTTATAGATGACCCTTTAAATGTCAAAAATAGCGTTTTCTCTTGTTTTTGCCCTATAGAATGAAAACTATTGTCGATAGAGAAAAGCTGTTGTTTGCTTAAACAATCAGCTCATTGAGCTCTACAAAAGTCTGAATTGGGTCGAAGTTGTCAGATGATCCATTATAGGGGTAATAGCTCATGAAAGACTCCCTTAAAGCTTAAGGACCAGGTGAGCGATTCAGGCTCCTGGGAGCCTCTTGTTTTATGTTATTATTTCAAAAATCTTCTTCTCTGAAACTACTATTCAAAATCAAATGAAACTTGGTAAGATTGTTCCTTAGGGTATCCTGCACAAAGTTTATGCTTCGATTTTTGATTGGTCGAAAAACATGGCCACTGTTACTAAAAATAGAACATAGGGGTCAAACAACAGTTTTGTCAAATATCTCAAAAATCATTAGGTTACGGCAAATTCTGGCAGGTTGAAAGTGTTCAGCATGATGAGAGCTACCTGTGTGCTGATTTTCGTGAAAATCTGTCAACTGATGTTAGAGTTATTGCCCTTTTTTGTCATTTTTGGCTTTTTTTAGCTCACCTGACCCGAAGGGTCATGTGAGCTATTGCCATCACTTGGCGTCCGTCGTCCGTCCGTCCGTCGTCCGTTAACTTTTTCAAACGTTAACTCCTCCAACACCATAAGTCCAACTGCAACCAAACTTGGTACAGTTATTAATTGGTATGGGTGCTACAAATCTATTGTTTGGATTTTTGATTCGTATAAAAACATGGCCGTTATGGCTAAAAATAGAACATACATGTAGGGGTAAATCGCAGTTTTTTGCAAATAAGTCAGAAACGGTCACAGATATCAAAATTCTGGCATAGGGTAAAAGTGTTCAGCACCTCAAGATCTACCTGCCCTGAAATTTTGAAGAAGATCCAACGACCCATGTAGGAGTTATTGCCCTTTTTTTGACATTTTTGGCTTTTTTTTATGTTATTATTTCAAAAATCTTCTCCTCTGAAACTACTGAATGGATTTGGATAAAACTTAGCATGATTGTTCCTTAGGGTATCCTGCACAAAATTTATGCTTCGATTTTTGATCCGTCGAAAAACATGGCCACTGTTGCTAAAAATAGAACATAGGGGTCAAACAACAGTTTTTTTTATGTTATTATTTCAAAAATCTTCTTCTCTGAAACTGCTATTCAAAATCAAATGAAACTTGGTAAGATTGTTCCTTAGGGTATCCTGCAAAAAGTTTATGCTTCGATTTTTGATCCGTCGAAAAACATGGCCACTGTTACTAAAAATAGAACATAGGGGTCAAACAACAGTTTTTCGCAAATATCTCAAAAATCATTAGGTTACGGCAAATTCTGGCAAGTTGAAAGTGTTCAGCATGATGAGAGCTACCTGTGTGCTGATTTGTTTTATGTTATTATTTCAAAAATCTTCTTCTCTGAAACTACTATTCAAAATCAAATGAAACTTATGTTACGTTTGTAGTCTCATCGTCTTTTTAAAGCATATTATAACCATTACATTTAAATTTCTTTTAAACAACGATAAGAGGATTTGGTTTGTAAAAACATTATTCATTTCATTTGAAAAAGTTCAAATTTATTTCTCTGAGAAACGCGAATACGCAATTCCGTTCCGAACTCGTTTCGAAATTCTTTTCAAAAGTAAACTTCCAGGTAGGAAAAAATCAATAAATTTTACTTAAAAATCTATCTTGTTTCAATCAAATTTATTAATTTAGATAGTTTAAATGGTTTAGAAAGCCGAAAGTAACACTCGATGAGGACTGAAAGTAATTAACTTGCATAAGAAGTTAAAATTACTGACTGCCACCACCTGAGAACAACGATCGTAACTTTGACAATTTTGAAATCGTCGGAAAAATAGAGTTGTCAAAAAATTCAAATTTCCTTGAATTTTCAAAAGTGTCCAATAATTAGGGTTATTACGGTAGATGTATTATTAACATGCATATGCCTGTGCAAGTATAGCCCCCACCCCTGCCGTTGTTATTCATAGATGTGACTAATAGGGAGCTGTTTGTCAGCTCAGTGCAGATGTTTATGACATAGTTTTGCTTACATTTAATACAGATTATTATTGTACAAAAGATGTATTTAGATATGAGAAATCAACACTGGTTACTTGTTTGAACATTGATATGAAAATGAAGTACCAATCAACACCACAATCCATTTTTAGCTCACCTGACCCGAAGGGTCATGTGAGCTATTGCCATCACTTGGCGTCCGTCGTCCGTCCGTCGTCCGTTAACTTTTTCAAACGTTAACTCCTCCAACACCATAAGTCCAACTGCAACCAAACTTGGTACAGTTATTAATTGGTATGGGTGCTACAAATCTATCGTTTGGATTTTTGATTCGTAAAAAAACATGGCCGTCATGGCTAAAAATAGAACATAGGGGTAAATCGCAGTTTTTTGCAAATAAGTCAGAAACGGTCACAGATATCAAAATTCTGGCAAAGGGTAAAAGTGATGAGCACCTCAAGATCTACCTGCCCTGAAATTTTGAAGAAGATCCAACCACTCATTTCAGAGTTATCACCCTTTTTTTTGACATTTTTGGCTTTTTTTTATGTTATTATTTCAAAAATCTTCTCCTCTGAAACTACTGAATGGATTTGGATAAAACTTAGCATGATTGTTCCTTAGGGTATCCTGCACAAAGTTTATGCTTCGATTTTTGATCAATCGAAAAACATGGCCACTGTTACTAAAAATAGAACATAGGGGTCAAACAACAGTTTTTCGCAAATATCTCAAAAATCATTAGGTTATGGCAAATTCTGGCAGGTTGAAAGTGTTCAGCATGATGAGAGCTACCTGTGTGCTTATTTACGTGAAAATCTGTCAACTGATGTTAGAGTTATTGCCCTTTTTTGACATTTTTGGCTTTTTTTAATGTTATTATTTCAAAAATCTTCTCCTCTGAAACTACTGAATGGATTTGGATAAAACTTAGCATGATTGTTCCTTAGGATATCCTGCACAAAGTTTATGCTTCGATTTTTGATCCGTCGAAAAACATGGCCACTGTTACTAAAAATAGAACATAGGGGTCAAACAACAGTTTTTCGCAAGTATCTGAAAAATCATTAGGTTAAGGCAAACTCTGGCAGGTTGAAAGTGTTCAGCATGATGAGAGATACCTGAGTGCTGATTTTCTTGAAAATCTGTGTACTGATGTTAGAGTTATTGCCCTTTTTTGACATTTTTGGCTTTTTTTTATGTTATTATTTCAAAAATCTTCTTCTCTAAAACTACTATTCAAAATCAAATGAAACTTGGTAAGATTGTTCCTTAGGGTATTCTGCAAAAAGTTAATGCTTGGATTTTTGATTGGTCAAAAAACATGTCTGTCCTTACTAAAAATAGAACATAGAGGTCAAAATGCTGTTTTTTGCTATTTTTTCCTGAATTATAGAAATAAAATGAAGATGAAAGCTACTTTCAAGGCAAACATGGTATCCCGAGTTGAATGGTGATGATGAAAGTTTGTTTTGGACGGCCATTTTTAAAATGGCTGCCATTTTCCCGCCATTTTTTACACTTGCTCGGATTTCAACAATATTTGGTTTTTAAAGTAAACATGGTATCCTTAGTGAATGGTGATGATGAGAATGTTGTATAACAATGATTAAACTTCATAATATGTGAGCTTTTAATTGCCATCACTTGGTGTCTGTCATAATCGTTGTTAACAAATTTTCAAACATCTTCTCCTCTGAAACTACTTGGGGGAATTTGATGAAACTTAGCATGATTGTTCCTGCAATATTTCCTTTTCAAGTACAATAAAAAGCCTTAACCCACAATTTTTACATAACTTCTTTCAAACATTTTAAAAACGAAGACAACATATAGACCAAAAGATTTATACTTGTATTTGAAGATTAATTAAAGCTTGTATTTTGTATTATGAATCATCAGATTGACCATGACTGTATCTTAATCAAGCGTAGGGAGAACTCATGCCCATTTCTTTCCAGAGGTTCTTAAAGGTTTTTAAAGGTATTTTCAGCATTTTACGTGACCTTTAATACTCAGTTTAGTTTACAACAAACATTAATATATTAATTTAGTTTATAGTGCATTGTTTACCAGGTGAGCGATTCAGGTTCTTGAGAGCCTCTTGTTTATGTTATTCTTTCAAAAATCTTCTTCTCTGAAACTACTATTCAAAATCAAATGAAACTTGGTAAGATTGTTCCTTAGGATATCCTGCACAAAGTTTATGCTTCGATTTTTGATGCGTCGAAAAACATGGCCACTGTTACTAAAAATAGAACATAGGGGTCAAACATCAGTTTTGCGCAAATATCTCAAAAATCATTAGGTTACGGCAAATTCTGGCAGGTTGAAAGTGTTCAGCATGATGAGAGCTACCTGTGTGCTGATTTTCGTGAAAATCTGTCAACTGATGTTAGAGTTATTGCCCTTTTTTGACATTTTTGGCTTTTTTTTATGTTATTGTTTCAAAAATCTTCTTCTCTGAAACTACTATTCAAAATCAAATGAAACTTGGTAAGATTGTTCCTTAGGGTATCCTGCAAAAAGTTAATGCTTCGATTTTTGATTGGTCGAAAAACATGTCCGCCCTTACTAAAAATAGAACATAGGGGTCAAAATGCTGTTTTTTGCTATTTTTTCCTGAATTATAGAAAGAAAATGAAGATGAAAGCTACTTTCAAGGTAAACATGGTATCCCGAGTTGAATGGTGATGATGAAAGTTTGTTTTGGAGGGTCATTTTTAAAATGGCTGCCATTTTCCTGCCATTTTTAGCTCACCTGGCTATGGCCAGGGTGAGCTTTTGCCATCACTTTGCGTCCGTCGTCCGTCCGTCGTCCGTCCGTCCGTCGTCCGTCCGTCGTCCGTCCGTCGTTAGCTTTTCATTCAAACATCTTCTCCTCAGAAACCGTTTGGCCAATTCCAACCAAACTTTGCATGAGTGGTGTATGGAAGGTCCTCAACAAAGTTTCCTCATTTAGTTCTGATTGGTCAAGAAACATGGCCACCAGAGGCAATTCTTGTTTCTGATTGGCTGATTTTCAAAAATCTTCTCCTCTGAAACCACTGGGCCGATTGGTTTGAAACTTAATAGGAATGATCTATGACATGTCCTCTACAAACGATCCTCAATTTATTTTGATCTGACATAAAACATGGCCGTCGTAGCTAAAAATAGAATATAGGGGTGCATGTGTTGTTTTTGGCTTATAACTTAAAAACCGTTACAGATATCAAAAATCTGACATGGTGCAAAATTGATCAGCATGACAAGATCTACCTACCCTGAAATTTTGAAGGAAATCCCAAAACCCATTTAGGAGTTATTGCCCTTTTTTCGTCAAATTTTCAAAATTTAACATTTTTCGTCATTTATCTCCAAAACTATTTGAGATAGAAGTAAAAGGTAAATTTAAAAAATGTTTGCCATGTTGAGGTCTACATACCCTGAAATTTTAAAGGAAATCCCAAAACCGATTTAGGAGTTGTTGCCCTTTTTTGTCAAATTTTCAAATTTTTTCATTCAAAAATCTTCTCCTCTGAAACCGCTGGGGCGATTGGTTTGAAACTTGATAGGAATGATCTATGACATATCCTCTACAAACGATCTTCAATTTATTTTGATATGACATAAAACATGGCTGTCGTAGCTAAAAATAGAATATAGGGGTGCATGTGTTGTTTTTGGCTTATAACTTAAAAACCGTTACAGATATCAAAAATTTTACATGGGGTAAAATTGATCAGCATGACAAGATCTACCTACCCTGAAATTTTGAAGGAAATCCCAAAACCCATTTAGGAGTTATTGCCCTTTTTTCGTCAAATTTTCAAAATTTAACATTATGCGTCATTTATCTCCAAAACTATTTGAGATAGAAGTGAAATGTAAATCTGAAATATATTTGCCATGTTGAGGTCTACCTACCCTGAAATTTTAAAGGAAATCCCAAAACCCATTTCGGAGTTATTGCCCTTTTTTGTCAAATAAATTTTCCCTGAACAATTGAACCAATTGCAACAAACTTGGTCAAATAGTTGATTAATTGTCCAATGAAAACCAGACTCCAGGTGAGCGATACAGGCTCTGGTGAGCCTCTAGTTTACACTTGCTCGGATTTCAACAATATTTGGTTTTTAGCTCACCTGGCCAAAGGCCATGTGAGGTTTTGCCATCACTTTTCGTCCGTCGTCCGTCGTCCGTCCGTCCGTCCGTCCATCCGTCGTAAACTTTTCATTCAAACATCTTCTCCTCAGAAACCATTTGGCCAATTCCAACCAAACTTTGCATGAGGGGTGTATGGAAGGTCCTCAACAAAGTTTCCTCATTTAGTTCTGATTGGTCAAGAAACATGGCCACCAGAGGCAATTCTTGTTTCTGATTGGCTGATTTTCAAAAATCTTCTCCTCTGAAACGGCTGGGCAGATTGGATCGAAGCTTCATAGGAATGATATATGACATGTCCTCCACAAACGATCCTCATTTTATATTGATCCGATGAAAAACATGGCCACTGTTGCTAAAAATAGAACATAGGCGTAAATTGCTTTTTTTTGCTTATAACTCAAAAACCGTTACAGATATCGAAAATCTGACATGGGGTAAAATTGATCAGCATGACAAGATCTACCTACCCTGAAATTTTGAAGGAAATTCCAAAACCCATTTAGGAGTTATTGCCCTTTTTTCGTCAAATTTTCAAATTTTAACATTTTTTGTCATTTATCTCCAAAACTATTTGAGATAGAAGTGAAATGTAAATTTGAAAAATGTTTGCCATGTTGAGATCCACCTACCCTGAAATTTTAAAGGAAATCCCAAAACCCATTTAGGAGTTGTTGCCCTTTTTTAGCTCACCTGGCTATGGCCAGGGTGAGCTTTTGCCATCACTTTGCGTCCGTCGTCCGTCCGTCGTCCGTCCGTCCGTCGTCCGTCCGTCGTCCGTCCGTCCGTCGTCCGTCCGTCGTTAGCTTTTCATTCAAACATCTTCTCCTCAGAAACCGTTTGGCCAATTCCAACCAAACTTTGCATGAGTGGTGTATGGAAGGTCCTCAACAAAGTTTCCTCATTTAGTTCTGATTGGTCAAGAAACATGGCCACCAGAGGCAATTCTTGTTTCTGATTGGCTGATTTTCAAAAATCTTCTCCTCTGAAACCACTGGGCCGATTGGTTTGAAACTTAATAGGAATGATCTATGACATGTCCTCTACAAACGATCCTCAATTTATTTTGATCTGACATAAAACATGGCCGTCGTAGCTAAAAATAGAATATAGGGGTGCATGTGTTGTTTTTGGCTTATAACTTAAAAACCGTTACAGATATCAAAAATCTGACATGGTGCAAAATTGATCAGCCTGACAAGATCTACCTACCCTGAAATTTTGAAGGAAATCCCAAAACCCATTTAGGAGTTATTGCCCTTTTTTCGTCAAATTTTCAAAATTTAACATTATTCGTCATTTATCTCCAAAACTATTTGAGATAGAAGTGAAATGTAAATCTGAAATATATTTGCCATGTTGAGGTCTACCTACCCTGAAATTTTAAAGGAAATCCCAAAACCCATTTCGGAGTTATTGCCCTTTTTTGTCAAATAAATTTTCCCTGAACAATTGAACCAATTGCAACAAACTTGGTCAAATAGTTGATTAATTGTCCAATGAAAACCAGACTCCAGGTGAGCGATACAGGCTCTGGTGAGCCTCTAGTTTGTCAAATTTTCAAAATTTTTTCATTCAAAAATCTTCTCCTCTGAAACCGCTGGGCCGATTGGTTTGAAACTTAATAGGAATGATCTATGACATGTCCTCTACAAACAATCCTCAATTTATTTTGATCTGACATAAAACATGGCTGTCATAGCTAAAAATAGAATATAGGGGTGCATGTGTTGTTTTTAGCTTATAACTTAAAAACCGTTACAGATATCAAAAATCTGACATGGGTTAAAATTGATCAGCATGACAAGATCTACCTAACCTGAAATTTTGAAAGAAATGCTAAAACCCATTTAGGAGTTATTGCCCTTTTTTTGAAAATTTAACATTTTTCGTCATTTATCCCCAAAACTATTTGAGATAGAAGTGATATGTAAATTTGAAAAATGTTTGCCATGTTGAGATCTACATACCCTGAAATTTTAAAGGAAATCCCAAAACCCATTTAGTAGTTATTGCCCTTTTTTTGTCAAATTTTCAAAACTTTAACATTTTTGCATTTATCTCCAAAAGTATTTGAGATAGAAGTGAAATGTAAATTGAAAAATGTTTGCCATGTTGAGATCTACCTACCCTGAAATTTTGAAGGGAATCCCAAATTCTATTTAGGAGTTATTGGTTTGTGTAATTTGAGGTTGGGTTCTGTTACATTTATTTAAGGTTCACCTTTATTCCTGGTCAATTTTGTCAACTTCCTGCCAGGACTACCACCATCAGGGAACATATTTTAACATTAAACCTTATGAAAAATAAATCTTCAACAAATTTTCCCTGAACAATTGAACCAATTGCAACAAACTTGGTCAAATAGTTGATTAATTGTCCAATGAAAACCAGACTCCAGGTGAGCGATACAGGCTCTGATGAGCCTCTTGTTAGCTCACCTGGACCAAAGGTCCATGTGAGCTTTTACCATCACTTGGCGTCCGTCGTCGTCGTCGTCGTCTGTTAACAATTTTTCAAACGTTAACTCGTCCGACACCATAAGTCCAATTGCAACCAAACTTCGTACAGTTGTTTATTGGTATATGTGCTACAAAACTATCGTTTGGATTTTTGATTCGTAAAAAAACATGGCCGCCATGGCTAAAAATAGAACATAGGGGTAAATTGCAGTTTTTTGCAAATAACTCAAAAACCATAACAGATATCAAAATTCTGGCATAGGGTAAAAGTGTTCAGCACCTCAAGATCTACCTGCCCTGAAATTTTGAAGAAGATCCAACGACCCATGTAGGAGTTATTGCCCTTTTTCTGCATTTTTTCCAAATTTTGCACTTATTAAGCTCAATATCTTGGATACTATAAAGGAAATTTGAAAAATTTAAATTTCATATTGTTAGGCACACAAAGATCTACAAAATTTGTAACAGGATCGAAGTTGTAGGTTCGTTCCTTTTAGGAGTTATTCCCCTTAGATCGTCAAAATTGACCATTTTTGCAGTCTTTATTCATTGTAATAAAATCGTTAACTCCTCTTACACCATAAGTTTAATTGCAACCAAACTTAGTGTAGTTGTTCCTTGGCATGAGTGCTACTAAATATCGTTTGGATTTTTGATTTGTAAAAAAACATGACTGCCATGGCTAAAAATAGAACATAGGGGTAAATTGCAGTTTTTTGCAAATAACTCAAAAATGGTGACAGATATCAAAATTCTGATGGGAAGCTAAAGTGTTCAACACCTCAAGATCTACCTGCTTTGAAATTTTGAAGAAGATGTAACCACCCATGTAGGAGTTATTGCCCTTTTTCTTGATTTTTTTTTTAAATTTGTACTTAAGTTGTATGATCATTCCTTTTAGGAGTTATTCCCCTTAGAACATCAAAATTGACCATTTTCACAGCATTTCCCTTAGTTTGCAAAATGTTTAAATGAGCCCTTTAGGAGTTAAAGTTTTGTCCCTTAAATGTCAAAATAACTGTTGATGCCTTATAGATGACCCTTTAAATGTCAAAAATAGCGTTTTCTCTTGTTTTTGCCCTATAGAATGAAAACTATTGTCGATAGAGAAAAGCTGTTGTTTGCTTAAACAATCAGCTCATTGAGCTCTACAAAAGTCTGAATTGGGTCGAAGTTGTCAGATGATCCATTATAGGGGTAATAGCTCATGAAAGACTCCCTTAAAGCTTAAGGACCAGGTGAGCGATTCAGGCTCCTGGGAGCCTCTTGTTTTATGTTATTATTTCAAAAATCTTCTTCTCTGAAACTACTATTCAAAATCAAATGAAACTTATGTTACGTTTGTAGTCTCATCGTCTTTTTAAAGCATATTATAACCATTACATTTAAATTTCTTTTAAACAACGATAAGAGGATTTGGTTTGTAAAAACATTATTCATTTCATTTGAAAAAGTTCAAATTTATTTCTCTGAGAAACGCGAATACGCAATTCCGTTCCGAACTCGTTTCGAAATTCTTTTCAAAAGTAAACTTCCAGGTAGGAAAAAATCAATAAATTTTACTTAAAAATCGATCTTGTTTCAATCAAATTTATTAATTTAGATAGTTTAAATGGTTTAGAAAGCCGAAAGTAACACTCGATGAGGACTGAAAGTAATTAACTTGCATAAGAAGTTAAAATTACTGACTGCCACCACCTGAGAACAACGATCGTAACTTTGACAATTTTGAAATCGTCGGAAAAATAGAGTTGTCAAAAAATTCAAATTTCCTTGAATTTTCAAAAGTGTCCAATAATTAGGGTTATTACGGTAGATGTATTATTAACATGCATATGCCTGTGCAAGTATAGCCCCCACCCCTGCCGTTGTTATTCATAGATGTGACTAATAGGGAGCCGTTTGTCAGCTCAGTGCAGATGTTTATGACATAGTTTTGCTTACATTTAATACAGATTATTATTGTACAAAAGATGTATTTAGATATGAGAAATCAACACTGGTTACTTGTTTGAACATTGATATGAAAATGAAGTACCAATCAACACCACAATCCATTTTTAGCTCACCTGACCCGAAGGGTCATGTGAGCTATTGCCATCACTTGGCGTCCGTCGTCCGTCCGTCGTCCGTTAACTTTTTCAAACGTTAACTCCTCCAACACCATAAGTCCAACTGCAACCAAACTTGGTACAGTTATTAATTGGTATGGGTGCTACAAATCTATCGTTTGGATTTTTGATTCGTAAAAAAACATGGCCGTCATGGCTAAAAATAGAACATAGGGGTAAATCGCAGTTTTTTGCAAATAAGTCAGAAACGGTCACAGATATCAAAATTCTGGCAAAGGGTAAAAGTGATGAGCACCTCAAGATCTACCTGCCCTGAAATTTTGAAGAAGATCCAACCACTCATTTCAGAGTTATCACCCTTTTTTTTGACATTTTTGGCTTTTTTTTATGTTATTATTTCAAAAATCTTCTCCTCTGAAACTACTGAATGGATTTGGATAAAACTTAGCATGATTGTTCCTTAGGGTATCCTGCACAAAGTTTATGCTTCGATTTTTGATCAATCGAAAAACATGGCCACTGTTACTAAAAATAGAACATAGGGGTCAAACAACAGTTTTTCGCAAATATCTCAAAAATCATTAGGTTATGGCAAATTCTGGCAGGTTGAAAGTGTTCAGCATGATGAGAGCTACCTGTGTGCTTATTTACGTGAAAATCTGTCAACTGATGTTAGAGTTATTGCCCTTTTTTGACATTTTTGGCTTTTTTTAATGTTATTATTTCAAAAATCTTCTCCTCTGAAACTACTGAATGGATTTGGATAAAACTTAGCATGATTGTTCCTTAGGATATCCTGCACAAAGTTTATGCTTCGATTTTTGATCCGTCGAAAAACATGGCCACTGTTACTAAAAATAGAACATAGGGGTCAAACAACAGTTTTTCGCAAGTATCTGAAAAATCATTAGGTTAAGGCAAACTCTGGCAGGTTGAAAGTGTTCAGCATGATGAGAGATACCTGAGTGCTGATTTTCTTGAAAATCTGTATACTGATGTTAGAGTTATTGCCCTTTTTTGACATTTTTGGCTTTTTTTTATGTTATTATTTCAAAAATCTTCTTCTCTAAAACTACTATTCAAAATCAAATGAAACTTGGTAAGATTGTTCCTTAGGGTATTCTGCAAAAAGTTAATGCTTGGATTTTTGATTGGTCAAAAAACATGTCTGTCCTTACTAAAAATAGAACATAGAGGTCAAAATGCTGTTTTTTGCTATTTTTTCCTGAATTATAGAAATAAAATGAAGATGAAAGCTACTTTCAAGGCAAACATGGTATCCCGAGTTGAATGGTGATGATGAAAGTTTGTTTTGGACGGCCATTTTTAAAATGGCTGCCATTTTCCCGCCATTTTTTACACTTGCTCGGATTTCAACAATATTTGGTTTTTAAAGTAAACATGGTATCCTTAGTGAATGGTGATGATGAGAATGTTGTATAACAATGATTAAACTTCATAATATGTGAGCTTTTAATTGCCATCACTTGGTGTCTGTCATAATCGTTGTTAACAAATTTTCAAACATCTTCTCCTCTGAAACTACTTGGGGGAATTTGATGAAACTTAGCATGATTGTTCCTGCAATATTTCCTTTTCAAGTACAATAAAAAGCCTTAACCCACAATTTTTACATAACTTCTTTCAAACATTTTAAAAACGAAGACAACATATAGACCAAAAGATTTATACTTGTATTTGAAGATTAATTAAAGCTTGTATTTTGTATTATGAATCATCAGATTGACCATGACTGTATCTTAATCAAGCGTAGGGAGAACTCATGCCCATTTCTTTCCAGAGGTTCTTAAAGGTTTTTAAAGGTATTTTCAGCATTTTACGTGACCTTTAATACTCAGTTTAGTTTACAACAAACATTAATATATTAATTTAGTTTATAGTGCATTGTTTACCAGGTGAGCGATTCAGGTTCTTGAGAGCCTCTTGTTTATGTTATTCTTTCAAAAATCTTCTTCTCTGAAACTACTATTCAAAATCAAATGAAACTTGGTAAGATTGTTCCTTAGGATATCCTGCACAAAGTTTATGCTTCGATTTTTGATGCGTCGAAAAACATGGCCACTGTTACTAAAAATAGAACATAGGGGTCAAACATCAGTTTTGCGCAAATATCTCAAAAATCATTAGGTTACGGCAAATTCTGGCAGGTTGAAAGTGTTCAGCATGATGAGAGCTACCTGTGTGCTGATTTTCGTGAAAATCTGTCAACTGATGTTAGAGTTATTGCCCTTTTTTGACATTTTTGGCTTTTTTTTATGTTATTGTTTCAAAAATCTTCTTCTCTGAAACTACTATTCAAAATCAAATGAAACTTGGTAAGATTGTTCCTTAGGGTATCCTGCAAAAAGTTAATGCTTCGATTTTTGATTGGTCGAAAAACATGTCCGCCCTTACTAAAAATAGAACATAGGGGTCAAAATGCTGTTTTTTGCTATTTTTTCCTGAATTATAGAAAGAAAATGAAGATGAAAGCTACTTTCAAGGTAAACATGGTATCCCGAGTTGAATGGTGATGATGAAAGTTTGTTTTGGAGGGTCATTTTTAAAATGGCTGCCATTTTCCTGCCATTTTTAGCTCACCTGGCTATGGCCAGGGTGAGCTTTTGCCATCACTTTGCGTCCGTCGTCCGTCCGTCGTCCGTCGTCCGTCCGTCGTCCGTCCGTCGTTAGCTTTTCATTCAAACATCTTCTCCTCAGAAACCGTTTGGCCAATTCCAACCAAACTTTGCATGAGTGGTGTATGGAAGGTCCTCAACAAAGTTTCCTCATTTAGTTCTGATTGGTCAAGAAACATGGCCACCAGAGGCAATTCTTGTTTCTGATTGGCTGATTTTCAAAAATCTTCTCCTCTGAAACCACTGGGCCGATTGGTTTGAAACTTAATAGGAATGATCTATGACATGTCCTCTACAAACGATCCTCAATTTATTTTGATCTGACATAAAACATGGCCGTCGTAGCTAAAAATAGAATATAGGGGTGCATGTGTTGTTTTTGGCTTATAACTTAAAAACCGTTACAGATATCAAAAATCTGACATGGTGCAAAATTGATCAGCCTGACAAGATCTACCTACCCTGAAATTTTGAAGGAAATCCCAAAACCCATTTAGGAGTTATTGCCCTTTTTTCGTCAAATTTTCAAAATTTAACATTATTCGTCATTTATCTCCAAAACTATTTGAGATAGAAGTGAAATGTAAATCTGAAATATATTTGCCATGTTGAGGTCTACCTACCCTGAAATTTTAAAGGAAATCCCAAAACCCATTTCGGAGTTATTGCCCTTTTTTGTCAAATAAATTTTCCCTGAACAATTGAACCAATTGCAACAAACTTGGTCAAATAGTTGATTAATTGTCCAATGAAAACCAGACTCCAGGTGAGCGATACAGGCTCTGGTGAGCCTCTTGTTAAAGTAAACATGGTGATGATGAGATTTAGTTTATAGCCAATTGTTTGCCAGGTGAGCGATTCAGGCTCTTGAGAGCCTCTTGTTTATGTTATTATTTCAAAAATCTTCTCCTCTGAAACTACTGAATGGATTTGGATAAAACTTAGCATGATTGTTCCTTAGGATATCCTGCACAAAGTTTATGCTTCGATTTTTGATCCGTCGAAAAACATGGCCACTGTTACTAAAAATAGAACATAGGGGTCAAACAACAGTTTTTCGCAAGTATCTCAAAAATCATTAGGTTAAGGCAAACTCTGCAGGTTGAAAGTGTTCAGCATGATGAGAGCTACCTGTGTGCTTATTTTCGTGAAAATCTGTATACTGATCTTACAGTTATTGCCCTTTTTTGACATTTTTGGCTTTTTTTTATGTTATTATTTCAAAAATCTTCTCCTCTGAAACTACTGAATGGATTTGGATAAAACTTAGCATGATTGTTCCTTAGGGTATCTTTCACAAAGTTTATGCTTCGATTTTTGATCCGTCGAAAAACATGGCCACTGTTACTAAAAATAGAACATAGGGGTCAAACAACAGTTTTTCGCAAATATCTCAGAAATCATTAGGTTACGCCAAAGTCTGCAGGTTGAAAGTGTTCAGCATGATGAGAGCTACCTGTGTGCTTATTTTCGTGAAAATCTGTCAACTGATGTTAGAGTTATTGCCCTTTTTTGACATTTTTGGCTTTTTTTTATGTTATTATTTCAAAAATCTTCTTCTCTAAAACTACTTTTCAAAATCAAATGAAACTTGGTAAGATTGTTCCTTAGGGTATCCTGCAAAAAGGTAGTGCTTGGATTTTTGATTGGTCGAAAAACATGTCCGCCCTTACTAAAAATAGAACATAGGGGTCAAAATGCTGTTTTTTGCTATTCTTTCCTGAATTATAGAAATAAAATGAAGATGAAAGCTACTTTCAAGGCAAACATGGTATCCCTAGTTGAATGGTGATGATGAAAGTTTGTTTTGGACGGCATTTTTAAAATGGCTGCCATTTTCCCGCCATTTTTATACGACCGCAAAATTTTTGCGGTCGTATATTGGTATGACGTTGGCGTCGTCGTTGTCGTCGTCCGTCGTCTGCAGCGTCGTCCGAAGACATTTGGTTTTCGCACTATAACTTTAGTATAAGTTAATAGAAATCTATGAAATTTAAACACAAGGTTTATGACCACAAAAGGAAGGTTGGGATTGATTTTGGGAGTTTTGGTCCCAACAGTTTAAGAATCAGGGGCCAAAAAAGGGCCCAATAAGCATTTTTCTAGGTTTTCGCACAATAACTCTAGTATAAGTAAATAGAAATCTATGAAATTTTAACGCAAGGTTTATGACCACAAAAGGAAGGTTGGGATTGTTTTTGGGAGTTTTGGTCCCAACAGTTTAGGAATTAGGGGCTAAAAAAGGGCCAAAATAAGCATTTTTCTTGGTTTTTGCACAATAACTTTAGTATAAGTAAATAGAAATCTATGAAATTTAAACACAAGGTTTATGACCACAAAAGGAAGGTTGGGATTGATTTTTGGAGTTGGTCCCAACAGTTTAGGAATTAGGGGCCAAAAGGGTCCAAAATTAAACTTTGTTTGATTTCATTGAAAATTTAACTATTGGGGTTCTTTGATATGCCGAATCTAACCGTGCATTTAGGATCTTAATTTTTGGTCCCGTTTTCAAATTGGTCTACATTAAGGTCCAAAGGGTCCAAAATTAAACTTAGTTTGATTTTAACAAAAATTGAATTCTTTTGGGTTCTTTGATATGCTGAATCTAAACATGTACTTAGTTTTTTTATTATGGGCCCAGTTTTCAAGTTGGTCCAAATCGGGGTCCAAAATTAAACTTTGTTTGATTTCATCGAAAATTGAACTATTGGGGTTCTTTGATATGCCGAATCTAACCGTGCATTTAGATTCTTAATTTTTGGTCCCGTTTTCAAATTGGTCTACATTAAGGTCCAAAGGGTCCAAAATTAAACTTAGTTTGATTTTAACAAAAATTGAATTCTTTGGGTTCTTTGATATGCTGAATCTAAACATGTACTTAGTTTTTATACGACCGCAAAATTTTTGCGGTCGTATATTGGTATGACGTTGGCGTCGTCGTCGTCGTCGTCCGTCGTCCGTCGGAGTCTGTAGACATTTGGTTTTCGCACTATAACTTTAGTATAAGTTAATAGAAATCTATGAAATTTAAACACAAGGTTTATGACCACAAAAGGAAGGTTGGGATTGATTTTGGGAGTTTTGGTCCCAACAGTTTAAGAATCAGGGGCCAAAAAAGGGCCCAATAAGCATTTTTCTTGGTTTTCGCACAATAACTCTAGTATAAGTAAATAGAAATCTATGAAATTTTAACACAAGGTTTATGACCACAAAAGGAAGGTTGGGATTGTTTTTGGGAGTTTTGGTCCCAACAGTTTAGGAATTAGGGGCTAAAAAAGGCCCAAATAAGCATTTGTCTTGGTTTTTGCACAATAACTTTAGTATAAGTAAATAGAAATCTATGAAATTTAAACACAAGGTTTATGACCACAAAAGGAAGGTTGGGATTGATTTTTGGAGTTTTGGTCCCAACAGTTTAGGAATTAGGGGCCAAAAGGGTCCAAAATTAAACTTTGTTTGATTTCATCGAAAATTGAACTATTGGGGTTCTTTGATATGCCGAATCTAACCGTGCATTTAGATTCTTAATTTTTGGTCCCGTTTTCAAATTGGTCTACATTAAGGTCCAAAGGGTCCAAAATTAAACTTAGTTTGATTTTAACAAAAATTGAATTCTTGGGGTTCTTTGATATGCTGAATCTAAACATGTACTTAGTTTTTTTTATTATGGGCCCAGTTTTCAAGTTGGTCCAAATCGGGGTCCAAAATTAAACTTTGTTTGATTTCATCGAAAATTGAACTATTGGGGTTCTTTGATATGCCGAATCTAACCGTGCATTTAGATTCTTAATTTTTGGTCCCGTTTTCAAATTGGTCTACATTAAGGTCCAAAGGGTCCAAAATTAAACTTAGTTTGATTTTAACAAAAATTGAATTCTTGGGGTTCTTTGATATGCTGAATCTAAACATGTACTTAGTTTTTTTATTATGGGCCCAGTTTTCAAGTTGGTCCAAATCGGGGTCCAAAATTAAAGCTAAAAAAGGGGTAAATTATTTTTTTTGGGGGGTGGGGGCAATTCTCCACAGCATATTGTATCGCACAAGAATTCAAAAATTGAATATAAATTCAAATCATATGACCAATTCTAAGTTCTTTATTTCAGTTATTCTGTTTTAGAAACCTATTATGTGTCAAATATTTCAAGAAATTTTCAATTACACAGTATTGTGCAATAGCAAGA
The DNA here is from genome assembly GCA_028015205.1 of Mytilisepta virgata. Taxonomy (NCBI): domain Eukaryota; kingdom Metazoa; phylum Mollusca; class Bivalvia; order Mytilida; family Mytilidae; genus Mytilisepta; species Mytilisepta virgata. The sequence goes on from CM051521.1 coordinate 77,852,095, forward strand.
ATCAGTATAATTTAAACCAATTTACATTATTTACATTACAATTAAAGGATAACTTCAGTAACACCCAACAATGACTTCAATCCAAACATATATATTGAATAAACTTACAAATCAGAAATTTTAAAATTATATGATACTAACATACATACTACTGCTAACAATTAAATATGACTTAGAGAGCAAATATGACAACATGATTATAAAAATATGTACAAAGAGGGATAACTCTTTTTTTTATCTCAAATTTTGAATATGTGCTGATGAAGCTTTTTTGTTTATCTCATCTAAACTGCTTTTAAATTATGCATATTTAAAATTTGCCATCCATGACTATGATGTCATTTTCTATTTTAATACGTTATGATGTATTTAAATGGGCTGTTATGGTTGCAAAGTATCAAGAGAAATGGGGGGGGGGGGGTGAAAACAAAATTTAGGGGGGGGGAATGAGAAATTGGGGAGGGGGCAATTTTTTTCTCATTTCATAATTCATAAATTAAAAAGGAAATTTCAAATTTTTTTTAGCAAAAAAGGGGGGGTTACAATAAATTTTATTGTTTTTTGTTGTTTTTTTTTTTGGGAGGGGGAGTCAATGTGCAACTTCATAGTGTATTGCACAAAAGCTAAAAAAGGGGTAAATTTTTTTTTTTTTTTTTTTGGGGGGGGGGGGGCAATTCTCCACAGCATATTGTATTGCACAAGAAGCAAAAAATTGAATATAAATTGAAATCATATGACCAATTCTAAGTTCTTTGGTTTCAGTTATTCTGTGTCAGAAACCTATTATGTGTCAAATATTTGAAGAAATTTTCAATTGCACAGTATTGCGCAATAGCAAGAAATTGATATGTGTGCCCAATTTTAAATTGGTTATTTCTGATTTATATATAAAAACAAAAAATACTGATATGGTTTGAATAGGTAAATTAAAAATTTTTAAGTTCTTAGACAACATTCATTCTGTGTCAGAAACCTATGCTGTGTCAAATATTTATTCACAATCCAAATTCAGTATTGTATCAAGCTTGAATGTTGTGTTCATAATTGCCCCAACTATTCAGGGTTCGACATCTGCGGTCGTATCTAGCTGCGCCCAGCGGAGCATTTTATTTTATTATGGGCCCAGTTTTCAAGTTGGTCCAAATCGGGGTCCAAAATTAAACTTTGTTTGATTTCATCGAAAATTGAACTATTGGGGTTCTTTGATATGCCGAATCTAACCGTGCATTTAGATTCTTAATTTTTGGTCCCGTTTTCAAATTGGTCTACATTAAGGTCCAAAGGGTCCAAAATTAAACTTAGTTCGATTTTAACAAAAATTGAATTCTTGGGGTTCTTTGATATGCTGAATCTAAACATGTACTTAGTTTTTTTATTATGGGCCGAGTTTTCAAGTTGGTCCAAATCGGGGTCCAAAATTAAAGCTAAAAAGGGGGTAAATTATTTTTTTTTTGGGGGGGGGGGCAATTCTCCACAGCATATTGTATTACACAAAAGCAAAAAATTGAATATAAATTCAAATCATATGACCAATTCTAAGTTCTTTATTTCAGTTATTCTGTGTCAGAAACCTATTATGTGTCAAATATTTGAAGAAATTTTCAATTGCACAGTATTGCGCAATAGCAAGAAATTGATATGTGTGCCCTGTTATCAAAACTTTATTATTAACAAATTCCATTGGAAATTTGCCAATATAAAATGTGCTGATGAAGCTTTTTTGTTTATCTTATCTAAACTGCTTTTAATATGTATATTTAAAATTTGCCATCCATGACTATGATGTCATTTTCTATTTTAATATGTTATGGTGTATTTAAATGGGCTGTTATGGTTGCAAAGTATAAAGAAATGGGGGGGGGGGGGTTGAAAACAAAATGGGGGGGGGGGGTGGTAAATGAGAAATTGGGGAGGGGGTAATTTTTTCTCATTTCATATTTCATAAATTAAAAAGAAAATTTCAAATTTTTTTTAGCAAAAAAAAAGGGGGGGGGGGGTTACAATAAATTTTATTGTTTTTTGTTTTTTTTTTGGGAGGGGGGTCAATGTGCAACTTCATAGTGTATTGCACAAAAGCTAAAAAAAGGGGTAAATTATTATTTTTTGGGAGGGGGGGGCAATTCTCCACAGCATATTGTATTACACAAAAGCAAAAAATTGAATATAAATTGAAATCATATGACCAATTTTAAGTTCTTTGATTTGAGTTCTGTGTCAGAAACCTATTATGTGTCAAATATTTGAAGAAATTTTCAATTACACAGTATTGCGCAATAGCAAGAAATTGATATGTGTGCCCAATTTTAAATTTTAAATTGGTTATTTCTGATTTATATATAAAAACAAATAATACTGATATGGTTTGAATAGGTAAATTAAAAAATTTTAAGTTCTTAGACAACATTCATTCTGTGTCAGAAACCTATGCTGTGTCAAATATTTATTCACAATCCAAATTCAGTATTGTATCAAGCTTGAATGTTGTGTTCATAATTGCCCCAACTATTCAGGGTTCAACATCTGCGGTCGTATCTAGCTGCGCCCAGCGGAGCATTTTATTGAGATTTAAGTACATTTTTCAGCAACTGTAGTACGTAGACCCATCATGTTTGGTCTATAGATTGTTTTATTTGGTAAAATCCAGATGGTAGACTCCAGTCTGGCCACTGTCACCCAACTTTGACCTGAATTTCATTCTTGGTTGCAATTAATCTATTTCTCATCGACTGTACTTACTAGACCCACAGTACTGGTTTTTGTTCAATAACAGTTCTTAATGGGTATATACCAGTATGACACCTGAACTTTGACCTCTGTTTCATGCTTGAGTGACTTGTGTCACTTTCCCGCAATTTTCTGATTAAGTCCATTTGTCAGCAACTATAATATATACACCAACCATATTTGTCTGAGACCTTGACCTGAATTCACACTTTAGTGACTTGTCATATTTATGATTATGTCTTTTTCTCTGTACATAGCTGTAATACCGTTAATATGCACCATATAATGGTCTGTAGATACTTCTTATTTATTTCTTTTAATGCATTTTTTATACGACCGCAAAATTTTTGCGGTCGTATATTGGTATGACGTTGGCGGCGTCGTCGTCGTCCGTCGTCAGCGACGTCGTCCGAAGACATTTGGTTTTCGCACTATAACTTTAGTATAATTTAATAGAAATCTATGAAATTTAAACACAAGGTTTATGACCACAAAAGGAAGGTTGGGATTGATTTTGGGAGTTTTGGTCCCAACAGTTTAAGAATTGGGGGCCAAAAAAGGGCCCAATAAGCATTTTTCTTGGTTTTCGCACAATAACTCTAGTATAAGTAAATAGAAATCTATGAAATTTTAACACAAGGTTTATGACCACAAAAGGAAGGTTGGGATTGTTTTTGGGAGTTTTGGTCCCAACAGTTTAGGAATTAGGGGCTAAAAAAGGGCCCAAATAAGCATTTTTCTTGGTTTTTGCACAATAACTTTAGTATAAGTAAATAGAAATCTATGAAATTTAAACACAAGGTTTATGACCACAAAAGGAAGGTTGGGATTGATTTTTGGAGTTTTGGTCCAAACAGTTTAGGAATTAGGGGCCAAAAGGGTCAAAAATTAAACTTTGTTTGATTTCATCGAAAATTGACCTATTGGGGTTCTTTGATATGCCGAATCTAACCCGTTTATAAATTGGTCTACATTAAGGTCCAAAGGGTCCAAAATTAAACTTTGTTTGATTTTAACAAAAATTGAATTCTTTGGGTTCTTTTATATGCTGAATCTAAACATATACTTAGTTTTTTTATTATGGGCCCAGTTTTCAAGTTGGTCCAAATCCGCGTCCAAAATTAAACTTTGTTTGATTTCATTGAAAATTGAACTATTGGGGTTCTTTGATATGCCGAATCTAACCATGCATTTAGATTCTTAATTTTTGGTCCCGTTTTCAAATTGATCTACATTAAGGTCCAAAGGGTCCAAAATTAAAGCTAAAAAGTCAGAAACCTATGCTGTGTCAAATATTTATTCACAATCCAAATTCAGTATTGTATCAAGCTTGAATGTTGTGTTCATAATTGCCCCAACTATTCAGGGTTCGACATCTGCGGTCGTATCTAGCTGCGCCCAGCGGAGCATTTTATTTACACTTGCTCGGATTTCAACAATATTTGGTTTTTAAAGTAAACATGGTATCCTTAGTGAATGGTGATGATGAGAATGTTGTATAACAATGATTAAACTTCATAATATGTGAGCTTTTAATTGCCATCACTTGGTGTCTGACATAATCGTTGTTAACAAATTTTCAAACATCTTCTCCTCTGAAACTACTTGGGAGAATTGGATGAAACTTAGCATGATTGTTCCTGCAATATTTCCTTTTCAAGTACAATAAAAAGCCTTAACCCACAATTTTTACATAACTTCTTTCAAACATTTTAAAAACGAAGACAACATATAGACCAAAAGATTTATACTTGTATTTGAAGATTAATTAAAGCTTGGATTTTGTATTATGAATCATCAGATTGACCATGACTGTATCTTAATCAAGCGTAGGGAGAACTCATGCCCATTTCTTTCCAGAGGTTCTTGAAAGGTTTTCAAAGGTATTTTCAGCATTTTACGTGACCTTTAATACTCAGTTTAATTTACAACAAACATTAATATATTAATTTAGTTTATAGTGCATTGTTTACCAGGTGAGCGATTCAGGCTCTTGAGAGCCTCTTGTTTAGCTCACCAGACCCGAAGGCTCATGTGAGCTATTGCCATCACTTGGCGTCCGTCGTCCGTCCGTCGTCCGTCCATAAACTTTTTCAAACGTTTACTCCTCTGACACCATAAGACCAATTGCAACCAAACTTCGTACAGTTGTTTATTGGTATATGTGCTACAAAACTGTCGTTTGGATTTTTGATTCGTAAAAAAACATGGCCACCATGGCTAAAAATAGAACATAGGGGTAAATTGCAGTTTTTTGCAAATAACTCAAAAACCATAACAGATATCAAAATTCTGGCATAGGGTAAAAGTGTTCAGCACCTCAAGATCTACCTGCCCTGAAATTTTGAAGAAGATCCAACGACCCATGTAGGAGTTATTGCCCTTTTTCTGCATTTTTTCCAAATTTTGCACTTATTAAGCTCAATATCTTGGATACTATAAAGGAAATTTGAAAAATTTAAATTTCATATTGTTAGGCACACAGAGATCTACAAAATTTGTAACAGGATTGAAGTTGTAGGTTCGTTCCTTTTAGGAGTTATTCCCCTTAGATCGTCAAAATTGACCGTTTTTGCAGTCTTTATTCATTGTAATAAAATCGTTAACTCCTCTTACACCATAAGTTTAATTGCAACCAAACTTAGTGTAGTTGTTCCTTGGCATGAGTGCTACTAAACTATCGTTTGGATTTTTGATTTGTAAAAAAACATGGATGCCATGGCTAAAAATAGAACATAGGGGTAAATTGCAGTTTTTTGCAAATAACTCAAAAATGGTGACAGATATCAAAATTCTGATGGGAAGCTAAAGTGTTCAACACCTCAAGATCTACCTGCTTTGAAATTTTGAAGAAGATGTAACCACCCATGTAGGAGTTATTGCCCTTTTTCTTGATTTTTTTTTGAAATTTGTACTTAAGTTGTATGATCATTCCTTTTAGGAGTTATTCCCCTTAGAACATCAAAATTGACCATTTTCACAGCATTTCCCTTAGTTTGCAAAATGTTTAAATGAGCCCTTTAGGAGTTAAAGTTTTGTCCCTTAAATGTCAAAATAGCTGTTGATGCCTTATAGATGGCAAACTGTAGAAAATGAAAAAAAGCTTTTGATTGCGTGTAAATTTGTTTTTATGTTATTATTTCAAAAATCTTCTCCTCTGAAACTACTGAATGGATTTGGATAAAACTTAGCATGATTGTTCCTTAGGGTATCCTGCACAAACTTTATGCTTCGATTTTTGATCCGTCGAAAAACATGGCCGCTGTTACTAAAAATAGAACATAAGGGTCAAACAACAGTTTTTCGCAAATATCTCAAAAATCATCAGGTTACGGCAAATTCTGGCAGGTTGAAAGTGTTCAGCATGATGAGAGCTACCTGTGTGCTGATTTTGGTGAAAATTTGTCAACTGATGTTAGAGTTATTGCCCTTTTTGACATTTTTGGCTTTTTTTTATGTTATTATTTCAAAAATCTTCTTCTCTGAAACTACTATTCAAAATCAAATGAAACTTGGTAAGATTGTTCCTTATGGTATCCTGCAAAAAGTTAATGCTTGGATTTTGGATTGGTCGAAAAACATGTCCGCCCTTACTAAAAATAGAACATAGGAGTCAAAATGCTGTTTTTTGCTATTTTTTCCTGAATTATAGAAATAAAATGAAGATGAAAGCTACTTTGATGGCAAACATGGTATCCCGAGTTGAATGGTGATGATGAAAGTTTGTTTTGGACGGCCATTTTTAAAATGGCTGCCATTTTCCTGCCATTTTTTACACTTGCTCTGATTTCAACAATATTTGGTTTTTAAAGTAAACATGGTATCCTTAGTGAATGGTGATGATGAGAATGTTGTATAACAATGATTAAACTTCATAATATGTGAGCTTTTAATTGCCATCACTTGGTATCTGTTATCATCGTTGTTAACAAATTTTCAAACATCTTCTCCTCTGAAACTACTGGGGGGATTTGGATGAAACTTAGCATGATTGTTCCTGCAATATTTCCTTTTCAAGTACAATAAAAAGCCTTAACCCACAATTTTTACATAACTTCTTTCAAACATTTTAAAAACGAAGACAACATATAGACCAAAAGATTTATACTTGTATTTGAAGATGAATTAAAGCTTGTATTTTGTATTGTGAATCATCAGATTGACCATGACTGTATCTTAATCAAGCATAGGGAGAACTCATGCCCATTTCTTTCCAGAGGTTCTTGAAAGGCTTTTAAAGGTATTTTCAGCATTTTATGTGACCTTAAATACTCAGTTTAATTTACAAAAAAAACATTAATATATTAATTTAGTTTATAGTCATTGTTTGCCAGGTGAGCGATTCAGGCTCTTGAGAGCCTCTTGTTTGTCAAATTTTCAAAATTATTTCATTCAAAAATCTTCTCCTCTGAAACCGCTGGGCCGATTGGTTTGAAACTTAATACGAATGATCTATGACATGTCCTCTACAAACGATCCTCAATTTATTTTGATCTGACATAAAACATGGCTGTCGTAGCTAAAAATAGAATATAAGGGTGCATGTGTTGTTTTTGGCTTATAACTTAAAAACCGTTACAGATATCAAAAATCTGACATGGGGGTGAAATTGATCAGCATGACAAGATCTACCTAACCTGAAATTTTGAAGGAAATCCTAAAACCCATTTAGGATTTATTGCCCTTTTTTCGTCAATTTTTCAAAATTTAACAGTTTTTGTCATTTATCTCCAAAACTATTTGAGATAGAAGTGAAATGGAAATTAGAAAAATGTTTGCCATGTTGAGATCTACATACCCTGAAATTTTAAAGGAAATCCCAAAACCCATTTAGGAGTTGTTGCCCTTTTTTTGTAACGAACATTTAAGTCTCTTTTCTTGATATATTTTTCAAGATGATTTTTTTTATAGTTAATTCTCTCCTTAAAGCTCTTAAAACAGCAATATGTTTTAGCAATTTCTGTTGAATGATTCATGAAGAAACAAAAGAGGAAAATACTTATAAAAAATAATAAAAATCTGTTGTTATATAGGAAAATATACATAATATATATGTGTGTAATATTAGAAAATATTTGTCTTCTACAAACTTTGGGAATGGGAATGGGATTTGAATCGCATGACAATATCCCACGAGACAAAACCAGCAAAAACACTAATAACATCTCTGATTTGTTGTGCAGTTGTCCACAGCAAGCATCCGTTCACACCACACAAACACTTTAAATGACTCACATCTGAAATAAAAGTCACTTGCTGTTTTTTAAAAGGTAGAACATGTGAAAACAGATGTGATAATCCATATAACAGTAGTGTGACTTGTCAGTGTAATAGTGATTGTGTACAGAGTGATAACTGTTGTCCAGATTACCAGTGGAAGTGTGTAGATTGTAAGTATATTTATTGCATTTTTAAAAAAACTTCATACAAATTTCTGTGTTCATATTATTTGGTTCTGTGGTATTTTTACAGTGCTCAAACTGGGAAGGGGGAGGGGTACAGTAAAATCACCCTGGATTGTTTTCTTAGATATCAAGTCAACATGTGATTCAAAATTTATTAGTATAATCATTTAATACAGTACACTTAATATGGAAAATGATTTAATTGCTTTGTTGAAATTCCTTATACTGGCAGGTGTGTGTGTACTATCAGATCTGTGAAAATGTTTCACATATTACCGGATGATGAAGATGCTGACAATGTACATATTACAACATTAATGAGTTTTATTATGTATTGAGTCTTTAAAAGAACACATTTATCATATCATTATTTGTCTTTTATTCTTCTGTGTTTGTTATCAAGGTATTCACTTGAAAGGAAAAATTAGAATTATTAAGTATTTAGCTTTTTCTTTTTAGCTCACCTGGCTATGCCAGGGTGAGCTTTTGCCATCACTTTGCGTCCGGCGTCCGTCGTCCGTCGTCCGGCGTCCGGCGTCCGTCGTCCGGCGTCCGTCCGTCGTCCGTAAACTTTTCATTCAAAGATCTTCTCCTCTGAAACCACTGGGTCAATCCAAACCAAACTTGGTCACAATAGTCCTTGGGTGGCCCCCTTTCAAAATTGTGTCGCTCATGTTTATACCTCATCCAAGATGGCCGCCAGCGGGGATCATAATTTAACATTGGACCCTATGGGATAAAACATTCAAAGATCTTCTCCTCTGAAAGTACTAGGCCAATTGGAACCAAACTTAATCACATGAGTCCTTGGGTGGTACCCTTCAAAAGTGGTGTTGCTCACATCCGTATCCTATCCAAGATGGCCGCCAGCGGGGCCACAAGCGTTTCAAATTCTTTTGTCTTTACATTGCAACTCTTATACAAAGAAAGATAACTCTAACTCAAAATTTGGCATTAGTGAAATAAAAATTTCTAATGTCTGATGGAATATTTAATATATATCTGATTTTGATGGGTTTTAATTTCAGCAGTATATATAACCTAGATTATAGGGGGAACCCCTGCCCGATTTTTTTTTTGAAAGGTGGTCTGAAATTGTAATGGATAGCAGAAGTTTTGGTTCTCATAGAAACTAATTTCAGGTCTTATTTGGCTACAACGGTCTACTTTAAAAATTGTGTCTCTTGGGTCCGTAGCCAATCCAAGATGGCCACCAGAGGGGACCAAATTTTAACATTGGACCCTATGGTAAAACATTCAAAAATCTTATCATCAGATATAACTGGGCAATTGGAACTAAACTTGGTCATAATAAACCTTGGGTGGCCCTGTTTAAAAAATTGTGTTGCTTAGGGTTGTACTTAATCAAAAATGGGTGCCAGGGGGGACCATAGTTTAATATTTGACCTATGGGAAAAGTTTTAAATTCTTCTGCTGAGACTGGAAATACTTGGCCAATTGAAACCAAACTGGTCACCTTCAAAAATTGTGTGGCTTTGATCCGTACCTGATCCAAGCTGGATGCTAGCTGAGACCAAAGTTTAACTTATTGGACCAGTGTAACATGTCCAATATGCTTTTTGTTGTCTAAAATGACTATGCTTATTTTTTTAAAATATGTAATTACAGGTTTTAAAAATTTTTATGTTTTGTGCCTCTAAATAATATTAATGAGCATTTTAAATTTAAAAACTAAATATTTAAAATTGCTAGCATAACGGATCTATTAAATGTAAAATAAAAAAAAATGTAATTCTGTAAAGTTATATAATATTAAATGGTAAAAAGAGATAAATAAAATTAAATGTAGGTTTTTCATGGATTTTTATTTCATGGATATTTCTATATAACTATTTATTATTGAGAATAAATGCATAAAAGTATATATGATGTTAGGGTGTTTTCTTGTTTTGTCAAATTTTCAAAATTTTAACATTTTTGCATTTATCTCCAAAACTATTTGAGATAGAAGTGAAATATAAATTGAAAAATATTTGCCATGTTGAGATCTACCTATCCTGAAATTTTGAAGGGAATCCCAAATTCTATTTAGGAGTTATTGGTTTGTGTAATTTGAGGTCGGGTTCTGTTACATTTATTTAAGGTTCACCCTTATTCCTGGTCAATTTTATCAACTTCCTGCCAGGACTACCACCATCAGGGAACATATTTTAACATTAAACCTTATGAAAAATAAATCTTCAACAAATTTTCCCTGAACAATTGAACCAATTGCAACAAACTTGGTCAAATAATTCATTAATTGTCCAATGAAAACCAGACTACAGGTGAGCGATACAGGCTCTGGTGAGCCTCTTGTTTTAAAGGAGATTTCTTCTTTTTTAGCCACAATCAGCTGTGAAACTACAAATTGCAGTGGCCATGGGCAGTGTAGTTATAAAAATCATAAAAGATTTTGTACATGTGAGACAGGTAGGACAACAGTACAGAACAATTGTGCTAAATTTTTAGTTCGCCTAGCTTTTGTCATCATAAACTTTCTGAGCCAGTTGGGACCAGCCTTTTGTGGAATTGTCCTTGGGTGGTCCCCTTCAAAAATTGTGTTAAGCATCCCAAACTTCCCACCAACATTGTTACTTAAAATATAAAATAGTAAAAAGGAAGTATGAATTTAGTTTCGAAAATTTATTTAAAAATCTTCTTTTCTGAAATCGCTGAAATTGGAATTTACACAATGCATATAAAAAATTTATCTTTTTGTGATACAAGTGAGCAACCAGCAAAGTAGTGAAACAATTTCATAGTCTAACATTCTTCAGACGTCTGCCCTTTTTAGGTGCTTTGGAATGTCAGCTTATTCCAAATATAAAACTAGGGAATTTCTTTTCAGAATCTGCATATTTCAGTGGTTTACACCTTAAGGTTTATTTTCTATCAAGAAAACCTTTTACACTTCATTTTTGCGCGTCAAAAAAGTTAATAAAGAACAAGTGCTTTGGACTTTGAAAATTTTGTAAAAATCAGTTGTACAGACTTTTTTATCTCACCTGGCCCAAAGGGCCATGTGAGCTATTGTCATCACTTGGCGTTTGATGTCTGTCGTCGTCGGCATAAACTTTCCTTTAAAGATCTACTTGTCTGAAACCACTTGGCCAATTGGAACAAACCTTGGCAGCAATGGTCCCTAGGTGGTTCCCTTTCTGAATTATATCTGACTCGACCTGTCATCCAGGATAGCCACCAGAGCCATACATAGTTAAACATAGGATCCTATGGGAAATTTACTTAAAGATCTTCTTGTCTGAAACCACTTGGCCAATTGGAACAGAACTTGGCATCTATGGTCCTTAGTTGGTCCTCTTTTAGAATTATATCCGATGACCCTGATCCATATGAGATGGCTGCCAGACCGGAACTTAGTTTAACATAGGACCTAAAGGGAAAGTTGACTGAATGATCTTCTGGTTTGAAACCACTCTGCTGAGTCAGCCAATTGGAACTTGACAGCAATGTTCCAGGCTGCCAGTCAAGATGGACATAGTCCAGGTGAGCGATACAGCCTCCTGGGAGCCTCTAAATTCTAAAGTTAACGCCTTCAGGTATTGAGTTGATTTTTGGGATGAGTTACACATCAAGTTAACGTTCATTCCGCTCATCCGATTTTTGTCGAAATTACGGCCCTTTCACATTAGATTTTCACTTCTAAAAATGGGCTTCAAACTCTTTTTCAGGCAGGGCCATTTGTGTCGTTCCAACACATTTTTAGCTCACCTGGCCAAAGGCCATGTGAGCTATTGCCATCACTTGGCGTCCGTTGTCGTCGTCGTTCGTTGTCGTTAACAATTATACAAAACTCTTCTCCTCTGAAACTACTTGACTAATTAGAACCAAACTTGGTATGAATGTTCCTTGGGGTACCCTGCATAGAACTGGTGTGGGGATTTTTGATTCGTCGAAAAACATGGCCGCTGTTACTAAAAATAGAAAATAGGGGTCAAACAATAGTTTTTCGCAAATATCTCAAAAATCATTAGGTTATGGCAAATTCTGGCAGGTTGAAAGTGTTTAGCATGATGAGAGCTACCCGTGTGCTGATTTTCGTGAAAATCTGTCAACTGATGTTAGAGTTATTGCCCTTTTTTGACATTTTTGGCTTTTTTTTATGTTATTATTTCCAAAATCTTCTTCTCTGAAACTACTATTCAAAATCAAATGAAACTTGGTAAGATTGTTCCTTAGGGTATCCTGCAAAAAATCAATGCTTGAATTTTTGATTGGTCGAAAAAATGTCCGCCCTTACTAAAAATAGTACATAGGGGTCAAAATGCTGTTTTTTGCTTTTTTTTCCTGAATTATAGAAAGAAAATGAAGATGAAAGCTACTTTCAAGGTAAACATGGTATCCCGAGTTGAATGGTGATGATGAGATTTTTTGTATGGAGCATCTATGGAAGGTCCTTTAGGAAATTTGCATAAATCTTCCCAGTCTGTAAAACAAAATGGCCGTCATGAGCATTTACATGGTCGAAATTTAAAAGTTCTTCTCCTCTGAAACCGTAAAGCCAAATGAAATGATTTTTGGTATGGATGATCTATGGAAGGTCCTTTACAAAGTTTGCATAACTCATCATGGTCCGTGAAACAAAATGGCCGCCATGAGCATTTACATGTTCTGACTGGTTGAAATGTAAAACTTCTTCTCCTTTGAAACCGTAAAGCAAAATGAACTGATTTTTGGTATGGAGCATCTATGGAAGGTCCTTTACAAACTTTGCATAAATCTTTCTAGTCCGTGAAACAAAATTGCCACCAGAAACCTTTATATGTTCTGATCGGTCAAAATTTAAAACTTCTCCTCTGAAACTGTTTGGCCAATGGTCTTATACTTGGTATGAAGCATTTATAGAAGATTATTTACAAAGTTTCCAGAAATCAATCTAGTCTGTCAAATCAAAAGTTTGTGACTGCCAGGTGAGCGATACAGGCTCAGCCCACTGAGCCTTTTGTTTTATCACCTCACCAGCAAAATTGCGAGTGGATATAGTAATGGTACCGTCCAGCCGTCATTCTGTCCTTGCGTCCATAACACCCTTGTGAAAACTCTAGACTCAACATCTTTCAAGGAAATTTTACCAAACTTGGCACATACTTAGTCTTTATGAATATCTAGAATCTTAATGATTTTCAAGCTCCATGGTCAAGGTCACAGTGGAACGTAAATTCTTTACACTGGTCCATAACAGCCTTGTGAACACTCTAGACTCAACATCGTTCAAGAAATTTTGACCAAACTTAGTCCTTATAAATTTCTACAACCCTATTGATTTTCAAGGTCATATGTCAAAGGTCAAGGTCACAGTGGAAATTCTTTGCACCCTCTCATAACACCCTTGTGAACACACTAGACTCAACATCCTTAGAGGGATTTTGACCAACCTTGGCACATACTTAGTCCTTATGAATATCTAGAATCCTATTAATTTCCATAAATCCTATTGATTTTCAAGGTCACAGTGCAACTTATAAATTTTTTACACCCCATCTGTAACATCTTTGTGAACAATCTAGACTCTACATCCATCAAGGGAGTTTGATTAAACTTGGCACATACTTAGTCCTTATGAATATCTAGAACCCTATTGATTTTCAAGGTCATAGGTCAAAGGTCAAGGTCGCAATGGAACTTGTAAGTTTTTTACATCCTTGTACACACTCCAGAAGCAATATCCTTCAATGGATTTTGACCAAACTTGGTAGATGCTTAAATCCAACTACATGCCACTTAATCCTTAAGAAAATCTGTAGCACTATTGATTTTCAAGGTTAAAGATCAAGGTCACAGGATAACGATTGTTCGTAACATCCTTATGAACACTTTAGAATCAACAGCCTTCAATGGATGTTTACCCAACTTTATACAAAGTTTAAATATATAAAGATCTACAAGCCTAAAGATTTTGATGGGATGGTCATGAGTTCAGTGTTGAGAAGGTGAAATTATAATGCTACTGCCTATCTTTCCATAATATATCTTTTCAACATTCTAGGGTTAATATTTCCTCAGATGCATTTAAGCCATGATTTGCAAAAACTGAGGATAATGCATATCAGGATCTATCAGAATATTGTTTTTCCAGGTCGAAAATCACATGTAGAGAATATATTTATATATGTACAAATTTCAGCGTCAAATGTTTTCACAGCGAGGGGATGCCACTCTTCATGTTGCCTTTGTTTTTTTTTTTTGATCGGATTGATTTTTAGGGTTTGCCTTACCAAAACATGGAACTTTGCCATTTTTTATTTGCCTCAATGAAGTTAACTTAGGTTAAGTTTTACGTCTGAGTTCAGTTCTCTGATACCAAGGGACCTACAATCATATAACTAGGTGTCAGGGTGCATCTCTGGGAGTAAAACAGCCTCCCACCAAAATTCGGTCATTCTGACCTATTTATTGCATGTCATTGACCTAGGTAAAGTTTTACATCCAAGTTCAGTTTTTTACCTCACCTGGCCAAAGGCCATGGGAGCTTTTGTCATTACTTGGCATCCATCATCCGTCCGTCTGTAAACTTTTACATTTTCATCTTCTCCTCTGAAACCTCAGGATCTATTGAACTGAAACTTGGCCTGTAGCTTCTATGGAAGGTCCTTTACAAACTTTGCATAAATCACCCAGGTCCATGAAACAGATGGCCCCATGATCATGGTCGAAATTTAAAACTTCTTCTCCTCTGAAACCGTAAAGCCAGGGAGTAACTCCCACCAAAATAAGGTCACTCTGACCTACTTATCATGCTTCATTGACATAGATTAAGTTTTTCGTTCAGTTCAGTTCTCCGATACAAAACAATCTACAATCATATTACTTGGTGTGAGGACAGATCTCTGGGAGTAACACAGTCTCCTACTAAAATTAGGTCATTCTGACCTACTAATCCAATTTCATTGACTTAGTTTAAGTTCTATGTCCGAGTTAAGTTCTTCGATACCAAGCAACCTACAATGGTCCGTGTATCACTTAACAATTTAATATTTTAAAAAGTTTTCAAATTTTATATTTTTCAATTCTTAATCAAAGTTCTAAAATATCAAAAATTCAAAATTTTGAAAATTTTCAAATTTCACCAAATAATTAAAATTTGAAAATTCTAAAACTTGTATTAAAATTTAATATTTTACATTTTTAATCAAACTTTCAAAATATTAAACTGAATGTACAGTTCTGATAATTTCGCCGTTTGAAAATTTGAATTTTTAATTTTTTTATCAAAAATTAAGAATCTAAAATGGACCAAAAGGGTCATCCGCATCATTAGGCACCGACCATTTTATTCCTGAGGGGAGGGGAGGGGGCTGCCCCCCCCCCAAAAAAACAAAAATATGTCCAGCTTGGTCTGAATTTTTTTTATTTCCCGCTATTGAAAAAAAATATAAATTAAGCCTGAATATTGAACACAAAAAATATACTCAATGTCATAAATTCCCCCCAAAAAAGTAGTTGAACCTTCGAGTAGATCTAGAACATGTAGAAGGACGTTGAATAAAATTGTCAATTAACTATTAAATATTTTTCTTATATTTTTTTAAAGTCCTGCTGTATTTCCCTTTCGGCTTAACAGGGTGGTATTGGTCGGGAGCCTGATAGCAGGCGACTGAGGAAGACAAAATGTCGACGTCACAATTTTACATAAAGGTGTGTACTTGTCTCCTTCCCCTCTTTCCACCAGAATATTATAGTTCCGTAACAAAAAAAGCACTGGCTTCATAATAACTTAAAATTTGAGTTTTTTCTTTAAATGTGTCCGTGATAAGCACACGGAACTGTCCATTACTTCAATATATTATAATAATACTAAAATTTGAAGAAAAAATTCAATGTTGAGTTTTTTCCAATTTCTCAGAAACTGTAATAACTATAGCCACCGTATTTATTCTATTGATAGTTATTGGTGGGTATATGAAAGTTTGACACTTGTCTCTGGACCTTGACCTCAATTTCACCTATGAATGACTTGCATCCAAGTTTCGTAATTCCATTTTTCAGCAACTGTAATACCTAGACCCACCTTGGTCTATAGATAGTTCTTAGTGGGTACATGCCAGTTTGACCTCAATTTCATGCTTGAGTGACTTGTATTACATTTTCGAGATTATGTCCATATCTCATCAACTGTAATACCTACAATGTAGGCCCAGCATATTTGGTCTCTAGATACATTTTCATGATTTAGTCTATTTCTCAGCTACTGTATTAACTAGGCCCACAGTATTTGGTTGAAAGAAGTTCTTAGTGGGTATATATATAGATTCTCTTTCAGGTACGAGTGGGTTATGGAAATTTCTCCACCCAAGATAGTTAAATTTTCGATTTTCAACACGCGAGCCTTTAGCGAGCGTGTTAAAATCTAAAATTTAACTATTGAGGGTGAGAAATTCCATAACTCACAAGTAAATAGAAGGAGAATCTGTTTCTCCAATGATTTTCGACAAAAACCTCAAGAAAATGTCGTTGCCATGTGGTTTGTTTACATAGACGTCATTTCGGGACTTCTCTAGTTTATCGTTCCAATAACTTTATAAAAAAGGGCGGTTATTCCCACGTAGAAATATAATCACCGGGAACTGGTTAAAAATATTATGTATTTTTATCCCACCGATTAAACACGTCAAGAATAGGAGAAACCACTTTAACATCTGAAACCTTACCGTTGACCTCTATTTGATGCTTGAGTGTCTTGTTTTATGTTAAGGATAATTTCCATTTCTCAGCAACTGCAATATATAGAGCAACCATATTTGGTCTATAGATAGTCCCTGGTTGGTACATGGCTGTCTGAGACCTTCACCTGAATTTCATACTGGCTTGAGGCAAGGTTATAAAAAAAAAGTTAATTCAAGTTAATTGGTCATTTAATTAATGATTAATACATTTTATTATATTGAGTATGGTGAAATACCGAGATAATTCACCCAGTGAAATCGAAAGTCATATTTCACTCCAGGAAGTGACGTAACAATAGCCGTCGCCAACGACGTTGCTATACAATGGTCGACGCTTAATCATATAAAAACATAATCCCTTGCATTTCTCGTCAAAATGTCTGAATACATGGAATATTTCAATGTAATAAAGAGAATAACTAATCTTGAAATTTGAATACCAAAGTTCTACAAATCATGACCAAAAAACTCTAATAATTAATTTGTTGTATGGTAACTCGTTGTAGATTGTTAGGTATTCGCATTTCAAGATTAGTTATACTATAAGTATTGAAAAAAGTTATAAGTATTTTGTTGCTTCGCGTATGAGAAACAATTGTTTGACCAAGAACAAAAATAAACCCCCCCCCCCCCCCCCCCCCTCAATTTTCAAATAGTCGCTTCCTTATCTTTATATGATTATAAACTAAAAGTTAGAACTGTGATTCATTCATGTAGATGGAATTTGTGTTCACAAAGCCCATTCTTCAAATCTGCATTTTTTTTCAAAATTTAACCATAAAATTTCATTGTCTACCTTGAAATCGCACTATAAAAAAAATTGAAGGGAAGGGAGGGGGGGGGGGCTTGTTGAGTTTTGTTCTTGGTAAAACAATTGTTTCTCACAGGCGAAGCAACAAAATACTTATATCTTAACAAGTCACTCAAGCATGAAATAAAGGTCAAAGGTAAGGTTTCAGATGTTAAAGTGGTATATACCAATTAAGAACTTCTATCAACCAAATGCTGTGGGTCTAGTTAGTACGATAGCTGGGAAATAGACTAATTATGTCTCCCAAACGAAGTTTGGAGACATGTTGTTTTTGCTCAGTTCTTATTATTCTTATTAAGGTCTTTCCCACTACAGTGGAAAGACCTTACTGTATTTCTTCTGATTATTAAGGGCTTTCCCGTCTCCGGACGGAAAGTCCTTATTGTATTTCTTCTGTGTAATATTATTATTCTTTTTCTTCCGCCATTTCCTGACAAGTGAGTTCGCGACATATCGCTTTCATATTTTGTCTATGATATCGGTCATGAAAATGATTTGATGTGTTATGGGAATTATGTCGTAAACTTTGTCGTGACGGAGTTATCTTCCCCAACACCAAAAAGATTGTGTGTACTACTCCTCTGAAACCTTAAAAGATATCGCTTCAAAATCTTTTCTAAAGTCCTCAGTCAATCCATACGCAACTTTGTTGAATGTTAGCGGAAAGGATCTGATGACATCTTATGGGAGTTACCTCCCCTAAAATGATTCGTGTAAGTGATATACAAGTATATCTTAAAAACCAGAAGTGATACAGACCTAAAGTCTTCACCATAGACCCTCATGACCTTTCATCTTCAAAATAGAAATAAGGTCAAAGGTCAAGGTCACGTTCTATATTTTGACCTTTGCTTGTGTGCACTACTCCTCTGAAATGATAAAAGATACAGGAATGGTTGGGGGTGTAAAATGTCTGGCATCTAAAGACGCAACTTTGTTACATTTCCATGAAAAGGATCTGAGGTCATCTTATAAGAGTTATGTCCCATTGAAGCATTGGTAAATTAGTTTTTCGGGTAAAACTCAGTAACTTTATATGATAGAGGCATGGGGTCTTCAGTTTTGATCATCGGGGGATGTGACCTTGAGGATGACCTTAGACCAAAATGTCAAGGTCAACGTCCTAATTTTTGACCTTTCTATTATTAGAAGATATTTGAATGCTTTCTAATGAGAAAAGGACTCTGTTGAAAGGCAAATCATAGTCACGGTCACATGATTACAGGTCAAGGTCATTTAATGAAAAATACGTCTTAGATTTTAACCTTTTTTACCAATAGAGATATTGAAGTGGTTCTTCTTTAGAAATATTCAGCTTAGGAAGACAAATCAACGTGAACGTCAAAACAGCAAATGTCAAGGTCATTGAGTGAGAAAACGTCCTAGATTTTGACCTTTTTTATCGTTAACGATACAAAAGTGGTTCTGCTTCAGAGATGTTCATCATTTGGGGTTTAATCAATCTGAATGTCATGAGGTCGCATGTAAAGGTCATTTAACCTGGGAAAGCCCTCAATTGTTCTTTGAACAATTGAATCTTTTCATTATTATTATTATTATTAAGGTCTTTCCCACTACAGTGGAAAGACCTTACTGTATTTCTTCTGATTATTATTATTGTTCTTCTTTTCTGCCATCAATTGACGAAAAGTGTCTTGACATATCTTTTCGATACTTGGTACCATTATTTGGTCATACCGGTACTCGCCTTGACTGACCCTGTGAAACCGATCTATTTTTAGTAACGGAGTTATTTGCCCCAGACCAGAAAACCTTGTGCACAGATCTCCTCCTAAACCATAACCGGTATCAAAAATCTGAAGTGTGGAAAATGTCGCTGGACTCCTGGCAACATGTCATCACGCAAAAAAAAAAATTTCGATCAACTTCCTGGTTACGCGTTTTTGACTCGAAAAGTGTCGCGACTCGTCAAATTTTTTTCTTCAAAACGGTAAGTCCTAGAGACTTGGGACCTTCACCAATCATCCTGGATGACATATGTTGCATTCAAAAATGTCAAGGTCAAAGGTCAAATCTCAAGGTCAGAGGTCATGGTACACCTTGTTATCAGGTTAACTCAAAAACCATACAAAATTTAAGCAGACATGTAATGGGGAAAATACTTGTCTCATTTAGACCTTTATTTGATATGAAGGGTCGAACCCTGTACGACAAACGGTTTTCGAGTTATAGCCCTTAACGCGTTTCGGCTAAATGGTTTTTGGCCTATAATTTGAAAATGGTTCGAGATAACATAGTAAACATATGGGTTATTGGTGACCGTCAACTTATTCCCTTCAATTTAAAATCAAACTTGATTGGCTAATGGCGGCCATTTTCAAAATGGCCGACACCGTAAACAGTTTTTATGAAATAACACTTAAACCGTACAAAATTGAAGCGGACAATACATGGGAAAAATGTTCGTCATGTCGAAATCTACAAAAAATGTTCAGGTGCGAAAGCGCAAAACTTGTCGTTTTTGAGTTATCGCACTTGATTCGTATTTTGAAAATGATTTTTTGCTTATAACTTTTTAACCATAAAAGATGGTGAATGGAACATTGGGTTCATTTGAAAGAGAATTAAAAGACCTACAATTTGAGCCCAAACAGTGCATGATTCGGTTGATTGGTTTCAAAATGGCGGCCAAAAACATATCATAAACTGTGTTATTTACCAATAACTTTTAAACCGTTGCACATTATATAGTAAACATGTATACTTAAATGAATCAGTATGCAAAGACCTACAATTTGAGTCAAAGGTCATGGGTCAAGGTCATTCCCTAGCAACAAGGTAACGTTTATGAAAAGTCCATAGCAACCATATGTATTCTTAACCAACACTACCTTCTGAGTTTAGAATTAAGTTTTATAACCGGAAGTGACCTTCTGTCCATAGCAACCGACAAAGTCCTTAACAACCATACTTTTTCTGACACTAGGCCCCTTGATCTTTATTCTGGAACCTATATGATAACTATTGGCAACATTTTATCGTACACAAAATGACTCAATTGTCTTAAGTATTTGTATAGGGCACCATAACACTAACTAGATACGGGGAAAGACCTCACATTTGTTCTCTGAACAAATGACTTTTTAATTATTATTGTTCTTCTTTTCTGCCATCAATTGACGAAAAGTATCTTGACATATCTTTTCGATACTTGGTACCATTATTTGGTCATACCGGTACTCGCCTTGACCGACCCTGTGAAACCGATCTATTTTTAGTAACGGAGTTATCTGCCCCAGACCGGAAAACCTTGTGCACAGATCTCCTCCTAAACCATAACCGGTATCAAAAATCTGAAGTGTGGAAAATGTCGCTGGACTCCTGGCAACATGTCGTCACGCAAAAAAAAAAATTTCGATCAACTTCCTGGTTACGCGTTTTTGACTCGAAAAGTGTCGCGACTCGTCAAATTTTTTTCTTCAAAACGGTAAGTCCTAGAGACTTGGGACCTTCACCAATCATCCTGGATGACATATGTTGCATTCAAAAATCTCAAGGTCAGAGGCCATGGTACACCTTGTTATCAGGTTAACTCAAAAACCATACAAAATTTAAGCAGACATGTAATGGGGAAAATACTTGTCTAATTTAGACCTTTATTTCATATAAAGGGTCGAACCCTGTACGACAAACGGTTTTCGAGTTATAGCCCTTAACGCGTTTCGGCTAAATGGTTTTTGGCCTATAACTTGAAAATGGTTCGAGATAACATAGTAAACATATGGGTTATTGGTGACCGTCAACTTATTCCCTTCAATTTAAAATCAAACTTGATTGGCTAATGGCGGCCATTTTCAAAATGGCCGACACCGTAAACAGTTTTTATGAAATAACACTTAAACCGTACAAAATTGAAGCAGACAATACATGGGAAAAATGTTCGCCATGTCGAAATCTACAAAAAATGTTTCAGGTGCGAAAGCGCAAAACTTGTCGTTTTTGAGTTATCGCACTTGATTCGTATTTTGAAAATGATTTTTTGTTTATAACTTTTTAACCATAAAAGATGGTGAATGAAACATTGGGTTCATTTGAAAGAGAATTAAAAGACCTACAATTTGAGCCCAAACAGTGCATGATTCGGTTGATTGGTTTCAAAATGGCGGCCAAAAACATATCATAAACTGTGTTATTTACCAATAACTTTTAAACCGTTGCACATTATATAGTAAACATGTATACTTGAATGAATCAGTATGCAAAGACCTACAATTTGAGTCAAAGGTCAAAGGTCATGGGTCAAGGTCATTCCCTAGCAACAAGGTAACGTTTATGAAAAGTCCATAGCAACCATATGTATTCTTAACCAACACTACCTTCTGAGTTTAGAATTAAGTTTTATAACCGGAAGTGACCTTCTGTCCATAGCAACCGACAAAGTCCTTAACAACCATACTTTTTCTGACACTAGGCCCCTTGATCTTTATTCTGGCACCTATATGATAACTATTGGCAACATTTTATCGTAAACAAAATGACTCAATTGTCTTAAGTATTTGTATAGGACACCATAACACTAACTAGAGACGGGGAAAGACCTCACATTTGTTCTCTGAACAAATGACTTTTTAATTATTATTATTCTTATTATTATTATTATTCTTATTAAGGGCTTTCCCGTCTCCGGACGGAAAGTCCTTATTGTATTTCTTCTGTTTAATTAAGGGCTTTCCCGTCTCCGGACGGAAAGTCCTTATTGTATTTCTTCTGTTTAATATTATTAAGGGCTTTCCCGTCTCCGGACGGAAAGTCCTTATTGTATTTCTTCTGTTTAATATTATTATTATTAGGTCTTTCCACTTTCCGTGGAAAGACCTTTTGCTTTTGTTCTGATTATTTTTTTTTTTTTTTTTTTTTTTTTTTTTCTTCTGCCGTCTAGGATGTTTTTTTGTTACTTGACATATCGAAAAGATTTTTGGCCCATGATTGCGTACAGTGATTACGATTTCACCATTGACCCTGTGTAACCGAACACCTTTTTTTATAGGAGTTATCTCCCCGCCCCCTTCTTTTCTTGTTATCTTTATTTCTCTGTAACCGTAAAAGATATCGACCTAAAATCTTTTGCAATATCTTCAGTGTATCTGTGCGCAACTTTGTTCCATTTGGTTGGAAAGGATCTGACGACATTTCATAGGAGTTATTTCCCTTCAAACGACTTTCACTTTTGGTGTATCATACAAATTGTTATTTAGAGTTGAGATATCAACATGAAACTTTGTATTTAGGGTCCATGACCCCTAACAAGTAAAATGAGGTCAAGGTCAAAGGTCAAGGTCAAGTTCTAAATTTTGACTTTTGCTTGTTATCGCTTCTCCTCTGAAACGGTAAAAGATAGCTGATAAAATGTAATGGAGAAAATGTTAAGGACGTTGAGACCTAGCTTTGTTACATTTGCATAAAAGTTGTATGACGTCATTTTATAGGCGTAATTGCCGTTAGAACGTTTAAATTTGCGGTTTTTCGTTTATTTCTCAACAATGGTACATGATAAAGGCATGGGGTCTTTTGTTTTGACATCAAGGATTGATAACCTTCAAATTGGCGTCAAGGTCAAAGGTCAAGGTCAAGTTCTAAATTTTGACTTTTGCTTGTTATCGCTTCTCCTCTGAAACGGTAAAAGATAGCTGATAAAATGTAATAGAGAAAATGTTAAGGACGTTGAGACCTAGCTTTGTTACATTTGCGAAAAAGTTGTATGACGTCATTTTATAGGCGTAATTGCCCCTAGAACGTTTAAATTTTCGGTTTTTCGTTTATTTCTTAACAATGGTACATAATAAAGGCATGGGGTCTTTTGTTTTAACATTAGGGATTGATGACCTTCAAATTGGCATCAAGGTCAAAGGTCAAGGTCAAGTTCTATTTTTTGACATTTGCTTGTTATCACTACTCCTCTGAAATGGTTGTAGATAGCCAAGGAAATGTAATGGTGGAAATGTTTAGGACACTGATGCGCAACTTTGTTACATTTGAGTTAAAGTTGTATGACGTCATCTTTTGAGAGTAATTGCGCCTAGAACGTTCAAACTTAAGGTTTTTCGTTTATAACTTGACAATGGTACATAATAATGGCATGGGGTCTTCTACAATGACCTCAGCGACCAATGACCTTGAAATAGGTCACAAGGTCAAAGGTCAAGGTCATGACCTATATTACGTATTTTGCATTTTTTCACACTTTATAAGGTTTTTTTTTCCAGATTTTTAAAGCAGTTACATTTTAAACCTCATTTTTGTTATCAACAAATCTGCAATTGAGGTGGAAAGACCTTCAATTGTTCTCTGAAGAATTGGTTTTTAATTAGGTCTTTCCACTTTCCGTGGAAAGACCTTTTGCTTTTGTTCTGATTTTTTTTTTTTTTTTTTTTTTTCTTCTGCCGTCTAGGATGTTTTTTTGTTACTTGACATATCGAAAGGATTTTTGGCCCATGATATCGTACAGTGATTGCGATTTCACCATTGACCCTGTGTAACCGAACACTTTTTTTTATAGGAGTTATCTCCCCGCGTCCTCCTTTTCTTTTTATCGCTATATCTCTAAAACCGTAAAAGATATCGACCCAAAATTTTTTGTAATGTCTTCAGTGTATCTGTGCGCAACTTTGTTCAATTTGGTCGGAAAGGATCTGACGACATTTCATAGGAGTTATTTCCCTTCAAACAACTTTCACTTTTGATGTATCATACAAATTGT
Source organism: Mytilisepta virgata (assembly GCA_028015205.1). NCBI lineage: Eukaryota > Metazoa > Mollusca > Bivalvia > Mytilida > Mytilidae > Mytilisepta > Mytilisepta virgata. The sequence goes on from CM051521.1 coordinate 77,876,437, forward strand.
TATTTAGAGTTGAGGTATCAACATGAAACTTTGTATTTAGGGTCCATGACCCCTAATAAGTAAAATGAGGTCAAGGTCAAAGGTCAAGGTCAAGTTCTAAATTTTGACTTTTGCTTGTTATCGCTTCTCCTCTGAAACGGTAAAAGATAGCTGATAAAATGTAATGGAGAAAATGTTAAGGACGTTGAGACCTAGATTTGTTACATTTGCATAAAAGTTGTATGACGTCATTTTATAGGCGTAATTGCCGTTAGAACGTTTAAATTTGCGGTTTTTCGTTTATTTCTCAACAATGGTACATGATAAAGGCATGGGGTCTTTTGTTTTGACATCAAGGATTGATAACCTTCAAATTGGCATCAAGGTCAAAGGTCAAGGTCAAGTTCTAAATTTTGACTTTTGCTTGTTATCGCTTCTCCTCTGAAACGGTAAAAGATAGCTAATAAAATGTAAAGGAGAAAATGTTCAGGACGTTGAGACCTAGCTTTGTTACATTTGAGAAAAAGTTGTATGACGTCATTTTATAGGCGTAATTGCCCCTAGAACGTTTAAATTTTTTTTTTTCGTTTATTTCTCAACAATGGTACATGATAAAGGCATGGGGTTTTTTGTTTTAACATCAGGGATTGATAACCTTCAAATTGCCATCAAGGTCAAAGGTCAAGGTCAAGTTCTATTATTTGACATTTGCTTGTTATCGCTTCTCCTCTGAAACGGTAAAAGATAGCTGATAAAATGTAATGGAGAAAATGTTAAGGACGTTGAGACCTAGCTTTGTTACATTTGCGAAAAAGTTGTATGACGTCATTTTATAGGCGTAATTGCCCCTAGAACGTTTAAATTTTCGTTTTTCGTTTATTTCTCAACAATGGTACATGATAAAGGCATGGGGTTTTTTGTTTTAACATCAGGGATTGATAACCTTCAAATTGGCATCAAGGTCAAAGGTCAAGGTCAAGTTCTATTATTTGACATTTGCTTGTTATCACTACTCCTCTGAAATGGTTGTGGATAGCCAAGGAAATGTAATGGTGGAAATGTTTAGGACATTGATGCGCAACTTTGTTACATTTGAGTTCAAGTTGTATGATGTCATCTTTTGAGAGTAATTGCGCCTAGAACGTTTAAACTTAAGGTTTTTCGTTTATAACTTGACAATGGTATATAATAATGGCATGGGGTCTTCTAAAATGACCTCAACGACCAATGACCTTGAAAAAGGTCACAAGGTCAAAGGTCAAGGTCATGACCGATATTACGTATTTTGCATTTTTTCACACTTTATAAGTTTTTTCAGATTTTTAAAGAAATTAAAGGTATTAAAAGCGTGAAATTCAGGCACTACTTTTGATGACGTCATTTCTGGCAACGTTATTATTTCTGTAGACGTTTTTAGACGTTTTGGATATATTGGAATGTTAATTAATGTGACAATGTTACAACCCATGAAAACGTCTAGAATTGTCAATTTATAAGGTCACATTAATGAAGTTTTTGATGTTTATAGTGCAAAACAGTATAATTCATCACAAACATTTAGTTAACCAGAAATAAACATTTTTCTTAGTTATTGAAACTAGCAGTCCATATATTTTTTTAACAATTGTGAAATTACCTATCATATCAAACCAGAAGTGATATTTGTAATACGGGAAGTAGCATAATACCTCCCTTATTTCAGTACATAGAACCATATATCCTTGAAATCACTGAAAGTTTAGCTATGCTCTAAAACCAACAATTACATTTTAAACCTCATTTTTTTTTATCAACAAATCTGCAATTGAGGTGGAAAGACCTTCAATTGTTCTCTGAACAATTGGTTTTTAATTAGGTCTTTCCACTTTCCGTGGAAAGACCTTTTGCTTTTGTTCTGATTATTTTTTTTTTTTTTTTTTTTTTTTTTTTTTTTTCTTCTGCCGTCTAGGATGTTTTTTTGTTACTTGACATATCGAAAGGATTTTTGGCCCATGATTGCGTACAGTGATTACGATTTCACCATTGACCCTGTGTAACCGAACACCTTTTTTTATAAGAGTTATCTCCCCGCCCCCTTCTTTTCTTGTTATCTTTATTTCTCTGTAACCGTAAAAGATATCGACCTAAAATCTTTTGCAATATCTTCAGTGTATCTGTGCGCAACTTTGTTCCATTGGTCGGAAAGGATCTGACGACATTTCATAGGAGTTATTTCCCTTCAAACGACTTTCACTTTTGGTGTATCATACAAATTGTTATTTAGAGTTGAGATATCAACATGAAACTTTGTATGTAGGGTCCATGACCCCTAACAAGTAAAATGAGATCAAGGTCTAAGGTCAAGGTCAAGTTCTAAATTTTGACTTTTGCTTGTTATCGCTTCTCCTCTGAAACGATAAAAGATAGCTGATAAAATGTAATGGAGAAAATGTTAAAGACGTTGAGACCTAGCTTTGTTACATTTGCATAAAAGTTGTATGACGTCATTTTATAGGCGTAATTGCCGTTAGAACGTTTAAATTTGCGGTTTTTCGTTTATTTTTCAACAATGGTACATGATAAAGGCATGGTGTCTTTTGTTCTGACATCAAGGATTGATAACCTTCAAATTGGCGTCAAGGTCAAAGGTCAAGGTCAAGTTCTAAATTTTGACTTTTGCTTGTTATCGCTTCTCCTCTGAAACGGTAAAAGATAGCTGATAAAATGTAATAGAGAAAATGTTAAGGACGTTGAGACCTAGCTTTGTTACATTTGCGAAAAAGTTGTATGACGTCATTTTATAGGCGTAATTGCCCCTAGAACGTTTAAATTTTCGGTTTTTCGTTTATTTCTTAACAATGGTACATAATAAAGGCATGGGGTCTTTTGTTTTAACATTAGGGATTGATGACCTTCAAATTGGCATCAAGGTCAAAGGTCAAGGTCAAGTTCTATTTTTTGACATTTGCTTGTTATCACTACTCCTCTGAAATGGTTGTAGATAGCCAAGGAAATGTAATGGTGGAAATGTTTAGGACACTGATGCGCAACTTTGTTACATAAAGTTGTATGACGTCATCTTTTGAGAGTAATTGCGCCTAGAACGTTCAAACTTAAGGTTTTTCGTTTATAACTTGACAATGGTACATAATAATGGCATGGGGTCTTCTACAATGACCACAGCGACCAATGACCTTGAAATAGGTCACAAGGTCAAAGGTCAAGGTCATGACCTATATTACGTATTTTGCATTTTTTCACACTTTATAAGGTTTTTTTTCCAGATTTTTAAAGCAGTTACATTTTAAACCTCATTTTTGTTATCAACAAATCTGCAATTGAGGTGGAAAGACCTTCAATTGTTCTCTGAAGAATTGGTTTTTAATTATTATTATTATTCTTTTTCTTCCGCCATTTCCTGACAAGTGAGTTCGCGACATATCGCTTTCATATTTTGTCTATGATATCGGTCATGAAAATGATTTGATGTGTTATGGGAATTATGTCGTAAACTTTGTCGTTACGGAGTTATCTTCCCCAACACCAAAAAGATTGTGTGTACTACTCCTCTGAAACCTTAAAAGATATCGCTTCAAAATCTTTTCTAAAGTCCTCAGTCAATCCATACGCAACTTTGTTGAATGTTAGCGGAAAGGATCTGACGACATCTTATGGGAGTTACCTCCCCTAAAATGATTCGTGTAAGTGATATACAAGTATATCTTAAAAACCAGAAGTGATACAGACCTAAAGTCTTCACCATAGACCCTCATGACCTTTCATCTTCAAAATAGAAATAAGGTCAAAGGTCAAGGTCACGTTCTATATTTTGACCTTTGCTTGTGTGCACTACTCCTCTGAAATGATAAAAGATACAGGAATGGTTGGGGGTGTAAAATGTCTGGCATCTAAAGACGCAACTTTGTTACATTTCCATGAAAAGGATCTGAGGTCATCTTATAAGAGTTATGTCCCATTGAAGCATAGGTAAATTAGTTTTTCGGGTAAAACTCAGTAACTTTATATGATAGAGGCATGGGGTCTTCAGTTTTGATCATCGGGGGATGTGACCTTGAGGATGACCTTAGACCAAAATGTCAAGGTCAACGTCCTAATTTTTGACCTTTCTATTATTAGAAGATATTTGAATGCTTTCTAATGAGAAAAAGACTCTGTTGAAAGGCAAATCATAGTCACGGTCACATGATTACAGGTCAAGGTCATTTAATGAAAAATACGTCCCAGATTTTAACCTTTCTTACAAAAAGAGATATTGAAGTTGGTCTTCTTCAGAGATATTCAGCTTTGGACTGCAAGTCGACATGAAAGGCAAGGAATCATGTGTCAAGGTCATTGAGCCAGAAAGCGTCCTATATTTTGACCTTTTTTATCGTTAACGATACAAAAGTGGTTCTGCTTCAGAGATGTTCATCATTTGGGGTTTAATCAATCTGAATGTCATGAGGTCGCATGTAAAGGTCATTTAACCTGGGAAAGCCCTCAATTGTTCTTTGAACAATTGGATCTTTTCATTAAGGGCTTTCCCGTCTCCGGACGGAAAGTCCTTATTGTATTTCTTCTGTTTAATATTATTATTAAGGGCTTTCCCGTCTCCGGACGGAAAGTCCTTATTGTATTTCTTCTGTTTAATATTATTATTATTATTCTTTTTCTTCCGCCATTTCCTGACAAGTGAGTTCGCGACATATCGCTTTCATATTTTGTCTATGATATCGGTCATGAAAATGATTTGATGTGTTATGGGAATTATGTCGTAAACTTTGTCGTTACGGAGTTATCTTCCCCAACACCAAAAAGATTGTGTGTACTACTCCTCTGAAACCTTAAAAGATATCGCTTCAAAATCTTTTCTAAAGTCCTCAGTCAATCCATACGCAACTTTGTTGAATGTTAGCGGAAAGGATCTGACGACATCTTATGGGAGTTACCTCCCCTAAAATGATTCGTGTAAGTGATATACAAGTATATCTTAAAAACCAGAAGTGATACAGACCTAAAGTCTTCACCATAGACCCTCATGACCTTTCATCTTCAAAATAGAAATAAGGTCAAAGGTCAAGGTCACGTTCTATATTTTGACCTTTGCTTGTGTGCACTACTCCTCTGAAATGATAAAAGATACAGGAATGGTTGGGGGTGTAAAATGTCTGGCATCTAAAGACGCAACTTTGTTACATTTCCATGAAAAGGATCTGAGGTCATCTTATAAGAGTTATGTCCCATTGAAGCATTGGTAAATTAGTTTTTCGGGTAAAACTCAGTAACTTTATATGATAGAGGCATGGGGTCTTCAGTTTTGATCATCGGGGGATGTGACCTTGAGGATGACCTTAGACAAAAATGTCAAGGTCAACGTCCTAATTTTTGACCTTTCTATTATTAGAAGATATTTGAATGCTTTCTAATGAGAAAAGGACTCTGTTGAAAGGCAAATCATAGTCACGGTCACATGATTACAGGTCAAGGTCATTTAATGAAAAATACGTCTTAGATTTTAACCTTTTTTACCAATAGAGGTATTGAAGTGGTTCTTCTTTAGAAATGTTCAGCTTAGGAAGACAAATCAACGTGAACGTCAAAACAGCAAATGTCAAGGTCATTGAGTGAGAAAACGTCCTAGATTTTGACCTTTTTTATCGTTAACGATACAAAAGTGGTTCTGCTTCAGAGATGTTCATCATTTGGGGTTTAATCAATCTGAATGTCATGAGGTCGCATGTAAAGGTCATTTAACCTGGGAAAGCCCTCAATTGTTCTTTGAACAATTGGATCTTTTCATTATTATTATTATTATTCTTTTTCTTCCGCCATTTCCTGACAAGTGAGTTCGCGACATATCGCTTTCATATTTTGTCTATGATATCGGTCATGAAAATGATTTGATGTGTTATGGGAATTATGTTGTAAACTTTGTCGTTACGGAGTTATCTTCCCCAACACCAAAAAGATTGTGTTTACTACTCCTCTGAAACCTTAAAAGATATCGCTTCAAAATCTTTTCTAAAGTCCTCAGTCAATCCATACGCAACTTTGTTGAATGTTAGCGGAAAGGATCTGACGACATCTTATGGGAATTACCTCCCCTAAAATGATTCGTGTAAGTGATATACAAGTATATCTTAAAAACCAGAAGTGATACAGACCTAAAGTCTTCACCATAGACCCTCATGACCTTTCATCTTCAAAATAGAAATAAGGTCAAAGGTCAAGGTCACGTTCTATATTTTGACCTTTGCTTGTGTGCACTACTCCTCTGACATGATAAAAGATACAGGAATGGTTGGGGGTGTAAAATGTCTGGCATCTAAAGACGCAACTTTGTTACATTTCCATGAAAAGGATCTGAGGTCATCTTATAAGAGTTATGTCCCATTGAAGCATTGGTAAATTAGTTTTTCGGGTAAAACTCAGTAACTTTATATGATAGAGGCATGGGGTCTTCAGTTTTGATCATCGGGGGATGTGACCTTGAGGATGACCTTAGACAAAAATGTCAAGGTCAACGTCCTAATTTTTGACCTTTCTATTATTAGAAGATATTTGAATGCTTTCTAATGAGAAAAGGACTCTGTTGAAAGGCAAATCATAGTCACGGTCACATGATTACAGGTCAAGGTCATTTAATGAAAAATACGTCTTAGATTTTAACCTTTTTTACCAATAGAGGTATTGAAGTGGTTCTTCTTTAGAAATATTCAGCTTAGGAAGACAAATCAACGTGAACGTCAAAACAGCAAATGTCAAGGTCATTGAGTGAGAAAACGTCCTAGATTTTGACCTTTTTTATCGTTAACGATACAAAAGTGGTTCTGCTTCAGAGATGTTCATCATTTGGGGTTTAATCAATCTGAATGTCATGAGGTCGCATGTAAAGGTCATTTAACCTGGGAAAGCCCTCAATTGTTCTTTGAACAATTGGATCTTTTCATTATTATTATTATTCTTTTTCTTCCGCCATTTCCTGACAAGTGAGTTCGCGACATATCGCTTTCATATTTTGTCTATGATATCGGTCATGAAAATGATTTGATGTGTTATGGGAATTATGTCGTAAACTTTGTCGTTACGGAGTTATCTTCCCCAACACCAAAAAGATTGTGTGTACTACTCCTCTGAAACCTTAAAAGATATCGCTTCAAAATCTTTTCTAAAGTCCTCAGTCAATCCATACGCAACTTTGTTGAATGTTAGCGGAAAGGATCTGACGACATCTTATGGGAGTTACCTCCCCTAAAATGATTCGTGTAAGTGATATACAAGTATATCTTAAAAACCAGAAGTGATACAGACCTAAAGTCTTCACCATAGACCCTCATGACCTTTCATCTTCAAAATAGAAATAAGGTCAAAGGTCAAGGTCACGTTCTATATTTTGACCTTTGCTTGTGTGCACTACTCCTCTGAAATGATAAAAGATACAGGAATGGTTGGGGGTGTAAAATGTCTGGCATCTAAAGACGCAACTTTGTTACATTTCCATGAAAAGGATCTGAGGTCATCTTATAAGAGTTATGTCCCATTGAAGCATTGGTAAATTAGTTTTTCGGGTAAAACTCAGTAACTTTATATGATAGAGGCATGGGGTCTTCAGTTTTGATCATCGGGGGATGTGACCTTGAGGATGACCTTAGACCAAAATGTCAAGGTCAACGTCCTAATTTTTGACCTTTCTATTATTAGAAGATATTTGAATGCTTTCTAATGAGAAAAGGACTCTGTTGAAAGGCAAATCATAGTCACGGTCACATGATTACAGGTCAAGGTCATTTAATGAAAAATACATCTTAGATTTTAACCTTTTTTACCAATAGAGATATTGAAGTGGTTCTTCTTTAGAAAAATTCAGCTTAGGAAGACAAATCAACTTGAACGTCAAAACAGCAAATTTCAAGGTCATTGAGTGAGAAAACGTCCTAGATTTTGACCTTTTTTATCTTTAAAGATAATAAGATTACAGTTCAAGGTCATTAAATGAAAAATAAGTCACAGATTTCAACTTTTTTACCAAAAGAGATATTGAAGTGGTTCTTCTTCAGAGATATTCAGCTTCGGAAGGCAAATCAACGTAAAAGACAAGATATCATATGTCAAGATCAATGAGTGAGAAAACTTCCTAGATTTTAACCTTTTTTACCAAAACAGATATTGAAGTGGTTCTTTTATCAAGATATCATATGTCAAGGCCATTGAGTAAGAATTCGTCCTAGATTTTCCCCTGTTTTATCTTAAAAGATACAGAAGTATAGAGGTGCAAATTTATTACATTACATGAAAAGGATTTGAGTTCATCTTATAGGAGGTATTCACACTGAAGTATTGGAAAATTGTTTTTTCGGATATAACTCAGCACCTATATATGATAGAAGCATGGGTCTTCAGTTTTGATCTTCTGGGAATGTGACCTTGAGAATGAACATAGGTCAAGAGGTCAAGGGTAATATCCTAATTTTTGGCCTTCCTACTTTTAAAAAGACATTTAAATGATTTCTGATGAATAATGTACTTTGTTAAAAGGCAAAGCCAAAGCAGATTACAGGTCAAGGTAACCTAATGAAAAATGCGTCCTACATTTGAACCTTTTTTCATTTGATCAATCATGAATTATCTCAAAACTGGTCAAGATCCCCACCCTAAAATCATCCCTACATTCACTCATCATGACAAGACGAATTCTTGAAAGAGATATTGAAGTAGTTCTTCTTCAAAGATATTCAGCTTTGGAAGGCAAGTCAACATGAAAGGCAAGCAATCATATGTCGAGGTTTAATCAATCTGAATGTCATGAGGTCGCATGTAAAGGTCATTTAACCTGGGAAAGCCCTCAATTGTTCTTTGAACAATTGGATCTTTTCATTATTATTATTTTTCTTCTTTCCGGGCGCGTTTTTTCGAACACTTGTGTGCACCGTTTCTCATAAACCAATAGACGGAATCGCTTGATATCATACGACTTGCTAGGCCCATATTCCTAGATGCGCCTCCCGAAAAAAAATTTTCAATCTGTGGGAGGGAACATATATTTTGGGGGTCTCAAAAGGGGGTGGGGTTTTGCAAAATTTTACTATAGAAGTCTATGGGAAAAGTGATATAACTTGATCATTTGTGATCTTAACTTGGAAATACTACCTGTTACCTTGAATATTTAAGTTTTTATACCCCGCCACATGAAGTGGCGAGGTATTATGTTATACCCTCCATTTCGTTGTCTTAGGGGGGGTCATGCCCCACCCCCTCAAATAACAAAATACTTAATATTTTGAAAACCATTGTGATCCCCACCCTTTAACCATATATATAATTACTCCTTATGATAAGACAAATCATTTGGTACCATAGGGGGGTCTGCGGGGGGTCATGCCCCACCCCCTCAAATGATAAAATACTAAATATTCTGAAAACCATTGAGATCCCCAACCAATAACCATATATATTATTACTCCTTATGATAAGACGAATCATTTGGTACCATAGGGGGTCTGAGGGGGGGTCATGCCCCACCCCCTCAAATGACAAAATACTTATTATTCTGAAAACCATTGAGATCCCCACCCTATAACCATATATATTATTACTCCTTATGATAAGACGAATCATTTGGTACCATAGGGGGTATGAGGGGGGGTCATGCCCCACCCCCTTAAATGACAAAATACTTATTATTCTGAAAACCATTGAGATCCCCACCCTATAACCATATATATTATTACTCCTTATGATAAGACGAATCATTTGGTACCATAGGGGGTCTGAGGGGGGGGGGGTCATGCCCCACCCCCTTAAATGATAAAATACTTAATATTTTGAAAACCATTGTAATCCCCACCCTATAACCATATATATTATTACTCCTTATGATAAGACAAATCATTTGGTACCATAGGGGGGTCTGAGGGGGGTCATGCCCCACCCCCTCAAATGATAAAATACTACCCTGGTGAAAATTTGCATTGGAATTCCATTGGGATTCCAGTGGAATCCCAGTGAAAATTCCACTGTATTCCACCAGGCAATTTGGTCTGGAATCCCACTCGTATTTCAGTGGAATTCCAGTGGAATCTTAATCATATTCCAATGGAATCCCATCGAAGTACTAGCGGAATCCTGATGAATCCCATTGGAAGTTCAGTGGGATTTAATTGGAATTTCAGTGGGATTCCAGACCAAATTGCCCAGTGGAATCCCAATAATATTCCACTGGAAGTCCAATGAAATTTCACTGGAATCCTAATCCCATTGAAATTCCCTTTGCCAAATGAATTTTACCAGTGTCATGCATTCATGCAGTATATGTATTTTTTAAATATGTAAAGCAAGGTATACCTAAATTGATATTGGAACTGATAATTATCAGTGGAAAATTTTGCACTTTGAAATGAACAAAACAAAACAAACTTGCAACAGATGTAACACAATCTATTATCTAAATGAAGAATTATTTATAACTCCATAGTATCTGACATTTAATGTCTTAAGTCACAGATCACATATCTTTGGATTTGTTTTTTTCCATTTTTCATCCTAAGAAACTTGTCATTCATTACTACCACCAGCTTTGCCTATATACCTTCCTTTTCCTGGTGGAATATGTTAAATATGTAGCCTAAAATAAAGAAATAATAATTGTAAATATATTTGCAGCTTTCAAGCACTTATTGTAGGCCAAATGATTTAGTTCTAATTGTACAAATTATTTAGTATATAAAATAAAGACTGTGCATATCATATCTATAAATTAAAATCCACATAATATATACAGCCCACCTGAGCTGGGCTATGCCGAGAGCAGCATGATTTGATCAAAACCTTTCATTTCTTTGAAAATAGTATGCCAAAAAAGTAAGATATTCCCATCAAAATCACCATTATTTAGTACTTAAAGGCAAAATGTAATGCAAAGCATTCAATGAAGGGCAAGCTAGTTTGTTGCAATTTTAAGATGACCTATTTGCATGAAACAAATTTCTTCATTTTGTAGTACCGTATTTTACGGTGTTTAGGTCGATAGGCCGTATAGGTCGAATTGCTCTTTTTGGGGTAAAAGTTGGGATTCAGTATCAGATAGGTCGAGGCGTCGTATAGGTCGATCGGAGATGAACGACTTCTAGACACAGAAAAACATCGGTAAGTATGGGTAAGTATTAGCTCAGTAACTCTGTATCCATTTTTTTAGACAAACAATAAGTTTCTGAAATAGAAAACCTTGACAACAAATGTAAAATTTGACTTTCCACTCGATTGACATGTGTTTACTCGCCATGTTTTTTCAAACCGGTGAATCATTGCGCAGGTGTGAATAAGAGTTATTGTTATTACAGATTTCATTGGGTATTCAATGAACAGTTGTCTTTAGTGATTAAAAATATTATTATTCTCACATTTCTGAAACTACATTTATTTATAAAAAAAATGCATAAATTATGTTTCCATCCCAATAAAAAACGTATTTTATTCATAGTTGTCCCGAATATTTTTTTTTTTATTGTTACATGATGCAGTTCCTCCTTGACAAAATCGTAAAAATAAACAACACAAATTCATGTTAAATATATTTTATTTGACTTAATTACATTGTTAATATAAACGGCAGCCATCCCAGCAGTACCATTGCTCCAAAAATCTTTGCCAGCAAGCTCTACAAAAAACAAATCAAATTCTGTGACTATTTTTCTTGCCGGTGGGTATTTTTCCCCAAGACAATTTTCGATTTTGGACACAGATAGGTCGAAACGCCGTATAGGTCGACCAAACAATTTTCTGGGAAAAAAATATCGACCTAAACACCGTAAAATACGGTATACATGTATTTCTATTATCAAGTATAATTACATGAATCCCACACACACACAGTTATCAACCGAAAATGAAGCGTCTACAGATGCAAATGCCAACATCAATGACTACGCCGTACCATAATAAGACCCCAAAAACTTTTTAGTCGTATAAAAAGACTTAATTATACATAGCCTGTGTCTATAGACAATAGTGATATCAAATATTTTGACTGTGTACGGCTTGAAAATATTAATAAGCTTTACAAAGTAGAAAAATGTTCAGATTTGAGGTCGTCGATCTATACAAATAAATATGTCCCGGTATGAACAAATTTGGTACTAAAGGACCCCTTATTTAATACTTGTATATACATACCTTGTACTTTTCCTTTTCTCTCTTGATTGCCTTATAGCAATTGGTCTTGGACCAGCTATTTGGGCCTTTAACCAGCTTCTATCATCTAAATAAAAATAATTAAATGCATATGATTATGTTCAATCTGTCATTCTTGAAGATTACAGGTGATCAGTTTTTACTAATTTTTTTTAATTTAAAATAGCAACAGTTTATCTAGAAATTTAGCATGGTTCCTGCTAGTTTTGCTCTCATTACATGTTAACGCTGGATCAGTTCGTGAGTCGTTTCACTCCGATAAATAATGGTCAATCAAAATAACTAAAGGTGTTGACAACTATGATTAACATCATTGATGTTTGTGTAACCTTTGTTCTTTATAATTAAATGCACAATATACGCATCTTGTTAATTTTAAATTAGAAATTTAATAATTAAAAGCATACATGTAATATAAAAAATGAATTTAACCATTTAAATTCATATATTCGATATTAATTAAGGATTATTATTTGAGGCCTAAACAAAAAAGTTGTTTGGTTCGGGTTTCCCGACCCTACCTACAAAAACCGCCGACCCTAATTTTTTTTTTCAGCATTGAATAAAAAAAAAAGAAATGTACTTCGATTTGTAAAGGAACTGACCATTGTTCATGAACTTTATCAGTTCTTGTCAGCACCAAATCTTCCATTCCTCAAAACAAATAAGTTTATTCATCCAAAACGTGAAACTGAACGTTATAAATACAAAATTTTAAACAAAATCTAATCGATTTTTTGCACCTGGAAGTTAGGTTAAGATAATAACAACAAAATAAAGTTCGGTATAACTACGCTTCCGGTTTCGCGTTTGATAACGGGATAAAATGTAAATTAATATTACAAAATTAAAAATATTTTACTTCATAACCTGTAAATTGAATTGACATTGATCTTATATGAAGACGAAAGAAATAAATAAATCAAATAAATATTCCTTAGCATGCATAGGTACCATTCCGAATCCGGATTACGACCACGTGTTGCACATATGGCGGGTCGTTTGAAGTTATCGTTGTTTTTGGATTTAAATTATTATTTTTCTCCTATTCATGTCATTAAAAAACAAAACATTCTTTTAGATTGAGGATTACTTAAAATAAAAAAAAAGTTAATCGAACTCGAAAGGTGTGGCGGCTGTTTTTTGTTTAAACATACCATCTATGGCGGCAATTTTCCGCCAGTGCAGGCCTGGAAATCCTGGGGGACGTGACTGTATACACGGTCACCAACTCTATCTTCCCAAACGTCCTTCCTTGGGTTTTGAACTAAGGACAATGGTACATCATTGGAATAATTTTCATCCCAATCAATTACTGCGAAAAGCTGTCCTGACATTGTGGCTTCTCTCAGTGATGAAGATGTTCTGATGGTTCGCTCCGTTCAAAATAGGCGGTTAAGTTTGAAATACGATACGTGCGCGCCTCGTTTTGAAAAGTTGGATCGGACATTGACAGTTTAAGAAACGAATAGATCTCACATGAACAATGAAAACATAATATTGTATTAATATTGGACGCTAAACCATTTATAAAATCGCATTAATTATCTACGGGCGTTGAGATGCGTTAAGGAAAATAATTCGTTTTTTTCTGTAGGTCAATCAGTGATTTTTAATTTATTTTCGTTTCTTTAAAATAACCCTTTGTATTCAAAGAAAAACAGTAAAACGAGATTCTGTATATGAAAGGAGTCATCAGATATAAACGTCTCTAGCTCAAGTGAAGAAGAAAACTTAAGTTCAACAACATGTACGTCTGACATTGAGACTCCAAGTCCAATTCCAAAAAAGAAGAGAATATTCTGCATGGTCTGTCAAGTCGACGTGTGCACTATTACAAGGTAACGCCAGAACGTCATGCACTATTGTCTCTCACCCTGCAAAACAGCTACTGTTTTCCATAGTCGATGTTAAACACATCATTAATATGCATACTTTTTACACATAGTGCAGTCAACTCTATATATTTCTTTTAACTTAAATGTGAAAATAGAGCAATTTTACTATTAAAGGACTTTCTTACGGGAAGTATAATAATTAACAATGGATGCAGATTATGTTTATTGACAACCAATAATAAGAAGCCGATGACATTCACTAACTTATTTTTTAACAAATTGAGCCTTTTTTTTGTATACGACCGCAAACATTTGCGGCCATATGGTTTGACCCCTGTCCTTTTCCGCATCCTCGTCATCACAATTTTATTTATTTTTCAGGGAGGAAAAACCTGAAGACAATTCCACCAGGGGTTTGGGTAGGAAAATTGCAGCAAAAGATAATTACAGATATACTCACCTCATAACAGAAGAAATGAAGGAAAAACATCCCAAAACATTGGGACGGGTGAAAGGTTTTGGAACAATATATAAATCTGAAGGTTATCAACATGATAAAACAAGATGTGACTTTGTCACTTCCTATTATGAAGGAAATGTGCTTAGATTGGGAATCATTTTGTCATTTATTGAAGTGGAAGAGCAGATATTTGCAGTTATGGAAAAATGTGAAGTTGTTCCTGTAGTATCGTGATGCTATTTAGAGTTGTCTAACTTAGACTTATACTAAAATAGTGTAACATAATATGCAACTGACATGACTGATGTAATTGATGTTGATCACGTGTGTGATGTAGATTAAAGCATGGAACCTTCAATGGTGGTTGTGTTTTATTTGTTTGGTTAAATCCAGGACTTATAGTCGTTACAGTTCCGTTCATGTTGAACCCACGTTGAATGCAAACAGTTACAGATCCAATACTCAAGGAAAACTTTCAAAAAGTGCTTTGTGGAGACATTTCTAAAATTGTTTCATATAGAGAAACAGTTTTAATTCCATCAATAAAATTGAGAAAAAAATGAATACTAATGAAAGTGACTGCAAATTTAGAATTCATCTCTGTTCCTCCGAATATATTAATTAGAACGTAACTAAAATTAACTCGTATATTAGTTACCAACTACCTCTGAAATACTGCAAGTTCTATTTCAAGTAACTTAAGATGGAATAAATTAGTAATCCCTTCATTAGTGGACTTATATTTTTTTCATATTGAAAACAACTACTTCATGATATCTTTCATTATGTTTATTAATGAAATTTATCCAGTGGAATTCCAGTGGAATAGAGTATTGTTTTCTTCCAGTGGAATAGTTTGGTATTCTTCCAGTGGGATTCCAGTGAAATTAAAATCCAGTGGAATTTCATTTGAATTTTGCAATATTTTCCCAGTGGGATTCCAGTGGAAATGGAATATCACTGGAATTCCGCTAGAATTAATTCTACCAGTGGAATCCCATTGAATCCCGCTGGGATTCCACTGGGATTCCATTGACATTTTCATTGGGGTAAATATTTTGAAAACCATTGTGATCCCCACCCTATAACCATATATATTATTACTCTTTATGATAAGACGAATCATTTGGTACCATAGGTGGTCTGAGGGGGGTCATGCCCCAACCCCTCAAATGATAAAATACTAAATATTCTGAAAACCATTGAGATCCCCACCCTATAACCATATATATTATTACTCCTTATGATAAGACGAATCATTTGGTACCATAGGGGGGCCTGAGGGGGGGTCATGCCCCACCCCCTTAAATGATAAAATACTAAATATTCTGAAAACCATTGAGATCCCCACCCTATAACCATATATATTATTACTTCTTATGATAAGACGAATCATTTGGTACCATAGGGGGGTCTGTATATTTTTTATTTATATATGTTGGGTGGAAAGGCATGGCTAAAGGGGAGGTGGAGGCCATTGCACTTTCAATAATAAAATATTTTGATAAAACATCTGTTAATCATGTTAATACCGATTACAACATATAAAACTGCAGATATTGAATACCATATAACAAACATTTTGCATATACTCAATCTCTTTGTACACTTGCCCAGTATTTCAAACACTAGGAATTCCAAAAATACCCTGAAAGAGAAAGAGCTTCGTTTGGGAGACATTCGAAACTGCATCCAGTTTCAATTATACCTTGTTTTAAAATGAAAATGTACATTAAGTCACTCAGGAATGAAATTCAGGTTAAGTTCAGGTGACAGGTGTTAGACTGGCATATCCTCTAAGAACTATCTACAGACCAAATATGCTGGGCCTAGGTTAATCTCGAAAATGTAACACAAGTCACTCAAGCATGAAACAGGTCAAGGTCCGGAGGCAGGTGTCACACTGGCATTCACCCACTAAGAACTATATATAGACCAAATACCGGGGGTCTAGGTATTACAGTTGCTGAGAAATGGACTAAAGTCACTCATAGGTAAGATTGAGGTCAAGGTCTGAAGACAAGTATCAGACTGGCATGTATCCACCAAGAACTATCAATAGAATAAATACGGTGGGTCTAGGTATTACAGTTTCTGAGAAATTGGAAAAAACTCAACATTAAATTTTTCTTCAGATTTTAGTATTATTATCTTGAAGTAATGTGCTTATCACGGACATATTTAAGGAAAAAAAACCTCAGATTTTAAGATATTATGAGGCCAGTAAAGTGCTATTCTTGCTACGGACTACAATATTCTGGCTGGAAGGTGTGGAGGAGACAAACACACTTTCATGTAAGATTATGACGTCGTCATTTTGTCTTCCTCGGTCACATGCTATGCAAGCTCCCGATCAATACCACACAGTTAAGCTGAAAGGGAAATGCAGCAGGAGGTTAAAATTTGTGAAAAATATTCAATAGTTCTTTAATATATAGTTGAAAATTTCTTCAACATCCTTCTGCTTGCTCTCGAAGGTTCAGCTACAAACTTTATTTTGGAATTTATGCCACGGAGTATATTTTTTGGTGTTCAATATTCAGGCTTATTTGATTTTTTTTTTTTCAATATAGTGGGAAATAACAAAAAAAATTCAGACCAAGCTGGACATATTTTTGTTTTTTGAGGGAACCCAGCCCCCCTCCCATCCCCTCCGGAATAATATGGTCAGTGCCTAATAATACAAATGACCCTTTTGGTCCATTTTTTATTCTTTAATTTTTAATAAAAAAATTCAAAATTCAAATTTTCAAAAAGCAAAATTATCAAAACTGTACATTCAGTTTAGTTTTTTCAAACTTTCGATTAAAAATGTAAAATATTAAATTTTCATACAAGGTTTAGAATCTTAAAATTTTAATTATTTGGTCAAATTTTCAAATTTTAAAAATTTTTAAATGTTGATATTTTAAAACTTTGATCAAAAATTGAAAAATGTAAAATTTGAAAACTTTTTAAAATATTAAATTGTTAAGTGATACACGAACCTACAATCATATTACTTGGTGTGAGGATGCATCTCAATGAGCAAGTCAGACTTCCACCAAATAAGATCACTCTGACCTGCTCATTTGCGCTTCATTGACTTAGGTTAAGTTTTACGCCCTAGTTCAGTCACTAAAATTAAGTCACTCTGACCTACTTATTGCACTTCATTGACTTAATAGGTTAAGTTTAACATCCGAGTTCAGTCCTCTGATACCAAGCGACCGACAATCATATTACTTGCTGTAAGCGTGCATCCCGGGAGCTATACAGTCACACACCAAAATTAGTGGGGGAATGAGGCGATTTTTGTAATCATAGATTTCTGGTTACACGTTGGGAAGTTGGTGAATCTCCCACAGTTCAGACTGGAATAGAATGAAACATCAATGAATTGATGCATACCAGGTGTAGTTTTGCACTATGTAATTTTTTTGGGAAACAGATTGATTTTTGGGCTTTCCCATTCCAAAACATGGACTTTGATATATTTTTATATGTGGGGAAGTTTGTGCAAGACACAAAGGTTTTCATGATTGGATTGATTTTTGGGGTTTCCTAAACTAGAACATGGACTTTGCCATTACTATATATCTCTCTCCCATTTGATGAAGAATGAGGACAGAATGAAAGGGGGGAGACAAAAACAAACTATAATCTGTTTTGGTTTTGTTGGTCCTGAAATGAAAAATTTAAGGAACACAGCAGCAAAAAAAAAAACGTTTTCTTGACAGAAAATTAATTTGAATTTTAAAAACTTTGGCAAATATTGTTTGAAAAAATTATAAAGTTTTATATATGCAATGATGTCACCTCCCATGAGACTTGTCCTGTTTGAGGCCTTTGAACCTTTTAAAGGAAAAAGTTTTGACTACAGTTATTTTTATTTTCTATATAGGTTAAAAGGAAAAAGTTTTGACTACAGTTATTTTTATTTTCTATATAGGTTATAAAGGAGTGAATTGTGAGATAGAGCTGGATCCTTGTGATTCCAGTCCATGTTGGAATGGTGGTACATGTATAAAGACAGCATTTGATCAATACAACTGCACATGTCCTTTTGGTAAGTACAGATACTTGTTATTTTCTGATTTTTATGCTCCATCCATGAATGGAATCTGGTCACATAGATTACCCTTGTGAGTCCATCTGGTATGGTTAAGTTTTGGTGTTAAGATGCATTTCTGAGAAACCCATTGAGATACATGAATGATTTTATATCCCCTTATAACACTAAACACAATTCAAATACATTTTGGTCACTAAATTGACCTACATTTAATTTCTATTTAATTTCATATCCTAGGACTCCATAAAGTTATATCTATGATACTGGATCACATGCTTGAGTGACTTTAGTTTTTCCTTTTAGGTCTGTTTCTCAGAAACCTATTGATATAAATATCAATGATATTACACTGCATCATTCATCTTATATGATACAACAGAAATCGGCAAGGTTTGAGTCACCATGACCTACATTTTATGCTTGAGTGACTTTTGTTAGATTTTTGTCGAGCCTGCAACTTTAGTCGCAGAAAGCTCGACATAGGGATAGTGATCCGGCGGCGGCAGCGGCATTAACTAACTTCTTAAAAGCTTTATATTTAAGAAGGTGGAAGACCTGGATGCTTTATACTTTGTATATAGATGCCTTATGTTACACAGTTTCCGCCTGTCATGTGTACATTGTCCTTGACCTCATTTTCATGGTTCAGTGACTACTTGAAAAAAATTTAAGATTTTTATACGACCGCAAAATTTTTGCGGTCGTATATTGGTATGACGTTGGCGTCGTCGTCGTCGTCGTCCGTCGTCTGCGGCGTCGTCCGAAGACATTTGGTTTCGCACTATAACTTTAGTATAAGTTAATAGAAATCTATGAAATTTAAACACAAGGTTTATGACCACAAAAGGAAGGTTGGGATTGATTTTGGGAGTTTTGGTCCCAACAGTTTAAGAATCAGGGGCCAAAAAAGGGCCCAATAAGCATTTTTTCTAGGTTTTCGCACAATAACTCTAGTATAAGTAAATAGAAATCTATGAAATTTTAACACAAGGTTTATGACCACAAAAGGAAGGTTGGGATTGTTTTTGGGAGTTTTGGTCCCAACAGTTTAGGAATTAGGGGCTAAAAAAGGGCCAAAATAAGCATTTTTCTTGGTTTTTGCACAATAACTTTAGTATAAGTAAATAGAAATCTATGAAATTTAAACACAAGGTTTATCACCACAAAAGGAAGGTTGGGATTGATTTTTGGAGTTTTGGTCCCAACAGTTTAGGAATTAGGGGCCAAAAGGGTCCAAAATTAAACTTTGTTTGATTTCATTGAAAATTTAACTATTGGGGTTCTTTGATATGCCGAATCTAACCGTGCATTTAGGATCTTAATTTTTGGTCCCGTTTTCAAATTGGTCTACATTAAGGTCCAAAGGGTCCAAAATTAAACTTAGTTTGATTTTAACAAAAATTGAATTCTTTGGGTTCTTTGATATGCTGAATCTAAACATGTACTTAGTTTTTTTTATTATGGGCCCAGTTTTCAAGTTGGTCCAAATCGGGGTCCAAAATTAAACTTTGTTTGATTTCATCGAAAATTGAACTATTGGGGTTCTTTGATATGCCGAATCTAACCGTGCATTTAGGATCTTAATTTTTGGTCCCGTTTTCAAATTGGTCTACATTAAGGTCCAAAGGGTCCAAAATTAAACTTAGTTTGATTTTAACAAAAATTGAATTCTTGGGGTTCTTTGATATGCTGAATCTAAACATGTACTTAGTTTTTTTATTATGGGCCCAGTTTTCAAGTTGGTCCAAATCGGGGTCCAAAATTAAACTTTGTTTGATTTCATCGAAAATTGAACTATTGGGGTTCTTTGATATGCCCAATCTAACCGTGCATTTAGATTCTTAATTTTTGGTCCCGTTTTCAAATTGGTCTACATTAAGGTCCAAAGGGTCCAAAATTAAACTTAGTTTGATTTTAACAAAAATTGAATTCTTTGGGTTCTTTGATATGCTGAATCTAAACATGTACTTAGTTTTTTTATTATGGGCCCAGTTTTCAAGTTGGTCCAAATCGGGGTCCAAAATTAAACTTTGTTTGATTTCATCGAAAATTGAACTATTGGGGTTCTTTGATATGCCGAATCTAACCGTGGATTTAGATTCTTAATTTTTGGTCCCGTTTTCAAATTGGTCTACATTAAGGTCCAAAGGGTCCAAAATTAAACTTAGTTCGATTTTAACAAAAATTGAATTCTTGGGGTTCTTTGATATGCTGAATCTAAACATGTACTTAGTTTTTTTATTATGGGCCGAGTTTTCAAGTTGGTCCAAATCGGGGTCCAAAATTAAAGCTAAAAATGGGGTAAATTTTTTTTTTTTGGGGGGGGGGGGGCAATTCTCCACAGCATATTGTATTACACAGAAGCAAAAAATTGAATATAAATTCAAATCATATGACCAATTCTAAGTTCTTTATTTCAGTTATTCTGTGTCAGAAACCTATTATGTGTCAAATATTTGAAGAAATTTTCAATTGCACAGTATTGCGCAATAGCAAGAAATTGATATGTGTGCCCTGTTATCAAAACTTTATTATTAACAAATTCCATTGGAAATTTGCCAATATAAAATGTGCTGATGAAGCTTTTTTGTTTATCTTATCTAAACTGCTTTTAATATGTATATTTAAAATTTGCCATCCATGACTATGATGTCATTTTCTATTTTAATATGTTATGGTGTATTTAAATGGGCTGTTATGGTTGCAAAGTATAAAGAAATAAGGGGGGGGGGGGTTGAAAACAAAATTTGGGGGGGCGGGGTAAATGAGAAATTGGGGAGGGGGTAATTTTTTCTCATTTCATATTTCATAAATTAAAAAGAAAATTTCAAATTTTTTTTAGCAAAAAAAAGGGGGGGGTTACAATAAATTTTATTGTTTTTTGGTTTTTTTTTGGGAGGGGGGTCAATGTGCAACTTCATAGTGTATTGCACAAAAGCTAAAAAAAGGGGTAAATTATTATTTTTTTTTTGGGGGGGGGGGGCAATTCTCCACAGCATATTTTATTACACAAAAGCAAAAAATTGAATATAAATTCAAATCATATGACCAATTTTAAGTTCTTTGATTTCAGTTATTCTGTGTCAGAAACCTATTATGTGTCAAATATTTGAAGAAATTTTCAATTACACAGTATTGCGCAATAGCAAGAAATTGATATGTGTGCCCAATTTTAAATTTTAAATTGGTTATTTCTGATTTATATATAAAAACAAATAATACTGATATGGTTTGAATAGGTAAATTAAAATTTTTTAAGTTCTTAGACAACATTCATTCTGTTTCAGAAACCTATGCTGTGTCAAATATTTATTCACAATCTAAATTCAGTATTGTATCAAGCTTGAATGTTGTGTTCATAATTGCCCCAACTATTCAGGGTTCGACATCTGCGGTCGTATCTAGCTGCGCCCAGCGGAGCATTTTATTTGTAATGTTAATTTCTCTCTTATTATTAGCTCACCTGACCCAAAGGGTCAAGTGAGCTTTTCTCATCACTTGTCGTCTGTCGTCCGTCGTCGTCCGTTAACTTTTACAAAAATCTTCTCCTCTGAAACTACTGGGCCAAGTTGAACCAAACTTGGCCACAAGCATCATTAGGGTATCTTGTTTAAAAAATGTGTCCGATGACCCCGCCTGCCAACCAACATGGCCGATATGGCTAAAAATAGAACATAGGGGTAAACTTCATTTTTTGTCTTATATCTCAAAAACTAAAGCAATTAGAGCAAAACTGACATGGGGTAAAAATGTCCATCAGGTCAAGATCTACCTGCCATGAAATTTTCAGATGAATCGGTCAACCCTTTGTTGGGTTATTGCCCCTGAATTGTTAATTTTAAGGAAATTTTGCAGTTATAGGTTATTATCTTGAATATTATTATAGATAAAGACAAATTGTAAACAGCAAAAATGTTCATCAAAGTAAGATCTACAAAAAAGTCAACATGACCAAAATCATTGATTGACCCTTTATAGGAGTTTTTGCCCTTTAAAGATGGCATCCAGCATAAACTTTCCTTTAAAGATCTTTTCCTCTCAAACTAGTGGGCCAATTGAGACCAAACTTTGGTAGAATGGTCATTAGGTGGTCCCCTTCCAAATTATGTCTGGCATCCCCGACTTCCAACCGAAATGGCTGCTGTTACTAAAAATAGAAAAAAACGGGGGGGGGGGGGGGGGGGGGAGGACTTTCAAATATCTTCTTATATGAAACTACAAGGCCAGTTGGAACCAAAGTTGGCAGTAATAGCTCTTTCAGAAATATGTCCAATGACCTGGACTGTTAACCAAGATGGCCACCACAGCCGAACTTAGTTTGACATAGAGCCCTATGGGAAAATTCATTGAAAAATCTTCTTGTCTTAAACCACTTGACCAATTGGAACCAGACTTGGCAGCAATGGTCCTTAGATGGTCCTCTTACAGAGGTATGTCTGATGACCCGGGCTGTCAACCAAGATGGCCGCCACAACGAACTTAGTTTAACATAGGGCCCTATAGGAAAATTCATTGAAAAATCTTCTTGTCTGAAACCATTTGACATATTGGAGCAGGACTTGGTGGCATTGGTCGTTAGGAGGTCCTTTTTCAGAAATGTGTCTGATTTCGTGGACTGTGAACCAAGATGGCCGCCACAGCAGAACTTAGTTTAACATAGAACCCTATGGGAAATTCACTCAAAAATCTTCTTGTCTGAAACCACTAAGCCAATTAGAATTAGACTTGGAAGCAATGGTCCTTAGATGGTCCTCTTTCAGAATTTTGTGCGATGACCCAGACTGTCAACAAAGATGGCCGCCACACCCGAACTTAGTTTAACATAGGGCCCTATGGAAAAATTCATTGAAAAATCTTCTTGTCTGAAACCACTTGGCATATTGGAGCCAGACTTATCAGCATTGGTCCTTAGGAGGTCCTCTTTCAGAAATATGTCCGATCACCCGGATTGTCAACCAAGATGGCTGCCATACCGAACTTTGTTAAATATTGTACCCTATAGGAAAGTTCATTTAAAAATCTTCTTGTCTAAAACCACTTAGCAAGTTGGAACAAGACTTAGCAGAAATGGTCCTTACACAATAGATGGTTCTCTTTTAGAAATGTATCCGTTGACCTGGACTAAATTCAGATGACTCTCACAGCTGAAATTAGTTCAACATAGAATCCTATAGAAAAACCAGCCAAATTGACTGCAACACTTAAATTTTTAGGTCTGCTCAAGGTGAAAAGTTAAAGGTGAGCGATACAGGCTCTTGAGAGCCTCTAGTTAGTAATAGGATAACTATATTTGGTATGTGCGTACCTTACAAGGTCCTCATCCCCATCAGACAGTTTTCAATTGACCTCGACCCCATTTCAAAGATCATTGAACAAGGTTAAGTTTTGGTGGTCAAGTCCATATCTCAGATACTATAAGCAATATGTCTACTATATTTGGTGTATGGAAGGATTGTAAGGTGTTCATGTCCAACTGGCAGGTGTCATCTGACCTTGACCTCATTTTCATGGTTCAGTGGTTATAGTTAAGTTTTTGTGTTTTGGCCTGTTTTTTGAATACTGTATGCGATAGGTCTACTATATTTGGTGTATGGAAGGATTGTAAGGTGTACATGTCCATCTGGCAGGTGTCATCTGATCTTGACCTCATTTTCATGGTTCAGTGGCTAGAGTTAAGTTTTTGTTTTTTGCTCTGTTTTTCGAATACTTGTAGCATTTACTTTCATTAGAAATACACGACAGGCGAGACATTTTTGTGTGTCCACTCTCGTTGCATTTAGGTGTATTTTAAAGTGCTCATGGTAATACGTATTAGTAGTGTTGAGAACCAGCATCAAAATAATAATCGATTGATCAAAATAATCAGATGCTGCATCTGATTCGATTATTGATTATAATCAGACTGATTTCATTCAGTTCACAAAATATATTTACTTGTTCTTTTCTCGGCATAAACGTTGTAATACCCACAATAACCATAATTATGTGCTAATTGTATTGTCTTTATCATCTGCAGATGCTTATTTGAAGTTTATCTAATCTGCTATACAGACAATATTTATGTATTTGATATACCACTGAGGGCATTTAAGATCAACAGGGGTATATCCTATTTACATAATGATACTATGAAATGTGCATTTGATAGGTTTTAATAATTTAGAAGGGGGGGTCTTTCAGAAATTGCACCTAGTACAAAGATAAACTGATAAATGCAGGATATCTGGTTACATTTTATGGCATCATGATGTAAATGTTTATATACATGTATAACAGTGGACACTTGCTCTATCAGCACACCAGGTCCAGACAGTGACTCCCAGTTTTTGATGGAGTCCAGGTTGCTCATTTGTCATCTTTCAGTTTTTATACGCCCGTCATAGATGGGGCGTATTATGGTATACCAATGTCCGTCCGTCCATTCACACTTCATACTGTAACTTAAATGCACTTCAATAAATCTCATGAAATTTTAACACAATATTAGGATTGATGGAAGAAAGCTCTCTTTCAATTTTGAAAATTTTCAATTGTGTCATTCTAGAGTTACGGGACTTAGATTGTGCAAATATTAGCAATTTTTCACATGTTGCGGATGAACTCAAGTATGCCCTGACTGATTTTCTTCAAACTTAAATTATTACACATGATGGTTTGAGGGTCTGTATTTTTGACAATTTTCACTTTTGTTGTTCCAGAATTATGGGACTGAGATTGTCCAAATATAAACAATCTTATATAACTATAAAATTTCCTGCTTACACAAAGATGATATTTCGTTTGTGGTTACAGTGTTATAATTAAGATATGTTAAGCCATTGAAAAAGTAACATGACATGACACTTAATTTGCTAAAAAAAATCTATGTTTTCCTACGGGCGTATCATGCACATAAGGCGCAGCAGTGTATTATCTGTTCATTTTATTAGCTCACCTGACCCAAAGGGTCAAGTGAGCTTTTCTCATCACTTGGCGTCCGTCGTCGTCCATTAACTTTTACAAAAATCTTCTCCTCTGAAACTACTGGGCCAAATTGAACCAAACTTGGCCACAAGCATCATTAGGGTATCTAGTTTAAAAATTGTGTCCGATTACCCCGCCTGCCAACCAACATGGCCGACATGGCTAAAAATAGAACATAGGGGTAAACTGCAGTTTTTGTCTTGTATCTCAGAAACTAAAGCAATTAGAGCAAAACTGACATGGGGTAAAAATGTTCATCAGGACAAGATCTACCTGTCATAAAATTTTCAGACGAATCGGTCAACCCTTTGTTGGGTTATTGCCCCTGAATTGTTAATTTTAAAGAAATTTTGCAGTTTTAGGTTATTATCTTGAATATTATTATAGATAAAGACAAATTGTAGACAGCAAAAATGTTCCACCAAGTAGGATCTACAAATAAGTCAACATGACCAAAATCATTGATTGACCCCTTATAGGAGTTTTTGCCCTTTAAAGACGGCATCCAGCGTAAACTTTCCTTTAAATATCTTTTCCTCTCAAACCACTGGCCCAATTGAGATCAAAGTTTGGTGGAATGGTCCTTGGGTGGTCCCCTTCCAAAATTATATCCGGCATTCCTGACTTCCAACCGACATGGCTGCTGTTACTAAAAATAGAAAAAAGGGGGGGTGACTTTTAAAAATCTTCTTATATGAAACTACAAGTCCAGTTGGAACCAAAGTTTGCAGTAATAGTTCTTAAGAGGTTCTGTTTCAGAAATATGTCCGATGACCCGGACTGTTAACCAAGATGGCCGCCACAGCCGAACTTAGTTTAACATAGGGGCCTATGGGAAAATTCATTGAAAAATCTTCTTGTCTGAAACCACTTGACATATTGGAGCAGGACTTGGCGGCATTGGTCCTTAGGAGGTCCTTTTTCAGAAATATGTCTGATTTCGTGGACTGTGAACCAAGATGGCCGCCACAGCCGAACTTAGTTTAACATAGGACCCTATGGGAAATTTACTTAAAAATCTTCTCGTCTGAAACCACTAAGCCAATTAGAATTAGACTTGGAAGCAATGGTCCTTAGATGGTCCTCTTTCAGAATTTTGTGCGATGACCCAGACTGTCAACCAAGATGGCCGCCACACCCGAGCTTAGTTTAACATAGGCCTATGGGAAAATTCATTGAAAAATCTTCTTGTCTGAAACCACTTGACATATTGGAGCCAGACTTGGCGGCATTGGTCCTTAGGAGGTCCTTTCTCAGAAATGTGTCTGATTTCGTGGACTGTGAACAAAGATGGCCGCCACAGCAGAACTTAGTTTAACATAGGACCCTATGGGAAAATCAGTCAAAAATCTTCTTGTCTGAAACCACTTGACCAATTGGAACCAGACTTGGCAGCAATGGTCCTTAGATGGTCCTCTTACAGAAGTGTGTCCGATGACCCAGACTGTCAACCAAGATGGCCGCCACAACCAAACTTAGTTTAACATAGGGCCCTATAGGAAAATCCATTGAAAAATCTTCTTGTCTGAAACCACTCGACATATTTGAGCCAAACTTGGCAGCATTGGTCCTTAGGAGGTCCTTTCTCAGAAATGTGTCTGATTTCGTGGACTGTTAACCAAGATGGCCGCCACAGCCGAACTTAGTTTAACATAGGGCCCTGTGGGAAAATTCATTGAAAAATCTTCTCGTCTGAAACCGCTTAGCCAGTTGGAACAAGACTTAGCAGAAATGGTCCTTAGATGGTTCTCCTTTAGAAATATATCTGTTGACCTGGACTTAACCAAAATCACTGCCACAGCTGAAATTAGTTCAACATAGAATCCTATAGAAAATAGCCAAATTGACTGCAACACTTAAATTTTTAGGTCTGCCCAAGGTGAAAAGTTAAATCCAGGTGAGCGATACAGGCTCTTGAGAGCCTCTAGTTGGTAATATCAAGTTATCATCAATAATAACAATGCCGTTATAACATGATGAGTTTTTGTGCATGCTAGTTTTGTATTTTTTGCAAAATATTTATGCTAGAGAAGAAGACCTTGGGTTTGATCCTATTGTGAGCAATAAAATAATTATTAACTAAAATTTGTATTGTGGTGTCTCCTTTCTATTAGTTGTAAAAATCAATGGATCAAAAAGGAAAATGGGTCTGATGTGGTATGGCCATTTTTGGTTAAATAAAATGGGAAAGTAAACTTGCAAGGTTAGTTGCCCTCGACTCGATTGTTGGGATACGAATTACCACACAAGCGATTAACAGCCTCGGTCATGTCTAAGGTCAGTTTGTTACATGTACCATTCACGGTTTTTAAGAGGCTGTAATATTTCCAAACAGTGCTTTTTAGCTCACCTGGCCTAAAAGGCCATGTGAGCTATTCTAATCACTTTGCGTCCGTCATCGTCGTCGTATGTCGTCGTAAAATTTTCACATTTTTATCAACTCCTCTGAAACCACTGAACCAATTTAAACCAAACTTAAGTGGAATGGTCCTTGGATGGTCCCCTTTAAAAATTGTGTTTGGTTTTCCTGGGCGCCATCCAATATGGCCGCCATGGTCGGACATAGTTTAATCTTGGACCCTATGGGAATTACATTTTCGTTATCTTCTCTGAGACCATTAGGCCAATTTGAACCAAACTTTGGTGGAATGGTCTTTGGGTGGCCCCTTTTAAAATTTGTGTTTGGTTTCCCCGAATGCCATCCAACATGGCTGCCATGGCTAAACTTAGTTTAACATTGAGCCTATGGGAATTTTACTTTTTCGTCAACTCCTCTGAAACCACTGAACCAATTTAAATCAAACTTAAGTGGAATGATCCTTGGATATCCCCTTTAAAATTTGTGTTTGGTTTTCCGGGGCACCGTCCAATATGGCTGCCATGGTCGGAAATAGTTTAACCTTGGACCCTATGGGAATTTTAACATTTTCGTTATCTTCTCTGAGACCATTAGGCCAATTTGAACCAAACTTTGGTGGAATGCACCTTGGGTGGCCCCTTTTAAAATTTGTGTTCAGTTTCCCCGAACGCCATCCAACGTGGCCGCCATGGCTGGACTTAGTTTAACATTGAGCCTATGGGAATTTTACTTTTTCGTCAACTCCCCTGAAACCACTGAGCAAATTTGAACTAAACTTTGGTGGAATAGTCCTTGGGTGGCCCTTTTCCAAACTTATGTCTGGCACCCCCGACTTCCAACCGACATGGCTGCTGTTACTGAAAATAGAAAAAGGGGGGGGGATGAATTTCCAAAATCTTTTTCTATGAAACTGCAAGGCCAGTTGCAACCAAACTTGGCAGTAGTAGTCCTTAGGAGGTTCTCTATTAGAAAGGTGTCCGATGACCCGGACTGTTAACCAAGATGGCAGCCACAGCCGAACTTAGTTAGACATAGGGCCCTGTGGGAAAATTCATTGAAAATTTTTTTTATCTGAAACCACTTTACCCATTGAAACCAGACTTTGCAGCAGTGGTCCTTATATGGTCCTCTTTCAGAATTATGTCCCATGACCCAGACTGTCAACTGAGATGGCTGCCACAACCGAACTTAGTTTAACATAAGGCCCCATGGGAAAATTCATTGAAAAATCTTGTCTGAAACTACTTGACCAGTTGGAACCAGACTTTGCAGCAATAGTCCTTAGGACGTCCTATTTCAGAATTGTCTGATTTCGTGGACTGTGAACCAAGATGGCCGACAGAGGCAAACTTAGTTTAACATAGAACCATATGGGAAATTCACTCAAAAATCTTCTGGTCTGAAACCACTCAGCCAATTAGAACTAGACTTGGTAGCAATGGTCCTTAGATAGTTCTCTTTTAGAAATGTGTCCATTGACCTAGACTGTCAACCATCTTGGCTGCCACAGCCGAACTTAATTGAACATAGAACCCTATAGAAAAACCAGCCAAATCTTTAGTCCTGCTCAAGATGAAAAGTTCAATGCAGGTGAGCGATACAGGCTCTTTAGAGCCTCTTGTCTTAGTTCAAAGACGGTCAAAAGTTTTGAATTCAGCCTCCATGATGACAAGTGATTGACCTTCGGACTTTTGCCAGTCTTGGTCATTTATGCGCTTGATAGTATGTACAAAAATCTTTGTTTCCAAATGTTTTAGAGATATTATGTGTAAATATGTACCGGCCTCAGCGAAAATTTATGTTTCGATCCGAATTTTAGAAGATCGATTTTCCAAACTGAAAATTGATTGTTGTTATAAATAAAATAATCAACTGATTTTCGATTAAAATCAATCATCGGAACATCACTATGTAGTAGTGAAGAATTTTTGGTGATATGTTAATGATATTTCACAACTACAGTTGTCTTATAAAGTACATGTACAACACAATTATGCAAATTTGAGTCACCATAACATATATTTTATGCTTGAGGATTTTGGTTAAATTTTATATTGTTTTATTGTCCAACATCTTTACTATATTTGGTGTTTGTTTTCATTATGATTGCAGGATTATTATTTTTTCAGCTGTGTACAGTACAGATTTTGTTCTCCAGTTCAATAATATACAGAGAACTTTTAATGATTTATACTCTGAAATAACAGACGAATACCTTTAACAACTAATCATGCAAATTGTGAAATCCTGTAATGTACTCAGAGCAAGGATCCGGAACTCCTTCTATTTTCCGGACATGACCGGAGATATGTTTATTTTTCCGGTCATAAAAAGGGTCAAACGGATGTCCAAAATTTCGATTTTTTAATAAAAAGATGTACTGAAAAGTCGCTACACCAAAATTTCGAAGTTCGGCAGAACGGTTACCTCATTCAGGTCATTTCCTTTCTATAGTTAACCGATCTTTTCAAACTGTTTTTACAGCAATTACTATTGTCAATACTGTAATTAACAGAGGTATCTGTGTTTTTATGACGCTTAATTATAATTAATGTACACCTGTCAACAATTTCCAAAAGTTCAATCAAGGTCATTCACCAGTGACGATCAATCAGGCGTTTTTCACCCCTTTCTACTTTGAAATTAAAAAAAATCTTTACATGGTATATATCGGACGATCTAACAGTTTACAATCACAAACTTGAGAAGATAAAATGCCTTGGTAGTTTTAACTCGGCAAAACTTATAGATTTCCACATTGTTGCCATTTTCTACAGGTGTAGTTTATAGAAAATATTCATTGAGCATGCGCGAATCGTTTTAGTTAAATATGAAAAAGTAATAAAAATTTCAACTTTCGGGAAGACTTTCATATACTGATTTCAAAGTTTTTTAACTTGAATTTATTTTATTCATTTATTTAAGGTATTACCCAAAACATTTATAAATTGTGCATAACAACATTTGTATGAAATAAGGTCTTGTGTTGACATTGATAAAATGAGTGTAAACTGACAATTCATTTCTATCCAAAAAAAATGTCCGGCAGAGGCTGAGGAAATTTGCGGATCCCTGTTGTAGAGATATATTTACCAAATCATAGCAGAAAGGAGCCATGCTGAAGCAAATTACAAAATGTGATGCTCTGTAATGACATTTATATGAGATTTACGTCCCCAATCATATCACTAGATGTAAATGTATTGAGAAGAACATGCAGACATCCACCCTATTTCTGCACACTTTGCCATTTGAAACATAATTTCCTAGTAGTGAAATGTTTATAAAAATAAAGCTTTGCACATGTGTTAGGCAGATTGTCTGGAGAGGCACAGGACATTTGGTTTTGAAATTATAACAATGTTTGTCTGACCAACGGAGAATCTGTCCAATATGTCCTTCAGTTTGACAATATTTCATGAAAATTGAAGATTTTATGTAAAGACAGCCAAAAAATACATAATTTTACTTGAATCTTCATTCTCAGAAATCAGGTCCTTGAATTTTCTGTAAAAATGATATGTTATTGCTGTCAGCCTTTCTGTTTTATTAATACTTAATTAATGAAGGATCAAAAGCTTCATTTTTGCAGTGGAAATCATTTAACTACATGTCCTGTGTGTAAAAACACTGAAAATAAACATTGCATAGTGTGATGCTGTCATGAAGTTATGATTATTTAGCTGATTAATGTGCTCTTAAATTCAAAATGAATCTGGTGACCCCTAATAAATCTTATATCAGTTAAAACTTTAAAGAAAATTTCAGTGGCAAATAAACATTATTTCTTAAAAAATTATAGGGAGAGGATTTTGAGCAGTCATTATTTAAAAGTCTCGAGATGTGAATTTTTGTAGCAATATTGATGTGCATTCTATGTATTTACAAATCTGACATTGCCCATTTAGGTACCTCCTATAGTAAGCAAGAAAATGAAAATTGGGGTAGGGGGACAGTTTTATTATTTAATTTCTGTCTGCTGGAAATTAGGTTTCTATTCACATAATTGTGCATTTTCCCTATGAATTAAGAGATTTTACTTGATGAAAAGTATATTTCAGATATTTCAGATACTTCTTGTCGTATGGTCCCTCAGAATAGTAAATCTGGAAAAGATGGAGACTATGATTTGGATGACTCAGCACGTCAACCAAATCTTGAAGATTGTGAAAATTATTGTTTAAACAGTGATAAATGTGAAAGTGTTCACTATACAAATTCATATTGCTTTGTGTTTAATAAGGCCACAACAGTGCAGGACAAGGTTAATTCAGTTTATTCAAAAAAGGAATGTGATAATACACAGTGTAAGTTATTTTATGAAGTGAGTATTACAGTTGAACCTATTTAAAAAAGCCAACATTGGGACTGAGGAATTGGTTCTGGTCCAATACCATTCTGATATTACCATGTAGAAATATGTCCTGGTTGCACACAGTGCAACTCTGGCTTAAAATATATGGTGAATGGCAGGCAAGTGGTCGGGCTTCGAGTAGGGAAAATAGTATACCTATTTTGTTTGATCAACTCCTCCTACAGCCTTCGTTTAACCCAGATCTTTGAAACTTTGCAGAATGTTTACAGACACATTGAGGAAGTAAAATGATGCCATTTGAAGATAGGTTTCTAGATTTTTAGCTCGCCTAGCTTATGTCATCACTATGCGTCTGTCGTCCATAAAGTTTTCACATTTTGATCTTCTTCTCTGAAACTACCTGGCAGATTGTAACCAAACTTTTTAGTAATGATGTATTGATTCCAGTTTGATGAGCAATATTAGAGGCCATCTTTGATTTTTATTGGCCAATTTTCAAAAATTTTCTCCTCTGAAACTACATTATGAAATGTTTTGAACTTTGCAGGATTGATGACAACAATACCCTGTACAAATGATCCACTTTTTTTGAGATTCATCTGCTGAACCGACTGTTTAAAGTTTCCATAGAAACCATATGGGAAAAGTCTTTTTTGTCATTTGCTCAGGAACTTATAGCCAGATTGTAAACAAAGTTGGCAGAAATGATGTATGGAAGGACCTCTAAAAGTTCAACCTTTGGTTCCGGATGGATGAACAACATGGCCGCCAGAGGCCATTTTGACCTTTATTGGCCAATTTTCAAAAATCATTTTCTCTGAAACTAAATTATGAAATGTTTTGAAACTTTACAGGATTGATGACAACAATACCCTCTACAAACAGTCCACTTCTGGTTGAGATTCATCTGCTCAACCGACGGCTGCAGCTGTTCAAAGTTCCCATTGAAACCATATAGGAAAGGACTTTTATGTCATTTGCTCAGGAACTGATGGGCAAATTGTAACCAAAGTTGACAGGAATAATGAATGGAAGGACCTCTACCAACTTCAAACTTTTGGTTCTGGTTAAATGAACAATATGGCCGCACAAGACCATCTTTGATTTTTATTGGCCAATTTTCAAAAATCTTCTCCTCTACATTATAAATTTTTTTAAACTTTGCATATATTCTCTACAAAGGATCCACTTTTTTTTAGATTCATCCACTCAATATAGAGCTGCAGCTGTTCAAAGTTTCAATTGAATCCATATGGGAAAGGGTTTGTTTTATTACTTGCTCAGGAACTAATGGGAAGATTGTAACCGAAGTTTGCAGGAATGATTTATGGAAGGACTTCTACCAACTCTCCACCTTTGGTTGTGGTTGGATGAACAACATGGATTGCAGAGGCCAGATTTGATTTTGATTTTCCAATTTTAAAAAATCTTCTCTGAAACTACATTATGAAATGTTTTGAAACTTTGCAAGATTGATGACGACAGTACCCTGAACCCTCAGAGGTTAATCTGATAAACCGACGGCTGTGGCTGTTCAAATTTTACATTGAATCCATATGGGAAAAGACCTTTTTTGTCATTTGCTAAGGAATTTATGGGCAGACTGTAAAAAATTTGGCAGGAATCTCATATTGAAGGACAGATGCAAATGATCTACCTTATTTAACTCAAAAGTCAAATATCAAGGTTACTTCAATATTTTGTGTTTCTTTAAAAGCCTTGTGGATACAAAAGAGCTTACCTTTTATAATGGCCTAATAAAAGCCAGGTGAGCAAAACAGGGTCAAGTGAGCCTATAGTTCTTTATAATTTGGAAACCCTTCAGATCCCCACCCTATAACCATATATATTCTCACTCCTTTATGAGAAGATGCATTCATGGATGTTAATTTTTCATGATTGCTTTCATTCAAAATTAGATATCTGGTTTTTGGAACTTCAGCTGATATAATAAGGTGGAAGGAAAACTTGTGTAATGTGGTATCATGATCATTAGTTTTGCAAGCTATATTTATATTTAGTAGGCACTGTCTGTTAAAACTTCATGTTATTCATGTATTGTAATTTAAGTGTCTTTCCTTAGAATGTCTTGGCTGTCTGATGCATTTAACTCAGTCCTGACATAAGATTCTTTAATAATGTTTTCAAGAAAAATTAAAGTGTTGAATGACAAAATTTTATAGCAAATGGTGATAAAGATTATTTTGAGATTTTTCTTAAATTTGGATTGTACTGGTAACAAATAACACTGAAGATTTTTAAAGAAATGTTTTTACAGATTTTAGAATAGTTTGCTTTATATTGGTTAACATTTCACATTTAATAATATTTACAATTTGTCAATTCTATTTTTAGCTCATCTGTCCTAAAAGGATATGTGAGCTTTTGCCATCACTTGGCGTTTGTCATCCGTCCGTCTGTAAACCTTTACATTTTCATCTTCTCCTCTGAAATCCTTGTACCTATTGAACTGAAACTTGGCCTGAAGCTTCGATGGAAGGTCCTTTACAAAGTTTGCATAAATCATCCTAGTCCGTGAAACAAAATGGCCACCATTAGCATTTACATGTTCTGATTGGTCCAAATTTAAAACTTCCTCCTCTGAAACCGTAAAGCCAAATGAACTGATTTTTGGTATGGAGCATCTATGGAAGGTCCTTTACAAAATTTGCATAAATCGTCCTGGTCGGTGAAACAAAATGGCCACCATGAGCATTTTCATGTTCTGATTGGTCCAAATCTAAAACTTCTTCTCCTCTGAAACAGTAAAGCCGAATGAACTGATTTTTGGTATGGAACATCTATGGGAGGTCCTTTACAAAGTTTGCATAAATCATCCTAGTCCATGAAACAAAATGGCCACCATGGCCATTTACATGTTCTGATTGGTCGAAATTTAAAACTTCTTCTCCTCTGAAACCGAACCGCCTTGGTGGTATTGTGGTAGCTTGCTCTCCCCGAGTGCAGAAGGTCGCGGGTTCGATCCCCGGACAGGTCAAACCAAAGACATTAAAATTGGTATTTGCTGCTTCTCTGCCAAGCACATGGCATCTAGGAGTAAGAGCAAAGAATGGTCGGCTCGGAGTCAGTATAATGTGTGCGAGTGAGGTGATATGTCTTCCTGCGGACAGTTACCTCGTGAGATAGCACATTAAAAATCCGACTTAGCGTATCGGTCTAGTACAAAGCAGGGATCATACTCATTATCATATCAACATGTTCTCATCCTGATATGCACCTGGTTGCCACTGGACGTTAAACATGTTAAACAATAATTCATCCGTCCATCCTCTGAAACCGTAAAGCCAAATGAACTGATTTTTGGTATGGAGCATCTATGGAAAGTCCTTTACAAAGTTTGCATAAATCATCTTGGTCCCTGAAACAAAATGGCCGCCATGAACATTTACATTTTCTGATTTGTCGAAATTTAAAACTTCTTCTCCTCTGAAACCGTAAAGCCAAATGAACTGATTTTTGGTGTGGAGCATCTATGTATGGTCCTTTACAAAGTTTGCATAAATCATCCTGGTCTGTGAAACAAAATGGCCGCCATGACCATTTAAATGTTCTGATTGGTCGAAATTTAAAACTTCTTCTCCCTTGAAACTGTAAAGCAAAATGAACTGATTTTTGGTATCGAGCATCTATGGAAGGTCCTTTACAAAATTTGCATAAATCATCCCGGTCCATGAAACAAATGGCCTCCATGGGCATTACATGTTCTGATTGGTTGAAATTTAAAACTTCTTCTCCTCTGAAACCGTAAAGCCAAATGAACTAAATTTTGATATGGAGCATCTATGAAAGATCCTTCACAAACTTTGCATAAATTATCATAGTCTGTGAAACAAAATGGCCACCAGAAGCTTTTATATGTTCTCATTGGTCAAATTCTTCTCCTCTGAAACCGTTTGGCCAAATGAACTTATACTTGGTATGAACCATCTATGGAAGATCATTTACAAAATTTCCAGAAATCAATCTAGTCCATCAAATCAAATCAAAAGTTTGTGACTCCCAGGTGAGCGATACAGGCTCAGCCCTCTGAGCCTCTTGTTTTTTGTAAATTAAGTTATAAAAAAAAGATTTTTTCAGTATTTGGTTGTGACAGGTGTGAAGATGACTTAGTTGATTCCTGTAAGGAGGACACATGCTCTGAGTATGGAATGTGTCAGGACTTGTTAGCAAACGATGCTAAATGCCTGTGTCCAACAGTTGGCGTATATACTGGTGATAAGTTAGTGATCAATTAATTATTATTAAATATTAAAATAAAAAACATAAAAAAAAATAATTTTCAAATGCGTACTCGAGTCAGGCTTGTTACTGAACAGTCCCATAGAACAAATTAAACTTGTTTATGACATCTTACCTCAGTAACAGAGGCTATTCCCTCAAAATTATTCAAAATTTTGTAGAGGGTATCTGTTATAAATATGAAAAAGATGAATTTTTACCTTTGTTACATTGTCATATCAAGGTAAAAGAGGTCTACTACTTGATTCATACAACTTGACATGAATTGTGCAGATTTTGATTGGATGTTCATAACTAATAACAGAAATATTAGATGATTTGAAAAGTTTTCTTCCAAATAGCACATGTAGATGTACCAAAGGTCCAGATACAGTATTTGTATGTTTACAGGTGTGAGAAAGAGACTGACTTGTGTAATACAAATCCCTGTCAAAATGGAGGACAGTGTATTCCGTATGGAAGTGTGAGGTATCAGTGTATATGTCAAGATGGTTATACTGGAAAGGATTGTGAAACCAACATCGGTAAGAAAATATTACTTTAAAAAAACAGTGCATAAACCGAATTTTACAAAAATGATACAACTTGTCCAGTCTTACTAGAGGATAATTTTGATATGAATATATAGAGTCATTTATAATATCAGATACTCAAACCAAATTTGAAAGCATTGGTCCTTTGATGGTCCTGTATTAAAAACATAACTGAAAACCTTGCCTGCCATCCAAAATGTTTGCCACACTCAAACATTACGAGTTTAACATAGAACCCTGAAGGAAAATTTTGAACACCAAATTGGGAATTTTAAACCTGATTGCCACATTATAACAACTTCAGTACAACATTCACATGACAAAAACAACATTTGTGTTTTTTTCTTTAACAATAAATACTCCAGTACATTACAGAATTATTCTTATATTTATCAAGTGGACTGAAATAAGGGACACCTTCTTTGACGAGCCAACTTCCTGATATATCCTTGGACAGCCCAAGATAAAGACTGAATTGATCTATTATAAAATGGATCCATTTCTGATGGGAGATATATTTTTGCAGTATAATATTTAGGGTTGGGGTGATGTGTCTTCCTGCACTCTATTATCTCATAAGCTAGCCCCTTCAAAATTCGGCTCAGTTTGTCTGTCTTGTAGGAAGCTGAGGGATTGTATACATATTACATCAATATGTGTTCTCTTGATATGCATGTAATATTTGTCACATGTTTATAGTGCTCTAGGAACTATATTCTTATAATTACAAATGCCTGAATCGTTTATAGACTCTTTTCCTGATTGTAACAATCAGCAAAACATTGTTTTGTCACCTTTGGGAATTTTAATTTTTATCAAGATTTTTAAATAGACCTAAATGGTATAGTAGAATCATCCCCATTTCTGAGTAACTTAAGAATAACAAAGCAGTAATAATACAGTTCCAAATATTATACACATAAATTTCATTATACCTTGACCTAAATGTTTTTAGCCAAAGGCTAATGTGTGAGCTATTGCCATTATTTGGCATCCACTGACTTTTGACATTTTGATCTGCTTGAGAACCATTGAATAGAATTTAAACAAATTTGACACAGATG
Source organism: Mytilisepta virgata (assembly GCA_028015205.1). Taxonomy (NCBI): domain Eukaryota; kingdom Metazoa; phylum Mollusca; class Bivalvia; order Mytilida; family Mytilidae; genus Mytilisepta; species Mytilisepta virgata. Next base: position 77,914,427 of record CM051521.1, read on the forward strand.
TTTTTTGAAAGGTCCTTTCCAAGTTATGTTACTTTGGTGCCGACTGGTGAAGAAACATGGCTGCCAGTGCTTTTTCTAATTTCTGATTGGCTGAACTTCAAAAACTTCTCGAGAATAATTTATCTGATTGAACCCAAACTTTACAAATATGTTTTTCTTAGTGATATAATTTCGAAGATCTTCTTCTCTGAAACTACTTGAGGAAAAGATTTGAAACTTGACATGAATGATCATTGCAAGGAATTATCCAAGTGATGTTACTTAAGTGTTTATCTTAAATCCAAGATGTCCATCAGCGTCAGACGTTAACATTTTTCTTCTGCTACAACAATGGGTGCTAGATTAGATTCCAGAATGCAGTATTACGATTTGTTAAATGTCCATAGATCATCTTGTTTGAGTAGACTTTTCCTATGTGATTAACAGTTGAAATGATAAATCAATGCAAGGTGCTTTCCAAGAATTACCCAAGATGACGGACACTGATTCTGCACTTACAATAAATAACCATTGGTGTTACTATTTTATAATTGTGTTCATTGACACCAAATCTTGACAAAAACGTGGAAGTAAGTTGTGTGGTTTCATGAATGATGTTATGATCATTTCATTCATTTAACTGACAAAGAAAAACGATGTCAATGCATAGTAACTTGAAGTCATCCTTGACACTGTTCCGATAATTTTATTATCAGTGCCAGTCCATGACACAGACATTATCAGCCTGTTGGATCAAAGGACATTTACTAAAATCGCCGATAAACTTAATTGAATGATAACTGAAATGTCAAAAGCAGGTAAAAGATTGATTTTTTATTGGCCGGGTTGCACAGAGTGCAAATCCGGGTTATAGTATGGTGAATGTCGGGCGGGCGGCGGCGGCGGCGGGCGGCGGCGAGCGGGCGGGGAAAATGGGTACCTATTTTGTGAAATCAACTCCTCTTACAGTTTTTCACCCACATCCATAGAATGTTTCTATATATATTGAAGATGTGCACCTCACTTTATGGAGTTATTTCAGGAATTATTTCCCATTTTTCCAAACTTTGGAACTTAGTTGTTTTTTTATTGACATCTTCAATAGAGGGTACCTATTTTGTGAAATCAACTCCTCCTACAGTTTTTCACCCACATCCTTGAAACTTCATAGAATGTTTCTATATATATTGAAGATGTGCACCTCACTTTATGGAATTATTTCAAGAATTATTTCCCATTTTTCCAAACTTTGGAACTTAGTTGTTTTTTTATTGACATCTTCAATAGAGGGTACCTATTTTGTGAAATCAACTCCTCCTACAGTTTTTCACCCACATCCTTGAAACTTCATAGAATGTTTCTATATATATTGAAGATGTGCACCTCACTTTATGGAATTATTTCAGGAATTATTTCCCATTTTTCCAAACTTTGGAACTTAGTCGTTTTTTATTGACATCTTCAATAGAGGGTACCTATTTTGTGAAATCAACTCCTCCTACAGTTTTTCACCCACATGCTTGAAACTTCATAGAATGTTTCTATATATATTGAAGATGTGCACCTCACTTTATGGAATTATTTGAAGAATTATTTCCCATTTTCCCAAACTTTGGAACTTAGTCGTTTTTTATTGACATCTTCAATAGAGGGTACCTATTTTGTGAAATCAACTCCTCCTACAGTTTTTCGCCCACATCATTGAAACTTCACAGAATCTTTTAATACATATTGAAGATGTGCACCCCACTTTATGGAATTATTTCAAGAATTATTTCCCATTTTTCCAAACAAGTGTTTATCAACATGTAATCAAATCAAATATTGCTTACTTCACCTATTTCTAATTAAATTGATGGCTGCCTCTGTGCTCGTACACCAACATACAATGTGTCTGATTTTGTCTATATAAATATTCATGACTGCCAATGTGCAATATGATCTTGTAATCACCTTTGTCACCACAACAATAAACACCCAGCAACCCGGCCATTTGTGTCTTTGACCCATTTTTAGCTCACCTGGCTATGCCAGGGTGAGCTTTTGCCATCACTTTGCGTCCGTCGTCCGTCCGTCGTCCGTCCGTCGTAAACTTTTTTCAAAGATCTTCTCCTCTGAAACTACTGAGCCAAATGGAACCAAACTTGGGTTGATTCATCACTTGGATATCTACTTTCAAAATTGTGTTTTTTTAGTCGGCTGGCCAAACAACATGGCTGCCATTGCTAAAAATAGAACATAGGGGTCAATTGCAGTTTTTTGCAAATAACTCAAAAACCATAACAGATATCAAAATTCTGGCAGAGGGTAAAAGTGTTCAGCACCTCAAGATCTACCTGCCCTGAAATTTTGAAGAAGATCCAACGACCCATGTAGGAGTTATTGCCCCTTTTCTGCATTTTTTCCAAATTTTGCACTTATTAAGCTCAATATCTTGGATACTATAAAGGAAATTTGAAAAATTTAAATTTCATATTGTTAGGCACACAAAGATCTACAAAATTTGTAACAGGATCGAAGTTGTAGGTTCGTTCCTTTTAGGAGTTATTCCTCTTAGATCGTCAAAATTGACCATTTTTGCAGTCTTTATTCATTGTAATAAAATCGTTAACTCCTCTTACACCATAAGTTTAATTGCAACCAAACTTAGTGTAGTTGTTCCTTGGCATGAGTGCTACTAAACTATCGTTTGGATTTTTGATTTGTAAAAAAACATGGCTGCCATGGCTAAAAATAGAACATAGGGGTAAATTGCATTTTTTTGCAAATAACTCAAAAATGGTGACAGATATCAAAATTCTGATGGGAAGCTAAAGTGTTCAACACCTCAAGATCTACCTGCTTTGAAATTTTGAAGAAGATGTAACCGCCCATGTAGGAGTTATTGCCCTTTTTCTTGATTTTTTTTTTTAAATTTTTTAAATTTGTACTTATTAAGTTGTATGATCATTCCTTTTAGGAGTTATTCCCCTTAGAACATCAAAATTGACCATTTTCACAGCATTTCCCTTAGTTTGCAAAATGTTTAAATGAGCCCTTTAGGAGTTAAAGTTTTGTCCCTTAAATGTCAAAATAACTGTTGATGCCTTATAGATGACCCTTTAAATGTCAAAAATAGCGTTTTCTCTTGTTTTTGCCCTATAGAATGAAAACTATTGTCGATAGAGAAAAGCTGTTGTTTGCTTAAACAATCAGCTCATTGAGCTCTACAAAAGTCTGAATTGGGTCGAAGTTGTCAGATGATCCATTATAGGGGTAATAGCTCATGAAAGACTCCCTTAAAGCTTAAGGACCAGGTGAGCGATTCAGGCTCCTGGGAGCCTCTTGTTTTTCAGATGAATGTGGTATGAACCCTAATGGCTGTCTGTACAACAGTAGCTGTAAGGATGGAGTAAATATGTATACATGTACTTGTATGAATGGATTTACTGGAGATCGGTGTAAAGACAAACCAGATTTCTGTGGAGGAGATCCCTGTTCTGAAGGAATTTGTTACGAAAACTATGATGCATATAGTTTTATGTGTAGTTGTGAAGAACCATATAGGTTAGGTTAGTATTTTTAAAAAATTTAACATTTTAACATTTCTAAATGACATGAATTAGTGCAAATTCCTTAGCAAAATTTAGTGAAAGTTGGGGTTTTTTACTACTTATTGTAAAAAAGAAATTTAAAGCTTTTCAAATTAAACCAGAATCTTGCTTCTTGCAGGGTTTGCACGGGTGCTTGAAAACCTGGAAAGTACTTGAAATTGAAAATTGGAAATTAAGGCCTTGAAAGTACTTGAAATTCAAAGGAGGTCCTTGAAACTCCTTGAAAAACTTGTGTTTTTGAAGAATCAAAAAAATTGGTTAAATTTTCTGTCATAAAAGTGTTTTTAATTCGTTTTCAGATCACTCGGTCTTGCGTTTATCGGTATTTTTTGTCAAGACTTTATATAAGTTTCGCGTATTTTCCCTTTTCTAAAAATAGCTACATTTCTGTGAAACCGGTGCGTAGTAATTTCTGTGATGCGGTCAAGAAATAAATCTGACTTTGCGTAAAAATTTTAGTAATTAAATGATCCAGATTGATTTTTTGGTAACTTAAATTAACTTTAACTAATAAAACATCTTTCATTTACTTGATTAAATGTATTTTGCCGATGAATTTTAGTCACAGTGAGCAAACTGAAACTGAAAGTAGTTTGAAAGAACGTTGATGACATGCCTGGGAAATGTAAATTCTCGGATGTATGGCTAGAAAAGCACTCTTTCAAACATAACATTAATGTTCATTGTTCAAAATTAAACCTTTAATTAAACTAAAAAATGTTTCTTCTCTTACAATTACATATAGGTCATAACCATATGGATTTAAATTGTCCATATCAGTTGATTTCTGGTCCTTGAAAATTTGGAAATTGGTCCTTTAAAGTCCTTGAAATGTCATAGAATTTTGTAGTAAAAAATGTGTATGAACCCTTTTCTTGTCCAGATTACCATTTTTGATAATGTTTCCACGGTGTAATAAATTGTAAATGTAATGGTTAGAATCATAATTATTTTCCAACTGATGTAATACATGTGTGTACCAAATTCCTGAATTCATATACCTAATGTGAACCCTTATAAGTAAAATTACGAAAAACAACATGTGCTGTCTATTGAAATTTCCAATAACCCTTTGTAGCAACTGACGGAAGCTGTGAAATGATTCCCTTATGTGAAACAGACAAATGTGTGAATGGCACCTGTAACCCCAACAATGGAAAATGTGACTGTACCACTGGATTTGAAGGATCCCTTTGTCAACACAATATAGATGACTGTGTTGGAATGCCCTGTCAACATAATGGAACTTGTACAGATTTAGTTGATGACTATGAATGTGAATGCCAAGAAGGATATAATGGTTTGTAGAACAATTACCAAATAAGATATAAAGTCATGACTGTTTAGAATATGAATAGACTTGCATTGTGTTTCTGTTGTGAATTAGAAAAACTGGTGGAATTAATAGATATCTTTAGATTTTGAATAATACTTACGTATGTTTTAACCCAAATTTCTAATGAAGAGTCCATAATGATATGTCTTTGGTAGAGAAAAAGAGATTGGTATTGCTTTTCTTACCATCCATATTAGATATTCTCCTTAAAAACTACTGCAGCAGTTGTGACAAAACAGGGAATGATCCTAAGGTAGTACTCTTGTATCTGGGGGGTCCTGACCTATAAACAATATCTGCTGTTACAAAAAAGAAGAAAAACAACAATCACAGTTAAAAAATGTCATCTCTATAACTACTTAAGCAATTGAGACTAGAAATTGGTCTGTGAACCTTTTGAAGTCATCAATTTTCAAAGTTTTGTGTATGTATATGTGTAAGGGAGGAACGACTAAATGGAGTCTGGTACAGTCTGGAAGAGTCTGGTGGCAAAATTTTACAATATATACATATTTGATAATATTTTCTTGCCATATTAGTATCATTATAAGATTATTTTATCAGTTTAAAAAAAAAAAAAAATTATGGTTTGTTGGTCGTATTCAGGAAGATCAGCAAACATCTTCATTTATTGTAATGGCGGAGAGAGAGTCTGTGTCCATATTTTGTTGCTTTTTAGCTCACCTTTCCCAAAAGGACATGTGAGCTTTTGCCATCACTTGGCGTCCGTTGTCATAAACTTTTTCAAAGATCTTCTTCTCTGAAACCACTGAACCTATTACAGCCATACTTAGTCTGAATGATCCTTAAGGTATCTAGAATGTTTTATTTTCTTGTCTGTCGAGAAACATGGCCGCCATGGCTAAAAATAGAACATAGGGGGTAAACTGCAGTTTTTAGCTTGTATCTCAAAAACTAAAGCATTTAGAGCAAATCTGACGGGGTAAAAATTTTAATCAGGTGAAAATCTACCTGCTGTGAAATTTTCAGACAAATTGGTCAACCCTTTGTTGGGTTATTGCCTCTGAGTTGTTAATTTTAGGAAAATTTGCAGTTTTAGGTTGCTATCTTGAATATTATTATAAATAATGATAAACTGTAAACAGCAAAAATGTTCAGCAAAGTAAGATCTGCAAATAAGTCAACATGACCAAAATCGTCAAGTGACCCCTTATGGGAGTTTTTACCCTTTAAAGACAATTTTTCACATTTTTTTCATCATTGTAAACTTTTAAAAATCTTCTCCTCTGAAACTACATAATCAATTTGAGCCAAACTTAGGCTGAAAGATCCTTAGGGGATCTAGTATGAATTTATGTTTTATTTTCTTGTCCATTGAGAAACATGGCTGCCCAGACTAAAAATAGAACATAGGTGAAAATGCACTTTTTGGCTCATATCTCAAAAACTAAAGCAGTTAGGGCAAAACTGACACATAGTAAAATGTTTATGAGGTTAAGATCTACCTGTCATGAAATTTTCAGACAATAGGTCAACCCATTTTTGGGTTATTGCCCCTGAATTGTTAATTTTAAGGAAATTTTGCAGTTTTAGGTTATTAGCTTGAATGTTATTATAGATAAAGACAAAGTGTAAACAGCAAAAATGTTCAGCAAATAAGTCAACATGACCAAAATTGTCAATTGACCCCTTATAGGAGTTTTTGCCCTTGAAAGATTATTTACATGTAAACAGAAAATAATGGTCTGACATTGTCGCAGATGTTTAGGGCATTACTTGAAATAAATTAAATGGTAGCTGTACAAGTAAAATGGAAAAAGTCCCTAGCAACCAAATATATTTGGGTTAAGGACCTTATAACTTACTTGTACAAGTCAAAAAGAGAGGTCAACGGTCAAGGTTATCGAAAATGTCCATAGCAACAGATGAAAAAATCCCTAGCAACCATATCTATTTGGGTTCAGGATTCTATATTTTAGCTGTACAGGTCAATATTAAGGAGAAAATTGCTACGGTATACATTAAATAGCAATAATAATCATTGATGCAAGATCTACCAGTACACAAAATATAACAGGTGAGCGATTCAGGCTTTGGGAGCCTCTTGTTTTGTTTTATGCCATTATTATTTCACCATTTTACTAAAAAATATATATCAAATATTTTTTTTTTTTATTTGTATTTTGGAAGATTGACAAACATTGTCCCTTGTCTGGTAAGGAAATACTATATTTAACATGAAAATAACGGGAATATAATCATTTTGGACACGAAGTCTGGTAAGAAAATATTATATTTAACATGAAAATAAGGGGAATATCATCATTTTAATTCATTCTCTAAACTCTTTATAGATAAATGGCAACTGTTTCAATATTTATTAAATTGATTTTAGTCTTTATTAGACTTATTTCTATAATATAGTTTGAAGTTGATGTAAACAACCAGACTTTGTGTCCAACATGACAGCAAGTGACAAGGTTCGTCAATCTTCCAAAATACAAATAAAAGACCAATATATGATATATATTTTTATTAAAATGGCATAAAACAAAAAATGCAAGAAAATATTGACATACTTGTATATAATCTGATATTATTTTTACCAGACTCTTTCTGCCATGACAGTAAACAAAGATGTTTGCCGAACTTCATAAATATGACCAACAAACCATAAATATAAGGCCTAAAAAAATATAGTTGTGTTTAGGGTAACCCGACCCTACCTAATTTTTAGTGCCTACCCTAAATTTTTTATAACCTTTCTTCAACAAGCACTGTTAAAGTCAACGTGACTCGAGTACACAACCTAACTAAAAAAATTAATGTAAAAAAAAAAATTTCCCTACGTACCCTACCTAACTTTTTTCAGTGTGTTACCCTAAACACATGTATTTTTTTATTTGGCCTAACAAGAAAATATTATCAAACCTGTACATGTACTTATATTTTGTAACCAGACTCTTCCAAACTCTACCTGACACAACCAGACTCTATTTAGATATGCCGGTGTAAGGGGGGGGATCTTCAGCTTGAACTAAAATAATTGTTAAGTTGCAGGATAAAATTTGTTGTAGATTCATAAATGGCCTTATCCTATAAACCATCTCAATGTTTCAGAAATAGTTTCCTTAATAGCTAACTGTGGTCAGTCTAAATATATAAATTTCATTTCACCATTTCAGGAAAAAGTTGTGAAAATAATATTGATGATTGTGTTGGTATGTGTACAGACCCTAATGCTATAGAGTGCAATGATAGACTGAATGATTACCAGTGTATGTGTAGACGTGGATATGCAGGGAAAAACTGCACAGTAAGTTGTGACAACAAACTGTGATAGATATTTTTTTAGTTGTCATGATAGCATATCCCATGCTTATTACTATTTTCATTGTTTTTTATAATTTGCGACTCAGAATTTAGAATCATGCAAATTTGATTAATTAGGAGTCCTTTTGTATTGTAAAACATTTTTGACCAAATAAAAAAATGAACTCATGGGTTTGAAACAAGGATCCAGAAAGCCTTCTATTTTCCAGACATGACCAGAGAAAGTTTAATTTGTCCGGTCATAAAAGGGGTCAAACGGATGTCCAGAATTTCTATTTTTTAATAAAAAGATGTATTAAAAAGTTGTGACACCAAAATTTCGAAGTTTGGAAGAATGGTGACCTCGTTCAGGTCATTTCCTCTCGATAGTTAACTGATGTTTTCAAACTGTTTTTACAGCAATTACTATTGTCAATACGGTAATTTACAAAGGTGTCTGTGCTTTATGACGCATTATAATTAATGTACACCTGTCAAAAATTTCTAAAAGTTCAATCGAGATCATTCATCAGTGACAATCAATCAGGCGTTTTTCACCCCTTTTTACTTTGAAATTAAAAAAAATCCATTACATGGTATGTTTTGGATAATCTAACAGTTCACAATCACAAAATTGAGATGATAAAAGCCTTGGTAGTTTTAACTGTACAAAACTTAGAGATTTCCACATTGTTGCCATTTTCTGCACGTGTAGTTTAGTAAATAATCATTGAGCATGCGCAACTCGTAGTTAAATATGAAAAATTAATAAAAATTTCATCTTTGGGGAAGACTTTCATATACTGATTTCAATTTTTTTTAACTTGAGTTTATTTTATTCATTTATTTAGTTCATTTCTACTCTGTTGTGTAGTCCATTTCCATATCAATCTATTTATATGTACTCAAACACGGACCGCGAAGAAGACACTATAACATCAAAATTATCAATACACAAGCAACACTGCATTGAATGTTAGCGAGTTGATACACATGACATTTATAAATCATGCGTAACAACATTTGTATGAAATAGGGTCGTGTGTTGAGATTGCTAAAAAGAGTGTAGTGTAACTGACAATTCATGTCTATCAAAAAAATGTCTGGTAGAGGCTGATGAAATTTCTGGATCCCTGTATATGTCAATGAAAGTATTAAATGTATATTACTAATGAGACTCGAATTTGTGTGTTGCTTTTTCTTTGGAGTAAAATCAATGAATATGTTTTTATAACATAAATGTTCAACACACATTGTTGTTTGTCATCACCGAATTTGAACATCTGTTTTCAGGTATTTTGGGTGAATAAAAATGGAAAATAATCAGTAAGGATGTACAATGCTTCCGCTCGCTGAAAATTCTTTCCCGTCTTCATTTCTCTCATAAATAAAAAAAATATCATAATGTAATAATGACATTTCACAATTAACGTCATCTTACACATATATAGTAGAACACTGCTCAATTACAGAGTGACTGTGATAAAATTTTTGCATTTTGAATAAAGCCTGTGTTGATATATCAATGATATTTTACAACACAAATCATAGTCTTTATTTTAACTAAGAACACCAATATATAGGTCCACATTACCTACATTTCGTGCTTGAGAAATTTCATTAAATTTTAGTGTTTGGGTTGTCATGTCAGAAACAGAGTTTAATACTATGGATTCATTATTTTTAATTGGGTAAAAGTTAATGTAAGAAAAATATATCATGAAACTTTCATTGATTAAAATTAAAACAATTCCTGTTATAAATAATAGATAGGGAGGACAGGGCATCCATGTCTTCCAGACACACAATCTCTAGTTAATGTTGATAATGATCTAATATATGTAATTTGTTGAATGAAAATAAATTGTTGTAATATATGTATTTTGTTGAATGAAAATAAATATAAATATTATTTATGTGTAGACAACAAAATCTCAATTTTTTGCAAAAAGTGAGCACTTTTTGGTAGGCAAATGTAGACATGTATGAGAAGACATGATGTTAAATAATATCCATACATAAAAATTTAGACAAAATGACCGTAAAGAGTAATATGATCAAAATAAGATATATTTTAATTTATATAAAGGATGAAATAAATGAATGTGATTGGTATCCATGTGAACATTCAGGAACATGTACAGACCTGATCAATGACTTTAACTGTAGTTGTTGGCCAGGATGGACTGGTAAAAGATGTGAAACACCTGTTGAATTCTGTGAGTCTTCACCTTGTAGAAATGAAGGAACATGCTATAATCTGACTGATGGATTCTTCTGCAAGTAAGAAATTTTACAAAAAACTAAGTATGTTGCAAAACAGTTCAGAAATTCTTTGATTTGACAAAAGTAGACAACACAAAATATAAAATTCAAATAAGATATATAGCACACTCTAATTTTTCGACACTGAAATACAATTTTTTATGAAAATTGGAAAATCATAGAAAAATTACATCTTCTGTCTTTCTATCCTCAGTTTTAGCTCGTGAGCTATTGTCATCACTTGGCGTCAGTCGTCCACAATCCACATTTTAATCATCAGAAACCACTGGGCCAATTGGGGCCAAACTTTGGAGGAATGGTTTCTTTGTGTTGGTCCCCTTCCAAAATTGTGTCCGATGATACTGACCTCTGACCAACATGGCCACCACACATGAACTTAGTTTAACATAGGACCATATGTGAAGTTCACTCAAAAATCTCTCGTCTGAAACTACTAAGCCAATTGGAACTAAAGTTGGCAACAATGGTCCTTAGATGGTCCTCTTTCAGAATTGTGTCCGATCACCCAGATGGTCAACCAAGATGGCTGCCATAGCCAAACTTAGTTTAATAAAGGACCCTATGGGAAAAATGATTTAAAAATCCTCTTGTCTGAAACCACTGCTCCAGTTGGAACAAGACTTAACAGTAATGGTCCTTAGATGGTTCTCTGTTAGAAATATGTCCATTGACCTGGATGGTCAACCAAGATTGCTGCCACAGCCGAACTTAGTTTAACATCGAACCCTGTAGAAAAACCAGCCAAATTGACTGCAACACTTAAATTTTTAGTCCTGCTCAAGGTGAAAAATTAAATCTAGGTTAGCAATACAGGCTCTTGAGAGCTTCTAGTTTTGCGGTGCTTCTTAAAATATAGGTTATGTTCAATAGGAAAACTGACAACCCTTTTAAGTAACTGTTGCTTCTCCGCCAAGCACAGCTAATACCAATTTTAATGTCTTTGATTTGACCCAGCCGGGTAGTTTTATATGAATTGTATAGGAAAATTTACAAGTGGGAACTCGTTTATGGCCACTGAATGTAAGCCTTTAAGTGAAATGTTTATTCTTCGTCATAAAGATCCTTCTAAATTCATTTTTGATCTTTTTGAATTTATGAAGATACAGTTTAGAGAGTTTCCCTACATCTGCGAATGAGGTGCTATTTTTAGTTCGCAACTTTCCTGTTGACATGATGTACATAACTTATCATAACCCCCGAAAACAAAGTTTGGGGGGAGGGGTTATATAGGAATCAACTTGTCTGTCTGTCTGCCGTCCCTTTGTCCATGTACTATGTAAGCATACCTCCTAAACTGTACAATGGATTTTGATGAAACTTTATATAAAGGTTGAGCATTGTATGTAGATGTGCATGAGGCAAGATAATTATCGCTGGATGCTTGCAAAGGGACATAATCCAACTTAAGGGTTTTACATGGTTAACGCTTTTAAGTGCAACTCCTCCAAACTGTTCAATGGATTTTGATGAAACTTTATATGAAGGTTGGGCATCATATGTAGATGTGTGTAACCCAGGGGTATCACTCAGTGCGGTCTTTCACAGTTCTAATTTATCAATTTTAATGCAATTCTAACTCAGCAACAGAGAATTTTGAGAAGGAGTGTTGTGGAAAAACTAGAAAACAGCGCAAAATAAGGTAATAACTACCTTTACTTTTATCTGCGTGAAAAAGACGCAAACGAAGGAATGTATCTGCATGATTTTAGAACATTTTGCATGAAAAACACAGGATTTTGAGTTGACGCAATCACTGACTCATATGAGGATTCAACTCACCTCACATAGGTTTTGAACAACTAATAAAAATGTTGGGTAAAAGAACTTGCTAGACCATTCAGCCATCGAAGCCCTTACTAGGTTTATTGTGTCGCCTGTGTTACGCAGAGGCGACGTATAGCGATCGCTTTCCTTTGTCTTGTGTTGTTAGCTGACCTGGCCAAAGGCCATGTCAACTTTTGTCATCACTTGTCGTCCGTTGTCTGTCTGTAAACTTTTCACATTTTAATCTTCTCCTCTAAAACCACTAGGCCAAATGGAATTAAACTTGGCAGGAAGCATCTATGTAAGGTCCTTTTTAAAATTTGCTCATTTCGTCTCGATCGGACAATAAACATGGCCACCATGGGCAATTGTTGTTTCTGATTGGCTCAGTTTTCAAAAATCTTCTCCTCTGAAACTGCTTGGCCAAATAGATCGAAACTTGACAGGAAGCATCTATGGGAGGTTCTTTACAATGTTACCTCATTTCGTCTTGATCGGGCTACAAACATGGCCGCTATGGAAAATTCTTGTTTATCATCGGTTGATTAAAAAAAAAAATATTTGTGTGGAACTACTGGACCAAATGGAACGAAAATTGACAGGAAGCATCTATGGGAGGTTCTTTACAAAGTTTCCTCATTTCCTCCTGATCGGGTAACAAACATGGCCGCTATGGAAAAGTCTTGTTTCTCATTGGTTGATTTAAAAAAAAAATTTCTGTGGAACTGCTTGACCAATTGGAATGAAACCTGACAAGAAGCATCTGTGGGAGATTTTTATAAAGTTTTCTCATTTTGTCTCGATCATGCGACAAACATGGCCGCCATGGGCAATTCTTGTTTCTGCTAGGTGAGCGATACAGACTCAAAATAATTTCTGTCACATTTTTCTCGGGAACCACACAGGTTAGCTTCCTGATATTTGGCATAGAACATCAGTATGGAGAACTGAATCATGTAAGGCAGTTTCGAATCTGTGGCATGTCCACTTCCTGTTTGATAGAACTTAGTATATTTTTGAGATAGAAAAATTGCTGTCAAATTTTCCTCGGGAACCACACAGGTTATCTGCCTGATATCAGTATGAAAAAGTACACAGGCGACACATGTCTTCCGTGGAAGACTTACCACTAAGTGATTACAAATGCCATTTGTAAAAAGCCTCAATATATTCAATGTCGAATGACTGTATTTTGTCAGTGAAAAAAGAATACATGGCAGATGGTTAAAGCTTTTGTAGTAAATAACTCTGGGGATTACAAGAAAAAGTTTCAGATTTATACTGATTTTCTAAACATTGAAGTATGTTGAAAAACTACACAAGAGAAAGCAAGATCAAGTAACAGACTATGTGCTTTAAAACTGACAGTTATTGATGTTAACTGTATTAAAATTCTGAACATGTAGTATGGTAATTTATCTTATAGATGTAAGGGTGGTACTACAGGAATTCGGTGTAACAGTTTCCCTGAAGTTTGCAGTCTTATTACACCATGTATAAATAGTGGTAAATGCAAGGATGAAGGAGGAACAGCAAAATGTAATTGTAGTGAAAGTAAGTTTATAACTATTTCACATTGTTATACATTTTGTGGGGGTATTTATATAGGAATCTTTTTTATGCCTGTCTGTCTTTCTGTCTGTGCAAGTCATGCTTGACGTACAAATTTTTAATGCCTATAAGGAGTAAAATGATACTTGGTAATATTGTTGACCAACATCAGATAGTGTGTCACATAGTGTTCAATTTGTTTAATGCCTTGAAGCCATTTTGCGGCCGCTAGTTTTTATTTGTGGAGGAAGCTGGAGAGAACAACTGTTCTTCAGTTGGAAAATTGGCAGTCCTTGTCAATTAAGATAGGAATAGAACTGCCCAGCAGGTGAGATTTGAACTCACAACCACAGTTATGACAGGCTAGTGATCATTAGTAGTCATAGGAACTACCTGACCACTTGGCCACAAAGGCCCGCGATACAATGTGAAACGAACTTTGTATCCCTATACTTGTATTGTGACCTTGACCTTTGTTTTCATATATAATTCATTGGCTTCATATACATGGCTGCAGTGGGCAATTCTTTTTTCTGATTGGCTGAAATTTGAAATATCATCTCCTCTGAAACTGCAAGTGCAAATGATTTGTAAGTTGATACAAATGATGTTTGTGAGGTCCTGTACAAAGATTCCTCATTTCGTCTTGATCAGCAAAAAACATGGCTGCCATGAGCAATCCTTTTTTAGCTCACCTGACCCGAAGGGTCATGTGAGCTATTGCTATCACTTTGCGTCCGTCGTCCGTCCGTCCGTCGTCCGTTAACTTTTTCAAACGTTAACTCCTCCAACACCATAAGTCCAACTGCAACCAAACTTGGTACAGTTATTAATTGGTATGGGTGCTACAAATCTATTGTTTGGATTTTTGATTCGTATAAAAACATGGCCGTCATGGCTAAAAATAGAACATAGGGGTAAATCGCAGTTTTTTGCAAATAAGTCAGAAACGGTCACAGATATCAAAATTCTGGCATAGGGTAAAAGTGATCAGCACCTCAAGATCTACCTGCCCTGAAATTTTAAAGAAGATCCAACCACTCATTTCAGAGTTATCACCCTTTTTTTTGACATTTTTGGCTTTTTTTTATGTTATTATTTCAAAAATCTTCTCCTCTGAAACTACTGAATAGATTTGGATAAAACTTAGCATGATTGTTCCTTAGGGTATCCTGCACAAAGTTTATGCTTCGATTTTTGATCCATCGAAAAACATGGCCACTGTTACTAAAAATAGAACATAGGGGTCAAACAACAGTTTTTCGCAAATATCTCAAAAATCATTAGGTTATGGCAAATTCTGGCAGGTTGAAAGTGTTCAGCATGATGAGAGCTACCTGAGTACTTATTTTCGTGAAAATCTGTCAACTGATGTTAGAGTTATTGCCCTTTTTTGACATTTTTGGCTTTTTTTTATGTTATTATTTCAAAAATCTTCTCCTCTGAAACTACTGAATGGATTTGGATAAAACTTAGCATGATTGTTCCTTAGGGTATCCTGCACAAAGTTTATGCTTCGATTTTTGATCTGTCGAAAAACATGGCCACTGTTACTAAAAATAGAACATAGGGGTCAAACAACAGTTTTTCGCAAATATCTCAAAAATCATTAGGTTACGCCAAATTCTGCAGGTTGAAAGTGTTCAGCATGATGAGAGCTACCTGCGTGCTGATTTTTGTGAAAATCTGTCAACTGATGTTAGAGTTATTGCCCTTTTTTAGCTCACCTGACCCGAAGGGTCATGTGAGCTATTGCTATCACTTGGCGTCCGTCGTCCGTCCGTCCGTCGTCCGTTAACTTTTTCAAACGTTAACTCCTCCAACACCATAAGTCCAACTGCAACCAAACTTGGTACAGTTATTAATTGGTATGGGTGCTACAAATCTATTGTTTGGATTTTTGATTCGTATAAAAACATGGCCGTCATGGCTAAAAATAGAACATAGGGGTAAATCGCAGTTTTTTGCAAATAAGTCAGAAACGGTCACAGATATCAAAATTCTGGCATAGGGTAAAAGTGATCAGCACCTCAAGATCTACCTGCCCTGAAATTTTAAAGAAGATCCAACCACTCATTTCAGAGTTATCACCCTTTTTTTTGACATTTTTGGCTTTTTTTTATGTTATTATTTCAAAAATCTTCTCCTCTGAAACTACTGAATAGATTTGGATAAAACTTAGCATGATTGTTCCTTAGGGTATCCTGCACAAAGTTTATGCTTCGATTTTTGATCCATCGAAAAACATGGCCACTGTTACTAAAAATAGAACATAGGGGTCAAACAACAGTTTTTCGCAAATATCTCAAAAATCATTAGGTTATGGCAAATTCTGGCAGGTTGAAAGTGTTCAGCATGATGAGAGCTACCTGAGTACTTATTTTCGTGAAAATCTGTCAACTGATGTTAGAGTTATTGCCCTTTTTTGACATTTTTGGCTTTTTTTTATGTTATTATTTCAAAAATCTTCTCCTCTGAAACTACTGAATGGATTTGGATAAAACTTAGCATGATTGTTCCTTAGGGTATCCTGCACAAAGTTTATGCTTCGATTTTTGATCTGTCGAAAAACATGGCCACTGTTACTAAAAATAGAACATAGGGGTCAAACAACAGTTTTTCGCAAATATCTCAAAAATCATTAGGTTACGCCAAATTCTGCAGGTTGAAAGTGTTCAGCATGATGAGAGCTACCTGCGTGCTGATTTTTGTGAAAATCTGTCAACTGATGTTAGAGTTATTGCCCTTTTTTAGCTCACCTGACCCGAAGGGTCATGTGAGCTATTGCTATCACTTGGCGTCCGTCGTCCGTCCGTCGTCCGTCCGTCCGTCGTCCGTTAACTTTTTCAAACGTTAACTCCTCCAACACCATAAGTCCAACTGCAACCAAACTTGGTACAGTTATTAATTGGTATGGGTGCTACAAATCTATTGTTTGGATTTTTGATTCGTATAAAAACATGGCCGTCATGGCTAAAAATAGAACATAGGGGTAAATCGCAGTTTTTTGCAAATAAGTCAGAAACGGTCACAGATATCAAAATTCTGGCATAGGGTAAAAGTGATCAGCACCTCAAGATCTACCTGCCCTGAAATTTTGAAGAAGATCCAACCACTCATTTCAGAGTTATCACCCTTTTTTAGCTCACCAGACCCGAAGGGTCATGTGAGCTATTGCCATCACTTGGCGTCCTCCGTCCGTCGTCCGTCGTCCGTCCGTAAACTTTTTCAAACGTTAACTCCTCTGACACCATAAGACCAATTGCAACCAAACTTCGTACAGTTGTTTATTGGTATATGTGCTACAAAACTATCGTTTGGATTTTTGATTCGTAAAAAAACATGGCCGCCATGGCTAAAAATAGAACATAGGGGTAAATTGCAGTTTTTTGCAAATAACTCAAAAACCATAACAGATATCAAAATTCTGGCATAGGGTAAAAGTGTTCAGCACCTCAAGATCTACCTGCCCTGAAATTTTGAAGAAGATCCAACGACCCATGTAGGAGTTATTGCCCTTTTTCTGCATTTTTTCCAAATTTTGCACTTATTAAGCTCAATATCTTGGATACTATAAAGGAAATTTGAAAAATTTAAATTTCATATTGTTAGGCACACAAAGATCTACAAAATTTGTAACAGGATCAGAGTTGTAGGTTCGTTCCTTTTAGGAGTTATTCCCCTTAGATCGTCAAAATTGACCATTTTTGCAGTCTTTATTCATTGTAATAAAATCGTTAACTCCTCTTACACCATAAGTTTAATTGCAACCAAACTTAGTGTAGTTGTTCCTTGGCATGAGTACTACTAAACTATCGTTTGGATTTTTGATTTGTAAAAAAACATGGCTGCCATGGCTAAAAATAGAACATAGGGGTAAATTGCTGTTTTTTGCAAATAACTCAAAAATGGTGACAGATATCAAAATTCTGATTGGAAGCTAAAGTGTTCAACACCTCAAGATCTACCTGCTTTGAAATTTTGAAGAAGATGTAACTACCCATGTAGGAGTTATTGCCCTTTTTCTTGATTTTTTTTTAAAATTTGTACTTATTAAGTTGTATGATCATTCCTTTTAGGAGTTATTCCCCTTAGAACATCAAAATTGACCATTTTCACAGCATTTCCCTTAGTTTGCAAAATGTTTAAATGAGCCCTTTAGGAGTTAAAGTTTTGTCCCTTAAATGTCAAAATAACTGTTGATGCCTTATAGATGGCAAACTGTAGAAAATGAAAAAAAGCTTTTGATTGCATGTAAATTTGTTTTTAAATGGCTATTTATTAAAATATAAATTCAATGTTACCTCAATATACAATAGTACTTAAAAATAACTTTCATTAGATGTATATATTTATATATTTTTTGTGAAATTAGTTTTGAAACTGGCTGTGGTCAGCACTCATTGTTTGACATTTTTGGCTTTTTTTTATGTTATTATTTCAAAAATCTTCTTCTCTGAAACTACTATTGAAAATCAAATGAAAATTGGTAAGATTGTTCCTTAGGGTATCCTGCAAAAAGTTAATGCTTGGATTTTTGATTGGTCAAAAAAAATGTCCGCTCTTACTAAAAATAGAACATAGGGGTCAAAATGCTGTTTTTTGCTATTTTTTTCTGAATTATAGAAAGAAAATGAAGATGAAAGCTACTTTCAAGGTAAACATGGTATCCCGAGCTGAATGGTGATGATGAAAGTTTGTTTTGGACGGCCATTTTTAAAATGGCTGCCATTTTACCCGCCATTTTTTACACTTGCTCGGATTTCAACAATATTTGGTTTTTAAAGTAAACATGGTATCCTTAGTGAATGGTGATGATGAGAATGTTGTATAACAATGATTAAACTTCATAATATGTGAGCTTTTAATTGCCATCACTTGGTGTCTGTCATAATCGTTGTTAACAAATTTTCAAACATCTTCTCCTCTGAAACTACTTGGGGGAATTTGATGAAACTTAGCATGATTGTTCCTGCAATATTTCCTTTTCAAGTACAATAAAAAGCCTTAACCCACAATTTTTACATAACTTCTTTCAAACATTTTAAAAACGAAGACAACATATAGACCAAAAGATTTATACTTGTATTTGAAGATTAATTAAAGCTTGTATTTTGTATTATGAATCATCAGATTGACCATGACTGTATCTTAATCAAGCGTAGGGAGAACTCATGCCCATTTCTTTCCAGAGGTTCTTAAAGGTTTTTAAAGGTATTTTCAGCATTTTACGTGACCTTTAATACTCAGTTTAGTTTACAACAAACATTAATATATTAATTTAGTTTATAGTGCATTGTTTACCAGGTGAGCGATTCAGGCTCTTGAGAGCCTCTTGTTCTGATTGGCTGAAATTTGAAAAATCATCTCCTCTGAACATACAAGTGCAAATTATTTGTAAGTTGATGTTTGTGAGGTCTTCTATAAAGATTCGTCATTTCAACTTAATTTGGCAAAAGACATGACCAGTTGTCTTTCCAAACTAATGTCTGCTACTCCTCCTACATTACTTTATGGAATGTTGGATCACATTATGGAGATGTGCATATTGTCAGCATTTTCTTGAAAAATATGATGATTTGAACTTAAGCAAATGTTGATGTCGATCCAAACTGATGTTGTCTGCAACTCCTCCTAAATTACTCACAGGATTCTCATGAAACTTTATGGAGATGTGCATATTGGATTGTACTTTGAAAAATACTATGATATGAACTTCACTGAAAAATAACATATATAGAAAACTCTATCGAATAACAAATGGGTGTTGGAGAAAACTGTTTTGAGTCAAGCAAAGTATAGCGTATGAATATGAAAAAATACAGAAGTGTGAAAGCGAGGGAAATTCAATTTAATTTACAACTAAGATTGTCCGTAATATTGTTACCGGCTGGTGACAATGGGTAATTTTAATATTTTCAGTAATTTAATTACTTTCAGTCCTCATTGAGTGTTCATTTTGTCATTCTTAACCATTTCAACCATTTACTGTATTAAAAATAGTTGTAATGAGAACGATTTTAAAATATATTTTATTGATTTGTTTTCTACCTGGAAGTTATCTTTCGAAAAGAAATACGAAGCAAGTTCGGAATGTACTTGTGCATTGACGTTTTTCAGAGGAATAAATTTGAAATAGTTAAATGAAATGATTGTTGCAAATTTGTTAACAGTATGGCGGGTCGATTCGAGTTTGCTGCTGTTTTCGACTTTGACATTAAAACAGCTATTTGAAGGAACAAGAAAAATAATTTTTTGAAAGCAAAATAAAATAACGATGCCGAAAATATGACGTATTATTATGTTTTCCTATTCCTAACATGCATACGCCAGGTCGATCTTGAGCCAAAATTGTGGGGTCAAAAATGAGGACGGAACGAACAAATTGTATTTTTTGGACGATTTTCCAATTGTACTAAACATTGTGTTTTGATATAAAAAAAAATTAAGATGACTATGGGTATGTATTGTAAAGTCCAAATTGACGGTCAGCGTCGTATTTATCCTCCCTTTCAAAATTCAAATAACTATGAAATGGTTGAGATCTCAACTCTAAACGTATTTTGTTTCTCCTTATAACAAGACGCACATTCATTGGTGTATGAGGGGTACCTAGGGTTGGTCTTATATATTTGAAAACATCGAGATTCCCACTCTATAATTATATCTGAATTTTGAGTATCCTTTAATTTGTGAATTTAGTTTCAGTACTTTTAGTATCTTCTTAAAGTTATGCAAAATGATAGTGAATTTTTTTATAAAGGACCCAGTGAACAATTATATATCTGTTTGTACTAATTCAAAATCAAATGCAAATAAGTATGTCTGAAATAATTCATTTACTAATACATTCAATTTTTTTAATTCGTGAAAAAAAAATTGATTCCTCTTTTTAAAAATCTTTTTTACAAATCAACTAAATATTAATGCCTGTTACAGTGGGATGTTAGCATCAGTGCTGGACAAAAGCACATTGTGCTATGTTTAACAAAATTTTCTTGTCAGTCCAAAATGACATTGTCCACATTTCCTCCTACAGTACTCCCAGGATTCTCCTGTGGAGTTGGATTACATTATGAAGATGTGCATATTGTCAGGATTTTCTGTGTGGGTGAGTAAGTGGAAAGATACTATGGTTTGATCTTCAGTTGTTGTCTGTCCAAACTGATGTTTTCTGCAACTCCTCCTACATTCTGATGACACATTGAAATAAACACAATAAAAGCATGCTGTTCTTGGTAGGATTAATGAATTTTTGTAGGCTTCAAAACAGACATGTTCATGTTGCTGCAGGGGGTATTAGTCCCTTACAGGACAGTTCTTATTTAAAATGGAAAAATAAATGCACTCAAATAGTTAAAAAAAAATTTAGAATTTGTAATAACTCAGAAATAGACATGTCTTAAAATTTGCAAAACCATTACTCTTAATATTTCTTGCACTTTGTGTATATTTTGTTCAACCCAGGGATGAACTGCTTGATTTGATTAAATCTTACAAGAAGAGTTATCTTCCTTTTACATTGAAAAATCTGTTCCACGGACTGCGGTTTACAGACAGCAAGTCCATTTCTTAGCAACTGTCATATCTAGACTTAGGAAGACTTAAATATTTTTTTTGCTAATTTTTCTATTTTTTATCCCCTCGCCAAGGAAGTTGCAAAGGCATATAGTAACTCTACCATCTGTCCTTCCATCCTTCCGTCGGTAACACCCTTGTGAACACTCTAGACTCAACATCCTTCAAGGGATTTTGACCAAACTTGGCACATACTTAGTCCTTATAAATATCTAGAACTGGACCAAACTTGGTAGATACTTAAATCTAAAGTTACATACCACTTAGCCCTTAGGAAAATCTGGAGCGCTATTGATTTCCAAGGTCTTGTGAACACTCTAGAATCAACAGCATTCAATGGATTTTTACCTAATTTATACAAAGTTTAAATTGATCAAGATCTAAAAGTCTACAGATTTTGATAGATGATCATGAATTCAAGGACAAGGGTATTATAGGACTTAGACCTTTTGATATGATACATCTATGTGACTTTACCTGGTTCATGTATATTGTTTGTCCTTAAGCTACTTCAAATCAGCTTGATACTGCCTTACAGAATCAACTTAGCCACATTAGGAGCAGGAAAATCATACTTCTGGGAGATTTTAATCATGACTTGAAAAGGAATTCTCTCAGAAATAGTGTATCTGATTTCCAGCAACATTATATGTGCTACACACCAACAAGGTTCACTTTCTCAAAGGACAATGAGTTCATTTCATTTCATCATGCCAAATCATATGTATTATTTGCAGCCTACTTTTTCCGTTTGATGATGTATATATCTATCAGGGTACTTGTATAGAATTGTAAACCTTTTGATATTGACAGTGATGTTGAACAAATTATTTATTATATCATAACTTAAATATCATCTTAATGTTTTATACCACTGAGGATAGGTACCATATAGTAACTATCCGTATGTGATCTCTTGATACAATGTTGAAAAGGTGATATAAAAATGTTACTGCCTATCTTTCCATAATATATCTTTTTAACATTATATGGCTCAATATTTGCTCAGATGCATTTAAACCATGATTTGCAAAAACTAAGTATAATACATATCAGGATCTATAAGAATATTGTTTCTCCAGGTCAAAAATCAAATGACAAGAACATATTTATACATGTACAAATTTCAGGGTCAAATTTTGTCACGTTGCCCTTGTTAGTAATATCAGCTATAATTATTATAAGTCCAAACCATCAGTGGAGACATTCCACCAAAATTATATCAAAATTTAGCAAGTTCATGGATGGCTTTTAATTCAGAAAATCTTGAAAAGTGAATTGTTTTAAATGACAAACCAGCTATATTTAATTGATATAACAACTGCAGTTATCAAAGTTGATTCAATGTATAAAATGGTTTTTTTGGCAGATTATGATGGTAGCAGCTGTCAGTTGATAGATGACCAGTGTGGTGACTCTGACACATGTAAGAATGATGGAGTATGCATTGTTAAAGATATTGGATATGATTGTGACTGTCCAGATGGTATGTTAGACATATAAGTGTCAGTGCAGGGAAATGATAATAAATCAACAGATTTATGATTAAACTCGCTTTAAAATTATTTATTTACTTTATTGTCCGAGAAAAGGTTCTCATTAGCTCACCTGGCCTAAAAGGCCATGTGAGCTATTCTCATCACTTGTCGTCTGTCGTCGTCGTTAACAATTTTTCAAACATCTTCTCCTCTGAAACTGCTGAATGGATTTGGATAAAACTTAGCATGATTGTTCCTTAGGGTATCCTGCACAAACTTTATGCTTCAATTTTTGATCCATCAAAAAACATGGCCACTGTTACTAAAAATAGAACATAGGGGTCAAACAACAGTTTTTCGCAAATATCTCAAAAATCATTAGGTTACAGCAAATTCTACAGGTTGAAAGTGTTCAGCATGATGAGAGCTACCTGTGTGCTGATTTTCGTGAAAATCTGTCTCCTGATGTTAGATATTGCCCTTTTTTGACATTTTTGGCTTTTTTTTATGTTATTATTTCAAAAATCTTCTTCTCTGAAACTACTATTCAAAATCAAATGAAACTTGGTAGGATTGTTCCTTAGGGTATCCTGCAAAAAAGTTAATGCTTGGATTTTTGATTGGTCGAAAAACATGTCCGCCCTTACTAAAAATAGAACATAGAGGTCAAAATGCTGTTTTTTTGACATTTTTTCCTGAATTATAGAAAGAAAATGAAGATAAAAGCTACTTTCAAGGTAAACATGGTATCCCAAGTTGAATGGTGATGATGAAAGTTTGTTTTGGACGGCCATTTTCCTGCCATTTTTTATACTTGCTCGGATTTCAACAATATTTGGTTTTTGTGTCACCTGTGGAACGCATGGTCGACACATAGGGATCACTATCTGTCATCTTGCGTCGTCACACTTTTCTTCTATTCTCAACTGCTCGTAAACCGCTCAAAGGAATTTGATGAAACTTTCTCTGTGCATTAACCTTAATGCAAAGGTGTGCATGTATATTTCATTTTTAAAATTTTTTTTTTTTTTTTTTTTGTAGAAATTGACATTTTTGCAAAAAAAAGTGGGGGGGACTTCTATCCTCAACTACTCTATAACCGCTCAAAGGAATTTGATTAAACTTTCTCTATGCATTAACCTTAATGCACAGGAGTGCATATATATTTCATTTTTAGAAAATTTAAATTTTTTTTCCTAAAAATTAACATTTTTGAAAAAAAAGGGGGGGGAGGGGGGTAAAAACTTTTATCCTCAACTACTCCATCACCGCTTAAAGGAATTTTATGAAACTTTCTTTGTGCATTAACCTTAATGTACAGGTGTGCATATATATTTTATTTTTAAAAATTTTAAATTTTTTTTTGTAAAAATTGACATTTTTGAAAAAAAAAGGGGGGTGGGTTCAAAACTTCTATCCTCAACTACTCCATAACGGCTCACAGCAATTTGATGAAACTTTCTCTGTGCATTAACTTTAATGCAAAGGTGTGTACATATTTCATTTGTAGAAAATTTTAATATTTTTTGTAAAAATTGATGTCTGCAGGCGACACATGTCTTCCTTGGAAGACTCACACATTTTATTAAAGTAAACATGGTATCCTTAGTGAATGGTGATGATGAGAATGTTGTATAACAATGATTAAACTTCATAATATGTGAGCTTTTAATTGTTATCACTTGGTGTCCGTTATCATAGTTTTTAACAAATTTTCAAACATCTTCTCCTCTGAAACTACTAGGGGGATTTGGATGCACCATCAGATTAACCATGACTGTATCTTAATCAAGCGAAGGGAGAACTCATGCCCATTTCTTTCCAGATGTTCTTGAAAGGCTTTTAAAGGTATTTTCAGCATTTTACATGACCTATAATACTCAGTTTAATTTACAACAAACATTAATATATTAATTTAGTTTATAGTGCATTGTTTGCCAGGTGAGCGATTCAGGTTCTTGAGAGCATCTTGTTTATATCTTATGCTATTAAAAAAACTGGTTATTAGTTTTTAGCTCACCTAACCCAAAGGGTCAAGGGAACTATTTTCATCACTTGGCATCCGTCATCGTCCATCAACTTTTTACAAAAATATTCTTCTCTGAAACTGCTTGGCCAAATGCAACCAAAATTGGCCACAAGCATCATTAGGATATCTAGTTTAAAAAATATGTCCGATGACCCTGCCTGACAACCAACATGGCCGACATGACTAAAAAAAGAACATAGGGGTAAATTGCATTTTTAGCTCACCTGGACCAAAGGTCCATGTGAACTTTTACCATCACTTGGCGTCCGTCGTCGTCGTCTGTCGTCGTCTGTTAACAATTTTTCAAACGTTAACTCGTCCGACACCATAAGTCCAATTGCAACCAAACTTCGTACAGTTGTTTATTGGTATATGTGCTACAAAACTATCGTTTGGATTTTTGATTCGTAAAAAAACATGGCCGCCATGGCTAAAAATAGAACATAGGGGTAAATTACAGTTTTTTGCAAATAACTCAAAAACCATAACAGATTTCACAATTCTGGCATAGGGTAAAAGTGTTCAGCACCTCAAGATCTACCTGCCCTGAAATTTTGAAGAAGATCCAACGACCCATGTAGGAGTTATTGCCCTTTTTCTGCATTTTTTCCAAATTTTGCACTTCTTAAGCTCAATATCTTGGATACTATAAAGGAAATTTGAAAAATTTAAATTTCATATTGTTAGGCACACAAAGATCTACAAAATTTGTAACGGGATCGAAGTTGTAGGTTCGTTCCTTTTAGGAGTTATTCCCCTTAGATCGTCAAAATTGACCATTTTTGCAGTCTTTATTCATTGTAATAAAATCGTTAACTCCTCTTACACCATAAGTTTAATTGCAACCAAACTTAGTGTAGTTGTTCCTTGGCATGAGTGCTACTAAAGTATCGTTTGGATTTTTGATTTGTATAAAAACATGGCTGCCATGGCTAAAAATAGAACATAGGGGTAAATTGCAGTTTTTTGCAAATAACTCAAAAATGGTGACAGATATCAAAATTCTGATGGGAAGCTAAAGTGTTCAACACCTCAAGATCTACCTGCTTTGAAATTTTGAAGAAGATGTAACCACCCATGTAGGAGTTATTGCCCTTTCTCTTGATTTTTTTTTGAAATTTGTACTTATTAAGTTGTATGATCATTCCTTTTAGGAGTTATTCCCCTTAGAACATCAAAATTGACCATTTTCACAGCATTTCCCTTAGTTTGCAAAATGTTTAAATGAGCCCTTTAGGAGTTAAAGTTTTGTCCCTTAAATGTCAAAATAACTGTTGATGCCTTATAGATGACCCTTTAAATGTCAAAAATAGCGTTTTCTCTTGTTTTTGCCCTATAGAATGAAAACTATTGTCGATAGAGAAAAGCTGTTGTTTGCTTAAACAATCAGCTCATTGAGCTCTACAAAAGTCTGAATTGGGTCGAAGTTGTCAGATGATCCATTATAGGGGTAATAGCTCATGAAAGAGTCCCTTAAAGCTTAAGGACCAGGTGAGCGATTCAGGCTCCTGGGAGCTTCTTGTTTGTCTTATATTTCAGAAACTAAAGCATTTAGAGCAAAACTGACATAGGATAAAAATGTGCATAATGTCACGATCTACCTGCCATGAAACTTTTAGAGGAATCGGTCATCCCATTTTTGGGTTATTGCCCTGAATTGTTAATTTCAAGCAAATTTTGCAGTTTAAGGTTATTAACTCAAATATTATTATAGATAAAGCAAAAATTTTCAGCAAAGTAAGATCTACAAATAAGTCAACTTGACCAAAATCGTCAATTGACCCATTATAGGAGTTTTTGCCCTTGAAAGATTAGTTACATGTAAACAGAAAATAATGGTCTGACATATTGTCACAGATGTTTAGAGCATAACTTGATATAAATTAAATGGTAGCTGTACAAGTAAAATGGAGGGTCAAGGTTATTGTAAAAGTCCAAATCAACCGATGGAAAAGTCACTGGCAATGGATGAAAAAGTCCCTAGCAATCATATATATTTGGGTTAAGGACCTTATAATTTACCCGTACAAGTCAAAAAGAAAGGTCAAGGTTATTGAAAAAGTTCATAGCAACCATATATATTTGGGTTCAGGGCCTGACAATTTACCTATTTAGGTCAAAATGGAATTCAAGAGTCAATGCCATTGAAAAAGTCCATAGCAACCGATGAGAAAGTCCCTAGGAACCATATCTATTTGGGTGCAGGATTCTACATTTTAGCTGTACAGGTCAATATTACAGAGGAAATTGTTATGGTATACATTGACTAGCAAAAATAATCATTGATGCAAGATCTACACAAAATATAACAGGTGAGCGATTCAGGCTCTTGGGAGCCTCTTGTTAAATCTTGTCTGAAATCCCTGGGCCAATTGGAACTAAACTTGGCAGCAATGGTCCTCAGATGGTCCTCTTTCATAATTGTGTCTGATGACCCTAACTGTCAATGAATATGGCAGCCATAGCAAAACTTAGTTTAACATAGGACCCTATGGGAAAATTCATTTAGAAATCTGCTTGTCTGAAACCACTGAGCCAATTGGAAGTATAGTCCTCTTTTATAATTGTCTGATGACTCGGACTGTCAACCAGAGTTATCGAAAAAAAAATTTTTCTTGTCAGACATTGGGTCTGACAGTCAGCAAGATCTTGTCAGACCCACAATTTTTTTAAATTTTTTTCTAGTGGGTTAACTTGTACTATTCATGCCATGAAATGCTTGGAAAATAAAGCATGTTTAACATGTTTGGCCCTGTCCTTTTTTTGTTGAACTTCCTTCTCCGCTGATGTTTCTGTTTTCTTGCGTTTAACACCCGGCTTTGCATCAGCGGAGAATTTTATATATTTTCCAACCTCGGGTATCCATTCTATCGTAACTGGTAATTAAGTTCCAAAAAATTATATGGAGAACCAGTTGCGCAACTGGAAGGGAGACAACTGAAATGTAAACAAATGACGGGATCCAAGCCCCATTTTTTTTGTCGGACACGAGGACCGGCAGAATTGACAGTCGAGTCGGAGCTACTGGAATCTTGTCGGTCGGGACCGACAGGTCCGACGATTTTCGACAACTCTGTGTCAACCAAGATAGCTGCCACAGCAGTACTATGTTTAACATAGGACCCAAAGGAAGAATTCATTTAAAAGTCTTCTTGTCTGAAACCACTAAGACAATTGTAACTTGTAACTGAATGATCCTTGCATGGTACTCTTTCGGAATTGTGTCTGATGACCCGGACTGTCAACCAAGATAGCCGCCACAGCCAAATTAATTTATCATAGGACCCTGAGGAAAGATTTATTTGAAAATATTTTTGTCTGAAACCACTGACCCAATTGGAACCAGTCTTGGCAGAAATGGTCCTTAGATGGTCCTCTTTCATGTCTGATGACCTGGACTGTCAACCAAGATTGCTGCCACAGCTGAACTTAGTTTAACGTAGGACTCAACTTCAAAATTGATTTAAAAATCTTCTTGTCTGAAACCATTGGGCATTTGGAACTAGACTCAGTAGCAATGGTTCTTAAATTGTCCTCTTTCAGAATTGTGTCCGATGACCTGGACTGTCAACAAAGATAACTGCCACAGCCAAACTTAGTTTAACAGTTGCCGTGAGGCAACAGAGGGACATGTTAATAGTATCCGTCCATCTGCAACACCTTGTGGACGCATCTCCTCTGAAACTGCTTGGCAGATAGCTTCCATATTTAGTAGGATTTATTGTTATGGAGTGTAGATGTGCATACTATACCACAATTTTGATTCAACAAATTTTGTAGGAGTTATGGGACTTGGACTATTTATTTCTCAACAATAGAAGACCTTGTGGACGCATCTTCTCTGAAACCGCTTGGCGGATAGCTTCCATATTTGGTTGGAATTATTGTTATGAAGTGTAGATGTGCATACTATACTGCCATTTTGATTGAACAAATTTTGTAGGAGTTTTTCAACATTTCTCAGCAATAGAAGTCCTTATGGACGTATCTCCTGAAACCGCTTGGTGGATTCCTTATGCAAACTAATTCTGCATCGGCAGGGGACATATGGCTCACATACTCACAACAAAATGGCTACCATGGGTAATTGTTGTTTCTGATTGACTGAGTTTTCATAAACCTTCTCCTCTGAAATCGCTGGGCCAAATGGAACGAAACTTGACAGACAGCATCTATGGGAGATTCTCTACAAAGTTTCCTAATTCTGTCCTGATCATACTACAAATGGCCACCATGGGCAGTTCTTGTTTCTGATTGGCTGAGATATAAAAAATTTACTCTGAAATCACTGATATATAAAAAATATCTTCTCCTCTGAAGTCGCTTGGCCAAATGGAACAAAACATGACAGGAAGCTTTTATGGGAGGTTCTTTACAATCTTTCCTCATTTCGTCCGGATAAGACAACAAACATGGCCGTCATTGGCAATTCTTGTTTCTCGTTCATGTCATTGTTTGATTGAAACATAATTTTTTCTCTGAAACTGCTTGCCCAAAACTGTCAGCCAAACTTCAGAGGAAGCATCTATGGAAAGCCTTTTATGAAATTTTTTTTTTTTTTTTCATCCTGATTATATGACAAGCATGTTTGCCATGTTGTTTCTTTGGTGCCAATCCATCATTCAAGATGGCCAGCAGCAGAGGACTTAGGTTAACATAAGACCCTATGGGCAATGCATGCAAAAATCTTCTGGAGAACTGCCAAATTTTAGAATATGCTAACCTGCAAGTAGAAAGACATTGATACACAAAAATTTGGGTCCTAAAAGGCTTCCCACACTTCATTATGATAGGGAGAAATGACTTCTCTCTTTGAGGTACATCAATAAAATTGGCTTTCGTGTCTCTAGTTTGTTTGAGTTATTGCCATGTGGTGTGGGACATTGGAATGCTGTTCTTTTATTTTTTAGCATACTCTGGAAAAACATGTACAACATACACAGATCCCTGTAACTCTAATACTTGCCATTCTTCAGCTATGTGTATATCTGAAAAAGATAAATACTTATGTTATTGTACCCAGGGCAGAGTACTCACTGATGAAGGCTGTAAAGGTAATTTCATTTTAACAAGATAAATATTTTTCATATTCAGAGGTCACAGGAAAAACTTACAGGGATATGAAATCAATTAAGCAACTCATTTTTATAAAACTGAGCAGGAAATGTACAAAACACACAAAAAACAACAGTATGACACTAAAAGCTGATGCTGTTAAACTGGTTTCATGGGTGTTATATCTTTTTATATATATCCTAATTCACTGGTTTACATATAAGTACAAAAAACAGTATCATGGTTTTTCAATAAGATGACCACTAATTCCTGTCTTTCCACCTCAATTCATGCAAGGATTTGAATAGTAGAAGGATACGAATCTCCTGCTTTCAACATTTATCTCGCGTGGTGATATTTTATACTACTTGCTACTTATACATGCCTCTAATGCCACTACTATTTAATAAAATATATCACAAAATACCGAATTAGATTAAATCTCTTTCCCTTCTCCTTAGAAAGGTGTAAAAACTACACATTTTTCAAATATTTTTTGATAAAAATCTAATAATATAATATATTTTTAATAATTTTGTATTTATTTGTCTATTTCTCTACTGAAAAACAACTTAAAAAACATACCTTAGTAAATTTATAAAGTTTAGTTGTCATAAAACTTTTATTGTATAATCATATCTTTAAACCACATTTCTTTCCAAATAAAAATCTTTTTCTAGATCTGGGCACCTGTATATTCAATTATCAATAGCACCTAACCTACTGAGGTTCACCCGACCACCTGGCATTTGTTAATTACATGTGTTATAATTGATTGTATAAACATGGTCTGTTAATTAGCCTGTCACATAATTATTTCAGTCTTTTACACGTAAATTTGTACATCATCTTTATACTACGCTACACAAAACCATTCTTGAATTTGCCGACAGGATTATATAGGTTAAATTGAACAGTTTTACAAATTTTTACACACCAAATGAAAAAAGTGAGTTTAAAAACATACCAAAAACAACATGAAAAACGCAACCCCCCACACCAAGGTTTGTTCTGTACACCGTTAAGACCCCACACTACACATTAACACACTTTAGTATGCCGGTTTCATGGAAACATGAAAGTTTATTGATTTCTAAATAGGCGTCACAAGAATTTTACCCCATAATGCTGCCATTTTGATAAATGACTTTTAAAAGATATTTATAACACAAATAATGATCAAACAAATCAATCAATCACGCCAGGTTTTATTCTATACATTGTTTATACTCTAAACTACATAATTATACATTTGGCTGAGCCTATTTCATGAAAACATGGAAGTTTATTGATTTCTAAATGAGCCACCCCACCTCCGTCCAAGCACACCCCATTTTGACAAATGATGGTAAACAATCCTTAATAAATACAGATAGGGAGCACTGTTTTAAAAAATACTCCTTCTATACATCGAAAAATATCATACTATTGCAAAAATGACGTCTTCGCTTCAATATTCGGTATGATGAGGGAGGAGTTTGAATTTTAAATTAGTGTCTCAACCGACCATTATAGGCGGGATTATGAAGGTCAAAAGGGCAAACCGATTAATGTTAATTATTGATGTAATACGGGTGTAATATCCTCAACAAGTCGATATCTTATCAATGACTGGTATTTAGGGCAAATATTTTCAAGTTATACCTGTAATTATGGTGTTATATACTTAAAAAATATTGGTACAGTAGACTCCACCTAATCGGATATCGGTTTAAACGAATATATCGGCAAATGGGATATCATTTCAAAACACCAAACCATTTGCTATATGTTATGTATTAAAATCTCCGGCTATTTGGATATCGGATAAGAGAATATATCTCCTAATTGAATAAAAAAAAATGCTAAAGTAGTGACCAAAGTCATTGAAATCGAATATTTTTAATTACAGGTAAACATACAGGAAGTGCCTCAGGTAACGTTGTCAGTGATTTGCATAGTGAAAAAATGTACAATTTATTAATAAAAATCGCTCTTTAATGTGTTTTGTTTTTTATTACATGTATAATTATAAAGTTTCTGAAACGGTTTTGTGTATTCGTGTGTTGTGGCAAGGAAGTAGAGAAATAGAGAAAATGTTGTTCACTCGGACACGCTTTTTCCGTGTAGTTGTGACAAAAAATAAATGTTTAATCACATTTTATTTTAAAAGAAACAAGATTTCTTTAGAAATGTATCATGTTGTGTATTAAATGTTCTCCAACAAGTTTCTGGTCGGTTAAAATCCATGCATCCCATACAGATCGATTGTGTTACACACGCCATTTTTACCTGTGTAGTTACATACAGTTAAAATGAAATCATCCGAACCTTTTATACGAAAAGTTAAGTAAATGTACCATAAAGCGTTTACAAAATGAATAAAAATTAAAAGATATATTTATTCATTAGTTTATTAAAAATTAATGTTTTTTTGCGTTCATGATCAGCTTGGGTCACATGTTCCATTTTATCCAGTGCTGTTTGTTATGTACACATAACAGATTTTATTTATGATGTAGATTGTTTCTGTTAAATTGTCATCATTAAAATATAGAAATGTACTTCGACTTTGCTTTCTTTCAAAAAAAAAAAAGAATTTATTGTCCGCTCAGGTCTCTGTTCATTTATAATGAATAGCGATATGAATGGTCAAACAAGCTTATGTGATATTGATTTCACTGTAGATATGTCGTCAATTTGAAATAGCTCGAGGTCAAATCAATCAGCGGTTTAACACCTGTCATAGTCTATACACTTCATCGAGGATTACATCAGAGGAAATAAAAACAAACAACAAAGGAAGTTATTTTATTTTTGACACTCAGACAAACATTTTATTATTTTAATAATTCACAACAACTGACAATAACGGCAATACACATTTGACAGCACACGCTGCATCACACGATACTCTTTAATCTACAATTAAAAAATCAACAGGTTAATTGACAGAAAATGAATTGACCCTTCAACTTAAGTCAATAAATAACGACCTATCAACGGTTGTGAGTTCAATCCCTTAATATCTTGCTAATATCTTGGCGACAGATTGATTTCCCTTTGCTGAAAACGGGTTTAACGGACAATCGAATACTCCGGGAAATAGAATATTTTTGGCTGACATTTCTCGTATCCAATTACCCGGAGTCTACTGTATCAAATGTTGAAGCGATGAAATATTCTACCATTTTGCATCATCAATTAATTGCACTCTTGGTAATCTCACTTCTTCTCCGCCGTGCAACATATTTACACACAAGCTATGTAAAATATAGCGCGATTCGTATCCTTCTGCTGTTTAAATCCTTGATTCATGCAACATGTAAATTAAGATGGTCCATACAATTGTCTGAGAGATGGAATTAGTCCTATTTTATCTAAAACAATGAATCTTCCTACAATATCCTAGAGGAGCAAAAATATTTTGCCAAGGGAATTTTTAAGGTAAATTGGACATGAATCTGCGATGAGTTTTTCAAAAATTGTATGTTTTATACCTGGATTATACTTATTGTGCACATGCAACGTGAATGAAAGTATTTAAGCTTTTTAGAATAGACTTGTGCTAAATATTTCTCATATTTTTTTTAATATTTTGATATCCATGCTACAACTCTTACAAGCAGCAGCATTACAATTTTAATGTTTTGTTTGACAAATCAGAAAGGTTAATTAATTTGATAAAAGCCTGGTTATTCCAGTCTAAATATTAGACCTTCAAAGTAGCAAATATCCATTACATGAACTGATTTTTCTCAACAGACGAAAATTAATACAGGAATGGTATTTAATTTATGTAATGGCACAAGAAGTGTATTTGACAAGATTGTATTCTCTAGATGCATGTCTGGAATAAAGAATTCATAATTTTGTTGTATCCATATAGATAAAGTGACATCTTATTTAATTTCCGCTAAATATTTAAGTTTATTCCATTTTAATCAGAAAAATTATAAAAATATGTATTTTTCTCGCCATGAGATTGCCATTAAATATCATAAAAAATAGAAGCATATGGTTCCCTTATTTATCAAGTTGTATAAATTTTATGTTACAAATTGTAATGGTATATTGTTTTGAAGTTCACTGAAATTTGTCTAGTATGAATTCAATACCTTCAAGTTATTGGGATAAAAAGCATTTAAATTTAACACAAAATTATTAATTTCATTAATTTGTTTGTTGAATTCTTTTGGAGATTTATTCACGGTATATTTAATAATAAGTTAATATTGGATGTAACGCCTCATTTGATTATTTAAATTCTTTTCATCTATCATACATCATAGGCTAAATTTTCTTTTCAACTATGACGTCATTAAAGGGAATCCAGACATTTCAGACGTCAACACAACAGTTGGAATTAAATTATAAGGATTGACAGTAATTTGGTTTTCAGTCTATTTGAAATAACCTGAATGCACATGGTGCATACTTTCAAATAACACACTTTGCTGGTATTTAGTATGTACCATGTGATTGAGGTTATTTCTTCATAGACTGAAAAAAAAATTACAGTCAATCCTTAAATAATTATAATAGAAATTCAGTTTTTATCTTGCTTTTATTTTGAGTAAAACACTTTAAACAGTCATTGAGTTAACCCTTTAATTGGAATTTCCTTTGGAAAAAATCTGGTTAATAGTTTAGCTAAGAATGGATATATAGGCATTTCCTATAATAATTAAAATAAATCTGGGTTGCCATCATTGTGATTTCTCTTATTCATTTGATTTCAGATATAAGTGACAATTTTGACATGTTTATGGATGAAAAAATTGAAGATGTCCCAGGGTTTTTACGAACACCATTTGTACTAACACCAGATTCTAACCTAACAGTAATGTTTTGGACTAGAGTAAAGGGAAATAACTCAGTCATCTTTGCTCTAGAGGCGGTGTAAGTACATAATATTAGACCATCAATATTGATACATAATTTTTCACCACAATTGATTTCATTTGGAAGATGGGATATAGAATTTAAATTTGTCTTTGATATAATGGAATGATATGTGTATGCCTTGCAGGTTCCTAATTTCAGAACCTAGAAAAAAGCAACAAATTTGATAAGATACTAACTCATTTTTAATAAAGAAAACTGGTTCAATTTAGAATTGAATGTTTCATTTTTAGCTCACCTGGACCAAAGGTACATGTGAGCTTTTACCATCACTTGGCGTCCGTCGTCGTCGTCGTCGTCGTCGTCTGTCGTCGTCTGTTAACAATTTTTCAAACGTTAACTTGTCCGACACCATAAGTCCAATTGCAACCAAACTTGGTACATTTGTTTAGTGGCATTATGTGTACAAAAATATCGTTCGGATTTTTGATTCGTAAAAAAACATGGCCGCCATGGCTAAAAATAGAACATAGGGGTAAATTGAAGTTTTTTGCAAATAACTCAAAAACCATAACAGATATCAAAATTCTGGCATAGGGTAAAAGTGTTCAGCACCTCAAGATCTACCTGCCCTGAAATTTTGAAGAAGATCCAACGACCCATGTAGGAGTTATTGCCCTTTTTCTGCATTTTTTCCAAATTTTGCACTTATTAAGCTCAATATCTTGGATACTATAAAGGAAATTTGAAAAATTTAAATTTCATATTGTTAGGCACACAAAGATCTACCAAATTTGTAACAGGATCGAAGTTGTAGGTTCATTCCTTTTAGGAGTTATTCCCCTTAGATCATCAAAATTGACCATTTTTGCAGTCTTTATTCATTGTAATAAAATCGTTAACTCCTCTTACACCATAAGTTTAATTGCAACCAAACTTAGTGTAGTTGTTCCTTGGCATGAGTGCTACTAAACTATCGTTTGGATTTTTGATTTGTAAAAAAACATGGCTGCCATGGCTAAAAATAGAACATAGGGGTAAATTGCAGTTTTTTGCAAATAACTCAAAAATGGTGACAGATATCAAAATTCTGATGGGAAGCTAAAGTGTTCAACACCTCAAGATCTACCTGCTTTGAAATTTTGAAGAAGATGTAACCACCCATGTAGGAGTTATTGCCCTTTTTCTTGATTTTTTTTTGAAATTTGTACTTATTAAGTTGTTGTCAATAGAGAAAAGCTGTTGTTTGCTTAAACAATCAGCTCATTGAGCTCTACAAAAGTCTGAATTGGGTCGAAGTTGTCAGATGATCCATTATAGGGGTAATAGCTCATGAAAGACTCCCTTAAAGCTTAAGGACCAGGTGAGCGATTCAGGCTCCTGGGAGCCTCTTGTTGTAGTTATCAGTCAATATTTCAAAATTCCAAGAGAAGATCGTTTATGTAAATCTTGTCATGTAATTGAAAATGAAGAACACTTCTTCCTAAAATGTAAATTATACAAAAAATTAAGATTAGAATTATTTAATAAACTAAATTTGGAAGAAGAAGATCTTAATATATCTAAATTACTAAATCCATTGTCTCAGGAACATGTAAAATTAATCGGCTCCTTTATGAAGCAGTCATTAGAACTGAGGGCAGAAGTGGCTTAATTTTTCATATCTTATTTATGTATTTACAAATGTGTATGTAGTTTATCTGTTTATTCTTATTTGTTTTGTTCTTTCTTTCTTTGTCATAAGCCTTGTTTATAAGACAATAAAGATATTTGATTTGATATATCATAGCACTTTATACTAAAAATGTAAACACTTTACAATTTAAAACCATGAAAAAGATGCATTGAATTCTTATACATTGTAATTAAATTTTACATTTGACAAGTATGAAATATAGTTGCAATTTTTAAATATTCTCTGTAGTGTCTTTAAATATTACTTTGTCAATGATGTCACGGGAATGAAATTTTGACTTTACACGGTAAACAACTGACAATTGGGACAGCAGAGGCAATCGGTAAAACAGATTGTTTACATCGTCTTCAAAACGAAAGGTAGGCATTCGTTTCACTCCTGTTTTTACATTTTTTCAGAGAATATTTGATTCATACTGCAGTGTTAAGTATGTGAAACTATTATGTATCATCACGACCCCTCCACGAGAAGGTATTACCGTGAATTAATGTCAATTCTAACAATTTTGAATTAAAATTTGATTGTTATGATCTTTTTGATCAATATGTTGAGCCCCATTAAATATTACTGTTATTTGAGTCTAATCGGTAGGTTAGGCATAATATTACAGTTAATATAGGAAGTCACAATTTGTCCAGACTCGGACAAAAGCAGCCCATGGGCAATTCGTCTTGACAAACAAATGTGGTTTGTTATCACTGTAATAAAATCAATACCATGATTAGATATTTGTTAACAATGATAATGAATTTATCGTAGTCCCATCTATTGTTTCTTCTGTGTCCATATGTACAGAAGAGTTAGATAAAATGCCCTCATCATCTGATTTCCAATTTTCTATGTTCTGAACTTCCTAGGCGTGTTTAATTTCTGTTTTTGGACCTGTCCATACGATAAACACAAACTTTATCATACTTCACCATGACTTGGGATTATGTCGTACGATTTTGTTCTTTATCCTATTCGAGCTGTTTCATCATCCAATTCTATTTGTCTGTATTTCAAATGCAAGTCATTATTGAAATACATAAGATGCCATATTATACCTCCAAACATGTTTTCTCCTTTTTCACAATAATAACACTTGAATAAGTCCATTATCACCTGAAAATAAATGAGTAAGATAACAATGATTTACTTGCTTTATTTTAACATTTAACATATCTTTTATAGCTGGAAATAATGGTTTGCGATTGTCATTATTTTTAGCTCACCTGGCTAAAAGCCAGGGTGAGCTTTTGCCATCACTTTGCGTCCGTCGTCCGTCCGTTAACTTTTCACATTTCAATCTTCTTCTAAAAAACCACTGAACCAAATGGAACCAAACTTGGCACCAATGTTCCTGTGAAGGTCCTTTACAGAATTTGTAATTTTGGTGCTGATCGAATATTCAACATGGCTGCCAGGCCCAATAATGTGTTCTGATTGGCTGAAATTTCAAAAATCTTCTTGTTTCATTGACATCTTCAATAGAGGGTACCTATTCTGTGAAATCAACTCCTCCTACAGTTTTTCACCCACATCCTTGAAACTTCATAGAATGTTTCTATATATATTGAAGATGTGCACCTCACTTTATGGAATTATTTCAGGAATTATTTCCCATTTTTCCAAACTTTGGAACTTAGTCGTTTTTTATTGACATCTTCAATAGAGGGTACCTATTTTGTGAAATCAACTCCTCCTACAGTTTTTTCCCCACATCCTTGAAACTTCATAGAATGTTTCTATATATATTGAAGATGTGCACCTCACTTTATGGAATTATTTCAGGAATTATTTCCCATTTTTCCAAACAAGTGTTTATCAACATGTAATCAAATCAAATATTGCTTACTTCACCTATTTCTAATTAAATTGATGGCTGCCTCTGTGCTCGTACACCAACATACAATGTGTCTGATTTTGTCTATATAAATATTCATGACTGCCAATGTGCAACATGATCTTGTAATCACCTTTGTCACCACTACAATAAACACCCAGCAACCCGGCCATTTGTGTCTTTGACCCATTTTTCAGAAATGTGTCTGATTTCGTGGACTGTGAACCAAGATGACCGCCACAGCAGAACTTAGTTTAACATAGGGCCCTATGGGAAATTCACTCAAAAATCTTCTGGTCTGAAACCACTAAGCCAATTAGAATTAGACTTGGTAGCAATGGTCCTTAGATGGTCCTCTTTCAGAATTTTGTGCGATGACCCAGACTGTCAACCAAGATGGCCACCACACCCAAACTTGGTTTAACATGGGGCCCTATGGCAAAATTCATTGAAAAATCTTCTTGTCTGAGACCACTTGACATATTGGAGCCAGACTTGGCAGCATTTGTCCTTAGGAGGTCTTCTTTTAGAAATATTTCCGATCACCTGGATTGTCAACCAAGATGGCTGTCACACCGAACTTTGTTAAATATTGGACCCTATAGGAAAATTCATTTAAAAATCTTCTTGTCTGAAACCGCTTAGCCAGTTGGAACAAGACTTAGCAGAAATGGTCCTTAGATGGTTCTCTTTTAGAAATGTATCCGTTGACCTGGACTGTCAACCAAGATGACTGCCACAGCTGAAATTAGTTTAAAATAGAATTCTATAGAAAAACCAGCCAACTTGACTGCAACACTTAAATTTTTAGGTCTGCTCAAGGTGAAAAGTTGAATCCAGGTGAGCGATACAGGCTCTTGAGAGCCTCTAGTTTTCAATCTGTATTTAATGATTGCATCATCTACTGTACCTGATTGCTAAATTCTTTGGCTAAGTCAAACTCTAAGGCAGATTTGCATTTATTACAGAACTTGCAATCATAAAGTTTTGCTTACTGAAATATGAATTGCTTTTTTATAAGGACACAAAGCAAAATTTATACATTATGGGATAAATCCAGAGAAAACGGCACAAAACGATTGATTTTCCTTAGTACACAGATACTTATGGACTTTACACCCTAAATTCTTTGTAATGTCGTAACAAATGTTCATTACATTTTTTAATCACTTCAAGTTATACAATATAAGCAAGACATATCAAGGTTGAAGCTTAAAACTAGTGGAAAAAGTTTCGGTCATAATGTAAACAATCTGTTTTACCGATTGCCTCTGCTGTCCGGATTGTCCGTTGTATAGCATGCTTTATTGGGTTATGAAACATCACTTTTCAGATCAACATGATTGATATCATATTTAAAAAAAAATATGGATTTCAATGAAACAAACAAGTAATGTGATTATTTAGTTATAACAAATTTGGTTTAGAAGGCTTTTGGGCATCATTTCAGAAAGTAATTGTGTTTGAATTCCAAAAATTCATATCTTCTTATTACATGCAGGATTTTTTGCGTGAACCCCCTGAGGGGTTCACGCTTATATATTGGCGAGTTTTGGATGTGTCTATGGGCCACTCTCGGCCGGAAGTAGGAAAAATATTCTCGGAATGTCTCGAATGTTTTCAATCATTTATACAGGTAGTAATCTACGTCTTTGATACGGCTATATTTCAACAATCAAACTTAAACAATAAAGACTTAGTTTAAATATTTAAACCTATTTGCCTTTTCACAAAATATATGTTTTTTTAATAATGTGAATGTTTATAAGCGCTGTGAAAGTTTCTAAACAACAACGCTATTATATTTGTTTTGATGTGACCCGGCCCTGTCCACTGTGTATGTATCTAGGTCAATTATGTTTGTTTGTTTGTTTAGTTGGGGTTTAACGCCGTTTTCAGCACATTTTGGCCATTTCGCGGCGGCCAGTTTTTATTGGTGGAGGAAGCCGGAGTACCCGGAGAGAACCACCGACCTTCGGCAGGAAAATTGGCAATCCTTGTCAATTAAGATCGGAGTCGAACACACCCCGCCACAGGTGAGATTCGAACTCACAACCCCAGCGTTGACAGGCTAGTGATCAGTAGTAGTCATGATGAACTACCTAGACCACTCGGCCACCGAGGCCCCCAGGTCAATTATGTAAACTAAATTATGTCTGAAGGTTTAACCACGTGATATTGTGTATTTTTCATCATAAACTTGGGAGAGAACATTCTGGTTTAAATATTTATATTAAATCGGAAAACAGAAAGATAATATTATTATTATTTTTATTAAAAGTATTTATTTTTCTGCGTTAATTAATTCATACCGTTTTAGTAAGGTTTTATAAGTAATTGTTATTTAATTTTTTGTTTTGTAATATATCCATAAAACGGGAAAGGAAGATTTCAAGATGATGTTGATGAAATATACGAATATATCAAAAACTTGAATTTTAGTTTTGGTTTATTGATGGTAGTTTTTGGAAATTTCTTAAAAGATTTTTAAATATGAATTTATGTTGATTAAAATTCAATTATTTTTTTATTTTTGTTTTTAAATAACAGTTAAAGTCTAATCTTCAACAATCTTTAACATATGTTGCAATTATGAGAATAGTTTGCATTGTTTATGTGTAAATTGCGTAAGTGTGATCATGAAAGCATGATGTGTCAATATTGTATATAAATAAATAATCCTTTGAAAACATCGCCTTTGTTTATTGTTTTAAAATTAAATTAGTTGATAATTACGGACATGAACATCCCAGATACTTTGGTCACTTATGTAACATGAAATAATTTTTTGTTTCCTCCCAAGCATACATACATTTGGATTTGGAGGATAGGCAACTCATTGCCAACATAAGATGTTATTTCAGAAATTATTGCCTGCATTTATTATTGCGATTTTATCATTTTATAATAAAATGCAATATTATTTTTGCGATATTGTGAAAAAGCCTGTTTAATTCTTATAAAAAAATTCAAAATGTGAGTATAAATAATTGCGATTATAAGCCTATCGCATTTTTTGCAATAATAAAAGCATCGCAATAATTTCTGAATTTACAGTATTATAAATCTTATTTGAAAAAAGTGGTCTTTATTTTTTGCATGAGGTTATTCATTTGGTTTGGTGGATAGTTGTTTCATTGGCGACATATTTAAATTGTATAGAGTTACCAATATTTATCAACCATATCCCTGCCACATTCTGTATGCGTCTGCCTGTAATTCAATGGTTGTTGTTTGTTGCTGTGTTGCATGTTTGATTTTTCGTTCCTTTTTGGGTACATTAATCAGGTCGTTCCTTTTCTCGTTTGAATTGTTTATAGTTGTGATTTCAAGGCCTTTTATAGCTGGGCTTTGCGTTATTTGTTGAAGGCTGTTTGGTGACCTCTAGATGTTAATTTCGGTGTTATAAGGTCTCTTGTGAAACAATCTCATCGAAATTCATACCAAACTTCTTTTTTATATTTATTTGGTTTCCTTTAGTCTTGAAGGTATATCACAGCACACCTCTTATATAAGAGCAATTATTAGTCATATATAAAGGTATTTTGATAGGTAAAGCCAAAACCATATTCAAATGTGAGGTCAAAAACTTTATCATTTACATTGTCCTCATTGCTTACATTACAAATAAACTATGTATGATTGTCACAGACAGTCTCAAATAATTATGCAGGATAATTAAAAACATCCAGGAAACAAAATAAGTCGATATGAATTTTGAAAGTTAAAATGAATTGAGCCGGAAAATATAGCAACCTGAGGCAAAGTCAATGCAATTTGCCTTAGTCACTTTAGGGTTTGCAGAAATTGGGAATTGCAATAGGATCAGGAATTTTTACATTAAACACAAAGTAAAAATTATCTACATTCCTATTCACTTGTGCAATAATCTACACACTATTACACATTTTCAATGATGATGTGACAACAAAACTCATCAATATTTATCAATATCTAATTCACAGCTAATTATTTCAAATCAAAAGCAAATAAAATTAACAAATGTTGGTGACCAGTCAGCAGTCGTGGGTTCACGTATTGCTTTTCTTTTTTAAAAGAAAGCAACTTGTTTTATTGATTTATTAGAAGTTTAAAACTTCATTTCATTTTCTTTACAGTTCTTTTGAATCAATTTATCCAAGTTTCCATCCTGACATGTGGATGTTGACAGTACACAGCCAGTCAGTTACACTGAATAGTTTTACTGTTAATGAAACTATTAGTCTTGGCACAGATCTCGCAGATGGAATATGGCATTTTGTTGTGATTTCATGGGATTTGACAGGATACACTAAAGTATTTGTAGATTCAATTAAAAAGGTGGATAAATTGTCAATTTCAGCAGATGCATTGCTGCCTCTGTAAGTTCCTTTGAATACAATCTCGCCTTTCAAAAAAAAGTTTTTTTTTTTAAAATCATTCATTTAATAATAAAAATCGCATCTTTTTACTTTGCAATTAATCTTTCCAAATAAGGAAAGCTTATTTAGAAAGAATCATTAATTATTTAAGCATGTAATTTCAAACACAAGAATGGCATATATCACATTTGGTTCTTTCTTATACCATCTGTCGTTCTACCTTGATGAATGTCTAATGGCTAAACATAACAATATTTTCTATGGTTCTATCAGGACAAGTGATATCATGTGTATAGGATCAAATATATTTACAAAGGAATATTTTTTTAGGTATAAAAAATGTTATATAAAATATGAAGGGGTACAGTGTAGAAACTCCACTTTTTGCCACTTAGATCGAGGGGAAAATCCTTGTAGTAGTGCAGACCTGCCAACTTTTGAAAACCTCCATGGGGGATTTAATCGGTAATAATATATGGGAATTTAAGTCATTAAATTAGAGTTTATACATTAATGCATCGTTTTACTTATACTATTCTCTTGGGAACCTTATAAATAGAGAAGATAATATTCTCTTGGGAATATTGGATTACATTTATTAATAGAAGAGGGGTAACCAATCAAAAGGCAGAGATAAGACAGAGAGGGGTAGTTAGTAACAAGAGACGGGGGGGTTATCAGTTTAGAATTTGGCAGGAAAGTGTACAGTCGTTGTTGATAAAAATATTGTATTATCGGGACATATTTATTCCATGTAGCTTTAAACTTTTGCACTGACGTTCTGTGGATTTATAAAGTAAATTATGCACATTTTGCTCTAAAGGACTGACTCTCAACATTTGTAAAAATAATTTCGTTCCTTTCTTTGTTCTGTCTGAAAACGATTGGC
This sequence comes from Mytilisepta virgata, assembly GCA_028015205.1. NCBI lineage: Eukaryota > Metazoa > Mollusca > Bivalvia > Mytilida > Mytilidae > Mytilisepta > Mytilisepta virgata. The sequence continues at coordinate 77,957,944 of CM051521.1, forward strand.
GGTAAAACATGGAGTGAACTGACTTATTTATGTATTTTGGATTTAAGCATCGTTCGGGAGCGTAATATATTCATATGAACAATCAGTTGTGTATTTGGGAAGTATTCTTCACGAAAGGTTTGTGTTTAACTTTTTGAAACGACCGATACTGGATTTTTATAATATTTGTTGAAACATCATGGGTCCCGTACGCAAAAGACAGACTAGGACTACTCCTATTTATGACCCAGAATTATATGAAAATTGGACGATGCAACGTTTGAAAGAAGAATTACGGCAGAGAGGGATTCAATTTTCTCAAAATTCTAGAAGAATGGCCCTCGTTCGGTTGTTGAGAGGTGTAATCGATACTAACGACCAAACTGCCATATTAGGAGCGAACGCGAGATCGTGCAACAGTTCCAACGTTTCTGCGCATGCTCAAACTGGTGCGCGATCCCATGATTCATCTAACATCATCTCGTCACCCGATATCGACTTGTTGCAGAGTGCGCGATCCCATAATGCACCAGTTCCAGTTGTAAACAATAACAATAATGGCGGCGACCATGGAAACCGAGTGTTGATAGACATAGTGTCAAAATTGTCGTCGACCGTCCAGTCACTACAGCAAAACGTTGTTACTCTTACGGGACAAGTTAATTCTTTAATTAACGATCGGCAGTCTCAAGCAGGCCAGAGGAATGCAGATTCGTCCGCTGTTGGAATTCATGTCACCGGTGACACAGAAATCACTACCGGTTCATCGGGATCAGGACACGGAAGTTATTCACTGGAATCGGCATACAGAGCCCTGCGAACATCAACGCCTTCGGCAGCCGCCGGCAGCGAGCAGCAAGCTTATGCCATGCGAACATCAAGAGGATACGCTGCAGAATCACTCCCTGTTGTGGAAACGATCTCCCCGCAATTACGGAAGAACATCATAACAGGTATGGATATTAACCTGGCAGCTCTGCTCATTCCTTATTATAGTGGATCAGGTGTGCATGAAAGCAATTTTAGTGAGGATAAAGCTAATAAGTGTGATCCGAGAACCAACAAATCTTTGTCCATTGGAGAATTTATTCAGGCTTTCGGCATTTATAAGAATATAATGTGTTCTGTTTATCAGCATCGTAGGAGTGAGTTAGATTTATACGAGCGAGATATCGTGGATATGGCTACCAGATATCCAGGAGGGGGTTTCTACGAGTACCACAAGAAATTCTCAGCTGATGCTGCTGCACATCTAAGATATAACAATAAAGTTGTTGATTGGTCAATAAGAAATAATACATTATTCTGTAACATATTTGCTAATATAAGACCAAATGTTTGTACCTTTTGTAACAGTACTTTTCATTCAACTGGTTTTTGTACTCAGGCTAATAACCATAATGCACATGTACTTAGAAATACTGCAGGTTTTAAAATATCTGATCAAGATACATATGGAAGAGAGAGAGTTTATCATTTAGGCAGGGAAATTTGTAACAATTTCAATGGAAACAAAGGATGCAGTAGTCCAAAGTGTAGAAACTTCCATGTATGTTTATTATGTAAGGGAGATCATTCAAAATTGGCTTGTCAGAGTTCAAAAAACGACAAGCAGGCCCCACAAAAAATTGGGGCCTTGATGCAGAGAAGGTTGTAAATCCATTAAGCATGTTTGAATTTAAGGTAGATACCCCAGTAAATATTATAAATTTAGAGAGAGAATTGTTACAGTATCCTGATGTAAATTTTAAAACTTACTTGTTAGAGGGTTTAAAAAATGGTTTTGATACTGGGATAAAAAATCTTCCTATGAATTCTATTGTGTGTAAAAATTTAAGGTCAGCAGAAGGCCAACAAGAAGACGTTGCTAATTTGATTAGTGCAGAAGTAGAGAAAGGTTATCTATTTGGTCCTTTTGACAATATACCTTTTGAGAAATTTAGAATAAACCCTATAGGAGTAGCAGAAAGCAAATACAGCAAAAAGAAAAGATTAATTGTTGATATGTCTGCCCCTCATGAAAATCCAAACTATCCAAGTTTAAATGAGCTCATCAGTAAAGAAGAATTTTCTCTACAATATGTGTCTATTGATGATGCAATAAATACTATCAAAAGATTAGGCCCTAGATCATGGCTTATAAAAACAGACATTACTGATGCCTTTAAAATAATGCCTATTTCACCTAAATTATGGTCATATCACGGCATCCAGTGGAAAGAGAAATATTATTTTTTCAATAAGCTAGTATTTGGGAGTAGGTCAAGCCCAAAGATTTTTGACAGTTTATCAAAGGTTATTTGTTGGATAGCAAACAACAATTACAATATTGATAATGTGTTACATTTATTAGATGATTTTTTAGTAATTGTACCAGAGAATGAAGATGCTAATATGATTATGAGTACTTTTTTGAATATTTTTAAGATGTTAGGAGTCCCTCTTTCTGCAAAAAAGACAGAGGGACCGTGTCATGTGCTAGAGTATTTAGGTATTTATTTAGATACTGTTAAAATGGAAGCCCGTCTACCGAGAGAAAAGGTGTTAAGAATTCAAGAAATTATACAATCTTATACCAGCCGAAGATCTTGTACAAAAAGAGAATTATTAAGTTTATTAGGTCATTTGAATTTTGCTTGTCGTGTTATATTACCAGGCAGATCCTTCATTTCACACTTGATTAAGCTATCCACTACAGTTGATAAACTTCATCATCATGTACAGATAAAGAATTGCAGATCTGACTTGGCTATGTGGTCCAAATTTCTTCTTAACTGGAATGGTGTGTCATTTTTTATTAACGACAATATAACAAACGCAGCCGACATTCATTTGTATACTGATGCTACTCAAAAGTCATTTGGTGGAATTTATATGAATGAATGGTTTCAAGGTGATTTCCCTTTTGAAATACTGAACGAACAGACTTCTATGGCTTTCTTCGAACTGTATCCGATTGTGATGGCATGTGTGTTATGGGGCCACAACTGGGTTAGGAAGCGCATAGTATTCAATTGTGACAATTTATCTACAGTAGAAATAATAAATAAAGGTAGATCCAAGATACCGAGCATCATGAAACTCATGCGTAAACTAACTTTTCATTCAGCGATGCATAGCTTTATTATACATGCTCATCATATTAGGACTGAAACAAACTGCATAGCTGATTCTCTTTCTCGTTATCAGATGTTGAGGTTCAGAACTTTGGCACCCCATGCAAATTTGAGACCGACACCATGTCTTCCACCAACAGAATTGATGATGGACTGAAGGAACACATCGAAGCTCTATGGGATGCCTCCATAAGTAAACACACAAGACTGGTTTATCAGACAGCGTTACGATGTTTTCAAAGGTTTTTGTTATTGAGTAAATTATATAGGTCAGGAAAGAAGTTGCCTCTTATTGATGAAAATCATTTAATGTATTTTGTAACTTATTGTCAGAAAGTATTGAATTTTAAATATCAGACTATTAAGCTGTATTTAGCTGGTATAAGATATTTTTACATTAGATTAGAAGGTTTTGATCCTTTGGTTAACACAATTCAATTATCTTATATTCTGCGAGGTATTCATAAGACACAGTCAAATCTAAGACAGGAACGACTTCCTATCACATCAGATGTTTTAAGCGAATTGTGCTCAATTTTATCAAAAGGAGTATTTTCCTACTATAAAGACATTATGTTAGAATGTGCCTTTAAAATGGCATTTTTTGGCTTCCTTCGTTGTGGTGAATTTACATGCAGATCTAAAGAGGACAGGGAGAAAATACCTAGAATACAAGATATTTCTTTTGAGAAAAGTCACAAATTTTATATTTTTAATTTGAGAACTTCTAAATGTGATCCATTCGGTAAGGGAGTCCAAATTAAAATTTTTGAGAATGATATTTTTAAACCGGTTGAGACTATGAATAGATATATAAGTATGAGGTTTAAATCTGGTGCAACACTTATGTCACCTTTATTTTTAGAAGATGAATACAACTTTTTTCCACTAACTAGAGAAACTTTTATTGATTTATTGAGAGAATTATTAAACCGACTCGGTTATGAAACAAACAAGTTTTGTGGACATTCTTTCCGCATAGGAGCCGCAACATCAGCAGCCTCTTCCGGAGTTGCAGATCATGTTATTCAGTCTCTCGGTAGATGGTCTTCTGATTGCTATATCCGTTACATTCGTACGGATCCTAAGGTGTTAAATGATGCTCAGCACAACATGTGTTTTCTAAATTAGGCATTGCAATTGCAACATCAGGTGCACTGTACTGTAGCTATATATAGGTATTACTGACAGTTTGTGTAAATATTCGTTTTTATATTCAGTAAGCAATAGTTAAGAACAGTTGAAATTTCATAATATAATTTCATTCACGATAATTGCTATAACATTAGCTACACATTCACATCAATGTATCATTTGTTTGGGGGCTTTCACTCATTTCACTGGAACAGTTCAATTCATTCAATTTGGCCGGAATAATTTTTAAATCAAATTATCTCCCCCAAATCAATAATACATTTCTTGGTTTAGTGACAGTATATAAGATTTTGCAATTTTGTACACCATAAAAGGGTCATTTTGCCTGCTGGGTTCTACCACAGGTGATTTAATCCTATACACTGACAAAGGGTCACTTTGCCTGCTGGGTTCTACCACAGGTGATTTAATCCTATACACTGAACTTTGCCTGCTGGGTTCTACCACAGGTGAATTCTCGTCAGTCTGATGGGCTCTACCTCAGACTCATATCGGTTCAAACTTGCTCACCTGCTGGGTTCTACCACAGGACAATTTAAGTAAATTTTATTTTTAATTAAGTTAGTAATTAGTAAAATTTTTAGCATTCAATGTATATATAAAGTTGTTGATTTTAATTAGGATAGTGAGTAGCCCCCAAGAAAGCCAAATGATACTTAGGTTTTAAGTGTTATAAACATGATTCCATTGTTTCTGATATTATATATATATGTAGAAAATGTTGAGATTTAATACATGAATTGTTGTACAATTGTGTTGATATATAATGAAGTTGTTCATTAAAAGTTGTAATTATACTTATGTCTCTTTCAAGTACAAAGTTATATTCACGACATCATTGCCCGTTGTGTGGGTGAGATACATACATCCCTATCTATATGCTTAGTTTATCATTGGTTGTCCTTTAGTCAGGTTATCTCCTTATTTTGGTTTAGGCCAGGTCTGTTCAACAATAATATGTATAAAAAGATCAATAATTTTATTACCAATTAAGACCCATAAAACTTGGACAAATCATTGATTTTATTGAGGCACGTGTATATGTTTACATAATACTTAGTGTCAAAACAGATCGATAATCCACAGGTAAATCAACATGACCCGAATATCAGATACTACGATGAATTTTATTGGATAATATCTCCGGAATTCGGTAAGAATAACATTTTCTCAGGTAGAATTTATGAAAATCGGGTTTTTTGCTTGTTTTAGGAACCCGATATCGGGATTCGGGTTGAGGCATGAAAATCGGAATAATACCGCCAAAATCGGGATAGTTGGCAGGTCTGGTAGTGTACAATACACAGATCAGTTTTGGTAACAAATTCCAAGTCAGAGTTATACTGTGATTTGAGTTTTTCATTATTTTCAATATTGAAATATATAATTTACATCATCAAGTCTTCATCTGTATCATATGTTATTGAAATAAACAGTAATTAGAGTTAAGTACAAAAATCTAAATAAAGTTTTCGGGTAGATGGTAATTTGAAATTGAGATCTGAGCAATTACTTAACAAGATTATTCAATTAGACTACTTATAACAAAATTCTTAAATGAGGATAAAATGTTCATACTTTAGTCATTAAATCATATTTTTAGCTCACCTGTCCTAAATGGACATGTGAGCTTTTGCCATCACTTGGCGTCGGTCGTCCGTCATAAACTTTTTCAAAGATCTTCTCCTCTGAAACCACTGAACCAATTACAGCCATACTTAGTTTGAATGATCCTTAGGGTATCTAGAATAAAGTTTATGTTTTATTTTCTTGTCCATCCAGAAACATGGCCACCATGGCTAAAAATAGAGCATAGGAGATAAACTGCAGTTTTTGCCTTATATCTCAAAAACTAAAGCATTTAGAGCAAAACTGATGGGGTAAAAATGTTCATCACGTCAAGATCTACCTGCTGTGAAATTTTCAGATGAATCTGTCAACCCTTTGATGGGTTATTGCCCCTGAATTGTTAATTTTTAGGAAAATTTGCAGTTTTAGGTTGCTATCTTGAATATTATTATAGATAAAGACAAACTGTATATGGCAAATATCTTCAGCAAAGTAAGATGTACAAATAAGTCAATATGACAAAATCGTCAATTGATCCCTGATGGGAGTTTTTGCCCTTTAAAGACAAATTTTCACATTTTTTTTTCATCTTTTTAAACTTTAAAAAATCTCCTCCTCTGAAACAACAGAATCAATTTCAGCCAAACTTAGGCTGACAGATCCTAAGGGTATGTCGTATAAATTTTATGTTTTATTTTCTTATCCATCGAGAAACATGGCTGCATTGGCTAGAAATAGAACATCGGTGAAAATGCACTTTTTGGCTCATATCTCAAAAACTAAAGTAGTTAGAGCTGAAAATGTTTATGAGGTCAAGATCTACCTGCCATGAAATTTTCAGATGAATCGGTCAACCCATTTTTGGGTTATTGCCCCTGAATTTTTAATTTTAAGGAAATTCTGCAGTTTTAGGTTATTAGCTTGCATATTATTATAGAAAAAGATAAAATGTAAACAGCAAAAATGTTCAAAGTAAGATCAACATGACCAAAATCATTGATTGACCCCTTATAGGAATTTTTGCCCTTTAAAGACTGCATCAGGCATAAACTTTCCTTTAAAGATTTTTTCTTCTGAAACCACAGGGCCAATTGGGACCAAACTTTGGTGGAATAGTCCTTGGGTGGCCCCATTCCAAAATTATGTCTGGCATCCCCGACTTCCAACTGCCTTGACTGCTGTTACTAAATATAGGACAAAGGGGGGATGAATTTCAAAAATCTTCTACGAAACTACAAGGTCAATTGGAACCAAACTTTGCAATAATGGTCCTTAGGAGGTTCTCTTTCAGAAGTATGTCCGATGACCCGGACTGTTAACCAAGATGGCCACCACAGCCGAACTTAGTTTAACATAGGGTCCTATTGGAAAATTCATTGAAAAACATCTGGTCTGAAACCACTAAGCCAATTAACACTAGACTTGGTAGCAATGGTCCTTAGATGGTCCTCTTTCAGAATTTCGTCCAATGACCCGGAATGTCAACCAAGGTAGCTGCCACAAAAGAACTTAGTTTATCATAAGGCCCTATGGGAAAATTCATTGATGAATCTTCTTGTCTGAATATTGGTACCAGACTTCGCAGCAATGGTCCTTAGGAGGTCCTCTTTCAGAAATGTGTCCAATTTCGTGAACTGTGAAGCAAGATGGTCGCCACAGCTGAACTAAGTTTATCATAGCATCCTATGGGAAATTCATTTAAAAATTTTCTCGTCTGAAACTACTGAGGCAATTGGAACTATTCTTGGCATCATTGGTCCCTAGATGGTCCTCCTTCAGAATTGTGTCCAATTACCCAGATTGTCATTCAAGATGGCTGCCTCGACAAAACTTAGTTAAATATGGGACCTTATGGGAAAATTCATTTAAAAATCTTCTTGTCTGAAACCTTGTTAGCCAGTTGGAACAAAACTTAGCAGTAATGATCCTTAGATGGTTCTCTTTTAGAAATCTTTCCATTGACCTGGACTGTCAACCAAGATGACTGCCATAGCTGAACTTAGTTTAACATAGAACCCTATAGAAAAATCAGCCAAATTGAATGCAACACTTTTAGTCCTGCTGAAGGTGAAAAGTTAAATCCAGGTGAGCGATACAGGCTCTTGAGGGCCTCTTGTTAGCATAGGTGCAACAAAGTAGCAATCCCTTATTAGTTTGTTGCAGGTTGATTGGTGTCCACATTTCTTGATGATCTCCTTGCCTCTAACAGTTGAAACTAAATTTTGTAAATTTTGATGTACTGTGTCAGAATTATGTATATATATATATATATATATATATATATATGAAATAACAACTTGGTGTTAAACTAAAGAAGGCTAAATCTTAAGTCGAGCAGAACTATGAAAAGTTACTAAAGGGCAAACCCAAGGAATATTTAATATTTTGTTCTTAGCTATATTTTTTAGGATGAGTGCAGTTTTGAATTTGTGTATTACATGTAAAATGCATTATAATGTGACCAAAGAGTAGATTTTTCTTGACGATGGATATTGTGTGGTTATTTCAGAACTTTAATGAAAATTGTGTACAAGATGTCAAACCTTGTAACCACCATTTTATAATGAGCTCACCTGGGACAAGCCGCGCAATTGTTTTCCTGTTACAGAAGTCATGAAATAATAGGCTGCAATTAAGTCTGCACGTTTCGTTGAAACATGGGAGATGGCTCAAAACGATCGCCATACAATGGCACATATCCAGTTAAAATCTCGGGGTATGAAGTCAGTCTACTTTTTCCGTAATTTGAGAAATCACGAGCCATGGTAAAAAAGTCTCCTTCCACAAAGTAAAATGTACCTCTTTCATGCTCTCCATGTAGAATAAAAAATTTCTTGGTTTTATTAGCTCACCTGGCTATTGCCAGGGTGAGCTTTTGCCATGACTTGGCGTCTGTCGTCCGTCCGTCCGTTGTTAGCTTTTCATTCAAACATCTTCTCCTCAGAAACCATGTGGCCAATTCCAACCAAACTTTGCATGAGTGGTGTATGGAAGGTACTCAACAAAGTTTCCTCATTTAGTTCTGATTGGTCAAGAAACATGGCCAACAGAGGCAATTATTGTTTCTGATTGGCTGATTTTCAAAAATCTTCTCCTCTGAAACCGCTGGGCCGATTGGTTTGAGACTTAATAGGAATGATCTATGACATGTCCTCTACAAACGATCCTCAATTTATTTTGATCTGACGTAAAACATGGCTGTCGTAGCTAAAAATAGAATATAGGGGTGCATGTGTTGTATTTGGCTTATAACTTAAAAACCGTTACAGATATCAAAAATCTGACATGGGGTAAAATTGATCAGCATGATAAGATCTACCTACCCTGAAATTTTGAAGGAAATCCCAAAACTCATTTAGGAGTTATTGCCCTTTTTTCGTAAAATTTTCAAAATTTAACATTTTTCGTCATTTATCTCCAAAACTATTTGAGATAGAAGTGAAATGTAAAATTTGAAAAATGTTTGCCATGTTGAGGTCTACATACCCTGAAATTTTAAAGGAAATCCCAAAACCCATTTAGGAGTTGTTGCCCTTTTTTGTCAAATTTTCAAAATTTTTTCATTCAAAAATCTTCTCCTCTGAAACCGCTGGGGCGATTGGTTTGAAACTTGATAGGAATGATCTATGACATGTCCTCTACAAACGATCATCAATTTATTTTGATCTGACATAAAACATGGCTGTCGTAGCTAAAAATAGAATATAGGGGTGCATGTGTTGTTTTTGGCTTATAACTTAAAAACCGTTACAGATATCAAAAATCTGATATGGGGTAAAATTGATCAGCATGACAAGATCTACCTACCCTGAAATTTTGAAGGAAATCCCAAAACCCATTTAGGAGTTATTGCCCTTTTTTTGTCAAATTTTCAAAATTTAACAGTTTTCATCATTTATCTTCAAAACTATTTGAGATAAAAGTGAAATGTAAATCTGAAAAATATTTGCCATGTTGAGGTCTACCTACCCTGAAATTTTAAAGGAAATCCCAAAACCCATTTAGGAGTTATTGCCCTTTTTTGTCAAATAAATTTTCCCTAAACAATTGAACTAGTTGCAACAAACTTGGTCAAATAGTTGATTAATTGTCCAATGAAAACCAGACTCCAGGTGAGTGATACAGGCTCTGGTGAGCCTCTAGTTCATTTAATCCTTTCAATATTTCTATGTCAAATGTCTCAGGTAAATACGCCTTTAAAACAACACTAGTTATTCAGTTATCATGGTTGGTTTTGTTACAGTAGGTCCATATATCATGATGCAATTATAATTTTTTTAATGGACTTCTTTCGTATCCCTCAGGTCAAAGTTCATTGCAGGTCTTGAGCCATATTGAAATATGACATATAACTTTTCTCTACATTATGGTATTTGGTTGGTGCGGAAGCTTTTCCTGAACATAACTGTGCAATATTTTTCAGATCTGAAAGAAAATAAGAAAGATTCAGCATAAATTTGGGCATAAAGCAAACATGTTCATTTCGTGAATAAAAAGAAAAAATCAGTGAAATTACTGATATATTTAGAGCCTCAGTTTACTCTTTGCAACTCACTAATGCCTTCTAAAATTATCATTAATATTTATACTTTTAAAAAAAATCTTATAACAGACAAATAAAGGTAACTTTTTATATTTTTTTAGGCTGAAATATTGCAAATTTTGAAAATCATTATCTGTCATTTTAAAAGTTTCAGCTTGAAATTTTCACATGCTCACAAAAAAGTTCAATATTTTTAGCTCACCTGGCCTAAAAGGCCATGTGAGCTTTTGCCATCACTTTTCGTCCGTCGTCCGTCGTCCGTCCGTCCGTCCGTCGTAAACTTTTCATTCAAACATCTTCTCCTCAGAAACCATTTGGCCAATTCCAACCAAACTTTGCATGAGTGGTGTATGGAAGGTCCTCAACAAAGTTTCCTCATTTAGTTCTGATTGGTCAAGAAACATGGCCACCAGAGGCAATTCTTGTTTCTGATTGGCTGATTTTAAAAAATCTTCTCCTCTGAAACGGCTGGGCGGATTGGATCGAGGCTTCATAGGAATGATATATGACATGTCCTCCACAAACGATCCTCATTTTATATTGATCCGATGAAAAACATGGCCACTGTTGCTAAAAATAGAACATAGGCGTAAATTGCTGTATTTTCCTAATAACTCAAAAACCGTTACAGATATTGAAAATCTGACATGGGGTAAAATTGATCAGCATGACAAGATCTACCTACCCTGAAATTTTGAAGGAAATTCCAAAACCCATTTAGGAGTTATTGCCCTTTTTTCGTCAAATTTCAAAATTTTAACATTCAAAAATCTTCTCCTCTGAAACCGCTGGGCCGATTGGTTTGAGACTTAATAGGAATGATCTATGACATGTCCTCTACAAACGATCCTCAATTTATTTTGATCTGACATAAAACATGGCAGTCGTAGCTAAAAATAGAATATAGGGGTGGATGTGTTGTTTTTGGCTTATTACTTAAAAACCGTTACAGATATCGAAAATCTGACATGGGATAAAATTGATCAACATGACGAGATCTACCTACCCTGAAATTTTGAAGGAAATTCCACAACCCATTTAGGAGTTATTGCCCTTTTTTCATCAAATTTTCAAAATTTTAACATTTTTCGTCATTTATCTCCAAAACTATTTGAGATAGAAGTGAAATGTAAATTTGAAAAATGTTTCCCATGTTGAGGTCTACCTACCCTGAAATTTTAAAGGAAATCCCAAACCCCATTTAGGAGTTGTTGCCCTTTTTCCGTCAAATTTTCAAAATTTTTTCATTCAAAAATCTTCTCCTCTGAAACAGCTGGGCCGATTGGTTTGAAACTTAATAGGAATGATCTATGACATGTCCTCTACAAACGATCCTCAATTTATTTTGATCTGACATAAAACATGGTGGTGGTAGCTAAAAATAGAATATAGGGGTGCATGTGTTGTTTTTGGCTTATAACTTAAAAACCGTTACAGATATTAAAAATCTGATGGGGTAAAATTGATCAGCATGACAAGATCTACCTAACCTGAAATTTTGAAGGAAATCCCAAAACCCATTTAGGAGTTATTGCCCTTTTTTCGTCAAATTTTCAAAATTTAACATTTTTCGTCATTTATCTCCAAAACTATTTGAGATAGAAGTGAAATGTAAATTTGAAAAATGTTCGCCATGTTGAGATCTACATACCCTGAAATTTTAAAGGAAATCCCAAAACCCATTTAGGAGTTATTGCCCTTTTTTTGTAAAATTTTCAAAATTTTAACATTTTTGCATTTAGCTCCAAAACTATTTGAGATAGAAGTGAAATGTAAATTGAAAAATGTTTGCCATGTTGAGATCTACATACCCTGAAATTTTTAAGGGATTTCCAAATTCTATTTAGGAGTTATTGGTTTGTGTAATTTGAGGTCAGGTTCTGTTACATTTATTTAAGGTTCACCCTTATTCCTGGTCAATTTTATCAACTTCCTGCCAGGACTACCACCATCAGGAAACATATTTTAACATTAAACCTTATGAAAAAGAAATCTTCAACAAATTTTCCCTGGACAATTGAACCAATTGCAACAAACTTGGTCAAATAGTTGATTAATTGTCCAATGAAAACCAGACTCCAGGTGAGCGATACAGGCTCTGGTGAGCCTCTTGTTTAACTAATAGCTAGATTATGTAAAGAAGAATCTAAAATTGGATCAACTGTCAAAATCTGCCCAGTATTAACAATTTTACAGCTATTTAAAAATTTGCAGTTTCTAAGTCTGAGAAATGTAAACATCTTGAAGGCGAACAAATTATGACGTTATATGAATTATGATGTCATAACTTTATGACGTCACCAAGTATTGTAAAACACAATTAGTCCTATCCTTAACATTTCAATGATAAATGATTAAAGAAAAAAATATTAATCTACAAGTAGTAACAAAGGATTTGCATTGAGGAAAAAATGCATAGCAACCAAGGAGAATGAATTTTTTTCCATTACACAATCACATGTGCACTTTTAAATAATTCATCAGTATGTGTATAAGGGTATAAGCCTATAAATTTACAGGAACAATAGGACAGTCCATTTTGCTGTCTGATATTAAAAGTTTAAAAACCAAATAAATTCAGTAATACATGTACATGCAAGTTACATGCTGTCATAATGAGTTACTCCCCTTTACAATTGACAAACTGCAAATTCTAAATCACAAGAATTTATTCAACCTGTTATTGGTAAATGTTGTTTAAAATTCTTGTTCAAAGGGATTTGTGGATGATATAGGTCTCTTTGCATCAATTTCCATTAAATACATTCATCTAATGTTACAATTATTTAGCTGTGGTTTTCAATGCAACCACCTGTTCGTGTTTACAATTGTCCTTGTTACATGACATGTATGTAGTCTCTCCAAAATTGATACATCTAAATAAAAAGCATGTGTTTCCTGCTTATAGTGAGAATTTTTCTTCATACAAAAACTGACCTGTAATATATTATTAATAGCAACGCAAAATCCCTTTGTATTTATTCACACAAACACATGTGTTTCAATGTTTACATCATACATATTAAAACTTCCGGTTGTGGGGGGGGGGGGGGGTATTTGGGTTTCTAGAATTTTAAGGAATTACAATGTTTTTTAAAGATTTTAGTAAAAAGAAAAATAATTTTTTCATTTTACTTTATAATATATGGTAAAAAAAATTATTGCACAAGATTTACATTACATATGGACTGTTCAAATTTAGAAAACCCCATTTTCACCTCTTTTGCATTCTTTTTTAAAGCATTACATTAGAGTTTTGGACTGTATGCAAATATTTTATACTTCTTGTGTTAAATACATACTTAAGGAATTATACTGACCCTAGTTTCTCCATCAGTTGTTTACAGGATGGATCAGCATCACAAAATATTCCTTTACACACGTTTGAGATCATGACGTCAAGTTGGGACAAGCCGCGCAATTGTTTTCCTGTTACAGAAGTCCTGAAATAATAGGCTGCCATTAAGTCTGTACGTTTTGTTGAAACATGGGAGATGGCTCAAAACGATCGCCATACAATGGCACATATCCAGTTAAAATCTCGGGGTGTGAAGTCAGTCTACTTTTTCCGTAATTTGAGAAATCACGAGCCATGGTAAAAAAGTCTCCTTCCGCAAAGTAAAATGTACCTCTTTCATGCTCTCCATGTAGAATAAAAATTTTCTTTGTTTTATTCATTTAATCCTTTCAATATTTCTATGTCAAATGTCTCAGGTAAATACGCCTTTAAAACAACACTAGTTATTCAGTTATCATGGTTGGTTTTGTTACAGTAGGTCCATATATCATGGTGCAATTATAATTTTTTTAATGGACTTCTTTCGTATCCCTCAGATCAAAGTTCTTTGCAGGTCTTGAGCCACCTGGCCAAAGACCATATGAGCTTTTGTCATCTTATCCTCTGAAACCACTGGGCCAAATGAAATTAAATTTGGCAAGAAGCATCTATGTAAGGTCCTTAATAAAATTTGCTCATTTCGTCCCAATCAGACAACAAACATGGCCGCTGTGGGCAATTGTTGATTTTGATTGGCTGAGTTTTCAAAAATCTTCTCTGAAACTGCTAGGGCAATTGGAACAAAACTTGACAGGAAGCATATATGGGAGGTCCTTTATAAAGTTTCCTCATTTATTCCCAATCGGACTACAAATATAGCTGCCATGGGCAGTTCTTGTTTCTGATTGGCTGATATAAAAAAAATCTTCTCTGAAATTGCTTGGCCAAATGGAACTAAACTTGAAAGGAAGCATATATAGGAGGTCCTTTATAAAATCTCCTCATTTCGTCCCGATTAGACTACAAATATGGACGCCATGGGCAGTATTTTTTTTTGATTGTCTGATATAAAACAATCTTCTCCTCTGAAGTGACTTGGGCAAATGGAATGAAACTTCACAGGAATCATCTATGGTAGTTTCTTTACAAAGTTTCCTCATTTCATCCCGATTGGGCAACAAACATTGCCACCACGGGCAATTCTTGACTCTCATTGGTTGATTTTAAAAAAATAATTTATGGTACTTGGCCAAAACTGTCAGCCAAACTTGACAGGAAGCATCTATGGAAAGTCTTTTATGAAATAAATTTTTTTCATCCTGATTGGATGACAAGCATGGCAGCCATGGGCAATTCTTGTTTCTGATAGGCTGATATAAAGAAATCTTCTTCTCTGAAACAGCTTGGCCAAATGAAGTGATACTTTACAAGAAGCATTTGTGGGAGGTTTTTTACAAAGTTTTCTCATTTTGTCCAGATCATGCGACAAACATGGCCACCATGGGCAATTGTTGTTTCTGCCAGGTGAGCGATACAGGCTCAGCCGACTGAGCCTCTAGTTTAATTATAGCCCCACTCTACAGAGTGGGTGGTATACTGGATTCACCTTGTCCGTCCGTTCAAACTGAAATTTTTTCGTCACACTTATCTTGGCTTCTGTGCAACTGAATGTTTTAATACTTGGCTGTAGCTTTATGACCATGAGTTGTATTGTCTCTCCTATTTTCAGGTCTGTCAAGGAACCACTTCCTGTTTGCGATACTTACAAATTTTAAAATACCTTATGTTTACATGAAATTTTTCTTCAAACTTTTCTCAGCTTTTGTGCGACGGAATGTTTTGATATTTGGCCTGCAGCTTTATGACCATGAGTTGTATCGTGTATCCTATTTTCAGGTTTGTGATTTGTCAAGGAACCACTTCCTGTTTGCCGATACTTCCAAATTTTACAATACCTTTTGTTTACATGAAATTTTTTGTCAAACTTTTCAAGTCTGTTTAAAAATTAAAAAAGAGTGAGGGTATACTTGCACGATAACATGTGCAACCTGATGTTTGATTTGAATACTGCATTTCGATTTGCTGAACAGCATAGAGCAATGTTGGCTATAATGTTTCAAATTTTTACTCGGGTTATACTTCAATAACCTGGTTTGGGTCAGTTTACAGCATTCGTAGTTATGTGTAAACTGACCCAAACCAGGTTATATCGTATAACCTGCTCAAAAATTGGAAACATTCCTTAAATAATTGTTTTATTAAGAATTAATCAAAAGCAAAATTTTGTTGTTTCCAATTTTGGCTTCGCAACACATTTTTTCCCATTTCATAGGGATGTTGGCGCCATTGGTCAGGAAATATGTTTGAAATTAAGATTTTTCATCCAGGATAACTTATTTTACAATTTTTGTTTGGAATTTACACTTGGTTGAATGTGTAAATCACCAAAAGAATCGTGCGTGTGTAACGTGCGGATCGTGTGCATGTAACGTGTGAATCGTGTGCGTGTAACGTGTGAATCGTGTGCGTGCAACGTGCGAATCATGTGCGTGTGGTAATAAACGTGCGGTTTGAACCGTGTAACGTGTACGAGATTTCATTGGTCGAGACAGATTTTAAAACGTGTGAATTCAAATCAGTGCATATTTCAAACTCAAATTAAAATATGATTGGAACGAACTTTCACTTGTGTCAAATATTTGAAAATGTTGATATTAATATTCGAGCACAGCTTCTAATCTTTCGATTTTAATTTTTTTTTTTGACAAAATCATTTATTCATTTATATCTGCATAGTAAATTCTTATGTAAGTAATTATCTGGTTATTATATAAATTCCAAAGACGGTTCATCGCCGGACGACTACTAGGCTAAAACAACATATAATTAGACAAGGGATTAAGAGGTTCAACATGACTTTACATGTATGTATTTACCTGTAAATTTACCTGAGATGAGCTTTCTGATAGAAGAAAGGAATACATAAGAAATCTGACATAGCTAAATAAAATTGATAAAATTAAGTATACATGAATTTACAGAAAATAAAATAGATCACTAAAAACAATCTATTAACAAAATAAATATTACATTCAGATGTATACAATTAGAGTTACGTTTTCAGATAACCTTCAATTATATTATAAATATAATTACATGTATGTACAAATGTTTTACATAGAGAATATTAAATCTTTTTATTCACTTATTGTTAAATAATGTTTTAAATGAATAAATAATAAAAAAAATATTATATTTATATCAACTATATATTAACAGTTAATATTTTATATTATAGTTTATATTGTTAATGAATAAATAAAATATTATTACAATTTTACTTATAATTAAACTATTAAACATTGTATATCTGAAGTAGATGTACAGGTAAATAAGAATTTGTCCCGTCAGAGGAACTCTTAATCCCTTGTCTAACTAAACGTTGTTTTAGCCCAGACGTCGTTCGTAGACTACCCCCATGACATGATGTCTTTTGTTTGAAAGGAGCCATAATTGTGGTGTAATGTTTATTTTGCTGACAACTTTATTATTATCATATCAATTTAGGTTAGTATGCCATAGTTAGTTATAATCAGATTAAAATAACATGAAAAGGTTTATAGATTTTAAATAAATTTAAAATATAATTTTACAGTTCTGTTATAAAGTTTAATAAATTTCCCATTAAAAAAAAATAGCATACGCAAATAAATACTTGTATTTACGAAAAAAGTTTAATGTGGTCCGTTTAATTAAACCGGCTTCCTTTTCATGCTTTTATCATGTTTATTTATTTCAAATCAAAAGAAATTTTTAAATTTATTTCACTGCTATTCATATCTGACACAAAATTTTTATTAATTCGTTTCGTTATATTCCGTTTGGATCTTACAAACATAATTAATAGAAATCACACGATTGCAAATCGTGTATTGTGTAATGTGCATCGTGTGGTTTGCGTGTAACGTGCGAATCGTGATCGTGTGAGTGTGGTTTGGTGCATTACACCATAAAATTTAAAAATTAAATACATCATGTACATATAAACTATATTTTTTTAGAGTACAGGCTGTCTTTGGTGGAGGTTCAGTTCGTGGAAGGATATCCAAACTAAATGTTTACAGAACAGTTTTCAGTGATTTACAAGTAATACGAGCTCGGGAGAATATCACTCATCTTCCAGACAACCAAAGAGTTCAGGGCTGGTCAAATATAGCATTTACAAGATCCCATATCCGTATTGTCACTAGCAGTATAGATGATGAAGATGTCTGTGATTTGGGATTTGGAGAGTGTCCGAGTGATGGTAATTCTTTTTTCATGTTTTTTTAGCTCAACTGGCCATATGCCATGTGAGGTATTTCATCACTTGATGTCAGTGGTCAGTCAACATTGTTGGGCTTCTGGAACAATGTGGAATAAACTTTCCTGCGAAAATCTTTTCTGGAACCACTGGGCCAAGTGGAACTAAATTTTGCTGGAATGGTCCTTTGTTGGCTCCCTTCCAAAATTGTGTCTGGCATCCCTGACTTCCAACTTCCAATAGAATAAAGGGGAACGAATAAATTTTCTGTGAAACTAAAGGGCCATATGAAACAAAAGTTGGCAGCAATTTTCCTTATGTGGTCCTATTTCAGCATTTTGTCTGTTGGACTGTTAACCTAGATGGACACCAGAGCCAAAATTAGTTTAATATAGGTACCTATGGGAAAAATTATTGAATTATCTTTTTGTCTGAAACCACTAGGCCAATTGGAACCAGACTTGACAGCAATGGTCATTAGCTGGTCCTCTTTCAGCATTATGTCCAATGACCCATACTATAATCAAGATGGCTGCAACAGCCGAACTTAGTTTTACATAAGACCCTATGGGAAAATTCATTAATAGGGCATCATATGGTATTTTGACCCCATGCTGAAATTTCCCATGACGGTCAAAATAACATATGACAAGGTTTTTACATGAGTTCAAAGTGAAGACTGGAAAATCTTCAATGAGTTTTTAAAAATTCACAGCTTTCCCAATCTAAGTGCAGTGGAACAAGCTGAAAAATGTTGAATTTTAAAAACGAGTTGAAGATTTTCAAATTCTTCAGTAGCTATTTCGTCCATTAATACTCAATTTTAGATTTTCTGTGTCTAGGTAAATTCACTGAGCACAGTCGAAGTTAAATAAAGTTAAGCCTGGTTGGTCAAAAGGTATGACAAAAGAATTCCGATTGGACCGCACAACAGTTGGAGATTGATGCATGTGCAATGATCTTCCATGGGTCATTTCCCACTGAAATCAGCAGTTTATGGAAGAATTTAAAATCTTCTTGTCTGAAACCACTATGTCAATTGGAACGAGACTTGGTAGCATGGTCTTTAGATGGTCCTTTTTAGCTCACCTGGCCTAAAAGGCCATGTGAGCTATTCTCATCACTTTGCGTCCGTCGTCGTCGTCGTCGTCGTCGTATGTCGTCGTAAACTTTTCACATTTTTATCAACTCCTCTGAAACCACTGAACCAATTTAAACCAAAATTAAGTGGAATGGTCCTTGGATGGTCCCCTTTAAAAATTGTGTTCGGTTTTCCCGGGCGCCATCCAATATGGCTGCCATGGTCGGACATAGTTTAACCTTGAACCCTATGGGAATTTTAACATTTTCATTATCTTCTCTGAGACCATTAGGTCAATTTGAACCAAACTTTTGTGGAATGGTGCTTGGGTGGCGCCTTTTAAAATTTGTGTTCGGTTTCCCCGAACGCCATCCAACATGGCCGCCATGGCTGGACTTAGTTTAACATTGAGCCTATGGGAATTTTACTTTTTCGTCAACTCCTCTGAAACCACTGAACCAATTTAAACCAAACTTAAGTGGAATTGTCCTTTGATGGTCCCCTTTAAAAAGAGTGTTCGGTTTTCCGGGACGCTGTCCAGTATGGCTGCCATGGTTGGACATAGTTTAACCTTGGACCCTATGGGAATTTTAACATTTTCGTTATCTACTCTGAGACCATTAGGCCAATTTGAACCAAACTTTTGTGGAATGGTGCTTGGGTGGCGCCTTTTAAAATTTGTGTTCGGTTTCCCCGAACACCATCCAACATGGCCGCCATGGCTGGACCTAGTTTAACATTGAGCCTATGGGAATTTTACTTTTTCGTCAACTCCTCTGAAACCACTGAACCTATTTAAACCAAACTTAAGTGGAATGGTCCTTGGATGGTCCCCTTTAAAATTTGTGTTCGGTTTTCCGGGGCGCTGTCCAATATGGCTGCCATGGTTGGACATAGTTTAACCTTGGACCCTATGGGAATTTTAACATTTTCGTTATCTTCTCTGAGACCATTAGGCCAATTTGAACCAAACTTTGGTGCAATGGTCCTTGGGTGGCCCCTTTTAAAATGTGTGTTCGGTTTCCCCGAACGCCATCCAACATGGCTGCCATGGCTGGACCTAGTTTAACATTGAGCCTATGGGGATTTTACTTTTTCGTCAACTCCCCTGAGCCAATTTGAACCAAACTTTGGTGGAATGGGTGGCCCCTTTCCATACTTATGTCTGGCATCCTCAACTTCCAACCGACATGGCTGCTGTTACTGAAAATAGAAAAAGGGGGGGGGGGGATGAATTTCCAAAATCTTCTATGAAACTGCAAGGCCAGTTGCAACCAAACTTGGCAGTAGTAGTCCTTAGGAGGTTCTCTTTTAGATGGATGTCTGAAGACCCGGACTGTTAACCAAGATGGCAGCCACAGCCGAACTTAGTTAAACTTAGTTAAACATAGGGCCCTATGGGAAAATTCATTGAAAAATCTTTTTATCTGAAAACATTTTACCAAATTGAAACCAGACTTTGCAGCAATGGTCCTTATATGGTCCTCTTTCAGAATTGTGTCCCATGACCTGGACTGTCAACCAAGATGGCTGCCACAACCGAACTTAGTTTAACATAAGGCCCCATGGGAAAATTCATTGAAAAATCTTCTTATCTGAAACCACTTGACCAATTGGAACCAGACTTTGTAGCAATGGTCCTTAGGATGTCCTATTTCAGAATTGTCTGATTTCATGGACTGTGAACCAAGATGGCCGACAGAACCAAACTTAGTTTAACAAAAGAACCCTATGGGAAATTCACTCAAAAATCTTCTGGTCACAAACCACTCAACCAATTAGAACTAGACTTGGTAGCAATGGTCCTTAGATGGTTCTTTTTTTAGAAATGTGTCCATTGACCTAGACTGTCAACCATGAGGCTGCCACAGCCGAACTTAATTGAACATAGAACCCTATAGAAAAACCAGCCAAATCTTTAGTCCTGCTCAAGATGAAAAGTTTAATGCAGGTGAGCGATACAGGCTCTTTAGAGCCTCTAGTATTAATTATTAGAGTTGGTAAAGTTTGACTACATGATAGATAAATAATAAATGTCTTAACCTCAAAATTGTAATATTGACTGAAAGAGGATAGATTTTAGTTTAAAAAAATACGAAAACATTAACTGATTTTGCTTCTGACAAGTAATGGGAGGTCATAAACTGGGACTTGTGAATTGACATGTGGTGTGTAAAACTTTGACAGTGATAATCGGCACCTGCACTGGTAAGTTAAATTGCGAAAAAAAGAGCCGGAAAAGTAAACCTTTTTTTTCCCACATATGTAATGGAATTTTATGCAGAATCTGAAAAATTAAGTCTCAATTGGATTGAAACGCTGCATCAGACCTCAATTTTAAGCCGAAGTGGAGTGAAATTTAACATTTTTAAAGCTTTTTTTATGACAATTTTTGAAATGTTGCTATGCCAACTAGGTTTCCATGGATATTTTTTATTTATTTTATCATGATTGAAACAATGCTAACATAATGGCCTTTCAAAATATATATATATGTATATGGGTATTATTTACTCTGAAAATGGCACAAGACCATGACATTTGTTAGCTCACTTCACATAGAAAATGGTACTATTAATTTGTGGAGTGCAACCATGACAAGATCTACCTACCCTGAAATTTTGAAGGAATTTCAAAACCCATTTAGGAGTTACTGCCCTTTTTTTGTCAAATTTTCAAAATTTTAACATTTTTAGCTCACCTGGCCAAAGGCCATGTGAACTATTGCCATCACTTGGCGTCCGTCATCGTCGTCGTCGTTAACAATTATACAAAACTCTTCTCCTCTGAAACTTCTTGACTAATTAGAACCAAATTTGGTATGAATGTTCCTTGGGGTACCCTGCATAGAACTGATGTGGGGATTTTTGATTCATCAAAAAACATGGCCGCTGTTACTAAAAATAGAACATAGGGGTCAAACAACAGTTTTTCGCAAATATCTCAAAAATCATTAGGTTACGGCAAATTCTGGCAGGGTGAAAGTGTTCAGCATGATGAGAGCTACCTGTGTGCTGATTTTCGTGAAAATCTGTTAACTGATGTTAGAGTTGTTGCCCTTTTTTGACATTTTTGGCTTTTTTTTATGTTATTATTTCAAAAATCTTCTTCTCTGAAACTGCTATTCAAAATCAAATGAAACTTGGTAAGATTGTTCCTTGGGGTACCCTGCATAGTACTGATGTGGGGATTTTTGATTTGTCGAAAAACATGGCCGCTCTCACTAAAAATAGAACATAGTGGTAAATTGCTGTTTTTTGCTAATAACTCAAAAACCGTTACAGATATCGAAATCTGACGGGGGTAAAATTGATCAGCATGACAAGATCTACCTACCCTAAAATTTTGAAGGAAATTCCAAAACCCATTTAGGAGTTATTGCCCTTTTTTCATCAAATTTTCAAAATTTTAAGATTTTTCGTCATTTATCTCCAAAACTATTTGAGATAGAAGTGAAATCTAAATTTGAAAAATGTTTGCCATGTTGAGATCTACATACCCTGAAATTTTAAAGGAAATCCCAAAACCCATTTAGGAGTTATTGCCCTTTTTTCATCAAATTTTCAAAATTTAACATTTTTCGTCATTTATCTCCAAAACTATTTGAGATAGAAGTGAAATGTAAATTTGAAAAATGTTTGCCATGTTGAGATCTACATACCCTGAAATTTTAAAGGAAATCCCAAAACCCATGTACGAGTTATTGCCCTTTTTTTGTCAAATTTTCAAAATTTTAACATTTTTGCATTTATCTCCAAAACTATTTGAGATAAAAGTGAAATATAAATTGAAAAATGTTTGCCATGTTGAGATCTACCTACCCTGAAATTTTGAAGGGAATCCCAAATTCTATTTAGGAGTTATTGGTTTGTGTAATTTGAGGTCGGGTTTTGTTACATATATTTAAGGTTCACCCTTATTCCTGGTCAATTTTGTCAACTTCCTGCCAGGACTACCACCATCAGGGAACATATTTTAAGATTAAACCTTATGAAAAATAAATCTTCAACAAATTTTCCCTGAACAATTGAACCAATTGCAACAAACTTGGTCAAATAGTTGATTAATTGTCCAATGACAACCATTTTGGCGTAAGCAATGAGCAAATTGTAACCCACCTTGACTGCAGTCTTCCTGACTGAAAGCCAGAATGGACATAGACAATGTTAAGTCTACGAATGATTTCCACTTACACAATACAGGCTCTGGGAGCCTGATCTAGTTTTAATTCTTGAATCTATAGGTAAAAATTAGTAGACAGTTCTGAATCCTGTGATAGATGTCATTTTCAACACCTGATTATATTATTATGTTGCCTGTGTTACGCAGAAGCGACATATAAGGATCACTATTCGTCATCTTGCCTTTTCTGACACAAAATAATTTCTGTCACATTTTTCTCAGGAACCACACTAGCCAGCTTCCTGATATTTGACATAGAGCATCAGTATAGAGAACTGTATCATGTAAGGCAATTTCGACTAATTCATCATGTCAGAATGAATTGTAATTCTTGTAAACTTCAATAGTTATAACTAACTATATCGCAATATTTAGAATTATATACTTTTTCATCATGATGATGCTGCCAAACAGTGTCCGTGCAATAACTTATGAACTGTTCAACCAAAGCTTTTCAAATTTTAATATGTTGTTACTGATGACAAAATGGAGGTCAAGTTCGATATTGACGATTTTCACTTACACCGTTCAAGAGTTATGGTTCTTGAAAGATTGAAAAATGGCTTTTCCAGTGGTGTCCGTGTGATAACTTATGAACTGTTCAACCAAAGCTTTTCAAATTTTAATATGTTGTTACTGATGACAAAATGGAGGTCAAATTCGATATTGACGATTTCCACTTTCACCGTTCAGGAGTTATGGTTCTTGAAAGATTGAAAAATGGCATTCCCAGTGGTGTCCGTGTGATAACTTATGAACTGTTCAACCAAAGCTTTTCAAATTTTAGTATGTTGTTACTGATGAAAAATGAAGGTCATGTTCGATATTGACGATTTTCACTTTCACCGTTCAAGAGTTATGGTTCTTGAAAGATTGAAAAATGGCTTTTCCAGTGGTGTCCGTGTGATAACTTATGAACTGTTCAACCAAAGCTTTTCAAATTTTAATATGTTGTTACTGATGACAAAATGGAGGTCAAGTTCAATATTGACGATTTTCACTTTCACCGTTCAAGAGTTCTGGTTCTTGAAAGATTGAAAAATGGCTTTTCCAGTGGTGTCCGTGTGATAACTTATAAACTGTTCAACCTGTGTGATAACTTATGAACTGTTCAACCAAAGCTTTTCAGATTTTAATATGTTGTTACTGATGACAAAATGGAGGTCAAGTTCGATATTGACGATTTTCACTTTCACCGTTCAGGAGTTATGGTTCTTGAAAGATTGAAAAATGGCTTTCCCAGTGGTGTCCGTGTGATAACTTATGAACTGTTCAACCAAAGCTTTTCAAATTTTAATATGTTGTTACTGATGACAAAATGGAGATCAAGTTCGATATTGACGATTTTCACTTTCACCATTCTGATATTGATGATTTTCACTTTCACCGTTCAGGAGTGATGGCAGTTATTGAAAAAAGGCAGTTCAAGTCGTCGTTTCCATGCAAAGGTCATTTGTTGTTGTCAAGTTATTACTTTTCTTGTGGCATATTCGTGGCCCTTCATACAGCAGAAAATGAGATATTCAGCAGTTCCATTTCTGAACCCTACAAAACCCTACAAAAATTCATTTATATTTCTTTACTTCATCCTGTTTGGGAATCCAGATTTGCAAACATCATTTCCATGCAGGAAAATCCGGTTTGCTGTCATTCGACAGCCTCTTGTTTATTTTCTTTTTTAACCCCTGTACAAAATCAACCCCCTCCCCCCAAAAAAATTTGCAGATGACAAATACATGTATTCATTTTTCTTCCTTATTTCACACGTGATACTGTTATATCTGTTCTTGAAAGCTCCGAATTCATTAACGTTACAAATTTAATAATGGTTACCATTTTCATTAACCCTTAACCCTTTGTTAAATTTTTAAATATTTTAGTTATATGCAACTTGGCATCCTGATGTCTCTTCTTGAAGAAATGAATAATAAATCAGAAATTTCTGTCTGGTAAAAATAAAATCCACCTGCGAAGTAAAAAAATTACAAGTGATCCAACAGATGAAATTTCATATCCACCAACTTCATTGGAGAAATTATTGCTTCAATTTGAACTTTACTGTTCAAGAATGTGTTTCTTATTTTACAAGATAGCTAGAATTACAAACTTAATTGATTTTTACCACCAGCAGGATTTCATTACCTTCAAAGATAAATTTTATAAAGTTTACGAATTCTGTCTAGACAAAGTTATTGAATTCATTAACCAGTTACCAAATTTTATAACGTTAACAAATTCGGAGTTTTCCAGAACTGATATGTAGTCTGTCATGTGAATCATTGTGTAATTGCATAAGGTAAGAAGTACTGCTGAGTTAACTGCCCAAATAATTTCTAACAAGTTGTATTCTATACTTACGTATTAACTATAATTGTGCATTTGTTACAGATAGGACCAAACCAATGGTACAATGTCCTAACGACCAAACTAAATATGGGGAAGGACAACTTACAGAATTTACAGGACTTAAATTACAAGCAGATTTTCCTGCTGATGTTAAGATGATTAACACTTCAGTACCTGATGGTAAGCTGTACTCTTTCAGTTTATAATATAGTCGTGTATACATATATATCAAGTCAGCGTCAAGTGTCAGTCAGATCGTAATGATGAATCTGATAATTTGAATTCTGTGCATTTTAATTAATAATCATAAACTTTCCTTTAAAGATCTTCTCCTCTGAAACCACTGGGCCAATTGGAACAAAACTTGATAGCAATGGTCCTTAGGTGGTCCTCTTTCAGAATTATATCAGATGACCCGACCCGTCATCCAAGGTGGCCGCCAGAGCCGAACATAGTTTAACATAGGAACATATGGGAAATTTACTTAAAGATCTTCTTGTTTGAAACCACTTGGCCAATTGGAACAAAATTTAGCAGCAATGGTCCTTAGGTGGTCCTTTTGAGAATTGTATCCGATGACCCAGCTCGTCATCCATGATGGCCGCCACGTGGTCTTCTTTCAGAATTATATCGGATGAGCTGACCCGTCATCCAGGATGGCTACCAGAGCCGAACATAGTTTAACATATGACCCTGTGGGAAATTTACTTAAAGATCTTCTTGTCTGAAACCACTTGGGCAATTCGAACAACACTTAGCAGCAATGGTCCTTAGGTTGTCCTCTTTAAAAATTATATCTGATGACGACATCCACCATCCAAGATGGCCGCCATAGCTGATCATTGTTTAACATAGGACCCTATGGGGAATTTATTTAAGATCTTCTTGTCTGAAACTGGTTGGCCAATTGTAACAAAACTTGGCAGGACCTAAGTGGAAAAATTACTGAAAGATTTTCTTGTTTGAAACCAGTGAGCCAGTTGGATCTTGACAGGTTGCCAGTCAAGATGGACATAGTCCAGGTGAGCGATACAGGCTCCTGGGAGCCTCTAGTTACCAATGTGGTTTTGAAATCCATGATACCAGTTTTGATGCACAAGATGTGCATAATAAGCTATCCTCTCAAATATTAAAAATGTTGAAAGCCTGAACAAAAACCCAAACATTAAAGAACAGATTCAAATACTAAACTTATCAAAGGACAAAGCTAGGGATAAATTTCATAAAATTTTAACTTTAAAAAAATTTCAAGTCTAATTTTCACACTAGTTGTTTGCTGTAATTCAATTTTAGACATAAAGTTATTGATATCTGTAATTAAAAAATTTAAATCAATATATCATTGGAAGCATGTATATCATATATATTGACTAAAAGACATACATTTTTTATATGCATTATACATGACTATGCAAGACCTGTATCGCCTATCCTATATTGCATACCCTATATCGTACCCCTACTCGGAACACACTTTTATTCTGTTCAGAGTTCTTCGGAATCAAAGCAATGATCTATCGTTTAAATATATGGTATAAAGAATAATAAATTGTCAAAACTATATCAACCCTCGACCAATATGACGCCTCAGGCCAAAGGCCCTTGGGGTGATATTGGGTACTCATGTTGATATAGCATGTGATATAAGTTTGGGCATGTATTATTCTCCATTTATTTTCATACTTGATACTTGTAATGCTATATTTGACATTTTCAAAATTATATTTTTTTACACACTTTTGTATGTTCCATGGAATTAAGTTCTTTTGAAAGATTTTCTTGTCTGAAATCTGTAAGCCAGTTGGAACCAACTTGACAGCAATGTTCCTTACATGCTCCTTCATCAGAATTATATCTGATGACCCGGACAACCATCCAAGATGGCCACCACAGGCAAATTTAATTTAACATGATAGGATTGTCTCTATGGCAAATTCACTTAAGGTTCCTCTTGTCTGTAACCACTTATTCAATTGGAATCAAACTTGGCAGCTTTGGTCCTCTTTCAGAATTGTATCTTAGACCATCTTGGATAGCAGGCAGTGCCATCCAAGATGGTCGCCAGAATGGAACATAATTTAACAATGGACCCTATGGGAAAGTTCACTTATAAATTTTCTTTTCTGATACCAGTGGGTCAAGTTGAACCCAGTTTGGCAGAGATGGTCCTTTATCAGAATTACCTGGACCACAATTCAAAATGGTTGCCATAGGTAAATTGTATTTATTAACCTGGACTGCCATTCATGACGGTTGCTGTAGTTAAACTTAGCTTAACATAGCACCCTATGGGAAAATTCATTTAGAAGATCTTCTTGTTTGAAACCAGTGAACAATTTGGCAATTTATTCAGCTTTCAGTGTGCAAATAATTTCCAGGTGTATGATACAGGCTTCTGAGAGCCTCTACTTATTATTTTTTTTTATATCTGTAGATGAAGAATACACATTTGGTAGTAGTAATGAAGTATTTGTTGGTTTTGATGAAGCCCAGAATTATGGTATCTGTAGATTCAAAGTTTATGTAAAATGTAAGTTGTTTATAATGTAACTAGATAGATTTTCACATCTCCAATTAAAAATTGACATATTTTATACTGAATTAAAACAAAATAAGATTTCACTGTATTCCTCTTTAGTTTTACAAAGTGTATGTGTTGATACAAATGGTGATCAGGGCATAAGGATTTTCTCTTTAACCAATTCATTGATATTATAACTATTGTCAGAATTATGATTTAGATTTAATACTGGATACTTGTGGTTGCCAGAAATGATAGTTTGGTATTGTAACTAATTTTGGGACTTTCATTTAGTTGCATTACCTATTACAGAAGAAGTGATATAGCGGAATAATTCTCGTTACAAAATCTCTACATATGTGCCAAAAGTTTAAGCAAAGGAACAACAAAGTTCCATTTTGAAAGTCACAGTGAGGCATTCAGTAAGATAAAAAATGTTGAATCCAGCACTGTAATCAGTCTAGTACTTAGTATTACTGCCAGAAATCTGAAATTTTGTAAGTTTAAAAACTGTTAAAAAATAATGAAATACCATCTGCAACTTGTGTTGTACCAGCACTGTCAAAAAAGAATGTAACTCCTGATCCTATGTTTTGTCATATTTTTAGATAACAATGAGTGTCCTATGCCTGAAACAGATTCCACACCTTTTTATTGTGAAAACAGCAAACACATTTGTAACCTTACCTGTTCTGGAAGCCACAGTTTGTCCATGAGTCACAAAAACACATACAGATGTGGAAATTTAGGAGTTTACAATTTTCTTCACCCATATGAGAAATTTGTACTACCATCTTGTGGAGGTAAGGTGGAAGTGGCAAAATAGGATATACTATTTGTTTTTTATGTTCATATATTGTATATAAGGATATGGAGGTATTAAACCTATGTACATTCACCATATACCTATTCTGCTTAAGACAGAGCAACTTTTCCAATCTAATTATATTCCCTGCTTAGCACAGTGGAGGATATATAGTGACTTGGGAATCCATTCGTCTGTTTGTCCATCTGTCCGCACTTATTTACTGATACTATTATACCAGTGAATGTATTTCCTTGATACTTTCACACAATCTTCAGTACAAAGTGGCATTGTGCATCACCTATTTTATTTTTGATCAGAATGACTTGGGGTTTTCCACAGACAAACATGGACCATTTCTTCATAATATGATAATGTTAGGCGGGTAGGCATGCCCCATTTGCAACTCCTAAATCTGCAAATAGATTTCTTTGAAACTTTCAGGGAATCGTCAGTATACATTGCTATTGTGCATCGCCAATATATATATATATACAAATAGAAAAGCAGGGCTCATCCTGGAGGGCGATTCCGGAAAAGAAATTGCCTTGTAGTGTTTGACTTCACCCTAATTTTCATCAAGAGTGAAGTTGGAGTCACCCTGCAAATTGGTCAGTCGCCTTAACTCGTGTCAAAAGTGAAGTTCAAGTTGCAATCACCCAATACATTTCAATGATCGAAGTCACTAATACGATAGCCATTTTTAAGAAAAAGCTCGTGACTCGTGTAATGAAAGTAAAAACCAAGCAGCCATTTTATTTTATCAATAACAAAGGGAAATAATCCGATCAGAAAACGCACAGGTAATTTGGCATGCAGAGACTTGGACCACGTTAATTCGGGCCACAATTAGAATAACTTAGACTGGTACACGCACGACTCGAACTGTAGTGAGTATGAGAAACACGAGAATAAAAATGTGAATGAAGTAATGATTAGGTTTCATTAACTTCAGAAGTCTTTATGGAGAGTGACTTAGCAGTAGAAAGCATGCATCTTTAATTTGCCTTTAACCAGTTGAATTGTTAATCAGAGAATGAATCCGAATTCTTCAAAAAACATTACAAATATTAGAATTAGACTATCTATTAAAAAACATGAAAATGGTGTTTGAAATGACTTCTCCCTGTTCTCTCTCCACTTCTCCTTGTCAGCTTCAGAGATAGAAATTGCTTCTCCCTGTCATCCTCAGTAGGGTGAGTCCTGGAAAAGATCTATTTGAAGTTTGTAAAAGTGTTTTAGATACATGTATAAAAAAATAAGCAACAAATTTTGTGTCTTTGGAGGGACCCGATTGAAAAATTTATTAAAATTCAAACTATCGAGTATCTGATGAGACTTAATACTTTAAATATTAACCCCTTATTGAAGGATGCATATCAGATGGCAAAGAAGATTGATTCAGAAGGAACTTATTCCTGCTATACATATGGTAAAAATTTTGCTGAGGAATGAAAATTAAATATTGACATACAAAAAATCATTTTAAACTACAGAAACCCAAGAAATAAGGAAGTATGTTACTGAATTTTCAATAAATTGTTAAATTCAAAGATGGACAAGCTTTGTGATAATAACAAAAATATCTATTTAAACATATTAAATGCAATGATAAAATAGGGGAGATGGAACCATACTTAAATCCAAATATTGATAACAGAATACTAATTACAAAGTTCAGAACAAGTGAACACCCTCTCTTAATTGAAGTGGACAGATATACAAAGATAGCCAGGGATGACAGGATGTGTTCCAATCTGTAAGATATTGGACTGAAAATAATTTTTAGCTCACCTGACCCAAAGGGTCAAGTGAGCTATTCTCATCACTTGGTGTCTGGCATCCATCGTCGTCTGTTAACTTTTTACAAAAATCTTCTCCTCTGAAACTTCTGGGCCAAATGGAACCAAGCTTGGCCACAAGCATCATTAGGGTATCTAGTTTAAAAAATGTGTCCGATAACCCCGCCTGCCAACCAACATGGCCGACATGGCTAAAAATAGAAAATAGGGGTAAATTGCAGTTTTTATCTTATATCTAAAAAACTAAAGCATTTACAGCAAAACTTACATGAGTTAAAAATGTTCATCAGGTCAAGATCTACCTGCCATGAAATTTTCAGACGAATCGGTCAACCCTTTGTTGGGTTATTGCCCCTGAATTGTAAATTTTAAGGAAATTTGACAGTTTTAAGTTATTATAGATAAAGACAAACTGTAAACAGCAAAAATGTTCAACAAAGTGACCAAAATCATTGATTGACCCCTTATAGGAGTTTTTGCCCTTTAAAGATGGCATCAGGCGTAAACTTTCCTTTAAAGATCTCCTCTGAAACCACTGGGCCAATTGGGACCAAACGTTGGTGGAATGGTCCTTGGGTGGCACCTTGCATCCCCAACTTCTGACCAACTTGGCTGCTGTTACTAAAAATAGAAAAAAGGGGGGATGAATTTAAAAAATCTTCTTTGAAACTGCAAGGCCAGTTGGAACCAGACTTAGCTGTAATGGTCCTAAGGAGATCCGATGACCCAGACTGTGAACCAAGATGGCCGCCACAGCCGAACTTAGTTTAACAATTAAATATAGGACCCGATAGGAAAATTCATTTAAAAATCTTCTTGTCTGAAACCAGTAAGCCAGTTAGAACTAGACTTTAAAGCAATGGTCCTTAGATGGTCCTCTTACAGGATTGTGTCCTATGACCCGGACTGTCAACCAAGATGGCTGCCAAAATCAAACTTAGTTTAATATAGGACCCTATGGGAAAATTCTTTTAAAAATCTTTTCTGAAACCACTTAGCCAGTTGGAACAAGACTTAGCAGTAATGGTCCTTAGAATTTTCTAATTTAGAAATGTGTCTATTGACCTGGACTGTCAACCAAGATGGCTGCCACAGACACAGTTTAGCATAGAATCCTATTGAAAAACCAGCCAAATTGACTGCAACACTTAAATTTTTAGTCCTGCTCAAGGTGAAAAGTTAAATCCAGGTGAGCGATACAGGCTCTTGAGAGCCTCTAGTTTTCTCATATGTAATATAAATAAAAAATTTGAGAAGGCTTCTTGATAAACCAAAAGATGTAAACCATTTATCCTGTGATACAGAGTAGTGCAAAAAGTATTCATCAATATGGCGTTGTACGTTATGTTTCATCCAAATGTTCTTGGACTTTGATATGTAAAAGCAACAACAATTCATGAAGTCAACAGTCACATCCATCCAAAGGGCATGGTATGAATTGGCCTTTTGAATTCCAAAATCCAAAAGTAATGAAATACTTATTCTAAGCTTTCATTAGGTACTCTTAAAATGTTGCATATTGCATTTTAAAGAAAATGTTTTGTTTTCAACAAGAAATTTCTATAATAGCTGCAATATGCTGTCAAAACGGGTAATTTTGAAGAAATCAATGAAAAGCACCAAATTTCACTCAGTTTTGTGGCGGCCTGCGACAAAAAGTCGCAAAGGCGAGATATAGGTATTACTTTCCAGCGGCGTTGGGGACGGCAGCATAAACTTTTTTAAAACTTTAGTAACTTTGCACATGTAATACCTACAATTTAGATTTATGGTCCACAAGGAAGGGCCACAATTAAAAATAGTTATGTTTGCACTAGTTTAAAAAATGTGAAAACATTAACTGATTTTGCTTCTGACAAGTAATGGGAGGTCATAAACTGGGACTTGTGAATTGACATGTGGCGTGTAAAACTTTCACAGTGATAATCGGCACCTGCACTTGTAAGTTAAATTGCGAAAAAAGAGCCGGAAAAGTAAACCTTTTTTTCCCACATATGTAATGGAATTTTATGCAGAATCTGAAAAATTAAGTCTCAATTGGATTGAAACGCTGCATCAGACCTCAATTTTATGCCGATGTGGAGTGAAATTTAACATTTTTAAAGCTTTTTTTATGGAAAATTTTGAAAAGTTGCTATGCCAACTAGGTTTCCATGGATATTTTTTATTTATTTTATCATGATTGAAACAATGCTAACATAATGGCCTTTCAGAATATATATGTATATGGGTATTATTTACTCTGAAGATGGCACAAGACCATGACATTTGTTAGCTCACTTCACATAGAAAATAGTACTATTAATTTAGGGAGTGAAACCTATATTTAAAAGCCGACTTACAGCAGAATCTCCTGGAGTAAACCCAGATTGATCATTAGTGATTATATCATGTCGACGTAAATAGAGATGCTTATTAATACACCTTTCCATGACCTTTCCCAATACACTAATTAATGAAATAGGTGGATAATTTTTAAAACACGAGGGACTATCCTCCTTTAAGACCGGGGTAACATTTGCCTGTTTCCAAATTTTAATATAAAAAAAAAAAGCAAAAGGCCTACCTACCTACCCACTGATGAAAATCAGGGTTGGGTTAGTGCAAACTGAACTGTTTTTTAAGTGTGGCGTAGCTTATCGTATAAGGTTTGCCGCATGCTTGTCTTCTGTCCCTGACCTCATTTTCTTGGTTCACTGACTTCATAAACATGAATTTAAAATCTGCGTTATTTAAAATTTCATGGTTAAATCCATTTCTCAGCAACTGTAATACCTAGGCCAACCATATTTGATCTATAGAAAGTTCTTAGTGGGTACATTCCAGTCTAACACTTGGCTTGGGATCTTGACCTCAATTTCATGCTCGAGTGACTTTGTCACTTTTTAGCTCACCTGACCCAAAGGGTCAAGTGAGCTTTTCTCATCACTTGGCGTCCGTCGTCCGGCGTCGTCGTTAACATTTTACATTTTGAACTTCTTCTAGAGAACCACTGAATGGAATGAAACCAAACATGGCATGAATGTTCCTTATGAGGTGCTGACCAAGTGTTGTTACTTTGTAGCCGATCCATCATCCAAGATGGCCGCCAGCGGGGAACTTAGTTTAACATAAGACCCTATGGGAAATGCATACAAATGACTTCTTTTAGAGAACCACTTAATGGAATGAAACTAAATCTGGCATGAATGTTCCTTATGAGGTGCTGACCAAGTTTTGTTACTTTGTAGCCGATCCATCATCCAAGATGGCCGCCAGCGGGGAACTTAGTTTAACATAGGACCCTATGGGAAATGCATACAAATGACTTCTTTTAGAGAACCACTAAATGGAATGAAACTATATCTGGCATGAATGTTCCTTATGAGGTGCTGACCAAGTGTTGTTACTTTGTAGCAGATCCATCATCCAAGATGGCCGCCAGAGGAGGAATTAGTTTAACATAGGACCCTATGGGAAATGCATACAAATGACTTCTTTTAGAGAACCATTGAATGGAATGAAACCAAACATGGCATGAATGTTCCTTATGAGGTGCTGACCAAGTGTTGTTACTTTGTAGCTGATCCATAATCCAAGATGGCCGCCAGCGGGGGACTTAGTTTAACATAGAACCCTATGGGAAATCCATACAAATGACTTCTTTTAGTGACCCACTTAATGGAATGAAACCAAACATGGCATGATCATTCCTTATGAAGTGCTGACCAAGTATTGTTACTTTGTAGCTGATCCATCATCCAAGATGGCCGCCAGCGGGGAACTTAGTTTAACATAGGACCCTATGGGAAATGCATACAAATGACTTCTTTTAGAGAACCACTAAATGGAATGAAACTATATCTGGCATGAATGTTCCTTATGAGGTGCTGACCAAGTGTTGTTACTTTGTAGCAGATCCATCATCCAAGATGGCCGCCAGAGGAGGAATTAGTTTAACATAGGACCCTATGGGAAATGCATACAAATGACTTCTTTTAGAGAACCATTGAATGGAATGAAACCAAACATGGCATGAATGTTCCTTATGAGGTGCTGACCAAGTGTTGTTACTTTGTAGCTGATCCATAATCCAAGATGGCCGCCAGCGGGGGACTTAGTTTAACATAGAACCCTATGGGAAATCCATACAAATGACTTCTTTTAGTGACCCACTTAATGGAATGAAACCAAACATGGCATGATCATTCCTTATGAAGTGCTGACCAAGTATTGTTACTTTGTAGCTGATCCATCATCCAAGATGGCCGCCAGCGGGGAACTTAGTTTAACATAGGACCCTATGGGAAATGCATACAAATGACTTCTTTTAGAGAACCACTGAATGGAATGAAACTACATCTGGCATGAATGTTCCTTATGAGGTGCTGACCAAGTGTTGTTACTTTGTAGCCGATCCATCATCCAAGATGGCCACCAGAGGGGGACTTAGTTTAACATAGGACCCAATGGGAAATGCATACAAATGACTTCTTTTAGAGAACCGTTGAATGGAATGAAACCAAACATGGCATGAATGTTCCTTATGAGGTGCTGACCAAGTGTTGTTACTTTGTAGCCGATCCATCATCCAAGATGGCCACCAGCGGGGGACTTAGTTTAACATAGAACCCTATGGGAAATGCATACATGATTTCTTTTAGTGACCCACTTAATGGAATGAAACCAAACATGGCATGAATATTCCTGATGAAGTGCTGACCAAGTGTTGTTACTTTTAGCTGATCCATCATCCAAGATGGCCGCCAGCGGGGAACTTAGTTTAACATAGGACCCTATGGGAAATGCATACAAATGACTTCTTTTAGAGGACCAATGAATGGAATGAAACTAAATCTGGCATGAATGTTCCTTATGAGGTGCTGACCAAGCGTTGTTACTTTGTAGCCGATCCATCATCCAAGATGGCCGCCAGCGGGGGACTAAGTTTAACATTGGACCCTATGGGAAATGCATACAAATGACTTCTTTTAGAGAACCACTGAATGGAATGTAACAAAACATAGCATGAATGTTCCTTATGAGGTGCTGACCAAGTGTTATTACTTTGTTGCCGATCCATCATCCAAGATGTTTAGAAGTCTATCAGAAAATTGTAAAAAAAATTCTGAATGGTCACAACTTGACCACATATTTAAAAATAATAGTGATAAGATGTCTTCAGTAGCTATTGTAAGACTACACTAAGATGACCTGTTTTTAATTTTAAATACTGTGTCAAATTAAACCAATCTTGGTCTCAATCATTATATAATTTTACATAATTTCCAAAATCACATTAGATACAGGTGAGCGACACAGGCTCTTGAGAGCCTCTAGTTCATGGTTAAGTCCATTTCTCAGAAACTGTAATACCTAGACCCACCGTATTTGGTCAATAGATAGTTCTTGGTGGGTACATGTCAGTCTGACGCCTGCCTTTTGACCATTGACCCCAATTTCATGCTTGAGAGACCTGCATCACTTTTTTGTGGTCAAGTCCTTTTCTCAGAAACTGTAATAGCTAGAACCACTGTATTTGGTCTATTGATAGTTTTTGGTGGGTACATGCCAGTCTGACAGTTGTCTCTGGACCTTGACCTCAATTTAATGGTTAAGTGACTTTTGTCCAAGTTTCTTGATTATGTCCTTTTTTTAGCTCACCTGTCCTAAAAGTAAGATCTACAAATAAGTCAACATGACCAAAATCTTCAATTGACCCCTTATAGGAGTTTTTGCCCTTTAAGGACAATTTTTCACATTTTTTTTGTTATCTTTGTAAACTTTTAAAAATCTTCTCCTCTGAAACTACAGAATCAATTTCAGCCAAACTTAGGCTGATAGATCCTTAGGCATCTAGTATAAATTTTATGTTTTATTTTCTTGTCCATCAAGAAACATGGCTGCCCTGGCTGTCCATCAAGAAACATGGCTGCCCTGGCTAAATTTAGAACATAGGTGAAAATGCACTTTTTGGCTCATATCTTGAAAACTAAAGCAGTTAGGGCAGAACTGTCAAGTAGTAAAAATGAGGTCAAGATCTACCTGTCATGAAATTTTCAGATGAATCGATCAACCCATTTTTTGGGTTATTGCCCCTGAATTGTTAATTTTAAGGAAATTCTGCAGTTTTAGGTTATTAGGTTGAATATTATTATAGATAAAGACAAACTGTATACACAAAAAATGTTCAGCAAAGTAAGATCTACAAATAAGTCAACATGACCAAAAATAATGGTCTGACATTGTCACAGATGTTTAGGGCATTACTTGAAATAAATTAAATGGTAGCTGTACAAGTAAAATGGATCATCAAGGGTCAAGGTCATTGAAAAATTCCATAGCAACCGGTGAAAAAGTCCTTAGCAACCATATATATTTGGGCTTAGGACCTTAAAATTTACCTGTACAAGTCAAAAAGAAAGTTCAAGGGTCAAGGTCATTGAAAAAGTCCATAGCAACTGATGAAAAAGTCCCCAGCAACCATATATATTTGTGAGCTATTGTCATCACTTGGCGTCCGTCTGTCCGTCTATCATCCGTGTGTCAACATTTCATTAACAATCTTCTCCTCTGAAACCACTGAGTGGATTTAAACCAAACTTGGACTGATTCATCTTAGAGTGTCTTGATTAAAGTTTATGATTTTTGTTACCCGTTGTTGTTTCAAAATGGATGCTTGTGCTAAAAATAGAACATAGGGGCTGTCTGTCAACAGTTCACAAAAAGATCTTCTTCTCTGATACCCCTGAATTGAAGCCCAACTTGGATTGATGCATATATAGGGTGTCTAGATTAAAGTTTGTGATTTTTGTGTCCATGGTTCATTAAAAATGGTCGCTAGGGCTAAAAATAAAACATACGGATATGAGCATGTTTTTTGCTGAAATATCATGATCTATCACCAAAACAGAAAAAAACGTTACCTTAAAAATTATCAGAATGCACAGTTTTAACTTTCATTCATTTGGTCAGAAATTTTCAGTGGCCGTCCTATATCAGTTATAGCCCTTAAATAACGATTTTATCCGTTTTTGGTGAATTTTGCTTTTTTCTTGAAAACTATAATATATAGAGAGAAACTGTAAACTATGAAATTGTCAAGCATGATAAGATCTACAAATGATGTAACATGACCGATATCATCAATCAATTCCTATAGGAGTTATTGCCCTTAAATGACAATTTTTAGTCTATTTTTGTGAATATTGTTTTTTTTAGTTGAAAACTTTAATAGATAGAGAGAAACTGTAAACTATCAAATTGTTAAGCATGATAGATCTACAAACAATGTAGCATGAGCGATATTGTCTTTCAATTCCTGTAGGAGTTATTGCTCTTTAACAACGATTTTCATCCGTTCTTTGTGAATTTCGTTTTTTTCTTGATAAATACAAAAGATAGAGAGAAACTGTAACTTAAAAATTAAGCATGATAAGATCTACAAATGATGTAATATGACCAATATTGTCCATCAATTCCCATAGAAGTTATAGCCCTTAAAAGACTTAGTCTAACAAACTTGTTGAAAAATACCTAAAAAATTACAGCCACTGTGGAAATTTAAACTGAACTAAGTAGCAATGCTCCTTTTTGGTCCTCTTTCTACTATATTCCATATTCACTCCAACAACCAAAATACTGGCCATAGCAAAACATAGTAAATTGCCAATATCAAAAAGCTCAGAAGCAGAAATCCTCTCCTGTGAAACTACTTAATAAATTACAGCCAAACTTAGGCTGAAAGATCCTTAGGGTATCTAGTATAAAATTTGTGTTTTATTTTTTTGTCCATCGAGAAACATTGGCGGCCGTAGCTAAAAGTAGAACATAGCTGAAAAATGCACTCTTTGGCTCATATCTCAAAAACTAAGGCAGTAAGAGCAAAACTGACAAGAATTAAAAAATGTAAAAAAAGTAAATTAAGAGGTCAAGATCTACCTGCCTTGAAATTTTAAGATGAATTGGTCAACCCATTTTCAGGTTATTGCCCCTGAATTGTTAATTTTAAGGAAATTTTGCAGTTTTAGGTTATTATCTTGAATATTATTACAGGGTTCGCATGGGTGCTTGAAAACCTTGAAAGTACTTGAAATTGAAAATTGGAAATTAAGGCCTTGAAAGTACTTGAAATTCAAAGGAGGTCCTTGAAACTTCTTGAAAAACTGTGTTTTTGAAGAATAAAAAAAATTGGTTAAATTTTCTGTCATAAAAGTGTTTTTAATTCGTTTTCAGATCACTCGGTCTCACATTTATCGGTATTTTTGTCAAGACTTTATATAAGTTTCGCGCATTTTCCCTTTTCTAAAAATAGCTACTTTTCTGTGAAACCGGTGCGTAGTAATTTCTGTGATGCGGTCAAGAAATAAATCTGACTTTGCATAAAAATGGTAGTAATTAAACGATCCAGATTGATTTTTAGCTCACCTGACCCAAAGGTTCAAGTGAGCTTTTCTCATCACTTGGCGTCCATCGTCCGTCGTCCGTCGTCGTCGTCTGTTAACTTTTACAAAAATCTTCTCCTCTGAAACTACTGGGCCAAATTGAACCAAACTTGGCCACAAACATCATTAGGGTATCTAGTTTAAAAAATATGTCCGATGACCCCGCCTGTCAACCAACATGGCCGACATGGCTAAAAATAGAACATAGGGGTAAACTGCAGTTTTTGTCTTATATCTCAAAAACTAAAGCAATTAGAGCAAAACTGACATGGGGTAAAAATGTTCATCAGGTCAAGATCTACCTGTCATGAAATTTTCAGACGAATCGGTCAACCCTTTATTGGGTTATTGCCCCTGAATTTTTAATTTTAAGGAAATTTTGCAGTTTTAGGTTATTATCTTGAATATTATTATAGATAAAGACAAATTGTAAACAGCAAAAATGTTCAACAAAGTAAGATCTACAAATAAGTCAACATGACCAAAATCGTTGATTGACCCCTTATAGGAGTTTTTGCCCTTTAAAGACGGCATTCAGCGTAAACTTTGCTTTTAAGATCTTTTCCTCTCAAACCACTGAGCCAATTGAGACCAGACTTTGGTGGAATGGTTCTTGGCTGGCCCCCTTCCAAACTTATGTCTGGCATCCCCGACTTCCATGGCTGCTGTTACTAAAAATAGAAAAAAAAGGGGGAGGGGGTGAATTTCAAAAACCTTCTTATATGAAACTACAAGGCCAGTTGGAACCAAAGTTGGCAGTAATGGTTTTTAGGAAGTTCTCTTTCAGAAATATGTCCAATGACCCGGACTGTTAACCAAGATGGCCGCC
The DNA here is from genome assembly GCA_028015205.1 of Mytilisepta virgata. NCBI lineage: Eukaryota > Metazoa > Mollusca > Bivalvia > Mytilida > Mytilidae > Mytilisepta > Mytilisepta virgata. The sequence continues at coordinate 77,997,875 of CM051521.1, forward strand.
ACAGCCGAACTTAGTTTAACATAGGGCCCTATGGGAAAATTCATTGAAAAATATTCTTGCCTTAAACCACTTGACCAATTGGAACCAGACTTGTCAGCAATGGTCCTTAGATGGTCCTCTTAGAGAGGTGTGTCTGATGACCCGGACTGTGAACCAAGATGGCCGCCACAGCTGAACTTAGTTTAACATAGGCCCTATAGGAAAATTCATTGAAAAATTGTGTTGTCTGAAACCACTTGACATATTGGAGCAGGACTTGGCGGCATTGGTCCTTAGGAGGTCCTTTTTCAGAAATGTGTCAAATTTCGTGGACTGTAAACCAAGATGGCCGCCACAGCAGAACTTAGTTTAACATAGGACCCTATGGGAAATTCACTCAAAAATCTTCTCGTCTGAAACCACTAAGTCAATTAGAATTAGACTTGGTAGCAATGGGTCCTTAGATGGTCCTCTTTCAGAATTTTTGTGCGACGACCCAGACTGTCAACCAAGATGGCCGCCACAGCAGAACTTAGTTTAACATAGGGCCCTATGGAAAAATTAATTGAAAAATCTTCTTGTCTGAAACCACTTGACATATTGGAGCCAGACTTGGCAGCATTGGTCCTTAGGAGATCCTCTTTCAGAAATATGTCCGATCACATGGATTGTCAACCAAGATGGCTGCCACACCGAACTTTGTTAAATATTGGACCCTATAGAAAAATTCAGTTAAAAATCTTCTTGTCTGAAACCGCTTAGCCAGTTGGAACAAGACTTAGCAGAAATGGTCCTTAGATGGTTCTCTTTTAGAAATGTTTCCGTTGACCTGGACTAAACCAAGATGGCTGCCACAGCTGAAATTAGTTTAACACAGAATCCTATAGAAAAACCAGCCAAATTGACTGCAACACTTAAATTTTTAGGTCTTCTCAAGGTAAAAAGTTAAATCCAGGTGAGCGATACAGGCTCTTGAGAGCCTCTAGTTTGGTAGCTTAAATTAACTTTAACTAATAAAACATCTTTCATTTACTTGATTAAATGTATTTTGCCGATGAATTTTAGTCACAGTGAGCAAACCGAAACTGAAAGTAGTTCGAAAGAACGTTGATGACATGCCTGGGAAATGTAAATTCTCGGATGTATGGTTAGAAAAGCCACAGTATAAGCCATATAAATTGTCCATGTCAGTTGATTTCTGGTCCTTGAAAATTTGGAAATTGGTCGTTTAAAGTCCTTGAAATGTCCTTGAATTTTGTGGTAAAAAACGTGTATGAACCCTGTTATTAGGTCACCTGGCCAAAGGCCATGTGAGATTTTGTCATCACTTGGCGTCCTTCGTATATTGTCCATCATTCCTTCAGTAAACTTTTACATTTTCATCTTCTCCTCTGAAACCCCTGGACCTACTGAAACTTGGTAAGGTGACTCGGTGGTCTAGATAGTTCGTCATGACTACTAATGATCACTAGCCTGTCAACGCTGAGGTTGTGAGTTCAAATCTCGCCTGTAGTGGGATGTGTTCGACTCCGATCTTAATTGACAAGGATTACCAATTTTCATACAGGTACTCCGGCTTCTTCCACCAATAAAAACTGGCAACCGCGAAATAGACAAATGTGCTGAAACAGCGTAAAACTCCAACTAAACCAAACTAAACCAAACTGAAACCGTAAAGCCAAATGAACTGATTTTTGGTATGGAGCATCTACGGAAGGTCCTTTACAAAGTTTGCATAACTCATCCCGGGCCGTGAAACAAAATGGCCGCCATAAGCATTTACAGGTTCAGATTTGTCGAAATTTAAAACTTCTATTCCTCTGAAACCGTAAAGCCAAATGAACTGATTTTTGGTATGGAGCATCTATGGAAGGTCATTTACAAAGTTTGCATAAATCATCCCGCTCTGTGAAACAAAATGGCTGTCATGAGCATTTACATGTTCTGATTGGTCAAAACTTAAAACCTCTTCTCCTATGAAACCATAAAGCCAAATGAACTGATTTTTGGTATGGAGCATCTGGCCGCCAGAAACCTTTATATGTTCTGATTGGTTGAAATTTAAAACTTCTCCTCTGAAACAGTTTGGCTAATGAACTTAATACTTGGTATGAAGCTTTATAGAAGATCATTTACAAAGTTTCCAGAAATCAATCTAGTCTGTCAAATCAATTCAAAAGTTTGTGACTGCAAGGTGAGCGATACAGGCTCAGCCCACTGAGCCTCTTGTTGGTATGGAGCATCTATGGAAGGTCCTTTACAAACTTTGCATAAATCTTTCTAGTCCGTGAAACAAAATGACCGCCAGATTCTTTATATGTACTGATTGGTCGAAATTTAAAACTTCTCCTCTGAAAATCAAATCAAAAGTTTGTGACTGCAATATGAGCGATACAGGCTCAGCCCACTTGGTCTCTAAGGACAAACTGTAAACAGGTAAAATGTTCAGCAAAGTAAGGTTTACAAATAAGTCAACATGACCAAATTCGTCAATTGACCCCTTATAGGAGTGTTTGCCCTTGAAAGAGTATTTACATGTAAACAGTAATTATCAGTAAAAAAATAATGGTCTGACATATTGCAACAGATGTTAAGAGCATAACTTGAAATAAATTAAATGGTAGCTGTACAACTAAAGTGGAGGGTCAAGGTCATTGAAAAAGTCCATTGCAACCATATATATATTCATATTCAGGACCCTATTATTTAGGAACTGCCTTGGTGGTCTCGTAGCGTGCTAGCGTCGATTGCGGAAGGTCGCGAGTTTGATCCCCGGCCTGGTCAAACCAAAGACATTAAAATTGGTATTTGCTGCTTCTCGGCCAAGTACGCAGCACCTAGGAGTAAGAGCAAAGATCTGTTGGTCGGCTCGGAGTCAGTATAATGTGTCCAAATGGGGTAATATGTCTTCCAGTGAACAGTTACCTCATGAGCTAGCACATTAAAAATCTGGCTCAGCATGTCGGTCTAGTACAAAGCAGGGATCATATTCATTATCATACATGTTCTCGTCTTCATATGCACCTGGCTGCCACTGGACGTTAAAACAATTCATCCATCCATCCCTATTATTTAGCTATACAAGTCAATATGGATGGTCAAGGTCATTGAAAAAATCCATAGCAATTGATAAAAAAGTCCTTATCAACCAGATATATTTCGTTCAGGACCCAACAATTTACCTGTTCAAGTCAAAATAGAAGGTCAAGAGTCAATGCCATTGACAGATTCCATAGCAATTGATGAAAAAGTCCCTAGCAACCATATATATTTGGGTTGATGACCCTATAATTTACCTTAAAGGTCAAGCATCAAGGTCATTGAAAAATTCCATAGCAACCATATACAATGATATATATTTGGGTTAAGGACCTTATAATTTACCTGTACAAGTCAAAATGTTAGTCACCAGTCAATGACATTGAAAAATTCCATAGCAACCAATGAAAAAGTACCTAGCAACCATAAATATTTGGGTTCAGGATTCTATATTTTAGCTGTACAAGTCAATATGTAGGCGAAAAATGCAACAGTATACATTAAATAGCAAAAATAATCATTGATGCAAGATCTACACAAAAAGTAACAGGTGAGCGATTCAGAGCCTCTTGTTATGAATTGATAACAAATGCATATTTGAATTGTAGATGAAATTGAACAGAAATTGGCATTGACTGTGAAGATGTCATATAAACTAGTTATTAAATGTTACCAGCAAGCTGTGACACATTTTGAGTCTAATTTACCATTAAAATTAAGCAATGAAGTTCCTGGTGCTTGGCAAGGACTTATGTGTGACTTATGCACTGTAAATGTTCAGTGTCGACAGAATACAAACTTTGTTGATGTTGAATTTACATTGCCTAACTTAGGGTAAGTATTGAAGAGAACTTACTTCTTTTACCTTTTCTGAACAATTCATGTATATATTATACATATCTAAACACATTATGGTTGACCATAGGATTTTAGAACTTATATTTTATGATTTTTAATTAAAATTTTCAAGAAACCATTATATTGACCCTTTAATGCAATAAAACAAACTTCAGTCTACTAGCAATTCCTATTTTGGGAAAGGTTGCACATTTTTCAAATCTGGCTTATAGTATAATGAATGTCAGGTAGGCAAGTTGAGAGGCAGGAAATCTCTGCTCTGGAAATGTAAGATGCCTTTTCAGAATGTTTACTGACTCATTGAAGATTCATGATTTTATTTTTCGACCTTATGATTTGAATACAAAAGTTTTCATCACACTTTTAACTTCACTCATCACAGCCACCTTGATATTTTGACAGCTGAGCTATTGCCATCACTTTGCGTGTCAGTGTCGTTGTTCATCAGACAACATTTCACATTTTGAACTTCTAGAGAACTGCTAAATGGATTGAAACGAAACATGGTACAAATGTTCCTTACAAGATGCTGACTAATTAAGTGTTGTTACTTTGGTGTCGATCCATCATCCATCATGGCTGCAAGTGTTGGACTTAGTTTAACATAGGACCCTATGGGAAATACATATGAAAATTTTTGTCTAGAGAACCACTGAATGGATTGAAATAAAACTTGGCATGAATGTTCATTATGAGCCGCTGACCAAATGTTCATACTTTATTGCCAATCCATCTTCCTAGATGGCGGCCAAAAGGGAACTAAGTTTAACATAGAACCTTATGGGAAATGTTCTTTATGAGGTGCTGACCAAGTGTTGTTACTTTGTTGCTGATCCATCACCCAATATGGTGGACAGCGGGGGACTTAGTTTAAGATAGGAGCATATTGGAAATACATAAAAAAAATATTCTTCTAGAGAACCACTGAATGGATTGAAACCAAACATGGCATGAATGTTCCTGATGAGGTGCTGACCAAGTGTTGTTACTTTGTTGATGATGACTTTGTTTATCATTGAACACTATTGGAAATACATACAAAGATCTTCTAGAAAACCACAATGGATTGATAGGAAACATTGCACAAATGTTCCTAATGAGGTTTTGACCAAATTTTGCTATTTAGTACTTTGTTGCCTATCCGTCATTCAAGATGGCCGCCAACGGCATAGAACACTATGGGAAATAAATACAAAAATCACAGAAACGAAACATGACATTCATGTTCCTTATAAGTTGCTGACCAAGTATTGTTATTTTGACACCCTTTGGCTATCCTAGATGTCCGTCAGCAAGGGAGTTTGTTTAACATAGGAAAAACATGCAAAATTAATTCTTATACATTACCACTGAATGGATTGAAACCAGACATAGCATGAATTTTCCTAACAACGTTCTGACCAAGTATTGTCACTTTTGTGCCGATCTGTCTCCCATGATGTCCGTCAGCGGAAGACTTAGTTTATCATAGGACCATAATTTATTAGAATAAAAATGGCTTATCTATAATACTAAATTTACGAATTAGCCGAATAGGCGGCAAAACGCGTGGTTCAAAATAAAGGATGTATGGTTCAGATTATAAAGGTTATTATCGGATTTGACAATCTGCATTTATAAATTTCAACTGCAGTTTTGTTTATGTGCAAATGGAATTTGTATGCACTTTTCCTATATGAATTCTCCCAACATATCCCTTAGAAGGTTCTCGAATGCATCATTTTAACACATTGATTTAAATAAACAAGTATGCACATATTTTAAATGTATTTCTGTTTGAAATTACGGAAGAAGAATAAAACTAATTAAAAATATTCTCCTTCGAATGGGATGTTTCCGCTTCATGTATTCAGGATTGTTTTTCTACAATAACGCAATTTCTCCTAACTGTAAAGGTAATGAACTTTCAAGATTATATGAAGAAGTAAGGTAAAGTTCAGGGGAATTCCTAACTTAGTTGTTTTTTTTTTTTTTTTTTGGATTGCTCGGATGTTTACATTGCACAAAGTGATTAAACCAACAATTATCTATTTTTACATTATTTGTCATGTGACCTGTCTAAATATATCTCTACCATACAATTCCCTGTAAGCCCTAGATAAAACTATTTTTAACAAATGGTCATCTTTATCATTAATGACGAAATTTATCTCGGACATCTTTGATAAATATAAACGTGGACAGCACACGCATCCACACACTAAAAATGCTTTTATCGTCTGATTATTGGATATATTTGTGAAATTAAGCATCGCATGCCCTGCCCATGATGACAATGGAACAATTGGAACAATTATTTTCCAAACATATGCTCTTCCTAACTCATGGCATCTTTTGAAAAATTCATCCGTCACTAAGGAAATGGTTACATCTACAATTTCATTTTCATATTTATTCTGAAGGAAAATGTATAAATGCATTATGAAATGTGTATTTAATGAAAGCTTTTCATCAAGTTCCAGTTCAGAATTAATTGTAACAATAAAAATATTGACAATTTATGTGGTTGTGTTTTCGTCATAGATTTTGACTTTGATGGAACCTTAAGGTCCATTTTGGTAATTCTACGTGGCATACAGTCTACTTCATCAGTGGATACATCTTCGGTAGTAACGAACAGCCATATGACAATTGGGTCACGTTGACCTACATTTCACGCTTCATTGACTTTGGTTAAAGTTTGCATTAACATCCATTTCTGGAATACTACAGCATATATAGACATGAAACTATCAGTTGATACCACCTACTTGACAGGAACGTTTATGGAAAGCCTGCTACAACATCCATATTGAGTCACTGTTCCATGAATGACATGGCCGCAACAAACTTTTTATAGTCAACATGGCCACCACAAAAAATGCTTATTTTCCCGCGCTCGCGCGGGTTCAATGTCTTGTTCTTCTTGAAAATTACTGAATAAATTGAAACCAAACATACATGGATGTTAATCTCAAGGACATTTAGCAGTGAACAAATGGAAATATCATGTGAGCGATAAAGGCTCCTAGGAGCCTCTGATTTTTCCACCTTATGGAAAAGCGGAGGTATCACTAGTGAGCAATAGCCAGACTTTTATTATTTTCTGTTTAACGGGGAAAAAGTGAAAAAATTAGGGTCAGAGGGGATGAAATAAAAATGAAAAGTCAAAATATTGTCAAGTCGATATACTCCAAATAAAAAAAAACACATTCACGAATCTTTTTTTGGGGGGGGTTTAACAAAAGCCTGAGTAAGTTGGAAATCACAATAGAAAGAATGTCCTTCGCACATTTTGAATTCTGTTTGCAAGGAATGATGATTATAGAATTGAAAAAACAGAGAAAAAGCCCTTCACATTGGATTCTGTATGCAGGAATAATTATATAACATTGACAAAAAGAGAAAAATGTCCTTCACATGGGATTCTGTATGCAGGAGTAATCATTATTATTAAAATGGGAAAACTTTATCAGAACATCAAGTCAGAAGACAACAAGTATCATGATTCTTATGCTGCTGTAATCTATTACCGATGCATAAATTGAAACCAACTATGATAGTCTGACCATTTTCAAATACACCCAGGTTTATTGAGACTTTGACCAATTTGTTTCATTTTGTAATAAAACAATTTAACTTGAATATTACATTATTTTTCCACAGGAGAACAGTCGTTCGCAGTTCATCAACAGTAACCTTTAAAACTAGAGATGCCATGTTGATTGCTATACTACAGGATAATTTACTAGATTTTTCAGTTAGTAGCTATATTTACTTGAAGTAATAAATATTTAATGTATACAGGTGTTAAAGGTTTTCAATTAAGAATTGAATGCTTTTTAGCTCACCTGACCCGAAGGGTCATGTGAGCTATTGCCATCACTTGGCGTCCGTCGTCCGTCCGTCCGTCGTCCGTCCGTCCGTCGTCCGTTAACTTTTTCAAACGTTAACTCCTCCAACACCATAAGTCCAACTGCAACCAAACTTGGTACAGTTATTAATTGGTATGGGTGCTACAAATCTATCGTTTGGATTTTTGATTCGTAAAAAAACATGGCCGTCATGGCTAAAAATAGAACATAGGGGTAAATTGCAGTTTTTTGCAAATAACTCAAAAACCATAACAGATATCAAAATTCTGACATAGGATAAAAATGTTCAGCACCTCAAGATCTACCTGCCCTGAAATTTTGAAGAAGATCCAACGACCCGTGTAGGAGTTATTGCCCTTTTTCTGCATTTTTTCCAAATTTTGCACTTATTAAGCTCAATATCTTGGATACTATAAAGGAAATTTGAAAAATTTAAATTTCATATTGTTAGGCACACAAAGATCTACAAAATTTGTAACAGGATCGAAGTTGTAGGTTCGTTCCTTTAAGGAGTTATTCCCCTTAGATCATCAAAATTGACCATTTTTGCAGTCTTTATTCATTGTAATAAAATCGTTAACTCCTCTTACACCATAAGTTTAATTGCAACCAAACTTAGTGTAGTTGTTCCTTGGCATGAGTGCTACTAAACTATCGTTTGGATTTTTGATTTGTAAAAAAACATGGCTGCCATGGCTAAAAATAGAACATAGGGGTAAATTGCAGTTTTTTGCAAATAACTCAAAAATGGTGACAGATATCAAAATTCTGATGGGAAGCTAAAGTGTTCAACACCTCAAGATCTACCTGCTTTGAAATTTTGAAGATGTAACCACCCATGTAGGAGTTATTGCCCTTTTTCTTGATTTTTTTTTGAAATTTGTACTTATTAAGTTGTATGATCATTCCTTTTATGAGTTATTCCCCTTAGAACATCAAAATTGACCATTTTCACAGCATTTCCCTTAGTTTGCAAAATGTTTAAATGAGCCCTTTAGGAGTTAAAGTTTTGTCCCTTAAATGTCAAAATAACTGTTGATGCCTTATAGATGGCAAACTGTAGAAAATGAAAAAAAGCTTTTGATTGCGTGTAAATTTGTTTTTATGTTATTATTTCAAAAATCTTCTCCTCTGAAACTACTGAATGGATTTGGACAAAACTTAGCACGATTGTTCCTTAGGGTATCCTGCACAAAGTTTATGCTTCGATTTTTTATCCGTCGAAAAACATGGCCACTGTTACTAAAAATAGAACATAGGGGTCAAACAACAGTTTTTCGCAAATATCTTAAAAATCATCAGGTTACGGCAAATTCTGGCAGGTTGAAAGTGTTCAGCATGATGAGAGCTACTTGTGTGCTGATTTTCGTGAAAATCTGTCAACTGATGTTAGAGTTATTGCCCTTTTTGACATTTTTGGCTTTTTTTATGTTATTATTTCAAAAATCTTCTTCTCTGAAACTACTATTCAAAATCAAATGAAACTTGGTAAGATTGTTCCTTAGGGTATCCTGCAAAAAGTAAATGCTTGGATTTTGGATTGGTCGAAAAACATGTCCGCCCTTACTAAAAATAGAACATAGGAGTCAAAATGCTGTTTTTTGCTATTTTTTCCTGAATTATAGAAATAAAATGAAGATGAAAGCTACTTTGATGGCAAACATGGTATCCCGAGTTGAATGGTGATGATGAAAGTTTGTTTTGGACGGCCATTTTTAAAATTGCTGCCATTTTCCCGCCATTTTTTACACTTGCTCGGATTTCAACAATATTTGGTTTTTAAAGTAAACATGGTATCCTTAGTGAATGGTGATGATGAGAATGTTGTATAACAATGATTAAACTTCATAATACGTGAGCTTTTAATTGCCATCACTTGGTGTCTGTCATCATCGTTGTTAACAAATTTTCAAACATCTTCTCCTCTGAAACTACTAGGGGGATTTGGATGAAACTTAGCATGATTGTTCCTGCAATATTTCCTTTTCAAGTACAATAAAAAGCCTTAACCCACAATTTTTACATAACTTCTTTCAAACATTTTAAAAACGAAGACAACATATAGACCAAAAGATTTATACTTGTATTTGAAGATGAATTAAAGCTTGTATTTTGTATTGTGAATCATCAGATTGACCATGACTGTATCTTAATCAAGCATAGGGAGAACTCATGCCCATTTCTTTCCAGAGGTTCTTGAAAGGCTTTTAAAGGTATTTTCAGCATTTTATGTGACCTTAAATACTCAGTTTAATTTACAAAAAAACATTAATATATTAATTTAGTTTATAGTCATTGTTTGCCAGGTGAGCGATTCAGGCTCTTAAGAGCCTCTTGTTTAGCTCACCTGTCCTAAAAGGACATATGAGCTTTTGCCATCACTTGTTGTCCATCGTCCGTCCGTCGTCTGTCGTAAACTTTTTCAAAGATCTTCTCCTCTGAAACCACTGAACCAATTACACCATACTTAGTCTGAATGATCTTTTGGGTATCTAGATGCCATGGCTAAAAATAGAACATAGGGGTAAAATGCAGTTTTTGGTTTATATCTCAAAAACCAAAGCATTTAGAGCAAAACAGGGTAAAAATGTTCAACAGGTCAAGATCTACCTGTCATTAAATTTTCAGACAAATCGGTCAACCCATTTTGGGTTATTGCCCCTGAATTGTTAATTTTAAAGAAATTTTGCAGTTTTATAGGTTATTAGCTTGAATATTATTATAGATACAAACTGTATACTAAAGGTGCTAAAAATACACAAATCAGCAAACAAAAATATATATGAAAATCTTGTCCATTAAAATGACTTGGGCAATTGAGACCAAACTTTGATGGAATGATCAATAGGTGGTCCCCATTCAAAAATTTGTCCGAGGGTCCAGATGTCCCAGAAATATGGCAGTCATTACTAAAAATAGAAAAAAACAGAAAAAAAAATATTCTTAAATCCTCTTCTGAAACTGCTAGGGCAAAAGTTGAAGGAATGGTCCTTAGGTGATCCACTTTAAAAATGTGTCCAGGGGTCTGGACCTTTTAACAATATTGCCACCATTACTAGAATATATAATGGTTAAAAGTTGACTATTCCTCTGAAACGACTGGGGAATTTGAGACCAATCTTCAGTGGAATGATCCTGGGGGCCAAACCTTCAACAACTAAGACTACCATTACAAGAAAGAGAAAGTCAGCAAAAAAGTATTTTAAGTAACTACTAGGACTGTAATAGATTTTCACCTGGTGGTCCAGACCTCCAGACCTCTTACCAATTTGGGGAATTTAGACCAAAATTAACTTGCTGAATGGTCCTTAGGTGGTCCCTATATTGTCACTGCTATTGACAAGAAAAAAAACCAGTAAAAACCACAGATATCAGGCTTTCCTGTTTATCCATTGCATTCCTTACAAGGAGCCTGTAGTTTTGAAAAGACTCAAAAATGTATCTTAATTTTTTCACGGCAAGAGTGTTAATTGATTTTCTTGGCAAGTCTTGTAGATTCTAACACAATATTTTAAGATTTAGGTATTTTCTCAATTCTGAGAACTGATGGAACTGATATCTTTTTATGACTTGATTGCAATGACAAAACGGAAAAAGTGGGATTTTTCAGACAAGTGATTAGAATTACCTGATTTACAACTTTAGATGAGTTCAATTACCTGTTTTATATGTAAAAAAAATATAATATAAACAAAACAAATAAGATCTAGAGAAAGCAGGACTGGTTGACTGTTTTTGACAATATCATTTATTACTGACAAACAAAGAGAAGCCATTCATTGTCTACTTATGTATCAGTTATTGGAACTTAAATGTACATGTTCGTTGGAGATTAAAAACAGCCATTTCTATAAGAATTAATTCTCTGCAGGACTTTGGATAAACATATTTTACCATTTTATCCTAATTTATTTCTTATTCTAATATGATGTTGCGCTTTTGCTATAGAAACACAACCGTGTTCTATATAAAACAATTATTGACACATGCATACAATGCTTTGTTGATGTCAAGCCTGAAGCACACATGGAATCCCTAAACTGTTGTATTTTGTTGATAAAATAAAGTTTCAAAGTCATATTCTTCCATCTCACTGGATCTATCTTGCATATATCGCTTTGCAATCATTAAGCAAAGCTCTAAATACAACAACGATAACTGTCACGTGAAATGGTATGACCGTCGAAAGTGCGTTGTCACAATCCAAGGTATAGCGTCATACATTCAAATGATGCAGATCGACAGTCAAAAACGGAAATCGTACATTGTACAGGATCTGGAATGCTGATTTTTGCTTTAAAATCTCACAAAAATGTAATTCTGACTTTATTTTGTTTGTTTAAAGACATTTTACGTTTTTCTGTAAAAGGTTTTGCCTTGTTAGAATCGACATGGCTGCCCGTATATGACGCCTTATATTGTTCGCTTTGATTACAGAAATGATGCATATTGCCCTATTAGAATTGAAATATTTCATTGGTGCCATGCTGTATGGTTATTTTAACATGGTTAGGCCTTATATTTGTTAATATTTTACACCTCAATAAGTAAAATATAAAAAAATATAAGGCCTAACCATGTTAAAATAACCATAGAGCATTGCACCAATTAATTATTTTTTTCATTAGATGGCATATCAACACAAAAATATAAATACCAGTTTAAGATCATTATGATGCTAGAATAGTAGTTTGTTGCAAATACTCCTGCACATTGATGGTTTTTTATAAGAGTTGATTAAAACTTCTTTTAGGACGTGCCAGGCTCATATGTAGTAGGTGAGTCTGTGACAGTAGAAGAAAATCCATCATGTGAGACTGGCTATGTAGTTGTTGGTGACACATGTGGTAAGATTACACACTTAATCCTTAATTTTAATTTGAGTATTCCCAGGTTTTTTTTCAGTTTTACTGCTAAACAACATGTGTATTCGATTCTGCTTTCGAAAGAAACATAAAAAAAATAATCTCTCATATTTTTATTATGCCCCCTTGACAAAATGTCGGGGGCATATTAATTTACCCCTGTCCGTCCGTCTGTCTGGATTAGGATACATTGTTTGTCCGGCTATCTCCTCCCAAAGTTTTGGAGAAACAAGTTTTAATATTTTGTAGGATGTTTATGTACATAATGAAGGTGTGCATGGCCACAGCATTTTGATTTTTTTCAAATATTCTGAAAATGACAGGTAGTTGGACTTGGTCATTTTTGTGTCGCCTGCGGAAGGCATGGTTGACACATAGGGATCACTATCTGTCGTCTTGCGTCGTCACACTTTTCTTCTATCCTCAACTACTGGTAAACCGCTCAAAGGAATTTGATGAAACTTTCTCTGTGCATTAACCTTAATGCACAGGTGTGCATATATATTTCATTATTAGAAAATTTCAATTTTTTTTTATGTAAAAATTGACATTTTTTAAAAAAAAAGGAGGGGGGAGTTCAAAACTTCTATCCTCAACTACTCCATAACTGCTCAAAGTAATTTGATGAAACTTTCTCTGTGCATTAACCTGAATGCAAAGGTGTGCGTATATATTTCATTTTTAGAAAATTTAAATTTTTTTTGTAAAAATTGACATTTTGGCAAAAAAAAAGGGTGGGGGGGGGGGAGGGCAAAACTTCTATCCTCATCTACTCTATAACCGCTCTAAGGAATTTGTGTAAACTTTCTCTGTGCATTAACCTTAAGGCCATTTATTTTTAATTAGTTGGTTTACGGATCTGCCGACTGGATTTTGCCGATTTGAATAAAAAAAAATTGAAAATTTTGGTTTTTTATTACTGCCGAGCCTTTGAAGTCAGCCATCCCGAAAATAAAAATAAATTAAAATCCTCTTTGCATCAACATTATTTCATAAAAGATTATATTCCAATTCGCCTAAAAATAGATTATCCATCAATAAAATACTTGTAAACATGATCCAAAAAAAATATCTATTTATAGATGTTAGTTGATGCCAATTTCCGAAACAAGTTTTATGAAACGAATTTCTTAATAGAATTAATGCGGGTTTTACGTTCGTTTTGTATGAATATCTTGATTCCGTAAGATATCGAATCCACTCATTTTAAGTTGTCATAGTTGACGAGTCGGATCCCTTAAAAAGGAAACAACACCTTTCAGGATAGATGTTCTGACATGTTTCAAAAGAGTGAATTAACTGATCTTTTGCAACCTTTGTATATTTGGCAATATAAGCAAGATTGTTCAAAAGTACATGATTTTCCCTCTTTTTGTTTTCTTTTTTTTCCCGACCGACCGACCCTTTTTTTTTATAAAAAAAATCTGTAAACCAATTAATTAAAAATAAAAGGCCTAATGCACAGGTGTGCATATATATTTCATTTTTAGAAAATCTTATATTTTTTTTTCTAAAAATTGAAAGGGGGGGGGGGGGGGTGTCAAAATTTCTATCCTCAACTACTCCATAACCGCTCAAAGGGATTTGATGAAACTTTCTCTGTGCATTAACTTTAATGCAAAGGTGTGCATATTTATTTCATTTTTAGAAAATTTTAATATCTTTTGTAAAAATTGGATCATGGTTTGTCCAGCTATCTCCTTCTACAGTTTTGGATATACAGCTTAAATATTTTGTAGGATGTTCATATACATAACGAAGGTGTGCATGGGCAAAGGATTTTGATTTCTTTTAAATATTCTGAAAATGATAGGTAGTTGGTCATTTTGTGGTACTAGCTGCATAAGGAGATCATGGTTTGTCCGGTAAATATTGCTGTTTCTTCCAATGACTTGAAGACTCTGAATTAATTCTGCTGATTTTTATTAGCTCACCTGGCCCAAAGGGCCAAGTGAGCTTTTCTCATCACTTGGCGTCCGTCGTCGTCGTTAACATTTTGAACTTCTTCTAGAGAACCACTGAATGGAATGAAACCAAACATGGCATGAATGTTCCTTATGAGGTGCTGACCAAGTGTTGTTACTTTGTAGCCGATCCATCATCCAAGATGGCCGCCAGCGGGGAACTTAGTTTAACATAGGACCCTATGGGAAATGCATACAAATGACTTCTTTTAGAGAACCACTGAATGAAATGAAACTAAATCTGGCATGAATGAACCCTTATAAAGTGCTGACCAAGTGTTGTTACTTTGAAGCCGATCCATCATCCAAGATGGCCGCCAGAGGGGGACTTAGTTTAACATAGGACCCTATGGGAAATGCATACAAATGACTTCTTTTAGAGAACCACTGAATGAAATGAAACTAAATCTGGCATGAATGAACCCTTATAAAGTGCTGACCAAGTGTTGTTACTTTGAAGCCGATCCATCATCCAAGATGGCTGCCAGAGGGGGACTTAGTTTAACATAGGACCCTATGGGAAATGCATACAAATGACTTCTTTTAGAGAACCGTTGAATGGAATGAAACCAAACATGGCATGAATGTTCCTTATGAGGTGCTGACCAAGTGTTACTTTGTAGCCGATCCATAATCCAAGATGGCCGCCAGCGGGGGACTTAGTTTAACATAGAACCCTATGGGAAATGCATACAAATGACTTCTTTTAGTGACCCACTTAATGGAATGAAACCAAACATGGCATGAATATTCCTTATGAAGTGCTGACCAAGTGTTGTTACTTTGTAGCTGATCCATCATCCAAGATGGCCGCCAGCGGGGAACTTAGTTTAACATAGGACTCTATGGGAAATCCATACAAATGACTTTTTTTAGAGAACCACTGATTGGAATGAAACTAAATCTGGCATGAATGTTCCTTATGAGGTGCTGACCAAGCGTTGTTACTTTGTAGCCGATCCATCATCCAAGATGGCCGCCAGCGGGGGACTTAGTTTAACATTGGACCCTATGGGAAATGCATACAAATGACTTCTTTTAGAGAACCACTGAATGGAATGTAACAAAACATAGCATGAATGTTCCTTATGAGGTGCTGACCAAGTGTTGTTACTTTGTTGCCGATCCATCATCCAAGATGTTTAGAAGTCTATCAGAAAATTGTAAAAAAAATTCTGAATGGTCACAACTTGACCACATATTCAAAAATAATAATGATAAGATGTCTTCAGTAGCTATTGTAAGACTACACTAAGATGACCTGTTTTTAATTTTAAATACTGTGTCAAATTAAACCAATCTTGGTCTCAATCATTTTATAATTTTACATAATTTCCAAAATCACATTAGATACAGGTGAGCGACACAGGCTCTTGAGAGCCTCTAGTTGAACTCTATGTCGGGATAGCATTAAACCCTTTATTGGAGTGTAATTTCTGAATTTATTGTTTAATAGAATGCCAGTGTCTAACCAGCAGTTACTGTAGTTTCTTGTTTTACATTTAAAATGAGCACATTTAAGTACGCCTCTATCTAAATTATGTTAAAGCAAGCAATCACCTTACTATATTCGTGTTTTAAGGTCATCTGGCCAGAAGTACCAGAACAACCTATTTCCCTCACGTGGCATACGTCGTCTAATCCATCCGTCCATTGCCCATAAACTTTTTGAAAGATCTATTCTGAAACCGCTGAGCCAATTGCTCTGAATCATCCTTAGAGTATCTAGTTTGAAGTTTATTACTTTATTATTATAGCCCACTTCTTGGCTATTACTAAAAATAGAATATAGGGGTCCTGGTTGTAAATCAGGAAAACAATTCAATAAAAAAAATCTTTAAAGGTCAAAAGCTGCTTAACTTTGTGGAAATGATCCGTTAGCCATTTCCTTTCAAAATGATGGTTGATGACCCCAACAGCCATCAGAAATGGCCTCCAAGGCTACGAAAAATACAAAATTTGAGGAAAATTCAATAACAAAAAATTCCAAACAATTTAGAAGCAATCAAAACCCCAGTATGACAGGAAGAGCTTCCTTTTGAGGTACTGACTAAGTTTTGTTAATTTGTGGCAGATCTTACATCCAATATGGACACCAGCTGGGACTTAGTTTTACATTCGACCCCATGGGAAATGTATAGAAAAAACTTCTTCTTGACAAGAGAAAAACCAATTGAAACCAAATGTAACTTAAAGGTTCCTTCTGAGGTATACACTGACTGAGAGTTGTGACTTTGTTGGCAATTGGGTAACCACTATGGCCAACTGTGGGGACTTAGTTTTACATTTGACCCTATTAGAAATGTATAGAAAAGTCTTCTGCTTGAGAACCACTGAACAAATTGAACCCAGATATGGCATGAAGGTTCCTTGTGAGGTATTGATTGAGAATTGTTATTATACCCCCGCTTTTGAAAAAAGCAGGGTATATAGTATTCGTTGTGTCGTGCCGTCCGTCCGTCCGTCCGGCCGACCTTTGTGTCCGCAACTCCTCCTAAACTACTAAATGGAATTTGATGAAACTTTCAGAGAATCTTCATCCCATGATGGCATTGTGCACCTCCTATTTTAGAATTTGATCGGACCAATTTTTGGGGTTTCCCATAGAAAAACATGGACTTTGACTTTCAATGTGATAGGGGGTGCCATGATGCCATCCACAACTCCTCCTAAACCACTGTATGGAATTTGATGAAACTTTCAGAGGATCTTTATTACATGATGCCATAGTGCACCTCCTATTTTAGATTTTGATCTGATGAATATTTGGGGTTACCGATACCATAACATGGACTTTGACATTCATTGTGATAGGGGTACCAGTATGCCATCCGCAACTCCTCCTAAACCACTGAATGGAATTTGATGAAACTTTCAGAGGATCTTTATTACATGATGCCATAGTGCACCTCCTATTTTAGATTTTGATCTGATGAATATTTGGGGTTACCCATACCAAAACATGGACTTTGACATTCATTGTGATACGGGTACCATGATGCCATCCGCAACTCCTCCTAAACCACTGAATGGAATTTGATGAAACTTTAAGAGGATCTTTATTACATGATGCTGCAGTGCACCTCCTATTTTAGATTTTGATGTGACCAACATTTGGGGTTTTCCATACCAACACATGGACTTTGCCATTCATGGTGATAGGGGGTACCAGTATGCCATCCGCAACTCCTCCTAAACCACTAAAGGGAATTCCATGAGACTTTATCACATGATGCCATAGTGCACCTCCTATTTTGGATTTTGATCTGACCAACTTTTTATGTTTTCCATAGCAAAACATTGACTTTGCCATTCCTTGTGATAGGGGGTGCGGGGGTATCAATTAGTGAGCTTTGCTCACAGTATTTCTAGTTTTGTTGGCATTTGGCCAACCAATATTGCTGCAAGTGGGGGACTTAGTTTTATGCTGGACCCTATGGGAAATATTTAGAAAGATCTTCTTTTTTAGAACTGCTGAACCAGTTGAAACTAAATGTTGCATGAAGTAGTTAATGGGATTTGTTTCTTTGTTGTTGGTGAACCAACCTATATGAACATTTATTGTTCTTACCGATTCAAGATTTATGAATAAAAGCCTTGATGACCAATACAGGCTCCTGCCTCTTTTAGTATGTTTTATACACCAGTATAAGAATAGATAAAGGGTTTGTGTGTTGGGTGGTGTGGATTGATTGGTGTCAATCTTTCCTGTTTAATCCATTTCTTTTGTTCAAGAATAACTAATCTTGAAATTTGAATATGAAAAATTCTGACTAATTAACACTGATAATTAATGTGTTTGTTCACTCATTGTAGATGTTAGGTATTCATATTTCAAGATTAGTAATAAATACATTGCTTCATAAATAGTGCATACTGATTAGATTATTAGCTCATCTGGCCAAAGGCCATGTGAGCTCTTGGTGTCCGGCGTCTGTCGTCCATCCATTAACTTTTCACATTTTAATCTTCTCCTCTGAAACCACAGGGCCAAATGGAATTAAATATGGCAGGAAGCATCTATGTAAGGTCCTTTTATAAAGATTGCTCATTTTGTCCCGATCGGACAACACACATGGCCGCCATGGGGAATTGTTATACCCCTGCAAACATAGTTTGGGGAGGAGGGGGGGGGTATTAGGAATCAGCCTGTCCGTCTGCCTTTCCAGAATTTTTTTGTACCCGCAGTTTCTCAAACATGCCTTATCAGAGGCTAATGAAACTTTGCATACTGTTAGATCCTGGTACGTAGATGTGCACATGCGAAGTATGTCCCGGTCCAATACTTTTTTTCCATAATTTTATGCCCTTTGGGACTTAGAAATTTTGTCTATGCCCAAATTTTTTTTGTATCCACAGTTTCTCAAACATGCCTTATCACAGGTTAATGAAACTTTGCATACGGTTAGATCCTAGTACGTAGATGTGCGCATGTGAAGTATGTCATGGTCCAATACTTTTCCCCATAATTTTATACCCTTTTGGACTTAGAAACTCTGTCTATCCCCAAATTTTTTTATATTTTGATTCAGATAATTTTTGGAGTTTTCCACGTGGATCTTTATTTACATTTGAACAAACATCCGAGGTCTTCCGAATCTCATTCATCTCATTGGTTAATTTGTTGCTATTATACAGGATACTCATATATATTTCATTGTTAAGAATTTCGCGGCATATTTGAAATTTTTCTTGAGAAGATTTTTACCCTCCCACCCGCCACTTACAGCTGTGTTTAATATTTTTATTTATATTATAATTAAATATTAGATAGGTAGATGGTTTTAGGCGGCTAGCTTATGCTTTTATATTTGTGATGTGGTTAATTACAAATTACAGTTACATGTATTTGATTCGTATATATATGCTTATACGGACATTCAAAGTCATATATATATATTGTCTTCATTTAGTATATATAAATATATATGAGTATATTTCCTGTAAATATTGCATTTGCTCCATAATAAATTGTGTAAATTGTCTTAGTCTTTTGAGAAGCCTGGTAATTCTAGTTGTCTCTGATTGGCTGAGTTTTCAGAAATCTTCTCCTCTGGAACTGCCGGCCCAAATGGAACAAAACTTGACAGGAAGCATATATGTAAGGTTTCCTCATTTCCTCCCATCGGAATACAAATATGGCTGCTATGGGCCGTTCTTGTTTCTGATTGGTTGATTAAAAAGAATTTTTTTCTCAGGAACTGCTTTGCCAAATGGAACGGAACTTGACAGGAATCATCTATCAGAGGTTCTTTACAAAATTTCTTTATTTCATCCCGATTGGAGTACCATTGGCAGTTCTTGTTTCTGATTGGCGTATATAAAAGAATCTTCTCCTCTGAAATCGCTTGCCCAAATGGAACGAAACTTGACAGAAAGCATCTAATTGGGAGGTTCTATACAAAGTTTCCTCATTTCATCCTGATCAGGCAACAAACATGGCCATCATGGGCAGTTCTTGTCTTTCATCAGTTGATAATCTTCTATGAAACCAATTGGCCAAAGGAAACGAGACTTGACAGGAAGCATCTG
Organism: Mytilisepta virgata; assembly: GCA_028015205.1. Classification (NCBI taxonomy): domain Eukaryota; kingdom Metazoa; phylum Mollusca; class Bivalvia; order Mytilida; family Mytilidae; genus Mytilisepta; species Mytilisepta virgata. The sequence goes on from CM051521.1 coordinate 78,017,966, forward strand.
TTGGACGTTTTTAGAAAGTTTCCTCATTTTGTCAGGCTACAAACATGGTCGCCATGGGGCAATTCTTGTTTCTGATTGGTTGATTAAAAAAATATTTGTTTTCTTAAACTTGACAGAAAGTGTCTATGACATATAACAAAAATCTACAGAACCGCCGAATTGCTTGAAACCAAACATGGTTTGAATGTTCCTCTTAAGGTGCTCACCAAGAGTTGCTACTCTGGTGCCGATCCCTAATCAAAATGGCCTTCAGCAAAGTACTTAGGTTAACATAAGACCCCATGGGAAGTACATGCAAAAATCTTCTGGAGAACTGCCAAATTTTAGAATATGCTGACCTGTAAGTAGAAGGTTCTTGATGCTTACAATGCTTACCACACTTCATTATGATAGGGAAAAGTAACTTCTCTCTTGAGATACATCAATAAATATAGCTTTCATGCCAGGTGAGAAATATAGGCTTAGCCCTCTGAGCCTCTTGTTTATTTAACATTGTCATATTAATCCTGCATCAAATTGCAGTAATTAAAATTATTTAAAATTATTTAATAGAATAAGTCATCATTAGGAATTATGATTATCCTTTTATTTGTAGTTCAGTGTGGCAAGGGATCATACATAAATGATAAAACAATGACCTGTGAGTTCTGTCCAGTGGGTAGTTATCAATCTACAGCAGGAAAAACTGATTGTACGAATTGTACCACAGGAAAAACAACTGCTACATTTGGTTCTGATTCATCACACGATTGTCATGGTAAGTTTGTAAGGTGGATTTATAATTTTAATATTAGATTTTTTGTATGTAATCCAATTTTGAACTAAAGATTATAAATTTCTACTGGGGACCATGAAAATCTAAGGAGATTTTTCCTTTTACTAACCTCCTGTGATATACTCTTATAGCTTATTACACATGTTAATTGGTTGATCTCTAAAACTCATTGTCCAGATTTAAAATGTACAAGTAATGGTAATTATACCCCCGCTCCAATGGAGAGTGTATACTGTTTTACCATTGTGTTAATGCATCCGTCTGTAACAAAAAATATTGTCACTCTTTTCTCTGCATACCACTTGTACGATATTTTGTCACAAGCCTTGTATAGGTACGCCATATCGTGGGATATGATTTCAAACCACGGCAACGTCATCGTTCTGTTTGACGACCGTTTATTTTTCGTCCTTATCGAAAAGCGGAGTATCACGAGTGAGCAATGGCTGACAGTACATCTTTTTTAATTTTTTTATTTGCATAAATCAGGGATGATTTTAGTCAGTTATTTAGCTGATTTCAGTTATTTGGTATTGCAAAATTTATTTGAAAAGTTATCAAATTGGACAGAAGAAGCCAGAAAATGATATTTTTGCACATCTAACCCCCCTATTTCAGTTATTATATCCCCGTTTTGAAAAAAGTGGGGTATATAGTATTTGTTGTGTCCGTCCAACCTTTGTATCCACAACTCCTCCTAAACTACTCAATGGAATTTGATGAAACTTTCAGAGAATCTTCATCCCATGATGGCATTGTGCACTTCCTATTGTAGAATTTGTTCGGACCAATTTTTGGGGTTTCTCATAGAAAAACATGGACATTGATTTTCAATGTGATATGGGGTACCATGATGCCATCTGCAACTCCTCCTTAACCATTGTATGGAATTTGATGAAACTTTCAGAGGATCTTTATTACATGATGCCATCTCGGACCTCGTATTTTAGATTTTGATCTGATGAATATTTGGGATTACCCATACAAAAACATGGACTTTGACATTCATTGTGATAGGGGTACCATGATGCCATCCGCAACTCCTCCTAAACCACTGAATGGAATTCGATGAAACTTCAGAGGATTTTTATTACTTGATGCTGTAGTGCACCTCCTATGTTAGATTCTGATCTGACCAACATTTGATTTTTCCCATACCAACACATGGACTGCCATTCATTGTGATAGGGAGTTCCAGTATGCCATCCGCAACTCCTCCTAAACCAATGAATGTCATCTTTTAAGAAAAATTGTTTCCAGATCAGATAAGTAAAATCATTAATATATTAATGATCATAAACAGTTGACACATATTGAACAGAATGAAGATAACAACCATAGTAGTTGCAGGTGCAAGTATTCAGAGTTTTCCTTCAAATACCACTTTCATCTCTGAACATGGTAATAAAAAATAATATGCTGTTGGCGTGCCCAATGATGCAAGCACAGCAATAGCCCTTTCCAGAAACTTGTTTGCGGTATCACGATTCTGATTCTAAAATTATGATTTGAAGCATGTTATTTCCCTTGCTTCCTTTTCCACCAAATGAAACATTTTCTAGCCTTAGTATGTAGCACAATATGGCTGCCCCCATTAAACAAAGACTTTTCTAAATTACCCAGATGTAGAAAATGCATATATGCTCCTATAGTGCTCACTGCGCTCGCTATTTATATTCCATTTAAAAGGCCAACAAACTTTAAACAGCATAAAAATATGTCGATGAAAATCCTCCAGTTTTGAGAGCGAAACTTTTGATTAAAATTTTTAAATATCCTTATCAGCTTCTGGTAGTTTTTCACATGGATGAAAAGAGCTCATTGAAACGTTTTGTTGGAAGAAATTAACTGCCAAAAGAAATTGGCTGTAGCATGTAAGGCATATTTTCATTAGTGTTGTTTATTATTTTTTATGTGTGTGTTTATTTGTTGTGCTTGTGGTTGGTCATTTGTCTTCCCGGGTTTATCTGTCTAATGGATTGCATTTTTTGTTTTTTTTTTTTTTGTCCTCTTGTCCATTGTTGAATGTACTTTATTTTTAAGTTTAAATTGAAAATAGAAGAATTCATATATTTATCGTATTTTATCATATGTTTTGTAGATATTTGTCCTCCAGGACAGTATTACAATCACAGTACCACAAGATGCGAAGAATGTCCCAGACATTACTATCAACACATGAGTGGTCAAGATTACTGCTTTCCGTGTGGCCTGGGTACCAAAACCAGTGGAACAGGATCCAACTCTTCTGCCAGTTGTTATGGTATGTGTATCATGATTGTTTTTTTTTCTTTGTAGATAAAACGAAGTGAGATCGGATTAAAATATTCATGTTAATCTTGTGCCTGCTTTTTCACCATTTAACATATTTTGCATAGTGATTTTCATTAAAAAAGGATATTACTGTGGTAAGGACATGGTATGATTTGGCTTGATATTGATATTGAATTCTAAAATAAAAAATTAATGAAAAAAACTACTCTCAGTTATTATAAAGTACTCTTAAAATGTATTTTAAGGAAGATGTTTGTTTTCAACAAGAAATGTCTGCAAGAGCGGCAAATTATGCTGTCAAACCTGGCTAATATTGAAGAAATCGATGAAAAACACCAAATTGCACTCATTTTTGGACCTTTGAATTAAAATTTTGATATGAGCGTCAGCCTTGCCCAAAAAGATATTTCACTGAAATGTGTCTTTATGTAAGCCAAACATTATAGTAAAGCAAGGCTGTTGCTCATAAAACTAAGTATGTTGCAAAACAGCTCATACAACAATAGAAAACAAAGAAGATAAATGGAAATGGTGAGCTGTCAAAAGGAGCATAAAACGACTTAAATCTATAAAATACACAAGTCGAACAAAGCCAAATATAAAATTGTAAAAAGCAACAATCAAACTAAAAAGTTAAGAATATGCAACGTTTCAACCAATATGGTCTTGATCACGAGCATATAAAAAATAAAAATAAAAAGGTGTTGACTCTTTGAAACCCAGAGCAAGACTGAATCCTTACATAAAATGTAAACAAAAAGAAAATTTATTTCTTGTGGCGTCGATCAATAAATGTACTTCATATAAAATACATAGATAGCAAGATAGATAGTAAAAATAAGTAAAATAATATCTTTGACGTTATATTGTATAGAAAACGTACCATGTATAAGATAACTGTACTGCAAAAAGTTAGTTGTGTGCATACTTAGTAAAATGATTTGAAATTAAGAATTTTTTACATTAATTCCACGGGTCAGAGTGTCCCCAGGCTAAAAATTATTTTCTGCTCAAGGCGTTGTCTATATTGTCTTCCCCCGTTAACTGTCCCTAAAACAGTTATGCGGATGTCTGACGAGCTGTGACCAGGCAATCGAAAATGATTGCCAACTGGACAATCAGTTCCATTCTTTATTGAATGCAAGTATACCCATTTCGAATGATGTATTTGTTGTCAGGGCCCAAGATCTCTTTAGTCTCCATGGTGTCGAGGCATGTCACACATCTGGATCTTTTACATGGCCTGGTTCCCCCGTAGTCAGTTTTTTCAACAGTTTGTTGGTCATACAGTCAAACCTGTCTATAATGGTCACCTTTGGAAGTATACAAAAGTGACCACTATACACAGGTGTGAATGAAAACACCATTTTATTACAAAAATACAGAATTAATGTACAAAAGCTCAGTGATGTCAGTTTATAGAAATCACTTTAAAAAGTCACTGATTTTGGTTTGAACTGTTGCTTTGAAACTCAATGCGGTATACCTTTCCCGTACAGTTTGAAGTGCTGTTAATAAAACACAATCATTGAGTTTGACAGCTGTAGGAATCATTATTTCTGCATAAGAACTAATTTCTGCCAGTGTGCATTTTTTCTGCACACATTCGGTAGTCATGGTAGTCTGTTCATTGTAATCACAATCATCATTATCATCAGAATTGTCTTGTGTCTCCAACTGAACTAACAAAAGGTCACTTGCATTTTGCGTCCAGTCAATCATATCCATGTTTTCCGTGCAAATTTTAGAATCAAGTTCTTTTTTTTTTCTTTTTTTTTTGTTATTTTTCTTTGCAGTCAGGATTTTACAACTCCCGTACAATACCACCTGACAAGAGTTTGGTGGGGGTTTATAATATATGTAATATTATATTTGACTACAATTTTTTATTTTAAGAAAAAAAAAAACTATATAAAGTAACAATTGCAAATTCAAAAAGATGGGGATTAAAAAAAAATTATTCTCTCTTGTTCCCACTTTTTCACACCATTCACACATCATACATTCCTGTATACTATGTATCACACCTGGCAATAGAGAAAACTGAAACAACATTATAAACATTAGGTACATATACTAAATATTTAAATACTATGGAAATATATGAGTAAATGAGTAAAGGGGGCCCATAATCTTTCAAAATCTGCTACTTTTGAATTTTTTATAGCTATATATTCTTCAATATTTCTATAGTAAACCAGCTTAGCCTTAAATTCTTCTATTCGTGGTAACTTATCTTTCAACTTGCATTTATAAAGGTAATATTTAGCAGATAAAACCAGAAAATTTAAAAATACAGAATAATTTCTTGAACCAAGTAATATCTCACTTAGAACTGTTAAGATCAAAATCTACATAGAAGTGTTTTATGTAAATTGCAAAAACTTTCCAAAAATGATAGGCAGCATTACAATCAAACAACAAATGTTGGATGGTTTCTTCTTCAGAATGACAGAAGGTACAGTATTTGGTATATATCAAGTTTATTTTATATAAAAAGGTGTTAGTTGGAATAATTCTGTTTAATAGCTTGTATTGAAAATTGACCAAAACTGAATGTTTACAAGACTTTCTCAATATAATAAATAGTTCTCTCCAGTTGTCAATATTGTAATTCAGATCATTTTCCGATTTGAGAAATTTTTCAGAAGGTTCATAAACCAATCTTTCTACAAGCTTTTTATAAATAAATTTAATATTTTCTGCCTGGATTATGGACTTTAAAAGGTGTCTACGGGAATAAACTGTATAAAGTCAAAATTTTCAACACTATTTTTAGCTCACCTGGCCAAAGGCCATGTGAGCTATTGCCATCACTTGGCGTCCATCGTCGTTGTCGTTGTCCGTCGTCGTTAACAATTATACAAAACTCTTCTCCTCTGAAACTACTTGACTAATTAGAACCAAACTTGGTATGAATGTTCCTTGGGGTACCCTGCATAGAACTGATTTGGGGATTTTTGATTCGTCGAAAAACATGGCCGCTGTTACTAAAAATAGAACATAGGGGTCAAACAACGGTTTTTCACAAATATCTCAAAAACATTAGGTTACGGCAAATTCTGGCAGGTTGAAAGTGTTCAGCATAATGAGAGCTACCTGTGTGCTGATTTTCGTGAAAATCTGTCAACTGATGTTAGAGTTATTGCCCTTTTTTTAACGTTTTTGGCTTTTTTTATGTTAGAATGCAAACAACAGTTTCATATAAAATTCCAGTGATTTTTCCCTAAATATATTATGTTATAGGTATGGAATTCCCTCTATTTATAAGTTCTAGATATTGATTTCAGATTGTTTTTTGGTTTCATTATTTAAATTAGAGTCTTGGCTTTATTTTAAGTTTAAAAAAATGCATGAAATGTAAAAAAGTAATTATTTTCATAAAAGTTTTATTAATGGGAGACTACTCTGAAAACATCCAAAAATAGTGTAGGTGAAAACACAACATTTTTATACCACTTCATGTAGCAATTTTAAAAGGCGGCGAATGTACCCTGAAACTACATGTGCTGAAACCATTTGAATGTGTACTTTGGAAAACACATATACCCAGTTCTCTAAATTATGCAGGAGTCTTTGCTAGGATGCTCTGAGGTTGGTCTGTTTTTGAAATATTTGAAGGGGGGAGGCCTATTTTTTGTCAGTTATCTTTCTGTAATGGTAAGAATTTGGAAAGGAATTTCTTAAAAATACTTGTATACAGTGAAAGCTTGAAGAAATGTGTTTTATTTGATATATGGTTATCTATGGTTATATGATACAGTCAATTGTCCAGCTATCAAACTTTTGAGTATGTTCCTTCAATTCATGACGTCATGAAAAGTTCTAAGAAAAACTGTTGTGTGCACTCTTAAAGGCTTTGATAAGGCTCAGATTTGAACAGTATTTTGTTTATAAAGCTCATGTATTCAGTATTGTTTATGCATTATTAGACAGATAGAAAGAATCGCATGTACCAAGAGTGGTATTTAATGCATTATTATGTCCCATCTGGCCTTAGCAACCAAAAATAACAAATTTGCAGTAATAATTTGATGTCAAGTGTAAAGACGTCATATTATTTATTCGCAGTTTTTGAAGCCGGTTATAGTTGTAGATGATTCATTGCACTTAATGTATGCAGATTTTTTTTTCGCATAAATATTGGGAAAAAAATGAAAGAAAAAAACAGAAGAAATAAACTTTATTTCCATTTCACTGGTAAAAATTAGTGTCAATAAACTATTCCATAATTACACTGTTATTCAATTCAAGGAATGGTTGGCATTCTTATTTTTTTTCATTTGAACCTTTTTTTAGCTCACCTGGCCAAAGGCCATGTGAGGTTTTGCCATCACTTTTCGTTCGTCGTCCGTCCGTCCGTCCGTCCGTCCGTCGTAAACTTTTCTTCAAAAAATCTTCTCCTCTGAAACCGCTGGGCCGATTGGTTTGAAACTTAATAGGAATGTTCTATGACATGTCCTCCACAAACGATCCTCATTTTATATTGATCCGATGAAAAACATGGCCGCTGTTGCTAAAAATAGAACATAGGGGTAAATTGCTGTTTTTTGCTAATAACTCAAAAACCGTTACAGATATCGAAAATCTGACATGGGGTAAAATTGATCAGCATGACGAGATCTACCTACCCTGAAATTTTGAAGGAAATTCCAAAACCCATTTAGGAGTTATTGCCCTTTTTTCGTCAAATTTTCAAAATTTTAACATTCAAAAATCTTCTCCTCTGAAACCGCTGGGCCGATTGGTTTAAAACTTAATAGGAATGATCTATGACATGTCCTCTACAAACGATCCTCAATTTATATTGATCCGATGAAAAACATGGCCACTGTTGCTAAAAATAGAACATAGGGGTAAATTGCTGTTTTTTGCTAATAACTCAAAAACCGTTACAGATATCGAAAATCTGATATGGGGTAAAATTGATCAGCATGACGAGATCTACCTACCCTGAAATTTTGAAGGAATTTCGAAAACCCATTTAGGAGTTATTGCCCTTTTTTCATCAAATTTTCAAAATTTTAACATTAAAAAATCTTCTCCTCTGAAACCGCTTGGCCGATTGGTTTGAAACTTAATAGGAATGAACTATAACATGTCCTCTACAAACGATCCTCAATTTATATTGATCCGATGAAAAATATGGCCACTGTTGCTAAAAATAGAACATAGGGGTAAATTGCTGTTTTTTGCTAATAACTCTAAAACCGTTACAGATATCGAAAATCTGACATGGGGTAAAATTGATCAGCATGATGAGATCTACCTACCCTGAAATTCTGAAGGAAATTCCAAAACCTATTTAGGAGTTATTGCCCTTTTTTCGTCAAATTTTCAAAATTTTAACATTCAAAAATCTTCTCCTCTGAAACCGCTGGGCTGATTGGTTTGAAACTTAATAGGAATGAACTATAACATGTCCTCTACAAACGATCCTCAATTTATTTTGATCTGACGTAAAACATGGCTGTCGTAGCTAAAAATAGAATATAGGGGTGGATGTGTTGTTTTTGGCTTATAACTTAAAAACCGTTACAGATATTGAAAATCTGGCATGGGATAAAATTGTTCAGCATGACGAGATCTACCTACCCTGAAATTTTGAAGGAAATTCCACAACCCGTTTAGGAGTTATTGCCCTTTTTTCGTCAAATTTTCAAAATTTAACATTTTTCGTCATTTATCTCCAAAACTATTTGAGATAGAAGTGAAATGTAAATTTGAAAAATGTTTGCCATGTTGAGATCTACATACCCTGAAATTTTAAAGGAAATCTCAAAACCCATTTAGGAATTATTGCCCTTTTTTTGTCAAATTTTCAAAATTTTAACATTTTTGCATTTATCTCCAAAACTATTTGAGATAAAAGTGAAATGTAAATTGAAAAATGTTTGCCATGTTGAGATCTACATACCCTGAAATTTTGAAGGGATTCCCAAATTCTATTTAGGAGTTATTGGTTTGTGTAATTTGAGGTCGGGTTCTGTTACATTTATTTAAGGTTCACCCTTATTCCTGGTCAATTTTATCAACTTCCTGCCAGGACTACCACCATCAGGGAACATATTTTAACATTAAACCTTATGAAAAATAAATCTTAAACAAATTTTCCCTGGACAATTGAACCAATTGCAACAAACTTGGTCAAATAGTTGATTAATTGTCCAATGAAAACCAGACTCCAGGTGAGCGATACAGGCTCTAGTGAGCCTCTTGTTTAACAATAAAATTTAGTTTTTTTCATGTATTTTCTTAAAATTAATCAAATCTTTAAGTATACAAGGATAAAACAGTTCACAAGAGAGAAATATGCTCATATTACATCAAAATATGTCAAATTTACATTTTATGTCATTGTCTGTGAGTTATGCCCCAGGGTATCAAAACCCCCTCCTTTGAATATTTGTTCAATACACTTGATTCACATGTCAGAAATAGACAAACGAGGTATCGTTTTATTCGTAATTGTCTGTAGATTGAGAAAATTTATTCTTATTTTGAAAATTGGGTATCAAGAATGCCTTAAGAATGCAAACAACAGTTTCGTATAAAATTCCAGTGATTTTTCCCTAAATATATTATGTCATAGGTATGGAATTCCCTCTATTTATAAGTTCTAGATATTGATTTCTGATTGTTTTTTGGTTTCATTATTTAAATTAGAGTCTTGGCTTTATTTTAAGTTTAAAAAAATGCATGAAATGTAAAAAAGTAATTATTTTCATAAAAGTTTTATTAATGGGAGACTACTCTGAAAACATCCAAAAATAGTGTAGGTGAAAACACAACATTTTTATACCACTTCATGTAGCAATTTTAAAAGGCGGCGAATGTACCCTGAAACTACATGTGCTGAAACCATTTGAATGTGTACTTTGGAAAACACATATACCCAGTTCTCTAAATTACGCAGGAGTCTTTGCTAGGATGCTCTGAGGTTGGTCTGTTTTTGAAATATTTGAAGGGGGGAGGCCTATTTTTTGTCAGTTCTCTTTCTGTAATGGTAAGAATTTGGAAAGGAATTTCTTAAAAATACATGTATACAGTGAAAGCTTGAAGAAATGTGTTTTATTTGATATATGGTTATCTATGGTTATATGATACAGCCAATTGTCCAGCTTTCAAACTTTTGAGTATGTTCCTTCAATTCATGACGTCATGAAAAGTTCTAAGAAAAACTGTTGTGTGCACTCTTATTATTTCAAAAATCTTCTTCTTTGAAAATACTATTCAAAATCAAATGAAACTTGGTAAGATTGTTTCTTGGGGTACCCTGCATAGAACTGATGTGGGGATTTTTGATTCGTCGAAAAACATGGCCGCTGTTACTAAAAATAGAACATAGGGGTCAAACAACAGTTTTTTGCAAATATCTCAAAAATCATTAGGTTACGGCAAATTCTGGCAGGTTGAAAGTGTTCAGCATGATGAGAGCTACCTGTGTGCTGATTTTCGTGAAAATCTGTCAACTGATGTTAGAGTTATTGCCCTTTTTTGACATTTTTGGCTTTTTTTTTATGTTATTATTTCAAAAATTTTCTTCTCTGAAACTACTATTCAAAATCAAATGAAACTTGGTAAGATTGTTCCTTAGGGTATCCTGCAAAAAGTTAATGCTTGGATTTTTGATTGGTCGAAAAACATGTCTGCCCTTACTAAAAATAGAACATAGGGGGTCAAAATGCTGTTTTTTGCTATTTTTTCATGAATTATAGAAAGAAAATGAAGATGAAAGCTACTTTCAAGGTAAACATGGTATCCCGAGTTGAATTGTGATGATGAAAGTTTGTTTTGGACGGCCATTTTCCCGCCATTTTTTACACTTGCTCAGATTTCAACAATATTTGGTTTTTAAAGTAAACATGGTATCCTTAGTGAATGGTGATGATGAGATTTTTTGTATGGAGCATCTATGAAAGGTCCTTTAGGAAATTTGCATAAATCTTCCCGGTCCGTGAAACAAAATGGCTGTCATGAGCATTTACATGTTCTGATTGGTCGAAATTTAAAAGTTATTCTCCTCTGAAACCGTAAAGCCAAATGAACTGATTTTTGGTATGGATGATCTATGGAAGGTCCTTTACAAAGTTTGCATAACTCATCATGGTCCGTGAAACAAAATGGCCGCCATGAGCATTTACATGTTCTGACTGGTTGAAACTTCTTCTCCTTACAAACCGTTAAGCCAAATGAACTGATTTTTGATATAGAACATCTATGGAAGGTCCTTTACAAAATTTGCATAAATCAGCCTGGTCCGTGAAACAAAACAGCTGCCATGAGCATTTACATGTTCTGATTGGTCAAAATTTTAAACTTCTTCCCCTTTGAAACCGTAAAGCCAAATGAACTGATTTTTGGTATGGAGCATCTATGGAAGGTCCTTTACAAACTTTGCATAAATTTTTCTAGTCCGTGAAACAAAATTGCCACCAGAAACCTTTATATGTTCTGACCGGTCAAAATTTAAAACTTCTCCTCTGAAACCGTTTGGCCAATGAACTTATACTTGGTATGAAGCATTTATAGAAGATCATTTACAAAGTTTCCAGAAATCAATCTAGTCTGTCAAATCAAAAGTTTGTGACTGCCAGGTGAGCGATACAGGCTCAGCCCACTGAGCCTCTTGTTAATAACATTTTTAAAATAAGAATCAAGTTCTTCATATGAAATGCCAAACAGTTCCTTTGACATCTGCAAGACTGCTAATGGAACATTATCAGAAATGTCATCACTTTCGTCCATATCGTTTCCATTTGTAGAAGTAAATCCACATTTCAAGAAACACTTTACTATTGTAGAGGTTTCAATTTCTAACCATGAACTGCTTATCCAGAAAACTATATCTAGAATACTGATTTGTTTGATAAGATCGGATCTATTCAATGTTTTGTCACCATTCATTTTGGCAACAATGCCTTGGAGCTGTTGTTTCCTGTATCGTAGCTTTAGATCTTGTATGATCCCGTGATCCATTGGAAGATAATGAAGTCTTACATTTTTCAAGTAAATTTTAGGTTTACTTGGTGCATTATCGATAAAAAGAAAGACATTACGATTTTGTCTCTGCATTTTGGGTTAAAATTTATTAAGCAAATATGTCTGATGACCCCGCCTGCCAACAAACATGGCCGACATGGCTAAAAATAAAACTTAGGGGTAAACTGCAGTTTTTGACATATCTCAAAAACTATAGCATTTAAAGCAAAACTGACCAGGTATAAATTTCATCAGATGAAGACGAATCTTTTGTTGGGTTTTGCCCCTGAATTGTTAATTTTAAGAAAATTTTGCAGTTTTAGGTTATTATCTTGAATATTATTATAGATAAAGACAAACTGTACGCAGCAAATATGTTCAGTAAAGTAAGATCTACAAATAAGTCAACATGACTAAAATCATTAATTGACCCCTTTATTTTTTATATGCCTGTCAAAATTTTGACGGGACGTATTATGGTATACAAATGTCCGGCGTCCATCTATCCGTCTGTCCCTCCTAAACATGTCACACCGTAATTTGAGAACAACTTATCCAAATTTCATGAAACTGAACATAGTTGTTTCTTATGATGGTCAAATGATCTGTATACTCTTTGGTGAAAATAAGATGAAGAATTTTTGAGTTACGGGACTTTGTAACTAAAACAGGGGTGTTTTTTTTCACATGTCGCGCTGTAGCTCAAAAACAATTTATGATTATTGCTTAAAACTTTACACACTTCTTAGTTATATTAATCTAAAGATCTGTATACTTTTTGGTGATGATTCAAAATTTTATTTTAGAGTTTTTGAGTTTTTTGTAAAAAAAAGGGGGGGTTGGGTTTTCACATGTCGTGCCGTATCTCAGAAACTATTTATGATTATTGCATAAAACTTCACACACTTCTTAGTTATATTAATCTGAGATCTGTATACTTTTTCATGATGATTCTTTTATTTTTGAGTTATTGAATTTTTATTGAGCTTTTTGGTAAAAAAGGTAGTCTTTTTTGGTCACATTTTGTGCCATATCTCTATTGCTTAAAAGTTTACATGCTTATGTTTTGCCGGGTTTCCATATACATCCCACCAGCAGCTCCACTAAATAAAGGGGGATTCCAAAAACATTTATTATGTTTTTTTCACAAGACGACGGGCGTATCATGCACTCGTGGCGCAGCTGTTTATTACCCTTTAAAGACGGCATCCAGTGCAACTTTCCTTGAAAGATCTTCACCTCTGAAAACCACTGGGCCAGTTGGGAACAAACTTTGGTGGAATGGTCCTTGTGTGACTCCCTTCCAGAATTGTGTCTGACATCCCAGACTTCCCACCGACATGGCTGCTGTGACTAAAAATAGAAAAAAAGGGGGGGATTCATTAAAAAATCTTCTTGTCTGAAACCACTGTGCTAATTGGAACATGACTTGTCAACAATTGTCCTTTGATGGCCCTCTTTCAGAATTGTGTCCGATGACCTGGACTGTCAACCAAGATGATCACCACAGCCAAACATAGCTTAACATAGGACACTATGGAAAAATTCATTAAAAAATGTTCTGGTATGAAACAACTGAGCCAATTGGAACAAGACTTGGCAGCAATTGTCCTTTGATTGCCCTCTTTCAGTAATGTGTTTAATGACCCAGAATGTCAACAAAGATGGCCGCCACAGCCGAACATCAGTTTAACATAGGGCAGTATGGGAAAATTCATTTAAAAATCTTCTTGTCTGAAACCACTGCGCTAATTGTGACCAGACTTGGCAACAATGGACCTTAGATGGTCCTCTTTCAGAATTATGTCCGATGACCAGGAATGTCAACAAAGATGGCCGCCACAGCTGAACATAGTTTAACAAAGGACCCTATTGGAAAATTTAATTTGCAGATCATCATTCCTCCATGTAGAACCAGACTGATGACAGCAAAGGTCCTCTTTCAGAATTGTGTTTTGATAACCTTGAATGTCAACTAAGATGGCCACCACACTTTAACTTTGTTTAACATTGTAACTATGGGAAAACCAGCCAAGATAACTGCTACACTAAACTTTGGAGTCCTGCTGAAGGTGGACAAGTTAAATACAGCTGAGCGATATAGGCTCTTGAGAGCCTCTAGTTAAATATAGAATATCATATAGGATAGTCATAAAATATCTCATGTCAGCCCCAAGAGCTTTCTCATGGGGTATGATATGGAAAAAAGCATTAAATATTGTTTTTATTATATATTGTTTATTTTGAGATCACATTATTCTTTACGATATGGGTTTCCCTGGAAGCAAGATGGTATGGATATAATCTTGCTGGGATAATATGGTAAATTTCAATACAGCTGCATTATAAATGGGCAAAACTACCTATAATCAATGCTAAACATATGATAATTTTTATTTTTTATTATGTCCAGCCACGAATGTGGCTGGGGCATATAGATTTACCCTTGTCCGTTTAGCTTCATTTCTCAGAAACCTATAGTAATATATCAATGATATTTCACCACTACAGTCCTCATGTATAGTTCAATGCTATTCAGCAACACTTGGGTCACTATGACCTACATTTCATGCTTCAGGGACTGTGGTTAAGTTTTGCGTTTAGCTCCACTTCCCAGAAACCTATAGTAATATATCGATGATAGTTCACCACTACAGTCCCTTTGTATAGTACAACACAGTTCAGCAACACTTGGGTCGCTGTGACCTAGATTTCATGCTTCAGAGACTTTGGTTAAATTTTGTTCTAAAAAAAAAAATGTGAAAAAACCCCAAATTTACTAAATTGACACGAAAAACAACAAAATTTTATAAAACTTTCTTATATTAACACATACCTATAGTTTTTTTAAGTTAAATTTATTCAGTTTGGCCCACTTCATCTTTTAGGGAAGGTATGAAAAAAAGTTTTATAGTGGAATTGTGATTTTTTTCATGATAATAGCCCAAAATGGGTAAAAATTGATGAAAAATGGGAAAATGATAAAAAATGGAGTACTTCCAAATGACCGTAGCAAAAACAGAAGTCCACCGCCGTATGATTTTTTCTTCATAAATTACTTTCTTACAGTCATATAAACCCAAAAATCAGGTTAAGAAAAAGTTTAATAAAAGTTTAATACTAGAAATTTTTGGCTCCTCAGAGGTGTACATCCTTAAGTTTTACACAGCCCCGGGCCTTGATCCGTCTCGCTATCTGTAGCAAAGAAATTTATTTAGTAAGGTATTTGAAAAAATGGATTTTTTTAAAATGAATGCTACTGGAAGTGCATTCATATTAAAAAATATTTTGTAATTAAAAATAATACATTTTTTTCACTTGAATGCAGTTTCTTCTGGCATATAATTTATAAATAGAAATATAAATATGTACATACAGTTTTGTCTCAATTCATTGACGCGGATGTAATTGATCCACACTGTGTTGACTCATATCTTTGAAATGCTGATTCTTTAAATCACAGCAGTATTTATTAACTAATTAGAATTGTTGACATTTTGATTACCGTTTTTTCCAAGTTTTAAATTATATATAAATATACTAAATAAATAAATGATTTGGAAAATACGTTGAAGGTATAAAAAGTCATGAGATTTCCGAATACAATTAGGTTCTATCCGGGCACTCTGGTTCAAAACCTTGGTTCCATCCGGGTCTTTTGGTTCTGAATCTTGGTTCTATCCGGGTTCTTTGGTTCGAAACCATGGTAACTGGTTCAACATCCGGGTTGTTTGGTTATAGGAACCCAACTTCTTGGTTCTATCCGGGTTATTTTCTAATATTCCCGTTGAACTTTGAGAAGATGTCCGCAAGTATCCGAATAAAGAGATAAAGTAGGTCAAAGACGCTTATCTTGTTTTATATCATTATACATTTCAAAATTGTCGGAAAATGAAGCTGAAAGGTAAATACCTTCACATTTTAATTATTTAACATGGGAAACTAGACAAAAATATAACATCGTATATATTTATATCAACCCAAATATACAGTATAGCTAACATCCGTTTTAAGAATCAGAATATATAAATATACAAATAAAAAAATGGATTTTAGAAACTTAAAATGTGGGCCTCTATTTAGAAAGTATGATACATAATTCATAGTTCATAACCACCCCAAGATGAAAACAACAATCTATTGTTTCCATTTTTATTATTTTTGTATTATAAGAAGCTCTTTTAAAAAAAAAAAATCCTCATACTTTGATTCAATTCTCTCAACATTACAGTGATGTCATAGCTATATATAGTCAGCTACAAGCCTGCACGTGAAAGATCTAGCATTTGAATATTTTTTTTACCTCTTGGCTCCGTCGTTGGCAACGACTGCTATACTGAATCTATTGTGTGATTTAAAGAATTGGCATTTCGAATATATGGGTTAACACAGTGTGGATCAATTAATTCCGCGTCAATGAATTGAGACAAAACTGTGTGTATGTACTTTTATATTTCTATTTATAGATCATATGCCATAAGAAACTGCATTCAAGTGTATAAAACGGATTATTTTTAATTACAAAATATTTTTAATATGAACGCAGTTCAAGCAGTATTAATAATCATCAAAAAACCTTTTTTTGAAGTACCTTTTTGGTGATCTTATTAAACTAAATAAATTTTTGGGATACAGATCGAGGCCCGGGGCTGTCCTTTTTTAAATGTAGTTTGGTTGGCAGGATATCAAGAAAATGCACATTTTTAAATTCCAAATTCATACTTCTTTATCTTATGCCGCTGAATACATTTTTATTTAATTTTGAAAACTTCTCGGAAAACTTACATCCACGTTAAATCTATTATACATAACTTTATACCGAACATACACTGTTTAGGTGTGACAAGACATTGACTGGCATTTACCATGGAAAAGACAGCCGTGTAATCCTACCACCTGGAAATTTATGTTTAAAATTAAATATTTTAATTAGCCTACATTCATGGTATCTCCAATGTCGTCGTCCGTCGTATACACACTTGTCGGTGGATGCTGGTGGTGGGAGTTTTATTGTTGAAATATTGTTTTTCAAATTTAATGTATAAAAATTCCGCATTGTATGATATATACATGTACTGCAAAAAATCCTTGAAATGCGATTTCAACTAAGAATGGCCGATCTACACATTATTATATGATACGAATGGAGAAATAAATACAGTCAGGGACACTGCCTCGCCTATCATTTTTAAGGATAATACTTGTTTAGACCATTTTAAGGTTTATATTTTACCGGTGGACCTTTGAATGTGCATCTGTAGCAATACATTTTAAACATTGGCTAGAATCATGATGTTTTTTTTTTTCTTTATTAACTTATGTTAGACATTGTACTATTATTTATAAATTACAGTCCAGAATAGCATCTAGTCAACATCCTTCATCGAAAAAATAAAATTTAGTAATGA
The DNA here is from genome assembly GCA_028015205.1 of Mytilisepta virgata. Classification (NCBI taxonomy): domain Eukaryota; kingdom Metazoa; phylum Mollusca; class Bivalvia; order Mytilida; family Mytilidae; genus Mytilisepta; species Mytilisepta virgata. The sequence continues at coordinate 78,035,405 of CM051521.1, forward strand.
TTTTTTTTGAGAAAAATAGAATAAATCACGTCGTATATTTATATAAACGGCCTAACTTGTAAATAAATAAATAAAAAATTGTGAAAAGTGATAGCTTTTCAAAAGGAGAGGTTTGAGCACATTTGGCCGATATTTGAACATCACCATTTTCCTCAATGTTATCTAATCACACGACTGCAAATTTATCACATGCGGTCTGTTGTCATAGAAAAATGCTCTTCAGTTAATTAGGTCAAAAGTGAGCTTATATGACTGCATCGAAAAAAATCATGCTTTTGTTTTAATTCCTGGGGAAATTATAAATACCTCCACATCCGCAGTACCACATCTGCATGTCACAGTCCGGGATCAGAATGATTGCCAACTGGCTATGCATTCCATTTACAATATTACAGATTGCCAACATATCACTCTGCCTGTTTCTTGATCTTACTATCAAATCAATAGATTGTCAACAGTGCCAGTGACAAGAGCAAATATATCATTCTGCCCTTCTCTTGATCTTACTATCAAATCAATAGATTCGGTAGCAAGCGTTGCCAACAAGAGAAACCAAGAGGCTAACAAAATATTTGGAATATCGCTAAATCTTTCACATGCAGTCTTGTAGATGCCTATATATAGCTATGACATCATTGTAATGTTGGGAGAATTTCAATATGTGAGCAGGTTTTTTTTCTCAAAAAGAGCTTCTTATAGTACAAAAATAATAAAAATCGAAACAATCGATTGTTGCTTTTCATCTTGGGGTCGTTATGAACTATGAATCATGTATCATACTCTCTATATAGAGGCCCACATTTTAAGTTTCTTGAATCCATTTTTTATATGTATATTTATATATAATTTATCAGTTTCTATTGATGATTGGGAATTCATGTCAGCAGTGATTTTTAGGCCACTTTAAGTTAATTGTTAGTTTCTCATCCACCTCTCAAAAAATTATAGGGGCAGGAGGGAGGATTTTGTTTGTTTATTTTCAACATTTTGAGAAAAATAAATAAGTAATTTGTAGTTGCATGTGGCAATGAAATTAGAACAGCATTATTTCCTAACCCTGTCTCTGTTCGCGAGTGCCAATCTCCACTCGCGATATTGCAAATACCATAATTCTCGCAATCATATATTAAAACTGCTGAAGAAAGTTTCTTTTCTTTTTAACCAGAGGTAAACTTAAGTAGAATAACCATTCGAGTCAATTCTGGATAGGATATGAATACCTGTGATCTATACGAACCAAGACTTTACAAACTCAAAATTATAAAAATAGAAAAAATTTGGAGAGCAGATAATTCTTTTTGAAGAATTATAAGGATTAAACACATTTCTAAAGTAATTTATTGGTGTATAAATGGACCAAGTCACTCACAAATATATCATAAAAGACCCTCGGACTATTATTTGTTTGTGAGTGACTTGGTCTGTTTTATACACCAATGTAATTCCTTTAAAGATGTGTTTAAGGATGTTCGCTGGTCATGTTTTTGAATTTTTGTCAGATGTTCAAAATCATCTGGTTTTATCCATTTGAAAACCATAAATTATTTTTCCCGCTAACAGCCAATTTTTTTAGCTCACCTGGCTTTTCTCATCACTTGGCGTCCATCGTCCGGCGTCGTCCGTCGTAGTCGTTAACATTTTACATTTTGAACTTCTTCTAGAGAACCACTGAATGGAATGAAACCAAACATGGCATGAATGTTCCTTATGAGGTGCTGACCAAGTGTTGTTACTTTGTAGCCGATCCATCATCCAAGATGGCCGCCAGCGGGGAACTTAGTTTAACATAGGACCCTATGGGAAATGCATACAAATGACTTCTTTTAGAGAACCACTGAATGGAATGAAACTAAATCTGGCATGAATGAACCCATATAAGGTGCTGACCAAGTGTTGTTACTTTGTAGCCAATCCATCATCCAAGATGGCCGCCAGAGGGGGACTTAGTTTAACATAGGACCCTATGGGAAATGCATACAAATAACTTCTTTTAGAGAACCGTTGAATGGAATGAAACCAAACATGGCATGAATGTTCCTTAGAATGCAAACAACAGTTTCGTATAAAATTCCAGTGATTTTCCCCTAAATATATGATGTCATAGGTATGGAATTCCCTCTATTTATAAGTTCTAGATATTGATTTCTGATTGTTTTTTGGTTTCATTATTTAAATTAGAGTCTTGGCTTTATTTTAAGTTTAAAAAAATGCATGAAATGTAAAAAATTAATTATTTTCAGAAAAGTTTTATTAATGGGAGACTACTCTGAAAACATCCAAAAATAATGTAGGTGAAAACACAACATTTTTATACCACTTCATGTAGCAATTTTAAAAGGCGGCGAATGTACCCTGAAACTACATGTGCTGAAACCAGTTGAATGTGTACTTTGGAAAACACATATACTCAGTTCTCTAAATTACGCAGGAATCTTTGCTAGGATGCTCTGATGTTGGTCTGTTTTTGAAATATTTGAAGGGGGGAGGCCTATTTTTTGTCAGTTATCTTTCTGTAATGGTAAGAATTTGGAAAGGAATTCCTTAAAAATACTTATATACAGTGAAAGCTTGAAGAAATATGTTTTATTTGATATATGGTTGTCTATGGGTATATGATACAGCCAATTGTCCAGCTATCAATCTTTTGAGTATGTCCCTTCAATTCATGACGTCATGAAAAGTTCTAAGAAAAACTGTTGTGTGCACTCTTAAAGGCTTTGATAAGGCTCAGATTTGAACAGTATTTTGGTTATAAAGCTCATGTATTGTATTGTTTATGCAACATTAGACAGATAGAAAGAATTTCATGTACCAAGAGTGGTATTTAATGCATTATTATGTCCCATCTGGCCTTAGCAACCAAAAATAACAGATTTGCAGTAATAATTTGATGTCAAGTGTAAAGACGTCATATTATTTATTCGCAGTTTTTGAAGCCGGTTATAGTTTTAGATGATTCATTGCACTTAATATATGCATATTTTTTTCTTGCACAAATATTGGGGAAAAAATGAAAGAAAAAAAAAAATGAAAAAATAAACTTTATTTCCATTTCACTGGTAAAAATTAGTGTCAATAGTCTATTCCATAATTACACTGTTAATCAATTCAAGGAATGGTTGGCATTCTAATTTTTTTTCATTTGAACCTTTTTTTTAACAATAAAATTTAGTTTTTTTCATGTATTTTCTTAAAATTAATCAAATCTTTAAGTATACAAGCATAAAACAGTTCATAAGAGAGAAATATGCTCATATTACATCAAAATATGTCAAATTTACATTTTATGTCATTGTCTGTGAGTTATGCCCCAGGGTATCAAAACCCCCTCCTTTGAATATTTGTTCAATACATTTGATTCACATGTCAGAAATAGACAAACGAGGTATCGTTTTATTCGTAATTGTCTATAGATTGAGAAAATTTATTGTTATTTTGAAAATAAGGGTATCAAGAATGCCTTAAGAATGCAAACAACAGTTTCGTATAAAATTCCAGTGATTTTCCCCTAAATATATGATGTCATAGGTATGGAATTCCCTCTATTTATAAGTTCTAGATATTGATTTCTGATTGTTTTTTGGTTTCATTATTTAAATTAGAGTCTTGGCTTTATTTTAAGTTTAAAAAAATGCATGAAATGTAAAAAATTAATTATTTTCAGAAAAGTTTTATTAATGGGAGACTACTCTGAAAACATCCAAAAATAATGTAGGTGAAAACACAACATTTTTATACCACTTCATGTAGCAATTTTAAAAGGCGGCGAATGTACCCTGAAACTACATGTGCTGAAACCAGTTGAATGTGTACTTTGGAAAACACATATACTCAGTTCTCTAAATTACGCAGGAATCTTTGCTAGGATGCTCTGATGTTGGTCTGTTTTTGAAATATTTGAAGGGGGGAGGCCTATTTTTTGTCAGTTATCTTTCTGTAATGGTAAGAATTTGGAAAGGAATTCCTTAAAAATACTTATATACAGTGAAAGCTTGAAGAAATATGTTTTATTTGATATATGGTTGTCTATGGGTATATGATACAGCCAATTGTCCAGCTATCAATCTTTTGAGTATGTCCCTTCAATTCATGACGTCATGAAAAGTTCTAAGAAAAACTGTTGTGTGCACTCTTATGAGGTGCTGACCAAGTGTTGTTACTTTGTAGCCGATCCATAATCCAAGATGGCCGCCAGCGGGGGTCTTAGTTTAACATAGAACCCTATGGGAAATGCATACAAATGAATTCTTTTAGTGACCCACTTAATGGAATGAAACCAAACATGGCATGAATATTCCTTATGAGGTGCTGACCAAGTGTTGTTACTTTGTAGCTGATCCATCGTCCAAGATGGCCGCCAGCGGGGGAACTTAGTTTAACATAAGACCCTATGGGAAATGCATACAAATGACTTCTTTTAGAGAACCACTGAATGGAATGAAACTAAATCTGGCATGAATGTTCCTTATGAGGTGCTGACCAAGTGTTGTTACTTTGTAGCCGATCCATCATCCAAGTTGGCCGCCAGCGGGTGACTAAGTTTAACATTGGACCCTATGGGAAATGCATACAAATGACTTCTTTTAGAGAACCACTGAATGGAATGTAACAAAACATAGCATGAATGTTCCTTATGAGGTGCTGACCAAGTGTTGTTACTTTGTAGCTGATCCATAATCCAAGATGGCTGCCAGCAGGGGACTTAGTTTAACATTGGACCCTATGGGAAATGCATACAAATGACTTCTTTTAGAGAACCACTGAATGGAGTGTAACAAAACATAGCATGAATGTTCCTTACAAGGTGCTGACCAAGTGTTGTTACTTTGTAGCCGTTACATCATTCAAATTGGCCACCAGTGAGGGACTTAGTTTAACATGGGACCCTAAGGGAAATACATACAAATGTCTTCTTCTATAGAACCACTGAATGGAATGAAACCAAACATGGCATGAATGTTCCTTATGAGATGCTTACCAAGTGTTGTTACTTTGGTGCCTATCCATCATCCAAGATGGCCACCATCAGGGGACTTAGTTTAACATAGGACCCAATGGGAAATACATACAAATGTCTTCTTTTAGAGAACCACAGTATGGAATCAAACCAAATATGGCATGAATGTTCTTTATGAGGTGCTGACCAAGTGTTGTTACTTTGTAGCCGATCCGTCATCCAAGATGGCTGCCAGCAGGGGACTTAGTTTAACATAAGACCCTATAAGAAATACATACAAATGTCTTCTTTTAGAGAACCACTGAATGGAATGACACCAAATATGGCAGGAATGTTTCTTGTGTGGTGCTGACCAAGTTTTGTTACTTTGTAGCTGATCCCTTTATGGCCATTATATATGCAATTTTTAACATTTTTTTTACAAAATTCTCCACTTGATCTGGGCTGAATAGAAAATAAACTTGGCCACAAATTTCAGTAGGTTATCATGACTTGTTTGAAAAAAAGTATCGGATGACCCTGCCATCAAACCGCCTTTGCTAAAAAAGAACATAGAAGTTAACTGTTTAGAAGTCTATCAGAAAATTGTAAAAAAAATTCCGAATGGTCACAACTTGACCCCATATTCAAAAATAATAATGATAAGATGTCTTCAGTAGCTATTGTAAGACTACACTAAGATGACCTGTTTTTAATTTTTTTTCAATACTGTGTCAAATTAAACCAATCTTGGTCTCAATCATTATATAATTTTACATAATTTCCAAAATCACATTAGATACAGGTGAGCGACACAGGCTCTTGAGAGCCTCTAGTTTTCATAAATCTTTTGCATGCAGAATAATAAGCCATTTGTAAAAATCTTATAAAATCATCGTTATTATTTAATTGTCTTTGAGAATTAAAAACTTGTTAATGATAAAGATATGTAAAATCAAGAGAGCATATTTTTCCCACCAAAATTTCAATGGCTTATATCTCGAAAACAAGCACACGGACATATAATTTATTTTCGCTCTTTTAGTTCCTTTATTAATACACTATCAATATTTGGGGCCTCGGTGGCGGAGTGGTCTAGGTAGTTCGTCATGACTACTACTGATCACTAGCCTGTCAACGCTGGGGTTGTGAGTTCGAATCTCACCTGTGGCGGGGTGTGTTCGACTCCAATCTTAATTGACAAGGATTGCCAATTTTCCTACCGAAGGTCGTGGTTCTCTCCGTGGGTACTCCGGCTGCCTCCACCAATAAAAACTGGCCGCCGCGAAATGGACAAAATGTGCTGAAAACGGCGTTAAACCCCAACTAAACAAATAAACAAACTATCAATATTTACCAGTGTTATGAAAAGCTTGTTATTTTGAAACTGAGCGGCGAACATCCTTAATCCTATACAATATTGAATCAACATGACTATAACAACTGAATTATTCATCAGTTTTTGTCAAGCATTCTTCAGCTGTAAAACATGTGGTGTTATTTCAACATTGAAAAAAAGATTGAAGCTCCAACCAACATACAAGTAATTTCAACCAAACATTAATATTCAGCTCTGGCTGAGTGCTAGTTGCGAAATTAGATAATTCTACCAAATTGAAATTTGTCAGGTTGAACTATGTAAAAAAATCGGACATTGAATAACCGTATCACATATCTGTAAATATACAGTAGAATCTTGGGGGTCTCTCAAACACCGTGGATTTCTCAACCCTTTACGAAAGTCCAGGCATTTTTTCCATTATGTCTATGTTAATTAACTCTTGATTTTTCGAACACCGATTTCTCGAATTCTCGAACAAATTTTCTGGTCCGTACAACAGTAATATAATGTAATTCACTCTCAGTAACTTGAACATATTTTTTAATTGGCGTACGTGAGAAATAAGTGTGAAAAAACAGAGGTCAGATCATTGATGACAAAAAGGTGATTATTGTCAATTACAGGTCTTTGATAATGCACTTGATGTTTATGGATGATTTATTCTTAAATTATTATTTCCACATCAAGATTTGACGAGTGAATGTTGTTTTAACAATTGGATAGATAAAATTGATGTAAATTAAATTTTATATTTATTGCTCGTTCGTAACAGAAAATTTTTCCGATTTTGATGGCTCGAACTGCCGATGCTTCAAACTAATTTTACAGACCCCTTTGAGTTCGAGAAATCGAGATTCTACTGTAGTATAAAATAGTTCCGTCAAGCCATTAAATATTGTTTCCTCACCTAAAAAACACATTTGATGCTGATTTTGATAGACACCGAGTGAAGATGAAATTGATAACAAAGCTATTTAATGTCCAAAAACATGCCCATTATCGTGACGTTGTCCAATAGAATTTGTCTGCGAAAAGAACTATCACCTTGGGCAATAGTTCTTCCAACTCTAAAACGATTGAACAGTTACTTTACTGAATAAAATTTTACATAGTAAAAACGTAATGTGGTATAATAAAATTCATTATTGATGTCGTCAGAGCTAACAAGTATGTGCAAAGCCTAACCAGTGTAATTCAGACATTATATTTTACTCAAACTTTTTACACTTGCAATTTAAGAAGAAAACAATATTTTATTTAAATAATGATTCTATAGGTGTAAATAATATATTTACTTACTTTGCTACCATCAAATCAACAATTGATGTCAGTAATGATTGAAATGAAAGGAACTAAGTAATTCTAACTATTCTTGAGCACCATGATACTGATAGTAATTTAAACCATGAAAGTCCTTTATTCAAAAATTTTTGTTTTTAATTATAGATGAATCAAACTGTTTTGAGCAGTCAAAGTTCCATCATATAAATTGAAACTTCATTTATGCATATTTTGTCCAGAAGTTTCGTGCATTAAGGAATGTAAACATTTTAATTTTAGATGATTGTGATGCTGGTACTGAATTGCAGCCAGATGGTTCTTGTAAGCCATGTGAAAGAGGGTACTTTAGAACTCAGAAGGAAGATAATTGTCAGCCCTGTCAAACATTATACCCGGGGATGACAACTCCTGGAGAAGGCACTGCCTCCTCATCAGATTGTAATATCAGTAAGTCAAACAGTCTACATTTCAATTTGGTATCTGTCTGTTGACCTTATATCTGCATTATATGGTACTAGGTAACTACCCATGCAAACATGGATATCATAAAAAGGTGGAATAGCTTTTCTTACCCCTTGGACAGACCATATCTGAGTGTGAGATTATTGTTTCCTGTAAAGCAATGGGTGAAAAAACATTAAATTGCTTTTCCAAGCAGATTCCGGGGATTTGTCTCTTACGAGTGGACCGCCCACTCATATTGAAATATATATTGTCATTCTTACGAGGTGGAAAAATAAGTCTGTGTATTACTCGATGATCACAATTGAAACTTAATTACGAAATGGCCATTTTAGTAATCGTCAGTGCTAAACTAATATTGTCCAGGGAAAAAAAGAAAAGTCACTTAAGTTCACATTGTAGTTAAAACATTTAGATTGATTTAGTTCACGACTTTCACAAAATATAATGTAGAAAGTAAGTTAATTTATGATAACAATGAAAATGGCTGCCACACACGTGTAAACAATGAACAGATAGAAGAACACTTGTAAAAGTAGTGCCGATTCTATTTCGGTAATAATATAGGAGGTGCATAAGGGTAGTTTGTTGCTTTATATAAAGGCTATGTAAGCTTGTGCCATCACTTGGCGTCCGTCGTCTGCCGTCGTAACCTTTCTTTTAAAGATCTTCTCCTCTGAAACCACTGGGCCAATTAGAACAAAACTTGGAAGCAATGGTCCTTAGGTGGTCCTCTTTCAGAATTATATAGGCTGACCCAGCAAGTCATCCAAGATGGCCAACAGAGCCAAACATAGTTTAACATAGATCTTCTTGTCTGTAACCACTTGGCCAATTGGAACAAAATTTGGCAGCAATGGTCCTTAGGTGATCCCCTTTCGGAAATATATCTGATGACCCCGCCAGTCATCCAACATGGCCGCCAAACCAAACATAGTTTAACATAGGATCCTATGGGAAATTTACTTTAAGATCTTCTTGTCTGAAACCACTTGGCCAACTGGAACAGACTTAACAGCAATGGTCCTTAGGTGGTACTCTTTCGGAATTGTATCCGATGACCACGCCACTTATCCAAGATGGGCGCCAGAGCCGAACATAGTTTAACATAGGATGCTATGGGGAATTTAATTAAAGATCTTCTTGTCTGAAACCACTTGGCCAGTTGGAACAAAATTTAGCAGCAATGGTCCTTAATTGATCCTTTTTTAGAATTTTATCCGATGACCCCATCCATCATCCAAGATGGCTGCTAGAGCTGAACGTAGTTTAACATAGGACCCTATGGGGAATTGACTGAAAGATCTTGTCTGAAACCGCTTGCCCAATTGGAACAATAATTGACAGCAATGGTCCTAAAGTTGCTCTCTTTCAAAATTGTTTCCGGTGATCTTGCGTACCATCCAGAATGGCCACCAGAGCTGAAAATAGTTAAATCTTCTTGTCTAAAACCGCAGAAGGAAAGTTAGCACCAATAGTTGTTAGTTGGTCCTCTTTCAGAATTATATCCGATGACTTCACCAGTCATCCAAGATGGCTGCCAAGGCTGAACATAGTTTAACAAAGGACGTAATTGGAAAAATCAATGATAGATCTTCTTGCTTAAAACTTCTCCTGGGAGCCTCTAGTTGACTTCGAGTTTTCATTGTAAAAGTACACAATTCTATCAATGAAAGGACCAAACTTTTCGAGAAATCAGTGTTTTTAACATGAAAATATTGTGAAAAATTACCTCAATTTCAAAACTGTTTGAGAAATCTGATTTTGAGCTAAAGGATTTCCATTTTCATCAATTTTTAGCTCACCTGACACAAAGGGTCATGTGAGGTACTGTCATCACTTTGCGTCTGTCGTCGTCATCGTTGTCATCTTTAAACTTTTCACATTTTAATCTTCTTCTCTGAAACCACTTTCTCCAATTGGAACAAAACTTGGCAGGAATGTTCATTGGGTGGTACTTTACAAAGTTGGAGTTTTTGGTGCTGATCCTAAATCCAAGATGCCTGGTACTGTGGAACATAGTTTAACAGAAAATCCTATGGGAAATACATGCAAACAGACTCTTCTCAGAAACTGTTTCATACATTTAAACCAAATCATGCGAAAATGATACTAGGCTGATCCTCTACTAATGAGTTTTTGGTGCCACCGTGTTACATAGTTTAACATAGAAAACTATGAGAAATACATACAAACATCTTCTTCTCAGAAACCGTCTCACACAGAGAAACCAGATCATGCAGGAATGATACTAGGGTGGTCCCCTATTAGTTTTGAGTTTTTGGTGCCAATCTGAAATTCAAGATGCCACCACTGTGGAATATAGTTTAACACAGAACCCTATGTGAAATACATACAAAAACAGCCTCTTCTCAGAAACACTCTTACTCATTAAAGCAAATCGGGCACAAATTATACTACGGTGGTCCTATCTTGATTTAGAGTTTTTGGTGCCAATCTAAAATCCAAGATGGCCACCACTGCAGAACATAATTTAACATAGAACCATATGGGAAATACATACAAACAGATTTTTCTTGGAAGCCATTCCACAGATTTAGACCAAATCATACACAAATAATACTAGGGTGGTTATCTTCTAATTTTGAGTTTTTTGTGCTGATCTGAAATTCAAGATGACCACCACCACAGAATATTCTTTAACATTGGACCATATGGGAAAATGTTTTAAAATTCTTCCTTTTCTGAACCACTTAGGCATTTAAAAACAAAATTTGCTGGAAACCTCATTTAAGAGTCTTCTACAAAATTTGTTTTTGATATATCAGGTGAGGGATACAGGCTCTTGAGAGCCTCTGGTTTCAAAAAGTTACAGGTTGTTGAACATAGTTATTTTCTGGGTTAAATTAGCATTCAGGGTACATTGTTTGTCTGGATAACTCCTAATACAGTTTTCAATCTAAAAAGCTTTTGAAGATGTACATACTTAACATCCTGTTACATTAGTTGGGACAAGGGCATCTATGTCCCATGGACACATTCTCTCTTTATTGTTTATTTTAGTAATAGCAAGTTGTCGAGACCATAATAGTAATTATCTTTCTTTTTACCAAAAATAGTTCTAAGCAGGAATTGTGTAGATATTTATCTTTCTCAAGTTGAAAAACACTTTGTTGTTTGTATGGGACATGTATGAAAGTGTGTTTCTAAAGTTTGTCATTAATTACTGAGGTCATTAACATTATACTACATGCATGGATGAATTATTGTTTAACATCCAGTGGCAACCATTAGGTGCATGTCAGGACGAGAACATGTTGATATGATATAAATATGATCCCTGCTTTGTGCTAGCTTACTAGGTAAATGTCCGTAGGAAGACATCTCACCCAACTAGGACATATTATACTGACTCTAAACAGACCAGTCCTTTGCTCTTATATCTATGTGCCACGTGCTTGGTGGAGAGGCAGCAAATACCAATTTCAGTGTCTTTGGTTTGACCTGGCTGGGGCTCAAAACTGTGACCTTCCGCACTCCATGAGAGCACAAGACCAAGGAGGCAGTTAGGCCGATTGTAAGAATCACAGGGTCATTTATTGTCCAGATACCTTATACTTTAGAACCTGTTTCTGAAAGAAAAAAGTCAGTTAATTTTAGAAAACTGAATAAAACAAAACAATCAGTTTACTATTTATCAAACTGTTGGGGACAATTTAAAGTCATTCACTATAAGATTAGATACTGTAGAAAGACCCATTGGTAGCCTTGAGCTGTTTTCTGCTCTTTGGTCGGGTTGTTGTCTCTTTGACAGATTCCCCATTTCCATCCTCTATTCTAAAGTATTTATTATGTTTTCTACAGGAATCTGTTATGCTGGAAATTTCCGTAATGTGACAAGTAATGAATGCAAGCCATGTCCTGTTGGTCAGTATCAATCAGAAGATTTACAAGATGATTGTGATGATTGTCCAGATAAATACACAACAGATGATGAAGGCAAAACACATATGGATAATTGTACATGTAAGTAATGAGCAGGAAGTAGGTGTGGTCATTTTATCTGCACCAAAAAGATAACAATGAACTTGTACCCTTTTTAACTGACCTTGTCCAGTGGTTCAGTGACTTTCAATTAATAAACAATTTTCAATGTTAAATTTTCTGCTTAAGTTAGTTTGATAGGAACTTTTTGTGATAGATCTATGATATTTTGTATAAAGTTGCATTACTAATCAGTACATCTCAATTTGATGGCTATATCAAGGCCCTGTCCCCTATGTCATGGTCCATAACCTTTTAATTAATTAGCAATTTTCAATGTTAAGTTTTCTGCTTAAGTTAGTTTGATAGGAACTACATGATAGATCAATGATATTTTCTATAAAGTTGCATTACCATCAGTACATCTTAGTTTGTCGACCATTGTTAGGCCCTGTCCCCTAGGTCATGGTCCAGCGACTCAATTTATTAACAGTGTTGCTGTCCATCAGATTGTTTCTCAAATTTTCTGCCAACATGCGAGACATATCTCTGTGTCAACAGTTTATTTATTTTTACATTTACCAAAAAATTTCTCCTGAAACAACTTTTTTCTTTATACTTGAGTTTTCAACATTGTAAATTGTGTCTGTTGGTTAGGACATTGAACAGCTGTTTCTATTGCTAAGTATGAAATCACATTGATAATTTGGGACAATGTTGGGATTGATTTTTTTTTCAAAATTCTATACATTTTTTCTTACCATAGGACAATAGACATAAAATGCATCAAAAAACTATTTACAAATCTTCTCTGAAACTGTTTGCCATTTGGATCCAGATGTGATTGAATGGATATTCCCTTTTAATTATATTTTTATGTCCAACCTGTAAGGCAGCCAGGCATATAGTTTTTCGGTCTGTGCATCGGTCCGTGCCTGTACAAGGTTAAGGTTCAGGTTTAAAGTAGTTTTTCATGAAGGAGTTATGGTATTATCCTGAAACTTTGTACATGGATAGCTTGTGATATGAACACCAGCATTTTGATATGAAAAGGATGCTGTGACCTTGAAGTCATGGGTCATCGACATTGAATTTTTTTTATGGAATTTCAATATAGAATCCAGATTAAGGTTCAGGTTTAAGGTAGTTTTTCATGAAGGAGTTATTATATCATACTGAAACTTTGTACATGGATAGCTTGAGATATGAACAGCAGCATTTTGATGCGAAACGGATGCTGTGACCTTGATGTCATGGGTCATCGACTTTGAATTTCTGTATGGAATTTCAATATTAGAATCCAGGTTCAGGTTTAAGGTAGTTTTTCATGAAGGATTTTTTTTATATCTGCCAATCAGAAACAAGAACTGCCTATGGCGGCCATACTTGTAGTCCGATGGGGACGAAATAAGGAAACTTTATAAAGGACCTCCAATATATGCTTGCTGTCAAGTTTTGTTCCATTTGGCCAAGCAGTTTCGGAGGAGAAGATTTTTGAAAACTCAGCCGATCAAAATCAACAATTGCCCATGGCGGCTATTTTTGTTGTCCGATCGGGACGAAATGAGAATGTGAAAAGTTGCTGTGACTTTGTACATAGATAGCTTGTGGTATGAACAGCAGCATTTAGATGCAAAACGGATGCTGTGACCTTGAGGTCATGGGTTATCGACTTTGAATTTCTTTATAGAATTTCAATATTAGAATCAAGGTTAAGGTTCAGGTAGAAGGTAGTTTTTAGCTCATCTGGCCAAAGGCCATGTGAGCTTTTGTCATCACTTGGCGTCCGTTGTCCGTTAACTTTTCACATTCTCATTTCGTCCCGACCAGGCAACAAACATGGCCGGCATGGGCAATTCTTGTTTTTCATTGGTTGATTAAAAAAAAAAAATTTTTCTGGAACTTCTTGGCCAAATGGAATGAAACCTGACAGGAAGCATCTATGGGAGGTTCTGTACAAAGTCTCCTCATTTTGTCCCAATCATACTACAAATATGGCCAGTTCTTGTTTCTGATTGGCTGATATAAAAAAATCTTCTCCTCTGAAGTCGCTTGGCCAAATGGAACGAAACTTGACAGGAATCATCTATGGGAGGTGCTTTACAAAGTTTCCTCATTAGGGCCCCTCCATGGGACATGGCAGCTGCCCTATAGTAATCAGTCTTGTCCGTGTGTCTGTCTGTCTGTCCATCAGCATTTCCTTTGTTGTACGATAACTTAAGATTGCCTTTACAGATTTTTATGATTTTTGTACTCAATATTGGACTTGACCAAAGGAAGGTCCCTTTCGATTTTGAGGAAAATCAGACAACAATTTTTAGTTTTTATATGAAAAAATGCATATTTTGAGAATTAACACTATGTCGTATGATAACTTGAGATTGGCTTCACAAATTTTCATAAATTTTATACACAGTTTTGTACATGATCAGTGGAAGGTCCCTTTTGAATTTAAGAAAAATTGGGAAACCCCTTTTTTGGGGAAAACTTAGTTTTTATATGAAAGAAATATATTTTTTTTATATGAAAATAACCACATTTTGACAGTTACCACTATGTTGTATGATAACTTAAGATTGGCTTTACAGATTTTCATAAATTTTATACACAGTGTTGGGCATGATCAAAGGAAGGTCCCTTTTGATTTTGAGGAAAATCGGAAAACACTTTTTGGGCAAAAACTTTGTTTTTATATGGAAAAATGCAAATTTTGAGAATTTAGCTTCATGCTTTTTGATAGATAAAATGAATGTATGAAATCACAACTAGTTTTTGAAGTGTTTTTGATTCCCATGAGTTCAATCACACAAACTGGCAGGGCCCTTTTTGACATTGTCAGTATTCTAGTTTCGTCCCGATCTTTCATCAATGGCCGCCATGGGCAATTCTTGATTCTCATGGATGATTTTAAAAAAAATTTTCTGGAACTACTTGGACAAAACTGTCAGCCAAACTTGACAGGAAGCATCTATGGAAATTCTTTTATGAAATTAATTTTTTTTTCATCCTGATTGGACAAAAAGCATGGCTGCCATGGGCAATTCTTGTTTCTGATAGGCTGATATAAAGAAATATGCCTCTCTGAAACGGGGCTTTCCAAAGTAGCCGGTAGACGGCGGAAATCCGCCGTTTACGGTGGCTACAAGTGCCGGCTTCTTCACTGACAAAAATATAAATTCAAAAAGAAAAAAAATCTTTTTAAAATATGTAGACAAGCGTTGAGAGTCGTATTGTCGCGAAGTCACGATAAACAAGGATGTAAATCCTGTGTTTACCTTTAGCTAAATATAGTTCACATGATTTCCGGTCACTGATTGGTTGTCTATTAAAAGTGTACATTTACGTCATCTCTAGTCGGAAAGCATCGTATTTTTGCAAGGATAATAAGAGAGAACAATCCTGCACACAAATAAAAATCAAATTTCTTCGAGATTTTTTTTTTTTTAATTTCATACATAAAAATGGTAATTTGAAAGTTGGAATTAGGTGCCAGGAGATTGCAAGAATGCAGGATTTTGCTCTATTTACCCCAGAGCCCCCTGCAGTAAAACTGCCAAGCAAGCTTGGTGCGGCGACCGGCTTTGCCGGCCGCATGTCACAGCCGCCTACTTTTAGATTTCAGCCGACTACTTCAAATTGTATGGAAAGCCCTGCTGAAACAGCTTGGCCAAATGAAACGATACTTGACAAGAAGCATCTGTGGGAATTTTTTTACAAAGTTTTCTCATTTTGTTTAGATCATTCGACAAAGATAGCCACCATGGGCAATTCTTGTTTCTGCCAGGTGAGCCTCTAGTTCATGAAGTACTTAGAGATAGTATTTCATCTGCCCTATGGTTAGGGACTTAAAGTCTACAATATACACATGTAATTTTATTTAATAAATAATTACATCATTGGCGGGGCATGTAGTGTCCATTGGACACATATATACTGGTTTCTCTTTCTGTAAAAAGGCAAAAAACATTTGCAAAATAGGGTTTGACACTGGGTTTAAAGTCTATAATAATATATGGACATAGGTTTTTCTTAGTCTTTTGTTGTCCATCATAGAAACAGACAGAGATTCTTTTTGAAATCAAGATTTATTTTATTAGTAATTTTCTCTCTATTTTTTTTCAGTCTACTGTCCTGCAGGACAAGAGGTAGTATCGGCAAAAAATGAAAACTGTAGAGCATGTCCTAGGGGAACATATCGTAGTTTAGATGAGTGTGAAATATTAGAACCGTGCTTGAATTGTACTAATGGCAATACAACTGAGACTGTTGGGAGTGTTATAGAGGCTGAGTGTTCTATCAGTAAGATACATTCTAATTAAATTTTCAAAATTTTAAAAAAATTAAATTTTTAAAATTGGATCTGAAGAAATAAAAACAATTGTGAAAATATAACAACAGTAAGAATAACATGGATTACATACAACAATCTATGAGAAATATTGTACCAGTTCCATTCTGCATGAGAGACAAAATCAGTAAGAAGTAAGAGAAAACTAGGGTGTGGGATAAAAGAAAAACCAAACTAAACTTAAATAGCCCTTTATCCATATATGTCTAGTTAAAGAGATAAAAATGATATATTGATTTCATTTTTCAGAGAGATGTGAAGCCGGGCAGGTAATTGATGAGACTGGAGCTTGCAGAGATTGTCAAGAGGATACTTATCAACCTGACGATATGCCTACATCATCTGCTGTTTGTACACCATGTAATAGCAGTCCTAACGAAATGCCAAGGAAAGGTACAATGGATACGAAATCCTCAAGTGAAACACAGTGCATAGGTTAGTAGAATTTCACTTTATCTTGTCTTTTAGTACAGCCTTACCAGGCTATAACTTTTTATGCCCAGTCCACGAATGTGAAAGGGGTATATTGATTTCCCCTTGTCTGTCTGTCTATACGTCCGCCATATGGCTATCCGGCTTGGGTTTGTTTTGTCCCCCAAAAATTTGAGAGTTTTAAGGATATAGTAATAGTATCTGTCCCTCTTGTCCATCCATTTTCCATCCATCCGTCATTCTGTCAATCATAAAGACATTGTAAACGCCAATGCTGTGAAACCGTTTGACGAAAGAAGTCTTTCAGACTTTGAAGCATTGTTTACCATCAAATGTAGTTGACCATATTATATCGCCATTTTGATTTGACAATATTTACGGGAGTTATGGGACTTTTACCATTTTTTGGGGTATTGCAACATTGACATCTTGTAAACGCAAGTACTAGCATTGACAACTGTAAACGCAAGTCCTAGCATTGACATCTTCTGAATGCAAGTCCTAGCATTGACATCTTGTGAACGGAAGTCCTCTGAAACTGTTTGACAGAAATCTTTCAAACTTTGAAGGATTGTTTGCCATCATATGTACAAGTAGTTGACCATATCGTATTGCCATTTTGATTTTACGGGAGTTATTTTACTTTGACCATTTTTGGGGGGTATTGCAACATTGACATCTTCTGAATGCAAGTCCTCTGAAACCGTTTGACAGAAATCTTTCAAACTTTGAAGGATGGTTTTGTAGTGTTGATAGACTTGTTTGTCCTTGTTTTCTAGTTTTTGCAATGGTTTCATAAGTTTGTCTTCATCTTATCAGTTTGAATGTCCCTTTTGTACCTATTTTAATTTAGACTACCGTAATTACTCTAATTATTCGACACTCTAATTATTCGACACTTTTCAGATTTTGCTAAAAAGTCAATTTTTAAAAAACTCTATTTTTTCGACATTTTCTAAAATTTTGATCGTAAAAATCGAAAATTGACATCGTAAGATTCAAAGATGGCGGAGATAAAATCGTCGGTATTTTGAAGTTTTCACAACAATAAAAAGACAGTAGTATTGTAAATTATTTCTAGTAACGTACCAGATGGCATTGTTTCCACAACAAGGTCAATATTATGTAACTCCAGACAGTGTGTCGGATTTTAATTGTCATGTACATCGATACACACAGGACATGTGTTTACAGGTAAACGTTTTGTACACATAGCTACAACTTTTTCTTTCCAGAGTAATAAAATAGATGTGGCTTTGTATTGATTACTATTCTAGTGCAATTAAGTGCAATTATGACAAGTAATAAACCACATCAATGTGTTGACAACTTTAAATTTCAAAAATCATGGGAGTAAAATTTTTCTATTTTTTGATTGGTTAAGTTTATTGAAGAGGGGCGGTAAGGGGTGTACATTTTGTGAAAATGTTGTATCAACACAGATAGTAATATAAACGAATTATATTTGGTTTATGTTATCAGTTTCAAAATGAAGCGAACAATTACTGACTTTTTTAAGCCTAGTACTAGTAAACCAAGGAGAGCTGTCACTTTCCATCTTTATTTTTATTTTTTTTATTTAATTTTATATTTTCCCACAATTTTAAACCCTTTTGGTACCCCTATGATTATAAATAGCCTGTTCTATATATGGACACTGAATGTAGATCATACAAACGAGATTTTAAGGAAAATATGTCAAAAGCATTAAAAATTAATGATTATTATAAAAAGATTCAAAGATTTAAATCAATGATAAAATCCTTTTGGCTTAATTGATTCACTATTAAGTAAATAAACATCGATCAATTTTTCTACCTGTTCGAAGTCACGTGATTTGAAGTGGGAATACACAAACACAACACAATTTGTTTATATTCCTTATTGGAACATTTAAATATGAATTAAACTTTACAAGTGAGTAAATTCTTCTCTCCACTTCCATTCTCTAACATATAAATAACATTACATTGATAATACTTACTGTTCACTAACCTGGTCAGTCACAACGAAGTCAAAACAGCGCCGACTGAGCAAAAACTCTATTTATTCGACGAATTTCCAATTTTGCCAAAAAATAGGTGTATTTTAGTGTCCAATAATTAGAGTAATTACGGGACACTTTAAAATGTTATATATGTCCCTGTTATAAAACCATATATATATTGTTGGAGGACATGTCGCTACAGTGTAGCAGTCTTGTTGCATTTAAGTCCATTTAGATACATGTATATAAATGATATTATACCACTACAATCACCTTATGGGACTGAACACAGTTTAACAATATTTGAGTCACTTTGACCTATATTTAATGCATTAGTGACTCAGATAAAGTTTTGCCTTGAGTTTCATTTCTTAGGAATCCATGGTGTTATATCAGTGATACTTCACCACAATAATTATCTTACATTATATAATGCATTTCTCCAACAGTTGGATCATTATGACCCACATTTCGTCTATGAGAATCTCTGTTAAGTTTGAATATTTAAGTTCAATTCCAAAAATCTATGGATTCATCTAATATAGTATCACAAAAATCAGCAACATTTTAGTCACCATATGACCTATATTTTATGCTTGCCTGACAATTTTTGCATTTAGTTATATTAGGTAGATCCTATGGTAGCATATTGATGATAATCTCAACTACAATCAATTGATATAGTACAACACAACTCGGCAACATTTGAGTTCTTGTTTCATCTTGCCTGTGATGATTTTCACAATATCTTTATTTTTGCACATTGCCTTGCAACCAGGAACAATAGCGATCTCGAAAATTCAAATTCCAAACTACGCCTTTTCGTATGATAACTAACTTTCAGATAGAATTTCAAAAAGTTTAGAATCAGTATGTTGGGCTTATCCTCAAACAAAGAAGGGGGAAGAATTACAAACCATACAAGAACAGTAAATCTTCCTACCTTTGGGTATGCACCTTCAATATAACAAAAAGCTATTGTATTGAACAAACTTTTAAATATTTTGTAGTTATATGTGATGCAGGGAAACAGAGTGATGGGAGTTCCTGTTCACCATGTCCGAAAGGAACCTGGAACAATGGAAACATGACAATGAGATTTGGACAGTGTTATAATTGTACTGAAGATTATACTACAGTGGGAATGGGTTCAACACATCCTAATAACTGTTCACTCAGTAAGTATTCAATATAACGAAATAATGAATATACTAAAGAGGGAATGGGTTCTATAACACATCCTGATAATTGTACATGCAGTAGCTAGTCAATAACAATTAATATACTAAAGAGGGAATCGGTTCTACAAATCCTGATTACTGTAAGTAGTCAATGCTACAGTTGTACATGGGTGTATACTACAGATTAAATGGCACTGAACATCCTGATTACTACATACTCCGTGAGTAGTTATAATTACAATTATCCTGATTACTGTAAAGTAAGTCATCAAAGCTACAATATTCTAAATCATCTTTATAAATCATCTCTCATTAATTATATGAATATAAGCAGTCAGTATAACAATAGCAGAGTTGATTATTCAATGATGTTTATTGTACATTCAGTGAGTAATCAGAGTTGTTATTATGCAGAGGTATTTCTATAGATAGAAAGGGAACTACACATCATATTAAAAAACACCTATTTTTGAGGAAATGTGAAAAACTGACAAAAAAGTAGGTTTTTGTTGTTATGGGATTATTGTTGATTTCCAGCAGATTGATTTTTTTAATGAATGGTAAGTATGAAAACACAAAATTAAAGCCCATACTTTCTGAGTTGTTTCATGAATTCATCAAAAATTTTCTTTAAAATTGCCATTTTAAATCCAAAAACAACAATGATGACAAACTCCAAACGATCTGCCATGTTTTGACATGTGGGCGTAATCCCAATTCGGAATGGAACCTAAGAATATTTATTTTATTTGTTTCTTTCGTCTTCATATAAGTTCAATGATGCTGACAAGAACTAATACGTCTTTTTCGAGATCGATCGCTCTTTGCGACGGAGGTAAAGAATGACACATCACGTAGAGTTTTGTTAGGCATAAAAATAATAACAATATGGCAGAGTGAGTAAATTTTGTGACAAAAATTGTACCAGAGTTGCGACAATTTCTTTTCCAGAGGGGTATATCATGCCATGAATACAGAAAGCTAAAATTCGCCCGACATTATCCTTCAAATTTTCTTCACTCTCCTAACCTGGAAAATATCATTCTCATTCCTAACGTGATCGGAATAATAATTTCTGCCAAGGATGTGGTAAGTCCGGATTAAGTCGGAAATCAAGTACATTGTATTCAGTTCATGAATAATGCCGAAAATTCCGACTTCACAACGATCGCGATTTGAAAACTTTGTAAGTGACGAAAAATTAGAGATTTTAAAAAATACAATTTTCCACAAAAATTAAGTGACGAAGAATTAGGGCGACGAAAAATTAGAGATGTGATTACAAAGAGGTAATAATATAGATAAAAACGGAATTGCACATGATGATTACTGTACACTCAGTAAGTAGTCAAAGTTATGATTACACAGAGGTAATACTATAGATAAAAACGGAATTGCACATCATGGTTACTGTACACTCAGTAACTAAAAGTGATGATTACAAGGAGGTAATACTATAGATAGAAAGGGAACTACTCAGTAGTCAGATAATCATTATTCTGTGTCCATGTGCGTACTCAGGCAAGACAAGTATTGTGTCTACTCTTGTTGCATTTAGGTGTATTGTTGAAGAACCTATGGAAATGTATTAATGATATTTCATAATTACAGTTATCTATTTCTTTAAAAAACATGTGATATATCAATGATAGTTTATACTACATTCATCTTCTTTAGTTCAACACAAAACCTTTATTTCATGCTTGAATGACTCCATCAAATTACAGCCTTTAGGTCCTTCCATCAGGATCATAATTTGTTAGTATTGATTTTAAATGGATATTTGGAATTATATGTACAGGAGGATGGGTAATTCGCATCTTACAGACATACAATCTCTAGTTTTATACAAACTCTAACAAAAGAAAAGTTTTTTCCAAGTTTTCGTCATTTGAATAATTATGTAAAAAAAGTCCTTGAACATTTGTAAGATTGTTAGCCTTTAGTTTTTTTTCATTGTGGTTTGGGTTCAATATTATGACAGATGCTGTTTTTTTTTCATTGATTCACTATTATTAAATTGAATCCCCATAAACAAGTGTTCATTGGGGATAGGAAAATGGGTAAAAGAAAGCACAAGATTTAAAATCGATCACATTCTATTAATTTCTATTGAAAATCATGGTAATTCTTGAAATTGGTATAATCAAATAATTAATTTTTTTATATATGTGTCATAAGTTTTCAAGCTGTTCATCTTAGCCTGACTAAGCTTGTGCTTATTAATGTAGATCATTTCATTGTTAGTTTAAAGAGACAGTTGTTCTTTAATTTAACTAGGAGACTGTGACCCAGGAACCTACATCAGTGGAACAGATTGTATCCCCTGTGACTTTGGTCAGTACCAGCCACTCAGACATCAGGATTCATGTTTGAATTGTTCACCTAAACATAACACAAGTTCTACTGGTTCAGCATCACAGGCTGATTGTCAAGGTATTTGTAAAATTCAAAAAAGAAAAATGTTTCATGATTACAGTGATGAAGAAAAATCCAGTTTTCTTTAACCAAGACATCTTCTTATATTTTTATATTCTTTTTATACAATGATTTTAGTAGTTTTCTATTAAAAAAAAACAGATTTTGTTTTAACAAAGTCCATGTTTTGTTATAACAATATTGCCTTTTTAACTGGATTTTCATAGGAAAATATCGGTTATTAATTTGGTGATGTACGGCGGGCGGACGGACGGGCGGGCGGCTGCCAAACAGTGTCCGTGCAATAACTTATGAACTGTTCAACCAAAGCTTTTCAAATTTTAATATGTTGTTACTGATGATAAAATGGAGGTCAAGTTCGATATTGACGATTTCCACTTAATATACTGTCACCCATCAACCAACGTGGACAACATTTGTGATACAATACGTTCTGTCGTGACACCCAATTATCCCACAGTTCTTCTTGGAGATATCAATATTGACCAGTTCAAACAAAATGAGCAGTTGAAAAAACTTGAAAGTACAATGCATGCACTTGATTTAGGCCAAGCTCATTACGATGAAACCACAGACTATCATTCTTCCATCGACCATACATATATTACAAGACAACTGTTCGAAAGTGGGAATCTGGAAAGTTATTGGAGTTACCACAAGATTCTTTGGATTCATATAAAATAAGGTTATAATCTCATTGGCGTATTTCTTTCATTATTGACTTCATGATTTCTGCCTACCAACCCCTGCTTAACAAATGTGTGTGTACTTATATACTCTCAAAAATTCCAATATTTGTCACTTACTATAAATAGGAGGTCACGATTGATTTTTGCCTTTCCATTTCTGAACCCTACAAAACCCTACAAAAATTCATTTATATTTCTTTACTTCATCCTGTTTGGGAATCCAGATTTGCAAACATCATTTCCATGCAGGAAAATCCGGTTTGCTGTCATTCGACAGCCTCTTGTTAATTATAGATTTATCCATGTTTTAAATATTGATTGAAAAAACTGAATTCCTTTACATACAGGAATGTGTATATTTATCAGTATAACTTGATTGTTTTGAACAGGGCAATTCAGGTGCTCCATGCAATTCCATGCAATTCCTAATTTGATCAAGAAGTCAGTTGTATAAGTAATTGAGAGACATGACAAACAAAGTAACTTTGTATTAACAATTGAAACAATCATAAAAATTTAGTTGAAATCAGATTCATGAATAAAGTAAGAAAAAAAATGTATATTATAATATTACATTGGAACCTGAACCTCCATGCTATAGCAATAAATATAAAAGTACATATTAACTGGAGATGTACACTTCTGCTTTTACTCATATAAGTCTCCAGCTGTTGGTTGCATTCATGTTTAACTAAGATGCCTTTATCCATTTATAGTATACTGTCCAAAAGGAGAAGAAGGAAATGTTACATGTAATCCATGTGCAACAAATTACATCAAGCCATTAGCAGGAATTGCTGCATGTACACCTTGCACTGGAAACGTGACAGCTAATGCTGATAGAGATGCCTGCTCTGAATGTAAGTTTTACACATTGTTTAAAAATCTTTTTTAAATAAAATGAATTAATCGCCTCAGATTCTTCTCAAAGGGACAAGTGAGGTATTTCCATTACCTAGAGTTTGTCCTTTCTTGTCATCGTCCATCATCTTCAACTTCCTTTTTGTTCTGAAACTGTTAAGCCAATTGAATTTCATATGAAGTTTCTGTGAGATTTTCTCTAGAAAATATAAAATTTCCTTATTATACCCCATTGACAGAGTAATGGGTATACTGGATTACCCTTGTCAATTTGACCATCCACAAATCTTGTCTATGCAACTAGTTTACTTTCGGCAGATTTTGTTCATATTTCGTATTATGGTGGTGCATGACAACAATGGTAGATTTACTTTGATTAAATTTTTGCATTCTAGGCTATTTGTAAAAACAAACCTGTGATGATATATTAATGACATTTTAAAACTAAAGTTAGGCCATTTATTTTTAATTAATTGGTTTACGGATTTTTTTTTTATAAAATAGGGTCGGTCAGTCGACAAAAAAAAAAAAAAAAAAAGAGGGACAATCATTTACAATGAAGACTGATTTTGAACAATCTTGGTTATATTGCCAAATATACAAAGGTTGCAAATGATCAGTTTAAGACTTTTGCTGTCTTTACCTTAATCATCTGCCGCTCCCTTTTTAAGGGATCTGACTCGTCAACTACGACAACATACATTTTCATTTAGAAAATGAGTGGATTCGATATCTTACGGAATCAAGATATTCATACAAAACGAACTTAAAATTCGCATGGATTCTATTCGGAAATTCGTTTCATAAAACTTGTTTCGGAAATTGACATCAACTAACGGCTATAAATAGATTTTATTTTTGGATCATGTTTACAAGTATTTTATTGATGGATAATATATTTTTTTGACGAACTGGATTATAATCTTTTATGAAATTTTGATGCAAAAAGGATTTTAATTTTTTTAATTTTTGGGATGGCCGATTTCAGAGGATCGGCGGTAATAAAAAACTAAACTTTTCAGTTTTATTTTTTTTCTACAAATCGTCAAAATCTGGTCGACGGATCTGTAAACCAACTAATTAAAAATAAATGGCCTTATCTTCTTTAGTACAATACAGGTTGCCAACATATAAATCCACATGACCTATATTTCCTGCTAGAGTGAATCCTTGAAATTTTAGTGTCTGTGTCTTTATGTCAGAAACAGAATACTGTTGATTCATTATTATTGATGGAGTAAAAGTTAATGTAAGCATGATATATATAAGAAATAATTCATGGCATACTGTGGTTTGTTGGGAGATTTTACCACAGTTGCGCCTTTTTTGTAAAATTTTTAAATTTACCATAATAAGGCGCACTCAGGGTAAAATTTTCAAAAAACCACAATATGCCAAAAATTATTTTTATTCTAATGTCAAATGTCAGTGGTATTCTAATAGATACTATATGGGAAAGAAATCAATCTTTTGGCTGTTCTCTCAAATGAGTACCCCTCCATCTGCTGATATGAAAAATAGCCATTTCATGTTATTAGAACCTTTGCCTAAAAACACACCTCAAAGGAAAATTTTTATTCATTTGACAACTTCAACATTTCTAAGATTAGGGAAAATAGACAACAAACAAACGAACTTTGATTTTCTCTAATGAAGGTCACACATTTTTTTCTTGAACATGACAGAAGGTGGTTAGTGTCAGTCGTCACATCGTTACTGCTCCTCTTTGTTTAGCATGTTAATAAAGAAGTTCCAGTCATATTTGCATTTTAGAACATTGCGTGCTCAACTGTTAATGTAATTTTCACTGGGGACACACTTGTCCCTAATATTTTGCCATAGCAAAAATATTCTGAATGCAGACGAACTAGAAATTACGAAAAGATGGGGAAGGACAAGAACAAACAACAGAAACACAACACCGAAAACTAAAATGATGAGCAACATGGTCCCCACCAAAAAAATATGTTGTGAATCAGATGTTCTGGGTAGATACCTGCTTCTTATAAGACATCGGCCATGTTGGTCATTTTTTATGCCCTATGTTAAAAGTTAAGATAAACAGATTTGTAGATCACTAGATGTTCTTCATCGGGTATGTACGTCAAATGTTTATTAATTTATCTTTATTCACTTCCTCCTATTTCAGTGTTTTGTGATTTTGGATTCTATGAAGAAAGTGGTTCGTGCACATATTGCCCAGTTGGAACATACAAAGATGAACGTGGAAATGGGAATACTTGTATGAACTGTGATGCTGGATATACAACACCAGGTATTGCCTCAACAGATGAGAGAGACTGCTCTGAATGTAAGTACTTATCCATAGAAAAAATTATTGAAATGGAGAATCCAACGTATATCTGTGATATTATACCACTGTAATCCTATTATGTTGTAGATTATTTTGGAATCATAATCCATATGAACATATGATATAAAATCTTACTTTTTAAATATTTAAAATAATTCTAAAAATGAGTTCCCCTCGGAAATAATCTGATCATGAGGATGGGACATCTAATTTAAATTTAGATATATATTAATGATATAATTTTTATATAATTGAAAAAAGTTTTTTGTCACAATTTTAGTGAGCTGTGTACCAGGAAAGTTTGAAAATACAACTGCCAAGGAATGTCAGCCATGTCCAGTGAAGACATACAAGAATTTTACCGGTAACATGGTCTGTACTGATTGTCCTATCAACAAAACAACACCAAGCACTGGATCTGATATGTCATCTGACTGTTCTCTAGGTTCGTAATATATACTGTAAATTGGGATATTTTGATAGTTTTTATAAAAAAACATGGATGTTAATTTTGGTGTGTTAAAATTTGGCACTTTGTGTCAGAACTGTGTTTAATTTGGCAGTTTCATGGGAAAAAATATAAAATAATTAAAATGAAAATAAAAATTAAATTAAATTATCTGTATAATTAAATGGTAATAAAGTTTATAATAATCAATCTTTGTGAATTGATTATTGTTTTGATTATACCAATATGATTACGGCAATTTACCTTCAACAAAATTAATCAAAACATCACATTATAATCAAAGTTAATAACATTTAAATTACAAGAATTTGAAATTATTTTGGAAATTTATTTTTTTTAATTTTTTTTATATTGGTGTGTTTAATTTTGGCAGATTAGCAAAAGCCACCAAATAAACCTAAATATAACTACAGCCAAAATATCCCAATATACAGTACGATACTAATAAAGTTGTTCAGGAAGAGGTTAATTAGTATGCTTGCTATAGCTCTTTCAGAAAACTCATACCTGTATCACCAGTTTGACTCTAAAATTAAAATTTCTAGAAATTAATTTGAAATCTTCCACTTGATTGCAAATATGATCTTTGCCACTGTTGAAATTTATATTTTAACCGTGTCAAATGAGCTGGCTTCTTATATATGGATATTTTCAAGGTAAATATGCTGTATTAAAAAATTGTCTAAAACATAAATTTTGCAAATGGTTTTATAGTTTAAACCTTGTACAGATTACTTTAAAATGAGCAGGGATGAAATAAATTCTTTCCATTGAGAGCTATCAAGTTAGTATTTTATTCAGTTAGGGTACTTGCTGTTAAGAATAAAGAAACTCTGCATGAAAATATAAATTTAGATTTGGATGTCGAATCCAGTGTTAATTTTTGAAAAATGCTATAGAGCTAAAGAACAAGCAGTCAGGTTGACCTCAATACGAATTTTAAGACATTGAACAACAGTAAAAGCTTGGGCCTTTGCTTGAGTATATTAAGGGATTTTGTGTTAATAAATTGCCTTTCAACCCTATTTCATATTGATATTCCAGAGCATAACATAGCTTTTGGAAAAAACAAATGGATCTCAACATAACACAAAATTGATAAATTGTGAAGACAATTTCTGATCTCATATTTTTCAGTTAAAGCTTTTTTGACTCATTATTTCAGTAAATATTCTTGCAAGACTAATTCTTGTATTTGTTTTAGAGACTGCTTTGGTTTTGGGCAGTTGGGAGCCAATAATCAATTGACCAAATATATTGTCAAAATGTGCTTGTCAATCCTCTACAATAGTTAATATCTCAGTTTTATTATTTATTTAAGTCAATCTAGAACAGATAACAGAATATTATTCAAATTTGATTACTCACAATCGACATGACCCTGTTCATTCCTCATGTTGACAATTTCCTATATTAAAATATTATTGTGAAGACATTATGAAAGTCAATTTTGTATTTATAAATAATTTTTATCATATGGCTTCATGGCTGAAATATTTGCTGCAAATAATTGTGTAAGATTTGTTTCTCTTTGCCAAAATTTCTTGCTTTAACCCTAGTACTGCAGGACGTCGATATAGTGATTGCCAAAACAACTTTATTGTACTACCGGTTGTCGATATATTGAGCTCTTCAGGTACCATCAGTGCAGGTCGTCACTACATCAACTTTCTATATTAGGTAGAGTTTTCAAGTTTTAGCCAATGAAATCAAGCAGATATATTTATATTTAGACTTAAGTCGCAGAAAGGTCGACATAGGGATAGTGATCCTGTGACGACGTTAACTAACTTCTTAAAAGCTTTATATTTTAGAAGGTGGAAGACCTGGATGCTTTATACTTTCTATATAGATGCCTTATGTTACAAAGTGTCCGTCTGTCATATGTACATTGTCCTTGACCTCATTTTCAAACTTAAGATCTTTTGTAATGTTAATTTCTCTCTTATCATGAGTAATAGGATAACTATATTTGGTATGTGTGTACCTTACAAGGTTTTCATCCCCGTCAGACAGTTTTCAATTGACCTCGACCCCATTTCAAGGATCAGTGAACAAGGTTAAGTTTTGGTGGTCAAGTCCATATCTCAGATACTAGTATAAGCAATAGGTCTAGTATATTTGGTATATGGAAGGATTGTAAGGTGTACATGTCCAACTGGCAGGTGTCATCTGACCTTGACCTCATTTTCATGGTTCAGTTGTTATAGTTAAGTTTTTGTGTTTTGGCCTGTTTTTCGAATATTGTATGCAATATGTCTGATAGCATTTACTTTCATTAGAAATGCACGACAGGCAAGACATTTTTGTGTGTCCACTCTTGTTTTAATTGTATGACAATCACTTATTTAAATTTTCATATCACTTTAAGCAGTATTCTATTTTAAAAATTTGAAGCTTTTGTCTAATATCTATTTATGCTATAATTTTATGCCTATGTATGCCTGTTTGTTTAATATAAAGTTTGGTATGTAAGTTATTGTTGGTTGAAAGAGCTTTTTAAAGCTTATATTTATTGTTGACTGTAAATAAAATTAACTTAGTTACTTCTCTCCTTAAAAAAATTCTGTTTTATGTTTCTTTCTATTGTACATGCTAAATTGTCATGATTCTGGTATTATTAGTTCTATCTGTTTAGTTTCTTCTGCTTGTTACAATAATACCAATATCAGTGGTAAATGTATGATGCATAAATATATATTTTATAGAATACTGTAGCCCTGGACATTATAGAACTACAAATAATATCTGTATGCAGTGTGATGTTGGTGAATATCAGCCTGACAGTGGACAGACCAGTTGTATAAAATGTGATACTGGGTTTACAACAGAAAGTGAAGGGAAGACTGATCCCTCTGATTGTGTCCGTGAGTTAATCACTTTTAAAATTATGAGATAACTGTTTGATGTTTTGGCAACTTCAAGCAAAGCTGCCTAAATATGGTAGTGGTTTTTTCCCCCAAGATCATTCAATCAGACATAGATATATATATTTTAATCTTAGATTAGAGTGGCATTAGAATTTTACATCATTTGTGAGTATTACTAACTGTGTTGTCTGTTGCTGAGAAAGTGTGAATTTAATATGGTAAATGCAAGACCTAAGGGATAAAACTTAAGTCGGGTTTCTGGGTCAACAAACTGTTTCTAAAATCACTTCCAATGTGTTTAAATTCATTTTTAATGGTCAGTGTTTTTTTTTTCTATTTTAAACCTGTCAAAAGAAAATAGCATTTGTTTTGAAAAACTATATTAGATAAGCTCAATCAGGAACAACAGTCAGATCCAAAAGAATATTTGGAGTCTGCTGATCTCTTTAAAGAATAATATTTTGACCCCAAGTTTAATGAGATAATAGCTTACCACAAGGGAAATCTGATGAGTTTAACAAAGATTTGAACACTAGATTGGATGAACATATTAAAAGTTATAGGAAAATTTTAGAGGAAAATGAAATAACAGATAAACCAATATTATATATAAATCGTGTAAGTATTAAAGGGATAAAAAACTAATTTTATACTTAAAAAGTCCTGGACATGACCTGATTTGTAATGAAATGATTAGTGATAGTTCCACTGTTACTTGTAAAGCTCTAACTTAAGCTTAATTCAACTTATTTCTAATATCAGGACAGTATCCAGGTAATTGGAGGAAATCTTTTATTATTCTGATATTCAAGAATGGACATCAACTAGATCTCAATAATTTTAGTGGTATTTCCCTTCAGAACTGTATTGATCAACTTTTTAGTTCCATTTTAAATGACAGACTAATTAATCATTTTGAGACTTTATTTGCTAACCAACAGTTTGGTTTTCCAGCCAATCGTAGGACTTCAGATAGCATTTTTATTCTAAAATCGCTAATACATGTATCTAAATATTTGAAGCAAAATAAAGAAAAGATATATTAAGACATTTTTAAGGCATTTGACTCCCTTTGGCACAATGGTCTTACATATAAATTGATAAAAAATGGAGTTTAAAAAATGCTCCTTGATGTCTTAAATAATATGTATAGCTTCAGTCGATCTGCTGTTAATGTTCAGAACATGGTATCTAACTATTTTACAATACAAAGAGGGGTTTTACAAGGTGATAGCCTTAGTCATACTCTATTCATATGGCACACCGTTGTTACATTTATTCAATTTCTAGATATCTTATTTAGTTAAATAAGATATCTTATAAACTAATTGAGATATCTTATAAAGTAATAGAGATATCTTATAAACAAATAGAGATATCTTATAAACTTATAGAGATATCTTATTTACTTATAGAGATATCTTATTTAGCTGGTTATAAAGATGTCTTATTAAATATATAAGATATCTCTATAAGTTAATAAGATATCTCTATTAGTTTATAAGATATCTTATAAACTTTTAGAAGATATCTAATAAAGTATATGTTTAAAAGATATCTTTATAAAGAAGTAAGATATCTTATTAACTAATAGAGATATCTTATTAACTTAGAGATATCTTATTAACTTTCAAATTAAATAAGATATCTAATAAAGTATATGTTTAAAAGATATCTTTATAAAGAAGTAAGATATCTTATTAACTAATAGAGATATCTTATTAACTAATAGAGATATCTTATAAACTAATACAGATATCTTATTAACTAATAGAGATATCTTATTAACTTATAGAGATATCTTATTTACTTTCAAATTATATAAGATATCTTATAAAAATTAAAGATATCTTAATACTTTATAAGATAGCTCTATAAGTTTATAAGATATCTCTATTAGTTTATAAGATATCTCTATTAATTTATAAGATATCTTATTAACTAATAGAGATATCTTATAAATTAATAGAGATATATCATAAACAAATAGAGATATCTTATAAACTTATAGAGATATCTTATTAACTTATAGAGATATCTTATTTAACTGGTTATAAAGATATCTTATTAAATATATAAGATATCTCTATAAGTTAATAAGATATCTTATAAATTAATAGAGATATCTTATAAACTAATAGAGATATCTTATAAACTAATAGAATCTTATAAACTAATAGAGATATCTTATAAACTAATAGAGATATCTTATTAACTTATAGAGATATCTTATTTACTTTCAAATTAAATAAGATATCTTATAAAAATTAAAGATATCTTAATACTTAATAAGATATCTTGGAATTTGAATAAATATAAAAACGGTATGCCATATATTCATCTGTTTTATCAATGATGTACATGATATATTTGATTTTTCTTCCTGTCCTCTCATGCTAGAGGATTTCTTTATTAATGAAAAGTTTAAAGGATCTCTTTTCTTAAAAAAACATGGAGGTAACTTTTAGTCAATACCAACTAATCTTTCCTGTAAGCTTTTTGATCTATTAATTGTTGTTTTATATAACTGGGAAATTTGGTTTATGGATAAGTACTAGTCTGTTATAAGATCTTCAGCTAGATCAGAACACAAAGATTCTGTCTGTGATATTCTGTCACCTGAAGATAAATTTTGTTGTGGAAAAATACATAACACATTTTGTAAATCTGTGAGATGTCTTTAAAAAACTACTAGTAATATTAGTAGCTAGGTTTGAACTTATAATATACCTCGGGAATAGAGAACCTGCAAATACTGTAAATGAAAATGAATTGAAAATGAAACTCATTTCATACTAAATTGCCTGAAAAATTCTTCGCTGAGAATACTTTATTTACAGAAATAGCAAAACCAAATCAGGACTTTTCAAAATATCATCCACTCAAAAATTAAAACTTTTAAATCCGAATACTGAAGTTTTGTCAGAAGTGGGAGAATTTAAAGCATTCTATTGAATTACAAAATTTAGTCCATGTTGGTCAAAGGTGCAGTGATAATATCTTTTATAACTTTATTGCTATAAAATTGCATTTTCCTCCATGTATTTTTGTCGAGCCTGCAACTTTATTCGCAGAAAGCTTGACATAGGGATTATAGTGAGCCGGTGGCGGCGGCAGCGTTAACTAACTTCTTAAAAGCTTTATATTTTAGAAGGTGGAAGACCTTGATGCTTTATACTTTGTATATAGATGCCTTATGTTACGAAGTTTCTGTCTGTGATATGTACATTGTCCTTGACCGCATTTTCATGGTTCATTGACTACTTGAAAAAAAAGTTTTAAGATTTTTTGTAATGTTAATTTCTCTCTTATTATTAGTAATAGGATAATCATATTTGGTATGTGCGTACCTTACAAGGTCCTCATTCCCGTCAGACAGTTTTCAGTTGACTTCGACCCCATTTCAAGGATCAGTGAACAAGGTTAAGTTTTGGTGGTCAAGTCCATATCTCAGATACTATAAGCAATAGGTCTAGTATATTTGGTGTATGGAAGGATTGTAAGGTGTACATGTCCAACTGGCAGGTGTCATCTGACCTTGACCTCATTTTCATGGTTCAGTGGTTATAATTAAGTTTTTGAGTTTTGGCCTGTTTTTCGAATACTGTATGCAATAGGTCTACTATATTTGGTGTATGGAAGGATTGTAAGGTGTGCATGTCCAACTGACATGAGTCATCTGACCTTGACCTCATTTTCATGGTTAAGTGGTTATAGTTAAGTTTTTATGTTTTGCTCTGTTTTTTTTTAATACTGATAGCATTTACTTTCATTAGAAATACACGACAGGCGAGACATTTTTGTGTGTCCACTCTTGTTGATATTGACATGTATCCATTTTATATGTCTGTATTTGCTTGACCCCTTTGGGTGAATTTTTTGCAAATAAACTTATTAAAATATAATATAGTCAAACTTTATTCACTTGAACTTGGATCACTGGAACAACATTGATGTCTTGAACTGTTTTGAAAGTCCCTTCAATTTTCTATGTATTTTCATTTTAAAGAAATCCCAAGTCAAACAAAAAGCTTTGTAATGTGTTGATAGGCATATTTGATTTAAAATGCAAGTTGAAAATCTTATAAAATATATACTTTTAGGGAGTAATTACATGAGCAGAAAATTACATATACCTTATACCAATGTTATAATCCAAACCCATTAATTACATTTTAATCTTAACAAATCAAAATGTTCAAAACACAGAATTTATTTTTTTGCAGAGATCTGTCCAGAAGGCTTCGAGTTTGACAAGAGTGGCAAGGTATGTGTTGGTTGTCGTCTTGGATTTTACAAAGATGTCACAGGTAACAGCGTAGACTGTACCATGTGTCCAGTCAACAAAACAACAGCTGGAGTAAACTCAACTTCACCTGCAGACTGCAGTGTTGGTAAGTTTATAAGGATATTATTGTAGTTTAGTATTATTTTAGCTTCATAAAACTGCTGATTACAATGCAGCACATGTTTTGAGAGCTATTTCTAGGTTTTCTATTTTCACTGCAGTTGAAATGGGATAAAATCCAAGACAAAACTATATAATGTTAAATAAATCCTGAAGATATTTCTTTTTACCAAATTTTAGAAGGCAAACACTTTTTAGTTTTAATTTCTTGAAAAATGAAGAATTTAGGGTGAAGTTTCAGCTTTTTTGCAAATAAAGTGGCAGAAAATGTTTTTCTTAAAATTGTCCGAAATTCGAATTAGCGAAATCTAAAGAACTAGACCTTATGAGAAATTTACTTAAAGAATCTTCTTGTTTGAAACCACTAGGCCAATTGGAACAAAAATTAATTGACAGCAGTGGTCCTCTTTTAGAATTAAATCTGATGACCCGGACTGTCATCCAGGATGGCCTCCAGAGCCAAAAATAGTGAAAAATAGGACCCTATGGGAAATCTTCTTGAAAATCTTCTTGTCTGAAACCATTAGGCCAATTGGAACAAAATGGTCCTTAGGTGGTCCTTTTTAGCTCACCTGACCCAAAGGGTTAAGTGAGCTATTCTCATCACTTGGTGTCCATCGTCCGTTAACTTTTTACAAAAATCTCCTCTGAAAATACTGGGCCAAATGGAACCAAAGTTGGCAACATGCATCATTAGGGTATCTAGTTTATAAAATATTTCCGATGACCCCGCCTGCCAACCAACATGGCCGACATGGCTAAAAATAGAACATAGAGGTAAACTGCAGTCTTTGATGGGTTGTTGCCCCTGAATTGCTAATTTTAAGGAAATTTTGCAGTTTTAGGTTATTATCGTGAATATTATAATAGATAAAAACAAACTGTAAACACCAAAAATGTACAACAAAGTATGATCTTCAAATAAGTCAACATGACCAAAATCGTCAGTTGACCCGTTATAGGAGTGTTTGCCCTTGAAAGATTATTTACATGTAAACAGTAATTATCAGTAAAAATAATGGTCTGACATATTGTCATAGATGTTTAGAGCATACTTAAAATAAATTAAATGGTAACTGTAAAAGTAATGGAGGGTCAAAGTCATTGAAAAAGAACATAGCAACCAATGAAAAAATCCCTAGCAACCATATATATTTGGGTTAAGGACCTTATAATTTATCTTTACAAGTCAAAAAGAAAAGTCAAGAGGCAAGGTTATTAAAAAAGTCCATAGCAAATGATAAAAAAGTCTCTAGCAACCATATATATTTAGATTCAGAACCCTATAATATAGCTGTACAAGTCAATATGGTGGCTCAAGGGTCAAGCTCATTGAACACAATCCACAGCAACTGATGGAAAAGTCCCTAGCAACCAGATATATTTGGGTTCAGTACCCTACAATTTACCTGTTCATCAGACAATGCCATTGAAAAATTTCATAGCATCCAATGAAAAAGTCCATAGTAACCATAAACATTTGGGTTCAGGATTCTATATTTTAGCTGTACAAGTCAATATTGAGACAAATGAGGGTATTCTGTGGATTCATTTATTTTCCTGGATAGAGAAAAAAAAAAGGAATTTTGTGGGATACGTAAATTCGTGGATGTCTGGCTTAGAATTTTTTTTTCAAGTTGTTGAATCAAATATCATGAAAATACTGCGACAAAATTTGCCAATCATACTTTGATATTGTACAGTAGAGAACTGATTTTTAGCGGTTATAATACAGAAGTCTAACAAACAGATCCTTCAAATTTGTAACGGAACAAAGCTTGTCATGACATCAACAAAATTAACAATATTCATAATTATTTACTTTTTAGGTTAATCAGGTTTGAAATATACAGTGACTAAATTGCAATCACTTGTTCCTGTTGCAATAGCTTGGGCATATACATACATATTTTCAATCCGATTACAATCAATAATGTCTGCTTCATTATCTTTTTAGCTCACCTGGCCGGAGGCCATGTGAGCTATTGCCATCACTTGGCGTCCGTCGTCGTCGTCCGTCGTCGTCGTTAACAATTTTTCAAAACTCTTCTCCTCTGAAACTACTTGACCAATTGGAACCATACTTGGTATGAATGTTCTTTGGGGTATCCTGCATAGAACTGATGTGGGGATTTTTGATTCGTCGAAAAACATGGCCGCTGTTACTAAAAATAGAACATAGGGGTCAGACAACAGTTTTTCGCAAATATCTCAAAAATCATTAGGTTATGGCAAATTCTGGCAGGTTGAAAGTGTTCAGCATGATGAGAGCTACCTGTATGCTGATTTTCGTGAAAATCTATCAACTGATGTTAGAGTTATTGCCCTTTTTTGACATTTTTGGCTTTTTTTTATGTTATTATTTCAAAAATCTTCTCCTCTGAAACTACTTGACTAATTAGAACCAAACTTGGTATAAATGTTCCTTGGGGTACCCTGCATAGAACTGATGTGGGGATTTTTGATTCGTCGAAAAACATGGCCGCTGTTACTAAAAATAGAACATAGAGGTAAATTGCTGTTTTTTGCTAATAACTCAAAAACCATTACAGATATCGAAAATCTGACAGGGGTAAAATTGATCAGCATGACAAGATCTACCTGCCCTGAAATTTTGAAGGAAATTCCAAAACCCATTTAGGAGTTATTGCCCTTTTTTCGTCAAATTTTCAAAATTTTAACATTTTTCGTCATTTATCTCCAAAACTATTTGAGATAGAAGTGAAATGTAAATTTGAAAAATGTTTGCCATGTTGAGATCTACCTACCCTGAAATTTTAAAGGAAATCCCAAAACCCATTTAGGAGTTGTTGCCCTTTTTTTGTCAAATTTTCAAAATTTTTTTATTCAAAAATCTTCTTCTCTGAAACTGCTGGGCCGATTGGTTTGAAACTTAATAGGAATGATCTATGACATGTCCTCTACAAACAATCCTCAATTTATTTTGATCTGACATAAAACATGGCTGTCGTAGCTAAAAATAGAATATAGGGGTGCATGTGTTGTTTTTGGCTTATAACATAAAAACCCTTACAGATATCAAAAATCTGACATGGCGTTAAATTGATCAGCATGACAAGATCTACCTAACCTGAAATTTTGAAGGAAATCGTAAAACCCATTTAGGAGTTATGGCCCTTTTTTCGTCAAATTTTCATAATTTAACATTTTTCGTCATTTATCTCCAAAACTATTTGATATAGAAGTAAAATCTAAATTTGAAAAATGTTTGCCATGTTGAGATCTACATACCCTGAAATTTTAAAGGAAATCCCAAAACCCATTTAGGAGTTATTGCCCTTTTTTCGTCAAATTTTCAAAATTTAACATTTTTCGTCATTTATCTCCAAAACTATTTGAGATAGAAGTGAAATATAAATTTGAAAAATGTTTGCCATGTTGAGATCTACATACCCTGAAATTTTAAAGGAAATCCCAAAACCAATTTAGGAATTATTGCCCTTTTTTGTCAAATTTTCAAAATTTTAACATTTTTGAATATCTCCAAAACTATTTGAGATAAAAGTTAAATATAATTGAAAAATGTTTGTCATGTTGAGATCTACCTACCCTGAAATTTTGAAGGGAATCCCAAATTCTATTTAGGAGTTATTGGTTTGTGTAATTTGAGGTCGGGTCCTGTTACATTTATTTAAGGTTCACCCTTATTCCTGGTCAATTTTGTCAACTTCCTGCCAGGACTACCACCACCAGGGAACATATTTTAACATTAAACCTTATGAAAAATAAATCTTCAACAAATTTTCCCTGAACAATTGAACCAATTGCAACAAACTTGGTCAAATAGTAGATTAATTGTCCAATGAAAACAGACTCCAGGTGAGCGATACAGGCTCTGGTGAGCCTCTTGTTACAGATGTCTTTACTGTAATTTATGAGAAAGTCTGTATTGTTTAGGCATATTTAGGATTAATATTTTCCTTGAATGCTTGATTAAAAAAAAAAAAATGGTAGTGAATTCTGCGACAATTTACACAGTCAAAATATTTTTAAAGAAAATAGTTTGAGCGTTTATATATTACCAAAGACAAAATTACATGAAACACTGTATCCTCTGTGGATACGTACATCAAAACTCTGTGGTTTCAAACTTCAGTGCATTCAAGCTAAAGTAAAAATGTATTATTTTTCGTTTGATATTTAAATTTGTGGTTTATTGTGACCCATGAAAACCAAGAAAATTGATCTACAATGAATAATAATGAATTTACAGTACATTAAATAGCAAAAATAATCATTGATGCAAGATCTACACAAAAAATAAAAAGTGATCGATTCAGGCCCTTGGAAACCTCTTGTTTATTTCTACTCTCAGTAGGACCACATAAATTAATGGAGTTCAGGAATTTAGTCATCAATATGATTCCAACCCCTCCCCCCCTTTCCCCCCCCCCCCCCCCCCCCCCCCCCCCGAAAAAAATATGCCTACCTGCCTACCCTGCGTACCCTGCCCTGCTAAGTATGGGTCAGACTACACCAAACAAAGAATATTTTAAGCCTGGCCTGAACTTTATAGTTCTTGTATCCATCTTATTAGGAATCATATGATACTTTTTGTAAAGTGCATGTTCTGAAGATGTCATTATGATAAATTTTACAGATGACTGTCAGCCTGGTTATAAGAGAGAAGCAGGAGGTTGTGTCATTTGTGAGAAGGGAACCTATCAGGACCAGAGATCACAAACAACATGTAAAAGTTGTGGCATAAACAAAACTACACAAAAAGCCGGATCCTCAAAACAAGCAGAATGTATAAGTATGTAAATGACTCTCTAATCAGTTAGTAGTATTCACTCATCAGCTGTCCAGACAACCTGACCTTGATATTCCAAAATGAAAATTCATTCAAAGTAAATGCACCATATGAGATAATTCCAGTTTTACATTAAGGAGTTAATTGGGGTTATCATTTTAATGGCATACCAAAGTATTTCATTTGGTTCTGAAGTTTCTTGATGGAACAAGTCACATAGATACTTGCACAGTTCCTTATTTCATGTTGTAAATTTAAAAACAAATTCTCCTCTGAACCTGCTTTATGGAAAGACCTATATAAAGAATGCTTTTTTTGTTGATACAAGTAATATGGCAGTTCATTTTGTGAAACTCTAAAAATACCTTTACTTATAAAATTATTCAAAAGTCCTGTAATGAGGCAAATATGCCTTATTTTTGAAGTTTAAGAATTTTGAAAAGAAATTATATATTTTGTTTTTGGTGAAATTAACAGATTTGTTTTGCCTCGCATTTATGAGATCTGGACTACAGTAGTTCCTGTTATGGGGTATCTTCTATAATGAAAGAGTGTGAATAAACTGTGCATATTTCATCCCTGTCTGAAAACTAACTTGGAAAGCAATGAAAATAATTACAGTGTTTAATCAAATTTTAAAAATCTCTCATACAATTAGAACAAATTTTTTCTCCAGCAGGTTGAGCGGTAGTGTTAAGTCTTGAGCTAATTTTATAAGGAGTGAATTGTTTCTCTTTAAATTACAGGATACAAATTTTGTTTTAAATTTTGTAGATAAATGTACAGATGGACAGCAGCATGACTTTACAAGTGAAACTTGTGAAAATTGTCTAATTGGTTATCATACAATCCGTCCAGAAACAGAATTCTGTGTACAGTGTCCAACTGGTGAAACCACAGCATATGCAGGAGCTAACATATGTTTTGACAGTAAAGGTAATACTGCTGTCAATTTGAATGTTCATTCAGAGTGAGTCATCAAGATGGCCACCATCAGATGTGTCTTGTGATTTCAACATAATAAGAAACTGACAAAATTCATCCTGTGTTAGTAATACTTAATTGCATGGCTTTTGATCTGGTACCTTGAAGCAGTCTTTAGCATTTATATCTCTCTGTAGTTTGATTTTGATCATATGCCAAACATTCTCCTGATTGGGTATGCCATATGTCATACATCTTATGTTGATATCCTGCCTGCAGAATTCTTTTCTATTGAGGTAATGATTGATTAGTAAAAAAATATTGTGCAATGACAGATGGACGGAACACGGGATGGACGGACGGATGAGTCGAGCGGCTTCTAGACCTACTTTCACTATTGGTGACACAGGTAAAAACTACCTTAAATCTGAACTTAAACCTCATACGTACGGATGGACGCACAGACCAAAGTACTACATAGGCTTGGCATAAAAATCACTTGACAGGAAGCATCTATGAAA
The DNA here is from genome assembly GCA_028015205.1 of Mytilisepta virgata. NCBI lineage: Eukaryota > Metazoa > Mollusca > Bivalvia > Mytilida > Mytilidae > Mytilisepta > Mytilisepta virgata. The sequence continues at coordinate 78,075,588 of CM051521.1, forward strand.
AGTCCTTATGAAATAAATATTTTTCATCCTGATTGGACAACAAACATGGCTATCATGGGCAATTCTTGTTTCTGATAGGCTGATTTAAAGAAATCTTCTTCTGTGAAACCGCTAGGCCAAATGAAACGATAGTATGGCAAAAAGCATCTGTGGGAGGTTTTTTACAAAGTTCTCTCATTTTGCCCAGATCATGCGACAAACATGGCCACCATGGGCAATTCTAGTTTCTGCCATGTGAGCGATACAGGCCCTCTTAGCCTCTAGTTACTAATAAGTCCATTTCTCAAAAAATGCTATAAATGTATGCAGACCCACCATTTTTGGTCTATAGATAGTTTTTGGTGTGTACATTTACTAATCTAAGACTAGCTGACCTTGGACTCAGTTTGAGGCTTGATTTACATGCATGAAATTTTTCAGGCAAATATTGTGTGACTATTACCGTAATAACCCTAATTATTGGACACTTTTGAAAATTCAAGGAAATTTGAATTTTTTGACAACTCTATTTTTTCGATGATTTCAAAATTGTCAAAGTTACGATGGTTGTTCTCAGGTGGTGGCAGTCAGTAATTTTAACTTCATAGTTAAGTTAATTACTTTCAGTTCTCATCGAGTGTTACTTTCGGCTTTCTAAACCATTTAAACTATCTATATTAATAAATTTAATTGAAACAAGATCGATTTTTAAGTAAAATTTATTGAATTTTTCATACCTGGAAGTTTACTTCTGAAAAGAAATTCGAAACAAGTTCGGAATGGAATTGCGTATTCGCGTTTCTCAGAGAAATAAATTTAAAATTTTTCAAATGAAATGAATGATGTTTTTACAAAACAAATCCTCTTATCATTGTTTACAAGACATTTAAATGTAATAGTTATAATATGTTCTAAAAAGATAATGAGACTACAAACGAAACATGTGTTGTAAAAATCATAGGTGAGATGTTCACATATTAGTCAACAACATGGCGGGTCGTTTGAAGTTTGCTACTGTTTTCGTCTTCAACATTAAATTAACTTAATTTGAAGGTACAAAAAGATAAATCATGAAAGCAAAATCAAATAACAATACCGCAAGTATGAACCATTATTTTGATTGCCTATTCTTAAAGTACATTGACCAGGACGATCATATGGAGTAAAAAAATGACAACGATGTGGACTGAATTACGAAAACCCTATTTTTTCGACGAATTTCCAATTTTCCTAAAAAATCTGTGTATTTTAGTGTCCAATAAATAGAGTAATTACGGTACTATTTCTTTCAATGCATTTTCCTTTGACTTGCAATGTCAGGTATCAGATAATCTCTATTCTGTGTTCATGTGTGTACTCGGGCGAGATATTTAGTGGATACACTCTTCTTGATAAGGGGGTGCGTAATATGCATGCCAAGAAGATTTTTTTCTCCATTTTCAAGGGAAAAAAAGGGGGTGTGTGTAATACAGAACTGCGTTTAATAGTGTTACGATCTGCAAAACCCCATACCGTTGAACTTGAAAATAAACTCGCTCGTGACAAAGTTTAAGAATCCAGAATAGGTCTAAATATTAGTGTTATACATGTTTGTGTTCTCTACGAACTCCAGGTTCACTTTACAAAAGCAGGTAATAAAGGGAAATGTCCTAGAGGTTCCATTTTTGGCCGGGTTGCACAGAGTGCAAATCCGGGTTATAGTATGGTGAATGTCGGGCGGGCGGCGGCGGCGGGCGGGCGGGGAAAATGGGTACCTATTTTGTGATTCAACTCCTCCTACAGTTTTTCACCCACATCCTTGAAACTTCATAGAATGTTTCTATATATATTGAAGATGTGCACCTCACTTTATGGAATTATTTCAGGAATTATTTCCCATTTTTCCAAACTTTGGAACTTAGTCGTTTTTTATTGACATCTTCAATAGAGGGTACCTATTTTGTGAAATCAACTCCTCCTACAGTTTTTCACCCACATCCTTGAAACTTCATAGAATGTTTCTATATATATTGAAGATGTGCACCTCACTTTATCGAATTATTTCAGGAATTATTTCCCATTTTTCCAAACTTTGGAACTTAGTCGTTTTTTATTGACATCTTCAATAGAGGGTACCTATTTTGTGAAATCAACTCCTCCTACAGTTTTTCACCCACATCCTTGAAACTTCATAGAATGTTTCTATATATATTGAAGATGTGCACCTCACTTTATGGAGTTATTTCAGGAATTATTTCCAATTTTTCCAAACTTTGGAACTTAGTTGTTTTTTTATTGACATCTTCAATAGAGGGTACCTATTTTGTGAAATCAACTCCTCCTACAGTTTTTCACCCACATCCTTGAAACTTCATTGAATGTTTCTATATATATTGAAGATGTGCACCTCACTTTATGGAATTATTTCAGGAATTATATCCTATTTTTCCAAACTTTGGAACTTAGTCGTTTTTTATTGACATCTTCAATAGAGGGTACCTATTTTGTGAAATCAACTCCTCCTACAGTTTTTCACCCACATCATTGAAACTTCACAGAATCTTTTAATACATATTGAAGATGTGCACCCCACTTTATGGAATTATTTCAGGAATTATTTCCCATTTTTCCAAACAAGTGTTTATCAACATGCAATCAAATCAAATATTGCTTACTTCACCTATTTCTAATTAAATTGATGGCTGCCTCTGTGCTCGTACACCAACATACAATGTGTCTGATTTTGTCTATATAAATATTCATGACTGCCAATGTGCAATATGATCTTGTAATCACCTTTGTCACCACTACAATAAAAACCCAGCAACCCGGCCATTTATGTCTTTGACCCATTTTATTTCAGTATTCATGCTGGAAGGCAGACATAGACAGCTGGTGAATGTTATTTGTTTACATTTTATCCAATTTCCGGTTACATTCCAATGATGTGAAGGTCGCTATTTTCAGAATAGCAAATTGACGTCACTGCCAACACACACCAAATTTAACACACGGAAATAGTTGGGTAATAAAATTTAAGTTCACACATAGTTTGTTTGGTTGTTTACCTACAAAATAACTATTGTTTCCATTGGTAAAGTGCATGCATTCATATGCACGACAGCATACAAGCGATAGGGGGTAAAATGTATTCGCTGACATCTTGCGGCAAGGCGATGCTGATTGGTGTTTCTACAGAAGCTAAAGGATGGTTTCGATAAGCCCCGAGGTGTTACAAATGGACGCGGTAAATATAAAAACTTTCCGATTTGTTTAGTTGGGGAGTCCGCAGGCTTTAGGCAAAGGACTCACTCACGCCAGTTACGGCAAGGCAGTTTGTCAAAACAAAACAAGACAAAAATTGGCTTCAAGGCGTTTGAGAAATAAAATAAACAAATAAATAGAAGGAGACAATGTATGATAAGGTACAGTTGTTTATTAGCTAAAAGTTAAAGAAGTAGTCAAATTATAAATATAATTAAATTATATATTTTTTATATTTAAATTTGTGAATTGATTTAAATTCAATTAACTTATGTGCAGTTAAAGCTTAATTGTTGATTGTTAATATAATTTGACAATATGTTATTGGATTGTTGAACCAAACCAAGATTGAAGGTGGACGCCCTGGGTCATAAGCCAGCTTTCAATAATTTGTTAGCTGCTGATCATTTAGCAGGGGTGCTGTTCTCTCGGTTCTGAATACATCCAGTGCTATGTCAATATTAGATAAATTGTTCTTACCAGTGACAATTTGTTAAGATTTGTACTAAATTTGGTTCATATAGTGAAACTCGCATTTGGAGTTTGTAAATGTATAATTAATACATGTGCAGTGTTTAGACGTTATGGGTGCTAGAAACAAAATGTTGTTTGCATCATGAAAGCTCTGTGTCACAGGACCTACCAAACTTCAGGAACGCTACCAAACTAGAACATTCATTATTTAATATTCTATATTTAATTTTGTTCATAAATAAATGTGTTAATTCATCATACATCTTTGTCCTGTATAGTCACCATAAGCCAGATACTTGACGGACCCTGGATAGGTACAGTGCTGTTTAGGTATCAGCTCGGTTAGTTAGGTTAAGTGGGTAAATCTTGTTCCCATCCTTTTATACTGGTGAAACTTTGACTGGCTAAATTATACAGTAGAGTCACACCAGTATAGATATTTGGTGCTTCCAGCTTTAAAGTTGTTTTCATAGGTGAAGATAACACTATATAGCACAATTTTTATAACATTTATTAAAATTTTTAGTAACATCATAGTACTGTCCTTCATTGTTGTAACAGTTCTCACTATCAAATTTCACTGTCAGGACCTGCACTGCAACAATACACATTGCCTTCACTTGGCATCCATCGTATACTTTCTTTTAAAGATCTCTTCAGAAACCAATGGGCCCACTAAGCAGTCTTGATAACCACCAGACCGTTCTTCATTCCTTTGGAATTTCATCAAAGAGTGAAGAAATGGACCTTCCTGCTCTTTATTGGATTCCTTAACTACATAACATTCTGTTTAAACAAAGGTACATTGCTGGGTCCGCTAGTTGCTCTACAAAACCGCTTTTAAAGATTTTAACATTCATATTGACATGTAATAATGAGGGCTGTCAGAATTACTGTGAAACATCATATTCCTCCAGTAGGGTCAGTCAGATGTGGATTCTTAAAAACTCAAAAAAAAATTACTACAGTATCTATAATCAAAATCTTTGGCTACATGCAACAGTATAAAAACAGTTGACATCTCCACATTCTACACTACCATACCACATTTGACCCTATTTGAAAGTTCATTAAAAATGTTTCTTGTCTGAAACTACAGAGCCAGTTATAACCAAACTAATGGCACCAATGGTCCTTGGTTCTTTTTCAAAAATATGTCCGATGACGTGAACTGTCAACCCAGATGGCCACCACTGCTGAACATAGTTTAACTTAGGACCCTATGGAAAGATTCAATTAAAAAATCTTTTTATCTGAAACCACTAAGCCAATTGGGACCAGACTTGGTAGCAATGGACTTTGTATAGTCCTCTTTCAGAATTGTGTCCGATGACCAGAAATGTCAACCAAAATGGCTGCCATAGTTGACTTAGTTTAACATAGGATCCTATGGGAAAATTCATTTAAAAATCTTATCTGAGACCATTTGGCCAATTAGGACCAGACTTGGCAGCAATGGTCATTAGATGGTCCCCTTTCAGACATGTAGCCACTGACCTGGCCTGTCAATATACATGGTCACCAAAGCTGAAAACATATAGGACCCTTTGGGAAAATTTAATTTGCAGATCATACATAAACATGCCATTTGGTCAACCACACTTATTAAATGACAGCAATGGTCCTCTCCGAATTGGGTTTGATAACATTGAATTTCAACTAAGATGGCCACCATACTCTAACTTTGTTTAAGATTGTACCTGTGGTAAAACCCACCAAGGTAACTGCTACAGTTAAATTTTTTGTCCTGCTGAAGGTGGACAAGTCTTAATTTCTTATTTGATTTTATGATTTTTTTAAAAATTGTTTTTCTAAGAATATAGTGGGAGTTACTCGAGGCATTTTTGTGGAACTTTTGTCATTGCAGAGATAAAAGGAGTTAAAGGTGCCATAATTAACCATTTTGCAAGATGCCGAAATATTTACTTTTCATCCGATTTTATTGGCGATTTTTATGCCCTGCCAATATAGTACTTTAGTCTCTGCATAGTGTTTATATGTACATATTGAAGATGTGCACCTTCTATTTTAGACAAATTTGACAATTTTTACTATGAATTTTTGCATGTTGAACTTAGCCATTTTTCAGCAATACACGGTATGAACGGTGCATACATTGTGTAATCTGCAACTCCAACTGTATTAAACCAATATTTTTTCAAACTGTGCATAGTTTTTATATAAATATTGAAGATGTGCACCGGCTATTTGGGGGCAATTTGACAAATTTTTACTATGAACTTTTGCATGTTGAACTTAGCCATTTTGCAGTACAATGTAATACATGCTATGAACGGTGCATACTTTGTGTAATCTGGAACTCCGACTATTGAATCAATATTTCTAAAACTTTGCATAGTGTTTATATACATAATAGTATCATGTCCTCAAACTTTTCAGAAGTGATTAAAGTCTTTCAGTATATTAAAGTGTTGAGTTCAGGGTTATAAGATAAAGAAGGGGTATGGTGTATGTATTCATGACACAAAATCCCTATAATTTCCATACCCTGAAAAATATAAAAGCAATCATGACCTGAATAATACTAGGTAAATGGAAGCATCTTTTCATCTAAACCACATACATAATAGAGTAATAATAACTTTGCTCTGACAAACATATGACAGTGACGCATGTCCAGACATGTAATCGGTCTTGTTCATGAAGGAGTTGTGGTATCATCCTGAAACTTTGTACATGGATAGCTTGTGATATGAACAGCAGCATTTTAATGCGAAAGGGATGCTGTGACCGTGAGGTCATGGTCATCGACTTTGAATTTCTTTATAGAATTTCAGTATTAGAATCCAGGTTAAGGTTCAGGTTTAAGTTAGTTTTTCATTAAGGAGTTATGGTATCATCATGAAACTTTGTACATGGATAACTTATGATATGAACAGCAGCATTTTAATGCTAAACTTGCTGTGACCTTGAGGTCATGCATCATCGACTTTCAATTTCTTCATAGAATTTCAATATTAGAATCCAGGTTTAAGGTAGTTTTTGGTAAGATACTAATCAGATTGCAAATCATTGTTATATGCCGGCATCGGCCTCCAGAACCAGAAGTGTGCCCTTTAGGTACTATTAGACTTACGTTCTACTTCATAAAATGTAGTTCCAATGATGGCAGGGCATTTTTGTGTCGCCTGCGTTACTCTGAGGTGACATATAGGGATCACTACCCATCGTCTCGTGTTGTCGTTGTCGTTCTCAGCACAAAATAATTTCTGTCACATTTTTAGCTCACCTGTCCTAATAGGACATGTGAGCTTTTGCCATCACTTGGCATCCATGGTAAGTCCGTTATCCGTCGTAAACTTTTTCAAAGATCTTCTGCTCTGATACCACTGGACCAATTACAGCCATAGTCTGAATGATCCTTAGGGTATCTAGAATCAACTTTATGTTTTATTTTCTAGTCCGTCAAGAAACATTGACACCATGGCTAAAAATAGAACATTCTATTCAACTTCAGTTTTTGGCCTATATTTCAAAAACTAAAGTGTTTAAAGCAAAACTGACAGGGTAAAAATTAATTTTAAGGAAATTTTGCAGTTTTGGGTTGTTATCTTGAATATTATTATAGATAAAGACAAACTGTGAACAACAAAAATGTTCAGGAAAGTAAGATCTGCAAATAGGTCAACATGGTCAAAATCGTCAATTGACTCCTTATAGGAGTTTTTGCCCTTTAAGGACAATTTTTCACAGTTTTTTCGTCATCTTTGTAAACTTTTAAAAATCTTCTCCTCTGAAACTACAGAATCAATTTCAGCCAAACTTAGGCTGAAAGATCCTTGCATATCTAGTATAAATTTTGTGTTTTATTTTCTTGTCCATCGAGAAACATGGCTATGAAATTTTCAGATGAATCGGTCCACTCTTTGTTGGGTTATTGCCCCTGAATTGTTAATTTTAAGGAAATTTTGTGGTTTTAGGTTGTTATCTTGAATATTATTATAGATAAAGACAAACTGTAAACAGCAAAAATTTTCAGCAAAGTATATAAGATCTACAAATAGGTCAACATGACCAAAATCATCAATTGACCCCTTGAAATAAATTAAATGGTAGCTGTACAAGTAAAATGGAGCGTCAAGGGTCACGGTTATTGAAAAATTCCATAGCAACCGATGAAAAAGTCCACAGCAACTGATGGATGGATGAATTATTGTTTAACGTCCAGTGGCAACCAAGTGCATATCAGGACGATCAGCAACTGATGAAAAAGTCCCTAGCAACGATATATATTTGTGTTCAGGACCCTACAATTGACCTGTTAAGTCAAAATTGAAGGTCAAGAGTCAGTGCCATTGAAAAAGTCCATAGCAACCGATGAAAAAGTCCCTAGCAACCATATCTATTTGGGTTCAGGATTTTCTATTTTAGCTGTACAGATCAATATCAAGGAGAAAATTGCAACGGTATACTTTAAATAGGAAAAATAATCATTAATGCAAGATCTACACAAAAGATAACAGGTGAGCGAGTCAGGCTCTTGGGAACTTCTTGTTATATTTAATAAACCTACTGATCCTATTTTTGTTTCAGTAACACCCCAACCAGCAGTGTCTGTTACTGTTGTCATACTAATTACATTCAGTGCAAGATTTGACTGCAATGATAATGGAACTAAGGAATCATTTCAAAATTCTGTCAAAGAACAAGTAATTGCCCAACTGAAGAATCTTGCCGTTATCTACACACTTTTGTGTACTGATAGTTGTAGTAACATAAATGAGTTGAAAATTAGTATTCCTCAAAATGGCTGTCAAAAGAATACCGCTTCCCAGGGTAGAAAGCGTCGTGAAGTTGCATACAATGATCTGACTTTCCGAATCGAGGTACCTGATGTTCCGTAAGTATTTATTTAAGGATGTATTCTTCTGATGTTTCAGTCTCGTTGAAATCTCGTTCGGGAATTATTTCCAAAACATGTGATACAAGTGGAAAATATAAATGAGTTCAAAAAATATTATAATCCAACTAAACTCTGTGAAAAAATTATGTACTTATAATAAGTAGTTTTTGAGCAATAAAATTTTCAAATTTTATAACCAATCTGGTCAGTCGGCAGCCAAAATGTTGAGAAAATGGGTGAGGGGTACAAAGATATGATTTTACCGAAAATATCTACATCCCATATAAATATTTTCTTTTTAAAATTCTTTATATCTATTTTTTCAATCATTTATAACAAAGAAGTTGAAATTATATGCTCTTTGTTCTAAAAAAATGAGAAAAACCCCAAATGTACTAAATTGACTGCATAGTCATTTTGACACGAAAAAACCAACAAAATTTTATAAAGTTTTCTTATATTAACACGTACCTATAGTTTTTGGCCGGGTTGCATAGAGTGCAAATCCGGGTTACAGTATGGTGAATGTCGGGCGGGTGGGGAAAATGGGTACTTATTTTGTGAAATCAACTCCTCCTACAGTTTTTCACCCACATCCTTGAAACTTCATAGAATGTTTCTATATATATTGAAGATGTGCACCTCACTTTATCGAATTATTTCAGGAATTATTTTCCATTTTTCCAAACTTTGGAACTTAGTCGTTTTTAGCTCACCTGGCCCAAAGGGCTAAGTGAGCTTTTCTCATCACTTGGCGTATGAAGTATGAAGTATGAAGGGCTAAGTGAGCTTTTCTCATCACTTGGCGTCCGTCGTCTTCCGGCTTCGTCATTAACATTTTGAACTTCTTCTAGAGAACCACTGAATGGAATGAAACCAAACATGGCATGAATGTTCCTTATGAGGTGCTGACCAAGTGTTGTTACTTTGTAGCCAATCCATCATCCAAGATGGCCGCCAGCGGGGAACTTAGTTTAACATAGGACCCTATGGGAAATGCATACAAATGACTTCTTTTAGAGAACCACTTAATGGAATGAAACTAAATCTGGCATGAATGTTCCATATGAGGTGCTGACCAAGTGTTGTTACTTTGTAGCCGATCCATCATCCGAGATGGCCGCCAGAGGGGGACTTAGTTTAACATTGGACCCTATGGGAAATGCATACAAATGACTTCTTTTAGAGAACCGTTGAATGGAATGAAACCAAACATGGCATGAATGTTCCTTATAAGGTGCTGACCAAGTGTTGTTACTTTGTAGCCGATCCATAATCCAAGATGGCCGCCAGCCGGGGACTTAGTTTAACATAGGACCCTATGGGAAATGCATACAAATGACTTCTTTTAGTGACCCACTTAATGGAATGAAACCAAACATGGCATGAATATTCCTTATGAAGTGCTGACCAAATGTTGTTACTTTGTAGCTGATCCATCATCCAAGATGGCCGCCAGTGGGGAACTTAGTTTAACATAGGACCCTATGGGAAATGCATACAAATGACTTCTTTTAGAGAACCACTAAATGGAATGAAACTAAATCTGGCATGAATGTTCCTTATGAGGTGCTGACCAAGCGTTGTTACTTTGTAGCCGATCCATCATCCAAGATGGCCGCCAGCGGGGGACTAAGTTTAACATTGGACCCTATGGGAAATGCATACAAATGACTTCTTTTAGAGAACCACTGAATGGAATGTAACAAAACATAGCATGAATGTTCCTTATGAAGTGCTGACCAAGTGTTGTTACTTTGTTGCCGATCCATCATCCAAGATGTTTAGAAGTCTATCAGAAAATTGTAAAAAAAATCCTGAATGGTCACAACTTGACCACATATTCAAAAATAATAATGATAAGATGTCTTCAGTAGCTATTGTAAGACTACACTAAGATGACCTGTTTTTAATTTTAAATACTGTGTCAAATTAAACCAATCTTGGTCTCAATCATTATATAATTTTACATAATTTCCAAAATCACATTAGATACAGGTGAGCGACACAGGCTCTTGAGAGCCTCTAGTTTATTGACATCTTCAATAGAGGGTACCTATTTTGTGAAATCAACTCCTCCTACAGTTTTTCACCCACATCCTTGAAACTTCATAGAATGTTTCTATATATATTGAAGATGTGCACCTCACTTTATGGAATTATTTCCCATTTTTCCAAACTTTGGAACTTAATCGTTTTTTATTGACATCTTCAATAGAGGGTGCCTATTTTGTGAAATCAACTCCTCCTACAGTTTTTCACCCACATCCTCGAAACTTCATAGAATGTTTCTATATATATTGAAGATGTGCACCTCACTTTATGGAATTATTTCAGGAATTATTTCCCATTTTTCCAAACTTTGGAACTTAGTCGTTTTTTATTGACATCTTCAATAGAGGGTACCTATTTTGCGAAATCAACTCCTCCTACAGTTTTTCACCCGCATCATTGAAACTTCATGCCAATGTGCAATATGATCTTGTAATCACCTTTGTCACTACTGCAGTAAACACCTAGTAAAGCAACCCGGCCATTTGTGTCTTTGACCCATTTTTTTAAGTTAAATTTATTCAGTTTGGTCCACTTCATCTATAGGGAAAGTATGAAAAAAAGTTTAATACTGGAACTGTGATTTTTTTCATGATAATAGCCCAAAAATGGGTAAAAATTGATGAAAAATGGGAAAATCATCAAAAATTGGGTACTTTCAAATGACCGTAGCAAAAAAAAAAAAGTCCACCACCATATGATTTTTTCTTCATCAATTACTTCCTTACAGTTATATAAACCTCAAAATCAGGTTAACAAAAAAGTTTAATACTAGAAATTTTTGGCTCCTCAGGTATACATCCTTAAGCAAGTGTTCCTAAAGCTAAAGGAATTGTTATATAAACCTTTAAAAATGTTTGGATGAGCTCACAGGATTCAATAGGCATTGGTTGTTGAATAAATTTTCTGGAAATCTGAGCTAAAAAAACTGAAACTTTAAATGTAGTATTCCTTGATGAACCAAAAAGTTATATAAATATGCATATTTCATTTTGCTCAGAGGCTTATTAGAATGAACAGTTCCTAATTTTTAGCTCAATGGCCCGAAGGGCCAAGTGAGCTTTTCTCATCACTTGGAGTCCGTCGTCCGGCATTATTATTTTACATTTTGAACTTCTTCTAGAGAACCACTAAATGGAATGAAACCAAACATGGCATGAATACTCCTTATGCAGTGTTGACCAAGTGTTGTTCTTTTGTAGCCAATCCATCATCCAAGATGGCCGCCAGCGGGGAACTTAGTTTAACATAGGACCCTATGGGAAATGCATACAAATGACTTCTTTTAGAGAACCACTGAATGGAATGAAACTAAATCTGGCATGAATGAACCCTTATAAGGTGCTGACCAAGTGTTGTTACTTTGTAGCCGATCCATCATCCAAGATGGCCGCCAGAGGGGGACTTAGTTTAACATAGGACCCTATGGGAAATGCATACAAATGACTTCTTTTAGAGAACCGTTGAATGGAATGAAACCAAACATGGCATGAATGTTCCTTATGAGGTGCTGACCAAGTGTTGTTACTTTGTAGCCGATCCATAATCCAAGATGGCCGCCAGCGGGGGACTTAGTTTAACATAGAACCTATGGGAAATGCATACAAATGACTTCTTTTAGTGACCCACTTAATGGAATGAAACTAAACATGGCATGAATATTCCTTATGAAGTGTTGACCAAGTGTTGTTCTTTTGTAGCCGATCCATCATCCAAGATGGCCTCCAGCGGGGAACTTAGTTTAACATAGGACCCTATGGGAAATGCATACAAATGACTTCTTTTAGAGAACCACTGAATGGAATGAAACTAAATCTGGCATGAATGTTCCTTATGAGGTGCTGACCAAGCGTTGTTACTTTGTAGCTGATCCATAATCCAAGATGGCCGCCAGCGGGGGACTTAGTTTAACATAGAACCCTATGGGAAATGCATACAAATGACTTCTTTTAGTAACCCACTTAATGGAATGAAACCAAACATGGCATGAATATTCCTTATGAAGTGCTAACCAATTGTTGTTACTTTGTAGCTGATCCATCATCCAAGATGGCCGCCAGCGGGGAACTTAGTTTAACATAGGACCCTATGGGAAATGCATACAAATGACTTCTTTTAGAGAACCACTGAATGGAATGTAACAAACAAAACATAGCATGAATGTTCCTTATGAGGTGCTGACCAAGTGTTGTTACTTTGTTGCCGATCCATCATCCAAGATGTTTAGAAGTCTATCAGAAAATTGTAAAAAAAATTCTGAATGGTCACAACTTGACCACATATTCAAAAATAATAATGATAAGATGTCTTCAGTAGATATTGTAAGACTACACTAAGATGACCTGTTTTTAATTTTAAATACTGTGTCAAATTAAACCAATCTTGGTCTCAATTATTATATAATTTTACACAATTTCCAAAATCACATTAGATACAGGTGAGCGACACAGGCTCTTCAGAGCCTCTAGTTTCTATTTACTCGCTTCCAAATATCTTTTCATCTGAAATTATAAGGTAAAATGAACTAGAAGTAGGTACATTTATCAGACCTGATTTTCCCTTCGATTAAAAGCAGAATTCTGCCTTGGAAGTTCAGATTTTTCCATTACGGTTCCTTTATTATACATTGTAAAATGGCTGCCAAAGTATCATTTCGCTATTTGTACACATTTGTCAAAATCAGGTTTGATTTATGAAACAGCTCTGATTGGCATGCTGATTTTCTATTTTAAAATGGAATTCCCCTTTTTAGCTCACCTGACACAAAGGGTCAAGTGAACTATTCTCATAACTTGGTGTCCATCGTCCGTCATCGTCTGTTAACTTTTACAAAAATCTTTTCCTCTGAAACTGTGACAGTGCCAAATGGATCCAAACTTGGCCACAAACATTATTAGGGTATCTAGTTTCAAAAATATGTCCGATAACCCTGCCTGTCAACCAACATGGCCGACATGGCTAAAAATAGAACATAGGGGTACACTGCAATTTTTGTCTTATATCTGAAAAACTAAAGCATTTAGAGCAAAACTGACATGGATTAAAAATGTTCATCAGATCAAGATCTACCTGCCATTATTAATTTTAAGGAAATTTTGCAGTTTTAGGTTATTATCTTGAATATTATTATAGATAAAGGCAAACTGTAAACAGCAAAAATGTTCAACAAAGTAAGATGTACAAATACATCAACATGACCAAAATCATTGATTGACCCTTTATAGGAGTTTTTGCCCTTTAAAGACAGCATTCAGCGTAAACTTTCCTTTAAAGATCTTCTCTGAAACCACTGGGGCAATTGGGACCAAACTTTGGTGGAATAGTCCTTGTATGGCCCTCTTCAAAAATTTTTTCTGGCATCGCGACTTTCAACCATGGCTGATGTTATTGAAAATCAAAAAAGGGGGGATGAATTTCGAAAATCTTCTGTGAAACAACAAAGCCAATTGGAACCAAACTTGGCAGTAATGGTCCTTAGGAGGTTCTCTTTCAGAATAATGTCAGATGACCCAGACTGTTAACCAATATGGCCGCCACAGCCGAACTTAGTTTAACATAGGGCCCTATGGGAAAATTCATTGAAAAATCTTCTTGTCTGAAACCACTTGACCAATTGGAACCAGACTTTGCAGCAATGGTCATTAGGGGTTCCATTTTCAGAAATGTGTCTGATTTCCTGGACTGTGAACCAAGATGGCAACAGCCAAACTTGCTTTAACATGGGACCCTATAGTAAATTCACTCAAAAATCTTCTCATCTGAAACTACTAAGCCAATTGGAACTAAACTTGGCAGCATTGGTCCTTAGATGGTCCTCTTTCAGAAATACGTGATCACCCGGATTGTCAACTAAGATGGCTGCCACAGCCGAACTTAGTTTAATATAGGACCCTATGGGAAAATTCATTGAAAAATCTTGTCTGAAACCACTTAGCTAGTTGGAACAAGACTTAGCATTAATGGTCCTAAGTAGATGGTTCTCTTTTAGAAATGTGTCCATTGACCTGGACTGTCAATCAGATGGCTGCCACACCCAAACTTAGTTTAACATAGAACCTTATAGAAAAACCAGCCAACTTGACAGCAACACTTAAATTTTTATTCCTGCTCACAAGATGATGAAAATTTAAATCCAGGTGAGCGATACAGGCTCTTGAGAGCCTCTAGTTAACATTGGACACTGGAAGAATTCTGTACATAACTTATCTAGAAGTGCTGGACACTGTAGCACAATTCCTTACAGATCTTATCTAGAAGCGCTTTGTCAGTTGTTTTTACCTAAAATCCAGGTGAGCAATTCAGGCTCCATGGAGCCTCTGGTTTTATGCCCCCATTATGCAAGGCGAAGGGCGCATTAAGTGTTACCCTTGACTGTCTGTCCATTCGATTTGGTTTTTAGCTCACCTGACCTGAAAGGTCAAGTGAGCTTTTCTCATCACTTGGCGTCCTTCGTCGTCGTCGTCTGTTAACTTTTACAAAAATCTTCTCCTCTGAAACTACTGGGCCAAATGTAACCAAACTTGGCCACAATCATCATTGAAGTGAAAAAAAAACTTTCGGGGGGGGGGGGGGGGGGGGGGGGGGGGGGGGGGGTAAATGAAAAATTGTGGGGGGGGACAATTTTTTCTCATTTCAGATCTCAGAAAGTAAAAAGAAAATTTCTTAAATTTTTTTCTGCAAAAAAAAGGGGGGATACATAATTTTTTTTTTTTTGGGGGGGGTTTCAATACACAATAGCATGGTGTATTGCACAAAAGCAAAAAAAGGGGTAAAATTTTATTCTTTCTTTTGGGGGGGGGGGGGTCAATTCGCAACAGCGTATTGTATTGCACAAAAAGTTGAATATAAATTCAAATCATATAACCAATTCTAAGTTCTTTGACTACAGTTATTCTGTGTCAGAAATCTATTATGTGTCAAATATTTAATTACAATCCAAATTCAGACCTGTATCAAGCGCGAATATTGTGTCCATTTTTGCCCCAACTGTTCAGGGTTGGACCTCTGCGGTCATATCCAGCTGCGCTCAGCGAAGCAATTTATTAATGCTTTTCATTACGATTTTAACCTTATTTTACATGATTTCAAAAACCACAGTAGAAACAGGTGAGCGAGACAGGCTCTTGAGAGCCTCTAGTTACACTCTAACATCCAAATTTTATGAAATTTATACACAATGCTTAGAACCACAACACTCAGACATAGTTTGAATTTGGGCAGTGAGTCATTTACAGTTCTAGAGGTTACTGTATGCCCCTTTATAACTTGGAAAATTGAAAATTTATTTGTTTCTCCACTCTAACTTAAGTTTGCCTCATCCAAATTTATGAAACTAGTACACAATGCTTAGAACCACAACACGCAGACAGAGTTCAAATTTGGGCAGTAAGTCATTTACCATTCTAGAGTTACGCCCCTTTATAACTTGGAAAATTGCAAATTTATTCGTTTCTCCACTCTAACTTGCGTTTGCCTCCTCCAAATTTTATGAAACTTATACACAATGCTAAGAACAACAACACGCAGATAGAGTTCGAATTTGGACAGTAAGTCATTTACCATTCTAGAGTTATGCCCCTTTATAACTTTGAAAATTGCAAATATCTAAAATGCTTTAAAAACAATTCTATATTTATGATCGGATGATTTCTAAGAATGATCTAAAAAAAACAGCATAGCCGTTACATTAAAACTTTTTATGAAGCATCTGGGAGAGAGAGAGAGGACCTTTATAAATCTGAATAGCGGGTATTGCATTCTTTTTGAAGAAAAACATATACACTGTTAAGGCCTCTTCATCTCCAAAACTTTCAGCAAATTAAACAGGAAAACTTGATATAGGGCATATTTAGGAAACTAATATGTGTATATTTAAACTTTGTAAAAGTTAAGACATTCACATGACTAGCATAGGTAATTCTGTTAAGTGCTCATAGACCAAACGTTTATGAGACCTGTTGCCATCAATAGTCATCTGTTCTCATTAACCAATATCCAAAGTCTGTAAATTATACTTTTTAATCTTCTCCTTTGAAACCACTTAGCTGAGTGGGACCAAACTTTGGTGGAAGGGTGCCTCGGAGATCCCCATCAAAATTGTATATTGTTGATAGGGAACTTCAACCAATGTGGCCAACATTGCTAAAAAAAGACAATCTTTGAAACTACAAGGCCAATTGAGAGCAAAATTTGTAGGAATGACCTTAGGCAGTACCCTTTCAAAATTATGTCATGGATTCTAAAGCAATTGACCAATGTTTTAAAGTTCAATAAACAGGGTTCGTACTGGTCCTTGAATCCTTGAAAAGTCATAGATTTTCATTTTGTTAAAGGCCTAGAAAATTCATGGAAATCTACAGTTTTGTAGAAAGTCCTTAAATTGTCATAGAAAATCGAAATTTTATATGCATTTTAATTAACTATGTGAAATCTTTGTTTATACTTGTGATCTGCTTATTTTCTATCATTAGGCACAAAAACAGAATGAATATAACAAAGAAAGGAATACAAGGAACCAGTTGTTCAGCCTGGTTTCCTGATTAAAAATAGTTCTACATACCAAATTTATATTCAAAAAAGGAACTAGACTACAGGAATTTAAGACATCGTGGTTTGATATGCCAGGATACTTATATATGTGAAAATCATACATATATACATATTAATAAATAATTTACCACACATTTTGGACCTGAATCTCACGACCTCACCTTTGGGCAACGATATCTCACTCTTACCTCACCTTCGGTGGAAAAAAAATGTTTACAAAAGCCATCCAACTTTAGAATGGTAAATGAATATTTTTACCTGCGTGACCAACGGCGAAATCAGGTCTGGTCCATCTGTTAGAAAGACCTTAGGTAGGCAACTTTCGTCAACGTTTTCTTGGCTTCTGCAGAAGTGAATGATTTTATTTTTTGTCTGCAGCTTCATAATGTTGAGTTGTAGCCTGTTATCAATTTTTGGATCTGTTGTGCAGCCACTTTCTGTTTGTCCATAGTTTAAAATTCAACAATACTCAAAACACTAGAAAGATGTTCGTCAAAGTTTTCTTGGCTTCTACAGAAGGGAATAATTTTATTATACCTCCCGCAAACTTCGTACATAGGTTTCAGTCTGTCTGTCTGTCCAAAATAATATTGTTTACAACTCCTCCTACATTACTTGCATGATTTTCATGAAACTTAATGGAGTGTTAGATCACTATATGGATTAGTGCATATTGTCAGGAATTTATTGTTTGGACAAGAAATGTAAAAGATACGACTGTTTGGATTTAGGCAATTTTTAACAAATCTTTGTTCCATGTGTTGTCCACAACTCCTTCTACATTACTAGCATGATTCTTACGAAACGTAATGGAGTGTTAGATCACTATATAGAGATGTACATATTGTCGGGAATTTCTGTTTGGACATAAGAAATGTAAAAGATACGGCTATTTGGACTTTGGCAATTTTAACAAAACTGTGTTCCATGTGTTGTCCGCAACTCCTCCTATATTACTTGAATGATTCTCATGAAATTTTGTGGAGTGTTAGATCACATTATGGAGATATGCATAATGTCAGGATTTTATGTTTGGGCTAGTACTTTGAAAAATATGATGATTTGAACTTTGTGTAGGCTTCAAAACAGACATGTAACAGAGGGTATTAGTCCCTTTCAGGACAATTCTAGTATTTTGTCTGCAGTTTCATAATGTTGAGTTGTATCTTGTAACCTATTTCTGGATCTGTTGTGCAGCCATTTCCTGTTTGCCAGTAGTTAAAAATTCAACAGTACTCAAAACACTAAAAAAAAATCGCCAAAGTTTTCTTGGTGTCTTCAGAAGGGAATGTTTTTATATTTTGTCTGCAGCTTCATAATTTTGTCATAAGTTGCATAGTGTATACAATTTCTGGATCTGTTGTGCAGCCACTTCCTGTTTGCCGATAGTTAAAAATTCAACAATACTCAAAACGGTAGAAAATATTAGTGAAAGTTTTCTTGGCTTCTACAAAAGGGAATGATTTTATATTTTGTCTGCAGCTTCATAATGTAGAGTTGTAGCTTGTAAGCAATTTTTGGATCTGTCGTGCTGCCACTTCCTGCTTGCTGATAGTTAAATATTAGACAAAACTCAAAACACATCCTGTTTGCCGATCAATGAATTGCATGCTGTGACCCCAGATCCAAACCTGATTTTGGTCTTGTTTCATTTTGGCACAAGTGAAATTATAAAAATGGTGGGGTGAAGGGAATAAAGCTTTCATTTGTGGTACAGGGAGATTGTTGGTGAATAAAATTTACATATTCTTAGAGAAAAATGAATAGGGAATCGATTGATGTATGATTTATCTACTTATAATAGGATATATTACGATTTCGAGTCTAAAAACTGCCGCCCCAAGTCTGGGTCGACAATTTCCATGTTTTCTATAAGGGGTGCACCCTGACGTCCCATGGCCCCAGCAGATCACAAAAAAGGCCGTCAGACGTCAGACTAGAATACTTCTTTTGAAACAGACAAATCTAATAGAAAACATGGAATCCAGAAATTCTGACTTGTACAGGCACACATATGAATGGGGTTAAACTAGTTTTGAAAAGTTCTTAAAAATGTAAAGGATTCACATTTGTTTGATGCTTTTGGTATGGAATTTTAATAAAGATTCTGGAAAAGTCATTGAAAAATGAAGGCAAAAAGGTGCATGAACCGTGAATAAAAAATAATCAGCTAAATACTATTTAAAAATCTTCTCCCCTTAAACTGTGTTAAAAATAATACCAAACTTTATTTGAATATTCTTTACGTGGTCATTTTTCAACTGAAAAGTAGAAAAAAATCAGTAAAATAATATTAAAAAGTCTTCTTTCTTTTTAACTCAGCACCAATTAAGACCTATTTTATTTTTGCCAATAAATTTAAAAACCTGGGGCAATAATATTAAGTTATACAATACAATGTTACTCCATACTTTCAAAATACAACATCTTGATTGCCATTAAATGATGAACATGCAATTAGAAAAATGAACTTAGGAGATACCATCGATAAGCTGTGAATCTTTAAAGATTAATAGGTTCTTATATACATTCTTGGGAAAGACCGGGTGATCTTCCACGAGTGATAGAAATTTTATGTCTTTCCGCGAGTGGAGCTCAGTGGAACGAGCAAAAAGACACAAAAATTTCTATCACAAGTGGAAGATCACCGGGCTTTCCAAACAACACATTTTGTTTCAATCCATTTGAAGGATTCTATTTAATACATTTGAATTAGTTCTCTAATGCTGCTAATTTCAAGTCTTAGCCTTTTCTTGGATACTTGCTTTGTTGATTTAATTGCATCTCATAGTGAATGACAGTCAGTCAAGCAAATTATTGGGAGTTGAGTCAGATCAGCTTTGCCAGAAATAAGCTCTGTATACAGTGATGCAAGGAAAATACCATTGTCAATGGCATCTGCCATTGCTAATGTTTCTGCTGCTAGAGTACTTCTTGCCACTCTTCTAATTCTTTTAGATTGCCAAGTGATAGGCGAGAAAAGTCCATTTTCACCAACAAGCACAATGAAAAGTTCTCCTTGTGTGTCACCATCAGATAAATTACCAATTGAAGAATCATTAAATACCAGAAGTCTAATGTCAATATCATTTCAAAGTTTTCTGAATTTCAGTTTGACAATTTCAGATTTTAGAGATTCTTAATGGTTTTGTTTGCTTCATTTAGAGTCTGAACATTTGCATTCTTTAGTGAAGATGCAAGGTTTGATGCACCAAATATCACATCTGGTCAACTTTGTCTTCCAATCCAGAGTATTTGTCCTATTTTAGATTGTAATAGTTCTCTTTCTTGTTAAAGATGCTTCCTCGTCTGCCATACGGCTTTTATCAATAGGAATAAACTTAAGGTTGATCTGATACTGTTTATCACTTTCTCTTCAAATTCGGTTGAACCTCCCCATAAAAAGTCATCAACATGATAGGCAAGTACACTTTCTATGCCACCCGTTTTGTTTTTCAAAAAAAATACCCTTTGTTGGGTTATTTCCCCTGAATAGTTAATTTGAAGGAAATTTTGCAGTTTTAGGTTATTATCTTGAATATTATTATAGATAAAGACAAATTGTAAACAGCAAAAATGTTCAACAAAGTAAGATCTACAAATAAGTCAACATGACCAAAATCATTGATTGGCCCCTTAGTTTAACATAGGACCCTATGGGAAATTCACTCAAAAATTTTCTTGTCTGAAACCACTAAGCCAATTAGAATTAGACTTGGTAGCAATGGTCCTTAGATGGTCCTCTTTCAGAATTTTATGCGATGACACCTACTGTCAGCCAAGATGGCCGCCACAGCTGAACTTTGTTTAACATAGGGCCCTACGAAAAAATTCATTGAAAAATCTTCTTGTCTGAAACATGTGAAACCACTTGACATATTGGAGCCAGACTTGGCAGCATTGGTCCTTAGGAGGTCCTCTTTCAGAAATGTGTCCAATCACCCGGATTGTCAACCAAGATGGCTGCCACACCAAACTTAGTTAAATATTGGACCCTATAGGAAAATTCATTTAAAAATCTTCTTGTCTGAAACCACTTAGCCAGTTGGAACAAGCAGAAATGGTCCTTATATGGTTCTCTTTTAGAAATATATCCGTTGACCTGGACTGTCAACCAAGATGACTGCTACAGCTGAAATTATAGAATCCTATAGAAAAACCAGCCAAATTGACTGCAACACTTAAATTTTTATGTCTGCTCAAGGTGAAAAGTTAAATCCAGGCCTGTAGTTAAAAATGTGTGTGTTTCCCCTGAAAGCCATTCAACATGGCTGCCATTGCCAGACTTAGTTTAACATTGAGCCTATGGGAATTTTACTTTTTAGCTCACCTGACCCAAAGGGTCAAGTGAGCTTTTCTCATCACTTGGCGTCCGTCGTCCGTCGTCGTCGTCTGTTAACTTTTACAAAAATCTTCTCCTCTGAAACTACTGGGCCAAATTGAACCAAACTTGGCCACAAGCATCATTAGAGTATCTAGTTTAAAAAATGTGTCAGATGACCCCGCCTGTCAACCAACATGGCCGACATGGCTAAAAATAGAACATAGGGGTAAACTGCAGTTTTTGTCTTATATCTCAAAAACTAAAGCAATTAGAGCAAAACTGACATGGGGTAAAAATGTTCATCAGGTCAAGATCTATCTGTCATGAAATTTTCAGACGAATCGGTCAACCCTTTATTGGGTTATTGCCCCTGAATTTTTAATTTTAAGGAAATTTTGCAGTTTTAGGTTATTATCTTGAATATTATTATAGATAAAGACAAATTGTAAACAGCAAAAATGTTCAACAAAGTAAGATCTACAAATAAGTCAACATGACCAAAATCGTTGATTGACCCCTTATAGGAGTTTTTGCCCTTTAAAGACGGCATTCAGCGTAAACTTTGCTTTTAAGATCTTTTCCTCTCAAACCACTGAGCCAATTGAGACCAGACTTTGGTGGAATGGTCCTTGGCTGGCCCCCTTCCAAACTTATGTCTGGCATCCCCGACTTCCATGGCTGCTGTTACTAAAAATAGAAAAAAAAGGGGGGGGGGGGTGAATTTCAAAAACCTTCTTATATGAAACTACAAGGCCAGTTGGAACCAAAGTTGGCAGTAATGGTTTTTAGGAAGTTCTCTTTCAGAAATATGTCCAATGACCCGGACTGTTAACCAAGATGGCCGCCACAGCCGAACTTAGTTTAACATAGGGCCCTATGGGAAAATTCATTGAAAAATATTCTTGCCTTAAACCACTTGACCAATTGGAACCAGACTTGTCAGCAATGGTCCTTAGATGGTCCTCTTAGAGAGGTGTGTCTGATGACCCGGACTGTGAACCAAGATGGCCGCCACAGCTGAACTTAGTTTAACATAGGCCCTATAGGAAAATTCATTGAAAAATTGTGTTGTCTGAAACCACTTGACATATTTGAGCAGGACTTGGCGGCATTGGTCCTTAGGAGGTCCTTTTTCAGAAATGTGTCAAATTTCGTGGACTGTAAACCAAGATGGCCACCACAGCAGAACTTAGTTTAACATAGGACCCTATGGGAAATTCACTCAAAAATCTTCTCGTCTGAAACCACTAAGTCAATTAGAATTAGACTTGGTAGCAATGGGTCCTTAGATGGTCCTCTTTCAGAATTTTTGTGCGACGACCCAGACTGTCAACCAAGATGGCCGCCACAGCAGAACTTAGTTTAACATAGGGCCCTATGGAAAAATTAATTGAAAAATCTTCTTGTCTGAAACCACTTGACATATTGGAGCCAGACTTGGCAGCATTGGTCCTTAGGAGATCCTCTTTCAGAAATATGTCCGATCACGTGGATTGTCAACCAAGATGGCTGCCACACCAAACTTTGTTAAATATTGGACCCTATAGAAAAATTCAGTTAAAAATCTTCTTGTCTGAAACCGCTTAGCCAGTTGGAACAAGACTTAGCAGAAATGGTCCTTAATGGTTCTCTTTTAGAAATGTATCCGTTGACCTGGACTAAACCAAGATGGCTGCCACAGCTGAAATTAGTTTAACACAGAATCCTATAGAAAAACCAGCCAAATTGACTGCAACACTTAAATTTTTAGGTCTGCTCAAGGTGAAAAGTTAAATCCAGGTGAGCGATACAGGCTCTTGAGAGCTTCTAGTTTGTCAACTCCTCTGAAACCACTGAATCAATTTAAACCAAACTGTAGTGGAATAATCTGTGTATGGTCCCCTTTAAAATATGTGTTCGGTTTTCCGCGGCGCCATCCAATATGGCTGCCATGGTTGGACATAGTTTAACATTGTACCCTTATGGGAATTTTAACTTTTTCGTTATCTTCTCTGGGACCACTGGGCCAATTTGAACTAAACTTTGGTGGAATGGTCCTTGGGTGGCCCCTTTCCAAAAATATGTCTGGCATTGCCAAAAATAACTGACATAGCTGCTGTTACTAAAAATAGAAAAAAGTGGGGATTCATTTTAAAAATCTTCTTTTATGAAACTACAAGGCCAATTGGAACCAAACTTGGCAGTAATGGTCCTTAGGAGGTTCTCTTTCAGAATAATTCAGATGACCCAGACTGTTAACCAATATGGCCGCCACAGCCGAACTTAGTTTAACATAGGGCCCTATTTGAAAATTCATTGAAAAATCTTGAAACCACTAAGCCAATTACAAGTAGATTTGGTAGCAATGGTTCTTATATGGTCCTCTTTCAGAAATGTGTCCTAAAAGGACATGTGAGCTTTTGCCATCACTTGTTGTCCGTTGTAAACTTTTTCAAAGATCTTCTCCTCTGAAACCACTCAACCAATTAAAGCCATACTTAGTCTGAGTGATCCTTTGGGTATCTAGATTAAACTTTGTGTTTTATTTTCTTGTCCAGGGAGAAACATGGCCGCCTTGGCTAAAAATAGAACATGGGGGTAAAATTCAGTTTTTGGCTTATATCTCAAAAACCAAAGCTTTTGTTCAACATGTCAAGATCTACCAGCCATGAAATTTTCAGATGAATCGGGCAACCCTTTGTTGGGTTATTACCCCTGAATTGTTAATTTTAAGGAAATTCTGCAGTTTTAGGTTGTTATTTTGAATATTATTATAGATAAAGACAAACTGTAAACAACAAAAATGTTCAGCAAAGTAAGATCTACAAATAAGTCAACATGACCAAAATCATCAATTGACCCCTTATAGGAGTTTTTGCCGTTGAAAGATTATTTACATATAAACAGAAAATAATGGTCTGACATTGTCACAAATGTTTAGGGCGTTACTTGAAATAGAATAAATGGTAGCTTATTAATACAAGTAAAATGGAGCATCAAGGGTCAAGGTCATTGACAAATTCCATAGCAACCGATGAAAAAGTCCCTAGAAACCATAGATATTTGGGTTCAGAACCCTACAATTTACCTGTTCAAGTCAAAATGGAAGGTCAAGAATCAATGCCATTGAAAAAGTCCATAGCAACTGGTGAAAAAGTCCCTAGCAACCATATCTATTTGGGTTCAGGATTCTATATTTTAGCAGCAATGGTCCTTAGGAGGTCCTCTTTCAGAAATATGTCCGATTTTGTGGACTGTGAACCAAGATGGCCGCCACAGCCGAACTTAGTTTAACATAGGACCCTATGAGAAATTCACTCAAAAGTCTTCTTGTCTGAAACTACTAAGCCAATTAGAACTAGACTTGGTAGCAATGGTCCTTAGATTGTCCT
Organism: Mytilisepta virgata; assembly: GCA_028015205.1. Taxonomy (NCBI): domain Eukaryota; kingdom Metazoa; phylum Mollusca; class Bivalvia; order Mytilida; family Mytilidae; genus Mytilisepta; species Mytilisepta virgata. The sequence continues at coordinate 78,100,444 of CM051521.1, forward strand.
CTTTCAGAATTGTGACCGATGATCCAGACTGTGAAGCAAGATGCCGCCATAGCTGAACTTGGTTTAACATAGAGCCCTATGGGAAAATTCATTGAAAAATCTTCTTGTCTGAAACCACTTGACATATTGGAACCAGACTTGGCAGCAGTGGTTCTTAGGAGGACGGCTTTCAGAAATATGTCGGATTTCGTGGACTGTGAACCAAGATGGCCGCGACAGCCAAACTTAGTTTAACTCAGGACCCTATGGGAAATTCACTTAAAAATGTTTTCGTCTGAAACTACTGAGCCCATTGGAACTAAAGTTGGCAGGATTGGTCCTTAGATGGTCCTCTTTCAGAATGATGTCAGATCACCTGGATTGTCAACCAAAATTGCCGCCACAGCCGAACTTAGTTAAATATAAGATCCTATGGGAAAGTTCATTTAAAAATCTTCTTGTCTGAAACCAATTAGCCAGTTAGAACAAGACTTTAGCTGTAATGGTCCTTAAATGGTTCTCTTTTTAAAATCTGTCCATTGACCTGGACTGTCAACCAAGATGGCTGCCACAGCTGAACTTAGTTTAACATAGGACCCTATAGAAAAACCAGCCAAATTTTCTGCAACACTTAATTTTTTAATCCTGCTCAAGGGGAAAAGTTAAATCCAGGTGAGCGATACAGGCTCTTGAGAGCCTCTAGTTAAATAACTTAGCCAAGTGGTTATAGTTTGCATGTCCAAACTGTCTATAAAGTTTTAACAATGTCTTATGTTTTTCTTTTGAGCTCAGTTCTTCTATGACATGACGTACATTTTCTTCTGAACATAATTCAGACCCTGTTTCAACAATGATCACACAATAGCCGTGTCTATATAAATTTACTCTCTGTTTTTCGAACCCAACTTCTCGAATTCTCAAACTTATTTTCTGGTCCAAATAACACTAACAGTAATATAACAGCCATGTGAGCTATTGTCATCACTTGGCATCTGGCGGCATCTGTCGTCGTTGTCGTAAACTTTTCTTTAAAGATCTTCTCCTCTCAAACCACTTAGCCAATTGGAACAGAACTTGGCAGCATTGGTCCTTAGTTGGTCCTCTTTCAGAATTATATCCGATGACCCCACCCATCATCCAAGATGGCCGCCAGAGCCGAACTTAGTTTACATAGGACCCTATTGGAAATTTACTAAAAGAATTTCTTGTCTGAAACCACTTTGCCATTTGAAACAAAACTTTGCAATAATGGTCCTTAGGTGGTCCTCTTTCAGAATTCCATCCAATGACCCCGCCTGTCATCCAAATGGCCACCAGAGCCAAACTTAGTATAACATAGGACCCTATAGGAAATTTACTTAAAGATCTTCTTGTCTGAAACAACTTGGCCAATTGGAACAAAACTTGGCAGCAATGGTCCCTAGGATTTTATCCGATGACCGCACCTGTCATCCAAGATGACTGCCAGAGCCAAACTTAGTTTGACATAGGACCCTATAGGAAATTTACTTGTCTGAAAGCACTTGGCCAATTGGAACAAAACTAAGCAGCAATGGTCTTTAGGTGGTCCTCTTACAGACATAGTCCAGGTGAGCGATACAGGCTCCTGGGAGCCTCTAGTTTTAATTGGTATATGTGACAAATAAAACCAGAGGTCAGATCAATAATTGACAAGAAGGTGATTGCTTTTAAATTATAGATAATAGTTATAATCACCTTTATGTTTGTTGGTGATTTAGCCTTATTATTTCCACATTAGGTTGTTGTTTCAACGATCAGATAGACAAAAGGATCTAAATTAAATTTTAAAATAGCTGGTTCGGAATGGGAATATTTTCCGGACTTCGATGGCTCAAACTAATTTTACAGCCCCCTTCGAGTTAGAGAAATTGAGATTCTACTGTATTTAAATTGACTCTACTACAGAATATTTATAAAGTCCAGTACTGTCTAATTGCCGGCCTGATTAATGTGTTTATCTTTTCAGATCCTCAGTGATGAATATTCAAAGTAACGAGACAAGACCATCAGAAAGTATATTGCAAGAAGATTTACATACAAACATAGAAAAGTACAACCCACTGGTAAGAACAAAAAGCTTGAAACAGAAACAGAAATAGAAATGTCAAGGGAGGATTTAACCAGTGCTATATGTCATTTGAGAAAAATATATATAATATAATCCAAAGGTCCTTGTGAGCTATTGCCATCACTTAGTGTTCGTTGTTGTCTACTGTTTGTGTTTGCCAATCTGTAAATGTTTTAGCTCACCTGACACAAAGAGTCAAGTGAGCTTTTCTCATCACTTGAAGTTCGTCATCCGTTAACTTTTACAAAAATCTTCTCCTCTAAAACTACTGGGCCAAATGGAACCAAACTAGTATCCTTAGGGTATTTACTTTAACAAATGTGTCCGATGACGACGCCTGCCAACCAACATGGCCGACATGGCTAAAAATAAAACATAGGGGTAAACTGCAGTTTTTGTCTTATATCTCAAAAACTAAAGCAAATTAGAGCAAAACTGACATGGGGTAATAATGTTCATCAGGTCAAGTTCTACCTGCCATGAAATTTTCAGATGAATCGGTCAAGCCTTTGTTGGGCTATTGCTCCTGAATTATTAATTTTAAGGAAATTTTGCAGCTTTAGGTATTATCTTGAATATTGTTATAGATAAAGACAAACTGTAAAGAGCAAAAATGTTCAGCAAAGTAAGGTATACAAGTAAGTCAACATGACCAAAATCATTGATTGACCCCTTATAGGAGTTTTTGCCCTTTAAATACGTCATTCAGCGTAAAGTTTCCTTTAAAGATCTTTTCCTCTGAAACCACTGGGTCAATTGGGTCCAAACCTTGGTGGAATTGTCCTTGGGTAGCCCCTTTCCAAAAGTATGTCTGGCATCCCCAACTTCCAGACAACATGGCTGCTGTTACTAAAAATAGAAAAAAGGGGGGGATGAATTTCAAATATCTTCTACGAAACTACAAGGCAAATTTGACCTTGGTCAAATTATGACTAAAATTATAGTATTTTCTTTTCCTGGTTGTAACTTTTTTGTCTTTTGACCTAGGCTTATCCCCTTTGATATTTTGGTGTATCACCGTGAAGTGGTATGTCGCATACCATAATGACCTCCATTTGACATTGACCTTTGGCCATAAGGTAAAATGACCAAAATTATACTATTTTCTTGCTCCTTTGGTATGTTGCTGTATCACCATGAGGTGGTGTGTCGCGTACCATTATGACCTTCATTTGACCTTGACCATTGACCTCAAGGTCAAATTATAGTATTTCCTTGTCCTGGTTTTAACTTTTTGTCTTTTGACCTAGGCTGATACCATTTGGTATGTAGGTGTATTACCAGGAGGGTGCATCGCGTACCATTATGACCTTCTTTTGACCTTGACCTTTGACCTCAAGGTTAAATTATTTTTATCCTAGAGGTAGACAAGATTGATCTAGAATAAAGTGAAGGGGAGACATATGTTCTGGTTTACAAAAACAGTTCCACTTAGTTTGGAATATGGAACTGAAAGTTCGCTCAGTAATTGCCCTGCCAATGTAAATTGTGCCAAAGGTTTCGGAATTTGAAAGTGCCCCTAGGGGCCAGGCTACAAAGGGAGCCTAAGGGTATGTTATTCCTTTGTAATGCAACTCCTCTCAGGTTATTTGGAATACGGAACTGAAAGTTGGCTCAGTAGTTGCCCTGCCAATGGTTTCAGAATTTGAATAGCACCCCTGGGTGCCTTGCTACACAGGCAGCCTAAGAGTATATTATTCCTTTGACGCAAAACTCCTCTTACGTTATTTGGAATATGGAACTGAAAGTTGGGTCAGTGATTGCCCTGCGAATGTAGATTGTGCCAAATGTTTCAGAATTTGATTAGCGTCCCTATATGGCCGGGCTACACAGGTGGCCTAAGGGTACATTATTCCTTTGTCATGCAACTCCTCTCGTGTTATTTGGAATACGGAACTGAAAGTTGGCTTAGTAATTCTATCACTAATATAGAATGTGCTAAAGGTTTCGAAATTTTTTTATAGATATTTTTTTATCATATTAGCTTGAAGACTTATCAGGATCATTTGGATTTCAAAAATACATGTATGTGATTCCAATTTACATTAATTTCCTGATAGACTCAGACTATTTTATTTGTGATTTCTACTTAGGAACCATATATATTTGGAATCACTATAGCAACAGCACTAGTTTGGATTGTATGAATTTCAAAAATATGAGATTCCAATTTCAATAAATTTCGTGAAAGTGTCCAAGACTGTTATTTTTGGAATTTTACTTAGCAACTATAGATTTTTAGCTCACCTGTCCTAAAAGGACATGTGAGCTTTTGCCTTCACTTGGCATCTGTTGTCCGTCTGTTGTAAACTTTTTCAAAGATCTTCTCCTCTGAAACCACTGAACCAATTACAGCCATACTTAGTCTGAATGATCCTTAGGGTATCTAGAATAAATTTTGTGTTTTATTTTTTTGTCTGTCGAGAAATATGGCTGCCATGGCTAAAAATAGAACTTAGGGGGTAAACTGCAGTTTTTGCATGGTGTCAAGTGGTCCTATATTCCTATATTTTTCCTATATTTCCAGGCAATTCCTATATCTCCTATATTTCACTGAAAATTCCTATATTTTCAACCTTTTTCCTATATTTTGAAAAAAGTTTGGAAAAAAAATATAAGAAAAAGTATTAATAATGGCATGAATCACATTATATTAGTGGAATGATTTACATTATATATGTAGGCTGTAGTTGGTTTTAGTGCTTATACTTATTGATCATAGTATTAAGCTAACCTTATGCAGCAAAATTATTTGTTGTTTTTATTAACGTAGGATTTTTTCTGTAATTAATTAATATTTTGCATCCCAGTGAATCTCTCACAGAACACAGGTTACTTGACTGCAGAGCATTTGTACTATTTTTACATTATTTTTTTAAATACAGAACTTCTTAATAACATTATTAAATGTTTTCGTATTATTGTTTTGTATTTCAACTGACCCTGACTGAGCATTGCTGATGATTATTTGTTAGATGAAATATCCATGAACTATGCATCCAAATTGTAATCTTAAGATTGTTTCTAAGTAGGCTCAAAATGTAAATGAAATCTTAAATAATAAACTATACACAGATTTATTTTTTCCCTTTTTGTCCCCCGCCGCAACGCGATGCGGGGGATATGGTAATGCCGGGCGTCCGTCCGTCCACCTTGTAAGCGCTCTAGCAAATTTATTTCTTGACCGATTTGGATAATATTTATACAGTAGCTTTAACTCAATGATACCTCAAGGGAGTTCGAAGATGAGTCATGTCGAAATATTTTTGTAGGAGTTATGCCCCTTAATAACTTAGAAAATTGACAAAATTTTCATGTAAGCGCTCTAGCAAATTTATTTCTTGACCGATTTGGATAATATTTATACAGTAGCTTTAACTCAATGATACCTCAAGGGAGTTCGAAGATGAGTCATGTCGAAATATTTTTGTGATTTAGTATTATCTTGTTCAAGTTCGAATTTCAGTGCTGTACCATTATTTTGATGTTGGAGTGATTGCCACATGGCGGGGGACATTGGAACGCTGTTCTTGTTTACCTTGAAATTACTAAAAAAAATAGTCAAACAATATTGGTATGAGTGCTCTGCAGTTGAGACTGATGGGAGGTACAATATATTGTAATTGAATTCATTGTTTCAGATTCATTTGAATTATTAAGTTTAAAATGCCAAAATCGAAGACTAAGTTTCAGCAAAAGTGGTTTCATTTACAATTTAGATTGTAACATTTAGTTTAGAACATTTTTTTTATAACAATTGTGTCATTAACTTTTATTTTAAGTAAAAGGGAGGTGAGGTATGGCTGTAGGGGAGGTGGAGGCCATGAATTAAGAGTGAAATTTGGTAGCAATTGTCCTGTATTTACCCTATATTTTCAACTTGAAAAATCCTATTTTCCTATATAGTTTTGGTCCAAAATGGCTTGACACCCCGATTTTGGCTTACTGTGGATTCATTTATTTTCGTGGATAGCGGAAAAAAAGGCATTTCGTGTTATACGTAAATTCATGGATTGCTGGCTTAGAAAAAATTTTAAAAAGTTGTTGAAATACAAATGTACTTAAATTCGTGGCTTGGTACATCAGATATGAAAATACTGCGACAAAACATGCCGATCAGACTTTGATATTGTACAGTAAAGTACTGATTTTTAGTGCTTATTAAACAAAAGTCTAACAGATATTGACAAAATTCCAATCACTTGTCACAAAATACCTCGGGACATATACATGCATATTTTTAATCTGATTACGATCTTAATTTCTGCTTTATTATCTTTTGACAAAATGCTTTTACTGTTATTTAGGAGAAAGTTTGTATTGTTTAGGATTTTCTTGAATTTTTGAATAAAAAAAAAGAATTGAATTCCGCGACAATTTACACAGTCGAAATATATTTAAAGAAAACTGTTTGAGCGTTTATACGTTACCAGAGACAAAAATTACATGAAACACTGCTGAACGGATGCTTTATTACAATTTTGGTGTTTTTTGCATCGCTGTCATCTAAAATTAATTTATCTAAAAATGTGTTTTATATAGGATATACAAAAATGATATACCTACATAGGTATAATAACATCTTTTAAGTAGATGTTTTTACAAATGATTAATATGAAAAAAATAAAGAATCCATATATAGTTTGATATAATTAGAGCATTTATGTTTTTATTTATTTTCCTATTTTCCAGCCAGAAGTTTTGACACCAGTTGATGCAAAGGTTCAGGAAACAAAGATATCTTGTCCAGATGGATCGGTGGTAAATGCGCAGGGTTCTTGTGGTAGGTTGTACTGACTATACACACATGTAATTATATAATTGAATTCATAAGTATATACAATGTACTTTTAATGAGAAATATGCTTGTATTGGACAGGCCTAATTATCTTTAGCATGCATAACAATTGATAATGTTCAATTTTATTAGCTCACCTGGCCAAAGGCCATGTGAGCTATTGCCATCACTTAGCGTCCGTCGTCGTCGTTAACAATTTTTAACCGGATTTTCATAGGAAAATATCGGTTATAAATTTGGTGATGTACAGCGGGCGGGCGGGCGGGCGGCTGCCAAACAGTGTCCGTGCAATAACTTATCAACTGTTCAACCAAAGCTTTTCAAATTTTAATATGTTGTTACTGATGACAAAATGGAGGTCAAGTTAGATATTGACGATTTTCACTTTCATCGTTCAAGAGTTATGGTTCTTGAAAGATTGAAAAATGGCTTTTCCAGTGGTGTCCGTGTGATAACTTATGAACTGTTCAACCAAAGCTTTTCAAATTTTAATATGTTGTTACTGATGACAAAATGGAGGTCAAGTTTGATATTGACGATTTTCACTTTCACCCTTCAGGAGTTATGGTTCTTGAAAGATTGAAAAATGGCTTTTCCAGTGGTGTCCTTGTGATAACTTATGAAGTGTTCAACCAAAGCTTTTCAAGTTTTAATATGTTGTTACTGATGACAAAATGGAGGTCAAGTTCGATATTGACGATTTCCACTTCCACCGTTCCGATATTGACGATTTTCACTTTCACCGTTCAGGAGTATATGGTTCTAAAAAATTGAAAAAAGGCAGTTCAAGTTGTCGTTTCCATGCAAAGGTCATTTGTTGTTGTCAAGTTATTACTTTTCTTGTGGCACATTCGTGGCCCTTCATACAGCAGAAAATGAGATATTCAGCAGTTCCGTCCGATGACTTAAGAAGTATTCTTTGGATTCATATAAAATAAGGTTATAATGTCATTGGCGTATTTCTTTCATTATTGACTTCATGATTTCTGCCTACCAACCCCTGCTTAACAAATGTGTGTGTACTTATATACTCTCAAAAATTCCAATATTTGTCACTTACTATAAATAGGAGGTCAAGATTGTTTTTTGTCTTTCCATTTCTGAACCCTACAAAACCCTACAAAAATTCATTTATATTTCTTTACTTCATCTTGTTTAGGAATCCAGATTTGCAAACATCATTTCCATGCAGGAAAATCCGGTTTGCTGTCATTCGACAGCCTCTTGTTCAAAACTCTTCTCTTCTGAAACTACTTGACCAATTGAAACCACACATGGTATGAATGTTTTTTGGGGTATCCTGCATAGAAGTGATGTGGGGATTTTTGATCCGTCGAAAAACATGGCCGCTGTTACTAAAAATAGAACATAGGGGTCAGACAATAGTTTTTCGCAAACATCTCAAAAATCATTAGGTTACGGCAAATTCTGGCAGGTTGAAAGTGTTTAGCATGATGAGAGCTACCTGTGTGCTGATTTTCATGAAAATCTGTCAACTGATGTTAGAGTTATTGCCCTTGTTTGACATTTTTGGCTTTTTTTTATGTTATTATTTCAAAAATCTTCTCTGAAACTACTACTCAAAATCAAATGAAACTTTGTAAGATTGTTCCTTAGGGTATCCTACAAAAAGTTAATGCTTGGATTTTTGATTGGTCGAAAAACATGTCCTGAATTATAGAAAGAAAATGAAGATGAAAGCTACTTTCAAGGTAAACATGGAAAACCAGTTGAATGGTGATGATGAAAGTTTGTTTTGGATGGCCATTTTTAAAATGGCTGCCATTTTCCCGCCATTTTTTACACTTGCTCAGATTTCAACAATATTTGGTTTTTAAAGTAAACATGGTATCCTTAGTGAATGGTGATGATGAGATTTTTTGTATGGAGCATCTATGGAAGGTCCTTTAGGAAATTTGCATAAATCTTCCCGGTCCGTGAAACAAAAAGGCCATCATGAGCATTTACATGTTCTGATTGGTCGAAATTTAAAAGTTCTTCTCCTCTGAAACCGTAAAGCCAAACTGATTTTTGGTATGGATGATCTATGGAAGGTCCTTTACAGAGTTTGCATAACAAAATGGCCGCCATGAGCATTTACATGTTCTGACTGGTTGAAATGTAAAACTTCTTCTCCTTACAAACCGTTAAACCAAATGAACTGATTTTTGATATAGAAAATCTATGGAAGGTCCTTTACAAAATTTGCATAAATCAGCCAGTGGTCCGTGAAACAAAATGGCTGCCATGAGCATTTACATGTTCTGATTGGTCAAAATTTTAAACTTCTTCTCCTCTGAAACCTTAAAGCCAAATGAACTGATTTTTGGTATGGAGCATCTATGGAAGGTCCTTTAGGAAGTTTGCATAAATCTTCCTGGTCCGTGAAACAAAATGGCCATCATGAGAATTTACATGTTCTGATTGGTCGAAATTTAAAAGTTCTTCTCCTTTGAAACCGTAAAGCCAAATGAACTGATTTTTGGTATGGAGCATTTATGAAAGGTACTTTACAAACTTTGCATAAATCTTTCTAGTCCGTGAAACAAAATTGCCACCAGAAACCTTTATATGTTCTGATCGGTCAAAATTTAAAACTTCTCCTCTGAAACCGTTTGGCCAATGAACTTATACTTGGTATGAAGCATTTATAGAAGATCATTTACAAAGTTTCCTGAAATCAATCTAGTCTGTCAAATCAAAAGTTTGTGACTGCCAGGTGAGCGATACAGACTCAGCCCACTGAGCCTCTTGTCATTATTATATTTTATAAAAAAAAATCCAAGTATGTGGTTTGCTGTTTTATTATTTCCTTAGTTTGTTTAATTCTAGTTAATTACATACAGTATATAGCTTAAAAATCTGCTCTGAACTAATTTCCAATCTTTTTCATAGCAATATTAGTTTGGAGCATATTTTTCAACCATAATTGTATATATACTCTTCCGGAGGACCTGAGTCTACCCCCGGTTTTTTGGTGGGGTCCATGTTGTTCATACCTTTTTAGTTTTTAATTGTAGTGCATGCATTGTTTTGGTCTTGTCTTCGTTGTTCTCCGGAGTTTGTCAGTTGTTACGATTTTTCTCTCCTTCAAATATTCCTTTGGTATTTCTTGACATTACATATATCTGAATGGGGTTATACACACACATCAAATGGGAACTATTTCATTGAATCGCATTTGCCAGATTTTGAAATTACTTCAAAAAGTGTAAAAACTGACAATAACTAGGTTATTGGCATGTTGGACATTAAACTACTCGTTTCATCATTATCCTAGGGGAAACTTATTCAGCAAACATTCAAGTTCTGCCTGATCGATTATAAAAAGGTTCACCTGTTCACTGTAAACTGTCCACCAAACTATTATTCCAACATAATCATTAACATCATCATTAATTTAGATTATTAATTTGGCTACACATTGACAACAAATGTATGACCCTTTGTACACAAAACATATTGTGATGTCTTCAGTTTCTGCTGATTGTACATAGTAGAAAACAATGCTTTTCATATGTTGGCCTGGTTGTTCAATTCGTTTAATCAAGGGTTAAATTAAACAACAGGTTAAAACATAGTGAATTTCAATATAATTTAACCCTTGGTTTAAATTTAATATTAGGTAAAATAAGTTGATAAACTTGGACCTGGTCAACAACAGGTGGAGATTTTGATTAGGAATTATTTCATAATTTGCAAAAGGGAAAAAGGAAATTTATCAAATTATTCTGACTACCGTTAACATAGATAATTTATATTTTTGACACCATGTACACTTTTTTCTTACAGAACCCTGTCCAGCAGGAACCAAGCATAATAAAGGTTCTTCACAGTGTAATGACTGTCCAATGAACACATACCAAGACCAAACAGGACAGATGAGTTGTAAATCATGTCCTGGACCTGTCAAAATATACACAGTGGCTGAAAGATCTACTAGTTCTTCACAGTGTGTTTGTAAGTATCTGTCACATATTGTTTGTATTATGAAAGTAGTTTATTTTTCTCGCTGTCCTGAGACTTGAAATTAAAACAAATTATAAAAAATTATTTTTTTTTACAAAAATTGGAGTTGGAATTGTTACATAATTGCACATCTTCCAGAAGGCTTTTGACCAGAATTTTATAAAAAATAACATGCACCTTGAAATATATGACATTTTTAATTGTTTATTGTTTTTTACCTAAGACATTTCAACCAATTCTGTTGAAAATGTGTTTGTGTAAGCGGTTCATTCAACCTATGCCTACATTTTGAAAAAATATATAAAAAGGTAAAAAAAGTTTGTAGGCATAGGTTGAATATTGTATAAACATAAATGTCTTGTGTAAACATTGTCTAATTAAGAAGATAATTGGTTAAGTCAGATATTTGGGTATTTTTGTATCTCAACTTTTTTTTTGTTTTATATAGAAATTGCACCATTGTTAGATATGTAGCAGTTTATGTGTGTAGTTTTATGTCATATCCTTTCGATATATATAGATTAAATGAAATAAAAATAAACTAGAATATAAATTTGATTACTTTAATATCATAATATTTGATTCAATAATATGCATAGCAATAACAATAAGAACAAAGCAAATGCCTCATTAAATATATAAAATATGTGATTGAAATATAACTAATTTTAAGATAGGCTTGGTATATTCACTTTAAGCTTCATGCCATAAATGAATAGCTTTCAGTGTGCTGTATTGAAATATTATATATATATATATTTATTATTTTTAACCTTCCAACACTTTTGAACATTTTTAACCAATAACAGTCCCCACATATTCAATTTGTATTTACTTGTCCTTATATTATCATTTAGGCTTTCAAAATTCTTATATCGAACACTTTTATTTATTTTATTTGTAACTCACATTTATAAAATAAATATTAAATCAAATTCATACATATTATAAAAATTTGGGTTTAAAACAGTTGTATTTACCTGTAATTTACCTGTAATTATGACTTAATTGTTATATAATCACCTATTGTATTTTGTTTGTAGGCATTCCTTGAATATGATTTTTCAAAATGTTGGCATAGGTTGAAGACACCGTGTAGGTTTGTAAGCAAAGTCAGGCCTGGCTGATACTGACAACAAAAAATCAGCAAATGTTTTGACATATAAAAAAAAGAAGAACAAGTTTACAAAACAATAGATAAAAGGGTGATGATTGTTTTTTATGTCCTCCTCTGTCATGTCTGTTGATTTTGTGTTTTTTAAAATTTATTTTCTTTTTGCCATTTAATTGATTATTTGAAATTGATGTTTAAGTAAGGATAATTATCTGGTTTATTCATCTAAGTAACTAATTCTTAAAGTTGGATTTAAAAATTAAGGAAACACACATTAAAAAAATTGTTTTTTTTTCACTTTACTTTGGAAAATGTTTTCTTTTTAATTTTGATAAAATAAAGAGGAAAAAAAAAACAGTTAAAGATATATTTGTTGAAAAAGAATACATGTGTTTTTATAATTAAAGATAGTAATGGTACTCATTTTACATATGATATTTGAAGGATTTAAAACATTATATTTGTTTGAAACATTCTAGGCCAAATTTCCTATATTAACATCTGTTAAAATCACTTTATATGTAAATATGATCTGTATACACACATGTATATTTACCTGCATGACATAAACCATTTATAAATTTCACATGCAAACCACATTTCTTGCAATACAATGTACCACAAACAATACAAGAGCCATAATATATTACTGTTACTGATTTGCTAATTCTGTATTGGCCCTTGTATTGATTCAAGGTTAGCTGTATTGGTCCTCAGGCCCTTGGGGCCAAGGGTCAATACAGCTGACCGAGAATCAATACAGAATCAGCAAGTTCGTAACACTTTTATTAAATATTATTAACTAATGACTTAAAATACTGTATAAATGGACAATTTAAATAGACAGGAAGTTCTTGAAAGCTGGCATTTGTACAGGGCCGATGCCCTGTATAAAAATTAATACAGGGCATCAGCCATGTACAAATGCTGTATAAACTTGTATAAACTTCTGGTTTCTGATCTCTATAGAAAAATAGATATATGTTTTGTTACCATTGGAAAAAATAACCTGAACAACAATATACATGTATTTGCGTATAGTTATAACCACAATAATTTTTTTTTAATTAACTGTAATTTCAGGTCATTGTTTAATAAAGGTGTCATATAAAGCCTGTATTATGTCCTCGTGCAGTTGTGTTGGGCCTTGATAAACAGCATAAGCTCTCTGCTTTGCCTCGGGCCGATACAGCTGACCTCGACCCAATACAACTGATTCAGACATAATACAGTCTTTATATGAAAATATAAATTTAATAACACTGTAATCTAAACAGTCCATACTGAGCTGGTCCATATGGAATTTGATATTGCCATGTTTCCAAATTACAGGTCCGTATGGAATTCCATATTGCCCTTTTTCCAAAGTGCCAGTCCTTATGGAATTCCATATTGCCCTGTTTCCATATTGACTTTAAAATCTATCTTAAATAATTAACTGGATAAATTTTCATATAAATACCGGCATTTATAAAGACCAGGGCAATGTTAAAATATCTGTCGTGCCAAATTTGCCATATGAAGGCTTTTTTTGTCATATTATTTAATAAAAGAACTTACAACATGTTTGTGATTGCATGAAAAACTGAGTTGCCATACTAAAATTCTTAAAAAAAAGAATCATTATCTTGTAATTCCAATTTCAAGAAATTGTAGGAGACTTTACCTAAATAATAGATAAAATGATAGGAACTTTGTTGATGGTGTCATCATGATTTTGATTGCATGGTAACATCAACTAATAGACTTTTCATACAATGTTCCACTAATAATTTTCACATTGTCAAATGAAGAAGAAGACAAAATGTGGATCTATTGTTGAAACAGAAATTTTATAATATAAAACAATAAAATAACACAGTTTTACAAATTGCAAAAAGAAGCAAATATTCCACTTTTTCTTGAAGCCAAACTTATTACATGTATATTGTCATCATTAGATTTTTATTTAAACAATTCTGAATTTGTTTAATTCAGAAATATTTGTATTCTTAAAATAATAAATAGTTTTATATTACTTTGTATAACAGCAATATGTGTGAAGACACCTAACTACTGTAATTTTGGAACTTGTTTTGCGGATGGTATATCTCCATATTGTTCTTGCAATGATGGATTTACGTGATCTACATGTAACTCCAGAGGTTTGTTTACATTATATTATTACTATATTCTAAAGTAAATATTATACAAGAACAGAAGAAAACCTCAAATTCTGCCATTCACTCGTGAATGAAATATATTCAGGATTTCCATTGAATATCTTCTTCATATTCATCTTAACTTGCTTTAAGTATTGTTTCAGAATTTTGTTTAATCTTTTCAAAATAAAAAGTCGACATATATTCTAAAATTTCTAAAAAAAATTGCCTTCAACTTTCCTTAATGTACTGTGGATTAATTTATTTTCTTGGACAGAGAAAAAAAGGCATTTCTTGGGATACGTAAATTCGTGGCTTGCTGGCTTAGAAAAAATTTAACAGTTGTTGAAATACTTAAATTCATGGTTTGGCACATAAGATATCATAAGAATACTGTGACAAAAAGTACAGATCAGACTTTGATGTAAAGTACTGATTTTATGCACTTATAAAACACAAGTCTAACTAACAGATTAAATGTTTGCAACTTCAAAATGTTTAATCATCTTTTGATTGCATGATTAATATGTAACAAGATTAATAAAATCTGTAATTATTTACTTGTTAGGTAAATCAGGTGTGAATCATATTGACAAAATTGCAATGGGCGTATTACGTTTCCGCATTTTTAGCAAAAATCCAGTTTCACGTTTCCGCATTTTCGTGCATTACTTTTCCGAAATAAATAGATACCACCTTTCCGCATTTTTACCTGTATTTCACCTGTAAAAAAATGGTAATAATGATATATAAGACTTTTATTTAATTATAGTATTTTTTCTTAATTTGTATTTTATTATGATAATAAAATTCCTTCAACAGGTAGATTATATTCAGATTTAACATTGTGAGTACTTTTCAAAAGTCACTACGTTGCCGCTGATTCTAAGTTTCCACCGCAAATATGGACATCTCCTCCCGACACAGAAGCCAAAGGAACCACAAATGGGCCGGAATCGTTTCATTCTCATTTTAACTCCCAGTTCTATGCATGACACCAAAGTATATCTATTTTATGGACGTTTTGCAGAAGATCCAAACAACAACTTACATCAAAATTCGGTCTTTATCAGCAATAGCACCAGTTCTTTAAAATGTCCGCGAACGAACTGAATTCGTATTCGAACAGTTTGTCAAGTATGGTAGAGAAGAGATTACGAGGTTAGACTTCAAAAGTCAAACGGAAGAGGAATACATTAAAAATTAAAATGCGGAAACGTAAATAACCTTTAACAAAATCAATGTAAAAACAATGCGGAAAAGAGTACTATAAAAATGCGGAAACGTAGGAATTTTAATGCGGAAACGTGGTGCCAAAATGCGGAAACGTAAAACGCTGATTGCAATCACTTGTCACCACATACCTCGGGGGCATATACATACCTATCTTTAATCCGATTAAATAATGTCTGCCTTATTATCTTTTTTACAATATGTTTTTACGTTAATTTATATGAAAGTCTGTATTGTTTAGGCCTACTTAGAATTAATATTTT
Source organism: Mytilisepta virgata (assembly GCA_028015205.1). NCBI lineage: Eukaryota > Metazoa > Mollusca > Bivalvia > Mytilida > Mytilidae > Mytilisepta > Mytilisepta virgata. The sequence goes on from CM051521.1 coordinate 78,116,030, forward strand.
TTTTGAAAGTTTGATTAATGCTTCAACAAAAAAATAAAACTGGAAGTGAATACTGCGACAATTTACACAGTCAAAATATTTTTAAAGAAAAGTGTTTTAACGTGTATATGTTACCAAAGACATTGTACACTCAATGTAATAATGTTGTTTAATTCATTTTTATGACATTTATATAGCTAATTAAATCCAAGTGATCATTTACAATTACAGGCTAATTGGGGCCCCAAGTTCCATTCTTTGATCCATGATGGAGCTAAGTTTTACTCTTTAGCTGTACAATATTAATTTCAAACATTGTGTTTTAATTGTATAATATGATATTAGTTAAAGTCTATTCTATTATGAACCAGTTTTTAGAGGACTCCTTTTGCCCTTTCCAGGATCTGAAAATTTAGTGAAACACAAGTACAGACCAAAACCTCCATCAGAAATTCTGTTATTAAAAATCAAAGAAAAAAACCATATATACATAGAGAAAGTATATTTTCTGCAATAATGTTATAAAAATTGCTTGATTTATGTAAAAGTCCAGTTATGTCCAGTAAAGAGTTGGTGGTTGCTCCAAAATTTGAAGGAAATTGCTGTATGTGGTGAGATTGACATTTCATTTCTTGTTTTCATTGCAGAAGAGAAAACATCATCTACTCCGGCAATCATTGGTGGTGCTGTAGGGGGAGGAGTCGCTCTGTTGATTTTTATAGTGATAACAGTTATTGTGTGTAGTAGGATGACCAGGTATAGATATAAATGAGATGTGTTTCAGATGTATTATTCCTTAATTTTACAATTTTTAAATTCTAGTTCATTACTTTTTTTCTAAAAATGTTTCTTGTTGATGGTAGAAAATATCATAATAATCTCTGGCTGATTTTATGCCTTTTTAGCTCATCCATCTTTGATTGTAAGGTCCTTCGGTGGTCCCTTTCAAAACAGTGTCCAGGGTGCAAACCTTCCACCAACATGGCTGCTTTTACTGAAAATAGAAGAATCAGCAAAAAATATTCATAAATCTTGTTTAAAACTATTTTGACAGTTGATACCAAACTTTGATGGAATGCTCCTTACATTATCACCTTTCAAAATTGAGTCTAAGAATAGAAAAATCAGTAAAAATACATAAAATCTCCTCTTTTTTGCATTTGAAACCAAATTTGATTGAATGGTACATAAATCTGGAACACACATCGAGGTGGTAAAAAATCTGTAATTGATCTTTTTTTCTGAAACTACATGGGCAATTGAGAACAAACTCAGATAGATTGGTCTTCACATTGTCCTATTTTAAAATGTGTTTTCAGTGGTCTCAACCTCTTAACATACAACAGCCATTTTTAGCTCACCTATTCTCATCACTTGGCGTCCGTCGTCGTCCGTCGTCGTCCGTTAACTTTTACAAAAATCTTCTCCTCTGAAACTACTGGGCCAAATTGAACTAAACTTGGCCACAAGCATCATTAGGGTATCTAGTTTAAAAAATGTATCCGATGACCCCCTGCCAACCAACATGGCCGACATGGCTAAAAATAGAACATAGGGTTAAACTGCAGTTTTTGTCTTATATCTCAAAAACTAAAGCAATTAGAGCAAAACTGACAGGGATAAAAATGTTCATCAGGTCAAGATCTACCTGCCGTGAAATTTTTAGAGGAATCGGTCAACCCTTTGTTGGGTTATTGCCCCTGAATTGTTAATTTTAAGGAAATTTTGCAGTTTTAGGTTATTATTAGCTCACCTGGCCTAAAAGGCCATGTGAGCTTTTCTCATCACTTTGCGTCCGTCGTCGTCGTCGTCGTCGTCGTCGTCGTCATCGTCGTCGTATGTCGTCGTCGTAAACTTTTCACATTTTTATCAACTCCTCTGAAACCACTGAACTAATTTAAACCAAACTTAAGTGGAATGGTCCTTGGATGATCCCCTTTAAAATTTGTGTTCGGTTTTCCCGGGCGCCATCCAATATGGCTGCCATGGTCGCACATAGTTTAACCTTGGACCCTATGGGAATTTTAACATTTTCATTATCTTCTCTCAGACCATTAGGCCAATTTAAACCAAACTTTAGTGGAATGGTCCTTGGGTGGCCCCTTTTAAAATATATGTTCGGTTTCCCCGAACGCCATCCAACATGGCCGCCATGGCTGGACTTAGTTTAACATTGAGCCTATGGAAATTTTACTTTTTCGTCAACTCCTCTGAAACCACTGAACCAATTTAAACCAAACTTAAGTGGAATGGTCCTTGGATGGTCCACTTTAAAAACTGTGTTCGGTTTTCCCGGGGGGTATCCAATATGGCTGCCATGGTCGGACATAGTTTAACCTTGGACGCTATGGGAATTTTAACATTTTCGTTATCTTCCCTGAGACCATTAGGCCAATTTGAACAAAAGTTTGGTGGAATGGTCCTTGGGTGGCCCCTTTTAAAATTTATGTTCAGTTTCCCCTAACACCATCCAACATGGCTGCCATGGCTGGACTTAGTTTAACATTGAGCCTATGGGAATTTTACTTTTTCGTCAACTCCTCTGAAACCACTGAACCAATTTGAACCAAACTTAAGTGGAATGGTCCTTGGATGGTCCCCTTTAAAATTTATGTTTGGTTTTCCCAGGTGCCATCCAATATGGCTGCCATGGTTGGACATAGTTTAACCTTGGACGCTATTGGAATGTTAACATTTTCGTTATCTTCTCTGAGACCATTAGGCCAATATAAACCAAACTTTGGTGGAATGGTCCTTGGGTAGCCCCTTTTAAAATCTGTGTTCAGTTTCCCCGAACGCCATCCAACATGGCCGCCATGGCTGGACTTAGTTTAACATTGAGCCTATGGGAATTTTAATTTTCCATCAACTCCTCTGAAACCACTAAACCAATTTAAACCAAACTTAAGTGGAATGGTCCTTGGATGGTCCCCTTTAAAATGTATGTTTGGTTTTCAGGGGCGCCATCCAATATGGCTGCCATGGTTGGACATAGTTTAACCTTGGACCCTATGGGAATTTTAACATTTTCGTTATCTTGTCTGAGACCATGAGGCCAATTTGAACCAAACTTTGGTGGAATGGTCCTTGGGTGGCCCCTTATAAAATATGTGTTTGATTACCCTGAACGCCTTCCAACATGGCCGCTATGGCTGGACTTAGTTAAACATTTAGCCTATGGGAATTTTACTTTTTCGTCAACTTCCCTCAAACAACTAAGCCAATTTGAACCAAACTTTGGTGGAATGGTCCTTGGATGGCCCCTTTCCAAACTTATATCTGGCATCCCCGACTTCCAACTGACATGGCTGCTGTTTCTAAAAATAGAAAAAAAGGGGGGGATGAATTTCAAAAATCTTCTTCTATGAAACTACAAGGCCAGTTTCAACCAAATTTGGCAGTAATGGTTCTTAGAAGGTTCTCTTTCAGAATGATGTCTGATGACCCAGACTGTTAAACAAGATGGCAGCCACAGCCAAACTTAGTTAAACACAGGGCCCTATGGGAAAATTCATTGAAAAATCTTCTTGTCTGAAACCACTTTACCAATTGGAACCAGACTTTGCAGCAATGGTCCTTATATGGTCCTCTTTCAGAATTGTGTCCCATGACCTGGACTGTCAACCGAGATGGCTGCCACAACCTAACTTAGTTTAACATAAGGCCCTATGGGAAAATTCATCGAAAAATCTTCTTGTCTGAAACCACTTGACCAATTGGAACCAGAATTTGCAGCAATGGTCCTTAGGAGGTCCTCTTTCAGAATTGTCTTATTTCTTGGAATTTGAACTAAGATGGCCGACACAGCCGAACTTAGTTTAACATAGGACCCTATTGGAAATTCACTCAAAAATCTTCTGGTCTGAAACCAGTAAGCCAATTAGAACTAGACTTGGTAGCAATGGTCCTTAGATGGTTCTCTTTTAGAAATGTATCCATTGACCTAGACTGTCAACCATCTTGGCTCCCAAAGCCAAACTTATTTTAACATTGAATCCTATAGAAAAACCAGCCAAATCTTTAGTCCTGCTCAAGATGAAAAGTTCAGTGCAGGTGAGCGATACAGGCTCTTTAGAGCCTCTAGTCTTGAATATTATTATAGATAAAGACAAATTGTAAACAGCAAAAATGTTCAACAAAGTAAGATCTACAAATAAGTCAACATGACCAAAATCATTGATTGACCCCTTATAGGAGTTTTTGCCCTTTAAAGATGGCATCCAGCATAAGCTTTCCTTTAAAGACCTTTTTTCTCTCAAACCACTGGGCCATTTGAGACCAAACTTTGGTGGAATGGTCCTTGGGTGGCCCCCTTTCAAAATTATGTCCGGCATCCCTGACTTCCAACCAACATGGCTGCTGTTACTAAAAATAGAAAAAAAGGTGGGGGGGGGGTGAATTTCAAAAATCTTCTTATATGAAACTACAAGGCCAGTTGGAACCAAAGTTGGTAATGGTTCTTAGGAGGTTCTCTTTCAGAAATATGTCCAATGACCCGGACTGTTAACCAAGATGGCCGCCACAGCCGAACTTAGTTTAACATAGGGCTCTATGGGAAAATAACATTGAAAAATCTTCTTGTCTTAAACCACTTGACCAATTGGAACCAGACTTGGCAGCAATGGTCCTTAGATGGTCCTCTTATAGAGGTGTGTCCAATGACCGGGACTGTCAAGCAAGATGGCTGCCACAACCGAACCTAATTTAACATAGGGCCTTATGGGAAAATTCATTGAAAAATCTTTTTGTCTTAAACCACTTGACCAATTGGAAACAGACCTGGCAGCAATGGTCCTTAGATGGTCCTCTTATAGAGGTGTGTCCGACGACCCAGACTGTCAACCAAGATGGCTGCCACAACCGAACTTGGTTTAACATAGGGCCCTATAGGAAAATTCATTGAAAAATCTTCTTGTCTGAAACCCCTTGACATATTGGAGCCAGACTTGGCAGAATTGGTCCTTAGAGGTTCTTGTTCAGAAATGTGTCTGATTTTGTGGACTGTGAACTGTTATGATATTGTAATTATTATATTTATTTATCTTGGCCTGGTTTGTTTTGTGTGGCCTTGTGACGTGTATAATGTGTTTACATAATACTTATAGTTGTTTACCAAATAATGTTATAACTGCGCAGTTTAGAAATCACTGGAACAATAATGGATACTGGTGGAATGACTAGAACTTTCTATTTGACTTACGTAATAATTATGGTGTGATTCGAACTTCTACCGTATTCCAGAAGTTTCCGTTCTACAGTATATATATGGACACGAAAGTTAAACTTGCAGAGCATAGCATATTGGACCGTACATAGACATTCTTGTGTTCTCAGCTGTTGGATTTATTTACGTTTCATACATCGTACTTGACAGACTGTTATTTTCATTACATCATACTAGATTGTGACTGATTGGATATAATATTCCGTTTGGATTCAGGCAACAGTGACCAGAATTCCGGATCAAGAAAAAACAGGATTTTGAACAGTTAAGTTGACATTTTAGTTTTTTTTGTAATATTTTTGTAAACTTTGTATATATAATAAATCTTGTTAAATTTTATTATTGATTTGTGTCTTTTGTTGGCTACATTTTAAAGGTGATTTCGGCCGTAACAGAAATTGGGGGCTCGTCTCGGGAGAACGTTAATATCTTAATAAATTTTTTCAGTATTTTTATTAGAATTAGCCAACAAAATTCTACAAAATGGAATTTGATGCTGGTAAATTTTTGAAAACGCCAGACCTGGAAGGGTTTGATAAATTAAAGAAAGAAGAATTAGTGTTGCTTGCTAAACATCTAAAAATAGATTTTAGAACATCTATGAGAAAACAAATTATAAAAAATTTGGTAATAGACAATTTAGTTGATTTAGAAATTTTTGGTGAAGAGGCTCTTGACCTCAAGGTCGAAAATGTTGATGCTTTAAAATTAAAACAGCTTGAATTAGAACACGAACTTAAATTAAAACAATTAGAAAAAGAAGAAAAACAATTACAGGCAGAACTTGAAATGAGAGAAAGGTTAGAGATGGAGAAAATAAAAATAGAAATAGCTAAAGTAAAAAGCAACACTAAGTCAAAATCAGAACAATTTGAGGCAGCAAAAAATATACGTTTGGTTCCCAAATTTTGTGAAAAAACGGTGGATAAATTTTTTCCACAATTTGAGAAAATTGCTCAAAATTTGAAATGGCCAAAGCCTTATTGGACTACAATGTTGCAAAGTGTTTTTGTGGGCAAGGCCGCTGAAATTTACTCAGCACTTTCTTCAGAAAAAAGTTCTGATTATGACACTGTTAAACAGGAAGTTTTGAAAGCTTATGAGCTAGTGCCAGAAGCATATAGACAGAAATTTAGGTCTTATAAAAAGTTTGAAACACAAACCTATGTTGAATTTGCTAGGGAAAAAGAAGATTTATTTGATAAATGGCTTACGTCAAAGAAAATAGATAAAAATTTTGATAAATTAAGACAATTAATGTTATTAGAAGAGTTCAAGCAGTGTGTTAATTTAGACTTAAAAACACATTTAGATGACAAAACTGTTGAGACATTGCAAGATGCAGCTGTTGTTTCCGATAATTATACCATTTCACATAAAAGGAGTTTCAAAGGTCAAAATTTTAATACTTCAAGCGGAAATTACAAAAATCAAAGCACTGAGCGTACTGATATTAAGTCTGTTGCACAGAATAAGAGTCCGTCTAGTTATAACATGTCTGGTCCAAAATTTGATACTTTTGAGAAGAAGTCACTAACTTGTGCTTATTGTAAGAAAAATGGTCACCTGATGGCTGATTGTTTTAGACTCCAGAAGAAGAATGAAAGAGATCATAAGCCCAAGTCCAGTGCTTGTACGACACCCGTTGTTACCAATAAGTTGGAATGTCCTGCGAGTCAGGCTTTTAAGTCCAGTTTTTGTGATTACATGGAGGATTATAAGCCCTTTATGTCTGATGGGTTTGTTTCTATTGTTAATAATACTACTCCTCAGCCTATTAAGATTTTACGGGACACTGGAGCTTCTCAGTCTTTGTTGTTAGAAGGTGTGTTGCCTTTGTCCGAGGAGACGTCCGTTGGTGCCTCCGTTTTGTTACGAGGTGTGGAGTTAGGTTGTATAGATGTTCCCCTCCATCGTATTTATTTGAAGTCGGATTTAATTACTGGACCAGTTGTTGTGGGTGTTCGTCCTACTCTCCCTGTTGAGGGTGTTTCATTATTGCTAGGAAATGATCTAGCTAGGAACAAAGTGGTTGCTGAACCAATTGTTACCAGTGAAGCGGTGGTGGATGTTAAATCACTTGAAGATGATGCTGAACTGTATCCAGCTTGTGTTGTTACTAGGGCAATGGCAAGAAAACAACAAGATGAGGATTTACAAGAAGGCCAGTATGATTACTTGGACCTTTCTGACACTTTTCTTGCCGACATTGAAGGTCCCGGTACTTCAGAAAAAGCCATAATAAGACCACCTGGTACTAACGAACGTGTAATTATGCCATGGCCAGACGTGAACAGCCATTCATTAGACAAAAGAACATTTAGGGAAGAACAGAATAAAGACCCTGAGGTTCAACTCTGCAAGAGGGCTCTACCACAAGAAGAAGCAGAAAAAGTGGCCGAATGTTACTACCATCAAGACGGCATTTTGATGAGGAAGTGGAGGCCCCCTGATGCTATCCCAGAGGAAGAATGGAGAGTGGTATACCAAGTGGTGGTGCCTAAAGTCTATAGGCAAGAAATTATTGGTCTTGCCCATGACACCCCCTTGGCTGGACATTTAGGTATAAGGAAGACTTGCCTTAAGATCTTGCAACATTTCTACTGGCCCAGACTTAGAAATGATGTCACAGAATACTGTAAATCATGCCATATATGCCAGGTTGTTGGCAAGCCTAACCAGAAAATACCACCAGCACCACTTCTGCCAATTCCAGCCTTTGAAGAACCTTTCAGCCGAGTGCTTATTGATTGCGTTGGACCTTTACCAAAGACCAAGACAGGAAATGCTTATTTACTGACGATCATGTGTACATCCACTCGCTTTCCTCAGGCTATTCCCTTAAGGAATATCAAGACACCAACTATTGTCAAAGCTCTTATCAAATTTTTCACATTAGTAGGACTTCCTAAGTCTATACAGTCCGACCAGGGTTCAAATTTTATGTCAGGTTTATTTCAGCAGGTCGTTTACCAGTTAGGGATTGCTCAGTATAGATCAAGTGCTTATCATCCAGAATCTCAAGGTGCCTTAGAACGTTTTCATCAAACATTGAAAAACATGATTAGAACTTTTTGTCTTCAATTTGACAGGGACTGGGATGATGGTGTTCACTTTCTACTTTTTGCGGTCCGAGAGGCTGTTCAAGAATCCCTTGGTTTTAGCCCCTTTGAGTTAGTGTTTGGTCATACTGTAAGGGGACCTTTGAAATTGATTAAGGAAAAATGGCTTACTGAACACACTGACTTGAATCTTCTAGACTATGTATCTAGATTTAAAGAAAAATTGTATACTGCTTGTCAAATTGCTCAGAAAAACTTAAAAACTGTACAGAATAAGATGAAAATATGGTATGATAAAGATGCCAGGGACAGAGTTTTTGAGCCTGGTGATAAGGTACTTGTATTTTTGCCAGTCCCTGGGCATCCTTTACAGGCTAAATACTGTGGTCCTTATACAATTGACAGTAAAATCAATGATTTGAATTATATTGTAAAAACTCCAGGTCGGCGTAAACAAAATAGAGTGTGTCACATTAATATGTTAAAACCATATTTTGAGCGTACTAATGAAGGTGAGAGTAAACCAGTTGCCACTTTAGCCATGGTTAAATCAGAGAACGATCATGACAAACCAGATATAATTGAACCATCTTTTGATTCGAAGACTATGGAACAAACTGTTAGATTGAAAAATTCAGAAATTTTGTCAAATTTAGACTCAAAACTTGCACATCTGTCTTTCGATCGCAGACAAAAATTGAAAACTTTGGTATTTTCTTTTAAAAATCTTTTTCCAGATGTGCCAAACAAAACCACTGCTGTTTGTCATGATGTTGATGTAGGCGATGCTTCTCCAATTAAGCAACATCCTTACCGGCTCAATCCACTTAAACTTGATGTTATGAGACAAGAAATTAGATATATGCTTGACAATGATATTATTGAGCCGAGTAACAGTGAATGGAGCTCTCCTTGTCTTCTTGTGCCCAAACCAGATAAAACCTTTCGTTTCGTTACTGACTTCAGAAAAGTCAACTCAGTTTCAAAATCTGACTCCTATCCGATTCCAAGGATAGAGGATTGCATTGATAACATTGGACAATCAAAATTCGTAAGCAAATTTGATTTATTAAAAGGTTACTGGCAGGTCCCCCTGACACCGAGAGCTCGTGAAATATCAGCTTTTGTCACACCAGACGGCTTATTTCAATATACTGTCATGCCGTTTGGTATGAAAAATGCTCCAGCTACGTTTCAAAGAATGATCAATAATGTTATAAAAGATTTAGACTGTTGTTATGCTTATATTGATGATCTTATTGTATGTAGTGATAGCTGGGAAGAGCATTTAACACATTTATATGATACTTTTGATAGATTGTCACAATCAAATTTGACTGTTAATCTTGCTAAAAGTGAATTTTGTAAGGCCACTGTTGATTATTTAGGGCACACAGTTGGCCAAGGTCAAGTGAAACCTTTTATGGCTAAAGTGGATGCAATTACCAATTTTCCTCCTCCTACAAATAAAAAACAACTTATGAGATATTTAGGCATGATTGGATTTTACAGAAAATTTTGTTCAAATTTTGCTACTGTTGTTCAACCATTGACTCATCTTTTACGAAAAGATTCTAAATTCATCTGGAGTGATAATTGTCAAAACTCTTTTGAAAAAAGCAAATCACTTTTAATTAACAGTCCCGTTCTTATCACTCCAGACTTTAAAAAGCAATTCAAACTTGCCGTTGATGCAAGTGATGTAGGAGTTGGAGCCGTTTTATATCAAGAAACAGATGATAATGTTGAGAAACCTATATCATATTTTTCCAAGAAATTAGATAAACATCAGAAAAATTATTCCACTATTGAAAAAGAATGTTTTGCACTGTTGTCTGCACTTCAACATTTTGATGTATATTTAAATCCCACTATGCATCCTATTCTGGTTTATACTGATCATAATCCTCTCACCTTCATACATAAAATGAGAAACAAGAACCAGAGGTTGACTAGGTGGAGTTTATTGTTACAGGAATATGATATTATTGTAAAACATATTAAAGGTAAAGATAATGTAATAGCAGATGCTTTATCTAGATCTTATTAAAACACTGTATACATACTATATATATATATATATTTTTGTATATATTGTTCATGAAGTTCTCGTTACACTCAAACTTCTTTTAAGGGGGGAGGTGTTATGATATTGTAATTATTATATTTATTTATCTTGGCCTGGTTTGTTTTGTGTGGCCTTGTGACGTGTATAATGTGTTTACATAATACTTATAGTTGTTTACCAAATAATGTTATAACTGCGCAGTTTAGAAATCACTGGAACAATAATGGATACTGGTGGAATGACTAGAACTTTCTATTTGACTTACGTAATAATTATGGTGTGATTCGAACTTCTACCGTATTCCAGAAGTTTCCGTTCTACAGTATATATATGGACACGAAAGTTAAACTTGCAGAGCATAGCATATTGGACCGTACATAGACATTCTTGTGTTCTCAGCTGTTGGATTTATTTACGTTTCATACATCGTACTTGACAGACTGTTATTTTCATTACATCATACTAGATTGTGACTGATTGGATATAATATTCCGTTTGGATTCAGGCAACAGTGACCAGAATTCCGGATCAAGAAAAAACAGGATTTTGAACAGTTAAGTTGACATTTTAGTTTTTTTTGTAATATTTTTGTAAACTTTGTATATATAATAAATCTTGTTAAATTTTATTATTGATTTGTGTCTTTTGTTGGCTACATTTTAAAGGTGATTTCGGCCGTAACATGAACCAAGATGGGCACCACAGCAGACCTTAGTTTAACATAGGACCCTATGGGAAATTCACTCAAAAACCTTCTCGTCTAAAAACACTAAGCCAATTAGAATAAGACTTGGTAGCAATGGTCCTTAGATGGTCCTCTTAAAGAATTTTGTGCGATGACCCAGACTGTCAACCAAGATGGTCGCCAAACCCGAACTTTGTTTAACATGGCCCTATGGAAAAATTCATTGAAAAATCTCCTTGTCTGAAACCACTTGTCATATTGGAGCCAGAATTGGCAGCATTGGTCCTTCAGAGGTCCTCTTTCAGAAATGTGTCCGATCACCCGGATTGTCAACCAAGATGGCTGCCACACCGAACTTAAATAAATATTGGACCCTATAGGAAAATTCATTTAAAAATCTTCTTCTCTGAAACCACTTAGCCAGTTGGAACAAGACTTAGCAGAAATGGTCCTTAGATGGTTATCTTTTAGAAATGTATCGTTAGACCTGGACTGTGAACCAAGATTACTGCCACAGCTGAAATTATAGAGGTGTGTCCGATGACCCAGACTGTCGACCAAGATGGCTGTCACAACCGAACTTGGTTTAACATAGGGCCCTATAGGAAAATTCATTGTGTTATGATATTGTAATTATTATATTTATTTATCTTGGCCTAATTTGTTTTGCGTAGCCTTATAACATGTATACTATGTTTACATAATACTTATAGTTGTTTACCAAATAATGTTATAACTGCGCAGTTTAGAAATCACTGGAACAATAATGGATACTGGTGGAATAACTAGAACTTTCTATTTGACTTACGTAATAATTATGGTGTGATTCGAACTTCTACCGTATTCCAGAAGTTTCCGTTCTACAGTATATATATGGACAAGAAAGTTAGACTTTCAGAGCATAGCATATTGGACCGTACATAGACATTCTTGTGTTCTCAGCTGTTGGATTTATTTACGTTTCATACATCGTACTTGACAGACTGTTATTTTCATTACATCATACTAGATTGTGACTGATTGGATATAATATTCCGTTTGGATTCAGGCAACAGTGACCAGAATTCCGGATCAAGAAAAAACAGGATTTTGAACAGTTAAGTTGACATTTTAGTTTTTTGTAATATTTTTTTGTAAACTTTGTATATAATAAATCTTGTTAAATTTTATTATTGATTTGTGTCTTTTGTTGGCTACATTTTAAAGGTGATTTCGGCCGTAACAGAAATTGGGGGCTCGTCTCGGGAGAACGTTAATATCTTAATAAATTTTTTCAGTATTTTTATTAGAATTAGCCAACAAAATTCTACAAAATGGAATTTGATGCTGGTAAATTTTTGAAAACGCCAGACCTGGAAGGGTTTGATAAATTAAAGAAAGAAGAATTAGTGTTGCTTGCTAAACATCTAAAAATAGATTTTAGAACATCTATGAGAAAACAAATTATAAAAAATTTGGTAATAGACAATTTAGTTGATTTAGAAATTTTTGGTGAAGAGGCTCTTGACCTCAAGGTCGAAAAAGTTGATGCTTTCAAATTAAAACAGCTTGAATTAGAACATGAATTTAAATTAAAACAATTACAGGCAGAACTTGAAATGAGGGAAAGGTTAGAGATGGAGAAAATAAAAATAGAAATGGCTAAAGTAGAAAGCAACACTAAGTCAAAATCAGAACATTTTGAGGCAGCAAAAAATATACGTTTGGTTCCGAAATTTTGTGAAAAAACGGTGGATAAATTTTTTCCACAATTTGAGAAAATTGCTCAAAATTTGAAATGGCCAAAGCCTTATTGGACTACAATGTTGCAAAGTGTTTTTGTGGGCAAGGCCGCTGAAATATACTCAGCACTTTCTTCAGAAAAAAGTTCTGATTATGACACTGTTAAACAGGAAGTTTTGAAAGCTTATGAACTAGTGCCAGAAGCATATAGACAGAAATTTAGGTCTTATAAAAAGTTTGAAACACAAACCTATGTTGAATTTGCTAGGGAAAAAGAAGATTTATTTGATAAATGGCTTACGTCAAAGAAAATAGATAAAAATTTTGATAAATTAAGACAATTAATGTTATTAGAAGAGTTCAAGCAGTGTGTTAATTTAGACTTAAAAACACATTTAGATGACAAAACTGTTGAGACATTGCAAGATGCAGCTGTTGTTTCCGATAATTATACCATTTCACATAAAAGGAGTTTCAAAGGTCAAAATTTTAATACTTCAAGCGGAAATTACAAAAATCAAAGCACTGAGCGTACTGATATTAAGCCTGTTGCACAGAATAAGAGTCCGTCTAGTTATAACATGTCTGGTCCAAAATTTGATACTTTTGAGAAGAAGTCACTAACTTGTGCTTATTGTAAGAAAAATGGTCACCTGATGGCTGATTGTTTTAGACTCCAGAAGAAAAATGAAAGAGATCATAAGCCCAAGTCCAGTGCTTGTACGACACCCGTTGTTACCAATAAGTTGGAATGTCCTGCGAGTCAGGCTTTAAAGTCCAGTTTTTGTGATTACATGGAGGATTATAAGCCCTTTATGTCTGATGGGTTTGTTTCTATTGTTAATAATACTACTCCTCAGCCTATTAAGATTTTACGGGACACTGGAGCTTCTCAGTCTTTGTTGTTAGAAGGTGTGTTGCCTTTGTCCGAGGAGACGTCCGTTGGTGCCTCCGTTTTGTTACGAGGTGTGGAGTTAGGTTGTATAGATGTTCCCCTCCATCGTATTTATTTGAAGTCAGATTTAATTACTGGACCAGTTGTTGTGGGTGTTCGTCCTACTCTCCCTGTTGAGGGTGTTTCATTATTGCTAGGAAATGATCTAGCTAGGAACAAAGTGGTTGCTGAACCAATTGTTACAAGTGAACCGGTGGTGGATGTTAAATCACCTGAAGAAGATGCTGAACTGTATCCAGCTTGTGTTGTTACTAGGGCAATGGCAAGAAAACAACAAGATGAGGATTTACAAGAAGGCCAGTATGATTATATGGACCTTTCTGACACTTTCTTTGCCGACATTGAAGGTCCCGGTAGCTCAGAAAAGGCCATAATAAGACCACCTGGTACTAACAAACGTGTAATTATGCCATGGCCAGACGTGAACAGCCATTCATTAGACAAAAGAACATTTAGGGAATGACAGAATAAAGACCCTGAGGTTCTTCAGCTCGGCAAGAGGGCTCTACCCCAAGAAGAAGCAGACAAAGTGGCCGAATGTTACTACCATCAAGACGGCATTTTAATGAGGAAGTGGAGGCCCCCTGATGCTATCCCAGAGGAGGAATGGAGAGTGTTATACCAAGTGGTGGTGCCTAAAGTCTATAGGCAAGAAATTATTGGTCTTGCCCATGACACCCCCTTGGCTGGACATTTAGGTATAAGGAAGACTTGCCTTAAGATATTACAACATTTCTACTGGCCCAGACTTAGAAATAATGTCACAGAATACTGCAAATCATGCCATATATGCCAGGTTGTTGGCAAGCCTAACCAGAAAATACCACCAGCACCACTTCTGCCAATTCCAGCCTTTGAAGAACCTTTCAGCCGAGTGCTTATTGATTGCGTTGGACCTTTACCAAAGACCAAGACTGGAAACGCTTATTTACTGACGATCATGTGTACATCCACTCGCTTTCCTGAGGCTATTCCCTTAAGGAATATTAAGACACCAACTATTGTCAAAGCTCTTATCAAATTTTTCACATTAGTAGGACTTCCTAAGTCTATACAGTCCGACCAGGGTTCAAATTTTATGTCAGGTTTATTTCAGCAGGTCGTTTACCAGTTAGGGATTGCTCAGTATAGATCAAGTGCTTATCATCCAGAATCTCAAGGTGCCTTAGAACGTTTTCATCAAACATTGAAGAACACGATTAAAACTTTTTGTCTTCAATTTGACAGGGACTGGGATGATGGTGTTCACTTTCTACTTTTTGCAGTCCGAGAGGCTGTTCAAGAATCCCTTGGTTTTAGCCCCTTTGAGTTAGTGTTTGGTCATACTGTAAGGGGACCTTTGAAATTGATTAAGGAAAAATGGCTTACTGAACACACTGACTTGAATCTTCTAGACTATGTATCTAGATTTAAAGAAAAATTGTATACTGCTTGTCAAATTGCTCAGAAAAACTTAAAAACTGTACAGAATAAGATGAAAATATGGTATGATAAAGATGCCAGGGACAGAGTTTTTGAGCCTGGTGATAAGGTACTTGTATTTTTGCCAGTCCCTGGGCATCCTTTACAGGCTAAATACTGTGGTCCTTATACAATTGACAGTAAAATCAATGATTTGAATTATATTGTAAAAACTCCAGGTCGGCGTAAACAAAATAGAGTGTGTCACATTAATATGTTAAAACCATATTTTGAGCGTACTAATGAAGGTGAGAGTAAACCAGTTGCCACTTTAGCCATGGTTAAATCGGAGAACGATCATGACAAACCAGATATAATTGAACCATCTTTTGATTCGAAGACTATGGAACAAACTGTTAGATTGAAAAATTCAGAAATTTTGTCAAATTTAGACTCAAAACTTGCACATCTGTCTTTCGATCGCAGACAAAAATTGAAAACTTTGGTATTTTCTTTTAAAAATCTTTTTCCAGATGTGCCAAACAAAACCACTGCTGTTTGTCATGATGTTGATGTAGGCGATGCTTCTCCAATTAAGCAACATCCTTATCGGCTCAATCCACTTAAACTTGATGTTATGAGACAAGAAATTAGATATATGCTTGACAATGATATTATTGAGCCGAGTAACAGTGAATGGAGCTCTCCTTGTCTTCTTGTACCCAAACCAGATAAAACCTTTCGTTTCGTTACTGATTTCAGAAAAGTAAACTCAGTCTCAAAATCTGACTCCTATCCGATTCCAAGGATAGACGATTGCATTGATAACATTGGAAAATCAAAATTCGTAAGCAAATTTGATTTATTAAAAGGTTACTGGCAGGTCCCCCTGACACCGAGAGCTCATGAAATATCAGCTTTTGTCACACCAGACGGCTTATTTCAATATACTGTCATGCCGTTTGGTATGAAAAATGCTCCAGCTACATTTCAAAGAATGATTAATAATGTTATAAAAGATTTAGACTGTTGTTATGCTTATATTGATGATCTTATTGTATGTAGTGATAGCTGGGAAGAGCATTTAACACATTTATATGATACTTTTGATAGATTGTCACAATCAAATTTGACTGTTAATCTTGCTAAAAGTGAATTTTGTAAGGCCACTGTTGATTATTTAGGGCACACAGTTGGCCAAGGTCAAGTGAAACCTATTATGGCAAAAGTGGATGCAATTACCAATTTTCCTCCTCCTACAAATAAAAAACAACTTATGAGATATTTAGGCATGATTGGATTTTACAGAAAATTTTGTTCAAATTTTGCTACTGTTGTTCAACCATTGACTCATCTTTTACAAAAAGATTCTAAATTCATCTGGAGTGATAATTGTCAAAACTCTTTTGAAAAAAGCAAATCACTTTTAATTAACAGTCCCGTTCTTATCACTCCAGACTTTAAAAAGCAATTCAAACTTGCCGTTGATGCAAGTGATGTAGGAGTTGGAGCCGTTTTATATCAAGAAACAGATGATAATGTTGAGAAACCTATATCATATTTTTCCAAGAAATTAGATAAACATCAGAAAAATTATTCCACTATTGAAAAAGAATGTTTTGCACTGTTGTCTGCACTTCAACATTTTGATGTATATTTAAATCCCACTATGCATCCTATTCTGGTTTATACTGATCATAATCCTCTCACCTTCATACATAAAATGAGAAACAAGAACCAGAGGTTGACTAGGTGGAGTTTATTGTTACAAGAATATGATATTATTGTAAAACATATTAAAGGTAAAGATAACGTAATTACAGATGCTTTATCTAGATCTTATTAAAACACTGTATACATACTATATATTTTTGTATATATTGTTCATGAAGTTCTCGTTACACTCAAACTTCTTTTAAGGGGGGAGGTGTTATGATATTGTAATTATTATATTTATTTATCTTGGCCTAATTTGTTTTGCGTAGCCTTATAACATGTATACTATGTTTACATAATACTTATAGTTGTTTACCAAATAATGTTATAACTGCGCAGTTTAGAAATCACTGGAACAATAATGGATACTGGTGGAATAACTAGAACTTTCTATTTGACTTACGTAATAATTATGGTGTGATTCGAACTTCTACCGTATTCCAGAAGTTTCCGTTCTACAGTATATATATATGGACAAGAAAGTTAGACTTTCAGAGCATAGCATATTGGACCGTACATAGACATTCTTGTGTTTTCAGCTGTTGGATTTATTTACGTTTCATACATCGTACTTGACAGACTGTTATTTTCATTACATCATACTAGATTGTGACTGATTGGATATAATATTCCGTTTGGATTCAGGCAACAGTGACCAGAATTCCGGATCAAGAAAAAACAGGATTTTGAACAGTTAAGTTGACATTTTAGTTTTTTGTAATATTTTTTTGTAAACTTTGTATATAATAAATCTTGTTAAATTTTATTATTGATTTGTGTCTTTTGTTGGATACATTTTAAAGGTGATTTTGGCAGTAACAATTGAAAAATCTTCTTGTCTGAAACCCCTTGACATATTGGAGCCAGACTTGGCAGAATTGGTCCTTAGAGGTCCTTTTTCAGAAATGTGTCTGATTTTGTGGACTGTGAACCAAGATGGGCACCACAGCACACCTTAGTTTAACATAGGACCCTATGGGAAATTCACTCAAAAACCTTCTCGTCTAAAAACACTAAGCCAATTAGAATAAGACTTGGTAGCAATGGTCCTTAGATGGTCCTCTTAAAGAATTTTGTGCGATGACCCAGACTGTCAACCAAGATGGTCGCCAAACCCGAACTTAGTTTAACATGGCCCTATGGAAAAATTCATTGAAAAATCTCCTTGTCTGAAACAACTTGTCATATTGGAGCCAGAATTGGCAGCATTGGTCCTTCAGAGGTCCTCTTTCAGAAATGTGTCTGATCACCCGGATTGTCAACCAAGATGGCTGCCACACCGAACTTAAATAAATATTGGACCCTATAGGAAAATTCATTTAAAAATCTTCTTCTCTGAAACCACTTAGCCAGTTGGAACAAGACTTAGCAGAAATGGTCCTTAGATGGTTATCTTTTAGAAATGTATCGTTAGACCTGGACTGTGAAACAAGATTACTGCCACAGCTGAAATTAGTTTAACATAGAATCCAGGTGAGCGATACAGGCTCTTAAGAGCCTCTAAGTTTAATGCGTCCCCAAAGGCAGAAGCAGGTGTAAGAGTCGTGTCACTCTCCCATAAACCCAGCTCTTCTGAAATTATGCAAACACACACTTATTTTGAACACATTGAAGATATGCATCTTCCCTTTTGCAGTGATTTGAGAAAAAATTGTTAAATTTATCATTTCTTGAACTTAGTTATATTTATCCGCTTTTGAAATGAGGGGTACATACTGTGTGTAATCTGAAACTCCAACACCATAAACCTGCCCTTCTGATACATGTGATTTATTTCACACTTATTTTGAACATATTCAAGATGTGCACCTCCCCTTTTGGAGTGATTTGAGAGAAAAAATGTCAAATTTATGATTTGTTAAACTTTGTCATATTTAGGCACATTAGGTTTTAAGGGTACGTAGTTTGTGTAATCTGAAACTCCGACCCCATAAACATGGAACTTCTTAAATATTGAACACATATTGGGGTGATTTGAGAAAAAATTGTTACATTTATCATCTGTTGAACTTAGTCATTTTTAGGCACATCATGTTTGAATGACTCTGAGACTGTTTAACAGAAAACTTTCAAACTTAAAAATATTGTTTACTGTCAGATATAGTTGATCATATTATATCACCATTTTGATTTTACAGTTTTTATAGGAGTTATGGGACTTTAACCATTTTTGGGGTATTGCAATATTGACAATATTGACATGTTCAGGGTGTCAAGTGGTCCTATATTCCTATATTTTTCCTATATTTCCAGGCAATTCCTATATCTCCTATCTTTCACTGAAAATTCCTATATTTTCACCATTTTTCCTATATTTTGAAAAAAAGTTGGAAAAAAATATATTATTGGAAAAAGTATTAATAGTGGAATGAATCACATTATATTTTTGGAATACATTATGTATGTAGGCTGTAGTTGGTTTTAGTGCTTATACTTATTGATCATAGTATTAAGCTAACCTTATGCAGCAAAATTATTTGTTGTTTTTATTAATGTAGGTTTTTTTATGTAATTAATTAATATTTTGCATTTCAGTGAATCTCTCACAGAACACAGGTTACTTGACTGCAGAGCATTTGTACTATTTTTACATTATGTTTTTAAATCCAGAACTTTTTAATAACATTAATAAATGTTTTCCAATTATTGTTTTGTATTTCAACTGACCCTGACTGAGCATTGCTGATAATTATTTGTTAGATGAAATATGCATGAACCATGCATCCAAATTGTAATCTTAAGATTGTTTCCAGGTAGGCTCAAAATGTAAATGAAATCTTAAATAGTAAACTATACACAGATTTATTTTTTCCCTTTTTTATCTTGAAATTACTAAAAATAGTCAAAAAATATTGGCATGAGTGCTCTGCAGTTGAGACTGATGGGAGGTACAATATATTGTAATTGAATTCATTGTTTCAGATTGATTTGAATTATTGAACAAGTTTAAAATGCCAAAATCGAAGACTAAGTTTCAGCAAAAGTGGTTTCATTTACAATTTAGTTTGTAACATTTAGTTTAGAACATTTTTTTTTATAAAAATTGTGTTATTAACTTTTATTTTAAGTAAAAAGGAGGTGAGGTATGGCTGTAGTGGAGGTGGAGGCAATAAATTAAGAGTGAAATTTGGTAGCAATGTCCTATATTTACCCTATATTTTCAACTTGAAAAATCCTATTTTCCTATATAGTTTTGGTCCAAAATGGCTTGACACCCTGCATGTTGTAAACACAAACCTCTGAGACTGTTTGGCAGAAAACTTTTAAACATGCCCTTGTTGTACAAGTCTATTCATATTGGTGGGGGGCATTCTACTGTGTAGCAATCTCTTATTGCTAATTAGATCAATATAGAATAACCTGCTACATTCAGAGATAAATATTACAATGGCAGATAACTTTAAGTCTTATGGAAACTGAAAACCGACTGGATGCTAAAATTCTCTTATTTGCATGCAACGAAGAGCAAAAAATGACATAAAGATCTGTAAAACTATTGGAGTATTTAATATTCAACTTTGATGGATCCTAAGCCATGCAAGTGGGACAGCATCCTGGAAATATCTGGCCATTTTTGTATTTTTTAGGACTGGTTCAGATGATCTTAGTGACAGTAAGAAATTTGACCAAATGTATGACACGGAGAGTGATGCACCATACAGAAACCCAGTCTATGATAATAGACCTTTCCCTCGACCACTACCTGTCACCTACAAGAGTGACTGGCATAAAGACGATGGTTTTTATAATCATGATCCATACCAAGTGTATATAGCACAATCACACTTACAGGAATATGAACTAGATGAGGATCACTCTCCTAGGGGAAATAGGCAGTATCCACAGCATGAGTGGATGACAACAGAAAACTGATTTTATATGTATATTAATATAATCATTATCATGGCATATATTTTTTTTTTAAAGTTTCATTTAGAGAATGTTTTTAAGGTTGAATAAAAATGCCAAACTGTTTACTCTGCAGACTAATTATTTTCTCTCATATTCTTTTTTTTTTACCATGTTTACTTAATCTTTTATTTTAAAAAAGGAGTACATTTACCTATATTTGCTTTTTTCAAAAATGACATATTGGGAAACATTGAATCTGCAAGAACAACATGAAAAATCATTCATGTTTACCCTACAGAAATTGTAAACAACTGGTAAATGGCGTTCAAATCGTGGTAAACAAATGATCCAGCAGAGTACTCTGACTTGATCTTAAGTAACATGTTAAAAAAAAAATTAAATTTCTACTGAAGCATTTTACTTTTGGTAAGTCTCAATAACTCGCAGTAAAAAATAGATATTGAAGATTAGTGGTAGTACAGTTAAGGTATGATGGGTAACATGTGTTTCAGATTTATATAATATAGTAAATAACTCCATTCCCATTGTATATAGTGTACCCACAAGAAATTGATTTTTCATAATGTCAAAGAAGACTGAAACTTCTGCATAGGATTTTGTATTATTTATGGTAAAGTTCTTTCAATTTTTAGCTGCATTTATCAGGCTGACCTCTTTTTATTTGTAAACAAATTAAATCCATATTGTCAGCAATTTAAAAGTACATTTCTGATTCAGTAAAATTAAATAAATTAAATTTACGAAGTCAGCTGCACATTATGGAATTTATTTCAAACAGTTGACAGATTAAGAAATAATTCATCAGAGCATGAATTTATATTTTAAATATTCTACAATTGAATTGTCCTCTACGACAAATATATTTTATCACAAGTGATACTGGAGGGTCAACTCATAATGCATATTAATTCAAACCCACAAGGAATTACTCATATCCGAGGAAGATAATTACATGAATTATATGAGAACTTTTGTGATACATTGGTTTTTGAGATGTACAGATATCTTATTGACATAAGGATTTTTTTTTATTTTACTACCATTTCATTGTGGCAGTTCTTTATAATTCATTGCCTTGGTTATAAGTCAACACAGTGAATTTTACAAAATGTTGTTCATAACTTCCAACATGACAAACAACTGCATGAGAAGAATTCTTGTTTTAACAAGATTCAGATTAGACATAAACTAGATAGTCTTGTTTCAATGTACATACATATCATAATATTGTTAATAAGGAGGCAATTATTAATATGTGGAGGCAACTATTAACGACCATTTAGGTTATAATTAGAGCTCTGTTCTTGTCCATATGTGATCCATTGAACAAAAGGATCTTCCAGTATTGAATGCTACTTACCAATTAGGCATGTTAAAAGTATCAATCATCTTTTGGCAGCAAGCACATAAAAATGGTTGTCAAATAATATTTAGAAAGTGGAAATGTCTATCATGACCACTTGATGCATATTTCATTTGTTCTCAGTAGCAAGGCTTAAATGGAGCAATTTTAGAGATGATAAAAAATTAAGTATGAGAGTTGAAGAGAAGTGAACATTAAATTTTCTTAAGGACACCAATATTCAGCCATAAGCTCATGATTGACAGTACTGAAGAAGACAAAGACCAAAAATATAAGGACCCATGTATCACCAGTTAAAAACAAGGTGTATGAAGGATGTCAAATGTATTTCACTAAATCAGATGACCAAAATTTTCAAAATAGTATAGCAAAATTGGTGATAAAATTTCACACAAAAATTAATAACTGAGTTGTTGATTTGTTCAGTTTTATTGACATTTTATCATTGGCACACAAGTAAATGATGCCTAAGTTACAACAGAAAAATTCCTAGCATTCTAGTGGAAGTATTGACCTCATTGGGTCTTATATTGATAATTGCCTTCTGTCAAGTTGTAATGTTCATATGGTACTGTTTGTATGTGTGAAAATTATAGTGTGTAAACATTCGTGAGCATGTAATGAAATATACCATTATAGATATATATATTAAAGATAATATAGTGTATAAGATTTATGATGTAATATGGAGAGAAAGGTTTATTTCCTTCAAGCAGCTCAAAAGAAGACTTGTATGCAGTAAAATTATAGCATTCCTTTTATGTATATTTCGATGTCACAGCACATTTATTTTTGAAGATCTTTATGAAGTATATAGAATTTAGGAAAAAAACTTGTTGCACTTGCACAGTAGGATATTTTAGTATGAAATGTACTACCAACACTAACACTGCAAAATATTTGAATAAAATTATGACATTTTAAGTTGAAGTACAAAGGAAAAATTTATGTGTTTTTTATAATTTTATAAACTTCTGAAGAACTTTTAATAACCAGTCAGTAAAATGTGACACAAACAAATTTATGCTAACATCTGAAAAGCATGTGTTTAATACTTTTCTATTTCATAGTTTTGACTTTTGTTGGCTTTTAAATGCAGACTGGACATTTTATTAGGATTTTACATGTCTTCTGACAGCAAAGATCTGAAAAAAAATATTCATTCGACATGAGAGTTTAGTTTTGATAGGATTTTGGTTTGGGTTTGAATTAGACAGGTTTTGTTGTATATATGGCCTTTTTATCATCAAGAGACCTTTGTATACACACTGATGGCCAATACAGTTGGATGATGATAAAAGGCTGATATGAAAAAGTATATGTATTAATTTGTTTATCACATATTTGTAAATTACCAAAAAGGTAAATTTGTTGGTATCATGTTCATATAAAACATTGGTAATCTGACTAGACTCTCCCTGTTCTGACTAATCATCTTCAATCATTTTCTTTGCTGCTAAAATGATTGTGGAAGTTGTAAAATATTTTGGCTAACAAATTGATGCATATTTGTTTTACTATCACATAAAATATATTAACATAATGGACCCTTATTCAAACATCCAATGGATGTGAAGAATAAGGGTCATTATATGAAGAAGCCTAAAGGCTTCGAGGGTTAATAATGAACCTTTCTACTTGACCAAGCCGCACGCCTTTCTTTACAGCTGGGTGATTTTTAAATGCACCCGTCCGTATATAAACAGTTGACACCTGTGTTACAGCCTCTTTTTACAGAAGGCAGAGAGCAGAAAGTACAAAGTTTGCAACATTTTTGGATTTAAAAAAAAATCATTGGGAGGGGTCTAAAAATTGAAAGGGAGGGTTATTAACCCTCGAAGCCTTTAGGCTTCTTCATATAGTGACCCTTATTCTTCACATCCATTGGATGTTTGAATAAGGGTCCATTATATTTCAGGTAGCCGTCAGGCTACTTCGTGTTAATAATGAACTCTTTGTAGCTCCAAAAAATGTTGCTTCTACAGAAATCCAGAAAATGAAGACAGTTTCATACCTTTTACTAATTGTGACGTATTTGTACTAGATAATGGAATTTTATGAGACATAAAACCTGAGAGATAAATTGTGAATCCTGTTTGATACAAAACCAAACAAATAATAATAGACCGTTGCTTTGTCAACATTTATTCCACATCTCATAACTCATAAAGACGAAATATTGAAAATGAAGAACTCTATCTGACATTCAACCCATAGCTTTCAAACTTTAACAATCAGAAACTCAAGTACAATATCGCAGAGAAAGTTGAGCTTTGCTTGATAGAAAAATACAGGTTATCTCCCTTTGACATATATATATATATATATATATATATATATACCCTATACCATAGATATTGAGATACTTTTATATGAATAGAAAACATGTAAAGTTTCATGATTTAACAACAAAAAAACAAAGACTTCCGTGTGAAATAGTCCTCCAATAACACTTCTGCATATAAGTTCTCCTACGGCAGATAACACGGTATTGTCTGTTTAATAATCTCCATAATAACAATGTAAAATCCTGAACTGTTAAACAATCTCCACTTCATCTGTAATAACGTCGACATCATCATAAGGGTTGCAGGAAAAACTGGATAAATAAACCAAATTAAACTCTATTAGAGAACGTTGCATTGGTATAATTTGTGTCAGTTTCAACATCTCTAAGATAAAATTTCTGAAATGTCTTTGCTGATGACCAATTTGCTGTTTTCAATATTTCATTCAAGCTCAGACCAGTTTTACTGGCAGCAGATAATGAAGCACTTCTAAAGGAATGAGCTTTAAATTTAGATAAATCAATACCAGATTGTGACAAGACTAACTTACGCCATCTAGAAATAGTACTTGTAGTAACTGCATTGTAAGTTTTAAATGACACAAAAAGTTTTTGAGATTTCCTCAAATCTGCTGTTCTTTTAATATAAGCTTTAAGAGTTTCAACGGGACAAATTGATTTATTTTCATATTTAGCTAACTTTAGCTCAAAATTGGTATGACCTGGCCTTGAAGTTTTTAACAAACTGTTTATTTTGAAAATTAAACATGTATCTTTGCATACTACATGCTTTAAATCCAAAGCAACCAATGTCTGGCTTCTTTGTGCAGAAGCAAGTGCGATACTGGCGAAACATTTTAATGTTAACATTTTCAACGATAAATTCTCAAGGGGAAAAAGTGATGCTAAACACGAAAGAACTTTACCAACTCTCCTAGTATAAGTATATTTACATTGGGGTGGTCTAAGGTTGAATACACCTTTCATAAAACGTTTCAGTAAAACGTTATCTGAAAAATCATCGTTACCAAGCATTGCCAGAGTCTGACATATTGTAGATGTATGAGAACTTATGCAACTATATGACTTCTTTTTCTGATATAAAAATGACAAATAATTCAATATCTGTTTTACAGACACTGTAGTGGGACTAATTTGTTTTGAATTGCACCACAAAATCCAGTTTCGCCATTGATATTCATATTGTTTACTAGTTGACGTTCTCCCAAGATTTGGAGATGATAAAAGAAGCGTTTCTTGAAATTCCTGTATCACGGAGATGTCTCCGGACACGTGAAATGCGCACAAAAACATTTTTCTTTTGTTCATGGTGTGATTTTGACCTGAATGGGCTAACGTTAGAAGATCTGCACACTGAGGTAATTTTATTGGCGTATTTACTAATACTAGTAATTTGGGGTACCAATACTGTGTAGTCCAAAGAGGAGCTATTATTATAGCTTTGCTTATCATGTCCTCTTGAATCTTCTGCAACACTCGACCCAGTTGACTGAAAGGAGGAAAAATATATGGATTAAATTCCTTCCAACAAAAAGAAAAAGCATCAGTGTGTAAGGCTTCAGGATCAGGAAACCAACTTACATATGGTTCCAATTGACAATTTAATCTTGAGGCAAAGAGGTCTACATCAGGAATGAAAAAACGATCTATTGTGAAAAAATTCTGGTTTCAATCTCCATTCTGACGTGTCTTTAAAAATTCTTGATAAATTATCAGGTTTAACATTCAGTTTGCCAGGAATATGAACGGCAGATGTGAAAATGTTTCTTTCAACACACCAAAACCAGATTTCTTTTGTAATTTGTAACAATTGGACAATAGATCCCCCTTGATTGTTGATGTATGATACCGCAGTTGAACTGTCTGTTCTAATACAAACATTTGTATTTGTTAACTTTGAACAAAAGGATTTCAATCCAAAATAAATTGCTTTTAACTCAAGTAAGTTAATATGGTTTTCTTTTTCCTGAAGGTTCCATCTACCTTGAGTTGCGACTTCTCCTAAAACCGAACCCCAACCAATTAGTGACGAATCAGTCTGTAAATAATGTATGGGTGGCTCTCTTCTAATAGCAAGTCCATTTTTACTGACAACATTATTTATCCACCAGATAATTTCATTTTACTATCATTCTTTAAGTGGACGTTTGCATTATAGTCATTTCCTGACAAAGTTAAAGCCTTTGTTTTTTCAATATCTAAATATCTGATTTAAATGAGCTAATAATAAAACGTGGTGAGAAGAAGAATATAACCCAATAAGTTGAGCTAAACTTCTCACAGACACGATATCCTTCAAAATTTGTTTCGAAAGTGTCAAAATTTTTTCAACCTTATCTGTAGGTAAAAATACCTTGAATAAGACAGAATCGATCTCGTATCCAAGGAAGGTAACTCTTTGGGAAGGAATGAAATGCGATTTCAAATTATTTATGCAAAAACGCAGATTCAAAGAAAACTTTAACTGTGTCAGTATTTTTCTTTGCTAAAGAATAAGACGCTGCTTGAAGAAGAGAATCATCTATGTAGAAAAAGGAACATCCCTGAACTCCTAATATGTGCAAAAACACCCTCCATCACCTTAGTAAAGATTCGAGGCGCTGAAAATATTCCGAAAGGGAGACACTGGAAAGCATACAACTTATTTCTCCAAACAAATTTTAGATATTTCATGGAACTAGGATGCATTGGAATTGAAAAATAAGCATCTGTCAAATCTAAACTGGTAAAAAAGGCATTTCGCTGAATATTTTTTAACACAACATCTAAAGTTTCTTGTTGAAAATGTTGATACTCAATGAATTCATTTAAATTTTTCAAATGTATAACTGGTCTGAATGTATTATTTTTCTTTTTGACCAAAAAAATATTTGAGATAAATTCATTCTCTTCATGAAAAGACAATCGAATTGCCCCTTTCTTTAATAAAGTATCAACGTCTTCGTCTATAAGTTTTGACTTTGAATCATTAAAACTGTGTGGATTTGGAATAAAAGACTGTAAAGGATCTTGTATAAAGTCTATCTTGTAACCAGTAATAGTTTTTAAAACCCAAGGGTCTTGAGTTATAGCTTTCAAGTTCTTCGCAAATCGTTTTAATCTGCCTACCGTTTTTAACTGATTTTTATCTTTCTGTTTCAAAGGAGAGCGACTCACCTTTAATTCCTTTTCCAACTTGGATTTGGCCAGCTGGACTTCCTGGCAAACCCTGCTTGTTGTCTGCTTGAATTGTATCTTCTGAAACCTCTTCCAGTCATTCCCCTTTGGCTGGATGGTCTTCTCCCTAAAAAAGGAGCTCTACCTCTCGACCTGTTAGTGTAACTGGGACCAGGTCTCCCCAAAATATTCTTATTAATTTTGTGAATGGTATTAATGTCATTTAGTCTTTTACTGATGTCATCTCCCAAAAAGAATTTTTCACCAATTGTCTCATTTCGATTACAAAGTTGGGAAATTTTTTATCTATATTTGGTCTCAAAGACAATTTACGTTTGACCGACATTTCAAAATGTGAAACACAAAGCAAAGTTATAGCATCCGACACTAACTTGCGTAACTTTGAGATATCAAAATTCTTGTTTCTAATTAAGTTAGCTATTTTAAGTACTGCAGCAATGCCAGCTGCACTACCCCTTTGAACACTCTGACTACCTAAATCTTCAGACTTAGTCTTCCTATCAATAAACTGCCAAATTTCCATGTTTACGGACGGTGGAACTAATCCTTTACAATTGGCAGGAATTTTATGCTCTTTAATTAGATTGACAACATCAACCTTGTTCTTACAAAGACTCTTTACGACCTTAGCAATAGATTCGCTAACCTCGTCGTCAAATTTGTTATCGTCCTCAAAGACCCTAGGCATTTCAAATTCATATTCGTCGTTATTATCACTATTGACTTCAGATTCATCGTCACAACCTTCAAAAACATCTGATATGTTATTTTCATCATTTGAGACATAACTGTCATGATCATCATCGACGTTTACATTACTCTCAGACAAAGATTCATAGGATGTTATTTGTCTGACTCACTCATTAATATCTGGTTTTTCTACCCGAGTCTGAGATTGAGACGGAGAACCTGTACTTTTGGCCTTAGCCGCTGCCTCAGTTGCCGACATGATATTACTTGATAAGTCATTAAAAAGACTCTTCAAAAGTTGATCTTGACTGCCGTTTTGACTTTTACTGGCGGCGGAATCATTACTGACCGACTCCGAAAAACCGGAAAATGAAGCATCTACTTCTTCGTCTGAAGCGAAAAGTTTCATAACTTCTTCGAGCTGTTCGTCTCGTTCAGATTCTGAGCCACTCGAGCTATCACTAAGTCTTTAAGTACTCGCCATAATCTGTAAATACAGATGTAAAGTTTTATAAATAAACTGATTCAGTTACCGTAGTGGCGAGCAAATATCGATAGCCGAGATAGACAAAATAATTCTCGCAAATATAGAGTCTACCAGCGAAAAAGATATATAGATTATGCTACCATGTATCCGGAATCCTTTCCTTTGAAGAACCAGGAAGCTGAAACAGTAGCTGATGCGTTGATCAACATGTAAGTAACTTTATGTCAAACCTTATGACTCGGGTATGTAAATTACTTAAGATACATAAAATGTGCACTACGCCATATCACCCAGCGGCAAATGGCTTAGTTGAAAATTTTAACGGAACTCTGGAGAAAATGCTTAAAAGTTATGCCCAGAAACAACCGTCAAATTTGGACAAATACATTCCATACTCACTTTTTGCATACAGAGAAGTGCCGAATGAAACCTCTGGCTTCTCGCCATTTGAGCTACTTTATGGTAGACACGTAAGGGGGCCCCTTGCAATTTTGAAGGAAGAATGGGAAGAACCAATAGAAAGTGGAAATTCGGTTCTAAGTTATTTACTTGAAACACGAGATAGGTTAAGGTCTATGTGCGAGTTGGCTCGTAATAATGAGAAAGAAGCAAAGAGAAAACAGAAAACATATTACGATAGGAAATCTAGATCGAGAAAATTCGGGATTGGACAGAAAGTACTTGTGTTGTTACCAACAAATACCTCAAAACTACTTGCCACGTGGAAAGGTCCATACGAAATTACAGATAAAATTAGTCCAGTTGATAACAAAATTAGATTATGTGGTAATTCAGAAAAGATATTTCACGTTAATATGTTGAAAATATGGTATGACAGATTGGAAGACAACGGTAAATGTGACGTGTTAGCTTGTTTGAAGGTGATATCAGGTCTAAATACAAAGGACGATCAGTCAGATGAAGACTTTGGTAATAAAATCACTCCAGTTGTAGAAGGTAAGGAAACTGTTAGAGATGTTACCATGTCTGACGAATTGTCGGATGTAGAACAGAATCAACTTGAACAACTTTTAGGTGAGTTTTCAGACATCTTTAGTGATGTTCCTCAGGTCACGGATGTTATACAACATACGGTGAAAACCAAATCTGATGAACCGGTTTTTAAAAAGCCATATCCAATACCTTATGCACTTAGAAGTCAAGTCAAGGAGGAAATTGACAAAATGTTACAGGCACGTATTATTGAACCGACCGATAGCCCTTACGCAGCTCCGGTAGTATTAGTTCGTAAAAAGGATTCGACGATAAGGTTCTGCGTAGATTTTAGAGGTTTGAATGGAATTACCGTCTTTGATCCTGTACCTATGCCGCGTATGGATGAACTTCTGAACAAGGTAAGTAATGCAAAGTACATAAGTAAGCTTGACTTAACCAAGGGATACTGGCAGGTGCCGCTGGATTCTGACGCCAAACGGAAGAGTGCTTTCGTTACACCTTTTGGACACTTTCAATTCACGGTCATGCCTTTCGGAATGGTAAATGCCGGGGCTACCTTTGTTCGTTTAATGAAAAAGGTTTTGATGGGTCATGAGGAATATGCATATTCGTTCATCGACGACGTTGGAATTTTTAGTGATAGTTGGGAATATCACTTAGAATATTTGAGGATGGTTTTTCAGATACTAAGAATCAAAACTGACAGCAAAACCAAGTAAGTGTTCATTTGGATTTTCAGAACTGCAATTTCTTGGACATATTGCTGGAAATGGCCAGATTAAACCTGTACAAGACAAAGTTCAGGCAATCCGGGAATTTCCGGTCCCACAGAGTAAGAAAAACGTTATAGGTCGTTCTTGGGGCTGGTTGGCTTTTACAGACGGTTTATTAAAAAATTTCGGAGATCGCGTTGCTCTTGACAGATCTTACTAAAAAGAATGTCCCGAACAAAGTCAAATGGTTAACTATACATCAGAGTTCATTTGATAAATTGAAGGAAGAAATTTGTAAGAATCCAGTATTGAGAAGTCCTAATTTTAGTAGAAAATTTATTTTACAGACTGATGCTTCACAGAATGGATTGGGTGCTGTGTTGGAACAAGAATTTGACGATGGGAGACATCCTGTTATGTTTCTCAGCAAAAAACTGAGTGGTTCAGAGGTAAATTATGCTGTAATAGAAAAGGAGTGTTACGCCATTGTATGGTCAATCAAAACACTGAAGGTATATTTAGAAGGTAGAGAGTTTTCTATTAATTGTGACCATGCTCCTTTGCAGTGGCTGGATAGAGTGAAAACTAGCAACCAAGACTTTTACGTTGGAGCTTACTTTTACAGGAGTTTAAATTTACAGTTTTTCATATCCTAGGCAAGCAGAATGTGGTCGCAGATGCCTTATCTAGAGCTGATTGTGAGTGACCCCTGAGTTAGCTCGGTATGACCATTTGGATATTGTATATATGTTTTAATTTCAGAAACCTTTTTCAGATTTGTTTGAAGTTCGTGAGTGTTGGCTGGACTTGGTAAGTCTTCTAAAGGGGGACGTATGTGACGAACTTCATATGTATAGATAATTTATTTCCACTTATTTTATTTTTCTATTCCCGAATTCTGAATTCAATAAGGTACGTATTAAAAATATCCTTAATGTAACCCACTGTTTTTTTCGCGGCAGACGGACTGCACGTATTTTTGTCAGGTAATCAGGCATGTACTGTTTAAAGGTTTGCTAATATCACTACGCAACAGGACGGCAAGAGTATCAGACGTGTAAGGTTTGTGAACTCAGAATTGTCAGTACAGGACATGGGGTTTCACGTAAAATATACTGCTTTTTAGCTCAGGGGTCATTTTACTGTTCCTGAATTTAAATAATTTCTATTTCTCAAAATAGAAATGCAGCTTATGGTTGTAGTCCGATTGGTGACACATCCTGTATGGTGACATGTCGGAAGTAATTTGTATGGTGCGTCGGAATACCAAATATCATTAGCTTTTTTCAACGTGGCTTCATGGTTGAATGTATGTATATGGTATACTGGAATACTAAATGTATTTGCGATAAAAATGAACGACTAGCTTTCTTCATTGTGGTTTTGTATGGTGCGCCGGAATACTAAAAGCATTGGATAACAACGATTAGCTTTCTTTGATGTGGCTTATACCGGTCAATTATTGGAATTTCAGTAGTGTTGTGACAACGTTTCTGTAGTCCGTTTATTGATCAGGAGTCCTTAAAGGTTGTTATTTTCCAGTCGATTACAGTGGAGTGTGTCCGTCTAAAATACTTAAATATGGTGAAATTTATTTGAAGTTAAAATTTATTACCAGATCTTGACCGTCAGTGTGTGAGGTGTAGTCATGAACATTACTGATTTATTTTAATTCTTTAGTTCACCATTAGTTTTATTTTTCATTATTGCATTATTTTTCATTGTGTTTGATTACTTTATTTCAGTGAGTTTTTTGTTTTGTTTATTCATTTGACATTTATTTGTTCATTTTCACTTATTGTTCATACGTTGTCTTTTGTTTGACATTTACTTTGCATTTTTTGTTCATTTTGTGTTTATTTTAGTACAATATTTATTTGTTTTACTTTTGAGTTTCTATGAATGTTTCATCTAACAATCTGATTCCCCTACGTCTTTACAGCTAGCTACATCTGTTGCTATTGATATAGATCTGGTTTTACTTTTAAATTTATTCAATACACCCAGTCTTTTAGCCTGTAGTACAAAAATAACAAACAAAATTTCATGACTTTATCTTAAAAAACATGGAAGCACTACTTTCGAATATTACTAAATACTATGAATTCATTCTATGAAGAAGAGGCCTAAAAATTTAAATCTAATCTCAATGTACAGTATATAACTAAAACAAAAAACAAGCCTTAAAATATCAGGATAGTTCTTTCTCTTTGGTCATAAAATAATTCAAGTGTTAACGCTAACTTCCCAGAAATATTTGGGTCAGTAGATAGGTAAAAAAAAATTATATATTTTTTTCAGAAAATTTAAACTGTTTTCTGAATGGAAGACATAATAAATGTTTACTGAAAAATAGTGATAATGTTTAGAATAATCACAAAAATAGGGTAACTCCGGTGAGCAGTAATTATTTTTATTTAAATCTTTTTTCATTCAAAATGAATAAAGTTTAAACTGTGCCAATGGAAATATTTTGCTCCAAGTCAGCAGACTGAACATAGCTGCAACAATGTATAATATACCTGACTCATTTGTCCATGCAATGGTATTGCATTCATTTCTAGGTTTCTCAGCATCAAGGCTACCCTTTTTGTATTAGCACAAGTACTACAGAACACCATAAAAGAATTCCCTGCCAATTCATTTAAAATATACACCAAATACGCATCCTAAAAGAAAACAACATTTTGGAATACTTTCAAAGATTATTAAAATCTATCCCGTTACATCTAAAGAAGTTTATTAGTTTTCAATATGCATTTTTGTCCATGCATATTTTTTTTGCACTTGTAAATTATCTGTAAAAGCCAGTAATTGTGTATCTTGAGAACACTTATGTGTGCCAGATTATTTTCAATTTGTAGCAAGCCTTGTAAGAGAACGTTTGAAATCTTACCCTTTGGGTTCTGAGATTTCTCAAACTTTCACTAGTCTTAGATTCTATATTTCTTGCCAATATTGCTGTTAACAATATAATGTATGCATGCCAGAGTTTGTTTGTTTAGTTAGGGTTTTACGCCATTTTCAGCACATTTGGCTATTTCACGGCAGCCAGTTTTTATTGGTGGAGGAAGCCAGAGTACCTGGACAGAACCACCGATCTTCGATAGGAAAATTGGAAGTCCTTGTCAATTAAGATCAGAGTCGAACACACCCGCCACAGGTGAGATTCAAACTCACAAACTCAAGTGTTGACAAGCTAATGATCATTACTGGTCACGACAAACTACCTAGACCACTAGGCCACCGAGGCCCCAATATTGCCAGATTAAACAGCCTTATACAAACAAGTAGTTGTGGATTTTTATTGAAATAAGATTACACTTACTTTATGTTTAAATGGAATAAACTGATGATATACTGCTTTAGTTTGTCTGTTGTTTGGTATTTAGACACATGACATACTACTTTTTTTACAAAGGAATAGATAACACTTCTGTAGTTTACCTAGTTAGGCATTCCAACAAATGAAATCCCAATTACTTTGTGTTTAACAGAATGAACGGAAAATACTGCTTTAGTTTACCTACTGTTTGGTATTTACTTTGGTATTAAGACACATGAAACACCACTTACTGTGTGTTTTAATGGAATATACAGATAATACCTACTGCTATAGTTTACCTACTGTTTGGTATTCAGACACATGAAACATCACTTACTTTGTTTTAATGGAATATAAAGGTAATACGTACTGCTATAGATTACCTACCGTTTGGTATTTAGACACATGAAACACCACTTACTTTGTGTGTTTAATGGTATAAACAGTTAACACTGCTATAGTTTACCTGCTGTTTGGTATTGACATATGAAACACCACTTACTTTGTGTTATAATGGAATAAACAGATAACACTGCTATAGTTTACCTATCGTTTGTTATTAAGACACATGAAACACCACTTACTTTGTGTTATAATGGAATAAACAGATAACACTGCTATAGTTTACCTACCGTTTGGTATTAAGACACATGAAACACCAGTCACTTTGTGTGTTTAATAGAATATACAGATAATACGTACTGC
Organism: Mytilisepta virgata; assembly: GCA_028015205.1. Classification (NCBI taxonomy): domain Eukaryota; kingdom Metazoa; phylum Mollusca; class Bivalvia; order Mytilida; family Mytilidae; genus Mytilisepta; species Mytilisepta virgata. The sequence goes on from CM051521.1 coordinate 78,150,440, forward strand.
TATAGGTTACCTACAGTTTGGTATTAAGACACATGAAATACCCACTTACTTTGTGTTTTTATACAGATAATTAGACATTGAACCCGCGCGAGCGCGGGAAAATAAGCATTTTTTTGTGGTGGCCATATTGACTTTAAAAAGTTTTTGCGGCCATGGCATTCGTGGAACAGTAACTCAATGTGGATATTGTGGCAGGCTTCCCATAAACTTTCCTGTCAAGTAGGTAGTGTCAACTGATAGTTTCATGTCTATATATGCTGTAGTATTCCAGAAATGGATGTTAATGCAAAATTTAACCAAAGTCAATGAAGCGTGAAATGTAGGTCAACGTGACCTAATTGTCATATGGTTGTTCGTTACTACCGAAGATGTATCCACTGATGAAGTAGACTGTATGCCACGTAGAATTACCAAAATGGACCTTAAGGTTCCATCATAGTCAAAATCTATGACGAAAATACAACCACTTAAATTGTCAATATGTTTATGTTACAATTAATTCTGAACTGGAACTTGATGAAAAGCTTTCATTAAATACACATTTCATAATGCATTACCTTTTTCATTCAGAATAAATATGAAAAAGAATATGAATAAACATTTCCTTAGTGACGGATGAATTTTTCAAAAGATGCCGTGAGTTAAGTAGAGCATATTTTTGGAAAATAATTGTTCCAATTGTTCATTGTCATCATGGGCAGGGCAAGTGAGGCTTAATTTCACAAATAAATCCAATAGACGATAAAAGCATTTTTAATGTGTGGCTGAGTATGCTGTCCACGTTTATAAAGATGTCCGAGATAAATTTCGTCATTAATGATAAAGTAGACCATTTGTTAAAAATATTTTTATCTAGAGCTTACAGGGAATTGTACGGTAGAGCTATATTTAGACAGGTCACATGACAAATAATGTAAAAATGGATAATGGCTGGTTTTATCACTTTGTGCAAAGTAAACATCCGAGCAATCCAAAAAAACAACTAAGTTAGGAATTCCTCTGAATTTTGCCTTACTTCTTCATAATCTTCAAAGTTCATAACCTTTACAGTAGGAGAAATTGCGTTATTGTAGAAAAAAACAATCCTGAATACATGAAGCGGAAACATCCCACTCGAAGGAGAATGTTTGCAGATTGTCAAATCCGATAATAACCTTTATAATCTGAACCATACATCGTTTATTTTGAACCACGCGTTTTGTCGCCTATTCGGCTAATTCGTAAATTTAGTATTATAGATACTACTATAGTTTATCTACTGTTTGGTATTCAGACACATGAAACACCATTTACTTTGTGTGTTTTAATGGAATAAACAGATAACAATGCTTTAGTTTACCTACCATTTGGTATTAAGACACATGAAACATCACTTACGTTGTTTTAATGGAATAAATAGATAACACTGTTATAGTTTACCTACCGTTTGGTATTCAAACACATGAAACACCACTTTGTTTTAATGGAATATACAAATAATACATACCGCTATAGTTTACCTACCGTTTGGTATTCAAACACATGAAACACCACTTTGTTTTAATGGAATATACAGATAATACATACCGCTATAGTTTACCTACCGTTTGGTATTCAGACACATGAAACACCACTTACTTTGTTTTAACGGAATATACAGATAATATGTACTGCTATAGTATACCTAAAGTTGGTATTCAGACACATGAAATACCTACTTACTTTGTGTTTTAATGGAATAAACAGACAATGCTGCTGTAATTTATCTACTGTTTGGTATTTAGATGACACTTCTATTTTGACTGGATCTTGTAACGAAGCTCTCTGTAATTTAGCAACCTAAAAAAATCAATAGAACATAAAATGAACAAAGTCCTGCAAAAACAGAATTTCCTTAAAATATTGTTTTTAAAATAATTACAGTTGAACTTCGTTATCTCGAAGTGCAAGGGACCGTGAGATTGGGTTTGAGATAGCCGAAGTTCGTCTTAAAAGGTGCTGGAAATTCTTGAGTTTTGGACAAAGGAGGTAAACATTAAATGACTAGAACTATATTCCTTTCCATGCGTTCACTGATCGTTTTTACTTGTTAGCATAATCAAATGATTTTGATTAATGTTGATTGTCTCATAAATTCTATTGTTTCTTAATTACAATTTCTTAGAAATCATAAATTGATAATCCTTTCATGTTGACCAATACCGATTCTACAAATATTCTTTTTCGCCAAGTCTCACCATATTGCTGTAAATTCGGAAATTTTCATGTGCACTTATTATTGCGATTCTTCTACCCCAGGAAAAATTGCGAGATTTAATTATTGCGATCACCGCCCATGTGAAAAAAGAGTTTTTTATTGCGATCGGAGATCGTGTAAAAATTGTAGATGGAAGTTTTATTAATGTCATCGTTTTAATTAATTGTTTTAAAATTATTAGATTTCACAATGTTAATTAATATATATATAATTGCTGCCAAAAAAATAATTATTTGATTAAGTAGCTACCAATTAACCTGTCTCTTGATGTCGGCAATCAAAGACCAGTAGCTTACCCATGAAAATATAAACAAAGGGACACAAATTTAGAATAAATCGGACGTGAAAATATGCATTAAAATGTGAGTTTTTAATATTGCGATCCTCAACCGATCGCAATTTTCGCAATAATAAAAACATCGCAATAATTTCCATATTTACAGTAACATAATCCGAATTTTATAATGACCGTAGTGTGAATAAATAGGACGATCACATACTGTAAGAAAACTTCGATTCATTTATTTTTATCACAAAATCTGATATATTGTTTAATTGTAAAAACATAACAAAACATTGTCGTGTTTGTTTATTGTGTTCCATTCTCCTGACTTTGTCTTTTCCTTGGAGTTAGAATTTGTGGACCTTTTCACTGTTTTGTTTCTTTGGTATTCTTTTGCCGAAAATTATGTGTTAACACTTTGTTATCACAACATAATTAACATGATATGACATTTCCATTATCGATTTCCTACATACTGTTTGACAGGTGTAAAAATTTGGTTCACCTGTAAAGATGATTAATAAATTCAACATATAACGAGTTTATATTTGCACTAATTATATTTCCTTTGTACATAATATCACTTCGACAGAACCGAAATATCAACTTATCGAATTTCAGATAAAAGGAACTAAAATACATAAATTATACTGTTGGCTGGTGGGACCAGAAAAAAGTGTGACATAAGCGAAATTTGGACTCAAGCGATTTCGAAATAAGGAGATTCAACTGTAAATGAATTCGAACAATCTGGCATTACATAATGAAACCTTAGTGAATTCAACACAAGGAGAATTGAAATAATCTAAGTACACTGTTGTAAATGAACTACTGGCATTGAATAATTGATAATTCTGCTAAATTGACATTATCTTGTTTGCCCTTTTCAGATCTAAAACCCTGCTAAATTGGTCCTAGCTTATGTTAAAAACATGATCCTCTGCCCTTAAATCCTAAGAAAACCATATTACTCGGTAGGGCCCCACATACTTCAGCAACTGATTTAGTGAAACACCTAGGAGATTATTACAATTCTTAACATGTCAAATAACATTTAGGTGTATCTTAAAAGTAAACTTGATTCAACCTTTTTCTAACATATTAAAGTTTGTTTTTTATGCATAAACATATATCTCCCCCTTTCATCCTGTCATCACTAATCCTGTCCATGTTCTGGTTTAGAAAACCCCCAAAATCAATCCAATCTATCTTGCACAAAATTTTCCATATGTAAAAATATCAGTCTTTTTTTTCGGTACAGGAAACCCAAAAAATCAATCTGATACAAAAATATCTTATGTAGTGCACTAATACACCAGGTATGCATCAATTATGTCTAGTTTCATTCCATTCCTGTCTGAACTGTAGGAGATTCTATGTTCACAAACTTCCCCATATGTAAAAATGTCAAAGTCCATGTTTTGGAATAGGAAACCCTAAAAATCAATCCAATCTGAATTATGCATTAATTCTGCCAATTTTTGTTCCATTTCAGTCAGAACTGTACGAGATTCTGTTTTCACAAACTTCCCCATATGTAAATATGGCAAAGTCCATATTTTAGAATGGGAAACCCCAAAAAAATAATCCGATCCAAAAAATATTATGTAGCTCTAAACTACACCTGGTATGCATCAATTCTGTCAAGTTTCATTCTATTCCACTCTGAACTGTTTAAGATTCTGCGTTCATAAACTTCTCCTTATGTAAATATGGCAAAGTCCATGTTTTCGTACAGGAAACCTCAAGAAACAATCCAATCCCCAAACAAATTATCTAGTGCACAATTACACCTAAAATGAATCAATTCTGACAAGTTTCATTCCATTCCGCTGTAAACTTTAGATCTTGTGTTCACAAATTTTTGTTACAGATGGACAGGACAAAAACAATAAGTCTAGCTCCCCATGCAAATATTCTGTAACTTCATATTTGTTTGTGGTTAACTCATACTTTATGTAAAAATCATGGGATTGCAAGGTAAAAAAGAAAGTCTTATAAAATATTTCAGGCATTTCAGCAGAGGAAAAGACAATAATTAATTACCACTATTGAAAGCAAAAGGGGGAGTAATACTTTTTACTTTCATACATGTATTAATGAAATATTTGAAATATTTATGAATTAGAGGCTCCCAGGAGCTTGTATAGCTCACCTGGACTATATCCATCTTGAGTGGCAGCCTGTCAAGTTCCAACTGGCTCACTGGTTTCAAACAAGAAGATCTTTCAGTGATTTTTCCACTTAGGTCCTATGTTAAACACTGTTCGGCTCTGGCGGCCATCTTGGATGACGGGCCAGGTCATCATCAGATATATTTCTGGAAGAGGACCACCTAAGGACCATTGCTGCTAAGTTTTGTTCCAATTGGCCATATCACCCCACTCGGACACATGACACGGACCCTGAACTGACCAGTCCTTTGCTCCTACACCTAGATGCCGTGTGCTTGGCGGAGAAGCAGCAAATACTAATTTTAATTTTGGTTTGACCCGGCCGAGGATCGAACCCACGACCTTCCGTACTTGAGGCGAGCACGCTACCACGAGACCACAGAGGCGTTTTAAAACCAGTAGAAGCTGTTAATACTAGTAACTATATGAAACCAGAATTAATAACTTGATTCATTTAACAAAGAATAAATATGCTCTAAATCTAAACAGTTTTTGTAGTAAGCTATCATACAATATTACAATCATAATATCATTTTCACTTTGGAAATTCTGTTAACTTTTTCTTTTTAAAATCATTAAAAAATAATGAGTAATTTAATTCAGCTACTGAATATTCTTCAAAAAATTCTCCAGGATTTTATATGTGAGGCAAGTAAAGATAAAGGTAAAAGGAGCATAAAAAGGGTCAACTGTTATTTTTAAAATGATGGGTTAGGAAAAGGAAAATTATGAATGATCTGAAGCCTGCCTAAGCCTTTTTTTATCATAAAAGGTTTATTGATAGCAGTACAAAATTTGTCATATTTACCAAATACTTTAAAGTCCGTAGACTGAATCCTTTGGTATTTTCTAAGTGATCCACAAGTCTTCCTGGAGTAGTTTAAAAAATAAATTTGGCACATTTATCACTTTATATAGCCTTTATACTTAAAAAAATGAAACTTGATTAATAAGTACATGAAAACATTTTTCTTATTGTTTCCAATGTAAATATTCATAACTATTCTAAAAAACTTTAAATCATCGTTACTAAGATGGTGAAAAATAGTTACAAAATATTGCCAAGTTCTTTGTATCTGTGATCAAAGTTTGAAGTTGCTAAAAAGATTCACTATACTGAAATTTCCTTCTGCTCCTCTGTACTGTTACCTTATTAAAGTCAGATGTTGTCCTGGAGTTATGTCGCCTTGTCCATAAAAAAATCAAATATGCACGAAAAATCACAAAATTAGCAATTTTCAGGTAAATTAAAAAACGTGTCGACTTTGATGTGTTCAATATATCTTGATAAAATTTGAAACATATATAACATACATAACTTTGTTAAGATAACTATCTGTTAATGGTCAACTGCTAATCAATGCTAAACATATAGCTTCAACTCCTATTTTGTGTTTTAATTTAATGAGGTTTACCCTTTACTGAATGAAAAATGTCAAGTAAAAAGCCTACTTTATAACAAAATAGATCTTTTGAAGTACTGAAATCAGAAAGTAATTCTGACATGGGAGATAACTCAATATTTTCAACAATGAATATTTTATGGACAGATGTCAACTCCTTAATTACTGATCTGTAAACATTTTTTTTTTTAAATTTGTGTTTCTGGTAAAATCCACTTACCTGGCAATTTCTGATGATAACAAAAATTACAGTTGGAAAGTAGGCAATCTTTTTTCACATCTTTTTACAAAGATTATGTATGGATCTCTTTCTTCACTTCAATAGTTCTGGTGCAAATATGGGCAAAACATTTATGGTTGTACTTGAAAAGACTTGATTTTTCTAATCTGATCTAACTTTTTAAGATTTATTTTCCTACAATGATAAATGAAATTAAAATACCTATTATTATGTGTGGTTTCTTTGCTAGCATTAGTGACTGTGTCATCATGTCTATTCCTCCAACAATTACAGCTGAAAATAAATAGAAACAAGGAAAAATGTTCAATACACGAACAAAAAAACTTTCTATAGCTGTAGCAGAAAAGGGTTTAGAGTTGTAAAAAAATATTTAAGAATTGAATGCTTCATATTTGTAGTTTTATTGGAGTGTAAAAGCCTTGGAATGAGCACATTTTGTATGAAGCATGAAAGTGATTCATACTAAAAATGTGCAAACGGTAAAAATCCATTTTGAAAAAAAAAAAAATCTGCCACATACATGTTAGAGAAAATTATTTTGTAATAATGTCTAAAGAAAACCATTTGAAATTTTTATATTATCTATGATAACTGAACAGTTTACTTTAGGCTAATAAAACAAACACACGATAATCAATAACTCAAATACGGTCTTTTACGTTTTACTTCACAATGTCTGACCACCAACCCTCTATACTACCAAAATTTTGATCAGGTAATTTATTTAAAAAAAAATATGCCTGCCTTTCATCACTTTTCAAAGCATAAAATTATACAGTTTCCATTCTGCAAAGATTGTTTTGTTACTTCTAAACTGATGTTTTATTAGGCTTCGTAACAAACCTGGGATTAATAAACTAGCTTCATATGAACGGCCTAGAAAATATACAAAAATCTTCAGATTCGATTCCCGTTAGTTATCTTATTTCCAGAACAAACTTAGGAAGTAATTTCAGATGAAAGATAATTATCAAGAAACTTTATTTCATCAAACATACTTCTTAGGTCAGGTTAATATTTCAAATAGGAATGATACATTTTAAAAAAAAAAGGGGGGAAGCTAACTTTGCAACAAAAATAATACTTTGGCTATAAGTTTTTAAATGCCAGCACCACCCCTGACAACCCTATAAAACTACTAAAATGATGCATTCAATTCTTATAATTACATTTTACATTTTGACAAGTGTAAAATATGACAGTAATTTTAAAACATTCTCTGTTCTATGTTAAACTAATTAGTGGCCATATTTGGTAACTTCAAGGATACAATTTTGACAGAGACCCCCTAAGGACCATTGCTGCCAACATTGGCTGCACTTGGCTAAGTGGTTTCAGATAAGACGATTTAAATATATAAGTTTATTTACAGACAGACGGATGGATGGACTTTGGATGTACAGTGATGGCAATAGCTCACAGGGACCTTTGGTCAAGGTGACCTAATAAATACACACCACATTTAATTCCAATTGGTGATCCTAATGCTTCAAACTGTTCTGATATCTGGAAAGCTAATTCTCTTGTAGGAGTCAGTATTAATGCATACAGCCTCTGTGGATTTTCTAGTAATGTCTGTAATATAGGCAGGGCAAATGATGCGGTTTTACCAGAGCCAGTTTCAGCCAGTCCAATTATATCTTTGTCTGCAACCTGAAAATTGCATCAATGTTAAAAGTATATAACTTCCTAAATACGTAACTATGCTGAAGTAGAAATGAGATAAAAATTTGCGATTATTATCATTCTTGATTCACCTTGTATGCATGGAGATTGTAATGTTGTTCATTGTCTAAAGAATGCTTGTTTAGTTTAAATTGTCTTTAATAACACTGTGTCCTTGAACACAGCTGATGTGGCAATGTGCAAAAACAACATCATTATTTTATTATATTATCAAATTTAATACATTTATATATACAAATGTATTAGGGTTTGAAACTCAATTCAAGAAAACATTATAGCTACCAGACCACTAGTCTGGCTGTTCATGAAAATTGCCAGTCCTGTGTATGTACAGCTATTCCTGACAATTTTTGTGATCTACTAGTCATGCTATGTGTTAGATTTGTCACTAAAATAAAATATATTAATACTAATAGGATGTGTTTTTGTGATGTAATGTTGTTATCATTGCAATGTAAATGAATGTAGAAACAGGGAACTTCCAAAACAACTGTTCAGGTCTGCCACACCACCAGACACAGGACTAAATTTTTACCTGTCTGCCATGAAAATAGGTCATGTCGGACGGGCTTATAACAAAATCTCTGATATATAAATCTAAGAATGTTTTTCAATATAGACACAAACCTTGTAAGGAGACAGGTATAGCTTCCTTTTGTATCTTCGTTGGTGCCTTCCATTTTAACTGTTCACATGCTTCACAAAGAACATCAACAATACCCTGAATATACATGTACAATAATGAATTATTTCCCATTTTTCACTTGTATCTACTGCTGCTTAAGTGCAATTAATGTACAATGTAGATCATAATAGGCTGGGTATCATTTATATCTATCAAACATAACCTATAGTATAGGTACCTTCATGTAGACCCTTGACATAATATTTTACCATCCAATAATAAGATAAAAAAATCACGATAAAAAGTCACAAACTAGAGATCATAATGACATTCATCTGTAAGACACAGATGCCCATAGAATTCCATCTACATGTATTATATATGATGAGAATTCATTTTGAGGCCAATTAACCCAGCAGGTGTGTCAAAGTAAACAAACAATTTGCATGTGGCACTTAGATATTTTACACTTGACAGCAGAATTGATTGACCACCCTCTGTGGACAATTCAAGTTACATGTATACACTAGTAATACATTTACATTACTAAAATGTTTATCAGGTCATTTATATTATTAGTCTTGAAAATAAGTATGCCATGCTTTTTATCATCTTTAACAATTAGAAGCATTAAATCACAACATTTCCAATCTACAAAGATTGTGATGTCACTTCTAGTTTTAACATAAACAAACAAATGTGAAAATTAATATGTTATTAGGCTTGCTATCAAGATACGTAAAGAAGTCATTTCTGATGAAAGTGAATTGTAATTGCAACTTTATTTCATCAAATATACTTTTCAGGTCATGTTATTTCAAATAGTAATGAATAAAAGAACTATCATGTATGTTTAAAAAATAAGAATGGTAACTTGGCGAACAAATTTTGAAACTGGCGACAAAATTATACCGGTACTTTGGCGATTTTTTTTACATCAAGATTTTGGATGCCAGCACGAACCCTGTATTATTTATTTTTTCTACCTTTTCATCACAGACAAAAATAAACTCAATTATCATTTGTAAGTTTTTGTGTACTTATTTTTTGAAAAAAGAAACTGGCTAAGCTCTCTTTGAACAGCGTAAAATGAACAAGAGCAATTTCGAAAAATACTTTTCAATACTTTTTATTTCACTTAATTGTTCTCAAAAATGTTTTTCAAACATTCAATTGAAAGGGAATTCAAATACAGACATTTTGTGATATTATCTGCACAAAGGTACTTTTATAAATCTTGTATTTTAGTGTTTATTTTGCTTCTAAAATGGGTACAATATCTTTTGCTTTTTCTTTATTTCTTTTAAATGCAATTAGGTTGTGTCTAGATTGTAAATTGTATCATATAATATTTTCATGTCAGTTAATTTGCCCTAAAGATTTATTAATTAAAGAATACACAATAAAAGAATAAGAACAAAAAAATTCTCTGGATATCCAAATATAGCCTTATTAGGGTACTATAGCACAATTGAGGATTGTTCCCAACCTGTAATATGTCCCACACCGGACTACATGTACGTGAACCCCCTGTTGATTTTATGGCTTAATGTGAGGTTCTGTAGGGTTTTTACCTGATATTGACAAAATAATTCAATATATTTTGACAAAATTCGGTGTGTTAAATTTTCACAGGGTTCCCTGATGTCAGTATAAAAATCGCACAAAAATTTGCATGGATGTGGATCATTTAGAAAAGTCTTTCTTTAATGGAGGCAGCCATATTTTGCTACATACTAAGGCTACAAAAAGTTTTGTTCGCTGGAAACATAAGTAATGGAAATAACGTGCTTCAAATTAGTCAGAATCGTGATACCGGAAATGAGTTTCTGGAAAAGGGCTATTCAGGCCCGAGACCACAATTTATCCACATTAACTCGTTGTCCACGAATATAGTTTCCCATATTTTATAGTGTATTTTTTCCATTTTAATTTTCCCCGCTTTCTGTTTGCCTTTTTTTTAAGTATCCTAGTTAGAATATAAAGCACAAGGGTCAAATTACTTAATTTAAAACAGTTTTTAGTCAGAATTATGTAAAAGTTGTAATTTGGTGACTGTCAAAATGACCTAATTTCAGGATGTTAGGGGCTATGTGAATGATAACTATACCCCTTGAAGACATTTTGGGGGTTTTCTTGAATTTGCAATGGTAGAATTTTATATAATTTTGATGTATTTTCCAGTTGTGACTGTACATTGAATAAAAGAAAGATTATAAAGTTTGAGTTCGTGCATTTTTTTTAATTTGACTTAATGCTAATATGAAAATGCACTATGAAATAATTGTGGTCTCGGACCTTCAGCTGTGCTCGCATTATTGGCCTCGCCAACAGCATATTATACATTGTTTTCAATTAACCATTCAATATTTTTTCACACATAAGCTCATGTCCCCCCTCGTAGATGCTTGTAGGTATTACGTTAGTAGGGGGTCATACTCAAAGAAATGATAATAAGCAATTAACAATCTTCTTAAATTTTAAAATTAATCATTATCTGATTACTTAGTTGTATATTTCAAAACTAAACTTATTGTTTTAACTATGACAGAAATTATCTCCCATTTTGGATATTCTTTTTTATTTGTTTTATTTTTTCAGTTTGTTTTGTGCAAGATATCAAAAATCCATTTAGAAAGTAATATAAATATTTTATTAGATAAAGCACATTTATATATGATGTATATTCCAAGTGTATAACATAAAAAAACATGACAAATAATGTAAATACAGCATAATACATTTACAAGTTACATGTATAATAATCATCTACATGTATATAATATATATCACAATATTTTATAAATAAATTATATTTCCGAAAAAAGAACCCATGGATGACGCGTCTTCACAAAGTATGGACGATGTTGTCCTATTGCCGATACATCTTTTCAAGGTATGGACGTCACATCCTGCATCGGACATAATTATTCGTCACCTTCGATTTTTCTCATAAATTTCTATATAAATTCACAATTTTTCAAAAAATTATTGTGAAGTCATTTCTCAACCAATTTTCAATCATAGAAAGAGAAATATTTAAAATTTCATTGTTTATTTGTGTATACTGCCATTACTGGTATACCAATGACAATGTATTGTGGTACTTGTTTTTCAAGATGAAATGACATTGGAAGCACGATATAGTGAGAACAGAGTATATGTATTTCTGATTGCTGGTTTATGAGTAACGATGATTTAGTTACGAAAAAAATTGACATCATATTTTCCCTATATATTCAACCAATTTTTTGAAATAAATTATTTTTGTGATTAAATCATAACTCTGAAGTCTAGAAATGCAAATATATGGTGGTGGCATGGGTTTTCGATCACCTAATATATATTTTTCATTCTGATCTTTCGGATACCTCAATAAAATATACAGTACATGTATGCATGCATCTCATTGTTTACTCCAAATCTGAAAAATGAAAGTTACAACCTTTCTCATCGGTAGCTTTTTTATTTTTATTTGCCGGTTGAATGGCCTTGCTCTACTTATGCAAACTATATGACCAACATGTGTTTTCGATCAACCCCGACTTCAATTGGATAAGAGGTCTCGTGGTCAAATATTATTGACATCACCTTTCACTTTGCAGACAACTTGGTTTTGTGGATATTTTTGGCCTCTAATGTATTTTATTTGACTTTAAATATGAGAAATGGTTTTAAGAAAAATGGCGCCTTGTATCATAAAAGGATGATAACCAAAGATCTTACCTGTCCTTGGATCATATTCCACCAACTTTTATGCTCAATCGAGAAAATGTGACTTCTTATATAAATATATGCTAAAGAGTAATAACTGTAACAGTGAACTGTTACGAAGTCTCGCAAACCATGTTACTGATATCTCGAATGCCTTACATTGTATTGAATAAACTATTTCTTTTTCAGAGACTGAAATTGGGAAATTTTTCCTATAAAGTTTATGCATACTTAATGGAGAGGTTACTTGAAAATCTTGATTTGGGTATGTTTTGTTACCCTATTTTTACAGTCATACAAATGTCCCATTTGATCAACTTTTGCTTGTCGACATGCTGCATTGACAGAAATATATCCCAATATTTCTGAACCGTTTACAAGAACTGATTTTATTGTATGGTGTTGTAAAATTCATTCGGTTTCATTAAATAAAAATAATAAAAAAGATTTCTTACCTGCCTTGATAAAGCCTCCCAACAACAAGTCAGTGTAGTTTGAATCATATTTTTATAAAATGATCAATTGCAACACAACAAGAACTGTTTTTAATTTATGACCAAGCAAATGAAATAATATCTACTATTACATGTTAAGTCTGATACATTGATGTCTTCCTTGTACAAATGTATCAATATTATATTAAATCTACAGTATGATGTAAGGACAGAAAATAAAAATAAAAAGAAAATGTATGATTTTTGGGCAGGGATTTCAATGCTTTAAGAGATGATTAAAGAGAATTAAGAAAATATATGGTTTAGGGGTAGGGATTTTAACGGTTTATGAGATAATTGAACATTATTGATTTGATTGGAGTGGTGATAACCCCCTGGGGAAGCGAGGTATGTGTCATTTAGTGCGTCTTACCATGGGGAATAAGAAATATATGGTTTAGGAGATTTTAACGGTTTATGAAATAATTGGGACATTATTGATTTATGGGGTGAGGATCACCCTACTGAGGAAATGAGGTACATGTCATTTAGTGTGTCTTGGAGAGTAAAAAATATATGAATTTAAGCTGTCTTGGAGAGTAATAAAATATATGATTTAAAGCTATGGATATTAATTGCAAATGAAATTTTTCAAAATTATCGACTTTGGGGGATAGGGATGACCCCCATAGAGGAACGAGGTATATGTCATTTAATAGGTGTTGCCACGCTGTATAATAAAATATATGATATGAGATGGTTATTGGTCACTCTCGTAGAATTTTTCGATGAAAAAAAATTTCCCCATAGGGTTTTTGAACACCTCATTATATGTCTCAGTGACCCCCCATCAAAAAATGGATAGTATTAGGCACATCAAGAAACATTGATCTTTCATCATGGAAAATCTCAGATCCATATATCTCTGACGGTTATTGAGAATTCGAAAAAAATTGGAGAGGAAGAAAAAAATGTTCGATAAAAATCGCAAATCAAAATCTATAGGTCTACCACTTCGTTTGGGAGACTTAATTATCTCAAATCTCATGCAGGTGTGCAATTCTTGAGATTATAAATAGCCTATCAAAATCTAATGTCATGACCATATATATAAATTAAAAAAAATAACTTGAATTTTTGTCGAGCCTGCGACTGAAGTCGCAGAAAGCTCGACATAGGGATAGTGATCCGGCGGCGGTGTTAACTAACTTCTTAAAAGCTTTATATTTTAGAAGTTGGAAGACCTGGATGCTTTATACTTTGTATATAGATGCCTTATGTTACGAAGTTTCCGTCTGTCATATGTACATTGTCCTTGACCTCTTTTTCATGGTTCAGTGACTACTTGAAAAAAAAGTTAATATTTTTTGTAATGTTAATTTCTCTCTTATTATGAGTAATAGGATAACTATATTTGGTATGTGCGTACCTTACAAGGTCCTCATCCCCGTCAGACAGTTTTCAATTGCCCTCGACCCCATTTCAAGGATCAGTGAACAAGGTTAAGTTTTGGTGGTCAAGTCCATATCTCAGATACTATAAGCAATAGATCTAGTATATTTGATGTATGGAAGGATTGTAAGGTGTACATGTCCAACTGGCAGGTGTCATCTGACTTTGACCTCATTTTCATGGTTCAGTGGTTATAGTTAAGTTTTTGTGTTTTGGCCTTTTTTCGAATAGTGTTTGCAATAGGTCTACTATATTTGGTGTATGGAAGGATTGTAATGTGTACATGTCTAACTGGCAGGTGTAATCTGACCTTGACCTCATTTTCATGGTTCAGTGGTTATAGTTAAGTTTTTGTGTTTTGGCCTGTTTTTCGAATACTGTATGCAATAGGTCTACTATATTTGGTGTATGGAAGGATTGTAAGGTGTTTATGTCCGACTGGCAGGTGTCATGTGACCTTGACCTCATTTTCATGGTTCAGTGGTTATAGTTAAGTTTTTGTGTTTTGGCCTGTTTTTCGAATACTGTATGCAATATGTCTGATAGCATTTACTTTCATTAGAAATACACGACAGGCGAGACATTTTTGTGTGTCCACTCTTGTTTTTTCTTTCTGATGGTGCAAATTTCCTGAAAATTGGTTGTGAAATGACTTTTTTAAAATTTGTGAATTTGTTTAGCAACCTATGGGAAAAATTAGAGATGACAAATACTTATGACCACTGACTGTACATGTACATTATTTGTCCCTGGGACTTGCTATATTAATTTTTTTAATTTTATTTTTCAGGCTTTTCAGGAACTTCAAATAAAGATGTTCAACTCTAAAAATCAGATAAAAATATCAGATGCACAAATTGAAGCTCTTAAAAGAACCATACAACACTCAAAACTAGTCTACCATGAAATCTCATCGTTATCGGAACAAACAAGGTTGTACGAAGGTGTTGGGAGAATGTAAGTCTTGTTGTAAATCACATTTTAGCTCACCTGGCTAAAAGCCAGGGTGAGCTTTTGCCATCACACTGCGTCCGTTAATTTTTCACATTTCAATCTTCTTCTAAAAAAACCAGTAAACCAATTCAGATGGAACCAAACTTGGCAGCAATATTCCTAGGAAGGTCCTCCACAGAATTTGTAATTTTGGTTCTGATCGAATATTCAGCATGGCTGCAAGGCCCAATATTGTGTTCTGATGGCTGAAAATTTAAAAAATCTTCTTGTCAGAAATCAAAAGACCAAATGAACTTCTATATGCGGGAATGTTCCTTAGATGATCTTCTACCAAATTTATAATTTTGGTGCCAATTGGAAAACTAAGATGGCCACCACCTTGGGACATAGTTACATAGGACCTCATGAGAAATACGTACAAATAACTTCTTCTTCGACAAATTGAATTGATAATTGCCTGAATAATTGTTTGATGGTCATGTACCAAATTTATAATTTTGCTGTCGATCTGTCATCCAAGTTGGCCGCCAGCAGGGGACTTATAGTTTAACATAGAACCTTATCGGAAATACATACAAAAAACTTCTTCTGGAGACCCCCTGAATGGATTGAAATGAAACATGGGATGAATGTTCCTTATGAGGTGCTGACCAAGTGTTGATACTTTGATGCTGATTCATCATCCAGGATGGCTGCCAGCCGGGAACTAAGTTTAACATAGGACCCTATGGGAAATACATACACAAATGTTCTTCTAGAAAACTGCTGAATGGATTGAAACCAAACATGGCATGAATGTTACTTATGTTGACGATCTGTCACCCAAGAAGGCCACCAACAGAGGACTTAGTTTAACATAGGACCATATTGGAAATAAATAAAAAAATCTTCTAAAGAACATTTGAATGGATTGAAACCAAACATAGAAAGAAAGTTCATTATGAGTTGCTTACCAAGTGTTGTTATTTTGGTTCTGATCTGTCATCCGAAATGGCGGCCAGCGGCAGACTTAGTTTAACATAGGACACTATGGGAAATACATACACAAATCTTCTAGAAAACTGCTGAATGGATTGAAAACAAACATGGCATGGATGTTAATCTCAAGGTCCTTTAGCAAGGAAAAACTTGAAATATCAGGTGAGCAATACAGCTCCTGGGAGCCTCTGGTTTTTAGGTTTTGTTAGTTTCTGAATAATTAATTGCAATTTGCATGAAATCTTTTTCTTTTCACTTTTCTTGGTTTGCAGTATATGTATCAAGGAAGTCTATTCTTTCTTTTTCACTTTCAACTTAAGGTCGAAGAAATATGGTCAGTAATTTACAGTGATTATTGTTTCAGAGTATGTAAAGAAATTCAAATTCTTCTCCAAAAAAACATGGTGAAATAGATCTGAATGTACATTTGTAAAATGAATATTAACTCTTCTCCAAAAATATTCTGCCATATGGATTGAAAATTATATTAAATCATTAATGAAAGGGTTGCTGAACAGTATCATTGTCATTTTGCTTAGTTTCTTCTGTTACCTTTTTTAACAATGGACTCAAACATCTTTTGAACTGAGTTTTATTGTGTGTATCGCTGTGTGTTTGTTTATTCCACATTGGCTAGAGGTATAGGAGAAGGGTTGAGATCTCACAAAACATGTTTAATCCTGCCACTTTTTTCATGTTTTTGCGCCTGACACAAGTCACGAACCTCTAGCCTTTGTTAGTCGTGTGTGTTCATTTGTAGGTTTGGAGTTGGTGTGCCGTCCATTTCGCTGAACTAGTATACATTTTCGTTTAGGGGCCAGCTGAATTTTCTCACTGCATTGAAGACCCATTGTTAGCCTTGAGCTGTTTTCTGCTCTTTGGTCGGTTGTTGTCTCTTTGACATTCCTGGTTTCCATTGATTCTCTATTCTATCAAATTTTATTTTCATTTCAGGTTCATTTTACAGCCACCTGCAGAAATTAAAAAACAATTAGATAATAAAATGAAGGCATCTGAAGAAAAAATAGAATCATTAAAGGTTTGTATTTATATAAGTGTAACTGGCTTCCCTTGTTTACATTTGATGTTATAGATCGTAATAGGTTTACAACCACCCTCCATTAGCAGAGAGTGGCACAGGGGGTGTAAAGGCACGGAAGAACTTGAAATAAAATTTAAAAACACGGTGAATGAAAAATGATTTACCCCAAAAACAATGCACGAGAAATAAGAACACATCAAACAAATTACTGTGCTGTTTATCACTAAAATCATATGGATAAGAATATATACAACTTATCCAACTTGTAGTTATTGACATCATGATCTAGGAACATTATTAACACTTCTGATAAACAAAAAAAGAGAAATAAAGGAAACCACAATTCCATAGATACAACTGTATCAACTAAGTCCAAAAAAGTGTAAAGTGCAAAATATCAAAGTAACACGATGTTTGATATAGAGGTTCTAGTGACAGTTTTATTTTCTTTTATCGGAATATTTAGGCATAGTAAAATATATTGTTCTGAATATTGTTTTACTAGCTCTTTCCTAAGGGATTTTTAGCTCACCTGGCCAAAGGCCATGTGAGCTTTGGTCATCACTTGGCGTCCGTCAGTCGTCTGTTAACTTTTCACATTTTAATCTTCTCCTCTGAAACCAGTGGGACAAATGGAATTGAATTTGGCAGGAAGCATCTATATAAGGTCTTTTATAAAGATTGCTCATTTTGTCCCGATTGGACAACAAACATGGCCGCCATGGGTAATTGTTGTTTCTGATTGGCTGAGTTTTCAAAAATCTTCTCTAAAACTGCTTGGCCAAATGAAACAAAACTTGACAGGAAGCATATATTGGAGGTTCTTTATAAAGTTTCTTCATTTAGTCCTGATCGAACTACAAATATGGCCGCGATGGGCAGTTCTTGTTTCTGATTGGTTGATATAAAAAAATCTTCTCCTCTGAAACTGCCTGGCCAAATGGAACAAATTTGACAGGAAGCATATATAAGAGGTCCTTTATAAAGTTTCCTCATTTAGTCCCGATCGGGCAAAACACTTGGCTGCCTTAGGCAATTCTTGTTTCTCATTGGTTGATTAAAAAATTTTTTTTTCTCGAAACTGCTAGGCCAAATGGAACAAAAACTTGACAGGAATCATCTATGGGAGGTTTTGTACAAAATTCATTATTTCATTCCAATCGGAGTACATATATGGTCACCATTGGCAGTTCTTGTTTCTGATTGGCTAATATAAAAGAATCTTCTCCTCTGAAATCACTTGCCCAAATTGAACGAAACCTGACAGGAAGCATATATGGGAGGTCCTTATTTTGTCCCGATTGGAATACAAATATGGCCACCTTGAGGAGTTCTTGTTTCAGAATTGGCTGATATAAACAAATCTTCCCCTCTGAAGTCGCTTGACAGAAAGCATCTAATCGGGAGGTTCTGTATGAAGTGTCCTCATTTCGTTCTGATCAGGCAACAAACATGGGCGTCATGGGCAGTTCTTGTCTTTCATCGGTTGATAATCTTCTTTTTTTAAATCAGTGGTCAAATGGGAACGAGACTCGACAGGAAGCTGTTGGAGGCTTTTTACAAAGTTTCATCATTTTGTCCAGATCAGGCGACAAACATGGCCGCCATGGGCAATTCTTGTTTCTAATTGGTTGATTTAAAAAAAAATTCTCTTAAATTTCTTGGCCAAATAGAGCCAAACTTGACAGATAGTGCCTATGACATATAACAAAAATCTAAAGAACCTCAGAATTGCTTGAAACCAAACACGGTCTGAATGCTTCTCTTAAGTTGCTCACCAAGTGTTGTTACTCTGGTGTCGATCCCTAATTCAAAATGGCCTTCAGCAGAGGATTTAGGTTAACATAAGACCCTATGGGAAACACATGCAAAAATCTTCTGGAGAACTGCCAAATTTTAGAATATGCAGACCTGTAAGTAGAAGGACCTTGATGAAGAAATATTTGGTTCCTACAACGCTTACCACACTTCGTAATGATAGGGAGAAGTGACCTCTCTTTGAGGTATATCAATAAAAATGGCTTTCATGACAGGTGAGCGATACAGGCTCAGCCCTCTGAGCCTCTAGTTTAGCAATTAATTACAATTACAGTTTTATAATTTCATCTGAATTTAGTGGACACTTTGACGCATCTACTACTTCTAAGATGATGAATGTAAAGCAGTTCGGTCCGCTGGAAATATCAGACACATTTCAGATATTTAAAAAGATTTTATTTTCAACAAAATATCGAAAGCGCAAGAAATAAAGGTGGTCAAATACAGAGATAGAAAAATAAAAACTGGCAAACATGCTACATGTTGCTGCATTCAAAACCAAAAGGACAAGAAATAAAAAACGTGGCACGAAAATAACCCTGTGACTGTGTGACACTCCCTTATCAGTGTTAGTTGAGAACTTCTTTAGCTCTATTGGTAGAGCAGTTGGTTGCTGAACCAGGTTCTATCCCCTGTTGGTGCAATAGATAATTTTTGGAGAGAAATCATGCTTTATATTTACATTGGCACCCAACATGGGGCTCTAATCCACAACCCTTAAATTAAGAGTTGCTTTATCGACTGAGGTAAATGAGTCAATTAGACATTATGCAATAAAACTTATTACACTCCTCCTTCAAACAATACTTTCAAGCACTGAATAAATATATGTAATTTGGCATGTTCTTCCTACAGTCAATTAATACAGTACAGTCACAGAACTGATTTTCCCTGTACTTTGCAGGGTATGGAGTCCACTTAAAATTAAGGATGCCCACTAAAATTAGTGGACACCACTCAAAATTTTAGTGGACATTTGTGGACAGTCAGTAGTTTTAACACTTAAATATATGCTAAGCAATAAGAAATGAAAAAAAATATATAAAACAATAAAGTATGTTTCCCATTTCATATATATTTTGTAGAAACAGTATACATTTATATATGGTATGCAATTACTGACTTTCCATGAATTTCCACTCAAATTTTGAGTGGACACCTCTATTATATATATATAAGACCACAAAAATAAATTAAAAGAGACTACTCTGATGTAAACTCTATTACAGATTCCACAACTTCCTGTCTGCTAATACATGTAATAATAGTGGTGTCCACTCAAAATTTGAGTGGACATTTGTGGAAAGTCAGTAATTGCATATATATACATTTTAATTTAATTTCAGAAAAATAAGTCCTACCTAGAAAAAAATATAAAAGAAAGTGAGGACAATCTGAGAGAAATGGTGACAAGTCGTCAACAAGCTAAATAACAAACATTTTATGTGTATATTTATTTCAATTTATATAAAAAATTTATAAGAAATTTTTAATGTTATGTATTTTTAGTACCCAAAACATGTTTCAGCTATATAGGGAATTCAACAGAAATAATAATATAATCATTAAAGAATATTACTAGACCCTTTCTGTCAAAATTCTTTAAGAACAGGCATGGCTCTTTGTGTATTTTATAATTAAAATACTGGCTACATTATGCAAATTTTTTTTTCAAATTTAATAGAACAATAGAACAAGATGAATTGAAATTTCTTTGTACTAGACTGACACGCTGAGCCAGATTTTTAAGGTGCACGTGGTAGATCACGAGGTAACTGTCCACAGGAAGACATATCACCCCACTAGGACACATTATACTGACTGCTAGCCGACCAGTCAATCTTTTGCTCTTACTCCTAGATGCTGCATGCTTAGCGGAGAAGCAGCAAATACCAATTTTAAGGTCTTTGGTTTTACCCAGCCAGGAATCCAACCCACAACCTGCTGCACTCGAGGTGAGCAAGCTATCACAAGACCACCAAGGTGGTTCTGAAGAGAAAGGAGATATGGGAAAAGTCAGTGAGACATCAACTGTGAAATAGAATTAATTTGTGAACTTGATCAGACTTTTTCATGATTTAATAGAATAGAGAATGGAAACGGGGAATGTGTCAAAGAGACAACAACCCGACCATAGACAGAAAACAGCTCAGCTCAAGGTTACCAATGGGTCTTCAACACAGCAAGAAAATCCTGAACCCGGAGGCAAAAATATGGCAGGGTTTAACATGTTTTGTGAGATATCAACCCTCCCCCTATATCTCTAGCCAATGTGGAATAAACACACAGTGATACACACAGTAAAACTCAGTTCAAAAGATGTCCGATGTTAAAAAGGTAACAGAAGAAACTATGCAAAATAATCAATATATATTAACAAAGGACTACTAGCAGTTACTGACAAGTCAGCTCTAGACCTCAATTAAACTGATCAAAAGATGTCTATATCATATAGAAAATCAGTCACAATCCCTCCCATTAGGGGTTTAGTATCATGCCATCATAGATTATACATAACCTGTATCATGCCAACAACTGGTTTTAGAATAAATGTTTTTATTTCCAATGCAAAGACCCTATGAGTGAATCAATATTAATTCCAAAAAATGCCATCTTTAATGACTTGACAACAGTATTGATTTTAATACAATTGTTTTGAATTATATCTGCCACCGAAACAAGTATTTCATCAGTACCAGTAAACATCACTTTCAACACTTCTTGAGCATAATACAGTGTTGAGCTTTGGTTTAAATATTAAGTTTTTAAATACTGTATGAATTACAAAAAAAATAAATCTTGGAGAAGTGTCTCCTTATCCTCTCCATTGTAAGGGATTTGTAGCTAGTTTGTTACATAATAGTTATTCACACATTAAACTATCAATTTTATTACTTAATTACAGTAGAGTTCGTTTATAATGAAGTCCAGGAGACTATCAATCTTATTTCATTATAGGCATCATGCGTTATAAGAAAAAGAATGGCTCAATGCAGAGTTGCCTCTACTTCTAAAATTATATAAGCCTGTGTGTAATTAATTGACAACTTGTTAATCACCTCATCAATCGCCATTTCATTGTTTGAGTCTTGGTTGACATTATTTATAACAGCAAAGAAAGGATAATTTACTTTTCAATTACGGATAAAAGAAGTGGCAAGTCCAATTTACCATTATTATATGTGATCCTCCGTGCACAGTGGAAGATACATGTAGATAAACAACTTGTTTGTTCAGAGTGGTCTTTGTTATAGCAGGTCACTATAAGCATAATTTTGTTACAAGCCTGTACATTATAAACAAACTCTACTGTAGTTTAGGTGAGCCTGGGATACAGACTTGCCTCACAAACTGGCATATGATGTCAGAAAAGCAAATGTATATGAAGAGTTTATTTGTTGGCAGACAATTCAAATTCTAATATGATGTCCTATATATCGTCAAAGGAAAATGTAACCAATATATATACTTTGTTTTCTCAGCAACCACATGCCAAAACTAATTTTGTGTGAAGCATGACCATGATTAGTCGTAATGTGAGAACCATTTTTTACCTTGCACATCTACTTCCTGTTCAATATTCTAAGCTAGTACATGCCACAACTAATTCAAATTTGCTGTGAAGCATAACCATGAGTTAAAAGTAATGAGTTATATGATATTTTGAAACCATTTGGCCAATTTGTACGACACTTTGGTGAAATGGTCCTAGGATGTCCACCTTCCAAAATTATGTCCAGCATCCCCGAATTTTAACCTGTAATTAAAAAAAGGGAGAATGAATTTCAAAATATCTTCTATGAAACTAAATGGCCTGTAGGAATCAAACTTGGCACCAATAGTCCTAAAGTGGTCCTCTTCAGAATTATTTCAGTGATGATCTAGACTGTCAACCAAGATGGCTCCGCAGCCGAATTTAGTTAAACATAACACCCTATGCGAATTTCACTTAAAAATCTTGGCTAAAATCACCGAGCCAATTTGAACAAGACTTGGCAGCAATCGTCCCTAGCTGATCCTCTTTCAGAATTGTGTCCAATGACCAATGACCCTGAATGTTAACAAATATGGCGGTCAAAGCCGAACTTATTTTAACATAGGATCCTATGGAAAAATACATTTAAAAATCTTATTGGATGAAGGCACTTAGCCAAATTGAACCATACGTGGCAGCAATGGTCATTAGACGGTCCTTTTTCAGAATTATATCCAATGGTCCATACTATCAACCAAGATGGCTGCCACAGCCGAGCTTAGTTTAATATTGGACCCTATGGGAAAATTTATTTAAACTAAATGGCCAGATGGAACCAAACTTGGCACGAATTGTCCTAAGGTGGTCTTCTTTCAGAAGTATGTCTGATGACCGGGGCTGTTAACCAAGATGGCCGCCGAAGTCGAATTTAGTTTAACATAGCACCCTATTTGAAAATTCATTTAAAAATCTTTTTGTTTGAAACCGCTGAGTCAATTGGAACAAGACCTGGCAGCAATGGTCCTTAGATAGTCCTCTTTTAGAAATATGTCCAATGATCCGGACTGTGAACCAAGATGGCGGCCAAAGCCGAACCTAGTTTAACATAGGAACTGTGGAAAAAAATGTTTAAAAATCCTCTAGTCTGAAAGCACTTGGCCAATCGGAACCAGAAATAGTACTTAGATGGCCCTTTTTCAGAACTCTGTCCGGTGACCTGGAGTCTCAACAAAGATGACCACTAAAGCCGAACTTTGTTTAACGTAGAACCCTAGAGAAATTCTTTTGAAAATCTTCTTGTCTGAAACTACATGGCCAGATTGAACTAAACTTGACACCAATGGTCCTTGGGTGGTACTCTTTCAGATTTGTTTTTCGATGACCACGACTGTCGACCAAGATGGCCGCCTCAGCCGAACTGAGTTTAACATAGGACCTTATGGAAAAAATCATTTAAAAATCTTGTCTAGAACCTGACTTGGCAGCAATGTCCCTAGATGGTCCTCTTTCAGAAATTTGTCCGATGATCAAGGCTATCAACCAAGATGGCTGTCACATCCGAGTTTAGTTTAACATAGGACCCTATGGAAAAATTCATTTAAAAATCTTCTTGTCTGAAACTACACGGCCAGATGTAACCAAAGTTGGCACCAATGGTCTTTTGATGATACTCTTTCAGAATTGTGGTTAACCCTGACTTTAGCACCAATGGTCCTTAGATGGTCTCTTTCAGAAATATGTCCGATGTTCCAGACTATTAACAAAGATTGCTGCCACAGCCAAGTTTAGTTTAACACAGGAGGCCATGGGAAAATCTATTTATAAATCTTCTTGTCTTAAACTACATGGTAAGATGGAATCATAATTGGCACCAACGGCCTTTTGTTGATACTCTTTCAGAAATGTGTCCGATGACCCCGACTTTCAACCAAGATAGCGGACTAAGCCGAACCTAATTTAATACAGAACCCTATGGAAAAATTTATTTAAAAATCTTGTCTGAAAGGACTTGGCCAATTGGAACCAGAAATGGCAGCAATGGTCCTTATATGGTTCTTTTTCAGAACTGTGTCTGATGACCTGGACTCTCAACCAAGATAGCCGCCAAAACCGAACTTCGTTTAACACAGAACCCTTTGGGAAAATTCATTTAAATATATTCTTCTCTGAAACTACATGTCCAGATGGAACTAAAGTTGCACCAATGGTCCTTAGGTGGTCCTCTTTCAGAATTGTTTTTCGATTACCCGGACCAAGATGGCCGCCATAGCCGAACTTAGTTTAACATAGGACCTTATGGGGAAATTCATTTAAAAATCTTTTCTGAAATCACTTAGCAAAAAGGAACAAGACTTGGCAGCGATGGTCATTAGATGATCCTCTTTCAACCAAGATGGCCACTACAGCCAAACTTAGTTTAACATTGGCCACTACGAGAAAATTTATTGACAAATTTTATCTGAAATCACTTGGTCAATTTGAACCGGATTTGGCAGCAGTAGTCCTTAGATGGTACTCTTTCAGAATTGTATCTGATGACCCGGACTGTCCACCAAGATGGATGCCACAGTCGTGCTTAGTTAAACTTAGGACCCTATGGGAAAATGTATTTAAAATCTTTTTATCTGAAACTAAATGGCAAGGTTAAACCAAACTTGGAACCAATGGTCCTTAGGTTGTACTCTTTCAGAATTGTGTCCGATGACCCGGACTGTAAACCAATATGGCCTCCTCGGTCGAGCTTATTTTAACTTAGGACCCTATGCGGAAATTCATTTAAAAATCTTGTCTGAAACCAAACTTGGCACCAATGGTTCTTAGGTCGTCCTCTTTCAGAATTGTGTCCGATGATCTGAGCTGTCAACAAAGATGGCCTCCACAGCTTTAATAGTATCCTATGGGAAAATTCAATTAAAAGTTTCTTTTCTTAAAATACTTGGCCAATTAGATCAAGTCTTTGCAGCAATTGTCCTCTTTCAATTGTCTGATGACCTGGCTGTCAACCAAGATGGCGACCATATCTAACTTTAGCTTAATATAAGACCCTATGGGAAGATTCATTTAAAAATCGTGTCTGAAACCACTTAGCCAATTGGAAAAAGACTTGGCAGCAATGGTCCTTGCATGTTCTATTTTGTTTTTGTATCTGACGTATCCTTTTTGTCTCGCCTCAACGAAAAGTCGCAAAGGCGAGATATAGGTATTACTTTTCGGCGGCGGCGACGGCGACGGCGGCGTAAACTTTTGTAAAACTTTAATAACTTTGCACATGTAATACCTACAATTATGAGTTATGGTCCACAAGGTAGCTTGTCGTATAAGGTTTGCAGTAGTATACTTGTCTTGTCACCCTGACGTCATTTTTATGGTTCACTGACTTCATACACATGAATTTAAAATCTGCGTCTAAGTTTCGTTGTTAAATCCATTTCTCAACAACCTTAATACCTAGGCCAACCAAATTTGGTCTATAGATAGTTCTTAGTGGGGACATGCCAATCTGATACTTGGCTTGGGAACTTGTCCTCAATTTCATGCTCCAGTGACTTTGTCACTTTTTCGTGGTTAAGTCCATTTCTCAGAAACTGTAATACCTAGACCCACCGTGTTTGATAATAGATAGTTCTTGGTGGGTACATGTCAGTCTGGTACCTGCCTTTTGACCTTGACCTCAATTTCATGCTTGAGTGACCTGCATAACTTTTTCATGGTTAACTCCATTTCTCAGAAACTGTCATTCCTAGACCCACCATATATGGTCAATAGATAGTTCTTGGTGGGTATATGTCATTCTGACACCTGGCTTGGGACCTTGACCTCAATTTCATGCTTGAGTGACTTTGTCACTTTTTCGTGGTTAAGTCCATTTCTCAGAAACTGTAATAGGCCAACCATATTTAGTCTATCGATAGTTCTTGGTGGGTATATGCTAGTCTGACACATGGCTTGGAACATTGACCTCAATTTCATCTTAGAGTGACTTTGTCACTTTTTCATTGTTAAGTCCATTTTTCAACAACTGTAATACCTAAACCTACTGTATTTGGTCTATTGACAGTTCTTGGTGGGAACAT
Source organism: Mytilisepta virgata (assembly GCA_028015205.1). NCBI lineage: Eukaryota > Metazoa > Mollusca > Bivalvia > Mytilida > Mytilidae > Mytilisepta > Mytilisepta virgata. The sequence continues at coordinate 78,177,028 of CM051521.1, forward strand.
ACCAGTCTGACACCTGTCTCTGGACCTTGACCTTAATTTCATGGTTGAGTGACTTTCATCCAAATATCGTAAGTCCTTTTTTCAGCAACTGTAATACCTAGACCCATCCGTGTTTGGTCTATAGATAGTTCTTAGTGGCTACATGCAAGTCTGAAACCTGTCTCTGGATTTTGACCTCAATTGCATGCTTGAGTGACTTTGTCACATTTTCGAGATTAGGTCCATTTCTCAGCAACCTTAATATCTCGACCCACCATATTTGGTCAATAGATAGTTCTTAGTGAATACATATTGGTATGACACCTGCCTTTTGACCTTGACCTAACTTTCTTGTCGGGTATCAGATAATCATTATTCTGTGTCCATGTGCATAGTCAGGCGAGACATGTAGTGTGTCCACACCTGTTCAGAATTGAGTCTGAAAACATGAAATTCTAACTCTGAAACAACTAAGCATAAGGAAGCCCAACTTGGCAGCAATAGCGATTATCCTCTTACCCATTAAGAATGTCATCTTAGGTGGCCACTAGTGCGTAACATAGGATTAGAAGGGAAAATTCACTTTCTTAAAGTTTTCTTCTGTGAAACGTGTTCCAGTTAAAATCTTGGCAGCAATGGACAAGATTTCTATTTATATGTATATGATCCAATATAGAAAAATGTCCGTTGATCCCAATCATCACTCAAGCAGTTTTTCGTAGAGCGATAAGGGCTCCTGAGACCCTTTGGTATTTTTATACGACCGCAAATATCTGTGGTCGTATTATGGTATGAGCCTGTTGTCGGCGTCGGCGTCCGTTGACCGTTACGTTTCCGATCATTTACTTTTGTTCTATCCTTATGATATTTTACCAAAATGGTCCCCATACAGGTTGGGATTAATTTTGGGAAATTTAACCCCTTAAATTTTTTAATTTTTTATGGAGGTTATTAATGGTGTTTTGATAATTCTGGTGTAACTTTTAAAATTTTTTATCCTATTTATATGATTTTTTATTATAATGTTCCTTAATATAAATGGGAAAACCTGTATAAGATCCGTTTTTTATTATCTCTTACCGTGCAAGAGATATAAGGGGCCAAAAAAAAGGGACAAAACTTCATTTTCGAAACTTTTTTATTTCTTTAACTGATTTTGATTTTTTTTTTAACGCTTCTTCATAAGAAATACAATTAAAGTATTAAAGTTACTCAAGGCATTTTTGTGTTACTTTTGTCGTCGCAGAGATAAAGGGATTACTGGGGCCAAAATTAGCCATTTTGCAAGACAACTAAATTTTTTATTTTTCATCCAATTTTAATGGGGATTTTTTCTTTAATTCATCTTTTATTGTTTCTGAGTTACAAGGGGTCAAAGTCAACAAATGTTTAGAAAACTTTTTATATTTTTCCGAATTCATTTGAGATTTTTTCTTTTAATTCATATTGATGAGTACTTTCAGTATTATGTCCAGAAAATTGCTATCTTTTACACTTCTTGAAATACAGGGGTTAAAGGCGCCAAAAAACACATTCTGTAATTAGTGAAGCCCTTTATTTCTCATTGATTTAACTGCGTTATGTTTGTTTAAGTCCATTTTTGTTCATTAATCAAAGTATACTAGGACGTTAGCTAGAATTTTTACCATATTTCGAGATCTGTCAGGTTATTTGGGCATTTACTCCATCCCAAAATATTAGGCATATTGTTTCAATTTCTCATAAGTCTGTCCGTAGTATGTTGAAATGCGAACTCGGCTCATGTCCGAGAATTTAGGAAGTGATTTCGGATCACCACGTTTGTTTGCAATTTTTCTTCACAGCTTGCGCACAAATTTTCTCCCAGAACTGTCGTTTTTGTGATTTTAGTTAACTTTGTTTCCATTTCACTTTTTTTTTATCAGAATGAACAAAATTTTACCATGAACCCGCCATAATTTTTCATCTAAATATTCTAATAACTATTCCTAACACTAACTTCAATGAGGGTTTATTTGATTTTGTGAATAGATTTTACAAATGATAAAAAATATTGTCTACAAATTCATTTTCATACACAAATATCTTTCTATTTTATCTCCTAAAATCTATTAATGTACTGTGACACTGCAAAACATGACTTATATCAAACACAAAGGTGAATATTAACTTGGTTAAAAATCAGGTTTTATTCTTCAGATTTACTGATTTGTGTAGATCGTGACAAAATGGTTTTTAAATATTTTATCTAATACACATGGAAAATCCAGTTAAACCGGTATGAAAAACGGGAGAGACCTTTGCCATCTCAAAAAGTTATTGACTGAAAAATATTTTTTAAATTTCGCACACTTCAAGTGTATTCGACTGAAACTAGCAACACGGAAGCGTCATTATACAGAATGTCATGTTTATATTAATATCATATGATCACGTGTTAAGACCAATTGTTTTTAAACTCATATTTCAAATATTTATGACACACCCGTGGTGTCTATTTTCTTTTCGTATTTAACAATAAACTACGATGTTCAAATTGCAACGAAAGAATTTCTTTATCGTCCGAGGCTTTCGACTGAGAGCATTAATATTCTTGTTTTTCTCATTTACAAAAGGCAAGTATTAATTCAAAATACATGCAGAGACCTACAAAATCGTAACAATAAACTGACATGTAAAACGCTTTATGAGAATGTTCATTTTCTATTTCCCTAGGAGTTGCCTCTGCTTGTGGACTGGAAGTCCTGAACGTATCAACAGCTCAGCACTAGTTTTGACATTTGCGTCAGTTAAAGAAACTTGTCCAATTCTAAAAAAAGTAGGGTTAAAACTAGCTCATGCAAAGCTACAGTGTAAAGTTATCTTAAGGGGTATTGATTTTTTTCTGATCTTAGATATTTACTTACATTTTATGGGAAACGATTGATGCAATGCATTTTTATGTTAAGAAACAGAAATCTTATTCTTAATAATTAATATGTTCAAAGGTGCAATGCTACTTTCCGTGTCTTTGTTTCATTTATAAACACTGATTTTTATACGACCGCAAATATTTGTGGTCGTATTATGGTATGGGCCTGTCGTCATCGGCTTCGGCGTCCGTAGACAGTTAGGTTTCCGCTCATTTTCTTTTGTTTTATTCAACGTATTATCATGATATTTTACCATATTGATCCCCATCCGATTTTTATGATTTTTGGTTTATAATGTTCCCTGGTAAAAACAAGAGGCTCTCAAGAGCCTGAATCGCTCACCTGGCAAACAATGCACTATAAACTAAATTAATATATTAATGTTTGTTGTAAATTAAACTGAGTATTAAAGGTCATGTAAAATGCTTAAAATACCTTTAAAATCCTTTCAAGAACCTCTGGAAAGAAATGGGCACGAGTTCTCCCTACGCTTGATTAAGATACAGTCATGGTCAATCTGATGATTCACAATACAAAATACAAGCTTTAATTCATCTTCAAATAAAAGTATAAATCTTTTGGTCTATATGTTGTCTTCGTTTTAAAAATGTTTGAAAGAAGTTATGTAAAAATTGTGGGTTAAGACTTTTTATTTTCTATTATGCTTGATCTTTGATCATATTGACTAAGCTTTGGTTTTTATCCAATAAACCATGCTTAACTCATCTGTCATTTTGTAGAGTTTCATCCAAATCCCCCTAATAGTTTCAGAGGAGAAGATGTTTGAAAATTTGTTAACAACAATGATGACGGACACCAAGTGATAGCAATTAAAAGCTCACATATTATGAAGTTTAATCATTGTTATACAACATTCTCATCATCACCATACACTAAGGATACCATGTTTACTTTAAAAACCAAATATTGTTGAAATCCGAGCAAGTGTAAAAAATGGCAGGAAAATGGCTCCCATTTTAAAAATGGTCGTCCGAAACAAACTTTAATCATCACCATTCAACTCGGGATACCATGTTTACCTTGAAAGTAGCTTTCATCTTCATTTTCTTTCTATAATTCAGGAAAAATAGCAAAAAACAGCATTTTGACCCCTATGTTCTATTTTTATTAAGGGCGGACATGTTTTTCGACCAATCAAAAATCCAAGCATTCACTTTTTGCAGGATACCCTAAGGAACAATCTTACCAAGTTTCATTTGATTTTGAATAGTAGTTTCAGAGAAGAAGATTTTTGAAATAATAACATAAAAAAGCCAAAAATGTCAAAAAGGGCAATAACTCTAACATCAGATGACAGATTTTCACGAAAATCAGCACACAGGTAGCTCTCATCATGCTGAACACTTTCAACCTGCCAGAATGTGCCATAACCTAATGATTTTTGAGATATTTGCGAAAAACTGTTGTTTGACCCCTATGTTCTATTTTTAGTAACTGTGGCCATGTTTTTCGACGGATCAACAATCGAAGCGTAAACTTTGTACAGGATACCCTAAGGAACAATCATGCTAAGATTTATCCAAATCCATTCAGTAGTTTCAGAGGAGAAGATTTTTTAAATAATAACATAAAAAAAGGCCAAAAATGTCAAAAAAGGGCAATAACTCTAACATCAGTTGACAGATTTTCACGAAAATCAGCACACAGGTAGCTCTTATCATGTTGAACACTTTCAACCTGCCAGAATTTGCCGTAACCTAATGATTTTTGAGATATTTGCGAAAAAAAGTTGTTTGACCCTTATGTTCTATTTTTAGTAACAGCGGCCATGTTTTTCGACGAATCAAAAATCCCCACATCAGTTCTATGCAGGGTACCCCAAGGAACATTCATACCAAGTTTGGTTCTAATTAGTCAAGTAGTTTCAGAGGAGAAGAGTTTTGTATAATTGTTAACGACGACGACGACGGACGACGACGACGGACGACGACGACGGACGCCAAGTGATGGCAATAGCTCACATGGCCTTTGGCCAGGTGAGCTAATAAAAAACCTATATAGGATCCATTTTTTACTACCGTTTAAGAGCTACAAGGGGCCAAAAAAGGGACACACCTTCATTTTTGAAACTTTTTTATTTATTATCCGAGTTTGATGATTTTTTTAATGGTTCGACATAAGAAATACAATAAAAGTTACTCCAGGCATTGTTGTGTTACTTTTGTCATTGCACAGATTAAAGGCCCAAAATTAGGCATTTTGCAGGACGCCTAAAAGTTTTATTTTTATCCAGTTTTAATGGGGATTTTTTTTCTTTTAATTCGTCTTGATGAGTGTTTCTGAGATAAAAGGGATCAAAGTTAGCAATTTTGGAGGAAACATTAAACTTTTATTTTTCATCCGATTTCAACTGAGATTTTTTTCTTTCAATTCATCTTGATGAGGGCTTTCAGGAGTATGTCAACAAAGTTTTACTATCTTTTACAGTTCTTGAGATACAGGGGGTTAAATGTGCCAAAAAAGTATGTACTTTTTGGAATATTTCCAAGAAGGAAATTCAAAGCCAAAACCATTTTAAGATATCGTATGAAAGGATAATCTCAGTTAAACTAAAAAATTGGCTTTGGTTCCGAGTTTCCTTCACGTTGTAAACCTGGCTTAAAGATGTTAATTTGGCAAATTTGTGTTGAAACTGTCTCCCAAAGTGATATTGAAGTACAAATGTATATAGAATTTTTTTTAGTAACTTTCTTATTATTAGCAAATCTTTAGAGACCACATACCATGCTATGCCTCCAGAAATGTTGAAAGGTTTCGGCCGACATTTTGAAAATGGCCCGAGAAGTGAAATAAATACAGGCGGAAATGGTCCTACTTCTTTCTACCCGCAAAAGTCGTGTATAAAGGTGATTTGGGTAAATTTGCACAATGTTTTGGAATATCGCCAAGAAAGAAATACAGAACCAAAATCATTCTACTGTCATATGAAAGGAGATACAGAGACTGACTTACATCACAAGAATTTGTTTTGGTTCTGAGTGTCCTTCATGCTGAAAAACTGTCTTGAAGCCGTTAATTTGGCAAATATGTGTTAAAACTGTCCCCAAAAGCGGTATTCAGATACGTAGAAAATTTTTATTGTAATTTATTTCTTAGTTGTTAGTAGCAAATCTTTAGAGACCACATACCAGAATGCCCACAAAAATTTTGAAAGGCTTTAGGCGACTTTTTGAAAATGGCCCTAGATGTGAAATAAATGTTTTGCTATACCTTCCGGCTTTCCCCAAGTGTTTGAATGAAAGTAAATCCTCGTACACATTGAATCCAGTAAGTTAATCCAGATAAGCGCTCCGTACCCAATAAATTATAAATTTAAGTCTGTATAATTTATCCTAAACCAAAACCTATTATAGAACAAGGTGAAATTGTTTTGTGCTCAATTTATAGTTATTTTTTCCAATTAAATCTGTTTTAGTACAGATAAATAGTTTACCGCCAACAGAAAAAAATGATCAAATCAAACTAATTTGCACAAGATGATTGTACATTTAGACAAAAAAAAAATCTGAGTTTAATGAAGAAACACGAGGACATGCCGTAAAAACAGGCTTGTTTGCATGAACATGATGCGTTTAATCATATAATTTATACATAATAATTTATTTTTTACACCAGTCACTTATATTTACTGGTAAATCGATCATGCATTTCGTTTCACACATTGTTGACACATTTAAATTTTCTTGCTATTGTCTTTTTAAATATAAATGGACTGTTGTACATTATTTAATTCACATGACCGTTTCAACAAAAAGACCGTATCCAATTTCTGAAAACGTGAATCTATTTTGAGAAATACCCGGTGTCTTTTTATACCTACAAATGTGCAATTTTAAATGGAAGTTAACTATTAATTAAAACATTTCCAGCCCTTGTTATCTCCCATGTGAAGAATGGGATACAAAATTTCGTTAATTTTCGGAATACTTCTGTGCCAGGTAAGTTTTTTATTGTCTGCAGTCTGTTGTACATTGTACTTTTGAGGCACATATTGTGTTTAGAGAGACCAACGCCCTTTTTAAAAACCAGGAAATAATATAAGAATTCTATCAATTCTTATCTTGTATATGTCGTGTAACAGTAAGAATTGGTTATTTTGGGACGTTGAAGCACCATATAATATTCTTTTAGAAAAAAGTGAAACTTTTAGCATATTGACTGTGACTCTAACCTTGTCGGTTGAATCAAATATTACTGGAAACTTATACCGTCCAAATATGCGTAGAAGTGCTTGCTTTCTGTTCAAGGTTATAAAAAAAGAGTACAAACACCAAACAGGCTTAAAACACCCGAGTAATATTGCTGTATAAACGTTTTATTGTACTAATTTTCACATTTGTGCTATCAACCATTGCCAAACGAAAAATTATTTTAAGTATTTAGCATGCACTTCATTAAACTGGAATATGGAGAATGTTAAAACAACAACCCATTTTAGGAAAAACTAGTTATGTGGATTTCATTTTATTATAGCAATACACAAACGATTTGTTGATTTTTGCTTCTATTTCATATAAACGTGTACTTGATTAATCGATCTTCGGACAATGTTGGATGTTAACGTGATCGAATGTTACTCGATCTAAAATATTATATTGATTTTATGGGCTTGGTTAAACGCCATCCATTAAATCAAAAATATTTCATAATTTTCCTTTAAAAAGCATTTTCAAGTCCCAATGTTTGTAATAAAGAGTTACTATACCAAAAACTGGAATTCCAACTGAAACATCCATGCAACATCTGTTTACATGTTAAGCCCATACTTAAGAAGGTTGAAGACAATTCTCGTGGTTCAACAATGATACCAGCAATTTTATTGCATTTTTGTTACCCCCCCCCCCCCCCTAATAGTGAAACGATATCTCTCAACATAGTCAATAGACCTAAAGTCTGTATTGTCAACTTAAAAGTTCATGTTATGGTTTGCATTCTGCTGAATTCATCAGTAACATATTTTACAGATGTTTTATTTTGTCCACTCAAGTGGGTTATAGAGCAGTCCTATGAATTTAAAAAAAAAACATCTTTGGCGAAAAAAAATACATGTATTATAATGACTTAAAATGAGATAATTTTCGGGATTATATAACTGAATATATAGACTCTGTTGAAACATGCCCACTAAGCATGAATGTTCTCAAGTTGTTCATTTATTTAGAACCAGGAAGTTACCTGAAATTAAGCTATGCAATCATTATAGTGCTATGTTTTGTCCGACCACTCCTTATTTTGAAGTTGCACGTACGCGATTTATTTAACGACCGATGTGACGGAACCGCCATTTAATTTTTAGCAGGAACAAAATAGTGATCACGCCCAAATTAAACTCCATTGGTTATCCCTCACCAATATGAATGACCTTATGTAACTTTTGAATAATTACCTGTATTTTTAACCCTTTAAAAGTGCTATACTTGATATTAAATTAACCGTATCCAAAAGTTACAATTTTATTTCATAACATATAGCATGTTTATTTGCGTAAATTTTAGGCTTAATGAGTCTTTCTGTATGTCAACCTGTGTCCTAACGTCTGTAAACACTGCCCTCATTGGACATCTTAGGATTTTGGATAGGGACGCAAATATAAGGGAACAAACACAATGAAATATTTTCAAGGAGTTGGGTACCAGACAAGGACATGGATTTTTGTTTTCGTGGCATCCACGTTCCTGCGTTTATTCGCCGAGCAAGCGCGCCTAACTATATTTAAAGATTTACTTCTATTTGATTCCAGATGATATCCAGTCATATTTATTTTTCACATTTTTGAGCCCGTCATTTTCTTCCTTGCTTAAACAATAAGAATCAAATCGTTGTTCCATAGTGAGAACGCTGGGGCTTCTTTGCGAATTAATTCCCTTTCAATTTTTGGCTGATATTTTATGCACAATCAAATAACACTATATCAAAATAAAAATCGTATTTGTTTTTTTTCTCGTGTTTGCTCAAATAAGGGGTCGACCTTTTGGTGAAGAAATTATGGACAAGATCAAATTTTGCTTTACAAATATCCTAGCTCATGCAATTTGGTAGAAAAAATCCGTAAATTCAAGATATACAAGACCAGTTTTTTGCCCGACCCCCTTCCCCCACCCCATTTAAAATGAAATTGTTGCCCCTGGGAATACAAAGAGGATGCATATGAACAGAATTGCATTACACATGATATTTCTCCACACAGAGTGTCTGTACTTCGTTTTTTATGTACCCTGATAACTCAAGGGTATCATTAGTATACTTAATATTTAATGTACCCAAATTTTGACATAGATTACACTAATGAATCAAATGGAATTTTCCTGACGATTCATATTATTATAGTTCCGTTGCATTAACGGAACGACTCAGCGTTTCCTAATTATGTGCAAAGAATGCACCTCATTTTGATGTTTCTCGCAAAAAGTAGTACAACATTTCAAATAAAATGGGACACTATTGAAAAGTATTTTTGACAAAAGGCAGCAGTAAGCAGTGCAGGCAAGAATAGAAACAAAACCGCACCAGGAGTAGCAGCGACTATTTGTTTACGTATTTGAAGTTCATTTGAAGTTCTCCCAACATTCTTCACAAAAAGTGCCATAAGCTTATTTGCGATGAAGGGCTTCATTATGCGAGTTTTAACAAACCCGAAGTACTTTTCCCGCCATAACTCCAAAACCGGAAGTGATACGAAAATTTTGTTCATATCAAAATTACTTGATTTGATGAACTCTGCAAAAATGCTGATGAGCATTTTTGCGATATAAGGCTTCTTTATGTGAATTTCGACTACCCATAAGTGACACCATAAGTAGTTTTCCCAACGTAACTCTGAAACCGGAAGTTATCCGAAATTGTTCATTGCATCACCAATTGCAATCAGATGTGCTCTACCAAACAGGTTTATGCACCAAAACGCTCAGATGGCTCATTCATGCTTTTTGGCACTTTTATAGTTTGACCTTCAAGACCTATATACTCCATAAAAAATTATCGAATCGAATCGAATTTTTCACACAATTTTCATTGCATATTACCTAACGAAACCCTAGAAGCCGAATATTGAATTTCGATCTCATTCCTGAGACATAGGCGTTTCAAAAATATTTTCGTGGTTGCTAAGCAATCGCTGGTCGTTTCAAAAATACTTTTCGTGGTATCTAAGCAATCGTTGGTTGCCTAGTAATCATGGAATCATCTTGTGAGGTGCACAATTATGATATCGTGGGATACTTGTGTCCAAGTTTGATCAATTCTAAGGAGTCGATTTGCTCTCGACAGGCACGAACACAGATTATTAATAATTCATTTTCATTTTTTATTAAAATGTTGATAATAAGATATAAAATGTTTATACTAAATTACATAATTTAATATAAAAATTCATATACTACGACACAGAATGGGACAAACTTACAAATTGTCGTACTTATACAAAACAATTAGAATCTTATTAATAAATTAATTTTCTACTTTGTCTCGGATTTTCACACGCTGTAGTTTAGCAATGATATTTTTATCTGAAATCTATATATAATATGATGTATAGGCTAGATGGGATGACATCATCAGGATATAACAACTTGTTATTAACCCCACAACCGGTCATTAAGTAATTTATCACATTGTATAACTGCAACAGAAAAGGTGAAATTTTTCGTGAAAATATAGCTAATCCGTTTTGTCATTTTGGCTGCATCCGACCATTTCTTTAGTGCACCCGGTTGTTTGTTGTAACAATTCCTAAAAAACATGTTTCCACTGTAAGCTCAATCATTCAGTCAAATATTTCTTATAAAATGGAGGGGTAATTAAATGTAATATTGACTTTCAATACATAGGAAAACGCTATCTCATTTAAGGATTTAAAAACAAGTGTGCACATATGTTATATTGTAGGTTATGAAACCTTTAGAATTTAAACAATGAAATCTAAACACGCCGGAACGTATCATGAAACTAATAGTTTAATGGGACATGTGGGACGATACATTAGAAATTACGGAATTACTCGTACAAAATTAATTTGAATCTTTTGCAAAAAACGAAATTTAAATGATAAACATATGTCATATATTATTCATTTAAAAAGTTTTAACAATAACCGTATAGTAATATAAGCTTTATATTGTTATAAAATGCGAAATTCTATGGAGAAATCAAGCCACCAGTCGTGACCAAAGTGCTTTGTATGATTCAGGTCTGCAGTGCCATCATTAAAGGTTGTTGTGGTTATTGTTTCCGAGATCACATCGGATTGTGCCCGAGTTGGGGCTCTGGAAAACAATATATGGACTTGCACGTACCAAGAGACATCCGGCATGTTATATTTTTCTTTTGCTCGATACGTGTTATTATTTTTTTTAGCTCAAAGTAATATTTTCTGCGGTATTTGTTATCGATATGTTAATGGCCCTTGGTGTAAAGATTTTGTCATACCTCACAATAGTTTTTTAGGCTTCTGAGAATTCCACCTTAAGCTTATTGCTTTTACGGAGATATCCCTTTGCCAAAAACACCTTTGCTTCATCAACGCAATATAATTTCAAATAACATGATGAAAATTACACGAAATGAAAATTGCACGCATTCCCGCCACGAGGCCTAGTTTTCTTCTCCTTATGTGTTGACATTGTATCTTTGTACTGAAAATTGTGTGATTACATTAATGTCATGGACCAATAAAATTGCAGCATTTCAGTATCAATTACAACAGATAAACACCAATCCATTGTTCCGTTTTTTCAAGCCCCCAACAGTTATACATTTTAAGGAAATATCTCTATCAATATAAGCTTTTAGATAAGAATAAATTTCAATAGTCTAATTGTAAATATTTCGCAAAAGATGTTTTAGGAAAACAACCCATGACGGAGGTACAAGGTTTAGGTCATACTAGACATTGAACCCGCGCGAGCGCGGGAAAATAAGCCATATTGACTATAAAAATTTGTTGCGGCCATGCCATTCATGGAACAGGAACTCAATATGGATGATGTGGCAGGCTTCCATAAACTTTCCTGTCAAGTAGATGGTATCAACTGATAGTTTCATGTCTATATGTGCTGCATGTAGTATTCTTAGAAATGAATTTTAATGCAGACTTTAACCAAAGTCAATGAAGCGTGAAATGTAGGTCATCGTGACCCAATTGTCATGGCTGTTCGTTACTATCGAAGATGTATCCACTGATGCAGTAGACTGTATGCCACGTAGAATTACCAAAATGGACCTTAAGGTGCCATCAAAGTCAAAATCTATGACGAAAACACATCCACATAAAATGTCAATATTTTTATTGTTATAATTAATTCTGAACTGGAACTTGATGAAAAGCTTTCATTAAATACACATTTCATAATGCATTACCTTTTTCCTTCAGAATAAATATGAAAATTAAATTGTAGATGTAAACATTTCGTTAGTGACGGATGAATTTTTCAAAAGATGCCGTGAGTTAGTTAGAGCATATTTTTGGAAAATAATTGTTCCAATTGTTCCATTGTCATCATTGGCAGGGCAAGCGAGGCTTATTTCACAAATATATCCAATAATCAGAAGGTGAAAGCATTTTTAGTGTGTGGCTGCTTGTGTTGTCCACGTTTATATTTATCAAAGATGTCCGAGATAAATTTCGTCATTAATGATAAAGATGACCATTTGTTAAAAATATTTTTATCTAGGGCTTACAGTAGAGATATATTTAGACAGGTATTATTTGTCACATGACAAATAATTTAAAAATAGATAATGGTTGGTTTCATCACTTTGTGCAAGGTAAACATCCGAACAATCCAAAAAACAACTAAGTTAGGAATTCCTCTGAACTTTACCTTACTTCTTCATTATCTTCAAAGTTCATCGCCGTGATATTGGCTGTAATACCGCCAACTCGGCGTTAAACAATATTTAATCAATCAATCTTCAAAGTTCATAACCTTTACAGTTAGGAGAAATTGCGTTATTGTAAAAAAACAATCCTGAATGCATAAAGCGGAAACATCCCACTCGAAGGAGAATGTTTTTAATTTTTGTTTATTCTTCTTCCGTAATTTCAAACAGAAATACATTAAAAATATGTGCATACTTGTTTACTTAAATCAATGTGCTAAAATGATGCCTTCGAGAACCTTCTAAGGGATACGTTGGGAGAATTCATATCGGAAAAGTGCATACAAATTCCATTTGCACATAAACAAAACTGTAGTTTAAATTTATAAATGCAGATTGTCAAATCCGATAATAACCTTTATAATCTGAACTATACATCGTTTATTTTGAACCACGCGTTTTGCCGCCTATTCGGCTAATTCGTAAATTTAGTATTATAGATATTAGACAAGAGAAAAATATCTGTTCTCTTCGTTTAATGTTTTGTTGGATTTTTTTTTTCGCTGCGTATTGGCTCAAATGATTTGTTTTGAAGCCAATTTCTGGTTTTGATAAACATGTATAGGCTTAATACAATACATGTACTGCAAAATATTACATTCTCCATGTTATAACATCACGCTCACTTTTCTCTCCAATGATAATTTTATATGTGTTAATTTTTACAATGTTTTGAGTAGTTTCAAAATTTCGTGAATGTGATCGGTGAAAAGATGTGTGTCTGTATTACCTTATTTAGATACACTCAAATACCTTGGAAAATCTCTGATGAATGAATATTTGCTATGAAAGAGAGCGAACATTTTCAGCGCGGATTATGCAGCTATACTCGCATGTAATAAACTAGAATTGAACACGCACATTAAGGAAATAATATTATATCGAATCGTATTCACAGATTTTAAAAAAAATAAGAATAACGTAAATATTCATGACAGGGATAGGCAGACGATAAGAATGACAGGATCAATGGTAGCGTAATGCATATAACCGTGTACTTCAACCTTTTCAAGATTTAAGACTTCATATTACGAGGAGTATTTTGATAAAACATACCAGGACAATACAGTCGGCAACTGATCGTGTTACCTGTGTAATTGTAGTCTTCACGGGGTTTTGCCATGATTGCACTTTCATAATGCATTTTATTACGAAAAAAATAAATGCTTAAATTTGATACGTAAGTGTTTATTGGGGTATACAATTCATAGACACCAAAAAGTCGCACCAAATTGCTAGTGTTGATTCAGCCTAGGGGCATTTATAATTTGTCAAATCGTGTCTCATGATTTGTCTCCCAAAATTACCTACCGCACCAACCGGGGATCGAACACGGAACCTTTGGTTGAGTAAACCACCGCTCTTACCAACTGAGCTAAAGCAGTATACCACTTGCGCAGTTAATGGTCAGTGATTATAAACGTGTTACGATTCTATAACTTCGATCGTACACGGGCAAAGCCCCGTTACACTACTCCGGAGAAAACATACATCTACACCAATTTAACATACATATTGAAAAAAAAATTACTTGCGCATTCTAATTTTCTCAATCATTGGCAAATGTATTAGAAATGCTCTAGAGTGTTCATGTTGCATTTTTTCTACCAGAAGGATTCCAGCTTCTAGTTAGAAAATCTAGTGACGTCAAATGATTTATATCTTCTGTTTCTTAGTTCGAACAAGAACTATGAAGCTCTTGGAGGGACCTAGGTTCCACTTTTACTTAAACTGTCACACCACTAAAGACTTTTTACATGTATACTAAGCATCTGTGTTAAACAAAACACGACAGTGCAAACATTTATCTATATCACACTATCAGTGTACGAGTCTTTTGTGTATGCGTTTTAAAAAGATTTTTATACGACCTCAAATATTTAACCAAACTTGCCAGAGATGTTTATTGTAAGGTCCTTTCCAATTGATCAGGAGACTCGGTTGGCAGGGCTTTTTTAATTTCTAGAGAACGACTCGTCTGATTGAATCCAATCTTTATAAAAATGTTTCTATATAAGTCCTTAACAAGTGTTGCTACTTTGCATCAAAGCAGTCAACATTGGACCCTATATGAAAATGTACTAGTACTCAGCAGATTGATACCAAGAGATGAGGTCAAGAATCGTTCTTGTTACATTGGTGCCATTCTACCAACAAACATGGCTGTCATGCCAAAAAGGGCTTTTCAAATTGGTTAAATTTCGAAGATCTTCCATGGAACTACTTGATGCATAGATTTGAATTATTACTGCAAGGTATTACCGAAGTTGTGTTACTTTGGTGTTAATCAAAAATCCAAAATAGCCGCCAAAACTTTACGTTGGGTCCTATGGGAAATTTGTTTAAAATTCTTCTGATGAACAATTTCATAGAATCGCATTAAATTTGGTGAAAGTAATTCCATTCTTCTATAAATTTCAAAGATCTTCTTTTCTGAAACTATTTTGCCCATCACGGGTATGATTGTCATAGATGACCATTGCAGGGTACTTCCCACGAATTCCCACGAAGATTGATACCAATTTTTGTGGAATTGATACGTATTAAAACCTAAATGATTACGGGATTTGAATGGAAATCCATCATGACTAACACTGCAACTGGACTACCTAACACTTACACTGACTACAGGTTTTACTCTTTTAAAATTGTGTACATTGACAATAAATTTTGATTTAAATGGCAAGTAAAATCTAGGGAGCCTGGAACCTCTAGTTATACATATTTGAAATTTTCATGGATCATATTTTTAAAGATGTCGCTAATCAGTTATCTGCAAATTTACATATACAACTATAAGACAATCCAAGTATTGATTTATTCTATTAGTCCTAGAATTCAAATACCACCTGCGTCAATTATTCTAATATTGGTATCATTTTTACAAACTGACTGTACATTTTTGGTATTCTGTTGCAATTTATTGAATTCCATGAAATTGATACCACGACTTTGTCCCATTTTACATTTTTCTTTTTAATGTAGAAAACCAAGGCCGGGATTTTTTTTCAATGACTGCATACATGAATTTTTTTTATTTATGCTTCAAAATCCTGGTTGACGTTATTCATCATCATTATTTCTATAATAATTATTATTATTATTATTATTATTATTATTATTATTATTGATACTTTAACTTTTACATGTTTTATTCATTTTGTTGATCTTTTCCCTCAATTTAATAATTTAATTCTTTTATTTTTTGAGAAATGGAAAATGGTGTGGATTATAAGTAAAACTTACCTATAGTTTATTAATGAAAGCACAGTTATACACAAGATAGGTTGAATGGAATCCAGAATCTACTGGAGATTTTCGAAACAATATTGACGTAACTGCAATTAATAAACTGCTAAATGATTTGAATAATGCAGATGTAAACAATATAACCGATGAAGATATAAATAATTTTGTATTGAAAATTGACGCTATTTTTACAGAAACTGCAAAATCCACTTTAGACACTTACACTCCGAATTATAAAAAAACCAAGAGGGGGGTGGGTGGGTGAGGGGTAAACCATGGTTCAATATATATTACAAATTTTCGAGGCAAAATTACCGGAAACTGAAACGAAGATATAAGAAATATCCTTCTCAGTTAACAATATAAAAAATCCGAGCTAGAAAGAATACAAGAAACTTTTAGACAGAACTATAAAAAAAACTATAGAAAGAATATGGCGAAAAAAACTTTGCGACTTACGATCCAAAATACGAAAGAATACTGGAAAATTTTAAATCAGAGAGAATTTTATAAACAACCCAATATTTCTTTCGAAGAATTAGTAGATTTTTTAAAAAAACGGAACTCTGTGGTTGAAGATTCAGAGGAAAATCCTTTGACATTTGAACTTGATCAAACACAATCAGTAAATCAGTTGAATGAAAATATTAACTGCGACATTTCAAACGATGAAATTCTAAAATCCATTATATCTTTGAAAAACAACAAAGCTTGTGGGGATGATTTGATAAGTAATGAATATTAAAAAGCCACTTCAGATTTATTCGTAGAAGTTTACAAACAATTATTTAACCTGAGTTTTAAGTCTGGCAAAGTAACTGCATCATGGATATTAGGAACAATTAAACCATTTTATAAAAATAAAGAGATAAAAACAATCCGAAAAATTATCGACCGATTACTATTATATAATAATAGTCAGTTCCATGGGTAAACTGTTTACTCCAATTTTATGTGAAAGATTAACAAAATTTTCTGATGAAGTTTCCCTTTTAAATGAATGCCAATGTGGTTTTAGAAAAGGATATTCAACAATAGATTGCATGTTTGTTTTGCACACTTTATTCGAGATAAAATGAAAAAGAAAAAACTTTTCCGTGCTTTCATTGATTTTGAGAAGGCGTTCGATACAGTAATTCGAGATGCTCTATGGTCTAAAATGTTATTATCAAATATCAACGGCAATATGTATAATGTTATTTTTAATATGTACAGTAATATCATGTCACGTTTGTCGTTTAATGGTAAAAAATCTGATTATTTCCCATGTGAAAAAGGCGTTCGCCAAGGTGAAAATCGACAACCATTTTTGTTTTCTCTATTTTTAAATGACTTGGAGGACTTTTTCTCAAGAGAAAATATTTCAGGCTTGAAGTCAATATCAGCAGAATTTGAGTTAAAACTTAATATATTTATAAAACTTTTTATTTTACTTTACGCTGAATCAGCCCGAGATTTACAAAAACAATTAGATAAATTTTATGATTATTGCCAGTTATGGAAATTAAAAGTAAATGTAGAGATAATAAAATTAATGATTTTTTTTTTAAAGGCCGACAAACTGCAAATATTAACTTTAACTATAACGGAGTTGAAATAGATATTGTGAAAGATTTTAATTATTTGGGTGTACTTTTTTCAAGGACAGGCTCATTTAAATCTTGTAAAAGCCACGTCACAGAAAAAGCTACCAAAGCCATGTATGAAGTCATAAGGAAAGGGAGAACTCATAATTTATCGATAAGCTGTCAGCTCGATTTATTTGATAAATTAGTCAAGCCAATACTACTGTACGGATGTGAAATATGGGGGGTACGGAAATAACGCTATACTAGAAAAAGTACAGTTAAGGTTTTTTAAACTGTTGTTACATTTAAGGAATACAACTCCAACATGTATGATATACGGAGGGCTAGGTCGATATCCCATTGAAATTGATATTAAAGTAAGAATGCAATCTTCTTGGGCAAATCTTCTGACAGGAAAGGACTCGAAACTTTCCCGCCTAGAATATAAAGTTTTGTATCAGACTGACTTATACAGTAAATTCTAAATCTGATAGGCTTGAATCCATTAAAAATGTATTTAATGAATGTGGAATGCCATATATTTGGAGAAACCAAAACTTGTCTCCAAAATCAATATAAACAGACCTGTTCAAAGGTGTGCTGTAACCCTAAATTATCGCATATTCAAAGAAAATTTGAATTCGAAAAATATTTTGATATTCTAGATAGAAAAGATATTTATACATTATGTAAATTTAGAATGTTAAACATAAACTGCCAATCGAAACTGGGAGATGGAATAACATCCAACGTGAAAACCGTAATTGTAACTTATGTGATTTAAATGATCTTGGGGACGAGTTTCATTACTTATTCAAATGTAAACACATAGATAATAAGAGAAAAGAGTGTATTGACAAGAAATTTTCTAACAAACCAAATATTCTTAAATTTAAAAACCTTATGTCTATAGTAGAAAAAAGTCCATGCTTAAAAAATTATGTTCAATGATACGATTTATCATTTCTTCTTTGGTTGTTCCCTAGGCAAATCATGCAAACCCCCTTGTAAATATTGTAAATATGATGCATGCCTATTTGTTATCAATCTGCTTATTTTGTATGTGTATCTGTATACCATTGTACATGTTGTACTATAAAGATTTATCAGAATAAAATTATATATATAAGGTTTACACATTTAATACAAGCAAAAGAGAAAGAAAAAACTGAACACTAAAGGTTGTTGAATCTGTGTTAATAACGATACCTTTGAAATTTTCAATATTCTTTGGATATGAACGATACATTCATATCCTTGCAACATTAGACTAAAAAACCTTAATTAAGTACAGTTTAAATGAGTCTTTATTTCGAAATATGTTAATAAAAGTAGTAGGGGATGGGATCTTTTAGTCCCCCCAAAAACCCAGGGCGCCAGGGCGCACCCAAATATGGTCATGCCCCGCCCCCTTTTCCATATATGGACATACGCCCTCCCCCTTTTCTATATATGGACATCCGCCTCACCACCGACGTGAGTCATCAGATCATCGCGCAGTCCTTATTCGGTCAACAAAGTCTTATGAGTCATCAAGAATCCGATTGGTATACGCGAGTCATCACGCAGTCCTTATTTGGTCAACAGATTCCAATGACTCATCAAGACACGGATTGCTAGTATGAGTCACCGATCACGCATGTTTACACATTCCGATATTATGAGTTTCCGGAAGGGTGTTGACCTTATTTGGAGGCAATACAATTGATCTGAAAAGAACCAATGAAAAACCCGAAACGTCATTGTAAAGTAACGCACACCGATGCCCAATACTTCATTTACCCACTAACCGAGATGGAGAACGAACGTTGCAATATACAGCTGGGAAACAACAGATTCGTTCAAGCTACGGAGTGGAAAGATCAAATTAGAATTGACATTAGAGAGTGGGAGCATAAAGATGGAAAATTAGTGCCTACCAAAAAGGGAATTAGCTTACCCCTTCAGAGGTGGAAAATGTTGGTCGACAGCTTGGAGTTTCTAGATCTTGCCCTGTCGGAAAGAAGAGACTACATGACACACCTGGGAAGAAACGTGTATGCCGCAACTCAAGCAAATAATGACAATATTAATATCCGTCAGTACTGGTTACCACCCCACAACACCCAAGTCGCCCCCACGAAAAAAGGAATAACTTTACGCAAGGAAGAATACGCTAAGTTGAAAAACATTGTCGTTGAGATTGGAGATGTCGTCCCGGAATTAAGTACCGTCGTCCCGTGTTCATACAGTTCAGACCACCAAAACCAGCTGGGATTCTTAAGATGTCCAGAATGCAACCCCGACTCCTTTACAGAATGGTGAAATATATAAACAATCTTTAAAAGACTGGTTAATCCAATGTCTAGAATTGAATATACTGTATAGAATTGAATATACTATAATAAAATGTAGAAAACTTTGTTATCTCTTTTTTTCATGTTTGTGTTTAAGATGTAAAAGTAATTTTAGAGAAATTATCATGAAGTGATTTTTTTAATAGAGGAGTACCGTAAAACCTGTTGAACCGAACTGTTTGTCATGTTATCAAAATCACCACAAAGTTCAAGGCTCACTAGAGGTGCTTTACCAAAAGACTACACTATATGAATTTAAAGAGCATAGAACAATAAAATCAATTAATGCAGAACCAAATTAAACAATTGTTTTACCCCGGTGCATGATCTTTAACCTCAAATTACCCCTACTAGACTGATAACGAACTTCGACTGCTAGGTCATGACCTATCTCATATTACAAACACGCTAAAACCAATCAAATATTGATTAAACCGATGCAACAAAATTGGTTAATGTATTCCTCGATAATATCCTATTATGTGATTTATATTCTTACTAATAACAGCCCGCTATCATATAAAACAAAACCGTTGCCGTCGGTAGGGTTAGCAGACACTGCCTGTTGCAACAAAGGAAACTTTTGTTTTTATCTCAGTACAGCTTATCTTTCACCTTAAATTACCCCTACAAGAACATGCTGACCTATCTCAAACCAGATGTCATACTAGCGAACAAATCAAACAAATATTGATTTCAAAACCGATCATTTAGTGTTAAGACAGAGTTTGTCATGTGGTGGTGGTGGTGGCGGTGGTGGTGTGATAAAAGTTTATAAGAGGAGACAGAAAAGATGTACATTTCATACACGATGGAAGAGTTTTACCTGTTTGTCAATAGCAGCGATTCGCTGGAGCACTTCCCTCAAAATAACGGAGGTCAGTTCAGAATAATGCTACCGAAGACTTACTCCATGGATGGATTGTGGGAATGTGCCTTGCTAGAGTTGACGTTCGTGCCTGCATTCGAATCACCGACGAAAAGGATTTACGTGTGCAGCGATGTGGTTGGGGATTGGTCTTACGTTAGAGACAACTTCCAACCTCTCTTACAGTCTGTGTCCGTACGAAACGAAGAGATAACGGATATTGTCTTTGAACGACCTCGCTACGTAATGGTCCGTAACAGCGACATGAAAACGATGGAAATTACCTTAAAAGACGATCGGTTAAACATCTGTCGATGTAAGGATGATCACGTGTTCTGTTTGTTCCACTTCCAAAAAGTTATAAGAGGAAGAGAGTAATACGGATCGTTAAAGATGAAGTGTCCCTCCTGTCACAAGCCGTTTTCCAGAAGAGACGCCATGTTGAGACATCATCGTCAAATGCATGGAAGAGGAGCACCACCACCGCCGCCACCGCCGCCACCACCACCACCACCACCACCACCACATTCGCCACCGTCGACGCCTGAGCATCGTTTTCGCTTCCGACATCCTTTCACCATGATCGTGTCGGGACCTTCGTCCTGCGGCAAAAAGTACTTTGTCAAAGAAATGCTGAGACGATCACAAAGCGCGATGACTCCCACACCAGAGAGAATTGTCTGGTTCTACAAACGATGGCAACCGCTCTATGACGAAATACGACGGGAAGTGGAACCAAGGGTGGAGTTTGTTCGCGGAATACCTTCGGACTTGGACGCCGACCATTATTTTGACACCTGCAAAAGAAACATGGTGGTATTGGACGACATGATGTCCATCAAGGACCCTCGAATCAACGACCTCTTCACAGAAGGATCGCATCATCGGAACCTGTCGGTCGTCTCCGTTAATCAGAACCTGTACTTTGGCAAAGATCCGACTCAGAGAAGAAACTGCCATTACCTAGTCCTCTTTAACAACCCAGTCGATCGTCAACCTATTGCCACATTGGGAAGACAGATGTATCCGCGGAATAGAGATTATCTACTAAGGGTCTTCGAACAGGCGACGAAGAATCCCCATAGTTATCTTCTAGTGGACTTAAAGGCCGATACACCAGATCATTTGAGACTGCGAGACAACATCTTGGGGAAGGGAGAGGAGGAAGAAACCGCCGACTCGAAAGACGATATGGATATTGACGAAGAAGACAGTGTCCGCGACGAATCAGACCTCTTGGCTTGCACAGATTGCGGACTAGTGTTTGTACACGCATGGGGACTTAGAGAGCACCAAGAGAGAGATTGTCAACCGCCGCGCAAACGATGTAGAAAGGAAAGCAATGACGTCAAAGGAACCTACGGGTACGAGTTGGAATGTTACCTCGAAGACTTACCGGTCAATGTGTGCTGCGCCAACGACCTTCCAGCCAAAGTCGAGAACAGACCTTGGAGTTTTGTCGTCAACACGGACGATTGCGACGGAAAAGGCATTCACTGGGTAGCGTTTCATTTTCCCAAAGACGGACCGGCCGAATTCTTCGATTCCTTTGGACGGGCACCCGAAACCTATCACCGTCGCTTCAGAAACGTTTTGATAGTCAACGGTCCTCAATACATGTTCAACAAGGTTCGTGTGCAACCTCGGGACGGAGACAGCTGTGGATTATATTGCGTTCGATTTATCCAGGACAGACACAAGAACTTTACCATGGAGCACATCGTCAATGAACTCTCTGCTAGAGACCCAAAACAGATCGAAGACGAATTGAAAGACTATTATCAATAAATCGTTGAATATAATCATGTCATGAACATTTTTTGTCATGAATAAAATATCAATGCGTTTTGTTTGTTGTCGTCTTCTTCAGTATCCCACGGTGCTTCCCCGTTGGCCCAGGGTCTGGCTTGAAGTGCACCGGCTCCACTCTGGTAATGCTGTTGCATCCCGTGGAGGTAGAGTTGACGTGTGTGAGGGAAACGTGTCGTACATCGTCGACATTGGAATCCTTCAGAAGGACCCGGTGTTGGTTCGGGTGTCGGTTTAGTAGACTAAAAAATAAAAAAAGTATTTGATAGTGTGCCTAAAATTTTGTCGATCAAATAAAATATAAAAGATATACTTCTAATATATAAATAAACATATTCATCAAGTCACTACTCCGTTCGTCTTGGTCAAATCATATTATCAATAATTATTTTCCTTCTAACGTATACCATCTGTGTGTATATCAAAGTTGATAAGATTATCCGATATATATTTATTTTGTTTATTTTGGTGTTCATTTAGACTTAGTATTAGCTACAGAAAGATTTAAAAAGCTCCAGTTAAATATCTAATTTGTTAAAACTGTCAATTTTCTAAGTAGACATGAAACTCTATCATTTTTGATAAATGCTCTATTCTCATCAGCAAATATCTGGCATATGCTTATAATGGTTTCACAAGTGGTTAATGATATAATTTATCATCGGATAAGATTTTTTTTCTGATTAAAGGTTATCACCTTTTGACTTTAATTAAATGCTCTCTCGCTTGTGGTAAAGATAATACTGTGGATTTAATTAGCTTCCTATTTATCAAATTCTTATTTATTTCGGATTGTCAATCAACCTCATATTGTATCTGTAGAGATGTCATGAAAAGTATTGGTTATATAAAATACATGGATTGCATATGTTTAGAATTATTTGCCTTATCTGATATTGACCATACTTTTTTTAGTAACAAGGAATCTGATGTACAAGTACTAGTGTTTACTGTTAATTCAATTAACGTATGTTTTGATAAGGATACACAGTTATTCACAGAATGTATTAAATTACGTATTTTAATGTTTAAAACTTTTAGTCATAATAAAAATACCTCTCCGTGGATGTTGCATTTTTTTTAATTTTAAATACATAGTTTTAAAGAAAATCGGTTTAATCTAAGCTGATCTGTTTCTTGCATTTTTAGAAATTTTATAGGAAAGACAGGAATTGATATATGATATTTTACTAGGTTACGAATCTGAAATTGATCAGTTGAATTAGATTACAAGAGTAAAATTCTTGAGCTTTAATAGAACTGTAAAGGAAATTGTTAATGTTTTAATGATTGCTATGTAACTGGTTAACATTCTCCATTATGAGCCTTGGTCAGTAATGTTACAGTAGAATCTGTCTTAGCCTTCTCTTTCCACCTCAAAAGAAAAAAAAATGAATATCCAATAAATATTCTACCTTAATATGATTTGCTTTGCTCTCATGCATTTGTAAAGCCTTAATTTGTTGTTTTGCTTAATTATTTGGAAAGAGGAGAGGGCAGCTAGAATTCTCTAAATAAATTAAAGAATTTTACTAATGCTGTAGGAATTTCATGCAAATTAAAAAAAACCCAAATGCTGATGATTTGGCATACAATACAGTAGATCTGTTATGTGTGTGTGTGTGTGATTTTTTGGAAAAATGTTTGTTTTGAAAACAGCATATTTCGTTGTTTTGTATTAAGATAGTGATAAATTCTACTATTCTACTATTCTACTATTGATCGGTTTTGAAATCAATATTTGTTTGGTTTGTTCGCTAGTATGACATCTGGTTTGAGATAGGTCAGCATGTTCTTGTATGGGTAATTTAAGGTGAAAGATAAGCTGTACTGAGATAAAAACAAAAGTTTCCTTTGTTGCAACAGGCAGTGTCTGCTAACCCTACCGACGGCAACGGTTTTGTTTTATATGATAGCGAGCTGTTATTAGTAAGAATATAAATCACATAATAGGATATTATCGGGGAATACATTAACCAATTTTGTTGCATCGGTTTAATCAATATTTGATTGGTTTTAGCGTGTTTGTAATATGAGATAGGTCATGAACTAGCAGTCGAAGTTCGTTATCAGTCTAGTAGGGGTAATTTGAGGTTAAAGATCAATGCACCGGGGTAAAACAATTGTTTAATTTGGTTCTGCATTAATTGATTTTATTGTTCTATGCTCTTTAAATTCATATAGTGTAGTCTTTTGGTAAAGCACCTCTGGTGAGCCTTGAATAGACGAACTTTGTGGTGATTTTGATAACATTTTAGTCATTGGAAGGCACTAATTTTCCATCTTTATGCTTCCACTCTCTAATGTCAATTCTAATTTGATCTTTCCACTCCGTAGCTTGAACGAATCTGTTGTTTCCCAGCTGTATATTGCAACGTTCGTTCTCCATCTCGGTTAGTGGGTAAATGAAGTATTGGGCATCGGTGCGCGTTACTTTACAATGACGTTTCGGGTTTTTCATTGGTTCTTTTCAGATCAATTGTATTGCCTCCAAATAAGGTCAACACCCTTCCGGAAACTCATAATATCGGAATGTGTAAACATGCGTGATCGGTGACTCATACTAGCAATCCGTGTCTTGATGAGTCATTGGAATCTGTTGACCAAATAAGGACTGCGTGATGACTCGCGTATACCAATCGGATTCTTGATGACTCATAAGACTTTGTTGACCGAATAAGGACTGCGCGATGATCTGATGACTCACGTCGGTGGTGAGGCGGATGTCCATATATAGAAAAGGGGGAGGCCGTATGTCCATATATGGAAAAGGGGGGCGGGACATGACCATATTTGGGTGCGCCCTGGCGCCCTGGGTTTTTGGGGGGACTACAAGATCCCATCCCCTACTACTAATAAAGCCAGTTTCAGTCACGACATAAATATTTCTTTCCAAGTTTTCCGGATTTTTTTGGATCGATTATGAAATACACCAATGAACCACTTGAATATAAAGATAAATTAATCCTTAATATCTTATAACTTATAATTTTTTTTATTAAAAAAGGGAATCAGCTTTCTACATTATCAAAATTTTATTTCTCTATGGAGATTTATTTTTCATTTTGTCGGCTAACGGGTAACGGTTATAGGTATGGAATACATCTCTGTGTATATATAGACCGAATGCTATTCTATTTTTTGTTTTTTTTTAATTGTACACGTGTATCTCACTAATTCATAAACGTTGACACAAACAGTTTTGGGTCACGTATACGTACTTCTGATTGGTATGATTTGTAGATAGCGAGATGTTGACATATGATAAAACTTCCTTGTTCGCAGCGTCAAATTTAAAAAAAAATCTTTTGTTATAAGTTCGATCGTACTGGGTATTAAAAGTTATTTCTCTTCATATTTTATAAGACATTCACCTGGGGTGTGTTGCATCCCTCCTTTTCCCTCTACATGTCCCCTTTTTCTGCAACAACCTTCGATCTTCATTCTCATTTTTTTTTCATTTTTCAATATTTTATTAAAGATATAAAATGATTAAAAATAAGAAAAAGTGTGCTTGTTGATTTTAACACTTTTTGCATTTATATTTGATAAAATGTGTACTGAATTAGAAATATAACGGGCTGCAATTATTTTGTATTAATGTTAATTCTTTTTATGGACTCCTGTTTACATCATTATAAATTTTTCCGGCTAAAATCTTATCGTCATGAATGTTATCTTTTATTGTTTAATGTCGTAACTTTTTGTTAGGCGCTGTTGGCTAGATATATCGTTCTCTGTTTGATACACATGCGTTTGCTGAAACTACTTTTAAAATATACATAAAATTCTCTCAAATGAAATATAAAGTAACAGGTTGTAATATCGAGTTTTGTAAAACGCTGTTAAATTTTCAATTATCATCCCTATTGTCACGTAAATTGCGTGAATATTTAAATGTCTTTTTCTTGTAATGCCTTTTTAATAGTCAGAATGGTAGTTTTAAATCCCTAATTATTGGTGCAGTTTTATGATTAGGCAAGTAGTGTGTGTTTTATTTTGGCAACAGAAAATTTATTCCTATGTTTTATTTTTTGTTTAATTTTTATTTTTTTTCGGTAAGGTACTCGGGTGGGGTGGGGGTGTAACTTGACCATTTTATGACGGGTGTGCGTCGGTGAACTTGAAACCCCTACCCGAAATTATCCACTTTATATCGAATTTGTGACCCAAAAATATCCAGAAAGCTATAAAATTACATACTCGAAATTATCCCAAAATATTAAAAGGCAGTTATAATGATGAGACATATTTATACATTTAACATTTAAATCTGAATTCTCCTCAGTGCTTTATAAAAACCTGAAGAATTTTTTTTAAATCCTGACCGGAATTCTCCAGTGTAAAACAATTCCGACCCAATATCTCTATCATTGAGTTATCCTCCCCCACCACGAGGGAAGGTATTAATAATTTGCTCGAGCACCATGAATGAGGGAAACAAGTACTATTTGTTAAGAAAAAATAGAAGCGGAACGTCCATTTTGGTTGTTTACATAAACTCAGTATACATGTATTGTATATATCATATTATATTTCAGTGGTGTAAAAATTAAAATTGTTTACATGCAGTAAGTATTTTATTCTAGGAAAGAGCTGTTTTTATAAAATTTCCGTCGAACATATTAAGCGAATATGGTTGAATATGTATAGTGATATGAAAGGATATCTTTAAATGTTTGGGGTAATTTTGCTTTGTTTTTTAAACTAAGACTCCCTAAAATTAACTAAAGAATTTAATTCTACAAAGAGAGGAGTACATATTGTACCCATCAAAATACCGGTTGACCTTTGATACAACGTTGAATAATTTTATTCTTACATTTTGCCTTTGTGTATAATATATAACTCCGAAACTCCTCTAAAACTTGACACACGAAACCTTAAAACTGAATCATTTAAAGTATATACATGGTGGGTTTCATTTCCTTTGTGTAATTGTAAAAATAATGGTACATGAAACTAACATCAATTTGATTTGCATTTTATTTACTTGTACATGAAATTATACTATTAGAAGCTACCATTAACGTCCAATTTAGAGCCAACATAAGAAAGCACCAAAAAGTTAAATTGCAGGTTTTATATTTATAGATTTGCTCTTTAAAAAGTGTAAAATTCAATTGTCACGATTTTTATACTACTAGTATCATGTTGCGACAAATTATAGGTTGTTTCTGT
Source organism: Mytilisepta virgata (assembly GCA_028015205.1). NCBI lineage: Eukaryota > Metazoa > Mollusca > Bivalvia > Mytilida > Mytilidae > Mytilisepta > Mytilisepta virgata. Next base: position 78,204,806 of record CM051521.1, read on the forward strand.
TTTTACATAGTTTTTATTGTATATTATTACTAGTATAGATTTAAAACCCCGCCTTTATACTCTAAAATACAGAAATAATAGATGCCTTCATCTGAATTTTACAAATTTAACATTAAAATTTCTCAAAGAATTTCTCCACAATTTACAGAATATTATTTTCCATCGAGACTTTTTATCGTTATACTTTAATATTTTACAACTGAAAAGAGTAAAATCATAGCATGTAAATTTTAGTATTATTCAAAATTTTACTTACTTACATGTTCAACCAATGAAAAAAAAACTTTTCAATTAAAAAAAAGGAATATGATTAAACAATTTAAGAAAATAATGTATGCATGTTTCTTTAATCAGTGTTTTTTTTCCTCTCTAAAAAAATGGCTTTGTACACAAGGACAGTACTACAGACTGATTTGGAGGACTTCGAAGGTTACAAGCGTTTTACCCTACATATCGTCATATATAACAAATATCCAAACTAACAAAAATAAAAAATGATAATAATAAAAAGATTCCAATCCAGTGGCGGGTCTTTGTATTTATGTTTTAAAAAAAAAGAAAAATAATATATGCCTTAATTTTTAAATGTCTCTCCTCCCATAATAAAATTAAAGGCCCGGTGAAATAATACTCTCCCTTTAGTCATATATCAAATTTATTGGTAATTGTTTAAATCTATAGTTTAAATATAGTTTTACTTGAAAAAAATTATTTAAAAAATATTATTATGTTTCAATAAATCACACGAAGTCTAAATTTCAGACCTTCACCTATGATCAAAACGTTTTTTTTTAAACTAAACTGATGAAATAATATACTTATTTCATGCTTTAAAGGTGAAACTGGTTAAGATCAGCCATCACATGATATTCATTGTCCTGTTTGTTCAGTAATCGTATCATTTTCATATGAATATTTTCCATTGATTTCAGTTTCCTTGAATTTCAAAACGGGTTGCAATCTTCATCAAGTAAAAATACAATGTAGAATACGAAAAATACTAGAAAACCCATTTATATTTTCCGACGCACATTGAAATGGCAATTTTCTTTTGCGCCAATCAGGGGCCTGCTTATCGAAGCTGTCCTAAAATCGGTCCTAAGATATGTCTTATGAAGTGTGTAGTGTGTAGTGCAATTTGAGGTCGACTTTGTAAAAAATAGATGTAAGAAAAATGTATTAAAGGAAAATAATAGAACAAGGTACATTATAGTTTTCAAAAATTGAATTTGATAAAATATATGCAATATTTATTTGAACGTTTATAAGAAGTATGTTTTGGAACATATTATCATACTCAATAATTTGTTTATATTTAGCTGAAACAAGATGATCACAACTGTCATTATAAACACGTGCATAATATTTTAGATGAAAAGTACTAAAAACGAAAAAAAAAAAAACTGAGATCTGATAATACGAAAATATATATTAAATGATATGAACTGATTATTACATAGGGAATTACAATAACTATATAACGATTTGAAGGCAAAAACAAAGACACCTATTTTGTTGTCCTAAAGTTAGGATAAAATTTGCGATATGTCCTAAGTTGAGACATCTTCAGTAACCCGAATTAGCACTAAGATATCTCCTAAGACTATCATAGTATAAATCCTAGTCCTAAGACACCTTCGATAACCAGGCCCCAGAATGATATTTGTGCCAATTTTTTTTTAAACTTTTTTTGCCATTTTTTTTTACTTTTTGCACTTAAAAATGCGACACTTTACAACTAAACTTAGGTGTGCTCCTGTATATTTTATTAATTTATTTAGTCACGTGATAAATATTTCAACAGTGAAATAAGCAATACACAAACTTAAAATAACGGATGAAAGCTCTAGATATAAGTAAAACATCAGATTCTAGACATTAAAATCCCGAACGCCTTACAATTTCGTCTATAAGTGGAATATGGTAGATATTACATCTGATGAAATCCGGCCGTGTGATGGAATTCTTAATGTACAAATCGTATTTATGAATTACGTGTTTTCCTTCCCTTACTTTCTGGTTGCAGCGGGCATATCAAGAAAGATATTAGGATGGTGACTGTAAAATTGTTCATTGAAATGTGCATGAAATGTCCTCTGATATTTCTCCTCGATTCGTGCTGCCGCTCTCGTGCACTTGAAAATACATGTATGTAATTTTCAAGGATGTAATCAGCGTCTGCCATAATACCCTCCGCAAAACATTATTTAGTTTTTTTCTTTATACATTTAATTTTTTCCGATTGAATAAATTTTCCCGTAAAATGGCACAAATGTAAAAACCATTTTGTGGCGGAAATTTTTAAAAGTCATACGCCCCTTGAAAACGTAATTTTGCCAGATGAAGAACTTTGTTTTGATAACAAATACTCACGTTTTTATTAAGAAAGTTGGTTTACTGGCTGGTTACAACTGTAGTCTGTTGTAGTTCAGTCTCCCAAACGATTTTGATTTGCGATTTTTATCGAATATTTTTTTCTTCCTCTCCGATTTTGTTCGTTAGAGTTTTCAATAACCTTCAGACATATGGATCTGAGATTTTTCATGATGAAAGATCAATGTTTCTAGATGTGCCTAATACTATTCATTTTTTGATGGGGTTTACTATAGGACCCTATGGGGAAATTTTTGTTACAAGAGTGACCAATAACCATTGCGTATCTCATATATTTTATTATACACCGTGACAACACCTTTTACATGACATATACCTCGTTCCTCTATGGGGGTCATCGCCACCCCCAAAGTCGATAATTTTGAAAAATTTCATATGCAATAAAAATCCATAGCTTTAACAGGTATTCGTTTTATTTTATGCAATTAATTTGTATTTAAAGGAAGGCACATTTAAAAGATGAAAGGGTTTCGTGCATAATGACAGTTGTATTTTTGTATACCTGTCACACTTTAAAAAGAAAAAAAAATGTGTCTCACGTAATGTACGTCTTCCTGATTTAACTGATTTTAACCGACAAATAATAAATTAGTGAAGTCAATTCGAAATAAAAGTCAGATATTTTAATGTTTGACATAAGGATCAAATTTCAGGATATATCACACTTAAAAGACACGAGATACTTCTATAACTGAAATAACACGCCCAATTTATGTCTCAAACACAATAAAGAAATGTTACAAACTTTTAAAGAAACCACATATAAGTATAATACTATAATGCATGGTAAAATTATTAATTCTATAAGACCGCACTAAACTGATTTTTAGTTCTTTGAATGGCAAAAATAGGTGCGAGCAGGCGAAATTTAATTTTTTTTTCTTGTGGACAAGTTTTTTTCGAGCAAAGATCAAATTTACGTATGGCACATATTTTTTGACTGAATGATTGAAAATAAATGGGAAAAAATCCCAAGTTTTACAAAATTTTAGGAGCGGGTGAACAATTTTTATTTTTAATTTGTTGAAAAATGATGAATTTGGGGCGACTTTTCAGCAGTTTTGCAAAATGAAGCGGCAAAAAAAATGTGTGTAATTTTGATGAAAATATTTTAAAATCCGTATAAAATTCACTTGAAAAAATATACTTTCCCTGCATTTCGAATTTATGGACTTTTAACACTGTTTTGTTCCTTCGGTATTTTTATTTTGTCCATCTTGAATATATTTGTACAATGAATCTGCAAAGTAGAAATTTTCTAGCTTGAAATTATGTACTTCCGCTACCTATTTCACTCAGAAAAAGACTAACAACCCAAAACTTTATATGTAGAAATCCTTGTAGTATGCAAACCTTCGGTATGTGTACATTCTACAATTACCTTGCAAAATAAAAAAAAAAATGAAAGAAGATTGGAAGTTGTCCGTACAACTTCCGTAAATATATCAATTTCACTCAGAAAATGACAGTCAAAAAAAAAAAAAAAAAAAAAAAATGTGAAACATAGGTGAAATCGAAATTCTTATAGCACTCTTAAATTTATATTCATATATGTGTACAAAATCAAAACTTTCTACATTGAAACTAAACTACGTGCTGCCGTAGTAATACCACGGAATATTTGTATCGGGGGAAGGAGGGGGGGTAAAATAGCAATAGAGAACACATACCACAAAAGTAAACATTAACTAACGAAAACAAATAAAAAAAACACACACACACACAAAAATAAAAGCACTTTCTCAATGATCCTCGGAATGTTCATAAACCTCCGAAGGTTAAGCATTCCCTGTTTATAGTGTGCTACTATCTGATAACCATTTGAAAAAAAAGAGTCAATATTGAACTTAAATGAAAATAGGTAACTGTCAATGAGAAAACTTCCCATAGAATGGATAAGGTGTTAATTCTAATAACACTAGGAACAAAGCAACGCGAGAAGTGATAAAGCTGATAGAAATGTCATTAATACTAAATCTACATGCATGAGTTGAAAAGTTCAGATTTCATCTATTTCGTCTTCGACGGACGTATATTCCAGTATAAACAAATTTACATTAAATGACAGGTCATCATATAGTTAATCGGATTGAGATGAAGACTGTGGTAGAGTGAATATGTAATATGGATGCTATTTCAGTGCACAGTTAAGTAAAAATGAAAGAGTCCAACTCAATTATTCGTTTTACTTAGTTGTGATCTTGGAAAAAATGGTGAAAGTTTATTTGTGTGAGTGCTTTTAATTTCCTTCCAGCCCTCGTGTAAAATAGAAGTTATAGAACTGTCACAGGTTATAATCACCCTCAGTTTTGAGCTAACTAGTGCACTGGTTTAGCTCAGTACGTAGAGAGATTGCCTACTGAACCAAAGTTTGTTCGGTAGATAATTCTGGGAGACAAATCATGTTCTACCATTACATATTATTATTTTTTCTGCAGGTTTTCCGAGCATTTTGTCATTTACATGGAGGCAGTCTTGGTAGTATTGATTTCGAATGTCCAGATGGTAAGACAATTTGTCTTTTCAATCGGGAGATTAAGTAAAAGAATTTCTTACTCAGTAATCGTAATTGTAAAATGTTTCTTTCAATCAAATTTATTTCGTTCAAGTTTTGTTTAATTTCTGAAAAATCTCTCTGTTTAATTATTTTTATTAATGCTCGTTATATATGTTCACAATTCCAGTATTTACACAGGACAGCCCGACATAAAAGAACATTTTAATGCTAATATATTAGGAACAGGCATGTAGGTTAAAAAAATATAAACAAAATATTGAATTGTTTTCATTTGTTTTTTAGGCCAGTATTTTACTGGAGGATATTGTGTGGCGTCTATAAGTGTTCCCATGACATGGAGCGATGCTGACAGAACTTGTCGAAGGTTTGTAATAATTATATATAATGTGACACACCTAATTACAACGTTATTCTCATTTCATCACAGTCTGCTTTCCCGTGAATCGCCCATGTAAAAAATTCATACTGATACGATGGAACAGAAATAATTAGTCAGTGATTTAAAATTTTTTTTAACTAAACTATAATTTTTTTTTACAATTACAGCAATATTTATATAACTAGAAAACTGTACTGTCCGAATCAACAATGACCCCCACACGCCCTGTTAGTAATTGGGACACTTACATGTTTTACCTATAGTACAAAAATATAAAACCTTATTCCCATAAAAAAATAGGATGCTAAAATGTTTTGACACATTTTTCAGCATAACTGACTTTGTTTAAATTTTGCGTTATCCTAAATTTTGAGGGGAATGATAATAGCTCCATCAGTTTGTTATTTATTTGATGGTTTCTACAGTAAGGAAAAAAGCCGCATTGAAATATTGTATTTTGGACTGGATTCTGACTCTCCTAAATCATGTAAATTGGCCCTATAAATGAAATTCAATACAGGGAGAAGTAGCCATACCCCTTCCTTCGATTTGAAATGATCCATCTGAAAGACCGAAAATATGTTTTGGTCAATTTTTAATCAGTGTTGAAAATAAACCGCGCCGGTATACTGGTGAAAATTAAAGTACCATAGACATGATAGATGCATTTGTTTATTTACCACCACTGGGTAGATACTACTGCTGGTATAGGAGTTTATAACCAACACAGTTTCAGTACTTACATTTGTAGTTTATACAGATGATACTTTGGTAGGGTTTCAAATTTTAAAGTCATAAAAATCTTATAAAATATCATAAACTTTTATTTACACAGTTTGAAGGATCCTAAGCTAAGCGAGCGATCATTCGATTTTAATGGGGGAGGGTCAAATTTGAATTAAAAAAAGGCAGGACCAGCATTTTGGCAAAATAGAAAAGACAGGATCACCCTAGGTGTGAAAAAAAGCAGGACCTGTGTCAATCAGGAATTTTTTTGGTTTAAATGAAAATAAAAATTTAGGCCGCATATATGCCGAAAAAAATATCCAGGACCAAAATTTCGACGAAAAAAATAGGTTGGATCAAACCCCCTAAAAATCAAATGGTTACTTCCTATTTTTGGTTATTCTGTTTCGGACTTTTTAATGTATTTTCCTTTTCAGTACTTTGGCCTGTCAATATGTTTTGCCAAATGTTTCATTCTACTAGTAATGGCCATGATAAAGTTGAAAACAGAAACTGATTAAAAATAATAAACGTTATTTCTGCAATAGTTCATTGGTCATGTTTCAACGTTGAATATATTGACCTGCATGCTTGTTACGATTTAATGTTGAAGGACCGTTGAAAATCGATTCGTTGGTAATTTTGTCAATGTTGAAAACGGTAACCTGGTCACTATTCAAGGACCCTTCAACATTAAAAATTTACCAACGCGTCAGTATTAAAGGTCGAAAATTATGACCGAAATATTTACCTTCTGTATTGACAATAATTGTTGACCTTTGAATTTTGACGCGCTGTAACTCTTTAACGTTGAAGGATCGTTGACAATTGACCGGGTCATTTTTCAACATGGAATATTGACCCAATGGTTATTTTTCGATGTTGACATGACCTTGAAAATTGATCAGTTCATCCATGTGTATTCCAACAGAAATACATTGTGGCCGACCCTAGACCTAACATCGTTCTCGGGATAATCTTTTTGTCACTGAAGCAATTTACTGCAGTTATAAATCGGACTTCCGCTGCTAATTTGATTTTTATTTATTGTGAAAGAATCCAAAACATTCAAAAAAGATTTTTTATAGTGCTGAAAATGCACACTTCCCATAATTTCCAGAGAAACAAAAATTGATGCTCATATTTAGTCCTACCAACAAAAAAATGGGTCAGTTTTCAATGCCGATAGTCAGTATTCCATGCATGTGGCTTAAAACCTAAAAAAAAGACATTTGTTGAAATCAGAGACATATATTAAACAACCGTTGTTTTATATGCCTCTGTTGAAATTTATAGCTACTAACCCGTTGAAAATTGAGTTGATCCGAAAATTCAATGGTTTTGGAATTTTCTATGTTCAAAAATGATCAAAGTGTCAATTTCTATGAGTTCAAAATTCTCCTTTATACCGATCCAAAATAACAATTTGGATAAGGTTATATATTCCCACTGCAGCTTGAAAGACCAAGCGAGTTATCACTAACTGAAAAATTCTTATTTGGAGGAAAATCGGATGCGAACAAATAAAAAACACATGCATTAAAAATGAACTTTATTTTAAATAATTTTTGCTTAACCATGAAACAAAAATGTAAGAGTTTTAAATAATTGATTTTATACTCATTTTTACATCAGAGGACCGTCAGGGCCTCGGGTGTATTGCCATCGCCTAAATTTCCCGCTTATTTGCATATATTCAAATTAGTTTTGGAATGATAACCGACCTATAAAAATTATAGACCCGCGGACATTATATAGTGCAAAATAAAATTCCTTATCGCTTCTTTTAAATTCATGTTTTCAATGAATACTCAGATTTTTTTTTTAATCCAAATTAATAATATGAAAATGTTTTGTCGTTAGAAATATTAGTATATTAATCAAACAATCTTAATATCAATGACGTACCGAAAAATTGCTGTTGCGGATGAATATATATAAATATATATATAGATTTTTGAACTAAAACTGTGTGCTATGAACTACTGTTTGGATATATATATGTAGACAAGATTGTCAATGCATGAATAATGCTCTCATTCCCAATGCATCTATACTAGTCATTACAATGTTAATGCCCTTTTTGCTAAGCCGATGGAGGCAGTCAATGTTACCGTTGTCTGTCTGTATGTAAATCTCTGTTCATCATGAAAGTGATTTCCGTTTTATAATATTTATATGGCTCAACTGAATGTTATTAAATATATAAACAATGTTTATTATCACCAAAAAAACCCCCCCCCCAGATAAATTTAAAATTTGGATTGTGTCCCTCTTATCATTATGGTTATATTTCCATTTATATGTGGAAATATTTTTACTATCTTAATAATATTTCGAACTCTTATTTGCCGCAGACAAATGTTAAACAAAACACTATTTATTTTAAAGTGCTCATTCCCACAAAAAAAATTAATCAAACGCAAAATTGAATGGTGATTCTTTCACTATGCTAGAGACGTGTCCCATAGTAACTAATATGCAAGCAGGTACCACTGATACATTCACAAATTATTTACTGTTATATATAGTTTAGAGTTATGTACAACTACATGTATACATGTATATTCTATGCGATGTGATGAACTTTTTGAAGTTTGATAAATGATTAATTTTTATGAATAATGTATATATGTTAGTCCATGTATATATTTATAGTTTTTTGCATTTTTTACTATTAATAATAGGTATAGATAGTCTATTGAACTGTATTAAATGGAAATAGCATGAATTCAATGGATAATACAATAATAAATCTAAATGTTTATATATACCAGTTATGACATTTTTTAAAGTTATCTAATGGTCAATCCAAAGTTTGATTGTAACACATGTGATCCTTTTAATCCATTTTAGAATATTAAGAGACTATACAAATGCTAGTTCAGCATACAGATAAATGATTTGAAAACATAACAGATATGCTAAATAAATAGTAAAATGCTCAATTCTGTTCATATAATATAGTCCTAATTTGAAAGTCATTATAACTGTATGCTTAGCATATATATAACTGGATTAAATCAAATATATGGGATCATGTAAAATGTTTCTCGTTAAATGTAATATAAAAAAATGTATTTTGGTACATGTGAATATTTTAAGGAATATCAAATAGAAATTTACTACATATTATAGGAAAAGAGAGGTTCACGAAGGGTTAGAATGGCCCTAAATTGGTCAAGCGATTACAAATTTCAAATAGAAATACTTGTGATAATTCTATTAAGACTAAAATATACTATTTTGGCACCTACTATTAAATATCTTGAAGCTATGACCCCATAATTATACATTATTTGTATTTTTGGTCAATTTTGTCTGCAATGTTTTTGCATAATTAACCATGGCCGCCATACAATTCCGAAAAGTTTTTATTTTGATGAATTCTTTATCAAATTTTGAGTCTTTTGGTTACAAAATATTTTGGATTGTAGATGGTGGCCACATATGACAAAATTGCGGGTACTTTGGTAATTTGCATAGCGGCCATTTTGGATTTCTCTGACGACATCCATTACAAAGCATTAAACTTGCCCCAAAAAATAAAAATGCAAATATTCAAATTCTAATAACTCATAAGCAATTTGTCCGCATATAGGTACATTCTACACAATATTAGCTTTCCTTTCGTGTGCAAATAAACATTGTCAGCATTGAAAACTTTCGGCCAATTCAGTTTAAAAAACTGAAGCGTAATCGTAGTATAACTGCTATATATGAATTAACAAAAAATAGTTAAAAATGCAAATTCAAACTACAGATACAGATACAAGGCGAGATCATACATAAATTGTCCGCATATAGAGAACAACTTTGGAGGATGAATTTAATGAGGAAATAAGTTAAATCTCACCTGCTTTCATAACTTTTCGGCCCATAAGCAACTATATCGGTCATAATTGGGTTAGGTGACTCTGTTTAGACTTATTGACTGGTTACCCAATTATCTTGTACTGGTCCCGTTGATGCCAGGCATTAATCGTACTTCGATAACTCTGTATTGATTATAGCACGCACCCATCGTCTTCACTTTAAAAAATTTTCATTTGAAATATGTAGTAACATTTCACATGGATTGAAATTGTGACATTAATTTATAATATGAAATTTATCACCAATTATACAAACTGGCAAAAGTACATAATAACACGTAATAAAGGGTTATGGTTCAAGTTTTTTTTTCCATTTTTAAGCCCCTGATTTGATTTTTATCTGAGTAATTTTAATTACATGTAAAGAAATTTGTTCTCCACAATTAACATGGTGTGTTTCAGGTAATTATAACTAATTAACGATTTGACATGTATATTGTACCATGACTGTCCGGATGTTTATTGTTCCAACACACAGGTACATTGTATGTATACAGGTAAACCGTTTGCTGACCCAAAACAGCGTCATTTCATATTTAACGCTACATTATTTCATAATTAATGCAGCATTTTAATAAAGAGGCATGTGTATAAGTGGGGGTCACAAATTTGAATGCAGAGATGAAATGTAATTTCAAATGTCAGATAAGTAACATTTTAATTTATTTTAAATTAATAATTATCTTTTTTGGTATTTATATATTGTAAACATTCTATAATAACATCCTCGATTAAAAGGAAATTATGTCTTTATGAAATGATGCCGTCCGCCATTTTGAAAAATCTCGAAAAATTCACTTTTTTTTAAATCGATGTGGGACGTAATTTGCCCTGAAATTAAACTGTTTTAAGTAGTATTCTTCGCCAGATATATGTTTTAATATACTAAATCGAGTTGCAAAGTTTGAATTTATTTACGGAATTTCTTTATTTGTTGTACAAGTAGACATGGGTATCGGTACATTTAGCATTGAGTCAACGGGGAAATGACGAGAAAAAGTCCGTTTTTTTACGATTCTCCAGGGACGGAATTTAATCAAAAATTAAACTGTTAAGACCAACATTGTTTGATAGAAATATGTTTGAATATCAAGGATTGATTTGCAAAAGTTAGAAAACGGGTCAGGTTAATGAGAAAATTAAACTTAATTGAAGCACCTATACATTTTATATGGGGCAATATAATACAAAATGGCGGCTAGTATACGTCACAAAAGTCACGTGACGTCTGACTTAGCTGGATATGCAAAATGTTTTTAAAACATGATAATTTCAAGTCTCCCATAGCGTAATCCTTCAAATATGAAGCCTTTCCCATCAGAATTAAACAAACAATTTGTAAATATCCGCCAAAGGAAGTTTTCATAGACACATTAGTTTAAGAGCCGAGACGGAAAAAGACTCGATTATCCGTAATTCAAACAATTTTCCCATTTTCGATCTACAACTAAGGGAGGTAATTTGCTTAAAAGGGCTGAAGTCACGTGATGCAAATACCATGAATAATGTACCCAGCATTTTGCCATGAAATTTTCCTAAAGCTTTCATGTCTGAAAATTGCACCAAATCATTATATTTGGACAAAATGGGCCTAATTTGGAGAATGTAATGTACTATTTAATATAAGAACTGATTTATTGAGCGTTAATACATTTGAAATCGACCAATTTACGAACCAAACTGTGAACTATTTGGAGTTTAATTGTAAGATTTATATTTTAAACCGTTTTGGGCTATAAATGAACTGTGTCCTTTGAATAAGTGATATCACAATAACCATAATACTAAGTACCTGTTAGAAAATATCACTTTTACAGTACATTGTTAAAGATGAATACATTCCAACAATGACCAATATTAATGATGTAATATGAGATTATATATATACTGTTTTATATTGTTACATATATAAATGAAAATTGAAACCAAACTGTTGTCATTATTAAAGAAAGAAACGAAAAGGGAGGTATGATTGGTAATCAGACACAGAAACAAAATGATGAAAAAGAAATAAAGCTAACCATACAACATCTTTACAATCAGAAAAAAACTATACTAAAATCAGTTAGAAATAGCCATGAAATGACAAATATTAAACAATATAAATCAGAAAACTAATGGCCACATCAATGTACAAACAGAAAATCAAAAGATATACACCAACGAATTACAAGCCCTGTTTTACAGGCCTCTAAGGACCGACGCATTCATATTGTAGTTGTGATCTATATGTATGGTGCAAAATCATCTCATTGCTACTACCCATCCAGAGCACTTGAGATCACCCCAACTATTGGTGGGGTTAAGTTGCTCAGGCTTTAGTTTTCTATGTTGTTTCTAGTGTACTCTTATTTGTCTTTTTCAGTTTTAGACATAATATTATCGATATATGAGTTTACTGTTCATGTGGTATCTTTCACCCAAATATTACAATTTATCTGTTTTAATATGATTGTCTTGACCTCTTTCTCATAATTCAGTGACTAGTCAAAAAAATATTTGCTATGTTGATTCTCTGTCATAAGTAATAAGCTAAAGATTTTTGCAAGTGTGCAACTATACGGTCATAATGCCAATCTAGCAGTTCTCATGTGACCACGTCAACATTTCATGGATAATTCACAAAGATAAGTTTCTTACTATAAGACAGTATCTCAGATATGATAGCAAATTATATTATGTGTACTATATTGTAAGGTGAACATCTGTCTGGCAGGTACTGTATAAACACCTGTCATTTATCAATAATCCAACATAACTTGAGGTCCTCTGATGTTCAGTACTTCAGTATTTTGATTTAATTTTTCCTGTGTATTTGGTCATGCATTCGTACATTTATCTATTTTACAGACAAGGACAGTTTTTATTTTGGGCATTAGACGCGGATGAACACAATGCTGTGGACCATTTAACCAGATCTTCTTGGGAGTATTATTGGTCGGGTATGTTTTTTCATTTTCATGAAATGAATTTGAGCTGATCCGAAAAAATGCACACATGTTTAAAAAAAGTCAATTAATAGTTCATGATGGATGGAAACCATTTTCATGTAGATAATGTTGGGTTTCCCCCCCAAAACATGGAGTTTGCCATTGCCTTATGGGGATATCCATTGTATATTCTCAACTCCTCCTAAACCACATACAAATTAATGAAACTGTCTAAGATTATTAATTATACAATGCCACTGTGCACCTTCTATTCTTTTTTTCTCATGTCAAATTGATTTTTGGGGTTTCTTTTTCCAAAACATGAACTTCGCCAGTGCTTTATTTGAATTTATGGGGTACCTATTTTGTATTCACAACTCCACCTAAACCACTTATTATAATTTAATGAAACTTTCTCAGATTCTTTATCATATAATATGCCATATTGTACACCTACAATGTATTTTTTGTGTGGCTAAAATCATCAAAATCATTTTGTTTTTTTTCAAAACAAGGACATACCAACACATGGCCCTGATTTCTTCCGACTACCTATTTTATACCTGCAACGCCTCTTTTACTACCGATTTATCATAATTTAATGAAACTTTCTCAGATTCTTAACCATATAATGCCGTTGTGCACCTCCTATTTTGTTTGTGGCGAAAAATTCCAAAATCATCAAAATCATTTTTGTGAAAACTGTTTTTTTTTTGGTTGGTTGGGAGGTATGCATTTTGTGTCCGCAACCTCCTCCTTAAGTAACCACTTATCATTATTTAGTGAAACTTTCTCAGATTCTTAAAACCATAATGCCATTGTGCACCTCCTATTTTGTGTATTTTTCAAAATCATTTTTTGGGTTTCTTTTTCCAAAACGTGGGTTAGGACATTGCAAGCGGCGGGGTGTCATTTTGGGAGCTTTGATCACAGTCCTCTAGCTAGTTCTCCATGTTCTCCTTTGTCAATGGAGGAATCTACACTCGGGAAAAAAGCTGTCAAATTTGGCGGGAATTTGTTTAAACCCGAAGAAAGCATACGTATGGACAGATTGACAGAGTGCGACGCCAGGCTGACTTGTAACTCACATAAAAGTAGCTTCCCTGAACGCTCTGATAAGATGGCTTTGTCAAATTTCGAGGTACCTGTGTACTAAGGCTAAGAACATACCACTGGCACCGGGAATTTATAAATACTAATTTATAGCTACAATAATGTCTCGGGGGGGGGGGGGGGGGGCACTTCTATACTTAATTGATAAGGGGTGCCGCTGGGGCACTGTAACCCCACCCTTTTCATATAATTAAAATTTTTAAAATGTATACCTTTTCATAGACAACAACATTTTATCTGCTGAAGTAAATTAGAGTACGTGCCTGAGAGGTTCCAAATGAAAAATCCAAGAAGTACGAATTGGAGTGCAATACATGTTGAGCCATGTGATAAAGGGGTGCAGTATAGGTTGAGCTATGTGATAAAGTGGGTGAGATACATGTTTAGCCATGCAATAAAGGGTATGTGATAAAGGTTGAATGAGATGTATGTAATACGGATGGAGAATCTGGTGCTTTATCATATATCCCAGATGACTGTATTTAGTACTAAATATATGATAAATGTATGTTTATGTATCATTTCTGTTGATAAATAGTATTTCGAGCGTTGATTGTATTAATTGCTTTGGATATTTTATAGAAGGTATATATTTTTTAGGTCTTAATCGTCGTGAAGATGGATTGGATGCAGATGTTTCAAAGTGGAGTCACAGTGATGATGAAGTTCCAATATATGAGGGCCTGTGGGAAAATAACCAACCAGACACATCAAAAGGAGACTGTGTATTTGTTAAGAAAAATGGTTATGGTTCTTTTGGAAATTGTTTGATGAAATTGCCATTTGTTTGTAAATCTGAAGCTGTTCTAAAGGGTTTGTTTATATTGATTATTTTGATCTTTTTATTGTAATATCCAAACTGGAAAAAGAAAATTAAACATGAAAACAAAAATTTGAAAAAATCATTGTGCTTTTAATATGTCTAAAGACTTAAAATAGGGAATCTGTTTTCAAGTGGATTATAAAAATATTTATAACTTTCTTAAAACAGATGACCAAAATAAACATGTACAGTACAATTTTTCTGATAGAAAAGCTTACATACATTTTGTAACCAGGGCCTAATCTAGGATTTTGAAGATGGAGAAGTGACTTCTCCTTCCAGGATGGATTAGGGAGAAGTGGTAATTTTTCTGACGAAGTGGACTTTAATTCACCGTATCGGTTGCGCTTTTTCTGTCTGTCTGTTTTCAATGGCATATATATAAATAAAAGTTTGATAAACTATAAAAAATTAGGACAGTTATATAGTTTGATTTTCTTTTGATCTACTAATTTTGAGTACTTGAGTAATTTAATTTTCACAGCTTAATATTTTATTATCAAAGGATAAGTTGTCAAAACATTGTTTCATTGTAACTTGAGATTCTCATTCTCAGTGTCACCCAAGCCAACTTTCATTCACATAACTAACCTATTAACGGCTAATTATCTTTCATCATAGGTGTTTTCTTGTAATCCTAACTGTAGAACAAAACAACAATCAGCCGATCATATAAAAATATAAAATTAGTTGACTTTGTGATTACGCAACATCGTCCTGACGCCATGCATCTTCAATTCATAACAAACGACTGAAACGATATTTCGATTTCCCCTAAATAGTTTTGAATATAAAATTCAAAAAGGTTTAAAGTCGCCGTTGTATTTATTTCAATCAAACATTGATAATATAAGTCATGGGCCACTTCAAAATTCCGATTCTTGATGGTCGCCATTTTGTTTCAAAAATTTACCTGTGCTAAAAATTTCACGAGTTATCTCCCATTTACTGATATTTCGATAGCGACTTCACTTCGCCAAGAAATGAATAGGCCGGCGAGATTTAGCGATTTTGAAAATTCTTTGGCGACTTAAATCGTCATTTCGCCGGCAAGATTAGGCCCTGTTTGTAACTTGAAAATTGTGATGTATCATATTTATACCCCGCCACGAATGTGGCCGACGCATATAGATTTACCCTTGTCCTTCCGTCTGTAGGTCCGTACGCCCCGATTCTGGTTAAGTTTTGCGTTTAACTCCATTTCTCGGAAACCTATAGTAATATATCAATGATATTTCACCACTAGAGTTCTCTTGTATAGTACAATACAGCTCAGCAACACTTGGGTTGCTATGACCTAGATTTCATGCTTCAATAACTTTGGTTAAGTTTTGCATTTAGGTTCATTTCTTTGGAACTAAGCATAGTGTATCAATGAAACTTCATCAGTAGATATGCCTTTGATAGTAATGAGCATTCATACAATAATTGGGTCATTATGACCTACATTTTATGCTTGAGTGACTCTGGTTAAGTTTTGCGTTTAGGTTCATTTCTTTGGAACTAAGCATAGTGTATCAATGAAACTTCATCATTGGATATGCCTTGGATAATACTCAGCATTCATACATGATGACCTACATTTTAGACAGGGCATCTGTGTCTTACAGACACAATTTCTAGTTTTCAAATGTCTTGTTCTTGAATGTTGGAGGGAACAAAATTAATGTGTTTGTGGGCTTCTCTACAGCAAATTGAAATATATAGCATTCTGATTTGAGGTGAATTATACCCTTTTTTTATACCCCCGCTTTTGAAAAAATCAGGGTATATAGTATTCGTTGTGCCCGTCCGTCTGTCCGTTGTGCCGTCCGTCTGTCCGTCCGTCCAAACTTTGTATCCGCAACTCCTCCTAAACTACTGAATGGAATTTGATGAAACTTTCAGAGAATCTTCATCCCATGATGGCATTTTGCACCTCCTATTTTAGAATTTGATCGGACCAATTTTTGGTGTTTCCCATAGAAAAACATGGACTTGGACTTTCAATGTGATAGGGGGTACCATGATGCCATCCGCAACTCCTCCGAAACCACTGTATGGAATTTGATGAAACTTTCAGAGGATGTTTATTACATGATGCCATAGTGCACCTCCTATTTTAGAATTTGATCGGATGAAAATTTGGGGTTACCCATACCAAAACATGGACTTTGACATTCATTGTGATAGGGGGTACCATGATGCCATCCGCAACTCCTCCTAAACCACTGAATGGAATTTGATGAAACTTTCAGAGGATCTTTATTACATGATGCCATAGTGCACCTCCTATTTTAGATTTTGATCTGATGAATATTTGGGGTTACCCATACCAAAACATGGACTTTGACATTCATTGTTATAGGGGTACCATGATGCCATCCGCAACTCCTCCTATACCACTGAATGGAATTTGGTGAAACTTTTAGTGGATCTTTATTACATGATGCTGTAGTGCACCTCCTATTTTAGATTTTGAACTGACCAACATTTGGGGTTTTCCATACCAACACACGGACTTTGCCATTCATTGTGATAGGGGGAACCAGTATGCCATCCGCAACTCCTCCTAAAGCACTAAAGGGAATTCCATGATACTTTCAGAGAATCTTTATCGCATGATGCCATAGTGCACCTCCTATTTTAGATTTTGATCTGACCAACTTTTTATGTTTTCCATAGCATCCATAGCAAAACATTGACTTTGCCATTCCTTGTGATAGGGGGTGCGGGGGTATCAATTAGTGAGCTTTGCTCACAGTATTTCTAGTTTGACTTTGCTTCAGGATGTTGGAATGATGCAAGGGCTGAATTTTGAAATTCACATAGATGGGTAATGAGAAAATTGATATGGTAAAACCGAAAAAGTTGGTTGCTGCAGAAAATTTGTTTTACATATTTGTTGTTAAAGGATACCAAAAGTATTTTGTTTATGATGTCACAATTCTGTATTCAAAATGTTGCAAATTAATTTCTAAATATACATTTTTTCAAACTGAAAATCTATTACCTTGTGCAGATGATGGATTATTAGTAGTTTCCCATTGGGCAAGTAAATCGCTGGTTCATGGTACCTTCCGGTAGGTTGTTTCATTGTTTGATGAAGTCTGTGATTGGACGAATCTAAATTTTAGAAACTGGTTCCCTGAAAGTTTGCTTGTTTTTTCTCAAGTATTACCAGTAAACCAAAATGAAAAGTTTCGAACTTTGACAACGATAAATATTCAAAGTTTTGCAGACCTTTAGAAGGAATTAAAAACGGTAAAGTGAATTATGGTGTGGGAAAGTAAAATTTTAACAGAACTTTCCCATGGGCAAGATAATTTTAAAAAAAATTCCAAAGCCCTGGGGGACATTATTAAATCATACAGTAACTGTATTCTTGTTTTGTGTGAGATACAATTTTTCTTGCATTTTTACAGGTTACTTTCGATGCAGAAATGGTCATGGTATACAGAATAAGTTTAAGTGTGATGGCCATAATGATTGTGGTGATTTTTCAGATGAACAGGATTGTGGTTCGTATTTGATATACAAGTATTTGCCATATAATTTGAAAATATCTTGAGAAAAAGTTTGAATTGCAAAGATTATCAGATAATTCAGGGGAAAAAATTGATGTGAATAAGAAGAGAAATTAAAATATCATAGTTCTGTATTTGGCACTATTGTTAATCTTTGAATCATGGTCTGCTGTTTGCCGTCCAGATATTTCCATAAGGTAGTGGTCTCCCCAGAAATTTTGAATAGCATCACATTTTACGTACTTTCCTATTTGTAGATACCGTTTAGGATCCCGTTGGGGAAATGTACACATACAAGTGCCTTGCATATTTATTTGGGAATGATGTATTTTTATATTTATATTTTATAATATATTAAATGCAATAATTTGTTCTATCTTTTCTTGTTTTTATTAAATAAAAATAAAGAAATATTTATACATAATTTTTTAAAATGTCATAATGTCTGCCCATTATCTACATCTACCAAATAGAGACCACTTTCAACTTACTGAAGATTACATGCATGTCACAGGAGCCAGACATAGATTAATAAATTTACAATTTGAAAATATAACCAAAAAGACTTCTAAACAAAAAAAAATTGTACAGAAAAAAACATACTCAGAATGTAAGAATAATATTGATATTTAGATATTGCCGCTTATAATCTTCATGTACATGTAATTGGAGTGAAAAGTCTTTGAGTAAATCATACATGTATATCATGAGTGAATCTGCATAATAAGTTTTGGCAGCTGGTTTGGAAAGATTGAATTGTCCCAAATCTGTTATTTTTCTGCACATCGTCACTCGTTCGCACAGAGATCTCTTCATTGATCTTCATTCAATATTTTCTCCTGTATTAGTTGGAAGATTATATTTTGGCAGCCTTTTGGTTGGCATTGGAATAACCAATTTTATTTTTCATGCATTATTGGCTAGTAGGTTTCTTATTAGACAGTCTGTCTTTTTTACGTTTTGCATTTTCCCGGTTCTAAAAGGGCCCATGGAGAACACTGCATAAGGTTTCTATGTTCTATATAGTACCATAATTTGGCCACTGGTTCAACAGTTATAAAGTTTCAAATCTTTAAACAGCTTTAACTATACTTTGAACATTTTCTCCATTTGTAATAGAAATTTTACTGAACCAAAATAAAATTTGGAAACATGACATTTCAATACTGAGTTAGTTTTTGTACAAAAGATGATATGGACATTAAATTATGAAGTTGACTTTATTCCATGTAACAGTCTAGCATGATTTGTCTCCCAAAATTCAACTGGGGATCAAACTCGGAACCCTTTGAACAGTAGTCCACTGCTTTAGCAACTGAACTAAAAGAATACTCCACTAGTGCAGGGTGGCCATAAACCTGTTTCTGTTATATAACTTCTGTTGTGCAGGAAGGAAGCCCCCTTACACTCTCCCCTCTCAAGAGTCATCATCCTATGATGACAATACATGTATACCAACTTCAACAAATTTGCTAACTAGGCCTTTCTGACAACCATGGGACTCTATCTCCAAAATTAACTACCACACCAACTGGGGATTGAACCTGGAACCTTTGGCACAGTACACTACTCTACCTACTGAGCTAAAGGACTATTCCACTAGCACAGCTAATGGAGTGTGGTGATAAACCTATTACTGAACTTTAACTTCTATCATAAATGGGGGAAGCCCCGATACATATGGAACAAAACTGGAGATTTTAATTAAGAAATGACAAATGACTGAAAGATTTAATTTCATGGAATTTTAGCAGATTATTTTATTAGGTTAACGCCACATTTAAAAATATTTTTGATTCCCCTCTCCTGACCCTACATTTCAGTGGAGGGTAGGTAGGTAGGTCAAAAGTTTTTTTTTTGTTCAACATAATTTTATTGTCTCCCGCTGCAACGCGACAGTGGGAACTGGGAATGGTCTCCATCCGTGATTTGACAAATTTGATGGGAGTTATGGGACTTACTTTTTTCTGCATTCATTACAATAGGAACACTTTGTCAGAGCAACTCCTCTGAGAGCGCTGATGGGATTTCGTTAAAATTTTGTAAGCCTGTTAGTCACCATATGTACTTGATTCTACCGCAACTCCATTTTGATTTGACCAATTTTATGGGAGTTATGGGACTTTTACTTTTTTCTGCATTTGACACTGTAGGAACACTTTGTCAGCGCAACTCCTCTGAGACCGCTGATCGTATTTCGTTCAAATTTTGTAGGAGTGTTAGTCACCACATGTACTTGATCCTATCGCACCGCAATTTTGATTCTACAAATTTTATGGGAGTTATGGGACAATGTGCCCCCAGGTATCCAAACCTAACTTTCAATTTTTAGTTTAATCTTATCTTTTTGAAACTGATTTGCATTTAATCATGTACCCCTATTGTGTTGGCACATCTTTATGACACTTTTACACCATCAGAATAGGGTGAAGGCTGTTTTTTGCCGATTTTGATAAATATACTGCCTCGTGTCAAGGTTGGGTGCCCCCAATATTATCTTTTTTAATCATTGAGTGCCTTCAAAATACGAAATTTATCATGCCTTCACAAATTTCTGGGGAAAGCACTAATCCATACCATGCCATCATTTCAATAATACACATTTTGTATATTTTGTGGGGCTTCGACTTTTCTCTGCGGTGTGGGATATATGACTTTTCTCTGCGGTGGGGGACATATGGCTACCAATCCAAACAAATACCCAATTAGAACAGATAATTTCTAAATCAATTACCATTTTTATCATTTATAATTCCAATACTACTAATCTAGCTGATGTGAGATAATTTTATTTAAGTGTAGCTGATGTGAGATAATCTTTTAAATTTTTGTGTCTTTTATATGCAATAATAGGCAGTCTATTGCTCTCTTCATCATTTTGGATATAATTTTAATGTTCTATAATGGCCCTTAAATTCCTAATTGCCGAAGAGTCGGGTTATATTTTGTTATAAATACAGGTGGGTGTTTATCTTGGATTTGGTTTTGTATTGAATTGTTCTTTCTCTGGAAATTTAAGTTTTTCGCACATTAAATGTTCAATTTTGCATGGTGTATAACCCCTGTTGATTAGATTCATAACAAATATTTCAACTTGAGGTATGAGGTCTTATTGTTGGTTAGTCTAATAAATCTAGTTACTTCTCCAAATATAAATCCTTTAAACATGGAAGAGGGATGTGCTGATGATCTATGTAAGTAATGAAAGTTCCGTAGGTTTTCTCTACAACTTTAAATCTAAAGTACATGTATGTGTATTTCGAATACCAAGCTATGGTGATGTCTTATATTTTAAATGTAAACTTTAATAATGAATGAACAGTATTCGCTATTTAAATAAAAATGATCTCATTTCTCTATTACCATTAGAAGTAATGAAACTGTCATCTCGATATACGGATCTCGATATACGGATCTCGATATACGTACAGCAAGATTATTTTGTCTGAATGTATATACAATTCAATTATCATGAAATGACGTAAATCAGTAAGACTGGGAGAGATTGGAGTACCCATTTGTACCCTATTTTTGTCCCCCGCCGCAACGCGATGCGGGGGATATGGTAATGCCGGGTGTCCGTCCGTCCGTCTGTCCACATTGTAGGCGCTCTAGCAAATTTATTTCTTGACCGATTTGGATAATATTTATACAGTAGCTTTAACTCAATGATACTTTAAGGGAGTTCGAAGATGAGTCATGTCGAAATATTTTTGTAGGAGTTATGCCCCTTAATAACTTAGAAAATTGACAAAATTTTCATGTAAGCGCTCTAGCAAATTTATTTCTTGACCGATTTGGATAATATTTATACAGTAGCTTTAACTCAATGATACCTCAAGGGAGTTCGAAGATGAGTCATGTCGAATTATTTTTGTAGGAGTTATGCCCCTTAATAACTTTGAAAATTGACAAAATGTTCATCTAAGTGTTCTAGAAAATTTATATTCTCCTTGCATTGGAATAATATTTATACACTTGGACCTAAAGGGAGGTTTTATACATAAACTCCTATTGAAACTTATAAAATTGAAAAATACTGTCTTTAAGAGTTTGTTAGGCGGAATACTTTTGATCAAAGCATTTCTGTTTATTGAAAAGGAGTAATTGTACATTTGTATAAATTCTCAATACACATGGTAAAATGAGATTTCAACACTATACCCATATTGTATAAATGTCTTCATACCACTCATTAACTTGTAAAAAACTTTAACAATAACCACAAATTGTTTGTCCTTCTATTCTCTCTCTTTGAGAAAATTTTGTTATGTTTCACTTGTCCAAGGGTTTCTGATGCTCTAGCGGCGGGGGACTTCGGAATGCTGTTCGATTTTTTGTCTATACATAAGATACTATTCAATTCTAATTCATTGTTCTGAAGAATAAAATTAATTATGTCAAGCATAATTTTCTTATGTGGTAAAGCTATCTTAATCTGTGTTTCATTAATCTGGGCCATGCTTTGTCAATAGCACTTGTGATTTTCTCGTGTTTCTTATTAGTATACGTACTAGTAATGTCAAAAGATGCTAAAATAACATCTTTAGGCAGTGTCAGGTATTCAATTTTATTGATAATAGACGTAGTATCTATTGTATATGTCCATTGATTGGATAGAATAGACTAGAAAATATAGTCTATAAAGTGTCTGGCCAAGGGCTTCCGTGCCATGAAACTTTCTTGATTTTAGATCGATTCCATTGAAAAATAAAAAACTTCCTGTTACAATAAAGCACAAATCTGATCCGGGATTGACTCCGAAATCGATCTGGAAGTAAAAAAAAAAATGTTACAAAAAATACAGAATAAAAACTTTTGAGTCGGCATGGTTTTCACTGAGTCGATCGGGTGAGTGGAAACAAACAATATTTTTATTTTGCCCTAATTTTAAGTCTTTCTTTTCAGATACAAAATGTAGATATATGGTAGATGCTACATATACCACAGGTGGTACAAAACCTTCTGGTATCATAGCTAATAGTAATACTTTCTATGCTAATTCAAAGACGTGTGATTGGTTTATTGTTACAAACATTGGTACAACTATTAAAGTTCTGGTAATTGTTATAATAAATAGTTTTCTTATGCTTATCTTACCATTTTGGAAAACACCTTATTTATAAACAACAAAATTAATAACAGGAAAGGTCAACAACGACATACCAATCAATCAAAGCCACCAATCAGATACTGAGACTGAACCTCAGGACAAAAAAGAAATATAAAACATTAACTATGAATGCAAAAATATTTAATACTAAATAGTTATGGCACTTAATATGCATATTTATAAAACAACTTGTTTTCCATATATTCCTACAAAGAAAATGGGATTTATTAACATTTGTTCATTAGACATATCACAGAAAACAGAAATATAATCATAACATTATCTGTATATATAATTTTCAGATGTTTAACTACATTATAACTTCTAGTCTTGTCTCCTTTTGTCTGCTTTTATGAAGATATTTTAAAACATCTTGAAAATTTGGATACATTGACCCAGATGCCCTGAAAAGCTTGATGTCTGCTTTCAGTAATATGTACAAGACTCATTCTACAAATGTATCTTTAAGTTTTCAGAGTTATAAATGTAGATGTATAAAGATCTAAATTACAACAAGAACAATATTAAAAAAAAATTATGGCTACAAAAAAAAATAAATTCTTTGATACCAATTTCGAAGCACAATATGTGCAGATTTTTTCAATTTACGACTCATCAGTTATGCTTCAGGCCTAATATGTTTAAAACCAAAACAATAATCCAAACAGTTGAAGAGAAAAGTCAGAAATAGCAAAATGACCAAAAGGGGTCTAGCCAAAAACCAAAACAATAATCCAAACAGTTGAAGAGAAAAGTCAGAAATAGCAAAATGACCAAAAGGGGTCTAGCCAAAACCATCTAAGGACAGACCTATGCACGAGGGAGATACTCCTTTTCACAAATGTTACAATTTTGTAACTAATTTTTAAGAATCAGTTTCGGGCTTGTATCAAAATATTAGCAACTGAGCTGGGGATACCCTCTGCGACTTGGAATCCACAAGCAGTGGCATCGACTCATTGGTTTAAAATAAAATTCTTTGATACCAAAAGAGTCTTGTAAGAAAAAGTTGCCTGAAATAAAAGTAGTGTTATACAATTTTCAGTAAATTAGGAGATAGGCAGAATGGATAAAAGAAAGTTTACTAAATACCTTTCATATGAAATTGGCAAATGAGCAATCCAGCAATTTTCAACACATATTTATGGAAGGATGTGCCCCTATTTCACAGAAACAAACAGAATAATGGCAGTATAACTGTGTAATTGGAACATTAATATGTCTATAAATTTCTAGGTTACATCATTTAACACAGAAAAGAATGCAGACACAATGGAATTTAGAACTGGTGGATTAGAAGGAGAAATACTTCTGGAAGAACTCACAGGGAATGTACAAACACCAAAAACTTATTATTCTTCTGATAATGTCTTCATAGTGAAATTAAGAACAGACAGTACTGTTCTAAAATCTGGCTTTAGCATATCATGGACAACTGGTTTGTAACTCAAATTTTAGGATCAGATAATATTTTTTCTTGATACAAAGGTGTGTGATAGTGTAATAGAAATGTTGTGTTATGAGTAATAACAAATAAGAAATTTCTTTAATATACATACTTACATGTTTTTCTGATCAAAGTTTTAAAGTGAATAGAATATTTTACCTCAAAAATATTTATGTAGATGATAAAATTTCTTAACTACAAGTTGATTTGTGTACAGTCACTAAACATCAAGTATTGAGATCATGCATAAAATGTAGGTCAGGGTGACCCAATTTATATAGGGACATTCATTATTTTCCAAGACACATCCACTGGTGAAATATTATACCTATATGAGTTAGTGTCTTAGAACTGGACCTTAACACAAAACTTAACCAGAGGCACTCATGCATAAATTGTAGGTCACGCTGATCCTATTTATATAAGGACCTTCGTTATTTTCCAGAACGCATCCACTGTGAAATATACCTATATGACTTGCAGTGTCTTAGATCTGTACCTTTATAAGGTGGGATGGATGGACGAACCAAACGCTATATCCCCTTCCCAACTGCTTTGGTCGATGGGATAATAAGGCTATGACACATTTCTATAATGTTTATACTCAGTCCTCAACACTGTTTCTTATTATCCCCATGACCAAAGAAGTTGCGTAGGGGATATAGCGTTTGGTTCATACGTCCCACTTTATAAAGGTCCAGATTAAGGCATTAAGTCATATAGGTATAATATTTCACCAGTGGATTCGTCTCAGAAAATAACAAAGGTCTGTATAAAATTGGATGCTCAATCATTTGGTGAAAGAGGTAGTCACAAGAAATTAAAAAAAAAATCAAATGGTAGTAAAATTGGAAAAAAAACAGTTACTGGGTATACTACTGCAGAAGACAAAAATCCATTTCCTGAACTTCCAAATCAGATTATTGCTTTTGATCAATTAATTATAATTTTGTCTTCAGATGTATCGGAAATTTCCAATGAAATGACAGAGTTAACAGCCACAGGTAGTAGCAAAGATCTAAAGTCTCCTTTCTATGTTACTGGATATCTACCTCATGAAAAAGTTCTGGAATGGCAGATCACAGCTGAAACAGAAAGCGTTGTTACACTAAAGGTTTGTAATGAAATTACAAAGGTCGAAACCAATGACAAGTATAGTCTGTACTACTTAAAAAACAGAAAATAGCATAAATGAGGCTTTGCTTGTAACGATGTGGTATGATTCCTTTCTATGTTTTTTGAAAGGCAAATCAAATTCAGGTGAACAAAACTGACTCCTGGGATCAAGTCAGAATTGAAATTACACAAACTTGTTACTTTGTAATTATATATTACATATGATTGTACTAGAAGTTTTTAGTTTTGAACTCCAAAATGCTAGTTTAATATAGTTTTCTATATGAATTCTGTTTCGGTCTAAATTAAAACAAGTTTGTTTGCCGTAGCCCACTTGACCTTTCAAGTTTGACCTGCCCAAAAATAATGAACTAATTGAACTAAAACTGGAATTTGAAGTTAATATAATGGATAACAAGACAAGTCGTAAGAGTTCATTAATTTAATTTTTAAAGATCCATTCTCCTGTCCTTTAAGCCCTTGAACATATGTACAAGCTTATTCAAGTTGTCCTCCATTAGAACATTCTTGAATAAGAAAATTTTCATTTTTGCATTTAAGTCATCCTATTTCTTTTGGCTGTTAGAATGTTGGAAATCAAGCAAAAGCTCCTCTACTACCGCAGTTGAATTGTAAGTCAAAAAATAACATTGCGAATAGAAACTCGATATTCACGTACATTTACTACCGACACTATCATCAATTGGGAAAATTGTACATCTTATTGGGAATAATTTCAAGCCATTTTTTTACAAATTGGGAAATTTCAGAGGTAATTAAAGGCAAACAATATCACTGTCTTTCAATGGTTAATAATAAGAAATGTGATGCATCAAAGTTTCGTGGTTAAATCCCTTTTCTCAGCAACTGTAATACCTATGCCAACCATATTTGGTCTAGAGATAGTTCTTAGTGGGTATAAGCCAGACTGAAACCTGGTTTGGGACCTTGACCTCATATTCATGCTTGAGTGACTTTGTCACAGTTTTGTTGTGAAGTCCATTTTTCAGAAACTATAATACCTAGACCCACCATATTTGGTCCATAGATAGCTGTTGGTGAGTACATGTCAGTCTGATACCTGCCTTTTGACCTTGATCTCAATTTCATGGTTGAGGTACCTGCATCACATTTTCGTGATTAAGTCCATTTCTTAGCAACCATCTGGTCAAATAGATAGTTCTTCTTGGGCACATGCCAGTCTGACACTGTCTCTGGGCCTTGACCTCAATTTCATTCTTGAGTGACTTTGCACATTTTTGTGATTAAGTCCATTTCTTAGCAACTGTAATACCTCAGCCCACCATATCTGGTCAATAGATAGTTCTTAGTAGTCACATGCAATTCTGATACCTGCCTCTGGACCTTGACCCCAATTTCATGCTTGAATGACTTCTGTTACAATTTCATGATTAGGTAAATTTCTCAGAAACTGTAATACCTAGACCCACTGTATTTGGTCTTTTAATAGTTCTTGATGGGTACAAATCTCGCACTGTGGTTTTCGTAAAAAACATGATTTTTACCGTGGCAATGTGACACGCCACGCTAGTTTTATCATTGCAGTCCACGCCTAGAAAATCGTGGCGACATCATGGCATGTCGTGGTGGCTGTCGTGGCATGTACGTGGCAGTAGATGCATGTCCACGTTGATATTAATTGATAACGTAAGAGTGGTAAAACACTGTGTATCGTAACCGTTATTATGATCAGCCACGTTATTTAGTGGTAGAAATTGACCTGTATTTCAATATTTTCATTTTAATTTATCGTGCAATTGTTTTCTCTTTCAAGAAGAAGATTCTCTGTGTAAAATTTTCGTGTCAATAGAATTGACTGTTTGAATGTGGATTCCTGTATCGTTTGTTTTTTTTAGCTCACCTGGCCAAAGGCCATGTGAGCTATTGCCATCACTTGGCGTCCGTCGTCGTCGTTAACAATTATACAAAACTCTTCTCCTCTGAAACTACTTCACTAATTAGAACCAAACTTGGTATAAATGTTCCTTGGGGTACCCTGCATAGAACTGGTGTGGGGATTTTTGATTCGTCGAAAAACATGGCCGCTGTTACTAAAAATAGAACATAGGGGTCAAACAACATTTTTTCACAAATATCTCAAAAATCATTTGGTTACGGCAGATTCTGGCAGGTTGAAAGTGTTCAGCATGATGAGAGCTACCTGTGTGCTGATTTTCGTGAAAATCTGTCAACTGATGTTAGAGTTATTGCCCTTTTTTGACATTTTTGGCTTTTTTTAATGTTATTATTTCAAAAATCTTCTCCTCTGAAACTACTTGACTAATTAGAACCAAACTTGGCATGAATGTTCCTTGGGGTACCCTGCATAGAACTGATGTGGGGATTTTTGATTCGTCGAAAAACATGGCCGCTGTTACTAAAAATAGAACATAGGGGTAAATTGCTGTTTTTTGCTAATAACTCAAAAACCGTTACAGATATCGAAAATCTGACATGGGATAAAATTGATCAGCATGACAAGATCTACCTACCCTGAAATTTTGAAGGAAATTCCAAAACCCATTTAGGAGTTATTGCCCTTTTTTCGTCAAATTTTCAAATTTTAACATTTTTGCATTTATCTCCAAAACTATTTGAAATAGAAGTGAAATATAAATTGAAAAATGTTTGCCATGTTGAGATCTACATACGCTGAAATTTTAAAGGAAATCCCAAAACCCATTTAGGAGTTATTGCCCTTTTTTGTCAGATTTTCAAAATTTTAACATTTTTGCATTTATCTCCAAAACTATTTGAGATAGAAGTGAAATATAATTGAAAAATGTTTGCCATGTTAAGATCTACCTACCCTGAAATTTTGAAGGGAATCCCAAATTCTATTTAGGAGTTATTGGTTTGTGTAATTTGAGGTCGGGTTCTGTTACATTTATTTAAGGTTCACCCTTATTCCTGGTCAATTTTGTCAACTTCCTGCCAGGACTACCACCATCAGGGAACATATTTTAACATTAAACCTTATGAAAAATAAATCTTCAACAAATTTTCCCTGAACAATTGAACCAATTGCAACAAACTTGGTCAAATAGTTGATTAATTGTCCAATGAAAGCCAGACTCCAGGTGAGCGATACAGGCTCTAATGAGCCTCTTGTTTGTCTCAGCATACACTTTTACTCCTGTATCGATTTCTTAGATTTATGCAACATAAAATTAATTCCCTTTTGATAACAACTAGACAAGACAAACCCATTCGAAACCATACTGAACACTATAGGATTGTCCAACAACGGGGATGCCATCACTGAATTTTACTTTTGGAAACCACTAATCATCTCTGTAATCTCGTAGAGTTTTCCTAAGCTAGATTTTGATTCCTAAAAACTGTGGACAACAATATAAAATTCCGTCTGATTTTTGTTTTTAAATTTGCAATTCCACAACTTCGTATAAAAAATATGCAAGTAGTACAATGATTTACACAAAGCCATATACACAACGATCGAAAGCTGAAAGTAAATATATATATAAACTTTGGAATACATGTACACACCGGTTTTTATTAGCTCACTTGACCCTTCCGTCGTCATCGTCCATCGTCCGTTAACTTTTACACAAAACTTCTCCTCTGAAACTACAGGGCCAAATTGAACCAAACTTGGCCACAAGCATCATTAGGGTATCTAGTTTAAAAAATTTGTCCGATGACCCCGCATGCCAACCAACATGGCCGACATGGCTAAAAATAGAACATAGGGGTAAACAGCAGTTTTTGTCTTATATCTCAAGAACTAAAGCAATTAGAGCAAAACTGACATCAGGTAAAAATGTTCATCAGGTTAAGATCTATCTGCCGTGAAATTTTCAGACGAATCTGTCAACCCTTTGTTGGGTTATTGCCCCTGAATTGTTAATTTTAAGGAAATTTTGCAGTTTTAGGTTATTATCTTGAATATTATTATAGATAAAGACAAATTGTAAACAGCAAAAATGTTCAACAAAGTAAGATCTACAAATAAGTCAACATGACCAAAATCATTGATTGACCCCTTATAGGAGGTTTTGCCCTTTAAAGACGGCATCCTGCGTAAACTTTCCTTTAAAGACCTTTTTTCTCTCAAACACTGGGCCATTTGAGACCAAACTTTGGTGGAATGGTCCTTGGGTGGCCCCCTTCCAAAATTATGTCCGGCATTCCCAACTTCCAACCGACATGGCTGCTGTTACTATAAATAGAAAAAAAGGGGGGGAGGGGTGACTTTCAAAAATCTTCTTATATGAAACTACAAAGCCAGTTGGAACCAAAGTTGGTAATGGTTCTTAGGAGGTTCTCTTTCAGAAATATGTCCAATGACCCGGACTGTTAACCAAGATGGCCGCCACAACCGAACCTAGTTTAACATAGGGCCCTATGGGAAAATTCATTGAAAAATCTTCTTGTCTTAAACCACTTGACCAATCGGAACCAGACTTGGAAGCAATGGTCATTAGATGGTCCTCTTATAGAGGTGTGTCCAATGACCCAGACTGTCAACCAAGATGGCCGCCACAACCGAACCTAGTTTAACATAGGGCCCTATGGGAAAATTCATTGAAAAATCTTCTTGTCTTAAACCACTTGACCAATCGGAACCAGACTTGCCAGCAATTGTCCTTAGATGGTCCTCTTATAGAGGTGTGTCCGATGACCCAGAGTGTCAACCAAGATGGCCGCCACAACCGAACTTGGTTTAACATAGGGCCCTATAGGAAAATTCATTGAAAAATCTTCTTGTCTGAAACCCCTTGATATATTGGAGCCAGACTTGGCAGAATTGGTCCTTAGGAGGTCCTTTTTCAGAAATGTGTCTGATTTTGTGGACTGTGAACCAAGATGGCCACCACAGCAGACCTTAGTTTAACATAGGACCCTATGGGAAATTCACTCAAAAATCTTCTCGTCTGAAAACACTAAGCCAATTAGAATTAGACTTGGTAGCAATGGTCCTTAGATGGTCCTCTTTCAGACCCAGACTGTCAACCAAGATGGCTGCCACACCGAACTTAGTTAAATATTGGACCCTATAGGAAAATTCATTTAAAAATCTTCTTATCTGAAACCACTTAGCAGAAATGGTCCTTAGATGGTTCTCTTTTAGAAATGTATCCTATGACCTGGACTGTCAACCAAGATGACTGCCACAGCTGAAATTAGTTTAACATAGGATCCAGGTGAGCGATACAGGCTCTTGAGAGCCTCTAGTTAGGGTTATTGCCCCTGAATTGTTATTTTAAGGAAAATCTGCAGTTTTTAGCTCATCTGGCCCAAAGGGCCATGTGAGTTATTGCCATCACTTGGCGTCTGTTGTCGTCGTAAACTTTCCTTTAAAGATTAAAATTTAAATAAAGATCTTTTTGTCTGAAACCACTTGGCAAATTGGGAAAAAACTTGGCAGCAATGGTTCTTAGGTGGTCTTCATTCAGAATTTTTCTGATGACCCGGCCTGTCATCCAAGATGGCTGTCAGAGCCAAACATAGTTTAACATACAACCTTATGGGAAATTTTCTTAAAGATATACTTTTCTGAAACCACTTGGCCAATTGGAACAAAACTTTGCAGCAGTGGTCCTTAGGTGGTAATCTTTCAGAATTGTATCCGATGACCCTGCACACCATCCAAATGGCCGCCAGAGCCGGTCCTTAGTTGGTCCTTTTTCAGAATTATATCCTATGACCCAACCCGTCATCCAAGATGATGGCCAAAACCGCAACAATGTTTAACATATGACCTAAGTAGAAAAATCACTCAAAGATCTTCTTGTTTGAACTTAGTGAGCGAGTTGGAACTTGACAGGCTGCCAGTCCAGGTGAGCGATACAGGCTCGTGGGAGCCTCTTGTTGGTTATTATCTTGAATATTATTATAGATAAAGACAAACTGTAAACAGCAAAAATGTTCGACAAAGTAAGATCTACAAATAAGTCAACATGACCAAAATCATTGATTGACCCCTTATAGGAGTTTTTGTCCTTTAAAGACACCATCTGGCATAAACTTTCCTTTACTAATCTTTTCTTCTGAAACCACTGGGCCAATTGGGACCAAACTTTGGCGGAATAGTCTTTGGATGGCCCCTTCCAAAATTATGTCCGGCATCCCAGACTTCCAACTGACATGACTGCTGTTACTAAAAATAGGAAAAAGGGGAGATGAATTTCAAAAATCTTCTTCTATGAAACTACAAGGCCAATTGGAACCAAACTTGGCAGTAATGGTCCTTAGGAGGTTCTTAATTTTAACCTCTTGGGTTAGTTAATTACTTTCAGTCCTTATCAAGACTTTATTTTGTCTTTCTAAACCATTTAAATTATCTATCTTAATAAATTTGATTGAAACAAGATCAATTTTTAAGTAAATTTTATTGAATTTTTCCTACCTGGAAGTTTACTTTTGAAAAGAAATCCAAAACTAGTTTGGAACAGAATTGCATATTCGCGTTGCACAGAGAAATAAATTTTAAAATTTTCAAATGAATAATGTTTTTACAAAACAAATCCTCTTATCATTGTTTATTAGACATTTAAATGTTATAGTTATAATATGTACTAAAAAGACGATGCGATTACAAACATAACATGTGTTGTAAAAATCATTTGGGAGATGCTCCAAATCCAGATCATAAAAATCATTTGTGAGATGTTCACGTGTTGCATATTAGTCAACAATATGGCAGGTCGTTTGAAGTTTGCTACTGTTTTCGTCTTCAACATTAAAACAATTATTAATCTGAAGGTACAAAAAGATAAAGCATGAATGCCAAATTAAATACAATAACGCAAGTATTACCCATTATTTGGATTGCCTATTCTTAAAGTACATTGACCAGGTGGATAATTTGGTAAAAAAATGACAACAATGTGGATGGAAATACGAAAACTATTTTTTCAACGATTTCCCCATTTTCCTAAATAATAGGTGTTATTTAGTGTCGAATAAATAGAGTAAGTAAGGTAAAAGTTATGGTCGTATCATGCTGCGCTTAGAAAGCTCTTGTTTGACAAGGCTGTTGCTCAGTTGTTTTGACCAAAATCTATTGTGAAAACACTGAATTTTCTTCAAATCCTTGATTTACGACGTCACTGTGGTATCAAGGAGTTTTGCACAGGTTGATAGATTACAAAAGTTGGATCATTATAAAATAAAAATGATACAAATTCGAATCTGAAATTTCAATTTTTCATGTCAGATGGGGCCAAATAATGGCTGAAATCAAATCATCTCTTTTGTTTCAATTTCAGCGATATTAGGGGATTGTTCATCAGATTAACAATATAAAGAAAATTGCTGATTTGATGGTTAAATAGAATTTCTTGTTGATTTTGCAGCATTGAATGGGTAGTAGACTCTATAAATAAGTATATTTTCTAAGAAGTTATTTGTTTATTTTCAGTGTATAATCAGTTGATGGCTACAGGTAATACCCCCATTGTTTTTAAATGAATTTTTTTTTATTACTTTTTATTTGTCCAGTCTGAATTTCATTGTCAATAGCTGAAAACAAATCTACATGAAATTTTAATATTGCAGTTTGAAAACCTTGATATTGGAAAGGATGGCATGCTGTACTTGTGGGATGGTGAAGACCTCTCCCTGAAACCAACATTGAGTGGTGTTGAGTCGATTAAAAATGATATTTTCATTTCTAAATCCAAATCTGTCAGGTTGATGTTGATGTCTGGAAAAGAAGAACTGAGTATGCCAAAGGGAATTTATATAAAATACTGGCAAGGTAAGAGAATGATAAATCTAAAAACAGTTTTAAATGTTTTGCCTGTGAAAGCTTGCAATAGGTGAGATAGAGGAATTACTTTCTAGTTGCGGCAACGGAGGCGGCTTCAACGTTTGTAAACTTTTTAAAAACTTTGAACAATTAATACCTATAGATAGTAAAGATATTTGGTCCAAAGATGCATTATGTTATGAACTTTGCAAATACATTTGTCTTTATAATTTGGAAACTGTTCAGATTCCCACCCTATAACATATAAATTTTCTTACTCCTTATGAGTAATTTGCATTCACTGATGTATGAAGGGGGTCCTTAGGGGGTATGCCCTGCTCCCTGCATTTATAGTTGTACATTTTTTGGCAGGAAAGGGGGGGGGGGTCCCATACATTTGAATTGGAAATTGCTTTGGTTCCAACCTCAACACCATATATGTTGGTCCTCCTTTAATATCCTCCTTTAATATGGGAAGACACATTGACACATTCAAAAGTTCCTTGTTCATTAGCTTATGGTGAACTTTGTTGGGGAGATTTAGTATTGGCATCCTAACCCAACTAATACTTATTTTTTATCTCACGTGGCCAAAGGTAATGTGAGCTTTTGTCATCACTTGGCTTCTTTCATCCATTAACTTTTCACATTTTAATCTTCTCCTCTGAAACCACTGGGCCAAATGGAATTAAATTTGGCAGGAAGCCTCTATGTAAGGGTATGAATGTTTATAAAGATTGCACATTTCGTCCCGATCGGACAACAAATATGGCTGCAATGGGCAATTCTTGTTTCTGATTTGCTGAGTTTTCAAAAATCTCCTCTGAAACTGCTTGGCCAAATGGAATTAACCTTGACAGGAAGCATATATCCGAGGTCCTTTATAAAATGTCCTCATTTCGTCCCGTTCGGATTACAAATATGGCTGCCATGGGCAGTTCTTGTTTCTCATTGGTTGATTTAAAAAAAAAAATTTCTCTGGAACTGCTTGGCCAAATGGGAAGAAACTTGATAGGAAGCATCTATGGGAAGTTCTTTACAAAATTTCTTTATTTCATCCCGATCCGAATACATATATGGTCACCATTGGCAGTCCTGTTTCTAATTGGCTAATATAAAAAAATCTTCTCCTCTGAAATTGCTGTCAAACCTGACAGGAAGCATCTATGTGAGGTTCTTTACAAAGTTTCCTCATTTTGTCCAGATCAGACGACAAACATGGCCACCATGGCCAATCCTTGTTTCCGATTGGTTGATTTAAAAAAAAATGTTTTCTCTTAAACTGCTTGGTCAAATAGAGCCAAACTTGACTTAAAGTGTCTATGACATAACAAAAATATACAGAACCACAAAATTGCTTGAAACCAAACAGGGTCTGAATGTTCCTTTTAAGGTGCTCACCAAGTGTTGTTACTCCCTAATTCAAAATGGCCTTCAGCAGAGGACTTAGGTTAATATAAGACCCTATGGGAAATACATGCAAAAATCTTCTGGATAACAGCCAGATTTTAGAATATGCTGACCTGTAAGGCCCTTGATAAATAAAAATTTGGTTCCTACAAGGCTTACCACACTTCATAATGATAGGGAGAAGTGACTTCTGTTTATGAGGTACATCAATAAAAATGGCTTTCATGCCAGGTGAGCAATACATGCTCACCCCTCTATTGCTCACCCCTCTGAGCCTCTTGTTTTTATTCTTCCTTCTTTCTTAGCAACCTTGAACTTGTCTTGGCAGTAGCTCGGATAATTATAATGTATGAAAGATTTTCATGTAACTTCACAGGATGATAACCCTCTCTGGGAAATTTGAAACAAGAAAAAATTTCTTATTTAGTATTGAATGTGCTATTCAATTACAATTTGCTAAGACAGCTTTTATTTAAAAGACATTTCATCATATTGCCTGACTTGGGAAAATTCCTTTTATATTACTGAAAATAACCGGGGTGTGCGTTATTAAGTCGCATTTCATCTGTCTTGAATTTTTGTTGTTGTTGAAAGGACTTTGAGATATACCAAGATGTTTTGTAACAGACAGTATTTCTTCTAAACTTTCTTTGACGTAACCGTCTTTAGCCCGATCACTTTTCCAACGACCATGCTTCTTAAATATTCTGTCCTCTACATTTGCAGCAGCAGCTGCTGTTGCACCTCCTGATCCTAAACTATGAGCCTAAATTCTGTGATGCCAACAATAAAATTTCTCTGGCGGAAGTGTATCACAATTTTCCCTCTTTGCATAATTTGTAAATATCTTTACTCTTACAATAAGACAAAGGGCCTCAGTGGCCAAGTGGTCTAGGTAGTTCGTCTTGACTACTATTGATCACTAGCGTGTCAACACTGAGGTTGTGAGTTCAAATCTCACCTGTGGCGGAGTGTGTTCGATTCCGATCTAAATTGACAAGGATTGCCAATTTTCCTACCGAAGGTTGTGGTTCTCTCCGGGTACACCGACTTCCTCCACCAATAAAAACTGGCCGCCGCGAAATAGCCAAATGTGCTGAAAACAGCATAAAACCCCAACTAAACAAAACAATGAGACAAACCTCTACAAATATGTTCAGAGCTATTTGAGGTAATAGTAGCCATATTTAAATACCTTTGTAACATATTAACTGGACATGTAAAAGTATTAGTTCTAGAAATTACAACTTCTTTACCTTGTCTGTAAATATCAGTCTTACTTTTTACAAGATGTAAATTAACATGCGGATTCACTTTAATGAATTAAATATAATGCAACATTAATGTCAGATGCAGTACTATTTAATACACACCATTTATTCCAGGCATCACAAGAGTATTTGTAGTTTCTTGTAGTGTTTTCTGCTTTCGAAGAAAGACAGTACTGAGGTATTTTGGCCAATAACTGCGACAAATGGTTATTCGTAGGCTGTTCATTAATCAGTTTCCATTTATCAGTAGAAAATAAAGCTGAAAAATGTATAACATATAAAATTGTATTAAAATAAAAGAATATCAATCTATATACATAAAATAGTTTCACCTTGTCAACTATGATACTAATTAAGTCATAGGACCATGCAACAATCTTCAGCCATATCAACTATGTGATCCTTCACCAACACCATAGGACCATGCTTCTATATACAGGCCATGCTACTAAATGCAAATAACATTGGTACCTTGCCTCAATGAGCCTTTATGAAGCTGCTATTCTTACAGCCAACACTGGTGACACAAATCTATCCAAAAATAGAATTAATATTTGAACTGGGAATAAAAATTCCATCGGGACTCTGAAAATCTAGAACATCAACTACATAATCTTGGTACACAAGATTCTTTTTAAAAATCTAAGGCCAATAAGCCGAAGTTGTCCATTTAGGTACTATCAGAGTATCTGTAGCTTTATAAGCCAACATATGCTTAAATACCTGTAAAA
This sequence comes from Mytilisepta virgata, assembly GCA_028015205.1. Classification (NCBI taxonomy): domain Eukaryota; kingdom Metazoa; phylum Mollusca; class Bivalvia; order Mytilida; family Mytilidae; genus Mytilisepta; species Mytilisepta virgata. The sequence goes on from CM051521.1 coordinate 78,241,896, forward strand.
CTGAATATATAGGCTGTACAAACCAATTGTTTTCCTGTGCCCAGTCTTGTGTGAAAGCGTCTATCGCCTTGGTATTGAATTTCCAAAATAATGAGTTATATCTGGCTAATTTAGTGCTCATGGAATTAGCAAAACGATCAACCGAGTGAGGACCCCAAAGATCATTTATGAAATTAAAAAATTCGACTGACACACCCCAATCTTTGTAATCAATCATTTTGCTAACATAATCTGCTAATGAGTTTTCTGAACGAGAGATCCATTGAATGTCAATTGATATGCCTTGTTGAGAACATACTGAAAATACAGATCTTCTAATTCTAATTTCATGCTGCTGTTTTTAACAATTCGAACACAATTTTGATTATCAGTGAACCACTTAAATGTCCGACCTTAAAAAGCATGTTGGAATGATAATAAAGATTGTTCAATTGCCTTCATTTCCCTCCATGTTGAACTCATGTTTATTTCTCTTTTTCCCCACATTTGATGAAAAATCATATTGTTTACCTCAACTGTATAAGCACCACAACCAACATTACTTGCACCAGAATAGACAATAACAGAAGACTTGCTGTAAACATCAAGCTTTTTCATATTAATTTTTCTAATATTGTCGAGCCAAAACTGTAATTCATCTCTAACATGATTCAGGAAATTGAAATGTAAATAATGGTCAAAAGATGACCTGCACTCTATACTCATATCACTGTACCCAGACATAAGCCTAGACATGTTGCCTATAACAGGATGTGAACATATATTTGTTCCGCATAATACTTGTTCCCCCTGGAACCAAACTATGGATAATAAAAGTTCTTGGGAACTAACATAACATGATATTATTTCCACCTTCATAAGATATTTTCCTGGAACTAAAACATCATATACTTTCGTGATATTAGTTCCTTAAAGAAAGAGTGTCATGTGATTTTTTTCACCTTATTGTATCTTAATTACTGCTCACCTCACCTGTGTATGACATTTACCTGTACACGTAGTACATACAAACAATGGAGTCTGAGAAATACATATATAAACGAGGGCTCTTATTCTAAACAAGGTAAGAAAATATATTTTTAATATTTTATTACTCCATGCCCCACTTACTGAACTAAATGGTACGTTTGTCTGTACGAAGAACAAAGTTTAGCTTATACTTAAGTCAAGCATGAAGTTGGCCACAAATTTCATATGAAAATGCCTGTATTTTATTATTGGACATTTACTTGCATACATTTGTAGCTAGAAATAATTTTGGATATTGTAATATAAATTCCAAGAATTTTGATCATAAAATAAATATTCCTGGAACATTTATAATATAACCAATATTCCTGGAACATTTATAATATGACCAATATTCCTGGAATTTTTATAATATAACAAACATTCCTACAAGTGCAAGTAATGAACCACCAAGACGACAATGTGTTGGAAAAGAGCGCCTTAAAAGTATTTATGAATATTTTCCAGTCATAAAAAAGTCGTAAATGAACAATCAATCCATTCTAGAAATTCTGTTCTAAACAATGTTTTATAATCAATCCATTCTCGAGATTTTGTTCTAAACAATGTTTTATAATCAACCCATTCTCGAGATTTTGTTCTAAACAGTTTTTTGTATATTCAATGTATATGTTTAAAAATGATTTTGCCTCATTTGTTGTTACTTAATGATAGAAATCAGTATATTTGTTATAGGGAACTTTTGTTACATAACAAAAGTTCCGATTCAAAGTTTCATACTGGTGGAAATGTCAAAACATTGTCCATGATATTTGTTCCAAGAACTTTTAGCATATAACAAAAGTTCCATTTGGAACTTTCTTTATGTAATATTTTATCCTTTGCGAAGGAAGTTTTCTTATAGCATTGGATAAAATATTATATAAGGAAATTTCCCAATGGAACTTTTGTTATATGCTAAAAGTTCTTTGGAACAAATGTTACGGGGGAAATTATATTCTGTCACAAGGAAACATAGATATGATTTTGCCTACAGTTTGAGCGAATTGTCGAGCAGATAAATGTTCAAAATCAAAAAGTGCTTCTGTCAATGAAGAAATTAAATCATTTATACGTCTCTGTGGTATACTTATTGAAAAATCATGGGCGTCCCAGATTATGCCAAGCCATTCTAAATTCTGTGTAGGATTTAAAACTGATTTTTGCTCATTTATCAAAAAACCTGCTGAATGTAAACTTTCTGTGACAAATTTAGCATCATTGTTACATTCATCAAAACTAAGGGCCATCCCAAAACCATCATCTAAATAAAGCACTAACATAATAGAATTCCTATGCCAATATTTACCATCCCACGTAAACATTTCGAAAAAATGTACGGAACTGTGGACAAACCGAATGGTAAGACCATGAAAAAATAGTACAATTTTTTCCCAGAAATATATTACTATAAGAAGAAATGTTGTTGGTAGACTAAGGACTTAGCTTTCTCCTTGAAGGACTTGAGGGCATGGCCCTGAGCCTGCCTGATCTTTTTCTCGTCATCTGAGTCGTCAGGCAATGACATTAGCTTCATACTCGCACGCCGTGGCCTAGCCCCCTGTCGAACTATCCGCTATTCTGATCAACTTGTTCCTGGCTTTAAGCTTAGACATTAATTCTGTAACAATGCTATCAGCAGATGAATCAAACAAAGATCGATTCTTGCGAATTTTCAACAAATTATTGAAAATATCCTCGTTAAAGCGATATTGAATACCGTTGCCTTCTCTTTGAACTTGATACCAACTTTCTTCCTTAATTTTATGAGTAAGTTAACTTTGTCAGAAGCCAAGTCATACCTTAAATCTGCCACTTTATGGTTAATATAATTGCGAATAAATGAAAAGCGTCGGCAAAGGGGGCTGTGCCTCACCTCTTAAATGCCGTCCATGTGCTGCAGGTGGATCCGTATCGCCAATATCCAACATAGCTAGAACTTTACTGCACTAAATCTGAGCTTCGATTGATAACAAGAATCAATACCATAAACGAGGTAAACTATTACAGCTTTAAAAACCTGTGCTATCATAAGTTAACCCTATAAACCTATGGGTTGAAGTTACCTGTAGTAGAAATATTTACATATGTAAATAACCATGAAGACATTTTCACAAAACATAACACAAACCATGTGCTTCATATATTAATAAATACATTTACAAAATTTCAGATAACAAATGACCTTGTTTCTCAATGCCTAGCTATGATTTATAATTTCTTAAATTCTTACTATCTGCTTAAAAATTGTAAACTGGCAGCACAGTTTCTCTGCAATATCCAGTCTTAACTAAATATTGATTCAGATTGAATTTTAAAACTCATATCATAAAAGAAAAGATGTAGATAGCTGGACTGTTAGAAGTTCATTTGCTACCTTATATATACATGTAGTAGAATGGGGCTGTCGACAGTAGAATGGGGAAGTCTGATGGCCCTAAGATTTATACTTAATGTTATCTCTGAATTGTTTTCAAGAATGGCTACAATGTTAAATGGGTATAAAATCCAATTGAAACAAAGAAATGAATAGTTTATAGAACGTCATTGATAATAAAACTGTTGCACCTGTTCTACATAACAAAGTAATCATAATGGAGAAACTATTTAGTACTTAGTGGAATTTTATCAAGGAAGGGTTAAAAATATTAATTTTTTTACAGATTTATGGTTTTTTTTAATACTTGACAGGGTGTGATGTAGATTATATGGTTGGAGATGGAACATTACAGTCCCCTGGCTTCAATTATGGTTCTTATCCAGACAATGTAAACTGTACATGGATCATACAACGACCTTCATCAGAAACAAGAGCTATGTCTTTGATATTTAATAGTTTCGATATACAGTCAGTTGGAGATTATTTACAGGTAATTTACAAATGAGCATTATAAAACACTTTTCATTTTTACAAGGATGGCTACCCGTAGTATAGCTATCGCCCTGATTCTTAAACCGGCAAGCTGATCAACTTCCGCCAGAAACAAGGTTTGCTCACTTCAATGAGAGAAAAACCAGTCGTACTCTGGGTTGTTTTTAACACGAAATTATTCATTTTTAATTGTGTGAATACGCTGACATTATTTAGTCCAAAATAGATTTCTTTATCAACTCATATATTTGAATCTTGCTATCAAAACAATTTCATGAACATATTTATTATGATATGTTTTTATAATATCAACATGTTTTGTACCGAGAATAATATATATTAAAAAACATGGATGGATTCCCAGGGCCTAATCTAGGATTTTGAAGATGGAGAAGTGACTTCTCCTTCCAGGATGCATTAGGGAGAAGTGGTAATTTTTCTGGAGAAGTGGACTTTAATTCACCGTATCGGTTGCGCTTTTTCTGTGTGTCTGTTTTCAATCGCATATATATAAATAAAAGTAGATTCAAATCATATTATCACAGTGCCAAAGACCTTTTGGGTCTTCCTTCAAAGCAATCTTGGCCCATAACTTTACAAAACTTCTTTGGCTTAAAATTTTGATCAGTCTCATCTGTATTTTTTAGCTCACCTGGCCTAAAAGGCCATGTGAGCTTTTCTCATCACTTGGCGTCCGTCGTCGTCTGTCGTCGTCTGTCGTCGTTAACAATTTTTAGCTCACCTGGACCAAAGGTCCATGTGAGCTTTTACCATCACTTGGCGTCCGTCGTCGTCGTCGTCGTCTGTCGTCGTCGTCTGTTAACAATTTTTCAAACGTTAACTTGTCCGACACCATAAGTCCAATTGCAACCAAACTTGGTACATTTGTTTAGTGGCATTATGTGTACAAAAATGTCGTTCGGATTTTTGATTCGTAAAAAAACATGGCCGCCATGGCTAAAAATAGAACATAGGGGTAAATTGCAGTTTTTTGCAAATAACTCAAAAACCATAACAGATATCAAAATTCTGGCATAGGGTAAAAGTGTTCAGCACCTCAAGATCTACCTGCCCTGAAATTTTGAAGAACATCCAACGACCCATGTAGGAGTTATTGCCCTTTTTCTGCATTTTTTCCAAATTTTGCACTTATTAAGCTCAATATCTTGGATACTATAAAGGAAATTTGAAAAATTTAAATTTCATATTGTTAGGCACACAAAGATCTACAAAATTTGTAACAGGATCGAAGTTGTAGGTTCATTCCTTTTAGGAGTTCTTCCCCTTAGATCATCAAAATTGACCATTTTTGCAGTCTTTATTCATTGTAATAAAATCGTTAACTCCTCTTACACCATAAGTTTAATTGCAACCAAACTTAGTGTAGTTGTTCCTTGGCATGAGTGCTACTAAACTATCGTTTGGATTTTTGATTTGTAAAAAAACATGGCAGCCATGGCTAAAAATAGAACATAGGGGTAAATTGCAGTTTTTTGCAAATAACTCAAAAATGGTGACAGATATCAAAATTCTGATGGGAAGCTAAAGTGTTCAACACCTCAAGATCTACCTGCTTTGAAATTTTGAAGAAGATGTAACCACCCATGTAGGAGTTATTGCCCTTTTTCTTGATTTTTTTTAAAAATTTGTACTTATTAAGTTGTTGTCAATAGAGAAAAGCTGTTGTTTGCTTAAACAATCAGCTCATTGAGCTCTACAAAAGTCTGAATTGGGTAGAAGTTGTCAGATGATCCATTATAGGGGTAATAGCTCATGAAAGACTCCCTTAAAGCTTAAGGACCAGGTGAGCGATTCAGGCTCCTGGGAGCCTCTTGTTCAAACATCTTCTCCTCTGAAACTACTGAATGGATTTGGATAAAACTTAGCATGATTGTTCCTTAGGGTATCCTGCACAAAGTTTATGCTTCGATTTTTGATCCGTCGAAAAACATGGCCACTGTTACTAAAAATAGAACATAGGGGTCAAACAACAGTTTTTATACGACCGCAAAATTTTTGCGGTCGTATATTGGTATGACGTTGGCGTCGTCGTCGTCGTCGTCGTCCGTCGTCCGTCGGAGTCTGTAGACATTTGGTTTTCGCACTATAAATGTAGTATAAGTTAATAGAAATCTACGAAATTTAAACACAAGGTTTATGACCACAAAAGGAAGGTTGGGATTGTTTTTGGGAGTTTTGGTCCCAAAAGTTTAAGAATTAGGGGCCAAAAAAGGGTCCAATAAGCATTTTTCTTGGTTTTCGCACAATAAGTCTAGTATAAGTAAATAGAAATCTATGAAATTTTAACACAAGGTTTATGATCATTTTTTGGAGTTTTGATCCCAACAGTTTAGGAATTAGGGGCTAAAAAAGGGCCCAAATAAGCATTTTTCTTGGTTTTTGCACAATAACTGTAGTATAAATAAATAGAAATCTATGATATTAGCTTGGTGGGCTAAGGAAGGTAATCCAAACACATTCCAAACACATTTAAAGTAAAATATTGTGTATGATTCAATTATGTATAAAGAAATGTTGATTGTTTTTGGGGTGATTTATAGCTGTCAATTTATTTTTAGAACTTACTATGAATTAATATTAATTTTAGCCATATGTCATTTTTTATTTTAAGACTTCAATGATGTATTTAAATGTTTAATTATGTTTGCAAACTTCATGATAATTTTGAATAGGGATTATGACATTATCTTGAGGGAAAGATTTTTTTTTTTGAAAAAGGGAAAGTGGGGGGGGGGGGGGGGGGGGGGTGGGGTGTCAAAATTTATGGGGTAAATATTAAATTGGCGGGGGGTGGGGAAAATTTTTTTCTCATTTCAGATTTGTACTTAGTTTTGTTATTATGGGCCCAGTTTTCAAGTTGGTTCAAATTGGGGTCCAAAATTAAAGATAAAAAAGGGGTAATTTTTTTTTTTGGGGGGGGGGGGGGGGTGGGGCATTTATCCACAGCATATTGTATTGCACAAGAAGAAAAAAGTTGAATATAAATTCAAATCATATGACCAATTCTAAGTTTTTTGATTTCACTTATTCTGTGTCATAAACCTATTATGTATCAAATATTTCAATAAATTTTCAATTGCACAGTATTGTGTAATAGCAAGAAATTGATATGTGTGACCTGTTATCAAAACTTTATTATTAACAAATTCCATTGGAAATTTGCCAATATCTTTAGTTTAATGAAGTTCGTTGGAAATTTGGAAATATAAAATTTGTTTTGGTCCCAACAGTTTAAGAATCAGGGGCCAAAAAAGGGCCCAATAAGCATTTTTCTAGGTTTTCGCACAATAACTCTAGTATAAGTAAATAGAAATCTATGAAATTTTAACACAAGGTTTATGACCACAAAAGGAAGGTTGGGATTGTTTTTGGGAGTTTTGGTCCCAACAGTTTAGGAATTAGGGGCTAAAAAAGGGCCAAAATAAGCATTTTTCTTGGGTTTTGCACAATAACTTTAGTATAAGTAAATAGAAATGTATGAAATTTAAACACAAGGTTTATGACCACAAAAGGAAGGTTGGGATTGATTTTTGGAGTTTTGGTCCCAACAGTTTAGGAATTAGGGGCCAAAAGGGTCCAAAATTAAACTTTGTTTGATTTCATTGAAAATTTAACTATTGGGGTTCTTTGATATGCCGAATCTAACCGTGCATTTAGGATCTTAATTTTTGGTCCCGTTTTCAAATTGGTCTACATTAAGGTCCAAAGGGTCCAAAATTAAACTTAGTTTGATTTTAACAAAAATTGAATTCTTTGGGTTCTTTGATATGCTGAATCTAAACATGTACTTAGTTTTTTTATTATGGGCCCAGTTTTCAAGTTGGTCCAAATCGGGGTCCAAAATTAAACTTTGTTTGATTTCATCGAAAATTGAACTATTGAGGTTCTTTGATATGCCGAATCTAACCGTGCATTTAGATTCTTAATTTTTGGTCCCATTTTCAAATTGGTCTACATTAAGGTCCAAAGGGTCCAAAATTAAACTTAGTTTGATTTTAACAAAAATTGAATTCTTTGGGTTCTTTGATATGCTGAATCTAAACATGTACTTAGTTTTTTTATTATGGGCCCAGTTTTCAAGTTGGTCCAAATCGGGGTCCAAAATTAAACTTTGTTTGATTTCATCGAAAATTGAACTATTGGGGTTCTTTGATATGCCGAATCTAACCGTGCATTTAGATTCTTAATTTTTTGTCCCGTTTTCAAATTGGTCTACATTAAGGTCCAAAGGGTCCAAAATTAAACTTAGTTCGATTTTAACAAAAATTGAATTCTTGGGGTTCTTTGATATGCTGAATCTAAACATGTACTTAGTTTTTGTCTCGCCTGCGACGAAAGTCGCTGGAAGCGAGACATAGGTATAGCAATCCGGCGGCGACGGCGAAGGCGACGGCGACGGCGACGGCGTTAACTTTTTGTAAAACCTTAATAACTTTTAAAGTATAATACTTACAATGTTCATCTTTGGTCCACAGGTGCATGAAGTGATGACCTTTTCAGCAGCACATTTTTAGATGATCTTGACCTTTTTTTCATGGTTCAATACCCACATAAACATTGCGACATAGTTTTACATTCAAATCCTTTTCTCAGAAACTATAATACCTAGAGTTATTATATTTGGTCTACAGTGAGATCTATATGGGTACATGCCAGTCTGACACCTGTCATTTGTCCTTGACCTCAATTGCACGGTTCAGTGAACTTCGAAAATCTGCGACATAGTTTTACATTCAAGTCCCTTTCTTAGTAACTGTAATGTTTAGAGTCATCATATTTGGTATATAGTAAGATCTATATGGGTACATGGGAGTCTGACACCTGTCATGTGTCCTTGACCTCAATTTCACAGCTCAGTGACTTTGTCAATTTTTTCTTCTAAAGTCCATTTTTCTGCAACTACAATGAATAGACTCATCATACATGGCTTATAGCAAGATCTGTATGGGTACATGCCAGTCTGACACCTTTCATGTGCCCTTGACCTCAATTTCATGGTTCAGTGACTTTGTCAATTTTTTCCTCAAAAGTTTATATTTCAGCAAGTGCAATGACTAGATTCATCAGATATGGTCTATAGCTAGATCTATATGGGTACATGCCAGTCTGACACCTGTCATGTGTCCTTGACCTCAATTTCATGGTTCAGTGACTTTGTCAATTTTTTTCTTTAAAGTCTATTTTACAGCAACTACAATGAATAGACTCATCATACATGGCTTATAGCAAGATCTGTATGGGTACATGCCAGTCTGACACCTTTCATGTGCCCTTGACCTCAATTTCATGGTTCAGTGACTTTGTCAATTTTTTTCTTTTACAGTCCATTTTTCAGCAACTGCAATATCTAGACTCGCCATATATATAAGAACTTGCCCACCTCATATTTTCAGATTGATCACTAATGTTTTAATTAGGGGATAGACAAACAGGAAGGGGGGGGGGAGAAGTATAACTTTGTGTATAAAGTTCCATCTAGTTTTTTCTCTTCGAATGGCATACCTAAGATAATTGATACAAAACTTACATGATTATGTATATAATCTATTTGAGAAAAAGTATTTTGTTGATCATAAAACCAAAGATCTTGTTTATTAAATTTCACACATAAATAATTTCACAACCCTCAATAGCCCCTGGCAAAATTGTGAGAACTACTAAAACATATCAAAACTATTGATCTATTGATTCATGACTTTGTAAATAAGTCTGTAATGTAATGTTAATTTTTGTGTGGATGTCCTTTCAATAAGAATATTTGGATTGATATAAATATAAAAAGGATAAGTATATATTTAAACTTTTTTTAATACTGTATGCAATAGGTCTACTATATTTTGTGTATGGAAGGATTGTAAGGTGTACTTGTCCAACTGGTAGGTGTCATCTGACCTTGACCTCATTTTCATGGTTCAGTGGTTATAGTTAAGTTTTTGTGTTTTGGCCTGTTTTTTTAATACTGTATGCAATAGGTCTACTATATTTGGTGTATGGAAGGATTGTAAGGTGTACATGTCCAACTGGCAGGTGTCATCTGACCTTGACCTCATTTTCATTGTTCAGTGGTTATAGTTAAGTTTTTGTGTTTTGGCCTGTCTTTCGAATACTGTATGCAATATGTCTGATAACATTTACTTTCATTAGAAATACACGACAGGCGAGACATTTTTGTGTGTCCACTCTTGTTTTATTATGGGCCGAGTTTTCAAGTTGGTCCAAATCGGGGTCCAAAATTAAATCTAAAAAGGGGGTAAATTTTTTTTTTTTTTTGGGGGGGGGGGGCAATTCTCCACAGCATATTGTATTACACAAAAGCAAAAAATTGAATATAAATTCAAATCATATGACCAATTCTAAGTTCTTTATTTCAGTTATTCTGTGTCAGAAACCTATTATGTGTCAAATATTTGAAGAAATTTTCAATTGCACAGTATTGCGCAATAGCAAGAAATTGATATGTGTGCCCTGTTATCAAAACTTTATTATTAACAAATTCCATTGGAAATTTGCCAATATAAAATGTGCTGATGAAGCTTTTTTGTTTATCTTATCTAAACTGCTTTTAATATGTATATTTAAAATTTGCCATCCATGACTATGATGTCATTTTCTATTTTAATATGTTATGGTGTATTTAAATGGGCTGTTATGGTTGCAAAGTATAAAGAAATGGGGGGGGGGGGGGGGGTTGAAAACAAAATTTGGGGGAGGGGGGGGGTAAATGAGAAATTGGGGAGGGGGTAATTTTTTCTCATTTCATATTTCATAAATTAAAAAGAAAATTTCAAATTTTTTTTAGCAAAAAAAAAGGGGGGGTTACAATAAATTTTATTGTTTTTTGTTTTTTTTTTTTGGGAGGGGGGTCAATGTGCAACTTCATAGTGTATTGCACAAAAGCTAAAAAAAGGGGTAAATTATTATTTTTTTTTTTTTGGGGGGGGGGGGGGCAATTCTCCACAGCATATTGTATTACACAAAAGCAAAAAATTGAATATAAATTCAAATCATATGACCAATTTTAAGTTCTTTGATTTCAGTTATTCTGTGTCAGAAACCTATTATGTGTCAAATATTTGAAGAAATTTTCAATTACACAGTATTGCGCAATAGCAAGAAATTGATATGTGTGCCCAATTTTAAATTTTAAATTGGTTATTTCTGATTTATATATAAAAACAAATAATACTGATATGGTTTGAATAGGTAAATTAAAAATTTTTAAGTTCTTAGACAACATTCATTCTGTGTCAGAAACCTATGCTGTGTCAAATATTTATTCACAATCCAAATTCAGTATTGTATCAAGCTTGAATGTTGTGTTCATAATTGCCCCAACTATTCAGGGTTCGACATCTGCGGTCGTATCTAGCTGCGCCCAGCGGAGCATTTTATTCGCAAATGTCTCAAAAATCATTAGGTTATGGCAAGCTCTGGCAGGTTGAAAGTGTTCAGCATGATGAGAGCTACCTGCGTGCTGATTTTCGTGAAAATCTGTCAACTGATGTTAGAGTTATTGCCCTTTTTTGACATGTTTGGCTTTTTTTTATGTTATTATTTCAAAAATCTTCTCCTCTGAAACTGCTGAATGGATTTGGATAAAACTTAGCACGATTGTTCCTTAGGGTATCCTGCACAAAGTTTGTGCTTCGATTTTTGATCCGTCGAAAAACATGGCCACTGTTACTAAAAATAGAACATAGGGGTCAAACAACAGTTTTCGCAAATATCTCAAAAATCATTAGGTTACGGCAAATTCTGGCAAGTTGAAAGTGTTCAGCATGATGAGAGTTACCTGTGTGCTGATTTTCGTGAAAATCTGTCAACTGATGTTAGAGTTATTGCCCTTTTTTGACATTTTTGGCTTTTTTTTATGTTATTATTTCAAAAATCTTCTTCTCTGAAACTACTATTCAAAATCAAATGAAACTTGGTAAGATTGTTCCTTAGGGTATCCTGCACAAAGTTTATGCTTCGATTTTTGATCCGTCGAAAAACATGGCCACTGTTACTAAAAATAGAACATAGGGGTCAAACAACAGTTTTGCGCAAATATCTCAAAAATCATTAGGTTACGGCACATTCTGGCAGGTTGAAAGTGTTCAGCATGATGAGAGCTACCTGTGTGCTGATTTTCGTGAAAATCTGTCAATTGATGTTAGAGTTATTGCCCTTTTTTAGCTCACCTGACCCGAAGGGTCATGTGAGCTATTGCTATCACTTGGCGTCCGTCGTCCGTCCGTCGTCCGTCCGTCCGTCTGTCGTCCGTCCGTCGTCCGTTAACTTTTTCAAACGTTAACTCCTCCAACACCATAAGTCCAACTGCAACCAAACTTGGTACAGTTATTAATTGGTATGGGTGCTACAAATCTGTTGTTTGGATTTTTGATTCGTATAAAAACATGGCCGTCATGGCTAAAAATAGAACATAGGGGTAAATCGCAGTTTTTTGCAAATAAGTCAGAAACGGTCACAGATATCAAAATTCTGGCAAGGGTAAAAGTGATCAGCACCTCAAGATCTACCTGCCCTGAAATTTTGAAGAAGATCCAACCACTCATTTCAGAGTTATCACCTTTTTTTTGACATTTTTGGCTTTTTTTTATGTTATTATTTCAAAAATCTTCTCCTCTGAAACTACTGAATGGATTTGGATAAAAATTAGCATGATTGTTCCTTAGGGTATCCTGCACAAAGTTTATGCTTCGAATTTTGATCCGTCGAAAAACATGGCCACTGTTGCTAAAAATAGAACATAGGGGTCAAACAACAGTTTTTTTTATGTTATTATTTCAAAAATCTTCTTCTCTGAAACTGCTATTCAAAATCAAATGAAACTTGGTAAGATTGTTCCTTAGGGTATCCTGCACAAAGTTTATGCTTCGATTTTTGATCCGTCGAAAAACATGGCCACTTTTACTAAAAATAGAACATAGGGGTCAAACAACAGTTCTTCGCAAATATCTCAAAAATCATTAGGTTACGGCAAATTCTGGCAAGTTGAAAGTGTTCAGCATGATGAGAGCTACCTGTGTGCTGATTTGCGTGAAAATCTGTCAACTGATGTTAGAGTTATTGCCCTTTTTAGCTCACCTGGCCATAGGCCATGTGAGCTATTGCCATCACTTGGCGTCCGTCGTCGTCGTCGTCTGTCGTCGTCGTCGTCTGTAAACTTTTTCAAACGTTAACTCGTCCTAAACTACTGGACCGACTTCAACCTAACTTTGCAGAATTGTTCTTTAGGGCATCTGGAAAATTTCTATCGTTTAAAATTTTTGAAATGTCGAAAAACATGGCTGTCGTTACTATAAATAGAACATAGGGGTAAATTGCTGTTTTTTGCTAATAACTCAAAAACCGTTACAGATATCGAAAATCTGACATGGGGTAAAATTGATCAGCATGACAAGATCTACCTACCCTGAAATTTTGAAGGAAATTCCAAAACCCATTTAGGAGTTATTGCCCTTTTTTCACATTTTTGGCTTTTTTTTATGTTATTATTTCAAAAATCTTCTTCTCTGAAACTACTATTCAAAATCATATGAAACTTGGTAAGATTGTTGCTTAGGGTACCCTGCATAGAACTGATGTGGGGATTTTTGTTTCGTCGAAAAACATGGCCGCTGTTACTAAAAATAGAACATAGGGGTAAATTGCTGTTTTTTGCTAATAACTCAAAAACCATTACAGATATCGAAAATCTGACGGGGTAAATTTGATCAGCATGACAAGATCTACCTACCCTGAAATTTTGAAGGAAATTCCAAAACCCATTTAGGAGTTATTGTTCTTTTTTCGTCAAATTTTCATAATTTAACATTTTTCGTCATTTATCTCCAAAACTATTTGAGATAGAAGTGAAATGTAAATTTGAAAAATGTTTGCCATGTTGAGATCTACATACCCTGAAATTTTAAAGGAAATCCCAAAACCCATTTAGGAGTTATTGCCCTTTTTTGTCAAATTTTTAAAATTTTAACATTTTTGCATTTATCTCCAAAACTATTTGAGATAGAAGTGAAATGTAAATTGAAAAATGTTTGCCATGTTGAGATCTACCTACCCTGAAATTTTGAAGGGAATCCCAAATTCTATTTAGGAGTTACTGGTTTGTGTAATTTGAGGTCGGGTTCTGTTACATTTATTTAAGGTTCACCCTTATTCCTGGTCAATTTTGTCAACTTCCTGCCAGGACTACCACCATCAGGGAACATATTTTAACATTAAACCTTATGAAAAATAAATCTTCAACAAATTTTCCCTGAACAATTGAACCAATTGCAACAAACTTGGTCAAATAGTTGATTAATTGTCCAATGAAAACCAGACTCCAGGTGAGCGATACAGGCTCTGGTGAGCCTCTTGTTTGACATTTTTTGGCTTTTTTTTATGTTATTATTTCAAAAATCTTCTTCTCTGAAACTACTATTCGAAATCAAATGAAACTTGGTAAGATTGTTCCTTAGGGTATCCTGCAAAAAGTTAATGCTTGGATTTTTGATTAGTCAAAAAACATGTCCGCCCTTACTAAAAATAGAACATAGGGGTCAAAATGCTGTTTTTGCTTATTTTTTCCTGAATTATAGAAAGAAAATGAAGACGAAAGCTACTTTCAAGGTAAACATGGTATCTCAAGTTGAATGGTGATGATGAAAGTTTGTTTTGGACGGCCATTTTTAAAATGGCTGCCACTTTCCCACCATTTTTTACACTTGCTCGGATTTCAACAATATTTCGTTTTTAAAGTAAACATGGTATCCTTAGTGTATGGTGATGATGAGATTTAGTTTATAGTGCATTGTTTGCCAGGTGAGCGATTCAGGCTCTTGAGAGCCTCTTGTTTGACATTTTTGGCTTTTTAGCTCACCAGACCCGAAGGGTCATGTGAGCTATTGCCATCACTTGGCGTCCGTCGTCCGTCCGTCCGTCGTCCGTCGTCCGTCCGTAAACTTTTTCAAACGTTAACTCCTCTGACACCATAAGACCAATTGCAACCAAACTTCGTACAGTTGTTTATTGGTATATGTGCTACAAATCTATCGTTTGGATTTTTGATTCGTAAAAAAACATGGCCGCCATGGCTAAAAATAGAACATAGGGGTAAATTGCAGTTTTTTGCAAATAACTCAAAAACCATAACAGATATCAAAATTCTGGCATAAGATAAAAGTGTTCAGCACCTCAAGATCTACCTGCCCTGAAATTTTGAAGAAGATCCAACGACCCATGTAGGAGTTATTGCCCTTTTTCTGCATTTTTTCCAAATTTTGCACTTATTAAGCTCAATATCTTGGATACTATAAAGAAAATTTGAAAAATTTAAATTTCATATTGTTAGGCACACAAAGATCTACAAAATTTGTAACAGGATCGAAGTTGTAGATTCGTTCCTTTTAGGAGTTATTCCCCTTAGATCGTCAAAATTGACCATTTTTGCAGTCTTTATTCATTGTAATAAAATCGTTAACTCCTCTTACACCATAAGTTTAATTGCAACCAAACTTAGTGTAGTTGTTCCTTGGCATGAGTGCTACTAAACTATCGTTTGGATTTTTGATTTGTAAAAAAACATGGCTGCCATGGCTAAAAATAGAACATAGGGGTAAATTGCAGTTTTTTGCAAATAACTCAAAAATGGTGACAGATATCAAAATTCTGATGGGAAGCTAAAGTGTTCAACACCTCAAGATCTACCTGCTTTGAAATTTTGAAGAAGATGTAACCACCCATGTAGGAGTTATTGCCCTTTTTCTTGATTTTTTTTTTGAAATTTGTACTTATTAAGTTGTATGATCATTCCTTTTAGGAGTTATTCCCCTTAGAACATCAAAATTGACCATTTTCACAGCATTTCCCTTAGTTTGCAAAATGTTTAAATGAGCCCTTTAGGAGTTAAAGTTTTGTCCCTTAAATGTCAAAAATAGCGTTTTCTCTTGTTTTTGCCCTATAGAATGAAAACTATTGTCGATAGAGAAAAGCTGTTGTTTGCTTAAACAATCAGCTCATTGAGCTCTACAAAAGTCTGAATTGGGTCGAAGTTGTCAGATGATCCATTATAGGGGTAATAGCTCATGAAAGACTCCCTTAAAGCTTAAGGACCAGGTGAGCGATTCAGGCTCCTGGGAGCCTCTTGTTTTTATGTTATTATTCAAAAATCTTCTCCTCTGAAACTACTGAATGGATTTGGATAAAACTTAGCATGATTGTTCCTTAGGGTATCCTGCACAAAGTTTATGCTTCGATTTTTGATCCGTCGAAAAACATGGCCACTGTTACTAAAAATAGAACATAGGGATCAAACAACAGTTTTTTGCAAATATCTCAAAAATCATTAGGTTACGCCAAATTCTGCAGGTTGAAAGTGTTCAGCATGATGAGAGCTACCTGCAGGCTGATTTTCGTGAAAATCTGTCAACTGATGTTAGAGTTATTGCCCTTTTTTGACATTTTTGGCTTTTTTTTATGTTATTATTTCAAAAATCTTCTTCTCTAAAACTATTGTTCAAAATCAAATGAAACTTGGTAAGATTGTTCCTTAGTGTATCCTTCAAAAAGTTAATGCTTGGATTTTTGATTGGTCGAAAAACATGTCCGCCCTTACTAAAAATAGAACATAGGGGTCAAAATGCTGTTTTTTGCTATTCTTTCCTGAATTATAGAAATAAAATGAAGATGAAAGCTACTTTCAAGGTAAACATGGTATCCAAGGTTGAATGGTGATGATGAAATTTTGTTTTGGACGGCCATTTTTAAAATGACTGCCATTTTCCCGCCATTTTTTACACTTGCTCGGATTTCAACAATATTTGGTTTTTAAAGTAAACATGGTATCCTTAGTGAATGGTGATGATGAGAATGTTGTATAACAATGATTAAACTTCATAATATGTGAGCTTTTAATTGCCATCACTTGGTGTCTGTCATAATCGTTGTTAACAAATTTTCAAACATCTTCTCCTCTGACACTACTAGGGGGATTTGGATGAAACTTAGCATGATTGTTCCTGCAATATTTCCTTTTCAAGTACAATAAAAAGCCTTAACCCACAATTTTTACATAACTTCTTTCAAACAAAACTTTTAAAAAACGAAGACAACAAATAGACCAAAAGATTTATACTTGTATTTGAAGATTAATTAAAGCTTGTATTTTGTATTATGAATCATCAGATTGACCATGACTGTATCTTAATCAAGCGTAGGGAGAACTCATGCCCATTTCTTTCCAGAGGTTCTTGAAAGGCTTTTAAAGGTATTTTCAGCATTTTACGTGACCTTTAATACTCAGTTTAATTTACAACAAACATTAATATATTAATTTAGTTTATAGTGCATTGTTTACCAGGTGAGCGATTCAGGCTCTTGAGAGCCTCTTGTTGAGATTTTTGGCTTTTTTTTATGTTATTGTTTCAAAAATCTTCTTCTCTGAAACTACTATTCAAAATCAAATGAAACTTGGTAAGATTGTTCCTTAGGATATCCTGCACAAAGTTTATGCTTCGATTTTTGATCCGTCGAAAAACATGGCCACTGTTACTAAAAATAGAATATAGGGGTCAAACAACAGTTTTGCGCAAATATCTCAAAAATCATTAGGTTACGGCAAATTCTGGCAGGTTGAAAGTGTTCAGCATGATGAGAGCTACCTGTGTGCTGATTTTCGTGAAAATCTGTCAACTGATGTTAGAGTTATTGCCCTTTTTTGACATTTTTGGCTTTTTTTTATGTTATTGTTTCAAAAATCTTCTTTTCTGAAACTACTATTCAAAATCAAATGAAACTTGGTAAGATTGTTCCTTAGGGTATCCTGCAAAAAGTTGATGCTTGGATTTTTGATTAGTCGAAAAACATGTCCGCCCTTACTAAAAATAGAACATAGGAGTCAAAATGCTGTTTTTTGGTATTTTTTCCTGAATTATAGAAAGAAAATGAAGATGAAAGCTACTTTCAAGGTAAACATGGTATCCCGAGTTGAATGGTGATGATGAAAGTTTGTTTTGGAGGGTCATTTTTAAAATGGCTGCCATTTTCCCGCCATTTTTTACACTTGCTCGGATTTCAACAATATTTGGTTTTTAAAGTAAACATGGTATCCTTAGTGAATGGTGATGATGAGATTTAGTTTATAGTGCATTGTTTGCCAGGTGAGCGATTCAGGCTCTTGAGAGCCTCTTGTTTGACATGTTTGGCTTTTTTTTATGTTATTATTTCAAAAATCTTCTCCTCTGAAACTACTGAATGGATTTGGATAAAACTTAGCATGATTGTTCCTTAGCGTATCCTGCACAAAGTTTATGCTTCGATTTTTGATCCGTCGAAAAACATGGCCACTGTTACTTAAAATAGAACATAGGGGTCAAACAACAGTTTTTTGCAAATGTCTCAAAAATCATTAGGTTATGGCAAATTCTGGCAGGTTGAAAGTGTTCAGCATGATGAGAGCTACCTGCGTGCTGATTTTCGTGAAAATCTGTCAACTGATGTTCGAGTTATTGCCCTTTTTTGACATGTTTGGCTTTTTAGCTAACCTGACCCGAAGGGTCATGTGAGCTATTGCCATCACTTGGCGTCCGTCGTCCGTCGGTCGTCCGTCCGTCGTCCGTCCGTCGTCCGTTAACTTTTTCAAACGTTAACTCCTCCAACACCATAAGTCCAACTGCAACCAAACTTGGTACAGTTATTAATTGGTATGAGTGCTACAAATCTATCGTTTGGATTTTTGATTCGTATAAAAACATGGCCGTCATGGCTAAAAATAGAACATAGGGGTAAATCGCAGTTTTTTGCAAATAAGTCAGAAACGGTCACAGATATCAAAATTCTGGCATAGGGTAAAAGTGTTCAGCACCTCAAGATCTACCTGCCCTGAAATTTTGAAGAAGATCCAACGACCCATGTAGGAGTTATTGCCCTTTTTCTGGATTTTTTCCAAATTTTGCACTTAATAAGCTAAATATCTTGGATACTATAAAGGAAATTTGAAAAATTTAAATTTCATATTGTTAGGCACACAAAGATCTACAAAATTTGTAACAGGATCGAAGATGTAGGTTCGTTCCTTTTAGGAGTTATTCCCCTTAGATCGTCAAAATTGACCATTTTTGCAGTCTTTATTCATTGTAATAAAATCGTTAACTCCTCTTACACCATAAGTTTAATTGCAACCAAACTTAGTGTAGTTGTTCCTTGGCATGAGTGCTACTAAACTGTCGTTTGGATTTTTGATTTGTAAAAAAACATGGCTGTAAAAATAGAACATAGGGGTAAATTGCAGTTTTTTGCAAATAACTCAAAAATGGTGACAGATATCAAAATTCTGATGGGAAGCTAAAGTGTTCAACACCTCAAGATCTACCTGCTTTGAAATTTTGAAGAAGATGTAACCACCCATGTAGGAGTTGTTGCCCTTTTTCTTGATTTTTTTTTGAAATTTGTACTTATTAAGTTGTATGATCATTCCTTTTAGGAGTTATTCCCCTTAGAACATCAAAATTGACCATTTTCACAGCATTTCCCTTAGTTTGCAAAATGTTTAAATGAGCCCTTTAGGAGTTAAAGTTTTGTCCCTTAAATGTCAAAATAACTGTTGATGCCTTATTGATGGCAAACTGTAGAAAATGAAAAAAAGCTTTTGATTGCGTGTAAATTTGTTTTTATGTTATTATTTCAAAAATCTTCTCCTCTGAAACTACAGAATGGATTTGGACAAAACTTAGCATGATTGTTCCTTAGGGTATCCTGCACAAAGTTTATGCTTCGATTTTTGATCCGTCGAAAAACATGGCCACTGTTACTAAAAATAGAACATAGGGGTCAAACAACAGTTTTTCGCAAATATCTCAAAAATCATCAGGTTACGGCAAATTCTGGCAGGTTGAAAGTGTTCAGCATGATGAGAGCTACCTGTGTGCCGATTTTCATGAAAATCTGTCAACTGATGTTAGAGTTATTGCCCTTTTTGACATTTTTGGCTTTTTTTTATGTTATTATTTCAAAAATCTTCTTCTCTGAAACTACTATTCAAAATCAAATGAAACTTGGTAAGATTGTTCCTTAGGGTATCCTGCAAAAAGTTAATGCTAGGATTTTGTATTGGTCGAAAAACATGTCCGCCCTTACTAAAAATAGAACATAGGAGTCAAAATGCTGTTTTTTGCTATTTTTTCCTGAATTATAGAAATAAAATGAAGATGAAAGCTACTTTGATGGCAAACATGGTATCCCGAGTTGAATGGTGATGATGAAAGTTTGTTTTGGACGGCCATTTTTAAAATGGCTGCCATTTTCCCGCCATTTTTTACACTTGCTCGGTTTTCAACAATATTTGGTTTTTAAAGTAAACATGGTATCCTTAGTGAATGGTGATGATGAGAATGTTGTATAACAATGATTAAACTTCATAATATGTGAGCTTTTAATTGCCATCACTTGGTGTCTGTCATCATCGTTGTTAACAAATTTTCAAACATCTTCTCCTCTGACACTACTAGGGGGATTTGGATGAAACTTAGCATGATTGTTCCTGCAATATTTCCTTTTCAAGTACAATAAAAAGCCTTAACCCACAATTTTTACATAACTTCTTTCAAAAATTTTAAAAACGAAGACAACATATAGACCAAAAGATTTATACTTGTATTTGAAGATGAATTAAAGCTTGTATTTTGTATTGTGAATCATCAGATTGACCATGACTGTATCTTAATCACGCATAGGGAGAACTCATGCCCATTTCTGTCCAGAGGTTCTTGAAAGGCTTTTAAAGGTATTTTCAGCATTTTATGTGACCTTAAATACTCAGTTTAATTTACCAAAAAACATTAATATATTAATTTAGTTTATAGTCATTGTTTGCCAGGTGAGCGATTCAGGCTCTTGAGAGCCTCTTGTTTTTATGTTATTATTTCAAAAATCTTCTCCTCTGAAACTACTGAATGGATTTGGATAAAACTTAGCATGATTGTTCCTTAGGGTATCCTGCACAAAGTTTATGCTTCGATTTTTGATCCGTCGAAAAACATGGCCACTGTTACTAAAAAAAGAACATAGGGGTCAAACAACAGTTTTTCGCAAATATCTCAAAAATCATTAGGGTACGCCAAATTCTGCAGGTTGAAAGTGTTCAGCATGATGAGATCTACCTGTGTGCTGATTTTCGTGAAAATCTGTCAACTGATGTTAGAGTTATTGCCCTTTTTTGACATTTTTGACATTTTTGGCTTTTTTTATGTTATTATTTCAAAAATCTTCTTCTCTAAAACTACTATTCAAAATCAAATGAAACTTGGTAAGATTGTTCCTTAGGGTATCCTGCAAAAAGTTAATGCTTGGATTTTTGATTGGTCGAAAAACATATCCGCCCTTACTAAAAATAGAACATAGGGGTCAAAATGCTGTTTTTTGCTATTCTTTCCTGAATTATAGAAATAAAATGAAGATGAAAGCTACTTTCAAGGTAAACATGGTATCCCGAGTTGAATGGTGATGATGAAAGTTTGTTTTGGACGGCCATTTTTAAAATGGCTGCCATTTTCCCGCCATTTTTTACACTTGCTCGGATTTCAACAATATGGTTTTTAAAGTAAACATGGTATCCTTAGTGAATGGTGATGATGAGAATGTTGTATAACAATGATTAAACTTCATAATATGTGAGCTTTTAATTGCCATCACTTGGTGTCTGTCATAATCGTTGTTAACAAATTTTCAAACATCTTCTCCTCGGAAACTACTAGGGGGATTTGGATGAAACTTAGCATGATTGTTTCTGCAATATTTCCTTTTCAAGTACAATAAAAAGCCTTAACCCACAATTTTTACATAACTTCTTTCAAACATTTTAAAAACGAAGACAACATATAGACGAAAAGATTTATACTTGTATTTGAAGATTAATTAAAGCTTGTATTTTGTATTATGAATTATCAGATTGACCATGACTGTATCTTAATCAAGCGTAGGGAGAACTCATGCCCATTTCTTTCCAGAGGTTCTTGAAAGGCTTTTAAAGGTATTTTCAGCATTTTACGTGACCTTTAATACTCAGTTTAATTTACAACAAACATTAATATATTAATTTAGTTTATAGTGCATTGTTTACCAGGTGAGCGATTCAGGCTCTTGAGAGCCTCTTGTTCTTTTTAAGTTTGGATTTGGTGATTGAGACTGATTTGGTTTTGGAGATTGAACCCCTAACCAGTTAGCCAAAGACATAATATTGCCAAAAGCAGTTTAATTTAATTATGTTATGATTAGTGTTAACAGAATTTTGAATTTAATAAACTATAAAAAAAAAAATTAGGACAGTTATATGCAGTTTGATTTTCTTTTGATCTACTAATTTTTAGTACTTGAGTAATTTAATTTTCACAGCTTACCAATATATTTTATTATCAAAGGATAAGTTTTCAAAACATTGTGTCATTGTAACTCGAGATTCTCATACTCAATGTCACCCAAGCCAACTTTCAATTACATAAATAACCTATTAACGGATAATTATCTTTCATCATAGGTGTTTCCTTGTAATCCTAACTGTAGAACAAAACAACATCAGCTGATCATATAAAAATATAAAATTAGTTGACTTTGTGATTACGCAACATTGTCCTGACGCCATGCATCTTCAATTCATAACAAACGAATGAAACGATATTTCGATTTCCCTTAAATAGTTTTGAATATAAAATTCAAATAGGTTTAAAGTCGCCGTTGTATTTATTTCAATCAAACATTGACAATATAAGTCTTGGGCCACTTCAAATTTCCGATTCTTGATGGTCGCCATTTTGTTTCAAAAATTTACCTGTGCTAAAAATTTCACGAGTTATCTCCCATTTACTGATATTTCGATAGCGACTTCACTTCGCCAAGAAATGAATAGGCCGGCGAGATTTAGCGATGTTGAAAATTCTTTGGCGACTTAAATCGTCATTTCGCCGGCAAGATTAGGCCCTGATTCCTGAATTGGTTATGCATATCAACGTCAGCAGTCAAAGGTTAGATGAAGAGGAAATGAGAGGTGATCAGTAACTATTTTAACACAAGAAAGGTGAATATATTATACTTGATAGAATTTAATCGTTTTAGCATTAATCATAGTAATACCCCCCAAAAACGAAGTTAAGGGGGGGTATATAGGTTTCAGTCTGTCTGTCTGTCCGTCCGTCTGTCCGAACTACGTGTACATGCTTTGTGTTATCAATTCCCTTTACAGCTTATTCGGACCTGTTTACCGCTACGATTTTAGCGTTATCACTACGATTTTCAGACCCCCAAATTACGCCTTCCGCCCTATTAAACGTTTTTCTACGTCAACTAAGTAAAACAGTAAAAAAAGAAAAACGCAAAATTTGCTCGGAACCTTTCGCGACATATTGATATGCCAAGGCATTAAGTTAAAGGACGCTCGAATGAACGTTGACTTATCCTCAAGGCGCTTTGACTGATGGTAGAACTTTCGTCTTTACAAACGCCCATAAGATTTTGACTCGGCATCATTTAATGGCGGCATGATGAAGCCAGTAAAAACATGCCAGCCATACGTGAATACACTGATTTTTGGAAATTCCTTCAATCTTTATCAAAAGGCGAAACCTTTATATTAATTACAACGCATATGTGTCAGTCGGTGAAGTCTCACAAATATTTCCATGTGCTCACGGAGGTAAATTTTACTGGTGAAGTCTCACAAGCATTTGGAAAAGTGCCGAAAATCGAAAGAGGACAAAACTTGGGCGGCTGATCATGTGCACAATCATAGCTCAAAATGAATTCCCATTTAGTACAGCTCCACTCCTTACAATTTGCATTAAGGAAATGTTTCCAGATTAATGACTTGCTGCAGGTATGTAGATCATTTTATCAACTTTCGACATAAAAACACTCTCTCACAAAGACAAGTAAGATTTCATTAGGATAAATGAAATTTGTCCCAGCTTGTCTTTCACCCTCTCTCATAATTCCCTCTATGATGGTCTGGGTGATGGGAAGGGGGGAAAAAATGCGTATTTTCTAGGGGCCACTATACCCAAATTTTATCAAGCATTTTTTCCAGCAAATTTCCCTCCCACCCCCTTTAAGAACTTTGACTTATCCTCACGGCACTTCGACTGATGGTAGAACTTTCGACTTTGCAAACGCCCATAGATTTTGACTCAGCATGTTTTACTGGTGAAGTCTCGCAAATATTTGGAAAAGTGCCAAAATTCGGAAGTGGACAAAACGAGGGCGGCCTGATAATGTGCACAATCATAGCTCAAAATGAATTATCATGTTGATAAAATGATCTACATACCTGCAGCAAGTCATTAGGATTTTCTATCATCATTTTTGCATTTTGAACTTTCTCATTTTCCAACAATATTCTATATGGAGAGTACCCATTTTGTGTAAACCCCTCTTACAGCTTTAAATCAATGGTCTGAAACTTTGCAGGGTGTTTCATCTACTCCTCTTACAGCTTTTACTTTCTAAAGTGCAGAGGGCTCAACAGATGCATGATCGGGGGGTATCAATAGTCCGTTAAGGACAGATTATGTGGACAGGTTTACAAAGCAGTTGGCGCGGGGGGTATTTGTGGCCCACTAGACCACAGTAACTCTAGTTTAATATAACATATATTAACAAGTTATTGTCGAAATAGAGCAGTAATTATTGGATCGGGTACAATTTTTCTTTCGACGCCCCATGTCGCCATCTTGGATATCAGCTGATAAGTATATGTCATTTGGCTTAAAGTTAACAACTGTGTCCTCCCTTTGAGATTTTGAAACCATGTTAATTGTAAATGATTTTCGAGAACAAATATAATTTAGTTTTAATCAGAGGAGCTGTAACATTATCACACTGTTATTTGAGATTAATACTGATGTAATTATGATGTACCATACCTGGCCTTTTTACTCATTTCTAAAAATATCTTCAGTTATATAATCATTCCATAATGCACAAATAATTTTGGTGTGTGCAGATGCATCATTTATATGGTAACACTGGTTATAATAAGTGATCAGTTTCCTACATATGTAACAATCCAGAATTTTTTTTAAATACATGCAAGTTAAATTTATCGTAATTAAATATTAATATTCTGGAATACATGTCAATATATTTATTTTGGGAAAGAACCTGAATTCGCCATAGGTGTAGTTGATCAGTGCTAGATAAGCTAACTCATAATTAATCTTTTATAATGTAGGGCAATAATGATGTATTACTTGATCATGTCAAGCCTAACTAAATTGAGCACACATGTTTGAGAAGATGATCAGTGATATATTATGAGCAAACGTGAGCCTTATATTAGGGCAATAATATAATATGAGCATGCTAAACCATATTGAGACAAACCTGACTAATGGGGCTTATGTCTAAGATGATCAGTGCTATATAATGTTAGAGTAATATTGAGCCTTGATAATTTCACAGAGAATTTTAACCTTGATATATTGTATTGATTCTACACTACATGTATATATGTATGAGATGTGCTATATATTAGAGCAAATTTGAGTATTGATAATTTGAAAGCAATAATTAGATTACCCGGGTACATGTACGTGTGTATAAGCTGAGCATGTTAATCATGGCTATATAATTAGGCGAACATAAATTGACCATATTTTTATGTTAATTTCACCAGGAATACTTCTAGTTGAAAAACTATACATATATCTTTACTTATAGATTGAGACATCCCCTCTGGACAGAGAAAAAACACATCTGCCAATTAATAGGCTATGAACAAGAAGAAGACAAATTCATACTGAATTGCTTGTTAGAGGAATGTGTAAAAGATATCAAGACAAGTGGGATCCAAATGTGAAACAATGAGGATGCTATGCTCAAGATGATCCTCGACAATGAGGATGCATCCCCAGAGATGATACTTGACAGAAATATGTCGTTTGCAGCTATTATTACAGAAGTGTAGGGTGTTGCTTTACATATATCTCATGTCTAAAACTATGAAGAAATGTATCAATACACATACCAAATATATTATTTTCACAGATCTGACTATATTTTTAAGGTTTTAAACATATGGTATATGAGAATTGTGATAGAGAGTACTGCATTGTAATTTTTTATTAAAATATTTGGAATCAAAATGGTATTCCAATTATCCCTGTTTGCATGGAAATATACAGAAATAAATGGGAGAATACTGTGCACATCGATATATACCTATCATGTCTATGTTAAAACTTGTGCTCTTGCCATATTTTATCTAGATATTTATGCATTATGCATTAAATGTAAAATTTCCATCACACCTAAAAATGCGCCAAAGCGGCATTCGGTTCTTGTCAAAGGAGCAGACTACTGTGATAAACAAATATGTATCACATCAATAAAGTTCATCATAAGGACAATTCATATATACTACATGTATTTCGATTTTGAATTTAAACTGTTTACATAAGTTGTTCTATGTAAAGTCAGAACATCATATATTGTCAAAAATGTAGAGGGAATACTTTGATATAAAGTCACATAAACAGATCCACAAATGTCAAAGAAGTCCTCAAATGAATAATAGTTATCAAGTTATTAATTCTGCAAAAAAAAATTACTAGCAATTTAGTCAGTTTATGATGGATAAAAACTATTGCTATATTATGAACAACAGACATATATTAGATAAGATACAATGGGAGAAAAGATGGGAACAGTTACAAAAGTAAAAACAGATATATATTTATAATATACCCTCGTCCTTCAAGATTGTTCTAAATATGATATTCCATAATTTATTGCCATGTTTGGTGTAGCTCTCTGTATATTGTTGCCGAGTAGGGTGCAGCTATATACATTGTTGCCAAGTTGGGTGCAGTTATATATCCATTGCTGCCAAGTTGGGTGTAACTATATCTACATTGTTGCTAAGTTGTGTAACATTTAGGTCAATGTCAGAAAAATATAAACATTTTTGTATGAGGCCAAGAAACTTGAGAAGGGTGAGTTTTGGCCTTCTACGGTTTCGTGCCAAATACAAAAAAAAGTTTATATTTTACTGACATTGACCTAATATTGTTTTTATACTGCAACTCAAATTGATACATTGATAGCCATTTAAATGGTAACACAAATTTCAAACTTATTTCTAATCCCTAAATGAACCTCTGATTGTGAAAGAAGTGAGCCAACATGAAATCGGATACAGATGAAACATATTTACCTGTCAAAAAGTTTGTACCATATATACAGTTAGGTTTAAATTCATTAATTCACCAGGGCCCAGTTGTTCAAAAGTTAACCACAATTTTCAGTATCAAGTTTTCACTCCCTTGATTATGCCACAGAACTGAAAATTTTCTGACGGGTTAATCCTATGACTTTGTGTGTCCATGCAAAATTCAGGACAGGTATATTATTAACAATCAAAATAATGGAAATTGAAATATGTGATTAACCTTTGAACAACTGGGATCATGAGGCCATCCCAGTAAACAGTACTTCAGTACTTTGATTACATGGGTCGCCAAAGACAGAAGTAGGTTTAAGAGTTAGGTCACTCCCTCCATCAGTCCATCTGCTGTCACTGAAAATGGTACTAATAATCTGCTTAACAAAAATGGTACCAACTTTGTGTAATCGGAAACTCCAACACCATATACCAGGCACTTCTGAAATATTGCACACTTATTCTGAATACATTGAAGATGTGGAGCTCCCCCTTTGGAGTGATCTGAGAGAAAATTGTCAAATTTATCATTTGTTGAACATTCATAGTATTGCGAGTGGGGGGTATCACTCAGTGAGGTCACTTTTTTCTGGGATACAAAGGGTCAAAGTTGCAGTTGTATCATTCTGCGCTTAGCAAAACTCTTTACTGTGGATTCAGTGGAATAATTAGCTGTATCTCGGCATTGGATATCCAGCACCATTATTATAGGGTTTTTGTCAAGCCTTCGACTTTAGTCGCAGAAAGCTCGACATAGGGATAGTGATTTGGTGGCGGCGTTAACTAACTCATTTAAAGCTTTATATTTTAGAAGATGGAAGACCTGGATGCTTTATACTTTGTATATAGATGCCTTATGTTACGAAGTTTCCGTCTGTCATATGTACATTGTCCTTGACCTCATTTTCATGGTTCAGTGACTACTTGAAAAAAAAAGTTAAAATTTTTTGTAATGTTAATTTCTCTCTTATTAGTAATAGGATAACTATATTTTGTATGTGCGTACCTGACAAGGTCCTCATCCCCATCAGACAGTTTTCAATTGATCTCGACCCCATTTCACGGATCAGTTAACAAGGTTAAGTTTTGGTGGTCAAGTCCATACATGTATCTCAGATACTATAAGCAATATGTCTAGTATATTTGGTGTATGGAAGGATAAAACTGACCCATTATTAAAAATAGAAAACCATACAAATATTTAAAATCTTTTGTCTGAAACAACTGGAGCAATTGAGACAAAAGTTGGAATGATTCTCAAGTGGTCCCCTTTCCAAATTGTGTCTGAGGCTACAGACCTTGGACCAAAGATGGCTGCCATTACTATAAATAGAAAAATCCACAAAAAATAATAAAAAAAATCTACTCAAAAAACAGTGTAGGCAATTGAGATTAAATTTGTTGGAATGGTAATTTGTTGGGTCTCCCTTCAAATTGTTATGGAGATCCAGACCTCAAACTGATATAGTTGCTGTCATTACCATTATTACTACAATATTCAAATCAGCAAATTTATGTTTAAAAATCCAGTTCTTTGGGGCAGTTTAGATGAAATATGGTTGAATGGTTGTTAGGTGGTCTCTTTTCAAAATTTTTACATTCCTTTTATTAGCTCACCTGGCTATGGCCAGGGTGAGCTTTTGCCATCACTTTGCGTCCGTCGTCCGTCCGTCGTCCGTCCGTCGTTAGCTTTTCATTCAAACATCTTCTCCTCAGAAACCATTTGGCCAATTCCAACCAAACTTTGCATGAGTGGTGTATGGAAGGTCCTCAACAAAGTTTCCTCATTTAGTTCTGATTGGTCAAGAAACATAGCCACCAGAGGCAATTCTTGTTTCTGATTGGCTGATTTTCAAAAATCTTCTCCTCTGAAACCACTGGGCCGATTGGTTTGAAACTTAATAGGAATGATCTATGACATGTCCTCTACAAACGATCCTCAATTTATTTTGATCTGACATAAAACATGGCCGTCGTAGCTAAAAATAGAATATAGGGGTGCATGTGTTGTTTTTGGCTTATAACTTAAAAACCGTTACAGATATCAAAAATCTGACATGGTGCAAAATTGATCAGCCTGACAAGATCTACCTACCCTGAAATTTTGAAGGAAATCCCAAAACCCATTTAGGAGTTATTGCCCTTTTTTCGTCAAATTTTCAAAATTTAACATTTTTCGTCATTTATCTCCAAAACTATTTGAGATAGAAGTGAAATGTAAATTTGAAAAATGTTTGCCATGTTGAGGTCTACATACCGTGAAATTTTAAAGGAAATCCCAAAACCGATTTAGGAGTTGTTGCCCTTTTTTGTCAAATTTTCAAATTTTTTCATTCAAAAATCTTCTCCTCTGCAACCGCTGGGGCGATTGGTTTGAAACTTGATAGGAATGATCCATGACATATCCTCTACAAACGATCCTCAATTTATTTTGATCTGACATAAAACATGGCTGTCGTAGCTAAAAATAGAATATAGGGGTGCATGTGTTGTTTTTGGCTTATAACTTAAAAACCGTTACAGATATAAAAAATCTGACATGGGGGTAAAATTGATCAGCATGACAAGATCTACCTTCCCTGAAATTTTGAAGGAAATCCCAAAACCCATTTAGGAGTTATTGCCCTTTTTTCGTCAAATTTTCAAAATTTAACATTTTTCGTCATTTATCTCCAAAACTATTTGAGATAGAAGTGAAATGTAAATTTGAAAAATGTTTGCCATGTTGAGGTCTACATACCGTGAAATTTTAAAGGAAATCCCAAAACCCATTTAGGAGTTATTGCCCTTTTTTTGTCAAATAAATTTTCCCTGAACAATTGAACCAATTGCAACAAACTTGGTCAAATAGTTGATTAATTGTCCAATGAAAACCAGACTCCAGGTGAGCGATACAGGCTCTGGTGAGCCTCTAGTTTATTTTTGTGCATTCAATATTTCCATATCAGTTATTTTGATTGATGTACTTTTAATTTAGAATAAAACCACCACAAATTGAAATTTTTATTCATGGAAAAAATAAAAATATTGCCATAGTTTCTAAATTTATAGTGCCATTTCGGTTGAAGAAAATTAAGTTTTTTTAGCTCAACTGGCCCCTTCAAACCAGTACGAAATTTGTTCCATTGAATCCACTGTGTCAGT
This sequence comes from Mytilisepta virgata, assembly GCA_028015205.1. Lineage (NCBI taxonomy): Eukaryota > Metazoa > Mollusca > Bivalvia > Mytilida > Mytilidae > Mytilisepta > Mytilisepta virgata. Next base: position 78,272,129 of record CM051521.1, read on the forward strand.
TGGAACCAAACTCCCAAAATAATGCCACTGACCTACAAACATGACTGTTGTTTCTATTAATAGAACATACTTATAAAACATGAAAATAGGAATGTTTATATTGCTTTCTTGGTAAATGTTTAGATGGTTTTTACTTTATAGTTGTAAAGTAAGTAGTTACAGATTCTGTGAATATTGATCCATTTGTCTTGAACTTTTGACTTACAATATGGCCCTTGGACTTCATATGGATATTATGGATTTTAATTATATTTTAATTATCTTATCTAAAACCAAGAACAACTTGAAATAAAATTTGGCAGCATTTGTTAGGGGTTCCTTTTCCAAATTGTATCTGGTGATCCTGACTGCCAACCAGAATGTCCTTTAACATTAGAGACAATCTTTTCTGAAACCACTGGAACCAAATCTTGCGACAATTATCCTCAGATTGCTCTTTATAGCTCACCTGGCCAAAGGCCATGTGAGCTTTTGCCATCACTTTTCGTCCGTTGTCGGTCCGTCCGTCCGTCCGTCATAAACTTTTATTAAAAAATCTTCTCCTCTGAAACCGCTGGACCGATTGGTTTGAAACTTAATAGGAATGATCTATGACATGTCCTCTACAAACGATCCTCAATTTATTTTGATCTGACATAAAACATGGCTGTGGTAGCTAAAAATAGAATATAGGGGTGCATGTGTTGTTTTTGGCTTATAACTTAAAAACCATTACAGATATCAAAAATCTGACATGGGGGTAAAATTGATCAGCATGACAAGATCTACCTAACCTTAAATTTTGAAGGAAATCCCAAAACCCATTTAGGAGTTATTGCCCCTTTTTTCATCAAATTTTCTTTAACATTTTTCGTCATTTATCTCCAAAACTATTTGAGATAGAAGTGAAATGTAAATTTGAAAAATGTTTGCCATGTTGAGATCTACATACCCTGAAATTTTAAAGGAAATCCCAAAACCCATTTAGGAGTTACTGCCCTTTTTTTGTCAAATTTTCAAAATTTTAACATTTTTGCATTTATCTCCAAAACTATTTGAGATAGAAGTGAAATGTAAATTGAAAAATGTTTGCCATGTTGAGATCTACATACCCTGAAATTTTGAAGGGATTCCCAAATTCTATTTAGGAGTTATTGGTTTGTGTAATTTGAGGTCGGGTTCTGTTACATTTATTTAAGGTTCACCCTTATTCCTAGTCAATTTTATCAACTTCCTGCCAGGATTACCACCATCAGGGAACATATTTTAACATTAAACCTTATGAAAAATAAATCTTCAACAAATTTTCCCTGAACAATTGAACCAATTGCAACAAACTTGGTCAAATAGTTGATTGTCCAATGAAAACCAGACTCCAGGTGAGCGATACAGGCTCTGGTGAGCCTCTTGTTGAGAATTATATCCAATGATTTAGACTGCTAACCAAGATGGCAACTATAGCAGCCCTTAGTTTAACTAAGGACAGTACATAGAAAATTCACTTAAATGTCCTCTTTTCTAAATAAATGAGCTAGCTGGAACCAAAGTTGGTAGCAATGGTCATTTTGTGGCCCTCTTGATCTTTTGAATTCATACCCATATTGTCAAGATGGCCATTTCATAAGTTTATCAGTTTACATTATATATTCTATGTAAAGACAACTGTTAGTCAGAGACATTTTCTTCATTTAGTAATTGCAGATTTCATTCAGGTTTATTGTAGCCACTACCGGTAGTTAAAATTACAAATTAATGTAAATATTCATTTACTAGATTTTTAATGATACCAGCTCAGCTTTACATACTGGCGATGGATACTCAGGTACAGACTCTTTGACAAGTATGGTGGTCAGATCAACTACAGGCTATATAAAGGTGGTGTTTAGAACCAATTTTGTACTAACAGGAAAAGGATTTGAAGCTGATTTCTCTTTAGGTAATTTTAAATACAGGTTAAACTTGTTCTCTCAGAATGCCTGATCTCAATTTTACTTTTTGGTCTGTGGGGGGGGGGGGGGGGGGATATAATATGATAAATTATATATATAAGTGGGCGGACGTTTCGGCCAATTTTTTTTCAATAAAGTTTATATTGTTACCTAGGACATTTCGACAATTTTTATTATGCCTCGCCATGAATATGGCTGGGGCATATAGATTTACCCTTGTCCGTCTGTACAAACATACCTACGTACATGTACGTCCTGATTCGGTTAAGTTTTGCGTTTAGCTCCATTTCTCAGAAATCAATAGTAATATATCAATGATATTTCACCACTACAGTTCTATTGTATAGTACAACACAGTTCAGCAACACTTGGGTCGCTATGACTTGCATGCTTCAGTGACTTTAGTTAAGTTTTATTTAGGTTCAATTTTCAGAAACCTATATTGTTTTTAGGGCAGGGCATCTGTGTCTTATAGCCACATATTCTAGTTTAATGAAGTGTTTATTGTGTTACCTACTAGGATGTTTCAGCCAAATATTCTAGGACGTGTAGTTTATTAAAAAAAAAAAGACTGTTTCATCTTAACATTTAATGAATGTACTTAATAAAGCCCTATACTCATTTCAATGAATACACAATCAATATTATAAATAAAAAATAAAAGCACTTGTACAAAAGAATCAAAGTCAGTACATGTATTGAACAAGTGAAAGAAGCCATACAAATGAGTAATGTTTTACAGTGTAAAAAGAAACGCCAAAAATTTTAAAAACGATAGATGATTGCTTTTTATGTTTGCCTCTATAATTTTTGGTCAGTTGATTAATTGATATTAATTACCTTTATCTGATGTTGATTAATAATAATAATTATCAGCTTTGAAATTTTTTTAGTGAGGTTAATTCATTCCTCTAGATTTCAAGTGGATTGAAAAATATTAATTAAAACCACACAACATTTAAAATAATTATTTTCAATTTTAGTGAAAAATTTTTAATTAAAAGAATAAGCAAAATTAGAATATATATATAGAAATTAGAATAAAAGAATTTATATAAAAAATGAAATAAAATTGAAACTTGTACTGTTTATCGATATTTAGATTATCTAATTGAAAATTGTCCGAAATTTCCGTTGTCCGAAATGTCCTAGGCCAAAACGTCTGTTGGCCAAAACGTCCTACATTTATACATATATATTCCCAGAATGGATGAAAATCTGTGTGTCCAATTTAACACAACATGTATTATAAGGTATATGGTGCCTTCACTCTTGTTTTTATGGCAATGTAAAGGTAAAAAAAAATCAGCAAAAATAGAATTTTCTCTAATGAAGAAGGCATTTTTCATTTTTTCATGAGCCTTCAAACCACTGTCCAATTCGCATTGCTGTATATTTTGCATTCTGTTCAAATATTTGTCAAATTTTGATTAATTAGTTTTATTATAGTAACTTTTGGGTTATAAGTTTCTGCCAAGTACTATAAAAAGACTAAATAAATAAAATTTGTCACAGAAAATATTTATAAAATTAAGCTGAATACTGTTATAATGTTGTAAACCTGTTATTATTTAGCATATTGAGATAAGGTATTTATTTATATTCAAGTTTGTTTAGAATGATTTTTCGGTAATTGCAGCTTCTTCTTTTCACTAACTACATGTATAACTGTCAGTCATGTTTTGTTTCATATTTTTCAGATTGTCCAGATTTGTCTGTGTCAGCAGAGACAAACATTATTTCTACAGACATGTATGAGACAAGCTTTATGTCATATGTGACAATGGGCTGTCAGTCTGGTTCTTCTTTTGTACAAGAAGAATTTAATTCAGAACCTACTATGTTAATTATGTGCGAGAAGGGTGGCAAGTGGAATGTCTCTAGGATTCCTAACTGCAACAGTAAGTGGTGTATTGATTTATAATTAATTTGAAAAGTTTTCCTTTTCTTTAAAAAAGAATTTTGTGATTTTTTTTCTAGATTATAACTTTCTGATGAATGTCACATAATGATATTTAAATTTGATTTTATAACTGTTATATAAAGGTACATAGAATTTTGTGTCATTGACAATTTTCTGATAAATTTTATTAGGTCCCTGCAGTGACACCCTATAGTGATCTAATTAATATGATTATTTTCAACCACTAAAATCTGTTATGAATGTTTTTGAAAGTGTTGCACTACCTTGAAGGTCAATTTCACGAATTGGTTCAACTTTAAAGGTCCATTTACGTGTTCATATATGATTTCATTTAAATCATGATCATTTATTTGATCGTTCTATACCACTATATTTTGTGTCACAAATTGTATTGAAGTCTCCTCCTTAAAAGTGAAGGGAATAAAACTAGTTAAACTTTGCAGACAGTTGTTAAATACTTTGTATGATTATTCTTCACTGCTAGAAGGTTAGGTCTCAGATCCCAACCATTGCAAGTCAATGTCATACAGATTTTAACTTTGCAGACCAAAGATCTGTGTTCACAAGTTTAATTCAACAAAGTACAATCCTTAAAGTATATAATTAGACATTTAATGTAAAGAATTCATATACCTATTCTTTTCTTATTTAATATTACTTTTACAGTTACACTTAGAGCTCCAACCCCAACAAATCTTTAAAAATTTATCATTAGGGGTAAATATTTGAGTTCAAGTATGAAAAGAAATTATTAAATAAAACTTCAAACATGTCAGTTTTTGTTGGTTTGTTGTTTATAAGTAATCTTTCTAATTCTAAGATTGTAATTAAGAATTTGTGATAAATTTGGCAAAAAGCAATATCTTTTTAAGTATTTTTCCTCTTTTTGAAACGAAAATTGACCATTTCTATCACAGAAAATGTATTTTGAGTACAGGTCCATGGCGGGGGTAAGGAAAACACATTTTATCCTCTAGTGACTTCATGTTGAATATCAGTGGACTCTAAAATATGCCTTGAATACATGAAAATGTCAGAATATTTGAAAGAAAAATAAATATATCTAAATGTTTTTGAAGGATGTACATTGTCAAAAATTGGAAACATAACTGTTATAAGAATTAAAAAGGTGAGTGTTGGTTTCATATACATGCATATACTTATTTCAAACACTCATTAATTAGTAACATATTATTTACAAGTACATGTGTTTTACTTTTAATTCTAATCAGAAATGTAAAAGGCTGCAAAAGTATTATTTATCTGTAAAATTGATTGGTTAAATTTCAGTGACTTACTGTCCTATCCCACCACAAGTTTCAAATGGATTTATTGTTAAGTCGTCTGGAGTGATGTATGGTGGGAATGTAACTTACCAGTGCGATGATGGATTTACTATGGCTAACTCCCCAACAATTGAATGTCAGGCTGATGGAACTTGGGAATCCCCTCCAGACTGTAATGGTAAATATATAAAAATTGTTTTTTCCCTAAGAGATATATAATTTGAGGTTGATCACATAAATCAAAGATGTGATACTATTAATATTTTCAGCAAAATCCTGTCTATGTGGAAAATGTTTTTAATTATTTGGCATATTACCCTCCCTTAAATAAAACATATTATGTGGCAGTGGAAAATTCAAGAATTGTTATAAACAGATATGAAAAAATTCATACTAAATTCTGCAAATCTATATTCTATGACTGAAAAGAACTGCTAGTTATATTGCAGCAAATGCAGAATTAGGGTGTACCCCCTATCATCATTTATACAAACTCAAATTTTGATGTACTTTTCCAAATCAACCTAAAAAAATAGTAACCCTCTTGTATTTGAAGCTCTAAAAGTTAACCAGAATTTACATGATGAGGATTTTTTTCTTTTCTTGTATACATTAGCTTATCATGTCTTTAAATAATTTAATTTATATAATTTAGAGAGATCGTGTGAGAAGATTAAATCTCAGTGTAAAAAAAACAATTTGTTGAGGTGGTAAAAAAAAAGTATTCTAAAATGACTGTCAGAAGAGAAAATACAAAATGTACCTTCATTTACTGAAGATTCTAAGTTATTTTTTTATAACCAAATAAAACTAAGCACTGGGTTGGAGAAATATTTGATACTGTTGAGTATAGACAGATTTATCCTTAAATTTTGTACCAGTGATCACTTATTATTGATAGAAACATGCCAGGCCTCTATGTACAGTTTTGGTTCAAGGTGCCATCAGCTCCTAGAGTTAAAATTTTAGGTGCCAATTCCAATTACTGACAAACAGATGGGAAAGTTGGCAAAAATAATACACTTTTTGAAGACATTGTTGTGAAGCCATGTGGTTTAAATCCCTTCTTACATGCGATCAATTTTCTCTTAATATTCAAACGCATCCATGACCAAAGATAAAGGTGGACTAAAATCCAGTTTTCATGGTTTGCCAGAGTTCAAAAATTTAATCACCAATTTGGTGACTTATCATGAATTACAAAGCCAAATGTATTTTTGAGTTACCATGTTTACTAAATTAGGCACCACTTAGAGCCCTGCAGGCCAATATAAAAATATCCCCTGACATTAGAGACTGTACAGTTATTTTAAAATAAATGTTGAAGATGAGTACCACTTCATCTCTTATTGTAAAATAGATAGAAAATAAAGAAGAAACTTTAAAAGAAATCAAGGTCCATTACCCCCAATTTGCAGATATTTTACAAAAAGAAAAGATAATTAGCCTCCTCAATACATCTAACTTAAAAATTTTTGATTGTAGTATATACCTTTATAAAATAATCTTTAGTATTGAGATAGGGTCTATGCCAATCTGAAGGTTTACATATCTTGTGCCATTTAATTATTAACATTGTTGTTTATTTGTTTTTGCTTTGAATCATAAGTTATACGGATGTAATTATTGCAAATAAAGATAAAAAGTAAAGTTATCCAAACCCACGTTTCTATTGTTTTTCCCAACATACACATGCCTTTGAATAGATTTTAACATGTATTCTGATATCCTTTTTAATTAAATGCTAAACAGTAATACTAATACTTACCGAATGGTAAATAGTAGGAAAATTGTAATTTTTCACGTAATAAATACTACTTTATGTCTATTGTTTATGTTGTGGTACGAATAGAAACAATAATGATATTGTAGGTCCCTGCTTGGTGTAATATCTATGCAAAAATGTCACCTGGATCTATATTTTATCAATATTATTTTATCACGTGGGCAAAATATCTAGGATATACTGAAGATCACACATATTTGAATTCAATTTATTTGTCCGTTGAAGAAAAGGGTCAAAAGGACGTCCAAATTTCATGCTTGTCTCGCCTGCAACAAAAAGTTGGGAAGGTGAGATATAGGTACATGTATTACTTATCAGCGTCGGCGTAATGATTTTAAAAAACTTTAATAATATATAATAACATAATACCTACAATAAAGACTTTTGGTCCTAAGATACCTAATCGTATTTATAAAGTTTGTCACAGTATACTCTTTTCGTGACATGGCCACCATGGGCATTTGTTGTTTCTGGTTGGCTGAGTTTTCAAAAATCATATCTTCTAAAACTGCTTGGCCACATAAAACAAAACTTGACAAGAATCATATATGGGAGGTCCTTTATAAAGTTTCCTCATTTCGTCCTGGTCTGACTACAAATATGGCCACCATGGGCATTTCTTGTTTCTAATTGGCTGATATAAAGAAATCTTCTCCTCTGAAATCTCTTAGCCAAGTGGAGCAAAACTTGACAGGAATCTTTGGGAGGTTCTTTACAAAATTTCCTCATTTTGTCCTGATCGGGCAACAAACATTGCCATCATCATGGTCATGGGCAATTCTTGTTTCTCATTGTTTGATTAAAATTTTTTTTTCTCTGGAACTACTGAGCCAAATAGAAGGAAACTTGACAGGAAGCATCTATGTGAGATCGTTTATAAAGTTTCCTCATTTGGTCCCGATTGGACTTAGATATGGCCTCATGGGTTAGATATGGCCTCATGGGTTAGATATGGCCACATGGGCAGTTCTTTTATTTCTGAATATCTGATATAAAACAATCTTCTTCTTTGAAGTCGCTGGGTCAAATGAATTGAAACTTGACAGAAAGCATCTGTGGGAGGTTCTTTACACCAAATTTCCTCATTTCGTCCAGATCGGGCAACAAACTTGGCCATCATGGAAAATTCTTGTTTATCATTAGTTGATTAAATAAATTGGCCAATTGGGACCAAACTTTGGTGGAATGGTCCTTGGATGACCCCCTTACAAAATTGTGTCAGGCATCTAACCTGACTTCCAACCAACATGGCGGCTGATACTAAAAATAGAATAAAAATGGGGGAGGAATTTAAAAAATCTTCTATGTAACTACATGGCCAATTTGTTTTTGTCTGAAAGGACTCAGCCAATTGGAACAAGACTTGGCAGCCATGGTTATTAGATTGTCCTCTTTCCGAATTATGCCCAATTATACAGTCGTTTGTTTCTTTGGTGCCTTTATGGCAGTTGATAGGCAAAGTGAATCCAGGTGAATGATACAGGCTCCAGGAGGCCTTTAGTTGTTGAGCCTGCGACTTAAGTTGCAGAAAGCTCGACATAGGGATAGTGATCTGGCGGCGGCGCCGTTAACTAACTTCTTAAAAGCTTTATATTTTAGATGGAAGACCTGGAGGCTTTATACTTTGTATATAGATGCCTTATGTTACGAAGTTTCCATCTGTCATATGTACATTGTCCTTGACCTCATTTTCATGGTTCAGTGACTACTTGAAAAAAAAGTTAAGATTTTTTTTAATGTTAATTTCTCTCTTATTATGAGCAATAGGATAACTATATTTGGTATGTGCGTACCTTACAAGGTCCTCATCCCCGTCAGACAGTTTTCAATTGACCTTGGCCCCATTTCAAGGATCAGTGAACAAGGTTAAGTTTTGGTGGTCAAGTCCATATCTCAGATACTATAACCAATAGGTCTAGTATATTTGGTGTATGGAAGGATTGTAAGGTGTACATGTCCAACTGGCAGGTATCATCTGACCTTGACCTCATTTTCATGGTTCATTGGTTATAGTTAAGTTTTTGTGTTTTGGTCTGTTTTTCAAATACTGTATGCAATAGGTCTACTATATTTGATTGATAATAATAACTTTCTTTTTCAGTATTTTCAATATTTTCATAACTCACTACAGCACCTTCAAAAGCCTGTGTTTAAATATTCTTCTTGTATTAAAATATAACAATCATACTATCATTGTTCACTGCCATCTTTAGTTACAATAATCAATATCAATGGTATATCACTATTAAAGTTATTTCACTCTTAACCACCGTTTATCCTGCATATCTTCATATAGCGAATACTAACCTATACAATTAGTAGTATGAAGACACTATTATAGTTGTCTTCAGCAGGCCTGGCAGCAGCTTTAGCATTCATACAGGCATCAGCAGCATTGACATTAGCTCATTATTTACAGCTTAAAATTTATAATGTATGTCTGATATCATTTACTTTCATTGGAAATACAGGACAGGCGAAACATTTTTGTGTGTCCACTCTTGTTTTACCCTTTCTGACAAATGATGGCTATTCTGGTACCATATGAATTTGGGTCACAAATGTTACTGATTTTGGAGCCATAATGTTTATCTTGCAATAGAGACTAAAAAATTGTTTCCAAATATCAGTGGAGAAGATTAGGAGTATACAGCTATGGTCCTTAGAAATTGGCAGGTTTTCAGAGGTGCCGGGTTTGAGAGGTTCCAGAATAAATCATATTTGTACTGAAATCCGAAAGGAAGTAAATAAATTGAAACATCGAAAGGCATGAAAATTGCATATATACTATACTACATGTGTACATCTGTAACTAAATCTTAGTATTTAGCCTTTATCGCCATGTGGTATAAACTTTCCTTGAAATATCTTCTCTGAAACACTAGGCCAATTCAGTTGGGAACAAACTTTGTTGGAACGGCCCTCTCCCAAAACGGGAGATGAATTTCAAAAATCTTCTTCTATGAAACTACATGACCTGAAGAACCAAACTTGGCAGCAATGGTCCTAACTTAAAGGTGGTTCTCTTTCAGAATTATGTCTGATGACTGGAACTGTTAACCCAGACAGTGGCCACAGCTGACCTTATTAAGTCTCCCAAACGAAGTTTGGAGACTTATTGTTTTTACTCCGTTTCTTATTATGTCTCCCAAACAAAGTTTTGGGAGACATATTGTTTTTGTCCGGTTTCTTATTATGTCCCCGACCACGAAGTGTCGTCGGGGACATATTGTTTTTACTCCGTTTCTTATTATGTCCCCGACCACGAAGTGTCGTCGGGGACATATTGTTTTTACTCCGTTTCTTATTATGTCTCCCAAACAAAGTTTTGGGAGACATATTGTTTTTGTCCGGTTTCTTATTATTATTCTTCTTCTTCTTCTTCTTCTTTCCTTTTTCTTTCCGTTCAATGTTGTCCGCGACGTTTCTCAAAGATGCAATGTCCAATCAATATGAAACTTTGGGAATATGTTAAGGGTGACCTGAAGTTTTGCAAACGACTTTTAAAATTTTCAAAATGGCCGCCGTTTCCGTGGAAACAGAAAAAGGTCATTATATAGGAGACATTGCTTTATGTCAGTAACCTAGGTGGGTAGGATTCTGAAATTTTGTAGGTGAATAGAGCAAAAGGTGCTCTTTAATTATACGAAAAAAAAATTTGAAGCGATATTTACGGTTTCCGCGTTATTTACGAAAATGTGATTTTTCGGGCCCAAAATTCGAAATTCTTTCGAAGTGCTTCGATTTCAATGAAAATTGATATTTAGGGGTTTTAAATGATGGCGATTGCAAAGGGCTTAAAAAAAATCAAAATGGCCGCTGTTTCCATGGAAACAGCAAAAGGTCATTATATAGGACATTGCGATATCTCTGTAACCTAGGTGGGTAGGATTCTGAAATTTTGTAGGTGAATAGAGCAAAAGGGAATTTAGGGGGTTACTGATAAGCTCTAGATAGTGGCAATGGGGGTTTGGGAGACATCTTGTGACTCGCTTGCGATCACAATCATACCTAGTTTTTCTTATTATGTCTCCCAAACAAAGTTTTGGGAGACATATTGTTTTTGTCCGGTTTCTTATTATTATTCTTCTTCTTCTTCTTCTTCTTCTTCTTCTTCTTCTTCTTTCCTTTTTCTTTCCGTTCAATGTTGTCCGCGACGTTTCTCAAAGATGCAATGTCCAATCAATATGAAACTTTGGGAATATGTTAAGGGTGACCTGAAGTTTTGCAAACGACTTTTAAAATTTTCAAAATGGCCGCCGTTTCCGTGGAAACAGAAAAAGGTCATTATATAGGAGACATTGCTTTATGTCAGTAACCTAGGTGGGTAGGATTCTGAAATTTTGTAGGTGAATAGAGCAAAAGGTGCTCTTTAATTATACGAAAAAAAAATTTGAAGCGATATTTACGGTTTTCGTGTTATTTACGAAAATGTGATTTTTCGGGCCCAAAATTCGAAATTCTTTCGAAGTGCTTCGATTTCAATGAAAATTGATATTTAGGGGTTTTAAATGATGGCGATTGCAAAGGGCTTAAAAAAAATCAAAATGGCCGCTGTTTCCATGGAAACAGGAAAAGGTCATTATATAGGACATTGCGATATCTCTGTAACCTAGGTGGGTAGGATTCTGAAATTTTGTAGGTGAATAGAGCAAAAGGGAATTTAGGGGGTTACTGATAAGCTCTAGATAGTGGCAATGGGGGTTTGGGAGACATCTTGTGACTCGCTTGCGATCACAATCATACCTAGTTATTATACTTTTTTCTTTTTCTTCCGTTAACCTGATGCACGAACTTGTCCGGCTATCTCCTCGGAAATGGATGGACCGATCAATATGAAACTTGGAGGGGTGATAGGTCCCAAGGTCCTACAGTGTTTTTTGCGGTTTATAATTTCAAAATGGCCGCCATTTCCAAGATGGCCGCCAAAAATGGCGAAAAATGTAAACATTGTCCAATTTCAACGAAACTTGGTATACAGGGTATAACGGTGATGGCGACTGATGGCGCATTGTCGGAATTTCTGTAATGGCCGCCATTTTCAAGATGGCCGCCGAAAATCGCGAAAAATGTAAACATTGTCCAATTTCAATGAAACTTGGTATACAGGGTATAAGGGTGATGGCAACTGACGGCGCATTGTCGGAAGTTTTGTAATGGCCGCCATTTTCAAGATGGCGGCCGAAAATGGCGAAAAATGTAAACATTGTCCGATTTCAACGAATCTTGGTATACAGGGTATATAGGTGATGGGGACTGACGGCGCATTGTCGGAATTTTTGTAATGGCCGCCATTTTCAAGATGGCCCCCGAAAATGGTGAAAAATGTAAACATTGTCCGATTTCAATGAAACTTGGTATACAGGGTATAAGGGTGATGGCGACTGACGGCGCATTGTCGGAATTTTTGTAATGGCCGCCATTTTCAAGATGGCCGCCAAATGGTGAAAAATGTAAACATTGTCTGATTTCAACGAAACTTGGTATACAGGGTATATGGGTGATGGCGACTCACGGCGCATTTTCGGAATTTCCGTAATGGCCTCCATTTTTAAGATGGCTGCTGAAAATGGCAAAAAATATAAAGTCTGATTTTAACGAAACTTGGTATACAGTGTATATCGGTGATGGCGACTCACGGCGCATTTTCATAATTTCTGTAATGGCCGCCATTAGTGAATTTGCAATTTTATATCATTCAATTGTGCATGCCATTCCATGTTAAATGCTATTTTTTTTAAGGATTTTTTGTAACCCTTTTTACATATTCATACCATATCTATAGCTTCACAAGTGAAATCCTACTGAAGTTGTCGCTCTTTATCAACTTAGTCAAGTAGGGGAGGTATAAAATCTCTTTGATAAGGATGAAAGCTGTCATTTGCTAGTTAAGGCCAGATAAATACAATACATAACTGCAGCCATTTTCAATCAATATTAAGGGTTTCTTCAACTTGTTGAAGAGAACAGGCATAAAATGGGCACGGGAGGGGACATCTCACGTTTCGCGAAACGTAAATTATGTCCCCGACCACGAAGTGTCGTCGGGGACATATTGTTTTTACTCCGTTTCTTATTTTTCTTATTATTATACTTTTTTCTTTTTCTTCCGTCAACCTGATGCACGAACTTGTCCGGCTATCTCCTCGGAAATGGATGGACCGATCAATATGAAACTTGGAGGGGTGATAGGTCCCAAGGTCCTACAGTGTTTTTTGCGGTTTATAATTTCAAAATGGCCGCCATTTCCAAGATGGCCGCCAAAAATGGCGAAAAATGTAAACATTGTCCAATTTCAACGAAACTTGGTATACAGGGTATAACGGTGATGGCGACTGATGGCGCATTGTCGGAATTTCTGTAATGGCCGCCATTTTCAAGATGGCCGCCGAAAATCGCGAAAAATGTAAACATTGTCCAATTTCAATGAAACTTGGTATACAGGGTATAAGGGTGATGGCAACTGACGGCGCATTGTCGGAAGTTTTGTAATGGCCGCCATTTTCAAGATGGCGGCCGAAAATGGCGAAAAATGTAAACATTGTCCGATTTCAACGAATCTTGGTATACAGGGTATATAGGTGATGGGGACTGACGGCGCATTGTCGGAATTTTTGTAATGGCCGCCATTTTCAAGATGGCCCCCGAAAATGGTGAAAAATGTAAACATTGTCCGATTTCAATGAAACTTGGTATACAGGGTATAAGGGTGATGGCGACTGACGGCGCATTGTCGGAATTTTTGTAATGGCCGCCATTTTCAAGATGGCCGCCAAATGGTGAAAAATGTAAACATTGTCTGATTTCAACGAAACTTGGTATACAGGGTATATGGGTGATGGCGACTCACGGCGCATTTTCGGAATTTCCGTAATGGCCTCCATTTTTAAGATGGCTGCTGAAAATGGCAAAAAATATAAAGTCTGATTTTAACGAAACTTGGTATACAGTGTATATCGGTGATGGCGACTCACGGCGCATTTTCATAATTTCTGTAATGGCCGCCATTAGTGAATTTGCAATTTTATATCATTCAATTGTGCATGCCATTCCATGTTAAATGCTATTTTTTTTAAGGATTTTTTGTAACCCTTTTTACATATTCATACCATATCTATAGCTTCACAAGTGAAATCCTACTGAAGTTGTCGCTCTTTATCAACTTAGTCAAGTAGGGGAGGTATAAAATCTCTTTGATAAGGATGAAAGCTGTCATTTGCTAGTTAAGGCCAGATAAATACAATACATAACTGCAGCCATTTTCAATCAATATTAAGGGTTTCTTCAACTTGTTGAAGAGAACAGGCATAAAATGGGCACGGGAGGGGACATCTCACGTTTCGCGAAACGTAAATTTTAATTATTATTATGTCTCCCAAACAAAGTTTTGGGAGACATATTGTTTTTGTCCGGTTTCTTATTATTATGTCGCCCCGAACGTAGTATCGGGACGATATATTGTTATTCTTCCGTTTCTTTGTTATTATTCTTTCTTTCCAATGATTTTTGTCCGGCTTAGTTCTCGGAGATGCCTGGATAGAATTGAATGAAACTTGGCAGAAAGTTAGATCACTATGTGAAGGTGTGCAATCAAAACTTTTTTTTTCAAAATGGCCGCCATTTTCAAGATGGCTGCCAGGGGCGACATCTGCTATTGCTCGCAATTGCAATTCTAGTTATTCTTCTTCTTCTTCTTCTTCTTCTTTCCTTTTTCTTTCCGTTCAATGTTGTCCGCGACGTTTCTCAAAGATGCAATGTCCAATCAATATGAAACTTTGGGAATATGTTAAGGGTGACCTGAAGTTTTGCAAACGACTTTTAAAATTTTCAAAATGGCCGCCGTTTCAAAGGTCATTATATAGGACATTGCAATAATTTGAATTTAGGGGGTTTCTGATAAGCTCTAGATAGTGGCAATGGGGGTTTGTTTGGGAGACATCTTGTGACTCGCTGGCGATCACAATCATACCTAGTTATTATTATGTCTCCCAAACAAAGTTTTGGGAGACATATTGTTTTTGTCCGGTTTCTTATTATTATTCTTCTTCTTCTTCTTCTTCTTCTTTCCTTTTTCTTTCCGTTCAATGTTGTCCGCGACGTTTCTCAAAGATGCAATGTCCAATCAATATGAAACTTTGGGAATATGTTAAGGGTGACCTGAAGTTTTGCAAACGACTTTTAAAATTTTCAAAATGGCCGCCGTTTCAAAGGTCATTATATAGGACATTGCAATAATTTGAATTTAGGGGGTTTCTGATAAGCTCTAGATAGTGGCAATGGGGGTTTGTTTGGGAGACATCTTGTGACTCGCTGGCGATCACAATCATACCTAGTTATGTCCCCGACCACGAAGTGTCGTCGGGGACATATTGTTTTTACTCCGTTTCTTATTTTTCTTATTATTATACTTTTTTCTTTTTCTTCCGTCAACCTGATGCACGAACTTGTCCGGCTATCTCCTCGGAAATGGATGGACCGATCAATATGAAACTTGGAGGGGTGATAGGTCCCAAGGTCCTACAGTGTTTTTTGCGGTTTATAATTTCAAAATGGCCGCCATTTCCAAGATGGCCGCCAAAAATGGCGAAAAATGTAAACATTGTCCAATTTCAACGAAACTTGGTATACAGGGTATAACGGTGATGGCGACTGATGGCGCATTGTCGGAATTTCTGTAATGGCCGCCATTTTCAAGATGGCCGCCGAAAATCGCGAAAAATGTAAACATTGTCCAATTTCAATGAAACTTGGTATACAGGGTATAAGGGTGATGGCAACTGACGGCGCATTGTCGGAAGTTTTGTAATGGCCGCCATTTTCAAGATGGCGGCCGAAAATGGCGAAAAATGTAAACATTGTCCGATTTCAACGAATCTTGGTATACAGGGTATATAGGTGATGGGGACTGACGGCGCATTGTCGGAATTTTTGTAATCACTTTCATTATAATTAGAGATTTATAGGCATGGCTGTAGGGGAGGTATAAAATCTCTTTGATAAGGATGAAAGCTGTCATTTGCTAGTTAAGGCCAGATAAATACAATACATAACTGCAGCCATTTTCAATCAATATTAAGGGTTTCTTCAACTTGTTGAAGAGAACAGGCATAAAATGGGCACGGGAGGGGACATCTCACGTTTCGCGAAACGTAAATTTTAATTATTATTATGTCTCCCAAACAAAGTTTTGGGAGACATATTGTTTTTGTCCGGTTTCTTATTATGTCGCCCCGAACGTAGTCACGGGACGACATATTGTTATTCTTCCGTTTCTTTGTTATTATTATGTCGCCCCGAACGTAGTCACGGGACGACATATTGTTATTCTTCCGTTTCTTTGTTATTATTATTATGTCGCCCCGAACGTAGTCACGGGACGACATATTGTTATTCTTCCGTTTCTTTGTTATTATTATTATGTCGCCCCGAACGTAGTCACGGGACGACATATTGTTATTCTTCCGTTTCTTTGTTATTATTATTATGTCGCCCCGAACGTAGTCACGGGACGACATATTGTTATTCTTCCGTTTCTTTGTTATTATTATTATGTCGCCCCGAACGTAGTCACGGGACGACATATTGTTATTCTTCCGTTTCTTTGTTATTATTATGTCGCCCCGAACGTAGTCACGGGACGACATATTGTTATTCTTCCGTTTCTTTGTTATTATTATTCTTTCTTTCTTTCTTTCTTTCTTTCTTTCCAATGATTTTTGTCCGGCTTAGTTCTCTGAGATGCCTGGATAGAATTGAATGAAACTTGGCAGAAAGTAAGATCACTATGTGAAGGTGTGCAATCAATACTTTTTTTCCCCAAATGGCCGCCATTTTCAAGATGGCCGCCATTCAAAGATCGGTACCCTCCGAAAATTTAAAACGTTTATATCTCAAAAACTGTACCATAGAATTTCATTAAACTTCGTATGTTTGTAAAGTACAATTAGAAGAACAAACTCATGAAAAAAAATGGCGATCGGTTGGAGACGTTTGGCGGCCATTTTGAAAAATGATGTTAAAATGGCGAAAAACTTAACATCGATAGAATTGAATGAAACTTGGCAGAAAGTAAGATCACTATGTGAAGGTGTGCAATCAGTACTTTTTTTTCAAAATGGCCGCCATTTTCAAGATGGCTGCCAGGGGCGACATCTGCTATTGCTCGCAATTGCAATTCTAGTTATTATGTCGCCCCGAACGTAGTCACGGGACGACATATTGTTATTCTTCCGTTTCTTTGTTATTATTATTCTTTCTTTCTTTCTTTCTTTCTTTCTTTCCAATGATTTTTGTCCGGCTTAGTTCTCGGAGATGCCTGGATAGAATTGAATGAAACTTGGCAGAAAGTAAGATCACTATGTGAAGGTGTGCAATCAATACTTTTTTTCCCCAAATGGCCGCCATTTTCAAGATGGCCGCCATTCAAAGATCGGTACCCTCCGAAAATTTAAAACGTTTATATCTCAAAAACTGTACCATAGAATTTCATTAAACTTCGTATGTTTGTAAAGTACAATTAGAAGAACAAACTCATGAAAAAAAATGGCGATCGGTTGGAGACGTTTGGCGGCCATTTTGAAAAATGATGTTAAAATGGCGAAAAACTTAACATCGATAGAATTGAATGAAACTTGGCAGAAAGTAAGATCACTATGTGAAGGTGTGCAATCAGTACTTTTTTTTCAAAATGGCCGCCATTTTCAAGATGGCTGCCAGGGGCGACATCTGCTATTGCTCGCAATTGCAATTCTAGTTATGTCGCCCCGAACGTAGTCACGGGACGACATATTGTTATTCTTCCGTTTCTTTGTTATTATTATTATGTCGCCCCGAACGTAGTCACGGGACGACATATTGTTATTCTTCCGTTTCTTTGTTATTATTATGTCGCCCCGAACGTAGTCACGGGACGACATATTGTTATTCTTCCGTTTCTTTGTTATTATTATTATTATTATTATTATTATTATTATTCTTTCTTTCCAATGATTTTTGTCCGGCTTAGTTCTCGGAGATGCCTGGATAGAATTGAATGAAACTTGGCAGAAAGTAAGATCACTATGTGAAGGTGTGCAATCAATACTTTTTTTTTCGAAATGGCCGCCATTTTCAAGATGGCCGCCATTCAAAGATCGGTACCCTCCGAAAATTTTAAACGTTTATATCTCAAAAACTGTACCATAGAATTTCATTAAACTTCGTATGTTTGTAAAGTACAATTAGAAGAACAAACTGATGAAAAAAAATGGCGATCGGTTGGAGACGTTTGGCGGCCATTTTGAAAAATGATGTTAAAATGGCGAAAAACTTAACATGGATAGAATTGAATGAAACTTGGCAGAAAGTAAGATCACTATGTGAAGGTGTGCAATCAATACTTTTTTTTTCGAAATGGCCGCCATTTTCTAGATGGCTGCCAGGGGCGACATCTGCTATTGCTCGCAATTGCAATTCTAGTTATTATTATTATTCTTTCTTTCTTTCTTTCTTTCTTTCCAATGATTTTTGTCCGGCTTAGTTCTCGGAGATGCCTGGATAGAATTGAATGAAACTTGGCAGAAAGTAAGATCACTATGTGAAGGTGTGCAATCAATACTTTTTTTTTCGAAATGGCCGCCATTTTCAAGATGGCCGCCATTCAAAGATCGGTACCCTCCGAAAATTTAAAACGTTCATATCTCAAAAACTGTACCATAGAATTTCATTAAACTTCGTATGTTTGTAAAGTACAATTAGAAGAACAAACTCATGAAAAAAAATGGCGATCGGTTGGAGACGTTTGGCGGCCATTTTGAAAAATGATGTTAAAATGGCGAAAAACTTAACATGGATAGAATTGAATGAAACTTGGCAGAAAGTAAGATCACTATGTGAAGGTGTGCAATCAATACTTTTTTTTCGAAATGGCCGCCATTTTCAAGATGGCTGCCAGGGGCGACATCTGCTATTGCTCGCAATTGCAATTCTAGTTATTATTATTCTTTCTTTCTTTCTTTCCAATGATTTTTGTCCGGCTTAGTTCTCGGAGATGCCTGGATAGAATTGAATGAAACTTGGCAGAAAGTAAGATCACTATGTGAAGATGTGCAATCAATACTTTTTTTTTCGAAATGGCCGCCATTTTCAAGATGGCCGCCATTCAAAGATCGGTACCCTCCGAAAATTTAAAACGTTTATATCTCAAAAACTGTACCATAGAATTTCATTAAACTTCGTATGTTTGTAAAGTACAATTAGAAGAACAAACTGATGAAAAAAAATGGCGATCGGTTGGAGACGTTTGGCGGCCATTTTGAAAAATGATGTTAAAATGGCGAAAAACTTAACATGGATAGAATTGAATGAAACTTGGCAGAAAGTAAGATCACTATGTGAAGGTGTGCAATCAATACTTTTTTTTTCGAAATGGCCGCCATTTTCAAGATGGCTGCCAGGGGCGACATCTGCTATTGCTCGCAATTGCAATTCTAGTTATTATGTCGCCCCGAACGTAGTATCGGGACGATATATTGTTATTCTTCCGTTTCTTTGTTATTATTCTTTCTTTCCAATGATTTTTGTCCGGCTTAGTTCTCGGAGATGCCTGGATAGAATTGAATGAAACTTGGCAGAAAGTAAGATCACTATGTGAAGGTGTGCAATCAGTACTTTTTTTTTCAAAATGGCCGCCATTTTCAAGATGGCCGCCATTCATAGATCGGTAATTTAACACGTTTATATCTCAAAAACTGTACCATAGAATTTCATTAAACTTCGAATGTTTGTAAAGTACAATTAGAAGAACAAACTGATGAAAAAAAATGGCGATCGGTTGGAGACGTTTGGCGGCCATTTTGAAAAATGATGTTAAAATGGCGAAAAACTTAACATGGATAGAATTGAATGAAACTTGGCAGAAAGTAAGATCACTATGTGAAGGTGTGCAATCAATACTTTTTTTTTCGAAATGGCCGCCATTTTCTAGATGGCTGCCAGGGGCGACATCTGCTATTGCTCGCAATTGCAATTCTAGTTATGTCTCCCAAACAAAGTTTTGGGAGACATATTGTTTTTGTCCGGTTTCTTATTATTATTCTTCTTCTTCTTCTTCTTCTTTCCTTTTTCTTTCCGTTCAATGTTGTCCGCGACGTTTCTCAAAGATGCAATGTCCAATCAATATGAAACTTTGGGAATATGTTAAGGGTGACCTGAAGTTTTGCAAACGACTTTTAAAATTTTCAAAATGGCCGCCGTTTCCGTGGAAACAGAAAAAGGTCATTATATAGGAGACATTGCTTTATGTCAGTAACCTAGGTGGGTAGGATTCTGAAATTTTGTAGGTGAATAGAGCAAAAGGTGCTCTTTAATTATACGAAAAAAAAATTTGAAGCGATATTTACGGTTTCCGCGTTATTTACGAAAATGTGATTTTTCGGGCCCAAAATTCGAAATTCTTTCGAAGTGCTTCGATTTCAATGAAAATTGATATTTAGGGGTTTTAAATGATGGCGATTGCAAAGGGCTTAAAAAAAATCAAAATGGCCGCTGTTTCCATGGAAACAGCAAAAGGTCATTATATAGGACATTGCGATATCTCTGTAACCTAGGTGGGTAGGATTCTGAAATTTTGTAGGTGAATAGAGCAAAAGGGAATTTAGGGGGTTACTGATAAGCTCTAGATAGTGGCAATGGGGGTTTGGGAGACATCTTGTGACTCGCTTGCGATCACAATCATACCTAGTTTTTCTTATTATGTCTCCCAAACAAAGTTTTGGGAGACATATTGTTTTTGTCCGGTTTCTTATTATTATTCTTCTTCTTCTTCTTCTTCTTCTTCTTCTTCTTCTTCTTCTTTCCTTTTTCTTTCCGTTCAATGTTGTCCGCGACGTTTCTCAAAGATGCAATGTCCAATCAATATGAAACTTTGGGAATATGTTAAGGGTGACCTGAAGTTTTGCAAACGACTTTTAAAATTTTCAAAATGGCCGCCGTTTCCGTGGAAACAGAAAAAGGTCATTATATAGGAGACATTGCTTTATGTCAGTAACCTAGGTGGGTAGGATTCTGAAATTTTGTAGGTGAATAGAGCAAAAGGTGCTCTTTAATTATACGAAAAAAAAATTTGAAGCGATATTTACGGTTTTCGTGTTATTTACGAAAATGTGATTTTTCGGGCCCAAAATTCGAAATTCTTTCGAAGTGCTTCGATTTCAATGAAAATTGATATTTAGGGGTTTTAAATGATGGCGATTGCAAAGGGCTTAAAAAAAATCAAAATGGCCGCTGTTTCCATGGAAACAGGAAAAGGTCATTATATAGGACATTGCGATATCTCTGTAACCTAGGTGGGTAGGATTCTGAAATTTTGTAGGTGAATAGAGCAAAAGGGAATTTAGGGGGTTACTGATAAGCTCTAGATAGTGGCAATGGGGGTTTGGGAGACATCTTGTGACTCGCTTGCGATCACAATCATACCTAGTTATTATTATTCTTTCTTTCTTTCTTTCTTTCCAATGATTTTTGTCCGGCTTAGTTCTCGGAGATGCCTGGATAGAATTGAATGAAACTTGGCAGAAAGTAAGATCACTATGTGAAGATGTGCAATCAATACTTTTTTTTTCGAAATGGCCGCCATTTTCAAGATGGCCGCCATTCAAAGATCGGTACCCTCCGAAAATTTAAAACGTTTATATCTCAAAAACTGTACCATAGAATTTCATTAAACTTCGTATGTTTGTAAAGTACAATTAGAAGAACAAACTGATGAAAAAAAATGGCGATCGGTTGGAGACGTTTGGCGGCCATTTTGAAAAATGATGTTAAAATGGCGAAAAACTTAACATGGATAGAATTGAATGAAACTTGGCAGAAAGTAAGATCACTATGTGAAGGTGTGCAATCAGTACTTTTTTTTTCAAAATGGCCGCCATTTTCAAGATGGCCGCCATTCATAGATCGGTAATTTAACACGTTTATATCTCAAAAACTGTACCATAGAATTTCATTAAACTTCGTATGTTTGTAAAGTACAATTAGAAGAACAAACTGATGAAAAAAAATGGCGATCGGTTGGAGACGTTTGGCGGCCATTTTGAAAAATGATGTTAAAATGGCGAAAAACTTAACATGGATAGAATTGAATGAAACTTGGCAGAAAGTAAGATCACTATGTGAAGGTGTGCAATCAATACTTTTTTTTTCGAAATGGCCGCCATTTTCTAGATGGCTGCCAGGGGCGACATCTGCTATTGCTCGCAATTGCAATTCTAGTTATTATTATTCTTTCTTTCTTTCTTTCCAATGATTTTTGTCCGGCTTAGTTCTCGGAGATGCCTGGATAGAATTGAATGAAACTTGGCAGAAAGTAAGATCACTATGTGAAGATGTGCAATCAATACTTTTTTTTTCGAAATGGCCGCCATTTTCAAGATGGCCGCCATTCAAAGATCGGTACCCTCCGAAAATTTAAAACGTTTATATCTCAAAAACTGTACCATAGAATTTCATTAAACTTCGTAGGTTTGTAAAGTACAATTAGAAGAACAAACTGATGAAAAAAAATGGCGATCGGTTGGAGACGTTTGGCGGCCATTTTGAAAAATGATGTTAAAATGGCGAAAAACTTAACATGGATAGAATTGAATGAAACTTGGCAGAAAGTAAGATCACTATGTGAAGGTGTGCAATCAATACTTTTTTTTTCGAAATGGCCGCCATTTTCTAGATGGCTGCCAGGGGCGACATCTGCTATTGCTCGCAATTGCAATTCTAGTTATGTCGCCCCGAACGTAGTCACGGGACGACATATTGTTATTCTTCCGTTTCTTTGTTATTATTATTATTATTATTCTTTCTTTCTTTCTTTCTTTCTTTCTTTCTTTCCAATGATTTTTGTCCGGCTTAGTTCTCGGAGATGCCTGGATAGAATTGAATGAAACTTGGCAGAAAGTAAGATCACTATGTGAAGATGTGCAATCAATACTTTTTTTTTCGAAATGGCCGCCATTTTCAAGATGGCCGCCATTCAAAGATCGGTACCCTCCGAAAATTTAAAACGTTTATATCTCAAAAACTGTACCATAGAATTTCATTAAACTTCGTAGGTTTGTAAAGTACAATTAGAAGAACAAACTGATGAAAAAAAATGGTGATCGGTTGGAGACGTTTGACGGCCATTTTGAAAAATGATGTTAAAATGGCGAAAAACTTAACATGGATAGAATTGAATGAAACTTGGCAGAAAGTAAGATCACTATGTGAAGGTGTGCAATCAATACTTTTTTTTTCAAAATGGCCGCCATTTTCAAGATGGCTGCCAGGGGCGACATCTGCTATTGCTCGCAATTGCAATTCTAGTTATGTCGCCCCGAACGTAGTCACGGGACGACATATTGTTATTCTTCCGTTTCTTTGTTATTATTATTCTTTCTTTCTTTCTTTCTTTCTTTCTTTCCAATGATTTTTGTCCGGCTTAGTTCTCGGAGATGCCTGGATAGAATTGAATGAAACTTGGCAGAAAGTAAGATCACTATGTGAAGGTGTGCAATCAATACTTTTTTTTCCCAAATGGCCGCCATTTTCAAGATGGCCGCCATTCAAAGATCGGTACCCTCCGAAAATTTAAAACGTTTATATCTCAAAAACTGTACCATAGAATTTCATTAAACTTCGTATGTTTGTAAAGTACAATTAGAAGAACAAACTCATGAAAAAAAATGGCGATCGGTTGGAGACGTTTGGCGGCCATTTTGAAAAATGATGTTAAAATGGCGAAAAACTTAACATCGATAGAATTGAATGAAACTTGGCAGAAAGTAAGATCACTATGTGAAGGTGTGCAATCAGTACTTTTTTTTTCAAAATGGCCGCCATTTTCAAGATGGCTGCCAGGGGCGACATCTGCTATTGCTCGCAATTGCAATTCTAGTTATGTCGCCCCGAACGTAGTCACGGGACGACATATTGTTATTCTTCCGTTTCTTTGTTATTATTATTCTTTCTTTCTTTCTTTCTTTCTTTCTTTCCAATGATTTTTGTCCGGCTTAGTTCTCGGAGATGCCTGGATAGAATTGAATGAAACTTGGCAGAAAGTAAGATCACTATGTGAAGGTGTGCAATCAATACTTTTTTTTCCCAAATGGCCGCCATTTTCAAGATGGCCGCCATTCAAAGATCGGTACCCTCCGAAAATTTAAAACGTTTATATCTCAAAAACTGTACCATAGAATTTCATTAAACTTCGTATGTTTGTAAAGTACAATTAGAAGAACAAACTCATGAAAAAAAATGGCGATCGGTTGGAGACGTTTGGCGGCCATTTTGAAAAATGATGTTAAAATGGCGAAAAACTTAACATCGATAGAATTGAATGAAACTTGGCAGAAAGTAAGATCACTATGTGAAGGTGTGCAATCAGTACTTTTTTTTTCAAAATGGCCGCCATTTTCAAGATGGCTGCCAGGGGCGACATCTGCTATTGCTCGCAATTGCAATTCTAGTTATGTCGCCCCGAACGTAGTCACGGGACGACATATTGTTATTCTTCCGTTTCTTTGTTATTATTATTATTCTTTCTTTCTTTCTTTCTTTCCAATGATTTTTGTCCGGCTTAGTTCTCGGAGATGCCTGGATAGAATTGAATGAAACTTGGCAGAAAGTAAGATCACTATGTGAAGATGTGCAATCAATACTTTTTTTTTCGAAATGGCCGCCATTTTCAAGATGGCCGCCATTCAAAGATCGGTACCCTCCGAAAATTTAAAACGTTTATATCTCAAAAACTGTACCATAGAATTTCATTAAACTTCGTAGGTTTGTAAAGTACAATTAGAAGAACAAACTGATGAAAAAAAATGGCGATCGGTTGGAGACGTTTGGCGGCCATTTTGAAAAATGATGTTAAAATGGCGAAAAACTTAACATGGATAGAATTGAATGAAACTTGGCAGAAAGTAAGATCACTATGTGAAGGTGTGCAATCAATACTTTTTTTTCGAAATGGCCGCCATTTTCAAGATGGCTGCCAGGGGCGACATCTGCTATTGCTCGCAATTGCAATTCTAGTTATTATTATTATTCTTTCTTTCTTTCTTTCTTTCTTTCTTTCTTTCCAATGATTTTTGTCCGGCTTAGTTCTCGGAGATGCCTGGATAGAATTGAATGAAACTTGGCAGAAAGTAAGATCACTATGTGAAGATGTGCAATCAATACTTTTTTTTCGAAATGGCCGCCATTTTCAAGATGGCTGCCAGGGGCGACATCTGCTATTGCTCGCAATTGCAATTCTAGTTATTATTATTATTCTTTCTTTCTTTCTTTCTTTCTTTCTTTCTTTCCAATGATTTTTGTCCGGCTTAGTTCTCGGAGATGCCTGGATAGAATTGAATGAAACTTGGCAGAAAGTAAGATCACTATGTGAAGGTGTGCAATCAATACTTTTTTTTTCGAAATGGCCGCCATTTTCAAGATGGCTGCCAGGGGCGACATCTGCTATTGCTCGCAATTGCAATTCTAGTTATTATTATTCTTTCTTTCTTTCTTTCTTTCTTTCCAATGATTTTTGTCCGGCTTAGTTCTCGGAGATGCCTGGATAGAATTGAATGAAACTTGGCAGAAAGTAAGATCACTATGTGAAGGTGTGCAATCAATACTTTTTTTTTCGAAATGGCCGCCATTTTCAAGATGGCCGCCATTCAAAGATCGGTACCCTCCGAAAATTTAAAACGTTCATATCTCAAAAACTGTACCATAGAATTTCATTAAACTTCGTATGTTTGTAAAGTACAATTAGAAGAACAAACTGATGAAAAAAAATGGCGATCGGTTGGAGACGTTTGGCGGCCATTTTGAAAAATGATGTTAAAATGGCGAAAAACTTAACATGGATAGAATTGAATGAAACTTGGCAGAAAGTAAGATCACTATGTGAAGGTGTGCAATCAATACTTTTTTTTCGAAATGGCCGCCATTTTCAAGATGGCTGCCAGGGGCGACATCTGCTATTGCTCGCAATTGCAATTCTAGTTATTATTATTATTCTTTCTTTCTTTCTTTCTTTCTTTCCAATGATTTTTGTCCGGCTTAGTTCTCGGAGATGCCTGGATAGAATTGAATGAAACTTGGCAGAAAGTAAGATCACTATGTGAAGGTGTGCAATCAGTACTTTTTTTTTCAAAATGGCCGCCATTTTCAAGATGGCCGCCATTCAAAGATCGGTACCCTCCGAAAATTTAAAACGTTTATATCTCAAAAACTGTACCATAGAATTTCATTAAACTTCGTATGTTTGTAAAGTACAATTAGAAGAACAAACTCATGAAAAAAAATGGCGATCGGTTGGAGACGTTTGGCGGCCATTTTGAAAAATGATGTTAAAATGGCGAAAAACTTAACATCGATAGAATTGAATGAAACTTGGCAGAAAGTAAGATCACTATGTGAAGGTGTGCAATCAGTACTTTTTTTTTCAAAATGGCCGCCATTTTCAAGATGGCTGCCAGGGGCGACATCTGCTATTGCTCGCAATTGCAATTCTAGTTATTATTATTCTTTCTTTCCAATGATTTTTGTCCGGCTTAGTTCTCGGAGATGCCGTGATAGAATTGAATGAAACTTGGCAGAAAGTTAGATCACTATGTGAAGGTGTGCAATCGAAACTTTTTTTTTTCAAAATGGCCGCCATTTTCAAGATGGCTGCCAGGGGCGACATCTGCTATTGCTCGCAATTGCAATTCTAGTTATTATTATTATTCTTTCTTTCTTTCTTTCTTTCTTTCCAATGATTTTTGTCCGGCTTAGTTCTCGGAGATGCCTGGATAGAATTGAATGAAACTTGGCAGAAAGTAAGATCACTATGTGAAGGTGTGCAATCAATACTTTTTTTTTCGAAATGGCCGCCATTTTCAAGATGGCCGCCATTCAAAGATCGGTACCCTCCGAAAATTTAAAACGTTCATATCTCAAAAACTGTACCATAGAATTTCATTAAACTTCGTATGTTTGTAAAGTACAATTAGAAGAACAAACTCATGAAAAAAAATGGCGATCGGTTGGAGACGTTTGGCGGCCATTTTGAAAAATGATGTTAAAATGGCGAAAAACTTAACATGGATAGAATTGAATGAAACTTGGCAGAAAGTAAGATCACTATGTGAAGGTGTGCAATCAATACTTTTTTTTCGAAATGGCCGCCATTTTCAAGATGGCTGCCAGGGGCGACATCTGCTATTGCTCGCAATTGCAATTCTAGTTATTCTTCTTCTTCTTCTTCTTCTTTCCTTTTTCTTTCCGTTCAATGTTGTCCGCGACGTTTCTCAAAGATGCAATGTCCAATCGATATGAAACTTTGGGAATATGTTAAGGGTGACCTGAAGTTTTGCAAACGACTTTTAAAATTTTCAAAATGGCCGCCGTTTCCGTGGAAACAGAAAAAGGTCATTATATAGGAGACATTGCTTTATGTCAGTAACCTAGGTGGGTAGGATTCTGAAATTTTGTAGGTGAATAGAGCAAAAGGTGCTCTTTAATTATACGAAAAAAAAATTTGAAGCGATATTTACGGTTTTCGCGTTATTTACGAAAATGTGATTTTTCGGGCCCAAAATTCGAAATTCTTTCGAAGTGCTTCGATTTCAATGAAAATTGATATTTAGGGGTTTTAAATGATGGCGATTGCAAAGGGCTTAAAAAAAATCAAAATGGCCGCTGTTTCCATGGAAACAGGAAAAGGTCATTATATAGGACATTGCGATATCTCTGTAACCTAGGTGGGTAGGATTCTGAAATTTTGTAGGTGAATAGAGCAAAAGGGAATTTAGGGGGTTACTGATAAGCTCTAGATAGTGGCAATGGGGGTTTGGGAGACATCTTGTGACTCGCTTGCGATCACAATCATACCTAGTTATTATTATGTCGCCCCGAACGTAGTCACGGGACGACATATTGTTATTCTTCCGTTTCTTTGTTATTATTATTCTTTCTTTCTTTCTTTCCAATGATTTTTGTCCGGCTTAGTTCTCGGAGATGCCTGGATAGAATTGAATGAAACTTGGCAGAAAGTAAGATCACTATGTGAAGGTGTGCAATCAGTACTTTTTTTTTCAAAATGGCCGCCATTTTCAAGATGGCCGCCATTCATAGATCGGTAATTTAACACGTTTATATCTCAAAAACTGTACCATAGAATTTCATTAAACTTCGTATGTTTGTAAAGTACAATTAGAAGAACAAACTGATGAAAAAAAATGGCGATCGGTTGGAGACGTTTGGCGGCCATTTTGAAAAATGATGTTAAAATGGCGAAAAACTTAACATGGATAGAATTGAATGAAACTTGGCAGAAAGTAAGATCACTATGTGAAGGTGTGCAATCAATACTTTTTTTTTCGAAATGGCCGCCATTTTCAAGATGGCTGCCAGGGGCGACATCTGCTATTGCTCGCAATTGCAATTCTAGTTATTATGTCGCCCCGAACGTAGTCACGGGACGACATATTGTTATTCTTCCGTTTCTTTGTTATTATTATTATTATTATTATTATTCTTTCTTTCTTTCTTTCTTTCTTTCCAATGATTTTTGTCCGGCTTAGTTCTCGGAGATGCCTGGATAGAATTGAATGAAACTTGGCAGAAAGTAAGATCACTATGTGAAGGTGTGCAATCAATATTTTTTTTTCCCAAATGGCCGCCATTTTCAAGATGGCCGCCATTCAAAGATCGGTACCCTCCGAAAATTTAAAACGTTTATATCTCAAAAACTGTACCATAGAATTTCATTAAACTTCGTATGTTTGTAAAGTACAATTAGAAGAACAAACTCATGAAAAAAAATGGCGATCGGTTGGAGACGTTTGGCGGCCATTTTGAAAAATGATGTTCAAATGGCGAAAAACTTAACATCGATAGAATTGAATGAAACTTGGCAGAAAGTAAGATCACTATGTGAAGGTGTGCAATCAGTACTTTTTTTTTCAAAATGGCCGCCATTTTCAAGATGGCTGCCAGGGGCGACATCTGCTATTGCTCGCAATTGCAATTCTAGTTATTATTATTCTTTCTTTCTTTCTTTCCAATGATTTTTGTCCGGCTTAGTTCTCGGAGATGCCTGGATAGAATTGAATGAAACTTGGCAGAAAGTAAGATCACTATGTGAAGATGTGCAATCAATACTTTTTTTTTCGAAATGGCTGCCATTTTCAAGATGGCCGCCATTCAAAGATCGGTACCCTCCGAAAATTTAAAACGTTTATATCTCAAAAACTGTACCATAGAATTTCATTAAACTTCGTATGTTTGTAAAGTACAATTAGAAGAACAAACTGATGAAAAAAAATGGCGATCGGTTGGAGACGTTTGGCGGCCATTTTGAAAAATGATGTTAAAATGGCGAAAAACTTAACATGGATAGAATTGAATGAAACTTGGCAGAAAGTAAGATCACTATGTGAAGGTGTGCAATCAATACTTTTTTTTTCGAAATGGCCGCCATTTTCAAGATGGCTGCCAGGGGCGACATCTGCTATTGCTCGCAATTGCAATTCTAGTTATTATTATTATGTCGCCCCGAACGTAGTCACGGGACGACATATTGTTATTCTTCCGTTTCTTTGTTATTATTATTATTATGTCGCCCCGAACGTAGTCACGGGACGACATATTGTTATTCTTCCGTTTCTTTGTTATTATTATTATGTCGCCCCGAACGTAGTCACGGGACGACATATTGTTATTCTTCCGTTTCTTTGTTATTATGTCGCCCCGAACGTAGTCACGGGACGACATATTGTTATTCTTCCGTTTCTTTGTTATTATTATTATTATTATGTCGCCCCGAACGTAGTCACGGGACGACATATTGTTATTCTTCCGTTTCTTTGTTATTATTATTATTCTTTCTTTCTTTCTTTCCAATGATTTTTGTCCGGCTTAGTTCTCGGAGATGCCTGGATAGAATTGAATGAAACTTGGCAGAAAGTAAGATCACTATGTGAAGATGTGCAATCAATACTTTTTTTTTCGAAATGGCCGCCATTTTCAAGATGGCCGCCATTCAAAGATCGGTACCCTCCGAAAATTTAAAACGTTTATATCTCAAAAACTGTACCATAGAATTTCATTAAACTTCGTATGTTTGTAAAGTACAATTAGAAGAACAAACTCATGAAAAAAAATGGCGATCGGTTGGAGACGTTTGGCGGCCATTTTGAAAAATGATGTTAAAATGGCGAAAAACTTAACATCGATAGAATTGAATGAAACTTGGCAGAAAGTAAGATCACTATGTGAAGGTGTGCAATCAGTACTTTTTTTTTCAAAATGGCCGCCATTTTCAAGATGGCTGCCAGGGGCGACATCTGCTATTGCTCGCAATTGCAATTCTAGTTATTATTATTCTTTCTTTCTTTCTTTCCAATGATTTTTGTCCGGCTTAGTTCTCGGAGATGCCTGGATAGAATTGAATGAAACTTGGCAGAAAGTAAGATCACTATGTGAAGATGTGCAATCAATACTTTTTTTTTCGAAATGGCCGCCATTTTCAAGATGGCCGCCATTCAAAGATCGGTACCCTCCGAAAATTTAAAACGTTTATATCTCAAAAACTGTACCATAGAATTTCATTAAACTTCGTATGTTTGTAAAGTACAATTAGAAGAACAAACTGATGAAAAAAAATGGCGATCGGTTGGAGACGTTTGGCGGCCATTTTGAAAAATGATGTTAAAATGGCGAAAAACTTAACATGGATAGAATTGAATGAAACTTGGCAGAAAGTAAGATCACTATGTGAAGGTGTGCAATCAATACTTTTTTTTTCGAAATGGCCGCCATTTTCAAGATGGCTGCCAGGGGCGACATCTGCTATTGCTCGCAATTGCAATTCTAGTTATTATGTCGCCCCGAACGTAGTCACGGGACGACATATTGTTATTCTTCCGTTTCTTTGTTATTATTATTATTATTATTCTTTCTTTCTTTCTTTCTTTCTTTCCAATGATTTTTGTCCGGCTTAGTTCTCGGAGATGCCTGGATAGAATTGAATGAAACTTGGCAGAAAGTAAGATCACTATGTGAAGGTGTGCAATCAATACTTTTTTTTTCGAAATGGCCGCCATTTTCAAGATGGCCGCCATTCAAAGATCGGTACCCTCCGAAAATTTAAAACGTTCATATCTCAAAAACTGTACCATAGAATTTCATTAAACTTCGTATGTTTGTAAAGTACAATTAGAAGAACAAACTCATGAAAAAAAATGGCGATCGGTTGGAGACGTTTGGCGGCCATTTTGAAAAATGATGTTAAAATGGCGAAAAACTTAACATGGATAGAATTGAATGAAACTTGGCAGAAAGTAAGATCACTATGTGAAGGTGTGCAATCAATACTTTTTTTTCGAAATGGCCGCCATTTTCAAGATGGCTGCCAGGGGCGACATCTGCTATTGCTCGCAATTGCAATTCTAGTTATTATTATTCTTTCTTTCTTTCTTTCTTTCTTTCCAATGATTTTTGTCCGGCTTAGTTCTCGGAGATGCCTGGATAGAATTGAATGAAACTTGGCAGAAAGTAAGATCACTATGTGAAGGTGTGCAATCAATACTTTTTTTTTCGAAATGGCCGCCATTTTCAAGATGGCCGCCATTCAAAGATCGGTACCCTCCGAAAATTTAAAACGTTCATATCTCAAAAACTGTACCATAGAATTTCATTAAACTTCGTATGTTTGTAAAGTACAATTAGAAGAACAAACTCATGAAAAAAAATGGCGATCGGTTGGAGACGTTTGGCGGCCATTTTGAAAAATGATGTTAAAATGGCGAAAAACTTAACATGGATAGAATTGAATGAAACTTGGCAGAAAGTAAGATCACTATGTGAAGGTGTGCAATCAATACTTTTTTTTCGAAATGGCCGCCATTTTCAAGATGGCTGCCAGGGGCGACATCTGCTATTGCTCGCAATTGCAATTCTAGTTATTATTATTATGTCGCCCCGAACGTAGTCACGGGACGACATATTGTTATTCTTCCGTTTCTTTGTTATTATTATTATTATTATTCTTTCTTTCTTTCTTTCTTTCTTTCCAATGATTTTTGTCCGGCTTAGTTCTCGGAGATGCCTGGATAGAATTGAATGAAACTTGGCAGAAAGTAAGATCACTATGTGAAGGTGTGCAATCAGTACTTTTTTTTTCAAAATGGCCGCCATTTTCAAGATGGCCGCCATTCAAAGATCGGTACCCTCCGAAAATTTAAAACGTTTATATCTCAAAAACTGTACCATAGAATTTCATTAAACTTCGTATGTTTGTAAAGTACAATTAGAAGAACAAACTCATGAAAAAAAATGGCGATCGGTTGGAGACGTTTGGCGGCCATTTTGAAAAATGATGTTAAAATGGCGAAAAACTTAACATCGATAGAATTGAATGAAACGGGACGACATATTGTTATTCTTCCGTTTCTTTGTTATTATGTCGCCCCGAACGTAGTCACGGGACGACATATTGTTATTCTTCCGTTTCTTTGTTATTATTATGTCGCCCCGAACGTAGTCACGGGACGACATATTGTTATTCTTCCGTTTCTTTGTTATTATTATTATTATTATTCTTTCTTTCTTTCTTTCTTTCTTTCCAATGATTTTTGTCCGGCTTAGTTCTCGGAGATGCCTGGATAGAATTGAATGAAACTTGGCAGAAAGTAAGATCACTATGTGAAGGTGTGCAATCAGTACTTTTTTTTTCAAAATGGCCGCCATTTTCAAGATGGCCGCCATTCAAAGATCGGTACCCTCCGAAAATTTAAAACGTTTATATCTCAAAAACTGTACCATAGAATTTCATTAAACTTCGTATGTTTGTAAAGTACAATTAGAAGAACAAACTCATGAAAAAAAATGGCGATCGGTTGGAGACGTTTGGCGGCCATTTTGAAAAATGATGTTAAAATGGCGAAAAACTTAACATCGATAGAATTGAATGAAACTTGGCAGAAAGTAAGATCACTATGTGAAGGTGTGCAATCAGTACTTTTTTTTTCAAAATGGCCGCCATTTTCAAGATGGCTGCCAGGGGCGACATCTGCTATTGCTCGCAATTGCAATTCTAGTTATTATTATTCTTTCTTTCCAATGATTTTTGTCCGGCTTAGTTCTCGGAGATGCCGTGATAGAATTGAATGAAACTT
This sequence comes from Mytilisepta virgata, assembly GCA_028015205.1. NCBI lineage: Eukaryota > Metazoa > Mollusca > Bivalvia > Mytilida > Mytilidae > Mytilisepta > Mytilisepta virgata. Next base: position 78,305,215 of record CM051521.1, read on the forward strand.
GGCAGAAAGTTAGATCACTATGTGAAGGTGTGCAATCGAAACTTTTTTTTTTCAAAATGGCCGCCATTTTCAAGATGGCTGCCAGGGGCGACATCTGCTATTGCTCGCAATTGCAATTCTAGTTATTATTATTCTTTCTTTCTTTCTTTCTTTCTTTCTTTCCAATGATTTTTGTCCGGCTTAGTTCTCGGAGATGCCTGGATAGAATTGAATGAAACTTGGCAGAAAGTAAGATCACTATGTGAAGATGTGCAATCAATACTTTTTTTTTCGAAATGGCCGCCATTTTCAAGATGGCCGCCATTCAAAGATCGGTACCCTCCGAAAATTTAAAACGTTTATATCTCAAAAACTGTACCATAGAATTTCATTAAACTTCGTAGGTTTGTAAAGTACAATTAGAAGAACAAACTGATGAAAAAAAATGGCGATCGGTTGGAGACGTTTGGCGGCCATTTTGAAAAATGATGTTAAAATGGCGAAAAACTTAACATGGATAGAATTGAATGAAACTTGGCAGAAAGTAAGATCACTATGTGAAGGTGTGCAATCAATACTTTTTTTTTCAAAATGGCCGCCATTTTCAAGATGGCTGCCAGGGGCGACATCTGCTATTGCTCGCAATTGCAATTCTAGTTATTATGTCGCCCCGAACGTAGTCACGGGACGACATATTGTTATTCTTCCGTTTCTTTGTTATTATTATTATTATTATTCTTTCTTTCTTTCTTTCTTTCTTTCCAATGATTTTTGTCCGGCTTAGTTCTCGGAGATGCCTGGATAGAATTGAATGAAACTTGGCAGAAAGTAAGATCACTATGTGAAGGTGTGCAATCAATACTTTTTTTTTCGAAATGGCCGCCATTTTCAAGATGGCCGCCATTCAAAGATCGGTACCCTCCGAAAATTTAAAACGTTCATATCTCAAAAACTGTACCATAGAATTTCATTAAACTTCGTATGTTTGTAAAGTACAATTAGAAGAACAAACTCATGAAAAAAAATGGCGATCGGTTGGAGACGTTTGGCGGCCATTTTGAAAAATGATGTTAAAATGGCGAAAAACTTAACATGGATAGAATTGAATGAAACTTGGCAGAAAGTAAGATCACTATGTGAAGGTGTGCAATCAATACTTTTTTTTCGAAATGGCCGCCATTTTCAAGATGGCTGCCAGGGGCGACATCTGCTATTGCTCGCAATTGCAATTCTAGTTATTATTATTATTATTCTTTCTTTCTTTCTTTCTTTCTTTCTTTCCAATGATTTTTGTCCGGCTTAGTTCTCGGAGATGCCTGGATAGAATTGAATGAAACTTGGCAGAAAGTAAGATCACTATGTGAAGATGTGCAATCAATACTTTTTTTTTCGAAATGGCCGCCATTTTCAAGATGGCCGCCATTCAAAGATCGGTACCCTCCGAAAATTTAAAACGTTTATATCTCAAAAACTGTACCATAGAATTTCATTAAACTTCGTAGGTTTGTAAAGTACAATTAGAAGAACAAACTGATGAAAAAAAATGGCGATCGGTTGGAGACGTTTGGCGGCCATTTTGAAAAATGATGTTAAAATGGCGAAAAACTTAACATGGATAGAATTGAATGAAACTTGGCAGAAAGTAAGATCACTATGTGAAGGTGTGCAATCAATACTTTTTTTTCGAAATGGCCGCCATTTTCAAGATGGCTGCCAGGGGCGACATCTGCTATTGCTCGCAATTGCAATTCTAGTTATTATTATTATTCTTTCTTTCTTTCTTTCTTTCTTTCTTTCCAATGATTTTTGTCCGGCTTAGTTCTCGGAGATGCCTGGATAGAATTGAATGAAACTTGGCAGAAAGTAAGATCACTATGTGAAGATGTGCAATCAATACTTTTTTTTTCGAAATGGCCGCCATTTTCAAGATGGCCGCCATTCAAAGATCGGTACCCTCCGAAAATTTAAAACGTTTATATCTCAAAAACTGTACCATAGAATTTCATTAAACTTCGTAGGTTTGTAAAGTACAATTAGAAGAACAAACTGATGAAAAAAAATGGCGATCGGTTGGAGACGTTTGGCGGCCATTTTGAAAAATGATGTTAAAATGGCGAAAAACTTAACATGGATAGAATTGAATGAAACTTGGCAGAAAGTAAGATCACTATGTGAAGGTGTGCAATCAATACTTTTTTTTTCAAAATGGCCGCCATTTTCAAGATGGCTGCCAGGGGCGACATCTGCTATTGCTCGCAATTGCAATTCTAGTTATTATTCTTTCTTTCCAATGATTTTTGTCCGGCTTAGTTCTCGGAGATGCCTGGATAGAATTGAATGAAACTTGGCAGAAAGTAAGATCACTATGTGAAGGTGTGCAATCAGTACTTTTTTTTTCAAAATGGCCGCCATTTTCAAGATGGCCGCCATTCATAGATCGGTAATTTAACACGTTTATATCTCAAAAACTGTACCATAGAATTTCATTAAACTTCGTATGTTTGTAAAGTACAATTAGAAGAACAAACTGATGAAAAAAAATGGCGATCGGTTGGAGACGTTTGGCGGCCATTTTGAAAAATGATGTTAAAATGGCGAAAAACTTAACATGGATAGAATTGAATGAAACTTGGCAGAAAGTAAGATCACTATGTGAAGGTGTGCAATCAATACTTTTTTTTTCGAAATGGCCGCCATTTTCAAGATGGCTGCCAGGGGCGACATCTGCTATTGCTCGCAATTGCAATTCTAGTTATTCTTTCTTTCTTTCTTTCTTTCTTTCCAATGATTTTTGTCCGGCTTAGTTCTCGGAGATGCCTGGATAGAATTGAATGAAACTTGGCAGAAAGTAAGATCACTATGTGAAGATGTGCAATCAATACTTTTTTTTTCGAAATGGCCGCCATTTTCAAGATGGCCGCCATTCAAAGATCGGTACCCTCCGAAAATTTAAAACGTTTATATCTCAAAAACTGTACCATAGAATTTCATTAAACTTCGTAGGTTTGTAAAGTACAATTAGAAGAACAAACTGATGAAAAAAAATGGCGATCGGTTGGAGACGTTTGACGGCCATTTTGAAAAATGATGTTAAAATGGCGAAAAACTTAACATGGATAGAATTGAATGAAACTTGGCAGAAAGTAAGATCACTATGTGAAGGTGTGCAATCAATACTTTTTTTTTCGAAATGGCCGCCATTTTCAAGATGGCTGCCAGGGGCGACATCTGCTATTGCTCGCAATTGCAATTCTAGTTATGTCGCCCCGAACGTAGTATCGGGACGATATATTGTTATTCTTCCGTTTCTTTGTTATTATTATGTCGCCCCGAACGTAGTCACGGGACGACATATTGTTATTCTTCCGTTTCTTTGTTATTATTATTCTTTCTTTCTTTCTTTCTTTCTTTCTTTCCAATGATTTTTGTCCGGCTTAGTTCTCGGAGATGCCTGGATAGAATTGAATGAAACTTGGCAGAAAGTAAGATCACTATGTGAAGGTGTGCAATCAATACTTTTTTTTCCCAAATGGCCGCCATTTTCAAGATGGCCGCCATTCAAAGATCGGTACCCTCCGAAAATTTAAAACGTTTATATCTCAAAAACTGTACCATAGAATTTCATTAAACTTCGTATGTTTGTAAAGTACAATTAGAAGAACAAACTCATGAAAAAAAATGGCGATCGGTTGGAGACGTTTGGCGGCCATTTTGAAAAATGATGTTAAAATGGCGAAAAACTTAACATCGATAGAATTGAATGAAACTTGGCAGAAAGTAAGATCACTATGTGAAGGTGTGCAATCAGTACTTTTTTTTTCAAAATGGCCGCCATTTTCAAGATGGCTGCCAGGGGCGACATCTGCTATTGCTCGCAATTGCAATTCTAGTTATTATTATTATTCTTTCTTTCTTTCTTTCTTTCTTTCTTTCTTTCCAATGATTTTTGTCCGGCTTAGTTCTCGGAGATGCCTGGATAGAATTGAATGAAACTTGGCAGAAAGTAAGATCACTATGTGAAGATGTGCAATCAATACTTTTTTTTCGAAATGGCCGCCATTTTCAAGATGGCCGCCATTCAAAGATCGGTACCCTCCGAAAATTTAAAACGTTTATATCTCAAAAACTGTACCATAGAATTTCATTAAACTTCGTAGGTTTGTAAAGTACAATTAGAAGAACAAACTGATGAAAAAAAATGGCGATCGGTTGGAGACGTTTGGCGGCCATTTTGAAAAATGATGTTAAAATGGCGAAAAACTTAACATGGATAGAATTGAATGAAACTTGGCAGAAAGTAAGATCACTATGTGAAGGTGTGCAATCAATACTTTTTTTTCGAAATGGCCGCCATTTTCAAGATGGCTGCCAGGGGCGACATCTGCTATTGCTCGCAATTGCAATTCTAGTTATTATTATTATGTCGCCCCGAACGTAGTCACGGGACGACATATTGTTATTCTTCCGTTTCTTTGTTATTATTATTATTCTTTCTTTCTTTCTTTCTTTCTTTCTTTCTTTCCAATGATTTTTGTCCGGCTTAGTTCTCGGAGATGCCTGGATAGAATTGAATGAAACTTGGCAGAAAGTAAGATCACTATGTGAAGGTGTGCAATCAATACTTTTTTTTCCCAAATGGCCGCCATTTTCAAGATGGCCGCCATTCAAAGATCGGTACCCTCCGAAAATTTAAAACGTTTATATCTCAAAAACTGTACCATAGAATTTCATTAAACTTCGTATGTTTGTAAAGTACAATTAGAAGAACAAACTGATGAAAAAAAATGGCGATCGGTTGGAGACGTTTGGCGGCCATTTTGAAAAATGATGTTAAAATGGCGAAAAACTTAACATCGATAGAATTGAATGAAACTTGGCAGAAAGTAAGATCACTATGTGAAGGTGTGCAATCAGTACTTTTTTTTTCAAAATGGCCGCCATTTTCAAGATGGCTGCCAGGGGCGACATCTGCTATTGCTCGCAATTGCAATTCTAGTTATTCTTTCTTTCTTTCTTTCTTTCTTTCCAATGATTTTTGTCCGGCTTAGTTCTCGGAGATGCCTGGATAGAATTGAATGAAACTTGGCAGAAAGTAAGATCACTATGTGAAGATGTGCAATCAATACTTTTTTTTTCGAAATGGCCGCCATTTTCAAGATGGCCGCCATTCAAAGATCGGTACCCTCCGAAAATTTAAAACGTTTATATCTCAAAAACTGTACCATAGAATTTCATTAAACTTCGTATGTTTGTAAAGTACAATTAGAAGAACAAACTGATGAAAAAAAATGGCGATCGGTTGGAGACGTTTGGCGGCCATTTTGAAAAATGATGTTAAAATGGCGAAAAACTTAACATGGATAGAATTGAATGAAACTTGGCAGAAAGTAAGATCACTATGTGAAGGTGTGCAATCAATACTTTTTTTTTCGAAATGGCCGCCATTTTCTAGATGGCTGCCAGGGGCGACATCTGCTATTGCTCGCAATTGCAATTCTAGTTATTATGTCGCCCCGAACGTAGTCACGGGACGACATATTGTTATTCTTCCGTTTCTTTGTTATTATTATTATTATTATGTCGCCCCGAACGTAGTCACGGGACGACATATTGTTATTCTTCCGTTTCTTTGTTATTATGTCTCCCAAACAAAGTTTTGGGAGACATATTGTTTTTGTCCGGTTTCTTATTATTATTCTTCTTCTTCTTCTTCTTCTTCTTCTTTCCTTTTTCTTTCCGTTCAATGTTGTCCGCGACGTTTCTCAAAGATGCAATGTCCAATCAATATGAAACTTTGGGAATATGTTAAGGGTGACCTGAAGTTTTGCAAACGACTTTTAAAATTTTCAAAATGGCCGCCGTTTCCGTGGAAACAGAAAAAGGTCATTATGTAGGAGACATTGCTTTATGTCAGTAACCTAGGTGGGTAGGATTCTGAAATTTTGTAGGTGAATAGAGCAAAAGGTGCTCTTTAATTATACGAAAAAAAAATTTGAAGCGATATTTACGGTTTTCGCGTTATTTACGAAAATGTGATTTTTCGGGCCCAAAATTCGAAATTCTTTCGAAGTGCTTCGATTTCAATGAAAATTGATATTTAGGGGTTTTAAATGATGGCGATTGCAAAGGGCTTAAAAAAAATCAAAATGGCCGCTGTTTCCATGGAAACAGGAAAAGGTCATTATATAGGACATTGCGATATCTCTGTAACCTAGGTGGGTAGGATTCTGAAATTTTGTAGGTGAATAGAGCAAAAGGGAATTTAGGGGGTTACTGATAAGCTCTAGATAGTGGCAATGGGGGTTTGGGAGACATCTTGTGACTCGCTTGCGATCACAATCATACCTAGTTATTATTATTATGTCGCCCCGAACGTAGTCACGGGACGACATATTGTTATTCTTCCGTTTCTTTGTTATTATTATTATTATTATTATTATTCTTTCTTTCTTTCTTTCCAATGATTTTTGTCCGGCTTAGTTCTCGGAGATGCCTGGATAGAATTGAATGAAACTTGGCAGAAAGTAAGATCACTATGTGAAGATGTGCAATCAATACTTTTTTTTTCGAAATGGCCGCCATTTTCAAGATGGCCGCCATTCAAAGATCGGTACCCTCCGAAAATTTAAAACGTTTATATCTCAAAAACTGTACCATAGAATTTCATTAAACTTCGTATGTTTGTAAAGTACAATTAGAAGAACAAACTGATGAAAAAAAATGGCGATCGGTTGGAGACGTTTGGCGGCCATTTTGAAAAATGATGTTAAAATGGCGAAAAACTTAACATGGATAGAATTGAATGAAACTTGGCAGAAAGTAAGATCACTATGTGAAGGTGTGCAATCAATACTTTTTTTTTCGAAATGGCCGCCATTTTCAAGATGGCTGCCAGGGGCGACATCTGCTATTGCTCGCAATTGCAATTCTAGTTATGTCGCCCCGAACGTAGTCACGGGACGACATATTGTTATTCTTCCGTTTCTTTGTTATTATTATTCTTTCTTTCTTTCTTTCCAATGATTTTTGTCCGGCTTAGTTCTCGGAGATGCCTGGATAGAATTGAATGAAACTTGGCAGAAAGTAAGATCACTATGTGAAGGTGTGCAATCAATACTTTTTTTTCCCAAATGGCCGCCATTTTCAAGATGGCCGCCATTCAAAGATCGGTACCCTCCGAAAATTTAAAACGTTTATATCTCAAAAACTGTACCATAGAATTTCATTAAACTTCGTATGTTTGTAAAGTACAATTAGAAGAACAAACTCATGAAAAAAAATGGCGATCGGTTGGAGACGTTTGGCGGCCATTTTGAAAAATGATGTTAAAATGGCGAAAAACTTAACATCGATAGAATTGAATGAAACTTGGCAGAAAGTAAGATCACTATGTGAAGGTGTGCAATCAGTACTTTTTTTTTCAAAATGGCCGCCATTTTCAAGATGCCTGCCAGGGGCGACATCTGCTATTGCTCGCAATTGCAATTCTAGTTATTATTATTATTCTTTCTTTCTTTCTTTCCAATGATTTTTGTCCGGCTTAGTTCTCGGAGATGCCTGGATAGAATTGAATGAAACTTGGCAGAAAGTAAGATCACTATGTGAAGATGTGCAATCAATACTTTTTTTTTCGAAATGGCCGCCATTTTCAAGATGGCCGCCATTCAAAGATCGGTACCCTCCGAAAATTTAAAACGTTTATATCTCAAAAACTGTACCATAGAATTTCATTAAACTTCGTATGTTTGTAAAGTACAATTAGAAGAACAAACTGATGAAAAAAAATGGCGATCGGTTGGAGACGTTTGGCGGCCATTTTGAAAAATGATGTTAAAATGGCGAAAAACTTAACATGGATAGAATTGAATGAAACTTGGCAGAAAGTAAGATCACTATGTGAAGGTGTGCAATCAATACTTTTTTTTTCGAAATGGCCGCCATTTTCAAGATGGCTGCCAGGGGCGACATCTGCTATTGCTCGCAATTGCAATTCTAGTTATTATTATGTCGCCCCGAACGTAGTCACGGGACGACATATTGTTATTCTTCCGTTTCTTTGTTATTATTATTATTATTATTCTTTCTTTCTTTCTTTCTTTCTTTCCAATGATTTTTGTCCGGCTTAGTTCTCGGAGATGCCTGGATAGAATTGAATGAAACTTGGCAGAAAGTAAGATCACTATGTGAAGGTGTGCAATCAATACTTTTTTTTTCGAAATGGCCGCCATTTTCAAGATGGCCGCCATTCAAAGATCGGTACCCTCCGAAAATTTAAAACGTTCATATCTCAAAAACTGTACCATAGAATTTCATTAAACTTCGTATGTTTGTAAAGTACAATTAGAAGAACAAACTGATGAAAAAAAATGGCGATCGGTTGGAGACGTTTGGCGGCCATTTTGAAAAATGATGTTAAAATGGCGAAAAACTTAACATGGATAGAATTGAATGAAACTTGGCAGAAAGTAAGATCACTATGTGAAGGTGTGCAATCAATACTTTTTTTTCGAAATGGCCGCCATTTTCAAGATGGCTGCCAGGGGCGACATCTGCTATTGCTCGCAATTGCAATTCTAGTTATTATTATTATTATTCTTTCTTTCTTTCTTTCTTTCTTTCTTTCCAATGATTTTTGTCCGGCTTAGTTCTCGGAGATGCCTGGATAGAATTGAATGAAACTTGGCAGAAAGTAAGATCACTATGTGAAGATGTGCAATCAATACTTTTTTTTTCGAAATGGCCGCCATTTTCAAGATGGCCGCCATTCAAAGATCGGTACCCTCCGAAAATTTAAAACGTTTATATCTCAAAAACTGTACCATAGAATTTCATTAAACTTCGTAGGTTTGTAAAGTACAATTAGAAGAACAAACTGATGAAAAAAAATGGCGATCGGTTGGAGACGTTTGGCGGCCATTTTGAAAAATGATGTTAAAATGGCGAAAAACTTAACATGGATAGAATTGAATGAAACTTGGCAGAAAGTAAGATCACTATGTGAAGGTGTGCAATCAATACTTTTTTTTCGAAATGGCCGCCATTTTCAAGATGGCTGCCAGGGGCGACATCTGCTATTGCTCGCAATTGCAATTCTAGTTATTATTATTATTCTTTCTTTCTTTCTTTCTTTCTTTCTTTCCAATGATTTTTGTCCGGCTTAGTTCTCGGAGATGCCTGGATAGAATTGAATGAAACTTGGCAGAAAGTAAGATCACTATGTGAAGATGTGCAATCAATACTTTTTTTTCTCGAAATGGCCGCCATTTTCAAGATGGCCGCCATTCAAAGATCGGTACCCTCCGAAAATTTAAAACGTTTATATCTCAAAAACTGTACCATAGAATTTCATTAAACTTCGTAGGTTTGTAAAGTACAATTAGAAGAACAAACTGATGAAAAAAAATGGCGATCGGTTGGAGACGTTTGGCGGCCATTTTGAAAAATGATGTTAAAATGGCGAAAAACTTAACATGGATAGAATTGAATGAAACTTGGCAGAAAGTAAGATCACTATGTGAAGGTGTGCAATCAATACTTTTTTTTTCAAAATGGCCGCCATTTTCAAGATGGCTGCCAGGGGCGACATCTGCTATTGCTCGCAATTGCAATTCTAGTTATTCTTTCTTTCTTTCTTTCTTTCTTTCCAATGATTTTTGTCCGGCTTAGTTCTCGGAGATGCCTGGATAGAATTGAATGAAACTTGGCAGAAAGTAAGATCACTATGTGAAGATGTGCAATCAATACTTTTTTTTTCGAAATGGCCGCCATTTTCAAGATGGCCGCCATTCAAAGATCGGTACCCTCCGAAAATTTAAAACGTTTATATCTCAAAAACTGTACCATAGAATTTCATTAAACTTCGTAGGTTTGTAAAGTACAATTAGAAGAACAAACTGATGAAAAAAAATGGCGATCGGTTGGAGACGTTTGACGGCCATTTTGAAAAATGATGTTAAAATGGCGAAAAACTTAACATGGATAGAATTGAATGAAACTTGGCAGAAAGTAAGATCACTATGTGAAGGTGTGCAATCAATACTTTTTTTTTCGAAATGGCCGCCATTTTCAAGATGGCTGCCAGGGGCGACATCTGCTATTGCTCGCAATTGCAATTCTAGTTATTATTCTTTCTTTCCAATGATTTTTGTCCGGCTTAGTTCTCGGAGATGCCTGGATAGAATTGAATGAAACTTGGCAGAAAGTAAGATCACTATGTGAAGGTGTGCAATCAGTACTTTTTTTTTCAAAATGGCCGCCATTTTCAAGATGGCCGCCATTCATAGATCGGTAATTTAACACGTTTATATCTCAAAAACTGTACCATAGAATTTCATTAAACTTCGTATGTTTGTAAAGTACAATTAGAAGAACAAACTGATGAAAAAAAATGGCGATCGGTTGGAGACGTTTGGCGGCCATTTTGAAAAATGATGTTAAAATGGCGAAAAACTTAACATGGATAGAATTGAATGAAACTTGGCAGAAAGTAAGATCACTATGTGAAGGTGTGCAATCAATACTTTTTTTTTCGAAATGGCCGCCATTTTCAAGATGGCTGCCAGGGGCGACATCTGCTATTGCTCGCAATTGCAATTCTAGTTATTATTATTCTTTCTTGCTTTCTTTCTTTCTTTCCAATGATTTTTGTCCGGCTTAGTTCTCGGAGATGCCTGGATAGAATTGAATGAAACTTGGCAGAAAGTAAGATCACTATGTGAAGATGTGCAATCAATACTTTTTTTTTCGAAATGGCCGCCATTTTCAAGATGGCCGCCATTCAAAGATCGGTACCCTCCGAAAATTTAAAACGTTTATATCTCAAAAACTGTACCATAGAATTTCATTAAACTTCGTATGTTTGTAAAGTACAATTAGAAGAACAAACTGATGAAAAAAAATGGCGATCGGTTGGAGACGTTTGGCGGCCATTTTGAAAAATGATGTTAAAATGGCGAAAAACTTAACATGGATAGAATTGAATGAAACTTGGCAGAAAGTAAGATCACTATGTGAAGGTGTGCAATCAATACTTTTTTTTTCGAAATGGCCGCCATTTTCTAGATGGCTGCCAGGGGCGACATCTGCTATTGCTCGCAATTGCAATTCTAGTTATGTCGCCCCGAACGTAGTCACGGGACGACATATTGTTATTCTTCCGTTTCTTTGTTATTATGTCGCCCCGAACGTAGTCACGGGACGACATATTGTTATTCTTCCGTTTCTTTGTTATTATTATTCTTTCTTTCTTTCTTTCTTTCTTTCTTTCCAATGATTTTTGTCCGGCTTAGTTCTCGGAGATGCCTGGATAGAATTGAATGAAACTTGGCAGAAAGTAAGATCACTATGTGAAGGTGTGCAATCAATACTTTTTTTTCCCAAATGGCCGCCATTTTCAAGATGGCCGCCATTCAAAGATCGGTACCCTCCGAAAATTTAAAACGTTTATATCTCAAAAACTGTACCATAGAATTTCATTAAACTTCGTATGTTTGTAAAGTACAATTAGAAGAACAAACTCATGAAAAAAAATGGCGATCGGTTGGAGACGTTTGGCGGCCATTTTGAAAAATGATGTTAAAATGGCGAAAAACTTAACATGGATAGAATTGAATGAAACTTGGCAGAAAGTAAGATCACTATGTGAAGGTGTGCAATCAGTACTTTTTTTTTCAAAATGGCCGCCATTTTCAAGATGGCTGCCAGGGGCGACATCTGCTATTGCTCGCAATTGCAATTCTAGTTATTATTCTTTCTTTCTTTCTTTCTTTCCAATGATTTTTGTCCGGCTTAGTTCTCGGAGATGCCTGGATAGAATTGAATGAAACTTGGCAGAAAGTAAGATCACTATGTGAAGGTGTGCAATCAATACTTTTTTTTTCGAAATGGCCGCCATTTTCAAGATGGCCGCCATTCATAGATCGGTAATTTAACACGTTTATATCTCAAAAACTGTACCATAGAATTTCATTAAACTTCGTAGGTTTGTAAAGTACAATTAGAAGAACAAACTGATGAAAAAAAATGGCGATCGGTTGGAGACGTTTGGCGGCCATTTTGAAAAATGATGTTAAAATGGCGAAAAACTTAACATGGATAGAATTGAATGAAACTTGGCAGAAAGTAAGATCACTATGTGAAGGTGTGCAATCAATACTTTTTTTTCGAAATGGCCGCCATTTTCAAGATGGCTGCCAGGGGCGACATCTGCTATTGCTCGCAATTGCAATTCTAGTTATTATTCTTTCTTTCCAATGATTTTTGTCCGGCTTAGTTCTCGGAGATGCCGTGATAGAATTGAATGAAACTTGGCAGAAAGTAAGATCACTATGTGAAGGTGTGCAATCAGTACTTTTTTTTTCAAAATGGCCGCCATTCATAGATCGGTAATTTAACACGTTTATATCTCAAAAACTGTACCATAGAATTTTATTAAACTTCGTATGTTTGTAAAGTACAATTAGAAGAACAAACTGATGAAAAAAAATGGCGATCGGTTGGAGACGTTTGGCGGCCATTTTGAAAAATGATGTTAAAATGGCGAAAAACTTAACATGGATAGAATTGAATGAAACTTGGCAGAAAGTAAGATCACTATGTGAAGGTGTGCAATCAATACTTTTTTTTTCGAAATGGCCGCCATTTTCAAGATGGCTGCCAGGGGCGACATCTGCTATTGCTCGCAATTGCAATTCTAGTTATGTCGCCCCGAACGTAGTCACGGGACGACATATTGTTATTCTTCCGTTTCTTTGTTATTATTATTCTTTCTTTCTTTCTTTCTTTCTTTCTTTCCAATGATTTTTGTCCGGCTTAGTTCTCGGAGATGCCTGGATAGAATTGAATGAAACTTGGCAGAAAGTAAGATCACTATGTGAAGGTGTGCAATCAATACTTTTTTTCCCCAAATGGCCGCCATTTTCAAGATGGCCGCCATTCAAAGATCGGTACCCTCCGAAAATTTAAAACGTTTATATCTCAAAAACTGTACCATAGAATTTCATTAAACTTCGTATGTTTGTAAAGTACAATTAGAAGAACAAACTCATGAAAAAAAATGGCGATCGGTTGGAGACGTTTGGCGGCCATTTTGAAAAATGATGTTAAAATGGCGAAAAACTTAACATCGATAGAATTGAATGAAACTTGGCAGAAAGTAAGATCACTATGTGAAGGTGTGCAATCAGTACTTTTTTTTCAAAATGGCCGCCATTTTCAAGATGGCTGCCAGGGGCGACATCTGCTATTGCTCGCAATTGCAATTCTAGTTATGTCGCCCCGAACGTAGTCACGGGACGACATATTGTTATTCTTCCGTTTCTTTGTTATTATTATGTCGCCCCGAACGTAGTCACGGGACGACATATTGTTATTCTTCCGTTTCTTTGTTATTATTATGTCGCCCCGAACGTAGTCACGGGACGACATATTGTTATTCTTCCGTTTCTTTGTTATTATTATTATTATTATGTCGCCCCGAACGTAGTCACGGGACGACATATTGTTATTCTTCCGTTTCTTTGTTATTATTATTATTATTATGTCGCCCCGAACGTAGTCACGGGACGACATATTGTTATTCTTCCGTTTCTTTGTTATTATTATTATTCTTTCTTTCTTTCTTTCTTTCTTTCTTTCCAATGATTTTTGTCCGGCTTAGTTCTCGGAGATGCCTGGATAGAATTGAATGAAACTTGGCAGAAAGTAAGATCACTATGTGAAGGTGTGCAATCAATACTTTTTTTTTCGAAATGGCCGCCATTTTCAAGATGGCCGCCATTCAAAGATCGGTACCCTCCGAAAATTTAAAACGTTTATATCTCAAAAACTGTACCATAGAATTTCATTAAACTTCGTATGTTTGTAAAGTACAATTAGAAGAACAAACTCATGAAAAAAAATGGCGATCGGTTGGAGACGTTTGGCGGCCATTTTGAAAAATGATGTTAAAATGGCGAAAAACTTAACATCGATAGAATTGAATGAAACTTGGCAGAAAGTAAGATCACTATGTGAAGGTGTGCAATCAGTACTTTTTTTTTCAAAATGGCCGCCATTTTCACGATGGCTGCCAGGGGCGACATCTGCTATTGCTCGCAATTGCAATTCTAGTTATTATTATTCTTTCTTTCTTTCTTTCCAATGATTTTTGTCCGGCTTAGTTCTCGGAGATGCCTGGATAGAATTGAATGAAACTTGGCAGAAAGTAAGATCACTATGTGAAGATGTGCAATCAATACTTTTTTTTTCGAAATGGCCGCCATTTTCAAGATGGCCGCCATTCAAAGATCGGTACCCTCCGAAAATTTAAAACGTTTATATCTCAAAAACTGTACCATAGAATTTCATTAAACTTCGTATGTTTGTAAAGTACAATTAGAAGAACAAACTGATGAAAAAAAATGGCGATCGGTTGGAGACGTTTGGCGGCCATTTTGAAAAATGATGTTAAAATGGCGAAAAACTTAACATGGATAGAATTGAATGAAACTTGGCAGAAAGTAAGATCACTATGTGAAGGTGTGCAATCAATACTTTTTTTTTCGAAATGGCCGCCATTTTCAAGATGGCTGCCAGGGGCGACATCTGCTATTGCTCGCAATTGCAATTCTAGTTATTATGTCGCCCCGAACGTAGTCACGGGACGACATATTGTTATTCTTCCGTTTCTTTGTTATTATTATGTCGCCCCGAACGTAGTCACGGGACGACATATTGTTATTCTTCCGTTTCTTTGTTATTATTATTATTATTATTCTTTCTTTCTTTCTTTCTTTCTTTCCAATGATTTTTGTCCGGCTTAGTTCTCGGAGATGCCTGGATAGAATTGAATGAAACTTGGCAGAAAGTAAGATCACTATGTGAAGGTGTGCAATCAATACTTTTTTTTTCGAAATGGCCGCCATTTTCAAGATGGCCGCCATTCAAAGATCGGTACCCTCCGAAAATTTAAAACGTTCATATCTCAAAAACTGTACCATAGAATTTCATTAAACTTCGTATGTTTGTAAAGTACAATTAGAAGAACAAACTCATGAAAAAAAATGGCGATCGGTTGGAGACGTTTGGCGGCCATTTTGAAAAATGATGTTAAAATGGCGAAAAACTTAACATGGATAGAATTGAATGAAACTTGGCAGAAAGTAAGATCACTATGTGAAGGTGTGCAATCAATACTTTTTTTTCGAAATGGCCGCCATTTTCAAGATGGCTGCCAGGGGCGACATCTGCTATTGCTCGCAATTGCAATTCTAGTTATTATTATTATTCTTTCTTTCTTTCTTTCTTTCTTTCCAATGATTTTTGTCCGGCTTAGTTCTCGGAGATGCCTGGATAGAATTGAATGAAACTTGGCAGAAAGTAAGATCACTATGTGAAGGTGTGCAATCAGTACTTTTTTTTTCAAAATGGCCGCCATTTTCAAGATGGCCGCCATTCAAAGATCGGTACCCTCCGAAAATTTAAAACGTTTATATCTCAAAAACTGTACCATAGAATTTCATTAAACTTCGTATGTTTGTAAAGTACAATTAGAAGAACAAACTCATGAAAAAAAATGGCGATCGGTTGGAGACGTTTGGCGGCCATTTTGAAAAATGATGTTAAAATGGCGAAAAACTTAACATCGATAGAATTGAATGAAACTTGGCAGAAAGTAAGATCACTATGTGAAGGTGTGCAATCAGTACTTTTTTTTTCAAAATGGCCGCCATTTTCAAGATGGCTGCCAGGGGCGACATCTGCTATTGCTCGCAATTGCAATTCTAGTTATTATTCTTTCTTTCTTTCTTTCTTTCTTTCCAATGATTTTTGTCCGGCTTAGTTCTCGGAGATGCCTGGATAGAATTGAATGAAACTTGGCAGAAAGTAAGATCACTATGTGAAGATGTGCAATCAATACTTTTTTTTTCGAAATGGCCGCCATTTTCAAGATGGCCGCCATTCAAAGATCGGTACCCTCCGAAAATTTAAAACGTTTATATCTCAAAAACTGTACCATAGAATTTCATTAAACTTCGTAGGTTTGTAAAGTACAATTAGAAGAACAAACTGATGAAAAAAAATGGCGATCGGTTGGAGACGTTTGGCGGCCATTTTGAAAAATGATGTTAAAATGGCGAAAAACTTAACATGGATAGAATTGAATGAAACTTGGCAGAAAGTAAGATCACTATGTGAAGGTGTGCAATCAATACTTTTTTTTTCAAAATGGCCGCCATTTTCAAGATGGCTGCCAGGGGCGACATCTGCTATTGCTCGCAATTGCAATTCTAGTTATTCTTTCTTTCTTTCTTTCTTTCTTTCCAATGATTTTTGTCCGGCTTAGTTCTCGGAGATGCCTGGATAGAATTGAATGAAACTTGGCAGAAAGTAAGATCACTATGTGAAGATGTGCAATCAATACTTTTTTTTTCGAAATGGCCGCCATTTTCAAGATGGCCGCCATTCAAAGATCGGTACCCTCCGAAAATTTAAAACGTTTATATCTCAAAAACTGTACCATAGAATTTCATTAAACTTCGTAGGTTTGTAAAGTACAATTAGAAGAACAAACTGATGAAAAAAAATGGCGATCGGTTGGAGACGTTTGACGGCCATTTTGAAAAATGATGTTAAAATGGCGAAAAACTTAACATGGATAGAATTGAATGAAACTTGGCAGAAAGTAAGATCACTATGTGAAGGTGTGCAATCAATACTTTTTTTTTCGAAATGGCCGCCATTTTCAAGATGGCTGCCAGGGGCGACATCTGCTATTGCTCGCAATTGCAATTCTAGTTATTATTCTTTCTTTCCAATGATTTTTGTCCGGCTTAGTTCTCGGAGATGCCTGGATAGAATTGAATGAAACTTGGCAGAAAGTAAGATCACTATGTGAAGGTGTGCAATCAGTACTTTTTTTTTCAAAATGGCCGCCATTTTCAAGATGGCCGCCATTCATAGATCGGTAATTTAACACGTTTATATCTCAAAAACTGTACCATAGAATTTCATTAAACTTCGTATGTTTGTAAAGTACAATTAGAAGAACAAACTGATGAAAAAAAATGGCGATCGGTTGGAGACGTTTGGCGGCCATTTTGAAAAATGATGTTAAAATGGCGAAAAACTTAACATGGATAGAATTGAATGAAACTTGGCAGAAAGTAAGATCACTATGTGAAGGTGTGCAATCAATACTTTTTTTTTCGAAATGGCCGCCATTTTCAAGATGGCTGCCAGGGGCGACATCTGCTATTGCTCGCAATTGCAATTCTAGTTATTATTATTCTTTCTTGCTTTCTTTCTTTCTTTCCAATGATTTTTGTCCGGCTTAGTTCTCGGAGATGCCTGGATAGAATTGAATGAAACTTGGCAGAAAGTAAGATCACTATGTGAAGATGTGCAATCAATACTTTTTTTTTCGAAATGGCCGCCATTTTCAAGATGGCCGCCATTCAAAGATCGGTACCCTCCGAAAATTTAAAACGTTTATATCTCAAAAACTGTACCATAGAATTTCATTAAACTTCGTATGTTTGTAAAGTACAATTAGAAGAACAAACTGATGAAAAAAAATGGCGATCGGTTGGAGACGTTTGGCGGCCATTTTGAAAAATGATGTTAAAATGGCGAAAAACTTAACATGGATAGAATTGAATGAAACTTGGCAGAAAGTAAGATCACTATGTGAAGGTGTGCAATCAATACTTTTTTTTTCGAAATGGCCGCCATTTTCTAGATGGCTGCCAGGGGCGACATCTGCTATTGCTCGCAATTGCAATTCTAGTTATGTCGCCCCGAACGTAGTCACGGGACGACATATTGTTATTCTTCCGTTTCTTTGTTATTATGTCGCCCCGAACGTAGTCACGGGACGACATATTGTTATTCTTCCGTTTCTTTGTTATTATTATTCTTTCTTTCTTTCTTTCTTTCTTTCTTTCCAATGATTTTTGTCCGGCTTAGTTCTCGGAGATGCCTGGATAGAATTGAATGAAACTTGGCAGAAAGTAAGATCACTATGTGAAGGTGTGCAATCAATACTTTTTTTTCCCAAATGGCCGCCATTTTCAAGATGGCCGCCATTCAAAGATCGGTACCCTCCGAAAATTTAAAACGTTTATATCTCAAAAACTGTACCATAGAATTTCATTAAACTTCGTATGTTTGTAAAGTACAATTAGAAGAACAAACTCATGAAAAAAAATGGCGATCGGTTGGAGACGTTTGGCGGCCATTTTGAAAAATGATGTTAAAATGGCGAAAAACTTAACATGGATAGAATTGAATGAAACTTGGCAGAAAGTAAGATCACTATGTGAAGGTGTGCAATCAGTACTTTTTTTTTCAAAATGGCCGCCATTTTCAAGATGGCTGCCAGGGGCGACATCTGCTATTGCTCGCAATTGCAATTCTAGTTATTATTCTTTCTTTCTTTCTTTCTTTCCAATGATTTTTGTCCGGCTTAGTTCTCGGAGATGCCTGGATAGAATTGAATGAAACTTGGCAGAAAGTAAGATCACTATGTGAAGGTGTGCAATCAATACTTTTTTTTTCGAAATGGCCGCCATTTTCAAGATGGCCGCCATTCATAGATCGGTAATTTAACACGTTTATATCTCAAAAACTGTACCATAGAATTTCATTAAACTTCGTAGGTTTGTAAAGTACAATTAGAAGAACAAACTGATGAAAAAAAATGGCGATCGGTTGGAGACGTTTGGCGGCCATTTTGAAAAATGATGTTAAAATGGCGAAAAACTTAACATGGATAGAATTGAATGAAACTTGGCAGAAAGTAAGATCACTATGTGAAGGTGTGCAATCAATACTTTTTTTTCGAAATGGCCGCCATTTTCAAGATGGCTGCCAGGGGCGACATCTGCTATTGCTCGCAATTGCAATTCTAGTTATTATTCTTTCTTTCCAATGATTTTTGTCCGGCTTAGTTCTCGGAGATGCCGTGATAGAATTGAATGAAACTTGGCAGAAAGTAAGATCACTATGTGAAGGTGTGCAATCAGTACTTTTTTTTTCAAAATGGCCGCCATTCATAGATCGGTAATTTAACACGTTTATATCTCAAAAACTGTACCATAGAATTTTATTAAACTTCGTATGTTTGTAAAGTACAATTAGAAGAACAAACTGATGAAAAAAAATGGCGATCGGTTGGAGACGTTTGGCGGCCATTTTGAAAAATGATGTTAAAATGGCGAAAAACTTAACATGGATAGAATTGAATGAAACTTGGCAGAAAGTAAGATCACTATGTGAAGGTGTGCAATCAATACTTTTTTTTTCGAAATGGCCGCCATTTTCAAGATGGCTGCCAGGGGCGACATCTGCTATTGCTCGCAATTGCAATTCTAGTTATGTCGCCCCGAACGTAGTCACGGGACGACATATTGTTATTCTTCCGTTTCTTTGTTATTATTATTCTTTCTTTCTTTCTTTCTTTCTTTCTTTCCAATGATTTTTGTCCGGCTTAGTTCTCGGAGATGCCTGGATAGAATTGAATGAAACTTGGCAGAAAGTAAGATCACTATGTGAAGGTGTGCAATCAATACTTTTTTTCCCCAAATGGCCGCCATTTTCAAGATGGCCGCCATTCAAAGATCGGTACCCTCCGAAAATTTAAAACGTTTATATCTCAAAAACTGTACCATAGAATTTCATTAAACTTCGTATGTTTGTAAAGTACAATTAGAAGAACAAACTCATGAAAAAAAATGGCGATCGGTTGGAGACGTTTGGCGGCCATTTTGAAAAATGATGTTAAAATGGCGAAAAACTTAACATCGATAGAATTGAATGAAACTTGGCAGAAAGTAAGATCACTATGTGAAGGTGTGCAATCAGTACTTTTTTTTCAAAATGGCCGCCATTTTCAAGATGGCTGCCAGGGGCGACATCTGCTATTGCTCGCAATTGCAATTCTAGTTATGTCGCCCCGAACGTAGTCACGGGACGACATATTGTTATTCTTCCGTTTCTTTGTTATTATTATGTCGCCCCGAACGTAGTCACGGGACGACATATTGTTATTCTTCCGTTTCTTTGTTATTATTATGTCGCCCCGAACGTAGTCACGGGACGACATATTGTTATTCTTCCGTTTCTTTGTTATTATTATTATTATTATGTCGCCCCGAACGTAGTCACGGGACGACATATTGTTATTCTTCCGTTTCTTTGTTATTATTATTATTATTATGTCGCCCCGAACGTAGTCACGGGACGACATATTGTTATTCTTCCGTTTCTTTGTTATTATTATTATTCTTTCTTTCTTTCTTTCTTTCTTTCTTTCCAATGATTTTTGTCCGGCTTAGTTCTCGGAGATGCCTGGATAGAATTGAATGAAACTTGGCAGAAAGTAAGATCACTATGTGAAGGTGTGCAATCAATACTTTTTTTTTCGAAATGGCCGCCATTTTCAAGATGGCCGCCATTCAAAGATCGGTACCCTCCGAAAATTTAAAACGTTTATATCTCAAAAACTGTACCATAGAATTTCATTAAACTTCGTATGTTTGTAAAGTACAATTAGAAGAACAAACTCATGAAAAAAAATGGCGATCGGTTGGAGACGTTTGGCGGCCATTTTGAAAAATGATGTTAAAATGGCGAAAAACTTAACATCGATAGAATTGAATGAAACTTGGCAGAAAGTAAGATCACTATGTGAAGGTGTGCAATCAGTACTTTTTTTTTCAAAATGGCCGCCATTTTCACGATGGCTGCCAGGGGCGACATCTGCTATTGCTCGCAATTGCAATTCTAGTTATTATTATTCTTTCTTTCTTTCTTTCCAATGATTTTTGTCCGGCTTAGTTCTCGGAGATGCCTGGATAGAATTGAATGAAACTTGGCAGAAAGTAAGATCACTATGTGAAGATGTGCAATCAATACTTTTTTTTTCGAAATGGCCGCCATTTTCAAGATGGCCGCCATTCAAAGATCGGTACCCTCCGAAAATTTAAAACGTTTATATCTCAAAAACTGTACCATAGAATTTCATTAAACTTCGTATGTTTGTAAAGTACAATTAGAAGAACAAACTGATGAAAAAAAATGGCGATCGGTTGGAGACGTTTGGCGGCCATTTTGAAAAATGATGTTAAAATGGCGAAAAACTTAACATGGATAGAATTGAATGAAACTTGGCAGAAAGTAAGATCACTATGTGAAGGTGTGCAATCAATACTTTTTTTTTCGAAATGGCCGCCATTTTCAAGATGGCTGCCAGGGGCGACATCTGCTATTGCTCGCAATTGCAATTCTAGTTATTATGTCGCCCCGAACGTAGTCACGGGACGACATATTGTTATTCTTCCGTTTCTTTGTTATTATTATGTCGCCCCGAACGTAGTCACGGGACGACATATTGTTATTCTTCCGTTTCTTTGTTATTATTATTATTATTATTCTTTCTTTCTTTCTTTCTTTCTTTCCAATGATTTTTGTCCGGCTTAGTTCTCGGAGATGCCTGGATAGAATTGAATGAAACTTGGCAGAAAGTAAGATCACTATGTGAAGGTGTGCAATCAATACTTTTTTTTTCGAAATGGCCGCCATTTTCAAGATGGCCGCCATTCAAAGATCGGTACCCTCCGAAAATTTAAAACGTTCATATCTCAAAAACTGTACCATAGAATTTCATTAAACTTCGTATGTTTGTAAAGTACAATTAGAAGAACAAACTCATGAAAAAAAATGGCGATCGGTTGGAGACGTTTGGCGGCCATTTTGAAAAATGATGTTAAAATGGCGAAAAACTTAACATGGATAGAATTGAATGAAACTTGGCAGAAAGTAAGATCACTATGTGAAGGTGTGCAATCAATACTTTTTTTTCGAAATGGCCGCCATTTTCAAGATGGCTGCCAGGGGCGACATCTGCTATTGCTCGCAATTGCAATTCTAGTTATTATTATTATTCTTTCTTTCTTTCTTTCTTTCTTTCCAATGATTTTTGTCCGGCTTAGTTCTCGGAGATGCCTGGATAGAATTGAATGAAACTTGGCAGAAAGTAAGATCACTATGTGAAGGTGTGCAATCAGTACTTTTTTTTTCAAAATGGCCGCCATTTTCAAGATGGCCGCCATTCAAAGATCGGTACCCTCCGAAAATTTAAAACGTTTATATCTCAAAAACTGTACCATAGAATTTCATTAAACTTCGTATGTTTGTAAAGTACAATTAGAAGAACAAACTCATGAAAAAAAATGGCGATCGGTTGGAGACGTTTGGCGGCCATTTTGAAAAATGATGTTAAAATGGCGAAAAACTTAACATCGATAGAATTGAATGAAACTTGGCAGAAAGTAAGATCACTATGTGAAGGTGTGCAATCAGTACTTTTTTTTTCAAAATGGCCGCCATTTTCAAGATGGCTGCCAGGGGCGACATCTGCTATTGCTCGCAATTGCAATTCTAGTTATTATTCTTTCTTTCTTTCTTTCTTTCTTTCCAATGATTTTTGTCCGGCTTAGTTCTCGGAGATGCCTGGATAGAATTGAATGAAACTTGGCAGAAAGTAAGATCACTATGTGAAGATGTGCAATCAATACTTTTTTTTTCGAAATGGCCGCCATTTTCAAGATGGCCGCCATTCAAAGATCGGTACCCTCCGAAAATTTAAAACGTTTATATCTCAAAAACTGTACCATAGAATTTCATTAAACTTCGTAGGTTTGTAAAGTACAATTAGAAGAACAAACTGATGAAAAAAAATGGCGATCGGTTGGAGACGTTTGACGGCCATTTTGAAAAATGATGTTAAAATGGCGAAAAACTTAACATGGATAGAATTGAATGAAACTTGGCAGAAAGTAAGATCACTATGTGAAGGTGTGCAATCAATACTTTTTTTTTCGAAATGGCCGCCATTTTCAAGATGGCTGCCAGGGGCGACATCTGCTATTGCTCGCAATTGCAATTCTAGTTATTATGTCGCCCCGAACGTAGTCACGGGACGACATATTGTTATTCTTCCGTTTCTTTGTTATTATTATTCTTTCTTTCTTTCTTTCCAATGATTTTTGTCCGGCTTAGTTCTCGGAGATGCCTGGATAGAATTGAATGAAACTTGGCAGAAAGTAAGATCACTATGTGAAGGTGTGCAATCAGTACTTTTTTTTTCAAAATGGCCGCCATTTTCAAGATGGCCGCCATTCATAGATCGGTAATTTAACACGTTTATATCTCAAAAACTGTACCATAGAATTTCATTAAACTTCGTATGTTTGTAAAGTACAATTAGAAGAACAAACTGATGAAAAAAAATGGCGATCGGTTGGAGACGTTTGGCGGCCATTTTGAAAAATGATGTTAAAATGGCGAAAAACTTAACATGGATAGAATTGAATGAAACTTGGCAGAAAGTAAGATCACTATGTGAAGGTGTGCAATCAATACTTTTTTTTTCGAAATGGCCGCCATTTTCAAGATGGCTGCCAGGGGCGACATCTGCTATTGCTCGCAATTGCAATTCTAGTTATTATGTCGCCCCGAACGTAGTCACGGGACGACATATTGTTATTCTTCCGTTTCTTTGTTATTATTATTATTATTATTATTATTCTTTCTTTCTTTCTTTCCAATGATTTTTGTCCGGCTTAGTTCTCGGAGATGCCTGGATAGAATTGAATGAAACTTGGCAGAAAGTAAGATCACTATGTGAAGATGTGCAATCAATACTTTTTTTTTCGAAATGGCCGCCATTTTCAAGATGGCCGCCATTCAAAGATCGGTACCCTCCGAAAATTTAAAACGTTTATATCTCAAAAACTGTACCATAGAATTTCATTAAACTTCGTATGTTTGTAAAGTACAATTAGAAGAACAAACTGATGAAAAAAAATGGCGATCGGTTGGAGACGTTTGGCGGCCATTTTGAAAAATGATGTTAAAATGGCGAAAAACTTAACATGGATAGAATTGAATGAAACTTGGCAGAAAGTAAGATCACTATGTGAAGGTGTGCAATCAATACTTTTTTTTTCGAAATGGCCGCCATTTTCAAGATGGCTGCCAGGGGCGACATCTGCTATTGCTCGCAATTGCAATTCTAGTTATTATTATTATTCTTTCTTTCTTTCTTTCCAATGATTTTTGTCCGGCTTAGTTCTCGGAGATGCCTGGATAGAATTGAATGAAACTTGGCAGAAAGTAAGATCACTATGTGAAGATGTGCAATCAATACTTTTTTTTTCGAAATGGCCGCCATTTTCAAGATGGCCGCCATTCAAAGATCGGTACCCTCCGAAAATTTAAAACGTTTATATCTCAAAAACTGTACCATAGAATTTCATTAAACTTCGTATGTTTGTAAAGTACAATTAGAAGAACAAACTCATGAAAAAAAATGGCGATCGGTTGGAGACGTTTGGCGGCCATTTTGAAAAATGATGTTAAAATGGCGAAAAACTTAACATCGATAGAATTGAATGAAACTTGGCAGAAAGTAAGATCACTATGTGTAGGTGTGCAATCAGTACTTTTTTTTTCAAAATGGCCGCCATTTTCAAGATGGCTGCCAGGGGCGACATCTGCTATTGCTCGCAATTGCAATTCTAGTTATGTCGCCCCGAACGTAGTCACGGGACGACATATTGTTATTCTTCCGTTTCTTTGTTATTATTATGTCGCCCCGAACGTAGTCACGGGACGACATATTGTTATTCTTCCGTTTCTTTGTTATTATTATTCTTTCTTTCTTTCCAATGATTTTTGTCCGGCTTAGTTCTCGGAGATGCCTTGATAGAATTGAATGAAACTTGGCAGAAAGTAAGATCACTATGTGAAGGTGTGCAATCAGTACTTTTTTTTTCAAAATGGCCGCCATTTTCAAGATGGCCGCCATTCATAGATCGGTAATTTAACACGTTTATATCTCAAAAACTGTACCATAGAATTTCATTAAACTTCGTATGTTTGTAAAGTACAATTAGAAGAACAAACTGATGAAAAAAAATGGCGATCGGTTGGAGACGTTTGGCGGCCATTTTGAAAAATGATGTTAAAATGGCGAAAAACTTAACATGGATAGAATTGAATGAAACTTGGCAGAAAGTAAGATCACTATGTGAAGGTGTGCAATCAATACTTTTTTTTTCGAAATGGCCGCCATTTTCAAGATGGCTGCCAGGGGCGACATCTGCTATTGCTCGCAATTGCAATTCTAGTTATTATTATTATTCTTTCTTTCTTTCTTTCTTTCTTTCCAATGATTTTTGTCCGGCTTAGTTCTCGGAGATGCCTGGATAGAATTGAATGAAACTTGGCAGAAAGTAAGATCACTATGTGAAGGTGTGCAATCAATACTTTTTTTTTCGAAATGGCCGCCATTTTCAAGATGGCCGCCATTCAAAGATCGGTACCCTCCGAAAATTTAAAACGTTCATATCTCAAAAACTGTACCATAGAATTTCATTAAACTTCGTATGTTTGTAAAGTACAATTAGAAGAACAAACTCATGAAAAAAAATGGCGATCGGTTGGAGACGTTTGGCGGCCATTTTGAAAAATGATGTTAAAATGGCGAAAAACTTAACATGGATAGAATTGAATGAAACTTGGCAGAAAGTAAGATCACTATGTGAAGGTGTGCAATCAATACTTTTTTTTCGAAATGGCCGCCATTTTCAAGATGGCTGCCAGGGGCGACATCTGCTATTGCTCGCAATTGCAATTCTAGTTATTATTATTATTATTATTCTTTCTTTCTTTCTTTCCAATGATTTTTGTCCGGCTTAGTTCTCGGAGATGCCTGGATAGAATTGAATGAAACTTGGCAGAAAGTAAGATCACTATGTGAAGATGTGCAATCAATACTTTTTTTTTCGAAATGGCCGCCATTTTCAAGATGGCCGCCATTCAAAGATCGGTACCCTCCGAAAATTTAAAACGTTTATATCTCAAAAACTGTACCATAGAATTTCATTAAACTTCGTATGTTTGTAAAGTACAATTAGAAGAACAAACTCATGAAAAAAAATGGCGATCGGTTGGAGACGTTTGGCGGCCATTTTGAAAAATGATGTTAAAATGGCGAAAAACTTAACATGGATAGAATTGAATGAAACTTGGCAGAAAGTAAGATCACTATGTGAAGGTGTGCAATCAGTACTTTTTTTTTCAAAATGGCCGCCATTTTCAAGATGGCTGCCAGGGGCGACATCTGCTATTGCTCGCAATTGCAATTCTAGTTATTATTATTATGTCTCCCAAACAAAGTTTTGGGAGACATATTGTTTTTGTCCGGTTTCTTATTATTATTCTTCTTCTTCTTCTTCTTCTTCTTCTTCTTCTTCTTCTTCTTCTTCTTCCGTTCAATGTTGTCCGCGACGTTTCTCAAAGATGCAATGTCCAATCAATATGAAACTTTGGGAATATGTTAAGGGTGACCTGAAGTTTTGCAAACGACTTTTAAAATTTTCAAAATGGCCGCCGTTTCCATGGAAACAGAAAAAGGTCATTATATAGGAGACATTGCTTTATGTCAGTAACCTAGGTGGGTAGGATTCTGAAATTTTATAGGTGAATAGAGCAAAAGGTGCTCTTTAATTATACGAAAAAAAAATTTGAAGCGATATTTACGGTTTTCGCGTTATTTACGAAAATGTGATTTTTCGGGCCCAAAATTCGAAATTCTTTCGAAGTGCTTCGATTTCAATGAAAATTGATATTTAGGGGTTTTAAATTATGGCGATTGCAAAGGGCTTAAAAAAAAATCAAAATGGCCGCTGTTTCCGTGGAAACAGGAAAAGGTCATTATATAGGACATTGCAATATCTCTGTAACCTAGTTGGGTAGGATTCTGAAATTTTGTACGTGAATAGAGCAAAAGGGAATTTAGGGGGTTTCTGATAAGCTCTAGATAGTGGCAATGGGAGTTTGGGAGACATCTTGTGACTCGCTTGCGATCACAATCATTCCTAGTTATTATTATTATTATTATTCTTTCTTTCCAATGATTTTTGTCCGGCTTAGTTCTCGGAGATGCCTGGATAGAATTGAATGAAACTTGGCAGAAAGTAAGATCACTATGTGAAGGTGTGCAATCAATACTTTTTTTTTCGAAATGGCCGCCATTTTCAAGATGGCTGCCAGGGGCGACATCTGCTATTGCTCGCAATTGCAATTCTAGTTATGTCGCCCCGAACGTAGTCACGGGACGACATATTGTTATTCTTCCGTTTCTTTGTTATTATGTCGCCCCGAACGTAGTCACGGGACGACATATTGTTATTCTTCCGTTTCTTTGTTATTATTATTATTATTATTATTCTTTCTTTCTTTCTTTCTTTCTTTCTTTCCAATGATTTTTGTCCGGCTTAGTTCTCGGAGATGCCTGGATAGAATTGAATGAAACTTGGCAGAAAGTAAGATCACTATGTGAAGATGTGCAATCAATACTTTTTTTTTCCAAATGGCCGCCGTTTTCAAGATGGCCGCCATTCAAAGATCGGTACCCTCCGAAAATTTAAAACGTTTATATCTCAAAAACTGTACCATAGAATTTCATTAAACTTCGTAGGTTTGTAAAGTACAATTAGAAGAACAAACTGATGAAAAAAAATGGCGATCGGTTGGAGACGTTTGGCGGCCATTTTGAAAAATGATGTTAAAATGGCGAAAAACTTAACATGGATAGAATTGAATGAAACTTGGCAGAAAGTAAGATCACTATGTGAAGGTGTGCAATCAATACTTTTTTTTCGAAATGGCCGCCATTTTCAAGATGGCTGCCAGGGGCGACATCTGCTATTGCTCGCAATTGCAATTCTAGTTATTATTATTATTATTATTATTCTTTCTTTCTTTCTTTCCAATGATTTTTGTCCGGCTTAGTTCTCGGAGATGCCTGGATAGAATTGAATGAAACTTGGCAGAAAGTAAGATCACTATGTGAAGATGTGCAATCAATACTTTTTTTTTCGAAATGGCCGCCATTTTCAAGATGGCCGCCATTCAAAGATCGGTACCCTCCGAAAATTTAAAACGTTTATATCTCAAAAACTGTACCATAGAATTTCATTAAACTTCGTATGTTTGTAAAGTACAATTAGAAGAACAAACTGATGAAAAAAAATGGCGATCGGTTGGAGACGTTTGGCGGCCATTTTGAAAAATGATGTTAAAATGGCGAAAAACTTAACATGGATAGAATTGAATGAAACTTGGCAGAAAGTAAGATCACTATGTGAAGGTGTGCAATCAATACTTTTTTTTTCGAAATGGCCGCCATTTTCAAGATGGCTGCCAGGGGCGACATCTGCTATTGCTCGCAATTGCAATTCTAGTTATGTCGCCCCGAACGTAGTCACGGGACGACATATTGTTATTCTTCCGTTTCTTTGTTATTATTATTCTTTCTTTCTTTCTTTCCAATGATTTTTGTCCGGCTTAGTTCTCGGAGATGCCTGGATAGAATTGAATGAAACTTGGCAGAAAGTAAGATCACTATGTGAAGGTGTGCAATCA
The DNA here is from genome assembly GCA_028015205.1 of Mytilisepta virgata. Taxonomy (NCBI): domain Eukaryota; kingdom Metazoa; phylum Mollusca; class Bivalvia; order Mytilida; family Mytilidae; genus Mytilisepta; species Mytilisepta virgata. Next base: position 78,333,667 of record CM051521.1, read on the forward strand.
ATACTTTTTTTTCCCAAATGGCCGCCATTTTCAAGATGGCCGCCATTCAAAGATCGGTACCCTCCGAAAATTTAAAACGTTTATATCTCAAAAACTGTACCATAGAATTTCATTAAACTTCGTATGTTTGTAAAGTACAATTAGAAGAACAAACTCATGAAAAAAAATGGCGATCGGTTGGAGACGTTTGGCGGCCATTTTGAAAAATGATGTTAAAATGGCGAAAAACTTAACATCGATAGAATTGAATGAAACTTGGCAGAAAGTAAGATCACTATGTGAAGGTGTGCAATCAGTACTTTTTTTTTCAAAATGGCCGCCATTTTCAAGATGCCTGCCAGGGGCGACATCTGCTATTGCTCGCAATTGCAATTCTAGTTATTATTATTATTCTTTCTTTCTTTCTTTCCAATGATTTTTGTCCGGCTTAGTTCTCGGAGATGCCTGGATAGAATTGAATGAAACTTGGCAGAAAGTAAGATCACTATGTGAAGATGTGCAATCAATACTTTTTTTTTCGAAATGGCCGCCATTTTCAAGATGGCCGCCATTCAAAGATCGGTACCCTCCGAAAATTTAAAACGTTTATATCTCAAAAACTGTACCATAGAATTTCATTAAACTTCGTATGTTTGTAAAGTACAATTAGAAGAACAAACTGATGAAAAAAAATGGCGATCGGTTGGAGACGTTTGGCGGCCATTTTGAAAAATGATGTTAAAATGGCGAAAAACTTAACATGGATAGAATTGAATGAAACTTGGCAGAAAGTAAGATCACTATGTGAAGGTGTGCAATCAATACTTTTTTTTTCGAAATGGCCGCCATTTTCAAGATGGCTGCCAGGGGCGACATCTGCTATTGCTCGCAATTGCAATTCTAGTTATTATTATGTCGCCCCGAACGTAGTCACGGGACGACATATTGTTATTCTTCCGTTTCTTTGTTATTATTATTATTATTATTCTTTCTTTCTTTCTTTCTTTCTTTCCAATGATTTTTGTCCGGCTTAGTTCTCGGAGATGCCTGGATAGAATTGAATGAAACTTGGCAGAAAGTAAGATCACTATGTGAAGGTGTGCAATCAATACTTTTTTTTTCGAAATGGCCGCCATTTTCAAGATGGCCGCCATTCAAAGATCGGTACCCTCCGAAAATTTAAAACGTTCATATCTCAAAAACTGTACCATAGAATTTCATTAAACTTCGTATGTTTGTAAAGTACAATTAGAAGAACAAACTCATGAAAAAAAATGGCGATCGGTTGGAGACGTTTGGCGGCCATTTTGAAAAATGATGTTAAAATGGCGAAAAACTTAACATGGATAGAATTGAATGAAACTTGGCAGAAAGTAAGATCACTATGTGAAGGTGTGCAATCAATACTTTTTTTTCGAAATGGCCGCCATTTTCAAGATGGCTGCCAGGGGCGACATCTGCTATTGCTCGCAATTGCAATTCTAGTTATTATTATTATTATTCTTTCTTTCTTTCTTTCTTTCTTTCTTTCCAATGATTTTTGTCCGGCTTAGTTCTCGGAGAGGCCTGGATAGAATTGAATGAAACTTGGCAGAAAGTAAGATCACTATGTGAAGATGTGCAATCAATACTTTTTTTTTCGAAATGGCCGCCATTTTCAAGATGGCCGCCATTCAAAGATCGGTACCCTCCGAAAATTTAAAACGTTTATATCTCAAAAACTGTACCATAGAATTTCATTAAACTTCGTAGGTTTGTAAAGTACAATTAGAAGAACAAACTGATGAAAAAAAATGGCGATCGGTTGGAGACGTTTGGCGGCCATTTTGAAAAATGATGTTAAAATGGCGAAAAACTTAACATGGATAGAATTGAATGAAACTTGGCAGAAAGTAAGATCACTATGTGAAGGTGTGCAATCAATACTTTTTTTTCGAAATGGCCGCCATTTTCAAGATGGCTGCCAGGGGCGACATCTGCTATTGCTCGCAATTGCAATTCTAGTTATTATTATTATTCTTTCTTTCTTTCTTTCTTTCCAATGATTTTTGTCCGGCTTAGTTCTCGGAGATGCCTGGATAGAATTGAATGAAACTTGGCAGAAAGTAAGATCACTATGTGAAGATGTGCAATCAATACTTTTTTTTTCGAAATGGCCGCCATTTTCAAGATGGCCGCCATTCAAAGATCGGTACCCTCCGAAAATTTAAAACGTTTATATCTCAAAAACTGTACCATAGAATTTCATTAAACTTCGTAGGTTTGTAAAGTACAATTAGAAGAACAAACTGATGAAAAAAAATGGCGATCGGTTGGAGACGTTTGACGGCCATTTTGAAAAATGATGTTAAAATGGCGAAAAACTTAACATGGATAGAATTGAATGAAACTTGGCAGAAAGTAAGATCACTATGTGAAGGTGTGCAATCAATACTTTTTTTTTCGAAATGGCCGCCATTTTCAAGATGGCTGCCAGGGGCGACATCTGCTATTGCTCACAATTGCAATTCTAGTTATTATGTCGCCCCGAACGTAGTCACGGGACGACATATTGTTATTCTTCCGTTTCTTTGTTATTATGTCGCCCCGAACGTAGTCACGGGACGACATATTGTTATTCTTCCGTTTCTTTGTTATTATTATTATTATTATTATTATTATTCTTTCTTTCTTTCTTTCCAATGATTTTTGTCCGGCTTAGTTCTCGGAGATGCCTGGATAGAATTGAATGAAACTTGGCAGAAAGTAAGATCACTATGTGAAGATGTGCAATCAATACTTTTTTTTTCGAAATGGCCGCCATTTTCAAGATGGCCGCCATTCAAAGATCGGTACCCTCCGAAAATTTAAAACGTTTATATCTCAAAAACTGTACCATAGAATTTCATTAAACTTCGTAGGTTTGTAAAGTACAATTAGAAGAACAAACTGATGAAAAAAAATGGCGATCGGTTGGAGACGTTTGTCGGCCATTTTGAAAAATGATGTTAAAATGGCGCAAAACTTAACATGGATAGAATTGAATGAAACTTGGCAGAAAGTAAGATCACTATGTGAAGGTGTGCAATCAATACTTTTTTTTCGAAATGGCCGCCATTTTCAAGATGGCTGCCAGGGGCGACATCTGCTATTGCTCGCAATTGCAATTCTAGTTATTATTATTATTCTTTCTTTCTTTTTTTCCAATGATTTTTGTCCGGCTTAGTTCTCGGAGATGCCTGGATAGAATTGAATGAAACTTGGCAGAAAGTAAGATCACTATGTGAAGATGTGCAATCAATACTTTTTTTTTCGAAATGGCCGCCATTTTCAAGATGGCCGCCATTCAAAGATCGGTACCCTCCGAAAATTTAAAACGTTTATATCTCAAAAACTGTACCATAGAATTTCATTAAACTTCGTAGGTTTGTAAAGTACAATTAGAAGAACAAACTGATGAAAAAAAATGGCGATCGGTTGGAGACGTTTGTCGGCCATTTTGAAAAATGATGTTAAAATGGCGCAAAACTTAACATGGATAGAATTGAATGAAACTTGGCAGAAAGTAAGATCACTATGTGAAGGTGTGCAATCAATACTTTTTTTTCGAAATGGCCGCCATTTTCAAGATGGCTGCCAGGGGCGACATCTGCTATTGCTCGCAATTGCAATTCTAGTTATTATTATTATTATTATTATTCTTTCTTTCTTTCTTTCCAATGATTTTTGTCCGGCTTAGTTCTCGGAGATGCCTGGATAGAATTGAATGAAACTTGGCAGAAAGTAAGATCACTATGTGAAGATGTGCAATCAATACTTTTTTTTTCGAAATGGCCGCCATTTTCAAGATGGCCGCCATTCAAAGATCGGTACCCTCCGAAAATTTAAAACGTTTATATCTCAAAAACTGTACCATAGAATTTCATTAAACTTCGTAGGTTTGTAAAGTACAATTAGAAGAACAAACTGATGAAAAAAAATGGCGATCGGTTGGAGACGTTTGTCGGCCATTTTGAAAAATGATGTTAAAATGGCGCAAAACTTAACATGGATAGAATTGAATGAAACTTGGCAGAAAGTAAGATCACTATGTGAAGGTGTGCAATCAATACTTTTTTTTCGAAATGGCCGCCATTTTCAAGATGGCTGCCAGGGGCGACATCTGCTATTGCTCGCAATTGCAATTCTAGTTATGTCGCCCCGAACGTAGTCACGGGACGACATATTGTTATTCTTCCGTTTCTTTGTTATTATTATTATTATTATTATTATTCTTTCTTTCTTTCTTTCCAATGATTTTTGTCCGGCTTAGTTCTCGGAGATGCCTGGATAGAATTGAATGAAACTTGGCAGAAAGTAAGATCACTATGTGAAGATGTGCAATCAATACTTTTTTTTTCGAAATGGCCGCCATTTTCAAGATGGCCGCCATTCAAAGATCGGTACCCTCCGAAAATTTAAAACGTTTATATCTCAAAAACTGTACCATAGAATTTCATTAAACTTCGTATGTTTGTAAAGTACAATTAGAAGAACAAACTGATGAAAAAAAATGGCGATCGGTTGGAGACGTTTGGCGGCCATTTTGAAAAATGATGTTAAAATGGCGAAAAACTTAACATGGATAGAATTGAATGAAACTTGGCAGAAAGTAAGATCACTATGTGAAGGTGTGCAATCAATACTTTTTTTTTCGAAATGGCCGCCATTTTCAAGATGGCTGCCAGGGGCGACATCTGCTATTGCTCGCAATTGCAATTCTAGTTATTATGTCGCCCCGAACGTAGTCACGGGACGACATATTGTTATTCTTCCGTTTCTTTGTTATTATTATGTCGCCCCGAACGTAGTCACGGGACGACATATTGTTATTCTTCCGTTTCTTTGTTATTATTATTATTATTATTATTCTTTCTTTCTTTCTTTCCAATGATTTTTGTCCGGCTTAATTCTCGGAGATGCCTGGATAGAATTGAATGAAACTTGGCAGAAAGTAAGATCACTATGTGAAGATGTGCAATCAATACTTTTTTTTTCGAAATGGCCGCCATTTTCAAGATGGCCGCCATTCAAAGATCGGTACCCTCCGAAAATTTAAAACGTTTATATCTCAAAAACTGTACCATAGAATTTCATTAAACTTCGTATGTTTGTAAAGTACAATTAGAAGAACAAACTCATGAAAAAAAATGGCGATCGGTTGGAGACGTTTGGCGGCCATTTTGAAAAATGATGTTAAAATGGCGAAAAACTTAACATCGATAGAATTGAATGAAACTTGGCAGAAAGTAAGATCACTATGTGAAGGTGTGCAATCAGTACTTTTTTTTTCAAAATGGCCGCCATTTTGAAGATGGCTGCCAGGGGCGACATCTGCTATTGCTCGCAATTGCAATTCTAGTTATTATTATTATTCTTTCTTTCTTTCTTTCTTTCTTTCCAATGATTTTTGTCCGGCTTAGTTCTCGGAGATGCCTGGATAGAATTGAATGAAACTTGGCAGAAAGTAAGATCACTATGTGAAGGTGTGCAATCAATACTTTTTTTTTCGAAATGGCCGCCATTTTCAAGATGGCCGCCATTCAAAGATCGGTACCCTCCGAAAATTTAAAACGTTCATATCTCAAAAACTGTACCATAGAATTTCATTAAACTTCGTATGTTTGTAAAGTACAATTAGAAGAACAAACTCATGAAAAAAAATGGCGATCGGTTGGAGACGTTTGGCGGCCATTTTGAAAAATGATGTTAAAATGGCGAAAAACTTAACATGGATAGAATTGAATGAAACTTGGCAGAAAGTAAGATCACTATGTGAAGGTGTGCAATCAATACTTTTTTTTCGAAATGGCCGCCATTTTCAAGATGGCTGCCAGGGGCGACATCTGCTATTGCTCGCAATTGCAATTCTAGTTATTATTATTCTTTCTTTCTTTCTTTCCAATGATTTTTGTCCGGCTTAGTTCTCGGAGATGCCTGGATAGAATTGAATGAAACTTGGCAGAAAGTAAGATCACTATGTGAAGATGTGCAATCAATACTTTTTTTTTCGAAATGGCCGCCATTTTCAAGATGGCCGCCATTCAAAGATCGGTACCCTCCGAAAATTTAAAACGTTTATATCTCAAAAACTGTACCATAGAATTTCATTAAACTTCGTATGTTTGTAAAGTACAATTAGAAGAACAAACTGATGAAAAAAAATGGCGATCGGTTGGAGACGTTTGGCGGCCATTTTGAAAAATGATGTTAAAATGGCGAAAAACTTAACATGGATAGAATTGAATGAAACTTGGCAGAAAGTAAGATCACTATGTGAAGGTGTGCAATCAATACTTTTTTTTTCGAAATGGCCGCCATTTTCAAGATGGCTGCCAGGGGCGACATCTGCTATTGCTCGCAATTGCAATTCTAGTTATGTCGCCCCGAACGTAGTCACGGGACGACATATTGTTATTCTTCCGTTTCTTTGTTATTATTATTATTATTATTCTTTCTTTCTTTCTTTCTTTCTTTCCAATGATTTTTGTCCGGCTTAGTTCTCGGAGATGCCTGGATAGAATTGAATGAAACTTGGCAGAAAGTAAGATCACTATGTGAAGGTGTGCAATCAATACTTTTTTTTTCGAAATGGCCGCCATTTTCAAGATGGCCGCCATTCAAAGATCGGTACCCTCCGAAAATTTAAAACGTTCATATCTCAAAAACTGTACCATAGAATTTCATTAAACTTCGTATGTTTGTAAAGTACAATTAGAAGAACAAACTCATGAAAAAAAATGGCGATCGGTTGGAGACGTTTGGCGGCCATTTTGAAAAATGATGTTAAAATGGCGAAAAACTTAACATGGATAGAATTGAATGAAACTTGGCAGAAAGTAAGATCACTATGTGAAGGTGTGCAATCAATACTTTTTTTTCGAAATGGCCGCCATTTTCAAGATGGCTGCCAGGGGCGACATCTGCTATTGCTCGCAATTGCAATTCTAGTTATTATTATTCTTTCTTTCTTTCTTTCTTTCTTTCCAATGATTTTTGTCCGGCTTAGTTCTCGGAGATGCCTGGATAGAATTGAATGAAACTTGGCAGAAAGTAAGATCACTATGTGAAGATGTGCAATCAATACTTTTTTTTTCGAAATGGCCGCCATTTTCAAGATGGCCGCCATTCAAAGATCGGTACCCTCCGAAAATTTAAAACGTTTATATCTCAAAAACTGTACCATAGAATTTCATTAAACTTCGTAGGTTTGTAAAGTACAATTAGAAGAACAAACTGATGAAAAAAAATGGCGATCGGTTGGAGACGTTTGACGGCCATTTTGAAAAATGATGTTAAAATGGCGAAAAACTTAACATGGATAGAATTGAATGAAACTTGGCAGAAAGTAAGATCACTATGTGAAGGTGTGCAATCAATACTTTTTTTTTCGAAATGGCCGCCATTTTCAAGATGGCTGCCAGGGGCGACATCTGCTATTGCTCGCAATTGCAATTCTAGTTATGTCGCCCCGAACGTAGTATCGGGACGATATATTGTTATTCTTCCGTTTCTTTGTTATTATTATGTCGCCCCGAACGTAGTCACGGGACGACATATTGTTATTCTTCCGTTTCTTTGTTATTATTATTCTTTCTTTCTTTCTTTCTTTCCAATGATTTTTGTCCGGCTTAGTTCTCGGAGATGCCTGGATAGAATTGAATGAAACTTGGCAGAAAGTAAGATCACTATGTGAAGGTGTGCAATCAATACTTTTTTTTCCCAAATGGCCGCCATTTTCAAGATGGCCGCCATTCAAAGATCGGTACCCTCCGAAAATTTAAAACGTTTATATCTCAAAAACTGTACCATAGAATTTCATTAAACTTCGTATGTTTGTAAAGTACAATTAGAAGAACAAACTCATGAAAAAAAATGGCGATCGGTTGGAGACGTTTGGCGGCCATTTTGAAAAATGATGTTAAAATGGCGAAAAACTTAACATCGATAGAATTGAATGAAACTTGGCAGAAAGTAAGATCACTATGTGAAGGTGTGCAATCAGTACTTTTTTTTTCAAAATGGCCGCCATTTTCAAGATGGCTGCCAGGGGCGACATCTGCTATTGCTCGCAATTGCAATTCTAGTTATTATTATTATTCTTTCTTTCTTTCTTTCTTTCTTTCCAATGATTTTTGTCCGGCTTAGTTCTCGGAGATGCCTGGATAGAATTGAATGAAACTTGGCAGAAAGTAAGATCACTATGTGAAGGTGTGCAATCAGTACTTTTTTTTTCAAAATGGCCGCCATTTTCAAGATGGCCGCCATTCAAAGATCGGTACCCTCCGAAAATTTAAAACGTTTATATCTCAAAAACTGTACCATAGAATTTCATTAAACTTCGTATGTTTGTAAAGTACAATTAGAAGAACAAACTCATGAAAAAAAATGGCGATCGGTTGGAGACGTTTGGCGGCCATTTTGAAAAATGATGTTAAAATGGCGAAAAACTTAACATCGATAGAATTGAATGAAACTTGGCAGAAAGTAAGATCACTATGTGAAGGTGTGCAATCAGTACTTTTTTTTTCAAAATGGCCGCCATTTTCAAGATGGCTGCCAGGGGCGACATCTGCTATTGCTCGCAATTGCAATTCTAGTTATTATTCTTTCTTTCTTTCTTTCTTTCTTTCCAATGATTTTTGTCCGGCTTAGTTCTCGGAGATGCCTGGATAGAATTGAATGAAACTTGGCAGAAAGTAAGATCACTATGTGAAGATGTGCAATCAATACTTTTTTTTTCGAAATGGCCGCCATTTTCAAGATGGCCGCCATTCAAAGATCGGTACCCTCCGAAAATTTAAAACGTTTATATCTCAAAAACTGTACCATAGAATTTCATTAAACTTCGTAGGTTTGTAAAGTACAATTAGAAGAACAAACTGATGAAAAAAAATGGCGATCGGTTGGAGACGTTTGACGGCCATTTTGAAAAATGATGTTAAAATGGCGAAAAACTTAACATGGATAGAATTGAATGAAACTTGGCAGAAAGTAAGATCACTATGTGAAGGTGTGCAATCAATACTTTTTTTTTCGAAATGGCCGCCATTTTCAAGATGGCTGCCAGGGGCGACATCTGCTATTGCTCGCAATTGCAATTCTAGTTATTATGTCGCCCCGAACGTAGTCACGGGACGACATATTGTTATTCTTCCGTTTCTTTGTTATTATTATTATTATTATTCTTTCTTTCTTTCCAATGATTTTTGTCCGGCTTAGTTCTCGGAGATGCCTGGATAGAATTGAATGAAACTTGGCAGAAAGTAAGATCACTATGTGAAGATGTGCAATCAATACTTTTTTTTTCGAAATGGCCGCCATTTTCAAGATGGCCGCCATTCAAAGATCGGTACCCTCCGAAAATTTAAAACGTTTATATCTCAAAAACTGTACCATAGAATTTCATTAAACTTCGTATGTTTGTAAAGTACAATTAGAAGAACAAACTCATGAAAAAAAATGGCGATCGGTTGGAGACGTTTGGCGGCCATTTTGAAAAATGATGTTAAAATGGCGAAAAACTTAACATCGATAGAATTGAATGAAACTTGGCAGAAAGTAAGATCACTATGTGAAGGTGTGCAATCAGTACTTTTTTTTTCAAAATGGCCGCCATTTTCAAGATGGCTGCCAGGGGCGACATCTGCTATTGCTCGCAATTGCAATTCTAGTTATTATTATTCTTTCTTTCTTTCCAATGATTTTTGTCCGGCTTAGTTCTCGGAGATGCCTGGATAGAATTGAATGAAACTTGGCAGAAAGTAAGATCACTATGTGAAGATGTGCAATCAATACTTTTTTTTTCGAAATGGCCGCCATTTTCAAGATGGCCGCCATTCAAAGATCGGTACCCTCCGAAAATTTAAAACGTTTATATCTCAAAAACTGTACCATAGAATTTCATTAAACTTCGTATGTTTGTAAAGTACAATTAGAAGAACAAACTCATGAAAAAAAATGGCGATCGGTTGGAGACGTTTGGCGGCCATTTTGAAAAATGATGTTAAAATGGCGAAAAACTTAACATCGATAGAATTGAATGAAACTTGGCAGAAAGTAAGATCACTATGTGAAGGTGTGCAATCAGTACTTTTTTTTTCAAAATGGCCGCCATTTTGAAGATGGCTGCCAGGGGCGACATCTGCTATTGCTCGCAATTGCAATTCTAGTTATTATTATTATTCTTTCTTTCTTTCTTTCTTTCTTTCCAATGATTTTTGTCCGGCTTAGTTCTCGGAGATGCCTGGATAGAATTGAATGAAACTTGGCAGAAAGTAAGATCACTATGTGAAGATGTGCAATCAATACTTTTTTTTTCGAAATGGCCGCCATTTTCAAGATGGCCGCCATTCAAAGATCGGTACCCTCCGAAAATTTAAAACGTTTATATCTCAAAAACTGTACCATAGAATTTCATTAAACTTCGTAGGTTTGTAAAGTACAATTAGAAGAACAAACTGATGAAAAAAAATGGCGATCGGTTGGAGACGTTTGGCGGCCATTTTGAAAAATGATGTTAAAATGGCGAAAAACTTAACATGGATAGAATTGAATGAAACTTGGCAGAAAGTAAGATCACTATGTGAAGGTGTGCAATCAATACTTTTTTTTTCGAAATGGCCGCCATTTTCTAGATGGCTGCCAGGGGCGACATCTGCTATTGCTCGCAATTGCAATTCTAGTTATTATGTCGCCCCGAACGTAGTCACGGGACGACATATTGTTATTCTTCCGTTTCTTTGTTATTATTATTGTTTCTTTCTTTCTTTCTTTCTTTCTTTCCAATGATTTTTGTCCGGCTTAGTTCTCGGAGATGCCTGGATAGAATTGAATGAAACTTGGCAGAAAGTAAGATCACTATGTGAAGGTGTGCAATCAATACTTTTTTTTCCCAAATGGCCGCCATTTTCAAGATGGCCGCCATTCAAAGATCGGTACCCTCCGAAAATTTAAAACGTTTATATCTCAAAAACTGTACCATAGAATTTCATTAAACTTCGTATGTTTGTAAAGTACAATTAGAAGAACAAACTCATGAAAAAAAATGGCGATCGGTTGGAGACGTTTGGCGGCCATTTTGAAAAATGATGTTAAAATGGCGAAAAACTTAACATCGATAGAATTGAATGAAACTTGGCAGAAAGTAAGATCACTATGTGAAGGTGTGCAATCAGTACTTTTTTTTTCAAAATGGCCGCCATTTTCAAGATGGCTGCCAGGGGCGACATCTGCTATTGCTCGCAATTGCAATTCTAGTTATTATGTCGCCCCGAACGTAGTCACGGGACGACATATTGTTATTCTTCCGTTTCTTTGTTATTATTATTATTATTATTTCGCCCCGAACGTAGTCACGGGACGACATATTGTTATTCTTCCGTTTCTTTGTTATTATTATGTCGCCCCGAACGTAGTCACGGGACGACATATTGTTATTCTTCCGTTTCTTTGTTATTATTATTATTATTATTATTCTTTCTTTCTTTCTTTCCAATGATTTTTGTCCGGCTTAATTCTCGGAGATGCCTGGATAGAATTGAATGAAACTTGGCAGAAAGTAAGATCACTATGTGAAGATGTGCAATCAATACTTTTTTTTTCGAAATGGCCGCCATTTTCAAGATGGCCGCCATTCAAAGATCGGTACCCTCCGAAAATTTAAAACGTTTATATCTCAAAAACTGTACCATAGAATTTCATTAAACTTCGTATGTTTGTAAAGTACAATTAGAAGAACAAACTGATGAAAAAAAATGGCGATCGGTTGGAGACGTTTGGCGGCCATTTTGAAAAATGATGTTAAAATGGCGAAAAACTTAACATCGATAGAATTGAATGAAACTTGGCAGAAAGTAAGATCACTATGTGAAGGTGTGCAATCAGTACTTTTTTTTTCAAAATGGCCGCCATTTTGAAGATGGCTGCCAGGGGCGACATCTGCTATTGCTCGCAATTGCAATTCTAGTTATTATTATTATTCTTTCTTTCTTTCTTTCTTTCTTTCCAATGATTTTTGTCCGGCTTAGTTCTCGGAGATGCCTGGATAGAATTGAATGAAACTTGGCAGAAAGTAAGATCACTATGTGAAGGTGTGCAATCAATACTTTTTTTTTCGAAATGGCCGCCATTTTCAAGATGGCCGCCATTCAAAGATCGGTACCCTCCGAAAATTTAAAACGTTCATATCTCAAAAACTGTACCATAGAATTTCATTAAACTTCGTATGTTTGTAAAGTACAATTAGAAGAACAAACTCATGAAAAAAAATGGCGATCGGTTGGAGACGTTTGGCGGCCATTTTGAAAAATGATGTTAAAATGGCGAAAAACTTAACATGGATAGAATTGAATGAAACTTGGCAGAAAGTAAGATCACTATGTGAAGGTGTGCAATCAATACTTTTTTTTCGAAATGGCCGCCATTTTCAAGATGGCTGCCAGGGGCGACATCTGCTATTGCTCGCAATTGCAATTCTAGTTATTATTATTCTTTCTTTCTTTCTTTCCAATGATTTTTGTCCGGCTTAGTTCTCGGAGATGCCTGGATAGAATTGAATGAAACTTGGCAGAAAGTAAGATCACTATGTGAAGATGTGCAATCAATACTTTTTTTTTCGAAATGGCCGCCATTTTCAAGATGGCCGCCATTCAAAGATCGGTACCCTCCGAAAATTTAAAACGTTTATATCTCAAAAACTGTACCATAGAATTTCATTAAACTTCGTATGTTTGTAAAGTACAATTAGAAGAACAAACTGATGAAAAAAAATGGCGATCGGTTGGAGACGTTTGGCGGCCATTTTGAAAAATGATGTTAAAATGGCGAAAAACTTAACATGGATAGAATTGAATGAAACTTGGCAGAAAGTAAGATCACTATGTGAAGGTGTGCAATCAATACTTTTTTTTTCGAAATGGCCGCCATTTTCAAGATGGCTGCCAGGGGCGACATCTGCTATTGCTCGCAATTGCAATTCTAGTTATGTCGCCCCGAACGTAGTCACGGGACGACATATTGTTATTCTTCCGTTTCTTTGTTATTATTATTATTATTATTCTTTCTTTCTTTCTTTCTTTCTTTCCAATGATTTTTGTCCGGCTTAGTTCTCGGAGATGCCTGGATAGAATTGAATGAAACTTGGCAGAAAGTAAGATCACTATGTGAAGGTGTGCAATCAATACTTTTTTTTTCGAAATGGCCGCCATTTTCAAGATGGCCGCCATTCAAAGATCGGTACCCTCCGAAAATTTAAAACGTTCATATCTCAAAAACTGTACCATAGAATTTCATTAAACTTCGTATGTTTGTAAAGTACAATTAGAAGAACAAACTCATGAAAAAAAATGGCGATCGGTTGGAGACGTTTGGCGGCCATTTTGAAAAATGATGTTAAAATGGCGAAAAACTTAACATGGATAGAATTGAATGAAACTTGGCAGAAAGTAAGATCACTATGTGAAGGTGTGCAATCAATACTTTTTTTTCGAAATGGCCGCCATTTTCAAGATGGCTGCCAGGGGCGACATCTGCTATTGCTCGCAATTGCAATTCTAGTTATTATGTCGCCCCGAACGTAGTCACGGGACGACATATTGTTATTCTTCCGTTTCTTTGTTATTATTATTATTCTTTCTTTCTTTCTTTCTTTCTTTCTTTCTTTCCAATGATTTTTGTCCGGCTTAGTTCTCGGAGATGCCTGGATAGAATTGAATGAAACTTGGCAGAAAGTAAGATCACTATGTGAAGATGTGCAATCAATACTTTTTTTTTCGAAATGGCCGCCATTTTCAAGATGGCCGCCATTCAAAGATCGGTACCCTCCGAAAATTTAAAACGTTTATATCTCAAAAACTGTACCATAGAATTTCATTAAACTTCGTATGTTTGTAAAGTACAATTAGAAGAACAAACTCATGAAAAAAAATGGCGATCGGTTGGAGACGTTTGGCGGCCATTTTGAAAAATGATGTTAAAATGGCGAAAAACTTAACATGGATAGAATTGAATGAAACTTGGCAGAAAGTAAGATCACTATGTGAAGGTGTGCAAGCAATACCTTTTTTTTCGATATGGCCGCCATTTTCAAGATGGCCGCCATTCAAAGATCGGTACCCTGCGAAAATTTAAAACATTTATATCTCAAAACCTGTATGATAGAATTTCATTAAACTTCGTAGGTTTGTAAAGCACAATTAGAAGAACAAACTGATGAAAAAAAATCGCGATTGGTTTCAGACATTTGACGGCCATTTTGAAAAATGATGTTAAAATGGCGAAAAACTTAACATGGATAGAATTGAATGAAACTTGGCAGAAAGTAAGATCACTATGTGAAGGTGTGCAATCAATACTTTTTTTTTCAACATGGCCGCCATTTTCTAGATGGCTGCCAGGGGCGACATCTGCTATTGCTCGCAATTGCAATTCTAGTTATTATTCTTTCTTTCTTTCTTTCTTTCTTTCCAATGATTTTTGTCCGGCTTAGTTCTCGGAGATGCCTGGATAGAATTGAATGAAACTTGGCAGAAAGTAAGATCACTATGTGAAGATGTGCAATCAATACTTTTTTTTTCGAAATGGCCGCCATTTTCAAGATGGCCGCCATTCAAAGATCGGTACCCTCCGAAAATTTAAAACGTTTATATCTCAAAAACTGTACCATAGAATTTCATTAAACTTCGTAGGTTTGTAAAGTACAATTAGAAGAACAAACTGATGAAAAAAAATGGCGATCGGTTGGAGACGTTTGACGGCCATTTTGAAAAATGATGTTAAAATGGCGAAAAACTTAACATGGATAGAATTGAATGAAACTTGGCAGAAAGTAAGATCACTATGTGAAGGTGTGCAATCAATACTTTTTTTTTCGAAATGGCCGCCATTTTCAAGATGGCTGCCAGGGGCGACATCTGCTATTGCTCGCAATTGCAATTCTAGTTATGTCGCCCCGAACGTAGTATCGGGACGATATATTGTTATTCTTCCGTTTCTTTGTTATTATTATGTCGCCCCGAACGTAGTCACGGGACGACATATTGTTATTCTTCCGTTTCTTTGTTATTATTATTCTTTCTTTCTTTCTTTCTTTCTTTCTTTCCAATGATTTTTGTCCGGCTTAGTTCTCGGAGATGCCTGGATAGAATTGAATGAAACTTGGCAGAAAGTAAGATCACTATGTGAAGGTGTGCAATCAATACTTTTTTTTCCCAAATGGCCGCCATTTTCAAGATGGCCGCCATTCAAAGATCGGTACCCTCCGAAAATTTAAAACGTTTATATCTCAAAAACTGTACCATAGAATTTCATTAAACTTCGTATGTTTGTAAAGTACAATTAGAAGAACAAACTCATGAAAAAAAATGGCGATCGGTTGGAGACGTTTGGCGGCCATTTTGAAAAATGATGTTAAAATGGCGAAAAACTTAACATCGATAGAATTGAATGAAACTTGGCAGAAAGTAAGATCACTATGTGAAGGTGTGCAATCAGTACTTTTTTTTTCAAAATGGCCGCCATTTTCAAGATGGCTGCCAGGGGCGACATCTGCTATTGCTCGCAATTGCAATTCTAGTTATTATTATTATTCTTTCTTTCCAATGATTTTTGTCCGGCTTAGTTCTCGGAGATGCCTGGATAGAATTGAATGAAACTTGGCAGAAAGTAAGATCACTATGTGAAGGTGTGCAATCAATACTTTTTTTTTCGAAATGGCCGCCATTTTCAAGATGGCTGCCAGGGGCGACATCTGCTATTGCTCGCAATTGCAATTCTAGTTATTATTCTTCTTCTTCTTCTTTCCTTTTTCTTTCCGTTCAATGTTGTCCGCGACGTTTCTCAAAGATGCAATGTCCAATCAATATGAAACTTTGGGAATATGTTAAGGGTGACCTGAAGTTTTGCAAACGACTTTTAAAATTTTCAAAATGGCCGCCGTTTCAAAGGTCATTATATAGGACATTGCAATAATTTGAATTTAGGGGGTTTCTGATAAGCTCTAGATAGTGGCAATGGGGGTTTGTTTGGGAGACATCTTGTGACTCGCTGGCGATCACAATCATACCTAGTTATTATTATAATTTTTCTGTCTTTTTTTTCTTCCTTTTCCATTTCAACTTGTCCGACGCAGATCTCGAACACGACTCAACCGAATGAAATGAAACTTACTGGGGTGATAGACACCAATGTCTAGTTGTGCAATTAAGTTTAAAAAATTTCAAAATGGCCGCCATTTTCAAGATGGCCGCCAAAAGCCGAAAACCTTTGACCTCAATTTTCTCAAAAACTGCCCGGCAGAATTTCACCAAACTTAGTATAAATGTTCAGTAGCACGAGTGGAAACTTTTTATTAAAGAAAAACGGAAACGATATGTCGTCCATTTTCAAAATGGCCGCCAATAGTGGAAAAAAGTGAACTTGCTTGGATTTCAACGATTTTAGGTTTACATAGTAAACATGATATCCCGAGTTGAATGGCGATAACGCAAATGTTCTACAGGCAGCCATTTTCAAAATGGCCACCATTTTCCCGCCAAAATTTCAACATTCATCAATTTCAATGCAATTTGGTATGAAGGGTAAACATGATATCCCAAGTTGACTGCAGTTAAAGAAAATGTTTAATGGGCAGCCCTTTTCAAAATGGCCGCCATTTTGCCATCAAAATTTCAACCTTGTTCCATTTGAATTAAATTATTTCAACCTTGTTCAATTTCAATGAAATTTGGTGTAATGGGTTAGCCGGGTCTAGTGGAACTCCTGCTCAATTTTTTTCGTTTGGGAGACTTACGTGATCTTTGATCATAAATTTTAATTTTAACATAGGACCCTAAAGAAAAACCAGCCAAGATGACTGCTACACTTCAAGGTTTTTATAATGATTGCCCATTTCGTCCTGATCGGACAACAAACACCATGAGCAATTGTTGTTTCTGATTTGCTCAGTATTCAAAAATCTTCTCCTCTGAAACTGCTGGGCCAAATGGAGCAAAATTTGAAAGGAAGCATATATGGGAGGTCCTTTATAAATTTTCCTCATTTCGTCCCGATCGGAGTTCAAATATTGCTGACATGGGCAGTTCTTGTTTCTGATTGGTTGATATAAAAAAATCTTCTCCTCTGAAATCGCTTGGCCAAATTGAACGTAACTTTACAAAAAACATCTAATAGGGAGGTTTTTTGTGTCGCCTGCGGAACACATAGTCGACACATAGGGATCACTATCTGTCGTCTTGCGTCTTGCGTCGTCACACTTTTCTTCTATCCTCAACTACTCGTAAACCGCTCAAAGGATTTTGATGAAACTTTCTCTGTGCATTAACCTTAATGCATAGGTGTGCATATATATTTCATTTTTAGAAAATTAAAATTTTTTTTGGGGTAAAAATTGACATTTTTGCTAAAAAAAGGGGGGGGGGCAAAACTTCTATCCTCAACTACTCCATAACTGCTCAAAGGAATTTGATGAAACTTTCTCTGTGCATTAACGTTAATATTTTTAGAAAATTTTTAATTTTTCTCTATAAAAAATGACATTTTCGAAAAAAAAGAGGGGTCAAAACTTCTATCCTCAACTACTCCATAACCACTCAAAGGAATTAGATGAAACTTTCACTGTGAATTAATCTTAATGCACAGGTGTGCATATATATTTCATTTTTAGAAAATGTTAAATTTTTTTTTGTAAAAAATGACATTTTTACAAAAAAAAAGGGGGGGGGGGGGCAAAACTTCTATCCTTAACTACTCAATAACTGCTCAAAGGAATTTGATTAAACTTTCTCTGTGCACTACCCTAAATGCACAGGGGTGAATATTTATTTCATTTTTAGAAAAATTTAAATTTTTTTGGTAAAGATTGACATTTTGTGAACGCAAAAAGGCGGGGGGGGGGGGGGGGGGTCAAAACTGCTATCCTCAACTACCCCATAACCGCTCAAAGGAATTTGATGAAACTTTCTGTGCATTAACCTTAATGCACAGATGTGCATATATATTTCGTTTTTAGAAAATTTTAATTTTATTTTTGGTAAAAATTGACATTTTTGAAAAAAAAAGGGGGAGGGGGTTCAAAACTTCTATCCTCAACTACTCCATAACCACTCAAAGCAATTTGACGAAACTTTCTCTGTGCATTCACCTTAATGCAAAGGTGTGCATATATATTTCAGTTTTAGAACATTTTAATATCTTTTGTAAAAATTAACGTCCGCAGGCGACACATGTCTTCCTTGGAAGACTCACACATTTTCTACAAACTTTCCTCATTTCCTCCTGATCAGGCAACAAACATGGCCGTCATGGGCAGTTCTTGTCTTTCATTGGTTGATAATCTTCTTCTTTGAAACCGCTTGACCAAAGGGAACGAGACTTGACAGGAAGCATCTGTCTGAGGTTTCACAGTTTCCTCATTTTGTCTAGTTCAGGTGACAAACATGGTCGACATGGCCAATTCTTGTTCCTGATTGGTTGATGGCCTTCAGCAGAGGACTTACCGGTAGCTTAACATAAGACCATATGCAAAATACATGCAAAAATCTTTTGGAGAACTGCCAAATTTTAGAATATGCTGACCTGTAAGTTACATAAGAAGGACCTTGAAGAAAAGTTTTGTTCCTACAAGGCTTACCACACTTCATAATGATAGGGAGAAGTGACTTATCTCTTTAAGGTACATCAATAAAAATGGCTTTTATGCCAGGTGAGTGATACAGACTCAGCCCTCTAAGCCTCTCGTTTTCGTCATCTTTGTAAACATTTTAGCTCACCTGGCCTAAAAGGCCATGTGAGCTTTTGCCATCACTTGGCGTCCGTCGTCGTCCATCGTTAACTTTTTCAAAAATCTTCTCCTCTGAAATGGCTGGGCAGATTGGATCGAGGCTTCATAGGAATGATCTATGACATGTCCTCCACAAACGATCCTCATTTTATATTGATCCGATGAAAAACATGGCCACTGTTGCTAAAAATAGAACATAGGGGTAATTTGCAGTTATTTGCTAATAACTCAAAAACCGTTACAGATATCGAAAATCTGACTGGGTTAAATTGATCAGCATGACAAGATCTACCTACCCTGAAATTTTGAAGGAAATTCCAAAACCCATTTAGGAGTTATTGCCCTTTTTTCGTCAAATTTTCAAAATTTTAACATTTTTCGTCATGTATCTCCAAAACTATTTGAGATAGAAGTGAAATGTAAATTTGAAAAATGTTTGCCATGTTGAGATCTACCTACCCTGAAATTTAAAAGGAAATCCCAAAACCCATTTAGGAGTTGTTGCCCTTTTTTTGTCAAGTTTTCAAAATTTTTTCATTAAAAAATCTTCTCCTCTGAAACCGCTGGGCCGATTGGTTTGAAACTTAATAAGAATGATCTATGACATGTCCTCTACAAATGATCCTCAATTTATTTTGATCTGACATAAAACATGGCTGTCGTAGCTAAAATAGAATATAGGGGTGCATGTGTTGTTTTTGGCTTATAACTTAAAAACCGTTACAGATATAAAAAATCTGACATGGGGTAAAATTGATCAGCATGACAAGATCTACCTAACCTGAAATTTTGAAGGAAATCCTGAAACCCATTTAGGAGTTGTTGCCCTTTTTTACGTCAAATTTTCAAAATTCAACATTTTTTGTCATTTATCTCCAAAACTATTTGAGATAGAAGTGAAATGTAAATTTGAAAAATGTTTGCCATGTTGAGATCTACATACCCTGAAATTTTAAAGGAAATCCCAAAACCCATTTAGGAGTTATTGCCCATTTTTTGGTCAAATTTTCAAAATTTTAACATTTTTGCATTTATCTCCAAAACTATTTGAGATAGAAGTGAAATGTAAATTGAAAAATGTTTGCCATGTTGAGATCTACCTACCCTGAAATTTTGAAGGGAATCCCAAATTTTCTTTAGGAGTTATTGGTTTGTGTAATTTGAGGTCGGGTTCTGTTACATTTATTTAAGGTTCACCCTAATTTATCAACTTCCTGCCAGGACTACCACCATCAGGGAACATATTTTAACATTAAACCTTATGAAAAATAAATCTTCAACAAATTTTCCCTGAACAATTGAACCAATTGCAACAAACTTGGTCAAATAGTTGATTAATTGTCCAATGAAAACCAGACTTCAGGTGAGCGATACAGGCTCTGGTGAGCCTCTTGTTAACATCTTCTCTGAAAGTACTGAATAAATTTCATCTGAAAGATCCTTAGGGTATCTAGTATAAATTTTGTGTATTGTTTTTTTTTGTCCATCAAGAAACATGGCTGCCATGGCTAAAAATAGAACATAGGTGAAAAATGTACTTTTTGGTTCATATCTCAAAAACTAAAGCAGTGAGAACAAAACTGACAAGAAGTAAAAATGTTTATGATGTCAAGATCTACCTTTCATGATATTTTCAGACGAATCAGTCAACCCATTTTCAGGTTATTGCCCCTGAATTGTCAATTTTAAGGAAATTTTGCAGTTTTAGGTTAAATTGAATATTATAGATAAGGACAAACTGTAAAAAGCAAAAATGTTCAGCAAAGTAACATCTACAAATAAGTCAACATGACCAAAATCATTAATTGACCCCTTATGGGAGTTTTTGTTCTTGAAAGATTATTTACATGTAAACAGTAATTATCAGTAAAAATAATGGTCTCACATATTGTCAAAGATGTTAAAAACATAACTTGAAATAAATTAAATGGTAGCTGTACAACTAAAATGGAAGGTCAAGGGTCAAGGTTGTTGAAAAAGTGCATAGCAACCAATGGAAAAGTAACTAGCAACCGTATATATTTAGATTCAGGACCCTATTATTTAGCTGTACAAGTCAATATTGAGGGTCAAGGTCATTGAAAAAATCCATAGCAACCAAATATATTTGGGTTAAGGACCCTATAATTTAGCAGTACAAGACAAAATGTTAGTCAAGAGTCAATGCCATTAATAAAGTCTTTAGGTGATAAATGCAACAGTATACATTAAATAGCAAAATAATCATTGGTGCAAGTTCTGCACAAAAATTAACAGGTAGCGATTCATCCTCTTGGGAGCCTCTTGTTAGTCCTGCTCAAGGTGGACAAGTTAAATCCAGGTGATTCAGATTCTCTAGTTATTAAATAAGGTCATATATTAAGCTTTGCTGAAAACTAGTATATTATGTCAAAAATTGTCCGTGAGAGGCTGATGAAATTTCTGGATTCCTATTCACTCATTAAACCATCTTAGATCAAGTCGACTGATGGGGTTAGGGGTCATATTTGAGAAGAGACCTTGTCTTAATCTATTTATGATACCAAAGATTTGCCTGATTTTGTGATATCACTATCATATCAGTTTGTCCAGAAAATGGCATGAGTAAATTGGAATTATGTGACTCGATTAAGGTATCCGGACCATAAATGACCACATGAGTATTCAAAAGTTCCCAGATGTTCCGAACTACGCAATTGAAATGACCTCGGTAATTATCGGCAAACTTTGGAAATGTCAAAATAACAAGCTTATTTTTACAGATTCTGCATATAAGCAACAAAGTGTGTTTCAACTTGAGAAAAATATATATACAAAATCCCAGCTTTAAATTGTTTGGTTCAGCCATTCACGGTCAAAAAGAGATACAATTTCCTCCCATGTATGCATGCAAATTCTATAATATAAGTTACATTTTCATATTTATTATTTCAGCTGATAACTGTCCTGCTCTTGTCGCACCTACAAATGGAAACACAACTAACTTGGAAGGCAATGGAAGAGAATTTGCATCTGTTGTCCGTTATGTTTGCAATCCAGGTTATGAGACATATGGAAATATAACTACTTACTGCAAAACAGGAGGCATATGGTCACATACTCCACCAACTTGTGAACGTAGGTTTAAAGTTTCACTATCGTGGTAATATTTGAAGTGTTACCATGATACATTTGTTTTTATTTGAGTGCAAATATTTGCGGACATATTATGGTATGAGCTTGTCGTCGTCCGTAGACGGTTAGGTTTCAGCTAATTTATTTTTGTTCTATTAAACGTATCCTTATAATATTTTACTAATGTTTACCCATAGAAATAGGGTTTTAGATTTATTTTGGAAAATCCTGAAATTTTGTACATGGATAGCTTGTGATATGAACAGCAGGAATTTGATGCGGAACAGATGCTGTGACCTTGAGGTTCATGGGTCATCGACTTTGAATTTCTTTATAGAATTTCAGTATTAGAATCCAGGTTAAGGTCCAGGTTAAAGTTTTTCTTGAAGTACTGAGAGATAGTATTCCATCTACCCTATATCGTTAAGGACTTCAAAGTCAACAATATACAAATTTAATTCTATTTAGGGCTGTTCTAGAATTAAATGGGGGGGGGGGGGGTTCGGGAGGCACACATTAAAAAAAAATTGTAACATAATCACCACCCATAAAATTCAATTTCAAATTTTGCAATTTTTGAATCATGATATTGATTTTTATCATATATTTAATACTAAATACAGGAATTTTGTATATTTGATAAAGGTTCTTTTCTCTAGTCTGTATCATCTACCCTGTATCGCATGCCCTGTATCGCATAGCTAATCCCGTATCGCATACCCTGTATCGCACCCCTTTCGGAATCTCTCATATGTTACTAACTGGTACTCTCCGATATTACAGTTGCAGACGACCTGTGGCGGGGTGTGTTGGACTCCAATCTTAATTGACAAGGATTACCAATTTTCCTACTGAAGGTCGGTGGTTCTCTTCAGGTACTCCTGCTTCCTCCACAAGGTAAAAACTGGCCGCTGCGAAATAGCCAAATGTGCTGAAAACAGCGTAAAACCCCAACTAAACAAACAAACAATCAGTCGCAGACGACAATTACTGCCATGTCACGGAGTCCCCGTTCAGTTGAAATGGGGGAGAGACTGATGAACCAACTTTGGTAACCAGTTCTCACCCGAGTTGCATTTGCTACTTGCAAGGTTTAAAAAGGCTAATGACGGAGAATACGAGCCTGACATCTTGAATCAATGCAGGGCAGCATAAACCGGTATCTAGGGAAATATGTGTCGTATTCTAAGGTGGGAACAGCTCACAATATCATTAGTGAATGCATTTAATTACATGAAAAAAATCATTGTCTCAAAATGCTCTTATACATGTATATTTGTGAATAGGTTATTAGAGACATTTCGGTGTGGATATATCATTTAATATGAAAGATTCCGAATTTTTATATGAGTATCATGAAACAGGATAATCAAATCAGGAAGTCTATGAAAACAAAAACAATTCCGAGTCACCTGGAGAACTACAGGAAAATCATCATATTCTTGTCTATCCTTATTCTTATATTTTCGGACGATTGTAAACAACGATAAATCACAGACCTGTTATATATCATGAATCTAGATCTACTAAAATATATGATAAACAGAATAATACATGGCAAAATCCGTATCGCATGCTGTATCACCACTCGACCAGTATCAGCCCTTGGGGACTGATATTGGTTCCTCGTGGTGATACAACATGCGATACGGATTTTGCCATGTATTATTCTATATACAGTATATATATGTCCTCTTGTTGTCAATTACATCTGTTAGGCTTTTATCCTGTACATGTAATTTAATTGTATGTGAAATTTGTAATGCATTAAAAACTGATGCACACATTTTCTTTCTTATATCTACTCAATTCTATTTCCAATTTTTATCCTGGTATGATTTATTACTTTTTTAAAAATGCCTTTAAAATTTCCATTTAAATTTTTACAAAAACAGCAGAAATTTCTAAGGCTCTGCCTTTTGATGCAGAGGTAACCCTTAAGCTTAGCTGAGTTTGGATTCCTGTTTGTTTTATTTGTTTGGGTTTTTGATAGTTGTGCTTATTAATTCATCATTATTATGTTTAACTGGATTTCCAACATTTTGAACTGAGTTGTCAGTCAACTATATTGCCATACAGTACATCAAATTTATTGGGGTATTTTGTGATACATTTTATTACATTTCTGTTTTTCTGCAAATTGTAAAAAGTAAGTTAGGGAAGGCAGTGAAATTAAGGGTTGGTCATGTACAAAAATGTAGAAGGAAACAAGATTACATTTTTAGCTTTATTATTTTGATATGCTAAAGAAGTGTTGGGTCACCGAGTCACAGTGGGGTCATATCACAGATTTTTTTCCTTTGGCTCTGGGAAGGGGTTACATCACCGGTTTTTACGTGTTTTTGTCTCGCCTTGACGGAGTCAAAAGGCGAGACATAGGTATGCTGTTTCCGGCGTCGGCGGCGGCGGCGGCGGCGGCGGCGATGGCGTCAACAATGTATTAGTTTGTGATTAGCTCTGTTTTATGGGGATCCACTAGTGGTAGGTCAATGATAATTGGTATGCAGATGTATTACCATTGCCACATCTCATTGCCATGGAGATTATTTGGCTCCGCCCCCTCAGTCATGGTCTATTGACTTTGAATGGTTTGCTTACTTTACATGTATTAGTTTGTGATTAGGTCAGTTTATGGGGATCCACTAGTGGTAGGTCAGTGATAATTGGTATGCAGATGTATTACCATTGCTACATCTCATTGCCATGGAGATTATTTGGCTCCACCCCCTCAGTCATGGTCTATTGACTTTGAATGGTTTGCTTACTTTACATGTATTAGTTTGTGATTAGGTCAGTTTATGGGGATCCACTAGTGGTAGGTCAATGATACTTGGTATGCAGATGTTTTATCATTGCCACATCTCATTGCCATGGAGATTATTTGGCTCCACCCCCTCAGTCATGGTCTATTGACTTTGAATGGTTTGCTTACTTTACATATATTATGAGTCTGGTGAAGAGGAACCTTGAGGTTGCACTCCACAAATTAATAGTACCATTTTCTATGTGAAGTGGGCTAACAAATGTCATGGTCTTGTGCCATCTTCAGAGTAAATAATACCCATATACATATATATATATTCTGAAAGGCCATTATGTTAGCATTGTTTCAATCATGATAAAATAAATAAAAAATATCCATGGAAACCTAGTTGGCAAGGCAACATTTCAAAAATTGTCATAAAAAAAGCTTTAAAAATGTTAAATTTCACTCCACTTCGGCTTAAAATGGAGGTCTGATGCAGCGTTTCAATCCAATTGAGACTTAATTTTTCAGATTCTGCATAAAATTCCATTACATATGTGGGAAAAAAAAGGTTTACTTTTCCGGCTCTTTTTTTCGCAATTTAACTTACCAGTGCAGGTGCCGATTATCACTGTCAAAGTTTTACACACCACATGTCAATTCACAAGTCCCAGTTTATGACCTCCCATTGCTTGTCAGAAGCAAAATCAGTTAATGTTTTCGTATTTTTTTAAACTAAAATCTATCCTCTTTCAGTCAATATTACAATTTTGAGGTTAAGACATTTATTATTTATCTATCATGTAGTCAAACTTTACCAACTCTAATAATTAATAAAATTCTGGGGGTGCATTTCTCCGAAACTAAGATAATTAGTGGAGTGTAACCTGAGGGATCCTGTACTGGAAATCAACTATAAGTAACTATAACTAAACAAACAAAATTATATTTTATTGGACACAAAGCCAAGCAAAAAGATTTTTGTCTCGCCATGATGAGGTTGGGTTGAAAAGCTACACATAGGTATGCTAATTCGTGCATATTCATTGACTGAATATTTGCATAACTTACATGTTAAAGTATTGCTATCAGTGGCGGATCCAGAACTTTTTGTAAGAGGGGGGGGGGGGGGGGAGGGGGGGCACTGACTGACCTAAGGGGGGCCCCACTCCAGTCACGCATCAGTGATTCCCTATATAATCAACCAAATTTTTACCACAAAATTTTTGTATTTAGGTTTGGGAACGACTTATAATAAGTCAATGGTATTTGGTATCCAGTTGTATTAGCATTCACACATCTCATTTAAATGGAGATTGTTTAACCATGTAACTCAGTCATGGTTCATTGACTTTGAATATTTGCATAACTTGTGTAAGATGTTAAGGTATTGCTATTATGATTTCAACATTTGCATAATCAAAATTACAAAAAGGCGAGACATATCTCTGTGATAACAGTTTATTATGATTTTTCTGCCCTTCGCCACATGTTTTTGATATAAATTTTGGTCCATTTTATTGCTCCCGTTGACTTTGCATTAAAAAAAAACGGCCATCTTAAACCACGAACAAGCAAAATTACAAATGCAGACCAATGCCGCTAAAATTTCATTCGGGACACATTCGTTGCACATCGTCTTACCTTAAGTTTTAATTCACTTCAAATCACAGCTTCATTCAAAGAAAGACAACCTGCGATGTTTATTTTCACTGAACACAGAAAAAACAAATGTGCATGGAATGAATTTTACCTGCATTGGTTCGCATTTGTGTAATTTTGCTTGATCACACGAGATGGCTGTTCTTTTTAGCTCACCTGGCAAATTTTCAAAAATCTTCAGAAACTACATTATGAAATGTTTTGAAACTTTGCAGGATTGATGACAGCAATACCCTCTAAAAACGGTCAACTTTGTGTTAAGATTCATCTGCTGACTTGACGGCTGGGGCTGTTCAAAATTTTCATTGAAACCATATTGGAAAGGACTTTTTTGTCATTTGCTCAGGAATTTATTGGCAGATTGTATACAATGTTAATCTGATTTGGAAGGACAGATGCAAATGATCAACCTTTTTTTTTAGGTCAAAGGTCAAATGTCAAGGTCACTTTGACATTTTTGCATTTTAAGCTCACCTGGCCATAGGCCATGTGAGCTATTGCCATCACTTGGCGTCTGTCGTCGTCGTCCGTCGTTGTTGTCGTTAACAATTATACAAAACTCTTCTCCTAAGAAACTACTTGACTATTTAGAACCAAACTTGGTATGAATGTTCCTTGGGGTACCCTGCATAGAACTGATGTGGGGATTTTTGATTCGTCGAAAAACATGGTCGCTGTTACTAAAAATAGAACATAGGCATCAAACAACATTTTTTCGCAAATATCTCAAAAATCATTAGGTTATGGCAAATTCTGGCAGGTTGAAAGTGTTGAGCATGATGAGAGCTTCCTGTGTGCTGATTTTCGTGAAAATCTGTCAACTGATGTTAGAGTTATTGCCCTTTTTTGACATTTTTGGCTTTTTTTTTATGTTATTATTTCAAAAATCTTCTTCTCTGAAACTACTATTCAAAATCAAATGAAACTTGGTAAGATTGTTTCTTAGGGTATCCTGCAAAAAGTTAAAGCTTGGATTTTTGATTGGTCGAAAAAACATGTCCGCCCTTACTAAAAATAGAACATAGGGGTCAAAATGCTGTTTTTTGCTATTTTTTCCTGAATTATAGAAAGAAAATGAAGATGAAAGCTACTTTCAAGGTAAACATGGTATCCCGAGTTGAATGGTGATGATGAAAGTTTGTTTTGGACGTCCATCTTTAAAATGGCTGCCATTTTCCCGCCATTTTTTACACTTGCTCACATTTCAACAATATTTAGTTTTTAAAGTAAACATGGTATCCTTAGTGAATGGTTATGATGAGATTTTTTGTATGGAGCATCTATGGAAGGTCCTTTAGGAAATTTGCATAAATCTTCCCGGTCCGTGAAACAAAATGGCCGTCATGAGCATTTACATGTTCTGATGGGTCGAAATTTAAAAGTTCTTCTCCTCTGAAACCGTAAAGCCAAATGAACTGATTTTTGGTATGGAGCATCTATGGAAGGTCTTTTAGGAAGTTTGCATAAATCTTCCTGGTCCGTGAAACAAAATGGCATGGATGATGTATGGAAAGACCTTTACAAAGTTTGCATAGCTCATCATGGTCCGTGAAACAAAATGGCCGCCATGAGCATTTACATGTTCTGATTGGTCAAAATTTTAAACTTCTTCTCCTCTGAAACCTTAAAGCCAAATGAACTGATTTTTGGTATGGAGCATCTATGGAAGGTCTTTTAGGAAGTTTGCATAAATCTTCCTGGTCCGTGAAACAAAATGGCCGTCATGAGCATTTACATGTTCTGATTGGTCGAAATTTAAAAGTTCTTCTCCTTTGAAACCGTAAAGCCAAATGAACAGATTTTTGGTATGGAGCATCTATGGAAGGTCCTTTACTAACTGTATAAATCTTTCTAGTCCGTGAAACAAAATTGCCACCAGAAACCTTTAAATATGTTCTGATCGGTCAAAATTTAAAACTTCTCCTCTGAAACCGTTTGGCCAATGAACTTATACTTGGTATGAAGCATTTATAGAAGATCATTTACAAAGTTTCCAGAAATCAATCTAGTCTATCAAATCAAAAGTTTGTGACTGCCAGGTGAGCGATACAGGCTCAGCCCACTGAGCCTCTTGTTTTAACAGCCTTGTGGATACAACAGTTAGACTTTACATTTTCAAATGGGCTAATAGAAGCCAGGTAAGCGATACAGGCTTAGGGGAGCCTCTAGTTGTAATATTTTGAAGATTAATGAGATTTTCTACATTTTATTTTCTTTAATTTCCTACTTTATAGAAAAATTCTGAACAATGTCATGAAAATACAGATATATAAAGTTAAGCAGTACTTTCTTGATTTTTCAAAACCGCTGACAATAATAGATTCCAATTAACAACAATTGATGATTTTGAAATCGGTCAAACAAGCCTGTATTTTTTATTCAGCAATCAGGTGTCCATTACCTAGAATTAGGCATGGAACTGTCGACACCCAAGATGCATTACTTTATAAGATGACCACTGTCCTTACATGTGATACTGGCTTTGAAATAAATGGAACATCTACTATGACCACTCTGACTTGTGAAACAGATGGAATGCTTATGCCAGATGTTGAATGTGTTGGTATGTTGTCTTATTTTACAAATTGTGATAAAAAATGTTGAAGCAGTGATAGGTTGTTACATGCTTGTGTGCTTCATCATGAACACCTTGTGTTGTACCTACATATACATAGAGTTGCTGTAAGGATTCCTTGTATATGTAGTACACAAGAAGGTCAATAACAAGGAGATTAAGATACCCATATTACTAGTTCAGCTTTCAATGCCATGTGAAACTTATCAGAAAATCGATCTATACTGCCCTAGTTTTATGTTTAGTTTTTGACAAAGGCTATAATGAAATACATTTAAGGAGGGGTTGTTATTTTTTTAGTCTATGAAAAATTTAAGTTTTTTCGAATAGACGGAAAATAAAATTACAGTCAGTTCTTGTAATTTAATTCCAGTGGTTGTTTTAAAGCCCTTTATGACGTCATAGTAGAAAAGAAAAAAA
This sequence comes from Mytilisepta virgata, assembly GCA_028015205.1. NCBI lineage: Eukaryota > Metazoa > Mollusca > Bivalvia > Mytilida > Mytilidae > Mytilisepta > Mytilisepta virgata. The sequence continues at coordinate 78,362,938 of CM051521.1, forward strand.
ATCAGTCTATGATATGAAAGACAAAAGAAGTTAACCAGTCAGAGACACTTTACATCAAATATTAAATTATATATTGTTGATCTTTCCTGTTAATTAATATATCTGTATAGATACAAGAACATTTGGTTGATCATTTATGCACAAACAAATTTTTAAAATAAATTGTTTTATGTGAAACCTGTGCAATATGCAGATAATGTACATGAGGTTAGAATCATGTATTTTGTATGAGATTTCATTTGTCAAATTAAATGTTAATCCAGGGCTGTTTGGTTATTCTTATTTCTCTACATTTTTATACGATTTATTCCGTATATTCCGTATATGAGTACTTAGTAATCTTATTCTTAATCTGTCAGTTGTGTATACATATTTTCATATAATAATGATGGAAATGATATGTTATAAGGTAAGATATTTTATTTGTAATCCATTTGTTTCTTCTTAAGAACTTTTCTTTATCATTGAAGGTACATGGACTAAGACAGTTTTGAGGATCATACAAAAAATGTATTAATACACACAATCAAAAGAATAAATCAATCATTTTTGTCAATGCGACGTGGAAAATAGAAATGCCCGCCTTCTGTCCCCATTGTAAGCGCTCTCACACCTTCATTTATTTACCGGTTTTAATGTAACTTATATGGAAGGTGTGTTTTGATGGCAGCTCAATCAAGCTCGAATTCAAGTGCCGTAACTTTGAAATTTTGCTAAAATTGGAACACCCTTAAATAGATATTAACTATTTTCAAAATAATCACATCACATAAACACATTTTTTAGAAATTGCATGATAAGATATCATTTTTATACGCCCGTCAAAATTTTGACGGGACGTATTATGGTATACAAATGTCCGGTATCTGTCTGTCCGTCGTAAACATGTCATGCCGTAACTTGAGAACGATTCATCCAAATTTCACGAAACTTAACATAGTTGTTTCTTATGATGGTCAAACGATCTGTATACTTTTTGATGAAAATAAGATTAAAACTTTTTGAGTTACGGGACTTTGTAACTAAAACAGAAGTGTGTTTTTTTTCACATGTCGCGCCGTATCTCAAGAACGATTTATGATTATTGCATAAAACTTAACACACTTGTTAGTTATATTAATCTGAAGATCTGTTTACTTTTTCGTGATGATTATTGTATTTTTGAGTTATGTTTTGCCGGGTTTCCATATACATCCCACTAGCAGCTTCACTAAATAAAGGGGGATTCCAGAAACATTATGTTTTTTTCACAAGAGGACGGGCAAATCATGCGCTTGTGGCACAGCTGTTTATTATTTATTGAACTCTTGGGTTTTATCTCTTTAAGATATAAATGAATGTGATGGAACACCATGTCCTAATACAGAGAACTGCCATAATACATTTGGAAGTCATTTGTGTACCTGTAAAACTGGATATGAAAGGCTTTCACCATCTGCAGATTGTACAGGTAGAGAATATTGTTGTCTTCAAGAATGAATTACCATTTTAGTTTGATAACAGCATATGTTTTAAAATGAACTTTCATTTAAAAAAAAGGAATGAGTAAAAAGTTGAAAACATTTGAAAAGTTGCCCCCCCCCCCCCCCAAGTCAAGAATTGAATAGTGTAAATTTATTCCATATATTATGATTTACCACTGTTCATTTTTAGTTGACCTTAGGTCATATTTCCATCACTTTGTGTATGTTGTCCATCCTTCTGTTGTCCTGTTATTAGACAATTCATCATTTCTGAAACCACTTGCCCAGTTTGAACCAAACTTTGCAGGAATACTATATGGAAGGATGTCCATAAAAATTCCTCGTTTCATTCCAATTGGATGAAAAACATTGCCCTCAAGATGCTTAAATTTAACACACTTTGAAATTAAAAAATTGTGTTAAGGTGGTCCAAATTGTCAAACATTTTTTTCAAATCTGTTAAGCTTGACCAATGTTTAATGCACTATGAACATTTTTTTCAAAGAGGATTGAATCAGAACATGTTTTTTTTCAATTTTGGTCATTTTGTCTCCAATGAAATAACCATCAGGATATCTTAAATCGTTTTATGGTATCACATTTTCACACTGCTGTTAATCCAATCTTTCCATCAGTGCTTTTTCATCACTTTGATTGTTACTTTGGTATCATTATGCCGATGGCCACAAGATTAAAAAATGGCTTTTCAGATGGATTCAATTTCCAAGATCTTCTCTAAAACTTCTTAACCCATGCATTTGAAATTTGTCATGAATGATCATTTCAAGATTCTACAAAAGTGTTGTTAATTTGAAATGTATTGTCTTAATCGTAATTAGAGGGTTGTGATGCAGGTACTATAGATTGTAAACATTTTAAATTAATTTTGTACTTAAAAGTTGTATTTTCAAAGAAATAAAAGTGAACTTTTGATATTGGAATTTTATGGACTATCTTTAATATATTAATTATATAAGCAATGTCAGTTAATTTTGTTTCAGATATTAATGAATGTTCATCTAACAATGGTAAAGGCCCATGTGACCAAACCTGCACCAATCAAGTTCCTGGATACACATGTAGCTGTCCAAATGATGGCTACCTTCTATATGAAGGAGATGGATTTAATAACATATCTGTTGCAGAAGGGGATACTGGAATGAGAGAGGGAGATATTTATCATATAGACCATACATGTATCAGTAGGTTTAAAGCTCAGCTGACCGAAGGGTCATGTGAGCTGTTGCCATCGTTTTGCATCCGTCGTCCTCCGTTCACATTTCACATTTTGAACTTCTAGAGAGCTGCAGAATGGATTGAAACGAAACATGGCTAAGATGTTCCTTACAAGGTGCTGACCAAGTGTTGTTACTTTGGTGCCGATCCATCATCCAAGATGGTTGTCAGCAGGGGTCTTAGTTTAACATAGGACCCTATGGGAAATACATACAAAAAGCTTCTTCTAGAGATCCGCTGAAAAGATTGAAACCAAATATTGCTTGAATGTTCCCTTTGAGGTGCTGACCAGTGTTGTTGCTTTGTTGCTGTCTTCCAAGATGGCCACCAGGTTTAACATAGGACCTTATCGGAAATACGTACAAAAATTTTCTTCTAGAGAAACGTTGAATGGATTGAAACGAAACATGGTATGAATGTTCCTTAAGAGGTGTTGACCAAGAGCTGATACTTTGTTGCCGACCCATCATCCTAGATGGCCAACAGAGGGGGACTTAGTTTAACATAGAATCTTATGGGTAATATGTACAAAAAACTTCTTCTGGAGAACCACTGAATGGATTGAAACCAAACATAGCATGAATGTTCCTTATGACATTAAGACCAAGTGTTGTTACTTTGGTGCCAATCTGTCATCCATGATGGACATCAGAGGAAGACTTAATTTAACATAGGACCCTATGGGAATTACATGCAAACGCCTTCTTCTTGAAAATTACTGAATGAATTGAAATATTTGCAGATGTATTAGGGTGTGAGCCTATCGTTGTCCTTAGACAGTTAGGTTTCCACTCATTTACTTTTGTTCTATTGAACATATCCTTATAATATTTTACCACAATGTTCCCCCATAAGAAATACAAGTTTGGATTGATTTTTGGAAATCTGGCCTCTCCTTTTTAGCTCACCTGTCCTAAAAGGACATGTGAGCTTTTGCCATCACTTGGCATCTGTCGTCCGTCAACAACTTTTTCAAAGATCTTCTCCTCTAAAACCATTGAACCAATTACAGCCATACTTAGTCCGAATGATCCTTAAGGTATCAAGAATAAAATTTATGTTTTATTTTCTTGTCCATCGAGAAACATGGCCACCATGGCTAAAATAGAACATAGGTGGTAAACTGCAGTTTTTGGCTTATATCTCAAAAACTAAAGCATTTAGAGCAAAACTGACTGGGTATAAATGTTCATCAGGTCAAGATCTACCTGCCATGAAATTGTCGGACAAACCCGTCAACCCTTTGTTGGGTTATTGCCCCTGAATTATTAATTTTAAGGAAATTTTGCAGTTTTTTGCTTATATTTTAAAAACTAAAGCATTAAGAGCAAAACTGACAGGTGTAAAAATGTTCATCAGGTCAAAATCTACCTGTTGCGAAATTTTCAGACAAATCGGTCAACCCTTTGTTGGGTTATTGCCCCTGAATTGTTAAAGGAAATGTTGCAGTTTTAGATTGTTATCTTGAATATGATTATAGATAAAGACAAACTGTAAACAACAAAAATGTTCAGCAAAGTAAGATCTACAAATAAGTTCACATGACCAAAATTGTCTATTGACCCCTGATTGGAGTTTTTGTCCCCCGCCGCAACGCGTTGCGGGTTATATGGTAATGCCGGGCGTCCGTCCGTCCGTCCGTGCTTCCTTCCGTCGTACCATGCTTCTGTCCGTCCGTCCACCTTGTAAGCGCTCTAGCAAATTTATTTCTTGACCGATTTGGATAATATGTATGCAGTAGCTTTAACTCAATGATACCTCAAGGGAGTTCGAAGATGAGTCATGTAGAAATATTTTTGTAGGAGTTATGCCCCTTAATAACTTAGAAAATTGACAAAATTTTCATGTAAGCACTCTAGCAAATTTATTTCTTGACCGATTTGGATAATATTTATACAGTAGCTTTAACTCAATGATACCTCAAGGGAGTTCGAAGGTGAGTCATGTCGAAATATTTTTGTAGGAGTTATGACCCTTAATAACTTAGAAAATTGACAAAATTTTCATGTAAGCACTCAAGCAAATTTATTTCTTGACCGATTTGGATAATATTTATACAGTAGCTTTAACTCAATGATACCTCAAGGGAGTTCGAAGGTGAGTCATGTCGAAATATTTTTGTAGGAGTTATGACCCTTAATAACTTAGAAAATTGACAAAATTTTCATGTAAGCGCTCTAGCAAATTTATTTCTTGACCGATTTGGATAATATTTATACAGTAGCTTTAACTCAATGATACCTCAAGGGAGTTCGAAGATGAGTCATGTCGAAATATTTTTGTAGGAGTTATGCCCCTTAATAGCTTTGAAAATTGACAAAATGTTCATCTAAGTGTTCTAGAAAATTTATATTCTCCTTGCATTGGAATAATATTTATACACTTTGACCTAAAGGGAGGTTTTATACATAAACTCCTATCGAAACTTATAAAATTGAAAAATACTGTCTTTAAGAGTTTGTTAGGTGGAATACTTTTGATCAAAGCATTTCTGTTTATTGAAAAGAAGTAAATGTACATTTGTATAAATTCTCAATACACATGGTAAAATAAGATTTCAACACTATACCCATATTGTATAAATTTCTTCATACCACTCATTAACTTGTAAAAAGCTTTAGCAATAACCACAAATTGTTTGTCCTTCTATTCTCTCTCTTTGAGAAAATTTTGTTATGTTTCACTTGTCCAAGGGTTTCTGATGCTCTAGCGGCGGGGGACTTCGGAACGCTGTTCGATTTTTGTCCTTTAAAGACAATTTTTCACATTGTTTTCTTCATCTTTGTAAACTTTCAAAAATCTCCTCTGAAACTACAAAATCAATTGAAGCCAAACTTAGGCTGATCGATCCTTAGGTAATTAGTGTAAACTTTGTGTTTTATGTTCTTGTCCATCGAGAAACATGGAACACAGTTGAAAAATCCACTTCTTGGCTCAAATCTCAAAAACTAAAGCAGTTAGAGCAAAACTGATGAGAAAAAAAAATATTTATGAGGTCAAGACCTACCTGCCATGAAATTTTCAGATGAATGGGTCAACCCATCTTTGGGTTATTGCCCCATTAATGTTAATTTTAAGGAAATTTTGCAGTTTTAGGTTGTTTTTGTGACTACTATTATAAAGACTAAAGTGTAAATGGCAAAACGTTCAGCATATCTTGAAATAAATTAAATAGTCCATAACAACTGATTAAAAAGTCTCTAGCAACTACATATGTTTAGATTCAGGATCCTATAATTTACCTCTACAAGTCAAAAGAACAGCCAAGAGTCCACTTCATTGAAAAAGTTCATAGCAACTAATGAACAAATCCTTAGCAGCCATATATACTTAGATTCAGGACCCTATAATATGGCTGTGCAAGTCAATATGGAGGCTCAAGGGTCAAGGTCATAGAAAAAATCCACAGCAATTGATTGAAAAGTCCCTAGCACCCAGACATATTTGGGATCAGGACCCTGCAATTTACCCATTCAAGTCAAAATGGAACGTCAAGAGTCCATGCCATTGAAAAAGTCCCTAGCAACCATATATATTTGGGTTCAGGATTCTATATTTTAGCTGTACAAGTCAATATTAAGACGGGAAATGCAATGGTATACATTATTAAATAACAAAAATAATCATTGATGCAAGACTACACAAAAAATAACAGGCTCTTGGGAGCCTCTTGTTTAGCTCACTTGACCCAAAGGGTTATGTGAGCTATTGCCATCACTTTTCGTCCGTCAACATTTCACATATGAACTTCTTCTACAGAACAATTGAATGGATTCAAACGAAACATGACACAAATGTTCCTTAAAGGGTGCTGACCAAGTGTTGTTACTTTGTTGCCAATCCGTTATCCAGTATGGCCATCTTGGGGGATTTAGTTTAACAAATGACACTATGGGAAATACATACAAATATCTTCTTCTAGAGAACTGTTGAATGGATTGAAAACAAAAATGGCATGAATGTTCCTTATTATGTGCTGACCAAGTGTTGTTACATAAGACCTACAGGAAAATTCATTTAAAAATCTTCTTGTCTGAAACCACTGAGCCAGTTTCAAGAACACTTGACAGAAATGGTCCTTAGATGGTCCTCTTTGAGAATTATGTTCGATGACTTTGACTGTCAACCAAGATAACTGCCACAACTGAAATTAGTTTAAAATAGGACTATGGGAAAATCCATTTTAAAAAAAAAAGTTCTTGTCTGAAACCACCAGACCAGTTTAGCAGCAGTGGCCCTAAGATGGACTTCTTTCAGAATTGTGTCTGATGACAGTGAACCAAGATTGCTGCCATTCCAGAAGTTTAACACTAGGATACTATGGAAAAAGTCATTTAAAAATCTTCTTGTCTGAAACCAATTGACCAATTTGAACCTGATTTGGCAGCAATGGTACCTAAATAGTTCTCTTTCAGAATTATGTCAGATGACCCAGGCTGTTAACCAATATGGCTGCTGCAGCCGAACTTAGTTTGACATAGGCCCCTACGGGACATATTTTAAAAAAAAATCTTCTTGTCTAAAACCACTGGGGCAATTGGAACCACATAAGGCAGGAATGGTCCTTAGATGGTCTTCTTTCAGAATTGTGTCCAATGACCGGGACTATGAACCAAGATGGCTGTCACAGCAGAACTTAGTTAAACGTTGGTCCATATGTGAAAATGCATTGAAAATTTTCTTGTCTGAAACCACAGAGCCAATTGCAACCAGACTTGGCAGCAATGCTCCTTAGATGTTCTTCTTTCATAGTTGAGAGCCTCTAGTTTATTAATCTGATTTTGATGATATTTTTTTAGATGGTTCATCATAAAAAATGTAACAAAAGTTAATCCAGGCATTTTTGTGTTACTTTTGTAGTGCAGAGATAATGGGATGAAAAGGACCAAATTAGCATTTTGCAGGACACCTCAAATTTTTGTTTAGGCCTAAAATAAAACTTCATTTGTTTGGCATTTTGTATTTAAAAAAAAAATTGGAATCGTGCCGGAATTTTGATCGTATCCATGGAGCTTGTTCCAGGCTTTACTTATTTCAAATCACAATCGTAAAAGAGCTTGCTGTACACTGTATTGAGAGCAAACATGTAATAGTGACCTTCAGGCGTACAAAGTTATTGAATCCATTTTTAGCTCACCTGGCCATAGGCCATGTGAGCTATTGCCATCACTTGGCGTCCGTCGTCGTCAGCGTCTGTCGTCGTCTGTAAACTTTTTCAAATGTTAACTCGTCCTAAACTACTGGACCGACTTCAACCTAACTTTGCAGAATTGTTCTTTAGGGCATCTGGAAAATTTCTATCGTTTAAAATTTTTGAAATGTCGAAAAACATGGCTGTCGTTACTATAAATAGAACATAGGGGTAAATTGCTGTTTTTTGCTAATAACTCAAAAACCGTTATAGATATCGAAAATCTGTCATGGGGTAAAATTGATCAGCATGACAAGATCTACCTACCCTGAAATTTTGAAGGAAATTCCAAAACCCATTTAGGAGTTATTGCCCTTTTTTCACATTTTTGGCTTTTTTTTGTTATTATTTCAAAAATCTTCTTCTCTGAAACTACTATTCAAAATCATATGAAACTTGGTAAGATTGTTGCTTAGGGTACCCTGCATAGAACTGATGTGGGGATTTTTGATTCGTCGAAAAACATGGCTGCTGTTACTAAAAATAGAACATAGGGGTAAATTGCTGTTTTTTGCTAATAACTCAAAAACCGTTACAGATATAAAAAATCTGACATGGAGTAAAATTGATCAGCATGACAAGATCTACCTACCCTGAAATTTTGAAGGAAATCCCAAAACCCATTTAGGAGTTATTGCCCTTTTTTCGTCAAATTTTCAAAATTTAACAGTTTTCGTCATTTATCTCCAAAACTATTTGAGATAGAAGTGAAATGTAAATTTGAAAAATGTTTGCCATGTTGAGATCTACATACGCTGAAATTTTAAAGGAAATCCCAAAACCCATTTAGGAGTTATTGCCCTTTTTTATCAAATAAATTTTCCCTGAACAATTGAACCAATTGCAACAAACTTGGTCAAATAGTTGATTAATTGTCCAATGAAAACCAGACTCCAGGTGAGCGATATTGGCTCTGGTGAGCCTCTAGTTCACCACTACAGTAAACACCCAGTAAAGCAACCCGGCCATTTGTGTCTTTGACCCATTTTTAGCTCACCTGGCTATTGCCAGGGTGAGCTTTTGCCATCACTTGGCATCCGTCCGTCGTCCGTCCGTCGTTAGCTTTTCATTCAAACATCTTCTCCTCAGAAACCATTTGGCCAATTCCAACCAAACTTTGCATGAGTGGTGTATGGAAGGTCCTCAACAAAGTTTCCTCATTTAGTTCTGATTGGTCAAGAAACATGGCCATCAGTGGCAATTCTTGTTTCTGATTGGCTGATTTTCAAAAACTTCTCCTCTGAAACGGCTGGGCAGATTGGATCGAGGCTTCATAGGAATGATATATGACATGTCCTCCACAAACAATCCTCATTTTATATTGATCCGATGAAAAAGATGGCCACTGTTGCTAAAAATAGAACATAGGGGTAAATTGCTGTTTTTTGCTAATAACTGAAAAACCGTTACAGATATCGAAAATCTGACGTGGAGTAAAATTTATCAGCATGACAAGATCTACCTACCCTGAAATTTTGAAGGAAATTCCAAAACCCATTTAGGAGTTATTGCCCTTTTTTATCAAATTTTCAAAATTTTAACATTTTTCGTCATGTATCTCCAAAACTATTTGATATAGAAGTGAAATGTAAATTTGAAAAATGTTTGCCATATTGAGATCTTCCTACCCTGAAATTTTAAAGGAAATCCCAAAACCCATTTAGGAGTTGTTGCCCTTTTTTGTCAAATTTTCAAATTTTTTTCATTCAAAAATCTTCTCCTCTGAAACCGCTAGGCTAATTGGTTTGAAACTTAATTGGAATGATCTATGACATGTCCTCTACAAACAATCCCCAATTTATTTTGATCTGACATAAAACATGGCTGTCGTAGCTAAAAATAGAATATAGGGGTGCATGTGTTGTTTTTGGCTTATAACTTAAAAACTTTTACAGATATCAAAATCTGACATGGGGTAAAATTGATCAGCATGACAAGATCTACCTACCCTGAAATTTTGAAGGAAATCCTAAAACCCATTTAGGAGTTATTGCCCTTTTTCGTCAAATTTTCATAATTTAACATTTTTCGTCATTTATCTCCAAAACTATTTGAGATAGAAGTGAAATGTAAATTTGAAAAATGTTTGCCATGTTGAGATCTACATACGCTGAAATTGTAAAGGAGATCCCAAAACCCATTTAGGAGTTATTGCCCTTTTTAGCTCACCTGACCCGAAGGGTCATGTGAGCTATTGCTATCACTTGGCGTCCGTCATCCGTCCGTCGTCCGTCCGTCGTCCGTCTGTCCGTCGTCCGTCCGTCCGTCGTCCGTTAACTTTTTCAAACGTTAACTCCTCCAACACCATAAGTCCAACTGCAACCAAACTTGGTACATTATTTTTTGGTATGGGTGCTACAAATCTATTGTTTGGATTTTTGATTCGTATAAAAACATGGCCGTCATGGCTAAAAATAGAACATAGGGGTAAATCGCAGTTTTTTGCAAATAAGTCAGAAACGGTCACAGATATCAAAATTCTGGCATAGGGTAAAAGTGATCAGCACCTCAAGATCTACCTGCCCTGAAATTTTGAAGAAGATCCAACCACTCATTTCAGAGTTATCACCCTTTTTTTGACATTTTTGGCTTTTTTTTATGTTATTATTTCAAAAATCTTCTCCTCTGAAACTACTGAATGGATTTGGATCAAACTTAGCATGATTGTTCCTTAGGGTATCCTGCACAAAGTTTATGCTTCGATTTTTGATCCATCGAAAAACATGGCCACTGTTACTAAAAATAGAACATAGGGGTCAAACAACAGTTTTTCGCAAATATCTCAAAAATCATTAGGTTATGGCAAATTCTGGCAGGTTGAAAGTGTTCAGCATGATGAGAGCTACCTGTATGCTTATTTTCGTGAAAATCTGTCAACTGATGTTAGAGTTATTGCCCTTTTTTGACATTTTTGGCTTTTTAGCTCACCTGGACCAAAGGTCCATGTGAGCTTTTACCATCACTTGGCGTCCGTCGTCGTCGTCTGTCGTCGTCGTCGTCTGTTAACAATTTTTCAAACGTTAACTCGTCCGACACCATAAGTCCAATTGCAACCAAACTTCGTACAGTTGTTTATTGGTATATGTGCTACAAAACTATCGTTTGGATTTTTGATTCGGAAAAAAACATGGCCGCCATGGCTAAAAATAGAACATAGGGGTAAATTGCAGTTTTTTGCAAATAACTCAAAAACCATAACAGATATCAAAATTCTGGCAGAGGGTAGAAGTGTTCAGCACCTCAAGATCTACCTGCCCTGAAATTTTGAAGAAGATCCAACGACCCATGTAGGAGTTATTGCCCTTTTTCTGCATTTTTTCCAAATTTTGCACTTATTAAGCTCAATATCTTGGATACTATAAAGGAAATTTGAAAAATTTAAATTTCATATTGTTAGGCACACAAAGATCTACAAAATTTGTAACAGGATCGAAGTTGTAGGTTCGTTCCTTTTAGGAGTTATTCCCCTTAGATCGTCTAAATTGACCATTTTTGCAGTCTTTATTCATTGTAATAAAATCGTTAACTCCTCTTACACCATAAGTTTAATTGCAACCAAACTTAGTGTAGTTGTTCCTTGGCATGAGTGCTACTAAACTATCGTTTGGATTTTTGATTTGTAAAAAAACATGGCTGCCATGGCTAAAAATAGAACATAGGGGTAAATTGCAGTTTTTTGCAAATAACTCAAAAATGGTGACAGATATCAAAATTCTGATGGGAAGCTAAAGTGTTCAACACCTCAAGATCTACCTGCTTTGAAATTTTGAAGAAGATGTAACCACCCATGTAGGAGTTATTGCCCTTTTTCTTGATTTTTTTTAAAAAATTTGTACTTATTAAGTTGTATGATCATTCCTTTTAGGAGTTATTCCCCTTAGAACATCAAAATTGACCATTTTCACAGCATTTCCCTTAGTTTGCAAAATGTTTAAATGAGCCCTTTAGGAGTTAAAGTTTTGTCCCTTAAATGTCAAAATAACTGTTGATGCCTTATAGATGACCCTTTAAATGTCAAAAATAGCCTTTTCTCTTGTTTTTGCCCTATAGAATGAAAACTATTGTCGATAGAGAAAAGCTGTTGTTTGCTTAAACAATCAGCTCATTGAGCTCTACAAAAGTCTGAATTGGGTCGAAGTTGTCAGATGATCCATTATAGGGGTAATAGCTCATGAAAGACTCCCTTAAAGCTTAAGGACCAGGTGAGCGATTCAGGCTCCTGGGAGCCTCTTGTTTTTATGTTATTATTTCAAAAATCTTCTCCTCTGAAACTACTGAATGGATTTGGATAAAACTTAGCATGATTGTTCCTTAGGATATCCTGCACAAAGTTTATGCTTCAATTTTTGATCCGTCGAAAAACATGGCCACTGTTACTAAAAATAGAACATAGGGGTCAAACAACAGTTTTTCGCAAGTATCTAAAAAATCATTAGGTTACGGCAAACTCTGGCAGGTTGAAAGTGTTCAGCATGATGAGAGCTACCTGAGTGCTGATTTTCTTGAAAATCTGTATACTGATGTTAGAGTTATTGCCCTTTTTAGCTCACCTGACCCGAAGGGTCATGTGAGCTATTGCCATCACTTGGCGTCCGTCGTCCGTCCGTCCGTCCATCGTCCGTCCGTCGTCTGTAAACTTTTTCAAACGTTAACTCCTCCGACACCATAAGACCAATTGCAACCAAACTTCGTACAGTTGTTTATTGGTATATGTGCTACAAAACTATCGTTTGGATTTTTGATTCGTATAAAAACATGGCCGCCCTGGCTAAAAATAGAACATAGGGGTAAATTGCAGTTTTTTGCAAATAACTCAAAAACCATAACAGATATCAAAATTCTGGCAAAGGGTAAAAGTGTTCAGCACCTCAAGATCTACCTGCCCTGAAATTTTGAAGAAGATCCAACGACCCATGTAGGAGTTATTGCCCTTTTTCTGCATTTTTTCCAAATTTTGCACTTATTAAGCTCAATATCTTGGATACTATAAAGGAAATTTGAAAAATTTAAATTTCATATTGTTAGGCACACAAAGATCTACAAAATTTGTAACAGGATCGAAGTTGTAGGTTCGTTCCTTTTAGGAGTTATTTGACATTTTTGGCTTTTTTTTATGTTATTATTTCAAAAATCTTCTTCTCTGAAACTACTATTCAAAATCAAATGAAACTTGGTAAGATTGTTCCTTAGGGTATCCTGCACAAAGTTTATGCTTCGATTTTTGATCCGTCGAAAAACATGGCCACTGTTACTAAAAATAGAACATAGGGGTCAAACAACAGTTTTTCGCAAATATCTCAAAAATCATTAGGTTACGGCAAATTCTGGCATGTTGAAAGTGTTCAGCATGATGAGAGCTACCGGTGTGCTGATTTTCGGGAAAATCTGTCAACTGATGTTAGAGTTATTGCCCTTTTTTGAGATTTTTGGCTTTTTTTTATGTTATTGTTTCAAAAATCTTCTTCTCTGAAACTACTATTCAAAATCAAATGAAACTTGATAAGATTGTTCCTTAGGATATCCTGCACAAAGCTTATGCTTCGATTTTTGATCCGTCGAAAAACATGGCCACTGTTACTAAAAATAGAACATAGGGGTCAAACAACAGTTTTACGCAAATATCTCAAAAATCATTAGGTTACGGCAAATTCTGGCATGTTGAAAGTGTTCAGCATGATGAGAGCTACCTGTGTGCTGATTTTCGGGAAAAATCTGTCAACTGATGTTAGAGTTATTGCCCTTTTTTGACATTTTTGGCTTTTTTTTATGTTATTGTTTCAAAAATCTTCTTCTCTGAAACTACTATTCAAAATCAAATGAAACTTGGTAAGATTGTTCCTTAGGGTATCCTGCAAAAAGTTAATGCTTCGATTTTTGATTGGTCAAAAAACATGTCCGCCCTTACTAAAAATAGAACATAGGGGTAAAATGCTGTTTTTGCTATTTTTTCCTGAATTATAGAAAGAAAATGAAGATGAAAGCTACTTTCAAGGTAAACATGGTATCCCGAGTTGAATGGTGATGATGAAAGTTTGTTTTGGAGGGTCATTTTTAAAATGGCTGCCATTTTCCCGCCATTTTTTACACTTGCTCGGATTTCAACAATATTTGGTTTTTAAAGTAAACATGGTATCCTTAGTGAATGGTGATGATGAGAATGTTGTATAACAATGATTAAACTTTATAATATGTGAGCTTTTAATTGCCATCACTTGGCGTCTGTCATCATCGTTAACAAATTTTCAAACATCTTCTCCTCTGAAACTACTAGGGGGATTTGGATTAAACTTAGCATGATTGTTCCTGCAATATTTCCTTTTCAAGTACAATAAAAAGCCTTAACCCACAATTTTTACATAACTTCTTTCAAACATTTTAAAAAACGAAGACAACATATAGACCAAAAGATTTATACTTGTATTTGAAGATGAATTAAAGCTTGTATTTTGTATTGTGAATCATCAGATTGACCATGACTGTATCTTAATCAAGCATAGGGAGAACTCATGCCCATTTCTTTCCAGAGGTTCTTGAAAGGCTTTTAAAGGTATTTTCAGCATTTTACGTGACCTTTAATACTCAGTTTAATTTACAACAAACATTAATATATTAATTTAGTTTATAGTGCATTGTTTGCCAGGTGAGCGATTCAGGCTCTTGAGAGCCTCTTGTTTGACATTCTTGGCTTTTTTTTTATATTATTATTTCAAAAATCTTCTCCTCTGAAACTACTGAATGGATTTGGATAAAACTTAGCATGATTGTTCCTTGGGGTATCCTGCACAAAGTTTATGCTTCGATTTTTGATCCGTCGAAAAACATGGCCACTGTTACTAAAAATAGAACATAGGGGTCAAACAACAGTTTTTCGCAAATATCTCAAAAATCAGTAGGTTACGCCAAATTCTGCAGGTTGAAAGTGTTCAGCATGATGAGAGCTACCTGCGTGCTGATTTTTGTGAAAATCTTTCAACTGATGTTAGAGTTATTGCCCTTTTTTGACATTTTTGGCTTTTTTTCATGTTATTATTTCAAAAATCTTCTTCTCTAAAACTACTATTCAAAATCAAATGAAACTTGGTAAGATTGTTCCTTAGGGTATTCTGCAAAAAGTTAATGCTTGGATTTATTAAGCTCAATATCTTGGATACTATAAAGGAAATTTGAAAAATTTAAATTTCATATTGTCAAAAAACATGTCCGCCCTTACTAAAAATAGAACATAGGGGTCAAAATGCTGTTTTTTGCTATTCTTTCCTGAATTATAGAAATAAAATGAAGATGAAAGCTACTTTCAAGGCAAACATGGTATCCCGAGTTGAATGGTGATGATGAAAGTTTGTTTTGGACGGCCATTTTTAAAATGGCTGCCATTTTCCCGCCATTTTTTACACTTGCTCGGATTTCAACAATATTTGGTTTTTAAAGTAAACATGGTATCCTTAGTGAATGGTGATGATGAGGATGTTGTATAACAATGATTAAACTTCATAATATGTGAGCTTTTAATTGCCATCACTTGGTGTCTGTCATCATCGTTGTTAACAAATTTTCAACATCTTCTCCTCTGAAACTACTTGGGGGAATTTGATGAAACTTAGCATGATTGTTCCTGCAATATTTCCTTTTCAAGTACAATAAAAAGCCGTAACCCACAATTTTTACATAACTTCTTTCAAACATTTTAAAAACGAAGACAACATATAGACCAAAAGATTTATACTTGTATTTGAAGATTAATTAAAGCTTGTATTTTGTATTATGAATCATCAGATTGACCATGACTGTATCTTAATCAAGCGTAGGGAGAACTCATGCCCATTTCTTTCCAGAGGTTCTTAAAGGTTTTTAAAAATATTTTCAGCATTTTTCGTGACCTTTAATACTCAGTTTAGTTTACAACAAACATTAATATATTAATTTAGTTTATAGTGCATTGTTTACCAGGTGAGCGATTCAGACTCTTGAGAGCCTCTTGTTAAGGTAAACATGGTATCCTTAGTGAATGGTGATGATGAGATTCTTCGCTCACCTTTTTAGCTCACCTGGACCAAAGGTCCATGTGAGCTTTTACTATCACTTGGCGTCCGTCGTCGTCTGTCGTCGTCTGTTAACAATTTTTCAAACGTTAACTTGTCCGACACCATAAGTCCAATTGCAACCAAACTTGGTACATTTGTTTAGTGGCATTATGTGTACAAAAAGATCGTTCGGATTTTTGATTCGTAAAAAAACATGGCCGCCATGGCTAAAAATAGAACATAGGGGTAAATTGCAGTTTTTTGCAAATAACTCAAAAACCATAACAGATATCAAAATTCTGGCATAGGGTAAAAGTGTTCAGCACCTCAAGATCTACCTGCCCTGAAATTTTGAAGAAGATCCAACGACCCATGTAGGAGTTATTGCCCTTTTTCTGCATTTTTTCCAAATTTTGCACTTATTAAGCTCAATATCTTGGATACTATAAAGGAAATTTGAAAAATTTAAATTTCATATTGTTAGGCACACAAAGATCTACAAAATTTGTAACAGGATCGAAGTTGTAGGTTCATTCCTTTTAGGAGTTATTCCCCTTAGATCATCAAAATTGACCATTTTTGCAGTCTTTATTCATTGTAATAAAATCGTTAACTCCTCTTACACCATAAGTTTAATTGCAACTAAACTTAGTGTAGTTGTTCCTTGGCATGAGTGCTACTAAACTATCGTTTGGATTTTTGATTTGTAAAAAAACATGGCTGCCATGGCTAAAAATAAACATAGGGGTAAATTGCAGTTTTTTGCAAATAACTCAAAAATGGTGACAGATATCAAAATTCTGATGGGAAGCTAAAGTGTTCAACACCTCAAGATCTACCTGCTTTGAAATTTTGAAGAAGATGTAACCACCCATGTAGGAGTTATTGCCCTTTTTCTTGATTTTTTTTTGAAATTTGTACTTATTAAGTTGTTGTCAATAGAGAAAAGCTGTTGTTTGCTTAAACAATCAGCTCATTGAGCTCTACAAAAGTATGAATTGGGTCGAAGTTGTCAGATGATCCATTATAGGGGTAATAGCTCATGAAAGACTCCCTTAAAGCTTAAGGACCAGGTGAGCGATTCAGGCTCCTGGGAGCCTCTTGTTTAAAAGGAAATGTGAGCTTTTGCCATCACTTAGCGTCCGTCGTCGTCTGTCGTCGTTAACAATTTTTCAAACATCTTCTTCTCTGAAACTACTAAATGGATTTGGATAAAACTTTGCATGATTGTTTCTTAGGGTATCCTGCACAAAGTCTATGCTTCGATTTTTGATCCGTCGAAAAACATGGCCACTGTTACTAAAAATAGAACATAGGGGTCAAACAACAGTTTTTCGCAAATATCTCAAAAATCATTAGGTTACAGCAAATTCTGGCAGGTTTAAAATGTTCAGCATGATGAGAGCTACCTGTATGCTGATTTTTGTGAAAATCTGTCAACTGCTGTTAGAGTTATTGCCCTTTTTTGACATTTTTGGCTTTTTTTTATGTTATTATTTCAAAAATCTTCTTCTCTGAAACTACTATTCAAAATCAAATGAAACTTGATAGGATTGTTCCTTAGGGTATCCTGCAAAAAGTTAATGCTTGGATTTTTGATTGGTCGACAAACATGTCCGCCCTTCCTAAAAATAGATCATAGGGGTCAAAATGCTGATTTTTGCTATTTTTTCCTGAAAGAAATTGAAGATGAAAGCTACTTTCAAGGTAAACATTGTATCCCGTGTTAAATGGTGATGATGAAAGTTTGTTTTGGACGGCCATTTTTAAAATGGCTGCCATTTTCCCGCCATTTTTTACACTTTCTCGGATTTAAACAATATTTGGTTTTTAAAGTAAACATGGTATCCTTAGTGAATGGTGATGATGAGAATGTTGTATAACAATGATTAAACTTCATAATATGTGAGCTTTTAATTGCCATCACTTGGTGTCTGTCATCATTGTTGTTAACAAATTTTCAAACATCTTCTCCTCTGAAACTACTAGGGGGATTTGGATGAAACTCTACAAAATGACAGATGAGTGCCAGCGGGGACCATAGTTTAATATTTGACCTATGGGAAAAGTTTTAAATTCTTCTGCTGAGACTGGAAATACTTGGCCAATTGAAACCAAACTGGTCACCTTCAAAAATTGTGTGGCTTTGATCCGTACCTGATCCAAGCTGGATGCTAGCTGAGACCAAAGTTTAACTTATTGGACCAGTGTAACATGTCCAATATGCTTTTTGTTGTCTAAAATGACTATGCTTATTTTTTTAAAATATGTAATTACAGGTTTTAAAAATTTTTATGTTTTGTGCCTCTAAATAATATTAATGAGCATTTTAAATTTAAAAACTAAATATTTAAAATTGCTAGCATAACGGATCTATTAAATGTAAAATAAAAAAAAATGTAATTCTGTAAAGTTATATAATATTAAATGGTAAAAAGAGATAAATAAAATTAAATGTAGGTTTTTCATGGATTTTTATTTCATGGATATTTCTATATAACTATTTATTATTGAGAATAAATGCATAAAAGTATATATGATGTTAGGGTGTTTTCTTGTTAATTATTATTATTATTGTTAAGAGCCGCAATATAGTGAGATATACATGGCACCCTAATCACAAGCACTTGTTTCTATGCAATTGGCATCTGCACTCGTTATACGTAATGGGTGTAAGAAGTGCAGAAGCAAGGCATAGAAACAAGCACCTGTGACCATAATAGTGTGTTCCTGGGAGCACATCAGGATTTTCATGCATTTTACCAGAAGAGGTCATATAATGTTATAAAATAAACAAAATAATAGTTTTGGGGGATCCATAATAGAATCAAGTAAAATCCATTTAGAACCCCCAAAATATAAGAAAAAATTTGATGGTGGGGTGGGGTCACAGTGCAATCCTTCCTAAAGATAGAAAAAAATTGGTTTACATAAAACTAGACAACTAGAACTAGATTTGGAAGCAGTGGTCCTTAGATGGTCCTGTTTCAGAAATTCGTCCGATAACCGGGACTGTCAATCAAGGTGAATCAATCAAGGAAAATTCATTTAAAAATCTTCTTGTCTGAAACTGCTTAGCCAGTTGGAACAAAACTTAGCAGTAATGGTCCTTAGATGGTTCTCTTTTAGAAATGTGTCCATTGACCTGGACTGTCAACAAAGATGACTGTCATAGCTGAACTTAGTTTAACATAGAACCCTATAGAAAAATCCACCAAATTGACTGCAACACAATGAAATTTTTAGTCCTGCTCAAGGTGAAAAGTTAAATACAGGTGAGCGATACAGGCTCTTGAGAGCCTCTAGTTTGCAAATAACTCAAAAATGGTGACAGATATCAAAATTCTGATGGGAAGCTAAAGTGTTCAACACCTCAAGATTACCTGCTTTGAAATTTTGAAGAAGATGTAACCACCCATGTAGGAGTTATTGCCCTTTTTCTTGATTTTTTTTTGAAATTTGTACTTATTAAGTTGTTGTCAATAGAGAAAAGCTGTTGTTTGCTTAAACAATCAGCTCATTGAGCTCTACAAAAGTCTGAATTGGGTCGAAGTTGTCAGATGATCCATTATAGGGGTAATAGCTCATGAAAGACTCCCTTAAAGCTTTAGGACCAGGTGAGCGATTCAGGCTCCTGGGAGCCTCTTGTTTACACTTTCTCAGATTTCAACAATATTTGGTTTTTAAAGTAAACATGGTATCCTTAGTGAATGGTGATGATGAGATTTAGTTTATAGTGCATTGTTTGGTGAGCGATTCAGGCTCTTGAGAGCCTCTTGTTATGATTAAGTCCATTTCCCTGTAGCTGTAATACCTATAACTACTGTATATGGTCTTTTGATACTTCTTGGCAAATAGGTGTCAATCTGACACCTAACCATGACCACAATTTTAGGCTTGAGTTACTCTCATTTTTGGTCTGTAGATAATTTTTGGTGGGTACATACCAGTCTGAAACCTGTCAGCTGACCTTGGATACAGTTTTAGGCTAGAATGATATGAATGGTATTTTTCAGACAAATGTTGCTTGACCATTACTATTTCTTTTAATGCATTTTCCTTTTTAGCTCACCAGACCCGAAGGGTCATGTGAGCTATTGCCATCACTTGGCGTCCGTCGTCCGTCGTCCATCGTCCGTCCGTAAACTTTTTCAAACGTTAACTCCTCTGACACCATAAGACCAATTGCAACCAAACTTCGTACAGTTGTTTATTGGTATATGTGCTACAAAACTATCGTTTGGATTTTTGATTCGTAAAAAAACATGGCCGCCATGGCTAAAAATAGAACATAGGGGTAAATTGCAGTTTTTTGCAAATAACTCAAAAACCATAACAGATATCAAAATTCTGGCATAGGGTAAAAGTGTTCAGCACCTCAAGATCTACCTGCCCTGAAATTTTGAAGAATATCCAACGACCCATGTAGGAGTTATTGCCCTTTTTCTGCATTTTTTCCAAATTTTGCACTTATTAAGCTTAATATCTTGGATACTATAAAGGAAATTTGAAAAATTTAAATTTCATATTGTTAGGCACACAAAGATCTACAAAATTTGTAACAGGATCGAAGTTGTAGGTTCGTTCCTTTTAGGAGTTATTCCCCTTAGATCGTCTAAATTGACCATTTTTGCAGTCTTTATTCATTGTAATAAAATCGTTAACTCCTCTTACACCATAAGTTTAATTGCAACCAAACTTAGTGTAGTTGCTCCTTGGCATGAGTGCTACTAAACTGTCGTTTGGATTTTTGATTTGTAAAAAAACATGGCTGCCATGGCTAAAAATAGAACGTAGGGGTAAATTGCAGTTTTTTGCAAATAACTCAAAAATGGTGACAGATATCAAAATTCTGATGGGAAGCTAAAGTGTTCAACACCTCAAGATCTACCTGCTTTGAAATTTTGAAGAAGATGTAACCACCCATGTAGGAGTTATTGCCCTTTGTCTTGATTTTTTTTTGAAATTTGTACTTATTAAGTTGTATGATCATTCCTTTTACGAGTTATTCCCCTTAGAACATCAAAATTGACCATTTTCACAGCATTTCCCTTAGTTTGCAAAATGTTTAAATGAGCCCTTTAGGAGTTAAAGTTTTGTCCCTTAAATGTCAAAATAACTGTTGATGCCTTATAGATGGCAAACTGTAGAAAATGAAAAAAAGCTTTTGATTGCGTGTAAATTTGTTTTTAAATGGCTATTTATTAAAATATAAATTCAATGTTACCCCAATATACAATAGTACTTAAAAATAACTTTCATTAGATGTATATATTTATATATTTTTTGTGAAATTAGTTTTGAAACTGGCTGTGGTCAGCACTCATTGTTTGACATTTTTGGCTTTTTTTTTTATGTTATTATTTCAAAAATCTTCTTCTCTGAAACTACTATTGAAAACCAAATGAAAATTGGTAAGATTGTTCCTTAGGGTATCCTGCAAAAAGTTAATGCTTGGATTTTTGATTGGTCGAAAAACATGTCCGCTCTTACTAAAAATAGAACATAGGGGTCAAAATGCTGTTTTTTGCTTTTTTTTTCTGAATTGTAGAAAGAAAATGAAGATGAAAGCTACTTTCAAGGTAAACATGGTATCCCGAGTTGAATGGTGATGATGAAAGTTTGTTTTGGACGGCCATTTTTAAAATGGCTGCCATTTTCCCACCATTTTTTTACTCTTGCTCGGATTTCAACAATATTTGGTTTTTAGCTCACCTGACCCGAAGGGTCATGTGAGCTATTGCTATCACTTGGCGTCCGTCGTCCGTCCGTCCGTCCGTCCGTCGTCCGTTAACTTTTTCAAACGTTAACTCCTCCAACACCATAAGTCCAACTGCAACCAAACTTGGTACAGTTATTAATTGGTATGGGTGCTACAAATCTATTGTTTGGATTTTTGATTCGTATAAAAACATGGCCGTCATGGCTAAAAATAGAACATAGGGGTAAATCGCAGTTTTTTGCAAATAAGTCAGAAACGGTCACAGATATCAAAATTCTGGCATAGGGTAAAAGTGATCAGCACCTCAAGATCTACCTGCCCTGAAATTTTGAAGAAGATCCAACCACTCATTTCAGAGTTATCACCCTTTTTCCTGATTTTTTCCAAATTTTTTTATGTTATTATTTCAAAAATCTTCTCCTCTGAAACTACTGTATGGATTTGGATAAAACTTAGCATGATTGTTCCTTAGGGTATCCTGCACAAAGTTTATGCTTCGATTTTTGATCCGTCGAAAAACATGGCCACTGTTACTAAAAATAGAACATAGGGGTCAAACAACATTTTTTCGCAACTATCTCAAAAATCATAAGGTTATGGCAAATTCTGGCAGGTTGAAAGTGTTCAGCATGATGAGAGCTACCTGTGTATTTATTTTCGTGAAAATCTGTCAACTGATGTTAGAGTTATTGTCCTTTTTTGACATTTTTGGCTTTTTTTTATGTTATGATTTCAAAAATCTTCTTATCTGAAACTACTATTCAAAATCAAATGAAACTTGGTATGATTGTTCCTTAGGGTATCCTGCAAAAAGTTAATGCTTTGATTTTTGATTGGTCGAAAAACATGTCCGCCCTTACTAAAAATAGAACATAGGGGTCAAAATGCTGTTTTTTGCTATTTTTTCCTGAATTATAGAAATAAAATGAAGATGAAAGCTACCTTCAAGGCAAACATGGTATTCCGAGTTGAATGGTGATGATGAAAGTTTGTTTTGGACGGCCATTTTCCCGCCATTTTTATACGGCCGCAAAATTTTTGCGGTCGTATATTGGTATGACGTTGGCGTCGTCGTCGTCGTTGTCGTCGTCGTCTGCGTCGTCGTCCGAAGACATTTGGTTTTCGCACTATAACTTTAGTATAAGTTAATAGAAATCTATGAAATTTAAACACAAGGTTTATGACCACAAAAGGAAGGTTGGGATTGATTTTGGGAGTTTTGGTCCCAACAGTTTAGGAAGTAGGGGCTAAAAAAGGGCCCAAATAAGCATTTTTCTTGGTTTTTGCACAATAACTTTAGTATAAGTAAATAGAAATCTATGAAATTTAAACACAAGGTTTATGACCACAAAAGGAAGGTTGGGATTGATTTTTGGAGTTTTGGTCCCAACAGTTTAGGAATTAGGGGCCAAAAGGGTCCAAAATTAAACTTTGTTTGATTTCATCGAAAATTGAACTATTGGGGTTCTTTGATATGCCGAATCTAACCGTGCCTTTAGATTCTTAATTTTTGGTCCCGTTTTCAAATTGGTCTACATTAAGGTCCAAAGGGTCCAAAATTAAACTTAGTTTGATTTTAACAAAAATTGAATTCTTGGGGTTCTTTCATATGCTGAATCTAAACATGTACTTAGTTTTTTTATTATGGGCCCAGTTTTCAAGTTGGTCCAAATCGGGGTCCAAAATTAAACTTTGTTTGATTTCATCGAAAATTGAAGTATTGGGGTTCTTTGATATGCCGAATCTAACTGTGCATTTAGATTCTTAATTTTTGGTCCCGTTTTCAAATTGGTCTACATTAAGGTCCAAAGGGTCCAAAATTACATTAGTTTGATTTTAACAAAAATTGAATTCTTGGGGTTCTTTGATATGCTGAATCTAAACATGTACTAAGTTTTTTTATTATGGGCCGAGTTTTCAAGTTGGTCCAAATCGGGGTCCAAAATTAAACTTTGTTTGATTTCATTGAAAATTGACTTATTGGGGTTCTTTGATATGCCGAATCTAACCGTGCATTTAGATTCTTAATTTTTGGTCCCGTTTTCAAATTGGTCTACATTAAGGTCCAAAGTGTCCAAAATTAAACTTAGTTTGATTTTAACAAAAATTGAATTCTTGGGGTTCTTTGATATGCTGAATCTAAACATGTACTTAGTTTTTTTTATTATGGGCCCAGTTTTCAAGTTGGTCCAAATCGGGGTCCAAAATTAAAGCTAAAAAAGGGGTAAATATTTTTTTTTTTTGGGGGGGGGGGGGGAAATTCTCCACAGCATATTGTATTGCACAAGAAGCAAAAAATTGAATATAAATTCAAATCATATGACCAATTCTAAGTTCTTTATTTCAGTTATTCTGTGTCAGAAACCTATTATGTGTCAAATATTTGAAGAAATTTTCAATTGCACAGTATTGTGCAATAGCAAGAAATTGATATGTGTGCTCTGCTATCAAAACCTTATTATTAACAAATTCCATGACTATGATGTCATTTTCTATTTTAATATGTTATGGTGTATTTAAATGGGCTGTTATGGTTGCAAAGTATAAAGAAATGGGGGGGGGGGGGGGGGGGGTTGAAAACAAAATTTAGAGGGGGGGGGGGTAAATGAGAAATTGGGGAGGGGGTAATTTTTTTCTCATTTCATATTTCATAAATTAAAAAGAAAATTTCAAATTTTTTTAGCAAAAAAAGGGGGGGGTTACATTAAATTTTATTGTTTTTTGTTTTTTTTTGGGAGGGGGGGGGGGGGGGGTCAATGTGCAACTTCATAGTGTATTGCACAAAAGCTAAAAAAAGGGGTAAATTATTTTTTTTTTTTTTTGGGGGGGGGGGCAATTCTCCACAGCATATTGTATTGCACAAGAAGCAAAAAATTGAATATAAATTCAACTCATATGACCAATTCTAAGTTCTTTGATTTCAGTTATTCTGTGTCAGAAACCTATTATGTGTCAAATATTTGAAGAAATTTTCAATTGCACAGTATTGCGCAATAGCAAGAAATTGATATGTGTGCCCAATTTTAAATTTTAAATTGGTTATTTCTGATTTATATATAAAAACAAATAATACTGATATGGTTTGAATAGGTAAATTAAAAAATTTTAAGTTCTTAGACAACATTCATTCTGTGTCAGAAACCTATGCTGTGTCAAATATTTATTCACAATCCAAATTCAGTATTGTATCAAGCTTGAATGTTGTGTTCATAATTGCCCCAACTATTCAGGGTTC
The DNA here is from genome assembly GCA_028015205.1 of Mytilisepta virgata. Classification (NCBI taxonomy): domain Eukaryota; kingdom Metazoa; phylum Mollusca; class Bivalvia; order Mytilida; family Mytilidae; genus Mytilisepta; species Mytilisepta virgata. The sequence goes on from CM051521.1 coordinate 78,387,806, forward strand.
GACATCTGCGGTCGTATCTAGCTGCGCCCAGCGGAGCATTTTATTTACACTTGCTCGGATTTCAACTATATTTTGTTTTTAAAGTAAACATGGTATCCTTAGTGAATGGTGATGATGAGAATGTTGTATAACAATGATTAAACTTCATAATATGTGAGCTTTTAATTGCCATCACTTGGCGTCTGTCATCATCGTTAACAAATTTTCAAACATCTTCTCCTCTGAAACTACTAGGGGGATTTGGATTAAACTTAGCATGATTGTTCCTGCAATATTTCCTTTTCAAGTACAATAAAAAGCCTTAACCCACAATTTTTACATAACTTCTTTCAAACATTTTAAAAAACGAAGACAACATATAGACCAAAAGATTTATACTTGTATTTGAAGATGAATTAAAGCTTGTATTTTGTATTGTGAATCATCAGATTGACCATGACTGTATCTTAATCAAGCGTAGGGAGAACTCATGCCCATTTCTTTCCAGAGGTTCTTGAAAGGCTTTTAAAGGTATTTTCAGCATTTTACGTGACCTTTAATACTCAGTTTAATTTACAACAAACATTAATATATTAATTTAGTTTATAGTGCATTGTTTGCCAGGTGAGCGATTCAGGCTCTTGAGAGCCTCTTGTTAAAGTAAACATGGTATCCTTAGTGAATGGTGATGATGAGATTTAGTTTATAGTGCATTGTTTACCTGGTGAGCGATTCAGGCTCTTGAGAGCCATCTCATTTCGTCCTTCTTCCGTCGTCGTCCGTCCGTTAACTTTTCACATTTCAATCTTCTTCTCCAAAACCCCATGGCCAAACTTGGTGGGGATGTTCATTGGATGATCCTCTACAAAGTTTATGTTTTTGGTGCCGATCCAAAATTAAACATGGCTGCCAGGGCTATTTATGATTGGCTGAAATTTAAAAAATCTTCTTCTCTGAAACTAAAAAAGCAATTGAATTGTTATATTGCAGGAATGATCCTTATATGGTCCTCTACAAATTTTTTGTTTTTTGTGCCGATCTGAAATCCAAGATGTCTGCTACCACGGGAAACATTTAACATAGGATCCTATGGGAAATACAAACATCTTGTCAGAAACTGTTTTTCAGATAGAAGTAATATTATGCCTGAATGATCAGATAATGGTCCCTAACAAAATGGATGTTTTTTGTGCCAATCCGAAATTCAAAAGCATGGCTCCCTGGGCCATTTATGCAGTCTGATTGGCCGAAATTTAAAAAATCTTCTCTGAAACTTCAAAAGCAATTGAATTGCATGAATGATCCTAACATGATCCTCTATAAAGGTTATGTTTTTTGTGCCGATCTGAAATCCAAGAATGCCGCTACCACGGGATACATTTAACATAGGATCCTATGGGAAATACAAACATCTTGTCAGAAACTGTTTGTCAGATAGAAGTAATATTATGCCTGAATTATCAGATCATGGTCCCTAACGAAATGGATGTTTTTGGTGCTGATCCGAAATTCAAAAACATGGCTGCCCGGGCCATTTATGCACTCTGATTGGCTGAAATTTAAAAAATCTTCTTCTCTGAAACTTCAAAAGCAATTGAATTGTTATATTGCAGAAATGATCCTTACATGGTCCTCTATAAAGGTTATGTCTTTTGTGCCGATCTGAAATCCAAGATGGCCGCCACCGTGGGATACATTTAACATAGGATCCTATGGGAAATACATCCAAATATCTTCTTGTCAGAAACTGTTTGACAGATAGAAGTAATATTATATCTGAATGATCAGATGATGGTCCATAACAAAATGGTGGATGTTTTTTGTGCCGATCTGAAATCCAAATGGATGCCACCATGGGAAAATATACAAACATCTTCTTGTCAGAAACCGTTTGGCAGATGGAAGTAATATTATGCCTGAATGATTAGATAATGGTAACTAATAAAATGTTTTTGGTGCCTATCCGAAATTCAGCATGACCCAGAATGTTTGAAACCACTTAACCAGTTGGAACCAAAGTTGGCAGAAATGTTCCTTGGGTGATCCTCTTTCAGAATTATGTCCTATGTCAACAAAGATGGCCTTCACAGGCCAATTGGGACCAGACTTGGCAACAATGGTCATTAGATGTTCCCCTTTCATAAGTGTGTCCGCTGGCCACCAAAGCTGAACTTAGTTAACATAGGACTCTATGGGAAAATTAAATTTGCAGTCAACATACCTTAAACTTGGCCATTTGGACACCAAACTAATACCAGCGATGGTCTCTTTCAGAAATGTGTTTGATAACCTTGAATGTCAACTAAGATGGCCACCAAACCCTAACTTTGTTTAACATTAAACCTATGGGAAAACTAGCCAAGATAACTGCAACTATCAGTCCTGCTGAAGGTGGACAAGTTAAATCCAGGTGAGTGATACAGGCTCTTGAGAGCCTCTAGTTTGACTTGCAATGTTGGATATCAGATAATCTTTATTTTGTGTCCATGTGTGTACTCAGGCAAGACATTTAGTGTGTCTGCTCTTGGTATCCAATTCTTATGGGATTTTTTCTTTTAATTAATCCTGATGAGTGCTTTTGTAAGTATGTTAACAATTTTTTCTTTCTTTTATTTTTTCTGAGATAAAAATTTTTTTGGAAGGGTCAAAGTTGCTGTCGCATCATGCTGCACTTAGCGAAGTTCTTTATTATTTATCTGTCACATATCTAGAAGTAAATGAATATGTTGATTACCATGGAGTTACAGAATTCACTAACTTTAAAAGTAGCAATAGATTTTGGCATTTCCAAAATAATGGACTATGCTTCCAATGGGTATATGAAGGATGAATCTGTTGAAACGAATTACAAAAGTGTGTCCTTGAATATTACACTGAATTTAATTTAAAAAAATATTTAATTTAAATCCATGTTATGATAAAATTACTGACTCCTCAAGGGCACATATTTTAATTTTGATTTATTTTGTAGGAATTAAGTGTCCTGTGCCTACTCCTCCATCCCATGGCCAGATACTTTCAAAGAAAGATTTGTTCTTTTTCAATGACAAAGTTGAATATGTTTGTGATCATGGTTTCAAGATGATGGGAATTCATGAAGTTGTCTGTGGACACACTGGAAATTGGTTGGAAGATGTTCCAACTTGTGAAGGTATGGTTGTTCTTTTACCATTTTTTAAGCTCACTCGCTGTACAACTACATTACGATTAATGATAAAAAATAATTCATCTTAAGCCATCTATACTTTAATATCTGATTCTAAGACACCGCCACACCACTAAAAAAGTTTCCGACGGAACAAGTTTATTTGATTTCCTGAAAAAAAAATGGCCATCATCCCGGTATTTTTCTGTAAATTTTAAACTTTGAAATATGGCGCCAAAAGTACATTTCAGGTATCTGCCAACCCAGACTCAATTTCCAAGCGTTGTGTAACACCGATCAAGTCAAAACGAAAGTAAATAAACAGCTGATGAATGATCATTGCAGTGAGTTTGACTTGAATATTCAAACAGATCATTCCATTGACGATATTGCCTGTTCAGTCTACAATTAATGTGGAACAGCTCTGCAGATAGTGTTTGCAGGAGACATGGAGGAAATTCAAGACATTGAAAGCTGATAACCCATTTGTGTAATTAAAATGTAGAAGTGAATGGATTCAAACTAGATTTGTATGTTGCCAAAATAAACACCTGAACTGAAATCCCTAGCTCTTTTGACAGGAAATAAACTAAAAAAAATAATTCCCTACCTACTTTGCCATTTTTAGCTCACCTGGCCGAAAAATATTGTTTGTTTCCCCTTGCCGGACCGAATCAGCGAAAACCCTGCTGACTCAAAAGTTTTTATTCGTTTTTTTTTCGTAACATTTTTATAGCTCACCTGGCCTATTCACCAACAATCTCCCTGTACCACAAATGAAAGCTTTATTTCCTTCAACCCACCATTTTCATCATTTCACTTTCACTTTGAACAAGATATTGCGATCACACGTTATTTCTTTACAAAAATTGGAATCATGGGAGCTAGTTTATGAAAGTAGGTTGGCACAGGTCAACCTAATTTACATACCACTGAAAACATGACTATATATAAAGTACTTCCGGTTAGAAAAATATGCGCCTTACCGGGGTCATATGCATAAATTTACTACAAAAAAAATGAAATAACGCAGTCATGTCACAAATTGTTCAAAGTGAATCAACTCACACCCTCATAACGAGTATCTTTAAAGTATATATACAAAATGAAATTATAGACAATATTCTATGCAAGACATTTGCTAGATTGTTTTTAAATCCTAAATTGCTGAAATCACCAAACATGAAACAACCAGAAGTGACGAATGAAAAATGCCCGAAGAAACGGATACTGATACGGACAAGCGAAGTTTAACTCCGGATGGCAACGTCTTTCAAGTGCATTATAAAAGGTTTTTTAAAAATATATTTTCAACAGTAACGCCCTTTTGATTACTGGGAAATTTTTTGGAATTGCTATCCTGTGGTTAATGTGTAAATATTCTTGTGCAAAGGAAAACATTACCATAACCAAATCGGAGGATATTGTTAGGTAGAAAACATATTTTGCAGAAAAAAGTACAATTTTTCCAGTGATACATTCTTCCAAGAGCAGACAATTCTGTAAGTGGGAGATAATTTATATGTGCCGAAATAAATCAGGAATATCCCTATTGAAACATTATACTGAAGTTTTTGTAAAATGATTTTCACACATTTGGTAAACGGGTGTAAAACACATGATATGAATTTAACCCGTTTATTTCTACACATTTTACGGCTGATTATTCACATCCGTTTTATGCATGTGTAGGAAACGCCTGAAACACATGCGTTTACCATGCGTTTCACAGGCGTTTAGGCTTACGCCCTTAAAAGCCCATTGCTATTTTTCCTGTGTACATGCTTTTGAGAGCTTCTGGTTATATATTTTGAACCTCTCCATCTCAATATTTACAGTGTTTAATATTTTATTATTGTCAGTAATATACAACATACAATTTTGTCACTGCAGTTTTTTCACATTGTAAAAATAACACTTCAACATAAGTGCTTCTTGGCAATAGTGACTACTAACTACTTCATGAACAAATTTTTACTATTTCAGTATGTGAAATTCGCATGGTTTATAGAAAAAGTAGTGGGCTGTTGTTTATTTATTTAGTTATTTATTTCTAATATCCAAAAAAATTCAGAGTCTGACTTCCATCATTTTCCATCTAAGTCCAACTTTCAAAATATCTTCCATCATAAAAATTTTCTAAGTCCAAAACTGCCATCCTTTTCCATCCATAAAAAAATCAAAGTTAAAAACTTTCACCATTTTCAATCACAAAAAATTTCAAAGTCCAAAAATGCCATCCTTTTCCATCCATAAAAATTCAAAGTTGAAAACTTCCACCGTTTTCCATCATTTCCATGGAAAATGCATTTGATGGATTTCCATCACCTGCCATCAAATTGAATCCAGGTTAAGGTTCAGATTGAAGGTCGTTTTTCATGAAGTACATAGAGATAGTATTTCATCTACCCTATTGTGCGGGACTTCAAAGTCAACATGTAATTCTATTTACCAAATACTTACATCATTGTCGGGCATGTAGTGTCCATTACACACACATATACTTGTTATTTATATTTATATATCAACATGTATTAGTGGACTATACAAAGCCATTTATTTATAAATTGAAAAGGTTACAGTATTTTCCTATCTATACATTAGCATGGAAAAATAGTTTTAACTCAGTGCTTATGAAAGTGGATGGCATATGTTAGCATGAAACAAATGAGCCTTAGTTAAATTTGCAACATTTTTTTCAGTTGCTAACTGTACCACACCTTCAATATCTACCATAGAACGATCCACAAATATCTACCCTGGAGAGTCATTACCAGTCCCCTATGGTACCAAAGTCAACATAGAATGTCAGTATGGATCAATGATAATTAACAGAACTTTGTATTGTTCATATAAAGGCAATGATGAGTATGATCTTCTGGGAGACAGTCCTGTGTGTCCAGGTTTGTCTATGTCTATTCTTCTTGCTTTGATTTTGTTTTGAAGTTACAGCAGTAATGTATTCTTATGCATACAGATGATTGAATGTGTAATGCATAAAAAAAATTGTAAAACGTGGGTGTAATGTGCGGATTGTGTGAATGCAAAGTGTAAATCATGTGCATGCAATGTTTAAAATGTGTTTATGTGGTTTGAGTGTGGCTAGAAAATGTGCGATGAGTACTTGTAACAGATAGGATATTTCGAACTTAAATTTTAAAAAAGTTGGAACAAACTTTCAGTGGTGTTAAATGTTTAAAAATGTTAATATTATTAATAATTCTGCACAGTTTCTATTTTTTAGCTCACCTGACCCAAAGGGTCAAGTGAGCTTTTCTCATCACTTGTCCGTCGTCCGTCGTCGTCGTCTGTTAACTTTTACAAAAATCTTCTCCTCTGAAACTACTGGGCTAAATTGAACCAAACTTGGCCACAAGCATCATTAGGGTATCTAGTTTAAAAAATGTGTCCGATGACCCCGCCTGTCAACCAACATGGCCGACATGGCTAAAAATAGAACATAGGGGTAAACTGCAGTTTTTGTCTTATATCTCAAAAACTAAAGCAATTAGAGCAAAACTGACATGGGGTAAAAATGTTCATCAGGTCAAGATCTACCTGTCATGAAATTTTCAGACGAATCGGTCAACCCTTTATTGGGTTATTGCCCCTGAATTTTTAATTTTAAGGAAATTTTGCAGTTTTAGGTTATTATCTTGAATATTATTATAGATAAAGACAAATTGTAAACAGCAAAAATGTTCAACAAAGTAAGATCTACAAATAAGTCAACATGACCAAAATCGTTGATTGACCCCTTATAGGAGTTTTTGCCCTTTAAAGACGGCATTCAGCGTAAACTTTGCTTTTAAGATCTTTTCCTCTCAAACCACTGAGCCAATTGAGACCAGACTTTGGTGGAATGGTTCTTGGCTGGCCCCCTTCCAAACTTATGTCTGGCATCACCGACTTCCATGGCTGCTGTTACTAAAAATAGAAAAAAAGGGGGGGGGTGAATTTCAAAAACCTTCTTATATGAAACTACAAGGCCAGTTGGAACCAAAGTTGGCAGTAATGGTTTTTAGGAAGTTCTCTTTCAGAAATATGTCCAATGACCCGGACTGTTAACCAAGATGGCCGCCACAGCCGAACTTAGTTTAACATAGGGCCCTATGGGAAAATTCATTGAAAAATATTCTTGCCTTAAACCACTTTACCAATTGGAACCAGACTTGTCAGCAATGGTCCTTAGATGGTCCTCTTAGAGAGGTGTGTCTGATGACCCGGACTGTGAACCAAGATGGCCGCCACAGCTGAACTTAGTTTAACATAGGCCCTATAGGAAAATTCATTGAAAAATTGTGTTGTCTGAAACCACTTGACATATTGGAGCAGGACTTGGCGGCATTGGTCCTTAGGAGGTCCTTTTTCAGGAATGTGTCAAATTTCGTGGACTGTAAACCAAGATGGCCGCCACAGCAGAACTTAGTTTAACATAGGACCCTATGGGAAATTCACTCAAAAATCTTCTCGTCTGAAACCACTAAGTCAATTAGAATTAGACTTGGTAGCAATGGGTCCTTAGATGGTCCTCTTTCAGAATTTTTGTGCGACGACCCAGACTGTCAACCAAGATGGCCGCCACAGCAGAACTTAGTTTAACATAGGGCCCTATGGAAAAATTAATTGAAAAATCTTCTTGTCTGAAACCACTTGACATATTGGAGCCAGACTTGGCAGCATTGGTCCTTAGGAGATCCTCTTTCAGAAATATGTCCGATCACGTGGATTGTCAACCAAGATGTCTGCCACACCGAACTTTGTTAAATATTGGACCCTATAGAAAAATTCAGTTAAAAATCTTCTTGTCTGAAACCGCTTAGCCAGTTGGAACAAGACTTAGCAGAAATGGTCCTTAGATGGTTCTCTTTTAGAAATGTATCCGTTGACCTGGACTAAACCAAGATGGCTGCCACAGCTGAAATTAGTTTAACACAGAATCCTATAGAAAAACCAGCCAAATTGACTGCAACACTTAAATTTTTAGGTCTGCTCAAGGTGAAAAGTTAAATCTTAAGAGCCTCTAGTTTTCTAATGTAAATTAAATAGTTATTGATAATAATTTGGTTTGAAAAGAACATATTAAATAAAATGTTTCCTAAATTAAATTATCATATAACTTGCATACAACATATGCAAATTAAAAATGGATTTACATGAATTTTAACTTGTTTCTAAAAACATCTTAATAGTTCAGTCAAATTAAGTTTTAACCTCAAACTAATTGCAACAGAAAATGTTTTAGTTCTAATCTATAACATTAAGCCCCAAATATACACAGAAAAAAGTGCCATAAAATCTAACTTTAGGAAAACTCAAAATCAGCATTTTTAATTTCCTATGGAAATTAACATTGGAAAGGGGAGATAACTCTGCAAAAATTAGTCTTTTTTGTCAGTTTTTGGTTGATTTTCTTAAAATTCATGTAAAGTATGATACTTTGATGGGGTTATAAGTTCGTATTTGACTATATTATATAATCTTCTGCTCATGAAATGTACAAAACCGAAGTGTTATGGGTATTTTTATTTTTTTTGCACATTTTTCATGAAAAAAATTGCAAATTTGTGGCTTTGTGACTATTTTGAAAAAATAATGTGAAAATTTGGTATTGTTTATATCTGTAAATTATATTTGTTCAGCATCTACCTTGTTTAAAGAAACTTTAAACCACAAAAAGAAGAATATATGCATAATTATTTTTATTAAATTTGAGATTCTTTACCTTGACAAGTTGAAAAATTAAATGGTCAACTAATGAATTACGAAATCTAGGTTGTAGCTTGATAAAAGATATGAAAACACCTTTAGAGTTGTTTGTTATACTCTAAAGACGGCTAAAATATCAAGAATCAATACATTCTGCTGAATAGAAGCGGTAAAGTTATAATTTTGTATCAATTTTTGGCCGGGTTGCACAGAGTGCAAATCCGGGTTATAGTATGGTGAATGTCGGGCGGGCGGCGGGGCGGGCGGCGGGCGGGCGGCGGCGGCGGCGGGCGGGCGGGGAAAATGGGTACCTATTTTGTGAAATCAACTCCTTCTACAGTTTTTCACCCACATCCTTGAAACTTCATAGAATGTTTCTATATATATTGAAGATGTGCACCTCACTTTATGGAATTATTTCAGGAATTATTTCCCATTTTCCCAAACTTTGGAACTTAGTCGTTTTTTATTGACATCTTCAATAGAGGGTACCTATTTTGTGAAATCAACTCCTCCTACAGTTTTTCACCCACACCCTTGAAACTTCATAGAATGTTTCTATATATATTGAAGATGTGCACCTCACTTTATGGAGTTATTTCAGGAATTATTTCCCATTTTTCCAAACTTTGGAACTTAGTCGTTTTTTTATTGACATCTTCAATAGAGGGTACCTATTTTGTGAAATCAACTCCTCCTACAGTTTTTCACCCACATCCTTGAAACTTCATAGAATGTTTTTATATATATTGAAGATGTGCACCTCACTTTATGGAATTATTTCAGGAATTATTTCCCATTTTTCCAAACTTTGGAACTTAGTCGTTTTTTTATTGACATCTTCAATAGAGGGTACCTATTTTGTGAAATCAACTCCTCCTACGTTTTTTCACCCACATCCTTGAAACTTTATAGAATGTTTCTATATATATTGAAGATGTGCACCTGACTTTATGGAATTATTTCAGGAATTATTTCCTATTTTTCCAAACTTTGGAACTTAGTCGTTTTTTATTGACATCTTCAATAGAGGGTACCTATTTTGTGAAATCAACTCCTCCTACAGTTTTTCACCCACATCCTTGAAACTTCATAGAATGTTTCTATATATATTGAAGATGTGCACCTCACTTTATGGAATTATTTCAGGAATTATTTCCCATTTTTCCAAACTTTGGAACTTAGTCGTTTTTTATTGACATCTTCAATAGAGGGTACCTATTTTGTGAAATCAACTCCTCCTACAGTTTTTCACCCACATCCTTTAAACTTCATAGAATGTTTCTATATATATTGAAGATGTGCACCTCACTTTATGGAATTATTTCAGGAATTATTTCCCATTTTTCCAAACTTTGGAACTTAGTCGTTTTTTATTGACATCTTCAATAGAGGGTACCTATTTTGTGAAATCAACTCCTCCTACAGTTTTTCACCCACATCCTTGAAACTTCATAGAATGTTTCTATATATATTGAAGATGTGCACCTCACTTTATGGAATTATTTCAGGAATTATTTCCCATTTTTCCAAACAAGTGTTTATCAACATGTAATCAAATCAAATATTGCTTACTTCACCTATTTTTAATTAAATTGATGGCTGCCTCTGTGCTCGTACACCAACATACAATGTGTCTGATTTTGTCTATATAAATATTCATGACTGCCAATGTGCAATATGATCTTGAAATCACCTTTGTCACCACTACAGTAAACACCCAGCAACCCGGCCATTGGTGTCTTTGACCCATTTTTATTGATATTTCTGCCTTTTTTGCAGAGTTATCTCCCATTTTTAATGCAAATCTGCATAGGAATTTTAAAATCGTGATTTTTTAGTCTTTCTCAAGTTAGATTTTGTTGGACTTTTGTCTGTGTATATTTGGGGTATAATGCTAAAGATTAAAACTTAAAAATCTTCTTTTGCAATTACTTTAAGGTTAGGGTCAATTTATGCTAGATTGACTGGACTATAAGTAATTCTTAAATCTGGCAAAATAATTTTTTTCTTCTAATTTTTAGCTCTCCTGGCCTAAAAGAACATGTTACCTATTCCCATCACTTGGGTGTCCATCATCCATAAAATTTTCCTTTAAAGATCTTCTCCTCTGAACCCACTGGGCCATTTGGGACAAAAATTTAATTGGAATGGTCCTCGGGTGGCCCTGTCCGGCACCCTGGACTTCCAACTGACATGGCTGCAGTGACTAAAAATAGATTAAAAATGGGGGATGAATTTCTTCTTCTATGTAACTACATGGCCAATTGGAACCAGAGCTGGCAGCAATGGTCTTTAGATGGTCCTCTTTCAGAATTGTGTCTGATGACCTGGACGATCAACCAAGATGGCTGCCACAGCCGAACATAGTTTAACATTGGACCCTATGGGAAATTCATTTAAACATCTTCTTGTCTGAAACCACTGAGCCAATTGAAACCAGACTTGGCACCAATGGGCCATAGATGGTCCTCTTTCAGAATTGTGTATGATGACCTAGACTGTCAACCAAGATGGCCGACACAGCCGAACATAGTTTAACATTGGACCCTATGGGAAAATTCATTTAAAAATCTTATCTGAGACTGCAATTGTCATTTGACGGTCCATTTTCAGAAATTTGTCCCCTGACCTGGCCTGTCAATCAACATGGCCACCAAAGCTGAACTTTGTGATACCACTGCTTTGTAAAGCAGAGGTATATAGTGATGGGGGATTCGATCCATTCATCTCTCTATCCCTTCTGTAACAATATGTTCCACTTTTGTATCCGCAACTCCTCCTAAACCTTTTATTATAATTTAATGAAACTTTCTCAGATTCTTTATCATATAATGCCATTATGTAACTCCTATTTTAGCTCACCTGTCCGAAAAGGACATGTGAGCTTTTGCCATCACTTGGTGTCCGTTGTCAATCGTAAACTTTTTCAAAGATCTTCTCCTCTGAAATTACTTTTAGAAATTTGTTCACTGTGAACCAATATAGCCGCCACAACCAAACTTAGCTTAACATAGGGCCCTATGGGAAAATACATTGAAAAATCTTCTTGTCTGAAACCACTTGACCAATATGAATCAGACTTGGCAGCAATTGTCCTTAGTAGGTCCTCTTTCAGAAATATGTCCGATTTGATGGACTGTCAACAAATATAGCTGCCACAGTCAGTTTAATATTGGACCCTATGGGAAAATTCATTTAAATATCTTCTTGTCTGAAACCACTGAGCCAGTTGGAACAAGACTTAGCAGTAATGGTCCTTAGATAGTTCTCCTTTAGAAATGTGTGCATTGACCTGGACTGTCAACCAAGATGGCTGCCACAGCCAAACTTAGTTTAACATAGAACCCTATAGAAAAACAGGCAAATTGACTGCAACACTTAAATTTTTAGTCCTGCTCAAGGTGAAAAGTTAAATCCAGGTGAGCGATACAGGCTCTTGGAAAAAAAATACATGTAATAGTGTTCAGATGATTCGTATGAGCTTGCACCACTTGCCACTTAGGAATCATAAAAATTTCACTTTTCATCTATATTTTAGAGCCTGAGAAGGATGCCTAATATTTATGTACTCTTAAATGTGATTTTAAGTCGTTTACTTTGTACTGGTTAAATACTGGACATGCTGTATAATTTTTATGTTTTTTCTGCATGACAAAATAGAAAAACAACTTAAATTTTCACACCTTGAATAGTAAATTTTCTCTGTTAAGTGGTGAAATTGAATATCAAATATTATTGTTATTGATTTATTTCTATGCCCTGCCACGAACGACCCGATTCGGTTCAGTTTTGCATTTAGCTCCATTTCTCAGAAACCTATTGTAATATATCAATGATATTTCACTGCTACGTTCCTCTTGTGTAGTGCAACACAGTTTAGCAACACTTGAGTCGCTGTGACCTAGATTTCATGCTTCAATGACTTTGGTTAAGTTTTGAGTTTAGGATCATCTCTCAGAAACCTATAGTAATATATCAATGATATTTCACCACAACAGTCCTCTTGTATATTACAATGCAGTTCAGCAACATTTGGGTCACTATGACCTACATTTCAGTCTTCTGTGACTTTGGTTAAGTTTTGCATTAAGGTTCATTTCTCAGAAACCTATAGTAATATATCAATGATATTTCACCACTACAGTCCTCTTCTATAGTACAACACAGTTCAGCAACACTTGGTTTGCTATGACCTACATTTAATGCTTCAGTGACTTTGGTTTAATTTTACTACATTAGGGTCAATTAATCAGAATCTTATGGTAATATATCAATGACTTTTCACCACTACAGTCCTCTTATTTGGGTCACATTGACTTACATTTCATGGTTGAATGACTTTGCTTAAGGTTTATGTTTGGGTCCATTTCCTCAGAAACCTATGGTAATATATCAATGATGTTTCACCTCCCCATAAACTTTATTTTTCACTTTCATAACTGGATATTTCTTTACTATTTAGGTCAATATTACAAAACCTATATTGTGATTAGGGCAGGGCATCTATGTCTTATATTCACATTTTCTAATTCTACTATGAGTTCTTTACAAAACTTGAGTAAACTTAAGTGGTTACCCATTGTCAGAATTAGTGATATCTGTACTTAATCCATTAATTTGAAATGGTTAAACATGAAATTTTTCATTTCTGTAGAAATTGACTGTGAAAAACCAGAGAATTTACCAGGAAGTAATTATACTGGATTAACTTCAACAAACCTCACATCTTCTTTCACATTTGGTTGTGAAGTTGGATTTACAGAATCTGGAATGTCATTAGATGGAACATCCACAGTTACATGTCAAGAGAATGGAAGGTGGAACATAGGAAATTTGACTTGCACAGGTATAACACAATGTTAAATATTTGTCTTTGGCATACACTATTTCCCTTGTAAATTTATATGCGGTATACTCTGAAAATATTAATGAAGCAACATCACCTCAAATACTTAACTGAAATTAAAGTGGTATATTGATGTTGGGGGTCATAACTTAACAAAGTATACTCTAAGTTTGTTCATTTTGTGTCCATCAGACCTTGACTAAGTAACTGCTTGGACAAATGAAAAAATACTTCACATGAAATATTATGGATTGTACAATAGATTGTTTGTATTTTTTAAACAAAAAACCACTTTTGACTGAGTGTTAATCTGTCAACATCTCAACCTTTGAAATGGCCAAAAATAACTCCTGCAAATGATCAATACTAAGAGTGAAGCTGTTAACTTATCATCCCTTTCAAACAGTAGACATTGTAGACCTACTAACAATTTCAAATACCGGTAGTCAGCACTAATATGTCAATCAGTTAATCTGACAACCTCTATTCTTTTACCTCTGTTAATAATTACATGTATAATAAAAGTCAACCTGATGACCTGCAATAAAGCAGAGGTGTTTACTACTATTCGGAATTTCCGTGATTATCCCGGATTTTAGATTCAAAATACAGATTACGGATTTACCTCCGGAAATTATGCTTTCCGGTTTTGTACCAAAATTTTTTAATTTTTTTTCTCGATCGTGTAAATGCTTTGTAATTGCGCATGATTTTCCAGTTAAGAAAATCGTTAACAACATTGATGATGAATACTCGGATTGTTTCTAGACTTAACAATATAAGATGCTTTCTCTATGGTAGTTTTTATGCTGAAATTTGAGATTACTGACAAAGGGCCCAAATTACTGACAAATCATTAACATTACTGAAAACCCTAGAAAGGGATAAACACCTCTGATAAAGCAATAAATAAAAAAGAGACTGGATAAACTTCTTATCAAGAGCAAATGACTTTTAAGCCTTCACATGGTACTTAACATTCATATGAAAAGGTTCAGCAAATATCCCTATATAAAAACCTCAATTCTTCAACGATAATTTATTTCATACATTAGTTTTTAGTCCAGCACTGGTAGTTTTGATAAAAACTAGCCGTACTGGGGTATTGTTAACACGACGATCTGTTGAGACTAAGTACCCCCAATCTGCAAATAGTTCCTATGAACTCGATACAATTTTAAATCAAAGTGCAATGCATAGGGTTGCATGCAGTTATTCACTGAAAAATAACATATATAGAAAGATAACTCTATTGAATAACAAATGGGTGTTGGAGAAAACTGTTTTGAGTCAAGCAAACTTTAGAGTATGAATATGAAAAAATACAGAAGTGCGAAAGCGAGGGAAATTCAATTTAATTTACAACCAAGATAGTCCGTAATATTGTTACCGGCTGGTGACAGTCGGTAATTTTAATATTCTCAGCAAGTTAATTACTTTCAGTCCTCATCGAGTGTTCATTTCGTCATTCTTAACCATTTCAACCATTTACTGTATTAAAAATAGTTGTATTGAGAATGATTTTAAAATATATTTTATTGATTTGTTTTCTACCTGGAAGTTATCTTTCGAAAAGAAATACGAAACAAGTTTGGAATGGACTTCTGTATTCATGTTTCTCAGAGGAATAAATTTGAAATATTT
Source organism: Mytilisepta virgata (assembly GCA_028015205.1). Classification (NCBI taxonomy): domain Eukaryota; kingdom Metazoa; phylum Mollusca; class Bivalvia; order Mytilida; family Mytilidae; genus Mytilisepta; species Mytilisepta virgata. The sequence continues at coordinate 78,403,132 of CM051521.1, forward strand.
AAATGAAATGATTTTTTTTTAGAAAACAAATCCTCTTATTAGATATAAAAAGGTTATGGTTATATATATTCTAACAAGACGAATGTCAACAAATGTTGAACACTTTTAGTAAAAATGATTTGTTAGATGCTCCAAAACTTTTGGTCACGTGTTACGAATTTGTCAACAGTATGGCGGGTTGATTAGTGTTTGCTGCCGTTTTCGACTTTGACGTTAAAACAGCTATTTAAAAGAAAAGAAAGATAATTTTTTGAAAGCAAAATAAAATAACGATGCCGAAAGTATGACGTATTATTGTTTTCCTATTCTTATCATGCATACGCCAGGTCGATCTTGTGCCAAAATTGTGGAGTCAAAAATGAGGACGGGTTGAACAAATTCTATTTTTTGGACGATTTTTCAATTGTACTTAACATTGTTGTGTTTTGATGTAAAAAAAATTAAGATGAGTATGTATTGTAAAAGTCCAAATGGACGGTCAGCTGTCATATTTATCCATCTTCTCAAACCCCTTAACATTCAAATAACTTATGAAATGCCACTGAGATCTCAACTCTAAATGTATTTTGTTTCTCCTTATAACAAGACAAGAATTTTTTTATAAAGAACCCAGCAGAGACATATATTGTTTGATATGTCTCTGGACCCAGTGAACAATTATACATCTGTTTGTAGTAATTCAAAATCAATTGCTAATAAGTATGTCTGAAATAATTCATTTACATCAATTTTTTTTAATTCACGACAATAAAATTGATGCCTCCTTTTAAAAATCCTTTTTTACAAATCAACTAAATATTAATGCCTGTTACAGTGGGATGTTAGCATCAGTGCTGGACTTCGTGCTATGTTTTATTATAAGGATGAATATATGATATGCTTATCGTAAGGAAGTCGGATTGCCCTGTTACAACTGTTTGTTCCTGTATTAAATCCCAATTATTTTACAAATTATACTTGTTCTTACATGCATCCAAGTGTTTTTATTCTGATGTAACCTTGAGTATTGGGTTTAAATCAGTACTTATATTATTTTGTAATTGATTTTATAAATAGGTGGAAGATGTTCTGATCCAGGAACACCAGGTGGAGCCACTCAGGTGGTGAGAAGTTACGAGGTGGGGGAATTGTTGTCATTTAATTGCTCCATTGATGGGTATTTCCCAGATCCACCAGAATCATTGGAGTGCATCGTAGATACTGACACATTAAGTAACGACATTACCTGGAACTCAACGGTGCTTCCTGAATGTAAAGGTACATAAGGAAGGAAGGACCAGTATCAGAAATACTACTGATATAGGCATACCAATTATTGTCTGCTTATCAAATTATTGGCAGGGTCTTTTTTTAAATTTTTATTTCACTTAAATTCCGTATTGAAAAAAAATCTTCTAACAGTACTTTGGAAAACTAGAAATTATTTTCTGCATTCATTGTTAATTTTTTGTCTTTACTCGATGCCTAAATTGAGGAGATGTCACCATCAACTTCATCTGTCAAGTCATCATTTAATTGTTACCTTTTCAACATTACCACAAACTGTGTTAGGAATTTCAACCAATTTGTAAATTAATATCAAATAATATTGGTCAATTTTTAATCATTCAATATTCCTGTATTGGATAGCTCAGGTTGCTCACTAACAAATATTTGATTCTGTCTGTGACATTGGAATGAAACAAAGCTTCACAGAAGTGCTGCAAACCATTTGTGTAAGAAATATCTTGTATCTCATTGCTTATTAGTATACAAGGCTTTAATCCATCTTTTATTATTTTGAACAGATAAAATGCCTCCAGTATTTACCAACTGCCCAATGCAGCCGATTTATGTAGATAAGACTGAGGTCTATAGTTATGCACAACCCATGGCTACTGATAATTCTGGGGCAGTTAAAATGATCAGCAATCCAGAGGGATATCGTTCAGGACTTAGGACCAACATTGACATGAATATCGTTTACACTGCTGAAGATTTCAGTGGCAATAAAAAAGAATGTGTTATTGAAATAAAGATTAAAGGTGAGGCAGTTCTTGATTCTGATCGGTCAATTTTTTAAAATTTCTTTTTCTCTAAAACTACGTACATTGGCAAATCTTTTCAAACTTTATAAAAATTATGAATGGGAGACCATCTACAACTATTTCACATTTGGTGTTGATTGGATGACATGCATGATGCCTATGGTCTACTCTGAAACTACAAGGCCAGTAATAACCAAACTTGGCAGGAATAATTTATGAAAGGCTCTTTATAAACTAATCAAACATAGCAAGAATAATGTATGAAAGGTCTTATAAAACTTTCTCATTTCATTTGGATTGGATGGAAAACATGGCCTCTATGGGATATTCTTGATTCTGATTGTCAAATTTTAACTTTTTTCTCCAAAACTACAATAACAAATCTTTTCAAACTTTGAGAAACCCCCTACAAACTTTCTCATTTAGGTTTGATCAGACAGCAAACATAGCGGCTACAGTGGCACAGGTTTGTGTTGAAGTCTGTGGGAAATCACAATTTCACATTTCTCCTGAAACTACAAGACTAGTATTAATAAAGAATTATCAGGAACTTTCTCATTAAGTTCTTAATGGCTTAAAAACATATCTGACAAAGCAATTCTTGATTTTAATTGGTCCGATTTTCAAATTTATTTTAGAAACTACAGTGTCAAAACTGTTCAGACTTCATAGGAATAATGATTTGAAGACCATGCATAGATTTTTCTCGTTTCATGTAGATTCAGTAGTTGTATGGCGACATGGGTATTGCATATTGATTCCTTTAAAAGACTAAAGAAATTATAATATTTTCATCAATTCCAGAGTCTGAAAATTTCTATGCTAGTCTGTATTACATGTAACAAGATACTGAGAGCAAAGTCTGGGATTATAAACAAAGAGTTTTCTTCTGTCTTACCTTTTTTACCCTGGCAATATTAACTGACCAGGTCTGTTCACCATGTTTAAATAAGTTTTTGTAGAAAGAATTGCTTCCCCTGTATAAGCCTCAATTCTATTGAAGGATACTTTGGCTTGGTGAGGTTGCAAATTTATCACTTTAAAAAGAAGGTCTGAATCCAAAGTATAACCTTGTCCAACTTTTAAACCGTGATATATATGCAAACAAATGTTGCTGTAAAGTATCTACTTTATTATTCAGGTTAGTGATTAAGGCACATTTGAGCCTCTTTTTTATTTGATAACTAGTTAAGTGCAAAATGATGTATATTATCACGTTATACTGATGGGTGTTATTTTCTAGCTCACCTGGCCTAAAAGACCATGTGAGCTTTTCTCATCACTTGGCGTCCGTCGTCGTCTGTTGTCTGTCGTCTGGCGTCTGTCGTCTGTCGTCGTTAACAATTTTTCAAACATCTTCTCCTCTGAAACTACAGAATGGATTTGGATAAAACTTAGCATGATTGTTCCTTAGGGTATCCTGCACAAAGTTTATGCTTCGATTTTTGATCCGTCGAAAAACATGGCCACTGTTACTAAAAATAGAACATAGGGGTCAAACAACAGTTTTTCGCAAGTATCTCAAAAATCATTAGGTTACGGCAAATTCTGGCAGGTTGAAAGTGTTCAGCATGATGAGAGCTACCAGTGTGTGCTGTTTTTCGTGAAAATCTGTCAACTGATGTTAGAGTTATTGCCCTTTTTGACATTTTTGGCTTTTTTTTATGTTATTATTTCAAAAATCTTCTCCTCTGAAACTACTGAATGGATTTGGATAAAACTTAGCATGATTGTTCCTTAGGGTATCCTGCACAAAGTTTATGCTTGGATTTTTGATCCGTCGAAAAACATGGCCACTGTTACTAAAAATAGAACATAGGGGTCAAACAACAGTTTTTCGCAACTATCTCAAAAATCATAAGGTTATGGCAAATTCTGGCAGGTTGAAAGTGTTCAGCATGATGAGAGCTACTGTGTGCTTATTTTTGTGAAAATCTCTCAACTGATGTTAGAGTTATTGCCCTTTTTTGACATTTTTGGCTTTTTTAGCTCACCAGACCCAAAGTGTCATGTGAGCTATTGCCATCACTTGGCGTCCGTCGTCCGTCCGTCGTCCGTCCGTAAAATTTTTCAACTGTTAACTCCTCTGACACCATAAGACCAGTTGCAACCAAACTTCGTACAGTTGTTTATTGGTATATGTGCTACAAAACTATTGTTTGGATTTTTGATTCGTAAAAAAACATGGCCGCCATGGCTAAAAATAGAACATAGGGGTAAATTGCAGTTTTTTGCAAATAACTCAAAAACCATAACAGATATCAAAATTCTGGCATAGAGTAAAAGTGTTCAGCACCTCAAGATCTACCTGCCCTGAAACTTTGAAGAAGATCCAAAGACCCATGTAGGAGTTATTGCCCTTTTTCTGCATTTTTTCCAAATTTTGCACTTATTAAGCTCAATATCTTGGATACTATAAAGGAAATTTGAAAAATTTAAATTTCATATTGTTAGGCACACAAAGATCTACAAAATTTGTAACAGGATCGAAGTTGTAGGTTCGTTCCTTTTAGGAGTTATTCCCCTTAGATCGTCAAAATTGACCATTTTTGCAGTCTTTATTCATTGTAATAAAATCGTTAACTCCTCTTACACCATAAGTTTAATTTCAACCAAACTTAGTGTAGTTGTTCCTTGGCATGAGTGCTACTAAACTATCGTTTGGATTTTTGATTTGTAAAAAAACATGGCTGCCATGGCTAAAAATAGAACATAGGGGTAAATTGCAGTTTTTTGCAAATAACTCAAAAATGGTGACAGATATCAAAATTCTGATGGGAAGCTAAAGTGTTCAAAACCTCAAGATCTACCTGCTTTGAAATTTTGAAGAAGATGTAACCACCCATGTAGGAGTTATTGCCCTTTTTCTTGATTTTTTTTTGAAATTTGTACTTAAGTTGTATGATCATTCCTTTTAGGAGTTATTCCCCTTAGAACATCAAAATTGATCATTTTCACAGCATTTCCCTTAGTTTGCAAAATGTTTAAATGAGCCCTTTAGGAGTTAAAGTTTTGTCCCTTAAATGTCAAAATAACTGTTGATGCCTTATAGATGGCAAACTGTAGAAAATGAAAAAAAGCTTTTGATTGCGTGTAAATTTGTTTTTAAATGGCTATTTATTAAAATATAAATTCAATGTTACCTCAATATACAATAGTACTTAAAAATAACTTTCATTAGATGTATATATTTATATATTTTTTGTGAAGTTAGTTTTGAAACTGGCTGTGGTCAGCACTCATTGTTTTTTATGTTATTATTTCAAAAATCTTCTCCTCTGAAACTACAGAATGGATTTGGATAAAACTTAGCATGATTGTTCCTTAGGGTAGGTATCCTGCACAAATTTTATGCTTCGATTTTTGATCCGTTGAAAAACATGGCCACTGTTACTAAAAATAGAACATAGGGGTCAAACAACAGTTTTTCGCAAATATCTCAAAAATCATTAGGTTAAGGCAAACTCTGGCAGGTTGAAAGTGTTCAGCATGATTAGAGCTACCTGTGTGCTAATTTTCGTGAAAATCTGTCAACTGATGTTAGAGTTATTGCCCTTTTTTGACATTTTTGGCTTTTTTTATGTTATTATTTCAAAAATCTTCTCCTCTGAAACTACTGAATGGATTTGGATAAAACTTATCATGATTGTTCCTTAGGGTATCCTGCACAAAGTTTATGCTTGGATTTTTGATCCGTCGAAAAACATGGCCACTGTTACTAAAAATAGAACATAGGGGTCAAACAACAGTTTTTCGCAAATATCTCAAAAATCATTAGGTTACGCCAAATTCTGCAGGTTGAAAGTGTTCAGCATGATGAGAGCTACCTGCGTGCTGATTTTCGTGAAAATCTCTCAACTGATGTTAGAGTTATTGCCCTTTTTTGACATTTTTTGGCTTTTTTTATATTATTATTTCAAAAATCTTCTTCTCTAAAACTACTATTCAAAATCAAATGAAACTTGGTAAGATTGTTCCTTAGTATATCCTGCAAAAAGTTAATGCTTGGATTTTTGATTGGTCGAAAAACATGTCCGCCCTTACTAAAAATAGAACATAGGGGTCAAAATGCTGTTTTTTGCTATTCTTTCCTGAATTATAGAAATAAAATGAAGATGAAAGCTACTTTCAAGGTAAACATGGTATCCCGAGTTGAATGGTGATGATGAAAGTTTGTTTTGGACGGCCATTTTTAAAATGACTGCCATTTTCCCGCCATTTTTAACACTTGCTCGGATTTCAACAATATTTGGTTTTTAAAGTAAACATGGTATCCTTAGTGAATGGTGATGTTGAGAATGTTGTATAACAATGATTAAACTTCATAATATGTGAGCTTTTAATTGCCATCACTTGGTGTCTGTCATAATCGTTGTTAACAAATTTTCAAACATCTTCTCCTCTGAAACTACTAGGGGGATTTGGATGAAACTTAGCATGATTGTTCCTGCAATATTTCCTTTTCAAGTACAATAAAAAGCCTTAACCCACAATTTTTACATAACTTCTTTCAAACATTTTAAAAACGAAGACAACATATAGACCAAAAGATTTATACTTGTATTTGAAGATTAATTAAAGCTTGTATTTTGTATTATGAATCATCAGATTGACCATGACTGTATCTTAATCAAGCGTAGGGAGAACTCATGCCCATTTCTTTCCAGAGGTTCTTGAAAGGCTTTTAAAGGTATTTTCAGCATTTTACGTGACCTTTAATACTCAGTTTAATTTACAACAAACATTAATATATTAATTTAGTTTATAGTGCATTGTTTACCAGGTTAGCGATTCAGGCTCTTGAGAGCCTCTTGTTTATGTTATTATTTCCAAAATCTTCTTCTCTGAAACTACTATTCAAAATCAAATGAAACCTGGTATGATTGTTCCTTAGAGTATCCTGCAAAAAGTTAATGCTTGGATTTTTGATTGGTCGAAAAACATGTCCGCCCTTACTAAAAATAGAACATAGGGGTCAAAATGCTGTTTTTTGCTATTTTTTCCTGAATTATAGAAAAAAAATGAAGATGAAAGCTACCTTCAAGGCAAACATGGTATCCCGAGATGAATGGTGATGATGAAAGTTTGTTTTGGAGGGCCATTTTTAAAATGGCTGCCATTTTCCCGCCATTTTTAACACTTGCTCGGATTTCAACAATATTTGGTTTTTAAAGTAAACATGGTATCCTTAGTGAATGGTGATGATGAGAATGTTGTATAACAATGATTAAACTTCATAATATGTGAGCTTTTAATTGCCATCACTTGGCGTCTGTCATCATCGTTGTTAACAAATTTTCAAACATCTTCTCCTCTGAAACTACTAGGGGGATTTGAATTAAACTTAGCATGATTGTTCCTGCAATATTTCCTTTTCAAGTACAATAAAAAGCCTTAACCCACAATTTTTACATAACTTCTTTCAAACATTTTAAAAACGAAGACAACATATAGACCAAAAGATTTATACTTGTATTTGAAGATGAATTAAAGCTTGTATTTTGTATTGTGAATCATCAGATTGACCATGACTGTATCTTAATCAAGCGTAGGGAGAACTCATGCCCATTTCTTTCGAGAGGTTCTTGAAAGGCTTTTAAAGGTATTTTCAGCATTTTACGTGACCTTTAATACTCAGTTTAATTTACAACAAACATTAATATATTAATTTAGTTTATAGTGCATTGTTTGCCAGGTGAGCGATTCAGGCTCTTGAGAGCCGCTTGTTTCTATTATGCTAGCGTTTTGGATAACAAGCATGTGATAATTTGCTCAAATTTCAATTGTATTATAGATCATTACACTCAGAAAAATAATCAACATCATAAAAATGGAAACTTATTGAATTCAATAATATAGTACAAGCCTGCGAATGGAGCTCAACCCCTAGGTGCACTATATTATTAGCACAAAATGGCCAACAATCAAAAAATAAAGTATTGTTGATTTTCTACATTTAATAGTATTTACAGTGTCTTTTACATCAGTAATTCTTAATGATTATTCATTTATTAGAGGTGGTCAAATTTAGCACCCAAAAAATAGCTACCTTGAAATTAAAACACAAAACAAACATGGTAGAGATTCCAGGGGAAATCATATACACATATTGTCCTGAAGCTCCATCTAATCATATATAGACCAGGGAAGTTTACTTACAAAAATTGTAGAAAGAAAATGAATAAGTATAATATTAATGTCATTGAATATTCACTGGCTTAATAAGAGAAGGTAATAGTTCTAATACCATTCAGTCTCTTTAAAAACTGTAAAAAATAACAATTCAACTATAATTGTCCGCTTGATTGGAACTGACCAGAAATCTAGTATTACCATGTATGTAGATTCTAAGAACTATTTCAAGAATTAAAATTGATTACCCAGAGTCAAGTGGTGAAATAAGTTGATACCTTTCAAGGTCAGAATCATAACTATATGACATGAAGTCACACTGGTTAAAATAAAAATAAATCCCCAGTAAATATTTTAAATATTCATTAACGGAAAGGGTATATTTTTTCCAAGAATTCTTTTTAAAAGTAGAATTTACAAGAGTTAAAATCTACAGTTATAAAAATAGCCTGAAGAAATTGTTAATTAACATAGGTCATTTCTACATTTATATTACAAATATACAGAACGCAGTTTGTGAAGAAAATTTAAACTGAACACAGAAAACTTGTAGAACTATTTCTATTTCAGATTATGCCAACCCAGAATTGCTATGTCCCGATAATGTGGTTGAATACATAACTACTCCAAATGGTCAGGAATACAATGTCAGTAAAGATGTGTCTGTTAATTCAACTCGAGAAGGTGTGACATTGACATACACACCATCAGAATCTATTACTGTAGATCATACAACCATTGGTGTGTTAAAAGTTGTAAATGTTAGTGCGGTTGATAAATGGGGAGCTGAGGACAGGTGTTCTTACATTGTTGAAACTAGAGGTAAGGTTATTTTTGAGTTGGACAAAACCACTGTTTCTACTCGCTTATTAGACAAATTTTTGGTACCAAATTTCAATTTTCTCAAAAGCGAGGTCGTCTTATAGGACATGCCACTCGCCAAGGAGAAGAAATCTTAGCAAATCTAAAAAGATAGGAAGGTTAATTTAAAGATATTCCGTAATTTCTAATTTTTTGTCACTAATATAAAAAACACATATTGTTTACTAAATTTGAAAAACTGACGAAAAATAGGTTTTTTGTTGCTATGGGATCGTTGTTGAGTTCGAGTAGTTGATTTGTTTAATGAATGGTAAATATAACAAGATGATATTAAAGCCCGTACTTTCCTAGATGTTACTTCATTTGTTTTTCATGAATTCATCATCGATATTAATAAAAATTGCCATTTTAAATCCAAAAAGAACAATGATGACAAACTTCAAACGACCCGCCATGTTTTGACATGTGGGCAACACGTGGTCGTCATCCGGATTCAGAATGGATCCTAATGAATAATTATTTTGATTTGTTTCTTTCATCTTCGTATGAGATCAATGTCAATTCATTTTATAGGTTAAACAAAAGGAATTATGAAGTAGAATATGTTTAATTTTGTAATATTAATTTAAATTTCATCCTCATTATCTAACGCGAAATAGGAAGTGTAGTTATACCGAACTTTAGTTTGTTTGTTACTATCTTAACCTAACTTCCAGGTGCAAAAAAACGATTAAATTTGTTTAAAATTTTGTGTTTATAACAATTATTTTCATGTTTTGGGTGAATAAACTTATTTTTTTGAGGAATGGATTTCCTGCGTTTTAAGGAAAAAACTTCACTCCAGCCTTTGCCAGATCATTGATATATGCCATCTTCTTATACGAGGGCCAAGGCAAAAGTACTGCACAAATTTCCCAAGAAAGGGCCCTCGTCTTATACATGTTATAGGAAGAGAATCAACGTAACATGATTATGTCACTCTGAAATTTAAACCTTAAGTCTCAGTACAAGTTAATATTAGACGTGTTGTTCAGGATACATATTAAGGTGGTACCTAACACTACAGGGAGATAACTCTGTAAAATCAGCTAAACGTTTTAATAACGTTGTGTTGTTAAGGGAATATTAAGCTTTTCAATGATCAATATTAGTGTTTGTCAAACTGCTTTACAATCAGTGTAATTTTTCTGATGAATTGGTTGGTTCAAATGTTTTGAAATTTTAAAATTTTTGTCAATGGGTCAAAGTAAATACTTTGTCAAAATTTTATGAAAATTAAACGAGCCAAATTAATTTTAGTGAAAGTGTTGGGTACCACCTTAATAAGAAATTTTTAATTCTTAACGATGTTGAGGTGGACTAATGGAATAACCCTGGCATCCATGTCCGCACGTGCGTCCAAAGCCAGTTCTCAGTTACTAGTTGACATATTCATATATTTTTTTGTGCAAGTACTCATTGAAGAGACTGACGATGTGACATAAGATGAAGGTCATATGACCCATATTACACGGTTGACTGGCTTTTAAGTTTTATGTCAAAAATCAGTTTTAACATACAAATTGACCTACAATCATATTACTTAATGTGAGGGTGCATCTCAGGGAGTAACACAGCCTCCCACCAAAAGAAGGTCACACTGACCAAATTATCGCGCTTCATTGACTTAGGTTAAGTTTATTGTCCGAGTTTAATTCTCTGATACTAAGGGATCTACAGTCATATTACTTGGTGTGAGGATGCATCTCGGGGATTAACACAGCCTCCCACCAAAATTAGGTCACTCTTACCTACTTATTGTGCTTCATTGACTTAATTTAAGTTTTCAGTCCGAGTTCAGTTCTCCAATACCAAGGGACCTACAATCACATTATTTGGTGTCAGGATGCATCTCAGGGAGTAACACAACCTCCTACCAAAATTAGGTCACTCTGACACTTCAGTGACTTAGATTAAGTTTTACATCCTAGTTCAGTTCTCCAATAGCAAGCGACCTACAGTCATATTACTTGGTATGAGATGCATCTTGCGGAGTAACTCAGCCTCCAACCAAAATAGGTCAATTCTGACTTACTTGTAGTGCTTCATTGACTTAGGTTAAGTTTTAAGTCCGAGTTCAGTTCTTTGATACCAAGCAGCCTACATATATTTCTGGGCTAGATATTCATTTTATTAAAGTTACAAAGTAATAAGATTAAATAGCAAATTATAAAGGGAGAACTGATTTTATACCTGTGGCATAGCTACTTCCTGTCGTCTTACACTTTTTCACCATATGGACTAAATAAATTTTTTGGTCACAAAATTCACAGCCACTATAGACCACATTTAAATCAAACTTGGTGTGAACCATGACCAGGTAAAGGTAGTACTGATTTTGTACCCGTGGCTTAGGTACTTCCTGTTTGACGATATCAACTTACATTTTTTCACCATATGGACTATGGAAAGTTTTGGTTGCAAAATTCTCAGCAACTATAAACCATATCTACCGTAATTACCTGAATTATTTGAGGGCAAAATTATTCGACACTATTGAAAATTCAAATCTTATTTTTCGACACTTTCAAAATTGTCAAAGTTATGATCGTTGTTATCAGATGGTGACAGTAGGTAATTTTAACTTCTTAGGTAAGTCCTTAAGAAAAGAAATCTGAAACAAGTTCGGAACTGGATTTGGTATTTGCATTCTCAGAGAAATAAATTTTTAAATAAACTGAATAATGTTTTTACCAAACAAATGCTCTTATCACTAATTATTAGACATTTAAAAGTTATAATTATATTCTAATAAAATGCAGATAGTAAAAATCATTTGTGAGATGCTCTTAATGCAGATAGTAAAAATCATTTGTGAGGTGCTCCTATTACAGATCACGTGTTGGATATTAGTCAACAACATGGCGGGTCGTTTGAAGTTTGCTACAGTTTTCGTCTTCAACATTAAAAACTATTAATTTGAAGGTACAAAAAGATACAAAATGAAATATTAATACCACAAGTTGATCCATTATTTCGGTTGCCAATTCTTAAAGTGCATTGACCAGGTCGATCTTATAGAGTCAAAAAATGACAATGATGTGGATGGAAAGACAAAAACTTTTAATTTTTTAACCATTTTCCAATTTTCCCGAAAAATAAATGTATTTTAATGTCGAATAATTAGAGTAAGTATGGTGTGAAGCATGACCAGGAGGAGTTGTAAAGGGAGTACTGATTTTATACCTGTGGCACAGCTACTTCTTGTATGACAATGTCAACTTGTATTTTTTCACCATATAGACTATAGAAATTTTTGGTCGCAAAATTCTCAACAACTATTACCCACAACTAACTCAAACTTGGTGTTAAGCATGACCAGGAGGATGAAACTTGTTGGTTTTTAAATTAATAGTAACAATTTTATTATTCATTTTGATTGATAGATCATAAACCAGTTGTTCAGCAATAGGCTTTAGGATTTTTTCACCAATTTCGTTTACTATCTATATTTGTATCAGTGTTAGCCACCATTCCAGTTTCAGTGTTACATAATGAACTGTCCCTTGTAAATAAATTTCTGTCCCTGAGGATATCTCCAAGAATGTTTAAATCTTTTTAGTGTCTTTCATTTCCTGCTGTATTGTTCCTAACGTGCTGTTTTCTTGTTTCAATGTTTGGTATCTAGTTCCAGTCCGGCATTGCATTGCTAAATCATTTTAATCTTTCTTCAGTATAGATAGAATATGAAAGGATAGCTGGATGACATTTCATTGAATTTTTTTCTTGCATTTATTATAATTTCACAGTAGAATGATAAGGAGAGCAAAATTGTTCTGACAGATACTTCAGTATTATTCACATATTAAGTTTTTGACATTTTACACTGCACAAGATTTTTGTTTTATATTTCAGCAAATGCATGTTTTAGAGAATCTTTCCCTACAATTATTTCTAATGGTATGGTATCATGTACCAGTGGTAACATTAGTTGTACAGTAACCTGTAATAGTGGATATGTCTTCTTTGATGGGAATAATACAAAGACTTATGAATGTAGTGGTAACAATGTGTGGACACCAGTTCTACCTCCAGATACTTGTATAGGTAGGTTAAAGTGGCATTTTTACATTTTTGTTTGCAACCACATGATTTGCATTGTTGCATTATTTTGACAGCAAAAGTACAACTAGTGAACAGTTCAATAATTTATTACATGTTGGCATGTGAGTGGAAATTGGATGAAAAAATGTTCTGTTTAGCTCAAAGGGCCTTGTGAGGTATTGTCATATGCAGTCATACTAAACATTCTTTAATATGAAGATCTCCTCTTCAACCAATGGACCAATTGAGACCAAATTCTAGTTGAATGGTTCTTGGGTGGAACAGTTTCAAAATTATGTCTGAATGTATGGACTTCCCAACAAATATAGCCACCATTACTAAAATAGTCAGAATTTAGCCCATTAATTTCCCAATTAAAATTTTTTATTACACAAGTTTGTGATATTAAATAAAATTGTCAAAAAGTTATATTATTTTAATATTGGAAGCTGAACCTGCATGATAGCCTTAATTGATCAGATGTATTTTTTACTTTCATAAAGTGAAACCTCTATCTTTCTTTTAATTTATAGTTAATTTGATGGAAATTTTTCTTTCATATAAGGCACTCTAGATTTGAATATCTGGTTCTCAGGCACTTCAGCCACACTTAAAAAAAGTTGCCGACAGAACAAGAATGATTTCTAAAAAAAATTGCAGCTGTTCTATATTTTCCTTGGTATGATTTAAGCCATTATTTGGCCCCATCTGATATAAAAAATTAAAACTAAGACTTCAGATTCGAATTCTTACCATTTTTAGCTCACCTGGCCATAAAGGCCATGTGAGCTATTCTCATCACTTGGCGTCCGTTCGTCGTCTGTCGTCGTCGTTAACAATTTTTCAAACATCTTCTCCTCTGAAACTTCTGAATGGATTTGAATAAAACTTAGCATGATTGTTCCTTAGGGTATCCTGCACAAAGTTTATGCTTCGATTTTTGATCCATCGAAAAAATTGGCCACTGTTACTAAAAATAGAACATAGGGGTCAAACAACAGTTTTTCGCAAATATCTCAAAAATTATTAGCTTACGGCAAATTTTGTAGGTTGAAAGTGTTCAGCATGATGAGAGCTACCTGTGTGCTGATTTTCGTGAAAATCTGTCAACTGATGTTAGAGTTATTGCCCTTTTTGACATTTTTGGCTTTTTTTTATATTATTATTTCAAAAATCTTCTTCTCTGAAACTACTATTCAAAATCAAATGAAACTTGGTAAGATTGTTCCTTAGGGTATCCTGCAAAAAGTTAATGCTTGGATTTTGGATTGGTCGAAAAACATGTCCACCCTTACTAAAAATAGAACATAGGAGTCAAAATGCTGTTTTTTGCTATTTTTTCCTGAATTATAGAAATAAAATGAAGATGAAAGCTACTTTGATGGCAAACATGGTATCCCGAGTTGAATGGTGATGATGAAAGTGTTTTGGACGGCCATTTTTAAAATGGCTGCCATTTTCCCCGCCATTTTTTACACTTGCTCGGATTTCAATAATATTTGGTTTTTAAAGTAAACATGGTATCCTTAGTGAATGGTGATGATGAGAATGTTGTATAACAATGATTAAACTTCATAATATGTGAGCTTTTAATTGCCATCACTTGGTGTCTGTCATCATCGTTGTTAACAAATTTTCAAACATCTTCTCCTCTGAAACTACTAGGGGGATTTGGATGAAACTTAGCATGATTGTTCCTGCAATATTTCCTTTTCAAGTACAATAAAAAGCCTTAACCCACAATTTTTACATAACTTCTTTCAAACATTTTAAAAACGAAGACAACATATAGACCAAAAGATTTATACTTTTATTTGAAGATGAATTAAAGCTTGTATTTTGTATTGTGAATCATCAGATTGACCATGACTGTATCTTAATCAAGCATAGGGAGAACTCATGCCCATTTCTTTCCAGAGGTTCTTGAAAGGCTTTTAAAGGTATTTTCAGCATTTTATGTGACCTTAAATACTCAGTTTAATTTACAAAAAAACATTAATATATTAATTTAGTTTATAGTCATTGTTTGCCAGGTGAGCGATTCAGGCTCTTGAGAGCCTCTTGTTCAAAACATTTGGCTATGTCATTGAAGTCCTTACATTCGTAAGCCGCCATGATTACCCGTGCAACGAGGATCTTGTGTTGGGTCTGTTTATGTTATTTTGTAAAACTAAATGAAAGTCACCTGAATATTTGTCACTATCTGCCTTATGATGTTTCAGGAATCTAATAAACCATTCGTTGAAACCTTTTTAGACGGCAAACATGAGTTAGAGATAACTGAATTAGGAGCGAAAATTTACGTGCAAGTACAACATGGCTGCTATTTCATGTTCTAATTGGTCGAAATTTAAAACTTCTCCTCTGAAACCGTAAAGCCAAATGAACTGATTTGGTATGGAGCATCTATGGAAGTTCCTTTTCAAAGTTTGCATAAATCATCTTGGTCCATGAAACAAAATGGCCGTCATGAGCATTTACATGTTCTGATTGGTTGAAATGTAAAACTTCTTCTCTGAAACCATAAAGCCAAAATGAACTGATTTTTGGTATGGAGCATCTATAGAAGGTCCTTACAAAGTTTGCATAACTCATCCCGGTCAGTGAAACAAATTGGCCGCCATGAGCATTTACATGTTCTGATTGGTCGAAATTTAAAACTTCTTGTCTAAACCGTAGAGCCAAATGAACTGATTTTTAGCTCATCTGACCCGACGGGTCAAGTGAGCTTTTCTCATCACTTGGCGTCCGTCGTCCGTCGTCGTCCGTTAACTTTTACAAAAATCTTCTCCTCTGAAACTACTGGGCCAAATTGAACCAAACTTGGCCACAAGCATCATTAGGGTATCTAGTTTAAAAAATGTGTCCGATGACCCCGCCTGCCAACCAACATGGCCGACATGGCTAAAAAAAGAACATAGGGGTAAACTGCAGTTTTTGTCTTATATCTCAAAAACTAAAGCAATTAGGGCCAAACTGACATCGGGTAAAAATGTTCATCAGGTCAAGATCTACCTGTCATGAAATTTTCAGACGAATCGGTCAACCCTTTGTTGGGTTATTGCCCCTGAATTGTTAATTTTTAGGAAATTTTGCAGTTTTAGGTTATTATCTTGAATATTATTATAGATAAAGACAAATTGTAAACAGCAAAAATGTTCAACAAAGTAAGATCTACAAATAAGTCACCATGACCAAAATCATTGATTGACCCCTTATAGGAGTTTTTCCCCTTTAAAGACGGCATCCAGCATAAACTTTCCTTTAAAGATCTTTTCCTCTCAAACCAGTGGGCCAATTGAGACCAAACTTTGGTGGAATGGTCCTTGGGTGGCCCCCTTCCAAAATTATGTATGGCATCCCCGACTTCCAACCGAGATGGCTGCTGTTACTAAAAATAGAAAAAAGGGGGGGGGGGGGGTGACTTTCAAAAATCTTCTTATATGAAACTACAAGTCCAGTTGGAACCAAAGTTGGCAGTAATAGTTCTTAGGAGGTTCTCTTTCAGAAATGTGTCCAATGACCCAGACTGTTAACCAAGATGGCCGCCACAGCCGAACTTAGTTTAACATAGGGCTCTATGGGAAAATTCATTGAAAATCTTCTTGTCTTAAACCACTTGACCAATCAGAACCAGACTTGGCAGCAATGGTCCTTAGATGGTCTTCTTATAGAGGTGTGTTCAATGACCCGGACTGTTAACCAAGATGGCCGCCACAGCCAAACTTAGTTTAACATAGGGCTCTATGGGAAAATTCATTGAAAATCTTCTTGTCTTAAACCACTTGACCAATTGGAACCAGACTTAGCAGCAATGGTCCTTAGATGGTCCTCTTACAGAGGTGTGTCTGATGACCCGGACTGTCAACCAAGATGGCCGCCACACCCGAACTTAGTTTAACATAGGGCCCAATAGGAAAATTCATTGAAAAATCTTCTTGTCTAAAACCAATTGACATATTGGAGCCAGACTTAGGGGCATTGGTCCTTAGGAGGTCCTTTTTCAGAAATGTGTCAGATTTCGTGGACTGTGAACCAAGATGGCCGCCACAGCAGAACTTAGTTTAACATAGGACCCTATGGGAAATTCACTCAAAAATCTTCTTGTCTTAAACCACTACGCCAATAAGAATTAGACTTGGAAGCTTTTGGTCCTTAGATGGTCCTCTTTCAGAATTTTGTGCGATGACCCGGACTGTCAACCAAGATGGCCGCCACACCCGAACTTAGTTTAACATAGGGCCCAATAGGAAAATTCATTGAAAAATCTTCTTGTCTGAAACCACTTGACATATTGGAGCCAGAATTGGCAGCATTGGTCCTTAGGAGGTCCTCTTTCAGAAATATGTCCAATCACCCGGATTGTCAACCAAGATGGCTGCCACACCGAACTTTGTTAAATATTGGACCCTATAGGAAAATTCATTTAAAAATCTTCTAGTCTGAAACCGCTTAGCCAGTTGGAACAAGACTTAGCAGAAATGGTCCTTAGATGGTTCTCTTTTAGAAATGTATCCGTTGACCTGGACTAAACCAAGATGACTGCCACAGCTGAAATTAGTTTAACATAGAATCCTATAGAAAAACAAGCCAAATTGACTGCAACACTTAAATTTTTAGGTCTGCTCAAGGTGAAAAGTTAAATCCAGGTGAGCGATACAGGCTCTTGAGAGCCTCTAGTTGATATGGAACATCTATGTAAGGTCCTTTACAAAATGTGCATAAATCATCCCGGTCCGTGAAACAAAATGGCTGCCATGAGCACTTACATGTTCTGATTGGTGGAAATTTAAAACTTCTCCGAAACCGTAAAGCCAAATGAACTGATTTTTGGTATGGAGCATCTATGGAAGGTCCTTTACAAAGTTTTAATAAATCATCCCGGTCTGTGAAACAAAATGGCCGTCATGAGCATTTACATGTTCTGATTTGTCGAAATTTAAAACTTCTTCTCCTCTGAAAATGTAAAGCCAAATTAACTGATTTTTGGTATGGAGCATCTACAGAAGGTCATTCACAAACTTTGCATAAATCTTTCTAGTCCGTGAAACAAAATGGCCACCAGAAACCTTTATATGTTCTGATTGGTCGAAATTAAAAACTTCTCCTTTACTCATGGAAATTCGAGGTAAAACGATTTCATACTCCAGCTATAAGAAAAAAGAATCTGAGAAAAAAGAAGGAGAACTGATGAAAGAAATTTCTTTGCTGGAAGAAAATGTTGATGAAATTTCAATACAAATTTAAGAAAATAAGAAACAAGAACTAGAAAATTTAAGAAGATCAAAAATAAAGGGGAAAATGATAAGGGCAAGAATACAATGGATATAGAAGAAGGGGAAAAACCTACTAAATATTTCTGTGGTTTAGAATCCAGAAACTTTACAAGCAAAATAATTCCAAAGGTAGAAAAAGACAATGGTAATGTAGTTACAAAACAAAAAGACATTTTAAAAGAGGTAAAAACATTTTATGAGAATTTGTATAAAGATAGAGACAATGATGGGGAGAGTAAACTAGAGGGCATTGAATTGGGATTACAAAATGTTAATGTTAGAAAATTAACTTTGGATGAAAAGATTAATCTAGAGGGTAAAATCAAAATTGAGGAGGGGGGAAAAGCCTTATTTAAAATGAAATATAATAAAACACCTGGATCAGATGGTTTTTCTACAGAATTTTTCAAATTTTTTTGGAGAGAGTTAAAGTATTTTGTAGTTGAATCTCTAAACTACGGTTCAGAAAAGGGTGAGTTATCTGTAACTCAAAAACAAGGCATAGTTACATGTCTTCCCAAGGGTGTTAAACCCAGACATTTTCTTAAGAATTGGAGACCGATTTCACTTTGGAATATTGTGTATAAAATTGGATCTGGGGTTATAGCTAATAGATTCAAAAAGGTTTTAGACAATCTTATTGATCCTGATCAGACAGGTTTTATAAGCGGGAGGTATATTGGGGAAAATTTGAGGTTAATTTATGATATCATGCAGTATACTGAGGAAAATGATATACCAGGCCTTTTATTACTGATAGATTTCGAGAAAGCTTTTGATTCTATTTCTTGGAATTTTCTCTTCAGTGTTCTAAAATTTTTCAACTTTGGAGAATCTTTAATTAATTGGGTTAAAGTTTTTTACAAAAATATAAATTCAGCTGTCATCCAGGGTGGTAATTTATCAGATTTTTTCACAATAGGACGTGGTTCTCGACAAGGTGATCCATTATCTCCGTACCTTTTCATCCTTTGTGCAGAAATTCTGGCACTTAAGATTAGAAATAACAAAAAAATAGTTGGGATTAATGTTATCCATGTTGAACATAAACTCTCACAATTTGCAGATGACACATCATTGATTTTAGATGGAACTGAAGAATCACTAAATGAGGCATTAATAGAGCTAGACTGGTTTGCTGACATCTCAGGGTTAAAGATAAACTTTTCTAAAACACAGGTTATTTGGATTGGGGACAAAAAATACAGTGGTGATATACTTTGTAAAGACAGAAATCTTATTTGGGGAAAAACCTCTTCTAAATTGTTAGGTATAGAATTTAATGTAAATATTGATAAAATTGTACAATTCAATTACAATGAAAAACTTGTACAACTGAAAAATGTAATAAATCAATGGTCAAAACGTAACTTAACAGTCATTGGTAGGAAAACTGTTGTAAAAACACTTATTTTACCAATACTGAATCATCTCATTATTTCTTTACCGAATCCAAGTGATGATATTGTAAAAAAAATAAACGATCTGTTGTTTTCTTTTGTTTGGAAATCACCTGTTCATAGAATTAAGAAAGAAGTGTTACAAAAAGGTTACAAAGAAGGTGGTCTTAAAATGATAGATCTAAATGCATTTATGTCTGCATTAAAATGTACTTTGATAAGACAACTTTTTAAGAATGACTGTAAGTGGCAAAATGTATTCTTATCTTATATTGATTCCAAAAAGTTTTTTAGCTGTGGCATACATTATATTAAAACGTCGCTATCTAATGTCAAAAATAATTTTTGGAAAGATGTTCTTAGGGCTTGGCAAATGGTTGTTCAGAGGGAGAAAAATGATAAGTGGGATTTTTTTCTGTCCAATTTGGTGTAATGAATTAGTGAAAATAGACAACAGACCAGTTTTTTACAGAGGGTGGTATGAAAAGGGCATTAGACATATTAATGATCTAGTAAATGAAGGTGGGACTTTTTTTTCATTAGAACAGATACAGGAAAATTTTGACTTTCAGATAAATATTATGCATTATAACAGCCTAATTTCAGCTTTAAAACAAGCTGCAAATTTCTTTAAAAAGAGCCATTATAAACTAGCAGCTCCTTTTATCCCATCAGTTGTTAATGTTATTTTAAAGAGTTCAAAGGGTTCCAGAGATATGTATGACATTTTAAACAGAAATAAGACTACTCCAAATGGGAAAAGAAAATGGGAAGAAATATTACAGCCACAAAATATGTGTGATCATGACTGGAATGAAATTTTCAAACTACCATTTGTTGTAACTAAGAACACAAAACTGCAGTGGCTGCAATTTAGAATAAACCATAGAATCATAGCAACAAATAAATTTCTTCACAAAATAAAAATTACAGATAATCCAAACTGTACATTTTGCCATAATGAAGTTGAATCTATTGAACATGTTTTTTGGAATTGTGAATATGTGCAATCAATTATAGAAGATATTGAAAACTGGTTTCTAAATAACGGAATAAGTATTCCATTTACTAAAACAAATTTTTTATTTGGTAACACTGCAAAACTTCACAAAGGTGATGCTGAGAATATTATCCTGTTGAATATCAAACAATATATATGTAATACCAGATGTTTTAATGGTTCTTTAACCTTGTGTTCACTTGTAGAAAAATTGAAAAATATGTATGCTCTTGAAAAGAAGATGTCAGTAAAAAACAAAAATATGGAAAAGTTTGACAAAATGTGGAATATATTTCATTTACTATCCAATTAATGTCTCAATATTTTTACAGATATTTGTTTATCTAAATGGCTTTGAATAAAGCAGGCAAAGCAAAACTCTTTTTCACTACAGTTCTATATTTTCTTACACCTTTCTATCAGATTTCGGTATTCCTATATACATACTTTTCTAACTATATACCAGTAAAACTTCCAACAAATATCTCTTAAATGTATAATTTAGTGTGTTATATATGATATATTTCCTCTGAAACCGTTTGGCTAATGAACTTATACTTGGTATGAAGCATTTATAGAAGATCATTTACAAAGTTTCCAGAAATCAATCTAGTCTGTCAAATCAAATCAAATAAAAAGTTTGTGACTGCCAGGTGAGCGATACAGGCTCAGCCCACTGAGCCTCTTGTTTTTATAGAAATGAATTGTCAGTTTACACTCTTTTTAGCAATCTCAACTCACGACCTTATTTCATACAAATATTTTTATGCACGATTTATAAATGTTTTGGGTAAGACCATAAATAAATATCTTGTGTATTGATAATTTCGATGTTAAAGGTGTCATCTTTGACGTCCGCGATTGTTACATATAAATAGGCTATTGATATGGAAATGGACTATACAACGGAGTGGAAATGAACTAAATAAATGAATTAATCAATTCGTGTTAAAAAAACTTTGAAATCAGTATATGAAAGTCTTCCCGAAAGATGAAATTTTTATTATTTTTTCATATTTAACTTCGACGATTCGCGCATGCTCAGTGATTATTTAATATAAACTACAGGTGCTGAAAATGGCAACAATGTGGAAATCTTAAAGTTTTGCCGAGTTAAAACTACCAAGGCATTTTATCTTCTCAAGTTTATGATTGTGAACTTTTAGATCGTCCAAAACATACCATGTAATGATTTTTTTTTAATTTCAAAGTAGAAAGGGTTGAAAAACGCCTAATTGATCGTCACTGATGATTGACCTCGATTGGACTTTTGGAAATTGTTGACAGGTGTACATTTATTATAATTAAGCGTCATAAAAACGGACACATTTGTAAATTACCGTATTGACAATAGTAATTGCTGTAAAAACAATTTGAAAAGATCAGTTAACTATGGAGAGGAAATGACTTGAATGAGGTAACCGTCTGCTGAACTTCGAAATTTTGGTGTCGCGACTTTTCAGTACATATTTTTATTGAAAAATAGAAATTTTGGATGCGAGTTTGACCCTTTTTAAGACCGGACAAATAACAATTACAAAATGGAAGGCTTTCCGGATCCTTGGTATGGGGGTACCTAGGACTTCAAAACAGATTTGTCTTTGTAATAAATTCGAAAACATTGAAATTCCCACTCTATAACTATATCTGAATTTTGAGTTTCCTTTAATTTGTGAATTTTAGTTTCAGTACTCTTAGTATCTTCTTAAGTTATGCAAATAATAGAGAATTTTTTTATAAAGGACCCAGTGAACAATTACTTTAAATTTGGAAATTATTGCGATAAATGCGACAGGGTTGTAACCGCAATAATTTAAATTCGCATTTTGGAATTTTTTTATATGAATGAAGCATATTTTCTCAATATCGCAAAAATTAATAAATGCACACAATAATTTCTAAATTTACAGTATACCTTTTATATATCTTTTTGTAGAAATTCAAAATCAATTGCTAATAAGTATGTTTGACATTCATTTATATCTGTTATTTTTAAATCGCAAAAAAAAATTGATTCCTCCTTTCAAAAAATCCTCTTTACAAATCAACTAAATATTAATGCCTGTTACAGTAGAATGTTAGCATCAGTGCTGGACAAAAGTACTTTTTGCTATGTTTCTAGCTCACTTTTCTCATCACTTGGCATCCGTTGTCCGTCGTCGTCTGTTAACTTTTACAAACATCTTCTCTTAAACTACTCGGCCAAATGTAACCAAACTTGGCCACAAGCATCATTGGGGTATCTAGTTTAAAAAATTTGTCCGATGACCCCGCCTGCCAACCAACACGGCCGACATGGCTAAAAATAGAACATAGGGGTAAACTGGAGTTTTTGTCTTATATCTCAAAAACTAAAGCAATAAGAGCAAAACTGACATGGGGATAAAAATGTTCATCAGGTCAAGATCTTCCTGCCATGAAATTTTCAGACGAATCGGTCAACCCTTAGTTGGGTTATTGCCCCAGAATTGTTAATTTTAAGGAAATTTTGCAGTTTAAGGTTATTATCTTGAATATTATTATAAAGACAAATTGTAAACAGAAAAAATGTTCAACAAAGTAAGATCTACAAATAAGTCAACATGACCAAAATCATTGATTGTCCCCTTATAGGAGTTTTTGCCCTTTAAAGACGGGATCCAGTGTAAACTTTCCTTTAAAGATCTTTTCCTCTCAAACCACTGGGCCAGTTGAGACCAAACTTTGGTGGAATGGTCCTTGGGTGGCCCCCTTCCAAAATTATATCTGGCATCCCCGACTTCCAACCGACATGGCTGCTGTTACTAAAAAAAGGGGGGGATGAATTTCAAAAATCTTGTTGTATGAAACTGCAAGGCCAGTTGGAACCAAAGTGGGAAGTAATGGTTCATAGGAGGTTCTCTTTCAGAAATATGTCCAGTGACCCGTACTGTTAACCAAGATGGCCGCCACAACTGAACTTAGTTTAACATAAAGCCCTATGGAAAAATTCATTGAAAAATCTTCTTGTCCGAAACCACTTGACATATTGGAGCAGGACTTGGCAGCATTGGACCTTAGGAGGTCCTTTTTCAGAAATGTGTCTGATTTCGTGGACTGTGAACCAAGATGGCCGCCACAGAAGAACTTTGTTTAACATAGGACCCTATGGGAAATTCACTCAAAAATCTTCTTGTCTGAAACCAATAAGCCAATTAGAATTAGACTTGGTAGCAATGGTCCTTAGATGGTCCTCTTTCAGAATTTTGTGCGATGACCCAGACTGTCAACCAAGATGGCCGCCACATCAGAACTTAGTTTAACATAGGGCCCAATGGAAAAATTCATTGAAAAATCTTCTTGTCTGTAACCACATGAGATATTGGAGTCAGACTTGGCAGCATTGGTTTTTAGGAGGTCCTTTTTCAGAAATATGTCCAATCACCTGGATTGTCAACCAAGATGGCCGCCACACCGAACTCTGTTAAATATTGGACCCTATAGGAAAATTCATTTAAAAATCTTCTTGTCTGAAACCGCTTAGCTAGTTGGAACAAGACTTAGCAGAAATGGTCCTTAGATGGTTCTCTTTTAGAAATGTATCCGTTGACCTGGACTGTCAACCAAGATGACTGTCACAGCTGAAATTAGTTTAACATAGAATCCTATAGAAAAACCAGCCAAATTGACTGCAAAACTTAAATTTTTAGGTATGCTCAAGGTGAAAAGTTAAATCCAGGTGAGTGATACAGGCTCTTGAGAGCCTTTAATTTATTATTGTTGTTCTTTAAAATTTTTTATCACTTTTGAAAAAAAAGGACATTTTATGTGAACGATAAACATACACAACCTTATTTGTGTGAATTAATCATACATTAAATCTGAGGTCAAAACTGCAACTTGCGAGTTAAAGCAAAGCACAAGTCAAAGTTTTTTGGAAGTCTACTGCACTTTGAAACAACTGAGTTTCACTATACTAAAATTATATAACAAGTTGGCTATCAGATCAGAATTGTTTCTAAATAGTTATTTCCAAGACAGGAAAAGATAACACAAACCTATTCAAATATATTTTATTTTGTTACAGAGTATGAAGATCCATCATACATTATCAAACTTCAGGTTGTATATATAAGCACTGAATTAGCATTATCATGTGAAGATGGTCATATCCAGGAATTAACAGACAACAAGGCATCACTGACAAAGGATATAAGAGATATTTGTAATAATAATTTACTGAGTATTGGAGATGTTGAAATAACTGAAACATCCACAACTACGTCAAGTTTTGATGTAAGGCACTGAACTAATTACAAAAATTGTATACCATGTATTGGTGTGTTTTAAATGCTTTTATGTATAGCTCGCACCCCCTTTTTGGTCCTTGGAAATGGAGAAAAAAATCTTCGTGTTCAAACATCAAAATCCCATTTGAACGTGATTTTTTACGGCTGCAAATGTCTGTCATGGTTTGATTAGAAAAATATGTTCCACAATAAAGAATTCAGCAATAACTTCTTAAATTTTAATAAATATTCATGTACAACAAACACAATGTGAAGAACAGGAAGCATAGGAACGGTGTGTAAATTTAAATTGTATTCGGAATAATGCAAACCTGACAAAGACTCAAACATCAATAAATAAAGAAATAAAAATTAAAAAAATTATGAATTGTCATTACAATATTGCCGAAAATAATATATCTGCAAAGGCAATTATTTGTTGAAATAACATTTAAACAGTCTGAGGTTCAAGGAGATGTAAACTCAGCTTAATGTAAAATCACCACTTTACGAGGATTACTGTCACATGACACATGATCACCTGATACTTTTGAAATAAAAAATGGGGGTTGATTTTGTACAATTACATTTAATTTTTTCGAATATATTTATCTCTATTCCCTGGAAGATTACAATTTTAAGGGAAGTAATTGACCAAAAGAAACTTTCATGCTAATGAGACAGTGTCAAATGAATATAGGACAATCGGACCGAGACAATTCGCACTGACTGCATAGACAGTTCGGTTGCCTATTTAGACAATTTAGAACGTGCTTCGGACCGTGTTTGAAAAACTTTGTTAATTAATTTTTCATATATCGATATGGAATACTTGGATAACTTTGTATGTGTAATTATATGAGCAGTTAGCATTATCAATAAATCAATTAGATAATTTATACTAATTAGATAATTAAACATACCAAATGGTCATTGAAATTAATGGATAATTTAAACTAGATGTACTGTGAGCAAAGCTCACAAAGAATGCCTTCCAGTCCGAATTTCTGCGCAAAATGGTCTTCATAGTCGGTCTGAATTGTCTTTATACACGGTCCGAATTGTCTTGCAGCTTGTCAAATTGGGTTTCTCATCATCTTGTTTCATTTGTTCTGACATCGCACAACATGTACCACAAAAGAGATTATATATAATATATATTATATTAGCATGTATAATACGCACCCCCTTATCAAAAAGTATTTGAGGGTAAATAAGTGTGTGTAATACACACCAGAAGATGGTAGTGTTTTATACAAGATAGCATTATGTGCTTCCTGTATTGCACTTTGCAGTGTCTGTTTGTCCTTTAGTTTAAGTAAGCCTTCAACAAGTTGTTTGATCATTTAAATGAAAAGAGGGATATGGTAGTTTATCATTTATTATGCCTTTAATATTAACAGATCTTAACAGAATTTACTATCAAGCTGCTTGATTCCTCAATACCAGAGAATGAGAAAGAGGCTTGCATGTCACTATTACGTCTTGTAGTGAATAAGGCAACATTCTTAAACTATACCTCATCTGCTAGCTGTACAAGTGGTCCCACTACAGTTGAAAGGAAGACCTCAGGAGGGGAAAACATGGTGATTAGCGGAGGAAATATGTGTAATGCTGGTACAAAGAAAATGACAGTTGTAGGAGAAAAGTGTGGTAAGCTTTGGACTAAAAAAAAATAAATATACTTTGAATTAGCATATATAGTTGTCCCCTGCCGCAAAGCGATGGAGGGACATGATAATGGTATCCGTTCGTCCGCAACACATTGTGGACGCATATCCTCTGAAACCAATCAGCGGATTGCTTCCATATTTGGTAGGATTTATTTTTATTAAGTAGATGTACATAATATACCACCGTTTTGTTCAGCAAATTTTGTAGGAGTTATGGGACTTGGACTATTTTCAACATTTATCAACAAAGAAGACCTTGTGGATGCATCTACTCTGAAACCACTTGACATATTTGGTAGGATTTATAGTTATGAAGTGTAGATTTGCATACTTTGCCGCCATTTTCATTCAACAAATTTTTGTACGAGTAATGGGACTTTATATTTTCAACATTTCTCAACAATAGAAGACCTTGTGGATGCATCTCCTCTGAAACCCCTTTGCAGATAGCATCCATATATGGTAGCATTTATTGTTATGAAGTGTAGATGTGCATACTCTACCCCGATTTTAATTCAACAAATTTTGTATGAGTGACTTTGTCAATTTTTCGTGGTTGTCCATTTCTCAGAAACTGTAATACTTAGACCGTATTTGGTGAATAGATAGTTCTTGGTGGGTACATGCCAGTCCGACACTTTTCTCTGGACCTTGACCTCAATTGCATGCTTGAGTGACTTTCATCCAAATTTCATGATTAGGTCCATTTCTCAGCAACTTTAATACCTAAACCCACCATATTTGGTTAATAGATAGTTCTTAGTAGATGCATGTCTATATGACACCTGCCTTTTGACCTTGACCTCAATTTCTTTTAACACATTTTCCTTTGACTTGCAAAATGTCGGGTATCAGATAATCATTATTCTGTGTCCATGTGCATACTCAGGCGAGACATGTAGTGTGTCCACTCTTAATATTTGATCTACCAGTAAGTTGTCTGTACATGAATTATTTACTTGCTTCACCTGTTGACTTGTTGTGGTTGAATCTAGTGAAACCCATTATTGTCATTGAAATACATAGTAACAACAGAAACAGAAAGGCTGATTTACTTAAAATTAGGCCACATAAAGGAAATTCTCTGGTTCTCAGACAGTTGATATTACAAAAAATTGCAAGGTAAGTAGGTAATTTTTTTCTTTTGTAGTGCATGTATTGTTTTGGTCTTGTCTTTGTTGTTCCCCAGAGTTTGTCATTTGTTTCGATTTTTCCCTCCTTCGAATATCCATTTGGTATTTCTTGACTTTACTTATTTTTATGCTACCACCACTAGGTCTTGACCGTAATGTTTTTCGCTTCCCCACTCTTATTTAAGTTTGCCTCATCCAAATTTTATGAAATTCATATACAATGCTGTGAACCAAAACACACAGAGTTCGAATTTGGACAGTGAGTCATTTACTATTTTAGAGTTGCGATCCTTTATAATTTGGAAAATTGCAAATTTTGTCGTTTCACACTACATGTATAATTTTGCCTCATCCAAATTTTCTGAAACTCATACACAATGCTAAGAACCACAATGTGCAGACAGAGCGAATTTGGGCAGTGCATCATGCACTATTCTAAAGTTATGCCCCTTTATAACTTGGAAAAGTGTATTTTCAAGTATTATAAGCCAGCTTGAGTGGGGGCATTGGTGTCCTCAGACACATTCTTCTTTTATTTTAGTTTATTTTCTGTCAGAAGAGGCAAGGGATTTTTAGCTTAGGTGTTTATTTTGGCAACAAAAAAACTAGTTTGAAACCATTCACTTCTGTGACATTTTAATTATACAAATGGGTTATTTGCTTTTAATGCCTCAAATTTACTGCATTTCTCCTGCAAACACTATCTGCAGAGCAGTTGGAAAGAGTTCCACATGGCACCCTCAGCTTTGTATATCTGAAAGGGAATAAGCATATAGAAGTACTTAATGGAGGTGCCAAATGGAACTCTTGTTCCAAGGTAATTTTAGATTGAACAGGCAGTAACAACAATTCTTCTAGATGTAATTACAGTTGAGCCATCTATGAAAAAAAAAAGTAAAATACCTTTGTGTGATCAATTCTCATCTTATCTAGTTTCTTTTTTGGTTGTTCTCACTTTAGTGTATAACATTGTTAACATTGCCCTTTAAGAATCATAGGATTGTGGTTTTTGTAAATAATGAGAAAATGGGTTGTGGGAAAGGGGAGTTTGAAACGATAATTTAATCTAATTTGATAGGTGCAATTCCGAAAGTTTTTCAACCTGTAAAATCAGTAGCTCTTTGGTCTGCAGTTTAAAAACACAACCACAACAAAGAATGATTTCACACCCACATCAAACACCTGGGCTAGCTATTCAGGTGGGTAAATTGACCTTATCAGGGCAAACATTGATGTTTAAACAATATTTAAAATAAATAATCTGATATTATTAGCTCACCTGACCAGAAGGGTCATGTGAGCTATTGCATCACTTGGCATCCGTCGGCGTCCTTCCGTCTGTCGTCCGTCGTAAACTTTTTAAAAAATCTTCTCCTCTGAAACTGCTGGGCCAATATGAACCAAGCTTGGTTTGAATCATCACCAGGGTACCCAGTTTCAAAATTGTATCCGATGAGTCCAAGGACCAAACAACATGGCCACTGTTACTATATATAGAACATAGGCGTAAATTGCTGTTTTTGGTTAATAACTCAAAAACCAGTACAGATATCGAAAATCTGACATGGGGTAAAATGATCAACACCGCAAGATCTACCTACCTTGCAATTTTGAAGTTAATTGGAATACCCATCTTGGAGTTATTGCCCTTATTTTGTGAAATTTTCAAATTTTTTATACATTTTGTCTTATATTTTGAAAAGTATTAGAGATAGAGGTTAAGTTTTATTGCAAAAATGTTCAGCATGTCAAGATCAATATACCCTCTAATTTTGTTATAAATCATAATATTGGAGTTATTGCCCTTTCTTTGTCAAATTTTCAACATTTTAATATATTTTGCCTTATATTTCATTAACTATAAGAGATAGAAGTTAAGTTTAAATTGCAATTATGTTCAGCATGTCAAGATCTACATATCCTCTAATTTTGAAGTAAATATGATTACCCATCTTGGAGTTATTGCCCGTTTTTATCAAATTTTCCAAAAAATTAATATATTTCGTCTTATATTTCAAAAAGTATTAGAGATATAGGTTAAGTTTTAACTGTCAAAATGTTCAGCATGTCAAGATCTTCATACCCTCTAATTTTGTAATAAATCTGAATACCCATCTTGGAGTTATTGTCCTTTCTTTGTCAAATTTTCAACATTTTAATATATAACGCCTGATATTTCATAAACTATAAGAGATAGAGGTTAACTTCAAACTGCAAAAGATTTCCATTAGTTAAGATCTACCTCTTGAAATGCAAAAATCATTGATTGACCCCTTATAGGACTTTTTGTCCTTTAAAGACGGCATCCAGCGTAAACATTCCTTTAAAGACCTTTTTTCTCTCAAACCACTGGGCTATTTGAGACCAAACTTTGGTGGAATGGTCCTTGGGTGGCCCCATTCCAAAATTATGTCTGGCATCCCCGACTACCAATCGACAGGGCTGGTGTTTATAAAAATAAAAACAAAAGGGGGGGGGGGGGGGGGTTGAATTTAAAAATCTTCTTATATAAAACTACAAAGACAGTTGGATCCAAAGTTGGTAATGGTTCTAAGGAGGTTCTCTTTCAGAAATATGTCCAATGACCCGGACTGTTAACCAAGATGGCCGCCACAGCCGAACTTAGTTTAACATAGGGCCCTATGGGAAAATTCATTGAAAAATCTTCTTGTCTTAAACCACTTGACCAATTGGAACCAGACTTGGCAGCAATGGTCCTTAGATGGTCCTCTTATTGAGGTGTGTCCGATGACCCGGACTGTCAACCAAGATTGCCGCCACAACCGAACTTAGTTTAACATAGGGCCCTATAGGAAAATTCATTGAAAAATCTTTTTGTCTGAAACCCCTTGACATATTGGAGCCAGACTTGGCAGAATTGGTCCTTAGGAGGTCCTTTTTCAGAAATGTGTCTGATTTTGTGGACTGTCAACCAAGATGGTCGCCACAGCAGACCCTATGGCAAATTCACTAAAAAATCTTCTCGTCTGAAACCACTAAGCCGATTAGAATTAGACTTGGTAGCGATGGTCCTTAGATGGTCCTCTTTCAGAATTTTGTGCTATGACCCAGACTGTCAACCAAGATGTCCGCAAAACCCAAACTTAGTTTAACATAGGGCACTATGGAAAAATTCATTGAAAAACCTTCTCGTCTGAAACCACTTGTCATATTGGAGCCAGAATTGGCAGCATTGGTCCTTAAGAGGTACTCTTTCAGAAATGTGTCCAATCACCCGGTTTGTCAACCAAGATGGCTGCCACACCGAACATAGTTAAATATTGGACCCTATAGGAAAATTCATTTAAAAATCTTCTTCTTCTCTGAAACCACTTAGCCAGTTGGAAAAAGACTTAGCAGAAATGGTCCTTAGATGGTTCTCTTTTAGAAATGTATCCTTTGACCTGGACTGTCAACCAAGATGACTGTCACAGCTGAAATTAGTTTAACATAGAATCCTATAGAAAAACCAGCCAAATTGACTGCAACACTTAAATTTTTTAGGTCTGCTCAAGGTGAAAAGTTAAATCCAGGTGAGCGATACATGCTCTTGAGAGCCTCTAGTTAGGTATATCATATTGATATCTGGTGGCAGGGGTATCTGCGTTTGTTTTTACAGTCATGTGACAGTGGTTCCCAAGTTTTTTTAGCTAACCTGGCCAAAGGCCATGTGAGCTATTGCCATCACTTGATGTCCGTCGTCATCGTCGTCGTTAACAATTATACGAAACTCTTCTCCTCTGAAACTACTTGACTAATTAGAACCAAACTTGATATGAATGTTCCTTGGGGTACCCTGCATAGAACTGGTGTGGAGATTTTTGATTCGTAGAAAAAACATGGCCGCTGTTACTAAAAATAGAACATAGGGGTCAAACAACAGTTTTTTGCAAATATCTCAAAAATCATTAGGTTACGGCAAATTCTGGCAGGTTGAAAGTGTTCAGCATGATGAGAGCTACCTGTGTGCTGATTTTCGTAAAAATCTGTCAACTGATGTTAGAGTTATTGCCCTTTTTTGACATTTTTGGCTTTTTTTTATGTTATTATTTCAAAAATCTTCTTCTCTGAAACTACTATTCAAAATCAAATGAAACTTGGTAAGATTGTTCCTTAGGGTATCCTGCAAAAAGTTAATGCTTGGATTTTTGATTGGTTGAAAAACATGTCCGCCATTACTAAAAATAGAACATAGGGGTCAAAATGCTGTTTTTTGCTATTTTTTCCTGAATTATAGAAAGAAAATGAAGATGAAAGCTACTTTCAAGGTAAACATGGTATCCCGAGTTGAATGGTGATGATGAGAGTTTGTTTTGGATGGCCATTTTTAGCTCACCTGGCCAAAGGCCATGTGAGCTATTGCCATCACTTGGCGTCCGTCGTCGTCCGTGGTCGTCGTTAACAATTTTTCAAAACTCTTCTCCTCTGAAACTACTTGACCAATTGGAACCACACTTAGTATGAATGTTCTTTGGGGTATCCTGCATAGAACTGATGTGGGGATTTCTGATCAGTGGAAAAACATGGTCGCTGTTACTAAATATAGAACATAGGGGTCAGACAACAGTTTTTCGCAAATATCTCAAATATCTTTAGGTTACGGCAAATTCTGGTAGGTTGAAAGTGTTCAGCATGATGAGAGCTACCTGTGTGCTGAAAATCTGTCAACTGATGTTAGAGTTATTGCCCTTTTTTGACATTTTTGGCTTTTTTTAGCTCACCTGGCCTAAAAGTCCATGTGAGCTTTTCTCATCACTTGGCGTCCGTCGTCGTCTGTCGTCTGTTGTCTGTCGTCGTCGTTAACAACTTTTCAAACATCTTCTCCTCTGAAACTACTGAATGGATTTGGATAAAACTTAGCATGATTGTTCCTTAGGGTATTCTGCACAAAGTTTGTGCTTCGATTTTTGATCCGTTGAAAAAAACATGGCCACTGTTACTAAAAGTAGAACATAGGGGTCAAACAACAGTTTTTCGCAAATATCTCAATAATCATTAGGTTACGGCAAATTCTGCAGGTTGAAAGTGTTCAGCATGATGAGAGCTACCTGTGTGCTGATTTTCGTGAAAATCTGTCAACTGATGTTAGAGTTATTGCCCTTTTTTGACATTTTTGGCTTTTTTTTATGTTTTTATTTCAAAAATCTCCTCTGAAACTTCCAAATAGATTTGGATAAAACTTAGCATGATTGTTCCTTAGGGTATCCTGCACGAAATTTTTGTTCCGATTTTTGATCCGTTGAAAAACATGGCCACTGTTACTAAAAATAGAACATAGGGGTCAAACAACAGTTTTTCACAAATATCTCAATAATCATTAGGCAAATTCTGGCAGGTTGAATGTGTTCAACATCATGAGAGCTACCCATGTGCTGATTTTCGTGAAAATCTGTCAACTGATGTTAGAGTTATTGCCCTTTTTTGACCTTTTTGGCTTTTTTTATATTATTATTTCAAAAATCTTCTTCCCTGAAACTACTATCTAATATTACTATCTTTGGATTGTTTTTTTTTTTTTTTTTTTTTTTTTTTTTTTTTATTCAAAATCAAATGAAACTTGGTAAGATTGTTCCTTAGGATATTCTGCAAAAATTTAATGCTTGGATTTTTGATTGGTCGAAAAACATGTCCGCCCTTACTAAAAATAGAACATAGGGGTCAAAATGCTGTTTTTTTATATTTTTTCCTGAATTATAGAAATAAAATGAAGATGAAAGCTACTTTCAAGGTAAACATGGTATCCCGAGTTGAATGGTGATGATGAAAGTTTGTTTTGGACGGCCATTTTTAAAATGGCTGCCATTTTCCAGCCATTTTTTACGCTTGCTCAGATTTCAACAATATTTGGTTTTTAAAGTAAACATCCTTAGTGAATGGTGATGATGAGAATGTTGTATAACAATGATTAAACTTCATAATATGTGAGCTTTTAATTCCCATCACTTGGTGTCCGTCATCATCGTTGTTAACAAATCTTCAACATCTCCTCTGAAACTAGTAGGGGGGTTTGGATGAAACTTAGCATGATTGTTGAAGATGAATTAAAGCTTGTATTTTGTATTGTGAATCATCAGATTGACCATGACTGTATCTTAATCAAGTGTAGGGAGAACTCATGCCCATTTCTTTCTCAGAGTTTCTTGAAAGGCTTTTAAAGGTATTTTCAGCATTTTACATGACCTTTAATACTCAGTTTAATTTACAACAAACATTAATATATTAATTTAGTTTATAGTGTATTGTTTGCCAGGTGAGCGATTCAGGCTCTTGAGAGCCTCTTGTTTACACTTGCTCAGATTTCAACAATATTTGGTTTTTAAAGTAAACATGGTATCCTTTGTGAATGGTGATGATGAGATTTTTTGTATGGAGCATCTACGGAAGGTCCTTTAGGAAATTTGCATAAATCTTCCCGGTCCGTGAAACAAAATGGCTGTCATGAGCATTTACATGTTCTGATTGGTCGAAATTTAAAAGTTCTTCTCCTCTGAAACTGTAAAGCCAAATGAACTGATTTTTGGTATGGATGATCTATGGAAGGTCCTTTACAAAGTTTGCATAACTCATTATGGTCCGTGAAACAAAATGGCGGCCATGAGCATTTACATGTTCTGACTGGTTGAAATGTAAAACTTCTGCTTACAAACCGTTAACCCAAATGAACTGATTTTTGATATAGAAGGTCTATGGAAGGTCCTTTACAAAATTTGCATAAATCAGCCTGGTCTATGAAACAAAATGGTTGCCATGAGCATTTACATGTTCTGATTGGTCAAAATTTTAAACTTCTCCTCTGAAATCTTAAAGCCAAATGAACTGATTTTTGGTATGGAGCATCTATGGAAGGTCCTTTAGGAAGTTTGCATAAATCTTCCTGGTCCGTGAAACAAAATGGCCCTCATGAGCGTTTACATGTTCTGATTGGTCGAAATTTAAAAGTTCTTCTCCTTTGAAACTGTAAAGCCAAATGAACTGATTTTTGGTATGCAGCATCTATGGAAGGTCCTTTACAAACTTTGCATAAATCTTTCTAGTCCGTGAAACAAAATTGCCACCAGAAACCTTTATATGTTCTGATCGGTCAAAATTTAAAACTTCTCTTCTGAAACCGTTTGGCCAATGAACTTATACTTGGTATGAAGCATTTATAAAAGATCATATACAGGGTTCGCACGGGTGCTTGAAAACCTGGAAAGTACTTGAAATTGAAAATTGGAAATTAAGGCCTTGAAAGTACTTGAAATTCAAAGGAGGTCGTTGAAACTCCTTGCAAAACTGTGTTTTTGAAGAATAAAAAAAATTGGTTAAATTTTCTGTCATAAAAGTGTTTTTAATTCGTTTTCAGATCACTAGGTCTCGCGTTTATTGGAATTTTTGTCAAGACTTTATTTAAGTTTCGAGTATTTTCCCTTTTCTAAAAATAGCTACTTTTCTGTGAAACCGGTGCGTAGTAATTTCTGTGATGCAGTCAAGAAATAAATCTGACTTTGCATAAAAATTTTAGTAATTAAATGATCCAGATTGATTTTTTGGTAACTTAAATTAACTTTAACTAATAAAACATCTTTCATTTACTTGATTAAATGTATTTTGTTGATGAATTTTAGTCACAGTGAGCAAACCGAAACTGAAAGTAGTTCGAAAGAACGTTGATGACATGCCTGGGAAATGTAAATTCTTGGATGTATGACTAGAAAAGCCATGTACAGTATAAGGCATGGCTGAAGATTGTTCATAGTTCAAAATTAAACCTTTAATTAAACTAAAGAATGTTTGCTCTCTTACAATTACATACAGGTCATAACCATATGGATTTAAATTGTCCATATCAGTTGATTTCTGGTCCTTGAAAATTTGAAAATTGGTCCTTTAAAGTCCTTGAAATGTCCTTGAATTTTGTGGTAAAAAATGTGTCTGAACCCTGCATATACAAAGTTTCCAGAAATCAATCTAGTCTGTCAAATCAAAAGTTTGTGACTGCCAGGTTAGCGATACAGGCTCAGCCTACTGAGCCTCTTGTTTTCTTTTACCAGACATTCGGTTAGTTAAATCATTACCTTTTACCAGACCAAATTTTTGGGGAAAAGCATCCAACAAATATCATTTTTCATATTTAAAGCAATTGTAAACTGATACACTTTGAATTATTTGTATTTGTATTTGTGATCGGGAAAGAATTTTTTGAAAATGGACCCATGGCCCCTTCAGAAAAAAAAGTAATGGACCATTTTGAAAAACAATGGGCCATGACACCAATTCAATCCCCATAGAAAATATCAATGGATTTCCACTGGAATTCCATTGACATACCAGTGGAAAAAATCTCTGGAATACACTGGATTCCAGTGGAAGAATCTAGTGGAATTCCAGTGTAAATTCCACTGGATTCCAGTGTAAATTCCACTGTATTCCAGTGGAATAATCCAGTGGAATTTACAGTGTAATCCAGTGGAATAATCTAGTGGAATTCCACTGGAATCCAGTGGACTCCACTGGAAAACCCACTGTATTCCACTGGAATCCCAGTGTAAATTCCACTGGAATTCCACTTTTATTGCATTATTTTTCTACCAAAAAAAAAAAATGAATAAAATTAAAAAACAAATTTGTGGCCCCAATATCCCCAGAGACACACGATCCCGCTGATGTGAACTGTCTGGAACACTAACAGGGGAAAAAATGAAAAATTATGGCCGAAAAGTTCGTCGACTGACAAATCCCGGCAGACAGAACTTTTAAAAATTTCCCTTTATTTCAAAGAGTTCGCGATCCACGCGAAATATAGGTTCGGAAATTCACTGGCTAGTTTACCTGTGATTTAGTCCAGGCACGCGGTGATGCTCTCGGATGGCTCGTCTGTAAATTGGGTCGTCTGTCCAGCTTAGCCATGTTGTTCCAAGAGGGGGATTGTGGGTATTTCCGGAAGCTGGTCCATCAACGGTCTGACTAAAAACCTACGGGTACTACAAAATTTCCCTAGTATTTTGCTTTTTTACATTTTACTTTTTAACTTTAGATAATTCTGTAATTGTTATTCTTGAATTGAGAATTTTTTGTTTACGACCAAATAAACGAATTTCTTTTTAATTTTCAAAATAATTGTGAAAAAAATCAAAATCAGTCAAGAAACAATATTTTTATTACAAAATATTGTTTATTTATTTTTATTACAAATATTGTTTTATATAGACTTATACTGTAGTAAATAAATATGTCCCCCGACTATATTTTTATAGTTTTTTTTATATATATAAAATACATTATCAAACAAACTAATCTGACATGTAAAACTCACTATCGATGGCAACGATTCTCCCCCAATACAGGCCTTTAATTTTAAAGCCGGAGCACCGGCTTTGTATCCTTTCTCCCACTTTATATTCTTTAAGGTCCTTCCTAGGCTCTTTTATTAGTGTTACAGGTATATCAGTTGTTGTTCCGTCTTCCCAATCCACGGCAGCAAAAATGGAATTCATTATCACTGAGCAGACGACACGTTATGCGTGGCGGGAAAAACTTAAGTCCAATGAAAGGTACCAGGTCGTTTCGCCCCGATTACCTGTTCGCTCTGGGTCGTTTCGCGCCGGAAAGTGAGTCGTTTCGCTCCGATATAAATACAGGTAAATTAAAATAATTAATGTATTGATAACTATGATGCTTCTTAAATTTATTTTTTAATAATTAAATCCATACGGGACGGGAATCGGCGCGAACGCACCCGGGGCGAATGGGAATAGGACCGAAACGACCCGGATTCTATTATCGGTAGTTTCGCATCAGAACATCAATAAATAGATTTTCGCAACATGAAGACAATTCAGTTTGAGCTTAAGTCAAAATATGTTTAAAGCATAAGTGTCTAAAAGTATTAAGTAAGTTTGTTCTAAGAAAATGTCCTTTATTTTTCTAAATGGGAAACTAAATATGCCATACCAAGTCATCAACAAAACGAATTTTTCAAAGAGATAAATGATCTACCCCGTATATATGTTTATGGAATACACCAGCGTCTTAGAAATCTAAAGAGCAATAGATTCATTTAATTAATTTAATTTCATTACTTATTATCGTTATCCTTTAAAAGACCAACTATTATATGTTAAGTTCGTTTTGCTCAATACTGACAATACAACAACAACAACATTATGATTAAAATTCAAACTGAAACTTGACTCATCAATGTACCATCGATAAATCTATCTATGTCTAGAACATCTGATAACACGTCCAACACTTCATCTTCCGATACACTATCTTCATCAGATGAATCGGTATTTGATGAGCTTAAAACTCCTACGAAAATGCGTTATAAAAGAACAATACACCATGGAGCTTCGACAAAACGAGCAGCATATCACAAAATCACACCAGAGAAATATGCAAATATCTCTTTGTCAAGTTCAAATGCTGCTAGGGTTCAGCAATTGACATCAGGACCACAGATGTCTGTGATGCATGAGCAATGAAAATTTGGTGATATATATGCTCTTTTATTTTCAGTATAACCTGTGTCTCTATATATATATGTCTAGAGAAAAATTAAATCACTTGGAAGTCACTATTATATTTTCCAAGAGATTTAATTTTCCTTTAAATTAATTAATTTCCTGTGAAACAGAATTTCTTACTGTTGATATATATATACCATTTGCATATTTTATACCAGTGGAATAATTCATACCAGTGGAATATTTTATACCAGTGGAATTTCCAGTGGAATAATTTATACCACTGGAATTTCCAGTGGATTCTATTGGGATTCCAGTGGAATTTATTTTTCCAGTGGAAATCCAGTGGATTCCACTGGGATACCACTGGAATTCCAGAGATTTTTTCTATGGGGATGGGCCGAAGTACGTAGAGATGGAAATAGGATATTTTATATTCTCCTAAATTTACATTTTATTCATTTCATCTTGTTTAATTGATAAAATGGAGAATCCTGGATGAAAATTTTTTAGACTAGTAATTCCAAGAAATACCAAGGGGATTATTTTATGGTCACATTAATATTAGCAAGTCACGATCACTCCAAAGTATTCATTTTGTTCATAATTAAAAAAAAAAAAGAAAAGAACATTGCTGCCTGTAGTTTGCAAAGGTAATGTTTAATAATTATTTTGTCATTGTCTAATATTAATGTTTTTTTTTCTTCTATGACTGCTATATATGGATATAATTTGCAGATTAAGTTGTTTTTAGTTATAATAATTCCTGATTCCAATGATCTATGTGAAGCACCCTGACAAATCAAGGTATTGATAGTTGACATTCATTTACCAGTAATTGGAGTACATATGTACCAAGATACTAATAAGTGCTCATCATATTTTTATGTGCCTTTGAACTGTCCACAACTTGATACAATTGTAGACTCCTTTTGGGACCACTGTAACCATTTTGGAGTTAAAATTTTTTTGCATGATTTGTTTCCTATATCGAGAATGCTATATTTTTCTCATTTCTCGCTGCTTCCAGTGACAACAGTCAACACGATAAGGTTCACGTTACAAAAGAAAAAAAAATGCTTAACTTGTAAATTAGTAATGTATCTATATAGCCATGGCTTCCAAATATTGTTAACTTAGCTGTTTTTATATATTGAATATCACAGAGACTACAATATTTGCCGTTCTGTCGATATTTATTCATTGTTCATTGCTACTTTCATTTTTAACATATTACGATTACACATATGCAAACACTTCTTCAGTTGGAATTACTCTGGACTTTTCCATTCTTGGAGAACTGGCTCCATGTATTTAACATAGATATCTGCATTGATGGATTTTGTTGCGGTAACAGTTATGACGAATGTACCAGAATTGAAAATGTTATTCGACAAAGCAATGGGCCTGTACAATACACCTTTATTATCTTCATATAGAAGAGCGATAAATTGAAATTATAATTTAAAACTTGTTACCCGACATACCGGACAAGAAATACGCATCGGACATCCGTTCAGATGAATCTGTAACTAATACCGGCCTGGGCTTGTTTTTACCGGACATGTCCGACGGTTCGACAAACCTTTGGAATCACTGATGTGATGTTTATGTGAAAAGCAGTGATAAAAATCAAAAGTACTTTTGGTTTGGAATGATTTGTTTCTTTGCCAAGCTTTCCTGCTTGATTTAGTATATAGAATACTTTTTATGTGCTTCTCTTTGTCTTGGACAAAACACTTTATATTATTTTCTAGTACCCTGTCCACTGGGAACTCTTTCATCTGGAACAGATAGCTGTACAGAATGTCCTGATGGAGAATTTCAAGATCGTTATGGTCAGACTAAGTGTAAAACATGTAATGCTACACACTCTATACCATCAGATGACAAAAAGACATGCTTAGGTAATATTATGTACTGTAAATTCAAAAATTATTGCGATGTTTTTAAAAAATGCGACAGGGTTGTAATCGCAATAATTCGAACTCGCATATTGGAATTTTTTATATGAATGAAACAGGATTTTTCTCAATATCGCAAAAATTAAATCGCATTTTGGTCTAAAATGACAAAATCGCAATAATAAATGTGCACAATAATTTCTGAATTTACAGTATCTTAACTATAATACCTATATTGCAAAGTGCTGATTAACGATTTTTGTCGAGCCATCCAGAGGAAAATTTCGTAATAATTTTTTCTCTCCATTTTTCCATATTTTACTTTTAAATGGACTTAGTTTTTTTCCCAGTTAACATAACATACAAGCTGCAGTTGAAGTTGTCAAAACATTAATTACTGTCTTAAACCATTCTGGATTTTTACCAAACTTTGATAGAAGCTTCTTCATGATCATTAAATAACGTGGAGAAAAATATGTAAATTCAACTATTACACTGAAAACATAGACAACAGTGAAAGCAGGCGAGATACTGGGTTCCGTGAAACCCTTACAAATTTTTTATAATGTCATGAATTTGAGGTAGAGAAAACAATTTACAAGTAAATTATTTATATATTCAACATAAGGGAAGAGATCAAAAGTTCAATGTCGGATAAAAAACTTAATTCAAATAGTTTGGGGGTGGGGGGGTAAAAATCTCTGCAAGTTTTGTTATCCGACATCGATTTTCGGATTGAAAAATACGGATTCAAGTGATGTCCAAGTCAAAATACAGAACAAACATACATTGTTAAGAATTAAGTTTTTTATTCGACATTGAACTTTTGATCTCGTCCCTAAGTACAGTTAATATATCACTGTGGCATAGTGTATGTGATATACATTGATTATGTGTTCATAGGATTAATTTTCAAGAACTTTTCTTTAAAAGTAGTGTTGTCTTAACTTATTTAGGAAAATTAGTATTAAGGAATTTTTTGGTTAATATTGGTAGGGTAAGCAGTGAGGTGTCTGGAAAATTTGTGTTAATACTTTGGAAACTAGGCAAATATGTAAATATTAATGTCAGCAGCTGTGTTTGCACCTATGATGACCTTTGTAGCGATTATGATCATACCATAAAAATTTATAAAGGAACACATGATCAAATCAACCTTGTATATTCAGAACCAACTATTATCTTTTTATTCACAGCTGTATGTCCAGCCGGTTTCAAGTCCAGTAGTGGTTTACCATCATGTACACCTTGTCCAGAAAATCATTATTGGTTAAATCGAACCCATTGTCAGCTATGTCCAGATAATGGAAGTACTTTAGGATTCATTGCTATAGCTGAACAGTCTGGTTGTAAAAGTAAGTCACATAAATTTTTCATTTTGAGGGATGGAACATAAAATTTTTAGCTAACCTGGTCAAAGTCTAAGGGCTAATTGGAAGCAGATTTGGCAACAATGGTCCTTAGATGGTCCTCTTTCATAATTTTTCTGATGGCATGGACTGTCAACCAAGATAGCTACCTTTAATATATGATCTTATTGGAAAATTCATTTAAAAATCTTCTTGTCTGAAACCACTAGCTGTAGGTTTATTATGACCTGGTCTGGCATCCAAAATGGCCACAACAGCCAAACTTAAAACTTATTTTAACACAGGACTCTATTGAAAAATTCATTTTGTCTGATACCAATGAGCCAGTGGAACAAAAGTTTTCAGAAAACCATATAGGAGAAATTACTTTAAAACCTTTTTAGCTCACCTGACCCAAAGGGTCAAGTGAGCTTTTCTCATCACTTGGCGTCCGTCGTCCGTCGTCCGTCGTCGTCCGTCGTCCGGCGTCGTCGTTAACATTTTACATTTTGAACTTCTTCTAGAGAACCACTGAATGGAATGAAACCAAACATGGCATGAATGTTCCTTATGAGGTGCTGACCAAGTGTTGTTACTTTGTAGCCAATCCATCATCCAAGATGGCCGCCAGCGGGGAACTTAGTTTAACATAGGACCCTATGGGAAATGCATACAAATGACTTCTTTTAGAGAACCACTGAATGGAATGAAACTAAATCTGGCATGAATGTTCCTTATGAGGTGCTGACCAAGTGTTGTTACTTTGTAGCCGATCCATCATCCAAGATGGCCGCCAGCGGGGAACTTAGTTTAACATAGGACCCTATGGGAAATGCATACAAATGACTTCTTTTAGAGAACCACTGAATGGAATGAAACTAAATCTGGCATGAATGTTCCTTATGAGGTGCTGACCAAGTGTTGTTACTTTGTAGCCGATCCATCATCCAAGATGGGCGCCAGAGGGAGACTTAGTTTAACATAGGACCCTATGGGAAATGCATACAAATGACTTCTTTTAGAGAACCGTTGAATGGAATGAAACCAAACATGGCATGAATGTTCCTTATGAGGTGCTGACCAAGTGTTGTTACTTTGTAGCCGATCCATAATCCAAGATGGCCGCCAGCGAGGGACTTAGTTTAACATAGAACCCTATGGGAAATGCATACAAATGACTTCTTTTAGTGACCCACTTAATGGAATGAAACCAAACATGGCATGAATATTCCTTATGAAGTGCTGACCAAATGTTGTTACTTTGTAGCTGATCCATCATCCAAGATGGGCGCCAGCGGGGAACTTAGTTTAACATAGGACCCTATGGGAAATGCATACAAATGACTTCTTTTAGAGAACCACTGAATGGAATGAAACTAAATCTGGCATGAATGTTCCTTATGAGGTGCTGACCAAGTGTTGTTACTTTGTAGCAGATCCATCATCCAAGATGGGCGCCAGAGGGAGACTTAGTTTAACATAGGACCCTATGGGAAATGCATACAAATGACTTCTTTTAGAGAACCGTTGAATGGAATGAAACCAAACATGGCATGAATGTTCCTTATGAGGTGCTGACCAAGTGTTGTTACTTTGTAGCCGATCCATAATCCAAGATGGCCGCCAGCGGGGGACTTAGTTTAACATAGAACCCTATGGGAAATGCATACAAATGACTTCTTTTAGTGACCCATTTAATGGAATGAAACCAAACATGGCATGAATATTCCTTATGAAGTGCTGACCAAGTGTTGTTACTTTGTAGCTGATCCATCATCCAAGATGGGCGCCAGCGGGGAACTTAGTTTAACATAGGACCCTATGGGAAATGCATACAAATGACTTCTTTTAGAGAACCACTGAATGGAATGAAACTAAATCTGGCATGAATGTTCCTTATGAGGTGCTGACCAAGTGTTGTTACTTTGTAGCAGATCCATCATCCAAGATGGCCACCAGAGGGGGAATTAGTTTAACATAGGACCCTATGGGAAATGCATACAAATGACTTCTTTTAGAGAACCACTGAATGGAATGAAACTAAATCTGGCATGAATGTTCCTTATGAGGTGCTGACCAAGCGTTGTTACTTTGTAGCTGATCTATCATCGAAGATGGCCGCCAGCGGGGGACTAAGTTTAACATTGGACCCTATGGGAAATGCATACAAATGACTTCTTTTAGAGAACCACTGAATGGAATGTAACAAAACATAGCATGAATGTTCCTTATGAGGTGCTGACCAAGTGTTGTTACTTTGTTGCCGATCCATCATCCAAGATGTTTAGAAGTCTATCAGAAAATTGTAAAAAAAATGCTGAATGGTCACAACTTGAACACATATTCAAAAATAATAATGATAAGAT
Organism: Mytilisepta virgata; assembly: GCA_028015205.1. Lineage (NCBI taxonomy): Eukaryota > Metazoa > Mollusca > Bivalvia > Mytilida > Mytilidae > Mytilisepta > Mytilisepta virgata. The sequence continues at coordinate 78,446,992 of CM051521.1, forward strand.
GTCTTCAGTAGCTATTGTAAGACTACACTAAGATGACCTGTTTTTAATTTTAAATACTGTGTCAAATTAAACCAATCTTGGTCTCAATCATTATATAATTTTACATAATTTCCAAAATCACATTAGATACAGGTGAGCGACACAGGCTCTTGAGAGCCTCCAGTTAGTTCACCTGGCCATAAGCCAGTGTGAGCTATTGCCATTCCATGGCATTCTTCATGTGTCCAAAGTTGAGAACCACTGAATAGAATTAAACCAATCTTGGCAGGGATGCTTTTTGATAGGTCCTTTCCAAGTGTTGTTACTTTTGATGTCAATTGGTCAAGAAACATGACTTCCAGAGCCTGTTCTTATTTCTGATTTGTTGAACTTAGAAAATGTCTTCAGAAGAAGGATTTACCTGATTGGACCCAAAATTTTAAAATATGTTTTTAAAAAGGTTCTTAACAAGTGTTGTTAATTTGATGCAGCTGTGGAAACCAAGATTGCTCAATTAGATGTTACTCTTTTATAATTGTGTTCATTGACACCAAATGTTAATTTTAATGGCAAATAAAATCCTGGTAAGTGATACCGGCTTCTGGGACCCCCTTATTGTTTAAAACAACAGAGGAAGTTGGAACTTAACAGGGCAGTCATAATGTTTGGTAGTCCTATATCAGAATTGTCTGATAAACCAGACTGCCAACCAAAATGCTTTTTAGCTCACCTTGCCCAAAGCACTATGTGGGTAATTTGATTGCTTGGCATTATCTGTAAATAGATATTTCATTTAAAAATCTTCTCTGAAACCACTGGGCCAATTGGATCCAAAGTTTGGTAGAATGGTACTTTATAGATGGCTCCATTTTCAGAATTTTGTCTCAGGGTCTGGACCTCAAACAATTATTGCTGCTGTAACTAAGATTAGAAAAATCAGCAAAAAAATTTTAAAAAATCTTTTCTGAAACTACTAGGGCAATGGAGACTAAACTTTGATGGAATGGTCATTAGGTTCTCTCCTTTCAAAATTGTGTCTGGAGGTGGAGGTGTCAACAAATAAGGCCACTGCTACTTAAAAAGAAAAAAAAAATAAAATAAAAAATAAAAAATCTTCTCCTTTTTGGCCGTTGATTGGCAAATTTAATCCGGGATGCTCATATTTGAATCGAACCCAGTGAATGTGTATTTGAAGAACAAATGAATTTATACCAGACTTTGTGGAAGTACATGTATTGACTTATAAATGGTTATTGAATAAAACTTAATATTTTGACATTTTATAGTCCCTTGTGGAGCAGGGCAATATTCTGTGACAGGATATGCTCCATGTCAGGAATGTCCAGTTAATTTCTATCAAGATCAGACTGCACAAGATATGTGTATACCATGCAGTACAAACCAGATCACACAAGGAATAGGATCTGCAGCCTCTTCAGACTGCATTGATTTAGGTAAGTGTTACACTAATTAAAACGCATGTAAGCTGACATGTTCAATTATCTCATTTGGGATTTGGAAATTTTACAAAAATTTTTAAAATTATAACTATTAACTTCAAGACATCAATAACATTAACTGTATATCTCTTGTCATTTCTATTTTTCATAATTACTGAATTTTTCATTAGTCTTAACTTTAAGGTGACTTAGAACTCATTCTTTACCTTTTCCATTTATAAACTTTCTAATCAAATTAAAATTGAATTATTTCTAAAGTATTCATATTTTTGCACATAAAAGCCAAAATTAATGTAATAGAAGACCAGATGTGAAAATCTATTGGTGAAAATTATTGCAGTTTTTTTCTGCAGGAGAAATTGATTACGAATGTTCAAGTATTTAATAAAATGTCCAAGGAGTAGATGCAAAGATATTTGTTTGAATGCATTTTTCGTTAGTAGTGTATAACTGGGCACAAATTCCTCAGAATAATAATGACAGAAAAAAAAGACCCTGTAAATACAAAGTATAAAAATCTTAAGTCATAGTGTGGGGCACGAAAGATAGCTCTTATCATACAATATTAAGTAATACTGAACCACAAAAATAAAACAGCTATATGAATTCAAAAATATTAAATTAACATTTCCTCATTCAAATAAATGAAGTCAAAAATTGTATATTTTGGAAAATAAATTATCCAAAACTGTTTCTGAATACATTTGTATGTTTCTGTCTGTAAAATCTGGCATTTACATTTTCCGTTGTGTGTATCTGTGGAATAAACACTTGACAAAAGCTTTAACTAAAAATAAGAATTATAAGCATAGCATATTAGATAGCACAAAATTATGAACAATTAGTAAAATCATAAAACAAACACAATAGCTTATCTAACATGAGGTGGAAAGCTCAAAACCTATTATATGCAACCCCCTAGTTTGATACCAATCAATAACCTTTGTTAATGTTTACAGATTGGATGCCTAGTAGCAGTACTGTATGTTGTGATGATTGTCCAGGTATGTCAATCCATAAAGCAAATCTTTGTAATTTTCAAAACATCACATTATAGACAAGTTTGAGTGAGAGGAATACGTAAAGTATATATATATACCATATCGTATTCTGACCCAGGGGTTAAATTCTCTTCATAGAATTTTGAACCCCATCAAGTGACACCTTTGTAGAAATTATTTTTTATCCACAGAAATGGTTAAAACATTACCAAGGGGAGTGGGGAGGTCATTATTCCATTGGGGGGGGGGGGGTGTCAATATACCATGGTGAAAACTGACCCCGGGTCTATGAAAATAGGTATATTGTGTTTGCTGTTAATTACCAAGGTCGTTACCATTACGTTATATTGGATATTTGACTAATTTTTTTCAGTCTATGAAGATATAACCTCAATCATGTGGTGCACGCTAAATAAGCCGCATAGCAGGTTATTCGAAAAAGTGCACCATGTGCATTGAGGTTATTTCGAATAGGCTGAAAACAAAATTACAGTCAATCCTTATAATTTAATTCCAACTGTTGTTTTGACGTCTAAAACGCTGGGATCTCCTTTAATGACGTCAAAGTAGAGTGGAAAATTTAGTCTATGATATGATAGACGAAAAAAATATGACCAATGAAATGACGCATTACATCCAATATTAAATTATTCATAAATAATAGAGGGTCCTCGGTGGCCGAGTGGTCTTGGTAGTTCGTCATTACTACTGATGATCACTAGCCTGTCAACACTGGGGTTGTCAGTTTGAATCCCACCTGTGGCAGGGTGTGTTCGATTCCAATCTAAATTGACAAGGATTGCCAATTTTCCTGCCGAAGATCAGTAGTTCTCTGCCGGTCCTCCGTCTTCCTCCACCAATAAAAACTTGCCGCCGCAAAATAGCCAAATGTGCTGAAAACGGCATAAAACCCCAACTAAACAAACAAACAAACATAAATAATAGAGGACAATTCTATGTTCAGGTGGACGGGGCATCTGTGTTGTACAAATTTTCTAGCTTATTTGACATTTTTCTTTTGATTGCATTCATGTATCTGTCCAGCAGTGCTTTTTTAACTTTATAGATTTTTCAAGTCTTTTGTTTTTTCTTCTACAGGAGGAGTTTCAGGATGTTGTGCCCAAAACTGCTCACAGGAACAAGCTGGTAAGTGTAGTAAGATCAAGATTGAGAAACTTCATATTGATTATGTTTTTAAAAGAAAGCTTTCAGATTGTTAGTTGAATAGAGTTGTTGGTTTGACTTTTTCTGTCTTATTGTCGAGGACAGATTAAAAAATTCTGTGGAAGCATGTAGTCACCACTTTGTGTATCCATCCGTTCATCCAAAATAAATGGTTTGCTGATGATAATTTTATGCATTTTGATACATCTTGTAACAGGCCATATTTGATTATCACTTTCATGGTTGAAACCGTTCAGCAGTAAATGTGCACTTCAAATAATACAGGGTGTCAAGTGGTCCTGTATTCCTATATTTTTCCTATATTTCCAGGCAGTTCCTATATCTCCTATATTTCACTGAAAATTCCTATATTTTCACCCTTTTTCCTATATTTTGAAAAAAAGTTGGAAAAAAATTTATTATAAGAAAAAGTATTAATAGTGGAATGAATCACATTATATTAGTGGAACGATTCACATTATATTAGTGGAATGATTCACATTATGTATGTAGGCTGTCGTGGGTTTTAGTGCTTATACTTATTGATTATAATATTAAGCTAACCTTATGCAGCAAAATTATTTGTTGCTTTTATTAATGTAGGATTTTTTATGTAATTTATTAATATTTTGCATTTAAATGAATCTCTCACAGAACACAGGTTACTTGACTGCAGAGCATTTTTGCATTATGTTTTTAAATACAGAACTTTTTAATAACATTATTAAATGTTTTCCAGTTGTTGTTTTGTATTTCAACTGACCCTGACTGAGCACTGCTGATGATTATTTGTTATATGAAATATGCATGAACCATGCATCCAAATTGTAATCTTAAGATTGTTTCTAAGTAGGGTCAAAATGTAAATGAAATCTTAAATAGTAAACTACAGTATACACAGATTTATTTTCTCCCTTTTTAGCTCACCTGGCCAAAGGCCATGTGAGCTTTTACCATCACTTGGCATCCGTCGTCCGTCGTCTGTCCGTCGTCCATAAACTTTCACATATTGATCATCTCCTCTAAAACCAATGGAGCAAATTTAACCAAACTTTACAGGAATGATGTATGCAAGGTCCTTTACTTGGATTGCCAAAATTTTTCCGATCCGCCAAAAAACATGGCTGCCAGAGCAGGACAAAGTTTAACATTGGACCCTATTGGAAAACAGGTTAAAGTTTATCTCCTCGGAAGCTACTTGAGCAAATTTAACCAACTTTACAGGAATGATGTATGAAAGGTCCTTTACTAAGATTGCCGAAATTTTTCCGATCCGCTGTAAAACATGGCTGCCAGTACAGGACATAGTTTAACATTGGACCCTATGGGAAAACATGTTAAAGTTCATCTTTCTGAAACTACTTGAGCAAATTTAACCAAACTTTACAGGAATGATGTATGGAAGGTCCTTTACTAAGACTGCCGAAATTTTTCCGATCCGTCAAAAAACATGGCTGCCAGAGCAACACATAGTTTAACATTGGACCTTATTGGAAAACATGTTAAAGTTCATCTCCTCTGAAACTACTTGAGCAAATTTAACCAAACTGTTCTGGAATGATGTATGGAAGGTCCTTTAGAGGTATTGCTCGTTTTGTTCGAATGCGACTAACATCATGGCTGACAGCAAGAACATAGTTTAACATACATGCCTATGGAAAAAAACATATTTTGATCATCTCCTCTAAAACGATAATAGCAAATTGAATAAAACTGTACTGGAATGATGTATGGAAGGTCCTTTACAAAGTTGGCTCATTATGTTCAAATCTGAGAAAAACATGGCCACCAGAGGGGGGTTAGTTTTAACTTTGGACCCTATGAGAAAAATTTATTTTGATCATCTGCTCTGAAACTTTTGAAGCAAATTCAACCAAAGAATTAATGGAAGTTTGTAGAAGCAGTTGTCAGGTGAGTGATACAGGCTCAGCCCACTGAGCCTCTAGTTTACCTTGAAATTACTAAAAATAGTCTAACAATATTGGCATGAGTGCTCTGCAGTTGAGACTGATGGGAGGTACAATATAGTTTAATTGGATTCATTGTTTCAGATTGATTTGAATTATTGAACAAGTTTAAAATGCCAAAATCAAAGACTAAGTTTCAGCAAAAGTGGTTTCATTTACAATTTAGATTTTAACATTTAGTTTAGAACATTTTTTATTATAAAAATTGTGTTATTAACTTTTATTTTAAGTAAAAAGGAGGTGGAGGCCATAAATTAAGAGTAAAATTTGGTAACAATTGTCCTAAATTTACCCTATATTTTCAACTTTAAAAATCCTATTTTCCTATATAGTTTTGGTCCAAAATGGCTTGACACCCTGATAATAGAGCAATCAGAGAAATTCCGTTTTATGCAACATAATTTACTTCTTTGTACTTTCAAATGATTATATTGCCAACTGAATTTATGTCATCTTTGATTTTCACTATCATGGCCGAAAGACAATAAGACTTTGTTCATCATGAATGATTATAGAGGATTAATGATATGATGCAAAGTAATTATATTCTAATACTTCACGATAAACAATAATTGGTAATTTTTAATGCAATGTAGAATCTTTGATTTTAAACCATATATGAACAACATAAAGTTATGTTTATGTAAAGAGTATTGAATATAAAGGTATAATGTAACAAACATTTATGTCTCTTTTCTTGATATATTTTTCAAGATGATTTTTTTAATAGTTAATTCTCTCCTTAAAGCTCCTAAATGTGTTAGCAATTTCTGTTGGATGATTCATGAAGAAACAAAAGAGGAGAATACTAATAAAAAATAATAAAAATATGTTGTTATATAGGAAAATATACATAATATATGTTTAATGTTAGAAAAATATTTGTCTTCTTCAAACTTTTTGAATGGGAATCCGATTTGAATCGCATGACAATATCGAGACAAAACTAACAAAAACACTTATGACATCTCGATTTGTTGTGCAGTTGTCCACAGCAAGCATCCGTTCACACCACACGAACACTTTAAATGACTCACATCTGAAAAAAAAAGTCACTTGCTATTTTTTAAAAGGTAGAACATGTGAAAACAGATGTGATAATCCATATAACAGTAGTGTGACTTGTCAGTGTAATAGTGATTGTGTACAGAATGATAACTGTTGTCCAGATTACCAGTGGAAGTGTGTAGATTGTAAGTATATTTTATTGCATTTTTAAAAAAACTTTAGAAATACAAATTTCTGTAGTCATATTATTTGGTTCTGTGGTATTTTTACCGTGCAGAAACTGGAAAGGGGGAGGGGTACAGTAAAATTACCCTTGATTGTTTTCTTAGATATCAAGTCAACAAGTGATGAAAAAAATGCCATTAAACATCCAAAGTTTCAGCAAAATTTATTAGTATAATCATTTAATACAGTACACTTAATATAGAAAATGATTTAATTGCTTTGTTGAAATTCCTTACACTGGCAGGTGTGTGTGTATTATCAGATCTGTGAAAATGTTTCACATATTACCGGATGATGTAGATGCTGACAATGTACATGTTACAACATTAATGAGTTTTATTATGTATTGAGTCTTTAAATGAACACATGTATCATATCATTATTTGTCCTTTAATCTATTCTTCTGTGTTTGTTATCAAGGTATTCGATCACTTGAAGGAAAAATTAGAATTATTAAGTATTTTTTTAAAGGAGATTTCTTCTTTTTTAGTCACAATCAGCTGTGAAACTACAAATTGCAGTCGCCATGGGCAGTGTAGTTATAAAAATCATAAAAGATTTTGTACATGTGAGACAGGTAGGACAACAGTACATAGTCAATTCAGAACAATTGTGCTAAATTTTTAGTTTGCCTGGCTTTTGCCATCAATTGTCTTAAACTTTCTGAGCCAGTTGGGACCAGCCTTTTGTGGAATGGTCCTTGGGTGGTCCCCTTCAAAAATTGTGTCAAGCATCCCCAACTTCCTACCAACATTGTTACTTAAAATATAAAATAGTAAAAAGGAGGTATGAATTTAGTTTCGAAAATTTATTTAAAAATGTTCTTGTCTGAAACCGCTGAAATTGGAATTTACACAATGCATATAAAAAATTTATCTTTTTGTGATACAAGTGAGCAACCAGCAAAGTGGTGAAACAATTTCATAGTCTAACATTCTTCAGACTTCTGCCCTTTTTAGGTGCTTTGGAATGTCAGCTTATTCCAAATATAAAACAATGAATTTCCTTTTCAGAATCTGCATGTTTCAGTGGTTTACACCTTAAGGTTTATTTTCTATCAAGAAAACCTTTTACACTTCATTTTTGCTTGTCAAAAAAATAAGGAACAAGTGCTTTGGACTTTGAAAATCAGTTATACAGACTTTTTTAGCTCACCTGTGAGCTATTGTCATCACTTGGCGTTTGGTGTCTGTCATCATCGGCATAAACTTTCCTTTAAAGATCTACTTGTCTGAAACCACTTGGCCAATTAGAACAAAACTTGGCAGCAATGGTTCCTAGGTGGTCATCTTTAAGAAATATATCCGATGATGGCCGCCAGAACCGAACTTAGTTTAACATAGGATCCTATGGGAAATTTACTTAAAGATCTTCTTGTCTGAAACCACTTGGCCAATTGGAACAAAACTTGGCATCTATGGTCCTTAGTTGGTCCTCTTTTAGAATTATATCTGATGACCCTGATCCTTTTGAGATGGCTGCCAGACCGGAACTTAGTTTAACATAGGACCTAAAGGGAAAGTTGACTGAATGATCTTCTGGTTTGAAACCACTCTGCTGAGTCAGCCAATTGGAATTTGACAGCAATGTTCCAGGCTGCCAGTCAAGATGGACATAGTTCAGGTGAGCGATACAGGCTACTTGTAGCCTCTAAATTCTAAAGTTAACGCTTTCAAGTATTGAGCTGATTTTTGGGATGAGTTACAGATCAAGTTTACGTTCATTCCGCTCCTCTGATTTTTGCCGAAATTAGGGCCCTTCCACATTAGATTTCCACTTCTAAAAATGGGCTTCAAACTCTTTTTCGGGTGGGGCCATTTGTGTCGTTCCGACACATTTTTTTATAACCTCACCAACAAAGTTGCGAGTGGATATAAATAATGCTAGCATCCTTCCGTCATTCTGTCCTTCTGTCCATAACCCCCTTGTAAAAACTCTAGACTCAACATCTTTCAAGGAATTTTTACCAAACTTGGCACATACTTAGTCCTTATGAATATCTAGAATCATTGATTTTCAAGGTCCATGGTCAAGGTCACAGTGGAACGTAAATTCTTTACACTCGTCCATAACACCCTTGTGCACACTATAGACTCAACATCTTTCAAGGAATTTTATAACACCCTTGTGAACGCTCTCGACTCAACATCTTTCAAGGAATTTTGACCACACTTAGTCCTTATAAATTTCTACAACCCTATTGATTTTCAAGGTCACAGTGGAAATTCTTTGCACCCATCCATAACACCCTTGTGAACACTCTAGACTCAACATCCTAAGAGGGATTTTGACCAACCTTGGCACATACTTAGTCCTTATGAATATTTAGAATCCTATTAATTTCCATAAATCCTATTGATTTTCATGGTCACAGTGGAACGTATAAATTTTTTACACCCCGTCTGTAACATCCTTGTGAACAATCTACACTCTACATCCGTAAAGGGATTTTGATTAAACTTGGCACATACTTAGTCCTTATGAATATCTAGAACCCTATTGATTTTCAAGGTTATAGGTTGAAGGTCAAGGTCACAGTGGAACCTGTAAGTTTTTTACATCCTTGTACACACTCCATACGCAATACCCTTCAATGGATTTTGACCAAACTTGGTAGATACTTAAATCCAACTACATACCACTTAATCCTTAAGAAAATCTGTAGCACTATTCATTTTCAAGGTTAAAGATCAAGGTCACAGGGTAATGATTGTTCGTAACATCCTTGTGAACACTTAAGAATCAATAGCCTTCAATGGATTTTTACCCAACTGTATACAAAGTTTAAATATATCAAGATCTACAAGCCTAAAGATTTTGATGGGATGGTCATGAGTTCAGTGTTGAGAAGGTGAAATTATAATGCTACTGCCTATCTTTCCATAATATATCTTTTCAACATTCTAGGGTCACTATTTCCTCAGATGCATTTAAGCCATGATTTTGAAAAACTGAGGATAATACATATCAGGATCTATATTGTTTTTCCAGGTCGAAAATCAAATGAAGAGAATATATTTATATATGCATGAATTTCAGTGTCAAATGTTTTCACAGCGAGGGGATGCCACTCTTCATGTTGCCCTTGTTTTTTTTTGATCGGATTAATTTTCAGGGTTTGCCTTACCAAAACATGGAACTTTGCCATTTTTAATTAGCCTCAATGAAGTTAACTTAGGTTAAGTTTTACGTCCGAGTTCAGTTCTCTGATACCAAGGGACATACAATCATATAACTAGGTGTCAGGGTGCATTTCTGGGAGTAAAACAACCTCCCACCAGAATTAGGTCACTCTGACCTACTTACTGCGTGTCATTGACCTAGGTAAAGTTTTACGTCCGAGTTCACTTTTGTAGCTCACCTGGCCAATGCCATGTGAGCTTTTGTCATCACTTGGCATCCATCATCTGTCCGAATGTAAACTTTTACATTTTCATCTTCTCCTCTGAAACCCCTGAGCCTATTGAAATGAAACTTGGCCTGTAGCTTCTATGGAAGGTCCTTTACAAACTTTGCATAAATCATCCGGGTCCGTGAAACAAAATTTTCCATAATCATTAACATGTTCTGATTTGTCAAAATTTATTATTCTCCTGCTCTGAAATTGTAAAGCAAAATTAACTGATTTTTGGTATGGAGCATCTATGGAAGGTCCTTTACAAAGTTTGTATAACTCATCCTGGTCCATGGAACAAAATGGCTGCCAAGAGCATTTACATGTGCTGATTGGTCGAAATTTAAAACTTCTCCTCTGAAACCGTAAAGCCAGTTGAACTGATTTTTGATATGGAGCATCTATGGAAGGTCCTTTACAAAGTTTGCATAAATCATCCCGGTCCATGAAACAAAATGGCAGTCATGAGCATTTACATTTTCTGATTGGTCGAAATTTAAAACTTCTTCTCCTCTGAAACCGTAAAGCCAGGGAGTAACACAGTCTCCCACCAAAATAAGGTCACTTTGACCTACTTATCATGCTTCATTGACTTAGATTAAGTTTTACGTCCGAGTTCAGTTCTCCAATACCAAACGATCTACAATCATATTACTTGGTGTGAGGACCAATCTCTGGGAGTAACACAGCCTCCTACTAAAATTAGGTCATTCTGACCTACTAATCGAATTTCATTGACTTAGTTTAAGTTTTATGTCCGAGTTAAGTTCTTTGATACCAAGCAACCTACAATCATATTACTTGGTATGAGGATGCATCTCAATGAGCAAGTCAGACTTCCACTAAATAAGATCACTCTGACCTACTCATTGTGCTTCATTGACTTAGGTTAAGTTTTACGTCCTAGTTCAGTTCCCCGATACCAAGTGGTCTACAGTCATTACTGTGTCAAGAGTGCATCACGCCTCCCACTAAAATTAATTCACTCTGACCTACTTATTGCACTTCATTGACTTAATAGGTTAAGTTTAACGTCCGAGTTCAGTTCTCTGATACCAAGCGACCGACAATCATATTACTTGCTGTAAGGGTGCATATCTGGGAGCTAGACAGTCACACACCAAAAATAGTGGGGGAATGAGGCGATTTTTGTAATCGTAGATTTCTGGTTACACATTGGGAAGTTTGTGAATCTCCCACAGTTCAGACTGGAATAAAATGAAACATCAAAGAATTGATGCATACCAGGTGTAGTTGTGCACTATATAATTTTTTGGGGTGTCAAATTGATTTTTGGGCTTTTCCATTCCAAAGTTTAACATGGACTTTTATATGTGGGGAAGTTTGTGCAAGACACAAAGGTTTTCATGATTGGATTGATTTTTGGGGTTTCCTAAACTAGAACATGTACTTTCCCATTACCATATGCCTCTCTCCCATTTGATGACAGAATGAAAGGGGCGAGACGAAAACAAACTATAATCTGTTTTGATTTTGTTGGTCCAGAAATGAAAAATTTAAGGAAAACAGCAGCAAAAAAAAAAAAAAACGTTTTCTTGACAGAAAATTAATTTAAATTTTAAAAACTTTGGCAAATATTGTTTGAAAAAATTACAAAGTTTTATATATGCAATGATGTCACCTCCCATGAGACTTGTCCTGTTTGAGGCCTTTGAACCTTTTAAAGGGAAAAGTTTTGACTACAGTTATTTTTTTTTTCTATATAGGTTATAAAGGAGTTAATTGTGAGATAGAACTGGATCCTTGTGATTCCAGTCCATGTTGGAATGGTGGTACATGTATAAAGACATCATTTGATCAATACAACTGCACATGTCCTTTTGGTAAGTACGGATACTTGTTATTTTCTGATTTTTATGCCCCATCCACGAATGGAATCTGGTCATATAGATTACCCTTGTGAGTCCATCTGGTATGGTTAACTTTTGATGTTAAGATGCATTTCTGAGAAACCCATTGAGATACATGAATGATTTTATATCCCCTTATAACACTAAACACAGTTCAAATACATTTTGGTCACTAAATTGACCTACATTTAAAGCATGACTGACTCTTATAAAGTTTTGTATTTAATTACATATCCTAGGACTCCATAAAGTTATATCTATGATGCTGCATCACATGCTTGAGTGACTTGGTTTAGATTTTGCTTTTAGGTCTGTTTCTCAGAAACCTATTTATATATTTATCAATGATATTACACTGCATCATTCATCTTATATGATACAACAGAAATCGGCAAGGTTTGAGTCACCATGACCTACATTTTATTCTTAAGTGACTTTTGTTAGATTTTTGCATTTAGGTGTATTTTAAAGTGCTCATGGTAATACATTTGCTTTTAGATGTATTAGTAGTGTTGAGAACCAGCTTGAAAATAATAATTGATTGATCAGAATAATCAGATGCTGCATCTGATTTGATTATTGATTATAATCAGACTGATTTCATTCAGTTCACAAATATATTTACTTGTTCTTTTCTCGGCATAAATCGTTGTAATCCCCACAATAACCATAATTATGTGCTAATTGTATTGTCTTTATCATCTGCAGATGCTTATTTGAAGTTTATCTAATCTGCTATACAGACAGTATTTATGTATTGGATATACGCCTGAGGGCATTAGCTAAACAGGGGTATATCCTATTTACATAATGATACTATAAAATGTGCATATGATAGGTTTTAATAATTTAGAAGGGGGGTCTTTCAGAAATTGCACCTAGTGCAAAGGTAAACTATGATAAATGCAGGATATCTGGTTAAATTTTATGGCATCATGATGTAAATGTTTATATAGCAGTTTATATACATGTATAACAGTGGACACTTGCTCTATCAGCCCACCGGGTCCAGACAGTGACTCAATTTTTGGTGGAGTCCAAGTTACTCATTTTGTCATCTTTCATTTTTTATACGCCCGTCGTAGATGGGGCGTATTATGGTATACCAATGTCCATCCGTCCATCCACACTTCGTACTGTAAATTTGCTTCAATAAATCTCATGAAATTTTAACACAATATTAGGATTGATGGAAGAAAGCTCCCTTTCGATTTTAAAATTTTCAATTGTGTCATTCTAGAGTTACAGGACTTAGATTGTCCAAATATTAGCAATTTTTCACATGTCGCGGATGAACTCAAGTATGCCCTGACTGATTTTCTTCAAACTTAACAAATTATTACAAATGATGGTCTGAGGGTCTGTATACTTTTTGACGATTTTCACTTTTGTCGTTCCAGAATTATGGGACTGAGATTGTCCAAATATAAACAATCTTATATAACTATTTTCCTGCTTACACAAAGATGATATTTAGTTTGTTGTTACAGTGTTATAATTAAGATATGTTAAGCCATTGAGAAAGTAACATGACATGACACTTAATTTGCTAAAAAAAAAATCTATATTTTCCTTCGAGCGTATCATGCACATAAGGCGCAACAGTGTATTATCTGTTCATTTTATTGGTAATATCAAGTTATCATCAATAATAACAATGCTGTTATAACATGATGAGTTTTTGTGCATGTTTGTTTTGTATTTTTTGCAACATATTTTTGCTAGAGAAGAAGACCTTGGGTTTGATCCTATTGTGAGCAATAAAATAATTATTAACTAAAATTTGTATTGTGGTGTCTCCTTTCTATTAGTTGTAAAAATCAATGGATCAAAAAGGAAAATGGGTCTGATGTGGTATGGCCATTTTGGTTAAATAAAATGGGAAAGTAAACTTGCAAGGTTAGTTGCCCTCGACTGGATTGTTGGAATACGAATTACCACAAGCGATGAATAGCCTCGGTCATGTCTAAGGTCAGTTTGTTACATGTACCATTCACGGTTTTTAAGAGGCTGTAATATTTCCAAACAGTGCTTTTTAGCTCACCTGGCCTAAAAGGCCATGTGATCTATTCTAATCACTTTGCGTCCGTCGTCGTCAACTTTTCACATTTTTATCAACTCCTCTGAATGGTCCTTGGATGGTCCCCTTTAAAAATTGTGTTCGGTTTTCCTGGGCGCCGTCCAATATGGCCGCCATGGTCGGACATAGTTTAACCTTGGACCCTATGGGAATTTTAACATTTTCGTTATCTTCTCCGAGACCATTAGGCCAATTTGAACCAAACTTTGGTGGAATGCACCTTGGGTGGCCCCTTTTAAAATATGTGTTCGGTTTCCCCGAATGCCATCCAACATGGCCGCCATGGCTGGATTTAGTTTAACATTGAGCCTATGGGAATTTTACTTTTTCGTCAACTCCCCTGAAACCACTCAGCAAATTTGAACCAAACTTTGGTGGAATGGTCCTTGGGTGGCCCTTTTCCAAACTTATGTCTGGCATCCCTGACTTCCAACCAACATGGCTGCTGTTACTGAAAATAGAAAAAGGGGGGGGATGAATTTCCAAAATCTTCTTCTATGAAACTACAAGGCCAGTTGCAACCAAACTTGGCAGTAGTAGTCCTTAGGAGGTTCTCTTTTAGAAGGGTGTCCGATGACCCGGACTGTTAACCAAGATGGCAGCCACAGCCAAACTTAGTTAGACATAGGGCCCTGTGGGAAAATTCATTGAAAAATCTTTTTATCTGAAACCACTTTACCAATTGAAACCAGACTTTGCAGCAATGGTCCTTAGAGTGCACACAACGGTTTTTCTTAGAACTTTTCATGACGTCATAAATTGAAAGGACATACTCAAAAGATTGATAGCTGGACAATTGGCTGTATCATATACCCATAGACAACCATATATCAAATAAAACATATTTCTTCAAGCTTTCACTGTATATAAGAATTTTAAGGAATTCCTTTCCAAATTCTTACCATTACAGAAAGATAACTGACAAAAAATAGGCCTCCCCCCTTCAAATATTTCAAAAACAGACCAACCTCAGAGCATCCTAGCAAAGATTCGTGCGCAATTTAGAGAACTGAGTGTATGTGTTTTCCAAAGTACACATTCAACTGGTTTCAGCACATGTAGTTTTAGGGTACATTCGCCGCCTTTTAAAATTGCTACATGAAGTGGTATAAAAATGTTGTGTTTTCACCTACACTATTTTTGGATGTTTTCAGAGTAGTCTCCCATTAATAAAACTTTTCTGAAAATAATTACTTTTTTACATTTCATGCATTTTTTTAAACTTAAAATAAAGCCAAGACTCTAATTTAAATAATGAAACCAAAAAACAATCAGAAATCAATATCTAGAACTTATAAATAGAGGGAATTCCATACCTATGACATCATATATTTAGGGGAAAATCACTGGAATTTTATACGAAACTGTTGTTTGCATTCTTAAGGCATTCTTGATACCCTTATTTTCAAAATAACAATAAATTTTCTCAATCTACAGACAATTACGAATAAAACGATACCTCGTTTGTCTATTTCTGAGATGTGAATCAAATGTATTGAACAAATATTCAAAGGAGGGGGTTTTGATACCCTGTGGCATAACTCACAGACAATGACATAAAATGTAAATTTGACATATTTTGATGTAATATGAGCATATTTCTCTCTTATGAACTGTTTTATGCTTGTATACTTAAAGATTTGATTAATTTTAAGAAAATACATGAAAAAAACTAAATTTTATTGTATAAAAAAAGGTTCAAATGAAAAAAAATAAGAATGCCAACCATTCCTTGAATTGAATAACAGTGTAATTATGGAATAGTTTATTGACACCAATTTTTACCAGTGAAATGGAAATAAAGTTTATTTTTTCTTTTTTTTTCTTTCATTTTTTTCCCAATATTTATGCGAGAAAAAAATCTGCATATATTAAGTGCAATGAATCATCTAAAACTATAACCGGCTTCAAAAACTGCGAATAAATAATATGACGTCTTTACACTTGACATCAAATTATTATTGTAGATCTGTTATTTTTGGTTGCTAAGGCCAGATGGGACATAATAATGCATTAAATACCACGCTTGGTACATGAAATTCTTTCTATCTGTCTAATGTTGCATAACAATACAATACATGAGCTTTATAACCAAAATACTGTTGAAATATGAGCCTTATCAAAGCCTTTAAGAGTGCACACAACAGTTTTTCTTAGAACTTTTCATGACGTCATAAATTGAAGGGACATACTCAAAAGATTGATAGCTGGACAATTGGCTGTATCATATACCCATAGACAACCATATATCAAATAAAACATATTTCTTCAAGCTTTCACTGTATATAAGTATTTTTAAGGAATTCCTTTCCAAATTCTTACCATTACAGAAAGATAACTGACAAAAAATAGGCCTCCCCCCTTCAAATATTTCAAAAACAGACCAACCTCAGAGCATCCTAGCAAAGATTCGTGCACAATTTAGAGAACTGAGTATATGTGTTTTCCAAAGTACATATTCAACTGGTTTCAGCACATGTAGTTTCAGGGTACATTCGCCGCCTTTTAAAATTGCTACATGAAGTGGTATAAAAATGTTGTGTTTTCACCTACACTATTTTTGGATGTTTTCAGAGTAGTCTCCCATTAATAAAACTTTTCTGAAAATAATTACTTTTTTACATGCATGCATTTTTTTAAACTTAAAATAAAGCCAAGACTCTAATTTAAATAATGAAACCAAAAAACAATCAGAAATCAATATCTAGAACTTATAAATAGAGGGAATTCCATACCTATGACATCATATATTTAGGGGAAAATCACTGGAATTTTATACGAAACTGTTGTTTGCATTCTTATATGGTCCTCTTTCAGAATTGTGTCCCATGACCTGGACTGTCAACCGAGATGGCTGCCACAACCGAACTTAGTTTAACATAAGGCCCCATGGGAAAATTCATTGAAAAATCTTCTTGTCTGAAACCACTTGACCAGTTGGAACCAGACTTTGCAGCAATGGTCCTTAGGACGTCCTATTTCAGAATTGTCTGATTTCGTGGACTGTGAACCAAGATGGCCGACAGAGGCAAACTTAGTTTAACATAGAACCCTATGGGAAATACACTCAAAAATCTTCTGGTCTGAAACCACTCAGCCAATTAGAACTAGACTTGGTAGCAATGGTCCTTAGATGTTTCTCTTTTAGAAATGTGTCCATTGACCTAGACTGTCAACCATCTTGGCTGCCACAGCCGAACTTAATTGAACATAGAACCCTATAGAAAAACCAGCCAAATCTTTAGTCCTGCTCAAGATGAAAAGTTCAGTGCAGGTGAGCGATACAGGCTCTTTAGAGCCTCTAGTCTTAGTTCAAAGACGGTCAAAAGTTTTGAGTTCAGCCTCCATGATGACAAGTGATTGACCTTCGGGCTTTTGCCAGTCTTGGTCATTTATGCGCTTGATAGTATGTACAAAAATCTTTGTTTCCAAACGTTTTAGAGATATTATGTGTAAATATGTACCGGCCTCAGCGAAAATTTATGTTTCGATCAGAATTTTAGAAGATCGATTTTCCAAACTGAAAATTGATTGTTGTTATAAATAAAATAATCAACTGATTTTCGATTAAAATTGATCATCGGAACATCACTATGTAGTATTGAAGAATTTTTGGAATTAATGATATTTCACAACTACAGTCGTCTTATAAAGTACATGTACAACACAATTATGCAAATTTGAGTCACCATAACATATATTTTATGCTTGAGGATTTTGGTTAAATTTTATATTGTTTTATTGTCCAACATCTTTACTATATTTGGTGTTTGTTTTCATGACGATTGAAGGATTATTATTTTTTCAGCTGTGTACAGTACAGATTTTGTTCTCCAGTTCAATAATATACAGAGACCTTTTAATGATTTATACTCTGAAATAACAGGCGAATACTTTAACAACTAATCATGCAAATGAGAAATCCTGTAATGTACTCAGAGCAAGGATCCAGAACTCCTTCTATTTTCCGGACATGACCAGAGATATGTTTATTTTTCCGGTCATAAAAAGGGTCAAACGGATGTCCAAAATTTCTATTTTTTAATAAAAAGATGTACTGAAAAGTCGCGACACCAAAATTTTGAAGTTCGGGAGAACGGTTACCTCATTCAGGTCATTTCCTTTCTATAGTTAACCGATCTTTTCAAACTGTTTTTACAGCATTTACTATTGTCAATACTGTAATTTACAGAGGTATCTGTGTTTTTATGATGCTTAATTATAATTAATGTACACCTGTCAACAATTTCCAAAAGTTCAATCGAGGTCATTCACCAGTGACGATCAATCAGGTGTTTTTCACCCCTTTCTACTTTGAAATTAAAAAAAATCCATTGCATGGTATATATCGGACGACCTAACAGTTCACAATCACAAACTTGAGAAGATAAAATGCCTTGGTAGTTTTAACTCGGCAAAACTTATAGATTTCCACATTGTTGCCATTTTCTGCACGTATAGTTTATAGAAAATATTCATTGAGCATGCGCGAATCGTTGTAGTTAAATATGAAAAAGTAATAAAAATTTCAACTTTCGGGAAGACTTTCATATACTAATTTCAAAGTTTTTTAACTTGAATTTATTTTATTCATTTATTTAAGGTATTACCCAAAACATTTATAAATTGTGCATAACAACATTTGTATGAAATAAGGTCTTGTGTTGACATTGATAAAATGAGTGTAAACTGACAATTCATTTCTATCCAAAAAAAAATGTCCGGCAGAGGCTGATGAAATTTGCGGATCCCTGTTGTAGAGATATATTTACCAAATCATAGCAGAAAGGAGCCATGCTGAAGCAAATTACAAAATGTGATGCTCTGTAATGACATTTATATGACATTTATGTCCCCAATCATATCACTAGATGTAAATATATTGAGAAGAACATGCAGGCATCCACCCTATTTCTGCACACTTTGCCATTTGAAACATAATTTCCTAGTACGGAAATGTTTATAAAAATAAAGCTTTGCACATGTGTTAGGCAGATTGTCTGGAGAGGCACCGGACATTTGGTTTTGAAATTATAACAATGTTTGTCTGACCAACGGAGAATCTGTCCGATATGTCCTTCAGTTTGACAATATTTCATGAAAATTGAAGATTTTATGTAAAGACAGCCAAAAAATACATAATTTTACTTGAATCTTCATTCTAGGAAATCAGGTCCTTGAATTTTCTGTAAAAATGATATGTTATTGCTGTCAGCCTTTCTGTTTTATTAATACTTAATTAATGAAGGATTAAAAGCTTCATTTTTGCAGTGGAAATCATTTAACTACATGTCCTGTGTCTAAAAACACTGAAAATAAACATTGCATAGTGTGATGCTGTCATGAAGTTATGATTATTTAGCTGATTAATGTGCTTTTAAAATTCAAAATGAATCCGGTGACCCCTAATAAATCTTATATCAGTTAAAACTTTAAAGAAAATTTCAGTGGCAAATAAACATTATTTCTTAAAAAATTATAGGGAGAGGATTTTGAGCAGTCATTATTTAAAAGTCTCGAGATGTGAATTTTTGTAGCAATATTGATGTGCATTCTCTGTATTTACAAATCTGACATTGCCCATTTAGGTACCTCCTATAGTAAGCAAGAAAATGAAAATTGGGGGAGGGGGACAGTTTTATTATTTAATTTCTGTCTGCTGGAAATTAGGTTTCTATTCACATAATTGTGCATTTTCCCTATGAATTAAGAGATTTTACTTGATGAAAACTATATTTCAGATACTTCTTGTCGTATGGTCCCTCAGAATAGTACATCTGGAAAAGATGGAGACTATGATTTGGATGACACAGCACCTCAACCAAATCTTGAAGCTTGTGAAAATTATTGTTTAAACAGTGATAGATGTGAAAGTGTTCACTATACAAATTCATATTGCTTTGTGTTTAATAAGGCCACAACAGTGCAGGACAAGGATAATTCAGTTTATTCAAAAAAGGAATGTGATAATACACAGTGTAAGTTATTTTATGAAGTGAGTATTACAGTTGAACCTATTTAAAACAGCCAACATTGGGACTGAGGAATTGGTTCTGGTCCAATACCAATCTGATATTACCATGTAGAAATATGTCCTGGTTGCACACAGTGCAACTCTGGCTTAAAATATATGGTGAATGGCAGGCAAGTGGTCGGGCTTCGAGTAGGGAAAAAAGTATACCTATTTTGTGTGATCAACTCCTCCTACAGCCTTCGTTTAACCCAGATCTTTGAAACTTTGCAGAATGTTTACAGACACATTGAGGAAGTAACATGATGCCATTTGAAGATAGGTTTCTATATTTTTAGCTCGCCAAGCTTATGTCATCACTATGTGTCTGTCGTCCATAAAGTTTTCACATTTTGATCTTCTTCTCTGAAACTACCTGGCAGATTGTAACCAAACTTTTTAGTAATGATGTATTGATTCCAGTTTGATGAGCAATATTAGAGGCCATCTTTGATTTTTATTGGCTAATTTTCAAAAATTTTCTCCTCTGAAACTACATTATGAAATGTTTTGAAACTTTGCAGGATTGATGACAACAATACCCTGTACAAATGATCCACTTTTATTGAGATTCATCTGCTCAACCGACGGCTCCGGCTGTTTAAAGTTTCCATAGAAACCATATGGGAAAAGTCTTTTTTGTCATTTACTCAGGAACTTATAGGCAGATTGTGAACAAAGTTAGCAGAAATGATGTATTGAAGGACCTCTAAAAGTTCAACCTTTGGTTCCGGATGGATGAACAACATGGCCGCCAGAGGCCATTTTGACCTTTATTGGCCAATTTTCAAAAATCATTTTCTCTGAAACTAAATTATGAAATGTTTTGAAACTTTACAGGATTGATGACAACAAAACCCTCTACAAACAGTCCACTTCTGGTTGAGATTCATCTGCTCAACCGACGGCTGCAGCTGTTCAAAGTTTCCATTGAAACCATATAGGAAAGGACTTTATGTCATTTGCTCAGGAACTAATGGTCAGATTATAACCAATGTTGACAGGAATGATGTAAGGAAGGACCTCTACCAACTTCCAACCTTTGGTTCCGGTTGAATGAACAACATGGCTGCCAGAGGCCATCTTTGATTTTGATTGACCAATTTTCAAAAATCTTCTCTGAAAATATATAATGAAATGTTTTGAAACTTTGCAGGATTGATGACAACAGTACCCTCTACAAACTATTCACTTTTGGTTAAGATTCATCTGTTCAACTGACAGCTGTGGCTGTTCAAACTTTCCATTGAAACCATATGGGAAAGGACTTTTATGTCAGTTACTCTGGAACTAATTGGCAGATTGTAACCAGTGTTGACAGAAATGATGTATGGAAGGACCTCCACCAACTTTCAACCCTTGGTTCCAGTTGAATGAACAACATAGCCACCAGAGGCCATCTTTGATTTTCATTGGCCAATTTTCAAAAATCTCTGAAACTACATTATGTTTTGAAAGGATTAATGACAACAATAACCTCTACAAACTGTCCACTTTTGGTTGAGATTCATCTGCTCAGCTGAAGACTGTGGCTGATCAAATTTTCCATTGAAACCATATGGGAAAGGACTTTTGTCAGTTGCTCAGGAACTGATGGGCAGATTGTAACCAAAGTTGACAGGAATAATGAATGGAAGGACCTCTACCAACTTCAAACTTTTGGTTCTGGTTAAATGAACAATATGGCCGCACAAGACCATCTTTGATTTTTATTGGCCAATTTTCAAAAATCTTCTCCTCTACATTATAAAATTTTTGAAACTTTGCATATATCCTCTACAAACGACCCACTTTTTTTTTTAGATTCATCCACTCAATATACAGCTGCAGCTGTTCAAAGTTTCAATTGAATCCATATGGGAACGGGTTTGTTTTATTACTTGCTCAGGAACTAATGGGAAGATTGTAACCGAAGTTTGCAGGAATGATTTATGGAAGGACTTCTACCAACTCTCCACCTTTGGTTGTGGTTGGATGAACAACATGGATTGCAGAGGCCAGATTTGATTTTGATTTTCCAATTTTAAAAAACTTCTCTGAAACTACATTATGAAATGTTTTGAAACTTTACAGGATTGATGACGACAGTACCCTCTACCCTCAGAGGTTCATCTGATAAACCGACGGCTGTGGCTGTTCAAATTTTACATTGAATCCATATGGGAAAAGACCTTTTTTGTCATTTGCTCAGGAACTTATGGGCAGACTGTAAAAAATTTGGCAGGAATCTCATATTGAAGGACAGATGCAAATGATCTACCTTTTTTAACTCAAAGGTCAAATATCAAGGTTACTTCAATATTTTGTGTTTCTTTAAAAGCCTTGTGGATACAAAAGAGCTTAAATTTTATAATGGCCTAATAAAAGCCAGGTGAGCAAAACAGGATGAAGTGAGCCTATAGTTCTTTATAATTTGGAAACCCTTCAGATCTCCACCCTATAACCATATATATTCTCACTCCTTATGAGAAGATGCATTCATGGATGTTAATTTTTCATGATTGCTTTCATTCAAAATTAGATATCTGGTTTTTGGAACTTCAGCTGATATAATAAGGTGGAAGGAAGACTTGTGTAATGTGGTATCATGATCATTAGTTTTGCAAGCTATATTTATATTTAGTAGGTACTGTCTGTTTTAAAACTTCATGTTATTGATGTATTGTAATTTAAGTGTCTTTCCTTAGAATGTCTTGGCTGTCTGATGCATTTAACTCAGTCCTGACATAAGATTCTTTAATAATGTTTTCAAGAAAAATTAAAGTGTTTAATGACAAAATTTTATAGCAAATGGTGATAAAGATTATTTTGAGATTTTTCTTAAATTTGGATTGTACTGGTAACAAATAACACTGAAGATTTTTAAAGAAATGTTTTTACAGATTTTAGAATAGTTTGCTTTATATTGGTTAAAATTTCACATTTAATAATATTTACAATATGTCAATTCTATTTTGAACTCATCTGTCCTAAAAGGACGTCAGCTTTTGCCATCACTTGGTGTGTCCGTCTGTAAACTTTTACATTTTCATCTTCTCCTCTGAAATCCTTGTACCTATTGAACTGAAACTTGGCCTGAAGCTTCGATGGAAGGTCCTTTACAAAGTTTGCATAAATCATCCCAGTCCGTGAAACAAAATGGCCACCATTAGCATTTACATGTTCTGATTGGTCCAAATTTAAAACTTCCTCCTCTGAAACAGTAAAGCCAAATGAACTGATTTTTGGTATGGAGCATCTATGGAAGGTCCTTTACAAAATTTTCATAAATCGTCCTGGTCGGTGATACAAAATGAGCATTTTCATGTTCTGATTGGTCCAAATCTAAAACTTCTTCTCCTCTGAAACAGTAAAGCCGAATGAACTGATTTTTGGTATGGAACATCTATGGGAGGTCCTTTACAAAGTTTGCATAAATCATCCTGGTCCGTGAAACAAAATGGCCACCATGACCATTTACATGTTCTGATTGGTCGAAATTTAAAAACTTCTTCTCTGAAACCGAACTGCCTCGGTGGTATCGTAGTAGCTTGCTCTCCCTGAGTACAGAAGGTCGCGGGTTCGATCCCCGGCCTGGTCAAACCAAAGACATTAAAATTGGTATTTGCTGCTTCTCCGCCAAGCACATGGCATCTAGGAGTAAGAGCAAAGACTGGTCGGTTCGGAGTCAGTATAATGTGTGCGAGTGAGGTGATATGTCTTCCTGCGGACAGTTACCTCGTGAGCTAGCACATTAAAAATCCGACTTAGCGTATCGGTCTAGTACAAAGCAGGGATCATACTCATTATCATATCAACATGTTCTCATCCTGATATGCACCTGGTTGCCACTGGAAGTTAAACATGTTAAACAATAATTCATCCATCCATCCTCTGAAACCGTAAAGCCAAATGAACTGATTTTTGGTATGGAGCATCTATGGAAGGTCCTTTGCAAAGTTTGCATAAATCATCTTGGTCCCTGAAACAAAATGGCCGCCATGAACATTTACATTTTCTGATTGGTCGAAATTTAAAACTTCTTCTCCTCTGAAACCGTAAAGCCAAATGAACTGATTTTTGGTGTGGAGCATCTATGTATGGTCCTTTACAAAGTTTGCATAAATCATCCTGGTCTGTGAAACAAAATGGCCACCATGACCATTTAAATGTTCTGATTGGTCGAAATTTAAAACTTCTTCTCCCTTGAAACCGTAAAGCCAAATGAACTGATTTTTGGTATGGAGCATCTATGGAAGGTCCTTTACAAAATTTGCATAAATCATCCCGGTCCATGAAACAAATGGCCACCATGAGCATTACATGTTCTGATTGGTTGAAATTTAAAACTTCTTCTCCTCTGAAACCGTAAAGCCAAATGAACTTAATTTTGATATGGAGCATCTATGAAAGATCCTTCACAAACTTTGCATAAATTAAATTATCATAGTATGTGAAACAAAATGGCCACCAGAAGCCTTTATATGTTCTCATTGGTCAAATTCTTCTCCTCTGAAACCGTTTGGCCAAATGAACTGATTTTTGGTATGGAGCATCTATGGAAGGTCCTTTACAATATTTTCATAAATCGTCCTGGTCGGTGATACAAAATGAGCATTTTCATGTTCTGATTGGTCCAAATCTAAAACTTCTTCTCCTCTGAAACAGTAAAGCCGAATGAACTGATTTTTGGTATGGAACATCTATGGGAGGTCCTTTACAAAGTTTGCATAAATCATCCTGGTCCGTGAAACAAAATGGCCACCATGACCATTTACATGTTCTGATTGGTCGAAATTTAAAAACTTTTTCTCCTCTGAAACCGAACCGCCTCGGTGGTATCGTAGTAGCTTGCTCTCCCCGAGTGCAGAAGGTCGCGGGTTCGATCCTCGGCCTGGTCAAACCAAAAACATTAAAACTGGTATTTGCTGCTTCTCCGCCAAGCACATGGCATCTAAGAGTAAGAGCAAAGACTGGTCGGCTCGGAGTCAGTATAATGTGTGCGAGTGAGGTGATATGTCTTCCTGCGGACAGTTACCTCGTGAGCTAGCACATTAAAAATTCGACTTAGCGTATCGGTCTAGTACAAAGCAGGGATCATACTCATTATCATATCAACATGTTCTCATCCTGGTATGCACCTGGTTGCCACTGGAAGTTAAACATGTTAAACAATAATTCATCCATCCATCCTCTGAAACCGTAAAGCCAAATGAACTGATTTTTGGTATGGAGCATCTATGGAAGGTCCTTTGAAAAGTTTGCATAAATCATCTTGGTCCCTGAAACAAAATGGCCGCCATGAACATTTACATTTTCTGATTGGTCGAAATTTAAAACTTCTTCTCCTCTGAAACCGTAAAGCTAAATGAACTGATTTTTGGTGTGGAGCATCTATGTATGGTCCTTTACAAAGTTTGCATAAATCATCCTGGTCTGTGAAACAAAATGGCCACCATGACCATTTAAATGTTCTGATTGATCGAAATTTAAAACTTCTTCTCCCTTGAAACCGTAAAGCCAAATGAACTGATTTTTGGTATGGAGCATCTATGGAAGGTCCTTTACAAAATTTGCATAAATCATCCCGGTCCATGAAACAAATGGCCACCATGAGCATTACATGTTCTGATTGGTTGAAATTTAAAACTTCTTCTCCTCTGAAACCGTAAAGCCAAATGAACTTAATTTTGATATGGAGCATCTATGAAAGATCCTTCACAAACTTTGCATAAATTAAATTATCATAGTATGTGAAACAAAATGGCCACCAGAAGCCTTTATATGTTCTCATTGGTCAAATTCTTCTCCTCTGAAACCGTTTGGCCAAATGAACTTATACTTGGTATGAACCATCTATGGAAGATCATTTACAAAATTTCCAGAAATCAATCTAGTCCATCAGATTAAATCAAAAGTTTGTGACTCCCAGGTGAGCGATACAGGCTCAGCCCTCTGAGCCTCTTTTTTTTGTAAATTAAGTTATAAAAAAAATATTTTTTCAGTATTTGGTTGTGACAGGTGTGAAGATGACTTAGTTGATTCCTGTAAGGAGGACACATGCTCTGAGTATGGAATGTGTCAGGACTTGTTAGGAAACGATGCTAAATGCCTGTGTCCAACAGTTGGTGTATATACTGGTGATATGTTAGTGATCAATTAATTATTATTAAATACTGAAATAAAAAACATTAAAAATTTTTTTTTTCAAATGCTTACTTGAGTCAGGTTTGTTACTGAACAGTCCCATAGAACAAATTAAACTTGTTTATGACATCTTACCTCAGTAACGGATGCTATTCCTTCAAAATTATTTAAAATTTTGTAGAGCGTATCTATTATGAATATGAAAAAGATGAATTTTTACCTTTGTTACATTGTCATATCAAGGTAAAAGAGGTCTAGTACTTGATTCATACAACTTGACATGAATTGTGCAGATTTTGATTGGATTTTCATAACTAATAACAGAAATATTAGATGATTTGAAAATTTTTCTTCCAAATAGCGCATGTACATGTACCAAAGGTCCAGATACAGTATTTGTATGTTTACAGGTGTGAGAAAGAGACTGACTTGTGTAATACAAATCCCTGTCAAAATGGAGGACAGTGTATTCCGTATGGAAGTGTGAGGTATCAGTGTATATGTCAAGATGGTTATACTGGAAAAGATTGTGAAACCAACATCGGTAAGAAAATATTAATTTAAAAAACAGTGCAAGCATAAACTGAATTTTACAGAAATGATACAACTTGTCCAGTCTTGGTAGAGGATGATTTTGATATGAATATATAGAGTCATTTATAATATCAGATACTCAAACCAAATTTGGAAGCATTGGTCCTTTGATGGTCCTGTATTAAAAACATAACTGAAAACCTTGCCTGCCATCCAAAATGTTCGCCACACTCAAACATTATGAGTTTAACATAGAACTCTGAAGGAAAATTCACTTAATTTTTAACACCAAATTGGGAATTTTAAACCTGATTGACAATTTTTCCTGCAGATATTTGCCACATTATAACAACTTCAGTACAACTTTCACATGACAAAAACAACATTTGTGTTTTTTTCTTTTACAATAAATACTCCAGTACATCACAGAATTATTCTTATATTTATCAAAGTGGACTGAAATAAGGGACACCTTCTTTGACGAGCCAGCTTCCTGATATATCCTTGGACAGCCCAAGATAAAGACGGAATTGATCCATTTCCGATGGGAGATATATTTTTGCAGTATAATATTTATGGTTGGGGTGATATGTCTTCCTGCACTCTGTTATCTCATAAGCTAACACCTTCAAAATTTACAGTAACAATCAGCAAAACATTGTTTTGTCACCTTTGGGAATTTTGATTTTTATCAAGATTTTTAAATAGACCTAAATGGTATAGAAGAATCATTCCCATTTCTGAGTAACTTAACAATAACAAAGCAGTAATAATACAGTTCCAAACATTATACTCATATAAATTTCATTATACCTTGACCTAAATGTTTTTAGCCAAAGTCTAATGTGTGAGCTATTGCCATTATTTGGCATCCACTTACTTTTGACAATTTGATCTGCTTGAGAACCATTGAATAGAATTTAAACAAATTTGACACAGATGTTTTTTGAAAGGTCCTTTCCAAGTTATGTTACTTTGGTGCGGACTGGTGAAGAAACATGGCTGCCAGTGCTTTTTCTAATTTCTGATTGGCTGAACTTCAAAAACTTCTCGAGAATAATTTATCTGATTGAACCCAAACTTTACAAATATGTTTTTCTTAGTGATATAATTTCGAAGGTCTTCTTCTCTGAAACTACTTGAGGAAAAGATTTGAAACTTGACATGAATGATCATTGCAAGGAATTATCCAAGTTATGTTACTTAAATGTTTATCTTAAATCCAAGATGTCCATCAGCGTCAGACGTTAAAATTTTTCTTCTGCTACAACAATGGGTGCTAGATTCCAGAATGCAGTATTACGATTTGTTAAATGTCCATAGATCATCTTGTTTGAGTAGACTTTTCCTATGGGATTAACAGTTGAAATGATAAATCAATGCAAGGTGCTTTCCAAGAATTACCCAAGATGACGGACACTGATTCTGCACCTACATGTACAATAAATAACCATACGGTGTTCCTATTTTATAATTGTGTCCATTGACACCAAATCTTGACGAAAACGTGGAAGTAAGTTGTGTGGTTGCATGAATGATGTTATGATCATTTCATTCATTTAACTGACAAAGAAAAACGATGTAAATGCATAGTAACTTGAAGTCATCCTTGACACTGTTCCGATAATTTTATTATCAGTGCCAGTCCATGACACAGACATTATCAGCCTGTTGGATCAATGGACATTTACTAAAATCGCCGATAAACTTAATTGAATGATAACTGAAATGTCAAAAGCAGGTAAAAGATTGATTTTTAGCTCACCTGACCCAAAGGGTCAAGTGAGCTTTTCTCATCACTTGGCGTCCGTCGTCCGTCGTCCGGCGTCGTCCGGCGTCGTCGTTAACATTTTACATTTTGAACTTCTTCTAGAGAACCACTGAATGGAATGAAACCAAACATGGCATGAATGTTCCTTATGAGGTGCTGACCAAGTGTTGTTACTTTGTAGCCGATCCATCATCCAAGATGGCCGCCAGCGGGGAACTTAGTTTAACATAGGACCCTATGGGAAATGCATACAAATGACTTCTTTTAGAGAACCACTGAATGGAATGAAACTAAATCTGGCATGAATGTTCCTTATGAGGTGCTGACCAAGTGTTGTTACTTTGTAGCCGATCCATCATCCAAGATGGCCGCCAGAGGGGGACTTAGTTTAACATAGGACCCTATGGGAAATGCATACAAATGACTTCTTTTAGAGAACCGTTGAATGGAATGAAACCAAACATGGCATGAATGTTCCTTATGAGGTGCTGACCAAGTGTTGTTACTTTGTAGCTGATCCATCATCCAAGATGGCCGCCAGCGGGGAACTTAGTTTAACATAGGACCCTATGGGAAATGCATACAAATGACTTCTTTTAGAGAACCACTGAATGGAATGAAACTAAATCTGGCATGAATGTTCCTTATGAGGTGCTGACCAAGTGTTGTTACTTTATAGCCGATCCATCATCCAAGATGGCCGCCAGAGGGGGACTTAGTTTAACATAGGACCCTATGGGAAATGCATACAAATGACTTCTTTTAGAGAACCGTTGAATGGAATGAAACCAAACATGGCATGAATGTTCCTTATGAGGTGCTGACCAAGTGTTGTTACTTTGTAGCCGATCCATAATCCAAGATGGCCACCAGCGGGGAACTTAGTTTAACATAGGACCCTATGGGAAATGCATACAAATGACTTCTTTTAGAGAACCACTGAATGGAATGAAAGTAAATCTGGCATGAATGTTCCTTATGAGGTGCTGGCCAAGTGTTGTTACTTTGTAGCCGATCCATCATCCAAGATGGCCGCCAGAGGGGGACTTAGTTTAACATAGGACCCTATGGGAAATGCATACAAATGACTTCTTTTAGAGAACCGTTGAATGGAATGAAACCAAACATGGCATGAATGTTCCTTATGAGGTGCTGACCAAGTGTTGTTACTTTGTAGCTGATCCATCATCCAAGATGGCCGCCAGCGGGGAACTTAGTTTAACATAGGACCCTATGGGAAATGCATACAAATGACTTCTTTTAGAGAACCACTGAATGGAATGAAACTAAATCTGGCATGAATGTTCCTTATGAGGTGCTGACCAAGTGTTGTTACTTTATAGCCGATCCATCATCCAAGATGGCCGCCAGAGGGGGACTTAGTTTAACATAGGACCCTATGGGAAATGCATACAAATGACTTCTTTTAGAGAACCGTTGAATGGAATGAAACCAAACATGGCATGAATGTTCCTTATGAGGTGCTGACCAAGTGTTGTTACTTTGTAGCCGATCCATAATCCAAGATGGCCACCAGCGGGGAACTTAGTTTAACATAGGACCCTATGGGAAATGCATACAAATGACTTCTTTTAGAGAACCACTGAATGGAATGAAAGTAAATCTAGGATGAATGTTCCTTATGAGGTGCTGACCAAGTGTTGTTACTTTGTAGTTGATCCATCATCCAAGATGGCCGCCAGCGGGGAACTTAGTTTAACATAGGACCCTATGGGAAATGCATACAAATGACTTTTTTTAGAGAACCACTGAATGGAATGAAAGTAAATCTGGCATGAATGTTCCTTATGAGGTGCTGGCCAAGTGTTGTTACTTTGTAGCCGATCCATCATCCAAGATGGCCGCCAGAGGGAGACTTAGTTTAACATAGGACCCTATGGGAAATGCATACAAATGACTTCTTTTAGAGAACCGTTGAATGGAATGAAACCAAACATGGCATGAATATTCCTTATGAGGTGCTGACCAAGTGTTGTTACTTTGTAGCTGATCCATCATCCAAGATGGCCGCCAGCGGGGAACTTAGTTTAACATAGGACCCTATGGGAAATGCATACAAATGACTTCTTTTAGAGAACCACTGAATGGAATGAAACTAAATCTGGCATGAATGTTCCTTATGAGGTGCTGACCAAGCGTTGTTACTTTGTAGCCGATCCATCATCCAAGATGGCCGCCAGAGGGGGACTTAGTTTAACATAGGACCCTATGGGAAATGCATACAAATGACTTCTTTTAGAGAATCGTTGAATGGAATGAAACCAAGCATGGCATGAATGTTCCTTATGAGGTGCTGACCAAGTGTTGTTACTTTGTAGCCGATCCATAATCCAAGATGGCCGCTAGCCAGGGACTTAGTTTAACATAGAACCCTATGGGAAATGCATACAAATGACTTCTTTTAGTGAACCACTTAATGGAATGAAACCAAACATGGCATGAATATTCCTTATGAAGTGCTGACCTAGTGTTGTTACTTTGTAGCTGATCCATCATCCAAGATGGCTGCCAGCGGGGGACTAAGTTTAACATTGGACCCTATGGGAAATGCATACAAATGACTTCTTTTAGAGAACCAATGAATGGAATGTAACAAAACATAGCATGAATGTTCCTTATGAGGTGCTGACCAAGTGTTGTTACTTTGTTGCCGATCCATCATCCAAGATGTTTAGAAGTCTATCAGAAAATTGTAAAAAAAATTCTGAATGGTCACAACTTGACCACATATTCAAAAATAATAATGATAAGATGTCTTCAGTAGCTATTGTAAGACTACACTAAGATGACCTGTTTTTAATTTTAGATACTGTGTCAAATTAAACCAATCTTGGTCTCAATCATTATATAATTTTACATTATTTCCAAAATCACATTAGATACAGGTGAGCGACACAGGCTCTTGAGAGCCTCTAGTTTTATTTTTCAGATGAATGTGGAATGAACCCTAATGGCTGTCTGTACAACAGTAGCTGTAAGGATGGAGTAAATATGTATACATGTACATGTATGAATGGATTTACTGGAGATCGGTGTAAAGACAAACCAGATTTCTGTGAAGGAGATCCATGTTCTGAAGGAATTTGTTATGAAAACTATGATAAATATAGTTTTATGTGTAGTTGTGAAGAACCATATAGGTTAGGTTAGTATTTTTAAAAAATCTAACATTTTAACATTTCTATAGACATGAACTAGTGCAAATTACTTAGCAAAATTTAGTGAAAGTTGGGGTTTTTTACTGCTTACTGTAAAAAAGAAATTTAAAGCTTTTAAAATTAAACCAGAATCTTGCTTCTTGTCCAGATTACCATTTTTGATAACGGTGTAATAAATTGTAAACGTAATTGTTAGAATCATAATTATTTTCCAACTGATGTAAAACATGTGTGTGGCAAATTCCTGAATTCGTATACCTAATGTGAACCCTTATAAGTAAAATTACGAAAAACAATATGTGCTGTCTATTGAAATTTACAATAACCTCCGTTTGTAGCAACTGACGGAAGCTGTGAAATGATTCCCTTATGTGAAACAGACAAATGTGTGAATGGCACCTGTAACCCCAACAATGGAAAATGTGACTGTACAAGTGGATTTGAAGGATCCCTTTGTCAACACAATATAGATAACTGTGTTGGAATGCCCTGTCAACATAATGGAACTTGTACAGATTTAGTTGATGACTATGAATGTGAATGCCATGAAGGATATAATGGTTGGTAGAACAATTACCAAATAAGATATAAAGTCATGACTGTGTTTAGAATATGAATAGACTTACATTGTGTTTCTGTTGTGAATTAGAAAAACTGGTGGAATTAATAGATATCTTTAGATTTTGAATAACACTTACGTATGTTTTAACCCAAATTTCCTATGAAGAGTCCATAATGATATGTCTTGGGTAGAGAAAAAGAGATTGGTATTGCTTTTCTTACCATCCATATTAGATATTCTCCTTAAAAACTACTGCAGCAGTTGTGACAAAACAGGGAATGATTCTAAGGTAGTACTCTTGTATCTGGGGGGTCCTGACCTATAAACAATAACTGCTGTTACAAAAAAGAAGAAAAACAACAAACACAGTTAAAAAAATGTCATCTCTATAACTACTTAAGCAATTGAGACTAGAAATTAGTCTGTGAACCTTTTGAAGTCATCAATTTTCAAAGTTTTGTGTATGTATATGTGTAAGGGGGGAATGACTAAATGGAGTCTGGTGGCAAA
The DNA here is from genome assembly GCA_028015205.1 of Mytilisepta virgata. NCBI lineage: Eukaryota > Metazoa > Mollusca > Bivalvia > Mytilida > Mytilidae > Mytilisepta > Mytilisepta virgata. The sequence continues at coordinate 78,479,833 of CM051521.1, forward strand.
ATATTACAATATATACATATTTGATAATATTTTCTTGCCGTATTAGTATCATTATAAGATTTTTTCATCAGTTTAAAAAAAAAAATTTATGGTTTGTTGGTCGTATTTAGGAAGATCGGCAAACATTATTGTAATGGCGGAGAGAGAGTCTGGTCGAAATATATCAGATTATATACAACTGTGTCCATATTTTGTTGCTTTTTAGCTCATCTTTCCCAAAAGGACATGTGAGCTTTTGCCATCACTTGGCGTCCGTTGTCATAAACTTTTTCAAAGATCTTCTTCTCTGTAACCACTGAACCAATTACAGCCATACTTAGTCTGAATGATCCTTAGGGTATGTAGAATAAAGTTTTTGTTTTATTTTCTTGTCCGTCGAGAAACATGGCCGCCATGGCTAAAAATAGAACATAGGGGGTACTCTGCAGTTTTTAGCTTATATCTCAAAAACTAAAGCATTTAGAGCAAAACTGACGGGGTAAAAATGTTAATCAGGTGAAGATCTACCTGCTGTGAAATTTTCAGACAATTTGGTCAACCCTTTGTTGGGTTATTGCCTCTGAGTTGTTAATTTTTAGGAAAATTTGCAGTTTTAGGTTGCTATCTTGAATATTATTATAAATAATGATAAACTGTAAACAGCAAAAATGTTCAGCAAAGTAAGATCTGCAAATAAGTCAACATGACCAAAATCGTCAAGTGACCCCTTATGGGAGTTTTTACCCTTTAAAGACAATTTTCACATTTTTTTCATCATTGTAAACTTTTAAAAATCTTCTCCTCTGAAACTACATAATCAATTTGAGCCAAACTTAGGCTGAAAGATCCTTAGGGTATCTAGTATGAATTTATGTTTTATTTTCTTGTCCATTGAGAAATATGGCTGCCCAGGCTAAAAATAGAACATAGGTGAAAATGCACTTTTTGGCTCATATCTCAAAAACTAAAGCAGTTAGGGCAAAACTGACATGTAGTAAAATGTTTATGAGGTTAAGATCTACCTGTCATGAAATTTTCAGACAAATCGGTCAACCCATTTTTGGGTTATTGCCCCTGAATTGTTAATTTTAAGGAAATTTTGCAGTTTTAGGTTATCAGCAAAAATTTTCAGCAAATAAGTCAACATGACCAAAATTGTCAATTGACCACTTATAGGAGTTTTTGCCCTTGAAAGATTATTTACATGTAAACAGAAATTAATGGTCTGACATTGTCGCAGATGTTTAGGGCATTACTTGAAATAAATTAAATGGTAGCTGTACAAGTAAAATGGAGTGTCAAGGTCATTGAAAATTCCATAGCAGCCGATGAAAATGTCCCTAGCAACCAAATATATTTGGGTTAAGGACCTTATAACTTATTTGTACAAGTCAAAAAGAGAGGTCAATGGTCAAGGTCATCGAAAATGTCCATAGCAACCGATGAAAAAATCCCTAGCAATCATATCTATTTGGGTTCAGGATTCTATATTTTAGCTGTACAGGTCAATATTAAGGAGAAAATTGCTACGGTATACATTAAATAGCAATAATAATCATTGATGAAGGATCTACCAGTACACAAAATATAACAGGTAAGCGATTCAGGCTCTTGGGAGCCTCTTGTTTTGTTTTATGCCATTATTATTTCACCATTTTAATAAAAATATATATCAAATATTGGTTTTTAGCTCACCTGGCCCAAAGGGCCAAGTGAGCTTTTCTCATCACTTGGCGTCCGTCGTCCGGCGTCGTCGTTAACATTTTACATTTTGAACTTCTTCTAGAGAACCACTGAATGGAATGAAACCAAACATGGCATGAATGTTCCTTATGAGGTGCTGACCAAGTGTTGTTACTTTGTAGCCGATCCATCATCCAAGATGGCCGCCAGCGGGGAACTTAGTTTAACATAGGACCCTATGGGAAATGCATACAAATGACTTCTTTTAGAGAACCACTGAATGGAATGAAACTAAATCTGGCATGAATGAACCCTTATAAGGTGCTGACCAAGTGTTGTTACTTTGTAGCCGATCCATCATCCAAGATGGCTGCCAGAGGGGGACTTAGTTTAACATAGGACCCTATGGGAAATGCATACAAATGACTTCTTTTAGAGAACCGTTGAATGGAATGAAACCAAACATGGCATGAATGTTCTTTATGAGGTGCTGACCAAGTGTTGTTACTTTGTAGCCGATCCATAATCCAAGATGGCCGCCAGAGGGGGACTTAGTTTAACATAGAACCCTATGGGAAATGCATACAAATGACTTCTTTTAGTGACCCACTTAATGGAATGAAACCAAACATGGCATGAATATTCCTTATGAAGTGCTGACCAAGTGTTGTTACTTTGTAGCTGATCCATCATCAAAGATGGCCGCCAGCGGGGGACTAAGTTTAACATTGGACCCTATGGGAAATGCATACAAATGACTTCTTTTAGAGAACCACTGAATGGAATGTAACAAAACATAGCATGAATAATCCTTATGAGGTGCTGACCAAGTGTTGTTACTTTGTTGCCGATCCATCATCCAAGATGTTTAGAAGTCTATCAGAAAATTGTAAAAAAAATTCTGAATGGTCACAACTTGACCACATATTCAAAAATAATAATGATAAGATGTCTTCAGTAGCTTTTGTAAGACTACACTAAGATGACCTGTTTTTAATTTTAAATACTGTGTCAAATTAAACCAATCTTGGTCTCAATCATTAGGCCATTTATTTTTTATTACTTGATTTACGGATTTTTTTATCAAAAATGTTGGATGGGTGGTGGGTAAAAAAAAAAAAAAAAAATCCAAAAATGACTTCAAAGAACGCAAAAGACGAAGACGCTTTTACCCGGAAGTCGCATAAAACCGATATCGATATCGGACTATAATCCGGACTACATAAAACACGAAAACACGACGATCATCGCTTGTTTCGACAGTTATATGTGATACATTTTACCCACCAGAAAGATTTTTTTTTGTTTCTGAAAGACTTTTGCCATCGGCGGCAATATAAAAATAAAAAATAATGGAAAAGTGAATTTTTTTTTTTTTCCAATTTTGAAAAAATACGGACGGCGGATCCGTAAATCAAGTAATAAAAAATAAATGGCCTTATATAATTTTACATAATTTCCAAAATCACATTAGATACAGGTGAGCGACACAGGCTCTTGAGAGCCTCTAGTTTATTTGTATTTTGGAAGATTGACAAACATTGTCCCTCGTCTGGTAAGGATATACTATATTTAACATGAAAATAACGGGAATATAATCATTTTGGACACGAAGTCTGGTAAGAAAATATTATATTTAACATGAAAATAAGGGGAATATCATCATTTTAATTCATTCTCTAAACTCTTTATAGATAAATATTCTCTAAACTCTTTATAGATAAATATTCTCTAAACTCTTTATAGATAAATGGCAACTGTTTCAATATTTATTAAATTAATTTTATTTCTATGATATAGTTTGAAGTTGATGTAAACAACCAGACTTTGTGTCCAACATGACAGCGAGTGACAAGGTTCGTCAATCTTCCAAAATACAAATAAAAAACCAAGATATGATATATATTTTTATTAAAATGGCATAAAACAAAAAATGCAAGAAAATATTGACATACTTGTATATAATCTGATATTTTTTTTACCAGACTATCTTTCCGCCATGACAGTAAACGAAGATGTTTGCTGAACTTCATAAATATGATCAACAAACCATAAATATAACAAGAAAATATTATCAAACATGTACATATACTTATATTTTGTAACCAGACTCTTCCAGACTCTACCAGACACAACCAGACTCTATTTAGATATGCCGGTGTAAGGGGGGATCTTTAGCTTGAACTAAAATAATTGTTAAGTTGCAGGATAAAATTTGTTGTAGATTCATAAATGGCCCTATAAACCATCTCAATGTTTCAGAAATAGTTTCCTTAATAGCTAACTGTGGTCAGTCTAAATATATAAATTTCATTTCACCATTTCAGGAAAAAGTTGTGAAAATAATATTGATGATTGTGTTGGTATGTGTACAGACCCTAATGCTATAGAGTGCAATGATAGACTGAATGATTACCAGTGTAGGTGTAGACGTGGATATGCAGGGAAAAACTGCACAGTAAGTTGTGACAACAAACTGTGATAGATATTTGTTAAGTTGTCATGATAGCATATCCCATGCTGATTACTATTTTCATTGTTTTTTATAATTTGCGACTCAGAATTTAGAATCATGCAAATTTGATTAATTAGGAGTCCTTTTGTATTGTAAAACATTTTGACCACATAAAAAAATGAACTCATGGGTTTGAAACAAGGATCCAGAAAGCCTTCTTTTTTCCAGACATGACCAGAGAAAGTTTAATTTGTCCGGTCATAAAAGGGGTCAAACGGATGTCCAGAATTTCTATTTTTTAATAAAAAGATGTATTAAAAAGTTGCGACACCAAAATTTCGAAGTTTGTTAACTGATCTTTTCAAACTGTTTTTACAGCAATTACTATTGTCAATACGGTAATTTACAAAGGTGTCTGTGCTTTTATGACGCATTATAATTAATGTACACCTGTCAAAAATTTCCAAAAGTTCAATCTAGAACATTCATCAGTGACGATCAATCAGGCGTTTTTCACCCCTTTCTACTCTGAAATTAAAAAAACATCCATTACATGGTATGTTTCGGATAATCTAACAGTTCACAATCACAAAATTGAGATGATAAAACGCCTTGGTAGTTTAAACTGTACAAAACTTAGAGATTTCCACATTGTTGCCATTTTCTGCATGTGTCGTTTGGTAAATTATCATTGAGCATGCGCAACTCGTAGTTAAATCGAGAACATTCATCAGTGACGATCAATCAGGCGTTTTTCACCCCTTTCTACTCTGAAATTAAAAAAAAATCCATTACATGGTATGTTTCGGATAATCTAACAGTTCACAATCACAAAATTGAGATGATAAAACGCCTTGGTAGTTTAAACTGTACAAAACTTAGAGATTTCCACATTGTTGCCATTTTCTGCATGTGTAGTTTGGTAAATTATCATTGAGCATGCGCAACTCGTAGTTAAATATGAAAAATTAATAAAAATTCATTTGTAACAACATTTGTATGAAATAGGGTCGTGTGTTGAGATTGCTAAAAAGAGTGTAACTGACAATTCATGTCTATCAAAAAAATGTCTGGCAGTGTCTGATGAAATTTCCGGATAACTGGTTTGAAATAACAAGATTCAACTGTATATGTCAATGAAAGTATTAAATGTATATTACTAAAGAAACTCAAATTTGTGTGTCGCTTTTTCTTTGGAGTAAAATCAATGAATATGTTTTTATAACATAAATGATCCATGTACATTGTTGTTTGTCATCACCGAGTTTGAACATCTGTTTTCAGATGGGTGAAAAAAAAATGGAAAATAATCAGAAAGGATGTACAGTGCTTCCGCTCGCTGACTCTGAAAATTCTTTCCCGTCTTCATTTCCCTCATAGATAAAAAAAATATCATAATGTAATAATGATATTTCACAATTAACGTCATCTTACACATATATAGTAGAACACTGTTGAGAAATTTCATTAAATTTTAGTGTTTGGGTTTGTCATGTCAGAAACAAGAGTTTAATACTGTGGATTCATTATTTTTAATGGGGTAAAAGTTAATGTAAGAAGGATATATTATGAAACTTTCATTGATTAAAATAATTCTCAGAACAATTCCTGTTATAAATAATAGATAGGGAGGACAGGGCATCCATGTCTTCCAGACACACAATCTCTAGTTAATGTTGATAATGATCTAATATATGTAATTTGTTGAATGAAAATAAATTGTTGTAATATATGTATTTTGTTGAATGAAAATAAATATAAATGTTATTTATTTGTAGACAACAAAATCTCAATTTTTAGCTCACCTGGCCTAAAAGGCCATGTGAGCTTTTGCCATCACTTTTCGTCCGTCGTCCGTCGTCCGTCCGTCCGTCGTAAACTTTTCATTCAAACATCTTCTCCTCAGAAACTATTTGGCCAATTCCAACCAAACTTTGCATGAGTGGTGTATGGAAGGTCCTCAACAAAGATTCCTCATTTAGTTCTGATTGGTCAAGAAACATGGCCACCAGAGGCAATTCTTGTTTCTGATTGGCTGATTTTCAAAAATCTTCTCCTCTGAAACGGCTGGGCAGATTGGATCGAGGCTTCATAGGAATGATATATGACATGTCCTCCACAAACGATCCTCATTTTATATTGATCCGATGAAAAACATGGCCACTGTTGCTAAAAATAGAACATAGGCGTAAATTGCTGTTTTTTGCTAATAACTCAAAAACCGTTACAGATATCGAAAATCTGACTAAGGTAAAATTGATCAGCATGACAAGATCTACCTACCCTGAAATTTTGAAGGAAATTCCAAAACCCATTTAGGAGTTATTGCCCTTTTTTCGTCAAATTTTCAAAATTTGAACATTTTTTGTCATTTATCTCCAAAACTATTTGAGATAGAAGTGAAATGTAAATTTGAAAAATGTTTGCCATGTTGAGATCCACCTACCCTGAAATTTTAAAGGAAATCCCAAAACCCATTTAGGAGTTGTTGCCCTTTTTTTGTCAAATTTTCAAAATTTTTTCATTCAAAAATCTCCTCTGAAACCGCTGGGCCGATTGGTTTGAATTGAAACTTAATAGGAATGATCTATGACATGTCCTCTACAAACGATCCTCAATTTATTTTGATCTGACGTAAAACATGGCTGTCGTAGCTAAAAATAGAATATAGGGGTGCATGTGTTGTTTTTGGCTTATAACTTAAAAACCGTTACAGATATAAAAAATCTGACAGAGGTAAAATTGATCAGCATGACAAGATCTACCTAACCTGAAATTTTGAAAGAAATGCTAAAACCCATTTAGGAGTTATTGCCCTTTTTTCATCAAATTTTGAAAATTTAACATTTTTCGTCATTTATCCCATAAACTATTTGAGATAGAAGTGATATGTAAATTTGAAAAATGTTTGCCATGTTGAGATCTATATACCCTGAAATTTTAAAGGAAATCCCAAAACCCATTTAGGAGTTATTGCCCTTTTTTTGTCAAATTTTCAAAATTTTAACATTTTTGCATTTATCTCCAAAAGTATTTGTGATAGAAGTGAAATGTTAATTGAAAAATGTTTGCCATGTTGAGATCTTTTGAAGGGAATCCCAAATTCTATTTAGGAGTTATTGGTTTGTGTAATTTGAGGTCGGGTTCTGTTACATTTATTTAAGGTTCACCCTTATTCCTGGTCAATTTTATCAACTTCCTGCCAGGACTACCACCATCAGGGAACATATTTTAACATTAAACCTTATGAAAAATAAATCTTCAACAAATTTTCCCTGAACAATTGAACAAATTGCAACAAACTTGGTCAAATAGTTGATTAATTGTACAAAGAAAACCAGACTCCAGGTGAGCGATACAGGCTCTGGTGAGCCTCTTGTTTGTAAAAAGTGAGCACTTTTTGGTAGGCAAATGTAGACATGTATGAGAAGACATGATGTTAAATAAGATGTTAATATCCATACATAAAAATTTAGACAAAATGAGGGTAAAGAGTAATGTGATCAAAATAAGATATATTTTAATTTATATAAAGGATGAAATAAATGAATGTGATGGGTATCCATGTGAACATTCAGGAACATGTACAGACCTGATCAATGACTTTAACTGTAGTTGTTGGCCAGGATGGACTGGTAAAAGATGTGAAACACCTGTTGAATTCTGTGAGCCTTCACCTTGTAGAAATGAAGGAACATGCTATAATCTGACTGATGGATTCTTCTGCAAGTAAGAAATTTTACAAAAAACTAAGTATGTTGCGAAACAGTTCAGAAATTCTTTGATTTGACAAAAGTAGACAACACAAAATATAAAATTTAAATAAGATATATACCATAATTACTTTAATTTTTTGACACTGAAATACTATTTTTTATGAAAATTGGAAAATCATAGAAAAATTACATCTTCTGTCTTTCTATCCTCGTTTTTAGCTCGTGAGCTATTGTCATCACTTGGCGTCAGTCGTCCACAATCCACATTTTAATCTTCTCATCAGAAACCACTGGGCCAATTGGGGCCAAACTTTGGAGGAATGGTTTCTTTGTGTTGGTCCCCTTCCAAAATTGTGTCCGATGATACTGACCTCTGACCAACATGGCCGCCACACCTGAACTTAGTTTAACATAGGACCATATGTGAAATTCACTCAAAAATCTCTCGTCTGAAACTATTAAGCCAATTGGAACTAAAGTTGGCAGCAATGGTCCTTAGATGGTCCTCTTTCAGAATTGTGTCCCATCACCCAGATGGTCAACCAAGACGGCTGCCATAGCCAAACTTAGTTTAATAAAGGACCCTATGGGAAAAATGATTTAAAAATCCTCTTGTCTGAAACCACTGCTCCTGTTGGAACAAGACTTAACAGTAATGGTCCTTAGATGGTTCTCTGTTAGAAATGTGTCCATTGACCTGGATGGTCAACCAAGATTGCTGCCACAGCCGAACTTAGTTTAACATCGAATCCTTTAGAAAAACCAGCCAAATTGACTGCAACACTTAAATTTTTAGTCCTGCTCAAGGTGAAAAATTAAATCTAGGTTAGCAATACAGGCTCTTGAGAGCTTCTAGTTTTGCTGTGTATTCTTAAAATATAGGTTATGTTCAATAGGAAAACTGACAACCCTTTTAAGTAACTGTTGCTTCTCCGCCAAGCACAGCTAATACCAATTTTAATGTCTTTGATTTGACCCAGCCGGTGATTGAACCTGCAACCTTGCGCACTCGAGGCGAGCACGCTACCACAAGACCACCGAAATTGTATAGGAAAATTTACAAGTGGGAACTCATTTATGGCCACAGAGTGTAAGCCTTTAAGTGAAATGTTTATCCTTCGTCATAAAGAACCTTCTAAATTCATTTTTGATCTTTTTAAATTTATGAAGATACAATTTCGAGAGTTTCCCTACATCTGCGAATGAGGTGCTATTTTTAGTTCGCAACTTTACTGTTGACATGATGTACATAACTTATCATATCAAAGTTTGGGGGGAGGGGTTATATAGGAATCACCTTGTCTGTCTGTCTGCACTAGAAACAGCTAATGCTTAGTATCCTCGGGGAAAGCTTAAGATTAGCGGTTTTTGCTTAACTATCAAGCAAACCCTCTGAAATTACGCATAAGCCGAGGAGGTTAAGCCAACGCCGATAGAGTTAAGCCAACACCGATAGAGTTAATGGTGTTCCATGATATTAATGAGCGACCGCTATTATTAAGGAAATGACCGATAACTTTGACCACCTGTGGTGGTTGCATGCAGCGTGACAAAATGGCCATGTTTTATCGATCTCAGAAGAATTGTATGGCAGCTATAGTACTTAATTAACCTGGAAGGTGAAGTTTTTATCCTGTCTTGTATGGTGCAGTGGATGTGTATTCACGATTTAAACCACTTGTCCAACACTATATCCATAAATAGATAATAAAATAGAAAATAATTTATTTGTTTTTATTTAGGTGTATTCACATCTAATGATAATGATCGTCATAATATGTATCCAAAGGTAATTTTTTTTTAAAATTTTAGTGTATTGGTAATTACTTGGAATTAAATATAAATTCAACCGGGTCATGTCTGATATTCTGTGTACTAAAGATAACTTTCTCAGCGAGGTGTAGAAAGAAAAATATATTCATTGAAGAATAAAAAATTTCTATTTGATTGCATCTGCTACCACCATTATAATATGTGTGTATTTATCTACATGTATCTGTTCGAAAGGTGAAGTTACCATCCAGTGCAGATATTAATGTATTCACGAGTTTAATCACTTATCAAAAACTATATCCATAAATATATAATAAGATAGGTAACAATTTATATGTATTTATGTCGGTACATTTAGATCTGATTTTACTGATCATCATAACGTATGGCGAACAATAAAATTAAAATTCAGTTTATTGGTAATTACATGGACTGAAATATAATTAATACAGACGGGCCATGTCTGTTATTCTGTAAAATACAGAATAACTTTTTCTCAGCAACGTGTAGAAAGAAATAAAAATCGTTGAATAATCAAAAGTATCAACTGATCGCGTCTGCCGCCACCATTATTACCTGTGTGTATTTTTCTACGAGGTGAATTTACCATCCTTATCGCGTAAAGCAAATATATATATGTATTCACAAGTTTAATTATTATCAAAAACTATATTCATAAGAATGTAGGAAAAAAAGTCACGGATAAAAAGTCACAGGAAAAAAAGTCACACTATATATTATTTTATATGAAAATTGCAAACCATAAGCAACTTAAGGTTTTTTTTTTAAATACATAAAATAACAATTTTTTAGACAACTTTGCATAGTAAAATTTTTAATTTATTTTGTTTGTATTTCATTTAAAAATGTTTTGTTTACTTATTTTAGAAGCCTTACTATTTGATTTTTTAACATTTTATGCCATCTGTCATTAGTAGGTGTAGAAAACCATAAATTGAAACCCTATTTGATGGCTGTCAAAACACTACATAAAGCCTATAGTGAAAGTTGTTTGTTTAAAAATTAATTATTGGCCATTCCCAATTGTAAATATGTAACCAGATCGATAACAATTTATGTTTTATATTTAACTATATTCTCATCCGATGTTTTCGATCATAATCGCATGGTCAATGATGCAATTTAAAAATTTAGTTTGTTGGTAATTACCTGGATGGAGATAGATTAACAACCGCGTCATGTCTGTTATACTGTATATTAAAGAAATAGAAATATAGATATAGAAATATAAAAAATATTCGTTTTTTTAATCGAGTTTCTCGCCGCCTTTATTACTTCTGTGTATATTTTTCTAGATATACCTGTTCGGCAAGGGTAAAGATATATTACGGACCGCGTACGATTCCTATCACGTAGATAAAAATTTTGAATACGATGAGGAAATTCTGGGCCCAACAAATTTTGAGCGATTTTCCAATATTGTTTTCATTATAAAATCTTTACTTTTGAAAGAACCGTACACAAAAGAAGGAAATATTATAAAGAGTTTCCAGTATTTAATGAATGATACACCATTAGCTCACGTTGTCGAGTATTTGAAACTAAATTAAGGTGTAGTGCAGTACTCCTATCAAATTATTTTAGATGAAAACCGCACATCAGTATTGCTTATTACAGTGGTCAATAAAAAAAGACAAACGCATTTGGGAAATATAAAAAATTCAGAAGTGAAACTATGTTTAAAAAGGGCTGGGGTAATAAAATTTTAAAATCTGGTTGTTCAATTATTCTGCCTGAGATGTACACGTACTTGAATTTCTTAAGAAAGTTATGGTATTCAGTTTATTTTCAGGAAGCACAATTTTTCGAAAACCAACATATTTCTTGAATTTGACACAACCCATTATGAATGATGGGACACCCTATTAAAAAGTCATATCCTTTAAATTTCTAACAGTGTAATTTTTCAAATTCAAATAATTTTTCAATTTACAAGATTTTTTACCACCCATGCATCTTTTGAATTCGACAATAATTTCACAAAAATGTGTGAGTCGTCCAAGGAAGACATATGTCCCTGCAGACGTCAATTTTTACAAAAGATATTAAAATGTTCTAAAATTGAAATATATATGCACACCTTTGCATTAAGGTTAATGCACATAAAAAGTTTCATCAAATTGCTTTGTGCGGTTATGGAGTAGTTGAGGTTAGAAGTTTTGACCCGCCCCCTTTTTTTTAAAAATGGCAATTTTTACAACAACAAAAAAAGAGAAAATTTTCTAAAAATGAAATATATAAGCACAGTAGTTGAGGATAGAAGTTTTGACCTCCCCCCCTTTTGCAAAAATGTCAATTTTTACCAAAAAAAATAAAATTTTCTAAAAATGAAATATATATGCACACCTGTGCATTAAGGTTAATGCAATGGGCGTAAAATGTTTTTCAATAAAATATAAAGTTAATTATTATTATATTTTTTATAATTAGCACGTTGAAGATTTGTTGCAAGGTAAGGTTAGAAAATGAATCAGAGAAAAGAAGAAAGTAAGATTGAAAAGAAAATAACTGATTGAAAATTATTAATTTTGGCAAAAGTAACGGGAATCAAGACAAAACCAACCTCCAATAAAACTAAATGTACAACGGTAACACAGGTTAATGTGTCAAAATTTAAATTCGAACATATCCATACCCCTGTAATAAAGTAACTAAGATGAAAGAATGTTTATTGGAGTATACCTCAATGGTGCCATATACTTTTTAATTGGTAGTACCTTATCTCAGCATGATATCTGAAGCCGTGAGAATTTTTTTACAGGTGACGAAAAAGTGTCCTATCCAACCAAATGTCAGGTATCCGAACGCACTTGATTTTATTTAGTAACAAAGCGGTCTATAATTAAAACGACTCTTAATTGACAGGTTCATTACCGCATCTAGTTAAACCGTTTCAAATTTATTATAACATGGAATTACCTAGTGACTTTCCGCTACGTGACTATTTGTTTCCAAGTTTACATTAGTACGAACAACCTCAGAGAAGTTACAACTCACCATTGACTACTCAGACTCCCATCTTATTTTGGTAATGGTTACAATTTTTCTATGCAAGAAAATAATTCATCACCAGCCATGTTGCAGAGATTATTTCCTTTTCCAGTTAATAATCTCCAGAAATCGTCGGAAGGTAAGTTACATTTGTATGCATACGGATTCGATTGTGGAAATATGAATCAAATTTCGGAATAAGTTGTGAAAATAATATCGTTTTCTTTGTGTTAAATATGAAATGTATATATAAAATTTCATGGGGATTTCAGCCAATTATAAATATAAGGCATTCAAGGTTCAAAAAGTAAATTATTGAGTTTCGATAATGTGAACAGATAAGAAGTTATACTAATTTGAGAGTGGATAGTGTGCGTCAGTAATAATACGTGTTTGATTATTCTTCTGATCGATTATATTGTTTTTTTTATTTATATAACCACTTTCCAAGGTTTTAAATTATTAAAATGTGCCCAGAGTTTTAAAATTAGAAATAAATTTCGATAGAATTTTAAGAAATAAAATAAATTATTTCATTCTGCTATATTAGGGACGAGATCAAAAGTTCAATGTAGGATAAAAAAAACTTAATTCACATAGTTTTTTCACTGACCCCCCACCCCCCTCTTAACTTAATTTGGGAAAAAATTATTGACCAATATGGGCATATGCTTTGAAAGTATACCTTTTGTATCATGGGTCCTGTTTTTCCTCAACAATGTATGTTTGTTCTGTATATTGACTTGGACATCCGTATTTTTCAATCCGAAAATCGATTTCGGATAACAAAACTTTCAGCGATTATAACCCCCCCCCCCCCCCCCCAAAACTATTTGAATTAAGTTTTTTTATCCTACATTGAACTTTTGATCTCGTCCCTATATTGTGTTTTGAGAATAAATTACCCGGTTTATGATCACGTTTATAATGCATATACTTAATATTTTATGAACGGATACCTTATAACTCGTTGCATGAATTTTAATTAATGGTATTTTTTAAAAGGAACGAATATGATATCTTTTGACAAAATTTGAGAAACGAATTTTAAAGAATAATATTATATTAAAATCCGGCTCCTTTAAAATCTTATAATCTTTATGTTTGACGTATGCCAATGTACATATGCAAAATATCTGGATAATGAAATGTTTGACCTATCAAAATGACTCTATTATATCTATATTTTATATTTTCCTTTTTTCTAACTGAAATGAAAAAAATACTAACATTACTAGGTGTGCGCTCCTTTACAGGAAGCTACCGTGAAGAGAAGTAAAATAATTTGTTGCGCGTATTTTGTTTTTCTGTTAAATGTTGTCTATTATTTCTTTCATTGAAGGTGAATGAAACTTGAAGAATAATATTTGTTAATACATTCGCTTCTTGGATTTCTTCATTAAAATTCATGAAATTTTGTTTTCAAATTTATAACTAATCCACATTAAAATTAGTGAGACCGCTTAGGTGTGACGTAGGGGGTATTTATTAACATAATTTTATAATTTCAGATCGATGAGATGGATCCAGAAATATGTGTATCATTTTTAAAAAATACAGGAAAGAAACAGGTAACGTCTTGTCCACAGAAACCTGACACCAGCTGGCTGGATTTGACTGAAATAGTGAGAAAGGTTTCAGCTCCAGAATATGACAAAAGAAGGCGTCTTGTTTTCAAAGACTGATTTTAGCAATTTTAGCTTCATAAGGATATATGTTATTATTTGATAAATTAATTAATTGATAAATCACTTACACTTGTCGTTGCTTGTGTCTGTTTAAAATAATTCTCCAACCAAGGATAGTTGTCTATTGTGTACCCAGCTTATACCATTTCACTCACATGACTTCATAAAGTTGGCAAAGACGCATTAACACAACCATAACGGAAACATTTAACACACAAACATAGATACCTGACCATTTTAAGAATAATGCTATCTGTTAGGTGTTAGCAGTTTATAAATCATTTCTCATTGCTTGAGTAAATTAATTAATAGTAATTGCATTTACTCAAAGTGCATCCAGGTTAGTGAATGTTGAACTAATATTCAATCAGTCTTAATTAATATCATATCATTATAAATAGGATATATCAGTTAGGTAAACTCCATTGACAGATTGTTTGTATAGTTTTTTTTTAATTTGTCCAAAGGCGAAACTGAATTATACTAATTTAAAATTACATGTTTACTTCTGACGTTATATTGTATTTACGTCTATTTTTAGTAAAGAATATATAGAATATATGTATCCTTCATAATAAATAATAATATATTTCAAACTGTGTCACGCCCTTTGCCACTTTCTAATTTTTTTAAATGAAAACATAGTTAAAGAAGGAATAAATTTATACCTGTTAAAAAGTAATTTATTTACACAAAGAAATGTATAATTTAAATTATCAATCGACTTGCATGTAAGAACCGGATTTTAGACATTAAGAATTGTAAAAAGACATTTCCACTATGTCTGCATATACTTTTGAAAAAATTGGAGTTGCATTAAATCGGTTTTTCCTTTACCATAGCAACGATCTTTGACTTGAATTGCTTAATTTATCCTATATTTGTTTCCATTTCAAAATCCTGTTTAAAATTTAATTTTAACTTCACAAAAAAAAACGATCGTACAAAATTATCTTTTTAATTAATGTTCATAACAAAAAAAAAAAAAAAAAAAAAAAAACAGCATAATTTTCCATGCATTATTGGTACCACAAATGGTTAAATTTTGGTTGTAGTTATATTAATTGTGGTTTATTCGGCGCCTGTTGCCTCTGTCCCATAATTAAACACGCTGAAATAAAGTGATAAAAAAATCCAAAATAATTGCAATTTCTGTTAATCTTGAAAAGTTATTAAGCTTGGTTTATTGAGTTATACATTTTATTAAAACTAACCTATTCAATGTCATTTCTTTTATCAAAACAATTAGGACTTTAAAGGAAACCATTAACAATTTGGAATATCCAAATTTACGACACGTCATTAGTATTAATAATTAATTAACATTTTCATAAAGAATGCTATTAACAAAAGCTATTTAACAAATCAACAAGAAAACTACCTTTATTCCATACTCTAAACTGTCATGTAAACCCAAAAAGCATGTGGGGAAACGTATTATATATAGTTCGCAAAATATTTAGTTTTTTTTATATGCTCGTCAAAATTTTGACGGGACATATTATGATATTCAAATGTCCAGCGCCAGTCTGTCCGTCTATCCGTCTGTCCGTCGTAAACATGTCGCCCCGTAACTTGAGAACGACTCATCCAAATTTCACGAAACTTAACACAGTTGTTTCTTATGATGGTCAAACGATCTGTATACTTTTTGGTGAAAATAAGATTAAAACTTTTTGAGTTACGGGACTTTGTAACTAAAACAGAAGTGTGTTTTTTTTTCACATGTCGCGCTGTATCTTAAAAACGATTTATGATTATTGCTTAAAACTTTACACACTTCTTAGTCATATTAACCTAAAGATCTGTATACTTTTTGGTGATGATTCAAAATTTGATTTTAGAGTTTTTGAGTTTTTTGTAAAAAAAAAGGGGGGGGGGTTTCACATGTCGCGCCGTATCTCAAAAACGATCTACGATTATTGCATAAAACTTTACACACTTCTTAGTTATATTAATCTAAAGATCTGTATACTTTTTGGTGATGATTCAAAATTTTATTTTAGAGTTATTGAGTTTTTTGTAAAAAAAAAGGGGGGGGGGGGTTTCACATGTCGCGCCGTATCTCAAAAACAATTTATGAGTATTGCTTAAAACTTTATACACTTCTTAGTTATATTAATCTGAAGATCTGTATACTTTTTCGTGATGATTCTTTTTATTTTATTTTTGAGTTATTGAATTTTTATTGAGCTTTTTGGTAAAAAAGGTAGTCTTTTTTGTTCACATTTCGTGCCGTATCTCTATTGCTTAAAAGTTTACACGCTTATGTTTTGCCGGGTTTCCATATACATTCCATCAGCAGCTCCACTAAATAAAAGGAGGGTTCCAAAAACATTTATTATGTTTTTTTCACAAAATGACGGGCGTATCATGCGCTCGTGGCGCAGCTGTTTATTTAAACATAGTGTGACTTAACTGTGCTTTAAAATACGTACCTGTCCATAATGTAAATTCTTGAAAAATACCCATTCCAGTCTTAAGTTAATTTAATATTTATTTTTAAAAGAAATATTAACGAGGATTAAAACCGGTGAATATATAGATCTTGTAGATATACATCTTTTTTTATTAAAAAATAATAATCTACGAAATAAGAATCGTATGCGGTCCATAATCCATCTTTTAACCTTATCGAACAGGTACATGTAATAATTGCGGCAACAAACACGTTAAAATTGAAAATATTTCAATTCTTAAAACGAATCTTCATTTCCTTCAACACTCTTGAGAAATCAGAGTAACAGGCGTAACGCGGATGTATTTTTATTTTAATACAGTAATTACCAATACACTAAAATTTACATTTTATCGTTGGCCATATATTATGACGATCAGTAACATCAGATGTGAATATACCTAAAAAAAACATAAAAATTGTTACATATTTATAGATATAATTTTCGATAAGTGATTATACTCGTGAATACACTAAATTTTGCACCGGATAGTAACTTCACCTTCAAACAGGTACGTGTAGATAAATACACACAGGTTATAATGCTGGTAGCAGATGCGATCAAATAGATATTTTTTATTCTTCAATGAATATATTTTCTACACCTCGCTGAGAAAGTTATCTTTATTACACAGAATATCAGACATGACCCGGTTGAAATTATATTTAATTCCAAATAATTACCAATACACTAAAATTTAAAAAAAAATTATCTTTGGATATATATTATGACGATCATTATCATCAGATGTGAATAAACCTAAATAAAAACAAATAAATTGTTTTCTATTTTATTATCTATTTATGGATATAGTTTTGGACAAGTGATTTAAATCGTGAATACACATCTTTTGCACCACACAAGACAGGATAAAAAATTCACCTTCCAGGTTAATTAAGTACTGTAGCTGCCATACAATTCTTCTGAGATCGATAAAACATGGCCATTTTGTCACGCTGCGTGCAACCACCAAGGGTGGCCAAAGTTATCGGTCGTTTCCTTAATAATATCGGTCGCTCATTAATATCACGGAACACCATTAACTCTATCGGTGTTGGCTTAACTCTATCGGCGTTGGCTTAACCTCCTCGGCTTATGCGTAATTTCAGAGGGTTTGCTTGATAGTTAAGCAAAAACCGCTAATCTTAAGCTTTTCCCGAGGATACTAAGCATTAGCTGTTTCTAGTGCTGCCGTCCTTTTGTCCATGTACCTTGTAAGCATACCTCTTAAACCGTACAATGGATTTTGATGAAACTTTATATAAAGGTTGGGCATTGTATGTAGATGTGCATGAGGCAAGATAATTATCGCTGGATGCTTGCAAAGGGACATAATCCAACTTAAGGGTTTTACATGGTTAACGCTTTTAAGTGCAACTCCTCCAAACTGTTCATTGTATTTTGATGAAAATTTATATGAAGGTTGGGCATCATATGTAGATGTGTGTAACCCGGGGGTATCACTCAGTGCGGTCTTTCACAGTTCTAGTTTATCAATTTTAATGCAATTCTAACTCAAATTTGAGATAATGGAAGCAACAGAGAATTTTGAGAAGGAGTGTTGTGGAAAAACTAGAAAACAGCGCAAAATAAGGTAATAACTACCTTTACTTTTATCTGCGTGAAAAAGACGCAAACAAAGGAATGTATCTGCATGATTTTAGAACATTTGCATGAAAAACACAGGATTTTGCGTTGATGCAATCACTGACCCATATGAAGATTCAACTCACCTCACATCGGTTTTGAACAACTAATAAAAATGTCGGGTAAAAGAACTTGCTAGACCATTCAGCCATCGAAGCCCTTACTAGGTTTATTGATTGTCTTGCGTTGTTAGCTGATCTGGCCAAAGGCCATGTCAACTTTTGTCATCACTTGTCGTCCGTCTGTAAATTTTCACATTTTAATCTTCTCCTCTAAAACCACTAGGCCAAATGGAATTAAACTTGGCAGGAAGCATCTATGTAAGGTCCTTTATAAAATTTGCTCATTTCGTCTCTATTGGACAATAAACATGGCCACCATGGGCAATTGTTGTTTCTGATTGGCTCAGTTTTCAAAAATCTTCTCCTCTGAAACTGCTTGGCCAAATAGATCGAAACTTGACAGGAAGCATTTATGGGAGGTTCTTTACAATGTTACCTCATTTCGTCTTGATTGGGCAACAAACATGGCCGCTATGGAAAATTCTTGTTTATCATTGGGTGATTTAAAAAAAAAAAAAATTTCTGTGGAACTACTGGACCAAATGGAACGAAAATTGATAGGAAGCCTCTATGGGAGGTTCTTTACAAAGTTTCCTAATTTTGTACTGATCGGACGACAATTATGGCCACCGTGGACAGTTCTTGTTTCTTATTGGCTGATATAAAAAACTCTTCTTCTCTGAAACTGCTTGGCCAAATGGAATGAAACTTGATAGGAAGCATATGTGGGAGGTCCTTTATAAAGTTTCCTCGCTTTGTCCCTATCAGACTACAAATATGGCAGCCAAAGGGGAGTTCTTGTTTCTAATTGGCCAATTTAAAAAAATCTTCTCTGAAATCGCTTGTACAAATGGAAGAAAGCATCTATGGGAGGTTTTTTTACAAAATTTCCTCATTTCGTCCTGATCGGGTAACAAACATGGCCCCTATGGAAAAGTCTTGTTTCTCATTGGTTGATTTAAAAAAAAAAATTTCTGTGGAACTGCTTGACCGATTGGAATGAAACCTGACAAGAAGCATCTGTGGGAGATTTTTATAAAGTTTTCTCATTTTGTCTCGATCATGCGACAAACATGGCCGCCATGGGCAATTCTTGTTTCTGCTAGGTGAGCGATACAGACTCAAAATAATTTCTGTCACAATTTTCTCGGGAACCACACAGGTTAGCTTCCTGATATTTGGCATAGAGCATCAGTATGGAGAACTGTTGCATGTCCACTTCCTGTTTGATGGAACTTATATTTTTGAGATAGAAAAATTGCTGTCAAATTTTCTCGGGAACCACACAGGTTATCTGCCTGATATCAGTATGAAAAAGTACACAGGCGACATATGTCTTCCATGGAAGACTTACCGCTAAGTGATTACAAATGCCATTTGTAAAAAGCCTCAATATATTCAATGTAGAATGACTGTATTTTGTCAGTGAAAAAAGAATACATGGCAGATGGTTAAAACTTTTGTAGTAAATAACTGGGGATTACATGAAAAAGTTTCAGATTTATACTGATTTTCTAAACATTGATGTATGTTGAAAAACTACACAAGAGAAAAGTAAGATCAAGTAACAGACTGTGTGCTTTAAAACTGACAGTTATTGATGTTAACTGTATTAAAATTCTGAACATGTAGTATGGTAATTTATCTTATAGATGTAAGGGTGGTACTACAGGAGATCGGTGTAACAATTTCCCAGAAGTTTGCAGTGTTATTGCACCATGTATAAATAGTGGTACATGCAAGGATGAAGGAGGAACAGCAAAATGTAATTGTAGTGAAAGTAAGTTTATAACTATTTCACATTGTTATACATTTTGTGGGGGTATTTATATAGGAATCTTTTTTATGCCAGTCTGTCTTTCTGTCTGTGCAAGTCGTTCTTGACGTACAAATTTTTAATGCCTATAAGGAGTAAAATGATACTTGGTAATATTGTTGACCAACATCAGACAGTGTCTCACATAGTGTTCAATTTGTTTAATGCCTTGAAGCTATTTTGCGGCCCCTAGTTTTTATTTGTGGAGGAAGCTGGAGAGAACAACTGTTCTTCAGTAGGAAAATTGGCAGTCCTTGTCAATTAAGATAGTAGAACTGCCCAGCAGGTGAGATTTGAACTCACAACCACAGTTATGACAGGCTAGTGATCATTAGTAGTCATAGGAACTACCTGACCACTTGGCCACAAAGGCCCGCGATACAATGTGAAACGAACTTTGTATCCCTATACTTGTATTGTGACCTTGACCTTTGTTTTCATATATAATTTATTGACTTCATATACATGGCTGCAGTGGGCAATTCATTTTTCTGATTGGCTGAAATTTGAAATATCATCTCCTTTGAAACTGCAAGTGCAAATGATTTGTAAGTTGATACAAATGATGTTTGCGAGGTCCTGTACAAACATTCCTCATTTCGTCTTGATCGGCAAAAAACATGGCTGCCATGAGCAATTCTTTTTTCTGATTGGCTGAAATTTGAAAAATCATCTCCTCTGAACATACAAGTGCAAATTATTTGTAAGTTGATACAAATGATGTTTGTGAGGTCTTCTATAAAGATTCGTCATTTCAACTTAATTTGGCAAAAGACATGACCAGTTGTCTTTCAAAACTAATGTTGTTTGCTACTCCTCCAATCTAATTAAAAACCGATCTCTCATCGCTCCCGTTTTCTGATATGTCGCGTGGGAGATCTAACGAAACCCGCTTTGAGGTCACATGTGAGTGACCTCGTAGGTGTGTCCTGTTCAACCAATGAAATTGCGGCTTACGCGATCTTGTAAGTTGATTACGAAGAAATCGTCAGTCCCCAGAATTCATAAACTTTTTTGATTGGCTTACTGATAGGAAGTCAAATCATTTGCATGTCATTATAAATTCATAAGTTCCAGTTCACTCACATGTGACCTCAAAGCGGATTTCGTTAGATCTCCCACGCGACATATCAGAAAACGGGAGCGATGAGAGATCGGTCTTTAATTAGATTGCTACTCCTCCTACATTACTTTATGGAATGTTGGATCACATTATGGAGATGTGCATATTGTCAGCATTTTCTTGAAAAATATGATGATTTGAACTTAAGCAAATGTTGTTGTCGATCCAAACTGATGTTGTCTGCAACTCCTCCTAAATTACTCACAGGATTCTCATGAAAGTTTATGGAGATGTGCGTATTGGATTGTACTTTGAAAAATACTATAATATGAACTTCAGTATTTTTTAGTCCAGCACTGGTAGTTTTGATAAAAACTAGCCGTGCTGCAGTATTGTTGACACGATGATCTGTTGAGGCAAAGTACCCCCAATCTGCAAATAGTTCCTATGAACTCAATACAATTTTAAATCAAGGTACAATGCATAGGGTTGCATTCAGTTATTCACTGAAAAATAACATATATAGAAAACTCTATCGAATAACAAATGGGTGTTGGAGAAAACTGTTTTGAGTCAAGCAAAGTATAGCGTATGAATATTAAAAAATACCGAAGTGTGAAAGCGAGGGAAATTCAATTTAATTTACAACTAAGATTGTCCATAATATTGTTACCGGCTGGTGACAATCGGTAATTTTAATATTTTCAGTATTTAATTACTTTCAGTCCTCATCGAGTGTTCATTTTGTCATTCTTAACCATTTCAACCATTTACTGTATTAAAAATAGTTGTAATGAGAACGATTTTAAAATATATTTTATTGATTTGTTTTCTACCTGGAAGTTATCTTTCGAAAAGAAATACGAAGCAAGTTCGGAATGTACTTGTGCATTCACGTTTTTCAGAGGAATAAATTTGAAATATTAAAATGAAATGATTGTTGCAAATTTGTTAACAGTATGGCCGGTCGATTAGAGTTTGCTGCCGTTTTCAACTTTGACATTAAAACAGCTATTTGAAGGAACATAAAGCAAAATAAAATAACGATGCCAAAAGTATGATGTATTATTATGTTTTCCTATTCCTAACATGCATACACCAGGTCGATCTTGAGCCAAAATTGTGGGGTCAAAAATGAGGACGGAACGAACAAATTCTATTTTTTGGACGATGTTCCAATTGTACTAAACATTGTGTTTTGATATAAAAAAAAAATTAAGATGACTATGGGTATGTATTGTAAAAGTCCAAATTGACGGTCAGCTGTCGTATTTATCCACCCTTTCAAAATTCAAATAACTATGAAATGGTTGAGATCTCAACTCTAAACGTATTTTGTTTCTCCTTATAACAAGACGCACATTCATTGGTGTATGAGGGGTACCTAGGATTGGTCTTATATATTTGAAAACATCGAGATTCCCACTCTATAATTATATCTGAATTTTGAGTATCCTTTAATTTGTGAATTTAGTTTCAGTACTTTTAATATCTTCCTAAAGTTATGCAAAATGGTAGCGAATTTTTATTATAAAGGACCCAGTGAACAATTATATATCTGTTTGTAGTAATTCAAAATCAAATGCAAATAAGTATGTCTGAAATAATTCATTTACTAATACATTAAATTTTTTTAATTCGCGAAAAAAAAATTGATTCCTCTTTTTAAAAATCCTTTTTACAAATCAACTAAATATTATTGCCTGTAACAGTGGGATGTTAGCATCAGTGCTGGACAAAAGCACTTTGTGCTATGTTAACAAAATTTTGTCGTCAGTCCAAACTGACGTTGTCCACATTTCCTCCTACAGTACTCCCAGGATTCTCATTATGAAGATGTGCATATTGTCAGGATTTTCTGTTTGGGTGAGCAAGTGGAAAGATACTATGGTTTGATCTTCAGTTGTTGTCTGTCCAAACTGATGTTTTCTGCAACTCCTCCTACATTCTGATGACACATTGAAATAACACAATAAAAGCATGCTGTTCTTGGTAGGATTAATGAATTTTTGTAGGCTTCAAAACAGACATGTTCATGTTGTGCAGGGGGTCTTAGTCCCTTTTAGGACAGTTCTTATTTACAATGGAAAAATAAATGCACTCAAATAGTTAAAAAAAATTTAGAATTTGTAATAACTCAGAAATAGACATGTCTTAAAATTTGCAAAACCATTACTCTTAATATTTCTTGCACTTTGTGTATATTTTGTCCAACCCAGGGATGAACTGCTTGATTTAATTAAATCTTACAAGAAGAGTTATCTTCCTTTTACATTGAAAAATCTGTTCCACGGACTGCGGTTTACAGACAGCAAGTCCATTTCTTAGCAACTGTCATATCTAGACTTAGGAAGACTTTAATATTTTTTTTTGCTAATTTTGCTATTTTTTATCCCCTTGCCAAGGAAGTTGCAAAGGGATATAGTAACTCTACCATCTGTCCTTCCATCCTTCCGTCCATAATGCCCTTGTGAACACTCTAGACTCAACATCCTTCAAGGGATTTTGACCAAACTTGGCACATACTTAGTCCTTATAAATATCTAGAACTCTATTGATTTTCAAGGTCAAAGTGGAACTTGTGAACACTCTATCAGAATTCTTCAATGGATTTGGACCAAACTTGGTAGATACTTAAATCCAAAGTTACATACCACTTAGTCCTTAGGAAAATCTGGAGCGCTATTGATTTCCAAGGCCTTGTGAACACTCTAGAATCAACAGCATTCAATGGATTTTTACCTAATTTATACAAAGTTTAAATTTATCAAGATCTAAAAGTCTACAGATTTTGATAGATGATCATGAATTCAAGGACAAGGGTATTATAGGACTTTGATCTTTTGATATTATAAATCTACGTGACTTTACCTGGTTCATGTATATTGTTTGTCCTTAAGCTACTCCAAATCAGCTTGATACTGCCTTACAGAATCAACTTAGCCACATTAGCAGCAGGAAAATCATACTTCTGGGAGATTTTAATCATGACTTGAAAAGGAATTCTCTGCGAAATAGTGTATCTGATTTCCAGCAACATATTATATGTGCTACACACCAACAAGGTTCACTTTCTCAAAGGACAATGAGTTCATTTCATTTCATCATGCCAAATCATATGTATTATTTGCAGCCTACTTTTTCCGTTTGATGATGTATATATGTATCAGGGTACTTGTATAGAATTGTAAACCTTTTGATATTGACAGTGATGTTGAACAAATTATTTATTATATCATAACTTAAATATCATCTTAATGTTTTATACCACTGAGGATAGGTACCATATAGTAACTATCCGTATGTGATCTCTTTGCGTAATACAATGTTGAAAAGGTGATATTATAATGTTTCTGCCTATCTTTCCATAATACATCTTTTTAACATTATATGGCTCAATATTTGCTCAGATGCATTTAAACCATGATTTGCAAAAACTAAGGATAATACATATCAGGATCTATAAGAATATTGTTTCTCCAGGTCAAAAATCAAATGACAAGAACATATTTATACATGTAGAAATTTCAGGGTCAAATTTTGTCATGTTGTCCTTGTTAGTAATATCAGCTATAATTATTATAAGTCCAAACCATCAGTGGAGACATTCCACCAAAATTATATCAAAATTTAGCAAGTTCATGGATGGCTTTTAATTCAGAATATCTTGAAAAGTGAATTGTTTTAAATGACAAACCAGCTATATTTAATTGATATAACAACTGCAGTTGTCAAAGTTGATTCAATGTATAAAATGTTTTTTTTGGCAGATTATGATGGTAGCAGCTGTCAGTTGATAGATGACCAGTGTGGTGACTCTGACACATGTAAGAATGATGGAGTATGCATTGTTAAAAATATTGGATATGATTGTGACTGTCCAGATGGTATGTTAGACATATAAGTGTCAGTGCAGGGAAGTGATAATAAATCAACAGATTTATGATTAAACTCGCTTTAAAATTATTTATTTACTTTATTGTCTGAGAAAAGGTTCTCATTTATATCTTACGCTATTAAAAAAAATGGTTATTAGTTTTTAGCTCACCTAATCCAAAGGGTCAAGTGAACTATTCTCATCACTTGGCATCCGTCATCGTCCATCAACTGTTTACAAAAATATTCTCCTCTGAAACTTCTTGGCCAAATGCAACCAAACTTGGCCACAAGCATCATTAGGATATCTAGTTTAAAAAATATGTCTGATGACCCCGCCTGACAACCAACATGACTAAAAAAAGAACATAGGGGTAAATTGCAGTTTTTGTCTTATATCTCAAAAAATAAAGCATTTAGAGCAAAACTGACACAGGATAAAAATGTGCATAAGGTCAAGATCTACCTGCCATGAAACTTTTAGACAAATCAGTCATCCCATTTTTGGGTTGTTGCCCTGAATTGTTAATTTCAAGCAGATTTTGCAGTTTAAGGTTATTAACTTGAATATTATTATAGATAAAGCAAAAATGTTCAGCAAAGTAAGATCCACAAATAAGTCAGCTTGACCAAAATCGTCAATTGACCCATTATAGGAGTTTTTGCCCTTGAAAGATTAGTTACATGTAAACAGAAAATAATGGTCTGACATATTGTCACAGATGTTTAGAGCATGACTTGAAATAAATTAAATGGTAGCTGTACAAGTAAAATGGAGGGTCAAGGTCATTGTAAAAGTCCATAGCAACCGATGAAAAAGTCCCTGGCAATGGATGAAATAGTCCCTAGCAACCATATATATTTGGGTTAAGGACCTTATAATTTACCTGTACAAGTAAAAAAGAAAGGTCAAGAGTCAAGGTCATTGAAAAAGTCCATAGCAACCATATATATTTGGGTTCAGGGCTTTACAATTTACCTATTTAGGTCAAAATGGAAGTCAAGAGTCAATGCCATTGAAAAAGTCCATAACAACCGATGAGAAATTCCCTAGGAACCATATCTATTTGGTTGCAGGATTCTATATTTTAGCTGTACAGGTCAATATTACAGAGGAAATTGTGATGATATACATTGACTAGCAAAAATAATCATTGATGCAAGATCTACACAAAATATAACAGGTGAGCGATTCAAGCTCTTGGGAGCCTCTTGTTAAATCTTGTCTGAAATCCCTGGGCCAATTGGAACTAAACTTGGCAGCAATGGTCCTCAGATGGTCCTCTTTCATAATTGTGTCTGATGACCTGAACTGTCAACGAATATGACAGCCATAGCAAAACTTAGTTATCCCCCCGCTTAGCGAAAGCGGGGGGATCATGTAATACAGTCCGTCCGTACGTACGTACGTCTGTAGTGGCAAGGCATATCTCTGAAACGGTAAAAGATAGAAACTTGAAATTTGGCATCATGGAAGAGTATATGACCCACTAGGGAATAGACCCCTTAAAATTGGAATTCGACCCCTTGGGGCCAAATTATGAGCGAAAAACGAATTTCGCGATATCCAATAAATGGAGATATCTCCAAAAGTGTTAAAGCTAGGATATTGGAACTTATGTCACTACTTATATTGCCTTTCCCAAGTTGAAAGAGGGTATCAAAATTTTGGTCCCGCCCCTAGGGGCAATGCCCTAAGGAGTTAAAAAATGTCTAAAAACGATTGTCCAAGAACTCCTCCTACACCGTAGAAGATAGAAACATGAAATTAGGTACACTAGTAACACTTGAAGAGTTGTCTGTGCCAAAGGTTTCGGAATTTTGATTTTTGCCCGGGGGGTGGGGCTACACCCTAATATGTAAAATCTCAAAATATGGTAAGATCAGTTCATATCCCCACCCCTTAACCATATATATTTTTATTCCACATTAAAAGACGAGTTACATGGTCACCCCCGGGGGTCAGCCCCACCCCCCTCATTTGGAAAATTACAAGATATCTCAAAAACAGTTAAGATCCCCACCCCTAAACCATATATATTCTTAGTGGGCATGACAAGACAAGTTTAATGGTCATCCCCGGGGGTCGGCCCCACCCCCCTAATTTAGAAAATTACAAGTTATCTCTAAAACAGTTGAGATCCCCACCCCTAAACCATATATATTCTTAGTGGGCATGACAAGACCAGTTGAATGGTCATCCCCGGGGGGTCGGCCCCACCCCCCTCATTTACAAAATTACAAGTTATCTCAAAAACAGTTGAGATCCCCACCCCTAAACAATATATATATTTAATGGACATGACAAGTTAAGACTTACATTCATTTGATGTAGGCCATTTCAATTTTATCCATCTTAAAACTTTTGCATTCGACTTTGTCCGAGCAGTAGAAGTCCAATTTCATATTTCTGTGTTGTTTCTTGATATCCAAAGATCAGTGTCAAACTTTTTCTCTATTTATGCAATTTGAAATTATGAGGGGTTCAGACTTTGTGCATTCCGACTTTGCTGGGAGCGGGGGGATGTGCAATCTCCGATTGCTGCGTTTCATTTAACATAGGACCCTATGGGAAAATTCGTTTAGAAATCTGTTTGTCTGAAACCACTGAGCCAATTGGGAGTATAGGCCTTACATGGTCTGATGACTCGGACTGTCAACCAAGATAGCTGCCACAGCAGAACTATGTTTAACATAGGACCCAAAGGAAGAATTCATTTAAAAGTCTTCTTGTCTGAAACCACTAAGACAATTGTAACTTGTAACTGAATGATCCTTGCATGGTACTCTTTTGGAATTGTGTCTGATGACCCGGACTGTCAACCAAGATAGCCGCCACAGCCAAATTAATTTATCATAGGACCCCACGGAAAGATTTATTTAAAAATATTTTTGTCTGAAACCACTGAGCCAATTGGAACCAGACTTGGCAGAAATGGTCCTTAGATGGTCCTCTTTCATGTCTGATGACCTGGACTGTCAACCAAGATTGCTGCCACAGCTGAACTTAGTTTAACATAGGACTCAACTTCAAAATTGATTTAAAAATCTTCTTGTCTGAAACCATTGGGGATTTGGAACCAGACTCAGCAGCAATGGTTCTTAAATTGTCCATTTTCAGAATTGTGTCCGATGACCTGGACTGTCAACAAAGATAACTGCCACAGCCAAACTCAGTTTAACAATGCCGCAAGGCAACAGAGGGACATGTTAATAGTATCTGTCCACCCACAACACATTGTGGACACATCTCCTCTGAAACTGCTTGGCAGATAGCTTCCATATTTAGTAGGATTTATTGTTATGGAGTGTAGATGTGCATACTATACTGCAATTTTGATTCAACAAATTTTGTAGGAGTTATGGGACTTGGATTATTTATTTCTCAACAATAGAAGATGACAGTATAGTATGCACATCTACACTTCATAACAATAATTCCAACCAAATATGGAAGCTATCCGCCAAGCGGTTTCAGAGAAGATGTGTCCACAAGGTCTTCTATTGTTGAGAAATAAATAATCCAAGTCCCATAACTCCTACAAAATTTGTTGAATCAAAATAAAAGCTTCCATATTTGGTTGGAATTATTGTTATGAAGTGTAGATGTGCATACTATACTGTCATTTTGATTAAACAAATTTTTAGGAGTTACGGGACTTTTTCAACATTTCTCAGCAATAGAAGTCCTTATGGATGTATCACTTGAAACCACTTTGCGGATTCCTTATGCAAACTGATTCTGCATTGGCAGGGGACATATGGCTATTTGTAGCAATCTTGTTTTTTTTTGTAAGAGATCAAAGATGAATATAGCCCCCATTCTGTTGAATTCATACTCACAACAAAAATGGCTACCATGGGTAATTGTTGTTTCTGATTGACTGAGTTTTCAAAAACCTTCTCCTCTGAAATTGCTGGGCCAAATGGAACGAAACTTGACAGGCAACATGTATGGGAGATTCTCTACAAAGTTTCCTAATTCTGTCCTGATCATACTACAAATGGCCACCATGGGCAGTTCTTGTTTCTGATTGGCTGGGATATAAAAAATCTACTCTAAAATCACTGATTTATAAAAAATCTTCTCCTCTAAAAATGCTTGGCTAAATGAAACAAAACTTGATAGGAAGCATATATGGGAGGTCCTTTATAAATTTCCTCATTTCATCCAGATCAGACTACAAATATGGCTGCTATGTGCAGTTCTTGCTTTTAATTAGCTGATATAAAAAAAATCTTCTCCTCTGAAGTCGCTTGGCTAAATGGAACAAAACTTGACAGGAAGCTTTTATGGGAGGTTCTATACAAAATTCCTCATTTCGTCCCGATAAGACAACAAACATGGCCGTCATTGGCAATTCTTGTTTCTCGTTCATGTCATTGTTTGATTAAAAAATAATTTTTTCTCTGAAACCGCTTGCCAAAAACTGTCAGACAAGGAAGCATCTATGGAAAGCCTTTTATGAAATTAATTTTTTAGCTCACCTGGCTATGGCCAGGGTGAGCTTTTGCCATCACTTGGCGTCCGTCGTCCGTCCGTCGTTAGCTTTTCATTCAAACATCTTCTCCTCAGAAACCATTTGGCCAATTCCAACCAAACTTTGCACGAGTGGTGTATGGAAGGTCCTCAACAAAGTTTCCTCATTTAGTTCTGATTGGTCAAGAAACATGGCCACCAGAGGCAATTCTTGTTTCTGATTGGCTGATTTTCAAAAATCTTCTCCTCTGAAACTGCTGGGGCAATTGGCTTGAAACTTGATAGGAATGATCTATGACATATCCTCTACAAACGATCCTCAATTTATTTTGATCTGAAATAAAACATGGCCGTCGTAGCTAAAAATAGAATATAGGGGTGCATGTGTTGTTTTTAGCTTATAACTTAAAAACCGTTACAGATATCAAAAATCTGACATGGGGTAAAATTGATCAGTATGACAAGATCTACCTACCCTGAAATTTTGAAGGAAATCCCAAAACCCATTTAGGAGTTATTGCCCTTTTTTCGTCAAATTTTCAAAATTTAACATTTTTCGTCATTTATCTCCAAAACTATTTGAGATAGAAGTGAAATGTAAATTTGAAAAATGTTTGCCATGTTGAGGTCTACATACTCTGAAATTTTAAAGGAAATCCTAAAACCCATTTTGGAGTTGTTGCCCTTTTTTGTTAAATTTTCAAAATTTTTTCATTCAAAAATCTTCTCCTCTGAAACTGCTGGGGCAATTGGTTTGAAACTTGATAGGAATGATCTATGACATATCCTCTACAAACGATCCTCAATTTATTTTGATCTGAAATAAAACATGGCTGTCGTAGCTAAAAATAGAATATAGGGGTGCATGTATTGTTTTTGGCTTATAACTTAAAAACCGTTACAGATATCAAAAATCTGACTAAGGTAAAATTGATCAGCATGACAAGATCTACCTACCCTGAACTTTTGAAGGAAATCCCAAAACCCATTTAGGAGTTATTGCCCTTTTTAGCTCACCTGGCCTAAAAGGCCATGTGAGCTTTTGCCGTCACTTTTCGTCCGTCGTCCGTCGTGCCGTCCGTCCGTCCGTCGTAAACTTTTCATTCAAACATATTCTCCTCAGAAACCATTTTGCCAATTCCAACCAAACTTTGCATGAGTGGTGTATGGAAGGTCCTCAACAAAGTTTCCTCATTTAGTTCTGATTGGTCAAGAAACATGGCCACCAGAGGCAATTCTTGTTTCTGATTGGCTGATTTTCAAAAATCTTCTCCTCTGAAACGGCTGGGCGGATTGGATCGAGGCTTCATAGGAATGATACA
The DNA here is from genome assembly GCA_028015205.1 of Mytilisepta virgata. NCBI lineage: Eukaryota > Metazoa > Mollusca > Bivalvia > Mytilida > Mytilidae > Mytilisepta > Mytilisepta virgata. The sequence continues at coordinate 78,510,864 of CM051521.1, forward strand.
TGACATGTCCTCCACAAACGATCCTCATTTTATATTGATCCGATGAAAAACATGGCCACTGTTGCTAAAAATAAAACATAGGCGTAAATTGCTGTTTTTTGCTAATAACTCAAAAACCGTTACAGATATCGAAAATCTGACTGGGTAAAATTGATCAGCATGACAAGATCTACCTACCCTGAAATTTTGAAGGAAATTCCTAAACCTATTTAGGAGTTATTGCCCTTTTTTCGTCAAATTTTCAAAATTTTAACATTTTTTGTCATTTATCTCTAAAACTATTTGAGATAGAAGTGAAATGTAAATTTAAAAAATGTTTGCCATGTTGAGATCCAGCTACCCTGAAATTTTAAAGGAAATCCCAAAACCCATTTAGGAGTTGTTGCCCTTTTTTTGTCAAATTTTCAAAATTTTTTCATTCAAAAATCTTCTCCTCTGAAACCACTGGGCCGATTGGTTTGAAACTTAATAGGAATGATCTATGACATGTCCTCTACAAACGATCCTCAATTTATTTTGATCTGACATAAAACATGGCTGTTGTAGCTAAAAATAGAATATAGGGGTGCATGTGTTGTTTTTGGCTTATAACTTAAAAACCATTACAGATATCAAAAATCTGATGGGGTAAAATTGATCAGCATGACAAGATCTACCTAACCTTAAATTTCGAAAGAAATGCTAAAACCCATTTAGGAGTTATTGCCCTTTTTTCGTCAAATTTTGAAAATTTAACATTTTTCGTCATTTATCCCCAAAACTATTTGAGATAGAAGTGATATGTAAATTTGAAAAATGTTTGCCATGTTGAGATCTACATACCCTGAAATTTTAAAGGAAATCCCAAAACCCATTTAGGAGCTATTGCCCTTTTTTTGTCAAATTTTAACATTTTTGCATTTATCTCCAAAAGTATTTGAGATAGAAGTGAAATGTAAATTGAAAAATGTTTGCCATGTTGAGATCTACCTACCCTGAAATTTTGAAGGGAATCCCAAATTCTATTTAGGAGTTATTGGTTTGTGTAATTTGAGGTCGGGTTCTGTTACATTTATTTAAGGTTCACCCTTATTCCTGGTCAATTTTATCAACTTCCTGTTAGGACTACCAGCATCAGGGAACATATTTTAACATTAAACCTTATGAAAAATAAATCTTCAACAAATTTTCCCTGAACAATTGAACCAATTACAACAAACTTGGTCAAATAGTTGATTAATTGTCCAATGAAAACCAGACTCCAGGTGAGCGATACAGGCTCTGGTGAGCCTCTTGTTTCGTCAAATTTTCAAAATTTAACAGTTTTCGTCATTTATCTCTAAAACTATTTGAGATAGAAGTGAAATGTAAATCTGAAAAATATTTGCCATATTGAGGTCTACCTACCCTGAAATTTTAAAGGAAATCCCAAAACCCATTTCAGAGTTATTGCCCTTTTTTGTCAAATAAATTTTCCCTGAACAATTGAACCAATTGCAACAAACTTGGTCAAATAGTTGATTAATTGTCCAATGAAAACCAGACTCCAGGTGAGCGATACAGGCTCTGGTGAGCCTCTAGTTTTTTTCATCCTGATTATATGACAAGCATGTTTGCCATATTGTTTCTTTGGTGCCAATCCATCATTCATGATGGCCAGCAGCAGAGGACTTAGGTTAACATAAGACCCTATGGGCAATGCATGCAAAAATCTTCTGGAGAACTGCCAAATTTTAGAATATGCTGACCTGCAAGTAGAAGGACATTGATACAGAAAAATTTGGGTCCTAAAAGGCTTACTACACTTCATTATGATAGGGAGAAGTGACTTCTCTCTTTGAGGTGCATCAATAAAATTGGCTTTCGTGCCTCTAGTTTGTTTGAGTTATTGCCATGTGGTGTGGGACATTGGAATGCTGTTCTTTTATTTTTTAGCATACTCTGGAACAACATGTACAACATACACAGATCCCTGTAACTCTAATACTTGCCATTCTTCAGCTATGTGTATATCTGAAAAAGATAAATATTTATGTTATTGTACCCAGGGCAGAATACTCACTGATGAAGGCTGTAAAGGTAATTTCATTTTAACAAGATAAATATTTTTCATATTCAGATGTCACAGGAAAAACTTACAGGGATATGAAATCAATTAAGCAACTCATTTTCATAAAACTGAGCAGGAAGTGTACAAAACACACACATAAAACAACAGTATGACACTAAAAGCTGATACTGTTAAACTGGTTTCATGGGTGTTAATTATATATTTTTATATAATATCCTAATTCACTGGTTTACATATAAGTACAAAAAACAGTATCATGGTTTTCAATAAGATGACCACTAATTCCTGTCTTTCAACCTCAATTCATGCAAGGATTTGAATAGTAGAAGGATACGAATCTCCTGGTTTCTCGCTTTATCTTGCGTGGTGATATTTTATACTACTCGCTACTTATATATGCCACTAATGCCACAACTATTTAATAAAATATATCACAATATACCGAATTAAATTAAATCTCTTTCCCTTCTCCATCTTAGGTATAAAAACTACACATTTTTTAAATATTCTTTGATAAAAATCTAATAATATAATATATTTTTAATAATTTTATATTTATTTGTCTATTTCTCTACAGAAAAATAACTTAAATGACATACCTTAGTAAATTTATAAAGTCTAGTTGTCATAAAACTTTTATTGCATAATCATATCTCTAAACCGCATTTCTTTTCAAATAAAAATCTTTTTCTAGCTCTGGGCAGCTGTATATCCAATTATCAATAGCACCTAACCTTCCGACGTTCACCCGACCACCTGGCATTTGTTAATTACAGGTGTTATAATTGATTGTATAAACATGGTCTGTTAATTAGCCTGCCACATAGGTAATTATTTCAGTCTTTTACACGTAAATTTGTACATCATCTTTATACTACGCTACACAAAACCATTCTTGAATTTGCCAACGGGATTATATAGGTTAAATTGAACAGTTTTACAAATTTTTACGCACCAAATGAAAAAAGTGAGTTTAAAAACATACCAAAAACAACATGAAAAATGCAACCCACCACACCAAGGTTTGTTTTATACACCGTAAAGACCCCACACTACACATTAACACACTTTAGTATGCCGATTTCATGGAAACATGAAAGTTTATTGATTTCTAAATAGGCCTCACAAGAATTTTACCCCATAATGCCGCCATTTTGATAAATGACTTTTAAAAGATATTTATAACACAAGTAATGATCAAACAAATCAATCAATCAGTACGCCAGGTTTTATTCTATACATTGTTTTTACTCTAAACTACATAATTATACATTTGGCTGAGCCTATTTTATGTAAACATGGAAGTTTATTGATTTCTAAATGAGCCACCCCCCCTCCGTCCAAGCACACCCAATTTTGACAAATGATGGTAAACAATCCTTACTAAATACAGATAGAGAGCACTGTTTTAAAAAATACTCCTTCTATACATCGAAAAGTATTTGGTATGATGAGGGAGGAGTTTGAATTTTAAATTATTGTCTCAACTGCCCATTATAGGCAGGATTATGAATGTCAAAAGGGCAAACCGATTAATGTTAATTATTGATGAAATACGTGTGTAATATCCTCAACAAGTCGATATCTTATCAATGACTGGTATTTAGGGCAAATATTTTCAAGTTATACCTGTAATTATGGTGTTATATACTTAAAAAATACTGGTATCAAATGTTGAAGCGATGAAATATTCTACCATTTTGCATCATCAGTGAATTGCACTATGGGTAATTTCACTTATTTACACACAAGCTATGTAAAATATAGCGCTATTCGTATCCTTCTACTGTATAAATCCTTGATTCATGCAACATGTAAATTAAGATGGTCCATACAATTGTCTGAGAGATGGAATTAGTCCTATTTTATCTAAAACAATAAATCTTCCTACAATATCCTAGAGGAGCAAAAATATTTTGCCAAGGGAATTTGTAAGGTAAATTGGACATGAATCTGCTATGAGTTTTTCCAAAATTGTATGTTATATACCTGGATTATACTTATTGTGCACATGCAACGTGAATGAAAGTATTTAAGCTTTTTAGAATAGACTTGTGCTAAATATTTCTCATATTTTTAAATATTTTGATATCCATGTACAACTCTTACAAGCAGCAGCATTACAATTTTAATGTTTTGTTTGACAAATCAGAAAGGTTAATTAATTTGATAAAAGCCTGGTTATTCCAGTCTAAATATTAGACCTTCAAAGTAGCAAATATCCATTACATGAACTGATTTTTCTCAACAGACGAAAATTAATACAGGAATGGTATTTAATTTATGTAATGGCACAAGAAGTGTATTTGACAAGATTATAGACATTATATTCTCTAGATGCATGTCTGGAATAAAGAATTCATAGTTTTGTTGTGTCCATATAGATAAAGTGACATCTCATTTAATTTCCGCTAAAAATTTAAGTTTATTCCATTTTAATCATAAAAATTATAAAAATATGTATTTTTCTCGCCATAAGATTGCCATTAAATATCATAAATAATAGAAGCATATGGTTCCCTTATTTATCAGGTTGTATAAATTTTATGTTACAAATTGTAATGGTATATTGTTTTGAAGTTCACTGAAATTTGTCTAGTATGAATTTAATACCTTCAAGTTATTGGGATAAAAAGCATTTAAATTTAACACAAAATTGTTAATTTCATTAATTTGTTTGTTGAATTCTTTTGGAGATTTATTCACGGTATATTTAATAATAAGTTAATATTGGATGTAATGCCTCATTTGATTATTTAAATTCTTTTCATCTATCATATATCATAGACTAAATTTTCTTTTCAACTATGACGTCATTAAAGGGAATCCAGACATTTTAGACGTCAACACAACAGTTGGAATTAAATTATAAGGATTGACAGTAATTTGGTTTTCAGTCTATTTGAAATAACCTGAATGCACATGGTGCATACTTTCAAATAACACACTTTGCGGGTATTTAGTATGTACCATGTGATCGAGGTTATTTCTTCATAGACTGAAAAAAAATTACAGTCAATCCTTAAATAATTATAATAGAAATTCAGTTTTTATCTTGCTTTTATTTTGAGTAAAACACTTTAAACAGTTATTGAGTTAACCCTTTAATTGGAATTTCCATTGGAAAAAATCTGCTTAATAGTTTAGCTAAGAATGGATATATAGGCATTTCCTATAATAATTAAAATAAATCTGGGTTGCCATCAGTGTGATTTCTCTTATTCATTTGATTTCAGATATAAGTGACAATTTTGACATGTTTATGGATGAAAAAATTGAAGATGTCCCAGGGTTTTTACGAACACCATTTGTACTAACACCAGATTCTAACCTAACAGTAATGTTTTGGACTAGAGTAAAGGGAAATAACTCGGTCATCTTTGCTTTAGAGGCGGTGTAAGTACATACTATTAGACAATCAATATTGATACATAATTTTTCACCATAATTGATTTCATTTGGAAGATGGGATATAGAATTTAAATTTGTCTTTGATATAATGGAATGATATGTGTATGCCTTGCAGGTTCCTAATTTCAGAACCTAGAAAAAAAAAAGCAACAAATTTGATAAGATACTAACTCATTTTTAATGAAGAAAACTGGTTCAATTTAGAATTGAATGTTTCATTTTTGTAGTTAACAGTCGATATTTCAAAATTCCAAGAGAAGATCGTTTATGTAAATCTTGTCATGTAATTGAAAATGAAGAACACTTCTTCCTAAAATGTAAATTATACAAAAAATTAAGATTAGAATTATTTAATAAACTAAATTTGGAAGAAGAAGATATTAATATATCTAAATTACTAAATCCATTGTCTCAGGAACATGTAAAATTAATCGGCTCCTTTATGAAGCAGTCATTAGAACTGAGGGCAAAAGTGGCTTAATTTTTCATGTCTTATTTATGTATTTACAAATGTGTATGTAGTTTATCTGTTTATTCTTATTTGTTTTGTTCTTTCTTTCTTTGTCATAAACCTTGTTTATAAGACAATAAAGATATTTGATTTGATATATCATAGCACTTTATACTAAAAATGTAAACATTTTACAATTTAAAACCATGAAAAAGATGCATTGAATTCTTATACATTGTAATTAAATTTTACATTTGACAAGTATGAAATATAGTTGCAATTTTTAAATATTCTCTGTATTGTCTTTAAATATTACTTTGTCAATGATGTCACGGGAACACCTGCTAAATGAAATTTTGACTTTACACGGTATACAACTGACAATCGGGACAGCAGAGGCAATCGGTAAAACAGATTGTTTACATCGTCTTCAAAACGAAAGTTAGGCATTCGTTTCACTCCTGTTTTTTTACATTTTTTCAGAGAATATTTGATTCATACTGCAGTGTTAAGTATGTGAAACTATTATGTATCATCACGACCCCTCCAAGAGAAGGTATTACCGTGAATTAATGTCAATTCTAACAATTTTGAATGAAAATTTGATCGTTATGATCTTTTTTATCAATATGCCGAGTCCCATTAAATATTTACTGTTATTTGAGTCTAATTGGTAGGTTAGGCATTATATTTCAGTTAATATAGGATGTCACAATTTGTCCAGACTCGGACAAAAGCAGCCCATGGGCAATTCGTCTTGACAAACAAATGTGGTTTGTTATCACTGTAATAAAATCAATACCATAATTAGATATTTGTTAACAATTATAATGAATTTATCGTAGTCCCATCTATTGTTTCTTCTGTTTCCATATGTACAGAAGAGTTAGATAAAATACCCTCATCATCTGATTTCCAATTTTCTATGTTCTGAACTTGACCAAACTTCCTAGGCATGTTTAATTTCTGTTTTTGGACCTGTCCATACGATAAACACAAACTTTATCATACTTCACCATGACTTGGGATTATGTCGTACGATTTTGTTCTTTATCCTGTTCGAGCTGTTTCATCGTCCAATTCTATTTGTCTGTATTTCAAATGCAAGTCATTACTGAAATACATAAGATGCCATATTATACCTCCAAACATGATTGTTTTCTCCTTTTTCACAATAATAACACTTGAATAAGTCCATTATCACCTGAAAATAAATGAGTAAGATAACAATGATTTACTTGCTTTATTTTAACATTTAACATATCTTTTATAGCTGGAAATAATGGTTTGCGATTGTCATTATTTTTTTCAATCTGTATGTAATGATTGCATCATCTGCTGTACACGATTGCTAATTTCGTTAGCTTAGTCAAACTCCAAGGCATATTTTGCATTTATTACTGAACTTGCAATCATAAGGTTTTGCTTACTGAAGTATAAACTGCTTTTTTATAAGGACACGAAGCAAAATTTATACATTATGGGATAAATCCAGAGAAAACGGCACAAAACGAGCGATTTTCCTTACTACATAGATACATCTGGACACCTTAAATTCTTTGTAATGCCGTAACAAATCTTCATAAAATTTCGTAATCACTTCAAGTTATACAATATAATCAAGACATATCAACGTTGAAGCTTAAAACTAGTGGAAAAATTTAAAAAGATTGACAAAATATACATGCCTTCGGTCATAATGTAAAAAATCTGTTTTACTGATTGCCTCTGCTATCCCGATTGTCGGTTGTATTGCGTGCATTATTGGGTTATAAAACATCACTTTTAAGATCAACATGATTGATATCATATGTAAAAAAAATATGGATTTCAATGAAACAAAGAAATAATGTGATTATTTAGTTTTAACAAGTTTGGTTTAGGCCAAATAAAAAAATACCTCTGTTTCCTGTTACATGCCAGAAAAAAATAGGGTAGGTAGGTAGGGATTTTATTTTTTTATTTTTTTTTTTTTTTAAACGATAAAATTGTGGGTGTGAAACATGAATTACAGTTTTTGGGCAATGCGACATGTTCCTCCTCGAATATACTTTGCAGTGTAGATGTATCATGCACTGTTTTAAGAACAGATCTTTCGGCCATATGCTGACATTTGTTAATTTTAATTGCAAATAGGCTGCTAACAGTTAACAAGTGGGCAGCCATATTGTCAATGACCTTCAAACCGGAAGTTTCGGAAAATATTAAAGTTGTGCCAATGACGGAACGGAACCGATTTTGCGGATCGGTCGGCGATTTTTTAATTTTTTTTCAGAAAATTTCGACCAGTCGGGGGGTCTAGACATGAATCGGTCGGGTAACAGGAAACAAAGGTATTTTTTTATTTGGCCTTAGAAGACTTTTGGGCCTCATTTCAGAAAGTACTTGGGTTTGAATTCCCAAAATTCATAACTTCTTATTACATGCAGGATTTTTTTTATTGATTTATTAGAAGTTTAAAACTTCATTTCATTTTCTTTGCAGTTCTTTTGAATCAATTTATCCAAGTTTCCATCCTGACATGTGGATGTTGACAGTACACAGCCAATCAGTTACACTGAATAGTTTTACTGCTAATGAAACTATTAGTCTTGGCACAGATCTCGCAGATGGAATATGGCATTTTGTTGTGATTTCATGGGATTTGACAGGATACACTAAAGTATTTGTAGATTCCATTAAAAAGGTGGATAAGATGTCAATTTCTGCAGATGCATTGCCGCCTCTGTAAGTTCCTTTGAATACAATCTCACCTTTAAAAAAAGTTTTTTTTTAAATCATTGATTTAATAATAAAAATCACATCTTTTTACTTTGCAATTAAATCTTTCCAAATAAGGAAAGAATCATTAATATTTTTTAGCATGTAATTTTAAACACAAGAATGGCATGTATCACATTTGGTTGTTTCTTATACCATCTGTCTTTCTACCTTGATGAATGTCTAATGGCACATTATTTTCTATGGTTCTTTCAGGACAACTGATATCATGTGTATATTTACAAAGGAATATTGTTTATAGGTATAAGAAATATTAAAAAATTCCTACCTTAAAATGTTACATAAAATATGTAGGGGTACAGTGTAGAAACTCCACTTTTTGCACTAAGATCAAGGGGAAAAGCCTTGTAGTAGTGTACAATACACAGATCAGTCTTGGTAACAAATTCCAAGTCAGAGTTATACTGTTATTTGAGTTTTTCATTATTTTCGATATTGAAATATATAATTTACATCAACAAGTCTTCATCTGTATCATATGTTATTGAAATAAACAGTAATTAGAGTTAAGTACAAAATCTAAGTGAAGTTTTGGGGTAGATGGTAATTTGAAATTGAGATCTAAGCAATTACTTAACAAGATTATTCAATTAGACCACTTATAACATAATTCTTAAGTGAGGATAAATTGTTCATACTTTAGTCATTAAATCATATTTTTAGCTCACCTGTCCTATATGGACATGTGAGCTTTTGCCATCAATTGGAGTTTGTTGTCCGTCATAAACTTTTTCAAAGATCTTCTCCTCTGAAACCACTGAACCAATTACAGCCATACTTAGTTTGAATGATCCTTAGGGTATCTAGAATAAAGTTTGTGTTTTATTTTCTTGTCCGTCGAGAAACATGGCTGCCATAGGAGATAAACTGCAGTTTTTGGCTTATATCTCAAAAACTAAAGAATTTAGAGCAAAACTGATGGTGTGAAAATGTTAATCAGGTCAAGATCTACCTGCTGTGAAATTTTCAGATGAATTGGTGAACCCTTTGTTGAGTTATTGCCCCTGAATTGTTAATTTTTAGAAAAATTTGCAGTTTTAGGTTGCTATCTTGAATATTATTATAGATAAAGACAAACTGTATAGGGCAAATATGTTCAGCAAAGTAAGATCTACAAATAAGTCAACATGACCAAAATCGTCAATTGACCCCTTATGGGAGTTTTTGCCCTTTAAAGACAGAGTTTCACTTTTTTTTTAGCTCACCTGACCCAAAGGGTCAAGTGAGCTTCTCATCACTTGGCGTCCGTCGTCCGTTAACTTTTACAAAAATCTTCTCCTCTGAAACCACTGGGCCTATTGGGACCAAACTTTGGTGGAATAGTCCTTGGTTGGCCCCCTTCCAAAATTATGTCTGGCATCCCCGACTTCCAACCAACATGACTGCTGTTACTAAATATAGGAGAAAGGGGGGATGAATTTAAAAAATCTTCTACGAAACTACAAGGCCTTAGCAATATTGGTCCTTAGAAAGTTCTCTTTCAGAAGTATGTCCGATGACCCAGACTGTTGACCAAGATGGCCACCACAGCCGAACTTAGTTTAACATAGGACCCTATGGGAAAATTCATTGAAAAATCTTCTTGTCTGAAACCACTAAGCCAATTAGAACTAGACTTTGTAGCAATGGTCCGTAGATGGTCCTCTTTCAGAATTTCATCTGAAGACCCGGACTGTCAACCAAGGTGGCTGCCACAACAGAACTTAGTTTATCATAGGGCCCTATCGGAAAATTCATAGAAAAATCTTCTTGTCTGAATATTGGTACCAGACTTCGCAGCAATGGTCCTTAGGAGGTCCTCTTTCAGAAATATGTCCAATTTCGTGAACTGTGAACCAAGATGGCCGCCACAGCTGAACTTAGTTTATCATAGCATCCTATGGGAAATTCATTTAAAAATTTTCTCGTCTGAAACTACTGAGCCAATTGGAACTATTCTTGGCAGCATTGGTCCTTAGATGGTCCTCTTTCAGAATTGTTTCCGATCACCCGGATTGTCAATCAAGATGGCTGCCTCGGCCGAACTTAGTTAAATATTGGACCCAATGGGAAAATTCATTTACAAATCTTCTTGTCTGAAACCACTTAGCCAGTTGGAACAAAACTTAGCAGTAATGATCCTTAGATGATTCTCTTTTAGAAATGTTTCTATTGACATGGACTGTCAATCAAGATGACTGCCATAGCTGAACTTAGTTTAACATAGAACCCTATAGAAAAATCAGCCAAATTGACTGCAACACTTAAATTTTTAGTCCTGCTGAAGGTGAAAAGTTAAATCCAGGTGAGCGATACAGGCTCTTGAGGGCCTCTTGTTAGCATGGGTGCAACAAAGTAGCAATCCGTTATTAGCTTGTTGCAGGTTGATGGGTGTCCAGATTTCTTGATAATCCCCTTGCCTCCACCAGTTGAAACTATATTTTGTAAATTTTTATGTACTGTGTAAGACTTATAAGCGTGCGAGTTTTTGGGTCAATGAGTGATATAATTTAAGGGAAATACTTGGTTTTTATTCCAGCACTTGGAGTTTTTATTAGCAAGACAGCATGCATAGGCTTGTGTGCAGTAATTCAATGATGGATATCATGTATAAAATATATGAAATAACAACTGGGTGTTAAACTTGTAACCACCATTTTATAATTAGCTCACCTGGCCAAAGGCCATATGAGCTTTTGTCATCTTATTCTCTGAAACCACTGGGCCGAATGAAATTAAATTTGACAAGAAGCATCTATGTAAGGTCCTTAATAAAATTTGCTCATTTCGTTCCGATCGGACAACAAAAATGGCCGCTGTGGGCAATTGTTGATTTTGATTGGCTGAGTTTTCAAAAATCTTCTCTGAAACTGCTAGGGCAAATGGAGCAAAACTTGACAGGAAGCATATATGGGAGGTCCTTTATAAAGTTTCCTCATTTATTCCCAATCGGACTACAGATGTGGCCGCAATGGGCTGTTCTTGTTTCTGATTGGCTGATATAAAAAAAATCTTCTCCTCTGAAATTGCTTGGCCAAACGGAACTAAACTTGAAAGGAAGCATATATAGGAGGTCCTTTATAAAATTCTCATTTCGTCCCGATAAGACTGCAAATATGGATGCCTTGGGCAGTTCTTTTTTTTTGATTGTCTGATATAAAACAATCTTCTCCTCTGAAGTCACTTGGCCAAATGGAATGAAACTTGACAGGAATCATCTATGGGAGTTTCTTTACAAAGTTTCCTCATTTCGTCCTGATTGGCAACAAACATGAATTCTTGATTCTCATTGGTTGATTTTAAAAAAAATAATTTATGGTACTTGGCCAAAACTGTCAGCCAAACTTGACAGGAAGCATCTATGGAAAGTCTTTTATGAAGTTGATTTTTTTCATCCTGATTAGATGACAAGCATGGCTGCCAAGGGCAATTCTTGTTTCTGATAGGCTGATATAAAGAAATCTTCTTCTCTGAAACCGCTTGGCCAAATGAAATGATACTTTACAAGAAGCATCTGTGGGAGGTTTTTTACAAATTTTCTCATTTTGTCCAGATCATGCAACAAAAATGGCCGCAATGTTATTTCTGCCAGGTGAGCGATACAGGCTCAGCCCTCTGAGCCTCTAGTTTAATTATACCCCCACTCTACTCGCCTTGTTCGTCTGTCCGTTCAAACTGAAATTTTTCGTCACACTTATCTTGGCTTCTGAAAGTTTTGATATTTGGCCTGTAGCTTTATTACCATGAGTTGTATCGCCTCTCCTATTTTCAAGTCTGTCAAGGAACCAGTTCCTGTTTGCGATACTTACAAATTTTAAAATACCTTATGTTTACATGAAATTTTTCTTCAAACTTTTCTCAGCTTCTGTGCAATGGAATGTTTTGATATTTGGCCTGCAGCTTTATGACCATGAGTTGTATCGTGTGTCCTATTTTCAGGTTTGTGGTTTGTCAAGGAACCACTTCCTGTTTGCTGATACTTCCAAATTTTACAATACCTTTTGTTTACGTGAAATTTTTTGTCAAACTTTTCAAGTCTGTTTTCCCAATTTTAAAAATTAAAAAAGAGTGATGGTATATTTGCAACCTCATGTTTGATTTGAATACTGCATTTCAATTTGCTGAACAGCATAGAGCAGCGTTGGTTATACTGTGTAACCTGGTTTGGTCTTCTGACATCACTGACAGATTAACCCGCCACTTGTAAATTCAAATAGTCCCGTGTCATTATTGATGTTTGAATCGACGAATCATTATACTTCTGTTTGGAAATTAAATTGCAAGGAATATTTCAAATTTTTACTCAGGTTATACTTCAATAACCTGGTTTGGGTCAGTTTACCATGTTTACGGCATTCATAATTATGCGTAAACTGACCGAAATCAGGTTATATCGTATAACCTGTTCAAAAATTTGGAAAGATTCCTTAAATAATTGTTTTATTAAGAATTAATCAAAAGTAAAATTTGGTTGTTTCCAATTTTGGCTTTGCAACACATTTTTTTCCCATTTCATAGGGGTGTTGGTGCCATTGGTCAGGAAATATGTTTGAAATTAAGATTTTTCATCAAGGATAACTTATTTTACAATTTTTGTTTGGAATATACTTTATATAAGATTTAAAAAATTAAATACATCATGTACATATAAACTATATTTTTTAGAGTACAAGCTGTCTTTGGTGGAGGTTCAGTTCGTGGAAGGATATCCAAACTAAATGTTTACAGAACAGTTTTCAGTGATTTACAAGTAATACGAGCTCGGGAGGGAATCGTTCATCTTCCAGAAAACCAAAGAGTTCAGGGCTGGTCAAATATAGCATTTACAAGATCCCATATCCGTATTGTCACTAGCAGTACAGATGATGAAGATGTCTGTGATTTGGGATTTGGAAAGTGTCCGAGTGATGGTAATTCTTTTTTATAGCTCAACTGGCCATAGGGCCATATGAGGTATTTCATCACTTGATGTCAGTCGTCAATCAACATTGTTGGGCTTCTGGAACAATGTGGAGTAAACTTTCTTGCAAAAATCTTTTCTGAAACCACTGGGCCAAGTGGAACTAAATTTTGCTGGAATGGTCCTTTGTTGGCTCCCTTCCAAAATTATGTCTGGCATCCCTGACTTCCAACTTCCAATAGAATAAAGGGGAACAAATAAATTTTCTGTGAAACTAAAGGGCCATATGAAACAAACGTTGGCAGCAATTTTCCTTACTTGGTCCTCTTTCAGCATTTTGTCTGTTGGACTGTTAACCTAGATGGACACCAGAGCCAAAATTAGTTTAATATAGGTACCTGTGGGAAAAATTATTAAATTATCTTTTTGTCTGAAACCACTAGGCCAATTGGAACCAGACTTGACAGCAATGGTCATTAGCTGGTCCTCTTTCAGCATTATGTCCGATGACCCATACTATAATCAAGATGGATGCAACAGCCGAACTTAGTTTTACATAAGACCCTATGGGAAAATTCATTAATAGGGCATCATATGGTATTTTGACCCCATGCTGAAATTCCCATGATGGTCAAAATAACATATGACAAGGTTTTTACATGAGTTCAAAGTGAAGACTGGAAAATCTTCAATGAGTTTTTAAAAATTCACAGCTTTCCCAATCTAAGTGCAGTGGAACAAGCTGAAAAATGATGAATTTTATAAACGAGTTGAAGATTTTCAAATTCTTCAGTAGCTATTTCTTCCATTAATACTCAATTTTAGGTTTTCTGTGTCAAGGTAAATTCATTGAGCACAGTCGAAGTTAAATAAAGTTAAGCCTGGTTTGTCAAAAGGTATGACAAAAGAATTCCGATTGGACTGTACAACAGTGGGAGATTGATGCATGTGCATTGATCTCCGTGGGTCATTTCCCACTGAAATCAGCAGTTTATGGAAGAATTTAAAATCTTCTTGTCTGAAACCACTAGGTCAATTGGAACGGGACTTGGTAGCATGGTCTTTAGATGGTCCTCTTTTCAGATAGTGTCTGATTACCCATACTGTCAACCAAGATGGCCACCACAGCCGAACTTGATTAACCTTTTAGCCCATGCGAAAATACATTTAAAAATCGTCAGAAACTGCTTGGCAGCTATGGTATATAGATCGGTCTCTTTTAGACCCATGTCTGATGACTGGACTGTCCTCTGTCCTTAGATGTTCATCTTTAAGAATTGTGTCTGATAACATGAAACACTTACTCTGAAACTATTCAGCAAAGAGAAGCTGAACTTGGCAGTAATGATATTCATGCAATGACCAAGATTCGAGTAGAATGGATAACAATTCCTAACATAGGACTGGATGGGAAAATTCATTTCGTATAGTCTTCTTCTGTGAAACTTGTCCAGGTTAAAAAAAAATTTTCAGCAGTGGTATTTACATGTAGATTATCTAATATCAAAGAAATGTTCATTGATTATAATCACCTACCAAGTACAGTTTCCTCTTTTTTGGCTGTTGATTGGCAAATTGAATCCAAATGAGGAATACAGGCTCCTGGGATCCTCTAGATTCAAAATGTGTTGTAGAATTTAAATTTGATTTTTTTTTTCATTTTGTGTAATGATGTTTGTAAGGGATTAACAATGAATTGCAACCAAATTTAAGAAGGCCTAATCAGCTCTCATTGTGTGAAAAATAAATCCAGGTGTCAGTTATACTTATGGATCTTCAGACAAAAGATGTTACATCATGGCCATCTTATATGGCCTTCAAGGTCATTGGATACAGTCTCAGAACTATTGCTGTCAGCTTTGGTTTCAATTGACGTTGGACCCTATGTAAAATATTCATCAAAAAGTCTGCTCATCTGATATCATTTTGGCGTATGCAATGAGCAAATTGTAACCCACCTTGACTGCAGTCTTCCAGACTGAAAGCCAGGATGGACATAGACAATTTTAAGTCCATGAATGATTTCCACTTACACTTGATCTAGTTTTAATTCTTGAATCTATAGGTAAAAATGAGTAGACAGTTCTGAGTTCTGTCATAGATGTCATTTTCAACACCTGATTATATTATTATGTTGCATGTGTTACGCAGAAGCGACATAGGGATCACTATTCCATCATCTTGCCTTTTCTGGCACAAAATAATTTCTGTCACATTTTTCTCAGGAACAGGGTTCCCACACGACCTGGATAACGAGAAAAGACCTGGAATTTCATTTCAAATTTTCCAGGCCTTGAAAAGTCTTTGAAATTCGGAAAAATTACGAAAATCCGGGAAAAAACTGGGATTTTACAGGATTTGTTTTTTTCTCGTTAATCATTATTTCGACCTGCTTTGCATTGTTATTCTGACCATGCAGATTTCATTATTTGATTGCCTTACTGTTGCTTTATAAAGGGTAACACAAAAGACAATTTCGCATTGAATCCAGCTACGTGTCCTGTATGTAATCTTTTGAGCGTTTTAAGTAACAGTATCTTGTAAGTATGTTTTGTTTTATGTTTAAAACCGAAAAATGGCGGGACATTTGACCACAAAAGGGACCTTGAAAATCATGAGAAAGCACTGGAAAAGTCTTTGAATTTGAGATGATTTATTTGTGGGAACCCTGCAGGAGCCACACTAGCCAGCTTCCTGATATTTGACATAGAGCATTAGTATAGAGAACTGTATCGTGTAAGGCAATTTTGACTAATTCATCATGTCAAAATGAATTGTAATTCTCGTAATCCTCAATAGTTATAACTAACTATATGTATATCGCAATATTTAGAATTATATACTTTTTCATCATGATAATGCTTTTAATGATGAAATAATTTTTCAAAAGAAAATAAGACGCAGGCGACACATATTTTCCCTGGAAGACTTACCACTATGTTATACAAGCTTCTCAGATGCGTCCAGATAATCCAGTTAATTTTCAGTACCAATAAACAAGTCATGAGATGAGAAGCCATGCATGGTTTATTTTGCAAATCCCATATATCTTTTAAACGATGTTTATTCGAATACCTATGCTGTTGTGTTATAAATTGTGGGAACAGATACAGGTGTATTCAAATCAGAAACAAATTTTATTTCACAAAAATGTTGATTTTATTTTTTAATCCCTGTACAAAATCAACCCCCTCCCCCCAAAAAAATTTGCAGATGACAAATACATGTATTCATTTTTCTTCCTTATTTCACTCGTGATACTATTATATCTGTTCTTGAAAGCTCCGAATTCATTAACATTACCAATTTAATAATGGTTACCATTTTCATTAACCCTTAAGTTACCAAATTTGTTAAATTTTTAAATATTTTAGTTAAATGCAACTTGGCATCCTGATGTCCCTTCTTGAAGACATGAATAATAAATCAGAAATTTCTGTCTGGTAAAAATAAAATCCACCTGCGAAGTAAAAAATTACAGTGATCCAACAGATAAAATTTCATATGCACCAACTTCAATGGAGAAATTATTTCTTCAATTTGGACTTTACTGTTCAAGAATGTGTTTCTTTTTTTACCAGATAGCTAGAATTACAAACTTAATTGATTTTTACCACCAATAGAATTTCATTACCTTCAAAGATAAATTTTATAAAGTTAACGAATTCTGTCTAGACAAAGTTATTGAATTCATTAACCAGTTACCAAATTTTATAACGTTAACAAATTCGGATTTTTCCAGAACTGATATGTAGTCTTTGTCATGTGAATCATTGTTTAATTGCATAAGGTAGAAGTACTGCTGAGTTAACTGCCCAAATAATTTCTAACAAGGTGTATTCTATACTTACGTATTAACTATTGTACATTTGTTACAGATAGGACCAAACCAATGGTACAGTGTCCTAATGACCAAACTAAATATGGGGAAGGACGACTTACAGAATTTACAGGACTTAAATTACAAGCAGATTTTCCTGCTGATGTTAAGATGACTAACACTTCAGTACATGATGGTAAGTTGTACTCTTTCAGTTTATAATATAGTCGTGTATACATATATATCAAGTCAGCGTCAAGTGTCAGATCGTAATGATGAATCTGATAATTTGAATTTTGTGCATTTTAATTAATAATCATAAAATTTCCTTTAAAGATCTTCTCCTCTGAAACCACTGGGCCAATTGGAACAAAACTTGATAGCAATGGTCCTTAGGTGGTCCTCTTTCAGAATTGTATGAGATGACCCGACCCGTCATCCAAGGTGGCCGCCAGAGCCGAACATAGTTTAACATAGGAACATATGGGAAATTTACTTAAAGATCTTCTTGTTTGAAACCACTTGGCCAATTGGAACAAAATTTAACAGCAATGGTCCTTAGGGGGTCCGTTTGAGAATTGTATCCTATGACCCAGCTCGTCATCCATGATGGCCGCCAGAGCCGAACATAGTTTAACATAGGACCCTATGGGGAATTTAATTAAAGATCTTGTCTATAACAAGTTTGACAATTAGAACAAAACTTAGCAGCAATGGTCCTTACGTGGTCTTCTTTCAGAATTATATCGGATGAGCTGAGCCGTCATCAAGGATGGCTACCAGAGCCGAACATAGTTTAACATATGACCCTGTGGGAAATTTACTTAAAGATCTTCTTGTCTGAAACCACTTGGGCAATTCGAACAACACTTAGCAGCAATGGTCCTTAGGTTGTCCTCTTTAAAAATTATATCTGATGACGACATAAACATCCAAGATGGCCGCCATAGCTGATCATAGTTTAACATAGGACCCTATGGGGAATCAAGGGTTTATCTGGGTATTTTGGGAAAAAGGACTCTGGCCAGTTTTGGGAATTTTTTAACGTGGTTTTCAATGAAATTGGGAAAAACAACCAACATACCAGATGTTAGTTTTATGGTGTGTTTAGTTCATTCAATTTTTTTTTGTTGGTGAAAATAAAGTAAGGACTATACCTTCTTGGTTTTTAAATATAACAACAAGGCATTAAAATTTATTTGAGTATAAAAAAAAATGAGTTCTTAAAGGATTGTTACATTTTTTTGATTTTGACATGTAAATATATTTTGAGTTCTGTATAAAATATATCCTGTTTCTATTTTCTTTTTTATATATCTTTTAGTTTTCAATTTTAGTGTTGCTATGATAGCTGTCACATGCTTGGTTCTTTTAATTTTTATTTACTGTATTTGATCGACCAACCCGGAATTATTGCCGTATCCGTTTCCGGAATTGATCTGGTTTGAGTATTTTCCCACACTTCCTGTTTATTTATGGCAGCCATTGTTTGTAAATGTTGTTTTGTCAAATTATGTTTCAACTTGGATTTACACAGTACTTGTTGGCAATTTTTGGCATAAAGCGGTTGAATAAAATAAACATTTCTGTCATGATTAATAAAGATGAAAATGAATTTTGTGATCATTTGGGAATTTTGCTCCCAAAATTGGGAAAAATGTAGGGTTTTTGCCGTTGGGAATGGGTCCGAATACCGGACCCTGTGGAATGCTAGAAAAATCCATGGGAATTTATTTAAGATCTTCTTGTCTGAAACCGGTTGGCCAATTGTAACAAAACTTGGCAGGACCTAAGTGGAAAAATCACTGAAAGATATTCTTGTTTGAAACCAGTGAGCCAGTTGGATCTTGACAGGTTGCCAGTCAAGATGGACATAGTCCAGGTGAGCGATACAGGCTCCTGGGAGCCTCTAGTTACCAATGTGGTTTTGAAATTCATGATACCAGTTTTGATGCACAAGATGTGCATAATAAGCTATCCTCTCAAATATTAAAAATGTTGAAAGCCTGAACAAAAACCCAAACATTAAAGAACAGATTCAAATACTAAACTTATCAAAGGACAAAGCTAGGGATGAATTTCACAAAATTTTAACTTTAAAAAAATTTGAAGTCTAATTTTCACACTAGTTGTTTGCTGTAATTCAATTTTAGACATAAAGTTATTGATATCTGTAATTAAAAAATTTAAATCAATATATCATTGGAAGCATGTATATCATATATTTTGAGTAAAATACATACATTTTTTATATGCATTATACATGAATATGCAAGACCTGTATCGCCTATCCTATATTGCATACCCTATATCGTACCCCTATTCGGAACACACTTTTATTCTGTTCAGAGTTTTTCGGAATAAAAGCAATGATCTAGCGTTTAAATATATGGTATAAAGAATAATACATTGTCAAAACTATGTCAACCCTCGACTAATATGACACCTCAGGCCAAAGGCCCTTGGGGTGATATTGGGTACTCATGTTGATATAGCATGTGATATAAGTTTGGCCATGTATTATTCTCCATTTATTTTCATACTTGATACTTGTAATGATATATTTGAAATTTTCAAAATTATATTTTTTTACACACTTTTGTATGTTCCATGGAATTAAGTTCTTTTGAAAGATTTTCTTGTCTGAAATCAGTAAGCCAGTTGGAACCAAACTTGACAGCAATGTTCCTTACATGCTCCTTCATCAGAATTATATCTGATGACCCGGACAACCATCCAAGATGGCCACCACAGGCAAATTTAATTTAACATGATAGGATTGTCTCTATGGCAAATTCACTTAAGGTTCCTCTTGTCTGTAACCACTTATTCAATTGGAATCAAACTTGGCAGCTTTGGTCCTCTTTCAGAATTGTATCTTAGACCATCTTGGATAGCAGGCAGTGCCATCCAAGATGGTCGCCAGAATGGAACATAATTTAACAATGGACCCTATGGGAAAATTCACTTATAAATTTTCTTTTCTGATACCAGTGGGTCAAGTTTAACCCAGTTTGGCAGAGATGGTCCTTTATCAGAATTACCTGGACCACAATTCAAAATGGTTGCCATAGGTAAATTGTATTTATTAACCTGGACTGCCATTCATGACGGTTGCTGTAGTTAAACTTAGCTTAACATAGCACCCTATGGGAAAATTCATTTAGAAGATCTTCTTGTTTGAAATCAGTGAACAATTTGGCAATTTATTCAGCTTTAAGTGTGCAAATAATTTCCAGGTGTATGATACAGGCTTCTGAGAGCCTCTACTTATTATTTTTTTTTTATATCTGTAGATGAAGTATACACATTTGGTAGTAGTAATGAAGTATTTGTTGGTTTTGATGAAGCCCAGAATTATGGTATCTGTAGATTCAAAGTTTATGTAAAATGTAAGTTGTTTATAATGTAACTAGATAGATTTTCACATCTCCAATGAAAAATTGACATATTTTATACTGAATTAAAACAAAATAAGATTTTACTGTATTCCTCTTCAAGTTCATCTTAGGACCCTTTAATTTTACAAAGTGTACGTGTTGATACAAATGGTGATCAGGGCATAAGGATTTTCTCTTTAACCAATTCATTGATATTGTAACTATTGTCAGAATTATGATTTAGATTTAATACTGGATACTTGTGGTTGCCAGAAATGATAGTTTGGTATTGTAATTAATTTTGGGACTTTCATTAAGTTGCATTACCTATTACAGAAGAAGTGATATAGCGGAATAATTCTTGTTTTAAAATCTCTACATATGTGCCAAAAGTTTAACTAAAGAAACAAAGTTCCATTTTGAAAGTCATAGTGAGACATTCAGTAAGATAAAGAAAATGTTGAATCCATCACTGTAATCAGTCTTTAGTACTAAGTATTACTTTTCTAAGTTTAAAAACTGTTAAAAAATAATGAAATACCATCTGCAACTTTGTGTTGTACCAGCACTGTCAAAAAAGAATGTAACTCCTGATCCTATGTTTTGTCATATTTTTAGATAACAATGAGTGTCCTATGCCTGAAACAGATTCCACACCTGTTTATTGTGAAAACAGCAAGCACATTTGTAACCTTACCTGTTCTGGAAACCAGAGTTTGTCCATGAGTCACAAAAACACATACAGATGTGGAAATCTAGGAGTTTACAATTTTCTTCACCCATATGAGAAATTTGTACTACCATCTTGTGGAGGTAAGTTGGAAGTGGCAAAATAGGCTATACTATTTGTTGTTTTTTATGTTCATACATTGTATATAAGGATATGGAGGTATTAAACCTAGGTACATTCATCATATACCTATTCTGCTTAAGACAGAGCAACTTTTCCAATCTAATTATATTCCCTGCTTAGGGCAGCGGAGGATATATAGTGACTTGGGAATCCATTCATCTGTTTTTCCGTCTGTCCGCACTTATTTACTGATACTATTATACCAGTGAATGTATTTCCTTGATACTTTCACACAGTCTTCAGTACAAAGTGGCATTGTGCATCACCTATTTTATTTTTGATCAGAATGACTTAGGGTTTTCCACAGACAAACATGGACCATTTCTTCATAGTATAATAATGTTAGGCAGGTAGGCATGCCCTATTTGCAACTCCTAAATCTGCGAATGGATTTCTTTGAAACTTTCAGGGAATCGTCAGTATACATTGCTATTGTGCATCGCCAATATATATATATATACAAATAGAAAAGCAGGGCTCACCTTGGAGGGCGATTCTGGAAAAGAAATTGCCTTGTAGTGTTTGACTAATTTTCGTCAAAAGTGAAGTTGGAGTCACCCTGCAAATTGGTCAGTCGCCTTAACTCGTGTCAAAAGTGAAGTTGAAGTTACAATCGCCCAATACATTTCAATGATCAAAGTCGCTAATACGATAGCCATTTTTAAGAAAAAGCTCATGACTCGTGTAATGAAAGTAAAAACCAAGCAGCCATTATATTTTATCAATTACAAAGGGAAATAATCCGATCAGAAAACACACAGGTAATTTGGCATGCAGAGACTTGGACCACGTTAATTCGGACCGCAATTAGAATAACTTAGACTGTTACATGCATGACTAGAACCGTAGTGAGTATGAGAAACACAACGAGAATAAAAATGTGAATGAAGTAATGATTAGGTTTCATTAACTTCAGAAGTCTTTATGGAGAATGACTTAGCAGTAGAAAGCATGCATCTTTATTTTGCCTTTAACCAGTTGAATTTTTAATCAGAGAATGAATCCGAATTCTTCAAAAAACATTACAAATATTAGAATTAGACTATCTATTAAAAAACATGAAAATGATGTTTGAAATGACACGTAATGACTTCTCCCTGTTCTCTCTCCACTTCTCATTGTCAGCTTCAGAGAAGTTTCTTCTCCCTGTCGCCCCTGTCTCCCTATAGTCCTGGAAAAGATCCAGTTGAAGTCTTGTAAAAGTGTTTTAAATACATGAATAATAAAATAAGTAACTAATTTTGTGTCTCGATCAGATATATGGAGGAACCTGATTGTAAATTTATTAATATTCAAACTATTAAGTATCTGGTGAGACATAATACTTTAAATATTAACCCCTTATTATCAGATGGCAAAGAAGACTGATTCAGAAGGAACTTATTCCTCCTATACATATGGTAAAAATTTTGCTGAGGAATGAAAATTAAATATTGACATACAAAAAATCATTTAAAACTAAATACTCCAGAAACCCAAGAAATTAGGAAGTATGTTACTGAATTTTCAATAAATTGTTAAATTCAAAGATAGACAAGTTTTGTGATAATAACAAAAATATCTATTTAAACATATTAAATGCAATGATAAAATAGGGGAGATGGAACCATACTTAAATCCAAATATTGATAACAGAATACTAATTACAAAGTTCAGAACAAGTGAACACCCTCTCTTAATTGAAGTGGACAGATATACAAAGATAGCCAGGGATGACAGGATGTGTTCCAATCTGTAAGATATTGGACAGTGAAAATCATTTTTGGTTCACCTGACCCAGTGGGTCGAGTGAGCTATTCTTATCACTTGGCATCGGGCGTCCAGCGTCCGGCGTCGTCTTTTAACATTTTACAAAAATCTTTTCCTTTGAAACTACAGGGACAAATGGAACAAAGCTTTGCCACAAGCATCATTAGGGTATATAGTTTAAAAAATATGTCCGATAACCCTGGCTGCCAACCAACATGGCCGACATGGTAAAAAATAGGGGTAAATTGCAGTTTTTGTCTTGTATCAAGATCAAGATCTACCTGCCATGAAATTTTCAGACGAATCGGTCAACCATTTGTTGGGTAATTGCCCCTGAATTGTTAATTTTAAGGAAATTTTGCAGTAAGTAAGATCTATAAATAAGTCAAACATGATTAAAATTGACCCCTTATAGGAGTTTTTGCCCTTTAAAGACAACACATTTTTTAAAAATCTTCTCATCTGAAACTACAGACTAAATTTCAGCAAACTTAGGCTGATAGATCCTTAGGGTATCTAGTATAAATTTTATGTTTTATTTTCTTGTCCATCGAGAAACATGGAAATAGAACATAAATCTTTCTAGTGCATGAAAAAAAATGGCCGCCAGTTTGTGACTGCCAGGTGATCGATACAGACTCAGCCCACTGGATCTCTTGTTATAGATAAGGACAAACTGTAAACAACAAAAATGTTCAGCGTAGTAAGGTCTACAAATAAGTCAACATGACCAAATTCGTCAGTTGACCCCTTATAGGAGTGTTTGCCCTTGAAAGAGTATTTACATGTAAACAGTAATTATCAGTAAAAAAATAATGGTCTGACATATTGCAACAGATGTTAAGAGCATAATTTGAAATAAATTAAATGGTAGCTGTACAACTAAAGTGGAGGGTCAAGGTCATTGAAAAAGTCCATAGCAACCATATATATATTTAGATTCAGGACCCTATTATTTAGGTACTGCCTCGGTGGTCTCGTAGCGTGCTAGTGTCGATTGCGGAAGGTCATGGGTTCGATCCCCGGCCTGGTAAAACCAAAGACATTAAAATTGGTATTTGCTGCTTTTCGGCCAAGCACGCAGCACCTAGGAGTAAGAGCAAAGATCTTTTGGTTGGCTCTGAGTCAGTATAATGTGTCCAGATGGGGTAATATGTCTTCCTGCGAACAGTTACCTTGTGAGCTAGCACATTAAAAATCCGGCTCAGCATGTCGGTCTAGTACAAAGCAGGGATCATATTCATTATTATACCCCACGCAACGAAGTTGCGGAGGGTATAATGTTTTTGACCCGTCCGTCCGTCTGTCCGTCAGTCCGTCCGTCCGTCAGTCCGTCCGTCAGTCCTGTTCTTGTCACTGCAACTCCTCTGTAACCGCTTGACGGATTGCTTTCATATTTAGTAGGATTGTTGGTTATGATGTGTATATGTGCATACTATACCACCATATTGATTGGATAATTTTTGTGGGAGTTGTGGGACTTAGACTATTTTCAGTTAAAATACCAAAGTATCATCTTGTCACTGCAACTCCTCTAAAACCGCTGAATGGATTGCTTTCATATTTGGTAGGATTGTTGGTCATGATGTGTAGATGTGCATACTTTACTGCCTTATTGATCCGATTAATTTTATTTCAGTTATTGGACTTAGACTATTTTCAGCTAAAAAAGCAAGTATCATCTTGTCACTGCAACTCCTCTGAAATCCCTTAATGGATTGCTTTCATATTTGGTAGGATGGTTGGTCATGATGTTTAGATGTGCATACTTTACTGCCTTATTGATCCAATTAATTTTATGGGAGTTATTGAAAACACCAAAGTATCATCTTGTCACTGCAACTCCTCTGAAACCCCTTCAATTATCTTGTTGACTTTAATGTACTACTGCAACAGTTTGTCATCGCAACTCCTCTCAAACCACACAACAGAATTTCATGAAACCTTTTCAGATAATAAGGACATACTACGTAGATGTGCATATCGACAGGAAATCGCGATTCAATTTTTTTTCTAGGAGTTACGCCCCTTTGAACTTATTTACTTTAATGTACTACTGCAACAGTTTGTCATCGCAACTCCTCTCAAACCACACAACAGAATTTCATGAAACCTTTTCAGATAATAAGGACATACTACGTAGATGTGCATATCGACAGGAAATTACGATTCAATTTTTTTTCTAGGAGTTACACCCCTTTGAACTTATTTGCCTCACTATACTATTACTGTTGACTCCTCTCGCTTGGAATTTAAATTTCCCAACATGCTGCAATTTACATTAGGATAAATATGTGAAGGTAAGCATTTGATAATAAGGACATACTACGTAGATGTGCATATCGACAGGAAATCGCGATTCAATTTTTTTTCTAGGAGTTACGCCCCTTTGAACTTATTTACTTTAATGTACTACTGCAACAGTTTGTCATCGCAACTCCTCTCAAACCACACAACAGAATTTCATGAAACCTTTTCAGATAATAAGGACATACTACGTAGATGTGCATATCGACAGGAAATTACGATTCAATTTTTTTTCTAGGAGTTACACCCCTTTGAACTTATTTGCCTCACTATACTATTACTGTTGACTCCTCTCGCTTGGAATTTAAATTTCCCAACATGCTGCAATTTACATTAGGATAAATATGTGAAGGTAAGCATTTGATTGTGTTCATTTTACTTGTGAAGTGAGATTTTGTTTCTCCAGTGACAATATGAAGACGTGGGGTATGTGAGCGTGCTCACAAAGGTTCTTTAATCATACATGTTCTCGTCCTCATATGCACCTGGCTGCCACTGGATGTTAAACAACAATTCATCCATCCATCCCTATTATTTAGCTATACAAGCAGTGATATTGTTGTCTATTTTCAAAACTACCTCTACCCTTTTTTTTTTGGGAAAATGCATTGTTTTTTGGGGAAATTGGGAAATTTTGAATAAGAATTGATTGTACTAAAAGTTGCATTTGAAGACAAGACATTTTAACCGGAAAGGAACATTTGGGGGAGGGGAAAGAAACGGATACAATGACGGTATATAATACATTGAAAACCACGTGTGTTACAAACACCGTGATGATTCGAATCAGAATCCCTGATCTCAAAAACGCTTTTATTATTTCAAAATAATAACATGAATACGAAATTTACGTATCATTACTACCGATGCCATCACTGTTTGGGAAAAATGTACAACTTATTGGGAGGAATTTTAAGCCATTTTATTTTGTAATTGGGAATTTTCTCTAGGGGAAAAAGCCGAATATCGGCGGTAATTTGAGGCTAACAATATCACTGACAAGTCAATATGGATGGTCAAGGTCATTGAAAAAAATCCATAGCAATTGATGATAAAGTCCCTATCGACCAGATATATTTCGTTCAGGACCCACCAGTTTACCTGTTCAAGTCAAAATGGAAGGTCAAGAGGCAATGCCATTGACAAAGTCCATAGCAATCGATGAAAAAGTCTCTAGCAACCACACATATTTGGGTTGATGACCCTATAATTTACCTTAAAGGTCAAGCATCAAGGTCATTGAAAAATTCCATAGCAACCATATACAATGATATATATTTGGGTTAAGGACCTTATAATTTACCTGTACAAGTCAAAATGTTAGTCAAGAGTCAATGACATTGAAAAATTCCATAGCAACCAATGAAAAAGTACCTAGCAACCATAAATATTTGGGTTCAGGATTCTATATTTTAGCTGTACAAGTCAATATGTAGGCGAAAAATGCAACAGTATACATTAAATAGCAAAAATAATCATTGATGCAAGATCTACACAAAAAATAACAGGTGATCGATTCAGAGCCTCTTGTTATGAATTGATAACAAATGCATATTTGAATTGTAGATGAAATTGAACAGAAATTGGCATTGACTGTGAAGATGTCATATAAACTAGTTATTAAATGTTACCAGCAAGCTGTGACACATATTGAGTCTAAATTACCATTAAAATTAAGCAATGAAGTTCCTGGTGCTTGGCAAGGACTTATGTGTGACTTATGCACTGTAAATGTTCAGTGTCGACAGAATACAAACTTTGTTGATGTTGAATTTACATTGCCTAACTTAGGGTAAGTATTGAAGAGAACTTACTTCTTTTACCTTTTCTGAACAATTCATGTATATATTATGCATATCTAACACATTATGGTTGACCATAAGATTTTAGAACTTATATTTTATGATTTTTAATTAAAATTTTCAAGAAACCATTATATTGACCCTTTAATGCAATAAAACAAACTTCAGTCTACTAGCAATTCCTATTTTGGGAAAGGTTGCACATTTTTCAAATCTGGCTTATAGTATAATGAATGTCAGGTAGGCAAGTTGAGAGGCAGGAAATCTCTGCTCTGGAAATGTAAGATGCCTTTTCAGAATGTTTACTGACTCATTGAAGATTCATGATTTTATTTTTCGACCTTATGATTTGAATACAAAAGTTTTCATCACACTTTTAACTTCACTCATCACAGCCGCCTTGATATTTTGTCAGCTGAGCTATTTGCCATCACTTTGCGTGTCAGTGTCGTTGTTCTTCAGACAACATTTCACATTTTGAACTTCAAGAGAACTGCTAAATGGATTGAAACGAAACATGGTACAAATGTTCCTTACAAGATGCTGACTAATTAAGTGTTGTTACTTTGGTGTCGATCCATCATCCAACATGGCTGCAAGCGTTGGACTTAGTTTAATATAGGACCCTATGGGAAATACATATGAAAATTTTTGTCTAGAGAACCACTGAATGGATTGAAATAAAACTTGGCATGAATATTCATTATGAGCTGCTGACCAAATGTTCATACTTTATTACCAATCCATCTTCCTAGATGGCGGCCAAAAGGGGACTAAGTTTAACATAGAACCTTATGGGAAATGTTCTTTATGAGGTGCTGACCAAGTGTTGTTACTTTGTTGCTGATCCATCACCCAATATGGTGGACAGCAGGGGACTTAGTTTAAGATAGGAGCATATTAAAAATACATAAAAAAAATA
Organism: Mytilisepta virgata; assembly: GCA_028015205.1. Classification (NCBI taxonomy): domain Eukaryota; kingdom Metazoa; phylum Mollusca; class Bivalvia; order Mytilida; family Mytilidae; genus Mytilisepta; species Mytilisepta virgata. The sequence goes on from CM051521.1 coordinate 78,539,269, forward strand.
ACACTATTTGAAATACATACAAAAATCTTTTAGAAAACCACAATGGATTGATAGGAAACATTGCACAAATGTTCCTAATGAGGTTTTGACCAAATTTTGCTATTAAGTACTTTGTTGCCTATCCGTCATTCAAGATGGCCGCCAACGGCATAGAACACTATGGGAAATAAATACAAAAATCACAGAAACGAAACATGACATTCATGTTCCTTATAAGGTGCTGACCAAGTATTGTTATTTTTACACCCTTTGGCTATCCTAGATGTCTGTCAGCAAGGGACTTTGTTTAACATAGGAAAAACATGCAAAATTAATTCTTATACATTACCACTGCATGGATTGAAACCAGACATAGCATGAATTTTCCTAACGACGTTCTGACCAAGTATTGTCACTTTTGTGCCGATCTGTCTCCCATGATGTCCGTCAGCGGAAGACTTAGTTTATCATAGGACCATAATTTATTAGAATAAAAATGGCTAATTCTTCTTGAAAATTACTGAATAAATTGAAACCAAACATACATGGATGTTAATCTCAATGAACAAATTTAGCAATGAACAAATGGAAATATCATGTGAGCGATAAAGGCTCCTAGGAGCCTCTGATTTTTCCACCTTATGGAAAAGCGGAGGTATCACTGGTGAGCAATAGCCAGACTTTTATTATTTTCTGTTTAACGGGGAAAAAGTGAAAAAATTAGAGTCAGAGGGGATGAAATAAAAATAAAAAGTCAAAATATTATCAAGTCGATATACTCCAAATAAAAAAAACCACATTCATGAATCTTTTTTTGGGGGGGGGTTTAACAAAAGCCAGAGTAAGTTGGAAATCACAACAGAAAGAATGTCCTTCGCACATTTTGAATTCTGTTTGCAAGGAATGATGATTATAGAATTGAAAAAACAGAGAAAAAGCCCTTCACATTGGATTCTGTATGCAGGAATAATTATATAGCATTGAAAAACAGAAAAATGTCCTTCACATGGGATTCTGTATGCAGGAGTAATCATTATTATTAAAATTGAAAAACTTTATCAGAACATCAAGTCAGAAGACAACAAGTATCATGATTCTTATGCTGGTGTAATCTATTACCCATGCATAAATTGAAACCAACTATGATAGTCTGACCATTTTCAAAAGACCTTCAAACTTTTTACAGTTAGCAACTGCAATAAATATTTTTAGGGATTGACAAGTTATAATGCTTAGAGAAGTCAAAAAAATGTTTCACTTGAAGATAATCTGTCTTGCAAGAAAAAAAAATCTTATTTTTGCAGTTTACATCAATGACCCTATCAGTCACAGTAGTGTAAACTTCCAGGACAAAGCCTGATTTCGTGTAAAAATATAATTTGCTATTTGTTCTAGAGATGAAAAGTTAACAAACACCATAGCCCCCCCCCCCCCCCCCCCCCCCCCCCCCCCCAAAAAAAAAAAAAAAAAAAAAAAAGTTCCCTGATGTGTTGAGTTTTTTTTATCTTTATGTATATTTTTTTTCTGAAGTCTGCCTGTCTAGAGGGGGTGTCTTGTTGTGAAAGCCTTTTGAAAATGCATATGTGAGATATAAGGGGTCAAAGTGTGGAGGGGAAATGAAATGTTTGTTTTAGATCATTTAATTTCAATGGAGATTTTCTCTTTTAATCCATCTTGGTGAGTACTTTACAGGTAGTTGAAGGTGCCCTTTGATTCAATTTTGCTATCAAAGTTGGCTGAAAGGCCCACCATTTTTTAAAAGCTTCACTTATTGAGGTAACTTATACCAAACATTTCTGAAGTATTCCTCAGGTGGTAACTCTTAAATACCATGTTTGCATTGTGGACCAATATGGCCACTTCTACTGAAAACAAGTAGTAGCAGATAGAACCAATGCAGGATGAATGATAAATACTTCTGGGAGGTTTTAGTTTAATTGTACATGTGGTACATGTGGTACTGGTCACCATGAACTTATATATGTGGTATTAGGTGAATGTTAAATATACCCAGGTTTATTGAGTCTTTGACAGATTTGTTTCATTTTGCAATAAAACAATTTAACTTGAATATTACATTATTTTTCCACAGGAGAACAGTCGTTCGCAGTTCATCAACAGTAACCTTTAAAACTAGAGATGCCATGTTGATTGCTATACTACAAGATAATTTACTAGATTTTTCAGTTAGTAGCTATAGTTACTTGAATTCATAAATATTTAATGTAAACAGGTGTTAAAGATTTCAATTAAAAATTAAAGGCTTTTTTAGCTCACCTGTCGTAAAAGGACATGTGAGCTTTTGCCATCACTTGGTGTCCGTCTTCCATCCGTCGTCTGTCGTAAACTTTTTCAAAGGTCTCTTCCTCTGAAACCACTGAACCAATTACAGCCATACTTAGTCTGAATGATCCTTTGGGTATCTAGATTAAAGTCTATGTTTTATTTTCTTGACCATGGAGAAACATGACTGCCCTGGCTAAAAATAAAACATAGTTGAAAATGCACTTTTTGGTTCATATCTAGAAAACTAAAGCAGAGCAAGACTGATAAGTAGTAAAAATGTTTATGGGGTCAAGATCTACCTGTCATTAAATTTTCAGATGAATCGGTCAACCCATTTTTAGGGTTAGGTTGCTAAGCAACCAAAACCCTTATTCCGTCGGTCGTTTGGTTAGACAATGAAGGAAACTTTGGAAATCTGGTGTTTTGTGGAAAAAGTTGGACCAGAAGTTTTTGAAACTATGTTTTTATGAGTAAATATGCAAGCTTATCTAGGATTGAAGCTTAAGCAAGGCTAGTTAAGCAGCTTTTTATCTCGATTTTGAGATGACACATGCGCAAAGAAACCTCCATATTTTTCGAATTACGACTATGTTTCTATTGGAATATCATATAAGAAAATAAACATTCCGCGGTAAAATAGTCCTAATATTTGTTGTTGCTGGTGCAGTTGTTTTTTAATAGAAATGTAACTGAAACACACCGAGAAGTGTAATTGTCCAGTTATTTAATAAAAGATGTGTGTTTTATTGACGATTTCCTTTTTGTTTTGAAAGCCGTGTAAAGTATTCGCACCTTTTAAAGTGTACAATGCTATCGGCGTAAGGATTTTGAATGTTTACATTTGCACGGATATTTTGGGAAGGATTACAATCAGGTTTATTTTCAAAAGATTTCAAAGGTAAGTTCCATTTTTGTTGTGAACGTGATTGTTAACTTATACAGAACATATTTTGCACATTATTTGCTTATTCTTCTTGTAATTCTGATGGTATTTTGTGTATTTGATTAACCTTTTGACCTGATCATCGTGACTTCATTTTGTCAAACCTGTTGGTCAGTGATAGAATTGCATACAGGTTATTTGAAATGCCGACAACTTGCACATTAAGATTGAAAAACACTGTGTTTATCATTAATTTAGAAAACGGTATTATCGAAGGTATAATGGGTTTATTTTAATTGAAAGCTTGAATGTTTACGTTCTGATCTACCTGCACATGCGCAATGTAGTGTAAATAGAAATGACCCCCTTCTAGTCAATTGTCCAAACTTTGTCTTTTTATATAACCTTAATAACTTGAAGACCTTTGATTTCTGTTTATTTTAATTCATCAAATCATTATTATGCGTTTGACTTTTTAAAAAAATTCAATTTAGAGTGATAATTCAAGAAGCGTTAGCCGACTCGTGCTTTCTTTGATTGATTAGTGCATATTTATGTACAGACATGCGCAGTAAAGTTGAGTAGTAGAACCTTCAGCTCAGATACACTGTGTTGCGAAAATATACGTTTTAAAAAATCACTGTATATTTTGAAACCAAAGAAATACATATGCTGTCAATTTAAAAAAAATCAGTCACCTACCCACAGGAACATTATTATATAATAGACACTTTTTCCGCAGAGCTCGTTAACTTTCATAATTGATATATTTCTTGTAAATAATACTGTTAATAAAAAGAATTCAATACCAAAACCTATTTTGCAATACATTGTACAAACAAAAAGCATTGAAATAATCATCAGCAATGTTTGTACAAATAAAAGTCAAATGCTAGCAACCTAACCCTACCAGTGCTATACACTTTGATTGGGTTATTGCCCCTGAATTGTTAATTTTAAGGCAATTTTGAAGTTTTAAGTTATTAGCTTGAATATTATTATAGATAAAGACAAATCATATACAGCAAATATGTTCAGCAAAGTAAGATCTACAAATAAGTCATCATTACCAAAATCGTCAATTGACCCCTTATAGGAGTTTTTGCCTACATTTTTACTTGTAAACAGAAAGTAATGGTCTGACATTGTCACAGATGTTTAGGGCGTTACTTGAAATAAATTAAATGGTATCTGTACAAGTAAAATGGAGCGTCAAGGGTCAAGGTCATTAAAAAATTCCATAGCAACCATATGTATTTGGGTTAAGGACCTTATTATTTACCTGTACAAGTCAAAAGAAAGATTAGGGGTCAAGGTCATTGAAAAAGTCCATAGCAACCGATGAAAAAGTCCCTAGCAACCATATTTATTTGGGTTCAGGACCCTACAATTTACCTGTTCAAGTCAAAATGGAAGGTCAAGAGTCAATGCCATTGAAAAAGTCTATAGCAACTGGTGGAAAAGTCCCTAGCAACCATATATATTTGGGTTAAGGACCTTACAATTTACCTGTACAAGTCAAGAAGAAAGGTCAAGGTCATTGAAAAAGTGCATAGCAACCAATGAAAAAGTCCCTAGCAACCATATATATTTGGGTTCAGGACCCTACAATTTACCTGTTCAAGTCAAAATGGAATGTCGAGTCAATGCCATTGAAAAAGTCCATAGCAACTGGTGAAAAAGTCCCTATCAACCATATATATTTGTGTTAAGGACCTTATAATTTACCTGTACAAGTCAAGAAGAAAGGTCAAGGTCATAGAAAAAGTGCATAGCAACCAATGAAAAAGTCCCTAGCAACCGTATATATTTGGTTTCAGGACCCTACAATTTACCTGTTCAAGTCAAAATTGAAGGTCAAAAGTCAATGCCATTGAAAAAGTCCATAGCAACCATATGTATTTGGGTTCAGGATTCTATATTTTAGCTGTACGGGTCAATATTAAGGAGAAAATTGCAACTGTATACATTAAATAGCAAAACTAATCATTGATACAAGATCTACTGGTACACAAAAGATAACATTTGAGCAATTCAGGCTTTTGGGAGCCTCTTTTTAGCTCAACTGGCCAAAGGCCATGTGAGGTTTTGCCATCACTTTTCGTCCGTCGTCCGTCCGTCCGTCGTAAACTTTTCATTAAAAAATCTTCTCCTCTGAAACAGCTGGGCCGATTGGTTTGAAACTTAATAGGAATGATCTATGACATGTCCTCTACAAACGATCCTCATTTTATTTTGATCTGACATAAAACATGGCTGTTGTAGCTAAAAATAGAATATAGGGGTGCATGTGTTGTTTTTGGCTTATAACTTAAAAACCGTTACAGATATCAAAAATCTGACATGGGGTAAAATTGATCAGCATGACAAGATCTACCTACCCTGAAATTTTGAAGGAAATTCCAAAACCCATTGAGGAGTTATTGTCCTTTTTTCGTCAAATTTCCAAAATTTTTTCATTCAAAAAGCTTCTCCTCTGAAACCGCTGGGCCGATTGGTTTGAAACTTAATAGGAATGATCTATGACATGTCCTCTACAAACGATCCTCAATTTTTTTTTATCTGACATAAAACATGGCTGTTGTAGCTAAAAATAGAATATAGGGGTCGGATGTGTTGTTTTTGGCTTATAACTTAAAAACCGTTACAGATATAAAAAATCTGACATGGGATAAAATTGATCAGCATGACAAGATCTACCTATCCTGAAATTTTGAAGGAAATTCCAAAACCCGTTTAGGAGTTATTGCCCTTTTTTCATCAAATTTTCAAAATTTTAACATTTTTCGTCATTTATCTCCAAAACTATTTGAGATAGAAGTGAAATGTAAATTTGAAAAATGTTTGCCATGTTTGCCATGTTGAGATCTACCTACCCTGAAATTTTGAAGGGAATCCCAAATTCTATTTAGGAGTTATTGGTTTGTGTAATTTGAGGTCGGGTTCTGTTACATTTATTTAAGGTTCACCCTTATTCCTGGTCAATTATATCAACTTCCTGCCAGGACTACCACCATCAGGGAACATATTTTAACATTAAACCTTATGAAAAATAAACCTTCAACAAATTTTCCCTGAACAATTGAACCAATTGCAACAAACTTCATCAAATAGTTGATTAATTGTCCAATGAAAACTAGACTCCAGGTGAGCGATACAGGCTCTGGTGAGCCTCTTGTTTGTAGTTTCATTGATATGTCAAAGACTTGACCGAAACATATTTTGTATGAAATTCAGAAGCACTTTTTGCTAAATATGTGCACATGATCAATTCTTTTACAACCTCATGAAATTACAGAAGAAAGTATTCAATTATAATTACATATTTAAATTATTTTGTTATGTTTCTATGCCACTATGTAACTTGGTAAGTGTTGTAATGGCTTAGTAGCTGATGACTCTTTCATGTTGAAATATTTGATTCAGATTCTTTTCAGGCAGTCTTATTTCTGAGATACAATGATATGCAACTCAAAATGTAATTATAACATGTCACAAGCCGTTCTAAAAAAAAGAAAGCATATTATTACATGATCACCAATCTCTGCAGAGAAAATATTGATTCAAGACTTAACATTTTTTAGACCAGCTAAACCAAAGATAAATGTGAGCTATTGTTTTCAACTGGTGTTCGTCAGGGGCACCAGGTTTCGTGAGGGCAGTAAACTTTTACTTTTAGTTTTCTCTTCTACTCTTTTTGGTGTGTATTAAATGCATTTATGTATAACATGCATCCCTGTTTTGGCCTTTGAAAATGGAGACAAAAAATCTTCTTGTTCAAACTTCAAAATCAACAATGTACCCATTAGAATGTGATTTTGTTCCGGCTGCAATTGAAGTCAATCGTGGTTTGACTAGAAAAATGTGTTCCACAATAAAGAATTCAGCAATACATTCTTACATTTTAGTAAATATTTGTGTACAACAAACAGGTTTTGAAGATCAGGAAGCATAGGAAAAGTGCATAAATTTGAATCATAGTCGGAATATAGCAAACCCGATACAGACTACAACAACAATAAATAAATTTAAAAAAGTATGAATTGTAATTAAAATATTGCCGAAAATAATGTATCTTCAAAAACCTTTTCATTGAAATAATATTTTAAAGTCTGAAATTCAAAGACATATTAAATTAGCTTAACATAAAATCTTCACATTACAAGGATTACAGTCATAAAAAATGGCGGTCGATTTCGTCCAAAGACTCGTGTTTCATTCAATTATTTCGAATATATAATCTCTATTCCCTGTAAGATCACAATTATAAATGACCAAAAGAAACTACCAGTAAGCTAATGAGACTGTGTACAAAATTGGGTTTCCGATTCAAAAGTTATCACCTTGTCTAATTTTGGTCAGAAATCGAAACTCAAAAGAGAATAAGAACTTATATTGGCATATATAGTACGCACCCCTCATATCAAAAACGTATTTGAGGGTAAAAAAATCTTGTAATGATCACCGAAAGACAGTAAACCACTTGGCCAATATTGTTCTAAAGTTTGATTGAATTGTCCTTGGGTGGTCCTCTTTCACAAATATGTCCAGGGATCCTGAGCTACAACAATATGGCAGCTGTTGTCAAAAGTAGAAAAAATTAGCCTAAAAAGTATTAAAAATCGTCTCTGAAAATACTGGGGCAGTTGATACCAAACTTTGATACAATGGTCTTTTTGGTGTTTCCCTTTCAAATGTATATACAGTGGTCAGGACCTCTGACCAATATTGCCTACACTGCTAAAAATACACAAATCAGCAATAAAAATATATATGAAAATCTTGTCCATTAAAACGACTTGGGCATTTGAGACCAAACTTTGATGGAATGATCAATAGGTTGTCCCCATTCAAAAATGTGTCCAAGGGTCCAATGTCCCAGAAATATGGCAGTCTTTACTAAAAATAGAAAAAACAGAAAAAAAAAATTTTAAATCCTCTTATGAAACTGCGAAGGCAAAAGTTGAAGGAATGGTCCTTAGGTGATTCACTTTAAAAGTGGGTCCAGGGGTCTGGACCTTTTAACAGTATGGCCACCATTACTAGAATATATAATGGTTAAAAGTTGACTATTCCTCTGAAACGACTTGAGAATTTGAGACCAATCTTCAGTGGAATGATCCTGGGGGCCAAACCTTCAACAAATAAGGCTACCGTTACAAGAAAGAGAAAGTCAGCAAAAAAGTATTTTAAGTAACTACTAGGACTGTAATAGATTTTCACCTGGTGGTCCAGACCTCTTACCAATGTGGCTGATGTTGTTACAAAAAGAAAAATCAGCAAATTTATGTTTATAAATCATAATTTGTCTCTCAAAATAAATGGGGAATTTAGACCAAAATTAAATTGTTGAATGGTCCTTAGGTGGTCCCTATATTGTCACTGCTATTGACGATAAAAAACCCAGTAAAACCCACAGATATCAGGTTTTCCTGTTTATCCATTGGATTACTTACAAGGAGCCTATAGTTTTAAAAAGACTGAAAAATGTATCTTCATTTTTTTTACAGCAAGAGTTTTAATTGATTTTCTTGGCAAGTATTGTAGATTCTAACACAATATTTTAAGATTTAGGTATTTTCTCAATTCTGAGAACTGATGGAACTGATATCTTTTTATGACTTGATTGCATTGACAAAACGGAAAAAGTGAGATTTTTTAGACAAGTGATTAGAATTACCTGATTTACAACTTTAGATGAGTTCAATTACCTGTTTTATATGTAAAAAATATAATTTTTGGGCCGACAAGACTTGTGAAGACGAAAAACGCAACCATACTGTGACGACGACATACCTTACCAAGAGGCCGAGCTACGTTTGCAATATTGGCAAAGAATACACTGTATTGTGAGAAAAGTCATTTATTCAAAACCAACCAATAATTAAAAATGGTGATAGACAATTATGATAAATTTGAATAAACGACATGACAATTTGCAAAGGTGGGGGAGTAAAAATTGCCACCACCCAACATCACATTACATTAAATGCAGAACAAATATAAGAAATACAAAAATTTACATTAGATTCATGAAAAAACAACAAATGCAATGAGACCTTTAGCTATAACAAAACGACCTTTAAAATTATTGTATATGTCACATTTTAAGCTATTGAAAATTCTATTCTGAGCAAAATTGGTATTGGGATGGTGGGAGGGAATTAGAAGAATCTTCACCAAAATGTATATACTGAACTTTCCACTATGGATGGCTGCGCTGGAATGACCGCGTGTCCCACAAATATCAAGCGTTCTTTGTTAGATTGTAGCCAATCAAATTGAAGCACGGCAGTGATCACGCACTGGTCATACAGCCTTGACCTCGTGTCACCGCATCATGAACCCAATTACTGATAACAGACCAATATGTAACCTAATAATCTAAATATCTTGCTTCCAAAAATTCTTTTATTTTCAATAAATTTATTTTTGGGCCGACAAGACTTGTGAAGACGAAAAACGCAACCATACTGTGACGACGACATACCTTACCAAGAGGCCGAGCTACGTTTGCAATATTGGCAAAGAATACACTGTATTGTGAGAAAAGTCATTTATTCAAAACCAACCAATAATTAAAAATGGTGATAGACAATTATGATAAATTTGAATAAACGACATGACAATTTGCAAAGGTGGGGGAGTAAAAATTGCCACACATCCCTGCAAGGTATCCCCCACCCGAGGAATTTTGGTATCTCAGATCAGTCGTTTTAAACTTTAAACAACATTCTTATATCACTACCAATTGTAAATCCTAACCAAAATTGAATAGCAAAAATTCTCAAGTCATTAAAAATCTGCAAGTCTCATACTAGATCACATTATAGCCCAATGCAGACAATCAAGTTATGTTGACCTCTTCCAAATATCGTTTTAATAATACAATGCAAGCATAAAAATAAAATGGTAAATTTGTAGAGCAAGCCATGTTGACCTCTACATAATTCACTCTACACATTAAAAAACAAAGAAAATTACATCCAGACAATTCAGTAGAGCAAGCCATGTTGACCTCTACAGAAAATATAAAACACAAGGGAAAAAAAATATATAATAAATGGTACACCTTCACATAGCAAGCCATGTTGACCTCTATGACACGTATGGCAGGAAAAATAAAGTAAAAAAGTAGAGCAAGCCATGTTGACCTCTACTAAAATGTTATGGTAGACAAGCAGTTACTTTAGCAACCAATTAAAAATTGTGCAGTCGAATATATTTCTGGACAGCATTTGATTTCCATCGACCCATACATTGAATCACTGACAAAGGAACTCCCCTGGCGGCTGCAGAACTTGCCGCTCCTATGCGGAAACTATGCCGTTTGTATATAGATGTATCAAGACCAACAAAATTTAGTACGGACTTCAAAGAAGAATTGAAAAATGAGTGAGTAACCGGTGTCCCAGATCTAAATTTAAATAGCGGACCACTAGTATGTTTCCCAAAATTTAAATACTTCAGTACTGCAGAAACAGGACACAGCTCATTGTTCTTTTCCAAAGAAATTGAAAGATTTTTGGGCAGTAGATCGCTATGTTTATAATTCTGCAAAATCAGGGTCATACTTGAAACCGTACCATTCACTTTTTCAAAATGCAAATTGGACACTTGAATAACTTTAGAGGTGTCATCCTCTTTTTTGATGGCCATTTCTCCAATGCGCAAAAAACAAAAATATGCCATAGTCATCATTGCCTTCAATAAAATCTGATCATAATAACAACGAATTACAGTAGGCAAAGCTGCCACTAATTTGCACAGAATATCGCGAGTTATTGGCATTCTAGTATCTCTGGTCCCTCTCAAATTTTGTGTACCTTTCAAAATTTTCTTGATAAAAAATGAACTTGTAGGATCTTGCATATCATTCAGTTTGTGGAAAAAACTTATTGATGAAATGTAGGAAGCTATAGTAGAAGACTGGTACTTCTGAATAAATAAAAATGAAATAAAATGTGCAACCATTTTATGAGTCGATGGAAATACTTGCAAACCAGGAAAATGTTCATTGCAAAATTGTACAAAAATCCTCAACATCCTGTTATATGATGAAACTGTGGCGTCAGACAATGATGCTTGGAGCAGTGTATTTGTTATAGAGTCAAAGGATGACTTGGAACTACAACTGGATTTGGGTTTAACCATGGGGCAATATGAAGTGCCTTCTGAAAAGAAAAACGAGACAAAAGGTCACAAATAATGTTGGTCTTACCAGGGATATGTTTAGCTTTAAAATGAATGTTGTGTTTCAATGCAGCCAGAACTAACCTTCTCACAAGTTTCATGCTATTCTTATCTTTCGTAGAAGTTTTGTTAACGATATCTGCAACAGCTGCATTATCCGTCAAAAACAAAATTTTATGGTTCGAAAGCAAAGGACCCCATATATCTAAAGCCAAAACAATAGGAAATAATTCCTTTATTGTTATGTGTAGTTCTTTCATGTTACAAGGCCATTCCCCTGCAAACCATTTACCACCAAAAACTGCTGCAAAGCCCCCGTGTACACCAGCTGCATCAGAAAAAAGTTTAATAACATCAGATGAAACCCATTCTTTAAATAAAAAACAAGATTTACCATTATATTTCAGTATAAATTCATGCCACGTCTTTAAATCCTGCCTTGCCTCCGAATTTAGAGTTATCCTATAATGTGGGCATGTATGGCCAATTGTTAAATCAAAAAGACGGCGTAGAAAAGCCCTGCCCGGAATAATAACACTGCAAGCGAAATTTAGCAGACCCAATAATGATTGCAATTCTTTCAAAGAAATACAGCGTTTTGATTTATAATGAAGCAGAAGAGATTCTATCTTCTGAATTTTTTCAACAGGTAGACGAGCCACCATTTGCACCGAATCAATCTCAATTCCATAAATAGTAATACAATTGGAAGGCAACTGTGTTTTCTCTGACTTAATGGGTACCCCCAGAGTATCAGCAAGACATAAAAATGTGTTAAGAGCCTTGGCACAATTGTTGGTACCTGCCTCTCCGACAAAGAAAAAATCATCTAGTAAATGAGATATTCCTTTAACATGAAATTTTTCATTAAGAATCCAATGTAAAGAAGTTGAAAAATTTTCGAACAGCTGACAGGAAGAAGATGCACCCATGGGTAATGCTGTATCATAATAAAATTTACCATTCCAATGGAAACCTAACAAATGGTGGTCGGAGGGGTGAATTGGTATCAAACGAAAAGCATCCTCAATGTCAGCTTTGCTCATGAGACAATTATAGCCATGTGATTGAACAAGGTCGATGACTGTTTCGATATTTTGATAATGAACAACTGTAAATTCTTGGGGGATACATGAATTAATAGAGTTACCTTTAGGATAGGATAAATCGTGTATAAGCCGGAACTGACCCATTTCCTTTTTCGGTACTAAACCCAGGGGTGAACAAACCCAGGGGTGAACAAACAAAATTTTATTCTATTTTTATCCATTTCTTTTTTTAATTTGGCATTCACGACTTCAAAATTTTCCCTGGCACTCTTATGATTTGGTGAAATTTCCCTATCAAAATTTAAAAACACTGACTGTATCCTGAACCCCTCAGTAAAACCCTGAATCAAAAATTTTTTCAAATCATTATCATAACCCTTCAAAAAAGTTAATAATTTATGTGGTCTTACTGGTGTGGGCAGACTTGGTCTGTCTAGGTTCCCTACATGATAAAGTTGCATGTTTTTGACTGCAGTTGGCACACTGATGTTTGTGCCTACATTCCTTGTTTGAGCAAATCCCTGTTCTGCAGTAGGCCCAACAATATCCAACAGGAAACTGTTGTTGGGCCCTCCTTTGAAAGGGACTTGCATTTGACACATTTTTACCTCCTTTGTATTGAGGAGGAAAGGAATGCACCTGGTTACCCAATTTGGAACCGAATGCTGCCATACGCCACAGTTCATCATTTATTAAGCCCCATTCGAGATTCATTAATTTCCGAACCTTTCGGAATTGTTCATCATACATTTTCACAGCTTGGAATCCAAACTGTTTACACATAGACCGTATGTTGTAAGCATATTTTATCAAGGAAAAAATTGCACTGGGATGCTTCAATATGTAAACTGAGACAAATATGTCAAAAGCATTTGTCCATTGCAGTATGGACGACAATTGTTTAGACTTAACCTTATTTGAAATTTTTAGCATTGAATTTTCATACAAGATACATGAATCGTCTTTCTCGTCTTGAAAATTAGGCAGTAATGCCACTAAGTCAATGTAGCTATCCGACCAAATTTGTTGCCTGGTTTTATCACTGACATGGTAATCTAACGGAAGTGAATGTTTTAACATCGAACAGGAATATGGCGAGTTGACATCGACAGAACTGGAATGAACCTCGGCAGTATGAATTTGATTGTTAATGTTGTGATATTGATTTAAATTTACATTTGGTACTGATTCATCACCTAATAATTCAGGATCTGATGTCACTGGTGGTTGAAAGATGCATGCTGACTGCGTGTTGTGTTCTACAGCAGCTGTAGTTATGGTGTTCTGAACTGTGTCATGCGTAGGATTGTTATTGAAAAAGTTCCTAAAATCTGGCATATCAGAAAGTTTCTGTATGACTAAAGTCACCATTTCGTTAGCAGATGGGCTTACTGTTGTGCTGTTCTCGGTCGCCAACTCCTTGCCACTTTGTGCGGTACTCACATCTTCACTGTTGGAGTTAGATTTATTTTTTCTGGAGCTTGCTCTCCTTCTTTGTGCTGGGCGGTAAATTACTGGTAAATTTGCCTCAATCATTTCACTTTCTCCTGTTGCATCAGGCTCTACCAAGTTGACTGGAGCAGCTTTTCTCCTCGCTCTACTTCTTTGTTTTGGCATAGTAACCTAACAGAGAATTAAAAAATTTAAAGATATTAACATATAAATATTCATTTTAGAGTAAAGATGTCTCATTATAAATGTTTTGCTATATAAATATCCAGCACAATGTATCAGACGAAAGCAACTGATTAAAGAAAACATTTTTGATGGATTAAATTTTCACTGAAATCGGTATGTTGTGAGAAAACCATATTGCATAATTAATGCTGTCGATTTGGTATCGATAAGAAACACATACTGTATATTCTGAGACCACCATTTATTGTAAAAATACCGCAGAAAAACCTATATTCGGAGACAACCATTGATTGTAAACATACCTCAGAAAACCATATATTCTGAGACAACCATTGATTGTAAACATACCTCAGAAAACCATATATTCTGAGATGACTTATTGTAAAAATATCTCAGAAAACCATATATCCTGAGACAACCATTTATTGTAAAAATACCTCAGAAAACCATATATTCTGAGATGACTTATTATAAAAATATCTCAGAAAACCATATATTCTGAGACAACCATTTATTGTAAAAATACCTCAGAAAACCATTTATTCTGAGACAACCATTTATTGTAAAAATATCTCAGAAAACCATATATTCTGAGAGATAAAATTATTGTAAAATTATCTCAGAAAACCATATATTCTGAGACAACCAATTATTGTAAAATTATCTCAGAAAACCATATATTCTGAGACAAGCATTTATTGTAAAAATATCTCAGAAAACCATATTAGGCATATATTCTGAGACAAGCATTTATTGTAAAAATATCTCAGAAAACCATATATCTTGAGACAACCATTTATATTAACGTCCATTTCCTTGTACAATTGAGCGTAATTATATAATTAAACGCCACGTGATTTAATGCGTTACAAAACTTTGTCGTGTGTGATTTTTTATTTTTAAGCCTGTCGATTAAAGTTCAATCAAGCACATTGTGTACCCAACGGGGTTGGAAGGGCTTCCAACCGCTGCCCTCACACTCCTAGCATAAATGCGCATACCCTCTGGATTCAAGTGAACCTTGTCATTTAATAATAAACATTGGGTATCTTTCCAAAGACCCCTGTGGCGCCAGAAAGTTACATCACCTCGATCAGCTGAAGAACTTACTAATTGTTTGTTTACTTGAACGACCTTGTCGTTGTAATCTGATTCCGGTCCCCCGGAATACCTCGGGAGCAACTGACCAATAATCACGTGACGTACCTTGTAACCTAATAAAAGATAATCGGAGAAACTAATAATATCCCGCGCAAGTTTGGCAGGATCGTTTTCCTGTGACAAATCATTAACACCGATTTGTAAAAAAATTGTGTCTGGGTTGTATGGCTCAATGACACTCGTATATTCCTGTTTTTGAACACATTTGGTCCCCGGGCGTACAGTTCGGCCTCCTAACCCAAAAAAATCAATCTGAATATCCGTGCCATCTAAACCCAATTTAGCCATCCGTTCATACGATTCTGTATCGTAAAAGTTTCAAGTCTGTGAACAAAAGAATGACCAAGTATTAAAACGCGGCGGACCATGGTTCAAAAACAAGAAGATACCAAAATTATTTAAGACAAATATTGAAATATTAAAAATATATGGTTCGCCTTTACCTTTATTGTTGCGGATCTAAAATACCGTCCTTCATTTAAACGTCCAGGAAATCGCCACCGCCCTAAATTAGAAGAATCTTCACCAAAATGTATATACTGAACTTTCCACTATGGATGGCTGCGCTGGAATGACCGCGTGTCCCACAAATATCAAGCGTTCTTTGTTAGATTGTAGCCAATCAAATTGAAGCACGGCAGTGATCACGCACTGGTCATACAGCCTTGACCTCGTGTCACCGCATCATGAACCCAATTACTGATAACAGACCAATATGTAACCTAATAATCTAAATATCTTGCTTCCAAAAATTCTTTTATTTTCAATAAATTTATATAAACAAAACAAATAAGATCTAGAGAAAGCAGGACTGGTTGACTGTTTTTGACAGAATATCATTTATTGCTGACAAACAAAGAGAAGCCATTCATGTCTACTTATGTATCAGTTATTGGAACTTAAATGTACATGTTCATTGGAGATTAAAAACAGCCATTTCTATAAGAGTTAATTCTCTGCACGACTTTGGGTAAACATATTTTACCATTTCATCCTAATTTATTTCTTATTCTAATATGACGTGCCGCTTTGGCTATAGAAACACAACCGTGTTCTATATAGAACAATTATTGACACATGCATACAATGCTTTGTTGACGTGAAGCATGAAGCACACATGTAATCCCTAAACTGTTGTATTTTGTTGATAAAATAAAGTTTCAATGTCATATTCTTCCATCTCACTGAATCTATCTTACATATATCGCTTTTCAAACATTAAGCAAAGCTCGAAATACAACAACGATAACTGTCACATGAAATGGTATGACCGTCGAAAGTGCGACGTCACAATCCAAGGTATAACGTCATACATTCAAATGACGCCAGATTGACAGTCAAAAACAGAAAATCGTACGTTGTACGGGATCTGGAACACTGATTTTTGCTTTAAAATCTCACAAAAATGTAATTCTGACTTTATTTTGTTTGTTTAAAGACATTTTACGTTTTTCTGTAAAAGTTTTTGTCTCGTTAGAATCGACATGGCTGCCCGTATATGACGCCTTATATTGTTTGCTTCGATTACAGAAATGATGCATATTGTCCTATTAGAATCGAAATAATTCATTGGTGCCATGCTCTATGGTTATTTTAACATGGTTAGGCCTTATATTTGTTAATATTTTACACCTCACTAAGGCTTTGTTTTAGATGGCATATCAACACAAAAATACAAATACCAGTTTAAGATCATTATCATGCTAGAATAGTAGTTTGCTGCAAATACTCCTGCACAGTGATGGCTTTTTATAAGAGTTGATTAAAACTTTTTTTAGGACTTAACAGGCTCAACTATAGTAGGTGAGTCTGTGACAGTAGAAGAAAATCCATCGTGTGAGACTGGCTATGTAGTTGTTGGTGACACATGTGGTAAGATTACACTTAATCCTTAATTTTAATTTGAGTATTCTCAGGTCTCTTTCAGATTTACTGCTGAACAACATGTGTATTAGATTCTGCTTTCGAAAGAAACATAAAAAAAATAATCCCCAAAAGAAACATAAAAAAAATAATCCCTCATATTTTTATTATGCCCATGCGACAAAATGTCGGGGTGGGGGGGGGGGATATTAATTTATCCCTGTCTGTCCGTCTGTCCAGATTAGGATACATTGTTTGTCCGGGTATCTCCTCCTAAAGTTTTGGAGATACAGCTTTAATATTTTGTAGGATGTTCATATACATAATGAAGGTGTGCATGGCCAAAGGATTTTGATTTCTTTCAAATATTCTGAAAATGACAGGTAGTTGGACTTAGTCAATTTTTGGTACCAGCTGCCTAAGGAGATCATGGTTTGTCCGGCTATCTCCATCTACAGTTTTGGAGATACGACTTTAATATTTTGTAGGATGTTCATACACATAATGAAGGTGTGCATGGCAACAGGATTTTGATTATTTCCAGATATTCTGAAAATGACAGGTAGTTGGACTTAGTCATTTTTTTGGTACTAGCTGCTTAAAGAGATCATGGTTTGTCGGGCTATCTCCTACAGTGTAGCCTTTAGTATAAGAATACATTTTTGTAAAACATATATCATCATACATAGTGTTGAATTTATAATTTCCTGTGGTCAGGCGGGGGCAGAATTTGTGTCTTACAGACAGTGTAACAGTTTTAAGTTGTATGCCAACATCAATGTTTGTCAAATCTAAAAAATGTGGAGCTATACTCATGCATATGGGGGGGGGGGGGGGCATTGTCCACATCTAGTTTTATTAGTTATTTTTATAGTGTAATAATCCATCCTAATTTCTGTTGTAATACCATGAATGAATGCAAAAAGCTCAACTGTGACCCACAGAAACTTGGAATTTAATACCTTTTCACAATAATAGCTTACCAGTTAATCACAGAAATTTGGAATTACTTGAATATCTTTTCAAAATAAAGGCTACAAATATTTAATTTAGTGTAATTCTGTAAATATTGCTGTTTCTTCCAAAGACTTGAAGACTTTAAATTAATTCTGCTGATTTTTATTGAACTCCACCCTTTATTGGAGTCTAATTTCTGAATTTATTGTTTAATAGAATGACAGTGTCCAACCAGCAGTTACTGTAGTTTCTAGTTTTACATTTAAAATGAGCACATTTAAGTATGCTGCTATCTAAATTATGTTACTATATTTGTGTTTTAAGGTCATCAGGCCAGAAGTGCCAGGACAACCTATTGCCATCACGTGGCATCCCTCGTCTAATCCATCCATCCATTGCCCATAAACCTTTTGAAAGATCTCCTCTGAAACCGCTCTGAATCATCCTTAGAGTGTCTAGTTTGAAGTTTATAACTGATCAACCCACTTGTTGGCTGTTACTAAAAATAGAATATAAGGGGCCCTGGTTATAAATCAGGAAAACAATTCGATAAAAAAAATTCTTTAAAGGTCAAAAGCTGCTAAACTTTGTGGAAATGATATGTTAGCCATTTCCTTTCAAAATAATGGTTGATGACCCCAACAGTCATCAGAAATGGCCTCCAAGGCTACAAAAAATACAAAATTTGAGGAAAAATCAAAAAGAAAAAATTCTAAACAATTTTGAAGCAATCAAAACTCCAGTATGATAGGAAGAGCTTCCTTTTGAGGTACTGACTAAGTTTTGTTAATTTGTGGCTGATCTGACATCCAATATGGACACCAGCTGGGACTTAGTTTTACATTTGACCCCATGGGAAATGTATAGAAAAAACTTCTTCTTGACAAGAGAAAAACCAATGGAAACCAGATGTAGCTTAAAGGTTCCTTCTGAGGTGTACACTGACTGAAAGTTGTGACTTTGTTGGCAATTGGCTAACCACTATGGCCAACTGTGGGGACTTAGTTTTACATTTGACCCTATTATAAATGTATAGAAAAGTCTTCTTCTTGAGAAGCACTGAACAAATTGAACCCAAATATGGCATGAAGGGTCCTTGTGAGGTATCGATTGAGAATTGTTATTTTGTTGGCATTTGGCCAACCAATATTGCTGCAACTTAGGGACTTAGTTTTATGCTGGACCCTATGGGAAATATTTAGAAAGATCTTCTTTTTGAGAACTGCTGAACCAGTTGAAACTAAATGTTGCATGAAGTAGTTACTGGGATTTGTTTCTTTGTTGTTGGTGAACCAACCTATATGAACATTTATTGTTCTTACCGATTCAATATTTATGCATAAAAGCCTTGATGACCAGTACAGGCTCCATTGAGCTTCTTTTAGTATGTTTTATACACCAGAGTGTAAGAATAGATAAAGGGTTTGTGTGTTGGGTGGTGTGGATTGATTGGTATCATTGTTGATCTTTCCTGTTTAATGAATTTTTTTGTTTGTTTAAGAATAACTAATCTTGGAATTAGAATATGAAAAATTTACAACTTCTGACTAATTAACAGTGATAATTAATGTGTTGTTTTTTCACTAATTGTAGATGTTAGGTATTCAAATTTCAAGATTAGTTATAAATACATTGCTTCATAAATTGTGCATACTGATTAGATTATTAGCTCACCTGGCCAAAGGTCATGTGAGCTCTTGGCGTCCGGCGTCTGTCGTCCGTCCATTAACTTTTTACATTTTAATCTTTTCCTCTGAAACCACTGGGCCAAATGGAATTAAATATGGTAGGATGGATGGATGAATTATTGTTTAACGTCCAAATATTGTAGGAAGCATCTATGTAAGGTCCTTTTATAAAGATTGCTCATTTCATCGCGATGGGATAACACACATGGCCGCCATGGGCAATTGTTATACCCCCACAAACAGTTTGGGGGGGGGGGGGTATATAGGAATCAGCCTGTCCGTCTGTCTGTCTGTCTGTCCATCTGTCTGTCTGTCCAGAATTTTTTTGTACCTGCAGTTTCTCAAACATGTCTTATCAGATAATTTTTGGAGTTTTCAATTGCAAAAATGAACTAACAGCAAGGGGGCATATAGTTTGTGAGGTCCCCTCACAGTTCTAGTTGTTTCTGATTGGCTGAGTTTTCAAAAATCTTCTACTCTGAAACTGCCGGCCCAAATGGAACAAAACTTGACAGGAAGCATATATGGGAGGTCCTTTATAAAGTTTCTCATTTCCTCCCAATTGGAATGCAAATATGGCTGCCATGGGCAGTTCTTGTTTCTTACTGGTTGATTAAAAAGATTTTTTTCTCAGGAACTGCTTGGCCAAATGGAACGAAACTTGACAGGAAGCATCTATCGGAGGTTCTTTACAAAATTTCTTTATTTCATCCCGATTGGAGTACATATATGGTGACCATTGGCAGTTCTTGTTTCTGAATGGCTTATATAAAAGAATCTTCTCCTCTGAAATCGCTTGCCCAAATGGAACGGAACCTAACAGGAAGCATCTATGGGAGGTCCTTTATAAAGTTTCCTCAGTTTGGCCCGATCAGAATACAAATATGGCTGCCATGAGCAGTTCTTGTCTCTTATTGGCTGATATAAAAAAATCTTCTCCTCTGAAGTCGCTTGGCCAAATGGAATGAAACTTGACAGAAAGCATCTAATTGGGAGGTTTGAATGTTACTGTTAAGGTGCTTACCAAGTGTTGTTACTCTGGTGCCAATCCCTAATTCAAAATGGCCTTCAGCAGAGGACTTAGGTTAACATAAGACCCTTTGGGAAATACATGCAAAAATCTTCTGGAGAACTGCCAAATTTTAGAATATGCTGACCTGTAAGTAGAAGGACCTTGATGAAGAAAAATTTGGTTCCTACAATGCTTACCACACTTCGTAATGATATGGAGAAGTAACTTCTCTCTTGAGATACATCAATAAAAACGGCTTTCATATCCAGGTGAGCGATATAGGCTTAGCCCTCTGAGCCTCTTGTTTATTATGTCTCCCAAACAAAGTTTGGAGACATGTTGTTTTTGCTCAGTTCTTATTATTCTTATTATTATTATTATTCTTATTATTATTATTATTATTATTATTATTATTTTTCTTCTTTCCGGGCGCGTTTTTTCGAACACTTGTGTGCACCGTTTCTCATAAACCAATAGACGGAATCGCTTGATATCATACGACTTGCTAGGCCCATATTCCTAGATGCACCTCCCGAAAAAAAAATTTCAATCTGTGGGAGGGAACATATATTTTGGGGGTCTCAAAAGGGGGTGGGGTTTTGCAAAATTTTACTATAGAAGTCTATGGGAAAAGTGATATAACTTGATCATTTGTGATCTTAACTTGGAAATACTACCTGTTACCTTGGATATTTAAGTTTTTATACCCCGCCACACGAAGTGGCGAGGTATTATGTTATACCCTCCATTTCGTTGTCTTAGGGGGGGTCATGCCCCACCCCCTCAAATAACAAAATACTTAATATTTTGAAAACCATTGTGATCCCCACCCTATAACCATATATATTATTACTCCTTATGATAAGACAAATCATTTGGTACCATAGGGGGGTCTGAGGGGGGTCATGCCCCACCCCCTCAAATGATAAAATACTAAATATTCTGAAAACCATTGAGATCCCCACCCTATAACCATATATATTATTACTCCTTATGATAAGACGAATCATTTGGTACCATAGGGGGGTCTGAGGGGGGTCATGCCCCACCCCCTCAAATGATAAAATACTAAATATTCTGAAAGCCATTGAGATCCCCAACCAATAACCATATATATTATTACTCCTTATGATAAAATGAATCATTTTGTACCATAGGGGGTCTGAGGGGGGTCATGCCCCACCCCCTTAAATGACAAAATACTTATTATTCTGAAAACCATTGAGATCCCCACCCTATAACCATATATATTATTACTCCTTATGATAAGACGAATCATTTGGTACCATAGGGGGTCTGAGGGGGGGGAGGGGGTCATGCCCCACCCCCTTAAATGATAAAATACTTAATATTTTGAAAACCATTGTGATCCCCACCCTATAACCATATATATTATTACTCCTTATGATAAGACAAATCATTTGGTACCATAGGAGGGTCTGAGGGGGGTCATGCCCCACCCCCTCAAATGATAAAATACTAAATATTCTGAAAACCATTGAGATCCCCACCCAATAACCATATATATTATTACTCCTTATGATAAGACGAATCATTTGGTACCATAGGGGGTCTGAGGGGGGGTCATGCCCCACCCCCTCAAATGATAAAATACTAAATAGACGGAATCGCTTGATATCATACGACTTGATAGGCCCATATTCCTAGATGCACCTCCCGAAAAAAAAATTTCAATCTGTGGGAGGGAACATATATTTTGGGGGTCTCAAAAGGGGGTGGGGTTTTGCAAAATTTTACTATAGAAGTCTATGGGAAAAGTGATATAACTTGATTATTTGTGATCTTAACTTGGAAATACTACCTGTTACCTTGGATATTTAAGTTTTTATACCCCGCCACACGAAGTGGCGAGGTATTATGTTATACCCTCCATTTCGTTGTCTTAGGGGGGATCATGCCCCACCCCCTCAAATAACAAAATACTTAATATTTTGAAAACCATTGTGATCCCCACCCTATAACCATATATATTATTACTCCTTATGATAAGACAAATCATTTGGTACCATAGGGGGGTCTGAGGGGCGTCATGCCCCACCCCCTCAAATGATAAAATACTAAATATTCGGAAAACCATTGAGATCCCCACCCTATAACCATATATATTATTACTCCTTATGATAAGACGAATCATTTGGTACCATAGGGGGGTCTGAGGGGGGGGGTCATGCCCCACCCCCTCAAATGATAAAATACTAAATATTCTGAAAACCATTGAGATCCCCAACCAATAACCATATATATTATTACTCCTTATGATAAGACGAATCATTTGGTACCATAGGGGGTCTGAGGGGGGGTCATGCCCCACCCCCTCAAATGACAAAATACTTATTATTCTGAAAACCATTGAGATCCCCACCCTATAACCATATATATTATTACTCCTTATGATAAGACGAATCATTTGGTACCATAGGGGGTCTGAGGGGGGGTCATGCCCCACCCCCTTAAATGGCTAAAGGGGAGGTGGAGGCCATTGCACCTTCAATTATAAAATATTTTGATAAAACATCTGTTAATCATGTTAATACCGATTACAACATATAAAACTGCAGATATTGAATACCATATATCAAACATTTTGCTTATACTCAATCTCTTTGTACACTTGCCCAGTATTTCAAACACTAGGAATTCCAAAAATACCCTGAAAGAGAAAGAGCTTCGTTTGGGAGACATTCGAAACTGCATCCAGTTTCAATTATACCTTGTTTAACATTGTCATATTAATCCTGCATCAAATTGCAGTAATTAAAATTATTTAAAATTATTTAATAGAATAAGTCATCATTAGGAATTATGATTATCTTTTTATTTGTAGTTCAGTGTGGCAAGGGATCATACATAAATGATAAAACAATGACCTGTGAGTTCTGTCCAGTGGGTAGTTATCAATCTACAGCAGGAAAAACTGATTGTACGAATTGTACCACAGGAAAAACAACTGCTACATTTGGTTCTGATTCATCACAAGATTGTCATGGTAAGTTTGTAAGGTGGATTTATAATTGTAATATTAGATTTTTTGTATGTAATCCAATTTTGAACTAAAGATTATAAATTTCCACTGGGGACCATGTAAATGTAAGGAGATTTATCCTTTTACTAACCTCCTGTGATATACTCCTACAGCTCATTACACATGTTAATTGGTTGATCTCTAAAACTCATTGTTCAGATTTAAAATGTACAAGTAATGGTAATTGTACCCCCACTCCAATGGAGAGGGTATACTGTTTTACCATTGTGGTTCCATCCGTCTGTGCATGCATCTGTCTGTAACAAAAAATATTGTCACTCTTTTCTCCGCATCTACTGCATACCAATTGATATTTTGTCACAAGCCTTGTATAGGTACGCCATATCATAGGATATGATTTCGAACCAAGATAACATCAACGTTCTGTTTGACAACCGTTTATTTTTCGACCTTATCGAAAGGCGGAGTATCACTAGTGAGCAATGGCTGACAGAACATCTTTTTTTTTTTTATTTGCATAAAAATATCCCATTTTCAGAAACCTTGGACTTCCTTATAAATGAATTCTTTGTTTAGAATGTGTGATAAAATATATGAATATTATATTATTTTCTGCAAAAAATCTTCTTTAGTCACAGTATTAGTACAATGATTATATCCCTCAGAATTATATTCAAAATGTCTTACTTGCAACTGACATGACTGATATTTTGAAGAGAAAAAAAACTCTTCTGAATCTGCTGGATCAATTTGAGACAAAAGTTTGGTAGATTATTCCTTAGTTTAGTCAGTAAAAGGTTATACTTTAAATTCTAACTAAAATATAAAATCAGTCAAAATTTTCAGTAGAACTGTTGGAATGAAAGTTTCTTAGTTAATGTAAGTGCTCATTTCTTCTTGCCATGGGAAGAACAAAGCAACTAAAAAAGTTCAAGTAGAATTGTATAACTTTGTTCCATGTCTAGTCAAATAGCCCAGCATTATATTTAACTTACAAACTAGTCAAAAAGACTGGAACTCTAAATGTATCTCCTTTATTATAGCGAGCACTATAGGACCATATGCATTTTCTACATATAGGTCATTTAGAAAAGTCTTTGTTTAATGGGGGCAGCCATATTGTTCTAAATACTAAGGCTAGAAAAAGTTTCGTTCGCCGGAAGTAAGTAAAGTAAGGGAAATAACTTGCTTCAAATTATAATTTTAGAATCAGAATCTTGATACCGCAAATGAGTTTCTGGAAAGGGCTAATATTGCTGTGCTGGCATCATTGGCCACGCCAACAGCATATTATTTAAGAAGATTTGCTTTGAACCTGACAACTACAGATGGTTGAATGTTCTGCACAGAAAAAAAATTGTGAACTTGTGAAATGTGTGAATGCTTCGATTCATTCAATTTGCATAGTGTTACATTTAAAAGATTTCATTGATTGTGATAAATGTCGAAACAAATTCAGATTTCGAATGGAACCTTTCTGTAAACTTTTACTCTATCTTTAATTATCCAAATTGTTGTAATATGTCATTATCAGTTGAGACTTTATATACTGATTAACTACACCATTAATCCACAAAACTTGTCCCCAGGATCCTCCCTTAACCCTTTCACCGATTGGTGACTGGGATTGTCACATAGGTTTTATATTTTCCGCTCTTGGAGTGAACATCAAGAGTTATCTTTCTTATATTTGATATCCATTTAAAGATAAAATAATGGCGGATCTTTTAGAAAAAAAACGTGATAAGAAAGACCAAACTTTGATGATTTTATGGGATTTTAAAGTTACGAAAATGAATTTTAGAAATGTTTTGGCAAGATTGGATGCCAGGAAAGTATGTAATTCGTATCAAATGTGCCGAATTTGTCCAAATGTGATAGGAATGGACATTGATGATTGGAACTTTATTTCTTGAAATAATTTTTAATGACAAAATTGCATGTTTAGAGCGATTTTTAACGATATTTGAAGAATTTCAACATATCCAGCCGCAGACCCCTGTTTGCTGTCGAATCTTCACATTTTCATTCAAAAACTAAAAAGAAATATTTATTAAGGTTTTGTTCAAATAAAGAATAAAAGGCCCATAATTAATGCCCTTAAATATATTAGCAAAGAAATAGCCACTCAAGTCTGCCATCTTGTCAGGGAAGCCATCATGCAAGGGTTACTTCCTGTCAGGAAGGGTTAATATTGCTGTTTATGTTTAAGGGTAGTGGTACCAATAAAGAATGCTGGGGAGTAACAGTGCAGATTAAAGCACCTGATTTACACTAATAGGTTCAGTAAAGGGACCAAGACATATGTCAACTGGTTCTTGTATAACGGTATACACTGAACACACACATGTTTGGGAGAAAGGAATCATAATTTAATATTTTCTATGAATATCAATAAAGCAATAAATATTTACAAAGAAAGCAAAATCAAGTTGAAAAAATGTGGTACTCCTAACACAGAGTAAATAATAACTGTGAGTTCTTTGAAACTACTACTCTACTAAATTAAACAATACAAAATTATGCGAAACTGACTTTACTTATGCAAACATATATAATATATATATCAAAATCAAAATTTCTGTCCACTAAGGAATGGAGGGTGGAAAGAAAATATTTCCTGAAAATTGAAAATGACTGCTACAAGCAATCTTTGCTTTAAGAATAATTAAGCGTGTGTTCCTAAACAAAAGCTCTGTTAATCAAACGCTGATTGATTAATTCAAAATTAGTAAGGAATCTCATTGGTTAATTAGTATTATCTTGAAAAGCAAATAGTAAAAGAGAAGCACATGCAGCAGTGACTGGGAAACCCCCTTGCTGATTGGATAATAAACTAGACTCTTGAAGGTCCCCAAATAACTTTATGTACAGCATTCCAAAATGTATTGTGTCTTAATAATCTATTCAACAAAATAGTTCCTTAGAAAATATTACAGGAAACTATAATTAAAGCAAAGATATCTTTGTAAAAAATTATTTATTTTTGGCAAAAAAAATCACAATACTCATGTTCCACGTTCTTGTTTAAAATTCTAGTGAATATTTTATACGTGAATTTGGTTATTAATGAAATTTGTTATTATAGTAGTAAGAGTTGTTTTGAAGTAATTTATCAGTATGTATATAGCCCTTTTCAGAAACTCGTTTCCGTATCACGAGTTTGACTTGAAAATTATAATTTGAAGCAAGTTATTTCCCTTGCTGGGACAGTGCAGAGCAACCAGTAGGACATAAATAGAAATTATCTATTACTTTGATATGCAAATATTTTGGAAGCAAAAAGATCGTAAATAGTTCCCAAGTTTATATAAACCAAAAATTACGTGCAGATTAACTTTTAAAAACAGCTAATCATTTACTCTTCATTGCAGCGAACCAGTACAAGGTCCCGGAACATCCAAGCAAAGGAAATAACTTCCTTTAAATTATAATTTTAGAGTCAAAATCGTGATACCGAAAATGAATTTCTGGAAAGTGCTATAAGGGAGACCAGTTCACTCACAAAATCAATAAAGTCTGAAGGTTGAGATTATACACCGATAAATTGCAGAAAAACAACTCTTATTATAATATCATAATAATTACACTTTTCGTTAAAATAAGAAAGAATGAGCAGTTTAAAATGGCACTTTTTTAATGTGTTCTATATTCATATGCTGAACGACCTTTTATCATCTAATCAGAATCAACAATACATACTGTATTTGAATTATGAAATCATAAATCTTTGGAACTTTTCAACTGTCAGTCAAATATTTTGACTAGTTTTAAAAGTTCCTTTGGAACAAAAAGCATACACGTGACTGATCCCATTTGAGATTTAAAATCCTTTTATCAAAAAAAGTGGGGAAAAAAATTTCAGAAGAAACATTTTTGTCAACTGTTAAAATTGGGAACTTCTGAATTGTTGATTTAGAGGAAGTTCTTCAATGTTTGCATAAGGTTAATGACATAATATGATTAGGTCTGAAACATTGATAATTTCATGTAAATTTCTTTAAAATTGAACGTTATCTTTTAAGAAAAATTGTTTCCAGATCAGATAAGTAAAATCATTCATATATTAATGATCATAAACAGTTGACACATATTGAACAGAATGAAGATAACAACCCTAGTAGTTGCAGGTGCAAGTATTCAGAGTTTTCCTTCAAATACCACTTTCATCTCTGAACATGGTAATAAAAAATAATATTCTGTTGGTGTGCCCAATGATGCAAGCACAGCAATAGCCCTTTCCAGAAACTTGTTTGCGCTATCACGATTCTGATTCTAAAATTATGATTTGAAGCATGTTATTTCCCTTGCTTCCTTTTCCACCAAATGAAACATTTTCTAGCCTTAGTATGTAGCACAATATGGCTGCCCCCATTAAACAAATACTTTTCTAAATGACCCATATGTAGAAAATGCATATATGCTCCTATAGAGCTAGCTGCGCTCACTATTATATTCCATTTCAAAGGCCAACAAACTCTGAACAGCATAAAAATATGTCGATGAAAATCCTCCAGTTTTGAGAGCGAAACTTTTGATTCAAATTTTAAAATATCCTGATCAGCTTCTGGTAGTTTTTCACATGGATGAAATTGGCTGTAGCATGTAAGGCATATTTTCATTTGTGTTGTTTGTTATTTTGTAGTTTTCACTGTTTATTTGTCGTGCTTGTGGTTGTTCATTTGTCTTCCTGGGTTTGTCTGTATATTGGATTGCATTTTTTGTTTTTTTTTTGGTCCTCTTTCCATTGTTAAATGTACTTTATTTTTAAGTTTAAATTGAAAATAGAAGAATTCAGATATTTATCGTATTTTATCATATGTTTTGTAGATATTTGCTCTCAAGGACAGTATTACAATCACAGTACCACAAGATGTGAGGAATGTCCCAGACATTACTATCAACACATGAGTGGTCAAGACTACTGCTTTCCGTGTGGCCTGGGTACCAAAACCAGTGGAACAGGATCTAACTCTTCTGCCAGTTGTTATGGTATGTGTATCATGATTGTTTTCTTTTCTTTGTAGATAAAATGAAGTGAGATCAGATTAAAATATTCATGTTAATCTTGTGCCTGCTTTTTCACCATTTAACATATTTTGCATAGTGCTTTTCATAAAAAAGGATATTACTGTGGTAAGGACATGGTATGATTTGGCTTGATATTGATATTGAATTCTAAAATAAAAAATTAATGAAAAAACTACTCTCAGTTATTATAAAGTACTCTTAAAATGTATTTTAAGGAAGATGTTTGTTTTCAACAAGAAGTGTCTGCAAGAGTGGCAAATTATGCTGTCAACTATGTCTAATGTTGAAGAAATTGATGAAAAACACAAAATTGCACTCATTTTTGCACCTTTGAATTAAAATTTTGATATGAGCATCAGCCTTGTCCAAAATATTTCACTGAAATGTGTCTTTATATAAGCCAAACATTATATTAAAGCAAGGCTGTTGCTCATAAAACTAAGTATGTTGCAAAACAGCTCATACCACAATAGAAAACAAAGAAGATAAATGGAAATACTGAGCTATCAAAAGGGCTATAAAACGACTTAAATGTATAAAATACACAAGTCGAACAAAACCAAATCTAAAATCGTAAAAAAACGACAATCAAACTATAAAGTTAAAAATATCCAACATTTCAACCAATATGGTCTTGATCACGAGCATGTAAAAAAAAAAATAAAAAAGGTGTTGACTCTGAAACCCAGAGCAAGACCGAGTCTGTACATAAAATGTACACAAAAAGAAAATGTATTTGAGGTGGCATTGATCAGTAAACGTACTTCATATTAAATATATAGATGGCAAGATAGATAGAAAAAATAAGTAAAATAATACCTTTGACGTTATGATGTATAGAAAATGTACCATGTATGAGATAACTGTACTGCAAAAAGTTAGCTGTGTGCATACTTAGTAAAATGATATGAAATTAAGAATTTTTTACATTAATTCCATGGAGTCGGAGTGACCTGAGGCTAAAATTTATATTCTGCTCAAGGCGTTGTCAATATTGTCTTCTCCCCCTTACTGTCCCTAAAACAGTTACACGGATGTCTGATGAGCTGTGACCAGGCAATCAAAAGTGATTGCAAGCTACACGATCAGTTCCATTCTTTATTGAAGGTAAGTGTTCCGCAAAGCGGTCACCAAGGCGACGACATGTCTCTCCGATTTAAACCTTATCACAGTTCGTACAGATGATTGCGTAAACCAAATTTATATCAGTACAGATATACCCATTTTAAATGATGTATTTGTTATCAGGGCCCAAGATCTCTTTAGTCACCATGGTGTCGAGGCATATCACACATCTGGATTTTTTACATGGCCTGCTTCCCCAGTAGTCAATTTTTTTAACAGTTTGTTGGTCATACAGTCAAACCTGTCTATAATGGTCACCTTTGGGAGTATACAAAAGTGACCACTATACAGGTTTAGTATGTTGATCAATAGATAATTTTGGCACCAATGTAGTTCACAACTGATGTACATGTATTGTATTTGAAATAAAATTTTAACTTCCCTGAAAGGTTTTTTTAATGGTTAACATATCTACATAAACAAAATATAATGAAAACATTTTATTACAAAAATATAGAATTAATGCAAAAAAGCTCAGTGATGTCAGTTTATAGAAACCACTTTAAAAAGTCACTCATTTTGGTTTGAACTGTTGCTTTGAAACTCAGTGCGGTACCCCTTTCCCGAACAGTTTGAAGTGCTGTTAATAAAACACGATCATTGGGTTCAACAGCTGTAGGAATCATTATTTCCGCATAAGAACTCCTTTCTGCCAGTGTGCATTTTTTCTGCACACATTCGGTAGTCTGTTCATTGTAATCACAATCATCATTATCAACAGAATTGTCTTCTGTCTCCAACTGAATTGACAAAAGGTCACTTGCATTTTTCGTCCAGTCAATCATATTCGTTTTTTCCGTGCAAATTTCAGATTCAAGTTTTACAAGTTCTTCATATGTAATGCCAATGTAATTCCTTTGACATCTGCAAGACTGCTAATGGAACATTATCAGAAATGTCATCACTTTCGTCCATATCGTCTCAAAGGACCCTATGGGAAAATTTAATTTGCAGATCACCATTCCACCATTTGGAACCAGAATGATGACAGCGAGGTCCTCTTTCAGAATTGTCTTTGATGGCCTTGAATGTCAACTAAGAAGGCCACCACACTTTAACTTAGTTTAACATTGTAACTATGGGAAAACCAGCCAAGATAACTGCTACACTAAAATTTGGAGTCCTGCTGAAGGTGGACAAGTTAAATACAGCTGAGTGATAAAGGCTCTTGAGAGCCTCTAGTTAAATATAGAATATCATATAGGTTTAGTCATAAAATATCTCATATCAGCCCCAAGAGCTTTCGCTTTCGGTTTTTTTGGTGGGGTCCATGTTGTTCATACCTTTTTAGTTTTTAATTGTAGTGCATGTATTGTTTTGGTCTTGTCTTCGTTGTTCTCTGGAGTTTGTCAGTTGTTACGATTTTTCTCTCCTTCGAATATCCCTTTGGTATTTCTTGACTTTACTCAAGGGGTATGATATGGAAAAAAACATTAAATATTCTCTTTATTATATATTGTTTATTTTGAGATCACATGATTCTTTACGATATGGGTTTCCCTGGAATCAACATGGTATGGATATAATCTTGCTGGGATAATATGGCAAATTTCAATACAGCTGCATTATAAATGGGCAAAACTACCTATAATCAACATATGATAATTTTTAGCTCACCTGGCCCAAAGGGCCAAGTGAGCTTTTCTCATCACTTGGCGTCTGGCATCCGTCGTCCGGCGTCGTCGTTAACATTTTGAACTTCTTCTAGAGAACCACTGAATGGAATGAAACCAAACATGGCATGAATGTTCCTTATGAGGTGCTGACCAAGTGTTGTTACTTTGTAGCCGATCCATCATCCAAGATGGCCGCCAGCGGGGAACTTAGTTTAACATAGGACCCTATGGGAAATGCATACAAATGACTTCTTTTAGAGAACCACTGAATGGAATGAAACTAAATCTGGCATGAATGTTCCTTATGAGGTGCTGACCAAGTGTTGTTACTTTGTAGCCGATCCATCATCCAAGATGGCCGCCAGCGGGGGACATAGTTTTAACATAGAACCCTATGGGAAATGCATACAAATGACTTCTTTTAGTGACCCACTTAATGGAATGAAACCAAACATGGCATGAATATTCCTTATGAGGTGCTGACCAAGTGTTGTTACTTTGTAGCTGATCCATCATCCAAGATGGCCGCCAGCGGGGAACTTAGTTTAACATAGGACCCTATGGGAAATACATACAAATGACTTCTTTTAGAGAACCACTTAATGGAATGAAACTAAATCTGGCATGAATGTTCCTTATGAGGTGCTGACCAAGTGTTGTTACTTTGTAGCCGATCCATCATCCAAGATGGCCGCCAGAGGGGTACTTAGTTTAACATAGGACCCTATGGGAAATGCATACAAATGACTTCTTTTAGAGAACCGTTGAATGGAATGAAACCAAACATGGCATGAATGTTCCTTATGAGGTACTGACCAAGTGTTGATACTTTGTAGCCGATCCATAATCCAAGATGGCCGCCAGCGGGGGACTTAGTTTAACATAGAACCCTATGCGAAATGCATACAAATGACTTCTTTTAGTGACCCACTTAATGGAATGAAACCAAACATGGCATGAATATTCCTTATGAAGTGCTGACCAAGTATTGTTACTTTGTAGCTGATCCATCATCCAAGATGGCTGCCAGCGGGGAACTTAGTTTAACATAGGACCCTATGGGAAATGCATACAAATGACTTCTTTTAGAGAACCACTGAATGGAATGAAACTAAATCTGGCATGAATGTTCCTTATGAGGTGCTGACCAAGCGTTGTTACTTTGTAGGCGATCCATCATCCAAGATGGCTGCCAGCGGGGGACTAAGTTTAACAGTGGACCCTATGGGAAATGCATACAAATGACTTCTTTTAGAGAACCAATGAATGGAATGTAACAAAACATAGCATGAATGTTCCTTATAAGGTGCTGACCAAGTGTTGTTACTTTGTTGCCGATCCATCATCCAAGATGTTTAGAATTCTATCAGAAAATTGTAAAAAAAATTCTGAATGGTTACAACCTGACCACATATTCAAAAATAATAATGATAAGATGTCTTCAGTAGCTATTGTAAGACTACACTAAGATGACCTGTTTTTAATTTTAAATAGTGTGTCAAATTAAACCAATCTTGGTCTCAATCATTATATAATTTTACATAATTTCCAAAATCACATTAGATACAGGTGAGCGGCACAGGCTCTTGAGAGCCTCTAGTTTATTTTTTATTATGCCCTGCCACGAATGTGGCTGGGGCATATAGATTTACCCTTGTCCGTTTAGCTCCATTTCTCAGAAACCTATAGTAATATATCAATGATATTTCACTCACTACAGTTTTCTTGTATAGTACAATGCAGTTCAGTAACACTAGGGTCACTATGACCTACATTTCATGCTTCAGGGACTTTGGTTAAGTTTTGCATTTAGCTCCATTTCTCAGAAACCTATAGTAATACAGTGGATTCCGGTTATTTGCATAGCCTTCTTGTCAGAAAAAATTATGCAGTTAAGCGGACTATGCTTATAACCGAAGTCATGATTTTGGGGCGACGTCATACCGGAAGTAAAGGAAAATACGATTGTAAACTGGGATCCACACATATATCACTTACTGTTCATTATCTCATGTATTATTGATGTTGTATGGTCTTGTGTTTGAACTCTTTCAATAAAGAATGTATACAAATATTTGTGTTTGTTGTGTAATAACATTTTCTTTACCGGTGAAATAAAAATAGAACCATGTGTTGTTGTCAGTTTTTGATCTATAAATAGATAAATTATATTTGTTTTTATTCTGTGACCGTATGTGAAATAAATCAACATTCCTGTTTGTTCAAGTAACCAACAACCAAGGAAACTATCAAAAATATATGCACTCAATTTTCTTTAAATGCTGTTCTACCGCAGAATTGATTTTTGTGTATCTGGATCAGTGACCTCATTACGTTTTCCTTATGTAAAGTTAGCAAGGGGCATTGTACTGTGTAAATGAAAAAGTTTGGACCCTGGTCGGTATTTATGGCCAGATTTGAGTAGCCCAAGCTCATTGAAAATTTTTCACTCTAAATTAGAACAAATGCATTTTTAATTAAAATTCTTTGTAGTCTTTAATCATTCATTAATCTCTGGTAATTATGTGACATGAAAATAAATTCCCCAAGCTGAACCCCACGCTTGTTCACCATCGGATGATGTTTGGCATTTAATTATGGGTCACTATGTTTGTTTTACACTTTAATCAGCATGTAATTTACTTCTTTTTGAAATTGCAATCCATAATTAGCACCATTGGTTTTTTAAGTGATCAAGTTTTAACAACGTTTGACATCTTTATGACCTCGAGGCTTAAAATAGAACAAGGGAAACCACATTACCTGTACACATGACTAAATCAACATGGCGTCATTTAAATGATAAAATATAACAAAACACTGTTTTAATCTTTATTTAACAACACAAAGATGAAAAATAAATGAAACATGCACATACAGAATAAAAACATGCAACTACACATGGAGAACAGTTACGACAGGTTTGAAATATACTGCGCAAAAATATACCTACCTTGTGTTTATCGTTTCCGATCAGTTTTATCGAGTACAGGTGTCAAAATTTAATATACCATATCTAGATTCGATTTTTTCCTATGCAATTAACCGAAATGACACATCACACCCCATGCAAATAACCGGATTTTTTAACATTAGATGTATAGGAAATGGTTCTGTGCAGAAGAAAGTTATGCAATTAACTGAATTATGCAATTATCCGGTATGCGATTAAGTGGAGTCGACTGTATATCAATGATAGTTCACCACTACAGTCCTCTTGTATAGTACAACGCAGTTCAGCAACACTTGGCTCACTGTGACCTAGATTTCATGCTTCAGAGACTTTGGTTAAGTTTTGCGTTTAGGTTCATTTCTCAGAAACCTATAGTAATATATCAATGATATTTCACCACTACAGTCCTCTTATATAGTACAACGCAGTTCAGCTATACTTGGATCACTATGACCTGCATTTCATGCCTCATTGACTTTGTTTAAGGTTTGTGTTTAGGTTCATTTCTCAGAAACCTAGATTTCTAAAATAGACAGAAATAACAATAAATACAATGCAAAACGAAACTTTAGAAGATGCACTATGTATAGGTTTCATTGAGAAAATTATACTCTTCACTTTTAAAAATTCAAATTAAATTTGTTAAGGATGTATTCTTCTGATGTTTCAGTCTCGTTGAAATCTCATTCGGGAATTATTTCCAAAACATGTGATACAAGTGGAAAATATTAATGAATTCAAAAAATATTATAATCCAACTAAACTCTGTGAAAAAATTATGTACTCACAATAAGTAGTTTTTGAGTAATAAAATTTTCAAATTTTATAACCAATCTGGTCAGTGTCTTCAGCCAAAATGTTGAAAAATGGGTGAGGGATACAAAGAAATGAATTTACCAAAAATATGTACATCCCATATCAATATTTTCTATTTAAAATTCTTTAATATGTGTTTTTTTTTACACATTCATAACAAAGAAATTGAAATTATATGCTCTTTGTTCTTAAAAAAAATGAGAAAAAACCCAAATTTACTGAATTGACTACATGGTCATTTTGACACGAAAACACAACAAAATTTTGTAAAACTTTCTTATATTAACACGTACCTATAGGTTTTTTTTTAAATTAAATTTATTCAGTTCGTCATCTTTAGGGAAAGTATGAAAAAAAGTTTAATAGTGGAACTGTGATTTTTTTCGTGATAATAGCCCAAAATGGGTAAAAATTGATGAAAAATGGGAAAATCATCAAAAATGGGGTACTTTAAAATTGACTTTCTTACAGTCATATAAACCTAAAAATCAGGTTAAGAAAAAAAGTTTAGTACTAGAAATTTTTGGCTCCTCAGAGGTGTACATCCTTAAGTTTTACACAGCCCCGGGCCTTGATCCGTCTCGCTATCTGTAGCAAAGAAATTTATTTAGTAAGGTACTTGAAAAAAAGGATTTTTGATCATGAATGCTACTTGAATGCAAGTTTCTTATGGCATACAATCTATAAATAGAAATATAAATAAGTACATACACACAGTTTTGTCTCAATTCATTGAAGCAATGTAATTGATCCACACTGTGTTGACCCATATCTTTGAAATGCTGATTCTTTAAATCTCAGCAGTATTTATTAACTAATTAGAATTGTTGACACTTTGATTTTCGTTTTTTTGAAGTTTTAAATAAATGAATAAAGTAAAATTGTGAAAAGTGATAGCTTTTCAAAAGCAGAGGTTCGGGAACATTTTGCCGATATTAGAACATTCACGTGAAATGAAAAATGATATTTGAACATCACCATTTTCCTCAATGTTATCTAATCACACGGCTGCAAATTTATCACATGTGGTCTGTTGTCATAGAAAAGCGTCTCTTTAGTTAAATAGGTCAAAAGTGAGCTTATATGACTGCGTCGAAAAAAATCATGGTTTTTGTTTTAATTCCTGGGGAAATTGTAAATACCTCCACATCCAATGTACTACATCTGCATGTCACAGTCCGGGATCAGAATGAGTGCTATAAAGCTATATAAGATTAAGAGAGCATATTTTTCCCGCCAAAATTTCAATGGCTTATATTTCGAAAACAAGCACACGGACCTATAATTTATTTTCGCTCTTTTAGTTCCTTTATTAATACACTATCAATATTTACCCGTGTTATGAAAAGCTTGTTATTTTGAAACTGAGCAGCGAATATCCTGAATCCTATACGATATTGAATCAACATGACTATGACAACTGAATTATTCATTAGTTTTTGTCAAGCATTCAGCTGTAAAACATGTGGTGTTATTTCAACATTGAAAAAAGATTGAAGGTCCAACCAACATACCAGTAATTTCAACCAAACATCAATATTCAGCCTTGGCTGAGTGCTAGTTGGGAAATTAGATAATTCTACCAAATTGACATTTGTCAGGTTGAACTATGTAAAAAAAATGGACATTGAATAACCATGTCACAAATCTGTTAATATGCAATAGAATCTTGGTGGCTCAAACTCTGGTCTCTCGAACACCATGGATTTCTCAACCCTTTACGAAAGTTCAGGCATTTTTTCCATTATGTCTATGTAAATTAACTCTCGATTTTTCGAACTCCGATTTCTTGAATTCTCGAACGAATTTTTTGGTCAGTATAACAGTAATATAACCTAATTTACTCTCAGTAACTCAAACATTTTTTAATTGGCATTCATGACAAATAAGTGTGAAAAAACAGAGGTCAGATCATTGATAAAAAAAGGTGATTATTGTCAATTACAGGTCTTTGATAATACACTTGATGTTTATGGGTGATTTATTCTTAAATTCTTATTTCCACATCAAGATTTGATGAGTGAATGTTATTTTAACAATCGGATAGATAAAAATGATGTAAATTAAATTTTATACTTATTGCTGGTTCGTAACTGAAAATTTTCCCAATTTCGATGACTTGATTACCGATGCCTTGAACTAATTTTACAGACCCCTTTGTTCGAGAAATTGAGATTCTACTGTAGTATAGAATAGTTCCGTCAAGCCATTAAGACATTTTATCCTCACCTAAAAAACACATTTGATGCTGATTTTGATAGACACCAAGTGAAAATGAAATCCATAACAAAGCTATTTAAAGTCCAAAAACCTGCACATTATCGTGACATTGTCCAATAGAATTTGTCTGCGAAAAGAACTATTGCCCGGGTTAATAGTTAAAAAACTATTACCCCGGGCAATAGTTCTTCCAACTCAACAAACGATTGAACAGTTACTTTACTGAATAAAATTTTACATAGTAAAAACATAATGAAGTATAATAAAATTCATTATTGATGTCATCAGAGCTAACAAGTATGTGCAAAGCCTAACCAGTGTAATTCAGACATTATATTTTACCCAAACTTTTTACACTTGCTATTTAAGAAGAAAACAATATTTTATTTAAATAATGATTCTATAGTTGTAAATAATCTGTTTACTGACTTTGCTACCATCAAATCAACCATTGATGTCAGTAAAGATTGAAATGCAAAGAAACTTTTATGTAATTCTAACTAAACTTGGGCACCATGATATTGATAGTAATTCAAACCATGAAAGTCCTTTATTCAAAAATTTTGGTTTTTAATTTTAGATGAATCAAACTGTTTTGAGCAGTCAAAGTTCCATCATATAAATTGAAATTTAATTCATTTAATTTGCATATTTTGTCCAGAAGTTTTGTGCATTAAGGAATGTAAACATTTTAATTTTAGATGATTGTGATGCTGGTACTGAATTGCAGCCAGATGGTTCTTGTAAGCCATGTGAAAGAGGGTACTTTAGAACTCAGAAGGAAGATAATTGTCAGCCCTGTCAAACATTACATCCGGGCATGACCACTCCAGGGGAAGGCACTGCTTCCTCTTCAGATTGTAATATCAGTAAGTCAAACAGTCTACATTTCAGTTTGGTATCTGTCTGTTGACCTTATATCTGCATTATATGGTACTAGGTAACTACCCGTGCAAGAATGGATATCATAAAAAGGTGGAATAGCTTTTCTTACCCCTTGGACAGACCATTTCTGATGGTGAGATTATTGTTTCCTGTAAAGCAATGGGTGAAAAAATAATTATATTGCTTTTCCAAGTAGATTCAGGGGATTTGTCTCTTTCAAGTTGACCGGCCACTCATATTGAAATATATATTGTCATTCTTACGAGGTGGAAAAATAAGTCTGTGTATTACTCGATGATCACAATTGAAACTTAATTACGAAATGGCCATTTTAGCAATCGTCAGTGCTAAACTAATATTGTCCAGAAAAAAAAAGAAAAGTCACTTAAGTTCACATTGTAGTTAAAACATTTAGATTGATTTAGTTCGCGACTTTCACAAAATATAATGTAGAAAGTAAGTTAATTTATGATAACAATGAAAATGGCTGCCACACACGTGTAAACAATGAACAGATAGAAGAACACTTGTAAAAGTAGTGCCGATTCTATTTCGGTAATAATATAGGAGGTGCATAATGGTAGTTTGTTGCTTTATATAAAGGCTATGTAAGCTTAGTGCCATCACTTGGCGTCCGTCATAAACTTTCTTTTAAAGATCTTCTCCTCTGAAACCACTGGGCCAATTAGAACAAAACTTGGAAGCAATGGTCCTTAGGTGGTCCTCTTTCAGAATTATATAGGCTGACCTGGCACGTCATCCAAGATAGCCGCCAGAGCCAAACATATTTTAACATAGATCTTCTTGTCTGAAACCACTTGGCCAATTGGAATGAAATTTGGCAGCAATGGTCCTTAGATGGTCCGCTTTCGGAAATATATCTGATGACCTTGCCAGTCATCCAGGATGGCGGCCAAAACCAAACATAGTTTAACAATTAGGATCCTATGGGAAATTTACTTAAAGATCTTCTTGTTTGAAACCACTTGGCCAACTGGAACAAAACTTAACAGCAATGGTCTTTAGGTGGTACTCTTCAAAATTATATCCGATGACCACGCCACTCATCCAAGATGGGCGCCAGAGCCGAACATATTTTAACATATGGATGCTATGGGGAATTTAATTAAAGATCTTCTTGTCTGAAACCACTTGGCCAGTTGGAACAAAATTTAGCAGCAATGGTCATTAATTGATCCTTTTTTAGCTCACCTGGCCCGAAGGGCCAAGTGAGCTTTTCTTATCACTTGGCGTCCGTCGTCGTCCTTCATCGTCGTTAACATTTTACATTTTGAACTTCTTCTAGAGAACCACTGAATGGAATGAAACCAAACATGGCATGAATGTTCCTTATGAGGTGCTGACCAAGTGTTGTTACTTTGTAGCCGATCCATCATCCAAGATGGCCGCCAGCGGGGAACATAGTTTAACATAGGACCCTAGGGGAAATGCATACAAATGACTTCTTTTAGAGAACCACTGAATGGAATGAAACTAAATCTGGCATGAATGAACCATTATAAGGTGCTGACCAAGTGTTGTTACTTTGTAGCCGATCCATCATCCAAGATGGCAGCCAGAGGGGAACTTAGTTTAACATTGGACCCTATGGGAAATGCATACAAATGACTTCTTTTAGAGAACCACTGAATGGAATGTAACAAAACATATCATGAATGTTCCTTACAAGGTGCTGATCAAGTGTTGTTACTTTGTAGCCGTTACATCATTCAAAATGGCCACCAGTGAGGGACTTAGTTTAACATAGGACCCTAAGGGAAATACATACAAATGACTTCTTTTAGAGAACCGTTGAATGGAATGAAACCAAACATGGCATGAATATTCCTTATGAGGTGCTGACCAAGTGTTGTTACTTTGTAGCTGATCCATCATCCAAGATGGCCGCCAGCGGGGAACTTAGTTTAACATTGAACCCTATGGGAAATGCATACAAATGACTTCTTTTAGAGAACCACTGAATGGAATGTAACAAAACATAGCATGAATGTTCCTTACAAGGTGCTGATCAAGTGTTGTTACTTTGTAGCCGTTACATCATTCAAAATGGCCACCAGTGAGGGACTTAGTTTAACATAGGACCCTAAGGGAAATACATACAAATGTCTTCTTCTATAGAACCACTGAATGGAATGAAACCAAACATGGCATGAATATTCCTTATGAGATGCTTACCAAGTGTTGTTACTTTGGTGCCTATCCATCATCCAAGATGGCCGCCATCAGGGGACTTAGTTTAACATAGGACCATATGGGAAATACATACAAATGTCTTCTTTTAGAGAACCACAGTATGGAATCAAACCAAATATGGCATGAATGTTCTTTATGAGATGCTGACCAAGTGTTGTTACTTTGTAGCCAATCCATCATCCAAGATGGCCACCAGCAGGGGACTTAGTTTAACATAAGACCCTATGAGAAATACATACAAATGTCTTCTTTTAGAGAACCACTGAATGGAATGACACCAAATATGGCAGGAATGTTTCTTATGTGGTGCTGACCAAGTGTTGTTACTTTGTAGCTGATCCATCATCCAAGATGGCCGTCAACAGGGGACTTAGTTTAACATAGGACACTATGGGAAAAACACTCAATTGTCTTCTTTTAGAGAACCACAGAATGGAATGAAACCAAATATGGCTTGAATATTACTTATGAGGTGCTGACCAAGTGTTGTTACTTTGTAGTTGATCCATCATCAGAGAAGGCCACCAGCAGGG
Source organism: Mytilisepta virgata (assembly GCA_028015205.1). NCBI lineage: Eukaryota > Metazoa > Mollusca > Bivalvia > Mytilida > Mytilidae > Mytilisepta > Mytilisepta virgata. The sequence goes on from CM051521.1 coordinate 78,580,375, forward strand.
GACTTAGTTTAACATAAGACACTATGGGAAATACATTCAAATGTCTTGTTTTAGAGAACCACTAAATAGAATGAAATAAAACAGGGTATAAATGTTCCTTTTGATTTGTTTTTTTTTTGCAACAAAGGAGTACTTATTTTCATATCAATTGTACCATTCAGGTTTTATCCACACTTTTTTACATAAGCAAATGCTTATAACAAGTAAGGAATATGACTGTTTTTATCTGTTCCTTTTATGAGTTTGAGATTTTTATTTTCCCTTTGGATTACACTCTGAATTTTTATTTTAATTTTCTTCAGAGTTTGGTACCTATGTAATTTATTTTTTGCACAACTTCAAGATTATTCTATTTAAATGAGTAATTCATTAAATTTTGAAGCTATTTAGTTTATAGTATATTTTCATGTCTTATTAGTATCGGATGACCCTGCCATCAAACCGCCTTTGCTAAAAAAGAACATAGAAGTTAACTGTTTAGAAGTCTATCAGAAAATTGTAAAAAAAAATTCTGAATGGTCACAACTTGACTACATATTCAAAAATAATAATGATAAGATGTCTTCAGTAGCTATTATAAGACTACACTAAGATGACCTGTTTTTAATTTTAAATACTGTGTCAAATTAAACCAATCTTGGTCTCAATCATTATATAATTTTACATAATTTCCAAAATCACATTAGATACAGGTGAGCGACACAGGCTCTTGAGAGCCTCTAGTTAGAATTTTATCCGATGACCCCACCTATCATCCAAGATGGCTGCTAGAGCTGAACGTAGTTAACATAGGACCCCATGGGGAATTGACTGAAAGATCTTGTCTGAAACCGACAAAGCCGAACATAGTTTAACAAAGGACCTAATTGGAAAAATCAATGATAGATCATCTTGCTTAAAACTTCTCCTGGGAGCCTCTAGTTGACTTTGAGTTTTCATTGTAAAAGTACACAATTCTATCAATGAAAGGACCAAACTTTTCGAGAAATCTGTGTTTTTAACATGAAAATATTGTGAAAAATGACCTGAATTTCAAAATTGTTTGAGCAATCCGATTTTGAGCTAAAGGATTTCCATTTTCATCAATTTTTAGCTCACCTGACCCAAAGGGTCATGTGAGGTACTGTCATCACTTTGCGTCTGTCGTCGTCGTTGTCGTCTTTAAACTTTTCACATTTTAATCTTCTTTTCTGAAACCACTTTCTCCAATTGGAACAAAACTTGGCAGGAATGTTCATTGGGTGCTACTTTACAAAGTTTGAGTTTTTGGTGCTGATCGAAAATTCAACATGGCTGCCAGGGCCAATAATGCATTCTGATTGGCTGAAAGTTCAAAAATCTTCTTCTGAGAAACTGCTTGGCAGATTGAATTGTGATATTGGGGGAATGTTCCTTAGATGGTCCTCTACTAACTTTGAGTTTTTGGTGCGGATCCTAAATCCAAGATGCCTGGTACCGTGAAACATAGGTTAACAGAAAATCCTATGGGAAATACATGCAAACAGATTCTTCTCAGAAACTGTTTCATACATTTAAACCAAATCATGCAAAAATGTTACTAGGATGGTCCTCTACTAATTATGAGTTTTTGGTGCTGATCTGAAATCCAAGATGGCTGCCACCGTATTACATAGTTTAACATAGAACCCTATGGGAAATACATACAAACATCTTCTCAGAAACCAGATCATGCAGGAATGATACTAGGGTGGTCCACTATTAGTTTTGAGTTTTTTGTGCCAATCTGAAATTCAAGATGCCACCACCAGTTTAATATAGTTTAACACAGAACCCTATGTGAAATACATACAAACAGCCTCTTCTCAGAAACACTCTCATTCATTTAAACCAAATCGGGCACAAATGATACTACGGTGGTCCTATCCTGATTTAGAGTTTTTGGTGCCAATCTAAAATCCAAGATGGCCACCACCACAGAACATAATTTAACAAAGAAACATATTGGAAATACATACAAACAGGTTTTTCTTGTAAGCCATTCCACAGATTTAGACCAAATCATACACAAATAATACTAGGGTGGTTATCTTCTAATTTTGAGTTTTTTGTGCTGATCTGAAATTCAAGATGACCACCACCACAGAATATTCTTTAACATTGGACCATATGGAGAAAATGTTTTAAATATCTTCCTTCTCTGAACCACTTAAGCATTTAAAAACAAGATTTGCTGGAAACCTCATTTAAGAGTCTTCTACAAAATTTGTTTTTGATATATCAGGTGAGGGATACAGGCTATTGAGAGCCTCTGGTTTCAAAAAGTTAGAGGTTGTTGAAAATAGTCATTTTCTGGATGAAATTAGCATTCAGGGTACATTGTTTGTTTGGATAACTCCTAATACAGTTTTCAATCTAAAAAGCTTTTGAAGATGTACATACTTAACATCCTGTTACATTAGTTGGTACAAGGGCATGTGTGTCCCATGGACACATTCTCTCTTTATTGTTTATTTAAGTAATAGCAAGACCATAATAGTAATTATCTTTCTTTTTACCAAAAATAGTTCTAAGCAGGAATTGTGTAGATATTTATCTTTCTCAAGTTGAAAAACACTTTGTTGTTTGTATGGGACATGTATGAAAGTGTGTTTCTAAAGTTTGTCATTAATTACTGAGGTCATTAACATTATACTACATGCATGGATGAATTATTGTTTAACATCCAGTGGCAACCATTAGGTGCATGTCAGGATGAGAACATGTTGATATGATATTAATATGATCCCTGCTTTGTGCTGGCTTACTAGGTAAATGTCCGTAGGAAGACATCTCACCCAACTAGGACATATTATACTGACTTTAAACAGACTAGTCCTTTGCTCTTAATTCTATGTGCCACGTGCTTGGTGGAGAGGCAGCAAATACCAATTTCAATGTCTTTGGTTTGACCTGGCTGGGGCTCAAAACTGTGACCTTCCGCACTCCATGAGAGCACAAGACCACGGAGGCAGTCAGGCTGATTGTAAGAATCACAGGGTCATTTATTGTCCAGATACCTTATACTTTAGAACCTTTTTCTGAAAGAAAAAAGTCAGTTAATTTTAGAAAACTGAATAAAACAAAACAGTCAGTTTACTATTTATCAAACTGTTGGGGACAATTTAAAGTCATTCACTATAAGATTAGATACTGTAGAAAGACCCATTGGTAGCCTTGAGCTGTTTTCTGCTCTTTGGTCGGGTTGTTGTCTCTTTGACACATTCCCCATTTCCATCCTCTATTCTAAAGTATTTATTATGTTTTCTACAGGAATCTGTTATGCTGGAAATTTCCGTAATGTGACAAGTAATGAATGCAAGCCATGTCCTGTTGGTCAGTATCAATCAGAAGATTTACAAGATGATTGTGATGATTGTCCAGATAAATACACAACAGATGATGAAGGCAAAACACATATGGATAATTGTACATGTAAGTAATGAGCAGGAAGTAGGTGTGGTCATTTTATCTGCACCAAAAAGATAACAATGAACTTGTACCCTTTTTAACTGACCTTGTCCAGTGGTTCAGTGACTTTCAATTAATAAACAATTTTCAATGTTAAATTTTCTGCTTAAGTTAGTTTGATAGGAACTTTTTGTGATAGATCTATGATATTTTGTATAAAGTTGCATTACTAATCAGTACCGTATTTTACGGTGTTTAGGTCGATAGGCCGTATAGGTCGAATTGCTCTTTTTGGGGTAAAAGTTGGGATTCAGTATCAGATAGGTCGAGGCGTCGTATAGGTCGATCGGAGATGAACGACTTCTAGACACAGAAAAACATCGGTAAGTATGGGTAAGTATTAGCTCAGTAACTCTGTATCCATTTTTTTAGACAAACAATAAGTTTCTGAAATAAAAAACCTTGACAACAAATGTAAAATTTGACTTTCCACTCGATTGACATGTGTTTACTCGCCATGTTTTTTCAAACCGGTGAATCATTGCGCAGGTGTGAATAAGAGTTATTGTTCTTTATTTACACTGGGTATACACTGACAATCGATGATATTACAGATTTCATTGGGTATTCAATGAACAGTTGTCTTTAGTGATTAAAAATATTATTATTCTCACATTTCTGAAAATGCATAAATTATGTTTCCATCCCAATAAAAAACGTATTTTATTCATAGTTGTCCCGAATATTTTTTTTTTTATTGTTACATGATGCAGTTCCTCCTTGACAAAATCATAAAAATAAACAACACAAATTCATGTTAAATATATTTTATTTGACTTAATTACATTGTTAATATAAACGGCAGCCATCCCAGCAGTACCATTGCTCCAAAAATCTTTGCCAGCAAGCTCTACAAAAAACAAATCAAATTCTGTGACTATTTTTCTTGCCGGTGGGTATTTTTCCCCAAGACAATTTTCGATTTTGGACACAGATAGGTCGAAACACCGTATAGGTCGACCAAACAATTTTCTGGGAAAAAAATATCGACCTATACACCGTAAAATACGGTACATCTCAATTTGATGGCTATTTCAAGGCCCTGTCCCCTATGTCATGGTCCATAACCTTTTAATTAATTAGCAATTTTCAATGTTAAGTTTTCTGCTTAAGTTAGTTTGATAGGAACTACATGATAGATCAATGATATTTTCTATAAAGTTGCATTACCATCAGTACATCTTAGTTTGTCGACCATTGTTAGGCCCTGTCCCCTAGGTCATGGTCCAGCGACTCAATTTATTAACAGTGTTGCCGTCCATCAGATTGTTTCTCAAATTTTCTGCCAACATGCGAGACATATCTCTGTGTCAACAGTTTAAGTCTCCCAAACGAAGTTTGGAGACTTATTGTTTTTGTTGCGTTTCTTATTATTATTATTATTATGTCGCCCCGACGAAAGTCCGCGACATATTGTTATTGTTCCGTTTCTCTGTTATTATTCTTCCTTTCTTTCTTCCAATGATTTTTGTCCGGCTTAGTTCTCGGAGATGCCTGGATAGAATTGAATGAAACTTTCAGAAATTAAGATCACTATGTGAAGGTGTGCAATCAATACTTTTTTTTCCGAAATGGCTGCCATTTTCAAGATGGCCACCATTCAAAGATCGGTACCCTCTGAAAATTTAAAACGTTTATATCTCAAAAACTGTACCATAGAATTTCATTAAACTTCGTAGGTTTGTAAAGTACAATTAGAAGAACAAACTGATGAAAAAAAATCGTGATCGGTTGGAGACGTTTGGTGGCCATTTTGAAAAATGATGTTAAAATGGCGAAAAACTTAACATGGATAGAATTGAATGAAACTTGGCAGAAAGTAAGATCGCTATGTGAAGGTGTGCAATCAATACTTTTTTTTTCGAAATGGCCGCCATTTTCAAGATGGCCGCCATTCAAAGATCGGTACCCTCCGAAAATTTGAAACGTTTATATCTCAAAAACTGTACTATAGAATTTCATTAAACTTCGTAGGTTTGTAAAGTATAATTAGAAGAACAAACTGATGAAAAAAAATCGCGATCGGTTGGAGACGTTTGGCGGCCATTTTGAAAAATGATGTTAAAATGGCGAAAAAATTAACATGGATAGAATTGAATGAAACTTAGCAGAAAGTAAGATCACTATGTGAAGGTGTGCAATCAATTCTTTTTTTTTAAATGGCTGCCAGGGGCGACATCTGCTATTGCTCGCAATTGCAATTCTAGTTATGTCGCCCCGAACGTAGTCACGGGACGACATATTGTTATTCTTCCGTTTCTTTGTTATTATTATTATGTCGCCCCGAACGTAGTCACGGGACGACATATTGTTATTCTTCCGTTTCTTTGTTATTATTATGTCGCCCCGAACGTAGTCACGGGACGACATATTGTTATTCTTCCGTTTCTTTGTTATTATGTCGCCCCGAACGTAGTCACGGGACGACATATTGTTATTCTTCCGTTTCTTTGTTATTATTATGTCGCCCCGAACGTAGTCACGGGACGACATATTGTTATTCTTCCGTTTCTTTGTTATTATTATGTCGCCCCGAACGTAGTCACGGGACGACATATTGTTATTCTTCCGTTTCTTTGTTATTATTATGTCGCCCCGAACGTAGTCACGGGACGACATATTGTTATTCTTCCGTTTCTTTGTTATTATTATTCTTTCTTTCTTTCTTTCTTTCTTTCTTTCTTTCTTTCCAATGATTTTTGTCCGGCTTAGTTCTCGGAGATGCCTGGATAGAATTGAATGAAACTTGGCAGAAAGTAAGATCACTATGTGAAGGTGTGCAATCAATACTTTTTTTTCCCAAATGGCCGCCATTTTCAAGATGGCCGCCATTCAAAGATCGGTACCCTCCGAAAATTTAAAACGTTTATATCTCAAAAACTGTACCATAGAATTTCATTAAACTTCGTATGTTTGTAAAGTACAATTAGAAGAACAAACTCATGAAAAAAAATGGCGATCGGTTGGAGACGTTTGGCGGCCATTTTGAAAAATGATGTTAAAATGGCGAAAAACTTAACATCGATAGAATTGAATGAAACTTGGCAGAAAGTAAGATCACTATGTGAAGGTGTGCAATCAGTACTTTTTTTTTCAAAATGGCCGCCATTTTCAAGATGGCCGCCATTCATAGATCGGTAATTTAACACGTTTATATCTCAAAAACTGTACCATAGAATTTCATTAAACTTCGTATGTTTGTAAAGTACAATTAGAAGAACAAACTGATGAAAAAAAATGGCGATCGGTTGGAGACGTTTGGCGGCCATTTTGAAAAATGATGTTAAAATGGCGAAAAACTTAACATGGATAGAATTGAATGAAACTTGGCAGAAAGTAAGATCACTATGTGAAGGTGTGCAATCAATACTTTTTTTTTCGAAATGGCCGCCATTTTCAAGATGGCTGCCAGGGGCGACATCTGCTATTGCTCGCAATTGCAATTCTAGTTATGTCGCCCCGAACGTAGTCACGGGACGACATATTGTTATTCTTCCGTTTCTTTGTTATTATTATTCTTTCTTTCTTTCTTTCTTTCTTTCTTTCTTTCTTTCCAATGATTTTTGTCCGGCTTAGTTCTCGGAGATGCCTGGATAGAATTGAATGAAACTTGGCAGAAAGTAAGATCACTATGTGAAGATGTGCAATCAATACTTTTTTTTTCGAAATGGCCGCCATTTTCAAGATGGCCGCCATTCAAAGATCGGTACCCTCCGAAAATTTAAAACGTTTATATCTCAAAAACTGTACCATAGAATTTCATTAAACTTCGTAGGTTTGTAAAGTACAATTAGAAGAACAAACTGATGAAAAAAAATGGCGATCGGTTGGAGACGTTTGACGGCCATTTTGAAAAATGATGTTAAAATGGCGAAAAACTTAACATGGATAGAATTGAATGAAACTTGGCAGAAAGTAAGATCACTATGTGAAGGTGTGCAATCAATACTTTTTTTTTCGAAATGGCCGCCATTTTCAAGATGGCTGCCAGGGGCGACATCTGCTATTGCTCGCAATTGCAATTCTAGTTATGTCGCCCCGAACGTAGTCACGGGACGACATATTGTTATTCTTCCGTTTCTTTGTTATTATGTCGCCCCGAACGTAGTCACGGGACGACATATTGTTATTCTTCCGTTTCTTTGTTATTATTATTATTATTCTTTCTTTCTTTCTTTCTTTCTTTCTTTCCAATGATTTTTGTCCGGCTTAGTTCTCGGAGATGCCTGGATAGAATTGAATGAAACTTGGCAGAAAGTAAGATCACTATGTGAAGGTGTGCAATCAATACTTTTTTTTTCGAAATGGCCGCCATTTTCAAGATGGCCGCCATTCAAAGATTGGTACCCTCCGAAAATTTAAAACGTTTATATCTCAAAAACTGTACCATAGAATTTCATTAAACTTCGTATGTTTGTAAAGTACAATTAGAAGAACAAACTCATGAAAAAAAATGGCGATCGGTTGGAGACGTTTGGCGGCCATTTTGAAAAATGATGTTAAAATGGCGAAAAACTTAACATCGATAGAATTGAATGAAACTTGGCAGAAAGTAAGATCACTATGTGAAGGTGTGCAATCAGTACTTTTTTTTTCAAAATGGCCGCCATTTTCAAGATGGCTGCCAGGGGCGACATCTGCTATTGCTCGCAATTGCAATTCTAGTTATTATTATTCTTTCTTTCTTTCTTTCTTTCTTTCTTTCCAATGATATTTGTCCGGCTTAGTTCTCGGAGATGCCTGGATAGAATTGAATGAAACTTGGCAGAAAGTAAGATCACTATGTGAAGATGTGCAATCAATACTTTTTTTTTCGAAATGGCCGCCATTTTCAAGATGGCCGCCATTCAAAGATCGGTACCCTCCGAAAATTTAAAACGTTTATATCTCAAAAACTGTACCATAGAATTTCATTAAACTTCGTAGGTTTGTAAAGTACAATTAGAAGAACAAACTGATGAAAAAAAATGGCGATCGGTTGGAGACGTTTGGCGGCCATTTTGAAAAATGATGTTAAAATGGCGAAAAACTTAACATGGATAGAATTGAATGAAACTTGGCAGAAAGTAAGATCACTATGTGAAGGTGTGCAATCAATACTTTTTTTTCGAAATGGCCGCCATTTTCAAGATGGCTGCCAGGGGCGACATCTGCTATTGCTCGCAATTGCAATTCTAGTTATGTCGCCCCGAACGTAGTCACGGGACGACATATTGTTATTCTTCCGTTTCTTTGTTATTATTATTCTTTCTTTCTTTCTTTCTTTCTTTCTTTCTTTCTTTCCAATGATTTTTGTCCGGCTTAGTTCTCGGAGATGCCTGGATAGAATTGAATGAAACTTGGCAGAAAGTAAGATCACTATGTGAAGGTGTGCAATCAATACTTTTTTTTCCCAAATGGCCGCCATTTTCAAGATGGCCGCCATTCAAAGATCGGTACCCTCCGAAAATTTAAAACGTTTATATCTCAAAAACTGTACCATAGAATTTCATTAAACTTCGTATGTTTGTAAAGTACAATTAGAAGAACAAACTCATGAAAAAAAATGGCGATCGGTTGGAGACGTTTGGCGGCCATTTTGAAAAATGATGTTAAAATGGCGAAAAACTTAACATCGATAGAATTGAATGAAACTTGGCAGAAAGTAAGATCACTATGTGAAGGTGTGCAATCAGTACTTTTTTTTTCAAAATGGCCGCCATTTTCAAGATGGCCGCCATTCATAGATCGGTAATTTAACACGTTTATATCTCAAAAACTGTACCATAGAATTTCATTAAACTTCGTATGTTTGTAAAGTACAATTAGAAGAACAAACTGATGAAAAAAAATGGCGATCGGTTGGAGACGTTTGGCGGCCATTTTGAAAAATGATGTTAAAATGGCGAAAAACTTAACATGGATAGAATTGAATGAAACTTGGCAGAAAGTAAGATCACTATGTGAAGGTGTGCAATCAATACTTTTTTTTTCGAAATGGCCGCCATTTTCAAGATGGCTGCCAGGGGCGACATCTGCTATTGCTCGCAATTGCAATTCTAGTTATTATTATTCTTTCTTTCTTTCTTTCTTTCTTTCCAATGATTTTTGTCCGGCTTAGTTCTCGGAGATGCCTGGATAGAATTGAATGAAACTTGGCAGAAAGTAAGATCACTATGTGAAGGTGTGCAATCAGTACTTTTTTTTTCAAAATGGCCGCCATTTTCAAGATGGCCGCCATTCAAAGATCGGTACCCTCCGAAAATTTAAAACGTTTATATCTCAAAAACTGTACCATAGAATTTCATTAAACTTCGTATGTTTGTAAAGTACAATTAGAAGAACAAACTCATGAAAAAAAATGGCGATCGGTTGGAGACGTTTGGCGGCCATTTTGAAAAATGATGTTAAAATGGCGAAAAACTTAACATCGATAGAATTGAATGAAACTTGGCAGAAAGTAAGATCACTATGTGAAGGTGTGCAATCAGTACTTTTTTTTTCAAAATGGCCGCCATTTTCAAGATGGCTGCCAGGGGCGACATCTGCTATTGCTCGCAATTGCAATTCTAGTTATTATTATTCTTTCTTTCTTTCTTTCTTTCTTTCTTTCCAATGATTTTTGTCCGGCTTAGTTCTCGGAGATGCCTGGATAGAATTGAATGAAACTTGGCAGAAAGTAAGATCACTATGTGAAGATGTGCAATCAATACTTTTTTTTTCGAAATGGCCGCCATTTTCAAGATGGCCGCCATTCAAAGATCGGTACCCTCCGAAAATTTAAAACGTTTATATCTCAAAAACTGTACCATAGAATTTCATTAAACTTCGTAGGTTTGTAAAGTACAATTAGAAGAACAAACTGATGAAAAAAAATGGCGATCGGTTGGAGACGTTTGACGGCCATTTTGAAAAATGATGTTAAAATGGCGAAAAACTTAACATGGATAGAATTGAATGAAACTTGGCAGAAAGTTAGATCACTATGTGAAGGTGTGCAATCGAAACTTTTTTTTTTCAAAATGGCCGCCATTTTCAAGATGGCTGCCAGGGGCGACATCTGCTATTGCTCGCAATTGCAATTCTAGTTATTATTATTATTCTTTCTTTCTTTCTTTCTTTCTTTCCAATGATTTTTGTCCGGCTTAGTTCTCGGAGATGCCTGGATAGAATTGAATGAAACTTGGCAGAAAGTAAGATCACTATGTGAAGGTGTGCAATCAGTACTTTTTTTTTCAAAATGGCCGCCATTTTCAAGATGGCCGCCATTCAAAGATCGGTACCCTCCGAAAATTTAAAACGTTTATATCTCAAAAACTGTACCATAGAATTTCATTAAACTTCGTATGTTTGTAAAGTACAATTAGAAGAACAAACTCATGAAAAAAAATGGCGATCGGTTGGAGACGTTTGGCGGCCATTTTGAAAAATGATGTTAAAATGGCGAAAAACTTAACATCGATAGAATTGAATGAAACTTGGCAGAAAGTAAGATCACTATGTGAAGGTGTGCAATCAGTACTTTTTTTTTCAAAATGGCCGCCATTTTCAAGATGGCTGCCAGGGGCGACATCTGCTATTGCTCGCAATTGCAATTCTAGTTATTATGTCGCCCCGAACGTAGTCACGGGACGACATATTGTTATTCTTCCGTTTCTTTGTTATTATTATTATTATTATTATTATTATTCTTTCTTTCTTTCTTTCTTTCTTTCTTTCCAATGATTTTTGTCCGGCTTAGTTCTCGGAGATGCCTGGATAGAATTGAATGAAACTTGGCAGAAAGTAAGATCACTATGTGAAGATGTGCAATCAATACTTTTTTTTTCGAAATGGCCGCCATTTTCAAGATGGCCGCCATTCAAAGATCGGTACCCTCCGAAAATTTAAAACGTTTATATCTCAAAAACTGTACCATAGAATTTCATTAAACTTCGTAGGTTTGTAAAGTACAATTAGAAGAACAAACTGATGAAAAAAAATGGCGATCGGTTGGAGACGTTTGACGGCCATTTTGAAAAATGATGTTAAAATGGCGAAAAACTTAACATGGATAGAATTGAATGAAACTTGGCAGAAAGTAAGATCACTATGTGAAGGTGTGCAATCAATACTTTTTTTTTCGAAATGGCCGCCATTTTCAAGATGGCTGCCAGGGGCGACATCTGCTATTGCTCGCAATTGCAATTCTAGTTATTATTATTCTTTCTTTCTTTCTTTCTTTCTTTCCAATGATTTTTGTCCGGCTTAGTTCTCGGAGATGCCTGGATAGAATTGAATGAAACTTGGCAGAAAGTAAGATCACTATGTGAAGGTGTGCAATCAATACTTTTTTTTTCGAAATGGCCGCCATTTTCAAGATGGCCGCCATTCAAAGATCGGTACCCTCCGAAAATTTAAAACGTTCATATCTCAAAAACTGTACCATAGAATTTCATTAAACTTCGTATGTTTGTAAAGTACAATTAGAAGAACAAACTCATGAAAAAAAATGGCGATCGGTTGGAGACGTTTGGCGGCCATTTTGAAAAATGATGTTAAAATGGCGAAAAACTTAACATGGATAGAATTGAATGAAACTTGGCAGAAAGTAAGATCACTATGTGAAGGTGTGCAATCAATACTTTTTTTTCGAAATGGCCGCCATTTTCAAGATGGCTGCCAGGGGCGACATCTGCTATTGCTCGCAATTGCAATTCTAGTTATGTCGCCCCGAACGTAGTCACGGGACGACATATTGTTATTCTTCCGTTTCTTTGTTATTATTATTATTATTATTATTCTTTCTTTCTTTCTTTCTTTCTTTCTTTCTTTCTTTCCAATGATTTTTGTCCGGCTTAGTTCTCGGAGATGCCTGGATAGAATTGAATGAAACTTGGCAGAAAGTAAGATCACTATGTGAAGATGTGCAATCAATACTTTTTTTTTCGAAATGGCCGCCATTTTCAAGATGGCCGCCATTCAAAGATCGGTACCCTCCGAAAATTTAAAACGTTTATATCTCAAAAACTGTACCATAGAATTTCATTAAACTTCGTAGGTTTGTAAAGTACAATTAGAAGAACAAACTGATGAAAAAAAATGGCGATCGGTTGGAGACGTTTGACGGCCATTTTGAAAAATGATGTTAAAATGGCGAAAAACTTAACATGGATAGAATTGAATGAAACTTGGCAGAAAGTAAGATCACTATGTGAAGGTGTGCAATCAATACTTTTTTTTTCGAAATGGCCGCCATTTTCAAGATGGCTGCCAGGGGCGACATCTGCTATTGCTCGCAATTGCAATTCTAGTTATTATTATTATTCTTTCTTTCTTTCTTTCTTTCTTTCCAATGATTTTTGTCCGGCTTAGTTCTCGGAGATGCCTGGATAGAATTGAATGAAACTTGGCAGAAAGTAAGATCACTATGTGAAGGTGTGCAATCAGTACTTTTTTTTTCAAAATGGCCGCCATTTTCAAGATGGCCGCCATTCAAAGATCGGTACCCTCCGAAAATTTAAAACGTTTATATCTCAAAAACTGTACCATAGAATTTCATTAAACTTCGTATGTTTGTAAAGTACAATTAGAAGAACAAACTCATGAAAAAAAATGGCGATCGGTTGGAGACGTTTGGCGGCCATTTTGAAAAATGATGTTAAAATGGCGAAAAACTTAACATCGATAGAATTGAATGAAACGGGACGACATATTGTTATTCTTCCGTTTCTTTGTTATTATGTCGCCCCGAACGTAGTCACGGGACGACATATTGTTATTCTTCCGTTTCTTTGTTATTATTATGTCGCCCCGAACGTAGTCACGGGACGACATATTGTTATTCTTCCGTTTCTTTGTTATTATTATTATTATTATGTCGCCCCGAACGTAGTCACGGGACGACATATTGTTATTCTTCCGTTTCTTTGTTATTATTATTCTTTCTTTCTTTCTTTCTTTCTTTCTTTCTTTCTTTCCAATGATTTTTGTCCGGCTTAGTTCTCGGAGATGCCTGGATAGAATTGAATGAAACTTGGCAGAAAGTAAGATCACTATGTGAAGGTGTGCAATCAATACTTTTTTTTCCCAAATGGCCGCCATTTTCAAGATGGCCGCCATTCAAAGATCGGTACCCTCCGAAAATTTAAAACGTTTATATCTCAAAAACTGTACCATAGAATTTCATTAAACTTCGTATGTTTGTAAAGTACAATTAGAAGAACAAACTCATGAAAAAAAATGGCGATCGGTTGGAGACGTTTGGCGGCCATTTTGAAAAATGATGTTAAAATGGCGAAAAACTTAACATCGATAGAATTGAATGAAACTTGGCAGAAAGTAAGATCACTATGTGAAGGTGTGCAATCAGTACTTTTTTTTTCAAAATGGCCGCCATTTTCAAGATGGCCGCCATTCATAGATCGGTAATTTAACACGTTTATATCTCAAAAACTGTACCATAGAATTTCATTAAACTTCGTATGTTTGTAAAGTACAATTAGAAGAACAAACTGATGAAAAAAAATGGCGATCGGTTGGAGACGTTTGGCGGCCATTTTGAAAAATGATGTTAAAATGGCGAAAAACTTAACATGGATAGAATTGAATGAAACTTGGCAGAAAGTAAGATCACTATGTGAAGGTGTGCAATCAATACTTTTTTTTTCGAAATGGCCGCCATTTTCAAGATGGCTGCCAGGGGCGACATCTGCTATTGCTCGCAATTGCAATTCTAGTTATTATGTCGCCCCGAACGTAGTCACGGGACGACATATTGTTATTCTTCCGTTTCTTTGTTATTATTATTCTTTCTTTCTTTCTTTCTTTCTTTCTTTCTTTCTTTCCAATGATTTTTGTCCGGCTTAGTTCTCGGAGATGCCTGGATAGAATTGAATGAAACTTGGCAGAAAGTAAGATCACTATGTGAAGGTGTGCAATCAATACTTTTTTTTCCCAAATGGCCGCCATTTTCAAGATGGCCGCCATTCAAAGATCGGTACCCTCCGAAAATTTAAAACGTTTATATCTCAAAAACTGTACCATAGAATTTCATTAAACTTCGTATGTTTGTAAAGTACAATTAGAAGAACAAACTCATGAAAAAAAATGGCGATCGGTTGGAGACGTTTGGCGGCCATTTTGAAAAATGATGTTAAAATGGCGAAAAACTTAACATCGATAGAATTGAATGAAACTTGGCAGAAAGTAAGATCACTATGTGAAGGTGTGCAATCAGTACTTTTTTTTTCAAAATGGCCGCCATTTTCAAGATGGCCGCCATTCATAGATCGGTAATTTAACACGTTTATATCTCAAAAACTGTACCATAGAATTTCATTAAACTTCGTATGTTTGTAAAGTACAATTAGAAGAACAAACTGATGAAAAAAAATGGCGATCGGTTGGAGACGTTTGGCGGCCATTTTGAAAAATGATGTTAAAATGGCGAAAAACTTAACATGGATAGAATTGAATGAAACTTGGCAGAAAGTAAGATCACTATGTGAAGGTGTGCAATCAATACTTTTTTTTTCGAAATGGCCGCCATTTTCAAGATGGCTGCCAGGGGCGACATCTGCTATTGCTCGCAATTGCAATTCTAGTTATTATTATTCTTTCTTTCTTTCTTTCTTTCTTTCTTTCCAATGATTTTTGTCCGGCTTAGTTCTCGGAGATGCCTGGATAGAATTGAATGAAACTTGGCAGAAAGTAAGATCACTATGTGAAGATGTGCAATCAATACTTTTTTTTTCGAAATGGCCGCCATTTTCAAGATGGCCGCCATTCAAAGATCGGTACCCTCCGAAAATTTAAAACGTTTATATCTCAAAAACTGTACCATAGAATTTCATTAAACTTCGTAGGTTTGTAAAGTACAATTAGAAGAACAAACTGATGAAAAAAAATGGCGATCGGTTGGAGACGTTTGACGGCCATTTTGAAAAATGATGTTAAAATGGCGAAAAACTTAACATGGATAGAATTGAATGAAACTTGGCAGAAAGTAAGATCACTATGTGAAGGTGTGCAATCAATACTTTTTTTTTCAAAATGGCCGCCATTTTCAAGATGGCCGCCATTCATAGATCGGTAAATCTCAAAAACTGTACCATAGAATTTCATTAAACTTCGTATGTTTGTAAAGCACAATTAGAAGAACAAACTGATGAAAAAAAATGGCGATCGGTTGGAGACGTTTGGCGGCCATTTTGAAAAATGATGTTAAAATGGCGAAAAACTTAACATGGATAGAATTGAATGAAACTTGGCAGAAAGTAAGATCACTATGTGAAGGTGTGCAATCAATACTTTTTTTTTCGAAATGGCCGCCATTTTCAAGATGGCTGCCAGGGGCGACATCTGCTATTGCTCGCAATTGCAATTCTAGTTATTATTATTATTCTTTCTTTCTTTCTTTCTTTCTTTCCAATGATTTTTGTCCGGCTTAGTTCTCGGAGATGCCTGGATAGAATTGAATGAAACTTGGCAGAAAGTAAGATCACTATGTGAAGGTGTGCAATCAATACTTTTTTTTTCGAAATGGCCGCCATTTTCAAGATGGCCGCCATTCAAAGATCGGTACCCTCCGAAAATTTAAAACGTTCATATCTCAAAAACTGTACCATAGAATTTCATTAAACTTCGTATGTTTGTAAAGTACAATTAGAAGAACAAACTCATGAAAAAAAATGGCGATCGGTTGGAGACGTTTGGCGGCCATTTTGAAAAATGATGTTAAAATGGCGAAAAACTTAACATGGATAGAATTGAATGAAACTTGGCAGAAAGTAAGATCACTATGTGAAGGTGTGCAATCAATACTTTTTTTTCGAAATGGCCGCCATTTTCAAGATGGCTGCCAGGGGCGACATCTGCTATTGCTCGCAATTGCAATTCTAGTTATTATTATTATGTCGCCCCGAACGTAGTCACGGGACGACATATTGTTATTCTTCCGTTTCTTTGTTATTATTATTATGTCGCCCCGAACGTAGTCACGGGACGACATATTGTTATTCTTCCGTTTCTTTGTTATTATTATTCTTTCTTTCTTTCTTTCCAATGATTTTTGTCCGGCTTAGTTCTCGGAGATGCCTGGATAGAATTGAATGAAACTTGGCAGAAAGTAAGATCACTATGTGAAGATGTGCAATCAATACTTTTTTTTTCGAAATGGCCGCCATTTTCAAGATGGCCGCCATTCAAAGATCGGTACCCTCCGAAAATTTAAAACGTTTATATCTCAAAAACTGTACCATAGAATTTCATTAAACTTCGTAGGTTTGTAAAGTACAATTAGAAGAACAAACTGATGAAAAAAAATGGCGATCGGTTGGAGACGTTTGGCGGCCATTTTGAAAAATGATGTTAAAATGGCGAAAAACTTAACATGGATAGAATTGAATGAAACTTGGCAGAAAGTAAGATCACTATGTGAAGGTGTGCAATCAGTACTTTTTTTTTCAAAATGGCCGCCATTTTCAAGATGGCTGCCAGGGGCGACATCTGCTATTGCTCGCAATTGCAATTCTAGTTATTATTATTATTCTTTCTTTCTTTCTTTCTTTCTTTCCAATGATTTTTGTCCGGCTTAGTTCTCGGAGATGCCTGGATAGAATTGAATGAAACTTGGCAGAAAGTAAGATCACTATGTGAAGGTGTGCAATCAGTACTTTTTTTTTCAAAATGGCCGCCATTTTCAAGATGGCCGCCATTCAAAGATCGGTACCCTCCGAAAATTTAAAACGTTTATATCTCAAAAACTGTACCATAGAATTTCATTAAACTTCGTATGTTTGTAAAGTACAATTAGAAGAACAAACTCATGAAAAAAAATGGCGATCGGTTGGAGACGTTTGGCGGCCATTTTGAAAAATGATGTTAAAATGGCGAAAAACTTAACATCGATAGAATTGAATGAAACTTGGCAGAAAGTAAGATCACTATGTGAAGGTGTGCAATCAGTACTTTTTTTTTCAAAATGGCCGCCATTTTCAAGATGGCTGCCAGGGGCGACATCTGCTATTGCTCGCAATTGCAATTCTAGTTATTATTCTTTCTTTCTTTCTTTCTTTCTTTCTTTCCAATGATTTTTGTCCGGCTTAGTTCTCGGAGATGCCTGGATAGAATTGAATGAAACTTGGCAGAAAGTAAGATCACTATGTGAAGATGTGCAATCAATACTTTTTTTTTCGAAATGGCCGCCATTTTCAAGATGGCCGCCATTCAAAGATCGGTACCCTCCGAAAATTTAAAACGTTTATATCTCAAAAACTGTACCATAGAATTTCATTAAACTTCGTAGGTTTGTAAAGTACAATTAGAAGAACAAACTGATGAAAAAAAATGGCGATCGGTTGGAGACGTTTGGCGGCCATTTTGAAAAATGATGTTAAAATGGCGAAAAACTTAACATCGATAGAATTGAATGAAACTTGGCAGAAAGTAAGATCACTATGTGAAGGTGTGCAATCAATACTTTTTTTTCGAAATGGCCGCCATTTTCAAGATGGCTGCCAGGGGCGACATCTGCTATTGCTCGCAATTGCAATTCTAGTTATGTCGCCCCGAACGTAGTCACGGGACGACATATTGTTATTCTTCCGTTTCTTTGTTATTATTATTCTTTCTTTCTTTCTTTCTTTCTTTCTTTCTTTCTTTCCAATGATTTTTGTCCGGCTTAGTTCTCGGAGATGCCTGGATAGAATTGAATGAAACTTGGCAGAAAGTAAGATCACTATGTGAAGGTGTGCAATCAATACTTTTTTTTCCCAAATGGCCGCCATTTTCAAGATGGCCGCCATTCAAAGATCGGTACCCTCCGAAAATTTAAAACGTTTATATCTCAAAAACTGTACCATAGAATTTCATTAAACTTCGTATGTTTGTAAAGTACAATTAGAAGAACAAACTCATGAAAAAAAATGGCGATCGGTTGGAGACGTTTGGCGGCCATTTTGAAAAATGATGTTAAAATGGCGAAAAACTTAACATCGATAGAATTGAATGAAACTTGGCAGAAAGTAAGATCACTATGTGAAGGTGTGCAATCAGTACTTTTTTTTTCAAAATGGCCGCCATTTTCAAGATGGCCGCCATTCATAGATCGGTAATTTAACACGTTTATATCTCAAAAACTGTACCATAGAATTTCATTAAACTTCGTATGTTTGTAAAGTACAATTAGAAGAACAAACTGATGAAAAAAAATGGCGATCGGTTGGAGACGTTTGGCGGCCATTTTGAAAAATGATGTTAAAATGGCGAAAAACTTAACATGGATAGAATTGAATGAAACTTGGCAGAAAGTAAGATCACTATGTGAAGGTGTGCAATCAATACTTTTTTTTTCGAAATGGCCGCCATTTTCAAGATGGCTGCCAGGGGCGACATCTGCTATTGCTCGCAATTGCAATTCTAGTTATGTCGCCCCGAACGTAGTCACGGGACGACATATTGTTATTCTTCCGTTTCTTTGTTATTATTATTCTTTCTTTCTTTCTTTCTTTCTTTCTTTCTTTCTTTCCAATGATTTTTGTCCGGCTTAGTTCTCGGAGATGCCTGGATAGAATTGAATGAAACTTGGCAGAAAGTAAGATCACTATGTGAAGATGTGCAATCAATACTTTTTTTTTCGAAATGGCCGCCATTTTCAAGATGGCCGCCATTCAAAGATCGGTACCCTCCGAAAATTTAAAACGTTTATATCTCAAAAACTGTACCATAGAATTTCATTAAACTTCGTAGGTTTGTAAAGTACAATTAGAAGAACAAACTGATGAAAAAAAATGGCGATCGGTTGGAGACGTTTGACGGCCATTTTGAAAAATGATGTTAAAATGGCGAAAAACTTAACATGGATAGAATTGAATGAAACTTGGCAGAAAGTAAGATCACTATGTGAAGGTGTGCAATCAATACTTTTTTTTTCGAAATGGCCGCCATTTTCAAGATGGCTGCCAGGGGCGACATCTGCTATTGCTCGCAATTGCAATTCTAGTTATGTCGCCCCGAACGTAGTCACGGGACGACATATTGTTATTCTTCCGTTTCTTTGTTATTATTATTCTTTCTTTCTTTCTTTCTTTCTTTCTTTCTTTCTTTCCAATGATTTTTGTCCGGCTTAGTTCTCGGAGATGCCTGGATAGAATTGAATGAAACTTGGCAGAAAGTAAGATCACTATGTGAAGGTGTGCAATCAATACTTTTTTTTCCCAAATGGCCGCCATTTTCAAGATGGCCGCCATTCAAAGATCGGTACCCTCCGAAAATTTAAAACGTTTATATCTCAAAAACTGTACCATAGAATTTCATTAAACTTCGTATGTTTGTAAAGTACAATTAGAAGAACAAACTCATGAAAAAAAATGGCGATCGGTTGGAGACGTTTGGCGGCCATTTTGAAAAATGATGTTAAAATGGCGAAAAACTTAACATCGATAGAATTGAATGAAACTTGGCAGAAAGTAAGATCACTATGTGAAGGTGTGCAATCAGTACTTTTTTTTTCAAAATGGCCGCCATTTTCAAGATGGCCGCCATTCATAGATCGGTAATTTAACACGTTTATATCTCAAAAACTGTACCATAGAATTTCATTAAACTTCGTATGTTTGTAAAGTACAATTAGAAGAACAAACTGATGAAAAAAAATGGCGATCGGTTGGAGACGTTTGGCGGCCATTTTGAAAAATGATGTTAAAATGGCGAAAAACTTAACATGGATAGAATTGAATGAAACTTGGCAGAAAGTAAGATCACTATGTGAAGGTGTGCAATCAATACTTTTTTTTTCGAAATGGCCGCCATTTTCAAGATGGCTGCCAGGGGCGACATCTGCTATTGCTCGCAATTGCAATTCTAGTTATTATTATTATTCTTTCTTTCTTTCTTTCTTTCTTTCCAATGATTTTTGTCCGGCTTAGTTCTCGGAGATGCCTGGATAGAATTGAATGAAACTTGGCAGAAAGTAAGATCACTATGTGAAGGTGTGCAATCAGTACTTTTTTTTTCAAAATGGCCGCCATTTTCAAGATGGCCGCCATTCAAAGATCGGTACCCTCCGAAAATTTAAAACGTTTATATCTCAAAAACTGTACCATAGAATTTCATTAAACTTCGTATGTTTGTAAAGTACAATTAGAAGAACAAACTCATGAAAAAAAATGGCGATCGGTTGGAGACGTTTGGCGGCCATTTTGAAAAATGATGTTAAAATGGCGAAAAACTTAACATCGATAGAATTGAATGAAACTTGGCAGAAAGTAAGATCACTATGTGAAGGTGTGCAATCAGTACTTTTTTTTTCAAAATGGCCGCCATTTTCAAGATGGCTGCCAGGGGCGACATCTGCTATTGCTCGCAATTGCAATTCTAGTTATTATTATTATTCTTTCTTTCTTTCTTTCTTTCTTTCCAATGATTTTTGTCCGGCTTAGTTCTCGGAGATGCCTGGATAGAATTGAATGAAACTTGGCAGAAAGTAAGATCACTATGTGAAGGTGTGCAATCAATACTTTTTTTTTCGAAATGGCCGCCATTTTCAAGATGGCCGCCATTCAAAGATCGGTACCCTCCGAAAATTTAAAACGTTCATATCTCAAAAACTGTACCATAGAATTTCATTAAACTTCGTATGTTTGTAAAGTACAATTAGAAGAACAAACTCATGAAAAAAAATGGCGATCGGTTGGAGACGTTTGGCGGCCATTTTGAAAAATGATGTTAAAATGGCGAAAAACTTAACATGGATAGAATTGAATGAAACTTGGCAGAAAGTAAGATCACTATGTGAAGGTGTGCAATCAATACTTTTTTTTCGAAATGGCCGCCATTTTCAAGATGGCTGCCAGGGGCGACATCTGCTATTGCTCGCAATTGCAATTCTAGTTATTATTATTCTTTCTTTCTTTCTTTCTTTCTTTCTTTCCAATGATTTTTGTCCGGCTTAGTTCTCGGAGATGCCTGGATAGAATTGAATGAAACTTGGCAGAAAGTAAGATCACTATGTGAAGATGTGCAATCAATAC
The DNA here is from genome assembly GCA_028015205.1 of Mytilisepta virgata. NCBI lineage: Eukaryota > Metazoa > Mollusca > Bivalvia > Mytilida > Mytilidae > Mytilisepta > Mytilisepta virgata. The sequence goes on from CM051521.1 coordinate 78,601,833, forward strand.
TTTTTTTTTCGAAATGGCCGCCATTTTCAAGATGGCCGCCATTCAAAGATCGGTACCCTCCGAAAATTTAAAACGTTTATATCTCAAAAACTGTACCATAGAATTTCATTAAACTTCGTAGGTTTGTAAAGTACAATTAGAAGAACAAACTGATGAAAAAAAATGGCGATCGGTTGGAGACGTTTGGCGGCCATTTTGAAAAATGATGTTAAAATGGCGAAAAACTTAACATCGATAGAATTGAATGAAACTTGGCAGAAAGTAAGATCACTATGTGAAGGTGTGCAATCAATACTTTTTTTTCGAAATGGCCGCCATTTTCAAGATGGCTGCCAGGGGCGACATCTGCTATTGCTCGCAATTGCAATTCTAGTTATTATGTCGCCCCGAACGTAGTCACGGGACGACATATTGTTATTCTTCCGTTTCTTTGTTATTATTATTATTCTTTCTTTCTTTCTTTCTTTCTTTCTTTCCAATGATTTTTGTCCGGCTTAGTTCTCGGAGATGCCTGGATAGAATTGAATGAAACTTGGCAGAAAGTAAGATCACTATGTGAAGATGTGCAATCAATACTTTTTTTTTCGAAATGGCCGCCATTTTCAAGATGGCCGCCATTCAAAGATCGGTACCCTCCGAAAATTTCAAACGTTTATATCTCAAAAACTGTACCATAGAATTTCATTAAACTTCGTAGGTTTGTAAAGTACAATTAGAAGAACAAACTGATGAAAAAAAATGGCGATCGGTTGGAGACGTTTGGCGGCCATTTTGAAAAATGATGTTAAAATGGCGAAAAACTTAACATGGATAGAATTGAATGAAACTTGGCAGAAAGTAAGATCACTATGTGAAGGTGTGCAATCAATACTTTTTTTTTCGAAATGGCCGCCATTTTCAAGATGGCTGCCAGGGGCGACATCTGCTATTGCTCGCAATTGCAATTCTAGTTATTCTTTCTTTCTTTCTTTCTTTCTTTCCAATGATTTTTGTCCGGCTTAGTTCTCGGAGATGCCTGGATAGAATTGAATGAAACTTGGCAGAAAGTAAGATCACTATGTGAAGGTGTGCAATCAGTACTTTTTTTTCAAAATGGCCGCCATTTTCAAGATGGCCGCCATTCAAAGATCGGTACCCTCCGAAAATTTAAAACGTTTATATCTCAAAAACTGTACCATAGAATTTCATTAAACTTCGTATGTTTGTAAAGTACAATTAGAAGAACAAACTCATGAAAAAAAATGGCGATCGGTTGGAGACGTTTGGCGGCCATTTTGAAAAATGATGTTAAAATGGCGAAAAACTTAACATCGATAGAATTGAATGAAACTTGGCAGAAAGTAAGATCACTATGTGAAGGTGTGCAATCAGTACTTTTTTTTTCAAAATGGCCGCCATTTTCAAGATGGCTGCCAGGGGCGACATCTGCTATTGCTCGCAATTGCAATTCTAGTTATTATGTCGCCCCGAACGTAGTCACGGGACGACATATTGTTATTCTTCCGTTTCTTTGTTATTATTATGTCGCCCCGAACGTAGTCACGGGACGACATATTGTTATTCTTCCGTTTCTTTGTTATTATTATTCTTTCTTTCTTTCTTTCTTTCTTTCTTTCTTTCTTTCCAATGATTTTTGTCCGGCTTAGTTCTCGGAGATGCCTGGATAGAATTGAATGAAACTTGGCAGAAAGTAAGATCACTATGTGAAGGTGTGCAATCAATACTTTTTTTTCCCAAATGGCCGCCATTTTCAAGATGGCCGCCATTCAAAGATCGGTACCCTCCGAAAATTTAAAACGTTTATATCTCAAAAACTGTACCATAGAATTTCATTAAACTTCGTATGTTTGTAAAGTACAATTAGAAGAACAAACTCATGAAAAAAAATGGCGATCGGTTGGAGACGTTTGGCGGCCATTTTGAAAAATGATGTTAAAATGGCGAAAAACTTAACATCGATAGAATTGAATGAAACTTGGCAGAAAGTAAGATCACTATGTGAAGGTGTGCAATCAGTACTTTTTTTTTCAAAATGGCCGCCATTTTCAAGATGGCCGCCATTCATAGATCGGTAATTTAACACGTTTATATCTCAAAAACTGTACCATAGAATTTCATTAAACTTCGTATGTTTGTAAAGTACAATTAGAAGAACAAACTGATGAAAAAAAATGGCGATCGGTTGGAGACGTTTGGCGGCCATTTTGAAAAATGATGTTAAAATGGCGAAAAACTTAACATGGATAGAATTGAATGAAACTTGGCAGAAAGTAAGATCACTATGTGAAGGTGTGCAATCAATACTTTTTTTTTCGAAATGGCCGCCATTTTCAAGATGGCTGCCAGGGGCGACATCTGCTATTGCTCGCAATTGCAATTCTAGTTATTATTATTATTCTTTCTTTCTTTCTTTCTTTCTTTCCAATGATTTTTGTCCGGCTTAGTTCTCGGAGATGCCTGGATAGAATTGAATGAAACTTGGCAGAAAGTAAGATCACTATGTGAAGGTGTGCAATCAGTACTTTTTTTTTCAAAATGGCCGCCATTTTCAAGATGGCCGCCATTCAAAGATCGGTACCCTCCGAAAATTTAAAACGTTTATATCTCAAAAACTGTACCATAGAATTTCATTAAACTTCGTATGTTTGTAAAGTACAATTAGAAGAACAAACTCATGAAAAAAAATGGCGATCGGTTGGAGACGTTTGGCGGCCATTTTGAAAAATGATGTTAAAATGGCGAAAAACTTAACATCGATAGAATTGAATGAAACTTGGCAGAAAGTAAGATCACTATGTGAAGGTGTGCAATCAGTACTTTTTTTTTCAAAATGGCCGCCATTTTCAAGATGGCTGCCAGGGGCGACATCTGCTATTGCTCGCAATTGCAATTCTAGTTATTATTCTTTCTTTCTTTCTTTCTTTCTTTCTTTCCAATGATTTTTGTCCGGCTTAGTTCTCGGAGATGCCTGGATAGAATTGAATGAAACTTGGCAGAAAGTAAGATCACTATGTGAAGATGTGCAATCAATACTTTTTTTTTCGAAATGGCCGCCATTTTCAAGATGGCCGCCATTCAAAGATCGGTACCCTCCGAAAATTTAAAACGTTTATATCTCAAAAACTGTACCATAGAATTTCATTAAACTTCGTAGGTTTGTAAAGTACAATTAGAAGAACAAACTGATGAAAAAAAATGGCGATCGGTTGGAGACGTTTGACGGCCATTTTGAAAAATGATGTTAAAATGGCGAAAAACTTAACATGGATAGAATTGAATGAAACTTGGCAGAAAGTAAGATCACTATGTGAAGGTGTGCAATCAATACTTTTTTTTTCGAAATGGCCGCCATTTTCTAGATGGCTGCCAGGGGCGACATCTGCTATTGCTCGCAATTGCAATTCTAGTTATTATGTCGCCCCGAACGTAGTCACGGGACGACATATTGTTATTCTTCCGTTTCTTTGTTATTATTATTATTCTTTCTTTCTTTCTTTCTTTCTTTCTTTCCAATGATTTTTGTCCGGCTTAGTTCTCGGAGATGCCTGGATAGAATTGAATGAAACTTGGCAGAAAGTAAGATCACTATGTGAAGATGTGCAATCAATACTTTTTTTTTCGAAATGGCCGCCATTTTCAAGATGGCCGCCATTCAAAGATCGGTACCCTCCGAAAATTTAAAACGTTTATATCTCAAAAACTGTACCATAGAATTTCATTAAACTTCGTAGGTTTGTAAAGTACAATTAGAAGAACAAACTGATGAAAAAAAATGGCGATCGGTTGGAGACGTTTGGCGGCCATTTTGAAAAATGATGTTAAAATGGCGAAAAACTTAACATCGATAGAATTGAATGAAACTTGGCAGAAAGTAAGATCACTATGTGAAGGTGTGCAATCAGTACTTTTTTTTTCAAAATGGCCGCCATTTTCAAGATGGCTGCCAGGGGCGACATCTGCTATTGCTCGCAATTGCAATTCTAGTTATTATTATTATTCTTTCTTTCTTTCTTTCTTTCTTTCCAATGATTTTTGTCCGGCTTAGTTCTCGGAGATGCCTGGATAGAATTGAATGAAACTTGGCAGAAAGTAAGATCACTATGTGAAGGTGTGCAATCAGTACTTTTTTTTTCAAAATGGCCGCCATTTTCAAGATGGCCGCCATTCAAAGATCGGTACCCTCCGAAAATTTAAAACGTTTATATCTCAAAAACTGTACCATAGAATTTCATTAAACTTCGTATGTTTGTAAAGTACAATTAGAAGAACAAACTCATGAAAAAAAATGGCGATCGGTTGGAGACGTTTGGCGGCCATTTTGAAAAATGATGTTAAAATGGCGAAAAACTTAACATCGATAGAATTGAATGAAACTTGGCAGAAAGTAAGATCACTATGTGAAGGTGTGCAATCAGTACTTTTTTTTTCAAAATGGCCGCCATTTTCAAGATGGCTGCCAGGGGCGACATCTGCTATTGCTCGCAATTGCAATTCTAGTTATGTCTCCCAAACAAAGTTTTGGGAGACATATTGTTTTTGTCCGGTTTCTTATTATTATTCTTCTTCTTCTTCTTCTTCTTCTTCTTCTTCTTCTTCTTCTTCTTTCCTTTTTCTTTCCGTTCAATGTTGTCCGCGACGTTTCTCAAAGATGCAATGTCCAATCAATATGAAACTTTGGGAATATGTTAAGGGTGACCTGAAGTTTTGCAAACGACTTTTAAAATTTTCAAAATGGCCGCCGTTTCCGTGGAAACAGAAAAAGGTCATTATATAGGAGACATTGCTTTATGTCAGTAACCTAGGTGGGTAGGATTCTGAAATTTTGTAGGTGAATAGAGCAAAAGGTGCTCTTTAATTATATGAAAAAAAAATTTGAAGCGATATTTACGGTTTTCGTGTTATTTACGAAAATGTGATTTTTCGGGCCCAAAATTCGAAATTCTTTCGAAGTGCTTCGATTTCAATGAAAATTGATATTTAGGGGTTTTAAATGATGGCGATTGCAAAGGGCTTAAAAAAAATCAAAATGGCCGCTGTTTCCATGGAAACAGGAAAAGGTCATTATATAGGACATTGCGATATCTCTGTAACCTAGGTGGGTAGGATTCTGAAATTTTGTAGGTGAATAGAGCAAAAGGGAATTTAGGGGGTTACTGATAAGCTCTAGATAGTGGCAATGGGGGTTTGGGAGACATCTTGTGACTCGCTTGCGATCACAATCATACCTAGTTATTATTATTCTTTCTTTCTTTCTTTCTTTCTTTCTTTCCAATGATTTTTGTCCGGCTTAGTTCTCGGAGATGCCTGGATAGAATTGAATGAAACTTGGCAGAAAGTAAGATCACTATGTGAAGATGTGCAATCAATACTTTTTTTTTCGAAATGGCCGCCATTTTCAAGATGGCCGCCATTCAAAGATCGGTACCCTCCGAAAATTTAAAACGTTTATATCTCAAAAACTGTACCATAGAATTTCATTAAACTTCGTAGGTTTGTAAAGTACAATTAGAAGAACAAACTGATGAAAAAAAATGGCGATCGGTTGGAGACGTTTGACGGCCATTTTGAAAAATGATGTTAAAATGGCGAAAAACTTAACATGGATAGAATTGAATGAAACTTGGCAGAAAGTAAGATCACTATGTGAAGGTGTGCAATCAATACTTTTTTTTTCAAAATGGCCGCCATTTTCTAGATGGCTGCCAGGGGCGACATCTGCTATTGCTCGCAATTGCAATTCTAGTTATTATGTCGCCCCGAACGTAGTCACGGGACGACATATTGTTATTCTTCCGTTTCTTTGTTATTATTATTATGTCGCCCCGAACGTAGTCACGGGACGACATATTGTTATTCTTCCGTTTCTTTGTTATTATTATTATTATGTCTCCCAAACAAAGTTTTGGGAGACATATTGTTTTTGTCCGGTTTCTTATTATTATTCTTCTTCTTCTTCTTCTTCTTCTTCTTCTTCTTTCCTTTTTCTTTCCGTTCAATGTTGTCCGCGACGTTTCTCAAAGATGCAATGTCCAATCAATATGAAACTTTGGGAATATGTTAAGGGTGACCTGAAGTTTTGCAAACGACTTTTAAAATTTTCAAAATGGCCGCCGTTTCAAAGGTCATTATATAGGACATTGCAATAATTTGAATTTAGGGGGTTTCTGATAAGCTCTAGATAGTGGCAATGGGGGTTTGTTTGGGAGACATCTTGTGACTCGCTGGCGATCACAATCATACCTAGTTATTATTATTCTTTCTTTCTTTCTTTCTTTCTTTCTTTCCAATGATTTTTGTCCGGCTTAGTTCTCGGAGATGCCTGGATAGAATTGAATGAAACTTGGCAGAAAGTAAGATCACTATGTGAAGATGTGCAATCAATACTTTTTTTTTCGAAATGGCCGCCATTCAAAGATCGGTACCCTCCGAAAATTTAAAACGTTTATATCTCAAAAACTGTACCATAGAATTTCATTAAACTTCGTAGGTTTGTAAAGTACAATTAGAAGAACAAACTGATGAAAAAAAATGGCGATCGGTTGGAGACGTTTGACGGCCATTTGGAAAAATGATGTTAAAATGGCGAAAAACTTAACATGGATAGAATTGAATGAAACTTGGCAGAAAGTAAGATCACTATGTGAAGGTGTGCAATCAATACTTTTTTTTTCGAAATGGCCGCCATTTTCTAGATGGCTGCCAGGGGCGACATCTGCTATTGCTCGCAATTGCAATTCTAGTTATGTCGCCCCGAACGTAGTCACGGGACGACATATTGTTATTCTTCCGTTTCTTTGTTATTATTATTCTTTCTTTCTTTCTTTCTTTCTTTCTTTCCAATGATTTTTGTCCGGCTTAGTTCTCGGAGATGCCTGGATAGAATTGAATGAAACTTGGCAGAAAGTAAGATCACTATGTGAAGGTGTGCAATCAATACTTTTTTTTCCCAAATGGCCGCCATTTTCAAGATGGCCGCCATTCAAAGATCGGTACCCTCCGAAAATTTAAAACGTTTATATCTCAAAAACTGTACCATAGAATTTCATTAAACTTCGTATGTTTGTAAAGTACAATTAGAAGAACAAACTGATGAAAAAAAATGGCGATCGGTTGGAGACGTTTGGCGGCCATTTTGAAAAATGATGTTAAAATGGCGAAAAACTTAACATCGATAGAATTGAATGAAACTTGGCAGAAAGTAAGATCACTATGTGAAGGTGTGCAATCAGTACTTTTTTTTTCAAAATGGCCGCCATTTTCAAGATGGCTGCCAGGGGCGACATCTGCTATTGCTCGCAATTGCAATTCTAGTTATTATGTCGCCCCGAACGTAGTCACGGGACGACATATTGTTATTCTTCCGTTTCTTTGTTATTATTATTATTATGTCGCCCCGAACGTAGTCACGGGACGACATATTGTTATTCTTCCGTTTCTTTGTTATTCTTATGTCGCCCCGAACGTAGTCACGGGACGACATATTGTTATTCTTCCGTTTCTTTGTTATTATTATTATGTCGCCCCGAACGTAGTCACGGGACGACATATTGTTATTCTTCCGTTTCTTTGTTATTATTATTATTCTTTCTTTCTTTCTTTCTTTCTTTCTTTCTTTCTTTCCAATGATTTTTGTCCGGCTTAGTTCTCGGAGATGCCTGGATAGAATTGAATGAAACTTGGCAGAAAGTAAGATCACTATGTGAAGATGTGCAATCAATACTTTTTTTTTCGAAATGGCCGCCATTTTCAAGATGGCCGCCATTCAAAGATCGGTACCCTCCGAAAATTTAAAACGTTTATATCTCAAAAACTGTACCATAGAATTTCATTAAACTTCGTAGGTTTGTAAAGTACAATTAGAAGAACAAACTGATGAAAAAAAATGGCGATCGGTTGGAGACGTTTGGCGGCCATTTTGAAAAATGATGTTAAAATGGCGAAAAACTTAACATCGATAGAATTGAATGAAACTTGGCAGAAAGTAAGATCACTATGTGAAGGTGTGCAATCAGTACTTTTTTTTTCAAAATGGCCGCCATTTTCAAGATGGCTGCCAGGGGCGACATCTGCTATTGCTCGCAATTGCAATTCTAGTTATTATTATTCTTTCTTTCTTTCTTTCTTTCCAATGATTTTTGTCCGGCTTAGTTCTCGGAGATGCCTGGATAGAATTGAATGAAACTTGGCAGAAAGTAAGATCACTATGTGAAGATGTGCAATCAATACTTTTTTTTTCGAAATGGCCGCCATTTTCAAGATGGCCGCCATTCAAAGATCGGTACCCTCCGAAAATTTAAAACGTTTATATCTCAAAAACTGTACCATAGAATTTCATTAAACTTCGTAGGTTTGTAAAGTACAATTAGAAGAACAAACTGATGAAAAAAAATGGCGATCGGTTGGAGACGTTTGGCGGCCATTTTGAAAAATGATGTTAAAATGGCGAAAAACTTAACATGGATAGAATTGAATGAAACTTGGCAGAAAGTAAGATCACTATGTGAAGGTGTGCAATCAATACTTTTTTTTTCGAAATGGCCGCCATTTTCAAGATGGCTGCCAGGGGCGACATCTGCTATTGCTCGCAATTGCAATTCTAGTTATTATTATTATGTCGCCCCGAACGTAGTCACGGGACGACATATTGTTATTCTTCCGTTTCTTTGTTATTATTATGTCGCCCCGAACGTAGTCACGGGACGACATATTGTTATTCTTCCGTTTCTTTGTTATTATTATTCTTTCTTTCTTTCTTTCTTTCTTTCTTTCTTTCTTTCCAATGATTTTTGTCCGGCTTAGTTCTCGGAGATGCCTGGATAGAATTGAATGAAACTTGGCAGAAAGTAAGATCACTATGTGAAGGTGTGCAATCAATACTTTTTTTTCCCAAATGGCCGCCATTTTCAAGATGGCCGCCATTCAAAGATCGGTACCCTCCGAAAATTTAAAACGTTTATATCTCAAAAACTGTACCATAGAATTTCATTAAACTTCGTATGTTTGTAAAGTACAATTAGAAGAACAAACTCATGAAAAAAAATGGCGATCGGTTGGAGACGTTTGGCGGCCATTTTGAAAAATGATGTTAAAATGGCGAAAAACTTAACATCGATAGAATTGAATGAAACTTGGCAGAAAGTAAGATCACTATGTGAAGGTGTGCAATCAGTACTTTTTTTTTCAAAATGGCCGCCATTTTCAAGATGGCCGCCATTCATAGATCGGTAATTTAACACGTTTATATCTCAAAAACTGTACCATAGAATTTCATTAAACTTCGTATGTTTGTAAAGTACAATTAGAAGAACAAACTGATGAAAAAAAATGGCGATCGGTTGGAGACGTTTGGCGGCCATTTTGAAAAATGATGTTAAAATGGCGAAAAACTTAACATGGATAGAATTGAATGAAACTTGGCAGAAAGTAAGATCACTATGTGAAGGTGTGCAATCAATACTTTTTTTTTCGAAATGGCCGCCATTTTCAAGATGGCTGCCAGGGGCGACATCTGCTATTGCTCGCAATTGCAATTCTAGTTATTATTCTTTCTTTCTTTCTTTCTTTCTTTCTTTCCAATGATTTTTGTCCGGCTTAGTTCTCGGAGATGCCTGGATAGAATTGAATGAAACTTGGCAGAAAGTAAGATCACTATGTGAAGATGTGCAATCAATACTTTTTTTTTCGAAATGGCCGCCATTTTCAAGATGGCCGCCATTCAAAGATCGGTACCCTCCGAAAATTTCAAACGTTTATATCTCAAAAACTGTACCATAGAATTTCATTAAACTTCGTAGGTTTGTAAAGTACAATTAGAAGAACAAACTGATGAAAAAAAATGGCGATCGGTTGGAGACGTTTGGCGGCCATTTTGAAAAATGATGTTAAAATGGCGAAAAACTTAACATGGATAGAATTGAATGAAACTTGGCAGAAAGTAAGATCACTATGTGAAGGTGTGCAATCAATACTTTTTTTTTCGAAATGGCCGCCATTTTCAAGATGGCTGCCAGGGGCGACATCTGCTATTGCTCGCAATTGCAATTCTAGTTATTCTTTCTTTCTTTCTTTCTTTCTTTCCAATGATTTTTGTCCGGCTTAGTTCTCGGAGATGCCTGGATAGAATTGAATGAAACTTGGCAGAAAGTAAGATCACTATGTGAAGGTGTGCAATCAGTACTTTTTTTTCAAAATGGCCGCCATTTTCAAGATGGCCGCCATTCAAAGATCGGTACCCTCCGAAAATTTAAAACGTTTATATCTCAAAAACTGTACCATAGAATTTCATTAAACTTCGTATGTTTGTAAAGTACAATTAGAAGAACAAACTCATGAAAAAAAATGGCGATCGGTTGGAGACGTTTGGCGGCCATTTTGAAAAATGATGTTAAAATGGCGAAAAACTTAACATCGATAGAATTGAATGAAACTTGGCAGAAAGTAAGATCACTATGTGAAGGTGTGCAATCAGTACTTTTTTTTTCAAAATGGCCGCCATTTTCAAGATGGCTGCCAGGGGCGACATCTGCTATTGCTCGCAATTGCAATTCTAGTTATTATGTCGCCCCGAACGTAGTCACGGGACGACATATTGTTATTCTTCCGTTTCTTTGTTATTATTATGTCGCCCCGAACGTAGTCACGGGACGACATATTGTTATTCTTCCGTTTCTTTGTTATTATTATTCTTTCTTTCTTTCTTTCTTTCTTTCTTTCTTTCCAATGATTTTTGTCCGGCTTAGTTCTCGGAGATGCCTGGATAGAATTGAATGAAACTTGGCAGAAAGTAAGATCACTATGTGAAGGTGTGCAATCAATACTTTTTTTTCCCAAATGGCCGCCATTTTCAAGATGGCCGCCATTCAAAGATCGGTACCCTCCGAAAATTTAAAACGTTTATATCTCAAAAACTGTACCATAGAATTTCATTAAACTTCGTATGTTTGTAAAGTACAATTAGAAGAACAAACTCATGAAAAAAAATGGCGATCGGTTGGAGACGTTTGGCGGCCATTTTGAAAAATGATGTTAAAATGGCGAAAAACTTAACATCGATAGAATTGAATGAAACTTGGCAGAAAGTAAGATCACTATGTGAAGGTGTGCAATCAGTACTTTTTTTTTCAAAATGGCCGCCATTTTCAAGATGGCCGCCATTCATAGATCGGTAATTTAACACGTTTATATCTCAAAAACTGTACCATAGAATTTCATTAAACTTCGTATGTTTGTAAAGTACAATTAGAAGAACAAACTGATGAAAAAAAATGGCGATCGGTTGGAGACGTTTGGCGGCCATTTTGAAAAATGATGTTAAAATGGCGAAAAACTTAACATGGATAGAATTGAATGAAACTTGGCAGAAAGTAAGATCACTATGTGAAGGTGTGCAATCAATACTTTTTTTTTCGAAATGGCCGCCATTTTCAAGATGGCTGCCAGGGGCGACATCTGCTATTGCTCGCAATTGCAATTCTAGTTATTATTATTCTTTCTTTCTTTCTTTCTTTCTTTCTTTCCAATGATTTTTGTCCGGCTTAGTTCTCGGAGATGCCTGGATAGAATTGAATGAAACTTGGCAGAAAGTAAGATCACTATGTGAAGATGTGCAATCAATACTTTTTTTTTCGAAATGGCCGCCATTTTCAAGATGGCCGCCATTCAAAGATCGGTACCCTCCGAAAATTTAAAACGTTTATATCTCAAAAACTGTACCATAGAATTTCATTAAACTTCGTAGGTTTGTAAAGTACAATTAGAAGAACAAACTGATGAAAAAAAATGGCGATCGGTTGGAGACGTTTGACGGCCATTTTGAAAAATGATGTTAAAATGGCGAAAAACTTAACATCGATAGAATTGAATGAAACTTGGCAGAAAGTAAGATCACTATGTGAAGGTGTGCAATCAATACTTTTTTTTTCAAAATGGCCGCCATTTTCAAGATGGCCGCCATTCATAGATCGGTAAATCTCAAAAACTGTACCATAGAATTTCATTAAACTTCGTATGTTTGTAAAGCACAATTAGAAGAACAAACTGATGAAAAAAAATGGCGATCGGTTGGAGACGTTTGGCGGCCATTTTGAAAAATGATGTTAAAATGGCGAAAAACTTAACATGGATAGAATTGAATGAAACTTGGCAGAAAGTAAGATCACTATGTGAAGGTGTGCAATCAATACTTTTTTTTTCGAAATGGCCGCCATTTTCAAGATGGCTGCCAGGGGCGACATCTGCTATTGCTCGCAATTGCAATTCTAGTTATTATTATTATTCTTTCTTTCTTTCTTTCTTTCTTTCCAATGATTTTTGTCCGGCTTAGTTCTCGGAGATGCCTGGATAGAATTGAATGAAACTTGGCAGAAAGTAAGATCACTATGTGAAGGTGTGCAATCAATACTTTTTTTTTCGAAATGGCCGCCATTTTCAAGATGGCCGCCATTCAAAGATCGGTACCCTCCGAAAATTTAAAACGTTCATATCTCAAAAACTGTACCATAGAATTTCATTAAACTTCGTATGTTTGTAAAGTACAATTAGAAGAACAAACTCATGAAAAAAAATGGCGATCGGTTGGAGACGTTTGGCGGCCATTTTGAAAAATGATGTTAAAATGGCGAAAAACTTAACATGGATAGAATTGAATGAAACTTGGCAGAAAGTAAGATCACTATGTGAAGGTGTGCAATCAATACTTTTTTTTCGAAATGGCCGCCATTTTCAAGATGGCTGCCAGGGGCGACATCTGCTATTGCTCGCAATTGCAATTCTAGTTATTATTATTATGTCGCCCCGAACGTAGTCACGGGACGACATATTGTTATTCTTCCGTTTCTTTGTTATTATTATTATGTCGCCCCGAACGTAGTCACGGGACGACATATTGTTATTCTTCCGTTTCTTTGTTATTATTATTCTTTCTTTCTTTCTTTCCAATGATTTTTGTCCGGCTTAGTTCTCGGAGATGCCTGGATAGAATTGAATGAAACTTGGCAGAAAGTAAGATCACTATGTGAAGATGTGCAATCAATACTTTTTTTTTCGAAATGGCCGCCATTTTCAAGATGGCCGCCATTCAAAGATCGGTACCCTCCGAAAATTTAAAACGTTTATATCTCAAAAACTGTACCATAGAATTTCATTAAACTTCGTAGGTTTGTAAAGTACAATTAGAAGAACAAACTGATGAAAAAAAATGGCGATCGGTTGGAGACGTTTGGCGGCCATTTTGAAAAATGATGTTAAAATGGCGAAAAACTTAACATGGATAGAATTGAATGAAACTTGGCAGAAAGTAAGATCACTATGTGAAGGTGTGCAATCAGTACTTTTTTTTTCAAAATGGCCGCCATTTTCAAGATGGCTGCCAGGGGCGACATCTGCTATTGCTCGCAATTGCAATTCTAGTTATTATTATTATTCTTTCTTTCTTTCTTTCTTTCTTTCCAATGATTTTTGTCCGGCTTAGTTCTCGGAGATGCCTGGATAGAATTGAATGAAACTTGGCAGAAAGTAAGATCACTATGTGAAGGTGTGCAATCAGTACTTTTTTTTTCAAAATGGCCGCCATTTTCAAGATGGCCGCCATTCAAAGATCGGTACCCTCCGAAAATTTAAAACGTTTATATCTCAAAAACTGTACCATAGAATTTCATTAAACTTCGTATGTTTGTAAAGTACAATTAGAAGAACAAACTCATGAAAAAAAATGGCGATCGGTTGGAGACGTTTGGCGGCCATTTTGAAAAATGATGTTAAAATGGCGAAAAACTTAACATCGATAGAATTGAATGAAACTTGGCAGAAAGTAAGATCACTATGTGAAGGTGTGCAATCAGTACTTTTTTTTTCAAAATGGCCGCCATTTTCAAGATGGCTGCCAGGGGCGACATCTGCTATTGCTCGCAATTGCAATTCTAGTTATTATGTCGCCCCGAACGTAGTCACGGGACGACATATTGTTATTCTTCCGTTTCTTTGTTATTATTATTCTTTCTTTCTTTCTTTCTTTCTTTCTTTCTTTCTTTCCAATGATTTTTGTCCGGCTTAGTTCTCGGAGATGCCTGGATAGAATTGAATGAAACTTGGCAGAAAGTAAGATCACTATGTGAAGGTGTGCAATCAATACTTTTTTTTCCCAAATGGCCGCCATTTTCAAGATGGCCGCCATTCAAAGATCGGTACCCTCCGAAAATTTAAAACGTTTATATCTCAAAAACTGTACCATAGAATTTCATTAAACTTCGTATGTTTGTAAAGTACAATTAGAAGAACAAACTCATGAAAAAAAATGGCGATCGGTTGGAGACGTTTGGCGGCCATTTTGAAAAATGATGTTAAAATGGCGAAAAACTTAACATCGATAGAATTGAATGAAACTTGGCAGAAAGTAAGATCACTATGTGAAGGTGTGCAATCAGTACTTTTTTTTTCAAAATGGCCGCCATTTTCAAGATGGCCGCCATTCATAGATCGGTAATTTAACACGTTTATATCTCAAAAACTGTACCATAGAATTTCATTAAACTTCGTATGTTTGTAAAGTACAATTAGAAGAACAAACTGATGAAAAAAAATGGCGATCGGTTGGAGACGTTTGGCGGCCATTTTGAAAAATGATGTTAAAATGGCGAAAAACTTAACATGGATAGAATTGAATGAAACTTGGCAGAAAGTAAGATCACTATGTGAAGGTGTGCAATCAATACTTTTTTTTTCGAAATGGCCGCCATTTTCAAGATGGCTGCCAGGGGCGACATCTGCTATTGCTCGCAATTGCAATTCTAGTTATTATTATTCTTTCTTTCTTTCTTTCTTTCTTTCCAATGATTTTTGTCCGGCTTAGTTCTCGGAGATGCCTGGATAGAATTGAATGAAACTTGGCAGAAAGTAAGATCACTATGTGAAGGTGTGCAATCAGTACTTTTTTTTTCAAAATGGCCGCCATTTTCAAGATGGCCGCCATTCAAAGATCGGTACCCTCCGAAAATTTAAAACGTTTATATCTCAAAAACTGTACCATAGAATTTCATTAAACTTCGTATGTTTGTAAAGTACAATTAGAAGAACAAACTCATGAAAAAAAATGGCGATCGGTTGGAGACGTTTGGCGGCCATTTTGAAAAATGATGTTAAAATGGCGAAAAACTTAACATCGATAGAATTGAATGAAACTTGGCAGAAAGTAAGATCACTATGTGAAGGTGTGCAATCAGTACTTTTTTTTTCAAAATGGCCGCCATTTTCAAGATGGCTGCCAGGGGCGACATCTGCTATTGCTCGCAATTGCAATTCTAGTTATTATTATTCTTTCTTTCTTTCTTTCTTTCTTTCTTTCCAATGATTTTTGTCCGGCTTAGTTCTCGGAGATGCCTGGATAGAATTGAATGAAACTTGGCAGAAAGTAAGATCACTATGTGAAGATGTGCAATCAATACTTTTTTTTTCGAAATGGCCGCCATTTTCAAGATGGCCGCCATTCAAAGATCGGTACCCTCCGAAAATTTAAAACGTTTATATCTCAAAAACTGTACCATAGAATTTCATTAAACTTCGTAGGTTTGTAAAGTACAATTAGAAGAACAAACTGATGAAAAAAAATGGCGATCGGTTGGAGACGTTTGACGGCCATTTTGAAAAATGATGTTAAAATGGCGAAAAACTTAACATGGATAGAATTGAATGAAACTTGGCAGAAAGTTAGATCACTATGTGAAGGTGTGCAATCGAAACTTTTTTTTTTCAAAATGGCCGCCATTTTCAAGATGGCTGCCAGGGGCGACATCTGCTATTGCTCGCAATTGCAATTCTAGTTATTATTCTTTCTTTCTTTCTTTCTTTCCAATGATTTTTGTCCGGCTTAGTTCTCGGAGATGCCTGGATAGAATTGAATGAAACTTGGCAGAAAGTAAGATCACTATGTGAAGGTGTGCAATCAATACTTTTTTTTCCCAAATGGCCGCCATTTTCAAGATGGCCGCCATTCAAAGATCGGTACCCTCCGAAAATTTAAAACGTTTATATCTCAAAAACTGTACCATAGAATTTCATTAAACTTCGTATGTTTGTAAAGCACAATTAGAAGAACAAACTGATGAAAAAAAATGGCGATCGGTTGGAGACGTTTGGCGGCCATTTTGAAAAATGATGTTAAAATGGCGAAAAACTTAACATGGATAGAATTGAATGAAACTTGGCAGAAAGTAAGATCACTATGTGAAGGTGTGCAATCAATACTTTTTTTTTCGAAATGGCCGCCATTTTCAAGATGGCTGCCAGGGGCGACATCTGCTATTGCTCGCAATTGCAATTCTAGTTATTCTTTCTTTCCAATGATTTTTGTCCGGCTTAGTTCTCGGAGATGCCGTGATAGAATTGAATGAAACTTGGCAGAAAGTTAGATCACTATGTGAAGGTGTGCAATCGAAACTTTTTTTTTTCAAAATGGCCGCCATTTTCAAGATGGCTGCCAGGGGCGACATCTGCTATTGCTCGCAATTGCAATTCTAGTTATGTCTCCCAAACAAAGTGTTGGGAGACATATTGTTTTTGTCCGGTTTCTTATTATTATTCTTCTTCTTCTTCTTCTTCTTCTTCTTCTTCTTCTTCTTCTTCTTCTTCTTCCGTTCAATGTTGTCCGCGACGTTTCTCAAAGATGCAATGTCCAATCAATATGAAACTTTGGGAATATGTTAAGGGTGACCTGAAGTTTTGCAAACGACTTTTAAAATTTTCAAAATGGCCGCCGTTTCCATGGAAACAGAAAAAGGTCATTATATAGGAGACATTGCTTTATGTCAGTAACCTAGGTGGGTAGGATTCTGAAATTTTGTAGGTGAATAGAGCAAAAGGTGCTCTTTAATTATACGAAAAAAAAATTTGAAGCGATATTTACGGTTTTCGCGTTATTTACGAAAATGTGATTTTTCAGGCCCAAAATTCGAAATTCTTTCGAAGTGCTTCGATTTCAATGAAAATTGATATTTAGGGGTTTTAAATTATGGCGATTGCAAAGGGCTTAAAAAAAATTCAAAATGGCCGCTGTTTCCGTGGAAACAGGAAAAGGTCATTATATAGGACATTGCAATATCTCTGTAACCTAGGTGGGTAGGATTCTAAAATTTTGTACATGAATAGAGCAAAAGGGAATTTAGGGGGTTTCTGATAAGCTCTAGATAGTGGCAATGGGAGTTTGGGAGACATCTTGTGACTCGCTTGCGATCACAATCATTCCTAGTTATTATTCTTTCTTTCTTTCTTTCTTTCCAATGATTTTTGTCCGGCTTAGTTCTCGGAGATGCCTGGATAGAATTGAATGAAACTTGGCAGAAAGTAAGATCACTATGTGAAGGTGTGCAATCAATACTTTTTTTTCCCAAATGGCCGCCATTTTCAAGATGGCCGCCATTCAAAGATCGGTACCCTCCGAAAATTTAAAACGTTTATATCTCAAAAACTGTACCATAGAATTTCATTAAACTTCGTATGTTTGTAAAGTACAATTAGAAGAACAAACTCATGAAAAAAAATGGCGATCGGTTGGAGACGTTTGGCGGCCATTTTGAAAAATGATGTTAAAATGGCGAAAAACTTAACATCGATAGAATTGAATGAAACTTGGCAGAAAGTAAGATCACTATGTGAAGGTGTGCAATCAGTACTTTTTTTTTCAAAATGGCCGCCATTTTCAAGATGGCTGCCAGGGGCGACATCTGCTATTGCTCGCAATTGCAATTCTAGTTATTATGTCGCCCCGAACGTAGTATCGGGACGATATATTGTTATTCTTCCGTTTCTTTGTTATTATTATTCTTTCTTTCTTTCCAATGATTTTTGTCCGGCTTAGTTCTCGGAGATGCCTGGATAGAATTGAATGAAACTTGGCAGAAAGTTAGATCACTATGTGAAGGTGTGCAATCAAAACTTTTTTTTTCAAAATGGCCGCCATTTTCAAGATGGCCGCCATTCATAGATCGGTAATTTAACACGTTTATATCTCAAAAACTGTACCATAGAATTTCATTAAACTTCGTATGTTTGTAAAGTACAATTAGAAGAACAAACTGATGAAAAAAAATGGCGATCGGTTGGAGACGTTTGGCGGCCATTTTGAAAAATGATGTTAAAATGGCGAAAAACTTAACATGGATAGAATTGAATGAAACTTGGCAGAAAGTAAGATCACTATGTGAAGGTGTGCAATCAATACTTTTTTTTTCGAAATGGCCGCCATTTTCAAGATGGCTGCCAGGGGCGACATCTGCTATTGCTCGCAATTGCAATTCTAGTTATTATTCTTTCTTTCTTTCTTTCCAATGATTTTTGTCCGGCTTAGTTCTCGGAGATGCCTGGATAGAATTGAATGAAACTTGGCAGAAAGTAAGATCACTATGTGAAGATGTGCAATCAATACTTTTTTTTTCGAAATGGCCGCCATTTTCAAGATGGCCGCCATTCAAAGATCGGTACCCTCCGAAAATTTAAAACGTTTATATCTCAAAAACTGTACCATAGAATTTCATTAAACTTCGTAGGTTTGTAAAGTACAATTAGAAGAACAAACTGATGAAAAAAAATGGCGATCGGTTGGAGACGTTTGACGGCCATTTTGAAAAATGATGTTAAAATGGCGAAAAACTTAACATGGATAGAATTGAATGAAACTTGGCAGAAAGTAAGATCACTATGTGAAGGTGTGCAATCAATACTTTTTTTTTCGAAATGGCCGCCATTTTCAAGATGGCCGCCATTCATAGATCGGTAATTTAACACGTTTATATCTCAAAAACTGTACCATAGAATTTCATTAAACTTCGTAGGTTTGTAAAGTACAATTAGAAGAACAAACTGATGAAAAAAAATGGCGATCGGTTGGAGACGTTTGGCGGCCATTTTGAAAAATGATGTTAAAATGGCGAAAAACTTAACATGGATAGAATTGAATGAAACTTGGCAGAAAGTAAGATCACTATGTGAAGGTGTGCAATCAATACTTTTTTTTCGAAATGGCCGCCATTTTCTAGATGGCTGCCAGGGGCGACATCTGCTATTGCTCGCAATTGCAATTCTAGTTATTATTATGTCTCCCAAACAAAGTTTTGGGAGACATATTGTTTTTGTCCGGTTTCTTATTATTATTCTTCTTCTTCTTCTTCTTCTTCTTCTTCTTCTTCTTCTTCTTCTTCTTCTTCTTTCCTTTTTCTTTCCGTTCAATGTTGTCCGCGACGTTTCTCAAAGATGCAATGTCCAATCAATATGAAACTTTGGGAATATGTTAAGGGTGACCTGAAGTTTTGCAAACGACTTTTAAAATTTTCAAAATGGCCGCCGTTTCCGTGGAAACAGAAAAAGGTCATTATATAGGAGACATTGCTTTATGTCAGTAACCTAGGTGGGTAGGATTCTGAAATTTTGTAGGTGAATAGAGCAAAAGGTGCTCTTTAATTATATGAAAAAAAAATTTGAAGCGATATTTACGGTTTTCGTGTTATTTACGAAAATGTGATTTTTCGGGCCCAAAATTCGAAATTCTTTCGAAGTGCTTCGATTTCAATGAAAATTGATATTTAGGGGTTTTAAATGATGGCGATTGCAAAGGGCTTAAAAAAAATCAAAATGGCCGCTGTTTCCATGGAAACAGGAAAAGGTCATTATATAGGACATTGCGATATCTCTGTAACCTAGGTGGGTAGGATTCTGAAATTTTGTAGGTGAATAGAGCAAAAGGGAATTTAGGGGGTTACTGATAAGCTCTAGATAGTGGCAATGGGGGTTTGGGAGACATCTTGTGACTCGCTTGCGATCACAATCATACCTAGTTATTATTCTTTCTTTCTTTCTTTCTTTCCAATGATTTTTGTCCGGCTTAGTTCTCGGAGATGCCTGGATAGAATTGAATGAAACTTGGCAGAAAGTAAGATCACTATGTGAAGATGTGCAATCAATACTTTTTTTTTCGAAATGGCCGCCATTTTCAAGATGGCCGCCATTCAAAGATCGGTACCCTCCGAAAATTTAAAACGTTTATATCTCAAAAACTGTACCATAGAATTTCATTAAACTTCGTAGGTTTGTAAAGTACAATTAGAAGAACAAACTGATGAAAAAAAATGGCGATCGGTTGGAGACGTTTGACGGCCATTTTGAAAAATGATGTTAAAATGGCGAAAAACTTAACATGGATAGAATTGAATGAAACTTGGCAGAAAGTAAGATCACTATGTGAAGGTGTGCAATCAATACTTTTTTTTTCAAAATGGCCGCCATTTTCTAGATGGCTGCCAGGGGCGACATCTGCTATTGCTCGCAATTGCAATTCTAGTTATTCTTTCTTTCTTTCTTTCCAATGATTTTTGTCCGGCTTAGTTCTCGGAGATGCCTGGATAGAATTGAATGAAACTTGGCAGAAAGTAAGATCACTATGTGAAGATGTGCAATCAATACTTTTTTTTTCGAAATGGCCGCCATTTTCAAGATGGCCGCCATTCAAAGATCGGTACCCTCCGAAAATTTAAAACGTTTATATCTCAAAAACTGTACCATAGAATTTCATTAAACTTCGTAGGTTTGTAAAGTACAATTAGAAGAACAAACTGATGAAAAAAAATGGCGATCGGTTGGAGACGTTTGACGGCCATTTTGAAAAATGATGTTAAAATGGCGAAAAACTTAACATGGATAGAATTGAATGAAACTTGGCAGAAAGTAAGATCACTATGTGAAGGTGTGCAATCAATACTTTTTTTTTCAAAATGGCCGCCATTTTCAAGATGGCCGCCATTCATAGATCGGTAATTTAACACGTTTATATCTCAAAAACTGTACCATAGAATTTCATTAAACTTCGTAGGTTTGTAAAGTACAATTAGAAGAACAAACTGATGAAAAAAAATGGCGATCGGTTGGAGACTTTTGGCGGCCATTTTGAAAAATGATGTTAAAATGGCGAAAAACTTAACATGGATAGAATTGAATGAAACTTGGCAGAAAGTAAGATCACTATGTGAAGGTGTGCAATCAATACTTTTTTTTCGAAATGGCCGCCATTTTCTAGATGGCTGCCAGGGGCGACATCTGCTATTGCTCGCAATTGCAATTCTAGTTATTATTATTCTTTCTTTCCAATGATTTTT
The DNA here is from genome assembly GCA_028015205.1 of Mytilisepta virgata. NCBI lineage: Eukaryota > Metazoa > Mollusca > Bivalvia > Mytilida > Mytilidae > Mytilisepta > Mytilisepta virgata. The sequence continues at coordinate 78,622,964 of CM051521.1, forward strand.
GTCCGGCTTAGTTCTCGGAGATGCCTGGATAGAATTCAATGAAACTTGGCAGAAAGTAAGATCACTATGTGAAGATGTGCAATCAATACTTTTTTTTTCGAAATGTCCCCCATTTTCAAGATGGCTGCCAGGGGCGACATCTGCTATTGCTCGCAATTGCAATTCTAGTTATGTCGCCCCGAACGTAGTCACGGGACGACATATTGTTATTCTTCCGTTTCTTTGTTATTATTATTATTATGTCGCCCCGAACGTAGTCACGGGACGACATATTGTTATTCTTCCGTTTCTTTGTTATTATGTCGCCCCGAACGTAGTCACGGGACGACATATTGTTATTCTTCCGTTTCTTTGTTATTATTATTATTATTATTCTTTCTTTCTTTCTTTCTTTCTTTCCAATGATTTTTGTCCGGCTTAGTTCTCGGAGATGCCTGGATAGAATTGAATGAAACTTGGCAGAAAGTAAGATCACTATGTGAAGGTGTGCAATCAATACTTTTTTTTTCGAAATGGCCGCCATTTTCAAGATGGCCGCCATTCAAAGATCGGTACCCTCCGAAAATTTAAAACGTTCATATCTCAAAAACTGTACCATAGAATTTCATTAAACTTCGTATGTTTGTAAAGTACAATTAGAAGAACAAACTCATGAAAAAAAATGGCGATCGGTTGGAGACGTTTGGCGGCCATTTTGAAAAATGATGTTAAAATGGCGAAAAACTTAACATGGATAGAATTGAATGAAACTTGGCAGAAAGTAAGATCACTATGTGAAGGTGTGCAATCAATACTTTTTTTTCGAAATGGCCGCCATTTTCAAGATGGCTGCCAGGGGCGACATCTGCTATTGCTCGCAATTGCAATTCTAGTTATTATTATTATTATTCTTTCTTTCTTTCTTTCTTTCTTTCTTTCCAATGATTTTTGTCCGGCTTAGTTCTCGGAGATGCCTGGATAGAATTGAATGAAACTTGGCAGAAAGTAAGATCACTATGTGAAGATGTGCAATCAATACTTTTTTTTTCGAAATGGCCGCCATTTTCAAGATGGCCGCCATTCAAAGATCGGTACCCTCCGAAAATTTAAAACGTTTATATCTCAAAAACTGTACCATAGAATTTCATTAAACTTCGTAGGTTTGTAAAGTACAACTAGAATTGCAATTGCGAGCAATAGCAGATGTCGCCCCTGGCAGCCATCTTGAAAATGGCGGCCATTTTGAAAAAAAAAGTACTGATTGCACACCTTCACATAGTGATCTTACTTTCTGCCAAGTTTCATTCAATTCTATCGATGTTAAGTTTTTCGCCATTTTAACATCATTTTTCAAAATGGCCGCCAAACGTCTCCAACCGATCGCCATTTTTTTTCATGAGTTTGTTCTTCTAATTGTACTTTACAAACATACGAAGTTTAATGAAATTCTATAGTACAGTTTTTGAGATATAAACGTTTTAAATTTTCGGAGGGTACCGATCTTTGAATGGCGGCCATCTTGAAAATGGCGGCCATTTGGGAAAAAAAAGTATTGATTGCACACCTTCACATAGTGATCTTACTTTCTGCCAAGTTTCATTCAATTCTATCCAGGCATCTCCGAGAACTAAGCCGGACAAAAATCATTGGAAAGAAAGAAAGAAAGAAAGAAAGAAAGAATAATAATAACAAAGAAACGGAAGAATAACAATATGTCGTCCCGTGACTACGTTCGGGGCGACATAATTAGAAGAACAAACTGATGAAAAAAAATGGCGATCGGTTGGAGACGTTTGGCGGCCATTTTGAAAAATGATGTTAAAATGGCGAAAAACTTAACATGGATAGAATTGAATGAAACTTGGCAGAAAGTAAGATCACTATGTGAAGGTGTGCAATCAATACTTTTTTTTCGAAATGGCCGCCATTTTCAAGATGGCTGCCAGGGGCGACATCTGCTATTGCTCGCAATTGCAATTCTAGTTATTATTATTCTTTCTTTCTTTCTTTCTTTCTTTCTTTCCAATGATTTTTGTCCGGCTTAGTTCTCGGAGATGCCTGGATAGAATTGAATGAAACTTGGCAGAAAGTAAGATCACTATGTGAAGATGTGCAATCAATACTTTTTTTTTCGAAATGGCCGCCATTTTCAAGATGGCCGCCATTCAAAGATCGGTACCCTCCGAAAATTTAAAACGTTTATATCTCAAAAACTGTACCATAGAATTTCATTAAACTTCGTAGGTTTGTAAAGTACAATTAGAAGAACAAACTGATGAAAAAAAATGGCGATCGGTTGGAGACGTTTGACGGCCATTTTGAAAAATGATGTTAAAATGGCGAAAAACTTAACATGGATAGAATTGAATGAAACTTGGCAGAAAGTAAGATCACTATGTGAAGGTGTGCAATCAATACTTTTTTTTTCGAAATGGCCGCCATTTTCTAGATGGCTGCCAGGGGCGACATCTGCTATTGCTCGCAATTGCAATTCTAGTTATTATTCTTCTTCATCTTCTTTCTCGCGCCGCCAACTTTGTCCGGGGCACTTTTGTACTTTATACTTGACCGATTTCAAACAAATTTTGCACAATGATAGTACCCCATGAGATGTTGGTCCTAACCATTTTTCAAATCTGTGGGGGGCCCCAGGGCAGTGCCACGCTCCTTCAAATGCCTCAAAAATTGATATTTTTTGAATAGGTCAAAACTAGTTTACATTCCTACCCTATAACCATATATATTATTACTGCTTATGATAAGACGAAGGATCTGGTACCTAAGGGGGGTCTGAGGGGGTCCCAGGGGCAGTGCCACGCCCCTTCAAAAACCTCAAAAATTGATATTTTTTGAATAGGTCAAAAATAGTTTACATTCCTACCCTATAACCATATATATTATTACTGCTTATGATGAGATGAAGGATTTGGTACCTAAGGGGGATCTGAGGGGGGTCATGCCCTGCCCCCTTCAAATGACAAAATACTTTATATCTTGAAAACCATTGAGATCCCCACCCTATAACCATATATATTATTACTTCTGATGATTCGACGAAGACTTCGGTACTACAGGGGGGTCTGAGCGGGGTCATGCCCCACCCCCTCAAATGATAAAAGACTTAATATCTTGAAAACCATTGAGATCCCCACCCTATAACCATATATATTATTACTGCTTATGATAAGACGAAGGATTTGGTACCTGTGGGGGGTCTGAGGGGTCATGCCCTGCCCCCCACAAATGACAAAATACTTTATATCTTGAAAACCATTGAGATCCCCACCCTATAACCATATATATTATTACTCCTGATGATTAGACGAAGACTTCGGTACTATAGGGGGGTCTGAGGGGGTCATGCCCCACCCCATCAAATGACAAAAACTTAATATCTTGAAAACCATTGAGATCCCCACCCTATAACCATATATATTATTACTCCTTATGACAAGACGAAGCATATGGTACCATTGGGGGTCTGATGGGGAACTTCGTTTGGGAGACTTAGTAACAGTTCACTGTTACAATTATTACTTGTTTATTTTTACATTTACCAAAAAATTTCCCCTGAAACAACTTTTTTCTTTATATTTGAGTTTTCAACATTGTAAATTTTGTCTGTTGGTTAGGACATTGAACAGCTGTTTCTATTGCTAAGTATGAAATCACATTGATAATTTGTGATAATGTTGGGATTGATTTTTTTTTCAAAATTCTATACATTTTTTCTTACCATAGGACAATAGACATAAAATGCATCAAAAAACTATTTACAAATCTTCTCTGAAACTGTTTGCCATTTGGACCCAGATGTGATTGAATGGATATTCCCTTTTAATTATATTTTTATGTCCAACCTGTAAGGCAGGCCAGGCATATAGTTTTTCGGTCTGTGCATCGGTCCGTGCCCGTACAAGGTTAAGGTTCAGGTTTAAAGTAGTTTTTCATGAAGGAGTTATGGTATCATCCTGAAACTTTGTACATGGATAGCTTGTGATATGAACACCAGCATTTTGATATGAAAAGGATGCTGTGACCTTGAAGTCATGGGTCATCGACATTGAATTTTTTTTATGTAATTTCAATATAGAATCCAGATTAAGGTTCAGGTTTAAGGTAGTTTTTCATGAAGGAGTTATTATATCATACTGAAACTTTGTACATGGATAGCTTGAGATATGAACAGCAGCATTTTGATGCGAAACGGATGCTGTGACCATGACGTCATGGGTCATCGACTTTGAATTTCTGTATGGAATTTCAATATTAGAATCCAGGTTCAGGTTTAAGGTAGTTTTTCATGAAGGATTTTTTTTATATCAGCCAATCAGAAACAAGAACTGCCTATGGCGGCTATACTTGTAGTCCGATGGGGACGAAATAAGGAAACTTTATAAAGGACCTCCAATATATGCTTGCTGTCAAGTTTTGTTCCATTTGGCCTAGCAGTTTCGGAGGAGAAGATTTTTGAAAACTCAGCCGATCAAAATCAACAATTGCCCATGTGAGCTTTTGTCATCACTTGGCGTCCGTCGTCCGTTAACTTTTCACATTCTCATTTCGTCCCAACCAGGCAACAAACATGGCCGGCATGGGCAATTCTTGTTTTTCATTGGTTGATTAAAAAAAAAAAAATTTTTCTGGAACTTCTTGGCCAAATGGAATGAAACCTGACAGGAAGCATCTATGGGAGGTTCTGTACAAAGTCTCCTCATTTTGTCCCAATCATACTACAAATATGGCCAGTTCTTGTTTCTGATTGGCTGATATAAAAAAATCTTCTCCTCTGAAGTCGCTTGGCCAAATGGAACGAAACAGGAATCATCTATGGGAGGTGCTTTACAAAGTTTTCAGGGGCCTCGGTGGCCGAGTGGTCTAGGTAGTTCGTCATGACTACTCCTGATCACTAGCCTGTCAACGCTGGGGTTGTGAGTTCGAATCTCACCTGTGGCGGGGTGTGTTCGACTCCGATCTTAATTGACAAGGATTGCCAATTTTCCTACCGAAGGTCGGTGGTTCTCTCCGGGTACTCCGGCTTCCTCCACCAATAAAAACTGGCCGCCGCGAAATGGCCAAAATGTGCTGAAAACGGCGTTAAACCCCAACTAAACAAACAAACAAACAAAGTTTTCACATTAGGGCCCCTTCATGGGACATGGCAGCTGCCCTATAGCAATCAGTCTTGTCCGTCTGTCTGTGTGTCTGTCTGTCTGTCCATCAGCATTTCCTTTGTTGTAGGATAACTTGAGATTGCCTTTACAGATTTTTATGATTTTTGTACTCAATATTGGACTTGACCAAAGGAAGGTCCCTTTCGATTTTGAGGAAAATCAGACAACAATTTTTGGGGAAAACTTAGTTTTTATATGAAAAAATGCATATTTTGAGAATTAACACTATGTCGTATGATAACTTGAGATTGGCTTCACAAATTTTCATAAATTTTATACACAGTTTTGGACAGGATCAATGGAAGGTCCCTTTTGAATTTAAGAAAAATTGGGAAACCCCTTTTTTGGGGAAAACTTAGTTTTCATATGAAAGAAATATATTTTTTTATATGAAAATAACCACATTTTGACAGTTACCACTATGTTGTATGATAACTTAAGATTGGCTTTACAGATTTTCATAAATTTTATACACAGTGTTGGGCATGATCAAAGGAAGGTCCCTTTTGATTTTGAGGAAAATCGGAAAACACTTTTTGGGCAAAAACTTTGTTTTTATATGGACAAAGGCAAATTTTGAGAATTTAGCTTCATGCTTTTTAGCTCACCTGACCCGAAGGGTCATGTGAGCTATTGCTATCACTTGGCATCCGTCGTCCGTCGTACCATCCGTCGTCCGTTAACTTTTTCAAACGTTAACTCCTCCAACACCATAAGTCCAACTGCAACCAAACTTGGTACAGTTATTAATTGGTATGGGTGCTACAAATCTATTGTTTGGATTTTTGATTCGTATAAAAACATGGCCGTCATGGCTAAAAATAGAACATAGGGGTAAATCGCAGTTTTTTGCAAATAAGTCAGAAACGGTCACAGATATCAAAATTCTGGCTTAGGGTAAAAGTGATCAGCACCTCAAGATCTACCTGCCCTGAAATTTTGAAGAAGATCCAACAACTCATTTCTGAGTTATCACCCTTTTTCCTGATTTTTTCCAAATTTTTTTATGTTATTATTTCAAAAATCTCCTCTGAAACTACTGAATGGATTTGGATAAAACTTAGCATGATTGTTCCTTAGGGTATCCTGCACAAAGTTTATGCTTCGATTTTTGATCCGTCGAAAAACATGGCCACTGTTACTAAAAATAGAACATAGGGGTCAAACAACAGTTTTTCGCAACTATCTCAAAAATCATAAGGTTACGGCAAATTCTGGTAGATTGAAAGTGTTCAGCATGATGAGAGCTACCTGCGTGCTGATTTTCGTGAAAATCTGTCAACTTATGTTAGAGTTATTGCCCTTTTTTGACATTTTTGGTTTTTTTTTATGTTATTATTTCAAAAATCTTCTCCTCTGAAACTACTGAATGGATTTGGATAAAACTTAGCATGATTGTTCCTTAGGGTATCCTGCACAAAGTTTATGCTTCGATTTTTGATCCGTCGAAAAACATGGCCACTGTTACTAAAAATAGAACATAGGGGTCAAACAACATTTTTTCGCAACTATCTCAAAAATCATAAGGTTATGGCAAATTCTGGCAGGTTGAAAGTGTTCAGCATGATGAGAGCTACCTGTGTGTTTATTTTCGTGAAAATCTGTCAACTGATGTTAGAGTTATTGTCCTTTTTTGACATTTTTGGCTTTTTTTTATGTTATGATTTCAAAAATCTTCTCTGAAACTACTATTCAAAATCAAATGAAACTTGGTATGATTGTTCCTTAGGGTATCCTGCAAAAAGTTAATGCTTGGATTTTTGATTGGTCGAAAAACATGTCCGCCCTTACTAAAAATAGAACATAGGGGTCAAAATGCTGTTTTTTGCTATTTTTTCCTGAATTATAGAAATAAAATGAAGATGAAAGCTACCTTCAAGGCAAACATGGTATTCCGAGTTGAATGGTGATGATGAAAGTTTGTTTTGGACGGCCATTTTTAAAATGGCTGCCATTTTCCCGCCATTTTTTACACTTGCTCGGATTTCAACAATATTTGGTTTTTAAAGTAAACATGGTATCCTTAGTGAATGGTGATGATGAGAATGTTGTATAACAATGATTAAACTTCATAATATGTGAGCTTTTAATTGCTATCACTTGGCGTCTGTCATCATCGTTAACAAATTTTCAAACATCTTCTCCTCTGAAACTACTAGGGGGATTTGGATTAAACTTAGCATGATTGTTCCTGCAATATTTCCTTTTCAAGTACAATAAAAAGCCTTAACCCACAATTTTTACATAACTTCTTTCAAACATTTTAAAAAACGAAGACAACATATAGACCAAAAGATTTATACTTGTATTTGAAGATGAATTAAAGCTTGTATATTGTATTGTGAATCATCAGATTGACCATGACTGTATCTTAATCAAGCGTAGGGAGAACTCATGCCCATTTCTTTCCAGAGGTTCTTGAAAGGCTTTTAAAGGTATTTTCAGCATTTTACGTGACCTTTAATACTCAGTTTAATTTACAACAAACATTAATATATTAATTTAGTTTATAGTGCATTGTTTGCCAGGTGAGCGATTCAGGCTCTTGAGAGCCTCTTGTTGATAGATAAAATGAATGTATGAAATCACAACTAGTTTTTGAAGTGTTTTTGATTCCCATGAGTTCAATCATACAAACTGGCGGGGCCCTTTTTGACATTGTCAGTATTCTAGTTTCGTCCCGATCTTTCATCAATGGCCGCCATTTGCAATTCTTGATTCTCATGGATGATTTAAAAAAAAAATTTCTGGAACTCCTTGGACAAAACTGTCAGCCAAACTTGACAGGAAGCATCTATGGAAATTTTTTTATGAAATTATTTTTTTTTTCATCCTGATTGGACAAAAAGCATGGCTGCCATGGGCAATTCTTGTTTCTGATAGGCTGATATAAAGAAATATGCCTCTCTGAAACCGCTTGGCCAAATGAAACGATACTTGACAAGAAGCATCTGTGGGAATTTTTTTACAAAGTTTTCTCATTTTGTTTAGATCATGCGACAAAGATAGCCACCATGGGCAATTCTTGTTTCTGCCAGTTGAGCCTCTAGTTCATGAAGTACTTAGAGATAGTATTTCATCTGCCCTATGGTTAGGGACTTAAAGTCTACAATATACACATGTAATTCTATTTAATAAATAATTACATCATTGGCGGGGTATGTAGTGTCCATTGGACACATATATACTTGTTTCTCTTTCTGTAAAAAGGCAAAAAACATTTGCAAAATATGGTTTGACACTGGGTTTAAAGTCTGTAATAATATATGGACATAGGTTTTTCTTAGTCTTTTGTTGTCCATCATAGAAACAGACAGAGATTCTTTTTGAAATCAAGATTTATTTTATTAGTAATTTTCTCTCTATTTTTTTTTCAGTCTACTGTCCTGCAGGACAAGAGGTAGTATCGGCAAAAAATGAAAACTGTAGAGCATGTCCTAGGGGAACATATCGTAGTTTAGATGAGTGTGAAATATTAGAACCGTGCTTGAATTGTACTAATGGCAATACAACTGAGACTGTTGGGAGTGTTATAGAGGCTGAGTGTTCTATCAGTAAGATACATTCTAATTAAATTTTCAAAATTTTAAGAAAATGAAATTTTTAAAATTGGATCTGAAGAAATAAAAACAATTGTGAAAATATAACAACAGTAAGAATAACATGGATTACATACAACAATCTATGAGAAATATTGTACCAGTTCCCTTCTGCATGAGAGACAAAATCAGTAAGAAGTAAGAGAAAACTAGGGTGTGGGATAAAAGAAAAACCAAACTAAACTTAAATAGCCCTTTATCCATATATGTCTAGTTAAAGAGATAAAAATGATATATTGATTTCATTTTTCAGAGAGATGTGAAGCCGGGCAGGTAATTGATGAGACTGGAGCTTGCAGAGATTGTCAAGAGGATACTTATCAACCTGACGATATGCCTACATCATCTGCTGTTTGTACACCATGTAATAGCAGTCCTAACGAAATGCCAAGGAAAGGTACAATGGATACGAAATCCTCAAGTGAAACACAGTGCATAGGTTAGTAGAATTTCACTTTATCTTGTCTTTTGGTACAGCCTTACCAGGCTATAACTTTTTATGCCCAGTCCACGAATGTGAAAGGGGTATATTGATTTCCCCTTGTCTGTCTGTCTATACGTCCGCCATATGGCTATCCGGCATGGGTTTGTTTTGTCCCCCGAAAATTTGAGAGTTTTAAGTATATAGTAATTGTATCTGTCCCTCTTGTCCATCCGTTTTCCATCCATCCGTCATTCTGTCAATCATAAAGACATTGTAAAGGCCAATGCTGTGAAACCGTTTGACGAAAGAAGTCTTTCAGACTTTGAAGGATTGTTTGCCATCAAATGTAGTTGACCATATTATATCGCCATTTTGATTTGACAATATTTATGGGAGTTATGGGACTTTTACCATTTTTTGGGGTATTGCAACATTGACATCTTGTAAACGCAAGTTCTAGCATTGACAACTGTAAACGCAAGTCCTAGCATTGACATCTTCTGAATGCAAGTCCTAGCATTGACATCTTGTGAACGGAAGTCCTCTGAAACTGTTTGACAGAAATCTTTCAAACTTTGAAGGATTGTTTGCCATCATATGTACAAGTAGTTGACCATATCATATCGCCATTTTGATTTTACAATTTTTACGGGAGTTATTTTACTTTGACCATTTTTGGGGGGTATTGCAACATTGACATCTTCTGAATGCAAGTCCTCTGAAACCGTTTGACAGAAATCTTTCAAACTTTGAAGGATTGTTTTGTAGTGTTGATAGACTTGTTTGTCCTTGTTTTCTAGTTTTTGCAATGGTTTCATAAGTTTGTCTTCATCTTATCAGTTTGAATGTCCCTTTTGTACCTATTTTAATTTAGACTACACTTTAAAATGTTATATATGTCCCTGTTATAAAACCATATATATATTGTTGGAGGACATGTCGCTACAGTGTAGCAGTCTTGTTGCATTTAAGTCCATTTAGATACATGTATATAAATGATATTATACCACTACAATCACCTTATGGGACTGAACACAATTTAACAATATTTGAGTCGCTTTGACCTATATTTAATGCATTAGTGACTCAGATAAAGTTTTGCCTTGAGTTTCATTTCTTAGGAATCCATGGTGTTATATCAGTGATACTTCACCACAATAATTGTCTTACATTATATAATGCATTTCTCCAACAGTTGGATCATTATGATCCACATTTCGTCTATGAGAATCTCGGTTAAGTTTGAATATTTAAGTTCAATTCCAAAAATCTATGGATTCATCTAATATAGTATAACAAAAATCAGCAACATTTTAGTCACCATATGACCTATATTTTATGCTTGCGTGACAATTTTTGCATTTAGTTATATTAGGTAGATCCTATGGTAGCATATTGATGATAATCCAACTACAATCAATTGATATAGTACAACACAACTCGGCAACATTTGAGTTCTTGTTTCATCTTGCCTGTGATGATTTTCACAATATCTTTATTTTTGCACATTGCCTTGCAACCAGGAACAATAGCGATCTCGAAAATTCAAATTCCAAACTACGCCTTTTGGTATGATAACTAACTTTCAGATAGAATTTCAAAAAGTTTAGAATCAGTATGTTGGGCTTATCCTCAAACAAAGAAGGGAAAAGAATTACAAACCATACAAGAACAGTAAATCTTCCTACCTTTGGGTATGCACCTTCAATATAATAAAAAAAGCTATTGTATTGAACAAACTTTTAAATATTTTGTAGTTATATGTGATGCAGGGGAACAGAGTGATGGGAGTTCCTGTTCACCATGTCCAAAAGGAACCTGGAACAATGGAAACATGACAATGAGATTTGAACAGTGTTATAATTGTACTGAAGATTATACTACAGTGGGAATGGGTTCAACACATCCTAATAACTGTTCACTCAGTAAGTATTCAATATAACGAAATAATGAATATACTAAAGAGGGAATGGGTTCTACAAATCCTGATTACTGTACACACTAAAAGTAGTCAATGCTACAGTTGTACATGGGTGTATACTACAGCACTGAACATCCTGATTACTACATACTCCGTGAGTAGTTATAATTACAATTATCCTGATTACTGTAAAGTAAGTCATCAAAGCTACAATATTCTAAATCATCTTTATAAATCATCTCTCATTAATTATATGAATATAAGCAGTCAGTATAACAATAGCAGAGTTGATTATTCAATGATGTTTATTGTACATTCAGTAAGTAATCAGAGTTGTTATTATGCAGAGGTATTTCTATAGATAGAAAGGGAACTACACATCATATTAAAAAACACCTATTTTTGAGGAAATGTGAAAAACTGACAAAAAAGTAGGTTTTTGTTGTTATGGGATTGTTGTTGATTTCCAGCAGATTGATTTTTTTAATGAATGGTAAGTATGAAAACACAAAATTAAAGCCCATACTTTCTGAGTTGTTTCATGAATTCATCAAAAATTTTCTTTAAAATTGCCATTTCAAATCCAAAAACAACAATGATGACAAAGTCCAAACGATCTGCCATGTTTTGACATGTGGGCAACACAGGGTCGTAATCCCAATTCGGAATGGAACCTAATAATATTTATTTTATTTGTTTCTTTCATCTTCATATAAGTTCAATGATGCTGACAAGAACTAATATGTCTTTTTCGAGATCAATCGCTCTTTGCGACTGAGGTAAAGAATGACACATCACGTAACGTTTTGTTAGGCATAAAAATAATAACAATATGGCAGAGTGAGTAAATTTTGTGATAAAAATTGTACCAGAGTTGCGACAATTTCTTTTCCAAAGGGGTATATCATGCCATGAATACAGAAAGCTAAAACTCGCCCGACATTATCCTTCAAATTTTCTTCACTCTCCTAACCTGGAAAATGTCATTCTCATTCCTAACGTGATCGGAATAATAATTTCTGCCAAGGATGTGGTAAGTCCGGATTAAGTCGGAAATCAAGTACATTGTATTCAGTTCATGAATAATGCCGAAAATTCCGACTCCACAACGATCGCGATTTGAAAACTTTGTAAGTGACGAAAAATTAGAGATTTTAAAAAATACAATTTTCCACAAAAATTAAGTGACAAAGAGGTAATAATATAGATAAAAACGGAATTGCACATCATGATTACTGTACACTCAGTAAGTAGTCAAAGTTATGATTACACAGAGGTAATACTATAGATAAAAAGGGAATTGCACATCATGGTTACTGTACACTCAGTAACTAAAAGTGATGATTACAAAGAGGTAATACTATAGATAGAAAGGGAACTACTCAGTAGTCAGATAATCATTATTCTGTGTCCATGTGCATACTCAAGCAAGACAAGTATTGTGTCTACTCTTGTTGCATTTAGGTGTATTGTTGAAGAACCTATGGAAATGTATTAATGATATTTCATAATTAGAGTTATCTATTTCTTTAAAAAACATGTGATATATCAATGATAGTTTATACTACATTTATCTTCTTTAATTCAACACAGAACCTTTATTTCATGCTTGAATGACTCCATCAAATTACAGCCTTTAGGTCCTTCCATCAGGATCAGAATTTGGTATTATTGATTTTAAATGGATATTTGAAATTATATGTACAGGAGGATGGGTAATTGCGTCTTACAGAATTGTGGTTTGGGTTCAATATTATGACAGATGCTGTTTTTTTTTTTTATTGATTCACTATTATTAAATTGAATCCCCATAAACAAGTGCTCATTGGGGATAGGAAAATGGGTAAAAGAAAGCACAAGATTTAAAATCGATCACATTCTATTAATTTCTATTGAAAATCATGGTAATTCTTGAAATTAGTATAATCAAATAATTAATTTTTTATATATGTGTCATAAGTTTTCAAGCTGTACATCTTAGCCTGACTAAGCTTGTGCTTATTTATGTAGATCATTTCATTGTTAGTACCCGGTATAAACAGACAGTTGTTCTTTAATTTAACTAGGAGACTGTGACCCAGGAACCTACATCAGTGGAACAGATTGTCTCCCCTGTGACTTTGGTCAGTACCAGCCACTCAGACATCAGGATTCATGTTTGAATTGTTCACCTAAACAGAACACAAGTTCTACTGGTTCAGCATCACAGGCTGATTGTCAAGGTATTTGTAAAATTCAAAAAAGAAAAATGTTTCATGATTACAGTGATGATGAAAAATCCAGTTTTCTTTAACCAAGACATCTTCTTATATTTTTATATTCTTTTTATACAATGATTTTAGTAGTTTTCTATTAAAAAAAAACAGATTTTGTTTTAACAAAGTCCATGTTTTGTTATAACAATATTGCCTTTTTAACCGGATTTTCATAGGAAAATATCGGTTATTAATTTGGTGATGTACGGCGGGCGGACGGGCGGGTGGCTGACAAACAGTGTCCGTGCAATAACTTATCAACTGTTCAACTAAAGCTTTTCAAATTTTAATATGTTGTTACTGATGACAAAATGGAGGTCAAGTTCGATATTGACGATTTTCACTTTCACCGTTCAAGAGTAATGGTTCTTGAAAGATTGAAAAATGGCTTTTCCAGTGGTGTCCGTGTGATAACTTATGAACTGTTCAACCAAAGCTTTCAAATTTTAATATGTTGTTACTGATGACAAAATGGAGGTCAAGTTCGATATTGACGATTTTCACTTTCACCGTTCAGGAGTTATTGTTCTTGAAAGATTGAAAAATGGCTTTTCCAGTGGTGTCCGTGTGATAACTTATGAACTGTTCAACCAAAGCTTTTCAAATTTTAATATGTTGTTACTGATGACAAAATGGAGGTCAAGTTCGATATTGACGATTTCCACTTAATATACTGTCACCCATCAACCAAAGTGGACAACATTTGTGATACAATACGTTCTGTCGTGACACCCTATTATCCCACAGTTCTTCTTGGAGATATCAATATTGACCAGTTCAAACAAAATGAGCAGTTGAAAAAACTTGAAAGTACAATGCATGCCCTTGATTTAGGCCAAGCTCATTACGATGAAACCACAGACTATCATTCTTCCATCGACCATACATATATTACAAGACAACAACTGTTTGAAAGTGGGAATCTGGAAAGTTATTGGAGTGACCACAAGATTCTTTGGATTCATATAAAATAAGGTTATAATCTCATTGGCGTATTTCTTTCATTATTGACTTCATGATTTCTGCCTACCAACCACTGCTTAACAAATGTGTGTGTACTTATATACTCTCAAAAATTCCAATATTTGTCACTTACTATAAATAGGAGGTCAAGATTGGTTTTTGCCTTTCCATTTCTGAACCCTACAAAAATTCATTTATATTTCTTTACTTCATCCTGTTTGGGAATCCAGATTTGCAAACATCATTTCCATGCAGGAAAATCCGGTTTGCTGTTATTCAACAGCCTCTTGTTAATTATAGATTTATCTATGTTTTAAATATTGATTGAAAAAACTGAATTCCTTTACATACAGGAATGTGTATATTTATCAGTATAACTTGATTGTTTGGAACAGGGCAATTCAGGTGCTCCATGCAATTCGATGCAATTCCTAATTTGATCAAGAAGTCAGTTGTAGAGAGACATGACAAACAAAGTAACTTTGTATTAACAATTGAAACAATCATAAAAATTTAGTTGAAATCAGAGTCATGAATAAAGTAAGAAAAAAAATGTATATTATAATGTTACATTGGAACCTCAACCTCCATGCTATAGCAATAAATATAAAAGTACATATTAACTGGAGATGTACACTTCTGCTTTTACTCATATAAGTCTCCAGCTGTTGGTTGCTCTCATGTTTAACTAAGATGCCTTTATCCATTTGTAGTATACTGTCCAAAAGGAGAAGAAGGAAATGTTACATGTAATCCATGTGCAACAAATTACATCAAGCCATTAGCAGGAATTGCTGCATGTACACCTTGCACTGGAAACGTTACAGCTAATGCTGATAGAGATGCCTGCTCTGAATGTAAGTTTTGCACATTGTTTAAAAATCTTTTTTAAATAAAATGAATTAATCGCCTCAGATTCTTCTCAAAGGGACAAGTGAGGTATTTCCATTACCTAGAGTTTGTCCTTTCTTGTCATCGTCCATCATCTTCAACTTCCTTTTTGGTCTGAAACTGTTAAGCCAATTGAATTTCATATGAAGTTTCTGTGAGATTTTCTCTAGAAAATATAAAATTTCCTTATTATACCCCCGTTGACAGAGTAATGGGTATACTGGATTACCCTTGTCAATTTGACCATCCACAAATCTTGTCTATGCAACTAGTTTACTTTTGACAGATTTTGTTCATATTTCGTATTATGGTGGTGCATGACAACAATGGTAGATTTACTTTGATTAAATTTTTGCATTCTAGGCTATTTGTAAAAACAAACCTGTGATGATATATTAATGACATTTTAAAACTAAAGTTAGGCCATTTATTTTTAATTAATTTGTTTACGGATTTTTTTTTTATAAAATAGGGTCGGTCAGTCGACAAAAAAAAAGAAAAAATAGAGAGGGACAATCATTTACAATGAAGACTGATTTTGAACAATCTTGGTTATATTGCCAAATATACAAAGGTTGCAAATGATCAGTTTAAGACTTTTGCTCTCTTTACCTTAATCATCTGCCGCTCCCTTTTTGTCTCGCCTTGACGGAGTCAAAAGGCGAGACATAGGTATGCTGTTTCCGGCGGCGGCGGCGGCGACGGCGTCAACAATGTATTAGTTTGTGATTAGCTCAGTTTTATGGGGATCCACTAGTGATAGGTCAATGATAATTGGTATACAGATGTATTACCATTGCCACATCTCATTGCCATGGAGATTATTTGGCTCCGCCCCCTCAGTCATGGTCTATTGACTTTGAATGGTTTGCTTACTTTACATGTATTAGTTTGTGATTAGGTCAGTTTATGGGGATCCACTAGTGGTAGGTCAATGATAATTGGTATGCAGATGTATTACCATTGCTACATCTCATTGCCGTGGAGATTATTTGGCTCCACCCCCTCAGTCATGGTCTATTGACTTTGAATGGTTTGCTTACTTTACATGTATTAGTTTGTGATTAGGTCAGTTTATGGGGATCCACTAGTGGTAGGTCAATGATAATTGGTATGCAGATGTATTACCATTGCTACATCTCATTGCCATGGAGATTATTTGGCTCCACCCCCTCAGTCATGGTCTATTGACTTTGAATGGTTTGCTTACTTTACATGTATTAGTTTGTGATTAGGTCAGTTTATGGGGATCTACTAGTGGTAGGTCAATGATAATTGGTATGGTATGCAGATGTATTATCATTGCCACATCTCATTGCCATGGAGATTATTTGGCTCCACCCCCTCGGTCATGGTCTATTGACTTTGAATGGTCTGCTTACTTTACATATATTATGAGTCTGGTGAAGAGGAACCTTGAGGGATCCTGCACTGGAAATCAACTATAAGTAACTATAAGTAAACAAAAAAATTATATTTTATTGGACACAAAGCCAAGCAAAAAGATTTTTGTCTCGCTATGATGAGGTTGGGTTGAAAAGCTACACATAGGTATGCTAATTCGTGCATATTCATTGACTGAATATTTGCATAACTTACATGTTAAAGTATTGCTATCAGTGGCGGATCCAGAACTTTTTGTCGGGGGGGGGGGGGGGGGGGGGGGCACACTCCAGTCACGCATCAGTGATTCCCTATATAATCAACCAAATTTTTCCCACAAAATTTTTGTATTTAGGTTTGGGAACGACTTATAATAAGTCAATGGTATTTGGTATCCAGTTGTATTAGCATTCACACATCTCATTTTAAATGGAGATTGTTTAACCATGTAACTCAGTCATGGTTCATTGACTTTGAATATTTGCATAACTTGTGTAAGATGTTAAGGTATTGCTGTTACGATTTCAACATTTGCATAATCAAAATTACAAAAAGGCGAGACATATCTCTGTGATAACAGTTTATTAAGGGATCTGACTCGTCAACTACGACAACATACATTTTCATTTAGAAAATGAGTGGATTCGATATCTTACGGAATCAAGATATTCATACAAAACAAACTTAAAACTCGCATGGATTCTATTAGGAAATTCCTTTCATAAAACTTGTTTCGGAAATTGACATCAACTAGCGGCTATAAATAGATTTTACTTTTGGATCATGTTTACAAGTATTTTATTGATGGATATCTATTTTTTTGACGAACTGGATTATAATCTTTTATGAAATTTTGATGCAAAAAGGATTTTAATTTTTTTTATTTTTGGGATGGCTGATTTCAGAGGATCGGCGGTAATAAAAAACCAAACTTTTCAGTTTTATTTTTTTTCTTCAAATCGTCAAAATGGGGTCGACGGATCTGTAAACCAACTAATTAAAAATAAATGGCCTTATCTTCTTTAGTACAATACAGGTTGCCAACATATAAATCCATTTAAATATATTTCCTGCTTGAGTGAATCCTTGAAATTTTAGTGTCTGTGTCTTTATGTCAGAAACAGAATACTGTTGATTCATTATTATTGATGGAGTAAAAGTTAATGTAAGCATGATATATATAAGAAATAATTGATGGCATACTGTGGTTTGTTGGGATATTTTACCACGGTTGCGCCTTTTTTGTAAAATTTTTAAATTTACAATAATAAGGCGCACTCAGGGTAAAATTTTCAAAAAACCACAATATGCCAAAAATTATTTTTATTCTAATATGTCAAATGTCAGTGGTATTCTAATAGATACAATATGGGAAAGAAATCAATCTTTTGGCTGTTCTCTCAAATGAGTACCCCTCCATCTGCTGATGTGAAAAATAGCCATTTCATGTTATTAGAACCTTTGCCTAAAAACACACCTCGAAGGAAAATTTTTATTCATTTGACAACTTCAACATTTCTAAGATTAGGGAAAATAGACAGCAAACAAACGAACTTTGATTTTCTCTAATGAAGGTCACACATTTTTTTCTTGAACATGACAGAAGGTGGTTAGTGTCAGTCGTCACATCGTTACTGCTCCTCTTTGTTTAGCATGTTAATAAAGAAGTTCCAGTTATATTTGCATTTTAGAACATTGCGTGCTCAACTGTTAATGTAATTTTCACTGGGGACACACTTGTTCCTAATATTTTGCCATAGCAAAAATATTCTGAATGCAGACGAACTAGAAATTACGAAAAGATGGGGAAGGACAAGAACAAACAACAGCAACACAACACCAAAAACTAAAATGATGAGCAACATGGTCCCCACCAAAAAAATATGTTGTGAATCAGATGTTCTGGGTAGATACCTGCTTCTTATAAGACACCGGCCATGTTGGTCATTTTTTATGCCCTATGTTAAAAGTTAAGATAAACAGATTTGTAGATCACTAGATGTTCTTCATCGGGTATGTAGGTCAAATGTTTATTAATTCATCTTTATTCACTTCCTCCTATTTCAGTGTTTTGTGATTTTGGATTCTATGAACAAAATGGTTCGTGCACATATTGCCTAGTTGGAACATACAAAGATGAACGTGGAAATGGGAATACTTGTATGAACTGTGATGCTGGATATACAACACCAGGTATTGCCTCCACAGATGAGAGAGACTGCTCTGAATGTAAGTACTTCTCCATAGAAAAAATTATTTAATTTCTGAAATGGAGAATCCAATGATATCTGTGATATTATACCACTGTAATCCTATTATGTTGTAGATTATTTTGGAATCATAATCCATATGAACATATGATATAAAATCTTACTTTTTAAATATTTAAGGGGGTAGGCCTGGGTAAGGCCAAAATTTTCCGCTCGTTTAATTTTTTTCATATTTTCGTCATGCAATATATATGTCTCAATACACCACCTGAGAAAATTTTGTTGAAATGCAACCACGCGTTTCCTTCACAGGGTTCATTGAAAATGGTCATTTAAGGGGTACCCTTCATTCCTGAGATGACACAAGTTAATGAATATTACTACCTCTCATAGGACATATGTTTAATAAAAAATAGTTATAATTGCTGAACTGAAGAACAGGGATATAGTCTTAATCAAAAATGAAATATGATGGTAAAATTCATTCTTTATATGCAAATTCAAAGGTAAAAAGTACCGGACATGTTAGAAATTTCGTTCATTTTCAGTTGCCTCATTAAATATTCAACCACTGCTGTAAAAAAATTCTGTCGTTTAATTCTTACAAAAAAATGTTACAAAAAATATGATATATATATGTGTTATATGACAAAAAATTATGAAATTCTAACCACAAGTTTTCACAAAATACTCGATCAATTTTTAAGGTAGGACGTCATTGTTTGACAATACGACGTTACGATAAGAGTTATCGTTCCTAACGTTATCGAGTATAAACCTTTTCTATATGTTCAAAGAACGCGAAGAAGATTGAATAGAAGACGATGATGACTTAAATTATAAACGGAAATAAATTTAAAGAAAATATAATTATTATGACTGAAAACCAAGCATTCTCTCTTAAGTAATGTGATACTTTTAAACTTATTTATTTATAGTGGATTGGGAAACAAGTGATACCAACTTATACCAATCCCTCTCCACTTGGTGGGTGCGAGAGAGGCCCTCGTAGCGGCATTTAAGCATAATCTTTTTCGACATCTACAAAGGAGTCTTTAACGTGCTAAGGGTGTTTCCCTTCCTTAACACGGGACAGCAATTTTCGTCCCCATCCGACGGATTAGCATCGTATACCAAAACCATCCTCGCAAATGTGTCGATAAGTCCGGTCGCAAATTTGATCCTTGAAATTTTCATATCGAACGGGAATCGAACTAGGGACCTTTGGCTTCGTAGTCCGATGCGCTGACCACTAAACCACGGCGCCCACGGCGATAGTTTTGTAAGTTTACTTATATTTGTCAAAACTGGGTTTTGTTTATAAAATACATGATCTAAAAAAAATTACTGAAAAAATATAGACTGTCATGAAAGACTTGATATTTCCCTAAATCTAACAAATTACAAAATATGATGGTTAAATCGCCAGTGACTAAAAGTTTTTATAAATACAAAATAGGAAAGGTAAAGCTGTGAGAGGAAAAGAGAGAATGAGAGCAAAAAAAGAAAAAAACCCTGAAATCGCGTTATATTCGAAAAATTTTCTTCCGGGGTAGTCAATACATCCGAAAGCCGCGGAAGTGATCAAGAGGTATAGTTCTATGAACTTTTGTAAAAGTTTTGAATTTTCTGTTTATTGTTCCCATCATGACTGGCTTTGGAAGAGATAAAATCCGCAGGGCTTTCTACGAGCTCGTTCGCAAAAGCTGCACATTAAAATGGAACCTTGTCTCACATAGACGAATTTACCAGCAAAACTTTTTACCAATAAATGATCTATTATTATGTATTATTTTTCATTTGTATTGCAATTCGTTTTTTTTTTTTATTATTATTATTAAAAAAAAAATGATTTGCAAGGGTAAGTATTGCCGGTGTGGTGTAAAATATAAATATACCTGAAAATTATATATCTTCAATTTAATATGATTTAATGTAGTCCAGTTTTCCTCATTCACTTTGATAAGCCAACATATTTCAATGTTCAATATATCCACTAGAACATTTTGACCAAATGTTCAAAAGAAAAAAAATCGATTTCATTAAATTTTGATAATCCATGCTATTTAATAACGCAATTATTATGGTAATGCTCGGGTATATCTGATTTTTATTTGGAATAAAACATGTCTTCGAACTTTGTCTGTTTATAACTGGTAAGTAAATAGATTAGCGTAATCCCTGGACACTGAACGTACAGTTGTTCAAATACTACGTTCTTCGTGATATGCATTTCATAATTGCCACTGGATGTTAAACAATAATTCATCAATGTATCAAATTCTAGGATTTTTATTTGGAATAAAACATTTCTTCGAACTTTGTCTGTTTATAACTGGTAAGTAAATAGATTAGCGTAATCCCTGGACACCGAACGTATAGGTGTTCAAATACTACTTTCTTCTTGATATGCATTTCATAATTGCCTCTGGATGTTAAACAATAATTCATCAATATATCAAATTCTATGTAATTATAGATTTTGCACATATTTCGAGAAAGTTTTAGATTCGTTACGGAGATGCCCCTTACCGAACCTCTTCACTTCGTCTAATGCGAGGAAATTTTGTACGTCATAGTAATGCCACGTCATTCCTATTGTTTGACGTCAAAGAAAAAACATCAATAGGAGTTATCTCCCATACCCCAGGCCTACCCCCTTAAAATAATTCTAAAAATGAATTCCCCTCGGAAATAATCTGATCATAAGGATGGGACATCTAATTTAAATTTAGATATATATTAATGATATAATTTTTATATAATTGAAAAAAGTTTTTGTCACAATTTTAGTGAGCTGTGTACCAGGAAAGTTTGAAAATACAACTGCCAAGGAATGTCAGCCATGTCCAGTGAAGACATATAAGAATTTTACCGGTAACATGGTCTGTACTGATTGTCCTGTCAACAAAACAACACCAAGCACTGGATCTGATATGTCATCTGACTGTTCTCTAGGTTCGTAATATATACCGTAAATTGGGATATTTTGATAGTTTTTACAAAAAACATGGATGTTAATTTTGGTGTGTTAAAATTTGGCACTTTGTGTCAGAACTGTGTTTAATTTGGCAGTTTCATGGGAAAAAATATAAAATAATTAAAATGAAAATAAAAATTAAATTAAATTATCTGTATAATTAAATGGTAATAAAGTTGTTACTACAGGCTGTCATGATTGACAACTGGCTCAAGACCTGCAATGAACTTTGACCTGAGGGATACGAAAGAAGTCCATAAAAAAATTATAATTGCACCATGATATATGGACCTACTGTAACAAAACGAACCATGATAACTGAATAACTAGTATTGTTTTAAAATTGTATTTACCTGAGGCATTTGACATAGAAATATTGAAAGGATTAAATAAATAAAACCAAGAAAATTTTTATTCTACATGGAGAGCATGAAAGAGGTACATTTTACTTTGCGGAAGGAGACTTTTTTACCATGGCTGACTTCACACCCCGAAAATTTAACTGGATATGTGCCAGTGTATGGCGATCGTTTTGAGCCATCTCCCATGTTTCAACGAAACGTACAGACTTAATGGCAGCCTATTATTTCATGACTTCTGTAACAGGAAAACAATTGTGCGGCTTGTCCCAATTGCTAAAATAAAATTATTCTTTTAACAATCTTTATGAATTGATTATTGTTTTGATTATACAAATATGATTACAGCAATTTACCTTCAACAAAATTAATCAAAACGTCATTATACCCCCGCTTTTGAAAAAAGCGGGGTATATAGTATTTGTTGTGTCCGTCCGTCCGTCTGTCGCGCAACTTTGTATCCGCAACTCCTCCTAAACTACTGAATGGAATTTGATGAAACTTTCAGAGAATCTTCATCCCATGATGGCATTTTGCACCTCCTATTTTAGAATTTGATCGGACCAATTTTTGGGGTTTCCCATAGAAAAACATGGACTTTGACTTTCAATGTGATAGGGGGTACCATGATGCCATCCGCAACTCCTTCGAAACCACTGTATGGAATTTGATGAAACTTTCAGAGGATCTTTATTACATGATTCCATAGTGCACCTCCTATTTTAGATTTTGATCTGATGAAAATTTGGGGTTACCCATACCAAAACATGGACTTTGACATTCATTGTGATAGGGGTACCATGATGCCATCCGCAACTCCTCCTAAACCACTGAATGGAATTTGATGAAACTTTCAGAGGATCTTTATTACATAATGCCATAGTACACCTCCTATTTTAGATTTTGATATCTGATGAATATTTGGGGTTACCCATACCAAAACATGGACTTTGACATTCATTGTGATAGGGGTACCATGATGCCATCCGCAACTCCTCCTAAACCACTGAATGGAATTTGATGAAACTTTCAGAGGATCTTTATTACATGATGCCATAGTGCACCTCCTATTTTAGATTTTGATCTGATGAATATTTGGGGTTACCCATACCAAAACATGGACTTTGACATTCATTGTGATAGGGGTACCATGATGCCATCCGCAACTCCTCCTAAACCACTGAATGGAATTTGATGAAACTTTCAGAGGATCTTTATTACATGATGCCATAGTGCACCTCCTATTTTAGATTTTGATCTGACCAACATTTGGGGTTTTCCATACCAACACATGGACTTTGCCATTCATTGTGATAGGGGGTACCTGTATGCCATCCGCAACTCCTCCTAAACCACCAAAGGGAATTCCATGAGACTTTCAGAGAATCTTTATCACATGATGCCATAGTGCACCTCCTATTTTAGATTTTGATCTGACCAACTTTTTATGTTTTCCATAGCAAAACATTGACTTTGCCATTCCTTGTGATAGGGGGTGCGGGGGTATCAATTAGTGAGCTTTGCTCACATTATTTCTAGTATTATAATCAAAATTAATAATTTTTAAATAACAAGAATTTGAAATTATTTTGGAAATTTATTTTTTTTAATTTTTTTTATATTGGTGTGTTTAATTTTGGCAGATTAGCAAAAGCCACCAAATAAACCTAAATATAACTACAGCCAAAATATCCCAATATACAGTACGATACTAATAAAGTTGTTCAGGAAGAGGTTAATTAGTATGCTTGCTATAGCTCTTTCAGAAAACTCATACCTGTATCACCAGTTCGACTCTAAAATTAAAATTTCTAGAAATTAATTTGAAATCTTCCACTTGATTGCAAATATGATCTTTGCCACTGTTGAAATTTATATTTTAACCATGTCAAAAGAGCTGGCTTCTTATATATGGATATTTTGAAGGTAAATATGCTGTTTTAAAAAATTGTCTAAAACATAAATTTTGCAAATGGTTTTATAGTTTAAACCTTGTACAGATTACTTTAAAATGAGCAGGGATGAAATAAATTCTTTCCATTGAGAGATATCAAGTTAGTATTTTAGCCAGTTAGGGTACTTGCTGTTAAGAATAAAGAAACTCTGCATGAAAATATAAATTTAGATTTGGATGTTGAATCCAGTGTTAATTTTTATATATTGGTATGACGTCGTCCGCGTCGTCGTCAGCGTCGTCGTCCGAAGACATTTGGTTTTCGCACTATAACTTTAGTATAAGTTAATAGAAATCTATGAAATTTAAACACAAGGTTTATGACCACAAAAGGAAGGTTGGGATTGATTTTGGGAGTTTTGGTCCCAACAGTTTAAGAATCAGGGGCCAAAAAAGGGCCCAATAAGCATTTTTCTTGGTTTTCGCACAATAACTCTAGTATAAGTAAATAAAAATCTATGAAATTTCAACACAAGGTTTATGACCACAAAAGGAAGGTTGGGAATGTTTTTGGGAGTTTTGGTCCCAACAGTTTAGGAATTAGGGGCCAAAAGGGTCCAAAATTAAACTTTGTTTGATTTCATCAAAAATTGAACTATTGGGGTTCTTTGATATGCCGAATCTAACCGTGCATTTAGATTCTTAATTTTTGGTCCCGTTTTCAAATTGGTCTACATTAAGGTCCAAAGGGTCCAAAATTAAACTTGGTTTGATTTTAACAAAAATTTAATTCTTGGGGTTCTTTGATATGCTGAATCTAAACATGTACTTAGTTTTTTTATTATGGGCCAAGTTTTCAAGTTGGTCCAAATCGGGGTCCAAAATTAAACTTTGTTTGATTTCATTGAAAATTGAACTATTGGGGTTCTTTGATATGCCGAATCTAACCGTGCATTTAGATTCTTAATTTTTGGTCCCGTTTTCAAATTGGTCTACATTAAGGTCCAAAGGGTTCAAAATTAAACTTAGTTTGATTTTAACAAAAATTGAATTCTTGGGGTTCTTTGATATGCTGAATCTAAACATGTACTTAGTTTTTAGGGTTAGGTTGCTAAGCAACCAAAACCCTTATGCCGTCGGTCGTTTGGTTAGACAATGAAGGAAACTTTGGAAATCTGGTGTTTTGTGGAAAAAATTGGACCAGAAGTTTTTGAAACTATGTTTTTATGAGTAAATATGCAAGCTTATCTAGGATTGAAGCTTAAGCAAGGCTAGTTAAGCAGCTTTTTATCTCGATTTTGAGATGACACATGTGCAAAGCAACCTCCATATTTTTCGAATTACGACTATGTTTATATTGGAATATCATATAAGAAAATAAACATTCCGCGGTAAAATAGTCCTAATATTTGTTGTTGCTGGTGCAGTTGTTTTTTAATAGAAATGTAACTGAAACACACCGAGAAGTGTAATTGTCCAGTTATTTAATAAAAGATGTGTGTTTTATTGACGATTTCCTTTTTGTTTTGAAAGCCGTGTAAAGTATTCGCACCTTTTAAAGTGTACAATGCTATCGGCGTAAGGATTTTGAATGTTTACATTTGCACGAATATTTTGGGAAGGATTACAATCAGGTTTATTTTCAAAAGATTTCAAAGGTAAGTTCCATTTTTGTTGTGAACGTGATTGTTAACTTATACAGAACATATTTTGCACATTATTTGCTTATTCTTCTTGTAATTCTGATGGTATTTTGTGTATTTGATTAACCTTTTGACCTGATCATCGTGACTTCATTTTGTCAAACCTGTTGGTCAGTGATAGAATTGCATACAGGTTATTTGAAATGCCGACAACTTGCACATTAAGATTGAAAAACACTGTGTTTATCATTAATTTAGAAAACGGTATTATCGAAGGTATAATGGGTTTATTTTAATTGAAAGCTTGAATGTTTACGTTCTTTTTGTGTATTTGATTAACCTTTTGACCTGATCATCGTGACTTCATTTTGTCAAACCTGTTGGTCAGTGATAGAATTGCATACAGGTTATTTGAAATTCCGACAACTTGCACATTAAGATTGAAAAACACTGTGTTTATCATTAATTTAGAAAACTGTATTATCGAAGGTATAATGGGTTTATTTTAATTGAAAGCTTGAATGTTTACGTTCTGATCTACCTGCACATGCGCAATGTAGTGTAAATAGAAATGACCCCCTTCTACAATTGTCCAAACTTTGTCTTTTTATATAACCTTAATAACTTGAAGACCTTTGATTTCTGTTTATTTTAATTCATCAAATCATTATTATTCGTTTGACTTTTTAAAAAAATTCAATTTAGAGTGATAATTCAAGAAACGTTAGCCGACTCGTGCTTTCTTTGATTGATTAGTGCATATTTATGTACAGACATGTGCAGTAAAGTTGAGTAGTAGAACCTTCAGCTCAGATACACTGTGTTGCGAAAATATACGTTTTAAAAAATCACTGTATATTTTGAAACCAAAGCAATACATATGCTGTCAATTTAAAAAAAATCAGTCACCTACCCACAGGAACATTATTATATAATAGACACTTTTTCCGCAGAGCTCGTTAACTTTCATAATTGATATATTTCCTTGTAAATAATACTGTTAATAAAAAGAATTCAATACCAAAACCTATTTTGCAATACATTGTACAAACAAAAAGCATTGAAATAATCATCAGCAATGTTTGTACAAATAAAAGTCAAATGCTAGCAACCTAACCCTACCAGTGCTATGCACTTTGATTTTATTATGGGCCCAGTTTTCAAGTTGGTCCAAATCGGGGTCCAAAATTAAAGCTAAAAAAGGGGTAAATTTTTTTTTTTTTTTTGGGGGGGGGGGGCAATTCTCCACAGCATATTGTATTGCACAAGAAGCAAAAAATTGAATATAAATTCAAATCATATGACCAATTCTAAGTTCTTTATTTCAGTTATTCTGTGTCAGAAACCTATTATGTGTCAAATATTTGAAGAAATTTTCAATTGCACAGTATTGTGCAATAGCAAGAAATTGATATGTGTGCCTTGTTATCAAAACTTTATTATTAACAAATTCCATTGGAAATTTGCCAATAACTCTAGTTTAATGAACTTCATTGGAAATTTGCCAATATAAAATGTGCTGATGAAGCTTTTTTGTTTATCTCATCTAAACTGCTTTTAAATTATGTATATTTAAAATTTGCCATCCATGACTATGATGCCATTTTCTATTTTAATATGTTATGGTGTATTTAAATGGGCTGTTATGGTTGCAAAGTAAAAAGAAATGGGGGGGGGGGGGTGAAAACAAAATTTAGGGGGGGTAAATGAGAAATTGGGGAGGGGGTAATTTTTTTCTCATTTCATATTTCATAAATTAAAAAGAAAATTTCAAATTTTTTTTAGCAAAAAAAGGGGGGGGGTTACAATAAATTTTGTTTTTTGTTTTTTTTTGGGGGAGGGGGGGGGGGGTCAATGTGCAACTTCATAGTGTATTGCACAAAAGCCAAAAAAGGGGTAAATTATTATTTTTTTTGGGGGGTGACAATTCTCCACAGCATATTGTATTGCACAAGAAGCAAAAAATTGAATATAAATTGAAATCATATGACCAATTCTAAGTTCTTTGGTTTCAGTTATTCTGTGTCAGAAACCTATTATGTGTCAAATATTTGAAGAAATTTTCAATTGCACAGTATTGCGCAATAGCAAGAAATTGATATGTGTGCCCAATTTTAAATTTTAAATTGGTTATTTCTGATTTATATATAAAAACAAATAATACTGATATGGTTTGAATAGGTAAATTAAAAATTTTTAATTTCTTAGACAACATTCATTCTGTGTCAGAAACCTATGCTGTGTCCAATATTTATTCACAATCCAAATTCAGTATTGTATCAAGCTTGAATGTTGTGTTCATAATTGCCCCAACTTTTCAGGGTTCGACATCTGCGGTCGTATCTAGCTGCGCCCAGCGGAGCATTTTATTGAAAAATGCTATAGAGCTAAAGAACAAGCAGTCAGGTTGACCTCAATACGAATTTTAAGACATTGCTTGGGCCTTTGCTTGAGTATATTAAGGGATTTTGTGTTAATAAATTGCCTTTCAACCCTATTTCATATTGATATTCCAGAGCATAACATAGCTTTTGGAAAAAACAAATGGATCTCAACATAACACAAAATTGATAAATTGTGAAGAAAGTTTCTGATCTCATATTTTTCAGTTAAAGCTTTTTTGACTCATTATTTCAGTAAATATTCTTGCAAGACTAATTCTTGTATTGGTTTTGGGCAGTTGGGAGCCAATAATCAATTGACCAAATATATTGTCAAAATGTGCTTGTGAATCCTCTACAATAGTTAATATCTCAGTTTTATTATTTATTTAAGTCAATCTAGAACAGATAACAGAATATTATTCAAGTCTGATTACTCACAATCGACATGACCCTGTTCATTCCTCATGTTGACAATTTCCTATATTAAAATATTATTGTGAAGACATTATGAAAGTCAATTTTGTATTTATAAATAATTTTTATCATATGGCTTCATGGCTGAAGTATTTGCTGCAAATAATTGTGTAAGATTTGTTTCTCTTCGCCAAAATTTCTTGCTTTAACCCTAGTACTGCAGGACGTCGATATAGTGATTGCCAAAACAACTTTATTGTACTGCCGGTTGTCGATATGTTGAGCTCTTCAGGTACCATCAGTGCAGGTCGTCACTACATCAACTTTCTATATTAGGTAGAGTTTTCAAGTTTTAGCCAATGAAATCAAGCAGATATATTTATATTTAGACTTAAGTCGCAGAAAGCTCGACATAGGGATAGTGATCCTGTGACGACGTTAACTAACTTCTTAAAAGCTTTATATTTTAGAAGGTGGAAGACCTGGATGCTTTATACTTTATATATAGATGCCTTATGTTACGAAGTTTCCGTCTGTCATATGTACATTGTCCTTGACCTCATTTTCAAACTTAAGATCTTTTGTAATGTTAATTTCTCTCTTATCATGAGTAATAGGATAACTATATTTGGTATGTGCGTACCTTACAAGGTTCTCATCCCCGTCAGACAGTTTTCAATTGACCTCGACCCCATTTCAAGGATCAGTGAACAAGGTTAAGTTTTGGTGGTCAAGTCCATATCTCAGATACTATAAGCAATAGGTCTAGTATATTTGGTATATGGAAGGATTGTAAGGTGTACATGTCCAACTGGCAGGTGTCATCTGACCTTGACCTCATTTTCATGGTTCAGTTGTTATAGTTAAGTTTTTGTGTTTTGGCGTGTTTTTCGAATATTGTATGCAATATGTCTGATAGCATTTACTTTCATTAGAAATGCACGACAGACAAGACATTTTTGTGTGTCCACTCTTGTTTTAATTGTATGACAATCACTTATTTAAATTTTCATATCACTTTAAGCAGTATTCTATTTTAAAAATTTGAAGCTTTTGTCTAATATCTATTTATGCTATAATTTTATGCTTATGTATGCCTGTTTGTTTAATATAAAGTTTGGTATGTAAGTTATTGTTGGTTGAAAGAGCTTTTTAAAGCTTATATTTATTGTTGACTGTGCCGACTTTAAATAAAATTAACTTAGTTACTTCTCTCCTTAAAAAAATTCTGTTTTATGTTTCTTTCTATTTTACATGCTAAATTGTCATGATTCTGGTATTATTAGTTCTATCTGTTTAGTTTCTTCTGCTTGTTACAATAATACCAATATCAGTGGTAAATGTATGATGCATAAATATATATTTTATAGAATACTGTAGCCCTGGACATTATAGAACTACAAATAATATCTGTATGCAGTGTGATGTTGGTGAATATCAGCCTGACAGTGGACAGACCAGTTGTATAAAATGTGATACTGGGTTTACAACAGAAAGTGAAGGGAAGACTGATCCCTCTGATTGTGTCCGTGAGTTAATCACTTTTAAAATTATGAGATAACTGTTTGATGTTTTGGCAACTTCAAGCAAAGCTGCCTAAATATGGTAGTGGTTTTTTCCCCCAAGATCATTCAATCAGACATAGATATATATATTTTAATCTTAGATTAGAGTGGCATTAGAATTTTACATCATTTGTGAGTATTACTAACTGTGTTGTCTGTTGCTGAGAAAGTGTGAATTTAATATGGTAAATGCAAGACCTAAGGGATAAAACTTAAGTCGGGTTTCTGGGTCAACAAACTGTTTCTAAAATCACTTCCAATGTGTTTAAATTCATTTTTAATGGTCAGTGTTTTTTTTTTCTATTTTAAACCTGTCAAAAGAAAATAGCATTTGTTTTGAAAAACTATATTAGATAAGCTCAATCAGGAACAACAGTCAGATCCAAAAGAATATTTGGAGTCTGCTGATCTCTTTAAAGAATAATATTTTGACCCCAAGTTTAATGAGATAATAGCTTACCACAAGGGAAATCTGATGAGTTTAACAAAGATTTGAACACTAGATTGGATGAACATATTAAAAGTTATAGGAAAATTTTAGAGGAAAATGAAATAACAGATAAACCAATATTATATATAAATCGTGTAAGTATTAAAGGGATAAAAAACTAATTTTATACTTAAAAAGTCCTGGACATGACCTGATTTGTAATGAAATGATTAGTGATAGTTCCACTGTTACTTGTAAAGCTCTAACTTAAGCTTAATTCAACTTATTTCTAATATCAAGACAGTATCCAGGTAATTGGAGGAAATCTTTTATTATTCTGATATTCAAGAATGGACATCAACTAGATCTCAATAATTTTAGTGGTATTTCCCTTCAGAACTGTATTGATCAACTTTTTAGTTCCATTTTAAATGACAGACTAATTAATCATTTTGAGACTTTATTTGCTAACCAACAGTTTGGTTTTCCAGCCAATCGTAGGACTTCAGATAGCATTTTTATTCTAAAATCGCTAATACATGTATCTAAATATTTGAAGCAAAATAAAGAAAAGATATATTAAGACATTTTTAAGGCATTTGACTCCCTTTGGCACAATGGTCTTACATATAAATTGATAAAAAATGGAGTTTAAAAAATGCTCCTTGATGTCTTAAATAATATGTATAGCTTCAGTCGATCTGCTGTTAATGTTCAGAACATGGTATCTAACTATTTTACAATACAAAGAGGGGTTTTACAAGGTGATAGCCTTAGTCATACTCTATTCATATGGCACGCCGTTGTTATATTTATTCAATTTCGAGATATCTTATTTAGTTAAATAAGATATCTTATAAACTAATTGAGATATCTTATAAAGTAATAGAGATATCTTATAAACAAATAGAGATATCTTATAAACTTATAGAGATATCTTATTTACTTATAGAGATATCTTATTTAGCTGGTTATAAAGATATCTTATTAAATATATAAGATATCTCTATAAGTTAATAAGATATCTCTATTAGTTTATAAGATATCTTATAAACTTTTAGAAGATATCTAATAAAGTATATGTTTAAAAGATATCTTTATAAAGAAGTAAGATATCTTATTAACTAATAGAGATATCTTATTAACTTATTAAGATATCTTATTAACTAATAGAGATATTTTATTAACTAATATAGATATCTTATTAACTAATAGAGATATCTTATTAACTTATAGAGATATCTTATTAACTAATAGAGATATCTTATTAACTTAGAGATATCTTATTAACTTTCAAATTAAATAAGATATCTAATAAAGTATATGTTTAAAAGATATCTTTATAAAGAAGTAAGATATCTTATTAACTAATAGAGATATCTTATTAACTAATAGTGATATCTTATAAACTAATATAGATATCTTATTAACTAATAGAGATATCTTATTAACTTATAGAGATATCTTATTTACTTTCAAATTAAATAAAATATCTTATAAAAATTAAAGATATCTTAATACTTTATAAGATAGCTGTATAAGTTTATAAGATATCTCTATTAGTTTATAAGATATCTCTATTAATTTATAAGATATCTTATTAACTAATAGAGATATCTTATAAATTAATAGAGATATATCATAAACAAATAGAGATATCTTATAAACTTATAGAGATATCTTATTTAACTGGTTATAAAGATATCTTATTAAATATATAAGATATCTCTATAAGTTAATAAGATATCTTATAAATTAATAGAGATATCTTATAAACTAATAGAGATATCTTATAAACTAATAGAATCTTATAAACTAATAGAGATATCTTATAAACTAATAGAGATATCTTATTAACTTATAGAGATATCTTATTTACTTTCAAATTAAATAAGATATCTTATAAAAATTAAAGATATCTTAATACTTAATAAGATATCTTGGAATTTGAATAAATATAAAAACGGCATGCCATATATTCATCTGTTTTATCAATGATGTACATGATATATTTGATTTTTCTTCCTGTCCTCTCATGCTAGAGGATTTCTTTATTAATGAAAAGTTTAAAGGATCTCTTTTATTAAAAAAACATGGAGGTAACTTTTAGTCAATACCAACTAATCTTTCCTGTAAGCTTTTTGATCTATTAATTGTTGTTTTATATAACTGGGAAATTTGGTTTATGGATAAGTACTAGTCTGTTATAAGATCTTCAGCTAGATCAGAACACAAAGATTCTGTCTGTGATATTCTGTCACTTGAAGATAAATTTTGTTGTGGAAAAATACATAACACATTTTCTGTGAGATGGCTTTAAAAAACTACTAGTAATATTAGTAGCTAGGTTTGAACTTATAATATACCTCGGGAATAGAGAACCTGCAAATACTGTAAATGAAAATGAATTGAAAATGAAACTCATTTCATACTAAATTGCCTGAAAAATTCTTCACTGAGAATACTTTATTTACAGAAATAGCAAAACCAAATCAGGACTTTTCAAAATATCATCCACTCAAAAATTAAAACTTTTAAATCCGAATACTGAAGTTTTGTCAGAAGTGGGAGAATTTAAAGCATTCTATTGAATTACAAAATTTAGTCCATGTTGGTCAAAGGTGCAGTGATAATATCTTTATAACTTTATTGCTATAAAATTGCATTTTCCTCCATGTATTTTTGTCGAGCCTGCAACTTTATTCGCAGAAAGCTTGACATAGGGATTATAGTGAGCCGGTGGCGGCGGCAGCGTTAACTAACTTCTTAAAAGCTTTATATTTTAGAAGGTGGAAGACCTGGATGCTTTATACTTTGTATATAGATGCCTTATGTTACGAAGTTTCCGTCTGTCATATGTACATTGTCCTTGACCTCATTTTCATGGTTCATTGACTACTTGAAAAAAAAGTTTTAAGATTTTTTGTAATGTTAATTTCTCTCTTATTATGAGTAATAGGATAACCATATTTGGTATGTGCGTACCTTACAAGGTCCTCATTCCCGTCAGACAGTTTTCAATTGACTTCGACCCCATTTCAAGGATCATTGAACAAGGTTAAGTTTTGGTGGTCAAGTCCATATCTCAGATACTATAAGCAATAGGTCTAGTATATTTGGTGTATGGAAGGATTGTAAGGTGTACATGTCCAACTGGCAGGTGTCATCTGACCTTGACCTCATTTTCATGGTTCAGTGGTTATAATTAAGTTTTTGAGTTTTGGCCTGTTTTTCGAATACTGTATGCAATAGGTCTACTATATTTGGTGTATGGAAGGATTGTAAGGTGTGCATGTCCAACTGACATGAGTCATCTGACCTTGACCTCATTTTCATGGTTAAGTGGTTATAGTTAAGTTTTTATGTTTTGCTCTGTTTTTTTTTTAATACTGATAGCATTTACTTTCATTAGAAATACACGACAGGCGAGACATTTTTGTGTGTCCACTCTTGTTGATATTGACATGTATCCATTTAATATGTCTGTATTTGCTTGACCCCTTTGGGTGAATTTTTTGCAAATAAACTTATTAAAATATAATATAGTCAAACTTTATTCACTTGAACTTGGATCACTGGAACAACATTGATGTCTTGAACTGTTTTGAAAGTCCCTTCAATTTTCTATGTATTTTCATTTTAAAGAAATCCCAAGTCAAACAAAAAGCTTTGTAATGTGTTGATAGGCATATTTGATTTAAAATGCAAGTTGAAAATCTTATAAAATATATACTTTTAGGGAGTAATTACATGAGCAGAAAATTACATATACCTTATACCAATGTTATAATGCAAACCCATTAATTACATTTTAATCTTAACAAATCAAAATGTTCAAAACACAGAATTTTTTTTTTTGCAGAGATCTGTCCAGAAGGCTTCGAGTTTGACAAGAGTGGCAAGGTATGTGTTGGTTGTCGTCTTGGATTTTACAAAGATGTCACAGGTAACAGCGTAGACTGTACCATGTGTCCAGTCAACAAAACAACAGCTGGAGTAAACTCAACTTCACCTGCAGACTGCAGTGTTGGTAAGTTTATAAGGATATTATTGTAGTTTAGTATTATTTTAGCTTCATAAAACTGCTGATTACAATGCAGCACATGTTTTGAGAGCTATTTCTAGGTTTTCTATTTTCACTGCAGTTGAAATGGGATAAAATCCAAGACAAAACTATATAATGTTAAATAAATCCTGAAGATATTTCTTTTTACCAAATTTTAGAAGGCAAACACTTTTTAGTTTTAATTTCTTGAAAAATGAAGAATTTAGGGTGAAGTTTCAGCTTTTTTGCAAATAAAGTGGCAGAAAATGTTTTTCTTAAAATTGTCCGAAATTCTAATTAGCGAAATCTAAAGAACTAGACCTTATGAGAAATTTACTTAAAGAATCTTCTTGTTTGAAACCACTAGGCCAATTGGAACAAAAATTAATTGACAGCAGTGGTCCTCTTTTAGAATTAAATCTGATGACCCGGACTGTCATCCAGGATGGCCACCAGAGCCAAAAATAGTGAAAAATAGGACCCTATGGGAAATCTTCTTGAAAATCTTCTTGTCTGAAACCATTAGGCCAATTGGAACAAAATGGTCCTTAGGTGGTCCTTTTTAGCTCACCTGACCCAAAGGGTTAAGTGAGCTATTCTCATCACTTGGTGTCCATCGTCCGTTAACTTTTTACAAAAATCTCCTCTGAAAATACTGGGCCAAATGGAACCAAAGTTGGCAACATGCATCATTAGGGTATCTAGTTTATAAAATATTTCCGATGACCCCGCCTGCCAACCAACATGGCCGACATGGCTAAAAATAGAACATAGAGGTAAACTGCAGTCTTTGATGGGTTGTTGCCCCTGAATTGCTAATTTTAAGGAAATTTTGCAGTTTTAGGTTATTATCGTGAATATTATAATAGATAAAAACAAACTGTAAACACCAAAAATGTACAACAAAGTATGATCTTCAAATAAGTCAACATGACCAAAATCGTCAGTTGACCCGTTATAGGAGTGTTTGCCCTTGAAAGATTATTTACATGTAAACAGTAATTATCAGTAAAAATAATGGTCTGACATATTGTCATAGATGTTTAGAGCATACTTAAAATAAATTAAATGGTAACTGTAAAAGTAATGGAGGGTCAAAGTCATTGAAAAAGAACATAGCAACCAATGAAAAAATCCCTAGCAACCATATATATTTGGGTTAAGGACCTTATAATTTATCTTTACAAGTCAAAAAGAAAAGTCAAGAGGCAAGGTTATTAAAAAAAGTCCATAGCAAATGAGAAAAAAGTCTCTAGCAACCATATATATTTAGATTCAGAACCCTATAATATAGCTGTACAAGTCAATATGGTGGCTCAAGGGTCAAGCTCATTGAACACAATCCACAGCAACTGATGGAAAAGTCCCTAGCAACCAGATATATTTGGGTTCAGTACCCTACAATTTACCTGTTCATCAGACAATGCCATTGAAAAATTTCATAGCATCCAATGAAAAAGTCCATAGTAACCATAAACATTTGGGTTCAGGATTCTATATTTTAGCTGTACAAGTCAATATTGAGACAAATGAGGGTATTCTGTGGATTCATTTATTTTCCTGGATAGAGAAAAAAAAAAAGGAATTTTGTGGGATACGTAAATTCGTGGATGTCTGGCTTAGAATTTTTTTTTCAAGTTGTTGAATCAAATATCATGAAAATACTGCGACAAAATTTGCCAATCATACTTTGATATTGTACAGTAGAGAACTGATTTTTAGCGGTTATAATACAGAAGTCTAACAAACAGATCCT
This sequence comes from Mytilisepta virgata, assembly GCA_028015205.1. Classification (NCBI taxonomy): domain Eukaryota; kingdom Metazoa; phylum Mollusca; class Bivalvia; order Mytilida; family Mytilidae; genus Mytilisepta; species Mytilisepta virgata. The sequence goes on from CM051521.1 coordinate 78,659,233, forward strand.
TCAAATTTGTAACGGAACAAAGCTTGTCATGACATCAACAAAATTAACAATATTCATAATTATTTACTTTTTAGGTTAATCAGGTTTGAAATATACAGTGACTAAATTGCAATCACTTGTTCCTGTTGCAATTGCTTGGGCATATACATACATATTTTCAATCCGATTACAATCAATAATGTCTGCTTCATTATCTTTTTACAGATGTCTTTACTGTAATTTATGAGAAAGTCTGTATTGTTTAGGCATACTTAGGATTAATATTTTCCTTGAATGCTTGATTAAAAAAAAAAAAATGGTAGTGAATTCTGCGACAATTTACACAGTCAAAATATTTTTAAAGAAAATAGTTTGAGCGTTTATATATTACCAAAGACAAAATTAGATGAAACACTGTATCCTCTGTGGATACGTACATCAAAACTCTGTGGTTTCAAACTTCAGTGCATTCAAGCTAAAGTAAAAATGTATTATTTTTCGTTTCATATTTAAATTTGTGGTTTATTGTGACCCATGAAAACCAAGAAAATTGATCTACAATGAATAATAATGAATTTACAGTACATTAAATAGCAAAAATAATCATTGATGCAAGATCTACACAAAAAATAAAAAGTGATCGATTCACGCCCTTGGGAACCTCTTGTTTATTTCTACTCTCAGTAGGATCACATAAATTAATGGAGTTCAGGAATTTAGTCATCAATATGATTCCAACCCCTCCCCCCCTCCCCCCCTTCCCCCCCCAAAAAAAAAATATGCCTACCTGCCTACCCTGCGTACCCTGCCCTGCTAAGTATGGGTCAGACTACACCAAACAAAGAATATTTTAAGCCTGGCCTGAACTTTATAGTTCTTGTATCCATCTTATTAGGAATCATATGATACTTTTTGTAAAGTGCATGTTCTGAAGGTGTCATTATGATAAATTTTACAGATGACTGTCAGCCTGGTTATAAGAGAGAAGCAGGAGGTTGTGTCATTTGTGAGAAGGGAACCTATCAGGACCAGAGATCACAAACAACATGTAAAAGTTGTGGCATAAACAAAACTACACAAAAAGCCGGATCCTCAAAACAAGCAGAATGTATAAGTATGTAAATGACTCTCTAATCAGTTAGTAGTATTCACTCATCAGCTGTCCAGACAACCTGACCTTGATATTCCAAAATGAAAATTCATTCAAAGTAAATGCACCATATGAGATAATTCCAGTTTTACATTAAGGAGTTAATTGGGGTTATCATTTTAATGGCATACCAAAGTATTTCATTTGGTTCTGAAGTTTCTTGATGGAACAAGTCACATAGATACTTGCACAGTTCCTTATTTCATGTTGTAAATTTAAAAACAAATTCTCCTCTGAACCTGCTTTATGGAAAGACCTATATAAAGAATGCTTTTTTTGTTCATACAAGTAATATGGCAGTCCATTTTGTGAAACTCTAAAAATACCTTTACTTATAAAATTATTCAAAAGTCCTGTAATGAGGCAAATATGCCTTATTTTTGAAGTTTAAGAATTTGGAAAAGAAATTATACATTTTTTTTTTTTGGTGAAATTAACAGATTTGTTTTGCCTCGCATTTATGAGATCTGGACTACAGTAGTTCCTGTTATGGGGTATCTTCTATAATGAAAGAGTGTGAATAAACTGTGCATATTTCATCCCTGTCTGAAAACTAACTTGGAAAGCAATGAAAATAATTACAGTGTTTAATCAAATTTTAAAAATCTCTCATACAATTAGAACAAATTTTTTCTTCAGCAGGTTGAGCGGTAGTGTTAAGTCTTGAGCTAATTTTATAAGGAGTGAATTGTTTCTCTTTAAATTACAGGATAAGAATTTTGTTTTAAATTTTGTAGATAAATGTAAAGATGGACAGCAGCATGACTTTACAAGTGAAACTTGTGAAAATTGTCTAATTGGTTATCATACAATCCGTCCAGAAACAGAATTCTGTGTACAGTGTCCAACTGGTGAAACCACAGCATATGCAGGAGCTAACATATGTTTTGACAGTAAAGGTAATACTGCTGTCAATTTGAATGTTCATTCAGAGTGAGTCATCAAGATGGCCACCATCAGATGTGTCTTGTGATTTCAACATAATAAGAAACTGACAAAATTCATCCTGTGTTGGTAATACTTAATTGCATGGCTTTTGATCTGGTACCTTGAAGCAGTCTTTAGCATTTATATCTCTCTGTAGTTTGATTTTGATCATATGCCAAACATTCTCCTGATTGGGTAGGCCATATGTCATACATCTTATGTTGATATCCTGCCTGCAGAATTCTTTTCTATTGAGGTAATGATTGATTAGTAAAAAAATATTGTGCAATGACAGATGGACGGAACACGGGATGGACGGACGGATGAGTCGAGCGGCTTCTAGACCTACTTTCACTATTGGTGACACAGGTAAAAACTACCTTAAATCTGAACTTAAACCTCATACGTACGGATGGACGCACAGACCGAAGTACTACATAGGCGAGGCATAAAAATCACTTGACAGGAAGCATCTATGAAAAGTCCTTATGAAATAAATATTTTTCATCCTGATTGGACAACAAACATGGCTATCATGGGCAATTCTTGTTTCTGATAGGCTGATTTAAAGAAATCTTCTTCTGTGAAACCGCTAGGCCAAATGAAACGATAGTATGGCAAAAAGCATCTGTGGGAGGTTTTTTACAAAGTTCTCTCATTTTGCCCAGATCGTGCGACAAACATGGCCACCATGGGCAATTCTAGTTTCTGCCATGTGAGCGATACAGGCCCTCTTAGCCTCTAGTTACTAATAAGTCCATTTCTCAAAAAATGCTATAAATGTATGCAGACCCACCATTTTTGGTCTATAGATAGTTTTTGGTGTGTACATTTACTAATCTAAGACTAGCTGACCTTGGACTCAGTTTGAGGCTTGATTTACATGCATGAAATTTTTCAGGCAAATATTGTGTGACTATTACCGTAATAACCCTAATTATTGGACACTTTTGAAAATTCAAGGAAATTTGAATTTTTTGACAACTCTATTTTTTCGATGATTTCAAAATTGTCAAAGTTACGATGGTTGTTCTCAGGTGGTGGCAGTCAGTAATTTTAACTTCATAGTTAAGTTAATTACTTTCAGTTCTCATCGAGTGTTACTTTCGGCTTTCTAAACCATTTAAACTATCTATATTAATAAATTTAATTGAAACAAGATCGATTTTTAAGTAAAATTTATTGAATTTTTCATACCTGGAAGTTTACTCCTGAAAAGAAATTCGAAACGAGTTCGGAATGGAATTGCGTATTCGCGTTTCTCAGAGAAATAAATTTAAAATTTTTCAAATGAAATGAATGATGTTTTTACAAAACAAATCCTCTTATCATTGTTTACAAGACATTTAAATGTAATAGTTATAATATGTTCTAAAAAGATGATGAGACTACAAACGAAACATGTGTTGTAAAAATCATATGTGAGATGTTCACATATTAGTCAACAACATGGCGGGTCGTTTGAAGTTTGCTACTGTTTTCGTCTTCAACATTAAATTAACTTAATTTGAAGGTACAAAAAGATAAATCATGAAAGCAAAATCAAATAACAATACCGCAAGTATGAACCTTTATTTTGATTGCCTATTCTTAAAGTACATTGACCAGGACGATCATATGGAGTAAAAAAATGACAACGATGTGGACTGAATTACGAAAACCCTATTTTTTCGACGAATTTCCAATTTTCCTAAAAAATCGGTGTATTTTAGTGTCCAATAAATAGAGTAATTACGGTACTATTTCTTTCAATGCATTTTCCTTTGACTTGCAATGTCAGGTATCAGATAATCTCTATTCTGTGTTCATGTGTGTACTCGGGCGAGATATTTAGTGGATACACTCTTCTTGATAAGGGGGTGCGTAATATGCATGCCAAGAAGATTTTTTTCTCCATTTTCAAGGGAAAAAAAGGGGGTGTGTGTAATACAGAACTGCGTTTAATAGTGTTACGATCTGCAAAACCCCATACCGTTGAACTTGAAAATAAACTCGCTCGTGACAAAGTTTAAGAATCCAGAATAGGTCTAAATATTAGTGTTATACATGTTTGTGTTCTCTACGAACTCCAGGTTCACTTTACAAAAGCAGGTAATAAAGGGAAATGTCCTAGAGGTTCCATTTTTGGCCGGGTTGCACAGAGTGCAAATCCGGGTTATAGTATGGTGAATGTCGGGCGGGCGGGCGGCGGCGGGCGGGCGGGGAAAATGGGTACCTATTTTGTGAATCAACTCCTCCTACAGTTTTTCACCCACATCCTTGAAACTTGATAGAATGTTTCTATATATATTGAAGATGTGCACCTCACTTTATGGAATTATTTCAGGAATTATTTCCCATTTTTCCAAACTTTGGAACTTAGTCGTTTTTTATTGACATCTTCAATAGAGGGTACCTATTTTGTGAAATCAACTCCTCCTACAGTTTTTCACCCACATCCTTGAAACTTCATAGAATGTTTCTATATATATTGAAGATGTGCACCTCACTTTATGGAATTATTTCAGGAATTATTTCCCATTTTTCCAAACTTTGGAACTTAGTCGTTTTTTATTGACATCTTCAATAGAGGGTACCTATTTTGTGAAATCAACTCCTCCTACAGTTTTTCACCCACATCCTTGAAACTTCATAGAATGTTTCTATATATATTGAAGATGTGCACCTCACTTTATGGAGTTATTTCAGGAATTATTTCCAATTTTTCCAAACTTTGGAACTTAGTTGTTTTTTTATTGACATCTTCAATAGAGGGTACCTATTTTGTGAAATCAACTCCTCCTACAGTTTTTCACCCACATCCTTGAAACTTCATAGAATGTTTCTATATATATTGAAGATGTGCACCTCACTTTATGGAATTATTTCAGGAATTATTTCCCATTTTTCCAAACTTTGGAACTTAGTCGTTTTTTATTGACATCTTCAATAGAGGGTACCTATTTTGTGAAATCAACTCCTCCTACAGTTTTTCACCCACATCATTGAAACTTCACAGAATCTTTTAATACATATTGAAGATGTGCACCCCACTTTATGGAATTATTTCAGGAATTATTTCCCATTTTTCCAAACAAGTGTTTATCAACATGTAATCAAATCAAATATTGCTTACTTCACCTATTTCTAATTAAATTGATGGCTGCCTCTGTGCTCGTACACCAACATACAATGTGTCTGATTTTGTCTATATAAATATTCATGACTGCCAATGTGCAATATGATCTTGTAATCACCTTTGTCACCACTACAATAAAAACCCAGCAACCCGGCCATTTGTGTCTTTGACCCATTTTATTTCAGTATTCATGCTGGAAGGCAGACATAGACAGCTGGTGAATGTTATTTGTTTACATTTTATCCAATTTCCGGTTACATTCCAATGATGTGAAGGTCGCTATTTTCAGAATAGCAAATTGACGTCACTGCCAACACACACCAAATTTAACACACGGAAATAGTTGGGTAATAAAATTTAAGTTCACACATAGTTTGTTTGGTTGTTTACCTACAAAATAACTATTGTTTCCATTGGTAAAGTGCATGCATTCATATGCACGACAGCATACAAGCGATAGGGGGTAAAATGTATTCGCTGACATCTTGCGGCAAGGCGATGCTGATTGGTGTTTCTACAGAAGCTAAAGGATGGTTTCGATAAGCCCCGAGGTGTTACAAATGGACGCGGTAAATATAAAAACTTTCCAATTTGTTTAGTTGGGGAGTCCGCAGGCTTTAGGCAAAGGACTCACTCACGCCAGTTACGGCAAGGCAGTTTGTCAAAACAAAACAAACAAGACAAAAATTGGCTTCAAGGCGTTTGAGAAATAAAATAAACAAATAAATAGAAGGAGACAATGTATGATAAGGTACAGTTGTTTATTAGCTAAAAGTTAAAGAAGTAGTCAAATTATAAATATAATTAAATTATATATTTTTTATATTTAAATTTGTGAATTGATTTAAATTCAATTAACTTATGTGCAGTTAAAGCTTAATTGTTGATTGTTAACATAATTTGACAATATGTTATTGGTTCGTTGAACCAAACCAAGATTGAAGGTGGACGCCCTGGGTCATAAGCCAGCTTTCAATAATTTGTTAGCTGCTGATCATTTAGCAGGGGTGCTGTTCTCTCGGTTCTGAATACATCCAGTGCTATGTCAATATTAGATAAATTGTTCTTACCAGTGACAATTTGTTAAGATTTGTACTAAATTTGGTTCATATAGTGAAACTCGCATTTGGAGTTTGTAAATGTATAATTAATACATGTGCAGTGTTTAGACGTTATGGGTGCTAGAAACAAAATGTTGTTTGCATCATGAAAGCTCTGTGTCACAGGACCTACCAAACTTCAGGAACGCTACCAAACTAGAACATTCATTATTTAATATTCTATATTTAATTTTGTTCATAAATAAATGTGTTAATTCATCATACATCTTTGTCCTGTATAGTCACCATAAGCCAGATACTTGACGGACCCTGGATAGGTACAGTGCTGTTTATGTATCAGCTCGGTTAGTTAGGTTAAGTGGGTAAATCTTGTTCCCATCCTTTTATACTGGTGAAACTTTGACTGGCTAAATTATACAGTAGAGTCACACCAGTATAGATATTTGGTGCTTCCAGCTTTAAAGTTGTTTTCATAGGTGAAGATAACACTATATAGCACAATTTTTATAACATTTATTAAAATTTTTAGTAACATCATAGTACTGTCCTTCATTGTTGTAACAGTTCTCACTATCAAATTTCACTGTCAGGACCTGCACTGCAACAATACACACCAAAAGACGTATATATTTATCTCCAATGGCAAGTTGAGCTATTGCCTTCACTTGGCATCCATCGTATACTTTCTTTTAAAGATCTCTTCAGAAACCAATGGGCCCACTAAGCAGTCTTGATAACCACCAGACCGTTCTTCATTCCTTTGGAATTTCATCAAAGAGTGAAGAAATGGACCTTCCTGCTCTTTATTGGATTCCTTAACTACATAACATTCTGTTTAAACAAAGGTACATTGCTGGGTCCGCTAGTTGCTCTACAAAACCTCTTTTAAAGATTTTAACATTCATATTGACATGTAATAATGAGGGCTGTCAGAATTACTGTGAAACATCATATTCCTCCAGTAGGGTCAGTCAGATGTGGATTCTTAAAAACTCAAAAAAAAATTACTACAGTATCTATAATCAAAATCTTTGGCTACATGCAACAGTATAAAAACAGTTGACATCTCCACACTCTACACTACCATACCACATTTGACCCTATTTGAAAGTTCATTAAAAATGTTTCTTGTCTGAAACTACAGAGCCAGTTATAACCAAACTAATGGCACCAATGGTCCTTGGTTCTTTTTCAAAAATATGTCCGATGACGTGAACTGTCAACCCAGATGGCCACCACTGCTGAACATAGTTTAACTTAGGACCCTATGGAAAGATTCAATTAAAAAATCTTTTTATCTGAAACCACTAAGCCAATTGGGACCAGACTTGGTAGCAATGGACTTTGTATAGTCCTCTTTCAGAATTGTGTCCGATGACCAGAAATGTCAACCAAAATGGCTGCCATAGTTGACTTAGTTTAACATAGGATCCTATGGGAAAATTCATTTAAAAATCTTATCTGAGACCATTTGGCCAATTAGGACCAGACTTGGCAGCAATGGTCATTAGATGGTCCCCTTTCAGACATGTAGCCACTGACCTGGCCTGTCAATATACATGGTCACCAAAGCTGAAAACATATAGGACCCTTTGGGAAAATTTAATTTGCAGATCATACATAAACATGCCATTTGGTCAACCACACTTATTAAATGACAGCAATGGTCCTCTCAGAATTGGGTTTGATAACCTTGAATTTCAACTAAGATGGCCACCATACTCTAACTTTGTTTAAGATTGTACCTGTGGTAAAACCCACCAAGGTAACTGCTACAGTTAAATTTTTTGTCCTGCTGAAGGTGGACAAGTCTTAATTTCTTATTTGATTTTATGATTTTTTTAAAAATTGTTTTTCTAAGAATATAGTGGGAGTTACTCGAGGCATTTTTGTGGAACTTTTGTCATTGCAGAGATAAAAGGAGTTAAAGGTGCCATAATTAACCATTTTGCAAGATGCCGAAATATTTACTTTTCATCCGATTTTATTGGCGATTTTTATGCCCTGCCAATATAGTACTTTAGTCTCTGCATAGTGTTTATATGTACATATTGAAGATGTGCACCTTCTATTTTAGACAAATTTGACAATTTTTACTATGAATTTTTGCATGTTGAACTTAGCCATTTTTCAGCAATACACGGTATGAACGGTGCATACATTGTGTAATCTGCAACTCCAACTGTATTAAACCAATATTTTTTCAAACTGTGCATAGTTTTTATATAAATATTGAAGATGTGCACCGGCTATTTGGGGGCAATTTGACAAATTTTTACTATGAACTTTTGCATGTTGAACTTAGCCATTTTGCAGTACAATGTAATACATGCTATGAACGGTGCATACTTTGTGTAATCTGGAACTCCGACTATTGAATCAATATTTCTAAAACTTTGCATAGTGTTTATATACATAATAGTATCATGTCCTCAAACTTTTCAGAAGTGATTAAAGTCTTTCAGTATATTAAAGTGTTGAGTTCAGGGTTATAAGATAAAGAAGGGATATGGTGTATGTATTCATGACACAAAATCCCTATAATTTCCATACCCTGAAAAATATAAAAGCAATCATGACCTGAATAATACTAGGTAAATGGAAGCATCTTTTCATCTAAACCACATACATAATAGAGTAATAATAACTTTGCTCTGACAAACATATGACAGTGACGCATGTCCAGACATGTAATCGGTCTTGTTCATGAAGGAGTTGTGGTATCATCCTGAAACTTTGTACATGGATAGCTTGTGATATGAACAGCAGCATTTTAATGCGAAAGGGATGCTGTGACCGTGAGGTCATGGTCATCAACTTTGAATTTCTTTATAGAATTTCAGTATTAGAATCCAGGTTAAGGTTCAGGTTTAAGTTAGTTTTTCATTAAGGAGTTATGGTATCATCATGAAACTTTGTACATGGATAACTTATGATATGAACAGCAGCATTTTAATGCTAAACTTGCTGTGACCTTGAGGTCATGCATCATCGACTTTCAATTTCTTCATAGAATTTCAATATTAGAATCCAGGTTTAAGGTAGTTTTTGGTAAGATACTAATCAGATTGCAAATCATTGTTATATGCCGGCATCGGCCTCCAGAACCAGAAGTGTGCCCTTTAGGTACTATTAGACTTACGTTCTACTTCATAAAATGTAGTTCCAATGATGGCAGGGCATTTTTGTGTCGCCTGCGTTACTCTGAGGTGACATATAGGGATCACTACCCATCGTCTCGTGTTGTCGTTGTCATTCTCAGCACAAAATAATTTCTGTCACATTTTTAGCTCACCTGTCCTAATAGGACATGTGAGCTTTTGCCATCACTTGGCATCCATGGTAAGTCCGTTATCCGTCGTAAACTTTTTCAAAGATCTTCTGCTCTGATACCACTGGACCAATTACAGCCATAGTCTGAATGATCCTTAGGGTATCTAGAATCAACTTTATGTTTTATTTTCTAGTCCGTCAAGAAACATTGACACCATGGCTAAAAAAAGAACATTCTATTCAACTTCAGTTTTTGGCCTATATTTCAAAAACTAAAGTGTTTAAAGCAAAACTGACAGGGTAAAAATTAATTTTAAGGAAATTTTGCAGTTTTGGGTTGTTATCTTGAATATTATTATAGATAAAGACAAACTGTGAACAACAAAAATGTTCAGGAAAGTAAGATCTGCAAATAGGTCAACATGGTCAAAATCGTCAATTGACTCCTTATAGGAGTTTTTGCCCTTTAAGGACAATTTTTCACAGTTTTTTCGTCATCTTTGTAAACTTTTAAAAATCTTCTCCTCTGAAACTACAGAATCAATTTCAGCCAAACTTAGGCTGAAAGATCCTTGCATATCTAGTATAAATTTTGTGTTTTATTTTCTTGTCCATCGAGAAACATGGCTATGAAATTTTCAGATGAATCGGTCCACTCTTTGTTGGGTTATTGCACCTGAATTGTTAATTTTAAGGAAATTTTGTGGTTTTAGGTTGTTATCTTGAATATTATTATAGATAAAGACAAACTGTAAACAGCAAAAATTTTCAGCAAAGTATATAAGATCTACAAATAGGTCAACATGACCAAAATCATCAATTGACCCCTTGAAATAAATTAAATGGTAGCTGTACAAGTAAAATGGAGCGTCAAGGGTCACGGTTATTGAAAAATTCCATAGCAACCGATGAAAAAGTCCACAGCAACTGATGAAAAAGTCCCTAGCAACGATATATATTTGTGTTCAGGACCCTACAATTGACCTGTTAAGTCAAAATTGAAGGTCAAGAGTCAGTGCCATTGAAAAAGTCCATAGCAACCGATGAAAAAGTCCCTAGCAACCATATCTATTTGGGTTCAGGATTTTCTATTTTAGCTGTACAGATCAATATCAAGGAGAAAATTGCAACGGTATACTTTAAATAGGAAAAATAATCATTAATGCAAGATCTACACAAAAGATAACAGGTGAGCGAGTCAGGCTCTTGGGAACTTCTTGTTATATTTAATAAACCTACTGATCCTATTTTTGTTTCAGTAACACCCCAACCAGCAGTGTCTGTTACTGTTGTCATACTAATTACATTCAGTGCAAGATTTGACTGCAATGATAATGGAACTAAGGAATCATTTCAAAATTCTGTCAAAGAACAAGTAATTGCCCAACTGAAGAATCTTGCCGTTATCTACACACTTTTGTGTACTGATAGTTGTAGTAACATAAATGAGTTGAAAATTAGTATTCCTCAAAATGGCTGTCAAAAGAATACCACTTCCCAGGGTAGAAAGCGTCGTGAAGTTGCAGACAATGATCTGACTTTCCGAATCGAGGTACCTGATGTTCCGTAAGTATTTATTTAAGGATGTATTCTTCTGATGTTTCAGTCTCGTTGAAATCTCGTTCGGGAATTATTTCCAAAACATGTGATACAAGTGGAAAATATAAATGAGTTCAAAAAATATTATAATCCAACTAAACTCTGTGAAAAAATTATGTACTTATAATAAGTAGTTTTTGAGCAATAAAATTTTCAAATTTTATAACCAATCTGGTCAGTCGGCAGCCAAAATGTTGAGAAAATGGGTGAGGGGTACAAAGATATGATTTTACCGAAAATATCTACATCCCATATAAATATTTTCTTTTTAAAATTCTTTATATCTATTTTTTCAATCATTTATAACAAAGAAGTTGAAATTATATGCTCTTTGTTCTAAAAAAATGAGAAAAACCCCAAATGTACTAAATTGACTGCATAGTCATTTTGACACGAAAAAACCAACAAAATTTTATAAAGTTTTCTTATATTAACACGTACCTATAGTTTTTGGCCGGGTTGCATAGAGTGCAAATCCGGGTTACAGTATGGTGAATGTCGGGCGGGTGGGGAAAATGGGTACTTATTATGTGAAATCAACTCCTCCTACAGTTTTTCACCCACATCCTTGAAACTTCATAGAATGTTTCTATATATATTGAAGATGTGCACCTCACTTTATCGAATTATTTCAGGAATTATTTTCCATTTTTCCAAACTTTGGAACTTAGTCGTTTTTAGCTTACCTGGCCCAAAGGGCTAAGTGAGCTTTTCTCATCACTTGGCGTATGAAGTATGAAGTATGAAGGGCTAAGTGAGCTTTTCTCATCACTTGGCGTCCGTCGTCCGTCGTCTTCCGGCTTCGTCATTAACATTTTGAACTTCTTCTAGAGAACCACTGAATGGAATGAAACCAAACATGGCATGAATGTTCCTTATGAGGTGCTGACCAAGTGTTGTTACTTTGTAGCCGATCCATCATCCAAGATGGCCGCCAGCGGGGAACTTAGTTTAACATAGGACCCTATGGGAAATGCATACAAATGACTTCTTTTAGAGAACCACTGAATGGAATGAAACTAAATCTGGCATGAATGTTCCATATGAGGTGCTGACCAAGTGTTGTTACTTTGTAGCCGATCCATCATCCGAGATGGCCGCCAGAGGGGGACTTAGTTTAACATTGGACCCTATGGGAAATGCATACAAATGACTTCTTTTAGAGAACCGTTGAATGGAATGAAACCAAACATGGCATGAATATTCCTTATGAGGTGCTGACCAAGTGTTGTTACTTTGTAGCCGATCCATAATCCAAGATGGCCGCCAGCCGGGGACTTAGTTTAACATAGAACCCTATGGGAAATGCATACAAATGACTTCTTTTAGTGACCCACTTAATGGAATGAAACCAAACATGGCATGAATATTCCTTATGAAGTGCTGACCAAATGTTGTTACTTTGTAGCCGATCCATCATCCAAGATGGCCGCCAGTGGGGAACTTAGTTTAACATAGGACCCTATGGGAAATGCATACAAATGACTTCTTTTAGTAACCCACTTAATGGAATGAAACCAAACATGGCATGAATATTCCTTATGAAGCGCTAACCAATTGTTGTTACTTTGTAGCTGATCCATCATCCAAGATGGCCGCCAGCGGGGAACTTAGTTTAACATAGGACCCTATGGGAAATGCATACAAATGACTTCTTTTAGAGAACCACTGAATGGAATGTAACAAACAAAACATAGCATGAATGTTCCTTATGAGGTGCTGACCAAGTGTTGTTACTTTGTTGCCGATCCATCATCCAAGATGTTTAGAAGTCTATCAGAAAATTGTAAAAAAAATTCTGAATGGTCACAACTTGACCACATATTCAAAAATAATAATGATAAGATGTCTTCAGTAGATATTGTAAGACTACACTAAGATGACCTGTTTTTAATTTTAAATACTGTGTCAAATTAAACCAATCTTGGTCTCAATTATTATATAATTTTACCCAATTTCCAAAATCACATTAGATACAGGTGAGCGACACAGGCTCTTCAGAGCCTCTAGTTTCTATTTACTCGCTTCCAAATATCTTTTCATCTGAAATTATAAGGTAAAATGAACTAGAAGTTGGTACATTTATCAGACCTGATTTTCCCTTCGATTAAAAGCAGAATTCTGCCTTGGAAGTTCAGATTTTTCCATTACGGTTCCTTTATTATACATTGTAAAATGGCTGCCAAAGTATCATTTCCGCTATTTTTACACATTTGTCAAAATCAGGTTTGATTTATGAAACAGCTCTGATTGGCATGCTGATTTTCCATTTTAAAATGGAATTCCCCTTTTTAGCTCACCTGACACTAAGGGTCAAGTGAACTATTCTCATAACTTGGTGTCCATCGTCCGTCATCGTCTGTTAACTTTTACAAAAATCTTTTCCTCTGAAACTGTGACAGTGCCAAATGGATCCAAACTTGGCCACAAACATTATTAGGGTATCTAGTTTCAAAAATATGTCCGATAACCCTGCCTGTCAACCAACATGGCCGACATGGCTAAAAATAGAACATAGGGGTACACTGCAATTTTTGTCTTATATCTGAAAAACTAAAGCATTTAGAGCAAAACTGACATGGATTAAAAATGTTCATCAGATCAAGATCTACCTGCCATTATTAATTTTAAGGAAATTTTGCAGTTTTAGGTTATTATCTTGAATATTATTATAGATAAAGGCAAACTGTAAACAGCAAAAATGTTCAACAAAGTAAGATGTACAAATACATCAACATGACCAAAATCATTGATTGACCCTTTATAGGAGTTTTTGCCCTTTAAAGACAGCATTCAGCGTAAACTTTCCTTTAAAGATCTTCTCTGAAACCACTGGGGCAATTGGGACCAAACTTTGGTGGAATGGTCCTTGTATGGCCCTCTTCCAAAATTTTGTCTGGCATCGCCGACTTTCAACCATGGCTGATGTTATTGAAAATCAAAAAAGGGGGGATGAATTTCGAAAATCTTCTGTGAAACAACAAAGCCAATTGGAACCAAACTTGGCAGTAATGGTCCTTAGGAGGTTCTCTTTCAGAATAATGTCAGATGACCCAGACTGTTAACCAATATGGCCGCCACAGCCGAACTTAGTTTAACATAGGGCCCTATGGGAAAATTCATTGAAAAATCTTCTTGTCTGAAACCACTTGACCAATTGGAACCAGACTTTGCAGCAATGGTCATTAGGGGTTCCATTTTCAGAAATGTGTCTGATTTCCTGGACTGTGAACCAAGATGGCAACAGCCAAACTTGCTTTAACATGGGACCCTATAGTAAATTCACTCAAAAATCTTCTCGTCTGAAACTACTAAGCCAATTGGAACTAAACTTGGCAGCATTGGTCCTTAGATGGTCCTCTTTCAGAAATACGTGATCACCCGGATTGTCAACTAAGATGGCTGCCACAGCCGAACTTAGTTTAATATAGGACCCTATGGGAAAATTCATTGAAAAATCTTGTCTGAAACCACTTAGCTAGTTGGAACAAGACTTAGCATTAATGGTCCTAAGTAGATGGTTCTCTTTTAGAAATGTGTCCATTGACCTGGACTGTCAATCAGATGGCTGCCACACCCAAACTTAGTTTAACATAGAACCTTATAGAAAAACCAGCCAACTTGACAGCAACACTTAAATTTTTATTCCTGCTCACAAGATGATGAAAATTTAAATCCAGGTGAGCGATACAGGCTCTTGAGAGCCTCTAGTTAACATTGGACACTGGAAGAATTCTGTACATAACTTATCTAGAAGTGCTGGACACTGTAGCACAATTCCTTACAGATCTTATCTAGAAGCGCTTTGTCAGTTGTTTTTACCTAAAATCCAGGTGAGCAATTCAGGCTCCATGGAGCCTCTGGTTTTATGCCCCCATTATGCAAGGCGAAGGGCGCATTTAGTGTTACCCTTGACTGTCTGTCCATTCGATTTGGTTTTTAGCTCACCTGACCTGAAAGGTCAAGTGAGCTTTTCTCATCACTTGGCGTCCTTCGTCGTCGTCGTCTGTTAACTTTTACAAAAATCTTCTCCTCTGAAACTACTGGGCCAAATGTAACCAAACTTGGCCACAATCATCATTGAAGTGAAAAAAAAACTTTCGGGGGGGGGTAAATGAAAAATTGTGGGGGGGGGACAATTTTTTCTCATTTCAGATCTCAGAAAGTAAAAAGAAAATTTCTTAAATTTTTTTTCTGCAAAAAAAAGGGGGGGATACATAATTTTTTTTTGGGGGGGGGTCAATACACAATAGCATGGTGTATTGCACAAAAGCAAAAAAAGGGGTAAAATTTTATTCTTTCTTTGGGGGGGGGGGGGGGGGGGGGTCAATTCGCAACAGCGTATTGTATTGCACAAAAAGCAAAAAGTTGAATATAAATTCAAATCATATAACCAATTCTAAGTTCTTTGACTACAGTTATTCTGTGTCAGAAATCTATTATGTGTCAAATATTTAATTACAATCCAAATTCAGACCTGTATCAAGCGCGAATATTGTGTCCATTTTTGCCCCAACTGTTCAGGGTTGGACCTCTGCGGTCATATCCAGCTGCGCTCAGCGAACCACAACACTCAGACATAGTTTGAATTTGGGCAGTGAGTCATTTACAGTTCTAGAGGTTACTGTATGCCCCTTTATAACTTGGAAAATTGAAAATTTATTTGTTTCTCCACTCTAACTTAAGTTTGCCTCATCCAAATTTATGAAACTAGTACACAATGCTTAGAACCACAACACGCAGACAGAGTTCAAATTTGGGCAGTAAGTCATTTACCATTCTAGAGTTACGCCCCTTTATAACTTGGAAAATTGCAAATTTATTCGTTTCTCCACTCTAACTTGCGTTTGCCTCCTCCAAATTTTATGAAACTTATACACAATGCTAAGAACCACAACACACAGATAGAGTTCGAATTTGGACAGTAAGTCATTTACCATTCTAGAGTTATGCCCCTTTATAACTTTGAAAATTGCAAATATCTAAAATGCTTTAAAAACTAGCAGTGACATATGCTCTCAAAAAGTACTTTTAAGTATTATAAGCCAGCTAGAGTGGGCACATTCATGTCATCAGACAAATTCTTCTTTTATGTTTTTTAACTGGGATAAAAGGATTTGCACAAAGCATTCATATTTTTCCCCATTAGACACAAAAAATAACCAATATGAACAATTCTATATTTATGATCGGATGATTTCTAAGAATGATCTAAAAAAAACAGCATAGCCGTTACATTAAAACTTTTTATGAAGCATCTGGGAGAGAGAGAGAGGACCTTTATAAATCTGAATAGCGGGTATTGCATTCTTTTTGAAGAAAAACATATACACTGTTAAGGCCTCTTCATCTCCAAAACTTTCAGCAAATTAAACAGGAAAACTTGATATAGGGCATATTTAGGAAACTAATATGTGTATATTTAAACTTTGTAAAAGTTAAGACATTCACATGACTAGCATAGGTAATTCTGTTAAGTGCTCATAGACCAAACGTTTATGAGACCTGTTGCCATCAATAGTCATCTGTTCTCATTAACCAATATCCAAAGTCTGTAAATTATACTTTTTAATCTTCTCCTTTGAAACCACTTAGCTGAGTGGGACCAAACTTTGGTGGAAGGGTGCCTCGGAGATCCCCATCAAAATTGTATATTGTTGATAGGGAACTTCAACCAATGTGGCCAACATTGCTAAAAAAAGACAATCTTTGAAACTACAAGGCCAATTGAGAGCAAAATTTGTAGGAATGACCTTAGGCAGTACCCTTTCAAAATTATGTCATGGATTCTAAAGCAATTGACCAATGTTTTAAAGTTCAATAAACAGGGTTCGTACTGGTCCTTGAATCCTTGAAAAGTCATAGATTTTCATTTTGTTAAAGGCCTAGAAAATTCATGGAAATCTACAGTTTTGTAGAAAGTCCTTAAATTGTCATAGAAAATCGAAATTTTATATGCATTTTAATTAACTATGTGAAATCTTTGTTTATACTTGTGATCTGCTTATTTTCTATCATTAGGCACAAAAACAGAATGAATATAACAAAGAAAGGAATACAAGGAACCAGTTGTTCAGCCTGGTTTCCTGATTAAAAATAGTTCTACATACCAAATTTATATTCAAAAAAGGAACTAGACTACAGGAATTTAAGACATCGTGGTTTGATATGCCAGGATACTTATATATGTGAAAATCATACATATATACATATTAATAAATAATTAACCCACACATTTTGGACCTGAATCTCACGACCTCACCTTTGGGCAACGATATCTCACTCTTACCTCACCTTCGGTGGAAAAAAAAATGTTTACAAAAGCCATCCAACTTTAGAATGGTAAATGAATATTTTTACCTGCGTGACCAACGGCGAAATCAGGTCTGGTCCATCTGTTAGAAAGACCTTAGGTAGGCAACTTTCGTCAACGTTTTCTTGGCTTCTGCAGAAGTGAATGATTTTATTTTTTGTCTGCAGCTTCATAATGTTGAGTTGTAGCCTGTTATCAATTTTTGGATCTGTTGTGCAGCCACTTTCTGTTTGTCCATAGTTTAAAATTCAACAATACTCAAAACACTAGAAAGATGTTCGTCAAAGTTTTCTTGGCTTCTACAGAAGGGAATAATTTTATTATACCTCCCGCAAACTTCATACATAGGTTTCAGTCTGTCTGTCTGTCCAAAATAATATTGTTTACAACTCCTCCTACATTACTTGCATGATTTTCATGAAACTTAATGGAGTGTTAGATCACTATATGGATTAGTGCATATTGTCAGGAATTTATTGTTTGGACAAGAAATGTAAAAGATACGACTGTTTGGATTTAGGCAATTTTTAACAAATCTTTGTTCCATGTGTTGTCCACAACTCCTTCTACATTACTAGCATGATTCTTACGAAACGTAATGGAGTGTTAGATCACTATATAGAGATGTACATATTGTCGGGAATTTCTGTTTGGACATAAGAAATGTAAAAGATACGGCTATTTGGACTTTGGCAATTTTAACAAAACTGTGTTCCATGTGTTGTCCGCAACTCCTCCTATATTACTTGAATGATTCTCATGAAATTTTGTGGAGTGTTAGATCACATTATGGAGATATGCATAATGTCAGGATTTTATGTTTGGGCTAGTACTTTGAAAAATATGATGATTTGAACTTTGTGTAGGCTTCAAAACAGACATGTAACAGAGGGTATTAGTCCCTTTCAGGACAATTCTAGTATTTTGTCTGCAGTTTCATAATGTTGAGTTGTATCTTGTAACCTATTTCTGGATCTGTTGTGCAGCCACTTCCTGTTTGCCAGTAATTAAAAATTCAACAGTACTCAAAACACTAAAAAAAAATCGCCAAAGTTTTCTTGGTGTCTTCAGAAGGGAATGTTTTTATATTTTGTCTGCAGCTTCATAATTTTGTCATAAGTTGCATAGTGTATACAATTTCTGGATCTGTTGTGCAGCCACTTCCTGTTTGCCGATAGTTAAAAATTCAACAATACTCAAAACGGTAGAAAATATTAGTGAAAGTTTTCTTGGCTTCTACAAAAGGGAATGATTTTATATTTTGTCTGCAGCTTCATAATGTAGAGTTGTAGCTTGTAAGCAATTTTTGGATCTTTCGTGCTGCCACTTCCTGCTTGCTGATAGTTAAATATTAGACAAAACTCAAAACACATCCTGTTTGCCGATCAATGAATTGCATGCTGTGACCCCAGATCCAAACCTGATTTTGGTCTTGTTTCATTTTGGCACAAGTGAAATTATAAAAATGGTGGGGTGAAGGGAATAAAGCTTTCATTTGTGGTACAGGGAGATTGTTGGTGAATAAAATTTACATATTCTTAGAGAAAAATGAATAGGGAATCGATTGATGTATGATTTATCTACTTATAATAGGATATATTACGATTTCGAGTCTAAAAACTGCCGCCCCAAGTCTGGGTCGACAATTTCCATGTTTTCTATATGGGGTGCGCCCTGACGTCCCATGGCCCCAGCAGATCACAAAAAAGGCCGTCAGACGTCAGACTAGAATACTTCTTTTGAAACAGACAAAACTAATAGAAAACATGGAATCCAGAAATTCTGACTTGTACAGGCACACATATGAATGGGGTTAAACTAGTTTTGAAAAGTTCTTAAAAATGTAAAGGATTCACATTTGTTTGATGCTTTTGGTATGGAATTTTAATAAAGATTCTGGAAAAGTCACAGAAAAGTCATTGAAAAATGAAGGCAAAAAGGTGCATGAACCGTGAATAAAAAATAATCAGCTAAATACTATTTAAAAATCTTCTCCCCTTAAACTGTGTTAAAAATAATACCAAACTTTATTTGAATATTCTTTACGTGGTCATTTTTCAACTGAAAAGTAGAAAAAAATAAGCAAAATAATATTAAAAAGTCTTCTTTCTTTTTAACTCAGCACCAATTAAGACCTATTTTATTTTTGCCAATAAATTTAAAAACCTGGGGCAATAATATTAAGTTATACAATACAATGTTACTCCATACTTTCAAAATACAACATCTTGATTGCCATTAAATGATGAACATGCAATTAGAAAAATGAACTTAGGAGATACCATCGATAAGCTGTGAATCTTTAAAGATTAATAGGTTCTTATATACATTCTTGGGAAAGACCGGGTGATCTTCCACGAGTGATAGAAATTTTATGTCTTTCCGCGAGTGGAGCTCAGTGGAACGAGCAAAAAGACACAAAAATTTCTATCACAAGTGGAAGATCACCGGGCTTTCCAAACAACACATTTTGTTTCAATCCATTTGAAGGATTCTATTTAATACATTTGAATTAGTTCTCTAATGCTGCTAATTTCAAGTCTTAGCCTTTTCTTGGATACTTGCTTTGTTGATTTAATTGCATCTCATAGTGAATGACAGTCAGTCAAGCAAATTATTGGGAGTTGAGTCAGATCAGCTTTGCCAGAAATAAGCTCTGTATACAGTGATGCAAGGAAAATACCATTGTCAATGGCATCTGCCATTGCTAATGTTTCTGCTGCTAGAGTACTTCTTGCCACTCTTCTAATTCTTTTAGATTGCCAAGTGATAGGCGAGAAAAGTCCATTTTCACCAACAAGCACAATGAAAAGTTCTCCTTGTGTGTCACCATCAGATAAATTACCAATTGAAGAATCATTAAATACCAGAAGTCTAATGTCAATATCATTTCAAAGTTTTCTGAATTTCAGTTTGACAATTTCAGATTTTAGAGATTCTTAATGGTTTTGTTTGCTTCATTTAGAGTCTGAACATTTGCATTCTTTAGTGAAGATGCAAGGTTTGATGCACCAAATATCACATCTGGTCAACTTTGTCTTCCAATCCAGAGTATTTGTCCTATTTTAGATTGTAATAGTTCTCTTTCTTGTTAAAGATGCTTCCTCGTCTGCCATACGGCTTTTATCAATAGGAATAAACTTAAGGTTGATCTGATACTGTTTATCACTTTCTCTTCAAATTCGGTTGAACATCCCCATAAAAAGTCATCAACATGATAGGCAAGTACACTTTCTACGCCACCCGTTTTGTTTTTCAAAAAAAAAACCCTTTGTTGGGTTATTTCCCCTGAATAGTTAATTTGAAGGAAATTTTGCAGTTTTAGGTTATTATCTTGAATATTATTATAGATAAAGACAAATTGTAAACAGCAAAAATGTTCAACAAAGTAAGATCTACAAATAAGTCAACATGACCAAAATCATTGATTGGCCCCTTAGTTTAACATAGGACCCTATGGGAAATTCACTCAAAAATTTTCTTGTCTGAAACCACTAAGCCAATTAGAATTAGACTTGGTAGCAATGGTCCTTAGATGGTCCTCTTTCAGAATTTTATGCGATGACACGTACTGTCAGCCAAGATGGCCGCCACAGCTGAACTTTGTTTAACATAGGGCCCTACGAAAAAATTCATTGAAAAATCTTCTTGTCTGAAACATGTGAAACCACTTGACATATTGGAGCCAGACTTGGCAGCATTGGTCCTTAGGAGGTCCTCTTTCAGAAATGTGTCCAATCACCCGGATTGTCAACCAAGATGGCTGCCACACCAAACTTAGTTAAATATTGGACCCTATAGGAAAATTCATTTAAAAATCTTCTTGTCTGAAACCACTTAGCCAGTTGGAACAAGCAGAAATGGTCCTTATATGGTTCTCTTTTAGAAATATATCCGTTGACCTGGACTGTCAACCAAGATGACTGCTACAGCTGAAATTATAGAATCCTATAGAAAAACCAGCCAAATTGACTGCAACACTTAAATTTTTATGTCTGCTCAAGGTGAAAAGTTAAATCCAGGCCTGTAGTTAAAAATGTGTGTGTTTCCCCTGAAAGCCATTCAACATGGCTGCCATTGCCAGACTTAGTTTAACATTGAGCCTATGGGAATTTTACTTTTTAGCTCACCTGACCCAAAGGGTCAAGTGAGCTTTTCTCATCACTTGGCGTCCGTCGTCCGTCGTCGTCGTCTGTTAACTTTTACAAAAATCTTCTCCTCTGAAACTACTGGGCCAAATTGAACCAAACTTGGCCACAAGCATCATTAGGGTATCTAGTTTAAAAAATGTGTCAGATGACCCCGCCTGTCAACCAACATGGCCGACATGGCTAAAAATAGAACATAGGGGTAAACTGCAGTTTTTGTCTTATATCTCAAAAACTAAAGCAATTAGAACAAAACTGACATGGGGTAAAAATGTTCATCAGGTCAAGATCTACCTGTCATGAAATTTTCAGACGAATCGGTCAACCCTTTATTGGGTTATTGCCCCTGAATTTTTAATTTTAAGGAAATTTTGCAGTTTTAGGTTATTATCTTGAATATTATTATAGATAAAGACAAATTGTAAACAGCAAAAATGTTCAACAAAGTAAGATCTACAAATAAGTCAACATGACCAAAATCGTTGATTGACCCCTTATAGGAGTTTTTGCCCTTTAAAGACGGCATTCAGCGTAAACTTTGCTTTTAAGATCTTTTCCTCTCAAACCACTGAGCCAATTGAGACCAGACTTTGGTGGAATGGTCCTTGGCTGGCCCCCTTCCAAACTTATGTCTGGCATCCCCGACTTCCATGGCTGCTGTTACTAAAAATAGAAAAAAAGGGGGGGGGGGGGGGGGGGGGGGGTGAATTTCAAAAACCTTCTTATATGAAACTACAAGGCCAGTTGGAACCAAAGTTGGCAGTAATGGTTTTTAGGAAGTTCTCTTTCAGAAATATGTCCAATGACCCGGACTGTTAACCAAGATGGCCGCCACAGCCGAACTTAGTTTAACATAGGGCCCTATGGGAAAATTCATTGAAAAATATTCTTGCCTTAAACCACTTGACCAATTGGAACCAGACTTGTCAGCAATGGTCCTTAGATGGTCCTCTTAGAGAGGTGTGTCTGATGACCCGGACTGTGAACCAAGATGGCCGCCACAGCTGAACTTAGTTTAACATAGGCCCTATAGGAAAATTCATTGAAAAATTGTGTTGTCTGAAACCACTTGACATATTGGAGCAGGACTTGGCGGCATTGGTCCTTAGGAGGTCCTTTTTCAGAAATGTGTCAAATTTCGTGGACTGTAAACCAAGATGGCCACCACAGCAGAACTTAGTTTAACATAGGACCCTATGGGAAATTCACTCAAAAATCTTCTTGTCTGAAACCACTAAGTCAATTAGAATTAGACTTGGTAGCAATGGGTCCTTAGATGGTCCTCTTTCAGAATTTTTGTGCGACGACCCAGACTGTCAACCAAGATGGCCGCCACAGCAGAACTTAGTTTAACATAGGGCCCTATGGAAAAATTAATTGAAAAATCTTCTTGTCTGAAACCACTTGACATATTGGAGCCAGACTTGGCAGCATTGGTCCTTAGGAGATCCTCTTTCAGAAATATGTCCGATCACGTGGATTGTCAACCAAGATGGCTGCCACACCAAACTTTGTTAAATATTGGACCCTATAGAAAAATTCAGTTAAAAATCTTCTTGTCTGAAACCGCTTAGCCAGTTGGAACAAGACTTAGCAGAAATGGTCCTTAAATGGTTCTCTTTTAGAAATGTATCCGTTGACCTGGACTAAACCAAGATGGCTGCCACAGCTGAAATTAGTTTAACACAGAATCCTATAGAAAAACCAGCCAAATTGACTGCAACACTTAAATTTTTAGGTCTGCTCAAGGTGAAAAGTTAAATCCAGGTGACCGATACAGGCTCTTGAGAGCCTCTAGTTTGTCAACTCCTCTGAAACCACTGAATCAATTTAAACCAAACTGTAGTGGAATAATCTGTGTATGGTCCCCTTTAAAATATGTGTTCGGTTTTCCGCGGCGCCATCCAATATGGCTGCCATGGTTGGACATAGTTTAACATTGTACCCTTATGGGAATTTTAACTTTTTCGTTATCTTCTCTGGGACCACTGGGCCAATTTGAACTAAACTTTGGTGGAATGGTCCTTGGGTGGCCCCTTTCCAAAAATATGTCTGGCATTGCCAAAAATAACTGACATAGCTGCTGTTACTAAAAATAGAAAAAAGTGGGGATTCATTTTAAAAATCTTCTTTTATGAAACTACAAGGCCAATTGGAACCAAACTTGGCAGTAATGGTCCTTAGGAGGTTCTCTTTCAGAATAATTCAGATGACCCAGACTGTTAACCAATATGGCCGCCACAGCCGAACTTAGTTTAACATAGGGCCCTATTTGAAAATTCATTGAAAAATCTTGAAACCACTAAGCCAATTACAAGTAGATTTGGTAGCAATGGTTCTTATATGGTCCTCTTTCAGAAATGTGTCCTAAAAGGATATGTGAGCTTTTGCCATCACTTGTTGTCCGTTGTAAACTTTTTCAAAGATCTTCTCCTCTGAAACCACTCAACCAATTAAAGCCATACTTAGTCTGAGTGATCCTTTGGGTATCTAGATTAAACTTTGTGTTTTATTTTCTTGTCCAGGGAGAAACATGGCCGCCTTGGCTAAAAATAGAACATGGGGGTAAAATGCAGTTTTTGGCTTATATCTCAAAAACCAAAGCTTTTGTTCGACATGTCAAGATCTACCAGCCATGAAATTTTCAGATGAATCGGGCAACCCTTTGTTGGGTTATTACCCCTGAATTGTTAATTTTAAGGAAATTCTGCAGTTTTAGGTTGTTATTTTGAATATTATTATAGATAAAGACAAACTGTAAACAACAAAAATGTTCAGCAAAGTAAGATCTACAAATAAGTCAACATGACCAAAATCATCAATTGACCCCTTATAGGAGTTTTTGCCGTTGAAAGATTATTTACATATAAACAGAAAATAATGGTCTGACATTGTCACAAATGTTTAGGGCGTTACTTGAAATAGAATAAATGGTAGCTTATTAATACAAGTAAAATGGAGCATCAAGGGTCAAGGTCATTGACAAATTCCATAGCAACCGATGAAAAAGTCCCTAGAAACCATAGATATTTGGGTTCAGAACCCTACAATTTACCTGTTCAAGTCAAAATGGAAGGTCAAGAATCAATGCCATTGAAAAAGTCCATAGCAACTGGTGAAAAAGTCCCTAGCAACCATATCTATTTGGGTTCAGGATTCTATATTTTAGCAGCAATGGTCCTTAGGAGGTCCTCTTTCAGAAATATGTCCGATTTTGTGGACTGTGAACCAAGATGGCCGCCACAGCCGAACTTAGTTTAACATAGGACCCTATGAGAAATTCACTCAAAAGTCTTCTTGTCTGAAACTACTAAGCCAATTAGAACTAGACTTGGTAGCAATGGTCCTTAGATTGTCCTCTTTCAGAATTGTGACCGATGATCCAGACTGTGAAGCAAGATGCCGCCATAGCTGAACTTGGTTTAACATAGAGCCCTATGGGAAAATTCATTGAAAAATCTTCTTGTCTGAAACCACTTGACATATTGGAACCAGACTTGACAGCAGTGGTTCTTTGGAGGACGGCTTTCAGAAATATGTCGGATTTCGTGGACTGTGAACCAAGATGGCCGCGACAGCCAAACTTAGTTTAACTCAGGACCCTATGGGAAATTCACTTAAAAATGTTTTCGTCTGAAACTACTGAGCCCATTGGAACTAAAGTTGGCAGGATTGGTCCTTAGATGGTCCTCTTTCAGAATGATGTCAGATCACCTGGATTGTCAACCAAAATTGCCGCCACAGCCGAACTTAGTTAAATATAAGATCCTATGGGAAAGTTCATTTAAAAATCTTCTTGTCTGAAACCAATTAGCCAGTTAGAACAAGACTTTAGCTGTAATGGTCCTTAAATGGTTCTCTTTTTAAAATCTGTCCATTGACCTGGACTGTCAACCAAGATGGCTGCCACAGCTGAACTTAGTTTAACATAGGACCCTATAGAAAAACCAGCCAAATTTACTGCAACACTTAATTTTTTAATCCTGCTCAAGGAAAAAATTAAATCCAGGTGAGCGATACAGGCTCTTGAGAGCCTCTAGTTAAATAACTTAGCCAAGTGGTTATAGTTTGCATGTCCAAACTGTCTATAAAGTTTTAACAATGTCTTATGTTTTTCTTTTGAGCTCAGTTCTTCTATGACATGACGTACATTTTCTTCTGAACATAATTCAGACCCTGTTTCAACAATGATCACACAATAGCCGTGTCTATATAAATTTACTCTCTGTTTTTCGAACCCAACTTCTCGAATTCTCAAACTTATTTTCTGGTCCAAATAACACTAACAGTAATATAACAGCCATGTGAGCTATTGTCATCACTTGGCATCTGGCGGCATCTGTCGTCGTTGTCGTAAACTTTTCTTTAAAGATCTTCTCCTCTCAAACCACTTAGCCAATTGGAACAGAACTTGGCAGCATTGGTCCTTAGTTGGTCCTCTTTCAGAATTATATCCGATGACCCCACCCATCATCCAAGATGGCCGCCAGAGCCGAACTTAGTTTACATAGGACCCTATTGGAAATTTACTAAAAGAATTTCTTGTCTGAAACCACTTTGCCATTTGAAACAAAACTTTGCAATAATGGTCCTTAGGTGGTCCTCTTTCAGAATTCCATCCAATGACCCCGCCTGTCATCCAAATGGCCACCAGAGCCAAACTTAGTATAACATAGGACCCTATAGGAAATTTACTTAAAGATCTTCTTGTCTGAAACAACTTGGCCAATTGGAACAAAACTTGGCAGCAATGGTCCCTAGGATTTTATCCGATGACCGCACCTGTCATCCAAGATGACTGCCAGAGCCAAACTTAGTTTGACATAGGACCCTATAGGAAATTTACTTGTCTGAAAGCACTTGGCCAATTGGAACAAAACTAAGCAGCAATGGTCTTTAGGTGGTCCTCTTACAGACATAGTCCAGGTGAGCGATACAGGCTCCTGGGAGCCTCTAGTTTTAATTGGTATATGTGACAAATAAAACCAGAGGTCAGATCAATAATTGACAAGAAGGTGATTGCTTTTAAATTATAGATAATAGTTATAATCACCTTTATGTTTGTTGGTGATTTAGCCTTATTATTTCCACATTAGGTTGTTGTTTCAACGATCAGATAGACAAAAGGATCTAAATTAAATTTTAAAATAGCTGGTTCAGAATGGGAATATTTTCCGGACTTCGATGGCTCAAACTAATTTTACAGCCCCCTTCGAGTTAGAGAAATTGAGATTCTACTGTATTTAAATTGACTCTACTACAGAATATTTATAAAGTCCAGTACTGTCTAATTGCCGGCCTGATTAATGTGTTTATCTTTTCAGATCCTCAGTGATGAATATTCAAAGTAACGAGACAAGACCATCAGAAAGTATATTGCAAGAAGATTTACATACAAACATAGAAAAGTACAACCCACTGGTAAGAACAAAAAGCTTGAAACAGAAACAGAAATAGAAATGTCAAGGGAGGATTTAACCAGTGCTATATGTCATTTGAGAAAAATATATATAATATAATCCAAAGGTCCTTGTGAGCTATTGCCATCACTTAGTGTTCGTTGTTGTCTACTGTTTGTGTTTGCCAATCTGTAAATGTTTTAGCTCACCTGACACAAAGAGTCAAGTGAGCTTTTCTCATCACTTGGAGTTCGTCATCCGTTAACTTTTACAAAAATCTTCTCCTCTAAAACTACTGGGCCAAATGGAACCAAACTAGTATCCTTAGGGTATTTACTTTAACAAATGTGTCCGATGACGACGCCTGCCAACCAACATGGCCGACATGGCTAAAAATAAAACATAGGGGTAAACTGCAGTTTTTTTCTTATATCTCAAAAACTAAAGCAAATTAGAGCAAAACTGACATGGGGTAATAATGTTTATCAGGTCAAGTTCTACCTGCCATGAAATTTTCAGATGAATCGGTCAAGCCTTTGTTGGGCTATTGCTCCTGAATTATTAATTTTAAGGAAATTTTGCAGCTTTAGGTATTATCTTGAATATTATTATAGATAAAGACAAACTGTAAAGAGCAAAAATGTTCAGCAAAGTAAGGTATACAAGTAAGTCAACATGACCAAAATCATTGATTGACCCCTTATAGGAGTTTTTGCCCTTTAAATACGTCGTTCAGCATAAAGTTTCCTTTAAAGATCTTTTCCTCTGAAACCACTGGGTCAATTGGGTCCAAACCTTGGTGGAATTGTCCTTGGGTAGCCCCTTTCCAAAAGTATGTCTGGCATCCCCAACTTCCAGACAACATGGCTGCTGTTACTAAAAATAGAAAAAAGGGGGGGATGAATTTCAAATATCTTCTACGAAACTACAAGGCAAATTTTCTTTTCCTGGTTGTAACTTTTTTGTCTTTTGACCTAGGCTTATCCCCTTTGATATTTTGGTGTATCACCGTGAAGTGGTATGTCGCATACCATAATGACTTCCATTTGACATTGACCTTTGGCCATAAGGTAAAATGACCAAAATTATAGTATTTTCTTGCTCCTTTGGTATGTTGCTGTATCACCATGAGGGGGTGTGTCGCGTACCATTATGACCTTCATTTGACCTTGACCATTGACCTCAAGGTCAAATTATAGTATTTCCTTGTCCTGGTTTTAACTTTGTCTTTTGACCTAGGCTGATACCATTTGGTATGTAGGTGTATTACCAGGAGGGTGCATCGCGTACCATTATGACCTTCTTTTGACCTTGACCTTTGACCTCAAGG
Source organism: Mytilisepta virgata (assembly GCA_028015205.1). NCBI lineage: Eukaryota > Metazoa > Mollusca > Bivalvia > Mytilida > Mytilidae > Mytilisepta > Mytilisepta virgata. Next base: position 78,687,530 of record CM051521.1, read on the forward strand.
TTAAATTATTTTTATCCTAGAGGTAGACAAGATTGATCTAGAATAAAGTGAAGGGGAGACATATGTTCTGTTTACAAAAACAGTTCCACTTAGTTTGGAATATGGAACTGAAAGTTCGCTCAGTAATTGCCCTGCCAATGTAAATTGTGCCAAAGGTTTCGGAATTTGAAAGTGCCCCTAGGGGCCAGGCTACAAAGGGAGCCTAAGGGTATGTTATTCCTTTGTAATGCAACTCCTCTCAGGTTATTTGGAATACGGAACTGAAAGTTGGCTTAGTAGTTGCCCTGCCAATGGTTTTGGAATTTGAATAGCACCCCTGGGTGCCAGGCTACACAGGCAGCCTAAGAGTATATTATTCCTTTGACGCAAAACTCCTCTTACGTTATTTGGAATATGGAACTGAAAGTTGGGTCAGTGATTGCCCTGCGAATGTAGATTGAGCCAAATGTTTCAGAATTTGATTAGCGTCCCTATATGGCCGTGCTACACAGGTGGCCTAAGGGTACATTATTCCTTTGTCATGCAACTCCTCTCGTGTTATTTGGAATACGGAACTGAAAGTTGGCTTAGTAATTCTATCACTAATATAGAATGTGCTAAAGGTTTCGAAATTTTTTTATAGATATTTTTTTATCATATTAGCTTGAAGACTTATCAGGATCATTTGGATTTCAAAAATACATGTATGTGATTCCAATTTACATTAATTTCCTGATAGACTCAGACTATTTTATTTGTGATTTCTACTTAGGAACCATATATATTTGGAATCACTATAGCAACAGCACTAGTTTGGATTGTATGAATTTCAAAAATATGAGATTCCAATTTCGATAAATTTCGTGAAAGTGTCCAAGACTGTTATTTTTGGAATTTTACTTAGCAACTATAGATTTTTAGCTCACCTGTCCTAAAAGGACATGTGAGCTTTTGCCATCACTTGGCATCTGTCGTCCGTCTGTTGTAAACTTTTTCAAAGATCTTCTCCTCTGAAACCACTGAATCAATTACAGCCATACTTAGTCTGAATGATCCTTAGGGTATCTAGAATAAAGTTTGTGTTTTATTTTTTTGTCTGTCGAGAAATATGGCTGCCATGGCTAAAAATAGAACTTAGGGGGTAAACTGCAGTTTTTGCATGGTGTCAAGTGGTCCTATATTCCTATATTTTTCCTATATTTCCAGGCAATTCCTATATCTCCTATATTTCACTGAAAATTCCTATATTTTCAACCTTTTTCCTATATTTTGAAAAAAGTTTGGAAAAAAAATATAAGAAAAAGTATTAATAATGGCATGAATCACATTATATTAGTGGAATGATTCACATTATATATGTAGGCTGTAGTTGGTTTTAGTACTTATACTTATTGATCATAGTATTAAGCTAACCTTATGCAGCAAAATTATTTGTTGTTTTTATTAACGTAGGATTTTTTCTGTAATTAATTAATATTTTGCATTCCAGTGAATCTCTCACAGAACACAGGTTACTTGACTGCAGAGCATTTGTACTATTTTTACATTATTTTTTTAAATACAGAACTTCTTAATAACATTATTAAATGTTTTCGTATTATTGTTTTGTATTTCAACTGACCGTGACTGAGCATTGCTGATGATTATTTGTTAGATGAAATATCCATGAACTATGCATCCAAATTGTAATCTTAAGATTGTTTCTAAGTAGGCTCAAAATGTAAATGAAATCTTAAATAATAAACTATACACAGATTTATTTTTTCCCTTTTTGTCCCCCGCCGCAACGCGATGCGGGGGATATGGTAATGCCGGGCGTCCGTCTGTTCGTGCTTCCGTCCGTCCGTCCACCTTGTAAGCGCTCTAGCAAATTTATTTCTTGACCGATTTGGATAATATTTATACAGTAGCTTTAACTCAATGATACCTCAAGGGAGTTCGAAGATGAGTCATGTCGAAATATTTTTGTAGGAGTTATGCCCCTTAATAACTTAGAAAATTGACAAAATTTTCATGTAAGCGCTCTAGCAAATTTATTTCTTGACCGATTTGGATAATATTTATACAGTAGCTTTAACTCAATGATACCTCAAGGGAGTTCGAAGATGAGTCATGTCGAAATATTTTTGTGATTTAGTATTATCTTGTTCAAGTTCGAATTTCAGTGCTGTACCATTATTTTGATGTTGGAGTGATTGCCACATGGCGGGGGACATTGGAACGCTGTTCTTGTTTACCTTGAAATTACTAAAAAAAATAGTCAAACAATATTGGTATGAGTGCTCTGCAGTTGAGACTGATGGGAGGTACAATATATTGTAATTGAATTCATTGTTTCAGATTCATTTGAATTATTAAGTTTAAAATGCCAAAATCGAAGACTAAGTTTCAGCAAAAGTGGTTTCATTTACAATTTAGATTGTAACATTTAGTTTAGAACATTTTTTTTATAACAATTGTGTCATTAACTTTTATTTTAAGTAAAAGGGAGGTGAGGTATGGCTGTAGGGGAGGTTGAGGCCATGAATTAAGAGTGAAATTTGGTAGCAATTGTCCTGTATTTACCCTATATTTTCAACTTGAAAAATCCTATTTTCCTATATAGTTTTGGTCCAAAATGGCTTGACACTCCGATTTTGGCTTACTTTGGATTCATTTATTTTCGTGGATAGCGGAAAAAAAGGCATTTCGTGTTATACGTAAATTCATGGATTGCTGGCTTAGAAAAAATTTTAAAAAGTTGTTGAAATACAAATGTACTTAAATTCGTGGCTTGGTACATCAGATATTATGAAAATACTGCGACAAAACATGCCGATCAGACTTTGATATTGTACAGTAACGTACTGATTTTTAGTGCTTATTAAACAAAAGTCTAACAGATATTGACCAAATTCCAATCACTTGTCACAAAATACCTCGGGACATATACATGCATATTTTTAATCTGATTACGATCTTAATTTCTGCTTTATTATCTTTTGACAAAATGCTTTTACTGTAATTTAGGAGAAAGTTTGTATTGTTTAGGATTTTCTTGAATGTTTGAATAAAAAAAAAGAATTGAATTCCGCGACAATTTACACAGTCGAAATATATTTAAAGAAAACTGTTTGAGCGTTTATACGTTACCAGAGACAAAATTACATGAAACACTGCTGAACGGATGCTTTATTACAATTTTGGTGTTTTTTGCATTGCTGTCATCTAAAATTAATTTATTTAAAAATGTGTTTTATATAGGATATACAAAAATGATATACCTACAAAGGTATAATAACATCTTTTAAGTAGATGTTTTTACAAATGATTAATATGAAAAAAATAAAGAATCCATATATAGTTTGATATAATTTGAGCATTTATGTTTTTATTTATTTTCCTATTTTCCAGCCAGAAGTTTTGACACCAGTTGATGCAAAGGTACAGGAAACAAAGATATCTTGTCCAGATGGATCGGTGGTAAATGCGCAGGGTTCTTGTGGTAGGTTGTACTGACTATACACACATGTAATTATATAATTGAATTCATAAGTATATACAATGTACTTTTAATGAGAAATATGCTTGTATTGGACAGGCCTAATTATCTTTAGCATGCATAACAATTGATAATGTTCAATTTTATTAGCTCACCTGGCCAAAGGCCATGTGAGCTATTGCCATCACTTGGCGTCCGTCGTCGTCGTTAACAATTTTTAACCGGATTTTCATAGGAAAATATCGGTTATAAATTTGGTGATGTACAGCGGGCGGGCGGGCGGCTGCCAAACAGTGTCCGTGCAATAACTTATCAACTGTTCAACCAAAGCTTTTCAAATTTTAATATGTTGTTACTGATGACAAAATGGAGGTCAAGTTCGATATTGACGATTTTCACTTTCATCGTTCAAGAGTTACGGTTCTTGAAAGATTGAAAAATGGCTTTTCCAGTGGTGTCCGTGTGATAACTTATGAACTGTTCAACCAAAGCTTTTCAAATTTTAATATGTTGTTACTGATGACAAAATGGAGGTCAAGTTTGATATTGACGATTTTCACTTTCACCCTTCAGGAGTTATGGTTCTTGAAAGATTGAAAAATGGCTTTTCCAGTGGTGTCCGTGTGATAACTTATGAAGTGTTCAACCAAAGCTGTTCAAGTTTTAATATGTTGTTACTGATGACAAAATGGAGGTCAAGTTCGATATTGACGATTTCCACTTCCACCGTTCCGATATTGACGATTTTCACTTTCACCGTTCAGGAGTATATGGTTCTAAAAAATTGAAAAAAGGCAGTTCAAGTCGTCGTTTCCATGCAAAGGTCATTTGTTGTTGTCAAGTTATTACTTTTCTTGTGGCATATTCGTGGCCCTTCATACAGCAGAAAATGAGATATTCAGCAGTTCCATCCGATGACTTAAGAAGTATTCTTTGGATTCATATAAAATAAGGTTATAATCTCATTGGCGTATTTCTTTCATTATTGACTTCATGATTTCTGCCTACCAACCCCTGCTTAACAAATGTGTGTGTACTTATATACTCTCAAAAATTCCAAGATTTGTCACTTACTATAAATAGGAGGTCAAGATTGATTTTTGTCTTTCCATTTTTGAACCCTAAAAAACCCTACAAAAATTCATTTATATTTCTTTACTTCATCTTGTTTGGGAATCCAGATTTGCAAACATTTCCATGCAGGAAAATCCGGTTTGCTGTCATTCGACAGCCTCTTGTTCAAAACTCTTCTCTTCTGAAACTACTTGACCAATTGAAACCACACTTGGTATGAATGTTTTTTGGGGTATCCTGCATAGAACTGATGTGGGGATTTTTGATCCGTCGAAAAACATGGCCGCTGTTACTAAAAATAGAACATAGGGGTCAGACAACAGTTTTTCGCAAACATCTCAAAAATCATTAGGTTACGGCAAATTCTGGCAGGTTGAAAGTGTTTAGCATGATGTGAGCTACCGGTGTGCAGATTTTCATGAAAATCTGTCAACTGATGTTAGAGTTATTGCCCTTGTTTGACATTTTTGGCTTTTTTTTATGTTATTATTTCAAAAATCTTCTCTGAAACTACTACTCCAAATCAAATGAAACCTTGTTAAGATTGTTCCTTAGGGTATCCTACAAAAAGTTAATGCTTGGATTTTTGATTGGTCGAAAAACATGTCCGCCCTTACTAAAAATAGAACATAGGGGTCAAAATGCTGTTTTTTGCTATTTTTTCCTGAATTATAGAAAGAAAATGAAGATGAAAGCTACTTTCAAGGTAAACATGGTATCCCGAGTTAAATGGTGATGATGAAAGTTTGTTTTGGATGGCCATTTTTAAAATGGCTGCCATTTTCCCGCCATTTTTTACACTTGCTCAGATTTCAACAATATTTGGTTTTTAAAGTAAACATGGTATCCTTAGTGAATGGTGATGATGAGATTTTTTGTATGGAGCATCTATGGAAGGTCCTTTAGGAAATTTGCATAAATCTTCCCGGTCCGTGAAACAAAATGGCCATCATGAGCATTTACATGTTCTGATTGGTCGAAATTTAAAAGTTCTTCTCCTCTGAAACCGTAAAGCCAAATGAACTGATTTTTGGTATGGATGATCTATATATGGAAGGTCCTTTACAGAGTTTGCATAACAAAATGGCCGCCATGAGCATTTACATGTTCTGACTGGTTGAAATGTAAAACTTCTTCTCCTTACAAACCGTTAAACCAAATGAACTGATTTTTGATATAGAACATCTATGGAAGGTCCTTTACAAAATTTGCATAAATCAGCCAGTGGTCCGTGAAACAAAATGGCTGCCATGAGCATTTACATGTTCTGATTGGTCAAAATTTTAAACTTCTTCTCCTCTGAAACCTTAAAGCCAAATGAACTGATTTTTGGTATGGAGCATCTATGGAAGGTCCTTTAGGAAGTTTGCATAAATCTTCCTGGTCCGTGAAACAAAATGGCCGTCATGAGAATTTACATGTTCTGATTGGTCGAAATTTAAAAGTTCTTCTCCTTTGAAACCGTAAAGCCAAATGAACTGATTTTTGGTATGGAGCATTTATGAAAGGTACTTTACAAACTTTGCATAAATCTTTCTAGTCCATGAAACAAAATTGCCACCAGAAACCTTTATATGTTCTGATCGGTCAAAATTTAAAACTTCTCCTCTGAAACCGTTTGGCCAATGAACTTATACTTGGTATGAAGCATTTATAGAAGATCATTTACAAAGTTTCCAGAAATCAATCTAGTCTGTCAAATCAAAAGTTTGTGACTGCCAGGTGAGCGATACAGACTCAGCCCACTGAGCTTCTTGTCATTATTATATTTTATAAAAAAAAATCCAAGTATGTGGTTTGCTGTTTTATTATTTCCTTAGTTTGTTTAATTCTAGTTAATTACATACAGTATATAGCTTAAAAATCTGCTCTGAACTAATTTCCAATCTTTTTCATAGCAATATTAGTTTGGAGCATATTTTTCAACCATAATTGTATATATACTCTTCCGGAGGACCTGAGTCTACCCCCGGTTTTTTGGTGGGGTCCATGTTGTTCATACCTTTTTAGTTTTTAATTGTAGTGCATGCATTGTTTTGGTCTTGTCTTCGTTGTTCTCCGGAGTTTGTCAGTTGTTACGATTTTTCTCTCCTTCAAATATTCCTTTGGTATTTCTTGACATTACATATATCTGAATGGGGTTATACACACACATCAAATGGGAACTATTTCATTGAATCGCATTTGCCAGAATTTGAAATTACTTCACAAAGTGTAAAAACTGACAATAACTAGGTTATTGGCATGTTGGACATTAAACTACTCGTTTCATCATTATCCTAGGGGAAACTTATTCAGCAAACATTCAAGTTCTGCCTGATCGATTATAAAAAGGTTCACCTGTTCACTGTAAACTGTCCACCAAACTATTATTCCAACATAATCATTAACATCATCATTAATTTAGATTATTAATTTGGCTACACATTGACAACAAATGTATGACCCTTTGTACACAAAACATATTGTGATGTCTTCAGTTTCTGCTGATTGTACATAGTAGAAAACAATGCTTTTCATATGTTGGCCTGGTTGTTCAATTCGTTTAATCAAGGGTTAAATTAAACAACAGGTTAAAACATAGTGAATTTCAATATAATTTAACCCTTGGTTTAAATTTAATATTAGGTGAAATAAGTTGAGAAACTTGGCCCTGGTCAACAACAGGTGGAGATTTTGATTAGGAATTATTTCATCATTTGCAAAAGGGAAAAAGGAAATTTATCAAATTATTCTGACTACCGATAACATAGATAATTTATATTTTTGACATCAAGTACACTTTTTTCTTACAGAACCCTGTAGAGCAGGAACCAAGCATAATTCAGGCTCTTCACAGTGTAATGACTGTCCAATGAACACATACCAAGACCAAACAGGACAGATGAGTTGTAAATCATGTCCTGGACCTGTCAAAATATACACAGTGGCTGAAAGATCTACTAGTTCTTCACAGTGTGTTTGTAAGTATCTGTCACATATTGTTTGTATTATGAAAGTAATTTATCTTTCTCATTGTCCTGAGACCTGAAATGAGAACATTGGAGTTGGAATCGTTGCACATCTTCCAGAAGGCTTTTGACCAGAATTTTATAAAAATAACATGCACCTTGAAATATATGCCATTTTTAGCTCACCTGACCCAAAGGGTCATGTGAGCTATTCTCATCACTTGGCGTCCGTCGTTTGTTAACTTTTACAAAAATCTTCTCCTCTGAAACTACTAGGCCAAATGGAACCAAACTTGGTCACAAGCATCATTAGGGTATCTCGTTTAAAAAATGTGTCCGATGACCCTGCCTGCCAACCAAAATGGCTGACATGGCTAAAAATAGAACATAGGGGTAAACTGCAGTTTTTGTCTTATATCTCAAAAACTAAAGCAATTAGAGCAAAAGTGACGGGGTAAAAATGTTCATCAGGTCAAGATCTACCTGCCATGAAATTTTCAGACGAATCGGTCAACCGTTTGTGGGGTTATTTCCCCTGAATTGTTAATTTTAAGGAAATTTTGCAGTTTTAGGTTATTATCTTAAATATTATTATAGATAAAGACAAATTGTAAACAGAAGAAATGTTCAACAAAGTAAGATCTACAAATAAGTCAACATGACCAAAATCCTTGATTGACCCCTTATAGGAGTTTTTGCCCTTTAAAGACAACATCCAGCTTAAACTTTCCTTTAAAGATCTTTTCCTCTCAAACCATTGGGCCAATTAAAACCAAACTTTGGTGGAATGGTCCTTGGGTGGCCCCCTTCCAAATTTATGTCCGGCATCCCCGACTTCCAACCGACATGGCTGCTGTTACTAAAAATAGAAAAAAAGGGGGGGGGGGGGGGGGTGTTGAATTTCAAATATCTCAAATCTTCTTATATGAAACTACAAGGCCAGTTGGAACCAAGTTGGCAGTAATGGTTCTTAGAAGGTTCTCTTTCAGAAATATGTCCAATGACCCAGATTGTTAACCAATTTGGCCACCACAGCCAAACTTAGTTTAACATAGGGCCCCTATGGGAAAATTATTGAAAAATCTTCTCGTCTTAAACTATTTGACCAATTGGAACCAGACTTGGCAGCAATGGTCCTCTTACAGAGGTGTGTCCGATGACCCGAACTGTCAACCAAGATGGCCGCCACACCCGAACTTTGTATAGCATAGGGCCCTATGGAAAAATTCATTGAAAAATCTTCTTGTCTGAAACCACTTGACATATTGGAGCCAGACTTGGCAGCATTGGTCCTTAGGAGGTCCTCTTTCAGAAATGTGTCCGATCACCATGATTTTCAACTAAGATGGCTGCCACACCAAAGTTAGTTAAATATTGGTCCCTATAGGAAAAGTCATTTAAAAATCTTGTATCCGTTGACCTGGACTGTCAACCAAGATGACTGCCACAGTTGAAATTAGTTTAACATAGAATCATATAGAAAAACCAGCCAAATTGACTGCAACACTTAAATTTTTAGGTCTGCTCAAGGTGAAAAGTTAAATCCAGGTGAGCGATACAGGCTCTTGAGAGCCTCTAGTTTGATTGTATATTTTTTTTACTTAAGACTTTTCAACCAATTCTGTTGAAAATGTGTTTGTGTAGGCAAAGTCAAGCCTGGCTGACACTGACAACAAAAAATCAGCAAATGTTTTGACATATAAAAAAAAAGAAGAACAAGTTTACAAAACAATAGATAAAAGGGTTATGGTTGTTTTTTATGTCTTCCTCTGTTGATTTTGTTTTTTTTTAATTTATTTTCTTTGTGCCATTTAATTGATTATTTGAAATTGATGTTTAAGTAAGGATAATTATCTGATTTATTCATCTAAGTAACTAATTCTTAAAGTTGGATTTAGAAATTAAGGAAACAAACATATAAAAAATTAGTTTTTTTCACTTTACTTTGTAAAATGTTTTCTTTGTAATTTTGATAAAATAAAGAGGAAGAAAAAACAGTTAAAGATATATTTGTTGAAAAAGAGTACATAACATTTCTAATCAAATCAATAGTTCAAGATATACTTTTGTTGAAAAAGAATACATTTGTTTTTATAATTAAAGATAGTAATGGTACTCATTTTATATATGATATTTGAAGGATTTAAAAAGAAATTCTTTAAAACATTATATTTGTTTGAAACATTCTAGGCCAAATTTCCTATATTCACATCTGTTAAAATCACTTTATATGTAAATATGATCTGTATACACACATGTATATTTAGGTGCATGACATAAACCATTTATAAATTTCACATGCAAACCACATTTCTTGCAACTACAGTGTACCACAAACAATACAAGAACCATAATATAGTACTGTTACTAATTTGCTAATTCTGTATTGGCATTTATACAGGGCCAATGCCCTGTATAAAAATTAATACAGGGCATCAGCCCTGTACAAATGCTGTATAAACTTGTATAAACTTCTGGTTTCTGATCTCTATAGAAAAATAGATATATGTTTTGTTACCATTGGAAAAAATAACCTGAACAACAATATACATTTATTTGCCGTATAATTATGACCAGAATAATTTTTTTTTTTAATTAACTAATTTCAGGTCATTGTTTAATAAAGGTGTCATATAAAAGCCTGTATTATGTCCTCGTGCAGTTGTGTTGGGCCACGATTAACTGCATAAGTTGTCGGCTGTGCCTTGGACCGATACAGCTGACCTCAACCCAATACAACTGATTCGGACATAATACAGTCTTTATATGAAAATATAAATTTAATAACACTGTAATCTAAACAGTCTATACTGAGCTGGTCCATATGGAATTCCATATTGCCCTGTTTCCATATTGACTTTAAAATCTAAATTAAATAATTAATTGGATAAATTTTCATATAAATACCGGCATTTATAAAGACCAGGGCAATGTAAAAATATCTGTCGTGCCAAATTTGCCATATGAAGGCTTTTTTTGTCATATTATTTAATAAAAGAACTTTCAACATGTTTGTGATTGCATGAATTTTTTGTCATATTATTTAATAAAAGAACTTATAACATGTTTGTGATTGCATGAAAAACTGAGTTGCCATACTAAAATTCTTAAAAAACAGAATCATTATCTTGTAATTCCAATTTCAAGAAATTGTAGGAGACTTGACCTAAATTAATAGATAAAATGATAGGAACTTTGTTGATGGTGTCATCATGATTCTCATTGTATGGTAACATCAACTAATAGACTTTTCATACAATGTTCCACTAATAATTTTCACATTGTCAAATGAAGAAGAAGACAAAATGTGGATCTATTGTTGAAACAGAAATTTTATAATATAAAACAATAAAATAACACAGTTTTACAAATTGCAAAAAGAAGCAAATATTCCACTTTTTCTTGAAGCCAAACTTATTACATGTATATTGTCATCATTAGATTTTTATTTAAACAATTCTGAATTTGTTTAAATCAGAAATATATGTATTCTTAAAATAATAAATAGTTTTAATATTACTTTATATAACAGCAATATGTGTGAAGACACCTAACTACTGTAATTTTGGAACTTGTTTTGCGGATGGTATATCTCCATATTGTTCTTGCAATGATGGATTTACGGGATCTACATGTAACTCCAGAGGTTTGTTTACATTATATTATTACTATATTCTAAAGTAAATATTATACTAGAACAGAAGAAAACCTCAAATTCTGCCATTCACTCATGAATGAAATATATTCAGGATTTCCATTGAATATCTTCTTCATATTCATCTTAACTTGCTTTAAGTATTGTTTCAGAATTTTATTTAATCTTTTCAAAATAAAAAGTCGACATGTATTCTAAAATTTCTAAAAAAAATTGCCTTCAACTTTCCTTAATGTAGTGTGGATTAATTTATTTTCTTGGACAGAGAAAAAAAGGCATTTCTTGGGATACGTAAATTCGTGGCTTGCTGTCTTAGAAAAAATTTAACAGTTGTTGAAATACTTAAATTCATGGTTTGGCACATAAGATATCATAAGAATACTGTGACAAAAAGTACAGATCAGACTTTGATATTGTAAAGTACTGATTTCATGCACTTATAAAACACAAGTCTAACTAACAGATTAAATGTTTGCAACTTCAAAATGTTTAATCATCTTTTGATTGCATGATTAAGGGTAAGATCAAAAGTTTAATGTAGGATAAAAAACTTAATTCACATAGTTTATAGTTTTTTCACTGACCCCCCCACCCGCCGTCTTAACTTAATTTGGGAAAATTGATTGACCAATATGGGCGTATGCTTTGAGAGTATACTTTTTGTATCATGGATCCTGTTTTTCCTCAACAATGGGTGTTAGTTCTGTATATTGACTTGGACATCACTTCAATCCGTATTTTTAAATCCGAAAATCGATGTCGGATAACAAAACTTGCAGTGATTTTTACCCCCCCCCCCCCCCCCCCATTATATTTGAATTAAGTTTTTTATCCTACATCGAACATTTGATCTCGTCCCTAATATGTAACAAGATTAATAAAATCTGTAATTATTTACTTGTTAGGTAAATCAGGTGTGAATCATATTGGCAAAATTGCAATCACTTGTCACCACATACCTCGGGGGCATATACATACCTATCTTTAATCCGATTAAATAATGTCTGCCTTATTATCTTTTTTACAATATGTTTTTACGTTAATTTATATGAAAGTCTGTATTGTTTACTTAGAATTAATATTTTTGTTGAATGTTTGATTAATGCTTCAACAAAAAAGTAAAACCGGAAGTGAATACTGCGACAATTTACACAGTCAAACTATTTTTAAAGAAAAGTGTTTAAACGTGTATATGTTACCAAAGACAAATTGTACACTCAATGTAATAATGTTGTTTAATTCATTTTTATGACATTTATATAGCTAATTAAATCCAAGAGATCATTTACAATTACAGGCTAATTGGGGCCTCAAGTTCCTTTCTTTGATTTAATTGTATAATATGGTATTAGTTAAATTCTATTCTATTATGAACCAGTTTTTAGAGGACTCCTTTTGCCCTTTTCAGGATCTGAAAATGTAGTGAATCACAAGTACAGGCCAAAACCACCTTCAGAAATTCTGTTATTAAAAATCAAAGAAAAAACCATATATACATACAAAAAGTATATTTTCTGCAATAATGTTATAAAAATTGCTTTATTTATGTAAAAGTCCAGTTATGTCCAGTGAAGAGTTGGTGGGTGCTCCAAAATTTGAAGGAAATTGCTGTATGTGGTGAGATTGACATTTCATTTCTTGTTTTCATTGCAGAAGAGAAAACATCATCTACTCCGGCAATCATTGGTGGTGCTGTAGGGGGAGGAGTCGCTCTGTTGATTTTTATAGTGATAACAGTTATTGTGTGTAGCAGGATGACCAGGTATAGATATAAATGAGATGTGTTTTAGATGTATTATTCCTTAATTTTACAATTTTTAAATTCTAGTTCATTACTTTTTTTCTAAAAATGTTTCTTGTTGATGGTAGAAAATATCATAATAATCTCTGGCTGATTTTATGCCTTTTTAGCTCACCCATCTTTGATTGTAAGGTCATTGGGTGGTCCCTTTCAAAACAGTGTCCAGGGTGCAAACCTTTCACCAACATGGCTGCTTTTACTGAAAATAGAAGAATCAGCAAAAAATATTCATAAATCTTGTTTAAAACTATTTTGACAGTTGATACCAAACTTTTATGGAATGCTTCTTACATTATCACCTTTCAGAATTGAGTCTAAGAATAGAAAAATCAGTAAAAATACATAAAATCTCCTCTTTTTAGCTCACCTGGCCTAAAAGGCCATGTGAGCTATTCTCATCACTTTGCGTCCGTCGTCGGCATCGTCGTCGTCGTCGTCGTAAACTTTTCACATTTTTATCAACTCCTCTGAAACCACTGAACCAATTTAAACCAAACTTAAGTGGAATGGTCCTTGGATGGTCCCCTTCAAAAATTATGTTTGGTTTTCCGGGGCGCCGTCCAATATGGCTGCCATGGTTGGACATAGTTTAACCTTGGACCCTATGGGAATTTTAACATTTTCGTTATCTTTTCTGAGACCATTAGGCCAATTTGAACCAAACTTTGGTTGAATGGTCCTCGGGTGGCCCCTTTTAAAATTTATGTTCGGTTTCCCCAAACGCCATCCAACATGGCCGCCATGGCTGGACTTAATTTAACATTGACCCTATGGAAATTTTACTTTTTCGTCAACTCCTCTGAAACCACTGAACCAAATTAAACCAAACTTAAGTGGAATGGTCCTTGGATGGTCCCTTTTAAAATTGTGTTTGGTTTTCCGGGGCACCATCCAATATGGCTGCCATGGTTGGACATAGTTTAACCTTGGACCCTATGGGAATTTTAATTTTTCGTCAAATCCCCTGAAACCACGGAGCCAATTTGAACCAAACTTTGGTGTAATGGTCCTTGGGTGGCCCTTTCCAAACTTATGTCTGGCATCCCCGACTTCCAACCGACATGGCTGCTGTTACTGAAAATAGATAAAGGGGGGGCTGAATTTCCAAAATCTTCTTCTATGAAACTACAAGGCCACTTGCAACCAAACTTGGCAGTAGTAGTCCTTAGGAGGTTCTCTTTTAGAAGGATGTCCGATGACCTGGACTGTCAACCGAGATGGCTGCTACAACCGAACATAAGGCCCCATGGGAAAATTCATTGAAAAATCTTCTTGTCTGGAACCACTTGACCAATTGGAACCAGATTTTGCAGCAATGGTCTTTAGGACGTCCTATTTCAGAATTGTCTGATTTCTTGGACTGTGAACCAAGATGGCCGACAGAGCCAAACTTAGTTTAACATAGGACCCTATGGGAAATTCACTCAAAAATCTTCTGGTCTGAAACCACTCAGCCAATTAGAACTAGACCTGGTAGCAATAGTCCTTAGATGGTTCTCTTTTAGAAATGTGTCCATTGACCTAGACTGTCAACCATCTTGGCTGCCACAGCCGAACTTAATTGAACATAGAACCCTATAGAAAAACCAGCCAAATCTTTAGTCCTGCTCAAGATGAAAAGTTCAATGCAGGTGAGCGATACAGGCTCTTTAGAGCCTCTAGTTTGCATTTGAAACCAAATTTTGATTGAATGGTACATAAATCTGGAACACACATCGAGAGGTGGTAAAAAATCTGTAATCTGATCTTCTTTTCTGAAACTACATGGGCAATTGAGAACAAACTCAGATAGATTGGTCTTCACATTGTCCTATTTTAAAATGTGTTTTCAGTGGTCTCAACCTCTAACTGATACAACAGCCATTTTTTAATGCGTCCCCAAAGGCAGAAGCAGGTGTAAGAGTCGTGTCACTCTCCCATAATCCCAGCGCTTCTGAAATTATGCAAACACACACTTATTTTGAACACATTGAAGATATGCATCTCCACCTTTGGCATTGATTTGAGAAAAAATTGTTAAATTTATCATTTCTTGAACTAAGTTATATTTATCCGCATTTGAAATGAGGGGTACATCCTGTGTGTAATCTGAAACTCTAACACCATAAACCTGCCCTTCTGATACATCAGGGGTCACCAAACTGGGCGATTAAGTCGCCTAATGCTCGCCAATGTCGCCTTGTCATCGGCTCCAGAGCGACAAATGAGTCTTGGAGATCAAAGGGGAAGGGGAAAGAAACGACAAAAAGTAAGCTAGAAAATGGCGGCAATCGGAATTCTCGTGATTTTTCATTGGTCACGGTGTTTTTTACCGACCGGTAACAATATGTAGACCTTGTTTAAAAATAAATTTAGCGGATTTTGACATATCTATGCACAAATGGAAATTTTGTCAATACATGTATTGATTATAAAGGTGTTCAAGCAAGGTGAATGGGAGGATTTTAAGAGTATTTTTGAGAAAAAATAATAGTAAAGATTATAGATAAATAAATATTAAAAAATAAATTGGCAATAATAAATAAGTTGTGTCAAAAGTTACAAATATTTTTGCTCATATCTGTAACAGAAATTTTCTTCCAAGTTCGGAGCACCACTGCATAATTTCATTTTTTTAATTTTTTTTTTTTATTTCAAATTATATTCGTCAGTATTTTAAGGCAGCACATGATTTTAATTGAACTTTAACAATAGAACAATAGGCCTACCATGGTCAAAATCATGCAGCAATGTACGTTAAAAAAGTGGTGATGAGTCCTGGAACTGGGACTCATCATAAAAAATTCTTAGTGAGAACCCTGTTTAGTCATATATTTATTGTCTGTTATGCTGGATTCAAATATTAAATAAATAAAATATGAAAATCACATCAATCTCAGATTATGACTAAAATGGAAGGATATGGAGTAAATATAGATAAAATCTCAAACAATACAGGATAAAACACAATAAAGGAATGTATAGTATACACTATAAGACACAAAATAACAGCTATTTACTCGACAGGCGACGAATTGGGAGAAAAAACACAGTCTCCTTGGTAGACATGGAAGTCTCCCTGTTGCTACCCTGAGGGAGACTCTGAGTCTCCCTGTTATTTTCAAGTGTGGTGAGCCCTGATACATGTGATATATTTCACACTTATTTTGAACATATTCAATATGTGCATCTCCCCTTTTGGAGTGATTTGAGAGAAAAAATGTCAAATTGATCATTTGTTAAACTTTGTCATATTTAGGCACATTAGGTTTAAAGGGTACGTAGTTTGTGTAATCTGAAACTCCGACCCCATAAACATGGAACTTCTTAAATATTGAACACATATTGGAGTGATTTGAGAAAAAATTGTTAAATTTATCATCTGTTGAACTTAGTCATTTTTAGGCACATCATGTTTGAATGACTCTGAGACTGTTTAACAGAAAACTTTCAAACTTCAAAATATTGTTTGCTGTCAAATATAGTTGATCATATTATATCACCATTTTGATTTGACAGTTTTTATGGGAGTTATGGGACTTTAACCATTTTTTGGGGTATTGCATATTGACAATATTGACATGTTGTAAACACAAACCTCTGAGACTGTTTGGCAGAAAACTTTTAAACATGCCCTTGTCTATACATATTGGTGGGGGACATTCTACTGCATAGCAATCTCTTGTTGATAAATCTTACAATGGTAGATAACTTTAAGTCTTATGGAAACTGAAAACCGACTGGATGCTAAAATTCTCTTATTTGCATGCAACGAAGAGCAAAAAATGACATAAAGATCTGTAAAACTATTGGAGTATTTATTATTCAACTTTGATGGATCCTAAGCCATGCAAGTGGGAAAGCATCATGGAAATGTCTGGCCATTTTTGTATTTTTTAGGACTGGTTCAGATGATCTTAGTGACAGTAGGAAATTTGACCGAATGTATGACACGGAGAGTGATGCACCATACAGAAACCCAATCTATGATAATAGACCTTTCCCTCGACCACTACCTGTCACCTACAAGAGTGACTGGCATAAAGACGATGGTTATTATAATCATGATCCATACCAAGTGTATATAGCACAATCACGCTTACAGGAATATGAACTAGATGAGGATCACTCTCCTAGGGGAAACAGGCAGTATCCACAGCATGAGTGGATGACAACAGAAAACTGAATTTATATGTATATTAATATAATCATTATCATGGCATATATTTTTTTTTTAAAGTTTCAGTTAGGGAATGTTTTTAAGGTTGAATAAAAATGCCAAACTGTTTACTCTGCAGACTAATTATTTTCTCTCATATTCTTTTTTTTTACCATGTTTACTTAATCTTTTATTTTAAAAAAGGAGTACATTTACCTATATTTGTTTTTTTCAAAAATGACATATTGGGAAACATTGAATCTGCAAGAACAACATGAAAAATCATTGATGTTTATCTTACAGAATTTGTAAACAACTGGTAAACGGCATTCAAATAGTAATAAACAAATGACCCAGCAGATTACTCTGACTTGATCTTAAGTAACATGTTAAAAAAAAAATTAAATTAAATTTTCTACAGAAGCATTTTACTTTTTGGCAAGTCTCAATAACTCACAGTAAAAAAATAGATATTGAAGATTACTGGTAGTACATTTAAGGTATGATGGGCAACATGTGTTTCAGATTTATATAATATAAGAAATAACTCCATTCCCATTGTATATGGTGTACCCACAAGAAATAGATTTTTCCTAATGTTAAGGAAGACTGGACGTTCTACATAGAATTTTGTATTATTTATGGTAAAGTTCAATGTTTAGATGCATTTATCAGGCTGACCTCATTTTATTTGTAAACAAATTAAATTCATATTGTCAGCATTTTAAAAGTACATTTCTGATTCAGTTTTTATGAAGTCAGCTCCACATTATGGAATTTATTTCAAACAGTTGACAGGTTAAGAAATAATTCATCAGAGCATGAAGTTATAAGTCGATACAGTGAATTTTACAAAATGTTGTTCATAACATCCAACATGACAAACAACTGCATGAGAAGAATTCTTGTTTTAACAAGATTCAGATTAGACATTAACTAGATAGTCTTGTTTCAATGTACATATATATCATAATATTGTTAATAAGGAGGCAATTATTAATATGTGGAGGTAAACTACTAACAACCATTTAGGCTATAATTAGAGCTCTATTTATGTCCATATGTGATCCATTGAACAAAAGGATCTTCCAGTATTGAATGCTACTTACCAATTAGGCATGTTAAAAGTATCAATCATCTTTTGGCAGCAAGCACATAAAAATGGTTGTCAAATAATATTTAGAAAGTGGAAATGTCTATTATGACCACTTGATGCATATTTCATTTGTTCTCAGTAGCAAGGCTTAAATGGAGCAATTTTAGAGATGAAAAAAAAATTAAGTATGAGAATTGAAGAGAAGTGAACATTAAATTTTCTAAAGGACACCAATATTCAGCCATAAGACAAAGACCAAAAATATAAGGACCCATGTATCACCAGTTAAAAACAAGGTGTATGAAGGATGTCAAATGTATTTCACTAAATCAGATGACCAAAATTTTCAAAATAATATAGCAAAATTGGTGATAAAATTTCACACAAAAATTAATAACTGAGTTGTTGATTGTTCAGTTTTATTGACATTTTATCATTGGCACACAAGTAAATGATGCCTAAGTTACAACAGAAAAATTCCTAGCATTCTAGTGGAAGTATTGACCTCATTGGGTGTTTTATTGATAATTGCCTTCTGTCAAGTTGTAATGTTTATATGGTACTGTTTGTATGGGTGTGAAAATTATAGTGTGTAAACATTCGTGATCATGTAATGAAATATACCAATATAGATATATATTAAATATAATATAGTGTATAAGATTTATGACGTAATATAGAGAGAAAGGTTTATTTCCTTCAAGCAGCTCAAAGAGAAGACTTGTATGCAGTAAAATTGTAGCATTCATTTTATGTATATTTTGATGTCACAGCACAATTATTTTTGAAGATCTGTATGCAGTAGAATTTAGGTAAAAAACTTGTTGCACTTGCACAGTAGGATACTTTAGGTATGAAATAACACTGCAAAATATTTGAATAAAATTATGACATTTTAAGCTGAAGTACAAAGGAAAAATTTCTACGTATGTATGCATACCGGTATGTGTTTTTTATGCTTTTATAAATTTCTGAAGAACTTTTAATAACCAGTCTAAAATGTGTCGCTAACATCTGAAAATCATGTATGTAATACTGTTCTATTTCATTGTTTTGTTGACTTTTAAATGCAGACTGAACATTTTATTAGTATTCTACATGTGTTCTGACAGCAAAGATCTAAAAAAAAAAATATTCATTCAACATGAGAGTTTAATTTTGATAGGATTCTGGTTTGGGTTTGAATAAGACAGGTTTGGTAGAATATATGGCCTTTTTATCATCAACAGATCTTTGTATCCACACTGATGGTAGATGGATGATGATAACAAGGCTGACTCTCCCTGTTTAGACTAATCATCTTCAATCATGGTCTTTGCTGCTAAAATGATTGTGGAAGTTGTAAATATTTTGGCTAACAAATTGATGCATATTTGTTTTACTATCACATAAAATATATTAACATAATTATACATTCCTCAAAATACACTGCTTTGTTAAATGACAAAAGGTCAGGCGACCAAATTTAAGAATGACTAATATAAAATAAAAATAAAAGATCAAATTGAAAAAAGCCCAAGCATGAAAAAGATGTGATCATGAAGAGTTTGAGATATCATCAATAATTTGCCAAGTTAAACATGTTTGTCATAATTATGTTTCTCTTACAAGTAGTAAACAACCGACACATTTGTTTGCCTTTGTACTTCCAGTACACTGATGTAGCAATTTTCTCTGTGTACATGAATTTGGGCTGAGTATTGGTATGGGTTTTATTGATATAATATTCCTTGTTTTAGCCAACAATATGTGAATTTTATGATTTTTTCACTTAACTTCAAATAATTGTCATTATAAACTTTAGTCATCATTTACCAGTGTTATATAAGTATTTGCAAGCTTTTACACAATGTATCTAATGTGTTCTGTAATAACAGCAGTATATATTATATATCATTCATATATTTTTTTAAATAAAATTTATAAAATAGACTATTGTGTGTTTTGCATACGTCTGCAACTGATTTCTTGATCAAAAACTCCAGACTTCATGACTATTCTGTAAGTTTGAAATAAACAAGTAGGTATGTCTTAATAGTCAACAAGGATTAAACTTTAGGAAACGCAACTTGCACATAATCTGCAACATCACATTTATTTGTGGTGACGTCATATACGCCCTACGATGCAAAAATCGATGAAATTCACACGAAAATTGGAAAAATATCTGTATCAAATTATTTGGGACATTTCAGCAGTGGAAACAAAAGGTAGTGTAATATTTTTTACTTTAATTTTATAAGAGCATCTGAGATATTCCAAAAAAAAAACACTTGCAGTTTGTAAAAAGACAGAGGAGGTTAGTCTGATCTTCAGTAATCTAGAAACTGTGGTTTATATGACTTTATATTGGACAATTCAAATTGTCTTATCAGTTGGCTGTGAGATGTAGTTAGTGAAGTCTGAATTGAAACAATTCGTCTTAACTATTGTATCTTTCACATGTTCCATTGAAAAATATTTTGAAAGTATAATTTTCTTTGTAAAAGGGACATAACTGTGCTCGATTTTTTTTTTTAACTGGGTGTTGCACCAAATATGCACAAAGTGAATGAAATGTATGAAACAAATATATATCTAAAGAAGAACATTGTCCCTTGCATGTAGTGAAAATTAATAATTCAGCTATAGATTTAGTAAGGAACATCTACCCCATAAAAAGAGCTTTTCAGAGAAAAACTTAATCTCACATTTTATCTACACATCAATCTATGAACCAAGGTTGAGGTTTAGTTCAGCTGTTGATTGGCAAATTAAATCCAGGTGAGCAATACAGGCTTCTGGGAGCCACTAGTTAAATATAGAATACATACACATAGATCAGATATTTGAATTTTGGCTGGGTTGCACATCGTGCAAATATAGCTTATGTTATGGTGAATGTCGGACAAGCAGAGAAAATATTTGTGTATTCAACTCCTACTACAAATTTTAACCCAGATTTTTGAAAATTTACAGAATGTTGAAGTTTGGCATAACAGAGCAAAAACCCAAATGGGTTATTAATGCTAACAAGACAATACGAACAATTCATACAACTTATGTATATTTGAAAAGTTATAGATATTGGATTGACCAATGTGGACCTCATTTTCGAATCTCTATCAATTGCTTTATGGACATTTTGAAGACTTACGTGAAGGAGTATGGTCTTGTTTGAGGATTTTTTTCTAGAATTTTCATGACTTGCATGTCAAATTGGGTTTGTAACTAGTCATCATAATCCTATCAGGGGTATGGGTTGGATAATGTAATACTTTTATACAAATTAGATGCAAACTGGCATATTGAGTCTTTGGCCCATTTTAGACGGACAACAAGGGATTTCAAGTAAAAAATTAATCCATCTTATCCTTTCTTTCATATCAATATCTATTTCATGTACTATGATTCAATAAAAAAATAAATTTAAATCTTGTGGCTTAGTTTCAAGTCAGAACCTAAATTGACTTCTTGCTTTTTCTAATTGTGAATTTTCATACTCCTTATGGTGATCTCTGTTCATAGAAATGTAAAAACAAATTGTGGAGTGAAATTAATGATATTATAATCCTCAAAACATAATCCAAACACTACAAACAAAATTCATTGCAGAGCATTCAACTCATGTTGGCAATTCAACCAAAACCACAAAATTTCATAAATTAAAAAAAAAAATTCCAGAGTACATGCACATCAAAAAGAAACCTGCAATGCTTGTGCATTTACAATTAATTGTTATATACATGTAGCATATTTTTTTACCTCCCTACCATCCCCTTTCTGGACCATTAGGTGCACATCAGGACAAGAACATGTTAATGTGATTTCTGGGTTTGTACTAGACCAACACACTGAACTCCTAGCTCATGAGATAACTGTCTGTGGGAAGACATATCACCCCACTCGGTCACATACTACTCCGAGCCAACCAGTCCTCTGCTCTTATTCCTAGATGCCACATTCTTGCCGGAGAAGCAGCAAATACATTGTACCAATTTCAATACCTTTGGATCTTACAAGATCCGTTGTAAGGTTTAAGAGCCAAAGATTGAATACTCAATTTTTCTAATTTTATTAGCACATAGTTTCAGCTTGACATCAAAGACCAGGTGTTGGTGAAATTTAGATGAATCTGTGCTTTAAATGAGCTTCTCACTAATGTTGTTTTATTTGGACTAATATCTGCGATTAGCAGCTAGTTGTCAATGCTTGAAACAGTGAATTTTTTTCATATTTATTTCATGCTCAAATATCACATTTGTTTCTTCTTTTTTAAAGTTTTTAGGTGTTTCAGTATTTTTTTCTCTTTCTGAATTTTTTCTGTACTCCTAATGATTCTTCTGTATCATCAGCATCATCATCTTTTTTCTGTCTTTTCTTTCCTTTACCCATTGTTTCATTCATTTCCTGTAACATATTTTTACTAAGTAATACCAGTGCTGTACAAGATGAATTAATTTCCTTATTAGAAGTCCTCTGAAATTTCGGACTATGTTTGCAAATGGTAATAGACACATGTTGGCTAATGTACACAAGACACTAACCCATACAGTATTGAACATGATACAAGAAGCAAGTGAACAAGGCTTGTTATACTTATGGTACTTATGCCTGAAAGTTCTCGAAATAACTGGATTTCAGGTTGTAACAAGTTTTATCCTGATGTATTCCTATAGAAAATACTAAATTATCCATTTTTTACTGATTTCCAGATTTAGAAACTTATACTTTCATCTATGGTACTACTTTAAAAATTTATTTTTTTTAACATTAATTGAGACAAAGTAGGGGGATTTGGTAAAACTTCTGAAGACCAGTCCCTCTAAAAACAGGTTCTCTTGCAAATTTGTATTAAAATAAACATTATTTTAACCTAAGGAAACTGGCAACCTTCTGTATTAATTTAGTTTGAATCAAAGAAATTTTCCCTCAATAAAATGGCTACACCAGTAACAGTTAGCAGAACTCAATCCAGTGAATCCAATCTACCACTGTCTGATGTTGATTTTATCTCAATAATGACCATAACATCAATGCTTGAAGATTAGAACAACTATATATATAGTGATGTTGGATACATTGTTTTGTTTCATGAAATCATGAAATTTATTTTTCTGAGCAAAATAATTATAAAATCTAATGTATTATTAACTTTACAAGGAAAATTGTATACAAAATCCCTCCCTTATCATGCATATATCAATGCTAAATGTTTTAATACTTACCAATTTAGCAAATCTTTGAGCCTCAGTTACTCGCTCCATCAATAACATGACTTCTTGTTCTTCTGTATTATAAAGTGGTAACTTTTTACCTATCAAATGTTCTATTCTTTGATATAACTCAACATCATACCTAAAGCCAAACACAAACAGAAAATAAAATATGAGATAAACTAGAAATTGTGTCTGTAAGACACAGATGCTCCGCCTAAAATGTAGGTCATCATGTATGAATGCTCAGTACTCTCCAAGGCACATCCAATGATGAATTTTTGTTGATACACTATGCTTAGTTCCAAAGAAATGAACCTAAATGCAAGACTTAACCAGTCGCTCATGTGTAAAATGTAGGTCATAATGACCCAATTATTGTATGACTGCTCAGTACTACCCAAGGCATATCGACTGATGAAGTTTCATTGATTCACTGCTTACATGTAGTTCCATAGAAATGAACCTAAATGCAAAACTTAACCACATAGTTCGGACTTATAACTCTATATGCTCCATCCACATTCGTTGGTGGGGCATAAAAATTTTTTCTAATTTTCTTTGGAAGCCATACCAAATAATGTGTTATTTGTGTAATTTTTGGTAAATATGCAACAAAAATGGGTAAGAAAAAACATGAGGGGAAAATTATTTGCACAAAATCCACACAATTTATCACTCAGAAAATATATCCTGTTGTGAGTATAATTACTGTCTCAGGCTGGTAATATTTCTAATATCAAAGATATGCTTAACAGTACAGTATTTAGTACGTCTTCATGTCTCAATACCTATGTTACAGTGTTTCAAAATGTCTTAGAATCTGTCCTATTAGAATGGAAATAATTCAAGGTGGCTTGAAAATATCCTGATGTTACCACAGGTAGGCACTTTATGCCGATATACAACTCGCTATTGCTTGTGGCAAAATATTTGGCATAAATGGCCTACCCATGGTAAAAACAGGATATTTTGAAGCCACTGTGAATTATTTCTCAATTATACCCTCGCTTCGAATATTATACCAGTTTACCTCTGTCTGTCCGTCACAAAATGTTTGGTCGCAAAATTCTCAGCAACTACAGGTCCAAACTAATTCATAGTTGGTGTGAAGCATGATCGTGATCATTTGTAAGATGCCTACAGCTTTTGAACCTGTGGCACATCTTCCTGTTTGACAATGCGGCCATACATTTTTCACCGTGTGGCCTATGGAAATTTTTAGTCCCAAGATTTTCAGCAACTACAGGCCACAACTAATTTATAATTGGTGTGAAGCATGACCATGATCACCCCGTGACAACGACAAGTGGGATAATGATTTCTGCAGTTACTATAAGCGGATTTTACGATTACTGCAATGACATTTTCGCGTGATTTCAAGGTAAGTGTTGACATTTTTGTAATTTGTGATTTTTCCAGATTTAATTAAATATTACCCATCCAACGACCCTTACATGTGACTGTCCGAAACCAATGTTACAATTTCAGAATGAGCTACTAGTTTGGTAAACATTTGAAGAAACAGTGTGTACAATCGACTTTGATGCAACTTGTTGTTTTCACAGCCTGTTTTTCAAGCAAGGATTCATAGTAGTCTTTAAATTTGAATACCCACCACTCAAAATGTTTATTTAGCATTTGATTTTGCCTTATTTTTTAGGGAATGCAATATTATTTTCCGCAAAATCGTACATATATCACTTGGTACATGTATATACATGTATCATTTGGTAAGCAGTAATCCTTATTTAACTTGTACAGTCAAACCTGCTTTTAACGGCCACAATTGGGACAAAAGTAAAGTGGCCGCATAAGACAGGTGACCGTTTAATCAAGTTTTACAGTGAGCGGCAAATCCGGATTTTGCTGTCTGGTCCGGAACGATCAAGACATTATCGTTGTTCGACTGAGGTGAAACGATGTTTTTTTCACAATCGACCGTAAATGAATGACGAGATTGATAATTTGAATGATAATTAAGCTCTATCATTAATTAAAGATGATTTGAAAGTCAATCAACGATGATTTTAACATGTATAGAAAGTTAAATGACCGCTTAATTTAGGTAAATTTCAAGCATGGATACCATTTTTTGTGACTGCTGGCCGCATAAGACAGGTGACGGCTCATTCAAGTTAAATTAACACGTTAAACTCTTTGAGCGGACTCCATGACGATCGCTGAAGGCAGGTGGCTGCTTAATTAAGGTGACTGTTAGGGCAGGTTTGACTGTATCTGAATTGCAGTTAGCATTTGTGACATATTTGCAATTTTCAGGAAAATTGTAGAGTTCAATCAATCCTGGCTTGAGAAAGGGGCTGTGAAACAAACACGTCGCATCGAA
Source organism: Mytilisepta virgata (assembly GCA_028015205.1). Lineage (NCBI taxonomy): Eukaryota > Metazoa > Mollusca > Bivalvia > Mytilida > Mytilidae > Mytilisepta > Mytilisepta virgata. The sequence continues at coordinate 78,713,247 of CM051521.1, forward strand.
TTCGATTGTAAACACATGGTTTCTTTGAATGTTTACCAAACTCTTAGCTCATTCTGAAAGTGTAACATGTAGGAGTCGTTGGATGGGCAATATTTAATTTCGAGACTCAATCTGGAAAACATCACACATTACAAAAATGTCAACAGTTGTCTGGGTTCGAAGTGAAATTGTCATTGTAGTAATCGTAAAATCGGCTTGTAGTAACTGCAGTAATCATTGTCCCGTATATCTTCACAGGGTGTTGATGAGTCATAAAGTGCTTAACAATTTTGTAACTGTAGCACATCTACTTCCTCCTTGTCGATGCAGCCATACATTTTGCACCATATGGCCTATGAAAATTTTTGGTCACAAAATTCTCAGCAGCTACAGGCCACAACTGATTCAAAGTTTGTGTTAAGCATGACCATATTTAGCTGTATAGTGAGTACCGATTTTTAACCTGTAGCACATCTACTTCCTGTTAAATGATGCCACTCGATATTTTCACTGTATGGAAAATGGAACTGTTAGCTAAAAAAATTCTCAGCAACAATGAGCAACAACTATTTCATAAATAGTACGAAGCATGATCTTGTTCTGTGTAAATCGGTGGTATACCGATTGATGTACCTGTGTCACATTTACTTCCTGTTAAACCATGCCATCTTCAGTTCTGGATCTATCAAAAATGTCTTTGACTGGGGTTATTTGTATGCTCTAAGCTTACAGCTCTTTCATCAATTATTACTCAAGATAAAACTTACTGTGATACAAATGTAATAGCTTTCCCTGATCGTCCTGCTCTGGCCGTCCTACCAACTCTGTGTATATAGTCTTTAGAATGGGTTGGGATGTCTAAATTTATAACAACATCAACATGTGGAATATCTAAACCTCTGAAATAAAGATAATGAATGTCATACATTATTCTTAACAGGAATCTACTGGTGGACTTAAAGAAAAACTCCTTGAACATTTTAAATACTAAAACTTTTACTTCAGCATACTTCACTTTTTAAAACTCATTGTCTATTTGAGACTTGGTACCATCATTTCTAAATTTACATTCAAAAATTAATGTACATGTATGTTGTAACTGTATAACCATCAATTAATAAAAATTAGTACAGATTTCTGTACTGGTCTGCAGCCAGCTGAATTGATCCCAAATGAAGGAAATGGATATCTATTAATGTCTGGAAATGTTTTAAATTAACATTGAATTGTGTTATGTTATATTTGTTGCCTATATTGTACAAAACAGGTTGTAAAATACCCAAATGAAGCAGATAATGACTTGAAGAGGTACATACACCCAACAATTAACATAGTACTAACCTGCTAGCTACATCTGTTGCTATTAATATAGATCTGGTTTTACTTTTAAATTTATTCAATGCACCCAGTCTTTTAGCCTGTAGTACAAAAATAAACAAAATTTCATGACTTAATCTTAAAAAACATGGAAGCACTACTTTCGAATATTACTAAATCAATACTATGAATTCATTCTATGAAGAAGAGGCCTAAAAATTTAAATCTAATCTCAATTTACAGTATATAACTAAAACAAAAAACAAGTCTTAAAATATCAGGATAGTTCTTTCTCTTTGGTCATGAAATAGTGCAAGTGTTAACGCTAACTTCGCAGAAAAATTTGGGTCAGTAGATAGGTAAAAAAAATTATATATTTTTTCTGAAAATTTAAACTGTTTTCTGAATGGAAGACATGATAAATGTTTACTGAAAAATAGATAATGTTTAGAATAATCACAAAAATAGGGTAACTCCAGTGAGCAGTAATTATTTTTATATTTAAATCTTTTTTTCGTTCAAACAGATAAAGTTTAAACTGTGCCAATGGGAATATTTTGTTCAGAGTCAGCAGACTGAAGATAGCTGCAACAATGTATAATATACCTGACTCATTTGTCCATGCAATGGTATTGCATTCATTCCTAGGTTTCTCAGCATCAAGGCTACCCTTTGTGTATTAGCACAAGTACTACAGAACACCATAAAAGAATTCCCTGCCAATTCATTTAAAATATACACCAAATACGCATCCTAAAAGAAAGAAAAATTTTGGAATACTTTCAAAGATTATTAAAATCTATCCCGTTACATCCAGTAATTGTTTATCTTGAGAATACTTATGTGCGCCAGATTATTTTCAATTTGTAGCAAGCCTTGTAAGAGAACGTTAGAAATCTTACCCTTTGGGGTCTGATATTTCTCAAACTTTCACCAGTCTTAGATTCTATATTTCTTGCCTATATTGCTGTTAACAATTATGTATGCCAGAGTTTGTTTGTTTAGTAGGGGTTTTACGCAATTTTCAGCACATTTGGCCATTTCACGGCTGCCAGTTTTTATTGGTGGAGGAAGCCAGAGTACTTGGACAGAACCACTGATCTTGGATAGGAAAATTGAAAGTCCTTGTCAATTAAGATCAGATTCTTGTAGGTTAAGAACTAAAACGCAGTATAATCTCTCCCTAATCGGGATATAGTATATGTTTAATATAAAAGGGAAAACAACATAAGATGTGTGTAAATACAATATCAAAAAGGGGATACCAACTTTCCATATACTTTGTGATCTTGGATTTTTTAATTTGTTAACAATAGCATAAATACATGTACTACCATGAAATATACACAGCTTTAACCTAAAAGGTATTCTTATACAAAACATGAATAAGGGTTGCTAAAAATAAATAAAAATAAAATGCTCCGCTGGGCGCAGCTAGATACGACCGCAGATGTCGAACCCTGAATAGTTGGGGCAATTATGAACACAACATTCAAGCTTGATACAATACTGAATTTGGATTGTGAATAAATATTTGACACAGCATAGGTTTCTGACACAGAATGAATGTTGTCTAAGAACTTAAAATTTTTTAATTTACCTATTCAAACCATATCAGTATTATTTGTTTTTATATATAAATCAGAAATAACCAATTTAAAATTTAAAATTGGGCACACATATCAATTTCTTGCTATTGCGCAATACTGTGCAATTGAAAATTTCTTCAAATATTTGACACATAATAGGTTTCTGACACAGAATAACTGAAATCAAAGAACTTAGAATTGGTCATATGAGTTGAATTTATATTCAATTTTTTGCTTCTTGTGCAATACAATATGCTGTGGAGAATTGCCCCCCCCCCCCAAAAAAAAAAATAATTTACCCCTTTTTTTAGCTTTTGTGCAATACACTATGAAGTTGCACATTGACCCCCCCCCTCCCAAAAAAAAACAAAAAAATAGAATTTAATGTAACCCCCCCCCCTTTTTTTGCTAAAAAATTTGAAATTTTCTTTTTAATTTATGAAATATGAAATGAGAAAAAAATTACCCCCTCCCCAATTTCTCATTTACCCCCCCCCTCTAAATTTTGTTTTCAACCCCCCCCCCCCCCCATTTCTTTATACTTTGCAACCATAACAGCCCATTTAAATACACCATAACATATTAAAATAGAAAATGACATCATAGTCATGGAATTTGTTAATAATAAGGTTTTGATAGCAGAGCACACATATCAATTTCTTGCTATTGCACAATACTGTGCAATTGAAAATTTCTTCAAATATTTGACACATAATAGGTTTCTGACACAGAATAACTGAAATAAAGAACTTAGAATTGGTCATATGATTTGAATTTATATTCAATTTTTTGCTTCTTGTGCAATACAATATGCTGTGGAGAATTTCCCCCCCCCCCCAAAAAAAAAAATATTTACCCCTTTTTTAGCTTTAATTTTGGACCCCGATTTGGACCAACTTGAAAACTGGGCCCATAATAAAAAAAACTAAGTACATGTTTAGATTCAGCATATCAAAGAACCCCAAGAATTAAATTTTTGTTAAAATCAAACTAAGTTTAATTTTGGACACTTTGGACCTTAATGTAGACCAATTTGAAAACGGGACCAAAAATTAAGAATCTAAATGCACGGTTAGATTCGGCATATCAAAGAACCCCAATAAGTCAATTTTCGATGAAATCAAACAAAGTTTAATTTTGGACCCCGATTTGGACCAACTTGAAAACTGGGCCCATAATAAAAAAACTTAGTACATGTTTAGATTCAGCATATCAAAGAACCCCAAGAATTAAATTTTTGTTAAAATCAAACTAAGTTTAATTTTGGACCCTTTGGACCTTAATGTAGACCAATTTGAAAACGGGACCAAAAATTAAGAATCTAAATGCACAGTTAGATTCGGCATATCAAAGAACCCCAATACTTCAATTTTCGATGAAATCAAACAAAGTTTAATTTTGGACCCCGATTTGGACCAACTTGAAAACTGGGCCCATAATAAAAAAACTAAGTACATGTTTAGATTCAGCATATGAAAGAACCCCAAGAATTCAATTTTTGTTAAAATCAAACTAAGTTTAATTTTGGACCCTTTGGACCTTAATGTAGACCAATTTGAAAACGGGACCAAAAATTAAGAATCTAAAGGCACGGTTAGATTCGGCATATCAAAGAACCCCAATAGTTCAATTTTCGATGAAATCAAACAAAGTTTAATTTTGGACCCTTTTGGCCCCTAATTCCTAAACTGTTGGGACCAAAACTCCAAAAATCAATCCCAACCTTCCTTTTGTGGTCATAAACCTTGTGTTTAAATTTCATAGATTTCTATTTACTTATACTAAAGTTATTGTGCAAAAACCAAGAAAAATGCTTATTTGGGCCCTTTTTTAGCCCCTACTTCCTAAACTGTTGGGACCAAAACTCCCAAAAACTATCCCAACCTTCCTTTTGTGGTCATAAACCTTGTGTTAAAATTTCATAGATTTCTATTTACTTATACTAGAGTTATTGTGCGAAAACCAAGAAAAATGCTTATTGGGCCCTTTTTTGGCCCCTGATTCTTAAACTGTTGGGACCAAAACTCCCAAAATCAATCCCAACCTTCCTTTTGTGATCATAAACCTTGTGTTTAAATTTCATAGATTTCTATTAACTTATACTAAAGTTATAGTGCGAAAACCAAATGTCTTCGGACGACGACACAGACGACGGACGACGACGCAGACGACAACGACGACGACGACGCCAACGTCATACCAATATACGACCGCAAAAATTTTGCGGTCGTATAAAAAAACAACTCACACACATTGGAACAAAACAAAACTATTACATCGTATTTATATTTTAAACGGGTAATTTTTATCTCTTACCCAACTTGAGTTACCAGGGCGCAATTACCGAACATTGGTAAGTCGCCCACCAAAATACATAAATTAACATAAATTAATTAAGATCAGAGTCGAACACACCTCGCCACAGGTGAGATTCAAACTCACAACCTCAGTGTTGACAAGCTAGTGATCATTAGTAGTTACGACAAACTACCTGGGCCACCGAGGCCCAAATATTGCCAGAGTAAACAGCCTTATACAAACAAATAGTTGTGGATTTTTATTGAAATACACTTACTTTATGTTTTAAAGGAATAAACTGATAATATACTGCTTTAGTTTGTCTTTTATTTGGTATTTAGACACATGACATACTACTTTTTTACAACGAAATAGATAAGATTTCTGTAGTTTACCTAGTTAAGCATTCAGACAAATGAGATACCAATTACTTTGTGTTTAACAGAATGAATTGAAAATACTGCTTTAGTTTACCTACTGTTTGGTATTTAGTTTGGTATTAAGACACATGAAACACCACTTACTTTGTGTGTTTAATGGAATATACAGATAATACGTACTGCTATAGTTTACCTACCGTTTGGTATTTAGACACATGAAACACCACTTACTTTGTTTTAATGGAATTTACAGATAATACATACTGCTATAGTTTACCTACTGTTTGGTATTCATACATCATGAAACACCACTTACTTTGTGTTTTAATGGAATAAACAGATAATGCTGCTGTAATTTATCTACTGTTTGGTATTTAGATGACACTTCTATTTTGACAGGATCTTGTAACGAAGCTCTCTGTAATTTAGCAACCTAAAAAAATCAATAGAACATAAAATTAATAACCGATATTTTCCTATGAAAATCCGGTTAATGAACAAAGTCCTGCAAAAACAGAATTTCCTTAAAATATTGTTTTTAAAATATCAATTACAGTTGAACTTCGTTATCTCAAAGTGCAAGGGACCATAGGATTGGGTTTGAGATAGCCGAAGCTTGTCTAAAAAGGTGCTGGAAATTCTTGAGTTTTGGACAAAGGAGGTAAACATTAAATGACTAGAACTATATTCCTTTCCATGCATTCACTGATCGTTTTTACTTGTTAGTGTAATCAAATGATTTTGATTAATGATGATTGTCTCATAAATTCTTATTGTTTCTTAATTACAATTTCTTTGAAATCACAAATTGATAATCCTTTCATGTTGACCAATACTGATTCTATAAATATTCTTTTTCGCCAAGTCACGCCTTATTAACATAATCTGAATTTTATAATGACCCTAGTGTGAATAAATAGGATGATCACATACTGTAAGAAAACTGCGATTCATTTATTTTTATCACAAAATCTGATATATTGTTTAACTGTAAAAACATAATTAACATTGTCGTGTTTGTTTGTTGTGTTCCATTCTCCAGACTTTGTCTTTTCCTTGGAGTTCGAATTTGTGGACCTTTTCACTGTTTTGTCGCTTTGGTATTCTTTTGCAGATATTTAAGTCATAACAAGATTGTTATCACAACATAATTAACATGATATGACATTTCCATTATCGATTTCCTACATACTGTTTGACAGGTGTAAAAATTTGGTTCACCAGTAAAGATGATTAATAAATTCAACATATAACGAGTTTATATTTGCACTAATTATATTTCCTTTGTACATAATATCACTTCGACACAATCGAAATTTCAACTTATCGAATTTCAGATAAAAGGAACTAAAATACATAAATTATATTGTTGGCTGGTCAGAACCAGAAAAAAAGATAGAAAATAAGCGAAATTTCGACTGAAGCGATTTAGAGATAACGTGATTCAACTGTAAATGAATTTAACAATCTGGCATTACATAATGAAACCTTAGTGAATTCAAAACAAGGAGGATTGAAATAATCTAAGTACATTGTTGTAAATGAATTACTGGCATTGAATAATTGATAATTCTGCTAAATTGACATTATCTTGTTTGCCCTTTTCAGATCTAAAACCCTGCTAAATTGGCTCTAGCTTATGCTAAAAACATGATCCTCTGCCCTTAAATCCTAAGAAAACCATATTACTGTAGGCCCCACATACTTCAGCAACTGATTTGATGAAACACTCAGATTGCTACAATTCTTTACGTCAAATAACATTTAGGTGTATCTTAAAACTCAATTCAACCTTTTTCAAACATATTAAAGTTTGTTTTTTATGCAAAAACATATGTCTCCTCCTTTCATCCTTTCATCACTGACCCTGTCAATGTTCTGGTTTAGAAAACCCCCAAAATCAATCCAATCTGTCTTGCACAAATTTCCCCATATGTAAAAATATCAAAATCCTTTTTTCGGTACAGGAAACCCAAAAAATCAATCTGATCCAAAAATATCTTATGTAGTGCACAAATACACCAGATATGCATCAATTATGTCAACTGTAGGTGATTCTATGTTCAAATTTCCCCATACATGTATGTAAAAATGTTGAAGTCCATATTTTGGAATAGGAAACCCCAAAAATCAATCCAATCTGAATTGGTATGCATTAATTCTGCCAATATTTTTTCAATTTCAGTCTGAACTGTATGAGATTCTGCTTCAAAAAACTTCCCCATATGTAAATATGGCAAAGTCCATATTTTGGAAAGGGAAACCCCAAAAAACAATCAGATCCAAAAATATTATGTAGTGCTCAACAACACCTGGTATACATAAATTCCGTCAAGTTTCATTCCATTCCCCTGTAAACATTAGATTTTTGTGTTCACAAACTTTTGTGACAGAAGGACGGGACAAAAACAATAAGTCTCCCCCTGGAAATGGTTAGGCATAATTCTTGCACATATTCTACAATATCATATTTGTTTGTGGTGACCTCATACTTTATGTAAAAATAAAGGAATTAAAAGGGAAAAATGGAAAATCTGCTCTTATAAAATATTTGAGGCATTTCAGCAGTGGAAAATACAACTGATTACCACTATTGAAAGCAAAAGGTGGAGTAATACTTTTTACTTTCACATTAATGAAATATTTGAAATATTCATGAAAAAATGATGTATGGTTTAAAAAATACACACTGTAGTTTACAGAACACTGTATAAGTTTCTTTAGCAAAGTAAACAGTATATATAATCATTCTACAGAATATAAAAAACTATGGTATCCATTTTCCAGTCTTACTTTTTTTGTCATTGTTGCTGAATACAAGTAAGTTCTTCTTTCTCTAGGTATAACTTTCAATATTTTATCTACCTGAAGTAACAAGAATATCAATGTAAATTAAATAATTATAGCTGAGCTTATATTATAAGGTCAATGCCATATGAATACCATACGCTGAATCAAATAAAGTCACATCATCTCATATTATAAAGACATCTGAAAGGAACTGTTCATACATATCTTCATATTGATGTAATACCTTTATGTGAAGTTTCATTGAATTACATCAGACCATTATTTTAGGAGGAAGTGAACTTATAAAGTCAATACCACATGAGGAATCAAATAAATGCTCAAGTCCAGTTTATATCTTCCCTTCATGATATAGAACCATAATTATTTTGTTTCATGCAAATATTTATATGGCATATTATCTGTATGGATTTTAATCACTGAGGAGGAGTTGTTCTTCATGGATAGACATACAGAAACTTTGTTAGCATGGGGTATAATTATAAAAGTGAAGAGAATAAAAACATTCTTAAAATACACTATATATTTTTTTTTTTGAACCTTCATTTTCTTTACAAATTTAAATGCCCTTTAAAACACACCCGATGAAATTTACCTCTTGCTCAAAATCCATATTTAATATTCTGTCAGCTTCATCCATAACCTAATATCAAAAAGAAATTTAATTATAGCATTGTTATAAAAATCACCAAACTTTACTTTTTATCTGTGATATGAATATGATCCCTGATTATTAAAGTGCTAACTCTAGAGGTAAATGTACGCAGGAAGACATATCACTCCACTCGGACACATTATACTGACTCTGAGCTGACCAGTCCTTTGCTCTTACACCTAGATGTCGTGTGCTTGGCGGAGAAGCAGCAAATACCAATTTCAATTTTGGTTTGACCCGGCCGGGGATTGAACCCACGACCTTCCTTACTTGAGGCGAGCACGCTACCACGAGACCACAGAGGTGTTTTAAAACCAACAGAAGCTGGTAATGCTATTAACTATATGAAACTAGAATTAATAACTTGATTCATTTAACAAAGAATAAATATCTTCTAAACCTAAACAGTTATTGTAGTAAGCTATCATTTTCACTTTGTTGTGATAAGGGCTGCTGAAATTGATGCATTTTGACACTTGTTTCATTTGAATACATATATTTTACATCAATATTCTGTAGTTTATTTAGACTACACATGCACTTGTAAGTTTGATATCATTTGTTAACTGTTGTGTCATTTTGTTTTTTTTCTGTTAACATTAACCTTTTAAAGTCATTAAAAAAATAATACGATTGTCTGAGAAATTTGATTCAACTACTGAATATTCTTTGAAAAATTCTCTAGAATTTGATATGGGCGGCAAGTACAGGTAAAGGTAAAAGGAGAATAAAAAGGGTCAAATGTACTTTTTAAAATGGTGGGTTAGGAAAAGGAAAATTAGGAATGATCTGAAGCATGCCTAGACCTTTTTTGCTCATAAAAGGTTTATTGATAGCAGTACAAAATTTGTCATATTTACCAAATACTTTAAAGTCCGTAGACTGAATCCTTTAGTATTTTCTAAGTGATCCACCAGTCTTCCTGGAGTGGCTTAAAAAATAAATTCAGCAAATTTATCACTTTATAACAAAATAGACTGAAATCAGAAGGTAATTCTGACATCGGAGATAACTCAATGTTTTCAACAATGAATATTTCATGGACAGATGTCAACTCCTTAATGTTCACCATAAATTTACTATCTGTAAACAATTTTTTTTATATTTGTGTTTCTGGTAACATCCACTTACCTGGCAATTTCTGATGATAACAAAAATTACAGTTGGAAGGTAGGCAATTTTTTCACATCTTTTTACATAGATTATGTGTGGATCTCTTCACTTCAATAGTTCTGGTGCAAATATGGGCAAAGAAAATTATGGTAGTACTTAAAAAGACGTGATTTTTCTAATCTGATGTAACTTTTTAAGGTTTATTTTTCTACAATAACAAACGAAATGAACATACCTATTATTATGTGTGGTTTCTTTGCAAGCATTAGTGACTGTGTCATCATGTCTATTCCTCCAACAATTACAGCTTAAAATATATAGAAATAAATAAAAATGTTCAATACACAAACAAAAAAACTTTCTATAGCTGTAGCAGAAAAGGGTTTAGAGTTGTATTGAGGCTGATGAAATTTCTGGATTCCTGGCCAGCACCAACCCTGACAACCCTATAAAACTACTAAAATGATGCATTCAATTCTTATGATTACAATTTACATTTTAACAAGTGTAACATATGACAGTAATTTTAAAATATTCCCTGTCCTATGTTAAACTAAGTGGTGGCCATATTTGGTAACTTCAAGGATACAATTCTGACAGAGACCCCCTAAGGACCATTGATGCCAACATTGACTGCACTTGGCTAAGTGGTTTCAGATAAGACAATTAAAATATATAAGTTTATTTACAGACAGACAGATGGATGGACTTTGGATGTACAGTGATGGCAATAGCTCACAGGGACCTTTGGTCAAGGTGACCTAATAAATACACACCACATTTAATTCCAATTGATGATCCTAACGCTTCAAACTGTTCTGATATCTGGAAAGCTAATTCTCTTGTAGGAGTCAGTATTAATGCATACAGCCTCTGTGGATTTTCTAGTAATGTCTGTAATATAGGCAAGGCAAATGATGCCGTTTTACCAGAGCCAGTTTCAGCCAGTCCAATTATATCTTTGTCTGCAACCAGAAAATTGCATCAATGTTAAAAGTATATAACTTTCTAAATACATAACTATGCAGAAGTAGAAAAGACAGAGATTGTAATGCTTTTCATTGTCTAAAGAATCCTTGTTTAGTTTAAATTTTATTTATTAAGGTATCCGGACCATAAATGACCACGTGATTATTTAAAAGTTCCCGGATGTTCCATACAACGCAACTGAAATGACTTCGGTAATTTTCGGCAAACTTCGGAAATGCCAATATAACTAACTTATTTTTACAGACTCTGCATATACGCAACAAAGTGTGTTTCAACTTGAGAAAAATATATATACAAAATTCCAGCTTTAAACTGTTTGGTTCAGCCATTCTCGGTCAAAAAGAGATACAATTTTCGATCATTATCTATTATGGTCCGGATACCTTAATAGAGTGTCCTTGAACAGAGCTGATATGGCAATGTGCAAAAACAACATCATTATTTTACATGTATTATATTATCAAATATACTACATGTATATATATTATGGTTTGAAACTCAATTCAAGAAAATGTTATAGCTACCAGTCTGGCTGTTCATGAAAATTGCCATTCTTGCATATGTTCAGCTAGTCCTGACAATTTTTGAGAGCTATTAGCTATAGTCATGCTATGTGTTAGATTTGTTACTAAAATAGATATATTAATACTAATATGATGTTGTTTTTTTTTGTGTTGTAATGTTGTTATTATTGCAATGTAAATGAATTTAGAAACAGGGAACTTCCAAAACAACTGTTCAGGTCTGCCACACCACCAGACAGGGGACTAAATTTTTACCTGTCTGCCGTGAAAATAGGTCATGTCGGACTGGCTTTTAACAAAATCTCTGATATTTAAATCTAAGAATGTTTTTCAATACAGATACAAACCTTGTAAGGAGACAGGTATAGCTTCCTTTTGTATCTTCGTTGGTGCGTTCCATTTTAACTGTTCACATGCTTCACAAAGAACATCAACAATACCCTGAATATACATATGATATAATGAATTATTTCCCATTTTTCACTTGTATCTACTGCTACTTAAGTTCAATTAATGTACAATGCAGATCATAATAGGCTGGGTATCATTTATATCTATCAAACATAACCTATAGTATAGATACCTTCATGTACACCCTTGACATAATATTTTACAATCCAATAATGAGACAAAAAATCACGATAAAAAGTCACAAACTAGATATCATGCATCTGTAAGACACAGATCCCCATAGAATTCCATCTATACATGATGAGAATTCGTTCTGAGGCCAATTAACCCAGCAGGTGTGTCAAAGTAAACAAACACTTTGTATGTGGCACTTACACTTGACAGCAGAATTGATTGACCACCCTCTGTGGACAATTCAAGTTACATGTATACACTAGTAATATATTTACATTACTAAAATTTTTATCAGGTCATTTATATTATTAGTCTTGAAAATAAGTATGCAGGCTTTTTATCATCTTTAACAATTAGAAGCATTAAATCATAACATTTCCAATCTGCAAAGATTGTGATGTCACTTCCAGTTTTAACATAAACAAACACATGTATGTGAAAATTGATGTTTTATTAGTCTTGCTATCAAAATACGTAAAGAAGTCATTTCTGATGAAAGTTAACTGTCATTGCGACTTTATTTCATCAAATATACTTTTCAGGTCATGTTATTTCAAATAGTAATGAATAAAAGAACTATCATGTATCTTTAAAAAAGAAGGATGGTAACTTGGCGAACAAATTTTGAAACTGGCGACAAAATTATACCGGTAATTTGGCGATTTTTTTGAAATCAAGTTTTTGGATGCCAGCACAAACCCTGTATTACACTTACACAGTAATAGGTTACTGTGTTTAAACACAATCCATTCAAATGTAAGCCACCCTGTGAATTCAAAATGTTGTCCACTCCTACACATGTGTTTCCCAGCCATTCATGGTATGATAATAAATTAAAAGAACAAATACTATTCTTCATTTTTTCTACCTTTTCATCACAGACAAAAATAAACTCAATTATCATTTGTAAGCTTTTGTGTACATGTACTTATTTTTTGAAAAAAGAAACTGGCTTAGCTCTCTTTGAACAGCGTAAAATGAACAAGAGCAATTTCGAAAAATACTTTTCAATACTTTTTATTTCACTTAATTTTTCTCAAAAATGTTTTTCAAACATTCAATTGAAAAGGAATTCAAATACAGACATTTTGTGATATTATCTGCACAAAGATTACTTTTATATATCATGTATTTTAGTGTTTATTTTGCTTCTAAAATGGGTACAATATCTTTTGCTTTTTCTTTGTTTCTTTTAAATGCAATTAGGTTGTGTCTAATTTGTACATTGTATCATATAATATTTTCATGTCAGTTAATTTGCCCTAAAGATTTATTAATTAAAGAATACACAATAAAAGAATAAGAACTAAAAAATTCTCTGGATATCCAAATATAGCCTAATTAGGGTACTATAGCACAATTGAGGATTGTTCCCAACCTGTAATATGTCCCACACCGGACTAAGTATAGAAAGATGTATACGGTGGATTTGACAGTACAGATTGTGGAACCACAAGAAGTGTGTACTACACATGTATATGGTGACTTTTAGAATGGAGAATATATCTCGTATATAACTTTTAACATTCTCAATACTTTATCGTTTTACATGCAAACAAGCAATTTTAGAACTAACCTGATGACTGCAGTCAACATATTTAACTCATGAGCTCTTAGATTTTACAAGGACTGACTTTTATCGATTTTATCTACAATGCTCAGTAAATTATACTGCATTGTTCCTGTACATTCATGTAATTATATACTGAACGAACAAAATGGTAAAGGTTATTCTTTAAAAAAAAAAAGTGATTTTAGAAATGGAAACCCTTTTAACTATTGTGCATGTGTTATTGTTTTAGTGATTGAAACCGTTTTTAATAATAAAACCAGAGACATGTCTCTGATAAAACACAGCTAGCTGTGTGTGCTCCAACGCTTGAGGGATTTACCTAAAGAACAAGAAGGTGGAAGAGGGATAGAAGATTTCCTATATGGCAAGAAATTAGACAAAGTCGCAGTGAAGCTGTTAATGATTTTACCAGTGACTTGAACGTAACTTTCTCTTCAAGTTCTACATTTTCTTGCACGTTGTTTTCCTGAGAAGCCATCTTAGTTGTTATATCTGATCTTGATAAGAATACTAAAATAGTAATATCTCTAAACACTCAAAACACCCAGACAAAAATAATATTCAAAATATTTTCTTGCAAAATGAATACACAAATAATGTGGGAAATATTTTTGGCTTTTAAGGTAATTTATTGGACCGAAAAGCATATTTGTCATGGTGTTAGATATGTGAATATTCTTTAGTAAAGTTAGACATTTTTTATCAATTTATTGACAATCTCTTGTATTACGTTTCACTTAAAAATTTGAGTTTTGACCTGACAGATTCAGACGATGGCGAAACATCATCCCGATTTGATTTTCTGCAGAAAACAACCTGGAGTTGGTTTGTATTACATGAACAATGTACACAAATGATTGAATATCCAAATGGAGTCATTCATTAAAAGAACTTATCTTGAAGTAGTGAAATGATAGATTTATTCGTGATTTTTTATTGGGATGGTGGTGCGGTAGAAGTCAGGCGTCAGAATGTAACAAAACCCAGGATAAAAATAATCCAATAGGTGAAATTATTTCTATTTAATGAAGTGCAAGTGAAAAATTAAATCTGCCACCTCTCCTTATGCATTCCAGAGGAATATGGATTGCCTGGTTTGAATAGCGCCACACAGACCGTCATTGACATTGTACAGGACATCTTTTTACTCAGTTAAACATAAATATACTCAAATAAACTGTTGTAAAGGAATATATCCTTAAAGACATTAAAATTAAAAATTCTCAACCATTGAGCTACAAGTAGTCGGAACCAGACAAGATAATTTCCACATTGTATGGAAAAGAAACGATACTTAAAACGTTTTATTTGGATATACATCGTCAAAAATTTTAAAATTTTTTCATTTTGAAAACAAAATATAATTAAAAGTGTATAATTGTTTAAAAAATGATTAATTGTCTGCAATTTAACATGTTGTATTTGGATTTGCATTGTGGAAATTCTCTATTTTCATTCAAATTCAGAAAAAAAACATAAAATTGTTGAATTACTAAAAATATTCTGATAAAAAATTTTCATCTTTTAAGTCCATTTAACATGTTTA
This sequence comes from Mytilisepta virgata, assembly GCA_028015205.1. Classification (NCBI taxonomy): domain Eukaryota; kingdom Metazoa; phylum Mollusca; class Bivalvia; order Mytilida; family Mytilidae; genus Mytilisepta; species Mytilisepta virgata. The sequence continues at coordinate 78,728,604 of CM051521.1, forward strand.
AATTAAATAATTGCAACAATAATTCTTAGCAGGGGTTAGAGGTAAAGTAAAAAAAATTTATCACAACTGGAATCACGTTTGGTACATGTATACGACATACAATTTTACATGATGATGACCAGGAAAAAGTTTTTTTTATCACAAAAATAGTTATACAAGTGATTTAGACTCTTTTCTATGATAAGCACTTAAAGGGCCTTTTGTAGAACATGTAGAAATAAGAAATTTATTCTTTGATCATCAGCTGTTGTCAGTGTATCTATAATTTTCATCATCTCTAACGTAAACTGGCGATAAGTATCAATATTAAATTCAGTACAATCATGTATATCCTAAAAATGACTCTGTTCATGGAATTCTCTGGTACAGCACCTCTACAATGTCCTGGGATGGATTCCAATCAGATTAATGGATATAAATTAAATTATGATCAAATCTTTTAATCACACTTTAAAGCTTTATGCAAAATTATTTTATCTTTAATTAATTCATTAGTAAAATTTGCTTGACTTTGAAACTAAGCTGAAATCATCCTGTAAGACCATAGTCTGATAATATATTGAATACTTTAATTAATTAACTGATATAAATCTACTTTGTAACTTTTATCATTGTACACTTTTCTTATTCTGTGCATGTTGAAACAAAGTCATACTGGAAGCAGTCTCAAACTTTTACAACACTGCCTCTCTGTTCTGAAAAAAATGTTTTATTTTTCAACAATAAACACTAAATATGATTTTTTAACACAAATTAGTACATGTACATGAAAAACATACACATATCATTTACAATAGTTTATTGGAGTGTGTTCTGCATTGTAAATAGCCTTTTTGGTGATGGTTGTTCCATGCTCAGTGCTGGTCTAAACAAAACCTTAACTGGTTTTAATAGAATTTGGGGCATGTACATTAACTCCACAGACATTTTGGCCTTCTATGAATTACTTTCATGTTATTGTGCAATAATTCAATCATTACAGTTATTACACAATAACCATGATAACATTAAACTAATCCATGGCCAGTTGATAATTATTTATTGTTAGATACGTGGATATGTACAAGCCAAAACAGAATTTCATTGTATTTTTGTAACCACTGTACATGTTTTCTTTCTTTATATTTGCAGCTATCGGAAGACTTTGTGAAAAATGTATGTACTTAAGTTACCTATTAGTATTTTAATCAGTATTTATTAGTAATAGGCAGTTTTGGTTAATGACATATCTGTATCCATGTAGAATCATTCACATATAATGTTAATATATTACATGTATTATTGAAATATTTTGTGAACAAGTCGTACGTTTATAAGAGTCTTAAAAATACACAAGCCCCATTTATCAAGGGATGAGAGTTCAGACATGAGTTCAGTTCACTTTAATGGTGCTACAAACATATATTTACTGATAAAAGAAAAGTAATACATGTATCATTGCTTTTTTCAACCTTTCTTGAAATGCATTTGTATCAGATTCATTATTGGATATGGATACATTGTTAACCAGAAATCTTTACTAGAAAAGAAGAAAAACTTTAAATATGTCATGTAAATGTATGTTTGACAAATTCTAGGGACAGGAATAAGTTTGTAGACATTGTAAGGCCAAAAATATAGTCTTGTTTCCTGCTATCCGACCGACCCTGGTTTTTCATGCCTGACCCTAAAATCATAAAAAAATCGCTTTTCCAAATTACCTGAATTCGGTGCCTTCACCAAACTCCAATTTCTGTCTTTCTCTAACAACATGGCCACCTCCAGTACCGGTAGCGCGATTGTGCTCGGTAGCTCTAGTGTGTTGAAGCTTGTTTTACATGAATGTAGACATTTTTCATTGACAAATAAAAGACATTTGATAACATCTTTATTGAAATGTTACATTATGTCACAGAAGTCCATACCTGAAAAAATTAAGAGAAAAAAAATAAAATCATTTTTTGACCTACCTACCCTATTTTTTTCTTCTGGCCGGTTGCAGGAAACAAGACTATATTTTTTTTTGCTAATTAAGATATAGGTCATTAATAAAATGAACAGTAATTCATTGATTTAACAGTTTGGAGGTTTTATTTACAGTAACAGCTTTAATTTTATGTTAGTAAATAATTTACTTTGCGTTTTTTATTCTGTATAAATATACTTTATATAATAGAAATTTGTTAAAATATACAAATTACATTTAGGCTGTGGATTAGTTATAATAATTGATTTTGATACTGTGTCTGCAGAGAGAGCAGGAAAATTACCCCCAGATAACTGCCTCTAATGGATAATTGCCTCCAATACACGACTACCTCCATTGACAATTGCACTCTTAAAATATATATAAATATAAAGCAAATATATATTTTCCCCAAATATAAAATACATTGTATTTTAAAACCAATTTAATTAACTTTAGTTTTTTTTAAGGATATTGTTTTATTAATTGTTTTTATAGGAAATTTTTTTTTCCTATATAAAATATTTTAAAGACCCTATAATTAATTTTTAATAATAAAGAGTAATTTCTTCAATGATACTGATTCAAATAATCAAACAATTTCATATTTTTGAAATTATTTTTTTTATAAAATAAAATTTAAAAAGGATTGTAACCACTTGGACAAGCTAGAATTGAATTATTTATGATATCATTTTTTTAATGTTTTCTGTTGTTTTTGTTTATCTTATATTGTGTCTAAAGTGCATTTTAATTATTATATTTTAAGATTTTATTCTGTGTTTTTACCCATTTATTATTTTCTTTTTTAATTTCATAAGTTATATCTTTTGTTGTATTATTTTTATACGACCGCAAAATTTTTGCGGTCGTATATTGGTATGACGTTGGCGTCGTCGTCGTCGTCGTCGTCGTCCGTCGGAGTCTGTAGACATTTGGTTTTCGCACTATAACTTTAGTATAAGTTAATAGAAATCTATGAAATTTAAACACAAGGTTTATGACCACAAAAGGAAGGTTGGGATTGATTTTGGGAGTTTTGGTCCCAACAGTTTAAGAATCAGGGGCCAAAAAAGGGCCCAATAAGCATTTTTCTTGGTTTTCGCACAATAACTCTAGTATAAGTAAATAGAAATCTATGAAATTTTAACACAAGGTTTATGACCACAAAAGGAAGGTTGGGATTGTTTTTGGGAGTTTTGGTCCCAACAGTTTAGGAATTAGGGGCTAAAAAAGGCCCAAATAAGCATTTGTCTTGGTTTTTGCACAATAACTTTAGTATAAGTAAATAGAAATCTATGAAATTTAAACACAAGGTTTATGACCACAAAAGGAAGGTTGGGATTGATTTTTGGAGTTTTGGTCCCAACAGTTTAGGAATTAGGGGCCAAAAGGGTCCAAAATTAAACTTTGTTTGATTTCATCGAAAATTGAACTATTGGGGTTCTTTGATATGCCGAATCTAACCGTGCATTTAGATTCTTAATTTTTGGTCCCGTTTTCAAATTGGTCTACATTAAGGTCCAAAGGGTCCAAAATTAAACTTAGTTTGATTTTAACAAAAATTGAATTCTTGGGGTTCTTTGATATGCTGAATCTAAACATGTACTTAGTTTTTTTATTATGGGCCCAGTTTTCAAGTTGGTCCAAATCGGGGTCCAAAATTAAAGCTAAAAAAGGGGTAACTTATTTTTTTGGGGGGGTGGGGGCAATTCTCCACAGCATATTGTATCGCACAAGAATTCAAAAATTGAATATAAATTCAAATCATATGACCAATTCTAAGTTCTTTATTTCAGTTATTCTGTTTTAGAAACCTATTATGTGTCAAATATTTCAAGAAATTTTCAATTACACAGTATTGTGCAAGAATCAGTATAATTTAAACCAATTTACATTATTTACATTACAATTAAAGGATAACTTCAGTAACACCCAACAATGACTTCAATCCAAACATATATATTGAATAAACTTACAAATCAGAAATTTTAAAATTATATGATACTAACATACATACTACTGCTAACAATTAAATATGACTTAGAGCAAATGTGACAACATGATTATAAAAATATGTACAAAGAGGGATAACTCTTTTTTTTATCTCAAATTTTGAATATGTGCTGATGAAGCTTTTTTGTTTATCTCATCTAAACTGCTTTTAAATTATGCATATTTAAAATTTGCCATCCATGACTATGATGTCATTTTCTATTTTAATACGTTATGGTGTATTTAAATGGGCTGTTATGGTTGCAAAGTATCAAGAGAAATGGGGGGGGGGGGGGGGGGTGAAAACAAAATTTAGGGGGGGGGAATGAGAAATTGGGGAGGGGGCAATTTTTTTCTCATTTCATAATTCATAAATTAAAAAGGAAATTTCAAATTTTTTTTAGCAAAAAAGGGGGGGTTACAATAAATTTTATTGTTTTTTGTTGTTTTTTTTTTTTGGGAGGGGGAGTCAATGTGCAACTTCATAGTGTATTGCACAAAAGCTAAAAAAGGGGTAAAGGGCAATTCTCCACAGCATATTGTATTGCACAAGAAGCAAAAAATTGAATATAAATTGAAATCATATGACCAATTCTAAGTTCTTTGGTTTCAGTTATTCTGTGTCAGAAACCTATTATGTGTCAAATATTTGAAGAAATTTTCAATTGCACAGTATTGCGCAATAGCAAGAAATTGATATGTGTGCCCAATTTTAAATTGGTTATTTCTGATTTATATATAAAAACAAAAAATACTGATATGGTTTGAATAGGTAAATTAAAAAATTTTAAGTTCTTAGACAACATTCATTCTGTGTCAGAAACCTATGCTGTGTCAAATATTTATTCACAATCCAAATTCAGTATTGTATCAAGCTTGAATGTTGTGTTCATAATTGCCCCAACTATTCAGGGTTCGACATCTGCGGTCGTATCTAGCTGCGCCCAGCGGAGCATTTTATTAAATTATATTTTAGGAGATTTTTCTATCATCTTATGCATATGATTGTCAATAAATGTGTTATTTTTACCTGTTCAGTTATCATTTAATCCTTCATTAATTTATATAATTACCGTACAAACAAATTCGAAATTCCCACTTAGACAACAACAAAATTCCCACTTAGCCAACACAAAATTTCTTACCTGTGTATACAAAAATACAAAATGTTGTCTAAGTGGGAAGACACCGCTAGAATAATGGTTATGTCTGTTGTTGTTGTATTATTTAATATGAAAAAAAATTATAAATTGAAAGAACAACCAAAAAGGTTATATTATACAAGTTGCAATTGTCATAGGGGGCAATTATCCTAGGAAGGGGTGTTGTGGGGAATCCCTCGGCAGGTTATTTGCAACCAGATTTATATGAATATTAAGTTTTATTGATATATTATACAAAACCTGTCCATGAAATGACTCTAATTACATATTAATGAATTATTATTAATGTGTTCCAGGTAAATGAACTCATAATTATTTACTGACTTATTTGTACTAACCTGTTTTATTTATATTACAAGGTGATGGAAAATGTGTAATTTGTGATTCCTTGTTGTTCGCAGGTGATGGAAAATGTGTGATATGTGACTCCTACGTAAGACCTTGTACCTTAGTAAGAATCTGTGACGAGTGTAATTACGGTTCCTATCAGGGAAGATGTGTGATCTGTGGTGGACCTGGGGTATCGGATGCCTACTACTGCAAAGAATGTACCATTATGGAGAAAGATGTAGGTTAAAATGAAGTATATCAAGAGGAATCCTATTCCCAATGGAATATTTACAAAAAACACTTTGACTACTCTGATCACAATGGCTCTTATCTAACTGTAGGAGTTGTTAGTACAAATAAATGTTTATGTACCATTGTACATGAAACTTTGATCAGTATGACCTGAAAATCTTATTTCGCATATAATGAAACCTCACTTTTATGACTAGAAACTAAAGATTATTAACTGGGACTCTCAGTGGAAATATCTAGTTACAAATATACATGTACATTGTATTTGTGGATATAAGATGGGTGGTTATGTGATACAAGAAAACATGTTTGAGCCCATTTTTTGTTTACTCTGAATTAATTTCTGACCTGTACATTAAATAACTAGAAACATGTGTTATAGCTTAATAGTTAAAGTCAAATTAGAGTTAATTTTGGAGATAAAATAAACATTAAAGCTCATGCCAGATTGTAATGAGAGAACTTGAAAATTGCTTGTGATTCTGTTGCAGACATCAAATTTAATTATACATGTATGTTGATTATTTACACCTCATATTATTGTTGCTTTGTTTAAAAAAATATTGTTCTTTTTCTTTTATCCTCATTCATATTTACATCAAGCAAAATATCAAATCATTCTGAAGTGTAAATAAATAAAAATATTGTTTTGATTCTCTTTAATGTCCTTTATGTTATAAAAAAAAATCACAGGTCTTAAGGTTTACTGTATTTAATCAGTCTTCTATAGAATAGAAGAAGACATGAGTAAATTAAAATTCTGTTTTGACAAATCCCTGAAAGTAATTTACTTAAAACTCTTTTCTTTGAAGTATGCAGAGAATGAAATACAATAAGGGTAAGTACTAGGCCATTTCAGATTTTTTTTTATTAGAGATTAGAAATAATTGTCAGATTCAAAGTTTTTGCAGACTTCATTCCACTATACAGACATTGGGAAATAGAGGTTAAATGAAAAAGTCCTTTCTGTGTGTCTAGGAGCAAATAAAGTTTAAAATATTCTAATTTATATTTCTAAACTATAGATCATTTTCTATTTTCAGAGGGATGGATGTCCTAAAATAGTCAATCTTGGAAGTGCCAAAACAGATTTGTTCTATGAAAGAAAGAAATATGGATTTAAGAAGAGATAGTAGAAACTGTTTAGATATATAATTATCATTTGTGTATATACTCATTTTAATTCACAATCATTCACGAATAACATCTTTTTAGGATTATTGTACATTGTATGTGGTGTAAATTTACATTTTATAAAGTCGTTTAGTCAGATTAATTGTATACACATGTTTCTATGAAAAATAAGGTTATCAAAGTAGTAAACTATACCAATGGTTCCAAAATTTTCACAAATTAAGAAATTTTATTAAACTTTTGAATACTTTTTTTTAATATTTATTGATTGATCTTTTTTTGTCACAAAGGAAGATATATGGAAGAGAGCATGAGATTGATCATAGACCACAAAACAAAACCACTGTGAAAACCATTATTTTCTATTTGGAACAACTTTTCTGTGGCTTTTATGTATCAGTCAAATAACGAAATTTAATTTCAGTCAAATTTAAATATTAAAAATTCGCTGGAAGTCTTATTTATCAGAAAATAACATGAATATAGGAATCTGTGAACCAGTGAATTGTCCTAAAAACCACATTTTGCATTTGGACGAAAATCATGTTGGATTTTCTGAGATTAAAAATATGAAAGTGGGATATGATGGATAAATTCTTCAAACAAAATCCCTGTATGCACATAACTATTCATTTATTGTTATTCTTCATCCGAAGGTAAAGGGAAATGTCTAATGCAGAAAAAATCTCAGCCCTTGCTGTATGTTCAAAGACAATCCATTGTTTGCACAGATCTGTTTGCCAAATGTCAGTCAAATTGTTTATTTTCATAAGTATCAGTTGTGTCTAACATCTTGTCATTCTGTGTCTGTAGTCATAAGAAACCAATGTCATTCAAATAACCTATGCCTGACCTTTGATCAAAGCTAGTATGTATGTTTTATATTCACAAAAACTAAAACTATCACCTGAATATACTTAATAAAAATACTATTAATTGGACCTAATTCAAAGATTTCTGGGTCTTTTGTTATTTACAAGTGTTATATCCTAAATATAAGTACATAAGTATCTCATTAATTTGTTCACCCAGTCATGAAATACTAAGGTACAATGATCAGTAAGGCTAATGTCTGATTCAGTGTAGACAGCCAAAAGGTTTTTAATTCCAAACCAAATGATCAAATTTTCACAGGGCCATGTATTAATACCTGGTAGGTGGGAAGGAATATCTGGGATGAAATCTTGACATGAATGTGACATATGTTTGAACAAAACATGTAATATAATTGATGTTCAACAGTGAGCTTCTGGAGTTTGGAGTACCAAAACCAAAAAAATTGTATTAAAAGTTCTTATGCCAAAAATGTATATATCCACTTTTGTCTAAAAATTAATTGGGCAAGTTTAATAATATTTGGAAGGACGGTAATTTTCCAGAGACTTTACACTAACAAAGATGGCCATGACAAATTTGGTTTGATATTACAATTTTACCTATATCAGATATTTTTACACCACAGGGGCAAGGGATGGGGTGAAAGTTGTAAAAAACACCGAGTTCAAAGCAATGCAGATTTGTCAGATTTTATCATCGACTTCAAAAATAAAAGTTTAATATCAATTTATTCATAACTTACTAAAAATTTACATTTCTTTCACATTTTTTTCACATTTAAATTATTCTAGATTTTGACAGCAAAAGGTTTAAGCACTCTTTTGAATGATTATTATAATCTAACTTAATTTCTATGAAAATTTGAATAAAGATCCATGTTTTAGAGTAGTTCATCTTTTTTATTACCTTGGGTTGTCATATCAGAATAATATCCCTTAATCCAAACCACTCATGGCAGCTACAGTTTAAAACAGAACCGTATCTTGGATCAATTGTAACCAGACTTGACACCTGGCAATGGTTTCTTTGAGAATTTTATTTAATGATCATATAGTGCTTAATATGTAAATGTATGGAGGATGAATCCAGTTAGTGGTCTTCAACAATAAGCACCACCAGATGCTAAAATGGCCCATAATATCACGTCAAAATTTCAACAGAGATTACCACCAATCCCAATCAAGCACATTTGATGTACTGGTACCGGTATTTCATGTAAATAACGTGTGAATAAAGAAACAATCATGCAGTGAAAATAACCGAGTACATCATATTTAAACTATTCATCAACTTTTATATTATGGGTCAAAGAGACAACCTTACAAGAAAATACAGAGTTCATTCATCACCTCTTACATGTGGGTAGTATATATGGTTAAGCAGAGAAATACCAAATGTAGCAAGTACTTCATTGCTGTTCCTTGAATTTTTAAACCAGACTTGAGAACACGACTAAAATCTCGAACATTAAGCCACTGCTTACCCAAAATTTTGAAGGAATCTTTATTAGGCTACCAGATAGCTGCGTTTCATTCTTTTCATTGTCTGTTTATTCTTGATTGTTCAGGATATAATGAAAATGGGCAAACATTCTTTTTTTTTATTCTTTGTCTAAGTTAAACATTTCTGACCAATCCTCTTCGTGTCATACATGTCATAAGACTATTATTAATATCCATGCTGCCCACTTTCTGATTATATATTGCGCAACTCGGTGAGATGATCACTCCGGCCTCTCCCCTGGCAAAATGATTTTGAACAATGCCCTAATATGACATATGATCACTTTTAAAATATGTACTGAAATACTGACTACATTCTCCTTCTACAATCCTCGTAAAACATGTTTTTTCCGTATCCTCTTCCGAAAAGGCTTAAAGTATGTAATCTGATTACTACAGTATTTATTAAATTCAATTAAAAATGAAGTTTAAATTGTTTGTTCAAATATTTGTTGTGATACTGCAACATTTTGCATTGCCAGATGAAATCTTCAAAGGTAAGGGTTTTTTTTTTCATTGTTATTTTTCTTTCCAGCCATTTTATAATTTTAGTGGAATTTTTTTTGGAAATCTGTCAAAGTGACCGATAGATATAAATAAAAATACGAGGATTTGTGTGGTTAAATCTTTCAATTCGTGTGTGCACACAGAAAACCCAGAGACTATTCCCTTCCATTTAACAGTAAAAAAGTTTTCGTTCTGAACGTCCTCTTTATATGTACGTCTTTTTTAATGGTGGATGCTACCCCGCCCCCACCCCCAGGGTACTTCCATTAGAAATGGTAGTATGTATGTGCCGCAGAACAGGGCCCGTTTTTCACACACCTGTCATGATCAGAGTTGATATTTTTACCCTCGTCAATTACAGGATTACTTTTTCGTAACTGTATCATTGAGGAAAGTTTAAATTATGCACACTACAAGTGTAGATATCTGTTTATCAGTCAGTCACTTTCGAGATGGCAGGTTGTCTCCTTGACATTTACTACATATCCGTTCTTTTTCATATATTTTTTTACTTTTTCCCTTTCCTTGTTACTAATAATATTTGGTCTGATCAATATTAGGATATTACATTTTAACATTAAATGTCGTTGACAGGGTACGATTTTCCAAATCATCAAAGTCATTAACAGGGTTATCTTTCAACACTGAATGTCACTGACAGGGTATGATTTCCCAAAGTATGACTGTGACATGTGTGATGAGTTATAAGGTAAGTAAGTAAGTAAGTAAATTTTATTTAGAGTCGGCATATATATACATAATAACAGACAAAACATGAGCTCTGGTGAGCTCTTTAACCGACTATCACAAACAAAAAATCATGCAGCATCATGCAATACTACTTAAATAAAATGAAAGAGCATGCAAATATATAAAAGCAATTTGATGTTGATTCATGAGCCCCTAGAGTCAAAGCTCATGTAGCAAGCGCAAATCACTTGAATATCATTAAATATTACAGACTAAAAAGCATAAAAACAATAAATAAATAAATTATTAGGCACAAGCATTTACTTGCAGATATATTTAGTAAATGCATAAAAAGCAGAGCAAAAGGCCACTACAAAAAGAAAGGAAGAAATTTCAGCTTTGAGACAGCACTGGATGGAAACGGCATGAACTGCAGTTGCATTTTTTAGCCCCACACCAGGAATATATATAATTCCTAAACTGGTCAAAGGAGGTCATGATTCTAGCCTCATTGGGAAGGGAATTCCATACTTGTGCTGCCTCAAATCTAAAGGATCTTTTACCATAACTTGAGGTTCTAGGTCTAGGTACCTCAGCAGTGTTCACATACCTGAAATTATATGAATTGTTTTTTATTACAACTAAATCTTGGATGAATAAAGGACATTTTTTATTAATTATTTTAAAGGTCTCCAAGGCAATTGAGCGCATTCTACGAGTTTTTAATGATGGAAGGTTTGAAATCTGCAGGAGTGTTTCATATGGGCTCTGATGGTCTTCATAAATAAAGCGAAGCGCTCGTTCTTGTATTTTTTCTATTTTTCTGGTATTTTGTTCCCCACAGAAATGCCAAGTCAAAGGGCAGTAACTAAAGTTTGACATAATAAAAGAATAATAAATTGTAAGTTTACTCAGTTTATTTAGGTGTTTCCCAATTCTTTTCAAAACATTTAATTGCCTTGCAGCCTTTTTACAAATATTTGAAATATGTAAATTGAAGTTTAATTTAAAATCAATTGTAACTCCAAGTAGTTTAACCTCATCCTCACATGATATAGAAATACCATTCAAATCAAACACAATCTTTTTATCATGTGTTTTTTTGCCAAGAGAGATAGCTTGAAATTTCTCTGGGTTGGCCTGCATTTTATTTGAAGAAAACCACTGTATTAAATAATTGCTGTCTTCCTCAAGAGCAGAAATTATATCTTGTAAGGAATTTCCAGACTTTGACAAAGTATTGTCATCAGCATAATTATATAAAGAACAATTTTTAACAAAAAAGAACAAGTCATTTATAAAAATATTAAATAGGATGGGTCCAAGGATGGAACCTTGTGGTACCCCTTTAAATATGTCAAGCATACCACTTAAATTTTGGTTTACTTTCACACACTGTCTTCTTTTTGTTAAATAACTATATAACATATCAAGTGAGGATTTGGAGAGACCATAAGCTTTTAGTTTCAGTAGCAGTAAGTCATGGGGGAGACAGTCAAATGCTTTTGACAAGTCCATAAGGATAGCTGCAAGGTATTTATTTTGGTCTAAGGCTAATTTCCAATCTTCAATCACTCTTAATAAAGTTGACTGACATCCAAAACCTGATCTAAAAGCTGCCAAGAATGGATTGAAGATTTTATCAAAGTACTGTACTATTTGTACTTCTATGGCATTTTCAAAAATTTTAGAAATAACCGGCAATACACTTACCGGTCTATAATTTCCTTTTTCTAGTACACTATTCTTTTTGTGAATAGGTGCAACTTGAGCTTCCTTAAGACGGTCAGGGAAGGTTGATGATGTTAATGATAAATTAACAATATCTGTAAGGGGTTTTACAATAGCAGGTTTAGCAAAATGCAGTAATTTAGGTGAGATACCGTCTATACCAGTGGCTTTTTTAACATTAATTTTACGTATACGTTTCTCAACAAACTCTTGATTAATAGGAGAAAAGGTAAAACTGTTTTGATCAAGATCTGGAAGATTATCTTTGATGGCCAAAATACTCGGGTGATCATCATCAACCTTTATTTGACTGCCTCCTATATTCTTTGCAACATTTACAAAATATTCGTTAAATATCTCACACACCTCCTCCTGTTTTGTAATTAAAACATTATTTTCAGAGAGGACAGTTTCCTTTTGGTGCGTACTGATTTTGTAAATGTGACACAGCTACCACCTGTTAAATGTGGCTAATCGAAATTTTTAGTCTCTAAATTCTCAGCAACTATGGGCCACAGCTAATTCATAGTTTGTGCAAAGCATGACCATGATGAGTTATAAGGTTGATAATGATTTTTATAAATGTGACACAGCTATTTTCTGTTAAACTATGCCGTCCTATATTTTTCAACAAAAGAACTATAGCACTTTTTGGTCGAAAAATTATCAGCAACTACAGGCCATATCAATTCCATAGTTGCTGTGAAGCATGACCTTGATGATTTGTTACGTGGGTACAGAATTTTATACCTGTGGCTTTGACAATTTCTGTTGAACCTCTTCAAAGTATGGAACATAATTTTTGTCGCAAAATTCTCAGCAACTACAGACCCCAACCAATTCATCATTTGTTTGAAGGATGACCATATAGTGAGTTGTAAGTTGGGTACCGATCTTATACATGTGACATAGCTACATCAATTTTAATAGTGTTTAACTTACATTTTTCACCTTATTAACTACAGATTAAAATGTTTGGTAGCAAATTTAGTAGTTGGTGTGAAGCATGGACATGGTGAGTTGTAATGTTAATAGTGATTTTACATCTCGGAGAGAGCTACTTCCTTAACTACTGGCCTGTCTGAAATGCCTTTGAGTGGGGGTATTTGTAAGCTCTAATCTTACAGGTCTTTTATTTACACAATAATGAAATTCGAACGAATGGCTAAACAGGGAATTTCTTAATTTTCACCTTCAAATACATAATAATACAGATTAAAGTCATTACTGGTAGTTATTTGAAAGTTTTTAAATAAAAATATATTAATATGCATACTACCTGCTTAAACCTTTCACCTCAACCCAAAAGAAAATCTATCAAAATTTTATGTGAAATAAACTATTTATTGGTGCGTTTTACTATTCAGAAGATTGTTATACGGTTGGATCAGACGGGCTCATCATATACAGTGGAAAAATAAATAGGACTGCCAACGGGATCACATGTCAAAGATGGGATCAAAACACACCACACAAGACAAACTATCCAATGGGATCAGAACATGCAAATTATTGTAGAAACCCGGATAATGACGCTGGAGGACTTTGGTGTTACACAGTGAACTGGGGGAAAAGGTGGCAATATTGTAACGTCCCGAAATGCGGTAAGAAAATGTTACGTCTGCTGTGATAAAAGTCCTACCATTTTATTTTTTAAACTCTTAACACCCTTAAGTTCTCTCATGACGATAAAATTAATGTCGTTCTGGGATATATATTTACTACTGTGTCGTTTTTAAAAGTACATGACAGTCATTTCCAAAGCATATAGTTATAATGAACTAAAGAATGAATTTTATAAAAGTAAATAAATACATAAATAAATTATTTATGATTATTGATACCGCTATTTACACCATGTCTTCTCTTTTATGTCGAACAACTTTTTTCAGTCTTTGTAGAGAAATCCCGGCAAATTGCTTTTGCGCCAAATATATATTTCATTTGCGGCAATAATACAACCAGACAAATGAAATGTGGGACTCGCTGCCCATTGGTCAATATTAAATTAAATAATAAATAATTATAAACGGCAGTTATTCTTCCTTCGAAACATGAGATAAAACAATTTCAAACTAGCTTTTAAGCATGTGGGTAATTTCAATGATTAATGATTTAATTAAGTACCCCCCCCCCCCCCCCCCCCCCCCCGATTTTAGCAAACATGTAACCCCCTGCCATGGGAACGTACCATTTCCAATGCATTAAATTAATCAGATACATTTCCACTTAATTGAGGTGCTGTTATTTTTCAAGAAATCAATTTTTATTTTTATGAAATTTTCTTTTATATCTTGGTACATGTACCCAATATGGAGATTAACATAGAAACCGAATTGGTACTTTGCATTCAGCAGCCACTTTTTTTAATGTCTAAAAACCAAAAAATTATATAAGACTATATAGCAGCCAATTTTGAAATACATGCAAAAACCTATAAATAACGACAGAATCAAAGTTTTAACAACCCTGAACAACAAAATGAACATATTATGAAAACTGTTACTCAGTGAATTTTTTTGAATTTTTATTTCTGCCCTCACTGACGGCAGAAAAAAAATTCTAAAAAAAAAACAAAAAAAAAAACAGTCATTGAGGCCAGGACTGGACTAAAAAAATTGTGTATCTTGTGTATTAGTGCACGGTACATGCCAATATAGTATTGAAATCAAAGGCTAGGTTTTTTTTTAAATTTCCTTCAAACACTTAAGTATTTCAAATTAAACTTATAGATAATGCATTATATATAATTCATACCTCATCAAAACATTCGTTTTGCAATAAAATAACCAAAGATTACGAGGAATCCATTTGATGACGTAACAGAAAATACGAAAATGATAATATGCCTTTCGTGACGTGATGGGAAATCCAGTGCATAATCAAATAGTTCCTTGCCATGCTCAGGTTCATCTATCGTAATTATAAATTATATAGAAAAATTGAAATCTGGCTTTAAAAAACCCCACAAGCGAACTTTGCCGGACTTCATTGTGAAATTATATGTCCGGACCCTCCTCCCCAATCAACTTTGAAAATCTAGTGTGGGCGTTAGGGGCGTTAACCCACCTAACCCCTCGGTGAAATAAAAGCTATGGTGTATATATTCAATTTAAACGAGAAACGGTTAAAGACTTTGCCGGACGTCATATTTTTAAAACATTGTGGAATTATATGTCCGGACCCTATCCCCACTCAAATTGAAAATCTGGTGTGGGACTTAAGGGCGTTAACCCACCTAACCCCTGGGTTAAATAAAAGCTATGGTGTATATCTTTAATTTAAACCACAAGCGGTTAAATACTTTGCCAGACTTCATACTTTTAAAACGTTGTGAAATTATATGCCCGGACCCTCTCCCACTCAACTTTGAAAATCTAGTATCGGCCCTAGGAGCGTTAACCCATCTAACTTCTGCTTGAAATAAAAGCTATGGTGTATATTTTCAATTTAAATCAGAAGCGGTTCAAAACTTTGCCGGATTTCATATCTTTAAAACACTGTGAAATTTTATGTTCGGACTCTCTCCCACGTACTCAACTTTGAAAATCTAGTGTGGGCTTTAGGGGCGTTAACTAACCGAACTCTTGGGTGAAATAAAAGCTATGGTGTACATCTTTGATTAAAACAAGAAGCAGTTAAAACATTTCCCGGACTTCCTATTTTTTAAACATTGTGAAATCATATGTCCGGACCCCTCCCGCCCAGTCAAATTTGAAAATCTAGGGTGGGCCTTAAGGGCGTTAACCCACTTAACCCCTTAATTAAATAAAAGCTACGGTCTATATCTTCAATTTAAACTAGAAGCAGTTAAAAACTTTGCCGGAGTTCATATTTTTAAAACATTGTGATATTATATGTCCGGACACTCCCCAACTCAACTTTGAATATCTAATGTGGGCCTTAGGGGCGTTAACCCACCTAACCCCTGGGTGAAATAAAAGCTATGGTGTATATCTGCAATTTAAAGTTTTTAACAGCCTGTGAGTTTTTTAAAAGCTAGATTCCATTTTTAGCTCACCAGGCCTGATCGGGCAATAAATATTGCCACAATGGACAGTTCTTGTTTCTGATTGGCTGATATAAAAGAAAACTCTTCTTCTCTGAAACTACTTGGCCAAATGGAACGAAACTTGATAGGAAACATATATGGGAGGTCCTTTAAAAAGTTTCCTCATTTCGTCCCGATCAGATTACAAATATGCCCGCCATGCGACAGTTCTTGTTTCTGATTGGCCGATATAAAAAAATCTTTGCTCTAAAATCGCTGGGCCAAAATGGAACAAAACTTGACAGGAAGCATCTATAGAAGGTTCTTTACAAAGTTTCCCCATTTCCTCCTGATCGGGTAACAAACATGTCCGCCATAGAAAATTCTTGTTTCTCATTGGTTGATTTAAAAAAAAAAATCTGTGGAACTGCTTGGCCAAATGGAATGACAAGAAGCATCTGTGGGAGGTTTTTACAAAGTTTTCTCATTTTGTCCAGATCATGCGACAAAAATGGCTGCCATGGGCAATTCTTGTTTCTGCCAGGTGAGCGATACAGGCTCAGCCCTCTGAGCCTCTAGTTTTCCTATATTATTAATAATTACGATAGATCAACCTGAGCAGACCAAGAAACTATTTGATTATGCACTATTTTCAGGTACGTTCTATCATTGGATTTCCTGTTACACGGTGTAGAATGGTAACGGACTTATCGGGTTTTTTTCGGCGTTTCCGCACTTATCGGGTTCAGCAACGGACTTATCGCGTTTTTAGATGACAACATTTGGTGTAAGTAGTTATTTCTTCCAACTTGTATTAAAGCAGCATAGACATTTCTAAATCAGCTTAATGTCACGGAATGGGGAAATTATTTATTTTGTTGGATATCTAATCATATATTCATGGGAAGATACGATTTATTTCAAATTGTTTCCACCAACGTGGTACCTGAACTTGGAAACAAAAATTTTTCATGAAAAAATGTCCAATTGAAGCGTGTTGTAAGCATGCTGTTTTCTTTTCCAAGTAAATTTTTGGTGATTATTCATTAAATGTAGACATTTTCTTTTTCGGAACTGTTTCATGCACTATTAAGGTAATGATGGTTAATTTGGAAAATTTTTGGCACCGGACTTTTTGTGTTATTGGCATCGGACTTTTTGTGCGAAAATGAATAAGAAGACTCATATCTTCTAAGTCAGTCTATCTGTTTACTCATCCTGTGTTGTTCAACACTTCTTTCTTTACACATTAATCACACAATAATATACTTTATTAATCCACAAACAAATGTGTGGGATTCTATCAGTATCTCGTCCCACTTAAATTCGTTTTAGTTTCATTTGTCAGTATTTTTATTTTCTTTATAGCGGAAAGCTGGATTACATCGGAGTCGCCATTAACATCCGCCCTATCAGTACCATCAAAGGAGGAAACAACAGGTAAATTCTAATCTGAATAGAACGTATAACAAATACATGTATAGTATTTAGTTTTTTTTAAGGAATAGGGCCATTTCCCTATGATATTTGTTCACTTATTGGGACATTTCAAACAGTCGCTAAATGCCTTTCAAAATCTGTCACGGAAAAGCCTTGCTTGTTTCCTTTTTGGATGTGATAATTATAACAACAAAATAAGTTACCAAAATATTCAACATATCCAAGTATCGCGTTAGGAGACATGTTCTAAATAAATTTGCAAATATTTGGTCTTTAAGAAATGTTATTTAAAACTAGAGGCTTAGACGGCTGAGTCTGTATCGCTCACCTGGCAGTAACAAGAATGCCCATGGCGGCCATGTTTGTCGTGTGATCTGGACAAAATGAGAAAACTTTGTAAAAACCTCCCACAGATGCTACTTGTCAGGTTTCATTCCATTTGGCCAATCAGTTACACAATTTTTTTTTTTAAATCAACAAATGAGAAACAAGAATTTTCTATGGCGGCCACGTTTGTTACCCGATCAGGACAGAACGAGGAAACTTTGTAAAGGACCTCCCATAGATGCTGCCTGTCAAGTTTCCATTTCCATTTGGCCCAGCGATTTCTGAGAAGAAAACTTTTTATATCGACCAATCAGAAACAAGAACCGCCCCATGGCGGTTATATTTGTAGTCTGATCGAGGCGAAATGAGGAAACTTTATGAAGGACCTCCCATATATGCTTCCGATCAAGTTTCGTCCCATTTGGCCAAGCAGTTTCAGAGAAGGAGAGTTATTTTATATCAGCCAATCAGAAACAAGAAATGTCCATGGTGGCCATATTTGTAGTCTGATCAGGACAAAACAAGGAAACTTTGTAAAGAACATCCAATAGATGCTTCCTACCAGTTTCGTTCCATTTGGCCAAGCAGTTTCATAAAAGAAGAATTATTTTATATCAGCCAATCAGAAACAAGAAATGTCCATGGTTGCCATATTTGTAGTCTGATCAGAACAAAATGAGAAAACTTTGTAAAGAACCTCCCATAGATGCTTCCTGTCAAGTTTCGATCCATTTGGCCCAGTAGTTCCACAGAAAATGTTTTTTATTTAATCAATTCAATGAGAAACAAGAATTTTCCATAGCGGCCATATTTGTTGTCTGATCAGGACGAAATGAGGAAATTTTGTTTACAACCTCCCATAGATGCTGCCTGTCAAGGTTCGTTCCATTTGGCACAGCGATTTCAGAGGAGAACATTTTTGTATCGTGATCAGCCAATCAGAAACAAGAACGGCCCATTACGGCCATCTTTGTAGTCCGATCGGGATGAAATGAGGAAAGTTTATATAGGACCCCCATATATCCTTCCTGTCAAGCTTTGTTTCATTTGGCCAAGTAGTTTCAGAGGAGAAGATTTTTGAAAACTCAGCCAATCAGGAACAACAACTGCCCATGGCGGCCATGTTTGTTGTCCGATCAAGACCAAATGAGGAAACTTTATAAAGGACCTTACATAGATCCTTCCTACCAAGTTTAATTCAATTTGGCTTAGTAGTTTCAGAGGAGAAGATTAAAATGTGAAAAGTTAACAGACGGACGGACGACGGACGCCAAGTGATGACAGAAGCTCACATGGCCTTTGGCCAGGTGAGCTAAAAAAGACACTCAGGACCAAAACCAAATTTTTTGCTGTAAAAAAGTACATGTATCTCCTTTTATGTCATGCACATTAGAATGGTTTTGGTTCTGAATGTGCGTCTTGGCTTTATTCCTACAAAGAATCGGTCTATTCACAATCTGTAAGGATGGAAAATTTGAACACATTCCTGATATTTGCATTTTTTTCTTATTGTTAACATTCAAGTACATCATACGTACAACATAGTTTGCGATAGAAATTGGAAAATATTAAGAAGGTTGCAATTTACAGTTACGAGTGAGAGAGCAACAAATACAGAGGAAAGTGGCTCTTACACATTGGAAAAGCTAAAACAACCAGAATACTTTTGTTTTGAATATATCATTTATGACGACTTTTGTTGACGTTTCATGTGAAACCAGAGTTTCTTTGACTGAGTTATTTACTGTTTATCTAATGGTATGGACTGTTTGTTACCCCATGGTGATCCATGCATCATAAATTTCCCATGTTTAGTCGAATGGGGGGGATTTATCACATGTGTGTTTTATTTTTCTAATCGACGAGGATGGTGTTTACAAGGTTACGTTTGACTCAAACATTACTACCTACTTAATTAGCTGAGTTTTTATTGTCCCTGAATTGTCTTACTTGTATATTTACCTTAAAAAAAATAAAATCAAAAATACAAGTACGAAAGAAAGTGAAATTTTGCTCAAAATCGAGTTTGTATATGTTACAGAAACTAGAAGTTGTAATTTTATCACCCCGAAATTGATTCATTTGTAAATCTTCCAGTGAATTGTAGTTGTCCGAATCCATGATCTGAGTGAATAACTGACGGAGGTATTAAAATAAAGAATTGTAATACAATTTCTTTTCGGTACAGGGCATCGTCGCACGGCCCGTCGCGCTTACGCTTTGATAATTCAATTAGTCGTATTTTGTCACCTGGTATATAGCATAAATACCTTAACATTTGAAAATTAGTTTATTCGAGGGATTACATTGACACATGAAAACAGTTCACTTGCCGTTCTCTTGTCTTCACATATAATTGTAAAAGTTTTAAAAATCCGATCAACTATAAGTACATATACGTACATTGTAGTCTTTTTCATATCTATCAATTCTTTTTTTTCGTGTATATTGTTGCTAATAAATGCATGAAAAAGATAGGACATTGATGATTTTTATATATATGTTTGTTTTGATATATTTAAATGACTGTGTCTTGTAAGCTCACTGTGCTAAAGAAGTTTTGAGTCTTGTCTTGTTTGTCCTGTAAAGAAAAGAAATGTTTTATGTTCATGATGTTCGGGTGAATAAGAATATAATATATTGAAAGTTGCTTCATGGTTGAATTCGTTAGGAATATACGCATTTGCATATAGCTCTAAAAATTCTATTATTTACAGAAGTGAATTTCGTCACAAAAATGAAGACTCAGCATAATATGAACGCTGGCGTTAAACATCCCGAGGAAAGAGAGCTCGGAACAGCAGGTACATGTAAAACCGTATTTGACGTTTTATGTTAAGGGGAATAGATACATAGTCTAAAAAGTATCATAAAACATTAGCTAAATGCTGAAGGTTGGTTTATGTTTATGTGTTAAAGCCCACTTAAACTCTAAAACTAAATTTCATGAATAAGTAAGGGTAGTTTGATTAAGGTTTTCGATCAATATGCCTTTTGTGTCTCGTTCAATCATTAGATGATATAAAAATTAACAAAAACATAATTTCCGTGGTAATTTGAAAATTGTGTCTATTCACAACAAATTGTGACCTAGGATATGGTCTGACTTGATTGAAACAGTCTCTATATAAAGAAAATATTACTACACAAGCTTCGGAGAGCAAATATTATAGTTATGAAGCAAGCAGTGTCTGTACACCCCCATTTATGATTACAGATAAAAACGTGGAGACTGCTTTAGTAACTGGGATTGCCGTTCTTGTGATTTGTTTTGCTGTGGCTGTATTAATTAAAAGAAGGTGAGGCTAATTTACAAACACAAACCTTTGTCGAAACGATGAAAAACCAAACATTTAACCAGTGTATTCTTAACAATTTCAAGTCAGTATCATAGATACAGTTGAATCCTTAATTCAATTAAATTCAATTTCCAGTAAAAGTGCCCCAAGCCAGAAAAGGATTATACCGGTAGTCAAGCCAAAGCAACGTTAGGGATGTGACAAATAAAGGACAGAAAAAATGTAGTTAATCAAAAGAAAACACGTAACAAGAAAATTGTAATAACAAACTATTTCTTCAATTATAACCAAGCAATCAAATAAAAAATCCTGACATTTGGAAACTCTCCATCAAAAC
The DNA here is from genome assembly GCA_028015205.1 of Mytilisepta virgata. NCBI lineage: Eukaryota > Metazoa > Mollusca > Bivalvia > Mytilida > Mytilidae > Mytilisepta > Mytilisepta virgata. The sequence goes on from CM051521.1 coordinate 78,750,084, forward strand.
AATCTACACAATGTATACTGAAACCCTCATGGTACATTTTGAATCTGAAATATACATATACAAACTTTTGATTTACCAACATTTTCTTTTACTTTAAACAGAAAAATTCTTGTAGCAGTTTCAAGAAATGTTAAACCACCCGGAGATTCTACTAAAATATCATCCAATAAGGATAAAGATTCAAAGCTGGAACTTAATCATATAACGGACATTCCGGTTTATGCAGAAGTCAATAACAGACAAAAAGACAATACAGACAGTAGTAAAAAGTCAAAAAATAATGCAGATAGATTTTCTATAACGTCGGGAGAATACAGTCATACATCTTTTGTCAATAGTATAGAAAATACAGGGAATAAAGACTACGGGACGTTGCGTTTTGACGTCACTGACGGTCTGTACGACGTGGGTAATAGTAGCGGCGTAAGAATGAATTCAGCAGATGACAATTATGATCATTTTGTGAATCAGACTGATTCAGACTATGAAAACATAGAACGTGCTTCAAAATGGAAATAATTATGAAGCAGTATGAGATGAAATAACTTCTTTTAAAAGACGCAATTAAATATTATATAAACTGGGTATACTATTTATCTTTTAATAAATAGAAATGGTGGTTTTAAAAAGACGGGGTGTTGTTAACGTCGTTGAAATAGATCTTTGAGAACTTAAAGAAATCAATAAGTGAATATTGTTTTTCGTAAGCAAAAAACATTGTTTTTCTTGTAAAATTTATGAAAACTATGGAGCACCCCCCCCTCCCCGTGCATAGCTGTGTCCTGAAGACAGTTTTGGCTTTACCCCTTTTGGTTATTTTGGTATTTTGAATTTGCTCTTCAGCCTTTCGGATTGTTGTTTTGGTTTTCAACATTTTAGGCCTTGAGCACAACTGATGAGGCGTAAATCGACGAAATGTGCACATCTTGTGCATGATAATTGGTATCAAAGAATTTTATTTAGAGAAAGCACAACTGTTTTTTCAAAGCGATTTATCTTCTACTGCGTGTTAAATTTGATAAAAGTCAACAGACTTCTGAAAAAGGTTGTAAAAAAATATTTATCATTATGGAATTTAAAAAAAAAAACAAAATGTGTAATCATCAGGTACTAGTATGTTTATCAAAAATAAAAGAAAGAAAAGGTAAAAATTATGATCGCTTTATCGAAAAATAAAACAAAATACCTTTCATAATGATGCGATAACATGATTCAAACTGAACCACTGACCCACATTTCCGGTGCTACCAGAAACAGTTAATATGCCTTGTTAATTATTTTAAAATGTTTCTAAAATAAAAGGCATATCAGAGTATAATGTTTAGTGAACAAACTTCGTTATATATACAATGTACATTTAAAGCCATTTTCAAAAAATACTAGTACTGCTTGTTTGAACAAAAAACTAAGTATGTTGCGAAACAGCTCATGCGACAATAGATAACAAGAAAAATAAATTGAAATGGTGAGCTGTCAAAAGGGGCGTAAAACGACTAAAATGTATGAAATACACAAGTCGAACAAAACCAAATATAAAATCGTAAAAAAAACAACAACAAACTAAAAAGTTAAAGATACTCAACGTTTCGACCAATATGATCTTGATCACGAGTATATAAAAAATAAAAATAAAATTGAAAGGTGTTGACTCTTTGAAACCCAGAGCAAGACTGAATCCGTACAGAAAATCACTACTAGTTTGGATCTTTCAGGGGTATCTAAGTAGGTTACCTAAAACTTAGTTAGGAAAAGGAGTAGTTACCAATAAACGAAATGACAAGAAAGAGCAACATTAACAAATGATTAGGTGTACGAAATCCAAGTCAACAATGTCATCAAACTAACCAAACATTATTTACAAGAGAGCTGGGTGTGAGTACAGTACCGTGGATCAATGAACTTTCTTACCCGAAAATGAGAGATCATATGCGTCGAGAGAGTTAGCTAGTCACTGGAAAAACTGTAAAAGCATTTACTGCAATGAGAAGTATTACAGCATCCTAGTAAGGGTATCTCAATCAAGTTTTAAATTTAAGAGTTCGTGTATACATATCTTATATTACATACAAAGGCAGGGGCTCTTGATATGATTTTTGAAATTTCGGAGCTATACGTACTTGCCTGTTCGAAGTTTCTCTGTTGGTGTTAGTTTGAATCATTATCTTCAATAATTACTAATTACATGTGTAGAGTTTTATTTTTCATGATTAATTAGTATCAGAACCATTCATGAAACTTGGTGTGACAAGTCGAGATAACTATAGTTGTGATAATATAACTCGAATTTTCATGAAAATATGCATTAAAAGTCGTCATATTTGTAATAATTTACCATACTTTAATCACGACCATTAGTTTTGTCAACGGCAAGAATAGGCATTGGCCTTTCAAAAGTCAGAATTATTTACACCAGTCGAGTAAATTATTTCGACTAATTGTTAAAAAAACTTGTCCAAATAGTAATATAATTGTTTAGGTCGACAAAATGCCGAATTTCTGTGATAAATCTTGACTCCAATTTGTCCCGATGACATGCATAAATAGGCCACAAAACTGAACACGACCATGACAAACAACAAAATGAATTTTACTTATTATAAATAAATCAAAGTACTGAGGTACTGTTTACTGGGATGGACGTATGATCTGATGACTGATGAATTAATGATAGTGATTTAAACCTAACTGTATATATGATACAAACTGTTCGATAGGGAGTAAAGTCAAGAAATACCAAAGGGATATTCGAAGGAGAGAAAAATCTTAACAACTGACAAACTCAAATGAACAACGAAGACAAGACCAAAACAATACATGCACTACAATTAAAAACTAAAAACATATGAACAACATGGACCCCACCAAAAAAACCAGGGGGTAGACTCAGGTGCTCCAGAAGGGTAAGCAGTCTCTGCTTCCTGCAGGACACCCGCCATGCTGCCCATGTCAAATTCGGTATGAGGAAGGGATAATATCAATGGAATAGGTCCATTTTCATTTGGGAGATATGTTTCACCTGTATCCAATTTTGCTAGTATAATTCAAATGTTCAAATGAATAAGGCATCTCTTAAACATGTGAATAATGCAAAACTTTCAAATTTTGACTGTTCCCCATAGACTTTCACAACATGTACAGTATAGTGAAGATTCATAGTCACTAGAATATAACTGAGGGGGCCAAGCCAAACAATTGCCATGCGAATGCTAATACAACTGCGTACCAAATTCATTGATTGTCTATATGTGGTTCCCCATTAACTGACATAATCACCAACTATTAACAAATTGATGATGTTGTCGTACGAAACAGTACATCTTTATGACTTTTGTGAGGCAAGGCAAAAACTGTAGTGATATATCACTTTAGACTGCAATTAGAACACTTCCTGTTGTGTTTACTGTTTATGTCCTTAATATAGTAAAAGGGTGATAGTTTGTACAATGTCGATTTCATGTTGGGTCACGTCTTTCACAATCCGAGATTCATTTAGGGATTAGAAATAAGTTTGAAATTTGTTACCATTTAAATGGTTATCAATGTATCAATGTGAGTTGCAGTATAAAAACAATATTAGGTCAATGTCAGTAAAATATAAACTTTTTTTTGTATTCAGCACGAAACCGTAGAAGGGGAAAACTCGCCCTTCCCAAGTTTCTTGGCCTCATACAAAAATGTTTATATTTTTCTGACACTGACCTAAATGTTACCCAACTTGGCAACAATGTATATATAGTTACACCCAACTTGGCAACAATGTATATATAGCTGCACCCAACTTGGCAACAATGTATAGTTCCACCCAACTTGGCAACAATGTATATATCTGCACCCTACTTGGCAACAATGTACATAGAGTTGCACCAAACATGGCAATAAATTATGGAATGAATATGATATTTAGAACAATCTTGAAAGACGAGGGTATATTATAAAATATATATCTGTTTTTACTTTTGTAACTGTTCCCATCTTTTCTCTCACTGTATCTTATCTTATATATGTCTGTTGCTCATAATATAGCAACAGTTTTTATCCATCATAAACTTGAGTAAATTGCTAGTAATTTATTTTTTGCTGAATTAATAACTTGATAACTATTGTTCATTTGAGGTCTTCTTTGACATTTGTGGATCTGTTTATGTGACTTTATATCAAAGTATTCCCTCTACGTTTTTGATAATATATGTTGTTCTGACTTTACATAGAACAACTTATGTAAACAGTTTAAATTCAAAATCGAAATACATGTACCAGTATGAATTGTCCCCATGAGAACTATATTGATGTGATTCATATTTTTTTTTATCACAGTAGTCTGCTCTTTTGACAAAAACCGAATACTGCTTTGGCGCATTTTTAGGTGTGATGGAAGTTTTACATTTAATGCATAATGTATAAATATATTAACTATTTAGATAAAATATAGCAAGAGCACAAGTTTTAACATAAGATCGATGTGCACAGTATCCCCCATTTATTTCATATATTTCCATGCAAACAGGGATAATTGGAATGCCATTTTGATTCCAAATATTTTAATAAAAATTACACTGCAGTATTCTCTATCATAATTCTCATACACTGTATGTTTAAAATCTTAAAAATATAGTCAAATCAGTGGAAATAAATATTTGGCGTGTGTATTGATACATGTATGTTTTTCTTCATAGTTTTAGACATGGGATATATGTATAGCAACACCCGACACTTCTGTAATAATAGCTGCAAACGACATAGTTCTGTCAAGTATCATCTCAGGGGATGCATCCTCATTGTCGAGCATCATCCCGGGCCTTGCATCCTCATTGTTCTACATTTGGATCCCGCTTGATATCTTTTACACATTCCTCTAACAAGCCATTCAGTATGAATTTGTTTTCTTCTTGTTCATAACCTATTAATTGGCAGATGTGTGTTTTCTCTGGAGGAGATGTCTCAATCTATAAGTAAAGATATTTGTATAGTTTCTCAACTAGAAGTGTTCCTGGTGAAATTAAGATAAAAATATGGTCAATTTAAATTGGCCTAATTGTATAGCCATGATTAACATGCTCAGCTTATACACATGTACATGTACCCTGGTAACATTATTATTGCTTTCAAATTGTCAATACTCAACTTTGCTCTAATATATAGCACTTCTCATTCATATATTCATGTAGTGTAGAATCAATACAATATAGCAAGGTTAAAATTCTCTGTGAAATTATCAAGGCTCAATATTATTTTAACATTATATAGTACTGATCATCTTAGACGTAAGCCCAAGTCAAGTTTGTTTCAATATAGTTTAGCATGCTCATATTATATTATTGCTCTAATATAAGGCTCACGTTTGCGGAAAATAGATCACTGATCAAATATCATCTTGTCAAACATATGTGCTCAATTTTGTTAGGCTTGACATGCTCAAGTAATACATCATTATCGCCCTACATTATAAAAAATTAATTATATGAGCCAACCTAGTTTCTAGCGGAAGTTGACCAGCTTGCCGGTTTAAGATTCAGGGCGATAGCTTTACTACGGTTAGCCATCCGTGTAAAAATGAACGTATGGCATGAAAGGCGAACACGTGGTTTTTGTCCGGTGTTTTCCGAAGACGATTGCTATTAATTTTCTTTGCACATGTATTGCTTATGATCATCAGAATGACAAGAATCCATATTATATATATAAAACTAGAGGCTCTCTAGAGCCTGTATCGCTCACCTGGATTTAACTTTTCACCTTGAGCAGAACTAAACATTTAAGTTTTGCAGTCAATTTGGCTGGTTTTTCTATGGGCTTCTAATAAAGTTCTACTGTGGCAGCCATCTTGGTTGACAGTCCAGGTCAATGGACACATTTCTAAAAGAGAACCATCTAAGGACCGTTATTGCTAAGTCTTGTTCCAACTGGCTAAGTGGTTTCAGACAAGAAGATTTTTAAATGAATTTTAATATAGGGTCCTATATTAAACTAAATTCGGCTGTGGTGGACTCTTGGTTGACAATCCAGATGATCGGACAAATTTCCGAAAGAGTACCATCTAAGGACCCTTGCTGCCAACTTTAGTTCCAATTGGCTGAGTAGTTTCAGACGGGAAGATTTTTGAGTGACTTTCCCATAGGGTCCTATGTTAAACTAAGTTCGGGTGTGGCGGCCATCTCGGTTCACAGTCCACGAAATCGGACACATTTCTGAAAGAGGACCTCATAAGGACCATTGCTACAAAGTCTGGTTCTAATTGGTCACGTGTGGTTTCAGACTAGAAGATTTTTCAATTAATTTTCCCATAGGGTCCTATGTTAAACTAAGTTTGGCTGTGGCAGCCATCTTGGTTAACAGTCTGGGTCATCAGACATATTTCTGAAAGAGAACCTCCTAAGGACCATTACTGCCAAGTTTGGTTTCAATTGGCGTTGTAATTTCATGAAAGAAGATTTTTTAAATTCATCCCCCTTTTTTCTATTTTTAGTAACAGCAGCGATGTTCTTGGAAGTCGGGGATGCCGGATATAAATTTGGAAGTGGGCCACCCGAGGACCATTCCACCAAAGTTTGGTCCCAATTTGCCCAGTGGATTCAAAGGAGAAGATCTTTAAAGGAAAGTTTACGCCGAACGCCGTCTTTAAAGAGCAAAAATTCCTATAAGGGATCAATCAATGATTTTGGTCATGGTGACATATTTGTAGATCTTACTTTGATGAACATTTTTGCTGTTTACAATTTGTCTTTTTCTATAATAATATTGAAGATAATAACCTAAAACTGCAAAATTCTGTTACAATTAACAATTCAGGGGCAATAACCCAACAAAGGGTTGACTGATTCGTCTGAAAATTTCGTGGCAGGTAGATCTGAAGTAAAGTCAAGAAATACCAAAGGGATATTCGAAGGAGAGAAAAATCGTAACAACTGACAAACTCCGGAGAACAACGAAGACAAGACCAAAACAATAGATGCACTACACTTAAAAACTAAAAACGTATGAACAACGTGGACCCCACCAAAAAACCGGGGGTAGACTCAGGTGCTCCGGAAGAGTAAGCAGTCTCTGCTTCCTGCAGGACACCCGCCATTCTGCCCATGTAAAATCCATAACTTGATAAACATTTTTACCCCATGTCAGTTTTGCTCTAAAGGCTTTAGTTTTTGACATATAAGACGGAAACCGCGGTTTACCCCTATGTTCTATTTTTAGCCATGGCGGCCATGTTGATTGGCAGGTGGGGTGGTTGGACACATTTTTTAAACAAGATACCCCAATGATGATTGTGGCCAAGTTTGGTTACATTTGGCCCAGTAGTCTCAGGGGAGAAGATTTTTGTAAAAGTTAACAGACGACGACGACGATGGACGACGACGGACGACGGACGCCAAGTGATGAGAAAAGCTCACTTGACCTTTCAGGTCAGGTGAGCTAAAAACTCAATATAAAGATATGGCACCTATCATCGATCGATAATGAATCAACGATCTTCAATCTTGAAGATCTTACCGATTCCCATCTATATTAGGGAGGAGATTAAAAGTTCAATGTAGGATAAAAAACTTAATTCAAATAGTTTGGGGGTGGGGGGTATAAATCGCTGCAAGTTATGTTATCCGACATCGATTTTCGGATTGAAAAATACAGATACAAGTGATGCCCAAGTCAATATACAGAACAAACATACATTGTTAAGGAAAAACAGGACCCAAGATACAAAAAGTATAGTCTCAAAGCATATGCCCATATTGTTCAATCAATTTTTCCCAAATTAAGTTAAGAGGGGGTGGGGGGGGGGGGGGGTTCAGTGAAAAAAACTATGTGAATTAAGTTTTTTATCCTACATTGAACTTTTGATCTCGTCTCTTAATTACCCCTTTTCACATATATACCGCGAAAAAACTCGCTTATTAGATAGATCCAAATTTATTCCCAACCAAAGTCTTAAACAATCATCTATAAAAACTGTTGTACCCCGTGTCTAACACTTCAAGTGATAAATTCAAAAATATAACTCAACTATTCGTGGAAAATAAACATGATAAATACATTTTGTAACAACTAGCAAAACTAGCATTCAACATAAGAAATATTATACTAGAACAATAAATTTTTATTTCAGTATTAAAAATAATGCAAGAAAGCTTCATCTTTAAAAAAAAATCAGACATTTCTGTTAACAAATTTTACTGTATTTGGTCCAATTTAAACGAACCAAAACACGCAAAAGCGACGTTTTGAAATAAAATGTTAAGTAATGTATTCCAAGACTTAATCTCCGGCTTTTCCTATGGTAAATGGCACACATATCACCAGCGTGAGATTAATCTCAGCTAACAACACGCGTTACGCTTTACCAATCCAAAGGATTATTGTTTTAATGTCATAAGTGAAAAGTCATTCAACTACAATCAGCTGAAGACATAGTCGCAGTCTCTTCCAAGCAAATTCAAGTCCTTCCTCATACTGTGGCCACTCAATTATGTAAACATCTTTCGAAATTTCGGCTAATTCTGTTGTTATATCTGTAGATGAAATGTCTTTAACAATCACGACAATATTTTGAAGATTTTTCGTAAGTTTTTCATATTTAGACCTATCAATTTCATAGCCGCACCATTCATTATCTTTAAATGATTGTGTTACGAGAAAAATGACATTTCTACTTTTACTGATTGAACGCGCAATTGCGTCAGCAGTCGGTTCTCCACCGATAAAATCCCTATCTTTACAACACATCTTGAAACCCCATTCTTTCTCGAATCTCGGTTGTAATTGATTTTTCACAAACGATGCATCATCACCATGGTATGAAATATAAACGTCATACATGAAATCGATATTTAGTTTTTTTTCTACAAAATATCGAAATTTTCGACTAAGAAAGAAAATGAGACGCCAACGGAAATTATACATAATAGTTATTCCACCAATAAGAAGGAGAGTTGTAGCCAAAAATGAAAGACCGAACTTCAACCAAATTGAACTATTACAACTGGAAAAATAGTTGTGGTATTCCTTGTAGACATTGGCCGTGTAATGTATCATACCACCCGGAGTTCGGCAGGTATAATTCCCCCCTTTGTCTAATTTAACTTTTGTTGTGAAAAGCCATGACACAAAATCTGCTGTTTCACATGAGCACACGAACGGGTTCCCGTTTAAAAGTAGTCTAGCATCCCGTCGTTTCGATTTCAATCGTCTGTCGATCCAATTTCTTGAATTTTTCTCCAAGGTAGTAAGTAAATTAAATGATAAATCTAATTTTCTGATATTTGTATACTGGGTTAATGCATTTGGGAAGACTTTGAGCATATTATGAGACAAGTTCAAGAGGTGGAGTTTAGGAAGGTTTCCCAATGTGTGAAAGTCCAAATACCAGATAAAGTTATGCGATATGTCCAAAAATTCTACGTTTGGAGACCACTGGAATATTGTTATATTTTGATCTATTACACGATAAAGTTCTGTGGACGACATGTTAAGAAAATTGAGCTCTGGTAGAATAGAGAATTTTCCAATTGTCATCTCCGCTCGGATTCCAGATAGGTAAAGTCTAGTTAAATGACTTTTGCCGTGAATTTCAAAAAATGGAAATGTTCTGCATTTATAATAAGACACATCAAGATACACCAGAGAGGAATTCACCAATTTCACTGTATTTACTTTGTTATTGGCCATTATGTGTGTAAGCCTAATTTTCAATAACTGTTTTGGTAAAGTAAGGTTAGGAAATTGGTATATTTTTTCTTCCAGATCGCCAGTTGTATCAATATTTTCTGAGTAGAGGAATGTGGGGTGTTCGAATTCTAGCGGAAGATAAGAAAAATCAAACACCAACAAGTTTGTCATATTCTGAAAGAAAAGTAGAAACTTATAGGCAAATTCTGTGATTCCAAATCTATTTGCAGACAAAATTAAGGTTTCGAAGCAATTTGGAAGTTCAAATAAAACAAGCGAATTGTCCCGTATCGCAACAATATTGTTGTACGACAGATCTAATTTCTTTATGCAGATAGTAGATATATACTGCATCATCTCTTTTGTTAGAACTACACTATAATCATATTCCGTAATAGATAAATATGTAACTCTATGGAAAACGATGGATTCCATTGTTTTGTTTTGCAGTGGATATAACATTTTCAATGCTTGTTTGAGATGGACATGACTTTTTGATAAATCCAATATTTGTAAGTTTGGAAAATGTCTTAAGGCATCTGCTTCAACGTGAAAGAAAGTCCCACATTTTTTCATGTCTAATTTAGTCAAGTTGATTGGTAAAGCCTGAAATGTATTATTTGTCAAGGCTTGTAGGAAACAATAATCAAATACAACCGATTGTAAACTTTTCATTTCTACAAAACTTTCTCCAAAGACTGGTGTTGGCATCAAATCAATGTTAATCTCTTTCAAGTTCTTTAGCTTGACCAGAGCAGATGAATATTTCAATGGGGTTTTGGTATTATTTTTCATATTTTTGCTGATATCCAGTAACACAAGGTTAAAAATAGGTTCAAAAACTGCTTCTGGATACGATGAAATATCTAACGTATTTCCAGCTAAAAACAGATATCGTAGAGATCTTAATCCTGTAAAGCTATTATATTCTAGAACGGAAAGATTATTATTGTTAATTGATAGATAATCCAGTTTGTTGTATCCTTTCAATTCGCCATTTTTTATCTTTGAAAGTTTATTGTCATTTAAATATAAACTAGTTATATTTCGCGGTAATTTTGTTGGGACGTGTGTATATCCCTGACTAGAACAGAAAGCAAATATAAAATCTCCATGTTGTTCTAATTTACATTTTGACGATACGCAAATAATCTTATTAAACCATATTATGTACGCGATTATAATGTAGATATTCCAAAAGACGCGTTCCATTTTGAATGTACACATTGTTAAAATCGTTTACAGCTACGTTTTGTGTCAATAGAATATGATAACATCTATCATCTCATTTAAAAGAGAAGGTGAATATTTCCGTATTATCATGTGACTATATGTCAGAAATAAACTGATGTTGCTTGCCAGAACTAGAAATTTTATACCACTTAAAAAGGTTTACATCCTGGTCTTTTTTTATCCTTGTATAGTTTGATTGACAATTTTTTGTAAATGAAAACTGTAACTAAAAATCTGTACTGTCGGAATCGACAGTGATCCCCACACCCCCTGTAAGTAGTAGGGCCACTTACCTATAGTATAAAATATAAAACCTTAATCCAAAAATAGTATTCAGTCATTCTATAAAGAAATTAAATCAATAAACCTAATTAAAAATGAAAAAAACCTTGGTTCACAATCTTAAACTGACAATATTTGAAATTTTGACCTGAGTGAGCCCCTGGTTTAAAAATCGATAGTATGAAACCTTATTGTGCAACTAAATAAAGTGTAGGACAATTCTATATATAAAAGCAACATGAAAGAGAAGTTAAGGTCACAAGATTAAATTTCAAATTTCGACCCCTGTGGACCCCAATTTTAGAAAATTAAATTCAAAACTATTGCACATCTGCATATGGTGTTTGAAAAAATACTGTACAGAAATAAACTTCATAAATTGTAAAATTAAAGAGGAGTTTAGGTCATAAGCTTAAATTGACAGTTTTTGGAAATTCGACCCCTGTGGGTCCACTTTTAGAAAATTAAATTCTAAAACCTTACTACACATCTGCGTATGGTGCATGATAATATTTTATAGAAATAAAATGCAAAATTAAAAAATTAAAGATGAATTTAGGTCACAAGCTTGAATTCCAAATTTTCGAAGTTAAATCCATGTGGGCCCTTGTTTAGAAAATCAAAATTCTAAGTTGGAGGAGTTGATGTCACAAGAAAGTGTGACAGACGGACGGACGGAGAAATCGCTATATCCCAGAACTTTCTTCGAAAGTGCGTGGATAATTAGGTTAACAAAATTTGGTTGTAGATACATGTACAATGTACAAAGTCACATGTTTCAAATACAGCGGAAAATAAATTGTCAAAAATTGGAATTCCTTGGCCTTTGTACCTCATATTTTAAGCATGATACTTGTAAAACTGGTGATCAAACGTGGGAAAATATAAATAGGAAGGATATATTATTTAGTCCGGAAACAATTTTCATAAGCCATGAGTCAGATTTAAGGGTTAAGTATTGCAAAAAATTTTATTTATTTAGTTACTGTTGCTTGTTGATTTCAGTATCACGGGACTTTTTGTTGGTCACTGGATAATTAACTGCTACTGAGCTTTGGGTGGGAATTAGCTGTAAATTAAAAACGAAGTTTCTAAATAATTCTTTATTGTTGCATCATCCAAGTGTTGGACAATACTTGTGCACTCTTTTCATACCAAAACCAATTTGGTTTCCTATGTTATTAAAAGGCTCTTGAGGTTTTGGTAAAACCTTATTTAAATAATATTTCATCTTTATTTTGTACGGATTTTCCTTCATCAGGCCACATTTTAACTGTCACCCGATGTCTATTATAAATTCAAAGATTCTATATCTGATTAATTTCCTACGATTAATGGTCAGCTTTTTTTAGCTACCAACTAAGGACATTAAATATAGAATTGAATGTGTATTAGATTTTAACGTGATTGACGGTCAGTTTTTACGACAGCATTTTATTGTTACGCTGCATGTCACTATAATATCCATTCAGCGTGTATTAGCTTTAATTTATTTTCAAACATTACATTTGCATAAAGCATTTTTTTCTGGCCATAAAGGATTATAGCTGTATTTGCTCCAAGCTTTTTCTATGGTCTTGAGTGAGATCTGGTGTAACATGTTTTTTTTTTGTTATTTTAGTTTACAAAATGAAAATACCCTTTATAACAAAATAAGTTAAAATTCCTAGCCTCATAATAGATTAAACACTGATTTTTTATTGACGTTTTAAGGAGAAGAAAAAATTGGTAAAAATGGACAAAATTGGCCACGTCGACTCTTGTTAGATATCAATATAGAGAATGGGATTTTAAAATAGCCTGTGATCTCGTACTCCCTAGCTCAGACCTGACCATGTACGAATGTATATCATATGTGTGAATAAAGGCTGTCTTCCAACATTTGCCGTATCCAACCTTTACCACGTACGATTGTGATGGAATACAATTTTTATCAATATCCGGTAACATATCGTATCTAACATGTCTAAGCTGAATTTATCCATGGTATCAGTAGTTTGTGAGTGATATCTCATCTAGTCTATTTAGATCTATATTATTCTACTGGGGCGGCATTGAGTCTCAACAAAGAAGGTTACTCAGTTTTATGAACATTTCTTCTGTTTAAATAGTAAAATAGACTACCGTGGCAAATTATTCGTAGTATGATGTAGATAGCAGTACAATCTGGCAGGGGTTTATTAACCTCCGAATTTAGAATTTTTGGCATAGTTTTTTTTATTCGGTAAAGACATTCCAGGCGTTTGAATGTTGTGAAAAACAATTTTAAGGACCAACATCACTTCCTTGCCTCGTGTCAAACACGTGTATACATGAATAAAATACAACCACTCCCCCAATAACAACTAAATTTTAGTCATTACTTGCATAAAAATTCTAAATATACTTACAAATGAAAAAGTCGTTATTTCAAAATGTTATAGATTAAGTCATTAAACCGTGTTTTGAAGAATGATATTAATGCTGATAAAAAAATCTATAAAACAATGTTTATAGTTATTTCTTAGCGTATTAACCGAACCCGACGAAAATGTGTTCACGTCTTACACCAATCGCTATGACAAATAAAGACCGTAGTATATGATTACTGGTATAATAAATAAATAAATAAAATGAAACACAAAATGAAACTAGACTGAGGCAGTCGGAAACGACAGGTATCCTCGCACTCCCCACATTTGTATCCCTGTGCACCTTTTTCACAATTATACCTTTGAATACAGGGCCAAATTTTGGAAGATTAAAATTCTTAAACCTTATTGCAAATCTGCATACAGTGTATGACAATACTGTATAGAAATAAAATGTACAAAATGAAAAATGAAAGAAAACTTTCAGTCGACCCCTAAAGGCCCTAGCTTTTGAAAATCACAATCCTAAAACCTTATTGCACATCTATATACAGTGTGACCATACCGTTAAGAAATTAAGTAAATAAAATGAAAAATGAAAGAGGAGTTTAGGTCACAAGCTTAAATTCCAAATTTTGAAAAATTCAACGCTTGGGGGTCCCGAGTCCTGAAAATCAAAATTCTAAAACCTTATTGCACATCTACATATAGTATGTAACAATACTGTATAGAAATCAAATGCATAAAATGAAAAATGAACGAAGAGTTTAGGTCAGAAGTTTAAATTGCCAATTTAAGAAATTCAACCCCTGTGGTCCCCAATTTTTGAAAATCAAAATTCTAAAACATTAATGCGCATCTAAATACAGTATGTGACAATCCTTTATATAAATTAAATACATAAAATGAAAAATGAAAGAGGAGTTACGGTCACAAGCTTAAGTTCACAATTTTCAACCCCTGTGGGCCCAATTTTTAAAATCAAAATTCAAAAAACCTTATTGCGCATCTAGATACGGTATGTGATAATACTGTATAGAAATTAAATGCATGAAGTCAAAAATGAAAGATGAGTTTAGGTCATAAGCTTCAATTCCTAATTTTCGAAATTTGACACCTGTGGGCCCAAATTTTTGAAAATCAAAATTCTACAACCTTATTACGCATCTACATACGGTATGTGACAATACTGTATATAAATCAAATGCATGAAATCAAAAATGAAAGAGGAGTTTTAAGTCACAAGCTTAAATTCACCTTTTTGCGAAAATCAACCCCTCTGTGCCCCAATTTTTGAAAATCAAAATTCTAAAACCTTATTGCACATCTACATACAGTTTTTGATAATACTGTATAGAAATTAAATGCATAAAATGAAAAATAAAAGAGAAGTTTAGGTCACAAGCTTAAATTACTAATTTTCGAAATTCGACCCCTGTGGGCATCAATTTTTGAAAATGAAAATTATTAAACCTTATTGTGCATCTACATACAGTATGTGACAATACTGTATAGAAATTAAATGCATGAATTTAAAAATGAACGAGGAGTTTAGGTCACAAGAAAGTGTGACGGACGGACGGACAGACGGACAGACAGACAGACGACGGACGGACAGACGGACGGGGCGATAACAATATCTCCGAACTTCTTCGAAGTACGGGGATAAATCTTACATATCCAGTGTCACATGTGTCATGGCTATTTTGAACCTTGGAAACCTTTACCTCAAATAAAAATTGTATGACACAAATCAGGAGATGAAAACTTTAATGTGTTAAACAATAAAATGTGTTTCTATAGATATGTCTTCTTTTTTGCTCCTTTGGTCCCTTTTATCTTAAATACGGCAATCTATAAAGAAAAGTTTCACTTAATACACGTTGAAAGCTCTGGACAAAGGAAATTACATAAATTCTCCAAGTACAATTTAGTCTTTTCTTACATATTCACAGAACTGCAGTTAATTTTGAGCCCAAGGCGTATTTGCTCCCTATTTTGAAATCCAACGCTGAAATTGACATTTTCACGAAGTAAATTTTTCCCTTAAAATAAAACTTGTTTAAGTGATCGAAATATTCAATATTTTCCACTTTAAGCTCGGTATATATTTCTGAGGTTGTTATAAAAAGTACATTTTTCTGAGAAGTTGAAAGGTTTTCGGATCCAATGATACATGAAGTAAGTGATTGGATTCAACGTTGCATGTATATAGTGAAGGCAACATAATAAATATGAATACATGTAGTCATCCATAATAAGCCAATAAATAGATATATGATTAATTAGAAATTTACAAATGATATACCATATTTATTCAGTGAAACTATTGTTGTTGCACTTGGTGTGCTACTTTTGAACAATTCATGTCTCATTAACAGTATTCAAGTCTGTAAAATCTGAAAATTCTATAAAAAAAATCGTGAAGCAGATCCCAATATCAAAATAACATAAAAACAAACTATCTTATTGAAAATAGGAGCACTCATACCAAGCAGTGACATATCACAAAAAAATGTGTGAGTATTCCAAGGAAGACATGTGTCGTCTGCGGACGTCAATTTTTACAAAAGATATTAGAATTTTCTAAAAATGAAACATATATGTCAATTTTGACAAACAAAAAAAAAAATAAAAATGAAATTTTCTGAAAATGAAATATATATATTAAGGTTAATGCACAGAGAAAGTTTCATCAAATTCCTTTGAGCGGTTATGGAGTAGTTGAGAATAAAAGTTTTGCCCCCCCTTTTTTTCCAAAATGTCAATTTTTACCAAAAGAAAAATTAAAATTTTCTAAAAATGAAATATATATGCACACCTGTGCAATAAGTTTAATGCACAGAGAAAGTTTCATCAAATTCCTTTGAGCATTTATGGAGTAGTTGCGGATAGAAGTTTTGCCCCCCCCCCTAGCCTCCTTTCTTTGCAAAAATGTCAGTTTTTACAAAAAAATTTAAAAATTTTCTAAAAATGAAATATATATGCACACCTGTGCATTACGGTTAATGCACAGAGAAAGTTTCATCAAATTCCTTTGGGCGGTTTACGAGTAGTTGAGGATAAAAGAAAAGTGTGACGACGCAAGACGCAAAACGACGTAAGACGACAGAAAGTGATCCCTATGTGTCGACCATGCGTTCCGCAGGCGACACAAAAATTACATCAGATCCTGTAAAAAGATCCACTAATTTCTGAAGAATTGTCATCACTAAGATTAATAATAATAGATTGTTGTTCAGTCGATGACGATCAACTGAAGGCTTAATCGCAGCCTCTTCGAGAAAAAGGCAAGATCCACTAATCCCTGAAGAATTGTCATCACTAAGATTAATAATAATAAATTATTGTTCAGTCGATGACGATCAACTGGAGGCATAATCGCAGCCTCTTCCAGAAAAAGGCAAGTCCTTCTTCATATTTTGGCCATTCAATTATATATACATCTTGCGAAATGTCTGCTAATTTTGTTGTTATATCTTTAGACGAAATGTCTTTGACAATAACGACAATATTTTGGAGATTTTTCGTACATTTTTCATATTTAGCCCTATCAATTTCAAAATTTTTCCATTCATCATCTTTAAAAGATTGTGTTACGACAAATATTACACTTCTACTTCTGTTAATCGAATCGGTAATGGAATCAGCAACCGCTTCTCCACCAATAAAATCCCTATCTTTACAACAAATCTGAAGGCCCCATTCATTTTCTAATTTTGGTTGCAATTCATTTTTTACAAATGAGGCACCATCCCCATGGTAGGACACGTAAACATCATAAAGAAAATTTATATTTAATTTCTTTTCTACCAATTTTCTAAACTTTCGACTGAGGAAGAAAATAATGTGCCAACGAAAATTATACATAACGGTAATAACAACAATAAGAATGATAGTTGTAGCCAAGAATGATAGACTTATTTTCAACCACACTGAACTATTACAGTTAGAAAAATAGTGGTGGTAGTCTTTGTAAACATTTGCAGTATAATTCATGATACCGTTGGGAGTACGACATGAGTAATTTCCATCCTTGTCTAATACGACTTTTGTTGTGAACAGCCATGATATAAAGCCTGCTGTCTCGCAAGAGCATACAAATGCATTTCCAGTTAAAAAAAGATTGAACGGTGTATCATTCGGTATATTCCGACTGTCCATCCAATTTCTGCTAGTTTCATCCAGGGTAGTAAGCAGATTAAATGATAAATCCAACAGATTTATATTAGGATACTGGCGCAATGCAGCTGGGAAGACTTTAAACATATTGTTTGATAAATTCAGATCTCGAAGACTTGTTAGGTTTCCTAGTGTATGAAAGTCTAAATACCAGATAAAGTTTTGTGAAATGTCCAAATATTGTATATTTGGAGTCCAGCTAAACAATGTCATGTTAGTATCTATTATATCATACAATTTAGCAGATGTCATTTTTAAATAGAAAAGTTTCTCTAACGTAGGGAATTTTCCGATAGTCATAACTGCTTTTATTCCAGATAGGTCTAGATGTGTTAAATGATTTTCTCCCCGAACTTCAAAATATGGAAATGTTCTGGAATCATAAAAAGACACATCGAGTTTGATAAGAGAGCAATTGAACATCTGCACAACCTCTACATGGTTATTAGCCATAATGTGGGTAAGTCTAACTGTCTGCAGCTGTTTCGGTAAAGTAACAATACGAATTGGTCTGATCGTTCCACTCAGCTGATAATTCATGTCGTTGGTATCAATTTTGTGCGAACTGAGTTTTTCTGTTGAAAGAAACGCGGGGTTTTTGAATTCTAATGGGAGATATGAAAAATCAAATATTTCTAGTTTTACCATTTTTTGAATTAAAGCTAAAAAATCTATTGCAAATTGTTCAATTCGAAATCTGTTTGCCGACAATATTAGGTTTCTGAAACATTCGGGGTGCTCAAATGAAATGAGGGACTTATCTGTTATCGCAACAATGTTATTGTCGGATATATCCAGCGTCTCTATACAGATTGTAGATATGTATTTCATCATCTCTTTTGTTAGAACTACATCGTAATCATATTCCATGATTGATGCAAATGTAACTCTGTGAAATATAATAGCTTGCATTGTTTTATGCTGTAGCGGGTATAAAGTCTTCAAAGCTTGTTTTATATGTATACGGCTATGTGATAAATCCAGTGTTTGTAATTTTGGAAAATGACGTAATGCATCTGCTTCGATATGAAAGAAAGTCTCACATTTTAACATCTGTAATTCTGTTATGCTGCCAGGCAATGCCTTAAATGTCTCGTTCGTCAATTTTAGTATAAAACAATTATCAAACACTAATCTTTTTAACTGTGTCAATTCTCTGTAGCTTTCATTAAACACTGGTGTCGGCATTAAATCAATATATAAATCTCTTAAATTCTTTAGTCTGATTAAAGCAGACGGATATATCACAGGAGTTAAAATATTACCCTCCATATTCTTACTAATATCGAGGTACGTGAGGTTAGATACAGGTGAAAAAACAGCGCCCGGGTAAGACGAAATATCTAATGCATTTCCTGCTAAATACAGATCTCGCAAATATCGCAATCCTGCAAAACAATTTGGCTCTAGGACAGAAAGGTTATTGTTGTTAATTGTTAGAAATTCCAGTTTGTTGTATTGAATCAATTCCCCATTTTTAATTCTTGAAAGATTGTTGCCGTTTAAATACAAACTAGTAATTTTGTTAGATAAATTTCTTGGCACATGTGTAAATCCTCGATTTGAACATTCCGCACGTACTAACTCTTTGCTCTGAAAAATAATGGTACAATTTGTTGACACACAAATGGTAAAATTTAATCCCAGTATACACACTATTGCAGCACAGAAAATTTGTGACAAAAATTCCATCTTGAAGATACATGACAGTAAGTATATAGTACAAGAGGAACAGGAAGTTGACTGGTGCCCTTTTATTTATAGGACAATTCTTTAGGAACACTATACAAGGAACTTCTTAAGTTATATAAATAAATAAAAATATTTTAGACATTTAAATATTCTTGTTAAAGATTATAAAGGTGATATTTTAAACAAAAGATAAATATTTCCGCAAGTAATAATATGAAATAAAAATCTTCCTGCATATCCAAAATACTTTTCCTTATACCTCGCTATATTAGTTTCATTAGAAAAAAAAACAGATAATAAAAATACTATTTTCACCCAATTTCCATTGTTTCTGTCTATTGTTTCATTGTTTCTGACCGGTCAATAGTACTTTCATAAGAACAAACAATTGTACCGGCTGTTTGACATTATTTCGAAGATTTTTAAACAGCACATATTTTCCCGTGAAATTTCTTTCGAATACGTGTATTTTTATCTTAACATCGAAAATATTATTTTGATTTACCTCCCTATCCGAGGAGAACTAACAACATATACATGATATATTAGATGATGGATATCATGTATATCAGCGATGCGTAAAAGACCAACAATGTATTAGGCATCCGTAAATTTTCTTTCGGTATAATAAAATACTTATTGACTGCATATTCGGGGAATAATAATTTTATTGTCCCCTCAATACCAACTATTGCCCCTTGGCTTCGCCTCAGGGCAATAGTTGGTATCTCGGGGACAATTAATTTCTATTCCCCTTATAATTTTTTTAAATATCTGAAATATTTGAAGAAAATATAAATTTGTGTTTGATAGTATAAAACATAAAAAAATCTACATAGTTTTACTCATAAAAATTATTTCTGATTTAATATGTGGTCACTGAATTTCCTTTTAAGCGCAAAACATTAACATCAACAAACTTAGTGCAGTCATGTTTAACAGTATTTGTACAATAGTTTTATGTGGATATATGACAGCTAGTACTCATTATAAGACACCTCTAACGAAATAATTTAACTGGGCACACTTGTAATGCCTTCTTTTTCTTATACAACCCAGTAGTTTATATAAACTGAAAACTAACAATTATGTGTGGAGAAAACACTTCGCGGCGTATAATCGTGTCTATTTTGTTTGTAAAAGTTTTAAATTTAACTGTTATACTAGGATTTCTTGATGGTTTAAGTTAAAAACAAGATGTACATGTACCTTATAAACATGAACACGCAACATTCCGCAACATTTAATTTATATTTTTCAATATTTACGTTTTTTTCCATTTATTCTTAAAGATTGTGAATTAAAGTGTCACCCATTTTAAAAATAATATCATGAAGTATGTACTGAGAACCAAAAATATTTTACTGTCAAATAAACGGTATGTTCGTACAATAAAATCGAAAATCCTTCCAAAAATTGTTAACGGGCAAAATAACCCAAAAGCTATATTTAGTAGATTATTTTATAGTCACTAAGTAGGCAGTTATTTTAATGACCCTAAACAAATTTCTACATATTAAATGTATTAACAACCCTAACCCTAACCTAACCATAACCCTTACCCTAACCCTAAACCTAGCCCTCACCCTAATCTTAACCCAAACCCTAACGTCCCCTAACGTAACCCTAACCCTAATCCTACCCCTGACAATAGTCCTAACCTTAACCTAACCCTAACCCTTACCCTAACCTCAATCCTAATCCTAGCCCTAACCTAACCCTAACTCTAACCCTAACCCTAATGCTAACCCTAACCCTAACCCTAACCCTAGCATTAACCCTAAGTCCTGACCCTGACCTAACTCTAATGCTAATCCTAACCCTACTTCTACCCCTTACCCTGACCCTAACCCTAACATTAAGCCTAAGCCTAACCCTACCCATTACCCTGACCCTAACCCTAACCATAACGCTTATTCGTACCCTAACTTAACCCTAACCCTAACACCAACCCTAACCCTAAACCTAACCCTAACCCTAGCCCTAATCCTAATTCTAACCCTAATAATAATCCTTATTCTAACCATTCTAACCCTAACATAACCCTAACCCTAACCCTAAAACCCTACTTCTACCCCTTACCCTGACCCTAACCCTAAACTAACCCTAACCTTAGCCCTAAACCTAGTCCTAGCCCTAACCCTAACCTAGCCCTAACCGTAACGCTAATTAACCTTAACCCTAACTCTTATGGTAACCCTAACCGTAACTCTAATCTTAATCCTAGCCCTAACACAACCCTAACATAACCCTAACCTTAGCCCAAACCCTACTCCTAACCCAAACCCTGACCTAGCCCTAACCGTAATATGCTAAATTAACCTTAATCCTAACCATAAGTGTAACACTAAACTTTACCCTTACAGTAACCCCAAACCCTAACTCTAATTTTAATCTTAATCTTAATCCTAGCCCTAGCCCTAACCCTAACCCTAATCTTAACCTTAACCCATACCCTAATAATAACCTTATTCTAACCCTAACCCTAATCATAACCATAACCTAACCCTAATCTTAGCCCTAACCCTAGTCATAACCTTAACCTAAATGCTAAATTAACCTTAACACTTACTCTTACTATAACCCTAAACCGAACCCTAATCTTAAACCTAGCCCTAACCCTAACCCTAACCTTAACCCTAACCCTAGTCATAACCTTAACCTAAATGCTAAATTAACGTTAACCCTTACTCTTACTATAACCCTAAACCCGAACCCTAATCTTAAACCTAGCCCTAACCCTAACCCGAACCTTAACCCTAACCTTAGTCATAACCTTAACCTAAATGCTAAATTAACGTTAACCCTTACTCTTACTATAACCCTAAACCCGAACCCTAATCTTAAACCTAGCCCTAACCCTAACCCTAACCTTAACCCTAACCTTAGTCATAACCTTAACCTAAATGCTAAATTAACATTAACCCTTACTCTTACTATAACCCTAAACCCGAACCCTAATCTTAAACCTAGCCCTAACCCTAACCCTAACCTTAACCCTAACCCTAGTCATAACCTTAACCTAAATAACCCCTACCCTTACTATAACCCTAAACCCGAACTCTAATCTTAAACCTAGCCCTAACTCTAACCCTAACCTTAACCCTAACCCTTACTCTAAACTTAACCCTAACCCTATCCCTAAACCTAAACCTAAACCTAACCCTAATCCTAGCCATAACCTTAATTCTAACCCTAAACTAACCCTAGTCCTAATCCTAACCATAACCCTAGCCCTCACCCTAACCCTAACCCTAACCTTAACCCTAACCCTAACCTTACCCTAACCATAACATTAATTCTAACCCTAAACTAGCCCTAGTCCTAATCCTAACCATAACCCTAGCCCTAGCCCTAACCCTAACCTTAACCCTAACCCTAACACTAAACCGAAACCTCCCCTAAACCCAATGCTTACCCTAACACTAACCCTAAACCACACCCTAACCCTAACCCTAACCTAACCCTAAACCTAACCCTAATCCTTATTCTAACTATAATCTAACCCTAACCCTAACCTTAACCCTAAGCTTAATCCTAACTGTAACCTGAACCTTACAGTAACCCTAACCATAACCCTAAACTCTAACCCTTATCTGAACACTAGCTTTAACCTTAACCCTAACCTTTATGGTAACCCTAACCGTAACTCTAATCTTAATCCTAGCCCTAACCATAACCTTAGCCATAACCCTAACCCTAACCCTAACCATATCCCTAAACTAACCCTAGTTCTAATCCTAGCCCTAACCCTAAACCTAACCTAACCCTAACCCTTATTCGTACCCTAAATTAACCCTAACCCTAACCCAAACCTAATCCTAACCTAACCCTAACCCTACCCTTACCCTTACCCTAACTCTAACCCTAACCATAATCCTTATTCTAACCGTAATTCTAACCCTAACCCTTACCATAACCATAACCCTAACCCTAAACATAAACCTAACCCTAAACCTTAACCTAACCCTAAGCCTAACCCTCACCCTGACCACAACCCTAACCCTTACCCTGACTCTAACCCTAACCCTTACCCTGACCCTAACCCTTATTCTTACCCTAAATTAACCCAAATCCTGACCTTTACCCTAACCCAAACCTAATCCTAACCCTAACCCTAACCCTAAGTCCTGACCTAACCTAGCCTAGTGATGAACATCCGTGCACTGTGGGGTAACTAGTTTCTTTAATCTGAATTTCAAAAGGTCTTCCTGATGAACTCTATGATTTGGTGCATATTGATGATGATGAATTGTTGTTTAATGTCCATTGGCAGCCAGGTGCATTTCAGGACAAGAACATGTATAATGGATATGATCCCTGCTGTGTACTAGACCGACACGCTGAGCCGAATTTTTAATGTGCTAGCTCATGAGGTAACTGTCCGCAGGAAGACATATCACCCCAATCGGACAAACTATACGGACTCCGAGCCGACCAGTAGATCTTTGCTCTTACTGCTAGATGCCACGTGCTTGGCAGAGAAGCAACAAATACCAATTTCAATGTCCTTGGTTTCACCCGGCCGGGGGTTGAACCCCTGACCGTCCGCACTCGCGATGCAGATTTGCAATGTATTGGTCTGAATAATTTTTGTAATAGTTAGCAAATACTGGTATTTAGTTTTCCTTCTTCATTGCTGAAACT
Source organism: Mytilisepta virgata (assembly GCA_028015205.1). Lineage (NCBI taxonomy): Eukaryota > Metazoa > Mollusca > Bivalvia > Mytilida > Mytilidae > Mytilisepta > Mytilisepta virgata. The sequence continues at coordinate 78,774,128 of CM051521.1, forward strand.
TTGTCTTGTCATTTAATGATTGATTGCTTGTTGTTAGCTTAACTTCCTGTGGTAAATATTTCAAGCTTCTTCAGGACGAGAACCAGTTCAACAATTTATTAAAGCCAAAAGGGGTGCGGTGGGACAAAAAGCGGAAGCAATTTTGACTGCAACTATAAAAGGGTGGGTGGTTTGGTAGGGTCGGATAATTTAGTCTTCTGTAGCGGCGTGAGGCTCCTCTACAGAAGGGGTCTTTAGCATGCAGGGTGTGTGGCATTCTCCAAGAACGTTACCCACTATGGTCCGTGGTCAGGCTCTCCTTACTGATAACCCCAAACAAGAGGGTCCATCCTATCCGCCACCTGGGGATAAGCTGGGCAGCTCTGTGGGTTGAGCTCCTATGATGGATCACAGGTGCCTAGGTCTTATTCATCTGTTAATGGTGGTTATATTTAGAAAGGTGGACCTAAGAAACCATTCCTACAAAGTTCATCATCTCAATTTTCTAAGTGATATATATATTAGAGGAGATTTTTAGAGAAAAGGTTATAACCATAACCATGATAGCAGAAGACGGAAATAGCACACTAAACTCTTTAGGCCAATTAATGTGTGTGGAATCCTCAATTCATGGAGCTGATTTTTAGCAGTTTGAAAGTTTAAATGAAATAATTATAAGACAATCTTTTGTTTGTTAATTAAAGTTGCTTAGTCATTCAAGAAAACACATTGTTTGTAATGGTTGTATTTTTATTTTGAATGGTGATTTTCCAATATAATAAATTCACAACAAAATTTGAAAGTAGGCTCATTTTCCAAGGCTTTATTTCACTTCCAGGGCCACTTTCAAAAGTCGCCTTAAGCCTTTCAAAGTCTTAAGAGACAAAGCCTGTTATGTCGTCTATTAAGATTTGACAACAATAAGTAACGTATAAGCTACTAAAAGCTTTTTTTTAAACATACCTAAATATAGCTTTTCGAGACAATTTTAATACTAATATGCCATTTTTCAATGTGAAGGATACTCAGATCCTTAACGATTTCTTTGCTGTCGGTGAGTTTATGTATTTTCTTTCATATGACAGTAGAATGGTTTTGGTTCTGATTATTCTTGGCAATAATTGAAAATGTGATACAAATTTTATACACCACCTATGCGTGTAGAAAACTATACCTTAGTAATGATTGGGCGTAAAATCCTGTTTGTTAACATAAGATGCATTTCATAAAATCGTTTACGATGAAAAGTTGGTAAATGTTCAAGATTAAAAATAAATGGTTATGAGTCAAACAAATACAAGGAAAGTGGCCATACTCCTTTATAAAATTTGAATGACTATCTCAGACCTGTTTTAAAGTTTTAAAACCCTTATTTTAAATACAGTTAATGCACTTTGTACATATTTCATGCAACCCAGGGATGTTAATTTAATAAAACCAGAGGAAGATTTATCTTCCTTTAACACTGAAAATCCCACAGACAAAACTTTTTTTTTGTGAAAGATATAAAAGAACACAATCAGGTCAGCTCAATCATTTTAGTTAGGACTGATTACATAGTTTGCCTCGTTTGACCACTAATTTTGGTGTGTGGCTGTGTTACTCCTCGAGATACATCATTATAGCAAGTAATATGATTCGTATCGGAGAACTGAACTCTGACATAAAAACTTTACCTAGGTCAATGAAGTGCAATTAGTAGGTCAGAGTGACCAAATTTTGGTGGCAGGCTGTGTTACTCTCTAAAACCAAGTAATATGATTCTAGGTCGCTTGGTATCGGAGAACTGAACTCGGATGTAAAACTTAACCCAAGTAAATGAAGCATGTTAAGTAGGTCAGAGTGACCTGATTTTGGTGGGAGGCAGTGTTACTACCAAAAATGCACCATGAGACCAAGTAATATGAGTGTAGGTCGCTTGGTATCGGAGAACTGAACTCGGACATAAAACTTAACCTAAGTCAATGAAGCACGATAAGTAAGTCAAAGAGACCTAATTTTACTGGGAGTCTGTGTTACTTCCCAAGATGCATCCTCACACCAAGTAATATGATTTTAGGTCTCTTGTATCAGAGAACTGAACTCAGACGTAAAACTTTACCGAAGTCGATGAAGCACAATAAGTAGGTCAGAGTTACCTATTTTTGGTGGTTGGCTGTGTTACTCCCCAAGATACATCTCCACACCAAATAATATGATTATAGGTCACTTTGTAGGTTAAAACTGATTTTTGACATAAAACTTAAAAGCCAGTCAACAGTGTAATATTGGTCATGCGACCTTCATTTTATGTCACATGGTCAGTTTCTTCAATGCGCACCTGCACACAAAAAGACATGACCCTAAGTCAACTAGTAACTGAGAACTCACATCATTTCATAGTTCCCTTCAGTGTAAAAATTGTTGCGCCTACCTGGGCAACTATGTGTTCCTGCAAGAGACCCTATCTTACTAAGCTAAAACACATGGAGTACTTAAAGGAATATGAATAAAGCCACCCTAGCGTTGTGATATGGTAGACTTAAGTGTGTATATTCGTACCAAAATTTTTCAACAGCATGATTGTTTCCGTCATAACAGATATAATGTAATAGTGGTAGCTACTTGTTTGCAAGTAAGGCACTGTACAGGAATGCTGTATTTCATATTATTAATTTACTTAGATATACTGAACTCAATAACTAAAAAACTGCCAATAAAATAAAAGCACAATCTATGCCAACACGGCACGTGCTATGCCAATATGAGATCTGGGCCATATTGGACTGGGTACGACCGATGCCAATATTAGTGTATCTTGGAACTCTGTTGATTTATCCTATCCCTCTATGCAAACATTGAAGATCTGTCATCCTGAGCAACATTGTTGTCTGGCAGGAGAGAATGATGGCATCAGTCAGGCCTCGTATCCCAAATAGAAATTTCCAGAACACGGGTGATGGATACCCTTGTCGATGATTATTTTCGGTATTATTAATTTCTGGTATTTAATTAATAAATATATTTTTTGCCTAATCCAATATGAAAAACATTAGGCAATAATACTATAGTATTTATATCAAACCCTAAAAATGCAAGTCAACAGACTGCTTCATTTTGCAATGAATGAAAAATGTAAAAACATAAAACAATTTATTTCTATCATCAGAAACATAATAAAACATTAAAATATTTATCACAGCACCATTTTTTCATGAAAATTGCAAAATTGGACAAAGTTAACAAATAAATATAATGATATAATGCCTTGAAAGACATCTATGGTCCTTTAACCAATCTTCATTGATTGTATATTCATTACAATTAAAGCAAGAAGCATTGTTTTTGAATATCATCCTTTTATATATTATCCTATACACAGTGATATTGATATGAATGTAAAGCACTACTAAAAGCATTGTCACTTCCATAACATTTAAAATATAAAAAACAGTAAAAATATTAAGAAAATGTTCAAGAGAATGCAAAAAATATCTATACATCATAATATTTGATATAATCTAGCACTTTAACCCACTATTTAAGAGAAAAGTCACAGAGACACCTTGTTAATCAGTTTTTGAGGGGCAGGGGTTCCGAAAACACCGATGTTATTCATGCTATACAAGCAAAATGAAAGTCTTTAGATCATTATTAAGTATATGCAGTTATTCATGATATTAAATGGCACATATTGGATTCGATTGAATTTGGTCCCTTATAATGTAAAACATTTAACATCAATATCTGTCGATATTCAATCTGTCACGACAATTCTATTGAAATCCGCTTACAAAGTTTAACTATCTGATTGACATCCTTTTATAATAATTTCCCTTTCTTCTTCTTCTTTTTTTTCTTTTTGTAACAGGCTTCACTAGACTTTATAGTAACCTCTCCAGATTCATGGGACAGAGCTGAAAAAACAAAAAACATAATAATTATATCTAAAATTCAAAATACATGTGACCTATCTTTGACATATTAAATACATGTAGGAAGATACAGGGTTTGAGTCAATGAGATGACATTCAGTTGGACTGAATATTTGAATAAAAGGTTCGAAGGAGTCTGTTTTGGTCCCCTGATTTTATTTAACAACTATGGCAACCGTCTTGCGAGTAGGGTCAGTGTTTTCCACAGAAATTTTGGATAGCATCACATTTAACTTAATACTTTCCTCAGATTTTTTCTTTTAATTGTGGTGCCAAATCAATTGGAGGTCCAGACCCAAAGATATAATTCTGAAATAGGGTTACCTAAGGAACATTCCCCCAAAGTTTAGTCTTAACCAGCCAAGATCAAAATGTAATTTGTTGACGACAGTCTGATGACAGACAAATCACAAACACCAACTGATAACAATAATTCACTTGGTCCTTCCCTCCACGGATATTTAAACTATTAGACTATACAGCTCTTTAGGCCAATTAAAAATAATGGATACATTTTCATCCCCGCTTACCCCTCGAAAATCACCCCCGCTCCATTTTTAAAAATTTTTTTTCTCAAAATTACGTTTTCCTGATTATTCCCGTATCAGCGTCATGTAACAAGTATTAGTGTACTCATTGCACTTCTGCGCAATAATAGAAACATGGTTTTTACAATTATGCGAGTTCTTGTCAGTTTAAATGAAAGAAAAGGGTGGTGGGCATCAAATATTAGTGACGAGTTAACAGTTTTTGATGTATTTAAAAATTTTGTCGGCGGTAAAATTGACGGAAAGCAACCACAAGAGGATTTTCAATAAGAAAGGATCACGGCTCTAGAATCGGTTCAAGTAAAAGTGACTTATCTAAGGAAATTGATCCATGCACCAAACTCGGTGATGCAATTCCCTGCTTAGGCCACTACATTGAATTCAGGGTCAATGTTGATGAAAATAAAAATGTTAAAAGCTCAAAAATGAATGCCCTCAAATTTTTGCAATCAGTTCTAGTTTGTAAAGGCATCACTTGGCATTCCATAGTCTTTCATCCGAACAGACATTTGTGTAGTACTGGTAGCCTCCTCTAGTCTTTAGTTTGAGCAGAAAAAGATCCTACTATTTGTGTTTTGGGCAATCTGTGCCCTCAAAATACTTCAAATGACAATTTTGTCTGCATCTCATATTCTAGAACAACTAACTTAGAACATGAAAAAAATAAAAAAATTTAAAATCCTCCCACCCACCTCACTTTATTTTTGGTGGTTGGATGAAAATCTGGTTATTAAATTTAATTGGCCTTACCTCGAACTATTTTTGTTGGTCACCTTTGATGGACGGATGGATGAATTATTGTTTAACACCCAGTGGCAATTATTTAACGAATATCTGGACAAGAACATGTTGATATGATACGAATATGAACCCTGCTTTGTACTTGACCCACACGCTAGTACAAGATTTTTAACATTCCAGCTCACAAGGTAACAGTCCGCAGGAAGGCATATCACTGACCTGAACATATTATACTGACTCTGAGCTGACCAGTCCTTTGCTCTTACTCCTACATGCCGCCTGCTTGGCGGAGAAGCAGCAAATACCAATTTTAATGTCTTAGGTTTAAACAATCTGGGGGTCGAACCTGCAACCTTCCGCACTAGAGGCAAACATGTTACCTAGAAACCACCGAGGCAGTTCTGAAACCTTAGGTGATCCAACCACCAGAGTTTGCTGTACTTAAAGTTCTGTTTCATAATAAGAATACATACAATTTTAATCATTTGTGAAAACCAAATGCAGATTTTCGTCGTGTGTGCTAAAAACTAAGTCAGGGCAATAACTACTTAATATCAGAAGTTAAAACATTGCAATTATGAGGGATAGGCAGCTAGATATTCATTACCATATTATATTTATTAACTAGAGGCTCAGCAGAGCCAGTATCGCTCACCTGGAGTCTGGTTTTCATTGGACAATTAATCAACTATTTGACCAATTTTGTTGCAATTGGTTCAATTGTTCAGGGAAAATTTATTTGACAAAAAAGGGCAATAACTCCGAAATGGGTTTTGGGATGTCCTTTAAAATTTCAGGGTAGGAAGACCTCAACATGGCAAATATTTTTCAGATTTACATTTCACTTCTATCTCAAATAGTTTTGGAGATAAATGACGAAAACTGTTAAATTTTGAAAATTTGACGAAAAAAGGGCAATAACTCCTAAATGGGTTTTGGGATTTCCTTCAAAATTTCAGGGTAGGTAGATCTTGTCATGCTGATCAATTTTACCCCATGTCAGATTTTTGTTATCTGTAACGGTTTTTAAGTTATAAGCCAAAAACAACAAACGCACCCCTATATTCTATTTTTAGCTATGACAGCCATGTTTTATGTCAGATCAAAATAAATTGAGGAACGTTTGTACAGGACATGTCATAGATCATTCCTATTAAGTTTCAAACTAATCGGCCCAGCGGTTTCAGAGGAGAAGATTTTTGAATGAAAAAATTTTGAAAATTTGACAAAAAAGGGCAACAACTCCTAAATGGGTTTTGGGATTTCCTTTAAAATTTCAGGGTATGTAGACCTCAACATGGCAAACATTTTTCAAATTTACATTTCACTTCTATCTCAAATAGTTTTGGAGATAAATGACGAAAAATGTTAAATTTTGAAAATTTGACGAAAAAAGGGCAATAACTCCTAAATGGGTTTTGGGATTTCCTTCAAAATTTCAGGGTAGGTAGATCTTGTCATGCTGATCAATTTTACCCCATGTCAGATTTTTGATATCTGTAACGGTTTTTAAGTTATAAGCCAAAAACAACAAACGCACCCCTATATTCTATTTTTAGCTACGACGGCCATGTTTTATGTCAGATCAAAATAAATTGAGGAACGTTTGTACAGGACATGTCATAGATCATTCCTATGAAGTTTCAAACCAATCGGCCCAGCGGTTTCAGAGGAGAAGATTTTTGAAAATCAGCCAATCAGAAACAACAATTGCCCATGGTGGCCATGTTTGTTGTCCGATCGGGACGAAATGAGCAAACTTTATAAAGGACCTTACATAGATGCTTCCTGCCAAATTTAATTCCATTTGGCCCAGTGGTTTCAGAGGAGAAGATTGAAATGTGAAAAGTTAACGGACGGACGGACGGACGACGGACGACAGACGGACGGACGACGGACGCAAAGTGATGGCAAAAGCTCACCCTGGCTTTTAGCCAGGTGAGCTAAAAAGAAATGTAAAAAAACTATATATAACTGTAAACCTTAAACAAAATGACTGTGATTTTCAATGATTAAAATATCAAAACTAGATAAACTAAAAAATAATCAACTTTGTTTGAATTCATAATATAATACATATTTCACAGATGCCAAACAGTTCGATTTGAATTGACAACCTCATTCCTAACAAGCAAGCAATCACTTGGTCCTATTTTGAAAATTTTTACTTCATCTGACAATGTCTCTTTCTGACAATTAAATACATATATATCATTTTGATAAACATAATTAACCCAATACTAATAAAAAAACAATTTTAGTGAAGATGTGTCTTTCATGCAAACCTCCTGTGATCAAACAAGTGTTATTATTTATGCTTTTTAAATAATTTAATGATGTTAGAGAATGGAAGGAATAACTGCTGGGAAAAATATTTTACCTCTTATATACAGAATTTCAATCTGTCAAAACCTTTACAATTTTTTTCAATGCCTTAATACAGGGTTTTCCCTTCTTTTTGGACTTTTCAGTTTTCCCTTCAACACAACAACAGATAACATTTTGGAAATCACAAACATCGTACTTCACATAAAATACACTGCGAATCACATATGGGAAAAATAAAATTTGCTATTGAAGAAAACAATCAGACATTATATCTCTTATCTCAAAGCAGACACACTTTTTTTGTCTGCCAAATGTTTAATTTTTTGGTAAAATCATAAAATCAAGCCCAATTTCAAAATGTCTCCTTTAATTATGAAAAATAAAATCAGGCCCAATTTCAAAATGTCTCCTTTAATTATGAAAAATAAAATGTCTCCTTTAATTATGAAAAATAAAATCTAACACTTGACAAGTCTGGATTGATCACATCATCAACTCCCTGAACTATGGGTAAGTTCAATATTTAAACAGAAGTAAGGAAAAAAGAGTACAGAAAGACTTTTCATTAGTCATGTGATGCTGAGGTACACAAATAACCCAGGTAGAGATATTCAGTCCCTTCAATAGATAAGCATTCAAATACTATTGCATATATAAGAAAATCATTATTTTTAGTGCCTTCAAGCAAAATTTTTCAAATGTTTCCTGTTACATTGAAAAGTTAGAAACTCTGGGCTATTTTGAATTTATCGACGTTAGTACAAAAGTTCAGGGTTTTCTGGACAAGAAAAAGGAGTTGTATTTGGCCTTAGAACTGTTTAAAAAAAAAAAGAAAGAGAGAGAGTGAAATAATATAACAATATATACATCAGCATAAAATATTATAATGAGAAAATTAATTTAGTTTCAATGAAGGTACATATGCTTTATAAGCCCTAATGGCACTATTTCTAGATCTGTGAAATGTGATTTTGAACAGTGTGCATGATAAAGAATAATCCTTTCAGCTTTCCTGAATTGGCCTCTTAGCTTTGCTATTTTTTTGAAGTCATGCAAATTCTGAAGCAAGCCTTTGTAAGTGCTGGGTGGGTGGAAAAAAGATTTGACATCATTTTACATACAGTTTATATATCTACATATATAATTAACATGATATTCTGGGACATATCTAATTGGAAAGGTCTCCATGGGTTGACTGAAAACTCTTACCATTTACTTTGGCAAAATCTATAAAATTAAATCAGTTTTGTATAAAAGGGAGACAATTCAAATAAATTTTAAGAAACAACTTTCATATATATGTCATTTAACTTTAATAATAAATCAAGTGCAAAATTATTTGTAAGAACAACTTAAGTAGACAGAAAAGATAACTTGATGTTGACAAAATAAGAAATTATAAAAATATAAAAAAAAAATCAAATTTACTTCAAAACCATTTGAATACTTTGATATTTTTGTACTGATTTCTTTTATAGCTAATAATGTTTCAATAGAATATACATGTAGCTTGTAGGTTTGTGTTACTTGTCACAGAGCAGTTTATACAGTTCTATAGTGAGGCTGACAAATCCATAAACTCTCAATGTTTCTCATTCAGTTAACCTTTGTTTCATTGTTTATAAGGCTCATTGTCAAAATCTTAAGAGATGGCAAAAAACAATAACACTATTATTAGTCATGGTAAATTCCGTACGATACATACTGAATAAATTTACATAGCCACCCATTAGGAAAATTGACTACATGAAAAGCAACTTATTTCTCCTCTTCTACAGAGGTCAATTTAGTAAACATACCTTGTAAAGCCATGGCAATGTCTTTGTCCTCCTCTTCATATCTAGAAGAAAAGAATATATTAAAATTTGTCAAGAGAAAACTTTAAGCTACATGTAGCTTTGAATTTAAACCAGCACATTTTGACCGTTATAACTAAAAAATTTTACAATTTTTTTCTATCAGTCATCTTGTTTGTATTGGCTTTCATAAACTGTTTTATACACCATAGTATCAGGAAAGACAAGGCGGGGGTTTTGGTTCCTATAAACCAGTTAAACCACACCAATGCTAAGTGTCTGTACCAAGTCGGACTAACCTGGATCCCATTTCACAAACATTTGTACGACTACGATTAGTGGTAAGTATGATCTGGTGTCCGGTTTTCAATGTCTTTATTCTAGCGATGCCATGGAACCAGTCTCCATGGACGTAGTCATACAAATGTTTGTGAAACAAGACCCAGACTCTCTGTTGATTCTCTGTTGATTCTATGTTTGTGTTATGTTCTTTTTATGTTTTTTTTTCCATCTTAATGTCTGCGGGAATGTTTGTCAATTTTATGGAGATTTTTTTTAAATCTTTTCTGTTTCTTTTTTATTATTATTTATTTATACTGTCATTTCCTTTGTCAAATTATTCTGCTGAGCAAGACTTCAAGAGAAAAGTATTTATCCTTTTTATTTTCATCTATTGAGTTGTATGAAATGTTTACTGGTTTGATTTTTATAATTGAATCACACTGCTTTGTGTCAGATTTTTGTTTTAATTTTTCACATGTCTGAAGATATACATCATATATAAACTGTTGATAAATGTACAACTTATTTGTACAGGATTAAGAAACAGATAAAAAGCTGAATTTACTGACCCCTTAGCTCATTAATCAAGTAATTCCAGTATAAAAAAATACTGAATGGAAAATTATAATAAATTTGTAAATTGGCCACAAATATCAAAATGAACTACCTTTCTTGTGTCTTCAATTCTTGGAATACCAAGATGTGTTTTAAGGGAACAGAATTATTGCAATGTAATTAAAACATTACTTTAATTAGTTCTTGCTTCAAAAATTTGTTAAAAGTTTCATAATATACAGTACACGATAATTTGTTTACCTTATTCTGTCTTCATCAATACTATCAACGATGATATTTCTCTGATTAATAACTTGTAATAATTTCTGTATCAAGTATTCTTCTTCTTCTTTCTCTTCTGATGTTTTATTTTTATCTGAAAAATAACAATGAAAATCTATAACATATACTTTATGACCTATTTACTGAATATACTGAAAATTAAAAATAAATCAATGTTACATTTAATTTTAAACAAAGTGCAGAAGAATGAGCAACAAAACATATAAAATTCTTATTTCTTTTTTTGGGTCAATCTGCACAAATTGCATTATTCAACATTGTGAAATAAGTAGTTCTGTATATTCAAATAAAGAATTTGTGGGAAACTGTACTAACTTGTCTTTAATTAGGTCCTAGTGTCCTCGCTGTAGGGTCTAAGCTCTGAGCTCTTTGTTGAAAAAATTAGTGATTTCAAGATAAAGAACACCAATAAAAGAGCTATTTACTGCCAATTTGTGTTATGTTTCAGTATTGCACAAAATGCACAATAATTAATCTGGCATTTTTGTTTGTTGTTGAACATTTTACAATAAGATAAGAATGGAGCAATTTTTTTAACTTTACATTATTATCCCCGCATTTCGAAGTGATATTGTTATCACCCCCGTCCGTCTGTCCATCTATCACACTTTCTTGTGACCTAAACTCCTCGTTCATTTGTAATTTCATGCATTTAATTTCTATACAGTATTGTCACATATGGTATTTAGATGCGCAATAAGGTTTTAGAATGTCCATTTTCAAAAATTGGGGCCAACAGGGGCCGAATTTTGAAAATTAGAAATGTAAGCTTGTGATCTACACTCCCCTTATATTTTTCATTTTATGCATTTAGTTTCTATACAGTATTATCAAGAACTGTATGTAGATGTGCAATAAGGTTTTAGAATTTTGATTTTCAAAAATTTCATGCTGATCAATTTTACCCCGTCAGATTTTTGATATCTGTAACGGTTTTTAAGTTATAAGCCAAAAACAACACATGCACCCCTATATTCTATTTTTAGCTACGACAGCCATGTTTCATGTCAGATCAAAATAAATTGAGGATCGTTTGTAGAGGACATGTCATAGATCATTCTTATTAAGTTTCAAACCAATCGGCCCAGCGGTTTCAGAGGAGAAGATTTTTGAAAATCAGCCAATCAGAAACAAGAATTGCCTCTGGTGGCCATGTTTCTTGACCAATCAGAACTAAATGAGGAAACTTTGTTGAGGACCTTCCATACACCACTCATGCAAAGTTTGGTTGGAATTGGTCAAATGGTTTCTGAGGAGAAGATGTTTTGAATGAAAAGCTAACGACGGATGGACGATGGACGGACGACAGACGCCAAGTGATGGCAAAAGCTCAACCTGGCAATAGCCAGGTGAGCTAAAAATTGGGGCCCACAGGGGTCGAATTTTGAAAATTGTGAATTTAAGCTTCTGACCTTAACTCCTCTTTCATTCTTCATTTTATATGTATTTAATTCATATAAAGGATTGTCACATACTGAATTTAGATGTGCAATAAGGTTTTAAAATTTTAATTTTCAAAAATTGGGGCCCACAGAGATCAAATTTCTTAAATTGGAAATTCAAGCTTGTGACCTAAACTCCCCGTTGATTTTTCATTTTATGCATTTGATTTCCATACAATATTGCCACATACTATATAAAAATGTTCAATAAGGTTTTAGAATTTTGATTTTCAGAACTCCGGGCACACAGGTGTTGAATTTTGAAAATTGGGAATTTAAGCTTGCAACCTAAACTCCTCTTTCATTTTTCATTTTATGTATTTAATTTTTTTACGGTATTGTCACACACTGTATACAGATGTGCAATAAGCGTTTAGAATTTTGATTTTCAAAAATTGGGGCCTTTAGGGGTTGAATTTCAAAAACTGGGAATTATAAGTGGGTGACTGAAAGTTTTCTTTCATTTTTCATTTTATTTCTATACAGTATTGTCATACACTGTATGCAGATGTGCAATAAGGTTTTAGAATTTTAATTTTCCAAAATTTGGGCCTGTATTCAAAGGCATAATTGTGAAAAAGGTGCACAGGGATACAAAATGTGGGGTGTGTGGGGATAGCTGTCATTTCCGACTGCCTCAGTCTAGTTATGTTTGTAACTCAACTTCGGCTTCGTGAGGTAATTAATTGTTTAGTTATGTTTGTGTATCTTGCAATTAATACAGACAGGATTTTTTATACTAGGGATTTTTATTTTTTTTTACCTTCTTTCTGAATAATATCCCTCAACCTTCTATCTATGTCATGTTGTTCTTCTTCCAGTTCCTGAGCTCTCGATCTGAAAGTAAGACATTTTTTCCTGTACTCAAAATACATACAATTCACTTCCTAAAAATATTCCTGCATACCAGCAGATTTGTAATATTTTCATAAAAGTTGTGCATCTTTTAGACAGATTCTTATTGTTAACTTTTGGTTCATTGTAAGTCCAGAGAGTATTACCACCGAACTATGACAGATTCAACAATTCCTTTCATTTGCCAAAATTTAACAAGAGTATTTATTCATCATATGGATTAATTACCAATATGTTACACATTGTAAAATAAACAACTCTAGCCTTGAAAATTCCTAAATTCTCATTGAAACTAATATGAAAATTAAGCTTTATGTTACACATGGAAAATATTAGGATGGAGTAAAATGTCGAGGTGAACCAGAATGAAAATCTACAAATTAACTTAATTGGCCTATGGCAGGAAAACATAATTTCACTTCATCTTACAAATATATAAGATCTGCTTCCTTCCTAACGAGCTCATTCTTGTTGTTGACCAGATCAAACCATTCAACCATCATCTTATCATCTTCTTCTTCTTGAGCTGAAATTGAAGAATTTTAATCTTGTAATCTTTGATTTACATCCTTGAAATATATTCTTTTGATATCATTATAAACAGACAAAAAAACAAAAATTTTAGGAGCTTTGTTAGTCATGCGTAATTTGCAAAATTGTAAAAATTGTAAACCATCTTAAATCCATACCGGCAATTATGTTTTTTAAATTTTAGTGTAAGGGAAGCAACTTCATATATTTAAAGTGAAATTCAATTAAACTGTTAAGCTTCATTAAACATGTTAAGGTAACAGGTACGTAAATGGGCTATCTCACGGATTTTTATGAAATTTTGCAAGCAATTAGAGCATGTGGAACTGCATATGAATTTCGAAAAAATATATAAGTAACTTTTATACTTTCGGATATATACACTGTAGCAAATTGAATATTCTGTAGAAAGAAGTACAAATGTATAGGAAGCACGTAAATATCACAAAAAATATTGAAAAATTTTACTTTAAATTGCCTTTTCTCAAAAACGTGTCCTACGAATTTTCTTTAAAATTGATATGTTATTGCCACTAAAATTTCCGTTTTATTGATATGAAAGCTATAGGGGGTCACCGAATTCATTTTTGCAGTATAAATCATCCAAGTGTCTGTGCAATACCTAAAAACGTCGAAAAATAATATTAAGAGCCACGACGATACGATTATTTTTGCCTTTTCGGCGCTTTTTCCACGCTGTGCAGCAGATTCAATACTCAAAAAACGAATTCGGTGACCCCCTATAAATTTTATATCAATAAAACGGAAATTCCAGTAACAAAAACATATCATTTCTAAAGAAAATTCATAGGACAGGATTTCGAGAAATGTTAATTTGTAGTCAAAATTGCTGAACTTTTTTACGATATTTACATGTATTCTATATATTTGTACTACTATTTTCCGGATATTTAATTTGCTATATCTCAGAAAATGTAAAAGTTATATATATCATTTTTGCGATGTTCATGTGCAGTTCCTCATGCTCTAGAGTGCACACAACAGTTTTTCTTAGAACTTTTCATGACGTCATAAATTGAAGGGACATACTCAAAAGATTGATAGCTGGACAATTGGCTGTATCATATACCCATAGACAACCATATATCAAATAAAACATATTTCTTCAAGCTTTCACTGTATATAAGTATTTTTAAGGAATTCCTTTCCAAATTCTTACCATTACAGAAAGATAACTGACAAAAAATAGGCCTCCCCCCTTCAAATATTTCAAAAACAGACCAACCTCAGAGCATCCTAGCAAAGATTCCTGTGCAATTTAGAGAACTGAGTATATGTGTTTTCCAAAGTACACATTCAACTGGTTTCAGCACATGTAGTTTCAGGGTACATTCGCCGCCTTTTAAAATTGCTACATGAAGTGGTATAAAAATGTTGTGTTTTCACCTACACTATTTTTGGATGTTTTCAGAATAGTCTCCCATTAATAAAACTTTTCTGAAAATAATTACTTTTTTACATTTCATGCATTTTTTTAAACTTAAAACAAAGCCAAGACTCTAATTTAAATAATGAAACCAAAAAACAATCAGAAATCAATATCTAGAACTTATAAATAGAGGGAATTCCATACCTATGACATCATATATTTAGGGGAAAATCACTGGAATTTTATACGAAACTGTTGTTTGCATTCTCTAGTTGTATGCAAAATTTCATAAAATTCCGTGAGATTATCCATTTACGTACCTGTCACCTTAAATAGACACCCTATCCAGTATCCAAAAGAAACAAGAGTGGACACACTACATGTCTTGCCTGAGTATGCACATGGACACAGAATAATGATTATCTGATACAAGTGTCAGACTGGCATGTACCCATCAAGAACTGTCAATAGACCAAATACAGTAGGTTTAGGTATTACAGTTATTGAAAAATGGACTTAATCAAGAAACTTGGATGAAAGTCACTCTACCATGAAACTGAGGCCAAGGTCCAAAGACAACTTTCATACCAACATGTATCCACTAAGAACTATCTATTAACCAAATATGGTGGGTCAAGGTATTAAAGTTGCTGAGAAATGGACCTAATCTCGAAAATGTGACAAAGTCACTCAAGCATGCAATTGAGGTCAAGGTCCAGAGACAGGTGTCAGACTTGCATGTACTTTCTAAGAACTATCTATGACCAAACACGGATGGGTCTATGTATTACAGTTGCTTAAAAAAGGACTTAATCAAGAAATTTGGATGAAAGTCACTGAAGCATGCAATTGAGGTCAACGTCCAGAGGCAAGTGTCACACTGGCATGTGCCCACCAAGGACTATCTATTGACCAAATACAGTGGGTCAAAGTATTACAGTTTCTGAGAAATGGACTTAACCACGAAAAATTGACAAAGTCACACGATCGTGAAATTGAGGTCAAGGTCCCAAGCCAGGTGTCAGACTGGTATGTACCCACTAAGAACTATCTTCAGACCAAATATGGTTGGCCTAGGTATTACAGTTGCTGAGAAATGGATTTAACCACGAAACTTGAACACAGATTTTAAATTCATGTTTATGAAGTCAGTGAACCATGACAATGAGGTCAGGGTCACAAGACAAGTATACTGCAGCAAACCTTATACAATAAGCTACCTTGTGGACCATAAATCTTAATTGTAGGTATTACATGTCAAAAGTTATTAAAGTTTTACAAAAGTTTACGCTGCCGCTGCCGGAAAGTAATACCTATATCTTGCCTCCGCAACTTTTCGTCACAGGCGAGACAAAAATCATACCTTCATTTTAATCAAACAAAGGCAAATATTTAAATGCCACACAAAAATGCATCAATTTCAATAAAGGTAAATTAAAAATTCAAACCATATTTCATAATTATAAGAAAATAGACTGATGAAAAAGCATCAGAATATTTAACATTGCAACAAAATATTTTTACAAAAAAAAAAATTAAAATGAAAAAATTAAAAATAAAATTACTAATTTTGTTAAAAATGATAAATTTGAAATGTACTACTTTCTTCTATAATAAAACAAAAAATAAATTAAATTTAGTTCATAAACACAAAATTTATTAAATTTACTAAGACGGAAAGAACACCTACCAAGTAAAATGAGCTAATAAAACGTTTTTTAAATAACATATTACATATAAGATTTTGTTGTAAAACTGAAAATTTAAAACTTGCCTTGGAACCAATACATTATACACATCATTTAACATTGTGTTTGGCTGGGGTGCATTCAATATCGTAGCTGCTACGTAGATTTTTACTATTGAATGCATAGCTAGTAGTGCTAGATAGGCCCCAAATTTCCTGCTAGCTACTGAATCTATTGTGACATCAAAGAAATCAAAATGACGTCATATTTATCTATATTCATAAAAAACATTATAAAACAAATTTTATATATTATAAACATTTTGCTATGCTAGCTATGTAGCATATCGTTCAACATAGATAGATATCTTGCACATAGCAGCAAGGCTAGCTGCTACGATATTGAATGCAACCCTGGTGTTTTTTGGGACTTTACACCACTTTCAGCAGTTGGCTGTATCATAGTGAACCACCAATCTTCAACAGAATTAGAGCAGTGTCAAACGTACCTCACTACAAGTTAAATTCAAACCCACACCCTCAGTGTTGACAGGCTAGTAATCAATAGTTCTGCCGATCACTTGTATACGATACACCATTTAATCAAGTGCACCCAAATATTCATTAACAAACACCTAAATCATATAGTTTTAATTTTGTTTATAAGTTAATAACATTACGATTAAAAATTACTATTTAGATAAATTACCATTTACCCTGTTAATAGGAAATTAAAAAGATGAAGGTATGGATTAATAACACATTATTCCCATTAGACTGGAAGGGGGGGGGGGGGGGGGGGGAGCTAGGAATTGTGATGAAAACACATCACAGCTACACAACATTATTAAATAGCCCATGAAAATACTGGTGTAATGAATTCAACTCCATTTTTTTTTCAGGAAACTTAAAATAATGAAAAAAAAAACAAAAACAAAAAAACAAAAGAAGCGAAAATCCAAACAAGACACCTTTATACAAAATTAATAGGGATGTTTAATTTACAGAAAATACTTAAAAAATTAAAAAAAAATCTCCCTCTCCTTTCACCTCCAAACCATCCAACTAAAGTAATAAGTTTTGGCATGCAGTAGTCCAAGCAAAATATTCAAAATTACTGTTAGTGCTCAATACACTGCACACCGCCTCACATAGGTTTATCGCTTACCAGCTGGGACAATATCGTATTCTGCAAGGTCTGTAAATAATTTTATATACTTTTAGGTTGAAATTAATATATTCCACAATGTTATCCAAAAATGTTATGAGTGGGCTCTTTTTGAAGCTTGCAACTAGCAATGGATGAATTTGCAAATTAAGCATCTAGCATAATGTAATGATTTTGCAATGAAGAGACTACTGTTAAAATCAAACTTGTACTTGGTAATTCATCAAGTGCATTTCATCAACAGAGAATTCTGTTACGGCATCCTTTAAATACATGTTCAAATCTTTAAAATTTTTCATGGAGTTAATTTTCAAATATTGAAAAAGAAAATAAATAGATAAACACAAGCCTTTTCTTTTCTAATAAAAACTTTTTCTTTTTATCATCCAAATAAACTTATGCCTGAATTAGACATGAATTCTTAATACATAACAAGCAGAACTGCCCAAGTTGACATTGTGTTCTTGTAAAGTCTCAACAATGGAATACTGTACAGCCAATTTCAAGACAGAATATCACTTCTTTTTTCATTCATGTTCATGTACTACATGGGTAATATTCTCATGTACATTAATCCCATCCATTTTTTGTTTTACCTTAATGTGTAAGCATCATGGAAGACAGTTTACAGAACAATTTTAAAAATTTTCATTAAAATGGAACTCTCATTTGCAATTGGGACTGACACTGACATAAGGCAATCTGCAGCAAAGCCTACACGCCTGAGTGGGGAACAAAAGCATATGCTGATTGTTCTTACATTTGATGCAGTAGAAAGATTATGAGCAGATTTTATGTGACAACAACATTGACGTAGTAATTCTTTCTGAAAATATACATTGATCGAAGAGTTTTAAAAATCCATCTGTTGTACATTTAATATTATTCTAAACCACACAATTATTTCAATTAACTTTTGCAAAATATTCTCACGTTCTTCAAGTTTGCTAGATCTATCAAAGTTTCTTTTTCTGTATAATAAGCAATCTCTTTTATGACTCAAAGTTTCACTTTTCTTATGTTTAATTTTTTTTTTAAGTATGCTGATCTTTATAAATGAATATATACAGTGATGTAATCATATAAATACTTTAAAATCCTATCCAGTAATTGAAATTAATAACAAAACATCTGAAATCATATTTTCTCGCAGATTAAAAATGAATAATCTTGCAAAAGTTAATATTTGATTTAAATCTGCTTCAACAAAATGTTTGCCAAAGGCAAGGATTTTGCTTTGCTAACACCAAATGTTAGTGAATGTGACTACAGTGTTAGTGAATATCTACATCAAGGACATTACCATAGCAACCGACATAAAGTGAAACGATTGGCTGAAGCCATGAATTACCCTACTGAATCCCAATATATCCGTGGCATGGATGACTGTGATCTGTTTCAGCGAAAAAAGCACATAATATATTATTTAGCATGATATGATGAATCAATGACATTATAAATACATATTTATGTTCCAAGTTATATTAATGGAATATTTTTAAAAATAGTAAAAATCCAAATATCCATTTAATGATGTATTGCAGGTCATATTTCATGTATTTGTCAGTTTTCTTTTGTCAGATTCTAAAACTCCAATATATCCATTTCGCAGTAATGAGTATTAAAAGTTTTTTTCTTGGACTTGTTTGGATTGTCTGTTGAATGTCTGAACAAATTTAAATGACTGTATAAATCCTTTATAAGGTGGGGTGGGGGGGGGGGGAGGGCTTCAAATTTAACTAAGAAATTTCAGTAATACCTGTTTGAATCTAATAACATGGTAATAAGATGAGTTTCTCCATTGTGGTTGATTTAAATAACATTTACAGATTATATAAGATTTAACAAATTTTGGAACATAAATACATGTATACACTTTTTGATTGTTGAAAACTATTTCATAAAAAACTTATCTATTGAATTTTTCATATATATATTTTATTACTTCATTTCTTATATATAATAAAATTTCTTTAAAATTTTTATTTTTTTATTAAAAGTTCATCCTGGAGTCCAAATGTGATATATTTTATTGTGGGAAATAAAAATCTCAAATTACCCTTTATAAGTTTTCTGAAATAGTCAACAATCAACATAAAACATAGCATTAGTTGTAATTCAGAATATAAAATATATACACTATGTTTGTACCACCAACAACAAAATTATTTTCTACATCTTCTAAAATTACCAATGCTATATTCAGTTTTACTATGAAGTTGTTAGTTATGAGTAATATATATACCTTACCTATAAACAACTACAGATAGAAAAAGTATCGTCGTGACCTACTTTCCAATTTTATAGATTTGTTTGTTTGCTAGGACTGACCTTGAAATTATTGAATGGAAATGTCAATAAAGTATTTAAAATACTGCATTCATTTTTCCAGTTTTTGTTTTCCCTTGATAAATATTTACAACTAAATTTTGATAGCTGAATAAACTTCATCTTTTATAACTAACATTCATTGTCAAAGTATTTCTGTCTAATCCTTGAACAGTAAGCACAACATTTAAGTCATAACCTATCTTCAACCCCTCTTTGTTTAGTTTATGGCAATTCTAAAGTCTGCATCAGTCTAACGTCTAACTGAAATTAAATACTCCATTTTTTGGGGAGGGGAGTTAAAAGTTTGTAACTGTTGTCAAAATGCAATGTTAAACTCTTATGACAATATCAGAATTACAAGATACAAATATTTTTCATTACAATTTAAGTTGGCTCTGTTTGAAAAGGAAAATAAAGTTCTCCCAATAGTATTAATTGTTATAAACACATGATAAACAAGAATGAACTTTATGTACTATTATGTTAAGAATTTTCCCCCTTTAATACTCAAGTTTGTAGATACTTAGCAGTGGATTTTACCTTTTAAATAACTAAAAAAGTATCTGAAAAATGGAAAATAATTCTGCCAATAGAATGAAGACACAAATAACAATTTTTTCCCTTAAATAAAGGTAATAGCCTCCCTTTGCCAATTACAGAGATTAAGCACAATAAAGTAAATAAATAAAATAAAAAGAAAACAATCTTGTAAGTCCTAACAAACAAACATTACCATTTCAGACTTCTTCGATTTCTCATTACCTTAAATATATTATCAGATGATTGGTGTACTAATTATAGTTATATTTCATGCAGTGATATAACATTTTATAGAAATGGTGCATCAGTTTTAGAATCAAAAGCACTCTGTCTAAATGCTCTAAGCTTCAAACCACACAGAAGTCTATAATTCACACAAGAGTATGAAAACTATGCCTGCTGTGATATGCATTTTTTCTATTTCCTGTATAGTCTAAATGATATTTTATTTACTTTAAACACATAAATTCATGGTCCCATTCTATCCATAAAATCCAGGGAAATTACATGTCTGATCCAAATTTTTATAATGATTCACGAATAATGGACAAAATTAATTATATGTAATGTTATTAGCTATTTCAATAAGTAATAAAAAAATCTCATGCATAACTTGAGTTTAAAGTAACTAAAATGCAACAAATTTGGGAAATTTATAAATAACAAACAAATAACCTTTTCTTATTGAATCTTCCAGCTGGCGTCCTCTGATCTCCAGATCTGTTAGACGAGAATCTATCTCAGTGAGCTGTTTCTGGATTTCTGTTGGTGACAATCTCTTCACATCACCCTGAAATATAAGCAACAGAAAGTAAGACAAGTGACAAAGTGAGAATTATCACATGGATATATAGGATATGAATACTAGTATGTTAATGTGATTGTAACATGAACACTGCTTCGTACTAGACCGACATGCTGAGATGGGTTTTTAATGTGCTAGATCATAACACAAAGACATGTCACCTTACCCGACTCATTATTTTGGCTCTGAAGTAAAAATTCATAACTCTTACTCCTAAATGAACAATACCTATTTTAAAGTATTTGGTCTGCACTGATCTTAAGGTTCATTTTTCATTAAACTTTTTACAAAAATGCCCAAATTTTATCTGCCTATCTGTATTCCTACAAAGTGACTTTCAAAATTGTACCTAATACCTAATGAAAAACCATCACTATTTCCAGCAAAAACATATACATGTAAAATGATGAAAAAGGTCAATATTTATCATCATACATTGGCATTCTGAATGTAGAGGTATTGAATATATCAACCATCCTTGGGTATCATTTTGTGAAATTCAGCTGTCAAAATTCAGAGAATATACATTTTTGATTTCACACTTTTTCAGTTGGTAAGTAATGTTTCCTACACTTTTATTTCTTTTTTATTAATGAAAAATTTGGTTGTTATGTAAATGTCTAGTTTTTAAATATATATTTGAAAATTTTAACAAATTCACTTAAACTTACATCCTTCAGTGGAGGTGGTGGTCTGGTTGGTCTTTCTGGTGTTATGGACTTTGGACTGCCAGGAGAAAATGGAGGTGGTCGAGGAGGCTTTATTTTTCCACTTTTATCTGCATCTTTGCTGAAATCAAACTTCTCATTCACAGAAATTTTCTTTTTATCTGTTGGACTCTCTTTATGATCCGGTTTCTCTCTATGTGTTGGAACTGTTGGTAGTACTCTTTTCTGTACATTTGTGTTTTCTTGTTTATTATCTTTTATTGTGATGTCAACATGTGTTGATTTAACCGGAGTGCGAGTGCTTTTCCTGTCATCATCTGTTATTGTGATGTCAACATGAGTCGGTTTAATTGGAGTGCTTATCCTGTCACTTGGACGAGTCAAAATGTCTTTCTTTCTCAATAAGTCTTTGTTTGTATCTATATTTGATTTTGCTTTTTCTGGGTCAACATATGCTCCTTTTCGAGCCTCCATTCTCTTTTCTGCCTCAATTTGCCACTGTGGTTTTTGCTCCACTTTATGTTTATCAGAAAACAAATCCACAGATTTTGGTCTATGTGGTACTTTGGCCAACTCGGTTGTTGGCCTTACAGAAGCATCAGCTTTACTTTCATCTTTTTTCTTATCATTTTGTTTATTTGATAGTACATCAACTGATTTGGGACGAGAATTTTTATTCTTCTCCAACTGACGTTTCCACTCAGGAATATCTGAATCACTCCTGTCTTTTTTGTCTCTCAAATGAGATTCATGATCTTTTGTACGTTTTAGTTTATTTTGATCACTGTCATTCAGAGGCTTTGTTACTATTGCACTTTTCATATGACCTTTTTTGTCTTTTGTTTGATTATCAAGAACACTGGCTACATTTCTTTGATTTGATAACTCTTCACTTGGACTAGTCTCACTTAACTTTTTCTTTCTGATATTTGCAAGATTTGACAATAATCCACCTAATACTTGTTTATCATTTTCCTCCTGCTGTATTTTACTAGGAGTGAACACAACAGCTACAGTCTCGTTACTGTTTGTAGGATTTCTAGTTAAATCTTCGGCTTCTTCAACACTCATCTGTCTTTTATCAAAAGGACCAGGTTTAGACAAAGGTGGAGAAAATTTTGATGATCTTTCAGTTGATTTACTGCCCGTAGAAGACAAGGTGAATTTATTTGTAGCTTTGGGTGAAACCTTATTCTGCTTAGTTTCCGATTTAGTTTTTGAACTGTCAGATGATGAATTTGAATCAAAAGATACAGGACAAAATTTATTCCTTGGAGATAAGAACACACTGTCTGGAGAATTTGAAGACACTGAAGCAGGAGATTCTATTACGTTAAATTGTGGAGATTTTCTATCTTCAACAGTTGTCCGTTTACTTTTATCACTTAATGTAATATTAAAAGTACTTGTCTGAGTAGTCCTAGATGGAGATTCCGTTCTTGGTGATATCAAATCTGATTTTACGAGCTGTGTTGGAGGTGGCTGTGAGGGCAAAGGAGGAGGTGAAAATGGTGATTTGTCACTACTAGATGACAATTTTTGCCCTGGAATTGATGAGGGTGAAAGAGTCCTTTTGTCCTTGATTTTCGACAAAAAATCATTCACCGGTGAAGGTTCTTTTTCACCAGTGAAATTTCGTGGTGTTGGAATTGGTTTCAATTTAACATTGCTTACTTCACTTGTGTCCATTAATTCAACATTTTCCTTTTCATTTTTGCTAGGTGTTGGTTTCAGATCCGTCACCTTTTTTGTCCTTAGATTCAATTCTGAAGGTCTTTCAATTTTATTTGGTTCTGGTTCTTTTGAAAAAGTTTTATCATTTTTTGCACTTTTGTTTTGACTTACTGTCACAGGCTCCTTCGATATGCTTTTATCAGTTTTTTCACTTTTGTTTTGACCTACGGTCATAGACTCCTTGGATATGTTTTTACCGGTTTTTTCACTTTTGTCTAAACTAGATTCATTAGGCTTGGAAATATTTTTTTCATTTTCTGAATATACCTTGCCATTTGATAGCACAGAATCACCTGTATCCATTTTCTCAATTTTACGAGCTTCATTTCTTCTTTTCCAGAAATCTGGTTTAGACTGTGAATTTATCTCAGCATTTTCTTTTCTAGCTTCATTTTCTTTTTTCACTCTGTCATTCACTTTCTTTATCTCAGTTTTATTGAACACCTTTGAAGTAGGAGAGAGATCACTGTGTCTAAAACAATGTCTGTGATATAGTTTGTTTTTGTCTACATGGCGCTCCATCAAATAAACTTTATCCCCACAGATGAAACACTTGTCACCCATTGAAACCTGTCTTTCTTTTTTCTGAAACATTCAAAATTAAACATTAATGGAATATAATTAATTAATAAACTTTTTGATAAAATTTTATATTTATTTTTTAGGGATGACTTAGAACTATTGTTTGATACTGTCATTAATTACAATAGGAATGTTTGTACAAAATTTTATAAGCATCCAAGAAATCTTTTAAGCATCTGCCTCCTGTAAATTCAAAAAGCACAGAATCTTATATCTTATATATTTTTTTCTTAAGGCATTAGACTTTGCACTCAATTTCTTTTTATAATCCTGGGGTTATATACCTTTTTGTCTCACTCTTCGTTTGCTTATTAAATTTATTTATATATATTTTGCCACTGTGATTTTAAGGTATTTTATTAATTATTATTATTTAATATTTGATTTGTTTTAACTGAAGGTTTTATGACAATTAATTAAACACAAATGACCAGTTTCCAATTTAATATTTTTTCTTCCCTTCATTTTAACTTTGGTTATGTCACTTTTATTGTTTAATAGGAGATATGAATAATATGAATAATGATCTTTTGGAAATAGGTATTTGACTAAATCATAGTGACCAATGATTGATGAACCAAGAGTACCTTTGGTAGAAAAACAGAAAAACTTGTCATGCCGGGCTTAAAATATTCATAGTTTGATGTAACCTGACCCATAACATAATTAAGAGGGTAGCGTAGGTAGTTAAGCAATTTTTTTGGAAAATCATAATGTTGAAAAAATTCCTTGAAAACTCAATTGAACAAAAATGTTTTATGTGGCTACTGAAATGAGAAATGAAAAAAAAATATTGCAAGATCCATACATTTTTTTGGTTGGCCCAATTTTTGGGCAATTGGGCTACAGTAAACAAACCTTATTTTAATTTAGGCCTCTGTTAATAAGATCCTAATTTGAACACCTTACTTATAGCGGCTTTCAAACTTACCTCAGTGTTGAAGGGATAGTGATCATCACTGCATCTAATAATTTTTTTTGTGTCAAAGAGAACATGGAGAATTTTTTGGGGCGTTTGTTTTTAACAAAAACTGTGTTAAAATGAAATAAGTATAAAAGCATTAGAAAAATACTAAACATTACGTAACTTGAGGTTACTCAAATTATTTTCAGAATCATTTGGAATCTCCAAAAATTTGTCAATTCCTGTGCAATGTTAATCATTTACGTGTTTAAATGAAGAGTAAAATCTTACTGGAGTTTTTGTATTCGTTTGACTTGGGGTCAATCGTTTTGCCTCTGGACCTTCTGGTTCCTCATCTTGATGACGTTTAGGAGCAACTGCCTTTTTAACTTCAGGACCGCCCACTGAAAGTTCAGAATAATACTTCTATGTTAAATCATATCAAAGATCTTCAAAAGCAGTCTCAGAAATAGATTAATGTAAAATTTTAAGGCAAAAAAAATATGTGTGTTTACTGTGCCATCCTGAAAATAAAACAGGGTAAGATTTTTTTCTTTTGTTTTTTGTTTTTTTGGTAATAGCATTATAATGTATTTATTGTAGAATTAAGGGGGTAACCAACACTTTGACTAAAATAGATTTGGCTCATTTAATTTTCATAAAATTTTGATGAAATATTTACTTTGACCAGTTGACAAAAATATAAAAATTTCAAGAAATTTGAACCACACAATTTACGGGAATAATTTCATTGGATATATAGCAGTTTGACAAACACTAATTTTGATCATTGAGAAGCTTGATTTCTCTTTACTGTGAATATGTGATTAAAACGTTCAGATTATTTTTAAAGAGTTAATTCCCTTAGGTGTTCTGTACCCTCTTAAAGGCTATATACTGTATTCATTGTAGTTTGCAATTTTAACTGCAGTGAACACATTTCTGAAATGTAAATGACAAAAACTTGCTTTTGTGGAGACATCATTCTCGTGTGGAGTCTCAGTCACCATTTTCCATTTTGTTTTGTATTGAAATAATGGCGTAATCGTATCTGGAACAAGACCAATTTTCAGGATTTACTCTTATCTGATAAAAGTCTTTGGGTCTGGGCAAAAAATAAAGGGTCGATCAGCAGAATGTAGTAAACACACATATTTTTTTTGCCTAATTATCAATAATTTAAACTCCTAATTTCTGTATCCGAAGTTAATAAAAATATTAAGCAAAATGTGATAAAGGCATTTCACGTAAGACAACTATTAAACAGTGTTGAAATATTGAGGTTTTTGAATCAAAATCAGTGGGGGGGAGTCTATCAACACCATACATGTACAAGTGTAATCTCACACCTGTTTTTTTACCTTAAAATGCTTAATTTTTAAATTTTTTTATTTAAAAATACGAATAGTCTTTGATGATTTTCAAAATCTCACCCTTAATTGGGAAAATCTTACCCTTGACAAAATTGAACTGATCATATATATATATCAAAAACGTCATCTATTGTTACATGTACGCATCTATGTTACCAAGAGTTACTCTCATAATAAATTCCGCTGAGGAAAGCCGGCGACCGGCTGAAACGTCCGGAATTACGATTTATAGTTTTTATTTATATTAACATTGAATCGACATGGAATATATATATATATATATATATATATATATATATATAAAGCATTTCTTTGCACTTACACTGTGGCTTGTCATGTAGATTATTGTAATACTGTGATACATAAGTTACTACGCTGAGTCTGTCAGGGACTTTAATGGCTACCATGTCTGGTGCATCAAGGAATGCTGGGATATTAAGTTCTCTCTCTGCTACATTAAATGCCTGAAAAAAATTGTATAACTGAAAACATATTTCACCTAAAATGGTGAAATATAGGGATTTCTGAGTGAAAGAAGGTGCAATATTTTACATTTGAAATAAGAGATGTATTCCTCTCTTTATGAAAATGATATAAAAATAGACATCACGAATGTTGTTTCTACACAAATACCGATATGTCAGGTAAAAAACATAATCCATTTTATCTCCTTATTTAATCTTTTCAACTTTATAATGTAATGAAGAGAATAACTAAATTTATTTGGATATTGGTTTCAAATTAAGGATGTATTCTTCTGACGTTTCAGTCTTGTTGAAATCTCGTTCAGGAATTATTTCCAAAACATGTGATACAAGCGTAAAATATTAATGAATTTAAAAAATATTATAATCCAACTAAACTCTGTGAAAAAATTATGTACTTACAATAAGTAGTTTTTGAGTAATAAAATTTTCAAATTTTATTACCAATCTGGTCAGTGTAATCAGCCAAAATGTTGAGAAAATGGGTGAGGGGTACAAAGATATGATTTTACCAAAAATATGTACATCTCATATCAATTTTTTCTTTTTAAAATTCTTGAATATGTATTTTTTCAATCATTTATAATGAAGTTGAAATTATATGCTCTTAGTTCTAAAAAAAAAATGATAACCCAAATTTACTAAATTGACTGCATGGTCATTTTGGCACGAAAAAAAACAACATAATTTTATAAAACTTTCTTATATACTTTCAAATGACTGCAGCAAAAAAAGAAGTCCACTACCATATGATTTATTCTTCATAAATTACTTTCTTAAAGTCATATAAACCCAAAAATCAGGTTAAGAAAAAAAGTTTAATTCTAGAAATTTTAGGCTCCTCAGAGGTGTACATCCTTAAAGTCAGATCAGAAAAATATTTCAATTAATAAATTAATGTCCCTGTAACCTAGCTGAGATATTCACTTCAAATATATAGTCTTTTAATCAAATTTGCAAAATAAATACATGTATGTACCACAATCTTCATTACTATAAGACCAACTGATCTCCACTTGAATACATTTTTCATGGGAGATAACCCATGTTATACTTACCAACTGGTTATTTTCAAGTATGTTTTCTTTCGACAAGGAATCGTAATCTCTGTAAGAAAAATAATAGATCAATAATATCAACATACACTGTTCAAATAAAATTTTCAAGACATATGATCACGGGAAAACCTTTTACCTCAAAAATAAATTCTGATTTACTTTATAAATTTGAAAAAAGAAGTGTGGTAAATGGTAAAGAGACAAAGATTCTGAAACAGAAGTACAGAAAGATGCTGCCATATCAAATTCAAACTGTAGTTTTTTGCCATTAAATATCCTGAAGCCCTAATCCAGTAAAATTGGCTTCAGCTATTTAGAAATATATATCACTGTCAGACTGGTCTAGCAAAAGATTTTTTTTGTTGTAACACTCATCATTTTAATCTGATAAATAACCATTTGGTCTATGAAAATTACTCCAAAGGGATAGAGTTTGGAAAAGTTTTTGGTGCATATTGGACATGTGTGAGGTAAAATATTTTAAATTGTCAATGCCTAATAAAAAGAAAACAAGATCACATATAATATATTATATTACATACAAGAACCCTGACTAGTTAATACCTGGAAAACCAACAAATACAGTTTTAGGTTATAAAGATTAGGAACTAAGGTGAAAGGACTCCCAAAAATTTTAAAATTTGACAGCAGTAGATTTTATCACTTAATGTGATAATTAAATTAGATTGAATTAGTCAAGAATGAGATTAACCTGATCCTGTCTGATGGTTTATCTTGTCTGTTTAAACAAGAGGTCAGATACCCATGGACAGGTCTATAAATATTTACGACTACATGAAATGTCAAAACTGTCACAACACTATGGAGCCAGACACTTTATTTGACTTATTTGGTGGTCCTAGAAAACTGATTTATTTTATGGTATCTCATAAACAGATTAATAACTATATCTAACTCCAGTCCGAGTGTTATAAATACTCGTTACAAATGTCTGAATGTTAGGTAATTATTTTGCTTTGAACAATTCCTGAATCCTGCAATATCATAACTTTAAAATGTAAAGAAATTGTTGGAAAAGAAACATTTCATCAATATAAAGTTTAATGCACAATTTCATTATAATAAGAAATACTGATTCAGAATCTGTTGTTCCTTTTTTTAATATTTCAAATAACTGAGATTTCTTTTGACATTAGGCAACAATTTCACTTGTTGCTAAATTTGATTGTTGTTGAATAAAACAGGTTAAACCTATGGGTTCACTAAATGCCGCCCTCAAGTTACGACAAGGAGTCATTACCAAATGATACATAACAACTATGTAAAGTTTGATCTTTCAAAATTTCTATAAATGATTAAATTTTCCTCAAAATATTTTTTAATATTTTGATATCAGTTCTACAATTTTACCTTTGTACCTTCATATCATAAGGAAATTTTAAAATCTGTCAAAAATTACACGAAACATATATAGTTTCCTACAGGTTTAAATCTGAGTACTGGCCAATGTTTACAAATGCAAGATTATATAAAACTAATGTTTTATTTTTTATGTGTTCATGATGTTGAGATAAAGACTTTGAAATAAAAGACAATCTATTATGAATAATGTTAAGATTCATTAAATTCAAATATAAAATTGCTTCAAGTTTGGTTAGTTAAATAATTAAATATAGTTATTTACTGTGTAGCCAGTCAATGGACCAGAATATTTTCCCCCAAGGTACTGGGAACAGCTTAAGTGTTCTATTGCCCCAGAGCCAATGGCTGAGGTCAATAGAACACTTGAGCTGTTCCCAGTACCGAGGGAAAAATTTTCTGGTCTATTGCCTGGCTACACAATCAATAACTGTTTTATGACCTAATAGAAATTTTGGGATGCACATTTGTGTATTTTGTTTTGGGATAGAGAGATAAGAATAAAGTAATTAAATTGTATTTTTCAAAACAGTTAACAATATACAGTCATTTAAGGATGTATTCTTCTGATGTTTCAGTCTCGTTGAAATCTTGTTCAGGAATTATTTCCAAAACATGTGATACAAGTGGAAAATATTAATGAATTAAAAATATATTATAATCCAACTAAATTCTTACAATGAGCAGTTTTTGAGTAATAAAGTTTTCAAATTTTATAACCAATCTGGTCAGTGTCATCGGCCAAAATGTTGAGAAAATGGGTGAGGGATACAAAGAAATGATTTTACCAAAAATATGTACATCCCATATCAATATTTTCTTTTTAAAATTCTTTGATATGTATTTTTTCAATCATTTATAACAAAGAAGTTGAAATTATATACTCTTTGTTATAAAAAAATGAGAAAAACCCCAAATTTACTAAACTGACTGCATGGTCATTTTGACACAAAAAAACAACAAAATTTTATAAAACTTTCTTATATTAACACCTACCTATAGTTTTTTTTTAAGTTAAATTTATTTAGATTGGTCCACTCCATCTTAAGGGAAAGTATGAAAAAAAGTTTAATAGTGGAACTCTGATTTTTTTCATGATAATAGCCCAAAAATGGGTAAAAATTGATGAAAAATGGGAAAATCATCAAAAATGGGGTACTTTCAAATGACTGTAGCAAAAAAAGAAGTGCACTACCATATGATTTTTTCTTCACAAATTACTTTCTTACAGTCGTATAAACCCAAAAATCAGGTTAAGAAAAAAAGTTTAATACTAGAAAT
This sequence comes from Mytilisepta virgata, assembly GCA_028015205.1. Classification (NCBI taxonomy): domain Eukaryota; kingdom Metazoa; phylum Mollusca; class Bivalvia; order Mytilida; family Mytilidae; genus Mytilisepta; species Mytilisepta virgata. The sequence continues at coordinate 78,804,788 of CM051521.1, forward strand.
TTCTGGCTCCTCAGAGGTGTACATCCTTAAAACTTCAAAGGGTTGCAGGCAATTGAACACTACACATCGTATTAAAAGTTAAATATGGTTAAACCTAAAATATCCCCAATAGAAAGGTAATTATATACTATTAGGTAATAATGAGTCTTATAAACATAAATGACTCAATATAAACAATTTAAAAAAAAAATCTATTATATCAGTTTTGCACTGGGTTTCTAAGAGTCAACATGTTTTTCTTTGTGCCTGCTTGTGATCAAGGCCATATTGGCCAAACTTTTGTTGTTTTTTTATTATTTTGCATTTGGTTTTGTTTGACCTGTTTTAATCATCTATTCCCCTTTTAACAGCTCACCCTTTCCATTTATTTTTATATTCTATTATTTAAAAGTTTAAAAAGATAGGATAAAACACTGAAAAATTTGCATTTATTTCCATTTTTTATCAATTCTTGGAGATTATGCAATATTATCCTTACTATTTTTGCCACTAATTCATGAATTTGAATAATTTATTATGCATAATTTATAAAGTCAGAAACTTGACTTTATCTGATACAGACTGTTCGATTGACTTTCTAACAAGGGTTATCTGAATAATAAGGTAACAATATCTCACTAAAATTGGGGCACAATAGGGGAAAAAATTACAGCCCCAAAAAATTTAAAGATGTGGGTGAAATATTACTTTCTTATTTCATACATTTATTTACTAAGATTGTGAAAAAAAATTAACATTCCTAAAATATTTTTTTAACTTTTTCATTTTTTTATTTTCAAGGAAAATAATAATTTTCACACAACCAATATACCTCTGGATTATCAACAACAGGATATAGGTTGTTTTGTCTTTATCTAAGAGGACAGGTGAAACAAAAGATCGTTTGTTATGGTTTCTTTATAATTTAAATGAAATCATTCTTATACCAATAAAATTTACAACATACAAAGTTTTTAAAAAATCTTAATAGTACAAAAATGTAGTAAATGAACGTTTTGCTTCAAACATGCTAAAGTTTTCAACATTTCCCTTTATTTTAAATCATGTCCCTCACCTCAGCACTACTGCAGGACACTTAAATCAGTGGAGTTATTAAACCAAACAAATTCAATTCGAAGCAAAAAATAAGCAGGGCATCTGGGGGGAAGCCCCCTTGAAGTTAAGGGGTTTTGTAGAAATGGAAATGGACATTTTACCTAAAATAAGTAATGCTAATTACAACGAGCTATTGAAGAAGGCTTTAAAAAAAAGAAACTTGTCACATGAAAGCAACAAGGAGGACAGTCTCACATGCACCCAGTCTGATGTACTATATCTCCTGAGCCTGTTCAAATGTTAGGTCAAAGTGAGATGAGTCAGTGGCATCAGCCTGCTTGGTGTGTTTGCACATCTGATATCTTAAGTATTTAATTCATTTAATCTCTTTTCTCTATTATCATGCCTCAATTAGGTCTTGGCTCCACATGGTAGTCCTGGAATGGTAATTGAAGTGATAAGGAAATGAACATGAATAAATATATTTGTAATTCATTATTTTCAGAGCTTACATTAAATCTGGTCTAAATCTGTGTATCAAGGCACAAAAAGCCAAACCATTTTTCCACGAACTGGTCATGTCCCTAACTTCAACATCCCTGTAACCATCAGTCATTTTCTTGCACCATAATTGTAGGTTCTTCACTTTGGTCATTGCCATGGTGATTGTCGTCTGCTATTTCAAGATGGCAGAATTCTGGTTACCTGAAAGAGTAGTAGGAATCGTTAAATATTGCTAAATGTAAAATTTGCCTTTGGGATATCTGTGATGTAATAATCTTCTACCTATTTTTCATAAAATGTCCTGCTGTTACACTAGAAAAGTTGTAATATTTATTAATATGAATTATATACACAGTCATATTAATCATGGCTTTGCTTGTTCAAACAAATGCATACATATATGTATCAAACTTTAAATTCTATTGCATTTCATCAGCACTCTTTTCAACCTTCTGTCTAAATTTCAAAACTTCAAAATTACATCTAACCGAGACCCATTTAATTCTGAAAAATGTTTCAAGACTTAAACATGCAAGATGACCCCTAGGTGAATATTTTCCCTGTTTTCAATTCTTGGATGCTGTCTCATTGATTCTTATATGTTCAGAGAAGCCCCTATTCAGAATTACAATAATGCTTTTCCAGAAAAATAAAGCAAAAAAGACATTATATATACATATAATTTGCAAAAAATGAACTTGGTAAGGACTCCAATACAAATCTTAGAATCAGTGGAATATTGACTTTTTCCCTATACAATACTGAAAATAGGACTGCCTAGTTTACACACCAAATTTTTTTATTTTAAGATTCAGAAAGGGTTCAGTATCATTTTTATAAGTCTTTCAATTCATTAATTATTTGACGTAAATATCTAAAAAGTGGCCCGTCAAGTCTGTTGAATCTTTGGTGCCCAAATACCAGAAAAACAAGATGATTGATTGATTGATTGTTGCTTAACGTCCAGCGGCAAATATTTCGTGCTTCTTCAGGACGAGAACCAGTTCAATTTATAAAAAAAAAAAAACAAGATGAAATGGCACCTGTATTTATCATATGTGCTTAATTCAGTTTAAAAAGTTACTTGGCAATACAATGTATTACATAATCATCAAAATTTGTTGTATGTGATTCATGTTCCTAAAGAGTTTTACATTTTATAAAATTTGAATTTTTCAAATTTGCAACCATAGTATTAACCCAATGGATTACAAATCTTCACAAAAATAGAAAAAGTTGGGCTTACCAGTTTAAGGAAGTTAAAGAGATTGATCCTCAAATTACACAAAACAGCTATTAAAAGTAACAATTACACATAAGCTCACTTTCTACGTCCTAAACATTCCTGGACTGTTACACCGGTAACCAGTAAGGAAATACACCTTATCTGTATAGAGTAAATATTTCCTGATACTGTGTTTACAAACATTCATAGGACTTTGTTATCATAACAAGTGATATCACAATTCTCTAATAACTGATAGTATTAAAACCAAATTTTGGACCTATATTTGTTCAATTTGTGACTGTTAATTCAGTACCTTCCAAGATCAACAATATCAAAGAAATATCCATCTCCCCAACATGATAAATTTGATATTTCTAAATACGTATTAAGGTAATATTCATAAAAATAATGGTTACCACTCCGAAATTAAATTCAATTTACGGGTAAAGCTGCATGCCAAGTTATTGGGAAATTATTCAGTATTTTTATCAACTCGAAAGATAAGAGCTAGTTTACAATTTTAGAAAATATAGGTATTTCATTTGCCGTAGTATGTCTACTTAATGATTTTTTTTACAGGTCAAAGGTCCTGCTGAAATTACAAAGGTCATATAAAATAAATTTAATAATAGAAATTCTGTTCTGTATTTAAATAATAGATAAAAATTGGATTCATTTTATAAATAAATATTCAATGTAATGGATCAAATTATTTAAGTAAACCTAGCTACTAACACAGGAAGTAAAAATTATAACATAATTTTATTAATAATACCAATTACAACAAATATTATAAATATGTAAATTTCTTCTACATTCTATAAGTTTATTTCTTTAGACTTGAAAACTTTTTTCAACCAACATGCATGTAATTTTACAACCAATATCCTAATGTAGGTTTAATCTATTAATTCATCACTACCCCAAGATTTTAGAATATTCCATACTGATATATATAATTTTAACTCATTTTATTGCCACTGAATATGCAAATTTGGGACATTATATTCATGAAAAATTTCAAATATTGCATAAAAATTTATATTTACAGTTACAAAAATGTTAAATTTTGTGAAAACTAAGCATGCATTATAAGCTCTGTAATTAGATGGTTTTGCCTTTACCCTTTTGCTCTTTCAAGTTTTTGATTATTGTTTTGGTTTTCCAACATTTTAGGCCTTGAGCACAACTGATAAGTTGTAAATCAATGAAATGAGCACATCTTGTTTACCAAAAATGATATCACAGAATTTTGGCACAATATAAATATAGAAATAACAAGCCATGGTCGATAATATTGAAAATAAACATATAATTACGGATTTTTAAGAAATAAGATTTCCAAAATTATGAAACTGAGAATCCGGTATTTCCCAAAACCAAAATTCACTGTCTTATTGTAATAAAACACAATGTGAGGAAAAACTGACATGGAGTGAAGTAATAAAGAAAGCACAAAATAACAAATATAACCAAACAAACATCTGGAGATCGGCTTTCATATACATCCAAATCAGAATTACAAATATTCATCAGCTGTAGAATCAAAGCAACTAACAAGAAGCTAATTCTTTCAAAAAGGAAAGGACTTATCATGTCATCATGGTACAAGAATGCTAAAAGATATTTTCCATGGAAAATATTTATTCAAATCAAAGGAAAAACTTACCAAACTGTTTTGGACTTACATTTGACAGTGATATATCTGAATAATTGAAAATGTTGCATAGTTGACATTTTGCACTCTCTTGTCCTGATGACATGCAAAATGTAGGCCCAAGTGTCAATTATAACTCTCAAAACTTTAATGTTGTTCTGAGTGCCCACACAAACAATGGATTTATTTACCTTCCTGTTTACAAAATGTTATTATCATTTATGTACCATATGATCAAATATCCATATCAACAAAAAACCTGACATTAAAAATTATTTAAAAGTCAATAAAAAGTTTTAACACAACTATGATTGCCCTCCAAATGACATATTAAAAACTGAAACAATTTCCATTAATATAAAATCTTTACCTGACGTCTTTTTCCCACAGGTATATACTAAGTAATGTATATTTCATTGATCATTTCAAAGGTGTGAATCAGCTGATACCCAATAATTCTCTTCCTTTTTCATGTTTTTGTATGAACACCTACGCCAAAGGATTTCTTTGGATTGGCATCTTTCAAAAAATATGGGGTCATTTACAAAGTAGTTTCATTATGTCTCTTCCATATACAAGATATATTAAAACAATAAAGTTCTTCTGTACTTTTTTGTCTTTTAAATATTTTTTGCATACCTGAGATTTTTAATTTTTTTTGTTTATCAATTCACAGTGGTTGTTTTCCAGCAATAAAACTGAATAAAAGTAATAAAACTGAAACAAATTAATTGTAAGCTTAGATTATTAGTATATTACAAGTAGCATAATTAAATGTGTGCATACATGTAGATCAACCAAAGTACCTACTGATTTACTGATTTCACAAATTTTCCACCTGAACTAAAAATGCTGTGTAAAAATGCCTAGATTGTGTTTGTTTGGATTTTAAACCACTTTAAGCTCAACTGGTTTATATTGTCATGGATATAATTCTTATTGGTGGAGAGAAATGAACCAACCTTTGGCATAAAAACTGGCAATAAATTAGAATCACTGCAAACACACTTGTTGCAAGCTGAATTTGAACCAAAACTTCAGTATCTACAGGCTAATGAGCATTAGTAGTTTGGGTTAAGTACCATGAGTACTTACGACCAGACAAATCAGCCACTGAAACCCTGCCTAGACAATAAAATATTGAAAAACAAAAAAACAAATTATCTACCTTATTATTCTGTAATTCTATATTCTTATACCTATAACAGGCATACATTTATTTCTAGGCCTTGTATGATAAATGTACCATGTAAATAAAACCCTATTTGTTTTTGTAACACAGAAAATGATCAATACACAACAATCTGGTGCCCTTGTGTGTATTTCATATAAATCATTGGATTATCTGAAATTATTTATCACATACATTTTTTTTGTATTTTATTACAAGGGGAATATACATTTTTTAGATACTTGTACAATTTTCTTAACTGGAACTATCAGTCCTTCGAGTCTTTAGGGGACAAAAAATTCTTCAATAATGTCAAAATTTTTAATGACATTTTCAAACGTAAAATACTTTAAACCTAAACGATTGAAAGTAAACTCACAAAATAATTTCAATTAACAATTATTATTGAACATAATTTCTTGAAATGACTTTTGACTTCTCACAAGAAACTTTGAAAATTAACCATATAGTCAAACAATATACTATATTATCTATATTTCAAAGCTACATTGCCCTTTTTTTCCTTTTTATAATAATGATATAAAAAGCACAATAACAAAACTTACAAAAAATAAGACTTGACTTTAATCTTTATAATCTTCCAGTAAAACATTTACCTTAAAACACATGTACCTTTTTACACACGTGAATCATAATGTGAAATAATACAACAAAAGAATTATTTTGGAGGCGTTATATATACTTAAGGTTATTCATTCTCACATCTTAAGTTACTTATATTGATCTTACCGGTACTTGAACCTGTAGGATTTAAATATTGTTGTGTACTTATAGCTCCTTTGTTTGTTATTTACTTCAATTTGTAAACAATCATGATCGGAATGTATGGCCTTATGACCGTTTAATAAAAAGTCTTGTAGATATAATTGTTCTATCTTGATTTTACCAGCTTGTTCCTATTATGAAGTTTAATTTTATAGTCAATGGTATCAATATTTATATTGTTACAAGGAAAATCTTATAATCTTATTAAATTTATAGAGAATTGCTTCTTGTTGTATGAAAATATGCTGATAAAGACCTTTTACATACATGTACATGTAATTTTCCATCATAATTATAAATTTACAGGAAATAACACAATTATTTGTCAAAAATATACCATGGTCAATTATATATCTCTTAAAATTTACATTAAATAATGAAATGTGAAAATATGTGTGGATGTGCCATTAAAGGCATTGGCATAGCGTAATGATGGTCTGCCTGTTGTAGAGCCAAAAATTGCTAAAAAAATTAAAAATCTTCAGACATGTGTTAACCCCAAAATCATGTTGATAGAATTCAGCTGAAACATATGATGAAAATGTGTACATGTACATGTAACACTGCAGAACAAAAATGCAACACAATTCCAAAATAATTTGAATGAGAAAAAAAAAATCAGAATTCACTTCAATTTTTTAAACTCTACCAGTTTACCACCCTCACCCCCAAAAGACAAAAAAGAAAAAACCTGCTTTGAAGCAATGCTTCTGAGGTAATGTTGCCTTCTGAAACATATTGTATTTTGACTTATCATTAAAATAATGTTTCTTACCATTCTAGGACAATAAAAATAGGTGTAACAAAACAAAAGGTGTATTAATTTCATTGATTCAGCATCTTTTTATCAATTATTCATAGGAATTAAATCAATTTCCAGTACAGATGGTTATCATGATTCAAACTGGTTACAACAGGTAAATGTCTTGGCCTTTGGGGACTAGGACATTTCAATACACTCTTTTACTAGAATTGCCAAGAATTATAAATCTAAATAGATTATTTATTCAGACTGCAAATACAATTCTTCTACAACAATACAAAATGATTTTGATTTTTAAGGGGGAGTAGTGAAGGGGATTTGAGTTGCAAGGAAGCAATTTGAAACTAGAGGCTCCCAGGAGCATGTACTGACCACTGCATTTAACTTGCCAACATCTTTATACTACAAAGCCTAACATCTGTGCTTTTTACTGTTTTTTCAATAGCAGTGACAATATTCAGGGTTCCCACAAATTTCAAAGACTACTTCAGAATTTTCCATGTCCCTGTCATATTAAATTTCAAGCTTTATACATAGTCATAGGCTTTTTCAATACATATTGACATGCAATATGTTAGGTTTGATTCATTTAGCTGATTTTCTGTGACTTTTGAAAACAGCAAAATCCCCCATATTACTTTCATCAAACTCTTTCTGGTATGTGCTTCATTTTATTGCTAGTAGTGAACTCAAAAGAAAAATTTCCTGACTTTTCACCACCTTTTCAATATATTTTTCAATTCCATAACTTTCAAAGGCCTTTTTTAACCTGAAACCAAATCTACATGACTTTTTCAGAATTCCATGACCCCTACAAATCCTGCATATAATTTTACTGACTCCAGAAAATTTTTTAGAAAAGGACCACCCAAGAAGAATTCAACTAGATTTGGTTTAAATTGCTCAAGTAGTTTCAAAGATGAATAAAGATTTTTAAACATTAATTTGTCTATTTCTAGTAACAATGGTAAAACTACAGTCATATTGGTCAAAGAGGGACCAGCTAGGGACCTTTTCATCAAAGTCTGGTCTCAATTAAATTTATATTTAAATTTTTTTTTTTATACTTTAGTAACAGTACCATACAGGACAGAGGACAGGACCCCGGACACAATTTCATATTCTTTTTTTCATATTTTAAAGCACAAAGTTCGCATATATATTCGACGATACAACCGTCTTCTTCAGATGCTGAACGAAAAATGTCTGGAGACACAAGTTGTTTATCACGACGTCATATGACGTCGTGATAAACAACTTGTGTCTCCAGACATTTTTCGTTCAGCATCTGAAGAAGACGGTTGTATCGTCGAATATATATGCGAACTTTGTGCTTTTTTTCATACACATATTTGGTCATAATATCATTAGGATCCTCAATATATAAAGATTTGTATGTTTGATTTTGGACTTAATTCTTGAAATTTAAATATTTTTGACAGCATCAAACATTTACCAAAATACTGGTTCTTAAAATAGTTATATAAGACAGTTAAAATATTTAATTTGTAAAATCCCCTTACATAAGTTAAATCACTGGAAATTTCAAGAGAAGTATAATAAAGAAATTCACTGAATCAGGTATGTCATAAGTCTTAACAAACCCTAAACATTATTTTGTTTTATACATGTTTGTCTAAACTTAGTCCAACACAAACCAGAATATTATGGCAAAGTCATCCTTCACAGCAATAATACTGCAAAACTGATATGTGCAAAATGTTAAAAGTCTAAAAAAAAAAAAAAGGCTGATGGTGTATACATGTACATGTGCATGTATTACAATTGTCTGACACCATGAAATAACTCTACAGTGACTAATCAATTTGTGTCTAAAAGGGATGATATGTGGTTACAAATAAAAACCTCAGAACGTGAAAAATTCAGGCTCCTGCCACATACACATGATAAATGTGTCTCTTTTCAGTTTTACTGTGTCTTAAAAAACTTGAAAAAGGTGCAACTTACATATTACAAAATGTCATATTTGGCAAATCCTTTGAATGGCACTTCTTCAATAATTTAACAAAGACTTACACACAAACACACAAAAAGAACAAGCCAAAATCTAATACTATCAGAATGGACATTTACACTTTAATCATGTGTTAATTCCTGATTGTTGCAATCGTCAATATTGTTGACAAGAAGGCCCAGAGGTTATTTTCATCAATAGGTAAATAACTTTATACTGTTTTTGTCCTAAAGGTAATTCTTTGATTGATTTATACTTTATTTAAATGACAAGTGATAAATTGACACATTGTTTCTCTAAAAAATTGAAAAAAATTCTTTTATTGCCTTGCACATGTTACGTGCACATAAATTTTACAAACATCTGAAAATGAATTTTTTGAAATACAATAAATGCTAATAAGATTATTCATCAACTGGTACATGTATATGGCAAACAGAGTTTACATTGCTGGATCATATATTCCCTACTTGTGGATAATTGAGTTGTCTCCCATATACATGAATTATCTTTCCTGACAGAAGGTGCCTTGGTCTTGGTTTTTAACATAAAGGGTAAAAATACTTTTGTTTCTAAAAATATTGAATTGGGGATAGCTTTCATCAGAAATTTTTTTTGTATAGATCTTGCATCAATGATTATTTTTGCCTTTTAATGTCGCCTTAATATTGACTTGTAAGTTAAAATATATAATCCTAAACCCAAATGTATATGGTTGCTAGGGACTTTTTCATCGGTTGCTATGGACTTTTTCAATGGCACTGACTCTTGATCTTCCATTCTGACTTGAACAGGCTAATTGTAGGTTTTCCATCGGTTTCTAAGGATGAATCTAAATTATAAATATGGTTACTACGGACTTTTTCATTGGTTTCTGTGGACTTTTTCAATGACCTTGACTTTTGACCTATATTTTTGAATTGTACAGGTAAATTATAGGGTCCTTAACACAAATATATATGACGAAATTGATCCTGTAGTTTCAGAGAATATTTTTGAAAGTTCACAAAGATGACGAAACAAATTTGTGAAAAATTGTCTTTAAAGGGCAAAAACATCTATAAAGGGTCAATTTAGATTTTGGTCATGCCGACATAATGTAAGATCTTACTTTGTTGAACGTTTTTGCTGTTTACAGTTTGTCTTTATCTATAATATTCAAGACAATAACCTAAAACTGCAAAATTTCCTTAAAATTAACAATTCAGGGACAATAACCCAACAAACAAAGGATTGACAGATTCCTCTGAAAATTTTCTGTCGGGTAGATATTGACCTGATGAACATTTTTACCTCATCAGTTTTGCTCTAAATGCTTTAGTTTTTGAGATATAAGCCAAAAACAGCAGTTTACCCCCATGTTCTATTTTTAGCCATGGCAGCCATATTTCTCGACAGTTGAGAAAATAAAACGTGAAACTTTATACTAGATACTCTAAGGATCATTCCACTTAATTTTGGCTGAACATGCTTCAGTAGTTTCAGAGGAGATCTTTGAAAAAGATTACAATCGACGACGGACACCAAGTGATAGCAAGACCTCATATCCTTTTAGGACAGGTAGCTAAAAAGGTGCACAATGGCATTAGTAACTATAGATTACCTGTACATTCACAGATAAGACTATCTACTAATAATGACAAAATAAATGTCTCGATACAGAAACAAAACATCGCTATTTTATTCAGGTGCCTAAATAAATTGGTTTGAAAAACTTTTGTTTCACCAAAAATTTAAAACGATAAAACAGGTTATATAAATATAAACAAATTAAAATTTCAATTTAGCTTTTTAGAAACAAAATACTGATTTTTCTTATTTCATGCTACTTTAGCCAGGGTATTTCGAAAAATATTAGGTCCAGCCTAGTACTGGCACAGTTATGTCATAATACTCAAATAATGTTATAAGGTCGCCAGACCAAACAAATTTCTTTTTACATCTCAAATGAATTATTTTTTTGGCAGAAATTTTTAACCAGCCTACAATGTATTCCATGAAAACAAACTCCAAGATATATAAAATAAATTGTGCTTGTGGAAGTCTATACCTTCATAATTTGTATGACTAATGTTACATTCCTGCTTACTGCATTAGGTGAATACCAGAGAAATTTTTGAAATTACCATGTTTATTTCACAAAGTATTAATTCTCTTAAATGAGCATTAAAAAACACTTTGTTAGACAAAGATAATCTGTGTGCCAGAAAGGAACTTCATACCCATAACTAAATTGTAATTTTTCTAGATAAGCAAGCTATTACATGTGTAATTCAATTGTTAATATGGTATTAATATGTTTTTTGTAAACATTGGAAATACATTACAATTACTGTGGCTAAAATTAAGGGAATGTATAAATTTCACAGAGGGCCTTTTTCGGCAGAAAAAGAAAGCCAAAATGATTATGAAAATTTTTTTCTTTTATTTTTCACATAAGACAGAACCAACTTTTATCCTGCAATCAAGCCATTTCCAGTCTAATAACAGGGGTAGAATAAACTTTAGTTGTATTAGGTCAATGACCTAATAAAGTCGACTGGTATTTGTTTACATGCAAATCCCGAGGAACGAAGTCAATGTACCAGATGACATCGTGGAGTTTCCCACATTTTCACAAAGTTGGATTTCAACTTCAAACAAAATTTTAAGGCATTTTAAGCATCTAAAGGGGATTGCAGGCTAAAGACAATAAAAAGTCATCGTCAGAAAATATAACATTTATTTGGACTCGCTGCGAAACATGAAGAAAAGGCTAGCTAAATCTCGCCTTTTCTCATGTTTCTAAAGCTCGCCCATATAAATTTTATATTTTCCGACAATGACTATGTGTTGTATATTTATATCATTATAAATACCAGCATTAATTTGGTTATGATTTTTGCATTGGTTATTTAATGTTGCCATAGAAAGTGCATTTTTATATCCATAAATATGTTTTATGAAATTTGATTTTCTGGTAAAATTTAAAAAAAATTATTTCCAAATCACAAAAAAATAAATGAATTGACAGTCATTATTTGTTCTCTTACCAACCAGTGAAACAACTTCGTCTTTTACTCTTCAGATAGTAAACACATTGGTATCAGCTCTAGTGTCTGAAAGAAGTATGCCTATTATCTGAGGAGTCCAATTACAAAATACCAAACATGCATATATTTATATGTATTTTTTTTTAAACTGGTTTCAGTTTTAAGTAACATTCATTCATCAAAAATAAAAAACCCCAAAAACTATTTTTAACCATGTTAATACCATAAAATACCTGACCTTTAAATCGGTTTTCAATTAAGAAGCATTTAATATCCAGTAAACATAATTACCCATTGTATCAATCAGTTCAAAGGGGGATAAAAAATCAATACAAGCTTTCAATAAATTATAAGTTTATACAACAAAAATTCTCATGGACAGAAAAATATACGATTTGCATTTCATACTCAAAGAACAGTCATCCATGCCAAATATGCATCTCTTTGACACTGTAGCAAAACTACATGTATGTAAGGTCTTTTTATCAGGAGTATTGTTCGATAGATTTGTGAAATCAATGTACTTTTCAAGTAAGACAAGATTAAGGCACGAGATGGAGCTGTATTTACACATTCTTGTTTCAAACATCAAAGACAATTCCTGATCTGGTAATCTTAAATGTACATTTACTTCATCAAGAAAAAATTAATAACTTCTTTTCCTATTTCTTTCTGATCCTAACTAAAGACTCTATTAGGAAGTAATTGTTAACTTTTAATGTACACATTGCCTCCAGGATTATGAATTATTCATTTGGCAATCAACTACATGTATGTATTGGCTTGTCAATTTTGAATACATATACCTATATGAGTTCATGAGTTTTGACAAAGCTACAGGTATACATTATGAAGTTTAGTCTAGAATCTTTAATTTACATGTATCATTTTAAATTAGAAATTTGGAATGCATTAAACTTATACATTGTGAAGCAGAACAAATAATACAAGATCATGCAAAGAAACTGTACATTTTCATTGCTCTTTATCTGTTGTACAGACCAACCTTCAGTGTAAAGAAAAAATAAAAACCAAACCAAAAGCTTAAGATAGCCCCTAAGCATTAACACCAGCATGACCTTTTACTAAACAAACCCAGGGTAAATTTTGAAAAGAAAAAATATGAGAATGTCAGGAAAACTGAAATATATTTTTCTATTTGGTTTTCAAAATATTAAGTACTGGTAACTTTTATAAAATTGTACAGTTGTACAGAAAATTGAGATTGTTTTCAAAACATCAGAAAATCATGCCTTACACAAGACAAGAGGTCAAAGGGATATGGTGGGCACATTTTATTCAAAATCATTACAAAGTGAGGCTTAATCTTTTAACATGGAAAATAACCCACACTTCACTACCAAGAGACATGCAATAACTTAGATGTAAGTACATGTACCGGTAGTATACATGTAACAATCTATTTTGCTGTGTACTCAAAATGTAATAAGTTCAGAAACTGAACTGGAGTACTTCATTGTGGGCTTGGCCAATGAGGTAACAATTGAACAAGCCAGAATACAATAAAATGTTTCTTCTTGTTAAAAAAAAATAGTTCAGAAATTAGTCTACCGCTGAAGTGTTAAAACTTTTTCCTAACATTCAATAGAGTATTTGAGTTTAATTATCCTGAAATCAATCTAATTTTCTACCTACATGTATTTTACATCTTCTTTTCACAAACTATGCTGGGTTTTGAATATTTCTGACATATTTCCAGTTTTCCCTTCGGGTTTAAAGGCATAGGCTATATAGGGGCTCTTTAATGTAGTCTAAAGCCTTATGAAGACAAGGAAAAGAATTCAAACTTAAAATTCAATGGATCAAAGGAAAGGTCAACAATGATAAACCAATCAATCAAGGTCACCAAAATGACAGAATGCACAAAGAATAACAGAAACGAGCCATTAACACAAACATTAACACAATAGAGATTCAGGATAAAAGAGGTTGTCAATGCATTTTTCAAGCAGTATTTTTTTTCTCTCCATTTATTCAAAACAGATTTAAATCATTCATCTCTGTTAGGAAGTGTATCATACTCAAGGAAAGATATGAACACTGGATGGATAAAAGAGTGCACCTCCTCATTGTCTAGGGTCAGATATAAATTACAGATTTGTAATAAACTGAAATTTTAAAAGACCTTGAAGCTTGCATGTCTTTTTCTATAAACTTTATGAGCTAATAATTTAAACATCATGCATGTTATTTAGGTGACTCTTGCATGTTATCATAAATCTGTCTTAAAAAAAATCTTCACAGACTAAATTTCAAAATACACCACTATAAGTTAAATAATTGTCATACCTTTGGAATTTTGAAAACACTTTCATCATTTATCCTGTTGGCAAGCAAATTACATTTATGTTACTAAATCTTTACCTGCTTTAAATCCAAGGCATGAAAAGATATTGAGATTATCTAATCTGCTTGTGTTTTTATAAGACCCATGTGCTTTACCGAGAAAAATAATAAAAACACACCTACCATTTATAACTGTCTCATGATCCTTTGTCAGACAAAAAGCATTTGTTTTGTTTCAGATTAAAACAAGTCCAATTTTAGAATAATCCAGATGTATACTGATCAATCGTCTTCTGAAATTGACAATAAAAGGGAGATAATCACACATACAAATAATAATTAATTTAATCCAATTCTACACGATTCATTTAACATAATCTGGTTGTGATCGTACATAAAGTAAATAATGACTACACAGTTGACTAGCCATGTCACATGCACCTAGTTTAATATATGACCCGAAATATACACTACATGTAACTTTAAATAACATCTGGTAATTCCCTCACTGTCATGACTTAATACCTGAAATAGATACCTCTAGGTAAAAATCTATGTATCATCCAATTACAGAGAAAAAAAATTGTTTATCCTCTTTGGAAATTTTATGTACACTATTTTTAACTTGATGCTCAAATTTCAAAAATAAAGAAACAGCAAATTTTTAACAAATGATTCAAGTTTGTTGTGCAGATATTCAATGATGTACACATGATACAAGTTTTCAATTGTTTTGAAAAATTAAAATTTTTTTTTTATGTTTCGCTGTTTCTAAGACTTCGTGTGATAAGTTTTTACATAGTACATTTATATCATATATATATATAAATAATATGTAATAAACTATTATCTGAAAAAGCAGAATGCCTGACATACCAAAAGAGGTCTTTTATTCTTAGTGACCCTTTTCATTCCCTTGTTTTGTAAAATCACAAAAAGTACAGTTTTCAATAACTTCCAGATTGACATAAGTCAGTTAATTTATATGCATCTGTTCATTAATTTTACTAAAGTACAATTCTACATAAAATCTGTATAAAAAAACAGCCTTATAAGTATTACTTATATCATATGATTATGACCAGGCAGGAAAACCAATCAACCTAAACTTAATGTAGCTATGATTGAAGATTAGGTCCTGATGAAGATACGAAAATAAATCAGCACATTTCACAATTTTCAAAAATAGACAGTCATTAACCTATGTACATTTCACATCTTTTAAAAATAGAACTACCAGTAATCTACTTCTCTGTCCTATGTAATTTCATACCTTTTAAAAATAGAATTAAAGTACTTCTAATTTTTTCCGCAACCCCAACATATGAACATCATCTTATATTTATGTACTGTTCTATAGTGTAATAACTGTGTATGTGTGCCTCTTGTGGTTAAATTAGTAAATTAACTATTCTAATTCTGTACAAAGTTGAAAGCCATTTCAAGCCCTAGTTTTAGTTTCAAATTTCCCTCTCTGAGACTGTAATGTGAAAGTAAATTTTGACATGCGTGGAGATCACAATCAATTCATTGTAGAAATAATGTTTCCATTTCTCTGTCTAAACTTTGAAAAAATATATTTCCAATACATTGTATATTTACTTTGTTCAAAATCTGATTGTGAATTTTATAGTTGTGTAGGTTTCACTGAAACAGGAGTTATGGTATATTTTTTCTTGGGGAGTAAAATTTCAACTAATAATAATACTAACATATACTTTATCATATACATGATATAAGCTATATACAATTTAATAAAAGATATAGAGAGTAGCATTGGAAGAAATGTACATTATTGAGATCTAAATCTTTATGTAGAATTTTTCCCAGCATGTAAAATAAATCGGCTTACAAAGGTAAATTTTACTTAAATATACTTCAACAAGAGAATTTGTCATACACTCTTTAAAAGACACATTAACATTCTACACATATTTGAAATAAAAAAAATTCTAACCACATTTTCTAATTATCATTCTCATATGAAAAAGATCAAATAACACTATATCTACCTATAACCTTTGTATACCCTGGGTACAAGACAAACTGAAAATGATTAATGTCTGATCACAAAGAAGTAATTCCACACACAGTTTGATTGACAGTTCCTACATCAAACTGTTTACATGTATGTTATTTTTCCCAACTGAACTTTTTTCTTCAAATAAACACCTGTCATACTCAAAAAACTAATCTAATTGAGAAAAAACTTACAAGCTGTAAAGTATTATTTTAAATTATGGGATAATCCCTGACCATAGCTAATGGGGGGTACTTACAAATGTATATCACCTTGTTTAGATAAACATCAGGAGTTAAGAATATTATCATAAAAAATTGGTGTGATTATCCATTATTAAGTTGGATTATAGAGTATATCATTAACATGTATAATCTTTGGATTTGTAAAGTGACAATCAGATATCAATTGAAATCAGAATCTCATCAGACCATATTGTTCAAAAAGATATCAATATGGATATAAAAACATTTTTTCAGTTAAATTATTACCCAAAATTTACTGAAGCAAAATCAGTACATGTATAACCATTTGCAATGTATTCTTAAAAAGAAATTGTGACAAACATTTCACACAAAAATGTCCCAAATTTTTTAAACCATAACACAATTGCTTCCTTCACTGAATCCTTACATATCTTGGGATCAATTTCAGTAAGTTCCGTTTTTATTTTAATTATTTTCACTTTTTTCATCCAAGGGTTATGGCATATATTTTGATGGAAAAATGTCCCTCTCTTCCTCTTCCAAAACTGGATATAAGGTTGCTTTCAATTCCATTATTGTGAAACTCTCATGGATTACCAGGGTGCATCATTCCACCCGAGGCCACACCGGGTGTATAAAACCCATGTATATGTAATCTTACATTAAAAATGAAATATAGTTAACAATAAATGAAACATCTTTTGTACACAGCCAAAGTCTGGGGTACTCAAAGTTAATGTTTTTTAATGGAAAGACATGTATGAAAATGAAAAATACTACCTTTCAGTTAAAACAAATGACTGATCCCCTGTAGCAAAAGTTGTTTTTTTCCCTTTCCCCAAGGCTGAAATCTTGCAGCTGCATATTTTGACTGAGAGCCAAAAGTAAAATATCAATCCCTTGTTACCAGTGTGTAACATAATATACATTTCATCAAATTAGTTATGTAATATTTAAATTTTAAATGCAAAAAGAAAAACATATTTTAAGTCAACCAAAATTAGTACATGTACAATGTACATACCTAAATAATGCTAGTGCCAATACAACAAAAACACTTTAAATCAAAATTTACATCGAAATTTCCACCTTCCAGTACATGCCTACCATAAGTAAAACAATACCTCTTAAGTCCTTTGATGTAGGAATTTAAACTTGAGTAATTTTCATATCTTGCATACTTTCACTTTAACATGTTTAAATAGGTGACCTTTTGTAACACCAAATACCTCAGTGGTTTACCAGAAAATTCAACTATCTAAATTACTTCTACATTTCTATCTAACAAATATACATTTGAATTTTTCTACTTCAACTGAAAACTAAAATATAAATAAGCATTTTACTTTAATATATATCTAAATTTTCAGAAAGTATTTACAATAAATCTTTACCCAAAATGACTTTTTTATATCATTTTATTCTTTATTTTTCTACATGTTTGATCTTGAGTACTGCTGTTAAAGAATTCAAAGTCAATGCATCAAAACAAGAATTACAGATTCTTTGTATAATGTATCAGATGTTTGACACATTACAAGTTCATGTACATGTAAATTATGCATTCTGCAATTAAAATGAATCTAATTAAAACAATATAACATGTATTTTTTCCCCTAATTAATCTTATTAAACGAAGTAAGAACAAAATTACATATGTCAGCCTTACAATGATTCATCATACTAAATATTATGTCTTAAGCTTAAAAAAATTTAGGAACAGATCTAAAGATTAAAATTAAACATGGAAAGGAGGTCAAAGGCAACAATACTTTTGTACAATTGAATGAACTTAAATATTGTTTAACTTACAGCCAAAATAGATTTAACCTTTATATTTTACCATTCATTTTACCATTCATTACATGAAAAAGTCCTCTTCAATGAAACCCAGAAAGAAGGACAGAGTTTTAAGGCAAACTATTAATACACATCAGAATTTTCAATATCTGATGAGGAGAAATATTCCCTAATATGTAGAAACAAAAATTTGTAAAATTTCTGTATTGTTTTTTTTTTTTCAGAAGCCCAACTGAAGATGTACGTAATAAAAAGTTTTAATTTGTATGTGACAACATGCGATAATGACTTGGAGAGAATTATTCTCAACCAGAAAATTGCACAACTTTAATTTATGCCAAAAAGATTGAACAAAAGGGTCAATTTGTTGCACAAGTGTAATTACATATGCCACTTTGATAAAAAGTTTCATTTTTAAGCTTTAGTTTCAATAGCTCAGCAGTAACCTGTCAACATGCTGTGCTGCACAAACATCTTGACACTGAAGTAGTCAAAATCAGCTGTATTAAAGACCTAAATTGTTTAAACTTTAAACTATGGAGAATATGGGTCATATACCTTTCTGCCTGGAAACCTATGTTGAAGTATTGACTCAAATGATCATATCACTAAGATACCAGTTGCAATTAGCCCTATGATAACTAAAACACTTAATCTTAGCTGATTTTCAATTGCATTTCATGGTGAGACAAAAATATTTTGACTACAGATTTTTTTCATGTAAAGGGAGAAAACTCTTACTCAGAAATTTTCTTAAATTAATACAGGAAGGTTTTCTATAACTTAACATCCCTGGCATACACCAAAATATGTACATTTTGTACATATTGAATGACACAAAATGGCTTTTTTCCACATTTTTAAAGATGGTTTTGGTTAGTAATTTCACATATTTTCAAAGTTTCTACTTTTAATTATTTTTCCAGAGAAAATTTTAACTTAGCAGTAAGTCTTTCAGACATGTGTCGCCTACCTACTTAAATTCTTTTGAAAATATTCTAAGTTTCGTCAAATAGGAAGTGGACATGTAGCAGATTTCAAATTGTCGTCCAAAATACATTTCTCCATACTTAGGCTCTGTGCTACATATGTAAATGTCAGAAAGCTAACCTGTGTGGTTCCTGAGGAAATTTTTTTTTTGCTGTTATGCTTTTATTTTTAACAGGTTTAAAAATTTCTCAATATGCACCATTAATACATATCACTTTATTAGATCAGTGAAAAAAATTATTGCTTACACATTGTAAACAGTTTGGATAATTAAAATTAAATTCAGAAAATAATTTCTGCAAAATGAATAAATAAAATATGAATGCCATACAAATGTATATATTGTCATCCTTTTTAAAACATTTGCACCCTACACTGTCCTGGCAGTAGAAATATATTCACCTTGTGTAGGTGTACATTTTTGCATATAAAACAATACAATAACTGGAGGCTGAGAGGGCTTGAAAGCCATATTTACAGATGAACTTCAGAGAGGTCACTTTTCTCCATCATGACGAAGTGTAGTAAGCCTTATAGGGACCAAATTTTCTGCATCAATGTCACCATATTCTAAAATTCAGCAGTTCTCCTGAAGATTTTGCATATATTTCCCATAGGGTCTTATGTTAACATAAGTTTTTTTTAAATCAACCAATCAGATAAATTGCCTATGGCAGCCATGTTTGTTGCTTGATCTGGACAAAATGACGAAATTTTGTAAAAAAACTCCTACAGATGCTTCCTGTCAAGTTTCGGTCCAAGCGGTTTCAGAGGAGAAGTTTTTTTCATATCAGCTAATCAGAAAAAAGAACTGCCCATGCGGCCATATTTGTAGTCTGATCTCAACAAAATGAGGAAACTTTATGTATCACCTCCCATATACACATGTATCCTGTCAAGTTTTGTTCCATTTGGCCAAGCAGTTTCAGAGGAGAAGATTTTTGAAAACTCAGCCAATCAGAAACAACAATTGCCCTTGGTGGCCATGTTTGTTAACCGGTCGGGACGAAATGAGCAAACTTTATAAATTACCTTGCATAGATGCCTCCTGCTAAATTAAATTACATTTGGCCCAGTGGTTTCAGAGTAGAAGATAAAAATGTGGAAAAGTTAAGACGGATGACAGACACCAAGTGATGAAAAAAGCTCACATGGCTTTTGGTCAAGTGAGTTAAAGATCAAAACCACTATAGATCTGCAAATAACATTTTATTCCTTCTTTTCTTAATTTTGCATAAAAAGAAATTGGGTTATTTCTCTTTGAGCAGTTTGATTTTCATTTGAAAAAAAAATTCTGTAACAAATGTGTTTTTAAAAAAGACAAAAAATGTGGACTTTTTCAATATTAACTGCTAGGCAGAAAAGGTTTGTATAAGAGTTCTTTCAATATTTTAAATAACTTGAATGGTTTGCTAAAGTGTAATAAACACTCATTAAAGGCTGAAATTAAGTTACTAAATTACAGAAAGTTCACAGTACAACTACAGTTAAACCTGTCTATTATGGTCTCCTTTGGAAATATAGAAAAGTGACCATTATACACAGGTGAAATTTCTACAGAGGTTTGGTATGTTGATCAATAATGTTGGCAACAATCAATGTAGTTAACAATTTAATTTCAAATAAAATGTTCACGCCTCCTCAAATGTTTTTTATTACACACATATCTGCATATAGAAAATATTATTACAAAAGTACAGAAAAAGTGTAGTTCAAAAGTGCTCAGTGATGTCAGCAACAGAAATGTTTAAAATCACTTTACAAAGTCATATTTAGTTTGAAATGTTGCTCTCATACTCAAGGCAGTACACCTGTCCAGTACAGTATTCAGTGTCATTAATTAAACACAATTATTTATGTCAGTGTGCATTTTGAGACCCCAGACTTTTTTGGCAGTGACATCGTTATTAAATTTACTGCAATATTAAAAAATATTCGCAAATCGCATATATACCTTTACCTATAAATTTTACCTTCAGGGCTTTACCTGCTCTTGATTGAGTTACTTACTTACCAATCAGCTGATTATCAAAAATATATATTACATCAGAACACATTTGCCACTTACCTTAGGAATATTTCCGAGTTCCAAATGAAATGTTTATTCCGGTTAGAAAACATGCTATTTTGTGTTCGAACACACTAAAGTGACAGCAATATGAAATAAAAATTAACCATTTTTATCATTTTTCTGACCGCGTTGAGCAGGTGGCCGCTTTATAGTGTGTATTTATAATCGAAAACCAGTAGGGAGAGCATAAATATGACCGTAATACATATTATGAAAGTGACCACAGGAAGAGGTTTGACTGTATCTATAATACATTGTAAGAATTTAAAAAATCAAAGTATTTACATACCACTGAATCTAAATATAATATGCTATGATATCAGTTGTGGTTTCCCTCAACAATGAAATACTCAGTCACTCACAGTATCCCATGTTTCCTGATAAAATGCTATTTATGAACTTTTTCAATGTAAAATTCATGTCATTCTGAGCTCATAAAGTACTACAACATACATGTACTTAGCTCCAAATAGAAAAAATACCCAAATCATGTTGCCAATATACTAAATAATCTTTCTACAGCTTGTGTGACTAATATTACTATCCAACTTTCGTTTTTTCTTTTAATTTTTTTTTCTGATAAACCCCAAAAAAGTAGAATCAAAAGCATACAATTTGTATGCATTTAGCCATACTTTAATGATCAGACTGTGATGGAACAAAGATAAATGTTTAAGGAGCTTATCAATACATACACATGAGATATGAACTTGCTAACAATTTAAAATTTCCCAAATTCCAATGCACACAATGTTATTGCTTTCAACTTCAAGAGCTTGTATCATATACATGGATGTACATGTACAATGTAGTGCTTTCTGCAGAAAAACAATTATTAAGAATAAATTGGCCATCTGATCACTGATAAACAGAAATACTCCATTTGTGCCTTTATGAGGTAATTTACCAGTTTGAGGTGCTAGCATGTATCCATGCAAACTTAAACATCATCAAATCTTTTCAAACTCACTGATCACTTATCGTGTGAACATATAACTATTATCCAAATGAAAAAACAAAATATCTAGTTATAAACCCCTTAAAATACCAATTTTTAAGGCTGAGCTAGAAATACCTCTGGCGGTACAGTATTCATATATATGTCCAGGGTTTCCCCCAAACTACATAATTCCATCCACTAATGCCATATAATATAAATGTCAACATTATATGTTGATATCTGCAACATTCGCACTTAACAGGTTCAACACGAGAGTGAAATAGAAAAAAAATCATTCATTCACCATGGCATCAGTTAAAAATTTTAAATTTCAGAAGACGTAGATATAGTTATAAAGTATATACATGTATGTCTGCTAGCAATGCTAATATTCTTTACACTGGCAAACACTTACAAAAACTAAAAAATTGTTAGCACGTGACCTGATCTGAATTACCTTTGGAGAACACTCCGGAAAGGGGAAAGATTTATCAGTTTATCGCGCCACTGCGTGTTTCTGGTGTTGTACGGGCAATTGTACCTTATGGAAGGCGCACCCTCAAGAATTTTAATTTATTCTTTGACAGAGACTTCGAACCAGTCGGTCAAACCAATATCCTATTCTATATAATAATAATAATATTATAATAAATTATTTATTTAAAGAGGGGGCTCAATTAGAGCAAGTCTAATTTTCACTGAGGCCCTTAGAGCAATAATAAATACAATATACGATATATATAAATATATATATATATATATTATATAACTATGGACTATTTACTATTTATGTCTGAAATAGATGATGATGATGATGATGATAATGACGATGATTATGATTATGATTATTATTATTATTATAATATACACATGCATATTACAATGTAAATTATCAAATAATGTTCATATACATCAATAAATGATCACATATGCCCAAAATGGTAAGCTAGATTATGAGCGTAATTTTGAGTCGCGTTTAAAATGTTGATGAACTCCTTTTAAGTAAAATATACTTCACAATAATCTGAAGTGAATGAGTGTATATTTTAGATCAGATGACATATCTATCAAATTTTGTTACCTTTTTATGTCCTGAAAGTCCATTCTATTAGTCATTACTGTTACGAAGCAAAAGTAACACGATGGACAAAATAATTCATTTTCTATAGGATAAAACCATACTTTATATTTGAGGTGCTATAATCAGCAGCAGATATGAGAAAACGTACAATGTCAATGAAACAGTCTTTTCTGATGATAGAAGTTGATTTTTTTTTGGCTGAGTTGTAGGTTCTGGTAACAGGAATGACAATTTTTGGTAAAACGAATAACTATTTATGTCTACAGTAATGACAAATTGGAACCAAATCCCATTTATAAAAAAAATTTACAAGACAGCTATTTAACTGATATATGTCTCCAAATGCAACTTATTTGTCTCATTCACACATTTTGTGCAACGATGTTGTATATAAAGCTTATATTCATGCTATTGTGTCTTTCCAGTTACCGGCACTTTTTGTTGAATACACGAAAAACGAAATTCCAGAATTTGTAGGAAATTGAATGTTTTAATTCTGATTATATGACTTACCTCCTATAGCAGAAAGATCTATAATTGTAATAATTTCTGTTTAGAAATCTTAAATGTCATATGAGTAAAATCCTTTTTCATTTATAAAATTGAAGTTATTGTAAGATTTCGATGAAAAGAAATTACAAAAATGTTTGAATGCATGTCTATATTCTATAATTTTAATATGATCTTCAAATTCTGAGAGAGAGAATAGGAAATCTTAATAAGACAAAATATATTTCTCTGCATTTGTAATGGTAACAGGACAGACCCAAGATATGGACTTAAAGACTGAGATCTGTTTTTTTTTTTATAGAATTTTGACCATTTTTTTTTTATTTATTTGCATTTTGATTGTTTTGAACTTAAGAATAACAGTTCTTTCAAGAAAAGTGTTTCTTAAGACCCGTGCATCGTGCTTATTATCCAAGTGTTACCTAAGAATTATGATGACATATTTTATGAAAATGGCCCAAATACATTGTACTTGCCAATAAGTAGCATTAACAATTATTATTTTTTCAAATTTTCATATTATGACAGGAAGTATTTATTCATTTTAATGTAAAATGCACCACAAATTAATAATATTGGCAACGTCTGAAAATAACAATTCAAAGATACTTTTATTAGATATAATAAATTTATACTATGCTGTATACGACGCATTTCAAGGAGTTACCCCACATCAGCAGCATTAAAGCCAAAACATTTGGAAGACCAAAAACCAAACTTATTTTAAACAAGAAGTACTCATAACCAAAAATACCGAAGCCAAATTTCAGCTAAGGAGATCTACCATGTGCAATACAAGGAATGAACCCTCAGTATTTCTATTATTTTTGAATTTTGCTAAATACTGGTAATTTCTGTAACAAATCAATGAATAATCATGTCAGACAAGTCTGACGACTGGGTTGGCGAATACCCTCGGGGACCTAGGGTCCACCATGGAGAAGCATCGTCCCAGGAGTTTCAAAATAATAATCCAAAGATACTAATATTAGATGTAGTAAATTTAATATACTATGATGTATACGACGCATTTCAAGGAGTTACCTCTCACCAGCAGTTTTCATCAAAATTAAGTTAATTATTCACAAATTGCAGTTATTGTGATAATTTCAGTTTTAGTAGTCATTAGCACCTTTTGGTTGAACATAATTCTAGGAATTTTCCATATTGTAATGTTAGCTTTTCTGTCAATTTTTAAAGTATGTTTCAGATATAGTTTATTGTGAAAATAACATTTTCTCCATAATGTATATTATCAAAAGTTTTTAACAATTCTTGGGGTCTCTAATTCATTGCATTTTGACCCAATGTACTTGCAATTTTAGTATAAAACTGTGAGCACATTGTGGAGAACTTGCCTCAGCTGTGCTTAAAGAAGTTAAAGCGCATATTCATAAAAAAACAAAGACAGAGATTTGCAACATTTTTAAACAGATAAACCTGAAATATTCCTGCATTGTCGACCTAAACATCACAAATCTTTGATGCAGTATATGGCCCGGACATGGTCTTCGTGGAATGTGAACTTGGATGTATTTTCTGAAAGCTAAGACACTTTTATTTTCTACTTTCATGTAAACTGTGATTCCTTCAAAATTCTAAATTTTATCACCCAGAGCTAAATAGATTATTCAAAAAGTTTTTGTTGATTTTATTCAGAAATAAAGGAACACATCAAATAGCACAAAATTTCAAGACACCTTGTTTTTCAAAGTTTGACTTTTTGTTTGAACATACATCGTCTAAAAATATAATAAAATGTGTGGAGATAGCAGCAGAGTGGAAATTCTTACAATATATAGTTTTATTTGAAAAAAAAACTCTGTTATTCTCTGAAAAACACAGTTTGATAAGTAGGCGGGTTTGTCACGTTTCTAGAAAATTCGAGTTATTCAGACAGTTATAAATGGTTTTAATTGAATGTAAGATATATAATCTTACAAAAAATAACTTCAGAGGTAATCAGCCCACAAACTTCATTACAAGTCTGGCTTTATTAATTCCAGCAAAAGTTCGGGTATTTGATATCTTAGGTTCGTATATATACGCATTGTGTGATACTTGAACGACCTGTCCGCTTTATCTTATTAAATGTAATTGTAACTGTGGTTAGGTTACTTATTTACAAAGTGAAAGATTTTAATTAAACTGTTCATGAAGCCGACAGAGATAAAAAGAATGCATGACGCTCCAACAAAAAATAAAAACACATTTATGTCCGAACTTCATTTTCAACTCAGAATTGGGCAAACAATTAACAAAAATGAGAAAAAATATAGTTTTGATATACTGATAACAAATAAGAACCACAAGCCTTACTTACACTGGTTATTGTTATTCCTTAATTTTGATGTTAAAATGATTTTTTTCAGACTCTGCTCAAAATGACAGATTTCGAGTTTGAACATATCGCTTTATATCGTACTTCCTTTGGAATAAAAATGTTTTTTGCAGTATGCAATAAAGCTGAGTAAGCGGTCGGCATTTTAAATCAATATTAGAGCAGAGTTTTCCCGCCTATGAACGAAAATATATTTGATGTCTTCTCCAACGAAACCTTACACTCGTATGTTAACAGAATGAAATATTTTTATTGACCTCTTCCATTAATCACTCCTCTAAGGCCAAAAAGAATATTATAGCAGAGACAGGATTTGTCTGTCTCGATTTGTTACTTTGTAAGAAAATAATAGATAAACAAGTAGCTGTAAAGACTTCTATTATATTTATCCCGAGATGACGTCAGATGGCATGGCATTGTAAGAACTAGTTGGGGTCATTGGTCATCAGAGTACTTTCCATATATAAAATTGAGGTTTTCCGATTCTACATAAACCGGAAAAGTATCGTATAGTGTTGGAAATAAATTACATGGTTCTCTTTTGTAATATTTATCTAAAAAATAACAATAGTATCTCACACGAGTTCAAAATGAAGACTGGGAAATTAAAATTTACGTCTTTTCCGAGTACAGCGCATCGAAACGAGGGCAAAGGCGCTGAATTTTAAAAAACGAGTTGAAGATTTCCTAGTTATTTATTTTTGAACGAGTATAAGTACTTATTTCTTCCGTAAAATTAGGGGTTTTAGGCCTCGCACACCTATGTATTTTCAGTATGAACAACCGAAAATATATAGTAACCTTACGTTTGATTGGTCAAGAGTCACAATAAACGAATATATTAAGGATTCTCATTGGACGTGATACCGAGTGAAGACGAACGCACGTGAAGTCGTCTTCAGTCGGTCGTCTCAACTCGAAAACGGCCATTTACGGAAGAATGCTGTGTCTGTTAATCATTTAGCCAGAATTCATTATAAATACTTTGATACAAGTGATAGAGGTAAAAAAGTGTATGTTTAAAAAAAATATAAATGTTTTTGCATATACCAACGATCGGAAAATCGTGCATTTCCGTGGGAATTTTTTTGTAATTGCAAAGATATACAAAAAATCGAGTAATCAACCAACCAGAATCCAGGATTTTATATAAGTGTAATTAACATAGATATGTACTTTGCTTAAATGAATTGGTGAGTCTTACATATGCATATGTAGAAGTAAATTATGTGTCATATTACAAAACTAATGGGTAGTTGGGATTGTATTAGATAGCCTATGACTGCGACTTTGATAAACGGAATACACAAACTCCATGTACACCCTAGCCCATGAAAAACCACAATGCGGATATATGATCTAATTGAAACAAACACTATAATAGATATGTGCTTGCAGTATACACATGAAAACGTACGTGGTCCCGAAAGAATTCGTGTGAACCGTTAACTTTCATAAATATGTAAGCCGGGACTATATTTGTCGTCTGTCATTCGTAATGGAAAAGTAATATTATGTCTCAACGCGCTTTTTTAAAGGAGCTATGACAAGGAATACCCCGAAAGTTCACTTTATTTGAATTTTAAATGCCGTCCGTGCATAAAAAGTTGTGATGAAACTTTCAGTGAGGGTAAACAATAAGACCCTTTTTCATTTAAAAAACGAGGCTTCCAGACAGGACATAACTAGACCTAAAAGATGTCGGTGACAACAAATTTCTATATATTAAATTAAACAAAATTAGTGTGCTTGTAAAAACTGAAAAAAACCAATATTGATTGAATTTATACACGTTATACAATCATGCAAAATTAAAGAGTTTGCTTAAATATTTAGAGTTGTTCCAATCATCGGAACAAGGTAAAAAAATACAAGAAATCGGATGATTTAAATGTCTGGAATAACTTGGATCTGTGTATTACTTGTAGAAATGAAAGAAAATTGCTACTTAATGTAACATCTAGTTTTGTTTATCTTATCTTTAGAAAAGAATGTGTAAATGTTTAAGTTTCAAAGTATTTTTCATGCAATAAATCGACTTAGTCCTGATTAGCAAAATATATATATACATGTACCAGTGATTATAAATGAGAAATCTGTTCGTTAATAAAAGTCTCATTGCAGATTTAATCTCTTTGACTTTGGTAAATATGAATCGTTAACTAAAAGAAGCCCGAAGATTAAGCTCCATCTACAGAATCAACACTAGCTTCTAAGCCAAAACGTCAGCCTTTATACCAATGTCCTGAATGTGATAATACTTATTCTTCTGTGTCAGGATTCTGGGGCCATGTACAGACAAAACACAACTTGGAGAAGATTAAAAGTAATATTTTTTTTTACACTTCAACAAGCCTTCAAACAAGAAAAAAAGACTATATATAGCGCTTTACGTCTTAGTCTTTAAAAAAAAAACTGCCAACATATGATGCGAAATTAATATTGTTAACATAGGGGATTTCTTTTGGTTACGAACTTCAATTTTTACTAAATTAGGAGGGATTTTCTTCATTTCCAAAATAAAATACGAAATTTCTTGCTATTGACACATGATTGAAGCATCTCAGTTTTTGAACCGTTGGAGCAAGCGGCGACTTTTTTGTTTCTATTTAGGACTCCACTCAAATTTTATCTGTTAGTTTCTTTATCGTTGTGCGTTTTTCTGTGTGTGTGTAAATAGAAGGGGTTGAAATTGATTCACATATCGTTTAAAAATAAAGAACCGGTATTTTCGTGTCGAGTATCATGTTCGAATGATTAATTAAGACCTATATTACTCGATATTACCGGTAATTTGTAATAAATGTATGTATTTAAACCTCGTTTCAGTTTGTGTTATTTTATTATGGTGTTGGTTTTTTTTAAATTTTTTTCTTCGGATGATTCTTTTATCTGCATGTATTGAAAGCCGAGAGGTCCGTTTTGCCAGATGCATATAAATGCTTATACACTGTTTATATGGTCTATAGTCAAGGGTCACATCTCCAGCTATCGCGGTCATCACGTGACTTTCGTGACGTATAGGTCCACCATATTGTTTTGACTTACTAATGGGAAATTTCAATGGGGTTCAATAAATTTTCAAATTAAACTCTATGGGTTAATTTTCAAGTTATTTTGCACGACCAATTTTGTAGTATAAACATTCATGTCTGACATATTTTTCTCTCAACAGTTTAAATTCAGAGGAAGTTTCGTCCCTGAGCGATTAAAATACGACTATATATTTCGTACAGAACGCTTATTAAAACCAATGTAATTAATGGCTATTTCACGATCAAACCCTTATAAACGAGGCAAATTATGTCAATAACTCGGTGTCTACGGAAATTTTGCACGGACAATTTTAAAGATAAGATATATATCTAACATTTTAGACCATATTTGTCAGTTTAATTTACGATTTTCCTTCGTCCCTTCTCAAATGAAAATAGGTAATTTTTACACTTTCTAGTAATATGGCGACCTGATACCGGAAGTGAAACAAATATATTGTGTGATGAAGTTATAATAAAAAGGGGGGATATGCATACTATAGATACTGATATATTACTAGACATATTGTTTTATGTCTCGGATACTAATAAAGTATATCCTTTTGTCTTCATATATCATATGTTTGAGACCTTCATAACTTTTCGAAATATCGTAATTGCAATAGTTTAAATTTTGATTATGTCCCTTCCAAATTGATTTGAAAATTAGCTATTTTGAAATGTGTTATTTTTTACTATTATTATTCAAGATGGCGCCCATCCTAATCAGCTTCTACCTTGCCATAACAAAGTAAATATATATACGAGTAAATAGAATTACTCATATAATATGTCAAATGTTAAATATATAAATACCAAAAAAATAAATTATTAATTTAAAATAAATTAAAATGTTACTTATCTGACATTTGAAATTATATTTCATCACTGCATTCTTTGTGACCCCCCCCCCCCCCCTTAAACACACACACACCTCTTTATTAAAATGAAATCACGCTGTTTTTGGTCAGCAAACGGTTTACCTGTATACATACAATGTACATGTGTACCTTAATTAACGGTTGGAACAATAAACATCCGGACAGTCGAGGTACAATATACATGTCAAATCGTTAATTAGTTATAATTACCTGAAACACACAGCATGTTAATTGCGCATGATAATTTCTTCAGATAAAACTCAAATAAATTTTACCCAAAAAAAAAATCGCTTTTCTCGCGGCTTAAAAAATTTAAAAAAAACTTGCACCATTACCCTTTATCACGTGTAATTATGTACTTTTGACAGTTTGTATAAATTGGTGATAAATTTCATATTATTAATTATTGTCACAATTTCATATATTGAAATTATAATCCATGTGAAATGTTACTACATATTTCAACTAAGTTTTTTTTAAAGTGAAGACGTGGAGAACGTGCTATAATCTGGGATTAATAAATTATAAAATGGTCATTTACAAGTAGTATATACGCGGGTCTAAAGTCGCATTTGAGGGGGGGTGGTGGTGGTGCCGGAAGTGACGTCACCGGAACCGGAAGTCACGTGACCGGAACCGGAAGTGGTTTGCGCGCATGCGGAACCGGAAGTGATGGGTTTTCCCGCCATTTCTTTACGGAAGTGACGCAAGTCACGTGCTAGGACCCGGATGTGTGGTCTGCGCATGTGTAGGAGGACCCGGAAGTTGTTTGCGCGCATGCGCAACCGGAAGTGACGCAAGTCTAGGACCTGGGTGTGTGGTCTGCGCATGTTCAGGCCGAACCGGAAGTACTCGGAAGTGGTTTTGCGCGCATGCGCAACCGGAAGTAGTGGTTTTCACCATTGACGGAAGTCCAAAGGGAGATAAACTATAAATGGGGAGATAACTTTTCCCGCCATATTCTCCTCCTCCAACAAGGATTTTTCCCATCAGACCTGAAAGAAAGCACCCTAAAGACAATCGTTTACCCTAACACTAGTTCTGCTTAGCAGCCTGCTTCAAAGTCATGTTTCAAATGCTCGATTGGGCTCAATTCCTTATGAATTTGAAGTAGTACTAGTGTTAGGGTTAAGTTAGGATAAGATTATTTTAGGGTTAGGTAAGTATTTTTTTTTTTTATTTTCTTTTTTTTAATTTTTACTTTTATATAATTTTTCTAATTTTTTCTTAATTTTTTATTATTTTTTATAATTTTTTTTAAATATATTTACATAATTTAATAATTTTTCTAATTTTTCTTAATTTTTTTTTAACAAGTAATATATTTACATAATTTTTCTAATTTTAATTCCTTTTTTTGGGTTTTGGAACCATTTAGCAAAAAATTATAATTATTTTAACTATTCTTAAGCATTTTCTTGCTTTCCTGAAGAATTTAGTAGTATTTTCAGGCTTTTCGCCAACATTCGGAACCATTAAGACGTCTTCGTGAATGTTCGGTCGTTTCCGGAGGGGTGCTCACTTACAGGTCAGCGTTCGTGGAGGCATCCATGTTGGATTACGCAATACCGTTAATGTGACGTCATGGAAATTTTCAGTGGAAATTCCATTAGAAAACGGATTGAAACATGTCGGGGAACGCGGCCGTGAGCGAAGACACCTTGGGTGCTCTCTTTTACGTCGGCGTTCTGGCTATATATACAGTGCAGAACCTCTCATTTCGTACTGAACCTTTGATAAGGTAACAACCATGTTCTCTTGTGAGAAATGCGGTAAGACTTTTACCGAGAAGAGAAGCCTGCTTCGCCACCAGAAGACACATGCTGCTTCGTCTCAGACGTATTCCTGCCAGGTATGTGGTAAAGAATTTACCAGACCCTTTGGAGATCAAGTCAGTAATGCCAGGCGAGCCGGAGATGCCGACCCAAATAAAAAGATAATTGCAGAAAACGAGAAACTGAGGGGAAATTCCAGCTACGGCAAGACGGTGATCAACAAGGAAAGGCACACGGATGTGATTTACTGCCGGGAACACCAGATCAGTCGCTACCTCGTAGATCCCTCTTTCCGGCGGCGCAACCAGCTGAGTGACAAAACGTTCGAGGTGGAAATGAGTAAGAAGACCATACACCTGGACCTGCAGATGCACATTGGCTGTTTTGTTTACCAGTACGCCAAGCTTCGGATGTTGGAATTTTACTACGATTTTATGGACGTCTTTGTCGATCGCCGTGATTTTCAGTATTGTGCAATGGACACCGACAGTGCCTACATGGCTCTCTCTGGCGATAGTTTGGAGGAAGTGATCAAACCGCAGTTGCGTCGGCGCTTTGAAGCAGAGAAGAATTGGTTTCCCCGTACTGACACACCACAACTGGCTGCTTGGGACAAGAGGACTCCAGGACTGTTCAAGACAGAATTCAGTGATGACGGGATGATTGCCTTGTGTAGCAAGACGTACTTTTGCTTTGGAGAAGAAACCAAGTACAGCTGTAAAGGGGTCAACAAGAGAACCAACGACATCAACAAAGAAAAATACATGGACGTTCTCCTGTCAAAGAACTCTGGCTCCGGAACCAACAGAGGGTTTCGTTCTGTAGACAACCAAGTCTACACCTACTTGCAAGAGCGAGCTGGCTTTTCCTACTTTTATCCAAAACGTAAAGTTCTGGCGGACGGGGTGTCCACGACACCCTTAGATATTTAATCGGATGAACGGCTTACCGACGATTACAGTGGGAAAGCTTTTCATTTGATGTATGAACAGACCACTCTTCTTTTTTTAAAGTGAAGACGTGGAGAACGTGCTATAATCAATACAGAGTTATCGAAGTACGATGAATGCCTGGCATGAACGGGACCAGTAGATTCTCGATATTGGGTAACCAGTTAATAAGTCTAAACAGAGTTACCTAACATAATTATGACCGATATAACTGCATATGACTCATTTCATGAACGATACCATATTTCATATTATGTGTATCGATATGTAATGTATTTTCTTTATTTTTTGTTCAGTCCGTTTCTTGTTTGTTAACGTGTTCAATGGTTCGTGTTATTCATTTTTTTTTGTATCTGGGAGTTTTTCGTTAGTTAGCAATGGCTTTGCAATTTTAATCTTCGACCTTGAACTATAATAACGTGTTGGATTCTTCTTATTTAATATTTGAACATTCGTCTGTCATAATGTACTTTATTGTAATGAGACTAGGATTTCTTAAACGTACAAGCAAAAATAAAACCCTTCACCTGGCCGAATTGCAAGCAAATACTTTGTTTCTCTGAAAAGGGATGGGGGCTTTCGACAAGTATTTATCTTAAAATTCTTCAGTCAGTTAAAAATTGGTACATGTTATTCTTGTTTAATCTGCATGAAAAATAAGATAAACAAACATTGGACGCAAGTTTGTTCAGTGTGACAAGCTCTTTCATAAACACATACGAGTGCATGCTATCAATAATATCATCGCTGTGATGTGGTTATGTGATTCTTTACTGCCCTTATTTCCACAAACCATAGA
This sequence comes from Mytilisepta virgata, assembly GCA_028015205.1. Taxonomy (NCBI): domain Eukaryota; kingdom Metazoa; phylum Mollusca; class Bivalvia; order Mytilida; family Mytilidae; genus Mytilisepta; species Mytilisepta virgata. Next base: position 78,838,645 of record CM051521.1, read on the forward strand.
CAGTACCAGTACACTGGAATAACTGGCGTAAACCAAATAACAAGTTGTACAAGAATAAATCTTAGACCATCAGTGAATACATGAAGTTAGGTTTGTTCATAGTAACCTCACAAAACAGGCCTCACTGACTTAATTCAGTTAATCTTGCTTAATAAAAGAAGAATACCTTTGAAAAACACAATTGTTTATTTGCACAATTTGATAGCACAATATAATTCATGTATATACACAACACTAGCATAAAACATAAACCATGTACATGATGTATGAAATCTGTTTCAGAAATTTTTTAAGCTGATTCCCAGTTCTGCAATACTTTTCTTAGTACCTAGTTTTCCTTTTGGTCCAATCCGGCCTTTTTCTTGTTAGATCTCATTCCTGTAAAAAAATCAGATCTCACTGGTATATTCAATTCTAGAACGTCACTCACGAATAATAGTATTTATTTCAAAATTAAACTGCATATTTCCTGTGTTTATCAACAACTTCTAAAATAAATCAGCTTTTATATCACTAAAATGAATATTATATATTTTACCTTTAATAATTTTATGAACACACCTTTATTCAAATTTCATAGTTTAAAACTAATTTATTTCCTGATTTGGTTCCCTCAGTTTCCATTAAAATGTGGGGTATGCTATTGAACTGAACTAAAAAAGTACCCATTCAAAAAACACCTTTAAAAGCACTATAAAATGGTCATTTACAAGTAGTATATACGCGGGTCTAAAGTCGCATTTGAGGGGGTGGTGGTGGTGCCGGAAGTGACGTCACCGGAACCGGAAGTCACGTGACCGGAACCGGAAGTGGTTTGCGCGCATGCGGAACCGGAATGATGGGTTTTCCCGCCATTTCTTTACGGAAGTGACGCAAGTCACGTGCTAGGACCCGGATGTGTGGTCTGCGCATGTGTAGGAGGACCCGGAAGTTGTTTGCGCGCATGCGCAACCGGAAGTGACGCAAGTCTAGGACCTGGGTGTGTGGTCTGCGCATGTTCAGGCCGAACCGGAAGTACTCGGAAGTGGTTTTGCGCGCATGCGCAACCGGAAGTAGTGGTTTTCACCATTGACGGAAGTCCAAAGGGAGATAAACTATAAATGGGGAGATAACTTTTCCCGCCATATTCTCCTCCTCCAACAAGGATTTTTCCCATCAGACCTGAAAGAAAGCACCCTAAAGACAATCGTTTACCCTAACACTAGTTCTGCTTAGCAGCCTGCTTCAAAGTCATGTTTCAAATGCTCGATTGGGCTCAATTCCTTATGAATTTGAAGTAGTACTAGTGTTAGGGTTAAGTTAGGATAAGATTATTTTAGGGTTAGGTAAGTATTTTTTTTTTTTATTTTCTTTTTTTTAATTTTTACTTTTATATAATTTTTCTAATTTTTTCTTAATTTTTTATTATTTTTTATAATTTTTTTTAAATATATTTACATAATTTAATAATTTTTCTAATTTTTCTTAATTTTTTTTTAACAAGTAATATATTTACATAATTTTTCTAATTTTAATTCCTTTTTTTGGGTTTTGGAACCATTTAGCAAAAAATTATAATTATTTTAACTATTCTTAAGCATTTTCTTGCTTTCCTGAAGAATTTAGTAGTATTTTCAGGCTTTTCGCCAACATTCGGAACCATTAAGACGTCTTCGTGAATGTTCGGTCGTTTCCGGAGGGGTGCTCACTTACAGGTCAGCGTTCGTGGAGGCATCCATGTTGGATTACGCAATACCGTTAATGTGACGTCATGGAAATTTTCAGTGGAAATTCCATTAGAAAACGGATTGAAACATGTCGGGGAACGCGGCCGTGAGCGAAGACACCTTGGGTGCTCTCTTTTACGTCGGCGTTCTGGCTATATATACAGTGCAGAACCTCTCATTTCGTACTGAACCTTTGATAAGGTAACAACCATGTTCTCTTGTGAGAAATGCGGTAAGACTTTTACCGAGAAGAGAAGCCTGCTTCGCCACCAGAAGACACATGCTGCTTCGTCTCAGACGTATTCCTGCCAGGTATGTGGTAAAGAATTTTCCAGACCCTTCGGAGATCAAGTCAGTAATGCCAGGCGAGCCGGAGATGCCGACCCAAATAAAAAGATAATTGCAGAAAACGAGAAACTGAGGGGAAATTCCAGCTACGGCAAGACGGTGATCAACAAGGAAAGGCACACGGATGTGATTTACTGCCGGGAACACCAGATCAGTCGCTACCTCGTAGATCCCTCTTTCCGGCGGTGCAACCAGCTGAGTGACAAAACGTTCGAGGTGGAAATGAGTAAGAAGACCATACACCTGGACCTGCAGATGCACATTGGCTGTTTTGTTTACCAGTACGCCAAGCTTCGGATGTTGGAATTTTACTACGATTTTATGGACGTCTTTGTCGATCGCCGTGATTTTCAGTATTGTGCAATGGACACCGACAGTGCCTACATGGCTCTCTCTGGCGATAGTTTGGAGGAAGTGATCAAACCGCAGTTGCGTCGGCGCTTTGAAGCAGAGAAGAAGAATTGGTTTCCCCGTACTGACACACCACAACTGGCTGCTTGGGACAAGAGGACTCCAGGACTGTTCAAGACAGAATTCAGTGATGACGGGATGATTGCCTTGTGTAGCAAGACGTACTTTTGCTTTGGAGAAGAAACCAAGTACAGCTGTAAAGGGGTCAACAAGAGAACCAACGACATCAACAAAGAAAAATACATGGACGTTCTCCTGTCAAAGAACTCTGGCTCCGGAACCAACAGAGGGTTTCGTTCTGTAGACAACCAAGTCTACACCTACTTGCAAGAGCGAGCTGGCTTTTCCTACTTTTATCCAAAACGTAAAGTTCTGGCGGACGGGGTGTCCACGACACCCTTAGATATTTAATCGGATGAACGGCTTACCGACGATTACAGTGGGAAAGCTTTTCATTTGATGTATGAACAGACCACTCTTCTTAGAGTCGTCTGTTAACCGATAACAAAAAAAAAAAAAAAAAAAAAAAAAGAAAAAAAAAAAGAACTAGGTAACACAGGGGCTCAACCCACAGAGCTGCCTAGCGCGTCCCCCAGGTGGCGGATAGGGGATGCCCTCTCGTTGAGGGTTGTCAGGTCGTTAAAAGCCTGGCCGCGGACCATAGTGGGTGTTTTAACAAAAATAGTTATAAAATTTAACTAAATTTACACTCATTTTCTATTTATAGAGGAGAGTGTCCCTCCTGCCTCTCACGTGTATAAAAGAAAGTGAAGATAGTCAAAGAAGTCATTCGTACGATGGACCCCTTCCAAGTATACGAGAGAATCGTCACTGCCATGTTCGAAGACGGTGTGGTGAACCAAGGAAGACTGGTCGTATTGTCGGCGTTTACTCGTACCTATTGTGAGCAGTTTCCGGATTGGGCGCCGCATATTTGGACAGTGTACCATCGTGTTGATCTATCGAAACGGTTGGAATCGACCAATGAAAATATCAGATTTTCGACCAATCGGAACGGGAGAAGTTAACCAATCACGATGTTGGAAAGATAGCCAATCATGTTTCACGTTTCATAATATAAGAACCAATCCAGTCCATCTTTACAAATATATGTATATAAATAGACCAGCAAGAAGAGGAATCAGTCAGCCGATATGTCTCGTAAAGAAAAGAAAACCAAAGACCAGACCAAGCGCGATATCGTCCAAGACGCCATGACAGATTCCAATATTCCTTTGAAAGTACCACTGGGTGGAGGACGTTATGCAGAGCTGACAGAATAGAAAGGTAGCAAGAGAGTGGATTTGAGATGTTGGGAAAGCGACACGGTGCCCACCAAGAACGGAGTTAGCTTATCTTTGATACAATGGAAAGCTTTATGCGAGACTACCGATGTTCTGGATGATTTGATCGGTAGGGTAAAGGATAAAGAACTAGTGGACTGGAGATATCACATTGGGGACAATGTATTCGTCACCGTCAAATCCCCATATCCCACGATTTGGATAAGAAAGCACTTTATACCCGGGGGAGACTGGACCTAACGTCCAACAAAAAGAGGAATCGGCTTGGACACCTTCGAATGGAAAGAACTGAAGAAGATCATACCTTTGTTTGAAGAGAAAGATCCAGAACTTAAAACATTGACTGATGTAGATTTTGTAAAAATGTAAAATAAAATATGAAACTGTTTCATTTGTGTTTGCCATCATTACACGATAAATATCCCAGTATACAATCACATCGATCAGTCTTGATCTACCACTCAAACCGACAACAGGAGTACCGAGTGGCCTTCCGATCATCAGCAGTAAACCCCATTACTTGCGCAGCAGCAGCAGGAGCGAAATGAGCACGCGAGTAAGGTCCTGAGTAGGGATGAGCAGCAAAGAGCAAGAGAAGAGCAGCGATGGGCAAGAGAAGAGCTGATGAGCAAGAGAAGAGCAGGATGACGAACAGCAACAAGCAACAGGAGCGAAATGAGCACGCAAGTAAGGTCCTGAGTAGGGATGAACAGCAAAGAGCAAGAGAAGAGCAGCTGTGAGCAGCGATGAGCAAGAGAAGAGCAGTGGTGAGCAACACGGAGCAAGAGAAGAGCAGCAATAAGCAGTAAAGAGCAAGAGAAAAAAACAGCGATGAGCAGTAAAGAGCCAGATAAAAACAGCGATGAGAAGCAAAGAGCAAAAGAAAAACAGCGACGAGAAGCAAAGAGCAAAAGAAAAACAGCGATGAGCAGTAAAGAGCAAGAGAAAAACAGCGATGAGAAGCAAAGAGCAAAAGAAAAACAGCGATGAGAAGCAAAGAGCAAAAGAAAAACAGCGATGAGCAGTAAAAAGCAAGAGAAAAACAGCGATAAGCAGTAAAGAGCAAGAGAAAAACAGCGATAAGCAGTAAAGAGCAAGAGAAAAACAGTGCTGAGCAGTAAAGAACAAGAGAAAAACTGCGATGAGCACGAGAAAAACAGCGATGAGCAGTAAAGATGAAGAGAAAAACAGCGATAAGCAGTAAAGATGAAGAGAAAAACAGCGATAAGCAGTAAAGAGCAAGAGAAAAAACAGCGATGAGCACGAGAAAAACAGCGATGAGCAGTAAAGAGCCAGATAAAAACAGTGATGAGAAGCAAAGAGCAAAAGAAAAACAGCGATGAGAAGCAAAGAGCAAAAGAAAAACAGTGATGAGAAGCAAAGGGCAAAAGAAAAACAGTGCTGAGCACTAAAGAACAAGAGAAAAACTGCGATAAGCACGAGAAAAACAGCGATGAGCACGAGAAAAACAGACATGAGCTGCAAAGGGCACGAGAAAAACAGCGATAAGCAGCAAAGAGCAAGAGAAAAACAGAGATGAGCAACAAAGAACAAGAGAAAAACAGCGATGAGCTGTAAAGATCAAGAGAAAAACAGCGATAAGCAGTAAAGAGCAAGAGAAAAACAGCGATGAGCTGCAAAGGGCACGAGAAAAAACAGCGATGAGAAGCAAAGGGCACGAGAAAAACAGCGATGAGAAGCAAAGAGCAAAAGAAAAACAGCGATAAGCAGTTAAGAGCAAGAGAAAAACAGCGATGAGCACGAGAAAAACAGCGATAAGCAGCAAAGAGCAAGAGAAAAACAGCGATGAGCAACAAAGAACAACAGAAAAACAGCGATGAGCAGTAAAGATCAAGAGAAAAACAGCGATAAGCAGTAAAGAGCAAGTGGAAAACAGCGATAAGCAGTAAAGAGCAAGAGAAAAACAGCGATGAGCCCGAGAAAAACAGCGATGAGCAACAAAGGGCACGAGAAAAACAGCGATGAGAAGCAAAGAGCAAAAGAAAAACAGCGATGAGAAGCAAAGAACAAGAGAAAAACAGCAATGAGCTCCAAAGGGCACGAGAAAAACAGCGATGAGCCACAAAAACCAAGAGAAAAACAGCGATGAGCAACAAAAAACCAAGAGAAAAACAGTGCTGAGCAGTAAAGAACAAGAGAAAAACAGTGCTGAGCAGTAAAGAACAAGAGAAAAACAGCGATGAGCAACAAAGAGCAAGAGAAAAACAGCACGGAGCAAGAGATGAGCAGCGATGAGAAAGAAATGAGCAGCAATGAGCAAGAGATGACGAACACCAACAAGCAACAGGAGCGAAATGAGCACGCGAGTAAGGTCCTGAGTAGCGATGAGCAGCAAAGAACAAGAGAAGAGCAGTGGTGAGCAGCACGGAGCAAGAGAAGAGCAGCGATGAGCAAGAGAAGAGAAGCGGGAAAAGGGAGATAATTAAATCTGAGTTCTGGTCAAGCATGGCACTTCCGGGTCCGTAACTTGCGTCACTTCCGTAAGTAAAATCCACTACTTCCGGTTTGCACAAAACCACTTCCGGTTCCACCTGAACATGCGCAGACGACACGTCCAATTTTTGTAAATCAAAATACCGAAATAAATTTGATACACTGTGGTCATTTCGTTGACTGACAACTCATCAGCAGTGCTCCAGATCAAAATATTGGAAAAACTGTTAAAGATATAATGATGAATTAATAAGCATAACCTTAAAAATTCAAAACAGTTAAAACAAACAGGTATCCAAACTCAGCTAAGAGTTACCTCTACAGCAAAAGGTATATATAAAATTATAAAAAGAAAGAAAGAAATTAAAAAAGGAATAAAAAACGGAGGGTTTAATGCAGCCTATAGAAGTAGCCAGCCCCAAACCTGGATAAATGCAGTTATTTTTCCTTTTTATAACCGGAATTCATTTTGTGTACACGTTTCTGTCCTGTTGACGTCACAGCGTCATTAGTGTGGACAATGGAGATTTCCATTGATGTTCCCCATATCGTGGCACTTCATGTGGAAATTCACCATGAATTTCCACTGAAGTCCACCTTTTGGTCGGCGGAAGAAATGGAGATTTGTTTGGCGAGAGTGGTGGAGAAAGCCAGGGAAATCCCACCAAGCCCTGACTGCCAGACGACATTCTTCATTAGAGGGGCACTCCCGTACTATGTGGGTGTAACCCACAGAGACGGGAGTTGGTCCAACACCAAAGAATACGAGGGTATTGTTGCAGTGGCTGGGACCCACAAGAAAATCAAGACGTTGTATCCCTGTTGACGGGGGTACAACAACAAAACGGCCCTTTTAGGGGCCACCGAATTTTCCAAAAAGAAGTTAAAAATTGTGTAAATCGTGTACTTTTTTTTTTTTGGCTTATATTTCTATTGTCTTTAAGTTATTTTCTCATGACTTTTATTTCAATTTGTTGCAGGGTTATGGAAGAGACAAGGTGAATGTGTGGCAACAGAACTTAGGGATGGTGTGGAGATACGATATGACAAGTAAGAATTAAAATATGCTAAAAGAACGAAAAGAGATAATTTGATCTTTAAGTTGTATCTTCCAATTTGTGCAGGCGCATAAAAGCCTTGAGTCTACCTCGTGTCTAACGGTCGCGTTCACCGACATGTTTCAATCCGTTTTCTAATGGAAATTTCCACTGAAAATTTCCATGACGTCATATTAAGGGTAATCCAACATGGATGCCTCCACGAACGCGGACCTGTAAGTGAGCACCCTCCTCCGGAAATGGCCGAACACTTACGAAGGGTGAAAAATTGTTCCGAAGACGTCTAAATGGTTCCGAATGTTGGCGAAAAGCCAGAATATACTACTGAATTCTTCAGAAAATAACTATTAAAATAACTATAATTTTTTTACTAAATGGTTCCAAAAACAAACAAAAAAGGAATTAAAATTAATGAAAAAGTATGTAAATATATTACGACTTGTAAAAAATAATCATAAACAAAAAATAAACAAAAAAATAAAAAAAAACAAATAATAGTAATGATAATAAAATTTTTTTTTTTTAAAATTAGAAAAGTTAGAAAAAATTAGAGAAATAAAAAATTATTGAAATAAAGATAATGTTTTACTAAATAGTTCCAAAACCAGAAAATATTTCAGAAAATACTTCAGAATAATTAAACTTAATTAAAAATATATTACGACTTGTTAAAAAAATTAAGAAAAATTGGAAAAATTAGAAAAAGAAAAACATTTGAAAGAAAAAAAATTAAATTATGTAAATATATTTAAAAAATTTAATAACAAATTAAATAATAATAATGATAATAAAAAAATGAATAATAAAAAAAAATAAATAAAAAAATTAGAAAATGATGTAAATAAAATTGTTTAAAATTAAATATATACAATAAAGGAAAAATTATCTCCCCTTGATGGAGGGGATTACGAGAAAGTTATCTCCCCATTTATATTTTTAAATTATCTCCCCTTGGAGGAGCTCTCTTTGGACTTCCGTCAATGGAGGAAACCACTGCTTCCGGTTGCGCATGCGCGCAAAACCACTTCCGGTTCCGCCTGAACATGCGCAGACCACACGTGCGGGTCCTAGCACGTGACTTACGTCACTTCTGAAATTTCCGCAGACCACACGTGCGGGTCCACTTCTGAAATTTCCATGACGTCACATTAACGGTATTGCGTAATCCAACATGGATGCCTCCACGAACGCGGACCTGTAAGTGAGCACCCCTCCGGAAACGACCGAACATTCACGAAGACGTCTAAATGGTTCCGAATGTTGCCGAAAACAACCGAATGTTGGCGAAAAGCCTGGAAATACTACTAAATTCTTCAGGAAAGCAAGAAAATGCTTAAGAATAGTTAAAATAATTATAATTTGTTTACTAAATGGTTCCAAAACCCCCAAAAAAGGAATTAAAAATTAAAAAAATTATGTAAATATATTACTTGTTAAAAAAAAATTAAGAAATATTAGAAAAATTATTAAATTATGTAAATATATTTAAAAAAAATTATATAAATAATAAAAAAATTAAAAAATAAAAAATTAGAAAAATAAAAAAAATATATGTAAATATATTAAAAAAGAAAATAAAAAATACTTACCTAACCCTAAAATAATCTATCCTAACATAACCCTAACACTAGTACCACTTCAAATTCATAAGGGATTTGAAACATGACTTTGAAGCAGGCTGCTAAGCAGAACTAGTGTTAGGGTAAACGATTGTCTTTAGGGTGCTTTCTTTCAGGTCTGATGGGAAAAATCCTGGAATGTTACCTCCCCCTTGTTGGAGGAGGAGAATATGGCGGGAAAAGTTATCTCCCCATTTATAGTTTATCTCCCCTTGGAGGAGCTCTCTTTGGACTTCCGTCAATGGAGAAAACCACTACTTCCGGTTGCGCATGCGCGCAAACCACTTCCAGGTACTTCAGGATCCGCCTACGCATGCGCAGACGGCACGTCGAGGTCCTAGCACGCGACTTACGTCACTTCCGTAAACAAAATATGCTGGAAAAAAACAAATTCCGGTTGCGCATGCGCGCAAAACCACTTCCGGTTCCGGTGACGTCACTTCCCGCACCACCACCACCCCCTCAAATGCTAACTGAACTGTGCACATATACTACTTTTACTTCAATAAAATTATGAATTTACAACAGAAACACATATCTTTAAACAACTTCCATATATAAAAACTAAATTATTTAATATGTACATGTATGCTTCTGCAAAACACTATGGGTGTGTTGTTGAACTCTACTACTTGGAAAAAAGTACACATTCAAAAATCTTCTGTAGGTGAAATATCAAAAGCTGTTTGATAAAAATTCATACTGACTAAAAAATCATACCAAAAACAGACAAAACACATTTGTAATCGTTAATCATACTTACTGATTGAAATTTAATCCAATTTATCGATATAAATACTTGATTTTATGTCGATGGTGTATATTTTTATTCTGAAGAAAATGGCGTCTCAATCTTACAAAAAAATAAGGGCTAATTTTAGGATTTTTTAGGAGTTTTCAGACAAAAATAAGGGATAAAATTTGCTATTTTAAAATGATTTATGACCGAAAAATTAAGTTTACTCACCATTTGGTCACAGAACAATAATACATTACCAAGTCAGAAGACCATTTGGGTGATCACCAGCACTGTTCTACAGCAGACCAATACAAACTAAAAAAAAAAAATTTATTGCATACAATCTACATATATAATACAATATTATTTTTGACAAACATAAGAAATTGTAATATATATTTAGACATAAATCTATCATATACACAAATAATTTGATGATGAAAAAAAAAAAAACCAGTAATTGTATGTTTGGTAATGTCAAGTCAAATTGTAGATTTTTTGTAGAAAAGATCAATAATTAAGGATAAGCAACAATCAATCCAAGTTACCAATTACATGTATTATGAATTAAGACAAATAGAAAAATAACTACAAATTGACAATGTTTTCTTTCAAGATAGATATAGCTGTGGTAGCATTTTACATGAATGAAACATATAGCATTTGATTTAACTTTACCAAAGATATAAATTGCTGTAGAAGCCCATTATCATATGATTGGGGTCGACTGAAAAATCATCAAATGAAAACATCAAATTCATGTGTTTCTTTACACAGTAGATGTTTTAAAGTACATGTCTATTTCAATACATTTCAAATAGTTGGTGAATGTAATCTGTATAATATACTTTCAGTGATGAATGAAAGTCAGTTAGCCTTATTCTTCTGAAGACATGTATAGCAATAAAGGAACAGATAGTATTTAAAACATCTCAAAAATCAACATTATGAAAGCTACTAAAGTTCTACTCTGTTGACATTATCAGACAGTTTCCTTGAATATTCATCCATTACTTTTCTTCTCTTTAAACTTATCTCTTCTCTTTCCTTCAAACACGTTTTCAGTTTTTCATTCGTGTCTTGCATTCGTTTTTGTGCAGCTTCAATCATGGCCTGGGCTACACAAGCATCTTCAAATTTTTTTTCTTTTTTAGTTTATTTCCCTCCTTCAACAATTTTTCAGCTGTTTTAATCTCACCAGACAACTCTCTTGCTTTTATGGACTGTTTTTCTTTGTCCTCCAACTTTCTCTTTCTGTCTTTCAAATTCTTTTCTGCTTCTTCTAATCTTTTTCTATCAGCTGCTTCTTTTTCTGTTCGTTCTCTTTCCCTCTCTTTTTGTCTTTGAGCTCTTTCCTTGGCTCCTTTCTCTTCTCTAAGTCTTTCATTTTAGGCCTGATATGCATGTTTTCCTGATTCTTTTATCTCGGTACTTATTGGTATTAAATGAACCTTTCCCTGTGCATTTGTATTTACTGTATCTTTAATCATTCTAAGTCCGTTTAAGGAGCTTTCTGACAGTAGAGATCTATTAGAAGTCACAGTTCTCTTATTTTCAGACAGACTTCTCTCCACTTCAGCATTGCCATGTACAAGATTTAATTAACTTTGCCAGTAATTTAAATTGGAAGTCTCCAGTGCCTGTTTTAACTTGAAGAATTTTGTTCCAAAAATGGTCAATTCTGTGATAGATTATCTGGCCTTCATTGTTAGTTTATACTCTTTTTGTAATTCCATTGCCATGTAAATTTTCCATTCATCCGTCACTGTTGCAACTTCAATGGAGGATATCACTTGTGGCATTTTTTGGGCAATCCTTCTAATGCAACTTGCTCCCTTTTCTCCTTCTGTAGTAATGGGTGCAAAAATTTCAAGTCTTGCAGTAACTCAGAGTTGATTGGCAACTTTCTTTGCAAATAAGCTACTACTGTTCTGTAAAACTTTGTCATTCCTAATACTGGCATCTTCTGCTTGTCCGATTTCAAACCACTAAGTATCTTTCTGGTGTCTTCCCCGAATTCTACTTTCTTTTCAGGAAGCTGGTTTTCTACCTTCGACACATCAAGTTTTTCTAGGCTGCTACTGGATTTTTTTTCAAAGCAATCTCCTTTCAAAAATCTTCTCATAAAAAAGTTGATAAGTTCTATCATTTCCTCATGTAAGAGGTGGATGAGTGGTTCCTCCTTTTGGAACAATTTTAGGAAGCGGTTGAACAAAGTTCCAATTCAATCAAGAACACTAATTTCACTTTCATGCTGGTATCATTCAGTTTTCTGGCAATTCTAATATACCTTTCATTTTTCTGAATTTGTTTCCAGGATTTGGACTTAGGGAGTTCAGTAATGAAGTACTGCTTCAAGGCATCAGGGTTCTTCACAACTCTGGAAAGTGCAGGGATAAGTGTAAGCCATCTGCATTGTATGTGTCTGATAAACATTTGTTCTGTGAAACCAACTTCATCTTGAATCTTAGCAAAGTCATCTCTTCTGCACGGTAAATGTCTAAAGTAGTAAAATACATCTATGGCTAGTTCTTCAGCCTGTGATCCATAGGCAGATAGACCCTCCTTAAATGCATTATGTGCAACATGTAGATTACAAGGAATAAACTGCATCAATCCAGGAAGCCCCATTCGTATTTTCTCATCATTTAGATAGTTCCAGATAGTTTTATTCCCATTTGGTCCATCAGACCCAATATTCAGAAACTTTGAAATAGGAATTTGGAACTCCTCCTCTTGCAGTGTTTTCAAAATTTCCTTAGCAACATCATTTCCTAAAGCATGGTGAAAAAACAAAGCTTTAAGGAACTGAACTACAACTTCCCCTCTATCCACGGACCAGTAGCGTAGTAGAATATCACACTGCTTTTTGTTTTGACATGTCCCAGTCTCATCAAACTGCAGGACAAAAGCAGTGGATTTACATACATTTTCACATAGTTGCTTTCTAAAGAACGGTCCTAATCCGTCCGACACCAAGTATGAGACTTTTGTTCGACTTAATGTAAATTGTCGACTGGCATCACAAGGAAACATCCTCTGGAATAGCTGAGGCACATCATCACAAGATGAATATGAAAAGTTTGAAGAAGCAACTTTCATGGCCCAGAGAAGTTCAGCTTGAGTGGCTGCCTCTTTGGCACTTTTGTCTACACTTATTTCTCTTCTGGTTTCCTGGTGAGATGATGAAGCGACTGGCTCACTTTCAGCCGAAGATGTTTTGCAACTGAAGTGTCTTTGAGTTGTCCCAAACCTTGCTTTAGATAAATCTTGATGTTTTTTTTCCTTTACCGTGAGCAATTACCTGCTTAAATCCTGAGTTGCTTATTTGAAAAGCCTTACAGCACAACGTACAGTACGCACTAAAAACTGACTGATCAGCTTTACACCATTTACCAATTGTAATTCCAGACTCATTTTTTTGACAAAGCCAGCTCGAATTGAATTTAGTTTGTCCGTGATGCATCGTATATTATTCATAGAAGTTAGTCCTGAAAAATTGCTACACACACTATTTGGCTGATAAAGGCATCCCCAAGTCCTTGTCACCTTGAACCTGTATCTGTACCTATTAATACAAATATTAATAGAGGTCTTCATTACCTCATGATAAGCTATCAACTCGCAAATTAAATAAAGGCCCTCTCAAACTATGCCCTAGATTTAATATATTTAATCTAGAACCTGCAAAGCCATCTATGACCTATTACTTCTGAAAGACAGCTAAAACGAATTAGTAGTAATTAATGATTCCTTGGAGACTAGAGATACACTTTTTCTTACTGAAAACAAGAACTACAAATCAAAATATATTGCAATTAAAGAATAATATGATTCCATTTGTGTTGGCAGACAAAGAGCATATATTTCTCTCCCTCAGTTTATCTTCATTGGGAAACAATATAATACTCACCCAATGATAGACTTGACTAATGGTATGGGTCAGAAACAATGCTGAATACTGTTGATCACCATCAAATAGTCTCCTGAGTGGTAAATAATCATTTCTGAAAGTATACTAAAGCTAGATTAAATTAATTTTAATAATATTTAAATTTATTTTCGATTTCTAATTTTTGAAATGTTGAAAATTAAAAAAAAAAAGGATTTTCACCAAACAAGTAGGGCTTTTTTAGGATTTTGGTCCTTTGATAAGGAATTTTAGAGCTGTTTTTAAAAAATAAGGAAAATTAGGAAAATTAGGGCCCGCTTGAAAGCCTGTTAATTGCTCATCCGATAAGTGGAGCGCTCCGAAGTAAACGGAGTTAGATACCTGTACAGAACAGGTGGTCCAAAATTTCAATGCAGAGATTTCAAATGTGTCAGATAAGTAACATTTTAATTTATTTCAAATTAATAATTTATTTTTTCACCATTTTTATATGGTAGACATAATTAATTCTCTTTCCTCGTATGAACGATATTTATTTCGTTATGACAAGGTAGAAGATGATTGGGATGAGTACCGCCATTTTGAAATAAGAGGTGCATTCCAACATTTTATCGAGAAATTACATAGACATAGCGTACATACATGGACATTTTAGACAATAATTTCAATTGAGAAGGGACGAGACTAAATCTTGATTTGAAGTGTTCTCTTGTCGAAACATATGTAGAATGTTTTATGTACTAGCAAATAACACCGACTAGTTTTAAAATCATTTAGTTTTCTTTTTTTTAAAATCTATAATATATTTCGGTATGGTAAAAGTTGATTTTACAATGATGACAACAAATTATTTTATTTCTTAAAATTTTGACGTTCAAAATTCATAAACTAGGGTCATAAATGGTTCTAGGTTAGAAGCATTCAGAATGGTTCTAGGGTTGAACTGTCATAAATTGTTCTAGGGTAGAACCGGCCAGAATGGTTCTAAGGTAGAACTGTCATAAATGGTCCTAGGTCAGGACACACGTACCCTGTCATAAACGGTTCTAAAGGTGTCAGGATAGTTCTAGAACAGTTCTTATGACAATTTAGGACAGTTCTAAAGAGAGTTTAGAACTGAGCTCAACTGTAATCATACTGTATTGGTTTTTATAGTGTGCTTTATACACCAGTGTCATAATAGATAAGAAGGGGGGGGGTTGGGTACCAATAATACCAGTTTAACGCCATCACTGTTCAGTGTCTGTACCAAGTCAGAATATCTTGACACTCTGTAAGTAAGTTGTTTTCATGTTTGTGTTTTTGAACTGTCAGTTGGGTTGCTTTGATTGATTGGTATGTCATTGTTGACCTTTCCTATTTATCCATTTTGTTGTTTACAAAAAAGAACTTTTAAATATACTTATTAATCAGTAAACACGTTAGTTTGAGAAGACCAATAATTATTTAAAAAAGGACAAATATACCTAAGGAGCAATAAAAAAAAAACGTAATCCATTGGACAGACAAACCCGTTAAGACAAATAAACAACCACAAGAAAAACAAATAAACACAGAAAACTAAAAAACAATGAACAACACGAACTCCTATAAAAACCAGGAGTTAACCCAGGTACTCCGGAAGGGTAAGCAATTCCTGCTCCGTATACGGCACCCGTCGTAAAGTTCTACAAAGTCAATCCTGTGGAAGTCACAAATCGGTGGAGGTATATGAAATGATGCGACAGTGGGAACAGGTCCAACATCATATTAGATATTGGAACACTGTAACGGTCAATCATCAATTCGTGATGACGACAGTAAAATTTCCAAATTGATAACATCAACTTATCCATGTTTAAGAAGCTCTTGTGACAGCAGTAATCCTCTTTGTCGAAAGTCAAGGTAACTCGACCTATGCCCTTGACAATCGGATAAGCTGAGAAACGTAGACGCCATATGCAGGCGATGTTGGCATATTGCTACTCAAGAAGGGAAAGTTAACAATAGTAAACTTCAAATCATCACGTTTGTCATAAAGTTTTGTCTTCAAATGTTCCTCATTGTCTATTTCAAGAAACAAATCCAAACATGAAGCAGACTTTGGTGTATCTGTTGTATCCTTAATTTCAAGCTCACTGGGGTAGAATAGATGTAAAAAGTCTTGGAATTTGTCGTTATTTAACGACAAAAAGTCATCTATATAACAAAAAGTGAAATTAAAGGATTGGGCTAATTTCTTTTTGTTTTCACGTAGTAACCCTAGAAAGAAGTCCGCTTCATATGAGTACAGAAACAGATCGGAGAGGAGATTAAATTATATCTTAAATATCACAGAAAAATAATCTGTGTAGACTTTGATCATTTAATTATCATGGAATATGATGAAATTAGTATCTGTTTGAAATATGAAGTATAGATGAGCAAGGACATCATATCGGGTGGTATAATATATTGTTTTGCGAGGTGAATTATTAGGTCAAGTTATCGGATTTTATCGTTTTTTTTCTGTGCATATTCCGAGTGTTTATCATGTACATGACACGTGAAGACCAGACACACTGTACATGTAGGTGTTCAGCCTGTGATCATTTTTTTTTTATTTAAATGACAAACTAACATACTGTAAATGTTCATTGTACACATCGGGACCTATTATTTATTTATTAGTCCAGATAATCATGGCGTGTCAAGGGTATAATAATTTTTGAATTTTTTTTGTATCCTTCATCGATGGAATATACGTCGAAGTAAAAATTTTCCAAGACGGATTAATTATTTGAACTAACCTATTATGTACACGCTATGTGATATTTTGGAAACGCGTTGAGTTGTAAATTACGGTTAAATTACGGAAAGTATTCAAATAAGCAAGCTCCAAAACATACCGAGAAAGTGTGATTGTTTAAGAAATAATTTATTTCTGTCATATTTTATTGTTATTGTTATTTACATATGGGTAGGCATTATATTCATGAATATTTAACGCCGAGCGATAGCGAGGGGTTAAATCTCATGAATATAATGAAATAATTTATTTCTGTCATATTTTATTGTTATTTACAATGGGTAGGCATTATATTCATGAATATTTAACCCCGAGCGATAAATAATTTATTTCTGTCATATTTTATTGTTATTTACATATGGGTAGGCATTATACTCATGAATATAATGCCTACCCATATGTAAATAACAATAAAATATGACAGAAATAAATTATTTCGATTCTAATAGGACATTACGGTAATTTTTATACTGGTAAATACGGTATAGATGTGTGATTATCAAGTGGCTGTTCCAACTTCCTCCCTACAAAGTGTATAATGAATAAAGGGCACAGAGATGAGTAATATAATGAATGAAACTTTAACTGTAAAAACAAACAATTTTTAAGTCCAATTTTCAACGGCGTATTCCATACAGCGGCCGTTGCAGACGACAATTCTAATGTGCTTTTACGTGGGGGTATGCTGGAACAGCCACAACAATGTTGTGGAAAAGGTCACGGACATTGAAAATACCACATTTTAATATTACACATTTATGTTTTTAGCTTTAAGATTATAAGATTAGGCTTTTATTCGACGCTAACGCTTAAATTTTCATAAGAATATTGCTCAAATGAAAGTTATGTAGGAAATGTTGAATGGCATCATTGCGCAAGTGCTAACTATATTTTATTGTTGTTTACGTATAGTTTTATTTATATAGCGAATGCAGGGCGTCATATTAGAATATCAGATCTAATACCTATCGGATGCGCATAAGTTTAAACAATAGGCTTTAAATCAAATACACTAATCATAAATTATGGTACCATATAACTACATTTATATCTTTTGCAAAATATTTAAGTTAAACCGAATATCTAAAAATAATAATTTTTTTTATGTTAAATGATTTATTCCCGTTTTTTAGAATGTTAAATTTTACCAAAATAGATACTATCGCAAACATGAAATTAACTTTAGCAAAAATGTTATTCCAAAAGGGGAGATAATAAAATATTAATCATGTGCATAATACTCTTCCCAATGACGGGCGTTTTTTAAGAACATTTTTACACAAAACTCAGTTTTCTAAGAAAAAGAAATTCTTCTGAGGGCAATTTTGGGAACTACTGAATGTCACTATTATATGTCACATCTCAAACATTTCCAACATTTTGTCGTTTCAGAGTTTTTGCCGCTTAAAGAAAACGGTCTCTTCCTTTAGTATTGGCGGCCATGTTTGTCGCCTGATCTGAACAAAATGAGGAAACTTTGTAAAAAACTTTGTCAAGTTTTGTTCCATATGGCCAAGCATCCTGCAATACGACAAGCATGGCAGCCATTCTTGTTTCCGATAGGCTGATATAAAGAAATCATCCTCTCTAAAACCGCTTGGCCAAATGAAAGGATACTTGAAAAGAAGCATCTGTGGGAGTTTTTTTTACAAAGTTTCTCATATTGTCCAGAGCATGCGACGAACATGGCTGCCATGGGCAATTCTTGTTTCTGCCAGGTGAGCGATACTTGTTCAGCCCTTTGAGCCTCTAGTTTTTATTATGAAAAATTCGGAATTCAATAATTAACAGGACAAGCCTGTTAATTACCCCATACACACAGATGTGCTTCTTATAATCACAGGTGTGCTTCTAATAATGACACGTGTGATAAAAAAAATTTAGTATAACAAGTAAATGACAAAATTTCGATGTAATGATAAAAGATGGCAAGATTACTGTTAATTACTAATTAACCTGTTTAATTCTATTTAGAAATTATTTTACGGTAATGATTGTAGACGGTATGGCACTGCATTTTTCCATACTTGAACAAACTTCAGTAACTCGATCTACCGACAACTCGGAACAACCCGTTAGAGTTCGAAGTTTTACTAAACATGCATCAAAGTGTTCCATAAGAGACGATCTTCACTCTGTAGATATCTGATAATCAATTAAAATTGTAAAACAGAAGTCTAAACAAACAGTGTACGTCGGAGAGATAAAACTAAACAACAGAAAAGATGTAAAACAGATGAGTAGGGATCCTTTACAAACGAGTTTAATTCGATTGTATCTTTAAAAATATACGTTATGTTACTGGATGTCAAGTTTGGCTGTCAATACAAATGAAAACAAATACCTTGATGGTGTGGTTCATTTAAAATACCTCAACGGATATTTTGATGCTGTTTAATTCGAATACACATAATCTGATTATTTCGAAAAAAAGTAAATTTGAAACCTTTGTTAGGTAATCCTGTATTAAATGTATAGAATAACTGATAAAATTCTTTGATACCAGTTTTAATGCACAAGATGTGCATATTTCGTCGATTTACGACTCATCAGGTGTGCTCAAGGCCTAAATTGTCGAAAACCAAAACAATCCAAAGAGTTGAGGAGCAAATTAAAAAATACCAAAATGACCAAAGGGGTATGTGACGGCTGAATACTAACTCTAAACAGTTTTGGCTTAGCTTGAAGTAAAAACAATGGCGTTTGGTTTGATCATGTATTCGTTCTGAAACTTTAGCTACACATAGACAATGGATGACGTTAACAATTAAAGCTAGTTACGGCGCTAAACGTTACGTTACCATTTGACGTTAATTAATGTCTCTATAAAATCCACAACATACTCGGGGCAGGCAAAAAGGTAATGTCCATTGAAAATGATAATTAAACTGATGAAAACATTTAACTTTAACTGTCTCTAAAAACAGTAAAATATTCAAATGAAAAAATATTAAATTAAACTTTATCAATTAACCTATCTATTCACACGCGTTTCTTTCACTTCGTCTCAGTTTACAGTCCATGTTATTCACTTCCAGCGGGTATAATTTCGTCACTGGTCTATTTGTGATTCCAGACTTTGTGCGTACCATTGCAACGCGCACTAAACCATCCTTTCCTTCAATAATGTTCTGTACAACTCCAAGTTTCCAATGGACTCGTTTTGAATCATCATGTATTTGGACTACGTCGCCTTCTTTAACTTTCCGTACGTCCACTCCCGCCCTCTGATGATATTCTCGCAGTGAGGTTAGATATTCTCCTTTCCATCGTAATAAGAAATTTCTAAGTAACTGTTGTAGTCGTTCAGCTTGGGAATTTAACTTTGTTTGTGAAAGTTCAGAAACATTGAGATTGTCACTAGTAGTTTCTAAATAAGGCAAAATTGTCAATCTCCGTCCACGAATAAGGTGCGACGGTGTAAGTGGTTCTGGATCCCGGATGTCTGTTGATATGTAAGTGATCGGCCTATCATTAAGAGTTGCTTCGATCTCCGTAAGTATCGTCCTTAGACTCTCCTCGTCGATGAGCGCACGTCCCAATACTTTCTTTAGAGATTTTTTGATAAGTCCGATAAGCCTTTCCCACCAGCCCCCGAACCACGGGGCTCTATTAGGGATAAATTTCCATTGAATGTTGTAATCAAGAATCTTTTCCTTTACCAACTCAGAATTAATTATGCGTGAAAGTTCGTTTGATGCAACTTTGAAAGTTAGCGCATTGTCTGACATCATAACTCTTGGTATGGAACATCGACTCACAAAGCGACGAAAGCAAAGTATGAAAGATTTTTCTCTCAAATCAGGTATTAACTCCAAATGAACCGCTCTAGTAGTGGCACATGTAAATAGACAAATGTACATCTTTGACTCTATGTTTTGTCGGTTTCTTACGGTAAGTGCTCCTGTGAAATCCACTCCGGTTATGCTAAAGGGTGTAGCGTCTTGAACTCTCTCTTTCGGAAGAGGTGGCATCTCTGGCGCTGGGTAAGATTTTCCAATCACCTTTCGGCAGGTAACACATGAAGTCAGTATGGATTTCACTGTTTGTCTCAATTTAGGAATCCAAAAGGTTTGTTGAATAAATGCAATAGTTACATTAATTCCTGAGTGTTGAGTACGTTCATGAGCGTCTAAAACTATCAAATATGTCAGCTGGTCCTTTGCCGGTAAAAGGTAAGGATGTTTAACTGTTTCTGTAACTGGTGCATAGTTGATTCGTCCACCACAACGTAAAATCTGTTTCTCATCTAGAAAAAGTTTCAATTGTCGTACAATTGGATTTCTTTTTAACGATTTTTGGATGCATTCTATTTCCTGTCTAAAGATTCGTTTTTGAGTATATTTGATCCACAGAAATGCTGCATTTTTCAATTCGTCATGATGTAATAATGTATCTCCGTTTCTCTCCGTTTTCTGTGCTCTGCAGTTTGTTACAAATCGCACAACATAAGCAGTAATGCGAAGCAATTTTCGGTAAGTACTATATCGGTTGATATCCATGATTTTACCTATTCCGATGTTTTGTACCGGATTGTCCGTGTCCTCAGAATTTACAATTTTATCGTCTTCTGACAGCGTAGAATTCACGGTCGATTCCGTTATATTTCCACTCCATACGGGCCAGTTGTTCTCGTTCTTCAACCATTCTGGTCCATTTCTCCAAATTACGTTGTCTTTAAATTCATCAAATGTGATTCCACGGGTAAGTAGATCAGCGGGGTTGTCCTTAGTAGGACAATACTTCCATGTCGTTTCTCCGCATAGTTTCCTAATTTCTGTAATTCGGTTTTCGATAAATTGTTTCTGTGGTTTTTTAGATGAAAGCCAAGAAAGTACAATTTGACTATCGCTCCAGAATATGGTTTTCTCAATGATCCCTGGGAGATTTGTTCTAATATGATTGGCAATTCTCGCTCCTATTAATGAACCCATTAATTCGAGTTTTGGTAGTGTAATAGATTTGATAGGTGCAACACGATTTTTCGCCATAACTAACATAGGTTCATCGTTTGACATGATATATGCGCATGCTCCGTAGGCTTGTGTTGAAGCATCAGTAAATACGTGTAAAGTGTTTTGTTTTCCATCTTCATTTTGCGTTTTCATACTTCTACGAAATACAGTCTCCATTGTCCTAGCAAGATCTCCTGAAATTGATGTCCATTTTCTTTGTATTTTCTCTGGCAATATTTCGTCCCACTCTAAATTTTGTTTCCAAAGTGACTGCATGAAGATTTTTGCCTTTACTGTGACGGGGCTTAATAATCCTAGGGGGTCGAATATCTTGGAAGATTCTCGCAAAATACAACGCTTGGTCAACTTTCCTTTTTCGTATTCCTCGAAATTGTTACTTTGGTACATCAGTATGTCCTTCTTTGAATCCCACTGCATTCCGAGTATTTTTGTAAGTTCGTCGGTGTCTAAAGTGTTCTCATTTTGCGCAATTTCCCTCAGTTTCGTACTGTTTGAATTCCATGAGCGCAAGTTAAATCCGCCTTTACGTAACAATTCTCTCGATTCCTGATAATAATCTAATGCGCTTTTTTCATCATCAAAACTTGTTAAGATGTTGTCAACATAAAGTCCATTTTCAAGCGTGTCTGACAGCGGTCCTGGATTTTCTTGGAAATGCTTAAGGAGTGTTGCGCTCAAAATAAAGGGAGAGCATGTAGCTCCAAAGAGCACTGATTTAAAGCGATATGTTACTAGCGGGCTTGAAGTGTCGGCAGGATCGCTTAACCATAAAAATCTTGTTGCGTCTCTATCCTTTTCTTCCAAATGTATTTGCAAAAACGCCTTTTCCAAATCTGCTGTTGTAGCGTATTTCTTAGTGCGAAATCTCAGTAAAATTCCTGTGATGTCATTCATAACTGGAGGGTGTGATTCTAAGCAGTCGTTTAAACTTGGATTGTTGGTACCATCTTTGCAACTGCAATCAAACACGATACGTATTGGTGTAGTCGAGGATTCCTTTGATACTGGATGATGTGGTATATAATGCACGGGTCGATCTGTAGGAAATTCTATTTGTTCTATCCTCTCAATAAAGCCTCTCCTCTCCTGTTCGCTTATAATTTCTCCGTAAATTTTGAGCAGATCGGGTTTGCGTTCTAGACGTCTAATTACATTTTCTGTCCTCCGTTTTACAGTCTCCATATTATGCGGTAGTATGCGAAAATCTTGTTTCCATGGTAACTGTGCACTGTATCTGCCATTTTCAAACTTAACACATTTTTCACCAAATTCCCGTACAATTTGCGACTGATTTTTTACCTGGTCATTTCCTGAGACTCCTAAGGACTCTAAATTCCAAAATTTCTCTAAATCACAGGTAGCGGCTTTATGATCTGTTAAAATGTTCATCATCGCAGATTTCTTAAAATGACTTCCGTTTGCCTTCAAAATCGGTCCCGATAATAAATAACCTATTCTCGATTTAACTGCAGTTGGGCCGTCTCCACGGATTATCTCGTCTTCTACAATGGACCAATAGAAATCAGCACCGATCAATAGTGAAATGTTAAATTTGTCATCTGCGGAAATCGGGTGTGCAAGTTTTAATCCATTTAGATACGGCAGTGTCTTGACTTCTTCACGTGATTTTATCTGAATTGGAGCTGCAATTTTCGGGACTATAATAGCTTCAATTTCTACTCTCTGTTCATTGTAGGTTTCAATCTCAATTTTAGCTTTATCTAGATAACGAACTTGACTCTCATTTCCTCCAAATCCAGAAATTTTCAATGCTATTTTTTCGGTCGGTTTGATTTCTAATTTACGCGCCAAATCTTCCGTAATAAATGAGTTCTGTGCCCCTTCGTCTAGAAGGATATTTGTCATAATGCATCGATTGTCGGACCAAACAGGCGATATGGCTGTTTTGAGTAAAACATCTGAATGTGCATTTACTGTAGAATGTAATGAAGCGGTCGGTTCGAGGGATGTTTCTACATTAGTGTGCGTAATTGTTTTGTCCGAACGTTTCTCATCTTTTGTTGTCGTCGTCTTCTTCTTAGCGTCTGCGTTACATATACTTGTATGATGCCTCTTCCCACATTGTTTGCATTTGAATTCCGATTTACAATCAGCTACTCTATGATTTCCGAAACAGTTGAAACAGACCCTTTTTCGCTTGACAATTTCCACGCGTTTTTCAATTTCAGTGACATTTTTGCAAGTGTTTGGGTGATGCGATTCGTCGCAAAATAAGCATTTCTTGTGCTGGTCTTTAGACAAAGGTTTGTTTCCGCGCTTCCCATCAAACGTTCTGGTTAGAAATGAAGCAGTAGGTATAACTTCCGGTTCGTTTTCATTTGCTTTAATCGACTGTCCTGCTGCTTGTACGCATACCTCCTTCTTAATTGCATACCTTAAAGATTCAATGTCCCAGTCATCCTTTCCGCGGTCTCGTGTTATGTTTTTGCGTACTTCGGACGGCAGCTTGTTATAAATGATTGGTGTAAGGATCGTGCCAAATGTACTTTCGTGTGATCCAAGAGATTCTAATCCGCGTATGCTGCATTCAATTCTGTCCGAGAAATTTCTTAAACTATCGGCATTTGGTTTTGGAGCCGGTAAATCAATCAAACTCTGGATGTAAGCATTGATAATTTTGTGATTTTGACCGAACCTTTCTCTCAGTATTGCTACGGCTTGAAAGTAATTTCCGCTTGTCAGTGGCAGTCCTGCGATACATTGAGCGGCAATGCCTAGAAGTTGATTTTTCAGATAACTGAACTTTTGGACGTCTGTTAGGGAGGGATTATCATGAATTGTGGATTGATAAGCGTCCCAGAAAGGCTGCCAGTTAAGTAGATTTCCATCAAATTGTGGGAGATTCAGTTTTGGCAATTTATGATAGGCGCTTGAATTTGTTGTACTCAATGATGGTCTAAAACTCATGTCATGATTCTGTACGGAGTTTGAATTCAAAGATGTAGGGTTCATGTGTACAAATTCGTCCGCATTCGGATTAAGATTGTGGTGAAATGCAGTTTCATTTGATTTGCTCTTCTGTTTTGTGCTATTTCTTACTTTGGTTAATATGCGTTCTATATCTAAAACATACCGATCTGATTCGTCCATTTCTGCTTCCATGTTTTCCTCGTCAATTTCCTCTAGAATTTCATTGTCAAGTTGCACAAGAATGTCCCTTTTTCTTTTCAGTGTCTCACACAAACTTTCTATCTCGTTGCTTTCTTCCGTCGGTTTTTCCAGCTCCTCCTCGATCTTCGTAATAAGTTTTCTGACGCCTCCTCTGTGGCCAACTCGAATGGATTTCTTCCTCGTCATGGTTTTTTTTTTTTTTTCGTCACGGCACCAATGTGACGGCTGAATACTAACTCTAAACAGTTTTGGCTTAGCTTGAAGTAAAAACAATGGCGTTTGGTTTGATCATGTATTCGTTCTGAAACTTTAGCTACACATAGACAATGGATGACGTTAACAATTAAAGCTAGTTACGGCGCTAAACGTTACGTTACCATTTGACGTTAATTAATGTCTCTATAAAATCCACAACAGGGTAAAGCCAAAACCATCTAAGGACTGAGTAATGCACAAGGGTTATACTCTTTAGTTTTCATAAACATTATAATTTTTTAACAGTAACTTTCAAGTATAAAGTTCGGGCTAGTATCGAAATACTAGGGATTTGGAGTCCACCAGCAGTGGCATCGACTCTGTGGTAAAAATAAAATTCTTCGATATCAGTTTTGATGCGCAGGATGTGCACATTTCGTCAATTTACGACTTATCATTTTTTGACAAGGCCTAAAATGCCGAAAACAAAAACAACATCCATTAATTCGTGATAATAAAATTCTTTGATTCAAATTTTGATGCACAAGATGTGCACAGTTCATCGATTTATGACTCATCAGTTGTGCTCAAGGCCAAAGATGTTGAAAACCAAAACAACAATCCAAAGTTTGAAGAGCAAATTAGACAATTTCAAAACGACTAACCAGCTAAGGACAGAGCTATGCACAAGGGAGATACTCCTTAGTTTTCACGAATTTTACAATTTTGTATCATTGAATTTTAAGTATTAATTTCGGGCTAGTATCGAAATACTAGCAACTGAGCTGGGGATACCCTCGGGGACTTGGAGTCCACCAGCAGCAGTATCTACTCTGGTAAAAATAAAATTCTTTGATACCAGTTTTGATGCACAGGATGTGCACATTTCGTCGATTTACGTCTCATCGGTTTTGATAAGGCATAAAATGCCGAAAAAAACCCAACATCCATCAAGTCGTGATAATTTAGTTTTTAGTTCAATATCCATCTACATTTCATGTATTTACACCTTTTTGGGATATCTCTTCAAGGATACTGTATGAACTGCAATGTAATCTTCTAAATCTATCTTATTACAGGACCCAAAAACTTCCAGTGGTTGTCTCTCGTCTACTTTTTCTTATATATATATTAGAATATGAAATGTTTTGATGTCGTGTTCCTTGGTCGTCTACTGTACAAAAGCACACCATTATATTAGGTGGCGCTTTGATGAATAGCAATAAGCTATTCCAGATGCCTGAAAACTAGAAACCGCTAGAAAACAACTGAATCAGTATGCAAAATCATCGATGAGAAGTATACTGCTGATGATATATTAAGATAACATAGAATTGGTCCAATACCAACCCTTGGTGAAAATGGTGCAATACAACCGAGACAAATAATCGTCCGCTTAAAAGATAATGTCCAAAAAAAAAAGGATTCTCAAAAGTACGAAAAATCTCAAGGACAAACCGGGATACCAAAACTTTCATATCAATGAGGATCTGACTTAGATTAGAAGTGTTATTGCTTATGGTACAAGACAACTTCACTTGAACAAATTAATCCTGGATAGTTGGACTTGTAACGGTAAAATAATGGTTAAAGCTTAAGACAATAGTGACCACGTCGTAAACTCCATGCCAGTCCTACTTCGTTTTTGACCATGCATTGCATCTCTGGAGCCCTAGATCTCCTACGAGACATTGATAGAAAGGCAAATGAACGCTCAAACATACACCGCAGAGTCAAGTCAAATTTCAAGTTATGCGCACAAGCGGCATCTGCACAAAGCTGAACCACCCGATACGACTCAGGTTATCCTATTCAATAGATATTAGGTTTAGTGGATTATACTGTTCAGTGGTATACATGGTATACCATTTTACCATATGGTATCGTGTTATACTATCTGAAGAAGAAAACACATCATTACAGAACATGCGCATTTCAGCTGTGCTCAGCCACCCGTGGCCCAGCATGCAGCATCCTTTTGGCGGCCATTATAAAAATCACTGAAAATATAAAGTTAATTTTGTTTGAAACACGATTTATACCCAATACTGATTTAAAGTTTCATATAAGATTTGCAGTTTTGGCAACCACTGAGTTTGAAATTGTTTTTACAGTAGCAAATATGGTAAGTATAGCACATTTTGGTTGCTTTGTACAACGTTACCCACGTGTACAGCCCGTGGTCAGAATTTCGATATTTGATTTTTATATCAATTATTTCCAGAGAAAACATGTAAATGTTGGATGAAAGGTGATGTGCCTTCTATTCAGTTTCAAGTTTATAGTTTGTTCTACAGAAATTGTCACAATTAAAAACATTCATGAATAATTGAAATCCCGGATTGAAATATGATTCACGCAATTCATTCCGACCCCCTCCCCCATGTAAAGCAAATAATCACTGACCATTAACATTTTTGTCATACTTTTTACGCAAAACTTTTCTACAAAACGTCCAAGATGCGCTTTCATCTTTATCAGAGAATACCGTGCTCGGTCTAGTTTTAAACGCGGAAATGAATGCATGGCCACTACCCATACGTTTTGGAAATTCTTGTCCGAATGGATTGGAGTATCGTATCTGTCTGTGCAGTGTAGTTTATCTCTTTTTATGAATAATAGGTACTTCAGTAACCCTTTTAGAGTGTGCTGCATTCATGCACACACAAAAAAAGATTGTACACAAGGTCGATCAAGTTTTCGTCAAAATACCAGACCCCCGCCATCATGATCACCAGAAGCAGATTTCACGCTGGCAGTTTTACACATTATGACCCCTA
This sequence comes from Mytilisepta virgata, assembly GCA_028015205.1. NCBI lineage: Eukaryota > Metazoa > Mollusca > Bivalvia > Mytilida > Mytilidae > Mytilisepta > Mytilisepta virgata. The sequence goes on from CM051521.1 coordinate 78,866,026, forward strand.
CCAATATTTGCTGTGGTTTGTTTTGATGCATGAAGGATTTTACATGCATCAGGCTTCAGCACCTTTTTGTTAGTTTGTCACTGAAAGTTACTGAAAGTAATATTTTTTGTCAAAAATTTTGTTTCTGGACTCAAACTTGAATTTCCCTGACCTGATTGAAAAAAACTTATACAGATGAAAGGGATAGGGAAGGGTTAAATAGCCCTATTGATTTTGAGGTCAGAAGTCCAAAACTCACTGTTACTAAAATTAGATTTCCTTACACCAGCATTAACATGGTTTTTGGAGGATATTGTAAGTTTCCTGTGCCCAGTTGGAATGAAACTTACATCCACAGATGGGGAGATTATAAAAAGAACCCATTAATTTGGGCGCGGGGTCATTGCTGCCCCCTTCAAAATATTAACCATTAATAATTTTGAAAATGATGGATAGCCCCACCCCTAAACAAAATATTTTTGGGGCCCCAGAAGTAATTCCAACCGTCTTCATACCATTTACCATTGATAATTCTGATATTTGTTGTGAACCCCACCCCCCAAACTATATACTTTTAACCGAGCTGCACTCTGTTATGTTTTGATGAATGGCAGATTGCTGGGCGAACAGGCGTATGTATGTTTTACCCTTGTTAGTACTTTTCTTGCTGAACAAATGATCTTTATTTATGCTCCATGTTTCCCTCTTTTAATTTTTCATGCAGTCATGGCAGTGTTTTTGATATTTTTATTTCAACTGTTTCTGTGCTCACATCCCTCCTTTACCACTCCCTTAAATCCATAGATCCTTCATTTCTCTTATGATTTTTATTTGGTAAATTGGTATACCATGTATACAGTTGAACAGTATAACCCCACTAAACCTAATATCTATTGAATAGAATAACCCTAGTTGCATCGGGTGGCTGAACTCACGTCTACGTCTACTTAACAATGTACATTTGTTATACGATAGATATTATCTCTTATTTTATCAGATCTTCATGCATCCTTAATTCTGCGTACCTTGTGATCCTTTATCTTTGGTCATATTTTTTTTGTTTATTATTCCAATACTAAATTTGTGTTTTATCCACTGGAAGTTTTATATAGACACATAATAGTAAATTTTCTTACCCATGCGTAACGCTTGACCAAGTTATCACAATCTCGAAACTTAATCACGTGACCAAATATAACTTCATGAAATTCAACGAATGTATAAATGTTATTGTTATAATTGTATTTCCAATTTTTCGTAGTATAAGAATCCCAAAATTTTATCGTATGACCAAAAATAACTGGACAGAATCAAAATGAATGTATATATGTTATTAATAGAACTGCATTCCCCTTTTTTCTTACTATTTCAAGCACAAATTGTTACAGTATCAGTATAAATATTGTAGATAGCTAACGGGTGAAATGTACCCAAATTGTGTTTTATCTTCTATTTTGGCTACTCTCGGTATGAAATAGTCGATGTTGGCGTAACATAATGTGAATAGGAATTGATTAATATCGCACTTTAACTATAAAATCCATAGAAACAGTTTAAATTTACTAGAATGTTTCTGTATTAGTTTAATTATTTCCTGCTGAAATAAAATAACAGCAATTATTATAGCTTTAATTATTTATCATCTGATTGAATCCAATGATTTAAAGTTTATAGAAAAATCTCCAAAGTTATTAGAACCTGCGTCAGTTAATATACAAAATGTCTCTGTATTTACTCTCCTTTCAAGATGCTTGGTATTCACACTTTTCGTCATCGAAATTCTCCTTATAATTGCAGGAGTAGAATTGAACCCTGGTCCGTTGCCACAAGGCTAATAATTCATTGAATTTCAACATCATTCTGACACTTAAATATACAGAGCATCTTTACAAAATTAGACGTTATCGAAGCCGAATATGGAAAATATGACATTTTATCTTTTACCGAATCGTGGCTTAATACTACTCATAACGATGATTCCATTAAGTTGTCAAATTTTCATTGTCCTATCAGAAAAGATAGAGGCCCCCACAAATAAGGGGGAGGAGTGGTTGTGTAAGTTAAAAGTAATATTAATGTCTCATTAACATAATAGGACGAGAACAGGTTGATACGACATGACAATGGACTCTGCTTTGTAGTAGACCGACACCCTGATTCGATTTTTAACGTGCTAGCTCAAGAGGTAATAGCTCACAGGAAGATATATCAACCCATCCGGACAAATTATACGGACTCCAAGCTGACCAGTCCTTTGCTCTTGATCCTAAATGCCGCTATCACGTAGGGAAAATTTCTAGTCTCTCCAGGCAAATTCAATCATTACCACTGTAATACGTGTCATTTAACATGCATTTGGTCATATTAACTATGTCAGTTTAATAATTGTGGTCTTCGCGATTAATAGAAACAATTGGTCAGAATGATTATTAGAAGATTTACTTAGAGGGTGTTATGTTTTGCTATGACAAATCTAATTCATTTGAGGGGATCCTATAATTTTATCTCCACTTTCTGTAGTTTAATGAAAATGAATTTAAATTTAAGATAATTTATTTAATATAAGTTATCAATACTACTACAATATTAGTTTAAAATGTAGCAAGAGGTTACCATATCGACATGACCACTTAATTGGATCTAGAATAATATGTTTATATAACCAGAGAATGAAGATAGATTAGTTGTAAGTACTGGTACCCCAAAATCTATTTTGTATCCCACATACCTCCCAATAAAAAAGGTAGTGGCTGTCTACAGGTCTGTACAATCAGATATAAAATAGTCCAAGCACCTGGAAAATATCGAAAAAGAAAGTATTACATTATACAGTATGTACAAAAGGTAGTAATTTTGCTGTCAACACAAACGAGAAATCGGGAGAAGTCCTTGCAATTTTGACATCGCACTTTTTTAATTTAATTATAAAACCACAAACCGATAAAAAACAAGAAGCTAATATCTAAGAAGACATTTCAATAGCTGCCACAATTATGAAAATCCGCCAAGAGCTTCAGAAGTTCTTGATGTTGTTTGTTTTTGCAAAAAATTGTTACTTATAACATCATCTATTTATGAAATAATTATTATTATAAAAAAAAATAAAACATCACCAATATCAGCCAAATAAACATCGAATTTGAGAAAGATCTTGGATATAAAATCACATTTTATGGATCATTTTTTTTTGCAGGAAGCACAAACGTCACAGCCTTAATTACGTAAATGTTTGACGTTTCTATGGAAATGAAAGCCAAAAAATTCTTAAAATATTATGTTTAAGCAGTTGGTCCAATTGGTTTTGACACATCTAGTGTTATGTTTAATGATAAGGGAAGGTCAAGTATAATACAGACTTACTAAAAGAAGATATTCGACTTGTATATTTTTTAATTGTCTCGTGACGTCATGGAAGCCATTTTACATGTTTTTTCACTTACATTACAAGCATAGACAATCCATGAAATATATCATTTTGAAGCTTACGAAAAAACTCAATACAGTAAAGAAACTGCTACATGTAGCTAGCATTTGAGAAATATATTATAGATCTGCATAAAAAGAATATAATCTTGTTCTGTTTTGTCGATTGAACTGTGTACTTTTATAAAGGAAAGTGTCTAAATCTAAAAATAATCAAAGTCAGTAGATCATTTGCTGATATAAATGTAAATATGATATTCGACTATAGACATTAAGTAGACATAAAGGTTTTATATATAATATGTGTAGAATTGCTGTGCCTGAATTTTCCAAATTACAATTTTGCGGTCTAGAATCTTGTTACTCATATGTCAACAATATCACTTAGTCTGACATATCATCTTGATATAATAAAAACGGACATTTTTCATTTTTGTGCGCGATTTAGATTAAAACAATTTAAATAATAATACTTTTTTTAAAATCCGATTTCAATGATTAATTCTATGAAAACATCTTAATGAACATTTAATTATTAAAGTGTGCATTACTTACCAATGTTCATGTATTACCGACTACAATTATGACACTTAAGAAATTTTATAAAAATACATAAAGTTGTATCAAAAATTTTCGCTATTATGTCAGACGTTTGCAATTTAAGACAGAAGAACATGAACTATGTGCAACAAGTATATCTCCCTTTTTCATATCAGCTAAAAATTCATGGCATACAACTCATACGTTTCTTCACATTTTATGTCATGTTAAGAATCTCTGTGTTTTTAATTAGTTTGGTGTCAACAGAATCATTTCACTTTGTTTGATTTGTTGTTAACTAGGACCGCTGGATCATTTGTAAAGTTTGGTAATATCCTTTATTGTTGTTCAATGCATATTTTATCTCTTTGACTTTTGTAACTGCAAAATACTTCAGTGACTCAACATCCTATTTTATTTCCCATGGAGACTGTTCGCATTGCTCTTTGGAGTCTTCGTTGGACTCATGGTCACTACTTTGTTCCAATTCCTCGTTATCGGCTTCCATGGTGGTGTGTGAGACTGAATCACTATAGTCTGTTGAATCCCCTTCCATACCGTGTGCATTCTTTTTGTTTCACTAGGTTGAAGTTTCGCTTGGATTGGTATCCACATATGTCACAGGTATACATTTAAGACGTCTTTCTTTCCTGGGATTCGATAGTAGAATGAGCTCCGGTCGTCCTACAAGTGCTTATATTAGCTACTGGTTCCTCAACGGCTTGTTGATTCATACACAAACATTTGGCAAAGTATTCGTTTCGAGATTGTTGCAGTTCAGATTTCCCTTTTCTGATGAGGTCTCTATTAAGTCTTGTCCACTCGTTGTCAATACTTCTACACCCCTTGCAGATATTCATGTTTTTGTAGAATTTCGCAAAGCTCTTGTTCATTTGACACTTTTTACATGTCTTGTTTGGATCCACTTTGCTGGGTCCTCCACTTGTGTTGTCCAGTCATTTGGTTCTCTTCTCTTTGGTTTGAAGTATTTTCCTTTTCATTTCTGGTTTTGCTTTGGTGTTAGAAAGGTCCATAGGTATTAAATATCTAGCAGGAACCAATAAATCAACGAGAGGCGTTTTCGATTCCATTGATACATGTGTGTTGTTTGACGGTCTTGACTGGCGAAATTAAACAAAACCTCTGATTATATTTTCGTTAAAAGTTTTCCATTAGAGTCATAGTGACGAAGTTTGCTTTTGTCTATTCATTCAGACCACACAGTTCGCTGCTCGTCATTGTTGTTTGCTGCTCATCTCTTGCTCTGTACTGTACTTTCCTGCTCATTGCTGCCTACCACCATGCTCTAGTGCTCATTTCGGTTTTTCCTGCTGCTGCTGTACTAAGGAGAAGATGGGATTCTTACTATTTCGTTATAAATCACCTCTTGGTCTCGTTGATGTTACGATGGACATCAAAGATGGTTGCGACCAACGAGACCAAGAGGTCATGAGAAGCGATGAACAGCAAAAAGCAAGAGAAGAACAGCGATGACGAATAGCAACAAGCAGCCTGAACATGCGCGGTCGGCAGACCCGGTTCCCAGCTAGTGACTGACGTCACTTCTGTAAACAAATGGAAAAATTCTCTACTTCCGGTTGCGTATGCGCGCAAACAACTTCTGGTCACACATGCGTAGACGATACATCCGCGCCCCAGCACGTGACTGACGTCACTTCCGTAAACAAATAAAGAAAAAATTGCGGGGAAAACCCACTTCCACCATCACCACCAACGGAGGACATCAATAACTGTAATTTTATTATAAATAAAACGTACAAGAAAATACCGAAATAAATTTGATACACTGTATCAAAATTTCGTTGAGTGACAGCTCATCAGCAGCGCTCGAGATCAAAATATTGGAAAACCGGTTAAAGATATAATGATGAATTAATAAGCACAACCATAAAAAATCAAAATTAAAACAAACAGGTATCTAACTTCAGCCAAGAGCTACCTCTGCAGCAAAAGGTATACATAAAATTATAAAAAGAAAGAAATTAAAAAAGGTTTTCTGAAACATAACTATAACCGGAATTCATTTTGTGTACATGTTTCTGTCCTGTTGACGTCACGGCGTCGTTAGTGTTGACAATGGCGATCACGATCAACTTGTCACATATCGTGTTACTTCATGTGGAAGTTCATCATGAATTTCCAATGAAGTCGACCTTTTGGTCCATGTCGGAAATGGAGCTGTGTTTACAGAGTGGTTAAAAAAGCTAGGGAGATTCCACCAAGCCCTGGCTGCCAGGCTACGTTTTTTATCAGAGGGGCACTCCCGAGTTACGTTGATGTAACCCAGAGACGGGAGTTGGTCACTTGCCAATGAGTTTGAGAGTGTGGTTGCGGTGGCTGGGAACCACAAGAAGATAAAGACGTTGTATCCCTGTTCTAAGCAAAAGGTATATATAAAATTATAAAAAGAAAGAAATTAAAAAAGGTGTGAAAAAAGAAGGCTTTAATGCCTTTCCTGTCATGTTTTCCGAAACATGTATCGTTTCTATAACCGAAATTCATTGTGTACATGTTTCTGTCCTGCTGATGTCACGGCGTCATTAGTGTTGACAATGTCGATCACGATCGACTTGTCACATATCGTGTCACTTCATGTTGAAGTTTATCATAATTTCCAATGAAGTCGACCTTTTGGTCCATGTCGGAAATGGAGCTATGTTTACAGAGAGTGTTTGAAAAAGCAAGGGAGATTCCACCAAGCCCTGGCTGCCAGGCTGTTTTTTATCAGAGGGGCACTCCCGTGTTATGTGGGTGTAACCCTAAGAGACGGGAGTTGGTCACTTACCAATGAGTTTGAGAGTGTGGTTGCGGTCGCTGGGAACCACAAGAATATTAAGACGTTGTATCCCTGTTCGTAGCTTAGATTTCTATTGTCTTTAAGTTATTGTCTCATGAGTTTTATTTCAATTTGTTGAAGGGTTATGGAAGAGACAAGGTGAATGTGTAGCAACAGAACTAAGGGATGGTGTGCAGATACGATATGACCAATGAGAATTAAAATATGCTAAACGAACGAAAAGAGATACTTTGATCTTTAAGTTGTATTTTCCAATTTGCATAGACGTATAAAGGCCTTGGTGTCTAACGGTCGCGTTCACCGACATGATTCAATCCGTTGTTTTACTTTAAATTTCCACTAAAAAAAATCATGACGTCACGTTAACGGTATTGCGTAATCGAACATGGATGCCTCCATGAAACGCAGAATTGTAATAGAGCACCTCCGATCCGATGCCGGAAACGATCGAACGTTTACGAAGAGTGCAAAATGGTTCCGAAACTTACGAAAAGCCGTGGATACTTAAGAATAGTTGCTCAAATGTACAGAATAATCGGAAATGAAGTAAAATTATGTTAAGAAAGATAAATATTATAGAATGTGAACTAGAGGGGAAATGAAAACCTAAAAAATTAACCCAGATATAACAAGCTATAAAACAAGACAGTAAGAGCAAGTTCCTCTCCTCCTCAAAAACCCAAATGAGCACGAGAGTATAGTCATGATTAGCGATGAACAGCAAAGAGGAAGGTAAGGGGACATAATCCTACCTTTGGTCCTCACAGAAAACATCACCCGTGGGGAAATGCGCGGGATAAGAGGAGATAATCTAATCACCTCTCTATACTTCGATTACTCTCCAACTTCAACATAACAATGAGAGTCCCTTATATATACAGACCGATGAAAAACCCAGAGACGACCGAGAATAAGGGGAGATAATCCAATCTGAATTCTGGTCAAGCATGGCACAAGGTAGATCTTGACCTGTTAAACATGTTTTACCCATGTCAGTTTTGCTCTAAATGCTTTAGTTTTTGAGATATAAGACAAAAACTGTAGTTAGCCCCTACCTTTTTAAACGACGATGAACGCCAAGTGATGAGAATAGCTCACTTAACCCTTGGGTCAGGTGAGCTCAAAATCAGATCTAAAAACAAAAATTGGATAAACTGTGTATTTAAAACTAAAATAATCATGTTAATACGTTTGGAGTTCTGAACATCAGCCCGGATATTTTCTTTTATTTTTAAAGTTGGCACTTCTGTGAAAATATTTGTTTAAAAGGCTGTTTTTTTAAATTTTGTATGATATTATTTTAAAGTCTACTAGTTTTTAGCTTCTTTTCGTATATCAGTTGTTTAATATATCCCTTCAACAAATTGTAGCCGAGTTATTCTGGATTCACAATGACTCTTCTCTATTGAAGAAAAAAAAGGATGCAACATTAAGTGTTAAATGTATCATAAAAGTTTTGCGCTTTTTGCATGATCAGAGTGTCAGGTACATGTACCAAGATGAAATCAATAATTATTGGGTATTCCTCCTGCCCAGATGCTGGTGTTTGAATTATACTTTAGGTAATTTATTTTAAATATGCAAGATATTTACAATAGCTAGGACTATCTGTCATACCGAATTTGATATTTTATTATCCGCTTGCATATCATATTGGTCTACATGTGCAGTCTAGAAGGGTACTGGAATGATTGTTAAAAGAAAAATCCAAATGTTTAAAATCCATAGAACAATACAGAATTGAGACAATGCCCCAAAAAACAACCAACATCTGATATATATTATATTTAAAAAGACACAAAATATAAACAGCAGAGAACATTAAAAACTAAAGCTTGGGTAATACGAACTCCAATAAAAACCAAGAATGACAGCAGCTGCTCCAAAAGGGTAGGCATATTTGATTTTATCTTGTGTTGACTTTTTTTTTAATCAGTATGTCTGTCTGTAATTCTATGATTTTGTTAATTTGCTTCTCTTCTGCACACCTTATTCCTCTTCAAGTTGACAACTGTGTCACTGATAACAAATTAAAAATTTGTACATTCCATGATTATGAACCCTTAGTATTTTTATTATTTTTGAATTGTGCTAAATACTGGTAATTTCTTTAACAAATCAATGAATAATCATGTCAGCCAAGTCTGACGACTGGGATGGCGAACACCCTCGGGGACCTAGTGTCCACCATGCAGAGGCATCGTCCCAGGAGTTTCAAAATAACAATGCAAAGATACTAATATTAGATGTAGTAAATTTATACTACGATGTATACGACGCATTTCAAGGAGTTACCTCTCACCAGCAGCATTAAAACCGAAACAGACTTATTAAAATATCATTCATTAGTTTCAATTCAGTTTTCAATATAGGTCCAAAAGTTTGCAGATATTTGATAATGTTTTTAAAGTAACTTCTTGAAGATATGTGTTTTACATAGTGTATTTTGAAAAGCTGGCTTAAATAGCTTTCAGGAAATATATAGGTTTATGGGGTTCTGACATACAAGTCACAAGTTATCGGATTTATTCAAATTTATGAAAATTGGTCAGAAAATTCGTTAAAGGGCCAAATTTCGAATTTCGGGCGAATGGTTTGAGATATATTAATGAAATAATCTGTATTGAATTTCTTTTGTTGAGAGGATTCTGAAAATATATAGGTTTATATTATTTGCATTGATTAAACTAGACAAAGTGATGCCCCCGCACTCCAATCTGAAGTAACTATATTATAACTAAGTCAATGTAGAACTTTCTTGGAGATATTATTGTGTCTGGGAGACATAATTGATGCCCCGCAGATGCATAGCGTTATTTTAAAAAGGACAAATATACCTAAGGAGCAATCACCTGGATTTAACTTTTCACCTTGAGCAGACCTAAAAATTAAAGTGTTGCAGTCAATTTGGCTAGTTTTTCTATAGGATTCTATGATAAACTAATTTCAGCTGTGGCAGTCATCTTGGTTTAGTCCAGGTCAACGGATAATTTCTAAAAGAGAACCATCTAAGGACCATTTCTGCCAAGTCTGAAGTAAGATTTTTGAGTGAACATTCATGCCATGTTTGGTTTCATTCCATTCAGTGGGTTCTATAGAAGAAGACATTTGTATGTATTTCCCTAAGGGTCCTATGTTAAACTAAGTCCCTCACTGGTGGCCATTTTGAATGATATAACGGCTACAAAGTAACAACACTTGGTCAGCACCTTGTAAGGAACATTCATGCTATGTTTTGTTACATTCCATTCAGTGGTTCTCTAAAAGAAGTCATTTGTATGCATTTCCCATAGGGTCAAATGTTAAACTTAGTCCCCCGCTGGCGGCCATCTTTGATGATGGATCGGCAACAACGTAACAACACTTGGTCAGCACCTCATAAGGAACATTCATGCTATTTTTTGTTACATTCCATTTAGTGGTTCACTAAAAGAAGTCATTTGTATGCATTTCCCATAGGGTCCAATGTTAAACTTAGTCCCCCGCTGGCGGCCATCTTGGATGATGGATCGGCTACAAAGTAACAAAACTTGGTCAGCACCCCATAAGGAACATTCATGCCAGATTTAGTTTCATTCCATTCAGTGGTTCTCTAAAAGAAGTCATTTGTATGCATTTCCCATAGGGTCCTATGTTAAACTAAGTTCCCCGCTGGCGGCCATCTTTGATGATGGATCAGCTACAAAGTAACAACAGTTGGTCAGCACCTCATAAGGAATATTCATGCCATGTTTGGTTTTATTCCATTAAGTGGGTCACTAAAAGAAGTCATTTGTATGCATTTCCCATAGGGTCATATGTTAAACTAAGTCCCCCGCTGGTGGCCATCTTGGATTATGGATCGGCTACAAAGTAACAAAACTTGGTCAGCACCTCATAAGGAACATTCATGCCAGATTTAGTTTCATTCCATTCAGTGGTTCTCTAAAAGAAGTCATTTGTATGCATTTCCCATAGGGTCCTATGTTAAACTAAGTTCCCCGCTGGCGGCCATCTTTGATGATGGATCAGCTACAAAGTAACAACAGTTGGTCAGCACCTCATAAGGAATATTCATGCCATGTTTGGTTTCATTCCATTAAGTGGGTCACTAAAAGAAGTCATTTGTATGCATTTCCCATAGGGTCCTATGTTAAACTAAGTCCCCCGCTGGTGGCCATCTTGGATTATGGATCGGCTACAAAGTAACAACACTTGGTCAGCACCTCATAAGGAACATTCATGCCATGTTTGGTTTCATTTCATTCAACGGTTCTCTAAATGAAGTCATTTGTATGCATTTCACATAGGGTCCTATGTTAAACTAAGCCCCCCTCTGGCGGCCTTCTTGGATGATGGATGTATTTCTTTTTGGTCTTTTTGTCAGATTTTAAGAATCCTCGGGTTTTAACCATTTCTTAAACATTAAATTTTTAGCACATGAACCTCCACTTTTTCTTTTATAATTCAATCATATACACCTTAAAATGGTATTTGACAAAATTTTATGGAATCCTTTTTATTTTTTCATATATTTTTGAGAGACTCAAGTTGCCAATGCAAAGACAATGAACAATCTAGAGAAAACCTATTTCCTGCAAATTTTCAAGGCTTTATAGCTCTACAATGAGCACATGAACCTATATTTTTTTCTTGCCTATTGGTTTAATATTCATATGTTCTCTCAAACGTGAAACTAAAACACCTATTTCAAATCCTATTTATTTTCTATTAGACCAGCGATCATCCTTAAACTGTAGGAGGAGTTATGCGGAATAACTATATACCCATATTGGGACGGACGGACGGACAGGGGCAATACAATATGCCCCCAACTTTTAGTTGTAAAAACAAGTCCGACCTCCCTATCTAAGCTTTTACTTAATATATTATATGGTAATGACAATTATCGTTGTACGGAAGTTTTGGCTGAGCGTCGATTTCAACGTATTGATATAAAGGGGAAGATCAAGATTAGCAGCGGCAATTGTTGGCATGGTTGTATTAATGAATATGATAAAATATCGGCAACAGAAGAATGGAACACAACAAACAAACGCAACAAGGATACATATTAAGACATTGTAAAACTGAAATAAAAACCCACCTATAGGTACTGCGGATGAGTTCGCATAAAATAGGAGGAACTATACTTAGAAATTTAGAAAATACTCTGATTATTGCAAACTATGATCACGTCCATGGTTCATGCATTTCTTTACATTAAGAAAGCAAGGAGACATAGCGAAAGGGTATTTATTATTCAACATAACTTGACTTAAATATTGAGTACACAAGGACAAACAGTCAAACACATATTCAAAACTTAAAAATGAGAGAACGAAAAAAAATATCTGAATTTGTAAATGATTGGTAAATCCATCTCGCTAAGTAATGTTAAAACTGATAAAATAAAACAAAATAATAATAAAAAAGATGAAATTCAACATACATTTTAATTAAAAAAAATTAATTAGAGCGAGAGAGAGGGAGGGGGGAATCCAATACAATGTCTATTAAAACTATTATGCGAATGCTTCACATCTTATGACTGATCTTATATCATCGCACTGACTGAATTCTTCTTTCTACTTTTAAATTCCTACATTATTTGCTTTAAACAATGTTATGGATTTAACAATCAGGATTTTCAAATATTTCCATTTTGGAAAATTTGAAATAACCTAATTGTATGTTGCGTGAACATCAAAATAACTCACCACATAACGTTACCAAGTGTGCATTAATATAACATGTATAATGCTTATTTCTTAATAGACCAAAATAATGAATCGTCAGTACTCTTGATAATTATATATTAGCACAACCAACTGAAACCTGTAATTGTAAATTTATCGACAATTATAACCATCACCACATGAAGTGGTACAACCACACTTACACTGAAGCTTAAAATCACCAGTGTCTGGAAGGAATAATATAAGTACATGTATTCGATTCATACATTTGTATATATAGGTGTAGCCGCTGGAGACATATTAAACTTGCTAGAATTAAGTATCTTTCTTTTCATAAAAATGAGCATTACATCCCTTGGTCTAAATGGATGTTTGTCTCTGAAAAATTTTGACAAATGTTTTTGAAAGTTATTATCCTTAATCTTAGTCTCATGGGTATTCAAAAAATAATACATGTATAAGGAACGTGCCAATGCACACAAATATTCAAGTCACTTGAATGTTTTTATTTGAAAGGAAACATTTTGATTAATAAAGGAGTATTTCCAAATACTGTTTAAATAAAACTATGACAACATAGAAAGCAAACAAGAAAAATCGATACAAATGTTAATATAGACATACAGTCTCTCATACTCAATCTGGGGGCCTCGGTGGCCGAGTGGTCTAGGTAGTTCGTCATGACTACTAATGATCACTAGCTAGCCTGTCAACGCTGGGGTTGTGAGTTCGAATCTCACCTGTGGCGGGGTGTGTTCGACTCCGATCTTAATTGACAAGGATTGCCAATTTTCCTACCGAAGGTCGGTGGTTCTCTCCGGGTACTCCGGCTTCCTCCACAATAAAAACTGGTCGCCGCGAAATGGCCAAATGTGCTGAAACTGCGTTAAACCCCAACTAAACAAACATACTCAATCTGGATCAAATGTTGTGTCAACTAGCATATTCTGATCAGATCCGACACCACTGCAATTGAGACATTTACAGCCTGGACTGCAATGACCTTTTGAAGACACTTACAACTGCATCTAAAACCACCTTTGGTGTACCAATGAACAGTTTTATCTACTTTTTTCATATTAAAGACCAAACTGCCAATTCAATTCTGCAGGTGACTTTTTCTCAAAATTTTGTGTCTACGTATTTCAAAGGTTGGGGAAGAAAATACGATAAAAAAAATAGGGGGTCACCTACTTCGTTTTGTCACTATAGCAACACGAGTTTCGAGGTTTTTGCGAAAAAGTAAATAATTTGGTTGTTACTTCAAATTTCAATTATTATGTAAATATGGGACATAGACCCATAATTTTTTTTTCAAACGAAAAAGAATATTTGTATGTATCAAAGTAAGACGTTAAAGTGTGTGCTCTTGTGTGTTATAATTTTAAAAATCAAAGTCGATTTTATTCCCGCTAATATAATATGCCGAACTCATGGCCGCTAAAATAATATGCTGAACTGAAATACTTTTCCTGTATTTTAAAAAAAATCTTTAGGTGATTTTTTCTTATAAATTTTAACAGAGAATGAAAATTATGTACTTATTCAAAGAAGACCAAAAAAAATTATATGTCACCGATCTTTTTAAAAAGATATGAGCTATTTTCATATTTTTTCAGTTATTGACAAGAAAAGAGTTATCCTCCCAGGAACAATGAATTTGACGTCATAGTACAATTTTCCCGTATTTTTTTTTATTGGCAATGTCATAACTACCACAGAATTTTGGCGCGAAAGTTCTTATTTTTATGATAGCAACAATATCTAAGGGCTTTATTATTCAATAAAACAGGAGACCGGTGTTGTGATGCGGCTGGAAATTGCCAGGTTTTCCCCCGTTAAAATGGAATATTATATTCAATTTGTCAATATAATACTTGCATAGTAAAATTTTTTAAATGAAGTTCCGCCTTTCTCATATGAAAGTGTAATACCAAATAGTTAAAAAAAGTTAACTATTACAATCGATGTAAGGGATAATGAGGGAGTAAAAGGTAACAGTTAGCCCCTAAATTGTTATAATGCGCAAGCCGGAACTTGAAGTCTTCCTTTTGTTGAGAAGAGTATACATATTTGTCCATGTAAATATCACAGCTACGAATATAACTTTTTACTATTCGATTCCTACTTCGTTTTCCCCTGTATATGTTTGTCTACATGTACTTTTTTACATGTTTGTGTATATGTTTTTACTGTCGTACCAGAGACATAAAATACACATATGATGTCTCTCTTGTCGGGTTTTAAGCTTTTGAGAACTAGCATTTTTCTATTTTCCACAAAACCAACTTCAGATAAAATTTATGTTATCTTTATATACCGATTTCTGTTTTGTTTTGTTTTTTTTCTTAAATTATGTTATTCGCCTAGGCATTGACGAGCTAAAAAAGTGAATTCTGCTATACTGCTCTACTATGACTGCCCAACTCTAATGATAAGTAGTAAGGAACGACAATTGAACACGCAGGGATATTCCTGAAAAACAACCACATGTAGCTCGAAAGTTTTCACGGAGACTACCTATCACAGTGGGTCGTAAAAGAAGGGTTTGTGTGCATGGATGAACGGGAAATCAAAAGTCCATTTCACGACGAACGAAAAATTAAAAAATGCTTGCACGTTTCATTTTTTTAAACAATTTTACGGAACACGGTAAATGATCAGCTTCATAAAATCAAACAGCAAAACACGTTGCACGACAATAATCCTTTATTACCCTCGTCACAGTTTTGAACTGTCACCGATATTGAAATCTCACCAGTAAAGAACTCGTCTTTCTCCAGGTGTCCAAACGTCAGCTTGTGTGGAATTGTTTAAGGTTCCGCATGTTGTTTTAAGCTGTTTTAACTGATTACTGTCTATGTTCAGATGCGGTATTTCACTTTTTTTTAACAAAACGTCCTTTTACGCGAGACGCCATTTTGGAATATGACGAACGCGCGAAATAGAACGCGATAATCTGCCGCTTTTTGAGTCCAGAAAAAGCAACGTCATAAACCTTAACATCACAATCTACGTTGCGCTGCCTTAAGCGCATAAACAATAGGCGGTTTGGTCTTTAAGGATTGTGTCCTTAACAGCAGAAAGATGATCTTTTATTTCTGTTGTCCATCCATAGTCATCTAGAAGAACCAAAAACATGGTTTTACTGCAAGCTTCATGCAAATATTTAAAGACCCAAAGGCATTTCTGCCAATGTAGCTGTAATGCTTCTGCATTTGGAAGCATTTCAACTTCTGACTGTATCCTGTCCCTTATTTTTTTCCTAATGTACTGGCCATGGACACTCAACTACATCAAGACAATCAACCGATTCATACAGCTCCCTCACCGTAGTGAGGCCACGAAATGCAACTTTGTATTTTGAAAAATAAACAAAGCAAATAAGTCTTAAAAAGGAACAAAGTCCTTTCAAAGAAAGTCTTTTTTCCATAACCATAGAAGAAAGACACAAAATCACATCCACTACATATGTATAAAAACTGTCGACAAGCTCTAATGTCTTTTATTGATTTCAATACACGATTCATATCAGTATAAATGATCTCATGCAGAATCATTAATCTGTAAATATACAGACTTGTTCATCAAACCTTTCATCAGGGGAAAAATGAGGGGTAAGCCAACGAAAAAGATGTCGGTAACTGTGCTATAAACTTATTACTCGGTTTGCATTAGTTTGTACTGTTTGCAGCCAAACACGAGTATCACCCTCTTCATGATTTGACATTTAAAAATGTTCAACAGATCCATAGGGAAAACATTTCCCATAGCTGTGTCCTTCAGTTCTCCTTCGAAACATCCATCAATGATGACAAAGCATTCATTACATGCAAACATTGCCTTAACAAGCTGGAGAAAATTTTCACTAATTTTCTTTGTTATGATGGTTGCTTAAAAAGGCTGACCAAATTGATGACAAAGTAATTCCTGCGTCAACAGAACCTGAACCTCGGTGTCTTGAGCAGTGAAACTGTTTCTTCGTGACCTTTCTATATCCTTAGTAATTATACGATGTCTATTGGCAATGATTGGGATGATCAAATATCACAAGGACCCGAACAGCGCTGTAAAGTTTTTGTGCTCTGACAACCCATCTTGCAAACTGAAATTCACCATAATCACCAAATGTTTAATGGCGTTTGGCCGGGGTTGTAAAATGATAAACATCTCCTCTAAGCCATTGCAGTAATGTTTGTAATATTTATTGTCAAGCGTGGAATAGTGTGAATAAATGCTTCCTTGTAACAAATCTTTAGAAGAAGTAATGCAAAGGATTTTCTAACCTTCAGAGGAATGGCATCGGGATCACAGTTTTCATATCTTTTATCTCCATTTTCTGGGAGTTAGCAGTCTTAAGGGGTGGAAAATGTTTTCAGATTTTGTCTTTTCCTTTCAGATTTGGATGAAAGGTCTGGTGTCTTAGTCAAGAAGCAATGAATATGGTTTCTGTAATTCAAAATGCTTGATCAGAAGATGCAGCATTTCTGAAAAATATATGCTGCAATGGAGTATCAGGGTCAGTATTGAACACACAAGAACTATTTAGTGTCTTCACATACTCTTACAAAGTATGTTCGACATCGATAAATAAGGTTTAGAAACTTCCTTATGGTGTGTTTGTTGGTATTTTTCAATTCAAATTTGATTTGTGTAAAGTTTCAGCTTTGTAGGGTATACTTGGGCTGAATGAGCTGAAAGCTTTTTTGTTTTTAGACTTATCTCCATTTCATGAGCCCATCTGAAGCTACAGAGTACATGCCTTCTCCAAACATGGATACACCAAAGCAGTCATCATCAAAATACTCTAGCACTGGGACTGGAAATGTAACCAAGTCGTAGGGAGTAATTCCATGTAATTATGCCTATCAAAAGCTGCAAATAAGCAGGAAACTTTCTTAAGTGATGCATTACGCAGAGACCAATTTCTACTGCGAATTGCCAAATTTATAACTGGAAATGTCAGCAAGTCGTAGGGAATAATTCGCATGTAATTATGCCCATCAAAAGCTGCAAATAAGCAGGAAACTTTCTTAAGTGATGCATTACGCAGAGACCAATTTCTACTGCGAATTGCCAAATATATTCCGAGAAATTTTCATGAATGAATGTTGTTGCCCAGGGCTTAAATGTTCTATTGTTAATGCATGCTTTTCTGCTAAACTGCATGTCGTTTCGTGTGGCATATTCAAATTATTTGTGGTATGAAAATACAGATATATGACTTTGGATGAAGATATGCCTGTCAAGTGTTATACTTATAATTTACAAATTCTCAAATATAAACAGTAGTAGGATTATGCAGAATTGCTAAAAAACGTAGCAGTTATTTCACTATGTGAACAGTTTTAAAATAACAATCCAAAGATACTAATGTTAGATATAACTATCAAATTATTTGTAACCAGTCACTATATAAAAAAAAAATTTCTACGTTCTGTGTTGCAACTTTCAAATATGAAAAATAAATAGTAACCGGTTTAGGATTTTTTTTTTAAAGTCGATTCGACGATCGATTAGAATATATAAAAGAATAAATATTATATTTCAAAATCCATTTGGGTAAGGACTTGCATTTTCATGATGCCTCGCCCTAAAAATATAAATTCTAATGCGGGATTTAAGATACAAGGCCTATGATTCCTTATACTTTGTAGAAATCTTAAAATTGTTCTAAAACACTATCTACATAATATTAATTCATCGGTATTAGAGAAGCATAATACCGACATTGTACATTTGTACTGGAAATCTCAATAAAGTTACCATGAACAATTCTAAATAACACAGAAATATTTTAGTGAACTATTACCTTATGTCAAAGATGAAAACATATTAGGTCATAAACATTAGATACTGTTAAGTATTAAAAATTAAAAATTACAATAGTTAAATATTAGGAATGACCATAAATGTCCTTATTAACACAGAATTCTGGTGCAACAGATGTAACAAAATTAATGTTTCCTTTTTTGGTGATATTCTATCTATACTCCCAGTACGCAGCCTCTTATATATAATTGATCTGATAGAATTTCTGCTGGGTCAACGGTTCTTAGACAGACCGGTGATTTGTTTATGTATTGTCGGCGAATAGCTATTTCGACCTTCTCCATCTGGTCACGATTCTTTATTAGTTCCTTTTTGATATCATACAAGTTTTTATTGTTCCCTTTCATAACAGAAATTAGTTCAAAGAAAGCAGACTGTAAAAATCTTGGATTGTCAGTTGATTCCGAAGTAACAGATGAAGATGTAACTGCAGTTGGTGAAGATGGCAAATCGTTTTCGTTCAGACCTAGAAGTTGAGGCATTAAATCTTCTTGGTCGTGGGGTGGTAGAACAATATCCGGACGAAAGGCTTAGGGAATGGACATGGTGGTGATTTTAACGGTGATGGAAAACTAGGTACATGTATGGAAGATTCTGAAATTTCAATGTCTGCGAAGTTTTCATTCACGACTATCCTTGTATCTGGAAGATTAGACCGTTGGTAAAAGATTCAATCTCAAGTGTTGGAACATGCTGGTCTGCAGATGTCATGGGTGTATCAGAGGAACTGGTGGAAATATAGGAAGAAAAGCCTGGTAAACCGGATAAACTAGTAGCAACAAGAACAATTGAAACAGTAATAGTAGTTGAGCTTGAAACCAAGCAGGAAGACAGAGCTGATCCCAATGCTGGTAGTTGTGAAACTAATTGTTCCAAAGTTCCTGTGGCAGAGCTAGTAGATGGAACTGTGTCGAGGTCTAGATCTCTTGATCCCATCTCGTCAGTTGCACAGAAGGGTCGAAAGCGACCGAGTTTCCATTGGTGATAGGATTACCATTTAACAGTGACGTGGATTTAGCAGTAGAATGTGGAAGATAAAAATTTGCATGTCTTTTAATACGTTGCCAATTGTCAGTGGAGAAGCCACATAGCCTACATTGGTATTTGTGCTCTGCTTGTCCAAACTTTTAAGCCGAGAAATGCTTCATGGCAGCCTGATTCCAATGCTGGTAGTTGTGAAACTAATTGTTCCAAAGTTCCTGCGGCAGAACTAGTAGATGGAACTGTTTTGGGACGTCTTCTGGAGGACCAATACTGTGTCGAGGCCTCTTAATCCCATCTCGTCAGTTGCACAGAAGGGTCGAAAGCGACCGAGTTTCCATTGGTGACCAAATAATTTTTCTCAGGCTCGAGAGGATTACCATTTAACAGTGACGTGGATTTGGCAGTAGAATGTGGAAGATAAAAATTTTCATGTCTTTTAATACGTTACCAATTGTCATTGGAGAAGCCACACAGCCTACGGTGGTATTTGTGCTCTGCTGATCCAAACTTTTAAGCCGAGAAATGCTTCATGGCAGCCGGATCCGAATGTTGGTAGTTGTGAAACTAATTGTTCCAAAGTTCCTGCGGCAGAGCTAGTAATTGTTCCAAAGTTCCTGCGGCAGAGCTAGTAGATGGAACTGTTTTGGGACGTCTTGTGGAGGACCAATACTGTGTCGATGCCTCTTTATCCCATCTCCTCAGGTTCACAGAAGGGTCGACAGTGACCTAGTTTCCATTGGTGACAAAATAATTTTCCTCCGGCTCCAGATGATTGCCATATAACTGTGACGTGGATTTGGCAGAAGAATGTGGTGATAAAAATTGGCATGCCTTTTGATACGTTGCCAATTGTCAGTGGAGAAGCCACACAGCCTACAGTGGTATTTGTGCTCTGCTGGTCCAACTTCATGGCAGCCCTCTTATCCCTTGAATAAGAGCATTTGGTACATTGATATACTCTGCCGCAGTCATATTCCATGGGCAGGATAACAGATGTCATAACTGAAAAACATAAACATGAGAACATTAAGCTAGGTGCAAAATGTTAAGTTATGAAAGAACTTGGCTGTATGTTTAGATATTGATAGGGGGTTTATCAAGACTTGAATGAACACTGTTTGACACTGGATATGCACCAAAGATTATGTCGTATTAGGATACTATGCTGAGCTTCAAACACGAAGAGGCAAACTGCATACGTGTCAAAAGATTTCAAGAAACAGCTAACACTGACATGGAACATTTAACACAATTACATCTGTTATTTCTAACAGCACAGCCACCCCATTTAAGAAATTGGATTCCATGGTAAGATTTTAACTTGTCATGGTTCATCACTTTAACAGGTCAGTCTTCTGCAAGCTGGATACAATAATTCAAAATTGTTTAGCTTCTTTAGAATAACACACGGGCCTACATATACTGGTTGTAATTTTGGACATTTCTCATTCAAAATCCATACTGGGTCACTTAGGAAATTTTACGGTCGTCATCACGAATTGATTGACCATTACAGTGTTCCAATATCTAAGATGATGTTGGACCTGTTCCCACTGTTGTAACCTTTCATGTGCCACCGATTTGTGACTTCCACAGGACTGACTTTGTTGAACTTCACGACGGGTGTCGTATACGGAGCAGGAACTGCTTGCCCTTCCGAAGCACCTGGGTTCACTCCTGGTTTTTATAGGAGTTCGTGTTGTTCATTGTTTTTTAGTTTTCTGTGTTTATTTGTTGTGCTTGTGGTTGTTCATTTGTCTTCCCGGGTTTTTCTGTCCAATGGATTACGTTTTTTTGATTGCTCCTTAGGTATATTTGTATTTATAACAATTGAAGGACAGTGTCTTTGCTTCTTTTTGCTGTCTTCGACATGTAGCGCCGACATATCTTATGAAAAAAATGGATTAAATCATTGGGCTTCTCATTCTTTCTCAAACCGTACAGAACAAATATCTGTATCGTCATGCTGTAAATGGGAAAGCTTGGCAGGGCTGTAATTCTTTTTCCAAGAGGTCCAGTAATTCTTGTCATTATTTGCAACGTCACTTCTTGTAACAGCTCTTACCGGTTAAGTATTCATAATTTAACTTGACCAGTGTACTCTCCATTTCATTTGCTCTTTTAGTACATTTCTTACAAGGTCCACAATTTAAACTGTCTAAAGTATCCACGTCTGCAAACAAACATTCATCCTGAGGACATCTGGACACACTGCATTACCGTGTCTTTTGCCTGGGCGATTAACAATAGAAAAGTCATATGCTGACAAAATTTCGATCCAACGGGCAATACGCCCCGTTGGCTTCTTTAAGCTGAAGAGCCAAATTAATGCTTGATGGTCACTACGGACTAAGCATTTTCTACCAAGTAAATATTGCCGGTACGCAAGGACAGTTTCTCTTTGTCAGTAACGCAGTAATTTCTTTCAGCCTTATTAAGGGTTCTGCTTCCAAAGGCTATAACTTTCTCTACCATTCTGTATTTGACTGAGTTCAGCAGCTATTCCAGTGTCGCTTGCATCTGTATCTAAGACCTATTCACTATAATCATCTGCGTAAGCTTCAATAGGAGCCGTCAATAGTAAACTTTTTTTAACTTCTGGAAAGACTGTTCACATTCAGGTGACCAAAATAAAATGTTCACCCTTCTTGGTTAAATTAATCATAGAAGCTGCTATTTCTGAAAAATTGTGAATGAATTTTCTATAATAACTGGGTAGTCTTAAGAATTGTCGAACTTCAAGGACTTTATTAGGGGGAGTCCATTGCTTCACTTTTATCAGATTATCTGGGTTTGGTCTAACACCATCTCCGAATACCACATGTCCTAAACATTTAACCCCAGGCTGTAAAAATTTGCTTTTTTTCTGGTTTCAACTTTAATCCAGCTTCTCTAGGTCTTTGTACTACCAATTGCAGTCTTTCTATATGTTCCTTGAATGTTTTACTGAATATTATGACATCTAGATAGATCAAACATATAGACCATTGTAAACCTTGGAGGACCATTTCCATTAGTCGTTGAAAAGTCTGAGCTGAGGACTTTAGTCCCATGAGCACCCTGGTGAATTTAAACAATCCATATTTGGTTACAAAAGCAGTTTTAGGAATATCTGATTCTTTTACGGGCACCTGATGGTAACCGGCTAAGTCGACACAGGTAAATAGACTAGAACCTGATATGGTATCAAGACAGTCTTGTATTCTAGGTAATGGAAAAGCATCGTTTGGACATAATTTGTTGACAGCTCGAAAATCTATGGTTAGTCTAACTTTAATTGTATTACCAGTATTTCTCTTTAATAGAAAGCATACAAGACTTCCCCAAGGTGGTGTTGATTTTCTGATTATACCTTTCCATCTGCTGGACATTTTTTCTCTATGAGCAAAAGTTAAAGGTACTCTTCTTGACTGTTTTTTGGGTCTTGCATTTCCGGTACATGTATCGATGCCATGTTCTATCGGGTTGGTCTTCATTTTTAGAAGATACATATGAAAAATCATTAAAAAGTAAAGCCATTTCCTTAATTTCATTGCAGTTTTCCTGTGTCTTTATAACAACGTCATGGAGATGAGTTGGAACTATTGGAATCTTATGTTCTATTTCAAAATTTTTGGTTCAGGTCTCTCTTTAGCTTCTAGCTCGTCTAAATTATTTCCTAATATGAGATTGTATTCATCCTTCTTCTGGAACTGTAATCTCCCAACTCTGCAATATCCCGACTCTATATTCTCTGCATTATATTGGAAATCTATTAAAGATATGACTTCATCTTCATTTAATTGGGCTTTACCATTGACAGTATTTTGATGAAAAGTGACTTTATTCCCAGAAGGATTCATAAGTCTCATTTTAGTAACATTATTGGTCAAGTCAACTAAACATGTTGCCATAACAAAGGAATATTCCCCAAATATTCAGAAGATGGCTACAGAAAATACTCTTGCTGAGAAAACCAAGATAAACATACTGTATATAAACATCTAAAATCACTTCACTATACCCAGGTACAATTGTATTATCAGATGCTATTAAATTTCTAATTTTATTAACTCCACCCACAAATTCAAATGGAATATTCTCTTCATTCCAATGTACAAATATGTCCGCCAGTATAATTTACACATATCCCTTGTTACTATTTAAACGGACATCCAATCCTAACAAAACTGAATCTTCAATCTGGGCTACCGAATCAGAAAAGTTATTCTTACAAGTTGTTATTTATTCTATAATGCACGATGGCACAATCGGTAAGACGTTGACGTAAATAAACGGCAATGGTTCGAAGTTCTTATATTTTTTTATACCTCGACTCAGAGTGGAGGCAATGCAATCACCTTGTCCGTCCGTACTGTACTTCTATTTCCTGTTTAACGTAAAATTTAGAATTTATCAGTTTCCCCGTAATGAAATGTTTCGTAACAGATTTCTAAGCTTCTATTGAAAGGAATAATTTGATATTTGACATATGACTTTGACATAGTGACTTTCCAGGTTTCCCGCATTGTCGAGTTGAGGTATTCTAAACACAACGTAGCGTGTTTTCTTTTTTTTCATGCGATTTCATCTGATGTTCCATTCATATAGTGAATAAGAATTTGGTGTGTTTTCTCTCGGCTCAAGCCGGTAGGGGACAATGTATTGCTCAGCAATACTCTCAGAATGCTTGTTGTCAGTTAAGAAACTAAAAGCTTAAGCCTAAAATTTAGTAAATGAGTGTATTTGATGATATACAGTTTTACAATTAATGAGGTATATAACAGATACCGGAATAAAAAAAAATATTTACTGATACCAATTTTGGTGTACTTTTTATGCACAAATCCACGAATTATGTCTTGTAAGAAAAACTCAAGGCTGATAAAATATTCCAAAACAATAAATCAAAATGTTGCAGAGCAAATCAAATATCAAAAAGACAGAAAAGATAATAGATAAAAAAACCATCTAAGGACAGAGCTTACAAATGTATGCATATTTATTTCTAGCCGGGTAAATTTCAGAGTTTATACAGTCACACAGTGCATGTTTTATTTCAATACACCATGTCCACATAAATAAGCCATTCTACAAATATACATATTATTGTCAATTTGCACGTACACATGTAGAACAGTTTCTCACTAATTTTGTCCAGTACTTTCACCACCTGTCTTCCACTGTTTTTATTAAAAAAGCAATTGCTTGTAGGGACCAGCATATCACCTACACATTTTGCGTTCTTATATTTTATGCAAAATATTGAATACTGACAATTACTCCGTCATTTGTGCACACTATGTAGGATACTTTTTTTCATGCTTGAATATTCCTTGCAGTAAATTTTCCCCCGCGTAACATTGAACTACACATAACTCCGTTGCAGATCCTGCTCCAGTAGAAAGCAGAAACTGTTCTATATTACTGCGGTTTCCAATAGTAGTTTTGCGGCCAGTAATTTTGCAGTTTTGAACAGATGTTTCTTTCCATGGTCATGGTGAAATACTTAGTTTAGTTTCACACTAGCTGATGCAACACGATGAAGATCAATGCTTCTTAATCGCATTTCTAATCCCTTCATTTGGATGCATTGACGTGTGACATCACCAGTGCCATGCACAGATTTCAAAATTGCATCTTCAAAGGTGAAACAACTCCATGCACATAAGGGGCCCCATTTCCTTAAAAAAATAGCTAAATTTGAGCCAACATTGTGGAAATTTAGCCCACAGGAAACCTTGTTAAAAGTAAAGGAAATAACTTGTAAATTTCTTGTTACAAACCTTTTTACAAGATGGTATTCCTCCTAAAATATATCTTGGTATTGAGTAGAACAACAGCCAGGCTTGAAGTTCTGTCGCTATGAAAATAGAGTAGTGTTTTATCAGTGCCCCTAGGTAAACGTTCAACATAGTCTGGAGGTTGAATGTTATTAAGTCGTGCAGAATTTTTTTCAAATGTTTCCCAACAAAATATGGCTGCCCAGATGAAGTCGACGAAAACCGTTAGTAAAGTAACTTTTTTGTTACACCCATAAGGACAACATACATGTAATCTGGCAAGACACCCCAAACAACATCAAACCAAGGCGTGTCACTTAATCCAGATATGTCAGATATACCTTTCAGTCTTTTCTTTTCTTTGCATTTGGCCCTTTGATATAAATATATTCAATGTGTTTTTTCCTTCTTTTAACTCTTAAATCAAGCTGGTGTATTCCCGAAGGGTTGACATGATTTTCAAACAATAATAGTAATCTATTCTCTATTCCTACTCATACCTTTCCGTCGACCGGAACCACATTTATTTATAATATATAGTACGATATAACAATTATTATATATATTGTTTTAAAAATATATTATATTGAGGGTTATACAATTCTATTTGACATTTTTATAATCTCTAAACTTTTATCAGTTGTAATTCATTAACACACATGTTGGTCGATTAGCCGGTAGCTAGTCATCTTCTAAAAATCTGCATAGCACACATAATGGTATAAATATAAAATGGTATGTACATGTACATTCATCAAAGGAAAAATGGAATTTGACCGTCTTAATTTCAACTTTCATTTTTAGCTCACCTGACCCAAAGGGTCAAGTGAGCTTTTCTCATCACTTGGGGTCCGTCGTCCGTCGTCGTCCGTTAACTTTTACAAAAATCTTCTCATCTGAAACTACTGGGCCAAATTGAACCAAACTTGGCCACAAGCATCATTAGGGTATCTAGTTTACAAAATGTGTCCGATGACCCCGCCTGCCAACCAACATGGCCGACATGGCTAAAAATAGAACATAGGGATAAACTGCAGTTTTTATCTTATATCTCAAAAACTAAATCAATTAGAGCAAAACTGACATGGGGTAAAAATATTCATCAGGTCAATATATACCTGTCATGAAATTTTCAGACGAATTGGTCAACTCTTTGTTGGGTTATTGCCCCTGAATTGTTAATTTTAAGGAAATTTTGCAGTTTTAGGTTATTATCTTGAATATTATTATAGATAAAGACAAATCGTAGACAGCAAAAATATTCAACAAAGTAAGATCTACAAATAAATCAACATGACCAAAATCAATGATTGACCCCTTATAGGAGTTTTTGCCCTTTAAAGACCCCATTCCAAAATTATGTCTGGCATCCCCGACTGCCAACCGAATTGGCTGCTGTTACTAAAAATAGAAAAAAAATAAAAAAAGGGAGGGTAGGTGAATTTCAAAAATCTTCTTATACGGAACCAAAGTTGGCAGTAAGGGTTCTAAGAAGGTTCTCTTTCAGAAATATGTCCAATGACCCGGACTGTTAACCAAGATGGCCGCCACAGCCAAACTTTGTTTAACATAGGGCCCTATGGGAAAATTCAGTGAAAAATCTTCTTGTCTTAAACCACTTGATCAATTGGAACGAGACTTGGCAGCAATGGTCCTTAGATGGTCCTCTTACAGAGGTGTGTCCGATGACCCGGACTATCAACCAAGATGGCCGCCACAACCGAACTTAGTTTAACATACGGCCCTATATGAAAATTAATTGAAAAATCTTCTCGTCTGAAACCACTTGACATATTGGAGCCGGACTTGGCAGCATTGGTCCTTAGGAGGTCCTTTTTCAGAAAAGTGTCTGATTTCGTGGACTGTGAACCAAAATGGCCGTCACAGCAGAACTTAGTTTAACATAGGACCCTATGGGAAATTCACTCAAAAATCTCGTCTGAAACCACAAAGCCAATTAGAATTAGACTTCGTAGCAATGGATCTTAGCTGGTCATCTTTCAGAATTTTGTGCGATGACCCAGACTGTCAACCAAGATGACCGCCACTCCCGAACTTAGTTTAACATAGAACCCTATGGAAAAATTCATTGAAAAATCTTCTTGTCTGAAACCGCTTGACATATTGGAGCCAGACTTGGCAGCATTTGTCCTTAGGAGGTCCTCTTTCAGAAATGTGTCTGATCACCTAGATTGTCAACCAAGATGGGTGCCATACCGAACTTTGTTAAATATTGGACCCTATAGGAAAATTCATTTAAAAATCTTCTTGTCTGAATCCGCTTATGCAGTTGGAAGAAGACTTAGCAGAAATGATCCTTAGATAATTTTCTTTTAGAAATGTATCCTTTGACCTGGACTGTCAACCAAGATGACTGCCACAGCTGAAATTAGTTTAACATAAGTTGGAACAAGACTTAGCAGAAATGGTCCTTAGGTGGTTTTCTTTTAGAAATGTATCCGTTGACCAGGACTGTCAAACAAGATGACTGCCACAGCTGAAATTAGTTTAAAATCAGATAAATTGACTGCAACACATTTTAGGTCTGCTCAAAGCGAAAAGTTAAATCCAGGTGAGCGATACAGGCTCTTGAGAGCCTCTCGTTCAAATTTAAAATCAATATTGAAAAAGCAAGTTATAAATTTCATTTTTCAATTTTCAAATCAATCATCGTAACCTATTGGAATGCAAAATTTAATTGAAATGTGATTGGTAGTTTAAGTACCGTGATTCCCCTGTAATTGTGCATTAAGTGTTTAATTTGTTTGTCTGCGGTGAAATAAAAAATCTAAACATCTCATGTACAATGCATGTACATCAGAAATACATTCTAAACAACTTGTATCTGGCATGGTATACCAGGTTAAGTTCATTTTATACTGTGAAGTGAAGTTGAAATTGTTTTCACGAGAAACAGGAAGTTAATTAGGACCGGCCAACACGTCGCCACCTGGACAGAAGCCATAATTTGCTATTTGTTAAATATTGACAATTTAGTTGACATTCACTGGTAAAGTTCTCATTTTTCTTGTTACAATCATTGTTGTTTGGTATGTCTTGAGATCTTTTATACATTTGATTTCAATAGATCCAAATGTTCATGAACTCTCTCGACTTTTTGGCTTGAAGACGTCACTTATTGTTCAGATTATGGCGACTTTATTGACGTTTTGAGATTTGAAAATTTGAACGGATTAAAAAAAAAGACCAAGGAAATAGAAAATGTGCACAGGTCGCGGATATCAAACAGAATAAAGCAACCGTAACATATGTTGAAGTAATTTATCTTTCGATGGACATATATGTTCTTACCGTGGTCTTCCGACATTGGACACGGATGTCCTTAGCACGACCAAAGGGTCAAACGCAGAATTATTTTTCACGAATGTACAATTTCTGTGCTTAATTTTTAAAAATGGTCGCCCATCTGACGGATTCTAAAGAATGATTCCTTTGTTTCTATAATCGATAAATTACTTTTACTTTCTTTGAATAATTTTTCATGGCCACCTACCCTAGCTGAAATTAGAGAATAACGACGGTGAAAACACGCCCCAATCGATGAATGTGAAACTGAAAATACTTTGTTACAAAGCAACCAACAGATTTATTTTACCACGTTGTATCTTTTTATTTAACTTATTCTAAACTGTAAGATGATATGTGTCAATAGAGCATTTAAAAAACCTTTTTTCACAAAGTACATTTAATGGCCAGCCGTGACGATGAATATTTGAACAACATACACAATAAAAATCTACCAATTTTTTTTTAATTTGAAAATTCTGCAATGAAAGATCCAAACAGGAAAAGGCACTTTATTTCTTAACATATTGACAATATGTGCTGCTGTATCATGTTCTAACATTCAAATGGCAAGGAAAATAAGTTATTAGTTTTCATTGTAAAAGATTTTCACTCTGTTTAAATCTATCCAATACCATTGACGACAAACGGATAGTTTAAAAACGAAAAAAAAATGGATATACGCTAAATCTTTAAATTTAACCATCCACCTGCAGCATCGGCTGTAAAAGCGTGCGATCTTAATAAATTAATGTTCGATTTCTTGACAGAAACACAGGTAAACTCTGTATAAACGTACACGGTTGTATTTAAGATCAAAGATCTATGCAAGAATCATGTTCAGTCATGTTTTTCTTCGTGCAAAAACCTATAATGAAAAATATCGCTGTATAAAATTTGAAGGTCTATGCAATATGTTGAATTGTCGTCTGTTCATTCAACATCACATAAATGACGCAATAAAAGTAATATTATTAGTATAATGATAAATGCAACAAAATCAATCAAAAAATAATATGCAATACTATCAGCGTTTTCTAATGTTGGCTAATATTAAAAAAAACATTTGTTACAATTGGCAACTGTTTGTCTTTGGCTAAATGTAGATGAAGATATTATCTTCCCTCAGAAAGTTTGACATTATTTTATAATAGTAATATCAAACCATATTTTGAATATTGTGGTAAAATATGGCTTACCATAAGGACTTCAAAGATGGAAAACCACACCATGCTGCAAGCCCAGAGTAATTCCTGAGTAGTTACATGTATCAACAAATAAATAAGCTACAAATTGCATCGTTAAATTGTCGGATATATGGTGGTATATTGTTATTTTTCCTTTCTGATTATTGCAAATAATTGTTATTATACAGTATGTCCGACCTTCACATCTCCCTTGAAACCGTAAAACAAAATGTACTGATTTTTGGTATGGAGCATCTATGGAAGGCCCTTTACAAAGTTTGTATAAATCATCCTGGTCGGTGAAACAAAATGGCCGCCATTAGCATTTTTATGTTCTGATTGGTCCAAATCTAAAACTTCTCTGAAACCGTAAAGCCAAATGAACTGATTTTTGGTATGGAGCATCTATGGAAGGTCCTTTACAAAGTTTGCATAAATCATCCTGGTCAGTGAAACAAAATGGGCTCCATGACCATTGACATGTTCTGATTGGTTGAAATTTTTAAGAACTTCTCCTCTGAAACCGTAAAAGGCAAAAGAACTGATTTTTGGTATGGAGCGTCTGTGGAAGGTCCTTTGCAAAGTTTGCATAAATCATCCTGGTCAGTGATACAAAATGGCCGCCTCCGTCTCAAGCTGTACAGAGGTACTTCAGGGTGACTAGCGGAAACCCGGTACCAGTAACTGTATGTAAATGATAACCAAATATGGCTGATTAGGCGATAGCTGGTTTAGAATAACCTCTATTTTTCTTTTGATCAAATAAAACTCGTAAGCGATAACGTTTCTCAAATATTCTTTAGGTTAAGAAAAACAGACCCTTGTCTTAGGGAACAAAAAAACGTCGCAGATAATATAATTTCAAAAAGTCTAAGTGAGAAATAATGGCAAAGAGAAATAACCGTAACTGGAAAAATCCTCATTTGAAGGGGATTTGGAAAAAATGCACTATACAACACAGCGTAAATTCACAACTTCTCTGAAACCGTAAAAGACAAATTATCTGATTTTTGTACTTTCCCCGGTGTTAGATTCTTTATTTCTCTTAACTCTGCAATTTTTAACCGGATTAGGAAAATTGATATCAAAATGTATCTGTCCATTAAATTATGTATCTGTCTATTAAATTTATAGGCTATATGCAATTATCAATTCTAATACGGCTTCCCATTATCGCCAAACGTGTTATGCAACATGTTTCACACCTGGTCGAAACTCAACAAAACTCTCAAATACCACAAATATTTCATGTGATTGTGGTCAATATACAAGAATATTTTTCCAAGGTATCTTGAATTGCATGGTATGTTATATTGCCCGACGCTAACGGCGGTGGGCAATATAACATATCCATGTGATTCAAGGTTCCGAGGAAAAATGTTCTTGTATATTGACCACAATCACATGAAATATTTGTGGTATTATATTTAACCAATTAGAACAAATATTGATTGATTACTCTTTTAGTGTTTTTAGATGTCCTCTCCTCAAGTAAAACATTTATTTCATCCTCATCGATGTTTGCGAATCTTGACGACACTTCCGGTTACGTCATCATGCAATATAACTCGCTCGCAGGAAATTAAAACCTGAAAAACCCTGCGCGAGGTTATATTGCTTGAATTATATTGAATGAATTAGCCGCAATTTAAATATGTTCTACCTTATTTTTACCTTCGTTTAGCAGGCATTCTGAATGTTTAAAAACAAGCTAAAGAGTATTGCTATTTGCAGCAATAGAAAAGTTTCTACATGGGGTTATAACTGCCCTTGGATTTTTTAAATATCATTTATTAAGTGAAAGAATATATCATACATACGGATGCTGCTAGTCAGAAATAGGATAATAGAATAGAACATACTACGATTAGTAACAATATTGGCAGTAATAGTAATAATATGTTGATGAAGGCAGTGTCCAACTTGCACTAAAATAGTCCATCATGTGAATATTTAAAAAAAAAAAAAAAATATTCCGGAACATAGAAGAGGACAAATGTACCTAAGGAGCAATAAAAAAAAACTGTAATTCATTAGACAGACAAAACCGGGGAAGGCAAATGAACAACCACAAACACAACAAATAAACACTGAAATCTAAAAATCAATGAACAACACGAACTCCTATAGAAACCAGGACTGAACTCAAGAGCTGTGGAAGGGTAAGCTCCGTATATGGCACCTGTCGTGAAGTTCAACAAAGTCAATCCAATGGTAGTCACAAATCGGTGGAGGTACGTGAAATTTTACGACAGTGGGAACAGGTCCAACATCATCTTAAATAGTGGAACACTGTAACGGTCAGTCAATTCGTGATGACGACCGTAAAATTTCCTAAGTGACATCAACTTATCCCTGATAAACCCCTGGTTTAAACTATTCTTTGGGTCCACAGAGCATTTTATCCTGCAACTACGCATTTAGCCGACCAATATAGCCTGCCCAATATTGTTTTCTATATTGGGTCAGTAGCCCAATATAGTCTCCTGGTATAATGTCCTCACATTCAACGATATTTTGTACGGCGTTTTGGTTCACAGTGTGTATGACGTCGTGTTTCCCTTGATTACGCGCAAAAACGGCCCTTCGTCAAATCAGCTATAAATTTTCCATTCGTTCAAAAAAAGATAACAATTTATTGTTGCAGGATAACATATACAGTTTGTGACAATGTACATATATTGTATATTTGTTATGCTAAATGTTTTCGTAGAAACGAATTACATGTATAAGCTTCATTATAAAAAAATAACACGAAAGAACTATAAAATGGCTGACTGGTAATCATACGTGTAAAGAAGCTCTCCAAAACAGATCGAAGATATATTGTGTAGAAGATGTTTTTTTTGCTTTCTTCTTATGAACATTATTGAGGAAATTTCTCTACCTTTTTTTTGTTCGGTGGTCACGTTGTAAAATGTTTTAGTGCAATAGTTGGTAAAAAAACGTGCCTTTTTGTTTGCAAATATCATTTATGTAAAGTAATTACATCAAATAGGGGTTCAGAATG
Source organism: Mytilisepta virgata (assembly GCA_028015205.1). Lineage (NCBI taxonomy): Eukaryota > Metazoa > Mollusca > Bivalvia > Mytilida > Mytilidae > Mytilisepta > Mytilisepta virgata. The sequence goes on from CM051521.1 coordinate 78,898,545, forward strand.
ATAGAAATAATACACCTGTGAACATTTCTTCTAATAATTAAAAAATCTAGTTAGAATATAAAATAAATTAATTTGTTTTGGCAAAAACAAAACAAACAAAAAAACAAACAAACAAACAAACAAACAATACATAAAAACTCACGTTATTGGAAGATATATTACTTAGACCGAAAAAAAAACAAAAGTTGTTATGATAATAATCTGAAACTAGTTTAACTCGAGGGTATATCATTGAAGACCTATCACTGTATTTATTGCAACCCGAGATAAAGAATTTTGATTGAAACACTACTTCAATCATGCAGATATTATACAACTATTTCATGTGAATTGCATGGTATCTTATATTGCCCGACGACAACGTCGGAGGGCTATATAACATACCTATGCGATTCAAGGTTCCAAGGAAAATGTTCTTTTATATTGGCCACAATTACATGAAATATTTGTTATATTATATTTAACCAATTAGAACAAATATTGATTGATTACTCTTTTAGTGTTTTTAGATGTCTTCTCAAGTAAAACATTTATTTCATCCTCACCGATGTTTGCGAATCTTGACGACCTTGTTATCGTGTTTGAAAATGACACTTCAGGTTACGTCATCATGCAATATGACTCACGCTCGGGAAATTCAAACCTAAAAATCCCTGCGAGAGGTTATATTGCCCGGTGGGCGTGGCGGCGGACCTCGATTTTCAAAAAGTAGCGAAAAATATTAGTTTTCTAATATAATAGATCAGTAACTTTATAATATAATATCAAGTTGTTTTCCTGTTTTTAAAAAAAAAAAATATATTGAATGAATTAGCCGCAATATAAATATGTTCTACCTTATTTTTACTTTCGTTTAGCAGGCATTCTGAGGGTTTAAGAATAAGTATGCAAAAGAAATAACATTCCGAAATTTAGAAACTATTCTTTGGGTCCACAGGGCATTTTATCCTGCAACTATGCCTTTAGCTGACCAATATAGCCTACCCAATATTGTTTTCGATATTGGGTCAGTAGCCCAAAATAATCTCCTGGTACCTTTGTCCTCGCATTCAATATTTTGCATTGCGTTCTGGTTCACAGTGTTTCCCTAGATTACGCGGAAAAAACGACCCTTCTTCAAATCTGCTATAAATTTTCCATTCGCACGCCTTTTCGCTAAAAAAAAAATAAAAATTTAGTGTTGCATGATAAAAACAATATACAGTTTCTGATAATGTACATGTATTGTATATTTGTTTTTGTAGAAACGAATTACATGTATCAGCTTCGTTTAAAAAAAAAATTAACGCGAATGAAGTATAAAATGACTGACTGGTAAAGAAGGTGTCCAAAACAGATCGAAGATATATTGTATAGAAGATGTTTTTTGCTTTCTTCTTATGAACATTATTGAGGACATTGAGGAAATTTACTTTGCGAAATGTTACTGATATAATTTGATGGGTCAAATGTACAGAAAGAGAAAACGACAGATATCTGAAAACTAAGACACTATGGCCATGTCAATGTCAACAAACAATATGGCTGCGCCCATGCAAAATTTATCACATCAACAAAAACAACCAATTTCCCAACTTCTTGCCAGTGCTAGCGAGTCATAACATGGTTATAGTTATTCGACGAACAATAATCAGCAGAAGATATTTCATAAAGCTAAAAAATGATACAGCTTTTTACAAAACATAGAAAACCAGAACGCTTTGAAAGCTGCTAGAAAGGATTATAGATAACAACTCAACTAAATTTATAAAGATTTCCAATATAAATTTGAAAACAGATTGAGGAATCCTGTAATAAATGAGCCCACACATTTTTGATTTAATCGCTTTTCAAATAAACAACAAAACGATCGAATAACTCTTCAATCGTTTTAAGTGAAATAACAGAGGATGAAATCAAGTTCGCTGTGAAAGATTTGAAACAAAAGCCTGTGATATTGATGAAATGGTAAATGCATATCTTAAATGCACACTTTCCAATTTATTACCATTATATATAAAACTCTTTAATTGTATATTAGAAACTGGTGTTATCCCAGACAATTTGACAATTGGTATTATAAGACCCATTTACAAAATTAAGGGTAGTTCCCCTGATCCTGATAACTATAGAGCCATCACCCTGGTATCTAATCTTGAGAAATTATTCACAGCAATACTGAATAACCGGCTTAACAAATTCTCAAATAGATGGACGTTACCAGATCGCAAGCAGGATTTCGAAAGGGATTCTCAACACTTGACAGTATTTTTTTCTTCATGCCTTGATTTCCACATACCTATCAAACAGTAAAAAATGAAATTGCACGTTCATTGATTTCAAAAAAGCGTTTGACACAGTCTTGAGACTAGGGTAATGTCAAAAGTTTGTCCAAAACAATTATTAAAATATTAAAAATATTTACAGTTATTTATAATTTGTACAATAAAACAAAATCATGTGTTAGTCTTAGTGACGAAATTGGTGTTCCTCAAGGAATAAATCGTTAACTTTTTTGTTCGCTATGTGCTTTTGAAAAATATTGTACAGATTGGACTCTTAAAGTTAATGTGTCTAAAACGAAAGTTGTTTTTTCTAAAAGGAAGTTAAATTGTAGTATGGAATTCAAATTATTTAACACAACTTTGGATATCGAAGATTCATATACATACCTTGGTCTCTTATTTTATCAATTTGAGTAATGCTCGAAAGAAACTTGCAAACCAAGCACAGAAAGCACTTTCTGCACTGTACAAGAAAATACGAAATTTATTTATACCACTTGACTCACAATTGAAACTTTTTGATACATTAGTGGCCCCGGTATTATTGTATAAGTGTGAAATATGGGGATTGAAAATTCGGAAATATTATAAAAAATTCTTTTATAGTTTGGCAAAAATTTACTGAAGGTCAGAATAAGCAGCAGGTGACTAAAGTTCTCGTCAATTTATTTCCCAGGGATACCATCAACGAAAGATTTGGAGTGGAGAAAAAAAAATAAAATAAACTTAATTGTAGATTGTATTTGTTTAGTGATAAATATATATTTATAGTTGCTATCCTTATTTATATATATCCATATTGGAATATACAATAATAAAATATATGATGCTGTATATATATGGAATTAACAAATACATTTTGTATTCTGTATTACACCAACATTCTATTCTGTGATTTCTAGACATAAACATGCAAAATTTATAATACCTTCAAATAGAAAAAAAGAAGCTTATCATTATTGATTATCTTTTAGTTATAGCAGAGCAACCACTTTTTTTTTTTACAGAAATCTGAAGATGGGCAAACAGTTTTTTGCACAACAAATTTTAGCATCCACCGGCCCATCCCTCTGATAAATATTGAACGGTCCTAAGCTTACTGACCAGAAATCTTCGGCGAATACAGATCTGACTTTTTTGTTGGTTATAATGTTTTCTTTGTGGAACTTTTTGTTGAGCTGGTATAAAATACCAGATCAATCTATATAAGTTCAAACTGCAGATTTATATGACCTGGTGTATTGTTCCTCATTATAAATTACTAGAAAGAACCCGCGATTCTCGCGGGAGAAGTAAGGGAGTCGATATTTGATATGTAAAAAAGTGGGAAAAGCTGAAGTCTGTTAACAATACTGATGCTGCAGAGTAACAAAATTGTTAAGAGGGAGATTGCGAACAAAAACCTATATCATTGATAGTACAGTTTCAATTTTATGCGACAATCTCGGCGGGTGTCTTTAAGGGAGAGAAGACTCATACTTTGCTGGTGCAGCTGATTTTTATGGATGCGTGTTCATTGTGTATCCCCGCACACCAGATATTGCTATTTACTTGTAACCAATGCATTATCTCAACAATAGAAGTGTATCGTCAGTTGCCGCTAATGTACCGTTAATTACAGCCTGGGGGCCTCGGTGGCCGAGTGGTCTAGGTAGTTCGTCATGGCTACTACTGATCACTTGCCTGTCAACGCTGAGGTTGTGAGTTCGAATCTCACCTGTGGCGGGGTGTGTTCGACTCCAATCTTAATTGACAAGGATTGCCAATTTTCCTACCGAAGGTAGGTGGTTCTCTCCGGGTACTCCGGCTTCCTCTACCAATAAAAACTGACCGCCGCGAAATGGCCAAAATGTGCTGAAAACGGCGTTAAACCCCAACTAAAATAAATAAAAATTACAGCCTGTTGCAATTTACGGTACACCTACATGTATACTATTGCAATAGGTACCAGAAAAGAGCAATATATATCTGCTGTAAGTGGATGCACAGTGGTGTAATTCTTAATGTGTTTTTTTCAACAATTTTATATTGTCATTATGTCTTTGTTTGTTTCCTAAGATTTGTCCGTTGCCTTGGACTTTAGTCTTTTAATACTTAGGGGACAATCCGGGATACAACCATTCCATTCTGAGTATTTATCATGTACACGCCACGTGAAGACCAGACACACCGTACACGTAGGTGTTCAGCCTGTGATCATTTTTTGATTTTTATTTAAATGACAAACTAATACTGTAATGTTCATTGCACACAACGGGACCTATCATTTATTTATTAGTCAGATAATCATGGCGTCTCAAGGGTATAATTATTTTTTATTTTCTTTGGATCCCTCATCGATGGAATATACGTCCAAGTAAAAATTTTCCCAAGAGTGATTAATTATTTGGACTAACCTATTACCATCGGTATTGTGTACACGCCATGTGATTTTTGGAACACGTTGAGTTGTAAATTACACATTAAAAAATGCTAAAAGATGTACATTGATTGAATCACGCGTTTCCGGTGACGGTGATCAAATAAAATGAGGGTTTTCATATGTTTAAATCTATTTTACCTACTATTAATACTGTGTAAACAATATTTTCATTCAATGTTTGACGGCGGTGTTACTTGTTTGGTAGCAAAAGGAAATGTAACAGGAGGGTCTGACAGCTATGCGTTTCCAAACCCCGCTGTGTATTTAAATGTATAGCATTTATATTCCGACAGACCTCAAATAAAAAGTTTCACAATAAACCACTAATTTACTGACAAACAAATGGACAGACAGACGGACAGTAGCAATTAAGACATGCAGTTCGTTCCACTGGGACTCCAAGCTGTTTATATAAATTTTTAAAAAGTTTTCATATTTTATTAACCATGTTAACATAGAACAAAGATTCGAAACATATAATTCAAAAATATAAATAGGAATTCCTTACAAAAAAGTAATAGTTCTAAATCAAAAATAATTATAATTTGGGAAAACAACACTGGCAAAGTAAAAATTACCCCAGAAATATTAATTCTAGAAAAACATACTTGGTGGTTAAGACATTAAGCGGAAATTTTTAACGTAGTCTCCGTTTTAATTTAGAAACTGAAATCTTCGATTAAACTTCAAAAATTTAAACCGAACCTTCTAGGGAGGAACTTGAGTATTGAAATCAGCAAGCTCCAAACCAAATTCTTAACTGATTAGAGAGAGGTATTAACAATAGGCTTTAAATCAAATATACTAATCATAAATCATGGTACCATATAACTGTATATTATGCAAAATATTTAAGTTAAACCAAATATCTAATCATAATAACTATTGTTTTTTTATGTTAAATGATTATTCCCGTTTTATAGAATGTTAAATTTTACCAAAATAGATATTATCACAAAAATGAAATTACTTTAGCAAACATTTTATTTCAAACATATCAAAAGGGGGGATAATAAAATATTAATCATGAGAATAATACTTTTCCCAGTGACGGGCGTTTTTTAGAACATTTTCCCACAAAACTCAGTTTTCGAAGAAAAAGAAATTCTCCTGAGGGTAAACTTGGGAACTACTGAATGTCACTATTATATTTTATATCCCAAACATTTCCAACATTTTATGGTTTCAGAGTTTTTACCGCTCAAAGAAAACGGTCTCATCCTTTAGTGTTAAAATATGATATCCTTATTAATGTTGTCAATATATGAAAGAATCTCCCCTGAAACAACTTCAAGATTTGTTTCCAAAGGAAATCATGCTTTGCTGCTTGTTACTGATGAGAAATGTTCTTCAAATACAGAACTGATATTTTTTGTTATGTTATGTTTTCTTTGTGGAACCATTTGATTGTGCTGCATATAAGCTCAAACCGCAGAATAAAGGACACGTTGTATTGTTTTCACAATAAATTATTCATTTAATAAATTTTTAGATATTGTATATTGTAAATTCTGAAATTATTGCGATGTTTTTATCATTGCGAAAAATGCGACAGGCTTGTAATCGCAATAATTTAAACTTGCATTTTGGAATTTTTTATATACATGAAGCTGGAGTTTTCTCAATATCGCACAAATTAAAATTGCATTTGGGTTTAAAATGACAAAATCGCAATAAAAAATGCACAAATTTTCTGAATTTACAGTATTTTTGCATTTTTAGATGTCTTTTGTTATTCTATTATAGTATCGGGGCATATATGGTTACCCATGTTCATTAACCTAACCTTATCAATATGTTTTCCCTCATTTTTTTAAAAAAATTCCTCGAGGAATTGACGAGATATTAGGTAAATTTGATATACTGATACAACAGAAAATCAAAGGAAAGCTTTTTTATGTGCTGGATGTACCTACATTTAAATCCATAGTAGAGCCTTCTTTGGAGACTATAATGCTAAAGTTGAAGATGGCCCTAGTCCCTTGTTCCAGTTTCAGTTGGATGATTTGCTGAGTGGCACTATTGTTGTATCATTTTCTATGATGAACTCATTTTTATCATTCTAGAACTTGAAGCAATAAATTTATCTGATATATGTGATCTGTCAAACGAAGAATGGCTCTGAAAGATTAGATTGAGATGATATGTGCAGAAGCGGATAGCATTAATAAAAATTCATTAAATCCTTTACTGTTCAGCATAGACTCCTTGACCAATTTATACAGAGATGGTTTTCAGACACAAATAACTCATCAAAAGGAACGTTGTATTCCTTTTTGAAGACTGAATTTCATACTTCTATTTGTAAAATACGTACCTCAAATTTGAGATTGCATATAGAAACAGGGCAAGGGAATAACATTCATCGTGATGAGAGATTCTGTACTCTATGTGACGACTTATTAATTGGAGATGAATTTCATTATTTTTTTATTTGCAAAAATCCAGATCTTATACAATGGCGTCCAAATTTTATCCGGTCATATTTTGCAACTAATGCAATGCAATTCAAATTTCACGGTTTATTGTCACATTGCATTGTTCCTACACTGAATAAATTATAGTATTTAATTGTATAAATTAATAGTTATTTTTATTAAGAAATTGTCAACTGTAATCTGTTTATATGATTAATGTAACCTTTTTGATGACTTAGAGTATTATAAAACATGTGTATGCCATTATGATTCGAATGTGATTTTTTCACCTGTTACCTGTTAATGTGATTGTATTATTTTCATTATGTATTATTATGATTACCAATCAAACTATTGTGTATATGATTCTTTGTATATTGTATCTCCTGTTTCGCAGGATCTGCGACTGAGCTATAACAATAAACTTGGAAACTTGGATAACAGGAAAGGTAAGACATTTGGCACCAACCGGTTTCATCCCACCACTGTTAAGTGCCAAATCGGAAGTCAGACCATACTGACTGTCAGTTCTATGTTTTGTTCTTTTTTTGTTATTTTCGCCTGAATGTATGTAATTGTTTAACTTTCCTATTTATCATTTAATTGCACATTTTATAGACGTAATTTGTCCAGGAAATAACAGAAAAATGTATGTGAAAACAATATTTATTCATGACGCTGCCAAATTATACCTTTGATGTACATTCATCAATAATTTTTTTATCAAAATATATGGACATACTATAAGTGTCAATAATGGAAAATTGCATTTAAACTAATGTACATTGTATAACGATAATCTCAGATTTAAAGCATTGTCTCGAAAGAGTTGTTTTGTGATGGATGATAAGTACTACCGAAAATGTAAATTACGGACAGATCCCATTTCAAAATATAAATTAAAAGGCTGCATACAGTTTATGATATCGTAAAAACAAATGGAACGAATTAAAGTTTTACCTTAATTGCGATGTTAGTGGTTACCGTTCTAGATCATCTTATTTTAAAGTTTCAGCATTGTAATTCTTTACTGATGTTTACTTCAATACTTTGATTCTTTGTCAATTAAGCGGGGACAGGGGGTTATATGAGTACTCGATAACCTTTTCGTAATCATACGCATTCATTTGTAGGTTTTGGATGAATTCTTCATGTGTATGTGTCTATTAGGAGCTGTGTAGTAGCGTAGCCATATACTCTGTATGATTGTGTGCAGCGGTCACTTTTAAATTAGTATAGATTCAGATACAGGTTTGTCTCTCATGGATATTTACCCAATATTTTCTTCCACTTCTATCTAGAATGTATTGGAAGACAATTTTTCAAACGTAGTGAGCCGTGAAAAAACAAATGCATGGATGGATGAATTATTGTTTAACGTCCAGTGGCGACCATTAGGTGCATGTTAGGACGAGAACATGTTGGTATGATATGAATATGATCCCTGCTTTGTACTAGACCGACATGCTGAACCGGATTTTTAACGTGCTACCTCACGTTGCAACTGTCCGCAGGCGGTGAAAAAAATCCAGATAATTAAGTTAAAACGAGATTTATATATAAATAATATTTCATCTTGAAATACAATTCTTTGCTACCAATTTTAATGCACAAGATGTGCATATTTCGTCGATTTACGACTCACCAGTTGTCATAGTCATAGTATATTTTATATATGAGCAATTGTTTGCTTATTATGTAACCAAGACGTGTTGAACTGGACTAAACAATATCTAATTAGACAAGGAATTAAGGGGTCCTATGACGGACATATAATTGTTTATCTGTGCATCTACCTCAGATTTACCTGTACGTAAGGAATGTAACACATAATTGTTTAAGCATTAAAATACCATCGTTTTTTATTAGATTATATGTTATAAACTACAATGAATTTGGATTCATTATATACAGTCAAACCTGTCCATAAAGGGCACCCAAGGGACAAGAAAAAATGCCCTTTATGAGCAGGTGCCCTTTATACAGAGGTTAATGTTACATACTTTGTTCATGAATGGGACTTTTTCACTGTGTCCTTTATAAACAGTGATTTGCTATATAGAGGTGCCCTTTAAAGCAGGTTTGACTGTATGTAACTTAATTTTTGTTTTTAAAAAATTGTATTTATTAAATTAAAAAAATATTAAAGGTTAATATATATAGGTTGATATAATTATTATATTTTATTATTATTTAAAATATAATTAAACCAAACAAAAGCATTGTGATGTTTTTCTATAATTGCCAAGAGTTAGTGAGTTGAGTAGTCCAAGCTATGGAGAATCATTCCTTATGTAAAATATTTGTACATTAAATATATTAACAATCAGCTGAACTTTTTTCTAAAACTTTAACTGTAAATTTATCAATTTATCAATAATGTTTGTTATGTCAATGAATTGTTTTGGATTTATATTTCATTTTTAAAAATGCTACACATCATCAAAAAAATAATTATCTTTGTCAGATTTCTTAATTATTCCTTTTTAGGGTTAGGGTTAGATAAATACACATTTTCCCTTCAGATTATCTCTTAATCCTTTGTTTAATTAGATGTTTTATAGACCAGTAGTCATTCGGGGAATAAAGCCCAAGACAGGATGTCCTTTGTTTTAAAGAAGCCATAAAATATTGTGGCGTAATTCTATTTTACTGACAGTTTTGGTACATAAACTATATATAATGTATTACACTGGCTTCCTTTGTATAGCACTTTTTATTTAAAATTAAATGCAACTATATCAAATACTGCACTCTATTCATATCCGTCATAAAATTTAATTCCTTCGTTTTGTCATTTTCCGTTCGTATCTTACAATCACAACTTTTAGAAATCGCACCATCGGATATAATTAATCGTGTAACGTGCATCGTATGGTTTACGTGTAACGTGAGAATAGTGTGCGTGTATCGTGCGAATCGGGTGAGTGTAACGTGCGAATCGTGTGCGTGTAACGTGTGAATCGTGTGAGTGTGGTTTGGTGCATTACACGTTCAACCATGTGTACGATTTGCTTTCTGTGTTACTGCTGTCACAATCAATTTTGCAGTTAAACTATCACTGCTTTGGTATTTGATTATATGTTAACATTGCCATAATATGCAACTGTCTTCCTCTGCTGATGGATTCAAGTCCAATGGGATGAAACGCATAGTCACCAGAGGCAATTTTGATTCTGAATGGTCAAATTTTCAAATATCTTCAATGCCAAATATATTGACTGGGGGTCACTCTAAAAAACATCCTCTGGTGTTCATCATGGGGCATACATTGCAACCTACGGGAAATCACAATATATTATTTCCTCTGAAATTACAAGGCTAGTAAAACCTTCACAGGAATAATGGAAAGTCTTTTATAAAAAAAAAAGTTGACATTTCAGTTGGATCGGATGAAAAATGTTCCCACAAGAAATTATTGATTCTGATTGGTCATTTAAAAAAAAAAGTTTTTTCTCTAAAACCTTAAGGCCAAATATTTTCAAACTTTATATTATTTTTGATATTTTGTGTTCATTGGATGACATACATGGTGTCTACAGTGGCACACGATGTATTCATGGAGGCCAGCGGGAAATCCAGATTTAATCATCTCGTCTGAAACTACGAGCCCTGTATTAAGTAATAACCAAACTTTGCAGCAATAATGTATGATTTGTACAATTCATAAAATATGTTTCATTCAGACTGGATGGAAAACATGTCCGCCACAGGAAGTTCTTGATTCTAATCTCCTCTAAAACTACAATGCCAAATCCTATCAAATTCCATAGGATTCTCCATTTTGTGTTGATCGGTAGCAAGTGTAACAGTTGGCACATAAGAATGTATTAAAGTCTATTGGAAATCACAAATATCATCTTTCTGAAGACTAGTATTAAAATGAAGACTAGTATTAAAAATAGTTGGCAGAATAATGGATTGGAGGTCTTTATAAAAATTAATTTCGTTCGGGTAGAATGACAAATATTGCCGCTACAGCCAATTCTTTATTTTGGTTGGTTAATTTCTCATATTTCTGCTCTCTAAAACTAAAATGCAGATGGGATAATCCCCCTACGAAGATTCCTCATTTCCTGTTGATGGAGTGAAATACATGGTGGCTGTGTTGGCACTTTACAAGTAGGTTTACAATGAAGTCTACGGGAAATCACCTTGATATACAAAAACATCAAATATGCAGCAAGTTACCTGCTTCACTATACAGGTAAGCAATTCAGAATGCGTAATTTTTCGAAGTGGGTTTTTTTCATTTATTTCATTTATCGTAGAACTCTACAAAAATATATGTACCGACCATTTATTTAAGAAAAGGTTTCTTAATTGAAAAACTTCTGTCTAAGCCATATGTACATGTCTTATTGATGTGTATAAAATTTTATTGGTAACATTTAAATGATTAAATTGTACATGAGTGTGGTCTGAATAAACAACTACATGAACAAACTACCTTAGGTGCTAAGTTGAAAATTATTGAACATCTCAAATTGTAATAACAGTTGTTTCGGAGTGTAGTGTTGATTTGAAAATTGACAATATCCGTCTCAGAATTGGTATTATTCCACCTGCTGTCAATTTCATATTTTTACATCAAAATCTTACACAGGTCAATGTATGAACACTAGAAAAAAGGTGTAGCATTTTATTTATATAGAAGACGATATGACCAGGAAGAACTTCATTACGGACTGACAGAAATGTAATCATTTGATGTTTTACGAAATTGTTTGGCTAAGAGAGTTAATTGAGAATTGTTTATACTGAGAACACTGACCGTAAGCATGGTATTTAACTAGCTAAAAATTTTGATCTGATAAATCGATTACAGTGGAATCATGCTTTGGCAATCAATATACGTATACTATTAATATTTTCTACTCTGGTTTATTTAATTAATTGCACAAATAAAACATCTCTGTCACTTTTCCTGGTCTCATGCGACAGCAAAACATTTTTATATAAAAACGTTTTCCGATTTCCAATTGAAAGAGAACATGCATGGCGGCTACAGTGGCACATGAGAATGTTTTAAAGCCTATTGGAAATCACAATTTCATATTATCTCTCTGAAGACCAGTATTAAAAAGGTTGACTGGAATAATGGATTGAAGGTCTTTATAAAAATTCATTTCGTCCGGATCGAAAGAAAAATATTTACACTACAGGTAATTCTTAATTCTGGTTGGGGTTGGTAAATTCTCAGATATCTTCTCTCTAAAACTAAAATGCCAAATTGGATACCCACTACGAAGATTCCTCATTTCACGTTGATGGAGTGACATACATATGTACATTGTGTTTCTGGTGGCACATACATGTAGGTTTACAAAGAAGTCTACAGAAAATCACCTTGATGTACAAACAGTAAGTTACCTGCTTCACTATCCAGGTGAGAGATTCAGATTGCGTTTTTTCCCCATTTAGTTCATTTATCTAAGAACTCTATAAAATGTATGTACCGACCATTTATTTAAGAGCACGTTTCTGACATGAAAAAGTCTGTACATATATTATTGATGTGTATAAAATTGTATTGGCAAAATTTAAATCATTATATTGTACGTGCCTATTGTCGTATTAATCAACTACATGTACAAACTACCTTAGGTGCTAATTTGAAAGTTATTGAACGTCTCAGTTTGTAATAAAGTAGTCTCAGAGTGTTGTGTGGATTTGAAAATTGACAATATCGGTCTCAGAGTTGGTATTATTCCACCTGCTGTCAATTTCATATCTTTACATCAAAATCTTACATAGGTCAATGTACATGTATGTACGCTAGAAAGAAAGTGTAGCATCTTATTTATATAGAAGACGATATGTCAGGAAGAATTTCATTGCTGACTTACAAATTTATTTGTTTACTTTTTCAAATTATAAATGAAAAGTTCGATTTTAAATAATAAAACATGTTACAATACACTTGAATTTTTTTTTTCAAAGTGCGTTAATGTTCGGAAAAACTTAACGCGAGTTGGAAAAAAGTGTACCAACTCACCCCAATTTGAACAAAAAAGCTTTTTTATTTTTAAGTGCGTTAAACAGAAGCATCTTGACGCTCTTTCAAATAATTATCCGAATACTTTCTTATGACTGTTTTGGAGAATTGTTGTTCTCTCAGTTCGTCTGCTTTCTTCAGACCTAAAGCTTTCCGTCATTTAGTAGATTAAGGGAGATATGTTTTCCAGCATGAATTTTGGAGGGTATTTTTGTTATCACAAAATTAAAACAGCCAACCAAAAAAATCTTGCAAGAGTTAAAGTCATATGAATGATACTTGTATTATCCAGGAACAAAACCAAAATAATGAATTGGATACTATAAAAAATTTAAACCCTAAACTGAGAACGATATATACAACAATTTAATAACAGGTTAATTTGCATCAATTGGAATTGTAACATACATTGATGTATATTGTTGTACATGTGTATTTCTGATTACGTATCTTCATAGGCATCAACATGTCGTTTTATACTTGTTGCTAGGAACGTTCGACCTAATAGTTCTAGTAAAAATTCAAATCGCGTTAAGGTTGACCGAAATGTGACGCACTTTGAAATACATGTAACTTCCCGCATGAAAATGTAATGTAGTAATATAAAAGTTACCATAGCGGTGACAAACTTGTCAAATCTGCCGATTGTGACCAGTCATTACATCTTATACAGCAGCAAAACCGGTAAAATGTATTGCCATGACGTCGTCTCTGCAATAACACAAAAAGAAACAGAGCAGTATCATTTCATGAAATAGGAAAGGGTGGGAGGGGTGTCACTGATAACATGAATTGGGTGGAGTGAGAATGAAAAAAATGCAATGCATTCATTTAAGTAGTCGGAAAAACAAAAATTTCCCAGACAGCATATTCACGTTGGGCCAACGTTTGGAATTGGTTGTACCGTTGGCGTTGGTATGCTTACGTTGGCCCAACATTGGCTATCCTTTGGGGTTGTTATGCTTAGGTTGACCATCCTTTAGCGTTGGTATGCTTACGTTGGCCCAACGTTGGCCATCCGTTGGGGTTGTTATGCTTAGGTTGGCCCAACGTTGGCCATCCGTTTGGTTGGTATGCTAACGTTGACGGCCCAACTGTAAAAGAATATAGTATATTTCAACACTGTACCTACGTTGGGCCATCGATATGTGTTTTCATGATTTTTTTTTAAAACTTTGTGTAAACTTTTAAAGTCCTGTGTGATTACTTAGCCTATTTACATGTATAATAATTGACTGAATAGAACCGGGTCAATACAAAAACAGAGGACAAATATACCAAAGGAAAAAAATCATTATTGGCCTTACAGGGTAAATTTTGAATGTATATACATTCATGCATATGATAAACAAAGTTGAACATTAGCCAGTGCCTAAATATAATATCCAGTTTGATTTTTATTAATTGATAACTCTCTTAGTCTTATTAAAAAAACAGCATTGTCGATTGGACAAGAATTGTAAAAAATTTAAAAAAAATCTTTAAACATTAGATTATAAATTTATTGATATGAAGTATTATACATTGTATTTAAGAAAAATACGCTTAAAATAATTAAAGAAAGAACAACTTTTAAAAACGCGGACTGATAAGCGTCATGATTTCCAGCTTTTATAGTTTTGTTCAGTGTTTGGTACGTAATTCGAAACATTTATAAAATGACTGTTTTAGAATAATTAACCTACAAATGCAAGTTTTCTGAAGCAAGATCATCGACCATGCATGTAATTTATTGTAAACAAACAATTTATGTCAGTCATGTCAGTTGTTGATTACTGATCGTGTTACGGCCAGAAATCACCGTTGAATTGTAGCCAACAAAAGACACAAATCAATAATAAAATTTAACAAGATTTATTATATACAAGTTTATAAAAAAATATTATACAATTGAAATGTTAACATAACTGTTAAAATATAAGTCTGATCCGTTTGTCTTTTCTTTATCCGGAATTCTTCTCGTCACTGTTGCGGGAATCCAAACAGAATACTATGTCCAATAAGTCACACTCTAGTATGATGTGTGTAACGTAAATAAAAGTGTGTCAATCCAACATCTGAGAACACAAGAATGTCAGTGCCTGATCTGAACCGTTCTGCCAGTCTAACTTTAGTGCCCGCATATATATACAGTTGTCACGGAAATGTCTAGAAGACTGTAGACGGTAAAGTCGTAGAAACTGTAGAACAGAAACTTCCAGAATACAGTAGAAGTTCGAATCATACATCGCATATTATGATCACTCCAGAATTATTACGTAAGTCAAATAGAAAGTTCTAATCATTCCATCAGTATCTATTATTGTTCCAGTGATTTCTAAACTGCCCTGTTATAACATTATTTGGTAAACAACTATACGTATTATGTAAGTATATTATACATGTCTCAATACTGACATTAAAGTTGATTGACTGATTTCATTTTCTAACAATACATTGTAATAATTAATACACATGGATCACAGGTAATCGTTGACAGGACACCACGTGGTATCCCTATGACCGGCCCCCTATGAAAAAAAATTTTTTTGGCGATTTTTTGGATATTTTCTCTTGGAATTCACATGGATATTACTATAAAGCCGTATTTTCTATCCACAGCGGATTTCTTTTATGTATAAAGCGAGAAGGTAGGTCACTCCAGTTTCTTTACATCGAAGTACGTAATTTGACAATTTCCAATAATTTATAATAAAAAAGGTCCTACCATTTGTTGCATGCACTTCTTTCGACTCCCAATAGATTTTTCTAAATGAATATGTGCATAAGTAGTCATATTGAATTGTTTACAGTCCTATTACAAACCATTTCTCACTCGCAATTTACGACTTTTCGTTTACAATTGGCCTAGCATACCAAGCATACCAAATACATGAGAATATTCCATCAGACTATTTTTCTTTAGAGAAATCAATGTTGGAAACAAGTATAACAACCGATATTTAAATATTTTGAGAAATGTGCAGAAATGCCCTGAATCCTAGTAGAATTTGTGATGTGGACATGAAAGATGCAGCAGATAAACATTTTTACAGACGGTTATGAGCGTGAAGTTTTAAATTGAGTGTCACCTGCATGCTACAATTTGATGAGACTTGGTGTGAAAACAACTTGATATTAACTTAATAACTACAATGTTCTGTAGATTAAAATGTGCATTTAAGTGATTCGACAGCGGGATAATATATATACAATATTGAAAATGATTTCATACATGTAAATAATACCAATTTTCATGTAAATTAATTTTAATGGAGATCGTAAAACAAATGTTTTTATTCTCAGAAGGAGAATCAAAGGTGTTCAGCATGCATCATGGTCTGAAGAAAATGAATCCGAAATCAAAATATATATGTGAAAGTGGACATGTGACAGTTACTCTGTATTCCCATCATTGTGAGTCATCTCCTATGTATCAACAAATCTTATGGACTATTTGATAGCCTGGTATAGAATAATTTCATTTGGATGAATGGTGATTACAATTATCTAATCTGTAGCATTTAGAAAATAAATAAAGCAAAATTGAGAGCCAACATGTTTAAGTACCCATATCAGTTTCAGAATTTTTTTCTATTTTGGACAGGTTTATTTTGGATATTTTGTTGTACAGGGCTAATAGGAGTTCATCAGTGGATATGTAGTTTGAAAATATGATAAGGGTGCAAAATATTTTACATATATACATGAACTTAGGAATATCTGTATCACAAATTAAATTTTTATATTGTATATTTATCCAACTTTTCGACATCACGTATTGGATATTACATGTATAGGCATACAAGTCCACATAATGTTGGGCTGATATCAGAAATAATTAATTTTGGCTCAGCGTTAAATAAATTTAATACCTAACATTTATTACATTGGTCCAACGTTGGCCCATCGTTATAACAACAATATATGTGGTTGGCCAGATGGACCATTGTCACTGAACTGATGTTTAAGTTGGGCCATTTTCATTTATATATTAGTTGACATCGGGCCAACGTTGGCCCAGTGAAAGTATAGATAAGCACTACATTGGCCTAACGTTATGCCAACATGCTGGTACAACGCAGGCCCAATGTAAGTATACGACTGGGCCAACGTTGGCTCAATGTAAGTATAGATAAAGCACAACATTGGCCCAACGTTATGACAACATGTTGGTTCAACGTTGGCCAACTTTGCACTTAGAACGTTGGGCCAACATTGTTTGCCATCATTGAGCAACGCAGACGATTTGTTGGGCCAACAATGGCCCAACGTTGCCTTGCTGACTGGGTTCATAAAGAAAAAATAAGAATGTATAAATTTAATAAATGAATTTAATCTTAAGATACATTAATTCTATTGTTATCCGAAGTTGAAGGTGTAAAATATTTTCAGCTACAATACCAAATGACAAAATGTTTTATCTATACGACTGGGCCAACGTTGGCTCAATGTAAGTATAGATAAAGCACAACATTGGCCCAACGTTATGACAACATGTTGGTTCAACGTTGGCCAACTTTGCACTTAGAACGTTGGGCCAACATTGTTTCCCATCATTGAGCAACGCAGACGATTTGTTGGGCCAACAATGGCCCAACGTTGCCTTGCTGACTGGGTTCATAAAGAAAAAATAAGAATGTATACATTTAATAAATGAATTTAATCTTAAGATAAATTAATTCTATTGTTATCCGAAGTTGAAGGTGTAAAATATTTTCAGCTACAATACCAAATGACAAAATGTTTTATCTATAAAATCATGCTTATGGTAAAACTCTGCTAGAATTCAGTTGTATTTGCATTTGTAACCATTGATTTACGAAATGGTTTGGCTTGGAGTTAAGTCTATCCCGTTGCTATCAATGTGATGTCCTTATCGAGTTAATTGAGAAAAAAAAATTATGAGAACACTGACGTAAGCATGGTATTTATCTAGCTACAAATTTGGATCCGATAAATCGATAACAGTGGCATCATGCGGTGGCAATCAATATACGTATACTAGTATTATTTTTTACTCGGGTTTATTTAATAAATTTCACAAATAAAACATTTCTGTTTTGACAGGTTTTATGCGTTTATTGAATGATGCGAAATACCGTGGTTTACAATTGGAAGAAGACGGTCATGATGGTTATTTCACAAGTTAAAAAAATGCAATTTTTTTTCTCAAGGAAATGACGAAACAATAGATGTATCCAACGTCGTTACTAAATAAAACTTGACGTATAATCACATAAAAACATATTTCCTCATTTTTTTTTAAATCATCATTTTGATAATGTAATAAGCAGAATATCTAATAGTCATAGATCTACATTTCGTGACCGAACAACATTAAACATTCACTCAAGCGCTACGCGCAATAGTAATTGTTGTTTTGTCATTAGATGTAGATTTATGGTATTAGAATTTGAAGGTTACTTATACTATAAATATATTTACGTATTTGCCACTTTATCTATCAATTACTGGCTATCTAAATAATATACACAGGATGTCAGGAGCTACATGTAATATAAAGGTGCAAGTTTGGCTGTTCGACATTTCGGATCATTCACGCTTAACCAATTAACAAAAGCTTTTTCTTAAGCAAACAGGTCAAAATTAACAAATTCTGAGCAGGAATACATTTATTGTCTTACATAATTAAATAAATTCTTTGATACTAATTATGATGCACAAGATGTGCACATTTCGTAGATTTACGACTCATCACTTGTGCTCAAGGCCTAAAAAATTGAAAACCAAAACAATAATCCAAATTGTTGAAGAGGAAGTTCGTCAATTCCCAAATTACCAAAAGGGTTAAGCCAAACCATCTAAGGATAGAGCTATACACGAGGGAAAAATTCTCCGTAGTTTTTGCAGATTTTACATTTTTGTAACAGTAAATTTAAATTATTAATTTCGGGCTAGTATCGAAAACTAGCAACTGAGCTAGGGATGTCCTCGGGGAATTTAAGTCCACCGGCAGCGGCATCGACTCCGTGGTTAAAAATAAATTCTTTGATACCAATTTTGATGCACAAGATGTGAACATTTCGTCGATTTACTACTCAAGGCTTAAAAAGTTAAAAACCAAAACAATAATCCAAAAGATTAAACTATATTTTATTTGGTGTGTTCCTGTTCTGCCCACTTTTCAAAAATATAGCTAGAAAATGTAGTGGACAGAACGAAATGGTAGTATAAACACTCTAATTAGATCTAATTAAAGAACAATAGATTTGAAGTTATAGTCTTGTCCAATTTTATTTTTGTTTTTTGAAATTAACAAAGAAATATCTAAGTATGAATTTAAAATATCCACTTATATTTCTTTAGTCTTTCCTGTTAGAGGAACAATTCATGGAAGAAATAAAAAAGATAGAATACAGAATTTTTTTTATTATATTAAAACATATTATAATAGCACAATAAATTCATAACAATAGTTACAAGACTAAACAAGCATATTTCATAATTCAACAAAGACTACTCCAGATGAAAAAAAATGGAAAGCTGTATCGGCGTACTGCAGAATGTCGATCCTGTCTGCAGCTATAGTCGTTGTTTCCACTGTGTCAGTCTGCCGTCGATGTTTGTATTTCTTTACCTTCGGTCTGGTAGTTTGTCCTGCGTTAAGCTGTAATTGTATTTGATTCCTGTATCTCCTTGAAAACTATTGATGATGGAGATGTTTGGGTGTGCGGCGTGTACTCTTCTCTTTAGTTTGTTGTGCCATCCCTCTAAGTAGTTTGTTGTGCGTGGGCCGGCTGTGTTGAAGTGGTTCCATAGCGGTTGGTCTCCCTCTACCCATTATGTAGTTCCGTAGTCGTTGAGGTGTGTTGTCCCGGGTGGTGTCTCGAAGTCTTCCAAGTATGTTAGTGCGTTAAACCAGACGTCGTCGATTTTGTCAGTGAGTACGAAAATCAAAATACTAAGTACATGTAATGTGATAAAATGATAATTAAGCAGAAAATTAATTCAAATTCAATTTAAAGAGAAAATTCTTACATAATATTATTTAATTTTGTATGATTTTTTAAACATTTAATTTTGTATGATTTTTTAAACATTAAAATAAAAAAAAAAACATCAAAAGTTTGCATCTTGATTTCTTAGAATTGCATATATTATATTTGAAATTTAACAGAGTAAATAAATTGATTCATAAAATTTACTTGTCCTCTTATCAAGGTATTTTTTAGGAAATAAACTATAATACTATAATTACTAAAACAACACTCATACAAATTACGTTTACACAGGACATGTGGGCAGAACAGAAATTGAAATTTCAAAAAGTGGGCAGAACAGGAACACACCGTTTATTTTAGGCGGATGACTTATGCGCTAAATTTTTCATATTCGCTAAATTTTTTTTATAAATGTGACCATGTAGATATTTCTACGATTTAAGAATGAAATATATTTATTGTTAAATGTAAGTGTGAAATTAATGTTTTTTTATTTTAAAAAGTTTTGAAAATTGTCGGAATTGTGTTAAGAGAGTTAATATTCACCATCATTTGTATATAGTCATTCGTAAGAACTTGCAGTAATAAGGTTAATGTCTGAAAATTTAAGTGTAGCTGTTATCTTGGCTGGTTTTACCATAGATAGTTAGGGTGTGGCGGCCATCTTAGTTGACATTCAAGGTTATCAAACACAACTCTGAAAGGGGACCATTGCTGTCGTTAGGCTTGTTCCAAGTGGCTAAGTTTAAGGTATGATGAGCTGCAAATTAAATTTTACCATATGGTCCTTTGTTAAACTAAGTTCACCTTTGGTGGACATCTTGATCGACAGACCAGGAGAGCGGGAACCAATTAACGATCATTGCATGTCTGGTCCCAATTGGCCAAGTGGTCTCAGATTTTTAAATGAATTTTCCCATAGAATCCTATGTTAAACTAAGTTCGACTGTGGCAGCCATTTTGGTTGACAGTCCTGGTCGTTGGACAAACTTCTGAAAGAGGATCATCTAAGGACCATTGCTGCCAAGTCTGGTCACAATTGGCCCAGTGGTTTCAGACAAGAATTTTTTAGGAATTTTCCCTAAAGGTCATTAAGTTCAGCTGTGGCGGTCATCTTTGTTGACATTCCGGATCATCGGAAAAATTCTGAGAGAGGACCACCTAAGGACCATTTCTGCCAAATTTATGTCCAATTGGCGTAGTAGTTTCAGACAAGAAGATTTTTTCATGAATTTTTCCATAGTGTCCTATGTTTAACTAAGTTCGACTGTGGCGACCATCTTGGTTGACATTCTGGGTCATCGGACTCTATTCTGACAGAGGCCTATTTACAAATGTAAGGACCATTTCTGCAAGTTTAGTTGCAACTGAAAGATGACCATATAATGACCATTGCTGCCAAGTCTTATTCCAGATGGCTCATTTGTTTCAGACATTTTTAAATGAATTTCACATATGTACATATGTTAACCAAAGTTGGGCTTTAATGGACATAATTCTGAAAGAGGACAATTGGTGCCAAAATCTGGTTACAATTGGCTCAGTGCTTTCAGATAAGAAGATTATTTAATTAATTTTCCCATAGTGTCCTATGTTGAACTAAGTTCAGCTGTGGCGGCCATCTTGGTTGACATTCTGGGTCATCAGATTCAATTCTGACAGATGACTATTAACATATGTTAACCAAAGATCTTTTAAAATAACAATCCAAAAATACTAACATTAGATATAGTAAATTTATACTATGCTGTATTCGACGCATTTCAATGAATTTTCCATAGGGTTAAATGTTAAACTATGTTCTGCTATGGCGGCCATCTTGGTTGACAGTCCGGGCCATCGGACACAATTCTGAAAGAGGACCATCTAATGACTATTGCTGCCAAGTCTTGTTCCAATTGGCTCATTTGTTTCAGACAAGAAGATTTTCACATAGGTACTTATGTTAACCTATGTTAGGCTTTGATGGCCAACTTGGTTGATCGTACGGGCCATCGGACATAATTCTGAAAGCGGACAAATCTGGTTACAATTGGCTCAGTGGTTTCAGACAAGAATATTATTTACTGAATTTTCCCATAGTATCCTATGTTGAACTAAGTTCAGCTGTGGCGGCCATCTTTGTTGACATTCCAGGTCATCGGAAAAGAGGACCACCTATGAATTATTTCTGTCAAGCTTGGTTTCAATTGGCTTAGTGGTTTCAAGCAAGATTTTGTAATGCATTTTACCATGGGGTCCTATATTAAGCTAAGTTCGGCTGTGGCTGCCATCTTGGTTGTTTCAGACACAATTTTTAAAATGAATTTCCTGTAAGGTTCTATGTTAAACTTGTGGCGGCAATCTTGGTTGGTCGTATGGATCATCAAACACAATTCTGGAAGAGGACAAACTAAATACCATTGCTGCCAAGTCTTGTTCCAATTGGCCATGTAGTTACATAGAATATTTTTGAAATTCATTCCACCTTTTTTCTATTTTAGTCACAGCAGCAGGCCGGTTGGAAGTCGAGGATGCCGGACACATTCTAACAAAGTTTGGTCCCAATTGGCCCAGTGTTTCAGAGGAGAAGATCTTTAAAGGAAAAGTTTACGCCTGACGACGGACGCCAAGTGATAGCAATAGCTTGCATGGCCTTTTAGGCCAGT
Organism: Mytilisepta virgata; assembly: GCA_028015205.1. Classification (NCBI taxonomy): domain Eukaryota; kingdom Metazoa; phylum Mollusca; class Bivalvia; order Mytilida; family Mytilidae; genus Mytilisepta; species Mytilisepta virgata. The sequence goes on from CM051521.1 coordinate 78,921,238, forward strand.
TGAGCCAAAACGGGAATCAGACTTCTTTCAGTTGTGCCAGAATAACTACTACTAATGTTGCACAGACAATCGTAAAACCTCTGAAGGAACATAATCATGTTGCAGATAGTAAAAGAGACAAAAATACTTTTGTGTTCTATGAACAGCCAGAAGATACATGTATATCAAGTAGACCTCATATTCCATGTACCACAGTTCATGCAGCAGCCTCTTATTTACTATCTATTTGATAAATGGCTTACGTCAAAGAAAATAGATAACAATTTTGATAAGATCAGACATAACATTCTTGTGTTCTCAGATGTTGGATTGTCACACTTTTATTTACGATACAAACATCATACTAGATTGTGACTGATTGGACATAGTATTCTGTTTGGATTCCCGCAACAGTGACGAGAATTCCGAATAACGAAAAGACAAAGGATCGGACATATATATTTTAAACAGTTAAGTTGACATTTCATTTTGTATAATATTTTTTGTAAACTTGTGTATAATAAATCGTGTTAAATTTTATTATTGATTTGTGTCTTTTGTTGGCTACATTTTAAAGGTGATTTCTGGCCATAACAGAAATTGGGGGCTCGTTTAGGGATAACGTTAATATCTTATCAAATTTTTTCAGTATTTTTATTAGAATTAGCCAACAAAATTCAACAAAGGATCGGACATATATATTTTAAACAGTTAAGTTGACATTTCATTTTGTATATTTTTTTTGTAAACTTATGTATAATAAATCTTGTTAAATTTTATTATTGATTTGTCTTTTGTTGGCTACAATTTAAAGGTGATTTCTGGCCGTAACACACATCCTGCATGGAACACTCGAACACAAAAAGTGACTGGATAGGAAGGAATAATATTAATAATAATAATATAATAATAATACGAAGAAACGGAGTAAAACAATGTGTTCCACTGACACTTCCTGGGGGACATAACAGGATGTTGATGTGAAGGTCCATTCACTGAAACATCGACTGGTGAAAGAGTTTTACTGTGTGATGATACCAATGGCCAGAATCAGAGACTTCTAATTCTTGCAACCGACGATGATCTTTCTTATTCGTGCCCAGGGCATTTTTATCAGTTAATTTCCCTTACAACATAATGTTTTCGTTAATAAAGGATTCTATGACACAGAGAAACCTTTTATTTTCACCGGACAAAGTTATGTTAAAAAAAAATAGCAATCCAAAGATACAGTAGATTTATACTATACTGTATACGACGCATTTCAAGGAGTTACCTCTCATCAGCAGCATTAAAACCGAAACATTTTGAAGACCAAAAACCAAACTTATTTTAAACAAGAAGTACTCATTACCAAAACTACCGAAATAGAAAGCCAATTTTCAGCTAAGGGGATCTACCATCTGCAATACAAGGAATGAACCCGTAATATTTCTATTATTTTTTAATTTTGCTAAATACTGGTAATTTCTGTAACAAATTAATGAATAATCATGTCAGACAAGTCTGACGACTGGGTTGGCGAATACCCTCGGGGACCACCATGCAGAGGCATCGTCCCAGGAGTTTCAAAATAACAATCCAAAGATACTAATATTAGATATAGTAAATTTATACTATGCTGTATACGACCCATTTCAAGGAGTTAAATTATAAAGTAGCTTACAGCAGTCCTGTCAGTTACACGAGTTAGTATTGTGAAAGTCTGTGTAGTATAAATGTACATGTATATGAATGAAGACTCAGTTTTGTGATAAAGTTAAAAAAGTAAGGGAGAAGAGCATACATGTATTATATAATTTATGTTTCACGATGTTTGTGCGATCGCCTGTTTTCTCTGGAATAACTCCTTTCGTTTTCTTTTATCAAAATTAGCTAAAACTATCACATTGTTAGTTTGAGAAAACTATATACTAATTATAAACTATACTATATCGCCAATTCTTTCATAAATGAATATTTAAACCGGAATTGTCGATCTGTAGACCTGTAGACCTCTCAACAATTGTCAGGAATCAAGGACCATATCTATGTAGATAGAATTTAGATTATTAAATTGTTAATTGTATTTACGTCTCTGTAAATGGCTTCCAATATTATTCTATTAATTTCTCTAGAAACATTTAAACCTAATTACTCATTTACAAACTGCACAAATCCACAGGAACTACAACGCCGTATTCCGTACTTGATCCGAAATCAAATTATTTTAAACCTGTTTGATGTAACATTCATTCTTTTGATTATACATTTTATAACATCTAACGTACAGGTCAAGTATCTGAAAATAAAATGTTCAGGTATTCTATTTCCTCAACCTGCCTCAAAAGAGAAATCACGATAAAAATAAAAATACATTTAACTATACGATAAAGTCAAAACCGGTAATTTTCACTATTAATTAGTCACTGCATTATACCTGTAATGCATAAAAAAATCTATGATACCAATTTTGATGCACAAGATGTTCACATTTCGTCGATATACGGTCTCATAAGTTGCGCTAAAGGCCTAAAATGTTGAAAAGGCAAAAACGATAATCCAAAACTTTGAAGAGCAAATTCAGAAAGGCTAAATAGGGTAAAGTAGAAACGCTGACAACCCACCAATTACAGGTCAATCATAAACGCTGACAACCCATTCATTACTGCCCGATCAAGACATTCATAATGAAACTACTTTTCATACGATACATGTACCTGTGGCTTATTTGTTATAACATACGAGAGTATATAAAAATAAAATGGAACTACTGGTAAAGTGTTTCTGTAGGAATAAAGCATAAAGAATGAAATTGATCATAGAGTTCCACGAAGAGAACTTAAGGTAAGGTTTGCGCTCTCCTTGGATTTTTATCATTATAGCAGTGTGATATATTTGTTTGTTCATTGAGGGATCCTCTCTTATTTTGTGGCATTTTTAAGAAAATCGCCCTTCCATTTTTTTTGTAAGAACAGCTCAAAATTTGGATTTTTGTAGTATTGTCACAATGTATTTATTTTACTATTTTCAAGAACAAAATTATCTAAGTATAAAAACTATTAAAGTTTTTAATGAAATTTGTGAAAATCATTATGTTCTAGATATTATTTATCAAATCTGTATGAAAAGTTTAGAAAAAATCACGAAAACACAACATTTTAACATTTCCTTGAAACAATAGAAACGTTCCATGGCAACAAAAAGGTGAAAATGTCCTGTTTCCGGATCCCTAAGAAATCCATATTTTGGATTCATTGCGTAAAAGTTTACAATAAAAAATTAAAATTTTGTAAAAAATATTTTTTATGGTTTAATAAACAAATTCACAATGAAAAAAAAAACATTTCATATTTACATGTGTTCACGTTTAGCTGAAACGTTCAAACCGCATGTTTTTATGTTTTATATATAAAAACGCTATATTGCAGTTACATCCATATTTGTTGTTGAATTATCAGAATGAAACCGTACTCTTCGAGTAATGTGCAAAAGATTTGGAGATGCTGTGTTAGTTGTAATATTGTCACTTCTTCTGGTCTGAGGAGAATATATAATGCTATGTTTTGAAGAACGTCTGTGTTTTCTCCTTTTGCAGATTTTCTTGAGAAGACTTTTATATCTTCGTTTGAAGTTATTGTTCATCCAACAATAAATCAATGGATTAATTGCACTATTGCTGAATGCTAACCAATGGAAACAAAGCCATAGCATATAGACGTACTTCTGGTCGAAAAATGATGGATCGGATTCTCCAATAAGCGTCAAGACATGAATAGGAAGCCAGGCAATAGCATATAATGTAACAACAACAAACAGCATTTTTAGACTCTGAAAAAAAAAATGTATAAGGATTTAAGTAGATATAACAGGTAAATATTGTCGATACCTCAAGTGAGAAACCATCATAAGTACATGTAAGTTTTGTTTCTGTCAGAATCTTAGAGCCAAAAAAGAAATAATAAATGATTAAATTAATGACTAAACATAAGTTGAGAGGAATTTTGTTTTTGGTGTCAAGATACCCATTAAATTTGTATTAAAAAAAGGAAATTACAAGGATTTTCTAATCTCCGATGGCAGGGGGCGCCTAATTGGTGCTAATGAAAAACAGATGTTTACTTCATGTTAGTCAATCTCGACAGAAAAACACTGAATCAATTCAATGACTGTCAAAATTTTAAGATCAACAATAGATTTTAACAATTACTACAAAGTATATAAGTTGAAAACACGTGTGTATCCAAAAAGTGAACTAATGCAGTTCCAACCCCGAACTGAACCAATATGAAACATATGCCAGTTGAAAAATTTGAGCAAAAGAAGAGATATGACATTGCGTAAATAGCGGGATTGTTTCGTCTGCATATTTTCAGCGCATTTCAATTCTCAGTGCTTTTGAGAGTTGTTTGTTTTTATTGAGAGAGATACCAAGTAAAAGACACCTGTTGTGGGTCACGGGAGCTCAACCCTCAAAGCTGCCTCGCGTGTGCCCATGTTACGGAAAGGGGGACCCTCTCGTGGGGAAGTTGTCAGGTCATAATACGGAAAGCCTGACCACGGACCATAGTGGTTAACGTGTTTGGAAAATGCCACGCCCAAGACCCCTACTGTTTTCGAAAAAGTAGGCTAATGACCGCTATAGGAGGTTAAATTATCCGACCCTACCCAACCATTCATGCCTTTACAGTGGCAGTCATAATTAGATCCACTTTGTGTTTTATAAATTAAAGAACTGGTTCTCTTCGTGAAGAAACATGTAATATACAAGACTGTTCTTCATTCCTTTGGCATTTCTACAAAGGGTGAAGAAATGGACCTTCCTGCTCTATATTGTATTCCTAAGCTACACAAAAATCCGTTTAAACAAAGGTACATTGCTCGTCAGCTAATTGCTCCACGAAACCTCTTTCAAAGATTTCAACATTCGTATTTAAGAGTGCCTTCAGAATAACTGTGAAACATCATATTCCACCAGTGGCGTCAATCATATTTGGATTCTTAAACAAATTACTATAGTATCTAAAATCAAAATCTTTGGCTACATGCAACAGCATAAAAACATTCGACTTCTCTAAACTCTACACTACCATACCACATTCTCAATTAAAATATGCGTGAGTTACAATGACTTTCAACAAAGAGGATTACTGCTGTCACAAAAGCTTCTTAACCAGGGTTTTTATCAGGGGTAAGTTGATGTCAACACTTAAAAAATTTTACCGTTGTCATCACGAATTGATTGACCGTTACAGTGTTTCAATATCTAACATGATGTTGGATCTGTTCACACTTTCGTAACATTTCATGTACCTCCACCGATTTGCGACTGCCACCGGTTTGATTTTGTTGAATTTCTTGACGGGTGCCGCATACGGAGCAGTAACTGATTATCCTTCCGGACCACCCGAGTTCACCACGTGGTGTTTATTGGTTTTTAGTTTTCAGTGTTTATTTTTTATGCTTGTGGTTGTTCATTTGTCTTCCTGGGTTGTCTGTCTAATGGATTGCGTTTTTCTGGTTGATCCATAGGTATATGTGTCCTCTTTGGAACTGGACGTTAAGCAAATAAAAAAGCAACTACCAATAAGCAATAAAAAAATCTACAACTTTGTATTTTGTTTTATTGTAAAATATTTTAATTATAGTATTCTGTCCGTTACTGCTACATAACGAGATTTACGTGACGGCCATGACGTAGAAATTTTTCTAGTGGCATATTACTGTAAAACACTCTAAAGTTCACCTCTCTACCTTCAGTTTCCTTGATAACTGAAATTAACGAATTTGTATATGCGAATACATTAGATTGTTTTGAATATTTGTTGAATGTTCGAATATCATTCTATACTATTAACAAGGCATACTTGGGATACTTCGTCAAAATCCGCACCTTTTGAATATCAAATTGAGTATAGTAATATTTATAATCTACGTATAAACATTACACATTGCTAATAAAATGAAAATATATTGCAGAATGAATTAAAAACATCTTACCTTTTTCTTCGACAAAATAATCTTCCTATCTCTAGCCCTGTCAGGTTCTCCTGGTATTTTTTTCATCCATATAATGTAGCCAATGTGGACATATGTACCGATCATAATTACTAAAGGCAAAAAGTATTGTAAAAGCAGTATAGTAATACTATATGTGTACTGTAGTTCTCGATGATACCATTGTTCAATGCACAATCCCTGCGAGCCTGGCATAAGTGGCAAGTATTTAACCTTGGCATGTATCGCAGAAGGCAATGCAATTAATGCAGCTGCAATCCAGAGAAGAACAACTGAAGTCTTTGCCGTTTTTTTACCGATTCGTTTTCTAAGTGGTCTCGAGATGATAAAATGTCGGTCACAAGTGACGGCTACCATAACAAAAGCTCTTTGCAGGACTACAGTAAGTTGCATATATTGTATAATTGGACACATAAACGGACCAAACACCCAGTACTGCAAAATTATGTTACTCAGAATTGTTGTTGGAACACATAAAATGGTCATTAAAATATCACTTACAGACAAACTTGTCAGAAAAAAATTAGTTACTGTCCGAAGCATCTTCACAGTACAAACTGTGTAACATACAAATATGTTTCCTCCAACTGCAACAAGGGTGGCTATAACGTACATCGAAACTATCAGAACAATGAAAACTGGATTAATTTCATAATTATCCAATCCAATCCCCATTTGCAAGTTAGGAATCTCAATTGCAAATTGTGCTGGGGTTCCAATAGAGTAATTCGAAGTAATATTAAATTTTAAAGAAATGTTTTCGTTCTCAAAAGTCATGTTTGCCATTTTCCTCTTGGTGACTTTCGATTCTAATATTGTCTTTGTGATAAATGATTAAATATTTCAGCTTCTGGTTGATTTATTGTTAAAAAACGCAAAAGAAAAGGTGTGAACTCAGTCATATATGCCATTTAACATATTTCACACGTAAAATTTATTAAAAACAAAAGGCAACAAGGGCAGCATTTTTACTTTTGAACATGCATTCAGTCTCAAATTCATGAAATTATTAAAATCTTGATGAGAGTATTAAGCTTAGAAGGTAAATTAAAAAGTAACAAACTTAAATTAGACTTTCCATTGCCGTCGATTCAAATATCATCACAGACATTTACACGCAATTCTTTCCTTTTATAGATACTTTCGCTGGTTTGCATTGAGAACCTGCGGTTTCTCGATGTTCTTGAACGTAAAGCCTTCATGGTAAATTGATTTAACTTCGATTTATAAGATAAATGTCAGTTTTGTCAATGCACTTAACTTCTAATTTGTCCAGAATCCCTACGACCATGTTTATATATTCATGATAAAGAAAGAAAGTATATGGTCCGTCATGTCATTTTCTCCTGGAGAACTGGGATTCTGTCACTTCATGTAACTTGATATTACTTGGTTAATAACAATCCAAATAAGACTCGTCTTAAGCCAAAGGCTAGAAATGCAAGTATATGTAAATAATATTTCAAATCTTTAATACGTATCATTCTGGATAATTTTAAGTAGCAACTCGTCATCCGGTTCATACATGCATGTCTTTTAATTGGAAATCATGAGAGTTAACCAAACAATTATTTGATAAGCTGTCGATGTACTTAAAAGTATAAATCAATAAAAAGAATTACACAGAAATGTATGAGAACAGTGATTTTATAGGGTAAGATAGTAGATATGTCTTATAGCACACATAAAATGGTAATTGATAACGACAAACATCTTATACTCAGAACATTATCGTTTAATCATATCATATAAACATGGGCAACAGACTAATAAAGCAACAACGGGAAGTCCGACAGCAAAAAGTATAAGCTAATTATTTGTAATAAAGATCGACAGGAATATTTAACAAGCCGAAGAGGAACTATATGAAAGTCTAAAGATCTATGAACAAATTTAAATTAAGAGGATACCTTATAAAATGAAATCAAATATCCACCAAACGAGAAATGAGAAGTAGTATATGAATATAAAGCACCAAAAAATGGACTTTCTCAAAGGCGACATTTTTTGCCCTATGTCTTTAATTCCAACACAATTATGAAACTCGACAAATGAGATTATGGACCTTTTCAACTATCAACCTCACCTTTCAAACGAGTTGTCTGGGGTGAGGGAAAGTTTTATAAATGCTACGGTACTTTGCTGAACAAGGTTTATGAACTATATTTAAATGGATAGTAATCATTGTAATGAGCTGCAGGAAGCAGAGACTGCTTTCTCTTCCGGAGCACCTGAGTCTACCTCGTTGTTTTGGCGGGGTTCATATGTTTTTAGTTTTTAATTGTAGTGCTTGTATTGTTTTGGACTTGTCTTCTTAGTTCTCCGGAGTTTGTCAGTTGTTACGATTTTTCATTCCATCGGATATCCCTTTGGTATTTCTTCACTTTACCTATTATAAAGCTATTTTCTTTCACTGAGGTTTCTGTAAAATATGTCTATCAAATCAAGGTTAATTATCAATTGAGAATAATACAGTGTATTTGCATTCTCGTACGCAATGCACATGTGCCAAAAGTGCGATGTTTGAAACATCTATCAAGGGATAATATATTATCATTACATGTAATATATTTAGGCTCATGCTACTGTAAGAGTGGGTCCTTTCGGGCAATATACTTTTTCCTTTTGGAAAAAAAACACTAGGGTAAAAATTCCACGACTGTTTTACACTAGAATTTTATTTCGAACGGAATAAACGAAAGCAGTAAAAGGAAGAATATCCTAGGTTAATCATGTCCGGGAACTTCTGCACACCAAAACAAAAGTACGCTTACACTTGCGCTGTTTTTTTTTTCTTCTTCAGTAATTGAAATAAATTCCTCAATTAGCCTTTCGAAGCACTAATTCATCGGTGTAGTTGTTGGGGGGCATTACGTTTCCGTAAATTTTTAAAATTTCAAATATTACGTTTCCGTAAATCAAAAGTTTACGGTGCCCTAAATTTTCTTTTATTTTCTTATATTACCTTTCCGAAAATTTACCTGGACGTTACCTGTAATTCTTTATTTTTTGTTTAAATGTGTTCACTAAGTGCTTACGGCATAAATAAGATATCAAATCGGACATTTTAGTATGATTTGGTATACACGAAAACAAACAGAGAAAATAGGTGTATAATTTATGATAGATACATACATACAGATTGAATAATGTCTTGAAGAATGGAGATACAGTTTACAGGTATTTAAAGTATTTTCTCATCCGCCACAGGTTAGATTCGAACTCACAACCCTAGTTACTATTGAATTGAAACTGTTCAACTTTTTCTATTTTAGATATGTAGTTCCGTAAAAACCTGCAATGCCTCAGTAATAATAGATCCTGAATGACTTGCTGTCGTCAAAACAAAGAATGACCACACGCATGGGAAGGATAAACACAATGCTGAAAGACGCCAACTTAGAGTCAGTGTCCGTCACAACTCCAGTGATATATTTCAACGTCCGTCAAAAGTCATTCGAGGTGAGCTTCAAAAAATGGATGAAAATTTATTGAATTGTCGGGAAATGTAGCAATGTCCATGCACTGAGAAAGGAGGAAACGGTTTCCGAAATTACCAAAAAGTTCATAGGGCTTTGAAAGTATTAAATTTGCAGACCAATAAAACTGAACCCTTCACTTTAGTTAATGAGTCAGGAATTGTGATATTTTCATGTAATATACCAACTTGAAATGCCTTTGTAACGAAATGTGTGATATTGTCATTGATGGAGCTTTTAAATATTGTCCAAAATTTTTCTTTCAACTTTACTCAATTCGTGACAATTCTGTAATATAAAACCCATGCATTTCATGTTTATTTTTCACGTTTTTATTTGGATATTTTCATTTTTTGTTGTTAGTCGAAATGCGACGTTTTATCTTTGAACGACATTTTCTTGGTGCAAATTTTGCTCACTTTTCAGGCGGAAAGCATAACACAATATTTCATTTACCAATCAGCTTATACGTCAAAATAATGTTTCATGTGAAAGATTAAAGGTCAATACATATCTACCTACAAGTAGCCGGATTACCAAGGAAATGTCAAATTTTGTTACATTTTCACGACCATACAACACTGTCACTTCAGAAGATTTGATGAGATCCGAGAATGCAAATTCCGAATGAGAGTCAATGTAAATTACGGATTTTGGTTGATGAAACTAAATTGAAACTGCAAGCTTTATTTGGCTTTCGATTTCTAAAGTTTTCGGCGAGCGAGTTGCTCTCTCCTGATATTTTTTCTCCCGAATTTTGGTAACTACTTTTATTTCGCTAACTGATTATTTTTTTACCTGGTGTAAGGATACTAAATTCATATTCGAATTCATTTTTTTTTATTTTTAGAAATTGGTGAACCTCTCAATGTAGTTATCTAAATGTTATCCTTGTTCTGAATATTTCTCGCTACATTCTCGGGAATTTTATCAGGATCAACGCCAGCACAAGAAATGTGAGACACTTCTCTGTTTTCGCATTTAGGACCTGACATGCATGCGATTGTTTGTTCATCGGAATCTTCGCCACAACAAAACACTGGAGGTCAACTTCTATCGTCAAAGTTTATTTTTCTTGTACACATTTTGTGTCATAAATGCTGGACAATTAACGTGCAACCCCCTTTAAAATATTCCTTTCGAGCTTCAATACATGCTTCCGCGAAGTTTTTCCGCGCGTCGGCAGGTCTTTCTTCGTCAATGTTCAGCAATTTCTTTGTTAGCAGACACGTGTATCCCTCCGTTACAACGCAACATAAATTCTCACGCATGATTAAAATTGTCTGAAACATCAGATTTCACTTTCTGTAGTTGAAAAAAATCTTTAAATGGCTCAGTGTTCCTTTATCACTCATGCTTGATCCTTTAAAGAATGTATCAAAGAAGTCTTGCAAAAGAAGAATTTCTTTGTGAAATTCCTGGACGGCTAGCTCCTAGTCTTCAAGGCGTCCCCAAGGGTTCAATCCATTCGATCTCGCTCTATGGGCATCGTTGCCCATTTCACAGTTGAGACCGCCTCTATAAACAAGACTTGTGTATGGTTTGGAATGTATTGATGGTATGTAACTTTGTAAGGATTCGTATATGGTTATGGCACCCTGTGTAATTGATGGATCCTCATCAAACACTCCAAGATTGATCAATATCGGCACGATGTGCAAAGCACTTGTATCCCTTTTTGTCACCCCTTTTCTCGAACGGTTTATCATAATTTGCACAATTCGACAGATCGCATTCCTTTTTGTTGACTCAGCAAAATATTACGACTTGAGTACAAGCACTATTATTGTTATAAATCTACTTTTCCTGCAATAAAAAAGCGGTAAACGAGGACAATAGAAGTAACGAACTGGATAGAAAGGAGGTGGAACGAAAATTCAATTCTTTGAAAACAATCTTTAATATACAGTTTGATGCTAAAAAAGAGCAAATTTAAGTGGCAACATCTATGCTGAATGGCAGAAATTCAGTGTCATTCCTACCAAAGGGCTTTAGCAAAACTCTTTTTCTTGTTATACCAACTATCTTGAGGATTGAAGAAGGTTCTAAATCGCAAATAAATGGTACACCATGTACCAAATCTTTCAAAATTTGCTGAAAAATTTAAAATCCACTTCGGCTAAAACAAGTTTTACAAACCTTTATTGGGGTACCTGAAGATGTAGAGTTACTCTGTCTTTTGTAGCCAATGTAAGATTTGGGTTGAGTGTTGCAATAATTTTGATATCCGACAGAATCGCTCAAATTAGCCCGGCACGATGTGCAAAGCAATTGTATCCCTTTATGTCACCCTTTTTCTCGAACGGTTTATCACAATTTGCACAATTCGACAGATCGTATTCCTTTTTGTTGACTAAGCAAAATATTACGACTTGAGTACAGGCACTATTATTGTTATAAATCTACTTCTCGTGCATATAAAAAGCGGTAAACGAGCAAAGTAGAAGTAACGAAATAGATAGAAAGGAGGTGGAACGAAAGTTCAATTCTTTGAAAACAATCTTTAATATACAGTTTGATGCTAAAAAAGAGCAACTTCAAGTGGCAACATCTATGCGGAATTTGCAGAAACTCTTTGTCTAGTTATACCAACTATCTTGAGGATTGAAGAAGGTTCTATTCCTTTGATTATTTGACCACTGACATTACTCATTGACCTGCACATATGTGCTCTGCAGATCTGGAATATTGCTTGTACAAAAATTGCTACAGAAATGGATAAGGAATTGTGGAATGGTATTTTTATAGATTTCCTGATTGATCAAATTCTTTGATACCAATTATGATGCACAAGATCTGCACATGTCGTCGAATTACGACCCATCAGATTTATTGATTAATTGATTTGCATAAAAATGTCTATTATAACTCTCTAAAATTATTCCAAGCCACTGGCAATGTTAAAAATGTACACGGAAGAAAAATATATCGTCGTTATTACCTGTAGAACTACAATAAATAATGAAAAAAATATTTTTTCATTTTTCTGGTAATATGAAGAACATTTAAGTTATCGTTTACCATTGGTTTTGCTTGCAAGTAGCTTAGTTCTGTAGTATTTTAAACAAGTTTGGTTCAATTTGGCTCAGTAGTTTCAGAGGAGAAGATTTTTGTAAAAGTTAACAGACGACGACGGACGACGGACGCCAATTGATGAGAATAGCTCACTTGACCCTTTTGGAAGAACCTGAATGTTTGTTTTCCTTTTTATTTTAGATATAGCTAACGGCATATACCAGATCGTTTATTCCTGTCCGGAATCTATATTAAAACCAAGCTGGAAGAAAGTCACGTTTGATTCTTACTGGAATTGATGAAGCTCACTGTATTTCAGAGTGAAGAGAACACTTCAGAAAAAAAACTATCATTGATTGATTGATTGTTGTTTAACGCCGTGCTGGTGATATTGCAGCCAATATCACGGCGAGAAAAAAAGGAATTGAGCTTATTTGGAAGCTGCTTTACTGTACCTGTAATGGTTGTGGTTGATACCAGTACCCAAGCATGGATGTAGAAAAATATATGCAATGGTTTATACAGTACATGAAAGCAAAGGGGGTCCGAAGTTAAAAGTGCATCATTTATTCTCGTTCGATCGACCGCTTTGCGGACATATTTGTTACTTTAAAAGACTGTCTTGGTTTGCATGCATATGCAAATCAAACTAAACGCCCCTAGTACAATACGATAGAAATATTCCATAAAAGGACGCATGAAGATTCAAAAGAAAGAATATTGATGGAATTCAAAAAAGAAAAAAGTATAATTAGCTGCATCATCGCGACGGTGGTACTGGGACTGGGATTTGATATAAAGGCTGTGGACTTAGTGGTTCAAATTGTTTGCCCATGATCAGTCCTGTTATACCGAAAGGAAGCAGGTCGCTAGAGATGGTAGGAACGGATGCAGTTTGTTCTTTAAGACGGTTTTACGTTGGCACAGAAAACAACTGATAAGGATATCAAAACAATAATTAAAAACCAGAATAATCGTTGCATAAGGATACAGATCATTGAGGGTTTATCTATTGAAACAGTGGAACACGAGAAAATTAAAGTTTGCGAAAGTTGCAGTGTGCATAGATGTATTTGCGAAGCATGTAGATGTTGCTCTGTTTGTATAGAAAATGTCAATGTCAAAAGAGATGTCATTATGATATTGAATATTACTTGAATCAATGGACGCTATTTTATTGTACACCACGGTCACATGACGGTGAATGAGAATTGCCTCGCTCGCCGATAACTGCTTATTTATTTTATTCATCAGTTACACTATTTTACATAATTATATATCATATTGCGATAAATCAAGTTCGTTTCGTCAAAATTTTCAGATGATTCCGGATTTTAAAATTACAACAATTTCGACAAGATGTCAACTACATTGGAGTGCACTTCACAAATTAAGCTGTTAAAAATTGATGCATAATCAAGGTTTATGGTTAGTAATTGCAGTTATTTTAGAGTATATTGTATAGATATACATATATGTATTCCCTTTGTCGTGGCAATTTGTAATTATTTTTTCTCACGCAGAAATGGCGGTCAATGATAAAACCTCACATTTCGACAGACAACAGAATGTGAAAAAATCCAAATGAAAACGTCGAATATGAACGTGAAATGCAAGGTTTTATATTATAGATCTAAATTCGTGGGTGTAAAAATGCTAACAATATCCCTAATCTTTGCGTTACATTCACTGAAGACTGAGGAATGGAGCAACAAAATATGGGATCTTCTTATTGATGTTTGTACTGCCTGTACGGTTCACTCCAAAGCATCCGAAATATCGTCTGATGTACTCGAGTTGATATTAAGCGATATATAATTCTTAGTCAATGTTATAAATCTTAATACTACTGGAATAAGTAATATTTCCTATTCCAATCCCATTTAAAACGCAATAAGATAAACTTGACGTCAGCCAATCCAAACTAGACTCAACGTACCCGTTTACAATATGCATCGACAAAGGTCCAGGAGTAGGCACAAGATCGATCACCTTTAACAGCAGGATGAACTTAAAAAACTACAACAGTTATTTTTTGATACATGCTAGTATTGCTACTACAACTTACTTGTGCCTATATTTCAATTAATGACAAGAGCATCTTGATGTGATTTTTCCCCGATCTTTATGACCTGCGTTTGAACATGTCCTTCATTAAAGTATTTTTATCTGAAGTCAGTGTACTTTTAAACGACAATTCGGCGTTTTAAGTTTCGAGAAATTGGCATTACTTTTCCAGAAAAAAAAATTTGTTATTAGTAGCAGCACTATGCATTGCATTTTCAAAATCAATATGGACAACTTCAGGCTGGAGAGTAAAATTTCTTGCTGTTCGATACGATTTGGCTAGTAAATGTGTAGAAGACAACAAATTTAATGAGCTAAACAAGTATATCGCTAGAACAATTCTTCAGGCTTATTAATGAGTACACTGCATAGTGTGGATATTACTGTCAATCAAGTACAAAAATAATGATTGATGCTCTTTAATATTCAGAAGTGTACACAATGTAGTTGAAGGTCCTGCGTTTGAAATCATATCATTTTGTACTCATTTTCTTAATTGTAATTGAATCAAGAGGATTTTTAAAACCAAGGTAAACGACACTAATAGAAAAAGAAAGGAAAACATCTCTCGTTACATATTTAGGATGAGGTTTTAGTGCATCAAAGCGGTTAGTTATAAGAGTATCAATTTTTATCAATAGTACTACTATGTTCAGGATTTTTCTTTTAATGTCTTCTTTCGGTGATGACGAACACTCATTTTGACTGCCAAACTTAGGCTGGTATAAAATTCAATGTTATTTTGATAACTTTTTTCGGTTTTCAATCTTTTGGTAGACTAGTGACTTTTATTCATTGGAAACATTAATGACATTAACACAAAAAAATTACCATTAAGAGCATTTGTAGATTTTTACTTCTAACGAACTTAACAAGAATTGATACCAGCCGACAATACGAAAAATATCAAAGTCTGCTTTAAAACAGGCTTCATTATGTTGACAATTGCTCTACCAGTTGAAACAATTGATATATTTAACTGAACTTATCAGTTATTGGTAACTAAAACAATGTGATTTGCAAAGTAAATTTATTTGGAACTTCCATTAGAAAAGAACATTGACTTGATATTTATTCTATTGAAAATCCATACTTTTAATTAAAAACAAAAAGAAAACAAAACAACGACGAAATATTATAAACATTACGTCAATTGTAATTATTTATTAGGAAATATTCTCATTAAACTAAAAAGTTGAATTATTTATTATTTTTGATTTCCGAAATTAGACCAAAGCACCAATTAGTACGATTCAATAACACTTAAATCAACATTGTTAGTGCGTTTGAACGGAATACGTCACGGAAATTCTGCTCTGTGACCATGATAGGGAAAACGTATGAAACGGTACAAGATACGATAGATAATATAACACAAACAAAGAAGAAATCACCCACTTGTATAATTATAATTACAGATAAGAAACACAGCAAACACAGATTGCAGATCCCCCGCAGTTCCCCACAAATGTTACTTACATCATTATGAGACGTATAAGTTTCGACATCCGATAATGGATTGTTTAAAATATTTCACTCTTACTGGATATCTTGAAATATATTGTTTTCCAATAATTTGACCCATGGGGATATATCCATATTCTGAAATCTTTGGAACTGCCAACTTTCATAGTGCTACATGTACTAATATATGTAATTTTATGTGTCTATCTTCAGTTGTGTATAACGGTTTCTTCAATTCAAACACCATTACAGTCGGACAACCGGATCCGCCTGAGTAGAAATTTGACTAATCTTTTGCGTGTCCAAGGAAGTCATGATGGCGGAAATTTTTGGATAATTTTTCGAGGTGCAGATTTTGCTTTATTTCTTAGCGTTTTTTGCATTTATTAAACCGACGATGAAGCAAGTGGTGACTTTTCCGTAGTTTGATCCTGAAAATCTTGTCATCTAATGGGAAAATGTTACATTTACCTGAAAAAAATTCCATTTTCTGCCGACTTTTTTGCATTTGAAAATTGCAGTCTTTGTCAAATAGTTGAATATCTTAACGCAAAATAAATGCTGTATATTTCAGGTTTTAAACAAGCGTACATTCTCTGGATCCATAATTTAACACGCCTACATTCACCGGAATCCACAAATTAACATTTTTTCGTCACGTATTTAAAGTTGCTAAAATTTATTACAAATTTACAGATTTCGAACACACAATGATAATAAAATTATAAATAAGATAAATTTATTACAAATTTACAGATTTCGAACACACAATGATAATAAAATTATAAATAAGATAAATTTATTACAAATTTACAGATTTCGAACACACAATGATAATAAAATTATAAATAAGATAAATTTATTACAAATTTACAGATTTCGAACACACAATGATAATAAAATTATAAATAAGATAAATCATGCCTTAAAAAATTAATTCATTTGTCCCTGGTCTTTAAAATTAAATAAAGATGGTGGAAAACGTATAGGAAATATGAAACCCATTTTCAGTTTTTTAAATTATGGTACAGATGGCCAGAGGAGATTGCTATAAAAATTAGTCATAGAACTTGTGATATGTGTAACAATGGAAAAGAGGAAGTCCTAAAATGCATTTTTACTATAACGAAATATAAATTCATTTTTCAATGTCTCATACAGTTGTTTTGTTCATTTCCTTCACTGAATTTTCAGTCAACAAATCTTCTGAAAATGTAAGATATGAGATTAATATCTGAAAATATATATATATGGATTCATATTCAACCATCAATGTTAGTCTCCATAAAGATCAGGATTCAGAATTTTCAAAATTCATATTATGAGTTAGGAATATTTTCTTGTCACAAATTTTCTTTAGAAAAAATCAAACTGTTTCCCCAAATTTTACAGATGTTTGGACGACCTGTGATTGATATATAATACATCTTGAATGAAGTCCATATATGAACCACAGGTACATCGTCTCACAGAATTTGATCAGGAATGGCTTAAACTCTACAATCTTTTGTCTTTTACAAATGTTATTAAAAAACGTGGTGTGCTCCTCTCAACAATTGCTTGGAATTTATTGACGGTAATGTTATACGAATCTGTCATCGACAATAAAACCATCAAAAACATGAACGTGAACCTTTCAGTGGACAGACGGGTTAATTACCAATCTGTATGGCCGAGTGCGATGGAAGAGACATGATGCGGGTATTCTTAGAATGAGCGACATATTCCTCGGTGAAGGGCCATTCCACCAAAGTTTGGTTCATATTGGACAACTGGTTTCAGAATCTTTAAAGGAAGGTTTACGACGGACACAAAGTGATGGCAATACATCACAAGGCCCTTTGAAAAATAATTTACAATATAAGACTGGGAATACTTTAGAAAAATGCACATTTACTGGACATGATTTTTTTTTATAGATTTACTGCAATGTTGACAGTTTTAACAAAAAGTTCAAAATTCAAGACAAGATATCAACGGTAAAATGTGATTTTCTGATGTTAAAATGTTACTTTACAGGGAAGTAAAACTTTTGGTACGTAAGCTTATAATGAGCCTCATATCAAGTTTGAGTTTCGAGAGGTATAAGTTTTTTTTCCCCTAGGTAATAGGACTTATTGTCAAAATATTAGTTTTCCGGACTTTTTTCGCAAACAATTCTGTCAACTAATTTTATTTTTGGTATATGTGCATATAATGATGAGCTACGGATTAGGTTTGAGTTTCAGACTGACCGGATAATTAATTTGAGAGTAAAAGCAACTATATACTGTTTTCTTGAAGGCAAATGGCCATCAATAATAACCCATTTACAATGAATTTTTTCCAAGTATCACTTTAAGTGAATTGATTTTATTTGGCAGAAAAACTCACTTATTTTTTCTAATAGTTTGCAAAGCCCTTGTTTAATGCGACTTTAACAAAATATTTACCAAAATGTTGTAACTAGTATCTTTATGTTCATGTTTTATTTAACTTCTTGAGGCCAAAAATAAAATTATATGTGTGTTTCCATTAAGTAGACCTTTTCTATATGTATGAGCTTACCAAAAATATTTTTTACACTTTAGGACAATTGAGCACTGTAAAAGTTGGAATGTTTAACCTAGTATAGAAACCCTAACTGTAAAACCTCCAACTTTAAGAGGGTTGAATTGGATCAACTACTTGCCATATTTGTCACGAATATGACACATTTTACACTTTAACTGGCCAAAATTTAAATAAATATTATGCTCGTAAATTACAAATTTTTTTACATACGTTTTCAATCTATTTTTCGTAAAGATAAGTATAAAATAAAAGTATTTAAAAAAAAATAATAAGCGACAAAAGCTAAGGTTCAATGGCCAACATACTGCGATATCCAGCCTTGTTCTGAATGACCAAAATAATATTGATATAAGTTTTGTGCGATGAGGAATTTTTATTATTATATATATATTTGATGAACGGTTTGGAATTTTAACTTAAAATAATAAGGGAGCGAATAATGTAAAGATGTTAAATTGACCACGACTGTTTGCAGTGCTTTGCCATAAAAAAAATTTTCATCAACATGGCCACAGCCGACGAAATCTCGTGCAGCCATCTTGGTTCTGTTGTGATAATATGTAACAAAGCAAACGTTTGGACAAAACAAATTATGTTTGGACATAAATTATCTCTCTTCACTAATATGAAACAGGTGTAACATGAATAGCGGACATTTTCTTGAGAATGTTTTCGAGAATTACTGTGTTTACTTGAGTCAGCTTATTTGCTTTCTTCAAACCTAAAATTTAAAATATTTCACTTTGTAGTATCCAATTTGGTATTTTCTTGCAAATTTTACACTACGTGTTCATAAAGTGCAAAAAAAAAAACTTATACCTCAATTCCCCAAAATGATTACTTCCTAAAACCTGGAGTCTCGGTTGCCGATTGGTTTAGATAGTTCGTCGTAATTGCTGATGATCATCTCGGCGATCGCTTTGCGGAATACTTGTATCCGTAAAGAATGGTATTGACTGTCCTGTTGGGAGCCCCCTCCCGACTTTGTTCTCATAGGTAGCATTCCTAATAATATTATAGTTATAAATCTGTATGTCTACAACAGCAGATTTAGGAAGCTCGAGACTCCTGTCTAATTCAGATTCAGATAAAAGAATACCAAAGCAATAAGACAAGGCGACTTAATAAGGAAACCAACATAACAAACAACATAGACACAATTATATATCTATACTATTAAATTTCTAGCCGTTTTACCTCCGAGCCGACGATCGTCAGAAATATTATATAATAATAAATAGTTAGAGCATGTATCATATTTTCTAATTTCATTAACGTACCTTAAATGAATAAACCCAACATATCCATGATCCGAGTTCCGTGGTTGGTTCCCGTTCCGTTACGGTTTCGAGTATTATTTCTGAGCTTCTTCTTCTTTTCAGTAACTTCCTCCTGTTTTTTAGGAGCACATCACTTTATGATTTAAAAGGGGCTTATTTACATTGGATCTGTATTTAAAATTCTTTGTATAAGAGTCCCTTATCCAATAAGCATGCGCAAAATGTATGCAAGTAAAGACTTTTACAATTGAAAAGGAATATTCATATTATGTGTGTGCAGAATAGTATGTGGAGTTAATTTAATCTTAATTTTAATTTCATTTAGCTCAAATTAAATATATTTAGCAATCAATAAACATCTGGTACTAAGTTAAGATTATAAACACTAAGAAATTATAGTTCACAGACACTTACAAATTTTTTATCTTTTATCTATATGTAATTATCACTAATAAGCTACATGTATATAAGTCCAATATCATTTCTTTAAAATTTTATCAGCCAATCTTTCTTAATATTAGGTACACTATAATCTTTGGGGATAATTATGAAACAGGGACCACCTAGTTTCTTTTATGGTTGAAAGGTCTCAAAAATTCTACCAGTATTAGTTTTTAAAAATTGGCAGTCGTTTATAGATAGACCTCCTTTCATTTGCAGTTAAACAAACTATACCTACATGTAGTATATACTTTTCTGTGAAAACTAAGGAATACCTCCGTAAACCTATATCTGTCCTCAAATGAATTTGGCTTTACAATTTTGTTCAATTTAGAATTTCAATTTCCTCTTCAACTTTCAACTTATAATTTTTCGTTTGCCTAGCCAAATACGGTCGGGATTTAAAATGCCAAAAATTATTTCCAATTTCATTGATATTTAATATAAAAATAAACGTGTTAAGAAAAAAATCGATGTGCTAGACTTACAACTTGCTTAAGGTTTATGAACACCTCTGCATACCTATGTGTTAATAATTTTTAAAGTGCAATAATATCAAAGAAAAAAATATTGAATAAAAGAGGGTGCCAGTTTGTACATATAGCAAAGGGAAACGTCGTTCACAGCAATTGAATTGTTTCATTGCATGTAATAGAAAATGTGGATTTTGTGGCTAATCAAGCCAAGAATTTTACAGAAAATCCAGAGACTTTATTACAGAGATGTTCGTTATAACATTTCAAACATAGATAACTCACCTCTTTGTTCACGATGTGCTAGTGTTTATTGTTTACAAAAAGGAATAGACAACCTTTACAATCCAAAAAACCTCGAGGAGTGTCATCAAAGCCAAGCACACTTTTATAGGTCTATATTTGTACTTGTTTTAACTATAATCTTTATATAAAAACTTATCTTATGGAAATCATTGTTAGCAGTGCATTCAGTAATTCCCTATCTATTAAGTAGAGAATTGTCAAATATAAGAGTACAAGGGGAGAAGCTGAGGATTTTCTATAAAATTTCCATATGCTTAGCATTGAAACAAAAAATCTTTAAACAACCAGATGTTTCCGCTATACAATCAATAGCTACAATAATGTAGCTCCTGTGAAAATTTTGGATTTAGGTTAATTTAAATTCTTTAAATGTTGCCTCTGAATTTAGATTGTCTTGTGTTGTCGTCTATACTAATGTGTAATACTAAACTAGTAAATAATAAAAAAAAAAACAAAATGCGGATTTCATGACAAGAATGCAAATTAACATGTTTTTCTGCAATAAAATAGTCTTTATATTTGTTCGGAAATTGACACAACTTATATGGACCGATGTACATTGTCATGATTGTAATGAACTAATAGATCTCTTATTTTTTATTTCTGTTATCGCCTTCGCAATTACAGCTTTAATGAAATTATAGATGAAATAAATCATTCTGACCTTGAAACTTATCAAACCAAAGACTACGAAATTTTCGTGTCAAGCAAAACAAACTGAGCTTACAACTAACATCAGAAATACAAGAGTTGTTTGGGCATCACTATTAAAACAGGTTTGATCTTAGACATGTTAAAAGTTCGATCACCAACTGCAGTTACTACAGTTGTACCAAAGAACGATCGAACTGTCATTGGTCCAACCAGAGTGACGCCACAACTCTACTACGGTTCCGCCATTCTAAATCGAGGGTTCATCTGGCAAAAACTAATCCGAATAAACCAGTCGTTATATTCGCTCACTTCGATCACTCCATTAACGCCTCGACGCCTTTTGAATATATTGCCGTTGAACCGGAAGTGAATTACAGAATGAAATTATTCTTGGAACGAGGAAAACCCTATTGAAATCTTACGTGATTGTTTATATTCCATGACAACATATATGACGTTTTTCTATTTTGTACCTCCCGCTATTTGCCTTGACAACAAATAAGACGTTTTTCTATTTTGTACCTCCCGCCGATGCTATTTTTGTACAATAGAAAGACGTCATACTTGTTGTCTTTGAAGATTTGAAAATATACGCAAACTAAAACCAAAACGACACTTTGATTGGTTCTCTCTTTCAGAGAGCATCTGACGCGCATATTTAACGTATCCTTTCAAGCCGTTTACCGAAGGAGAGAATCGGATACGGAAACGGCTTGAATTATTCGAGTTACGTAAAAACATGGCGTCGTGAGGTGAGTTTGACAAATTTGCTATACAAGAAATAAGCTGTAATATATCTCATATTTTTGTGAGAAAGATGTTTTTGTTTTCCCAGATAAATCAGGCTTGCGTCAAGAGCATTTTAAAACACGTATGCAGAAACCATCTTCTTGCTCTTTTTATGTTGAGAAGATTAGTGTTCTAGCTTTCATCATTGAAATGTACATGCTTGTTGGAATTGGAAAGGTTGGGTAATCGCTGATTATGAAAATGGGTTCATGTGTGTGTGTGGGGGGGATGCAAAACTTCAGTGAAGCCTTCATACAGAAATTGTGTTGATTTTGACAACCAATTTCTCCAAGCCATTATTTCAACAACCCATTACCTAGGGGACGATCACTTGATTGATAGATTAAAGAGGGGGGCTGGCAGATTTTCGAGGTTCAGAATATTTATTTCCCACTGTTTGTGGGCCAAATTATTGAATTTTGGAGTTAATAGAGAAAAAAATGTTTATTTTCTTTCTAAGCAGTGTTAGCATCTGGAAGGCCAGAACATTTATTTTTGGTTTTCAGTCCTGAATAGCCCAAGGTGTTTCTTTTCAGGTTTTCAGAAGCCAAGGTATTTAATTGCTAAATTTGCACCCCCCACCTTACAATCAAAAGGCCGTTCCCTTATCAACATATTACCTAGACAGCAACAAGCTGAGATATTTTTGTATTTATTTCAAAATGTGTCTGCCACTAAGGTTTGCTTTGTTTTGCTTTTGTAAATTTTTCATATCTTTGAAGACCTTTATTTCAGAAGATTATGGACACCACAGCTTAACAGATTAAGTAGACGGACCTGCTTTATTTGTCATCAGTCTCCAGAGAAAAACGGATCAATAAAAAACTTAGAAGTACAGGAAAGAAGTGGCAATACCATAGTATTTGTTGATTGGAATTATAGGTAAAAAGATATCAATAGGCACTTTTAATCTCTGTTTTTTGTGTATGTGATATATCTTATTTGGGTTATACTCCTGATAAATTGTACGATGACGAGTTTTTCCCAACCTGCTATTTACAATATTTTTTCTTTTGATAGATTCATTGCTGGCCTATGGCTGCTTAAGATTCTGATAAATATGAAATGTCAATTGTCTTTAAAAAAAAATGAAAGAAAATATAGATTATGGGATGATTTGTTCAAACTATTTTAATTAATCCCATCACTTATGAAATTTAAAATAGATTATTTTACCATTTCACCTAAAATGTTTTTTTTTTCTTCGCAAAATCTATTTGCGCTGTAATCATTGTAAACTTAGTTTTTCATCCAGAGTGTAGTGATTCCTACATTGATTTGCTTGAACTACTACTGACGAAGTGAAAAACGTTACTTGTAAGACTTGTGCAAATAAACCAGGTAACATTTATTTAGAACTGCAGATTTTTATTGAAATTATGTATACACACATATTTAGATCAGGCAAAGATGGTTTACCATCCCCCCACACCATTTTAGAATTAGGGATCCAAACGTATGTTTGAAGGTTGTACTTTTCAAATTTATTACTCTTATAGTATAAGTATTGAGAAACCACTTGTTCATTCTTTTAAGCATTTCCATTCTCAGCCAGTTATGTCATGCAGACATAACAGTCATACATCCTGGTTCGGATTTGGTTGTTTTGCATTTAGCCCCATTTTTGAAAACCTATAGCAGTATATAAATGATATTCAGCAGCATTTGGGTCACTATAACCTATATTTCAACAAAAGGATTAAATGGTCATTTAAATCTATCTGGTAGAAAGTTTTTTTCCCGGTAAATCCTATTGGCACATCTGACCAGTTGAAGATATTTAAATGACAAGATAATCCTTTTGTTCAACATGAAAAGAAAAGTGACCAGAACTCTTGCTAAAAAGGGTAGAAGCAATTTCTGAAACTGATTGAGGTATTGCAATTGAATGAAAACTACAGTAACACGCTTTATAAAAATTTCAAAAACATACCGAGAAGAAAAAGACATAATATTTAAAACTATTTTTCAGAATGAAGACTCTTGTTGTAACAAAAGAAAAGAAACAGATAAAGATTACATACACAGGTGATATTTCAGAATTATTATTGTCCAGAGACAGAGGTAATTTTTGCTATTTAACCACAAATTATCATTATATCCTCTGCAAACAAAGTTTTGGTGGTATACAGGAATCCGTTTGTCTGTCTGTCCAAACAAACTTCCACATATTTCGTCATATTTATCAAAAAAACTTTGCAACTTTAAATAATAATACTCTGCTGTATTAAGGATTATATTTTTCATAGAGTTCTGCCCATTTGAACTTTTAAATTTTGAGACAATTCACCATACATTTTGTCAGCGCTCCTCCTCCAACATCAGAAACTCATGAAAGTTTGTATACTGGAAGAAATATGTAGATATGCACACGTCCATTTATTTTTCTCTGAATTATATCTAGTTGAACTTTCAAATTGTCACAATATAGAAATCAAAATTGGGTTAACATCAATACTGGAATAATGATTCAATTTATTGAATGATAAATCTTACATTCACACTAATTTTTATGAATTTTGTATGACGGCCTTATATACAAAACCTAACCCTGAACTATATATATTGGGATTTGTCGTGAAAGCAACTATCAATATTCTGACATGATGACTATGATTATTTTTTGTAGATCCATCAGTTATAGAACTTTTAGTTAATGGACCCATTTTATCTGAGGAGACAACTGACATAGCATTATCAATGCTGAACACAAGAAGCACATTATCCACAAGCAGAGAGACATCTTCACTCCGGAATCAAGAGACTACAACGTCTAGGTGTATAGGAAGTACACCCCCTAATCAAGGAGTTCACATATGGAGTAAAAGACAAGAAGATAATGATGCTTATTCATCTCCGCCATGAGAGAAATGACGAATTTATAAATATTAAGAATCATCATTATTTATGGATTGAAATTGCCAAAGAATTGACCCGTAGCTTAAAGTAAAGTCAAGAAATACCAGAGGGATATTCGAAGGAGAGAAAAATCGTAACAACTGACAAACTCCGGAGAACAACGAAGACAAGACCAAAACAATACATGCACTACAATTAAAAACTAAAAACATATGAACAACATGGACCCCACCAAAAACCGGGGGTAGACTCAGGTGCTCCGGAAGAATAAGCAATAAAAATGTACAATTTCACCTACTCAAGCCATAAACAAATATTACAACTTGAAAAAATGTTGGAAGGAGTTTAAAGATTAAACAGGAGCGAGATGAACAGGTTCTGAAGCAAAATATTTCAGGCAAAAAGAGGCCTTTGATCAGATGTTTGGGACAAAAGCAAGTACCAAACCTGCCTTTGTTATAAACTCTGTCTCATGTGAAAAAAGAAATAAAACTAAACAAGCAACACAAGAAAGAAAAGAAAAGTGAAGAACCAAATAAAACGGCATAGGTAAAAAAACAAAATCAAAAGACATTGTAGAAATATTAGAAAAGAAGAAAACTGAATTTACCAGTAAAATGCAGGAATGTTATTGAGAAAAAATGCAAAGATTTGATAAGTTGATGGACTTTTATGCACGAGAGGTGAAAAGGGACGATAAATAAAGCTATTTCTTGTCAAATGCTGTTGACATTACAAATCTGTTTAATTATTGTTTTATTTTGTTGATTTCAGGTAAAAATTGTTTAAGATGTTAAGTATTGTTTAATAGGTAAATAATTTAGTTTGTTCGTTGACAAAAATATTGTCTGTTCAATTGTGATACTCACTCTGAATGTATTTTTTTTTATTTTAGAATTAATGTTACATTTATTTTTTATTATGCTACAGAAAGTACTGATTGTTAAATTTCATTAATGAAATCATTGCTGTTTTTTTCCTTTCCCCCTTTAATTCACTTCTCGACTTAACCAGCATAATGGGTGACTTTGATGGACCACACCATGGGTGCCGTATATAGAGATCTGCTTACCCTTCTGCAGTTAGTGGGGTTCACGTGTTTTAGTTTTCAGTGTTCTGTGTCGTGTTTGTGCCTTTTGTTCCCTGGAATCAACCGCCACCAAGATTGATTTTAACTGAATCACCATGTGGGTATAATAGGAGGCAGGAGATGTTGCAATCGATGATGCACCTGTTCAACTTCAAGTTTTTAGGGGGTCCATGTTGGTAACTTTTAGTCCCCTACAAGCGAAGCTGAAGGGGACTTTAGGTTTGCACACTGTCCGTCCGTCTGTCTCTCAGTCCACCCGTCAGTCCGACAAATCAGTTTTCCACACTTTTTTTTGTCATGCTTGAAGATATTGATTTGATATTTGGTATATAGTTATAGTTTTACCATGACAAGTTACAGATCAAGTTCAATTTTTTTGTGGTCTGATGATTTTTTATAAAGTTATGGTCCTTGGACATAGAAAATTCATGCAAGTAATCAATTGTCTGAATTGTTATTTTGTCATGCTTAACATGCTTAAAGCTATTGATTTGATGTTTAGTATATAGTTTTATCATGAAAGCTACAAGTGACAGATCAAGTTTGAATTTGTTCAGATCTGATGACTTCTTGCAGAGTTATGATCCTTGGACTTAGAAAATTCGCGCAAGTAATCAATTTTTTACATTATTTGTGTAATGCTTGAAGATATTGATTTGATATTTGGTATACAGTTTTAAAATGACAAGTTACAGATCAATTTACATGTAATTATATTTTGCCTACCATAATTAATTACAGCAATAAATGTAATAAATTAATTGAAAAAGTTTTATCCCCAACCACTGGATACAAGACGTATCTTAACTTTATACTAACTGCACTTATATTTCATTAATTTACGGTACATTTACATGACGTACACGTCTAAGAACACCTGTCCATTTTGATACACATTTCGATAGTGATTTGGCTCATCTTCATCTATATATTCTTCCACATCATCTTCATTAAGAACACAAATGTTGTGTTGGACGCAACAAGCATAGATTACTATGCAAATGTCTTCATGGTCATGCTATGGTACATCTCTAAGACCTTTTTTGTGTTCGAAAGCCCTTTCTATTATTTGTCGTACACCATACAATCTCTTGTTGAATTTCACTTGATTTCTTGTCAAGTTGCCAAATCATTTTAGAAAGAAATAAAAGAATTTTTATATATGTGCTCAAATAATAAAATAGAAGACGAGATTCATTTTCTAATGGAATGCCCTTCTTACAATGAAGAAAGATCTATATAAACATTAATAACAACAAAATTAAGATATTAAATAGAAAAAAATGAAAATATGTCAATTTTGAATATGTTAAACTGACTATTTACTGAATAGTTTCAAGAAGAGAAGGAAACAAATAACTTTAAACAAGTAAAAAGAGTCTACAGCTGTGTATGTAGTTGTTAATCATACATGTATCTCTTTACTAAATATATATTGAGATAACATCCGTTTATTGGTTTTTTTTTTTAAATTTCTAATTGTATACCATTGTAAGTTGACTTCCCAACTGTGACACCCCTTATGTATTATAACTGAAAGTAGATTATTATCCTGTGCAGTTTAACTATTTAATTGGACTTTTCATGGAATCCTTTTTCAGGCCTATATGTTAATATGCTGCTTAATAGGCGTATGCCCCTTCTGACCGAAATTTGGAAATAAAGGTATTGTATAATTTAATACACGATTCACATATCTACAATTGGTGTTAAACTTACCAGATTACCTAGATTGGCCAAAATATCACTAACTTCTCTAACAATTCTGTGAACTGTAGACTTTGACAGGCAAAATATATGGGCAGTCTCTCTCGTTGACTGTGATGAAACCAAATAGCTAAAAATTGTTTCTCTGGTGAAACAGACTCACGAGGACCCTTTTTGTGTGTTTTAATGTGACTTGAATATTTTCTAATTCAATGTAAAATGTATCCCGACGCATACGGTAATGAGTTTTGAAATCATCAATGTCTTCTGGGATTCCATTTTATCGATCACTTCTGTTATGTAATTAGCAACTTTGGGTATGTAATCTCTTCTTACAATCAAGGTTTTTACACTGATAATATTTTTCGATCGAACGCTAAACTCAGACATGAAATCCTCAGAGTCGTCATCAAACATTCCCAAAAGGAACATTTTTCGAAGGAAAGCCGCCATATTAACTAAACTAGATTGTTACCAAACTGAGTTCGATAAATCTATCAACTGGACATGCGCACGGACGATACTAAAACCAAACTATAGTATGCGATCGAACTAGGCCACAGTCTCCATATTTTTATTTTGTCCGGCATGATTTAAGCATGTTGATTTCTTGACAAAGTCAAGACCAAATACATGTTATACTGCCATGACTGCCTTGGAGTAAATCATGAATGGTTAAGACAAGTATATTAAATGGAATAATATTCCATGTAATCGTGCATGTTTTTGATTGTACCTATATACTCAGTTGATATGAAATTAGTCCAGTCAGACTAAGTTTTAACCTCAAACTAATTGCAACAGAAAATGTTTTAGTTCTAATCTATAGCAATAAGCCCCAAATATACACAGAAAAAAGTCTCATAAAATCTAACTTGAGGAAAACTCAAAATCAGCATTTTTAATTTCCTATGGAAATTAACATTGGAAAGGGGAGATAACTCCGCAAAAATGAGTCTTTTTTTGTCAGTTTTTGGTTGATTTTCTTAAAACTCGTGTAAAGTATGATACTTTGATGGGGTTATAAGTTCGTATTTGACTATATTATATAATATTCTGCTCATGAAATGTACAAAACCGAAATGTTATGGGTATTTTTATTTTTTTTGCGCATTTTTCATTAAAGAAATTGCAAATTTGTGGCTTTGTGACAATTTTGAAAAAATAATGTGAAAATTTGGTATTGTTTATATCTGTAAATTATATATGATCAGCATCTACCTTGTTTAAAAAAACTTTAAACCACAAAAAGAAGAATATATGCTTAATTATTTTTATTAAATTTAAGATTCTTTACCTTGACAAGTTGAAAAATTTAATAAATGGTCAACTAATGAATTACGAAATCTAGCTTGTAGCTTGATAAAAGATATGAAAAAAACTTTAGAGTTGTTTGTTATACTCTAAAGATGGCTAAAATATCAAGAATCAATACATTCTGCTAAACAGAAGCGGTAAAGTTATAATTTTTTATCAATTTTTATTGATATTTCTGCCTTTTTTGCAGAGTTATCTTCCATTTTCAATGCAAATGTCCATAGGAATTTTAAAATCGTGATTTTTTAATCTTCCTCAAGTTAGATTTTGTTAGACTTTTTTCTGTGTATATTTGGGGTATAATGCTAAAGATTAAAACTTAAAAATCTTCTTTTGCAATTACATTAAGGTTAGGGTCAAATTTATGCTAGATTGACTGGACTAAATGTCTTAACCGGATAGATATACAATTTATTATACTTTATGCAAATTTCCGATGTAATTTAGTTATTTCATTGGTTCTTCAGAATGTGGTATTTTGCAGTGTTTATTTGTTTTATTCCGCCTACCCCTATCAACATGTGATAATTTTGCATAGCAACGAAAATAACATATTCAGCGACCGAACATTACCGAACTCGAAAAACATCACCCTTTCAAGCCGAGTTTTACCGATTAGTACTTCACTTCTTGTATTTTCTCTTCCGACACTTCTGCAAATGCAATACCAGCAGAATAATGGAAAAAGGTTAAAACAGCATAAAAACATTCGACTTCTCTACACTCTACACTACCATACCACATTCTCAATTAAAAGATCAGTTAAAGCAACTACTTAATCAATGTTTTTTCAAGAAAAATGGGACACGCAGGTATAAATTTCTTGTTCTAAGTAGTGAAAAGGCTTATTTCGTGAAGAACCACTCTGATTCTGATAAAAAGTATTCTGAAGATGAAATTACAAACATGTTAGATTTTCTCATAGACAACATATTCTTTGAATTTGGCGGTCTAATTGTTCAACAAACAATCGGCATTCCAATGGGAACCAACTGTGCTCCTCTCCTCGCCGATCTGTTTCTGTACTCATATGAAGCGGACTTCATTCAAGGGTTACTACGTGAAAACAAAAAGAATCTAGCCCAATCCTTTAATTTCACTTTTCGTTATATAGATGATGTGTTGTCGTTAAATAACGACAAATTCCAAGACTTTCTACATCATATCTACCCCAGTGAGCTTGAAATTAAGGATACTATAGATACACCAAAGTCCGCTTCATATTTGGATATGTTTCTTGAAATAGATTACGAGGAACATTTGAAGACAAAACTTTATGACAAACTTGACGACTTCAACATTCCTATTGTTAATTTTCCCTTCTTGAGTAGCGATATACCAACATCGCCTGCATATGCCGTCTAACTTTCTCAGCATATCCGATTTTCAAGGACATGCGTGAGTTACCCTTATTTTCGACAAAGAGGATTACAGCTGTCACAAAAGCTTCTTCACCAGGGTTTTATGAGGGATAAGTTGATGTCATCAATTAGGAACTTTTACGGTCGTCATCACGAATTGATTGACCATTACAGTGTTCCAATATCTCAGATGATGTTGGACCTGTTCCCACTGTCGTAACCTTTCATGTGCTTCCACCGATTTGTGACTTCCCGCGGATTGACTTTGTTGACCTTTACGACGGGTGCCGTATACGGAGCAGGAACTGCTTACTCTTCGTGTTGTTCATTGTTTTTTTAGTTTTCTGTGTTTATTTGTTGTGCTTGTTGTTGTTCATTTGTCTTCCCGGGTTTGTCTGTCCAATGGATTACGTTTCTTTGATTGCTCCTTAGGTATATTTGTCCTTGTTATACATATTGAAAATGAAGACAACCAACTTGTCGTCTGATGTTCGTCAGCTTCGGCGGAAGTGAAATACTAATCGATAAAACTCGGCTGGAAAGGGTGATATTTTTCGAGTTCGGTAATGCTATGCGAAATTATCACATGTTACAAGATTTGGGTCATTTGTCTGCATGATTCTTTTTGTTTTCATCTTGCACCTGATAAATACATGTATTTTTACAATTCTATAACAGGTCATTACAGTTGCCACAACCCTACCAGTTGTTCTGCAGCACCACTTTTGTCCGCAGGTGTTTTTATTGATATTGTATTGTTGACTTAAAATATAGTTAAGTCATAGAGATACAGTATTGTTTATTCCACATCAACTAATCCGTATGAGATGATTCAGTATAATAAAAAACACACTGCCTTTAGTTGAGGCTGTTATGGTAGATTACCACACTTAGGAA
The DNA here is from genome assembly GCA_028015205.1 of Mytilisepta virgata. Classification (NCBI taxonomy): domain Eukaryota; kingdom Metazoa; phylum Mollusca; class Bivalvia; order Mytilida; family Mytilidae; genus Mytilisepta; species Mytilisepta virgata. The sequence goes on from CM051521.1 coordinate 78,952,966, forward strand.
AAATATCACCCTCGACTCCGTCTCGAGTGATATTTTTTCTTCGTGTGGTAATCCACCATAACACCCTCAACTAAAGGCAGTATATTTATAATATATACATTGTCGGAAAATATTAAGTTTACCAGCTTTAGAAATGGGTAGAAATGGTAGGTTTACCAAGAAAAGCAAAATGTCTGAAAAATCTTATGACGGCGATTTTGCCACTTTATTCTAGATAAAACATGACTAGGTAAGCACTGTAGACCAGAATACAATACGTAAGAGGGTACTAGGAGACTTTAATAGGAAGTAAAAAGTTTATTCGACTTCCTCTGTTTTATTTTTTTTTATAGTTTTAATCAGCTAATTGCGGGATAAGCTGAAATGATAACTGTCTTGATCTTGATGTGGTTTAGGTTATATGAAAAACAACAAAAGTAAAAATAAGAAATACACAAATACAAAGAACAGGTCTTCTCACCATTTTCATTTTTTTTAATTCTCGTCAATGATACATAAATGTCACGTTGTAATACAGTTAAAGACCTATTTTCGATTTGATAGTACTTTCGTACTGGCCCAGAAGCTGACTTGAATATCGTTGATAATGATCTTTCTCAAGAACAATTTTGTCATTGAATAATTTTCATTTATATACAAAGAATATAAATGTGTGTGTGTGTGTGTGTATGTTTTTTTTTATGTGGGCTACTTACTTTTTATATTAATCTGCTCTTTAAAATCTTACTTTTCACTATCGTTCAATTGTCTAATTTTCAACGTTGAACGCCGCTGGTGAAGCATACAATGTACAAAATATGTCCATTTTAACATTAATACATTTCAATCATTTTAGTTCTTACCATTTTGAACAAACTTGCATAGGTGGATTCCGTCATTTATAAGATAAAACTTGAAATTTGGAAATGGGTTATGTTGTATAAAATGTATAATGGTATAACTTTATTTGCTCCCACAGCAATATGGTCCTACATTGTAGGTCTGAAAATTGTCTGCAGAAGCAAATGATCTGAAGTTTTATACCTAAAGAGAATCAATACATATTAATACTATTTATTTATTGTCATTTATAATTAAATGTTGAATGTTTGATTGATAGAGTTTTTTCCCAAGAAAGGGAAGGCACTTCTGATTTTTTTCTTAATTTCAAGTCAAAAGGCGTGACAGCTTATATCCGAACTATCCGACCCATATCGTGCCGTAAGAGGAATGTCCAGCAAATTTCTAGATCTTTTGTTAGACGTGACATTTTGAACTCTTATTATTTTTGGAGAATTTGAATTCTGGTATGGATTGGAATTTTCCTTCCTGGTCTGTTGTGATTTACACGCGCAGAACATTTTTTGCAGTATAATTTTAAATTTCATTTGAAATTTTCTGTTTATCAAGCAGTATATCACAGGATTCATTCCACTGTTACTGAATGCTAACCAATGAAAACAAAGCCAGAGCATATGTGCGAACTTCTGATCGAAAAATGATGGATTGGAATCTCCAATTAGAGTAAAGACGTGAAGTGGGAGCCATGTGATGGCATAGGTAACAACTACGATGAACAACAGTCTTAGACTCTGCAAAATAAAAAAAGACTTAATAATTCCATATTGATGAATGTTACATATATGTATGTTAAAATACTAAAGGCTTTTAAAGCCTATGAACATTATCGTGGATATTATGTAGTGTTCATGATATGTTAAACTAAATAATATCATTTCCCCGATACCGATTTTACTCGTGGGACTTGCATCAAATTTATTGTGTAAATGTACACCTACATTTTGTACATAAATAGGAGGAAAGTATCGCAGACGCAAAAAGACAATATAAAGAAAGATTGGCAGATTGAGTCCTAACACAAAATACCTAAACATGCTAGTGAGAAGTCGCCCAAAGGCTGTCTGAAAGTGCAAGATACCCCGCAGTAACAGCTTAAGACCAATTCGTCGCTTAATGCCGATTCCGGCACATTTAATTTGAAACATTTTTTTCTTTTCTTTTCTGCATTTATTATTCTGTTTTATTTGTGTCTAGAAATAAGTCCTTTCAATTACCTTGATTTTGTTTCAGCCGCCGTTAGGATGGATTAAGAATGTCGATACAAGGAATATGATGTATGAATCCTTATATACTTTTAAATCGGTAACTAATCTGAAAATGTTGTTATTTGGTGATGTACACTGTACGACAATGGCTTCAAGTAGAGTTGAAGGAAAATCAGGATTTTGTGTAAATTGAAAAGCATACTTCTTGCTATATTTAATATATTTTAATATATATTGTATTGATTACGTTTTCATTATTGCAGCAATGTTTTTGTACAGTTTTGATTGAAAATAGTACACCTGTCCAGTAAGTAAAAAATACATTTATATAATGACACTATATTCCTTGCTTTCGATTTATGGAGGCACAAACCCATTGAAAATGGGGGAAATTTTGTTTCTCTGATTGAAGGTACGCATTACATGCACAACTGAGAATACAATTAGATAATAAAGACACCTTTCCTCGATATTATGTGCAATTCTTCTGCCATTTTCAAAAGGCCGTTTCATGCTTTTAAAAATCTTTTAGGACATAACTTTGGATGTGTCCCATTAAGATACGTTAATAATAGCTACCGAATAAGTAACTGAACTTAAAATGCCCCCTCTCCCTATATCTACACGTGTCATAGTTTTGGGAGACAGTTTAACAAGTGTTGGCTGTTTTCAGCATGTTTAGATCTTTATGACATTTCCTCAAAACGGAGAAACTCAAACAAAGTTTTTTGCTGTCGGTACATGTGACATTAAAATGTTTTTGGTTCTGAGTGTGTTTTGTTACAATATCCCCACACATGACAGAACGTACCCTGCTGATATTAATACAGCCTTCTTTAAAGACCATTGGAAAAGGATGTTTTAATTATATATATAATATCGAGTCTCGTTTCAATCGCCTACAGTTCCAGTCTGGTTAAAGTTTAACGCGAGACTGGCAAAAAGCTGGCGACAACAACCATCTAGTGTTCAAATTGCTGGCAACGATAGCCGTCTAGTGTTCAAATTAACAGCCCATTTCGAACGCTCACCAGGTTGTTTAAATACCAAAATCTTTCAAGTAGTTGAACACTAGCTAGATGTCGTTGATCACTTGGTGGCTACCATTGAACGCTAGAAAGCCTTTGTAATCGAATTAAGATACCGATTAACATATTAAACTGAATTAATAGACGATTTTGTTATATTACAAATAAAAAAAATAATTATATATTTATATGGTATTATAGGCTACTATTAGATTTATATATATTTATAATAATTTATTTTATTTAGCAATGTTTAGAATATATGATTTTAGAAAAAGTGCATAATTTTGAATTGAAATATAATCAAGGATATTCTTTACATTAATTGCGAGTATTGACGTATTATCTTAATTTTATTTTCATAATTATATTTTATTTACATTTTTTTTTCAAAAGAAATATTTATTTTAAAAGTTCTTACAAAAATAAGTGAATAAATAAGCAAATAGATAAACAAATAAATAAAATGGAAATAAAAAACATTGTATCTTATTTTTACCGTTTCTTATTTTATATATTACTATTAATTTATTTACTTTTCGTAACAGCGTACAATGCATAATCTAAACAATGTTTTAAAGAATATTTATGATTTTGGTTTAAGACGGAGATACCAATTCACAAAAGATATAATAGCAGGTGCCATGCAAGTTATTATATTTTCTGCATAGTAAGACAGTATGCGAGTTATTTCCGAACACTATCAGTACAGATATATCTGTCATTATCCTACACGACTAGGCTGGAGGAAAGGTTTCGACCGTTGAACGAATTTTGAAAGAACAGGATTTCAAAGATATCAAGTTGTGGGCGGGTCTAAACAGGCTTTCAATTTGGCGTCTCTTAGCTAGCTTTGTTAGTACAAATACATATGCATGTACATCTCACCGTGATCATAGTTATGAAAGACAAAACTATAATATTTTGCAAATGAAGAGAAATAAAATACATTACCTTTCTTTTAGACATAGCAATCTTTCTGTCTCGTTCTCTGTCGGGTTCTCCTGGGGTTGGTTTCATCCATATAATGTATCCGATGTGAATATATGAACACATCATTATTATTAAGGGCGTAAAGTACTGCAAAACAAGTATAATTATACTGTATGCACGTTGCAGTTCATGGTCATGCCAGTGCTCAATGCAAAGTCCATGCGAACCTGGTTCTTGTGGAAGATAAATAACACGTGAGTAAATTGCCGTAGGAAATGCTATTAAAGAAGCAGCAAACCATAGGAGTAGTACAAAGATTTTTGCAGTCCTTTTAGACATGCGGTTACTAAATGGTCTTGAGACGATTACATGTCTGTCACATGTTACAGCCACCATGACAAAAGAACGCTGTAAGACAACAACCAGTTGTATATAATGCAAAGCTGGACACATAAATGGTCCTAAGACCCAATGCTGAAAAATAATGTTACTGAAAATTGTTGTCGGAACACACAGCATTGTCATTAAAATGTCACTTACAGACAAACTAGTAAGAAAAAAGTTTGTAACGGTCTGAAGCCTTCTGACAGTACATACTGCATAACAAACAAATATATTTCCTCCGACGCCGATCATAATTACAAAAATATACATAGAAACTATCCAGATGATAAAAGTTGTTGGTATATGATAAGTTTCAAATGTTATATTTTCCGGCATTATCAAATCATTTTCATAAATATTTTTTCTTGATAAATTTTCTCCGAATGCAATAGTTTTTTCACCATTTAAAGTAATGTTATTCATTTTAATATACAAACTCGTCTGGTTTATAATTTTATAAAAACATCCGTGCATCTATTTCAAGATGATTTGAGAATAGCGCCCCCTAACGAAAGAAAAACTGACAATCCAATAAGCAACAAAATATGTGCATGCGCATATGATACAAAGTTCTCCAGTCGTAGGGAATAGTATTTTTAATTAATGTTTACACTAACATCCAATTTGTCAAAGGTCGGAATATAAAAAAAAGCATTTGATCAGGATATAATTCTGCTTTGTTATTGCATATTAATTTTTCTTTCAAAAGATCTCGTTATCAAATCCCAAAATGTATAATTTTTACATATCTGTAAAATGCTGATTTGCTGGATGCCCGTTTCACGTATGATAGACAGATTAAATGTCTGAAACGTCTTTAGGAAGTAAAAGATTCATTTGCAACGCCAGTTCTATAAAAAATAGAGTTGCCCAAGTCCGTAGCTCAAGCAATAAGAATCATGACTTTTTATTTGTGTAAGTTAATTAAATATGGTGTCGCTGTTCTGTGAATTGTTTTTCTACCTCTAGGCTCATTTATCACCAATTAAATATATCCTCTTTTCAGAACATCCAATTATAAGGCTTTTAGCACAGTCCTCTAATGAATGTTACAAAATATGAAGACAAAAAATAATAGGCCTTAACTAAAAAACTTAAGGCCAATTATGCTATATCCATTGAAACAAGTTTTTTTTTTCTTTTTAGAAAGGGAAATCAGAGATTCCTTAATCAACGTAAGCTTTCTCTCCCAATTAGTCAAAATACTGTATTGTTACAGCTTTTATTTCATGTTGCAATTACAGTGAAGTCGATGGTTGCAGAAATCAATAAAACATCTCATATACAATAGTAGTAAATGGCTTCAATAGACACGATAATAGATACATTTTACTTAATACACAGAAGAAATAATTAGTAAACATACTTACAATGATATTTGTGCACACTGCATAACATTTTGACAAGAATGTCCGAAAACACGTTTATACTTTATGTTAAAAATACATTTTATGTTAAAAAAATAAGTCATTTCTGGGTTAATTCTTAATCTAGAAAACACCAAATATGAAAGGATTATTTGAAATTCTACAGGAAACCCAAGGTTGAGAAGATTTTCATTTGTCCAGTTGTCACCACATTGTAGCTTAAAGTAAACAAAATAATACTTTCTGTATTACAAAAAATGTCATGATGTGTTTTATTTAAAAAATCGTTATACTTAAAATTTGACGGTAGAAAAATTCTTGAATACTATAAGGAGTATCTCCCTCGTGAACAGCCCTGTCCTTTGATTAGTTATCCGTTTAGTCATTTTGGCAGTTTTTTGTCCTTTTGGTTTTCAACTTTTTAGGTGTTTAGGTGAGTCGTAAATCGACGAAATAGGCACATTTTGTGTATAAAAATTGGTACAGTCAGAGGACATAATTATTCGTCGCCTCTATTTTCCCTGTAGGTTTTTATAGAAATTCACAAATTTTCCAAAAAAAATGTGAAGTCATTTGTTTATTTATATATATTTTTGCAATTCTAGACTTCAGAATTGTAATGATTTAATCACAAAAGCAATTTATGACATCAAAAAATTACTTAAATATATAGGGAAAATATAACGTCACAATCTTTTTCGTAACTATTCCATTGTTACTCAAAACAAGGAATCTGAAATACATACACAAATAAACAAAGAAATTTCAAATATTTCTCTTTCTGACATTGAAAATTTCTTTAAAATTGGTTGAGAAATGACTTCACAATAATTTAAAAATGTGTTTGTATAGAACCATATATGCATATGGGAAAAAAAACGAAGGTGATGAGTAATTATGTCCACTGACTGTACATCAGAATTTATTTCATCTTGAATGAAACATAATCTGCATAGTACTAATTTTACTAATTTCTTTAAGAATTAAGATCTTTTAAATATATTCTCTGACTTTTCAAGTAAATTGCTATGTTTTTGTGTATTGCTTTCATCATGTTCCTGTCTACCTGTTATCAACATTCCTAATAACCTTGTCTGAAAATGTTTTGTAAAGGAATCATAGGAACATAATTTTGATCTTGGACTTTCATTTCTGTATTATTTAAAAGTGGATTACTATTGCAATTGATTGATGGCTAAACGTCTGGTGGTAATTATTATATGATGTCACGACAACATATTGATTTAATATGAAAAGATCCTGTTTTGAACTAGACTGACAAGGCGAGCCGGCTTTTTAAACGTTTGAATTCACAGGAAGACTTTCTGCTAGGATAAATTAGTGCAACCAAGATTGTCAATTACAAATGGGAATTGCGGGACCTCAATTCCGATGACCTGAAGTCTAATCCATCTGAATGCTCCTGTTCTATATCTCCATTCAGTTATTGTCCTGTGGGTCATGTTATCACTGGAGATCTAAATCTAGTTGATAATCAAAAGCTAAAAAATATGCTAACCAAAGGTCCCAAATACCGAGAACCCCAGTCAATTAATTGGAAATATAATTTCAAATTGCTGATGGATTCTGTTCAGGACTATGCCAGAAAATGAACTTCAAAGGAAGTTTTTGTCCTGCCTGCTGACACACTTTCAGAGTGGGTGAAGGCCATTAGGCCAATGGTACAGGTCCGAATTAAAAACCTCCAAGGGTCTATGAGCACTAAATCTACATCCATCTTTAGAGACCCTAAAGTTGTTGAAACGTTGACTCGCCTCCATGACAGATATATAATTGTCCCAGTTGACAAAGCCCCTAATAACATCGTTTTCGTCTGCAAGAACTATTATTTTGGGTGTCTTAAAACGAGTTGGGAATAGATAACACTGCAGGTAACCCAAATTATACATCGATCACACTCATTAAGCAGAAAGTCCTTGATAAACACCATACCGCTCTTCATTCCTTTGGCATTTCTACAAAGGGTGAAGAAATGGACCTTCCTGCTCATTATTGGATTTCTAAACTACATACGAATCCGTTTAAACAAAGGTATATTGCTGGGTCAGCTAATTGCTCTACGAAACCTCTTTCAAAGACATGCATTAAAGAGGGCCTTCAGAATTACAGTGAAACATCATATTCCACCAGTGACGTCAATCAGATGTGGATTCTTAAAAACTCAAAAAATTTACTACAATATCAAAAATCAAAATCTTTGGCCACATGCAACAGTATAAAAACATTCGACATCTCCACACTATATACAACCATACCACATTCTCGATTAAAATATCGATTGAAACAACTAGTTCATCAATGTTTTTTTAAGCAACATGGCACACGCAGGTATAAATTTCTAGTTTTAGGTAGAGAAAAGGCTTATTTCGTTAAGAACTACTCTGATTCTGACAAAAAGTATTCTAAAGATGAAATTGCAAACATGTTAGATTTTCTCATAGACAACATATTTGTTGAATCTGGCGGTCGAATTTTTCAACAATCGGCATTCCAATGGGAATCAACTGTGTCCCTCTCCTCGCCGATCTGTTTCTGTACTCATATGAAGCGGACTTCATTCAAGGGCTTCTACGTTAAAACAAAAAGAAACTATCCTTTAATTTCACTTTTTGTTATATAGATGACGTGTTGTCGCTAAATAACGATAAATCCCCACACTTTCTACATCTCATCTAGCCTAGTGAATTTGAAATTAAGGATACTACAGATACATCAAAGTCCGCTTCATTTGGATTTGTTTCTCGAAATAGACAAGCGGGACATCTGAAGACCAAACTGTATGACGAAAGTGCTTACTTCGACTTTCCTATTGTTAACTTTCCCCTTCTTGAGTAGCAATATTCCAGCATCACCTGCATTTGGCGTCTACGTTTCTCAGCTTATCGGATATTCAAGGGCATGCGTGAGTTACCATGACTTTCGACAATGAGGAGTACTGCTGTCACAAAAGCTTCTTAACCAGGATTTTATCAGGGATAAATTGAAGTCATCACTAAGGAAATTTTACGGTCGTCAAGAATTGATTGACCGTTACAGTGTTCCAATATATAGGATGATGTTGGACCTGTTCCGACTGTCGTAACATTTCACGTACCTCCACCGATTTATGACTACCACTAGATTGACTCTGTTGAACTTCACGACGGGTGCCTTATACGGAGCAGGAACTGCTTACCATTCCGGAGCACCTAAGTTCACTCCTGTTTTTTATAGGTTTTCGTGTTGTTCATTGTTTTTTAGTTTTCAGTGTTTATTTGTTGCGCTTGTGGTTGTTCTTTTGTCTTCCCGGGTTTTGTCTGTCTAATGGATTACGTTTTAGGATTGCTTCTTAGGTATATTTGTCCTCTTTTATACCGTCTTCGAGCCGATCAGTCTTTGCTCTTACCTCTGAGAGCCGGGTGAGAGAGGAGAGAAGCAAATACATGTAAGAACTTTAATGTCTTTGGTTTGACTCGGCCATCGAGGATTGAACTGCAAACTCCCGATGCTACCACGAAACCATTGAGACGGTTGTTCACCCAAAACAGGTGTTTTTTGTTAAACAGCAAAATAACTTTCCTAGACATTGGATTTTTGGTAGAGTTATGTCTAGTTTTTGTTGGTATCACCACCCCTGTCATCACTATTAGGTTCGCCCATACAAGGTTTCTGTCTTACAAATTAGACTTGACATATTTAGTTAGATTTCAAGATTTCCTTGAATTGACTTCCTTCGGACTTGACCAAATTTTATCTACTTGCTATTTGACAGGTGCCGTTAAAATAGAGTTATTTTTGTTCTGATTTTCGTATTTTACTATGTGTTTTATCCCCCTCCCAGTTTATTAATCTTTTTCTGTAACCCCCAGGGCAGGTTTTTGATATGTACATGAACCTCATTTCATTTATTGAGTCATAAATTTATCTAATGAACTTTAAACGGTATTGCACAGTAGATTTCTTGGCGTTTGGGTACTTAATTTGGAAGTAAAAAAACAAGTCTTTGATTTATCTGGTGTCATATGGTATTTATAAATACTTGATTTGATTTCAGACAGCACAATAAACCAGAGGCTCCCAGGAGCCTGTATCCTAACCTGATAGTGCATTGCCTATTACATATAGCGACCAGTTCCCACGAGGTTAAAAATTCGGCTGTGGTGGTCATCTTGGTCGATAGTTTGGGTTAACGGACACAATTCTGAATGAGGACCATCTAAGGACCATTGCTACTAAGTTTGGTTCAAAAATCTCAGTAATTTCAGACAAGATGCTTTTTTAATGAATTTTCGATAGGGTCCAATGTTAAACTATGTTCGGCTGTGGCGGACATTTCGGTTGACAGCCCAGGTCATCCGAAACATTTCTGAAAGAGGATAATCTAAGGACCATTGCTGCCAAGTCTTGTTCTAATTGGCTCAGTTGTTTTAGACAAGAAGATTATTTAATGAATTTTGACATAGGGTCCTATGTTAAACTTAGTTCCGCTGTACCGGCTATCTTTGTTGACATACCGAGTTAACACAATTCTGAAAGAGGACCACATATGAACCATTTCTGTCAAGTTCAGTTCCAGTTGGCCAAGAGGTTTTAGACAAGAAGATTTTTTAAATGAATTTTCCCATAGAGTCCCATGTAAAACTAAGTTCGTCTGTGGCAGCCATCTCGGTTGACATTCTAGGTCATTGGACATATTTCTAACTGAGGACCATCTACGGACCATAACTGCCAAGTCCAGTTCCAATTGGCTCAGTAGTTTAAGACAAGAAGATTGTTTAATGAATTTTCCTATAGAGTCTAATGTTAAACTATGTTCGGCCGTGGCGCCCATCTTGGTTGATCGTACGGTTCATCGGACACAATTCTGAAAGAGGACCATCTAAGAACCATTGATGCTAAGTTTGGTTGCAATTGGCTCATTAGTTTCAGCCAAGAAGATTTTTAAATGAATTTCCCGTAGGGTCCTCTGTTAAACTACGTAAGGATGTAGTGGCCAACTTGGTTGATCGTCCGGTTCATCGGATATAATTCTGAAAGAGGACCATCTAAGGACCATTGCTGCTAAGTTTGGTTGCAATTGGCTAAGTAGTTTCAGCCAAGAAGATTTTTAAATTAATTTCCCATAGGGTCCTCTGTTAAACTACGTTAGGATGTAATGACCAACTTGGTTGATCGTCCGGTTCATCGGATACAATTCTGAAAGAGGACCATCTAAGGACCATTGCTGCTAAGTTTGGTTGCAATTGGCTAAGTAGTTTCAGCCAAGAAGATTTTTAAATGAATTTCCCGTAGGGTCCTCTGTTAAACTACGTTAGGATGTAGTGGCCAACATGGTTGATCGTCCGGTTCATCGGATACAATTCTGAATGAGGACCATCTAAGGACCATTGCTACTAAGTTTGGTTCAAAAATCTCAGTAATTTCAGACAAGATGCTTTTTTAATGAATTTTCGATAGGGTCCAATGTTAAACTATGTTCGGCTGTGGCGGACATTTCGGTTGACAGCCCAGGTCATCCGAAACATTTCTGAAAGAGGATAATCTAAGGACCATTGCTGCCAAGTCTTGTTCTAATTGGCTCAGTTGTTTTAGACAAGAAGATTATTTAATGAATTTTGACATAGGGTCCTATGTTAAACTTAGTTCCGCTGTACCGGCTATCTTTGTTGACATACCGAGTTAACACAATTCTGAAAGAGGACCACATATGAACCATTTCTGTCAAGTTCAGTTCCAGTTGGCCAAGAGGTTTTAGACAAGAAGATTTTTTAAATGAATTTTCCCATAGAGTCCCATGTAAAACTAAGTTCGTCTGTGGCAGCCATCTCGGTTGACATTCTAGGTCATTGGACATATTTCTAACTGAGGACCATCTACGGACCATAAATGCCAAGTCCAGTTCCAATTGGCTCAGTAGTTTAAGACAAGAAGATTGTTTAATGAATTTTCCTATAGAGTCTAATGTTAAACTATGTTCGGCCGTGGCGCCCATCTTGGTTGATCGTACGGTTCATCGGACACAATTCTGAAAGAGGACCATCTAAGAACCATTGATGCTAAGTTTGGTTGCAATTGGCTCATTAGTTTCAGCCAAGAAGATTTTTAAATGAATTTCCCGTAGGGTCCTCTGTTAAACTACGTAAGGATGTAGTGGCCAACTTGGTTGATCGTCCGGTTCATCGGATATAATTCTGAAAGAGGACCATCTAAGGACCATTGCTGCTAAGTTTGGTTGCAATTGGCTAAGTAGTTTCAGCCAAGAAGATTTTTAAATTAATTTCCCATAGGGTCCTCTGTTAAACTACGTTAGGATGTAATGACCAACTTGGTTGATCGTCCGGTTCATCGGATACAATTCTGAAAGAGGACCATCTAAGGACCATTGCTGCTAAGTTTGGTTGCAATTGGCTCAGTAGTTTCAGCCAAGAAGATTTTTAAATGAATTTCCCGTAGGGTCCTCTGTTAAACTACGTTAGGATGTAGTGGCCAACATGGTTGATCGTCCGGTTCATCGGATACAATTCTGAAAGAGGACCATCTAAGGACCATTGGTACTAAGTTTGGTTCAAAAATCTCAGTAATTTCAGTCAAGATGCTTTTTTAATGAATTTTCGATAGGGTCCAATGTTAAACTATGTTCGGCTGTGGCGGACATTTCGGTTGACAGCCCAGGTCATCCGAAACATTTCTGAAAGAGGATAATCTAAGGACCATTGCTGCCAAGTCTTGTTCTAATTGGCTCAGTTGTTTTAGACAAGAAGATTATTTAATGAATTTTGACATAGGGTCCTATGTTAAACTTAGTTCCGCTGTACCGGCTATCTTTGTTGACATACCGAGTTAACACAATTCTGAAAGAGGACCACATATGAACCATTTCTGTCAAGTTCAGTTCCAGTTGGCCAAGAGGTTTTAGACAAGAAGATTTTTTAAATGAATTTTCCCATAGAGTCCCATGTAAAACTAAGTTCGTCTGTGGCAGCCATCTCGGTTGACATTCTAGGTCATTGGACATATTTCTAACTGAGGACCATCTACGGACCATAACTGCCAAGTCCAGTTCCAATTGGCTCAGTAGTTTAAGACAAGAAGATTGTTTAATGAATTTTCCTATAGAGTCTAATGTTAAACTATGTTCGGCCGTGGCGCCCATCTTGGTTGATCGTACGGTTCATCGGACACAATTCTGAAAGAGGACCATCTAAGAACCATTGATGCTAAGTTTGGTTGCAATTGGCTCATTAGTTTCAGCCAAGAAGATTTTTAAATGAATTTCCCGTAGGGTCCTCTGTTAAACTACGTAAGGATGTAGTGGCCAACTTGGTTGATCGTCCGGTTCATCGGATATAATTCTGAAAGAGGACCATCTAAGGACCATTGCTGCTAAGTTTGGTTGCAATTGGCTAAGTAGTTTCAGCCAAGAAGATTTTTAAATTAATTTCCCATAGGGTCCTCTGTTAAACTACGTTAGGATGTAATGACCAACTTGGTTGATCGTCCGGTTCATCGGATACAATTCTGAAAGAGGACCATCTAAGGACCATTGCTGCTAAGTTTGGTTGCAATTGGCTAAGTAGTTTCAGCCAAGAAGATTTTTAAATGAATTTCCCGTAGGGTCCTCTGTTAAACTACGTTAGGATGTAGTGGCCAACATGGTTGATCGTCCGGTTCATCGGATACAATTCTGAATGAGGACCATCTAAGGACCATTGCTACTAAGTTTGGTTCAAAAATCTCAGTAATTTCAGACAAGATGCTTTTTTAATGAATTTTCGATAGGGTCCAATGTTAAACTATGTTCGGCTGTGGCGGACATTTCGGTTGACAGCCCAGGTCATCCGAAACATTTCTGAAAGAGGATAATCTAAGGACCATTGCTGCCAAGTCTTGTTCTAATTGGCTCAGTTGTTTTAGACAAGAAGATTATTTAATGAATTTTGACATAGGGTCCTATGTTAAACTTAGTTCCGCTGTACCGGCTATCTTTGTTGACATACCGAGTTAACACAATTCTGAAAGAGGACCACATATGAACCATTTCTGTCAAGTTCAGTTCCAGTTGGCCAAGAGGTTTTAGACAAGAAGATTTTTTAAATGAATTTTCCCATAGAGTCCCATGTAAAACTAAGTTCGTCTGTGGCAGCCATCTCGGTTGACATTCTAGGTCATTGGACATATTTCTAACTGAGGACCATCTACGGACCATAAATGCCAAGTCCAGTTCCAATTGGCTCAGTAGTTTAAGACAAGAAGATTGTTTAATGAATTTTCCTATAGAGTCTAATGTTAAACTATGTTCGGCCGTGGCGCCCATCTTGGTTGATCGTACGGTTCATCGGACACAATTCTGAAAGAGGACCATCTAAGAACCATTGATGCTAAGTTTGGTTGCAATTGGCTCATTAGTTTCAGCCAAGAAGATTTTTAAATGAATTTCCCGTAGGGTCCTCTGTTAAACTACGTAAGGATGTAGTGGCCAACTTGGTTGATCGTCCGGTTCATCGGATATAATTCTGAAAGAGGACCATCTAAGGACCATTGCTGCTAAGTTTGGTTGCAATTGGCTAAGTAGTTTCAGCCAAGAAGATTTTTAAATTAATTTCCCATAGGGTCCTCTGTTAAACTACGTTAGGATGTAATGACCAACTTGGTTGATCGTCCGGTTCATCGGATACAATTCTGAAAGAGGACCATCTAAGGACCATTGCTGCTAAGTTTGGTTGCAATTGGCTCAGTAGTTTCAGCCAAGAAGATTTTTAAATGAATTTCCCGTAGGGTCCTCTGTTAAACTACGTTAGGATGTAGTGGCCAACATGGTTGATCGTCCGGTTCATCGGATACAATTCTGAAAGAGGACCATCTAAGGACCATTGGTACTAAGTTTGGTTCAAAAATCTCAGTAATTTCAGTCAAGATGCTTTTTTAATGAATTTTCGATAGGGTCCAATGTTAAACTATGTTCGGCTGTGGCGGACATTTCGGTTGACAGCCCAGGTCATCCGAAACATTTCTGAAAGAGGATAATCTAAGGACCATTGCTGCCAAGTCTTGTTCTAATTGGCTCAGTTGTTTTAGACAAGAAGATTATTTAATGAATTTTGACATAGGGTCCTATGTTAAACTTAGTTCCGCTGTACCGGCTATCTTTGTTGACATACCGAGTTAACACAATTCTGAAAGAGGACCACATATGAACCATTTCTGTCAAGTTCAGTTCCAGTTGGCCAAGAGGTTTTAGACAAGAAGATTTTTTAAATGAATTTTCCCATAGAGTCCCATGTAAAACTAAGTTCGTCTGTGGCAGCCATCTCGGTTGACATTCTAGGTCATTGGACATATTTCTAACTGAGGACCATCTACGGACCATAAATGCCAAGTCCAGTTCCAATTGGCTCAGTAGTTTAAGACAAGAAGATTGTTTAATGAATTTTCCTATAGAGTCTAATGTTAAACTATGTTCGGCCGTGGCGCCCATCTTGGTTGATCGTACGGTTCATCGGACACAATTCTGAAAGAGGACCATCTAAGAACCATTGATGCTAAGTTTGGTTGCAATTGGCTCATTAGTTTCAGCCAAGAAGATTTTTAAATGAATTTCCCGTAGGGTCCTCTGTTAAACTACGTAAGGATGTAGTGGCCAACTTGGTTGATCGTCCGGTTCATCGGATATAATTCTGAAAGAGGACCATCTAAGGACCATTGCTGCTAAGTTTGGTTGCAATTGGCTAAGTAGTTTCAGCCAAGAAGATTTTTAAATTAATTTCCCATAGGGTCCTCTGTTAAACTACGTTAGGATGTAATGACCAACTTGGTTGATCGTCCGGTTCATCGGATACAATTCTGAAAGAGGACCATCTAAGGACCATTGCTGCTAAGTTTGGTTGCAATTGGCTCAGTAGTTTCAGCCAAGAAGATTTTTAAATGAATTTCCCGTAGGGTCCTCTGTTAAACTACGTTAGGATGTAGTGGCCAACATGGTTGATCGTCCGGTTCATCGGATACAATTCTGAAAGAGGACCATCTAAGGACCATTGCTACTAAGTTTGGTTCAAAAATCTCAGTAATTTCAGACAAGATGCTTTTTTAATGAATTTTCGATAGGGTCCAATGTTAAACTATGTTCGGCTGTGGCGGACATTTCGGTTGATAGCCCAGGTCATCCGAAACATTTCTGAAAGAGGATAATCTAAGGACCATTGCTGCCAAGTCTTGTTCTAATTGGCTCAGTTGTTTTAGACAAGAAGATTATTTAATGAATTTTGACATAGGGTCCTATGTTAAACTTAGTTCCGCTGTACCGGCTATCTTTGTTGACATACCGAGTTAACACAATTCTGAAAGAGGACCACATATGAACCATTTCTGTCAAGTTCAGTTCCAGTTGGCCAAGAGGTTTTAGACAAGAAGATTTTTTAAATGAATTTTCCCATAGAGTCCCATGTAAAACTAAGTTCGTCTGTGGCAGCCATCTCGGTTGACATTCTAGGTCATTGGACATATTTCTAACTGAGGACCATCTACGGACCATAAATGCCAAGTCCAGTTCCAATTGGCTCAGTAGTTTAAGACAAGAAGATTGTTTAATGAATTTTCCTATAGAGTCTAATGTTAAACTATGTTCGGCCGTGTCGCCCATCTTGGTTGATCGTACGGTTCATCGGACACAATTCTGAAAGAGGACCATCTAAGAACCATTGATGCTAAGTTTGGTTGCAATTGGCTCATTAGTTTCAGCCAAGAAGATTTTTAAATGAATTTCCCGTAGGGTTCTCTGTTAAACTACGTAAGGATGTAGTGGCCAACTTGGTTGATCGTCCGGTTCATCGGATATAATTCTGAAAGAGGACCATCTAAGGACCATTGCTGCTAAGTTTGGTTGCAATTGGCTAAGTAGTTTCAGCCAAGAAGATTTTTAAATTAATTTCCCATAGGGTCCTCTGTTAAACTACGTTAGGATGTAGTGACCAACTTGGTTGATCGTCCGGTTCATCGGATACAATTCTGAAAGAGGACCATCTAAGGACCATTGCTGCTAAGTTTGGTTGCAATTGGCTCAGTAGTTTCAGCCAAGAAGATTTTTAAATGAATTTCCCGTAGGGTCCTCTGTTAAACTACGTTAGGATGTAGTGGCCAACTTGGTTGATCGTCCGGTTCATCGGATACAATTCTGAAAGAGGACCATTCAAGAACCATTGCTGCTAAGTTTGGTTGCAATGGGCTCAGTAGTTTCAGCCAAGAAGATTTTTAAATGAATTTCCCGTAGGGTCCTATGTTAAACTAAGTTCGGCTGTGCCGGCCATCTTGGTTGGAGGTCGGACCATCACACATTTTTGAAAGAGGACCACCTTATGACCATTCTACCACAGTTTGGTTCTAAGTGGGCAAGTAGTTTCAGACAAGAAGATTTTTATGTGGATTTCACATAGGGTTCTATGTTAAACTAAGTTCCGCTGTGGCGGCCATCTTGGTGAGATGTTGGAACCACCGGACACAAATTTTGAAGGGGACTACCCAATGATCATTTCAGCAAAGTTTGGCCGAAATTGGCATAGTAGCTTCAGAGGAGAAGATTTATAAGATTTGGACCCCCTTTTTTTCTATTTATAGCTTGGCCGCCATCTTGGTCGAAGATCGAGGACACCGGAAATAATTTTTGAAACTACTGAGCCAATTGCAACCAAGGACCATTCCACCAAAGTTTGGTCCCAATTTTCCCAGCGGTTTATGAGAAGATTAAAGTGTGAATTGTGGACGGACGCCCACTGATGACAATAGCTCACATGATCCTACGGGTCAGGTGAGCCAAAAATGGATATATTTGTTAAATCACGTCGACAATCACCATTTATCGATGGATAGATGTATTATTGTTTAACCTCCAGTTGCAACCATATATATATATACAACTGTAGTTGCATATCAGGACAAGAACATATTGATTTGATATGAATATGATCCCTGTTTTTTACTAGACCGACACGCTGAGACAGATTTTTAACGTTCTAGCTCACGACATAAATGTTCGCAGGAACACATATCACCCTACTCTGACACATTATAATGACTCCGAGCCGACCAGTCCTTTGTTCTTACTCTTATATGCCGTGTGCGTGGGGAGAAGCAGCGAATACCAATTTTAATCTCTGTTTTGACCCGGCTTAGGATCGAACACACGACCTTCCACACTCGAGGCGAACCACTCATCGATCGGAAGGATTTACGACTAATACATTTATTTTTAGTATACACACATTTATACCTAATCCTTTCGCTTCTTTAACCATATTTCTTTAAAAAATATTTTTTGCAATGTCAAGAAATTTTCTAGATCAAAGGGTAATAGCAAATGCATTACACAGTTTTTAATTAATATAATTGTAAGAAGATCATATAAACTTCTTGGGGATCAAATTAATTTTTTGACTTTTGATTTCCCATTTCATACGTCAATGTATATTGAGTGTTATTTCAGGAATCAAAGACGAGGAAATCCTGTATGACTAAAAGTGGTTTTCTTGAGGATTGAATACATACTAAAATTAAAGACGTCATAAAATAAATTGAACTTCAAGATCAAACAAACCCATAGTCTATATTAAAAATTAGTTCTCATAAAAAAATCTGACATCAGTAATAATATATATATGAAGGCGTTCTATTCATTTTCATAGCTAACTTGTTATGCTTTCACAGAAACAGCCAACCTTCATTTCCTGGTTTCACAAATTGACAAGGTAAAAACAAGACTTTTGCCTTCTAATACATGTATATTAAGAACAGATCAAATACGGTTACAATGATAATAAAACAATTTAGTTTTGCTCCTGACGACATGTAAGAGGAATCACAAACGAAAAGATTACCATGTAGGATTATATGTAATAAGACAATGTGAGGAAAATCAGAGGGGCCATACTATTCCGTTACAGAGACAAAACCGAGATGCGATTGGAAGCGAATAAACATACTGAAACTAAACACAAAAGGTAAATAAAAGAGTACCATCAAACATTTGGTCCAAATTAGTAAGTAGTTTGTGTCTATTATAAAACCCGTCAAGTCCAGTACCAAATGATGTTCTTTGACAGAGAAACAAAAAACAACATAAAATTTACATTGTAATCAGGGTATGTAAACATAGAACGCTGGTGCTGTTAAACATTGACTGTTACCTAGTCATTGACCAAATTCATATCTTGATTTTAACATATTACATAATAATGAGCGATTAAACTCCAAATTTTATGACAAATGTGATGATTCTAATTTTCCAATTGTTAATCTCCCCTTTCTTCACTGGAATTGACACTTTATTTTGCTTGCCGGGTGCCGTTAACGTTAACGTGCCGAAGCACCTGATGTCACTCCCTGTTTTAGTGGGAGTTCACATTGCTAGTGCTTTAGTTTCTGTGTTGCTTAGTTCTACTTTATTTAGTTTATTATATGGTTTTTATTCTTATAGTTATTCGGTATTTTTGGTTGAGTACTTCTTGTTTAATATAAGTTTGGTTTTTTGGTCTTCCAAATGTTTCGGTTTTAATGCTGCTGATGAGAGGTAACTCCTTGAAATGCGTCGTATACAGCATAGTATAAATTTACTATATCTAATATTAGTATCTTTGGATTGTTATTTTGAAACTCCTGGGATGATGCCTCTGCTGGTGGACCCTAGGTCCCCGAGGGTATTCGCCAACCCAGTCGTCAGACTTGTCTGACATGATTATTCATTGATTTGTTACAGAAATTACCAGTATTTAGCAAAATTAAAAAATAATAGAAATACTAAGGGTTCATTCCTTGTATTGCACATGGTAGATCTCCTTAGCTGAAATTTGGCTTCCTATTTCGGTATTTTTGGTTGAGTACTTCTTGTTTAATATAAGTTTGTTTTTTTGGTCTTCCAAATGTTTCGGTTTTAATGCTGCTGATGAGAGGTAACTCCTTGAAATGCGTCGTATACAGCATAGTATAAGTTTACTACATCTAATATTAGTATCTTTGGATTGTTATTTTGAAACTCCTGGGATGATGCCTCTGCTGGTGGACCCTAGGTCCCCGAGGGTATTCGCCAACCCAGTCGTCAGACTTGTCTGACAAGATTATTCATTGATTTGTTACAGAAATTACCAGTATTTAGCAAAATTAAAAAATAATAGAAATACTAAGGGTTCATTCCTTGTATTGCACATGGTAGATCTCCTTAGCTGAAATTTGGCTTCCTATTTCGGTATTTTTGGTTGAGTACTTCTTGTTTAATATAAGTTTGTTTTTTTGGTCTTCCAAATGTTTCGGTTTTAATGCTGCTGATGAGAGGTAACTCCTTGAAATTGGTCGTATACAGCATAGTATAAATTTACTATATCTAATATTAGTATCTTTGGATTGTTATTTTATACATGTATTCTTGTGGCCTATGTTTTTCGTTGTTCTATTCTCATGACTGCTGTCAGTAGTATCTTTATTTTATTTTAGCTCATTGGGATAAATAGGATGTAGTTCATCACCGGATCGTGAGTTATCTAGTGATAAAACATCACCTGTATAATGGTAGGCGAAATTAATTGTTCGAGCTTAAGGTCATCAACACTGAGATTCTATTTGTAGCTGAAGATTTAAGGTGCAGCTGTTGAAATAAAGAAACCAAGACTGATTGACTAATTGATCTTTATAATGGATGGGGACTTTTTGTGTATGTTATTTCCAAGATATATTATATCAGACTTTTTGTAGGTAAAAGAAATAGAACTTTTAGGAGTATTTACATTTTATCTACCTGGTGCAATTGATTTTAAGAGACCACCGACACATATATTTCTGTTCCATACATGTACATAGATTTATACTCATAAAATGACGACAAAGGGCGATTAAAATTTATGATAACCCTTTCAGTGAGAACTTTCCTCTTCTCAGTAGTAACAAACATGTACCAAGGTTACCAGCTTATGGGGTGTAAATTTCACAGTTGATCAGTTGTTTACTATAACTGTGGTGCATGTGGTGTGTACATCGACTTTTTCATAAGAACGAAGTTACTGTCGCACAACCCTCTATATGTTTATGTCTTTTCAAACATTTGTGATCACGAATTGATTGGCCGAAGCATCTACTAAGTTTTTATTTCATAGAAACAAAATACGTTCAGTTAGATTTCACGGAATTAATGGAATTTACCCCTCTCAGACGGACGACTGACTTCAAGACGGGTTCAGAAGCATAACGCAATTTACATGCATCTTTGCTATACTGCTCTTAAATGACAGAATGTAAATAAGAATACGTGCGACTAAAAAGGACGTTTACATAAAAATATGGATTCTTAAATGTCTTCACATGAGACCTTAGAATTTGTACGAGTTGTATTGATAATTTGAAATAGGGGAGTTCCGTTGAAACCTTCTCTTCGGTATAACTAAAAGTATGAAATTGTCACTAGTCTTACTACTATTTTTTGGTTTTTTTCATTAATTTCCGAAGAAAAGATTAATGCTAAACCAAATTCCTAGAGATAATCTTCGATTCCATATATTTTCTGAATTATAATAATTTTTGTATATTTTGCATTGCTGTGTTCGTTTTCTCATAAACATGAAATATAAACAATATTTTATGAAAGACAACATTTCGTATTGTTGGTATTGAACGGAAACTAATTAGTGGTGGCCTGCAGTTCAAAGTAACTGTGACGTCAAATTTGTTTGTTTAAAATAGTAGCTATCTTAAAAGTGTACTTTTACTTACTTAGTAGATTTCTCATGGCACTAAATGTCTTGAACTTGAATAATGTTTACATAAAATATTGAACAAATACAGATTAAATAATCTGATGCTTAGAATTCATAAAAAAATAAGCATAATGGTTTTCGTCGTTGATGTAACTCATTTCAGGCAAGGCCAAATTATCTGTAAAAAAACTACCGCCTCGGTGGTCTCGTGGTAGCGTGCTCGCCCCGAGTGCGGAAGGTCGCGGGTTCGATCCCCGGCCGGGTCAAACCAAAGACATTAAAATTGGTATTTGCTGCTTCTCCGCCAAGCACGCGGCATCTAGGAGTAAGAGCAAAGACTGGTCGGCTCGGAGTCAGTATAATGTGTCCGATTGAGGTGATATGTCTTCCTCCGGACAGTTACCTCGTGAGCTAGCACATTAAAAATCCGACTTAGCGTGTCGGTCTAATACAAAGCAGGGATCATATTCATTATCATATCAACATGTTCTCGTCCTGATATGCACCTGGTTGCCACTGGACGTTAAACAATAATTCATCCATCCATCTGTAAAAAACTTTTTAGGTTTATCATACCAGTATTGTATGGGAACGAAAATTTGCGAGATAATTAATCTATTAATTACAATTATATATATATAGATCTCGAAAGAAACAATTCATCTTGACATTCAAGACGGTACGAGGCAAATCTGAATTAGATGTATTTAAAATGGATGGAAAAAAATTGAAAATAGATCAGCTTGAGCACATGCAGCTTACTTTTCCAATACTTATATAATTCCTAATTATACTCTTTGTACTTACAGAACTGTGGGAGATATTTTTTACATATGAAATGTCAAAGTTCCTGGTATGTTTTTACAGCTTTAATTTCAAATTATTCAATTTTCAGCTGTTTGTATATTAATTCTTTTATATCTTAACAGATAGGTCATGTCATAGACGCAAAATGATCATAAATACGAATATTAACAATAAAAAGAATATTGTCATGCTGTGCTTGAATTTTATAAGATACTTTTCTCCCTTTCAATATTACAACTTGTGGATAGAAGATTAACTTATCAAAGACTCGCAGCTGCAATTTTTGTTTAAAAATACAGTTTGAAGTCAAATCGGTACACTCAATTACTGATTTTGTAATTTCATTTTTCTTCTGTATGTAAAGAAAACCAGAAAGAAAATGTGCAGCGCATATTTAATGCGTTCTGCTGTTATATCATATATTGCCTTGGTATGAGGAGAATAGTAAGTTTATTGTCCCCGAGATACTGCCAAGGGGGATAGTTGGTATCGAGGAGACAATAAACTTATTTTTCCCCGAATATGCAGTCAGTAACTGTATTATTATTCGAAAAAATAATTTACCGGTGGGTAATTTCCAGCACTTTTCAACTGTCACTATTTTGTCGCACCACGGTCGTTCAATATCTATACTATTAAATTTGCGGAATGAACATTTCTAGCCGTTTTACCTCCGAGCCGACGATCATCAGTAATATTATATAATAATAAATAATTAGTGCACGTGATAAACTTTCTAATTTTTATATGTTAATTGTTTTAATCAACGAAGCTTAATTTAATAAACCCAACATATTCGTGATCTGAGTTCCGTGGTTGGTTCCCATTCCGTTACGATTATTTCTAAGCATGCGCAAAAGGGTAAAGGGTCCGTTCGCCCTAATTACATGGTCGCCATGACTTTTTTCACCATATATATGTATATATATATGAATATTTGAAATACAACACAGAACCAGAGCTCTATCTTAAACACACAAATTTAGAATTTCGGAAATTTATAACTAAATTTAGAACTTGTGATTATAATTGGAACCGGAGTTACGGGGGATAAGCAAATACCACGTTAAAACAAATTATATAAATTATGTAATCAAAATTCTGTTAATGATGAAGCACATATTTATTTCTTAATTGTAATAAAGTTCGGACTTTCGCCATTTTTTTTTGTCCGAAATACAAAGCACAACTCAAATTTCGATAAATTATATTTAATTTTAAACCCAACAAATCTTATTTGGTTATCCAGTACATGCCATCTACGACCCATTGTTTAGGAGCTGGTCTATACAATTACCATTTCTAAGCCGGAATGTATTTATATATTTCTAGTACATATATCTGTATGTACAAAATCTAGCTACAATGTATGTATACAATGTAGATAATGCAGCTACAGTAGCACAAGTCAATCTGACGAATATCATTCAAAGGCATATTGCGATAGAGTCTAGGTTTATTACATGACATCTTTATCTGTAAAGCTCACATGTAGCTCAAATGAGAAGTGTTCGTGTGATTGTAAAATAAAGCCCACTATTATTTGTTATATATTTCTGAACAAATCATGCGTTAGAAAATTCGTGAGCTCGATGATACCAACAAAACTAGAATGTATATGCTAATTGTAACGCGACATCATGATCAAGGATGATAAGTTCGAATTAATTTTTGATCGAAACTTTTATTTGTTTTGCCATCATGTTGTTTTGCAACTTTTTAAACCTTTATATTCTCACCAACCAAATACATTGGTATAGATGGACACAAAACTAATAATATAGTGTTACTAACCTGCTGAGCCTGTATTGGCCTTTGTATTGATTCATTCAAGGTTAACTGTATTGGTCCCGAGTCCGTAGGGCCGAAGGCCAACAAAGCTGACCGAGAATTAGTATAGGGCCTATACAGAATCAGCAAGTTCGTAACACTTTATTAAATAATCTAAACAGTACAGCTGATCTGTATGCCTGTCCGTATGATAAAATAGTCTGTAAAACCGGTACGGAATTCCATATTGCCCTGTTTCCAAATTGACGGTCCGTATGGAATTTCATATTGCCCTGTTTCCAAATTGACGGTCCGTATGGAATTCCATACTATAGTACCCATCAAATTTAAGCCCCATCAAGTCAAAGCCAACAGGGTTCATTATCAGAAGTCTTAAAGCTGACTTAATATCCATTTTTGCTAATAATGCCCCTTGACCCAAATCATAGATTTTCTCTAGAATGTTGTCCAATGAAGAATGCTCTACCCTATACAATTCTGGGGAAATGTGGGAATTCACACTATTGCCCTAGGGATAAGACAAATTTGTAATGAGGCGCCAACCCCCATCTGTCTTAGGCATCAAACCTATAAGTGATACGCGCAATGTTAAAATTGCAGCGATCGAAAACGGCCCTAAAATTCTCCCCAATTCAATTTCTGATTTAAGTTTTTCCCACATTTTTGGTTTCAACTGTTCAACGGATAGAAGATTTTTTGACAATAAAAAAAGTTCTTGGCCCTGTATATTGCAGACGAAAACCTTTGGAAAACCAATTTTTCAAAATAGCTGCACCATCTCTGTCCGGATTATCTGATAACTTATTTAATGGTTTAATGTTTATAGGGGTTTGACCTACGGCCCATATTTGTGCCTGGGGCTCTAGGTCTGTACGGCTGCTGAGACCTAAAATTGAAGTCAGTGGCATGAGTTACTCTAGGGTAAAAATGTGGCTGAGAAGTAAGTCTGGGTTGGAGAACACCTATCCTGTTTTGTTTTGAAGGGCAGTAAATTATAGGGTGATTGCCACTGCAGTTCAAGCAAAGGTTGCTGTATGAGCATTGTTGCTTTCCACAATAACCCTCATAATTGTATGTGTAACATTTCAACCTCTTGGTAGAATTTGTGGCATATAACTTGTTATCAGGGCCCAAATCAGACATGTAGATTAACCAAAGTTCAACGTCAACCTGAAACCATGAGCTGAGTGGATTTCTAGCTTTGCCTTACCTGTACTGTTCGTCGTAAGTTTTCCAACCGAAGTGATTTGCTCTTTTAGCACCTAAACGCACATCTGACATGTTCTTGGAATCTTTGAGGGTGAGCAGTACAGTAAATACTTATAAAAGAAATAAAAGCAGTTGTTCACTGGTCAATTGAATATATTTTACTTGGAGTAACTTCTGAATTTACAACAATCTCACCATTTTTTAACACTAGTTTTTGTGGAGGCTGCTTTGAACCTGGGGTAGGATAACAGCACTGCTAAATCAATGTACTCGCTCTCGTAATTTTTTTCACATACATTTTGAGGTACATGAAGAGCTACACCAGACTGAAAGCTATCAATATGTATTGGCTGATTGGCAAAAGTCGGGACTTACGGCTGTAGCTGGCATAACCATTGTTGAGACATTTGTAAGAGTTTGAACCGAAACTGAAGAAGTACATGTACGTGGAGTAGGCATTATCAATGGGGGCGAGATATTACCTAAACTGCTGGTGATTTGTGGCTGTTCCCTGCTGTTCACTACAAGAATTCAAGTTCCCCGCGGCTGTCCCAGCATGAACATTAGTACACGAACTTGAAGCTCTGTTATCGCCGACAGTTGCCACTGGGCTTGAGGTACTTGAAACAAAATGGTACACACTTGGAGGGATGGATCTGGACTGCAATTCCCTTGTCACCTTGCTTCTAGCTGATGCTGCACTAGTCAAGACTGCCAACGGAGCTGACCGCTTCCTGCAGAGCATCGTAGCTGAGCAGACATGTTACCTAAAAATAAAATTCTACATCACAAATTTAAATCTACATTAGTCTGTCTTTCCAACAAATTTAGTTTAGCTTTATAATTAACTTTTCTTAATTCGATCCAAGATATATTTTAAAATTCCATTTGCAACTATTTGGATAAGGTTTTCCAAGTGAGACTTAAAAATTCACAAAATAGAAATTAAGAGTTATCCCTCTTTGTACAATCTCTCTCCTGTGTAAAATAAAATTTATTTGTTTCTGTTATATTCGAGTGGTCTTAAATCGGAAGAAATCAGGGTAAATGGTTTTTGTATCCTATAAAATGTATTTCAGCGTTGTGCATGCTCGATTTTCATGATTCATTGATTCATGTGCCCTATACTATGGTTTTAATCAGGAATAACGAGGTCACATTGGTGCTGTGGCCGTTTTTTAAAGAACGATTCTTTATTTTGATATGCCATTCACGTTTCAGTACGTGAAAACCCGAACAAGCATTGGCAGCGAACGTGGACTGGTTGATCCGTTACAATTTTTCAACAAACAGAAAAAGAATAAATAAACCATATTGCCCATGGCCATGCAATAAAATACTCCCTGACACTGTCATTCTGTGAGTGTAATCCGTTTGCAACCTAATATTCAACCACAAAATGATAATTTTCTCTCTTTTTTCTTCTCTTGACTTCTCAAGAGCTGAACTTCTGCAAATTCTGGTGGGAAAGGAAGATTACGTAAATGTAGGCGGGAGCCAATGAATAAAGAGCATATGAATAAATTACTATGACTAATGACCTAAACACAAAGTTTAATACAGTGCACAATCACTGCTGCGATAACCGAATTTAAGGTGCAGAGCTTAAATTCCATTACTTCCATAAATTAAACCATGCGTGCTGCATTTTGATTGCATAAAGCTATGGTATGAAATAGATTTTATGTTGATAATAGACATCCAATATTCGTGGAAAACAGTCAATAGGCTATTTCCCCAGATTTTTATTGGAAGAAATTTCTTTCCCGAAACACTGTCCAGGAAAAAAAAAATAAGTGATCTATATTCAAATTTTTTGAAATAATATTAAATAAATGTTAATAAAATAAAATAAATAATTAAAATATCACATATTTTGTATTGATAAGTGCGATATTGCATTTTTATTAATAACCCGGAAGTCAGATGAAGTTATCAGCCCATGGCAAATAACTGGTTATTGAAAATGTACATAATGTGATGTTAGCATTGTTTAATAGTACACCACATGCATTACAATTCATGCCTGCTTCTCCGTTTCTTCTGCTGCTTTTTATCTATCGACAAGACCATTTAAAACATATTTCTTGATTGATCTAAAAAGGACGTTCTAACATCAGAAAGAATTACTGCAACCGAGAATTACTTTCTCTTGGTGGAGGATTCTTAAATCTATTGCTCAAATGCTTCCGGTATTTTTATTATTTACTAATCAAAGTTAAACAAATAATAAATCGACGATACTTGTATGATTATTTTTCCGATCTTTTGGAACATACAGAAATTGACTGATGTCTTCTCCGAGATTTTTTCCGATTTTCGTCGGAGTTTTCCTGTTATGTTAAGATCTTTTCCGACTTTTAAAGAGTTTTTCTCGGAGTTTTCCGCGTAATTAATATTTTTGTCTCTGAGATTAGTGCGGAAAATCTCGGAGAAAACTCCGACATAATTTTAAAAAAAAAACTCGATAAAACTCAGAGATCTGTCGAGATATTTCGGACGGCTGTATTGGCCTGAGGCGGCATACAGCAAGTCTCGGACCAATAACGAGGCACAGACAGTCATATTAAACGTAGTTGTATAATGTGGACATCGGTTACAATTCGTAAAGGGGATTTTGATATTCTTAATGACATTAAAATTAATTTGCGAAGAAAATAATTAAAGCATCTATGAAATATTTATATTCTGTTGTACTTTCACAACGTTTTTTTGTCATTTTCTCGATGAATAACGCAAATGTAAAATGTCAATATATTTCATGTACTTTCAACCTTGAATGAGTTACATAAAAATGAACTACTGAAGGATAAATTTTATTTCATTTGTCGCAATTGAATTTTCGTCTGCAAAGGGAAATCTCAAATGAAAATTTAATTATTTAACACTTTTTACAAGTACCACTTGTAATACTATACACCAATTGTTAAGCCAGTGTTCTTTAATTGTACATGTATATTCTTTCAATAAAAGTATTCTTTATGTTTGATGGTCGTAATTTGGAAATAATGAAATATGAAACCGTTTTATTTTTCATATTTTCAATACTTTAAAGAGTACTCTTTTCTTTTATCATTTTCTTCATTCAAAAAAAGGAAATGGGAGTTATTTCTCTTTTCGCATGCAACCTCAAATTCAACATTTAATTACATTTTATTTTTTTCAAATACTTGCTCGACAAAATGTTTGATTTATGTTTTAATAATATCTGTATGTATCAGTTACGCACAGTTGGACGTGGTGGGGGAGGGGGGTGTTGCGAGAGAGGAGATAGAAAATTTCTTACTTCCTGATCATTTAGATGTACTACTGACGGAGAAAGTAACTAAGAAGACCAATGGCAGTAGTTTTTTAATTGCAAATGACATTTTGTAACTGTTATTGACTGCAAACGTTGTGTCAGACAAAAAAGTTGCTTCTATGGTTGAAATATGACTGGCACAGCATTTAATGAGGAACCAGAGTGAGTTATCTTTTCCTAACCAATGTAGGTAAGGGAGATAATTAAATTCTCTCCCTTTTGTCCCCAGGCTAAAAGGGAGACAAATTTATTATCTCCCTTACCTACATTGGTTAGGAAAAGATAACTCACTCTGGTTCCTCATTGGGTTGTGATGGACTGAACATGACTGTATCAACTGTTCACCTGTTGTCACAGATATATTGCGTTGTATGAAACATCTTGAAGTGATCTGCGTTAACTTTTTGGGGTGTTAAGATTAACACAATTTAACTGAATTTATTTTATGAATGTAAAATAAATTGAATTATCGCATCAGGAGGAGTGGTTCTGAGGTACAATTTTATTGCTTAGAACTGTATACTTTTAGGTAAAAATAGTTATTGGTAAGCTATATCGTTTGCAGTGATTGCTGCGGAAATACTTTGAGAAATAACACCAATGTAAGTTCAATAATTAGTCAGTTACTTAATTTAAATTTATATTCCATTATATAAACCCATCCTCCATTTTCCCTTTTACCTTTATTGCATTTGTGTTGTCTTTTGCCATGTATGTTTACCATATTTGCTTGCTTTTTTGTATTGTAAATATATACTGCTGTGTTTTGGATTTATAATTGTAGGTCGCTGTTTTTGATTTATTCCAGTGTGTGGATTTACAGCATATCTGCCATGGAAATCATTTGATTGCTTACCAACCGTAGTGACTTATGATGGTGTACCATGAATATTTCTATAGATGAACATTTAATTCCGTTTCTACAAATTGTTTATTTCGTTTTTATGACAGTGGTTATATATGAACAGTTAATTGTTGCTGTGTTACAGTTAGGTTGAACATTTATTTCCGCTGTTACAGATTACTGTAAGAGGAATATTTATTCGTCACATCGTCACGGTAAATTTAGTTTGCATTTTGGGCACAGGTAGCCTTAAGCGCAAAAATTTGACATTTTATCGTTGAAGTTCATCCCTTCGCTGCTCCCAGGGGGAAATAAAATTTCAAATATTTTTGTGATTACAATGTACATTATTTGAAAATCGGGCAGTTTATCGCTGTTTGCAGGGTCGCTGGAATTAAAACTCTTTGCATGATGAATTTTTGCTTTTTTATTTGTATTTTTGCCGTGGCCAAAATTCATGCCAACTATAATAAAATATAATTCTTTTATTATTTCATTGTCTAGTAAATTCTCTATAAGTCTGCGATAATTGAAAACATACTCTGTTATGAAAAAAAATAAACGAACGGAGAAAATCGTAGAAAATTGATTTCTTAGAAAATACACAGAAGAACCTCTTTCATTTTCATTTGACTTTAACTTTATAATTTTGAAATAAACATGTTTATAAAATATGAGTTGTTATGGCAGTGTTCACCTGCACAATATAATAAGCACGTATGCCTAGCTGTGATTAGAACAGTAGGAGGTGTGAAAGTATCTAACAGTTATGTAGATCAACTTAAATGAGTTATGACAAGGAATGCTCCGAAAGTTCACTTTATTTGTGCATAAATAGGTGCGATGAAACTTTTAGTGACCGTAAACAATCTGATGCGTTAATAAGTCCATAGGTGAAATTTTAAACTTATAAGATTTAATTGATTTTTGAATAGTTCAATGCTGAATACATGTAATAATCCATTGATTAAATAAAAAAAAATATGGAACGAATAAATAAATGTATGCATAGTTTTAAAGGTATTATGCAGATAAATTTTACATCGCATTTTATAATAGAAAATAACATTAACTTTCATATATTTTACTGTCGATTTTCTTTATTTTATTTTGTTTATTTAGTTATTTTTTGGTACACATACTTTATAAATGAAGAGGTTTTGTATCGGTTTAATTTTAGATTAATAATCAAACTACACATGTAAGTATGAATATAGTTACATATACATTGTATTTTTCAAATGTGTGGTACGTAGTTTGATACATTTTTGTATCAATCAATTTTTGGAATATTATCTGGTATAATATAACCTTTCTATGACTATAATTTAAAGGCATACCATCCTTATACCCCCCCCCCTTTCCAAAAAAAAAAAACAAAAAAAAAAACAAAAAAAACAACAAAAAAAAAACAAAAAAAAAAAAAAACACAAAAACAAAAATAAAAACAAAAACATATTCTGGAGCCCTAGATACTCTATTAGATTACTAAAGCTAAAAAAAAATGTAATTCAAAGGGAGTGAAAATAAACAAATAGAGAAAACGACATAGACACAATAAAACATCAAACAAATTTGGACAACACAAAATCCTATAAATATCTGGGGAGTACATTTGATAATTCTGAAAGATAGGAAAATTATATCCTGCTTTCTAATACAACAAATCCGGCAATCATGGTTTGTACATTGTCTCGGAATATATTTTTTTTTGTCGTTACCAAGCATTGCTAGCCATAACATCATTGTCTTTTATATTAGACACGTGCATATGTTCAAATAAAAATGCACGCACTGTGGTGCTACTGTACCTCAAACTTACTGCCCATCAGTGAAAATGTGAACAAAGTCCGCCCCCAAATATGGCTTATTGCACATTCAAAATATGGTTGTGGACAAATAAGCAGGTGGGTTTGAATCTACAAAAAAAAAAAAAAAAAAAAAAAAAATGAAAAAGTACTTCCTCACAAAAAATATTCAGTCCACCGATGTGAAAAGGGCAATTTCTCTTCCAAAAAAAATCGACCTCGAAATTGATTAAATAAGTTTACAAGATATTCAAAGAACACGTATAAAAAGGACATAAAATCTGGCAAAAACAAATTAACCGCCAAACTTATATAACATTAAAATCTTATCAAGCACAGCCATGATGCCAAATATGAACAAAATCTGCCTAAAGATGAATGAATAGAAACATTTAGTTTAATTTTGATTAATTAATATTTGATTTAATTATTAGACATCAGTTTCCCTTTTCTCTTTCCAGTTGAAAAAAATAGTTATATTAACTAAGTGATCACACTTCTATTGTATTTGCATGAAAGATTTTTATTCCTGGCTGGATTTCTATAGTTAATACTCGAAGATTCAATTGACTTCAACGTGAAGACATAACATGTGAGTGTCATTTGCGTGTTAACTCTGTTGTCACGCTGAGTCGGTTTTTTAACCTGCTAGTAGCAAATAGCAATTTAAAGGTGTTTGGTTTGAACTGGCCAAGGACAAAAACCGCGAATTTCCGCACTCAAGGTGAGCACATTCTTTCAAAATTTTGAAGGTTGAAGCCATGAGGTATAACCTAATAGATAGGCTTGTAAAATCTGGTCATTTATAGATATTAAGACTTTGGCGAAATTAATCTAGTTTGGACTAGATTTTTTTTTCACATCCAGATTGGAATATTATTTTAGCTCGAAGCAGAATGTATCAATGTGATGCATGTATAAATGCATGTATAAATAACCCCAATCAAAGTTTATTTAAATAGTTGAAAGAACACCCAAACTGGAAATTTTTCCTGATTATCAAAGAAAACAATGGTGCTGCTGCTTTTTGATCTCGCTAGTCTTGATTAGTCATGATTTCTTTGGTTTTTTCCTTTTACCGTTCTTTTTTTATAATATCGTTTAGGCAAGATTTTGTATTATTATTTATTTATCAATTTAACCACAGCATGTAAAAAAAGTGCTACTTATTCTTATTCTTACAAATTATTTTAATTGAATTGAATATAACTGTCGTAAGTAGAAAGCCCAAACCTCCCTTACCCAGGGTATTAGGCAAAGGTTGGTACAATCAGTAGGTAAAATCCTGTCAGACTTAATTCGAATGAGAGAAACACGGTTGCACACAGCTCAATGTTACGTTTGGACATTTTGAATTCTACGTTTCGCGCATTTACCAGTTATTCAGACATACAATACACAATCATGAACAATACTACTAGTTTTCATGTATCTCTTGACTCCAGTTAGATTTGGGAAAGTAGAGATAAGATTAAGGGCTGGATATAGATGTCCACTGTAAGAGTTATTTTGAACATGTCATTAGAATTCAAAAAAAGGTATAAAATGAAAAACCATGCTCTCGTAAGTCCAGAAAAAGAACTGATTTGGTCCACATTTAACAGGTTTACATTGTATTTACTGTCGTCACGAGGTTAAAAGAACACACAGGTAATTAGCTTAGAAGCTCACATAGCGAATACTTACGATCTGTAATGTGCGTAATTGAAGTAAACTGTACACTAAAATATAATATAACAATGTGCTCAATCTTGCAATCATTGAATGAGATCATGCAAACATTTGAATATAGATTATTATTGTGTCATATTTACTGTCTCTTTCCTGTTTTTCTTTTTTTAGTTTTACGTAACATGTATTTATTTGGTTTGATAGTTTTCCCACTAGAATAAATGTTTGTGAACATCCTAAATTGTTCCATTCGAGGTATATTTATACAATTTTGTTTCGTAAAAAGTGAAGTTGTATTTTACAATATTTTAGGACATACATTTGTACCTCCATCAATTGAAATGTTCAGAATTGTAGCGAAACCATAATTAATTTTGTTCGACAAGAGATCACTTGCAGTATGTGGGACACGTAGTAGAAACTGGCACTTGTTTAGAGGCCTTGCTGTTCTTTTAAGATGAACGGCAATTGCAACTGCTTGGACCTTTTCACGTCAATTTAGGGATTTTATATCAACATCTTATCTTTGATTATATTATGGCAGTTTGATAATTTCAATAAATTGGAAGGACAGTGAATAAAATCACGAATCATTTGTAAAAAAGGAAAATAAAACATAATGAAATTAACAGTAAATTCCAATTAACCAAAACAGATTCAGGCATTTACAGACCATAAAATGAAACTGCTGTTCTGATTCTCTCTTCCGCTCATCGAATTTATTCTGCACTGTATTTGGTTATGTAAAAAAGAAATCATATAAGGTATATGAAGATGAAACAACGATCAACAAAAAGGAAGTGCATTAACCTCTACAATAAACAGAGCACAGTAAAACTGATCTTTTAATGTTACATTTGTTACTGTCTAGACTGGGAATATTTTTGAGTTATGCATTTTTTCAGTGAACAGAATGTATTTAAAAAGAAACCTTTTTATTCTGGTAATTGTCAGAAATAATCTCATAATATCGGCAGAATCTTTCAAAAATATATTTCCTGTCTACTATCTATTACTTTTTTTTCGAATAAAAATCTCTTTTGTAAATTTTTAATATTTTGATAAGAAAGACTTGCGACGGACAATTCCTTTTCGTCTTTACTAAACAGTTCATGTAATAGGGGAAATGACTTTTCATCGATGAAATATAATAAAGGTATCTTCTGGACATTCAAATATGCAATGTGATAGGGATATTTCTAGCTATAAATTTGTTATACAAAACACCAGCCTGAAAGGTACCTTGCGTCTCTCAAAACAAGGATACTGAATTTGTTTTAAACAATTCGCATTCTGTGTGTCTTGCTTTATCTGCAGCTCCTTCTTTCGGAATATTCTTTAAGAAATCAATAAAATGCAAATGCTGCAACTGTGTCTTTTGTTGTTTAGTCTTGATTAATTTTATTTTCTTTCCTATGCTTAAATGCTCCAAATTACCAACGAGAACAGATCTTTCGGGTTGTTTTGTATGGGTAATTCATTGATTACTTAATAATATGAATTTGATGTTGTTGCATATATTAAACAATTCCTTCCTTATGTGTGTTGATTTACCTGTAGGACACGCGTGATAATTAATTAAAATGTAGAGAGCTGTCGTAAGAGCACTAGTTTATCATCAATAAATCAGATGTAGAGGTATTTGGGCACACAATACGTCGGACAAGCTCCCCGGTTATAGCCAGAAAACCATAAAAAAATGTCTCAGGACCAAGATTGAAAATCTAACTATTCCACATGTTCGAGATGTCCCTTGAAAATACAATGTAAATGTCAATGAAATGTTCCGAAATACTAGTACTGTTTATACATTTTTTTGTATAGTACTAACTTATTTTTAAAGATGTACGGATGAATAATGCCTTGTATATGTATTAATGCAAGTTCTATTGATTCTATATCTTCCTCAAAATCAGGGCCCGTCTGCGTAAAACCTCTTAACTTAAGTCTTTCTTAAATTAAGATTTTGCTAAGAATTGTCTTGGCTAAGCAATATACTGAAGTCATATGCTAATTTTATTTTTTTTTTACTTAACTAAGAAAAACTTGAGTATACATTACATCGGAAACCGTCACTTTTATCGTATCAATCCACACTAATGAGCCGTTGTTTTTAAAATTGACCACGAGTATTTTTTTTTCAATGGGTTAAAATAAGGTCGTGTGTGTTTGAATAGCAATTAGTTAATATTAAAGAGCCTTACAATAATTTCGGTTACAACAAACAAAATTTTTTAGTTTTACCTGTAAATTTAAACTTTCAAAGGCAATGTAATGTGTGCTCGATTGCCATGGTTTTCGGGAAATGATTCCTCCCAATTTATGAAATGAAAATATCTGATGAAAAATGTATAGATGTGTTTATTTATATCTATAAATATTAAATGTTAAAGTTTGAATATTGAGTGAAAAAATTAGGAATTTCTTTATCGAATATTAGCAATGAAGTACATGAAATTGTCACGTTTGGCGGAATATAAAACTCTAATCACAAACTTCATAGAAAGAATGTTAATAATTCGCAAAATACCCTTTTGTATAAAGGGCATGGATTTTTGAAAGTTCTGTGGCCAAATGTATTTTATGGTCACCAAAATGTGTCCATTCCTGAAATTGGATTACCGGTTTAATTGTTATGTATTACTATTGAAGATGACAAATGTTCTAATTGTGTTTACATTTTTACCAATTGATATTGAGATTGAGTAATAATGTATTCTTATTCTAAGAAAAGTGTTGTCTTATTGGAAAGTTTACGATATACAATGTATTACAACTGTGTAAGACGTTTCACGAAGAAATCTGCCTTGATCATTGACACGTACTGAAATTTTAAATTTCAGATACAAATGCAGTATTCATATATTTTAAAGTTTCATATTAATCACGATTTACATTTTGAGTAATAATTTGTAAATTTTGTACAAACATGATCCTTTTACGGCACTTTGCTCTACGTTGTAACTTTTTGTTAGTGTCTATAGAGGTAGCAGCAATGCCATTTTGTGAAGCCCTCCATGAAAAAAATCTCAGAGCTATCAAAACTAGCAAATCCGATCTCTTCTAATAATGGAAATGGCACTTCTGTCTTAGTGTCTATAGAGGTAGCAGCAATGCCATTTTGGGAAGCCCTGCATGAAAAAAATCTCAAAGCTATCAAAACTAGCAAATCTGATCTCTTCTAATCATGGAAATGGCACTTCTATCTTCAATCATATCGAGCGATGTTGGGCAATATTGCTGCCTTTATAAATGAAGTCACTGATGAGTAACAATTATACATATAATTCATTAAATGTATTAATTTCATGCGTGTCATAATAGTAAGCACTTTTTAATAAGACAGCACATGTGTAAATATATTGTAAATATATAGTGAGTAGATTTTAGCAAATTAACGAGAGCCTATTGTTACAAATTTATCTTATTTTAATCATTTTAACTTTAGCACATGTCAAATGTGCCTATACGCCTTAACTGTATGCGAGTCACACAAAACAACACATGTATAGTATGAAAAAGCAAATTATGAATTTTTCAAAAATGTGCCTGGCCCCAAGTTTAAGTATTTATAGATTAGAGAAAAAATTGGGGAAACTTAAGGGGTAATTTTAAAAAAAACGTTACAAAATTCATGTCCCTTACTTATTCTATGTTATTAATGAGGTAGAGTTTTGTCTTGTAGCCAATCAGTGAACATATTTCATAGTGGAATTAGTAACTAATTTTCCTCTAAGTTTTGTAGACCTATCTGTTATCAACAGACTGATCAGATGATGACAGAAAAATGATACAGACCTGTTACACAAAAATTGGCAAAAAATTTATCGTATCAACTGTCTCATTGCAAGAATTTTACAAAACAGACAATCAGTGTGAATTAATAATTTTCTACATGGAAAAATATATTTATATAAGGATTAGAAGGCTACAAATTCAGCAAACAGGAAAAGTTAATTCTCAATAAAGAGAACACTATGCATTCTGTTCCAACGAAAAAATGGCCAGATGAAAATAGTGATCAACAGTTCACGTAGAAAATCATATGTGCTGTTGATTACAGATGATAATGCAAATAGATAACACGAAAAATAAATGAAAATGGTGAGCTGTCAAAAGGGGCATAAAACGACTTAAATGTAAGAGATACAGAAGTCGAGCAAAACCAAATATAAAATCTTAAAAAAAACAACAAACTAAAAAGTTAAAAATACCCAACGTTTCGACCAATATTGTCTTGATCACGAGCATGTAAAAAATAAAAATAAAAAGGTGTTGACTCTTTGAAACCCAGACTGGGTTTCAAAGAGTCAACACCTTTTTATTTTGACTGGGTTTCAAAGAGTCAACACCTTTTTATTTTTATTTTTTACGACTTAGGCAATGTGGGCGGAGTTTACTCAATTTAAGTCATTTCTTAGCAAAATCTTAACTTAAGTAGTTTTATGCATACGGCCCCAGATCCTAAAATACATGTACGAACGTACATTGAACATTTAGTGCCATCTTTGTTTTAATTTGTTGTTCACTTCTAGTTTAACAAATAAAGTACCGCTAAATGAATACTTTCGGGAATTTCGTTACTAGACCGACTGTTTTCAGTGGGTCGAAGATTTCATGATTCTATATAGGGTTACGTCGGCAGCTTTCGTCCGCTTAACGGTTTTTGTATTGATTACGTTGACTTGGCTTTATTGTTTATATTCATAATTAAAATGCCTTTATATACTTTTTACATGACACTCGCCGGACATTTTAACACCTTTGTGTTGCATGTAATATATGAAAAACTGCTTTTGATAGTTGCGGGTACACGTCCTCTTTCGGCAACATTGTATTTTCATCCACATGTGTCTGTGTACGCAATGATTGTTTCATTGGTCACTGTAGTGTGCGAAATACAGTATTTGTTTTTTTTTTTTTTAATTTTGTCAATCTAAATAAGATACCCAGCTAACAAGACACCTGTTGAAAGATTCAGATCGCTACATGTACAAATATTGGAGATATTTGTCCAGACAACAGACATCCATAGACAAAAAATAAATCAAAAAATTATATAATGGAATATCAGATCAACAAAAGGTTCATTCAAAAACGTTCACATAATCACATAAAATAAAAAAAAAAATATTAGGATATCTTGCTGTAAAAATTAATGCCTATCGGTTGTTTTAGAAATTTGTGCTCGAATATGCGAATTTCTGAAAAAGCAATTGGTAGAAGATAACAAACAAAAAAATATGTGATATGTTAAGAGCAGATTAATTTCTTCTATCTTCAGCTTTTCATTACTTAACATCCAATCGGAAACCATTTTTATTTTAGTTGACTCAAGATCACTGTTACACTATAGCGTCATTTATTACGAATAGCTTGTTAGTCGACTTTGTCTTAAACAAGTAAAAAAAAATATAATTGTTTTTTTTACACGTCATTCTTATCAAAAAATACATTTGATAAAAAGTTGAAATCGATATCTAATATGCATTAACAATATGTGAAATTTTGAATATTTTTTTTTCAGATGTAGGAGACTTTTGCATTTTATATCGACTGTTGTTCAGTAAGAATATATATCATCACACGTTTTCTATTAGCACGTTTATGTCATAATATGCTGTTGGCGTGGCCAATGATGCGAGCACAGCAATAACCCTTTCCAGAAACTCAATTCCGGTATCACGAATCTGACTCTGAAAGTATAACTTGAAGCAAGTTGTTTCCCTTACTTTATTTAGTTCCATTCCCGGCGAACGAAACTTTATCTAGCCTTAGTATGTAGCACAGTATGGCTGTCCCCATTAAACAAAGACCGATATGTAGAAAATGCATATACTCCTATAGCACTCGCTGCGCTCGCTATAAGCAAACTGTCACTTATGTTTGTCCTCTTTGAAAGCTTACAGTACAGGTAAATACTCATTAAAACTAGCCAGTATCATTTGTGTCCAATGAAGACAGGTTAATATGATTCACGTAAGCGTCTTTTGCTTTTATCCTATATATAACGTAGCAATCCCAATATCGCAAACGAATGTGACAAATTAAAAACACATGAACAGAAATACTAATGGACAGATGCAACCATACAATTTTTTATATTGTATCATATTTATTGATATGACTGTTTATGTGGTTTTTATAAGATGAACGAATTCTGGAAAAGTATACAAAATGCAAGTGCATAAATGATTTTAAAGCTTTTCTTCATCTCGAAATCATATGCGTATAATCTTCAACTCACTCCAAATAACAAGATCAAGAGACGATTTTAGCGGTGCTAATCTGGAAATTTTCAAGCAAATCACGACATTAATTAGGTTTCTTTACCACATCTGTGCAATATGTTTTCATTACCTTGCATCTGTTTAAAACATCAACTGCACAGATGTGGCATACACATAAATGATTCTATTGCCGTTTTGAAGTACCTATAAAGTATTCAACAATCAACTAAATGTCCATCTCCGTAAAACGATCAAAGCGGTCCATAGCGTGGAATCAGGCAGTACGTATTATCGTGGAAATATTCATGAGATACTATGTTTTATCGCCTATTGTACATGTATATAATATGTCGGTATTATCACGCGGGTATCTACAACTTCAGTGGCACAGATAACATGATTAATAGTTAGCAAAGGTTTCCGTTCAAACTTGTGAAAGGGGCCGTCATGAACTTGCATAAACCCCTTTTCCCATTATATTTAACATTTATGTACTTAATAGTTGAATACCATATCATAACCATCGACAGGTTGATAGAATAAAGATAAATGCAAATATTCCATGATAACAATTTTGATACACAACAATATAAGCGAATTCATCGGTTTACGACTCAACAGTTGGCTCAATTTCTATACATATTTTTTTATTTCTATATCAATTTCTATTAAATTAACGGAGCATAACATGCTTACACTTCCGGAACACCTGATGTCGCTCCCGGTTCTTATTGGGAGTTCACATTGCTTGTGCTTTAGATTATGTCGTGTCTTGTTCTATTTTGTTTTAGTTTGTTATACATGTACTTATTTCATTCTTGTAAAAAATGTATCCTTGTGGTGTTTATTTGTTGTGCTCCATTCTCCCGACTTTATCTTTTCCTTCGACTTCGAATTTGTGGGCTTTCACTGTTTTGTCGCTTCAGTATTCTTTTGCCGATATTTCTAAAATTTTGAAAAAAGAAACAACCTAAAACATTGAGCAGCAAATTCATATTCCAAAATGATCAGAAAAGGTAAAACCAAAGTCACTTAAGGATGCTCGCTGGTCCTCGGGTTTTATCCAATTCTTAAACATAAAATGTTTGCCCATGAACCCCCACTTTATACGTATATATACCTTAAAATGGTATTTGACAAAATTTTATATGTATGAAATCATTTTTTATTTTTTCATACATTTTTGAGAGAGTGAAGTTGCCAATGCAAAGACAAAGAAAAATCCAGAGAAAAGCCATTTCCTGCAAATTGTCTAGGCCTTATAGCTCTAAAATGAGCAAATGAACCTATATTTTTTCTTGCTTATTTGTTTACTATTCATATGGTCTCTCAAACATAAACACCTATTTCAAATCATAGTTATTTCATATTAGACCAGCGATCATCCTTCACGTAACTAGACTATATTAAATCATGACCGTAAATCATATTTCTTTTTGTCCAAAAATTACCCTAAACAAAAGTTTTAAGCAGGAATTATGTAAATACATCTTTCTCAAGTGGAAACACACTTTGCTGTTTGTATGCGGCGTTTATGAAAATAAGTTATATATTGTTTATGAAGTTTGGAACTAAAGAAATCTCTTCCTATTTTATTTTAAGTTTACTGACAGTTAAGGGCATTTCCTCATTAAATTCTTAAATTAAGGAAACTCCACTCGTGACACTCAAGTAGTATTACAAAAACATTTTAAACGAAGAAGACACGTAAATTACGTGTACCTCTTAACCATACGGTTATCAAATGGTTCTTTGTAAAGTGTTCACAGACCTGATTGTGACTGAAGCACAGTATCACTATTAACGCTAGAACACATTTTTAGCATTATATTTGAAAAAGTATGAAACTAAGTAATTGACATTAAATATCTACGGTATAGCAAGAATTCATATCTTGTATTAAAAAAATAGATCAGGACTAACGTATTTATGTGTGATGTATGTTTTTAATGAAAAAAATTAAATTGTAAAGGTATAACATTTTGAAAGAAAAGTATTGTGCACGTAACCACAAGTACATGTATAAATATTATCCCACCCCTTTGACTCTCTTTTACGAGTGGTTGCTGAAAGAATTTCCTCAAATATTTTCTTCAATTTCTCGTAAGAAATACATATAGCTTTCATACATAATAAATTTCCTTAACGTTTAAGTT
Organism: Mytilisepta virgata; assembly: GCA_028015205.1. Classification (NCBI taxonomy): domain Eukaryota; kingdom Metazoa; phylum Mollusca; class Bivalvia; order Mytilida; family Mytilidae; genus Mytilisepta; species Mytilisepta virgata. The sequence goes on from CM051521.1 coordinate 78,994,265, forward strand.
CCATTAAGTCAGTGTCTTGCGTTTGAATTGTTAAAAAATATAATTTGTACAGCGTGAGTTTCTGTCTCCTTTTGTGTATTCATATCTTATATACATATAAGGTGAACTTGTCAACGTATAATTGTTCCTAATAATATTTATTCCTGATGGAAACAATATTATAAATATATAGTTTTAGCAGAATTTCTGTCATGGAATAATTTTTCCATCAGTATTATATTTGTTCCACTGATATAAGGAACTTTTGTTATATGATGATCAGGTGGTTTGGTACACCTGAATGATAACTATCTAAATCAAAAAAGTATTTTACATTATGGTTTTCTATTATGTACATTTAAAAGTGTTTATGAGTTAGATGTATTTACCCGTACACCACACCTGTATGTACATGCAAACACGGTAGCTGATAAATATGAAATATATTCATGTTCCTTAATGATGGCTCATATGTTGAAGATAAGGGTAAATTTGTCAACAAATTAAGTTGTGATATAAATCATACTTCCAATGAGAAAATATATTATCTTTTTTTACACATTTATATGAAATATATGCATTCCATTAATTGTGACTAATTTTAAATAATTATATAATGCCAACACCGTTCGGAATAAATATTACCCATATCCATGATACCTGTTTTTTTTACTATTATATTGATAGTAATATCAGAATAATTATTACATAAATTAGTTTACCATTCGGAATAGATAAATCATAAAAAATTTTCCGTTCTCATTAATGTTATGAATGGCAAGTCAAATTGTCTCAAAAATGATAGTTTAAAAATTCCAGTTTGAATTAATTTTATGTGATACAAATTCGGATGCATCGGTCCTTTTATTATGCATTCGGAATATCTGTCACGGAGAAATGTAACTGTATAAAAAGTAAAGGAAATCTAACATGAAAAGCTACATGTACAGAGAGGACTGAAAATTGGAATTTACGCTACATAATAAATTATCTTTGGAATAAATATCATGGTGGAACTTCTATTCCGTGACAGTCAAACTATCAATCGTCTAATTCAGCCATTGTTATAGCGGTGTTAGTTTACACATATTTTATTAATTTTAATTAAGTCACAAATATGTTGACATAATATACAATGAACACACAATGAACATGCATTAATTAAAGGGATTGGGAAACAAATTACAAACTTATATTATCCCTATAGCGGTGTCCACACATTCGTAATATCAATCTGTCGTAAAAGAAATATATTAATTATTTTTCACTTTCTTTTTGTAATTATATTATTTTAAGCACGTGCACGACAATAGCCCCAGCAAAGCTATTGAAAAAGTGTACGCTAACCTTAGTTACACGGACACTTTTTGTTAACCATCTTAACTGCGAAAAATAAACTCAACGATAAACCCCGAAAGATTTTGTCGTTGAGTTTATTTTTAGCAGTTAAGATGGTTCACAAAAAGTGTCCGTGTCCGTATGATTAGAGTACACTTTTTCAAACGAAACTTTTTAGTTTGACTACAAGTTTTAAACATTGAATTACAATGTAATGCGTTCTCAATTTACATTTATTTTGTGTAAATTATTTAAAGAAAGGAGTGCTTTTCTAACAATTAATTTTTATTTTATAAAAAAGATACCATTTTATTGCAAAAATAATGGAATAACTGTTCATACTACAATACAAATGTGCAAGAAATCGGTCTTGGTCATCGATAATTTTTTTTAAATCCTAATTTTACGCTAAATACAAACGGTAAAATGGGCCAATAATTGCATCGAAAAAGATTTTTTTTCCTCATTTTGTACATAAAAACAACAGTTTATGTTTGTAATCTTATTTTTTAAATTTCACATTTTGTTACGACCTTCATTTTGAGTAATGATTTGTAAATTATGAGCAACCACTTTGCTCTACGTTGTAACTTTTTGTAAGTCTCTAAACAACAATAATATGAATTTATAATAAGCAGAGAAACAAAGAAAAATAGGAATACCCTTTTTACGAGAAACAATAAGTTTTTGTTCATATGAAATTCAATAATTCTATTCGTCGGTTTGACCTTTTCAGTCCTCTCTGTACATGTAGCTTTTCATGTTAGATTTCTTTTAATTTTTATACAGTTACATGTCTACGTGACAAATTTTTCCTGTTCTGTTAAGACATCGTTTGTTATATAATTTGTACACTGTCGAGGCCCAGAAGGATCATACGAGATTCGAAATCTGAAATTCGAGATTCAATATCCAAAGTTCGAAATTCGAAATGCGAAATTCGATATTTTAAATTCGAAATTCGAAATTCAACATCTAAAATAATCAATAAAAAAAAGCTTCTAGGTTTTGAATAATATTCGGCAAATTAAATATCTTTTAACAGAAGAGACACATGTTGCTATAAATAGAACATTGGTGATACATGTACTTACGATTTATCTATAGAAAGTCATCAATTAAAAAATTAAAGAAATATCTAGTAGCAAAATGTTTTATCAATTATCTTAAATTTTCTAAATTTATGAGTTTTGCTATATAAGTCCATGTTTAAGTTGATATACCACGTTGGATAGAAAGAAAACTGCTACGGTACTGTAATTAACATTGAAGTTAATTATCTCCACTAAAAACCATGATAGATTGAATTAAATATATATGTACTTATATCATTGTTGATAGCAAAATTTACAAATCTAGGAAATGTAACATTGTTCTAATAAGAACATTCTAGATAATTCTTAAAATTTTCGATATTAACTTTAAAGCGAGTTTCTATAAAGAAATCAAAAATAAAATCAATGTTCTATTTAAAGTACACAGTAATTATCGGAAACTGTGAACAACTACATGTATTTATAATTATACATTTTTTCCATCAAACTAGAAAATTCCGTTAATTGATAAACAATAACCGTTTGCTTATATAGCAAAACTCATAAATCTAGAAAATGTGAGATTCTTCTAAGAACATAAAGTGAAAATATATTTCATTGTCCTATACACAACTTAGAAGCTTTCCTCTGATTGGTTATTCTAGATGTTGAATTTCCAGTTTAAGATATCTAATGTCGGATTTCGAATTCCGAACTTTGGATATGGAATCTCGAATTTCGTATTTCGAATATCGTATGATCCTTCACAGCTACCTCTATTTTAAGGGGTTAATATTTGACATATTTGAAATGTTATAATAATCTCTGACAGTCTTGCGTGTATGGAAAAGCAAACGTTTTACATTATTTAAAGTTAGGTAAGAAACGTTACTATTTTTCTAACCAAGGAAGTTCACAGTGGTATACCGTTACGGATGTTTCTGATCAAAGCGCGTTGCAATGGTGATTCCCGATTCATCAACGGATTTTCAAGCACAATTGGAGGTGCCGCATGGAACACGCGAAAAGAGCGCTAAAAATTTAAGGAGAAGGCAAGTACCAAGTAATGTCATTTCAATTTGACGGAACCCAGAATTGTAACGCCTTAAATGCAATGACTAATAGATAAATCGGAGACAAAATAACGAGAGACAATCCGGACAGACGAAAATTGCGAACCTGTTTTTCAAAAAATTATACTTAAAATTGTGAAAAGATAGCGAGTACGTTACGAATGTGTTACGTTGAATCCAAATTTGAAACTGTGTACGAAAATTTAGACCAAACATTCATTCTGTTACGCAGAAATACCTGATAATCGAATCGTACTGAAGCAACGGATTTTTCGGATTAAGTGTAAACGAATGATAAGACGGAGCAGGAACGGATAATTTAAGATTGTTTTCTCATATGTTATGCATCCTATAGTTGTACATCGTAAGGTTCAATGTTTGCGAATGTAATGCATCGGTTTCATTTCCCTTTCAGGAAACCCAAAAGGTGTAAGCCCAATTTATGGCTGCACAGACAAAAGAGAAAAAAAATCCAGACTGCTCCAGCGTGATAACAACTACAGCAAAGAAACAATTGAACGCTCTCCGAAATTAACACACTCCGCCTATTCACTCAAACAAAGTGTGAAGTAAATTACAACCGAAGGATTACTTCTTCCTTGTTATCTACCCCTGTCCTAATTTTATTAACAAATTGACCCTGTTTAATCGAAAAATACCCGTTATCTAGGAACCCCATATTTTTTCCACAATATCTAATTAAACGTTAAAAGTGACGATTTAGATTCACTGCCTGTATCTGTCATGTCTGTAGTTAATGGTAAAGTTATGGTTTAATTCACAAATTATTATCTAGAAGGAAAATCTAACTGAGAAGACAATATGCGTTGAAGAATGGACTTCGTGAATCAATCTGTTCACACGTCCCTGGCTGTTACAAACAGTTAATCATTACAAAATCTAACTTATATACTCTTTAAGTATTGCTTAGTTCCGTTGAAAGCTTCTTTTTGATAATTGAATTTAAGTTTCTGTGGTTTTCTTATTTTATGTGAATACTCTTGCAATTTACCTCGTGAAAAGCTCGAATATTCCGTTGATTAAGCTAAGCAACACAATGTCCCCTACCAGCTTGAGCTGTCAGAAAACACACAAAATTCTCCTTGACTATGTACATGAAACGCATACGTATGGACAGAGTGATTCCTAAAAATGATAAAACTATGTTTGCAAGGGGTAAACAATAATTACCCGATCAGCCTAAAACTCAAACTACATACTAAAAATAAGATAAATTGGTAAAACGGTTTTCAAAAAAGTATGGAAACTAATATTTTGTCAACTCTTAATAATTGTTCGATCAGTTTGAAAGTCAAACTTAATCTGTAGCTCATCATTATAAGCTCACATACCAAAAATATCATTTGGTAAAAGGGTTTGCAAAAAAGTCCGGAAAACTATTATATTGGCAATAATTCCTGTTTCCATGGACAATAACTCTTACAATAATTATCCGATCAGCCTGCAACTCAAAGTTGATCTGTAACTATCCTTATAAACTGACATACCAAAAGTTAGATCATTTGGTTAAACGGTATCTGAAAAACGGAACATGGCATAACTGTTCCTTACAAGGTGCTGACGAAGTATTGTTATTTTGGTGCGGATCCGTCGTCCAGCATGATTGCCAGTGGGGGACTTAACATAGGACCCTATGGAAAAGACTTACAAAAATCTTCTAGAGAACCACTGAATGGATTGAAACCAAACATGGCATGAATGTTCCTTATTACATGTACGTGCTGATCAAGTGTTGTTACTTTGTTGCGGATCCATCATTCAAGAGGTACTTAATTTAACATAGAACTCTATGGAAAATACATACAAAAATCTTCTTCTAGAACTGCTGAATGGTTTTAAACGAAAAATGGCAGGAATGTTCTTTATGAGGTGCTGACCATGTATTGTTACTTTGATGCTGATCTGTCATCCATGATGGCCGTCAGCGGGAGACTTAGTTTAACATATGTGAATTACATGTTCTGTACATACAAACGGCTTCTTCTTGAAACTTACTGAATGGATTGAAACCAACATGGCATGGATGTTAATCTCAAGGTCCATTACCAATGAACAAATGGAAATATCAGATGAGCGATACAGGCTTCTGTAAGCCTCTGCTTAAATTGAATTAATGGTATAATTCTTTAAATTTACATTTACACCAATCTATTCTAATTTTCATTTAAATAGATATTAGGCGTTTTCCAACAGACTATTGGCATTCCTATGGGCACTAATTGTGCAGCACTCCTGGCCGACTTGTTCCTTTACTCCTATGAGGCAGACGTCCTTGACAGGCTTCTTAAGGAAAAACAGAAGTTAGCCCGTACCTTTCATTTCAGCTTCCGTTACACAGATGATTTTCTATCACTGAACAATTCACTTTTTGGAATTTCTAACATCTCATCTATCCCAATGAGCTCGAAATTAAGGATACATGTAACACAGACACTGTAAAGTCTGCATCTTATCTTGACCTTCACTTCGAAATTCACACCAGAGGATGTGTGAATACAAAATTTTACAATAAACGGGATGATTTTGACTTTCCAATCTTCAACTTCCCCTTTTTGAGCGGCAAAATTCCAGGGCCGCCGGCGTATGGAGTGTATATTTCACAACTCATACATTATTCCAGAGCTTACGATATATACATTGACTTCCTGGAAAGATCCCGGCTCCTGACAGAAAAGTTGCTCAGACAGGCGTATGTTGCTCCTAAGTTGGAGTCAATCTTACTAAAGTTTTATGGACATCATCATGACTTGGTTAACAGGTATGAAAAAACGGTTTCCCAAATGAAAATGGACCTGTTCCATTGATGTTGTCCTTTCCTCATACCGGATTTGACAATGAGCAGCACGGCGGGTGTCCTACAGGAAGCAGAATTGAGACGATAATGTTGCTGTTGGACTGGCCTGTTATAAATTTATGTAGTATTTGCATTGGAAATGGTAAAATTTTGAATTTTTCAGTTGATATATTTTTAAATTACGTTAAAAGTAGATTTTCATCTCCCTCAGTAAAAGTCGACCCCACCTTGATATTTGCTATCCTGTGTTCTTACTATGTTCATGGTGTTTTTAGAAATGTTTGGTTCCAAAGCTTTTGTTCCGATGAAAGTTAATCTAGAAACTTGCACTGTTCGCAAAAAAATACAGTATCTGAGTTTTCAATATAAGGTTTCAAACTCTAGAAACAGTCTAAGACATTTACTTCTGACGTTTTTTTTAAAGTTATAGAATGTGGCTTGACAGCATGAACAATGTGATTGTCATATTGTAAATTATATACATCATATTACAAGTATTACTATTTTTTACATTTTTGTATTAAGGTTTCCTTTTTTCTTATTTAAAGGGATATGGTGTGTAATGATTGTTGAGTTCTGTATTATTGAAGATTACTTTATTTTAAATGTACATTTTATTTCATTTTAGTTTTTTTATTTTCATATTCTGTACAATTTCGAAGGTACAAAAAATGTACGTTGTGTTTCAGTAATTTTTGAATGCTCACAACATTTCATAGATTTCGGCTTTGATATGTTCTGATTCAGGTGAAACAAAAAAGCGCTTGCCACGCATAAAATATTACCATCACCATTAGACAAGAATAATATTTATTGAAACAAATATATACTCATATATAAATGAAAATATAAAATTTCTCTCAGTACATTCTGGAAAATTACAATGTATGATCAATCCTTTCAATAGCCTTTTATATCACAATGTCTGTTAACACAAAGCTAATCGTATTTCTTGAATGTACTACAACGAAATACCTAGCATGTCTATTATTGCATAATTATGCTTTATAGGAACCACAAACTGTTTGCTATTCACCTTTTAAACTTAACCAGTATTAAAATGAATAGTGAGCACATTCTCAGATTATTTTGAGCAACTAACAATGTTAAGAAAAGCCATTCTCTTTTATGGCATATTCATATGTCATTCATCAATGTACATTACACAATATTGAAGGTAATTCTAACCTAAATACTATTTGTTAGGTTATCTTATGGCTTTTAATATAAAATCTCCATTTTGCAAAGTATTCTGCCATCTAAGTTTTCATTCTTTCTCCAGTGATTTCATTTCCGCACTGTATATCCCCGATTCATTTGACTTTTGGTGCTTTTTGGAAAATCTTTGAAAATAACTGTTAAAGCTCTTACTAGATGGATTTGAAGGCACAGATATTGTAAATCGTCTCCTTCGGCGTGGATGTTGATTCAAGCAGAAGATTTTTGAAATTAGAATTTTAAGTCCCAGACGGAAAGTTTTGTTCATGTAAAAATAAATAATAGGGTTTGTGCCACTATTGCTAAAGGCTATAAAATGGAATAACAGCCACATTATGTGTGCGTACATGTGATTATACAATGTCGGATCAATATCTCCATATATGGTAAGTGAGTGCAGTGGTAACCAGGTTAACGCATATGTTATTACAACGGCAAAAAGCATCTTCAATGTCTGAAAAAAGCAATATACGGTTGTTACATTAAACATTTATATATGTAAATTAATTGTGTATAATTCGGCCAAGTGTAAAAAATTGAAATTTTCACGATCATACGATTGCCTCTCAAAGAGAAAAGAATAAGTATTTTGAGATAACAAAACTGGTCTCTCAAGAAAAGGTGTCAGGAGTATATATATGGTTGAAAGCTTTACCTCAAAACTACCTATCAAGAGCCTTTTGCTAGTTTTTGGGGATTGTAAATCTTGTTAGCTTTAACATGTTTAAAATAAAAGGCCTTTAGAAGTGACTATATGCCATTTTCAATAAGTTTTTTTACAAACAAAAATGTTTACTAAACAGAATAAATTGCCTGATGGATTATTTTATTTTTAGTTTCCATCAACGGTGGTCTTATATTGTGTTTTCTTTCTTAGATGACATATGGCACTTTGTAATCTTCTGTCAATGAACAAGGTCGAATTCATTTGTATCCAGTAATAGTGATTAATGTAATGATAACATTATACTCTAATCAATGTTACAAGATTTTAAACAAATCTCAAAGACGAAATCAATAAGATTGATAAAACATTTCTAGTAAATTTATTTTTACAACTGAAATAGATTCTAGTAAATGAACGTAATATGCTCAGTCTTATTTAACATAATTTGTATTTGAAGATTAAATTGCAATTAGAGATATCTGGTTTTCAAAATTATCCATCGCAATAATTTCGCTTGTTCTGATTTTCTAAACTACCAAATTGTAAGACAACAGTATAAACAAGATACATATATATATTGCTTTGTCATCAATAAAATTTTGCTCAGATCTGTTTTCACTTACATGTATTTAGACACAAGATAGTTTTGTATTTACATGTAATCAACTGATTTTAACTGATTTTGGGTACGCATGAAAACGCCATAACCCCACCACTGCTCATTTTCTGTTCCAAATCAGAAATCATGACTCTCCTCTGTGTGTGTGTGTGTTCTTTGATTTTATTTTTTACCCGGGGCTCTGTCTGTTTGGTGATGGTTATCGATTGGAATGTCACTGTTGACCTTTCCTTTTATTAATTTTATTGTTTATTTTTCTTTTAAATATTCAGCTTTGTACGGAACCTTTTCAGTTGTACTATTTTGTTTTTTAAGAGGCTGATGCTACTAAATTCAACCAAAATAGATGAGAAACTATGAGGTCAAAAGTAAGTAAGGATTGTACACATGATTTTAATAAATATTGATATCATGAAACATTTAAAAATAATTTTAACATTCTACTCATAAAATATTATTATTAATAAAAAGTGTCCGTATATATCTGTTTTTCATATATTGTAGAATAATAATGAAATACTAATACACATATTTCCGATATACATTGACCCTAAACTTATTTTATATTTTTAAGAATGCATGCCTCTACAGTATTGTTAAGGGCAGAGCATAAGGAAAGCCGAAAAAATCAAATGACGTAAAGCACTAAAAAGTTAAAAAAAAAAAAAAAAACAAACAAAAAAAAAAAACAAAAAAACAAAAAACAAAAAAAAAAAAAAAAACATCAAAACTCTTGTTATGCGAGAGGGATTCTCCTTAGATTGTAAAAAAAGGTTAACAACAATAAGTATACATTTTACACTAGTAATACTACCTAAGAGAACACAATCACCAAATTCCTTCCCTATTGGCATTATACCTCACCAAGCACTCTACCGACCACCAAACACAAAACTATTGTGAGCAATACAACCGAACGAACTAAAAGATTTAGCAAAACTCCACGTAAGTTCAAATATGCCTGATGGAGTTGAAATCCTACTTAAACAGAATTTCAGAATTTACCAAATGAAAATATAATAAAAAATATCTTATATTCATATCAGAGCAAAAGCAATCTCTAGGGGAATGCTACATCGGGGACTGCCAAATTCATTGCGTATATTGTGCATATATGCATTAAACTTTGGTTAGCAAAATATAAACTCCAAAAACATTCTAAGCAACAGAAAAAATGAGCATCAGGACTGAAGAGGAATATGTTTGTGCATGTCTTCAGATGGTTAAGATCTGCTTAAAAAATTATTATCAGAATTTTAAAGTTTGTTTCAGCTACAGCATTTGTTTCAGTTGTTATAATTATAGCAGAAATCAAGAAATAAATAAAAGAAAACGGGAAAGACTGATTTAATTGTAATGTAATTAATTTAAACTAATTTAATTGAAACTAATATTTTCAAAGATATTTCTACAAACCTTTCTTTTTGAAGATGCAATGCGCTTATCTCTGTTACTATCAGCTTCTCCGGGTAGCTGTTTTATCCAAATCATATATCCAATATGAAGATACGTACACATCATAATAAGTAAAGGTGCAAAATACTGTAAGAGCATTATGAGCACACTGTAAATGTATCTAGATTGATGACTAACCCACATTTCCATACAGAGTCCATTTGAACCCGGCTCGTATTGTAAGTAAACTATCTGGGAATGTATGGCAGTCGGTAGTGCAATTATCAATGCGGCAAACCAAAATATTAAAATAAGAATCCTTGCCTTTGCTTTTGTGATTCGCTTCTTTAGAGGCTTTGAAATAACAAAATGTCGGTCACAAGCAACAGCAACCATTGTAAAGGATCGTTGTAAAACTGCAACAAGCTGAAGATACTGCACTATTGGACACATCCAACTGCTGAACGGCCAATAGTGAAAAATAATATTACTCAGCACCGTGAATGGTATGCACACTACTGTCATAAGGATATCGCTGAATGATAGACTTGCAAGAAAGAAGTTTGTAACCGTTCTAAGTCTCTGAATGGTAAAAATTGTGTAACATACCACAAGATTGCCACCGACACTCACAAAAATCATAATTGCATATAAACATACAATAGTAACTGTAAAAGATTCCGGCATGGCATATGGCTCATATGCAATCATAGTTTCATCTTCCATTTCTGATCCGTTGAAAGTCATATTAATGGTATGGTTGTAATGTTTTACAGTTAAAATATCATCTTCAAACGACCAACCGGTCGGATAGTTTTCTTCTTGCATCTTGTCCACGAAGGAAAAGACGCTACCCCTTTGACTGGATCTAGGGGTATGATGAAGAAATTCCACAGTGACCATTGTTTACTTTAACCTTTAAACTACTGTCCATTTTTAATTAGCACATCTCTTTACCATAAAAACAAATGGCATTTTCAACTTTGCTATTTTACTGAAATTAACACATCTACTGCTTACTAGATGCACAATCCAACTAATAGTTAAATCGATTTCAGTTCCACTGATCACACTCCTCGACTGGTTCCCTGCTAACTCTAGTTTTTTATTGGTGATTTGGAAAATCTCGATACAAATTATATTCTTCTCAGTCTACAAAGCAAATTAGGAGTCAATATTATCATTGATTACTAGACGTTAATAGGGCAAGAATGCAAAATTCCTTTTAATAATTCTATCTAAAATAAGAGTGTCAAATAGCAGTTTGACATTGGAAAATATACGACTTAGTACGGTTTTAACAATATTAATACAGTTAAACACGATTTTAACTGTCCAATAAGACTAAAGAAATTTATATACAGTCAAACATGCTTCAAAGGGAACCGCCATGTGGTAAATCATTGGTTTTTAAGGACACATTAGAATACCCTTGTTATTAATATATTTTGTACAATTTACCTGAAAGTCCGCATGACGTCAATTGAAAAAAAAAATTATTATCATTTCTATATAGAATAGTTGAGATATTACAATTTTAATACTGGTTTATTAATTTTTTTAATACTATTATTATCTAATATTAATACTAGTATTACATCTTTGATTAAAAAAGTACCTCCAATATATATCAAATCTTGTGGAAAAGTTATACAAAGTATTCTGATAACACATACTTTTCAAGAAGGAAAAAAATATATTTTCTTTGCTTTTTAATTTATCCTTTCTGTACTTATCGTTTCCGTTTCAAGGTTGTTTTCTCATAAACCGAAGACCTCATATCTAATCATCCAAATGTTTTCTTTTATTGTAATGATCAGTCGACAGAAATACATAATGTAATTCAAATTCGTGTTTAATTATAACAGTACAGGTCAATAAAGTATTACTTGTAACTGTTTGTTTCAAAATGTCAATTCGATTTTTCTTATTCTCATTTTAATCAAGGATGTGTTGGGCATATGTTAAATAAGATGACACTGTTGATCAAAATTCTAACGTCGTTATGATATCTTCAAATACCACAGCTCAATTTAGAGGAAAGATATTTGTCACTGCTGGTGGACTGTTAGTCCCCGAGGGCATTATCTGCCCTGTAGCCAGAACTTTTGTCCTAGCATGATTCATTACTCAAATGCCTTTACATTTTTCGTTCAAAATTCAACAAAAATTACCAGAAATTTCTAAGGCTCTTCCTTTTGATGCAGAGGTAACCCTTAGCTGAGTTTGGATACCTGTTTGTTTGAATTGTTTTGATTTTTGATGGTTGTGCTTATTAATTTATCATTATATCTTAAACCGGTTTTCCAATTTTTTTTATCTCGAGCACTGCTGATGAGTTGTCAGTCAACTAAATGGCCATACAGTGCATCAAATTTATTTCGGTATTTTGTGATACATCTTACAAACACACAAGTTCCTGGAACTTATACACTAAGAGTCTAATCCCGTATTCGGAAGAAGAAGAAATAAATAGACTTTCACTTGTTTTTCTTTTTATGAAACGTAGTTATCTTTACTTATGCATAAACTTATAGGAATTTGGTATCCGAGTTTACTTTATAAAACATATGCAGTTGCATTATATTAATATTGAAAAAGCCATGATACCAATTTTTGATGCACAAGACGTGCACATCTCGTTGATTTATGACCTACCAGTTGTGTCCAAGGCTTAAAATATTTAAATCCAAACAATAATCCAAAAAGTGGAAGAGCAAATTCAAAAATTCAAAAATGACCAATAGGATACAGCCAAAACCATCTAGGACATAGCTATGCACAATCGAGGTACTCCTTAGTTTTCACAAATTTTAACATTTTTGTAATAGTACATTTAAAGTATCAATTTCATTAAAATAATGGAAAGGAATCCCATTGATCTATAAAAATAGCCATTGTAATTTTTATGTTGATATCAAAAGCAATATCGTATTTATAGGCATATATCCCATTAAAATGAGAACAAATGCATCGATTACAAACAAAAACAACGTGCTTTCATTGTATTTAATCAATTATTGTTAATTCAGTCTATTTTATTAATTTTTTAAGCATTGTAGATATTCTTTTGTCAAAAGGTACAAGCAGAGAAAAACATTTTTTCTTCTTTATTGTTTTTAGTTTGCTATTTGTAAAAAGGTAAGGTAATACATATATATATATATATTCGATTTTCTACAACACGAAGCCAATCATTTTCTCTGTATGAAAAGCAGTTCAATGCTGATTAATATATATTGATACAATTTATCTATTCGAGGAATACAATTCTTCATTCTGTATAAATTGGAAAATCTAATGAGTACATTTTTTCTTTTATCTGCATACTGTCATGACTGTATTTGATCTGAATTGATGAAAACGGAAATTTCCAAATAACAATGCCGCATCAATTAAGTTTAAACTAATGACTTGTGTTTACAATGTACATAACTATCTTATATATCTAGCTTTATTCAAAGAGTCGTACATGTATTTGCTAATTACGAAATGATTTGATGAAAATTTTTGAAATTACGCAGAATAATAATTTTAGAGTGTAACAGCTTATTATCACAGCATTACTACCGGGTTATTTTTCTTTGACATGTATTTTGTTTTTATTTGCACTTTATTTGGTCGATGAACTTATTGAATGCTAATAGTGCATGATACCATATAACAAACAAAAAGAATTCTATAAAAGTATGTAAACATCACTCACACGTAGCATAAAATGTTTCAATATCCTTACGTTATTATACGTTCATTGTTCGCTACTTACTTGAGCGAACGAATAGCTTTAATTTCACGTGTAAAATATAGGAGGTTCTTTCACTAGGAATTTACGGTATTTCATCTCCGTGTAAGAATTATAGGAGTTCGTGTTGTTCATTGATTTTTAGTTTTCAGTGTTCTGCTTCTGGTTGTTTATTTGTCTTCCCGTGTTTGTCTGTCCAATGGATTACGTTTTTTGATTTGCTCCTTAGGTATATTTATCCTCTTTATATATAACCATTCTTTCCTGATTGGTGAAACATACCAAAAATTTGTTTACAACTTCAGATATGTACATAAAAAAAACATTAAGAAAACAATTAATTATCTGCTTTTGGCGTTTATTAGTATCATAGAAATATTAATTTTAATGTTATTAAAAGACCATCCACATTTACGTTAATGTGGACAGTAATACTGCTCAAACAGTCTACTTCATTTTTATTTTGTTTTGGTTTTACAGGAGTTTAACGCCATTTGTCACTTGAACCGAGTTTTAGAATAACATTATAAACTGGCTTTGAGCCCAGTCACGTTTACCAAAATGTACAGTTAGTTATGACAAAACTATTCTATCTATGCGGAAAATCTGTAAGATAATAATGTATTTGATATGCATATAATGCATTTATATAATCATTGTTCAGGTACATGTAATTGTTGAATTATTATCAAGAAAACTGGAAATGTTTTGAATTCACATCGTAATTAATTAACTGTTAGGTCCAAAAAAAAATCCCTCTACACATTTTATCTGTGGGGGGAGGGGGGGGGGGGGGGGTGACAGAGGGGTCAATTCTTTGATTTTTATTTCGCGTATACGTGAATTATATAAATTTACAGACATTATATTTGACTTAAATCAACAAAAATGTTTTAATAAGTTTGATAAACAAGCACGCAAATGTGAATTTATATATATTTTTGGTTATATATGACAAATCACAGGAAAGAGGGTTAGACCGAATAACTTATCGTGAGGTCAACGCATGTTTTTGATAGGCTTGATCTACCTCGTTAATGGATGCCAATTCAGAGAAAATATATACGACGATTTCTTCTACAAGTCCTAATTATGATAGCCATTTGTTAAATAAAAATATATGACCTTTTTTTAGTAACATACACATTAATCATGTGTTAATGTGATATAAATCTTTAAATTAAAATGCATGATTGCTCTTACATCGAACGGCTTTTTCCTGTCAAATGCATTTCATGTACAAGATCTAATACATGCATGTAACAGGGGCCTCGGTGGCCGAGTGGTCTAGGTAGTTCGTCATGACTACTAATGATCACTAGCCTGTCAACGCTGAGGTTGTGAGTTCGAATATCACCTGTGGCGGGGTGTGTTCGACTCTGATCTTAATTGACAAGGATTGCCAATTTTCCTACAGAAGGTCGGTGGTTCTCTCCGGGTACTCCGGCTTCCTCCACCAATAAAAACTGACCGCCGCGAAAAAGCCAGATGTGTTGAAAACGACGTAAAACCCTTACTAAACAAACAAACAAACAAACATGTATGTAACAAGAAAATTTTCCTGGGGGATAGATGCATTTCAATGTTTTAGAATGTTATGGTCTTAAAAACTTAAACATAGGGATCACTTCTGTGATAATAATTCTCTAAAAAGGATAATGATATATATTTCATGTCCCTTAATAATAAAGATGTCAGTAAATGATGAATTCTGGGTAAAGTTGATTTTGATATTATTTATTTGCATTTCACTAAGGAAACAGTCGAAGAACCATGCATCAGTCAAATATGGGATGACTATTTTCAATTTGCACAAAAATGATTCAAGAAGGCATTAAAAAAGAAAAAAACGTTTGACATCAAAGAAATCTTGGCGTACATGTACAGTGTATATCGTGTAAACCAAAGGGTGTCGAATATTACTTTTGTATTGCATGCCAGTATCATATGACCTCCTGGTACCCTTGTCATTAAATGCAACGATAGTTTACATGTATATTGTGTTCTGGTTTACAGTGTTTATGGCATCATGTTTTCCCCAGATTTCACCCTTCTTCAAATTAGCTCTGAATTCCAATTTTTATGGCGGTAAAACTCGAATTTAAGCCTAAGTGTATTTCTCAGGCTTGTACAAATAAAATTTATATATTCTTGTATTGTACATCTACAAAGTTAACGTTGTATAGATGTACATGTATTTGTCTTTCAGACTTCGAAAATTTCTCATTGTAAATATTTGTTGTTGCAAACTTGGCATTGTACAAACAAACATGTAACTCATAATGAAGGCAAACTAAAAATGGGTTGTCAAGCGTTTGGGTGGTATTGAGGTTATCGATAATTTACATTTAGGAAATATTGGCGATTTTAAAAATGAAAAAAAAGAAGACAATCACCTGAAGGAAGAACACGGACATAGAAAAAACATAACCACCAATTTCTGTCTATTATTATACACTTGTCGTGATTTATATTGTGAGTTCTGCCTGATTTCTTGTTGTCAAGTTTAGCAAATTTTCGTTGCCTTATCGAAAGGTACCGATTACCTTAATAAAATACACATTGTGTCTTTATACTGTTTCTGCATTTAGTGCTGACTGCATAGCGGGCTCAATTTTCCATTCCACAAGCACGAATTGAAAAATAATATGCCGATAACAGATGATTCCATGTTTTAAATCAACAACATACCATTACAAAATGCAAGCAGACTTTAAACTAAAATTTATATCAACATGATTAAATTACCCATTCATAAGTTAAAATTACGTATTACCCTAGTCAAAACCGTATATGATAGCAAAATCAATTGTAAACAATAATATAACCGCATTATTGATACCGCTTAAGCGCGTTACCGAAAAAATTACTATTTTAATCACACTTATAAATAAAATTAAATTTAGCAATCCTTTAGTTTGTTATCTTCTTACAGATTTCAAATGCAGTGATATTTCTTTGCCAGGTTATAACTATTTTTTTTGTGCTGATATTTAAATACAAGTCGCTAAAAGGCCTTTGTTCTTGCAATTATACCCAATTATCAGCAAAATGTCGACATTTTTTTGGTAAAACTGTATCTGTACAAAAGGCGATTACACTGATTTCTGTGATATAATACATTTTTTGTAGATGGAAATGGCGACAGATCAGTGAGGTTGTTTTTGGTATTTTCATTGATATTTATCAGTTTCATATACAGTTTGTATCGCGACAAAATGTGATATATGTTAAAACAAAATAGATGACGTGAAACTTTCAACAAACACGACAATAAATTACCCCACAAACGGTAATGGATCTAAAGTGAACGACAAAGTTTTTTTGCTACTAATCCTTGTTTAACAGAATAAGTTGGATTTTAATTAAGTGCAAATCAAAGTATAATTGTCATTTAGTGTCGTTTAGATGATTATTTCAGTCCAGTTATTATATCTACTATAATATTAAGGTCTACTTAGTTGAAAGTATCTTGGGGATTAACTAGAAGACACTGAAATACCACTCCACAAAAGTTTGGTCCAAGTGTGTTTTAGTTGGCACAACTCTTATATTTCTTATCCGATATAATTTTAACGTGTTTACAATGTGATTACATTTTAATTTCAACTAATGACTTTTATGAATGACACACGGGTCTTGCCATATATATGTTTGTGAACAAACATGACTAATGCACGAACGTCACCATGACTTCATACGCTCAGTCTAATGACTTGATCCTCATATAGAAAAGAAGGCGACGCCAGTAACGCCTCAAGATATTTGAGTTTCAACACACCACGAAATTAGGGAATTACTCTAGAACTGACATACATTATGTACCATAACATGGAAGGGGATGTTTTAGTTTGGTAAATACAACTGAGTATTGTTCCGCACCATTTAACACAATCCCTAAACTAGAGCAGTACAACTTGTTCTTTGTTTTGATATCTTTTATTGATATTTATCAGTATTATATTCAGCCTATATCATGTATATCTCGACAAAATGGGATATATTTTTAAAAGTTAAACGAGGTGACGTACATGCAAAACTTTAAACAAACTTCACAATAAATTACCGCACAAATGGTTACTCACAAAGAGTTTTTTAACACAATAATTTATATTTTAATTAATAGAATATCAAAGTATAATTGACAATATGATGATGGTACATCCTAGTTCAAGTTGCATGTAGCTACTGTTTTAACGGCTTACTTGTTTGAAAGCATTTTAGTGACGCAAGGGATTAACTGTAAACTGCACACCACCTCAAAGGTTTGGTTCAAACGTTGCTTGTCGATAAATACAAATGTTTTCTTATTCTTTATTTAAGGTAAAGACAGCAATCGTTATCAAAGATTTTGACCCATGGACACAGTTTTGAAAGATAATACCTATGGATCATTATATAAGACATCAGTTTTAACTGCGTCAACATTTTTTCTAATTTTTAGTTTCCGGGGACGCTGTCCAAAATATCACAGATTTTAGTCAACCATTTTTCAAAGCATAATTTTAAAGGATACTCTTTAGCTGATGACCGACTCAAAATGAAGACCATAGTTCACTTAGCCTCTTGTGGCAGGCGAGCTTAATTCATAACACTCTGAGAAAAAGATTAAAGTGCATAGTCTGAAAACAAGCAGGATGACAATAGATTTTAAAGACCACTTCCAGAATATAAAATTGTATCGGATATTGGAAAGATCCGTTGATTGATACATTCATTTCTCCTAGAAGAAAATTATTGTTTTCTGAAATTCAATTTTAACATTATGATGTATTAATTGAAGGAGACTTTCTTTGAAAGAATCATAACATTAAGGGTATCTATTTACAGATTAAAATACATTTGTAATAGGAAATCGCTATTGGTTATAACAAAGACCACAAGTCTCAAGGTACAATATATCAATATTAGTAAACATACAAAAAGTACATACACCAACATATATTACATATAAAAAAAAATCTCCTTAAAAAATACATACTTATCTACTATTACGTTTAAATTAACTTTCTCTGCACATGTATTTACTGGGGAAACACATAAGATTTTCAAAAAATTAAGAGGCTGAGAAAACAATCGACGGTTATCTATTTACAGTGATAATAATTCCAATTAATAATTCATTATATTATATGCAACATGCAACAGCAAAATAACATTCGACTTCTCTACACTCTACACTACCAACCACATTCTCAATTAAAAGATCGCTTAAAGCAACTAGTTCATCAATGTTTTTTTTTCCAAGAAAAATGGCACACGCAGGTATAAATTTCTAGTTCTAGGTAAAGAAAAGGCTTATTTCGTGAAGAACCACTCTGATTCGGACAAAAAGTATTCTGAAGATGAAATTACAAAGTTTCACATGCTAGATTTTCTCATAGACAACATATTTGTTGAATTTGGCGGTTTCATTTTTCAACAAACAATCGGCATTCCAATGGGAACCAACTGTGATCCTCTCCTCGACGACCTGTTTCTGTGCTCATATGAAGCGGAATTCATTCAAGGGTTACTACGTGAAAACAAAAAGAAACTAGCCCAATCCTTTAATTTCACTTTTCGTTATATAGATGACGTGTTGTCGTTAAATAACGACAAATTCCAAGACTTTCTACATCTAATATATACCCAGTGAGCTTGAAATTAAGGATACTACAGATACATCAAAGTCCGCTTCATATTTGGATTTGTTTCTTCAAATAGACAATGAGGGACATTTGAAGACAATTGATTGACCATTACAGTGTTCCAATATCGAAGATGATGTTGGACCTGTTCCCAATATCGTAACATTTCATGTTCCTCCACCGATTTGTGACTTCCACCGGATTGACTTTGTTGAACTTCACGACGGGTGCGTATACGGAGCTGGAACTGCTTACCCTTCCGGAGCACCTGGGTTCAATCCTGATTTTTATAGGAGTTCGTGTTGTTCATTGTTCTTTCAGTTTTCTATATTTATTTGTTGTGATTTATCATTGGTCTTCCCGGGTTTGTCTGTCCAATGGATTACGCTTTTTTATTGCTCCTTAGGTATATTTGTACTTTTATAGATAGTTTTGAAAATAATTCTACAAACTAAATTATGAAATGTTTTGAAACTTTGCAGGATTGATGACAACTATACCCTCTACAAACGATCCAAGTTTGGTTGAGATTCATCCGCTCGACCGACGGCTTCGGCTGTTCAAAGTTTCCATTGATACAATATAAGAAAGGAATTTTTGTAATTGCTCAGAAACTAATGGGCATATTGTAACTAAAGTTCCAACTTTCGACCTTTAGTTCAGGTTGAATGGACATGACCGCCAGAGGCCATCTTTGAATTTTATTAGCCAATTTTCAAAAATCTTCTCTGAAACTACATTATGAAATGTGTTAAAACTTTGCTGAATTGATGGTAACAATACCCTCTACAAACGATCCACTTTTTGGTGAGATTCGTCCTCTCAACATACGGCTGCGGCTGTTCAGTTTCCAGTGATTCAGATGGGAAAGTGTTTGTTTTGTCATTTGCTCAGGAACTAATGGGCAGACTTTAACCAAAGTTGGCAAGTATCACATATGGAAGGACAGATGCAAATGAGGCACCTTTTTTAGGTCAAAGGTCAAATATCAAGGTTACTTTGGCATTTTGTGTTTCTTTAAAAGCCTTGTGGATACAAAAGAGTTTACATTTTATAATGGCTTAATAAAAGCCAGGTGAGCGATATATATATATGTGTGTGTGTGTGTGTGTGTACGCTCAGGTTAGCCTCTAGTTTGGATGATTGTTTTGGTTTTCATCATTTCTGATGAGTCATAAATCGACGAAATATGCAAAACTTGTGCATCATAATTTGTAATTCATTACATAACTTATTATAACCACAGAAGATACCACTGATGGTGGACTCAACGTCCCGAGAGTATCAACCTCTCATTTGCTAGTATTTCGATACTTGCCAGAAAATGACACTTTAAATATAATTTTCCAAAAATGTTAATTTATGAAAACTAAGGAGTATCATACTCGTGCATAGCTCTTCAACTTTTTTTTATTATTGTTTGTGTTTTTAACATTATAGGCCTTGAACACAACTGATCAATCTTAATTCGACGAAATGCGTACATCTTGTGCATCAAAACTTGTATCAAAGAATTTATTACTTTCAATTCATTTCTTCTGATGACTTAACTTAAGTACGTCCAATGTATTAACGTATGTGTATTGCCAAATGTATTTACTAGCTGGTAATGTTGGAATGTCACTGCATGTTGTTGATAATCAGATGTATCTGGGGTTCTTTTGTAAAATTATAAAATTATTTCCTCTTTACTACTTATTATGACCTGCCGTAATTAAAATTGGTAATAAGAATATGCACCTCAGTTCGGTTAATATTTGGATCACAATTTCATACTTTGAACTACTGATCAAACATAAAGTCCAATCTCGGTTTCTCGTATTATTGTAATTTATCGATACCATTATCGTATATCGTAAACATTTAATGCTTCATGTATCGTAGTAAGTGATTCTAAACATTTTGATGTAGAAATATAGTAAAATACAAAAAAGAAAAACACAAACAGAAAACCATGCATCATTACAGGTACATACATGTATGCATCCACGATTTCCATACATGCAAGATTAAACGTAAACTTTGGTAATAAGTGTTTTTTAAAAAATAAAGCTACGTGAAATGTTTTGACTTACTATTTGTATTTTAAAATGAAAGTAATCGTCCAGAATGTTGATCTTAAATTATGTACCTGCCATACACGATATATAAACTACATAATTTATATGTAATAATAAATGTTTACAATTTTAATTTAAAAAGATTAGGCAACTTTTGTCAGTAATTCAGCATAAAATTAAGCAAAATGGTTTCACATTTGATTTAATTTGTATTTTACAATGGAATTTTATCTGATTTCACTGTGACATTTAAAGATAGAAAATGATTATATACTTTATTACATAATGATTTTTAATCACTATTATTGCATTGGTCTAAAAGCTCTCATTTAGGATTTAATCATTTTTGGGATTGTTTTAGAAGAAATCGATAATGAATCACTTTCACTTTTGTTTTCGTCTGATTTAAACGATATTGACTCACTTTCGCTTTCACTCTGATTTCAATCACGTGGCAATCACGCGGTTCTTTTTCAAGCCGTCCAATCAGAATCAATTTCATTTAATTTGCCATCCAACAATTCGTTGTATTGCCAGTGCTTTGAATAACAGAAAAAATGTCAGACTAAAAGAACGGTCGCAAAAGTAAACCATGATGAGCTAAATTTGGGCGGTGGTACAAGATTATTTTCGTGTATTATTTTTCCAGTTTTTTATTTCACATGTTTTCGTATTTAATGGTAGATATTCGTTTCTTTCGTGCAAATATTTTAAACTGCAAACTACCTGTACACAAGGTGCATGTCATTTTTTTCATTTTTCGTTCATCGTGTACGACATTTTTTTTCACCCGTATATTTTCCCGTGCATGAACCGAGTAAAGATGGAAACTGGACGATCCGAAGTGAAAAATTAAAATTTTCCCAGAGTACATGTATTTTAGTGACTTGGAAACAATATTTTAGCCTTCTATTTTTATGCAAAATAAATCATTCAGTTCGATTATCGAAATTACATTTTTTTGGTAATAATAAAACTTTCGTAATTTTGACAGATTAGACAAACATAGAAAAACCCCTACTCTACAAGATCTTCTGTAACTGTATGTTACTATATATATTTATTCCATTTTTGAATTAAAAATAGGAATTAATTAAAGAGCCCTCGATTTAAAATAATTATTATGGAATTAACGGATTATCATGTAATAATACAATTACAATCTTTTGTATCGGTTAATATGAGTTTTAATAGACCTAAAAAAATTTTTTGACCTTTTCCTTCGGCGGCGGTCAATATTAATGTTTTAGGTCTATGAAATATGATTAAGTCACAGATTTTAGACAAAGCACGCACGGCAAAGTCGCTAAATACAAATCCCTTGAATATTATATTACTCTTTTAGTTCATATACATTAATTTTAACAGAAAAAAACTATTCATAACTACATAGACCACAAAATAACATAGTACCATTGACTTCGTATTCATTAGTTACTTGTTTTTTTGTGCTGTTTCATTATATCCCTGTCATTTTATACGTACAGAATATTCGGATACCACTTGGGTATGAGTTACGTACAGTTTGTTTTCCTTCTGAATCATTCAAAAAATATTAGCAAATGTGTGCTCGATTTCGAACAATACTAATTTTTGAACTTTTCAGTTTCAGTTTCAGTTTCAGAGTTGTCTTACCGACATTCAGCAACAATGGCATTAAATAAACTTTTATCACGTGTTTGCACGTATAATTGTTTTGTCAAGATTTTTCCCCCATCATATCCTTTCATACCCATCTTTATTTTTTTTATAGATATATACAAGTACTACGCATTTTAATAATATTTGTGCTTCAACAATATACCATTCTAATATGCCAATTTTGAGGCACAAGATATCCATACTTCGCCAAATTACAATTCGTCACTGATACTAAAAACTGAAATGATAACCAAAAATGCTGACCTCCAGATTAAACTACCAGATGACCGAAAGAGTGAAGCAAAACAACGACGGAGTACATTCATTACCGGTCAGATGTCTTGATTATTGTTTCACAATTGTTGACCTGTTATTATCCCCGCACATTCGAAGAAAGTTCGGGGATATAGCGATTGTCTCCCTCCGTCACACTTTCTTGTGACATCAACTCCTCCTTCACTTTTGGGTTTAGAAATTTAATTTCTATATAGAATGGTTGCAAACCACGTGTAGGTGCGCCATAAAGTTTTACAATTTAGATTTTCTAAACAAGGGTCCAAAGGGGTTGAACCTCGAAAATTTGGAATTCAAGTTGTGACCTAAACTCGTCTTTTATTTTTCAATGTATGTATTTTATTTCTATATAGTATTGTCAGGCACCATATGTAGATGCGCAATAAGTTTTTAGAATTTTTATTTTCTAACATTGGGGCCCATAGGGGTCGAATTTGAAAAAACTTTCAATTTAAGCTTCTGACCTAAAATCCTCTTTCATTTTTCAATTTATGTATTTTATTTCTATATTGTATTGTCAGGCACCATGTGCAGATGCGTAATAAGGTTTTAGAATTTTGATTTTCTAGAATTGGGGCCCACTGGGGTCGAATTTCAAACATTTTCAGTTGAAGGATGTAAACTCTTTATTTTTTTTAATTTATGCATGTTTGTTTCTATACATTAGTGTCATGCACAATATGTAGATGTGCAACAAGGTTTTAGAAGTGTTATTTTCTAAAATTGGACCCACAGGGGTCGAATTTCAAAAAATTCAATTTAAGCTTTTGACATAAACTTGTTTTTAATTTTCCAATATATGCATTTTTTCTATACAGTATTGTTATGCATATTATGTAGATGCACAATCATGTTTTAGAATTTTAATTTTCTGAAATTGGGACCCACAGTGGTCGAATTTAATCAATTGTAAATTTAAGCTTCTGACATAAACTTGTTTTTCATTTTCCAGTATATGCATTTTTTACTATATAGTATTGTCATGCACATAAGTAGATGTGCAATAAGGTTTAAGAAGTTTAATTTTCTAAACTTGGGGCATACAAGTGTAAGAGATAATTTATTCCGACCGTCAAATGATGGATGATCTTGTGTAAAATATGAATCAGATAATATTTTATAGCAATCTTAATTTTTATATAATTAAATATTTTCCAACTTTATTCCGTCAGAAGTGTATTAATATACGAGTTCGGAAATAATTTCACACCGGAAAAAATAAACCGTTACACAAGCGTCAGATTTAAAAAAATGTCAATTTAAGTTTGTGACATAACTATTTTTGCATTTGTGATTTCTTCATAGGATGATTGCATAACATCTTTAAATGGGCATAAGGTTTTAGATTTATGCAATTGGGTAGGTGTCCCAACTAATTGCAGGGTTGTGGGGATAACTGTCGATTCCGACAGTTTAGCTTTCTAGTGTTGATATGCGGCGCAATTAACTTTATGACGTTGAATTTTTTTGGGCAGCTTGATACCACTCAAGGCTGGGTTACAGTGGTATCCCAAAAAACAAAGGACAACAAAAATTATCAACATGTTATAACTATTAACATTACTAAACAGTAGACAAGCTTATGCCTTTACGCACATGACGTAACTCCATTTAAGTGAGAGATTACATAGCTAATGCTTTAGTTTTTTTTGTCACATCGGTGTAAATATAGCATTTGTTGTTTGTTTTACTGTTTTCTCACATTTGTCTTGTCTTAGTATTTCAATCTTGTAAACTTTCACCCTTTGTCTTAATGTATGGTATGTCAAAACGCAGGCACATGCTGACAATACTAGGTCATCGCTTCTGATATACATGTGATATGGTTGAGACAACCTTCAGTAAAACTTGGACATCAGAAGATAATATTTTTGCCTACAGATAAACATTGTGTGTATAATGGTGGCAGGTACATAAACTGCATACACCCTGTTCCTAAATTATATATAAGTTATACAAATACAAATTTCGACAAAGAAATTGATTGTCCTTGTTGTAATAAAAATAGTAATAATACGTATCACAAAATGCCGAAATACATTTGATGCACTATATGGCCATTTCGTTGACTCATCGACAACTCATCAGCAGTGCTCGAGATCAAAATACTGGAAAACCATTTAAAGATAAAATGATGAATTAATAAGCACAACCATCAAAGCAATCAAAACAAACAATTATCCAAACTCAGCTAAGGGTTACCTCTGCATAAAAAGGAAGAGCCTTAGAAATTTCTGGTAATTTTTGTCAAATTTAGAACGGAAAATTTAATGGCATTTGAGTAACGAATCATGCCAGGACAAAAGTTCTGGTTACTGGGTTGATAGTGCCCTCAGAGACTAACCGTAGTTTGTAAAGAGAAAAGTAATTATTTTAACTTTTTTGTCGACCTAATTATTATGTATTGGTTAATCTTATACTGAAGGCAATATATTTTAGACTGAAGTTGCTTGTTATCCGAAAGGCAAAAAGTAATTATAAATTATAAAAGCAAATAGGTCATTATCTATATTATTAGACATCATACGAAATTCCCTATACAGACATCTACACAGATTTCTACACCGAGACACACTTATTAAGATAGTGGTCATCTCAACATAAAAGATAATGTAAATTCCAGTGGCTCTTTTGAGGACAATGTGCATCTTTGTTGAAATATTAGGAATTTAAAATGCACATTTAGTTTGTCTTAAAATTTGTTGAAAAGTGAAAACTATTGGATATTTTATTTTTTATTTTATTTTGATTGATTGATTTTATATTTTCCGTACAAATACTTGTACTATTTTTGGGATCGAAATTTCGGTGAATATTCATGGGGTTTTTTAGAGGGCATTTTGTAGTTTCAGTGTTAATTTGTTGCGCTTGGGGCTGTTCATTTGTCTTCCCGGGTTTTGATTGCGGTTTTTTTTTATTGCTCCTTAGGTATATTTATCCTCTTGCAACAGGTTTTTTTGGAGTGTGTCTAGAATGTTTGGTATTTTTTTAGGGGTGCAATTTATTTTCTCTGACCAGCCTACGTACGGAACATTTTGGGAGTATATCCCCTCCTGGGAAAGCAACCATTTGAATTATTGGATAATGAATCTGCTTGGATCAAGTACATACTAATTGGTAAATTTGCCAGATTGTTTTTTCTTTTTGGTATTACTCTATTTCTGAATTTGAAATATATAGTCTTTACAGAATTAGAAGATATACCCAGGTTTCGGACCTTAATATATAATACATATAATCCAGACTTTGTTTTTAATCCAAAATACCGCATGTTAGGCAGAGAAGCAGCAAATACAATTCATCTGTGTTTGGTTTGACAGGCCGTGGATCGATCACACGGACCCCCTCCCCCAGACCTGAGACGACCACATGGACTCTAATCCAAAAACAATTCAAGGACACAATTCAGACAGAAAAAATAGTGTTTCGCAAATTTCAAGAAAAATATAAATGGTTCGATATTCCTGGAAATGTACGGATTTGATGCCTCCCTTAAGTAATAATCTAACGTTTCCCTGAACTTAAAGACAAATTATCTGTAATCAGTTAAAGTCTTCAACCTTAACCCTAGTTCTTGGCGTTTTTATTCAGCTTTGTGGAATTTTCTCTCTTCAGCGAGAAAACTTACATGGATTAACTGTGTGTCTATACCTTTAACTTCAACATAGCCGTTACATCGGACGTTACTTAAGTATAAAACAAGGACACTGCGAGACGGATCAGTCCCTCTCAACTGCAAATTACATATAAATCGTTTCCCAAATGGACCTGTTCCATTGATGTTATCCCTTCCTTTCCTCATACAGGATTTCACATGGGCAGCATGGCGGGTGTCCTGCAGGAAGCAGAGACCGCCTACTTTTCCGGAGCACCTGAGACCCGAGTCTACTCCCAGTTTTTTTGGTGGGGTCCATGTTGTTCATATGTTTTTAATTGTAGTGCGTGTATTGTCTTCGTTGTTCTCCGGAGTTCGTGGGTTGTTTCGACCCCCCCCACCCCCACCCCCCTCGAATATCCCTTTTGTGTTTCTTGACTTTACATTTTTCCTTATGAACTTGACGTTTGAATTCGGACCTTGAAAATTTATAGGAATATTTCAAAACTATTAAAATACTAAAACAACGTCTTTATTGGTGGTTTTTGCTTGGGTCATATAAATGGTTTATGTTTAGGAAAAACAAAGTTAAAAATGGACTCAATCAAAAAGTTACCTGTAGGTAAAGGTATTTTGAGTTGACCACTGGTGCGTATCTGTGTTTTTGTAGAAATCGGTATTGTAATCGATTTCGTATGATGTCTATTTAGTTTATCATTTACTATTTTGGTTCGACTTATAATGACCATAAACAACCACAACCAATTACCGATTTTTCTCTTTACAGACAAATAAACCAGAAACGTGCGGAAAGTAGAAAATCAACGTTGAACTATCATTTCAATATTTATCCCCGTACTTTCGAAGAAAGTTCGGGGATACAGCGATTGTCTCCGTCTGTCCGTCTTTCCGTACGTTTGTCGGTCTGTCCGTCACACCTTCTTGGGACATAAACTCCTTCTTCACTTTTGGGTTTAGGAATTTAATTTCTATATAGAATGGTTACATACCACCTGTAAATGCGTAATAAGGTTTAAGAATTTTGATTTTCTAATCAAGCGGCCCACGTGGGTTGAACTTCGAATATTTGAAATTCAAGCTTCTGACCTAAACTGGTCTTTCATTTTTAAATTTATGCATTATATATGGCGAGGAATCAGGGTCATAAATATCGATTTTAGGGTATCCTAAATTCATTTTAGCATATGCTAAAATCATTTTAGTATATACTAAAATCATTTTAGGGTATCCTAAAATCAATTTAGTATATACTAAAATCCTTTAAGGATACCCTAAAATCAATTTAGCATATACTGAATTATTCAGCATATACAGAAATATTGGCGCGGAATTAAGGTAAACAATAACGATTTTAGTATATACTAAAATCGATTTTAGGGTATCCTAAAATGATTTAAGCATATACTTACATCATTCACTATTTTGGTTCGACTTATAATGAACGTAAACAACCACAACCAAATACCGATTTTTCTCTTTACAGACAAATAAACCAGAAACGTGTGAAAAGTACAAAATCAACGTTGAACTATCATTTCAATATTTATCCCCGTACTTTCGAAGAAAGTTCGGGGATACAGCGATTGTCTCCGTCTGTCCGTCTTTCTGTCCGTCTGTCGGTCCATCCGTCACACTTTCTTGGGACATAAACTCCTTCTTCACTTTTGGGTTTAGGAATTTAATTTCTAAATAGAATGGTTGCATACCATCTGTAGATGCGTAATAAGGTTTTAGAATTTTGATTTTCTAATCAAGCGGCCCACGTGGGTTGAACCTCGAAAATTTGAAATTCAAGCTTGTGACCTAAACTGGTATTTCATTTTTAAATTTATGCATTATATATGGCGCGGAATAAGGGTCATACATATACCGTAAAATCGATTTTATCATATAATAAAATCATTTTAGTATATCCTAAATTCAATTTAGTATACGCTTAATGGAGGGTGAATTTAGTATATACTAAAATCATTTTAGGATATGCTAAAATCGATATTTATGACCTTGATTCCGCGTCATAATTATATTTCTATACAGTATTGTCAAGCGCCATATGCAGATGCGAAATAAGGTTTTAGAATTTTGATTTTCTAAAATTGGAGCCCACAGGGGTCGAATTTCGAAAAACCGTCAATTTAACCTTGTGACCTAAAGTCCTCTTTCATTTTACAATTTTTGCATTTTATTTCTATATAGTATTGTCACGCACTATATGAAGATACGCAATAAGGTTTTATAATTTTGATTTTCTAAACCTGGGGCCCGCAGGGGTAGAATTTTGAAATACTATCAATTTAAGCTTGTTACCTAAACTCCTCTTTCATTTTACAATTTATGCATTTTATTTCTATACAGTATTGTCAAACACCATATGCAGATGTGCAATTAGGTTTTACAAAAGTTCTGGCTACTGGGCTGATAGTGCCCTCGGGGACTAACAGTAGTTTTTTAAGAGAAAAGTAATTATTTTCACCTTTTTGTCAATCTATTTATTATGTATTGTTTAATCTTATACTGAAGGCAATATATTTTCGACTGAAGTTGCTTGTTATCCGAAAGCAAAAAAGTAATGATATATCTTATAAAAGCAAACAGGCCATTATCTATATTGTTTAGTTTATCATTTATTATTACGGTTCGACTTGTAATGATCGTAATAACAACCACAACCAATTACCGATTTTTCTCTATACAGGCAAATTAACCAGAAACGTGTGAAAAGTGCAGAATCAAGGTTGAAGTATCATTTCAATATTATATATATGCATTCAACTTATATAAGGTTTTATAAGCTGTTTTCAACAGTATATTTTATAAGCTTTATTCAATATTACATTTTATAAGCTTAATTCAATATAGCACGTATTATTGTTATACAAATTAATTTGAGGTTTGTTCATTTCGATTTCATTTTTGTTCTACTTGTTTTTGCTTTGTTCTCATTTCGTTACGTTTCTCTATGATTCTCCAAATGTTATATCGTAAACCATAACTCAGAAAACAAATCTCAGACTTTCTATGAACTTTGGAAAAAGCCTTCCATATAAAACAAAAATATAAAATGTGTTTTGGTTCTAATTAATTTTTCTCACAAATAACTTGAACACTTTAAATTGTTACTGGCCTCTCACGAACATTTCTGATTTCTACTGAACTCCATGATGAAATACCATTAACCCATTTATTTGGAGTGTTATTTTTGAATATTTCTTTTATTAATAGAGTGACAGTATCAAACCAGCAGCTATGAGAGCCTTAGATAATTTTACAGTTGAGACGAGCATATTTATTTGATCCTGTTTACAATTATTTAACGTCCTACCAATTTTAACATTTCTGGCTAGCAGTTGCCTTGTTGATTATCATAATGTATTGGCTTTTATACTGTGAATTATACATCAGAGGGTCAGGATAGATAATGGGGGTTTTGTGTTCCCATAAAAACCGGTTAACCCCACCACTGTTTAGTTCATACTATCCCGACTCTCTTGTCTCAATGTTTGTGTTTTGTGCTCTTTTGTTTATTTTTTTTGTCTAATGCCTGTCGAATGGATGGTATTTGTTAATCCTGTTATCCGTTGTGTTGCTTAATCAACATTAAATATAAACTGTAAGGTTCTATTGGACCAAAATTAATAGATATAAATTTCTATACTGTATGTTCAAATTCCTCAAAGTAAACAAAACCATCTGATGATTTTTTAAGTTGAAATGTGTATCTTTTAAGTACAAATTTATGCGGTAATCGTTCTGATTTTCAGATATTAATTCCTTTTCTATTCAAAATTTATGAAAAAACTGTATGGTAAAATTATGACTTGTTAGATTCTTCCAAGACACATTTTCTTCAATGTGATAATTTTTAGATTTAATATTTTCCAATTTTTAAATGTCACAAATAAAATAAATGTTAAATTCGTTTTAAATTGAATAACTGTCATTTCGAAAATTAAATAGTATAAGGTTTCTGTATGATTTCTATCAAACCCTATGTTAGAATATTTCTAAGTCGGATTTTCCATATACACATATTATGCTGATCCCCTTGAGGATTTCACTGAACTTAAACATAACATTCAATATTTCAGAAACAGATGTCAACCCATGATTGAAAAAGCTTAAATATCTCTCTTGTGATCATCAAGAAAGCAAAGACTTCAAACATTTTATGTGAATGTAGGTGCTTGTTAATTTGTTTCAAAGAATTTTTCTAACTCCGGACTGTGGTTCCCTTCCGATCCGGTACACCCACCCTACATTTCCGAATATTAATCGCAGTGTGGAGTTTGAGTATTTTTCTAAAGATAAGTTAAAACATGAATATAACAGAATAGATTCCGGAGGTGAAAACATTAATAGCCGTATATTTAGAAACATAAAATGTAAACAGAATGAAATTTCATTTGACATTCTTTCTCTTTCTTTTTGTTTACATTTCATTCTTGCTCAGGTTTTCCAAGAATCAACACCTTTTTATTTTTTTTATTTTTTCATGCTCGTGATCAAGGCCATATTGGTCGAAACGTTGCGTATTTTTCACTTCTTATTTCCTCGTTTTCTATTTTCAATTACAGTCTGGCCAAAACATTGATAGAACATTGTCTGTTGCCATGAGCATAGAAGTGCTAAAAGTCTTGTCAAATAAATTTTCTCAGTAAACATCAAAGACGGAAATCACGTTTGCAAGAATGTGACCAAAATACATTTATATCATAACCTAAGACATAGCTTCATTTGTAAGTAAATTCTTTCGCTAAATTAAACAATGTAATTTCAATAAAAAAGCAACAGTCTCATCAGCATGCTCAAGGTCGAAAATGTGAAAATCCGAAATAAGATGTCGAACACAGAGCGTTAAAATAAATTCTTTGATACCAGTTTTGATTCTCACGACTCACCATTAGTCCTCAAGGCCTAAAATAATTCGGAAAAATCCACACACAAAAAAAAATAATAAAAAGAAAAAGAAAAAAAAGAAAGAAATCCAAAAAAGCTTTAAGAGCAATTTAAAAATGTCAAAATAACAAAATTTGTCTTTTCTATTAAGTTCTGGGACTTTTAAGAACGAATTTTATAAATGCAAACATGCCATTAAATAATAGATAAGTATAAATGATATTAATTTGCCATTGAATTACGTTTGCTTGTTTCTTTGCTTTGTTTGTGGTAAAGATGGGCATATTTGTCTCAGATACCTTGATTCTAGACGGCTATTACTTTATGCTAGAGTTTACTTTATTTATATTTTCTTTGCTCTTTTTATGTAACAGCGGCTTTTTTGTTTACAAGGATAAAGTGTAAAGCTTTTGGTTCCATGCACTACGTATGATTTGAGTTGGTTTTAGGGGATGGTATTAAATGGTTTCTGGGAATATTTTCTTTTCATATTACTTTAAAACATATTTTTATAGTGCTTTTCCTACAAAATTTTACAATCAAAGTTGGCAATGATGCCGACGATTTCGACACCGTTGGTCAGAAAAATGACAATTTCTTCATTTTCAGATCTCGGGACGGGGATTTTTAAATCTGAAAAGTTGTGCTGTTACTTTGTTGACGAACATTTCAAATGTTTCAACTCAAAACCGAGTGAAACTCAATTCGAGCGAGCTTTTTCTGTGAAAATTGCGTGATAAAGGGGGATAATCAACGTCGACGTTGTCAATAAAATGTAAACAAAGAAGGTATGAAGTTAAAGATCAATCAAAAAAGGAAATAGAAATAAGTTTCACGCTTGATTGTCAAATGATACAATAAATATGCGTCAATAAACATTAAACAACCCATATTTGGGAATAAATAATGTACCAGGAAACAAGTAGTTTCTTAAAAAAAAGATAGGCGACGTAGTATCCCTGACTGTATTTATTTCTTCATTTTTTTTGCAGTACATGTATATATCATACAACGCGGAATTTTATATACATAAATTCAGAAAAACCATATTTCAACAATAAAACTCCCACCATCAGCACCCGCCGACGGGTGTGTATACAACGGACGACGACATTGGAGATGCCATAAACATAGGCTATTTAAATTGTTTAATTCTAAACATAAATTTTCAGGTGATAGGATTACACTGTTGTTTTTTTTCATGGTAAATGCCAGTAAATGTCTTGTCACACTTAAACAGTGTTTGTCGTATAAAGTTGCTTATTATAGATTTAACGTGGATGTAAGTTTTCAGAGATGTTTTCACATTAAATAAAAATGTATTCAGCGGCATTTAAGATAAAGAAGTATGCATCTGGAATTTAAAAATTTGCATTTTGTTGAAATCCTCCTACCAAACTACATTTAAAAAAAGGAAATTGAAGTGAAAATTGAATTCAAATTAACTTTGTTAAGATTGGGTTAAAATAGAATATTTTTTTCCTGGATTCTAAAATAGACGAAAATAACAATTAAATATAATTCAAACGAATCTTTAGAAGATGCACTGGGAATAGGTTTCATTGAGAAAAGTATAATTTTCACTTTTATTAAAAATTCAAATTAAATTTGTTAAATTTTCCACATTTAGGGGCCTCGATCCTTTTCGCTATCTGTAGCCCAGAAATTTATTTAGTTAAGATCACCAAAAAAGGTACTTGAAACTTGAAAAAAAGGATTTTTGATCATGAATACTGCTTGAACGCCATTCATATTAAAAAGATTTTGTAATTAAAAATAATCCTTAGGCATATGATCTATAAATAGAAATATAAATGTATACACAGTTTTGTTTCAATTCATTGACGCGGACGTAATTGATCCACTCTGTTTTGACCCACGTCTTTGAAATGACGATTCCTTAAATCACAGCAGTATTTATTAACTAATTAGAATTTTTGACATTTTGAATGTCGTTTTTTTTTCCAGTTTAAAAAAAAAAAAAATACGAAAGGTGATAGCTTTTCAAAAGCAGAGATTCGAGCACATTTGGCCAATATCACATGCGTCAAATGAAGAATGATATTCGAACATCCAAATTTTCCTCAATTTTATCTCACGGCTGCAAATGTATCACATGCGGTCTGTTGTCATGGGAAAGCGTCTCTTTTGTTAAATAGGTCAAAAGCGAGCTTATACGACTACATCGAAAAAAAGGGGCTGTCAAGCAGGTGCTTCCACTTACTTCCATAATTTTTTTTGGAGGGGTTCAGAAATTTTCTGTTGAATGGTAGAATGTGCGCAAATGAATTTAAAATTATTTTCCATAGAAATCAATAACTGAAAGCCTGACAGTACTGCCATAGGTCTATTTGAGTAATGACAAATGATAGCTTTTTTTTCAAAAACAGGACTGAAGCATTTTTTCACTTTAATTTTACTTAAATGGTTTGTGCATGGTTTGTGCATTTTACAATGTGGAAGCTATTACTAAATAATGGATTTTTTATCTTTATCAGCTAGACCTAAATTGTGAGTTTTTGGTTAAAAAGTAGCAAATTTAGAAAAAAAAAAGGCATTTGAAAAAAAGAAAATTTTATTAAAATTAAAATTATCTTTATCCATTACTCAATTTTGAAAAAATGTAAAGATCTGACACGGACAGATTTATTTTTGCCAGCAAATCACATGAATCATATGCATATTTTTTTTCAACAAAACGAATTTGTACATTTGTACATGAATTTATGCGTTCTCAATCATGATTTTCATAAATTAATATTTATTGTATTAATTACGAATAATTATTACTGCTTTTTGTGTATTCTGTTTCACCTCCTGTAGTGGCAATTAAAAATTGTTTAAAAAAATATACATGTGATTTTATAGACCAATTTCTCATGCTTATTATTAAAATTCGCTGCCTTTCCAAGTAAAAAACCAAAAATCTGGACATGAACATGAATTAAAAATCATGACACAATAAAATCATATGTATTTAAGAAAAACTTTAATATGGAAGTTTAACCCAAGATCCTGGATTTTTAATTAAAAGTAAAGCACAAAAATTAGAAATTTTTCAACAGAATTTTAGTTTATAGGTCTAAAATGCTGTATACATGTTCATAATTCGTGCTGAAATTCAGATGAATGTAATGATAATTTTTCGAATAAGAGAACACAACCAAAATGTAATAAAATTGAAAACTATTCCTTGATTGAACCATAGGCTATTCTATTTAAATAGTCCCAGAGGGTAAAAAAAAAATCAGAAATGAAAAGAAAATGGGTAACCTTAAGTAGTACAAGGGGTTATAAACTTATGAACTTGAATTGTAGATATTACAAGATTACTATTTGGCCAAAAAGTTAAGAAATTATACACATAAATAAATAATTATATATGAAAATCTTACAATATTTTGCATCCAGAGTAACATAAATACATCTAAAATATATTTGGATACACAATTTATTTACTAAAATAGTTTTCCTGTACATTACCAATGATAAGATAAATCAAACTGGTAGCTCATGGGTTGACAACGAGTATTTATGCGTTCCAATACTATATATGCAAAAGTTGTCAGTGTATCAGTTTTTTAAATATTATTTTTGTTGACTTTTTTAAAAATCATCTCATCATGGATGTTTTTCTGTCCATAATGTAACCTATTGGATGAACATGAGTGAAATTTGAAAAAAAAAAACATATCATCAACCACATAAATGGGAAGAGGGCTTTCCAAATGACATCTCATCTTTGAAAATAGATGCTCCTTTAAAATGTTATGCAGAAAATTGAATATCTTACGTAAAAAATACTTCAAACGTGTCATTATGTGAAAAAAAGAAAAAACACACTTCATTTCTTTGCATATTTTGATAGCTCTGGATATAGAGTAAGAACTGTGTAACGGAGTCTCGGGACAGCCTTTTTAACTTCAAATGAAAGACCCGATACTATATCTATTTGCAAAACGAATCAATATAGGCTCCTCCCAGTGAAACGGTAAACTAGCGAGATCTGTTCTTTGGCTAAAAAGTGTCAACGTGTGTCGCCAGCCATTTTGAGGCGCATAAAAATACTCACTTTTGGTGTGTCATGCGTTCATAATTTTCAGTGTCAGGTGAATCCAATAGGCCAGGGTGTTAACGAAATCAATTTATATCTAAAATCAAAATCTTTGGCTACATGCAACAGCATAAAAACATTCGACTTCTCTACACTCTACACTACCATACCACATTCTCAACTAAAAGATCGCTTAAAGCAACTAGTTCATCAATGTTTTTTTTCAAGAAAAATGGGAAACGCAGGTATAAATTTCTTGTTCTAATTAGAGGAAAGGCTTATTTCGTGAAGAACCACTCTGATTCTGACAAAAATTATTCTGAAGATGAAATTACAAACATGTTAGATTTTCTCATAGACAACATATTCGTTGAATTTGGCGGTCTAATTTTTCTCAGCTTATCCGATTTTCAAGGGCATGCGTGAGTTACCCTGACTTTCGACAAAGAGGATTACTGCTGTCACAAAAGCTTCTTAACCAGGGTTTTATCAGGGATAAGTTGATGTCATCACTTAGGAAATTTTACGGTAGTCATCACGAATTGATTGACCATTAGAGTGTTCCAATATCTAAGATGATGTTGGACCTGTTCCCAGTGTCGTAACCTTTTTGTGACCGATTTGTGACTTCCCCCGGATTGACTTTGTTGAACTTCACGATGCTGTATACGGAGCAGGAACTGCTTACCCTTCCGGAGCACCTGGGTTCACTCCTGGTTTTTATAGGAGTTCGTGTTGTTCCTTGTTTTTTTAGTTTTCTGTGTTTATTTGTTGTGCTTGTGGTTGTTCATTTGTCTTCCCGGGTTTGTCTGTCCAATGGATTACGTTTCTTTGATTGCTCCTTAGGTATATTTGTCCTTTTTTACATATATTTCAATCCATCTTTATTGGAAGTAAAAAACTAGCACAACGATATTTACACATTTCACTCCCGTCCTGTCAATCAAAATTTCGAGGCGGCACTAAAAGCGCCATCTAGTGTAAAAAAGTCTGGAATTATCTCCACCTGTTTCTTTTTCAATAGAATACACTAGCGTAACGGTCAAAATGGCACTTGGCGGTCCGACTGTTAAAGCTAACGGTGACCATGTTGCTAAACACCACCACATCCTTGGTGGCCGAGTGGTCTAGGTAGTTCTTCATGACTACTTAAGATCACTAGCCTGTCAACGCTGAGGTTGCGGGGTGTGTTCGACTCCAATCTTAATTGACAAGAATTGCCAATTTTCCTACCGAAGGTCGGTGGTTTTCGGGTACTCCGGCTTCCTCCACCAATAAAAACTGGCCGCCGCGAAATGTGCTGAAAACGGCGTAAAACCTCAACTAGACAATCAAAACACACAAAAAAATGCAATAGGTAAAAAAACCAGAAGTGCTAGTAAACTCCAATTTCTTCTATTGATATACTATACAGTATCAATATAGGATATGTCTTTTTGTCAAATTACGGCTCAACAATTTTACTCAGACCAAATTTAAATACCGAGGTACACAAAATGTTTGGCTAATCAAGATCTAAGGAAAAAATATATGATAATAATAAAGCCAAAGCTTGTATGAAAATGTTTGTTTCGTTGTTTCCGAATAATGTTGTGCTTTTAAAATTCACGTTTTGTTTCTATTTATTGCGAGGGGGTTGAGTATTTTTAAATGTTGCATAACGAGACTCGTGTGCTCTTCTCGGTAAAGTTTAAGTCTTTTTTATATTGTTTTCACTTGAACAAGTAGACATCAAAGAACAGCAATTTGAAATGAAAATAACAAAAAAGTGAAACGAAAACTGAAAGTAAGATTTTCTAAATGTTAAACTTAAACACATTTATAAAAGACCAAGAATCATAAAAGTGTACATAGCTAGAGTACATAACATACGATGATCATGATGTAGATACACTGTGTACCTAACATCCTTTTCTCATGTTTACAATTGATACAAATACGAACAACGTATGTTTTAAACACGAAAAATAATATGAATAGGATAAGTAAATTGTACATGAAAAATTCTATTTCGAATTCAATATGACATTTCCTCAAGGGGAAATACATTACAGTGGGAATAACCTTGAAAGAGCGTTAAAAACAATATTTAAATTTTGTTTGAAAAACGGATATTAATTGCATGTCATGCACATTTTACAGTCGATTATCAATTATTTTCAGTGACTGAAGTTATAACATGTCTGTGTTATCTCCGAAGACCAACGAAAAAAATAAATGTTGGAGTACCATGTCAAAATCAATAGTTCTTTTTGACCAATACATCGTACATACAACAACAAATACCTTATCTAGAAAAAATAACAATCCAAAGATATTAATATTAGATACAGTAAATTTATACTATGCTGTATACGACGCATTTCAAGGAGTTACCTCTCATCAGCAGCATTTAAACCGAAACATTTGGAAAACCAAAAACCAAACTTATATTAAACAAGAAGTACTCAACCAAAAATACCGAAATAGGAAGCCAAATTTCAGCTAAGGAGATCTACCATGTGCAATACAAGGAATGAACCCTTAGTATTTCTATTATTTTTGAATTTTCTAAATACTGGTAACTTCTGTAACAAATCAATGAATAATCATGTCAGACAAGTCTGACGACTGGGTTGGCGAATACCCTCGGGGACCTAGGGTCCACCAGCAGAGGCATCATCCCAGGAGTTTCAAAATAACAATCCAAAGATATTAATATTAGATACAGTAAATTTATACTATGCTGTATACGACGCATTTCAAGGAGTTACCTCTCATCAGCAGCATTTAAACCGAAACATTTGGAAAACTAAAAACCAAACTTATATTAAACAAGAAGTACTCAACCAAAAATACCGAAATAGGAAGCCAAATTTCAGCTAAGGAGATCTACCATGTGCAATACAAGGAATGAACCCTTAGTATTTCTATTATTTTTGAATTTTGCTAAATACTGGTAACTTCTGTAACAAATCAATGAATAATCATGTCAGACAAGTCTGACGACTGGGTTGGCGAATACCCTCGGGGACCTAGGGTCCACCAGCAGAGGCATCATCCCAGGAGTTTCAAAATAACAATCCAAAGATATTAATATTAGATACAGTAAATTTATACTATGCTGTATACGACGCATTTCAAGGAGTTACCTCTCATCAGCAGCATTTTAACCGAAACATTTGGAAAACCAAAAACCAAACTTATATTAAACAAGAAGTACTCAACCAAAAATACCGAAATAGGAAGCCAAATTTCAGCTAAGGAGATCTACCATGTGCAATACAAGGAATGAACCCTTAGTATTTCTATTATTTTTGAATTTTGCTAAATACTGGTAACTTCTGTAACAAATCAATGAATAATCATGTCAGACAAGTCTGACGACTGGGTTGGCTAATACCCTCGGGGACCTAGGGTCCACCAGCAGAGGCATCATCCCAGGAGTTTCAAAATAACAATC
Organism: Mytilisepta virgata; assembly: GCA_028015205.1. Lineage (NCBI taxonomy): Eukaryota > Metazoa > Mollusca > Bivalvia > Mytilida > Mytilidae > Mytilisepta > Mytilisepta virgata. The sequence continues at coordinate 79,033,778 of CM051521.1, forward strand.
CAAAGATATTAATATTAGATACAGTAAATTTATACTATGCTGTATACGACGCATTTCAAGGAGTTACCTCTCATCAGCAGCATTTAAACCGAAACATTTGGAAAACCAAAAACCAAACTTATATTAAACAAGAAGTACTCAACCAAAAATACCGAAATAGGAAGCCAAATTTCAGCTAAGGAGATCTACCATGTGCAATACAAGGAATGAACCCTTAGTATTTCTATTATTTTTGAATTTTGCTAAATACTGGTAACTTCTGTAACAAATCAATGAATAATCATGTCAGACAAGTCTGACGACTGGGTTGGCGAATACCCTCGGGGACCTAGGGTCCACCAGCAGAGGCATCATCCCAGGAGTTTCAAAATAACAATCCAAAGATATTAATATTAGATACAGTAAATTTATACTATGCTGTATACGACGCATTTCAAGGAGTTACCTCTCATCAGCAGCATTTAAACCGAAACATTTGGAAAACCAAAAACCAAACTAAACAATGCATGACACGTTCTTATTGACAACATGTAACAAATATGTCAACAAATTTAAATGTCATTGTTTGTGATAACTTGAAGTCTTTGTTAAAACTGTCGTTTCAAATTTCATGTTTTTCATTGCTTTTTTGATGAAACCAGTTTTGGTGCAGCTTGTATGCGTGTATTTTCAAAATGTTTACATTCAACAGAATTGAAGGCCGAAAAAAATTTAAGCCAATAAAATAACCCGAAAAAATGTTGTTGAACCAGTTCATCTGCCAAAACGATCAACAAGAAATTAAGGACAGTACAATGCATGACTGAGATACTGAAAAATGTGTGAAAACGATTTTTAAAATATTAAAGTACCATTTCCCTTGCAGTATCTTATCAACTGATATCGTGATTTTACGGGTACTACATGTAGCAGAAGCGTCAAATGAGTTATACAATGTAGCAATAATAATTTACAAATGCACGGTGCCTGCAATACAAGACACATGTATGTTTGGACAAATTACAACTACTATTATACATGTACATTTTTTTGAGCTAGCTCCTAAGCTCTTTCTTTTCATCAACTTGAAATTTTATCAACTGGGGTCGTCATTTCTCGGGTACTACACTAGCAGAAGCGTTCAATGAGTGATACAGTGTAGCAATACTCATTCACAAATGCATGGTGCCTGCAATGCAAGACATGTATGTTTGGACAAATTATTATTACGTTATACATGTACACATACATTTTTGGAGCTAGCTCCTAATTATAAGCTCTTTCTTTTCATCAACTTGAATCTTATGCTGTGATTTAATATTTTTACACAAGTTTAAAATTGAAAAAGAGAGATCAACATATTTTTTATTACATTCATTACAGAGGGTCTTGATATTAAGAAATTATGTTTGATTACATGTATGTATTATATATTTTTTTTAATCCGAGCTCACTAAGATAAGCGGCCTGAAAGATAACTTATGAATTACATGTTTTATGAGAATGTTGTTTCTTCGAAATATCCTGATATACTTATTTTGCATAGTGAACATGTATTCCATCAAGACTTTCTAAAAGCCATTTATTTCTCTACTTTTAACAGTTGCACGATTCCTTTTTTGGTGACTGACACCTGACCAAGTATAAAATACCCACATGTAATGAGTAGTGACGATTGATGTTATAATACATAGCAACATTTACTTCACAAAAAGCAAACAACTAATATGAGCATTTAAATAAAATAGTTTTGATACGTATTTTTGTGTTCTTTTGTAAAATAGATAATCTATTTCTGACGCATTTAAATCATACAATTTGTGTTCTATTATTGGTGGCTACCATTAGTGTAACAATCAAAAGGATACAATTACCTTTGTAAAACCTGTTACGATGTAATTAACTATTAAAATAGTAATTGTGTTATCATGTAAAAAGCTTTGCCAACGTCGCTAACTCCCATGAAAACTTCATCCATCTAGTTACCATCAAAATTGGTATCAAAGAATTATATTTTAACCACTGAGTCGATGCCACCGCTGGTGGACTCCAGGTCCCCGAGCGTATCCCCAGCTCAGTTGCTAGTATTTTGATACAAGCCCGAAATTGATACAAAATGGTAAAATTTGTGAAAACTAACTTGAAGAAATATATCCCTCGTGAATAGCTCTGTCCTTAGATGTTTTCGGCTATACGCTTTTGGTCATTTTGGTATTATGAATTTGCTCTTCAACATTTTGGACTGTTGTTTTGGTTTTCAAAATTTAGGCCTTGAGCACTACTGATGAGTCGTAAATCGGCACACCTTGTGTATCAAAATTGGTATCAAATAATTATATTTACTCACTTAAGACTATCGGAGATACAAAAAAAAAACAGAATACCTATACCTTTGGAAGTTGAAAGTCAAAATCAAGAAATTGTGATGACGCAACCCTAACACTTACATAATATATAGCGATTTTCTGTACAAAAGGTAAACTTACTTACTCTGGGACTTACAAAATATAAAAATTAAAATTGATATGTAAAGTCAAGAAATACCAAATGGATATTCGAAGGAGGTGAAAATCGAAACAACTGACAAACTCCGAAGAACAACGAAGACAAGACCAAAAGAATACATGCACTACAATTAAAAACTAAAAACATATGAACAACAAGGACCCCACCAAAACACCGGGTAGACTTAGGTGCATGGAAGAGTAAGCAGTCTCTGCTTCCTGCAGGACACCCGCCATGCTGCCACAAGTCTGCATAAAATGTTTAGCCCTAAACTATAAAACGGTAAATTCAATGTTGATAAAATAATTATTAGTGTTCCTCTATTATCTATCCTGGATAAACCTCTGCTGATTTCTTCTGATACACATACAATGTATATTGAACTTCGAAAATTGATCGCTTACCCTAGTACATGTATATTCAATTTAAACACATCTATTGTCAATTAAGGGTCTAGGAAGTTCGCTCGAAAGATCGGTCACATTATATAGATCACCACACAAATTTTAAGGGATCTGCCGACGAACTAATTGACGATTTTTTTAAGGATTAACTTGCTGGTTTTTTCTGCTTTCACTAACGACAGCCAACTAATCCATAGTCTGGACCTACAGAAATAATTGTAGGATGAAACTTTAAATATTTTGTTGAATTTTAAATGATATCCATATTGGTCTAAGGTTCAGACCCTGGGACATGACTTCGCATGCATCCCATCCGATCAAGGTTTGGTAATCCAGTAGTTTTAAAGAGATTAAAAAAACAATTTATTGATTTCTCCATATTTTTAAAACGAACATATTGGTATGAGGACACACATGAAATTTGTAGTGAGAAGTGCCTGGGTATTATTTACTGGTAATCCCAATGTTGTTTTAAACAGCTGCAGTTGCGATCAGTCATAACCTCTCGTCCAAGTTAACTTGCAGATTGCAGAGCAGTTCTGAGTCAGGAAGTAGAACAGCTCTGGTCAAGAATTAGAGCAGTCCTGGTCCACGACTGCTTTTTAGAACAGCTCTGGTCAAGAAGTAGAGCAGTCCTGGTCCACGACTGCTTTTATTTTTATAGTTTGTCACTCCAGAAGAAAAGATCTATAGTAAGAAATTACATATAAAAATAAATAAATAAATAAATAAATAAATAATAAATTAAAATTAAATAAAAAAAATATATAATGAAATTTAAATTAAAAAAAAAAATAATAGAATTAAAATTAGAAAAAAAATAAGAAAATTAAAATTTAAAAAAATAAGAAAATTAAAATTAAAAGAAAAAAGAAACTTAAAATTAAAAAAAAGGTGATCCGATGATCAAGGAAACCCGATACATTGAAGGAATGGTGTATGCAATGTCAGTTCAGTAATACGATCCATACCATGAATGGGTGGGTAACATGATCAATTCAACAATAATGTTAGAGAACTGTTCTAAGCCATGGTTAGGGCTATCCTAGACCATGACGGTTTAGAGCTGTTCTAGACCATGACAGGTTAGAACTGTTCTTGACCATGACAGCTTAGAGCTGTTCTTCACCACGACAGCTTAGGGCAGTCAGAATCGGTCAGGATTCTGTTCTAGAGCAGTCGTGATTCTATTCTAGTTAGTTCTAAAGCAGTCAGCAGAACTGCTCTAAGTTAACGTAGATCAGTCAGTAGAACTGATATAAATTAACTTGGTGAGAGGTTATGTCTGCACCTAACTGTACTTTGAAATTGTTTAAATCGTATTTATAGTGGTTCATAAAAGTTTCAAAAGATCAAGATAACAAGACATCAAGAATCTGGGTGTCCAATATAGCCGGTCAAGACCAGTTATAATCAGTAAGTATAGGTTAACTGCAGAATGTTTTTTGACATATATATAAGTGGCTTAATTTAGCAGTACTGATCAAACGTACATTGTATAAGATCAGAAATTGTTGACTATTGATTCCAACGAACTATTTGCCGACATTTACTCAATTTTTTTTGGACTGACAGATTTATTTCCCATCAAGAAAACTTTTATATGCCTCATCTCTTTAACCAGATTGCTCTTCAGAAAAGTTTGGAGTTTTACATTTTACTACATTGTACGTCATGTAACGTAATTCTAATACAAATTTTTTTTTTATAAAAGACAAGAAAGGAGACTAGAACCAAGTAAACAGCATCAGAATACACATAACAAACAAAAAAAACCATTAGACAGAAATACCCTATTAACATTTAATTAAACCCCACTTTTGTTTTGCGTTTACTTATATATCGATAGAATTTAGACTATCTATAGTTATTATTTAACATCCCGTTGTTAGTTACCAATGTACTATTTGTTACGTGTGTTAGGACATTTTCACGAAACTCTCATTTGCAGCTTATTTAGTGTGCCTCTAACGGCTTTACAAATTCAGACAAGAAAGGTTTGTATTTGCCTTGAAATTAGTTTAAATCTGAGACGTCATACTTGACAAACATGTTAGGTCTTAAGTTGTTGACCCGATACATAAGCTAACAAGAACCACAAAGGAATTATATTATATGATTAGTTCAGTCAGTGAAAGTAGTAAAGGAATACATTAGTCATAAAAGTACGCGTAAAAGTTAACAATTCTAGCATCCGTTCATCGTACGTAAAGCGTCCTTACATCGGCACAAGGTCCGTTCAGCTTCCGTACATCGTTCGTTAATCATTCGTACATCGTTGGTACATTGTGCGTGCATCATATCGTTTATCGTTTAACTTAATGGTAAATCTTAACTTTTGGTGTAAAACACCGTTTAGCGTTTCGTTTAGCGTGTGGTTTATGGTATCGTTTATCGTATGGTAAATGGTACCGTATAGCGTTTTATTTGGCGATAGCTACATCGTATGGTAAATGGTATATCGTTCATCGTTTTGTTTAGCGTTTGCTTCAGCGTACATCGTTCGTTCTACGATGATTAGTAGTTTAAGCAGACCACGCCAGTTCTATGAGAAACAAATTTTGGCCCCTCCCATTTTCATAAATTATACAGAAATGTATAGGACGCGGAATTAAAAATAAAGATCACTAATAATGTTCTGTAAAATGAATTATTATACATTAATTTAACGTTGTAAATTTCAATAATATTAAAAATTGTGTATATTTTTTTTATACTATATCACTAGTATAGTTCGATTCCAGTTAAAAAATTAAGAATTGATTTACACACTTTTTGCATTATTTATTAACAAGATTTACGATTGTGTCCGAGAAATTTTTGCAAAATAAGCACATCTTATGCATAGAAACGGGGATCACAGGGTATGTATAGCTTACAAGTACGAATTTTTTATCGCATATTTGCGTGTTCTTCAACAATGTTTGGGAAAGAGGGTTATTAAAAGTGTGAAGCCACATGTCATTCAGATATCTTTTAATTAAAATTTTCACTGTACTTGTACTTGTATAAGCAACACTTCCCTCACTGTAGGTATTGTTGCATTGTTCAAAAATAAAAGTAGTACCAAGCTACTCAACATACATGAAGTTTAAGTAAGGTTAAATATAAATGTCAGTTCAAACACAACTTACATGAAATAAAAGGAACAGAGTGCAATTGACTTTATTTCGATAGAAACTTACTTTTTTCTTTCTAGATATTAATAACAACAGTATAACTATATTAACAACATTTAAACAAAGACTCTTAGTATCGGTACTTCAACACAACGCATATCCCGGGCTTAGCCCTTCAAAATACACTAAGACGATATAGGAGGATGAACCATTTGATTTTGTAACTGTTAAGTTTTTAGGGTCTGAACACCGCATAGCCTGGGCTTATTGCGGTTAGCCCTTCAAAATGCAATTATCCGATATAGGAAGCTGAACCATGTGACTATAACACTAAAACTTTAAGGTCCTGATGGGTATCCTGATGTGTGATCTGTGACTTAGATTTTATCTCTTACATATATATATACACAGCATTGTTCATAGTGAAACATATACGACCAATGAAATGTGCCTGAAAAAAATTGACCCGCCTCTACATTTGGATCAACTACCCATGTGAATTGCGTTGTCGGCCTTAATGATGGTGAAAAAATTGGGATGCGGGTGTTGAACCTTCTTCAGATTACCATGCCCATGTTGTTCCAAGTTGTTGGTGTTCCTGGATCCGTCTGTATCGAAGTGATTCGAAACTGTCCTGTCACTGTCGATCCAATCTAACATATATTATTGTTTTCCTTCTTGTAACATTTTTTTATCGGCATTTAATACGTGATTACAAAAGGTGACAAATTCCTTAACGGTCAGATAATTAATTACTCCAGGTGATAAGCTGACAGAATTCGGCATGTACCAAGAAAACCGTAATAACTTCATTATTTCTTCAAATTCATGGACCAAATATTGATTTATTGTTTTTTAGTATATATCTTTATTTAAAAAGTGTAAAAGTTTAGAAAAAAAAAATTTCCTTTCCGGGCTAAGTTCACTAAGCCTGAGCTACGCAGTGTTTAAATGAGCATATAAATGGATATATCTCACAGGATTACATTTTCAAATGTATACAATCTCTTTAAAATGATAAAGCATGTGGTGGTGATGAAATTATAAATGAGTATATTAAATCTACAGCAACTCGTTTTATTTGTATTTATGAAAAACTTTTTAATATTATATTTGGCACTGGAATCATACCTTCTAGTTGGTTAACTGGAATAATTAAGCCGATTCTTAAAAATAAAGGTGACTCAAATGATCCAAAAAATTATAGACCAATTACAATTGTAAGCTGTCTTGGTAAATTATTTACTGCCATTTTAAACTCGTGGTTAAATGACTTTTCTGAAGAATTTGTGATTATTAAGGAAAACCAATATGGATTTCGACAAAATTACTCAACAATAGACAACATTTTCTCTATCATTGCCCTTAAAATCAAAAACGAAAAAAATGTATTTGGCCTTTATTGATTTTGAAAAAGCTTTTGAAAAAGTGTAGAGGGATGCTCTTTTTCACAAGCTGTTACTTAACAACATAAATGGCAAAATGTATAAGGTTATATTTAATATGTACTCGAATATCAAGTATTGTATTTCATGTAATATTTGTATTTCAGGTATTTTAATTGTGAAGTTGGAGTGCGTCAAGGTGAAAACTTGTATGCTTTTTAAAGAATATTAATGTTTTAAAGACTTTTTTTTACTATCAAAGAATATAAATGGTTTAAAGACTATCACAGAGAATTTAGAAATCGAACTTGAAACCTATTTGAAGATATTTATTATGCTATATGCCGATGATACTAATCTATTATAGCTGAGTCTGCAGAAGATCCTCAAACATGAATGCTTTTTCTGAATATTGTTTTACCTAGAATTTGAAAGTTAATGTGAACAAAACGAAAATTATGGTGTTTGGCACTGGCAGATTGAATAATAATCTAAAATTTTATTACAAAAACATCGATATTGAAATAGTAAAAGAATTCAATTATCTTGGGGTTATTTTTACAAAAACAAGCACTGTTGATGTTCATAAGAAGCATTTAGCTGACAAAGCACTTAGAGCCATGTATGAAGTGCTTAAGCTAAATGCTTCCAGTGGATTACGTTTTTTTATTGCTCCTAAGGTATATTTGTCCTTTTTAATGGAATACATTTTTGTCTCGCAAACAACTTCAATATATGACAAACGCTAAAATTACCTTATACAAAAATGTATGGAAAACACAAAAATATACCATATACGATAAACGATACGATTCACTATAAACCATACCATCAGCTAATCAAAACGCTAAATGAAACGATGTACGATAAACCATACCAACTATACGTCATGTGTACGTTATACGCTAAAAGAGCGTTCATGGTATCGTTTATGGTACAAGGTTATCGTCCGTGCATCGTTCGTACACCGTTGTTCAGCGTCCAAAGCGTAAGAAAAATAAAACTGCTAACTAAGATATTGTGAACAATAGAATAAAACGTGACTCAACAGAGAATCAAAGATCAAAATAAGGTCAAACTTGTCTGAAGGAGTTAGAAATATTAAAAACATTTATATAAGAATTGTGTTACTGTCGAACTCACCTCTATCCTTAGATAGGTTGGATGTTACATTTTGTGTACGCTTTACCATTTTGGTCACTTTGGCATTTGATTCTGCTCTACAAAATTTTGGGGTTATGTTTTGCTGGTACGGAACAGGAATTTTCCAAATCTTGATTCCTCGAACTACCGTTGTCTCGAACTAATTTCAAAGGTAACAAGAAAAATAAATGGAAATGGTGAGCTGTCAAAAGGGGCGTAAAACGACTAAAATGTATGAAATACACAAGTCGAGCAAAACCAAATATAAAATCGCAAAAAACAACAAACTAAACAGTTAAAAATACTCAACGTTTCGACCAATATGGTCTTGATCACGAGTATGTAAAAAATAAAAATAAAAAGGTGTTGACTCTTTAAAACCCAGAGCAAGACTTTTTTTTAATTTCAAAGGTGGTCCCTTCGACTTCGAAAAATTGAGGTTCTATTGTATAGCTTCTATAATGTACACTTGTAATTGTTACAATGAAATATTGAGGTGAACAACATTTGAGAGGATTTATAGTACATTCCAGTGACTTCATTAAAGAGAAAAAAGTAATCAGAAACAGATTGTAAAATATCGGAGCATTTGTTAAATGAAAACTGACAAGTACAGAAAGTTTGCTTCAATTTAAAAATATCATTAGACTATATTGATGCAGAGATCATTGATTACTTAGATCCCAGTGTTGTCAAAAAATATAATATGTGTTCTTATGAATATTACTACGATATGAAAAGCAACAATTGAGTAAAAACAAATTCTATTATCGTAGCCGTGTTAATGTCCTCTTTAGTTTTACTTAGAAATAATTTTCCTTGTTTTCTGTTTGGACGATCGTGTTTGGATTTCCCTCTCTTGAGATTATCAGTATTTGACTTGACATTTCTCATTATTTATTGAATTTCAAACGTCTTTTACGACTTCATGATTGAAAGTTTTAATCAAATCTAACAGAACAAGTCTAAAAAGAATTCCATTCATTTTACAAAATCACAAATCCATTGTTGTTAATCCGACTATATTGGCTTTTATAGTATGTTTTATACACCAGAGCGTCATGATAGTTAAGGGGCTTGACACCACTTAAAAATCAAATGAGCTGAAAATGTCGTAAAACTCCAGTAAATCAATCATTCAAATAAGCTGAAAATGTCGTAAAACTCCAGTAAATCAATCATTCAAATAAGCTGAAAATGTCGTAAAACTCCAGTAAATCAATCATTCAAATAAGCTGAAAATGTCGTAAAACTCCAGTAAATCAATCAACCAAATTTTAATTTGAAACAATCAAATTAAAAATGATATTTCTTTTTCCCTTGTGTTCATAGCGAATTATTAAAAAATAGGAGAATAGTAATCCTATTAAACGAAGATTTGTCGTTATCATCAGGTTGTTTTTGTCTTTTTATAAACTCTATTTGAAACTCTATTTTAAAATTTTCCGCGTGTAACGGCCTTAAAATTTATAGTTATCCTTTTAATCACAATCTCAAGAGTTCATTGCTGTTTGAATAATGGATTCCAAATAGGATAATGAATTACACAAAATAACGTCATGAACGTTGCAATCAAATAGCCTAAGCAATCGGCAAGCCTTGTAATACTTTCCTATCGATAATACTTTCCTATATACTGCTCCTTTTCCCTACAATCAAGTTCAAATATCTTGCATCTTGTTTTTGATAGCGTTTCCGATGACCTTTCTAAGCCAAAAGTTCAATGAAGGACAAATAATACATTGTTTGATACCAATTCTGATGCAGAATTAAGATGTGCACATTTTATTCTCTTACGACTCATCAGTTGCGCTGAAGACCAAAATTTTGAAAAAATTAAATCCAAAACGTTGAAGAAAAACTTATAGTTAAAATAGTTTTTCTCTTGTTCTGACCAAACTGCTCTAAACGTAATTCGAAAAATACTTATGGGTGGACGCGAGATTTTGATTACATGTACAAATATGCATGGACGAATGAGAATGCATATGAGTATTCATCGAGAGTACTTTCGAATGATTTCGATATTATTATTTTTCGCCCCTATAATTGTTTATTCAAAACGAATCGTAATGTTCAGAAAATACCTGCAGTAAATCTTTTATCCGACATAGATGTATTGATACGTCCCTAACTCGTATAAGAATTCAATAGATCTAGACCCAGTTTTTCATGCATAAATGTAGGCCACTTTTTGTTCTTTTGTTGCTTTCCACGATGTTTAGTGTACATTTTAAAGATTTTGCAATCCCTAAGTTTGCACGGACAAAAAATCATTCCAGTAAATCTTTTGGCTGTTTACATTTGGACCTTATTAATAGACTTAACCAAAGTCATCCATGCGTTAAATGTCTATCTATGTGACTTAATTCAAGCACGGTTCTTTATGCTTGTACTGGCAAATAATCATCGCTTCATAACTTGTATTTGCTACGATCGATATAATGAACGTGCACATGATTCATTTATTTATCACTGAAGCCTTTGGAAAGGCACTGCTTGTGGACGAAAGTTATTTTCATTTCCTCAAAGAGTGGGTAGGCATTACCTCCCCTTACCACTGTATCGGAAGTAATCCAACTTTTCCCATATTTCATTTAATAAACATCGATATTTTGTAATTTGACAAAAACTAGGACAAAATGCAATGAACACACGTTATCAAGCCCTTGATACAAAACAAAACTTGAAATTGAATAATCTATAACTTTCCGATATTTTCATTATACTGTGAAAATGTTAAAGATTGGAAGATGACATGCAATGTACATGAAGATTATGTTTTTTTTGTCATGGAACCTGTATCTATTTATGTAACTTAGGCATATTAGGCATATTAGGTCACGTTCAACTTTCAATTTAATTTGTAGAAATAACAGAACAGAGAAAATACACAATGCACAATGTAAACGATGAAGAAATAAAAACGATTATGGCTTAGGTGTTGATTATAAAGCTGAAATGAACATAATCACAATCTTTCCTAATATATGTAAGAGTCACATAAACTGTTCATACATGCATGTGCAGCTACACCAAACCAGACTAACCACTGAATTTCGAAATATAATTGTGAGATTTATAGTTATAACCAAACTGCAATTTATAAACCAAACATACATAAAACAGATAAATTCGGCAAGCACTTTTAGTGTAGACTTTTTGAAAAATTAAGGAATTGTTCATGGCGAGCAATTTAATGAGTTCTCCGACTGATTATAAACATTTTATGAAGGGCCATCCAAGGATGCTTCATATATTTTACGTTTTTTCCTTTACTGGTTTTTAAGACAATATATAGGCGTCATTTAGATGTATAGGATTAATTACCAAATCGTATCATCTCTGCGGTTGATGTTCGTAGCTCGGCCGGGATGATAAGGTTTTTCAACCCCGTATTATATACAGTACAAAAAAATATCATGTTTCAACATCATAAACGAAAATACATTGAACATTTTTAAAAAGGTGTTAATGAATTTATAAATAATTTAATGATTATGTTGAAATGACCAAAACAGGACATGTTGATGTCCTCTTTAGTTTTACTTAGAAATAACGATCGTTTTGTTTTTCCCTCTCTTGAGATTACATGTATCAGTATTTGCCTTGACGTTTTTGATTATTTATTCAATTTCAAACGCCTTTAACGACTTCATGATTGAATGTTTTAATCAAATCTAACTGAACAAGTCTGAAAAGAATTACATTTACAAAATCACAAATCCCTTTCTTCCGAGCATTTTTTTTTAAAGTCAAAGTTAAATATTTAAGTCAGAAATACAAGCCAACTACAATCCAAAATTTAAAATAATTGACAAGTCTACGCTGGTGTCCTTACATCAAAGGGATTTTTTGCCATATTGGCGGGAGCCCTGAGATTTCAAAGCCATGGAGTTTGACCTTACGTCCGAGGGGTCTTTTATCATATTCGCTTGGTCCCTGAGATGTCAAAGCCTAACTTACAAAAACATGTATATATAAATGTAGAATTGTGAAATTTACGATGAGAACATATATATGGGCTTTTATAGCATTTTTTTTTTACATCAGAGCATCATAATAGATAAGGGGGATTTGGTTGCCACTTAAACCAGTTTTACCTCACTACTGTCCAGCGTCTGTTTTTTTGTAAGTATTTTTTTTTACTCTTTTATGTTATTTTTTTCCGAGGTTCTGTCTGTTGTGTGTCGTTGATTGATTGGTGTGTCATTGTTGACCTTTCCTGTTATCTATTTTTATTATTATGTATTTATAAGTTAACGCCTCCCCCTACCCCCAAATTCATTAAAAGTAATTTGTAAGAGTTAATAAATAAATATAACGTATGTGTCCTTGTCCAAAAAATAAATTTCACATTGACGAACAGAAGTTTTGAATTACAATACACCCCGTACTTAATCATTCAAATGGATACAGAAGCGAAACGAGGTTTTGTAGGTATATTATTAGTTTTAAATGCGAAAAAAATTATGTTGAAAGACATACAAACAATGTCTATACGTAGAATATTGGAGAAAAAGTATCACTTTGATAATGTATCCGGACAATACGACATTTAAACTGATCACCTAGTTTCAAATAAAAACCTAATCACCTGTGACGGATCAGCTCAACCGACAGAACTGCCTAGCGCGTCCCCAGATGTCGGACAGGGGAGACGCTCTCGTTGGTGGGTTGTCATGTCACAATTCGGAAATCCTGTTTGTTTAGTTGGGGTTTAACGCCGTTTTCAGCACATTTTGGCCATTTCGCAGCGGAGGAAGCCAGAGTACACGGAGAGAACCACCGACCTTCGGTAGGAAAATTGGCAATCCTTGTCAATTAAGATCGGAGTCTAACACACCCCGCCACAGGTGAGATTCGAACTCACAACCTCAGTGTTGACAGGCTAGTGATCAATAGTAGTCAAGACGAACTACCTAGACCACTCGTGTCCTGTCTCGACCATATTTTAATTGTTTGATGAATTGTTAAACTTGTTCTCTGTCTGAAGAAGCTTAAAATATTTGCCACTGGACGTTAAGAAAGCAACAACCAATCATTCAAATAAAAACCTTGACACCACTATAAAATCTAATGACCTGAAAATCTCGTAAAACTCCAGTAAATCGATCAACCAATCCTTAATTTGAAACAATCAAATTAAAAATGACATTCTTTTTTTCCCTTGTGTTCATAGCTAATTATTAAAAAATATGAGAATAGTAATCCTATCATGCCTATTAAACGAACATTTGTCGTAATCATCAGGATGTTTTTGTCTTTTTTATAGACTCTATTTGAACCTCTATTTTAATTTTCCGCATGTAAAGGCCTTGAAATTTATAGTTATTCTTTTAATCACAATCTCAAGAGTTCACTGCTGTTTGAAAAATGGATTCCAAATAGGGTAATGAATTACACATAATAACGTTGCAGTCAAATAGCCTAAGCAATCGGTAAACCTTGTAATACTTTCCTATCGATAACACTTTCCTATCAAAAGAACTACTGATTCCTTTTCCCTACAATCAAGTTCATATATCTTGCATCTTGCTTTTGATAGCGATTCCCGTGACCTTTCTAAGCCAAAAGTTCAATGAAGGACAACTGATACATTGTTTGATACCAGTGTTGATGCAGAATTAAGATGTGCACATTTTGTCCACTTACGACTCATTAGTTGGGCTCAAGACCAAAATTTTGAAAAAAAAGTAAATCCAAAACGTTGAACAAAACTTATAGTTAAAATAGTTTTTCCTACTTCTGGCCAAACTACTGTAAACGTAATTCAAAAAATATTTATGGATGGAAGTCAAATTATAAAACATGTACAAATATGCATGGACGGACGAGAATTCATACGAGTATGCATCAAGAGTACATTTTCACATTATTGGGGTGATTATGACAGCATTTTGGTAAATACTTATGCCTTAAGTTTACAATATCATTATTATTACAAATAAACAGCAAATGAAATTCGTCTCCAATACCTGTATTGCACAACGTACATAATCGCTCATGTCTGGACACAGTTTGCCATCTTCCAGTTTCTGTAGTAATTTTTTTTAAACTACTACAAGTTCGAAGTTTTGTTATCCAAATCCTATACGAATCATTCAATTTTAAAAGATAATTTTTGAATAAAGAATAAAATAGAACACGCGATGAATTTCTGATATCACAGAACCAATTTTGGATAAACTGATCTCGAAGTGTTTGTTTTAGCAATTGTTTGTCGAAAAAAAACCTGTTTGGTTGCAAAAAATGTATCCCAGACCAGAGTTATTCAAAATAGATTCTACACAGTTGATCCATTTCAAAATACAGTTGTGTTTCTGTTTTAAACATAGCATAAGTCTATACAATGAACTACATAATTTTGGATTTTTATTAACAATTTTACACCAAATGATATCATTTTCAATTTGACAATTGTGTCTAATGGAAATCTTCCAAGTTTCCCATATACCATAAAATTCGGAGTTGTAACACTCACGTTAAGAATTCTTTTCAAAAATTTCAAATGAACCTGTTCAATTATTTTTAAAGTTTCAAACTCCCAAACCTCTGAACTATACAAAAGTATCGGTTCTATCATAGAATCAAACAATTTAAGTTGTAGATCAATAGGGATAAATTCATTTCTAATTATTTTACAAATGTAATATAATGACTTTTGAACCGCCTCGGTGGTCTTGTGGTAGCGTGCTCGCCCCGACTGCGGAAGGTCGCGGGTTCGATCCCCGGCCGGGTCAAACCAAAGACATTAAAATTGGTATTTGCTGCTTCTCCGCCAAGCACGCGGCATCTAAGAGTAAGAGTAAAGACTGGTCGGCTCGGAGTCAGTATAATGTGTCCGAGTGAGGTGATATGTCTTCCTCGTGAGCTAGCACATTAAAAATCCGATTTAGCGTGTCGGTCTAGTACAAAGCAGGGATCATATTCATTATCATATCAACATGTTCTCGTCCTGATATGCACCTGGTTGCCACTGGACGTTAAACAATAATCATCCATCCTATAATGACTTTTGTGCTTGATTTACAAGTTTATTTTTTGTGTCCAAAAATGTGCCATTGCACTTAAAAACTACACCAAGATATGAAAACGAAAATACTTTTTCTAACTTTGTACCATTCAATGTTAGAACTATATCAATTTTAGTCTTAATTTTACAAAAAATCATCACTTTTGTTTTATTTATATTTACCTTAAGTTTCCATGTTTCACAATAAGAATGAAAAATATCTAAACACTGTTGCATAGACTGTTTTGATTCTGCGAGAAGCACAGTATCGTCGGCATAAAGTATGACAAAAAGTTTAAAAAATACATGTAATTCGTTCTGAAATTTTTCTTTTACAGTTTCTATGGGTATACCATTTAAATGTTTGAAATAGTCTTATACAACGTTCAAAAATATTGAAAATTAGAACTGTACAGGTTCTTGCCCTGTCGCACGCCTATTGAACATAGAAAATATTCAGATTGACAGTTGTTATATTGAACACATGATTTGATACCTTGATACATATTAAAGATAAATCTAAAACAATTCCCTTTTATTTCACTTTGATGTAATTTCGATGATATCCCAGACTGATATCTCACAACTGTATCAAAAGCCTTTCGGAAATCTATAAAAGTACAGAAAAGTTTCTTTCCAAATGCGAAATATAAATCAATCAATGAATGTAGAACAAAAATATTATCACCAGTTGCATATCCCTTGCGAAAGCCAGCTTGGTTTTCAGGTTCGCAAAAAAACAAGTCTGGCGTTGATGATTGACGTAAACAATTATCTAGACAACTTATTAGCGTAATAGCACGAAAATTGTGCGGGTCAGAGTTACTGCCCTTGTTTTTATAAACTGGTTTTATTATTCCATTTGTTCAATTTTCTGGATTAATACAAGTTTCCAATACTATTTTACAAATTTTACAATAAACTGAAATCAAGAGTAGGGGTGAATATTTCAAAAATTCATTTAAAATTGTGTGCGTCCCGGGTGCTTTGTTATTTTTTAATCCCTTTATCCCCTACCGCACTTCCTGTGCGGTAATATTCCCGTTTAGAATTTCATCAAGAACTGGATTATCACACAACAGGTTTATATTTAACTGATTTCCTTCATCATTAACTGCATCATCATCGTCACCAGCATTTTTAAAAATCTTTAAAATATTCAAAAAATGTGTCTATGCTAACTGGTGGGTTGATTTTTTTTTACCGTTATACTTTCGCACGATTTTCCAGAAACCTTTCGTGTCATGATTTGATAAAGCTCTAAGTTCATTTGAGCATTTCTCAGTGTATTTTTTAAAATTTGTATTCAGAACATTCCTATACTCTTTGGCTGTTCTATTTAGCGGTTTTTTGTTTGACTCCGTCTTAATTTTGCTATAACTATTTTTAATATCATTAAATTAATTGCGTTTAGTTTTACATTTCTTTTTAAAACAAGGTTTATTTTGATCATGCCCCGAGTTGTAAGGTTTCCCTCTGGAATAACCAAACACCTTATAGATGCCGAATCTATCAATAGATTTCCTATATCATTTACTAAACCATTGATCTGATCATGTGTAACAATATGTATGTCTGTGTTATTTACTGTATCGAAAATCCGTCTTAACACATTATCTGTGTTTAACGGTCTGCTCTATTATGATCACATTTACTGTGAGTAATTGCAGTATTCAAACCATCATGTGTGTCAGGTAAGGTATGACTTGGCGGTTAGGACAATGAAAAATAAGTACGATTGTGTACATCCGAAAACATTGGGTTGAATTCATCAATGCCAAAATTGGTAACAAAATTTAAAACATTTGGCGAAATCAGTAAATAACCTATTAGACTTGCATCTTTACATGTAGTATGGCCAATATATACTGAACCGCAAAAGAAACGTCGCTTTTTCAAAATGTTAGCAAAATTCAAAATAAATATTAATTAATGATTTTTATATAATCAGTATTACGATTACATCACCAGGTAAGATTAAATTACCTGTGAATTAAATTTTCGGTTGAATAATTTTCAGTTGATATCGTAGAGCGACCGTACCTAAAACCGCTCGTGGGACACACTTGGCGGTAATTTTTCTTAAATCTTAAATGTTTGTGAAATTCATGCTCCTTTATGGGTATAAAAGGCCGGAGAAAATTAAAGAGTGTTAGTATCAGTGTTGACACAGAAGCTACGCCACGTCTGACTCCACAACAGAGAGAACAGGCCATTGGTCGATTGGATGCTGGGCAATCTGCCAGAGTTATTGCCAACGACTTCAACTGTGCTGTTCGAACAATTGAACGTCTACGGACACGGTACAATGCAACAAACAGCACAAATGACCGTCCACGGAGTGGTAGACCCCAAGTCACTACCCGTAGACAGAATAGAGGCATTGTTCGTCACCATTTGATGAATCGGTTCACCCCAGCTGCCGAAACTGCCAAAAACACTGTTGGAACACATGGACGACCCATAAGTGATGATACGGTTCGTCGGCGATTAGCTGCTAGAAACATGAGATGTCGCCGTCCAGCAAGAGGACCTATTCTTACTCCTCGACACCGTCAAGCTCGTCTTCAGTGGGCCACTCAGCGACAGAATTGGCGAAATCGACAATGGCGTAACATCATCTTCTCTGACGAAAGCCGTTACTTCATTTCAACAGCCGATGGCAGAACCAGAGTGTGGAGAAGACGCGGGGAACGTTACGAAGACAGCTGCATTCTGGAAACAGACGCGTGGGGAGGACCTAGCATCATGGTATGGGGTGGAATCGGCCTTAACGTTAAACTTGGTCCAGTCATCTTTCAGAACCTTGGCCCAGGCAGAGGAAATGGCGTAACAGCTGCCCGTTACATCGACCAAGTCTTGACACCCCATGTTCAGCCCCATTTCGCACGTCATCAAAACAAGACTTTCCAACAGGACAATGCACGTGCGCATACCGCAAGAGCCACAAGAGACTTCCTACAGCAGAATAACATTAATGTTATGGATTGGCCGGCTTTGAGTCCAGATTTAAACCCTATTGAACATTTATGGGACGAAGTTCAAAGACGGTTGAATAATGAGCAGCCAAGTCCGACAACTGCAGCTAAACTTTCACAAGCGTTTCAGAGAGTATGGGCACGTATTCCGATGGCGTTTATTAATCGGCTCATCAACTCCATGTACCGAAGACGTGCCGCAGTAATTGGTGCCGGTGGAGGACATACACGTTATTAACGGATGTGGGAGCACAGCATTGAAAACATGTGACGTTGCGACAATTGTGACGTTTTTGTGAACATTGTAACCAAAAGACTGTAAATCATTCATTAAATTTTGTAAAAATTAATTTAAAATATATAAATGTCACTTTGAAATAAATGTATGTGAACATGTCATTTTGTGCGACGTTTCTTTTGCGGTTCAGTGTAGTTATCTGAAAGCAAGCGACCGTTGCAAATAAAAATACTACATCTTTTACACAATTCTGAGAGAAAATTACCAAATATATTTTTACCGCCTCGGTGGTCTCGTGGTAGCGTGCTCGCCCCGAGTGCGGAAGGTCGCGGGTTCGATCCCCGGCCGGGTCAAACCAAAGACATTAAAATTGGTATTTGCTGCTTCTCCGTCAAGCACGCGACATCTAGGAGTAAGAGCAAAGACTGGTCGGCTCGGAGTCAGTATAATGTGTCCGAGTGAGGTGATATGTCTTCCTGCGGACAGTTACCTCGTGAGCTAGCACATTAAAAATCCGACTTAGCGTGTCGGTCTAGTACAAAGCAGGGATCATATTCATTGTGATATCAACATGTTCTCGTCCTGATATGCACCTGGTTGCCACTGGACGTTAAACAATAATTCATCCATCCATCCAAATATATTTTTTAAAAATCCAGTAAATCTTTTGGCTGTTTATATCTGGACCTTACCACTACACTTAACCAGTCATTAATGCATTAAATGTTTATCTAAGTGACTGAATTCAGGCATGGGTCTTTATGCTTGGACGGGCAAATAATCATCGCTTCATAACTTGTATTTTCTACGATCGATAGAATGAACGTGCACCTGATTCATTTATTTATTACTGAAGACTTTGGAAAGGCCCTGCCTGTGGAAGAAACTTTTTTTGTTTCCTTAAACATGGTAAAGAGTGCGTAGTCATTAGCTCCCCTTGCTACTGGATCGGAAGTAATCCATTTTTCCCATTTTTCATTCCATAAACATCGGTATTGTGTAATTTGACAGGAACGGGGACAAAATACAATGAACACGCGTAATCAAGCCCTTGATACAAAACAAAACCTGAAATTGAATAATCTATATCTTTCCGGTATTTTCATCATATTGTGAAAATGTTAAAGATTGGAAGATGACATGCAATGTACATGAAGATTATGTTTTTTGTCATGAAACCTGTATCTATTTATGTAACTTAGGCATATTAGGTCACGTTCAACTTTGAATTTAATTTGTAGAAATAAGAATATCAACAGAACAGGAAAATTACACAATGCACAATGTAAAAGATGAAGAAATAAAAAAAAGATTATTGTATAGACGTTGATTATAAAACTAAAATGAGCATAACGACGATAGTAGTTTAGTATTAGGTCTCAAGCCCGGATTTTTTAAAGCCGGGTCATATATGAAATAGGGCAGGTCAGGACATAGGGATACCACAAGCTTTCCAAATATATACAATAAGAGTCACATAATCTGTTCATACATGCACATGCATGTGCAGCTACACCAAACCAGACTTAACCACTGAATTTCTAAATATAATTGTGAGATTTTTAGTTATAATCAAACTGCAATTTACAAACCAAACATACATAAAACAGATAAATTTGGCAGGCAGTTTTAGTGTAGACGTTTTTGAAAAATTAATGAATTGTTCATTCCGACTAATTATAAACATTTTATAAAGGGCTATCCACGGATGCTTCATACATTGTACCATGACGTTTTCCATTTACTAGATTTTAAGACAATACATAGGCATCATTTAGATGTGTAGGATGAATTAACAAATCCGTATCATCTCTGTGGTTAAAATTGGTTGCTCGGGATGATATCGCGTACGAAAGAGTTTTTAAATCCCGTATTACATGTATCTACAGTACAAATATATATATATATCATGTTTCAACATCCCAAACGAAAATACATTAAAAAAAATTAGAAAGTGTTAATGAATTTATAAATAATTTGAGGATTGTGTTGAAATGACCAAAACAGGACCAGATAAGATTAGCTTAAACTGTTAGAAATGAATCTATTCTTTCAAAAAAAAAAAAAAATTGCACTGTCAGCCAGACCTATTATCAGCATGTATCTTGATAACGATAACATTTATTCTAGGTGTTATTAAGAAAAGATTCAATTTAATATTCGCTTGTAATGCAAGAAGGTTGAGAGCTCGCAAATCTGTGTCAATCACTGGAAAAAAGTTAATAATCTGTCTTTGTCAGACCGTTATGTCATTGGTATTTTAATTACTTATTCATTGATTGAACGCTCTATCAATTACAGTTAATATTGTTTGTTTGTTTAATTGGGGTTTTACGCCGTTTTCAGCACACTTGGCTATTTCGCGGCGGCCAGTTTTTATTGGTGGAGGAAGCCGGAGTACCCGGAGAAAACCACCGACCTTCGGTAGGAAAATTGGCAATCCTTGTCAATTAAGATCGGAGTCGAACACACCCCGCCACAGGTGAGATTCGAACTCACAACCTCAGCGTTGACATGCTAGTGATCATTAGTAGTCATGACGAACTACCTAGACCACTCGGCCACCGAGGCCCCACAGTTAATATGTTAAGCGTCTGTATACATAACAATATATATAATAGCACCATAACCTTGGGCTTAATGTGTCAATTGTAGTGTTTTTGTAAAGTTATACGTATGCGTGAACAGTATTGTTTTGGGTACGGTACAATGCATGCTTCAACAGTACTGTCTTGATACGGCCAAATGGTTGTGTCGGTAGTATTTTCTAGGTACGGTATTATTATACAATTATAGCATGCTGATGAGGTCGATAAATGATTTTTTTCGCACTGACCAAAAACAATATCGACCGAGCACGAAGTCCGAAAACAACATGCTTCAATTGCTTTATTATTTTTCAAACTTCATCATTTTGTAAAAAGTGAAATATTCCAATTAAGTCTTTTAAACAAAAAATTACTTAAGTAACAAGTTAACAATAAAACAATAAATTTTTAAACAAAATAATATTGGCTTGTTTTGCTAGTTTTATTTCAAATAAAATCATAACGTTATAAATTACGTTTTGTATTAATACATAAACCCAATCGGTCATAGGTCATAGACTAACTTTCAGTGGGATATTCAAATATGGTTCTTGGAAACGCTCAGTCCGTAAAAATTGTATAGCATGCAACCCCTGTTTTTCATTAGCGGGATATTCAAATATGGTTATTTTTGGAAATCCCCAGTCCGTAAAGATTGTATAGCATGCTACACATGTTTGTTCTAGTTTTGTCACGTGTCATGTGCTAATCCAATAAAACGACTCGAGATTTATATAGAAAAATAATAAACATTTATATTGTCTGGATACAGTCAAATGGATGTGTAAACAGCATTGTTTGAGTATGATAATTGTCTGCATAGGGATGTGTTAATATTATTGTTTTGATACTCTAATATAGATCTGTCAATATTATTGTTTTGATACTCTAATATAGATCTGTCAATATTATTGTTTGGGTACGATGATATATATTGCACCAATAGTATTGTCTGATTGCGGTAAAATGTGTGTCAACAGTATCCATGGTATTGTTCTGGAATTCTGTGCAAAATGACATCTGCAATACAACTTTATCTCACAGTTTACATTTATATCGTTCGAGGTACATGGATAAGTAGTAAAATTTAAACTGTGGGAATGAGACATGTTTTGATTTCGGAGGAAACAAAGGAACGGATGCAAGGAAGTAATTTACCTAGTACAAGTCCTTAAATATTTCTCGGGAATATGCAAGAATCTGTTTCTGGCGGTTTTACGTACGGTATATTTTTCTTTAAATTTATTTCTTTTTAGGTAATATTCATTGCTGAATTTTTATCACATTTTTCAGTCTGCCTTGTATACCACATTTTGGAAATTTATTATTGTTCAAATTCCTTTGTTGCACACTAAAACAATGGTTGTTATTTTAAGATAAAACAAACGAAATAAAGTTGCGTCGTACATTTTGTCGTATGTCTTATATCTATCTTTTATTCTCACAAAGCCAACGCATTACATCGGAACAAAGATAACAACAACAATAATAACTATTTACAATATATAGAAAACAAGCGAGAGTGGTTACAAATGTCACTAGCCAGGAGGACAAACACATGTATTAATATTTTTCATAAATTAACAAAGCTTCTTCAGCACTGGGTTTCTTTTGCTCAACATAAGTTCAGAAAATTTAACTGTATTATGACGTTTTATGTACTTAAATACTCTTTACGTTTTTGATCGTAAAAATTACATTCAAATATATAATAATATTCGTCTCCAACCTGTCGATTGTTACATAGGCAGCAAAAACGGTTCTCTCTCATTACGTTTTGCCATCTTCCTGTTTCAATCGGCAATTTGTGATTAGTCGTTCGGAATCGACAGAGAACAATAGCATCTTTGAAGTCCAAAATATTAAAATATTCCTCGAATTCCAAGTTTTTCTTAACAATTTTGTAGTTAATACCTTTTGACGAATTTTGGATGCGCGAATTCCAATTCTGAAGAAACTGGTCTAACAATCTTTGCTTTATAACAGTTTTTAACCAATCTTTATTACTGAAATTTTGTGTTCCCATAGATATGGGAAATCACAGTCTTGAAATATTTTTTTGTACAAAAACAAAATCCATTTATTCTGCTTGTTATGGTGAGCGTTCGTTTGGCGAGAAAGTTGATATAATATGAAGGAAACTTAGCTTGTTTACCAGATATTAAATTTGCCCAAAATGAAACTGCTCGAATTCGATCGGGTGGCGACCTAGTTCCCGTACACCATATACATGTAATTTGGTGTTGAGGATTTCAGATTTAAAAGCACTTTAGAGAATTTGAAATGAATTCTTTCTAATATATATTTATTACTAAAGACCCATATTTCGCACCTGTACAACAGAATGGGCTTGATCATTTTGTCAAAAAGATCAAGCTGACATTTTACAGAAAGCTGATGCAGCCTTCCTATTTTCAAGACTTGGCTTTCAAGGCCTTGTCCGATAAATATTTTTAAGTCATATTAAAGTTACTTGTTTTAGTGAAAACACTCCCCAAATAGTTGAACTGCTTTACTATTTCGATGTTAATGCCATTGTAGGTAAATCGGAGATTTTTTGGCAAACGTCCAAACCAAACACTAATGCTTTGGTTTTGTCAACGTTTACTTTCAATTTCCAAGACTTAAAATAGTCATGAATGGCATTGAGTTGCGGCTGCAGGTCCTGTGCTGTTTCGGCTAACAAGACCTTGTCATCTGCGTTTATATAAATTTCTAATTCTCTTTCTTAAAATATGCAAAAGGATATAATAAAAAAAATAACATATCAGTAGATTCTATTAGATTTATATTGGCAAAATAATATCGAAGCAATGGTCCACATGATCAAAATCCCTATTACATGTATTAAGACGAAGAACAAGGTATTCACTCTAGTTATAGACACGCGTAATATATTATATATGCATATGCCTAAAGCTCTATGAGAGGTAAAATTGTAGAATTATATACGACATTGTTTTGTAGATTCATTAGAAAATGATGAAAATTTAATAGAGAAATTGAGTTCAGAAGCTCACTGTTTGTAGTGCATGACATTTAATACTGTGAAACACTTATTATTATTTGTACACTAATTTTCGTGAATTCACGGATGAACCAAGCCACGAATTTAACAAACCAACGATATACTTATGTCAATCTCTTTTATTATGAAGAAATATCGAAATATTTTAGGTCATTGCCAAGAATTCTAGGTCCTTTTTTTACCTTTAATGACTATGTAAATAAAACGGATGAGGAAGTTTGAATAACCATGTTTTCGGGGGAGAAAGATGCTAGTTGGATGCAAACAGGATGGAATATGGCCTTAGATGATTAATGAAAATATACACTGCAAATAATGTACGCGTTATGTTTATTTTTTAACAGTTCGTCACTTCCGGTAAGCGTAGTAAAGAGTTCAAATTCAAACTAAATCCGTTTTATATGTTTTAGTTTTGATTTTGAACGCTCTTCACAATAATAATAACTGTTGTCATTTTATTTTATTTATATTATTTACTAATATTATTATTATTGTTTTTTAGACACTTGAAATCCACGAAATTAAGAACCCACAAATTTGTTTTTTACCCTTATCCACGAAAACTGATGTCAACAAAAAAAAATTAATTCACCGTATTCCACTTAATCAGGTAACAGTCATGGCACACATGTAACAAACCCAATTCGTTGATTTGTTTCAATTGTCTTTTTTTCTTTTTTTTTTTGTTTATTTTTTATTCTGTTACGTAAATCTCAAGTAATAGCAATAACTCAATGTATAAATTTTAAAATGAAATTCTAAAAAAATTCTACCAATTCAGACTTCAACAGAATAATATTTTGTATAATTATATATTTTTAGAAAAACGTGATGAAGACTGTAGCGTTTATTATTCCTACGAGCATAGATTTACGTAATTGACAAAGTAAAGACATTCCTTTCCTACTTCCTTTGATTATCATTTACAAGGAAGTTAATTTGTTTAATAAGTCACTCTGAGGCCCTTAAGACGTCATCATCGCGTTATCAGAAACTGTAACCGTTAAATACCAGTGTAGAAACACAATTTTCCTGATTGTTTTTTCCTTGTGAGTCGAGGAACTTTATCGAATATTATGTACATGGTTAATAGAAAAGGATAACCTGTAGTCAGAAAATTATGCTAAATCCGATCCAAGTATCTGGGTTTTTACTGATATTGTGGCGATAACGCTGCTTGTCGAAAGCTATCATACCCTAACTATTCTATTCATATATTTGGCTATGATTGTTAGCTACTAATGTTGAAATTTGCAGTTGATATATTTAGAAATTCTGTTAAAAATAGAATTTCAACTCTCTGAAGCAACGTTGACCTGACCTGGATCTTGGCTAAACTGTTTAGATTGTCTGATTGTATTGTTCTAGATCTTATCTAGATTTCGGCTATTAGTAACAAGTTCGGGCCCGTTTGCTTCTGTAGCTTACAAAATTTTGCTGTTTATTTATTATTATTATTTTTTTTTTTTTGCTTTTAAAAGTTTTGGTCACGAGAGTACTTGACGAATGTTATTCCAGAAATGGACATCGTGCAAAGGGCATTTGGGTATCTTAGTCTATTATTCACAACTAAGGTGATACCGCTGTTTGTGGACTGTTAGTCCCGAAGGTATCATCTCTCAGTAGTCCTTTGCCATGGTATGATATTGAGATACTTATTTTGAAATTTTCAGTTAACATTGGAAATTCTATTAAAAATAAGATTCACCTCCCTCGGATTTTGGCTGAACTGTACATGTACAATATACATGTTTAGTCCCGTTTGTTTATATTTCTCACAATATTATGGTGTTTATTATTATTATTATTTTCCATGGTTTTAGTCGCGATCATAAATGACTGAATTTGAAATACTGTAAAGTATATTCCATTCTCGTTATATTCCATTATCATTCATGCTGATTGACAAAAAAGTTAAAAAGACATTTTTTAGTTATTTCATTGAACTACAATGTATATATTTCACAGACGCAATCATCCCGTTTAAAGAAACAGTAGGTGTTAATCAAAATGTGTAAAATTTGCCTTCAATGTTCCCTTCCTAGTGGTGGAGGACATGTGGCTTGAAAAAAGATATATGCAAATATAAAACGTTAATTCGTATTCGGGAAACTCATTCTAAATCTAATCTCGCCATTGTACAAATATCTAAATAGAGGGTACAAGCGTACAACATTTATTATTGTCAAATAAAAAAATATTTCCGAGCTTAGACATGTATTCGTATGAAGAAAAACCGATGAACAAATGATGAACTTTAACAATATCAGTTAAGGAGTTCAACTACAGACGAATATGTTTTTCTTTTGCGCTGCGCAGCAGCACAGTGCTATTTGTATTTGGTTTGTTCTTATGGGGTAATGGGCGTCTGGTTTGCACCTGGGACCCTTACTTCTATACTAGGATAGCTCTTTGTGTAGCCTTAAGTAATCTTCCGAATTTTCATATTGACTCGGACACCCTCGATATTTTCCTTTTGCATATATATAGTGCTGTCTGATAATGGATAATAAACGGAGCGCAGTATCTTAAGCTTCGAGCACATAGGTCATAAGTACCAGTTGTGCGTCACCTGAAAACATCACAGTTTGATAAGAGAAAATTAAAATTAAAATCCTTCTGCCTGCCAAATATTTTTAGCATTGGTGGAGGTGAATCTTTAACTCTATAAATTTAGTTGATGGGGTAAAACAAAAATTACAGTTGTCGTTTTTAACAAGCATGAATTAAAGTTAACACGTAGAAAATTTAAAGCATTTTTATTTGACTTTAATCAAGCAATTAAACTTTATTTATATAACATGAGCATGTATGTACATAATTCATGAACACATATCTATGTATGAACAAATTTTTGAAGTTCCTTTTTCAATATATATTATAACTTTACAGTAAAAAAACTATTTATTATTGGAAATTTTCTTCAAAACTATTGATAATGAAGTAGTCACATATTTTTTTATTATTAATACATGTTTGTCATTTTTTGGATATTCATATACACCTAACACATTGATAAAATGTACAATATAAATACATGAAATAGAATGACACTAATCGTGAGAAATCATAACTGGTAATTACTTCAGGAAAATAAGAAAATATTCAACATGATTTCATATGTTCTTCACATTTCAAATTTATAAATATGATTACCAGGTATTTTTTCCGAAAAGACTTCCAGGTAACATTCAAGACTAATACAGAGTGATTTCATTAAGGCAGCTAGTTAGCTACATATCACAATATGATCAAAATATAGCCCCCATATCCAAACTTTGTTAGTAGAGATCTTATGTTGACCCAAAGGATGACCATTAAGAAAACTTTATTTATCCAATCATGTATTAGCTTTTGATGGTAACTTGAATAATCATAATTTTGATTGATCCGTTTGGCAGGAATGAACGGAACTGTTGGGTCTGTAAGGATTACATTGTCCGGAAACTTGAACTAAACTTGATTTATGCATTAGTATCAATTCTAAGCAAATCTGCCACACAATTAATGAAACATATCTTTGTATGTAATTCATGTTCCTATATATCTTGCACGAAGCTAAAATATTTTAATTTATATATCCGTGTAAAACCTCTGTGGACAATCAGGAAAATTCCCTAAAGGAGCAACCATTTGATTTTTATGGGGTGGGTAGGGCTAGGATGAAATTTGAAATAAAAAGGTAGGACAAGAATTTTGGCAAAATAAAAAGCCAGGATCATTTCAGGTGAAAAAATGAAGTTCCTATGTCAATCAGGAAATGTTTTGGCTTAAGTGAAAACAAAATTTAGGCCGCGATAGCGACAGAAAAAAAAACAGGACAAAAGTTGGACTAAAAAATAGGCAGGATCAAACATTTCATCCTCGCCTCCCCTTAAAAATCAAATTGTTGCTCCATAATAACACTTCACTTTAATTTAGTAACGAATCATGATTGCTTTATAAAAATGAAGCATCAAAGGAGTAGAACGCTAGTATACAGGATTTTTCAATAATAGAAGTATTTTCATATCCCCATATTTCACATGAATACAAACGTATTGGTTCAATAAAAGAGTCAAAGAGTTTTAATTGCAAGCCAACTTGAATATTTAAAATATTTCTAATTTTTCTGTAAAGTGAAAACAGTGCTTTTTGTGACTACTCCGTCAATCGTTTCTTTGCAAGTGTGAATTTTCCATTATGACTGAAAGTGAGTCCCAAGTACGAATATGAATCTACTGTTTCAATATTTGAATTATACAGCTTAAACTCAATCATTCATTTGCACAACCTCAAATTTACAGTTGAGAAATTTGTGTCATATTTTTCGTGATGAGGTCCTTTCTCAGGATCTATAAGTATATGTTAACGACATTATCTGTGCACATAAATTGGAAGATGCACATTTTCAGTCTACCAGGTATCACTTCACCTTGACCTAGTTTTCATAAGAATGTGTCTGACAGGTATCAGTTGACATTGACCTCAATTTCACTTTCGACTCACTTTGATAAATTTGTGTAACATTTCCGTGATTTTCTCAGTAAATTTAAGGGATATGTCAATTATATTTTGTGTGCATATCGATACATTGGAAGGTGTACATGTCATTCTGGCAGGTGTCACTTGACTTTGACCTCATTTTCACGGTCCAGTGACTTGCGTCAATATTGTTCTCAATACGTTTAGATAATTTGGTGTGTATATGCATTGGATTCAGTCTGGCAGATGCCTCATTTTCATGGTCAAGCGGCATGACCAACCATTATACAAATACGCATTCTAAGTAGTACTAGTTCTGTGTAGCAACACTTGGTTCCACTAAATATTTTCTCGCAAAGAACCCCGGATGATTACAAAATTCTCAACGCACACATGTGCATTTTATGTAATAAATTTTTTTTTAATGTATGCTTTCCAACATATTACATTATGTGTAAGGATTTTCATTCAAATATTTCAGTAAGATTCATTTGCTCTTCGTGGTCAAAGGTCATAGACAAAACATAATACTGAACAAATCTGATGTTTATGCGCAAGTATCCCAATATTACAAAGATAGCTGGACGAGAGGCTCTCAAGAGCCTGTATCACTCACATGGATTTAACTTGTATATTCATGGTTTAACAAATATAAGAGCGAATGGCCACAAAATTTGGAAAGCTGCCACAAATGCTTCAAAACAGAATGTCCAATAAAGTAATAATATCTAAACAAAGGAAGCAATTAAGACACACATGTTTAAATAGGGTGTACCTTCGTAATCTATTGGTTTGTTGAACACATAAAAACGAGACCTATAATCTGAAAATAGACTTGGAATACCAGTCATATTTACATATCATAAATCTTTTAAAATCGTTAATTTTGCATTTATTTATTTATTCATATTTAATTTAATCTTTTTAAAATTTCATTTCATTTTATTTATTTATTTAATATTATTTTTTGACAGAATTTGACACCATTAATTTTATTTTTATTTATGCTTAAAACGAATGATCTGAGCAAGATTTGTTGATATGATAATCTGGCACTTGTCTAAGGGTGTATAAAGCATCTTTCCTAGCCTTGGGTTTGCGATCGGCTTAAGTATAAACCCTTGAAAGATTCCATTCATACATGTCATATTCAGGATGTCTACATTTGAATACCCACGTGTTAACAAATATGCCTAACGATATTATTATTATTGTCTAATCACAACCCCTGAATAGTCTCAACAGAAAACCAACATCACTCTTTTCACGTTTCCAACAACATTATTGAGCTGTTTTCTTAAGTAAAACATTTATGTACATATTCTTTTTTTTTCTCCGGTAGCTGTTTAAAGTGTTCAATTGTTCCATCTATATATATATTATATACTTATTGACTGAGTAAGAGGGGAATAGTAAGTTTATTGTCCCGAGGAACAACTATTGCCCCGAGGCAACGCCGAGGGGCAATAGTTGTTCAGAGGGACAATAAACTTACTATTCCCCGACTACTCAGTCAGTAAGTGTTTTATTATACCGAAAGAAACACAAGAGATAATTAAGGCAAAATTTAAGTCATGTGTACGTACCCGAGATGCATGATCGAGTGACAGAGTCCATTATTTTTTTTTAAATTCATGTTCTCACCATGACATATCCCTTTTTCTAAATACTTAATTACATCTCGGGATTCAGCATTGACGATAACCTATAACGCGGGAGCTTCCGAACGGGTCGGCTAAAACCTCCCAGCCAATCCCGTGCCCGGGATTAAAAATCCGCGAAACAACGTAACTTGAAGAGGGAAAATAGTTTTTTGAGGGAAAATAGTTTGGAAACTATTGACCGGTGACCGGGGAAAATAGTTAAATCACTGAAAATGTTAAAAATAGTGAAATTATTGTGCATGTATTTATTATAGAAAAATATATCTAAGGTATAATAAATCACAACTATTTAAAGATAGCCAGCCATTTTGCATTGGTTCGTCTCTCAGAAAGCCAGTCAGATTAATTAAGTTATATGAATGAAATCTGTCCGTGATTTTGGGGAGCGTAATTCGGATCGTAAACTGTGACGCGTAAGAGGAGATAACTGGGTTGCTGACAATGTACTACATGTCATTAGTTACATGTAATTAAGTTTTGATGGTACATGTATGAAATTAGGTACAAATCCAGGGCAGTAACTTAACGATAGAATTAAAATAAATTTTATTTTTATTTATGCTTAAAATAAAGTCAAATTTGTAAAAATAATTCAACGAATACTCCTGAACAACGATAAACATCATTATACAATTAAGTAATCAGTCTTCGTCAGATCTATTTCCTCTTTATGGCATTGACATGTTAATTAATTATTGATTGATTGAATCGAATAAGATGCAGAATACTGTAGATGACATTACCCTATCCATAATGAAGAGTAAAGAAAAGAACGTGTATTTGAATTAGCCTGAAGGTTTTTGAGTTTAAAGTTTTACGTTTTATTCTAATTATTTTAAAATATATATCACACCTGCTTATCGCTCTCATGCATAACAATTGACACTGTTACATGTTCACATTATATTGCTGTGATTCGGTGGTATATTATGTCCTGTCTGTGTGTTCTCAATTCTACGTGCAGTTATTAATTACATACATGTACTAGTACACGTATTACTGCAAAATCTTCTTTGAACAAAATTTCAATCTCTTTCATAGCCAGTATGTTTTAAACAGATTTTTGAACCATATTTGTGAAGATCTAAATGGATCTATGAACACACTTCAAGCGGTAACTATTTCATCGAATCGAATTCCACAAATTTTTAAATTAATAAGTACAATGTATGTAAATTAACCCTAACCAATAGCCATTTTGCATTGGTTCGTCTCTCAGAAAGCCAGTCAGCTTAATTAAGTTACCGTTCCAATAAATATGGTATGTAGGTATATAACAGATATAAGAACGAAACAGTTAAAAGAATTGCAAGATCTACATGTTTCTTAGTTTAAACATATTTTATTGCTATAAAAAAAAAACAGCAAACGGATCATTTTTCTTTTTTGATGGAGTGTGAAAAAAGTTAATCAGCCGATGTTATTAAAACTGACTGCAGACACAGAAAACAAGTGCTTTTTGTACCACACATTGTTCTTGTATTATATGAAATTCTTTTTTTTCTGGGACGTTGAAGGCTCAAGGGCATATGTTTCTTCTGTGAACCGATTTAACTGAGAAGCCGGTATGATCTTCTATGTTCCTTACAATATTTGATATAGGAAAAAAGTATCCCTGTCAGTTTTAAATGTACATTAGCCTTCAAATATTAAAAACATACACATGTAGGAGTATAAACTTTTAAGTTTTAGGTGCAAATTCCAAATTGGGTGAATTGGGTGTCAAGGTAATTAGCGCTGATCTTAACCTTTTTTGAAAACCTTTAGCGTATATTTTTCTCTGGGAATTTACAAAGGAGTATGGGCGTTGAGGCCCGTTTTCGACCTACAAACATGACTATTTGAGGAATGGATTCAAAATTAGCCTGGAGTTGGTAAAATAAGATGCTTGAAAAAAATCAATTTAGCTTAAATTCTAGCATGGAGACGTCAAAATGGTGTCATAATATTGCTTCGTTGACCAAATATCTTAAAAATAGCCGATTTTTAGCAGTTATCCATGCACATTTTGCTTGAGAAAACATTGTGCCAATCCTTAAACGAAATTATATTTCTATAGGACATGTATAAACGTTAAATACGAAGTTGTTTCTTCCATGCGCAGGCAATTTCCCGTTGCAAAGTTTACGTGTAAATTGGCAAAAATCGTCAAAAACTGGAGACTTTTATGAAAATGCGTCATTTTCGTGATGGTTTACTGACATATTAAGGTAAGAAATATAGTACTTTTCTGTATTTTCGGCAACGTAGGTACTTAAAGGTTAGTTTTACAAGTATATGTTTTGTTTGCTTGGGGTTTTATTTTTGGCCAAAGTTTAGGCCAAATACAAGCTTTAACGGCTGATTCTTCTGAATGCTCGGTCCCGCATTGTTTCTTCATAGTTTGAACATGGTCATTTTTGGTTAAATTTTGAAACTGGGATATTTTGTTCCAAATTCCAGTCTTGTGCTCAAATCCGAGAACAACAAAGTTCAAATTTAAATGGTTACTCCAAAACTATAATTCGGTATTTTTTTAATTCGCTATTTTACAAACAAAAATTATATAACATAGAAACAACATTCTTCGGATATCGTTTTGGATATATTTCAAATTTATCTTTTCAATAACCCAACTATTTGTTATGTTCTAATTTATGAGAGGATTATCCTATTATTCACGCTTTTTAAGAGTGAAATTGGTGTGAACTGTCGATTGCGTAAAAATTACGACAATGAAAATGAGTGTTATACAGCTGTATCAATAGCTACGTTATATGTTTTGATGTAGCGTGAAAAATTTGTAACTACAGGAATAAATTTTCAGACACAGACGCATTAAACTATAATCCAATAAAAATGTTGATTTAAGGATAATGGAGTGTATCATAAAACAACAATACACTTTTGTCATACTGCTTTGTATACAATGTGCAGGATGATACTGTTAATTCAAAAATTGATAAATACATGGGGTACTCATCTTCACGCATCATTGGAAGCTACAATGATGGGAATATAACTTACAAAATTTAATTATTTAACCAAGTTGAACGCACTTCAAGTACGTTATTACAGTAAAATGAAATATTAAAAAGACTGATTTAATGTTCATTTGTGCAATCTTTACTCATTGGTATTTTGTGCAGTAACCGGTCTCGTGGTAGTGTGCTTGCATCGAATGCAGAAGGTCGCGAGTTCGATTTCCGACCGGGTCTAACCAAACTTTTAAACTGGATGCTGCTTCTCTACCAAGCACGCAGTATTTAGAAGTAAGAGCAGATTGGCAGCTCGTAGTCAGAATAATGTGTTCGAGTGGTGTGACCTCGTGGATTGTTACCTCGTGAGCTAGTTTGTTAAAAATCAGCCTGACGTTCTAGTACAAATCAGTGTTCATATTCATACATTTGTAACTGATATGAATGCAATAAAACACTCAACTTAGCACCCTCAACCAAACAAATTTAAACATATAGTCATGTATTAAAAAAGAAAACACCAGAAACATGTTGAGTAAAGCAAGAATCTCTCTTGTATCTTTCTTTATACTGTTTACATATATCTGGAGTTGTTTTAGCACGTACGGAAGTGGAAGTATTTTCGTTTTTTCTTATTTCACTGTTTATTTTTTGTAAATTTGTACGAGAAAACCAATGCAAGGATTATAGGGATCAGTTTATTGATCTTGTGTATACCAAAATACATCGGCATTAATAATTATATATTAAGCCTTTTGGCCTTGAAAAAATAAAAAAAATCGAAATGTCCATCTGTCAGGTTATATTTTTAGAATAGTACTTTGCGACTAAAATTTTGGGTTCTGTATATCATTTCAGAAATAACAGGGCTTCTGAAATCTTTTGTAGGAATTATATAATACAAATTTATGCTTATATTCTTGATTATATTTTGATAAAGCGTAATATTGTTTCTTAATTTTTCTTAACGTTATGATTTTGATACATTACAGTATATCAGTAATGACTATAATAATGTAATAAAATATAGTAAACTCTACAATATTGTATGAAGACTAAGCTTATAAGCACAAAATTTATGTTTCTACGATCTATTTAAGTTTCTATTTCAGTTTAATAATACTTACAGCTATCCTCCGCTGAGATCCAATGTTTATTGTATTCTAAGACAGATCAATTATTGCGAATGTAAATGAGGCTGACAACACGTGTAACCGACATTCTGTCGTGTCAATTTGATAAATAGGACCATTTTAAGAATACAAAGGAAAAATATATAAGAAACGTAATATGCTTGAGACGTTGCAACAGTTATATAATACTAGTGTTTCTATATAAAACTTATTTAAAGATCTTCGTCTTTCAAACCACTTTCATTGCCCTTTGGAGTGTTATAGTTTTAGCACTTAAAAAATTTAAAATTACGTTTGTTTATATACATTTTAAGAGCCAGATGTGTTCATGCACGAATCAAAAGATATTGTCTGAAGGAGGATGTAGAAATGTAATTTGTTTCGATATATTCACCAGCACGAACACATCTGACGAAGGAAACAAAACCCTAACATTGAATAACCTGATATTATTATAAACTTAATGTACTTTTCAGTTGTGCTTAATAATCAAATCGAGGTTAGAATGCTTTATATCTCCAAGTGTAATTCGTGTTGTCTATATCCCCGTTAAGATGCTCTTAATCTTATCGTGATTTTCAATGTTTAATTTTGCTACACGTATATATTTCATCCCTCTGACAATTACAAGAACTCAGCATAACACTATTAATGTTACACAGTCGATTAATTAATAAAACATTATTGTTTTACTGGACATTTTTTTTTGCATGTATTTGATATCAATTTTATTTCTGAAGGAGATCAAGAAAACATGCATTAGACACAATACATTTGAAACATGTTCAAATTATAGACAAAAACAGAGGGACATATAAAAAAGAGCAATAACTTAAATTTCAAGTTTATTCGAGGACGAGTTTGCAGATTATGTAAATCAAACCCGGAACGTTTGGTACATTAATTAGTCCAACGCTCTACCAACTGAACTAGTAAAGTGCAAATGTATAGTTACGGTTCTATAACGTCTATAGTACAAGAGGGTAATAAAGAAGTCTTCACGAACACAAGTCTCTCGAGGTTCCGTGTGTCACATAACAATTTAATACTTTAAAAAGTTTTCAAAGTTTATATTTTTCAATTTTTAATCAAAGCTCTAAAATATCAGCATTTCAAAATTTAGAAAATTTATCAAATTTCACCAAATAATTAAATTTAATATTTTACATTTTTCATAAAACTTTGAAAATACTTAACTGAATGTACAGTTTTGATAATTTCGCTGTTTGAAAATTTAAATTTTTAATTTTTGATTTTAAGAATCGAAAATGGACCAAAAGGGTCATCTGTATCATTAGGCACCGACCATTTTATTCCTGGGGAAGGGGAGGGAGCTGAGTTGAGTTTTTTTCCAATTTCTCAGAAACTGTAATACATTTACCTAGACGCACAGTATTTATTCTATTGATAGTTCTTGGTGGGTACTTGCCAGTCTGACACTTGTCTCTGGACCTTGATGATGACTTGCATCCAAGTTTCGTGATTAAGTCTATTTTTCAGCAACTGTAATACTTAGACCAGCGTATTTGGTCTATAGATAGTTCTTAGTGGGTACATGACAGTCTGACACCTGCCTCCTGACCTTGACCTTAATTTTATGCTTAAGTGACTTGTGTTACATTTTCGAAATTATGTCCATATCTCATCACTTGTAATACCTAGGCCTAGCATATTTGGTCTGTAGATAGGTCTTAGTGGATATGCCAGTCTAACACATGTCACCTGAATTTCATTCCTGGGTGACTTAATGTACATTTTCATGATTTAGTCTGTTTCTCAGCTACTGTACTTACTAGACCCAGAGTATTTGGTTGATAGAAGTTCTTAGTGGATATATACCCCTTTAACATCTGAAACCTTACCTTTGACCTCTATTTTCTGCTTGAGTGATTTGTTTAGGATAATTTCCATTTCTCAGCAACTGGAATACGTAGACCAACCATATTTGGTCTATAGATAGTCCTTGGTGGGTACATGGCTGTCTGAGACCTATACCTGAATTTCATACAGGAGTCATGGTTAGAAAAAAATTTGATTCAAGGTAATTGGTCATTTAATTAATGATTAATACATTGTATTGAAAAATAAATAAGTATTTTGTTGCTTCGCGTATGAGGAAAAAAAATTGTTTGACCAAGAACAAAACTCAACCCCCACCCGACACCTTAAATGGTCGCTCCCTTATCTTCATATGATTATAAACTATAAGCAAGAGCTGTGATTCATTCATGTAGGTGGAATACGTGTTCACAAAACCCATTATTAAAATCCGCGTTTTTTCTTCATTATTTAACCATAAAAATGTATTGTCTACCTTGAAATCGCGATTAAAAAAATGAAAAGTGTACAAGATTATTTGGGGCTGAATTCAAAAGCACATGTCTCTTGTTTATTATCAATGTGGGCTCAACGGTCAAAGTGTCAAACGCAATAATGGTCCCAATAACCCTTTTGGTCCATTATCGATTCTTGATTTTAAATAAAAAAAAAATAAATAAAAATTCAAATTTTCAAAAATTGAAATTATCAAAACTTTACATAAAGTTTAGTATTTTCAAAGTTTAATTCAAAATATAAAATATTAAATTTTAAAAGAGTTTTATAATTTTAAAATTTAAATTAGTCGGTGAAAATTTCAAATTTAAAAATTTGGAATGTTGATCATTAAAAATTGAAAAATATAAAATTTGAAAACTTTTTAAAATATCGAATTGTTAAGTGTTACACGGACCCTCGAGCGATCATTTGATTTTTTATAAAGGGGGGGGGGGGGCGGGGTAAGATCAAATTATTGATGCATATTTATTTTCGTCGAAATTTTGGTCCTGCATTTTTTCCTTCGGCCTAAATTTTTATTTTCATGTAAACCAATTTGTATTAATTTAAATATTCTTGATTTTTTCCCTATGCTTTTACATTTGCTAAAGTTTGGCGACAATAATTTAGGCCTTATTGTAATTAAAAAAAGAATCACAATTAATTTATGATAAATAAAATAATAATATTTAAATGAAAATATGAACAAGTTGTATGATTTCTAACAAACATATTTAAACCTCCTAATATTTGACCCCTTCATCAATTGTGTCTTTGATTAATCCACACATGATACAATACCTAGCTATATATCATGCTTCTGTGTGTAGCCTTAAAATTGTATATATAACATGTATATAACCTAATATGAATATTAAGCGAGACTTTGGTTAGAGAAACGTGTGCTAAAAACACACACACAAAGATAATTTACATAATGTCCAATTACATGTACTCCACAGTGAATTTACATTACAATAATTCAATAATTTAATGTGAACACAAACTGATTTTTGAATTTTCCCATTGTGGACCTCAAGAAGCGATAACGACAGCAGAATGTCAAACGATCTTAATTTTTGTTCCAGGAGATCGCCTGTAATTTGTCAGAATGGATGTGTAGCTTCAAGCCAGCCTTTGGCCTCACAAATTGGCATAGGTAAATTTCATAAGCATAAAAATACGGCATGTGCTGTTGTTAAATAAATGTCTATGCGACGACCTGAATTTTGACACCTGATCCAACGTGTACCTTGTTTATACATTTAAATGACTGTTTTGGTTAGTTATAGCAAATATATGCTAAATGTTCGTATAAAGTACTCAATAAAATGTATAATATTTTATGTTAGGCTATTTAAAATAGTTATGTAGTTTCACGGTGATAGGATTTATGAACGTTAAGCTGTAATTATCTCCCTTTCTGAGGCGCATATGGGGATATAAATCCAGCTTCACAGTTTAAGATTGTATGTACTCACACTGACATAACTGCATTTTATGTAAATGAATATATTAAGTACACATGTATAATGGTTCAAATAGTAAAGGCCTTTTCACTGACTGTACATATTGAAATAATCTATTGTATCGCATTCGTATTACTGGGAATACTAAGTGTACACATGTATAATACCTTTATTTATAACAGTACATAAATGATCTTCAATGTATGCATTTGTACTTATAATATAGATATTTTTATGATATAGATACATTAAAGGCGGGTGGCAATGCTGCTGATGCCGCTGTTGCCGTTGCAGCCGCCCTTAATGTGACTGAGCCTTGCTCTACTGGGATCGGAGGGGATGCTTTCTGTCTGTTCTATGATGCTAAATATAAAACCGTGAAAGCACTAAACGGCAGGTTAGTTGTATTGATAATAAAAGTCCAATAAGTACATGTACAGTGTCAGCAAAACAGTGTGTCCAAACTTAACTTTACCTTTTCACTCAGCTGTAGGCATTCTGTGGCTGTATAATAATATACTTCATTATAAAGGGGCCTCGGTAGCCGAGTGGTCTAGGTAGTTCGTCATGACTACTAATGATCACTAGCCTGTCAACACTTAGGTGAGTTCGAATCTCACCTGTGGCGGGTGGCAATGCTGCTGATGCCGCTGTTGCCATTGCAGCCGCCCTTAATGTGACTGAGCCTTGCTCTACTGGGATCGGAGGGGATGCTTTCTGTCTGTTCTATGATGCTAAATATAAAACCGTGAAAGCACTAAACGGCAGGTTAGTTGTATTGATAATAAAAGTCCAATAAGTACATGTACAGTCATGACAGTGTTAGCAAAACAGTGTGTCCGAACTTAACTTACCTTTTCACCCAGCTTTAGGCATTCTGTGGCTGCATAATAATATACTTCATAATAAAGGGGCCTCGGTGGCCGAGTGGTCTAGGTAGTTCGTCATGACTACTAATGATCACTAGCCTGTCAACACTGAGGTTGTGAGTTCGAATCTCACCTGTGGCGGGTTGTGTCCGACTCCGATCCTAATTGACAAGGATTGCCAATTTTCCTACCGAAGGTCGGTGGTTCTCTCCGGGTACTCCGACTTCCTCGACCAATAAAAACTGGCCGCCGCTAAATAGCCAAATGTGCTGAAAACGGCGTTAAACCCCAACTAAACAAAACAAAATATTCACAATATTATTTGTGGTTTTAAAGAAATGAAAAGGGACGTGTGTTTTATTTCAAACCAGAGCACTGCACGTAACTAGAGGCACTTGATTTTCTTTCTGCAATCATTATTGCGCAAGACTTTGCTTGTTGTGCATACATAACAGTGTTTTGCGACTTGTGTCTTGTAATTTCATTTTTTCACTTGTAATTTGACAGATGGTTATAGAAGTGTAACATACATGTACATGCGGAGAGTTGACATGAAATATGGGAAAACAAATTTTGAAATTCCACGGTCCAAGCCGATTCTAAAACTGATCATTTGACGTCAGAGGAATATAAAACTAACAAACTTACAGCCATCTTTTTCCCCTGCAAATACCTGATTCTAAACAACAAGTTCGGGGAAAAAAATTCAAACTCAGTGTGGATACGGATTGACTCGAATATATTGAATTTTATGGACTGCTAAAAATACATTTACAAATACATGAACAAATAGTGTAAATCAACTACCCTCGCTCTGTTTCAGATAACAGTTTCGGTGGGAAATTATTATGTGGCTTTAAATGTTTTAAAAACTATTTTTACTGTTCTACCTGAATTTGTTTATTGAGACATTTACTGCATCGTATCTGTCAAATATATTAAAAAATACAATTAAATTTATAGGTTAGAAATAAAATATCAAACACTGTCTCTGATATGCAATGTATATTTATTTTTGTATTTATATATGTATTGGCTTTTAGCGGAAGGTCTCCATCTGCATTGTCAATTGAGGTTTTGGCAAATCAAGGATACACAGAAAATAACTTCTTTCCAACAAATCATGGTCATGCCGTCAGCGTTCCTGGAGCGGCCGCCGCATGGGTCGATGCAGTCGAAAAATTTGGAAGTGGCAAGGTATTTTTGTTGGATAACACATATATAAAGGGCGCTAAGACATTTTAATAAACACTCGAGAAAAGTAAAAAGAAAAGAGCAAAGAAAAAAATTATAATAATAATCATAATAAAAAACGAAAATAAAAGAAAAGGTAAAGGTCTAATGTTCCGGCTTACTGAACTTGATAAGGAAAACAAAAAATATCTAAACAGTTGAGATTCTCATCAGTGACTTAAGTTTGAACAGGTAGCATCGCTTTTTGTGCTCGTGATCAATACGATGTAGTTTCAAATGATTTCCGCAACGGGAAAACTCTTCATTTCTTTATAGCATCATTTACCAATTTGTTAGGCTAGTCTACAGTCTGCCAATTCATTTGTGTCTCTTTAACACGACATTATGACGAAAATGTAAAATTACGTCTAACAGGTTTTGTGAATAAGGCTGCAGGATACTGCCTTTTGCTGCTTAATCCACCAATCGTCAGATTAATGGTTCAGTAACTGCCATCCAAAAAAAAAAAAAAAAAAAAAAACACAAAAAACACAAACAAACTAATTACCTGTCTTATTACAAACCCTCATCATGGAGAGGATGAGGAGATTCTCCTCAACGTGTTTTCATACTTCCCTTAATATCATGAAAACCATAAGTTCAACACTGAGTCGGATATCGTTATGCCTAACAATCATAGAAGTGTAAGAAGGATTTATTTTTCGGAGGCAGACATATTTCGAAATAATGACATTCTTCCTTGTGTCTAAAAAAAACTTTCTGGAAGAAAAACTCTGGATTTTACTGAATTTTGTATATTTCAATTAAATTTTAGTAGAAAAAAAATCCGCTGTATTTGGTCTATAATTAATGAACGGTCAATTAGCGCATGATGCCGCTGTATTAGTGTTTCATATTGCTTTTTGGGTAAAATTGTTGGTTTTGGTCATTCTGTATTGAATGGTGAGCTTGCTGCCAGTTAACTCCGAGCATTTACGGGGGGTATATATTGCCTATATATATATTTCCTACATTGTATGTGTATGTGTTTTGAAGATATCGGAGTTGTGGAATGATTTTGAATGGTGTTCGCGTATATTTATTTATACATTGACCGGGAATTAAGGGAGGGGGTGTTCTTCTTTTACCCATCTGCAAGCCAGGAAATTGTAGGGCAGTGTTAAGTAAATGATATTTTTATCTTCAAAACATAAAATTTCAATAAACACGTATAACAACTGACTCGAATAATGTGTTCATGATGTCAAAAAGTTGTGTCTGTGTTCAAATATTTTACGAAAACATGTTTATTTCCAGTAAGTACCACAAATCAGCAATATATAGAAAAAGAGGACAAATATACCTAAGGAGCAATCCAAAAAAACGCAATCTATTAGACAGACAAAACCCGGGAAGACAAATGAACAACCATAAGCACAACAAATAAACTCTGAAAACTAAAAAAAAAAAAACAAACAATGAACAACACGATAAAAACCAGGAGTGAACTAAGGTGCTTCGGAAGGGTAAGCTGTTCCTGCTCCGTATACGGCACCCGTCGTGAAGTTCAACAAAGTCAATCCGCTGGTAGTCACAAATCGGTGGAGGTACATGAAATATTACGACAGTGGGAACTGATGAAACTGGTTAAGGAGTTTTTGTGAGAGCAGAACACCTCTTTGTCGAAAGTCACCGTACTTCACGCATGCCCTTGAATATCGGATAAGAAAAACCACGAAATTAAAGTTGCTATGAAAACAAAACAAATCCGATGACTTCATAATTTTTTCAGTGATTTGATTCTCCATATCAAAAATTACGTCGACGCAAAATTTGGAATAAAAATCACCTGCATAATTGAATAGGAAGTTTGGTCTTTAATACAAACATGCGAGAATCCCCTCTTTCAGAATACGACAATTTAGTAATGGCGATTATTGAAAAAAATAGAATAATACTTTAACTTTCATTTAAAAGAAACATGAGATATTGCCGAAAAAATACTTAAATTTAAAAGTATATAAATGGGGGTAATACACTCATCAATCGGGAAATATTTCATCGAATCACATTTCCCAAATTTTGAAATAAGTCTGCATGTCATTTTGCATGTTGTAAAAAGTTTACAATAACCATTTGTTACGAATTAGAGATACATGTAAGTGGGCGTGCTTTTGTGGTTCTTATTTTTGTTGGTTATTTTTACGTTTGGTTTTTATTACGTTTGGCCCATTTGACAACTCGCTGGCCCTTTATCATTATTTTATTTAATCTACATTATACTAGC
Source organism: Mytilisepta virgata (assembly GCA_028015205.1). Taxonomy (NCBI): domain Eukaryota; kingdom Metazoa; phylum Mollusca; class Bivalvia; order Mytilida; family Mytilidae; genus Mytilisepta; species Mytilisepta virgata. The sequence goes on from CM051521.1 coordinate 79,076,492, forward strand.
GGTTTCGCAACATTTTTATTCGTATAAGAGAGTAAGTTATGTTTAAAAAATTTAGTCTTTATGTTATTACCAGTAAATATAAGATATTTTATAAACTATATAAGATATCTTATAAACTATATAAGATATCGTATAAACTATATAATATATCTTATAAACTATATAAGATATCTTATTAACGATATGAGATATCTTATAAACTTTTTTGAGATATCTTATAAAGTTTATTAGATATCTTGAAGTTCGAATAAATAGTAAAACGGCTTGCCATAAGTACTAATAAAATACACTGAGATAATATTTTTTAATTTTTAGAACTTTAGAACTTATTTTCTAGTTAACAATGTCAGAAATACTCCAACCAGCTGTGGAGCTTGCTGAAGTTGGGTTTCCTGTTCAACAAATCACTTCAGTTGCTTGGGAGAAAGGTAAGCAAAGTGGTAAAAAAAAATGAAATTCCTGTAAATAATAATAAAATTACATATAAATTTATTCCGAATGCAAGTTAGGTTAGACTCATATTTTGTTGAGTTAATTTTACTACAGATAAGAGTATCCGGATGGAGGGGTGCAATGGTAATTATCAGAGATGAACAATAAAATGCAGATGAACTGAACATAAACATCTCCCCAACAACAGATAAATATTTTTTCTAGAAACAAAGTCGTGTTACTATAGATTGTCTTTTGTATATTAATTTTATCTACTATATGTTCGTTATCATTCTTCGATAATTTACAGATGTTAACCAGATTTTCCAACGAAAAATTCCATTTATACGTTTAGGAATTACTGCGGGCCGGTGACTTGCCGATTTACCTTTTAATACAAAAAACACCCACACAAAGAACACCCTAACACAACAAAATATTCACAATTAGATCACACAGAATTTCTGGTTTCGATTCGATATGACAGTTGTCATTGGCTAATTGTTGTTCTTATATCCTAATACCGAAGAGCAATTTAATGCCTGTTGGGCGACTCCAAAATGTGATGAACCCGGTTTTATGTCGCTCAGAAAGCTTGTTAAAATACTGAGACACGTCTACAATTCCATTATAGTTTACCTTGGCGAGAAGAAATTTGAAAAATCTCAACGTTGTAACCATTTAGTTTTAAATAAAGTGTGTATGAAACTTATTATTCTTCTGTCTGTGTTGACCCAACTTTTAGTTCCTGTTTTTAAGGTTATTTTTTTCGTGAAAAAAAATCTGAGAAATGTTTTACCAATATTTCTTGTTACTATCAGACTTTATTATACCTTACAGTATAATAAAAAAAATCTGTTGGCTAATAAATGATCACATGACATAGAATAATTCAGATATTTCATTATAATCGGTGGTGCCGGGGAATAACCCCGACAAAATTCATTTGTCCGATGAATAACCCTATTATTCCCCGCAGGTGAATAACCCATAAGTACACAAAAATATTTGTTCGGTATAATAACAGTTACGGCCCTATGGGGAAATAAGGGAAATAACCCTTCAACAGGTTGACCATTTTGGATATCTCCCTCCTCAGCGGGCCGTAATTGTATAGTATTGCCTTCAAGTGAACTGGTATCTTTCAGTAAAACAATATAGATTTTTTCAGATTAAAGGGTCAGTTTAGTTCACCAGTCAATAGTCATAATAGTTCTATAAATTTTATTTTATTGCTGATTTGAATGAATTAACTGGTGAATAGAATCATGAAGCTTGATTTTTCCGGTGTTGTCAGTTCTATTTAAAATGATTTTAGTTTATGGTAATAGTCAGGATTGTGTGTGCTGAAAACGGCGTTAAACCCCAACTAAACAAACTAAACAAATCAGGATTGTGATATAACATGATACAAACACCTACGGTAAAAGACAACAAAAAAAATGGAAAATTTAAACAAATATAAAGGCAAATAAAACCATTCTTCACAGGATCACGGTTACTAACAGATGTGAAAAATAAGCATGGGAAAGATATGTTAATTCAGGATAGAGCTCCCATGGCAGGAGAAGTTATTAAATTACCATACCTAGCTCAAACATTTAAGGTATGAAAAATATTGATATATATATAGGTATCTGTTTTTTATAAAATTATCTGAATGAATGTGTAGGGATTTGAATTGTTATATAAACTTTCGTGAAGCTTGATATACATTGTCTGTACATGTATGCATCAAAAATACAAATACTCCATGTTTATACTAGACATTGAACCCGCGCGAGCGCGGGAAAATAAGCTTTTTTTGTGGTGGCCATATTGACTATAAAAATTTGTTGCGGCCATGCCATTCATGGAACAGGAACTCAATATGGATGATGTGGCAGGCTTCCATAAACTTTCCTGTCAAGTAGGTGGTATCAACTGATAGTTTCATGTCTATATGTGCTGCATGTAGTATTCTTAGAAATGAATTTTAATGCAGACTTTAACCAAAGTCAATGAAGCGTGAAATGTAGGTCATCGTGACCCAATTGTCATGGCTGTTCGTTACTACCGAAGATGTATCCACTGATGCAGTAGACTGTATGCCACGTAGAATTACCAAAATGGACCTTAAGGTGCCATCAAAGTCAAAATCTATGACGAAAACACAACCACATAAATTGTCAATATTTTTATTGTTATAATTAATTCTGAACTGGAACTTGATGAAAAGCTTTCATTAAATACACATTTAATAATGCATTACCTTTTTCCTTCAGAATAAATATGAAAATGAAATTGTAGATGTAAACATTTCCTTAGTGACGGATGAATTTTTCAAAAGATGCCGTGAGTTAGTTAGAGCATATTTTTGGAAAATAATTGTTCCGATTGTTCCATTGTCATCATGGGCAGGGCAAGCGAGGCTTAATTTCACAAATATATCCAATAATCAGAAGGTGAAAGCATTTTTAGTGTGTGGCTGCTTGTGTTGTCCACGTTTATATTTATCAAAGATGTCCGAGATAAATTTCGTCATTAATGATAAAGATGACCATTTGTTAAAAATATTTTTATCTAGGGCTTACAGTAGAGATATATTTAGACAGGTCACATGACAAATAATTTTAAAATACTTAGATAATGGTTGGTTTTATCACTTTGTGCAAGGTAAACATCCGAGCAATCCAAAAAACAACTAAGTTAGGAATTCCTCTGAACTTTACTTTACTTCTTCATTATCTTCAAAGTTCATAACCTTTACAGTTAGGAGAAATTGCGTTATTGTAGAAAAAACAATCCTGAATACATAAAGCGGAAACATCCCACTCGAAGGAGAATGTTTTTAATTTTTTTTTATTCTTCTTCCGTAATTTGAAACAGAAATACATTAAAATTATGTGCATACTTGTTTATTTAAATCAATGTGCTAAAATGATGCCTTCGAGAACCTTCTAAGGGATACGTTGGGAGAATTCATATCGGAAAAGTGCATACAAAGTCCATTTGCACATAAACAAAACTGTAGTTTAAATTTATAAATGCAGATTGTCAAATCCGATAATAACCTTTATAATCTGAACTATACATCGTTTATTTTGAACCACGCGTTTTGCCGCCTATTCGGCTAATTCGTAAATTTAGTATTATAGATACTTACGATCATGTGCTTAATACATGAACAATGTACATATCGTTTTCTGGCTAATTACATTACGTGATAATTCACGGAATTACTTCGATGTGGGCCAAGACATCGAAGTAATATTGTTATTAATAAACACTTAGAACAGGTTATTCATGTTGTAAAGAAGTTACGATAAATTCCAAATTTATAAAATCTAAAAGAACTTTTCTGACACTTTCAAACTTAAAATCATTTAAATCAATGCAACCCAAACATAATATTTATCCATGTTTTGACTTTTCACCTTCTGAAAATAAATTCATGTTATATATGTCAATCTGAAAATGTTCAATGCCCAAATTTAAATATTGTCTTTTGTTATACAATATAGACTACTTTGATTTTATTTGTCTTCACATTTCACAGAAAATTTTATTAATATTTTTCGGTTTTGTATTTAATTAATTGTTGTCCTTGAATTCCTCAATAGGAATTAGCACAAAACGGAAAATCAGGCTTCTACAATGGAAGAATTGGAATGGCAATTGCCAGTGTTGTACAGGAACATGGCGGTGTGATGACAGTAGAAGATTTGGAAAATCACGTGACAACTTTTGAAGATCCCATTTCTGTACCTTACAAAGGATTTAGAGTTTGGGAAATACCTCCGAACGGTCAGGGCATGTGTGCTTTAATGGCACTAAATATACTAGAAGAATTTGATTTGCAAGGTAATTTTTTTTATCGGTTACAAAAATTTTCAACACATTCACTTTGCAAGATTACACCAAATATTCAAAATTCTGAACAATTTTTGGATCTATAAAGAAAACTTTCAATTTTGAAAACTTGACAAATCGTTTTGTTCAATTAACGAAATCCGGAAATTAATATTGCTTTGATGCCGTTCCAAAAAATGTTAAAATTTGCCAATGTTTTTCCCTTTTGATCTGTCAAACCTCTTTAATCTTTTAAAGGGGGTGCTACGTTCGCGCATCATGCTAAGAGTTTTCAGATTTTTGGATTTTAATTTAAGATGCATTAACATCGTGAATTAGTCAAAGTAGTAGCCATCATCACAAAATTGTTAACTTGTACTTGGTGCTTCGTTTCATTGAATCTGTATAATACATCGAAGATCCATTTGTGAAATGTCATTGTATTCACGTTTTTACTTCATAACTTCCTGATACTGTCCATTTCTACAGTTTTGACTAATTTTAAGAAAGCGAATCCTGTAAAGTCACAAATTGCTAATACTTCTTTATAGATGACTTGGAAGTACTCATGTTAATATTATGAAGGACATATCATATATGCATATTAAATATAAAATATGAAATGGCATGAATCTATTAATAATGTACAACGTATGTGTACAATAATTATACATGTACATGTATCTGATAAATAAAATATTGTATTCCTCGAAAAGTTCTGGAATTGAGCTGTGTCTTGCATGTTAAAGAATTTTAAGGTTTCTTGAGAAGGACTGAGGTAAAATTGTAATATTTTTTTTTCCTAATGAATAAACAAAATGTGAAAAAAAAGATTGATATTCAAGATTGTGTCACAAATTAAAGTCGACAGAATCACGGAATTGTAAAATACTTTATGGTACATTTCATATATACTGTAGTGTGTGTAATTATGCGATTTCTTGTCTACTGTCTAGAATGAAAATTTAACTATTATTTTGCAAAGGTTATATTTTTTATATGTACATCAAATATGTCTCTGAATGAGAAATTTTCAGTAGAAACTAAATGGACTTGGTAATCATACTGTATTGGTTTTTATAGTGTGTTTTATACACCAGAGTGTCGGGATGGGTGCCCATAAAACCGGTTAAACTTCACCACTATTCAGTGTCTGTACCAAGTCAGACTATCCTGACTCTCTATTGTGTTCATGCTTGTGTTTTGTATTCGTTTATGTTATTTTTGTCCGGCGCTCTGTCAATTGGGTTTCTGTTATTGTTTGGTATGTCATTGTTTACCTTTCCTGTTATCCATTTTGTTATTTATTGGGAAATTTAAAAAAATATAAATGTGAAATGACTAGCTTGGACCTTATGTTAAAGTTGCAAAAACATTTTAATACAAAATTTTTTTTTAGTACAATTTATGCACCTTTAGTACAACAAAGGGATTTAGAAAATTCTCTTTAAATGAAAATTCTATGTCAAATATTTTTGTTCATCTGAAAAACATGATTGAACAAAAATCGGATAAGTACAAATATTCCTAATTACATGTGGTTGCCAGTTGATAAGTACATTCAAGAAAGACCAAAGGGATATGCGACAATGCGCATTGATTATGATTAAATATAAAAATCCATTCAGTAAATGTAAGCTTTAATATAGTACATTTACATGTGTACATACGCCAGCAAATTGTAGGTAATTTTACTGTATGGTTGCCGTGGTTACATTATATGGAAATTTATTTCGCAAGGTTTTTATTTGTCTTGATGAGAAAGGGAAATTTTTACTTTATAAACGTTTTCAAGGTCAATATATTCTCTATAAAATAAACACTGTACTTTTTAAATGGTATAGAACAAATTTGACTAGGTAGAATGAAGGAAACATATGTTGAAAGTCAGGTCGAATTGTAAAATATGTCTTTGCCAGATAATCTATGATTATATAGTAACATTAATTTCCCCCAGTATAAAAAATAAAGAAAAAATTGTTTGATAAAGAAGTCAAATAAAAATATGTTTCTTAGCCAAAACTGAGGTTGAATGAATAATTAGTGATTCCAGTTTCTATTCAATGAATATCCTCATTGCCATAACATTGCATAGTGCATTATTTATCACCCATGGTAATACATGTGGACACTACAGTTGTAAAGAGGCAAAATAATCATTGTAAGCAGTTGGATTAAATACCTGTACTAACCAAGGGTATATTTTATATCGGCTTTGGCATGATTTTGTATATATAGAGGCTCATGCTCCCCATTGTCAGCACCTTCATCATAAATTACCATCAAAGCAATTTAATTTGATATGAGCATATAGCTTTATATTATATCGATGTTTTTTTAAGGGATGGAAGCTAACTCTGCCCAGTACCTTCATCATGTCATAGAAGCAATTAAACTTGGTTTTTCCGATACTATTTGGTATTGTGCTGACCCCAGTAGAGTTGATGTACCTATATTACAGTTATTATCAAAAGATTATGCGAAAAAAAGACGATCTTTAATCAACCCCCAAAGGTTTGTAATTTTATATAAGGTTAATCATTACCAACAGAAGTAATTTTGAAAGATATTAGACTAAACCTAGATTATATATTTCATAACGGTCTTGATGTTTACTTTAAAACAATGAAATACACCTTAATAGGTGGTTTTGTATGATAAATTATAAGGTGTTCCGAGTAAACGGATCTGGAAAAAAATTATGGTTCAGAATGTCCGTGACAATGTCACAATTAGAGATGGAGTATGATAATAAGAGGTGATTATTTATATTTAATTTTGGAATGACAAAAAGAAGTGTTGGATACAAAAAAAAAAAAAAAAAAATACAAAACGCATCATTCATTTGTTTTCATGGATAGATCTACATATGTATAATTATATAGTTTCATCGGTCGCCTGTCCGAAATCTATCCGATTTTTGATCGATCTACACGTCTCTTTTATCAACAAGTTTTCATGTGGTAGATTGTCATGCTTGTAGTGTTTACAACCAGATCATAAAGTATGGTTATTCATATCTAACATGTCTAATATATTTAAATATATATAATTAGTCCTCATTAAATGAACCAGCTGTTATTACGGGGCAACAATGCCACTGTCCTGTCATTTTAATTCTATAGGCACTGTAGAAAGGAGATGAAAAGTAGCTTTTGTCCTTTATTCTATATATTATCTTTCGTAAATAAATCTGATAATAATATAAAGAAAATGTTTTTAACAAAAGCAAATAATGTTTTAAAAACTTTAACTGCAGACTGTATGTAATGTTAACTGGGAGAAAAACTAAGTCCATTTATAAGTAAAATACGGAAAAATTGAAGAAAAAAAATTATTACAAAATTTTCCTTTAGATACTATCTTTTGATCACCAACAAGCTTCTATCCAAGTTTGGTAATAATCCAGGATGTTTTAAGAAAGTTATCAGTGTTTAAAAAACTTTAACCAAATGTGAGTAAATTTGGACGCCGCCTACACCGACGACGACTTAACGCAAACTTTTGTAACGTGTTTGTACAGATTATATGTCAAGATCTAATCCAGCATACATGCATCCCTTGTTTTTTTCCCTTGTTTCATATATGGTTACAGGAAATGATTTCTCATAGAAAATAAAGTCATATCAACTTGCCCATTGTCATTGTAAATTCGCCCTTCCTACTTAGTCCTAATGTTGAACAAATCGCCCTGAATGCGAATAAATCAACGTTTACAGACGGACAAAAACGCATCGGAACCCGCACACATTTCATATTTATGTCCAGTTTAGCTTCTGTCAACACATTGACAAGATAGCAGAACTTTTTTTGGCACATTAGAATCCAGAAACATGTAAAAAAAAATATACAGAGTATAATCTAGAAGAGGTTTTTGACCAAACCATCTTCTTATTGCGCTTCATTTCTCCTGATTACATAATTTTATAACAGACGTGACATTGATAAAAACTGACACATAACAGAATAACAATCCAAAGAAACTAATATTAGATATAGTAAATTTATACTATGCTGTATACGACGCATTTCAAGGAGTTACCTCTCATCAGCAGCATTAAAACCGAAACATTCGGAAGACCAAAACCCAAACTTATATTAAACAAGAAGTACTCAACCAAAAATACCGAAATAGGAAGCCAAATTTCAGCTAAGGAGATCTACCATGTGCAATACAAGGAATGAACCCTTAGTGTTTCTATTGTTTTTGAATTTTGCTAAATACTGGTAATGTCTGTAACAAATCAATGAATAATCATGTCAGACAAGTCTGACGACTGGGTTGGCGAATACCCTCGGGGACCTAGAGTCCACCAGCAGAGGCATAATCCCAGGAGTTTCAAAATAACAATCCAAAGATACTAATATTATATATAGTAAATTTATACTATGCTGTATACGACGCATTTCAAGGAGTTACCTCTCATCAGCAGCATTAAAACCGAAACATTCGGAAGACCAAAAACCAAACTTATATTAAACAAGAAGTACTCAACCAAAAATACCGAAATAGGAAGCCAAATTTCAGCTAAGGAGATCTACCATGTGCAATACAAGGAATGAACCCTTAGTGTTTCTATTATTTTTTAATTTTGCTAAATACTGGTAATGTCTGTAACAAATCAATGAATAATCATGTCAGACAAGTCTGACGAATGGGTTGGCGAATACCCTCGGGGACCTAGGGTCCACCAGCAGAGGCATCATCCCAGGAGTTTCAAAATAACAATCCAAAGATACTAATATTAGATATAGTAAATTTATACTATGCTGTATACGACGCATTTCAAGGAGTTACCTCTCATCAGCAGCATTAAAACCGAAACATTTGGAAGACCAATAACCAAACTTATATTAAACAAGAAGTACTCAACCAAAAATACCGAAATAGGAAGCCAAATTTCAGCTAAGGAGATCTACCATGTGCAATACAAGGAATGAACCCTTAGTATTTCTATTGTTTAATTAACAAAACGTTTCTGCAACATTCTAGGTAAATGCACATAAACTTAAGTGCTTGTTGCATGAGGTTTTAAGTAACGAGATCGCAAAACAAAATTGAGAGTTTCCGATGCATTGAAAATAAGCATGTACATATATAAACTGAAAAATCTTTTCTTTTTTTTTTGTACGTTAATAAGTTTGAACATCTAATTAATTTCCAGATTGACTTATTTATCCAACATTTTTGTTTCCAATATCAGAAATTATAATGTACTATTCATTGAGGCAGCAGAGGACACGATTTCAGGTCATTGACATTCATAGCACGGTGTTTCATATCAAGGGAATAAAGTTATAAATTTGTAGTCAGTGTATGACATTTCGATATTTATCTTATTGTAATTTTTAGAAACTTATTATGAAAGTGATATAATGGAATATAACGCCATCTTGTATGTCGAAAAAAAAAATGCTTCAACTGTCTTGTGCACAAGGGTAATTTTGTATTCAAGCTCCTTACGAATTACCTAATATTGAAAGCCTTGTTGATTTCTTTTCCGATTCTACATTGTTTCATCGTTTAATAGAATAGATACAGTATTAAGTCTGATATATTCTGTTGTTAGATATTTATACAATAAGAGATTTTCTGGGTATCAATTTTTGTGATATGATGAAATCTCTATTTTTCTAAAGAACGATTTCGTGATTTTAAAATTGTCCGATAACAACACAATATGAAATATGTAAATACAATTGTTATCCAACGAAATTTTTTGAAAAATATTCTATGAAACCAATTGTTATATTCTTTTATACAAGATATTCATACTTCGTCCTTTTGCGAATCATCAAAATAAAAGCCGTTTAAAATTTAAGCTGACAAATGTTAACACCTCAATAATGTATAGTGAACACTTTCATGACTTTGGAAAAGCCAGTATTAGAGTTATTTATCAAGTCTATTTCATATAACTTGTCCTCCAGCGATAACATTGAAATGATGTAAATGAATTAGAGTTTTATTTTTTGCAATGATCATGCGAACATGGGCTCTTTATTGCAATAAACACAAAAGTCACTCTTCAGGGCAATATCACGATATACAGTCCCGCTCTGCCGACAGTTTAATAATAACTGCATTGTAGAAAATCGGCGTCAGATTGAGAGGCCATTCTGACGCATAGCAAGCTAAAAGAATGTTTCCATAAATCGTAGCTAGCTATCGTTTAACACTGTAAAGCTATCAAAAGATTATTAAATAGATATAAAAAAAAAACTGACAGCATGGACATTTCTGACAAAATCGTAAATGTGTTAAACCAAATAAACAGTTGGAATATAACCATCATACCTAGTAATATACATTTCAGTGGTACCTGAGATCAAAATTATATATCTTCAAACATGATCACGTTTTATAAAATATTTATTTTCCAGGTTCTTACAAAATAATAATAATAATGATAATAATTTAAAAAAAATAATAATAAACAAATGAATAAAATTAAATGTCATTTTATTTCATTTCATTTCAGTTATTTATTTATTTACTTATTTTTTATAACAACTTTTATTATGAATATTTCTTTTGAATAATACATGAAATATTAAAATAAAATAAAAATGAAAAATACAAATTGAATGTCGATACACGCAACTAAAAGAGATAAACAGTATTATATTCCACTTCACAGGTATAGACCTTTTCTAAAATTATGAATTCTAATTTAAATAAATATATAGTTGAGCTCAGTTCTATCCTCTCATTAGAACTGTCCTAAACTGTCAGAAGAACTGTTCCAGAACAGTTCTAGAACTGTCATCCTGACACTTTTAGAACCGTTTATGACAGGATGTGTCCTGATCTAGAACCATTTATGACAGTTCTACCCTAAAGCCATTCTGGATGGTTCTAACCTGGAACCATTTATGACATTCTACCCTAGAACCATTTATGACAGTTCTACCGTAGAACCATTTATGAAAGTTCTAACCTAAACCATTCTGAACGGTACTACCCTAGAACCATTTATGACCCTGGCAATAGTTTATGAATTTTGAACATCAAAATTATAAGAAATAAAATAATTAATTTGTTGTCATAATTTTAAAATCAACTTTTATCATACCGAAATATATCATAGAGTAAAAAAAGGGAAAAAAATCACTCAGAATAAAGTTTTCACTAAAACTAAATGATTTAAAAACTAGTCAGTGTTATTTTCTAGTACACAAAACATTCCTCTACATGTGTTTCGACAAGAGAACTCAAGATTTAGTCCCGTCCGTTCTTGAAATTATTGTGTAAAATGTCCGTATATGTACGTTATGTCTATATAATTTTTCGATAAATTGGTGAAATGCACTTCTTATTTCAAAATGGGTTGGTTCTACCCTAGAACCGTTCTAGAATTGTTCTAGAACGGTCCTCTCTGACGGAATACGCGTAGTTGAGAGGTTAGAATTGATCTCAACTTTAAATATATTTTAATCTGCATCCATAGTATAGAGTTCAGTTTGATATATTTATATGATAAAATATAGTATATTGAACCTATATAAATGTTCCCTAGCTTTAATAATAGCTAGCTATTGTCGCCAGCTTTTTCCAGTCTCGCGCCAAGCTTTAATCAGCCTGGGACTGTCCTTCGGTTGTGGTATGGACCATGAAACTGGTATAACCCGTGCTTTCGGCTGGACCATGCCAGTTACTTTGGTTTATACCACGGCTCCATATGTAACACAAATTACTATCTATCTAAATTGAAAATGACCTTCGAAGAAAAACATACACTTAGTAAGCGCTTTAGATGTTTCTGACCTTGCAGCCCTTCTTTCAATTAATCAAGCCCGATATTTTGATGGTATAACATTGTAGTACTAGGCTTGTTTTTGTTTTGGATACACTATCGACACTCAAATTGTCCCAATAGCTTGGTAATGTTAACTTTCCATTTAAGATACATGTGTGTAAGCTAACAGTAATACATACAATCTACGGTATGTACGTTATCTATATTATAACCATAGAGGCGAGTGTATACTGAAATTTAATTTTTCTAATTTGATTTAAATTACATTGCATTTTTAGCTCACCTGACACAAAGGGTCAAGTGAGCTTTTCTCATCACTTGGCGTCCGTCGTCCGTCGTCGTCCGTTAACTTTTACAAAAATCTTCTCCTCTGAAACTACTTGGCCAAATTGAACCAAACTTGGCCACAAGCATCATTAGCGTATCTAGTTTAAAAAATGTGTCCGTTGACCCCGTCTGCCAACCAACATGGCCGACATGGCTAAAAATAGAACATAGAGGTAAACTGCAGTTTTTGTCTTATATCTCAAAAACTAAAACAATTAGAGCAAAACTGACAGGAGTAAAAATTTTCATCAGGTCAAGATCTACCTGTCATGAAATTCTCAGACGAATCGATGAACCCTTTGTTGGGTTATTGCCCCTGAATTGTTAATTTTAAGGAAATTTTGCAGTTTTAGGTTATTATCTTGAATTATTATAGATAAAGACAAATTGTAAACAGCAAAAATGTTCAACAAAGTAAGATCTACAAATAAGTCAACATGACCAAAATCATTGATTGACCCCTTCTAGGAGTTTTTGCCCTTTAAAGACGGCATCCAGCGTAAACTTTCCTTTAAAGATCTTTTCCTCTCAAACCACTTGGCCAATTGAGACCAAACTTTGGTGGAATGGTCCTTGGGTGGCCCCCTTCCAAAAGTATGTCTTTAATCCCCGACTTCCAACCTAGATTGCTGCTGTTACTAAAAATAGAAAAAAGGGGGGTGACTTTCAAAAATCTTCTTATATGAAACTACAAGTCCAGTTTGAACCAAAGTTGGCAGTAATAGTTCTTATGAGGTTCTCTTTGAGAAATATGTCCTATGACCCAGCATATTAACCAAGATGGCCGCCACAGCTGAACTTAGTTTAACGTAGGGCCCTATGGGAAAATTCATTGAAAAATCTCCTCGTCTTAAACCACTTGACCAATTGGAACCAGACTTGGCAGCAATGGTCGTTAGATGGTCCTCTTACAGAGGTGTGTCCGATGACCCGGACTGTCAACCGAGATGGACGCCACATCAACCGAGATGGACGCCACAACCGAACTTAGTTTAACATAGGGCCCTTATAGGAAAATTCATTGAAAAATCTTCTTGTCTGAAACCACTTGACATATTGGAGCAGGACTTGGTCCTTAGGCGGCCCCTTTTCGGAAATGTGTCTGATTTTGTGGACTGTGAACCAAGATGGCCACCACAGCAGAACTTAGTTTAACATAGGACCCAATGGGAAATTCACTCAAAAATCTTCTCGTCTGAAACCACTAACCCAATAAGAATTAGACTTGGAAACAATGGTCCTTAGATGGTCCTCTTTCAGAATTTTGTGTGATGACCAAGACTGTCAACCAAGATGGCTGCCACCCCCGAACTTAGTTTAACGTAGAGCCCTATGGAAAAATTCATTGAAAAATCTTCTTGTCTGAAACCACATGACATATTGGAACCAGACTTGGCAGCATTGGTCCTTAGAAGGTCCTCTTTCAGAAATATGTCCGATCACTCGGATTGTCAACCAAGATGGCTGCCACACCGAACTTTGTTAAATATTGGACCCTATAGGAAAATTCATTTAAAAATCTTCTTGTCTGAAACCGCTTAGCCAGTTGGAACAAGACTTCGCAGAAATGGTCCTTAAATGGTTCTCTTTTAGAAATGTATCCGTTGACCTGGACTAAACGAAGATGACTGCCACAGCTGAAATTAGTTTTAACATAGAATCCTATAGAAGAAACAGCCAAATTGACTTCAACACTTAAATTTAGATTTACCATTGTTTTGCTAATCTGTCAAAATGTTTTACAATGTAAATTGACTATACGAAGGTTTCATCTAAAATTTAACACATGTTTGATGTAAAACCAGAAGGGATATTATTGTATATTTATGATATATAAAGAGTTTGGGAATTAGATATGACCCCTGATGTAAGCTCTGCTCGTCTAAAACAAAATCATATATTATCCTAAAAGAAGAGAATGTCAAATCATATCAAAGGCTTAGGAAATTCCGTGAGATAATAGCGTTTTCAACTTTTGTTTAAATTTTGTATATAAATTCCATTAGTTACGTTTCGCTAGATTGAAAAATCCCTGCTTAACTAGTTTCTAGTCCGTGACTCTTGTAAAAATTTAACATCTAAGAAATTTTCCCAGACAAAATGGACTGACTGTTTAAATGTTTATTACGGAGAAAACAAAAGTATCTTTTGCTTCTTTAAAAATATCCAAATGATAATGACATGTTTTCTATGTAGAGGTTAAAACTACATGTACAATAATGCATCATTTTTATCGTATGTCAGATTATCAAAATCAGATTATACGTTTCTTTGTACAAAATATAATACCATCATTCTGAGCAGTTTACCAAAAGGGATCTAATTTTACCATTTTGATTAGGATTTGCTGTTAATTTTTGAGTAACATGTATAAATGTGTTCTGTTACTTTACCTCTCAGTGTTCTGTTGCAATTAGATTTATCTTACGTAGGAAAAAAACAATTTATATCTTGTACATATATACGCAAAAGTAATTTCCTTGATGTAATTTGTTCCTGCTAAAAGCAATATCTTTTCACAAAGACGAAAATAAAACAGCAGGAAAAATTTGTATACAGCTGTAATAAAGTGTAAACAAGACCTTCGAGCCCACGTATACATCTGCTTTGATTACAGAAAAAACCTTAAGTTTTTATGTTTCTAGAGAATATATCACTTACTTTTTGTATTTTGTATCAAAGGTGTATGCGTTAGTCTTTCACGTACACTGAACTCACGTCCGTATTGTATTATATCATGGGATCCATATAAACTATGTAACCAACTGGTCGGAATTAAAGTAATCGGCTTTCTATTATATACAAAACATTTGATTTTAGCTTTAGTTTCTGTGATGACTTGTTCTAATTCTATTTAGTTTATTAAATATGTTTTTTTTTCATTCTTTTAGTTATATATGTATCCACGTGGCGTTTGTTTTTTATGTTCCATTCCAATGATTTTGTCCTGCCTTTAGATGCAAGAGAGTCCTTGGTTTTCTGAAATTTAACATTTTGTAACAGTAAATTTAAACCAGATTGATGCAGTCGGAAACGAACGCTACACAAGTATCTCAGCACTCCCCACATGTTGTATCCCTGTGCGCCTTTTCACAATCATATCTTTGAATACAGGCCCAATATTTGGAAAGTTAAAATTCTAAAACCTTATTGCACCTCTGCATTCAGTGTATGACAATACCGATAGAAATTAAATGAATAAAATGAAAAATGAAAGAAAATGTCAGTCACCAGCTTATAATTCCCAGTTTTTTAAATAAGAGCCCTAAAGGCCCAATTTTTTAAAATCAAAATAATAAAAACCTTATTGCGAATCTACATATAGATGTGGCAATAACATATAGAAATTAAATGCATGCAGTGAAAAATGAAGGAGGAGCTTAGGCCACAAGCTTAAATTCCTAATTTCGAAATTTGACCCATAAAGGCCCGATTTTTTTGAAAATTAAAATTCTTAAACCTTATCGCGCATCTAAATATAGTATGTGACAATACTTTATAGAAATTAAATGGATGCAGTTAAAAATGAAGGGGGAGCTTAGGTCACAAGCTTAAATTCCTTATTTCGGAAATTGACCCCTGTTGGCCCGAATTTTTGAAAATCAAAATTCTAAAACCTTATTGCGCATCTACATACAATATGTGGCAATTCTCTATAGAAATTTAATGCATAAAACGAAAAATGAAAGAAAAAATTTCAGTCACCAGCTTATAATTACCAATTTTTGAATTGGACCGCTAATGGCCCCAATTTTTGGAAATCAAAATTCTAAAACCTTATTGCGCATCTACATGTACATAGTTTGTGACAATACTGTATAGAAACTAAATACATCAAATGAAAAATAAAACAGGAGTTTAGGTCACAAGCTTAAATTCCTAATTTTCAAAATTCGACCCCTGTGGGCCCCAAATTTTGAAAATGAAAATTCTAAAACCTTATTGCGCATCTACATACAGTATGTGACAATACTGTGCAGAAATTAAATGCATGAAGTTAAAAATGAACGAGGATTTTAGGTCACAAGAAAGTTTGACGGACAGACGGACAAACGGACGGGGGCGATAACAATATCCCCGAACTTCTTCGAAGTGCGGGGATAATTATCAATTTTGGGCTAGTATCGAAATAGTATTGTGTGTCTCACATGAAACGGCAACTGATTTCTTTATGAAAAAGTCCTGATATCATTACTATTCTCTATATTTAAAAAAAGCAATTGTGTATGTCTTAAAAGTTAACATGTATCAATTTTTCGGAAACAGAACTTGCGCATATTCTGCAACGTCACATTTGTTTGGTGTGACGTCATATATATGATGCGAAAATCAATGAAATTTACACGAAAATTGGAAAATCCGCTCCCGTAAAATATTTTGGGCATTTTAGCGGTAATTCATTACGACTATTGAAAACAAAAGGTAATACTTTTTACTTTTATTTAAAAGAAACATTGCAGATATTCCCGAAAAACTTGCAGTTTGAAAAAAGACACACAGTAGCAACTGAACTTGAGATATCCCCGGGGACTTGGAGTCCTGCAGCGGTATCGGCTCTGGTAATAATAAATACAGTATAAGTACGTTGCACGGAATTTATATACTAAAATCGATCATTTTAGGGTATCCTGAAATGATTTAAGTATATGCTAAAATCATTTTAGGATACCAACGGCTTTTCATTTACATTATGCACGGCGTTTAAAAATTTCGAAACGAACCTAACAGTTTTTCTGTTTTGCCTTTCTTTATATGCACAACACAAAACATTACCACTCCGTGCATATACAGATTGGTTTGCATCCGGATTAGCGTCACTGATTATTCTTGGCAATCTTCTGTTTGCACGTATTGTTCCGGTAAGGTAGGTTTTTGAATTAAGCAAGCGTTTCCCAAGAGCAAGCGAAGTAAAAAAATTGTCGCAAAACACATGGTATCATTTTCCTAATAAACCAGGCTCTCTTAACAATTTCAAAACTACATGACTTCCTTGTGTATCGCCGTTCGGAACTGGAACATATCTTTTCCCTCTATACGGGATAAGATGAATGATATATCTGGTAGCGGCCTCAATCAACATCCACAGCTTGATTCCAAATTTATGACTTTTAGAAGGTATGTATTGTGTCATTACTGACCTAGCTTTGGTGCCAACAAGCGCTTCATCAATAGAAAGTTCTCGGCTTGGTGAAAAATATCTCTTAAAAAACATATTTGCATGGACTACTAAGGGTTTAAACCACGCTGCTGGGTCATAGAAATTATGATTTCTCTGTGGAGTTGTGTTATTATTTACAACATGAAAGAATCTGCGAATCAGTTGGAATCGATTACGTGAAAACATTTTAGGAAACCAAGGTGTGTTTTTACTTTTGGATTTAGTTTGCCAATAATCCTTGATACTGGGCTTTCGGACCAATCCCATATTAAAAATAACGGCAAGGAATCCTTTCATCTCGGACAATTTTACTTTCCCATGTTTTTCCCAATGGCCGTAAACGAGAAGAGTTGTTAAGAGTATGTGTCCTCCTTTTCCTAGCAATCAGCTGCTTCCCATATCTACAAGTACATGTATAAGAAAAAAATATTGATTGCGACGCATTTCGTAAATTATGAACAAACTGGTGACAAGGTGAAATCAAGGGAAAATCATATCGGTATTCAAAGTCGTAAATCGAAGGACGAATACAACGCAGGGAAAACAACAACACAACACAAAAACATGCAAACCAAAATAAGTACATCAGAGCTAAAAAAAAATATATGAGCGACTCGGACTCCACTAAAAACTGGGATATTCAAACGTTTGGCGATTTTTATTCATCAACCCCGATTATAGATTTGGTGGTTTTTTTTTTTGTATATGGCTGTTTCTTTGATAGACGAAACACAGATTCGGTGCTTAATTCGTTTTCCGGTAACTTAAAGGAACAACTAATTATCCCGACTTTCAACTTCTGTTTTAATTTATATTTTTTAATATATGTTTCGATAAGAGTATTACTGATGAGTGTTAACGAGAGAAATTTTGCGTTCAGTGTATAGGGTTTGATGTTTTTTTTAAAATTTTTACCAGTTGCTGTATTCCATGTACTATAATTGAAAAATTGGTATCTATCAGTACGTAAAAATGTAACACAACTTTAAACAGCCGGAATTTTTATCATACCTATTTGTTTCTTTGACTAATTTCTTCAGCAAGTTGAGAGTGAAGATTAGATAAAAATATACAATTGGCAACGAATTTCGTCTTGGCATATTTTTTTAGGCCAGGCACTTCTCTCAGATCATTGGTATTTCGTTCTGGTTCCTGTTGATAGACTCTGAACCATGGTTGATCTGCAGCGGCAGCCATTTTGTTTCAACGTTTGACTAGTTTCGTCGGTCGAATGACGTCATCCGATGACGATACGTCCGAAAATTTTGATTATGACGTCAGAGATGCTCTAGAAAAGCAGAGGACTCTTACCCTACTAGTCCACCTGGTCCATACTCCCAGTTATTAATGGAGTCCGAGACGCTCATTTATTTTTTAATTCTGTATGTACTTATTTTGGTTTTACGTGTTTTTGTGTCTTATTGTTTTCCCTCTTTTGTATTCGTCCTTCGATTTACGACTTTGATTGTTAGTTGGTTTCACCTCTTCCGAAAGGGAGAGGAGTTTTTATGTCGCAATCAATATTGATAAGAGCAAATACATGTACTTGTTTTGTTTATGAAAATAAGCAGAAGCGACTATTTAATAAACACGAAACAGAAAGGCGACGAAAGTTTACAATTTTATCTTTTGATGAATTAACATTATCAGACCAAAAGGGTCCCTATTTTTTTTTAAAGAAAAGAGTCTCATATAAAAGTTTTGAAAATCATTTATTTTCGCCTCGATACAACAAGTGACTCAGTGAGTAATTAAGTAAGAAAAAAAAATAAATCTTTTTTTTATTTTTATATACAGTGATTTACTCTTAATGCAGTTATTTACAATCAGTCAGCAAGGCATCTTACGAAAATTTATTTTCGACATTTTGTTTTATTAATTTTTGCATCCGATAATTTAATTTCAACACTTTGTTTTATTCATTTACAAGTTTTTTGTTCGTTTAATTCTTTTTCTTTTGCAGCATACTTCTGCATTCATTCTGTGCACCCATTCGGGGCCTTGCATTTCAGCAGCCATTGTAACGTCAAACAATCGTTGTCCAGAACGACTTCGTTGTTGTGTCGTCTATAAACATTCTATAGAAAACCTCTGGCACTCATCCGACAAAAGTCATGGCACTCAAAGGGTTAAAACTGAACTCTATCCTCTGTCGGTCAATATTACAATTTTGAGGTTAAGACATTTATTATATATTTATCATGTAGTCAAACTTTACCAACTCCAATACTTAATAAAATTCGGGGGGGGGGTGCATTTCTCTGAAATTGAGATAATTAATGGAGTCTAACCTTAACGAAGGAAAGAATCGGACACTGAAACGGCTTGAATTTATTAGAGTTAAGTGCTAACCTGTTTTTTTTATACAGCCGATTGTCCGGTGGCGTTCACAATAGCATGACGTTAACAATGGCACAACTTTAGCTGCCATACAGGGGTAAAATAAGGGAATATTTATTCTGAATATGGAAAATTTTCGAGATTTTAAATTTCATGGAATATTTTTCAATACATCTATATAATGCTACATGTATATGACCTCATTCATTTTTTTTTTTCATATTTTTAATGAATTTTACACAATCTTTGATACAAATTTTGCTGCATTTATTATAGATACTTTCCGTAATGGTATAATTATACCCCCTTCCAAAATATTTCCCCAAAAAAAGAAAGAAAAAAAAAAGAACCATATCAATATATAGAATTAAATTAATCATCGGTTAAAATTGCGCGAAATAATCAGGATAGTTGTTAAAATAGAAAAACTAAAGTTAAAATCGGAAAAAGCGCGTTGTGATCGAAAGCAATAACTGGTTGAAGTTGGCCGGAAAAGCTAACCATGGGTAGCGCAACTTCAGCTTCCATTAGGGGGTAAAATAAGGGAATATTTATTCTGAATATTGAAAATTTTGAGATTTTAAATCTCATTGAATATTCTTTAATATATCTATATAAGCAAATTACCTCGTACATATTTTGTTATATTTTTTACTGTATTTGGGTACGAATAAACCGCATTTTAGTTCTGGCCTAATACCTTTATGGTGACATAAATGAATTTAACGAATTTTTTGATACACGTGTTGGTGCACATTTCGTCGACTTTAACACGTCAGTTATGCGCAGTTTTTAATTTATTAGATACTCCCCCCAAAGGACCATGTCAATAGAATTATGGGTCAAAATTGCGTAAAATAATCGAGATAGAAGTTAAAATCGGAAAAATCTTGGACACAAGTTACGATAGAAAGTAATCAAGGGGGAATAATAGTTCCGCGAAAAAAACCACGACCGTGTAAAAATTATCATCGGAATAATCACGGGTAGAGGTTGTAAATATTGAAATAACAATTTGCAGAAGTTACAATACATGCTCATGTAACGAGCATCACTGTAGTCCACGGGCGTTCGTTTTATACCTCCTATTGAAGTTGAATTAATTCTCAAGTGATGGATTTCACTGTAGTCCACAAACGTTCGTTTACAAGTGACGGATTTCACTGTAGTCCACAAGCGTTCGTTTACAAAACTTCCATTGAGCGTGTGACAGATTTCTTAGTTTACCATTAGTGTTCTATATGTATTAAAGGTTTATCTAGCGCCCCGTAATTTTTTGTGTCTATTTTAAACTTTTTTGGCATTTCAGTAAAAGAACCGTTAAAACCAAGACTTCTTGCCTTAGACACTGTAAAAAATACAATTTTGCCTAACAAAAGTCCTTCCTTGCTTCGCACGAGTAAGTTACGGCTCATTTCCAACAAAATTTTAACAATACTATAACAGCAAATTTTCAAGTACTAGTATATCCGTTTAAGGCTAGTACATATAAGGCACCAACCATTTTATTAACGAGTGGCTAGGATTTTTGTACTTCCTTATATTTTTTAGACCTGAAAATATCAAATTATTTTTTTTTTCACACGTACCTTAATTTGTTATCTTCCTACGTTGTGCAAAATGGTAGAGATGTTTTTTTTATGAAGGACGCTGTAAACAATTATAAATCTTTTTGTATTAATTCAAAACCCATTGCTAATGAGTGTGCATGAAATAATTCAATTACATCTATTTTTTAACACCCAAATAGAAAATTGATTCCTTCTTTTAAAAATCCTCTTTACAAATTAGCTAAATCATACCTGTTATGCAGTAGGATGTTAGCATCAGTACTGGACATGAGCACTTTGTGCTACGTTCAAAACGTTTTTGACCAATAATAAATCTGCGAATTTTAAGATTAAAATTTTTATATTTAAGGATTAAAAACGCGGGATATTTTTTTAAATTTTTTGTATTATTTTTATTTCTTTAAATTAGTTTTCATTTGTAGTGTTATTAGTTTTTTTTCTGATAAAAGAGAAACGAATAACAAGAGTTAGTACTGCCGGGGTCGGGTAAAATAGAAATATACATTTGTACCTGTAATGTGTATATCTTCAATTTCTCATCCAGCCTTCCTCATTCACCTCGTTCTTATAGCCACTTGAAAATTTTGACCAAATTTCATAAAATTTTGATTCGAAAATTTTGAGTATTTATTAAAAAAAACAGAAAGAACGTTTCATTAGTAGGGGTTGTGGTAAATAATCCAGGCTATTTAATTAAAGGCGGCCAGAAAGTCAGGATTATTGTAATACTCATATACATCTAATTTGTACTGGAAAATAAACTTACGTGTCCTGGAACTTTGTATAAAGTTAAAAGATATAAGTGATATCCCTGGAAAGAGGGATTATTATCCTTTACACGTACATTAACATGCAACACCGAAAGTATAGTTGTCTTAACGGCGATAAAAAAAACTTCACTTACTGACTCTTGTCAGTTTTGGCAAAGTTTTGTTGTTTTTTTCAATTTCTAGTTATTTAAAATAAGAATTCTACAGTTCATCGTGTACATGCACGTAATTTCATAGATCGGCTACGCAATCGCGCGGAAACTACCAAATGGATATCCGACGAAACATTATAATAAATCAATAGTGTATTTCAAATTTAGTCAATTAGGACAAATCAGCTCATTCAGGATTTAACTGTATAGTAATTAACGTGATTTATATAATCTTTGTTGTATATATATTTTATCCATTTAATTATTTAAGATCGTTAAAATTAATATGCCTCACCCAAAGGACATTAGAATGGGACAGTTATTTCCTTTATTAGTAGATTAATTGGTTGGCCATTGTTGAAATTTCCTGTTATCAATTTTGTTTTTCGTTCAATAAAGTTATATATAGATGAAGTTATATATAGAATATCATATGGTTTTTTTTATATTCTTCATTTTCTTCTTTTGCCGATGTCCAATTTCAACCGAAGACACCAATATCACACCGAGAGCTTGATATTGGGTTGTGATCTGAAAAAATCCATATCATATTCTCTTTATCATATATTTTGACGCCAGTTGTACATTGAGATCACGTGATTATTTTCGGGTGCAAGATATATTTCCCAGCGGGATGATATGGATGTGAAAATATGGCAAGTTCATTTCATGCTGTATCATATTGGCAAAACTACCTTTATCATAGACATATGATAAATACATGTATGTTGCTTTAAGGAAATATATTGGATTGTCATAAGAAGTTCGATAATATATAAATCGATGTATTCAATCGGTCGCTTCTTTGTTTCAAAACGATATTTTCCTGGCCAGTTTCATCATATCATCGGTGTAAGGGATAAAAAAAAGTTTACAAGAATCATTTTAACGGTCTCCAAGTTAGAAAAACACAGTCCTTGTTTCATGACAATTATACATTGTACCAGCTCAGCATCGTTTGTCTGCAAAAGACAGTACATTTAATGTCTGATTAAATAGATGGGTATTGACAATTCACTTGACCACCTCACTTACACGCATACTACAATATCAAGGAAAGATAATCATATTTCTGGTCTTTCTTCCTTCCGTATTGTTGTTAGTGATGAGAATTTTAGCATCCCTTCCATTTACTGGATATCCAAACTTCATAACTGTCCATACAAACAAAGATGCATAACAGGCTCTGCCAAATGCACTACTGAAACCGTTTCAAAACTCCTTACTACTTTACCTACAGCAATTAAATAAACAACAAAATGGATAACAGGAAAGGTCAACAATGACATACATGTACCTATAAATCAAAGGCGGTCTCAACAGCTACCGTGCTAAGGCCTATTCAACTATAGTCCAGTCAATCTGGCATAAATTTGACCCTAACCTTAAAGTAATTGCAACAGAAGATTTTTAAGTTTTAATCTTTAGCATTATACCCCAAATATACACAGAAAAAAGTCTAACAAAATCTAACTTGAGGAAGACTAAAAAATGACGATTTTAAAATTCCTATGGAGATTTGCATTGAAAATGGGAGATAACTCTGCAAAAAGGCAGAAATATCAATAAAAATTGATACAAAATTATAACTTTACCGCTTCTTTTCAGCAGAGTGTATTGATTCTTGATATTTTAGCCGTCTTTAGAGTATAACAAACAACTCTAAAGGTGTTTTCATATCTTTTATCAAGCTACAAACTAGATTTCGTAATTCATTAGTTGACCATTTATTAAATTTTTCAACATGTCAAGGTAAAGAATCTCAAATTTAATATAAATAATTAAGCATACATTCTTCTTTTTGTGGTTTAAAGTTTCTTTAAACAAGGTAGATGCTGAACAAATATAATTTACAGATATAAACAAAACCAAAATTTCACATTATTTTTTCAAAATAGTCACAAAGCCACAAGTTTACAATTTCTTTAATGAAAAATGTGCAAAAAAAAATTAAAATACCCATAACACTTCGGTTTTGTACATTTCATGAGCAGAAGATTATATAATATAGGCAAATACGAACATATAACCCCATCAATGTATCATACTTACATGAATTTTAAGAAAATCAACCAAAACCTGACAAAAAAGACTCATTTTTGCAGAGTTAGCTCCCCTTTCCAATGTTAATTTCCATAGGAAATTAAAAATGCTGATTTTGAGTTTTCCTCAAGTTAGATTTTATGGGACTTTTTTCTGTGTATATTTGAGGCTTAATGCTATAGATTAGAACTAAAATATTTTCTTTTGCAATTAGTTTGAGGTTAAAACTTAGTTTGACTGGACTACTATTGGTGTGCATCAGATGTGAATTCTTAAAAATTCTAAAGACTTACAGGAATATCAATCTTTTAGTGACCTTGCCTATTGTAATGGCATACAAAATTTTGATTTTTCTACACTGTATACTACCCTACAACATGATAAACTAAAAAATCTTTTTCGTCAGCTTATTCACCAATGTTTCTGGACTAAACAAGGTTTACAAAGATATGCCCATTTGATATTAGGTAAGGATCAGGCTTATTTTGTTTAAAAAAAAAAAAACATACCGATTCTAACAAAAAATTAATATCTGCCGATAGATCATAATTTCTCGAGACAAATTAATTTGGATGAGAGTTATTTTTAAAATCACAGACTTATTAAGCCTGCTTAGACTATTAAAAACTTCAGTCATGGCCGGTTGAGAACGGATGAACTCATTAGCTCACCTGTCCTAAAAAGGAAATGTGAGCTTTTGCCATCACTTGGCGTCCGTCGTCCTTCCGTCGCCCGTCGTAAACTTTTTCAAATCTTTTCCTCTGAAACCACTGAACCAATTACAGCAATACTAAGTCTGAATGATCCTTAGGGTATCTAGAATTAAGTTGTGTTTTATTTTCTTGTCGGGCGAGAAACATGGCTGCCATTGCTAAAAATAGAACATAGGGGTAAACTGCAGTTTTTGGCTGATATCTCAAAAACCTAAAGCATTTAGAGCAAAACTGACGTGGGCAAAAATGTTCATCAGGTCAAGATCTACCTGCTGTGAAATTTTCAGACGAATCGGACAACCCTTTGTTCGGTTATAGCCCCTGAATTGTAAATTTTAAGGAAATTTTGCAGTTTTAGGTTGTTATCTTGAATATAATAATAGATAAAGACAAACTGTAAACAACAAAAATGTTCAGCAAAGTAAGATTTACAAATAAGTCAACTGACCAAAATCGTCTATTGACTCCTTATAGGAGTTTTTGCCCTTGAAAGATTATTTATATGCAAATAGAAAATAATGGTCTGACATTGTCACAGATGTTAAGGGCGTTACTTGAAATAAATTAAATGGTAGCAGTACAAGTAAACTGGAATGGCAAGGGTCAAGGTCATTGAAAAATTCCATAGCAACCGATGAAAAAGTCCCTAGCAACAAATGAAAAAGTCCCAAGCAACCATATATATTTGGATTAAGGACCTTTTAATTTACCTGTACAAGTCAAAAAGAAAGGTCAAAGGTCAATGTCATTGAAAAAGTCCCTTGCAATCATATATATTGGGTTCAGGACCCTACAATTTACCTGTTCAAGTCAAAATGGAAGGTCAAGAGTCAATACCATTGAAAAAGTCAATAACAACCGATGAAAAAGTCCCTAGCAACCATATATATTTATGTTAAGGACTTTATAATTTACCTGTACAAGTCAAAAAGAAAGGTCAAGAGTCAATGCCATTGAAAAAGTCCATAGCAACCGATGAAAAAGTCCCTAGCAACCATATCTATTTGGGTTCATGATTCTATATTTTAGCTGTACAAGTCAATATTAAGGAGAAAATTGTGATGGTATACATTAAATAGCAAAAATAATCATTGATGCAAGATCTGCTGGTACACAAAAGATAACAGGTGAGCGATTCAAGCTCTTGGGAGCCTCTTGTTATGCATACTAAAAATACCCATCACTTTTTTTCAAATATTTTTTAAAAGTGATGTCCAAGTCAATATACAGAACAAACATACATTGTTGAGGAAAAACAGGACCCATGATACATAAAGTATACTCTCAAAGCATATGCCCATATTGGCCATTCAATTTTTCCCAAATTAAGTTAAGAAAGGGGGGGGGGTTAGTGAAAAACTATGTGAATTAAGTTTTTTATCCTACATTGAACATTTGATCTCGTCCCTTATTCGATCTGCAAATTGCAAAATCGTTATGATGCATCGAGTAGACAATCTGGCTGTCGATACCCTGATTACAGAACAAGAAAATAGTTTGATAATAAGAAATTTGTACACGTGTTTTTGACTCAGGTCTTCTTAATATATGTCTTACGGAAACTTCCATCCTGTCACAACCTATATAATTTACATTATTTGAATACATATATCATATGAAAGTGAATTGGTCACTATTTTCATCTTTGTTTAATTATTCAAAATAAGAATATTTAAACTGTTCATGTACTCTTACATGTTATTGATTTTAGAATCTTCATGTTTCCAATACATTTTTACGCACATGATGTCACTCCCACTTCTATATGGCCGAACATCGTAAGTGCTTTAGTTCTCGTGTTGTCATGTTCCGGTTCTCATCAGTTTGCTTTGTGTTTTAACTCATTTGATTGTATCTGTGTTGTTTGTATTTGCTATGTTAGTGTTTTCACGAATTCATCGTGACTTTGGAATGCTTTGAATTTGCTTCGCTATTCTTTTCATTATACATTGTAGCACGTATAGTCATATCGATGTTTTTTAATCGATTCGATCTTTGAAGAGAAAAAATATTTACCCATTTGTATTATAATGTAAAAGGCAGATAATCCTTTCTTATGTTTTTTTTAAAAATATGCATACATCTCTGACTTGTACCACATGTAAATGTAAGTAATAAATACTGTTTTGGTTTATAGGATAGTCATTTCATATTTTTGATATATTTTTTAAGTATTTTATTATATATCGAGAATACGAAAATAGTTATCAATTCAATATTCAGAATAATATTTGTTCTTCAATATACAACGTATACAAAGTGATAACTTTTAATGGTTTCTTGGAATTAATTGCTTTAACTTGAGAAATACATTATATGAACTGAGCTTAACAGTTTAAAACTTGCCGGGAAGGTGATGTTATCTAAAACAGCAGAGTTGATTTCCATGAATTTAAGTATTTTATCACTTGGTTTTCCTTATTCGTTTGCTGTAGTATACATCTAGCTTCAATTTCAGATTCTTTTCATTGTGAATAAATGTCCTTGTGCTCTTTATTATCTGTAGTATTGATACTAACGGCTATTTCATCTTTTTTTCGAAACATCTGTTACACAGTGGTAATTGCGTCAAGCTGTGAATAAAAACAGAATACTATTCTACTAAGGAGCAGGGTAGTTCATTATTTCGTTTAAAATGAGAGTCACGTAGAGAAGAACGTGGCATTAAGTGTTAAATGTTCTGAAGAGTGTAACTTAGCAGGTATTCCCTGGTCAATGAACTTTTTTTGGAAGTGCAAATCTGTTTGAAATAGACAGAGGTAAACATTTCATTAGTAAATCATCAGGGATTGGGCTTTAATTTCAAGGAACGCCCTCGTGTATACAAATGCATACATGCATATGAATGAGATAGGGTGTCGGAGTCTCAACATTATCTGATTTAACCACATACAGATATAGCTTCGACAAGTTTTATTGGATTTAGTTTATGTCTTTTTGACCTGTTATTATAACTGAAGGTCTCATGTATGGAATCGCTAAAACGTGTTCTTTCTGGGTTTTTTTTCAAAGCTGCGGATTTATTTGACAACGTGCTATAGATAAAAAAAATATAATGAACCAGTTAGTTAATGCCTATTTCTCAGGAATTGCCATCTGTCCTGGTAACTAAACTTTCCAGATATTTATTGCCAACTTGTGTCGGTTAAAAGGTGACAGTTTTCTTAGAAATTTAGCAGGTATTATTTATTACTCACGCTGTAAATGACAAGCAGTATCATTCGAGTCGACGATAGTGTCCATCTTGATTTTTATGTAAACTTTGACTCAGAATTGAAGTCAATATCAAGATGAAGAACAGCAATACAGGTGCCTTTCTTTTGCTTATTGTATTGTTATGGTATTACATTGGGTAGGGGTCTTATTTCATTTCTCCTCATCTTTTTATTATAACTTGCCTTCATTATGAACAAGTTTTAGTTTATGGTCATGATGATATGTGTAGTCCCCGTTTAGTCAGAATAAACACGTAATAATCATTCGTACATTTCGTCGGATAAATAAAATTTGACAGGCATATAAGACCTTGAAAAAAGAAATATTTTCTGTAAAATATTGTCAGTCAGCAACACTGAATAATATCTAAAACTATGAGTGAAGATTAACATGTATTTCACGTATAAATATGTACATTAAATTAATACGGAAATACAGCTAAAGCTATAACATTACTTATAACTTCTGAGATTGCCCCGTATATTCCTATCAAAATAATCTGCAAAATTTTGTAATGTGTATCGAACCTCTCCAGACTTCACTGGCAATGTGAAGGGTGCCCTTCACGGAGCAGGACATGCTTATCCTTATGGAGCACCTGATGTCACTCCGGTTTTTAATGGGAGTTCAAATTGCTAGTCATTTAGTGTCTGTGCTGTCTTGTTTTAGTTTTGTTTAGTTTATTATGCGTTTTTTATTTTCTTGCCTAAACACATTTGCTAGAAACTTGTAAATAACATTTTATAAAAAATGTTTTAAAAATTTATGACATTTTAAAAAAATTTCCTGTACTTTAAAACATCAGTAAAATGTTCTTAGAATATTTGTATTTCAATGTTTTTTTTGATATCATTAAAACATTTGTCAAAAAAAAATCCAAAAACATTTAATGAATTTCCTGAAAACCTTTATTCTTTCAGAATAGAAAAATATTTTTTAAGATATTATAAAGATGTCCCCATAACTTTCTGAAAATATTTTAATAATATTTTCATACTTTAAAACATCAGTTCAATGTTTTTTTAATATCGACATCAGTTCAATGTTTTTTTAATATCATAAACATTTTTACAAAAAATGTTTTAAAAATATCCTCCAAACATTTTAAAATACCCTTAGTGTGTACAGCTGACCATTTGGACATATCAAATAAAATGTTCTGTAGTGTTCCTGTTAGACTAATGTTTATGTTATTCGGCAAGAATCTGTCTCGTTTCCCAACTTTTCTCTCATTGATGTATTGTAATGTAATTTGATCTGCAACTAAGACAAACAAATCCAAACAGCAACGGTACATTTTACTCTGGAAGATAAATGAAATGAAAAGATATTTTGATTTATCATTTATTTTTTTCTGTTCGTATTGAAATTCAAACAAATTTTACAAAACTGTGTTTAAAGTTTAGTCTCATCAATATTTCATAAAAAGTTCATAATTTCGTACATCCCCCTGCAACTCCCGTCTTGTTCATTTCTTTTAGTTCCTGTCTGCATTTGCAAAAATTGAATGGAAAACATTCAAAAATCAAAATACAAATGCATTACAGGTTTAGGAGAAATTGTTATGACCTATGATCACAAAAAAAACTAGACTGAGGCAATCGGAAACAACAGCTATCCCCGCACTTTCCACATTTTGTATCCCTGTGCACCTATTTCACAATTATACCTTTGAATACAGGCCCAAATTTTGGAAAATTAAAATTCTAAAACCTTATTGCACATCTGCATACAGTGTATGACAATACTGTATAGAAATAAAAAATATAAAATG
Organism: Mytilisepta virgata; assembly: GCA_028015205.1. Lineage (NCBI taxonomy): Eukaryota > Metazoa > Mollusca > Bivalvia > Mytilida > Mytilidae > Mytilisepta > Mytilisepta virgata. The sequence continues at coordinate 79,106,579 of CM051521.1, forward strand.
AAAAATGAAAGAAAACTTTCAATCACCCACTTATAATTCCCAATTTTTTAAATTCGACCCCTAAAAGCCCCAGTTTTGAAAATCACAATTCTAAAACCTTATTGCACATCTATATACAGTGTGTGACCATACCGTTAAGAAATTAAATACATAAAATGAAAAATGAAAGAGGAGTTTAGGTCACAAGCTTAAATTTCCAATTTTTAAAATTTAACACCTGTGGGTCCCGAGTTCTGAAAATCAAAATTCTGAAACCTTATTACACATCTACATATAGTATACTGTATAGAATTCAAATGCATAAAATGAAAAATGAACCAAATGAGGAGTTTAGGTCAGAAGCTTACAATGCCACTTTAAAAAATTTGACCCCTGTGGGCCCCAATTTTTGAAAATCAAAAGTCTAAAACCTTACTGCACACCTAAATACAGTACGTGACAATCCTTTATATAAATTAAATACATAAAATGAAAAATCAAAGAGGAGTTAAGGTCACAACCTTAAATTTACAATTTTCAAAATTCGACCCCTGTGTGTCCCAATTTTTAAAAATCAAAATTCTAAAACCTTATTGCGCATCTAGATACGGTATGCGATAATACTAATTTTAAAAATTCGACCGCTGTGGTCCTCAGTTTTTGAAAATGAAAATTCTAAAACCTTTTTGCGCATCTACATACAGTATTTGACAATATTGTATAGGAATTAAAAGCATAAAATGAAAAATTAATAAGCAGTTTAATATGAATTTCCAGTTTTCAAAATTCGACCCCTGTGGGCCCCTATTTTTGAAAATCAAACTTCTAAAACCTTATTGCGCATCTACATACAGTTTTTGACAATACTGTATAGAAGTTAAATGCATGACGTAAAAAATGAACGAGATGTTATGGAGACAAGATTATCTAACGGACAGACAGATAAAGATTTATACAAAAGTCATGTACATTTCTAGATTGATAAGCAGGCAATACAAAATGAAAATTTATTTTAAAACTGAAAACAATCTAGAGGGCAGTAATTGTTCAAACAACTTCAAAGGTGTCAGATTTTGAGAGAAGTGAGGATTTCAAAGCCTATATTGCTCAACTGGGTGGGGCTATATCTTATAAATTTCATCCTGAATGGTGGCTACTGAATTGTTTTTTTTATGAAGAACATGGTTGATGGCTTGATTGCCTGATTGCCTGATTTTAAATATGAAACAGGCCTCCATATACACCACAACTGTCCAAAACTTCAGATTGGAGGAGACAAAACTGTAATTCACACACAGATGCTAAATGATTTGTTTAGTTTAAATAAAATTTTTGTTAAAATCAACTTACATAAAAACACCTCCCAGAAGTATGCACAACTAATTTATTTTCTTTCAATAGACACTGGGTCTTCTTCAGATTAATTTGTATCATGAAGCATTATCTGAAAATAGGATAAAAGCAATTTTCATTATTTAAAAATCAGGGGATATTTTTACAACATTACATGGTACCAGTATTCATAAAACAGTCAAATGGAAATTATTTTCACACTGATTGTTTAATGATTTATGTTATTTAATGATCAAAAGGCATTCAATTATGTATGAATGAGCTGAAGCATAGGATAAGTTACAGTTAAAGAATCTTTAAGTTCTCTTCACTTCGACAGTCAAGTTTCACCATGTTCACTGTAAATACTTTAAAGTTTTAAAACTTAAACTTAAGCACAGAAATCAGCTGGCAAAAAAGTACTGTCATTATTCTAATATCGTATCATTCAGACCCCAACAAGAAAGTTTTTTTGCCTTATTGCAGTCCCCGAGGGTATTCGCCAACCCAGTCGTCAGACTTGTCTGACATGATTATTCATTGATTTGTTATAGAAATTACCAGTATTTAGCAAAATTCAAAAATAATAGAATTACTAAGGGTCCATACCTTGTATTGTACATGGTAGATCTCCTTAGCTGAAATTTAGCTTCCTATTTCGGTATTTTTGGTTATGAGTACTTCTTGTTTTAAAATAAGTTTGGTTTTTGGTCTTCCAAATGTTTCGGTTTTAATGCTGCTGATGAGAGGTAACTCCTTGAAATGCGTCGTATACAGCATAGTATAAATTTACTATATCTAATATTAGTATCTTTGGATTGTTATTTTAAAAAAATATTTCTGTCAAAATATTTTACCAGAATGTTTATTTCACATATAGAAAACATTAAATAAAAATATTTTTGAAAAATTATATTGATATTTGATAAATATCATGAAAATATTTTAATAACATTTTAAATGAAATGTTCTTAAAACGTGAATCAATAATATTTATCATAAACATTACAGAAATATTTTTCCAAATTGTTTTAGAATGTTTGGGGAAAATGTTTTTACAAAAACTTATTTTCACATTTAAAAATATTTCTGTCAGAATATTTTATAGAAATGTTACCATAACATGAAATATAATGTTTTAAAACATTTTTCAAATATATTTCTTCATGATATTTATTATACATTTCTAAAAAGATGTTTTTTTTTCAGATATTTTTGAAAAATGCTTTTGCAGAATATCTATTTTATGTATAGAAAATGTTATATAATTACCCTTTTCTCTAACATTTTATTGATATTTTTAAAATGTCATGTTAAAAGTAGGAAAATGTTATAAAAATATTTTTAAAACATTGAAATGAGATGCTCTTATAAAGTGATATAGTCATATTTATTTGAAAAGTTTTAAAAATATTTTTGAAATGTTTCCCATCAATATTTTCAAGGAATCATTATAAAGATATCCAAAAACACAAAACATTTAAATGACATCCTTGCGATATTATTTTGATAACATTTTTGAAAACAAACATTTATCTGACCTTTTCAAAATATCGTGAAAGTGCTTTGTGCTACCTGGGTTTACTCATGATCCGTAATATCAGTTTATAAAGTACTAGTTCCGGTGTTCAACAATCATTTCATGTATTTTATTTCTGCTTAGCATGGTCATACACTGTATTTAGATGGGTAATAAGTTTTTAGAATTTTATTTTTAAAAATTAGGCCCACAGTTATCGATAGCAAAACTATCATGAGAAAGGCTGAAGCTGATAAAAAAAACAGTATTTCTTAGTGAAGCTGATTTGAATAACTTATATAAAAAAGTCTACTGCAGCATGAAATACAAGAGAAGTAACGGGATAGCTGTCGTTTCCTCCACCTAGTTCGTTTATGAACTCTTTGACACGAAACTTTTAAAGGACACACCGAGTTCAAAATCCTGTCAGATGTTTAAATCAACTTTTTATACTTAATAGAAATTACAGATGTGAAAGACACTAAAGACTGTTATCTGAATAATAAAACCTCTTAATGATTTTTTATTCCTTCGTCTGACTGGTTTCTAGGTTGGAGACAAATAAAGGAATAGACAATATAGTTTGACTAAGAACAAAGTATCTTATCATGGGAAGCAAGTAATTTATTTCTTTGTTTTTAACGATAGCCGCAAGACTTGTCTAATTTATATTTCAATTTAATCTCAAAATAAACCCCAAGAGTAAGATTGCGTCATTATGAACTATTTCTCATTTAAATCAAATCAAAACTATTATTGATTTAATGAATGTTGCACGTTATGGTGTAACACATGTAATGTGCTAGAGGAAAATCATATAGTGCAAAAAAGAATTTGATCGCAATTTTTTTGTCTCGCCTGCGACGAAAGTCGCAGAGTGGGACATAGGTACATGTATTACTATCCGGCGGTGACGTAAACTATTTGTATAAAGCTTTATATTTCAGAAGATAGAATGCCTGGATGCTCCATACCTTGTTTGTAGATACCTTATGTTATGAACTTCCGTCTTTCATATGTCCATTGTCCTTGACCTCATTTTCATGGTTCAGCAACTGCTTGAAAAAATGTATAGTTTTTTTAGCTCACCTGGCCAAAGGCCATGTGAGCTATTTTTTTGCCATCACTTGGCGTCCGTCGTCGTCGTCGTCCGTCGTCGTCGTCGTTAACAATTATACAAAACTCTTCTCCTCTGAAACTACTTGACTAATTAGAACCAAACTTGGTATGAATGTTCCTTGGGGTACCCTGCATAGATCTGATGTGGGGATTTTTGATTCGTCGAAAAACATGGCTGCTGTTACTAAAAATAGAACATAGGGGTCAAACAACAGTTTTTCGCAAATATCTCAAAAATCATTAGGTTACGGCATATTCTGGCATGTTGAAAGTGTTCAGCATGATGAGAGCTACCTATGTGCTGATTTTCGTGAAAATCTGTCAACTGATGTTAGAGTTATTGCCCTTTTTTGACATTTTTGGCTTTTTTTTTATGTTATTATCTCAAAAATCTTCTTCTCTGAAACTACTATTCAAAATCAAATGAAACTTGGTAAGATTGTTCCTTGGGGTACCCTGCATAGAACTTATATGGGGATTTTTGATTCGTCGAAAAACATGGCCGCTGTTACTAAAAATAGAACATAGGGGTAAATTGCTGTTTTTTGCAAAAACTCAAAAACCGTTACAGATATCGAAAATCTGACAGGGGGTAAAATTGATCAGCATGACAAGATCTACCTACCCTGAAATTTTGAAGGAAATTCAAAAACCCATTTAGGAGTTATTGCCCTTTTTTGACTTTTTTTTATGTTATTATTTCAAAAATCTTCTTCTCTGAAACTACTATTCAAAATCAAATGAAACTTGGTAAGATTGTTCCTTGGGGTACCCTGCATAGAACTTATATGGGGATTTTGGATTCGTCGAAAAACATGGCCGCTGTTACTAAAAATAGAACATAGGGGTAAATTGCTGTTTTTTGCTAATAACTCAAAAACCGTTACAGATATCGAAAATCTGACATGGGGTAAAATTGATCAGCATGACAAGATCTACCTACCCTGAAATTTTGAAGGAAATTCCAAAACCCATTTAGGAGTAATTGCCCTTTTTTGTCAAATCTTCAAAATTTTAACATTTTTCGTCATTTATTTCCAAAACTATTTGATATAGAAGTGAAATGTAAATTTGAAAAATGTTTGCCATGTTGAGATCTACCTACCCTGAAATTTTAAAGGAAATCCCAAAACCCATTTAGGAGTTGTTGCCCTTTTTTTGTCAAATTTTCAAAATTTTTTTATTCAAAAATCTTCTCCTCTGAAACCGCTGGGCCGATTGGTTTGAAACTTAATAGGAATGATCTATGACATGTCCTCTACAAACGATCTTCAATTTATTTTGATCTGACATAAAACATGGCTGTCGTAGCTAAAAATAGAATATAGGGGTGCAATAGTTGTTTTTGGCTTATAACTTAAAAACTGTTACAGATATCAAAAATCTGACATGGGGTAAAATTGATCAGCATGACAAGATCTACCTAACCTGAAATTTTGAAGGAAATCCTAAAACCCATTTAGGAGTTATTGCCCTTTTTTTTGTCAAATTTTCATAATTTAACATTTTTCGTCATTTATCTCCAAAACTATTTGAGATAGAAGTGAAATCTAAATTTGAAAAATGTTTGCCATGTTGAGATCTACATACCCTGAAATTTAAAGGAAATCCCAAAACCCATTTAGGAGTTATTGCCCTTTTTTCGTCAAATTTTCAAAATTTACGTTTTTCGTCATTTATCTCAAAAAGTATTTAAGATAGAAGTGAAATGTAAATTTGAAAAATGTTTGCCATGTTGAGATCTACATACCCTGAAATTTTATAGGAAATCCCAAAACCCATTTAGGAGTTATTGCCCTTTTTTTGTCAAATTTTCAAAATTTTAACTTTTTTGCATTTATCTCCAAAACTATTTGAGATAGAGGTGAAATATAAATTGAAAAATGTTTGCCATGTTGAGATCTACTTATCCTGAAATTTTGAAGGGAATCCCAAATTCTATTTAGGAGTTATTGGTTTGTGTAATTTGAGGTCGGGTTCTGTTACATTTATTTAAGGTTCACCTTATTCCTGGTCAATTTTGTCAACTTCCTGCCAGGACTACCACCATCAGGGAACATATTTTAACATTAAACCTTATGAAAAATAAATCTTCAACAAATTTTCCCTGAACAATTGAACCAATTGCAACAAACTTGGTCAAATAGTTGATTAATTGTCCAATGAAAACCAGACTCCAGGTGAGCGATACAGGCTCTGCTGAGCCTCTTGTTTTATTATGTGAATTTCTCACTTATCATAAGTAATAGGATAACTATATTTGGTATATAGGTTCCTTGCAACGATTAAATGTCCGTCATGACCTCGACCGTATTTCATGGATCAGTGATCAAGGTTGAAGCTACGAGATTAGGTCCGTTTCTCAGATACTATAAGCAGTAGGTCAACTATATGTAATGTATGGAACGATTGTAAGGGGTACATGTCAGCCTTGCAGGTTTCATCTGACCTTGACCTCATTTTCATGGTTCATTGGTCAATGTTAAGTGTTTGTGTTTTGGTCTGTTTTTCAAATACCATAAGCAATAGGTCAACTATATTTGGTGTATGGAATGATTGTAAGGTGTACATATCTGTCTCTCTGGTATCATTTGTCCTTGACCTCATTTTCATAGTTCATTGGTCAATGTTAAGTTTCTATTGTTTGGTCCTCTTCTCAGATACTATAAGTTATAGCTCAGCTATATGTGGTGTATGGAATTATTGTAAGGTAAGGTGTGCATGTCTGTCTGGAGGGTTTCATCTGACCTTGACCTCATTTTCATGGTTCATTGGTCAATGTTACGTTTCTCTTGTTTGGTCCTCTTCTCAGATACTATAAGTTATAGGTCAACTATATGTGGTGTATCGAATGATTGTAAGGTGTGCATGTCCGTCTGACAGGTTTCATCTGACCTTAAACTCATTTTCGTGGTTCATTGTTCAATGTTAAGTTTCTGTTGTTTGGTCTTCTTCTCAGATGCTATAAGTAATACTCAACTATATTTGCTGTGTGGAATGTATTTTATTATTTAACTGCAGATTACTTATATTGAAATAGTCTCATTATTTTATAAAAATCTTTAAATAACATTAATAATGATAATAAATAATAAAAAAAACTTTTAAGGGATCATTACTAAACAATGATTAACAAAAGCATTGGAAGGTGTGAAAATGTTAAAATAAGGTCACTCATGCATGAATGTTTAACATAGAATACAGTTCACTCCAGTCCCTTCATACAGATAAATTTGCTGAGTATGTACAGATTGAAGAACGTTTGAAATTTTGTTTGCACAGCAGACTCACTGATTTTTGTAAACATATAAAAGTATTGATGAGTAAAAATTATTTTAACATAGCAACATAATTAGATAATATGAAAATATGACTTTTTACAATATTTAGATCAAAGATTGAAGATATTTTTTATTTTATTATTTTTTTTTTGGGGGGGGGTTCTTTAAGGTTCATCTCAAGGAATTGACAAATATTATCCAGTTCCTGCAATGGCCTTAAAACTTTTCCTTCGCCTTCCAATGTCTGGTATCAGATAAGCTTTGTTCTGTGTCCATGTGCGTACTCAGGCGAGACATTTCGTGTGTCCAGGTTCAAGTGTTGAAATGGCGAACAAGGTAAAATAATCTAAGGACAGATATCGGAGAGCAAATAGTTTTGGCTAAGTGCTTATCGTTATCTGTCACCAGTTAATCTAAGGACAGATATCGGAGAGCAAATAGTTTTGGCTAAGTGCTTATCGTTATCTGTCACCAGTTTCTGTCTGTCGATACAAAAAGATAACAGACTCTACAGAGATGTTGACTGTGTGTATTAAAATAATAATTTAATGTTATAATATTATGCAAGAAAGCCATTGTTACTGGCATATACATTTTGTCTATAAAAATAAAAACAGCTGGACACAAATCTAGATACATATGGAGTAACACTGGCCTGAATGAACTCATGTCCTTGGAATGTAGTCATTTGCATAAATCATAGACTTATATCATAAAAATAAACGTAAGACTATTAATATTCATCTTTGAGAAAATACATCATATTTGCCTACACTGAAAGACATAAAGGCATTGATTAATCAAAAACTCATTTGGTCAGAGGTAACAAACTTCAAAGCATAACTTCTATAAATGTGATCTGTTTCTACCATTGTATTCTGTTTTGCATATTGAAAAAATGTCCACGGGTTAGACGGAATAATGCACTACTCAGGGGATCACATTAACATAATTGCAAACCATACATTCTACATTGTACGAACACATTAAAAAAAAGAACGAGTACAATTTAATTGGAAAATTCGACAATGTAAAACTGTGAACCATTTATTGCGAACCTGTTTCTGTATTGTTTCGAATCACAATTTAGCAAAGACCCAACGAGACAACATCTGATACAAAAATTTAATAACACTTTTAGATATTTGGATAATATTTTGGCTGTCAATAATGACGACTTCAGTATGTACACCTGTTGAACTTACTTTAAAAATAATAGAAATACTAAGGGTTCATTCCTTGTATTGCACATGGTAGATTTCCTTAGCTGCAATTTGGCTTTCTATTTCGGCATTTGGTTATGAGTACTTCTTGTATAAAATAAGTTTGGTTTTTTGGTCTTCCAAATGTTTCGGTTTTAATGCTGCTGATGAGAGGTAACTCCTTGAAATGCGTCGTATACAGCATAGTATAAATTTACTTTATCTAATATTAGTATTTTTGGATTTTTATTTTTAAATAAAGCTAATACTAACATTGAACAGTGTCCTTTCCTGGATCTTGATATCCATATCTCTAACGGGAAGCTTAAAACTAAAATTTACATAACAGAGATGATTTTTCATTTCCTGTTGTTAATTATCCGTTTTTAGATGGCGACGTTACCTTGTCACCATCGTATGATGTTTATATATCTCAACTTGTTCGATTCGCTCGTGTAAACAACGTATTTGATTTTAACGAAAGAAATCTCTGTATCTCTGAAAAGTTATTGCCCCATTGATTTCGATATCACAAGCTTGTCAAAACTTTTACTAAATTTTATCATCGGTACAAGGACCTCATTCATAAATATAAATCAACGTGCAAACATCTTATATGTTCAGGTATTTCACATCTTTTATGGTAATATTCTTTACAAAGCACAAAAATGTCGTCATTCTCCTGAAAAGGTAACCAAACCTTTAAACAGACTTATCCAGGGATATAGTTACGATACTGTTGTCAAGTCATTAAAGTTGGCATTTTTTGTAATAAATATTGATTCACTCATAGGGTCTTTGCATTGGAAACAAACACATTTATTCTAAAACCTGTATTTGGCATGATACGGGTTATGTTCTTCTCTTATAATTTATAATGACATGATACTAATTCCCTAATGGAGGGACTGTGGGTGATTTTCTATATGATTTCTATATGATATAGACATAATTTGTCGATCAGTTTAATTGAGGGCTGGAGCTGGCACGTAAGTAACTGCTAGTAGTTCTTTGTAAATATATATTGATCATTGTCATTTTGCTTAGTTTCTTCTGTTACCTTTTTTTTAAAATCGGACTCGGACATCTTTTGAACTGAGTTTTACTGTGTGTATCGCTGTGTGTTATCTCACAAAACATGTTTAACCCCGCCGCAGTTTTTCGCCTGTCCCAAGTCAGGAATCTCTAGCCTTTGATAGTCTTTTCAGGTTTTTTAAATTTTGGTTCATTTGTATGTATTGGTAGCCTTGAACTGTTTTCTGCTCTTTGGTCGGGTTGTTGTCTCTTTGGTCAATGTTGGTACATCCCCCGTTTCCATTCTCTATTCTAATCCATTATAACGCTATCTAATCGACAGACATTCAGACGAAAAAATAAAACGAACACAAAACAGAAAATAGAAAGAGAGTCATGGAAGTCCGACTTGGTACAACATGCATTGGTTTTTAATAGATACCCAAACCTCCCCCATATCCATCCAGGTGCATAAAACAATTTGTGAAAGTAAATGCATTATGATGACAAATAAAAAATAACGGTTAGCTTGAAATCGAATTTGCTAAAATTGGACAGTATTTCACGTGGCAGGTTGGGTCAAAATTTGTTCATGTTTATAGAAATACAAATAGCTAAGGCTTTTGTAGCTGACTTTCGGGTAGTGTCGTACTAATTTTAAATGAAAAGTTAAGGAATAACATTTCCGTTAAACTAAGGATTGAATGGTATCTTGTATTGCGATTGAGCATTCATGTTCTTGCTTGACTCGACCTGGTCCGAATATATACAACTAAGTAATATTACATACACAAGATTAATTTATGTCATTGAATTGAATACAATTATATTCACGTATATTTTACCAAAAAATCAGGGTTTTTTTTCTGAATGTAGTTCATTATGACATGACTTACCCTTCCTGAGCACCTGAGTTCACTCTTGGTTTTTATAGGTGTTGTTTATTGTCTTTTAGTTTTCAGTGTTTATTTGTTGTGCTTCTGGTTGTTCATTTGTCTTCCCGGGTTTTGTCTGTCTAATGGATTGCGTTTTTTGAATTGCTCTTTAGGTATATTTATTATCTTTGCAAAGATTAAATGCAATGCCCCGAGGAATTAAGAATTTAAGTTGTTTCATATACCCATCTTTTCCTAATTTTGATAACGATATACATTTTATACACAGTGATACATGAATGTTCTAAGACTGTAAAAACTTCGGTAATGTCTTACATTGTAAACGTCAAACACCTTATTTAATGTTCTTGTTTTAATTAAGTAAAATAAGTAATTGATTAAGTGTGACTGGGCGGACAACGTTGGTACGTTTAATATGTATAACCATGCCAACATTATAATATGTTGATAGCAACGTATATTCATTGCAAATGCATTATATTGCGTCGCTTGTTTGATCATCAAAGTTCATACTGAAATAAAGCCGATGATCAAGTTTCAAATTTTTGCATTTAATTGTTAATTTTTTGGGGGGGGAGGGGGAGGGGGGGATAATTTCGTGATGTGTAGCGCAATTGGGGTATTTTTATGCCTTTTTCACAAACTAAAAGAGTTAACTTAGAGCAATTCTCAGAACTGCTCTGCAAGTTAACATGGACGAGAGGTTATGACTGGTCGTAACTGTATATATACATTGTAACAAAATAATATAGCATTTTGTTGAATTGTAAACATTTTTGCACCAACAATTGACGAATGGCTTTATACTGTGGCATGATTCATATGGTGAATGTGCAATATAAGATCATAATGCCTTCATATGTATTAACAATCAAATAAATAAGGTAATATTACATTTAAATGGTTCAGACAAACATTAATAATCGTAATGTCCATTTCCCGATCTAATCCTTTAACGAACATAATCTTGAGATTTTTCAAAAAGATCCTATTTTATTGTCTGTTATCTTTTGTATAAAAGTTGAGTACGATAGAGAGGTCATGAGATTGCATATATCACACAAATTTACCATAAGTATATTGTCGTCCAGTATTAATGACCAACCCTATGAATAATAATGAATAATTTGTCATAAAATGTTGGTTAGGAAATAATCGAAAGACAAATGCACCAACTAAAGAACGTTTCATTGAAGCTGTTTTCAAAACATTTTGATAATTTATAAGAACTCCTGTCGTATCATACAGTCATCGTTAACTTTAATGCGTTGTTGATAGACATTTTCATCCCGCTACATGTACATTTTGTACACAGAACGTATGTTAGAAATATATAAATTGGTTTTGAATTTATAGATGAAACGTTCTGTTTTGTACAATATGCGATATTGGAGTTGACTTGCTGTAGGAGTGACATAATCTATTGATCATCATACTGTATTTACCAAAGGTTTGGGTAACCCCCACATACCCCAGCACTGCTAAAGTCAGACTGTCCTTACTATTCGCTGTTTCCATGTTTGTGTTTTGTGCTCTTTTGTGTTATTTTTTGTCTGAAAGACCGTCAATTGGGTGATTTTGATTGATTGGTATATCATTGTTTCTATTACTAGTATCCACCTTTATTATTTGTCATGGTGGTATTTATAATGAGTGTTTTAGATGAAAAGGCGTCCATTAAGCTACTCTATATAAAGAGGGCAGAATGTTTTGATGGCGTAACTAAAAGCCATGCCGTATCAGTAATTACATATTTCCTTCTTCGATGTTACTTGACAGTGGTATCAATTTTATATAAAACTTTTTGATGTTTGCAAGTGGTATATTATATATACGCCATACATTTGCCGGTTGATTTGATCATAGTCTTCTGAATTGGTCACAAATGCAATTATACTCCTTTTTACAACGGTAATTTTTTGCATCGTTCTATAGGGAGACCTCTTTCTCTCGTTTCGTTATTTATTGAATAATTATTAAATGGAAAGGGATTTTTGTGGGAGGTATGTTTGTTCTATTTACTATACAACGTGACATTTTCAAGAACGTGGATATTATGGTCTCAAAATTATACGGGTATAAAATGGGGATTTGTTTTCAAAACTGAATAGTATTTTAACTCGGCTTAGTCTTTTTGCAGAAACTGTGTGGTTGTATCACCTTTGATCATTGTGACATATGAATGTGATCTGCAAGATTTTTATTTAATACTTCGATTTTTTGCGTATTCGGCTTTGAACAATGCTGACAAGACACGCATTTTAAAGTGTGCACCCACAGTGCATTCAGGTGGCATCACATAATACAACAGGTATCAACAACGCAACAAAAAGCATCATCTAAACTGATGCCACAAAATGTTTACGACAAAAAAAAAGAAATACAGAAAATACACACTTGAATAGTCTTTTATGGGGTTCTAATAGCATGCCGGATAATGTTGGTTATTTCTATTGCCAAGTCGACGCATCTGAAGATATGTGTTACGATAAAACCAGAGTATTTCATAAATATTACAACAAAAGGGAAATGCAAACATCAAGAAACGTCTTTGGAAATGTATACTTCACACTGTTATTTACGAAATGAATCTACATTAATTTGTTAATAGGACTGGACAATTTGATAGGACCTTGACATTACTTAGGCTACGTTATAGTATGACAAATCCAATAGACTGAATGACATGAAATAAATAGTGCTTTGTAATGGATGAAAAAAATCTTCATTATTTCGTTATGATTAATTTATATCAATAACAAACTACGTATTCTTAAGAAGAGCCAAGCTGGGGTTGATGATCTTAGATATAAATATAGAAAATTTTAACCGATATAAAACCTCGAACGATTATTTTCTTTGATGTTGTAAATTTGCCAAACATTAACTTTATCAGCAAAATTTTGATGTTGACTTCTTGAAAATACAATATTTAATTTTAAAAAGTTGGTCGACAGGATACAATTTCATAATTTTCTGCTGTATTGTACTGTAGCACTTTTCCCAAAAATTTTAAGAGTAAAATTAATCTAAAGTCATACAGATTCTAATTAACTTACGAGTAATTTTAGTAGTGTCCTTAACATATGTAGGTAGATTCTCCACAATGGACATAAATATTTCGTGGAGAAAGCTAGACATATTTTCTCTAGGACAGCTACATGTACATGGTAGGCCCTTTAGATTTTCCTGGGTTCTCTCTTTTATGAATTTTAGATAGCATATAAATCTGGAAGTCTGAGGTTCAGAAGCTATGAGGTTTTTGGCCGATAGTGGTACGATTCCTTCATCAAGTTGAACGTCAAATATTTTTTTTTTATTGTTTACTTTTTATGTACGAGACTCAGTCTTGCTCTGGGTTTCTAAGAGTCTTTTATTTGTTCCTGCTCGTGATCAAGGCCATATTGACCGAAACTTTGGGCAATTTAACATTCAACTTTTGTCGTTTTTCATGATTTTGTATTTTGTATCTTTTTTACATTTCAGTCGTTCTATGTCCCTCTTAGCAGCTCACCTTTTCCATTTATGTTATTCGGTATAGATCTCTACCAACACACGAACTTTGGAACGAATCGTGGTAACATAAAACCATTTTCGTAATTGTGAATAGATGCTCCGAGCTGCTGGAACCTTTTTATGTCTTTTTTAATCTCACTTGGTACAAAGTGTCATGCGAGCTAAGGACATCACTTGGAGTGTCTCTTGATCCTTCGTCCGTCATCATCTGAATTTTCTTTAAATGATTTTACTCCTGAAACGACTGAAACTACATTGTACGTACACCGAGCTAGTGAAAAAAAATTGGAATGGCCCTTGGTTGGTTACTTGAAAAATTGTATCCTTAGTTCTGTACCTCCATCCGTTACTACAATAGAAAATATTTAAAGGTTCCTCTGAGACTACAGTGCATCCTTTCAAAATTAAATCTCGTAACCTAACATCTCTTTAGAACTGTACTAAACTGTCAAGAGAAGTGTTGTAGAAACCATTCTAGAACTGTCACCGCGACACTATGTCCGGACTTTTATACAGTTTTATACAGTTCTCCCCGAGAACCATGTATGAAAATTCTAACCTGTAACCATTTACGACACTTCTACCCCAGAATAATTTATGACAGAGTGTGTTCTGACGTAGAACCGTTTTAGACAGTTCTGCCTCATAACACTCACAGCTCTAATTAAGCCTACTCTCTACTGTATAATAGCTATTCTTGATACGAACATCTTTCGGACATTTTTATTTTAATGTTCCGTATTCAACACGTCGAGATGATTTTGTTTGCATTGTCTCCACAAAAATGTAATTATAAATTATAATTTTGTGTCAAAATTGATATAAATTATATACTCTAGACTTGCTAGAAAGAAGGGAAATCATTTGCATATGCCAAATATGACGCAGATGGTAACATTCTACAGTAGAAATAATTTTAGATGTATCCTACAGATTCCCAACAATTGCAAAATGCTATACATAAGTTGCATTTTAATATGGAAATAAAGAATAAATGGACCTTATAACTAAGTTCTCCCATTGGATTTCACTGTTTCATTGTCTGCATTGCACGGCTAATCTATATCTCATAGTAATCCTTTCCGTGACGTCATTCGGATCTGTTCTGGACACTTCTGATCTAGAACCGTTATGGACATTTCAAACCTAGAACCATTTATGACAGTTCTATTGCAGAACCATTAATAACAGCTCTAGCACAGAACAATTTATGACATTTCTATCTCTGAATCATTTATAACAGGTTAGTAGAGATGTTAAAACTGATTTCAGTTGTAAATTGACCAAGGAAGCTGATCTTAGTTTAGATTTTGGGAAATTAACTTTAAAATCTTGTCAGAAACTACTAAGCCAGTCGGAACCAAACGTGGCAACAATGGTCTCCACATATAGGCGGCTTTTTGAAAATGTATCAGATAAGATCATCAACCAAGATGTCTGCCAAGATCGAACATTTAATTTAGCTTCATAAGGAAAATGAAATCAAAGTAGATGTATGCGATATCGGCTCCTTATCTTTTACCTTTAAGAAGGTCTGTGAAAAACTAGAACTGTGCAACTCTATAATGCCTGCATGAACCATTTTTAAAATCTACTGTTGTTGATACAAAAAATCATGTCCTTCACAATTCCATCAATTGTCTAAACTACGTTCTCCAATTTATTGACTAAGGTTGTGAGTTCGAATCTCACCTGTGGCGGGGTGTGTTTGGCTGCGTTCCTAATTGAAAAGGATTGCAAATTTTTTTACCGAAGGTCGGTGGTTCTCTCCGGGTACTCCGGATTCCTCCACGAATAAAAACGTGCCGCCGCGAAATAGCCAATATGCTGAAAACGGCGTAAAACTAAACAAACAATTTATTGTTAACACACACAAACACACACACATATGCAGACAATGGACAAAAATAGATAAAATTAATTAGTGAAGAAATATACAAAACGGCAGATGGTTTCTACGAAGGAGAAACAAGTTAGTAATTTATTCTCGGAACAAAAGACATTGACTTCAGATGCACAGTTATTGGATCTAACATCAGTTTAATTGCTGTCGCCTTTCACATTTTATGACCATAAAAATAAAAATTTAAGTCAGTTAAATCGCAATTAATGGTTCTGTGCCTGAAAGTGGTAAAAGATTTATTGTTGTTTTTTCCAGAATATATTTGTGTATATTGTTTTTAAGTATGATAACTGTTAGCGAAATGCAGACAAATATGGATAGAACTAACTAAAACGTTCTTAGTATACAGATCAACATGTGCATGCTTTTTCTTATTCTGTGTGACTTTGATTTATGTTTGTTATACTCTAATAATGCTTGTTTATTTCAATCAGTGTTGCTTTCAGGGTTTCTAAATATTTGTCTTGCAGAAATGTCGTGTCGTTGTAGTCTCCCTTTGTCGATATGATCTTGCTGTATAAACCGTATTGTCAATGGTTCTAGGGTCTCAACCAAAAGAGATTTAGGAAATTATATACACATTATTATACTTTTTTGGCGTTAAAGGTTAGAATTCCTTCTTTTGTTTTTTATTTGCTTTTAAATACCCTTTGGCTATGATGATCTGTTTAGCTTCTCAAAAAATGTAATGAATTCAAATCTGGGACAATGATATATAGATTACACCATTGTTTACATCTTTATTTCTAGTTACAGACGTTGAATCAGGTCAGGTTCATGTTCTATGACAAACCATCAGTTCTGTTCTAAGAATGATTGTTGATAAGATTTAATACCTTACTACATTAATTAAATATTGGTCTTTTTTCTGATTTTTGAACATTTTTTTTAAATCCTAAGACATCGTTTTGTTGCATTTAATTTTGATCCGAAATCTTAAATGGTTTTTCTTTTAAAATACATGTACATCCTAATTTTTTAACTAAGAATTCATTTTGATATTGACACTTTAATCATTTTTATTTTTTAACAGTACCTTATCCGGGAAGATTTTCCCATTTAGTGCATTGCAAATTTAAATGTTTTAGAAAAAATATTGCAGATTGGTTACAAGTACAATCGAAGTGTCCTAAGGACGTCGGCCTACAAGGACAATCGAAGTGTCCTAAAGGACGTCGGCCTTATTATATTGTTATATTATGCTTCGTTGTGTGATCAAGTAGAGAATGAATTGTAATAGATAATTAATATTCTCCTTATATTATTCATTTGTTACAAGGAAGTCATCACTTAGTTATAGGACGCTTCATATTTATGATGATAAAGTCTGAAAAAAATGTTGATAAATTAAAGAATATTATCACTAGGTGAAAAATTCAAATGTATACGCAGGTACTATTAGAATTAAAATAGATTACATTGTACATATACTAGCATCTGAATGAAACCTTATTGACTCCGAAGTATAATTGCTATTGACCTTAAAAAATGTTTTTTGGCAGGAAATAAATTGAAGCAAGAGGTAAAAACAGGAATTTCTTAGATATATAAGTTGAAACATTCTTCTTGTTGTGTATTGACAATGAAAAGTCCATAAATATCAGTTAATCTATTTAGTGTTTCCGACGTTTGCAGATAACTCCCAAGGTCGTTGTCATTACTTTCGAAGGAGAATCCGGGACATTTGAATTAATCACATAATGGATTATGCTCTGGATACCTTGAGTCAACTATAGGAGCCGGTATAGTCGACGATAAAGTGAAAAAATCCAAAGAGCCACTCACCAATCATAAACTGGTCTTGCTGTTGCCTTGTAAGAATTTTTTTTTGCGCAGTGTTGAAGACCTTACAACTAATTTGAAGGGTTAGGTTTTTATATACATATCAATCTGTTATCGTCGTATATATATGTGAAAAGGCACAACGTCCTGCCATTTCATTCTCTTTCTAAGTTTACATTACGTTACATGTACAAAATAATGTTCAAAGAACCATAACTGATACCCTTTCAGGAGTTGCTGATCAACGTTGATACTTTGAGCTGTAGTATCAATTTACAGAAAATATTTTGAGGGTTGAAGTTTTCTTGATGTCTGTATTTTCTTTGTTATTGCAACTAATAATTGAATTAAGAATTTTTGACAGTATTTTGGAGTCATTTATAGCACTACATGCACACTGCAGTTCGGGCAGTGCTAATCATTTAGCATAACAAGCTAAAGAGCATTGTTATGAATTTTTGTACCTATTAAATTTTTCAACTATTGGACTTTTGCCTCATTGGTAACAAAATTGTATACTTATCCAACATGAAATCTTAATTCTCTGTTGTCTAAAACAGTAGAAACATTAAGGTTATAAATATAAAGCTGTTCTGAAATAAATGTGACAGGAGTATTGGAATTGTCTTTATTTGATCTTTTTATGAATTTAAGCAAAAAATAAATCACTATTTATTTTATACTCTTAATAAGCTTGGTGTTCTGGTAAATCATAAAAGTAGGTGATTAACTTCAGCTCTCACTGTTAGTTGTTAGACTAATAAGATTACTGTAATGTCATATTTAATTCTTGGTAGGCAAAAGTACAAAAAGTTGTAAATGGTCTTATCTTTGAATGTCGTATAGACAACTTTATAGTCAAAGATACACTGTAGTCTAGCCAATGAATAATTTGTTGTGCAATATTAATGAGTATATTTGTCCTCAATGTTATTTGTCAGAACGTTTAGGTTAGATGATCGGTATTATTATTCTCTAATATAATTCGCTAAGTCTGTTCTATCCTGACAACTCAGGTCAAATAAAATATATGTCCTTGATATTATTCGACTTAGTACAACTTTTTAGCTCACCTGGCCATAAAGGCCATGTGAGCTTTTGCCATCACTTGGCGTCCGTCGTCGTCCGTCGTCGTCGTCGGTCGTTAACTTTTTCAAAAATCTTCTCCTCTGAAATGGCTGGGCAGATTGGATCGAGGCTTCATAGGAATGATATATGACATGTCCTCCACACACGATCCTCATTTTATATTGATCCGATGAAAAACAAGGCCACTGTTGCTAAAAATAGACCATAGGTGTAAATTGCCGTTTTTTGCTAATAACTCAAAAACCGTTACAGATATCAAAAATCTGACATTGGGCAAAATTGATCAGCATGACAAGATCTACCTACCCTGAAATTTTGAAGGAAATTCCAAAACCCATTTAGGAGTTATTGGCCTTTTTTCGTCAAATTTTCAAAATTTTAACATTTTTCGTCATTTATCTCCAAAACTATTTGAGATAGAAGTGAAATGTAAATTTGAAAAATGTTTGCCATGTTGAGATCTACCTACCCTGAAATTTTAAAGGAAATTCCAAAACCCATTTAGGAGTTATTGGCCTTTTTTCGTCAAATTTTCAAAATTTAACATTTTTCGTCATTTATCTCCAAAACTATTTGAGATAGAAGTGAAATGTAAATTTGAAAAATGTTTGCCATGTTGAGATCTACCTACCCTGAAATTTTAAAGGAAATTCCAAAACCCATTTAGGGGTTGTTGTCCTTTTTAGCTCACCTGGCTTATTGCCAGGGTGAGCTTTTGCCATCACTTGACGTCCGTCGTCCGTCCGTCCGTCGTTAGCTTTTCATTTAAACGTCTTCTCCTCAGAAACCATTTGGCCAATTCCAACCAAACTTTGCATGAGTGGTGTATGGAAGGTCCTCAACAAAGTTTCCTCATTTAGTTCTGATTAGTCAAGAAACATGGCCACCAGAGACAATTCTTGTTTCTGATTGGCTGATTTTCAAAAGTCTTCCCTTCTGAATCCGCTGGGCCGATTGGTTTGAAACTTAATAGGAATGATTTATGACATGTCCCCTACAAACGATCATCATTTTATATTGATCCGATGAAAAACATGGCCACTGTTGCTAAAAATAGAACATAGGGGTAAATTGCTGTTTTTTTGCTAATAACTCAAAAACCGTTACAGATATCAAAAATCTGACATGGGTAAAATTGATCAGCATGACAAGATCTACCTACCCTGAAATTTTGAGGGAAATTCCAAAACCCATTTAGGAGTTATTGGCCTTTTTTCGTCAAATTTTCAAAATTTTAACATTTTTCGTCATTTATCTCCAAAACTATTTGAGATAGAAGTGAAATGTAAATTTGAAAAATGTTTGCCATGTTGAGATCTACCTACCCTGAAATTGTAAAGTAAATCCCAAAACCCGTTTAGGAGTTGTTGCCCTTTTTTTGTGAAATTTTCAAAAATTTTTCATTCAAAAATCTTCTCCTCTGAAACCGCTGGGCCGATTGGTTTGAAACTTAATAGGAATGATCTATGACATGTCCTCTACAAACGATCCTCAATTTATTTTGATCTGACATAAAACATGGCTGTCGTAGCTAAAAATAGAATATAGGGGTGCATGTGTTGTTTTTGGCTGATAACTTAAAAACCGTTACAGATATCAAAAATCTGACATGGCGATAAAATTGATCAGCATGACAAGATCTACCTAACCTGAAATTTTGAAGGAAATCCCAAAACCCATTTAGGAGTTATTGGCCTTTTTTCGTCAAATTTTCAAAATATAACATTTTTCGTCATTTATCTCCAAAACTATTGAGATAGAAGTGAAATGTAAATTCGAAAAATGTTTGCCATGTTTAGATCTACATACTCTGAACTTTTAAAGGAAATCCCAAAACCTATTTAGGAGTTATTGCCCTTTTTGGGTCACATTTTCAAAATTTTAACATTTTTGCATTTATCTCCAAAACTATTTGAGATAGAAGTGAAATGTAAATTGACAAATGTTTGCCATGTTGAGATCTACCTACCCTGAAATTTTGAAGGAAATCCCAAATTCTATTAAGGAGTTATTGGTTTGTGTAATTTGAGGTCAGGTTCTGTTCCATTTATTTAAGGTTCACCCTTATTCCTGGTCAATTTTATCAACTTCCTGCCAGAACTACCACCATCAGGGAACATATTTTAACATTAAACCTTATGAAAAATAAATCTTCAACAAATTTTTTCTGAACAATTGAACCAATTGCAACAAACTTGGTCAAATAGTTGATTAATTGTCCAATGAAAACCAGACTCCAGGTGAGCCTCTTGTTTTGTCAAATTTTCAAAATTTTTTCATTCAAAAATCTTCTCCTCTGAAACCGCTGGGCCGATTGGTTTGAAACTTAATAGGAATGATCTATGACATGTCCTCTACAAACGATCCTAAATTTATTTTGATCTGACATAAAACATGGCTGTCGTAGCTAAAAATAGAATATAGGGGTGCATGTGTTGTTTTTGGCTGATAACTTAAAAACCGTTACAGATATCAAAAATCTGACATGGGGATAAAATTGATCAGCATGACAAGATCTACCTACCCTGAAATTTTGAAGGAAATCCCAAAACCCATTTAGGAGTTATTGGCCTTTTTTCGTCAAATTTTCAAAATTTAACATTTTTCGTCATTTATCTCCAAAACTATTTGAGATAGAAGTGAAATGTAAATTTGAAAAATGTTTGCCATGTTGAGATCTACCTACCCTGAAATTTTAAAGGAAATTCCAAAACCCATTTAGGAGTTGTTGTCCTTTTTAGCTCACCTGGACCAAAGGTCCATGTGAGCTTTTACCATCACTTGGCGTCCGTCGTCGTCGTCGTCTGTCGTCGTCGTCGTCTGTTAACAATTTTTCAAACGTTAACTTGTCCGACACCATAAGTCCAATTGCAACCAAACTTGGTACATTTGTTTAGTGGCATTATGTGTACAAAACTATCGTTCGGATTTTTGATTCGTAAAAAAACATGGCCGCCATGGCTAAAAATAGAACATAGGGGTAAATTGCAGTTTTTTGCAAATAACTCAAAAACCATAACAGATATCAAAATTCTGGCATAGGGTAAAAGTGTTCAGCACCTCAAGATCTACCTGCCCTGAAATTTTGAAGAAGATCCAACAACCCATGTAGGAGTTATTGCCCTTTTTCTGCATTTTTTCCAAATTTTGCACTTATTAAGCTCAATATCTTGGATACTATAAAGGAAATTTGAAAAATTTAAATTTCATATTGTTAGGCACACAAAGATCTACAAAATTTGTAACAGGATCGAAGTTGTAGGTTCATTCCTTTTAGGAGTTATTCCCCTTAGATCATCAAAATTGACCATTTTTGCAGTCTTTATTCATTGTAATAAAATCGTTAACTCCTCTTACACCATAAGTTTAATTGCAACCAAACTTAGTGTAGTTGTTCCTTGGCATGAGTGCTACTAAACTATCGTTTGGATTTTTGATTTGTTAAAAAACATGGCTGCCATGGCTAAAAATAGAACATAGGGGTAAATTGCAGTTTTTTGCAAATAACTCAAAAATGGTGACAGATATCAAAATTCTGATGGGAAGCTAAAGTGTTCAACACCTCAAGATCTACCTGCTTTGAAATTTTGAAGAAGATGTAACCACCCATGTAGGAGTTATTGCCCTTTTTCTTGATTTTTTTTGGAAATTTGTACTTATTAAGTTGTTGTCAATAGAGAAAAGCTGTTGTTTGCTTAAACAATCAGCTCATTGAGCTCTACAAAAGTCTGAATTGGGTCGAAGTTGTCAGATGATCTATTATAGGGGTAATAGCTCATGAAAGACTCCCTTAAAGCTTAAGGACCAGGTGAGCGATTCAGGCTCCTGGGAGCCTCTTGTTAGCTCACCTGGCTTATTGCCAGGGTGAGCTTTTGCCATCACTTGACGTCCGTCGTCCGTCCGTCCGTCGTTAGCTTTTCATTTAAACGTCTTCTCCTCAGAAACCATTTGGCCAATTCCAACCAAACTTTGCATGAGTGGTGTATGGAAGGTCCTCAACAAAGTTTCCTCATTTAGTTCTGATTAGTCAAGAAACATGGCCACCAGAGACAATTCTTGTTTCTGATTGGCTGATTTTCAAAAGTCTTCCCTTCTGAATCCGCTGGGCCGATTGGTTTGAAACTTAATAGGAATGATTTATGACATGTCCCCTACAAACGATCATCATTTTATATTGATCCGATGAAAAACATGGCCACTGTTGCTAAAAATAGAACATAGGGGTAAATTGCTGTTTTTTTGCTAATAACTCAAAAACCGTTACAGATATCAAAAATCTGACATGGGTAAAATTGATCAGCATGACAAGATCTACCTACCCTGAAATTTTGAGGGAAATTCCAAAACCCATTTAGGAGTTATTGGCCTTTTTTCGTCAAATTTTCAAAATTTTAACATTTTTCGTCATTTATCTCCAAAACTATTTGAGATAGAAGTGAAATGTAAATTTGAAAAATGTTTGCCATGTTGAGATCTACCTACCCTGAAATTGTAAAGTAAATCCCAAAACCCGTTTAGGAGTTGTTGCCCTTTTTTTGTGAAATTTTCAAAAATTTTTCATTCAAAAATCTTCTCTGAAACCGCTGGGCCGATTGGTTTGAAACTTAATAGGAATGATCTATGACATGTCCTCTACAAACGATCCTCAATTTATTTTGATCTGACATAAAACATGGCTGTCGTAGCTAAAAATAGAATATAGGGGTGCATGTGTTGTTTTTGGCTGATAACTTAAAAACCGTTACAGATATCAAAAATCTGACATGGCGATAAAATTGATCAGCATGACAAGATCTACCTAACCTGAAATTTTGAAGGAAATCCCAAAACCCATTTAGGAGTTATTGGCCTTTTTTCGTCAAATTTTCAAAATATAACATTTTTCGTCATTTATCTCCAAAACTATTGAGATAGAAGTGAAATGTAAATTCGAAAAATGTTTGCCATGTTTAGATCTACATACTCTGAACTTTTAAAGGAAATCCCAAAACCTATTTAGGTGTTATTGCCCTTTTTGGGTCACATTTTCAAAATTTTAACATTTTTGCATTTATCTCCAAAACTATTTGAGATAGAAGTGAAATGTAAATTGACAAATGTTTGCCATGTTGAGATCTACCTACCCTGAAATTTTGAAGGAAATCCCAAATTCTATTAAGGAGTTATTGGTTTGTGTAATTTGAGGTCAGGTTCTGTTCCATTTATTTAAGGTTCACCCTTATTCCTGGTCAATTTTATCAACTTCCTGCCAGAACTACCACCATCAGGGAACATATTTTAACATTAAACCTTATGAAAAATAAATCTTCAACAAATTTTTTCTGAACAATTGAACCAATTGCAACAAACTTGGTCAAATAGTTGATTAATTGTCCAATGAAAACCAGACTCCAGGTGAGCCTCTTGTTTTGTCAAATTTTCAAAATTTTTTCATTCAAAAATCTTCTCCTCTGAAACCGCTGGGCCGATTGGTTTGAAACTTAATAGGAATGATCTATGACATGTCCTCTACAAACGATCCTAAATTAATTTTGATCTGACATAAAACATGGCTGTCGTAGCTAAAAATAGAATATAGGGGTGCATGTGTTGTTTTTGGCTGATAACTTAAAAACCGTTACAGATATCAAAAATCTGACATGGGGATAAAATTGATCAGCATGACAAGATCTACCTACCCTGAAATTTTGAAGGAAATCCCAAAACCCATTTAGGAGTTATTGGCCTTTTTTCGTCAAATTTTCAAAATTTAACATTTTTCGTCATTTATCTCCAAAACTATTTAAGATAGAAGTGAAATGTAGGTTTGAAAAATGTTTGCCATGTTGGGATCTACGAACCCTGAAATTGTAAGGGAAATCCCAAAACCCATTTAGGAGTTATAGCCCTTTTTTGTCAAATTTTCAAAATTTTAACATTTTTGCACTGTCATCCGTTGCCCGACAAAAGGACCAAAAATAATACCAACATATAAACATCCACATGGAATTCATAAAAAAACTCAGAAGCCACTGAACCAAAGTTGCAATAGTCTTTAGGTGATCCCTTGAAGAATACTGTCCAGTATGTCAGCACTCCAACCAGGACTACCACCATCAGAGAACATATTTTAACATTAAACCTTATGAAAAATAAATCTTCAACAAATTGTCCCTGAACAATTGAACCAATTGCAACAAACTTTGTCAAACAGTTGATTAATTGTCCAATGAAAACCAGACTCCAGGTGAGCGATACACGCTCTGGTGAGCCTCTTGTTTTACTTACCATCTGTATGAAAGAGAATGTATATATAAATCAATTCCTGTTTTTACAAAGATTTGTTTTTAAGTATTACAACCTCTTTCAGCTTGTTGTGTTGTGTTCCAGTACTTTTTGGGTAAACCACACGTTCGTCTTTTGCCTTATTGCAAAAACAACTTTTATCCAGTTGAATCCAAACTTTATATTTCTAGAACTTAATGCTCTTTAAATAATACTTTTATCATGTTGAAAAAATATTGGAAAAATAAATATGTATAATTGCATATTTATCCTAATAAAAAATGTGATCTATAAGCCGATGTTGCACTACCTAGAAATTTTGAAAACCGAATAAAAATTATACAAATTCAATCAACTTTATATGGGGAACAGGAGGGCAGGTGGATATACATTGTACATAAAAATCTACTGTTCAATGTACATTTGTACTTTTACAGTCACCCATTGCAACATAAGCCGTCAGTGACTGTCATTAGATATACAGTAGACATTTTTATTGAGTAATATATGTGTTATAAAACCTAAAGAGATTATAAGTAATTATCTGTATTCTTTGAGGACTGAAAGGACACCACTTAATTTAGAATTTCGTAGTTTTGCTTTCCCCTATGAATAAATGCGCTGATGAAGTAATTGTTTCTATCGATATGAAAGTTAAAATTGATAATTCATTTATATAACAATATGCCATTTAGGTCATAGATCGCTAAAATTTTACCTAAGAATTTATAAATTCAGATGATATGTGCAAGTAATAACAGGGAGTACATTAAATGTAATTTAACCATAGACAAAAAATACAACTTTGGCTTGAACTTTTCATTTTTACCAAGTCGAAACGTTATCAATGTAGAATTTCGAGAAAGAAAACTAACAATGTTGCTATATGAAAATAACGGGATCATGGTCGTGAAAGTTACAAATATCATGAACCTCATATTTGTAAATTAAAGGTCAATGATTGTTTACTTAAACGATGAATTAATGTATAACAATGTTGGTTGCAATAATGAACGAAAACGAAAACGATAATAATTGATTAAGGATCTTTTGACAGATTGCTTTCTAGTACATGTCAAAATACGTTCACTGTCAAGAAGAACATTCCTTTTGTGCTAAGCTGCATTCATTTCTGCTAATGACCAGTTCTTATTAAAAAAATCTCTTGCACTCAGAATTATTTTCTATAAATGTAAAAGATTTATTTTTTAGAAGTTCTTTTGAAATTAAAGAAACATTTTTTAATTGTAGGTATTGGATAACTGAAAGTATTGATTGATTGATTGTTTTCCTTATGTCGAGAACATGTAAATTATCATTACAAAATTAAGTACATGGTGGTGGCAGACATTGAGCCGATCGGGTATAATACTGACACATGAAAGCGAGATTAAGTAAGATCAGTAATTATAACCCCGCAAACAAATTTTTGGGGGATATATAGGAATCACCCTGTCCGTCCGTCTGTCTGTCTTATAATATGTCTTGTAAGTGCAACTCCTAAGCCGTTCAATGGATTTTTGATGAAACTTTATATGAATGTTGGGCATCATATGTAGATGTTGATGAAGCAAGATGATTATCGCTGGATGCTTACGAAGGAAGATAATCCAACTTAAAGGTTTTACATGTTTAAAGCTTGTACTATTGCAAGCGGGGCGTATCACTCAGTGAGGAAACTCACAGTTTTAGTTTATTCTATTGTGCGACAGTTCACCTACGGAGCCCTCTGAGGAAATACTATAAGTTTATGCTTTGGTGCAGAAAGCATGATTCTTCACCAACAAAGGTGTCGGATCATGAGCACGACCATACCTTGCTCAGTTTTTGTGCATCCTGCGCAGTCAGCAAAACCGATCCATCCGTAGTTTTATTGACGAACGTGAGAAGTAAAGATGACCAACAACATAAGGCAATACGATACATGACAGTAAGGTCACTCTGCTGTTTTTTTGTCCCTTAAATTTTATCATATGGTAAATAATTAAGTGTACTTTTTTCATGTACGCAAAGAAAACCATACCTTAATGACTTAGTTTTTAAGATATATTACACAGATTTTGACATATTTTGAGAGTAAAACCCATAATTTTTCGTTTGTCAAGACTTTCACAAGAAACTGTTTAACCTTTTAACAGAAAAATATAAATTCGCCGGATTTTTTTTTTAATATTCCCAAATACATAGACATTATTCTCGGATACGTGGAAATCATTGGTGGCGAATATCGATAAAATTATTAGAAAATTTGAGTAAGGGATACGGATGATCATTTGGTAACTTTAGATGCATGTAATAAAATCATCTACTGATTTTTCTTTAAATTTTAGTACAATTATCTTAATGTAATGGATTTATGTTTGCAAAAGAAAACAGTTGGGGTACATGTGCCCGATTACAGAAATATTTGGGAATAACCTCAAATTTTAGGATGTTATATTGGTTTCTCTTGAAAGATACATGACGTCATAACGTGTATATCTTGGAGACGTTATTATCTCCACCTGTTATTGTATTCCCTTAAAAATTGGCCACCTTGGTTGATTTAAAAAAATAAAAAAATATTCGCACTTATACATGTAGTTTGATTATTTTTCTTAGCTTTGTTAGCAAATTTCTGCTATTTTTAAGATTTGGATGAAGATACATGTTTACGCTGAACGATATGTAGCTACATTTTGGGACTTTTGAAATATTTGTTCGTTGTAATTTCCGCTCGGATACAATTACGATATTGAAGCTTTTTATTGGTCAGATTCGCCTAGTGTCTTTAATATTTTGCCGATTATCAGTCATGTAATTTAACAGTAAACCTTCTTCTGACAGTGTTGTCGGAGAAATTGTTCTGCACTAAGGTCAATTGCAATACGCATTTCTGGATTTACCAGACTCCTGCGACCAAGACTATGCATACATGTAGCTAAACTGGGTTACATTAACATGGGAGTAAAATCTATACATGTATAACGTCAAAGTGGGAACTGAGACAGCTGAAATCTACTTTGTACAAACTTACAAACTTTGTTTTACTTGACATTTTACGCACATGTTTCTTAAAATCGAAGCAAACGTGAAAATAAAAGTCTAATATTGTCTGACAATAGTACATGTAACCACATAAAAAATGTATAACTAGACGATTTTTATTGGTCTGTAATAAAGGATTTTCTATAATATTAGTTTCATGGCGTCCATTTAATACACTTGATTCACTGTTTATGACAGATATCTTTTCATTGGTAACAGGGGTTTCTACGATAATGTATCACGAACCAAATTCTACTGGGGATGATGGAAAATCTTTTTATTTTTTTATATCTGGTTTTGCGAACCCCAAATGAATTAACTTCATTTCAGTACGTACATATAGTTTTGTATCAATAAATAGATATGTACGAACATTTATTTCGTGATAAGTAACAGCTGTTTATGATCATGATGATAGTTATGCAGTCGTTCTGTTAAAGTGCAGTCGAAGTTTTTGAGATTTGAAATGTAAAGTCTGAGTCGAACATTTGGTTCTTTCGGGTGTATCCTCTCGGTTCCTTGATACATGTAACTCGAAAAATAAGTAACCTTAGTTCGCGTATATTTTGAACTAAAATGTAGGAAAAACTGGATGATGTCTATTGAGATATTGTCTACTTAATAGAAATACTAAGGGTTCATTCCTTGTATTGCACATGGTAGATCTCCTTAGCTGAAATTTGGCTTCCTATTTCGGTATTTTTGGTTGGGTACTTCTTGTTTAATATAATTTTGGTTTTTGGTCTTCCAAATGTTTCGGTTTTAATGCTGCTGATGAGAGGTAACTCCTTGAAATGCGTCGTATACAGCATAGTATAAATTTACTATATCTAATATTAGTGTCTTTGGATTGTTATCTTTTCCCATTCATGAGTAACTACAGAACCGTAAGAGCTATGGTCAGCATCAAATCCTAGAGTGTATACATGTACTTGATAGATTTATAAGAGCATACCCACAGTATTTATTTTACTAAGATTTTTACGGAGGTGTGTTCTCAAATAAAACGCTATTCCTGTTGGATTTAAGATGGTAGGAAATGCATGTATATACCTGTTTCCCCCATAATCTGGAGCCTTTGTCTCAAGTAACGTACATTTGGGTTCATTATGTTCCCTCAATCGATTGAAACCAATCTTGGCACAAAACTATATCACTTCTGAGGTTGTGATTCGTTATACTAAAAAATCCAAGATGGCCGCCAATCGCAAAATGTCCGCCTGCAAAGTTTTAAAAAATTCTTAAAAAATAGAAAACAATTCTTGGCAGCTCCAATTTTAGCGCAGAATTGTTCAGCATTATCAAAAATGGTATAGACGACCATTTTAAAAAATCGAAGATGGTCGCCATTTTCAAAATGACCGCCGAATAAGTTGAAAAAATCGGGGGGGGGGATCATACATTCCCTCTTGCGTAAAAATTTATATTTGGGGAAAGAGATGCAATGAGTGGACGGGGAACATCTGCTATCCTGTACATAACAATTAGTATACTATCTGTGTTTCATGTGGATTTGATTTTAATACAGGTTTTGTTTTTAACATTTTTGCTTGAAAAAAGTTTGGCGTGATGTATCCATAGAAAAAACATGTCTAATCTCGTGATGCCCGTTATTCAACCTGATTTAGATTTGGAGATGTTTTCGATATTTCTTGTTCTGTTTTGATTTACTGGGCTAAACAATTGACAAAGTAGCTACAGTTTCATATTATTTGATTGGCTAAATCATTATTCATTATTTCATCACGTTAGGCTAATTGTTTTTGTTGTCTTATACTGTCCTTTATTTTCTTTTTTTTTCACTAAATACACATCCTGAAAGTATGCTAAAATATCCAGTGATGCCAATTGCGATGCATTGTCACTTGCATATTTCATCAAATCATGTCTTGTCAGCAGTGTTCAAGGCCGAAACACGAGACAATAATCGAAACAATAACACAAAAAGAGGAGAATGACTTTCTAATCAATTTATCACATCCAATCGACAGACATTCAGAGGAAAACAGCATGAAAAGGCACAAAACATCAACATAGAATCAATGGGGCGTCGGGAAACTGCTAATTTTGTTGCAAAGACTGAGAAAAAAGCTTGATCAGCGGATATAATTTATACTCATTTAGGACAGCTGCAGCAGAATCTCTACATATTTAATGTTTATGTGTCATTCACCGAAATGGTATTGGCTTTCTGCGAAGTGTACTTTTTTAAAAGAGCTTTGATTACGTCCTCAACACAGTGGCTTTAGAAGGTTGCTTTCGTTATTTAAAATTTTAAGTTTTCTAATATTATTTGGTTTTATTTATTGTATTTTTTATTATTATTTATTTACTTAGTATTCGGATGTCCTTTGATGTTTTTGATATAGATTATTAAGCATTAATAATTAAAATCATGAAATAAAGTAATACAGAAGAAAGTCTAACTGAAAAAAAACTAAAATTACTGGGAAGAAACGACAGCATACATTTACAGTCAGTGCAGAAAAAGAGGCAATATTAGATATTGAAACAGAAAAAGAGGCAATATTAGATATTGAAACAGAAAAAGAGGCAATATTAGATATTGAAACAGTGTGGATCTTAAAATCCTCAAATCGGCAACTATATGATGATTGTGTAAAAATTCACTAACATCTTCATTGTCATAACGGTTTTTAGATCAAATATTTTAAAATAGTTTTGATACTTTTGTATTTAACACCTTGCAAACCGATTGTCTTGTCATAAAACCGTTATCAATAAAAAGGACTTTTTGAATGTGTCTGACTCAGTACTGTGTCTTCTTTATATTACTTCATTTTGTCTAGGTAAATTCAGAGTTTTTGTACTCTTACCATGTAAGATGTACTTTAACTTTTCATACAAATTTACCTTTTAGATGGAATTTGTGTAAAGTATCAAGTATAAATCTAAGTAATGTTTTATCAGAATCTTCCCTGCAAAAATATATTGTGAATGATAAACAAAGATGAATGGATGAATTATTGTTTAACGTCCACTGGCAACCATGTGCATATGAACATGTTGATATGATTATGAGTATGATCCCTGCTTTGTACTAGACTGACACGCTGAGCCGGATTTTTAACATGCTAGCTCATGAGGTAACTGTCCGCAGGAAGAAATGTCACCCAACTCGGACACATTATACTGACTCCGAGCCAAATAGTTGATCTTTGCTCTTACTCCTAGATGCCGCTTGCTTGGCGGAGAAGCAGTAAATACCAATTTTTGTCGAGCCTGCGACTTTAGTCGCAGAAAGCTCGACATAGGGATGGTGATCCGTCGGCGGCGGCGTTAACTAACTTCTTAAAAGCTTTATATTTATAGATGCCTTATGTTACGAAGTTTCCGTCTGTTACATGTTCACCTCATTTTCATGGTTCAGTGATTACTTGAAAAAAAGTTAAGATTTTTTGTAATGTTAATTTCTCTCTTATTATGAGTAATAGGATAACTATATTTGGTATGTGCGTACCTTACAAGATCCTCATCCCCGTCAGACAGTTTTCAGTTGACCTCGACCCTATTTCAAGGATCAGTGAACCAGGTTAAGTTTTGGTGGTCAAGTCCATATCTCAGATACTATAAGCAATAAGTCTAGTATATTTGGTGTATGGGAGGATTCTAAGGTGTACATGTCCAACTTGCAGGTGTCATCTGACCTTGACCTCATTTTCATGGTTCAGTTGTTATAGTTAAGTTTTTGTGTTTTGGCATGTTTTTCGAATACTGTATGAAATAGGTCTACTACATTTGGTGTATGGGAGGATTCTAAGGTTTACATGTCCAACTGGCAGGTGTCATCTGACCTTGACCTCATTTTCGTGGTTCACTTGTTATAGTTAAGTTTTTGTGTTTTGGCCTGTTTTTCGAATACTGTATACAATAGGTCTACTATATTTGGTGTATGGAAGGATTGTAAGGTGTACATGTCCAACTGGCAGATGTCATCTGACCTTTACCTCATTTTCATGGTTCAGTGTTTATAGTTCAGTTTTTGTGTTTTGTCCTGTTTTTCGAATACTGTATGCAATAGGTCTACTATATTTGGTATATGGAAGGATTGTAAGGTGTACATGTCCAACTGGCAGGTGTCATCTTACCTTGACCTCATTTTCAGGTTCAGTGGTTATAGTTAAGTTTTTGTGTTTTGCTCTGTTTTTCGAATACTGTATGCAATATATCTGATAGCATTTACTTTCATTAGAAATACACGACAGGCGAGACATTTTTGTGTGTCAACTCTTGTAATGACTTCGGTTTGAAAGCCCGGGATCGCACCTTGGACCTTTCGCACTCGGGAGAGCACGCTACCATGAGACCACCGAGGCAGTAAAAACTAAAGACAAGCACGGGACAAACAGATCCATGCATACATTTTTCTTGTTAATGTTAAAGAATTGCAATGACATGAAGTGCGAGGCATTTATCTAGCAGGTGGAAATATAATTATACTGTCTCTCAACCTATTTAAGGTTTAAATGTTACAAATCTGACGTCATTTCAAGGAGTTCCAGATAACACTCAGTGCAAGTAATATGTCTAATTCAATGTGAACCCACAGACTTTAAAAGTTATTTTGAAATTTAACCGAAATTATTAATTTTTGAAATTCTAAATCAAGCTTTTTGGAGACACAGCGTCCACAGATATATATATATATATATATATATATATATATATTGTTCTTACTTATAAATTTAAGACCAATAAAGCATTTTTTAGCTTACCTGACTAAAAGCCAGTTTGGGCTATTACCATAACTTTACGCCCGTCCTCCATTCACTCTTCACATTTTGATCTTCTTGAGAACCACGGAACGAATTCTGACCACACTCGGCAGCGATGTTCCTTGTTAGGTCTTTTCCAGGCATTGTTTCTTTGGTGCCGATTGGTGTAGAAACGTACCCGCCAGAGTCTATTCTAATTACTGATTTGTTGAATTTTGAAAAGCGTGTTCTCAAGAAGGATACATCCAATTTCAAATGAACCCAAAAGTTAAAAAAAAAACATGTTTCTATAAAGATCCTGAACAATTGTTGTTACTTTTGTGTCGAAACGGAAATCAAAGATGGCTGCCACAGCCGAATTTAGTTTAACATACAATGGGTACCTATGGGAAAATTAATCAAAATATCTTCTTGTCTAAAACCACTTGGTCAATTGGAACTAAACTTGGCAGCAGTTGTCTTTAGATGGCCTTCTTTCAGAAATGTGTCCGATACCGAGATTCTTTCGATATGGCCTCCGCAGTCAACTTAGTTGAACATAGGACCCGATGGGAAAATTAATTTAAAAATCTAAAACATACTTGGCGGCGGTTTTCCTCAGATGTTCCTATTTCAGGATAGTGTCTGGTAACCGGGGATGTCGACCAAGATGGCCACTACAACAAAACATAGTTTAACAGAATTGTGTAAAATGGCCCGGACTATTTAGAAAATGGCCGCCACAGCCGAACTTAGTTCAACATAGGACCCTATGGAACAAATCATTTAAAAATCTTATTGTGTGAAACCACTTTCAAAACAGACTTTTCAGAAATGGTCCTTAGATGG
Organism: Mytilisepta virgata; assembly: GCA_028015205.1. NCBI lineage: Eukaryota > Metazoa > Mollusca > Bivalvia > Mytilida > Mytilidae > Mytilisepta > Mytilisepta virgata. The sequence goes on from CM051521.1 coordinate 79,140,066, forward strand.
TTGTCTTTCAGAATTGTTTCCAGTGCCTTGGACTGTCAACCAAGGTGGCTGCCACAACCCAACTTAGTTTAATACAAAACCCAGTAGGAAAATCCATTTAAAATATACTGATCCACTTGGCCAGTTGGAACCAGAATTGCTATCCGCGGTCCTTTAATGGTTGTCTTTTTCAGACTTGTGTCCGATAATCCGGGTTTTCAACAAAGAATGCTTCCACAGACGTAACATTGGGTCATAGAAACATTCTTTTAAAGATCTTCTTGTCTGAAACAACTTGGACAATTTAAACAATACTTGGCGGGAACGGTCCTCTTTCGGAAAGAGGACAAATATACCTAAGGAGCAATCCAAAAAAGCGCAATCCATTAGACAGAAAAAACCCGGGAAGACAAATGAACAAGCAGAAGCACAACAAATAAACACTGAAAACTAAAAACCAATGAACAACGGGAACTCCTATAAAAACCAGGAGTGAACTCAGGTACTCCGGAAGGGTAAGCAGTTCCTGCTCCGTATACGGTACCCATCGTGAAGTTCAAACAAAGTCAATCCGTTTGTAGTCACAAATCGGTGGAGGTATATGAAATGTTACAACAGTGGGAACAGGTCCAACATCGTCTTAGAAATGTTTCCACTGACCTTTACTATCATTCACAGCCAAACTTAGGACCAAATGAGAAACTTCAGTTAAAAATATTCTTCTCTGAAACCACTCCTATGGAGCTTCTAGTTATTGTAAACAGTCATTTCTATTTTGATTTTCAGTTTTTTCTGAATTTTCAGACGGAATAACGATAATACAGATACTCAGAAATTCGCCGATTTAATTTAACATCATTACATTGTACCTGCCCGTATATCATAAATCCTAATAACATTTTGATGATTCGATGTAATTTAATTGAACAGGATTGGTGTTGTTTGTTGGTTAGCGTGTCATTGTTAACCCTTCCTGGGATCACGTGTTTTGGATAATATTGTCCTGCAGTCAATTTAGACCATTTCAGCACTGTATCCGCTCTGAAATGATCATAACTGCAAGATTTGGTTTACTGCAAGATCCAATGTCTTTATTTATCTTCTTATTTTGATTTTCTTGCAAACTTTGTGAGAAGTAGGAATGCAATTTAAGACAATTTGAAATACAAGTGATAGTGTTTTTTGAGGTTCTTTAATGTAAAGTCTTATGTATGCCAGAAATGGAAGACAAAAAAAGTGAGAAGAAAACATGCATACTGACGACAAAACACAAAAGAAGTGCATTTTTATTTGTTAAAGTTGTAAAGGCCTGTAACACGAAAACTAAGGTACCTAAAGTCTTTTTTTATTGAAATATTCGGAATGACACAAATTATAGAAAGGCAATGTTGTACACATGTAAATATTTTATATATGTGCAATGAGGAGGTATAGCGTCTCATTAATTGCTAGTTGAGTTAACGTTGCAACAGACAGTTTGATTCATTGTACTTCGTTAATCGAAATAGGACGCTAAATTCGATATATAAATTTAATTAGAACTTACAACTGAGACTCTTTATATGCATGAATATGTTTCTCTTGCAAAAAGTAGTAAAAAACATCAGACTTGTCTTAGTAGTAAATAATTTTGATCGGTAGAATTATAAATTATTCATTTTTTACAATTTTCAATAATGCAAAAATTACGTATTAATGGACCACGTATTTATCCATTATTCAATTTATTTAATCATACCCTTATTCATTGCACTGCATTTCTTAATTTGGTCTTGCTCTGGGTTTCAAAGCGTCAACACCTATTTATTTTTATTTTTATTTTTTACACACTCGTGATCAAGACCATATTGGTCGAAACGTTGAGTATTTTTTACTTTTTAGTTTGTTGTTGTTTTTTACGTTTTTATATTTGGTTTTGTTCGACTTGTGTATTTCATACATTTTAGTCGTCTTACGCCCCTTTTGACAGCTCACCATTTCCATTTATTTTTCTTGATTTCTTAATTTGCTTCTAACAAGAGATTTGCATAAGCATCACTTGCTGTTGAACACAATACTTATTTCCTGTTAAGCGAAGCTAGGCTAATTATTCAAATACTGGTGCTGTGTCAACATCCGGAGTTTACAGTACAAAAAGGTTATTTTTTCTTGAGTTTTCTTACTGGTATCACCATAATTGATATGAATGCTCACAAGTGCTTTTGGGTTATTAGCATCTTTAGTACTAAACATCACATTGTACGAAATAGACAATATGTCTAAAAAACCAAAAGGAAAGAAACAAAACAAAATAAAAATAAAGACCGATTATTCAGAGTCCCTGACACATATCTTAAAACCTTTTATACCATCTCTGATTTATATGTTAAGTTTATTCGATAACGGATACATTTCATTAATGTTATTCTGACCGACTTTTGTGTGGTCATATGTGAGATTTTAAAGATATTTTTTACATTACCCTGAAATTTTTGTTGTTCTATGGGTCATCCTTTATTGATATGTATGTACGATTAACACGTATTTCTGACACAATAATTACATTTGTTTTTTGAAGGTTCAAATTTAGTAGTACTATTTATTAATATAATGTCTGCTAACAGTGTTTTTATTTTGGTATACGAAAATGTAATGATCTGCATTGACCAGTGAGACAACATTTATAGTACATGAACACTTGCTCAGTTTATTTTCAATATCAAAACCTTATGAATTTATAAAGCTTTGAAACGAGTGTACAATATATCGGCAATAGAATATCAAAGCGAAAAAACATCGGGAAAAGTCCGAAAATTCGAAATTCAAGGAAAAGACGAAATCATGAGAATGGAATACAACAAACAAACGCCACAATGATACATGTTTGTTTGTTTATTTGGGGTTTTACGCCGTTTTCAGCACATTTGGCTTTTTGGGGGATTGCCTGTTTTTATTGGTGGAGCACGCAATGGTACATGTATAACTAAAGGAATAATACAAATTGAAATAAACTAAACAAATGAAGAAGAACAAAACAGCACAGAAACTAAAGCACTAGCCATGTGAACTCCCACTAAAACCGGAAGTGACACCAGGTGCTCCGGAAGGCTCAGTTATTTTAACCAGAAATGAGCATTGTTCACAATAAATTCAGTGTATTATTCAGTCTTACATTACATCAGTTATACCCAGACAATTTATTTATGGATCGTTAAGGTTTTGTATATATTTTATTTTATATATTTTTCAAAAGTTGTATTTCAAGTTCGGTTATCTGATTCAAGTACATTGAATTAATGTTTTGTTTTCTTACAACGAACTTCGATATAAATACACATTACAATACAATGGTCATGTTTTGTAGAGAATCCTTTATTTTCATACATTCCTGCTAAAAAAAACAAATCGTTGAACATGCATAAAAATCTGGTATCAGAGAATGTTATTTCTGTCCCTGAGGTGCATAAGTACATATGTTATAGCTTTTTTTCAGGTCTTTAAAGGATGTGCAAAAAGGCTGTCCATTTAAAGGCAACGATACGGTGTATTTTACTACAGCTGATAAGGATGGTAATGCCTGTTCATTCATTAATAGTAATTTCATGGGTTTCGGTACGGGAATAGTTCCGGAAGGTTGTGGATTCACACTTCAGGTAAGTAATATAGATGGTATCTTGTAGGTTTTTTTTTATATATATATATAAAATTTAAATTGATATAATACTTCGTCAATTTTTGGTCGGTAAGATGACAATGCATATTAGGAAGGACAGTTTAATCTTATATATTCTCTGTTGTACGTAAAATGTACCTTTCAAATTAATTTATGGTTGGTACAATGTATTAATATCAAAATTTTGAAGGCCACACAATCCCCGATAAATTGTGAGCAAAGTAACTGACCGTAGGCGTTGACTGCAAACAAATTAATAAGAAGCTGTGCGAAAGCTTAAACTGTCATAAAAACAACATAGCGATAAAGCTATTTGCACTGATAGGCATACTGTTATTCTATAAAATTCAGAAAATTTGAAACCATTTTTCATGAAATTTTGTAGCAAACTTTTATAATATGACTATATCTTTCTGCAACGTAAGCAGGAAATAAGTAAAATTACCATTCATTACTTAATATATATACGTTTAATTTTTCATATTTTTAGAATAGAGGATATGGGTTTAGTCTAAACAAAGATCACCCCAACGCTTTAGCTCCAAATAAAAGACCTTATCACACGATAATCCCTGCAATGGTTACTTACGACGAAGGAGGTAAGCGATAAATAGAATCGCTGACGTAACTGGATTAGATACTTTATTACACCTCATATATTTCTTGTCCAATGAACATTTAATGTTTTTACCTCATGATTACATTTGTGAAAATGTTTTAACTAATGTTACTCAAATAGCCAAGATGGCGACGCCATTGACGCTTCAAGATGTTTTCACAAAAGTGGGGAAATACTGGAGAACAGACATATCATAACAGGGAATGGGATGTTTTAGCCTCGGTAAATACAACTGAGTATTGATCTGCATCATTAACATGTAACGCGTATTACCAATTACACTTTTGGAGATCGAACTGTGCGGTTGCAATCCTCTTTTCACGAAACCATTTTGAAGTTTACGGACAGAAATCAAATAAAAACCACGATATGTAACTTCATTGTCACTCAGGATCTGCTCTTTACATTCACCTTTTGAAAACAATAGATTGCAGTAATAGACAGACTGACAGTTAAATTCTCTTATTTAATTCATTGATACTTTCAAAATCCATATCAGTATTATTCCGTATTTTCTGTAAAAATCGTTGTAATTAAATGCTTAATAAATACATGCTAGTTCCGTAGCGATATATATTGGTCCCCGTGTTGACTAGTGTCCTGGGGACAAACTAATAAGCTCCGCTCCGCGTCGGTAATTAGTTTGTCCACCAAGATCACTAATCTAGCGTCTTGGACAAAACATTCGCTAGATTTCGGAGTGAAATAAAATCCGATATTATTATCGTGCCAAAAAATGCGACAAAGCTCCGCCTTGGTGACGTTTCCAAATGTGGGTGGTGGCCATTACCATAATAGGCTTGTTTTAGATTTTTAGTGTGTTGTCGAGAGCAATAACAATTACCATAAAAGACTTGTTGTATCCCCAACTTTTTACTATCCACGCTTTGTCAAGATGTGGTTACTCGCCTATAAAGTATTGTACTACGAGAAGAAAATAGTAAACAGCTGTTGCTCAAATTATTATTTAGAAATGTTTGAAATTTAAATATAAATTGGAAGAAAAGAAGATAAATAGATGCATATAAAGTTAAAGAAGTTGAATGAAAGGTTCAGAAAAAAGATTTCTGGAATACATGAAAAGAAACACATGTACACTGTGATTGTCTTGTTTGGCTGATTATTTAATTGTATTCACTTAGTTTGTAGAAAGACTAGGAATAATACCCGAAATAAGTTTTGGAAATGGTTTGAAATTTTTTTAAGTTCTCTGTGTCAAATATTTTTCTTGATTACCTTCTGTGTCCCTATCTATTTATTGATGACATAAATTATATATTTTCCGACAATGACTCATGATGTATTATATATAAATTGTTATATGCGTTACTATATTCATTGACAGACTTTACAAACATGACGAAATAAAGATTCACTTTAAATTGCAAAGAATTTTTATAAAGAAATTGGCCTTGGCCATTGAGAAATTGTGAAATCCTACTTTTACGATAAATACAAGTGGTAAAAATGACCACAAAAGCTATCGGAAAATGGTTGGCCCTGAGTTTTTTTAAATTCTTTTCTGCACGGTAAAAAATTATTTCATGGCGAGATATAACAGTATAATCTGTGTCCAACCCTACTTCCATTCGAAAGAGATTGTAGGATTGTACTGTCATTCTATGTCGCCCTGAAATAATATTATATAGATTCTCCTTCAGATACGAGTGAGTTATGGAATTTCTCCACCCGAGATAGTTAAATTTTCGATTTTCAACACGCGAGCCTTTAGCGAGCGTGTTAAAAACTAAAATTTAACTATTGATTCTCCTTCAGGTACGCGTGAGTTATGGAATTTCTCCACCCGAGATAGTTAAATTTTCGATTTTCAACACGGGAGCTTTGCGAGCGTGTTAAAATTTAAAATTTAACTATTGAGGGTTGAGAAATTCCATAACTCACGAGTAATTTGAAGGAGAACCTGTTTCTCCTATGATTTTCGACAAAAACCGCAAGAAAATTTCGTTGCCATGTAGTTTGTTTACATAGACGTCATTTCGGGACTTCTCTAGTTTATCGTCCCAATAACTGTAGAAATAAACGGCGGTAATTCCCACGTAGAAATTTAATCACCGGTTAGTGGTTAAAAATATTATGTATTTTTATCCCACCCATTATACAAAAAAGAATAGGAGAAAAAATATTACACTACTACGATGCGAGTTAAAAAAAAAACAAAAATTATTTTATTCGTACTAGGGCTATTGGACGTAACCAGGTGCGTTTCCAGGATATTTGAAAGGGGGGGGGGGGGGGGCGTATAATAAAACTTTCGCCGAGCGTAGGGAGGCGAAAAAATTGTTGGACCTTTTTTTTGCTAAAAAACATAAAATAATTGTGAAATGCACTAATGTAACGGTACCTGACTTGGAGCATTTATATTTTAGAGTATGTGTTTAATTAATGAATATGATAAATTGCCATATTCAATACAATATAAGCAGATTACGATAGTTTTTTTGGGGGGAAAGGGGGGGGCGTACGCCCATTACGCCTTCACCTGGACCCGCCACTGATAACTCTATGGAAAAATATTAAACAGTCGCAGAAATGGGGAAAACAAGGCCTAGAGTGCCCTTAGATTTCTTTTTTGGAGCGGTGGCATTTGCACTTTTTGGACAGTAAATCGATGGATATCTTTATTTCAAATTTAACTGGGGAATCTTTTTACTTTCTTGTCATCATTAAATTTACATTTATACTACATTTTTATTTTACTTCAACAGCTGTTGAATGATCTTGAATACATGTCACTGTTTAACAAGTCGACAATACGGAAAATCACGTGCACATACAAGCCTTTTATGGTGATATCGCCATTACTCATATTTTGATACGTCACTAAGGCTGGGCATTGCAGCAAATTTTGGCACGAAATTATATATTATAACAGAAAAGTCATATTTCACTCTAAGAAGTAACAGTCATATTTCGCTCTAAGAAGTGACGTAACAATAGACGTTGCCAACGACGTTACTATACAAAGGTCAACGCATAGTCACACACAAAAAAAACATTGTATTATCTCGTTGAATATGCTGAATACATGTACATGGAATAAACATAATAACTAATCTTGAATTTTCAATTCGAATACCAAAAGTCTACACGTGACCGAATAATCAACTCATGCACTACGAACATTCGTGAATTAATGTGTTGTTAGGTCACTCATTGTTTACTTTAAGGAATTCGAATTTCACGATTAGTTCTATTATAAATCACTAGACATTCGTGTACTTGTATAATGTTTTCATTCCAGTGAGGTGCTAAAATAATTCAGCAGTGTGATTAAAATCATACATGAATATCAGTTATGAATAAATGTGAAAAAACATGTATTAAGTAGCAGACTTTTAAATTAAGATTATATGGTCAAATGTTAATTTCTAATTAGTTCGCCTCAACAAAGTTAAGGGGGCTATTGGAATACCCCTGGCGTCCACAGCCAGTTATCATTACTAGATGAAGGTCACATGACCCATATTACACCGTTGACTGACTCAAGAATCAGTTTTAAAATACAAATTGACCTACAATCATATTACTTTGTGTGAGGGTGCATCTCGGGGAGTAACACAGCTTCCTACCAAAATTAGGTCACTCTGACCTACTTATCGCGCCTCATTGACTTCGGTTAAGTTTTACTTCCGAATTCAGTTCTCCTTTACCAAAAGACCTACAGTAATATTACTTGGTGTGATGATGCATCTTGGGGAGTAACACAACCTCCCACCCATATTAGGTCACTCTGCCCTACTTATCGCGCTTCATTGACTTAGGTTAAGTTTACGTCCGAGTTCAGTTCTCTGATACCAAGGGACCTACAGTCATACTACTTGGTGTGAGGGTGAATCTCGGGGAGTAACACTGTCTCTCACCAAAATTAAGTCACCCTGACCTACTTATCGCGCTTCATTGACTTAGGGTTAGGTTTACGTCCGAGTTCAGTTCCCCGATACCAAGGGAACTACAGTTATATTACTTGGTGTGAGGATGCGCCTCGGGGAGGAACAAAGCCTACCATCAAAATTAGGTCACTCTGACATACTTATCGTGCTTCATTGACTCAGGTTAAGTTTTACGTCCGAGTTCAGTTCTCCAATACCAACGGAATTAGTCATATTACATGGTTTCAGGGTGCATCTCAGGGAGAAACACAGCTTCCCACCAAAATGAGGTCATTCTGACTGATTTGTCGCGCTTCGTTGTCTTAGATTAAGTTTTAAGTCTCGGGGAGCTACACTGCGACACACCAAAGTTAGCGGGGCGAATGAGGCGAACTTTGTTATCATAGACTCCTGGTTATAATAAGAAATACTTCATTCTGACTACGTGTATGTCCATTATAGATAAAAATGTGTTGATATCACTTTTAATGTAAGAGATGTACACATTATTTAGAAAGTTATTTTTATCCCATTGTGTCGTGTTTGATATTCATCAATCTTGTCAGTTATTAAATTTTGAATCACCAATTAAGACTGTTGACTTGCAGTAAGTCAACATAGCCAAGATGAGTTGAGGTCTGTTTATACACCTGTATGTGTTGAAAAGAACAGTTATTCACTTTTTTACTTTACATATTTTATTTAATAGTCTTTAAAAATCTTCTTTTACTGCACGGTAGGATATAATGGCTTTGTCTTGTTCGGTGAATGTAGTTTTAAGAATTTGTTTATTCAAAAATCATGACAAACAAAAATAAACAAGACCATATAAACATGGAAGTTTATGACAAATTCCGCATTACAAGAGAATATTGGTCAGTAAATCTTGCATCACTACATTCACTATGAGAAAGTTCATATGTTCAAATCATACTCAGTCACACAGAGAATTATGATGCATAGAGGAATAGCAAGAATTTTGTTTCCCCTTGGACATCATACTAATTGAATTATTTCCACAGTTTATCCGCAAGCGTAGTTCTTGTCTAGAATTAAAAACAATTTATGGTCTTTTCATGTCACGTTTACCTATTTTATATTCGTATTGACCGTAATTGACATTTTGTAACAACTTGACGGTTTTGTAAACTGATTATGTACATGACAAAAAATATTAATACATTTACACAATATAAATAAAATAAATTAAAGGTCTATTTGTTCCAAGAACAAATCGGAAGGTCTTTCCCGGTATCTCTTTTGATTCTCTATTAAAATAAATATGGTTCCCAAGAACTTTTTCATCTTGTAAAATGTTGCTATAGTTCTTAAAATTACCTTGAGATATGGCCTTGACCTTAGTAACAAATTGTAGGTCTTTTAATTCTCTATTAAAATAACTGTGGTTGCTAAGAACTTTTCCATAATATAAACCGGGTTGCTATGGTATTTTGAAATGACCTTAATATACGTGATTAACCCTGTTAACAAATTGAAGCTTTTTTTATTCTGTTTAGAAATAACTATGGTTGCTAAGGAGTTTTACATCATATAACGGGGGTTGCTGTGGTCTGTTGAAGTGACCTTGAGATATGTCCTTGACCTTGATGACAAATTGTTGATCTTTTTATTCCCTATTGAAATAACTATGGTTGCTAAGGACCTTAAGTAGGTTGCTATGGTCTTTCGAAATGACCTTGACCTGTGACATTGACCTTGATACCGCATTGTAGCTATTTTTATCCTTTATTGAAATAACTATTGTTGCTAGGGACTTTTTCATTAAATAAGAAGGGTTGCTATATGGTCATATATGACCTGGACTTTTGACTTTTATCCCAAATTGTATGTTTTATATTACTGGTCTGTTTTGCTATTGAAAGTATCATTCTATCTAGCATACATTTCGATATAAATACAAAAAATCTAAAAATCTTTAAAAGGTCAATTTTTTACATTTTTTGGGCCATAGTCCCATTTAGGTTAGTCCAATGTATTTGCACCTTACGTAACAAATATAGTACTCATCATGACACACATTTTCTCCATTTATTGTCTGCTTCTATCTGTTACGGTTTTCGAGTTAGAGTGATAACAAAATACAAGGTCAAAGGTCAAGGTCATTAATGACCTTTGACCTTGACTTGGTTCAATGCAGTATTTGGTCCAATGACCAACGGTGAAGGTCTCATCCTTGTACGACTTTCGGTTTACGAGAAAAAAAATTTGGCGGAAAGTTTTTTTTACGTAAGGGGAAATAACCCATGTATCAACACTTTGGATCGCTTCAATGTAATGAATCATCCTGAGGATAAGACAAACAATTTGCACCATTCAGATTGTTTGTAAGTCTTACGTTTTTTTTAGTTTAACCCATAACAAGGTTTTTTGTAAAAGGGGAGATAGCTCTGTAATTAAAAAAGTTATCGGTCGTGGCCCTCATTTCAAAATAGCTTATCACTAACCGGTTTATTGTATAAAGTATCAAAATGATATGTCGCGAACTGTACGTGAGAGATCATTTTGACCAGTGGCGGAAAAAAAGAATAATAAACAGAAGAAATACAGAAAGGTTTTTACGTCGGAAACGGGAAAGACTTAAATATACCCATTTTATGTTCTTAGAAAAGTAAACGGTAAAATGTATGTGTTGATCAGACAATCTCCATCAATCAATGTATTTCCCACTGTAAGTTTGATTTACGTTTGAATAGACATGATTAAAACAAAAATACATAACTACAATCAGAACGTACAACCAAAAGATAATGTACGAATTTACCAAATACACTCCTACTTATCACTCTTATTCATAACAATTAGTTAGGGTGAAAGTTTTGCAAAATACTGAGCAGTTACAAAGTTTTGGGAATGTCATTCGATGAAATATTTCCCAGCCAAATCCCGGAAATAACCCGAAAAACTATCAAAGATGTCGTCTTTACAAAGCAATATTGCTATCCGTGCAATATCAGCGAATATTGCACGCTAATTTTTTGTTACGTTCTACTGGGAATGTTGCGATACAATAATACATGTTATAGACAATTATTGTTAACAAATGTGTTCCTAACTAATATTGGCTATGAAAGGGATTGAAAATTAGTTCAGAACGAATTTTGTAACTATAATGTTATGTAATTTATAAGAATTATATGAACAGACTAAAGAAATAATATTACAGCGATTCAAATTCTTGAATTTTTTAAATAAAACAGAATAATAGAATCTTTAATATTATTAATTGTTATGCATAGATGAGATGGGCAGGCGTGAAATATGGTTAAAGTAAATTCGAACTTAACCACCGTATCATGAAGAATCAGTACCGACTCTGAAATGATTATTCAAAATATATAGCTGGTTGTGCAGTAATGTTATGCAAACATAAAAGCACACGAAGAAAGTTTTCTTAACTTAGCATTCCTGAAAGATATTGACGTTACGCCCGATATTGCGTCTCGATTGGTAACGTCAAAATTTGATGTTTTACGCCGATTGTTTAGGGTATTTTATTTCTTTTCGTCCTCAGTTTTTTATTAAATTGAATTAAGATGCATCTTAATGGTTGGTTGCTCTGTAAATGCATGAAATGATTGTCACTGGACGTTATACAAGAAACAAACATAAAATAATAGAATGTAACCATGCACGACTTTGTCTTTAGTTATTTAAATATAAAAAATATTTAACATTTCACTATTTCTGAGCGGTGGCAAATTATAAAAAGATAAGAATGATTATATTCGACCAATACTTTGATAAACTTTGTATAATGTCAAGATGTAATTCTTCAGGCACAACTATTTTGTTTTCACATTGAATTTCTGCGCATATAAAACTTATTGCAGAAGAATAACGAATGGCAATTTTCTACCTAACGATTTTGTACAAGAACGGTTTATTTTTAATTCGGTCGTAATAAAGCCCTTTAACAACTTTGGAACCTCGGACGAATGTACAGCCCAAGTCATCAGAAATAGTTTGAGCTATCGTTTCTGGTATTGAAGTTACTTTTAACAAGTAATATTCGTAGTCCTTATCTTCTGCTAAAACTGCAACTACCATGTTTTTTTCAACGATGTTTTCAACCTAATCCGCAGATAAGAGAACGTTGACAATAAATCTTTCATCACTATGAGAAAGTTCATATGTTCAATTCATACTCAGTCACACAGAGAATAATGATGCATAGACATGATAGAGGAATAGCAAGAATTTTGTTTCCCCTTGGACATCATACCAATTGAGTTATTTCCACAGTTTATCCGCAAGCGAAGTTCTTGTCTAGAATTTTAAAAAAAAATTTTGGTTTTTTCATGTCACACTTACTTATTTTATATTCATATTGACCGCAATCAAAACTCGTCCCGAGGTTCAGAAGTTGTAAAATGGCTTTAATGTATCTAAAAAGTCGTTTTTTATGTATATATATTCCACTCTTGGGGTTCTACAGATTTTGTTCAGCAAAATCAAACATATCACGAGCTACCTTGATTTTAGATTTACCCCGAAGCACCGCGAAGTCCGCTTGATTCTTTAAAATCCCACCTGCAGCATCATGTAGGCCTTTGCCGTGCGAGGTTTCAAAATAGTTTCTAATTAAAACATCATAACCTAGATCAGACCTGCATGTACATTCATCGCCCATGCAGTTTCGGCTTTTAAACCGAGCACTGCATCCGTCGGTAAATTCGTGCATTATCTTAATTTCTGCAGAAATCGATTTCCAATATTCGGAAATGATGGTTTGAACATAATTTGTATAATGACGGTCATGATCCAGATCTGGGCTAATGACAAGTAATTGTTCATTGACTATAGCTGGGGAATCTAATCTGCTGTCGATGCCGTCTACCTCAAGAATAGCATGCCTATTTAGAATCGTCACATGTATGCTTACCTCAGTTCTCTGAAAGTATGCTGATTGAATTTCAGTTCGATCAGAACATCTATAGTTTTCGGAGAAATCATGAATACATACGGCGTGTTTTGTTGGAAGATTATGAACAATATTTTTTTTATTGTTCATTTTGCCAGTTAGCTCTATTTTGATGAGCCGGAAAAGATTCAAGCAAAGATTTAAAATATTGGAACGTTTCACCAGGTTTTGTTTTTTTACTGACAAGCATAAGTTTCGTTCTCGTTTTTCTACATTTCACGCTAATTTCAGTGTATTCAACTCCATGTTTGTGATTTATTTGTTTTATATTAAATAATTTGTCGCGTGATCTACGTTTGTACTCTTTCTGTTTTTCTTTCTTTTCTATAAAGCACATTTTGACACCTCCCCTGTTGGACTACTTTTCAGACTTTCTTTATATTTTTCTTTATATTTCTTATAACGTTTGCTATTCTTTTCTTTCATTTTAAGTTTTTCCATCTCTTTGTAATATTTTATTCTCTCTTTTCCCGACATAAAATTCTTTTTTCTGCAATCACAAGGTTACCCTTTTTAAAAACAAATAGCCAATTCCCTTTTTTACTTATTTCATCCATTTTTAATCAGGATTTTTATGAAATCTTATTTCTTATAATTTCCCTTTTCTAACATAAACAGTAGAACTATCATGACTATAGGGTTGACAATTTTTAGTTTGTGGGATCTGGTCAGTTTAATATAAGACAGGGGCTGAAAATAGCGTTAAACACCAACAAACAAAACGAAAATAAACATATGTATTTGATCTCAAAATTCACGAACCGATCATAACGTTCAAAACGTAAGAAAAGCGTTTAGTGGACAAAAATGTAAAACTTTTTTATTTGGTCAAAAGCGAAGTGTTATTGAGTAAGAAAACTTTCAAAAAGTATGTCATTGTTTCAATGGGTTGAAGTACAACTTGGAAAAAGCATATATTTAATGCTTGAAATCAAATTTTTCCTTATTAGACGTCGAAAATGATAGTTTTTTCGTCAAAAGAGTCGAAATTCGACATTGGACATCTTGCAAGACTTTTGGCAGAAGTCGTTACGTTTTTATTTTTGGCGTGACTGCTGTAAAAATTCGATTTTGGAATGACCTATCTATATACTTTTATGAAATTAATTCATGAAAACGATATACCATAGTTTTAGATATTTAACAAAACCCATAAACTTGGATAACTTATCATTTTCTGAAATCTGACCAAAACGGGAAATATTCATTTTTGCTAAAAAAAAAAAATCTGTTTTCATATGGCATCAGCGTAAAGTCCGTATGACGTCATATAATATATTTGACGTAGATGATGCACACTCTTATAAATAGCAATAACCCAGCTGTAAATTTAAGTATGTGTATAGCATGTTACGTCTGACACAAACATTTTTGACGTTTTATTAATAGTTTTCACGGTATTGTGAAATATAAATAAATAAAGAAATCAAGTGTTATAGATTTTTAGAAACAGTAAGACCTGCTTAATCTAAGGATATAAAATTTATATAGCTTATAGTTTTTGATGTTTAGCACTGTGGTCTGTATGATTTCGCGTCATTGTCGCAATATCGTGCGTAACGTCATTGTCATCCCATTTTATATTTGCAATGAATTATGTGTCCATACATGCGATGAATTGTACATGTATGCATTAAAAAATCATAAGTCTGAATTAGATCATTGTACATGTGTAGCTTGTCAATTTCACAAATATAATTTTATGAAATAAAACAAAAACTAGAAATTAAATGAAAAGTCATTTACCAATCACAAAGACTATTTTACGAAAAATATACTTTATTATACAAGTAAAATAAAATAACCTACAAAATGGTGGAAGTTACACACAAATATAGGTTTACTGACCAAAATTACAAAAGTTTAAGATAACTTTATGAATAAATAAGGAATAACGAGGTGGACATGCTATATGTACATCATCTGAACAAAACAATAAAAATATATTGATACCAGCTTTTTATAACGCAATAGACGCTATTGTTATTCGATACATATTGTTTCTCTTTTGTGACACTGATTGCAGGATAAAATTTGATCTGATTGCAGAATTGGTGATATACATTATACATTTACTGGGATGGTGCCTCTGCTGGTGGACCCTAGGTCCCCGAGGGTATTCGCCAATCCAGTCGTCAGACTTGTCTGACATGATTATTCATTGATTTGTTACAGAAATTACCAGTATTTAGCAAAATTCCAAAATAATAGAAATACTAAGGGTTCATTCCTTGTATTTCACATGGTAGATCTCCTTAGCTGAAATTTGGCTTCCTATTTCGGTATTTTTTGGCTGAGTACTTCTTGTTTAATATAAGTTTGGTTTTTGGTCTTCCAAATGTTTCGGTTTTAATGCTGCTGATAGAGGTAACTCCTTGAAATGCGTCGTATACAGCAAAGTATAAATTTACTATATCTAATATAAGTATCTTTGGATTGTTATTTTGAAACTCCTGGGATGATGCCTCTGCTGGTGGACCCTAGGTCCCCGAGGGTATTCGCCAACCCAGTCGTCAGACTTGTCTGACATGATTATTCATTGATTTGTTAAAGAAATTACCAGTATTTGGCAAAATTCCAAAAATAATAGAAATACTAAGGGTTCATTCCTTGTATTTCACATTGTAGACCTCCTTAGCTGAAATTTTGCTTCCTATTTCGGTATTTTTGGTTGAGTACTTCTTGTTTAATATAAGTTTGGTTTTTGGTCTTCCAAATGTTTCGGTTTTAATGCTGCTGATGAGAGGTAACTCCTTGAAATACGTCGTGTACAGCATAGTATAAATTTACTATATCTAATATTAGTATCTTTGGATTGTAATTTTTTTTACTACACTGAATTATTTACTGATTATGAAATTACAAAGATGCAAATTACAAAACAATCAATGACATTACGAAGTAGAAACCAGGTATTGTTTACATCATTTGCACACGAAGAACATCTAAATAATTATACGTTCATTCTGTGCGCATTTATACATCGCTTGACCCGTTTGATACATTCTAATATCACCAGACATTGGTTAAATGCTCGTCAAATTGCCCGCTAAAAAACGTCAGGAAGACCTCTCGGAGTTTTACATAGTCATTAGAGAAAACGATTCTAAATTCTTGACGCGGTAATTATGAAATTTATCCACTCTCTATAATTAAATTTTCGTTTCTTTCAAACTGCTCGGACAAGCCGGGCAGTTTGACAATGAAAATTTAATTATCTCGAGTTGATAAATTTCATAATTAACTGGTCATAGTTGTATAATCTATATGTATCTGTCATGTGTCTGTAGAGATTAGTAAAAATAATATGTTCAAGTAAAAATGATGTACAATGTAACACATATTTATTAAACCTAATAGGTGAGTTTGCTATGAGTTATGGTGTAATGGGTGGATACATGCAACCACAGGGTCATGTTCAAGTATTGCTGAATATGGTAGAATTTGGAATGGATCCACAAATGGCACTAGATCAACCACGAATAATGGTGGGTGGAGGATATGGGTAAGTCTTTAAGCACATCTCAAATATGGAAATACTAAACATGGTTAACTGTACCTGCAGCCGCATCCGAATATTTCTTTTTAATTATCTTAAGGGCCAGTAAGAAGACGTCTGTTTATCCTCCTTATTTCAACATCTCAACCCTGTTTTCTTGCTGCACCAATTTGCAACACTATGCATGATGCATGTGGTGTGTTTCAAGACCTTTTTGCTTGTTTTTGATAATTAAATAACACGTTTATTTCCATTATTTCTAGCTTGTATTTAATGATTTAATGACAATTTTGTTTCCATTAATTCTCAATTCTAAATTTAGTATTACGTTTTACAGATTTGACAGTAATTTTGTGTCGGCGGAGGAGGGTATTTCAGAGGAAGTTATTTCAAAATTACGAAGCTACGGACATAAAATGACTGGTCCGGTGAAAGGATATGACCGGATTAATTTCGGTAAAGGACAAGTAATTGCACGCGGTACTCTACCATCTTTTCACACTGGAAACGATGTATATTGGGTTGGAACGGACCCAAGAAGTGACGGGATAGCTATTGGATATTAGATATGGCATCTGTAGAAACTCAATGAAAATAATCAGATTTTAATAAGAATCAGAAATGTTATTGCTATTTAAGTATTTATTTCTTTTAACTTAAATAAATTGCAATATTTCGTACGTTGAGCTCACTTAACGACTTTATATTATCATGTACATGTACGTAGTACAACCTTATAAATATATTTATTCATTGAGTCTTACAGTGGTAGTTACAAATTATGTTAGTTAGCAAAATAGATATACGAAACATGAATAATTCACTATGTTCACCCGTTTACCTGGTTGTTAATTAAAGTGTTGATTTACGTCTAAATTACGACCTTACTTTTACTTTCATATACATCCTTATATTTGAAAAATTTCGAGATTAGTTTCATTTGAGCCTGTGCGCTACTGTCTTCTTTAGATCAGGCAATCCTGTTGCGAACGTTTTGGGAAGATATTTTTTCTGTGTCACCGGATAGCAAACCGGAAGCTAAACCTAACTGTGCAACCGTAGCGCTAATGCCGCTGGGTGTTTTTATAGTCCGTAGATATCATGTAAATACAAAAAGGTATTTGACATACACATGTAAGAGTTAAAGTTCCGCAGCTAAAGTTAATTCATGCTCACCACTAATAGAACTATATATAAAGTTCATCTTGATGAGGAAATATATTTCGACAGCTAGAAGAGGAGTGTTTAACAGTATAAATGTTTATTGCAAATTGCGTTTCTGCTGTATGATTTGGTGTCAGTTTGACAACTATCAAATAATATATCATGTCTGTATTCAACTATGGAATTGAGACATCGTTGGTATTCGACGCGGAAGAATACTGTTACCTGTAAGCTCGGTTCAAGGCAAAAATACTTCATTTAGAAGACAAGGATTACCAAAAAACTTCTATAACAGGGTCATAGATTTCACAAGCTGCTTAATATTTTAAAAAGGTTTATAATTATAGCAGTCAACATCTTTTAGCTAAATACCCCCCTCTAAGAAAAGCACGTAGCACGCACGGGTTTTCCCATCCTAGTTTCTACTGTAATACCGTAAATAAATGGAAAATTGTCGCCAATAGTCCGAAGAATATTGGAATTTACTTACGATCATTTCACAGTAAGGGCTACAAACATGAAATTATATGTAACTCAGGAAACAATTGATCTTTCTTCCAATGACTTTTTCTATTGTACTCCATGACAAGATAGCATTAAACCCTTTGTGGGACTGTTATTTCTGACTAAATCGTTTAATAGAGCGACAGTATCCTACCAGAGCAATTAGAGACGGTTAAAATGAGTACATTATGACCTGCTATCTGAAATATGTTCTGAACGACATATCATTTTGGTATAAATAGTGTTTTTAAATTCGCTTTTACAGATATAGTTAAAGTCTCATATCAAAACTTGATGTCGGTAAAATGTTTAGTTTTTTTATGATATCGAAATACATGTACTTCTCTATGAAACATATTAGTGTTCATGTTGGTACAGGGTAAAGACTCCGCTAAGTAAACCAAATTCCGTAGCGGTATTCTACAATTAAAAACATGCAAAGTTAATCAACAGATATAAATGTATCTAAACTCCATGTTGTAGAGTTAGAAAATTTCATCGCCAAGAATTTCTTATTGTGGCAGTTAAAAGTCAGATACTTTGTCATATAATAGTGTCAAGGTTAAAAAAAGAGAACAACTGATACTTGGGATAGGTCTTATATATATATAGAAAAACTTAATGGATAAATTATAGCTACGATGTTATAAAAACCATGGTTTGATCATGAAAGTAAAGGAAAATAGAGACTCAGAATTAAGTGCAATCGTATACCTTTAAATCGCATAGTATTACGTAATTTTTTCTCAAAGCAGATAAAATGATATCGGATGAATAAAAATTATGATCAAAATATTTTTCTTAACGACCACCTCCTGGTACGTCAATAATTTCATATTGATTCTTCTTCTAATTTTATTTCTTCAACGGCACATCACTGCAGAGAAAGTATAAAAAAACATCCTTAGAATTACTCGTTTAAAAGATAATTTCACCTGTATCCCGGCATCAACAACCTGGGGTAAACTTATTTCGATTGTGCATGAATTCATAATTAAGATGCGTAAAATGAAAAATAATGTCTTATCATATCTTAATCATTGCTGATCACGTGTCTGAACAAAAAGACAAGATCATACTTAATCGTTTTGATAGTTGATAAAATATGCAACAGTTCCATTCGATATAGCCTGAATCACAGATACAAACAAAATGGAACGAAAAGGAAATTAGATATGAAAGAAACACACACAAAAACACTGAAAAGTAAGAAGTATGAACAAAACAAGTTTGTAAAAAAAGGTTGATTCCTACTATCCGATGGTTTAATTCCACCTCAATAAGACAGGAACTCGAATACTACACATGTATCTCCCCTGCATCAACGTAACTTGAATAAATTGATGCATGAAAATTAACTACTGGAGTGAGGAGTTCCTTTTTAACCAATTGGTTTTAAACAATTTCATGTATTTAACACATAAAACCATTAACTTTCGTGGGGTTAAAATCTCGTGGATTCATTTCTGTGTGAAAAGAAATAGTTTTAAAAGTACACTGTCACATAAAAGTACAATGATTGTAGAAATCAGATTTAAATGTCTTAATTACTACACGTCCATTGCAAGTGAATGTCGTAATTTAATTAGTAAAGAAGTGTGGCCTATTTCCTGTGTATTTGTTTTACTCATAACCATTGATGTATTAATCTGAAATATTTACCTACTTTTTATCAGAAAGGATTGTATGCAATTCATTTTTTTATGTTAGCAAACACAAATGTTATGCTTAATCATTAATACAGGTAAGTTCAACTTTTCTACCGGCAAATGTCGTGTATATAGGCGATTTTGGTCAATTTGCATCACTTTATGGAATATAGCAAAGAAGGACATTCAGAACCAAAACCATTCTCACGTCGTCTGAATGCTGTCTAAAAGACGTTAATTCGACAAATTTGTGTTAAAAGTGTCTCCCAAAACGATATTGAGGCACGTAGATTTTTTTTAGTAACTTACTTGTTAGTTGATATTAGCAAATCTTTGGAGATCACATACCAGGCTATGCCTCCAGACATTTATAAAGGTCTTAGGCGACTTTTGGGAAATGGTCCTAGAATTGAAATAAATGCAAGGCAAAATGGCCCCATTTTCTGATATTTCCTGTTTCTTCCTTTTGTGAAAACAAAAACATACATGTACATGTTTAGTTTATCTTGTATCTTTCCAAGAAATTTTAATTTTGGTGACTGGCCAGGTCATCAAATATATAAATAGTTACATGTATCTTCATGTAAAACATATTTCACAAGGTTTACTGAAAACAGAGAGGCTTGTACATGTACCTATCCCACGACAGTACTGGTAAAATGATACTCAAAGACTTAGTTACTGTGTGTTCATATACTTTTGCAACTGTTTTTTTTTTTTTTTTTTTTTATGAAAAACTAAGTACTTTATACCAATTCTCTACATTTCAAATTACAATTAGGTACACATGTCCTAAAAGTCAACATGGATAAAACTTTCTGAAACAAAACGCGCATCTGCAGCACATGTTTCTAGTGATGTCATTTTTTACGGAAAAATCAATGAATTACACGCAAAGAATGGAAAATCCGCTCTCTGTAAAATATTCGAGGCATTTCAGCAGTCGAAAAAAAAAACAATAATTAATTACGATTAGTGGAAACAAAAGGTAGAGTGATACTTTTTACTTTCATTTAAATATCATATTCGTGGAAAACGACGTGCAGTTTAAAAAAGACACACGGCAACTTAAGCTTAATATAAACTATCAACATTATTTTTTCAAGCGAAATAATAAAGAATTTGTGATTAGATATTCTTTAGTTAAATCTGCGATGTTTAAAATGTTCAATTATTAAGGATAATAGCAAGACGGTACTGAAAGTTGCAGAAAAAAATCTAGGAGTATGGTCGTGGTAGGGTAAGAGTTAGTGTCAAATTTGAAATGAGAAGCAAAATTCTCTTGTTTTGACAGAATTCATAACTTAAAGATCATTACTAATGTCATTTATACATCTTATTCCTATATTCTATCTGAGATAAATGCACATTCTCAGTCATTTAATGGTTGTACAATTTTCACAACATCGTAATCTTTCTGATAATTGACATTACTTTAGTTACCAACTAACTTTAGTGATTTTTTACCACGTTCAATCAGTTATATTTTCAAAGCACATGTCAAATATACGCTAATTTTCATAACGTTAAAATGGCAAAAAACTAAAAAAAAAGAAACTGTAAGCAAAAAAAAATACGATTCTGAACACGGATAGTCAAAATGCATGTAAGGTCAGATTTGTTTTAGAGAGTTGAAACCGTATTTGTGAATTTACTGACTCAAGATTTGCACACATTTATCAAAAATTCAATTCGTTATGGAATTAATGACTAACGTTGGGATCGTTTTGTGTTCGACTTACAGCCCACCAGTGGCTATATCAGAGGTACTTTAATGAATTCAGATAATAATTTTCTAAAGTACCATGAGTTGTATTCCCTAATCAAATTATAATGACGAAAAAGAAAAAAAAATAGACAAACGACTTAATTTCGTTTGAAGCTACTTTCTCAATTTAAATATACACCAACATGTATAAAAACGATGAAGATATTACAGAAAATTTTCCATTCTGAGTTAGTCCTAAAGGAAGATAGTATTGCTAAAAAAAATAACGTTTTATCACAAGTGAATATCTAGATATAAAATATAATATAAGATATGATTAAATAAGTACATTTGTAGCTCTGTATGCTTATATGTTGTCTACAATTTTTGTCTTTTATATTCTCAATGTCATTGCAAACAAAGTCTTACTATATATATAATCTTTATGTATTCTTCTAAAATTACATTTATTTATAGTTTTGATTAAATTTTAAGATACCGATCAGACATCGTTAATTTTCAATGTTAATCCATATTTTATTCCAAAAGAGGTCTGGTTTCAATATCTAAGGTTATGGAAAATTAGTCAGTTATGTTAAGGTCTGATAGCATAAAATCAGAAAAAAAAATACTTAAAAAAAATTAATTAAATTTTTCATATCAAATTAGAGTAACCAGATTAAATTCTAGCACTGCAGTCATTAAAGACTATTTACATCAGGTCAAATAGTAGAAATCGATTTCGTGAATGTGAAGTTTTATAATTGTATAGGGAAATTTTACCCGTTTAACCTGAGATTTCTGATCATTTTTTAGAATTATGCCGATAATAAGGTTTAAAAATGCTCTTAAAATCTTTCCGACCAGTGAAAATAAACTTTTATGTTTTTTGACTGACAACTAGCATAAATAGTTTAAATGTAATCTTTTTAATTTTGTAGTGGGCATGATAGATTTTTTTCATGTAAGAATATACACTGTAAATACAGCGGTTTGTTTGTTTATTGGAACATTATCACATATTTTATTGAAATAACGCCGATTTTGCATATGTAATAAAAGCATAATTTGATGCATATTATTTGCGCCCGAGGCAACAACATCATACGAGGGCAGATAACATGTTATCTACCCTCGTATAATGTGTTATCTGCCCTCTCGTGAGCTTCAGCGACGTCACTTCCGCTCAGCTGTAAATAATCGTCTGATCATTATTTATGGTGAATTAACCGTTCATAAATGTTCTAAGCAGTTTCAAATAGGGGCTTATAAAATCCATTTGTAGATCTCGGGGGAAAACACAGGAACTGAAGTTGCATTCATTTGTTTGGCTCTATACTCCAAGTGAAAGAAAAAACACGGTTTAATAGCTGCTGCGTTGTGAATGTGCAACTTATATTCAGGGATGTCGAAAACCTGAAAAACTTACTTGAAGACTGGAAAATCTATTTCAACAGTAAAATTATTTCTTGGTAGTGGTAAAATATGTTATAAATAGAGTTAATACATGGTCTTTTTCATATTGTCCGTATTATCATCCCTAAATTGGTATCGTCCCTTGGGCTAAAGTCCTCGATCGGGACTGATATCAAGGTCTCGGGCTGATAACAAGGGTAATATGAAAAAGACCATGCATGTATTAATCTATAATTATATATAGCTCAACATCGATCGCCAAAGTAAAAAAATAAGTAAGTAAGTAAACTGCATGCATTTACATATTTACATGTAGATCATGTTCTACAATTATCACAGATATTTCATTGTGGATTTGATGCAAACTAGCAATTTTTTAATCTCTAGAGCAGATGAAAGACGAGATTATTATTTTAAGTTAACTGGTAAAATATATACGCGTTCCAGAAAGGCGGAGTTTCACTAGATGTGTCGGAATGACATGAATGGCTCCGCCCGCAAAGTCCAAGCCCCTTAATTTCGGCAAAAATCACCGGAGTGGAACAAAACCTAAACTTGATCTTAACTGATCATGTCTGACTCGCATACCAAAAGTCAGCTCAATATCTGAAGGCGTTGAGAAAAAATGTCTGGAAAGGTGTTATTTTCAGGAAATTTTCAAAGCCCAAAGCCCGAAATTTCGGCAAAAATCAGCAGAGTGGAACGAAACCTAAACTCGATCTGTAACTCATCATGTCTGACTCACATATCAAAAATCAGCACAATATCTGAAAGCGTTTAGAAATAAAGTCAGGAAAGGTGTTATTTTCACGAAAATTTCAAAACCCAAAACCCGTAAATTCGGCAAAAATCCGCGAAGTGGAACGAAACCTAAACTATAACTGTAACTCATCATGGCTGACTCGCATAACTGTTCGTTGCGAAATGACGGAATGACGAACAGAACCCCGACCACTTAGTTGCCATAAAAACAGACACGTTCATGAATCCAATTGCTCGTCCAGAACCCTATAATAGTGTGAGCATTAACGTGAAGGTGTCCTCTTGAATTATTGAAGGACATTTCAGATGAATAGGTACATCTAATACCCATTATGCATCGAAAATAACATGTATTGCAACGGAGTCGTCATCCATAACCGGATGTTCCACTTTTCTAAATCTAACGCTAGACAATAAAGAAAAGAATTATCGTTGTTGTAAAAATTTCACCATGTCTTACGTTTTGATTTTCTCTTAGGACAATAAATTAATTGAAAATTATCGAATCTAGCTCCGAACATTTTTAACAATATTTGTGAAAAATAATGATCTCGGTTATAACACAGATGAATTATGTTTATCACATAAAACATGTACTTGGGAGACGGTAATGACAATACACAAAGTGAGATTTGGAGAGGTGTTTCCCATTGTATATAGCCGATTGTTGCAAAGTATTTTGTTATTGCATGTCTATATTCTCTAGTTACCGCCCTTTGGCCGATCATTGTGAGAATCCTCCTTCCATTACGTTAAAATTATAAGGAGAGAATTCGATCGCGATACAACTACCCTCCTTCATTATTTTTTATAATTACATGACATATATACATGCACACGTACGCGGTTCACAGACTGATAATTGATTTTAATGGGCCGCTGCTAAAAATGTTTTATGTTCATCATAATTTTACAATTTTACACTATGAGCATGTATTTGTGCTATTTGTGTTATGTCGTAGTAAAAAGAGCATACATGTATATCAGTTTTACAAAAATGTATATGAAGCTGATAATTGACATGACCAATAGGCCAACGTGCACCCCCCCCCCCCCCCCCCCCCCCAAACACACAATTCTATGAGACCAATTTTTTTTGACGTTCAATACATCCTTTTAGGAAGAAAACATGCTAACGTTAAAAATTTCGGTACGCTTCTGAGATTTTTGGGACTTTTTTTTTCTTTGATGTCATGATTTCTTTCTGCTCCTGTACAGACTTCAAGTAGGTGTGATTAGAAAGCTAAATGTTACATCGATAAGAAAGCTAAATGTTACGTCTTTACAATTAACATATGGTAGGCCAGGAATTTTCAGTATATAGAACCCTAAAAGGACAATAATGTCCCTTTCCCCAACATAAATATTGTGAAAATACGTAAATTTTCCCTTTTACATTCAATTTTTGCCCGCATTCAGCAAACATTTGAATGAAATATTACAAATCTAATAAAAGATATTCATTTTGGTTGATAAAATATAAAACATCTCCACATTTCATGTCATAAACCTTAGAGAGGAGAAATTAACAGGTGGCGGATTTCTAATTTTTTCACGATTGTGATATGACATTACGGCAACTTTGAGACACTTTTGCCTTGTGCTGTGACCTTAAATTGATAAAATCTATTTAATTTGTAACCCTCCACTACAAAAAATGTGTTTATCCCTCCAATCCCCGTCCATCCAGAACCAGGCTGGACTGGAGCCCTATGCGGTAAATTTAGCTCAGCTTGTATCAGACGTTGCGAAAGCGTTGAACTTTTCGCTCTAAAACAAAATACCTTTTTGTTGTTACCATCAATCGATTTTTTTTATTCTATTCTTAATCCTCCAGCTACGAAAAATATGTTTATCCCCTGCCATCTCCCCCGCCCAGATGGAATTAGAGGCAAATCGAAAGTAAATTTTATTGTCTCATTTTTAGCTCACCTGACCCGAAGGGTCATGTGAGCTATTGCCATCACTTGGCGTCCGTCGGCGTCCGTCCGTCCGTCGTCCGTCGTCCGTCGTAAACTTTTTAAAAAATCTTCTCCTCTGAAACTGCTGGGCCAATATAAACCAAGCTTGGTCTGAATCCTCACCAGGGTACCCAGTTTCAAAATTGTATCTGATGAGTCCAAGGACCAAACAACATGGCCGCTGTTACTATATATAGAACATAGGGGTAAATTGCTGTTTTTGGTGAATAACTCAAAAACCAGTACAGATATCGAAAATCTGACGGGTAAAAATGATCAACACGGCAAGATCTACCTACCCTGCAATTTTGAAGTTAATTGGAATACCCATCTTGGAGTTATTGCCCTTTTTTGTGAAATTTTCAAATTTTTTATACATTTTGTCTTATATTTTGAAAAGTATTAGAGATAGAGGTTAAGTTTTATTGCAAAAATATTCAGCATGACAAGATCAACATACCCTGTAATTTTGTTATAAATCAGAATACCCATCTTGGATTTATTGCCCTTTCTTTGTCAAATTTTCAACATTTTAATATATTTTGCCTTATATTTCATTAACTATGTTTTTGGTCTTCCAAATGTTTCGGTTTTAATGCTGCTGATGAGAGGTAACTCCTTGAAATGCGTCGTATACAGCATGGTATAAATTTACCATATCTAATATTAGTATCTTTGGATTGTTATTTTGAAACTCCTGGGATGATGCCTCTGCTGGTGGACCCTAGGTCCCCGAGGGTTTTCACCAACCCAGTCGTCAGACTTGTCTGACATGATTATTCATTGATTTGTTACAGAAATTACCAGTATTAGCAAAATTCTAAAATAATAGAAATACTAAGGGTTCATTCCTTGTATTGCACATGGTAGATCTCCTTAGCTGAAATTTGGCTTCCTATTTCGGTATTTTTGGTTGAGTACTTCTTGTTTAATATAAGTTTGGTTTTTGGTTTTCCAAATATTTCGGTTTTAATGCTGCTGATGAGAGGTAACTCATTGAAATGCATCGTATACAGCATAGTATAAATTTACCATATCTAATATTAGTATCTTTGGATTGTTATTCTATAAGAGATAGAAGTTAAGTTTTAATTGCAATTATGTTCAGGATGTCAAGATCTACATATCCTCTAATTTTGAAGTAAATATGATTACCCATCTTGGAGTTATTGCCCTTTTTATCAAATTTTCCAAAAAATTAATATATTTCGTCTTAGATTTCAAAAAGTATTAGAGATAGAGGTTAAGTTTTAACTGTCAAAATGTTCAGCATGTCAAGATCTACATACCCTCTAATTTTGTAATAAATCTGAGTACCCATCTTGGAGTTATTGTCCTTTCTTTGTCAAATTTTCAACATTTTAATATATAACGCCTGATTTTTCGTAAACTATAAGAGATAGAGGTTAACTTCAAACTGCAAAGGATTTCCATTAGTTAAGATCTACCTCTTGAAATGCATTTTTAGCTCACCTGACCCAAAGGGTCAAGCTAGCTTTTCTCATCACTTGGCGTCCGTCGTCCGTCGTCGTCCGTTAACTTTTACAAAAATCTTCTCCTCTGAAACTACTGGGCCAAATTGAACCAAACTTGGCCACAAGCATCATTAGGGTATCTGGTTTAATAAATATGTCCGATTACCCCGCCTGCCAACGAACATGGCCGACATGGCTAAAAATAGAACATAGCAGTTTTTGTCTTATATCTCAAAAACTAAAGCAAATAGAGCAAAACTGACATGGGGTAAAAATGTTCATCAGGTCAAGATCTACCTGTCAGGAAATTTTCATACGAATCGGTCAACCATTTGTTGGGTTATTGCCCCTGAATTGTTAATTTTAAGGAAATTTTGCAGTTTTAGGTTATTATCTTGAATATTATTATATATAAAGACAAATTGTAAGATCTACAAATAAGTCAGCATGACCAAAATCATTGATTGACCCTTTATAGGAGTTTTTGTCCTTTAAAGACGGCATCCAGCGTAAAGTTTCCTTTAAAGATCTTTTCCTCTCCAATTGATACCAAACTTTGGTGGAATGGTCCTTGGGTGGCCCCCTTCCAAAATTATGTCTGGCATCCCCGACTTCCAACCGAGATGGCTGCTGTTACGAATAATAGAAAAAAAAGGGGGGGGTGACTTTCAAAAATCTTCTTATATGAAACTACAAGTCCAGTTGGAACCAAAGTTGGCAGTAATAGTTCTTAGGAGATTCTCCTCAGAAATATGTCCAATGACCCGGACTATTAATTAAGATGACCGCCACAGCTGAACTTAGTTTAACATAAGGCTTGGTAGCAATGGTCATTAGATGGTCCTCTTTAAGAATTTTGTGCGATGACCCAGACTGTCAACCAAGATGGCCGCCACACCCGAACTTAGTTTAACATAGAGCCCTATGGAAAAATTCATTGAAAAATCTTGTCTGAAACCACTTGACATAGTGGAGCCAGACTTGACAGCATTGGTCTTTAGGAGATCCTCTTTCAGAAATTTGTCCGATCACCCGGATTGTCAACCAAGATGGCTGCCACACCGAACTTTGTTAAATATTGGACCCTATAGGAAAATTCATTTTAAAATCTTCTTGTCTGAAACCACTTAGCCAGCTGGAACAAGACTTAGCAGAAATGGTCCTTAGATGGTTCTCTTTTAGAAATGTATCCGTTGACCTGGACAAACCAAGATGACTGCCACAGCTGAAATTAGTTTAACATAGAATCCTATAGAAAAACCAGCCAAATTGACTGCAACACTTAAATTTTTAGGTCTGCTCAAGGTGAAAAGTTAAATCCAGGTGAGCGATACAGGCTCTTGAGAGCCATTAGTTTACAGCTTCTTCTTGGCTTATGATAGTAGACGTTATCTAAAATACTAATTTCAAAAATTCCCACCCGGAGCAACAGATTTGTTGTTTGACGTGGCGCAATCAGTGTTGCCAGATTCTTTATTCCTGGCAAACGTTGTCCTGTTGATAAAACAATGGAAGAAACATTCATGAAACATTCAAAATCCCATCCAGATGCATGTGGCAGCAGTGTACGTCTAACAGGTCCTACCAAAGATAGGTCCGGGCTGCTCACGACAGTGCACAATTTGTTAAAGGCACATTAGGAAGGGCAGATATGCTGACAGATAAAACAAATTAAGACATCCATCGGTATATTTGTCCGTCAGAAATAAAACGTGGTGAGGAAATGATGAAAATATTGCTGATGTGAGGGAAACTGTCAAGGGCTTCATCGCCCTTTTTGATATGGACGAGAACGATAGGCTGTTGTGTTTGTCTTCTTATTAGTTGGAGGAACTTCCTCCCACATTTAGAGATATCTGCTGTAGAATTTTTGAAATTGTTAGCAGAAAATCAGATGTTGTATTCAAGGATAATTATGTGTATTGCAAATTCAGTAAAATCAATAGAGAGGAAGTCTAGAGGAGACAGCAAAATATTTATGCTTAGAGGTGAGAATACCAAAGAGCCAGCATATTGGAAGCAATTCCTCAGCAATTAAGAGAACAAGAAACACTTTATACAAACATTACGTTGGGTATTGGAAAGTGACGGCCTTAGTGAAAGACTTTATGGGAAAACATTAAATGCAGTTTCACGCATATCTGTTGACAAGTGAAGACGGTGAAAATGTTATCAGTCAGGATCTCTTCGGTCAATACAAGAAGAAACTGGTACCCGAGTGCCACACACCTTGCATGTAAAAGAACCCTTTTGTAGATTTAAGATGACAGTAGACTCATGGTAGCCGCTACAGATGGCTTAATTTCCCACTCCCTACTCTACTCTCCAAACATGTCTAGTGGCAGTCAAAGTCGTTGTCCTTGTTATTCCGTCCCATTTCAAGTTTTGTGTAATTTTGACATATTATTTTATATATTTTCGTCCTGAAATCGCACGCAAATTCTGCTTTAGGGTGTTAAACAATGCAAAACCAATCGACAAATCATTAGATTTTAGGTTTTTTTTGTAGGGGAGGGATAATAATTTTATTACTTTCAAGGCCCTAATGATGTAAATGTAATGTAATGATGTAATGTATTTTTCCCGTTTGATTAAAAAAAATCTAATTGCATCACGAAATAATTATTTTTCAAAAGTTATTGTCAAAAAATATCTATTTTCTAAAATTTAGTTGGGGTATAGGTAAAATTTTAGTTCCTTAGAATATTAATGGGGCGTAAAATGTTGTATTCATTTGAACGAATATACTCTCTGCTTTAATTTGATGCCAATTTTTTTACATAATTGGACATGTTAGGTATAGTTTTAAAATTACAAAGAAAATTATAAAGAAACTCAAAAATTCTAGAAAATACTCCATAGGGTATAAAGATGGCCAAAGTTCTATAAAAGCGTTCCAAAATTTTTGATGTTAACATTTTTTTTAAGATACGAGATTTATCAGAGAATCTAGAAATCATAAGAGGAGATAAGTGTGTGGTAGTAAGGGGTGTATGAAGGTTATCGTAGCCAACGGACTATTAGTTATGGTATTCAACGCACTATTAGTTATGGTATTCAACGGACTATTAGTTAAGGTATTCAACGGACTATTAGTTAAGGTATTCAACGGATGGAATCTTATATGACTTATTTTTCTGGCAGACCAATTTTTTAATGATTTCGTCAACACCGGACACACAAATGACATTTTGTAAAATAATCATGAACATTCATACAATGTATTACACTTTAGTCACATATTCGTCATGTACGTCAAAACCGAAAAAAAAAATGGCGTACGTAAAAAAAAATTCTATGGCGCAAATGAAAAATTATTAACTTTCAAGAAGAAACCAGATATTTATGATTAATGTGTATGAAAATTTCATATATATAAACGTCTAAAAAGTTGCAAAACAGCATCAAAATAAAAACAAATACAATTCTGAATTATAACAATAATTCAAACTTAGCAAAATTTTCTGATCACTGAGATCTCATTGATCAAATTATTTTATCTATTCATTAACTTTCCGGCTTTTAGTTAAGTGATTATTAGAAATAAATTTCATGATTTTTTTTTTACAATTTTTTAAATATATTTTGAAACAACTGTACACTTTATTGTATCTTATTAAGGTGAACTGTTATAATATCGATTCACATGTTCGTTTTTCTAATGTTTAGTTGATCAACGTCACCTAATTATGAAGGGCCGTTCGGGTCATAATTCATTTTGTTACACGTACGCTAGAGGTACGCGTAACAGGTCGTTCACGTACCATAGAGGTACACGTAACACTTTGTTCACGTAACCTAGAGGTACACGTAACACTTTGTAACGTGAAAGACCTGTTACGCGTACCTCTAGCGTACGTGTAACAAAATGAATTATGACCCGAACGGACCTTCATACCTAATAAAGAAAAGACAAATATATATTAATGGTAACAGGTTAATCGATTATTTAAAGGGGCATCTTCGGGTACATGTACGTAACTTTTATGCTTTATTGATCACCCAGGAGGTCAATGACTGCAACAAGGGGCAATTATACAATAGAATTATGAATAAGGGCGGACAAAGACAGGTAAATTTTACACAATAATTATACAAATATATTTCACATTAAATAAATCTATTTTAATAATTATACAACATGACAAAGACAATGCCCCAAAGTACTGTGGTTTTTACATTTAAAGTTAAAAATAAATGTTTTTAGATTCAGAAATTTGTATTACATTACATATTATACTATTAAAAAAGGTTTACTAGTTTTTCATTACAAAGGAAAAATAAACTCTTCAGCTTTTCTTTGCTACGATGATTAAGATAGTACGACAGGATATATTTAGCTCTATAACGAACAATGTCTTCATTTTTACATGAGAATATATAGTGGTATTCATCAGCAATGGAATTGTCAGGACAAAGATGGCAGATTCTCTCTTCCAAAGATATGCAGGAAATTTTATATTTCAACATCGTAATCTATCAATATATAACATGTATAACAAAGGTAACTAGGTGCAATGACTGATTTGTTTAAATTCTAAAAACAGAATATAAGACCTATAACCACATACCAAACAAACTTTATCAATCATCATATAAAAATTACAACAATTATAACACTTTTTTTCAGTTCAACATTTTTTTTAACACCTAACTAAATTTTTAGGTTTTCAAGGAATTATTCCAAAACCAAGGATTTTTAACACCTGAGTCGATTCACCCACGGGCTGTTTAATGTCATTATTTTCTCTCAGGTGAAATAACGTGTTACACCAAAGAGATGGTCATTTAGTAATTCGGTTAATATATACATTCATTACAAAGGCTTTGACATCACGCTTTTTTAACTGTAATATTTTATTTTTTGTTTTCAATATATATATTTTCTATCATGTCTATAATACTATATAGGGTTATTGCACGAATATTGGGGATATTGTCCCGAGTAGAATGTAATATCGCACGAGCTTGGGAGTGCGATATGATATTCTCCGAGGGACAATATTTACCAATTTCGTGCAATAACCCTTTTATTGTATGGCAACACCACTCAGATCCCGGGAATAATACGAATAACTATCAAATACATCGTCCTTACAATGCAATATTGCTATCCGTGCAATATCTGCGAATATTGCACGTCAGTTTTTGGTTACGTTCTACAGGGAATATTACGTTACTATGCAATAAAAGTAAGTATTTGCATTTAAAATTTATTTTTAATCTCAGGTACATGTAATTTCTAGTACAACAGGAAATCATATGATCACAGAGAAGTATATTTCATATATTTACGTTAAAGTTTCGTTTATACAAAGTATAAGTGTTAAAAATTTAGATTAACACATCCTACACTGATGTTCACTATATTTATCTTATTGATAGAGGATTTTCGGTTCTTTTAATTTGTGTCAAAATGGAAAATGGAAAACAACACTCAAAAAAACAAATATTAAAATTATCCAAAAATATCAATTTAGAATTTAACCCTAAAACATCTGGGGTTTTCATTTTTCATTTAACTGTATTTTGTTTCTCAGCTGAATTGTCATTAACCGTATAAAGGCAGACCATGTAGACAATAAGATTGCATTTTAAAGGTTTTTGCATATCGATTTTAAAGTTCAAAAACATCTTTCTCAGGAGAAATAGTGGGTAAAAAGCCAATTAGAAGTTGATTTCAGAATACATGTAGAAGAGTTTTTTGGATCGAACTCTTAGAAACTACAACTGCCTCAGTGTGATATAATTTATGCTTGTTGTATTATCTGGACAAAACAAGAAAATTTAAACCAAACATCAAGGAAATGATCGTATTAAATTCTTTTTCATTAGTCCATAAAAAATTTCAAATAGAAGAATTGACATATACAAGTTCGTTGTATGATTGGAACGGAAATGTGGAAACCTAATACAAACCGTCTCATATTTGCTTCATATGCAGTTTTAGCCAATTTTGTAAATTTTAAGCATGTCAATTAAGTCATTTTATAGAGGATTTTTTTTAATTTAGGGTCGTATCTTAAACTATATACTCTACTGGTGGACATTTTGGATGACAGATTGGCAACAAAGTAACAATTAGTTCATCAAAGGCGGCCATCATTAAAAAAAAATCTGAAAGACGGCCAATGCTGCTATATTTGGTTCAAATTGGCACAGTGGTTCTCATAGGACTCCTTTGTTAAACCAAGTTTGGCTATGGCGGCCATGTTGGATTGCCGACCGAGTCTGAAAGAGGACAACCTAAGAACCATTGCTGCCAAGTCTAATTGGCTCAGTGGTTTCATACAAGAAGAAATTTTAGTGATTTCCCCCATAGGGTCCTCTGTTAAGCTAAGTTCAGCTATGGCAGCTATCTTGGATCACGGACAGGGTCATCGGACATAATTCTGAAAGAGGAAAATCCCAGGACAATTGCAGCGAAGTTTGGTTCAAATTGGCTAGGTGGTTTCGTACAAGAAGAAATTTTACTATAGGGTCCTATGTTAAACTAAGTTCAGCTATGGCAGCCATCTTGGATCACGGACCGGATCGTCGGACACAATTCTGAAAGAGGACCACCTAAGGACCTATGCTGCCAAGTTTAGTTTAAATTGGCTTAGTGGTTTCGGACAAGAAGAAATTTTAGTAATTTTTCCATAGGGTCCTATGTTAAATTAAGTTCGGCTCTGGCGGCCATCTTGGATCATGAACCGGGTCATCGGACATAACTCTGAAGGAGGACCACCTAAGGAACATTGCTGCCAAGTTTTGTTCAAATTGGCACAGTGGCTTCAGAGGAGAAGATCTTTAAGTGAAATGTTGACGGACGACGGACGATAAGTGATGAGAAAAGCTCAGTCACATGGCCTTTTAGGCCAGGTGAGCTAAGAAGGACTGGAAAAGAGACAATGGTGAAGGTAAAGATCACAAAAGCGTAATCATACTTTTGGTGAATTTCAATGAGTTTACTCTGCATTTATTTTTCTACGTTTTATCTTCGAAATATGAATACAGTTGTTGACATACACCCTATAATTCGAAAGATAACTTCAATGACTTCTAGAAAGAATGAATCAAAAATAAAATATCCATGAGTGACGTCTAAAACTGTCGTCCATGATTGGTTTGTTCGAAAAACGTTTGGTGGGTCTTGTCTAAAATCAACAAAAACTGTGGTTGTTTTATCAGGGTAAACGTGAGTTGGAGATAACCTTCTTTCACGCAGATAGCACAGTACATTTAACATTGCATTAGGTATTTCACTGATTATAAATATTGTGAGAAACAGTAAAACCATAAACGAACTTTTAGTAGATTTAGAATTCTTTCCAAATACCCTGATTGCAATAAATGATCCACAGAAAATTATTGTCACATACAGACTCATGGGTAAAATAATATCCACTAGAATATAGTAATACATTATGGCGTACTTTGTTGAAGTCACTGGTGAATTATATGTCGCATTGCAATAATAACATTTCACTGAATAGAAATCTAGATAATGGGTCTGTACTCTAAGAGACGAGAACTTGTGAGCATGTAGCAAAAACGGTAGAATAAAACTCAGTGCGAAATACAGCAGTGAAATTTTATCCGTAAAATTTGACCGGCGACATTTTGGAAAGAGCATGAATGTAAGTGTACTAATGCTAATGCTGGTTATTAGTAACAGCGAAGTCAGATGAAATGTATCCACTATTTCTTCAATAAGCATTATAAATAAACACATTTTATCTACTCTGTATGACAATAGGTAGAACTGTGTATAGTAAACATCGCTTGATTTCATTGCTTTTAAAACCGGTTTTAATCCAGATGTAGAAAATGCAATAATAATATTTGTCACGCACAATGCTCGAACGAGTATTTTCAAGGAAAAACGAAGTCTTCTGGAATAAGTCGCAAGTACTGCCGAATTAGTAATGACGGCTATATAGGAAACAATACTGAATGCCAAAGAAATCGGATAAAGGTAATCCGAGTAGCTATGGAATGTGAAAAATGGATCTTCAACCTTTTGAAACATATAGTTTCGGTATTCCGCGGATGATATCATTGTATGATGGTGTGTTCTTGGTCCGTAAATTATGATAACTGGTTTCTCGTCCATTTTTGTATTTTAAATTTATACGCGTATTTAGACAGCAAATTATGACACATGTATCTACCTAATTAATATAGAATTTTTCACAACAAGTCCAGATTATATAGTGTTAGAATAAAAATAAACAATACTGATATCATTATCTTTAAATTATTATTAGTCATAATGATTAGATACAACATACATCCATGTGTTTGTATAAGTGAAATGCTTGAAAAAAGAAGACATATATACGTCTAAAGTAATAACTAACGTTCGAACATATTAGAAGTGGAACCGATAATAAATTAACTAAAAAATAAATAAACGTCTAAAAAGAAAATTTTAGCGGATTTGGCCGAGTGATCTAGGGCGCTGGACATGGTTCTAGGCGAATAGGTGGCATAGTGTCTCAACGGTGTTTTACATTGTAATAATCACTACAAACAGAAATTGCGTATTAATGTGGTCTACTTTCGTTTTGACGAACAATAAAGCAATCTCATGATGATCAAAATTTTGCCCATAATATTTCATAGAGGCGAAACACAGTCACGGTACCCAAATTGCGACCATTTTCATTATTTTGTATGTTAACTTCAGAAACTCGCATGTGTATTAAAAAAAATTTAGAATTAGAAATTATACTATGCCATATAATACATTTTCGACAATTCATTTCATCACTGAAATACATCTTACAGTAAGAAACATTTCAAATATTATAATAATTAACATTTTCACTCTGTTAAATTACCTATATGTACAGGACCAAATAACAGTTTTAAGCTTTATATTTCTTTTATATTCAAAGGTCAGTGTTTAATGAATGCAGTTATCACATTTTGGGTATCCATTGCAATTTGTATTCTTTGAAGCTATAAGGTGTTCATGTAAGAATAATAATTTGAAGATAAAAAGGATATTAAATGGCGTTCTACAATATTCCCATTTTTTATATTTTGAGTAGACTCAAGACAATGCGAGAAAGGACGCTTGACGAAGTGGAAGATAGGTATATCCGCGGACTGTTATAATTATGGATTCGTACGAATGGATTGAAAAATTGGTTTTGAAGCGATGTTGAAAAACCCTGTTTCTATTATTAGTAATTCCGGGTGGGTCTATATCTCTTGTTTTGTGATAACAAATACATGTACATGTATAAAAACTTCCAGATTAATGAAAGTACAAGTACATTGAAATTTTTCCTTTAGCAAACTGGTATCAATTAATTCATGAAATACATAAAGGTATGTTATTTTTAGATCTTACCAATCTCACCTTGAGTATTATTAAAAAAATATGTAAATAAGATAAATAAAAAAAAATAGATAAATTAAAAAGTCATTTGTTCGGAGAACAAATGTGAGGTCTTTCCCTTGACCTATGACATCAGACAACTTGGACCCAACAGACTTGTATGAGTTCAAAGAACAAAGTTCAAGCAAGCAACATCTTTTCTGTTAGTTTTTGTTCTAAAGTTTTAAAGATAAACACTATTTTTAATTTAAAGGGGCCCTGTCAGGACAAATTTATATAAACTAGATATCATGGAGATGGTACCCATCTCTGTGGGCCTCGCTATAAAAACCTGGGCACCACAGGGCACCCATACAAAACCGAATTATTTAACCTTAAGACCACAGATCAAGATTGAAGGTAAGGTAATCCAAGGGTGGAGCAAAATGAAACAAACTTGATCTGCATCTCGTCAAGGTAGACTTACATACCAACAAGAGTTAACACTTAAGTATGTCTTGCCTGCTGGAACCATCAGAAACAATAATTCTTTCTTACTTCCACTATATTTTCATAAATAAGGATTTTCAGTTTCTGAGACCAAAAGTTGTTTATAAAACTTGAACATTGCTAATATATGCAATAAAAATTATCAAAGTCACTCAACCAGAAAATCAAGGTCAAGGTTAAAAGATGGGGATGCAACTGTGCTAAGCTAGGGCATATGCATACCAAGTTTCATCAACCTAAGACCTATAATTCTTGAGATATGGATGTGCTCATAAAACATTAACACTGCTATTATATGCATTGAAAATTGTCAAAGTGACTCAACCAGAAAATCAAGGGCATGGTCACAAGATGGGGATGCAACTGTGCTAAGCTACTACTGGGGCATATGCATACCAAGTTTCATCAACCTAGGACTAATAGTTCTTGAAATATGGCGGTGCTCATAAAACCTTAACACAAAAGTCAACGCCGCTGCCGTCGCCGGTAAAGTAACACCTATGTCCCACTCTGCTTCGCAGGCAAGACAAAAATTGGTTCAATATCTGGAAGAATTTGTTTAAAAAAGTGCGGGAAACTGAAATTTTAGTAAATTTTTTCTAAGTCCAAGGGGCATAACTCTGATAAAATTATCGGAGTGGAACGAAACGTAAACTTGATCTGTAACTCATCAAGGTAGACTCACACCAAAAATCAGCTTGATATCTGCAACCATTTAAACAAGAGGCTCCCAGGAGCCTGAATCGCTCACCTGGTTCTTAGGGCCAAAAGGGTCTCTTCTACATGGGGTAATCTGACAATTTTAATCTAAAAGAGGAGTTTCTGGTAAGGTACTCTTGTTGCTAAGGTGTGACCTTGAGATATGACATTTGACCTTGGTCTTAAATTGAAGCTCTTTTCTTACTGAACACAAAAAGTATACATGTTTACTATATAATCTGTAACGGTTTAAAAGTAATTGGTAAATAACACAGTTTACAATATGTTTTTGGCCGCCATTTTGAAAACACTCAAGCGAATCATGTACTGTTTGGGCTCAAATTGTAGGTCTTTTAATTCTCTATCAAATGAACCCTATGTTTATTCATTATCTTTTATGGTTAAAAAGTTATAAACAAAAAATCATTTTTCAAAATACGAATCAAGAGCATTAACTCAAAAACGATAAGTTTTACACTTTCGCACTTGAAGCATTTTTTGTAGATTTCGACATGATGAACATTTTTCCCATGTATTGTCCACTTCAATTTTGTATGGTTTAAGTGTTATTTCATAAAAACTGTTTACGGTGTCCGCCATTTTGAAAATGGCTACCCGTAAACATTGGACTTTGGTCTTAAATTGAAGTACTCACAATGACGGTCACAAAAAACCCATATGTTTATTATATTATCTCTGACGGCTTAAAAGTTATAAGCCAAAAACAAATAAGCCGAAACGCGTCAAGGGCCATAACTCGAAAACGGTTTGTAGAACAGTTTTCGACCCTTTATATCAAATAAAGGTCTAAATGAGAGGAGTATTTTCCCCGTTTAATGTCTGCTTCTATCTTTTATGGTTCATGAGATATACTGTACACAAAGTGTAATATGACCTCTGACCTTGAGATTTGACCTTTCACCTTGACATTTTGGGATGCAACATATGTCACCTAGGATGATAGGTGAAGGTCCCAAGTTCCTAGGACTAACCGTTTTGAAGAAAAAAAAATTGACGCGTCGCGACACTTTTCGACTCAAAAACGCGTAACCAGGAAGTGGATCGAAAAAAATTTTTTGCATGACAAATCATGGCCATGAGTCTGACAACATTTTCCCCACTTTAGATTTTTGATATCCATTATGGTTTTTGAGTTTATCTGTACACAAGATTTTTGGTAGCGGGGCAGATAACTCTGTTACTAAAAATAGATCGGTTTCGCAGGGTCAGTCAGAGCGAGTCAGAGTATGACCGAATAATGGTACCAAGTTTCGAAATGATACGTCGCAACACTTTTTTGCCATCTGTGGCAGAAAAAAAAATAATAATCATAAGAAATACAGTAAGGTCTTCCCTTTGGAAAGGGAAAGACCTTAATAAAAGAACACACAAATGAAGTCTCTAATGGCTATATAATATTTAAACAAATATTTTCTGTATTGTTCATCTTGAAGATGTTACATCTATGTACTGAGCTATACGTGTAATTTGCATACGTGTACATTTGTAAAAATGAGAAAATAATTCAAATCCAAGAATAGCAGGGTAATAACCCATTTTCAACGTACTAATTCCGGGTTGATCTGCCATATCAGTCCAAACGTACATCATGTAGTCATATCTGTCCAGGTTAGTTCAGAGGTAAATATATTCAGGAGATTAAGGGTATGGATTCGGTAATTTTTTTCCAAGAGTGAGTCAATTGTGTTATATATCTGCTACTGAAATATTCTGTTCGTCTTTTCAAATGATTAAGATAACGACCGAAGAGTGCCGTCAATATAACTACAGTGCATAGACGTTCCTAATACGGGTGCGATATGGGTTTTAGTGAAAAGCTCATGATAGGGATGCAGGAAAGGGTCCTTTATCAGATATTCAAATTCACGGTGAAATGCATGTATAACGAATACCTGTATATGATAAAAATATTTATATATGATCTTCCGTATGTGCAGACGCTAT
Organism: Mytilisepta virgata; assembly: GCA_028015205.1. Lineage (NCBI taxonomy): Eukaryota > Metazoa > Mollusca > Bivalvia > Mytilida > Mytilidae > Mytilisepta > Mytilisepta virgata. The sequence continues at coordinate 79,179,773 of CM051521.1, forward strand.
CAACATGTAAAGTTGTTGGTTATTTGATATCAGATAATAATATATTGTGAAATACACGGAAAAGAAATATGTTTTTGTTGTCCTACTAATAAAATACAATAAAATTTATTTTTCCGTTTTAGGTTTCGGACGAAATTAATGTTATTTTTTTATGGTCGGGAAAACGTCTTTTGTTAATTAATATGTTACTTTGTTCATAAGCTGAAAATTTAACTTCATATGTAACTTTAATATTATCTTAATATAACAAGACAAAATAACTTTATTGAATAATAACTACATTTATTTCTTACAACGGCATTAGGACAATTATAATTTTTAACAAAAAAATACATGTATATGCGATCTATGCAGGACTTTTACGGTGTTTTAAACAATGTAAAAGAACAAGAAGATGCGTCGAACATCTTTTTTACAGAAAGTACTTATTTGCATCCATATCACCAAGGTAAAGTTAAATGTGTATTAATGTGTACAATTTATATATATTTAGTAGAAGGATAAGCCTAAACTACAGTTTGTTTCCGAATCCTAAAGGTCTATTATTGTTTGAAATATCACACGAATGTTATTAGAATAAATATGTTTAAACGAAAGTAATATCGTTAAAGCAATGAATTGTTTACATCGATTTTTGTCATTAATAACGTGTATTTGTTCAAACGTTGAGCCTCTTATCTTTCACCTTTCAATATTGTTTTATTTTTGTTTATTCACAAAAGATTATCTTATTTTATTTTGCTATTTTTATGTATAGTTTATTTAAATTTAGCCCATTCTGACATTTTGTCATTAAAAAGGTAGGGCGATATTCCAGTGAATTTATTTCACTTTTAGGGTCATTTAAAAAGTCGCCTATAGCCTTTCAAAATTTCTTGTGATGGAGCCTGGTATGTGTTCTCTTTAAGATTAACAAACAAGTTACTAAACATTTTTTGATGTACTTGGATATCTATTTTCAGACAGTTTTAACACATTTAAATTTGCCAAATTAACTCTTTTAAGACAGTTTTTCAACGCGAAGGACGCTCGTAACCAAAACGATTTTTTTGCTACATGAGTTTATGTATCTCCTTTCATACATGTATTACAGTAAAAAGTTCTGAGTGTCCTTCTTGGCAATATTCCAAAAAAGGATACAGAAAAGGTTAGGGTTAGGGTTATTAAAAACAAACTACCCTGATAACGTATGCAATATATACCAGTACTCTCGGATAAACTTTGACCACACGACGGGTGCCACAAACAGAATAGGAACTGCCTACCCTCCAAAGCACTTGGGTTTACTACCGGGTTTTACAGGAGCTCGTGTTGCCCGTTATTTTCAGTTTTCAGTGATTTTGTGATAATTACCGACCTTGGAACGTTGCCTGGTATTTTTGTAATTGATCCAAATCGTTACACTACACTAAACACAAAAACTTGAACTTATTAATGATAAAGCATAAAATTTCTGTTTGTTAACATAAAAATGCATTGAATACAATTGACAAAAAGTAAGTAAACTTTTCAGATTTAAAGTTTATACAGACGAAAGTGGCTTTACTCTTTTGTCAATTTGATTAATTTACGAGCTGATTTTTTTAATGGTATATATTTTCTTTTGATATCAATTAGTGATAATCTTATGTAAAAAACTGCATTTTCTTTTACTTCAATATTTGAATTATTGTTTTGATTTTCAACATTACAGGTTTTCAGCGCAACTAAAGAGTCATAAATCAACGAAACATGCACATTTTGTGCATAAAAATTGGTATCACATAATTTCTTATGTAAAATCGTTACGTAACTTTCTTAATAATTAAATAATATAATATGTTCTTGAATAGAAAAAGATATGATCAGTTCAAAACAAATGTTGACCGAAGTACATATGACGTAAAACAATAAGTAAAATAAACGAGCTTTTCATTTAAAGAAGATATTTTTATTATTAACATTTAAACGATCATTTACAGCATTTTTGAGGAACTTGTAGTTCTTACTGATGGCTGAAATGCAACCAACGACGAAACGTCTATGCATTAACTATGGAGTCAATTTCAGTTGACGAATCTAACCTTCTACGCCTTGAACATCTAATAAAACAGGTGGCAACGCCAGCTGTAAGAATATTTTTTGATACAGAATTCCATCCAAGCAAACTTCAGAAGGCCATCAGACAATCCAATGTGTTGAATAATAAACATCTATCGAACAAGCAAAAAGACCTTTTGGAACCGCGAACAAGTAAATGTTACAAAGTACAAAAATGTATATATATATTTCATTCTCACAAACGGAAAAAAAATTTAATGTGAACATTTCAATTTCAATATTTAACTTAGAATATGAATTAAATATGCTTTGGATAAAAAATAATTGCAGCTCTGGACATTTGAACGGTATCCATCACTCCCATCTGTCTATACTGACCCTCTGGTGTATATATCATGCTATAAATTAATGTAAAGCTACAAATATAGCGAACGGTTCATAATTTTAGAAAAATCAGCGACAAAAATTGCTCAAATCAAAAAGCAATCTGAAGACTTAAACACGCTATACATATACAAAAGCTGAACAGAAAATGTCAAATACTTATAGTATCATGTTGCGTTCAGTTGTTAATACATTGTAACAATATACAAATGAAAAACAGAATTATATAGCTGACGTTGAAGAACAAAAAAGTTTTAAGTGAAACTTTTCCTCGTATAAGGACAGAACGGTTGCTACTGGACATAACAACAGATACTGATTTTGATAAAACTTTAGAACTGTATCTCATAATAACCAAACTGATAGTTCAGCACCCTTGTGTTAAATGAATTGAATGTGAAATCTAATGAGTCAAGCTACTATTCAACTATATAAACTGTTGACAAAAGTCTCCTTGTCCATAAATTTTAAGACAATAATCAGATGCGCAATAAGGTTTTAGAATTTCGATTTCAAAAACGTGGGGCACACAAAAGTCTCCTTGTCCATAATTTTTAAGTGCATAATCAGATGCGCAATAAGCTTTAAGAATTTCGATTTTAAAAACGTAGGGCACACAGGAGCCGAATTTCCAAAATTGTGAATTGATGCTTGTGACCAAACTTTCTCTTTTATTTTTCAAATGATGCATTTCATTTCATACAGTATTGGCATGATCCATATTAGGATGTGCAATAAGGTTTTAGAGTTTTGATTTTCAAAACTTGAGTCGCACAGGGGTCGAATTTTGAAAATTGTAAGTTTAAGATTGTAACATGTGTAAAGTAAACCTTTTTTTATTTTTCATTTGGTTAAATGATTTAATTTCGTAATAGAAGGATTGCATACTATTTGTCCAAATTGTAGATTGATAATAAGGTTATATATTTATTACTTTGGTAAGTGCCCTAACTGGAGGTGCGGAGATATATTAGCTTTCATTTTTTTTTCAAATAGTTGTCGGTATATTCAATACTCTGTGTTTTCAGGGGATATATCTTCGTCGACATTTGATATCAGTTTAATGATATTTTTACTTCGACATGTTGCCAAATTTCCAATTGGAGATACCTTGCCACTACCCTTCAACACAAAACCAGCTGACGATCTTACAAGAATCCTTTATTATAGAAATAAAATAGCACATAGCGGAACAGCGAACCAACTGAAGGATCAAGAAATAGAACTGGCATTTGATGAAATAACAAAGGTACATGTAGTCAAAAGTATAGTAAACCGTATATCACAAAAAATGTGAATATTATATGGTTACAGGCGATTTTAAGTTTTGAATGAACCTAAATTGCCTTTGATTGTAAATATCAAAGATACATACAAGAGATCCAATAAATAAATGTAAATATGTCGGTGACCTGTCGAATGATCTACAACTTACCTCGATACGATTGTTTAGAATCATGTCTAACACATTATCCAAGTTTTTATTACAGAATATCACCAGGCATAATAACATCCGGTTTAGTGTTGAGCTCTAGGTCAAGATTAAATTTTGAAATATTACGAAAAATAATTAGGGGTTTATACTGCTAGATAGTGACGTAATTTTATTTGAATTACTGTTCCTTACATATACAATGTACACGTTTAACAATCAATTTGATGCTTGATATATGTAGATACATGTAGTCGTCGGGATATAGCCTTTCCTCACAAAGTGGTAAATGACGTATTTTTCCGTGACGGACATGATTCGAAATAATCGTATATCGTTTAATGGGACCTCGCTGTAGATATCGTAACACATTTTGATGTCGTCAGAGCTACAACGTGGTCCCGTGAAACGCAATGTGATTCACATGCAGGGCTCAATATGTTCGAATTTATAATCAACAATATATTTGTGGAGCTTGAAGGTCAAATTTTTCAGCAAACTATTGGAATTCCTATGAGAACAAACTGCGCGCGACAATCTGTTAATTATGAATTTTTGCTACGTTTACACAGTCTAATTGCTTAGGTTTTCCGTTTCCGACATTTCAAAGATACAGTTAGGCGCAGTTCTAACCTCTCTTTAGAACTGTCCTAAATTGTCATGAGAACTGTTCTAGAACGGTTCTAGAACACTAATCCTGACATTTTTAGAACCGTTTAGGACACGGTGTGTCCTGACCTAGAACCATTCTGGACAGTTCTAAGCTGGAACTATTTATGACAGCTCTACCCTAGAACCAGGTATGACAGTTCTATCCTAGAACCTTTCTGGACGATTCTACCCTAGAACCATTTTGGACGGTTCTACCCTAAAACCATTCTGGATGGTTCTACCCTAAAACCATTTATTACCGTTCTAATATAGAACCACTTCGGACGGTTCTGCCCTAGAATCATGTTTGACAGTTTTACCCTAGAACCATTCTTGATTGTTATAGTCTAGAGCCATTTTAACATACCACAATAACTAGTGGAGCAAAAATTGAGATTGTATCTGTTCAAAACAGAGATTGTGGGAGTTTATGCATTTTGAACAAAATAATTAACCTGTTGCCATAATTTTCAAATCAACGTTTTACACACCGTGATAGTTTACAGAGTACAAAAAAGTAAAACTTCACTCACAATTAAGTGTAAATTTAGTTTTTACCAATTAAAAACATCAAAATCAGAATTAAAAGAATTTGATGTAATTATTTGATACCTATTTTGATGCACATTTCGTCGATTTACGACTAGTCAGTTGTGCCCAAGGCCTAAAATGTTGAAAACCAAAACAACGATTCAAAAGCTTGAAGAGCAAATTCAAAATACAAAAAAGTTTGAAATAAAAAAAAATATCACTTGCATAATCAGGAGTTGAATGTATTTTATACATCAAATTATCAAGAATTTTTTAAAATTTACTTATCTAAAAATCTTTAAAATCGTCTCTTTGACAACCGGCTTCATGCATAGTTGTTTTAAACTTATTTTAAAATCCTATGGTAATACTGACGAAGAATCTTTAATGACAGTTCTACCCTAGAACCATTCTGCACGGTTCTATTCTAGAACAATTTATGACGCTTCTATCCACGAACCATTTTTGACAGGGTTTTGTACTACCCTTGAACCGTTCTAGTCTTCGCTGACAGAATAGTTCAGAGGTCAGAACTGATATCACCTGTATATGTATTACCCATGACTTCAAACATGTGACTTACTTTACAGTAAAGAATATGCATTAGATGAAAAAAGTGGATCGGCTATATAAAACTCAAGGAGAACCAATTACTATCATGTCGAAAAGAGCAAATTCATGTTATACCCATACATGTACGAAAGTTCTCTGAAAAATATTTATGCCAAATTGTGCGTTTTTAATACATTTTCCACTGAAATTCACAATAACGCGTCTATAATCCAATTTAGAGCGTAAACTGATAGAACACTTTCTTTCATATCAGGCAAAACGGAGCATCTTGGTGATTTCAGAAATATATAGGGTTGTTTTAGCGTAACTTTAATTTTCAATAATATAAAAATAGAATATTGTCAAAGTAGGATTCATTTAGTGATGTTGTTTTCTAGGATTGTCTGTTAGATGAATCCCATCAGTAATAGATTTTATTATAAAACAAAAAAAAAACCAAAAAAAAACAACAGCTTTACTTACGACGTACACTATTCTTTTCTTCAGGCAATTTTGCGGCTTGGTGGACAATGTTTTAAAACTCTGTGTGACAGTCTTAAATGCAAGAGGCTGGATGCCGACCTACCGCCAGGAATCAAGCGTATGTATTGATTAAATTTTCGGATTTTATAGTCTTGATTATTGCATATCAGTAAAAAAATTCTATTATTTCATTGGCGTACGTACGATCACATAATATTTAGAAATCCTGTTATGAATACTACCAGTCCAAAAATCTGGTATCGCTAGTTGTTTTATATTTATTTCCCTTTAAATAAACACAACGGTGACTCGGATGTTTAAAGAAACGATACAATTTAAATGGCAGACGAGAGAGGTGGCGAACGTTTCCCTATCCGCTCTGAGGATGACAAACTTCGTGTGAAGTATTTGCAGGAAACGATACTCCAACCACTCAGTCCAAATTAAAAAATATAAATGATTTTAAGGGTGTACCATTTGTCATTTGTTCTTCAATACAATAAACAATAGTTACTGTTATTATACCTCAGTAAGTTTTTTCTATATAAAAATCAAGACATTAATTTTACTATTTTTTACCGGTTATTCGTTTCCAATCCCTCAACATTTAAGAGATAGGCCATGACACTGAGGGCAATATGGCAATATATGGACCGGTAGGTCGCTAAAAAAACAGTATATGGACTGAAGCGACCTGCCGTCCATATATTGCCTTTTGGCCTGAAGTGTTATGAACTATTTCTTATATTATATTTATAAATCATTTGTAGATTGCCATACTGCATTAGCCCATGAGGGGTTAATTGCCCAAAATATCGTGTATAGGCTCATTATTTTTTCCCTACTCTCCCAAAAAGTTTTATTCAGATACAACATGAAATATTAGTCTAAATAAGTTATTAAAGACCTTGGAAAAATTCTGAACCCCAAAATATCTACATTGTACCTAAGAACATTTTCAAAATAAATCAACATAGTTAATGATAAAGTACATTTTCTCAAGTTTCTTACTCTTTATTGCTGATTTTTAACAAAATGTCTATTTTGACCAATACACCGTTTTATCAATTAGCAAAGAACCCCAGTCAACCTTTTCATCGGTTTGCACACACCAATCAACCATTTACCGGTTCATAATTTCCATACACTGAAAAGTGATGTTAATAAGTTACTGGATCTATCTCCAAGGGTAATATGACCGAAAAGTGTAACTATATACGCCTTTTTTCCATACCGGGTAACTGCTTAGTCTTTATTGTCCAAATCAAAATTAGACCAATTAAATTATGCACATGTATACAAGGGATTAAATGAAACAATTGAGCTGAAAAGAATTGTAAGTCAGGTAAATTTTTATTTACAATATTCATAAAACAAATAAATGCATGTAATTTAATGTTTGCCTTACAAAGACCCTCTACAAAATATACAGCACCTTTTCAGTTATATCCATATGCATTTGAACACTGTGCTAACCAAATCACCCAAGCATTAAATGTAGGTCATGCTAATCAAAATGTTACAAAATTTTGTTGTACAGCTGCCTAAGATGAACGTACTAGTGTTATAATATGTTATACCGCACTACAGATTTATTAAATTTGGACCTAAATCCAAAACTGAAAACGGTCACAGTCAAGCGTAAAATGTAGACCACGGTGACCCTGATATTGTAAACTGTTGTACTCTTAATAGAGGAATATAGTAGAACAAGTCCAATACACGTAAAACAATAAAATGTACACGGAGTTCCTAAAGTATGGTTCTAAACACAATACTAACCAAATAGGAGGACGGACTAATGACGGGCGACCAAAAGAATTTATGACCCTTTTACATTACTAGACAGGACCTAAAAAGGTCTTACAATAATATCAGGATGATTCAAGCAATGCATGTATTGCCAATACACAAGATTTGAAAGGAATAAAGGTAGTAACAAAAGTACAATACTCTAAGGTGTATTTAAAATTGAACGTCCATAACAACTGAAAAAATCAATGAGAAGCACGACCACCTCAGCTATAGGAACTAATGAAAAAACAACTGTCATATTCCAGAGTTAGTACAGGCATTTAAAAGAAAATGAAGGAAGAATCGAATCTGCAGTAACGTGTGAAAAAAACAATACACGAACACATAACCTGGCAATGACAGTCGACAGATTAAAAACGGTAAAGCCTTCTCTTACGCTGTGTTTCAGATTTGGACAAAATAGATAACAATAATTTGTTGTCATGGTAATTTATAAGTAAGGAATATTCAGTTCAAGACGACAAAAATTGGTCCATACACCGATCCAGCTTCTCTTCCAATTTTCGGCTCCTGTTAATACTTTTTGTGTATTCCCCGTAGGCTTTACGCGCCACATCACTTGTTGATTTTCTTTTCTTTAATGACGGTTGCAATACATCTTTATTGTCGTCATCCGGTATTGGGATGGCTAAAGGTCTATGATCGACAGTTCTGGTTCAGCAGCCCGTGGGACGTCTACGGGTTCTGCAGCTAGATCAGCAAGAATTAGGGCTGCGACATCAGCAGGTCGATTATTTTCTGGTACAACATCCTGCGCTTCTTTAATGTTCTGTTTATCTGGTATGACTAGAACGAAGTAGAATTTGTTTCTAAGGAGAAAAGGTTGTTACCAAATGTATGATTGCTTCAGTCTTCTGCTGTTCTGTTTGTTTTGTGTGTCAGAAGCTGTTCTTATGCATATATTATTATAATTACTTTTACAGGTCATGAACACAGGGGTCCGACTTCTGGATATTTATTTCATTTTCATTTTATTTTTTGTTGTTGTCATATTTCATACGTACTTTTAATAAATATTTACTATAACAACGAATATTCTGCGTTTATTATCAATGTGCTATACACTATTCACGTCCTTATACTAAAACATCCTAAAGGGATATAATCCGCCATTTTGGATTTACTACTCCTGCCACGATTAAAATCAATTAAAAATACTTTCATGTGATAATTTATTTCATATCTGCCCTGAATCTCCTCCAAAATGAATGATCTTCAAAGTCCAATCAAAATTTTACCCAGATTTAACATTAAACTCGATAATTTGATGAACGAAGTCAAAATTTTCATATTTCGCGTCGAAAGCAACGTTCCTCGTTACTTCACTATTGCCTGTCAAAGGGAAGCAACTCCGATTCTCATTGACTTATATATAGAAACGTTGCTTTCGAACCGAAACTTTTGACTTTGCTTGTCGAGTTAAAGAGTTTGATGTCGTGTCTTGGTAAAATCATGACTGGATTTTGAAGATCATTCATTTTGGAGAAGAATGAGGGCAGATATGAAATAAATTGTCACATGGAAGTATTTTTAATTGATTTTAATCGTGGCAAGGGTAGGAAATCCAAAATGGCGGCTTATATCCCTTTAGGATTTTTTAGTATAAGGATGTGGATAGTGTAGAACATTGATAATAAACACAGAATATTCGTTGTAATAGTAAATATTTATTAAAAGTAGTCATGAAATAAACAACAACAAAAATAAAATGAAAAAGAAATAAATATCCAGAAGTCGGGCCCTGTGGTCATGAATCATTACGAGGCTAATCATAATCCGGCTGTTGAAATTTACATCTTAATCTATGTAATCGATCGAAGGTGTCTTCATGGGGGTCCGTGCTATGATTGGATTTCTTCATTCGTTTATCTTATGTGTCTTACCATATTTCCTACTGTTTTATAGAACAAAATTTACAGTACTGAATCGCAGTGTTGAAAATTAAGAAAAATGACGATGACCCTCCCCCCTTCCAATGTTAAACAATAATAACATTTACTATAAATATACGAAGTAATAACTTTTGAAAGTTTAAAGAGTAGGATTATTATCATTTTGTAAAAATCGTTTACACACCTTCTTAGCGATGTCTTTCTTTTCCCCAGGAGGTAGTTAGGTTGAATATCTTCCTTCTACTTTCCTGATTTCTGCTGCTAGTTCTGTCAGTTTCTATTCTAATGATATCCTTCGTAAGCTTCTTGACTTGGTCAGCCATCCTCCGTTTAAGTTTTTGATATGCTCCTTCCTGATATAAATGTCTGGCTTCTGCTGGAAGTTGTTCATTGTTTTTCTTTACTATTTCTATTTCTTTGGGTCAGGTGAGCTAATAAAATAAAATAAATGAAAATGAAATATGGTGCTGCTTTCCTACAGTCAACATATTTAACCCCTTCTTTGTATACATTTGCTAGAGTTTGAGTTATAGATTTTACTGAATACCTGGAATTTGATAAATCATTTCATAAAATAAAACAAAATTTAAAACACAAAGAAAAACAAATTTTATCGGATAAATAAGTTATCAAACATGAATACCTTGAAATTGTATGAAGACATTAATTAAGATTGAAATAAAGGAAATAACTTACTTAAAGTATGTACATTTTAGGTAAAAAATATAGAATTGATAACAAAATTTCGAGTCCGTGATCATGTATGTAGTCTTCTTTGGGTATAAAAATATTTTGTAAGAACCCAGGTTAAGCTCGAATTATTAAGAAATTGAAGATGAATATTATTTTTTCTTCTGTTGAAAAATGAATAAGCAGTCCTACTTGTTTTTATTCAACACCTAAATGACCTCAAAATTAAGACACAACCAAATGGACTATATGAAAACTATTCTTAACACTAAATTTAAACTTTTAAGACATACATGTACGTGTATCATTAATGTAGTACCAGAAATAGTTATTCTCTATCAATTATTGTGTCCCTGTGATGTATCTTTTAAAGTTGTAAGTTCTTTAATGTTGTATTGCTTTTATCCATATGAGTTTTGTCTGCTTGCAAATGAGAGAAATTAATGTTAAACTGCAATAACGAGATTCTCCAGTTATTGAATGAAAAGTACAAAATTTGAAGATCTTTGAACAGTAACTGTTATAGGGTGTTCTACCAAAGATCACGTTTTGTAAAGTAAGGCAATGTTCTCTTTAGATTCTAAAGAGGTCAAATTTACTTTCCTATACTTTCACCTATATACATGTATATATGGAGAAACATCAAATTCTATGTTTTTAGGAGATTGATTTGGATAAATTCGTTATCTACCTGAGTTAAGAAAAACACTGTTCATCTATAAAAACATTTTTTTAAAACAAAACATATTGTGGAAGTGACATTACTGAAGGGCTAAGGTGCTGATAAGTAACTAATTTAATTCAATTTATATCATCTCTTCAATCAACTTTTTTTGTGGAATTAGCACACTTTCTTATTTCTTGGGTATTCTTTGTCATCATGTGAACATCACTGTGTTGTATCAGTTTCCTCGCTTAATATATAAGTTTATAATGAGGAATATTATTAGGAAATACTCCATTCTTCAAGATAGTGTATTTGAGATATAGAGATAAACTAAAATGTACATATTAAAATGCACAATTGGGATGGTTCCTTTATGAAATGACCCATATTAGTATTTAACCGTATTCAAACATTACACTTTGTAGTGGTACCGGTATGCAGAACTTTTCATGGTCCAAATTTTGACACACTAGTTAACAGTTTTAATTGTCTTTAAACTAAATTAATAGTCTACTGTGTGAAGCTATGAAAATATACAAGTTCGTTTTCCTGGCATGGGACATGTTTCTTAAAATATAAAGTTATATATCAAATGACTGTTAATATGTCTTTTTAAGAATATTGTGTATCATTTTCAAGAATTTTAACGACAAGGTCAAAGGTCGGAGAAATTTTATAAACCAGATTTTATTACTGTCAAATTGTTGTACACCTTCGATGGGACAAGGTCAAAGGTCGGAGAAATTTTATAAACCAGATTTTATTACTGTCAAATTGTTGTACACCTTCGATGGGACTCGAACTTACAATATTGAGACACTGTAGCGCTTATTCGCCTAGAACCATGGAAATCCAATGGACATATACATTATGTGGTTTACACAATATTGAGACGATTCGTCAAATACTGTATTTGCTGTAACTCTATGATGATAAAACGTTATCATCACACAATGTATCTGATAAATTGCAAAATCAAGTTGCTGCCAAATAAATGCCAGAGAGGTTTTGGCCAGGTGGTCTAGGGCGCTGACATTTGTGCTAGGCGAATAGGTGGCATATTTAGCTCAATGGTTGGAGTTCGAGACCCGCCAAATTTGGACAAAAAGTTGACAGCATTAAATCTGATTTTAGCAGGGTTGAGTTAGTGTTAAATTATGTACTGTCCAAGCAGTTCTAACAAGCGGTCATCTTGTTGGTAATGCTGTTGTATTGGCTTTACTAGTATGGTTTATACACCATAGGTTCAGGGAAAATAAGAGGAGGTTTGAGTACCAATAAAACCGGTTAAACCCCGCCACTATAACTTTTCGAAGTCTGTACCAAGTGGTTGGCCTTGATTGATTGGTGTCATTTTTTACCTTTCCTGTTATTCATTTTTTTTGTTTACAGTGTCAATAATCACCAGTTATTTACTAATTCTTCACACATTAGCGTTGCACTAGGTGTTCTGATTAACAATTTCTACTCCTGAGGATTTATCGTAAATAATCAACAACATAAACAAGTCATAATTTCCCTAATAAAACAATTAAAAGTCTTTAAAATTATAGTTTAATTAAAGTTATAAATAGAAAATTGGTCTCCAAAAAGGCCTACAATTGTTCATACTCATATTGCAGATATTCGTCAAATAGTAAACATTATCAAAAGATAATAATACTGGGTAAATGTAACCAAATCCAGCCAAATGTCAATTTATGTATAATGTTCCTTTATTGTAGGTATTATAGGGGATATCATTAAGGAATGGATAAAATCGGACACAAAAACTGTTATAACGACTGCGATAAAAGATTTAAAGTCTGAAATAAAGAAAATGAATACAATAACGGTCATCGGAGTATCTGGATCCGGAAAATCGACCGCAGTCCATCACGTTGCTTTATATTTTAATAAATACAAAGATTACGAGATCATTCCCTGCTATTCTCCAAGAGACATCTTGAATTATTACAAACCCAAACAGAATCAGATTTTTGTGATAGATGACGTTTGTGGAAGGTACGTTCTGAATATTCACAAGTTAAGAGAATGGAAGGATTTAGAAAATGACTTGAAAAAACTTATTTATGAAAATAACGTTAAGATTTTGTTTTCAACCAGAACACATATTTTTTATGAATCACAGTTTCAAAATGTGAGCCTTTTGTCATCGGCAAAGCACGATATGTTATCAGAGAAGTATATATTGTCACCCAAGGAACGTATAGATATAGCAAATTCATTCTTAAATCCTGATGAAGTCGAAAAGATAAAAGAAACAGAATCTTTTAAAATCTTTGAGAATCTTCCTCTGTTGTGTCAATGGTATGCCATGAATAAAACAGGTGATATCACGATGTTTTTTGAAAATCCTGTCAATGTGGTGAGAAACGATCTGCTATGTATAAAAAATGAACCTGAACAAACAACCTTTGCCATCCTGTTTTTACTGGTTATTTACAATAATTCTATTACAGAGGAATCAATAAGCAGAGAATCTGGAATGGTATCAAATCTAAATGAAATATCTGATCATTTTCGGTTGCCTTTTAATTTGTCATTGGCAATTGTCAAGGAAAAGTTGCATATTTTAACATCATCATATGTTAAAAGAGTTGGTAACCAGTACAGTATAATACACGATAAATGGTTCGATACTGTTACATCTTTCTGTGGAGAACATATGTTTGACCTTTTACTTAAGCTTGCCGATACTAATGTAATAAATTATCGCTTTCAATTTGAGTCTATAGTAGCTGACTGCGATGAATGTAAAATTAGGGTTACTTCTGATAAAGAATTTGCATATTTTAATCGTTTGTGCATTGACATTATTCAGGGTCATTTTGAAAGTGTATTTACAAATAAACAATTAGAATATATTTCTTATCGTAGTAGATTTATAAATCACCTTCAAAATAACCTCGACATCGTTGAACATTTTAGGAACAAAAAGTTACATTCTCCGTTACTAATTATATCATATCAAGGCTACTTTGATTTAATGGAAGCAATGATAAAATTACAATGTGATGTTAACATTACTGACAACCTTAACCGAACTCCTTTGTATATTGCATGTGAAAATGGGAAAACGGAAATACTGGATTTATTACTTCAAAATGATGCCGATCCAAATATTTGTAGAAAAGACCGGTGGCATAAGTGCGAATCTCCTCTCTTAAGAGCTACTAAAATGGGACATATAGAATGTATCAAACTTTTGCTTGCCAAAAACGCTTTTCCCGATCTTTGCCAAAAAACGTTTCCACGAGACGAGGAAGAATTTCCACTACATTTGGCTTGCCAAAGAGAACAACTAAAAATAGTTGAATTACTGCTGGAGTATAACAGTAACCCAAACATTTCAATGCAAAATAATTCACATTTTGGAGAAACAGCATTGCACAAAGCAGTTGAAAACGGTCATTTAAACATTGTTAACATCTTATTGAACTTTAATGCTGACCCAAATTCTTGCAGAAATTATTTTGCACATGAAGGCGAGTCTCCGCTCTTTATAGCTTCAGAAAAAGGTCATACAAAAATTGTAAGGGCATTACTCCAAAACGGTGCTGATTCAAATGTTACAAGAAGAGATATTTTACGAATGGGGGAAACTCCACTGCATGTAGCCTCCAAGAAAGGTTATTTAAAAATCGTAGAGTTGTTACTTGAAAACGACGCTGATCCTTGTCTTTGTGACAAAGAAGGTAAATCGCCTCTTTGTGTATCTTCATCAAAGGGTTGGACAGAGATTACTACATTATTACTTAAAAATAGAAGAAATGCAGTTGCACTGTGTAACTCAAAACGAGAATATCAGCTATTTGAAGCTTTGAAGAACAATTATCTAGAAATCAAAGCATTACTGCTCGCAAGCATAAAAGATTTTAATATGTTTGATTCGACAGGAGAGAGCCTACTTCATAAAGCTTCAGCCAGAGGTCATGCAAAAATCGTTAAATTGCTTCTTGAACACAAATGTGACCCCAATCTACGCAGCAAGAGTTTAGAACATTCGGGTGAAACACCTTTGTACAGAGCTTGTGAAATGGGTCATAAGGAAGTTATAGAGCTCCTACTGGGAAAAAAAGCAGATCCAAACATACCAGACGACAGTGGCGAATCTATTCTTCATGTGGTATACCAGGAGGGACACATGGACATATTTAATCTGTTACTGAGACATAAAGCTAATCCAAATTGTAGTGATATTAGCGGAGAAACTTTACTTTACAAAGCATCAAAAGAAGGCGAACAAAATATAGTAACTATGCTTCTTAGATACAATGCTGATCCCAACATAAGCAGGCAGGAATTCCTAAATGTTGCAGAGACACCGTTGTATATAGCTTCAGAAATGGGACACATTACAATAGTCAAATTACTTCTTAAAGCTGGAGTTGACCCTAATAACTGCGGTAAAGGCTTCGGTAGCTTCAAAAATTTCCCCTTGTGTATAGCAGCCGAAAAGAGCCTTGTTGAGATTGTTCAGTTATTACTCGAACATAATGCTAATCCTAATATTTGCAATCCCGATCGAGGAAGTCCGTTATATTTAGCATGTGAAAAAGGAGATTACAATATCGTGAAAATGTTACTGCAAAACAAAGCTAATCCAAATTTATGTCGTCAGGATTTCTTTCATAAGGGGGAATCGCCTTTGTTCATTTCTTGTAAGAAAGGACACATAGGAGTTATACAATTATTACTGGAAAGCGGTGCTGATCCCAACGCATGTAGAGATGATGGACAACATCCGTTATCTGCAGCATTGGAAAACGAACATGATGATGTCATAAGTGTTTGGCAAACGTATTGTAACCATGACATAATAACTAATTTATAAAATGTCACTACTGCTGTATAATGTTTAATCCTTATTGATGTCATCGCTTCTAATAAACGTTCGCTGTCGAATTTAGGAATTGGATGATTGGCCGAAACGAAGATTCTATGTCATAAATGAGACCAGATATCTGCAGTTAGATTTCATGTCTTGATATTCCTAGAGCTGCACTGGATGAAATCCTGTTGCAATCTAAATGTGCCGTATACCATCCGAAGAACCACATGTCCCTCCCAGTGTTTTGCAGTAACTCCCATTGCGAGTGCTGTAGTTTTCCAGCAGTTTCCTTGTATATAAACAAACAAAAAAATGGGTAACAGGAAAGGTAAACAATAACATATCAATCAACCAAAGCAATCCTACTAACAGAAAGCCGGACAAAAAACAACATAAAAGAGCACAAAACACAAACACGAACACAACAGAGAGCTAGGATAGTCTGACGTGGTACACACATTGAACAGTGGTGGATTTAAACCGGTTTTATGTGTACTCAAACCTCCGCTCTGGTGTATAAACACACTACAAAAACCAATACAGTATGATTACCAATAAGGTGACCGCTGGCTAGAACTGCAGAGACACGGTTTTGCTCTAGGTTTCCAAGAGTTAACACCTTTTTACTTTTTCATATTCGTGATGAAGGCCATATTGGTCGAAGCGTTGCGTAATTTTCTCTGTTTACTTTGATTGTTGTTTTTTAAATGATTTCATACATGTATTTGGTTTTGTTCGGCTTGTGTAATTTGTACATTTAAGTCGTTTTATGCCACTTGACAGCTCACCATTTCCATTTATTTTCCTCGTTTTCAATAATAGATATAGCAGGGTCAGAATGTGCTCTTTTTAACTGTAAAACTAGCTAAGGCTCTCATATCTGCAGGTAGGATACTGTCGCTATAAATAACGAAAAAGTCTGAAATAACATTACCATAAAGGGTTTAATGCTATCTCGGCAGTATTCGCGAGAGGCGAGTATGTATTTAAAGTCTTAAAGTCATTTGGAGAAAGAACATTTTTTACATATTTGTAGCCCTTACTGTTAAAAGATCTTAAGTAACCACCAAGGGTTTGTGGGTTACTAGCGAGACTTGCATTTATTTACGATATTACAATAGAAACGAGGATGTGAAAACCCGTCAAAGTTGGGTTATATTGATCATTCTTTTGTTTTCTACTCGTGTATCAAATAAAACTGTAGCATCTTTCAAAGATAGAGAAGAATGAAGAAGATATCAGTGTCTGGAATCAGTAAATAGCCACCCAGGTATCATTTTCTTGTGTGGACCGAAGAGATCCTGACTGATAACATTTTCACCGTTCCACTTGTCAACAGATATGCGTGAAACTCCAATTAACGTTTTCCCATGAAGTTTTTCACTAAGACCGCCACTTTCCCATACCCGACGTAACATTTGAATAAACCGTTTCTTGTTCTCGTCATTGCTTCCAATTTGTTGGCCTTTTGGTATTCTCATCTCTAAGTGTACACTGTGTAAGCCTTTTGCTGTCCCCCCATTGATTTAACTGAATTCTCAATATACATATCCGTATTGAATACAATATCTGATTTTCTTATAACAATTTGAAAAATTCTACAGCAGATATCTCTAAAGGTGGGAGGCAGTTCCTTCAAATAATAAAAACATCATTTCTATCCTTAATAACGAGGGTTTTATCATCAGGAGGAGAGAGAAAATTTTGGACAAGATGGTGAAATCCCTTAGATTTATCAGATTTGTTTAGAAGGTAAAGGTAAAAGGTAAAAGGTAAAATGTAAAATTCATTTAGGAATAGATACCAACTATGCACAAGTGTATTTAAAAATTTGAGTTTTTAAAAGACTAGTATAAATTAAAACACGTACTACAAGGATTAAAACACTAACAAGTTGATATCATTCCAAGGATGACCAATGAAAGCGTTTCCGCTTATTTCCAATAGGGTCCTTTTAGTGTATATCACTTTACATTACATTTAGACTAGGATGAAGCAGTCTATTGAGTGTATGCTATTTGGAAGCGCATTCCAATTTTTAATAGCACTAAAGAAAAAAGATGAAGAATCCACTCCTTTAATTTTAGGAACAACAAAATTCCATTGGCTTGATCTTGTATTATATCCATCGTGTTCGTTAAGTCTTATAAAATTTTCTTTTAAATATTTGGACATTTGTTGTTGTAGATTTTATGTACATATTCTAATCTTAATTGGCGAACACTTGATCTTGGACCTAAGTTTTTTTTATAAATCTTACAGTTTTGTTCTTGACAATCTAAAGTTTGTTTTTTAAGGTCTGTGATACTCCGTGAAGAGCAGGAATTACACACATCATTTTCAACATTCACATTTGCAAAATCTCTAGATGAAAAACACAACAGCTTATCGTTCTTGTCCATAGCAAAAGGGTTCATGAAGCATTTGACAGTTTTTCAGAAACATTTCCTCACCACTTTTTATTTCGACGGAAGAAGATCCCGAGGGGTGCCTTATCTTGTTTTATCTGTCAGCATATCAGCGATTCCTAATGATCCTTTAAGAAATGGTGCACTATAAAAGTTACTTTCTATTTGCCTCTAGTTCCATCTGGGCGGGGGAGATGGCAGGGAATAAACACGTATTTTGTAGCTGGAGCATTAGGAATAGAATAAAATTAATCGATAAAAGTTAACAGAACGAAGTTAAAGTGTTTTAGAGTGGAAAGTTCAAAGTTTTCGCAACGTCCGATCAAAACTGTGCTGACTTTACCTCATAGGGCCTCCAGTCATGCCTGGTTTCGGAGGGGAGGGGGCATACCATAGATTATTTTAAAGATTTATTCTTATAGATCTTTAATCATAGCTACTTGAAATCTGTACTTCAAGCAGAAAATTTCTTATAGGAAACAAAATCACTCCATCAAAGACAAGAATGGCCCAAAAAGTCCATGTGCCTGTAGAAATAACCACCAAATCTCAGGAACGTTCCGAAATGTTTAATGTTAGCATGTTTTTTCTTAAAACGATGTATTGGACGACAAAAAAGTTCGTCTCATTGAAGTGCAGGGTAGGCTATTCCAACAAAGTCCTAAAGGGATTGAACACTGCATGTACTTTCCTTACAAACATTTAAGAATTAAGTAAAATACACGTAGTTGTAAATCCTAAATAAACACAGAAGTCAATATAAAATATAATTATTCACGTAGACAATACGCAGGCATTGAAAATAGGACGGGCACAAATAGAGTATTTTTGGGGGGTCTTCTCTTCTATATTTTTAGGGGATTTCTATATTATTAAACCATAAAGAACGCATTTTAAAAATACTTTTCGTTGTTAACTTTGATTGTTTGTCTACATTTGTTTAACCACTGACCTATGGTGTGAGTCTGTTGTCTGCCGATTGTTATTTTCTCTGATGGAATAAATTATCTATATTTTATTTCTTGTGAATAGTAGAATTTGTCACTGTTTCCGGTGGCCATTTTGTGATTTTTTTTGTGGTGGCTTCATTAACCATCACCAGAAACGCTTGTGACAGAAACTTTAGAAGGCTGAAACATTAAACACCAAGACAAGGCTTACGAATCTGTCTCATGTTCATTCTATTTTGGTGTTGCCTCTTTGATCCATATCTAACGGTGTAGGAACAGTAGGAATTGTTTTACAGGTGTACTCATTAGAGATCAAAGAGAATACACTTATAGTCTGTTTTCTGATACATACATTTTATATGTGACTATATGATTATTTAACCCAAGGTATTTTAAAATTATATTTTCTTTGACGTCCCTTATAAGAACAAGAAAAAAAAAACAAATTTTATAGTTTACAATTTACTTTATCTATATTTAAACAGAAAATGATTTAATCAAACATACATTTTAGATTATTCACATTAATAAATAAAGTTTATAAATTATATAAAACAATTTGGTATAAACTCAGTCTGTAGATGTACAAATGTAGTGGACGTACATGTGATGCTGGATCAGTTGTCCATGAGTCCACTGTAAGGCATTCGTTGAGTTGAGTCAGTCTGTTGTCGATATCTCTGCATTTCTTGGTCTTTGGTCTAACTGTCCAGCCGGCTTCATGTTGTAGTCTGGTCTCGTCATTTGCTGCTGGGATCTCCTGGAATGTACGAGTCGGTGTATAGATGTTGGGATGTAAGTGTGATACCTTCTTTTTCAGTCTGTTCTGGCAGCCGTCAATATGGTTAATTGTACGGAGTCCATCTGTGTCGAAGTGGTTCCAGACATGTCGATCACCGTTGAAGGTCTGCCATAGTAGTCTTGATTTTGGTCAGGCGTCGTGTGTAGATGGTCTGAGTCTTGCTGGGTAGTAATGCATAAAGGGGATACACCTAGTTGTCTATCATTGCGTGTATTGTGTACATTTTTGTTTTGTTTTTTAACTGGATGAGGCATGTGTAGATATAAACAGATATAAAAATATATAGACTTTAATTGTTAAAACAACACTGACAGTCAATATGTTTTTATTAGACATTTGGGCACAGTGAGAATTTTAATTTCAAAAGTGGACTCAGTTGGAACAAAACTGTCCAACATCTTTTTATTTTCAAAAATTTGTTAACTGTATCGTTCGCAGTAACATGCAAATTATTCATTTTAACTAGGTTTTTAATATAATTCTCTAGGCACCTGTAACGGATAACGGGAACTCAACCCATAAAGCTGCTGCCTAGCGCGTCCCCAGGTGGCAGACAGTGTAGACCCTCTCGTTGGGGGGGTTGTCAGGTCATGATACGGGAAGCATGACCGCGGACCATAGTGGGTTTTTGGAGAATGCCACCTACCTGCACGCTAAAGACCCCTTCTGTAATTTACGAAAAGGATTTGGCTGATGGCCTCTAAATTATTTGACCCTACCCAACCATCCTTCTTTTACAGTGGCAGTCAAAATTGGTTCCCCTTTGTGTCCCATCCCATTTTGATAAAATTAACAGGTTCTCGTCCTGAAGACTATAATTCTAAACAACATTGTTTTTTTTAAATAATTAATACATGTGTGTAATTAAAAAAATATATCGAGACTGGAAATTGACAAGTTGTACTTGAATATTAGACAGAATGTTATACGTGATATTTCTTCTGTTTAATTTCGATAACCTATTTCTTCAACTCAAGTTAGTTGATAAAGTGAAGGACTTATCTTTAACGTTAAAATAATGTCTATTGTAAGTAGCAGTTATTAACAAAGTAAAATAAAGTGTTAAAATTAAATAATATTATTATGAAAATTTTGCAAAATTCAAACTGACAGAAAAAATCTTGAAGAATTACATATCGGCGTTAAGATTTGTTTTAGTTCACTCAAAATACATGTACAGATGTCAAATATACAAAAAGGTATTCATTTTATTAGAACTTAATGATGAATAGACAATGCATACATGTTTGTTTTAATTTGAAAAGTAATCGAAATAAATGATTCAATAAAAAGTACTTATTATCAAGAACTCTCACTTAAGGGTCATATAGATTCAGTTTTTGAAATTTAATGGCGCGACACTGCTAAACATGCCAATGAGATAATCTAATTGGTCTGTATGCGGTCACATGCTATTCCGTTTACTTTGATATTGTTTGATTAAGACCCATATTGACTCCTTTCACTTTCCCTTTCAATTACGTGGCAATCACTCGGGTTCTTTTTCAAGCCATCCAATCAGAAACAATTTCATTTCATCCATCGCTTTGAATAACAGACAAAATGTCAGAATGAAAGAACCACATAGAAAGAAGTCCCGTAAGTTTTAGTATGACTGGCGGACGGACGGACAGAGTGCAAACTTATAGTCACCGGCGTTGACGTTAAGGGACTTGCAATTGACGACATTTTCCCTGTATATCTCTTAAGTGAAATTTCATTGTGGAATGTTTTTATCGGGATGTAGATAAGAGAAAAAATCTTTTTGGGAATTAACCACAATCACTTACCGATTCCTTGCTGGCGCCCTGCTGTTTCCTTTACCCTCATTGCTTGCTTTATAAACATTCATATGTAAAACATATTTTTCGACTTCTAACTGACTATATGTATATTCCATAAAAACCTCTGTCCGAATATAATGGTTCTAAGTGATGAAATTTCGTTTTAAATTGATTTAAATTTATGGATGTATTCAAAAATGTAAGGGATAGAAATTTAGTCTTTTATATATTGAAACGTCGTACGATACTGGTGTCACTTATAGCGTAACCCGTTGCAACTGTTGCACGTTTGAAGTTGTTCACGATGTAAACGATTACATTTGTAATGAATTGTAATGAATTGGACTGTTCTAGGAATTCTAAAATATGTTCTAACCAGTAAAGTTTGTCCTTACTTCACAATTTCAAATGGAGGACACAGACACGGGGCAATTTCTGAGTGATACCAAACAAAACGTTAGCTTTTAATCCGTAATAGGGGTGACAGGTTTTCCTACAGGAACGCGAACCGCATTCTCTGTTAAGAATTAATCTAGCAAATGTGTCAACAATTGCATTATGACCCAAATGGCCCTTCATAGAAGTTAAACAATATTTCTTACATTTGTAATGAACTCGTCTGTTCTAGGAATTCAAAAATATGTTCTTCCCAGTAAAATTTGCCCTTATTTCACAATTTTAAATGGAGGAAACTAACATGAGGCAATTTCTGAGTCATATCAAACGAAATTTCAGCGACTGTGTCAGAGAAGTACATGTATTGTATTCAGACCCTATTAGTGGGGAAAAGCTGTCATCTGTTCTTTCAAGGTTATCATTATATACATGTAACAAGACATAAAATATATTACACTGCGTATTCTGTGATACAGCGTTGCAGAGCCATTTTGAATTTTATAAATACCTAGGTTTTATTTGATCCCAGACTTCAAGTCTAAGAGCAGATTTTGGTGTGCGGGTTCAATGATACAGCGTTGCAGAGCTATTTTGAATTTGATAAATACCTAGGTTTTATTTGATCCCAGACTTCAAGTCTAAGGGCGAATGTGTGTGTTTCTTACAGGGACGCGAACCGCATTCTCTGTTAAGAATCAACGCGTTCCTCTTGCGTACGCGAATAATGTGTAACGCGTTACTCTGTGATACGTGAACAAACTCTTCCGCGTTGCTCTAGGGTATGCGAACAAACAGCCAGGTGTTTCTGTAGCGTTGTGTCCCGAATGGCCCTTGATACACCTAACGTTACACGTTTAAAGACGTTAGCACAAACGTTAAAGCATTTGTTTTTGCCCTATTAGAGTATCTGTGACCAGGGGAAAAGCAGCTTTATTTTATTGTTTAGGACTTTAATATAAATTCTCAAGTTTGATATTTAGACTTCAATTCTCTGTGTTTCATAATCATTTTATTTTATATTTTCGTTTCTATTTACATTTCATATCCAGGACTTAAAATCAATATGCTTTGATGTGCAATTTAATTCTTAGTTTGGACATTGGGTGACATGTTTTACTATGTTAACTAAGTAGTGACAATTTACCTTTTTCATAATTATGTTTTTAAATATCATAATCAGATTAGTAAATTAACTTTATTCTTCAAATTCTAAAAATAGTTTAATCTTTGTCATTGAACAATATTACTCAAATTAATTGTTATTTGTTATGTTTATTCTTGTCATTTCAATTGTGTATAAATACTTTTTTATAATTTTGATAA
Organism: Mytilisepta virgata; assembly: GCA_028015205.1. Lineage (NCBI taxonomy): Eukaryota > Metazoa > Mollusca > Bivalvia > Mytilida > Mytilidae > Mytilisepta > Mytilisepta virgata. Next base: position 79,203,407 of record CM051521.1, read on the forward strand.
TAAAGATTTGGACTCAGGAATTTACACTGAACACAGTCCATCTGTAATTAAAGTATTCCATGCTGAATTATTGAATTACTCATCGCTAGTTCCGGAGTCTCAAGAGTTAGTTTTCACCAGAGTTTCATACCCAGAGTTGTCATTGCTTTTCAGAGCATTCGTTCGTTGTGTGATCAGGTGCATCACACAGTTTCAGTAACAAGAGGTCATTCAGTCAGGCTCTTGCTACACAACCTTACAAGTCAACCAGTTTCCCCGGTGACATATCTCTGAAGGATTGTCTGTAATTACTTTTCCTTAGTGATTCTTTCGTTCGACAATCTGTCACTTTCTTCCGTTATTTTCTTTTCTTTATGGCTTCTTTTGTATTTGTTTGTTCTTTTGAGTTAATTTGCGATTTTTCATGTATGATTTTGTTTTTTGTTCCCTTCTCTTTTGCTTTTTTTTTTTGCTCCCGATTCCACTGGAGTTTTTCCCGAAAACTCATTACGATATTGTTCGTTTTTCTGAAAGAAAATAATTTTATTTCGCTTTTATTCCATGTTTTTATTTTTTATTATTTTTTTTTCATAAAAATAAAATATACATTTATTTCCAATTGATTTTTTGTATGATTTAGATATATATTTTTTTAATTGTAGCCAGTGACCGATTCTAATTTTCCTGCCTGACGATTCAAAATTAGTCACATTACCGTATTTTGCTTCTCTTTTTTATTCTATTATTAATTATCTCATAGACACGTTTCCCTGCATCAATTTGTTTTGAGGGGGACAAAATGTTGGACATTGCTATTCAACTTGCATTAAAAAACTTTGTTTTTAAAATCCTTGATTTTTGGATGAAGCAAAAGTATGGGCTTTGTACAAAATGCTGGTATAAAAATTATTTACTTACGACATGGCGATTGTTCTGGTATTGATTTTTTTTTTCAGAAAAATTATAAAAATGACTGCACTTCTTCGTGCATGGGACACATAATTTGTATCATCTGGATCCCTTTTTTCGGAATTCCATCATTTTGAAGAAAAACGGGGGAATACGTCATCGACCAATTATGAAGTGCTTGTTCGGGATAAATTTTTGCATCGTTTGGCGGGCTTTTTGGTTTGCTTCTTACGATATTCAAAATTTCACGAAACTTAGTGTAACGCGGGACAAGAAAATATGACTGTTTAGTTGCTTTTTACATATTAATGAAAATAGCATGTTACATATAAAAAGTTGCAATATTTTGAAAGTACAATAAAAAAAAAGATTTAAAATGATATATAACACTTTAAAATATCAATTTTAATGTTTATCAATTAATGACATGAATCTGTTTTGTCCGTGATTTCACCGAAGTAATACCAGTATCGTGCGCCGTTTCATTACAATAGAATGATGTCTTGGCTTGTTTGATATTTTTATTACTTCAACCAGATATAGTTTTGGGGAATCAGGGCAATTTTAGTAAAAAAAAATAAATGATATGAGATTCCATACAATGGTATGTTAGTTCATAAACTCATATGCATTGAATGTATAATACTTAAACAAGATGTCCTTGTGAATACATTTGGAAGGCCCCAAAGGGGTAATATTTTTAGGTGTCCATAAGGGTTACTATTTTTTTTAAAGATATCCAAAATAAAGCTAGCTGCTGTCGTTTAGGAGAATAAGTTAAATGATACAGGGTTACTTGCTGCTTACTGCTTTTCTAACTATTTCTATTAATATAACCAACAGACAAAGAAACTGTGGCTTGAGGGACTCGTCCCAGCAGTATTTACTCCGATGAAAGAAGACGGGTAAGTACATAAAGAAGAATTACAGTTAACATCTCCGTCAATAAGACTACACTGATGAAAAATTGTAGAAATAGGTGTATTGGCAAGAAAATCATACTGTGTTTCAAATTGAGACCTTTCAAATATTTGATTCGACTGAAATAAACATTCTTTTTTTTCAAATCAAGGCACAGTGGAATATAATCCTTCGAATTTTCATTCCAGTCCTTTAATACTTTCAGCTATGTGATGCTTGAACTATTTTTGTAATCGACTGATGACTGAAGGAATGGATTAGACGTCTGCTGTAAAAATGCAGAGTTATCTACTGAAAACATTCGCAATTAAACTTAATTTAAGGTTACTTCTGACGTTAAAAGGGAAAATAGAATTAAGAGATAACTGTATTGTATTTTCAAATTTCACGGCATCAATTGGAGATTTGATGGTCGCAAATTGAGTTTACTGGCGACGCGTCAGCGGAGCCAGTAAACGGGTATTTGCGACCATCAAATCGACAATTGATGCCGTGAAATTTTAAAATACAATACTGTTATCTCGATTCTAATGTAACTGTACGAAAAGACGTTAAAAATACGATTTTAAAATCCCAAAAATACAAGTGCGCATGCCTTGCAAATTTCACACCATCAATTGTGTAATTGATGCCGTGAAAATTTGGACGTCATCCAATCAAAATAGACGTTACATACAGTGTTACATTAGAATCTCTTATCACACTCCACTTACATGGTTTTATAAATTTTATGATTTTTCTTCTTAAAGATACATGTACATGTATATATGGAATATATAAAATCACCAACACCTTCGCTATGTCCTGCTTCAATACCAATTGTTAGGTACAATTTATCAATCATGACAATTATGAAAAAATAGCAGATGAAAAATATTTAATGTGCTAAGGAAATAATCTTTAATAGAAAAATTATACAATGTGTAACCATGAATAAAATAATCTAAGTATGAACGAGTGAATCACGAAATGGCCTTGAAAATACAACGTAATTAACGTAAATTAAAGTAATGCATTTTATCCCCAAGCAGCACATAACATTTTGCATGAAAAAATGAAAAAGGGAAACGGGGAAACAGATTTCTATGAGCTGGAAATACATCTGCCGAAAGTCATACAAACCACATGCATTTGAAAATTAATTAATGTATTTTTAAATAAATTTGACATATGGGCAAGCGATTAATTGACAACCTTTCAAGAAAATGCGCAAATAAAATTTATGAAAGTTTGTCACAACTTGCACATGTATTTTTATGTATCACATTATATTACAGTGAAATCAACTATTCTCGAATTCATCCATATTGTGAATTGTTATTACAGTACAACCTAAAGGGAGTGTTTGGTAAGTGCCAGTCTGAATTTTTATCTACAAAGTAAATGCAACAGATATTTATATACAAATAACCATGACAACAGTTTCCAAGTTAACGATATATATATCCTTTAATGGCTAAAAATAAAGGTGGATTTAAAGTCACAATGGAATTTTAGTCAAACTTTTTACATCGTACTTACAATTCCTCAGAGTTTATACTCCACAATATTTACTGGTTTTGATTTGTTTTTAACTTAAAATAATACCCACAAAATTTTACCATATATTATCTTTCCTTTATAGTCAATGGGACGACAGGTGAAGGAACATTACTAACGATGACAGAAAGGAAAGCTGTCGTTGAGGAATGGATTAAAGTCTCAAATAAGAGGTAGTAAATAGTATTTACAAACACGTGCTATCTCGCAACTAAAAATGGTTCAACTTTATTGTCTTGATACATGTACATGTAATTAAATATAAAAAAGGATATGAATTCTGTGACGTTGAGAAAGAACCTAACCAGATATGGGCTGGACTTCGACAAAGACCAAACTAAGAAAATCGTGTGTTCGCTTACTTTGTAAACTTTATAGACTTGATGAGAATCGTCTCCTAAGTAAGATTTGGAGATGGTCATCCAGAAGAAGAAAAGGTTGGACTTATGAGGTAAATAAAATTGTGGACAAGGTGGAGAGTAATATGGTTGTACAAGACACAGGCGTTTCTGTGAACAATGCAATGCAAGTGGTCCATGAAAAGCTCATCAACTTGGACAATGTAGAATGGCGTAATGAACTATTAAATGACAATGGCAACCAAGTAAATGGAAACAAACTTCGTACTTATCGACTCTATAAAGACAATGTTAAGGTTGAAACATATGCTAGAATTAATATTCCAAAATATCAGAGACGATGCATGGCAATGTTTCGCGCTGGCTCGTTGCCGCTTGCCCTGGAGACCGGGCGTTACTCCAGGCCGCCTACTCCGCTTGAACATAGACTTTGTAGATACTGTGAACTAGGTGAAATAGAAACAGAAAAACATTTTCTAATGACATGTCCATTATATTCAGATTTGAGATATGACTTTTTTCTTGAATGCGCCAAATATATTGAAAATTTTAACAGTATGAGTTTAAATGGTCAATTTGTTAACATCATGAACTGCGAAGTAATACAGCAATTTTTCTGTAAGAGTCTGCATAAATTCTTTTTACGTCGAAAACTTTTCACATTCGACTCGTGATATAACATGATTAAGGTTAATCTGATTTTTGTTTTAATTTTAAGTTATATTTTATACTGATTTTTTATTTAATTTTTATTCAACAGATAACGTGATTGTAACTTAGTGTAAATACATATTTTTATAAGAATTTAGTGTAAATATAGAATTTTAAAAGTGTCTCATAAGTCAATTTTATGGCTGGGTATTGATTGAATGTTTCAACTGATGATATATATATTGTGTACTTTATTATGTCAATCAATATGTGACACTATAATAAAATAAATTTATCTTTATCTTATCTTATAAAGCGATAATTTGTGGTTAGGCTTTGGCAGGTCTCTGGAATTTGCGGCTTGGGATTTTTTTTGGTGTAATTTAGAGAACAGGATATGATTTCCCTACAACAAAGCAATATTGTTTTTCCGGTTATTATTTGTCGTATCTTTCTCTTTGGTTTGTAATGGTATATGGTTGTGACTATAAATATTTAATATTTGTTCTCCGTATTACCCTTTAATGGATTGTCTTTCGTTTCGCGTTTTTTGTTTCTTTTTTTTTTGTTTCTTTTTTTTTTTTTTTTTTGTCAAATGGACTTTTCATTTTGACTTACAGTAGCCATTCTGCGGTAGTACTCTCCCTTCAAACAGTTTTGTTATATTTTGTTGAATAAATTATTGGTAGAATATTTTTGTTGCAGGCTTGTTATAATTGTCCACGTTGGCTGTTTGAATGTTAAGGATACTAAAGAGTTGGTAAGATTTTTGATAAAATTTCCATAATTTCCGAGGATCAAAACGTTAGAAACTGACTAATAATTCTCTGAAATTTTTTACCGTAAATCGACATTGAATATTTCCATATTAATCAATTAATGTTTGTATTATAACGTGCATATGAAAAGTTAAACCTTTGACTTCATACTGATCCATAAATGCAAATTGAAAATTTCCTTCTTGAAATTCGCATGTATCTACGTAAGCCCAGGAAGATCATACAAAATTCAATATTCGGTATCCGAAGTTCGAAATTAGATATTCGAAATTCGAAATTTAACATCTACAGTAACCAATCAGAGGAAAGCTTTAAAGTTGTGAATTGTACATGTATTTGGCCAATGAAATATTTATAATACTAGAAGGAACCCGCGATTCTCGAGGAAGAGGTAAAGGAGTCGATATTTGGGACGTAAACAAAGTGGTGAAAAGCTGAAGTCCGTTACCAATACTGATGCTGCAGATTGAAAAAAAATTGTCAAGAGGGAGATTGCGAACAAAAAAAAAACAAAAACCTATATCATTGATAGCACTGTTTCAATTTTATGCGACAATTTCGGCGGGTGTCTTTAAGGAGGAGAAGACTCATATTTTGCTGGTGTAGCTTATTTTTATGGATGCGTGTTCATTGTGTATCCCCGTACACTGGTAACCAATGCATTACCTCAACAATAGAAGTGTATCGCCAATTGCCGCTAGTGTATCGTTAATTGCAAGCTGTTGCCATTTACGGTACACCTACATGTAAACTATTACAATAGGTACCAGAAAAGAGCAATATATATCTACTGTAAGGGGTCGCACAGTGGTGTTAGTCTTAATGTGTTTTTTCTTCAACAATTTTGTATTGTCATTATGTCTTTGTTTGTTTCCTAAGCTTTGTCCTTTCCCTTGGACTTTAGTATTTTAATACTAAGGGGACAATCCGGGGGACAAACATTCCATTCTGAGTGTTTATCATGTACACGCCACGTGAAGACCAGAAACACTGTACATGTAGGTGTTCAGCCTGTCATAATTTTTTTTTATTTAAATGACAAACTAACATAATGTAAATGTTCATTGTAAACAACGGGACCTATTATTTATTTATTAGATAATCATGCTGTCTCAAGGGTATAATTATTTTTGATTTTTTTCTTATCCCTCATCGATGGAATATACGTCCAAGTAAAAAAATTCCAAGACGGATTAATTATTTGGACGAACCTATTATGTCCCATTGTATTGTGTACACGCCGTGTGATTTTTTGGAAACACGTTGAGTTGTAAATCACATATTAAAATGCTTAAAGATGTACATTGACTGAAGCACGCGTTTCCTGTGACGGTGATCAAATAAAATGGGTTCTTTCATATATTTAAATCTATTTTCTTACTATTAATACTGTGTAAATAATATGTTCACGGCGGTGCTTGGTACGAATAGGAAATGTAACAGGGGGTTAGACAGGTTTCCAAGCCCCACTGTGTATTAAAATGTCTAGAGTTGCTATTCCGACAAACCTCAAATAAAAGTTTCACAATAAACCACTAATTTACTGACAAAAAGACTGACGGACAGTAGCAATTAAGACATGCAGTTCGTTCCGCTGGGACTCCAAGCTGTTTATATAAAAAAGGTTTTCATATTTTATTAACCATGTTAACATAGAATAAAGGTTCGAAACATATAATTCAAAAATATAAATAGGAATTCCTTACAAAAAAGTAATAGTTCTATATCAAAAATAATTATAATTTGGAAAAAACAACACTGGCAAAGTAAGAATGACCCCAGAAATAATAATCCTAGAAAATATACTTGGTTGTAAATACATTTTTTACGTAGTCTTTATTTTAATTTATAAGCTGAAATCTTCGATTAAACTTCAAACCTGGTAGGAAAGAAACTTGGCTTTGCATTTCGTAAAGTATTCATATCAGCAAGCTCAAAAACTAATGGAGAAAGTGCCTTTGTTATCAAATTTCATACCTCTCCGAAGGGCATAAGTTTGAACAATAGGCTTTAAATCATAAATTGTGGTACCATATAGCTATATCTTTTGCAAAATATTTATGTTAAAACGAATATCTAATCATAATAATTATTTTGTTTTATGTTAAATGATTATTCCCTTTTTACCAAAATAGATACTATAACAAAAATGAAATTAACTTTAGCAAAAGTGTTATTTTAAAAGAGGGGATATTATCGTGAATAATACTCTTCCCAATGACGGGCGTTTTTTTTTTAGAACATTTTCACACAAAATTCAGTTTTCTAAGAAAAAGAAATTCTTATGAGGGGCAAACTTGGGAACTACTGAATGTCACTATTCTATGTTATATCTCAAACATTTCAAACATTTTGTGGTTTCAGAGTTTTTACCGTTCAAAGAAAACGGTCTCTTCCTTTAGTATTAATGATGATGTATCATGATTGTTATCTAGGCAAAACATGCTCAAGACGTAGGAGCTGATGGTGTGGCTTCTTTACCACCAATGTTTTTTAAAGTACCCACTATTGGTAAGTCAGATTATAGACAGGTAATAACTTGAGATTGCTTCGTACATGTAATTGGAAAACTTGTCAATCAAATGATGGAATAATATTTGTCTGGGAAAATATACATAATAATATTAAACCAAATCTGTTGCGTGTGAGGCGGTTTCTGGATTAACCTTGAAGGCCAACATAACAACAGCAGTTTGAAGTGTGTAGTTTACATGTTACAGTGAGCAATTTCAATAGCAAATACCTAAAAATTTGAAACAAAAAAGTTTGACAAAGAAATTATCACTTTGAGGCTGCAGTTAGAGGGCAAGTCAAAAAGGTGAAAATTAGATCACATCAACATATTCATGCCCTTAAAACTACAATGTATTTTTTTATTCTTTCCATTTAGATTACTGTAATTTCGAGAAAATTGTAACACGGACAGAAATAAAAAGGGATTTTCATGACAACACTAATGTGAAAACCCAATTCTACAGATATGGGAGGTTATTGGTAACTCCTTATATTTTTTAATTTGGTAAATTAATGAAACAAAAGTGGTCTTTGATTACCTTCTTATAGATAATAAAAGGGTGAACTGCAAACATATTAATATACACGTGGCCCGTTCATAAATTTATCTTTCTTTGCAGATGCACTTGTGGATCACTGTGCTGAGATTGCAAAATGTGCACCGATACTGCCTTTTTATTATTACCATTTACCAGATATGACTGGTGTGCATTGTAAGTATTACTGTTAACGTATGACTACATGTATATATATATGTAACCCTCATATGTGCATTTGAACTTATGTGAACGTTCTTTCACTAAATCCGTGTCCTGTATTCACTGACGTTACAGTTGCGGTCAAAGCTACATGTACAGTCGGGTAACCGGAAGTCCCTTTTTGGCCAAAATGTGATCAGTCTCTGATTAGTGACCTTGCGCGTCGAACGGACTATTTCGTGCACTTTGCGACGTCGAAGCAGTGGCATACGGAAGTCGACGCGTCATGTTCAGTGAGCTATATCATCGGTTCTATCCATCGGATTTTTCCTAAATTTTGACAACCCGTTCCAAGCATTCAATTTGACCATTCTCTGAAATTTTTGTACGATTTAGATATTTAATTTCTCTTCAGGAACCTTTTCTTGACCAATTTTCGAGTGCAAAAAAAATGACTGGAGCGGGTCGAATGGCGTGTAAATAAATTTGGTACAAAAAAATGTTTTCTCACGAATCACTATGATTTTTTGCACATCAAATCTGGGGAATATTTTCAACATTTTCTGATATATTTAGATGATATTCTCGAAAAAACAAAAAAGTGTACCAAATTTAAAATCAGGTCCCCCCCAAAAAGCTTTTTTTATTTGCTTTCTATCCATTCGTTCATTTTATTATTATTATTACTATTTTGCGATATACCAAAACAAACACGAATGAAAATTCATTGTATAAAGAAACAAAATAACACTTTTATATTGCATCTTTCACAGGTTTTTCTGTCTAAGTAATAGCAAGTCTCGGTCCAGGGTATGATCTTGACAGGTGTTGACGTCTACGGTGCGTTGGGGTACACAAATCGCACAGGCCGCACATAAAATACTGCTGGAAAATTTGCTTCCGCGAGTAAGAAAATCAATTTGCCCTTTTCGTAATATTCGTAAACAGACGCAACTTTTGGGTATAAAGTGGAAAGGATAAATTAATCAGATGATTGCAAAATAAGGGTAAGAAGTTAGGATGAAACGGATCTGTCACTATCAAAGTTTGTGCGACGGACCGATTTCAACTCATTAAAATCCACTGTATTGCTAACAAATGTGTTGTCTTGGTGTGGAAACATTCACAAATCTGTGTTCTCAAATTTATAAATTTACCTCTTCTCTAATAACAGAAATATTCAGAATGTTCATGTCTTGTTTTCATGTGCTTACTTCCGCCATTTTTGTTATGACAACATTTATGTTCGATAACTTCCACATGCAGTTGCGATAAAATGTAACGTCTTACATTACGAGTAGTTCCCCTTACAACACAAAACATCGTCAGGGATATTTACTGTATTGTATGGTTTAATACAAACATGTACTTAAATAGTTTGAGATTTATTGTGTTAATAGTATGACAGACAAGTATAAAACTGTTTGAAATTAAAATGTTGATGCCCAAAAATAATAATTTTAATGATGTAAATTAACTTTCTCACTTCTTTGCAACTTCCTTTCTTCCAAATTACACTTCATAGGTTCTGTCAATTGAAGTTATATTACATTTTTATTAAGCATACTTCATCCACTGTGTATTTACTCCAACTAGACAATATCAGTCCTTCATACTTTTTTTTGATTGTATCAGTTGTTAATTCAAAGCCCAAAATAGTATCTGCACTGCAAACTAGATTGCTAAAATTCAAAAATAGTTTGTCAGATGCATAACTAGTATGGGAAAGACTTTACTGTACTGCAACTGGTCCCTGGAGCTGTATCCAAGCAGTTCTGCTCTTTTTGAAAGTCTGTCACTGGACATTGAAAGATTCCAGTTGATCTGACCAGCTGAGCTAGGTGCTTTAATTTCAGAGATGTAATTGCACTATTTTTTTTCTTGGGGGGGGGGGGGGGGGGGGGGGTAGAAAGAGCATTTTTACCCCATGTCAGGTTTGCTCTAAATGCTTTTTGGAATTTGGACAAAAACTGCAGTTTTACCCCTATGTTCTATTTTAGGCAAGCCAGCCATGTTGGTTGGCAGGCGGGGTGGGGTCATCTGACATATTTTTTAAACAAGATATCCTAATGATGCTTGTGGCCAAGTTTGGTTCAATTTGGCCCAGTAGTTTCGGAAGAGAAGATTTTTGTAAAAGTTAATGGACGACGACAGATGCCAAGTGATGAGAAAAGCTCAGTTGACCCTATGGGTCAGGTGAGCTAAGTGACTTCGATCATACCTAGGGAAAGTCAAAGAGTGAAATCATGGATGAAAAATCAATTTCATAAAATCATAAATTTATTTTTTGTTATTTCAATATGATATTTAGGATCACTATTTTCATATAAAGATATTTAAAATGTCATCTTTCAGATAAGTTAATTTTTTTGTAAAAAATAATTCAATGCCTTAATGTTGATTTTGTTTACACTGTAATTAATGGAATTTCTGTTTCTGAGTTACATTGTATATCCTAAAACTTTATGCAAATAAACATATTTGAATGTATAAATAATTTTATACATAATATTAAATAAACTATGACAATTACCTTTTTTAAATATACAAATAAATCATATATATTTTGAAAACTAAAAGAATTTCTGAATTTACTGCATATGGCTGCAAAGTGTTAGATTACACTTCCAAGTATACATTATGTAAATGAGAAATAAAATTTCCTTTGAAATATGACAAAGGGATATAATATTTAAAGCAGAATAGAGTTATAATGCAGCTCCATTGAGTTATTTAACTAAGTTCTAGTTGCCAATGGAAAGAACCTAATTCCTATACAAATGTGAAACAATATTTTAATAATAAATTTATTAACTCGTTAACTAGAATATTTAAAACTTCAAAGCTTTTGCTGTTCTATTAGATTTATTTTGGTTTTTTGCTCCAAGTTATGTATGTTTGGCCTTCAAAACTTTTGCATCAATATTCCATGAACATGTGTCTATATATAAAAATTTATGTAGTTTGGTACATGATTATTTCTTCAAGAGTCTAAATATTTTGAATATAAGGAAATGGAACAATTTTTTAAGAATTGAGAATGATTGTGTAATACTAAATAATGGATTTATATTTGTTTAAATGCTGTGTGGGCGAAATTTAAGCCATATCAAGACATCAGAGAACAGGTTAGTAATATTAAATAAATATGGAGAAATATGGGCCAACATGTTTAATGAATACAGAAAAAGTATACCCAATCCACTCTCATTTACTATGCAGTATGTGTAAAGTTCTGTATTAATGGTGCATATATATATATAACATAACCATATCAGAGCTTATCACACAATTCTATACTAAAAGTACTGTTTTTTTTTAAATCTCTTCTGATGGGACATTGTCTTTTTTAGACAACTATACAGGCATGGGATAAATATTTTTTTCTTAGACCATGGTCATGGGACATGTATTTTAATTTTCTAGGTAAACGAGGTTGTATCGGTTCCATGCCGGTAATAAATATTGCCTGGTCCCTTAGTTAGCTCACTGGTTGCAAAGCTGGCTTGTCATTGAGAGGTTCCTGGTTCAACCCCTGGCAGTGAAACTGGAATTTTGTAGTCTCATGCTCTAGCTCCCGTTACATTTGTCACTATTAGTTTTATCTAAGAAAATTTGCTGAACTTTAAAATAACAATCATGCGTTCCATGCGAGTATTTGAGAACAAAAGTTGGGGGAATAACAACACTCTGAGGTATCATGGACATGATATTTTAAATATTCAACTGTTCAAATATTTTTGTTGATACAGAAATGTGTTTCTTGAATGAATGAATTTGAATTTTTCCACGCAAGGAGAAAAATAGTAAGAGTTTTCTAATAGATCTTTGTTTATCAGTTGAAAAATAGCTACATCATCATGCATCACCTGGTAATAATCAAACTGCATGTCATGTGTGAATGGCATCAAAGCAACTCAGGAAGTTTTATTCGTCGGAGTCCTTACATTTCATTCCACCTTGTTCCATGTCAACAGACTTCGAAAGTCAATGCCTACGAGACGTATTGTTTTGTTTTTGTTGCTCTTCGGTGTTAATTTGGAGTTGACAGTACGACAGAAGGTCGATTTTGTAAACAATAAGGGAGATAAGTCAGTTTGAAACGGAAGGAAACGAATGTCAGTGACGGTGCATTATCCGGAATTTCGTGAAAAAATTACCAACTTTAAATTTGGTACAAAAAAATGTTGTTTCACGGATTTTCCTCAAAATAGGCTAGTTTTAAAGATGAAAATTTCAGAATCAATTTGAAACTATGTACAATGAGAGTCGCGAAACTTTGTCGATTCGATTTTTCCATTGAAGATCATTGAAAAAAAACCAACACATTTCTTACACCGAAAATCGACAAGAAAAAAATTATTTTCATTACCTTTTTCGACAAAAGAACAATATTCACAGGATTATATCTACAAGCCATTGAATTTTGAATAATTCAGACGACAATCTGTTGAGCAATACACAAAATGAGACGAGATATTGCCGAAAAACCGTCCTCCTAAAAAAAATAAAAAATGGCCGCCATTTTTACTTCGTCGACAAATTCTATGATTAGATATTTTCCTACGCTGGGACTTCCGGTTACCCAACTGTGTATATCATCGGATAAAAGGTTTCAGATCTTTTCTCTCCTTTTACATTTAAATATTCATGATCAAACACCGCACGTTAGACAAATAACGAATTTGTATATGATAAAAAAAAATGTATGTGATGTTTTTGATTGTGTGAACTAATCTAATGGACATTTTAATTCAAGTAGAGACGGCCAAAATGGGTATAAACTATAGAAAAGCTAAATTAAACATTATTGCTAAAATATATTCCGTATAAAATATTTTTTTTCTGAAACTTCACTCTTGGTAGGACATGTGGAAATACATGATTTCGGTATTGTTTTCTTTATTATGCAAAATGACCAAAAATTTTTAAAAAATTATCATCACATTGTCATTGAATTCTATATGGGAGTTGTACCTCTGGCTTTTTACCTAAAGCAAAAATGTGCCATCAGAAACGATGATAATTTTGCTTAAGACGATATAATTCAAAATCTATTCAAACTTACTATATACTGACAATTTTGTGTTGGGGTAGATGAGATGTAACAAAAGGGTTACAAGTTAGAGAAAAAGATCTACAGGTACCCTACATAAAACAGTTTTTAAACCAATATTATTTAGAATGTTTACAATGCCAGACCGTTCTCATTTTTTTATGTTTGTATTTTGCTCACTTTCGTTGCATTGTTGATGAAAAAGGCAATACTGACTTGCATTGGAAAAGTGGTTCAACGTTGACATTTCTGTTCATCAGAATTGTTCTGTTTCCTATATTTATTTAAATTTAAGTTTAATATACACTCTTGTAAATTATGACCAATGTGCACGTTTTGTTATCATTTCCTAAGTCCTGTTTAAAGCAATTTTATTCTTTATAATTCACAGTTAATATGGAAGACTTCACTCTAAAAGCAAAACAAGAGATTCCAAACTTTACAGGACTAAAGTTTGCTTCCCAGGATTTAGCGGATTTAATTGGCATTGTTTTTAATGGAGTAAATGTATTGGTAGGATATGATCAGGTACATTTGTATGTTCCACATAATCATGTGGGATTTATTCTATCTTTTCTAAAACAGTATATGGATGTTTATGCATCCATGTTGACATGAATATTTAAAACATGTAGTTCAGCAGTGCGTATTGAAGAAGACAAAGTATACTCAAAAACAAATTTCTAGTATTAGTTCGTACAGTTTATGTTGAATTTAGCATTCGCGTTTTTCAACAGACAATCAACATTAGTGGGCACTAATGTACATTTCACTTTCTTAAGTGGCAAAACACCAGCATAGTTTGCGTATATATCGTATATATTTTCTCAGCAAATGGAGATAATGAACAGATATATAATGGCAGGGAGGGTATATTTAGAACATACCAGTTGGGAGACTGCTAAATGTAGTCTCGAGGCTGACATTTTTGCATATACACGTCTCAGCCATTCTGTATCTGTTTAATTACACTGAATATCCAGAATACTTTAATGCAATTGTTTACATGTGATATTGATTCAGTAGATGAAATAGAAAAAACACAGAGTTGCCAAGTATGTGCATTTACAAAAACCGACATTTTGTTTTCTTTAATTTTCGCAACAACTGATGTACCTAACGTAAAGAGATCATACTTGAAGTGTTCCGAGTTCTCTCCGGCTCGCGAGGGTAAAAATGTGTATCTAGGGTAAAAAGTGTACATACGGGGTAAAAAGAATATATACGTTTTTACATATATCCCTGTAGAGCAGAAAATCGTACATATGCAGGGGAAGTTCGTTGAAATTTCGAAGATACATGTGTGCAAGAAATACACCGGCAGTCAATCAATCAGAATCCATGATTTCTATATAAGGTGTAGATAATGTATATATTATATGTATCTTCCTTTTTCCCTTAAGGGCAAATATCCGTTGTGTAACTTTGTTAAGGAAAATAACTGACCAATGTTCCTCATTAGATTTACGAATTGAACATTACGAATTTTTAAGTCTGAAGTAAACTATGTATATCGAGATGTGGATTAGTTAACGGGTACAGTAATGCATATGTAGAATCCGGTTGCTGTAATGACTGTATGATAAAAGCGGGGTATAATATTTTGATTAACCAGGAAATTACTCGTGTCAAAAAAATCAACAGTTTAATTACATATAGATTAAAATGTGGAGAACAATCAAAACTGAAATAAATTCAGAGGACCATATATGTTCACATGAGATGACTTTGGTTATTTAAACGTATGCATTTAAAAACGTCCTTTGCATTCATGTAGTTAAAACTTTTGCAGAACTTTTTTTAATCAAATCCCTAATGATTTGTATCATGTTTAGTTGATTTTTTCCTCTTCTTAACATGCTTAAATTTTAAACAGTATTTTTTTAATCATAGCAACTTATCGCTGGAATTGCAATGGGTGCACATGGTGGTCTTGGTACTTCGTATAATTTTATGCCGAAAGTCTATCAGAAACTGCTTGACCTAGTTGCAAAAGGTGATCTAGAATCAGCTCGTAAAGAACAAATGAAAGGGCAACGATTGTGTAAAATTATGTACAGATATGGTAAGTAAACGTCTTGATGGTCAGAAATATTTTAACGAAAGGTATGTTGTCAGCTGACCATTTTCCTGTATAGCATTTATTATTTCCCCTAATACACAATTGCTTTGTAGTTGTGTGATGGGGGTGTAATACATGGGTCTCTGTGGAATGTTACGATTACACGTGTATAAAGCCTAAGTAACATGATGTAAAAACAACAATTAATCTATAACAGACTATTTGAGACATATCTATAACACCTGTTAGAAATAAAAGGAAATCTTAGAAGGTTATAAATGATTAATTAAAAAATCAATTCATACATGTACCATCTCGGTAGTAGAAAGTAACATGTACATCCTATGACGTAAAAGTTAATACTTCTAGCGTCCGTAAATCGTTCGTTTAGCGTCCGTAAAACGTCCGTACAACGTCCATTCAGCGTCCGTACATAGTTCATTCAGCTTCCGTACATCGTCTGTGCGTTTCGTTTGTCCTTTGACTTTATGGTAAATCTCAGCATTTGGTGTGAAACAGCGTTTAGCATTTCGTTTAGAGTATGTTTTATGATATCGTATATCGTATGGTAAATGGTACCGTTTAGCGTATTATTTAGCGTATGGTACATTGTTTGGTAAATGGTATATCGTTCGTCGTTTCGTTTAGCGTTTGCTTCAACTCACATAGTTCGTTCAGCGTATCCTACGGTGGTTCATCGTTCTTGGAGACCAGGACTCTTCTTTTTGAAAACATATTTTAGCCCCTCCCTTTTCATAAATAATACAGAAAAGTATAGGTCACAGAATTAAAAATAAAGATAATAATAATAGATAAATAACTAAATGAATAAATAAATAAAAAAAATATTTATGGAAACAATTACGATTTTGTCCGAGTAAGTCATCAAAATAGGCACATGTTGTGCACAGAAACGGGCATTACAGAGTATTTATTGCTGTCAGGTACGTATTCTTTTATTATATGGTTACGTATTCTTCAAAAGTGTTTGGGAAAGTGGATTATTGAAAGTGTAAAACCATATCGTATATTTTAGTTTTAATTTTCACTGTACATGTACTTCTATTAGCAAAACTTCCCTCACTGTAGGTATTTAGGCATTTTTTTAAAAAAATAATTACGGCCAATTTACTCAATATACATATAAATATTTTGCCATTGTTTAAGGTTAAATGTAAATATCTGTTTAAGCACAACTTACGCGAAGTAAAATGAAGAGCGTCTAATCGACTTTATTTCGATAAAAGATTTACTCTTTTTTCTTTCTAGATATTAATATTATCAATGTATATTAACAAAATTTAAACGCAGACTCTTTCCATCGGTACGTCTAAAACCGCATAGGCGGGCTTAGTGCACTTAGCCCTTCAATATGTACTTAGCCGAAATAGGAAGCTGAACCATTTGACAAGTTTGTAACTGTGAAGGTTTAAGGTTCTGAGGGATAACCTGGTATGTGATCTGTGTATATATATATGTGTATGTGTGTGTGTATATATATATGTGTATGTGTGTGTGTATATATATATATATATATATATATATATATATATATATATATATATATATATATATATATATATATATATATATATATATATATATACATCATTGTAAATATACGGAATTGAAAACAATTCGTTCAATGAAATGTACCTGGTACAGACAAAAAAAGTATCCCAACATTTTAATCACCCCTCTCCCATTCTTTCCATGCAGGTTAAAAAACCAACTCCCCTTTTTCTCATTAGCAGAAATTATGCACATCAGTCACGATTCTAAAAAATGATAAAAAAAAATATGAGCATATAAAAATACCAAAAAAGGAATCCAAAGCCATCGAAGGACAAAACGATTTATCAAAGGACAATGTACGATGGTTTTTTTTTCTTACAGATCGGAAAGTCATAAAATTCCTGACCCGTATGACATACATTGTACATATACATTTAAATAGCAAAGTAAAAATATTTCGTTAGAAATTTGTTGTAAAAAGCTTGATATATGATGATTTAACTGTAAATATCGATAAGTCAAAAATTGTACAATTTAGAACACAGTCTATGAACATGATGAATAAAACTAATTTTGAATTTATGTTCAACGACAGAAAACTAGATATGGTATCAAAATATATTTATCTTGACTTACTTTTAACTGAAGTTTTTTTTTATTTTAACGATATGGCAAAAGCTGTAGCCAGATCAGCAAGTAGATCTCTAGGATTACTAATTGCAAAATGTAAAGCAAATGGTGATTTTGAATATTCAGCTTTCACTAAATTGTTTGACACTCTAGTAATTTTATAGAATATGGGGCTACAATATGGGGAAGTAAAGAATATACATGTATAAATGCTGTCAAGAATAGGGCAATGCGTTTTTTATGGTATTTCTGGAAATAAACACCTAATTTATCATTATATGGTGATATAGGATGGACACCCTGTATTGTCAAACATTGGTCTTTTATATTTAGAACATGGAGTAGATTTACAGAGATGTGAAATAGTAGAATTAATAAGAGAGTTTTTATGTGGTCAAACAATATTAGTAATAATAGACTAAAAAATTGGAATTTTAGAGTACGTGCAAAATTTAAAGAAGTAGGTATGGAATATTTATGTAATACTGAAATTTTTATTGATAAAGAGGTTATAAGAAGTATAGAAAAGATTTGCTTCGATAAATATAAAGAGCAATGGAGCACTGATCTAATGTCAAATGAACGTAGTAAACTACGTACATATAGATTGTTTAAAAATGAATATGGTGTTGAAAATTATTTGCTAAAAAAATTACCTGGAAAATACAAAAGTGCTTTTGCCAAATTTAGATGTGATACAGCTCCTTGAAAATTGAAACAGAGAGATATGAAGGTTTGTCAGTTGAAAATAGGATTTGTTTTAATAATTCTTGTAATCAAAATGGTCTTACTGAAGATGAAAAACATGTTTTAATTAACTGTCCTGTATATGAAGATTTACGTAGTTTTTTATATTCTCAAGAAAAGAATTTAATGAATAAGTCAAATGATGAAAAATTCTTATTTTTATTTTCCAATACTGATGTGTGTTATTTTACTGCCAAAACCTGCTATGAACTTTTATTGAAAAGAAAAGTTATTTTATATAGATAATTTTTATATACTCTTAATGTAAATAATTTTATATAGATAATTCTAACGTTTGTTTAATGTATATATTTTTTATGATACAGTCTCTCGTAACTCTATTTAGAGTATGCTATGTAAATGTTATTCAATATTAAGAGGTGAGATTTATATAAAGCATTTGTCTTGTCTTGTCTATGTACTCTAAATAAACATTATATACACGTATAATTGTTTTCTTTCTTGTATCTTTTTTCTTATCGGCATTTAATAGATGATTATAAAAAGTGACAAATTCCTTAAGAAACCACCTTGGATTTTTGTGTGTCATTTCAATTACAGCTAATAGATAAAAAGCAATAAGCAGGTCGGTCTTAACGGTGTTTTTTTTCATACAGAAAAACCCCAAAATGAATCGATAAAAAGGTATTACTAATTAAACGATTTTTGTCTCCCTTCGATTATTTGAAAATCGGTTATTCTTTGCTTTCCATGCTACGACATTGCTATGAAAATAAATAAAATGTCCAAAATATTTGTCCTTTAATTTATGGCTTTAGAGGACCCAAATGTCAAAATTTTCATTTGTGAGTTACCCTGTCGCTCGCTTGATATAAAAGGTTGGTAACGGGGTACGGGTGTTGTAGCAGTAATGGTCCATAACATCCTTAGGAGTGTAATAAAAAGGCCCACATTTAATTTTTACCAATATATCTGTAAAGAAAGTTCAGAGGACCACCCAGTGTTTACAGATCGACATAATGTGATGATTATGTTCTTTATCATAAGTAAAAATTACAAACCAAAAGGACACGCTTAAGGAAGCACTTTTGAGTGAATTTAAAACTCTACAGTATAATAAATATTAAACAGAAATAAATGTTCAATAACAAAAAAATATAAAATTTTACAAAGTCTTTTGTAGAATAATATAAGATTAAAAATGGGCTAACATAATCACTTTGAACTTTTTTCCATAATAAAAAAACAGTAAAACAGTCTATTTACTGAAAAACCAATCATTCATTGACAAATTTCAACACTTTTGGTTTCATTTTTTATATCTTTTAAAAACAAAATTAGCAGTCCAGGCTACAGCAGAAAATCTGAAAATAATTTTGTTTTTTAAATGTGGTAAGAAATATATTTTTTTTATATACGAATATTTATTAATTAATTCTTTCAAAAATTTTTATCATTTGATTATAATGCATTCATACATGGAATATTTTAATTCAATTAAATTTGGAGAGTTGAAAATTTTGGGCAGGTGCAAGCTCGTAAATCTACCTTTTACAGATATAATAATATTAGGGCGTCTGCTGATAATTTAATCCAGGTAGACAGTGTCATAGCAACTCAATAATTAAATTGATTTTATTTTTCCCAAAGGCATTTCCATTTAATGCAATATGAACAGTCACTACCGATATATACAAAATTATTTCAATACATCGAAATATAAATTCACACCTGCTTGTTCTACAGGACATTGTGTATTGTGCTACATTCAGAAAACTTTGTATGTGTATAAATCAAATACTTCTACGAAAAAACCTTATTTAATTTTTGGACCTAGTAAATCAAAATAACTGCTAACAAAGAACGGTAGCTCACATAATCCGCAATTCTGAATATTTATACATGCATGAAGAACATGTATAATGTGACATGCATATAATTTAACACTATTTCAACATCTGTAATTCGTATTAGTCATGATAATACAACAATTGCCAATAATCTATTTTAAACAACAAAAACAATAGTAAATAAAAATTATTTAAATTAATTCAAATTTTATTGAAATAAATTCTTGTCCCGCAAACAACTTCCATATATGACAAATGCTAACATTACCTTATATGGAAAACGCAAAAAATATACCATATACGATAAACGATACGATGCACAATAAACCAAACAATAAGGTAATGAAAACGATAAACGCTAAACGAAACGATATACGATAAACCATACCATGCACGCTAAACGAAATGCTACACCACGTCCGTACATCGTTCCGTCATCGTTTCAGTTGTTAACTTTTACGTTACAGGATGTGTATCCATGTACAAAGTTTCCTGATGATACCAAATTTCCTTCATGAAAAAACTACTTAAAACTGAACCTTAACCTGGATTCTAATATTGAAATTCCATAAAGAAATTCAAAGTCGACGACCCATGACCGCAAGGTCACAACAACCGTTTCGCATCAACTTGCTGCTGTTCATATTACAAGCTACATGTAGTTCACATTCCTAAACACTTTGGTTGCTACAATATAGCTAGAAACGCTGAAAGTTGCGTAAAATTTAATAAACGAACAACAAATAGTACAGTTGAAATAATGTTTCTGGTTTGATTAATTTGCTGCATATGATAATGACAATAACATCCTAAGACAACCGAGATATAAGGTAATTAACCCTTAAATAATGAAGGGGTGAAATGTTTTCCTTAAAATACAATGTAGCTCAAAAATGTTTACACAATGTGTCTACAAGACGCCAATTAAAATATGTTTAATATTTTCCACTACAAAAATGCCTAATATTAGCTGTTGAAGATACGAAAACAACATCAGTAAAAGAGAAATTTAAAAACAACAATGCCAAACGATGAGGATACATTGTCGTCTAGAGGCAACAAGAATATTTGAAATTAAAAGTTCCATTGTGACAGCACCAGAAGTTTGGCTTTTATTGTGTATTTGTTATATTTTACGCACACTGTTTGTTGAACATTTTACCACCTGTGCGATAAAACGACACATTGATTATTAAGTCATACATTTATGTCTATAGGAATCGTGATTTTATATTCTATGCAGATTCTTGATGTCTTTATAAAGATACATTTGTACATGTACAGAGTTTACAGTTGTGATCACATATTTTCAGGAAGTCTTTTGGGTGGTAATCTTGCTGCTTTAAAAGAGATCATGTGCTTTACTGGATTGGATGTGGGGCCTCCTAGAAATCCTATGAGGAGATGTAGACAAACAGAAAAAGAAAAACTCAGGATGGAACTTCAGTCTATTGGATTTTTCGACTGGCTATAGTCTTCTTTCTGCTGTTGTCTAAATAAAGAATTTATAGCATTTGTCTGTAACCGCCAACCAAATTGCTGTACATAGATTTTCTAGAAACATTGTTCGATTATATAGATGAATGGCCACATGAAAACGGATTTATTTGGCCCTGATCCTGCTTTGACATGCAACACCTGATTTTTGTTTAAAGCCTAGCTATTCATCTTTCATTAGAGCAAATCTATAAATTTCTTTCATTGTACAGATGGATGGATGAATTATTGTTTAACGTCCAGTGGCAACCAGGTGCATATCAGGACGAGAACATGTTGATATGATAATGAATATGATCCCTGCTTTGTACTAGACCGACACGCTAAGTCGGATTTTTAATGTGCTAGCTCACGAGGTAACTGTCCGCAGGAAGACATATCACCTCACTCGGACACATTATACTGACTCCGAGCCGACCAGTCTTTGCTCTTACTCCTAGATGCCGCGTGCTTGGCGGAGAAGCAGCAAATACCAATTTTTTAATGTCTTTGGTTTGACCCGGCCGGGGATCGAACCCGCGACCTTCCGCACTCGGAATATATATATATATATATTAGGCTACATTATTTTTGTTTGTCAAAATATTACATTCAAATGGTAAAATGAAAGAGATTTTCTAACAATATATTTAAGCCTTACTTAACAACAAGGTGTAACATTAATTCTCTGAAATTCAACTTTTTGTGCTCTTGCGCCGAAAAAACCATTTACCATGTGAATTTATTTTCAAACTAGAAAAAAAACATGCATAATACTCATGTATAAAATTAGACGGTTTAAGTTAAATTAATATGCAATACCAAATATCGGCTAAGAAGCTTGTAATCGTTTTATGTTTACATATACTTGTCAACAGAAGAAACGATATATAGGGTAATGCGCTTTTCATATATTAAATAATTTCAAATAGTGTACCAAGCATAAAAATAGATCCATATGCTGAGATTCGTAGTAGATTGTTTTTACATTAAACGCATTAATTTTGTGCAAAAGGTTGAAATAAATAATTCCAATTTTTGAGATTTCAAAAATCATAATTTTCAACTAAAAATTAAAAAAAACAGTATTTTTACCCCGTTATGTGAATCATAATGTCTTTATGACAAAAGATTTGAGTTTTCTCGACTGATTTCAGCCACTGGATTTTCATTTTACAAATTTAATTTAACCCTCTTTCATGTGTCGTTTGGAAATTTCAATTTTTCCACCATTTTAAATTTTATCCAAAATCAAAATGAGGCGCATTAGATCAAGAAATGAAGCACCAAACCACTGTTGCCCTCATATTTAAGTTTTGTTACGGAATTATCGTTACTTGTGTTGACTAGTACATTGTATAATAGAAATTCAAATGGTTAATTTAACAAACAATTTAAGAGATTTTTTTTTTAGAAAATTTTGCATACCATAGAATTCAACGATGATTAATCGCTCTGGTCAAGGTTTATTGTCAACCATGTGGCATGCAAGAACAGTTATATTATGTTCTTTACAAATCTACAGAATCAAGTTTTTATAAGAAGCAGTAACTCCTATTTAATATACATACATAGAAATTATACATGTAGAACCATTCTCTAAAAATATCAACATAAATGTTCTAAGGATTGATCAAACCTTAACAAAAATTCGTACGTATAGCCATAACTTAAATACAAGCGAAATAATGACAATGTATCCATCATTTGTTAGTTGTCGTTCTCTAATGTTATCGAAAACCTTTCGTAAAATATTGGGTGGTACTTCTATTTTAACAATGCTATTGGTTAGTTCTTCCGTGGTACAAAAATAATTCCCAGAAAAAAAATATTTCTAAAAAATATATTCTAATATAGCCATGTGGCAACATAGATCGCGCTGTAATGATTGGGATATTGACTCTTCGCTGAAGATGACATGCCACTTTGAAGACATTATATATTGATCCATTCATGGAAAATTACAACCATAGGCGGTCATGTTGTTTTTTTTTTAATGATCACTAGCACAAGGCAAGCACATATGGCCTTCACAAAGAGTGTTGTCAAAAATTCAACAATATTGACTATTTATAATAAGATTTTCTCTGTGTGGAAGGCCTCGGTGTGATTGTAGGATGAAAAGCTAAGTTACTAACTGGAACATTTGTCATGTTCATGTGTGGAATTTGATTTCAAAAATTTCTTCCAGATTTTTCCTGACAAGTCGAATGACTTACAAACAAGTAATACAATTCAAGGTCTGTCCTGGGATTTTCTTTTTCAAATACTTTCTGGGAGGTCCGAGATCGGGCCACTCCCACTTAAACTTCCTGTTAAGTCGAGCATAGATGTGGAAAGAGTTTATGATATTGAATGAGAATAGATGTGGAAAGAGTTTATGATATTGAATGAGCATAGATGTGGAAAGAGTTTATGATATTGTATGGAAACATTATCGAAAATAATTTAAAATCTAATACCGAGGCAATACGGTAAATAAAAGAGACAGTAAAAATATATGGTCAGGTTGAAACATTTAAACAACGTTTGGCATTTGTAAAATGAATAGCCCGAGTGTGACAGGCATATTCATATGTCAAAGAAGTAGTACTAATTAGAGTACAACTGTTAACAGAACTGCAAATCTGGTATCATATACTAGTACAGTTTATTGCTATCACTAAGAGCACACATTTATGCCTCTGAGGCACGACTTAAGGGTCTGGACCATCTGAATAATCGAAAATTCGCTGAGGAACATTTGTACCCTACACACAAATTGCAATAATAACTTCTGTAATTATCGGCAAACTCCGGAAACACTTTAAGCATAAGCTATTTTCGCAGAGGCCATGAAAAAATTATTGAGTACATTTGAACATGGAAAAGAACATCTACATAATTCCTGCCTTAACCTTCTCATTGAAGTTATTTTCCATAAAAAAGAAATAAAATAAACAGTAATTATCTAATATGGCCCGGATACCTTATGATTGTAGGGAATCATCTGCTCAGTTTCTGGGCTATCGGTACTGGCATAAAATCGACACTAAAATAATTTTAATTATTTATAAATTTGAACAATCAGGAAAAGCTACTAAATGTGTTTTTGAATTTAAATTTGTATGGTAAATTTAATAAATATGCACTAAACCGATATTTTCAATTGTTTTGACTTTTAATGCGCGCTATTAACGAAATTTGAGAAATAATTCAATGTGGCTTAAAAATATCTTGATTTTACGCGGGTAGGCCCTTTATGCCAAATATTTTGCCATGAGCAACAGCAAGTGACGTAATATCGGCATGAAGGGCCACCCATGGTAAAATCGGGATATTTTGCAAGCCACCGTGACAGTTCCGACGACATTTTGAAACGCCGCAACATAGGTATCTAGACACGAAAACACTTGAATTTACGTGAAATCAGATGAATATGAATATGTGCGACATATTATTATATAAAGAATAATGCATGGCAAAAACCGTATCGCATGCTGTATCACCACGAGGAACCATTGTCAGTCCCGAGTGCTGATATTGGTCGAGTGGTGATCCACCATGCGAAACGGATTTTGCCATGTATTATTCTGTTTATCATATATTTAAATAGATTCAGATTCATGATATATAACAGGTCTGTGATTAATCGTTGTTTACAACCGTTCCAAAATATAAGAATAAACTAGGGTTTAACCCTTGTAGACAAGAATATGATGATTTTCCTGTAGTTTTCCGGGTGACTTGGAATTGTTTTTGTTTTCATACACTTCCTGATTTGATTATCCTGTTTCATGATAGTCGTATAAAATTCGGAATCGTTCATACTAAACGATATATCCACATCGAAATAACCTTATGCTCAATATAGAGCTATGAATTAACCAACAATTCACACACATATATACATGTATAAGAGCATTTTGAGACAATTGTTTTTGATGTATTTAAATGCATTCACTAATGATATTGTGAGCTGTTCCCACCTGTAGAATACAACCCATCCTCCCAATATTTTTTGTCAAGTTTAACCAAGTTTCACGGTGACCTTGATTTCATATTTTACTGCAGTCTGATCTCATTTGTATACATAAATGTGGACAATGTTACCAAGTATCATCTATTTAAACATTATGGACCAAACTCCAATTCCACATACGGACAGACAAACAGAGGGATTCCTATATGCATATAAACTCCACATATTCGACAGGGTACCAATTCTGCTTCAGTAGATATGCACATATTTTGATTACTAAAATCTCTTCAGTAGTACTTGAGGTCGAAACGATGAAGAACATGTGTTTTTTCCTGGGGATATATATATATATATACTAAATACCATTATTACTTCTAACGCTTGAGAGTAATTGTTGTCTGCGACTGACAATAATGACCGTGGAGTGCCGGTTAGTAACATATGAGAAGTTCCGAAGGGGGTGCGATTCTTCATTTTAGAACGGTTCTAGTGTAGAACCAACCTTGGCATAAGTGGTTCTAAGGTAGAACCGTCATAAATGGTTCTAGAGTAGAACTGTCATGAATGGTTCTAGGGTAGAACCATTCAGAATGGTTCTATGATAGAACTTGTCATAAATGGTTCTAGGGTAGAACCGTCCATTTTCATGTCCGATAAATAAAGATATTACGGCACGTACTCCTCGTCTTCGCCTTTTCCCAACCTTTTAAAAACATTCTTTTTAAATATGTAGTAACATTTCACATCGATTATAATTTCAATACATAAAATTATAACCATAATTAATTATATTAAATTTATGACTAGTTTATATAAAACAGCAAAGTACAAACATGTAATAAAGAACTATTGTGCATGTTTTTTTTCATCTTTTTAACCCACAAGAAAAACTAATTATTGTGTTTGTTAAAATATGTGTGATTTTTATCTAAAGTAAATTTACAGGTAAAGTAATTTGTCTCCGTAACATGTTGTTGTTTCAGGTAATTATAACTAATTAACATTTTGACGTGTATATTGTACCTTCACTGTCCGTGTGTTTATTGTTCCAACCTTTAAGATCCAAATGTATACAGATACATGGGTATGTATACAGGTAAACCGTTTTGCTGTCAAAATCAGCTAGTTTTCAAATTTTTATAACGCTACATTTTAAAATAATTAATGCAGCATTTGAATAAAGAGGTGTGTGTAAGTTGGTCCCAAATTTCAATGCAGAGATTTCAAATGGGTCAGATTAGTAACATTTTAATTTATTTTAAATTAATAATTTATCTGTTTTACCATTTTTATATTGTAAACATCTGATATATTATATAATTAATTCCGTTTGTTGTATGATCGATATTTATTTCGTTATGACAAACAACTGACAGAGTAGAATATGATTGGGATGAGTCCCGCCATTTTGAATTAAAAGGTGCATTCCACCAATTTATCGAAAAATTACATAGACATAACGTAAATATATGGATATTTTACACAATAATTTCAATTGAGAAGGGACGGGACGGGAATAAATTTTGATTTAAAATGTTTTCTTGTCGAAAGACATGTAGAGGAATGTGTTATGTACTAGCAAATAACACCGACTAGTGTTTAAATCATTTAGTTTTAGTAAAAACTTTATTCTGAGTATTTTTTTTTTAACTCTATAATATATTTCGGTATGATAAAAATTTATTTTAAAATTATAACAAAAAATTAATTATTTTATTTCTTATAATTTTAATTTTGCAAGGATCATAAATCGTTCTTAGTTTAGAACCGTCCAGAATGGTTCTAGGGTAGAACTGTCATAAATGGTTCTAGGATAAAATCTGTCATAAATGGTTCTAGCTAGGTCAGAACACACCCTGTCATAAACGGTTCTAAAGGTGTCAGGATGACAGTTCTAGAACAGCTCTTCTGACAGTTTAGTTTTGGTGGAAGGTTTTTTTTTGTTGTTGTTGTAATTTGTAATATACATGTTTTTTTATATTTTATATAATTAAATGCATTAAATGTTAGATTGGTATCATTTGAAATAATTGTGGCCGTGTATAGACTGCCCCTGCTCTTCCACCCTTGACAGTTGTTAGCACCCCAATGTGGCTAAGTAGGCGAAAGCTGGTTCAGAATGTAAGCCTCAAATGTTTGGGGTGAGGTTAACGGTTACAGTACAAAACTTATTTTGAAGATAGTTCGGTATTGAGAAAGAGGACAATTATTCGTAAGGAGCAAACTAGAAAACGCAATCAATTAGACAGACAAATCCGGGAAGACAAATGAACAACCATAATCACAACAAATAAACACTGAAAACTAAAAAACAATGAACAACACAAACTCCTATAAAAACCAGGAGTGAACTCATGTGCCCCGGAAGGGTAACCAGTTCTTGCTCCTTATACGGCACCCGTCGTGAAGTTCAACAAAGTCAATCCGGTGGAGGTACATGAAAACTTACGACAGTGGAACAGGTCCAACGTCATCTTAGATATTGGAACACTGTAACTGTCAATCCGATGATGACCGTAAAATTTGCTAAGTGATGACATTGTCTTATCTCTGATGAAGCCCTGGTTAAGAAGCTTTTGTGACAGCAGTAATCCTCTTTGTCGAAAGTCAAAGTAACTCACGCATGCCCTAGAATATCGGATAAGCTGAGAAACGTAGACGCCATATGCAGGCGATGCGGGTATATTGCTCCTCAAGAAAGGAAAGTTAACAATAGGAAAGTCGAAATCATCACTTTTGTCAAAATGTTGTGTCTTCAAATCCAAATATGAAGTGGATTTCGGTGTATCTGTAGTATCCTTAATTTCAAACTCAATAGAGTGTGTGAGATGTATAAAGTCTTGGAATTTATCGTTGTTAAACCATCCAGATTTAAGTAAGAAGGAAAATTTATACAAAATAATAAAGTTACAGTTTCTGTTCAAAATTGTTTCATCTAATATAAAGCAAGACAAAAATGAAGTTCCGTATAACTATTTCAGCTGACTATCCAAATTACCGTTCTGACTGTTACGTCAAGATGTAATTTTTCGCGGAATTTTGTGACGCAGTCTTCTGTCAGAACTTTTCATAAAAATTTTAATATATAATAACATGTATTACTGTATCAGAATTTTGATTTATATTAAAATGGAAGAAAAAGGAATCAATCTTTTTCGTTTATTTTCCTACACACCGATACCAATGTTCTATGTTGCCAAGTAGTAAATGGGAGTTACTGTTAACATCGAAATTGATTTCAGTTACTGTAGTTATTATCATTTTTCAGATATCATGTCATCAAGAAAGTGAAAAATTCTTCCCAAAAGAGCAGATTGAAATTACTTTAAATTTTAAATATTATGAAATGATATCTCTGCTTCTGGTTAATACACAAATGAATCAGCATATCATAATATCAAAATATGTATTTCAATTGGCACAAAATACTGTTTCCTCGTTATTACAAGTGCATGGCAGGTTATTTTGATAAAACTGGTTTCAGCTGGTCTTTAGGTAATAGTTACGAAGACTCTTTGTGTCAATGTCAGATCACCCCGAGTCCGATTGCAAAAACTATTCTACATCCCAGGTGTTTTAAAATTATTCAAAATAATTCAGCTTAAGTTTGATTTAATTTAGAATTCCAAGTAAAGGTTATATAAAACATTATTAAATATACTGAACCGCAAAAGAAACGTCGCACAAAATGACATGTTCACATACATTTATTTCAAAGTGACATTTATATATTTTAAATTAATTTTTACAAAATTTAATGAATGATTTACAGTCTTTTGGTTACAATGTTCACAAAAACGTCACAATTGTCGCAACGTCACATGTTTTCAATGCTGTGCTCCCACGTCCGTTAATAACGTGTATGTCCTCCACCGGCACCAATTACTGCGGCACATCTTCGGTACATGGAGTTGATGAGCCGATTAATAAACGCCATCGGAATACGTGCCCATACTCTCTGAAACGCTTGTGAAAGTTCAGCTGCAGTTGTCGGACTTGGCTGCTCATTATTCAACCGTCTTTGAACTTCGTCCCATAAATGTTCAATAGGGTTTAAATCTGGACACAAAGCCGGCCAATCCATAACATTAATGTTATTCTGCTGTAGGAAGTCTCTTGTGGCTCTTGCGGTATGCGCACGTGCATTGTCCTGTTGGAAAGTCTTGTTTTGATGACGTGCGAAATGGGGCTGAACATGGGGTGTCAAGACTTGGTCGATGTAACGGGCAGCTGTTACGCCATTTCCTCTGCCTGGGCCAAGGTTCTGAAAGATGACTGGACCAAGTTTAACGTTAAGGCCGATTCCACCCCATACCATGATGCTAGGTCCTTCCCACGCGTCTGTTTCCAGAATGCAGCGGTCTTCGTAACGTTCCCCGCGTCTTCTTCACACTCTGGTTCTGCCATCGGCTGTTGAAATGCAGTAACGGCTTTCGTCAGAGAAGATGATGTTACGCCATTGTCGATTTCGCCAATTCTGTCGCTGAGTGGCCCACTGAAGACGAGCTTGACGGTGTCGAGGAGTAAGAATAGGTCCTCTTGCTGGACGGCGACATCTCATGTTTCTAGCAGCTAATCGCCGACGAACCGTATCATCACTTATGGGTCGTCCATGTGTTCCAACAGTGTTTCTGGCAGTTTCGGCAGCTGGGGTGAACCGATTCATCAAATGGTGACGAACAATGCCTCTATTCTGTCTAGGGGTAGTGACTTGGGGTCTACCACTCCGTGTACGGTCATTTGTGCTGTTTGTTGCATTGTACCGTGTCCGTAGACGTTCAATTGTTCGAACAGCACAGTTGAAGTCGTTCTCAATAACTCTGGCAGATTGCCCAGCATCGAATCGACCAATGGCCTGTTCTCTCTGTTGTGGAGTCAGACGTGGCATAGCTTCTGTGTCAACACTGATACTAACACTCTTTAATTTTCTCCGGCCTTTTATACCCATAAAGGAGCATGAATTTCACGAACATTTAAGATTTAAGAAAAATTACCGCCAAGTGTGTCCCACGAGCGGTTTTAGGTACGGTCGCTCTACGATATCAACTGAAAATTATTCAACAGAAAATTTAATTCACAGGTAATTTAATCTTACCTGGTGATGTAATCGTAATACTGATTATATAAAAATCATTAATTAATATTTATTTTGAATTTTGCTAACATTTTAAAAAAGCGACGTTTCTTTTGCGGTTCAGTATATATTCAATATTATATGCCTTTATTGGCCTTCCGACAGAATTTCAATTCGTGAAGAGGTGAAAATAGCAATAAACCGGCATGAGCAGTTGTAGCTCACTTTGTCGTTTAGTTTCCCAAAGTCTTGTGAATATTAGGGTTTTCGGATATCGATATTGAAAGTTATTCCAAAGAATGTTTAAATGTTCAGATTTTTTTCTTCCTCATTATAATTTTCAGAGAAAATTAATTTTGTAAGTTTTTTGGAGGAGTTATTTGACTGGGGAGGTCTAGCTCAAATCATTCATATTAGAACGAAAGAGCTGGGATGCAATTTGTATTAAACGATTCAGTAGTTTTAGATCTTCTTATATTGAAATGGGGTGACATGTGGAAATCTAAAAATATCTACATAATTCTGTGTATGGTATATTAAAGTTAAAAGATTTAATCATATGAACAGACGTAACTGTTACAAAAGATTTAATTTATCATACTCACAATGCACACAAATCTGCATATTTGTTCTGCGTTTTAATTTAAGCAATTTTTAGTTGCAAAAGAAACATTACATACCAATAAGAGGATAACAATTGCCTCTATAACATGTGTGACACGTGCACAAAATTAAAACCCTTTAAAAAGTCCAGAAAATGTTTAACATTGCACATTTGAAGTTAGATGTATCGACGAAGAATGGTCAAGTGCAACAATCCCCGGGTGTTATTTCTTTTAGCAGTACTCGTTTCCGAGGTTCAGAGTGAATACATAATTGTGGATGAAGATACAACCAATTGTGAGTCAGCACTACATCTATTATAACAATTAATCGTATTTTTGTTTTCAATGGGAATCTGTTTGGTAATGTCAGATTTTGTATTAAGTATTTTCTTAACAAAATATGTATAACATGATATTCCATTTATTTTGATATTGTTTGATTAAAAACCATATTAACTTTTTTTTCAATTTCGCTGTCACTTTGATTTCAATCACGTGACAATCACGCGGTTCTTCTTCAAGCCGTCCAGTCAGAATCAATTTCATTTCATTCATCATCCAACGAGATTCGTTGTATTGTCAGTGTTTTGAATAACAGAAAAAATGTCTTTTTTTAAAGAACGGTCGCAGACGTAAATCAAGATGAGCTAAATTAGGGCGGAGGTATTTTAGTGGAACGTTTTTGGAATGTTTTATTTCACTTGTTTTCGTATTTGATGTTAGATTTTCGCGTCTTTCTTGCAGATAGTTTAAACTGCAAATTGTCAGTACACATTTTTTTTTCATTTTTCGTTCATCGTTTACGATATTTTTTACATCCACCCTTATATATTTCCCTGCATGAACCAAGTAAAGTTGAAAACTGAACGATGAGAAGTAAAAAATAAAAATTGTCCCTGCGTATTTTAGTGACTTGGAAACAATTTTTTAGCCTTTAACTTTTTATGCAAAATAAATCATTCTGTTCGATTATCGAAATTACATTTTTTGATAATAATAAATTTCGTAATTTTGCCAAATAAGACAAACCTAGGAAAACTGCTAAAATTATTTCAATCTGTAATTGTATGTACGTATATTTATTCCACTTTTGAATTAAATATACTCTCTCAAAAAAGAAACGCAACATACAGAAAATAAGAAATTTACTTCATATATTATTTTCATAATTTATGATATAAATAATTTACACAGGAATGCAAAAATTGGCACACTTCTTGTTCATGAGTTCTTTTACCTTGGAATATCACAGTTTGTCACATATTGTCAATAAATCACTCATAAATTGTCAATATCTGGTATGTCCACCATTTGCTTGTAACACAGCCCCGACTCTTCTTGGCATAGATTGAATTAAACGCTGAGTTCGAACACGCGGTATCCTTTGCCACTCAAACTGAAGTGCCTGCTGTAATTGTTGCAGATTTTGCGGTGGTGGTTGTCGTTGGCGCCGATCCACTTCATCCCACAAATGTTCAATTGGATTAAGATCGGGTGATCGTGACGGCCAACGGATCACATTGACATTCTGTTGTTCTAAAAAGTCTACTGTTACACGTGCTGTATGTGGTCGGGCATTGTCGTGCTGAAAAATTTCTCTCCGAATGTCAATTACGGGCAATAAATGAGGTCGTAAAATTTCGTCTCTATACCTAACAGCGTTCAGATTGCCTTGGATATGTATCAGCTGTGTGTTTCTGGCATAAGAAATAGCGGCCCACATCATAACACTGCCTCCGCCAAAATTGTCTCTCTCCACAACACAGTTTTGCGCAAAACGTTCGTTTCGGCGCCTATACACACGTATGCGACCATCTCGCTTTTCCAGTTGAAAACGTGACTCATCGCTGAACCATACTCTTCTCCAGTTCTGTAAATTCCATGCACGAACTGTAGTACACCATCTAACCCTCGCTCGGCGGTGTTGGCGTCTCAGTGTTGCTCCAAAGTAAGGTCTTCTTGCCCTCAATCCATGAGAACGTAACCGATTGCGTACTGTCTGTGCTGATATACGGCGCAACCCAGGGACGTTTACAGCTGTTTCTGTTGCAGCAATAGTCCTATTCCGCAGATGGAAAAGTCTGATGTAACGATCTTGCGCCCTGGTTGTAACACGCGGGCGCCCTGAACGTGGCCGATCTG
Organism: Mytilisepta virgata; assembly: GCA_028015205.1. Taxonomy (NCBI): domain Eukaryota; kingdom Metazoa; phylum Mollusca; class Bivalvia; order Mytilida; family Mytilidae; genus Mytilisepta; species Mytilisepta virgata. The sequence continues at coordinate 79,236,835 of CM051521.1, forward strand.
TCGTAGTACCAAGCTGCAGGTAGCGTCCCCAAAGGCGTGAAATTGTGCTACGATGAACATTGTACGTTACAGCAACAGCATTCTGTGATTCTCCGGCCTCTAGTCGTCCGATAGCGATATTCCGGGTAGCAGCGTCTAACCTTGGCATAGCGTCACCTCATCAGAATTTTATTTTACGAATGCATTCATAAAAAGAAATACCGGGTTTTTATACCGACTGACTGAGCTAAAAAATAACCCATGATTTGCACGTGAAAGTCGACCCAGTTTTTGGCAATGCGTAAATCGTAGGGTGTCCCAGATTGCGACCAAAGTCGTTTACGGGTGGATGAATTTAAATGATTGTACCTGGAAACTTTTTATGAAGGTGTAATTATGATCATGTGTACATATATTTTGATATTTATTGGTTATTTGTCCGGAAAAATAATATTTCAAAAAGATAATCTGATGTTGCGTTTCTTTTTTGAGAGAGTATATATGAATTAATGAAGAAGATGGTTTTTAGGGGGTGGGGAGTATGAATATCAAAGAGTCTAGATTTTAAATTATGTAACATTTCGACGGAGGTCAATATTAATTTTTTAGGTCTATTAAAACTCATATCTACCTCTTACAAAAGACTATAATTGAATACAATCAACTGGTCATCGTTGTAGAATCTGTATTTCAGAAATATTAAAACATTTTTTTCTTTAATATAGATCTAATTTAATACTTTGTAATGGTTATAATATTTCTGAATTGAGTAAGACAGAAAAAGGTTTTACATGTATGTATTAAACAAATAATTTCCTTTATGAATTTTCATTCCTATCTAGCAATTGACAAAGAGGTGAGACTCGATATACTTGAATACCTCCCAAAGGATTTAGATGGTTATCAGGTGAAATCGGCAAACTGCTTGAATACTGTAATAAAATGTAAGAATTGTGGTGATAGTCAATGTCGAAGGTAAGTATTACATTAATATTGTAATTGGATATTGATGAGTTAGATCAATAATTAAATATCAACTGTACAGATTATACTATTTTTTCTTAATCGTCTAATGTTCTACTCCTAGACTGCAATGAAATCAAACTGATTTTTTTGTGTTGGCTCGTGGTAAGACTACAGCAAGTAACTCTCTGTGTTTTCATCTGAAGGTTTGTCACTTGGAAGGCATTAATTGATTGGTATGTCATTGTTGACCTTTATTTTTACTCACTTTCTACAAAAGTTTATTTTCAGTGTAATCTCTGACACTTTTGTCCTTAAACATTTACTAATCTATAAAAAAAATCACTGAAAACAAATCAGTTTAAACTAAGCTTCTCATTTTTACGATTACCCCCTAGATTGTGAGTAAATATTTTTTACAAATGTATCATTTGCACGAATGTCATAGATAAGAAAACACCATATACCTAATATGTATTATTTTAAAATTTTCAGTTTCTTACAAACGCGAGATTGTTAAATATTTTAAATCAAATGTTAGAAAATACAAATTCTACATCTAGATCGCAAAGTAACTGCTGTGGACAATCATTATTTGTGTATATAGTACACAACACGTCATCGCGATTTTTCTCGAATTGAAGATGGTATAACTTAGTTTTGGGTACACATAAAACCGGTTTAACTCCACCACTGTAAGTCAAAATATCCTAACGCTCTGCTTTATTTATGTTTGTCTTTTGTGCATTTTTGTGTTCGCGGTTCTGACTATTATTTAATTGTTGGCTTTTCCTGTTGTCCAGTTTGTTGTTTACTGAAAATTATGTCTTAAAAAGATGCTAACGTTCTTGGTTTCCGACGTAAAGTGACCACATTAATTTTGAAATAGGTAGATAGAAAATATACCTACGGAACAAAGACTTTGTTCTTATATGTTCTGACATGAATATCACCTTTTCGTCAATTGTAAAGAAATAAAGAATATTATTACATTGTAACCGGTGATTTACCGTAGTATCCGCATGAAAGAAAATCTGGTAAATCACATGTGAAAAGAACAGTCGGTATTTCACTATAGGAAGTGCGTCACAATTACCGCGAGAGATATCAAAAGACATAGTCCGTTTTATTTCAATTCATTTCTGCTGGCTGCGTGCTGGATACTGTACAATGTAATAAAAAGTATAACTAATCGCTGAATTGAAATACCATAAATAAAAAACTTGTGACCGGACTACAGCTGTAAATAACTCGTGTGCACTCGTGATTTACTGCGTACTTCGGCCACGCGTTGTTTATTTCTGGTATTTGAATTCAACGATTAGTTATACTATAAATATACGAGTTTTTTCATCGACAGCTTGATATTGGTCGTGGGTATATTCATTTGACATTGATGTCAAAATCCAATCACCCCATACCTCACATGGTCATACGCACTGGCTTCGTTGTCGATCGAATAAAAAAGCCCCGAAACGTAAACCAGAGTCATGCACGTGATATGCACAAGCGAATAGTATATTAAAATGTCTTTCAAGATGAAGAGTATAAAGAAAGGCTGTACAGTGAACTTTTATCAATTTCTACGAAACATGGTGAATTACGACTCTTCACCATGTAAATTTTGGAAATACTTTTTCAAATGGTTATAGAAGTGAGACATAAATAACGGTTTTCTTTATGATTTTAAATTTTTGAGTCGACAAGAAATACAGATTTATATGCAGCGTACAACTCTCATTTTTGTTACAATGTTTTATTCAACGTTAACACGAGACAGGTTCGACTCCATATATGTAAGCCTGATCGAAAGTTTACATTCTACAAGTTAAAAATTGGAGAATAACTACGACACTCGTCGCGAAAATTTCCTACTGTAGTATGTACAGTTATTTTACACCATTTCTTTCCCATTGTAGACCAGTGATTACAGAACCAGATTTCAGTATTGCAAAGGTAAAAGCTGTCATGCCTGTGATAAATATGCAAGATATCCTTACCATTGCTCTTAGAAATCTTCAGGTTATCATAGACTTACAAAGCCGACAACAATTTACGACATTTGCAAACAATTTGTCACGTATTGCTTCTGATTCCGAACGTATTTTTCGAGAAAGTGGCCTACCAGAATTGGAACCTTTTGCAGACAACGCTCGTATTATTTACAATGTGTTAATTGATATTGACAGACAGCTTAAATCCCGAGGCATTTTTAAGTTTATAAAGGATAAAGTTGAGGGCGCAATTGATAAGATTAAAGAGGCATTCGAGAAAATTGCGAAGAAATTTATAGACTTTTTCAAAAACATACCAAAGAAGATATTAGTGAAAATTCTTGAGAAGATAAAGGACTGGGCTGAAAGACGTAAGTTTTTTTATCAAAAGAAAAAACCTTGCGATCTTGACTATAGTACAAGTTTGTTAAAAAAACCAATATAAAACAATTAATACAATGTATCAGTAAATATATAAATGCCTAAAATACCACCAGCTTTTTTATTATAATTATATCTTTGTCCTTTCAAAAAAAATAAAAACCAACAGAGAGGCTTAATATACTACTAAAGTTTACTTAAATTCTATAAGTCACTGATGTTGGCGGATATTACGAATGTATCGGGGCAAAAAACAGAAAAGAACGTATTTACTTTATAATTACTTTATAATTAATGAACAGTATAAAATTAAAAACAAATAATCAGTTTCAATGGATTTACATTGTACTAATTACGTCTGATTAGTTTCTCATTGATCTAAGATTAAAGTAATTGATTATAAGCTAATGAAATGATTAATATTTATTATGTATATTAAAATTCCAAAACTTGGAATTTATTGTACTCAAAACTTTAGCTATTCTGAATCCTGCCAAAGCTAAACTCTGTTGTCAAGACAAATATGACTAAATGTATTATAACTGAAAGAATAAATAAAACATATATATGTAATAAAATAAACAGAATCAGATCAAGACAGTAAAGTTATAAGCTCTCCATTTTATCATCTCACACAAAGCTGTGAAGCTTTTGGTAGGTGAATCTTTTATATTTTACTATTAGCAAAAAATATTGACACGTATTATTTTTTTCTTTAGAGAAACGTTGTATCGCAGTAGAGAAGAAAGGGATAAAATGCTGTTTGTTTCCTGAATGTTGTAAAAATAAAAAAACGTAAGTACAGGGTTCACGGAATGATTTAATACAAGATGAAACGAGTCTTTTGAAATGTTAATTTTGATTGTCTATTTTCCATAGACCATATATTTACTTCTAGGGTAATCCCTCTAACTTAGGCCTTCTTTTTTAGAGTTATTTTGTTGTCGGCCTATTCGAAATAACTTCAAATCCCCGTTGTGCACATTACAGTGTACACCACGTGACAACTGTTATTTCTAACATTTTTATTATAAATTGGCATGTAGAGTTTTATCTGAAATATAAAATAAATATATTATATAACATTATATTAGACAAAAACAATTGCTCGTAATGTCAAACCTGTCTATAAAGGCACCCAAGGGGCCAGAATAAAGTGCCCTCTATGTGCAGGTGCCCTTCATACAGAGGTTACTTTTTCACTGTGACCTTTACAGGCAGTGATTTGCTATATAGAGGTGCCCTTTAAAGCAGGTTTAACTGTATTTGATGTAACGACAGTATTATGATATGTAAGTAAAAAACGGAAGGCATCTCCTAAATCATTAATACAAGATTCCCACGACCTTTCCAGTCGAGGAATATTTACCCGTCTACCGATTTCTTTTTTTTTAAATACTTTTTTGTTTTTCTTATACATTTTGAAAGATAAGATCCAGTTTAAATTCTGATTTGAAAATCCCATAAGATTCACCTATGGGTCTTTTTTTTTCATCAGATCTCGATTGAATTACCTGGTCTTACAAAATTTGTTTAATATTTTGTTTTTTTAGATTGGTAATCTAGATTATAACTTCTAAACAAAAAACTCATTCCATTTGCATTTCAGATATTTTCTACATTTTGAAACCACTTTAGATGTAATACACTCGAATCTTCTACACCAGTTTTATAATACTCTACATTGTTTTAATTATTCTTAAATGTTTTCTACCTATTCTGCTCTTTAATAATTTATGTCATTAACCTGCTCTCCATATATAACGAATCAAAATACTTGCTAAAATCAACAAAATCCAAAAGTCAGTTTTCTAATCCAAGATCTGTAGAAATTAAAATATACCGGATAACAATATATTAACAAGTCGATTTACAATGTAAATCGCATTGTGAATCATTCAATATTGCATACTAATTTTCTAAGCAGCTGTACTTACGTACATGTAATACATGTACATGTACCTTCCATAGGATATATCTTTTGCATGTAAATTTACATAATCATACATGTAATCTTCATAAATGTCTTAAAATTGAGACAAATTATCATCTTTACCACGGTAGTCTTCAGTAGCAATATCAGAAGTTTTTGCATTAAATCGCCAATAAACAAACCATTAACATTTCTAATTCGATGACATCAAAAGCTTCTATTGAACTTCATCTGAAGTATTCAGGTGGAACATTGTATATAAAACACATCTTAACAACAAAGCAAAAGAAATATTAAAAACATCTAGAAACCATGCATTCATTGAACAAATTCTAAATCAGATTTGATATTGAAGAACTTTGATTGCAAACAATGATCAATCCACATGATTTATTTTTACCATTTTTCTATGTTTTGCGAAATAATTATATGCATCAGTTTTTTGTGCCCTCTACTGTAATTTACAATAACTGTATTAAACCCCATACCATCATTCTGCTTCAGTTTTCCAGGCACAGCATCTTTCCAATCAAAGAGTATCTTGTCTTTCCTCTAAGCATTCCGAATGTATACTTTTTGCTTCTATGTCATTTATGAATTATCTGAAATTCTGCGCTGACGTAAAGACTGCAATTTTTTTATTCAATCAAGTAGTTCACAATATCTTTCATACAAACGGCAGTGTAACTACATACCTCTTTCATCACCCGGACTGTCAACCAAGATGGCCGACACAGCCGACCTTAGTTTAACATAGGACCATATAGGAAAATTCATTTCAAAATTTTCTTGTCTGAATCCGCATGGCCAGATGAAACAAAAGTTAGCTGCAATGTTTCTGATGGTCCTTTCAGAATTGTGTTCGATGACAAAAGTTTAAAGTACACCCTATGGGAAAATTTATTTAATAATCTTCTTGTCTGAAAGTAAACGGCCAGTTGTAACAAGACTTCGCGACAAGTTGTCAGACGGTCTTTTTCAGAATTGTGAACCAAGATGCATATCACAGGCAAACTATCTTTAACATAGCACCCGATGGAAAATTTCAATTCAATTTTTTTTTCAAAACATGTTTACAATTGACAAAAGACTTGGCAACAATGGTCTTATATGGTCCCCTTTAAGAATGGTGTTCGAAGACTCGGCATGTCAATCAAGATGGCCAGCACAGCTGAACTTAGTTTAAAATAGGACCCTATGGGAAAATTCATTTCAAAGTCTACTTGTTTCAACCAATATAGTACCAATTAGTACCATACTTTGCAGCAATGGTTTTTCAGAATTGTGTCTGATGAACCGGACTGTCATTCAAAAGGGCCGCCACATCCAAACTTATTTTAACATAGTACCCTGTAGGAGAATTCATTTAAAATTATTCTTATCTGAAACTAAAAGGCCAGTTGGTCCTCTTTCAGAAATGTGTCTGATAACCTGTCAGAATGCGGACACAGCCGAACTTAGCAATGATCAGGACTGTCAACTAAGACGGCCACAAACGCAAAGGTTTTGATCGGCAAATTCCCTTCATTAAGTATTATTTTGTGAAACTTTATCCACTTTTAACAAATCTTACCAGCAATGGTAATTACATGTATATGCAGATAAACTAATACAAAACAAATGTCCACTTATCCCAGTCACTAAACAAGCAACCTATCTGCTTTTATGGTCGTTGATTGGCAAATTGAATGCATGTGAGCAATACAGTCTCATACAAGCCTCTAGTTCATTTCATCATCCTATGTATCCTCATGTTCTTTATTCTTAATATCTGTGTTCAAATTATTTATGTTTTTTTTTTCTTTATTTTTAATCTTCCGCCATTTTGTCCTGTCTGCTCTAAATATTCATTTTTCTTCATTTTGCATAAAAAATATTATTTTTAATGTTTATTATTCGAGTTTTTAATTGTAATCGCTGAACCGAGCAGAGGTCTCAAACTTGTCCTTTAATCGCCCTGATTCGTATCATATAATCTGTCAATATAAATATTATCCATATACAAGCATAATGTATCCTACTTTTTGCTAATTTTACATCTAGTGTAATATTGTCACACACCCTACATTGTACATGCACATGTAACTACAGATTTAACAAAATTTTCGTAATTATACTCGTTTGTTTGTCTAAATTTGAGACTGTGCATTTTTTATCTGTGCCTTAATCTTTATCTGTGACTTTGTCTTAAGTTTCTTCACCAGTGTCATTGATACCATGCATAAATTAACAGACAAATGTTTCATTGGAAGTTCCTCCATTTAGAGACCCCTTTGCCAAACTGTCGGCAATCTTTTGGCCATTTTCACAGGGTCTTATCACATGTACCCACTCTATCGAAATGTTATCATTTAGTTCTTTTTTTCCCCATATCTCTTCGTTTTTAGTACTCCCAAGTTTCCAATAATTACAGTGCCAATATTTAATGTCCTTAGTTGCATTTATCCCTTAAATAAGGTATTCAGTGCTTTGTGCGTTAAACCGTCATCAGTTTTACATATTGTTTGTTTACAGAACGCAAACATGAGAGCCACAGGTATATGTCGGCGAGTTCTTATAACTAAATGTATGTCAGATTAAAAGTTTATTGGTAGGGGTTTTACGCCGTTTTCAGCTCATTTGGCTATTTCGCGGCGGCCAGTTTTTACTGAAGGAGAAAGCCAGAGTACCCGGAGAGAACAACCGACCTTCGGTAGAAAATTTGCAATCCTTGTCTATTACGATCTGAGTCGAACAAACCTCGGCACAGGTTAGATTCGAACCTACAACCTCAGTGTTGACTAGCTATTGATCATTAGTAGTCATGACGAACTACCAAGACCACCAGGCCACCGAGGCCCCCAATTAAAATTAAAATTATTTAAACACTGCAAATGGATAAGTATGTCTCTAAATATAAGTGTTGTAGGAAATATCTACTTCCAAAATATTCTGTTTTGAGTAGTTCTATTATTCTAAGATAAGATATATTTTTAACTTTCATCTTCTTAACCTCAACAATTTCGTTCAATCATAGAAAAGATTATTAATGATGCGAATAGTTAAACGTTACCATATATATGCATCTTTAATGTCAAACATTTGAAAGGTACAAAATAATATAGACAAAGAAAAATATAGAATGATTATCACTGAATCAATCATGTTCAAATGCCATACCCATGTTATCGATACACAAAATCTTGGTACCAAACGATTTTGTTCGTATAATTAATTTTATATGAACGTTATTATAAATTTGTTTTTTATATAAAAGTTCGTCTGGACACAGAAATCACACTGAATATTTATCAGATATCAGCAATTTGTCGGATGCAGTAACCTGTGACGGACTGGCACATGTTTACCCTTCCAGAATACCTGATATCACTCCATTTTAATTTCGTGTGTGAGGTGTCATATTCAAAGTAATTTTGTTATTCGAAAACTCTGCAACTTGTATGTTGATACAAAACTGTTTATCTTCTCTTATTGCAACGGCATTGATTTCACGATTTTTAATATTAAAATATGTACAAATTAAGCATGAAATCAATTAAGACAATGCTACATGTAGCACAAACAAAAATAACATTGTTTCATCCAAAAAAAAATAATCAGGAAGAGAAAATGGAGGCATTTACCTGTAAATTCAATTCCGGAAATGGAAATTCTATTACAATTACGACATATCCAACTTAATTCTTACATATTTTAAAATATATTAAACTTTAACTGTGTTAATTTTTTCAGGAGGTTCTGGAGAAGGATTTGTCGTCAACTTTTCAAGTTTCCTCGTAAGATTCTTAATTTTGAATTAGGTTTAATTCTATTATACTGTATGTGCATTTTATTAAAGCATTCTGTATTTATATATCTTTATTAACAAATGACCTAAAATATATTAGAAATTATCCATTTAATACAACCTGAATACCTGAAAACAAGTTATTTACACAAGGTCAAAACAGAAAACAGAGTTCAATACAGGGAAAATAAAGAATTTCATCTTCCGGGGAATGAATCTATTTTTGTTGAAATCCTGTTTTTCGCTGTATTTTCTGTATTGACCCTCTATAAATGCCCTACTTTCATTGGTTAATAAAGGTATCGCGAAATGGATGTTTTCTTAAAATTTGTTTTATGTTCTCGTACAGTCGTATTGAGACTCGATCAAATGTATTGAAATTTAGCATTGCCTCGGATCAATACAGCTAAATTCGATCTAATGCGATTGATTTGGATTAATATGAACACTCTTTAGAACTAAATGCAGTCGATACAAGGCCTTCGTATTGCTAACTCGTTGGGAGTGTAAACAGTTGTGTATAAGATACAAATTTCGTAGTTTTGGTTGTGCTGAAACCTTAAATTACGTTAATTACAAAATATAAATTCAATTAAAATTATTGAATTGTGCAGTATTACTAGAAAATTCCAAAATTATAAAATGCAGTGTCCTTAAAATATCAACGTTTTGATAACAGCATATACGCTATATAACTATCGACCCCAGCCCAATGTAGCAATAATTTTCAACTTAATATTTAAAAGGTAATTTCATATATATAGGTATATGCATCTATGTAGTTATAGAAATTCTAGTTATCAAGAAAGTTTGTTACATTTTCATCTGAAAGGCAGAGGGTTGTCGATAATGTTATTCATTCGAAACAGGGATCAAATATATACAGAAAGTCAACATGGTTCAAACTGTTAAAAAATCCTACATCTTATACGTGGTGACTTCAGATTTCAAGTACAAATATGCGCACGTCAAAACATTACGGGCATTTTAGCATTGGAAAAAAAACAATAATAAGTTACGAATTGATATTACATTAGTCAATAACGTGTTAAAGATCAACATGTTTACTGCACTGTATATTACTATTTGAAAAAAGATGCATGTTTCATCAGAATTTCCAAAAAGTCGTTTAGAGGAGATCTTAATACCGAAACGTTATGACCAAAATACTATGCCAAGAAAAGTCTTAGGAAAGGTTTACAATAATACTAGGTATTTAACAGGAAGAAAAAGAGATACAGACAATGAGTGTATATTGAAGTGCCCTGTATGTAAACTTGATCAGCAAAGTAACATACAGACAGATATTGTACAAAGAGGTATTTATATCAAATGTGTCACCAAATATTTTATTTATTTATTTTTTGTTTTTGTTTTTTTTTGTTTTGTAAAAACGCAATCGTGGTTCTTTACGCATAGTATTTGATTTCCAAGTTTGTTTTGCCATGAGTGAGGCGATAAATACGCTGGTGAGCAACAAGTTCTTGCTGCGGGAGTAAAACTATATTTATATACATGTACATGAATTGAAATTTTAAGATCAAATTTTTAAATTACTTTGAAGGGTGGTAGTGTTTCAATTTTTTCGGAAAAAACTGATCTTACTTGGATTTTCGTCACTCCTTTTAGTCCTTTTTGTTTCTATTAGTCACATGATTTATAGCTATTCATGTACCATGCCAAGATATCCACAGAGGAACTGGAATTCTTGAAATAAATAAATAAAAATTGCTCCACACCAATTTAGCCGCCACGCCTGGAGTTGCACTTTGTTCTTTGTATATTCGAACGGAAACGAGACAATACAATCTCAAACACTGAAATTTCTCCAATTTTCACGACACGAGCGTGATAAAGGTTTAATCTGGAAATCCCTAATGTACGCAAGGTATTTAGTATATTAGTTTGTTTTAGATGTTTATATTAATTCATGCTGTCCATGGTTTGTTTTCATTATTTATGCTTTTTTCTTTTGTTTTCCTGGGTTTGTCCGTCTCTTTGAACCATGTCTTTTAGATGCCTCCATTATTACTAGTATGTGTTTCAATTTGATTAGGCTCAAAGAATATCGTTCTAAGAGCAATATCTGTTGTCTGGCAGCTATCTTAAAGTATAAACCTGTTGATAACATTTTGGCTTTTTCAAAGCCAAGAATTTGACCTGTCGTATTTCGTACCATATAGTCCGTATTGTTCTGACATTACAGTTTTTAATCCTATTTGCTTGGGCCGTGGTTTGTCAAAGCATATTCCATGTATAAAACTGGAAAAGTGGTTTGTGACTTATACATACATTTTTATAAAAGAAAACCTTATATGGCTCACTTCTATAATCATTTATATAATCAAATAGTATATAGTTTTTAGTTATCTCCTACATTGTAATTATATAAAACCTGTAATAGTTGACATATAAATAGTGTCGTCTAATTTTATTTTTCCCGATCAATAAGGCAACCTAAAGCTGATGAAGTGAACTCTTGGAGATGATTATTCAAATGGTTAAGCGAAAGATATTTTATATTATTTGGCATTCAAAGGATGGGTCTGCCGAATTTGAAGTTGAAAGCACTGTTATCGAGACTTCCAAATTTACATAGAAATTTCTTGTCGCTTGTTAATATCTATGTCCAGTCCCGAGTTCCATGATTGGTGATTGATTATCCGTTATTTAACATGTGTATTGTAAATAGGGACAGTAAAGATAAATTTTCACGATATAACATAATTCTTTGATACCAATTTTGATGCACATTACGTCGGTTTACGACTCATCAGTTGTGCTCAAGACCTAAATGTTGAAAACCAAAATAACAAGGTTGAAGAGCAAATTTAAAATACCGAAATGACCAAAAGGGGTAAAGCCAAAACCATTTAAGGACAGATCTATGCACGAGGGAGATACTATAAAGTTATCGCCGTTTTGACTTGACATTGTTTGAAAGATGATAAAAGCTGATAGGTCAGACATAGTTTATAATTTACACTTTCGAACTTTCTATTTTGCTCCATCATTTTAACTTGGAGTTTGATTGCTCGATTGAGAACAAACATCCTACTACATATATGATACATTTACTTTCATTCATAAAACAATAGTGAACAAATGAAACCGTCTACAGCTGTAAAATTACTATCGATATACATGTATATAAATGCATAACGCATTCCTCTTTTGCTAATTACAAAAGAAAAATAAGTCGTTCGTCTTGTATTCATTCCAAAAATCATTTTAAACGAACAATTTGAGAACAGAAAAAGGATTGTGTGACGTCGAAAAGAAACTGTTGCTTAACAATAATAAATGGAATTGTACTCTGACAGCCAAGGCAAATACGACCAAAGGCCGTTTGTTGTCAGAGAAATCTACATAACATAATGTCTATAAAATTTACTTTCGCATTTTTATGTAACCTTTATTTCAGAGTTTGGTATAAAGATTCCACTAAATGAAATTCATAAATCACTTCAAGCAGATTGAGATTGACGTGTTTCTTTATTTGTTGAATTTTCACACGCGATCAAAAATGACATTGCATAATACCTTGATCTCAAAACTTCCAGTAGATTTTTCTACACAGTTAATAAATACTTTCCATATTTTTCAAATAGCTTGTCAGCAGAATGTTACATTGATTGAAAGAAAGCTTAAACAGTTTCAGTCTTTAGTAGGGGACATTACAGTTGCTCCTAATGTTACACTAATAACCCAGGTAACACAATGTATAACTAGTATTTTGAGAAAAATGTAAGGATTTTACACTAAGTTATAAACTTTCCATGAAAATGAAATACACATGTAGTCTATTTATCTTTCATATAAATTTTAGAAATTTGATATCGAGGAAAATTAAACGACATAATAGAAGAATCTTCACGATTTATTATAACCAATTTCATTTAAGTAAATTTTTTTTTTCTGCTAGATGTACGTGTATACATACATTTTATGGAGCAAGCAAACTCTTAAACTGATTTTGCAGGATTAAACTTTATGAAAGGGTGTTACAATGTAACATCTTAAAATTCCTTTTGATAATAAAATAAATTTTTGAGAGTGGGGCAATATTATTCAATGTAATAAGCATATTTGGGTCGAATTTCTAAAATTGGAAATTTAAGCATATGACTTAAACTCCTTATTAATTTTTTATCCCCGCACTTCGAATGAAGTTCGGGGATATTTGTAATCGGTCCGTCTGTCCGTCGGTGAATTAACCTTGTCTCCAAAACTCCTCATTCATTTTTTTTCTATCAGCGAATTTATTTCTTTATAGTATTGTTTCTTATTATGTGTAGATGTGCAATGACGTTTTGAATTTTGAAATTCGTTTAAGGGGTCCAATATTTGGACCGAAACGGTCAAACTGCTAATTTGGCCTTTGTCTCTGGAACCACTCATTCGTTTTTTTTTTTTTTTTTTTGTTTCGGTGGTTTTGTTTGTTTATAATATTGTTTTCCGTATATGTAGATGTGCATTAACGTTTTGAATTTTGAAATTGGTTTAAGTGGTGCAATTTTCGGACCGAAAATGGTGAAATTGCTAATTTGGCCTTGTGCAGTGCGGACATCGTCTTAACAAGTCTGCATTGACTGCAATGTATTATACATGTATCTTGTGTGATCTTGTTATCTTTATTTTTCTGAAATAAAAAAAATGAAAAATCAAGACAATCAAGTTAAATCAAGGCATACATGTTCGGTTAAGATCAAAAGTGTGTTACTGGTGATATTTACATAAGTTCATGTAATGACCCTACTTCTGCTCGTGCTATATCTTTTGTAGATTCAAGTTGATGATTCATCACTGACGTCGGATTCTAACACCGTAAATCGATCCTTTGGGAAGTCGAAGGTTTTTTACACCATTTTTGGTAAGGGATTCGTATTCAAGCCTACTGTTCCGATAAGTGTCACAGACAGAGAAATAACAGCTCAGATATTATCAACAGAAATTAAGAACCAAGCATTCATATATGTACCTTAGTCTTTTGACTTTATTATAAATGATCTATATTTAAGAGAATAATTGTTTATATATTCATACTAACAATCATCATGTGTCAGACAATTCAACAAGGGAGTAGACTTATCAAAAACTTTATGACTCAAAAGGAATCTTTCTGCTCTGTTATCTTTTACAGGGTGTTAAAGTTTAAAGGATAAGTTTGTTATTATTTAAAAAGATATACCCAATACAATGCCTATGAAAAAAAAACACTTTTGTTGCTGTTCTGGATATAAATACCCGCTGAAATTCTGAGTCAATACCTCATACAAAAGCATCTTATAGTAAAATGACAACAACCCATAGCAAAGACGTATACATGTACCGATACCTGCTACACAGGATATTTCAATACTCATAAAATGGAAGCATTTGTGCAAGAGTGCTTCTGTAAAAAGATTCATATGTTTGACTTACGAAAAAATAAAGATAAACATTATGTCAATTGCATTGCACCATTAATGTATCTAAATGAACACTTGACAAATAGAATTCTAGAGAAATGTTTATTTACAAAATTAGTGAACTGAATACACTAAAAACACTCTCTTGATCTCTGTCTTATCTTGATTATCTAAATTTTTACTATTTCTGAGATTCCAGAAGAATTCAAGATAACAAGATCAAAACAAGATACATTGCCATCAAGACTGGTTAAGACCGGTTTATGCAATGCTTAACTTTACTTATGCTGAACTGATCTAAACTTGTCTTCACCGATCCTTATGGACTGCAAGTTCACATACTTTTATCTTGATCTTGACGTTATTTTGAATTTGCCTGAAAATATGGTGGTGCAGAAAATCAGATAAAATAACATAAACAAGACTAGAATTGCCTTTCAAGATCAAAAGTGTGCTACTAGTGATATATGTGTACATTGTCTCGAAATATCAAACGATGATAGTCCGTCGGATGTGGACGAAAAATGGATGTGCCGTGTTAAGGGAGATCAACACCCTTAGCACGTTAAAGACTCCTCTGTAGATGTCGGTAAAGAGTAGGCTAAAATGCCGCTACAGGGGCCGCTCTCGCCCCCGCCAAGTGGAAAGAGATTGGTATAAGTTGGTATAACCTAGTTTCCCAATCCACTATAAATAAATAAGTTTAAACTAAACAGGTTTAAATGCGAGTCTTGTCGAGCTTTTCTAACCTGTTTCCTAAGTGTGAATAAATTTTAGGATATTATAACATGTATAAGGGCTGTTCTTGAAAGATACTACGACGTGAAAATGGATATCTCTTAGCGACGTCAGTTACTCCCCTACTACTGTATCGTATTCCTTTAAGGGTACTATTATCAAACATCTCATGAGCATGCATTCAAAACTGTAAGAAAAATGAAGCACATACATCTCGGGCACCTGGAAACATTTATCCGGTACGTTTCTCATCAAGGGCATGCGAAGAGGATTACTTCTTTCACAAACACTTCTTAACCAGGGTTTTATCAGGAATAAGTTGATGTCATCACTTAGGAAATTTTACGGTCGTCATCATGAATTGATTGACCATTACAGTGTTCCAATATCTAAGATGATGTTGGACCTGTTCCCACTGTCGTAACCTTTCATGTGCCTCCACCGATTTGTGACTTCCCCAGGATTGACTTTGTTGAACTTCACGACGGGTGCCGTATACGGAGCAGGAACTGCTTACCCTTCCGGAGCACCTGGGTTAACTCCTGGTTTTTATAGGAGTTCGTGTTGTTCATTGTTTTTTAGTTTTCTGTGTTTATTTGTTGTGCTTGTGGATGTTCATTTGTCTTGAGTTGGAGTGGACTTCCTCGGATAAGTACCTTGTAGCCATATATAGGTTTACTTTAGGAAATAAAAATTAAATCTTCTTAGCAATTAATCATATGAATATTTTTCTGAAATAAACAACAAAATGGATGACAGGAAAGGTCAACAATGACAAACCAATCAATCAAAACAACCCGACGGACAGAGCTCTGAACAAAAAATAACGTAAAAGAGTACCAAAAAAAAACATGAACACAACAGAGTTCAGTATAGTCTGACTTGGTAAAGACCCCGAACAGTGGTGGGGTTAAAGTGGTTTTATTTGTCACCCAGACCCAGCCCCCCCCCCCCACCCCCACTCTTATCTATCATGACACTCTGGTGTATGCAACACACTATAGAAACCAACAAGGTGACCGCTTGCTAGAACTTCAACATTAGAGTGGACGATACGTAATTCAGAAAGAAGGGTAATGTGCGCGTTTTATCAGTAAAACTAGCTAAGGCTGCTGGTTGGATACTGTCGCTCTACTAAACGAAAAAAGTATGAATTAAATAACACTCCCATAGAGGGTTTATTGCTATCTCGTCATATAGAGTTCAATAGAAATCGGCAGTATTCGTGAGAGGCCAGAATGAATTTAAAGTCTTCAAGTCATTTAGAGAAAAAGAAATTTTTACAGATTTGCGCATAATTTGTACACCTTACAGTGAAAAGATGGAAAGTAGCTACCAAGTTTCTCTGAGGCACTAGTGAAACTTGCATTTATTCACTATATTACAGTAGAAACAAGGATGGGTATTTAGATAAAAGAGGTTGATACATGTATCTACTATAAAACGTTTAAAGCACTAAGCCGCTTGTGAAATCTAAAACCCTGTAATAGAAGTTTTTTAGTAATCGTATGCTTTTGCTCCTTAAAATCTTCTAGCAGAGAGCAAATGCATGCGAAACGTACAAGCTGTGACCTCTACTATAAATATCGACAATGGAGAGATACGTACTAGAATTTATGATGAAAGAGACGATTTTAATGTTCAAATTACTAACATCCCCTTTCTTGACGGAGACGTGCCTGTGGCAGCATCGTATGGAGTATACAATGGTGCCAGAGGCACGTATCCGTCAGTGTAGTGATTTAATAGTACACTGCCTCAGAATTAAATAATGTATAAAGTGTTTTTAAAAAGTCAGGCTACCAAGTATATTAGAAATAAAGAAATGTCTTTAACAAATATTCAATTATTACACTCTAACAACTTCATATCAAAGGATAACATTTAATATTCACCCTATACCACGGATAGGTTAATGATTATCAGAAACACAATCAATGCAATATGCTGCACCAAACATATTATGTATAAAGCAAATCAGAAGCGATATTCAAAAAACAAATTCACCGTGTATTAAACCACGGAAACCAAGCACATTTATCAGAGCCATCAAAGTCCCGCGTTAAGGTAAATGTGGGCACCCATCAGAAACAATTTTTAAATAAACATGACTAAGTTTGAAAATGTGGAAAATCTAAGAATTTAATTATTCAAATTTCATCATAGTCCTTCATGCAGATCTTCAATATGTCCATTAACAGTCTTTAAACTTTCAAGGTCTTGGTTAGAAGGTGTGGGAAAATAGTTTTCATTTACATTTTTTTAATAACAACATAAACAAGTCAAACTAGAAATTAGTGCCATCAGAAACGGTCAATCCCCGCACTGCACAAGTCAAAAAACAATTAACAGTGAAAAATTGGCAATTTAACAATTTCAGTCTCAAAATTGGAATCCTGAATCAAATTCCAAAATTAAAACCTTATTACACATCTACACATAGTGAAGAACAATATTATACAAAAATGAAACCGCTGAAACAAAAAATAATGAATATTTCCACATACAAAGCAAAAGTAGCAATTTCACCATTTTCGGTCCCATAATTTGACCTCTTAATAGATTTTCAAAATTAAAAACCTTTTCGCATATCTACAGTAAATAAAGAACAATATTTTATATATACAAATAAATTTGTTAAATCTAAATGAAAAAATGAAAGAGGAGTTTAAGGCACAAGCTTAAATTCACTATTTCCGAAATACAACCCCTGTGGGCCTCCATTTGTCAAAATCAAATTCTAAAACATTATTGCGCATCTACATACAGTATGTGACAATATTGTATAGAAAATAAAAGCATGAAATGAAAAATTAATAAGCATTTTAGTTTAAATTTCCAGTTTTCCAAATTCGACCCCTGTGGGCCACTTTTTTTGAAAATCAAGATTCTAAAGCCTTATTGCGCATCTACATACAACATGTGACAATACTGTATAGAAATTGAAGCATAAAACGAAAAATGTATGAGGAGTTTAGGTCACAAGCTTAAACTTCCAATTTTTGAAATTCTACCCATGTGGACCCCAATTTTTACAAACCAAAATTCGAAAACCTTATTGCGCATCTACATACGGTATTTGATAATACTGTATAGAAATTATATGCATGAAGTTAAAAATGAACGCGGAGTTCTGGAGACAAGATTATCAAACTGACGGACAGACGGACCAATTAAAAATATCCCCGAACTTTATTCGAAAGCGGGGATAAAAATGCAGATTTGTTTTTAAAAATTTTCAAATGGATTTCATACTCATTATCAATATGTCCATGAACTTTATACGCAGCTTCAAAGATCTTGACTAAATGATTAAGAGGAAATGATTACTCAAAATTGGTACCCTCGATAGACAATTGTCGAATTATTGAAACAATGACTAAATTCCACAACATGGAAAATCAGAAAAATATTCTTCAAATCAAGTTATATTCCTTTATGTCCGCATCTTTAATGTGTCCATACACATTATACAAAGTCTCAAAGATACAGTTGAGATCAGTTCAAACCTCTCAACTATTCTGTCAGAGAGGACGGATCTAAAACCATTCTAGAACGGTTATAGGGTAGAACTAAACTTGTTATAAATAGTTCTAAGGTAGAACAGTCGTAAGTAAAGTCAAGAAATATCAAATGGATACTCGAATGGGGAAAAATCAAAACAACTGACAAACTCCGGAGAACAACGAAGACAGTTCATGCATTACAATTAAAAACATATGAACAACACCTCACCACAGAAGGAGGGTAGACTTGGGTGCTCCGGAATAGTAAGCAGTCTCTGCTTCCTGCAGGACACCCGCCATGCTGCCAATGTCAAATCCGGTATGAGGAAGGGATAACATCAATGGAATAGGTCCATTTTCATTTGGGAAACATTCCAAAATGGTTCTAGGGTAGAACTGTCATAAATGGTTCTAAGGTAGAACCGTCAAGAATGTTTTTATGTCAGAATTACCTTTATCTAAGGACATATTCAACTATTTCGGTTAGTTTTATGTCTGATAACTCTGTATTGATTATGACAAGTACTCCTCGTCTGCGCTTTTTCCAAACTTTTTAAAACAGTTTTTTAAACATGTACATGTAGTTACATTTCACATCGATTATAATTTCAGTGTATGAAATTATGACAATAATTAATAATATTAAATTAATGACAAATTTATACAAAACAGCAAAAGAACATACATGTAATAAAGAGATATGGTGCCAGTTTTTTTCTTCATTTTTTTGTGTTTTTTTTGGTTTTTTTTTTGTTGTTGTTAATATTTGTGTCATTTTTCGATATATCCATTAATATTCTGCATTGTTTCAGATATCTGGATTAAAAGCTGTAGGAAGAGTTGATTACACATACATAGACAAATGTCACCAAAATGACCCAGTTTCACAACATGGAAAATGTGGACAGAATTACATGTATACTGCTTAACTCACGCAGCTTTAACATGTCCATAAACATTCGACAAATTTGCAAATATCCGAGTTAAATGTTGTAGGAGAATTAATTACACACAATTGGTACCCTCCACAGATAGGTGTCAAAATATAGAAAATCTGGGAAAATTTCTTCAAATTACATCATACTCCTTCAATGCACTTCTTCAGTGGGTGCATTCTAAAAAAGATTCCAAAGATCTAGGTTAAAAGCTGTAGAGGAGTCGATAATTGAAAATATGCAACCTATTTTTCGCCCGCAGATCAGAAAGTCACCATACTATAAGCCTGATTGCACAAAGTGCAAGCCGGCCAAAAATTATCCATTGCTTTGGTTTTATCATTATATTTTACGGCAAAAAATGCTGAAGTATGGAAGAGATGGGACACTTTTGAATTTAATTATATCTGTGTATTCAAAATCAGATAAAACTACCAAGGTTTTAATATAGTCCAAAAACAAGCGTTTGCTTTTACGTACAGATTCACAGATTCGGCTATAATATAATGGAGGGCAAACATTGCGTCATATACGCCATTTGTTCTTACAGGTCTATCGTTAATTGTGTTACAATTTTCAAAACAAAAATCTCAAGCAACAACAGTTTGTTTATAGATTATTCATGAATAATGGTGACAACGTTTATATGTAGGAGTCGTTGAAATTGGAAGAAATGCAAGATTTACACAGCACTTTTACTCTCATGCTGTTATATTGAAAAAATGTGAACATCAGACATCCAGAAACTGAGTTGATAAAACAAGACCTAAAGAATTGTCGATTTACATAACACTTTTTTAATAACATGATTATGTGGCATTATAATAACAACGCATGTAAGATATAAATAAAAATACTAGATTTATGTAAGTGAAAAGCAGTAACTTTTACAAAAGATTTAAATTACCATATTCAAAATGCTCACCAATATACAGCTATTGCAAATGTGATATATACAATTTCTTATACATGTTGATTTAAACATTTTCAGTTAAAAGTACATTGCGTAACAGTAAGAGGATAACAAATTTCTGCTTATTTTGCCTCTTCAAAAAGTCGTTTGTAACCTGTGTGACACGTGCAAAAAATTGTATACCTTTTAAAAAGAAAACAGCCAAGAAAATTAACAATGCGCATTTTAGTTAAGTGCGGGGAGTAAAAATGGTCAAGTTCGTCTTTCATCTATCATTATTTATTTTAAATTTACTATTTTCCAAAGTTCAGAATAAATACGTGAATGTAGACGAAGATACAACCAATGGTAAGTCCCTGTCATATCTATTTTGATTTATCATTTTTCTTTATTTCCTCATAATAACATTAAGGTTTTGTTGTTTTAAGATTTTGTAGTGAATTAAAATGTATTTGTAGAACTAAATGTGTACAAACTCATTGATAACAGATATGTCTGTAACGAGAAATGGCATCAGAGTCGAAATTTTAACGTCCCAATCAAAAGTTCAAAGTGATAAATTCAAATGACGCAAGATTGATAGTCAAGACTGAAAATTATACGTTGGACAGAATTCGCATTAAAATTTCCGCAAAATGTAAGGCTAATTTTATTTGGTTTGTTATAAAACTTTTCACGTTTTTCTGTGAACCCCCTCGTCTTGTTAAAATTAAAATTTGATTGCTCGTATATTGACGCATTAAATATGTAGCTTTCGTTTCGTTCATCGAAAGATCTCATTGAAGCTATATCCACGCTTATTTTAACGTGGGTAAACATTGTCGCTCGGTGAAAAATTTTTTAAAAAAAAATTATGATGCCTTCCCATATATTCATACATATGTATAGAGCATGACATCACTGAATTATATTTGGTAATATTTTACATCCGGCTATCTCTTGATGAAAAATATAAAGGAAATTAGATTCCCATACGCATAGGGAATTTTATCAATCACTATTCTTACGTTTATTTATTATGAAAAGATATGATGGATCTTTTCATGTCATCATATCCAAACATCCAATTGACGAATATTCAATCGTTAGACCAACACATTGTTTTACTGTTTTTCATCCTAAAGTCCAGATTTAGTGTTTGAAGTTGTTCTCTTCAGCCATTTTTGGTAATTTAATTGGTTTATCACATTTCTGGCTTATTAGTAGTTTTTCGAAAACATACTGTAGTATGCAGAATATACATATATTTGCATCATATTTTGCATGGTAAAATATATGTATGTAAATGCATATTTTAAATAAATATATTTAGAAATGTTGTTTTCATCTGTTATTTGCATCGAATATAATATTTTGTCCGGGCAATAAACAATTTTTGAAATTCAATTACAACTAAAATGGACAGAAAAAAACTTTTGTGTACATGTACATGTATGAATTAAAACTCTGCATCTGATAATAATTTGCTTAACAAAGATTACTTGTTATCCAGGAATTGACAAAGAAGTCAGACTAGATATACTGAAATACCTCCCACAGGATTTAGATGGTTATCAAAGAAAATCAGCTAAATGTTTGAATACCGTAATACAGTGTAAGAAGTGTGGTGATAATCAGTGTCGAAGGTAAGCATTCATTTGCTCTTGATAAGTTGACGGAATAAAGGTAACAATTTACAATCTGTACTATTTAAACCACGTTGTTTTTCTAACTTCTATTCTTATACTGCATTGAAATCAAACTTCCTTAATTGTTTAGGTACTATCATTATTCGAGAAGACCGTATTTAATGCGAGTTCGTTATTACATTGTACATTGTGCTATATAGAACACAAATATCATCCACAATAACATTCATACATGTAGACTTGATATTGGAAACTTTACTAGTAGTATATTTACACAGAAAAATAATCATTCAAATGTAATAATCTTTAAATAAATTTACTTGTCGGAAAATATACATATATGTAGATTATATGAACATTGTCTCGGAATATGAAATGTATTCGAACAAGGCAAAGAAACAGGTAGAAATGCGAGGCTTGCCGAGCTTTTCTCATCTGTTTTGTGCCGATTTAAAATACTGTTCATATTAAGAGACAATGTACACATATTCTGTTTATCCTGCAACATTAAATCTGTCAAAAATTTCAGAAAAACAGTTAATTTCTGCTTTTAGCCAGCAGCGTCAAAAGACCGCAAAACCGTGGCATTTAAAATTCCAAGGTTATATACTGTGAAGTCACAGTAAAAGTGTTATACAGTCAGTGACCGTATATCACTTTTAAATATACAGTCAATGCATTTTGGCTGCTCATATAGTCATGATAGTAGAGTGGCTGGATAAAGCTATTTACACGAGGTTTGAAACAATTAAAAATGCGAGGTTTACAGAAATCCATTTATGCCTGCCAAACATGTAATGATCACCTAGGTCTGTATAAAGAATGACCTGTATTTTTTTTATACAATTATTGACTTTAAATGGGGACTGATCATGAGAATACGGACCCTTCGAGTATTGGTGGTTCGACGTCGTAGATCAAGAAAACTGCCCAGGTCCTATCAAAAGTCAATAACTACTTTACCAAATAATTCAAGGAATTTTAAACGTTTGTCTACACAAATAAAAAAGTACAACCCTAACAAAACAATATATGTATGTAAGATTAACTTAAATTATAACAACGTAAACCGATATCCTTATATAGCTTGAATATAAATATTGTCTTCTCAGTATGGTTTGGAAAAACTGATATGTTGATTGAAAGCAATAGCTTGCATCTGATTGGTCAAAAATGTGGTGAATTCATGAGGGAGACCTAAGAAAATGTAGTTTCAATAAATCCTTTGACACCAATTTTGATGCACAAGACGTGCACATTTCGTCGATTTACGAGTCATCAGTGAAAAGCACAATTCATGAATATATGATAATAATTTTTATACATTGTATAATTTGGATGGTATTAAGTGAAAACCTCTTTTATGTGTTTAAATTTATCCTTGAAGGTTACACATGACAGGTTTGTGTGTATATTATATCTGTATATATACTTGATAGAGATTTAAAAATTCGAGACTTCGTTGTTTGGAAAAAAAGCGTCTGTAATATGTATGTCAAACAATTTCAATTTCTGTTTTAGACCAGTGATTTTAGAACCCGATTTCAGCATAGCGAAAGTAACAGCTGTGACGCCCATGGTGAATATTCAAGATTTTCTTACAACTGTTCTAAGAAATCTTGAAGTCATCATAGCATTACAAAGCCGACAACAATTTGCAACATTTGCCAAAAATATGTCGGGTATTGCTTTAGAATCAGTACGGTTATTTCGAGAAAGTGGAGTGCCAGAATTGGAACCTTTTGCAGACAATGCTCTTACTATATACGATACAATGGTTAATATAGATAGACAGCTAAAAGCCCGAGGATTGTTTAAGAAAATAGGGAAAAAATTAAAGAAAGCAGTTAAAAAAATTAAAGACAAAATCAAAGGAGTTGGAAAGAAAATTAAAAACTTCTTTAACATAAAAGATAAGACATGGAAGAAAATATTGAAAAAGATAGGAGATTGGGCTATTAGGCGTAAGTTTACTATCTTATAACACAAATGTCCCTTTTAGTTAAAAAAAAATGTCATAATTTAGACAACGTATTACATATCCTTATACCAATATTAATATCGTTTTGATTTTAACTACACTGTCTATGACTGTAGCAGATAATCCACAAACAATTTACTTCAATTTTATCAGGGGCTGTTATTGATGGATAATATCCTACACATTTGATTTGAGATTCATAAATGTAAACGTGGTAGAAGATATTGATTTTGACGTTGATGTCATTGTTTTATTTGCAAATTTAATTTGTGTAAAATTAAGAAAAAGAAGAACAAAGGTAACAGAATCATTAGTACTAAACGGATTTTACTCATTATAGGTTTCAGCCTATCGGAAATGATGCTTAGGGGACTCAAAATGTAATTTTACAAAATGTACATGCATTTTACCATTTAGAATATATTTTGCAGTTATTGGTGACATTATTATTAAATTTAAAAAAAGTCAGAAAATTGGTTTAAAAAAATATCATTCGGTAAACACAAACCACTAATACGTTCAAAATACGTCACAATCTTGGAAATACTTGTTTTACCGGAGCGGCCTGTAGTGTGTGAGGCATTCCGTTTTACAGTTCTACCAATTAACTCTATCTGGTGTCCAGATATCTGATCAGTGATTTTCCCCATTAGGTCCTATGTTAAACTATGTACGGCTTTGGCGGCCATCTTGGATGACGCGTATAATTCTGAAAGAGAACCACCTAAGGACCATTGCTGCTAAATTTTGTTCTAATTGGCCTCGTGGTTTCAGACAAAAATCTTTAAGTAAATTTTCGATAGGGTCCTATCTTAAACTATGTCCCGCTCTGGCGGACATATTGGATGACGAGTCATCGGCTTCAATTCTGCAAGAGGACAACCTAAGGACCATTGTTGTTAAGTTTTATTGCAATCGGAAAAGTGCTGTCAGACAAGAAGATCTTTAAGTAAATTTCCCGTAGGGTCCTATGTTAAACTATGTTCGGCTCTGGCGGCCATCTTGGATGACAGGAGGGGTCATCGGATACGATTATGAAAGATGACTATCTAAGGACCATTGCTGCCTACCTGTGTTCCAATTAGCCAAGTAGTTTCAGACAAGTACATCTTTAAGTAAATTTCCCATTTAGTCCTTTATAAACTATGTTCGGCTCTGGTGGCCATCTTGGATGACGGGTGGGGCATCGGATATGATTCTAAAAGAGAACCAGCTAAATTTTGTTCCAATTGGCCTCGTGGTTTCAGACAAGAAGATCTTTAAGTAAATTCTTATGGTACTCCTGCGATGGCGGAGATTTTGGATGACTGGTTGGATCATCGTAGTAAATTCTGAAAGAGGACAACATAAGGACCATTGCTCCCTATCTGTGTTCCATTTGGCCCAGTGGTTTCAGACAAAAACATTTTTATGTAAATTCCCCATAGGGTCCTATGTTACATGTAAAATATGTTAAGCTCTGGTGGTCATCTTGGATGACGGGCCGGATCATCGGATACGATTCTGAAAGACGACCACCTAAAGACTATTGCTGTCAAGTTTCGTTCCAATTGGCCTAGTGGTTTAAGAGGAAATCTTTAACGGTTTACGACGACGGACGACGGACGCCGGACGCCAAGTGATGGTAATATCTCACATGTGCCTTTAGGACAGGTGAGTTAAAAACAATTTTTAAACTTATTTTCAAAATTCCATTTTTTCACCTCAGACCAAACTGCTACTGAGAAGGTGGGTAAATAAAGCGTTTACATTTTATAGTGACCAATAAATAATGAAAAGGTTCTACATGTATTTTGTTAGAGGCACGTTGTATTGGAATAGAGAAGAAAAAGTTAAAATGTTGTTTGTTTCCTGAATGCTGTAAAAAGAAGAAAAAGTAAATATCACATAAAATGTAGAAGTCAGAACAAGCCAATCGTAAAGAATAATTAAGGTTATCGGCAATTCGTACATATTTCCTTTGATCTTTTTGTCTAATATTTTCGAGTATCACATACAGGCTGTATCACTGAAAATATTAGACAATACATTGTGTGACGTAATGCGGAAGAATCTACTTATATGATCGTCCAATGAAAATGAATTGCGGAAATTATCGATAACAAGTCGTCAATTCATGCAAATAGTCAATATTTTCCTTTCAAAATGATGTCACATGTCAATGATTGGTCAACTGCATAACAAACTTCTTCCGCAATGAAAAATAGTGCACATTAAAATTAGTTGAAAAAGGGATATTTAGAAAAAAATTAATTATCGATAAACAGAATAATAGGTAGTTTCGTTTTTGATTCTGACTATATTATGTGGAATATTCAAACTCGCCCTTCGGGCACGTCTAGACATTCCACGTGATATAGTCAGTATCAAAAACGAAACTACCCATTATTCAATATATATATACCGAGTATGTAGTGGGTTGAGTCGCATGTCTGCAAAAGCTTGTATGCATTCAGTTGATATTAAACAACATTTAAACAATTTAGATTATGGTAGATACATACATACCTGTATATCTATAATGGATACATGTATCACATGCCGAAAAATTCTTATAGAATAACAGTAACTGAAAAAAAGGCGACGCCCATTATAATGGGATGTTTCAGGATCGGTTTATGTTATTTCAACATTGAATTGGGTTACTGAACGATTGTATTCGTCAATAAATCAATTAAAGCAATGTTTATATGTATACCGGTACCGATAGATACAGACGGGCGATTCATTTTACCAAAGCCAGGTCCTGAACTTTTCTTAAATTCGAACTCGGAAAATAGACGACCTTATTTGATACAGATATCTATCGAAAAGTAATCTGAAATGTTTGGATAAAAAAAAATTACAAGTCTTGAACCAGACGGTCTAAACACTCAGCGGCTTAAAGAACGTCACAGAATTGAACTGTAACGTCGTGTTTCTTACTGTTTGTATAGCATGTCTAGTACTCAAATTATTTCAATGAAAAAGGCCGCAAGGCCAGACCGTCTTGTAAACTGTTATTTGAGCTCGCAATACTGGTGTGTGTGTGTGTGTGTGTGTGTGTGTGATTAACAACTAAGACGTTAAAAATTTTACAAATTTACTAAATGTCAGATGCCGTTCCTGAACAATTATAACCTTCCAAAACACCTGATGTTACTGAGTTTTAGTGTATCACCCTACCCTTTCTTTGGAAATTGAATTGACTTGTCAATTGATCCTATTGCGAATGACTTAATCATAGAAATTTTGTTGTCAATTACAAACGAAACTAAGATTCTTCTATTTGAAAACAACCCAAACTAATCAACAAGGCATATATGGGAAACTTCAATTCTGACGATGGAAAATGTAAAGCAATTAACACATGTCTATCAATCTATATTTCTGTATGATTAAAGAAATTGTTACAAATATTTAAATCATTAACTGCATGCAATTTTATTTCAGAAAGCACTGGAAATGGATCTGTCCTATTATATGGCTTGCAAAGATAATAATCAAGGCGCGTAAGTTTATAATTTTAAATGAATTTAAATCTTTTATTCTGTATTTGTCTGAATTGCATGTTCACATAGTACCAGTATTTATATCGACGATATCCTTGGTATGTACCTTTACATGGCACAGTTGTAATTCGGTTTAAAAAAAATAGTTAGCATGGATTGGATACCAAGCTTTCTACAAATACATGTTCAGTTTTTAATAGAAAATTACAAAATCCAGAATAAAGTGCCCATGAAACTATATCAGGAAATAAACTAATCTACATGATATATGGTGTATCATTATTGGGCAACATGTATGTAGTTATAGAAATTCAAGGTATTATGACTACTTGTTGCATTTTCAAAAAGAACCCTTAAATAGGACTTGCATTCTATTTTTGTTAAAAGTAAACATCCCTGATACCAATTCTGATGTGTGATGGGAAGTTAAAATTCGCAAAAATTGAATCTTAAGATACCCATGTCTTTCAAAACAGTTTAATTTCAGAATTTCAAAATATTACAATTCACGCTTGATATAATAAACCATATACATGTACTTACAACTGATGAAACAATAATTTATAAGACTTGAATCCAGCCCTGTAACACACCTTCTCAGTTGAAGAAACAAACAGCGTTTGATTTCAAATCAAACATGAAGTTACCTGGATGTCGGCTAAACTGTGTAGACCCGTTTGGTTATATTGCTTACAATGTTTCGGTGTTAAATAGCCAAGGCTTTCATTGTATGTAGAGCTCATCCAGGTTTGCACACCTTACGCAAGGAATTTAAGTATCTCTGTTTGTTCTGAATATAAAATGATTCTGCACAAACAATGTATCTGTATGAGACCAAGCAAATGTATTAAAGGATAAAATTGTTTTGTAAGGAGGGAAAAGAGACACAGATAATGAGTGTATAGTGAAGTGTCCTGTATGTAAAATTGACCAGCAAAGGAATATACAGACAGATATTGTACAAAGAGGTATTTATATGAAATGTGTCAAATTTATTTAGGTATTTTGTGATACGTTTTATTTATTGCTAATTATTGTCTTTTATGTTTTGTGAATATATTTTTGCATTATACGCCAGGTATTTCGTATCTTTGGGGTATTGCATCTGCTGGTAGGCGATAAGTCACAAAAGACATTATGCCTTCAATAACCATCGCTAGCAAAACACTTAAACGGCCATTCTTGTCTTGTTTAATTATTTTCAGTCTGTTTCGATTTTCTGCATCATTAAACTTTCAAATAAAATATAGATATCAAGACAAAATAAAGTCAGTCAAGATTGATCAAGACAAATTCTTTTCTTTACTTTTACGAACAAGTCTTAACCAGTCTTGATTGATTACAATGCAATATATCTTGTTCAGTTCTTGCTATCTTGATTTTGACTGAAATTTCAGTAATTTTAAAAATCAAGAAAAAATTGGGTGTTTAAGATCAAAAGTTTATTATCGATTCATTGCTTAGGGAATGACACTATATTTAAAAGAAAAAAACAGAAGCTAATATTTTATGTTGAACAATTTTGAAATTGTGTTTAAGGGTGATAGTCTCAACTTTCTCAGGAAAATTGAACTTACTTAGATTTTCATGTTTAGGCCTGGCCTTGCGTTTTTCACACTCTTTCGGTTATTATTTTAGGCTTTTCACAGTTTTTTTTTCTAAATCGTGATGAAGGTTAATTCGAGAATTCTCATAGTACGTAAGGAAATTAATATATTAGTCTTTTCAATGCATAGAACATTAATAGTAGTACACGTTTATGATTATTTGAATAAATATCAAATCGTGCAATATTTATACATTAATATTTCCGTGTTGTCACGTAATACAATAAGTCATACCTTTGTCATATAACGTGTGTGTGATTAACAACTAAGACGTTACAAATTTTACAAATTTACAAAATGTCAGATGCCGTTCCTGAACAATTATAACCTTCCTGATGGTTTAACTGCAATGCAAATTACGTGATAATGCTGCAAATAAAACGTACTGCCATGTTATGTGCAATTGCACGCTACTATGCTTATTGTACAACAGCTAATTCCACCACATAAAACACCACACTGCCCCCTCCCAGAATGGTGTACAAATGAATAAAAGTCACAAATATCCCAACCAGGCACATTCAAACAATAGTAGGTAAACATCATTTGAAAGGCAAAAACTTGTCAAAAACCCAGATCTGTAAAATTTATGTTGAACTTTGTATTTCCTGTTTTTGTATCTGGACATATATCTATTTTTGCTTATTTGTTGGGGTTTCACGGTTTATCATTTTCACATCATTTATATGAACATCCGACGATTGGCTGAGAGAAACTGCTCAGCCTTGCACACAACCTTTGGTTTTTACTAGTTGTACTTGTCCAATTTTTTATTTCATATGCTTCAAGTCTGTAACTATTTTTAATATCTTTCAAACATATATATTTCTGGTTTAAGTTATACCCTTAATAATTATTAGAATAGATAAACGAGTCATACAAGGTTTTATCGACAGAAAAATACAGATAATAATTTATTGAAGAAATTTCCTATTTATTTATTTCTTATGTTACCATTATTTCATGTAAGAATTCTACAAAAGAATTTCACTATCCACTACAAGCAGATGAATTGTTCGTCAACAATTGCAACCAGTTACATTGTTGTGTTACATTACATATAGTTGTTTGTTTACACTAGATACAAAATAATGAAACCGCAAAATTATCTAATTTGGTTTCAAAACTTTCAGTAGATTTTTCTACATACAATGTAGCTTATAATGACGTTCAATATATTCTTTTAACAGCTTGTCTGCAGAATAATACACTGATTGAAAGAAAGCTTAAACAGTTTCAGTCTTTGGTGGGGGACATTACAGTTGCTCCTAATGTAACATTAATAACACAGGTAGTATTTTCAGCACGGTGATTAGATTTTACGCTATGTCATGACCTTTAATGGTTTATTTATGTTACTCGGGAATTCTGATGTCTAAGGAAAACAAAATAAAGTAAAAATCTTGAAGGATTAACCAGTTGTATTACAGTAGTTGTACGTGTTCATATGAAGCAAGCGAAACTCTACACGCATTGCATACATAAGCTCGGGATTAAACTCTCTTTTAATAGAAAAATTATTACATGAAAAGTCGAAATATATAATGATTTTCAAGTGAAATAAAATTTAATAGTTCACTGGAGAATATAAAATCCGTATTTCACTGTTGAAAATGAATTCAGCGTTGTTTGAATACAAAGTCGACAGATAATCAAATATAAAATATAATGTCTTATAGATCCTCATTACACTCCTCAAATTGGCAATTTAATAGGCAGAATAGATATGATTAAAAATCGTTTACCGTGATGCATTATGGTTAATTCATGTTTTCTTCGGTTACTCCTTGTATACATGTATGTTAGGTATATTTTAAGGTTAGTTCTAAAGTATTTATTCTATAATAATTAAGGGAGAATTATACAAATACCGCCAGCAGAAATAAATTGTTTATACTTTGCAAAAACTAAGTGTTAATTATGCCATTGTAAACATGTGGACTTACTTCACATAGCAAATCACAGATTCTTTGAATTCCAAATTCCAAAAGGTTTTTCCTGTATTTTAATATGGACATCTTCATGGATAATTATTAATAAAATAGTCAAGATAAATTAATTATAAATTAGTTTTGGTAATTTAAATTTCTTTTTACTAACGACATTCCTTGGGATAATATTAACTTAATTTTGTGCATTGACCCATTAAACAATTAAACGTTCAATATCTTTTGTAGATTGAAGTAGATGATTCATCGCTCACCCCAGATTCCAACACTGTTAACCGATCCTTTGGGAGGTCGAAGGTTTTTTACACTATATTTGGAAAGGGTTTTGTATTTCAGCCTACTGTCCCGATAAGTGTCACAGACAGAGAAATAACAGCTCAGATATTGTCAACAGAAATCAAGAACCAAGTATCGATATATGTACCTTAGTCTTTTGATTTTTAATAAAGTATTCGACAATTGAAAGCATAATCCTCTATATTTCCCCATAAGTATATCGTGTGCTGCGTTCTGTAAGTATTAAAATCACAACAACAAAAAGTCTCAATCAGTTTGAAATAGGAGTAGAAGTATCTAAATTTTTTTACTCAGAATGGAGGAAACTTTCTCCTTTGTCAAAAGGTTACGATTTTCCTAAAATGCATTTAATTTAAAGGGTGGTTGTTATTGTTCGAGAGTATGCAATATTGAAGCATTATCAAAAACAAGTGAACAACTGCTGTTCTGAAACCTGAAAGTTAAAGATTGTAAGATTTTTAATGGTCAAACAAACATTCTGGTTTTGTAGACAGATCCAAATTACGTATGGGGAACTACGAATTACTTACATTTAATTATCAATAACTGCTACATCTGTATCGTTTATTTCACACACGATACATCAATGAATAATAAAAATGGAACAAATGGTACATAAATGTTTATGTAAAAGCGTTCAGAAGAAAAACAAAATTACGACAGACATGATGTCAACCATATGGCACAAATAATATCACTGCAAAAACACTTGACAAAAGAAATTGGGGATAATTATTGATTTTCAATATTATAGTAAAATGCATTACACCTTGCACCAAGCAATGAAATACTGAAATATATTCATCAACCAAGTGCACGGATAAGGTGTAATACGTAACACAGGTCTAGTACAGTATAGATGTGTCAAAACCAAAAAAACGTGACAAAATGTATAAAAGCCGTACAATGAGTAGTGATAGGTAGTGAAACATGTATGCTGCATAAAACTTGACTCAAGTAAGTAGAAACACTAACAATCTGCAACGACCGTGGCATCTTGTCAAGTGTTAATTATAAGACATTCCAACTCACATATGCACCCCTGTTGAAGTAGCTTAATAAATTCTATAATACCAATTTTGATGTACATAGATTTTGTCGATGAAATAGTCTAACATTCTGATAATTTAATACTCGGTGACATCATTTGAGGGTAATAAGAGTATTGTGTATAATCAAATGTGGTCACCACTTCGCATTTGTGAACTGTTTAATACATGTATTTCCCCTAAAACACTCAGCCAATTGGAACCAATTGTAGGTGGATTGGTTTGTGGGTTGTTGCTTTTCAAAATAAATTGTCCATAGGTCCAGATTTCATACCAATAAGGGCGGTGTAAGCCAAAACATACGTTAATCCTCTCTTCTAAAGATTCTAATGTCATTTTGTAAAATAATATGCTCCGTATACTTTTGCTTTTAACAATGTGTTACATGTAAAATATTTACCTTGTTCGAAAAATGACAGCAACACCTACATGAATACAAGAAGGGGTTTGTAATACATCTTTTTATTAAATTTTTTGGTTCATTGAATTTATATTTTAAAAGAAATGGTTACGATAGAGAGTAGAGTAAAATACCGATAAAACGAACTGTAATTTGTAATCTATCATGAGACGCTACAGCAACAAGAGCTGCTATTCCACTTTTGATGTCTGCTAAGTTTACTGGTCGCCAGAGAAACACATGCCGTTGATCGTAAAAATTGTATTTCTCGTTTGGCGATTGTTAAGGGTGGTTTTTAAAGTAATTTTTTTCAGTGTAAGTTTGCTCTTGTTGCCTACAAGTCACAAAAAGTGAAAGTATAACCCAGAATTCATGAAATGCAGTTATTGTGTACGCATTGTACTTCCGATGTATAATATGCCTGACGTTTTAAATGTATGTTATGTACACTTGTGAAACCTAAAACTGAAAATATCTACTTTTGTTGGTTTATTATTAACTTCATTGCAAAGCCAACGTATCTAGCTCATATTAGGACAAAAACACCATATTTATTTTCTTTTGTGTATTTCTCATTATAAAGTTGAGATCAGTTCTAACCTTTCAACTATTCTGTCAGAGGGGACGGTTCTAGAACCATTCTGGGTAGTATCAACTCTGTCACTAATGGTCTTAGGTAGAACCGTCATAAATGGTTCTAGGGTAGAACTGTCATAAATGGTTCTAAGGTAGAACTGTCATAAGTGGCTCTATGGTAGAACCGTCCAGGATGGTTCCAGGGTAGAATCGTCATAAATGGTTCTATGGTAGAAGTGTCATATATGGTTCTACATCAGAACACTCCTTGTTATAAATGGTTCTAAAGGTATCAGGATGACAGTTCTAGAATGGTTTTATGTCAGAATTACCCGTATCTAAGGACATATCTAACTATTTCCGTCATTTTCATGTCCGATAACTCTGTATTGATTATCACACGTACTCCTCGTCTTCGCTTTTTCCAGACTTATTAAAACATGTTTTGAAAAATATATAGTAGTATTTCACATCGATTATAATTAATAATAATAAATTTATGACCAATTTATACAAAACAGCAAAAGTACATACACTGAGGTGAATTTAACCAATTTATTGAAAAATTACATAGACATAAAGTACATATATGTATATGGAAATTTTACACAATAATTTCATTTGAGAAGAAACGGGGCTTAATCTTGATTTAAAGTTTCTCTTGTCGAAACATATGTAGAGGAATGTTTTATGTACTAGCAAATAACACCGACTAGTTAT
This sequence comes from Mytilisepta virgata, assembly GCA_028015205.1. Lineage (NCBI taxonomy): Eukaryota > Metazoa > Mollusca > Bivalvia > Mytilida > Mytilidae > Mytilisepta > Mytilisepta virgata. The sequence continues at coordinate 79,271,073 of CM051521.1, forward strand.
AAAATCGTTTAGTTTTAGTAAAAACTTTGTTGTGAGTGAATTTTTTTTTTACTCTATAAAATATTTCGGTATGCTCAAAGTTGATTTGAAAATTAACCGCCCAGAATTATTTTTCTGGGTATAACTGTCATAAATGGCTCTATGATATAACCGTCCAGAATGGTTCTAGGGTAGAAGTGTCATAAATGGTTCTAGGGTAAAACCGTCCAGAATGGTTCTATGGTAGAACCGTCATTAATGGTTCTATGGTAGAACTGTCATATATGGTTCTAGGTCAGGACACATCCTGTCATAAACGGTACTAAAGGTGTCAGGATGACACTTTTAGAACTGTTCTAGAACAGTTCTTCTGGCAGTTTAGGACAGTTCTTAAGAGAGGTTAAAACTGAGCCTAACTGTTGTTCTATTTGATGGCAAATAATTAAACCTTAGTCAACTATTTTACGATTTTGCCTGCTGATAGCGTCTTCACTTAGGGAATTTCAGTTGTAGTTACAATATGAAAAATGTTTGGCTATGAGCAGATATCCGATCCGCGGAACAAAATCGCACGAGCAAACTTTTTGATCTCGAGTGCGATTTTTTCGCCATTGCGTATATCATCATATAACAAATCATTTTTCATTTAGTAAGTCACATGAACCGCACTCATGTTGACGTGTAGGTACACGTTATATACTTCATCTCTAGTTTGTGGTAACAGTAAAATTGCATGTCAGATGTTCTAGCATTTCACTGTTTTTTTGGGGTTTTTTTAAAGTTGTGAGATCGCTGTTAATAGTTTTACGATTTTATATGCCTGACGTTTTAACAGTTCGAAGGTTAAACATTATTCTTGCAGTGGACATACCATACTATGTAGATGCAGTAAATGCATCTTCCAGATTCCCTAAATGAAAAGTAGTTGAAATATATATACTTAATATAATTGTACATTTTGCCCAAACGTAATACCAAATTGCGCAAACGTGTTTCCCTCAAGGCAGTCACTTGTTTCATTCCTCCTATCTTACTGAATAAGCCAGGAGGTTACTTTTTGAATGAAACAAATGCCTGTGGTCGAGAAATATTATATGCGATCATCCCGAAAGTATCTAACTGATAAATTAAACAATTATTCTATCATGTTAATTTGGTTATTTTGTCGTTATATGACCGAAACGTAGCTGAGGTCCATATCCTTTTTAATTGATAGAATAATATAAATTTTGTTATTTTGTCGTTATATGACCGAAGCGTAGCTGAGGTCCATATATATATTTTTTAAGGCGACTAACATGTCCATATACTGCAATTTGATCCTCACTGCAAAAAACTATTAGCTATATTATACAAATGTAGTTATTTCAATGCGAAAACGTTCCAAAACTTATAATAATAATTAAGTTCCGCCCACCAGTCCATATAATAATTAAGCCCAACCCACCGATCGGTAAATAACATTATATGGACCGGTTTCTTTAATATAGACAATGTTAAAAGTATAATATTTTATACTTATTGACTGAGTAAGAGGGGAATAGTAAGTTTATTGTCCCGAGGAACAACTATTGCCCCGAGGCAACGCCGAGGGGCAATAGTTGTTCAGAGGGACAATAAACTTACTATTCCCCGACTACTCAGTCAGTAAGTGTTTTATTATACCGAAAGAAACACAAGAGATAATTAAGGCAAAATTTAAGTCATGTGTACGTACCCGAGATGCATGATCGAGTGACAGAGTCCATGATTTTTGCAAAACTGTCGTCTGATGAAATGTACCGGAACATCTCGGGATTCAGCATTGACGATAACCTATAACGCGGGAGCTTCCGAACGGGTCGGCTAAAACCTCCCAGCCAATCCCGTGCCCAGGATTAAAAATCCGCCAAACAACGTAACTTGAAGAGGGAAAATAGTTTTTTGAGGGAAAATAGTTTGGAAACTATTGACCGGTGACCGGGGAAAATAGTTAAATCACTGAAAATGTTAAAAATAGTGAAATTATTGTGCATGTATTTATTATAGAAAAATATATCTAAGGTATAATAATACAATATAGTGTTGAAATGTAAGATCAAGTAATAGATTTTCAAGCACAATACATGGCAATACATTGCAATATCTTTATCGCCATATAACCTTATTTACTAAAAACAACTTTTGGTCTGATATTGATTCCTCGGGTAGGTATTGTCCGAAAGTCATCTGACATCAAAAAGGCACTTTCAACAGATCACACTCCATATATAAAACTGTGATATATTGAAAACAATTGTAAATGTTTTTTTATTGAATATCTAATTAATTTTCCGTCAGAAGATCTTACATGTTTCTTTTTGTAAACATTAGAATACTTATCACCAAAAGTATTTTCGACTTAGCTTGACCTAAAATTCGATATACGAATTCGGCACAAATCAGGGAAAATGTTGGGGAAACCCTCTCATTTTAAGCCCCCTTCTAAGCCTCATCTGTTTATCGATTTTATGTCAACTCAATATGCACAGTTATTGTCAATATCATAAAACACTAATACGTGCCGTTTCTTGATAAAATCTTCAAATGTTTGAATTTCACACATGGGGTTCGCTGTGATGTCTCACAGCCAAAGTCAACCCTAGAGCAGAGGAATCTTGGATTAGGGATAATACAGTGGGCGATACGGATTTTCCCATCAATTCTGCTCTATTTTTATATGGTAATATATGTATAAATTATAGATTTGAACATTGCATAATCCATATTGGACCGGGTATCATCCAGAAACCTCTGTATGGGTGGATGGATTATACCCAGTCAGATATGGACTAGGCCATATCATATAATACTTCATAGATACTAATTTCCGAACTGAAATAACCGTCAATGTATACAGGACGTTTTATAGAGATGATATGGCATATCAACCCGGTTACGCACGAATTGCACTTGAAAATGAGTTATTACCACTATTACATGTATCCTTGGTGTGAAATTACAGAAGTTTACTCGTTTTAAATATGTATGCAAATTCTTTTAGATTGATGCTCAGTACTTAGGGAACAACCGTTTAACGTCAAGGGGGGATATGCTTTTTTGTGAAAAAAAATATTCTGATTCCAAAGGGAAGGGAAAAAAATAATCTGTTGCAGCAAGGGCCAAAAAAATAAATTATGTGTTTTACAAAACTATCGAAAAAAAATTTCTGGTTTAAAAAAAATTGAATCCGAGAGTTGATTTAAAAAATTACAAGCATTACAAGAAAAGCTTTAGACCATTATTTAATACAAACCTGACTTGATTTATTTTGAACATAATAAATTTTCCTTAGTTTTTCAGTCATACTTGACCTTTCATTGATTAACCATCAAGATGAAAGCAACAACCTGACTTGATTTATGTTGAACATAATAAAAGATTTTCCTTAGTTTTTGAGTCATACTTGACTTTTCAGTGATTAACCATCAAGATGAAGAGCAACAATCATAGCCATGTGAGCTTTTTTCATCATTTGGCGTCCGTCCTGTAGAAAGATAGCTCATTTTGTCCCGATCGGACAAAAACATGCCTGCCATGGGCAATTTTTGTTTCTGATTCACTGAGTTTGCAAACATCTTCTCATAAACTAAATGGAACAAAACTTTACAGGAAGCATATATGGGAGGTCCTTTATAAAGTTTCCTCATTTCGCCGTGATCGGACTAGAAATATGACCGCCATGGCAGTTCTTGTTTATTATTGGCATATATAAAAAAAATCTTCTGCTCTGAAATTGCTAGGCCAAATGGAACGAAACTTGACAGAAAGTATCTATAGGAGGTTCTTTACAAACTTTCATCATTTCGTCCCGATTGGGCAAAAAACATGACCGCCATAGGCAATTCTTGTTTCTTATTGGTTGATTAATTTTTTTTTCTCTGGAACTGCTTGGCCAAATAGAACGAAGCTTGATAGGAAGCATCTAAGGGAGGTTCTTTACAACATGTCTTTATTTCATCTCGATCGAAGTATATATATGGTCACCAATGGCAATTCTTGTTTTTGATTGGCTAATATAGAAGAATCTTCTCCTCTGAAATCGCTTGCCCAAATGGAACGAAACCTAACAGGAAGCATATATGGGAGATCATTTATAAAATTTCCTCATTTTGTCCCGATCGGAATACAAATATGGCCGCCATGAGCAGCTCTTACTGAACTAATCTTGTTTTAAATTTACAAATGAAAATTATATGCAAAAAAGAATGCATAGTATATACCAGTTTTATTTACTGCTAGTGATTTCATAGGAATAAATACACCTTTTACCTTCTATGCATTGCTCAAAAAAACAATTTCTGATTCAACTTGGTAAGAAAAAACATTTTGGTTTGCTTGTGGTTGAAAAAAAAATAAAATTGTGTCCATACCTTGAACAAAAATTTCAAATCATTATAAAAGACCATAACTCCAGACCCCCCCCCCCCCCCGCCCTCCTCTCCCTCACCCCCCCCCCCCCCTTGAAGTTAAATGGACTTTCCCTTAAATGTAACATATTCAGGATATTTTTTTTTTAAATATTTATATAATTTAATAAAAGTACTTGGAATATGCATTTGTAATAATATATTTCAAAATATTATTTTTGCGTCTTTCCGCAATATCAGTTTTAAGTACTGACATTACCTATTTAAAAATGCTTATTTAATCTAAACATCTTCGCGGATAGCATGACACAGGTACAAACAGGTACATGTACAATGCACAACGTGTATTTAATAAAAGACAATTTAAAGAAATCTAAAATGAAGTAAAAATCATAAAAGTATAAATCCACTAGAGACTTTATTGTTGTGTATTCTTTTTATAAATTCATTCATTTTAAAAATAAATTTTTCAAGCTGTTAAAGGGAAGTTGGTAATACGAATACTTTAGTTTATGAATTTTATATTGACAAGTGACAATTAGAGTAATATGATACATTTAAAAAAACGATATGCATGTATGGTTTTTAAAGAAGCTACTACCTTCAAGTTTATTTACATTACTGTAATATATAAAATACTTGTGTGAGGCTAAGGAACTGGGGAAATTGCGGGGCCCTGAAGGGCATTTTCCGCCAGTTCGGAGCCGAATACAAATATTTTCTTTATTCTTGTGTAGTACAATAAAATTGCTTTTATTCGTGCAATATATCACATCAAAATGATTTTTTTTTCATAATTTAAAAAAAATCGTGATTTGTAATTAACCTTAAGAAAACCTCATATAAGTACACATAAAGGCACGTTTATATCAGCTCAAACAGCGGAACAGTTTTCTAAAACATGGTCAACTGAGGAAAAACCAACGCAAATTTGTCAATTGTGATAGATGACGAGGTGGAAATGTGGTACATATATAATTTGGACAAACGAGAATAATTTGTTGACACGTGTTTATAAAAGAATCTAATGCAACTACGTGACCTGTTTGTGGACACTTTTTATTGCAGGATACTATAATATATGGACCAAGACCACATCTTCATAAAATGAGTTCGTCTACGGAATATGGAGAGGCTGAAAAACATTTCTATTGTCTTTATATGATTTTTTTGGCACGCAGTGCATTATCGGTCATATCCGTCATGATTAATTTTGCAGTATATCATACTGATTCTAAAAGACTACAGTTTTCCTTGAAAAAACTAGTTCAAGCTTTGTGTGTGACAAACACTGTTACTTGTATTCCATTTTTATTATTTGGATTAAAACCTGTTTTGAAAGTGATGAAGTCAACTGATGGTTACAATACACAGTTCTACATGTTATCACACGAAGTGGATAATGTGTGCTTTTATATAATGCTAGCTGAAGAAATAGTGGATACATTTAATCTGGCTTCGCTGTTACTAATAACGTGCATTACACTTGTGTTTCTCGTTCCGTTTCAGCATGGATATCGATGTTTTACAGATAAATCTTCACGGCTGTTTATCTCATTGTGTATTATTATACCGGTTTTGCTACACTTACACAGATTATTATCATTTAATGTAAAATCAGATTATTTAGATTTGTATTCAGTGAAATGTTCATATAACAGCGCTTCATCTAATTCAACAGTCGCAACAACGCAGAAAGCCATTATGTATTACGACATTCTAGTGGATATCATTTTACCTATTAGTCTTTATGTGATAATTGTAATCAAAGTGTTTTGGGAGAATTCTGAATCTACTAAACTTTTACTGTTTCTCAGAATATTTATAATTAGTGAAATAACTAATGCACTGGTAAACTGCTATCTGAGAGAAAGAAGGTTTTCTCCAACTCACGTTTACCCCGATAAAACAACCATGGTATTCGTTGATTTTAGACAGGACGAATCAAACGTTTTTCGAACGAACAAATCATGGACGTCAGTTTTAGACTATAACCATAGATATTATATTCTTCATGTCTTTCTAGAATTCATTGAAGTTATCTCTCGATTGACAGGGTCTATTTCAACAAGTGTATTCATATTTTGATGATATAGGACCTGTAGCGTAAGCAACAAAGTTAACAACACGAACAATGTACGAAGGCCGAACGAACGATTAACGGTAGGCCTCAGATCTTAAATTCAAAGGAGCACTTTCCCCTGTTTTTGTTCGACTCATAACTATTGATTTTTTAGTCTTAAATATTTACCTAATTTTATCTTAAACGATTCTATGCAATAAATTTTATTTCAACAACAAAAATTTATATGCTTAATCATTAATAAGTTCAAGTTTTCTACTCGCAAAGGTCGTTATATAGGCGAGTTTTGTCAATTCGTATCAATTTTTTTAGTGTTGCCAAGAAGGACATTTAGAATCAAAACCATCCTATAGTCATGTGATAAGAGATACATAAACTAACTTACAGCAAAAATTTGTTTTGTTTTGAGTGTCCTTAACATTGAAAAACTGTCTTAAAGACGTTAATTTGGCAAATTTGTGTTAAAACTCTCCCAAAACGATATTAGAAAACATTATAGTAACTTGTTAGTTAGTTATCATCAGCAAATAACTAAAGCCATACCAAGCTATGCCACAAGAGATTTGAAAGGTTTTTGGCGAATGTTTTAAATTGACCTTAGTAGTTAAATACTTGCAAGGGAAAATGACCCTATTTCTTTAATGCAGATGTTAGCCAAGCCCTGATATTGTTTTCAGAGTAGCCTCGCAAAAACTAGTTTTACTTTGGGTTTCAAAGCCCCTAATATTAGCCGACTGGCCAGGTCCCCGAAACTAACTAACATACACACGCGTACAGATAATTCTAACCCTAACTTGAACCCATTTCTTAACATTTAGGGGTCCCTATATAATGAAAAAAGGCCAAACAAGTATTTGTAATAAGAACAGTTGGGGATAAAAAAAAAAACCGTATTGTTTTCAATGTAGGAACCTTTTTGTCTACCCAGTATTCCTTTTGTTACAAAAAGATAAAAATTAATTTGGATTTGATAGCAAATGAACACTAAATTGGAACATGACAGAGCTCCTAAGATTTGAGTATTTTCACACTATATGGTATAATATTTCACTACATTTTTAAATACAGTTCTTGAATAAATACTGTATTATGTTAGGGGACGACCATTTGATATTCTGGGGGGGGGGGGGGGGCAGGAGGATTTGTTTTCGATGGGTTATTTATTTTTGTGGAAAATAAAGACATATTATTTATTTTCTGCACCGTTGAAGCATGATTTTTCATTTTCAGTAAAACAAGGGACTGATTATTTATTTTCACAATTATATTTCTAATATTTGAAAATACACAATTTTTAAATTCATGTTTTTATTTTTAAATAAATAACATAGTCAAGGTTGTATCTGTTCGGAATTTTGGCTGTTCCACCTTGCAGTCTCAGTCCCTGTCCAGCACTGTGGTATTCTTTAAGACCATCATAAAGATACTATTTGTTATAGTGTTTGATGCAAGCACAAAAATGGCCACCATTGCCATAAATCTGTGCACCCAGTTCATAACTACCAAATCAAGAAACTGAATTGTAGGTGCAAATAGAAATATGCAATGTTTATAATGCATGCTTGTACATTCATGTTGTATTGTGCATTGCTCTGTTTAAAGTAAAGGAGAAAGGAAAATCAGGGGCGTTTCCAGGATATTTGAAAGGGGAGACGTATAATAAAAATTTGGCCGAGCGGAGCGAGGCGAAAAATTGTTTTGACTTTTTTTTGCTAGAAAACATAAAATAATTGTGAAATGCACTAATGTAACAGTTCCTGACTTTGAGCATGTATATTTTATAGTTAACGTGTCAGGGTTTGATATTTTTTATGCCGAATTCTCTCCATTAATTGTCTATGGGATATTAAAATGATTGGATGGATCTTAACAGCCGTAGACCAATAACGAGAAATTCCAAATTCTAGGGTGTGAGGCGTTACTTAACATTTCAATAGTCTTTTAAAGAAATCAGATTATGTGTTGAATTAATGAATATGATAAATTGCCATATTCAATACAATATAAGCAGATTACAATAGTTTTTTTTTTTTTGAAAGGGGGGGGGGGGGGGGTACGCCTATTACGCCCTCACCTGGACCCGCCCATGAAAATGGAATTAATATTCATTAATTCAACACATAATCTGATTTCTTTAAAAGACTATTGAAATGTTAAGTAACGCCTCATACCCTAGAATTTGGAATTTCTCGTTATTGGCTACTGCTGTTAAGATCCATCCAATCATTTTAATATCCCATAGACAATTAATGGAGAGAATTATACTGGTATGTGTGTATATATATATATATATATATATATATATATATATATATATATATATATATATATATATATATATATATATATACCAGTATAATAAGTTTATACTTACATTTTATATATATATATATATATATATACCAGTATAATAAGTTTATACTTACATTTTATAAATTCAATGAGATGAAATACATTATGTACCATTTAATCGAAATTAATCATCATCCTCTGGAAGTGAATTTTCTGAATTCAAAACTGCATATATTGCATACGTACAAAAAACAATATAGGTTAAAATGGGAAAAGGTATTAAAGTGAGGTAAATGTTCATGAGACAATATACCTCAAGTGAAATGAAACCCATTTTCAGACATTTCAAAAACATTAATATTTATATATGGTGTAGTTTATATATTATTAAAAGATTTGGGAAAAAAATATGAAAAAAGACGAATTTTGGTAGAATCTGTTGCCATCTCATGCTTTAAAACATGCATTTATAAAATGGTTTAAAAGACCTGCCGAGTTATTTATTTTCAATACATTGTAGGTGAGGTTATTTATTTTCAAACTACCACAGAACAAACCATTCATTTTTGTTATTATCAAGGCTGAGTTATTTATTTTCAAAATCCTCCTGCCCCCCACCAGAATATAAAATGGTCGTCCCCTTACACAAGGTATTAGTAATTATTTTCAATCTATGTTAATTTCCATCTCGCACACATGTTTTTTTTTATTAATTTCATTTTCTGGATAAAATATGATTTTTTTTAAAAATAAAGATACTTTCTTTGCATTTAGATAATCCACAAAAATTAACTGTCCTTCCTCAACAATAAAAAAAAAACCCCAATAGAATAAAATAATAACATTAAATAAAAGCAAAAGTTAACATTCTGTTAATATAGATGTACATGTATATACTACAGAGATATCATCCTTATAGACAAGAGTTTTTTTTAAATATAATAACACTTATTTTTCCAGCTAGTACACCGTACATTATATACATATTATTGTGATTAACCAACAGAAAAAAATATGTAAGAGAAAAGGAAAAACAATCATATTTTTAAGACTAGCCTAACTTGGCAAAGACATTTTTTGCACATACAAATACAAGATACAAATGTACAAGGTTGAGATCTCACAAAACATGTTTAATCACGCCGCATTTTTGAGCCAGTCCCAATTTAGGAACCTCTAGCCTTTGTTAGTCTTGTGTTGTTTTTTGTTTTAAATTTTGGTTCATTTGTGAGTTTAGTGTGCAATCCATTTCGCTGAACTAGTATGCATTATTGTTTAAAGGCTAGCTGAAGCCCGCCTCCGGGTGAGGAAGTTTCTATTTGCGTTGAAGACCCTTTGGTAGCCTTGAACTGTTTTCTGCTCTTTGGTCGGGTTGTTGACTCTTTGACACATTCCCCGTTTCCATTTTCTATTCTAAGATATTTACTTTTTTATATGAATGCAATTTTAATCGTGTATTATGGTATGAGCTAGTTGTCGTCATCTTCTGTGCACATGTTTTTGCTCATTTTCTATTGTTCTGTTGAACATATCTTTGTAATACGTATTACTGTAACAATAGTCCAACATAAGAAATACAGGTCGGGATTGATTTTACCCTCATATTGTTTCCTGGAGGTCAGTAAGGTTTTTTTAATAACTATGGTATAATCTATCTGAATATATATGAGTGCTTTCAGTTGTACACCAACATACGTACAAATGTATTCCTTCTTTCTTTTAAGGTTTTAAAGATGTAAAGGATTAAATGGGCCAAATAGTAATATGGTAGGATTTTTTTCTGGTTTTTTTTCTCAATATGACGAATATATTACTGTGTAATGTATGTAAAAATATCCAACACTTCTGCTTGTCAATCATAATAGTTTCTCTACAATAACTTCAACTGTTCACCTTTCGTCATACTGCAGTGGTATTAATCTGTGTTTAGCAAAGCCTTTTGTTTTACCTACTAGGAAAATTTGTTCAGTTTCTCCACTGCTCCAGTATTGTCCTATGGATGGATTCCAAATCGGATGTGATTTTTTTTACTTTAAGTGGCCTCACTAATTTCTTGATCATGGGACAATTTCAAAGTTAATAATATTCATAAACATGTATATGTATTTAGAAATGGCAAAATACAGGCAACGCTTCAAACACCAAAAATAAATTTAAATTGACCATAGAAACAGATTCACTATAGCAACATTTCAAATGTTTTGTGAAAAATCTTTAAAAAAAAATGTTACCAATATTCGACTGGAAATTAAGGTTTTATGTGGCGTTTCAATGGAGATGATTCTTCAATAATTAGTAGAGACGCAACTAAATTTCAAATATTTTGAAAAGTTTTAAAACCTGTCACCATGCGTATCATTCTGGTGCATGTCATCATATTTTTCCTATTCAAGTAATACCCCTAAATGTTCACAATTTTGTAATTATACATTTGTTTCAGACTGCTGATTATACATCGTTGTTGACTACAGAATACACTTTCTCACAGGCAACTATGACCAGTGTGTGGAATCAAACAGAAAGCCCAGAAAAAGATTCTCCGATTTAAAAATGAAGACCGTAAATAGTTTTTTTAAACAGTGGTATCTGAATGTTCGGAAAGAATAAAAATAAAGACTACGAAGATTAAGAAAATCTTATTTGAAGTTTTGAATACTCGGGACTCAGTATAGGAACAACATTGCGGAAATCAGATTATGCATAAAGACCCCCCGAAGGTTTTGTTTGTTTATCCACCCATCAATCAACAATTTCTGAAAATAAAGAAGACCGTGAAAATAAAGCTTATTATCTTTATAATACATTTCTTTAATTTGCAGCCAATTTATCCTCTCTAGACTGGTGTTTAAAAAATTGATAATTTCTCGAGTGAGATTTTGGTTCTCGGAATATGGTTGGTTGATTATATGGTGCACCAATCTACGGCGGAACTTTTAACGTTAACTTTAACAATTTTAAATGCAACAGGCTACACAGAATAGAAAACGTACCTTTGTTATTGAAAGTGACAGTGCACAAGAGTAGCAAAAGTTAAACTTGAGCATGCCGTGTTCTTCTTCTTGTTCTTTTCCGCCCACCAGGGCTCGGGCTTTATATTCCGTAATTTAACAATCTCCATTTGAGAAATCCGATAATCCACTCGTAACAATGTAAGAAGTCATCACTTATCTATTTATTCTATAATTTATTAAAAATACAGATATCATTTTGACAGTTTTGTGCACTAATTTTACTTGACATAAAGGATACAAATTGACAGGGCAATTTCATAGAAGACTCCACTTGCCCCGATGGATTTTGGCTTGCCCATTTGTAATCTGTTTTTTAAATAACATATACTGAATTTTACTTTGAACATGACCAGGTTGCTAATATGTTATCTAATTAATCATTATGAGGTTGTCTGTGAATTAAATACGTGCATGTTTGGATTTGTTGTTAGTGACTTTTACTGCCTTTAATTCTGACTTTTTAAGGTATAATAATAAAGAACAGATTATAACAAACGGGATTATTTATTCTGTTTTTATTTTATTAATCCCACCCCCTGTTCCAAAAATATGAAAATCTTGGAATGCATCTTTTATACAAGCTTCTCTGTCATTGTATACCTTTTTTTTTCTTTTTTTTTTCTTTTTTTTTTTGTAAAAAGAGAGCAGACTGAGAGTCGCCATTTTCAGGTGCATATCTTGGATAAGACAACAACTCAATTTTGGATAGGATGAAGATGATGATGATGACGACGATATGAGAGTGATGATGATAACTCCTCGGACAACTACATCACTGGTATTCAATTTAAAATTACACTGACAAGAATTTCAATAAAAAGATTATTGTTAGTGGTCTTATTGTTATAGTAAATGTCTTTATGTGACTAGAAACTTCTTCCTGACTAGAAAATTAAAAATTCTTCAAATTTATATATTTGTGCAATAGATCACAGAACTACTTTGTCGAATGCGAGAATCTTTACACATATGTACCTCAAGGTTCTATAATGGGTCATTTGTTATTCAAATAAAACATTAATGCTTTACCATTTTTACCTTTCGTATACAGAAATTTTTAACCAGATTTATCAATGATTATTAGTCTTGCCATGTACAGCGGTTTCACGTGAAGAAGGGTAATCTGGTCAGCTGTCACTCAGGCAGCTTATTTTTATTGTAGATAAGAGATAATGTGGAATAACCGTGTTTGAATGTATAAATTTGGTTTAAACTTTCCTTTTTAATTGGGAAACTCGTAGTAGTTCAATATGCGTAAAAGACCAAACAGTTTACAAAATATAATTTCTGGTAAAAACTTCCAATTCATGATCATGATAAAGCAACATTAACATGCCAAATCAGGTAATTCATTTAACAAAACTAGCGCACTATATAAGTGTTTTAATTTATACACACACCAGAATGAAGGTTGACAGGTATTCTCTCGTTAATAATATCGCTTCAAGCCTTTTTTTAATGTAACTTGGACATTAGAATTAGAACTAAAGCGACAAAAACTGTATTGATTTTAATTGAACTTGTTTTATAGTCAGCAATTACATCAGCGTAGGAACTTATAAATTGTTATTCATATCTAAACTCTTACATGGGATAGTTCTTATGAATAATGTATGATGTTATTTGTTTTATCTCGTATATTAAGCTGATTCTTAAATAACATCCAACTTACTGGCTATTAAATACAAACTACTCTATAGCATATTAATATTTGTAACCATGTTATGAAAAAAAGATGATGTGATATTCAACACAAATTGCAATTCGACAAGCATGGAGTTTAGCGGGGTATAGGAATTCATGCATTGAATCCTGAAGGTAAGACATCTTTTTTTGTTTTTGAATAAAATCGTACATTTATTGTATACGAAGCATCGTGGATGGGAGGGGGAGGGAGGGGCGGGACTTTGATGTTTTATCAAATTATTCTTCTGCATTTAGAAACCCAAAAAGTTTTAGAAAATTTGAAAGTAATACTGGCTTGTATCTCTAGGTCTGGTTTTAAACGTATGGTCTTGTGTTCATATCCCGAGAATACTCTTAAATTTAATCATAAAATTTTACTTTTATCCTGAAAATGAAGTTATACAATTACCGGGAAAGGAAGTAGATCCACTAAATGGTTTTTTTTCTCGCCGCGACGAAAAGTCACGCCAGAAGCTAAGCATCACCTTTGTATTTGGATATTATTATTTGTTGACAGCAGAAAAAAATCGTTTTGGTGTTTTATTTAGGAGATACCACTTATATCTTTATCAAATGTGGATCTACGACCTTTGTGTGACCAATTATCCCAATTCACAAATGCTTTTTTGGGTACGCATTGACCAATTTAAAAAAAGGAGGGGGAATCAACAATACAAAAGACGATTTTAAGTTTCACTTTGAAATATTATTCACAAAATGATACATATACAATATTTACTGAGATTTTGAAACATAAGTACATCAACTGTCATTTAACGTCAATTTCTTCAATATCGGATATGACCTCCGCGCTTCCGGTATAAATGTTCAACACGCCTCCTCATTCCATTGACCAAACGCCTGAGCTTGAATTGTGGAAATCTCTGCCATTCTTCGATGAGAGCAGTCCTCAATTCGTTCAGGTTTTGACACCTTGGATGACGTAGATTAATTTTTCGACCAATAAAATCCCATACATGTTCAATAACGTTCATGTCCGGTGACATGGATGGCCATAGTAATGGTTCAATAGCCTCTGTCTCAATAAAATCTCTTACAATCCGGGCTCGATGAGGCCGAGCGTTGTCGTCATGGAACACTGGTCTGTCAGCGAGAGCGTGATTCTCGAAATGAGGCGATACAGCAAGTCCACACGGTTACGCCACCGCCACCGAAAGTGGTAGTTCCAAGAACATTGCTGTTATTCAAAGCGGCGTTCCTTTCCCTCCAAAAACGAATCCGACCGTCCACAGGCTTCAGCAGGAAGCGGCTTTCATCAGGCCCATGAATCCGCCTCCAACTCCGTAGATTCCAGTGCCGATGAAGTCTTGCACACTGTAGACGTGCCTGACGGTGCCTATTGGTCAATTCGGGGCGTTTCACGGGTCTACGGGCACGTAAACGAAAACTGAGTAGCCTGCGAATTAAGGTTCTTGCACTTATGCGACCACCAATAAGCCACATTCCTCGTAATTGCACTGCAGTAGAAAATGACTGCAATCTGGTTTGGCGGGCAAGTAAACGGTCTTCTCTAGGAGTCGTTTTACGGGGTCTACCGGATGGACGGTCTTTGACTGATCCTGTGTGTCTATGGTGTGCTAAACGTCTGCTAATCACAGAGTTGTTCACCCCTAAATTTGCTGTGGTTGCTCATGCCGGCATTCTGCATGCCAACTGCTTGCCAGCGTTCGGCGATACTCATTTTTCGTCTGACCATCTCAAAAAGCCTTTTTCAAATAAACATTTACGCGAAATTGCAATCAGTCCAGGCAATTTTGTTTAAATTTGATAGCATGCTTTTGGGCGAAACAGGTTTTTGAAACTTGATTTAAATGTTCAATAGCTCATCGATTGACATCTTACCTGTATTTTTTACGGAGGAGGTAGTGTTTATCAATTTCATGTACATGTATCAGATGTTTACTAAATTTTCTTGAAATAAATATATATTGGAAAATATTTAGGTCATGCTTAACTTGGCTGACTGTATTATATAGTATTACTTTCCGGCGGCGGCGGCGTAAACTTTTTTAAAACCTTAACTATTTTGCACCTATAATACCTACAATTAAAATTGATGATCCACAGATAGCTTATCGTATAAGGTTTGCCGCAGTATACTTGTGACTCTGACCTCATTTTCATGGTTCACTGACTTCATAAACGTAAATGTAAAATCTGCGTCCAAGTTTCGTGGTTAAATCTTATCTCAGCAACTGTTATACCTAGTCCAACCATATTTGGTCTATAAATAGTTCTTAGTGGGTAAATGCCAGTCTGATACCTTGCTTGGGACCTTGACCTCAATTTCATGCTTGAGTAACTTTGTCACATTTTCGTGGTTAATTCCATTTTTCAGTAACTTTAATACCTAGAGCCACCCCATTTGACCTCAATTTTAGGCTTGATTGACTCTTGTCCCATTTTTACAAATAAGTCCATTTCTCAACAGATGTTATAAAGGCGTGTAGGTCAAACTTTGTTATTTTATAGATATTTTTGTGGGTACATACCTGTCATCTCGCCTTGGACACAGTTTTTAGGCTTGAATGACATGCATGAGATTTTTCAGAAAAATTACTGCCTGACTTTTACTATTCTGTGTCCATGTGCATACTCAGGCGAGACATTTAGTGTGTCCACTTTTTTTCGCACTTTTTCAAAACCTTACACGTTTCGAGTAAAAGAACAAGTTTCTTTTGAAAAATGTCATTTGTTATTGCGTATTGATTTTTTTCCTTATAGATTTAGAGTCAAAAACGATAAAATTGGAGATTTCAGGAAATTACAGTTATAATTGTTGTAAGATTTGTACAGATAACATAAAGTTCTGTATAAATCGTACAACCAATAATACATTCAAATGCAAAAATAACATTAGTCAATTGAAAAACAGCAAGACAAATAAAGGATTTTTTTGAGAATTTTGAACAGTAAGAAGGGAATTTTTGTCCCGCACAGCGAGAAAAATACAGCAATACAACAATATGCCGTAGTAAGCCAACTCACATCTTTTTTCACTGGGAAACCCAACACCATGTGGAGTTTTTTGTCATTTAATTAAAATAGCAGAATAAAACAATACTAATAGTGTAATAGTTTCTATCACAAACCAAGTGATTGATATCGTTTATCAGATACATTTGTACCAGGCCTAATCCATTAATATCAGTTCTTACAAATCTTTGTGAAAATAAAGTCAAATAAGTTCTTATGGGACGAATAAGAATGGAAAAGATATTCAAGATAACGAAAGATCACATACACAGAATGTTTTAATGTGCACTATGAAACATACAAGATTTTTTTTAATGCATGTATTAAATCTACAAAAACAACCAATTAATTAATCGATAACCAATTTGTTTCAAAAATTCATCTTATTTATTCATTTTATTCACTTTTTAACCCATTTAGCAATAAATAACATCCAAATGCGTTTTGTAATAGTTTTACAAGTGGAAGATCTTTTATTTTTTTTTCAAGTCTAAAGATAAGGAATCGATTTCACAACATTTGTGAAATATTGTAATTTATTTTCATGACAAGGGAAAATTAAGTCTAAATATGTGGATAGGAGTAATATAATTTCTTTGACTGAATAATATTTTAAAGTTCTATATAAAAACAATACAAACAATTCTCCGGATGTTTTTGTGTGTGTGTGGGGGGGGGGGGGGGGGGGTTGGAGTTGTTATCCTGTTCTGCCCACTTCTAAAAAATATAGGTAGAAAATGTAGTGAGTAGAACTGGAACGGTAGTATAAACCCTTTAATTATTTCTGATCAGAAAACAATAAATTTAAAGTTATAGTCTTGTCCTAAAAACTTTTTAGTTGAAATTAACAGTAAGAAATATTTATTCAAAATAATTTTAAATATTTCCTAATTTAAAATATCCACTTATATTTCTACCATTGCTTTTGACAGTATGCTGGTACATTCATATCATTCCACCATATTTATTTTGTTTCTTATCAGAGGGACAATTCATGGAAGAAATAAACATGATGGTATGCATATTCACTTTTTTATTATCGTATTATAACATATTATAATAGGACAATAAATTCATAACAATAATTACAACAGTAAAGAAGCATATTTCATAATTCAATCCTGTCTGCTGCTAGTTGTTATTGCAACTGTGTCAGTATGCTCTCGATGTTTCTGTATTTCTTTGCCTTTGGTCTGGTAGTTTGTCCTTCGTCAGGTTGTAATTTCATTTAATGCCTGTATCTCCTTGAAAACTCTGATGATGATGTAGATGTTTGGGTGTGCGTGTTGTACTCTTTTTTTTAGTTTGTTGTGCATGGACTGTCAGTGTTAAAGTGTTTCCATAGCTGTTGGTTTCACTCTACTCATTGCGTAGTTAGATAGTGTGTGAATTGTGTTGTCCCGGTGGTGTTTCGAAGTCTGTTAGTGTGTTAAACCAGACTTTATCGATTTTGTCAGTGGGTACGAGTGGAAGGACTGCTGCACGTCGAATGAGTTGTCGGATGTTTTTCGTTGTCTCTGCATGCATTTTGTAGTCCAGAATGTTGCGTCTTTCTCCATATGGCCTGAGAGAAGTGGAAAAAAAAACCTTTTATAGTAACCCCTAATTAGCTAAAATCAAAATGCTACATACATGTAATGTGATAAAATGATAATTAGGAACAAATCAAGCAAAACATGAATTCAAGTTCAATTCAAAGAGAGAATTCTTACATAATATTTTTTAAAGCTTGTATGTTTTTTTTAAACATTAAAAATTTTGGTTTATTTTTATTGCAGAAGTTTTTTGGAAATACACTATAATTATTAAACAAAATTCATACTAATTATGTTTACACAGGACGTGGGCAGAACAGAAATTGAAATTTCAAAAAAACGGGCAGAACAGGAACAAACCGTTATCCCTTGTAAAAACAATGATACTGGCTTTCTTTACTGTTGGTCACTGCTTTCTTAACATATCTAAAAAATACGTTTTCAGATGTTCCAAATGGTAGTTGTCAGAAGCGTGTTGATGATGATATGTTTTTTCAATGTTACTGTTTCTGAAATTGATGTACCACAGTTTGAATATAATTACTCCATAAAAAGAAACAAATTAAAGGAAGAAGAAAAAATATTTGCAGGATATGGGGAGAACTATTCAAAGGTACATACCAGGAATGATATGCTTTGTCTTTTTAAATTTATAAGTTTCTAAACTATCTTTAACGAGTAAATATATTATTTATCCACATTTTTAATATAAAGGGGGCATTTATAAGATTTGGAAATTTCGTGTAGAGACCCCTTGATATCTATTTTCTATTTTCACTAGCGAGATGGAATTTTATCTATCTGACGTGACTTACTCCGTATCCTTTCTTGTTTACGTAGATTTCATATCATATTAAATACATTAAAACATAAAACACAAGTATTTTTTTGGTTTAACACATAATAGACTGTAGTGGAACTTACTTCAATTCCTTTTTTCTTTTTTTTTTCTTATTTCATTTTGGTAGGAATCGATGGAAAAAAAACCAAAGTGGTGTTTCAAGCTTGCACGCTTTTCACTATACGAATTTACAAAACAACAAGCTCCACATTTATTATAACCCACGCAACGAGTTGCGGAGGATATAATGTTTTTGACCCGTCCGTCCGTCAGTCCGTCAGTCCTGTTTCTTGTCATCGCAACTCCTCTCAAACCACACAACAGAATTTCACGAAACCTTTTTAGATAATAAGGACATACTATGTAGTTGTGCATATCGACAGGAAATTGCGATTCAATTTTTTTCTAGGAGTTACACCCCTTTGAAATTATTTACTTTAATGTACTACTGCAACAGTTTGTCATCGCAACTCCTCTCAAACCACACAACAGAATTTCATGAAACCTTTTCAGATAATAAGGACATACTACGTAGATGTGCATATCGACAGGAAATTGCGATTCAATTTTTTTTCTAGGAGTTACGCCCCTTTGAACTTATTTACTTTAATGTACTACTGCAACAGTTTATCATCGCAACTCCTCTCAAACCACACTACAGAATTTCATGAAACCTTTTCAGATAATAAGGACATACTACGTAGATGTGCATATCGACAGGAAATTGCGATTTAATTTTTTGTCTAGGAGTTACGCCCCTTTGAACTTATTTACTTTAGTGTACTACTGCCACAGTTTGTCATCGCTACTCCTCTCAAACCACACAACAGAATTTCATGAAACCTTTTCAGATAATAAGGACATACTACGTAGATGTGCATATCGACAGGAAATTGCGATTAATTTTTTTGTCTAGGAGTTACGCCCCTTTGAATTTATTTACTTTAATGTACTACTGCCACAGTTTGTCATCGCAACTCCTCTCAAACCACACTACAGAATTTCATGAAACCTTTTCAGATAATAAGGACATACTACGTAGATGTGCATATCGACAGGAAATTGCGATTCAATTTTTTTTCTAGGAGTTACGCCCCTTTGAACTTATTTACTTTAATATACTACTGCAACAGTTTGTCATCGCAACTCCTCTCAAACCACACAACAGAATTTCATGAAACCTTTTCAGATAATAAGGACATACTACGTAGATGTGCATATCGACAGGAAATTACGATTCATTTTTTTTTCTAGGAGTTACGCCCCTTTGAACTTATTTGCCGCACTATACTATTACTGTTGACTCCTCTCGCTTGGAATTTAAATTTCCCAACATGCTGCCATTCAAATTAGGATAAATATGTGAAGGTAAGCATTTGATTGTGTTCATTTTACTTGTGAAGTGAGATTTTGTTTCTCCAGTGACAATATGAAGACGTGGGGTATGTGAGCGTGCTCACAAAGGTTCTTTAATTAAAAATATGGTGAAGAGGGCAGATTGAATACAGGTAATACATAAATCAAACAGTACTATATTAGAGGAAAATTTGCGTAAAAGTACAACAAAATAATCGATATATTTCTTTGTTCATGGATGTTGCGAAAACATTTCTAGAATAGAAGATCCCGTGCAATCGATTGCCACCTCAACTCCCATAAAAATATTGTGGTTGCTCCCTTACTTATGCTTTCTTTATTTCTGACGTTCGACAAAATATTATACATTAAGATATTATTACACACGTCATTATTTGAAATTGACAAATATAAGCGACAGAAATGTGAAACTTAACTTGACAGTAATTTTTGAATTGATTTTAACTAAACATTATTATATCTTCTTTTTTGAAGGATGAACAAATTGTATATAATTACTTGGAATATTTGAAACGGGAAGAATTTGAAAGAACACGTGATAATTTTCCACCTGCGAGACCATTAAAACTGAACATAGATGATGTAAAGAAATCTAGAATTTATGGAGTCCTGAAAAAATTTCCGAAAGGTGGAAACTTGCATCTCCATCACAGTACGTATTTCAGTTATAAAACAAAAGATGAGATAAATCATTCCTGGCCCACGATTTACAAACCCAAATTAAATCCTACCAGTACATGTAATCGTGGTAATTGAGATTCAAAATAATGATTATACATGCTGAAAAGTGATCCACATAGATGAAAAATATTTCTTTTAACATTCTTAAACTTTTGAAGATTCTACATTTTGGACTGAAAATTTATTCAAACAGTTTGTCTTGTTCATTTTTTAACCTTTTACATATTTACTGGTGACTTATTGAATATTTGAACCTACTTTGACCACATTTTCTTGTTAACAAATTCTGTGTGTTATATTAAATCATTTTTGTCAATGCATGGTTTATGAACTATACGAACGTCGAGATACGTACATTTCATTTTGAATGTGCATGGTCAACAATGCGTGGGCTACACCCGGTCTTGTCCTACGATAAGTCTGGTTTGTTTGAGTTATGAGGATAAATATATATTTTATGATTGGGCTGTTTTATCTAAATCTCTGACTGATATATTTTTTGCGGTATCACACCGAGAGCAGAGTGTTACCGCTTTCAAAACTGTCAACAATCTTCCGAAGGAACGTCACCACTCTGGAGCTTTGTTTCTCTTTACAGCAACATTTTATCTGACAGGCAGGTTCAAAATTTAGAATATGTACATATGGGATGCCAAACAACAAGCAAACAAATGCTAGTACTGAACAAATCGTAAGAGACTCATGAAAATAATTAGAATATCGATGTGTACCAACTCTCTTTTTTATTTTAGTTGAATAACTCGATTTGATATTTCATGATACCAGTTTACCTCTTGTTCGGTCCAAAGTGATTTTGTCTTCTCGAGTCTTACTTAAATTTTCCAATTTACCTGAATTCTTTTAATTGAAAAAGATTTTCGAATTTCTGTTTTCCGTTCGATTTTCCTACATACAGTCTTTAATAATGAAACTATTATTGATCTCATATAAATTATTCATATAAATCCATATTATCTCTTTAAATCTTAAATATTATCGCTTCTTTCCCAGAAATATATGTATTACAAACTATAATTTCAGATCACGTTGTAAGCAAATCCAAAGTCCTTGACATAGTGATGAACAGTCCGTTATTTAACAATTTGTATGTCAAGGCAGAACCTGAACACTGGCGCCTCAGTTTCTTCATAAATGCACCAGAAGGCTGGGAAAATGTCAAAGGCAATCCAGATTATTCGAAAGATGTGTTGCTTAAACATGCTACATTCTTAAATACTATGAGCCAAGAAGCAATTTTCAACCCTACAAATGCCGAATTACGGTGGAAGGAATTTAGTCTTCTGTTGGGTGTTATTGGTTCTGATATAGTAAATGAAGCAAATATTTCTAAATTATACATGGAGGCCATGCTTCAGTCAGCTTCGAATGAAAACGTACAATATCTTGAAACAAGGTCGTCAGCTAAAAATAAACTATACGTTTTAGATCCAGACATAAATCATAAATCGGAGAACGGGAAACGCTTTATTGACAATTTCTACGGCGAGCGTGAGATTCAGTTCTTCAACGAGACTGTTCAGAATTTTATAAAAGATAACCCACTTTTCATTGGCTGCAAAAGAATTATTAATGCAGATCGAACAAAGAGTAGTATTCAACAAGTAGAAAGAGGCATGGAAAAGGCATTGAAATTACATTACAAGTATCCAGATATAGTTGCAGGATTTGATCTAGTTTCAGAAGAAGACAAAGGTCATTCGCTTCTATATTTCTTGAAAGACTTTGCAATAGTATCTACACTTCACCTTTCGTTACCTTACTTTTTCCATACAGCTGAGACAAATTGGCCAGATGATCTTTTGACCACATCAAAAGCTGATGATCCTGTGGCAACAACAGAAAATGTGTATGATGCTATTCTTTTAGGAGCTAGAAGAGTAGGTCATGGTATAAGTTACATTAAACATCCTTATCTAATGGAGATTCTTAGAGAAAAGAAAGTTGCCATTGAAGTAAATCCAATTAGTAATAGAATGTTGGGATACGTTGTAGATCAACGTCATCATCCGGGAATTACATATATGAGATCAGGTATACCTGTAGTACTGGGAGCTGATGACCCTGCAACTTTTGGCTATGATGAATTTACTGCTGACTGGTACGAAGTATTTATGAGTTGGGGTTTAAGTCTAGCTGATATGCGACAACTTGCACTGAATTCTCTTCTGTACAGTTCTCTATCGGATTCAGAAAAGGGTATTGCCTTGTACAAGTGGAGGAAAGCGTGGAATGTTTTCATTGCTCATTCTAAATTCGATGCCTGTGCTGAAAAATTTGAAAATATTGATCCGCACGTAGTTAGCATATTCCCAAAAGAAGGACATTTCAGAGGAGGCACTAGAATTCAGGTCTTCGGTCGTAACTTTCAGGTGGCCATTTGCAAGAGAATTTACTGTCGATTTGGAGATGAAATAACTCTTGGAAAGTTCGTTTTTAATCACATAATAGAGTGTGTTTCTCCACCCTTTTCTCCTTTGGAAATTTACAATGAAGTTCCACTTGCTGTTTCATTTGATGGCGGTTCTAATTACCACGAAACAAGTATTACGTTTTCTTATTTTTGAAAATAATGCGATATGAAAACAAAATCTTCCGTCCAGATTTTCTTTCTGTTTGATGGGAGTCTACCTTGACGTACATTTACATATTGAGGCTATCTAACCGCTAACATACAATGTATATCTTGGCATTGTTTATATGTCTGTTATGTTTGGATATTCATTTTGAGATCGCCGCGCAATATATGGCAGTATTTGCTAGATTTCTTTGTCTGCTATTGTAATTTATTGATTCACATTGAGGCTGTGTCATTCAGTAACAGCTCTCAGATTTCAACATTAAAACAAATAATTCTGCTCTAACCCTAGGTAGTGGAGTGCGAGATATTTCTTCGCGTTGAAAGCCTCTTTATGACCTTAAAGACAAATCCTTCTATTATTTTTGCGCATATAGTAACGCAAAGGTATAATACCGTCGGCGGCTTATGACGTCGCGATTTCCGCGAACTTCTAATGTTTCAGAAGAATTGTCAATCGTTGATCAACGGAAATAGAATGACGACTGGAATCAATGGAAGGTTTGCAAAAGTTAACGTAAAACGAATTTTAAAAGAGAAATGCGCCGTATTTCATGTATGGCTTAGTTAAACTTTCAAAATAAGATGATTGACAAAAACTATCCGATCTAAATTACATTTACACCTAAAAAAATTTTCATATATCGCAGATCTTAAAATGAAATTAGAGATCATGAACTTAAGTAATGTTTCTGCCAACGCCCATTTACTATATTTGTATAACTATTATTATCATTTTATGCTGGGGCCTCGGTAGCCGAATGGTCTAGGTAGTTCGTCATGACTGCTAATGATCACCAGCCTGTCAACACTGAGGTTGTGAGTTCGAATCTCACATGTGGCGGGGTGTGTTCGACTCCGATCTAAATTGACAACCATTGCCAATTTTCCTACCGAAGGTCGGTGGTTCTCTCCGGATACTCCGGCTTCCTCCACCAATAAAAACAGGCCGCCGCGATATAGCCAAATGTGCTGAAAACGTCGTAAAACAAAACTAAACTAAACAAAACAAACAAACATTTTATGCAACCGTTAGCTTCATCTTGACTGACATTTTTATACGCCCGTCAAAATTTTGACGGGACGTATTATGGTATACAAATGTCCGGCGTCCGTCTGTCCGTCGTAAACATGTCGCACCGTAACTTAAGAACAACTTATCCAATTTCATGAAACTTAACATAGTTGTTTCTTATGATGGTCAAACAATCTGTATACTTTTTGGTAAAATAAGATTAAAACTTTTTGAGTTACGGGACTTTGTAACTAAAACAGGGGTGTGTTTTTTCACATGTCGCGCCGTATCTCAAAAACGATTTATGATTATTGCTTAAAACTTTACACACTTCATAGTTATATTAATCTAAAGATCTATATATTTTTTGGTGATGATTCAAAATTTTATTTTTGAGTTATTGAGTTTTTTGTAAAAAAAAAGGGGGGGGGGGGTCACATGTCGCGCCGTATCTCAAAAACGATGTATGATTATTGCATAAAACTTTACGCACTTCTTAGTTATATTAATCTAAAGATCTGTATACTTTCTGGTGATAATTCAAAATTTAATTTTAGAGTTATTGAGTTTTTTTGTAAAAAAGGGGGGGGGGGTCACATGTCGCGCCGTATCTCAAAAACGATTTATGATTATTGCATAAAACTTTACACACGTCTTAGTTATATTAATCTAAAGATCTGTACACTTTTTGGTGATGATTCAAAATTTTATTTTAGAGTTATTGAGTTTTTTGTAAAAAAAGGGGGGTTCACATGTCGCGCCGTATCTCAGAAACTATTTATGATTATTGCATAAAACTTCACACACTTGTTAGTTATATTAATCTGAAGATCTGTATACTTTTTCGTGATGATTCTTTATTTTATTTTTGAGTTATTGAATTTTTATTGAGCTTTTTGGTAAAAAAGGTAGTCTTTTTTGGTCACATTTCGCGCCGTATCGCTATTGCTTAAAAGTTTACACGCTTATGTTTTGCTAGGTTTCCATATACATCCCACCAGCAGCTCCACTAAATAAAGGGGGATTCCAAAAACATTTATTATGTATTTTTCACAAGACGACGGGCGTATCATGCGCTCGTGGCGCAGCTGTTTATTTTTCTTGGCAATCTTAAGCTAATGTTTAGATTTTTATCGTTACCGTTATTTGGACAAAAATTTACTTTTTAATGTCATATGTTATACTCCTTACCACCCCCTTACAATTTCTTGGTTTTAGTATCAATAGCGTTTTATTACTTTTCATTACAAAAGAAATAAAGAAATAAAAGTGGTACATTGATACATCCGAACACATTTAAAGAACTCAACACAACTAATTCTTTAAGAATTGACGGATACATGTATCTAGCATATGGATCAATATCAAACCCAACAAGTACACTTACTATATCTTCATCTAGAATTTCGAATATATATTCCGTTCATTTTTATGTTTTTTTGCGCTCTTTATTGTATTTTACATGTTTTACTCAATACGTTTTCTGAGCCGTGAATTTATGAATGACAGCATCTGATGAGAAACGCAATTATGACAACGTTATTCAAGTTTTTCCAAGAGAAGATAACTCTAATCTTCATAACAATTATTGAAAAATGAATAAAATGTAGTTTTTCTTTCTTAAAAGGCCGGTGACCTATATTTTTAAAAGCTTATTCGTTAAAGAGTGCTTCTTTCTTCTTTCGTCCCAACTTTAAGAAAATTCTTAACGTCAGAATTTTCTATATATCATTTTGTACAAAAAAGGATACGACTATTTTATTGGCGGGAAATTAAATAATATACTATTTTCCCAATTAGAGCAAAGAAAATTATTCAATCAAAAACACAACTTGAAATATAAGAAATTCTGGAAATTTTGGTACCAAAATGTAAAATTTCTGTCGTGTTTCAAAAAAAAAGCAATCCTTTTTAAAAAGGACACGTTATTCTTAATGATTTCTGAAAATAAGAAAAGTTTGGAAAGAAAACTTGTTCACGTTGAACAACGTCACATGTGTGAAGAAGCCATAATTAGTTATGACAAAAGGAAACAAAAAGTACCCTTTTATTGGTATTTTAACTACATTACATGTTGGATATTTTCCAGACAAACAAAGTTTCCCATATACAAAATATTTAGCTTGTACAGTTTCCCGTGGAAACAATAATTGGTTTTAAATTTAACAATAGATTACTTTCTAACCGAATACAACACTGCACCATTCTGCTCCCCACACACAAGCAGGTGGTTATTACTACTGTCGAAAGCAAGTGCTCCTGGATGAGAGACATATTTTTCGGCCACTTGTTCAAACTGATTTCCGTCTGCGGAAATAATAACTATGTTTTGAGATTCTCGTCCAGTTACGTAAATGTTACCATTGGTATCTACAGCGATCCCACATAAACCTTTTAAAATTTCAGGTTTGCACCAATTCCATTTGATAGGCCCTATTACGTTGTAGCATGCTACTCCATCTTCTAGATTATTTGTGGCAATGAGGTTGCTAGCATGCAAGGCGAAATGCTCGTACTGACGGAAACCATTGGCATTACACGAATCAATTTTTAACTTGGTTACCGCGTTTGTACTAAGTCGGCGTCTTTCAAATCCCTCTTTACCACAAGAGTACAATTTATCGTCCATGTAAGCTAAACCATAACAGACGTGGTTGGTCTTTATCAATTTTTCTTCGGTTTTTGTCTCAATGTTTACAAAAACAATTTTTGCATCACGACTAGATGATATCGCGACCGTTTTGTCTTTAATATAAGCCATATCAAACGACCAAGAAGAAATGTTTAATGAACTGACTTCTCTTCCGTTTTTGTTTAACAAAACTAATTTTGCGTCTTTGGGATCGGCATCGGACGGCACCGTATATAACGAAACTATTAAAAAGATCATTTGTTTATCCGGTAGGACTGCACAACTCATAATTGTACCATTTCTATTCGCTGCAATAGTAAAAGTTTTGATTTGTTTCAGGTGTATTTTCTCTCGAGTTAAAGTAACTATTTGAGCTTGCTTATCTTTAAGCTTCCGAAACATTACATTCGTGTCTCTAGACACATTTACAATTTCTCCTAAACTTTGAATTTCTTTCAAAAAATCTATAATTTTACTTCCGGCTGCAAATTTCGGATAATATCGAGTTAATTTTTCATCATTAATAATATCTGCTATATTTTTCTCTTCCATATCTACATGAGCTTCCATTTCTTTTGTGCCAAGAAAAATCTGTATATCCGAGGCATTTTCCTTAATGGCAGGTATTGCTTCTAGCAAAAAGCTGATTCTTTTCTGGTGAACTGCAATTTCATTGGTCAAATCCTTTGTTCGTTTGTTGATGGATTTCTCCATGTCATCAAGGGATTTATGTATTTGACACTGGAGTGTGTCGAGCATCTGATTTAGTTTCAGTCGAAATTTTACAATATCATCTTGTATGACTTTGTGGGCTTCTTTAATATCTTCAATATATTCAGTTTGTTCTTTACAAATATCACAATAGAACGATTCAATATTTTGAAGACGTTTCTTTAGTTCCTCTAACGTAGCCCAAATTGATGAAATTGGGTCACGAACAACTTGATCTAAAGTTTTCATATTAATGCATGTTTTGTGAACATTATTTATGCATTTGATGCAACAGAGAGTATCGTGGCTGGCACAATAAATTTGGAAGCGCTCCCCATGGTCACCACATTCCTGTTTAACATTTAAAACAAAGTCAGGAATCTTTTCGTATTTTTCTACACCAACCACCTTATGTTGTTTGGTTGCCTTGGCAATGCTATGATGTTTTATGCAATCAAAACAAAATGCTTCATCACATTCTGCACACCACCTTGCGGCAGACTTAGTAACAGATTGTCCTGCGCACACTCCGCATCTAGTCGTTCGTGATTCCATGACGAATCTAAATATAAAATATTTTAAAATGATAATCTCTAAAAGTTTGTCAAGCTGTGTCTAGAATTTAGGTAACACGTGTACATAATACATATATTTTACTTTCTAACAATTGTGCAAAAATATGTATCATTTTGTGTCATATAGAGGACCGAACATAAACAAAAATCAACAGGGAAGGAGGTTGATCTGTCTTGGTATAGTCATTTAAAAATAGACTTCAACTAATTAAAAATATACTGTGTGTAATTACTTTTTCATTCCAAACCTATGTACAGAAGTAATACGCCAGTCTGTCCACGCCTACCACATCCTTTCACTCGCCAAACATGCAAATTATTTATTACCACTGATGCCTCTGCTAGGGGTTGTGTTTCGATACTACAATGTGGTGTGAAATTGATACTTTAAATTTACTCTTACATGTATGAAAATGCTTCATGGGTTATTGTTTCCCACATTTCATACCTTGAGCAAATGCAACTGACAGGTCGTAAATCGACGAAATTTACATATTGTATATAATTGCAAAAAAATGGCTATCATGGAATGTTTTTATACAAAGTTAAAATGAATTAACAAGATTATTATCTAAAGTCACAGTTTAGATCACAAGAAAATGGTTATGAATATTAAATGCAGACAAGTCGAATATGTTACCTGTTCTTAAAAAATTCTTGTCAGTTAGATATACTTTGCACAAAACTAATTTGACATGCAGATATTTGATCCTAACATATATTTTTCAATTAAATTTTTACCTGTCGTCTAGACAATATTAAACTTCCTTAATATGCAATGTACTTTTTGTGTCGCCTGCGGAACGCATGGTCGACACATAGGGATCACTATCTGTCGTCTTGCGTCTTGCGTCGTCTTGCGTCTTGCGTCGTCCTGTGTCTTGCGTCGTCTTGCGTCGTCACACTTTTCTTCTATCCTCAACATCCTACTCGTAAACCACTCAAAGGATTTTGATGAAACTTTCTCTGTGCATTAACCTTAATGCACAGAGGTGCATATATATTTCATTTTTAGAAAATTTAAATTTTTTTTGGTAAAAATTGACATTTTTGCAAAAAAGGGGGGCAAAACTTCTATCCTCAACTACTCTATAACTGCTCAAAGGAATTTGATGAAACTTTCTCTGTGCATTAACAGTAATGCACAGGTGTGCATATATATTTCATTTTTAGAAAATTTTTAATTTTTCTCTATAAAAAATGACATTTTCGAAAAAAAAGGGGGGGGGGGGTCAAAACTTCTATCCTCAACTACTCCATAACCAATCAAAGGAATTAGATGAAACTTTCACTGTGAATTAATCTTAATGCACAGGTGTGCATATATATTTCATTTTTAGAAAATTTTAAATTTTTTTTTGTAAAAAATGACATTTTTGCAAAAAAAAAAGGGGGCAAAACTTCTATCCTCAACTACTCAATAACCGCTCAAAGGAATTTGATTAAACTTTCTCTGTGCACTACCCTAAATGCACAGGTGTGAATATTTATTTCATTTTTAGAAAAATTAAATTTTTTTTTGTACAAATTGACATTTTTTGAACGCAAAAGGGGGGGGGGGGGGTCAAAACTGCTATCCTCAACTACCCCATAACCGCTCAAAGGAATTTGATGAAACTTTCTGTGCATTAACCTTAATGCACAGGTGTGCATATATATTTCATTTTTAGAAAATTTTAAATTTTTTTTTGTAAAAAATGACATTTTTGCAAAAAAAAAAAGGGGGCAAAACTTCTATCCTCAACTACTCAATAACCGCTCAAAGGAATTTGATTAAACTTTCTCTGTGCACTACCCTAAATGCACAGGTGTGAATATTTATTTCATTTTTAGAAAAATTAAATTTTTTTTTGTACAAATTGACATTTTTTGAACGCAAAAGGGGGGGGGGTCAAAACTGCTATCCTCAACTACCCCATAACCGCTCAAAGGAATTTGATGAAACTTTCTGTGCATTAACCTTAATGTACAGATGTGCATATATATTTCATTTTTAGAAAATTTTAATTCTATTTTTGGTAAAAATTGACATTTTTGAAAAAAAGGGGGGGTTCAAAACTTCTATCCTCAACTACTCCATAACCACTCAAAGCAATTTGATGAAACTTTCTCTGTGCATTAACCTTAATGCAAAGGTGTGCATATATATTTCTGTTTTAGAACATTCTAATATCTTTTGTAAAAATTGACGTCCGCAGGCGACACATGTCTTCACTCACACATTTTTCTGTAAACCGTTACGTTGGACTTATCTACGGAAGCGTTGAGCGACATGTTGAAAATATTTTGGATCGACAAATATTTTTTAAACTGAAAATTTTGACTTTTGAAGTCGACATTTTGACTTTAAAGGCAAAATTTTTAGTTTTTAGAAGTCGAACTTTCATTGTAATTGTGCTAATTAGATATAGTACATACTCTTACTGTATGTTCCGAACCTACAGATATTTAAATCAAATACATATTTTTAAACATGACAATAACCAAATGTAGGATTTTCGACATAGGATAAGTCAAGTTAAACAAAGTTCGTCATTGAAGGATTCCCACCTTATTTAAGACTTACCTGTTGAACAATGTTGAATGTTACATTACCATGCCAAATTTCTTTACTTACCTCAAAGCAGTACAAAAAAATCAGCAAAGTATAGCCGTAGAACAGATGAAAGATACACCTTCTTTTCACAGATGTTTACAGATGTTAAAGTATGCAGCAACTATCGATGTCAATTTTATGACTCTTTCCGTATATCCCTAACAGGTATTGCAAGCTTTGATTTGTTCAATTTTGCTTTATAATTTTTAAAGAAAAATTGATTTTTAGCACATACTTACGGTAAATTACACTTTATTATCTATCCATGTATGTACATGTATCCATTTAAAATGTTTTGGTTTATCTTCTTCATTCATTGTGATCAATAAACGATATATAATAAAATGCGTACAAACAATTTTTTTAACTATTTTTAACTAAACCTGATAAAGTTTGTATAGAATGTATTTTTGGGTTGGTGATTTAACTATCTATCTTTTTAGAAACTCATGAGTGTCACGGATAAATTGTTTATCACAATGGCGCTGGAAAAAATTAAATACTGGTATCCGTCCTATATGTTTTTTCTCTTACATGTATATGGAAGAAGGAATATTGTGGATTATTAAACTGCGTTTGGTGCATGCCGAGTGAAAGAAAATGAGACATTTCACACATGAAATAATTTCTGTTCTTTCACTTAAAGAAGTGACGCTAAACAAACTTTGACGTGAATTAAGTCACAAAACAATAACTCCAAATATTTTTTAAATATATCACTTAAAGGCCTTCTCCTCTGAAACCATTTAACCAATTTGGAGCATATTAACATGGGACGTTATGGGAAAATTCACTGAAAGATCTTCTCGTTTTAACAAATTTGCAAAACCAGTGAGCCAATTGGAATTTAACAGTAATGTTCCAATCAACCAGTCAAGATGGACATATGTCTAACAATTTATTCTGCAAATAATTTCCAGGTGAGCGATACAGGGTCCTGGGAGCCTCTAGTTTGTATCCTAATCTATTTCATCATATTCTATGTTTGCTTATCTTCAATAACATTCCATTGGTACATGTATTCCCTAATGAGGGGAAACTTCCATCAAAAGTATATAGCTTTAAATAGTTTTAATGACATTATATTTCATGAATATGCATGACTATCAGTTCATGTTCTTTTATTGCTTTCAGAATTTTGTCTTTTTGAACGATATATACGAAAGAATACGAAGAAATAGATTAGGATACAAACTAGAGGCTCCCAGGAGCCTGTATCGCTCACCTGGAAATTATTCACAGAATAAATTGTTAAAAATATGTCCATCTTGACTGGTTGTCAGAGGACCAACTAAGTACCATTGCTGCAAAGTTTTGTTCCAACTGACTTTGTTTTTTCAGATAAGAAACTCTTTAAGTAAATTTCAAATGGGATCCTATGTTATACTATGTTCGGCCCAGGCGGCCATCTTGGATGGCAGGTGGGGTCATCTGATACAATTCCGAAAGAGGACCACCTAAGAACCATTGCTGAAAAATTTTATATCAATTGGCCCGGTAGTTCTTCAAGTCAAATTTCCCTTGGTTTCCAATGTTAAACTTTATTTTGCTCTGGCGGACATCTTGGGGGCCGGCAGGGTCATCGAATAGTACAATAGCCGCCAAGTGTCGTTCCAATTGGCTTTATGGTTTCTCATAAGGCCCAATGTTAAACTATGTTAGGTTCTGGCGGGCGGAATAATTAGATCATTGTTGCAAAATGTAAGTTTTGTTCCAATTGGCCAATAGTTTCAAACAAGAAGATCTTAAGTAATTTTTTGCATAGAATTTATGTTAAACTATGTCGGCTCCGGGAGTGTCTTGAATAGCGGGCGGGGTCATTGGATACAACTCTGAAAGACGACCATCTAAGGACGTTTTATTCCAATTGGCCCAGTTGTTTCAGACAAGAAGTATTATTTCCCATAGGGTCCCACATCAAACTATGTTCGGCTCTGGTTGCCATCTTGGATGGCGGTAGGGGTCACCAGATACAATTCTGAAAGAGGACCACCACCTAAGGATCATTCCTGAAAAATTGAATTCCAATTGGCCCAATAGTTTCAGACCAGAAGATGGATGGATGGATGAATTGTTGTTTAACGTCCAGTAGCAACCAGGTGCATATCAGGACGAGAACATGTTGATATGATAATGAATATGATCCCTGTATGAAAAATTTTGGATTTGGAGAAAAATTTAGAGGGTGGGTAAATATGCTCTTTAAGAAGGCCAAAACTTGTATTCAGACAAATGGATTTATTTCAAAACTTGTAAGTCTGACTCGATCAATACGCCAGGGGTGTCCAATTGCACCGATGCTGTACATATTGCAAGCGGAGCCACTAGCGGCGTCGATAAGACTTAACCCACATATAGAAGGGATTAAACTTCCAGTTAGAGTAGGGGAGGGTATGGAGGCTAAATTGAATATGTATGCGGATGATACACAACTTCTCAATAAAACTGAGGAGTCTATTGAAGAAACATTTAAGGTAATCGAAATTTACGAAAAAGCATCAGGGGCAAAAATGAATATGAATAAAACTGTGGGGATGTATTTAGGTAAATGGCGAAACAAGAAACCAATTTTTAAAAAAATCAAGTGGTCGAAACAACCAGTTAAAGCTTTAGGGGTTATGCATGGATATGGGGTAGATCTAGATAAAATTTGGCTGGATAAAATTAACAAAATTAAATCGTGTATGGCTGTCTGGAAGTCAAGAGATTTGACATTTAATGGGAAAGTTTTAATTATTAAATCTTTTGTATTGTCCACGATAGGATTTGAAATTGAAATGCGTGGAATACCGGATAAATATGAACGTGAAATAAATAAACTAATTTGGGCTTTTGTATGGGATGGAAAAACAAATCAGATTTCTCGTGAAGTCTGTTGCCAGCCCAAATCGAAAGGGGGTATGGGAATGGTCAATCTGAAACATTTTATCAAATCGAAATACATTAAAAGTATGCATTGCTTAATTAATTCGGATCGAGATAAGTGGAATGTCATTGGTAAATTTTGGCTTACATCACATGATGAAAAATTTGACACGGAATTTTTCTGGTGCACATGTTCTAGCACTGAAGGGCTAGCTAACGGTCGTCTCCCTATTTACTATCAAAATCTTTTGGATTCTTGGACGGAATTTCAAAAACTTCAAGAATTCTCGACAAAAACCGAGCTTCTTGAACAAAATTTATTTGGAAATTCTAAAATTAGATTCAATGGCAATGTTTTGTTTTATGCTAATTTTTCGAAAAGCGGGATTAAAAAGGTTAAAGATGTGTGGGATTTAAATGCCAATTCCTTTAAAAATACTGGGGAAATATTTAACAAGCTTTCAGATAAAAGGAATTGGATATCGCAATACAGTCGAATTAAAGCAGCCTTTACACAAGATATGATAAATCATCTCAAGTCAGATATTGTAACTATCAAGTCGAGTAGGCCGTTCAAAATTAAAAACAATTTACAATTTGTTAGGAATAAAACTGGTGTTGTCATAGAAACAGTGGATATAAAGTTAAAAGATATCCAGTGTTTTTATGGAAACTCAGTAACTCCTAACTGTCAGAATAGATGGGGTTTATTATTTAATTATGAATTTAATTGGGCCAATCTGTACAAAAATTTTGGGAATAGGAAGGCAAAACAACTTCAGTGGAAAATTATTCATAATATAGTGTACACCGAAGAACTACTTCAAAAAATGAATAAATCGAATGGTAATTGTCATTTTTGTGGAGAAAGGGAAACTTTATTGCATCTTTTTGCAAAATGTAAATTAATGGATGAAGTTTGGTCTGATATTTTTCAAAAATTCAACACAATCTGCGATAGCAGAGATCTGGATTATTTTCAAAAATCAGATAAGTTTTTAATTTTTGGAACAAGTATTCTGGACACAAAAATTGATGTAGATTTATTACTTATAGACACGATACTAGTAACAGTAAAATGGGCAATTTGGAAATGCAGAAATATTGTAAAATATCAAAGGAAAATAATCACAAAATCGTCAATTATCCGTATGGTAGAAACTGAATTTCAATTTGTTATTGGTCATATGGGTCAGAAGTCTGGTAATCAAATATTTTCCGAGTATAATCGTTTATTTCTTGCTTAAATACACTAATTTGTTGTGAATTTCACTGTAAAATGTGACTATATATATATATTCCCTTTGTATTAATTCGTCTTAGGTCCTTAAAACTATGTTAATTATTTTATGAAAAGATATTTGACTTACCTTGACTGGATCAGGGAACCTCATTCGTCTTTTTAAGTGACGACACACGATTAAGTGATGCACGGGATATCCGCGCACAGGGGCAGGGCGAGTTGGGATAGGTTTTTAAAAGGTAAATTAAAATTAAATAGCAGAAGGCTTATAGATATGCGTATATTCTGTTGTAATTTTTGTAGCTCGAATATAATTGTTTATTTTGTTTAAACTTGTGCCTCTCATTTTTTCCCCTGGCAATGAGAGTTTGTATGAACAGGGGCCCCTTGGTATGCTTATCCCTGGGCTACCTAGGGTTCAATGTAGCAGGATGTTGTTGAATAAAATGTATACAAATTTAAAAAAAAAAAAAAAAAAAAAAAAAAAAAAATATGATCCCTGCTTTGTACTAGACCGACACACTAAGTCGGATTTTTAATGTGCTAGCTCACGAGGTAACTGTTCTCAGGAAGACATATCACCTCACTCGGACACATTATACTGACTCCGAGCCGACCAGTCTTTGCTCTTACTCCTAGATGACGCGTGCTTGGCGGAGAAGCAGCAAATACCAATTTTAATGTCTTTGGTTTGACCCGGCCGGGGATCGAACCCGCGACCTTCCGCACTCGAGGCGAGCACGCTACCACGAGACCACCGAGGCGGTTCAGACCAGAAGATCTGTAAGTATTATTTCCCATAGGGTCCTATGTT
The DNA here is from genome assembly GCA_028015205.1 of Mytilisepta virgata. Lineage (NCBI taxonomy): Eukaryota > Metazoa > Mollusca > Bivalvia > Mytilida > Mytilidae > Mytilisepta > Mytilisepta virgata. Next base: position 79,306,990 of record CM051521.1, read on the forward strand.
AAACTATGTTTGGCTATGGTGGTAAGTGCCAAGTTTTGTTCTAATTGGCCCTGTGGTTCCAGAAATGAAGATCTTTAAAGGAATGTTGACGACGAAGGACGACGGATGCCAAGTGATGGCAATAGCTCATATGACCCTTTCGGCCAGGTGAGCTAAAAAGAGGCAAAGTCAAAACACTCCATGGGAAAAGGTTACTTAGCCGAAATTCAACAAATTTCAAATATTATAGCAACAAATAAAATCTTGAAAATGAAAAAAGTTTAATCACATAAAATGAAAGAAGAGTTTCAGTCACCAGCTTATAATTCCAAATCAAAATTCTAAAACCCCATTGCACATCTACATACAGTGTGTGACAATACTGTAAAGAATTTCAATACATAAATGAAAAATGAAAGAGAATTTTAGGTCAGAAGCTTAAATTAACAATTTTCGAAATTCGACCCCTATGGGCCCCAAGTTGTGAACATCAAATTTCTAAAACCTTACCGCGCATCTAGAAATTAAATGCATAACATAAAGAATGAGATGGTGGTCATGAACATTATAACATTATAATAATTTTCATATAAAAACCACTTGACCATAAAATGAGGTCAAGCAGACGTTACATCTGTCAGACTGAATCCAATGCATATACACACCAAAGACAAGTAACACCTGCCAGAAGGACATGTACACCTTGTAATGTATCGATATGTACACGAGATATAATTGACATATCCGTAACTGAACTAATCGCGAAAATTTTACACAAATTTATCAAAGTCAGTCAAAGATGAAATTGAGGTCAATGTCAAGTGATACCTGTCAAACATGTACACCTTTTTATGTGTCTACACACCAAATATTGTTTATCTATCCGCTATAGTTATTGAGAAACAATGTTTTTAAGGTCACTTGAACATGAAAACTAGGTCAAGGTGAAGTGATACCTGATAGACTGATATATGTCGGCCCAATTTCCAAATTTTTAAAAATCAAATTTCTAAAACTTTATATCTAAATACAGTATTTGACAATGCTTTATACAAATTAAATGCATAAATGAAATATAGCACACAACATCCTACGGCATAACAGGTATGATTTAGCTAATTTGTAAAATGGATTTTTAAAAGGAGGAATCAAATTTTCTTTATCGGTGTCAAAAAATACATGTAAATGAATTATGTCCTGCACACTCATTAGCAATGGATTTTGAATTAATACAAAAAGATTTATAATTGTGTACTGGGTCCTTCATAAAAAAAAATTCTCTACCATTTTGAATATGGTAGGAAGGTAACAAAGGTACGTGTATCATTTGCAAATTCCGAGACTTTATGAAACTTTATTATCACAAGCAATCATGACAGCATTACTAAAAGTACTGCAGCTAAAATTCACTTAGGATACTCTTAATTTAAATATGGTTATAGGGTGGAACAAATTTTGAAATTCGACCCCTGTGGAACACAATTTTTGAAAACCAAAATTCTACAACCTTATTGCACATCTTCATACAGTATGTGACAATACTGTATAGAAATTAAATGCATAAAATAAAAAATGAAAGACTGGAGTTAAGGTCAACAGCTTAAATTCCCAATTTTCGAAATTCAATTCCTCAGGGCCCGAGTTTTTAAACACATTATGTGACAATACTGTATAGAAATTAAATGCACGAAGTTAAAAATGAAGGAGTTTAGGTCACAAGAAAGTGTGACGGACGGACAGATTGTCAGGGCGATAACAATATATCCAAGTACTTCGATATAATTGACATTGAGTCAAACAAAATGTCACGATGGAATACCATGTACATGTACACTATGCATTTCCAAAAAACTGGTATATTTCCATTATTGCTATAATAATCACTGGAATAAAAACATGACACATGAAAACAGCAGTGAAATGATGAACGAAGCAGGTAAAACAGGTAAAACAAATAATGAAATATCTTTAGATAGATCGGTGTATTGTTTACAGATATTACTTGGACAGTTTCCCATAAAAAATAATTAGTTTTTACTGTTCATCATGGGCAAGAATGATTGCTTTTTTTTTTAATTTTGACTACAATTACGGCTAGATTACGTTGTAACAGAATACAACACTGCACCACTCTCCTCCCCACACACAAGCAACTGGTTAGAGTTATTGTCGAAATCAAGTGCTCCTGGATGAGAGACATATTTTTCTGTCACTTGTTCAACCTTATTTCCGTCTGCGGTAATAATAACTATGTTTTGGGTTTCTCTTCCAGTTACATAGATGTTACCTTTGGTATCTATAGTGATACCGCATAAACCTTTTAAAATCTCAGGTTTGCGCAAATTCCATTTGACAGACCCTGTTAAGTCGTAGCATATTATTTCATCTTCTCGATTATTTGTAACAATGAGGTTGTCAGCATGTAAGGCGAAATGACCGTATTGACGGAAGCAGTTTGGATTACCCGAATCAATTTTTAACTTTGTTGCCGCGCCAGTACTAAGTCTGCGTCTTTCAAATCCGCCTGTACTACACGAATACAATATATCGTCTGTGTAAGCTAAACCGTAACATGCATTTTTCGTTTTTATTGCTTTTTCTTCGGTTTTTGTCTCTATGTTTATAAAAACGATTTTTGTGTCACGACTAGATGATATCGCGACCGTGTTGCCTTTAATATAAGCCATATCAAACGACCAAGAAGAAATGTTTATAGATCTGACTTCACTTCCGTTTTCGTTTAACACAACTAATTTTGCATCCTTGGGGTCGGCATCGGACGGAGACGTATATGACGAAACTATTAAAAAGATCATTTGTCTGTTTTGTTGAACCACGCAACTCATGATTGAACCGTTCCCTTTCACAGCAAAAGTTTTTATCTTCTTTAGAGGTGAAGTAGCTATTTGTGCTTGTTTATCTTTTAGCTTCTGAAATTTTACCTTTGTATTGTTAGATTTATTTACAATTTCTCCTAAACTTGTAACATCTTTCAGCAAATCTATTATTTTACTTTCCGCTGAAAAGTTAGGATAATAAAGAGTTAGTTTTTCATCATTTCTAAAATGATCCAGGTTTTGCTCCTCCGTATCTACACGACACTCTATTTCTTTAGTACCGAGGAAAATCTGTATATCTGACGCGTGTTCCCTTATGACAGGTATTGCTTCTAACAGAAACCTGGTTCTTTCCTGGTTAACGGCAATCTCATTGTTCAATTCGTTTGTTCGTTGTTTGATTGTTTTCTCCATTGCGTCTAGAGACTTGTGCGTTTGTTCCTGGAGTGAGTCTAGGATTTGATTTATTTTCTCTCGAAATTTTGCAATGTCATCTTCTATGACTTTTCGGGTTTCCTTAATATCTTCAATATATTCATTTTGTTCGTTAAAAATTTCACAATAAAATGATTCAATATTTCGAAGACGTTTCTTTAGTTCCTCAAATGTTACCCAAATAGATGAAGTTGGGTCACGTATCACTTTGTTCAGAGTTCTCATGTTATTGCATGTTTTGTGAACATCATTAATGCAGTTGATGCAACAGAGAGAATCGTGGCTAGCGCAATACATTTGGCAACGTTCTCCATGAACAGAACATTCCTGTTTAACATTTAAAACAAAGTCAGGAATCTTTTCGTATTTTTCTACACCAACCACCTTATGTTGCTTGGTAGCCTTGGCAATGCTATGATGTTTTAAGCAGTCAACACAAAATGCTTCATCACATTCAGCACACCATTTCGCCGCAGACGTAATAACGGACTGTTCTGCGCACACTCCACATTGAGTTTTTAGTGGTTCCATGTCTTATCTACAACACATTAAAAACTTTGTTTTTATTTAAAGAAAGAATTAGAGATTTGACACATTTGAACAACTTTTAAAAAAATAGGGTTTCTTGGCAATTATCATTAGATCAAAAAACCCAAGGTATAGCAATATACCACAAAAGAATACAATTTTGATCTCAATCCTTCAATTGCCCTGAGATCATTCAGTTTATATAAAGTACGTTTTTCATGTATCTACTTCTCTATTTTTAGTAAAAGCAGTTGAATTGATCTTCAGTCAGGATTCCAGGACAAGATATTGACAGGGGACTACCTCAGGTCCATTCCACAAAAGCTTGGTCCCAGTTGACCGTCTTGTTTACAAGAGCACTTTACAGACGCCATGCGATGCAATAGCTCACTTGGACAATTGCGCAAAGTGAATTTAAAATATAGCCATCGCAGATAATATTAAACGATTTCAATTAAATACTACGTTTATTAGGTACAAGTATTTGTTTTGGTGAGATATTCTTTAGCTTCTCACGATGGTGTCTTATTGTCGCATACCTCATGCACCTTCATGTTTGTACATCCCGTAATGTCATGCGACCAGTTAATTAATACATTGTACCAAGACGAGTAGACACACTAAATGTCTTACCTGAGTACGCATGTGGACACAGAATAAATATTATCTGATACCCAACATAGTAGCCCAAAGAGAGAGAATTAAAAAATAGATATGATCATGTGACTTTTGTCTGAAAATCTGATGAAATTGAGGTCAAAGTCAGGTAACACATTACTTGCCAAAGAGTATTTAAAGACAAAATATGGCGGGTCCGGGTATTGGTATGCTAAGAGATGGACTTAATCACGAAAATGTGACGAAGATCACTCAAGCATGAAATTGAGGACAAGCCTGAGTGACAGACTAGAATGCACCTACCAAGAAGTATTTATTGACTAAATATGACTGGTCTAATTAAGTATTACTGCTGGTAAGAAATGGACTTAATAACGAAAATGTGACGCAGATTAAACAAATGTTAATGGAGTCAATAAACCATGAAAACTACATGTAGGTCAAGGTCGCAAGACAAGTATTGGGCTGCAATTTTATATGATATGGTATCTGTTGACCAAAGATGTTAACTGTAGGTATTATGTTTGCAAAGTCATTGAGGTTTAAAAAAAACATTACGCCGGCGGAAAATAAAAAAGATAAGATGGTATGCAATTGTAACCATAAGCATACAGAACTTCACAAATAAGGCGATTATGTTACCTGTAAAACTGAGTTCTATGCTATATTGACCTTTCATCATCCAGATTTTTTTTAAGTTCCAGAAATTCTGTTGAAATAGTTATACTATGCACAGCAAGATCGTGTTATCTTATCTTTGTATTGATTTTGTGCCTGTATAGAGATCAGTTTCAACTTCTTTTTATAAGACAAAATACTTTTTTTAATGACCGAAATATGTTTCTAGATCTTTTAAACTGATAAAGTTATACACGATACAAATGTAGTAGTTTGTTATCCTAGTCAAGGAAGACCATGAAAATATATCATGTATGTTATCTTTGGGAAAACACAAACGAGCACAATTTGGAGGACTGATTTTTCCATAGACAGATGGTATTATAATTGGCACAATTTCACTCGAATTTAATTTGTACTAATCCATTTGATTTTGCTCCAAATCCCCGTATTTCACCACGCTCAATGTGATAACTTTTGCTTGATTCAAAGCCGTACTCGCATTACCGGTCGGACACAAATTGTGACGTTCAAACGAACAGACGGATTACTAATTAAAGGGCTAAAGCGAATAGTCGGATTGAAGAAAACTAAGAAACAATTAACACATATTGTATATCCGTATTTTTCGAAGAATAGGGCTCACAAAGTGTACATTTTATTAAAGCACCTTTACAATCCATCTGTGCCAATACTTTAATACTGGCGATTGCATTTTATAACGCTAACAGGGGTGCAGTAGTGTAGTGGTCTACGCTCTACGGGGCCAAAGATTCCTTATTCGATTCCCGTTTGGGATGAAAATTCAGTGATCAAATTTGCGACGCCCTGTCGACACCATTTGAGAGGATGGTGCCGGTAAAATATGATAGTCCGTCAGATGGGGAAAATGGCTGACACGAGTTAAAGGGGAGCAGCACCGTTAAAGGTTAAAGACGTCACCGTGGATTTCGAAAAAGAGTAAGCGTAAATGCCGCTACAGGGGCTACTCTCGCACCAGATGATATGACTTTCCCAATCCACTATACATAAATAGGTTTAAACTAAGTTTAAGCTAATTAAACAATTTAAACTATAACGCTAGCCCCTTTTACCTGGATACGTATGTCAGTATTAAAACTTTAAAATCAGTTCATTATTTTTGAACACTAAATGAAAAAAAAATATACATAATTATAAATTATATAACACACAAACTTACAGTAAGAATCCTTTGTAATCCAGGTATGTACAAGTAACAAATTTAAAATGTTTGACTTATTTATTCAGTGTTATTAATAAACAAACATCTTCTTACGTATTTTTTTACTAAACCTGTTTTCGCGTTACGGATGGTTGTTTTGTTTTTTGGCGTTGGAGAGAAATTGAATATTCACCACTCATATTTTCTTCTTTTATACAATATGAAAGCTTGTGCAATATAACGTGCAATATAAAGTCTGCACGGGATTATATTCACCAATATTAATGCAATAACCATATAGTATCCTATGTGTTAGTTTGATTGTTTATATTGGTTGGTAGACAGGGTCACCGTGTATCCGCGAAGAACGGATATTGCCGATAGTGTATAGTAAATTGCGGTTTGTATACCGCAAATTGGGATAGTCGAGGCGAAAAACAAGAGATCCAGCAGGATGTTTGGTAAGATTTCACTTTTATATATTATTTTCTTTCATATATTTTCACATGCTTATATTTTCCAGTATATATGCACTTCGTATGTCTTGCGTAACGATTGAATTTCAACACGGAAGTCACTGACCAACAAGTATCGTTCCTAACATTTTGAGATAGTGTAAAAATTGATGTGTTGAAAGGCTAAAAAATGCTAAAAATCTTTTCATTTTTTTCATAAATAACTCTCGTGTGGAATTATTCTTTCATCAAAATGCGTAAATGAAGCTAAAAGTGTTTTCTTTGAAATATCCTTATATACCTGTATACTGTATATTGATGTTTGGTGTACGGGTTCTGCAGAAATAGACTAAAGTTATTAAAACTGCACATTGATCATTACAAAATTAAGATATTCTTAAAATGCCTTCAGATACTTACATTTATTTAAAATAGTTTCGTTCATAATTTGATTGTATATAATTATATCATATATGGATGCACTCTAAAGCTGGGGCTTCATTCATTTAAATTTATAGGTGTACCTTTTTCCGTAAACTTCTCTGATTTCTATTTGCGTTATGTCCATTTTACGTATACGGATCTTTGTAAAAACGACCGTGTATCTCTATTTATTTCATATTTGAATATACTAAGATCGAGAATGAAAGGAAGTGGAGTAAACACCCACAAGACAAAAACCCGCAAACAAACTGACGTGAAAATTGACAAAAAGAGGGCACCATTCAGCCTTCGACAAGGAACATATAGTGTAACTACCACTGAACGACAAGCCCTAAATGGCCCCTGGATATAAATTCATGGACACATTGTTCAAAACCACTAACTATCTGAATCCGATCAAAGAAAGCTCATGACTACCATTTCAGGAATAACATTATAATTCACAAGACGACCGTGATAGATATCATTGCAAGGCGTTGGACTAATTAAAATCAATGTTAATGTTGTAGTTTTTCAGAGACATTAAATTTTAATTTTTAAATATGTGGTGCTGTTTTTACTATTATTCAAATTAATTTATGAATTATATTTTGCTATTTTTGATATTATTTTGGAATAATGTTGCTTACAAATAATGTTTTTTTTTAGATCAGATGATATATATTTGATCTTAAGTGGGGAGTGTTGCAGATTTGAATAAGAGTTGTCCTTCTTGTTTTTTTATTTTGATTAGTTCCTGTCTAATTTGATTTGTAAGGTGATAGAAGGGTTTAGAATTATAGAACTCTAAGTTTATAATATAGTTTAATGATAGATGTTATAGAAATGAATTACATTGAAACGGAATCGAAAACTGTTCATGTGTACCAATGATTAGTAATTATTCTAATTTATTATATATTTGAAATTGTCCAGGGAGATATACACTTCCAAGAAGGTAACTCTGATAGTACCATGAAAATCACTTTTCCGGATCAATGGCCTTTTTTTGTAAATAGTTTAAATTAATTAAATTAACTGTAGAATTTTGGCGACATATTTCTAGCTAGTCTCCTATATTAGATTTGATATTCCACCTCATCTGATTAAACCATGTTTGAGATACATGTAGATCTATTTCATAGTCTGTTTTCTTAAGCATATAGAAATGTTCTATTTTTCATATGTGTATGTATATACCTTTTTTACTGTTTATTACCAAAATAAATTATCAATCTAAAGTATTTGCAAACTTTGGTTTCACAAACAGACTGGCTTCTACCAAACTGCCATCATAATTATACAGTTGGTGTATGATTTGTGAGGTTAACTCTTGTCCCCAAGTGTTACAAGGAGTTTCAGTTCAGGCTTTATCTAGTCAAGAAGCTGGGTTGTTATTTAGTTGTTGAATTTAGTTTATTGAATATAGTTTGTATGCGTTTCTAATTTTATATTTAAGAACGGGTCTTGTGTGTTTTGTCTTTCAAGATTGAATTTTTTGTTATATCTGTTGTTCTTTTCTCTTTCAGTATGGTATTAATATATGAAGAATTGTGAAATTTCAGCAAAATCTTTCCAAACTGTATGATATATATATGCATTATATTGGTAGTTCAGTGACAATGATGTGTTTGAATTACAATTGCATAAGCATTTACAAAACTTTCATCATAATATACAACCAAACATGGAAGTTTAGAAAAGTGTGACGAGGAGTCTCAATTCAAGCTTTATCTAGTCAAGAACCTGGGTTGTTATTTAGTTGTTGAATCAGTTTATTGAATTTAGTTTGTATGCGTTTTTAAGACAACATCTTAGTAGTTGGAAACATAGTCCCATTACACTTTCTTAGATAGATTTATTCAAGAGACCTCGTCGTAAATGTTGACAAATATATGGATCACAGAAATTAATAAAATTTATGAGGTCATTTTCTTCTTAAGTCAGCGGGTAACTGAATAAATTAATTCAAAAGTCCGTATCATTAAGAATTTATGAACTAACTAAGATAGGCTGTGTCATAAATGTTTTGAGATAAAATTCACACTGTCGTCGCTATACATATACTAAACTTAGATCAACTTAGACGGTCCTCGAGATCCGATATGTCTCGCGTCACGACTATCACAATAGAGACATGCTGTAAAATTCAACTAATTTTGTCTCTCTTATGCATAGGCAAACAATTTTTTCTGTATATGTTCGAATTTTGTCTAATCAAGGCACGGTACACTTTCCGATCATTATACGGTACACATGAACACGATACAATCACAATCAACTAGCCTTTCTACTTAAAAAAATGAAACTGTATTAATAAGTACATGAAAACATTTTTCTTATTGTTTCCAGTGTAAATATTAAAAATTATTCTAAAAAAACTAAACACATCGTTACTAAAATGGTGAAAAATGGTTACAAAATATTGCCAAGTTTTTTCGTATCTGTGATCAGAATTTAAAAGTTGCTAAAAAGACTGGTACAAGACTCACTAGACTTGTCTAGTTACATTTTCCTTAGGCTCCTCTACTGTTACCTTATGAAAGTCAGATGTTGTTCTGGAGTTAAGTCGCCTTGTCCATAAAAAAATCAAATATGCACGAAAAATCACAAAATTAACAATTTTCGGGTAAATTAAAAAACGTGTCGACTTAGACGGGCTCAATATATCTTGTTAAAATTTGAAACATACTTTGTTAAGATAAGTATCTTTCAATGGTCAACTGCTAATCAATGCTAAACATATAGCTTCAACTCCTATTTTGTGTTTTAATTTAATGAAGTTTGCCCTCGACTTAATGAAAAACGTCAAGTAAAAACCCTAAATCAACGGTACAAAGTTGTATACATTTTCTCTAAAATTTAAAAAGACAATTGAAAACTACCGACTTAAATGTTCATGTGTCCATTAACTATCAGAACATTACGCCACTGATTTTGATAAAGAAAAATATCATTTTACATTGGTTTTGTGTAAGATGTGTCACGTTATAAATGACAACCTTTTCTAAGTTTCATGTTTAGCATGTGTTTAGTACAGAATACATTATTAATATTCACGTTTTACAAAGCTGCGGACGATTTACAAATACTTAAAATAAAATCGATGAAGGTATAAGTGATAATATTCAAAATAAATAGAAAAATGAAACACTTACCTTGCGGTCAGTTTGTTTATCGCCTCGGCTATCCCAATTCCCGGTACACAAGCCGAGATTTACAGAACACTGTCGGCAATATCCGTTGTACGGGGATACACGTTGATGTTCCTCAGATAAAATTCTGAAAGTAAGCTGCAATTGTGTGAGGTAACGATCAAATTAAGCAAGATAATTAAACAAAATTAAGTATACCGGGTAACTTTCAATGAGATAAAATCCCATATGACTGAACAGGAGAAAAGGTTAAATGTATGTGTTGAAGCGCTCAAAATATTAGAATGTCATTCAATTAATAAGTAGTCAAGTAGAAAAGGTAGTGAAAACAAAGAAAACTGTATAGACTTACAATCTTGAGATAAACAGTTTGTATATTTAAAAGAAGATCAAATATGATCTGACTTTTAGTTATAAATTGAATAGATCAATAGAAATGCATAACATAATCTAAAACTGCATATTTGAGGTTTAAATATTTTAAAATTATGACATAATTGTCGTTGGATTATTTTTACCTCACTGTTGTAACATTAAGGTAAACACTTAATTCATTTTTCCGTTTTTAAGACGTCGACCAATTTATCTTGTGAAATTGAGACTTGAACACCATTAAAGTAGTTTTCCTGGTTGATAATAAATATTTGAAATATTTCGGATTCAACTAATGCAAACGTACTTCAGTTCACTTTTAAAGATATTCGACACATACATGTTCACGCACATGCTAGGTACATATTGGATACAAACAGTCATGTTGATGACGAAATTCGACAGATCTTTTTTAAGAACCCATAAAGCTAATATTTTCTGAAAATAACATATTTCGCTTTTTCAGATAAGTAATGGAATCTGCTTCTCCAAACTATGCCAATGTTTTTAAATCAGGATCACAGGCAACAAAGTGTGAAATCTGCGCAGGCCAAAGCATCAATAAGTATGCAGTTAAATGGTGTCCGGAAAGTGATGAGGCTTTTTGCTTCGGTTGCTTAAAACATCACAGCATCGCCAAGGCAACCAAACAACATCCAGTCATCGATGTGAAAAAGTACGAAAAAATTCCTGATTTTGTTTTAAATATCAAACACGACTGTGAAATACACGGAGAAAGGTATCAAATTTATTGTAGCAGTCACGAGACCCTATGCTGCATTAAGTGTATTAATAATGTTCATAGTACATGCGTCAACCTTAAAACATTAGACGCAGTAGTTCAGAACCCATTGTCTTCTGTTTTACGTACATTAGAGAAATTAAACGCGAGACTTCAAAACTTGAAATCATTTTATTCTGAAATTTCCAAACAACAATCTGAATTTTTTGAAGAACTGAAAGTTAAACGTAAATGTATAGAAGAAGACATTGTAACCTATAGGGGTAAACTCAACCAGGTACTAGATACACTTGAAGGGCAAATATATCGCACTCTTGATGATATGGAAAAAGAAACCCACAAACGAGTGCGTGAATTAAACCGAAATACAGAAATTAACCAGAAACGAAATGGTTCTTTGGTGGAAGCAATACCCTTGATTAAAGAGCATGCTTCAAATTTGCATGTGATGCTTGGTACTAAAGCATTAGAAAATGTAGTCGAAAAAGAGGAACACATTGTTGAAGACTTGAGAAATGACGAAAAACTGATTCTATGTTATCCAGAGTTTTCAGTCGAAAATGAAATATTTAATTTCCTCAAAGGTATCAAAAGTCTGGGGGAAATTAAAATTCCGTCCAAACGGAATCAAGATAAATTGGGTCAAATAATTCCATCCCCGAAAAAAATAAACCTGGAACTAGTCGGAACTTTCACTATTGCAGTCGGAAGGAACAGTATAATCGCGAGCTGTGCAGTTCTTCCAAACAGGCAAATGTTGTTTTTAATCATTTCCTCATATGCATCTGCGTTTCACGCTGATCCAAAAGACGCAAAATTAGTTCTATTAAACGAAACCGGAAATGAAATCAGTTCTATTGATGTGTCCTCTTGGTCTTTCGACATGGCTTACATCAAGGAAAAAACAGTCGCAATATCATCTAGTAGTGAAACTAAGATTGTTTTTGTCAACTTAGAGACAAAATCAGAAGAAAAAACAATCAAAACACAACACGTCTGTTATGGAATCGCACATGAAGACGAAAAATTGTATTCGTGTGGTATACATGGCTTTGAGAGACGCCGATTAAGTACAAACATAGTTACAAAGTTAAAAATAGAATCGGGTAATCCGAATGGAATTTTACCCTATGAACGTTTCGCTCTGTATTCCGAAAATATCATAACAACAAACAACAGAGAAGACACCGTGACATGCTATAACGTGACAGGCTCTGTCAGATGGAGCTGGAACGATCCGGAGGTTTTAAACGGTTTAACTGGGATTACGGTAGATTCCGATGGTGATGTCCATGTAACCGGAAGGGACTCTCACAACATAGTAGTTATTATTGAAGATGGAAAAAGGTATGAGGAATTGACAAATGTACATATCCGTTATCCAGGAGCAATTTATCTTGACAATAAAACTAACCAACTTCTCGTATGTGGCGAACAAGGTGGGGCTACCTTGTTTTCTGTTAAGAGGAAGGGCTAGTATATTTCAAAATGTTTTATTGTGTATCTTAACCAATAAAATAAGATTTGAATTAGATGTTCACTTTTTATAGCCTTTTTATTGCTTTTTATAATATATACAGTTTTGGTATTATAACTTTCATACAAACGAAAACTGGATGTACACAATAAAATCAGAAGAAAACAATGTACACATGTTACGAATGGTCGAAAGAATGTAAATTAATTGTTAATAAAATCCTCCTCCATCCAAACAAAACACCCCCCCCCCCCCAAAAAAAAAAAAAACAAAAAAAAAAAACCAACAAACAAACAAACAAACAAAAATTTTAAAAATATCCTGACCCAGAGTGCCTATGTGCATAATGCGCTCTAAAGATGGTATTAACTTTTAAAATTTAGTAACGTTAGACTGCATAATAGATATGCAATGAATATATAACTCACAGGCATGACAGATAAGGATTGTTTTAGGCACAATGATAAGTTCGAGGGGGGACTATTGGAGTATTCCCGGCGTTCACGTCTGCGTGTGCGTGCGCGTCCACAACCAGTTCTGATTTACTAGTTTACTAAGGGTCATATATTTTGGTCTGCAGGTGCACGTTGAAGAGACTGACCATGTGACATAAGATGAAGGTCACATGACCCATGACCCATATTACACGGTTGACTTGTTTTTAAGTCATATTACTTTGTGTGGGGATGCATCTCGTGCAGTAACACAGCCTCCCACCAAAATTAGGTCACTCTGACCCACTTATCGAACTTCACTGACTTAGGTTAAGCTTTACGTCCGAGTTCAGCTCCCCACCAAACTAAGGTCACTCTGACCCACTTATCGCATTTCATTGACTTAAAATAACTTTTACGTCCGAGTTTAGCTCTAACATCAAGCGATCTACAATCTATTACATTGGTGTGAGGATACATTTCGGGCAGTAACACACCCTACCACCAAAATGAGGTCACTCTGACCTACGTATCGCGCTTCATTGACTTAAGTTAAGTTTTACGTCCGAATTTCAGTTCTCCGATTCCAAGGGACCTACAATCATATTACTTGGTGTGAGGATGCAACTCGGGGAGTAACACAGCCTCCCACCAAAATTATGTCACTCTGACCCACTTATCGCGCTTCATTGTCTTAGGTTACGATTTATATCCGAGTTCAGTTCTCTGATACCAAGGGACCTACAATCATATTATTTGGTGTGAGGATGCATCTCGGGGAGTAACACAGCCTCCCACCAAAATTAGGTCACTCTGACCCACTTATCGAACTTCACTGACTTAGGTTAAGCTTTACGTCCGAGTTCAGCTCCCTTATACCAAGCGATCTACAATCCTATTACCTTGGTGTGAGGATGCATCTCGCGAGTAACACGGGCTCCCATCAAAATATGTCGCTTCATCGACTTAGGTTAAGTTTAAGGTCTGAATTCAGTTATCCGATACCAAGGTACCTACAATCATATTACTTGGTGTGAGGATGCATCTAGGGGAGTAACATATCCTCCCTCCGAAATTCGGTTACTATGACCTTTTTGTTGCGCTTCATTGACTTTCATTAACTTTTACGTCCGAGTTAAGTTCTACGATACCACGCGATCTACAATCAAATTGGGGGAACGAGGTGTACTTTGTAATAATAGATTTCTCTTTTATATTGGTACAGATTGAAATGAAAGTTTGTACATTCTGAGATTACTGAAGGAAGGGGAGAAAGGATATATTGGCTATCTGTGGTGCGATTATATTTTCAAATCATGTTTTTCAAACTTTTTTTTCTTAGTGTGTTTTTACAGTTTTTAATACAATATTTTAGAGTTTCTATTTTGTTAATTTTCAATAAAATGGGTCCTGTTGCAGTTTCTGTTTTTCTTACCACATATTTACTGCTGTAAAAGAACAATTTCTGTCACATATTGAGTGAACAAGTGTATTTAATAATACAATCAAACCAGGTTTCTGTAAGACAGGTATCGATACACCGTTTCAACAGAAATTCTAAAAACAGCTCAATATAAGATTTATCACTTTATCCAAGTATTGTTAAAGAGGACTGACCAAAGTCAGTTTTCAGTGGATCAACAATCTTCGCTTGCAGGTTTACCAATTGGAAGAGGTGAGAGTTACGTCCTTTATGATCTACATTCAGATGACAAATCAGTCCATGGTGGGGTCCAACCGGTTTTATGGGTACCTAAACTCCCCCTTTCTATCCTGACAAACTGGTGTATAAAACATCTACTATAAAAGGCAATACAGTATGATTACCAACAAGGGCCCCTTTTTTACATCTGATTTGAAAGAGATTTTCACCTCCATTTAATTAAACAGAATATTTTATATCTATGTAATCATATTTTTTATAAATTGCCTTTTATACTATGTATTGCCAATTTATGCATAAGAGATTCCCAGTCCACTATGTGATTTAAAAAAAAAATTGTTTGCACATCTATAAAACATGCATAACGCATCGTTTTTATTTCAATCACAGGAATTTCAAACTCCATAAAATTTAAACATTTGATCTTTGGGGTTAAAATAGTATATTTTTTGACGTATGTTTTAATGTTCCTGATGATAAATCTTTGAAAAATCTGTCGTACAGGCAGAATTTTAAATGCATCAGATTATACTGAAATAATTGTTATATTGAAAAGACATTTCCACAAAAATTCGAGTACGGGCACCCCTACATACTTTTATATCTTCTTAATGTTCGTGAACCTACGTGCATCAACCTTAATTTGTTTAAAAAACAATAACGTTTTTTTTTGTTCTTTCGATGTTTAATTATATGTCATTTTCGAACAAATTCAGTAAAAACAAATAATTTTTTAAAGTAACTGATAACAATAAACATTGTAAAAAAAAGAATATGAGAGAAAATAATTGGTCTGCCATCATGAAGTTGCCTAAAAATTCCCTAAAATTAGTACCTTGTTGTAATCTTCAACAGTAGATAACAAGAAATCAAGCATGGGGACCCCAAATATTTTTATATCAACATAAAGCTCGTGAATGTGGCAATGTAATATTTGACCTTAAGAGCTTATATCCATATATGAAGCTAATTTCTTGAGATAGTATATTATATTCATTTAGATATTTTCCGAGCCTATTATACAAAACTTTTTCAACTAAATTTGGCTTTTCCTCTGTCGTTGGTTTGATTATTACAACGGCCTCTTTTGAATATTGGTATTAAATAGTTAACTCTACAAGGTTTGAGATTTAAGCTTGAATTTCAAATTTTAAAGTTGAATTAAACAGGTTGGTATTTTTTTAATTTGTGTATCAAGGACACAAGATTTGTTCCACATTTTATTTTAAATACCATCTGTTCATATTGTTATATTGTTTTTCTAGGTCTTAACAACCTTAACTATATAGCTTCAGTTTCATTGATATTAACATACTCTTTACTTTCATAACATTTAGTATTCATTCTGAATAGACATTAAATATGTAAAACCATTTTTACTAATCTTAATTGAATTTTGGTCTTAAATATTCAAACTAATGTGAAGAAAAAGGGACATAGACTGAAGTTACAAAGAAAGCACAAAATCACAAGTATATACAATGTAACCAGACAAACATTCAGAGGTCAAAACATCGTCTTAAATGGTGGAAAACCACACCATGTCGCAAGCTCTGAATAGTCCCAGAGTAATTGAGACCAGTTTTAGATAACAATTCTTTTATATTTCAATTTATCGTCACATTCAGTATTAACGTGTGTGTGTGAATGTCAATTTATTTTGGGGGGAGGGTGTTATAGATTCTCCGTGTTATATTTAACTGTCTGAATGAAAGTGCTATTGGGGGGGGGGGGGGGTAAAAATATTTCCAAGTCTACACATGTATGTACAGATTAAGATTAGTCGATCAACAAAAGTGATTTTGATAGCATCCTTCGATACGAATTTTGACAAATCGGCAGCTGGGACTCAAGACCAATACGTTACAGCTTTCCACAATACAGGACCAATATGAAAAAACCATCCTATGACACCTTTATTAACCAGTTTATATAAAATAAGAATGTTAATACCGTATATACAAATACTGCTAGGATTTCTCTATATGAGATTCCGTATTTTACATGATCACAGATAAAATAATAAATTGCTGTCATTTTCTAAAACAATGTTATTATTTTCTAGAAATTTCTGTGCACACATTTACAGTAGACATGCATATATGTATCATAATTTTTAAGGCAACCTATCAAATCTATGATTATGTTTGAATTTTTCATCATTTGTCATTTTTGGCAATGCATACTCTGGCAACTGATAATACAGATAAACAAAAGCTTTGTTTACACCTTGATATATTTCAGATGAACATAACATAAAGATTCTTTTATATCAAATATCAATTTTAGATTTCACAAATAACTCGCATAATAGCATTAAATTCTTTTAGAAACTCACAATCTAAAAAAATATGAAGTAAGTCTCCAATTCATACAAAGTTATGAATCCCTTAATCCCGTCTTTTAAAGTTTTCCTTTGGTGACTATTTTGTCGTGGAATAATTTGAAATTGTACTCTACACAATCAGGTGATTTCCAGTAACAATTTTAAATTCTAACATAGATGCAAAAGTTAGTTAACACTAAACTCTCTAACCAACATTGTTTGGCTTGAGGTTCAATCTAAAATTTTGTAAAAATCTTTCGTCTTACAACTAGTAAATTTTCGACCCCTATTTTGGAAAACAACAGAACAATCTGGTATACTATTTTCATTATTTTGAAAACACTATGTACGTACAATAGTTTCCTATGCTTCTGGGATATTTGCAGTTAAAGGTTCATATTGATTTTTGAATTTTTCTTCATTAGTATCAAGAAACCCTTCTATTATTTCAAAATGTAAAAATGCAGGTAAAACTTCATAATTTATATTGGTTGTAGATATCTCATATGAAAATCAATGCATGGTTTAAGTATCGGCAAAAGAATACCGAAGCGACAAATCAGTGGAAAAGCCTGTAAATTCGAAATCCAAAGAAAAGACAAAGTCGTGAGAATGGAACATAACAAACAAGGATACAAATATAACTAAAAGACTATTATAAACTAAACCAAAATGGAACAGAACGACACAGAAACTAAAGGACTAACAATGTGAACTGAACTCCCACTAAAAATTGGAAGTGACAGCAACTGCCCCGAAGGGATAAGCATGCCCTTCTCTGTTAACTGCACCCCTCACATTGCCAGTGAGTAAAATCCAGTGAAGTGTCAATGCCGGTGAGGTGTCAATTCCAGAAGGATATGAAGATATCTAGTCTCATACTTCGATCAATTTATGATGACGACCGTAAAATGTTTGGAGTGATGAAATAACAAAGACGGAAGATAATCCTGTTTTAGACTTCTATGTGACAGCAATCTCGCTCAGCCGAGAAAGTCGTCGTATATATCTCATGCAAGGCAGTAACGAATCAACTGTGAAATGTACACCACATAGGTTGGATACCATGGTATGTTACTGCTAAGAAAGGGAAAGTTCACAATCGTAAAATTAAAATCATTACATTTGCCATTAGGTTTTTATTTTAATCGCCCATTATTATCGATGTATAAGTATAATTTTAAATATGAAGCAGAAGTGGGTGTGTCTGTTTTCTCTTTCATTTCAAGTTCGATGTGGAAGACGCTGACTTCCATTACAAATATTCATCACATTCACAGAACTACATCCGAGGCTAGACAAATTAGCTATATGTTTTATGCTGCCATCAAAACCATGGAATATTGCGGTTCCAAGCTCTTTGTTCCAGTAATCTTCTCTTTGAAATCGGTCTGGTGTACTTAGTGCAGACGACACTATTGTGTATTTGACCATATCATCACTATCCGACTGCCATACACTCCAATCCGACCTACACAAACTGGAAAAGTGGGAGCAAGAATGGTTGATGTCATTCAATCCTGACAAATGTGAAATTATTAGGATAACTAGAAAATAGAAACCAATATTATTTTATTATACCTTGCACAATAAAATTTTAAAAATCAACAGACAAAGCGAAGTATCTAGGTATCACAATTACAAAAGACATGACATGGAACAATCATATAAACACCATCTCAAACAAGGCAAATTCATCCCTTCGATTTATAAAACGTAACATAAAAACCAAAAGTATTAAAACTAAAGAAACTGCATACAAAACATACGTTCAGCCAAAACTTGAGTATTGAAGTATCATATGGGACCCATGGCAAAAATCACTAATCCATAAATTAGAATTGACTCAAAGACGAGCAGCCAGGTATACACTTCATCAATACAGCTACCACAGCAGCGTTTCAACCATGCTCCAACAACTACACTGGCCAACACTGCAACAAAGAAAACAACTTACATCTGTGGTCATGCTCTACAAAATACAACATCATATAGTCAACATCACCGTACCATCAAATTACTTATTGCCAATACTTGAACATAAATTTTTACAACCATTCTCTCCCACAAACTACCATTCACAATCATTTCTTCCTAGATCCATAAAGTTGTGGAATTCCCTGCCGTACCATGTCGCCACCAGCCCAGACTTGGAATCCTTCAAGTCTGGTGCTAAATCACTCTTTTTCAAGTAATAATTGTTGTTTGTTTTTATCTTAAATAAAAACCAAAAAAACATTTCTCTTTAAATTTGTATATACGTTAAAGTTTTTCTTTTTCCCAGTCATGCGCCTTCCAGCTTCATCGGCATATTGATGTTCGGAAGTATTATGTAGATGTTGATGCAAATGAAAAAATGTCAATTACTACATGTAGGAGATGGATTCAACCAAACTGGATCGCTTTAGAGGGTTTTACTGTCATCAATCCTGAAATGTTTCAAAACATTTCATAATGTAGTTTCAGAGGAGAAGATTTTTGAAAATTTTCCAATCAAAATCAAAGATTTTTTGATTTTTTTCGGAATGCAGCACATTGATAGTAAAAACAGGAAATGGAAAACGAAAAATACTAAAAAGCAAAATAAGTAAACAGAAAACATCAGAAAAAAAATTAGTAAAATAAATATTAGCTATTTATAGGACTAAAGTACTACCAGAGGTACATGTAGATATAAATGTAATGTTTTTATAGTAATTAAGTATGGATTTTCACTAATTAAGGCGCCCATGCCATGGGGACTGTTTCAGGTAGCAAATTGTCATTAATTAATATGTTTTCTAATGTAAATATACAAGAATTGTAATATATATTATTCTTTTATATTTAATGGAAAATATATTTTCCCATTAGAAATCATATTTATTTATGAAAAAATCTATCACTTTAATAGTTTTGCATAAAAAGAAAGAAAGTAAAAGAAATATGCTAATATATATTTTTTTTGTATATTTCATAAAACAAGCACATGATATAAGACATAATATGTTCTTTTAAGCACTACAATTCAAATATTAGACAATATGTTCTGTTTAGTACTACATTTCAAATGCAGTCTACAATACCAAACAATGACATAATTTAACACATAAAATTAGCACTACATTTTTTTTGCGCCAACACATTGAGTATAATAAAAGAAACACCCTTTTAAAGTTACATTTGGAAAGACTCTTCTTATTGCATTCCTGCGGGACCCAATTTTTGAAAATGAAAATTGTAAAACCTTATTGCGCATCTACATGCCATATGTGACAATACGGTATAGAAATTAAATTCATGAAGTTAAAAATGAACGAAGAGTGTAGGTCACAGGAAAGTGTGAGGGTCGGACGGACAGACGGACGGGGGCGATAACAATAATAATAATAATTTTCAATAATAAACTGCAGACATATTTATTAATAACAATTTGCTACCTGAAACAGTCCCCATGGCATGGGCTCTTTAATTAGTGAAAATCCACACTTAATTATTATAAAAACATCACAATTATATATACCTATATTAAAATGTTGGGTATGTGAGAATAAACCAGATGTAGATGGGACATTTATTTGTATAACTATTTCTCTAAAGAAAAAACTTAAATGACATGCCTTAGTAAGTTAATAAATTATAATGGTTATACAACTTTTATTCCACACTCATGTCTTTAAAACCGTATTTCTACCTATATAAACACTTTCTCTTAGTTGGTGACTTGTATATTCAATTATCAAATAACACCTAACCTTCCGAGGTTCGCCCACCTGGTATTTGTTCATTACAGGTGTTTTAATTGATCGTATAAACATGTTATTCATTGATTTGTTATAGAAATTACCAGTATTTAGCAAAATTCAAAAATAATAGAATTACTAAGGGTTCATTGGTCTTCCAAATGTTTCGGTTTTAATGCTGCTGATGAGAGGTAACTCCTTGTCGTATACAGCATAGTATAAATTAACTATATCTAATATTAGTATCTTTGGATTGTTGTTTTGTTAAGCCTGCCACAGAGCTATTTCAGTTAATGGAAAAACATGAAATTAACTAATATTTTAATCAACACATATTCAGGGCAGACAACTGGAAACGGCCACTCCGCTACACGATCTAAGAAACACAACTCTCGATTCCTGTTTTGTTTTAGCGGGAAACCGAATTTGTCGTTGAAGTAGTAACTCCTAAAGGTAACTCACATTACGTACATTGTACAAATATTATGGTCAAGAAATCATGAAAAGAGAGACGGTCATCGGTACAATTCTGAAATAAGACCACCTAAGGACCATTGCTGCAAGTTTTGTTCCATTGGCCATGTTCTTTCAGACAAGAAGATTTTTTGGCTATTGTATTTTAGGAAATTAAAGACATAAATGGCTTAGGTGGGCAGGAATATTTCAGCTGCCTTGATTGTCACTTATGATATACCTGAAGTTTTTTGTTGGAAGAATTCAGTTTGTGAAGACACAATTGCCTGCATGTGTAAATTCCCCAAAAACATTAGCAACCATTTCATTTAGCTTCTAATTATCCTAAATTAAAAAAAAAAACGAAGATCCATAATACAAATTATGGATGTGTTATATATACTTGTATTGATTTCAGTTTTTAATTACACATGCATGCAACTGTAATTGCCATAATTATAAATTATTATATATATAAAACATTTAACAATGAATTTAGTGTTTAAATCAACATAAATGAAACAACTTACTTCATGGAATACCGTCTTTGTTTCTTCAAATTATGCACTTATTCATAGAACAACTTAGCTCATGGTAATTCCCACCAATTTCAAATTTAAACCAACAGGATGTGGAAACTAGGCATGCTCAGGTTTAATTAGTTTTTCTGCAATGTTCTTGCGAACATTGATTTCCCGCGTTGTTTCTGCGATATTGCAGCAAGTCTGCAGCAATGTTCGCAAGAAGGTTGCGGATACCTGCAAACATCTGCGAACATATTATTTTGCTTACTGCAAACAAAATTGCTTGCAACAGGTTTCCTGCAGACCAGCTGCAAGCTTGCTGCAAACATTCCATTTTGGTAAGGGGTATTCATTGTATTTCTAAATTTCTTTGTCTGTTCTTGTAAGTAAGTAAGTTAAGTCAAGAAATACCAAAGGGATATTCGAAGGAGAGAAAAATCGTTACAATGTAATGTATTTCTTGAAATTGAGGTTGTGTCATTCAGTAACAGCTCTCAGATTTTCCACATTAAAACAAATCATTCTACTCTAAGCCACTTTATATGACCTTAAGGCGAAGAACAGCAGTAAAAGTTTTGTTCCTCTGATAAAGGTTTTGTTACTTGCAGGAATGAATTAGTATCGAGAATTGATCCACTATACACCTTCTTTCGTATTATATCGATTCTTAAATCAATAAAAGAATAAATGTTGATAGGTATGCATATTCAGGAAAAATAATGTAATAAAATATTATATTTAACAATCAAAATTAAAACTTGCTGTTAATTGATATCCACATAATGGGACTTTCTCCTTGTTAAATAAGACCAGTGTAATTCTGTCCAAGTGAAATAAATATAGAACAAGATAAAATAGGACGCCAATACACAGAGAGGACTGCGTACGCGAATGTTACTGAGCAATCCACTAATTATTTTAAATGTTCTACTGTGTGTCCTATGTACTTCATAAACTGATTTCTTGATGCAAAAGCTGTGGTTTTCCTATGATGTTATACATTCCAAACAAAGATCACAAATGTCCTTAAAATCAACATGGTTTAAACATTTTGAAAGAAAACTTGTTCATTTTCGACAACGTCTCATTTGTACATTTTTTTTAAACTTTGAGGCCTCTACCCAAAATGTTATTATTAATTATGACAAAAGGAAACAAAAGGTACATTAAAGTCATTAAAGTCTTTATTGACAAACACCTTTACGGTTTATGTTTTCCAATACACAAAATATTTAGTTTGTACATTTTCTCGTGGAAAAATAATTTTGAATTCAACAATTGATTACTTTGTAACAAAATACAACACAAAACCACACTGCTCCCCACACACAAGTAGGTGGTCACTACTATTGTCAAGTGCTCCTGGATGAGATACACATTTTTCTGTCTTTTGTTCAAACTGACTTCCATCTGCCGAAATAATTACTATGTATTGAGATTCTCGTCCAGTTACATAAATGTTATCTTTGGTATCTACAGTGATATCACATAAACCTTCTAAAATTTCAGGTTTACAGAAATTCCATTTGACAAACCCGGTTGTGTCATGGCATATTACTTCATCTTCTCGATTATTTGTAATAATGAGGTTTCAGCGCTCATATTGCCGGAATTGTTGGGATTACCCGAATCAATTTTTAGCTTGGTTATCGCGTTCGTACTTAGTCCGCGTCTTTCAAATCCTTCTTTACTACAAGAGTACAATTTTTCTTCAGTTTTTGTCTCCATATTTACAAACACAATATTTGAATCACGACTAGATAATATCGTGACCGTTTTGTCTTTAATGTATGTCATATCAAACGACCAAGAAGAAATGTTTAATGAACTGATTCCACTTCCGTTTTCGTTTAACAAAACTACTTTTGGATCTTTTGGATCGGCATCGGACGGAGCCGTATATAAAGAAACACTTAAAAAGATGATTTATTTTGTAGAATTGCACAACTCATAATTGTACCACTTCTATTCGCTGCAATAGTGAAAGTTTTGATTTTTTTTCAAGTATATTTTCTCTCGTGTCAAAGTAACTTTTTGAGCTTGTTTATCTTTATGCTTTCGAAACATTACTTTTGTGTCTTTAGACATATTTCCAATTTCCCCTAAAGTTTTGGTTTCCTTTAATAAATCTATTATTTTACTCTCTGCTGAAAACTTGGGATAATATCGAGTTAATTTTTCATCATGTAAAATATCTTCAATATCTACATGATCTTCAATTTCTTAAGTACCAAGAAAAATGTGTATATCCGATGCATTTTTCTTAATGGCAGGTATTGCTTCTAGCAAAAAGCTGATTCTTTTCTGGTTAACTGCAATTTCATTGGTCATTTCCTTTGTTTGTTAATACTTTTTTCCATGTCATCAATGGATTGATGTATTTGTCCCTGGAGTGAGTCGAGTTTTTGATTTAGTTTCTGTGGGAATTTTACAATATCATCTTGTATGACTTTACCGGTTTTCTTGATATCATCAATATAATCATTTTGTTCGTTACAAATATCACAACAGAACGATTCAATATTTTGCAGACGTTTCTTTAGTTTCTCTAACGTGGTCCAAATTGATGAAATTGGATCACCAACAATTTGATCTATAGTTTTCAGGTTAATGCATGTTTTGTGAACATTATTTATGCATTTAATGCAACATAGACAATCGGGGCTAGTACAACAAATTTGCTAGTGTTGTCCGTGGTCAGCACATTCCTGTTTAACATTTAAAACAAAGTCAGGAATCGTTTCTTATTTTTCAACAGCAATCACTTTGTGTTGTTTGGTTGCCTAGGCAATACTATGATGTTTTAAGCAATCATTGCAAAATGCTTCATCACATTCTGCACCCCACCTTGCAGCAGACTTGGTAACGGATTGTCCTGCGCATACTCCACATCGAGTCTCTGAGGGTATCCCCAGCACAGTATTTCTGCACTAGGGTGAAATGGATACTTGAAATTTACTCCAATTCTTTGAGGGTATCGACAGCTAAGCTGTTAATATTTCGATACTAGTGTGAAATTGATACTTTAAATGTACTGTTTTATGTATCAAAATGTTATAATTTGTGAAAATTGAGAAGTTTCTCCCTCATGCATTGCTCTGTGCTCCGCTTAAGGGTTTGGGCTCAAACTTTTTAGTAAGCTTCTTTTGGCATCTTAATTTCCACATTTTAGGTCTTGGGCACAACTAACGGGTCGTAAATCTGCATTTTGTACATGTCCATCAAAATGGCAATCAAAGAATATTTACGTACAATATGACACAGATTTAATAAATAAAAATGATAATGACATTTAAGTCACAATTTAAATCACAAGAAAATGGTTACGAATATTAATTGTAGACTTCACAAGCAAGTTGATTATTTTACCTGTAAAGCATTATTCTAAGCTATTATTACCTTTCATGATTCAATCAAAACTATTTTGTTTTCAAAATGTCGTTACAAAATCTTGTGGCTTAGATACACTATTCACAAATAAACTACGTTTATTTTGACATACAGATAGTTGATCCTATCTTGTCTTTTTATATTGAATGTTTACCTGTTTTCTAGACAATATTAAACGTCCTTAATATACAATGTACTTTTTCAGTAAACTGTTATGTTGGACTTATCTACGGAAGCGTATAAACGACTTATTAAAACATATTTTCAATCGACAAATACTTTGTTTACTTTTGAAGTCGAAATTGTGACTTTAAAGGCAAGAAATGTTAACCTTTTAAAAATAGAAATTAGTTTAGAAAGTCAAAATTGGGTTTTTTTAGAGTCGAAATTTCGAAATTCAAAATTCGAAATCTCAAAATGTTCATATTTGAAATTTCAAACTTTTTGAGTTTGAAAAATATTTGTCCATCCTATATAATTTTTAATATGTCCCTAAGAGGCTTCCTCACTTGTGTTTCTAATTCGCAATTGATAAACCATACAAGTTCAAAGAAATCTAGGTTTAGTCCGACCAACAAATATATAAGGGAAAAGTAATGCCGCATGTTTTGTTCAAGAAGGTATTAATTTTGTGTATTGCCAATTTTACATCGTCATCCCCTTCGGGCACACTTAATTCTTTGCTCAAAAAGCATTAAAAAATCATATAAATATGCGGTTTATTTTTTGACAGATTCTCAACTTATTCAGACTTACTTCAGTGGTACATTCCCATGCCAAATTTCTTTACTGACCTCAAACCGGTATATAAAATATAGAACGGAAACATTTCTTATGAACGGACGGACAACTTCATTACTAAATGGCTACCACTTATAGTCGGTGGCAGCTAAAGAAATTGCTAGAATAGCAGCAAGTACAAAAAATCAGCAAAACATAGCCGTATCCTTCTGAGAACATAATTATCCACAAGAAAGTTACACTTTGTTTTCACGGATATTTAAAGATTAACTGGATGTAGCAACTTTCTATTTCAATTTTTATAACTCTTATTCTATTCCCTAACAAATGAGTAAAAGCTTTGAAATTAGTTCGATTTTGATTTACAAAAAATAAATTAAACGGTAACTACAACACACATACTTACTGTAATTACAGTCCCCTAGCAATCCAGAATGTACATGTGTCAAATTTAAAATGATTTGGTCATCAATAGAGAATAGATAATAAAATTTGCACAAACATCTTTTTATGTATTTTAACTAAGTTTCTATAGATTGTTTTGATGGTAGGTTCTTCAATGGTCTATATTTTTTAAACCCAGTAGGTGTTACGGATAGATTATTTTTTACAATGAAATTAAAAATTACTATCCGTCAGTTATATTATAGGACAGACATAGGAATAAAATTGAACAGCAGAAAAAAACATGAAGTAAAAAACAAATACAAGGAGTAAAATCAAGTGTTTCGAAAAAGTAAGGGCTTCCTGCCCGTATGCAATATCTGTCATTTTCTCAACGAAGTAAATTGCGAATTAGTTGGAAATAAATTGTACAAGGTACATGGGGTCTAACAAAATTATTTTATGAGTGTATTGTTATCATTAATTATTATACCTCCTGTAAAAATGTCTTTTGATAATTAGAATACTTTAATTTATCATAGAATTGATCCATCTTCTGATACATGTAGTCATTACTGTCTTCCTAAATAGTAGTAGCCTGATATGTCAATCAACGTTCTATCCACGCTAGTAGGGGAAGCCAATGTATGGGTGAGCGGAGATAATCATTATTCGTATCTGAATCTTCAAAGCGTTTCATGATAGATAATCTGCGCATTACTTTCAAACAATTATTGACAGTCAGTATAATAATAACAATAGTTGTGTTTAGTATTGACTCCTTCGGGTCACCTTTCCCAAAGAGCCATGTGAGTTTTTTCATCACTTGATAGGCGTATTTTATCGCTCAAAAAGACAGCAGATTATGAAAACAATAAAAGAACATGAACTGATAGTCATGCATGGACATGAAATATAATATCACACAGTGTTGTATTTTACTATCAGAAACTTGCAACTAATGTATATCTGTATGATGGGAGTTTCTCCACAGTAAAAAGTACATGTACCAATGGAATTTTACTGAAGATAAGCGAACATATAGAATACGATGAACCAGATTTAAGATACAGAAAGAAGCAAAGACAAAACAATGCGCGGGAAAGGTTACTTAGCAAATTTTTCCACAAATTTCAAATATTACAACAACAGAAACTTGATAATTAATAAGGTGTAAACGCATGTCAAAATAAAAGCATTGTGTGTCGAATGCATCTATATAATTCGCATTACATATATTGAATTAAACATAATTCCACGATGGGACACCCGTTTATGATTTCATGTACAATGTGCTCTTCCCACAAACTTATAGATATATATCCATTGTTGCTCAAATAATCCATGGGATAAAAACATCATGCATATGAACAGCTGTGAAACAAAAACATGTAAAGCAAATAATGAAAACATTCATCTTTAGATAGATTGGTTTGTTTTTACAGATATTACTTGGAAAGTTTCCCATAAAAAATAATTAGTTTTTACTGTTCATTATGGGAAAAAAATGATTGCTTTTTAATTTTGACTACAATTACAGCTGGTTTACGTTGTAACAGAATACAACACTGCACCACTCTGCTCCCCACACACAAGCAACTGGTTAGTGTTATTGTCGAAATCAAGTGCTCCTGGATGAGAGACATATTTTTCTGTGACTTGTTCAACCTTATTTCCATCTCCGGAAATAATAACTATGTTTTGGGTTTCTTTTCCAGTTACATATATGTTACCTTTGGTATCTACAGTGATACCGCATAAACCTTTTAAAATTTCAGGTTTGCGGAAATTCCATCTGACAGGTCCTGTTATGTCGTAGCATATTACTTCATCTTCTTTATTATTTGTAACAATGATGTTGCCGGCATGTAAGGCGAAATGCCCGTATTGACGGAAGCAGTTTGGATTACCCGAATCAATTTTTAACATGGTTGCCGCGCTCGTACTAAGTCTGCGTCTTTCAAAACCGCCAGTACTACATGAATACAATAAATCGTCTGTGTAAGCTATACCATAACATGCATTTATCGTTTTTATTGATTTTTCTTCTGTTTTTGACTCTATGTTTATAAAAACGATTTTTGTGTCACGACTAGATGATATCGCGACCGTGTTGCCTTTAATATAAGCCATATCAAACGACCAAGACGAAATGTTTATAGATCTGACTTCACTTCCGTTTTCGTTTAACACAACTAATTTTGCATCCTTGGGGTCGGCATCGGACGGAGACGTATATGACGAAACTATTAAAAAGATCATTTGTCTGTTTTTTTGAACCACGCAACTCATGATTGAACCGTTCCCTTTCACAGCAAAAGTTTTTATCTTCTTTAGAGGTGAAGTAGCTATTTGTGCTTGTTTATCTTTTAGCTTCTGAAAGTTTACCTTTGTATTTTTAGATTTATTTACAATTTCTCCTAAACTTGTAACATCTTTCAGCAAATTTATTATTTTACTTTCGGCTGAAAAGTTAGGATAATAAAGAGTCAGTTTTTCATCATTTCTAAAATGGTCCACGTTTTGCTCCTCCGTATCTACACGACACTCTATTTCTTTAGTACCGAGGAAAATCTGTATATCTGATGCATGTTCTCTTATGACAGGTATTGCTTCTAACAGAAACCTGGTTCTTTCCTGGTTAACGGCAATCTCATTGTTCAATTCGTTTGTTCGTTGATTGATTGTTTTCTCAATCGCGTCTAGAGACATGTGCGTTTGTTCCTGGAGTGAGTCTAGGATTTGATTTATTTTCTCTCGAAATTTTGCAATATCGTCTTCTATGACTTTTCGGGTTTCCTTAATATCCTCAATATATTCATTTTGTTCGTTAAAAATTTCACAATAAAACGATTCAATATTTTGAAGACGTTTCTTTAGTTCTTCAAATGTTGCCCAAATAGATGAAGTTGGGTCACGAATCACTTTGTCCAGCGTTCTCATGTTAATGCATGTTTTGTGAACATCATTTATGCAGTTGATGCAACAGAGAGAATCGTGGCTAGCGCAATACATTTGGCAACGTTCTCCATGGACAGAACATTCCTGTTTGACATTTAAAACAAAGTCAGGAATCTTTTCGTATTTTTCTACACCAACCACCTTATGTTGCTTGGTTGCCTTAGCAATGCTATGATGTTTTAAGCAATCAACACAAAATGCTTCATCACATTCAGCACACCATTTTGCCGCAGAAGTAATTACGGACTGTCCTGCGCACACTCCGCACTGAGTTTTTAGTGGTTCCATGACATAACTACAACACATTAAAAACTTTGCTTTTATTTATTGAAAGAATAAAAGATTTGACACATTTGAACAACTTAAAAAAAACTAGGGGTTCTTGAGAAGTATCATTAGATCTAAAAACCCAAAAGATAGCAATATACCTCAAAAGAATACAATGTTTGGTCTCAACCCCTCAGAAAACTTTGAAGGGTGAGCTCTAAGGAGCATTTAATCAGTTGCTTAAGTAGTTTAAAAGGAGATTTTTAAATATTATTTTTCTCAGCTTTCTGTTCTACGTAACGGGCATGATTTTGAAAGGAGACCACATAAGCACCATTCAAACAGGATTTTGATCTTAATAGTCCAAATGTTCAGAGGAGAAAACATTTAAATATTATTTGCTATTTGTGTAATGGTGGTCGTATTGATCAGAGGTCCGAATCTCCGATCCATTTTAAAAGGATGTCACATATATGTACATGTAAATACAATTTCGTCAATGAGGCTCACCATTTGGTTTCAATTGCCCGAGTATTTTGTATTATTTTGTAATAACGGCTGCCACATTTGTTTTAAAGGGGACCAACCAGGGACCATTCAATAAAACGTTGCCCCGGCCTCAATTGCTCTGAAAAGATTCAGTTTATATAAAGTATGTTTTACATGTATCTATTTTGCTATTTTTAGTAAAAGCAGTTGGATTGGTCTTAGGTCAGGATCCCTGGACAACATATTGACAAGGGACCACCTAAGGACTATTCCACCAAATGTTGCTCCCAATTGGCCGTCTTGTTCACAGAAGTTTACAGACGCCTTTTAGGGACATATTAAAAACTATCTGTAATGGAAAATAGGTCACATGGACAATTGCCCAAGGTGAATTTAAAATATAACCGTTGAAGATAACATTAAATTTCAATTAAATATTAGGTACAAGTATTTATTTTGATGAGATATTCTTTATCTTCTCACGATGGTGACTTATTGCCACATACCTCATGTATCTTCATGTGTGTACATCCTGTAATCTCATGCTATCAGTTAATTAATACGTTTTACCAACAAGAGTGGACACATTAAATGTCTTGCCTGAGTAATCACGTGGACACAGAATAAAGATTGTCTGATAACGAAGAGAGAAAATTTTAAAAATAGATATGTTCATGTCACATTTGTATGGACAATCTGATGAAAGCAAGGTCAAAGTCAGGTGACATATTTCCGACAACTTGCCAAAGAGTATTTAAATACGAAATATTGTGAATCAAGCTATTAGCGTTGCTATGAATTGAATTAATCACGAAAATGTGACGAAGGTTACTCAAGCATGAAGTTGAGGTCAAGGTTTCGTGACAGACTAGAATGCACCTACCAAACTACTGTGAAACACTTATTATTCGTTGTACACCAATTTTCGTGGATTTCGTTGGCAACCCAATCCATGAATTTAAAAACCCAACGAAATATTTATGTCGATCTGACATTTTTCTTACGAAGAAATATCGAAATGTACTGGGTCATTACCAAGAATGCTATATCCTCGTTTGACCTTTAATTACTATGTAAATTCAAACGAACCAGGAATGTTTGTAGGGGAGAAAGATCCTAGTTTGCCAAATATGATGGAATATGGGTTTCGATAATAATAAAATATAGAAATACTCCAATGTATGCGTTTATGTTTATTTTTTAACAGTTCGTCACTTCCGGTAAGCAGTAAAGTAAAGCGTTCATTTAAGGTCATTATAAGGTTTTGATTTCTCAATTAATATTTTTTAATTATTTATTTGTTTGGCTTTGTTTCTGGCTTGGATAGCAAACATCGATATCAAAATATTATGTTTTTATTATGCTTCTGATTATCATTTGTAAATATTAATCAGAGCTTAGACAAACGATATCGATCACCTTGTTGGTTACACTTCAAATTAAATCTGTTGCAAAATAGAAACATGTTCTATGTTGTTCGCTTTTCACCAATGATAAATGTTGTCATTATATTTTATTTTTCTTATTTATCATTACTATAAAAAAAATTGAAATTTGAAATCTACGAAATTAAGAACCCACGAATAAGTCTTTTTTCCCCAATCCACGAAAATTGATGTCAACGAAAATAACTGAATTCACAGTATTTATTGACTAAGTATAAATATTACAGTCGGTGAGAAATGGACTTAATAACGAAAATGTGACGCATATTACACAAGTGTTTACGGAGTCAATGAACCATAAAAACTACATGTAGGTCAAGGTCAAAAGACAAGTATTGGGCTGCAATTTTATATGATATGGTATCTGTGGACCAAAGATGTTAAGTGTAGGTATTATGTTTGCAAAGTTATTGAGATTTAAAAAAAAAAACTTTACGCCGCCTCCGCCGCCGGGAAATACGACCTATTTCTGGCATGTCACATGGATTTAAAGAATAAAAAAAGTTATTTGGTATGCAATTTTAACCATAAAATACTGAACGTCACAAATAAGGCGATTATGTTACCTGTAAATTCGGGTTCTATGCTTTCATCATCCAGAAAAAAAACTTTTAGTTTTAAAGTTCCAGAGATTCTTTTGAAAGTTATTTTTTTGTTATAAAATGCACAAACAGCCAGATCATGTTATCATATCTTTTTATCGATTTTTACCTGTAAAGAGATCATTTTCAACTTCCTTTTATAGGATATAATACTTTTGTATAAACCGAAATACATGTATATGTCTAAATCTTTAAACTAATAAATTTATATACACGATACAAATGTAGTATTTTTTTTATTCTACCCTGAAAATACATTGGATGTTCCCTTTGAGCAAACACAAACGAGGACGTTCTGGAGGACTGATTTTCGATAAACATATATTATTATATCGTATTATAATTGGCACAATTTCACTACAATACAATAAGTACTAACCATTTGATTTTACTCCAAATCCCGGCATTTCACCACGCTCAATGTGGTAACTTGATTCAAAGCGATACTCGCATTACCCCTTGGAAACATTTCGAAATAGAATAGGCTAAAATCCCGCTACAGAGGCGGCTTTCGCAGCAGTCATAAGCCATAAGTTGATATGACTTAAATAAGTTTTACCTAAGTTTAAGCTAATTAAACCATTTAACCTATAACTCTAATGCCTTTTACCTGGATGCGTATGTCAGTATCAAAACTTTTAAATTAGTTCATTTTTTTACTAAATGAAAACAAACTTTACATGGTAAATAAATTATTATATAACACACGAACTTACAGTAAGAATCCTTTGTAATCCAGGTATGTACAAGTAACAAATTTAAAATGATTTGGCTTTTTATGAATTCAGTGTTATCAATAAACAAACATCTTCTTAAGTGTTTTTATTAAACCTGTTTGCATGATAAATCGTTTTGGTGTGCTACCTTTTCGCGTTACGGGTCGTTGCTTTTCACGTTGGCGTTGTAGAGAAATTGAATATCCACCACTCATAATTTTTCTCTTTATACATATGAAAAATAGATATTTACAAATGTATGAAGGATTATTATTGTTTATGCCAATGAAGGTACTAGGTGCTAGGTGCTTTTATTATACCCCCGCTTTTGAAATAGTATTCGTTGTGTCCGTCCGTCCGTTCGTCCGACCTTTGTATCCGCAACTCCTCCTAAACTAATGAATTGAATTTGATGAAACTTTCAGAGAATCTTCATCCCACGATTGCATTGTGCACCTCCTATTTTATAATTTGATTTGACCAATTTTTGGGGTTTCCCATAGAAAAACATTTGACTTTCAATGTGATAGGGGGTACCATGATGCCATCCGCAACTCCTCCTAAACCACTGAATGGAATTTGATGAAACTTTCAGAGGATCTTTATTACATGATGCCATAGTGCACCTCCTATTTTAGATTTTGATCTGATGAATATTTGGGGTTACCCATACCAAAACATAGACTTTGACTTTCAATGTGATAGGGGAACCATGATGCCATCCACAGTCCTCCTAAACCACTGAATGGAATTTGATGAAACTTTCAGAGGATCTTTATTACATGATGCTGTAGTGCACTCCTGTTTTAGATTTTGATACGAGATTAACATTGGAAATAAAATGTTCAACGATTCCTTTCATTTTCCATCCAGATAAAGTTAAGTGTGTCTCGGTCTTACAAGTAACAACAGCATCTAACTGAGGAAACGGGAAAAAAATGTGGTCCACATCGTATTTTTGGCAGCTTTTTGATAAGTCACTTGTTACATATCTTTATCCTTTGGTTAAAATTGCTAAAACAATGAATGATACTGTTTAAAGACATGAAATATTATGGTAGATTTTATTTATTTTTATTATTATATTTATTTAGATATTGGCTCAATGTTTTCGGACAAAAAGATCTTGAATCAGATTTTCCACAAATCGCTTATGTTAAAATAAATTCCGGTGTCAACGCCAATTCACATACATGTAAGATGGTACAGCGGGCAAACAAAAGTCCGAAAGAGAGCCGCCTAAACACAATTTCTGGAACATTTTGGTTCCATTTATATATAAAATTAGCTTAATTTTTAAAAGAAGACATTTAAACACATTTATCATAATATCCTCTGTAAAAATGTCTGACTGTTGTTATTGGTTGGCAGACAGGATCTTCAGATAATTCTGAAACTGGATGGTCAGATATTATATCAATATAATAAATTATATAAGCAAGATTTTGATTCAAATACATTTACATAAAAAAATGTAAATATTTAGGGTAAGATTCAATGAGATAATTCACATGTATCCCATAAGAATGAAAATTAAAAAAATGTTAATTTCAAACACAATCCAAAAAATTACCGACCTATTACTATTGTTAGTTGTTTAGGAAAACTATTTACTGCTGTTTTATGTGAAAGGTTATCAAAATTTTCTGATGAAATGCTTTTGTTAAATGAAAATCAGTTTGGTTTCAGGAAAGGTTATTCCACAGTAGATTGTATATTCACCCTTTATTCTTTTTTTTTGAACTTTTAAAGATGAACAGGAAAAAATTATTTTGTGCGTTTATTGATTTCGAAAAGGCTTTCGACACGGTTCTACCTAATGCATTGTGGCATAAGATGGTTTTATCAAATATAAATGGAAATATGTATCAAATTATATGTAATATGTATAACAATATCAAGTCATGTCTGTCATATAATGGCAAAACCTCTGAATACTTCCCATGTGAGAATGGTGTACGACAAGGTGAAAATCTATCCCCTTTTCTTTTTTCTTTATTTTTAAACGATTTAGAAACGTTTTTGGCTGATGAAAATATTGTAGGTTTGAAATCAGTTTCCGACATGGTAGAAGAAAAGCTAAATATTTTTGTAAAACTCTTTTCTTTATTATATGCTGATGATACTGTTCTTATGGCCGAAACTTCACTAGATCTTCAAAATCAACTTGACAAAGTTTCTGAATATTGTACAAAATGGAAAATGAATGTAAATATTGATAAAACAAAAATCATGATTTTTCACAAGGTAGATTACCAACTAATCTTTCATTTAAATATAATGGTTCTGAAATAGAGATTGTGAAAGACTTCAATTATCTTGGGGTTGTATTATCCAGAAGTGGATCTTTTAAAACTTGTAAAAAGCATCTTTCAGAAAAAGCATTAATAGCAATGTATAATGAAAGAAAACATAATTTGTCTGTAAGTTGTCAACTTGATTTATTTGATAAATTAGTAAAACCAATACTCTTATATGGTTGTGAAATTTGGGGTTTCCAGAACACTGATATATTAGAAAAAGTTCACCTTAAATTTTGCAAATTACTGCTTCACTTGAAGTCCTCAACGCCTAGTTATATTATCTACGGAGAACTTGGGCGGTTCCCTATTTCTTTAGATATAAAAGTACGAATGATTTCGTTCTGGGCTAGACTATTATGTGGGAAACAATCAAAATTATCTTTATTATCATATAGAATACTCTTTGAGTTATCAAATGAATCAAATTGGACATCAAATTGTTTGAAGTGTATCGAAAATATTTTAAATGAATGTGGTGTAACATATGTATGGAGAAACCAACACTTTCTGGGTGAACAGTGGTTGAAATGTAAAATTAAAACATGTCTTCAAGACCAGTTTAAACAAAAATGGAACACTGAAATACAAAATAGTTCGAAAACATTAATATATCGTACTTTTAAAGAAAATTTTGAATTTGAGAAATACTTTGACATACTTGAAAGTAAAGACTTATACACATTTTGTAGATTTAGACTGAACAATCATAAATTACCAATTGAAACTGGTCGGTGGAATAATATACCTATAGAAAACAGAACTTGTTATTTATGCAATGTAAATGATTTGGGAGACGATTTTCATTTTCTACTTAAATGTAAATTCATGTCTGAAAATAGAAAGACATTTATTGACAAAAAATACTACACAACTCCAAATATCATGAAACTGAGCGCGCTGTTAAACCAAAAAAAGAAATCAAAATTAAAGAAACTATGTAAATTTATCCGCTGTATTAACTCTAGTGTTTGATCTCCTGGCTCAATACTCATATATAACTCTTTTTTATGTTTCACTCTGTATATAATTTTATTGTAATTATTTTTTTTTCTGTCTGTGTGTGTTATCGTCTTATTGTAATATTACTGTCTGTATACCATTGTACCTACAACGGTTTACCAGAATAAAGATATATAGATTGTAAATCTAGGGATCATCGTGTATGTTTTGAACTATCAAATTGTTATTAAATGAATAATTACTCAAGTAGAAAAGGTAACTAAAACAAAGCAAACTGTATAGAGTTACAAACTTTAGATAACCATATTGTGTATTTGAAAGAAAATTAAACATGATCTCACTTTTAGTTATAAATTGAATAGATCAATAGAAATGCATAACATAGTCCAAAAACTGCATATTGGAGATTTTATGTGTTAGGTGTTAAATATTTAAAAATTATGACATAATTGTCGTTGGATTATTTTTGATACGCTGTTGGAAAATTAAGGTAAACACTAAATTTATTTTTCAGTTTTTAATACGTCGACCAATTTGTCTTGTGAAATTGAGACTTGAACACTTCAAGTAGCCTTCTTGATTGGTAATAAATATTTGAATATTTCGGATTCAACTAAATGCAAACGTACTTCAGTTCACTTTTAAAGATAGTCGATACAAACATGTTCACGTACATGCTAGGTATATATTGGAGACAGATATAACGTATCAAAAAATACCGAAATAAATTTGATGCAGTGTATGGCCATTTCGTTGACTGACAACTCATCAGCAGTGCTCGAGATCAAAATATTGGAAAACCGGTTAAAGATAAAATGCTGAATTAATAAGCATAACCATAAAAAATCCCCCCAAAAAATAAAACAAACAGGTATCCAAACTCAGCTAGGGTTACCTCTGCAACATTCATGTTGATGACGAAATTCGACAAATTTTTTATAAGAACCCATAAAGCTAATATTTTCTGAAAATTACATATTTCGCTTTTTCAGATAAGTGATGGAATCTGCTTCTCCAAACTATGCCAATGTTTTTAAATCAGGATCACAGGCAACAAAGTGTGAAATCTGCGCAGGCCAAAGCATCAATAAGTATGCAGTTAAATGGTGTCCGGAATGTGATGAGGCTTTTTGCTTCGGTTGCTTAAAACATCACAGCATCGCCAAGGCAACCAGACAACATCCAGTCATCGATGTGAAAAAGTACGAAAAGATTCCTGACTTTGTTTTAAATATCAAACATGACTGTGAAATACACGGAGAGAGGTATCAAATTTATTGTAGCAGTCACGAGACCCTATGTTGCATTAAGTGTATTAATAATGTTCATAGTGCATGCGTCAACCTTAAGACATTAGACGCAGTAGTTCAGAACCCATTGTCTTCTGTTTTACGTACATTAGAGAAATTAAACGCCAGACTTCAAAACTTGAAATCATTTTATTCTGAAATTTCCAAACAACAATCTGAATATTTTGAGGAATTGAAAGTTAAACGTAAATGTATAGACGAAGAAATTGTTACCTATCGGGGTAAACTCAACAAGGTACTAGACACACTTGAAGGGCAAATATATCGCACTCTTGATGAGATGGAAAAAGAAACCCACAAACGAGTGCATGAATTAAACCGAAATACAGAAATTAACCAGAAACGAAATAGTTCTTTGCTGGAAGCAATACCCGTGATTAAAGAGCATGCTTCAAATTTGCATGTGATGCTTGGTACTAAAGCAATAGAAAATGAAGTCGAAAAAGAGGAACAAATTGTTGAAGACTTGAGAAATGACGAGAAACTGATTCTATGTTATCCAGAGTTTTCAATCGAAAATGAAATATTAAATTTCCTCAAAGGTGTTAAAAGTCTGGGGGAAATTAAAATTCTGTCTAAAGGGAATCAAGATAAATTGTGTCAAAGAATTCCATCCCCGAAAAAAATGAACCTGGAACTAGTCGGAACTTTCACTATTGCAGTCGGAAGTAACAGTATAATCGCGAGCTGTGCAGTTCTACCAAACAGGCAAATGTTGTTTTTAATCATTTCCTCGTATGCATCTGCGTTTGACGCTGATCCAAAAGACGCAAAATTAGTTCTGTTAAACGAAACCGGAAATGAAATCAGTTCCATTGATGTGTCTTCTTGGTCTTTCGACATGGCTTACATCAAGGAAAAAACAGTCGCAATATCATCTAGTAGTGAAACCAAGATTGTTTTTGTCAACTTAGAGACAAAATCAGAAGAAAAAACAATCAAAACACAACACGTCTGCTATGGAATCGCACATGAAGACGATAAATTGTATTCGTGTGGTATACACGGCTTTGAGAGACGCCAATTAAGTACAAACATAGTTACAAAGTTAAAAATAGAATCGGGTAATCCGAATGGATTTTTACCCTATGAACGTTTCGCGCTGTATTCCGAAAATATCATAACAACAAACAATAGAGAAGACACCGTGACATGCTATGACATGACAGGCTCTGTCAAATGGAGCTGGAGCGATCCGGAGGTTTTAAACGGTTTAACTGAGATTACGGTAGATTCCGATGGCAATGTCTATGTAACCGGAAGGGACTCTCACAACATAGTAGTTATTATTGAAAATGGAAAAAGGTATGAGGAATTGACAAATGAACATATCCGTTATCCAGGAGCAATTTATCTTGACAATAAAACTAACCAACTTCTCGTATGTGGCGAACAAGGTGGGGCTACTTTGTTTTCTGTTAAGAAGAAGGACTAGTATACAATGTCAAATGAATGTATTTAAAATGTTTTATTGTGTATTGTGTATCTTAACCTATAAAATAAGATTTGAATTAGATATTCACTTTTTATAGCCTTTTTATTGCTTTTTATAATAAATACAGTTTTGGTAATAACTTTCATACAAACGAAAACTGGATATATCATAAAACACAACAAAGGCAATCCATACATGGTACGAATCTTCGAAAGAATGTAAATTAATTGTTAATTAAATCCCACTCCCTCCAAAGAACCCCCCCCCAAAAAAAAACAAAGAAACAAACAAATAATTTAGATAATATCCTGACCCAGAGTGCCTATGTGCATAATGTGTTCCAACGATTGTCTTGACTTTTAAAATTTAGTAACGTTTGACTGAAGAAATATACAATGAATATAAAACTCACAGGCATGACAGATAAGGATTGTACTGATTTACTAGTTTACTTAGGATCATATATTTTTGTGTACAGGTGCACCTTGAAGAGACTCACCGTGTGACATAAGATGAAAGTCACATGACCCATATTACGTGGTTGACTGGCTTCTAAGTCATATTACTTAATATGCACCTCGGAGAGTAACACACAGCCTCCCAACAAAATTAGGTCGCCCCCTAGGATTTACATATGTACTTCATTCAACTTGTTTTGTCACAAAGAGTGAGGAAATATACAACAATTTGGATTGGAATCTCAAACATTTCTAACCGTGATTCCTATACACCCACACCTTTGTTTGTGAGGAGATAAACAAACTACCTTGAAGTTAACACGCGACATACCACCTCATGGTGATACACCAACATACCACAAGGGGCAAGGAAATACTATAATTTTGGTAAAAATTTTCCTTAAGGTCAAATGTCAAGGTCAAATGGAGGTCATGATGGTACGCGACATACCACTTCATGGTGATACGACATACCAAAGGGGATAAGCCTAGGTAAAAAAACAAAAAAAGTTACAACCCAGACAAGGAAATACTATCATTTTAGTCATAATTTGACCTTGAGATCAAAGGTCAAGGTCAAATGAAGGTAATAATGGTACGTGACATATACTCTCATAGTAATACACCTATATACCAAAGGGTATAGGCCAGGTCAGAAGACAAAAAGGTTACAACCTGGACAAGAAAACACTATAATTTGACCTATATCAAAGTCAAAGGTCTACATCAAATGAAGGTCATATTGCTACGCGACGCACCCCTCACGGTAATACACCTACATACCAAAGTGTATAAGACTAGGTCAAAAGACAAAAACTTTATGGCCCGGACAAGCTTCGCTGAGAACAAGAAGGAAATACTACAAAAGCAATATGTCTCCCTTCTAAGAAGGGGAGACATAAAAAGAAAGTTATGATAAATAATCAATGAATCTATAACAAATTAGAAAAAAATAAATGTTTATATTAATGAATATGAGTGTGAAATCATTAATAAATAATGATTATTATAATTATAATTGCATATTATAATAAATTTTTCAAGAATGGTTAATTAAATGTGAATTATTAAAGTTCGACATGGTTCTTATACATTTTAATTTAGCCTCGTAGTTTAAAATGAAAATTTGAGTTAATAACTTTCATAATCAACTGGTAATCTTTGTAGAATCTATATTTCGTCAGTCGTGATGTCAAAATTCAAAGGTTCACTCTTTATTATCATAACATTGTAATTGAATTTTGGTCTGAAATAATCAAACTATCGGACATGGACTGAAGTAAACAAAGAAAGCACAAAATCACAAGTATATAACCAAACAAACAACATGGTGTTCAATGTTGGAAAACCACACCATGCCACAGGCCCTGAATAGCCCCAGAACTTCTTCCCAAGTCAGGGTTTTGTATCCACGTTCGTTCCTACAAACCCCTGACATCAGACATATTTTGCGGTTCGAACATATCGCCGCCTGGTGTGTGACCTATAGACAGTAGTATAGAGTGATCAGTTTTTGCTCTCCTAAATACATAGGGCCCTGGGGCCCAAGATGGCGGCCGGATTAAGTTATTGGGTGACCCCCAGTTTTTATTTCATATTTCAATGAATCTTAATAGTAGCTATATTTATGCAAAATATTTTGCAAATCTAAATATGGTCGATTTGGTATCGCGCACCTAAACAATCGAATGGTCAGTCTGATTGACATGTGCATAAAAATGGCGACTTTTGTTGTCGTTGATATCAAATCTATGTCCATACATTCTTTTATTCAACGGATCCTTAGTTTCACCAAAATAAACTAGAGGCTCACCTCAGCCTGTATCGCTTACCTGGCTTCCGAATAATGTTACGCCACGAGTTATCGTTGCGGCTGATGTCGACGTCCATGAAATTGAGGGCAAACGTAAAACCCGATGTTTTGTAATTACTTAGAACGAATTAAACAAATAATTTGCCTCAGTATGGTCTGGTATAAAATAAATGAAATATAATGTTTCTTTATTTCAAATGTGCAAATATGTATGATTATATTTTATCACTTTAATGTACATTTTATTTCACTTTATGTGTGAGTGTGAATTTACTTAGGTATTTGCGGGGGGGAGGGATTTTCGCTGGCATTTTTAGGTGTCTGGATGAAAGTGCTTTTGAGGGATGTCAAAATATTTCCAATGTTGAGCCTTTGTGAGACGTTTAAGCATCCCTCCCTTTTTGATTGTATTACGATTAGTCGATCAACAGTGATTTTGATAGCATCCTTCGAAGCGAATTTTGACATATCGGCGGGACTATAGACCAAAAGATTACGGCCTTCAATAGTCATACAGGGGAAAAAACAAAGCCATTTCTCATTCTCGAAACTCTATGATCGTGTATCTTTCAGGTGGGTATCGTCAACTTTTTTATCTTTGTAATATAAACTAAACATTGGTGCCATCAGAAACGATGTCCATTCCCGCAAAAAACAATTAACAGTGAAAAATTAGAAATTTCACAATTTCCCTTTGAAAATTGGAACCCTCAATAAAATTTCAAAATTGAAAACCTTATTGCACATCTACACGTGGTGAAGAACAATATTATAAAAAAATGAAACCACTGAAACAAAAAATGAATGAGTATTTCCAGAAACACCCTTAACAGATTTTCAAAATTAAAAACCTTTTCAAACATATACAGAAAATAAAGAACAATATTATATACAAATAAATTTGCTAAATCTATATGAAAAATGAAACAGGAGTTTAAGGCACAAATTTAAATTCACTATTTCCGAAATACAACCCATGTGGGCTTCAATTTGTCAAAATCAAAATTCTAAAACCTTATTGAGCATCTACATACAGTATATGACAATATTGTATGGAAATTAAAAGCATAAAATGAAAAATTAATCAGGACTTTAGTTTCAATTTCCAGTTTTCGAAATTCGACACCTGTTGTCCCCAATTTTTGAAAATCAAAATTCTAAAACCTTATTGCGCATCTACATTTGTACATATAGTATTTAACAATACTGTATAGAAATTAAATGCATGACATGAAAAATGAATGAGGAGTTCAGGTCACAAGCTTAAATTTCGATTTTCGAAATTCGACCCCTGTGGGTCCCAATTTTAAAAAATCAAAATTCTAAAACCTTATTGCGCATCTACATTTAGTTTGTGACAATACTGAATAGAAATTAAATGCGTGAAGATAAAAATGAACGAGGAGTTCTGGAGACAAGATTATCTAACGGACGAACAAACGGACAGACGGGCAGATGGACAGACGCACGGACAGACGGACCAATTA
The DNA here is from genome assembly GCA_028015205.1 of Mytilisepta virgata. NCBI lineage: Eukaryota > Metazoa > Mollusca > Bivalvia > Mytilida > Mytilidae > Mytilisepta > Mytilisepta virgata. The sequence continues at coordinate 79,349,695 of CM051521.1, forward strand.
CAAATATCCCCGAACTTCATTCGAAGCGCGGGGATAAATATAACAATATACAATACATTCAATATCCAATATTACAATATGAAATTACTTACATGATAACAAATAATATAATAAGTTGCTGTCATTTTGTAAAAAAAATGTTATTATTTTCTACAAATTTCTTGTAAAAAAATATTGTATCTGTGTGTTCATTTACAGTCATGACAGTAGACTTGAATATATGTAACATAATGTTTAAGGCAACATCTGAAAAAATGTATCAAATTTCTTTTTGTTTTTGAATGTTTTATCATTTTGGCAATGCATACTCTAGCAACTAATACAGATTAACAAAAGCCTTGTCTACACCTTGATGTTTTACAGATGAACTTAACATAAAGATTCTTTTATATCGAATATCAATTTTAGATTACACAAATAACTCACACAATATCATTAAATTCTTTTAGCAACTCACAATTTAAAAACATGTGAAGTAAGTCTTCAATTCATACAAAGTTCTGAATCTCTTAATCCAGTCTTTAAAAGTTTTCCTTTGGTAGATATTCTGTTTGGTATAATTTGAAATCTTAATCTACACAATGAGTTACTTTTCGTTACGGACGTATATATTCTAAAATAGGTGCAAAAGGGAAGTAGCCAACATTAAATCTCTCTAACCAGTATTGTTTGGCTAGAGCTTCTATGAAACACTTTTTAACTAAAATTTTGTAAAAATCTTTCGTCTTACAACTATTAAATTCTTGACACATATTTTTGATAACAAAAGAAAAATCTGGTACACGATTTTCATTATTTTGAAAACTCTCTGCGCGTAGAATAGTTTTCTATGCTTCTGGGATATTGACAATTAAAAGTTGATATTGATTTTTGAATATTTCATCATTAGTATCAAGAAACCCTTCTATTATTTCTCTTATTGCTTCAAAAGTTAAAACTCCAGGTAAAACTTCATAAGTTATATCCTTCAATCGTACAACCCTAGCTTATACATGTATAAAGTCAGACCATAAAAATTTTTTGTCGTGAATCATAATATTCCATTTCAAAAATAACGGTTTGTTGTACAGATCTCATATGAAAATCAATGAATGCTTTAAGTATCGGCAAAAGAATACCGAAGCGACAAAACAGTGGGAAAAGCCTGTAAATTCCAAATTCAAAGAAAAGACAAAGTCGTGAAAATGGAACATAACAAACAAGGATACAAATATAACTAAAAGAATATTATTAACCATACCAAAATGGCACAAAACGGCAAAGAAACTAAAGGACTAACAATGTCAACTCCCACTAAAAACTGGAATTTACAGCAACTGCCCCGAAGGGAAAACATGTCCTTCTCTGTTAATGGCACCCCTCACATTGCCAGTGGGTAAAATCCAGTGAAGTGTCAATGCCAGTGAGGTGTCAATTCCAGAAGGACATGCAGATATCTAGTCTCGTACTTGAGAGAGAAACTTTGTACCGGCCGATCAATTCATGATGACGACCGTAAAATGTTTGGAGAGGTGAAATAACAAAGACAGAACATAGTCCTGTCTTACACTTCTATGCGACGGCAATCGCTAAGCCGAGAAAGTCGTCATATATATCTCATGCATAACGAATCAACTGTGAAATGTACACCACATAAGTAAAGTAAAGAAATACGAAAGGGATATTCGAAGGAGGGAACAATCGAAACAACTGACAAACTCCGGAGAATAACGAAGACAAGACCAAAACAATACATGCACTATAATTAAAAACTAAAAACAAATGAAAAACATGGACCCCAAGTTGGATACCTTGGTATGTTACTGCTAAGAAGGGGAAATCGTCAATCGGAAAATTAAAATCATCACGTTTGTTATAAGGTTTTGATTATTATCTATGTACAAATATAATTCTAAATATGAAGCAGAAGTGGGTGTGTCTGTTTTCTGTTTAATTTCAAGTTCGATGTGGAAGAGGCTGATTTCCATTAAAAATATTCATCACATTCACAAAACTACATCCGAGGCTAGACAAATTACCTACATTTTTTATGTTGTCATCACAACCACGGGATATTGCGGTTCCAAACTCTTTGATACAGTAATCTTCTCTTTGAAATCGGTATGGTGTACTCAGTGCAGGATTATTCGTATTATCAATCGAATGGTCAGTATGGTTGATATGTGCATAGAAATGGCGACTTTTGTTGTCGTGGATATCAAATCTATGTCCATACATTCTTTTATTCAACGGATCCTTAGTTTCACCCACATAAACTAGAGTACCACCTCAGCCTGTATCGCTCACCTGGCTTCTATTAACATAGTTTAAGATTACACGATACCGAATGACGTTGCGCCACGAGTTATCGTTCCTGCTGTTATTTACGTCCATGAAATTGACGCAAACGTAAAATCTGATGTTTTATAATTACTTAGAACGAATTAAACAAACAATCTGCCTCAGTCTGGTATAAAATAATTGAAAGATTAATGTTTCTTTATTTCATATTTGCAAATATGTATGATTATATATTATCATTTTAGTGTCACTTTCTATAAGCATCGTATGCAATTACAAAACAAAAACTTTCATTTGGAAAAAAAGAAAAGTAGATGATAACATTCCAGTAAAAACCAGTAATTTGGAAACGCAGACTGATTCAGACTCTATTTTGTTGAATGAGGACAGAAGAATTGTAGAGCTTGTGTATTTAGCGGAGCAGTTAGCTTGTTGTAAAAAATGCAAAAAGTCACCAATCAACCTGTTCGACTGTCTTCAAATGTAATAATACTGAATAGAAATTTAAAGCATAAAATGAGAAATGAATGAGGAGTTAAGGTCACAAGTTTAAATTTCCAATTTTCGAAATTCGACCCCTGTGGGTCCAATTTTTGAAAATCAAAATTCTAAAACCTTATTGCGCATCTACATATAGTTTGTGACAATACTGTATAGAAATTAATTGTGCATTAAATTATATTTTTATATATATAATTGTGTGTTTTTTTTTTTTCTTAATACTTTGATGTTCCTTGAATTATAAGAAACAATAGAACACTGAAATGAGTAAGTGTAAAACATTATATCGTCTGACGTTAAATTTCGTCAAAATTTCGGCGTTGTAGCATACTGTGAAGAACTATATCTTGAAAAATCGCATGGTGACAAATACCTTTATATATATGTATGGATTCGGAAGATGATTGTGTCTTTTGTGTTAATTTTTGGTAATTCTACGGAAATTTCATCATATCTTTACGATGGAAACCGTAAGAATTTATTCTGAAATTTGACTTTTTCCTGGTACATGTATATCTTTGTCAATTCCTAAATGACTTATAAATACGTGGTAAATTTGTCATAAAAATGGTTCATTTGTTAAAATAATTGCACGTAAAGTATGGTAATCATCATTTTTGGTTTCATATGTCACTCAAATCCATTATTAAATTATCACCGAATGCGCAGAATTCCCTTGAGTGAAAACAATGTTATAGTCTGTATTCAGTAACCTCACACGTTTTCTGTCAAATTCTAAGCGTATTGGTCAACTTTGAATCGATTTATCTATAAAAAAAAAAAAAAAAAAAAAAAAACAAGGATGGTGATATATGTTTTTTTTATACATGTATGGATTCAGTATACAGTCCTGGATATTATGTTAGTTATTGGTCCTTCCTCGCATATTAGAACACATCCATCCAAAGAAAAATAGGAAAATATAAGTAAAAACACTAACATTTCCCCAATATATCTACATGTATGTAAATTTGGCGCCAAAATTGACATTTACTAATCGGAATTACGAAAAAAACAAAAATGGTGATCCCCATTTTGTATTTCATATTCCGATGTATCTAGAACCAAAGTACAAAAGAGAGGACAATACTTAAGGAGCAATCCATCAGACAGACGAAGCCCGGGAAGACAAATGAACAACTACAAGCACAACAAATAAACACTGAAAACTAAAAAATAACAATCAACAACACGAACTCCTATAAAAACAAGGAGTGAACTCAGGTGCTCCGGAAGGGTAAGCAGTTCCTGCTCCATATACGGCACTCGTCGTGAAGTTCAACAAAGTCAATCCGGTGGTAGTCACCAAACGGTGGCGGTACATGAAATTTTACGACAGTCAGAACAGGTCCAACATCATCTTAGATATTGGAACACTGTAACGGTCAATCAATTCGTGATTACGACCGTAAAATTTCCTAAGTGTTGACATCAACTTATCCCTGATAAAACTCTGGTTAAGAAGCTTTTGTGACAGCAGTAATCCTCTTTGTCGAAAGTCATGGTAACCCACGCATGCCCTTGAATATCGAATAAGCTGAGAAACGTAGGTGCCAGGTGATGCTGGTATATTGCTACTCAAGAAGGAAAATTTAACAATAGGAAAGTAGAAGTCATCACGTTTGTAATAAAGTTTTGTCTTCAGATGTCACTCATTGTCTATTTCGAGAAACAAATCCAAAAAATCAAGCGGACTTTGATGTATCAGTAGTATCCTTAATTTCATATTCACTGGCGTAGTTGAGATGTAGAAAGCTTTGGAGTTTATTAACGACAACACGTCATCTATATAACGAAAAGTGAAATTAAAGATTGGGCTAGTTTCTTTTTGTTTTCACGTAGAAGACCTTGAAAATGAGTACAGAAACAGATCGGCGATGAGAGGAGCACAGTTGGTTCCCATTGGAATGTCGATTGTTGAAAAATTCGACCGCCAAATTCAACAAATATGTTGTCTATGAGAAAATCTAACATGTTTGTAATTTCATCTTCAGAATACTTTTTGTCAGAATCAGAGTGGTTCTTAACGAAATAAGCCTTTTCTCTACCTAAAACTAGAATTCTATACCTGGGTTTGCCATTTTTCTTGAAAAAAACATTGATGAACTAGTTGTTTCAATCGATATTTTAATTGAGAATGTGGTATGGTAGTATAGAGCGTAGAGAAGTCGAATGTTTTTATACTGTTGCGTGTAGCCAGAGATTTTGATTTTAGATATTGTAGTAAATTTTTGGAGATTCCTGCCAACATCTGTTACAACCTGCTCATTACTTCATGCGCAAATGAAAAAAAAGTCAATTACAGGATATGGATTTCAGCCAAACTGGATTGTTTTAGAGGGTATTACTGTCATAAATCCTGAAAAGTTACAAAACATTTCATATTGTAGTTTCAGAGGAGAAGATTTTTGAAAATTTGCCAATCAAAATCAAAGATGGCCTCTGGGTTTAAATTAAAATAAAACTAGGAAACGAAAGCGGCCGAAAAAAAATCCAGGACCAATATTTCGGTGAAAAAAATGGGTAGGATCAAACATTCCATCCTAGCCAAATTAAAATCAAATGGTGCATTGTTTTTCATAACACTTTTAATACCGCATTTTGAAATGGATCACCTTGATAGTTTGAAATGTCATGTACTTTCACAGAACAAGGTCGAATTTTATTAGACGACTAGTGTATAATTGCAAACAGAAACTGTCTGGCATAGTTCTGGTGTTAACTTTAATGTCCGCAAAAATATATAAATACTTATATAAAAGCAATTTTTAAAAAAGTAATCTAAAACATTATATTTTCAAATATTATTAAACTTGTTTTAAACAGGGATCATATACATATAGATTCATGTCCTCTTCATATACAGTTCCTGTTTTAAAGTTCTATATTTTCACATATTAATTAGGTTGACTTAAAATTATAGAAAAAAACTTTTTGTTAAAACAAGATGAGCATATATAAATGTTAAACAATTAATTAACTAATATTTTAATTAACACAAATTCAGGGCAGACAACAGGAAGCTACAAGTTTGAAGATCTAAGAAACACAACTCTCGATTTCTGTTTTTAGAGCGGGAAACCTAATTTGTTGTTGAAATGGTAACTCCTCAAGGTAACTCACAAATGGTCAATTAGAGTTCGTGTGTAATACATACAAATACAATGGTAAAGAAATCAAGAAAAGGGGGTTCTAGACCAAGCCTAAGGCTTTACCTGATAGCATATACTCGTGTAGCACTATGTCAAGAATACAGCCTAAATTCAAATTTAAATTGTCAATACACCTTTATTTCTTTACTTGCACGACATATCCACAGCCCCTTGGGGCATGGTTTCATTCCCTCCCACTTTTTTGCATTAACAGGTTTTAAGATTCTTGCTTAGTTTTCTAAAATAATCTTGCATCAGTATGTGAAGCCTCAAAGATATTAGTGTAAAAGATCTAAGTCCCAGGATCTAAGTTAACCTTCGAAACATGGGCCTCTCCCATCTATTGTTGCTTTTAGAATTTAGGGCATTGAAGACAGGGCGTTCATGTTTAATATGTACATGTATTGCCTCATGAGCCTAGTATGCTTTTGGTAATTGCCTGTTGTTGTTGTTGTTGTAGTAGGTAAATTCCTCCGTTGACTTCGGAGCACCCTGCGTAACAGGTATCACAAATGTTAATAATGTCTGAGTTATTCCATCACCATAAATATATTGTCACTGTCCGTTCACTGCCCTAACGGTATGAATGTCATAAATGAGATTCCTACTTATCTCTTCAATATCGCACACTATGTCCTCGTGTTCCCCAATGATCGCGGTGACTCGGCAATCGGAACTGTCCATTAGACACTGCATCAATATTTCCTTGTTGTCAAAGAGAGTATCGGCTGTGCTAGCGCTGCGTTTAGTAGTCATTAGGAGATTTAGGGTCGAGAGGTGTTTTTCTCTGGCGTGTTGGTGTGTACTGCATTGAAGTAGAAGGTGTTGTCGGTCTTCATCACCAGAATTACAGCTTGGGCAGATTGGAGATACGGCATGCTGGTTGTACTTTGCCCGATTTGTCTGTAGTGTATAGGTTCCTGTCAGTATACGCGCCTTGATGTTAGCTTTCCTTGTGCTCCTGGTATTGTTTGGAACTGAACTCCATAACTGGTGTGCTTTCTTCGTTGGTTTTTGTGGCATGTTGAAGTACACTGCTGTCGACTTCTCTTGTAAATCTTCGCTCCATTCTGCTTTTAGGTGTTGTTGGACTGCTTCATCTAGCATGGTCTTCCACTTTCCCTTTGATGGTGTATTCTCCATGAGCTCAAATGCATCCGGTAGGTTGTATTTCTGTAATAGGATACGAATTTGTGTAAACCAGCTGTTGCTGTTGATATCCTTTATTGCTAATTGTCTCTTGGCAATCTGGTATTCTGATGTCTTTTTATCCCTGATGATGTTGTAGAAGCTGGTAAGAGTGTTCTTTTCTATCTGTACTGTGATAGGTGTAGCTGCGATGAGTGCGTAAGTTACTGTGTTCGAACTTCGCTCAGGTAGTCCTTGGAGTTGTTTTAGTAGTCGTCGTTCAAAACAATTCAGCTCATCCTTCTCTTTGTTGCTAAGTTTAACTGCTTCTAAGCCGTAGATAATTCTTGGTCGACAAAAAGTGGTGTATATCTTGTAGGACACGATCGGGTTGACACCATTTCTTCCGTGCAATCCAGCACCAAGTAAGGCATATAGTGTTCTTCTTCCCTTTTCTATACGTTCTTGGATATCGTTTTTGCAGTCTGTTTTCCGTACTAGCCCTATGTGTTTGGTCAAGCTCACTTCGGCGATTTGTTGGTCTCCCAGTGCCCAGGTCTGTGAATTGCTGTCTTTTTTGTCGTTGATGATAATGACGTCACTTTTTGAAGAGTTGATTTTCACGCCATCCTTGGTAGTCTCATTGTTGACAATGTGCAGGGCTTGCTGGAGTTCCTCTGGTTGGAATGTGATTATAGCGATGTCGTCTGCTACAGTTGGGCAGCCAATAAAGGTAGTTCCGATTTTGGCTCCAACCCCTTCGTTGGTGAGTATGTCCAAAAGTTGGTTGTTGTAGCATTTATACAAGGTAGGGGATAGTTTTGCTCCTTGTATGATCCCTTGTTTGGTGGTGAATCCTTCACTGAGCTTTCCATTCCACTTTACTTTTGTGTTTGCCTCGGTTTGTAACATCTTCATTGCTAGCCAGGCGTCATCTGTGATATTATAGTGGTATAGCTTTCTAAAGAGTTGGTGTTGTACCAGTTTATCGAATGCCTTCTCTGCATCGAGAGTTGTGATAGCAACCGGTATGTGAAGATCTTTTGCTTCGTTTATTCCTTCTGATACAAGTATGGCTGCGTTGATTGGAGAAGTTTTTTCCGTAAAACCTCGTTGTAGTGGGTTTTGGATACTTCGTACAGTTGGCTCGATGTGCTGTTTTAGGATATTCTCTATTATCTTCCCAATTATAGGTGTAACCGAGATTCCCCTGTAGTTTCCTGGAATTTTAGGGTCTTTTTCTTTTTTCAGTACCGGTGTTAGAATTCCTGTTTTCAGTATTTCCGGGATATTCGGGTCGCTCAGGGCGGTGTTCACTAGCCTGGTGACATAGTTAGTAACAAGATTGCCGCCTCTTTTCAGATGTTCCGCTGTCAATCCAGTGTGATCGGGGGATTTACCATTTGCAAGATTTTGGATAGCTTCGTCTACCTGTTTTGCTGTTACAACTGGTATTCTTTTTCGCAGATTGGGGTCCTTGATTATTTGCTCAATCAAGACGCATTCCAGGTCGCCAGTGCTGTGTATTTCATCCTCAGCTTGGGGTGTGCTTAGTCTTTGGAAGTGTTTGTTCCAACCGTTCAAGATGCTTTCCTCATCTGTCAGGGTCATGTCATCAAGTATGATAGTGTCAGTACTACTTTGCTTTGTTGATCGTTGTTCTTTGATGATTTTATAGAATAGTGGTTGGTTAAATTCGTGTGATTCCATTATTGTGTCGTACTTTTTCTCTCTGATGCTGGCGATGGCTTGTCGTTGTTTCTGTCGTAGTTTTTTCTTTGTAGCTTTCATTTCCAGGTAGTCCTTATTCTGTTCGCTCTTGATTTCCCCTTTTTGTTTCCAATTGAAGAAGGCTTGCTTTGCTGTTCTTGAAGCCTCTCCTACATCTTTATTCCATGGTTTTCTTCCTTTGATTATTCTGTTGCCATTGGGTTTGTGGTTTGGAATAGCGTTGGCAGTAGCTGTGTGGAGAACGTTAGTCAAGTGTATAACGTCTAGTTCCAGTTGGAAGTTATTGGTGCCATTCTCATCTGCATTATCGATGTTTAGCAGCTCTTTGATAGTTTCTTGGTACTGTGTGTCATTGCATTTTCCCCATTTTGGTTTGCAATATAATTGTTGGGTAATGGTGTTGTCAGTCTTCTGCTTTTGGAGTTTACTGATTGTGACTTCACCGGTGACTAGTACGTGGTCTGACGTGTTGAAGTTTTGTTGTCCATGGATCCTGATGTTAGTTACCCCACTGTGTCTTTGGTTTTTAAGGCAGAAAAGGTAATCAATCTGTGATGAACTTTTGTTATCATGATGGTAGAATGTTGTTTCTGTAGGATAGTTGTCAGGCAAGGTTAACTCCATCTCTCTTGAAAAGGCCTTAAGGCTTGTGTCCAAGAAGTTTGGTGGATCTCTGTGTAGTGACGCGTTTAGATCCCCTCCTATAACTATTGTGTGTGTAGGTTGGTATTTCAGGGTAATTTCTCGAATCGCATCTAGAGATTCTCTATAAAGTTGTGCTGTGTACTTTCTTCCTCTGCATGGCATGTAGGCATTTATTAGACAGAGTGGTTTTGGCGACACCTCTACCTCTAGGGCGATGATATTAGTTGTTCCATCTGGTAAGGGTTTGATATGTGTTGAGATGGCGTTTTTCCAAAGAAAAGCTACTCCTCCATATCCTCTTATTCTCTCAGACTGGTTTATAGGTGTTTCTTCATCTACGCTCCTAGAATAGAAACCTATATCTGGTATGATTGTGTTGATCTCATTCTGTTCGAAGGAAAATAGCCAGTGTTCCTGGATCATCATAATGTCGATGTCCTTCATGGTATTTTGTAGAAATACTGCATTGCCCCTTATGTTTTGTACATTTAATGTCCCTATTTTTATTTTCTCCTCAGTCTTATCCTTTTCTATTGCTGTTGGTACAGAGGCATTCCTGTCAACATCTTTACTAGGAGTATCGTGTCCCACCTGGTTGAGGCCCGGCCATGCTCTAAAAAATGGTTTGTTGTAGTTTTGCTGTTTTTTGTCTCAGGTAGTTGAACAGTTTGGTTTGGATTGGCTTGAGTTGTACTCCGTTGTTGTTGGTTTGTCTGCGATGAAGTCACAGTGGGATCATGTGCTGTTGTATCCAGATTTTTTTTCTGATCATTGTTTTCATAATGTAGATGCAGGTTATTGGTTGCTTCAAGACAGGTTGAGTTCTCATGGAATTGTGGGGTCGGTTCATTTACTGCTTCCTTCTGGTCTACTTGCTTGCTATTTTCAGTCTTCTTGAAAGGTTGTGGCTTTGTCTTCGATGAGTTTACGGTTGGATAATGAGTTCCTGTAACCAATCTGCTTTCCTGACCACTGTTTTTGTACTGTAAGTATGTATTCTCTGTTTCTTTAAGGTAGGTCGGATCCTCTTGGCAATTCAGGGTTGACTTGTTTGCTACTCTAGTCTGGACATTTGGCTTGCTTATACCTGTTTTCTTAGGGAGTTCGCATGTCTCTGTAGACTCCTTGGGCAGATTTTGAAGTATGCTGTTGGGTGTTCTGTTGTGAACATTTAATTATGTTTTTGCTTGGGAAATTGGCACAAATACACCAAAATTCTTGTTAAGTAGGACCCTCCCCCTTCCTGTGAGGCGTTTAATTAGAAAGATATGGGCAAGGAGGCACAATATGCTACATCCTAACATATATATTGTTGGGCCAAATCTTTGCCATTTAGTGTTTAAATGGATGATTTTTTTAAGTAGAAGAGAGATCAAGATCACATATGCTCAAATCTGTTTTTCTGATCTTTACACATGGATATATATTTTTAAAAGTACATATATGAGGATGTAAAATAAATAAAATTACTACTGTTTAACACCAACTTGAAATTCCAAAAAAAGAATTTGATGTCAGTGGAATCTCAGATTATATATATAAATATAATTTTAGCCCAAGAGTTTTTTTGCATGTTTTCTGGCAACAAATGGCTTTTTCATTTGGTTCAATGGGATTTCCTTGTAGGTCAGCCAGAATAAGCTTCAATACCATCATGGCATGGGAATGTACTGAAAAAAAACAAATAATGCTCTTTATTTTTTTTTCATTTTCCATAAAAAATATTGAGTTATATCCTTATATTGTAAATTGAAATGGAGTTATGTCCCTTTGTATAGCTTCAAATTTAAAATTAAAACTTATTTTCTAGTCCTTCAGGATGGAAAGAAAATAAATACATGTTGTGATATTAAACTTCATAAGATTTTGATAATTACAGTAGATCAAACTTTTTTTGTTAATTTTTTTTAAATTTTTTTGATAATAAGTGAAAATGTAAGAATAAATATTATGTGAGAAAAATGACCATCGCATAAATTGATAATATTGATTATATCTACAATGTAAATACAGTCTTCAACAAGAAGCAACAGCCCTTCCTAAAAATCAACACTAAGTGGTCTTGAAAACACTGGTAAGTGATAATCTGTTAGCTATGGAAAAGGGCTGTGCTCCAAAATCCCTACAAATCTTCATTTATGCAAATTCTGCAATGAAATTGAAGACAAATGTCATTTTATTCTATATTGTACTAATTATGACTCAGTAAGAAAATAAGTCTTAGATTACTTAAAGTTTATATAAAAAAAACTTTTGATGAAGAAAATTTTTTTAAAAAGTATTAAATCCAGACAACAAGGATCAAGTGAGGTTGCTGGGATCCTTTTTGTTTGCTTAACATCCAGTGGCAAATATTTCATGCTTCTTCAGGATGAGGGATCCATTTTTAGGTCATGCGGCCTAAAAGGCCATGTGCGCTTTTGCCATCACTTTGCATCCGTCCACATTTTGCATTTTCAGATTCTTCTCTGAAACCACCAGTCCAAATTCAAAAATTGAACCAAACTTGAAATATGTATGTATATCAAATATGTAGTTAGTGAGATACTTAGATTTGCAGTTTGACTGAAACAATGAAAACTGAAAAAATTGGTATCCAACAAAATATACTAAATCCACAGAAATTTTTTATTTTGAAATTTTTTCATTGTTCAGATTGCAAGAGATAAATTGTCATATGACTTTTAATAAAAAATTTGCACATATTATGAAATTGTTTCTGAAGTTCTTGGGGTTTCAGTTTCTAGCATTCTGCAATTTCCAATATTTTCCATGATGATGAATTTCTCTTTGCAGTTTTCAATAAGGGACGAAATCAAAAGTTCAATGTAGGATAAAAAACTTAATTCGAATAGTTTGGGGGTGGGGGGTAAAAATGCTGCAAGTTTTATCCGACATCAATTTTCAGATTGAAAAATTCAAGTGATGTCCAAGTCAATATGCAGAACAAACATACACTGTTGAGGAAAAACAGGACTCATGATACAAAAAGTATACTCTCAAAGCATATGCCCATATTGGTAAATCAATTTTTCCCAAATCAATTTAAGAGGGGGGGGGGGGGGTCAGTGAAAAAACTATGTAACTTAAGTTTTTTTTAAACTACATTGAACTTTTGATCTTGTTCCTAAGGCCAAAACTGTTGAACAGAGGTAAAATCCTAGATTTATTTTTGAGTTCAATTATTTAAGGTCACTATTTTATAAATATTGGAATTCACTACTTGATTTTTCATATTTAAAGACACAGACAGTTAGGTTACAACCAAAACCTGGTTAAAATTCCAAAAATTAAGGATTTAAATACATGTACATCAAAAGAAAATGTGATTGACAAATATGGATGGATAGAAGTTTCAATAGTATCATCAAACTATCTATTGAGGTGTAGGGCTAATAACAATTTTGCTTTGCTGTAGATGAAATTACATTATTCCTTGTACATCTTTATAAAAGTAAAAATTATCATCTGGAAAAATTGATAATTTATCATTGGAAAAAACACAGATGTATACTGTTTACATTTAAGTGTGGTCCAAGTATAGAAAAAGTTAACATTTTGTTTCAGACTGATAATTTAGCAAAATAAATCCATGAATAATTTATCAGATTTTATAGAAGACAAATTACTTAATTCATATCAGTCTGATAAGCATTATCATTCATTTATAATCTCCATGTTGTGGTAACATATATTTGTAGATGTATATATGACATCTGTTGTAAGACCATGTTAATTTCAAAACTAATCCATTTGTGTATTGAAATCTCATTATCCATTTCAGATCACTTCAGTAAAGTCAATAATTGGTTTGTTGACATTGGGTGTTTAAACTGTCAAACTGGGTACCACCCCCAACATGGATTTAAGGACAGCCCACTAGCACTGAATGGTCGTATACAGGTATGCACTCAATGTTTACCAGGTGTAAAAAATCCACATGTGAAATTTTAACCTAATGTCAGATTTCCGTCACTCAAGTTTTAACATCTATTACAATTACCATGAAAGCATTAATTATAATGTAACATTGCATGGATTAATGAACTTGGAAAACAATTAAATTATGAAACTGTGATATTGAATTTTAAAATTTCTGTGATATTTTTTTGTGTAATATTAAATATTTGAAGTGCTGGAGGCATTTAAGATGCTATATGAAAATGATGCATAAGTATATCTGGATGAAAGTATATTTTAAGGCATTGATTTTAATATTGTGTTTCATCATTCATAAAACTGCAGGTAAGCATGTTAACCTATTTTATATATTCATTTAATAGTATGTTGAACATTTGTTAAAAATTGTTTGATATGACACATCAGTTATACAGTATTAATATTTTAATTGAAAAAGTATGCTGTTAGGAAGATAAGCCATCATAAGGTATACTGCTTCATACAAAAGGGAGGTAACTAGTTTGGAAGGGTTCTGGTAATACAAAATGTTCATGCCCTTTGTTCAAGTATGGATTATTATATTTATGTATAGATTCTAGAATTTCATGTTGTGGGTCAAGATTCAACAGCCTGGGGACAGTCCCCTAGACAAATCACAACTACAGGATCTGTTATCATTTTTATCAGAGGTAATTTTCAAGTGGTACTGAAATACTTTCTGAAATCATAACTTCTGACTTATTATAATAGCACTAAAACATTTACCTCTCATTCAAGGAATAATCCCTTATTTGAGAGGTGACCCTTTGTCTGAGAATCTGTTCAAGAGTTCCTTAATCTCAGTAAGAAGCCATTTCATGAAGAAATCTCAGTTTTGTACAATTGAGCTTCATAAAGTCAAAGCATTGAGCACCCATTTTACATCTTCTAAGGACCAAAACATGTAAATGGGACCACTGCATTTGCATTTAAACGTTTTATTCTTTTTCAGGTACCCCATTGATAAGGTTTTTGTCAGTAAACCAAATATTTTTACTTCACAACATTGGACTAACCCAGAATAGTGTTACTGAAAACTTTTTCAATGCTACCAAACCTTAAGCAGCATAATCAATTTTTTCAACCACATATTTTACATAAAATTGCTTTAATTTTGTAAGATCTCTTCTGACATAGTAATTCTAACATACCACCTTAAATTTTCAGATGTATAATTTATCTCATATTTTTCCTTCATTCATTGTACTCACATTACAACATAACATTAAATTTTCTCACAAGTAACATATTAGAATATTTTAATGTCTTTCAAAGAGGACGATTCCTTGTTTGATCAAGCAGGTGTGGATGGTACTAATTCATATTATTCAATATAATTTCTTGTATACTAGGCCAAATTTTGTGAAGGGGTTAGAAAATCTACTTTTAACATTTTAAAGTATGACCCGTAATGCTTACATTTTTTCATTACAAAAGTGGTATGTGGTTAAAATTTGAATTAAATTAAATTTTAGGAGATTTTCATCTCGGTATCTCTGATCTTTCAATATATAAAACTGTCACCTGGAATGACCTATTATTTTTGGATAAATGGAAAAAAAAAGAAAGCAAAAAACATGCAAATTCTGAATTAATTCTTTTCCACAATCAGATTTTGTCCCAAATGATTTATTTGAGGAGCATTGAATCTTATATAAATCAGCTGATTTAAGATTGATATTTTTACTTATTATAATGCTATGTGAATATATATTACGTGCATCTGTGCACTGCTTGTACATATGTATGTGACAAGCTGTTTTAGGTTTACATTATATATATAGAACATTAAAATCTCATTAATACGGATCACTTAGTTTTGTATATATTTTGTTATGTAAAATAAGTACTCAGTATTCATTGTCAACTGTAGTAATGAACCGCCTCGGTGGTCTCGTGGTAGCGTGCTCGCCTCGAGTGCCGAAGGTCTTGGATTGCATCTCCGGCTGGTCAAACCAAAGACATTAAAATTGGTATTTGCTGCTTCTCCGCCAAGCATGCAGCATCTAGGAGTAAGAGAAAAGGACTGGTCAACAGGGAGTCAATATACTGTGTCCAATTGGGGGGACAGTTACGTCTTGAGCTAACACGTTAAAAATTCATTATCATATCAACATGTTCTCATCCTGAAGGACGTTAAACAATAATTCGTCCATCAAGCCATATTTGAAAGCATTTTTTTTTTCATAATTTTGACCAACTAAATATCTTCAGTTTGAAAATTAGCAGTTGATAAAAATCCCAAAGGACAGCATCAATCGGTAAAAGATAAACTTTTTAATTAATCTACCACTACAAGATAAGGAGCATTACTGTTATCCATATTTTATTATTGCTTGTGGTCAAACTGTGAAGAAAATTAATTTGGTTTTTTTGACAAGGTAGATGGAATTTCAGAAATTATTTGAAACTGATTAAACATTGTCCTAAAATAGGAAAATAAGTGTCAAAATTTAAGAGACCACAATTCTTGCTGTTTAATAATTGCACATTGGATTGAACAATAAATTTTTAACACTATTGAAACAAACATATATAATAAGCACAAAATATGAGACGTAATACAGATTGAAGACTAAAATTTTTTTTATCAAGATTTAGAAAAAAAAAATCTTTTTAAGACTTGTAAAGTCATTACATAGATTGTAGTACACACATGACTTTGTGTGTGTCATGGTTTGTCACAGAAAGTTGTAAACGATTGATCTCTTTAGGTTCCTTACTATCTAAATTGCTGATCTCTTCAAAAATATGTTTGGTTATAAGTTATCATCTTTTTTACTTGACCAAGCATGAAAGCTTTTTCACCTATTAACAAAAACAAATTTTCTCTTTAAAAAAGTCTGAAATATCTTTTTTATGACTTTGCCAAAAAACGAGCTTATCATAAAGATCATATCAAGATACTATGAAAAAAAATTAAAGTTTGGATTTAAAATTTGTTTCACAATTATTTGGTTTAAAGAATCTTGAACTTTGTGATATGAAAATACATATGGGTTTATTTTCTTATAATTTTGGAACTCTCACAGCAGATTCTGCTCCATTTTTAGTTAAATAGGATTATCAAATATGCATGAGATCAAGATATGAACTAAGTAGTGCAGAGTTCAAAGATTAAGTCCATCCTTATTAGGGGTAACCGATCCAACATAGCAGACTAAAATCCTTAATGAATAATGCATATTTTAAATAGTAAATAATACACTTCGGTGACAGGTCACCTTGTGTTCATTTAAGTGTATTCTCTTTGTTCATGTATTTTAACTAAGATTTCAGTATATTGTAAAAATGCACCAAATTGTATGCATTCAAACTACTCAAAGGAATGTTAAATCTGACATTTAAAAACTATAAAAGAATAAAATGTAATCTTGTATACATGTACTGAAAAGAGTACATGGCAAAAAAAAAGGTCTCAAAAAAGTGTAGTTGACAAAAATACATATGATTGCAAGAAAGTTCTGCACAGTTAATTGTTTAGCTTCTGAAAAAATAGGAAGACAGGGTCGGGGGGGGGGGCCTGGTTGCATATTTCAGATTATTGCATATGATTTATCAGAATTTATCAGGAATAGTCTTAAAGTTGGTAAAAGGAAAACTCATTATAATTAGTAGTAAAGAGTAATGTTATGGCAGCTGATTTGGGCTCTCTGTTAATCCAGCTTGTAACCCCAAATGTGTACATGTAGTCTTACATTGAATAGAGAATGGAAACCGGGAATGTGTCATAGAGACAACAACCTGACCAAAGAGCAGAAAACAGCCCAAAGCCACCAATGGGTCTTCAAAGTAGCGAGAAAATCCCCCATCTGCAGGTCACTAAGGCTTCACCTTTATTGTAAAAAATAAAATTTGTTCATATTATTTGAATTTTACATGAACAAAATTTTGTTCTTTTGAGTAAATCTTTAAAAATAGACACAGAATTCACTAAAAGCTGTGTTTAAAATGACTTCGAAGAGAAATTTATATAAGACATCGTTGAAAATGAGGAAAACAAATTTCTACTTAAAGACAAACTATTTTAAAGTGGCAGTGACCTTTGTAACCCCAGTAATGCCATACAAAATTGGAAATTTAAGAATGCAAATTACAGAGGTCTAAGGCTTTCACAACTCTGAACCACTAATTTGTGTAACATCCACTCATCATGTCATAATATAATTGGAATAAAATTCTAATGACCACAGAAAATTATGGCGTTCAGTATTCCCTAGCAGAGTGCAAATTAAATATCGTGTTATTAGATCACACCAGTTTAATTTCTTTGAACCTTAGGTTTATGGACCAAAAAAAGAAACCAACTGCATATTAAAAAGTATCTTGTCTGAAAATGCTGAGCCATATTGAAAAATTTTGAGAAATTAATTATACATTGATATGCATATGTAAAATCACTAAGAAAGATCTTGAATCTGTCCTTTCACAGTTAACCCCCCCTCCCCCCACCACCCCACCCATTTCTAATCTTGTAGCAGGTTGGGCATTTTCATAGTAAAATTTCATAAATCTCTCTTTTCGTCTTATTGATGGTAAACATCTTTTTCTATTTATCTTGTATATATAATTTTCCACAGCCAAAATACCCATAATAATATTTATACATGTATCAATTCTGGTCAGTTAATATTTAAGGTTTAATTTCAATGGTTCTTAAGAAAGACTTAATTGATAAATTACACAATATAGATCTTTAACTTATAACCTCTTTCTCAAAAAAAAAAAAAAAAAGAGGGGCATTCCTTATGGCAGTGGCCCTCCAGTTACTTTCGTAATATAAAATATAAAGAAAAGCAGTTAAAAAAAAAAAAAAAAAAAAAAAAAAAAAAAAAAAAAAAAAAAAAAAAAAAAAAAAAATCCTAATAAGCTTGTATTACACATAGACATGTTTCTTTTCTTTTTAATCAATCAAATTACCTGAAGTCTGTATAATCATTTAAAACTAGTTAAAGAAAGATAACTCTAGAGTTATCAATGATTCTGCTAAAAAAAAAATTTTTTTTCCCCCAAAGACTGTTTATGTTTCTAACATTTCATTATTTCTACATAAAACCTAAACCTTTCTTCTTTCCTCTATTTACTTTCACTTCTAAATTTGTAGCAATGGTAAATAGCTTAATTTTACTTGTACCTAAAAGCATGCATTTACCTTAATGCAAATTAAATAATCATATTTTTTTTCTTTAACTAAGTATACAATAACAGCACTGCATATATACATCATTATTTTGTAATAAAATAGTATAGCATTTCAGTCATATTTTTATTTGCACTGTTTGTAATACCTATGTTATACAACCATACTACATGTATAATGCTATTCCTGTTCTATAATGGAGAATGTTCATAAATTGCTCACAATTACCTGTATTGTGTTCAGGCTCAAGAACATAAATTTTGTTAAAATGTAACTCTTATGTGTATAAAAATGAACAAAAGTAGGGCAACTGTCATAAAAACTATCCATCTCTACTATATTATAATGTTTTTCATTTCTAAAGTAGTTTTCAATTATTATTATTGTTAGAAAATTTATATATTTTTTCCTAAAGGTACCTATCATCTGAGTCATAAATTTCTATCGTTTTCACAAAGCTGCAAGGCAGCAGCAGCAGGGACACCAGGGTATGTGCTGCTGCCCACAGCTTTTCATTTCATACATTCTGGATGTATCAGTTTAGAAGAGAGAGAACATAATCAAAAAAAATATGTTTTGTACATGTATATCTCTTTGAAATCAAATATATCAATTAATTAGAAGGCTGTGAAGCGACAGCAGCAGTGATTTTGCAGTATGTGCTAAAGCTCCATGGACTTGTATAATTAATATACAACTCTCTTGTTGGGCTATAAGATACAATTTAAATATCTTTATATAATATTTTGGAGAAGAAGAAATAATAAAAAAAAAAAATAAAAAAAAAAAAAAAAAAAAAATAAAAAATAACTGACCAGAATTGATACATGTATAAATATTATTATGGGTATTTTGGCTGTGGAAAATTATATATACAAGATAAATATTTTAAAGGGGCTAATACACGAAATTGAACAATTATTATGAAAATGTGTATGTTAATATGGGGCATTGTATGTACTTAATAAACAATTTATATGAAAATGTGTATGCTGGAATACTTGTATTGTTTTATGTATGAATGTTTGTATGAGAGTGAAAAAAAAAAATGTTTTAATGAAAACACAATTTTTTATGAATATGGCGGATAATATTAAAATTTTGAGTGTAAATTGTAGAGGATTAGGGGATAAAATGAAGAGAAAAGATGTATTCAAATTCCTCAGGGAAAAAAAATGTTCAATATACTGTTTACAAGACACTCATTTTGAGAATAAGGATTACAAATATATAAGAGCACAATGGGGCTATGATATTTATTTAAGTGGCGGTACTTCTATGTCAAGAGGTGTAGCTATTTTATTTAATAATAATTTTGAATTTAAAATTCTAAAGGAGAGAGCAGATGGAGAGGGAAATTTTATTATTCTTGAAATAGAAATTGCTAAAAGATTTACTTTAACTCTTGTTAATATATATGGTCCAAACCAAGATAATCCAAATTTTTACACTAATTTGATAAATGAGGTTTATAATTTTGACACAGATTTTACTATTTTCTGTGGTGACTGGAATCTTATACAAGACTTTAAATTAGATTGCTATAACTATCTGAATTTGAATAATCCTAAAGCAAGAGATGAAGTATTAAAAATTAAGGAACAACTTAATCTCCAGGATCCGTGGAGAGTAAAAAATCCATCTTTCAAAAGATTTACCTGGTTTAAAAGAAAACCAATTAAAAAGGCACGTTTGGATTTTTTTCTTATTTCTGAAGAACTCATGTCCTTGGTAGGCAAAGTTGATGTACATCCAGGATACAGAACTGACCATTCGTGTATTGAATTAGAACTGAACATTTCAGATTTCACAAAGGGTAGAGGCTTCTGGAAATTTAACAATCAATTATTAAAAAATAAAGAATATATTTCTAAAATTAAAGATATAATCTCTGATGCCAAGGGAAAATATGCTGCTTTTCCTTACAATAGAGATTCTATTAAAGACATTGATGATAGAGATATTGAATTTACTGTTTCTGATCAAATGTTTTTAGAACTTCTTTTATTAGAAATACGGGGTATGTCAATTCCTTTCTCTGCTAAAATTAAGAGAGAAAAGAAAGAGAAAGAAATGTCATTAAGTAGACAAATAAAGCTCCTAGAGGAAATAACTAACAAGGGACAATCTGATTTAGTTTCTGAAATACTTATAGAAATTAATACAGAACTAGAACAATTAAGAAAAGAAGATCTAAAGGGTACAATCCTCAGATCTAAAGTAAATTGGATTGAAAATGGTGAAAAACCATCAAAATATTTCTGTGCTCTTGAGAAACGCAACTATGTAAATAAAACTTTAACAGAAGTGGTGAATACAAAAGGTGAAAAAATAATTCAACAGGATCAAATTTTAAATGAAGTTAAAATATTTTACAATAATCTTTATAAAAGTAGAGATGATTCTCTGTATGCTGTTGACTTAGATGTCACTTTGAATTCATATGATATACCTAGATTAAATAGAATAGAATCAGAATCTCTCGAAGGGGAAATAACATTTAAAGAAGCTTCAGAAACATTAAAAAATATGAAAAATGACAAATCTCCAGGCTCAGATGGATATACAGCTGAATTTTTTAAATTTTTTTGGCGTGATATTGGCTATTTTGTTGTTCGCTCGTTCAATTATGGACTTAAATATAAAAAATTATCAATCACTCAACGACAAGGGGTAATTACTATCCTACCCAAGGGGGATAAACCCAGAGAATTTTTAAAAAATTGGCGTCCAATATCTCTTCTTAATATAACATATAAATTATTATCTGGATGTTTGGCAAAAAGACTAAAATCTGTGCTCGATAAACTTATTCATGAAAATCAAAAAGGATTTTTGAAAGGAAGATATATAGGCGAAAATACAAGGCTAGTATATGATATAATACATTCCACAGAGGAATGGATGACCCCAGGATTATTGTTGCTAATTGACTTTGAAAAAGCCTTTGATTCTGTGTCTTGGAGGTTTTTATACCAAGTATTGCACTTCTTCAATTTTAGCGATTGTTTTATAGATTATATAAAAACATTAAACAATGAAATTAATCTATGTGTTTTACAATGTGGTAACTTTTCTGAATTTTTTTCCATTGGGAGGGGTTGTAGACAAGGTGATCCCATATCCCCTTATCTTTTTTTGTTGTGTGTTGAAATAATGGGGATTTTGATTAGAAATAACAAAGATATAAAGGGCATCAATATCAAGAACCATGAATACAGGCTTTTTCAATATGCAGATGATACAGGAATATTTCTTGATGGGTCCGAAAAAAGTTTGAAAAAAACTCTAGATTTGTTAGAGCAGTTTTCAAAATACTCTGGCTTAACACCAAATTTTGATAAAACTAAAGCAATCTGGATAGGGTCTAAGGTTCATAGCAATGAAAGATTATGTAAAGATAGAAAATTAAGCTGGTCTGATGAACCATTTGATATTTTAGGAATAACCTTTGATACAAATTTAGATGAAATTGAAAGGCTTAATTTTGCTAAAAAGATAAACCTTGTGGAAAAACGTGTAAAAGAGTGGGAAAAGCGAAATATTAGTGTATTAGGAAAAATAACAGTAGTAAAAACTCTGTTGATTCCAATACTTACACATCTCTTTATTGCGATTCCCAACCCGAACAATACATTTCTTAAAAAACTAGAGAGTATTTTATTTAGATATATTTGGAATGGTCATGATAAAATTGCAAGAAGTTTGATGATTCAGAATTTTGAGTCTGGAGGGTGTGATATGATCCATTTGGAATCTTTTATTAAATCACTGAAAATTACATGGATAAGAAGATTCTTTAAGAGTGAATCATCATGGAAGCATTTGTTATTAAGTCATACTGATTTAAGCTTTAGTAAAATTGCATTATTTGGTGATTATTATATGTCAGAGCTGGGGTCTAAATGTAGTAATAAATTTTGGAAAAACGTTTTTGAGTCATTTGCCAAATATCAGCAGTTAAATAAAGATAACACAACGGAAAATATTTTGAAAAATCCTATTTGGAAGAATTCTAATATAAAAGTTAACAACAAAACTGTTTTTTATAAAAATTGGTTTAATAAAGGTCTATACTGTGTTAGTGACCTTTTTGATCAAAACGGTCATTTTCTGGAATTTCAAGATTTTTGTGACTTGTATGGCATAACGCCCCCAGTAACTTTATTTTATGGAATAAGAAATGCAATCTTGAATAGATGGCCCTGTCTTCGCCAATTAAATCCAGTCAATATTCCTTTGCGGCCATTCATTCCTGAAAATGTTGAAAAAATCATACTTTTTGAAAAAGGAGCCAATATGTTCTACAAATATTTTATTAAAGATATCAGAACACCACAGAAATACAAAGATAAATGGGCATATTCTTTGAATACATTTGATTTGGATTGGAAATCAATTCATAAATTGAACTTTAGCTTAACAAAAGATACTAAACTACAATGGTTTCAGTTCAGAATTATCCATAGAATTTTAGCAACAAATAGATATTTATCAATGATAAAAATCAGGGATAATTCTATCTGCTCTTTCTGTCAGATAGAAGAAGAAACAATTGTTCACATCTTTTTTGAATGTGATGTTGTAAACAATTTTTTCTTAAGTTTTGAGAATTGGATTTATGACAAAACTTCAGTGTTACTAAATTTTTCAAAATGTCAAATTTTATTTGGGAAAATTCAGCATAACTCTACCATTGAGAACCTCTTAATAATTATTTTTAAATACTATATATACAGACAAAGATGCAGAAATGAGAATCTAAATTTGTCTTCTCTGAAAATTGAAATCTATAATTATTACAAGATAGATAGATATATAGCCATAATAAATGGGAAACAATATAATTTTGAAAAAAGATGGCTCAGATATGAAAAATTATTTGATGATTTTTAGGCTGTTTTTACAGTTTTGAATAATATATGCATATACTTTTTATTAATCCCCTTCTTTCTTTTTCAGTCCTTTGACATTGTTGAATTAAAATACTAGTCAAATCGGAAATTAATATTCATTTTGGTATGAAAGAATGTGTGAGTCAGTGAATAATTGAGTATGTAATTTGTTTATGTAAAACTGTACATTATATATGTGAAAAAAAATAAAAATTATAAAAAAACATCTTTTTCTAATTTTACAATCCAATAAATAGGTACTTTTTAGGTCTCCGGGTGATAAGTAAAGAATGGCTTTGCATTGTCATAAAATGAGGTCAGGTTTCCTTTTTGCAGGATCACAAAGTCACCTTATTCTAGTTTAAAAGAGGGAAAAAGTTGTTTACATACTTCGACATTTATAAAGCTATCCCATAATATTATATGAACTCAGCTTTTCTGTTGTGAACATGATTTACTGTTAATCTGCTGATAGTATTGTTCATTGCTAAAATGTCATATTTAAGTTGATTATACTGTTTGCTACAATTAATAGAATAGTCCTGTATTATGTGACAAGATTGCATCTTAAAAGACATATATCATCCCTTGTTGATCTGGGCTTAATCTGTTCATCAAATATTGCTCAAGAATTTGTTTGTTTTAAAGTCAGATAGTTTGGATTTTTTAATGTTTTTAACTGCAAAAAGTTATAATGAAGAGAATTAACAAAGTAAAAAACGTTAAGTTCTTTTTCAACAGTGGGAAACGAGGATTCAAAGGTTGCAGGTTATTATAGGAACATATATGAAATATAAGTTGCAAATTTGATTAGGTTAATTTTTAATTGCATCTCATTCTCACGGTTAAAGAGTTTTTCTGTAGGCACTAAATTCATATATAGATAAGAGGTACAATTAATGGTCACCCCTATGGGGGCTGTATGAAAAGAAAAGAATTGTACAATAAAATTGATTTGTTGCTGTTAATTGAAAGTTCACTTGAGGTTAACCTTGTTAATTTGAATTGGAAATGAGAGGTTTTTTTAACTATAGAGCCTAACTTGTTCATTTATGAAGTTAAATTAAATTCTTTATTTTTGAATGTCCTTCTTTGTGCCGGTGGCAAAATCAAAACAACTTTATGAGTGGACATTTTTCCTAATTTTTTGTACTGTTTTCCAAATATTTTGATTTTTCTGTTTTCCTCATTTTAGAGCTAAATAATATTGTGCTCATTCATCCCAAGAAGTCTAAACAATCTGGGAGTCAGATTTGAGTGACCTTAGAATAGGTGTACTGATTATACAGTGATCAGAGAAAAAGAAGTCCTGTAAAATTTAGTCATGAGGACTGATGAACTTGTAAGATAAAACATCTGGTTAATTGGTCCGTAATTATAATTTGATCTCTGGTAATTGATTTTTTACAAAATGATCAGTCTTCTACACTGAAATTTAACTTAGAAAATTAAATTAAATACAGATTTTATGAAAGGTTAATGCATTTGACTATAAAATGTTTAAAAAAAATTCAGTATGTCATGAATTTTGATTAATGACCTAGTCAAGTTTTTATACCCCACGCTTTGAAGAAATTGCTTACTTGCAATTATTTACAGTATTGTGTATTTGTATCATTGGTAAATTTTAATGAAATGTTAGCTTGAAAAAATTAAGACTTTTGAAAATTAAGTAGTGTGAAAATGCTGATGATTTTCAAGGTGGCAAACAGATGCAGTACAGGAGGGACTTCCCATGTTTCAATGAACCCAGGACATCACTGAACTGTTAAAGTCTATCTTTCATATAAGACATGTTTGCTTTTAAAGCTTAAATTATTAATCCATTTAGATATTCTTAATGAAAACTTAAACTGCAGAATAAAAAAAAAATAGATATAAAAAAAAAAAGATAAGTATCAGTTAACTTTGTTTTGAGAAAAAAATAAACACAAAGGGAGTCTACTAATTGGTATATATATTAATTTAATTGGTTGGACAACCCAGTTTGTATGTTTTTAACATGTTATGGGGATTGACACTTCACCGATATATTATTCAGCATTCTCAAATTCAAATATTCCGGAGCTAAACTTAGTCTAGCTGTTTTATTAAAGAAAAACATATCAGCTTTATGTTCGGAGAATGCTTTGAAAATTAGATCATAAGGATTGTTTAAAATTTCTGAACAGATTATACTTCTATAACCTGGTTTAGTTAGTTTACACTTTTACATAGTTTACATATACTGCTTTAAACTAGGTTTATAATATAGCATAACCTTTTAAAAGGTTAATATATGAAAAATCCTTAAATCTCTCTATTAGACAATTGTTTCAAATGATATGAAAAAATAATGTTAATTTTTATATTTTCAGGAGATTGTTTATATGAAGGTAGCACGTACAAGGTAAGTTTCAGTTAAAGCAGCTCCTAATGTTTTCCTAACTCTATTTTCCCATGTTTCTAATTATGGAGATAGAAGTTTATAAATAGCTGTGTGAATGTATGGTTCTGAAAAGGTTCTGTACCAGAAATAAAAGTACATGTAGCAAGCTTGGTATGTTGAGTAATACAGTCAAACATGTGGGTAAAGTGCACTCATGCAATTGGCCTGAAAAAAGTGAACTTCATGAGCAAGTGCCCTTTATACAGATATTATTTTTACAAGCTTTGTTCATGACAGGGAGGTTTTCACAATGCCCTTAATAGACAGGGGTTTTCTATATTAAAGCAGGTTTGACTGTAATTGTCAACATAAGCCTGCCTTATAAACCATAATTTATAAATTTTATTGAAGCTTTTATCAGGAACTTCCAACAAAAATGATTCTACTATATGGATGAAGTTTTGAATTTATTAATTATCAAAATCAGGTGACCTAATTTTAGTTTGAATTTATTGATCATTAAAATTACTTGACCTAATTTTAGTGTAATAGCATTACAAATATAACATCTCTAATTGGATTAATAAATCCTAAAATACCGTCATGTAATGAATGGTCAAAATAAAGGAGTCCAAATTTCCTAAAATGCCTACTATTATGAAAATAGTGAATTTTTTAGGTAACACTACAGCTTATAATTGCTGGCTTGAATGGTTAACAGCATTGTCGCATTAAAGCTTAGCATTTATGAAGATGAGATTTTGATTCAAAACTTGTGAGCTTATGCATGGTCTTAAAATATTTTAGCTATTTTTATAAGTTTTTATGTTCTTACAAACAATAATTGTGGTTATAGCGGTAACGTGTTTGGAAAATGAAAAGAAAATAATATTTTTTACATTATATAAAATGGATTAACATTGTCAGCTAGTACATAGATTTATTTTGTATATTATATGTCATAATTAATAAAGATGAAGTCTCCCTCAAAGTTTCATAAAGAACAGGACAAGATAGTGAACTGGATAACCTATTATGACAACCCATTCATGAATTTTAATTGTTAGTTTATGTTATTTATTGATGGCACTGTATCAAAGATTGTAACTCAGTATTTTAAGTTTTGTTTGTTCAAGCACTAGCTAGCCTGTGAATTTTTATTTGGTTCTAAAAAAGAGTTTTTTTAATCAGGAATTTATTCATTCTCACTTCATTTTAACCAAAAAATCTATATATTCAATAATGGTAATATGTAGATATCGCAGTGAACACTAATGAATGTTTTTTAGAAGTATAAAATCTTGAAATTTATGCTTTGAAGTTGAATTTTTATTTGAAGACTATATAATCCTTTAAAAGATCAGACTTATTTGCAGAATCTGTAGTGATCTTTTCATGTAGCATTATTTAATTAACTTTTTTTTTATCAATTAAAAGAAGTAGTATAGGCTTTTTAGTATTTTTAACTGTATGTTCCTATGGAAAAAATCTGGTTAAATGTTTGGTAAATTTTGGCAGGCAGACAGGGGAATGGGCGGCTTGGCAGTAAGGACAGCAAATTATCCAAACCATTATGAAGAACAGTATGATTTGCTGTCACTCGTACAGCCTCCTGTTTGACAATTGTATGCTTTTTTCAGTCCAACTGATCATGACTTTAAACATACCTTTGTATTTCAAAGCTCAAATTCATGGATACAATGCACATTTCTGGGATAACCTTTGTCAGGCCAAAACTTTGGAAAGCCAACAATGATCACCAGAACACTGTGAGCAATAGTAATGAAACAGGTCTAAACAGGAATGCCCAAATGTAGGTGAAATCAGCTTTGCCTGAGGGAGTTCACTTTTAAAATTGATATCAAAGAGTTTATTATACCACTCAGTTAATACCACTGCTGGTGGATTCCAAGTCCCCAACGGTATGACCTGCTCAGTTGCTAGTATTTCAGTACTAGTGCGAAATTGATACTTTAAATTTACTGTTTCACAAACGGAGAACCGCCCTCATGTATTATAGCTCTGTCTTTAGATGGTTTTGGCTTTCACCTTTTGGTTGTTTTGGCGACTTTGAATTTGCTCTTCAGTTTTTTGGATTATTGTTTTGGTTTTCAACATTTCAGGCCTTGAGCACAACCGATGAGTCATAATTCGACAAAATGTACTCAAAGTATATCAAAATTGGTATCAAAGAATTGTTTTTAACACAATTTTAGAATTGATGATATTTATTACAAACAAGTATAGCTAAACTTCAACAGGAACTAATAATTAAATTATATTGTTATAACTTTAAAACCTATGGAAAATTAATTTTAGTATGGCCAATATCTGATATAAATCATTCCCCGAATGTAAGATTTATACTAAATAATGATGATATAAAAGGTGATGCACTTTTAAATTTATTTAAACTGTCATAATTAATACATATCATAAATTTGACAAGCTTGCAATTATGACTTAATCATTATATTAGACATGTTAGATAAAGTCTATGAAGTGTTAGATAGTGCACAGGTCTTTAACTCATATTATAAGTTTATTATCTTCAAAAACTTAACATGCAACAATTTTGCATGTATGGTGACAGAAAATTCCGATGTCGGTAGTTGATAATGCAGATTACTGCACCACTGTTGGCTTGACAGGACCAAATCGGCTGGTATGTGTAATACCTCAGTAGTTTGTAATTGTTCCAGAAATTAAGCAAAACAAATTTAGAAGTAAGATATGGAGGCCTATGGTTTATTAGCCATTTTTTTTTTTTAATTTTATCCTGAGTGTAGGTGCATTTAGTAAAAAAATATAAGTGGTTTTACTAAAAATTTGGGATGTAAAATTATTATTTAATACTAATATAGCATAATATGGTGAAATTTATGAATTCATTGAGGTGTATAATTATATACAATAGATATAGATTTAACATTTACCAACTGAGCCATCGACTATATACTCCTGAGGTTGCAACACCGAATGCATGTACAAACATATTGTGCATCCAGTAATGAAATATCTTTTTGTTGGTGTACATTGAATCTGGTTTTTAATGAAAACTGATTGTTACTTTATTATATTCATAATCAAATAATCTGATACGGTATAAAATAAAATATAGATTTCTGTTGTAATACACAACAGAAACATTGCAAGTTGTCCTATATACACGATTTTAAATATATTGTAATAATTCATAGTTACTGTAACACATTGTAAACAGAAAAAAAATATTGTTTTTACTGGAAAATTAGTTTTTCAGGTCATCAACTTACAGTTTAGGCAATATCTAGCTTTTTGACCTTATATCATTTACTTATGTTCTTTATAATTTTTGTCATTCTCGTCTGCCCTTTTAAATAATTAATAGCAGCCGCTGGTCTGATAGGTAGAGAGCTGAATTGAGCAAATTATGTATATTTAGTAAATTTATGCAAACTTATAATAAAGGATTGAATTTGTAGTTAAATTGGGGTGTAAATACGTTGAAAGAAGTAAGTTATGTTTGTTGCTCATCATATCAAAAAAGCGTATATACAGTCAGTGCCTTTAAAACTGTGTAAAATTACTGAAAAGAAGCATATTCTAATTTTAAGAAGTTAAATCAGAAATTAGGACTGAAATGGAATATTTTTTTATGCTCCTATCCTTTTGTTGTAGCTTAATTAAGACATTGACATGCTTAGCATTAATGATTATAGCGAGTGCAGTGAGCGCTATAGGAGCATATGCATTTTCTACATATGGGTCATTTGGAAAAGTCTTTGTTTAATGGGGGCAGCCATGTTGTGCTACATACTAAGGCTAGAAAAAGCTTTGTTTGCTGGAAGGTGAAATAAGGGAAATAACTTGCTTCAAATTATAATTTTAGAATCAGAAATGAGTTTCTGGAAAGTGCTATTGCTGTGCTCACATCATTGGCCACACCAACAGCATATTAGATGTTGAGTTTAATTTGTTAGATCGATGTGATTGTCGTCTGCCTGTAATGACATATTCCCATGCAACATATATAAATATAACTATATTGTGGAGTAAGTGTAATGCCAAAATATCAATTTATCATTTATGTATATTTTTTATTTTATTAAATTTATTGAGAATTTTATTAAAGAACATGAACATTTCCTTATGACCAGCAAATGTTCAAAAAAATTATTTTATTGGCATTTAGTGCAGTACAAATTAAAATTGTCTATAAATAGTATTTGAACCAATAATGTTAGTTGAGTTCACTAAATCAGATGCATGAAATCAAATTTGATCCACTCAAAACCTGATAATATCCAGTCATTCAGACAAACCGAGTAGTAAAGTAACTTCAAACAAAATTTTCAAGTATATAATCCTCATGTTGTCTTTAATATTGATAAGCAAATTACATAATGACATTTTCAAGAGGGGTATAACATTACCCTATACACCCAAAGTGTAAATTCTTTATCAAGGTACACTATTTACACAGATTCGTTCAGATTTATGAAAGGATACCCCTTTTAAAGATTGAATTTTCTCAACATGTTATGTTTAGACAAAAACAAGGAAAACTTTGAAGATGGGCACAAAGGTTCTTAGACTGTCTTAAAGTTTTCTGGAACTTGGCAACAGAGCAAAACATGAAATATGTATTTTGCTTTGTTTGTTTGTCTGCTCAATATGTGAAGTTTGATAAATGTGTGCAATACAGCAATAACAAAAAAACATAGAATAAAACAAAAGTAAATAAAAGTTAATTTAAAAAAATAAAATATAAAGAAAAACAAAACAAGACAAAACTTAAATTTCCATAGAAAAGAGTTAAGTGACATCAAGCCTCCAAGATAAACATGCTGTGCTCCATTTATTGCACCCATCAAATTCAAAGAGATTTGAAAGATAGAAATGTTGTACCTGTCAGTCAATCATATTGTGAAGTGACTAAAATATATATAACTATGATTAAAGAATTTTATATGGCAGAATTCTACACTTGCATGCCAGAGATGTTTTTATGTTACTTACAATTAGAAAGTTAAATTTATCAGATTTTTCATTCATATTATTAAGTTAAAGTTTTGTTTCAAACCAAACAGCAAATATAGAAATTTTAGTTGTAAAATTAAGGCAATAATTTAAAAAGAAACTTTGAAATTTTTTTTTTTTTTTTTTACTGAACTTTCAATTAGATGTGTAAAAAGAAACATATATATAGTTGTAACAGTTGAATTGTAATCATGGTTTAAATGAGAATCAGTTACACTTTTGTCACAAATTACCCATCACGATCATCCTCAAAGCAATTAGAAAATTTTTGTTATAGTTAACTTTTGGTACATATGAAACCTTTTGTCAGAGGTTGAAAATTTGTCACACTTATAACATTACACCTGAGGGTTGGTTCTCTTTGTTCTTTGACACTGTGTCACCATGAGGATAATTTCTTAGTAAAAGTGATAACCTTTATTAACATTAAAGCTAATTTTAGCTCCCAGGTATTCAGAAGGTCTTTGAAAGCTGCTGAAACATCACCTGCCTTAAACAATCACATAGGAAAAGTTCTGTTAAATGTTATCAGTGTTGCAAACTGAGACAGTCAAACCTGTCTTTTGTGACCTTCCAAGGGAGAGCAAAAACTAAAGACAGGTGGTCTTTATATACAGGTTAATTTGATATAAAATGCACTACAAAGGGAATTTGAAATGATGGTCTTTAAAGACAGATTATTGCTTAATACAGGTGGTCGCCAAAGCAGGTTTGACTGTATCTGCAAAAATGGCATAGCTTCCATGAAAACTCTTCTTTATTAACTGTTTTTAGACATTATGTTTTAACGTTTTCCTTTTCAATGTTACAAATTTAGAAATAGCAAAATATTAGGACCTAGAATAATGCCATTTTAAGGGTCAAGCAAGGATTAACTTAGGATTATATGTGTTTACACTCAGTTCATTTAACATTTGTACCTGCAGCAGTGATGCTATTGTTGGCACTGCAAGCCTCATTACATCTGAAAACATTTTACATGAACAACTCTCACTTGTTAGACTTAAAGATGTAAAAGTCGACACTATTTTGGCCATAAATTTATAAAGTCTACACATTTTATGGTCTTAACATTTATTTTGACAATGATTGCCAATCCTATTAGAGATGATATACAAAGAGCCATTTATAAGTGATTGCAATTGTTTGAATATCCTATCAGTACCGAAATAATCTGTTAAGGAAGTGTTTATGATATCCAAATTTCAAGTATTTTAGTGAAAATCTGGTGTAACTTAATGAAATCAATTTCAAAAGTCATAAAGTCACTTTTGAAGCCCAGTGTTAAATAAATATTTGCTTGGTTCATTAAGCTCGTATATCCATTTATATCACCACATTATTTCGTTTGTAGGCATAGTTAGATCTTATTAAGCTAATTTACACCATTAAAGTTATACAATTATAATGAAATACTGTACTATTAAAGTACACTTATAACGTATCCAGACACAGCAGGACAAAGTTTTCCGTTAATTGGAACATTTATTGATATTTCCCAACAATTATAAAACAAGATTTTTATTCAAGGGGTTTTCCAACAATTGTAAATACATGTATATACTCTTTTTTAATTTATTTTTTAAAATAGGTATGAAATAAGAACTCACACTATCTGGTAAAGTGTAATAGTAACATATTAACACTATAGGGGTGTGTCCAACCAAATAATGGCCCCTTTGATTATGGGACAATAAAAGGCACACTTCAGATCTGTGTCTGTTTGATTAAATTAACTGATTATAAGCAATAAAGATATCACCCTTACTTATTTTGAAGTGGATGTAAAATATGAGGTTAACTAGTACTCCTTGTAACATGTGTAAATAATGTATATGTAAATATTGACAAAACATGCCTTAGACAAGTTTAAGTTAATTAACATAATTCATAATAGGTGTACTTTTAGGCCATGCCAACTTAGAACTTCTGAAGCAATAATTTTTAAACAGAAGATTTTGATTTTTTTACTTATATTACTTATAGCTCAGTGAAAATTGTTACAGTAACTTTGTTTTTGTTTTAAATAAGAATTACAGCCAGACCTATCTGCCTTCTTTTGTTTGTGTGTTTAATTGGGGTTTGATGCCGTTTTCACCACATTTGGCTATTTTGCGGTGGCCAGTTTTTATTGGTGGGGGAAGCCGGAGTACCCGGAGAGAACCACTAACCTTTGGTAGGAAAATTGGCAATCCTTGTCAATAAGGATCGTGAGTCAAACACATCCCGTCACACGTGAGATCCAACTCACAACCACAGTTTTGACAGGCTAGTGATCATTAGCAGTCATGACAAACTACCTAGACCACTCGGCCAATTAGGCCCTCTCTGCCTTCTTTTAGACTTTATCAGTATAACATTATATGATGGATACTTAGTGCAGTGCTATGGTCAGCCTCCTTTGTTTGACTTGTGCAGTTTTATACCATAACAAATCAATAAAATAAGCTGTGAATTTGCAAATGTTAGATCAGAAAATTGATTAAAAGAACTTGAAACAACGAACATTAAGATAAGTAGGTAAAGAATAGTTGTGGAGCCAAGAATCAAATTTGTGAAGAAGATATAGGTCTACTTTCAACTATAAAACAAAAAATCAGTTATTAGAAAACCTGTTGAAAATGAAATAAAAATATGTATTTTATTAACTAAGATATTTAGAACAGAAATGCAAATGGTTTTAAAGGGACGCTTTGTTGTTGTTTTTTTTTCATATATTCCCAATTTTATAAGATTTACTGATTAACTAGTCTACTCCAATATTTTATAATCTTATAATCACACATCTCATTCATAAAACTTGCCAAAAACTTTCAATTTATACAGATAATATAGACCAGTGTCTGCACAAGAAAAGTATATTTCCACATGATTTAAGCTGGAAAAATACCTTTTAGAAGTATGATAGTTCATGATCTGCAGTGTCATCACGAGTGAACGAGTTCATTACATGCAAATGAAATCCTAGAGTTTCCTTTTGTGCAAAATATGCATTGAAGTCATGTAATATTAAACATGAAGTTTTACTAGTGTAACACAATGTTTTGTCTGTAGAATCTATCAGATCAGCAATTTTTGACAAAGTTGTCAGTTTTTTGTCTGTTTAAAGGACATTGTATGATTTATGGTTTTGTATATAAAATGGTGGGTACGGTGTATTAAATGTTCAAATGGCAAGAAAATCAAAATAATAATGATTGCCCTGTTTGACATTAATGTAAAATTTTATTTTTAAGATCTATTCTTATCACAGTAAATTTGTCACACTTGGAATAAATTTAATATCAGCATCAATTGCTAGATAAGACTAATGCTATCCATGTGGACAGTAATTTTTTCAGAGACAGGACTTGAAGACCCAATTTTATAACTAAGCTCAGTTATCTTCCCATACATCATCCAATATCACTGTTAGGCTAATTTTTGAGTTGTGTCTGTAAAAATAATTTTTTTTAAATAATAATGTTTTTGTTCTGTTCTTCTATGCTAAAAGTGGCAGTAAGGGTTACGAAGTGCTGAAACCTGTATGAAATTACATGTAAAGGTTCGATTTTCAGCTGGTTAATTTGTGATTGCAGAGTTATATGTCCTTATATGCCCTTAAAAAAAATTTGCAAATGTGACAATTACATTTGGTCTGTAACGTAAATTGTTGTACAAAAAATTAAAGAATATACATTGTACTGGTAATGGATTAACAATATTGTAACAGGTTTTCATGTGGCCATCAATGATGTTGAAGAGAAGAATTTGTAATTTAAAAGAAACTGATGTATAGAATATCAGTAGTTTATTAAACCCTTTCGCCATGTAGACACCTCCCCTTT
The DNA here is from genome assembly GCA_028015205.1 of Mytilisepta virgata. Lineage (NCBI taxonomy): Eukaryota > Metazoa > Mollusca > Bivalvia > Mytilida > Mytilidae > Mytilisepta > Mytilisepta virgata. Next base: position 79,384,323 of record CM051521.1, read on the forward strand.
ACTATACGATGACGACTTTGAACGTCTCAGGTTGCATGGTATCTTTCAGACAGGAATGTGAACAAATGGTGGTGTGTCATGACAAAAATGAAATACACGATATTATTTACTATTGATATTCAAAATCTTTATGTAATCGTCATGAAATTTAGCGAAATTGCCTTTTTTTATCGTGATTCAAGGCACTATGCAATGTTTTGTTGCCAAGATTCTTTTTTCAAGTTTGTTTACTAAAAAATACCATCCGAAATGAGCATAAAATATTAGAATTAGTAGAGGGACAGGGTTAAGCAAGAATTCTATTTGTTGAAAATAAACTATATACATACACAACATCAATTCATAAGCTGTGGAATTTTCAAATGGATTAAAAAGATTTATGAAAATTTGTTGCAGATGGTCCTCATTTGCAATGACCGTAATGGTTAGATTATCTGTAATGACAGAATATGTATCATCTTTGACTGTTTAAAAATCAAACTTTATGACCAGGTGAGAGATAAAATTTGACTGGACAAATGTTTTATTGCATTCATTTACACATATAACTGATAAATATTGAGAAATTTTCCATCCTTTTTATCGTGCTAAAGACTTTGAATTAATTCACATCCAGATAATTTTGGTATAAATTTTGATGCTTTATTGTGAAGGACAAGTTTATATCTCGTTGGTCTTTGAAATGGTCGTAGGAAATGATTAATTATAAAACTCGTACAAGTTGCCCTTTTGTGTGAAAAAAGACATAAAGGCTTAAAAATGTACAAGTATAGACCTCTTTGTTGAAAAACGCTTGGCTTGTCCATTAAGGAATGCCAGGGATGGTAGATTTGTCAAAGATTAGGTGATTACATTCTGTTTGATACTTATGGATGTTGTTTCAATATTGCTAACCTGATATATTTTTTTTAATTGAGTTAATAAGTAAAATATTGATTAACTGAAAAAATAAATAAATTTATTACACATTTATAAGAAAAAGACGTAATTCTGCATATGTTATAACTGAACAATTGTCCAATCAATAACCGTGCCTGGGACAGATAACCAAAATCTTGCCCCGTGCCCCTTTTAAGGTCACATGCCCAACGAGATAGGCTCTTTCTTAAATTTTTAGTTGTAATCTGATTTTTTCATATTCCCTGAGAGAGTGAAATATGTAATAAACAGACAATCACATGCCTATTTCAATATCTGCCCTGATATTATCTCTTGACTCATATCTGCCCTTGGCTGAAGACTCTGGGCAGTTAAAGGAAGTCTCTGGATGATATCAGGACAGATGTGATAATCTATACATGTATGTATTAAGGGACAAGATCAAAAGTTCAATTTAGGATAAAAAACTTAATTCAAATAGTTTGGGCGTGGGGGGTAAAAAGTTTTGTTATCCGACATCGATTTTCGGATTGAAAAATATGGATTCAAGTGATGTCCAAGTCAATATACAGAACAAACATTTTGTTGGAGAAAAACAGGACCCATGATACAAAAAGTATATTCTCAAAGCATATGCCCATATTGGTCAATCAATTTTTCCTAAATTAAGTTAAGAGGGGGGTGGGGATGGGGGGGGGGGGGGGGTCAGTGAAAAAACTATGTGAATTAAGTTTTTTATCCTACATTGAACTTTTGATCTCGTCCCTAAGCCATTACAAATACAATACTATGTTACAAATTGAACTATCTCAGAACTGATCACTACCATCATCCTTGAATATCTGAGGTACAGCTTTTCTTGTTTTCCTTGAGGGTTGAGTGCTACGTTTCTTGTTTCATTACATAGGTCTGATTTCATGACAATTTACTCTAGGTGTATAGATTATTTAAAGTATTCCTTAAAGACCACTGCATGGTTAGGGTTGTCTTAAATTTCAGATTTCAGAATGTTTTTATAACATCAGGATATATAATTTCTAATTTAATTGCCTGTGTCTGTTGTGTCTATATATTTACCTTATCTTTGGTCAGAAAGGTTTACTGTAAGTGGTCATTTAATGTTGTTTATTTCATGTCCATGTCATTGTTATAAGGAAGTTTATGTCCAGTCTTGATGGTCATCTTCCATAGATGACAAGAAAATAAACATATTTTATGACATATTGATATTGAAATACATCAATATTGATACGGATATTGATGTTACTGAAGATGAAAGTGAAATTGAGATGACCAGGACAATATCAACATGTCAACGATTTTTTTTTACGTTGATGACGAGATTACATCTTGGTCAATAATGGTTGGGTATAGTTGTTATTTGATCACTATACCCTTTTTCAGTCGATAATTTTCAGGCTTTTTGCCTGATCTGCTGATAGCCTCTGGTCAAAAATTTTTAAGATGATGAATAACAATGCTATTTGAGAAGAGTATATTATGAATAAAATATTAGAGAGGACCACACTGACTTGACTATTTTATTCGACAGTGTTTCTGATGGAAAAGGAGGAAATCTTAAAAAAGATGCCAGGAAATATTTTCTTGTTAAATATTGCTGTACATCCTAATGTATTTGTCATGATTTTACATTGTGTGTTGTTACATCCAAATTACCTAATTGTTCACAACTGACCTTCTCTTTTACAAGTTTATACATGTTTCCTCATATTAAAGTTTGTCAGAAAAAATGAAGAGTTGATTAACATAGATAATTTTTGTCTGATTTGGTATCATATTCAATTCTGACATGGTATTATGATGATGGTCATCTGTTGTCTGTTCCTTTTGGTGACATATTGAATTAATCTTTTGTCCGAAATGTTTTATTTTGTCATAAACTATATGGTCAAGTGTGAGTCTGTCACCTATCTAATTGTTTGTGTGACAGATAATAATTTGTCACGCAGGGAAAATGAAAGGGAAGTAAGTTATTATTTGGCTGGTTGGCAAACCAAGAATGACCACAGCTACAATTGAGATCAAATGATTAATCAATAAAAAATTCTGTGAGGTGAATTACAGGTTAACTTTTGAGTCAATTGAGCATAAGGTGTGATCTGATTTGTGTAGATAGTGGACATACAATGCTTAATTTACTGAAATCTCATTTTTTAATCCTTATTACTGATAATTTTCGATGAAAAAATCCTGACGTAGAGTAAGGATGCATATTTCAATACGGAAATGCATTTCAAGAAATTATGTTTTAAAAATTTAAAATAATTATAATAAAAAGAAAAATTGCTGATGTTAAGAGAATATTTATTTGCAAAGCAATATTCCTAATTATAAATTAGTACTTAATTCTTGAATTTTTTTGAATAAATGGTTTAACATGACTTTAGATTTAATTTTAAAATTCTTTAATCTGAAATATTATAAAAATTTAACTCATCAAACTAAGCTGTCATTGACTTTATCCTTAAACAAACTGTATCAAAAGTAATTTGCTATTCTGAGGTGTGAAAGATGGCTATCTTATAAATTGATGTCAATCAAAGTGAAATTGATTACAAAAAAGTGATATAATCTAGATGAAATCTAACAACCATTTATATATCAAGGTGTTAAAATACACCTTTGATCAGATGTATCTGTAATATATGACTTATCACTGAAAGTAACATCTCGAGCTGTTGTATGCAACTACAGATGCAAGATTTAATTGAAATAAAAAGACTTTCTTGAAATATATTTATTTGGAAAGTTGCAGGTGCATAAAGTGCTGATCATAATAAGCTTTTCTTGTCAAATAACAGAAACTCATCAGCATGCAAACAATTGCATTCATAAAATTTGTCTTCAGATAGAAAAAGTTACATTTATTACTTAATAGATTACTCAACTGAAGCAGAGTTTCCGTTGTTTCATTTGATAGACTCTGGTTGTTTCATTGGATAAACATTTGTTAATCCATTTGATTTATCAACCTTGTGAGGGTGCACTGAAAATGCTTCCTTCAAAACATATTTTAATGTGTACAGGGTTCACTGAAAATGCTTCCTTCAAAACTTATTTTATTGTGTACAGGGTTTACACAGGTCATGGAATCCTGAAAAAGTCCTGGAATAATATGTTTTACCAAAAAATGCCTTAAAAAGTCATGGAATTCTAAAATTTCCTCTAGAGTCATATCTTTTTCAGTTTTCAAGTCAAAAATAAAAAAACTAACTTATATTTAATTCATCAATCATACTGTGAATGAATTGATTATATGTAACTTCTCTATACCTTTTGACTGAACAACCCTGTTTTCTTAGTTCTCAAATTTTCAAATTTAGTTGCAATAGATATCATGAAAAATTCAGAATTTTTTCTGAAAAAGTCATGGAAATTTGGAAAGAAAAAGTTTATGAACCCAATGTGTGTAGTTGAATCTTCATCTCAGAAAGAAAAACATTCTGATGTTAAATTCCCATAAATAGCTAAAATTTGAATAACCTGACCATTTAATAACTACATGTATGACCAATTTTCAGTTTTCAGAAATGTTAGAAAAGTAACCGAATAAGATAACATTGAGTCGTTCAGATAAATCGATAAATCGGGTGCTAATTCTGGCTTTCAGAATGTTACTTCTTTCAGAAAATATGCTCCTATGTTGACTTAAAGTTATATGTTTTCAGATTTCAATCAAATATGATGTCTTTAAAATATTAATTGTTCAAACTGAGAGTATAATCTGACCTGGTCTTATACAATATTACATTAAAATCAATATTGAAATTTCTTATTTAAGTTATAAATTTGACCAATTATTCTTTGTAAATCATAATAAGTAAACATATACCGGTAAACATATTGAACAGAAGTTCAAACAAGCTTTTAAATTGTGATCAACATAGTTTTATATATATTCATTATAAATTGTGATCAACATAGTTTTATATATATTCATATTGTGAAAAACAAACACATTAATTATATACAAATATGGTTCATAACTGTTTATTATTGAACTGTATGTGATAATTTTACTCTAAACTGCTGGCAAAAAAAGACCAAATCAGCTCTCTTGACATAAATGGTTAAAAAAATTTGGAGGGTGATAGAGAATTATTTTCATGCAACATTTTCTTGGCAGTTTTTAATGCATATGCTGATATTATCCCATGGGTTTTGAGAAATAGGGGAGGTGAAGACCAAATTCTTATTTTTCGTTCATCACAAATAATGTTTATTACTTATTATATATGCCCCTTTACGTCCTCTTTTCCTACACACCCGCCAACTGGCAGATTGATAGAAGAAAAAAAACGTTACAAATTAGAGAGGTTCATGTTTGCGAAGGAAAAAATGTGGTTTAAAGGTTCTTGATTTACTTGTACTATTATTTTCGTAGTTAAATATTACAAAATACACATTTTTTTGTATTCTAAAATTTTTGATTCCAAAACTACAAAAATTAGTACTAGTATCCTAAATAATATGATCAGATTTGCTGTCTTCTTGGCGAAAAATAAAATTTAACAAAATTCTAAATTTCATTGATACTAAAAAATTTTGAAATTCAAAATATTTCTAAATTGCACATGAATTTGTCATAAGTTATCCTTGATAGAATGAAATATTAGCCACTTGACATTAAACTATCTTGTTAAGAAATATTATAAATGTATGAAAATGTCAAAAGTCGTTCATGCTTCTCTTTATAAGATGATTGAAGTGGGAAGATTGTCAGTTTAAAGTGTTTGATATGAAATAATACAGAGCATTCCTTTTAACTGCACGCCTTGTTGGTAAAATAAATATGGTTTTAAAATAAAATTATACAATTATGATGAATTTCTTAAGTTGATATGCAAAATGCATTATTAGTAGAATAATGTATTATGCATAATTTTTTTTTTTTAAGGAATGTGGTATTTAGTTATGACAGATATGTAATTATATTGATATGACTGCAGTGTAATTTTTTGTTTAGGAACCTGTCACTTCTAATGATACAGAATTATTTTTTGAAATAGTATTTAAAATGTTAAATTTAATTAGTTTACAACTGTAACTTGAATGGAACAAACGTTTGTTTGTATTAAGCGAATTTTAATTTATTCTCCTTCCAAAATCAAAACTTAACACTGTAATTGCTTATACACTTAGCAATCTTAAATTTCAATTTAAGACAGAAAGGAAGGCCAGTTTTGATTTTATGAGCTTCTACTGTTTCATTTATCAAATTAAATAACTACCGGTCACCACAATTTAGCCATTTGTACTGAATGTGAAGTGCAACCTCAATATGCAAATTGAAAGCAACTCATTGCTCTTAAATTTTACAATATTTTTTTTTATAAAATTGTTGATATCAGTCTGAAACAGTTAACAGTGCGGCCTTTGAATTTAACAGCCGCTGGCCAGCAACTTGCTTTGAGGATGACAGATCTTTGAATGTAAATGAAATTGACACGCTGTTCCCTTGTATCATTAGACATTGATCAGGTTATTATTATAACGTTGAGGTCAGAAATTAGCACTCAATAAGGATTAATTGACCATATGATACCCTGGGACAGAATGACCATCAATAAATTCAACAAAGGGTCAATGACATTTATTTGGATGTCCATCTTGTTTGATTATTGGTTTAGTTTTGTATTAAACTGTTTGAAAGACATGTATGATATCCAATTTTAAATGTTAGTAATTGAAAACGAAACAGAATTAGAATATAATGAAAGTTCTTTAGTGCATCTGCCCATTCATATGTAAATGCAAGGATATGGGCTTAGCATCAATTAAACAATAGCCAGTAGAATTGGAAAAGGAATCTGGCAGCACATGTGGAGCTTCAATACTGGTACTTGCATATAACTGTATACATAAAAGTTTTTTTGGAGCAAATCAGACCAAATTTTCGTAAAAATAATAAAAAGATAGATTGTGCCAAAAAATTACTTTTCTTCTTTCCTAAATCAAAAGAGGCAGTTGTAATTAAAGGGGACAATTAATGATTGGATAATTATATAAAGGAGGGTTTACAACATAATGTTTTCAGTGTTCAAAAAATATTTTCATTACTTACATGGTTGAACTTTTGTAATAATTACAGAAAAAAAGCAAGCAAGAAATTACTAATGAAACATTTTTTTGTTATTTAAAAAATGGTGCTTTACATGAATTTATTCATTTTAATACCTGTGCCAAAGTTTCTTAAGTTATAATATTACATTTTTATCAGTAGTAAACTTTATTATGCATAAAAGTATCAAATTGTTAAAAAAAGACAATGATAAAAATTACATGTTTCATTTTGACCAGCTGAAGAATAAATAATAAGCTAGATAATTTTTTTTTTATAGATTCTCATTCCCTCCTGCATCTCCATTGACCCGTTAATTTAATTTTTAGTTTTGTGATTTAATTTAAAAAAATGTACATTTTAAAATCAGAAACAGTAAAAAATATAATGAAAAATGCCTGCCTGTCTTGCAGCCTTAACTTTTATAAAAACTTGGATGAAAAACAAAAAAAAATTTTCATGACCTCAGTAAAGGCTTCTGCAGACACTTTGACTTTGTACTATTTAAAACGATTAACTTGCTTAGTTTACAAAGTTAAAACTTGTACTTTTAAAAATAATAATATGATTTATGACACATTTTATACTTTCTTATAGTAACAAGGCAGGCATTATTTCTAAAGATCTTATAATAAAATGTTTATAAGATTTGTGCCGATTTATGTTGTGTTTTATCGATAGAACATATCATTTTAGTGCTTGTTACGATTTGTAATCTTTTACATAAATCGGCAGTAAATAGAGTTTATTTGTTAGGGAATATATCTTTTGAGATCTGTATTTACACAGGAGTTCTTTTGGGTCTTCCCTTTTGAAAAGCAATAGATATCAATTTAATAGGAATTTGTACTGTATAGATCCCTATGGTGGTCTTGCATATTTAGACCAAAGTTCAATGTATTTGAGAAGAAAATGTCATTAAAAGAGGCAAACATGAGCAATTTTCATTGAAGTTACTAAGCCCAAGAATACTGATCTATAGTTAAATGTTTATATCAAGTTTCCATCCCATATTTTTATTTGTACTCCGACGATATGGAAATTTCATTAATTTTATATCAGTTTCTCAACCAATAAAGAACATACCACTTTGATTATGAAATTTTTTAAAAAGTGTTGTTCAGTAGTACTGTACTTTATATTTTTAAGCCATTGCTTCTATCTGTCATTGTTTAAGTCAAGGTAAAAACTTATGATGAAAATTATGCAACTAGTTCATGTCTTAAATTCTAGAATCCAGTATTTCTGTATTGTGGGAATGTAATTCAATTGGTTAATTGAATAATTTAATAGCATTTCCATGATGATACTAGAAGTAGCTATCCAAATTGCTAAAATAGACAAGTGCTATACAACAAATTTTTGGGTTCTTTTCTAGAACTTTTAAAAAGGACTTTTGAGAGTTCATGTCTTAAATTCTAGAATCTAGTCTTTCTGTATTGTGGGAATGTAATTCACTTGCTTAATTGTATAATTTTATAGCATTTCCATGATGATACTAGAAGTAGCTATCCAAATTGCTAAAATAGACAACTCCTTTCAAATAAATGTTTGGGTTCTTTTCTAGAACTTTTAAAAAAAGGACTTTACAATCATTAAAGTTTTGATTAAATCTTTACCTACATCTGTAATTTGTCCCATATATTTATAAAATCTGTGTCAAATACTAAAATGACAGGTGATATACAATATTAGTAAGATAAACTGATTTTAATAAAAAGAAAAGAAAAAATGTCAACTCAAGTATTTACTTTGAAACAGATCAGTAAGATACTCCGTTAGATAAGGGCCATTTATCACCTTTCCAGATTTTTTCTTCCAGTACTCCAATTTGTCTGAAAAGGCCAATTAGCAAAATAACTGAAATGGTCTGAATAAAATTGCTTTTCGCATTGTCACCAAAAACAAAATTGAATACACAGAATTCTTTGTGACAGGTGACAATTGGCGTTCCTTGAGAGATTTGTATCTTGAAAAAGATTTTAAAAGTATGACTTACAGTACACTTTTATTGTTGAATGGGTGCAAATTTCATTTTCCAAGGGTAGATATGATGACTTCACATTTTTGCTCAACTTTGTCAGCCTATGTCTTCCTTTAAGCAGTCGAGGGTTGTTGGTCGATACAGTTCTCCAATTGGGTCAGTGTACATGTATCATGATTTAAAAATGTTCCAGGGTCATTTAGTGCTGGTCTTGTAGGTCTTTTTCACTTGTTCCATCCTGTTGTATCCTTGACAGTTACCCCATATCCTCAAATTTTCATATTTAACCATTATGTTTTAATTGGTATACATTAGTTTTAAATTAAACTCATATAAAACAGTAAAAAGTTGTCTTCTCTGAATTTTTTTTTTTGAAATTTAATGTTTAATCATGCAACATTGTTTTAATTCTTCAAGTCTAAATTGTCTCCTTGTGTGGTCAAGTGATTTTTAGTAAATATTGCAATATCATTTGTTCTTTCCTATTGCCCTAGTTCTATTTATACCATATATGGGTCAATGGTAAAAAAAATCTGCCCTTTTAATCCTGATCTTACAAAAGATTGTATTAATTTTACAAAGTAAACAAAAGTAACATTATCAAGACTTATATCAAATGAAACTGTATTTTTTGTGTAATTTAAAATTCTACAAATCATATATATTACATTTTATAAAGTGTTCCTAGCTAATTAATTTTCAAAGTGGAAAAGTATGAAATTCTCTTATTTACTGGTAGATATTTAATATAAAATGCAAATTGCAGATATGCTCAAAAGATCAAAGAAGGTTTTAAATGTTTGGGTGGAAGATTTAAATGATTATGCAGAATTGTTGTAAGGTAGACAAATTTGTTAGTGCAGAGTCATGCAAATTTTATACAGATTTTTATTTTAATGTCTTTGTATATAATTTATTGGGCCAGTGTACATGTATCATTTCCCATTTTTTAATAAAATAAATTAAGGGCATTAAAAAAGATAAAGTTGTCAAATGAATGCTAGGAATACTTTTACCATGGTATTTGTGGCACGCCGTTATTATATTTATTCAATTTCGAGATATCTTATTTAGTTAAATAAGATATCTTATAAACTAATTGAGATATCTTAATAATAAAATGAGATATCTTATATATTAAATAAGATATCTGATTTATTAAATAAGATATCTTATTAAAATGTTTATAAAGATATCTTATTAATATATAAGATATCTTATTTAAAATATAAGATATCTCTATTAATTTATAAGATATCTTATTAACTATATAAGATATCTTTTATATAGTTAATAATAGAGATATCTTATTTACTTAATAAGATATCTTACAAACTAAATGAGATATCTTATTAACTAATAGAGATATCTTATAAACTTATAGAGATATCTTATTAACTAATAGAGATATCTTATTTAACTGGTTATAAAGTTATCTTATTAAATATATAAGATATCTCTATAAGTTAATAAGATATCACTATTAATTTATGTATCTTATAAAGTTTATAAGATATCTTATAAACTTTATAAGATATCTAATAAAGTATTTGTTTAAAAGACATCTTTATAAAGAAGTAAGATATCTTATATACTTTATAAGATATCTTATTAACTAATAGAGATATCTTATTAACTTATAGAGATATCTTATTTACTTATAGAGACATCTTATTTACTTTCAAATTAAATAAGATATCTTATAAAAATTAAAGATATCTTAATACTTAATAAGATATCTTGTTAAATAAATAAGATATCTTGGAATTTGAATAAATATAAAAACAGTGTGCCATAGGTATTATGCTGCATATTAAAATCATTGGAATGGAAATCTTTTCCAGAAGTAATTGCTGATTTATTATTTAGGTAACTGTGGAATGTTTTTGCAGAGTAAGAGTAAAAAAATTATTAAGTGTCATTTCTGTTAATTATATATTCTACAACAGTCATTTTAGGTCCATATATTTATTGTAGATTATTTTTCTCTGACCACTTCCTTGACACCTAACTAAAAATAAAATGATTGCTCCCTAAATAAGGATTACTTTATTAAACTTATTTATTTATAGTGGATTTGGAAACAAGTTATGCTAATCCTTTGCCACATGGGTGCGAGATTGGCATTAACAGCCTACCCTTTGCGACATCTGCAGGGGAATCTTTAACATGCTAAGAGTGTTTCTCTTCCTTTATACTGGACAGCCATTTTTATTCACCACCTAAGGACTAACATCTTTTTCAGATCTTTTGCAAGTGGGATATAGAGCATCGCAAATTTGACCCCTAGGAAATTAGAACCAGGGCCCTTTGGTTTTGTAGTCCAATGCACTAACCACTACAACAGGAACTCTTTAAGTCAGCATTAATGTACAATGTATTAATAATAATATGTTTGCATATTACAGTGCAAGCATTTTGCCTAATGAAGAGTTTATGATCTGCTTACGCTTTTGTGAAGTGTATGCGGGCTTGGGAAGATGCACTACAATTGCATTGATAAATAAATAAAAAAAATTGTGCTTTATATCTTTAATTGGAATACAATTTTATTCGAATCGATTTATAGAACTATTATCAAACAAGTAATGTATACTTAATTGTTCAGTTCATTTCATTGCATTAATTGTTGTTTAATTAGAATAATAGGCGTGTCACCATGACCTGTGTAACTCTACCTGACAAATATGCTCGTTTGTTACACCCGATAATCTACCTGACTTCTATACCTGATCATGCATTCATATATCTAGTTACATGCATTTATTCTTTTTGGTAATTAAATTAAAATTAAAATTAATTATTGGTGTGTGCTAACGTGCATATAATGATTGTTTGACTAAAGATTTAACAAATATGAAGTTGCTGTAATAAAGTGTTCAACTACATGGTAGAGCAGCCATGATCATACAAATTTAAAATGATTTGAAAAAGATGGCTGCTCTACAATGTAGTTGAAGACAGTAATAAAAGAAACTGAAAAAGGCCAGTGACCAAAACATCTTAAATATCATGGTTTTTTTTTACTACCATAATAACATTGGGTATGTTCTCTTTTGAAATTTTCAACAAAAGAGCTAAATTCTTGTTATTTGATAGAACAAATTATGGGTTTTCTCTTTATTGTTGCTGAGATGCAAGGTTAGGTCATAAAATTAACTTGTGCTGTAATATATTTAAAAAAAATAAGTGTTATAGATCAGCTATGTAAACCCTAAACCCTCTATGTAATAAAATACTTGAAATGTATACAAATATATTGATTTTATCAGATTGTATGAAGCAACACTAGTAATGAATTTATATGTGTTTTAATAGTACAAAATAATGTTAATTTTATACTGAAATCTGTTGTCTTTTATATACCCACTGAACTACAGATATGTAATACTAGCAATCCTATTACATGATAAGATTTGTAATCTGATTGTGCTCATTTTATTGAATGTCCTTGTTTGTTGCAGTTGACATATTTTAGTACATTGAATCGATAGAATTCTTATTATCGTACATATTTACCTTAGTATATAGTTTATGAACAGTGTTGCAAAATTAAAAAAGTGCTTGAGTATAAAGTTTGATTTAATTTGCATGTTGATCACAAGGCCTTATAAACATGTTTCATTTAGGTTTAATTAGAAGTTTGGTTACTATCTTCAGAAGATAATTTTGTGATTAATGAAAAGTTAGAAGATACTTGTAATTTACACATTATAGTTTCCTTATAGGGCATTGTTTTATTCTCATTAATGATTTTATTATTTTTATATATGCCCTATATGGGCCTATGATTTGGATAATGAAAATATTTGTATTTGTATTCATATATGGTAAAACTTTGATCACTCGGACAACTTGTATGCCAACTGTGGTTGCTGAAATTTCTCTTTTTTTTCTTTCTTTTTTTAGCTCACCTGACCAAAGGCCATGTGAGCTTTTGTCATCATTTGGCGTTCCTCGTCCGTCCGTCGTCTGTCAGTCCGTCAGTAAACATTTAAACTTTCATCTTCTCATCTGAAACCCCTGACCTATTGAACTGAAACTTGGCCTGTAGCTTCTATGGAAGGTCCTTTACAAATTTTGCATAAATCGTCCGGGTCCATGAAACAAAATGGCCACCATGATCATTTACATGTTTTGATTGGTCGAAATTTAAAACTTCTTCTACTCTGAAACCATAAAGCCAAATGAACTGATATTTGGTTTGGAACATGTATGGAAGGTCCTTTACAAAGTTTGCATAAATCGACCCGGTCCCTGAAACAAAATGGCCGTCATGAACATTTACATTTTCTGATTTGTCGAAATGTAAAACTTCTTCTCCTCTGAAACGGTATTTAATTTAAAACTACTCCTCTGAAACCATGTGGCCAATGAACTTATACTGGGTATGAAGCATTTATAGAAGATCATTTACAAAGTTTCCACAAATCAATCAGCCCACTGAGCCTCTTGTTTATTATCAAACTTTGATTATTATAACTTTCCTGTAACTTGAACTATTGTTATCAATTTGTTGGGTGCTTGAGCAACTGAAGTCTACTGTGTATTGGGGGTTCTCCAATGAACAGACTTGAAAGGTTTTTTGTGTCTTTACTTTACATAGCAACAAAAACTATTAACTTGTTTAGCTGGCTTAAGATTGCGTTATTTTCAATAAAGCTTGAAGTGACATTAGTAGAAGACTAGATAAGTGAGTATCTGAATACATTACTAAAATACATTTTAATGAAAACTATGTGGTCACTTCTCATAAAAACTTTCCAAAATGTGTTTTGTGAAGAAATCCCTTTAAGATTTTGATTGAAATGACTATAAATTTTTTCTTCAGAGAAACACATTATGGTCACCTAATCAGTGCTCTATATGTACATGTGAAGATCCAGTTGTTATGTGTGAAGATGTACGCTGTTCTAGTCCAAACTGCGATCCAAAGAAGGTAAACAAAAATCTTTTATTTAAAACACTTGCAAAATGTGTGAGAATTTTTTAAAATGAGGCTATATGAAATAGAAATTAAAAACTGTGTCTGGAGGATGACCATTTGTAGATAATGTTAGATATGTCTGGTTGCCATTTACATTTTGTTATGTTAATTGAAATAAACATTACTTGCTTATTTTGAATCCTGAAAAACGGGGAAAAAATTTCTAAATACATGTAATAAAATACTGCATGAATTTTTTGTACAGTGCTTACTTCAGACTGATTGTTTTATATAATCTTAGGTTAAGCAAAATACATTTTGGTGTATCAATTAGCATGAGTTATGACAGTTTCATATAAAAACTTTGTATGTAATAAGTCAATTTTTGCTGTCTGGGGAGAAGCCAAGATATACATAAACACTTTAATTTTTACTTATCATTAATAAATCTCTTTTGCAGAAGTATAAAACATTGTGAGCAGACATGTTTATCATTTATCAAACTGTAATTAGACTGGGATGAAATGTACTTTCAGTAAAGAATTCTTATGTCAGTCTATAATTAAATTGGATTAAAACATTTTTTTTTATTTACTGCATGGAGGTCTTAAAGTTCAAATCATTTTGGAATTTGCAGGGCTATGCCAAAGTCTTTTAATTATTAAGAAAAGTACATAATTTTATGAATTTTGACAGAATGTCATTGCAATAATTTTAAATAAATAGAAATTTCATTTTGATGGAAAGTCTTATGAAGTATTTTTCTATTCATATAAATTTTATCAGAACACACAGTGTTATAAAGAAAAATTTATCCTTAAAGGTAAAATGTGACAAATTAAAAGGTGAAATTCAGGTACATCCTTTAAATTCATCATTATGAACTATTGCCACAGGTATACCATAACACAACGATTACTTAATATAGAGGTGTTAAAATATACAATGTCTTTTGTCAGGACAGTTGATGTAAAAAGTCTGCTACATTTAAAATGATGTAGTGGCATGTATGAAAATTTGAAGAATGATTAATATTTAATTGAAATTCATAATTGGGTGACTTATAATTGGTTTAAAATGTGCTGAAATGCACGATGACAAATTAGAAATTGAATATTATAATAATTAAAACATTTAAACTTTATATTTTTAGCACTGCATACAATAAAATAGTGTTAGAGAATTTTCCTTTGAGTGACCAAATGTTATTTAAATTTAAAAAATATATAAAGAGGTGTTATAAAAATTATTTTTTTGCTATTATTTATAATGTCATATCTATAATGGAAATTGATTAATCCTAGCTTTTTTCATTTCCATCTTAAAATAGATATAAGATAATACACTGATTGTATATACTTTACGACAATGTCAAATTATAATAGCATATATAATTTCAAATAAGAGTTCTATTATTTTCTTACTGTGAAAATGAAAGGATATGGGGTATTAAGAGAATGAAATGATATTTTAATGTAATAATAAGGTTTATAAGAATAATACTTCATTATTTTGAAGGGAGAACATCTACTCATTCCAGTGGAGGGTTGTTGTCCAGAATGTGTACGACGGATGGCACCATGTCAGCATGAATCTCAAACAACACCTGTAAGTTGTAATGACCTTGAGCCCAGTCTGTTGCGAGATGTGTCTGTCTAATGTATGGACAAATCTACTAGTCAAAAGACTTAGTCTCAATACATTACAGTGAGGTGGCTGCTCCTCTAAGTATGACACCCAGATAGAGAGCTAGGTTTTCTACGAATGATTTTACACCTCTGCTTCGCAAGGGGTGCATAAAAGAAAACACAACTAAATGATTTTTTGTGGTCATCATTTTATGCTTATTGTGGTAATTGTGTCGCCTGCATTCTACATGGTCCACATAGAGGGATCACTATCTGTTGTGTTGCATCTTGCGTCATCACACTTTTCTTCTATCCTCAACTACTGGTAAACCACTCAAAGGAATTTGATGAAACTTTCTTTGTGCATTAACCTTAATGCAAAGGTGTGCATATATAATTCATTTTTAGAAAATTTAAATTTTTTGTTGTTGTAAAAATTGACATTTTTGAAAAAGGGGGAGGGGGGGGGGGGGTGATTGGTTTAAATGTAGCTTTTCATGTATGCAGACGACACATGTCTTCCTTGGAAGTCTCACACTTTTTTTTAACATAAATTTTTCATGTGATTACTATATTAAGTTTTCATAGATCTATAACTATTTTGTAGAAAACTGATTTGTTTTAAATTTGTATTAACATATATTAGCAGTTGTCCTGTTTGATGTGCAGCTTTATTAATCATGTCTTATGCTGAAAAAATCTTGTGTATATTCCTGAAACTTTTGATCCGGTAGATCCTTAATGTGTATTTTATTTGATATTTTGCATGTACATGTAATCAGTTTCAATTTATTTTTACTTTTTCTTTTACAAAAGTAATTCAGATTTAGAAAACAAATGTGGTAATTGTATATGATTATACTTGTATAGCATAATTCTGTATGGAGTCCAGAAAGATGTAAATTCTGTCATTGTTACGATGGAAAAGTTACGTGTACAGCAAAGTCATGCCCAGTATTACGATGTCGTCCTGGTGAGGTAGAACAAGTCCTTGCTGACCAGTGCTGCCCACAGTGTATACCTACAGGAAGTAAGTAGCTAATGTTTATCTCAATAACAGCTGTAAGTCTGTGAATATGCAGCTGTGTTTTCAATGGAAAGTGCGTAATAAAGCTTAACTATCCCAAAGATATTTAGGCTTCTTGCTCATCGCAGGCACACTGAAAGTAGTTACTAAGTCATCCAATGGAACTGCTGAACATTTTTCCTTGATCTAAGACATGGTGAAAAACTTTTTTTTGTTGGTTTTTCTCAACCCCCCCCCCCCCCCCCCCCCCCCCCCAAAGAAAAAAAAAGAAGGAAAAGAAAAAAAATGTTGATCTGTTACTGATCTACATGAATATTGGTTAGAATTACTTTCCCAATTTAGATCTTTTCATTTTCATATGGACATAGTTAATAGTCCAGTCAATCTAGCATAAATTTGACCCTAACCTTAAAGTAATTGCAAAAGAAAATTTTTAAGTTTTAATCTTTAACATTATACCCCAAATATACACAGAAAAATGTCCAACAAAATCTAACTTGAGGAAGATTAAAAAATCACGATTTTAAAATTCCTATGGACATTTGCATTGAAAATGGGAGATAACTCTGCAAAAAAGGCAGAAATATCAATAAAAATTGATACAAAATTATAACTTTACCGCTTCTATTCAGCAGAATGTATTGATTCTTGACATTTTAGCCGTCTTTAGAGTATAACAAACAACCCTAAAGTGTTTTTCGTATCTTTTATCAAGCTACAACCTAGATTTCGTAATTCATTAGTTGACCATTTATTAAATTTTCAACTTGTCAAGGTAAAGAAACTCAAATTTAATAAAAATAATTAAGCATATATTCTTCTTTTTGTGGTTTAAAGTTTCTTTAAACAAGGTAGATGCTGATCAAATATAATTTACAGATATAAGCAATACCAATTTTTTACATTATTTTTTCAAAATGGTCACAAAGCCACAAATTTGCAATTTCTTTAATGAAAAATGCGCAAAAAAAAATTAAAAATACCCATAACATTTCCGTTTTGTACATTTCATGAGCAGAAGATTATATAATATAGTCAAACACGAACTTATAACCCTATCAAAGTATCATACTTTACATGAATTTTAAGAAAATCAACCAAAAACTGACAAAAAAAGGCTCATTTTTGCAGAGTTATCTCCCATTCTCAATGGTAATTTCCACAGGAAATTAAAAATGCTGATTTTGAGTTTTCCTCAAGTAAGATTTTATGAGACTTTTTTCTGTGTATATTTGGGGCTTAATGCTATAGATCAGAACTAAAATATTTTCTGTTGCAATTAGTTTGAGGTTAAAACTTAGTCTGACTGGACTATAATATGTCAACAATATTTTCTACTTAACCTCCTTCATATCTGTGATATACCAATGCATGTATAACTATTATCTTAAAAGTCTCTTTTCTTCATGTTGTATGTATTTTGCTTTTCTAAAAAGTCTCTTTTTTCATCATATATAAGAAATTAATAAAAATGCATTTTCATCCAATTTATATTCTTGTTGCATACTCCTTTTAGTTTAACTTTCGACCACCAACAGTTAAAGGTTTGAAGTACTTAGTGATATTATGAATTTTAAACAGAACTTAATGTAACCTGATGGTTTTTGAAATCCCAGACCGCTGTGTTATCAATAATTATCACATCAGGGGAACGTTTTAACTTTCTTCTGCATGAAATGACCACAATGGCCATTTGTCAGAAAGCTGTCTGTTTAAACACTTCTAGAATTTATAGAGGCCTTTTCTTTTTTGGTTCTCAGACCGGCATCATGGTGACAGTTAAGGTGTTGGATGACAAAAGAGGTGATAATATGTTTGTTTGAAAAATGAAAGATTGGATTATTTTAAAAACACCTCCAATATCAAACATGGCCAGACTTTTGTGTTATGTTGGATAATTGGGTAAAATTTTATCATAAAAGGAAAATTGAAAATAAATACAATTGCTGCTTTTGTTGTTTACAGTGATAATGGTTGTAAATTGTTTAGAAAGGGCGAAAAAATCGATTTCACGCTGATTGACTTTGTGTTGGTGGATATCTTCTTTCATTTCTGAGTTGGGAGGGAGTAAGGAAGAATAGATGAAAATTAAAGTACAGAAATTTGAACTCTGTGCAGTCGAGCTGTTACAGTGTAATTAGGAACTTTGTTAAAGGCCTTTTCTCTTTCTTTTAAATTGATTTAATGTACAGGAAAATTTGATTGAATAAAAAAAATAGCCAAATTGAAACTGAGATTATATTTAACGATTCAAATCAGTGAGGTCTTTTTTTTTGAAAAAATATTTCCCCAAATAGCTTGACTTTTTCAAATAATTTTGAAACTAAGCTCCTTAAAATCATTTAATACAGTAAGAGCCTTTGTTAATTTTCAAGATCCTCATCAATTCAGAAAATTAATTATAGGCAATTTAACAGGTAAGAAGAGTCTTTGTTAATATTCAAGATCCCCCTCTTTTCAGAAAATTACTTATAGGCAGATTAAAAACAATTTACTAAAACTCCTTAATATCCTCTAAAACTAAGATGCCCTGTTAATTCTTTATATCTTCCCCTTTTAGAGAAAGCTCATCCTTAACTATTTTTGGACTTTCACATGTATACAATACATGATATTGCTGGTAGTCAAATTAAAATATTGTTATGTATTATGCAAAAATTTCATCATATACATCTGCACAATTCTCCAGGGTATGAATATTTGTAACATAATAATAAAAATTGTTACCAGAATTAATTAGTATTATATCCTTCAGCTGACAACAATGAATTGTTTGTCAACAAAGGTGTGGATATTAACGACTGAAACTGACACTTGTACAATATTTGATACAGCAAAATTGACAGCTGCAACAATTTTATAATTATTAATTATTGGTGATAAATGGCATACAGTTATCATTATTTGGTGTGTCTTTTTGTATGTGCTTCAGGAAATAATTTTTTTTAAAGTTTTATTGTGTATAAGTGTTCTTGTCAAATTTTGAAATACGGTGGTTTGGCAAAATTAATCAATTCCCCCAGTTCGTAAAATGGATTTTTCAGAATTTGAATACCTTAATCAATGTGAATTTTCTAGTTGTGAAAGATGCAATGAGCTAAGTCGTAACTGAAACAATTGAACTTACCTGGTTTTTGTTCAATCTTGTCTTCAAAAGAAACAAAAAACCTCTGCCTATGGAATTTTCAATGTAAAAGGGAAATAACTCTTCCCATGAGATTTTATAAAATTAAGTATTTCAACCCCGTGATTCATGAAATATGCACAAAGTGCATTAAAAATATTTAGAATAAGAGTTTTACAAATTTTAGGATAGATCTGAGTTGATTTAGTTCAAATTATTAATTTTTTGAAATTTTCAAGTACTTTAATTTTTCTATTGGAAATTCCCCATTCAGAAGCATTTGTGAGGTATACAAACATAATCTTTATAAACAATTTAGAATTTTTATGTTTTCTTGGAACAACTCAATAAGGTTAATTAAATAACAAAAGATTGTTTAATAATTCTAACGTTTAGACTTTCAAATGCTAAAAATCTATTTTATGAATTGAGGTGTTCAGACAGTAGACTTCTTACAAAAAGGGCATGAATTATGAATTAATAAATAAAACAGAAATATACAATTGTTACCTGTAACATCAAGCATGTCAAAATAAACTAGCTTAATACATGTCATTTTATTAAACATTTTATTACAAGGACAGCAAATATTTGAAATTATCACTAATTCTAGTCCCATATCACTTTCTCAATAATAAAAAAGCAAATTCATAACTATATACAGAGTAATTATTGACTTAATTTTTGCCATCAGAATTTGTATTCCCAAAAATCTTTTGGTAAAGGTACATGCCTGCCAACATATAAATGAGAGAAACCCTGCAAAAATGGGCCAGGGGTCTGGGGACCACTTAAAGTCCCCAGTGAAACTTAAGGTCCCTAGTGAATCTAGGGCAAACCCTTGTAGGGGACAAGGGGGCACAAAGCCCCCTTGCCAAAACTGAATTCAAGGTATTTGAAGGTTATTTGATGGTATTTCCACAGTAATTTGATGATTTTGGGTGAAAAATAAAGCAACTCTTCAGAAAGTGATGATGATTTTTCTGAAATTTTTACCTCTTTTATGGAAAAAGATAGGCACAGAATTTTTTCCCTGAGAAATTCGAAAATCCCAGACAATATAGCTATCGACCTGGTAACCCAGTAAGGAAGTCAACTTCCCAGAAGCTCAGGGTGAAATCCGGAGCATTTGCATGTAAGAATCAGCCACTGTTGATTTGAATGACTGGTTTACTGGAGAATATGAGGTGTCATCATTTAGAAAAATTATTGCCTCGGCACGTAGCAGTCTTTAGGAAATGAAACTTTATTATTTACATTTTAGGGCCTTGTGAATATGACCATCATGTTTTCCAAGATGCAACAGAATGGTCACCAATACCCTGCACAATGTGTGTATGTAGAGATGGGCAGACAATCTGTTATCCTATACAATGTCCTTCATTTGTATGTCCAAAGGTAAGATAGTGCATAGAATATGTGGTGAGGGGATTGGAAGGGGTCACCAATTTGCATAATTTTGTAACCAGTTTATTTTTTAGTTGACCTGACTTAAAGGGCAATGTCGTCCTCATTCAGAATTATGTTCTGTGACCCAGACTGCAATTCAAGATGGGAACATTCACTTTAAGATCTTTTTGTCTGAAAAAACTTGACCAACTGGAACCAACTTGGCAGCAATGGTCCTTAGGCGGTCCTCTCTCAGAATTACATATGATGACCAGGACCACCATTCAAGTTAGCCACCACTATGTACACATAATGATAGTAAATTAGTATGGATAGAGAAGTGCTTTATTTTCGTAGAAACAATACAATGCAAAAAATTAAAAGTTACATAAGGACTTGTAGCAAGTCTACTTTATAGACACTGAAAAAAACTGTTGTACTAACAGTATCCATCGTTTGTTTATCCAAAGATGCCTCCTTGATAGAGATGGAAGAAAATTGTTAGTTTTTCCCTTTCCTATAATTAATCTCTTAATTTTTTATTTTATCATTTTATTGTGAATTTGAATTTGTAGACCTATGCAGAATTAATATTGTACTTGGTGAATGGATTAGGCAAAAATAACTGATGTTTTGATATTGATTATCAATATGACCTTATATAAACCAGACACAACCTGTTAAAAATATAACACATTACCATGTATATAGAAGATACATATGTTACCAGTTGAAAAAGTATACTATTTAAATATATATCATATATGAAATATAAAAATAGGAAATGGTTTTAGTTGTATTTGTAACATAACCATAAAATTATATTTTGCATTTCGTCATGACTACTAATGACCACTAGCCTGTCAACGCTGAGGTTGCGAGTTCGAATCTCACCTGTGGCGGGGTGTGTTCGACTCCGATCTTAATTGACGAGGATTGCCAATTTTCCTACCGAAGGTTGGTGGTTCTCTCCGGGTACTCCGGTTTCCTCCACCAATAAAAACAAACAATATTTTGCAACTTTAAGATTTTCTATCACAGATCTATAGAATAGAGAATTGAAACGGGGAATGTTTCAAAGAGCAGAAAACACTATCTCTTTTATAAAGATTTAGATAGAGTCAGACTGTGAGAGAAAGTTTCAAATGTTTCTTCAGATCTATATTCAGAGAGGCTATAATTCAGGTAGTATGTTATATCAAATTTTATTCTGATGCCTCAGCTGTGGTATTACCACATGTGACATCTATTCATTGTATATGTATTGTTATTGTTTGCTCCTTGTTATGAATTGATGATAGTCCACTGTTGGACTCTATATCAATAAATAATTTTGAATATGAATTGTCATAAACACTTATCATCAATAGCATGTTAACACTGAGATTGTGAGTCTGATTCCAACTTGTGGACAGGCGTGTTTTACCCTGATCTTAATTGACAAGGAATGATTTTCCTGTCAAAGGTTGCTGGTTCTCTCATGTAGTCCAGCTTCCTACCCCCCTCCCCCCCCCAAAAAAAAAAAATGGACAAAAGTGGTTTAAAATCCCAAAATATCAAACCTAACCAACTTAAGTGATACTTTGGTACAGAGTCAGACTGGAGAAAAATATTAAAAACAAGTAGTAAGCTGTAGTTGTAATGGGCTTCTTTCGTATTTGATAGAAGTTATAGAACTGTAACAGGTTTTTCACCACCCTTCAATAGCTGCTCTAGTGGAGAAATCCTTTAGCTCATTTGTATAGGACTACTGTACCAAGGTTCCAGGTTTGATTCCCGGATGTTATGGTAGGCAAATTTTGGAAATAAAATCTTGCTCTACTGTTACACAGTTATAGTTATGAATAAATAAAGTTAGAATCATTTTACCAATTTGCATGGTTTAATTTAAATACACAACAAAAAGAACACAAAGTAACACAAATTTTTAAAAGAATCGTTTGAAACTTACTAGCCTTTCTTTTAACATTAGACTACCGGTACTTATTGTTTTTTTGTTGAAAAAATCAGCATTTTTAATCAAGACAATTTCTATAACAAAACGAAAATGATACCAGAAGTATCATTGCTGTGTTTTGCTTCTACAAAGATGCAGTCAACAAAACAATTTTTACACAAAATTAACTTCTGTAAATCTCATAGATATTTGTGAAGATTATTTCACTATTAAAATCAGCCATGGAAAAAGATTTAGTGGCTAATTTTCCACTAATGAGCACATAAGTACACATCAAAATAGACCGAGCATAGTAAATAGGAGTTAAAAGTCAATTAAAGTTGTTTAAAGCTTTGTCATGTGTTCAGGTATATATAACAGGTAGATTTGGTCCAGTTATAGACAGCTAATTATGTGTCTTCACACCTCATGGCATTTAAGTGCAATATCATTTTCTGTCTAGATGATTTATGTTATTAAAAGATATGAATTTGTGATACATGAAAAAAAAATTTTAAAAGAGGAATTATTAATTTGAAGAATTTTATAATCATGTAGCTTATAAAAATTTGTATTTTTTATATGTCCCCACATCGTTTATCATCGAAACAATTAATTTAATTTTGTAAATAGAATGCTGAGTATTCTTATGTCTAATTGAAGAGATGTTGAACATTCTTGTGCATATTTCTGTTCAGAATTTATAAAACTTCTCTTAATTCCTCAAAATAGAATAGAGAATGGAAACGGGGAATGTGTCAAAAAGACAACAACCCGACCAAAGAGCAGAAAAAGCTCAAGACTACCAATGGGTCTTCAACGCAGCGAGAAAATCCTGCACCCAGAGGTGGGCTTCACCTGATCTCTAAACAATAATGTATACTAGTTCAGCAAAATGGATGGCACACTAAACTCCGAAACATAAAAATGAACCAAAATTCCAAAAACACACAAGACTAACAAAGGCTACAGGTTCCTGACTTGGGACAGGTGCAAAAATGGGGTGGGATTAAACATGTTTTGTGAGATCTCAACCCTTCTCCTATACCTCTAACCAATGTGGAATAAACAAACACATAGCGATACACACAGTAAAACTCAGTTCAAAAGATATCCGAGTCCGATGTTAAAAAGGTAACAGAAGAAACTAAGCAACATGACATTGATCAATATATATTAACAAAGGACTACTTGCCAGCTCCAGACCTCAATTAAACTGATCGAAATATTATGTCTATATCATATAGAAAATCCGCCACAATCCCTCCCGTTAGGGGTTTAGTATCATGCCATCATAAATTATACGGGAAGAAAGTATTGCAGTATAGATTATAAACCTGATTATAGATATATAAATCTCCCATCCAACATCAGAATCCTTTCTAATGGAGGTCAGTTTGGCTGTGCAGAATGTTATATATATATATAGTCAGATCAGATTAGAATTGGGAAACAGTACTAATGCCAGATTGAGCCCTACAACAGCTCTTTAGAGAGATTATATAATTTACCAGTTGGGAGGCTAAGTTACTGACCCTTTTGAAATTTCTTTTTCATGTACTAACCTGAATTTTTTGTCCTTGCTTCTGGCTGAACCCTTCATCTGCTGCCCAATTAACTGATGTATGGAAAAAAAATATTGAAATGTTTTCCATTGGAGGTTCAGTAAACAGTAAATCAATTAATAGTTTTTGTAAATAGATAGATGTTTCCTTTATTTGTAGTGTCTTTAAGTAAAATTCTATCCTAAGAAAAGTATTTAACATGTGATAATCAAGAATCAATTATTTTCAGGGCAAAACAATGGAAAGGAGATCTGGTTCGTGTTGTCCTTCGTGTGTGGGATCATTTTGTACAGATGGATTAAGAAATTACAAGGTAACCGTTTGTTATCCAAAAAATCAAGAAAACATCTAATCTGATCATTCTAATAGAGTAACTGAAAGTATGGTAAACTTGATGAAATCCAACATTTTAATAAAGAAAATTTTCAAATAAGAAAATAAAAGAACAATATTATAATAACTTAAAACCATAAAACTTGATTGGTAATTAAAAAGAATTCTGTATCCAGAAAATTCTTAAACTTTAAGTAATTGAACAACTGACTCAGTTCTATCAGTTTGTCGCCATTATTTGTTGTTTGGTCATACAATGCATGTCAGTATATGTAATATTCTGACTTATCATGATGACATTATGTCTGCCCTTCTCATACATTCATCAAAACATATCACAGTTCAATTTAATGAGGTCCCTTTAGATATCTGTTTGTAATTTATGTTTTGTGTATTGGAAATATATTATGATTAGGGACAGAAATAGATATCAGTTTTTGAATGCACTTGCAGATAGGATCAAATTTTATGTTTAAATCATCACATGTAGCTCAAATTTCAAATATTTTGCAAAGGAGGTCTTATTTAAATTGAATTATTTTATGGTTACATATTTGGTTGAATCTAGTACAAAAAATGTACTTAAAAAATTCTATAGTTTTAAATGAAATTTTTTCCTGAATACATAAATTTACTTTTATCTATATTTTAATAATTACTTACCTGCCCCCCGACAGGAGGCGGGTAAGTATTGTTTTCATCTTTGTCCGTCACAGAATTTTCTCCGTAACCGATTTCCCCAGAAAACTACACAATATTAAGAGCTCAAACTTGCAGGGATTATCTGTCCCAATTAGTACTTTTAAAGAACGATTTTATTTTTTTGAATAATTAATTTAAAAATGAGATATTTCATAATTAATGTTTCTTTTTTTGAAAGTTTCTATAAATAACTCAGCTAAGGCTGTAAGCATATGTACAGCGATCGATAAACAAAGCGCTGTTTTTGTCTCGCCTCAGATGAATAGTCGTGGAGGCGAGATATAGGTATTACTTTCTGGGGGCGAAGGCGGCATAAATTTTTTTAAAACTTTAATAACTGCACATGTAATACCTACAATTAAGATTTATGATTCACAAGGTAGCTTATTGTATAAGGTTTGCCACAGTGTACTGGTCTTGTGATCCTGACCTCATTTTCATGGTTCACTGACTTCATAAACATGAATTTAAAACTGAATCCAAGTTTCGTGGTTAAATCCATTTCTCAGCAACTGTAATACCTAGGCCAACCATATTTGGTTTATAGATAGTTCTTAGTGGGTACATGCCAGTCTGACACCTGGCTTTGGACCTTGACCTCAAATTCATGCTCGAATGACTTTGTCACTTTTTTGTGGTTAAGTCCATTTTTCAGAACTTGTAATACCTAGACCCACCATATTTGGTCAATAGATAGTTCTTGGTGGGTACATGTCAGTCTGACACTGGCTTGGGACATTGACCTCAATTTCATGCTTAAGTGACTTTGTCACTTTTTCATGGTTAAATCCATTTCTCAGCAACTGTAATACCTAGGCCAACCATATGTGGTTTATAGATAGTTCTTAGTGGGTACATGCCAGTCTGACACCTGGCTTTGGACCTGGACCTCAATTTCATGCTCGAATGACTTTGTCACTTTTTTGTGGTTAAGTCCATTTCTCAGAAACTGTAATACCTAGACCCACCATATTTGGTCAATAGATAGTTCTTGGTGGGTACATGTCAGTCTGACACCTGGCTTGGGACATTGACCTCAATTTCATGCTTAAGTGACTTTGTCACTTTTTCATGGTTAAGTCCATTTCTCAGAAACTGTAATACCTAGGCCAACCATATTGGTCTATAGATAGTTCTTGGTGGGTACATGCCAGTCTGACACCTGGCTTGGGACCTTGACCTCAATTTCATCTTTGAGTGACTTTGTCCATTTCTCAGCAATCCAGAATACCAAGACCCACCATATTTAATCAATAGATAGTTCTTGATGGGTACATTTCAGTCTGACACTCCGTTAGCTGTGCTAGTGGAGTACTCCTTTAGCTAAGTTGGTAGAGTGGTGGACTACTGAACCAAAGGTTCCGGGTTCTGTCCCCGCTTGGTGCGGTAGGTAATTTTGGGAGACAAATCAAGCTCTAGTGTTACAATATTAAGTTTTTGTTTTGTGTGTGCCAAATATGGATACAATATTTTTCAAATATGTTCTCATTTACTAGACAACTGGCCTTATGCACTTATGATATTTAGGTTTTTATTATTTGTTATGTCAATGAAATAAAAAAAAAAATGAAATCTCTACTTATACGTATGCACATGTAAAAACAAAAAACAAAAAAAACCTTATCCACCTAGCAAATTTCTGAAAATCTGGGAACCATAAAATTTATTTCATATGGCCTAAGATTGAGAAATGAAAAGGTTAAGCCTTCAATTAATTTAACTCAAAGTTCATATTTTAAATCAACATTTTTTAACTATATGAGACTTGTGACTACATTTAAATAAATTTATTATTAAAATTTCAAATGTTACACAACAGAATCGTAGCCTTTTGGCAGACATCCCTTTTCAAACTATGTAACCAAGTACACAGTTTGTACTTTTGTGTCAGTATTGCATGTTTGTTTTAATTTTCTATAAGAATTAACCACCGACTTAATGCTCATTGTTTTCAGTTTAGTTAAAATACTGCTTTATAGGTATATGACTTGCAATATTTATAAGAAGATAAAAGGGTCTCATCTGAATTTTCAGTTTATGATTCATATGCAAGAAACCATCATTCTATGAATTAAATTCAGTTTTTCTCAGAATTTTTTGGTTTTGTTTTGCTCTGTATTTTCTTTTCTTTTCTTTTCTTTTTTTGTTTTAGTTATGAAAATTTTCTAGAAGATTTTCAATAAATCATTTTTTAAATTCTTTTGTATGCTATGAAAACTGTAACATTCAAATATGCATGTTCTTAGGATAAACTGAAAAATGTTTGTGGTAAGTATTCTTGTAGTTTTTATTAATTTTATCATTTTTTTAATTGTTATATACTTTTTCTAAATGAAGGAGAAAAAAATTTGATATTTTTAAATTGAATTTTATTGAATCTACGGCATTTAATTTTCAATACAACACTTTCATATTCTGTACATTACTCTAACTTCGGGAAAGACAAACCTAATGAAATTTAATACAGAAACACACAGCTAATTATTCTTAAGATATGACAGGTTTGCAGGTCTATGAATACCAGTTCTAGTCTATGTAACATATCTTTTTGCAATAGATCCTGTCACCTTCCTGAACCTTTCAATCAAATTTGAAGTTTTCTTTTTATAGTGATCGTGTTTGATCTTTCATAATTTTCGTTAGCAAATAGAAACAGCATTGTAAACAAGCGACCTACATCTATAAAGGTATTAATATTACAAACATTTTACAACTGGGTCCATTGTTTTTAGACGAACCGATAGTAACGGTTATGATTTTTGTCAAAACTGCAGACGTAAACATAGAGCCATGCCCATGTATTGAAGGCGATCATAAATCAAATATGAATTATCGATAATCCATTTTTAATTGTCTCCAAAAATGTTCAAGTCAATAAAATCAATTATTTAGAGGGTCATAAAAAACTCAATTGGTAAAAGAAAATTCAATAAACAGTTATCTTAATTTGTTTCACAACAATGCCTTGTCCAGCAATTAACTCATTAAATAGAAATGAAATATTTAATATGATTTTGTAAGGTCATTAAAATTCCTGACATATATTTCTGACTTTAACTACTCTTTGCTTTGATCAATTTTAAATGTCAAAATTACATTTAATTTTAATTTAACAAGGTCATTTTGCAAAGCATTGTTTCAAAGTTATTTCCTCTGCCTTTAGCTCAACAGATTCTTACAAAAGTGGTCACAATTCTTGTTATAACTTTGGTATGTTTGGTATTGGCATCTTCTTTTGAAGAGAGTAAATAAATTAAGTAAATAAATTAGCATAAAACTCTAAAACATAGATCTATACTCCATCTTTAAGTAATAAAGAAGCCTCCTATAACAGTCAAATTTTTAAATCAAGCACCAGTTTATTTGAAATACCAAATCTGATGTGCAGTCGGGGTCTAACCATATACTGCTATATTGTTTATTTCATATATTGCTTAATGGAACAGTATGATATATTTTTGGAAAAAACCATTGTTTTCCGGTCCAATGAAAATTTAGAATTTTTTTACCTCAAGTATAACACTTTTATTGCATTTTTGAGAACCTATAGAAGTAAATGCTTGATATTTTTAACTGATTCATTATTCAAAGCAAACTTTTGCTCTTATGAATAGGATTCCTACACTTTATAATCAAATAATGTCGGGGGCCTCGGTGGCCGAGTGGTCTAGGTAGTTCGTCATGACTACTAATGATCACTAGCCTGTCAACGCTGGGGTTGTGAGTTCGAATCTCACGTGTAGTGGGGTGTGTTCAACTCCGATCTTAATTGACAAGGATTGCCAATTTTCCTACCGAAGGTCAGTGGTTCTCTCCGGGTACTCCGGCTTCCTCCACCAATAAAAACTGGCAGCCACGAATTAGCCAAATGTGCTGAAAATGGCATTAAACCCCAACTAAACAAACAAACATCAGATAATGTCAATGTCAGTGTGCAGTTTAGAGTTGAGTACGGTATTCGTTGCTAGTGAAAAAATGTATTATGATACATTGATATGTTACTTACGTAACAGTACATATCTCTTTTTGATTTTCTTTATATAGGAATAATTCAAATACTATTAAAAAATGGACACAATAAAAACTAGAGGAATGTACAGTTTTGTTTTTCCTATCCCTTAAGCTGAACACAAATTGTTCATATATCATTGCTGGTTTTATGCATTTTTGTAGTTATGAAATACACTGATAGTTTTTTCTCAAAAAAAAAAAAAAAAAAAAAAAACTAAAACAATTAATGTGAAAAATTTTAATTGTACTAAAATATCAGATATGATGTTATGATGGTGGAGTGTACAAAATTTTACAAGGCTATGGATCTTTTAATCAAAATAAAAAAAAACAAACATATGTAAGCAGAATTATACAAACATCAAAAGCTGGTTCTATTGCAAGACGTAGCAATATATTCAAACATCAACTGCAGCCACCAAAAATTGATGATCACTCGGGGATATTTGCAAAGGGGTAGAAAAAGTGGCAGCGGAAGGAAAACCATCACGTGATCTATAAAAATAAATCTGTAGAAAATTT
Source organism: Mytilisepta virgata (assembly GCA_028015205.1). Classification (NCBI taxonomy): domain Eukaryota; kingdom Metazoa; phylum Mollusca; class Bivalvia; order Mytilida; family Mytilidae; genus Mytilisepta; species Mytilisepta virgata. The sequence goes on from CM051521.1 coordinate 79,414,432, forward strand.
AACTAAACGAATGCATTAATATTTGTAAATTAGTGTTAATCGGCAACAAAAATACACCTTAGATATACAATAAAATTATAAATGTGACATGTATTTAATAAGTTCGATTAATACTTTACTATATCACATGATAATGCTATTTAAATATAACTCAAACTGCAGTTATTTAACAAGAGTGGACACACTATATGTCTCGGCTGAGTATGCACATGGACAAAGAATAATGATTATCTGATACCCGACATTTTGCAAGTCACTCAAGCATGCAGTTAAGGTCAAGGTCTAGAGACAGGTGTCAGACTTGCATGTACCCACAAAGAACTATCTATAGACCAAACACGGATTGGTCTAGATATTACAGTTGCTGAAAAAAGGACTTAATCACCAAAAAGTGACAAAGTCAATAAAGCATGAAATTGAGGTCAAGGTCCCAAACCAGGGGTGGTTATAAACCTGTTACAATTCTATAACTTCTATCATACACGAGGGAAGACTTGTTACAATATACTTGGCATTTGTTTTCTGTTCTAAAGCAAAAACATCTTGCTATTACTCAGAAAACTCCTTGTATTGTGACAGTAATCTTTTCTAATTGAATTAAATGTTCTTATTCTCTTTTACAGAATGGTGACCACTGGAACAGAGATAGCTGTACTACATGTACATGTATACAGGGAGAAATTGTATGCAGTAGGAAAGACTGTATGATAGATTTTGAATGTGAAGGGGTATGTAAAACATTATTTCTGTGAACTTGTAGTCATACCTATGAAGGGAAATAACTCAATTACTATCTGTAAACCTCTGTTCATAGAATGGATTTTTGGCATTTTGAATGTGTAAATGCTGGAATGATAAGACAATTTTTTGTTGATTAATTGATCTTGTCGATTCATCTAAGGAAACATCAACAATTTTCTATTGTCCATTCAAGTTATACCCCAAATATTCTGTATGGGAGGAATTTCAAAGTAAGATAAAACACTAAGAAAATTGAAAACATTAAAAAGGCAAAATAAATAAGACAAAGTTATAATAACATTTATAAAACTACTATTCACTGATGTAGTACATAATTGAAGAATATATCACAGGAAGAGTTATCTCCCTTTTGACAATTCCATAGGCAAAATGTTCTTGTTTCCCTGGAAGACATAAATGAACCAAAATCAGGTAAATTGAAATGTTTCAGTTACAACTTGGCTAATTGCATCTGTTAGCTAAGTGATAAAACAATTCAAACAGACTAAGGTATTGAAATTACGAAAAACCCCTTCCGCAGAGCAAGGTTTACAGACAGTAAATGTAGGATTCATGAAACCAGTAATTACTGTACAAATTCATTAAAAATTAGGACATAATTCAAGCCAAATAGTGGAACAATATATATTTTCAACAGTAAATATTGAGATACATTGTTTTATAGAAAGAAAAAGAGTGATGTTTGATGGTAGTTTTAAAGTTATTCCAAAAGCATCTGTACTAATTTAATAGTAAGATATGAAATTAACCATTGTCACATTGCAATTAATGTAAGATATCATTGAGTATGATGAATTAGAATTGGAACAAAAGATTTATTGATTTTTACAATAATTACATGTAATTACATTCAAAGATTTTATTGATAGATGAATTTGTGACTGTAACAAGAGACATTCAGTTTCACTAGAAAGAACTCAAATAATGTCAGTTGCATATGATTTATATAATCCATTTGTGCTGAAGTATATAATTAATATAATATTTGAATGCCCATTTTTGAAATATGAGGTAAAAAATTGATGGTTCTTCTAAAGAAGTTGCTGCTCCACATGGGGTTGGCTTTGTCCTGACAGTACCTTTCTTTTTGAGGCCCATTTAGAAAGTTGGTTGTAAGTTTTTTATGAGAAAAGAAGAATTCTATTTAATTTATGAAATTTTGCAACATTTCTTACAGTTTTCTTGCAGTTTTGAACTATTTAAACAAAACGATTACTACTTTGTTTTGATCAATGTTTACCAAAAATAACTGGTCTATTATTCTATTCCATACAATGCTATTTTGTTTTTGTTTTGGTTTTTTTTTACTGCTTTAAAATATTATAAAAAACACTGAGTGGATAGGCTATGATATAATTTTAAATTCATAAGGAAGAACGTTCAGCTGGATAACAAATCTATCAAGATTAAAAATGATTCAGCAGAATCCATTGGAGTTGTAGGAGGCCAATATATAGTGTTGTTAAAATCAATTCAAATGAGAAAATTATTGCTGTTTTAAATAAATAGTTTATTTTTGAATGAAAGAATGTTGAAATTTTAAAGGATATTAATAATTCATGAAACTGATAGATGGTTGTAACATACTCAGATGTATTTGTAATGAGTTTAAATGACCTACATTTGGTTATAAATGGTTCAAGTTTTTGTAAAAATGGTAGAGTTATCTCCCATTTTAATGACAATACATAAATTTTGTATTTGGATGGTGTGGAATCTGATTGTCAAATAAAGTATAGTGCATTCAGATTCTGACAAATTATTGGATGCATATATCAATTAGGTCAGTTAAAATTAATTCTGTCTGAAAAATGTGGCGGGGTGGTCTAAAGGATTATATTCTTTATATTTTATTTTTTCATGAAACACAAGGCCCATGTGTGTGGAAATTCTTATTGGCAGGTCGTGAATAGAGGGCTTGTGGTCGATTTGGCCACTCACAAATTCAATGTATATGTCAACTGAAATTGTTTTTGGATCAGAAAATTGAATGCATTCTGTCCCATTCTCTCACTTTGGCCAACAACAAGTAAATAGTGAAAAAATATCTGAAAATTGCTTTCCTGAAAAATAAAAAAAAATTAGTGAAGGCTTGGTTGATAATCTAACTGTAAACTTGAGTTAGTCGTATTTCAAGGAAATATTTATCCTTCTCACAACCATCAGATTCCACATGATCAAAATACACCAAAATTTGACCTTTTGAGAATGGCATAATTTGAAACAGAAAAAAAGATTTAAAAGAGTAAATATGTTTATATTGTAGAAAGAGATGAATATTACTAGAGAAAATGAATGTTGTTCAGAATGCATGCTTCCACAAGGTTAGTAAAGTTGATCCACCATTTCTTGTCTTTAATCTGCTTTAATGAGTAAATGTACATTAGGTAAGAATATATTTAGAATACAGAATTTTTAATGTGTAAAATTATTGCAATCTTGGACAAAAAACATAAACCAGAGATTAAATGATGCCATTGCCATACATAATTTAATAGTGTTTTTTCTCTAGAAAAAACCTGACTCAGTTGTCTTGTGGTAGCGTGTTTGCCTCGAGTGCAGAAGGTCATGGGTTCGATCCCCGGCCCGGTCAAACCAAGGATGTAAAATTGGTATTTGCTGCATCTACGCCAAGCATGTGGCATTAGGAGTAAGAGCAAAGGACTGGTTGGTTCGGAGTCAGTATAATGTGTCCAAATGGGGTGATATGTCTTTGATCTAGTACAAAACAGGCATTATATTCATATCATATCATATCAACATGTTCTCGTCCTGATATGCACCTATTGGTTGCCACTGGACGTAAATCAATACTTCCATCTATCCATCTCTAGAAAAAAATAAGAAGTTTTATTTATTGTTGAGCAATTCATGCTGTTATAATTTTCATACAACTGTTAAAAAAATAAAAATATGAAGTAGGGATACACTTAAGCTAATAAAAAAAATCTACAAGAATTTTTAAAGAAGAAAATATTGTGACTTTTATGTATCCATTATATGGGTCAGTTTATTAGATACCTAAGGGACAACATCAAAAGTTCAATGTAGCAAAAAAACTTCACATAGTTTTGTCTTGATTCTCCTCTCACCCACATCTAAAGTTGATTTGGAAAATATTTATTGAAGTGATTTCATACACCTGTCTTATTTTGTCATAAATTTCAAATTCTAGAATATTGTGTTGATTTTGGTGCAGTTGAATCCAACAGTTGTTTCTCAAAGACACAGCTTTGAGTTTCAATATAAAGTTGTGTTATTTACATGTAAATTATTGCTTTCAGATGCTTGCACATCAGAAAATCCAATTCGTTACCATGGTGATCTTTGGAATGTGACATACTGCGAATTTTGTTCCTGCAAAAATGGTCAGGTTCAATGTTTCAATGCTGTTTGTGAACCTGCTGTTTGTAAAGAGGTTTGTTTCATATAAAGATTTAGAGGCTGAATACATTAAATATTTAGGAGCAAGATCAAATTTTTAAGAGCCAGTCTTAACTCTAGGAACCATCTTCTTTGTCCAGGAATAAACAAATTAATGTTAAACATTGCCTTGTTAGTCGTATGAAAACAATATGGGAAAAATGAAACAAAAGGAATTTTTTTGGCTAGTTAAAAAGTGTTCAAATGTAAGTTATTTCCTTAAGAATTCTAATACCAAGGCGGCAAATATAACTAATATTGGGCTGGTTATTCAACTTTTTTAATCGAGGGTTAAATTTAACCACAGGTTAAACCTAGTTTCTCCTATTCTTGACCTGTTTAATCGGTGGGATAAAAATATTTTTAACCACTTCCCGGTGATTAAATTTCTATGTTGGAATTACCGCCGTTTTTTTTACAGTTATTGGAACGATAAACTAGAGAGTCCAGAAATGACGTATTTGTAAACAAACTACATAGCAACAACATTTTCTTGAGGTTTTTGTCGAAAATCATAGGAGAAACAGATTCTCCTTCAATTTACCCGTGAGTTATGGAATTTCTCAACCCTCAATAGTTAAATTTTAGATTTTAACACGCTCGCAAATGCTTGCGTGTTGAAAATCGAAAATTTAACTATCTCGGGTGGAGAAATTTCATAACTCACTTGTACCTGAAGGAGAATCTATATACATTTCTATATTAAATAACCCATGCTCAAATTTAACCTTGGGTTAAATAAGTTGAACAACTGAGCATAGGGTATTTAGTAGAATTTTATGTTGTCTTGTTGCTAGTTATGATATTCAGATATTATTCATTTAGAAACTGGAACAACTTTGAAGTCATAAGTAGCTCAAACTACTTTTAATTTCCCTTCCAGTAATTTTTTATGCCCCCGCCGCTAGTTTGCTCATACACAAGGCTAAGAACCACAACTTGCAGACAGAGTTCGAATGTGGGCAGTGAGTCATTTACCATTCTAGAGTTATGCCCTTTATAGCTTGGCATATTGCAGTATTTTCAAGTATTATAAGCCAGCATGAGTGGGGGCATTCATGTCCTCAGACACATTCTTCTTTTATTTTTTTCACATGGAATCTATTATTAGTATACTGGGTTATGATGTTTGCTTACCTTTACCTTTCAGAATGAGATGTTAATACATGAACCTGGGAAATGTTGTAAAGAATGTGTGGACCGTCCAAAATGTCATTATGGTGGAGAAATATATCATGTAAACTTTCAGTTGTATTATGATTTAAGAAATTCCATGTAAACTTTCAAACATAATAAAAACATGGCTTAGATTTACAAAATTGCATATGTTAGAAGTAAAGATGTTTAGTTTAATCATGTGATAGTTCAGCCATAGTTTTGTAAATATTTTACCTTTCCAATAATTTATTACATGAAATTTGAAAAAGAGATTGCCTTCAAATATAGAGAAAATATTACTGTGCCAAAAAATGCTGCAAAGCTCCGCCTTAGTGATGTATCCAAGTGTGGATGGTAGCTATCACCATAAAAGGTTTGTTTTTGCACGAGATTTCCTGTGTGTTTCAAAGAGCAATAACAAATACCATAAAAGGCTTGTTGTATAGTCCACGCCTTTTTTACTATACACGCTTTCATCAAGATTTGGTTACTCACCTGTAAAGTATTTGACTACGAGAAGAAAATAGTAAACAGTACGTTCTACAAGTTACGACAAACAAAACGTTTTTGTTTAAACATGGAAAATGAGACGTAATGCATGCTCAATTTGCACACTTTTTGTGCAAATTATATTTAGAAATGTTTGAAATTTAAATATATGATAAATAAATGATAGATAGACTTGAAAAGAAATACATGTACATTGTAATTGTCTTGTTTGGCTGAATATCATTCACATAGTTTGTAGAAAAGTTAGAAATAATACCCGAAATAAGTTTTGGAAATGGTTAGAAATTTTTAAAAGTTCTGTGCCAAATATTTCTCTTGAATGCCTTCTGTGCTTCTATCTATTCATTGATGACATAAATTTTATATTTTCCGACAATTACTATGTATTATGTATAAATTGTTTTGCATTACTATATTCGTTAATTTCATTGCCAGACTTTACATTCACATTAGATTCACATTAAAGTGCAAAGAAGTTTTACATAGAAATTGGCCTTGGCCATCTAGAAATTCTTAAATTCTACTTTAAATATACCTATACAAGTGGTAAAAATGACTACAAAAGGTATTGGAAAGTGGTTTGCATGAATTTTTTTTCTGGACGGTGAAAAATTATTTCATTGCGAGATATCACAGTATAATCTGTGTCCGTGATGTAGATCAACCCTACTTCCATGCATAGTAGTAGGGTTGCATATGTATCGCGGAAAAAGGGTTGCACTGTCGAATGTCGGCCTTAAATAATTTTTTATCATAATGCAAGTGCATATGACTGCACTGTGTAGTATTATGCTACTACAATGCGAATTTAAAAAAAAAACAAAAATAATTTTATTCGTAGAAGCAGTGTTGGACATACATGTAACTCCACGGAAAAATAGTAAACAGTCCCAGAAAATGGGGAAAACATTAGGCCCAGATTTCTTCATATTTTTTTATGAACTGTGAAATCTGCACTTTTAATGGATTTTTTATTTCAAATTTAACTGAGGGGTTATTTTTACTTTCATGTCATTATTAAATGTATACTACATTTTTATTTTACTTGAACAGCTGTTGAATACACGTCTATTTATCTCAGTAGACTTATATTACAAATTCTATTATTATGCCACTTTCACAGGTGAGCAATATGGAAAATCCTTGCAAATACAAGCCTTTTATGGTGATCGCCATTACCCACATTTGGATATGTCACTAAGGCGGGGCTTTGCAGCATTTATTGGCACAACCATAGAAGAAAACGTTGAATTAATGTAATGTGTGCCTAAAATCCACATCTTTCTAAATGTGTTGTTGTAATGTATGTTTTTGTCATAGAAGTATTTTCTTAAACAAATGTTTTAACGGTACTGTTGTGAGGTTATATTGAATAGTTTGCCATATTTATTTCAAATGATAAAAAATTAAAATGAAGAAATTTTGCTTATTCTAAGGAAATATGACTGATAGAATTTAATCATCAAAGCTATCATTTTGCTTGAGTTTAAGGAAAAAAAACCATTTTGCCTGGGTATATGCACACAATAGTTAACTATTCCATAGTTATCTAAATTAGAAAAAATTGGATATTGAAGTTCAGAACAGATAGATATTATTCTTTGAAATACCTTAACAATTTATTGAAAAATGATTACAGAGTGGAGATAGTTGGCATCCTGACAGTTGTACCCTATGTCAATGTGGACATCATGGTGACATTGTTTGTTACACTACAAACTGCCCTGTCTGTCCAGAAGGGAATGTAGCTGTTCCACAACCAGGAGAATGTTGTGGACAATGTCAAGAGTGTAAGTATCAAGTAAGCTTATGTATGAAAACCTTGTGTTTGGTAATGAGAAGATTTTATGATTTTATAAGTGATGGGAAGAGATTCCAAAACTTTATGTAGAAATATATGTAATAATAAATCCAGAAAAAAGTTTAGCTATACCATGACCAATGTAAGATTGTGACAGTGCTAGAAAATGTTTACAAAAGTACTATTGTCTAAACATAAGTTTAACCAGCGGAAAAGTAGTTTTATTGTTGTTCTTCATTTGAAAGTCACAGCGACGTCATCAAAACATATATAAATCTCTACCCTACTGCAAGATCAAGACAGTATGTAGCACCAGTTTAATCAGAATTCTTTTTTATATCGAATATAGAAGTGTTTTTCAGTGTTTCAGAACTGATTTCACATAAAGCATAAAATAGCAACCTGAACCAGTGTTTAAAAATTATAAGGATGTAAAAAGTCATTGTTTGCATAAAATACTGAAATAAAAATTATTTTTGATCATTTCAGTAAAGTGTTCATCAGAGTGTAAACATTGTAAAGTAACCAACCCCAACTATTGTACCGAGTGCAAAACACCAGGGTTGTTCCTGGAAGATGGGAAATGTGTACAAAAATGTAAAGATGGATTATATTCTGATAGAAAAAATAAATGTCATGGTAAGTTAATACTGTACTGGTAGTCGGATGAGAATAAAAACTGATGAACTGTTAACTTCTTAGTGATCATTATGTGTTCACAAATATGAATGAAATTTGTAATATTGTTGAAATTTTGTGAAAAAAATGTTAATTGATTGGAGAAGGAACTAGATGATAAACTATTTATTCACAGTTTTATTCTCTTATCTGATGCACTGTTTGCACAAATATCAAAAAATATTCTTTCCAATGTTTTTTCACCGTTTATTTATTTGATTATGGCATGCTTTAGTGCATAAAAAATGCATACATTAAATCATAAAATAGGAAATAACTTTAAGTGATATATCCATCATTTCATCAGCATTTCAGAGTCAGAAGAAGAATGGGAAATATACAGATTCGTGATGATGACTGTAGATGAGGATTTTGATATCTGAGTTTATATTTCAGTCTGCCATGACAGTTGTAAGACGTGTGTAGATTTAACAAGATTCCATTGTCAGACCTGTAAACCAGGACTTTTGTGGAAAGACGGAGAATGTGTGTCTAGATGTGGTATGGGTTACTACCAGGAAACCACCCACTGTCACAGTATGTGTTACATTAAGAAACATTACCAAGAAAAATTATTAAGTGAAGAAATTGTAGATTTATTGTGGTTATAATGAAATTTAAAATCATCCATCCCTTACAAAGAGAAAAAAACATGCACAGCCATACGACACTAACAATGACAACTATAAAGGATATATTTAGAAAATTCACCTTGGAAAATGGTATTGGCACATTGAAAGTAAATCATTTAAAACTAAATAAAAAAATGAGATGTTTTAAAAGTATCATTTTAGAATTAAACTAAAGAATTTTTTGCATGGCATCTGTAAAGTTTTAAGATATTTTTGAATATTATTCTATTTTTTCTTACTTTTACACAGCTTCTGATTGAAAAAATTTTTATATTAGGGTGTGATACAAGTTGCAGTCTCTGTCTCGGACTCAATGAAAACCAATGTCTGGCCTGTTCCCAGGATGGACTGGTCCTACAGTCTGGTCGGTGTGTAGACAATTGCCTGTCAAATTATTATCTTCAGAATGGGGAATGCATAGGTAGAGTATCAATTGTTTTTCAAATTAAATTAGGAAGTAGTCAAGAAATGATTTGAATATAGTTTTTTCTTTAACCCTCTGTGACGAGTCACAGTTTATTGGGATTCCCAAGTCAACTCGCTGACGTCGAGTCCCGGTTAACTGGGATTGTCACATAGGTTTTATATTTCCTGTCTTGGAGCGAACGTCAAGAGTTATCGTTCTTATAATTGAAACCCAGATAAAGATAAAACAATGGCAGATCTTTTGCAAAAAAACATGTGAAAAAAGACCAAAAGTTGAGGATTTTATGGGATTTTAAAGTAAGAAAATGAATTTTAAAAACTTTTTGGTAAGATTGGATGTCAGGAAAGTATCTATTTCATATCAGATCTGCCGAATTTGTCCAAAATTGATTGAAATGGACATCGATGATTGGAAGTTTATTTCTTGAAATAATTTTTAATGACAAAATTGCATATTTAGAGCAATTTTAACGATATTTGAAGAATTTCAACACATCCAGCCACAGAAACCCCAGTTTGCTACTGAATTTTCGCATTTTCATTCAAAAACTAAAAAAATCGCGAAGAGAACATATTTTATTAACATTTTTATTCAACAAAGAAGTAGCCACTCAAGTCTGCCATCTTGTCAGGGAAGCCATCGTGCAAGGGTTACTTCCTGTGGGGACTCCGTCTGTGAAAGGGTTAAGTACTATTACATTAGGAGTTACTAACAATATACATTTAAGGGAGTACCCAACACTTTGACTAAAATAGGTTTCTTTTATTTAATTTTCATAAAATTTTGACAAAATATTTACTTTGACCTGTTGACAAAAATATAAAAATTTCAAGAAATTTTAACCACACAATTTCCAGGAATAATTTCATTGGATATATAGCAGTTTGACAAACACTAATTTTGATCATTGAGAAGCTTGATTTCTCTCTACTTATAGTATGTGATTAAAACGTTCAGCTGATTTTTAAAGAGTTAACTCCTTTAGGTGTTCTGTACATTCTTAATAAGTGTTATTGTTCAATCTTTTTATCAATACCTATTACTATTGTACGGATAGTTTAAAAGTGACTTTGTATATTTTGATAAGAAATCCATAGTGAATGTATAAAGGATTAAATATACTTTATATCTGAACATTTGTACCAGTATTTACTTTTGAATATGAAAACAAAATATAAATTTTACGAAAATTTTCCTTTTAGAATGATCTGTAATTTTAATAATTTTAAACTTAATTGATATTTTTACCAGAATGTCCATCAACATGTCAGACATGTTCCAGTGATGGCCAGTCCTGTACTAGTTGTTATAATGGCTTGATGTTACACCGTGGACAGTGTTTGTCAGAGTGTCCCAGGCGATATTACCTGTCCAATGGATATTGTTATTCATGTCACTCCAGCTGTCGGACATGTTCCGGACCAGGTGACACAGACTGTCTGACCTGCACAGAAGGATCAAAGCTCAGTAAGAAAGGGCGATGTAAAATGCCTTGTTTGGATGGGCAATATTTGAAAAAGGATGGCACTTGTAAAGGTAATACATATAGATAATTACACCCCAGTTTGGGCAGAATATTCCTTCCGATTTTCCATCATTGAAAACATTACCACTTTTTTCTTGATAACAGTAATTGGTGTGCAGCATTTGTGACGTTACGAATCTTATCCAGATTTTATGGCACAACAATTATGATGTCATAATAATGATATGGATTTTTTGCCCCGCTGGTCTGACATGGCAAGCTTACTTTCGGCTGTATCATATGGGCAAAACTCATTATATCAACGCTAAACGTATAATAAATATACAGACTAATGCGAGATGAATTTTTATATTGCAATTATGCCCAAGGAATTTTTATGAAAATGAAAGTGCTGAAATATTAGGAATGAAAGACTTATAAAGGTTTGGATTTGATTATTGTGGTTTTATGCCACTTTCAGCACAAATGGCTTTATTTTGGAGGACATTTTTTGGTGGAGAAATACATGTAAGCAAGAGAACCCAGTGATAACCACTATCTTTGATAGTAAAACTGGAACTCCTTGTGAATTAAGATAGGAGTCCAGCACACCTTGCCACAAGTTGGGTTTGAACCCAAGGTTGTCAGGATAGTGTTATAAGTTGTACAAGCTACTTTTACAATTTATTTACCAATGTCTCAACAGAAAGCCTTATACTGCCACACTCCCTGCACACAAAAGACCCCTTCTGTAGATTTTGAAAAAAAGTAGGCTAGTGGCTGCTACAGAAGGCTAAATTATCCATCCCTAGTCAACAATCCACTCTTTACAGTGGCAGTCAAAATTGGTTCCCCTTTGTGTCCCGTCCCACCCCTGTATGAATTGTGTTTGATAAATTGGTGAACTGGTTCTCATCCTAAAGAAGCATGAAATAGTTTGCCACAGGATGTTAAGGTCTCCTTAAAAGAGAAGAAATTACGTGAAATGACTTAATATTCTATGGAAAAAAAACATCAAAATACAAATAAGTCTTCCTTGTTAATTCACATGAAATGAGACAGGATAATTCATGTTTCTTCTATGACTGTGCAAAAATGTTATTGTTTGAATTACTTGCAAATTCTTTGTGTTACAGATTGTGGTTTTGGTTGTGCTAAATGTCATACTGGGCATGATGGAAGTACATCAGTATGTTTACAATGTTTAAATCCCTCTATGGTAGCTTTTGATGATATTTGTATGAGAGCTTGTCCAGTTGGTAGATATGAAGACACTGGTATTTGTAAAGGTTAGTCAATCAAATAGTTCAAAACATTATATTTCTCCGAAAGGCTTTGATCTGGCATGGTGATTATACCCCCCGTAAACTTGTTTGGGGGGGGTATATAGGAATCACCTTGTCTGTCCCTCTGTCCGTCTGTCTGTCTGTCTGTCTGTCTGCCTGTCTGTTTGTCTGTCCGTCTGTCCATATATCTTGTAAGCGCAACTCCTCCTAGACCGCTCAATGGATTTCAACGAAACTTTACAGAAAGGAAGTACATCATCCAAAGATGTGCATGAAGAAAAATATTTGCTTTCCGATATCACACAAGGGAGATAATTTGACTTCAAAGCCGGGGGGTATCCTTTGTGAGCTTTGCTCACAGTACATCTAGTTTCTATTTGCGAATAAAGATATATTTAAATTCTTGATTTATTATAGGTAACACTTGGGATAAAAGTTTGCTCAAATAATGTTACCCATATTAAAATATCCAACAAACATAATATGGCTACCATGAATATCTGACTTTATTTTGTTACCAATTAAAAAGGAATGACCCAATATGAAAAGAAGAGAAGAATCAAGATTCCTTAAAATATTAAGAATTAGTTGTTAATGTTGCAATAGAACTCTGATGGCTCAGACTCACAGGAACTGTTCAAATCTGTTCACGTTTTACCTAGTTCAAGTTTATAAAGTTGGTTCAAGTATGGAAAATTGCCATATATATAAACATACCATATATGATTTGGTATACCTGATCATTACCACGATATATGTTTTAATTATGTTAAACAGGTTGATGACTAATTTACAGTAATCATTACATTGAACGATAAACATTTAGGTGTCTGAATAATCTGTTTTAAATCACACCTCTGATTGTTGGATGCAATCCTGTAGGAATCAAGTGCCACACTTGTTCATTTAATTACTGAGTTCTAGTTTCCAGTCATAAAATACAGAATTTTATTATTGTTCAGAACCAAAGTTTTTTCTTCAACTTTTTGAGAAACCAGTGCTTTTTTAACAGGAAAATAAATTAAAAATACTGTAGTTCAAGCCATCAGTGGTGTTCGGGTAGTTTGTTCAGTTACCAAAGTTTGATTGTATTTAAAATGAAATTAAAGCTGGGTATATAATGTTCTGGCTGATGTTATTATTTTTTTCAACTGTTGATATGTATATGTATATCATTAACTAAAAACTTTACAGATAAGTTGTGACCTGATTTTATAATTTATATTTTTGATCTTTTTTTTTCAGTTTGTGGGAGTGGTTGTCTGAGATGTTACTCTATCAGTGTTTGTGCACAGTGTGGACCTAATCAAATTGTGTCAGATGGTGTATGTGTTAGAAATTGCAAACCTACACAGTATGTTGAAGGCAAACTGTGTAAAGGTAAGGTTGATATTTATGAAAAATCAAAGAGGACATTATAATGTTAATCCATGAACATGACTGGAGTTACAAGGTCCATGTATTTTGTATTGACCTGGGTATTGACCATGTATTTCCCTTTTTAAAACATAATTCCCCATTTTGAAGTCTTGATTTTTCCATTAGAGTTTCCTTCTTATACGTTGCAATTTGATTTCTTGTACAGCATTTACTTTTTTTCAAGTCTCGCCGTGATATTGGCTGCAATATCGCCAGCACGGCGTTAAACAACAACAATCAATCAATCAATCAATCAGAATCATATCTGTCGCAAACTTTAGAGAAATCATATGGTGTATTTGTATTGATTTTGCTACTGAAAGAAGATAGTGTGTTTATAACATTTAGTCCTTCAAACCTGCCTTTTCTTTGTAGATGGAAGCAACTATTTTAACTTTATGGAAGATTTAGCAACTTTTAGAGTCCTTTAAATTTTTAAATTCACAGAATTCATAAGACTAGGCAATTAAAAAAAAAGTACTACTGTTTAATTTTACGTATTATTGGTAACACTTCAAACCTTTTCTTGCACCCCTTCCTTCAAATAATAATTAGATGATTGTTCCCTAAGAGGAGTCATAAAGGCAAAAATAATTCCTGTGAAATACTGGTTTCGTATGAATTACAGTTTAGTGAATAGAGTAAGTTGCCTTGATATTATAAAGGAAATTAAAAAATCTTAATTATTCACAGTTGAAATAACATATTTACTATTGGGTAATTGATGCAAAAATTATTTGTAATATTTTTGGCACAAATTAGAAAAATTGTAATCTAGGAATATTTGAATATATTATTTTGTTGTTTATATTTCTTTTTTCACCTGTTGTATTATTTTAGAAAGAATGTATTAAATTTTCTTCCATACACAGTGGTATTACAATTTATCTTGATGAGTGATTAAAAAAAAAAAAAAGAATGTATGGTATTGACTGGTTCAAGCTAGAAACCAGAATAAAGGAGGAGTAAAGGGACAATATGGGATACTGTGTGATATTGATATTGCATTTTGTATTTAGAGAGACTAAACCCAGTAAACGACCTTAGTGGTCTGGTGGTAGTACCGTAAATCGGGATAATTTATGTAGCGATATTTTCGCGGTTTTCGCTAAAAACATGGGTGTTAAATTTTGGTGTGTTAAAATTTGGCACTTTGTGTCAGTACTGTGATTAATTTTGGCACTCTCAGAAAAAACTTAAACAATAAATGAATATTAAATAAATAAAATTATGGTAAGATTTTCTGATCTGCATGATTAAATGCTAATAATGTTGTCATCATACAAGCTGTCACGATTGACAACTTATAAAATAAAATCATTCCTTTGTTTTGATTTTACAAATATGATTACAGTAATTTACTAAAATTACCGGTAATCAAAATGTTGCAACTATAATCATAGTTAATTATTTTTACATATAACTACATGAACTAGAACTTGGAAGTTTATTTTTTGGATTAATTTTATTTTGGTTTGTTAAATTTTGGTGTATTGGCAACAAGCGCCAAATAAACCAAAATATAACCACAGCCAAAATATCCCAATTTACGGTATACCTAGTTGTGTCAAACCAAAGAAACTAATATTGGTATTTGCTGCTTCTCCGCCAAGTAAATGGCATCTAGGAGTAAGAGCAAAGGACTGGTCGGCTCTGAGTCAGTACAATGTGTCCGAGTGGGATGATATGTCTTCATGCAGAATGTAAAATTGTGACCCAGGACGTTAAAAATCCAGCTTATTGTGTCGGTCTAGTACGAAGCAGGGTTCATGTTCTAATCCTGATATGCATTTAATAATTGCAAGTGGACATTAAACAATAATTCATCCATCCAGCCTATTGAATGATGAGATAAGCCCTGGTTTTGGACCTAACATACAAATATGAAAACATGTGACAGAACTCATCATCGTACATCAGACCATTGCGATTTCAGCCTACAATCAGTGAAAGTAATTTTAGGGGTATAATTCTAGTACACAGACGAGCCAGACATTGAAAAAAAATTCTATTTCCATGACTACTAAAACAATACATTAAATATTAAATCTTAAATTTCCATTCCCATTGGCTACTATTTTCCCAAATCTATTTCTGAATCAATTAAATTTCATAATTGTCAATATATTTGAAGATCATTGGAAATAACCAAACATGAAATTAAGTGTGATTTAGTAATTCTTTTTCTACAACATGTTTTATTCAACAGATAATGGGTGTCGGGGAAATGTTGAGATAGAGAGAGTGAAGATGAATTTTGATATTTTCAAATATATTTGAGAAATCTCAGTATTTCACGTTCATCTGTATAGTAATTTTATCATTGGTAGATTGTCCTGACCACTGCGTGGAGTGTATGTCCAGTAGTGATTGTTCCCAGTGTGATGGTCAGACATTTCTACAAAACAGGCAATGTGTGTCTGATTGTGGCAAAGGATATTATCAAAATAAAAAATCTAGAAGATGTGAAAGTGAGTACTTTTATTCAAATTTGTCTGCCATTGGACAAAAAACTCAAATTTCCTTTATAGTTTTTTAAGAACATAAAGGAAAATTTAGATATCACATTTTAAGAAGTGATTTTTCTATGGTATCGGACTGGTTCTTCGTGTGAAGGGAAATTGATGCTTATATATCAATAGGTGTATACCAACTTAATCTACTCAGTAACTAAAATTTCAAATTAAACTAATAATATCAAATTGTCTTAAATATTTAAACAAGGTTGAATGCCTTTAACCATTATATTTTGGGGGTAATGAATTACCTCCCTTTATGGGAAATTTCACTGTACATTCTATTGCAGTTTTAAGGAAACCAAATGACCAAGTTTTGAAATTGAAATCTGTAATATTTTGAACATTTAGATTTGTAGTTCAATTTTACCCACGAAAATACCAAAAAATTTGTAATTAGTGAAATATAATGAATCCATATGTACAGTCATTTACCTACCATTATTCTTATTCTTAGTCTGTTGTTTGAAATATCCAAAGCCGTAGATTAATTGTCAATTTTATAATTTGAAAGAAAGAAATATAAAAGTCAAATCTAATAGAATATTTTTCAAATTTTTTGAGAGTAATTATTATTGTCTTAACAGAAAACAACTATCCACCAACAATACAGTTAACTGGCTATATCCAGGTTGGGGAACATGACATTGTTGATATACCAGCCTCACTATTTAACCTTAATGACCCTGACACTCCAATAGACAGCCTGAATGTCATTGTTGCAGTGCCACCAAAGAATGGACACCATATTGTCAAAGCCAACATGGGAACAGATGTTATCCTAGAGGCAGGAGATGTTATAACACCAGCGGAATTGAGAGATGGAAAAATTAGATTTATTCATAGTTCTCCCATTGTTGATGACAGTAAGATTTTACGTCTTATTGATGAAATGAGAGACCTATATATAGTTTTATATGTAACAGTTATACATATGGACTAAATTCATGTTGAGAATAATTCTGAAATTAACATTTCAGTGTATAACTAATAAAAGATTCAAAATCATAGAATTTGCTCTTAAAAAGGGTCAGGGCTATTCCATTAAAATTAATGTGGGAGGTTAGGAAGGGAAGCTTTATTATAGGATGTGCATTATTTTTAGTATTTGCCTATCAGAAGTACGTAAAGTTATCTAAAAAAGTTTGTTGGTTGTGGAGGTTTTTTTACCTTCCTACCCTCCAAAATTTATTTAAACGGAATAGCCCTTATGAGACATTGTATAAACAAAAAGAAAGAAAAATGCTATTATAAATTTGTGCCACAAAATGTGTGCAGAGCATGAGAGGATGTTTCATAACGTTAAGGAGATGATGACCATGTTTGCTAAACTTCTTAATTGTTCTGTATTTCAAAGCTTTTCAGTACTCATTCCTGAAGGCAGCAAGATATGAATTATCATTATCCCTGCGCTAGTGAAGCAGCGGGGATAATGTTTTGCTGTTTGCTGTACGTATGTCTGTATGTACATGTGCACGTAATGTCCAGGATTATCTCAGGAACCATAAAAGATAGAAAACTGAAACTTTGATCATTGTTAGCATTGTTGATGTAGATTGTGCCAAAGGTTTCGGAATTTTTTCATTTGCCTTTAGGGCATAATTATGAGCAAAAAACAGATTTCGCAATATCCAGTAAATAGTGAAATCTTCTAAACTTTTTGGACTATAATGCTGAAATTGAAACCATGACTAGTATTACCTATGGCAAATTCAAAAGTGGCATGAGAATTTTTCTGAAACCACTGGGGGCATAGCAACAAGAGTTAAAAAATCCCAAAATCGATTGTCACAGAACTTCTCTTACACCCTAAGCGGTAGAAACATAAAACTTGGTGCATTACTAGCACTTTAAAAGTTGTCTGTGCCATAGGTTTCAGAATTTTGAAATTTGCCCTTTGGGGCAGAAAAATTTCCTGGAAGAGTCTCAGACATTAATTTTTGAAAATTACCAATCAACCATACTATCAGACACTAGCAGAAAAATAGCTGTTAAATGGAATATTTTGATTTAAAAAAAAATTCTAACTTTTGTAAATTTCCTGAAAGACTCTTAAGACCGTCATTTTTTGGAAATGTATGTAACAACCATACATATTAAAAACCATTAATATCATTAGAGTTAAGGTTACCATTCAATTTCCAAAAATGGAATTCCACATTTGGTTAATTTCCTGTAAGACTCTAAGATCTGAATTTTTTGGAAAAGTACCTAGCAACCATACATATTTGTTAACAAAATGCAACAGCTGTATAGGGAATGATAATATTTCCAAATTAAAGGGAATATTTGGATTTAAAAAAAAATAATTTCCACTTTGGTAAATTTCCTGAAAGACTTTAAGGCCATTTATTTTTAATTAGTTGGTTTACGGATCCGCCGACCCGATTTTGCCGATTTGAAGAAAAAAAATAAAATTGAAAATTTTGGTTTTTTATTACCGCCGACCCTCTGAAATCAGCCATCCCAAAAATAAAAATACATTAAAATCCTTTTTGCATCAAAATTTCATAAAAGATTATCTTCCAATTCGTCTAAAAATAGATTATCCATCAATAAAATACTTGTAAACATGATCCCCCCAAAAAATCTATTTATAGACGTTAGTTGATGCCAATTTCCGAAACACGGTTTATGAAACGAATTTCTTTATAGAATCCATGCCACTTTTAAGTTCGTTTTGTATGAATATCTTGATTCCGTAAGATATCGAATCCACTCATTTAATGTTGTACAACTTGTAGTTGACGAGTCGGTCCCTTAAAAAGGGAACGGTCTACTGAACAACACCTTTCAAGATAGATGTTCTGATATTTGGGTTTCAAAAGAGGGAATTAACTGATCATTTGCAACCTTTGTACATTTGGCAATATAACCAAGATTGTTCAAAAGTACATGATTTTCCCTCTTTTTTTTTCTTTTTTTTTCCCGACCGACCGACCCTATTTTTAAAAAAAAAAATCCGTAAACCAATTAAATAAAAATAAAAGGCCTAAGACCTTCATTTTTTGGAAATGTATCTAGCAACCATATATATTAATAACCATTAATTTCACAAGAGTTAAGGTAACCATTCAATTTCCAAAAATGAAATTCAAACTTTGGTAAATTTCCTGAAAGACTGTAAGACCTTTATTTTTTGGAAATGTATCTAGCAACCATGCATATTAATAACCATTAATATCATAAGAGTTAAAGTTACCATTCAATTTCCAAAAATGGAATTCCAAATTTGGTAAATTTCCTGTAAGACTAAGACCTTCATTTTTTGAAAAGTACCTAGCAACCATACATACATGTGTATTTGTTTACAAAAAAAGCAACAGCTGTATAGGGAATGATAAAATTTCCAAAATTCAATGGAATATTTGGATTTAAAAAAAAAATAACTACCTAAGACTCTAAGATCTTCATTTTTTTGGAACTGTATCTAGCAACCATGCATATTAATAACTATTAATGTCACAAGACTTAGGGTAACCATTCAATTTCCAAAATTGATATTCCAGCTTTGGTAAATTTACACTTTATTAGTAGAACATGTCATCATAAAAACAGTTCACTACATGTATTTACATTATCAATGTATGATATCCTAATCAGTCACACTTCATTTAACATTATGACTACTATCTCACCTGTCCCAATTCATTACTAAAGTTATTTTCTGATCTGAGTATAATTTCATTTAATTTTGTGATTAACACAACAATGGTGCGGGGATATGCATCGTGGCTGCTGTGTTTCATTTTAAATATGTGAATGGAAACATTATAAAGTTTGTGTAAATAAATTAGTTATTTTTAATATACGTATTAAACACAGGGCAATACATGTAATATTTTTTTTAATTTTTCAGGTCAGATAACTTTCAAAGCATTTGACAGACAGTTATACAGTGCAGAGAGAATACTACATATCCAGGTCATCAACAATCAACCTCCCCAACTAGTCAGAAATGAACATGTGCTAGCAACTGTAGGGGAGATAACTCCATTTAACAGTCAGATCTTAGAATTAAAAACACTTGATCCAATTAACACTGAGATCAATGTTATTGAAGGTAAAGATACAGATACTTTGTCCTTCTTAAGGTTTCAAATGACACAAAATATTGTGTAAAATATGAATAATACAAAACACATGTGACCTGGAAAGCGAGCGTAAGGTTTTATGTTTGATTACGGTATTTAGTGAAAACTTTGTTATGGTGGGAAAACATGACACTTGGCTTTCTGGCGTCTGCATATGATTTGATTCTATAGTATTAAAGTGTTTTCTTTCATATTTATTTTTATTTTTATTACATATTGAGTAGAAAAAGTTAATTAAGTCCATAAATAATCTATTTCAATTTTTCCAATTCGTTTTACATTTCCCAGTTCCATAATGCACTACTAAAGGAAATTCTGTCGGCCATTTTTCTTGCGACAGTGAGAGTTCAGAAACCACTTCCGCGAGATTTAGTCTGATATTATACTGTCATGTGACTCTAAAAAATCACGTCCATTACCATAAAAGAGCTCCCTTTGTTCGCTTATAAGAATAAACACTGAGATCCTTTTATAAAAAAAATGTTACAAACAAATCATGAAAACCGTTTTATTTTCAGGACCTATGCATGGGCAGTTAGTAGATAAAGTTAGACAGTCACCAGTTACTTCCTTTTCTGTTCAAGACCTAGGTACCAATACTATTGGGTACAAGTTAAATCCTCTTGTTAAGGCAGATAAAGATATGTGTTTGGTACAAGTCAGTGATGGATATCATGTATTGAATTTCATAATAAATTTTGAGATCAGACAGAAGGTAAATGAATTTACAGAAATCATATTTTTAGTTTGAAAAAAGAGGTGAAATTCAATCGCACAAACTCCATGGTAACGTTGAAATCTGTTCAAGTTACTGAAGTTTGTTGAAGTATAAAAAATTGCTAGAACCATACCATCTGGAGTTGGAATATCTGATCATTACTATGAAGTACTTTGTGATTAAAATTTAACAGGTTAATCAATAACCAGTTATCATGAGATCTTCATTACATCGAACAGTATATTTTTATCACACCTGTGATTGTTAGAAGCTGACCTGTAAGCATCAGGTAACACACGTGAGTTTTCCATGGTAATACACAATTTTAACATTGTCAGGAGCAGAACTTTCTTTCACTTTCCAAGAACTCTGAATTCTAGAATCCAGGGTTTTTTTAAAATGAAAAAAAAGTGAAAATCTATGAGATTTCCAAAAAAGTTTGAGCTGTCAGTGGTGTTCAATCAATCCAAGTACTTGCTACTAAAGTTAAACTGTATTTCTTCCCTTAATCAGTTAATCGACCTGTTACTGTCTGTTGTTCATACAAAATTCAAATGCAATGAAATTTTCATTTTGCATCCTCTTGAATAGGCCAAATAAAAAAATACATGTGTTTAGGGTAACACACTGAAAAAAGTTAGGTAGGGTAGGTGGGGAAATTTTTTTTTTACATTAATTTTTTTAGTTAGGTTGTATACTGGAGTCATCTTGACTTTAACAGTGCTTGTTGAAGAAAGGTTATAAAAAATTTAGGGTAGGCACTAAAAATTAGGTAGGGCCGGGTTACCCTAAACACAACTATATTTTTTTTAGGCCATATATGTACCTGCTATTGCTTTAAAAATCAGATATATTTCATATTCTTCCTTTTAAAATATTGAAAATTATATTAGCTTTCAGTTTTGATTAGGAACTAGGTTTTCAATGCCTTATCATCTTCGCTAGCTAAGGGTTATGATTTGCTTCTCTTTCTTCACCCTTGGCAGATATAGATTAAGCCGGAATATCGGGTCAGTGCATTATTTTTATTGGATGCAGCTGAGACCAGCTGCACCAATCAGAAAACAATGATCACATGTCGACAATTTAAACAATTAATACAAAAAATATGGCATAATGCATTAAAAATTGCAGATTATGCCACATGACTTTGCTCCCAAAACATAAGAGATATTTACAGTCAGTTTACTGTGTTTAATCAACTTGTTCAGACGATGAAATGCCAAAGTACGTTTGTGAGTTTTTTTTTACGAAGTCAAACGGTACAGTGTTCATTGGTCAGTTGAGTAAGTAATCAGAGTGGGTGTGACAACTTTCAGCCGCAAGATGTTGCCCCTCGTGATTTACAAATTCTGGCTTTATCTGCCAAGGGGGAAGATAGCAGGCGAATCGTAACCTTTGGCTTGTAAAGATGATGACTTAATGGTAGTTTTAACTGTTTAAACTGTTAATTTTACTACTTATTAAGATTTTTGTAGATAATCTCATATTCTAATCTTATTTCAGGAGAATTTAGCTCCATTGATGGTCCATAATGAATTAGGCCATGTATATGCTAGCGACATGATGCAGATAACACCAAATATGTTAATGGCCAAATCATTGTCTAAAGGAAAGGAGATAATCTATACATTGAATCCTACTGTCAGTAATCCTCAGCAAGGTAGGTAACTCATTTTATTTTCATAGAATTTTGTATTTTTATTTATTTTATCAAGTTCATCCACACATGCGCCATGTAAAAAAAAAATTTTGATTAGCAGGACAACATGGTATGCCATATTTGATTATTGATGATGTAACACCTTGCAAGCTGAATTGTGACAAAAAAATCACCTGTTTGTTTTAATTTGAATAAAACTTATACTTTTCCAGGAGAAATTTTAATGCTTGTGCCTGTACCACCAAATGGTCTAGGTCAGGGATGGGTCGATATGGGGAATGGAAAAATGGCTGCCAAAATGTTTCAGTTTTTACAGAGAGATATTAACGAAGGCAGAATATGGTACTATAATAAAGGATCAAAATCCATGTCAGATATTGTCACATTTGAGGTCAGTAACAATTATAGTAACGAGTGTAAAAATTATCGGTTTTGTATGGAAATTCATATTATTTTGCTGTACGAATTATGACATAGTAAAGATATGATAATCATTATCAGAAAGCTCAGAAGCATGTTCAGTTTATAATCTGGTCAAAAAACGGAAATAACTTGTCAAAATTCAATTAAAAATTTAATTAGTAGATGCAGAAAGAATCAGACACAGACGAAATTGCAAGACAATTTGGGGAAGATTTCAGTCAAATTTAGTAAGCTTTCTGTGATTGACTGATATCTGACAGTTGAGAATCTGCAATTTCTAAGTGTTGCACTTCCATCAGTGGTAGATTCTATTAGTCTTTAGAGAGAAAGATTTGCGAAAATGGAAAACGTCTACTTAATTTCATGCATAATAGAGGACATTTAAAAAATCAGTCATTCATTAAGAAGGTTAATAGCTCTATGAGAATAAGTTGCAAGAAAAATGTTTTATCTTTCAGGTTAGAGACTCTATGGATCCTCCAAATATGCTGAAGGAGCAAACTTTACACATTAGGATAATGGAGCCTCCCTTAGATCAGGCCAAACCAACACTTGCCCCTGGAGTCAGACTTGGAATGTCTGTAAGTATTAAAATTGGACCAATTAAGTTGTGAGGTTCCAGAATGTTATGCAGTTTGTTTGTGCAGAAAATAAAAAACATCATTTAGACCTGACATTTCAGCCAATAGTCAATTGGTGCCTGAATAATTATTGTCATTTAGTAAATTTTAATATTTATTAATTTATTCTTCCAGTCTGAAAAATATTAGTGAGTGTACCTTTATAACTATAATCTTTTGTCGAATACAAAAGAGACTGACTTTCAGTGTGAAATGATCTTTATATAAGAGTATTGGCTTGAATTCCTATACAGAAATTCAACCAGTGATCAAGTAAAAATTCACAGAAAATCATCTGCAAAATGCTGTAAAATATTTTGTTATAAAAACAGTTCCAAACATTTTCATTAAGTCAGTTTTGGATATTTTTAGGTTTTTGAGGACCAAGTTGTACCAGTCAGTATTTCAGACCTATCATTCCACGATCCAGACACTCATGATGAAGACATTTTATATACCATTACAGAACACCTGAAACCAGGGGAAGGAACTCTTGAGAATAAGAATTTTCCACTACAACCATTCTCACACTTCACACAGGCTGACTTAAAGCAGAATAAAATTGTTTATCATCCCCCTAAAGGAGATATAGGTACAAAAGAGAGAGAAGTTTCATTCAAATTTACAGGTAAATAGATGTTAATTTCAGGACATAGTTTAATGGCAAAGTGTCATTTTATTTCTCTTTGAACTGTCAGGGAGATTTTTATGTCATTCAACAGATTGGAAATAGTTTCAGTAAATATATTTGTCATTTGATTTAATTTTTTGTAACTTTACTGGCATCCCCTTTTACATCAAGATTACAGAACCGTAACAGGTTTTTATCCACCCACCATTAGCTTATCTTCGGAAACCCACGGCTGGTTGTTGGATGTGAATGTCATACTGAATTAAGGTCTTAGTTTTTTTTCACATTTACATTTACATTTATGCAAAAATTTGACCAGTAGGTCACATTTATTTTTAAAGTACCTACAGATTTCGGAATTTAAATTGAATTTTCAGCATTAGTGTGTGCTGCAGTGGGTGTAAATACATGTACTCTGACATGCTTTCGATGGTGGCATAAATTGATATTACACCTACCAGTAAGTAAAACTTGGGGATATAAACAGTAAACAACATGTTGAAGTAAAATTTAAAATCTTATGGCCAGAAGTATTAAGAAAGTATTTTGCTTTTAGTGTCTGATGGCCGAGATCACAAGGATTTGACAGAATACAAGTTCAACATTCAAATTCTCCCGGTCAACAATCTTCCTCCTGTTTTCTCTTCTACGGTGGTCAATATTAATGTACCACCAGGAGGTGTGGTTCCTATTGACAGATCGATACTGACATTGAGTGATCCAGACTCGCGTATTGAGGACATTGTCTTGACATTAACTGAGGCCCCAAGAAAGGGACATTTTGAGAAAGTTCACAGGAATTCAAAGATAGTTTTGAGGCAAGGTATGTATAATATGAAAGAGGGATTTATTTTTTAAATAAAACCCTAAATTAGACATGGCAATAATTCAAATAAGGAACATTGCTTTAATTTGCATTCAACATCTTAAAAAATCAAAGTCAACAAGGGGGAAGATTTTGCATCCATTTGCAAGTTAAAGACATCCCCTAGCATTAGTTTGAGAGTAATTGTTTGATAATGTTGATTATGTCACATCCATATTATTTAAAGACATAGCTGCAAGACAAAAAAAAATGAAGTTATATGATGGGTAATGACTAATGAGACAACATTCCTTAAACAGAATAGAAGTGAATACTCAACCCTCTTCATTCACACCAATGATAGTGGCAGAACAATAAAATAAAATAAAATATAGTAAAATACAGTAATAAAATTTACCATTTTATTAAACAAAATGTAAAATTTGTTAAATTATAGGTGAAAGATTTAAATACCAGGAGTTTTTGGAAACTGGATTTCAATATAGCCATGACAGAACAATACAAGGTCTACAGGACAGATTTGTTCTATTAGCCAGTGATGGAAAATATGAGGCAAGGACAAGTATCAATGTGACAATATTATATGTGGATAAATCAGCACCTATTTTATTACCAACAGCTGCATGTAGAATTTATGTGAAAGAGGGTAAGGTTTTCTTTATTGAAATGCATGCCAATGATTTTTAGTCAAATTATGTTTTTAACATACTGTAGAAAGTGAAAAGCTACTGCAATGCTTTTATTTGTATCATGTTAAAGAATTTAGAAAATGATGTTAAAGAAATTGTAGCTGTCATCGTTTTTTTTTTAACTCCTTTTGAATTTTGTACTCATGTTTGAATCCATTATTATGATGGACTGCTTTTCAGATTTTACAGTGTTATATAAAAGCCCCAAATTACATTTAATGTATGGAGATTCTGCACTGCAGAAAAAAAGTATACTTACATTAGCAAGTTTGAGAAGATTAAGATAAACATATACTTTAATTGGCTAACAATACCAGCAAATTTGTCTCTTTTGTAACATATTTGAAATTGACGAATTAAGCAATTGAAAATAATGTCTAAAAGTCATGAGAAATGAAATCTTGAATCTGTTAGTTTTTATTGTCTTATCAGGGGAATCCATTATAATCAAAAGAGATGATTTTGGATTTATGGATGAAGATGACCTGGACAAAGACCTAAGGATAACTATGTTGACATCCCCTCTCCATGGACAGTTGGTTTATAAAGAGATCAACGTTGTAATGGCTGGAAATATCATAACACAGGAAGATATCAACAACAATTTTATTAGGTAAAAAATCTTCTCCAATTATTTTACTACTAGACAATTAAAAGCTGAATTGTAGGGAATGTCAAAATTAATATAAAAAAAAGTTTTGAACTCATATAAAATCTTTATTCTGAATCACAAAAGAATGTTAATAATAAAGGATGTTTAACCAATTAATATTACTTTGTCTCAATTTTAACCTTTTAGGTGAAGGGTGCATTAAGTTTTACCCTTGACCATTCGTCCGTCTGTCCTTCCATCCATCCAATTTTCATTTCTGCACTCTAACTTAAGTTTGAATCATCCATATTTTATGAAACACATACACAATGGTCAGAACCACAACGCACAAACAGAGTTCAAATTTGGGCAATGAGTTATTTACCGTTCTAGAGTTATGCCCCTATTTAACTTAGAAAAGTGCAAATTTTTTTCTGTTTCTGCACTCTAACTTAAGTTTGCCTTATCCAAATTTTATGAAACTCATATACAATACTAAGAACTGCAACATCCAGACAGTGTTTGACTTTGGGCATTGAGTCATTTACTGTTCTAGAGTTATTCCCCTTTAGAAGTGAGAAAATTGCTAAATTTTTCACTAGGTACCTGTGATGGATCACGGGAGCTCAACCCATAGAACTGCCTAGCGCGTCCCCAGATGGCGTATAGGACAGACCCTCTGGTTGGGGGGTTGTCAGGTCATAATACAGGAAGCCTGACCGTGGACCATAGTGGGTAACGTGTTTGGAGAATGCCACACTCCCTGCACGCTAAAGACTCCTTCTGCAGTTTTCGAAAAAATAGTAGGCTGAAGGCCACTACAGAAGGCTAAATTATCCTACCCTCCTTTTACAGTGGCACTCAAAATTGGTTCTCCATTGTGTCCCGTCCCACCACTCTTTGAATTGTTTGTTAAATTGAATCAATCAAATTTTTCGTTTCCGCACTCTAACTTAAGTTTGCCTCATCCAAATTTTATGAAACTCATATACAATGCTAAGAACCGCAACATCCAGACAGTATTCGACTTTGGGCAGTGAGTCATTTGCCGTTCTAGAGTTATGTCCCTTTATAACTCGGAAAATTGCAGTATTTCAAGTATTATAAGCCAGCTTGAGCGGGGGCATTTGTGTCCTCAGACACATTCTTCTTTTATCAATAAATTCTTGAAAGTTACTAATATGTATTGGACATCTGTGGTCTAGGAGTAAATTTATTAATAGGCAAATAGTACAAGTGACTTTTAAGTTCTCTTGGATAGCCATTGCTTTGGCATTGTTAGGATTTTTAGACATGAGTTAAACGTGTTTAGTTGATAAATTTGCAATTGTGTTAAGAGGTCACTTTCTACTCCCTTAGGCAAAATTAACCATACCTGATGTTTTTCTTTCTGTTTACTCCCATATGAGTCTATTGCCTACATTAATTGATGATTATATTAGCTTTCAAAATTGTCATGAGCATAATTAGTAAGCAATAAAGTTATTTTCTTAGTTTGTTCACATACATGTAGAAGTTAATACATGTATTCATACAAAGTGTTGAGTGTGGTTTTTGAGCTTCTAGCTTCCATATTTCACTTGATAGTTGACAGGTTATTGTTGTTGACCACCTAGGAGTTAATCCCTAAGGAATGTTATAGTCTAGACTAAGTAACAATAAACTGTATTTTATAGGTACATGGCTGACAAAGAGATAGGAAGCGAACCAATCACAGAGGTCCTTACATTCAATGTAAGTGACAGAAATGGAAATATTTTACCCAGTCAGATTCTGTCTGTTGTCATAGAACCAGTAGATAACAGGGCACCAGCTGTGATAGTTGGACCACCAGTTCAGGTAAATGAAAAAAATACATACATGTACAGGTTCAAAGTGAAAGAATATTTGAAGTAGGAATCATATCATATAATAATGAGAACCTGCATCAATTGCACAATGCACCATTGGAACTTTTTAGTGATATACGTTAGCTATATCAGTTTTTACAATACTAGTTTTGACAAAGAAGATATGCATATTTCATTGAATAACGACTCATCAGTTGTGCTGAAAACCCAAAATGTTGAAAGCTGATATAGTATTTCCAAAGTTCGCCAGTATCTACCATTTCCATTGCCATTTATTTGAATTGAACAGCCTGGGCAATTATTATACATGTAATGGATACTCTCAAGAATAAGCAATAGCCAAAACAATTATTACAACTTCATAAAACTCACCAAAAATATCACTCTGCCAAAACAAATATGTACATGTATATACCCAGTCTGTGGTAACAGATTTCTTTGTTGCTGTTTATTTGTAAACTTTAAAAAATTATGTAAAATGAAAATTTTGTTGACAATTTTTAGGTGGATGAAGGAGGTGAAATTTTGCTAACATCAGACAATATCAGGGTGACAGATGCAGACACTACTCTTACAAATCTTTTGGTCCAACTAGAATCTCCTCCAAAGTTTGGTACATTACTTTCTTTCAAACCTGGTAAGTTGTACTGAGATGAACATTGTATAGTCTAAAGGATAAATGGAATTTGATATCTTGGCCTTCGCCATTGTATAGTGCAAAGTATTATTGTTGTTTTTATTCCGTAAAAATATAAATATTTCATCATTTGTTTAATCATTGTAAATTTATTTCGATGTTCACCTTGAGAGTATGGATCGAGATAACTAGATCTTGAGGTCATTTCAACTGCTTCTCTGTCATTGCGTTTCTTTAAGGGATAGGAGTAAAGAGAATGGAGACATGTTGGAATTGTGGGAAGACAGTGCTTGTAGTGGAAGGATATCACTTTGTCATTAACATGCTGCCCATCTTTTAATATATCCACTTTGGTATTTGTTTCAGAAATTAAAGGATCAGAGAAAACTACTGGAGTACCAATTTCGTTGTTCTTCGGACAAGATTTACTGGATGGTTTTATACATTATAGTCAGTCTGACCACCTGAACAAGGAACCAGTATCAGATGAGTTCCTGTTTGTTGTGACAGATGGAGAAAATTCATCACCTATGCAAAAATTTAGTGTTAATATAGTGGTGAGATTTTCAACTTTAAAGATGCTTTTTCTTAACATAAAAAAAAAAATTAAAAAAGTCTGTCAGCACTTCAAAGTTTGATGTTTTCGTTTTTGATTTGTTTTAGTGTTTTCTTTTGAACAAATATTACAAGTATTTGTTTAAAAGAAAGAAATGCTTTGCAAAATTGGAGACAAGTGGAAACAATTTTTTTTCATATTTTAAATAGTTAAAAAATTGAAATGATATTCTTGTATATGGTATATTGTTTATAAAGATGAAACGAAAACATAGGAAATACTTTTCAAACCTATTCCCTATTTGCGTATGTTTGAGTTGTCTCCCATATGCATGAGTTTAAAAAACAACGTGGGAAAATATATCTGAAAACATATCAATAATGTGTTTTGAGGCCATTGTTAGGAAGAAAAAATATTTTGAAGAAAAATGAGAATTTATCCATTGATATCTATGGAAGACACTGTTTCCAATAAGCAGATAACTCTGTAAATGGGAGACAACTCACATGTACCAAAAATGGAGAATAGGTAAAGGAAGTTATTTTCTTGGCCTTACTTATATAATCAGATTCTTTATCTTTGTCATTTAATATCCAATTTCTCAAGAATCAATCATTTATTTAGAAAATTTTGATTCTGAAACCTTGTTTTATACTTTCAGCTTGTCAACGATGAAGAACCATTACTAGTAACAGAACAGTTATTTGTCAAAGAACACCAGGCTGTAGTCGTTACTAATTCTTCTATATATGTTATAGACATAGATACTCGTCCAGATCAGTTAATGTTAACAGTAGAAGTTGCACCTCAACATGGTATGACGTTAGTGGTAAAAACTACAGCTCTAAAAATACGTCACATGATTGGTTTCTAAATATGTTTTGTTATGTGTAATTGAATTAAAATATTTCTGAATATCTGTACATTATCGAAATATTATATTTAAGCATCATATAAAATTTGTAACAGAAGCTAGTGCTGTTTATTGTTTAACTGGCACAAATGTTTATATTTCAATCCATCCACATTCTAGAGATAAAATATACGTATTTGTGCTTGCCTCCATTGGACAATTCAGGCTGTATAATATGAAAGATGGATATGGTAAACTAATTCTTGGCAAAAAATTCCCACAAATAGATGAAAAAATTCCAGAGCAAATCTTTCATTTCTGGTCTTCACCTTAAAATCATTGCTTTAAAATCCTAATTTTAGGTGTACTTGGAAGACGAGACCACATCAATGAACCACTGACTAGAATAAGACCTATCCAGCGAGGTGGATCATTTACATATCAGGTTCGACTAATATAAATGTTTTAATATATTCATATTTTCATAATATTTCATATAATGTTATACATAGCTTATATGATTTGTAACTGTTTTTCATATTTTCATAAACATTATATAATATTATACATAGCATATATAATTTGTTATTGGATAACTGTAATGATATACATGTATATTGTATGATCAGATATGAGTAAAGAAGAATTTTATACAGTTTATCAAATGTCTTTTTACTTAAAGGATATTTTAGATGACCTTATTGTATACCAACATAGTGGAAGGTCTACTTATGGAGACAGACTGACTATCCGAGTGTCTGACGGAGATTTTACAGATACCAGTGCTCTGGAAGTTGTTATCGGCCTAGTGGATGATGAAACGCCTAGACTTTCTATCAACAGAGGATTAAGACTCAAAGCTGGTATGTTGTTTGTAACACATCTTACACATCCTTAGAATTATTCGGAAATGTTTTTGATTAATTTTTAAGTTTCCAAAATTACTCATTGATTGATTGATTTATTTATTTTTAACCAAATTTTTAAGCTCCTTTTTCTCCAGTATTTTCACTGCATTGATTTTTAACTGTTTGAAGATATGGTGTTGGTGTTTGGAGTGAGCACTGGGGTCATTGTTAAAGACTGTACAGCGACATTCAAGATAAAGAACAACATTAAAAGCCATGTTTATTTGCTACTTTTCTTGTATAATGTTGAAGTAAATGGGTTTATTTATTTATGTACATTAATCTGACTTCTGTCTTGTATATTATATTATTGTTATAAATGCAATCAATTGATAATTATTAAGAGTAATTAGAATTGACATTTTTCTCTCAATCAAAATCAAGAAAAAAATCAGTGTAGCTGATCAGTATTTATTTATCTTGTACACTTTTCATTTGTATTTTATTTTAGGATCTAAAGTGTCACTCAAATCTCAAGATCTGAAAGCCACTGACATAGACTCAGATGATACAAAATTAACATACACATTGACTAGAGATCCTGCTGGAGGACATTTATTGCTAATGGTGGAAAACAGGAGGGTAGCAGTTTCTGCCAGGGGACCAGTAAAGAGTTTTACACAGACAAATATTGATCAGGGTCATTTGGAGTTTGAGCATGCACCAGGGGACATAACTGGAGTTTTAACATTTAAATTTGATGTTTCAGACCCAGAAGGAAACAAGTTGATTGATCAGATATTCTACATTACAGTTTTAGGTAAAGAATGAAAAAAAATATTATTAAAGATTTGATACTGGGGTCCCGACTGGGGTAAAGGTTTACAACCCATTATTTTGTTACAGTAAAGAATTATTTGATCTCCAAAACTTTGATTTGCACTGCAAAGGCTGAAAGGTTGTTCCCTGATGATGATATACCAGTATAAGCATTTTCCATGGTAGTTTTGTAAGAGTTTTGAAACAGTTCCGCCTCTCTCATTCCTTTCTGCAAGACTAAAGATTGAAACAGAAGTCTTACAGCATCAGCTGACTACTGTATCAATTGAGCTGAAAGAGATTGCTATTCTTGTAAGTGAAAGAATTATGGTTCTGATTATTTACTTTAACTGTAGTAAATATAATACTACACATAATGTTTCACATCCATTTTAGTTTGATCACTAGGATACTGAAGCATATCTCATAGTTATAATTGACAGTTCATAGCATCTGCCATACTACTATACTGAACATTTAAAAACATATTTTTTTTAGATAAATATACATTTTGTATATGTACAAACTTTTGATTTTTTCCAGAGGATAGAATTCCACCAAAAGTAATCAGCAATAAAGAACTGATTGTGAAAGAAGGATCAGATGTTAAAATAACCACAAAAATACTATCATTTACTGATGAAGATACAGAACCAGGATTATTACAGTATTATTTATTATCAGCACCATCTCTAGGTCACCTTGAATTAACAAGCAATCCAGGTAATTATATTTTTTATCTATGAAAATATACATGTACATGTATATACAGTATATGCAAATACTGTACAGTAAGTACTGTTTCTTTGACCAATGCATACATTGTTTACATTATTGTAAGATACAGTGATGAATATATATGAGTATATTTCTTGTCAAATATACAAAATATGAAGCTTTTTTTCATGAGAGATCAAAGTGATATTAATGAATTAACTGTATTGTCTACAGACAATTTTTGTCTCGTCCGCGACTAAAAGTCACGAGGGCGAGATATATATAGGTATTACTTTCCGGTGGCGACGACGGTGTATACTTTTTTAAAACTGTAATAACTTTTCACATATAATACAAATGATTTATGGTCCATAGATAGCTTATCGTATAAGGTTTTCCGCAGTATACTTGACTTGTGACCCTGAGCTCATTTTCATGGTTCACCGACTTCATAAGCATAAATGTTAAATCTGTGTCTATGTTTCGTGGTTAAATCCATTTCTCAGCAACTAGAGTACCTAGACCTGCCATAATTTGTCAATAGATAATTCTTGGTGGGTACATGTCATCTGACACCTGCCTTTTGACCTTGACCTCAATTTCACACTTCAGTGACCTGCATCACATTTTTTGTGATTAAGCCCATTACTCAGAAACTGTAATACCTGGACTGTATTTGGTCTATTGATAGTTTTTGGTGGATACATGCCAGTCTGACACATGTCTTTGGACCTTGACCTCAATTTCATGGTTGAGTGTCTTTTATCCAAGTTTTTGATTAAGTCCATTTTTCAGCAACTGTAAGACATAGACACACCATGTTTGGTCTATTGGTAGTTCTTGGTGGGTACATGCCAGTCCGACACTTTTCTTTGGACCTTGACCTTAATTTTATGGTTGAGTGACTTTCATCCAAGTTTCTTGATTAAGTCTATTTTTGAGCATCTGTAATGCCTAGACCCACCATGTTTGGTCTATTGATAGTTCTTGGTGGGTACATGCCAGTCCGACACTTTTCTTTGGACCTTGACCTCAATTTTATGGTTGAGTGACTTTCATCCAAGTTTTTGATTTAGTCCATTTTTCAGTAACTAATACCTAGACACACCTTGTTTGGTCTATTGATTGTTCTTGGTGGGTACATGCCAGTCTGACACTTTTTTTTTAACCTTGACTTCAATTTCATGGTTGAGGGACTTTCATATAAGTTTTTGATTAAGTCCATTTTTCAGCAACTGTAATACCCACCGTGTTTGGTCTATAAATAGTTCTTAGTGGGTTCTTGCAAGTCTTTCACCTGTCTCTGAACTTTGACTTCAATTTCATGCTTGAATGACTTTGTCACCTTTTTGGGATTAGGTCCATTTCTCAGCAACTTTAATTCCTAGACCCACCATATTTGGTCAATAGATAGTTCTTAGTGGGTACAAGTCAGTATAACTCCTGTCAGGTGAACTTGACCTAAATTTCATGCTTGAGTGACATAAGTTAATATACATTTTCATTATTTAGTCTATTTCTCAGCAACTGTACTAGAAGTTCTTAGTATATACCAATTTAACATCTGACACCTTACCTTTGACCTCTATTTCATGCTTGACTGATTTGTTTCACTTTTTGGGATAATATCCATTTCTCAGCAACTGCAATACATAGACCAACCATATTTGGTCAATAGATAGTGCTTGGTAAGTGCATACCAGTCTGAGACCTGTCAGCTCGCCTTTTAGTTTTAGGCTTGGATGACATGCATGGGATTTTTCAGACAAATTATCGCCTGGCCATTACTATTTCTTGTAACGGATTTCCTTTGACTTGCAATGTCAGGTATCTGATAATCATTATTCTGTATCCATGTGCATACTCAGGCAAGACATGTAGTGTGTCCACTCTTGTTACTTTAATTTAAATCTTTTCCAAATTGAGATTAATGGTAACATGTTAGCAGACCCAGTAAATGGCTATTTGCAACCATCAAATCAAAATTAATACCGACAAATTTGAAAATATAATAATGTTATCTCCATTCTAATTCAATTGTCTAAGTGTCTAATGTTATCGACATATAACTAAATATGATAACTGCTATTAATAAATCTTAAGATTTTTTTTAAAGTAAATTAAGGATTTTTTTAAATGAAAAATTGTCAATTGCAGAATTGATGCCTTGACATTTTTGACATCATCCAATAAAAATGTTTATTGTTTAGTTGGGGTTTAACGCTGTTTTCAGCACATTTGGCAATTTCGCAGCGGCCAGTTTTATTGGTGGAGGAAGCCGGAGTACCCGGAGAGAACCACCGACCTTTGGTAGGAACATTGTCAATCCTTGTCAATTAAGATCGGAGTCGAACACACCCCGCCACAGGTGAGATTCGAACTCACGACCCCAGCATTGACAGGCTAGTGATCATTAGTAGTCATGACGAACTACCTAGACCACTCGGCCACCGAGGCCCCTCCAATAAAAAATGAATTTTACAACCAACAATACATTAGAATTAGAATTTGTGAAATATATTGTCAGTATATTTGTATTATCATGAAAATTTGTAATAATAATTGTAAAAATGTTGTGATTTTTTCAGGAGTGCCTATATCAGAATTCACACAGTCAGATCTAGCTGCCAACAGTGTGTGTTACATACATACAAGTAAGGAGGAGATCTATATGGATAGTTTTACATTTACTGTTACAGATGGCAATAATGAGGTTAGTGTAAGTTTGTGCAAGCTGATGGTGGGTCCATATTAAAGTTTTAAATTGTCATTATGTGAATCATTGTGAGGTTAGTTTCTATGAAATACAATTTCACATTTTATATTTCTGTCGAATGAAATACCACCTTTATACAGCCAATTTACCTACAAGAAATATGTAAGGTAACAAATGTACCAAATGGTGAAACTGTAATTTAAAACTACAAGCATTCAGGCTTCTTGCATTATTTAGAATAATACATAATAACTTTATCTAAACCTTGTTCATCTGTATGTTCTATTTCCACTTTGATAATTAAATATTTCTAACCCCCAGAATTCTGTATGAAAATTGCATATGAAATAGGGTTATTGATAAACACACAATGTGTTTCTATTTATTTTAGATCACACAGAAGTTTTATATAACAATTTCACCTGTTGATGATGAAATACCCGTTGTCACAAACAATGGACTGAGGGTCCAAGAGGGAGTCAGGAAAACCATTACAGAGTTTGATTTAAAAGCTGAAGACAAGGATACACCAGTAAGTATACACAATAGGAAGATAAAAAAATTGGCATAAGAATATGGACTTATGAGATTAAATCTGTTTACTTAGATTGGGACAAATCTTGGAAAGAGTACATGTAACTAGTATAGTAAGAAGGAATATGGTAGTTTATTTCTTTATGTGCACATATAAAATATTCATGTGAAGTAACATTGCTTTTATTGTCATTCTTCATCTCTAAGTTACACTATTGCCTTCAACAGGGAATAACATACCACACCCCAAAGTATCAATCTAAATAGTGCTTTATGATTGAAGTTATTTTATTCCCAAGTAGATAAAACTTTAATGGTTTTTAGTGGTCCCTACTAATTTAAAACTGTAGAGGGCCAAGTCCAAAGACAAGTATTATGCCAAAAAAATCAATTTATCATAAAACTATACATGTGTCTGTCTCTTTGTAGAGTGAAAAGTTTGTTACTTCATTTGCCAAAATTGTTTCATGCTTAGCTCTGTCCTAAGGTAGTTGTGGCTTTACCCATTTGGTGATTTTGGTATTTAACTCTTCAGTGTTTGGATTTCAGCATTTTAGGCCTTGAGAACAACTGATGAGTTATAAATTGACAAAATGTCCACATCTTGTGCATCTAAATTGGTATGAAAAAATATATTTTGGTTAGAGCATTGTTTTTATGTTCCATAATTGGATGTTCCTCTCTAATATACAATGGTATTTTAGACATGATATTTAAAGACGACTCATAAATTAAACTGTCTAATATATAAATTAAATTTTGAATAAGATTTTAATTTGAAATGGGGGGCCTCGGTGGCCGAGTGGTCTAGGTAGTTTGTCATTACTACTAATGATCAGTAGCCTGTCAACACTGAGGTTGTGAGTTCGAATCTCACCTGTGACGGGGTGTGTTCGACTCAGATATAAATTGACAAGGATTGCCAATTTTCCTACCAAATGTCGTTGGTTCTCTCCGGGTACTCTGGCTTCCTCCACCAATAAAAACTGGCCACCACAAAATAGCCAAATGTGCTGAAAACAGCGTAAAACCCCTACTTAACAAACATAATTGTAAATGATTTTTTTCTAGGAGAATTCTTTAACATTCAAAATTATAAGCCCGCCAGTGCATGGTCAGATAGAGTTGAAACAAGGTGACTTTTACATGCCTGTGACAACATTCTCTATGGCTGACATATATAATGGAATTATAAGTTACCAACATGACGGGAGTGAGACACTTCAGGATAATTTCTCCTTCACTGTCACAGATGGAGCCACAGAAATGTTTGCAATGCAGAAGGACCAGTCCAGGGGAGACATCACTGTGACATCTGATCCAGAGGTAATGCTCAGATAAGTAGAAAGTATTTTCTGAGGAGTGTATCTTAGATGGCCTACAAACTCATAGCAGAATACATACATGTATAATGCATTTAGTGCCTACTTAACAGCTTTTTATGATTTCTTGCTGTTTCATAATTTGTCTAATGGGGCGTTGACCAATGCACACCCAGGTCCCTCCTTTTGTATATTTTTGCTGATTTCAAAACCAAAACAATTCCCTTTCTTAAATATGATCATTATTTAAGTTTTTGTAATATCATTGTGTGGGGCATTTTTAGGTACTCAAATTTTAACTGATCTAGTGACTACAAAATCTTTTTTTATTAACAAAAAACTTGTTCTGCTGTTGAACATCAGCCAAACATATTTTTTAATCCTTAATGTAGATAATTTTAAAACTAAAATAAAGGAATTTTGAACTATGTGTATAGAGATATTAGTTTTAAATTGATACAGATTTTGCATATTTAGTTTTTTTATGTTTCATACAGGAGTTCAAGATAGAGATAATGCCACTAGATGATGGTAGCCCTGTGCTAAAGACTAACTTAGGATTACAGTTTCTTGAACAGTCAGGCAATCTGGTACGTATGTGACAGATATATTTTTAAATATAGTTGAATCTTGTTATCTCGAAGTGCAAGGGACCATGGGAACGGGTTTCGAGATAGCCAAAGTTCGTCTAAAAAGGAATTGGAAATCGTTGAGTTTTAGACAAGGGAGATAAACATTAACTGACTTCCAGATTCCTTTTGTAAGGTCGTATGTTCAATGATTGTTTTTACTAGTTTGATGATTTATTGTTTGATTCAAGTGCTTCTCATCAAAACTTACTTTAACTTGCTCAAAATGTCAAATTAATGTTTTTAATCTTCACCGATTTTATAACATCGGCCAAGCCATTATCAGCTTGGGTCATCATTAAATAATTTGGATTAATGACGATTGTCTCATTAAGTCCAAATCTAAAGAGGTTGATTCTTAATTAGACTTTGTTTCTTAATTTGATAATCCTTTAAAGTCATGCCTCATTAACATAATCTGAATTTTATAAAGACCATAGTGTTAATAAATAGGACGTTTACACGTACTGTAAAAAAAAAATTCAGTTTATTAATGCAAAATGTATTTTTATAATAAAATCATATTGTTAAATTTTAACAACCTAATAAAACATTTAAGTGGGAACAAAATCGTTATCAAAACATAATTTGAATGGAATCGATTGACAGATGTGAATATTTGGTTCACCTGTATAGATAATTAATGAATTTGGCATTATTTTGCACTAATTATATTCTCTAGGTACGTTATATCATTTCAACATACTTAAAATTTTGAATCATTGAATTTCGAGACAAAATTAATAAAACTACATCGATTATACTGTCGACTGCTCAGGACCAGAAAAAAAATTTGACATAACCAAAATTTCGACTCAAGCAATTTCGAAAAAACAAGAATCAACTGTAGTTCAATGGAAAATCATTGGTTAAGAACAATTTCTGTTTTTGCTCATATCAGTTCAGAGATCTTTTTATGATATTTACTTGCTATGTAGCCTGCATAGCATCAAAATTGTTATTGCAGATAAATAAAAAAAACTATGATCAGTTTTTTTCTTAATTTTAAAGTATTGCATTCATTATCATGATTATCAGTTAAAAAAAAAAACAATAAGATTTATCCTCGAGCTCTTTCATCCATTCTCAGAACATTGATGGCATGAAAGTACAGAAATATTGCAACTGTAACCTGGTAATTCAAAAATATTTTTATGCTGTTCAAATTTCTTATAAATAAATCCTGTTGTATTCCTTTTCTATAGGCATATAACTTGATAACACCAAGAGAACTAGAGGCGACTGATGTAGACACTTCTTCAAAGGATTTGACTTTTATTATCACTAGAGGTCCGGAACATGGAAGACTTGAAAACACAGCAAATCCCACTGTGGCTATATATTCCTTCACTCAAGGTAGGATAGAATGGTTTTACAGTTTGTTGTTGTGGGCCAACTTGTTTAAAGAGGACAAATATACTTCAGGAGCAAATCAAAAAATCTAATCCATTGGACAGACAAACCTGTGATGACAAATGAACATTACCACAAGCACAAAAAATAAACACTGAAAACTAAAAAACAACGAACAACCTTAGGTTAAATATGTTGAACAACCATGCCCTGGTGAATTATTTTATAGCAGTGTTGAATAACTAGGGTTCTTCTAACGAATAAAATAAGGGGGTATGCTTGGTTATTTGAATATTTAAGGACAATATTTGGTTATTAAAAGGAAAAGAGAACTTGAAATTGTATATTATATTTATCTGACAACATTTTATTTGTGACAGGCAAGGAATCGTTATTTACATTAAAATGTTCTCTCATTAATGCATATTCCATATCCTTTAAAACGTATTTTTTTAAATTTTAATTCTTTTTTTTAAGTAATTTTAGGATTAATAATATATTTCTATTATAACATAAAAAAAATTTGTTGTTTTATCTTTGAAAGAGGTAATGAGCTGGGGTCAGAGACGTTTATGTGTGCTTTTGGTTTCCCTGTTATAAATGTTTGCTATGATTGACCAGGAATTCAAAACTGTTTCTTTTGATCCATTTACTTTGCATGTCACTGTTAGCTAATAATAACATAATTTTTCATTTTAGAGAATATTGACCAAGAAGTTATCAGTTACGTATTAACAAGTCAGGAAGACATCACAGAAGATATGTTTACTTTTGACCTTGTCGACAGTAAACCAAATCGTGTGTCCAACAACATGTTTCATATCATGTGGTCTGTTATAGAGTTTGTCTCCCCTGAATACAATGTGACCGAACCTGCTGGTGTTATAAGGATACCTTTAATTAAGAAAGGAAATTTGAAGCAGGTAAATCTTTCTTATAAAAATTTCAGTTGTAGCAGTTCTATAGATTTCTTCTCTGTTATATAATTAATTATGAAATGCAGTCGGATAGCCTAAACATTTTTGTCACTAATGCTTTAGTTTTTGTGTCCTATTTCTGTTTAGTTTTTTACAAGTTTTTATTCTTTTAGTTATACATGCATCCTTGTGGCATTTGTTTGTTATATTCTATTCTTGTAACTTTGTCTTTTCATTTGGATTTTAAATTTATGGACTTTTCGCACTGTTTTGTCGCTGGTATTCTTTTGCCAATATTTCAGTTCAGTGAGAAAATTGGGGCAAGAAATTTATGCCATGTATGTAATGGTAAAATAGATGAAATAGTGATAGTGAAATACTGCTGTTGAACTACATGTATATAAACATGAATGAAAATGTGAAAATATAGGGAGAGTCAACAAGACAGCATCAAATAGCATTAAAGAGATAAAAAATTAATCTTATCACTGATATCTCATGCAGTATTTAGAATTGGTACACTGAACAGATTGTAAAATTATTGTTTTATCGATCATAGTGATATCTGGTTGTAATTTATCTAATGATTATACCTTCTTTGATGGAATTTTGTCTCATTCATTCTAACTTTTGAAATGATAATAATGCTGTAAACGCTGTGTTAAATTTGTTGCCTGAGGATAGGATATTTGAAGTTTTAAGTCCATACTAGTTTTTTTATTTATATTTAAAACATAAATGTATTTACAAACAAACAAAAAATACTTAAAGAGTAAAGTACATGTAAAATAAATTGATAAAGTTTCAAACATTTGTTAAAAAATGCAAATGACTTCTGTATGAATGACTCTTTGACATATCACTTGCCTCAGATCTTATTTATTTATTTATATGCTAAGTATTGGTATAATAGTATGATATTACACACTTCTGCTTGCTGGATTTTAAATTCTAAAACATTTCCCAGTTTTTGTGGAGCTAAACCATACTTATAAGGATATTGAAATCATATTAAGAAAAGTAACATATTTGGTTTTTTTACTCCTTTCATCTTTATTTGTAGTAAAAAATGTAAGAAACTATTTAATGATACATGATAACATGAACTATTTAATACATAGTTTGCTTGAAAATGAATATAACAAACCTTTCTCATGACGAAAAATTGTTTCTGAAATAATTTTCAGAGTTTTTGGGGTTGGGCTGAAAAAGTGGTATGAACCAGATTTTCCAGATTCTTATATTTCATACAAGAAGAAATTCATTTAAATATGATGAGTCTTTCTCTGCACACACTATTAAAACAGATTAAATACTATTACAAAATTGCAAATAATATCATATTAAACTTTAATACTGAGTGTAAACCTTGGTTTATGGAATGGCTTATATTATTGAATTTGATTTGCTTTATCACTTGATGCCAGGTGCAGTTAGCCAAGTCATAAATAAATTAATTGAATTTACCACATTTTGTTAATTGTTTTTCCAAGAAAGATGTAAAATGTTTTGTATAATGGAATTTACCATTATGAAAGGGAGATAACCCTTCTTGGATTTTACTGAATTAAGTTGCATCAAATATTAAATGCACAAAGTGAATGACAAATATTCAGAATAATGATTTTATAAATTTTATTCTAGGTTTGAGCCACTTGTTTCACATTTTGATTTTTTTTCAGTTTTGCATGTGCATTTATTTTATAATAGCAAATTCCATTTGAGAATAATATTTGAAGTATAAAGTAAAGCTTTTAAAAATTATAGTTCATGTGTAAATTTTTGGATTTTAGTGGGAGACTCAACAAAGTAAATTAACTGTCAAAAAATTGTAATTTAATTCTAATATTTAGATTTTCAAAATGCTGAAAATCCATTGAATGAACACTATGGCATGAACATTTGATTTTGGGGTTAATGGACAAATTTGCAAATTACGTTTGGCCAGAATATTTATTTTCATTTAAAATGCATCCAAATTATTTATTAAATTATGCTTAGACAATGATCAGAAAATGTATTTCTTTTTATGAAAACATAAATGTATTAATATGATATTCAGTTAGCCAAAATATCACACAACTTTCAAGTATCAGTATATCATAAAATAAAAATGGCATGTTATACAGTTAGTTTGTAAAACACATAAACAAATAATACATAATGTTAAAAACATAAAACAAAATGTAAAACTATATAGAAATAAACCATAAACACAACATTTTTTTCTGTTGAAAATAATGAAGCTACTGTGTAATGTTTTAAGATATCTGGACTATAATAGCTCATGTGTTTAAATTCTGTTTCTTTTTATAATGGAAAATATATTAAACCACAAATTTAAAGATGGAATTGCAAATATATTTCTCTTCCAAAAGTTCAAACCCATTTCATTGCTTGCATGCTGCCTCTATGAAAAGAAGTTAATTTTGTCGATAATTACCGATGTCATTGTCATTACGTTGGATGGAAATTCTGCAACATTTGCAATAATCTAATAATCTTGAGATCAATTATAGTCCAGATGACTTAATTTAATATTTTTTCACTTTTTTGGCCTGCAAAGTACAAAATTATGCTTAGGAAAGCAAGTTACAGCTTTTCCCTCTGTTATCTAGAAGCAAAGAACAAAATTAAGAAAATCTTGAATTATTGATTTAAATAAAGTAAAGTGTATTAAGACTAATGTAGAAACAAAACAATGGAAATAATTCAAATATGGCTTTCTTAAGATTTTTTATCTTTTCAAAAATTTGTAGTGTAACATATAAGCCTAGTGAATATATAGAGAATAATACATGGTAAAATCTGTATCACATGCTGTATCAACCAGAGAAACCAATATCAGTAGGAGGGACTTGGCCCGAGGGCTGATATTGGTCGAGGTTGATACAGCATGCGATACAGATTTTAACATGTATTATACACTTTATCATATATTTAAACAGACGACTTCAAATTTTCCAAATTAAAGTCTACTGCCACAAATGAAATTGATTTGGGGAAATATTTTTTGACAAAAAATTTTAAAAATAAGGGGGGGGGGGAATTTGAAAGAATTGGGAAAAAAATATTGAATAACATGTTTTTTGAAATTTGACCCCCCTCCCATAAAAAAAACAAATTCACCCCCCCCCCCCCCCAAAAAAAAAAAAAACAAAAACAAAAAAAAACAAAAAATAAAATTGAAAAAAAATTGAAGAAAGCTATGTGATAAAGGGTAAGCCATGTGATAAAGGGTAAGCCATGCGATAAAGGATATGACGTCATAAACGTCAGATACGGACCAACATCATGGTCTTTATTATACCCCCGCTTTTGAATTATAGTATTCATTGTGTCCGTCCGTCCGACCTTTGTATCCGCAACTCCTCCTAAACTACTGAATGGAATTTGATGAAACTTTCAGAGAATCTTCATCCCATGATGGCATTGTGCACCTCCTATTTTAGAATTTGATCTGATGAATATTTGGGGTTACCCATACCAAAACATGGACTTTGACTTTCAATGTGATAGGGGGTACCATGATGCCATCCGCAACTCCTCCTAAACCACTGAATGGAATTTGGTGAAACTTTTAGAGGATCTTTATTACATGATGCCATAGTGCACCTCCTATTTTAGATTTTGATCTGATGAATATTTGGGGTTACCCATACCAAAACATGGACTTTGACGTTCATTGTGATAGGGGTACCATGATGCCATCCGCAACTCCTCCTAAACCACTGAATGGAATTTGATGTAACTTTCAGAAGATCTTTATTACATGATGCCATAGTGCACCTCCTATTTTAGATTTTGATCTGATGAATATTTGGGGTTACCCATACCAAAACATGGACTTTGACTTTCAATGTGATAGGGGGTACCATGATGCCATCCGCAACTCCTCCTAAACCACTAAAGGGAATTCCATGAAACTTTCAGATAATCTTTATCACATGATGCCATAGTGCACCTCCTGTTTTAGATTTTGATCTGACCAACTTTTTGGGTTTTCCATAGCA
Organism: Mytilisepta virgata; assembly: GCA_028015205.1. Lineage (NCBI taxonomy): Eukaryota > Metazoa > Mollusca > Bivalvia > Mytilida > Mytilidae > Mytilisepta > Mytilisepta virgata. The sequence goes on from CM051521.1 coordinate 79,458,529, forward strand.
AAACATTGACTTTGCCATTCCTTGGGATAGGGGATGCGGGGGTATCAATTAGTGAGCTTTGCTCACAGTATTTCTAGTTGTATATTCAAAACTCCTGTATTAAGTACCAAATATATGATAAATATATATTCATTTCATTGAATTCTATTTTTTTCGAATTGTTGATGAAGAATGAATGAAAATATATCAGATTATATACATGTATGATTGTCAAAATATGCTTTGTAATAGCTGCCATTTAGTCATCATACTGTAAAACATTGATATTGAGACATGGAAACCTAGCATGGAATTCATAAAACATTTCAAATTTGAGGACTTCTTAATTTTATAATTAGGAGAAAATGTCAGCACTTGGCAGGAGAGGCTCCCAATTTGAGAAGTTTTATGAAGTCCAATTGCCATTTTATTTAAAGTTTTAAGACAAATGATTGATCATAAACTGCAATGTACATAGGATTGATGGAAACTTTTTTTGTAATGGTTAACAGGACTATGGTATATGATTCAGGACATTAATATTTCCAAGTCTTCAGCAAGATTATCAAAAGTAATCTCATATTATATTTTCAGTACAGTGTAGTTACTTGTAAAACTTCTCCTGACACGGCTACTTATACTCCAACCATTATCAGACCTGGAGATCAGGACTACATTGACCACTCAGGACAGGTCCAGTTTGATGCCTGGCAGGACACTAAAGTCTGTAGTATCATTATTAATGATGATTCAACATATGAAGGGGATGAAAGGTTTTCTGTGGACCTGATACAGCCAGTTTATAGTTTAATTGGCAGAAGAAAGAAGGCCACCATCACCGTATCTGATTCAGAGGACCGTAAGTTTTAATGTTATCAATGAGATATGTAACTGATCTTGTTCTTTTTTTCCAGTTTTTCAGTTATGAACTTGTTAACACCTAGACATAGCTGTCAAAAAACACTGTAGATACATAAGTGAAGAAGAGGACAAAGGTTTATGGGTAGAAAAACTGAATACATGTAAATAAATTCACCCTGTTTTGAAATTTACAAACATATATTTTTAAGCTATAATTTGATCAACTGGATGTTTTCTCTTTCATCATGTGAAAAAGAGTTAAAGTGATACTTTTCTGTCCATGTAATGCAATCTTATATAAGCAAAAAATAGACCAGAATCAATTTTAGTGGTCCAAACAAAATCATTTGGTGCAAGTAACAATCACTCTAGTTATTGATAAGTGGAAATCTCAATTCTAATATTACCAGAGCCATATCTTTGAGGAAACAAGTTGGACTTGTGTGACAGGTTCCCTAGCTATTTGCAGTTGAAGCATACACATGATCAAGTGACTGGCTGTAACTTCAACTGTCTGTTTTAAATGGTTGAACACATTATCGTATCATTGTTCGGAACAGATTTTTTGTTCGACTTTTCGAGAAACTGAGGCTCTATAAACAAATATAATGCTAAAAATTACGGTACTTTCAGAACGGTTTGAGAAGTCTCAGTTTGAGCTTCCAAAATTTGACTCACTACTAAGTATACAAATTCAAACTGGACCTGTCCAGAGTTATCCCTAACAAATTTTCAAAATTAAAAGACTTGCTAATTTATTTATTGAATTTAGGAAATGCATGCATAGAAATCTACAAAGTGTCAAGGGTAATACTCCATGCTCTGACACTTATGCCAATGAAAATTTGAATTGTTCCATTAGAATATTGACATTATGATTCAAAGCAGATGTTTCAGTTATACTTTGAATCAAAGTTAATGAATATACATACGTATGGTACATACAAAAAAAACATAAAAACATTATATGAATAAATCCAGTGTAGTTTAAGTTTAAGCTTATTTATTTATAGTGGATTGGGAAAAAAGTTATACCAACTTATACTAATCCCTCTCCACTTGGCGGGTGCGAGAGCGGCCCATGTAGCGGCATTTTAGCCTGCTCTTTTTCAACATCTACAGAGGAGTCTTTAACATGCTAAGGATGTTTCTCTCCTTTAACACGGGACAGTCATTTTTCGACCCATCCAGCGGACTAGCATTGTTTACCGATACCATCCTCAAAATGGTGTCGATAGGACATCGAAAATTTGATCCCTGAAATTTTCATCATGAACGGGAACTTTGGCTTCGTAGTGCAATGCGCTAACCACTACACCACGACACCCTTCAAATCCAGCGTATGAGAAATCATTAAAGCAAAGATCATTTAACGTCAACATTAAACATACAACTACTATATACAAATATAATCTTTGTATTTGATGGTATTGCAATGTTACATTTCACCTGGTTCATAGTTTAGAAAGTCTGGAAACAAATCTAGCAAGATTTGGTCTTCAGAGAGATTGTCTGTTTGCCTTCCATAACCATGAGAAAAACTTTCAGTATTATTTTTCTGTCCTGTTCCAAAATGGTTGCCTCCTCCTTGATGATCTGATGACAGTGGATCTGTTATATTACCAACCTGCAAAGACCCAAAGTGTCTATCAAAATTAATACTATAGTGGGAATATTGAGTGTTCAAAAACTCGCTTCATTTCAAATATGCCAATGCATCACCAGTAAACCCAGCTTGCAATCTTGACATACATTTATTTCACTTTAGTTTTTTCCTATAATCAGAAAAAAAATTGCTTTAATGTTCTATGTTGTGTCTGAATTTTTCAAAAAATTGCCAGAATAGGGCTTCGCCTCAGGGTGTACGGATATGAACGTATATAACTTATGATATCGATTTGATCAACTTTATTTCCATTATAGTTTGATTACATCATGATGTAGATTGCCATCCATACTTTTAGTGCAGTTTCATAATTTTTTTAAAATAAATAAAGATGGTCAGATTTGCATGTTTCATTCAGTTCTTAAATCCACTTCCAATTGTACCAAAATATTCACAAAAATTAGTACACTAGGAATAACAAAAGTATCACAGCATATCTCTCATCTCTCTGATTTAGTTTTTTTTCATAATCAAAAAGTGCAATTAGAATAGAGAATGGAAACAGGGATTGAGTGAAAGAGATAACAACCCAACCAAAGAGCAGAAAACAGCTCAAGACTACCAATGATGGCAATGGGTCTTCAACGCAGCGAGAAAATCCTACATCCTGAGGCAGGCTTCAGCCGGCCCCTTAACAATAATGCATACTAGTTCAGTAATGCATATTAGTTTAGTGAAATGGACGGCACACTAAACTCCGAAACATACAAATGAACCAAAATTTTAAAAAAAACACAAGACTAACAAAGGCTAGAGCAATTGTTTGTTAGTTTGAACTTATGTTAAATTTGAAATTTGAAATTGGTCAACTTTAAATATTTCTTTCAACTTTCTTTCTGATTACAAAATTTAATGGCTGACAATTTTAAAAAATGTCAGTTTTTTTTAACACTGTAGTGGAACTCCACTAATTATAGATAAACCAGCCACCTAAATACTGGATTCCTCTGCAAACCAAACATATTATTTTGGTCAAGAATTTACATCTATATTCTCAATTAAAAACATCCTCCAAAAACCGGCACCTCTGAAATCCGAATACAGGAGATCATTTCTGGCCCACAGCATGTTTTCCTGTCAAATACACCTCCCAAAACTGCCTGAACTCTTCATTGATTCCATTCTAGTGAAAGATTTTAACTCCATTTTCTACCAAAAAATATCAACAAAGCTAAAAGACCAAAATTTAGTTACAGTTAAAGAAAAAAATGCAAATGTTGTATATATTTAATTTCATGCCTTTCAGTATTTCAATTTATATACTTCAAGTCATCTTCAGTACAGATACGATTTTAATTTGGAACCTCTCAAAACTGGTTACTCTGAAAATTTGTATGGTCTAATAGCTGTTCAGTTTACATAAGATTCCATTGTAATAGTTTTCACTTTTGCAGCTGAGAACACAATTATTATATTACTATTTACCTCTCTTGTTTCTTCAGTCCGTAGTAGTTTCTTTGTTGTTGTTTGAACACTTTCTGTGCCAGCATGTTTTCGTTTCTGAAAAGTAATTTTACAAAGTAGTTTCATTAGATTGTTAAGGAATCAGACCTTTGTTTACACCGGAGAACATACTATAGATTCTTTTAGTAATCAGACTCCATCAGCATTTCCAGATTAATATACTACCATGGACTGTTTTTCTGTTATTTTTATGCCCCAGCAACTAAAAGTTTGGGGAAATATTGTTTTACCCCTGTTCATCCGTCCCATAATGGGTATATAGTTTTTCCTCATAACTCCTCCTACAGTTTGAATCCTAGGAAGTTTTCACTTTGCGGGCTGTTTGTACATATATTGAAGGTGTGCATGTGGTCAGGGTTTTGATTTTTATTAATATTTGCTCTTTTTGGAGATAGTTGAACTTTGTCATTTTTTGGAGTATTTACTTGCATAAGAGGGGCGTTTCTGGATACTTCCTCCTACAGTTTAAATCCTAGGAATTTTTCACTTTGCTGTCTGTTTGTACATATATTGAAAGTGTGCAAGTGGTCAGGGTTTTGATTTTTATACGCCCGTCAAAATTTTGACGGGACGTATTATAGTATACAAATGTCCGGCATCTGTCTGTGTATCTGTGCGCCTGTCCGTCATAAACATGTCGCACCATAACTTGAGAACAACTTATCCAAATTTCATGAAACTTAACATAGTTGTTTCTTATGATGGTCAAACAATCTGTATATTTTTTGGTGAAAATAAGATTAAAACTTTTTGAGTTACGGAACTTTGTAACTAAAACAGGGTTGTGTTTTTTTCACATGTCGTGCCGTATCTCAAAAACCATTTACGATTATTGCTTTAAACTTTACACACTTCTAAGTTATATTAATCTAAAGATCTGTATACTTTTTGGTGATGATTCAAAATTTTATTTTAGGGCTATTGAGTTTTTTGTAAAAAAAAAAAAAGGGGGGGGGGGTTTCACATGTTGCGCCGTATCTCAAAATGATTTATGATTATTGCATAAAACTTTACACACTTGCTAGTTATATTTATCTAAAGATCTTTATACTTTTTGGTGATGATTCAAAATTTTATTTTAGAGTTATTGAGTTTTTTGTAAAAAAAAAGGGGGGGGTGGGGTTTAACATGTCATGCCGTATCTCAAAAACTATTTATAATTATTGCATAAAACTTTACACACTTCTTAGTTATATTAATCTAAAGATCTGTATACTTTCTGGTGATGATTCAAAATTTTATTTTAGAGTTATTGAGTTTTTTGTAAAAAAAAATGGGGGGAGGGGGGGGTTTCACATGTCACGCCGTATCTCAAAAATGATTTTTGATTATTGCATAAAACTTTACACTCTTGTTAGTTATATGAATATAAAGATCTGTATACTTTTTGGTGATGATTCAAAATTTTATTTTAGAGTTATGGAGTTTTTTGTGAAAAAAAGGAGGGGTTTCCACATGTCGCACCGTATCTCAGAAACTATTTATGATTATTGCATAAAACTTCACAAACTTGTTAGTTATATTAATCTGAAGATCTGTATACTTTTTCGTGATGATTCTTTATTTTATTTTTGATTTATTGAATTTTTATTGAGCTTTTTGGTGAAAAAGGTAGTCTTTTTTGGTCACATTTCGCGCTGTATCTCTATTGTTAAAAGTTTACACGCTTATGTTTTGCTGGGTTTCCATATACATCCCACCAGCAGCTCCACATTAATTATGTTTTTTCACAAGACGACGGGCGTATCATGCGCTCATGGCGCAGCTGTTTATTCTAGCTTTATTCAAGATTTGTGAAAGAAGAATTTAGCAAGCTGCATGTTGTTAAAGCACCTTTTAAAAGAATATATATGAGTGGTTCCTATGTCCAAACAGTTTCAGTTAAATAAACACCTACAAAGAAAGTTTTGTTTTTGTATGTGAATACGCGATTTTGGCTAAAATTATTTTGATTTCAGACCTTCCCTAATAGTTTTGGTCATATGCCAAGCAAAGATTTTGCAAAAAGAAGTTGATAAGATTTTTGAAATATCTTAATGCATTTTCTGTAAAATCTTTTAAGGAACAGTTGAATTGTTTTTAAAGTTACCAAAGAAAAAAAAAGTCATTTTTTTATGTAAAACTCGAAAACTTTATAAACTTACATGATTTTTCATTGATTTATCATTCACGCCATCCACCAATGGGTTTGGAGAAGTTAAGTATGGTCCAGGATTTTCAGTCAGATGATTTTCGCTATCAGATGAAACTGGTGGATCTTCTAAACTTGTTAAAATATCTGTTAATCTTGTTGATAGACATTGTTCAGTGGCATCCATAGAAGTTTCCACTTGTGTTGATATATTTTTGGACCTTGAATTTTCAGAGGTTTTTGTATTAGATACCATGTGTATGGAATTTAGAGAAGTATGCTCTTCCTGTTGACATTCTTTGGTGCTTGAACAGTTTTGGGTTTCATCATGAATTTGAGATTCATCTGATTCAATAAAGTTTGTTAAGTCAAAGTCAGGGGGAAACAATTTATTTAACTGTGACATTGCTTCATTAGGTAGTACAACATCTGGAAATAAACTGACTGTATCTGCCTCTACAGAACTGGAATTTGCATCTAAAGTATTTATACCAACGTTGCAACTTTTTGGTAAACCTGAATTACTAACAGTTTTTGTTGTTGTACACAGAACTAAAGGAATTTGGTAAGCTATTGGCTTAAGTACTGAAGTGCCTGTTGCCGTTTGCTCTGTGGAAATGGTGATGCAGTCTTTGACTATTTTGATTGAAATATTTGGCCTTTGTCTATGAATATTGGTCGATTGCAATAGTGTCTGATCATAAGTGTTATCTATTGAATGATTTGTCCACCATTGATAAAGAATGTGACAGATTTCTGTGGTAAATATCCCTTCCTTGAAGAGATTGCTTAAAGCATTGTCCAACATTGGTATTTCAGTATTCATTGTATATATCTTGCATAGCTGATGTTTATTTTTCTTCTGTTCAGCTTTGTTCCCAGAATTCAGCATAATATTGTATGCATCCATTATAGGTTGGTACTTGTCTGGTATTTTTATTTGTGAAAGATGCAAAAAGGTGGTAAGTAGCTTTTGATCTGTGCATTTCTCCTTAAATTTCCCACGGTTGTATGGGTTGAAAAATGGAACATCAGCTGGCCAGTTGTCAGGAGCATTTTCCCATATTCTATCACATTTTGATTCAGGATCTTTTCCTTTTACTATTTTACACAGTGTTCCTGATAAATCTCTTGTGATACTGGCAATTGTTTCTGCTTGACCTCTTGTTCTTTGTTGAGGCATTGCAATACTCTGTGTTGCATCTTTTTCTATGCTGATTGTAATTTGTTGTTCTTTGAATACTATTGCATTTGCATCATCAATGAGGAGTGGAATGATGTCTTGAACAACTTTTCTAATCATTGTACTTTCACTACGAAAAGTGTATAGCTTGAACAGCAAAGGAAATTTCTGTTGTTCCCATGCAGCAATCTCATCTTTGTATATTTTGTCTATTGTTTTCTTTTTCTTCTGGCAGCAGTCTAATAAACATATCAGAAGATCTTCATCTGAGATGGAACGACCGTTTTCATCTTTTGATTTATTTTTAGTGTCATAAAATGGCTTTGAAGCAGGCCAGTGATCAGGTTTTCTTGTCCAAAGATTTTTATGCTTAGCTAGACAATTCAGCTCCCAGTAAAGTTTCAGAAGTATAGGAGAAATGTCTTGAAACCAACTCCGAAGTCTTTCTGAGTTGTGGTTTTGGAGATTTTTTTTCAGTGGAGGTCCTGGGTTGATCTCAATATCACCAGAACACCACAACAGACTTAGGATAGCATTGTCATATTCATACTTCAGTGTCAGGTACTTCTTTAGTTCAGCTGATTTATGGCTGTACAAACATGTGATGAATAGCAGTATTACAAAAACAAGCATCAGTTTTGCTTTTTTTTTCATTTCAAATTCTTTTTGTTTTTCCATCTTTTCTTTTATTTTCTCAAATCTTGCTTTAAATTTGGAGACATACCAACTTTGATTCTTTGTTCTCTTTTTAATTAACTGAATACATCCATATATTATTAAGTCTGTTCTTAATTCTCTAGATGATTTCCAGAGACCTTTTGTTATATTTTCTAACAGCTTATTGGCACACATTCTCTCTAACCCATCACCTTCACACCGGACACTATTTATTTCTAAGATAAAACCAGCAAGTGTGTAACGTGTATTTTCATTAGAGAGTTTTGTGAGACCTTTGATTATCGATTCTGCAGTTTTCTTTTCAGACTTGTAAATGTTCTGATATAAAAGTTTAACAAAACATGCTATTTTGTGAATTTCATGGGGGAAGAGGTAAGGTTTAAAAGTGTCCATTTGGAACGTAGGTTCTATAGCATTTTGAAATAATAAGTCTTTCATTTTTTTCATACTCATCACAAGAAATGGAGCTCTTTCATGTGTTATGTTTTTTAAATCATAATTAACTTCTCTTTCAAAGGACAATACATCTCTGTAGACTCTTTCAAGATCTGATTCATCTGAGGAGATATTTTGTAGTATTTTCTTAATATGTTCTTCTAATTTACAAATAACAACCTTCTCAAAATGACACACCATACTTTGGATTTTGACATTTCTTGTAAATATATGTAAATGAGCAAGCACTTTAAATACTTTAAATTTCGTTTGGTATTTAAATTTGTCAAAATCTTCCTCTTTTATTAACATAAAGTAGTCAGCATGTTCATGTATATAATCCATATATACATCATATTGATCATTTCTTATCAGCCTCTCACAATAACATAGTCTGATCAGTAGTTTTAAGTTTGGGTCCATATCTTCACCACACAGCTTATCTACTGTTATGTTTGGCTTCAATAAAACAAGTTTTTCTAGGTAATCATTCAAATGCCTGTAGACCTTTTCTTCTGGAAGTGTTTCAAATTCATTCATTTCTTCATAAACAATTTCTGATTTTTCCTTTTGCCCTGATATCAATAGGATATGATACAGGTGTAGCAATGCAATGAAGTAAGGATCTCTATGTGATGGAGTATCTATATCACGCCAGAACATATGTGTAGAAAATGGAAAACAAACTATTAATTCTAAAATGTCAAATGAATAAAATTCTTTTTCATATTTGTTAAGTTCAAGCATAATGTCAACATCAAGTTTATTTGTCAAAAGTATTTTTGTCCACAGACTCTGATACTTTTGCCAGGTCATTTTATGATGCATGGCTTCGAAATAAACCTTTACCAAAATATGAATGTGCAGGAATATGTTTTATATATCATAGAGGAAGAATTAATGGTCGTTTGTTTATTGACCCCATATTTTACAGAAGTTTAAATATACTGCTGTAAGTAGTGCTGTAATATGAGAATACTTTGTACTATGGTGGTTGAAACTCGGTGATTGTAATCTTCTCCATTTTTTCTCTCTAAAATAAAAAAAAAGATAGCAGAAAGGAATTATCATGATCAATAAACTGTATTTAGTAGTAAGTTTCAATAATGTGTTTGAAATTTCAATCATTTTACAAAAAAAACATACCAGTAATTAAGTCATTTGGAGTGTAATAACTTTTAAACCTAAATGTTAAGTTAAACTGCTTTGTAAGTTCCATTATGCTACTTCCTGTTCTTAAAAAGTCCAGTTACCTTTTGACTCATACCATGGGTACAGTTGATTCTCATTGTCTCGAAATTGCTTTGAATTTTTTCGATGGTTCCAAGCAGATGGCAGTATAATATATGTATTTTTATTCCTCTTGTCTCTAAATTGGATTAGTCGAAATTTTGGGTGTCATTCATACAGAGAGATGCAGGATAGGGTAATTCCACTTGAGTCACATTTTTCTGTCAGACACGAAGTTTGCCGAGTGTCTGACAATAAAAAATGAGATCCCAAGGGTGGAATTCCCTTATTCTACATATTTCGAGAAAAAAAAATATTGCTACAAAACGAGAGAAATTCTAGAGAAAAACTAACGTTATAATCGGAAAGATCATATGCAATTTAGTTTCACACTAAGAGTATAAAACCTTGAATTAAATTCTAAATGATAATCATGTATTAGATTTCTTTTTATAAATAAGCAATTTATTTTTGAAATTTTCTGTCAAAATCTGACAAGCTTGATGTTTTTTTGACAACATCAAGGAAATGTTCTGTGATGTTACATTTGGTGTCACGTGATGTAAGGTATCTTACACTGGCAAACTCAACTGCTTGTAATGAGAGAAATAGCGATCCTACATTCCGTCGGTGGTGGCGGCGTCAACATTTACATTCACTCTGTGGTTAAAGTTTTTTTAAATATTAATAATTTTCTTAAACCATCCTGGAATTTTAGCAGACTTGGACAGAAGCTTATTCATGATCCAAAGATAGTATTCAGAGAATAACTTTTTTTCAATTTTTCCTTATTTTATTTATAAATGAATTTAGTTTTTCATTAAAATTTTAACATATTAACAAGTTAGCGGTTTTTCATTAACAGTTAACATTACATATACTAAAAACTAAGTATGTTGCGAAACAGCTCGTACGACAATAGATAAACCAGGAAAATAAATGGAAATGACAAAAGGGGCATACAATCAAGATTGAAAAGTATAAAATACAAACAAAACCTATATATAAAATCGTTAAAAAAAAACAACAACCAAACTAAAAAGTTAAAAATACCCACATTTCGATCAATATGGTCTTGATCATGAGCATGTAGAATATAAAAATAAAAAGGTATTGACTCTTTGAAACCCAGAGCAAGACTGAGTCTGTACAGAAAATGTAAACAAAAAGAAAATTTATTTGATGAGGCATCGATTAGTAAATGTACTTCATATAAAATACATAGATGGCAAGATAGATAGTAAAAATAAATAGTAAAAATAAGTAAAATAATATCTTTGACGTTATGATGTATATAAAATGTACCATATATAAGATAACTGTACTGCAAAAGGCTAGTTGTGTGCATACTTAGTAAAATGATTTGAAAGTGTTCCACTTGTCCTTACTTACCATACCCATAATGTCGCCATCCATAACATCCTTATGAACAATTTTAATAAAAAAAGTGATGAAAGATCCGTTGATGTGCGAAATTTTTGAGAACAGTTGCCAACACTGCTTACCATAAGGGCGAAAAACCACTTAGTCAGTAGCTAGATCAAGTCAAACATTTCCTCAGAAAAAACTGACTACCGGAGAACCAGACCATGTAAAAGATCCAGATGTGTGACATGCCCCTACACCATGAAGACTTAAGAGATCTTTGGCCCTGACAACAAATAAATCATTCAAAATGGGTATATATATCTGTACGAATTGTGATAAGGTATATATCGGAGAGACAAGTCGTCGCCTTGGTGACGTTTTGCTGAACACTTATGCTTAATAAAGAATGGAACTGATTGTCAAGTTGGCAATGACTTTCGATTGCCTGGTTGCCTGGTCACAGCTCGTCAGACGTCCGCGTAAATGTTCTAAGGACAGTTAACGGGGGCAGACAATACAGAGAACACCTTGAGCAGAAAATCATTTTTAGCCTGGGGACACCCCATGGAATTAATGTAAAAAATTCTTAATTTCAAATCATTTTACTAATTATGTACACAATTAACTTTTTGCAGTAAAGTTATCTTATGTATGGTACATTTTATATACATCATAATGTCAAAGATATTATTTTACTTATTTTTACCCTTTATTTTTACTATCTATCTTGCCATCTATGTATTTTATATGAAGTACGTTTACTAATCGATACCACATCAAATAAATTTTCTTTTTGTTTACATTTTATGTACAGACTCAGTCTTGCTCTGGGTTTTAGAGAGTCAACAACTTTTTATTTTTAGCTCACCTACCCCAAGCTTATGCCATCACTTGGCGTCTGTCGTCGTCTGCGTCATCATCTTTATCGTAAGCTATTTCAAGGATCTTCTTCTCTGAAACTATTGGGCAAAATACCTTCATCCTTTAACTGAATGTTCCTAAGTGCATCTAGTTTATAACTTATATCTGAAGTTTTGATCTAGATTAGAACATAGAGGTTAAATGCAGGTTTTTGCTTATATCTCAAAAACCAAAGCATTTAGAGCAAACTGACATGGGTAGAAATGTTCTACAGGTCAAGATCTACCAGCCATGAAATTTTTAGATGAATCGGACACCCTTTGTTGGGTTATTGCCCCTGAATTGTTAATTTTAATGAAATTTTGCAGTTTTAGGTTGTTATCTTGAATATAATAATAGAAAAAGACAAACTGTAAACAACAAAAATGTTCAGCAAAGTAAGATCTACAAATAAGTCAACATGACCAAAATCGTCAATTGACCTCTTATAGGGATTTTTGCCCTTGAAAGATTATTTACATGTAAACAGAAAATAATGGTCTGACATTGTCACAGATGTTTAGGGCATTACTTGAAATAAATTAAATGGTAGCAGTACAAGCGTCAAGGGTCAAGGTCATTGAAAAATTCCATAGCAACTGACGAAAAAGTCACTAGCAACAGATGAAAAAGTCCCTAGCAACCATATATATTTGGATTAAGAACCTTATAATTTACCTGTACAAGTCAAAAAGAAAGGTCAAGGTCATTGAAAAAGTCCATAGCGACCGATGAAAAATTCCCTAGCAACCATATATATTTGGGTTCAGGACCTACAATTTACCTGTACAATTTACCTGTACCATTGAAAAAGTCCCTAACAATCATATATATTTAGGTTAAGGACTTTATAATTTACCTGTACAAGTCAAAAAGATAGATCAAGAATCAATACCATTGAAAAAGTCCATAGCAACAGATGAAAAAGTCCCTAGCAACCATATATATTTGGATTAAGGACCTTAAAATTTACCTGTTCAAGTCAAAAAGAAAAGTCAAGGGTCAAGGTCATTGAAAAAGTCCTTAGCAACCAATTAAAAAGTCCCTAGCAACCAAATATATTTGGGTTCAGAACCCTACAATTTACCTGTTCAAATCAAAAAGAAAGGTCATGTGTCAATGCCATTGAAAATGTCCCTAGTAACAGATGAAAAAGTCCCTAGCAACCATATATATTTGGATTAAGGACCTTATAATTTATCTTTACAAGTCAAAAAGAAAGGTCAAGGTCATTGAAAAAGTCCACAGCAACCGATGAAAAGTCCCTAGCAACCATATATATTTGGGTTCAGGACCGACCCTACGATTTACCTGTTCAAGTCAAAATGGAAGGTCAAGAGCCAATGCCATTGAAAAAGTCCATAGCAACCAATGAAAAAGTCCCTAGCAACTAGATATTTTTAGGTTAAGGACTTTATAATTTACTTGTACAAGTCAAAAAGAAAGGTCAAGAGTCAGTGCCATTGAAAAAGTCCATAGCAACCGATGAAAAAGTTCCTAGCAACCATATATATTTCGGTTAAGGACCCTACAATTTACCTGTTCAAATCAAAATTGATGTCAAGAGTCAATGCCATTGAAAAAGTCCATATCAACCAATGAAAAAGTCCTTAGCAACCATATCTATTTGGGTTCAGGATTCTATATTTTAGCTGTACAGGTCAATATTAAGGAGAAAATTGTGACGGTATGCATTAAATAGCAAAAATAATCATTGATGCAAGATCTACTGGTACACAAAAGATAACAGGTGAGCGATTCAGGCTCTTTGGAGCCACTTGTTATTTTGTACATGCTCATGATCAAGACCATATTGGTCAAAAAGTTTTAGTTTGATTGTTGTTTTTTTCTACGATTTTATATATGGTTTTGTTCGACTCATGTATTTTATACATTTAAGTCGTTTAATGCAGCGAAAGTAGGCGAGAGACTGGGTTCCCTGGAACCCTTACAAGTTTTTAGAAAGCAAATCCTGTTATTAGACATTTAAAAGTTATAGCATAATATAGTCTTGACAAGATGATGAGACAACAGACATTGAGCATGTATTGTACAAATCATTTGTGAGATGTTCCGAATCCAGATCACATGTTTTATATGAATTTGTGAACAACATGGCGGGTCGTTTGAAGTTTGCTATTGTTTTCGTCTTAAACGTTAAAACAACTATTTTATGATACAAAAAAGATAATTAAATTATTGTAAGCAAAATGAAATAACAATACCGCAAGTTACTGTATGACCCATTATTTTGATTGTCTAAGTACATTGACCAGGTTGATCTTAATAAATAAAAAATTAGGACAAAAAGACAAAACTTCTGATTTTTGACGATTTTCCTATCTTCCAAAAAATAGGTGTATTTTAGTGTCGAATACCAATAATTAGAGTAAGTATGGTATTTTGTGATGAAAATTAATTTTACATCAACAAAATGAATTTTTTTACAGTATGTAAACATCCTAGTTATTTACACTATGGTCGTTCTAAAATTGGGATTATCTTAATAAGGCAATTCTTGCCAAAGAAGAATTTGTAAAATCAATATCGGTCAACATTAAAGGGTTATGAATTTGAAGAAACGTGTTCTAATTCAGAATCTGTAAGCTTTTAATTCATATTTAATGAGACAATCATCATTAATCAAAATCATTTGATTTAATATGCAAATCAGATGACCCAAGCTGATAATTGCTTGGCTGTTATTGTGAAAGGGAAAGTCAGTGAGGATTAAAAATTTAGACATTTTGAGCAAGTTTGGGTAAGTTTTGATAAGCAACATGTGTATCACACATGACCTCATATAACATAAGGAATCTGGAAGTCATTTAATGTTATCTCCCTAATTGTCATAAGCTTGAGGATTTCCAGCTTCTTTTAAGTCTAACTTCAGCAGTATTTCGAACCCAGTCATATGGTCCCTTGCACTTGGAGATAATGAGAATAAAATCTAGTTTAATCTTGATATAAATATACATTTCCATGATTTCATTTTTTATTTTGAGAGTATAAATTAATTTTTATTTTGTTTTTCAATTCGTTGGTGATATACAGTTGTTGGATGGCTCCAAGCATTGATGAAGGAAAGCTCTGTTTGATGTCAGCAACAGATAAACTTTGAAAGATTTAAATGCAAATTCAGTTTAGTTTTTGTCTTGTCTGTGATAAATGTTGCAAAAGGCAAGATATACATGCCTGGAAGTTTTCAAGAATTTGCCGGATTTTGACCATTTTAGTCTCTATATACATATTCCTGTATAACATATTGGATTCTTCCCAATTTCCGGTTTTTTGGCACCTTTTATACTTTAACCCATGGATATAGGTATTCTGGCTGCAGCGTAAACTTTTTAAGCCCTGGCCACGAATGTGGATTTCATATAGAGTTACCCTTGTGCGTCCGTCTGAACTATGTGGTTAAGTTTTGCATTTAGGTTCATTTCTTTGGAACTAAGCATAATGTATGAATGAAACTTCATCAGTGGATGTGCCTTGGGTAGTATTGACCAGTCATACAATAATTGGGTCATTATCACCTACATTTTATGCTTGAGCGACTCTGGTTAAGTTTTGCGTTTAGGTTCATTTCTTTTGAACTAAGCATAGTGTATCAATGAAACTTGATCATTGGATGTCTCTTGGGTAGTACTGAGCAGTCATACTATAATTGGGTCATTATGATCTACATTTTACTCTTGAGCAACTCTGGTTAAGTTTTGCGTTTAGGTTCATTTCTTTGGAACTAAGCATAGTGTATCAATGAAACTTGATCATTGGATGTCTCTTGGGTAGTACTGAGCAGTCATACTATAATTGGGTCATTATGATCTACATTTTACTCTTGAGCAACTCTGGTTAAGTTTTGCGTTTAGGTTCATTTCTTTGGAACTAAGCATAGTGTTTCAGTGAAACTTGATCATTGGATGTCTCTTGGGTAGTACTGAGCAGTCATACTATAATTGGGTCATTATGATCTACATTTTACTCTTGAGCAACTCTGGTTAAGTTTTGCGTTTAGGTTCATTTCTTTGGAACTAAGCATAGTGTTTCAGTGAAACTTGATCATTGGATGTCTCTTGGGTAGTACTGAGCAGTCATACTATAATTGGGTCATTATGATCTACATTTTACTCTTGAGCAACTCTGGTTAAGTTTTGCTTTTAGGTTCATTTCTTTGGAACTAAGCATAGTGTTTCAGTGAAACTTGATCATTGGATGTCTCTTGGGTAGTACTGAGCAGTCATACTATAATTGGGTCATTATGATCTACATTTTACTCTTGAGCAACTCTGGTTAAGTTTTGCGTTTAGGTTCATTTCTTTGGAACTAAGCATAGTGTTTCAGTGAAACTTGATCATTGGATGTCTCTTGGGTAGTACTGAGCAGTCATACTATAATTGGGTCATTATGATCTACATTTTACTCTTGAGCAACTCTGGTTAAGTTTTGCGTTTAGGTTCATTTCTTTGGAACTAAGCATAGTGTTTCAGTGAAACTTGATCATTGGATGTCTCTTGGGTAGTACTGAGCAGTCATACTATAATTGGGTCATTATGATCTACATTTTACTCTTGAGCAACTCTGGTTAAGTTTTGCGTTTAGGTTCATTTCTTTGGAACTAAGCATAGTGTTTCAGTGAAACTTGATCATTGGATGTCTCTTGGGTAGTACTGAGCAGTCATACTATAATTGGGTCATTATGATCTACATTTTACTCTTGAGCAACTCTGGTTAAGTTTTGCATCTAGGTTCATTTCTTTGGAACTAAGCATAGTGTATCAATGAAACTTCATCAGTGAATGTGCCTTGGATAGTACTGAACTAAAAACATACCTCTAATAGATTTGTAAATTTTCAATAGATTATAGCAAACTCTTTGACTTTGTTAAATGAACTCAAGGTTCATCTAGACTCAGATGTTGATTTCTTAGTCCCATTTCGGTTTTGTGTATTTTTTTAAAGTCAGTTTCCTTTCTTATCAGCATTAACCCTAAATTGTCCCTTTTTCATATTAAGCAACTGTAACTGACAAGCCCACTATTCTTTTAAAAAAATGAAAATTTTAACATTCATTTTAAATTTTATTATGTTTGCAGGTGCAAAACGTTGTAAAAACTATTCAGTTCTGGCCAAAGACCAAAATAGGCCTTCACCTCAATTATTCATTTGACCTCATCCTTATACATTATATTATTTTTTTTATTTAGTAAAGATTGAGTTGTAAATTAAACCGTGGCAGAGTCAGAGATTTTGAAAATGGTTACCACGTATACTGCGTAAACCTGTTTATAAAAAATATATGTATCAGTGAAATAATGATATTTTATAAGCACAAAACTATATTAAACACATTTTTTACGTTAAAATACTTCAACTGAAATGTACTTACAGTTAATTCTCTTGTAGAAAATTAATTTAGAAATAAATCATTCCATCTGAATCTTAAAAAAGTTAAACAATGAATAAACTGTATACCTGTATGGTTTTATTTTCATACCAATATCTCTGTCCAATGGTATTAAAGAATTTGTTGGGTTAATCAAAATGTTTAAAAATAGAACATGATTTTCTAAAATTTAATTGTATAGGGTCTTATCTGTTTGGGTTAATCAATAAGCTATATAAGTATACACAATACCTTACAACAGACAAACTTTTAGTTTGACAATTGAAGCTTTAACCAATTGAATAAACTATAGAATTCAACTTACAATAAAAACAGAAACATCTAAATTATTTCAGTCAGACTGCTAAGAGTTTTGAAAATGTAATTATTATTGTGCTGGCCAAAAACAACTGCAAATAAAAAATTTAATGTTAACTAAGTGAAAGATATGAAAATCTATCTAACAAAATCTCATTCAGGTAATAAGTAAACTTAATACACTGAAAAGGGAAAATGTCTAAATCCATCGCCAGAAGTTTTCTCAGACTTGTAACGAGGATGTCCTTATGTCTGTATCAAATCAGTGAGCTGAAACTGACACATTGAGTCAGAGTGTGATATATATTTTACATCCCTGAGCTGGCTGTTCTAAAATGATAAATAATCATTCACCTTAAGTTTAATTTAGTAAAAATAAAATAAAAACATTTCAAATATTCTTACTTACATCATGATGCCATAAAATGTAACCAGATATCCTGCATTTATCATAGTTTATGTTAGGTGAAATTCCTGAAAGACCCCTCTTCTGAATTATTAAAACCTATTGTTTGCACTTTTCAGAGTATCATGATGTATATAAGATATACCCCTGTTGTGCTAATGACATCAGGGATATATCAAATACATATCATAAATAAATAAACCCATTTTAGTTGAGGGATGTTTCTTCACTTCTGTTCAGTATACTAAATTGGTTAGAACATGGGAAAAAGACATGTGAAATTTATTTTTTCTAACATTAAGATACACAAATTATCAAAACAGATCATCTGATTGTAAGATTTCAGTTGATTTAATGGCAAGTCAGAGACAATTTCACTGAGATTACCATGCCTTAGATGGTATCTGATAGATTTTTCTTCTGAAAGGGCATAAATATGGTAACGATAAGCCTGGGTTTTTTGGCATGGAAAATATATTTTTATATGATTCCATATGATATTCGGTCCTAAATATTTTCCATCTCTTTTAGCCTGTCCTATTCTTTAAACACAATTTTGATCCTAAATTTTTTTTTAGAAAATTGCAATTAATAAGAACGCACAGGCATTCACAGTCCAAATTCTGTATATATGTGAAAAAAGCATGTCTTCTTGTGCAATGTTGTGCTTTGTTGGTTAAACTGCATAGAAAAACTCATTGCATTCATTATATGATACTTCTTTTACTAATACAAAAATAGATTAAAACATTAGTAAAAGAATTGATTAAGTTAATAAGAAGTTGATTTTCTCTTGTGCTATTTATATAGGAAATTCGTGCAGTGTTTTGCCAGATTTAAAAAAAAAAATCTGTTTAACAGGAGAGCAAAACATATAATTTTGTCTATCCTCTTACTGTCTGTCCTGTTAGCCCAACTTGGTAACAGTATAGACAAATAAATTAGTGACTTTTGAAGAGAAAAAGAAAATGAAATAAGATTATGTTCAATAATGTCATTTACACTTGGAATTTGTCAAAATTTTAATGCATTTTTCACATGAATCAGGCAAGCATTCAATACATTCACAAAAAAATGAATTAATATCTGTACTGATAAAAATGTGAAACTTAAAAATGAATATTTCTTCAGTTTGTCCTAAAAACCCATATAGTTATTAAAACTATTAAAATTTGTTTCATGATAATATTTTCTTCCATAGGCCTTGATTGCCATATTCTACATGATAATAAATAATTTTAAATCTTTACCTCTTTTTTCTCATTTTAAGATAATGTATTTGGAACTAAAATGTGAGAGAATTACATTTCTTTTTTATTTTTGTTTTCTGGCAAAATTTGAACTTTTATTATTTTACACTATCAACCCTGAATTTCTCAAGATATTCCTGTTAAACGGAAAATAGAAAAATATGGCCTACTTGGGTTAATCAAAATAAGGTTAAAAAGTAGAACTTTGTTTTCCCTACTTACTGTTTGGGTTAATCAAATAGCCATTACAATTAGTTACAATGTACTATATTTAGAATATAATGAATCACAGTCTTTCTTTCAATTTCAAAGAATTTATTCATGAGTGGATTAGTTTATAATTGTACATTCAATTTGAGTATTTTGTGATTACATGTGTATTTTAAATTCAATCAAGGACCCATGGAGACAAAACAATTTATTTTATTTAAAACCTTAATCATGTAAATCATGGTCCATAAGGACTTTGAAAACTCAATGTTGATTGTTTATTCAAACAAGAGGATTCCAAGTTAGTTTTTCTTTTTTACATGTCTGCAAAAAAAAATTGGTCTCAATAGGGTAGATTTTCACCCTTAAGTTCTGTTGAAAGATTCTTATAAAATTCACACATGTACAATATTTCCCATGTGAAATACAGGTAAGCATGTTGTTCCTGTTTTATCCCATGGTCCAATGGGGTTGAAGAGAGGATATCATTTTTCATCTGTTTGTTTTTTGTCCATTTGTAACAGTGAAGATTTATGTAATTATCCAAATATAAACAAAAATGAATTTACCCATATTTTATACATGAATGAGATGTTTAAGTTTGTTTTTATTGTTGAGGTATATGTAATATATTCTTTGATATCAATTTTGATGCAAAATGTCCCCATTTCATTGATTTGCGCAGGATTCTTCAGTTGTCCTCCAGGCCTAAAATGTTGAAAGTCAAAACAATAATCCAAAAGGTTCAGAAATGCCAAAATTGATAAAAGGGCAAAGACAAAACAATTTAAGGACAAAGCTATGAAGTAGGGAGAGACTCCTTAGTTTCCACAATTTTTGTTAATGGTAAATTTAAAGTATCAAGTGCTACTATCACAAACTGAGTTACTGAGCTGGTGAGCTGGTGTTACTACAGTAACAGAGATAGAATATCTTGCCACTACAAACATCTGAATCAGTCATGAATGTGCATGTTTTAAAATAAGTGAGTTTAAGTTCTTGACGACACAATTTTATTTTAACAGGGCCATCGATTCAATTCAAAGAAGCTATATACCACATTAATGAGACAAGTGGTAAAGTGTCTACAGTACTGGAGAGAACAGGCAAGTGTTTTTGATATGAGAATATTCTTATAGTGCACTTTAAATGTTGTAAAATACATATATACCTGTAAGACAATGTGTCTTAATAATAATTCCAGCTCTATGAGATATAATAACTTCAGTATTGATTGATTTAAGTTTATCTTTATTTCACAGGGATTATCAGCCAATTTTTTAGCATTTTGTTTCCAAAATTTACTTTCCACAATTTTTGTAATATATTAGAATTGTTTGAATCTTTTTTCAATTATTTCTGTTGCATCAGTGAACAAAGTTTGTGTAGTGTAACTCCTAAATATTAAAAACTTGTCTAATGCTTTTTTGTTTGATAGGTGATCTTGGATCGAGTGTTTCAGTCGTATGTTATACAGCAAGTCTGACAGCCAGGGGAAGTAACCTTGATTCTCTGGACTCTGGTTCAGATTATATATCAAGAGGTCAAACCAATGCTTACAGAATAACATTTCATCCTGGGATGACCACAGCTAACTGTGATGTTCAGGTAATATTGTCAAAAAACAATGTTTTGGTTGTTAAAAATATGTTATAGTCATTAATTGTCGACACTATTTAAGAGAATATATATTTAACTGTTTTCCAGTGAAGATCAAAAGATTGTTATCTGTCATATAAAAATGACAAATTATTGTCAAATTCCCAAACAAACACAAGATTCCAAATGTTAATATTTAACAGTGACAAGGTAAGGTACCCCTGTTTCATAATAATTCATACAACTACAATTAGTTATAACTGTGTCATGATACTGATACTTATTTGATATACCATCATTGTCAGTCCTATAATTAATAATAAGTATAAGGTTCTCTGGGAAACATCATGCCCAGTCCATGACTTACACCAGGCACATACCAAACAAGGCCAATTTAAGGTGGATCTTGGTTTTAATCTGAACCATATGCTCCCTATTTTAATCAGTTGTGAAATTAGATACATTCAGACTGATAGAGTACATTTAGGGTTTGTTCTATTGACTTCATTGAATAGAAAGAACTACAGAATGGCCCTACAACAATGGTATAAAAAATCCAACAAAAGTAACAAGATTTCAATTACAGCATCCCGTACATTATATATCAATAAGTATACATGAGAAAGTGACTGAAAATATAGGGTCAAAGTTTGGAACAGGCACCTGTAGTAGAGTTAAACATTTTTATAAATTATACTCTAGCCTTTTTCTTGGTTCTGCCAGGTTAGTGGCTAAAAGGTTGATAAACAATACAGATTATAGTTCCAGTTATTGCTTTATTCAGTAAGATTGCTACTAGAACAAAAGAAGTTTTATTGAAAAAAAGACAGTATGAAAAGTATCATAATTAAAATTCTCATTGTTAACTGACCAACTAGGAAAAATATATCATCACATAGATAAACAATTAACATCAACTTATAATATTGGGACTTTTCCTTTTAAAATGGTTATGCATATTTTTTAACAGTGCGCTGAAGTTGGAGAAGTACGATCTAAAGTTTTTCATACAAGTACTTTTATTTTTAGATAATTGATGACAGTGAATTTGAAGATTCAGAGCAGTTTGAAATAGGGTTATCTGCCCCTACTTACAATACAATTATTGGGCCTGTCGATAAAGCTACTGTAATTATAGATGGACCAAATGATGGTAAGAATTAATCAGTTCCATTATTGGAAGTACAATCTGGGTTTTCATATATTTTTTACACTATTGGAATTTGAAATATATTTTAATGAACCTAATGACGTGAACCAAAAAAACGGGGGAAAATTGGATATAGTAAACAGGGATAGAAATCAGGTTGCCAGAGGGACCAGTCAGGTAGACATTTTACTTGCCCTTCCAAAAATTAACTTGCAATTAAAAATTAGAGCAGTTTTTTAGTTTAACATGTATATAGTTATAATCGAAAACAAAAAGCTAAAACCATCTAAGGACAGAGTTATGCATGAGAGAGATACTCTTTAGTTTTGATATAACAGTACTTGTTATAGTTTTATCAAAATTAAAAATTTTTGTAACTATGAATTTAAAGTATCAATTTCAGGCTAGTTTCAAAATACTGTCAACTAAGTTGATGATACCCTCAGGGACTTGGATATCAAGGTGTGCATATTTCATCAATAAAAAATACTACTCAAAATTTTATATTTTCCTTTTTTTTCAGAATCCAGTATTCACTTGTCACTGGCTCAATATCATTTTGATGAGGATTCTGGAGATGTCGAGGTAGATATTATAAGATATGGATCAGATCTATCCCATGATTCTGTTGTCTGGTGTGCCACTAGAATGTCAGAGCCACCATCAGCCACACCAGGACAAGACTATATTCCCAGTTCAAGTCAGATCACATTTGGTCCAGGGGAGACAACCAAGGTAAATCTTAACATTTATGTGCAAAAAACCCAGCTACAGAATAGATATTAATCTGAAATTTGTAAGGAGGAAGACAAAATACATTGAAATGAACAGTTCTTTATTGCTGTTCTTCTTCCTAATGTTACATGAAAGCCTTCAACAAGAAAAAGAATCAAATGTCTCATTGTAGGTTTTTTAACAAAGATGATTTCTTTGCTGTATGTTAATTAGGTCAAATTCATTGCCTTTTATTAGTGTTTTTGATCATTCCTTCATTATCCATACACAGTGTCTTTACAAAATTCCATGTCATGATGTCACAACCTTGGATGACTTGAACCTCACATATCTCAAGTCCCATCAACTTCGACATAGCAAGGTTTGACTATGTGTCATTGTAAGCTTTGTCAAGGGGAGAATGCAAATTAATTCCGAATACATTTCCAGAAGTAGCAAGCTGTTGAAAACTTTTTTAGAAGGATTTCATATTGTGATAGATTTATTATAAGGAGATGTTTAACTTGTTCATTAAAAATTAAAACTTGATAACAGTTTTGTTGAGGAGTATTGACAAATGTTTAAATTTTTCAAGGCTATTTGATTAATGTGTTTAAAATATATGTTTTTTTTCCAGAAATGCAGACTGACAATTTTAGATGACAATGCTGATCCCAAATTAGAGGGAAATGAAACCTTTGTTGTATTCCTAAGTACACCTATTGGCAGTATATTATCTTTACCTTATGTTGCCACAGTCAACATCTATGATAGTTCACTTGATAGTAAGTAGTTTTACTTCGATTCACTTATTATATTAGATTTCAAAACTTGAAAAAGCAATAACTGCCATTATGAATTGTATATGTACATTTCATCATTGTGTCGCCTGCGGAACGCATGGCCGACACATAGGTATCACTATCTGTCGTCTTGCGTCTTGCGTCGTCACACTTTTCTTCTATCCTCAACTAGTCATAAACCGCTCAAAGGAATTTGATGAAACCTTCTTTGTGAATTAACCTTAATGCACAGGTGTGCATATATATTTCATTTTTAGAAACTTTTAAATATTTTTTTGTAAAAATTGACATTTTTTTTTAAAAAATTGACGTCTGCAGGCGACACATGTCTTCCTTGGAAGACTCACACATTTTTTTATGACTCAGTACCAGTATAAGGACTTGAAAGTTTTAGAAAATGCCCAAAATGTCAAAAAACCAAAAGAATTAGAAAGGACATTAATATAATATAAATCGACCTTTGTGAAATATTGACATATCAGATTTACATTTTACATTTATTTAGTTTGACACTTTTTTTTTCGGTCAGTTTGGTAATATTTCCTACTATCCAATCAAAACAAAAATTTACATGTATTTTTATAGTGTTTGATTGTTTATTCTGTTGTGTTTATTTTGTTGTCTATAGTAGGTTATCTTTAAAGACACATCAATACTTTTTTTTACAGTTCCCAAGATGCATTTTACGTCTGAAGAATACACTGTAGATGAAAGTTCAAGGTCAATCCATGTCCCTATTTACAGGACAGGTGACCTTAAGTTTGAATCCTCTGTAATCTGTTACACTAGACAGAATACAGCACAGGTGATGATGGATTTCTCAGAAAGACCGCTGACAGAATCTTCTAGGATAACATTCTTACCGGGAGAACAGGTATTAAATTTTAAATCATAGATGGGATATTAATAAGATTTTAAGTTATTACCTTTGTCGACAACAGTGACCACAAACCTAAGAATTACTGGTGTCTTTCATTTTGTCTGTCAGTACAAAATGTTCAGATGGTGCTTATTTTGTGTATTCTCAAATGTCAGCATTTAATTTTCAGACTTTTCACATTGATTAGACACACAATGAAAATCTGCACCAAGACCACATTGGGCAAATGTGGATTTCATTTACAGATTTTCACATTGATGGAAATTTTTTGTCATTACATTCTGTTAATAAGTAAAGTTTTCTTTCTAAATCATCAAAGCTTTGAAATAATTATGATATGCCAGAAATAACAATTTTGCAGAAATAAAATAATGATACGGTATTTCAAAAAGTAGCTGTATTAAGGGTAATAACTGTAGTGTGAACATTCATTGCAAATATACTGAACCGCAAAAGAAACGTCGCACAAAATGACATGTTCACATACATTTATTTCAAAGTGACATTTATATATTTTAAATTAATTTTTACAAAATTTAATGAATGATTTACAGTCTTTTGGTTACAATGTTCACAAAAACGTCACAATTGTCGCAACGTCACATGTTTCCAATGCTGTGCTCCCACGTCCGTTAATAACGTGTATGTCCTCCACCGGCACCAATTACTGCGGCACATCTTCGGTACATGGAGTTGATGAGCCGATTAATAAACGCCATCGGATACGTGCCCATACTCTCTGAAACGCTTGTGAAAGTTCAGCTGCAGTTGTCGGACTTGGCTGCTCATTATTCAACCGTCTTTGAACTTCGTCCCATAAATGTTCAATAGGGTTTAAATCTGGACTCAAAGCCGGCCAATCCATAACACTAATGTTATTCTGCTGTAGGAAGTCTCTTGTGGCTCTTGCGGTATGCGCACGTGCATTGTCCTGTTGGAAAGTCTTGTTTTGATGACGTGCGAAATGGGGCTGAACATGGGGTGTCAAGACTTGGTCGATGTAACGGGCAGCTGTTACGCCATTTCCTCTGCCTGGGCCAAGGTTCTGAAAGATGACTGGACCAAGTTTAACGTTAAGGCCGATTCCACCCCATACCATGATGCTAGGTCCTCCCCACGCGTCTGTTTCCAGAATGCAGCTGTCTTCGTAACGTTCCCCGCGTCTTCTCCACACTCTGGTTCTGCCATCGGCTGTTGAAATGCAGTAACGGCTTTCGTCAGAGAAGATGATGTTACGCCATTGTCGATTTCGCCAATTCTGTCGCTGAGTGGCCCACTGAAGACGAGCTTGACGGTGTCGAGGAGTAAGAATAGGTCCTCTTGCTGGACGGCGACATCTCATGTTTCTAGCAGCTAATCGCCGACGAACCGTATCATCACTTATGGGTCGTCCATGTGTTCCAACAGTGTTTCTGGCAGTTTCGGCAGCTGGGGTGAACCGATTCATCAAATGGTGACGAACAATGCCTCTATTCTGTCTAGGGGTAGTGACTTGGGGTCTACCACTCCGTGGACGGTCATTTGTGCTGTTTGTTGCATTGTACCGTGTCCGTAGACGTTCAATTGTTCGAACAGCACAGTTGAAGTCGTTGGCAATAACTCTGGCAGATTGCCCAGCATCCAATCGACCAATGGCCTGTTCTCTCTGTTGTGGAGTCAGACGTGGCATAGCTTCTGTGTCAACACTGATACTAACACTCTTTAATTTTCTCCAGCCTTTTATACCCATAAAGGAGCATGAATTTCATGAACATTTAAGATTTAAGAAAAATTACCGCCAAGTGTGTCCCACGAGCGGTTTTAGGTACGGTTGCTCTACGATATCAACTGAAAATTATTCAACTGAAAATTTAATTCACAGGTAATTTAATCTTACCTGGTGATGTAATCGTAATGCTGATTATATAAAAATCATTAATTAATATTTATTTTGAATTTTGCTAACATTTTGAAAAAGCGACGTTTCTTTTGCGGTTCAGTATAGTTACATCTGGTAATTGAATAAGGTAAAGTTTTTAAATTTTTGGGGTTTTTAATTAAAATACTGGTAATTAAAATTCACTTAAAATTTAATGAACCCTTACACTTGATCTCTCAAAAGTGACAATTAATGCATATAAAATATAATTGGTTTCAGTATTATCAAAGTTTCCAAGGGTTATATAAAATTTCTTCCTTGGTATGCCTTTTAAATCATGTTCAGATTTAATTTTTTATATCTTTCAGGTGAAAAACTGCACAGTTGAAATAGTTGATGACACAGATTATGAACCCAAAGAATTATTTTATCTTAGGTTAGCAGAACCAAAAGGGACAGAACTCTGTAATTCAGAACTTGGGAAGATCTCTATGACAACAGTATTTGTAACTAATGAAGATGATGGTAATTCATGGCTTTTGTTTTTACTATTTGATTGATATGCTATAAAGACCCAAATCTGAAGATTACCAAATATAAATAAAATCATTGAATATAGCCTGGTGACATTTAATATGTTTTTATAGAAAACTGTTAAAGGTAAAAAAGCTTTTTGATAAAAAATTCAAAATTTGGGTATTTTAAGAAATGGACATCCAGTTTAAAGAACTTTAAATCTGTAATTTTGGTCATATTTTACATTGAACTGTGAATATTTCTATTTCACCTTTTGTAATTACTTTTATTTTCTTTCACCAGAACTTGTGTTTTTTTTTATAAAGCATAATTTTTACTGTCATTCAAGCTATATATATAACCAATAATAGTGCATTGACTTGAAATAAAATTGATATATGGAACAACTGCAGTATAAATATTTATGTGGTTGAGAATTTTTTTCCCTACATTGCAGTACCAAGAATACAGTTTAAGGAACCAGGTTACAGTATCATGGAACCAGTATTTGCAGATGTTGTCTCTACCCTTGTTGTCATGGTGAATAGAATGGGTGACCTGAATCACACCTCTGTTGTTAGATGTAGTACAAGGGATGGATCTGCCATATCTGGCTTGGATTACAATGCTAAAAGTGTCATGTTAGAATTTAAACCAGGTATAAAAATACATAAGAAAGGATAAGTTTTGTAATGTATTTGATATTAATCATATGAATACTGTTGTCTTAGTTTTAAATATTTTTTCTTCCGAGTTGATTTATTATAAAAACAACAGATTATCAGCATCTATAACTTTTATACTCTTCAAATAGTTTGCATATATCTGCTTATTTCAGTAAATTCATATAGATAGTATCCTGGAGAAGTTTGGTATCAAGCTTTCTATAAGTAATGATGTTTTTAGTCGGAGTCATGGTCTTTAATTAATTTTTACATTGCTTTCTTATGACATTAATGAAATGAATCCTCCATATTTGACAATACTGTTTTAAATTGTTATAGTATCACCACTGTTAGTTATCTGAAGATTTCAACTTGAAATGTTTTAATTCTAGGTGTAAGGTCTGTTGAGTTTTCTGTTGATGTTATTTACAACAGCGACACTGAGTGGCATGAATCATTTTACATTGTATTGGATGAGAACAGTCTGAGAGGAGCAGAACCTGGAGACATTGTTTCTACAACTGTTACTATACTGGATGATGAAGTTTCTGGTAGTCTAGTGTTACCTGCCCCACCGATGGTAGGTGATAAATATTGAAAAAGGGGAAGTGTTGTTAGCTTTAAATGGCAACTCTGTATACCAAATCACTGTCTGTAGAGGGGGTTATTCAATATATCCACTCAGTTATGAACATGGTTTGTGGGAAAAAATCTGTATATAAAGGACATGCAACTGCTTATAAAAGTTATATCTCTTCCCCTAGGTTCCCCTTACACTCATTTTGGACTAAATTTTGTTTTGTTTAAAAGATGTAAATGCAGTGGATATGTGTTTTCTTTTTGGTCAGCTAATTTTTTTAATGGAAGGCTAAAATATATGCAATTCATCTGAAAAAAAAGAGGAAGACAATTGTTTAAATTTTCTTTTTAATATAATTTGATCAATAAAAAAAAAATCAAGATTGCAGCATTTTACTTTTAACTTTGCAATTTGTAGGTTGTGTCATTGTTACATTATGATAATGTTGAGTTAGGAAAAGATGAAAATCCCAGCCCAGGATATCCATTAGTATGTGTGACGGTGAGTATATATCATGTTTCTTCATGCTGTAGTTATAGGAAGATTTACAAACACATATATTGAATAATATTCTTGAAATTTTTATGAAGTAGAATTTTTAACCGGATTTTCATAGGAAAATATCGGTTATTAAATTGGTGATGTACGGCGGGCGGGCGGCCGGGCGGACGGGCGGGCGGGCGGGCGGGCGGACGGGCGGCTGCCAAACAGTGTCCGTGCAATAACTTATGAACTGTTCAACCAAAGCTTTTCAAATTTTAATATGTTGTTACTGATGACAAAATGGAGGTCAAGTTCGATATTGACGATTTTCACTTTCACCGTTCAAGAGTTATGGTTCTTGAAAGATTGAAAAATTGCTTTTCCAGTGGTGTCCGTGTGATAACTTATGAACTGTTCAACCAAAGCTTTTCAAATTTTAATATGTTGTTACTGATGACAAAATGGAGGTCGAGTTCGATATTGACGATTTTCACTTTCACCGTTCAAGAGTTATGGTTCTTGAAAGATTGAAAAATGGCTTTTCCGGTGGTGTCCGTGTGATAACTTATGAACTGTTCAACCAAAGCTTTTCAAATTTTAATATGTTGTTACTGATGACAAAATGGAGGTCAACTTCGATATTGCCGATTTTCACTTTCACCGTTCAGGAGTTATGGTTCTTGAAAGATTGAAAAATGGCTTTCCCAGTGGTGTCCGTGTGATAACTTATGAACTGTTCAACCAAAGCTTTTCATATTTTAATATGTTGTTCCTGATGACAAAATGCAGGTCAAGTTCGATATTGACGATTTTCACTTTCACCGTTCAAGAGTTATTGTTCTTGAAAGATTGAAAAATGGCTTTCCCAGTGGTGTCCGTGTGATAACTTATGAACTGTTCAACCAAAGCTTTTCAAATTTTAATATGTTGTTACTGATGACAAAATGGAGGTCAAGTTCGATATTGACGATTTTCACTTTCATCGTTCAAGAGTTATGGTTCTTGAAAGATTGAAAAATGGCTTTTCCAGTGGTGTCCGTGTGATA
This sequence comes from Mytilisepta virgata, assembly GCA_028015205.1. NCBI lineage: Eukaryota > Metazoa > Mollusca > Bivalvia > Mytilida > Mytilidae > Mytilisepta > Mytilisepta virgata. Next base: position 79,488,288 of record CM051521.1, read on the forward strand.
ACTTATGAACTGTTCAACCAAAGCTTTTCAAATTTTAATATGTGGTTACTGATGAAAAAATGGAGATCAAGTTCAATATTGACGATTTTCACTTTTACCGTTCAAGAGTTATGGTTCTTGAAAGATTGAAAAATTGCTTTCCCAGTGGTGTCCGTGTGATAACTTATGAACTGTTCAACCAAAGCTTTTCAAATTTTAATATGTTGTTACTGATGACAAAATGGAGGTCAAGTTCGATATTGACGATTTCCACTTTCACGGTTCCGATATTGACGATTTTCACTTTCACCGTTCCGATATTGACGATTTTCACTTTCACCGTTCAGGAGTTATGGTTCAAAAAAATTGAAAAAAGGCAGTTCAAGTCTCAAAAATTCCAATATTTGTCACTTACTATAAATAGGAGGTCAAGATTGATTTTTGCCTTTCCATTTCTGAACCCTACAAAACCCTACAAAAATTCATTTATATTTCTTTACTTCATCCTGTTTGGGAATCCAGATTTGCAAATATCATTTCCATGCAGGAAAATCCGGTTTGCTGTCATTCGACAGCCTCTTGTTAGTTATTCAAGTAGTTAACAAAACTGAATGACCCATTTCACAGAAATCTTACCTTTTTAAAATCAAATGTATTTTATCATCTTTCAGCCATGTGACATGCACCACCCATCATACCCAGTAACTCATTCCCTTTGTGAAAAATCCAGTATTAACCAGACTTCAATGCTGTATAGCTGGGAGGTTGCTATGCCAACAACAGATGAAAGGACAAGGTCACCTTTTGTCACCATAACAGACAATACCGTTTTTACTAGTGTGCAAACAAAAGTTCTCGACAGTATCTACATCAGGCCAAACTTTCATGTCAGATGTGTTGCACAACCTCTTCATAAAAATACAAATCCAGGGGTTCCATCAAAAAGTGAGGAGGTAATTGTAAGTAGTGATGAAGGAATTTGTAAATCACCTGTTTATGGAAGGGCCGATAGTTTCTATGGAGCACAGTCATTTCTGGCTAAACTGGACTATGTCGGACCAGAAGATGACAAACACCCAAATAGAGTTCACATTTCTATCAGAATTCCACATCAAGATGGACACTTACCCTTAATATCAACACATCCGCTCCATAATCTTAGATTTGTGCTATCTGACCCAGTTTACAGACAACAGCACGTCTGCTCTAACTTAATAACAGACAAAGAGAGGAGCAATATAGTGGACAGTGGGTTTTTAGAGAGTGGTCACATGTTTCCTATGGCATATAACTTTCCCTATCAGTTTGATTCTACACTGAGAGAAAATAAGACAGTTGATTTGTACCGACACTTAGATCTGAAGTCATGTATGTGGAGATTTGATGCCTGGTATCATATGACCCATTTGATAGATCTGTGTGGTGGGAAAGTCGTGTCCGATTTCCAGGTAATAGATTATTTAACCAAATTGTTGTTAAGCTCTCAAAGACCAAATTTCCAAAGATCAAGCATGTTCCCTTTGATCATTCTAAAATTGTTTGGGATGAGATTTATATCATTTAGAGTTGATATTCTTAAAAATATGACAGAATGTAGAAATTTTAGTGATTATATTTGAAAATAAGGAATTTTGGATTTTAAAAAAATTGAATCTCACCCCTGCTATAAGGTTTAAGACATAACATGAGAAACAATGAAAGGGTCAATTAAAAGGGAACTGATTAAATTTCACTGGATTTTTTTTTCAAAATATTGTATTTTAAAAAATTTTCCTATAAATGTATTTAAACAAAAAGGGTAGATGTTAGACTAGATATAACATTGAAAAGATAAATAGTCTGAAGTGATTTTACTTACATGTCTCGGTATACTTAAATTTGCAATTTACTAGGTATTATTTTCTGTTGTCTTGAATTTCAGGTTAAAAATGATGGGAAGACATACCTGACTGTTAGAGTACCCTTGTATGTGTATTACCTGTACACCACAGCTCCAGTAGGTTGGGGATCTCTACAACATCATACGGAGATGGAGTTCTCCTTCTACTATAGAAACATATTATGGGAGACAGGTCTGGAGAGTGAGGGGGAGATAGCTGGAGATATGCAAGTACTAAAAGTACTGGTAGGCAGAGATGGGAGACTTGTCATTGATTTTAAAACACAAGCAAAATTTAGAGGTATGTAATATGTATGAAAGCTTTCTTAAAACTTAAAACATAAATTGAAGTCAGTAAAATGTGATTTTATTTGAACCGTGTCATTTACATTTTGATATACGGTGTAGTATTATTTTTAATACCCCAACACAAAACTATGTAAATAAAGTCTTGCACTAACATAAAGAATCCTTACACAACTTGGAAATGACTGAATAAATTGAATATTTAAAGTGTCCATCCTGAATTGAGACCTCAGTATACTGAAAGGTGTATTGGATGCTTCACTAAAACAAATACATGAAAAAAAAACTTAATTTGACAAAATCTTCACATAATGAAAGTGTAACTACAGTGTATAAAATTTTGATACACTAAAGAATTTATTTTTTTTAACCCTTTCCTTAAATTTTGATTCTAAAGTAACTCTTTGAAAAGATAATTCATTTCAGTTGATTCTGATGAAAAAAAAATGGTATAATGCAGATTACTCACTGTAAAATATTTTCAGGAATGTACGTGTTAGACCACCATACTTTACCAGATATAAAGAGTAAAGTTATACCCCCTTCAGGCATGCCTGTGACTTTTGACCTGACCTTGGTGTGGGGTCAACAGACTTTTGATAGTCCTCACCAACTCTGGAGAGCTACAAGTGATTATAATTTAAAGGTTTGTAATATTTTTTAAACTAAATGTCAAATGTAATGCATGTAAAAAAATAATAATAGAGTAACAGAACAAATGTACAGTTGAATCTTTTATCTCAAAACTACGGATATCTCAAGTAATTGATAATATTGTACACTATATTTTCTCCTTATAAATAAAAATACCTTATATTTGAATTATTTTTGACAGTCTCCTGAACTTTGTAGATGACAACCAACTGTATCCTTGTATTCAATTAAATTGTTGAGTGTTCAGAACATTTTTGCATTCTTTGGATGGAGAAAGAATCCAGATTTTATATCTATTTCAGTTAAAATTTATTTTGATTGAATTTTAATTAAAAAAAAAATCAAGGACCTTTACTCTTCGAACATATCTTGTAGATGATTTGTCCATTAGCCAAGTGTTTCAGTATATACTTAACAAAGTTTAGGAGGATTTACTTTCATCAGCCTATTGTATTTGTAGGATTATACAGGAACATATACATTTGAGTTGGTTCCATGTTCAGTGAAATCCACACAGATTTATACATCATCTGAGACCCAGTGTACAGCCAAACAGCCTCAGAGGTAAGATTTTATAATATACAATTCGGCATAATTGTTTGTAATAATAAGTTGGTATCAAAAACATTTTTGGTACAAATTTAAATTTCTAATTTCCTCAAGAACAGAAAGATGGTATAACATGTTACATATTAGCATATATATGTACTGTATATATTTTACTGTTAAACATAATCATTAGTGGTGTTCCAGTTTTATTGGATTTCATGGAATTTAAGAATTTAAAAGTAAGGATTTTAGCCAGTATTTAACAACAATCAGACAAACAAGCATAGCTTTGCCTGTTCTTCATTTAAAATTCACATAGATACATGTCTGTTACATGTATGTCACTACAGGTCAAAGCTACCAGAATGAAAGATTTTTGCTAAATGTAAAACTATGCTTATGGAAATAGAATAGAGAATGGAAATGGCTCAAGGCTACCAATGGGTCTTCAATGCAGCGAGAAAATCCAGCACATAGAGGCAGTCTTCAGCTGGCCCCCAAACAAAAATGCATACTAGTTCAGCAAAATGGACAACACACTAAACTCCGAAACATAAAAATGAACCAAAATTAAAGAAAACACACAAGACTAACAAAGGCTAGAGGATCCTGACTTGGGACAGGTGCAAAAATGCAGCGGGGTTAAACATGTTTTGTGAGATCTCAACTCTCCCCCCATACCTTTAGCCAATGTGGAATAAACAAACACACAGTGATACACATATTAAAAACATGCTTTTGTTTACACCTTTGCAAAAAATACTGATCAATTATTTGGGATGGTTTGTTTGTTTAGTTGGGGTTTTACGCCATTTTCAGCACATTTGGCTATTTCGCGGCAGCCAGTTTTTATTGGTGGAGGAAGCCAGAGTACCCGGAGAGAACCACCAACCTTTGGTAGGAAAATTGGCAATCCTTGTCAATTCAGATCGGAGTCTAACACACCCCGCCACAGGTGAGATTCGAACTCACAACCTCAGCTTTGACAGGCTAGTGATCATTAGTAGTCATGACGAACTACCTAGACCACTTGGCCACCAAGGCCCCCTATATGGTTATAAAATTATGATATGTTCTTAAGAACTGTATACTTTTTCCAAATTAATGGGTTTCGCTAAACTAGTCTAAAACATTAAGCCTCAATGTAAATATTGCCCACAATACAAAACATAATTTGTACATCAGACCTTAGACATATCTATCTGGTAACTGATCTAAAAAAACCTCTTAGGCTTATAAAAAGACATACATGTGTATTTTTTAATATCTTGTAGATTTGAAGTACCCATAGCATTTCAACAATCCAACAGACCGGTACCTCTTGTTTACTCACTGGATACAAAGTTTGAACTGACAAACAATAAGAAAGTATTTCTGGAGAATCCGTACATCAGCAGATCAACTGTAGAAACTGAATATGATAAATCATTCTCTCCAAGTAAGAAACTTTGAGGTAGAAAGTGAAAAAAACTTTTCATTTGAATGTATACAAAATATTTCATGCCAGAAAAAAATTATACCATTATGTTATTTCATGAATTAATTTTATATAAAAAACTTTGAACAGAATACTCATGCTAAAACATTTTCATTTAATTTTTCAGGTGAAATTCTGTATGGAAGAGTCCTCTGGAATCCAGCACAAGATTTAAGAGAAGCTTACTCCTTATCAGTTGAGAAAGTATACCTGTGTACAGGCAGTGATGGTTATATTCCAACCTTTGACCCGACAGGTGATGTATATGGAGATGGACCACAGTTTGGGTGTTTGCAACCCAGTCCAAAACTACAGTACAGATTCCTCATTTTAGTATGTATCAGACTACACAGCTACCTTATTGATCATAGGAAAACAGATGGAAATTAATACATTTCATAGATGAAATAAGCTTTGACAACCAATTATACCTTGAAATATTTTTGGACTGACACTCAGAGCATAAATAACTATAGAAACGTCATGAAAAACTATTAAAATGAAATCCAATCAAAAGGCTTTACTATCAATGAAATTTTATATAGTAAAATATTGATGGATGTCAAAGGCATTTTTGTATGACATTAAGCGTTTGTATTAATATAGGTCAGTTTGTTTTGTATTTATTCCATTTTTCTAAGAACTACCAAACTATATGTTTTGAGAGCAGTAAAATTTGATTATTTTCGATCTATTTAGATGATAAAAGAGGGAATTATGATAAACAATATTGATATAGATGTACATGTATATGCAAATATTGTTATCATTACTTAATTATTAATTTCAGAGCAGATAATCAACGCACCACTTTATAGAAAAATTCCATTGAATGACATCTTTATTAAGATTTATTCATTATCATACAGTTTGAGATTTATTTTTCAGGATAAAGGAAATCCAGACGTTGAAATGAGACATTTCCATAATGTTCCATTTAATGCTAGATTTACCAATGATTTAGATAATATTCCAGGAGTGGATGGTTTTTTCCTCAGTGTAGATCCATTATATAAAGTAAGTAGATTTTTTGTTGGGAGAAACTGATTTTCCTGTATATTGGATGACATAAAAGTAAATTTTTTGTTGGGAGTATGTATGTATTAGGAGGTATATTGGATGACATTAAAAACACAACACAAGTGTACATGGTACATTCTGTGTAAATACATGTCCAGACAATTGCAGCAGTTAATATCCTTGAACTAAATCTGAATGTGTAAATTATTTTGTTTGTTTCTTTAGTTGGGATTTTACGCCGTTTTCAGCACATTTGGCTATTTTGCGGTGGCCAGTTTTTATTGGTGGAGGAAGTTGGAGAGAACCACCCACCTTCAGTAGGAAAATTGGCAATCCTTGTCAATTTAGATCGGAGTCGAACACACCCTGCCACAGGTGAGATTCGCACTCAGTGTTGACAGGCTGGTGATCATTAGTAGTCATGACGAACTACCTAGACCACTCGGCCACCGAGGCCCCTTAATTATTTTGAGACCGATGAGAAAGTAATACGTGTAATCACCATTTGACAGTTTTCTTAGTTACAACAAATATTGGTTCTATATGATACTAAAAGTATTTATGAATAGAAATTTCTTTAATAGAAATTTTGTGCATTTGGTCTGATTATTAAAAGTACGAACTATTTAAAAATTTCTTTTGTAGGTGAGATCAGGACATCAGTGGTATTTACAAGTTATTTACGTCATAACAAAATCGGGGACATCTCGTCACAGATTCCAGAGGTCAATCGTATATAATCCTCGTCTTAAACGAGACTCTGCAACTACTACTAAAGAACCAGGATCCAACCAAAATGGGACAGATATACAACACATTCCAATAAATAATAATTTGCTGCTAAAAGAAGACATATCTGAACAGAAGAAAGTTAATTTTGTGATATATGTTTTACCTGCAGTATTAATAATTATCATAACAGTAATTGTTATAATTTTAATAATATACAAAAGGAGGCGACGGCGGAAGAAGACACTTGAAATTGAAATGAAAAGGAATAACTTAGACATTTACAAAGAAAATTCATTTTTAAATCAAAATAGACATAGTATACGACTTGCTGAAAATAGACTCAGTCTACGTCTCTCAGGGTCAAGGGTGAATGTTAATGTATCGGAGGTCAAGGATAGTGTTGTGGTGGCCTCTAGTGAGAAAGACAGGAAAACAAATGTCAGGGTTAAAAATATTAATGTCAAAACTCAGGGAAAAACTGATGGTACTGAAGTATGACCTAGTTTTATGTTGAATTTGTGTTTTTATAATGAGTTTTAAATGAAAATTTTCAGGAGTTTTTGTAAAACATGATTCTGCTAAAATATGAAAATTAAAGAATAACTTTTCCTTTCATACAACAAGATTCAAAGAAGTTTCATGCTTTCAATACCAGATTATAGATGATAATTCTGACCAATACTGTTCAGAAGGATATTTTGCGTTTTCCATACTACAAATAATGTGGATGTAAAACTATAGTGCCATTTTGTTATATACCAAAGATTTTTGTCTCAGGATATTATTACATGAATTTTACAATTATGTAAGAACTTTTGGAGTCTTAATAAATGAACGTATTACAGTTATCTCCCTTGGGCAATTGTATATTAAACTTTTATGGACAAGTCCCAGTTTACAGAAATTACTGATCCCACAATTATTTTCACTTCTGTTTTATATTTCCTGGCCTGAGACCACAATTAATCCACATCAACTTGTCCACAAATATAGTTCCCCATATTTTGTAGTGTGTTTTTTCCATTTTAATTTCCCCATTTCCTGATTGCCCTTTTTTCAAGTATCATATTTAAAATATAAAGCACAAGGTTCAAATTAATTAATTTTAAATAGTTTTTTAATCAGAATTATGTAAAGTTGTAATTTGTTTACTGCTAAATTGACCCAATTTCAGGATGTTAGGGGCTAAGTGAATGATACATGTAACTATCAGACCTGATTTCTTCTGCTTTAAAGCGGAATTCAGCTTTTGGAAGTCCGGATTTTTCCATTATGGTTCCTTTATTATACGCAGTAAAATGGCTGCAGAAGTGTGATTTCTGCTCTGTTTTCCCTGTTGTCAAAATCAGGTCTGAACTATACCCCTCGAAGTCATTTTGGGGATATTCTGATATTTTCAATGGTAGAATTTTATAGAACTTGATATATTTTCCAGGTATGAGTGCACTTTGAATAAAGAAAGATTATAAAGTTTGAGCGGGTGCAATTTTTTAAATTTGACTTAATGCTAATATGAAATTGCAGTATAAAATAATTGTGGTCTCGGGCCTAAAGCTCTAGAAGTAAATCAAGAGTTATCTGCGTTAGATTTGATAAACTAAAATCTGAAGGTTGTTATTTTTGATGAAAAATGTCAAATTTGTTCAAAATTGATTGGAATTTTTTGTTTGCTTTCAAAATTGATAAAGGTTAAAAAAAAAAAACATTTTGTTGAGATTTTAAGTAAAATTATGAAAAAAAACACCTGAAATCATGACTCTTCACCATTAATTATGAATTAGCCAGTAAACTTTCCATTTTGTTAAGAGTAATCATCAAGGGAGGTAATTGATAAAATGTTTCCAACTGATATGTCCATTTGAAAACCAGTTTTATTTGTTGGTTATCCAGATACAGTGTAATGAGGTGGTGAATATCTAAAACTATCAACATAATATCCAAATGTATAAACTTCATTCAATGGGTTGACAAGGTTTTGGATAGACACCTCAGAGGAACTTGGTTGCAGTGTTTTTAGACCTGATTATCTACTGCTGTGGTGCCAAAATATTTCATTATAGATTTTAATTGTGCAATAAATATTTGTTTCTTATATTAAGAAAATACATTCCTGACAATACTCAATGATTTTTTTTGTTTTGGTTTTATTGATATATATAGATACACAGAATGATACAAAAAGCCTCAGATAAACTGGTGGATTGGATTTTTTTTTCAAGAAACTTAAAATAATTTGTTGTATTTTTAGGGAAAAAATTAAAATATTATGATTAATCTAAGCTTTTTAGAACATATAAATTTGGGAGTTTCACCTGCTCAGGTGAAATACACCATTCAAGTTAGTGCAAGTATAGGAATAATTGTACAAGTAAAAATTTTTTAAAATGCAGTAAATTTCTTTTATTGTATTGTTTTTTAATTTTTTATATTTTTTTTACTTTATTGAAATAGTAAATAAGTTGTAATAAATAAATTTTAAATGTATCCAAAAATTCTATATATTTTTGATAATCTTATCTTTCTCAGTTTGACATAAATATCATGTGACTTAACAGATAATAGTGGTTGGTTCGTTACATTTTCATTGATAGATGGAATATCATGATGTGAAATATCTAATTTACTTTGGATAACATTTATTAATAATATACATAATGTACTATTAGTATGTTTCTGTTGTTCATTTTTTTATTATTATTACAACATATATTAATGAAATTAAAAAAATTTAAATCAATCTTGTTTTCATCTTTTTAAAAAGATCATCAATATGGAAAAAAATCAGATTTTCCTTCCTCAATGTATGGAAATTCCCACCGATCCCATATATATATATTTTGCAAAACTAGTAACAGGGCTTTTTCTGTTTGAAAATTCAGTTAAAAAGATATATAAATGATAACTCTGAACATGCAATAAAGAGTCCAAGCAAAGTAACAACACTTTTTTGCTGTTGTCTTCTTGAAGTAACATTGAGGCTTTCAACATGGAAATTTCTTGCACTCAAAGCACATTCAACACAACCCCTATGAAATATTGTAACTCACAAAGAGAATATTTATAGGGCATAAATATTAATGCTCAGAATACTAGTGTGAAAATCATGACAAAATTGTAAATTTTATGGAAACTGAGTAATGTCGGTCTTCTGAATAGCTGTGTACTTAAATGGATTTGGCTTTGCCATTGTGGTCACTTTAGAATTTGCTATTCATTGTTTCGCCTTTCAAAATTTTTGGCCTTGAACACAACTGAGCTTTGAAATTTGACAAGTATTCCATCTTGTCGTCTGTTGAACTTGTACATTTAAAATCATGGATAACTTTTTTGTTGAATTACATTCATAGTTTTCTTAATCACAAAAATGTGGCGCAAGTCACTAAAGCATGAAATTGAAGTTAAGGTCTGCAGACAGGTGTCAGATTGGCATGTACCACCAAAGAACTATCCATAGACAAAATATGATGGGCCTAGGTATTACAGTTGCTCAGAAATGCACTTAATAACAAAACTTGATGCAGATTTTACAAATGTTTATGAGGTCATGGTAACAGGACAAGTATACTGCTACTAAGTTTGTAATGTATCTATGAACCACCAAAGATCTCAAGTGTAGGTGATATGCATACAAATTATTAAAGTTATTAAAAAAATTTAAAAGTTTACGCTACAACTGCTTCTGGAAAGTAATACCTACATGTCTATCTCACCTTTCCTGACATTAGTGCAGGCAAGAAAAAAATGTTTAAAAAATTGTCATAAGATTTGAACAATTTTTTTAATCTGTACAAGCACTTTTATTACATAATTAGACAAATTACGTAAGAAAAATTAAGTTTAACTTCGACAGAATTAGTCATAATTTTTATCTGAAATATCCCTTGAACACAACTGTCTTTCAGTCGTCAAATTTAATATGACTTTTACAAATTTTATCTCTGGCGATTTTCTGTGCTTTTTCTATCAGCTGAAAAAAAATTAAAGATGCAATTAGTAATACAATATATTCAAGAAGACACATAAAAAATTTAAATTCACAAATTTTCAAGATTTTTGTTACATAATTGGAAAAATTCAGTTTAACTTCGACAGAATTAGTAATAATGTATAAAACTGAAATATATTGCAAACAAAATTAATGTTTTTATTCAAATTTCAAATAAATTTTCTTCCAAGAAAACCTTGTATGATTAAATTTAGAAGCCATTTGAATAATTATTTTCAAAAATAATTTCCGTCACTTTGTGATGTTTTTCACCTGGCAAAATATAATTTGATGAAACAAATTTGTCATACCTACCAGTAGTTGTTATCAATGAAATTCATAATAAGATATTATTATTAGTCTAAAGAGAAAAAATTATCATTACTATAGAATTAATCATAGAAAATACAGCAAATTTTAAATCTTCATCCAGTTTCCAAAAGTTGTCATCTTCCCTGTTATTCTTTAGTGAAAAGTTGGCATCATTACACCACTGAGTTTATAGCTAAAGTAGAATCAATGCTTAGTTTTAACCAACTAAAAATATATAAAATTAACCTTTTCTGAACCTTTCTTCTTTTTATTAGTTTTTGTGTTAAACTTTGAGTTTCTATCTGATTGCAATTTGTCCCAGTAATCCTTTTCTTCTTGGCCTACAATAAAATGTGTTAGTGCTATTATCCTGATTCAGAATACAATAGATGTTACACATTTATGAATGACTCATGGGGAGATAACCCTAGATTTTGCCAGATAAAACCAATTCAAATATTCAAATACCCGCCTTACAAAAGAAACTGGGACATACTGTAAACTTAATTTTATAAATAAGGTCATTTATTAATAATGATACTGATATACATCTTAATGCAATCAATTTTTATCAAAAATATTTTAAATATCTTAACATATCGCCTGTCAACAAGTTATAGAAAAGGGGGTTTAGATTTTAAAAACATCATGTGTTACATCATCATCTCACAAACTACTTGAAAACAAGAGTTACATGTAGTTTAGTGGATTGTACTATAAAACTATACCTTGCAGTAAAGAAAAGAAGTAAGATCCACTACTGGCCTCGGCAAGTTTTTTGGCGCTGTCGCTATCTTTCATTCTGATATAACCAGACTTATCTCCCTCTTTTAGATCTATATAGGCTATCTGATAATCTGCTCCTAAATCTTCCTGTAATATAAACATGTATTGATAATAATAGATTTCTAGATAATTTTTTACCATATCTTAAAAAGATCTTCGCAAACTTTATTGTTTTTAAATTAGGATTTCTAGAAATTAAGCATATCCAGGATCTGAAATTCCTATAAAATCAAAACAGAAAAACACCCTCTTATCTCTAAATTCATCAAAATTGGTTATGTTTAAGGTTTTACAATATGCTAACCAATTTCAAAATTTGGAGAATGTAATTTGATGAAATAATTCCCATCTGATGTGTGTGTTTGCCCCATTTATATACAAACAATTGTGGTTGAAAAATCTGTTCTGAACGGAGAGTGGCTATGAAAAATTTGAAAATTAATTCAGTGTGGATTTTGCAGCTATACCAGCTATACTCGTAACTAGAATTAAACAAATATTCAGTAGTTTTTAAATAAAACAGAACAATGAGATTATTTAATATTATCAATTGTTATGCATGAGAGAGATAAGCAGGCGTGAGTAACAGAAGAAAATATTCATAACAGATTATGAAGATTAACATACACAGTCTATTGTAGCATTATGCTATTGTTTTCTTACATCTATGTTTGTTGTCATCAAGTTTTGTCAACAACCATGGCTTAAAGATAACAACAGTGTAACATCTTACTGAACTGTGTGCAGTTTTGTGAACAACTATGGCTTAAAGATAACAACAGTGTAACATCTGAGTGAACTGTGTGCAGTAAAAATCAAATATGTCTTCGGATCACGGCTTTCAAATATGGCTTTGTTTCTAAGATTATTTATAGTATAGATTTCTGTCAGTCAGCATGGCTTTTCTTATCCACAGTTTTGTAGTCTAATTCCATTCAAAACAGGGGAATATAAAAGTCGACTCAACATAAGCTGTACTGTACCTTTACTTCTTTCCTATGCATGGCTCTACCTGAATTTATCCCAACTATAACATCAGGAACAAACTCTATTTGTGGTCTGTCTGAGTGTTTTTCTTTTGATTCTTAAAACAAATTATAAAATTAATGTATTGATTATACACTCATTGTTTTAAATGCAATGAAAAAGCCTTCACATAAAAAATTTTTTGACTGTATTGATTTATTACATTACCAGATAATTTGATCTAGACCTGAACAGAAATTTAGGGAAATTCAACATAAAGATTAATTGCCATCACTTTAAATTTCTACATCCTACTACTCTTTTTCCATATTTAATTGTGTACTTCATATTTTAAAAATGTTCACAGAAACTAACCCCGGCCCCCTCCCAAACCCTGTCCCCTAATATTCATTTTAACTTACAAAGTATTACAACATAAACCATTCATGTACATGTACATGCTGTGAAAAGTTTTTTTGGTAGTTGTAATTCTTTTTCTATGAAATAATACCGAATGAAATATAGTTTAATCATTACAGCAGCCAACAAACATTTCAACCTTAATCGTGGATACAACTTTGTTTCATGTTTCGAGTATGGAAAGGTATCCCATGCCCATTAGCAGTGAGCAACAATACATGTATTACCAAATATAATTTAATTCCTTCAACGTATTAATAGTTGTGAGCTGTAATCTAGCCTTTCTACTTAAAAAAATGAAACTTTATTAATAAATACATGAACACATTTTTCTTATTGTTTCCAGGGTAAATATTCATAATTATTCTAAAAAACTTAAATCATCCTTACTAAAATGGTTACAAAATATTGCCAAGTTCTTTGTATCTGTGATCCAAGTTTGAAGTTGCTAAAAAGACTCACTAGACTAAAATTTCCTTAGGCTCCTCTATCATGTCTATACTGTTACCGTATTAAAGTCAGATGTTGTTCTGGAGTTATGTCGCCTTGTCCGTAAAAAAATCAAATGTGCACGAAAAATCACAAAATTAACAATTTTTGGGTAAATTAAAAATCGTGTAAACTTCGATGTGCTCAATATATCTTGTTAAAATTTGAAACATACTTTGTTAAGATAAGTATCTTTTAATGGTCAACTGCTAATCAATGCTAAACATATAGCTTCAACTCCTATTTTGTGTTTCAGTTTAATGAAATTTACCCTTCACTAAATGACAAACGTCAAGTAAAAAGCCTATGTAATCAACTTAGTCATATGGATATGGGGTATTTCAAGTTGAAGTAAGTTTTTGACCTTGACCTTGCAAAATCTTCTTCATGACAAATCCTATAGTGGTGGTCAACACCAATAATCAATTAATTCCTTGAAGGCATTAAAAAGCTTTGCCTTGACTCTGAAGGTAGACGATCAAACTTTTTCATGACACACTCTCTGGTCAACAACATCATCAAGTCTCATTTAATTTATTAAAAGCATTTGAGAGAGACAGACTTGCACAGACAGAGACAAAAACTTTCTTCTAAGCCAGTAAAAAATAAGGTCAATATTCTTTCCATACTCCTCACAAGTATCTAGGAATCATTTCTGGCCTTAACGACAAGTAATTTGTATGCTATCAATAACATTTTGGGAAACATTTCAATCTTTGTACTTGAATGAAAACATAACCTGTTATTCGTACCTGATTTTTGTTCTTTATTCCCTGAATCTTTTTCTGTTTGGTCCTTGTGTATCTGTGTTAAAGTTTTCTTTAACTTATTCATGCTCTCCTTCTGTAATTTTAGATATTCAGATTTCAGACCTAACCACTCTTTTCTGAAAAAAAAACTTTTATTTAAAATGAAAGTAAACATTCATAAATACATACAAGTTTAACTTTTTAATCTTTGTAAATCTAAACATACAATGACAATATAATAATGACAATACAAATAAACTATACTTCTGGTATTTTTTTTATTCTATTTTGACATTTACTCCATATTTCCTTGAAATTCTGATATCCATGAACTGGAGTTGCAACTTTCTATTGACACATTTTGAACATTGATGAACAATTTATTGGAGTTCATGCTAAAACTCACATTACAGTAACGTGTGATTATCATAAAACTTTGACATTTTGTCTAGAAAAAAAATAATACCTCTCCCCAAACATTGCAGTTGGAACCTTAAGTTCTTATCTCTAGGCTTTGGTAAATGTTTTGATAATACTTTTGAATGTTTATTTTGTATAAATCTTACAGGCATTTATGGGAATCAGTGTATTTTTAGATGCATGTACCAATATTTTCTTTAACAAAGTCTAGACAGAGCATAGATGTGTAATCAGACTACGACTGAGAAAGGATTCTGTCTTTTCAGTTGTTTCTTGTTAACTTGTTGTAACTGCAGAAATTATTGGATGCATTTATTATTGTGAATGCTTGAAAAGCAACAACAATTCTGCAAATTCACTGTTTATGTGGTAATAGAATATTACACTGTTCTTTGGTGACTTTATAAGTTTTAATTAATCCAATACTCAGTCACAACGTTCATATACAAAAGAAGAATGGTAATTTTTAAATTTTGATTATATATTATATGTTTTATCATAGTACACCATGTTCATTTACCATGTTCATTTAGCATGTTCGATGATTCTTGTTTTTGATTTTTTTTTCCAGGCCAAGTATTTTTTAGTTCCACTAGCTGCTTATCTTGTGATTTAGCCACTTTTTCATCAAAGAAAGTTCAAAACAGTACAATTCCTACAGGTACATGTTATCAACTCATTACCATGTGACATCGAATGTGATAATGCTTCACTGATGTATACTCCATATCTTTTCATTACCACATTTGACTGAGAAATCAAAAATCCATGACAGTTTTGTGAAATGTGTATAGTAGTTTTACATGATGAATGCAGTTTGGTTTAGTTTAGTTGGGGTTTTACACCATTTTCAGCACATATTTGGCTATTTCATGGCAGCCAGTTTTTACTGGTGGAGGAAGCCTTGTCCTTGTCAATTAAGATCGGAGTCGAACACATCCCGCCACAGGTAAGATTCAAACGCCCAACCTCAGTGTTGACAGGCTAGTGATCATTGGTAGCCATGATGAACTACCTAGACCACTTGGCCAACGATGCCCCAATCATGAGCTTAAGATTAATTATAAAATTTCAACAAAAGATTTGTAATTTATGCTTCTCATGTGTCTCCATAAATAATATTTTCAAACTCACAGAAAAAAAAGATTAATTTTGTAAAAGAACTTTAACTACAAACTTTTTCTGTCATGATTTTTAAGTCGATTTACAGCTTAGAAATTTTGTTGACAGACATAAATTTCCATATGCACATTTTCTTATTTGTATGATATAATATTCTAACACTAAAAATATTAGGACCAGTCAAGCATGAAAATTGGTATCAAAGAATTTATTTATATATTTTTTTCTCACTCACTTAGAAATGACCCTTAATTCTGGAATATCTTTGTCTCTATTCTTTGATTTATGATTTCTTTTCTTTTTCTTCTTTTTGTCTTCATCCTTCTTTTCAACATTTTCCCCACCATTCCCTTCTTTAGCTGAACTGTCAAATTTTTCAGAATTTTCTTTATCCTCCAAATTTTTGTCTTCTTTTGTTATTTTCGCAGGAGGTTCACTTTCCACCCCTACACTGTCACATTGTTTCCTTTTTCTATTTTCTCTGTCACTTTCATCAACTGACAACTGGTCTGAAGTTTCTGATTCAGTTACTGAAGACTGTCCTTCACCTTTTGACCTTTTTCTCTTTTTGTTTTTCTTTTTTGTGGATTCTTTTTCATCAGTTTCACTAGTTTTTGACACATTTAATTCCTGTTTTGATTTCTCTGTACTCTGTTCTTTATCGAAATCTAACTTTCTGTGTTTCGAAACTGTTTCTGAATTACCTCCCTCATTACTACATTCGCTTGTTTGACGTCGTCTTTTTTTCTTTCTTCCTGATTTTGTAGGAGATTCCGACAAGCTATTGTCGTGCTCTACACTTGTTTCTTCTTAAAAAATAGTATAAAATGCTTTAAAAAAATAACCCACATACAAATGATACTTCAAATTTTAGATCTGAAAACCATCATTTTTGTCCAAATATTTTTTATACATATAAATCTTACCATTCAGAATCCTGCAATGTTTTAACATTCTTCATCAATTTTCAAACTCCCCTTTGAATTTATAAAAATCTCAGTCATGATAATTTTAGAATATCCACATGTGTGAACCCACCATATTTTGACATATTTCAGTCTTGTTTTCTGTTAAAATCATACAAACATATGAAGAACAACAGTAAGATTTGTTCCTTTACTTGAACTTTTGAAACATTCATGTATGACCTCTGTGTCATGAATCTGTCTATCATATAATTAAATAAATTCACTGTAAAACTACATATAGTTTTAATTTTGCAACCTTTGAAAATACAAATAGATATTAATCAAATTTATGATATTAATGATATTTTATATTAAATAACAAAAGATAACAAAAGTCAATCATATATGTACGATAAATTCATTTTCTAATTAATTAAATTTTCTCTTTTTAGCATATGACTATGTTAAAGCACCTTGGTATGTTTAAAAAGTTAACTTTACTGTAGCCTTTTACTGCAGATTACAAATTTGATACACTTTAAAACACATAAAATAAATTTTATTCAAAATACATTTATGTATGGTCCAGGTAAATTATCAGTATAATTTCATTACTTAGGCTATGAAAAAAAATTTGCTAAATTCTCAGGCTCCATTGCATCTGAAAAAACCTCTCTCATCCGTGATTTTTGTTCTTACTACAATCCATAATTTTTTCATGTCTGTTCTGGAAATGGTCGCTATGCATAATTTCATCAGTGGAATCATATATGCAATTGTAGAAATCAATCAATTGAATTGCAAATGATCACGACAATCGATATTAAGACAGGACATAGCAACATGTTACTCATTTCATGTCAAATCTCCCATTCTGGCAAAACTGTGATGTCATGGAGTATCATCTTGCACCTTTACAGAATTATTTAACACAATTAAGAGTGGTGAATCAGCACCAGACGGTCAATTTAAAAAAAAAGCTTCCCTCCTTCATCCATTTTTTTCAAAATTGGTCTGAGAACCTAAGCATTTTTTTTACATGGTCCAATTATTATTATAGTTCCAGCAGGTTACATTCTGATTCTTTGAAAAAATACATTTAAGGATTGACTGTAATTTTTTTTCAGTCTAAGAAGAAATAACCTCAATAATGTGGTGCACACTAAATAACCCGACGGTGGTTTTGACATCTATAACTTCGGGATTCCTTTTAATGACGTCATAATAGAAAGGAAAATTTAGTCCATGATATGATGGACGAAAAAATTTGACCAACAATTGATGCGTAACATCAAATAATTATTTGAAAATGTACATAAAAATCAGAAAATGCATAAAATTTTTACATAAATAAAAAGATGTAAACATGTCTTTTTGTATTTTTAAAGAATATTTCATTACAGCTTTTAAAAAAAATGAATTAATAAAAAAAAAGTATAAAAACCTTTAGAACCAACAGCTTTTTGGAGATGAGTTAATTGTTTACTAGTTCTGGGAAACTTTCCTGGTTTGTCACAGGCTTCAGCTGGTGGATTGTTTAGTTCCTACAAATAAATATTTAATATGTACGAAGTCAGCAATAAATAAAGAAAGCAAACATTATTATGAGGTGCATGTCAAAATGAAATATTAAACAAGTAATAAAAAACAGAAAAGCTTTTACAATGTTTGTTTAGTTGGGGTTTAACACCGTTTTCAGTACATTTTGGCCATTTCGAGGCAGCCAGTTTTTATTGGTGGAGGAAGCCGGAGTGCCGGGGAGAACCACTGACCTTCGGTAGGAAAATTGACAATGCTTGTCAATTAAGATCGGAGTCGAACACACCTCGCCACAGGTGAGATCTGAACTCACAACCCCAGCAATGACAGGCTAGTCATCAGTAGCAGTCATGACGAACTACCTAGACCACTCGGCCACCGAGGCCCCTGCTTTTACAATGAAAAGTTTAAATTGATTTATCTAATTACATGTAAAGCCATATGAATTTTCTCTATCAATTTCACCTATGCAACACTAAATACCAATTATATGCAAATCTTTGATATCAAGGTTGACATAGACTAAATATTTCTTTTACCGGTAATCAATTTCAGAACAGATTGACATTCAGGATTGACCAACAACTGTATGTTTTTAATTCCTTGTCGTAAAAGTGTATTTCAATGGAAAATCTGTGTAAAACGCAATCAATCCATCAGAGTTAAACAAATCTGAGTTACAAACCTCACAAGCTTTACAGGCAGCTTCTCTACTATTAAATTCAATAAAAGCAAATCCTTTAGTATCCCCTGTAGACTTATATTTGGGTATACTGATATACAGTACTGTACCACAGCTGGAGAACACTCTCTTTATCCATTCGTGGTTTACATTGTGTGGGAGACATTCCTAATCAAATAAATATAGAAGAAGTTGAGAAAGATATTACAGATATCAGATAACAATTCTTTCTAGATGGATAGGTAAATTGTGAAATCATTTTGTGAGAAAATAAAAATCATTGTATAATACTTGTAGATGTTCTTGTGCTTTGCAGTTATGTATGTTTCATTGATAAATTAACAAATATGTTCAGGCTGACAGTTTAAAATCTGGCCATAAGTTATAGAAATACAGGTATGTTATGATTTCATAGGGTAAAATGAGAGCTAACTGTAACTGTATTTATGTCCCTTCAATTTTATTATTTCCCCTGGGCAACTAAAGGAGATAACTAATGACACTCATGTGACATTTTATCAATACCTTACCACATATACTGTTCGTTCATCCACATCTTTAGATGAACTTATTGGTTTGGTTCTTCTTACTTTCCGTGCATCTTCACTGACCTTACAAATAAACATAGAAAACATTGTTTTTCTTTTTTTTTAAAAAAGATTCTAAATCTCTATCATTTGAAATTGTAGATAAATGATGGAACTCAGAGTTGTACCTTCTAGCTATTACAACAGATTGCTATTACATCAAAGCAAGTTTTAAACCACTTACAGAAAATTAAGAAATAATTCTTGACAGCCATTATTATTGCCCATAAGTTTGTTTGAGATTTTAATATGGGTAAAATTATTACTGCAATAATTTTATCTTGAGCTAAAAAAGACATTTACTGCATGTTACTTCCTCGTTGTTAATAATCAGATGGTATACCTGTTTTCGTGTTAACTGTGGTACTTCCACAAACAAAACTTTTATGTCAATTAATGCAAATTAGTGAAATTATCATAAATCTGTGTCTACCTTTGATTACTTACCTGCAAAAGTTCAGAGTTCTTTAAAGCAGAAGCTATAACATTAGTATCCAATGTCAATTCCTTTATTTTGTTAAATTTCAGAAAAAGCTCCAAGTCAATAACTGAAAAAAAAAATCCAAATAATTTTTTAATGAAAAATATTACAATGAATATGGTAAAACACCTTAAATATTTAAGGAGCTGTAAAAATTGCTTTGCCTTAAATTTTGGTTTTTTGGGGCAAAATATTTGTGCTAGAAGAAAGATATTCAAGCTTGCCTGTTTCAATATTAACACCTTTTTTTTTGTGACACCGAATTTTGCAGTTTTTGTAATTTTATTGCATTTAAAGTAACCATTAAAAAGTTAAATGGTTACAACTCATTACTTTGGTCAATAAACAATAATCTGGGAACATTCATTGTTTTGAAAGCTTTCACTTTTGTTTATATTCTATGAAGATTTGCATGAATATCTGACAGCAACATGTATTTTGACCACTGGAAATACTCTTGGCTATAAAAAGATTTTTTAAAAAAGAACTTACAACCATCCTTTGAGTCGCCAATCTGTTTTTTCATAAATCTGTCTCTGTTTAAATTAGAATCACTAAAGTAGAATTCCATCTGAAAACAAAGTTTTAAACTAAAATAAAAGTTAATATTCTTACTACATTGTGATATCATATTGTAGGCTTTTCTTTAAGATCACATTTGAGATTTTTCCTAGGTACATAATCATGATAATGTTGCATTGAATTCTTTTAAAAATTTATAACAATTTAACATGCTTAAAACACATATATCACACAAATCTTATAGAAACTTTTAAAATTTTTTTATTTATTTATTTGTTTTGGTTTAATGAAATAATTTTGGAAATTAACCACCGAGTTGTAATTGATTACTTGGTAATTATATAATCTATAATAGGAAATTCTTTATACATAATAATATTCTAAAAAAAAATACCTGTTCCTTAATCCTACTGCAGATTGCTTTCATTCTTTTCCTTGGCTTTTTATCCTTTGCCTTCACATCACCAGATACAACTTCACTCACCTCTTCCATTTTCAGACAAGAGTTCCTGGAAATATCAAAGATGATAACACAAAAGTTTAAATATCTTTCATTTTTAGTCCAGCACTGGTAGTTTTGATAAAAACTAGCCGTGCTGGAGTATTTTTAACACGATGATCTGTTGAGCCAAAGTACCCCCAATCTGCAAATAGTTCCTATGAACTCAATACAATTTTAAATCAAGGTACAATGCATAGGGTTGCATGCAGTTATTCACCTGAAAAATAGCATATATAGAAAGATAACTCTATTGAATAACAGATGTGTGTTGGAGAAAACAGTTTTGAGTCGAACAAACTTTAGCGTATGAATATGAAAAAAAATACAGAAGTGCGAAAGCGAGGGAAATTCAATTTAATTTACAACCAAGATTGTCCGTAATATTGTTATCGGCTGGTGACAGTCGGTAATTTTAATATTTTCAGTAAGTTAATTACTTTCAGTCCTCATCGAGTGTTCATTTTGTCATTCTTTACCATTTCAACCATTTACTGTATTAAAAATAGTTGTAATGAGAACGATTTTAAAATATATTTTATTGATTTGTTTTCTACCTGGAAGTTATCTTTCGAAAAGAAATACGAAACAAGTTTGGAATGGACTTGTGTATTCACGTTTCTTAAAGGAATATATTTGAAATATTTAAAAGAAATGTGATTTTTTTAGAAAACAAATCCTCTTATTAGATATTAAAAGGTTATGGTTATATATATTCTAACAAGACGAATGTTAACAAACGTTGAACACGTGTAGTAAAAATGTTTTGTGAGATGCTCCAAAACTTTTGGTCACGTGTTACGAATTTTTCAACAGTATGGCGGGTCGATTAGTGTTTGCTGCCATTTTCGACTTTGACATTAAAACAGCTATTTGAAGGAACAAAAAAGATATTTTTTTGAATGCAAAATAAAATAACGATACCGAAACTATGGCGTATTATTATGTTTTCCTATTCTTAACATGCATACGCCAGGTCGATCTTGTGCCAAAATTGTGGAGTCAAAAATGAGGACGGAACGAACAAATTCTATGTTTTGGACGATTTTCCAATCGTACTAAACATTGTTGTGTATTGATGTAAAAAAAAATTAAGAAGACTATGGGTATGTATTGTAAAAGTCCAAATTGATGGTCAGCTGTCATATTTATCCATCTTCTCAAACCCCTTGACATTCAAATAACTATGAAATGGTTGAGATCTCAACTCTAAACGTATTTTGTTTCTCCTTATAACGCACATTCATTGGTGTACGAGGGGTACCTAGGGTTGGTCTTTATATATTTGAAAACATTGAGATTCCCACTCTATAATTATATCTCAATTTTGAGTATCCTTTCATATGTGAATTTTAGTTTCAGTACTTTTAGTATCTTTTTAAAGTTATGCAAAATGGTAGAGAATTTTTTTTTATAAAGGACCCGGTGAACAATTATACATCTGTTTGTAGTAATTCAAAATCAATTTCTAATAAGTAATTCATTTACATTCATTTTTTTAATTCGCGAAAAAAAATTGATTCCTTCTTTTAAAAATCCTTTTTACAAATCAACTAAATATTAATGTCTGTTACAGTGGGATGTTAGCATCAGTGCTGGACAAAAGCACTTCGTGCTATGTTTGTTGAATAAAATAAAATAACACAACAATTTGTTCATGGTAAATCTCAGCAAAAAAAAGTTAGAGTATGCATCCTACTGATCATTTACTATAAAGAAATATATTTTCATTAAAATTTCAGTCAAATTTTAAAACATAGAACAAAAGTAAAAAAAAAAAGAAAATGATTTCCTATATATATACTAATCGTTGATTTGACCCAGGTGTGGAGGCTTCCCCCACCTTTATTTATAGCTAGACGGAACACTCTTAACAATTTTATGATAACAACACATGTACCATCTAAATGGAAAAACAAACAGCCTCAATTACTTCTTTTTTGCATATTTATTTATAAAACCACATTACATATGAATGTGATAGGATTTTCTAAATAACTTTGTCTAACAAAAACAACTTATAAATTTTCTATCATTAAAGATAAGGCTTACACATATATCAACCAGGATGAACAAGAAATTATAGGGTGAAAACACTCATGGGGAACTGGTATTACTATTAAAATTAGCGTGAAAGAACTGATTTTAGAGCTACATGTATACCACATGGAATTGAACTAATTAAATCATCTAGTTATGTCAAGTAAAATCACAATAACTATTTTTAACAGAAGATCACAATTTCATCTCTTTAATAACGGGCTGCCCTTTACCAACTTAAGAAAACGAGTATACCATAGTGGACAGTATCATCCGCTATTCCTGTAGTTTGTGACATCGCAAAGAAAAAAAATAATGTCACAATTTAAAAAGTAATTGTTTTACGATGTCATTAGGTCAAGCGGAGTTGACACTCTTGGAGTCAAGTGGAGCTGACTTTCTAGTACCGTAAATACGTCTACTGGCCTGGGCGCCATAAAGAACTATTTTTGCTGAGTAAAGAAAATTTTACTCAAATTCCCATTCTCAGCCAATCACATTCAAGTATTCCGGTATTTAAGAATATTCTCAGACTTAAGAATATTCTCAACTTTTATGGTGCCAGGGCCTGATCACGAGTATAGCACGAAAAAATCGGTACCTCGAATTACTGGAATCCCCCGTAATTACTGGAATCCCCAGGTAAATACTGGAATCCCTTCGAAATAACCGAAATCCCCTTTAATATCACTGCAAACCCTTTGAAATCGATAAATAATGTGTGTTTTTATTAAAATATGTTATTTTTGGGTAAATTAATTCAGAAAAATGTGTATTTTAAAGCATTTTTCTATATATCCTTTACACTGTACATAAACAATATGGCGTCTTTTCTATAGTCATAGTCATCATAGTGTTTTTATTCCTTATAGAGAATTATTTTCTTTGTGTTTTTTTTTTTTTTTTTTATTTTTTTTGTTACTCATTATATAACAGTAGTAATCAAACAAACAAACAGTAATTACAAAAATTTTAATTATCTATATTTGTTTCAATATACATTATTGATTGCAATAATCAAAATTACCTTTAAAAATTATTAAGATATTAATGATTATTAAGAAAATTAAAATTAATACTAAAATCAAAACATGAATTACAAAAAAAACACAAGAAAAACAAAAAAAAAAACATAATAACGATGTTTTTACAACTGAGCAGAAATAATCACCATACATCAGACAAGACCGAAAAAATATAAAAGAGCAGTGTATTGGACAAGACAAAATTAATTAAGAACGATGTTTGTACAAATGAGCATAGATAACGACCGTTTATTGGATGAGACTAAAACATATCTCCAGTTGATGTTAGATGTCGGAACTGTCGGAGAGTACGCTGATATGCTACATATGTATGCTATGAGTGCCGTATTGAAGCTACCCATCCGTTCGTATTTGCCGCCGCATGTCGTATTCAAAGAAGGTTTGTGGACGTGGAGTTAATTCATCTGCTATTCCTATGTGTACGATTATGTGGACTATGATGAAGCATAGTGTTGGACATTTTATTCCCAATCACTTTGTTCCACTACTGAAGAGAGATTTTGAAGTTAGAGAGCCCAAAGTGATTCAGTTGGATTCCACTATGGATCACGTTGACCAGGACATGAGTGATATGAACTCAGGTTTTCGAAGTGACAATATCGAAGAAGCTTCTGTGGATTCGGAACCTATGCATCATGAGAATGAGAAGGTTACAGCGAACCCAGAGAGTGATTCATGTCCATTCATAGACAGTTTGCACCCTATGTCCAATGGCTGTCTAGATGGATCATTTCTAGAGACAGAGGAAGTTGTGCGTCAGTTGCGTAGTTTTACGATGGAAGAAGCTCATGATGGAATACCCCAAGGAGATAAGAGTGATGCCTATTTTGTGATCAGGAATAGTGACAACATGGACAATCGCCAGAATGGAAAGAGAAGTGCCTTTTCCGATGATTGTGGTGTATGGTGTACAGATAAAGGAGGTTCCCCGAAGGCATATTACATTTTACAGCCTGATGGCAAGCTGAAGTGCGTCTACAAGAGAGATGACAAGGTGTGCGATGCTAGGAAAGTTAAAGGGAAGAAAACTTTCATTCCTATAGAGCCACAACCCAACCCAGACACGGTCATAGAACTCATTCGCAACTACTCTACACTGAAGAAGGATGCACAGTTTAAAAGGAGAGTTTCGTGGCTTGGTATTGGATCTAAAGTGCACATTGCTATAGTGGAGTATCTTGGCAAGTTTCCTGGATTGGCACCACATGGTAACTCAAAATCCGGTGAGGAGTACATTAGGACCCCCGCAACCGTAATGGAAGATATGGGCGACTTATTGAAGAGAGACAATCCACTCAATGTGTACAACAAGTTGACGAAGAAGCATGATGTTATGAGTGCGCCGAGTAGCAGACGTCAAGTCCATGACAAGAACTACAACGATAAGAAGAAGGAACGTGTACAGGATTTTGGTTCTGCTATAAGCCATGGGAACATTGCCGACCATATTAGTGAGATTGACAAGATGCTTGCTGATAAGGAAGATACTATTGTGCGTTCCATTGTGCGGGATCACGGAAAAGCGCCATCCTTAATTCTATATACAGATGAACAGTTGGAGGATTTGAAGAACGTGTGTTGTTCAGGACAGTCTGTTTTGGGAATCGACAAGACATTCAACCTCTGTGATATGCATGTGACCGCTACTTGCTACAAACAGACGGCCATAGTTATGGATTCTACAGGTGAACCTCCGATTTTCCTGGGACCTATTTTCATACATGACAATAGTGACTTCGAGAGCTTCAGCAACTTTTTCAACCATCTCAGGATTAAGCTCATCAACACGGACACGGAGAGATTGATATTCGGGACCGACGAAGAAGCAGCTCTAGTGAATGCCATGCTAACTGCGTTTCCCGAGGCGGATCACTTGCTTTGCATGAGACATATACGACAGAATGTAAAGCAGAAGTTAGTGGATTACTGTGCGGATTTAGGTGCCAGGAATGCTTTCCTGAATGATGTATTTGGAGAGAAGGGAATCATCCATGCAGAAGACGACATTTGTTTTGATGTAAAGTGGGAACAGTTAGAATCCAGAGCTAAAGAGATTTCTACCAAGTTTCATCGTTATTGTACGTCCAAGCTTGTACATACTTTGAAGGATGTATGGAGCGGCCATACACCACCTGGACATTTTGACAAGAGTTGGACAAACAACAACAGCGAGTCATTGAACCATGTGTTGAAGAGATCCATCGACTGGAAGTCTAGACCACTGTTTGATTTAGTGTGTATTTTGAAGGACATTGTGGATGTGCAGTTTAAGGACCTATTGAGATCTCTGGTAAGTATGGGACAGTATAGGGTGGCCGCTACACACAAGCAGTTTGAGGTGAGCAAGACAGCATGGCTCAACAAAACACCGGCAGAAAGAGAGAGATTGTTTAAGAAGTTTAAGAGCTTCCATCCACCGGATAAATCTACAGTCACCGCATCTGATGGTGGAATGACGGTTATAAAACCAAGAACACACGGAAAGAAAATTGGACAAAGGAAGCGAAAAGTAAACGAGAGGACTACAACACACAAGAAGAAACGCATGGATCCCGAATGATAGTAATCTTTGAAAAAAATATTTTCACGGACTTTCTCAATAAAACTTAAATAATTGTTTTGCGGACTACAACAGATATGCCCGAGCCTCGTGCAGGATATCTAAGTAGTTTTAAACTTTCTCAATAAAAATTAAATAATTGTTTCGCGGACTACAACAGATATGCCCGAGCCTCGTGCAGGATATCTAAGTAGTTTTAAACTTTCCCAATAAAAATTAAATAATTATTTCGCGGACTACAACAGATATGCCCGAGCCTCGTGCAGGATATCTAAGTAGTTTTAAACTTTCTCAATAAAAATTAAATAATTGTTTCGCGGACTACAACAGATATGCCCGAGCCTCGTGCAGGATATCTTTGTAGTTTTAAACTTTCTTTAAAAAAAAAACTTAAACAATTCAATAAAATATTAAAGATGGGAGGGTCTTGGTTAATATAGTTTAAAAAATAAATAATATAAAGGGGCCCACCCTCACATGTTCATGGCCTTGACGTGGCGTGAGGGCTCTTCCATTATTTTATAATGGTTGTCCAACATGAACAATTCTATATTAAAAAAATGTCTTCTTTTAATTCACTTTATAAATAATTTCAACAAAAAAATACGTTTCAAATTATAGAAAATTGAATGTGTTTGAAGTCTTTTAATCTATGATTTGTTTGGCATACTTTTTGAAAACATTAATTGGATTAAGTTTTATTGCCTTTAATCAATTGACTCGTGGCCTGGATAAAGTTGATTGTCGTTAATGATGATTGACACATGGCCTGGTCGGGTGCCCTTTTGAACTTTATTATTTTTTTATAATTATAAAAATCATTGTACATTTCTTTATTTCCTAGATCTATTCTTTATATAATAATAAAATTATGATTTACAATTAAAGTTGTTTTACATCTTATTACTGAGATAGTCTATTTATGAACCAACTAAGAGCTTTTCTCATTGCTCTTAGCATGAGGCTGTACCCTTCATCTGTGAAATGGACTCCATCTCTGTCTTCTACCGCTGGGTGGTAACACTTGGTAGGTTTGAAGTAGCCGATGCAGGTATTGTAGTGGGCCAGTTCTTTTAGGGCTGCATTGGCTTGTTGTCTTCTTATGGTGTATTCTTCGGGTGTGCAATGACGCGGTGAAGATCGGTCTACTATGGACATAAAAATGACTGCCACGTCTCTTGAAATGCACGCTTCGGCTAATTCTGTTGCGTCTTGTTGAAATCGGGAGATGTTGAACTCGTGGCTGCTGCAGTCATTTCCACCTATCTGTAAGATTACAAAGTTTGGTCTATAGTATACAAAAAGGCCTCTGTTGATTTCTTGCGTTAGGTGATGAATCTTTCCGCCGGGTAGGCCATGGAATTGTATGTTGACTTTGTCCTTACAATTGGTAGGATCTTCCCATTGGTGTGGTAGTTTTGGGTCTTCAATCTTCCTTCGAAGATGGTTTACAAAACTGTGACCAAGGACAAGAACGTTAAGCATTTTGGAAATGTGTAGTTATTCAAGCTGATAATCAAACTGTAACATTGAAACCCTGTTATTTATACACAGAACATGCATGTAATTACTCTAATTAGTTAACTTTATTAAATGATTATGAAGAAAGTGAACTGAAACTCAATTATTTTAATTGGTATATCTTTGCCCGTTAAGGTTAATAAAATAATTAATTAATCAAAATGCCACTGAACACTATTCATTGTGATTACTGATGGCTATATAAAGGTCTCTTCTCTCTATTTTATATAAAAGTATTTCTAGTTGTACATTGATAATATATTTTGAAAATGATTACATACGTAAAAGGAAAGTCAGACGTTTTGTCAAACTTTTACATGTATGACCTAGAGTTCAACGGGGAAACCTTTAAATCAGCTGAACACTTGTACCAGAGCAGAAAGGCAGCATTTCATGGTACGATCCATCTTGACATACAAATAAAAGACAGTCCCGATGCAGTCTCCATGGTCTCAGCCAAAAGAATAGGAAAGCACATCAAGACCAACCAAACATGGGAAGAAATCAAGCCGATAGTAATGGGGGAAATTCTTAAAGTTAAATTCACCCAATGCCCAGAGTTTTGTAATTACTGTTTGTTTGTTTGATTACTACTGTTATATAATGAGTAACAAAAAAAAAAAAACACACACACACAAAGAAAAAAATTCTCTATAAGGAATAAAAACACTATGATGACTATGACTATAGAAAAGACGCCATATTGTTTATGTACAGTGTAAAGGATATATAGAAAAATGCTTTAAAATACACATTTTTCTGAATTAATTTACCCAAAAATAACATATTTTAATAAAAACACACATTATTTATCGATTTCAAAGGGTTTGCAGTGATATTAAAGGGGATTTCGGTTATTTCGAAGGGGATTCCAGTATTTACCTGGGGATTCCAGTAATTACGGGGGATTCCAGTAATTCGTGGTACCCCGAAAAAATGATGAACAACATGACACAGGCGTCATAGGCTCCCCTCTTTTTAAAACCCAACTGTACTGTTTATATGGAATCTAGGCCTAGTATTTAAACCATTGAATTTAAAAGATTTTAACATACAACAACTATTTACTTATTTAGACAATCACAAAGAGTTCAAAGCATCTGTTTTACTGAAGTTTAAATTTTCTGGCAAATATAAGGGGGAGATAATTTCTGAATCTTTGTTTGTAAAACAGATTTTGATTGGATAAAGAGAAATTTCCATCCAATCAAATTCTCTATTTTATTTCCTTTCACGACGAATATGTAAACATGGCTGAATGATTTTGGAGATGAAAAATTTCTTTTGGAAACGTTAACATCTAAACCACATAAAACCCACAATGACCTCAAAAAGTGATGTCAATACGCTACCATATCCCCAGGTGACATATTCAGATGGTGTCACTGCAAGTCCAAATTCGTCAGCTGAAAATCAGCTCTTGATCCAAGCCATCAGCACTTGTGCAGTTCCCCTCGTTCATCAACTGATTCAACAGAATCCTAAAATAATACATGAAAAAGGTAATATGCTCAAAATTTAATTTCTGCCACTGTCTAGAGTTAATGTTATGTAACGAGCATGACTGAAATTTTTAAAGCCAAAGTAACAGTAACAGTAAATTTTTATTAAATTCTGGCTCACTATTTCTGCTCGTCCAAATAAAAATGCTGATAATAAACATAGCAGAAACTGTAAATAACCCCGTCGAAACTGCAAGCACCTTTGGTAATGGATATTTAAATCTCAGACCTTAAATATTATACAAAAACACACCCAATTAAACTGCCCAAACTTTTTTCGTGCATACAAATTTCAAATAGTAAAAACCAGTATTTCATGTCATATATATATATATATATTATACAAATAGAAAATGGGAAAACCTGGCCAGTTTCAAATGAAAAGAAATATATTATGTTTGGTGCCTCTGACAAAAGGAAAATGAATGCTGTGGATATCATAATTTCTGTAATTTTTCTTCACTGAAATACACCTATTTTTAAGAGAATTTATAAAATTAACGTAAATTGATTTTTTGTTGTTGTTTATATTTGACCGTTAATTGTTGGCTTCCATTAGATCAACCTGTTCAATGACAAGTAAAACAAGAAGAATTGAAACCCAAATCCAAATGATGACAGAGTTCATTAAACAACCTGATGTTTTGACAACACACAGTCGTAATCTGCATAATTATTTATGTCATTTTCTTTATCTTGTCATATAATTATTGCAATTAATTTCATGTTATCATTGTTACAGTATCAGAATTGTATAATGATTATCCAACCCTCCCAATGCCTCTTGGTTTAAATTTAGATATTTGTATTTACAGGTTGGCATGGACAGACAGCATTACACAAAGCCTGTTTGATAGGAGACCACACAATTGTATTTCTTCTCTTGGAGGCTGGTGCTGATCCAAATGCTCCAAATGAATATAATGAGACACCTTTACATTATGCATGTAAAAGGGGTAACCCAGTTGTCATTAACTTACTGGTTCAGAAAGGAGGTAATCTAGATGTTGCTGATAAAAACGGAATGAGCATGTGTCATCATGCGGCACAAACAGGCAGTGTGTAAGTTTGAGCTAAGAACATGCCATACCTTTTTATACGACCGCCAAATTTTTGCGGTTGTATATTGGTATGACGTTGGCGTCGTCGTCCGAAGACATTTGGTTTTCGCACTATAATTTTAGTATAAGTTAATAGAAATCTATGAAATTTAAACACAAGGTTTATGACCACAAAAGGAAGGTTGGGATTGATTTTGGGAGTTTTGGTCCCAACAGTTTAAGAATTGGGGGCCAAAAAAGGGCCCAATAAGCATTTTTCTTGGTTTTCGCACAATAACTCTAGTATAAGTAAATAGAAATCTATGAAATTTTAACACAAGGTTTATGACCACAAAAGGAAGGTTGGGATTGTTTTTGGGAGTTTTGGTCCCAACAGTTTAGGAATTAGGGGCTAAAAAAGGGCCAAAATAAGCATTTTTCTTGGTTTTTGCACAATAACTTTAGTATAAGTAAATAGAAATCTATGAAATTTAAACACAAGGTTTATGACCACAAAAGGAAGGTTGGGATTGATTTTTGGAGTTTTGGTCCCAACAGTTTAGGAATTAGGGGCCAAAAGGGTCCAAAATTAAACTTTGTTTGATTTCATTGAAAATTTAACTATTGGGGTTCTTTGATATGCCGATTCTAACCGTGCATTTAGAGTCTTAATTTTTGGTCCCGTTTTCAAATTGGTCTACATTAAGGTCCAAAGGGTCCAAAATTAAACTTAGTTTGATTTTAACAAAAATTGAATTCTTTGGGTTCTTTGATATGCTGAATCTAAACATGTACTTAGTTTTTTTATTATGGGCCCAGTTTTCAAGTTGGTCCAAATCGGGGTCCAAAATTAAACTTTGTTTGATTTCATCGAAAATTGAACTATTGGGGTTCTTTGATATGCCGAATCTAACCGTGCATTTAGATTCTTAATTTTTGGTCCCGTTTTCAAATTGGTCTACATTAAGGTCCAAAGGGTCCAAAATTAAACTTAGTTTGATTTTAACAAAAATTGAATTCTTTGGGTTCTTTGATATGCTGAATCTAAACATGTACTTAGTTTTTTTATTATGGGCCCAGTTTTCAAGTTGGTCCAAATCGGGGTCCAAAATTAAAGTTTGTTTGATTTCATCGAAAATTGAACTATTGGGGTTCTTTGATATGCCGAATCTAACCGTGCATTTAGATTCTTAATTTTTGGTCCCGTTTTCAAATTGGTCTACATTAAGGTCCAAAGGGTCCAAAATTAAACTTAGTTCGATTTTAACAAAAATTGAATTCTTTGGGTTCTTTGATATGCTGAATCTAAACATGTACTTAGTTTTTTTTATTAACGGCCGAGTTTTCAAGTTGGTCCAAATCGGGGTCCAAAATTAAAGCTAAAAAGGGGGTAAATTATTTTTTTTTTTTGGGGGGTTGGGGCAATTCTCCACAGCATATTGTATTACACAAAAGCAAAAAATTGAATATAAATTCAAATCATATGACCAATTCTAAGTTCTTTATTTCAGTTATTCTGTGTCAGAAACCTATTATGTGTCAAATATTTGAAGAAATTTTCAATTGCACAGTATTGCGCAATAGCAAGAAATTGATATGTGTGCCCTGTTATCAAAACTTTATTATTAACAAATTCCATTGGAAATTTGCCAATATAAAATGTGCTGATGAAGCTTTTTTGTTTATCTTATCTAAACTGCTTTTAATATGTATATTTAAAATTTGCCATCCATGACTATGATGTCATTTTCTATTTTAATATGTTATGGTGTATTTAAATGGGCTGTTATGGTTGCAAAGTATAAAGAAATGGGGGGGGGGGGGGTTGAAAACAAAATTTGGGGGGGGGGGGGTAAATGAGAAATTGGGGAGGGGGTAATTTTTTCTCATTTCATATTTCATAAATTAAAAAGAAAATTTCAAATTTTTTTTAGCAAAAAAAAGGGGGGGGGGGGGTTACAATAAATTTTATTGTTTTTTGTTTTTTTTTTGGGAGGGGGGTCAATGTGCAACTTCATAGTGTATTGCACAAAAGCTAAAAAAAGGGGTAAATTATTATTTTTTTTTTTTGGGGGGGGGGGGGCAATTCTCCACAGCATATTGTATTACACAAAAGCAAAAAATTGAATATAAATTCAAATCATATGACCAATTTTAAGTTCTTTGATTTC
The DNA here is from genome assembly GCA_028015205.1 of Mytilisepta virgata. Taxonomy (NCBI): domain Eukaryota; kingdom Metazoa; phylum Mollusca; class Bivalvia; order Mytilida; family Mytilidae; genus Mytilisepta; species Mytilisepta virgata. Next base: position 79,521,231 of record CM051521.1, read on the forward strand.
AGTTATTCTGTGTCAGAAACCTATTATGTGTCAAATATTTGAAGAAATTTTCAATTACACAGTATTGCGCAATAGCAAGAAATTGATATGTGTGCCCAATTTTAAATTTTAAATTGGTTATTTCTGATTTATATATAAAAACAAATAATACTGATATGGTTTGAATAGGTAAATTAAAAATTTTTAAGTTCTTAGACAACATTCATTCTGTGTCAGAAACCTATGCTGTGTCAAATATTTATTCACAATCCAAATTCAGTATTGTATCAAGCTTGAATGTTGTGTTCATAATTGCCCCAACTATTCAGGGTTCGACATCTGCGGTCGTATCTAGCTGCGCCCAGCGGAGCATTTTATTCAGAAATGTGTCAAATTTCGTGGACTGTAAACCAAGATGGCCGCCACAGCAGAACTTAGTTTAACATAGGACCCTATGGGAAATTCACTCAAAAATCTTCTCGTCTGAAACCACTAAGTCAATTAGAATTAGACTTGGTAGCAATGGGTCCTTAGATGGTCCTCTTTCAGAATTTTTGTGCGACGACCCAGACTGTCAACCAAGATGGCCGCCACAGCAGAACTTAGTTTAACATAGGGCCCTATGGAAAAATTAATTGAAAAATCTTCTTGTCTGAAACCACTTGACATATTGGAGCCAGACTTGGCAGCATTGGTCCTTAGGAGATCCTCTTTCAGAAATATGTCCGATCACGTGGATTGTCAACCAAGATGGCTGCCACACTGAACTTTGTTAAATATTGGACCCTATAGAAAAATTCAGTTAAAAATCTTCTTGTCTGAAACCGCTTAGCCAGTTGGAACAAGACTTAGCAGAAATGGTCCTTAAATGGTTCTCTTTTAGAAATGTATCCGTTGACCTGGACTAAACCAAGATGGCTGCCACAGCTGAAATTAGTTTAACACAGAATCCTATAGAAAAACCAGCCAAATTGACTGCAACACTTAAATTTTTAGGTCTGCTCAAGGTGAAAAGTTAAATCCAGGTGAGCGATACAGGCTCTTGAGAGCCTCTAGTTCCTTAATTGCGCAATTCTTCAATGCATTGTATTAATATAAAAAAAAAACATTGTGATTTTTTAATACAGATAATTATTACAAAAAACTCAATATCCTTTGGATTAAAATGTTCTATACACGTGTACATTTAATTATTCACATGTTAATCAACAAGTTGTTGTTTCAAACGTAATATATAGGAGATTCGCTTGAATTGTTGTAAGGTAATGGACAGATTGGTTTTGACACCTGTGTTTATTATACATTTACCAGACCAAGGTTTTTGTTATAGATGTGTATACCTACCTTTATCTGCCAGACGATTGAAACATACAGTTTAGAGAAAAATATAACATAAAAATCTACAAAGAGGGAAAGGAGAATCTCTAAACATTAATTCTCATTAAAAAAAAAACATGCAAAGAGTGCAGTTCATTCTAATATTTTAAAGGTACACTATTTTATACCGTATGAAATAAAAGAAAAAATAAGGCTAAGAACATCGTCGAAAACCCACGGCCGGTCCCGCTTACGCTTTCCTTCCACTTTCGGGAAGTGGAAACAAAGCCTAAGCGCGACCGGCCGTAGGTTTCCGACAATGGGTTAAGGAGAGAGCACAAGGATTAGTAATAGAACAAATGTATTATTTTTTTATTTTAATACTTCAGTAACATCATTGAAATACAACCAAGTATAAATAATTATTCAACTTTTGAAAACTAAAACTTATTTTATCTTCTAACGATCTTATGCGGTTTGTTGCTCCATTTATAAAATAGTCCTAAGCAAAAACAAAAATTTTCGTCTGCCGCAATATTTGATAAATCTACATGTATCTTAATTTGTTTTCTATTTAAGAAGTACACAGTACAAAATAAATATAGCACACAAGTTATTTTTAGCTCACCTGGCCATAGGCCATGTGAGCTATTGCCATCACTTGGCGTCCGTCGTCGTCGTCGTCTGTAAACTTTTTCAAACGTTAACTCGTCCTAAACTACTGGACCGACTTCAACCTAACTTTGCAGAATTGTTCTTTAGGGCATCTGGAAAATTTCTATCGTTTAAAATTTTTGAAATGTCGAAAAACATGGATGTCGTTACTATAAATAGAACATAGGGGTAAATTGCTGTTTTTTGCTAATAACTCAAAAACCGTTACAGATATCGAAAATCTGACAGGGTAAAATTGATCAGCATGACAAGATCTACCTACCCTGAAATTTTGAAGGAAATTCCAAAACCCATTTAGGAGTTATTGCCCTTTTTTCACATTTTTGGCTTTTTTTTATGTTATTATTTCAAAAATCTTCTTCTCTGAAACTACTATTCAAAATCATATGAAACTTGGTAAGATTGTTGCTTAGGGTACCCTGCATAGAACTGATGTGGGGATTTTTGATTCGTCGAAAAACATGGCCGCTGTTTCTAAAAATAGAACATAGGGGTAAATTGCTGTTTTTTGCTAATAACTCAAAAACCGTTACAGATATCGAAAATCTGACATGGGGTAAATTTGATCAGCATGACAAGATCTACCTACCCTGAAATTTTGAAGGAAATTCCAAAACCCATTTAGGAGTTATTGTCCTTTTTTCGTCAAATTTTCATAATTTAACATTTTTCGTCATTTATCTCCAAAACTATTTGAGATAGAAGTCAAATGTAAATTTGAAAAATGTTTGCCATGTTGAGATCTACATACCCTGAAATTTTAAAGGAAATCCCAAAACCCATTTAGGAGTTATTGCCCTTTTTTGTCAAATTTTTAAAATTTTAACATTTTTGCATTTATCTCCAAAACTATTTGAGATAGAAGTGAAATGTAAATTGAAAAATGTTTGCCATGTTGAGATCTACCTACCCTGAAATTTTGAAGGGAATCCCAAATTCTATTTAGGAGTTATTGGTTTGTGTAATTTGAGGTCGGGTTCTGTTAAATTTATTTAAAGTTCACCCTTATTCCTGGTCAATTTTGTCAACTTCCTGCCAGGACTACCACCATCAGGGAACATATTTTAACATTAAACCTTATGAAAAATAAATCTTCAACAAATTTTCCCTGAACAATTGAACCAATTGCAACAAACTTGGTCAAATAGTTGATTAATTGTCCAATGAAAACCAGACTCCAGGTGAGCGATACAGGCTCTGGTGAGCCTCTTGTTCCAAATCGTATTGATTGAAGATTTTATCGTACTGTCATATACTTTCCCGCCAGTTTTTGCACGAGAATTGTGTGGTCTTGTCACAGGTACATAATTTGACACTTGTCAATAATGATGCATGGTTTTCAACTTGATAGGAGGACAGGTGACAAATCTACATTCTATCATCATGCTAATGGTGGAACATCTCAGATTGACTACATATTGTCTCTAGACCCAGCAATGATACATAACTACCAAATTCTGGATAGTGCATATGCAAATACTTCAGCTCACTGTGCTGTTCATATTATCACCAATATCAATATCCCAATAGTTGTGCGCAATGTCAACCAACAGAAACAGACTAGAACAAAAATTCAATGGAATAACATTTACGAAAATGGCTATAGAAATGAAATTGAGATCCAGCTACAAAAAACAATCAATGAGAATATGAATTCAGACTGGCAATTAGAGACTATCACTAATGTGATTTTGACAGCACAGAAGAACAATGTTCCTACGAAAATTACTCATCTAAAAGGCCCCAGGTGGAAAGCTACTCCAGAGGTACGAATTATTCTAGAAAAATGTAAAAATATTTATCGAGAATGGGCAGAACTCGGGAAACCGCAAAATCACAAGTTGAAAATAGAACTAAAGGAGGAAAAGCGAAAATTAAGACAAAAACAACGTTTTGAACAAGCTATGGCAAGAAATAAGCTCTACAATCAACTGATGAATAATCCAGAGTCACAGCTGTTTTACAGGCTCATTCGCAAAAACTCGAGAAATGGGAAATTGCATTCCAACTGCATAAAAGTAAATCAATCATATCTATTCTTACCATCAGAACAACGTCAAGCGTTTGCTAAATATTATCAAGACTTAAGTACTCCAAAGGAAGAAGAATTTGACGATAGTTATGTCAATCTCTGTAAAATCAGACAAAACATCTTAGAACAATCTTTTAAAGACCATTCATTACCATTGGAACCATTCAAGGAAAGCGAAATTATCAAAGCGATTGGCCTATTGAACCCTAATAAGACATGTGATGAGTCTGGAATATATGCAGAACATTTGAAATACTGTAAAAATGAAGTTGCACCTCACCTCACAACTTTATTCAACCAAATTCTGAAGACTAGGAAAGTTCCTCAATTATTCAAGACCGGTATATTATTTCCAGTTCTCAAGAAAGAAAAAGATCCGTCATCTGTCTCCAGTTATCGTGGGATTACAGTTACACCGATCGTCGGCAAAGTGTTTGAATATGGCCTTCTTCCAAAATTACTTTTGAAGAATAATACAGATCTACAATTTGGCTTTACAGAAGGACTAAATCCGCTTATTTCCAGTCTAGTGATATCAGAAGCGAAATCTGAACAGCTGAAAAACCACGATAATTTCATTATTGCAATTATGGACGTCCAGTCAGCCTTTGATGTCGTACAACACAAAATTATGTTGGATAAACTTATCGATCAAAATGTTCACCCTAGTCTTTGGATGATTATTAAGGATTTATATGATGGGTTAACAACAAAAGTGAAATGGCAAGATGGACTTAGCAACCCATTTCCAATTTTACAAGGTGTACGTCAGGGAGGAATTCTCTCTACCCATCTCTACAAATTGTTTATAGAGGATTTACTAATAGAACTGGAAAAGAATTCAATAGGTTATTCTTTGGGAAATATTTATGTTGGCACTCCAACGTGTGCAGATGACATTGCTTTCATAGAATCTGACAACAGAAATCTACAAATTATGTTGAATGTCTTGGACAGATATGCAAAACAACATCATTATAAAATTCATCCTACAAAAACTAAAATAATAGAATGTGGCAAAAAGGTCAACGAATCTGAATGGTCTTTAGGTGCTAATATTATACCGACAGCGGAGGAAGCAATCCACTTAGGGCTCATACGTTCAGCAAAAAATGAGGGAACTAGAAACGTTGAAGAACGAATCAAACTTGCCCGACGTACGCTGTATGCATTGATGGGAACTGGCTTACATGGAACAAATGGACTTGATCCGGTTACTTCGTACAAAATATACAGAACATATGTGCTACCTAGGCTAATTTATGGACTAGAAGTCTTGCCGTTAAATAAAACTCAAATCATTCAACTAGAGAAATTTCATAGGAAAACAATAAGATGCATACAATCCTTACCCCCGAGGACAGCCATTTCTGCCATATATCTGCTACTTGGGGCATTACCTTTGGAAGGTGAACTACATAGGAAACAACTCTCATTCCTACATAACCTTCTTAACTGTGAAAATGAAAAGGTCAAGGAATTTGTGATAAGACAAACATCTACCAACTTCGACAACAAGGCCAGTTTTTTCTACAAGATAATATCTGTACTGAACAAATATGGACTACCTGCTCTACATGAAATGATTGGAAAAACTCACACGAAAGATGCTTGGAAAAAGATCTGCAATGACAGGATAAAGGAATATTGGACACAGGTGATGGTTGACGATGCAGAATCAAAATCGACATTAAAATTACTAAATACAAGTCAGATAGAAATTGGAAAAAATCATCGGGTATGGAATATTAAAATTAGAACCAAAATTGAAGTGAGGAAATCAGCTATAAAGGCCAAAATACTGAGTGGAACATTTACATTGCAAACCGATAACTACAGATTTAATAGATTCAATACATCTCCAACTTGTCAACTGTGCCATTCAGCAGACGAAACATTAGAAGATTTTGTTACAAGATGTCCTCGACTCTTTGACACCCGGGAAAAACCATTTATTAACTTCAAAAACACTGTTATTCAAAACACGGCAAAAGGCACATGGGAGAACGTGTTTAATGATGAACATTCTATTACGAAACTGGTGGTGGATTGTGGTAATTACTTTGACCTGTTCAAAAATAATAATATACTGTGCAAGATCGAGGAGCTGTCTAGAGACATGTGTTATAAACTTTACATAAAAAGGCTGCAGATACTAAATGAGCATAAATAACCGACAGTTTAACTCCCAAAAACGTTTTAAGCAAATTTTTTACCTTTTAGTGACAGTGTGAATTATTTTATACGCCGTGTAAATAAGTCCTAGTCCTGTAAATAATGACTTTTAAATTAGTGAACCTGTTTTATCTACATGGACTTTCCATGGTGTTCCTGTACAAAGGAAGCTTATACATAGAAGAAGAAGAAGATGTTACAAATAAATCGATATACCACGCCTTCCTTGTAATCCAGTTCATAATACCTTGACCTGTTACTTCAAACAATATACCGCGGTCAAGATTATTGTCAATCATTGTCTAGTCTACAGGATGACCCATTTATTTATGCTGACACCGATATTGGACAAATCTGTTATTATGAACATAAAAAACTCCCGACTGCATATAAAATTATATAATTATGAAAAGGACTGGAATTAAATTAATAATTCTTGTATTAAAGAACACATAACGTCAATTTTTAACCCGTTTTATTATATCGATCTGCTGACCGTCCACCGTGTTTTTCCACAGTCAAAACGAACTTTCACCTGATAACGGATGCCCACGTTCAACATGGACAATAATCAGCCAACGTGGATCGGATAGTTGGTTGGCATCCGTCAATAAACGTGGGCATTGCGCCATCCTTTATACTTGTTCTGTATTTTGTTTTTTTGGTTTGTTTTAGGCCTTATACATGTAACTGACTTGTTTGAAGGCCAAATAACACTTATCTGACTAACTCAACCTTCAACTCACAGACATTACAGTTTACACTGACAAATTGATGATTTATTTAAGTTGAAATAAACACTAAACAAGTTTAATTTCATATTACTATAACATGTTGGATCATTATCCTAAAGAAAATTGATAAAACAATGTTTCTTCTCAAATTGTTAATGATGAAACTTCTGCATTTTCAGTATAACATAAGATAAGAATTGCATACAAATTCATAATAAAATAAAATGATTAAAAAAATGGACTGTGGTATTTAATTCATTACTAAAAAAAATCAGCTGTCTCCTATCTGTGGTTTTTGACACTTTTTAGCTCACCAGACCCGAAGGGTCATGTGAGCTATTGCCATCACTTGGCGTCCGTCGTCCGTCCGTCCGTCGTCTGTCGTCCGTCCGTAAACTTTTTCAAACGTTAACTCCTCTGACACCATAAGACCAATTGCAACCAAACTTCGTACAGTTGTTTATTGGTATATGTGCTACAAAACAATCGTTTGGATTTTTGATTCGTAAAAATAGAACATAGGGGTAAATTGCAGTTTTTTGCAAATAACTCAAAAACCATAACAGATATCAAAATTCTGGCATAGGGTAAAAGTGTTCAGCACCTCAAGATCTACCTGCCCTGAAATTTTGAAGAAGATCCAACGACCCATGTAGGAGTTATTGCCTTTTTTCTGCATTTTTTCCAAATTTTGCACTTATTAAGCTCAATATCTTGGATACTATAAAGGAAATTTGAAAAATTTAAATTTCATATTGTTAGGCACACAAAGATCTACAAAATTTGTAACAGGATCGAAGTTGTAGGTTCGTTCCTTTTAGGAGTTATTCCCCTTAGATCGTCAAAATTGACCATTTTTGCAGTCTTTATTCATTGTAATAAAATCGTTAACTCCTCTTACACCATAAGTTTAATTGGAACCAAACTTAGTGTAGTTGTTCCTTGGCATGAGTGCTACTAAACTATCGTTTGGATTTTTGATTTGTAAAAAAACATGGCTGCCATGGCTAAAAATAGAACATAGGGGTAAATTGCAGTTTTTTGCAAATAACTCAAAAATGGTGACAGATATCAAAATTCTGTTGGGAAGCTAAAGTGTTCAACACCTCAAGATCTACCTGCTTTGAAATTTTGAAGAAGATGTAACCACCCATGTAGGAGTTATTGCCCTTTTTCTTGATTTTTTTTTGAAATTTGTACTTATTAAGTTGTATGATCATTCCTTTTAGGAGTTATTCCCCTTAGAACATCAAAATTGACCATTTTCACAGCATTTCCCTTAGTTTGCAAAATGTTTGAATGAGCCCTTTAGGAGTTAAAGTTTTGTCCCTTAAATGTCAAAATAACTGTTGATGCCTTATAGATGGCAAACTGTAGAAAATGAAAAAAACCTTTTGATTGCGTGTAAATTTGTTTTTATGTTATTATTTCAAAAATCTTCTCCTCTGAAACTACTGAATGGATTTGGACAAAACTTAGCATGATTGTTCCTTAGGGTATCCTGCACAAAGTTTATGCTTCGATTTTTGATCCGTCGAAAAACATGGCCACTGTTACTAAAAATAGAACATAGGGGGTCAAACAACAGTTTTTCGCAAATATCTCAAAAATAGAATTAAAATGAAGATGAAAGCTACTTTGATGGCAAACATGGTATCCCGAGTTGAATGGTGATGATGAAAGTTTGTTTTGGACGGCCATTTTTAAAATGGCTGCCATTTTCCCGCCATTTTTTACACTTGCTCGGATTTCAACAATATTTGGTTTTTAAAGTAAACATGGTATCCTTAGTGAATGGTGATGATGAGAATGTTGTATAACAATGATTAAACTTCATAATATGTGAGCTTTTAATTGCCATTACTTGTTGTCTGTCATCATCGTTGTTAACAAATTTTCAAACATCTTCTCCTCTGAAACTACTAGGGGGATTTGGATGAAACTTAGCATGATTGTTCCTGCAATATTTCCTTTTCAAGTACAATAAAAAGCCTTAACCCACAATTTTTACATAACTTCTTTCAAACATTTTAAAAACGAAGACAACATATAGACCAAAAGATTTATACTTGTATTTGAAGATGAATTAAAGCTTGTATTTTATATTGTGAATCATCAGATTGACCATGACTGTATCTTAATCAAGCATAGGGAGAACTCATGCCCATTTCTTTCCAGAGGTTCTTGAAAGGCTTTTAAAGGTATTTTCAGCATTTTATGTGACCTTAAATACAAAGTTTAATTTACAAAAAAACATTAATATATTAATTTAGTTTATAGTCATTGTTTGCCAGGTGAGCGATTCAGGCTCTTGAGAGCCTCTTGTCTGTTTTCATACACATTCCTTTGGGGTTTTTTTTAACATTTTATTGCGGATTTTATTTTGAAGTTGTAATAGTTATATTTTAGGTATGCTTTAGTCTTTCTCTACACTCTAAGAGCTGAATATCCAAAGCTGAACAAAAGTTTACAGCTTCCACTTCATATAGCATGCCATTTTGGACATGTAGATGCATTCAAATATCTTTTGAAAAAAGAGGTTTGTTAAAAATAGATTATAAAATATATTTAGAATGTTTTTAAGTTTTAATGATTGTAAAGGATTGTAAAGTGCCTGTTTTTGGCCTAAGAATATGAACATTTGAGCAATGGATTCAAAATTGGCTTTGAGTTGGTAAAATATATAAGATGCTTGAAAAATAACTAAATTCAGCTTAATTTCCAGCATTTCGTGTCTCAATTATTTCATGATATTGCTTCATTGACCAAATATCTTGAAAATAGATGAACAAAAAAAAATATTTTTATAGGAGATCTATACTATCTATATACATATTGATGTTAAATATAAAGTTGTTTCTTGCACGTGGAGACAATATCCCATTGCAAAATTTAGGTGTAAATTAGCCAAAATCACCAAAAACTAGAACCTTTTATGAAATTGCATCATTTTGGTGATGCTTTATTGAAATACATGTATTAAGGTAAGAAATTTGGTACTTTATTTTTGGCAAAGTAGGTACTTAAGGGGTTATTTGTTTACCAATGTATCTTTTTGCTTTTCTTGGGGTTTTATTTTTGGTCATATCTTAAGCCAAATACAGGACTTAACGCCATTTGACCTTTAGATTTTTAGATAATTTAGATTATGGTCAATTGTCTGGTATTCTTTTAAGGATTTTTAAAAGAATTTATTTTGACAAATATTTATTAGAATTTAAAAATCATAAAATCATATGGAAACAAACCTTTAAAGCAAAGGAGTAGCTTGGCATTTAAATGAAAAGTGAAAATGATGCAACTTTTTTATGACCAACTAAAGTTTCAGTTATAATGAAAATCCATAAATTTAAGATTTGAAACATTTTATTGTTAATATTCAAATATATTTCAGAATAAACACTTTCATGTGCTTTTCTATTAAATGTTTCAGAGTACTGACATCAGCCAAGCTGACTCCGATGGAAACAATGTCTTACACATAGCTGCTAGGGAAGGCCATCCTGTCCTATGTTGGGATATATTGAAAGTTGGAGGCTGCGAACTGCTCCATGCTGTAAATAAGGATGGTTTTACACCAGGTGACCTGGCTTCACAAAGGGACAAATATGGGTTAGTAGGTTCATAGAAGTAAAAGGTTTGTAAGGGTCACAGCTCTGAACAGCAATACATGTAGTTAATTATTTGTGAAAGCAAAGAAAATGCATTTGAATGCTTGGTTATAAAATATTTTATGTAACCCTTATAAATGTACACATGCAAACTTTAAAATAGAAAAATGATTCATTTTTGGTTCTTTGTTTTGAAAAGTCCAGTTATTTGATTTCAGTTATATGATGCTGTAAAATCACTAATTTTCATGGATTCCTTTCTGAAAATGATTTGGGAATTCCAAATTTTACCAATTATTAACTCAGGTTTTGTAGTTCATTGGCCATTAATTTTGATTGATTATGCTTACCCACGAAATAAACAAAATTATACCTACGACAAAAACTTCTGAATTTAAAGTTTGCTATTGACTACTAGTGATTGTTAGTTTCTGCTATGTTGAAGCTCTGCAATTTGCTGACAGATTTCATCTAAATTTTCATATCCTATGCCCAAATAAGGAAGTGAAGTGTAATTAGACATCACTTTCAGTTCAGCAAATCTGTATCATTTTCTGTTCTAATATTGCTGATTGAAAATGCTACTTCAAATGAGTAAAAGATTTATGACTTTTAAAATTGTCCGTTCGAATAAACAAAAGCAAGTGTGAAGATCTTAAATAAAATTGGAATTTTTGAAGTTTGGAAGTTTGCTTTACAAAGTCCATGACCTCAGAGGGCATTAATTTCAAAATTTATAGCTTGAAATTTTAAACCTTATCCAATGAAATCAACAATACAACCAACATTAGAAATGTGTATTTACCCCTGTAAAGGGTTTTTATACACTGTAGTAGACGGGACGTATTATGGTATACCAATGTCCGTCAGTAAATCAACACTTCGTACCGTAACTCAAAATTGCTTCAATCAGTTCTCATGAAATATGAACACAACATTAGGATTGATGGAAGAAAGCTCCCTTTCGATTTTGACGATTTTAATTTTGTCATTCTGGAGTAATGGGACTTAGATTGTCTAAATATAAGCAATTTTTCACATGTCCCGCACTAACTCGAGTATGCCTTGACTGATTTTTTTCAAACTTTAAAACATTATTACAAATGATGGTCTGAGAGTTTGTATACTTTTTGACAATTTTAATTTTTGTCGTTCCAGAATTATGGGACTTAGATTGTCTAAATATAAGCAATTTTTCACATGTCACGCACTAACTGAGTACGCCTTGACTTATTTTCTTCAAACTTTAACTCATTATTACAAATGGTGATCTGAGGGTCTGTATTACTTTTTGTTGATTTTCACTTTTGTCGTTCCAGAGTTATGGGACTTAGTTGTCCAAATATAGTAATTTTTTTATAAGTATAAAATTTCCTGCTTACACAAAGATAATATTTAGTTTGTTGTTACAGTGTTATTATTAAGATATCTTAAGCCGTTGAGAAAGTAACTTGACACTTAATTTGCTAAAAAAAATTCAAATATTTCCCTACGGGTGTATCATGCACATAAGGCGCAGCAGTTTATTGTTTCACCACCTATTGCATCTTTTTCCCCGAAATATTTTCAGCATATCAAAATGTAAATTTATGATTGATTGATTAATTGTTTGCTTAATATCCAATGGAAAATATTTTGTTCTTATTTAGGGCAAAAACTTGTTGTGAATGTGGTATTCTCAATACCTTGAAAAATGTGAATTTAATTCTAGTTTTAAAATCTCTGTTTCAGACACAAAGAAATTGCACCTATCCTGGAGTATTACAAGAAACACAAACCAAAGAATTACATGGTGACAGATCCATTTTGGCTGTGGCTTTGGTTGTTGTCAAAGCCGTTTTTGTTTTATCTGTTTCTATTGGTTCTTGTTACCGTGGTTGCTAGGTATTATCCAAGTTACCAAGGCTACATCATGGGTTTTGGCATGATTCTTATATGTTGGAACATGGCTAAAAACTTACATAGAGTAAAACATGTTAGCAGGTAAAACATTATGGTTTAATTGATTTGAAGGATATGTTAACACAAACTGATGAGAACTCTTAAAAGTAAATTCTCCAATTATTTGGTCATTTCCATACAGCTCATGTGATAATCCAAACTATCTCTCCCAATTCAGAGCTCTGGTTAAAAATTGATATTTGATCAATGCCAAACATGTCCTTAGAAATAGGGCAAATTTTTCAGTGAAATGTAATGGGAGAAATTCTCCTTCTATTTGCTTAATTATTAATTTTGCTTTTAACCATTATCACAAAAGTTCATATGTTGGAAATTATACAATCACATCCTGAATTATGCTGTGTTTTTTGTTTTAGTAAGACGGCTTTTTGGAGTCATGACATGTAATTATGTGTTATTTTTCAGAATGCCGAACCCTGTGTTTGCCGGAGCCTTTACTGCAGGTTTACTACACACAACTATACACTATTTATTTTTTCTGCTTCCATGTATCCTTTCAAAATAATTATTGTTTTATGAAAAAAAGGGATAACCAGAAAGGTCCACAGCCACAATGACATATCAGTGAAAGAATAACATACATGGAATTAAACTTATGAAGCACACAATAAATGTATAATTCTACAAAACAGAATCTGAGTCTGCAGATGCTTGAAAAGTACTTTTGGTGCCAAATTTCAAACATTATTTTTCGAGAAAAAAAAGATACAGGATGACAGTGATTTTCTTTGGGAAACCAAATAAACTCATCACTCCATCGGCAACTTTTTAAGTGGGGCAGCGGTGTCTGAGAACCAGATATTTAAATTTATTTGGCATAAGTGTGACTTAACTTGGAATAGAATTTTACAATGAGTGACTGCACAAAACATTTATTCTGGAATGCAAATATTGCATGAGTGAAATATTTATAAGTATTTTTCAAACACAAGTTGAAGATATTTTATATTGAATTTGGTAATTATTTATACTGCTTTTGTTACACAAGTCCCTATGGTGAATTTATTTCACATTTTATTTCATTAAGAAATCACAGTATTTCATTAACTGTGTATTAACTTCTCACTAGTGATGCTCAGTGGAAATCAAAACAGCAGGGCAGCATATCCGGTATTTTTATTGATATTTTTTTATGAGAACAAGTAACACATAGAGAGAGGCCTTCTCTTGTTTGAAATCTACAGTGTAGCAGTCTCTTAGTGCATCACCTACTATGGTCCAGCACCTGGGAATATGCAAAGTAGCATTGTGGGTTGAGTCCCCTATACCCATCACAGATAGCTTGTACCTGATAAGAAAATAGACAGGTACAAATCAGATTTGCAATAAACAGACTTAAAAACATTGATTTAAACAAGAAAGGATTTAAAATCCTGACTATCTTAATTTAATATTTATGTATTTCTGTTTTAAAAAGAAAAACCTTAACTATGACACTAGATAGCATAAACAATACACTGTTAACATTTGTTTCCATGGTGATGCTTTTAAGTGTATATTACATGTATTATGTTTTATTAACAAGAAATCCAGGTATGTTAAAGTTATGTTTTGATATATTTGTTTCATCTTGAATAATTTTATTTCTATGAAAAAGTTACTGTAGAGGCATATTCAACATTAAAAAAAGAATTGTAACCACAAGTGCCTATCATATCATTTGATTACAAAGGTATAATGGCATTCTGTACTATTTCGATTGTTCCCTGATTGACATCATGTTTGTCTAATGTTATATGTTTATTGTCAGTCAAACATATATATGACTGTTTTTGCAGAAATACCTAACCAATAGTTGCATTTTCTGATTTATTGATATGCTTTCTGATTTATTGATATGCTTTCTGATTATTGATATGATTTCTGATTTATTGATATGCTTTCTGATTATTGATATGCTTTCTGATTTATTTATAGGCTTTCTGATTATTGATATGCTTTCTGATTTATTGATATGCTTTCTGATTATTGATATGCTTGCTGATTTATTGATATGCTTTCTGATTATTAATATGCTTTCTGATTTATTGATATGCTTTCTGATTTATTGATATGCTTTCTGATTATTGATATGCTTTCTGATTTATTGATATGCTTTCTGATTATTGATATGCTTTCTTGGTTGTAAAGAAAAATATGACAAATGTAGAGCTATTGTTTCTCACTGGAAGTCTTTTAGGTCTTGTTTTATGGTGTGAATTTTTTATCATCGCAGCGACTTTCAAGATGAGGAACAGCAATAAAAGTACTATCCTTTGATTTTTTTTGTTTTCCAGTATTACTGGGATTACTTTATAATAGAATTTAATAAAAAGGATAGTTGAATTAATTCTGAATTTTCATTGCTTATGAAAAAGAAATGATATGGAGTAATTGTCAAGGACCGAAATAGATTTGTAAAAATAAAATATTATTTTCTCACAGGTCAAGTAAGACAATCATCAATCAATCCAGAGACCAATAAACCATTGACTATAGCAGATTTGTGTGTTCCCCAGAAAAAAATGGAAGAATACTGTGCAGTATGTGAGGTACGAAGCCTACCTATTCAAAACTATTGTAATTATTTTATATGGAAGTTGATTTAGAAAAAAGGTCTGATAAATTCCTATTGTTTTATCTCAAATATTACTGTTATATACTTGTATTCTTTGTTAGGTGTTAAGTTTGATAATAGGAAATAATACAATATTATTATATTTTTATATAGATAAAGTCTTTGATACCCATTTTAATGCACAAGATATGCGTATTTCATCAATTTACGACTCATCAGTTGTGCTCAAGGCCTAAATGGTTGAAAACAAGACAATAGTCCAAAACTATGAAGATCAAAATGACAAAATCACCAAAAAGGGTAGTGCCAAAACCGTCTAATGACATAGATCTCCTGTTTTATAAAATTTAGAATTTTCCCATTTTACAGAATAAAAAATTATAATCCACATTTTGTGTTTATGTGGCATCTTATCAAATGGAGATATATATGTGTATTCAAAATAAAATAATCTGTAAATGCCCCCTCCATCTTTTGTTTGAATAAAAACATTACAAATATGTTAAAAATCTTCTGACCTTTCATGCCTTGATATTGCTGTCAGTGACAAAAATAACATCACTAACACAATTGATACATGTAAGTGGAGTAGTTAAAAATTATTCAGTTTAAACTCAAATTTATTGATGAAACAAACTTGTCTGTCAGGCCACTTTAATTCATTTTATAGAACAGGAGCACTGTATTAGTTACCATTTTGAGTAATTTTATTCAAGTATTTAGAAACGTTATTAATTTACCTCCTTGTAGAATGTTACTTTGAGGAGAAATTATTATAAATATTTCCCGCTGTTCCAGTCAGGAATAAGGGAGATTATTTCATTCTGTTAACATCTTTAAGGGAGATTACTGGCCAATTTACTAATTGTGAAAACAACGCATGAATTTAAGAATTAATTGTGAATTGCAAATTTTAATATTATTATTTTTTTATGATATTTTTTCTTTAAATTTTAGATTGTTAAGACGATGAGAACCCACCATTGTAGATTATGTGAAGCATGCTTCGAGGAAATGGATCACCACTGTCTGTTTATTATGAAATGTATTGCAATCAACAACCATCGTTTATTTGTCTGGTTTCTCATTGTTTGTGTCATTACAATGATTCTATATATAGGAAATGTTGCAGTTTACTTTGTAATTATTGATGCTGGTTCATTGTGGGAACTAACAAAAATTGTGTTTGCACAAGATGCCTGGACATTTAGTGTTCTTGTAGCAAATTGTTTCTCCATTATCTGGGGCCTGAATCTCATAAGATTTCAATTGCAGATCGTGTCGAAAGGTCAGCTGACTGCTATTCAGAAGTATACCAGGAGACAGAGCGGTTTGACCGCCAGTGAAAAATTTTGGAATATGATGAACTTTTTATCAGGAAGGTCTGCATATGCAAAAGATCCTCTGTTAGCTGCCCAGAATCTTCTATAAATATTTTGGTTAACTCTGAAGTACCAAAAAAAATATTTACCTGTTAAAAGTATTTGAAAGTTTAGTTTTTTAGGTTTATTCTAATTTTTAACCGAAAATTCATTCAGGGAACTATGAGGTTTCTTTTTATTTTGCTGTTTGAGGTCTAATGAACCAAAGGGATTTGCTCCCTGTTTTGGAGTAAAAATTACTATCCTCATCAGCTGCTAGAAGAAAGCGTCTTTTTTGTCATCAGCTGATGTGGATAGTAATTTTTATTTACAAGCAGGGAACAAGTCCCTTTGAATGAACTGTATGTATTTAATTTCATTATTTTTATACAAAAAAAAAAGACTTTTCACTTTCCAACTTTGCAGCAGTCAGGAGAAATTTTATTTCAAGGTAGGAATTTTTGAAAAAAGAAAAAAATTGTCAATTTTGAAGATATTGGTATATTGGTAAGTGTCGGCCAAATCCTTTACCAAAAACTTTTTCATGATATAAAATTATGAGAAGGTAGATTAGATGTAATCTATATAAATTCATTTTGGTCAATATATTACCTAAGCAAGGATTATTCCATGTTTTTAAAATTGATAAAAAAATTAAAATTTTTATACATACATGTAACTTCGTCATAACATCATCTGTGATATAAAACATTAATGTGGAGTAATACTGTTGTGAACAATATTTTCTGTAAAATGAGTGTATTGTACTGAAATATTGGGTTAATTCTTTTAATTTTTTGTGAAATCTAGAAAATTATTCGAAATATGTTAAATTCAGCTGTATGAAATACATGTATTTTAGAAAGTATATACGGATGCTATATTAACAACTTGCATAATAGATCAACATAATTTGCGTAAAGGATTATACTTAAAATCTTTATGAAATATTATAATAGGTATATATATATATATATATATATATAAAACTTACATAAGAAGCCTATCTAGAATGTGCATTATTATAATTAGAGGCAATTATTGATTTTGTTATGGCTGTAATACCTCTACATGGCATTAGATATCAATGAATCATCTACTGATTTTTCTCAGGTTTTTATATATCCCACCAAATACATGTACTGCATCATATTTGTTAAACAAGAGGCTCCCAGGAGCCTGAATCGCTCACCTGGTCCTTAAGCTTTAAGGGAGTCTTTCATGAGCTATTACCCCTATAATGGATCATCTGACAACTTCGACCCAATTCAGACTTTTGTAGAGCTCAATGAGCTGATTGTTTAAGCAAACAACAGCTTTTCTCTATTGACAACAACTTAATAAGTACAAATTTCAAAAAAAAATCAAGAAAAAGGGCAATAACTCCTACATGGGTGGTTACATCTTCTTCAAAATTTCAAAGCAGGTAGATCTTGAGGTGTTGAACACTTTAGCTTCCCATCAGAATTTTGATATCTGTCACCATTTTTGAGTTATTTGCAAAAAACTGCAATTTACCCCTATGTTCTATTTTTAGCCATGGCAGCCATGTTTTTTTACAAATCAAAAATCCAAACGATAGTTTAGTAGCACTCATGCCAAGGAACAACTACACTAAGTTTGGTTGCAATTAAACTTATGGTGTAAGAGGAGTTAACGATTTTATTACAATGAATAAAGACTGCAAAAATGGTCAATTTTGATGATCTAAGGGGAATAACTCCTAAAAGGAATGAACCTACAACTTCGATCCTGTTACAAATTTTGTAGATCTTGGTGTGCCTAACAATATGAAATTTAAATTTTTCAAATTTCCTTTATAGTATCCAAGATATTGAGCTTAATAAGTGCAAAATTTGGAAAAAATGCAGAAAAAGGGCAATAACTCCTACATGGGTCATTGGATCTTCTTCAAAATTTCAGGGCAGGTAGATCTTGAGGTGCTGAACACTTTTACCCTATGCCAGAATTTTGATATCTGTTATGGTTTTTGAGTTATTTGCAAAAAACTGCAATTTACCCCTATGTTCTATTTTTAGCCATGGCGGCCATGTTTTTTTACGAATCAAAAATCCGAACGATATTTTTGTACACATAATGCCACTAAACAAATGTACCAAGTTTGGTTGCAATTGGACTTATGTTGTCGGACAAGTTAACGTTTGAAAAATTGTTAACAGACGACGACGACGACGACGGACGCCAAGTGATGGTAAAAGCTCACATGGACCTTTGGTCCAGGTGAGCTAAAAACTGAATAAAGGTAATAATCAAATTACCAAACTCCAAGGCAGTTGTCAAAAGGAATAGTAAAAAAGGAGGATAGTCCATATATACCGGTAACAGGCAAAAAAGGATTGTTGGTTTTTAGATGGGCATTGGCTTTATCAGAAACCAGAAAGTACATGATACATATCTACTGGTAATCGGCAGTATATATGTACGAATATCATTTTTACAATTTGTTTGGTAAGAATGTTTATGTAGTATCCTGTTTGTTGATTTTGATGTCGTTTTTCTCAACCTTAATTCATGGAAATGAGCATAAACCTGTCTTAATTGATTATTAGGGTTTCGAATGTCCTAATAATTAACCAAATTTTAAGCCATGAGTTACCCTGAATTTTTGTTTTAAAGTATTTGTTATATGTTTTATAAATTGTGAAATGAGACAAAAATATCTTTAAAAGATATGAAAAAAACCAGCAAGTTAAGTATTCTGCCAGATTTTCTGACAAAATGACCTTAGATATCTTAAACCTCCTCAAAACCATGTTAGATCCCTTTACATAATATATAATCAACATGAAAAGTAGTTTCCCTATTTAATAACAAATGTGTGATTTTCTTCCTGTAAGGTCTTTTTCCAAAAGGAAAAAAGGATTGATAACTTTGCAAAAGAGAACAATCCTCTTCATATATATGAAGACCACAAGATACTTGTATCCATTTGATTTTATCTTTCAAAAGGTGGCATGTAATTTATAACATACTTTTTTCTACATATGTGTGTATACTTTATTTTTAATGGATTTTCTGCATTGAGCATAAGATGGATTTATCCAAATTCCATCGTCCCTTGATGCTCTTTGCAGAATTTCTATATATATATATATATATTTGTATACATTTATGTATGTATGTTTTTTTTCCCTCCCAGCTGAGCTATCATGGTGTCATAATAATACACGAAATCTCCTTCGGACTGATCACATTGGACACAAGTAGGATCCTTCCTTTTAGCACCTTGTGATCAGTCCACTGTTAAGATTGTGTTGAACTTCTATTGCTATGTGTGCAAAGGGAAATCACTCTTCCTGACCTGATATGCCATCCAGAAGAACATATAGATATTGTTTTGTGGGGGGGGGGGGGGGGGGTTAATGTCGATGTATTTAGTAGCTATATTGTCTTTATGTATGCTATTGTGTGATTATATGTTTATGAACAATTTATAAATGTGAAACAATGCATGCCCGCCTGGGGCCCTGATTTGGTACAATAAAGTTATTCTATTCTGTATATTATAAACATTATCAAATATATTTCAAATTTGTCTGATTTCTATTTCATTTGAAAATTTAAATGCTGTATTAGAAATACAAATTAAACCTTTCTAGTAAAAGGTTGGATACAAAGTGACATTTCTGGTATGTTTGAATAAAATCTATAGACAAGTTATTTTTAATCTACAACATTTGCCCCTATAATTATGTGTTGAATTCTGTAGCGGTTGTCTATATTTTTACTTTATATTTATAATTTAAGTCAATGTCCTAATTAGTCCCCTACCAGCAATGCAAGGGGACCTCAGGTTTGCACTCTATCCGTCCGTCAATCCGTCTGTTTTCCAGACTTTTTTCAGTTTTCCAGACTTTTTTCAGAAACCGTTTAACCAACTGATCTAATTTTTGGTATGTGAGCTTATAATCATGAGTTACAGATGAAGTTTGAGTTTCACGCTGATCGGATGATTATTGTGAGAGTTATTGCCAAAATAATAGTTTTCTGGACTTTTTTCGCAAACTCTTTTGCATAGTGATCATATTTTTGGTATGTAAGCTTATAATGATGAGTTACAGATCAAGCTTGAGTTTGACTCTGATGGAAGTATTATTATGAGAGTTATGGCCCTTGGAAATAGGAATTATTGCCTAAATAATAATTTTTCAGACGTTTTTTGCAAACCCTTTTACCAAGTGATCATATTTTTGGTATGTGAGCTTATAATGAAAAGCTACATATAAAGTTTAAATTTTTCGCTGATCGGATAATTATTGTGAGAGTTATGGACCTTGGAAATATGAATTATTGTCAAAATAGTAGTCTTCTGAATTTTTTGTTAACCCTTTTACCAAGTGATCTTATTATTGGTATCTGAGCTTATAATGATGAGCTACTGAGCAAGTTGATCGGGTAATTATTTTGTACCCTTAGCAAACATAGTTTCAGGACTTTTAGAAGTCACTCTGTCCATAAGTCTTTGTCCCATTCACATTCTCAAGGAGATTTTGCATGTTTTCTCACAGCTCAAGCCGGTAGGGGACATTGTATTGCCCAGAAATACTTTCAGAATGCTTGTTTACTAATAAAATGATTGAAATTAGAATGTTTTGACATTTTATTGTGAGGCAGTGTATTTCCTTTCAGTATTTTTACCTCACCTGGCCCACAGGAATATCACTATTGTCATCATTTGGCATACATCATTAGTTGTTGTCTTAACAGTGTTCCAGTTTTTGTGAGCTCATCTTTCCAAATTGACCTTGTGAGTTTTTGTCATCATCATTGTAAACTTTTTGTGCAAAAATCTTCTCTGAAATCACTGGGCTTATTGTGGCCAAAATTTCATGAAATGGTCCTAGCATGGTCCTCTTTCAATATAGTATTTCCAGAGATCCGAACTTCCAAATAATACGAAATTTACAAAAGGTAATTAAAAATCTTCTCTAAAACCTCTTGGCCAATTGGGATCAAATTCAAATGGAATAAGCCATCAAGGTTCTGACCTTTGAAGAAAATCGAAAGTATCAACAAAAATTATGTAAAAAATCTTATCACCTGCAAGTTCTGGATTGCATTTTGATTATCCCCTTTTAAAGTAATTTCCAAAAGTCAAAACAAAATTTCAAAAACTCTTCTCTGATTGCTATCACTTGACGTCCATCGTCTGGAGAAAACTTTTACTTCAAAGATCTTCTCATTTGAAACCAGCAGGCCAATTGGGACTAAAATTTGGTGGAACGGTCCTTGGGTGGCCCCCTTCCAAATTTGTGTCTGGTGTTTTTTAAAAAAATCCTATGGCTTGTGAATAGAGTGAAGAACAGTGGTGGCATATTGTCTTCTGTAAAACATTTGTTATTTCATTGCAAAAATTACTTTAACTTTGGAAATCGATTTGATTCTCGACGTTTATTTTTAGAATATATAATTAACAGAAGTTTCATAATAGTGACATTTTAGATGTTTTTAATTTGCCACATTTTATACAATAATAGTTTCTGCGATGCAAAACTGATCTGATCGGTTTTTTACTTTTATCTTGTATATCACACACTATTTCTGTATACTGAAAAGAGCTATGCTTGTTTTCACAAGTTCTTAAGGCCAGATTAAAAAAGGACTGTATTGGCCTTCTTTGTTGTTTTGTTGTTTCCATGGAAAGGTTTCGTTGTTTTCTTTGAGACATTGTTTGAAATTTTTGTTTTTCCTCCAGGAACAAGTGCCATCTCCATTTTCTTTGCATACACCGTGTTGTTCAAAACAACAATTGGTCCATCTTCTTTCCCATTTGCAAATTTTTTTGTCTGGTTCTAATTGTTTGCAGAAAGTACCATTGCACCAAAATATCTGGGAAAAATATGAATAATTCTGAGTACATGGGTGTTTTGCAATAAATCAAAATGGTCTGTATTGACGTGTTTTGAGAGTTTCGCATAATTATATAGAATTACAACAAATAGACAGCAAGTACAGCGCACAGCTTTTGACGAGGTATCTTCAACTGCAGTCTAAATTAACAAGGTTTGCTATCTTTCCTCCTGCAGGGTAGATGTTCTCTTTGGAATTCAAACAAAAAGACAAAAAAAACTTGTCATATCCAACAATGTTTATTGGAATCAAAGATAAAAAGAACGACGTGTTTTCGTTATCTTTCAGTAGGGCCACACCAATTTGATTACTTGTTCGACGGACCCGCCCGCACATATTTTTTTCTAAACAGAAAAACATTTTTTTTTTTATTTTCCCGCTTCCCGCATCCGGAAACAAAATTGTGTCTATTTCCCTTATGGTTTTTTTTTTGGAAAATTTATAAAAAGTCAATAAAATCGCCACAGCGTTTTAGTCAATGTCAAATCGCAATGATTTAATTGTTTATAGCTTAAACACAAATTTCTTCTCACAGTCAAAAAACAAATGGCACTTGTACTACATTCTATTTATATACAGCATGACAAAAAGATAACACCAAAAACAATGGAGACACAGACAACCAACATTTAATACATTAAAACTAGAAAGTACAACCATCAACGAACAGCACGAACCCCAAAAACTGTGGGTGAACTCAGGTTTTCTGAAAGGATGAGCAGTTCCTGTTTCTTTCAAGACACTGAGGTGTTTCTAGCGACATCTATGACAATTCAATGTAGATAATTTATAAGGCAGTCGAAGTAATTATTCATTTATTCAGTTCAAGATCTGATGTCATCAGAAATATGCTGAAATAAAAAGTGGGGCAGCTGAGAAATTTAGCAAATGTCAATGTACAAGTGGTAAATCTAGTTTCATACCATTTTTTTTCTATCATTATTGTCAGAACCTATGATTTTATGTTTAAAAAAAAAAGTTAATCGCTCGCCTTTACTTTTCAAGCTTCGCCTCAAAAATTTTCAAATTCAATTTTTTTTTATTAAAATTTTCAAATCGCTCGCTCGCCCCAATTTCTGGAGTGGAAAAATCCGTAGAACAAGAAATTAAATTGGTGTGGCCTAGGTGACAAGTTTTCTTGTTTTTTCCGGTTGCATTTGTCAGAGCCTGGGAGTAGGGCAGTTTTGCCTAATATTTGTTTTGCTTATAACTGATATATTGGAAATTTAGAATATCATTAATTTATATTGTCAAAAATAACACGTAATATATATCAGTTTCTGCAAACAGAAATGTTATGCTTAATAAATTTCATGTTTTCTATGCATACATTTTGTGAATAGAGGGGGTTTTGGTAAGACCCCAAAATGCAAATTTCTGAAACATACCATACTTGTGCCAAGATAAATTATGGGCTTTAGAAATAATCCATAAGTGAACAAATTTAGGGGCCAGCTGAAGCCCGCCTCCGGGTGCGGATGTTTCTCGCTGCGTTGAAGACCCTTTGGTAACCTTGGGCTGTTTTCTGCTCTTTGGTCGGGTTGACGTCTCTTTGACACATTCCCTGTTTCCATTCTCTATTCTATACTTTTTGTACCGTATAAATAAATGCACTTACCTTACAATTGCAATTTTTTCGAAAGAAAGTCTTCAGTCCTTTAATCTGCTGTCTGGTAAGTGTACTAAATTTTTGAACCAAGCCACACACCGTGAACCTGTAAACACCGTCTTCTTTGTAACCTGCATGCAACACAACTTGTTTATGACAAAATGTAGAGTTAAATCTCCTTTTTTTTGCCTTTTTAAAATGTTTTGTTCTGAAACTAAAATGAGGGGGTTTGGCAAGGCATGGTTTTTGATCGATGACTAGCCTGGTAACCCTTAGTTTGTTAATTTGACAAAATAAAACTCATTATAGTAATGTGTGTTTAGCCCAAGTATTAAGTAACAATCAATGTACAGTTTTCATATTACAGGCCGGTGTTTTTCTCTCTGAAATAGTAAATATACTACGCATACTCTCGCTAGTCATTCATCATCCAAGGAAAATTGACTTCTGCGATATGCATATATAGGCTTTTGCGGTGAAAGTTGTCTATAACAGCCATAGACCATTTATAATAAGTAAACCTCCCTCTTGCTCATCCCTATCCCCCACCCCAACCGACTTTCCATTTCCCATTTGGCAGGTGGATGAAATGTACACATTGCTGGTATGTCAACTTACCTTCTATATTAAATTAAGCTCTATTTGTGTGTATAACATATTTTGCGTTAACTCTATTTATATGATATCAACTTACCTCCTATAACATATTTTGTGTTGAGTTCTAGTTGTGTTCCACATCCCAGAATTTTGTCTGAAGGTGTATTTAGTATTATCTTTTTTGGTATGATATCATTCCCGGTTGTCTGTAATTATCAAAATATTTATGAATTTATGTAAACTGGAAGCACCAAGAATTAGAATATTTATTTTTAATGTACCAAAGATATTTTCTCGAATTGTCCATATATACCACTATTTGATTCGCAGGTGAAAATCAACTCTGCATTAAACTTTTGTCTTTAAATGTTTGTCTTGATGAAAATACATGAGCATCCTCCCATTTAAAGGCTGTAGGAAAAATGGCTACAATAGCTCTTGGCCATACCAAATTGATCTTTAGTTCTTTGGATTTTGGTTTTAAGAAAAAAAACATTTTGCCGCTTCATTTTGTAAAAATGCTGAAAATTCGCCCCAAATTCTTCATTTTTCAAGATATAAAAAACAACAATTATTCGCCCGCTCTTAAAATTTGGAAAAAATATATTTTTCCCCATTTTTTTGCAATATTTTAGTTAAAAAAATTGTGCCGCACGTAAATTTGATCTTCGCGCGAAAAAACAAGTCCTCAAGGAAAAAAAGAAATTAAAATCAACATTTCGCTCGCCCGCACTCATTTTCGCAATCCAAAATCCAAAGTACTAAAAATCAATTTCATGTGGCCTTATATAGTTTTAAATCAATCTATCAAACACTATGGTTATGCCATACCGCCAAGATATATCTAAACTAGAAATATTGTCATATTGCCTTAATTAGTCCCTAAACGGGACTATAATGTATACAGTCAGGACACAATAACATTGTAATACATACTTACTTTGAATATGCGATTAACCTTGACCTTGTATTTTCTCTCCAATAGAAGCAGATCCTTAAGCATGTTATCGTCATATCCTTCATGAATTTTGTAAGATTCTGGTAATTGAAAATATACATCTTCAACATCCGTTGCAGTGACAACGATGACTGCAAAGGTTGAAATAAAAATGTAGCTGATAATTTGGAATTAGATCATTTTGAATGCATTTAATTAATTCTATAGCATAACGAAGCCGTTTTAGTTTCGTAACTGAAAAAAATTCTTTCATCAGTTTTGTGATAAACAACAGCCAGGCAAGCCGTTTTACTATTTATTCTAACTTTAAGATATCTCATATAATATATAAGATATCTTATATAATCTAGTTTTTATAAGATATCTTATAAACTTTATAAGATATCGTATAAATTTTATAAGATATCTTATATACTTTATAAGATATATTCTAGTATAAGATATCTTACAAAGTATACAAATATTTTTTATTTAAGATATCTTATGTAGTTTATAAGATATCTCATATGGTTTATAAGATATCTCATAAAGAAAATTATATGATATATCTTATAAATTATATGAAATATCTTATAAACTATATAAGATATCTTATAAACTATATATGATATCTTATAAACTATATAAGATATCTAATAATCTATATGAGATATCTTATAAAGTTTATTAGATATCATGAAGTTAAAATAAATAGTAAAACGGCTTGCCATACCTTTGAACTGCTCTAAGGAAGTATGGTTTGCTGTCTGTTTGACCGTGATGTATTTTTGCTCTTGACTGTGTTAATGTCAAATTCTTGGCAATTAATTTTTACATTAAGACCAAATAGAAAATATGTTTTATTAGGGTTTCATGCTTTTGAAAAATCAGAATAGTAGGTATTTTTATTTCTATTATTTCTTTTACATTGTTCAGTAGGGAGGAATTTTTGGTTTTTAACTATGCTTGTACAAAAATGTCAATATAATTTTTTTAGAGTTGGCACAAAGAATTTGGATTAATACTGAGGAGAATCTTTAACATCCAAATGTTGCTATTTGGTCTGAATAGATTTCTATGGTGCAATATGTGTCAGATAGTTTTGAGGTACACTCTTAAAAAAATATTATTATACCTCAGTGTATTAGTTTCATTAGAAAATTACAGATAATAAAAATACTATTGTTCATACAATTTCTATTGTTTGTGTTTAAGTACTATTGACCGGTCAATAGTACGTTCATGAAAAAACTATTGGGCCGGCTGTAAGATATTCTTTCGCGGGATTTTTAAACGTTACGCATTTTCCCGCGAAATTTCTTTCGAATGTGTCTATTTTTATCTTATCGTAAAGTAAACGTCCGAGAACATAGAAAATATTGAATAGAGGCGTCCAATCGGGAGGGATTTGTATGGCACGCCGTTTTTATATTTATTCAAATTCCTAGATATCTTATTTATTTAACAAGATATCTTATTAAGTATTAAGATATCTTTAATTTTTATAAGATATCTTATTTAATTTGAAAGTAAATAAAATATCTCCTTAAGTTAATAAGATATCTCTATAAGTTAATAAGATATCTCTATTAGTTAATAAGATATCTTATAAAGTATATAAGATATCTTACTTCTTTATAAAGATATCTTTTAAACACATCCTTTATTAGATATCTTATAAAGTTTATAAGATATCTTATAAACTAATAGAGATATCTCTATTAGTTAATAAGAGATCTCATGTAGTTTATAAAATATCTTATTAAGTAAATAAGATATCTCTATTATTAACTACATAAAAGATATCTTATATAGTTAATAAGATATCTTATAAATTAATAGAGATATCTTATAAATTAATAGAGATATCTTATTTAATATATAAGATATCTTATTTAATAAATCACATATCTTATTTAATTTGAAAGTAAATAAGATATCTCTTTAAGTTAATAAGATATCTCTATAAGTTAATAAGATATCTCTATAAGTTAATACGATATCTCTATTAGTTAATAAGATATCTTATAAAGTTTATAAGATATCTTATAAACTAATAGAGATAACCTTTTAACTTATAGAGATATCCTATATATTTAATAAGATATCTTTATAACCAGTTAAATAAGATATCTCTATAAGTTTATAAGATATCTCTATTAGTTAATAAGATATCTCATTTAGTTTATAAGATATCTTATTAAGTAAATAAGATATCTCTATTATTAACTATATAAAAGATATCTTATATAGTTAATAAGATATTTTATAAATTAATAGAGATATCTTATATTTTAAATAAGATATCTTATATATTTAATAAGATATCTTTATAAACATTTTAATAAGATATCTTATTGAATATATAAGATATCTTATTAAATAAATCAGATATCTAATTTAATATCTCATTTTATTATTAAGATATCTCAATTAGTTTATAAGATATCTTATTTAACTAAATAAGATATCTCGAAATTGAATAAATATAACAACGGCGTGCCATAGATTTGCCTCCCTATAACCGAGGATAATAAACAAGATATATTAGACGACAGCGATGCGAAAAAGACTAAAAATGTATTAGGCATCGGTAAATGTTTCTTTCGGTATAATAAAACACTTACTGACTGCATATTCGGGGAATAATAAGTTTATTGTCCGCTCGATACCAACTATTGTCCCTTGGTTACGCAGTTTTAGACTTGAATGACATGTATGAGAATTTCAGTCAAATGTTGCCTGACCATTACTTATAGATTCATACATGGCATTTTTCATATTGCCCTTGTTATCAGCCCGAGACCTTGATATCGGCCCCGAGGGCTTTAGCCCGAGGGACCATATCAGTCGAGGGCTGATAACGAGCAATTTGAAACTAGAGGCTCTCAAGAGCCTGTATCGCTCACCTGGATTTAACTTGTTCACCTTTAAAAGGACTGATAATTTAAGTGTAGCAGTTATCTTGGCTAGTTTCGCCATAGGTTCAATGTTAAACAAAGTTAGGCTGTGGTGGCTATCTTAGTTGACATTCAAGGTTATCAAACACAATTCTGGAAGAGGACCATTGCTGGCATTAGTTTGGTTCCAAAGTTTAAGGTATGATGATCTGCAAATTAATTTTCCCATGGGGTCCTATGTTAAATTAAGTTCAGCCTCGGTGGCCATTTCATGATTTTTTAATAAATTTCCCAAAGGGTCCTATGTTAAAATAAGTTCAGCTCTGACGGCCATCTTTGTTGACATTCCATGTCATCGTACATAATTCTGAAAGAGGACAACCTATGGACCAAATCAGACAAGAATATTTTTGTATGAATTTTCCCCATAGGGTCCTTTGTTTGACTACGTTAGGCTGTGGCGGCCATCTTGGTTGACATTCTTGGTCATTGGACACAACTCTAAAAGAGGACCATTTAAGAACCATTTCTGCCAAGTTTGGTTCCAACTGCTACTGTAGTTTCAGACATCTTGGATTTCATATTGGCATGAAAAACATAAAGTTGGTAGAGGACGATGTAAGGCAGCCATGTTGAATTTCAGATCAGCACCAAAAAGATAAATTTTGTCAAGGACCATTATCTGATCATTCAGGCATAATATTACTTCCATCTGTCAAACGGTTTCTGACAAGAAGCTGTTTGTGATTTCAGATCATCACAAAAAACATAAATTTTGTAGAGGACAATGTAAGGATCATTCCTGCAATATAGCAATTGAATTGCTTTAGTATTTTCAGAGGAAAGGTTTTGAACATTTCAGCCAATCAGAGTGGATGATTAACCCTGGCAGCCATGTTTAATTTCGGATCGGCACCCAAAAACGTCAGTTTTGTTAGGGACTATTATCTGATCATTCAGGCACCATATTACTTCCATCTGTCAAACAGTTTCTGACAAGAAGATTTTTGTATGTATTTCCCATAGGATCCTGTGTTAAATGTGCCCCGTGGTGGCTGTCATCTTGGATTTCAGAGTTGCACAAAAAACATAAATTTTGTTGAGGACGATGTAAGGATCTTTCCTGTAATACAACAATTCAATTGCTTTTGTAGTTTCAGGGAAGAAGATTTTTTTCTAAATTTTACCCAATCTGTTGAATTTTGGATCAGAACCAAAAACATACAATCCAATGAACATCACCACCAAGTTTAGTTTCAATTGGCCATGGGGTTTTGGAGAAGTAGATTGAAATGTGAAAAGTAAACGGACGGACGGACGACGACGGAGGACGGACGCAAAGTGATTGCAATAGCTCACATGGCCTTTTAGGTCGGGTGAGCTAAAAAGGACATGTATTAATTTATGTATCACATATTTTGCCACTAACAAGAAATAATATTTTAACGCTGAATTAGATTTCCTGTCGTTTGGCCAGCGTCTTGCAATTCCTACATGATCCGACGATTATTTACAGTTGGGCGGAAGTGACATCGGTGATGCTCACGAGAGGACAGATAACATGTTATTGCCCTCGTATAATGTGATTGCCACGGTGGCAGATAGCATGTTGCAAATTACGCTTTTATTACACATGCAAAATCAATGTTATTTCAATAAAATATGTGATAATATATCTTTTAAGGTACCTAATTGGGCTATATTTCAGATTTTTATAAAATTTAGCATGCAACTAGAATACGTTGAACTGCATCTGAATATCAAAAAAAAATGTATGTCCCTTTAATACCTCCCAAAATATGGTGTTTTAATTTTTCGCAAACACATGTGTAAATATATAAAATATACCGCTACAAAAAGTCACATATTTTGACTTTAAGTTACGATGTCTCAAAATCCAGTCCCTAAAATGATTTTGAAAAATGATATATTATTGCCATTGGAATTCTATTTTTATTGATATGAAATTTATTAGGGGTCCCAGATTAGTTTTTCTAGTATATTAGATTTAGTACTATATGAAGAGTGAAAATAAGGGTCAAAAAGCCAAATAATCGTAACGTCGTTACGACGTCGCGATAAAAAATGTAGATTTTTAGTGTGTTTACAGACAGGACGTATGGTTAAATGATTTCAACAACTTATCCACAGATCAACCGGTTTGTCTTTTGCCTCTTGATTTCATTTCTTCGATGATTCTTCGATTTTCTACCCAAAGTTTTCCTTTAGAAGATCTAATATAGGGGAATGTAACAACCACATACATGTATGTGCAAAAAGTATGTAGATCCATATACACTACGAATGCACTATGCGGTATTCTACTCAATGCGTGGGCTCCACCAATCAGACAGATCATGCGTTTTCGCCATTCACTGTTTTTTTTCTATATCGGGCGGGGGGGGGGGGGAGGGGTTTCCTCACATCCCACATTATATCAATATTTCATTCCCTCTTTTTTTCCTTCCTTTTCCCAGATTCCACAATTTTTTGCACCCTATATCCCACATCCCAAAAGCGTGTCACCCCCCTCACTGGAAAATGTTGATCGGTAAATTGTCTTTTGGTGTAACATAACACTTACTGACTGCTTTTTCACCAAACAGTAAGTTTATTATCCCCTCGATACCAACTATTGCCCTTGGCTACACATTAGAGCAATAGCTGGTACCTCGGGGTTAATAAATCTACTATTCCCCTCATACCAAGTGAAAAATTGAATGAAATCAAGATGTGAAAATAGTATTCTGTGGATACACCTTTATATATTGTCTGTAAAATATACATCGGTTTTTTGCCATTTTGAAACTTTTAATGCTGGAGTACTGGACATTTTTAGCTCACCTGGCCAATGGCCAGTGTCGGCTATTACATCATTTTACATCTGTCATCCGTCCATCTGTCTATTAACTTATCACATTTTGATCTTGAGAACCACTGAACAGAATTTGACCAAACTAGGCAGAGATGTTCCTTGTACATTCGGCACTCCTCGGCAGATTATACTAAGATGAAGGGTAACGGAATCTGCCGAGGATTGCCGATTGGTTCCTTGTAAGGTCTTTTCCATGAATTGTTACTTTGGTTACGATTGATCAAGAAACATTGCCGTCAGAGCCTATTCTAATTTATCATTGGCCGAACTCAAGAACAACATAACTGATTGAACCCAAGCTTTGCAAAAATGTTTCTATAAAGATTCTTAAAGATTAGTGTTAATTTGGACCAATCCAAGATGATTATGTGATTATTCTCCATGCGGAATCTTTAAAAAAATAGTTTGGTTTGAAACACTCTGTCTGTACTTTATCTCAGGTCTGTATTTGCCATACCTAATACATGTAATATACTAATTCACAAAAGTAAGTGTTTAAAAAAAGTTGAATCGCAGTTTCCACAAATTTTGTTTCCCACAAATGCCATTGTTTGCCCAATCCATGAAAATTGGTATCCACAACAGTAAATGAATCCAGTTTAAAATAAGATAGAGGGAATGTGAAGAAGCCCACAAGCTGTGTAAATATATCCTCCTGAAACAAGATGACCTAGTTTATAAATATTTTTTTCTGTTAAAATACTGAACAGAGTATTTCAAAGCTTTATGACTATAAAACAAAATGACTTACCAAATTCTGCACGGCAGTACTTTGTTTGCATATGAGGGGGTACACACGAACATGCATTTGCATGTTTCACTAACATTAACATTAATATTTTGAAGAAAAATATAGCAGCATCCATGTCTACGTAAAAGTTAGATAAAAACTTAATCTGACAGAGTGCTGTTATATTTTGAGTGTTTTGTTAGTTTATAATTAGAGAATTTTTCCAGTGGAACCTTATCTAACTGAACTTTTTGTAAACCAATTGAACCCTTTGTAAATCAGTAGTGTGTTTACAATTAACTTTTGTAAACCTGAACCATGACCTCCCTAAACTAAACCTTATAAGTAATCCTGGACGTAGTCAGAATTTTAACCCATAAACCCGTGTAAACTTGGCTCTCTATATATATATATATAACCCTGAAAATAGTGTAAACTGAACTGTTTGTAATCCTGAAACATGTCTAATCTAACTCTAATCCCAAAATATGTCTATAATAGAACTGTTATAGTTATCCTGAAACCGCAAATTATTTTGAACGTCACCAGCTGAACGATCAGAACGGGGAAAATTACAATTGTTTGGAATTTTTTTGCCCCAAAGTACCAAAAAAATTAAATAAAAAGTAAATTTCATTGCTTTCAAATTTATTGGGTTTACTTTTCTACCAATTCCACCATCTTTTTCAGAAGTTGAAGTACCACATATATTCGTATTAGATTTTGATATGCTTAAATCTTACCCCTCCCTTATGCTCGGGATCAAATTTTGCTCAAAGAATGTTACCCATATTAAAATATCCAACAATTATATGTGTGTCATGAATTATGTCTCTGTCGGCGTCCATCGTACGATGTAAATTTTCCTTCAAAGATGTCCACTGCTTTTATGGCGGTTGATTGGCTTATTGAATCGAGGTGAGCAATACAGGCTTATGAGAGCCTTTAGTTTAAAATGTGTATGGATGTATGGCTACTAAAACAAAAATATTCTGAATATCACTGAAATCGGCTGAATTTCTGAACTTCTTTTTGAATATCTGACATAAATGTTTTCTTTGTAATTAGGTTGGTTAGATTTGTAATTTTTTGAATTTCATATATGTGATTCAGGATCCTGGGAGCCCCTAGAAAGTTCACAGCATCAATCATATTGGCCCATTTTATAATGTAATTTAATAGTGAAGTATGCAAAGAATACAAGACTTTATGTTCATGTTAAAAAAAAAGAAAAAACAACAGTGTTGCTTTGCTGCATTATTGAAACGGGTATGATCAAACTTTCGGTGATACTTGAAACCTTGATCTGGTCACTTGACAAACAGCTGTTTCATATAACAATCCTGTACAGCCAGAGTTTCCCTAAGTATGTCTCTGCGAGAAACATTTTTATTTCACGAAATTTTGGAGCCTTGACTTTATATGCCTTACTTACCACCACCTTCCACCCGAAGAATGGCTGTTCCAATGTAATATGGAAACATGTTTGACTTGCTCAGTTTATATTCCAATATATAGAGCCAATTGAAGACTGATTTTAAACCTGTAAACTACCTAAAATATGAAAAGAAAAATAAAAAAAAAAGACAATATTTGACCAAATTAAGAGTGAGTGACTATTGTGTTTTCATTGAAACAGGGCGTTATTAAATATTCCTCGTCAACAGAGACTTTGTACAAGTTGCAATGATGTAGGAGGTGAACAACATTTCTTATTATAGTGTAACAAGAATAAAAAATTTCGCGACTCTTTATTTATGAAAATAGAAAGACATACCTTCTTCAAATCTTTGTCATCTATTGAAAAAACTTAAATTTATTCTAAATCCCAAAATTGAACTTATATCGGATGTCTGTACCTCTATAAAACAATCATTAGAATTGAGGCAGATGCCTGGCCGGGTGAACATCGGTTAAAATTTACACCTACTGGTGACTATACGTCAAACCATTATTTTTTTTTATCTCTATCTATCGATTTTCTTTATGTTGTATTGTTTGTATTTTTTTTGCATTTTTGTTTACCCTACTCGGTGTAACAATTACAAATAAATAAATTTATTAATAAATATTATTATTAACGCCGGTTGTCTATCAATTACAGATATTTCTGCCTCTATAAAAAGACATGAAAAATTACTAGGGAATAAAAAAGACCAACAGCCAAACCATTGATACGTTGAATTCAAACTTGAATAACTCTTTGGTTTAAAGATTTATTGTTTTTAGAATGCAATAATAACATCGGTTGCCTACCAGAATGTTTTGAAATAATGGGTCTTTCAACTATTACAATTAATAGCCGGCGACAGCCAAACCATTAATATTGTTAATTAAAACTAAAACAACTCTTTGGTGTAAAGATTAATTGTTTTCTAAATTTGGTTACGTCTCATTCACGTGTAACCTTCATCATTTCTTGTTCATGTTTTTAGAGTTTTATTTTTTCTTCTTCTAATTTTCAAATATTCATACAATTAAAACTAAAATTTAATGTAAATTTTATACTCTTTGCCTATCACGGGCATAATTAAATTTATTAAGAGCTTTTCATTTCCTGAAATATCTAAGTTACATGATAGTATGTTTTAACCTTATCTCCTGAACTTAAATCAGCAAGTTTTGAAGTTTTAGATACAATTGCACCAGTTTAGACATGCTACAAGTCCCTCTATATGTTTTTATACTCTATCCCCCTTTTAAAAATAATTAATTTGCATTTAATAAAAACTGCTATTTTTAAAAAGGGCGATAGAGTATAAAAACATATAGAAGGACTTGTTGCAAGTCTAGCACCTATTATATGTCCATGAATCTATTTCGTGACTGTGTAACTATATATTCTTGATAC
Source organism: Mytilisepta virgata (assembly GCA_028015205.1). NCBI lineage: Eukaryota > Metazoa > Mollusca > Bivalvia > Mytilida > Mytilidae > Mytilisepta > Mytilisepta virgata. The sequence continues at coordinate 79,556,004 of CM051521.1, forward strand.
GTCAATTAATTGCTTTTATCACTTTGGGATTATCACTATTTAATGATTTTTTTTTGTGGAAGGAAGAGATTATCATAAATGCCACTACAGTTTTAAAATTAATATCAAATATTCACTTTAGTTAATAACGCCTTCGCTCTTGTCAACCGAAATCCCCAAATTTATATCCGAAACGTGACAAGTAAGGTCACGTGTATAGGATCATGCTGCTGCGGAAATGTCGAAAGTAATTAATTCTGAGAATTGAATTGAAAACTGTCTCGTTTCAACAAACGTGATGATACAAATAATTCATGATAGAATGATTAAATCAAATTTTATTCTTTTCAAAGGCCTACATAGGAAGTAGGCGCGTGATCAATGTATATCCATTATATGAACTTCTGAAATCTGTTGATGCTAATGAAACATATATAATAAGTTAAGGCAATTTTTACTCTACTAAACTTTTGACTTGACCTGAGTTACAACCAGACTACGAAACACTCCCCAAATAGTTTAATGTAATGCTTTATTTGTTTTAAGAGGATTACTATCAGCCGGGCGAAGGCTACAAACATTTCTTCAAAATACATTTACAAGTCATAGAATAGAGAACGGAAACAGGGAATGGGTCAAAGAGACAACAACCCGACCAAAGTGCAGAAAACAGCTCAAGGCTACAATTGAGTCTTCAACGCAGCGGGAAAATCCCGCACTCGGAGGCGGGCTTCAGCTGGCCTCTAAACAATAATAATAAGTTCAGCAAAATGGACGGCACACTAAACTCCGAAACATAAAAATAATTCAAAATTAAAAAAAAAACACACAAGACTAACAGAGGTTCCTGAAAAAAATGCGGTTGGGTTAAACATGTTTTGTGAGATTTCAACCATCCCCCTATACCTCTAGCCAATTTGGAATAAACAAACACACAGCGATACACACAGTAAAACTCAGTTCGAAAGATGTCCGAGTCCGATGTTAAAAAGTTAACAGAAGAAACTCAGCAGAATGACAATGATCAAAATATATTAACAAAGGACTGCTAGCAGTTACTGACATGCCAGCTCCAGGCCTCAATTAAACTGATCGAAAGATTATGTCTATATCATATAGAAAATCAGTCACAATCCCTCCTGTTAGGGGTTTAGTATATGAGGTCCTTGTACCGATAATAAAATTTAGTAAAAGTATTGACAAGTTTGTAATATCGAAATCCCTGGCGTAATAATTTTTCAGTATAAATACAAAGACTGCTTTCGTTAAAATCAAATACGTTGTTACATACACGAACGAATCGAACAAGTTGAGATATATAAACGCCATACGATGGTGATAATGGAACGTCCCGCATCTAAAAACGGATAATTAACAATAGGAAATGAAAAATCATCTCTCCTATTGTAAATTTTAGTATTAAGATTCCCATTAGAGATATAGATATCAAGATCCAGGAAAAGGCAGTGTTCATTGTTAGTATAAGCTTTATTTAGGTCAACAGGATAAATCCCTTAGTGTATATACTGAAGTCGTCATTACTGACAGCCAAAATATCATCCAAATATCTAAATGTGTTATTAAATTTTTGTATCAAATGTTGTTTCGTTGGGTCTTTGCTGATTTTAAATATAAATTGTGATTCGTAACAATACAGAAACAGGTCCGCAATAAGTGGTGTACAGTTAGTCCCATTTGAATTCCGATAACTTGACAATATACGGAATCTCCATAGCAAAAAAAAAACATGTTATCGAGTAAAAATGCAAGTGCAGTTATCATATCAAAGCAGGTCCAATTGACATAGTTCTTTTGTTTGTCGTTACTATAAAATGACCTAAAAGTGTTTGAACATATATATTCACATTCTGACTTTTTAAATGCCCATTTAATTAGGTATGTGAATTTTCTCTCAATGTGATTATGAGGCAAAATGGTGTATAGGGTAGAAAAAGAAAAACTTTGAACAGATTCGAAATCATCAATGTGAGCATGTATTTTATCAAGTACTTCCAACGAATTTTTCACACTCCAAAAGTAATTAATACAACTATTTTCATATACCTTATTTGAAAAATGTATTACCAGGTTTTTGATTGTATCAAGTGTACTAGTAAGTAGAATAAACAGTTTAGTGATGGAACAATGGCCCTGAAGACAAATAAATCTATGTTTGTAAGGTGTTTTGTGCAGCTTCGGAAGCCAGTAGATAGTTGGAATTTTCATGTTATTCGGTTCTGCTTGTAAAAAGGTAGCAATTAGTCTATGTGTGTTAACGATGTCATTTTTCGAAAATTGAGTTAGTTGGAATGTAAGGTGAATTTGTGATTTCCTTTTGCTGAACCTCAATATAAAATTTACGTCAAACAATAACGATATTATTGGCAGCCTTATCAGCTGGGACGAAAACAAATTCCTTTCCGAGTTCGTTTAGCCTATGTTTGATACGAGAAATAAGGCTATTATGGTTGTTGTTAGGAGTAAAATGTTCTTTAAAATGTTTAATACGAATATCAACTATTTTCATTACTTCTTCTCGTTTTATCCATTTTTTGCAGTAAGTATGCAGTGAGTCGTGGATGATGTTACGACACTCATTCCACTTAATAATTGACGGGGGACGATATTTAAGTCCTTTTCTAAGGAATGATTTTAACTCTACAGGTCCTGGACGATATTTAAGTCTCCTGTTATAACATGTATATATACAATTCATATAAAAAAAAAATTCAAAATAAAGGAAATACAAAAAAATATAAGTAAAAATACAAATATAAAAAGAATACAAATAAAAGTCAATTTGCCATGCTGCTATTACATTTGTATATCAATGAAAATTATTTGTATTAGAACCGTTGGCTTTTCTCTAAGAATTCGTTAACAATGTCAAAAGTTTTTATATTTAGTATTCATACAGAGATCAGTTACTATATTACTTCATACTAGTAATAATAAATGTACTATGTAATTTCTACAGTTTTGAATAAATAGATCTAAATTCACATTATATGATCGATCTTACGTTTTATATCATCAAATAACACTTTACGTATATTCTTATATTTCGGACGAAATAGCAGAAAGTGGTCAATGGTTTCGACGACCAATAGATTGCATAGATTGTATCGATTGCAGCCACTATAGGATACTTAATCACATTTAAACAAGACATTAAAATGATTATCTGCTTCTCCGCCAATCACGCGGCATCTAGGAATAAGAGCAAAGGAAAGGTCTTCTCGGTATCAGCATAATGTGTGTTAATATTTAGTAGCCAGCAAGAATTATAATGAAAAAGTGGCTTGTTGAAGTATAACGCAGATAAACAGGACATTTCTCATTTTTAATCTTGTAAAAATAATAAAAGTCGATTGACCTTCCGTCTATCTTTTAATAACATCAAGTTTACATGTAGTTCCTGCAATAAATAATCTAAAATCCACCCGTAATTTGGATAGCTGCGCGTAGTTGAACTCTCGCCAAAAATGTTTGAAGCTGTCAATCAAGGACCGGTCTAATCATAGATAAGCGGTAGGTATTTTCTCATATGCATCATTATATCTAAGCGCCTGTTAGCTTTCTTAGATATATCTACGATGTGTGAACCCCGCGACAATGTTTGATAGATATAACCCTTATTGTTTATGTGCAACAACTACTTATAACTTAATATTATTTAAGAGTAGTGGCGAGTATTTTTCCTATTAAATTTTTTCGAGAAAATTATAAATTTCGTTGAAATTAACTCTCCGCAGTTTCGACAACTTGTTGCGTTTTTCAAGATATTCATCTCGGTGGTCTCGTGGTAGAGCATATGCCTCGAGTGCGGAAGGGTTGGGTTCAATCCCCGGTGAGGTCAAACCAAAGACATTAAAATTGGCATTTGATGCTTCTTTGCTAAGCAAGCGGAGCAAAGGACTGGTCGACTCGAAATCAGTATAATATGTCCGGTTGGGGAGATATGTCTTCCTGGGGACTGTTACCTCGTGAGCTAGCACGCTAAAAATCTTGCTCTACGTGTCTGTCTAGTACAAAGAAGGCTTCACATTGATATACCAACATGTTCTCGTCCTGATACGCATTAAATAATTGCCACTGGACCTTAAAGAAGAATTCATCCATCCATCATTTAGCAATGTAATATCGTGAGCACTATCCGGTGGGATTTAATCTGCAAATAATTTTATTTCACTATTTTTACCGACGACAATATCGTTCACGTAGACCAGAAAAAGCAAAAGACCGCTGAAGTATTGATCCTTGCAGTACACCTGTATCGATAGAACTGCCACTTTCTGAGATCTGAATGATAAATAATCGATAAACCAATTCAATGTATTACCCCTTATATATGTTTTGTTTTAATTTCAATATTAAACTTTCATACCACACTTTATCACAATCTTTAGAAACATTTAACAATACAGTAAATGCACCCTTAATATCTATAGATTTATAAATCTTTTACGTAATATTTACGAGCAAATTAACTTAAATCCCCTATTATTTCTATCAGTAAATCATATGAAATTTTAACGATATATCATATCATTAATAATCATAGAAATTAAATCTGAAGACTTAGTGTAATCAATAATACCATTATTTATCATATATTTAGTACTAAATACAGTTATTTTGCATATATGATAATATCAAGAATGTGGTCGAAGATGAAACATTACATAATGCTTCATTTATTGGGATAAAATATCATGTCTTGTAATCCCATACCGATACTACTCTCCATTAAGTCTTCTAATATTATATTTAACTTGGTTGCGGCAATACGAGACCGATTAACTTACATGTACAATCGCGTTTTAAAAAATGAACCTGTAAAAATTCAAATAAAATGAATCTGGCCGCGTTGAGGAAAAACAACATACAAATCAATGGCATTTGTGATAAAATAAATTTACAAAATAATATGAAAGCAAGTGAAGATTGTTTCAGGGCTTGTCACAACCTTATTCAATTATTTTTATCACTGATCGACACTTCCTAGAATAAATTCTTATATCTTTAACCTAAAAAGGCATTGATATGCGTTAAATAGGATTTTTATGAAATGTTTTTACATAACAAAATTTAACAATTTTATGAAAGTAAATTTTCATGTACAAATGCATCATGGTACTCTCTGTAACTTCGAGCTCCCCTCATCTACAGCGGTATCGGTCAATAGGTAGTAAAATATTTTAGGATTATTAACTGGATATGAGGGGAATAGTAAGTTTATTGTCCCTGAAGTATCAGCTATTGCCATATGGAACTATTTCAGTCATAATTAAGTTGGGTAACTCTGTAAGGTATCGTATATCCAAAATGTCTCCATATTCACAAAGTTAAATATATTGTCTGTTCACCATGTATTTACAGTAAAATAACAACATTTAAACATTTTAGTCTTTGGTATTAAAAAAAGTATTTTCTACGTGTTTTGATTATTAAAAAATTCCAAACAAGCGAATAAAATTGTGTGTACATATTACACCTTTCATATAATTATATAAAATCAATATTTAAAGAAAAAAACCTAAAATGTTCAATATATTCAATAAATTATTCCTTTCATTTTGAAAAGTTTGATCCGTCACTTTATATATTGGAAATCGCGTGTATACTTATTATTTACACATAAAAAACTGTAAATTAATAATTGCAAATTGATCTTATGCTGATTTCTCTTTGTTTATGTGATCATAAATCGATACTGCATTGTGTCAATAAGATCATAATTTATACGCAATTTCAGCTTATTTTGTAAGTTTTTAGCAGATTGACTGTATGTGAAAATCATCTAGTTAGTTTTCAGCCAATCGCACAACAGGTGACAGAAAGACATAGATTGCGACAAATCTGATACATTCCAAGAATCGACAGTTGACAAGACAAGATGGAAGGGGTTGCTAAACAAGCAGGAGATTTTACAAGCTTGGAGCATCGCGGCATTGGCTGTTTATATTTTATTTTTGGTAAGTAGCCATCCTTCTATACAAATTTCAAACAATTTAAAATTAATGATGCTGTTGAATTTAAATAATTCATTGTTGTATTGTATCTATATAGAGCTATAATTTTTTCCAGTTATTTTTCAATACTTGCGATATTTTTAATTATTCACGACCTTAGAAACATTTATTTTAACACAGGTGTATTACATAAAATATGTTCAACTAGATTGCTAGATTATAAGTTAGTAAATTACAAAATGTCACAGTGAACCTTCCATTGTAGTCGAATACCCCTGCACAGTAAACAAGTATAATGAAATTTCGTTGATTGATTGAATAGTGTTTTACGGTGTGTTGGCGATATTGCATCACTGGGAGATGATATTTCGTAGAGCCACTGTATATTTATTGCCATAAAGCATACCTTTTTCGGGTACCCCATAAAACCTTACCTAGCTTTAAGAAGTTAATCCTTTTTTTTTCAAATCATTACAGATTCTTATTTTTGTGTTATCGTTCCCGTTTCTCTGTTTGTTTGTTATTGTTTTTTTCATGTTTTTAGTTATATCTTCTCATAATTTTCCAATTCTCCCGATATTTTCTTTTGTTTGTATTTTGTTTTCAAGGACTTTCCGAGGTCCCTTATGTTTTATGCCTTTGTTTCTCTTATGTTTTGCAGAAATATTTGAAATACATTCCTTTGCTGAAATCTTATCTTCATAAAAATTATTCATTCAACAAGTCGTTGTTTTGCGAGACAATTTTCGTTAATTCAAACCCCTGAAAATATTGACTACATGAGTCAGCCTGGTGTGTTGTGTAAGCTATTCCGTCCAAAGCAGCGACATATTTTCTCCATTTCTATATTTCTTTTTCTTCATTTTTCCTCTTCCAAACACCGTTAGGATCAACTTCTTATTTCATTGAAATCTAGTCATCCTCCGTGCGTAGGATTCAAAGAAGGAATCCCAAATGGATTGATGGTCTTGACTTCCAAAGACGCAAAGCTGTAGAAATTTATTTCAAATGAAAAAAAAATATTATATGTCCTACATGAAAGTACAAGATGTTAATATTAATAGTCTCGACTTTCAAGGACTCTTAAGCTGTAGAAATTAATTTAAAATGAAGGAAATGTAATTTCATAGATTACAGATGTCAATATCAGTGCATTCTGTGGCAGGATTTCCATTTAATCCTCTTACGTATGTCGTCCTGTATCCGATCATAGCCAGCTCTTTGTTCAGTACAGAATCTTAATGAATATGATATGTCTAATTTTAAGTATAATTAGAATGGCCTAATTCCATTCGGCATAGCCATTTGATATTCCTTATTTAAAGGAAGCCCTGCGTATTTGGATGTTAATTACTGATATTAAGGCATTGATAAATTTAAATCCAATGAACGCAAATGAAGACAATGTATTTTTGTTCAGAAATCAATGTTCAGATTTTGTGCTAAAATCTCGTGATGTTTAATTTTGAAGTCTGCTTTTCTATGGTTAAACTAAGACTAATTTTGAAAGTCGAGTCCCCTCCGCAAGGTTGTGCAGATTGATTAATTGTTGCTTAACGTCCAGTGGCAAATATTTCATGCTTCTTCGGGACGAGAACCAGTTCAAGTTATCAAACAATTCAAATAGAGGTGGGCCGGGGCACCAGTTTTGCCTGCCACTGTAAAAGGAGGATGGTTGGATAGGATCGGATAATTTAGCCTTCTGTAGCAGCATTAGCCTACGTTTTTCGAAAACTACAGAAGGGGTCTTTAGCGTGTAGGGAGTGTGGCATTCTCCAAACAAGTTACCGGCCACTATGGTACGCGGGCAGGCTTTCCGTGTTATGACCTGACAACCCTCCAACGAGAGATTCTCCCCTATGCGCCACCCGGGGACGCGCTAGGCAGCTTTGTGGGTTAACAACCTTTACCTTTTAGAATAATACTATTTAATAATTTATAATTATTGCATTTATAACATCGAAATAGTTATATTCTGAAGCTTAATATTTTACTGTCATTGTCTGAAAATTTAAAATGTGTTATAAATTTTTAAAATCTGGAAATTTAAATCTACAGTTTTATTACTGCAAAAAATACGACAAGATAAGGATGGAAAAATTAAAACTCACATTTTAATTACTCAATTGCAGAAACATAAGTCTTAGTAATCAGTTGGACAATAGTGTTTCTAACAGAAGATTCGCAAAAATGTCCGAAATTATAATTTGCATAAAGAAGAGGTATTTTTAGTTTCACTTTATTTGATTATAATCTTGGACTTTACGGCAAAGTTTTATTTTTCAAATGAACTGTTTTTTATGATTTTTTTAGGCTTTTCATGTCATTTTACTAAATTTGGAACCACAGCTTTTCATGCAATGTCACTTTTCATAACAGTTTGATAATTAACACATCACAGGATTTATGAGGGTTATTCAATGTTATATCTATGTTATAATAATAATTACTTGTGAAAAACTTAATTGTTAAACTGCATAGTTCACGAATAAAGGACATCTGTTACGTTGACCAAGCGAAAAGGAAATTGCGATTGTGCCAGATCGATGGCCAGTGTACCTGTACGTGCTGACGAGTTTTGTCTAAAAAACGGTGCTTGATTCCAAAAATATTGACCATTTTTTTAATTTCTGATTTTTCCAAAATAAGCAAAAAGCTATTTTAAAAACCAATGAAGAACAGGGAAATGCTTGACGAAATTCTTCTTTGTTAAAAAATATTTTAGATCGGAAAAGGTTAATTTGAAAGTCGCACTTTCGTTTCGCTTCTGAAATACAATGGCGTTGTTATACGTTATTATTTTATAACGATTTGCATCTTTCCAATTTTTGTTCGTAAACTTAATATTGGCGTTTTATTTTCTTTCTCAGGCAAAATGAAAGTACAAATACGCCAGTTTATAACAAACATTTGTTATTAATTAACTTCTTGATAATTAAGGTCTATTATACTCAAAACTACAAACCATTTTTTTTCAAGACAAATATTTTCTAGAATTACAAATTGTATAAGCCGTAGAAAATTACTAGGCAGAATCGGCAACGCATCACTGCATGTTTGCATTGACGCCCTAAGGCCAATGTCGATAAAAAATCCGCTTGATGTCAGAACAATATGAGCCTATAATACTTTGCGCGATACTGATACTTACTTAGACATATTTATTATAGAATTTCAAATGTTTTCAGAAACCAAAGATATTTTTAGGCGTTGTTTGTGTAATTCAGATCTCCTCTACACCGCGATCGGGTTATTTCCATTCATAGATTTGCTTCTGGCAGTATTAAGGGAATTCTCGAAATTTGCAATTTTTCTATGGATCGGAATTTGTTTCATAAAATATTTGTTTATTCCAATATTAAATTATCAGACATCATCTCGTACCTCAATAGAAATAAAATATCGTTCGGGGTTTTGTCAATATAATTCACAATTAATATATCAACAAAATATTTTCTAGCCTTGATTTTTATAGCATTTTCTCTTTATGCACTGGATTTTCTAGACTTTTTATCTAAAATCAATAATACTTTTTCGCGACTCATTCGGAAGTTCTCAGATAATGGTTTCCGAAACCATACAATGCAGGATTGTTTGATTTTCACACGAGATTTCTGCACGATTTGTTAAAATCAAATCTTCGTTTTATCAATATAACTTGTTTGTTTCATTATTTAATGATTTTTTAAGAAAAATAAGGCATTAATAAAATCAAATCAAATAATATACAATTTTCGAGATATTTATGAGATTATCAGATACTACAGTGACAAAATCAACGGTCATATTTTTTTTCACTTAAAAACTTATCAAATAAACAAGAAGAAAAGATGGGGAGGAACACAGAAGACGAATGTCAGAGAGACAGACAAGTCATAAATCACCAGACAAAACTTCCATTACCATGAATACTATATACATGCCATTTTGCATCTTTAGAGATCACTAACTGGTCCATAGATTTCTGAAGTTTTCTTGATGTATGCAAATTTTGTGTTTCTATCGTCGCCGAAGATATTCATCCCAGTAGCTAGTCCGGGTCCTTTAGGTCAAATGGTTATTTGGTACTGGCTACGTCATATTAAGACTTCAGAACAGACTTTTCATACAACTGACTTTTGTTACCTCAAACTCTATCCCATATCTCCAAATTCCTTAAATCGAAGTTGTTAGTCCCATGATTATATTTTGCACTGTTTTATATGTATTTTGTAGAAATTTCGGTCATCTTAAATTGTGTGTGACCCATGGACTTTTGGAAAGAGAGTAAAATTTACCATGTGTACATAAGGAACGTAAATTTTTAATGTTAATCTTCCTTCTTTAATTATCTTAAAAATAAACGTCTCTATCAATTTTGTTTTTTAAATGAAAGATTTAATTTACCATTTTCGGTAAATCAAAAATAGAGTAGACAACAGATATACATTATAGCTAAATATAGCATGCAGTTGTTATTGAGTGAGATGAACATTAAGCAAAACTTTATGCTTCAGTTAGAAGAGAAATGGCTATAGAAAAACATGAAGGGTCCCAATTATCTTTCTTAGGTCATATAAGGTAAATGTCATCATATATCTCGAATCACTTTATCATTAGTAGAAAAGTTCAGAGATTATGGCAGTGTGAAAATATACTAAGCCATAATAGTGAAAGTAGCATTAAAGGAAAGCTGGAAATATTTATTTTATAGAAAATAATGTAATGAGCAACTATGAAATGGGAATGTAGTAATAATACGACTTGTACATCTTTTCCTTCTCCAATTTTAGAGATATACACTTTAGAGATATTTTGTGAAAAAAAGTAAACGACCATGTCACCATATCCACAGTCATTAAACACTCTTTGTTTGCTCTTACTCCTAAATGCTGCGTGTTTGGGGAAGTAGAAGCAAATTCTAATCTCAAAATCTTTAGCTTGACCAGGTTGAGGATTGAATTCACGGGCTTCGAGACCACCGAGTAAATTTTAAAATTCACATCGGAATGCATTAGGACTTCACTGTATAAAAAGACCTAAAAGGAGTTCGTTATTACACCCATGATTAATCACATATAACTAATAATATTCCACCATCTTTGTAACTTGGTGAAGTGAATAAACGGATAGTATAATGCTTCTCATTTGAAATCTTGGCTTCATTATCAGAACGGTCATTAGCGATTTGCTCTGTCGACATCTATACTTGTCTCCGAGTGTTGACTTCTTTCAACGCCATAGTTAATGTAATTACTCATTAAACAGACTTAATCTTCTTTTCTTAATACTTCCTTTGTTGATGATACCATACTAATGACATATTCATTTTAACTATCAAGTGTCAACTGTGCCCAAGGAAACCATTAAAACGCGACTTGTTTTAGAGTATAATTTGTTATGATGAAGTTATAGGGACAAGAACAAGAACAAGAATTAATGAATGATGACTTGATCCAATGTTACCGCATTTCAATTTTTTATACCCACGCTCAAGGGAGAAGGGGGGGGGAGGGTGGTAAACTGTTTTGCCCTAGTGGTTCCGTTCGTCCGTCTGTCTGTAACAAAAAATTTTCGTCACACTTTTCTCTGCAACTACTCATCACAGTCGCTTGATATTTTGTCACAAGCCTTCTATAGGTACGCCATATTGTGGGATATGTTTTCGGACCAAGGCGACACCAACTTCTTATTTGACGACTATTTTTCAACCTTATCAAAAAGCGGGGGTATCAGCAGTGAACAATGATTCACAGTATATCTTGTTCTTATTTTTTATTTTCTGGCATAATTCTTAACTGGGTTTATCAGTACACACCCTGAAGTGTTGCATTCATATATAAAAGATGAATTCTTAGTATTCATCGAGTTGTTCGATTGCCGATAAATCCCTTTCATTATCAAGTTATTATCTTCGGTTTCAAGTCTTGCCAATGGGAAATTACTGCATTCAGTACAGAGAAGGTTTTTTCCTGTTAACTGCAGTTGTAAGAGTCAATTATATATCGATGGAACAAAATCTCTTTTTAAAGTTCTATTCTCAGCCGAACCATCATTAGGAAAGGTCGTCAACACGTGTTTTCCTTGTTAAAAGAAGATTATCGTATAAATATACGCTTGAGATGCAATTATTTCCAACTCTTTCAACCTTTATGTACTCATCTCAGCTGTCTGAGTTTTCAGTTGTCAATTTGAGGTCAATATATTATATGGGAAATGCGAATCTTTAAGTAAACAAAGTATTTTCGTGGAAAACTTTTTAGAAGAATTATCATACAAATATATATTTCTGTTTGTATTTTAATTAGTGGATGGATGGATGAATTATTGTTAAACGTCCAGTGGCAACCAGGTGCATATCACAACATGTTGATATGATAATGAATATGATCCGTACTTTGCACGAGACCGACACGATGAGCCGGATTTTTAACGTACTACCTCACGAGGTAACTGTCCACAGGAAGACATATTACCCCAATCGGACACATTATACCGACTCCGAGCACACCAGTCAATCTTTGCTCTTACTCCTAGATGCCGCGTGCTTGGTGGAGAAGCAGCAAATACCAATTTTTATGTCTTTGGTTTGACTCGGCCGGAGATCAAACCCAAGACCTTCCGCACTCGAGGTGAACACGCTGCTACGAGACCACCGAGATGGTTTGTATTTCAATCGAAATTTATCGTTACGTCACAATCTAAAAATTTGGACTGTAATTCACTGGAGAATTTTTATATTATATTATTTATTATATATTTACTAATATAATCATCTTCTCAGCAGTCATTTGTTCATGTTATAGGGTTTCAACTCTCTTAGACAAAGTTTCCTCCTGTGAATGTTTCTAACTTTAAAGGCTCTAGTGATTTGGTTAACATGTTTGACTTTACAAAATTTTGGTCACCTTATAAAGATTAATCATGAAAAAAACAAGAAAATATATTTTTTTTGGTGACCGCCTCGGTGGCTTCCCTCGAGGTCGGAAGGTCGCAGGTTCGATCTTCGGCCGGATCGAACCAAAGTCATGTAAATTGGTATTTGCTACGTCTCTGCCAAGCATGCGGAATCTAGGAGTAAGAGCAAAGGAGTGGTCGGCTCGGGAGTCAGTATAATGTGTACGGGTTGGGTGATACGTCGTCCTGTGAACTGTTACCTCGTGAGCTAGCACGTTAAAAATCGGGCTTAGCGTGTCAGTCTGGTACAAAGCAGATTTCGTATTCATATCATATCAACGTGTTCTCGTCCTGATATGTACTTAATGGTTGCCACTGGACGTTAAACGATAATTCATCCATCCATCATCTTACAAATACTACTTGTATTCATAATTCACTAATGTTTAGTACTAATATAAACGTATAAAAGGGGAAAGAACTGGAAAGAACTTCTAGTTTTAATATTCGCCAATAGGGGCGTGTTCCTTACACCTCTAATATTGGACCCTTTTGCTTTTACGCTTTAGTGATAGTATTTTTCAGCGACATCAGGGCGTACATTTTTAGGAGAATCTAGTAAAGAATGTTTACTTGCTGTGATGCCTGTAATGGATAGACTTATTCGATCTGTTTATGATAAAGTTTATTGCATAATTATTAGTATTCTTAATTTATGGAATTTAATTTCGATAAAATGAGAACTTTCTTATTCAAAAGGAGGTGACTTCTACAAAATTTAGTGGTGGCTTTCCAAAGTACTTTTATATAGAATTATCGAGAATTCCGATCTTTCTGTATTTGATAGCAGCTTTAATCCGCATTAACACTCGTATGGATATAGCATGCATAGGTTTATTGGTTGTTAACCAAGTATCATTTTTTGATGTCTAGTCTACTAATGCTGAAATATTAACGTCTATTTACCGCCGTTATTGAGTTAATTAGATACGGCAAACATAATCTTCTTTTCTCCAAGCATCTCTTGTCAACCGCAAGAGTTTAATGAGTTGCCTTGAAATACCAATATTAATACTTTTCGTCTTAGTTATATAAACAAATTTGTGCAATCTTTCATACAACCTGTTGCTATATAAGGTTCGTGTATAAAATTGTTCGAAGGCGATGTCTTTTTACAGTATTTAATTGGCTTTTTTTTCAAGTGTTTATTAACCCACAAAATTAATTTGTTTGTTGCCAATATTTATGCGAAAATCGTATTCGTCCTTGGCATGGGTTGCTTTAAATGAGAAAGTATTTTAAACTTTCTGACATGTAATTGAATTTTGGCTAAAGTTATACTTATTGTGAACTGAGAGGATTGTCGGCTTCTATAGACCAAGTTAATTAAGTAGATTGGATCTAATCACCTTTTCTTGCAACGTCTCGTGTCAGCAGAAATGATGTATTCATGTCACAAGATTATGAAAACGTTTTTGCGACTTAAATTACTTATTTTCTAGAAAAAAGCCGCTTAGATGACTTAATCAAGCAACAAGTAGCAATGTTTCCTTGCATTTATTTTATTTTATTTTTTTACTTTTTGCTCCTAGCATATTCTATTTATTAAGATAGTTTAGATTTTTTACATTTGGAATAGGTATAAAACTAATGAAAAATATTACTAGATATCGTCTAGAAGATTTCCATTTTTTTTTATCGGTTGACGCCGTAAACAGAGAGGAACATGATATGTAAATACCTTTCTGGACAAACTGACGCATCACTATCTTGTTTTGGGAGTTAAAATTGCAAGTGTTTGGGTTTTGTGCTGTCTTTTGTTTTGTTATCTTCTCTTTTTTCTTGTCTACTTTGCATGCTTTTATATTTATTCTTTTATATTTTTGGAGGAACTGGCATTGCTCAATTCGTGCCCTTTTCCTGTCAAATACATGTATATATATATCGATATATAAGTCTTTTAAGATTATTAAAACATCTTTCCTTAGATGGTTTTGGCATAACTTCTTTTGATCATTTTGGCATTTTTCAGATTTGCTCTTTAGCCTTGAGCACAAACTGATGAGTCGTTAGTCATGTTAGTCGACGAAATGTGCACAACTTGTGCATCAAAATTTGTATCAAAAATTTATTTTTTTTAGACCTTGGGCACAACTGATGAGTCGTTAATCGACAAAATGTGCACATCTTGTGCATCAAAATTTGTATCAAAAATTTATTTTTAGGCCTGGAGCACCACTGATGAGTCGTAAATCGACGAAATGTGGTATCAATGAATTAAATTTTTGCATACATGTACATAATTTCATATCCTGAAACTGCCACTACAATCCCATTTTAAATGATTCGTAAACATTACTGCATTAAATATAATTGTACATGACAACAATTCTCCAAAGACAATTTTATCATTCCAAATGTTCACAAAAAATGTATATAATTGCAGGAGAATCAGTAAATTGCATTTTGATGACAGTAGGAACAAATCGTGAAATATTAATCAATATTTCACTTTTCCCGATAGATATTATCTGCATTTTATAATCGAGAAACACGATAATAATTGTCTCATCTTTGTCATTGTCGTCTGGTTCTCGACTAAAACAACCAGTAATTAAAGTTCTTGGTTTCGTGTGACTAAAACAATCAGTAATTAAAGTTCTTGGTTTCGTGCGACTAGCAAGTTTTCCGGGCTTCAGCGATGCGTGCAAGGGGTCAAAGAGAGAGAGAGAGAGAGGAAATCAAAACACTTATTCAAGATGACTTAAAGTCATAAAAAGTGGTCAAATGTATAATCAAGCTATCCAAGGAATGTGCACGCCTTCACACAAACATGAATGTTAATTTGTAGTTCTTATTTTTTTTTTAAATAAGGTTTTATCTCCTCTAAACAAAGTTGACCTCAACTTGATTTTGCTTATTCTACTAAGATCTAGTAGCTCATGGATATTGTTAGATGATTTATTTTTTAACTTTTGGTGATGAACTTACATCGTTAAACCAGACAAAGACGAAACGTATGTGGTTTGCCATCCATTTCAACATGATTTTTCATTTGATAAATTATAGAGTGTCCTTAACGTTAATTTCCCTTACCTGTACATGTATTCAGGCTTCCCTGTTTTTATTTGTTGTGTACATACGTGGTAGTTATATTTTATGTGCTTTCCATAGTTGTGCTGATGAGTATACTTCGAATGATGGTCAATTGAAAAAGTTCTAAAAAGAAAATTTGGTTATTTATTTACTAATTAATGTTTCATTAGTGATATACATTGTACCACCATAGTGGTTTTTTTTGTGGGTCAAAGCAAACCAAGAATTTAAATGTTCAACGTAAAAGGGTATCTTACCAAGATTTTCAATTTAGCAAGTTGACAGACGTCGGGACGCACTACTTCTGTCCAAGGTAGGTTCAAAAGGATGGGTTGATCTGGTTTTTGGATATACTGATTCAGAGGAATTTCCTGCTTCTCCATCTGGTAGTTGTGCATTTGATAAATACAGTATCAAACAACGGATAAATGATATGCTAGTGTTGATCTGTTTGAAGAACTTTAAATCAATAATTCACCCTGCAATTACGAGTTTTCGATTTCTGATTTTAACAATCCATCAAAAAAAACAAAAAAAAAAATTCAAAAGACAATCCACGAATTTATATATCCCACGAAATGCCTTTTTCTATCTATTCACGAAAATGAATGCCTACGAAAGTAAATGAATCCACTGCAATAATGACTAATTCGATCCTATAGTGAGATTTGGTGTACATATTATAAACCTGCTAAAATTTTCATCAAGATTTAGACGTAACATCTGGAGGCATAGATCTACCCTTTGATGGTTTTGGCATTACACTAATGGTCCTTTAGGATCCATTTCTGCTCTTTTAGGGTTATTTTTCGGCTTTGAACTTTTTTGCCATAATCACGATAAGTTGTAGTTTGACGAAATATGCGTATCTTGAGCCGTTAATTCGGTATCAAAAATGTTTCCAATAAACATTAAGATTCATACATTATATAGTAATGCCAAGCAGTGGAACATGAAAGAAGAAATATGGTGGATAATTTCTTGACACCAAATCTGTACATCTGACAAAACTTGCTTAAATGTTTTTCATCTTAAGTCACAGTTGAACTTTCCACATGGAGAAAATCACACAACTCACGGCGTATTCAAGAAGGTAGCCACCACTGGTTTGAGTAGCGGGAAATATATACTGAAAAATGGTGAGCTACTGAATACCGTCCCCCAGCAGTAGCATTCCTCCAATGATACTACTAGTATATATTAGCGATACAAAATATTACGAAATACACAAGATTTGCAATATATAGCTTTTCAAAATAAAAAAAAAAACATCTGATTTCTAAAGTAACTTTTCTTTCCTTTATTGTTTCAGGTTCTATGGGAGTTTTATCCAACTGTTTCATACTAAATATCTTTATTCGTGAAAATGTTGTTTCTCCACCAAAGAAAATTCTACATATTAACCTTTGTGTAAGCAATGCGCTCGTGTGTCTAGGATTTCCATTTGCAGGACTATCGTCATTTAAAGGAAAGTGAGTATACCGATATTCAAAATAATTTGGAACTACTTTTTCAATTTGCATCCGTTTTCATCTTGGTATTTACAATTTAACTCATTAAAACTTGTAAACCAGTCGGAATTAGATATTCGTTGATACATGTACCAATTTTGATTCAATGTACAAATATATTTAATGATTTAATGCTCATCAGCAATGTTCAAGGTCAAACATGAGGAAATCTAAAAATAAAAAAAAATAAAAAATAAAAAAAACTTAATAAAGCAAATTCAAAATTACCTATAAGGGTAGAGCAAAAAATATCTAAGGACAGAGCTGTTAGTGATGGAGACACTCCTTAGTTTAAAAATATAGCAGCTGGTAAATAAAATCATAACACTTCAAATGTTCTGGCAAGTGCCTACAAAAGATAGAGATCTTGGTTTGTTCGGCCTTCATTTACTTTTCAGGGCTATAAACCTGAACTATGTAAATCTATTTGCTTCAGCATTCTCGTATCATGTTAAATGGAAATATTTTTGTTTGTTACATTATTCAAAAAGATAACTTCCTTCAAATTTTGCATGATCAAATAGAACATTTGATATTGTTACATCAATACAATAGTTTGATTGTTGTTTTTTTTACGATTTTATATTTGGTCTTGTTCGACTTGTGTATTTTATACATTTAAGTCGTTTTATGCCCCTTTTGACAGCTCACTATTTCCATTCATTTTCCTTGTTATCTATTGTCGTATGAACTGTTTCGCAACATACTTAGTTTTTTGTTCATTTCATATAATAAAATAGTAACACCCCATCTCCTAGGAGGTTTTCATATATGTTTAACTAGTTTAACACCAGCATCGTTATGTGTCTGTGCCAAGTTAGACTATCCTGGCTCTTTGTTGTATTAACGTCTGTGCTTTGTCTCTCTTTTTGTATTATATACCGAATCAATAGTTCTCTTGCTGGTGTTCCATAGATGATCTTCACTTTATTATTTGTTTATTATAACCTTTTGATAGTATGAAAATAAGAAAACTAATGCAAACAAAAAAGAACATCGACAATATCAACAAGATAAAAATAATGCAAACAGAAAAGAACATCGACAATGTCAACAAGATAAAAAAATATATATATATAGTTATAACACCCCTAAATTGATCTAATTCTATGTTTCCACATCTATAGATTGATTTAATTGCAGGTGGCTGTTTGAATCATTGGGTTGTCAAGCTTATGGTGTGGAATCATACACTGCTGGCTATGCAGCATTAGGATTTGTCATAGCCCTGTGTATAGAGCGTTATCTGGCTGTACGCCACTCAGAATACTGTAAGTGTCGAATTATCCATGTAATTTATATCTGGGAATACTTTTACAAAGTGCTTTTTTTTTTTAAATAAACGTAATATTTATACATTTTCATCAGGTAGAAATAAAACTTACTGCTTGATTGAACTTATATTTATATTTACTTGTCAGAGGAGTAAACAATAATATGATTTTAGATGATTCTACATCTGCAATGACATGGTGGCTGATGGCATTCTCAGTATGGATGATAGCATTGTTGTGGGCACTTTTCCCATTATTTGGTTGGAGCTCGTAAGTAAACGTTTTTTCATTCTATTTTTTCTAGCTGATACGACCAACAATAGCCTCCAATACTTGAGAAATAATTCGTCATGTTCTATGCTTATTTCAACACGCATAGGCTTTATATTTGTTTATATTTTGAAATATTAACAAATACAATACCTACCCATCTTGAAATTAGCATAGTGCATAAATGAATTATTTCGATGCTAATAAGACAATATGTATCATTTCTGTATTCCAAGCGAAACCTATGAGGCTTCATCTACGGGCAGTCATTTTGAATTAAAAAAGGCCAGAACAGAAAAAATAGTAAATTCTTTTTAAAACATACAAAATAAAATCAGACTTATTTTTTTTTGAGTTTTCAAAGCAAATCCCGGCGTTCCAGATCCTGTAGAACGTATGATTTTCCGTTTTTAACTGTCGATGTGAATGTATGAAGTTATTAGCGTCGCAATTTTGACTATGACGCCATTTTGCGCGAAGGTTATAGTTATTGTATTTCGAGCTTGGCTTTGTTCGCAAACCGAAGAATGTAAGATAGATTCAGTGAAATTAAAAAATGTCTTTTGAAACTTTATTTTATTAACAAAATACCACAAATTGATACCTTATAGTGATTTCATATGTGATACATGCTTCACGTCAAAAACGCATTGTGCGCATGTGTCAATAATGATTGTTCTATTAGAATTGTGGTCAACTGACTGCGTATGAGAAAGGTAAGTTCATGAAAACTATGTGCAGAGATGGCATAAACTGTAGTATGTAATTGTTAGGGTTCGTATTGATAAAGAGGACAAATATACCTAAGGAGCAATCCAAAAAACGTAATCCATTAGACAGACAAAACCCGGGAAGACAAATGAACACTGAAAACTAAAAAAACAATGAACAACACGAACTAATATAAAAACCAGGAGTGAACTCAAATGCTCCGTATACGGCACCCGTCGTGAAGTTCAACAAAGTCATTCCGGTGGTAGTCACAAATAGGTGGAGGTACATGAAATGTTTCGACAGTGGGAACAGGTCGAACATCATCTTAGATATTGGAGCACTGTAACGATCAATCGATTCGTGATGACGACCAGGATATCCTTTTTGTTCCAGGGTTTGCTTATGATAAATAGGTACTTAACGTTCACTTGAACGAAGATAAATAAATAAAAAGCATACATACTTGTAAACATTACTGGAATCGGAAAATAACATTACTAGTAAACCATTTCCCATTGTATTTCTATAGGTATGCCCCCGAAGCTTCTGGTGTAGCATGTGGATTAAACTGGTTACAAAAAGACTACAGTCATCTTACCTACGGTATTGCAATCATGGTTGGAACTTTGTTTTGGTATGTGCTGGCATGTGCTTGTGTGTCAGGTGCAAAGGAGCTAAAACCGGTCGTTGTCACCCGTGGTCAGGAATATGAATGGCTGAATGACCGTCAGTTGCGATGGGTGAGTACAATTATATACAAATGATATATCAATGTTTTTTTAAACAAACTTTCTCGAATGTGTTTCTTTTATGTTAATTTTTGTCCGGGTTCTGTCTGTTGGGTAGCATTGATTGGTTTGGATGTCATTGTTGACCTTTCCTGTTATCTTTGTCTGTTTAAAATGTTTTTCTTTATATACTTGATAAGTAGTTAATGCAATTAAGCCATGTCTTTAATGCGTATTGCTTGTTTTAAAGATACGTGAAAATGTATTTGCCATTAAAAATTGTGAACAGTTTTGGTACACTGAATATGCACATTTCATTAAATCCTGTGTCATTAGTAGGCAAAAACGCGAAAGCAAAAATGATAACTTAAAGTCTGCAGATGAGATTCAAATCACATAACCTACAACATTAAAATTAAAAGTCGTCGACGAACTATCCCCTAATCCTAGAAACATTGAAACATGAAAACTATAGAAACACGAGAAAGTATCTTTAATTGAAATGCTTCAAGCTCATCAAACGCAAATTGAAATTCTGAAGGAAAATAAAAATATATGAATAGGCAGCTGTCAAAACTAGACTAAATCGACATTAAACTTCCAGATGAACCTCTTTCCTCTTTCATCTACTATATCCGTCCTCATAACTCTTTAATAAAAATGCGACTTCCAGCATGATTTGTAGATAAATAAGATAAACATATCGATTTGCTAGCTCGTAATTTGTGTTTTTGTTGCTAGATTTTCCTCCTGTTTCCTTTATGTGGTATCTAAGAAAAGAAATTAAATCTGGTATTAATCATACTTTCGGACATTAATTTGAAATAGATCATCCAATACCTTTATCAAAAAGGATACGAAATTTTCATAAAACAAGATATACAATCATCTACCTTTAATCAGAAACGTTTGTACAGAAAAATGACAAACAAAACAAAAATTTAGTAGATTATTAAAGCCGTCTTTTCTTGTACCATTTTACATGTGATTGATACTAAGAAGTTCACAGTTGTTCAAATATGGCGAATATAGATTGAAATCACAAAATCAACTATAAACCTGATAACTGATTTTTTTAAAATTATATTTATAATCTTTCGGACATTCAAGATATACCAACTTACCCATTCAAATGAAAAGGTTATTTGACTTATTAATATTGTATAATTCAGATAAGAGTTCAAAATGCGTAAGCAGCAAAGATCTAGATGGTCAGTCGATCACTAGGCTTTCACCACAGAAGTTGGGAGTTCGGGTCCTTCTTGATGAGCATGAGGTTCCGATGTAAATCAAAAAGAATTGTTGGTTTAATTGTCTTGGGTCGGCTGGTCTATGCAGCTTCTCCTCATTTTCATCTAAAACCTGGGTGCCTTCTTCTTATTCTTGTCTGTATCTTCCTCCTTTCATCTAGGAGCACATCACTTGAGTGATTTTTATTATGGCTTATTTACAAGGGATAAATACAACTACGCTCAAAATGGCGTACAACTCTGGCAATCAAAATAATTCAAACCAAACCAAAATGCATATTTTTAAAATGAAAATAATTACAGACTTCATGTTTTTTTTCAGATTTGCATTGGATTTCTTTTCTTCGTCATCATTGGTTGGGGACCGTATGCTATATTCATGTTTTGGTCCATGATCACCGACGCAAGTCAGGTTTCCATGTTGGCTGCATCGCTACCGCCATTGTTTGCCAAGGGCTCTACAGCACTGTATCCGATTGGTTATCTTCTGGCCAGTGAAAAGATAAGGGATAGTCTGCTAGGTGGCGTCCTTGAGGAGGAAAGGAAAGCAAAATAATTATGTAATTACATTTGCTTTGGATTGTTTCAAAGTTGTTGTTTTGTGCGTAATCAACGAAACGTTACATGGTGGCTTAACTGACATTTAATTTGCTTTCTAATTAATTTTGTTATTAATATTCGGTAGACTGAAAATAATTAGGTGTGTGACGTATAAATGATACCTGTTGTTAAGTTTGTCATTGTGGAATAAATTGCATCGATTAAAGAAATTGGTCATGCAGTAATAAATGTATTTTTGCAGGTTGGTTAAGGAAAATGACAATCATAACTTTCAGAATAGTTCACGTGTTCTTTCTTGTTTAATATACAAAGCATTCAATGCAGTTAAATTACGTTTTCACCAAGATGGATAATTCCTTATAATGGTCTTAAAATCTCTATGATACTTGTCAGAAAAAAATCAAATAAAAAGTATCCAGTACAGTAAGATTTGCTTTATTAGCAACAACTGCACTAATAAAAATTCGATTTAATATGTAATTCTATTGTACATATTGCACAAAAAATGTGCTATCAACCAGACTCCCTAGGCGTTATATCATAGACTTAAATATGTTAAAAGGCCAACGAAATCCTTTCGTTTTCCAGCATTTATACAAAATATTATGTACAGAAAAGTTGTGTTAGCCAACTTATAATGTATCTGAAACCATGAAAAAAGAAAGTTTTAAAACGATTGCTTCTCTTACGTATACAAAATATCAGTGACAATACGATACCAAGTAACATACTGAAGAAAGAGAAGAAAAAAACTGAAAATAACCCACGACACATACAAAACCTCATTGGTCGAAACAAATGACACAGAACATAATAACAAAAGCACCAGGCAATCGGGTTCCAATTAAAATGGACATAACCGTTGTGGTTATTTCTCGTGGGGATGACTGAACTTTGTGGTCAAATAACTCAAATATAATTTTTAACCCAGTAAGAAAGTTAACGCTTTTTGAATAAAACTTTTAAAAGTAAACAAATGATGACGACACTGTAACCACAAAATTCCAAATGAGTTAATATATTTAAGCTACCTGACTAATTAATGGCAAAAGATATTGGTTAAAATTATCCGATCAGCACCAGTACTTCATACAAAAACAGACAGTGGACAAGAAAATATGAAGTTTCGTTTTCTTCTAAGGTAATTTGTAATAGGTTTGATATCAACAAGCTTTTAGATGCTAACAGGTATAGTTATAACCAAAACACCGACTTTGTATGGAAAAGAAGAGAGCAATTTTAAATGATTATTTTTTAAATCCAATCACGACGACTGTCGGTAAACGGCACTTCTGGTCTTCAGGTATACTAGTATTCAAAATAGACATCTTATACTTGTATAAGTATACAATTTTGAAACCAAATCTTGATCAAAGTAGAGTCAATGAAAAAATAGAAATTTCTGAATGAGTACCCACCAATCAAATGATAAAAGAATTCCAAATTAGAATGAATCAAACAATGCGGTCTGGACGATGTATAATCGATAATCGGCGAAAATTGGCCTTGCTGTTTGTTTGGATCCCGTATATTCACTTTTTGCTTACACTATTTTCTGGGTGGTACGGATATCAATTATAATTGTAATTAAGTAATGTACGTAGTAAGAGCTGAGGGTAATAGCATCAAGTTTATGGTACGACAATAATTAGGGTTGATTATGACTGTGTTTGTATCATCACTCCAGGAACAGTACAGTCGTCGTCATGATTTGATTGACCGACATGAAGTTTCTATCTCACAAACTACAATAGTCATCGGCGCCACATTGATGACTAATAATGATACCATACTGAAGTTGTGAGTTCGAATCTCACCTGTGGCGGGGTGTGTTCGACTCCGATCTTAATTGACAAGGATTGCAAATTTTCCTACCGAAGGTCGGTGGTTCTCTCCGGGTACTCCGGCTTCCTCCACCAATAGAAACTGGCCGCCGCGAAATAGCCAAAATGTGCTGGAAACGGCGTAAAACCCCAACTAAACAAACAAACAAACAAACAAACAATAGTTATCTTTGGTTAGATTTCCTGTCCTGCTGAATTGACTCTTCAACGGACATGACATTGGCCGAATTTTCCGCACTTACATTGTAACGGGTAACGTTAACATAGCAAGAATAGCTTACCTTTCCGGGGAACCTGATATAACTCTTGATTTTGTGGGGAGTTACCACTGTAAGTGTTTTAGTTTTTGTGTTCGTTGTCTTGTTCTGATTCTCTTTGGTTTTATGTTTATTTAACTCCTTCTGTTGTTTTTTGTAATATTAGTTTGCTTTGTTAGTGTTCTCACGATTTTTTATTCAGGTTTTTTTTCTAGTGAAGATTGCTCCTGTTTTATTACCTCGGTATTGTTTTTCCGATATTTAATAAAAACAAGGGGGAAACACTCATCTTTTGTCCGAGACTTTGCTTATGTTTCGGTTTTAATGCTTCTGATGAGATGTAACTCCTTGAAATGGGTCGTATACAACATAGTATAAATTTACTATATCTAATACTAGTATTAGTATCTTTGGATTGTTATTTTGAAACTACTGGGACGATGCCTCTGCATGATGGATCCTAGGTCACCGAGGGACTTGTCTGACATGAGTATTCATTGATTTGTTACAGAAATTACCAGTATTTAGCAAAATTCAAAAACAATAGAAATACTAAGGGTTTATTCCTTGTATTGCACATGGTAGATCTCCTTAGCTGAAATTTGGCTTCCTATTTTTGGTTATGAGTACTTCTTGTTTGAAATAAGTTTGGTTTTTGGTCTTCCAAATGTTTCAGTTTTAATGCTGCTAATGAGAGGTAACTCCTTGAAACGCGCATACAGCATAGTATAAATTTACTGTATCTAATATTAGTATCTTTGGATTGTTATTTTAAAACAAAATTGATGATTATTTTGGTTAATGGTTAATGGATACACAGTATGAATCAATATTGGTAGAATAAACAATATAATGTTTATTTCCATTGCATATATTCTTCAAAGGCTTCTTTCGCCGTGATATTGGCTGCAATATCGCTAACTCGGCGTTAAACAATACACAATCAATCAAAGGCTTCTTTATGACCATCCTGTTATTTTACCTAAGATAAACTGTTATGGCGAAAGTCTGGTGGAAAGCAGATGAAACCAAACGTCGAGGTCAGGACTACTAATGGCAATCGAAGGACCGACTCCTCCTTCTGGATCACGAATAAGGCTTAAGGGCCCAGTTGTTTATAAGTTAACTACAAATTTCAGTTTCAAATTTTCGCTTCTTTGATTATACCCGAGGACTGAAAATTTTCTGATGGGTTAATCGTATGACTTTGTGTGTACATTCAAAACTTCTGTCCAGAAATCCAAATAATTGAAAATGAAAAAAAGTGATTAACTTTTGAAAAACTGTTCCCAGGGAGATAAAAAATGCAAATAAAATCCAGTTGCTAACAACTTTGCTCAAGAATCGCCATTCCTCTATATAAACTCATACAAATTTATAAGTAAAAATCAGTAAATTGAAAATGATCATATAAATTTATTCGGAAAATGTTAAATCCTTTTTTTACATAAGCTTCTTTGATGAATAACCATTTTATTGAAATTTTAAACAGATGACAGAACAAAATAGTTTGATCAAGAACCAAGTTGATCTAGAGGTACAGCGTAGAAAAAAAAATATTAACGTGCAAAGAAGTTATAACTAAGCTGACAAATTTTATTAATTTTTCGGAAATGTCGTCTGCTACACAGGAAATAAAATCCGGTTCCATTTGTAGAATTAATTAAAACTTTGGAAGTAAACTGATCATCCAATCGTTATTACTAAAAGAAATCTAAAAAGTAACAAAGTACTAGATACACAAGATTAACCATCATTTTCTGTGAAAGAAGAGTGGTTATCATATTTTCCAGAAAGATCTAATTAAATCTTTTTAAAAATAAATGTACAATATGTATATGTCCAAGATCTGTTCTAAATTAAAAGTAATTTGTTTGAGTTGATCAATGTTTTTTTATTGTTCGTAAAAATAAAGGGCATCAGGGAAGATTGGTTTTATAACCAAATGACGTGTATATTGTTTTTATTTTTGATTTTTTTTTAAAGCTAACAAATTATTAATTTTATTATTAAATTTTTAAAATTATCTTACATATTCTAGATTTCTGAGTTTTGCTATATAATATCACGGTTTAGTTGAAATAATAAACTGGATAGAAAACCAAATGTAAAATTACTGTAATTAATACTGAAGCGAATTATACTAAAATAACTGTAAATTTAACTAAAAATCTAGAATTAAATACAGATCAAGTATAATATACGTAACTGTAGTTCCATCGGATTTAGGTGACAAGGAATATAAGTAAATCGGTATAAAATTAATAATTTCCCTTGGCACCATCATATGGTGTTTATATATCTCAACTTGTTCGATTCGCTCGTGTATGTAACAACGTATTTGATTTTAACGAAAGGAATATCTGTATTACTGAAAAATTATTACGCTAGGGATTACGATATCACAAACTTGTCAAAACTTTTACTAAATGTTATCATCGGTACAAGGATATTCGTAAATATAAATCAACGTGCAAACTTCTTATATGTTCAAGTATTTCACATCCCATCTTTTATGGTAATATTCTATACAAAGCACAAAAATCTCGGCATTTACCTGAAAGGCTAATCAACCTTTAAACAGACTTACATGTATCAATAAGGGATATAGTTACGATACTATTCTCAAGTCATTAAAGATGGCATTTTTTCGAATTAATATTGATTCACTCATAGGGTCTTTGCATCGGAAATAAAAAACATTTATTCTAAAACCAGTTGTTGGCATGATACCGGTTATGTTCTCCTATAATTTATGATGTCATGATACTAAACCCCTAACGGGAGGGATTTGGCCGATTCTCTATATGATATAGACATAATCTTTCCATTAGTATAATTGAGGTCTGGAGCTGGAGTGTCAGTAACTGATAGTAGTCCTTTGTTAATATATACTTATCATTGTCATTTTGCTTAGTTTCTTCTGTTACCTTTTTTAACATCGAACTCGGACATCTTTTGGACTGAGTTTAACTGTGTGTGTCGCTGTGTGTTTGTTTATTCCAGATTGGCTAGAGGTATGGGGGAGGGTTGAGATCTCACAAAACATATTTATCCCCACCGCATTTCTGCGCCTGTTCCAAGTCGAGAACCTTTAGCCTTTGTTAGTCTTGTGTGTTTTTTTAATTTTGGTTCATTTTTATGTTTAGGAGTTTAGTGTGCCGTCCATTTTGCTGAACTAGTATACTTTATTGTTTGGGGGCCAGCTGAAGGCCGTCTCCGGGTGCGGGATTTTCTCGCTGCGTTGAAGACTCATTGGTAGCCTTGAGCTGTTTTCTGCTCTTTGGTCGGGTTGTAGTCTCTTTGACACATTCCCCGTTTCCATTCTCTATTCTAAATCTGTATAAAATTAATGTATGCCTTAAAAAATATAAAATGTTTTAATAATAAAAGATTAATAGCCCCAAAAAATCATAAGTCTGCTGGCCGACAGGTCAGCAGTTCAGCAAGGTTACCCATCGACAGGTCAGCAGATAGGTCAACTCAACTAAGCTTGTTTGTAAAGGGCGCTGTGGTGTAGTGGTAAGCGCATCGGACTACGAAGCCAAAGGTCCCTGGTTCGAGTCCCGGTCGGTATGAAAATTTCAGGGATCAAATTTGCGACGCCCTATCGACACCATTTGCGAGGATGGTCTCGATAAACGATGCTAGTCCGTCGGATGGGAGGAAAAATGGTTGTCCCGTGTTAAGGGAGATCAACACCCTTAGGACGTTAAAAACTGTAGATTTCGAAAAAGAGTAGGCTAAAACCGCCAAGTGGAGAGGGATTGGTATAAGTTGGTATAGCTTATTTCCCAATCCACTATATATAAATAAGTTTAAACTAACTAACTACGCTTGTTGACGGTCGACAGGTGTCAAAAGGCCGACTGGACAACGACTTGACGGGTCAGTATGTCGACTAGATAACAAATCAGCCGGTGAAATATAAATAGAATTAAATTACGAATTAGATAGAAAGTGTCGATGAGCAAATTAATAAACGGAATTCGAAAAATATCAAATCAGGTCGTCATACTGCCGGAAACACAAAACTGGTGTGCCTACGCTGCATAACAAGATCTAAGTGGCCAATGATAAAACGTTGTGAAGAAAATCAACTAAAATTCATTCAAAACTATTGTGAGTGTAAAGTCTGTAAATATAATGGACACTCATTTTTGAGGCGAACAATTCATGCCTCTTGCTTTATTTACAATCCACATAAATTTTTCATAGAAGACCGAAATTTGACAATTGAACATAGAATGCTAGGAGAAAATCTAATATTAGATTCCTCTTTATGGGGAAATTTCTGCTTTTCTGAAATCTCAGTAAATTGATACATATTCGGCAGAATTAATTTATTTTGGAACAAAACAAAGTTAATTACAGAAACATTTTGCTAATAATTTTGGTTTTGGCTTTCTGGGGTGGCAAATCTTCCGACAGTGGTTGATTAATTCTGGACACAGTTTTCTTAATACGGACACTATTTAGTCGATACTAGTAATATAAAATGGTTAGAGGTAATATTTTACAGCGTTTGAATTTTTAAAAATGATATGAATTGCATAAAATCAAATATCCAAAACGTTAAATGTAACACATCCTCAAACAAAAATCACGACAAAAAATGAGTTGATAATATAATATTTAAACTTAAGTTAGTTGTTAATATAAAAAGGTCTACAGTTAATTTTTGTATTTTCTTTTACGTTTAAATGCTATATTGTCGATTCGTTTTTTGTTGTTGTGACTTTTTGGCGTATATGATTTTATACAATTCCTATCATTTTTAAACTTTTGTGTTCACGCGAGAAATAAAAATGACGAAAGGTCAAGATTTTTCATCACTGTAAGATAGGTCGGGGATGAACGTAAACAGAAAATCCAAGGCTAAATCAGGGAAACGAAGGAAAACACTACATTTAACACCCAATAACTAAAATATAAATCTAAACAGCCCTTAAATGTACATGGACTACTCGGACTCCAAAAAAAAAAAAAAAAAAAAAAAAATGAAAACGAAAGAAAGAGAGAAAGAATAACAAAAAGTTGCCCATGTGTCATGTCCGGTAGGTCACGCCAGGATATGAAAACAGAAACCAATGATGGAGAGAACAAATCCGTTTTCTGATTGGACACAAAATAACGATCTACAAGTTCATGATTACGGTCGAAGAATCAAACAATATGAAGGGGTGTCAGGACAGATTTGCCCTTCCAGAGCTGAGCTGATGCAAGTGCCTGTTTTGAATAAAATGTTATTTGGCTTTTATGTTGTTTTGTGTATTTCGCTACGTTTTTGTGAGCTCGTATGTCCATTTTTATTTGATTATCATTATTTCTCGTAAATACTTTCATATTAATAAAATAAAAACATGCCGGGAATCAGACGGGCATGACAATATTTTAATAAATAAAAGAATACTTTATTTTTATCTCGAACTTTTTCTGTCCATTTTATGACCCTTAAGTATATATGTAACTGAATACAAGAAAAAACAGGAACTTGTCCACTTTGAAGCGCTCTAACTACGTAATATAGGGCTCTATAGTCCGCCTGCAGAGGCATCGACTTAGTGCTTATAATAAACTATTCTGTAATGCCAATTTTAAGCCACGAGATATACATATTCTTTGAATTACGACTCATCAATTGTGCTCAAGGCCAAACAATTCTGAATGCAATCCAAAACAATCTTGAAAATGATCACGTCAAAGCTGAGCTCGGGAGGGAAATTTATCAGCAACCACAAAATATCTCTTCAATAAACAAACATTTTAAAGTACAAAAAAAATGCTTTCCCAATTTGTACAATAAAAATATATAACACTGAAAAAAAAGATGTTTAACATTATTTATTTTGCTTTTCTTTTCATTTTGTATTCTCTTTGTGTCAAGGACATCAAATTCTGAAACCACTGAAAGTTGACCACTTGTCTCCGTGCAAAAACTGACCACCTCCACTCTGAATCTTAATGGCAACTTTATCACCCTTCTTTAAATGCACAACAACACTTTGAGATCCTCCGATATGTTGATTAAGTCCATGTGAGGACGCATAATTTCTGGCAATGATGTTACTATTAACATACAGCTGGGTGAAAAAATGCTTCCCGGCATGGGAAAGGGACGTCCAAGAGAAGTAATGAAGACCGGCTGAAGGTGCAGTGAATATTCCAGATGAGGGGTTGTATCCTCCACCTACATTTGTTGTCACAGAATCATACACCACTGTATTACCATTGCCGACGTTTTGTAGACTTCTGGTGTTCATAGCTAAAAATCCTACTCTGCTATGATCTACGAGAAAAAATAGAAAAAATAAGATGAGAGCAATGCTGCGTCCGTAAATGAACCAAATTTTCCGGAGAGTTCAAAACGCGACCATTGCATATATACAGTGTACATGTATTCGAAATATGGAACTCACCATGACTTTATAGTTATGCCATTAAGAAAACTAACCATAGTTAAACTAAATATAATTAGGAAATATCATTAACAGAGCAACCATTTCATTTTTATGGCGAGGGGTCAAGGACCTAATCCTATAATTTGTTAGCGGCATCCATAATCCTGCCCATTTTTTTTTTTAGTTCAAGCAAATAACTTTAAAAAAAAATTATATTCTACCGAAAGCAGTATTCAATCCTGCATTTTTTACTACGATTGACCTTCTTTTATTTTTAACCAAAATTTGGAGCCTACATTCTCCAAAAACCGTGAAAATCAAACTTTTGCTCATTAGATCGTGGAAATTCTTTACATCAAGATATAGGATTTCCAAACGAGACTTTCCGAGTTCTTTTTTAAATTTCTTTAAAGGAACATATATTCAAAATTATTTGGGGATGTTCGCTGTTTTTGTCAGATGTTCAGAATCATCTGGTTTTATCCATTTGAAAGCCAAAAATTATTTTCCCCACTAACACCCATTTTTTTCCATAAAACTTTTGCATGCAGAATAATAAGCCATTTGTAAAAATCTTATAAATCCTTGTTATTATTTTTTGAGAAATAAAACTTGTCAATGATAAAGCTATGTAAAATCAAGAGAGCATATTTTCCCGCCAAAATTTCAATGGCTTATATCTCGAAAACAAGCACACGGACCTGTATTTTTTTTCTCTCTCATTTAGTTCCTTTATTTATTAATCCACTATCAATATTTGCCATTGTTATGAAAAGCTTGTTATTTTGAAACTGAGCAGCGAATATCCTTAATGTTATTCGTATTTAAAATATTGTTTCGATACATGTACTAGTACTTGAAATTTAAATTGACATACAAGTACATCATATCATAAAAAAGGAATTAAGCATACTAACCGCTCCTTTGATGGTCACAATCATACCTCCCTTCATTGTCTTCCACTAGTTTTAGTTGGTACTGAATACTCTTCATAAGGTTAGCATTTCTGGAGCAGGATTTAAGTCCCGTTACAGAACCAATGACAGCTAAGATAACAACCAGCTCGATCTTTGTTAAACTTAAACAAGAATAAAACAATCAATTTTTTTATGAAAAACTAACATAATCTAATGAATGTTTGCATTTTTATATGAATATATAATTATATTCAGCATGGTAACTAGAATGGATTAATTGTTTGCTGAGAAAGCTTAACACTTTTTTTAAAAAAAAGTTACTGTTGTTCGTTAAATTTCAGCACTGTTTCGATTTTAGTTGAAAAAAAAATTCCGATATAAAAAAAATTTATATAATTTTTTTATTTAAAAATGATTACCGACATTTTTAGTCTACAAGTGGTTTTCCTTATTATTAACTGAAGTATCAGTATTTTTGGAAACCGTTGTAAACTACTGATAAATTTTGCTCGTGATAGTAGGCCTCATATATATTCTGTAAATCAAGACAATATCAACTACTGTCACGATAATGTACTGGTAAACTTCTATCACGAGAAAGGTTTACCGGTACACACGTAGTAGATTACGTTGTTACACTGGAAACAGTAGTGTTAGACTACTGGTAATTTTTTTTTTTTTTTTTTTTTTTTTGTGGTAATAGTGGGCCTCGTGTATATTGTGTAAATTAAACAATGTAAACTACTGCCATGTGTACTAGTAAACTTCATGAGAAAAGTTTAAGTGAATATGCAGTATAGTTTACACTGTTACACTTTAAACTGTGGTAAACTACTGGTAAACTTTTCTCATGACAGTACATAGGTCTCATTATTATTCTGTAAATTAAAATAGTATCTTTTTGTGCATACATGTATATACTCATTTTGATATACATACATGTGTATTCCCTAAAACTTTAGAATAAACAAAATAAAACTCGTAAAAGCAATATGTATTTTATTTTCATAGTGGGTATTACACAATTCATATTGCTATTACATGTATTATCTGGCTTTCCGTCATATATGCCGGATTTTATAGAGTTTTCTGAAAGCAAATTTAATGTAAAACAAGTCTTACCTCATTTTTTGAAATTTGAATGAATTAGGCCTTCAACGGTACGTTAAGCGACTGCCTTCAGTTCCCAGCTTTAGTGAGTGATGTATCCACCGAAATATGTCGAAAGTCACGCAAAATCATCATTAAAAAATAAAGGGGGACAAAAGATCAATATTTGAACTTGAAAAAAATAACTTCTGTTTTCTTGGAAAAGTTTATAGAATCGATACATGTACAGTAAAAGAATAAACATATCCCGCATTAAATACTGAAGTGAAAATGTCCCGAGTTCAAGTTCAAATACTTTATTATATTGCTTCATATTAAACCATACTTAAGTACCTAAAAAACTTTATTAATTTATACTATCAATATGGAAATCTTAAAATAACCGGAGTCTTAAAATTTCATAATTTCAGCTTGTTCAGTACGTCTGCGATCTTTTATTTTCCGATAAATGACGTTCAGAGTATGAATATGTGAGCCAGTAAAAGAGACCGCTCATTCCTTTCTTATTTTTCCGAAAGTGTAGTTATAATGTAATAATAAGTAATAAGAGTCGTTTTTCCGTAATTTATCGGTTTATAAACTCGACCAGGTCACTCACAAACTTACATTCGGACTTTATTCAGTTTGGGAGTGAACTGGTCTCCTTTGTACATCGATAAATTGCTTCAAATAAACTCTTATTACTATAATAAAAGAGTTGCTCAAGTTAAACATTTGACTAAATTATTTACATATGAAACTTATATAACTGTTTAAAATGCCATAGCAGGTTTTTAACAATTTAAAAACAATCTCGTCATTTTGGTATAAGAAAAAAAACCTACCATCTACCGGTAACTAGGTTATCAAAATTTAGTTTTCAGCATTGGAAAAAAGTGTCTCTCTCAGTTCATTATAAAGACTGTATGAGACATGTTTCTCATCTTCTACTTCAATATGTAAATTAAATGTAGTACAATTTCTATCATCGCTAATATCTACCAGTCTCAATCCCTATATGTGCAAAGGCATATCTATGTTTAAACGAAAAGTTTTTACATTTTATCGGAATATTCATATCAATATAATGTTCCGTGCCGAAATGGTTTTTGGACATTCTGTATGTACGTAATTTACTTTTACTATTCAGATCATATATACCTTAACACCATTTTTAGACCTTACTTTTACTTGAATATATAGGTAAATGTATCAACTTATTTAGGGCAATAAAAAAATAAAACTTAAGTTTCACAGTTTCTTGCTCTGGCTCAATACATTTCATCACTCTCTTCTGCTTCTAAATCTCCAGTATCATTGTACATTTTAATTTCTTCTCCAATGTTTTGCTATCGTTTTGAGGAATGGCTATCCCGTGTCCAAGGGACGGTTCACTGAAAGGCGCAGCTCCTTTCTGGTATTCATTAATCTGTTTGCGCAAGGTAACAATATCTCGAAGGACAAGTTTTGTCTACAGTTAAGTGGTCGGGAGCCCCATTCACAGATGTCAGGAAACAACAAAACGTTAAAAAAAAATTAACCAAATTTACGATCAACACATCATACGAATATTGTGTTATATTAATCGGTATAAATTGGTTCCAATTCCACTAAAAATTAATTAGTTTAAACTGACTTAACGTGTATAAACAAGGACTGCAACATGCTAAGTCACCTGCATGTTGAGGGCGAGGTGAGTATTTTGTTTAATTACATGATAGTATTTATTCTTATTCAAAATAACAACCCAAAGATACTAATATTAGATATAGTAAACTTATACTATGCTGTATACGACGCATTTCAAGGAGTTACCTCTCATCAGCAGCATTAAAACCGAAACATTTGGAAAACCAAAAACCAAACTTATATTAAACAAGAAGTACTCAACCAAAAATACCGAAATAGGAAGCCAAATTTCAGCTAAGGAGATCTACCATGTGCAATACAAGGAATGAACCCTTAGTATTTCTATTATTTGTAAATTAAGTCAATAAATGTATAATGGTAATGACCAAAGGCAAGCAAAGAAAAAATCCATATCAGTATTATGACGTCATAATTGTTGCGCCATACATCCGGATCAGATTCGTATCCCGCAGCGGTTTTTTTCCTTTACGCCGCAAGTGCTTTATTCCAATAACCGGTAAAGTTTTCATTTATGTACCTGATGATGTAAAATCTGAAGGGAAATTCCGTTTAAACTGAAATATACTTATTGATTTTTATCTCCTATTTATCTAAGTAAAATAATTTCTAATGTGGGTAATTGTTTTCCAAATTGGCTATTTTTAAGGGGTAAAATAGACTTTGAAGTATTTTTTTGTGTACATAAGTGTTAATGATTGTAAGCATGACATCCACCATCTAGATTTTTCCAATCAACACCAAAATTTAGAAGTGTGTTTGGGCGGGGGAAGGGGGGGGGGGAGATAGGAAGCGTGAAAATATTCTAAGATATTTTGGGGGTTTTTTCCCAGGCCTTTATAAAATTTATTTAGACTGATATTTCAAGTTGTATCTGAAACAAAACTTTTTTGGAAGGGGTAGGGGAAAAATAATGAGCTTATATACAGATGTTTAAGGCGATTAACCCACTCAATGGCTAATGCAGTATGGCAATCTACATATGATTTATAAGTATAAAATAAGAAATAGTTCATAACTCTTCGGGCCAAATGGCAGTATATGGACAGGCAGGTCGCTCCAATAACATTATATGGACCTCAGCTTCGCTTCGGTCCATATACCGTTTTTGGAGGACCTGCCGGTCGATATATTGCCATATGGCCCTCAGTGTCATGAACTATTTCTTAAGTATTGCTTCTTTCCCATATCAGTTTCAAAACTATGCAGGGCATTTTATTGATGAATTGGAGAGAAAAGTGGTAAACTTACTTTGTTGGTCACGTTGGAAATACATGATACACAGTTTATGACACTCCATTTTCCATATCAGTTCCACATCCCTCGACCAATATCGGCCCTTGTCCAACGCCTCTGGCTGATGATATCGGGACCGATATAGAAAACGGAGAGTGGTAATCTATATTTATTAAATGCCATGTCTACACAGATTACTATTAGATAAGCCGGATGGGAATGTGGTTTTTAGGATATATAGAATAAAGGCCTAAAAATTATTTTTTTCACAATTGGCGATTTAAAAATTTTGGTTGGCTGATGTTTTAATTTTGGGAATGCATTTTCAGTAAAATAGCGATGGGGAATATGCCTATAGTTCACGGCCTGACATCAAGTATATAACGTTACTTATTTTTATGCAAAGAAACTTTATCCTCTTATGATTTTTTTTACCAATTTCAAAATAATTTAATGTGTGTATCAATAAGTATCAAAAATCCTTTCCTCTGCCTCCGACGCCGGTGTACATTGCTTTTTTCTGCAATTTACACTGCATCATATCTATGTTAGTAAATCTTAAATTAAAAATACCACTCACGAATCCGACTCAAATAGAGACGATAGAAGTCATACTATAAAAACAAACAGTGTAGGACCTAGTATGAGTATTGGTATAAAACGTTAACAGAATTAATTTAAGGGAAAGGACTGAAAAGAGATAAATGTAGATCAGAGAAAAGTAACGTAAAATACTAATGGAAAAGATATCAATAGTAAAACTTTCATGACCCAGGAAATTTCAAAGAAAGAATAGGAGGACCAAAAAAATAAAATAATATAAAGTTAACGTTGATTCACACATATCATACATGAAAGTACTGTGTTATTTGGAACAGCAGTTTATGCAATTTTTACTGGCCATAAATGGTTTTTTTATTGCAAGGCATATATAAGAATTTTTGTGAATAACTGTCAGTTTAAAAAAGAAGTAATATCCATTCATGATTTCAGTGGTACAGTTTAAGCTAACAGCCAACCAGAAAAAGATGACCTCGCATCTGCAGAGCTTTGGATGTTGCCACTTGGAGTATAATTACTACTTGTTCTGACATAACAAACATCGCCAGCAGACAATTGTAACACAAAAGTAGCGGAGGTATCATGGCGGTAGATGCTATAGACAGATGTTGAACTATTTCCCATGATTGACGAGTTCTTTATTAATTGAACGGGTATATATGAATTAGTGTCACCCATTATTGTGTATGAAAATACGTACACTCCAGAAACTGATGCAGTAAATATACCTGTATGATGATTATAAGCGTTACCTATATTCGTGATAACGGAACGGAATATAATAGTATGATCGCGGCCTGGGCTATTTTCATGACCCGACATGTAGGCATAGAATGCTGCAGATGGTAACCTAACTGCTCTTTGATTTATCATTGAAGATCCTACAAAATATAAATTAAAATAAATTCCTGAATGATATCTTTCTGATTAATTCTGTTATTTTCTCATGTTTGCATGAAGGCATTGTGTTCATTCTGTTTAGCCGTTCGCTGTTTCATAAGAAAGACTTCAGTTAGGTATAAAATTATTGTTCATATACAGTAACAATAGAAAACAGAACCCCAATGTATTGTATATGAAGCTTTTTATAGAACTAAGTAGCCTTTGTCAGATACATCAGTGATCAACACTTGAGAAAAATAATCATCAAAGCGAAAATAATCAAACGTTGTGTGCAAAAAATTCAAAACTACCTAAACAGAACATATATATCCTTGATCGTTTGCACTAAACATTAAATTGAATTTCCCGTTGGATGATTTTTCGTCTAGGTATACTATAGATATATTTTTATAAGTAGAGAGGGTAAACAATGTTGTAAAATGCCCATGTGTATTGACGGACTGATTGAAAAATAAAACTGCCTGTGGAGAGGGACTTAATTGAAAACACATTTTTTTTATAAAAACGACCGCAACTTTAATTATAACATGTATCACTGCATAAGATATAGTCAAAATAATATTGAAGTTTTTTCCCCCGACTCTTTTGTATTTGAATCTGACTTAAAACAATCTTGGTTATTGGTAAAGCCTTTGTGATGAGTTATAATTCGACAAAGTGTGCGTAAATACAATATCACAACCGGTAAATTATAGAATGTTATAGGATACTTATATGTACTAAATATGATAATAATAAACTTGAAATAATATAACCTGAGTGCTAATAATGCAGACACACCTATTGATTTTCACCAGTACTAAGTACTTGCCGGCTGGATTAGGCAATTATGTCTTGCTTATTCCGTTCGCTTTACTCTTATCAAAATAAACAGATAACAACATCTGGGTGGTTTTACATTAAGATTTGTGATTGATCATGTTGTAGATCCCAGGCAAGTGATGTCTCCTGGAAATGAAGTGACGTCACCGGAAGCTCAAATCGAGTGCTCTGACCCCGAAGTGTGTTCTGCACACGCGTGACCAGAACCGGAAGTGGTTTGCGCACTTGACCTATTTCCATATTTTGTTTACGGAATTTAAGTCAATCACGTACCCGTAACTGCACACGTCGAGATACAACCACAGCAAAATATAAAGAATGCAGGAAATTATCTCCCCTTGATTCTAGTTCCGGCCACGCATAGTTGAATGAGCTACATCCTGCAAGTGCTTTTCAGTGACTGTCCACGGGTTCATCGACCACGTGTTGTGTTGAGCGTTTGGCTAAATATCGGTTTCGTGATTGTTGCATTTCAGAGTTGGCTTTTCTTATGAGGTCTCTATTGAGTCTTTTACGCCCGATTTCAATCCATATCTACCCTTTGTAGGTTTTCATATTTTTTGTCTCAAGCGTTCTTTTCCATTTTGAACTTTGTAAACCTTTTCCTCGAATTCAATTGATAAGGCAAGTGACCAGTGACTTTGAGGATTGCTTCTATTGTCGTTTTTAAGCCCCCAATTTACAAGTTTCAGTTAATAAAGGTTTCGTCTTACACTTATCCGTACGTTCACTGAACAAAACTAAATTGTAAAAATTATTTAACTAATATGTTTAATTTAGAAAATATTTAATAAATTCAAATACAACATGTCACGATGTTCCTGGTTAAGTAAACTTGCTTTTGTATATTCATTTTCCTGTACTTGAACGTAAAACAAAATACGGCAATCTTACCACTCTTGGAACCCATACTACTTTTCGGGCCGATCAGAGCTCTCTGCATTACGAAGTTTAACAGGAGACACAGTAGCAACCCCTAGGTGTGTGATTTTTACATGTTTCTGATTTGGTTTTATTTTCATGGTATTGCGCATCCGTTCTTTGTATAGTTGCTCAAGCTTTTTTCTTTTTGTACAGCCTATGTGACTGAGACAGTTTTTGGTTTTAAAATTCGATGCGGCATTATGGATACATATGTAATTAATACCAGCTCGCTCACCCTTTGTGGACTCATTGGTATATCCTCTGTAATTTCGTGCATTCAGACGTAAGTAATGATTTCATATATATGAATACTGCAGGTTTTATCGGTTTTCAGAGGTCCAGCAACGAACAAAATACAGTAAATGGGAATAACCACTTCAGAGCTAATTTGCTAAAATCTAGTCTCTTACGGCGTGCATCTCGCCCAAAGATCATTACCATGGACTCACTGGAGCCGTTAGGCGCCTTCCAGCCCCACTGCGACTTTTTTAGTACGCTTCATGTTTGTCTAGCTACGCCTCTGCATCTGTTGTAATAATTGAATGAATGAAACAAGCGGAATATCCGCCAATAAGCTGAACTTGTTATGTCATTTTTATAAAAAAAAAAAAAAAAAAAAAATGACAAGTTTTGTTGTTTAGTAGAAGTTATAATAAATAAAATAAAATTTAGAATTTGTATGTTGAATCAGAAAGACAAAAGACCGAATTGTCAAAGTAGTTTATTATCCTTTTATTAATTTGTAAAATAAGAGTTGGTAGTTTTACAAAATGTGAAAAGGCGATTTATATGAATAAAGTGCGTAAAGCATAGTAATCGACATCAATTTTCCTCTTATCATTTGACAGGGGCAATCTGGAGAAAAGCTTTACTTTATAAATTACATAAAAATAGTATAGGACAGAAAATGATTGACGTCATTCAGAGTATGTACTCCCATTCATCGTCAGCTGTTAAATTAAACGGCGTATTTACAGAGTTCCTCAACATTGAAAGAGGCAATGAGACTCCTTAGACCCTACTTTATTTAACGTTTTTTGTTTACAATAACAAGAACAAGAACAAGAACAAGGCCAAAATGAATGGAGTGAACCAAGCAAACGCATGAAAAAAATTGAAACATCAAACGAATTTGACAAACTTAAGTCATTGATGTACGATCTTGCCATTGAGGTAAAAGATCTGAATGAAAGAGTTTTCACCCGGATTGACAATTTAGAAGATGGCATATCGAGATGTATAACTGAAAGTGTAAACAAATTATTGACAACAAAATAAGTAAGGAGGTGAGCAAAGTAAAGAGCGAATTTAAAACACAATTGACGACAGTCAACAAGCTAATCGATGGTCTCGTTGAAAAGCTTAAGACTGATATTCAGAGTATGCGCTCCAAAGTTGATGAAAGTATTCGTGCCGACACAAATAGAGCACAGACAAACAACACTGTGGATCAAACTGAACATCAGAGAGGCATTTCTTTTGTAGTGAAAATGCTTCCAGAAACAGAGGCAGAGAAAACAGACCTAGAACTTTTAAAGAACCGAGTGTCTGCGATAATCCGAGACGGACTTCGTATCAATGATGTGCGTGTCACGAGTGCTGTACGAAAAGAGGGAAAAGGAAAACGTTTGGGTATTATTGTCGCACAGGTTGAAACCAGACAGCAAAAGGATAAAGTGATGAAAAACAAACAGCTGCTGAGAAATTCATGGGACTATAGCCGAGTTTATATAGAAGACGAATTGTCGACTGAAGCCCGAACACATAAAGCAAATATGATGACAGTATTGAGAGGGATTGGGCGTGAAAACGACTTTGTATTCGTAAACGGCAAAATACAGAAGCGAAATAACACGCGAGACTGGCGAGATAAGGGCGTTCAAGGTAGACAGGAAAATCGAGATGAATGGACAGAGGTACGTGGTCGCAATAACCGTAGACGAGGTAGAGGCTTTGGTCCATACAACCATGATATAAGTTCTGGTGGACGTAGATACTAGGAACTTTCGCTTGGTGTGTGGAACATTAGAGGATGGTCAAGTCGAGATGGAGACAATTCAAGTTTTCGATGTCATTTTGAATTTGATATTTTATGCTTATGTGAAACATTTTTGAGAAATAATGATAAAATACATGTTAAAGGTTATACATGTCTGAGTAGAAATAGGGATACAATTCACGCTAATTCAAAAAGAGGGTCTGGAGGCGTTGCCGCCTTAATAAAAAATGATTTATTTAACCATTTTGATATTGCTATTTCAAATGATGATGTACAAGATATTTTATGGTTTAAATTAAGTAATAAAGAAGAAATATTATGTATATGCATATGTTACCTACCACCAGAAAATTCGTTGTATTGTGACTCGTTAGCATTTTATACAAAACTGTTAGAGCAAGTGTATATGTATCAAAACATTGGGAAACTATATATTTGTGGTGACCTAAACTCTAGATGTGGTGACGTTCAGGACTATATTGAAGGTATTGATGATGTACAAGTTAGGGAAATTATTGATAATGTATCTAATAGAAATGGTGATTTACTTATTGAGTTTTTAGTAGATTGTAATATGTGTATGGTAAATGGGCGTATAGGTATACAATATTTTACTTTGATAAAAACCACTGGAAAGTCTGTGGTAGATTATGTTCTTACTCCACATGAACAAATACATGATGTTACCAATTTTAAAGTACATGCGATGTCAGATTTAGTTGCTGATCTTGATTGAGTTGGATACGAATCTATCCCGGATCATTCATTACTTGAATTATCTATTAAGTTATGCATTGACGATACAAACTCTTCCGATGAGAATGATATTAGGGCCCGACGTGTTCAGGCACCGCGAAGATTCAAATTAGAAAGCGTAAATGGGGATGAACTTTTTGTTGACGATACGATGCATAACCTATTAACAGAGACAATTGGTCGTATTAACCTAGCGTTAACCCGTAGACAAGATGTCGATATGGCTTTTAATGATTTTAAAAATCTTCTTATTCGTGGACTGGAAGTTACATGTCCGAAAATTAAGCCAACCGTGTAAAATAATAAACATTCGAATAAATATACTCGAAAACCGTATTGAACAAACGAGTTGCAAGATTTGTAGAAATTAGCTTGCGAAGCTGAACGAAAATGGAAACGTTGTAAATCAGGCTCCAAATAAAAGCTAAAAACCGAGTTTTTCATGAGACGAAAAGACTTTGACACTCTTAACCGCAAGATCAAACGAAAATATCAACACGATCAGCAAAACAAATTACAGAATCTATGTGAGCAAAATTCTAAAGAGTTTTGGAAGTCTATTGGTAAATTAGGGCTTGCAAATGATCGGAAGTCAAATCACATATTTCAAGTTAAAACCGATACAGGCGAAATAACAAAAGACTTTGAATGCGTTAGTAGCAAATGGAAAACGGATTATGAACATTTATTCAATGATGCAGATTCAAATCGTTCTTACGACGACGGTCATTTATCGGATATCCGCGGTGTACTAAACGGAAATGTGAACTTTGGAAATGATATTGATATTACCGAGCTTAATAAAGATATAAGTAGAGACGAGGTTCGAGATGCAGTTTTTCGGACTAAAAATGGTAAATCTGTCGGCATAGATGAAATACCGAGTGAAATTTTACGGAATGATTCATGCATTAACATGCTACATCAGATTATTAATTTTTGCTTTAGCGAAGGACAAGTTCCAAGTGAATGGTTAAAAAGTATTATTACACCAATTCCAAAGCCGAAAATGGACCCACTAAATCCATTAGAATATCGTCCAATTTCTCTAATATCGGTACCTTGTAAGATATATACAGATATTTTGAATAAAAGACTTTCCGATTGGTTAGAACTTAATGATTTGTTGTCTGAGGAGCAAAATGGATTCCGACGTAATCGTAGTTGTATGGACCATTTATGCGTCTTGTCTACAATTATTAAAAATAGGAAATTACAGAAAAGAGATACTTTTGTTTGCTTTGTAGATGCCAAAAAAGCTTTCGACAATGTAAACCACGATTTGCTGTGGTATAAATTGATGAACATCGGTATTCGTGGATCTTTTTGACAGCTATTCAGTGACTCTATAGTGCAACACAAAGTTCTATTAAATTAGGAAATTATTTGACTGACCTTTTCCCTGTTCGATATGGAGTTAAACAAGGGTGTAAAATGTCGCCTACTCTATTTTCAATATACATTAATGATCTTGCAGATGATATTAGATTGTTAAATGCTGGCGTGGATTTAGATGACTTAAACGTTTCTATTTTACTTTATGCGGACGATGTTGCATTGATTGCGCCAAACGAGGAAAAGTTACAGATAATGTTAGATTGTTTGAATTCGTGGTGTCGAAGATGGAGAATGACTATTAATAAAGCCAAAACAAAAGTGTTGCATTTCAGAAATAAAAATATTACTAGATCTGAATCTTTTTTTAAGTGTGGAGAAACTATAATCGACTATGATACTTCATATAGATATTTGGGACTTCATGTGAATGAATTCTTCGACTACAAATACTCTGTCCGTGAAATTACTAAATCGGTTAGTAGAGCACTATCTGCTTTGTATACAAAATTTATTTCATGTGGAGGGATGTCTTTTGATGTGTTTTCTAAACTATATAAATCTGTAGTAGAACCTGTTTTATATTATGGTACTGGATTATGGGGACATACGAATTGGAGAGAAGTGCGTTCGATACAAAACAAGGCTTGTCGACTGTTTTTAGGAAGTGCGTCAAATGCATCAAATATTGCAGTTCAAGGAGATATGGGATTTTATAGCTCTAAATATTGTGAAACACTCGAAACATTTCGTCTTTTTCTCCGAGTCAGTAATTCTTATCACTATCGGTTAACATATAAAGTTCATATGTGGAGTAAGAATTGTTCTAGATCATGGGATAAAAAATGCATTGCAAAATCATATAATTTAGGTATTAATAATATTATTCATGATAATTTTTCATTTAGGCATAAGATGTATAATATTAAATGTAGACTTAAAGAAAAAGATCAAAATGAATGGTATGAACAATTATTTAATGATAGAAATAATGAAAATGGTAACAAACTTAGAATTTATAGAGAATATAAAAATATTTTGGATACAAGTAACTATGTAAAATTTGTCTCTAATCGACAACATAGACGTGTATTGTCAAATTTCAGAAGTGGTAGTTTACCACTTTCTGTTGAAACAGGTAGATAAACCAAGCCAAAAGTTCCCCTAGAAGATCGTTTATGTATATATTGTA
Organism: Mytilisepta virgata; assembly: GCA_028015205.1. Taxonomy (NCBI): domain Eukaryota; kingdom Metazoa; phylum Mollusca; class Bivalvia; order Mytilida; family Mytilidae; genus Mytilisepta; species Mytilisepta virgata. Next base: position 79,600,121 of record CM051521.1, read on the forward strand.
CAGAAAATTGTATAGAGGATGAAAAACATTTTTTATTAAATTGTGAATTTTATTCGGATTTAAGATACACTTTAGTTTTAAAAGCTTGTGATATTTTTAATGATTTTTCAAATCTCAGTAATCAAGATAAATTTTTATTTTTTATGACAAATGACATAATTCAGCCTCTTTTAGCAAAGACTTTACATAGTATGTTTTATCGTAGAAAGTATTGTATTTCAAAAGGCAAATTTTATTTAAAAACTTACTGGTTTTTGGAATGTTTTATGATACTTTTATGCATTTTATTATATATTTGACATAATTGCATTTTATTTGTTAAGTGTCTCGTAAGCCAGAAATTGGCTGGGTACCAATATTTTTTAAAAATGTATGTGTATATATATATATATAATTGTAATTGATAATTGTTATATTGGTATGTGACACTATAATAAAATATTCTGATTCTGATTCTGATTCTGTTAATGATCTTCCCTTGTTATTGTCATAAAAATATACAAAATATTCAAATGTCAAGGGTCAGTACTTCCATTTATCCCTCTGCACGCTTGGAACTAGAGAAGAGCGGAACGCTTTATTCGATAAAAAAAATGTTCATCTTGGGAAGTTGTAGTTTATTAAAAAAATCTGAAGGGCTGGTATTTGTTTTTATTACATTTATTGATCTTGACTCCTTGAGACAGTTATTACCCGGGAAACTACGTGAGAAAAATAATCAGTCATGGTCAAAAATGTGAGATTGGACAATTTGCTATCATCAGAAACTCGACAAGCCTCGTTTCTGACTTGAAAATGTGAACCCTCGGGTGGAATTATCCAATCTCGCATCTTAGACCATGACTGATTATTATAGTCTTACCTATATTGGATCATGTTGAAACAAAACACGTGCGGTTTCCTGGGTAATAACTGTCTCAAGGAGTCCAGATCCATAAACGTAATAAAAACAGAAATACATGAGTAGTTTAATTGTTTGTTTAGTTGGGGTTTTACGCCGTTTTCAGCACATTTAACTATTTCGCGGCGGCCTGTTTTTATTGGTGGAGGAAGCCGGAGTACCCGGAGAGAACCTACGACCTTCGGTAGGAAAATTGGCAATCCTTGTCAATTTAGATCGGAGTCGAACACACCCCACCACAGGTGAGATTCGAACTTACAACCTCAGTGTTGACAGGCTAGTGATAATTAGTAGTCATGACGATCTACCTAGACCACTTAGCCACCGAGGCCCCCCTCCCCCAAGAAGCCTTTGCAACGGAAATAAACATTCTATATTGTATATTCAACTGTATATAATATTGATTCACACTGTTTATCCATTTAAAAATACAGTTGACTCTCGTTATCTCAAACTCTTTTATCTCAAACTCCTGATATCTCAAAGTAATATTTTGGTCCCTAGAATAAATTTTGCACCTTATTTCCTCCTGATATCTCAAACTCCTGTTATCTCAAACTGTTTTTGTCGGCCCCTTCCACTTTGAGATAACGAGAGTCAACTGTACTTATTCCTCGTTTTTAACCCCAAAAAATAATTAATTTTGTATTTAATAAGCAGTCTCGGACAAAAGAAAGATGAGTGATTCCCCCTTGTTTTTATTAAATATCTGAAAAAGAATACTGAAGTAATAAAACAGGGGCAATCTTCACTAGAAAAAAAAACCTAAAGACAAGGAAAAATCGTAAGAACACTAACAAAGCAAACTAATACTACAAAGAAACAACAGAAGGAGTTAAAAATACAAAGAAAACCAAAGATAATCAGAACAAGACAATGAACATAAAAACTAAAACACTTACAGTGGTAACTCCCCACAAAATCAAGAGTTATATGAGGTTCCCCGGAAAGGTAATCTAGTCCTGCTATGTTAACGTTACCCGTTACATTGCAAGTGAGGACAATTCGGTCGATGTCATGTCTATTGAAGAGTTCATTCCAGCAGGACAGTAGTACCCGGAGAGAAACACCGGCATTCGGTAGGAAATTGGCAATCCTTGTCAATTTAGATCGGAGTCGAACACACTCCGCCACAGCTGAGATTCGAACTCACAACCTCAGTGTTGACAGGCTAGTGATCATTAGTAGTCATGACGAACTACCTAGACCACTCGGCCACCGTGGCCCCTACATGAGTAGCATATAGGAGGTTTTTGTTATGATTTGTGCAGGTGGAAATGGTGCCGGAAATAACGTCACCGGAAGTCACATTACCGGAACTGGGAGTACCTGGAAGTGGTTTGCGCGCATGTGCAACCGGAAGTAGTGGAATTTCCCGAATGTTTTCTTTATTTACGGAAGTGACGTCAGTAACGTGCTAAGACCCGGATATGTCGACTGCGCATGTGTGGGAGTAGCCGCTAGTACCCGAAAGTGATTTGTGCGCATGCGCAACCAGAAGGATGTTTCCCGTCATGTTTCTTTATTTCTTTTCGGAAGTGACGCAAGTGAAGTGCTAAGACCCGAAGGGCCGACCGCATGTGTGGGAGGAACCGGAAGTGGGTTGCACGCATGCGCAACCGGAAGTAATGGATTTTCCGCCATTTTTCTTTATTTGTTTACGGTAGTGACGCTATCTCGAGTCTCTAGGGACTGATACTCTCACTGTTATTTCGAAGTTCGAGAGTATACGAAGTTTGACAGTATGCTCGTCGCTGCTCTTCTCTTGTTCATTTCTGCTTATCGCTGCTTTTCTGTTGCTCTTCACTGTTCATTGCTGCTGTTTTCTTGATCATCGTTGCTGACCGCTGCTCTTCTCTTGCTCGTCGCTGCTCATAACTTGCTCCTTGGCGCTCCGTGCTTCTCATCGCTGCTCTTCTCTTGCTCCGTGCTGCTCATCGCTGCTTTTCTCTTGCTCTGTGCTGCTCATCGCTGCTCTTCTCTTGCTCCGTGCTGCTCATCGCTACTCTTCTCTTGCTCATCGCTGCTCATCGCTGCTCATCGCGGCTTTTCTCTTGCTCATCGCTGTTGTTCTCTTGCTCATCGCTACTCTTTTCTTGCTCATGGCTGCTCTTCTCTTGCTCGTCGCTTCTCTTCCCTTGCTCATGGCTGCTCGTCTCTTGCTCATCGCTGCTCTTCTCTTGCTCATCGCTGCTCTTCTCTTGTCCTGCGCTGTTCTTTCCTGCTAGTTATATCAAGGTCGGACAGTATTCACAGTACAAAGGGACTGTTGGGTTATCTCGCTTTCCCCACCTTTCATCTCGTGTGATGGTTTCCGTTTTTTCAAGGGAAGTCCAGAGGTAGGGTTGGATTATGCCCCCTTACCTCCAGCCGATGCCGCCACCGTTAGGTCAATGGAAGGATGTCCTTTGCAATCGCGTTAGCAACAGCAGTAAGAATCCCACCTACACCTCAGCACAGCTGCAACAGGAACGAACAGCGACGGGCGGCAGCAATAGCAGCAGCAGCTAAAAAAACGAAATGAGCACGAGAGCATGATGCAGAGAAGCGATGACCAGCGAAGAGCAGCACGGAGCAATAAAAGAGCAGCGAAAAGCAGCGAAGAGTAGCGCGGAGCACGATAAGAGCAGCGATGAGCAGTATTGAGCAGCGAAAAGCAAGAGAAGAGCAGCAAAGAGCAAGAGTCGAACGGTAGTGAGCAACACGGAGGAAGAGAAGAGCAGCCCGGAGGAAGAGATGAGCAGCGATTAGCAAGAGAAGAGTAGCGAAGAGCAAGAGCAGAGCATGTGCCTGCGATCCAAGATAGCCGCCAGAGCCGAACATAGTTATCATTGAATCCTATGGAAAATTTACTAAAAGATCTTGTCTGCTACCACTGGGCCATTGGGAACAAAACTTGGCAGCAATGGTCCTTATGAGCAAGAGAAGGTCAGCGATGAGCAATGAAGAGCACGAGAAGAGCAGCGATGATCAGCGAAGAGCAAGAGAAGAACAGCGATGAGCAAAAGAACAGCGATCAGCAAGAGAAGAGCAGCGATCAGCAAGAGAAGAGCAGCGATCAGCAGCGATTAGCAAGAGAAGAGTAGCGATGAGCAAGAGAAGAGCAGTGATGAGCAGCGATCAGCAAGATAGAGCAGTGAAGAGCAGCGAACAGCAAGAGAATAGCAGTGAAGAGCAGCACAGAGGAATGGGATGGACTTCCGTTGCTAAGGTGGTTGTTAAGGACACCCCTCCATTGACCTAATAGTGAGAACATTGACTGGAGGTAAGGGGACATAATCCAATCGTATCTTTGGGCTTCCCTTGAACAAACGGAAAACATCACCCGGAATGAAAACTGCAGGGGAAAGGGAGATAATCCAATATTGCCTCTATATTGAGTATACTCTCGGACTTCAAAATAACAGTGAGATAGAGAAACCCAGAGACGACTGAGAATGAAAGGGACAGGAAAAGGGGAGATAACCCAATAGTCCCATTGTACAGTGTATACTGTCGGATCTCGACATAACTGTGAGAGTATCAGACCCTAGGGACTCAATGCGAGACCTTAAACCTATACAGACCGACGACAGGCCAAGAGACAACAGAGAATGAAAAGCACGGGAAATGGGGAGACAATCCAATCAACCCTCTTCACTTCGAATACTCTCGGACTTCGACATAACTCTGAGTATATCGTCCTTTTGAGACTCTAAGCGAGACCCTAAACTATACAGTCTGATAACAGACCCAGAGACGGGAGGTAATCCAATAGCCCATTGTACTGTGTATACTGTCGGACCTCGACTGTGAGAGTATCAGTCCCTCGAGACTCCATGCGAGACCCTTACCCTATACAGACCGATGACAAATCGAGGGAATTAAAATGTCAGGAAAAGGGGAGGTAACCCAATAGTCACATCGTACTGTGCGATGAGCCGGTAGGAACAAGAGATGAGCATCGAGGAGCAGTGATCAGCAAGAGAAGAGTAGCGATAAGCAGCACAGGGCAAGAGAAGAGTAGCGAAGAACAGCACGGAGCAAGAGAAAAGCAGCGATAAGCAGCACGGAGCAAGAGATGAGCAGCAATGAACAGCGATCAGCAAGAGAAGACCAGCGATGAGCAGTGATGAGCAAGAGAAGGGCAGCGGTGAGCAAGAGAAGAGCCGCGATGAGCAGCACGGAGCAAGAGAAGAGCAGCGATTGGCAGCGATGAGCAAGAGAAGAGCAGCTATGAGCAACACGGGGCAAGAGACGAGCAGCGATGAGCAGCGAAGAGCAACAGAAGAGCAGCGATGAGCAGAGAAGAACAAGAGGAGAGCAGCGAAGAGCAAGAGAAAAGCAGCGATGAGCAGTGATGAGCAAGAGAAGAGCAGCGACGAGCACCGATGAGCAGCATGGAGCAAGAGAAGAGAAGCGAACACCAGCATAAGACAATGAAATAGACCGCATTGCCAAAGCGGTTGCTAGGGACACCCCTCCATTGACCTTATAGTGACACCATCAGCTAAGGGGACATAATCCAATCCTATCTTTGGTCCTCCCTTGAACGAAGCCCCGGAATGAAAAGCGCAAGCAAAGGGGTAGATAACACAATAGTCCATCTGTACGTCGTATACTCTCGGACTTCGAAAAAACAGTGAGAGTATCATTCTCTAGAGACTCGATGCGAGGCCCTTACCCTATACAGACGCTAACGGACCCAGAGACGACCGACAAGCATGGGAATAAGGGGAGATAATCCAATCCGAAAACCAGTCAAGCATGCCGAGACAACACATCCGGGTGCCAGCACGAGACTAACGTGACTTCCGTAAACAAATAAGAAAAATTGCAGGAAATCCACTACTTCCGGTTTTGCATGCGCTCAAATCACTTCCGGGTACTTCATGTTCCTCCCACACATGCGCGGTCGGTTCCGGTCACATGACTTCAGGTTTAGGTGACGTCACATCCTGCACCACCACAGCACCACTTCACCACCACCACCTCATCACCTCCAGTACCACCTCCAAAAATCAAAACTGAAAACCTCCTATATACTACTTACATGCCCTTCAGATTTTGTCTAATAAACAACTCCCACTGCTCAAAATGAATTTTTTTAACGAATAAAGCGTTCCAAGTCTTGCATAGTTCCAAGAGTGCAGAGGGAAAACTGAAAGTACGACCCTTGGTCTGGGATGAAATTGTGTTATTTCAGTGTTAAATATCAAAATATTGTATATTTTGATCGATTAAAGGTTCTTGCTGTTTCATTATAACTTTGACTATAATAGTTATAATTCTGAAGATGCATTGATTGTTTGTTTTTCAAATCCTATTTCTTTGGATATATTTTCGTCCAGGTATACTATAGATATATCTTTATAAGTAGAGAGCGTAAACAATGTTGTAACATGCCATGTGTATTGACAGACTGATTGAAAAATAAAACTGCCTGTGACGTCACGTTTGTTTGCATTGTTATGGTAAGGTAGGTCATGTGATAGAAAAAGAATTTCTATCTGTTTGGGACAGTTGTATTCCATGTGAGACACCGGTGTGAGATTCATGCATCTCACATCACATGACCTACCTTGAAGTAACAATGCAAAAAAAACTTCACGTCACAATGCTAGAAAGTCAAAAAACACACATCTTCGCACAAATGGTTCGACAACGTCTAAATCAACATCGTTTCAATTTGAAAACCCCTGAAGCACAACCTAAAAGATATTTAAAGTTTTGTTTGTTTGTTTGTTTAGTTGGGGTTTTACGCCGTTTTCAGCACATTTGGCTATATCGCGGCGGCCAGTTTTTATTGGTGGAGGAAGCCGGAGTACCAGGAGAGAACCACCGACCTTCTGTAGGAAAATTGGCAATCCTTGTCAATTAAGATTGGAGTCGAACACACCCCGCCACAGGTGTGATTCGAACTCGCAACCTCAGCGTTGACAGGCTAGTGATCATAGTAGTCATGACGAACTACCTAGACCACTTGGCCACCGAGGCCTCTTTAAAGTTTTGGTACAAAAACAAAACGCATACGACCATGACTAATTATTATATTCTCACATTTCTATGTGTTAGGGACAGTTATATTCCGTGTAAGACACCAGTGTGAGATTCATGGATCTCACATCAAATGATCTACCTTGACGTAACAATGCAAAAAAACGTCACGTCAGAATATTAGAACGTCAGAAAACACACAATTTCTCACAAATGGTACGACAACGTCGAAATTAACATTGCTTCAATTTGAAAACCACTGAAGCGCAACATAAAGGATATTTTAAAGTTTTGTAACTTTGGTACAAAACCAAAGCGCGTCCGATCTTTCCGAATATAGAATTTATTTTGCACTAGGTCGCCTAGTTTAAGGAAGTTCGCTCCTGAAGTTCAAAATAACACCTAAATTATACATTGTAAAAGTAAACGGTGGTCTCGTGGTAGCGTGCTCGCCTCGAGCGCGGAAGGTCGCGGGTTTGAGCCCCAGCCGGGTCAAATCAAACACATTAAAATTGGTATTTGCTGCTTCTCCGGCAAGCACGCGGTATCTAGGGGTAAGAGCAAAGATCTACTGCTCGGATGGGAGTCAGTATAATGTGTCCAAGTGGGATGATATGTCTTCCTGCGGACAGTTACCTAGTGAGCTAGCAGATTAAAAATCCGGCTCAGCGAGTCGGTCCAGTACAAAGCAGGGATACTATTCATTATCATATCAACATGTTCACGTCCTGATATGCCCATGGCTGCAACTCGGGGTTTTTCAAAAGAAATAAATCGGGGAAATAATACTGAAAGATGTTTCAAACGTTTGGAAGGAATAATTACATTTTTGAAATGGTTTACAAACTGGACATTTTAAAAACATCCTTTGACAAAAGGAAAATAAATATAGGGGTTTCAGGGCAAATATTCCAACGTATTTCCTATGAACACTCCAGAGGAGGTTCACAATTTGTATCAAAAATCAGAAATGTCACAAGCGAACATCCTTAAGAGAATACAATTTGTGTCATGGCGTCCATGTTTATTACCTTTAATTTTCAGCGGAGAAATGTGAGCAAAATAATCAGTCATGGTAAAAATGTGAGATTGGACAATTCAACCCTCGGGTTCACATTTTCTATCATCAGAAACTCGGGATTTGAAAATGTGAACCCTTGGGTGGAATTGTCCAATCTCACATCTTAGACCATGACTGATTATTATAATCTCACATCGGTAAAACTAGGAACTACCTTGTCTCAAAAGAGAGATTTTATCTGAAGGTTGAAAAATAGAATAATTAAAAAGCCGCGGGAAACTAAATAAAACGAGTAAAATGATCTGGGACGTCCGGTTCCGGCCACGCATGAACAGACCAAAGTTCCGGGTCCAGGCACGTTACTGGCGTCACCACCGTCAACAAAACATTGACAATGGCGCCCAAATCACTTCCAGTTCCGGTCAAGCGTGCACGGAACACATTTCCGGGTCCGGGACATTTCCATTGGATCCACCACAAATCCGACTTTAAAACCACCTATATACTACTTATAATATGGAGTAGGCTGTAGCCTAAAATCGGGCGAAGCCCATTTCATGTAAACACGGCCATATTGGAAGCCGTTGTTATGGTGTCATATTTGTAGGCCATTGAAGAAATTTTCGAATAAAGTTCCCAATGCGCACAAAAACTCGAAAAAAAGTCGGTGGAAAATTATATCGTATAGAAATTATGTTTTGGCTATCGCCAAAACATAATTTCTTTTTAAGTTTGTGCAAGTGCGAAAATATTTTAACCGGAAGTCGCGCTGTATTTTTGAGGGTGTCTGGGATAGATTTACAAATGCTACTTCCGGTTTGAAACTACAGTCTACTTGATATCTGGATTTGAGACCCATATTCTACACTTAGTCGGGCTTCGCACGATATAAATTCTCTAATTAACTCACGTTTCATATTGTCGCTCTCTGTGTTTACATCTGCATCCATTTCTACTGTACCATTGTCCCCTTTAAATCTTTCAGTAACATCTCGGTTTGGTTTCCTGTCATGAAGAACACGAATATCCTGTCTCTGCGCATGTTCACTGAAAGGCGCAGCTTCTTTATGGTGTTTTTCCAGTTCTCTGCGTAAGGTAAAAATTTCTCGTTGCTGGTCTTTTAACTTAATATTCATCGAAGAAATTACCACCTGCTGATTTTCCACTTTTTTCTCCAACTCTGCCATACGTTTTGCCAAATGAAGAACATTTTGTCTGTCTGAGTTAAATTGATTAGGAGACCCACGTACGAATGACTGAAAACAACACAACATTAATAAAATCAAAGGAATTGCCATATTTCAATTTAGGCAAACAGTTTATTTGCTGAGTGTAAATGTCTTTGTATTATCTAAAAGATTTATCACGGTGACATAATTCGACTTATCTAAAAGCCTATTCAGAGAATTCAAGGCTTTTGATAATGAATATCGTAAGGAAATCCAACTGATGGAAATCCAGAAATATTGCCTACATGTGAGAACAGAAATAATTACATCTACAAATAAAAAAAAATAAGTAAAAAGTTAGCCGTAAGTGATACTTCTGAAGATTCAGCAATGTCGTGCATTATTCCACACAGGCGCCATTCATATTTTTAAGTAGGAAAATCAGTAGAGAATCGTGATATCGATAAGAGATAATGGTGCTTTAGTTTATTGGGACCTCGGATTTTATACCATAATTTTTTTCACCTGGCATTTTAAATTGAAATTAAATAACTTGTATATCGCACGTGCGAGAACTTTAAAATCTGTCTGCTGTATGCTTCTTCTTAAATTGTACCTGTATCAAAATTTTGGAGGCAGGTGGCAGTTTCTAGCTTAGTTTCGTTCTTTATTAACCTTTTTATGCCACCGGGCCGATTGGATCGCTTTGGTGGTCTCGTGGTAGCGTGTTGGCCTCTAGTGCGGAAGGTCGCGGGTTCGCTCCCTGGCCGGGTTAAACCAAAGACATCAAAATTGGTATTTGCTGTTTCTCCGCCAAACACGCGGCATCCAGGAGTAAGTGCAAAAGTCGACTAGTCGGCTCGGAGTCAGTATAATGTATCCGAGTGGAGTGTTATGTCTTTATGCGGACAGTTACCTCGTGTGCTAGCACATTAAACACCAGTCTGTCGCTTTAGCACAAAGCAGGGATCGTATTCGTTATCATATATTAACATATTCTCGTCCTGTTATGTTTCTGGTTGCCACTGGACGTTAAACAATAATTCATCCATCCATCCATCCAGGCCGGTTGGGCAAATTTCCAAACTTTACCTTTGAATGCCAAGCATTGACCCAAAGAATTAGTTATGTCTTTACATTTCGTGAATAACAATTGAAAAGGTAGTTAATTCTCAACAGAAGAAACCAATTATTAAAAATTTTATAGATAACCTTTATTCCTTCAATTTGAGAAAATATGATGATAGTTTGTTTTGGTGGATCTAATTCATAAAAAAGTGCCAAATTTTTAATGGAAGGGACCAGTGCATATACTGTTTATTTTCATTGACATGCATCAAAATAATGGATTTTGAACATGACAGGCTCTAATATTTAGCAGATATTTAACAGTGAGGCTAGTAAATGGGTGAATATCAGAATTTTCAACATTTTTTCCGTCTAAAAATAAAAAATACACTCCTATGAAAATATTCTGTCTTTTGACTGTTTATGAAAGATATGATCTTAAACTTTGATATAAAGTTTATTCATAATTAACAGTTATTTATATTTAATAGACTCACAAACATTATAGAAAATCAATTATACTATGGGAAACTGTCATCTGCCGCTTAAAGAAAAAAATTGTTGCATAAAATTCGTATTTATGGATTAGGTATGCCTGTGGCAAATTTTCGAAAGCCTAAATACACATCAAAATGATTTGGTTATTAGATCAAACTGGGCCATACAGTATAGCTAAAAATCCATGTAAGTTTAACTTTTATGAGTTCTTCATCAATTCAATTGGAATGGAATGTATGCATTATCCATTTTAGCGTTTGAAAAATCGTAAACCCCGGTGAATGGTACCGTAAATATACCCATGTGTTGATTATTTGTAGAATACTATATAGTACGGAATATAATTGTTTGGTCTGAATTAGTGTCGCGAGTTGTCATATATGCACATAATGCATATGTTTTGCCATGATGTGCACGGACAATTAGGAATGGCCCCAGAAAACCACATAACGTAAAGTGAATTAAACGAATTGTCATACTAACACTATTTGATGCATGCATGTCTGTTTCTTATCTAATTGGAACGCAAGATCAACGTGACTGACACAATTTAGGTGCTTATAGCATATTTTGATAATGAATATTGGCAAAAGACTGACCAAATTTTGAGAAAGAGAGAGAGACGGCGAGAGTTACAGCTATAACACGGATAATTGTAAAAGGCAAACTAAAACAAATAAATTTCTGTAATAGAAAACCCCCCACAAGACACCTGACATTAGCCTTACATTGCAATTAATTAACTCTTCCGAAGCACCTGATGTCACTCCTGGTTTTTTTAGGAGTTCACATTGCTAGTTCTTTAGTTTTGTCTGGTCTTGTTTTATATATCTTCAGTTTACAAATGTATTTTATTTCTTTTAGGTGTATGTTTTGTATTGTTACCGTCTCCGAGGAGACGGTATTCAGAGTTAAATGGTGGACAGTCTGCGTAATGAATGCTATCTTCTACATGATTGGATAATACAGACTGAAGATGAATCAAGTACGTTGATTGGTTTAGAAAATTGAAATCTAGTAAATGTCTTCTAATCCCGCAAGAAATGGGATTTGGACTCTTTATTTTAGTACTTTCTTCATTTCACAAAACTTGACTCAATTAACACGATTTCATTAATTCTAGACCAATAAAATATTCATTCATTTGGAATAAGAATAACTATAAATCTGATTAGCTAACCCAACGAGGGGAAGATCACTGATTTGTCGTTCATATGAAAGAGCTGAAAACTCAGTACATGTATACTAGTCTTTGTACTTTTTATTAATAGCCTTATTGTATTTACATGTATGATTGTTAAATTTTACAACTTTTACCACAATCATACATTTCACAACATAAATATTGTCATAGATATCGTCAAATGTCACCCCTTACGTTTCGGAAGTTAACTTTAAAGATAAAAGCTATTACATATATCTGTATGGCAATTAAAAAAAATCAAGTATAAAAAATTAAAATCTTTGAATATCCTTTAGTAAAAAAGGCAGCCCAAAAGAAGCCATCAAAACATAGACTTTAAAAAAAAATATGTAGTAATATATCTATTGAAAGGTATAATAAGTGAAAGTTTAATGTGATAACATTACGAACATTTAATAATACATAAAAAAAATAATACTCTTTAATAATAAAAAGCTAAGAGACGGCTAGCTTTTCAGAAAAGCTATTACTTGTTTGTTCCCATAGTCAGTCAATTCGTTCCAACTTGCAATGTAACGGGTGTCGTTAACGGGGCAGGACATGTTTACCCTTCCGGAGCACCTGATGTCACTCTCGGTTGTTTTATGGGAGTTCATATTGCTAGTGCTTTAGTTTCTGTGCTGCTTGCTTTATTTTTATTGTTTATTATAAGTTTTTTTATACATTTAGTTGTACATGTATCCTTGTCGCGTTTGTTTGTTGTGTTCCATTTCCCTGACTTTGTCTTTTCCTTGGAATTCGAATTTGTGGACTTTTCGCACTGTTTTGTCGCCTCGGTATTCATTTGCCGATAGCTGATGTACGTTTAAAATGAGAATATGAATTAAGAAACACTGGTTAGAATGGATCTTCAAGTAATTAACAAATAGGTTTTTAGTGGAAGTTCATATTGCTTGTGCTTTGGTTTCTGTGCTGACTTGTTATATTTTTGTTTAGTTATTATATGTTTAATTTTTAGTTATACATGTGTCCTTTTGGTATTTATTTGTTGTGTTCCAGTCTCATGACTGTCTTTTCCTTGGATTTCTTATTTACGGACTTTTCCCACACTTTTGTCGCTTTGGCATTCTTTTGACAATAAGTAGTATCACCCCGAGTTTATATGATAATATATCACCTAAAGACAAGGAATACTGAATGAAACAGGATACTTTTTAAAAGAACGGTTGTGAAAAAGTACGAAAACATAACTGAACAAGCTTTGAAACGGAAAGTAGGAATAAACAACAAAATGGATAACAGGACAGGTCAACAATGACATATCGATCAATCAAAGCAATCCATAGACAAAACGCCGGACAAAAAAGAACATTTAAGGGTACAAAACACAAAAATGAACACAACAGACTCAGGATAGTCTGACTTGGTACAAACACTGAATAGTGGTGGGGTTAAACCGGTTTTATGGGTACCCAAACCTCCCCTTTATCTATCCTGACACTCTGATGTATAAAACACGCTATAAAAATCAATACAGCATAATTACCAACAACGTGGCAACTGAAACATAGAGTGGACGGTTCATGATTTAGATAGGAGGGTCAGAATGTGCTCGTGTTAAGGTTAAAACTAGCCAAGACTCTCATAGTTGCAGGTCGGACACTGTCACTCTACTAAACGAAACAATCTGAAATAACATTTCCATAAAGGGTTCAATGCTATCTCGTCAAAGAGTTCAATAGAAATCAGCAGTATTCTTGAAAGGCCAGTATGAATTTAAAGTCTTTAAGCCATTGGGAGAAAGAGCAATTTTTACAGAATTGCACATGGACAACATATTTGTTGAATTTGGCGGTCAAATGTTTCAACAAACAATCGGCATTCCAATGGGAACCAGCTGTGCTCCTCTCCTCGCCGATCTGCTTCTGTACTCATATGAAGCGGACTTCATCCAAGGGTTACTAGGTGAAAATAAAAAATAAAATAGCCCTATCCTTTAATTTCTCTTTTCGTTATATAGATGAAGGGTTGTCATGAAATAACGACAAATTGCAAGACTTTCTACATCTAATCTATACCAGTGAGCTTGAAATTAAGGATACTACAGATACACCAAAGTCCGCTTCATATTTGGATTTGATTCTTGAAATAGACAATGAGGGACATTTAAAGACAAAACTTTATGACAAACGTGATAACTCAAACTTTCATATTGTTAATTTTCCCTTCTTAAGTAGCAATATACCAGCATTGCCTGCAAATGGCGTCCACGTTTCTCAGATTATCCGATTTTCAAGGGCATGCGTGAGTTACCCTGACTTTCGATAAAGAGGATTACTGCTGTCACAAAAGCTTCTTAAGCAGGGTTTTATCGGGGATAAGTTGATGTCATCACTTAGGAAATTTTACGGTCCTCATCACGAATTGATTGACCATTACAGTGTTCCAACATCTAAGATGATGTTGTACCTGTTCCCAATGAGGTAACATTTCATGTGCCTCCACCGATTTGTGACTTCCACCGGATTGACTTCACGACATGTGTCGTGCACGGAGCAGGAACTGCTTACCCTTCCGGAGCACCAGGGTTCACTCCTGGTTTTGATAGGAGTTCATGTTGTTCATTGTTTTTTTTTTTAGTTTTCTGTGTTTGTTTGTTGTGCTTGTGGTTGTTCTTTTGTCTTTGTAGCCCTGACTGTGAAAAAATCTTAAAGCCTAAGTTTTAGGGAAAATTCCAAAACATATTGTAAACATTTCCCGTAGGTGAGAAGGTTTTGGTGTGTTTTATTAATCAATTCAATAAGGTATTCATAAGGGATAAAAAAATAATTTGATATGAGCGATCTGTGGAGGCCAGCCATGTTTGTTTAGGTGGAGTAACAATCGATGTGGGTGGAGTCCTAAAACCACAAAGTCGTAAATCAAAAGTGGCCTGTCATGGGCATAGATTTTCAAAATGACTTGCAAAATGGCTTCTCAGTTTAAGGATTCCGGTATATCGATCTAACCTCGAGGTTTCAGTTTGTTCTCCAAGACTTCTATACTGATGCCAATATGAATTATAGTTTTTTTTTCTTAATAAAAAATGAGAATAAAGACTACGAGTTATACATAAAAATGCTTATTTTAAGAAGGTATAACCTTTCTCTTGTATTACCTGCCAAACCAAACAATTTGTCACCTGTTGGCTTGTTTATTATAAATAATTGTTATCAGTTTAATTAGTTTATTGCTTCATTGAGGTGAGTGAGTACACTGCCAAGTCTGCAGTAATTATCTACTTTTGCCAGTTTGTATAGATTGGTGATAAATTTCATATTATTAATTATTGTTACAATTTCATATATTGGACTTGTAATCCATGTGAAATGTTACTACATATTTCAAAAGAAAAGTTTTTAAAGTGAAGACGAGGAGTACGTGATATAATCAATACAGGGTTATCGAAGTAATCCACGTGATATAGTCAGTATCAAAAACGAAACTACCTATTATTCTATAAATACATGCAGTAATAAAGGTTATTTTGAAGGAATTTATCAATTTGTAAATTCGGGTGATTCACTCACAAATTAAATAAAGTCCGAATCAAAATTTGTGAGAGATAAGCCCGAGTTTAGACATTGATAAATTCCGTAAAAATAACCTTCATTACTTGTAATTCCAAAGTAATGCACAAACATGTCGTATGCCTTTTGAAATTTACATTTTCCTCATGCACTATATTGCATGCGTACGTATTCATACGCACGACGCCATGAAAGGAATTTATCAAGTTATAAACTTTTTACCGAAGTTTCTGTTAGCCAATAAAATTACTTAGTTTGATTTTTGGAAAACAACATTGAAAATATAAAACTTTCAACAAAGTGCAAATGTAAAGGAATTCTAAACTAAGTGTATATAGGAAACATGCCTTTGTGTTGAAATTTAACCGAATCACAAAACGTTTTAGATAAAAAGCATACATTCCAAATTATATTATTGGCCATAACAGCAGTAACTGAAAGGCTACTTAGTTGATGATTGTGGTCATCTTCATATAAATATCTTTGCTGCCCTAATTTGTTTTAACTGAATATGGCTTCACAGAAGACTTCATAAAGTAAATTTTACCATCTGGTTCTATTAATTTCGAATTTTTTGGCTCTCTTAGTTGAGACAGGATAAACATCAATGCAGCCAAATTTGGTTCCTTTTGCTCGATGGTTTCAGGATAGGTGTTTAGGTGAATTATCTACATAGGTCGTATGTCTAAGTAAGTTTAAGTGTGGGAGCTACTTGGTAGGTGTTCATGGTCATCAGACAAAATTATGAAATAGGATTTGTGATAACAGTCTGACAAAGAACTGGATCAGGATCATGAGTGTCTTGTTAAGTTCCAATGGCCTCAGCCCAAGGGGAGATTTTTAAATAAAATTTTAATTAAGACGACGGGCGATGAAGGACGGCAATATTGATGGCAATAGTCAAATGGCCTTATTGCTATGGACAAGGTGAGCTAATAAAAAGGAACTAATATTTCTGAATATTTGGTAAAAACACATAATAATGTGATATATGTCAGCGGCAATACAACCTTATTAAAATGCAACACAAGGATTAAAGGGTAAAAGCAGTTTTTATGTATGGCGAGATCTGTTAATAGTTTTGTCTTAATTTTATCAAGACAAACTTTCATTTTAACGATATCATATCATAATGTCAGTGCTGTAGTTCACGAAGTTAATATATTACTAGTATTCAGAACAAACGCAAGCAATGTTTAATTATTTAAGCCAATAGCCAACCAGAGAAGGATGATCTAGCGTATGAATTACTGTAAATGCTTCCACTTGGAGTATTGCTTAAGCTTGTTCTAAGGTAGCAAACGTCACCAGCAGACAACTGTAAAACTACAGTAGCAGAAGTATCGTGTTGGTAACTGCTGTAGACACGTGTGAGGCTAGATCCCTTCACAAATGAATTCTTCATAAATTCAACTGGAATGTATGCACCAGAATAACCCATTATAGTGTATGAAAATACGTACACCCCGGAAACTGGTGCCGTAAAAACACCCGTGTGTTGATTGTAAGCGTTACCTATATCTGTGATAATAGTACGAAATATAATAGTATGATCTCGGCCTGGATTAGTTTCGTGATTGGTCATATAGGCATAGAATGCTACAGATGATGACCTTGATGCTCTTTTACTCATGATAGACCCTACAAATATATGTAAATGTTTTAAATAGCTGTCTGCAGTTTTTTAATCATGACTATATTACCTTATTAAAATTAAACATAGGAATTGTGTTACTGCTATAACCCAAAGCTTTATATTGCCAGTGTAAAACTAATATTTGGGTCAAAATTTACTAATTCGTGGTCACGATTTTCAAACTCACGACTTAGTAATTATCGAGGTAATAAATTGTTGCCAAGAGTTACATATATTTTCTTTACCATAAATTTTGACCCAAATAAGCTGTCTTAGTTCTTTTTATTTTTTTAGTTATTTATCATAAATAAAAAATGTATTTATCTAAAACCAGCAAATTCAAATCTTCGTACTTTCTGCGTCCCGATTCAGGTTTTTGCTTTATCAGTTTCAGCTCACACCATAGCTAAAGCACGTTGCACCGAAGTGGGTCTCAGTTTTCGATAAAACGTTTGTAAAATTATTGAAAAATCTCTGAAAGCGGAATTTACCGGCAACTATATTTTTAGATATGAAGAATAAGGCTTTCCCATTAAAGTTTTTTTCCTAACTTTTAAATTTGTCCATTGTAAACATAGGGAGAAATTTTATGACCTTTACTAACCTTGCGAATAGCCCGTTGTGCTGTAGGTAAGAACGTTCATTGAATTCGATTTATCTCTAAACAATTCGCCGGTACATTTTCATTGTATTTCGCGAGTTCCTATTTACTCATTTTCAAACTAGTTAGTGTAAACATATTTTATTAATCAATATTGTATACTGTTACAAATACATTGATAACATGCATAAATATAAAACAATAAATATTAATTAATGGGATCCGAAAACAAGCTTTAAAGCTTATATTAATTCGTTTCCCTTGTATCAAATTTTACACGTTACCTTAGAGGTCAATGTTGCATATTATAGTTAATAAGTTAGTGTTTACTTCACTTAAGCAAGAGATAGTGGTGAGTGCAGAAAATGATTAATTAAGAGTGAATCTTTTAGTATTATAATGATGTATCGCTGTGGTAAATGGAAAAGATTTGTGTTTTGGTTATTAGTTAAGAGGGCAGATCCAAACAAAAATAAGTTAGAAGATATTGGTATTGGTAAATTTAGTGAAGCTAGTAGTCTCTGCCTCGGGCCGATAAATCTATTAAAGTGAAAGAAAAAATGATCAACAGTTGCTTCGTCTCCACATGAACAGTTTGGCGAATCAACAATATTTCTCTGAAATAAGTGTCCGTTTAAAACGCTGCTATTCATTCGGAGTTCCAGGCACGCAAAGTCTGTGGCAAAAAAAAATTACTGTAGAGCGTCGTAGGCGTTCTGATCATAGGCAGGTCTGCCGAGTGTCTTGTAGTATATCGATGGATGTTTTGAAAGGAATGTGGTATAATATCTCTCAGATAGTTTGGAGTTAGACCGTTTGTCATTTTATAAATATACATCAATCGATGCTGTTCTCTTCTACATTTCAATGTTTCCCAACCTGTTTCTGTATATTGACAAGCCACAGCAGTCAACCGAGTACCCCCAGTTACAATTCTGGCAGCCTCTAACTGAACCCCCTCTGGCTTGTCTACATAGTGAACTGACATAACAACTTGACGTATGGCCTTAGTTTTTAAATCTTCCAATGACGATTGGGCGGTATTCCACAAATATACATTATTATAGCATAATAGAAGTATAGTGCTTTCCCCAGAAATTTGTGAAGGCATGGTAAATTTCGTATTTTGAAGGCACTCAATGGTTAAAAAAGATAATATTGGGGGCACCCAACCTTGACATGAGGGCAGTATATTTATCAAAATCAGCAATAAACAGCCTTCACTCTAGTGTGATGGTGTAAAAGTGTCATAAAAGTATGCCAACACCTCAGTGGTACATGATTAAATGAAAATCAGTTTCAAAAAGAGAAGATTAAACTAAAAATTGAAAGTTAGATTTGGCTACCTTGGGGCACATTGTAAAATTCATGATGAGGGCAGCATGGTGCTTGAAGATGGAGGCATGGTGCAGCACCATGCTAAATTGTTCTAGGGAAACCTCTAGAAGTATATCTAGAAGGTATGGCGATGAATGTTAATGAGAGGTATCTCCTTGAAATGCGGCGTATACAGCATAGTATAAATTTACCATATCTAATATTAGTATCTTTGGATTGTTATTTTAATAGAGACTGATTTTTTTCACTTCTGAATTAGTAGTACGAAATCAATTGTATTTCATTCTTATTCAATTAAAATTTTGTAGTGCAGTAATATAAACCATGTTTAACTATTTGTAGACCAATTAAAATCGTGATATGGGAGGAAAATATATTTAAATTTGCATTTTTGCTTTCATAAACAAAAAATAGGAATTAATGAGTTATGTACTTAAAGGGTAAAAAGGCAAAAAAATGGTAAAAATGTCATCAAAAGTGGAAGACTGGAAATACCATAGAATCAAACAGTCGTAGAACATTTTGTAAAAATAAGTGATTTAAAAAAATCCAGTGTGCATATATATGTATTCCCTGTGGTACATTTGCTAGCCAAGTTTCGTAATGAGGCAGTTTTTTAAAAACCATTCTGTCGTTATAGACCAACCGAAATATTGCACTTCTTGATACTTCGTAAAAAATGTAACACTATGCATTGCGTAATAAAGTATAATTGATAAAAATTACATTTTAAATGTGTCAACTTACATGTATGTACCTGTGTACCCTTTAAAATAATGGGCCGTGCCAACTGTAAACTGTTAGAAAGTTGAATTTTATACTGTATACCACAAAATTGGGAGGGTATCAGATGAAACAGAATTTGGTAAAATTTACCTGTAGTTTTTGAGAACACCTTTACCGAATTTTTAGTTCATTGCTATAGATTGCGAAAAATATAGAAAATGTGAGAGATTCAGTTCGTTGCAACGTAATTTAATACTTGGAACATTTAACGATTCCGATGTTTGCATAGGCCCTTAATTTCTAATTCATATAAACCAAAATAATGACGAATCTTACGTCTCGCAATTGCTTGCTCTGTATTTCGATATTTTATATCATCACCATCATACGCTTTTATCTTGTCTGCACCATTGTCTCCTTTTATTCCTATCCTATTTTCTATTTCTTCTCTTATTTCACTTAATTGTTTAGGTTTCTCATGATTGAGAGGTGATCCATATCCTTTTGAACCTTCATCTTTTCGTCGCTTCGCCAGCGCTCCGCGTAGAGTAAGAATTTCTCGTTGGTGATTGTGTAACCTGACACTAAGCGAAGAAATTATTACCTGCTGATCCTCCACTTTCTTCTCCAACTCCTCCATTCGTTTTACCAACCCTAGGACAAATTGTCTGTCCGTCACTGAATGATCAGGTGAGCCATTTACGGATATAGCAAGCAGACCAAATAACGTTAAGAAAAATACATAAAGTGTCATACTAACACTTTACGTGAACAATACATGTACTGCAAATGTATGTCTGACTTTATCTGTAGGGAGAGAGAAAAGTCAACCTGATTTTTATCTATTTTTCTATATTGGGAGAATCCTGTCCACGCTTCTCGCAACCATGACCCAATTATATTCTATATACGCAAAATTAGACATACGATCAATCGTTGTCATTCAGATTTTAAGCGGATTCAAAAGTTCTGAGTCAGAGCTAAGAATCATGGGAATAGTAATGAAAAAAATAATTGAAGCAATAGCCTGCAGAAAATAGAATAGAGAATGGAAACGGTGAATGGGTCAAAGAGACAACAACCCGACTAAAGAGTAGAAAACAGCTCAAGCCTTGAAGGCTACCAATGTGTCTTCAACGCAGCGAAAAAATCCCGCACCCGCAGGTGGGCTTCACCTGGCCACTAAATAGTAATGCATACTAGTTCAGCGAAATGGACGACACACTTACACGTGACTCCGAAACATAAAAAAGTACAAATTACACGGAGGTGCTAGTGACTCCACATAAAAAAAGTACTTCTTAATTGCTTCCTTTACTTTAAAGTAGTGAATGCTGTGGGAATATTAATAATAAAAAAAAAAAAACAAATTGGACGAAACATACAGTAATTGATGTATAGGTAATAATGCCATGTACACCATGTAGCACCCCGAGTAACAACAGCCAAAGGACTATACTTAATCGTACAAATACTGCATATATATAATGCCGGGGAATTCCGAATGAGAAATGTGATAAAGAGAATCCATACTAATCATACAATTTTTACAACAGATACAAATCTTCGTAATAGTTGGCATCGATATGCTGAATCATTTACCACAGACAGCATTGACCAATCACGGCATATCACCAAAAAAAAAGGCATACTATATAGTCGAAGTGAGCTTGAAAATAGGAAACGACTGATATTCTTATAACTTAATAAGAGACATACTAACATCTTTAGAGCATGTTGTAAAATCTACATTGTATATATGATTTATTGTTATCTTCTTAATTCTGCAGTCGTAATCGCCATTTACTTCATAGATAAGATGTTTCATTTCTGAAATCATAGGTTTCTCGACTTTTGGATTATAAACCTAGCTCCATGATTTCAAGTGTTCGTCGCCAGTTTATTTGTTAACAGCGTGGGATATTCTCACCCTGAATTAAGTTTTTAGATGTGACTTTCGGTATTTTAGACACTGCCTAATCACAATCACTTAAGTTTTTGTGAAGTATATATCTGTTCAATTCATTTTGTGATTTTGTTCCATGTACTAATGTTGCCAGGTTTTAAGTTTTTCTGTAGTGTATATTTTGCCCTACTTGGTTGACCTGTTTATCATTTCGTTTAGGTTTCATGTATCGATATTTAATTTTAATGTAAATGTATCAGATTTGCTATAAATATTTGTTGATAGTTTTGTCGCGATGAATTTCGTTTTACGTTTATATTTCAGCCAAGTCATATATTCCACATCATAAATAAGAATTTATAAATTGCAGGGGCTTAACATAAAGTTAATATTATTTTCAACTGTAAATGTAGCAACGACGATGCAAGTTCTCATTTTTAATGTTTAAGCTAGGAGCCAACCAGAGAATGATGAAGTGGCGTTGGAAGAAGCGAAAAGGGTTCCACTTGGTATACCGCTAGCGCCTGTTTTGAGGTAGCAAACGTCACCAGAAGACAACTGCAAGACAACAGTGGCGGAGGTATCGCTGTGGTAGCTCATATATGAAAATCCCATCACTGATGAGTTTCTAACAAATTTTACGGGTATGTATGAACTCGTATAACCAATTAGGGTGTATGAAAATACGTAAACTCCGGAAACTGGTGCCGTAAATATACCTGTGTGTGGATTGTAAGCGTTACCTATATTTGTGATAATAGTACTGAATATAATAGAATGATCATGGCCTGGATTTAAATCATGGGCTATTATATAGGCAAAGAATGCTATATCTGATGACACAGGTGCTCTTTGAATCAGAAATGATCCTACAAAAAAAAAAAAAATAAATAAATAAAACATAAAACCAAGAGGATCACAATTCCTTTTTTTTTTAATTTTTAATACAATATAACTATGATAAATTGATTTATCGATTGCCCATTTATACCGTGTTGGCGGTCCAGCGAAATTATATAATTACATATCTGTATTTTGAATTGATAAAATCCCCTGAAAAGAATATTAATTATAAGTGTGCCTTGTTCAAAGGATATATGAGCTATTACCATCACAACAGGACGTACGTCGGTCCTTTCTCGCCCCTCGTCGTCGTCAGCTTTTCTTTACAATGTTTTACTTTGAAAACACCAGGACAAATCGTTCTGGTGTTATGTATTCAAATCTGTATGTGATTTTCGAAATTCGTTTCAAGTTCTTGTCGCATATCTTATGTTTCATTGCCAATTTGTAATAGAAGGGGTCCATTTCTGAATTGAGTTTGCATCGTGCGTTATTTTACCATTGATACGTTTTGTATACGTCAGAATCAACGGTAAAGATTTTAAATAATACTTACGTTTTACAATTGCTTTCTTTGTCTTTTTATGGTTCCCGTCATCACCATCTTCAATGTCCGTCTTTCTTATCGGATTTCCCCCTTTAATTTTATCGGTGTCGTCAATGGACTGTTTTGGGTTTTTGTGATGGATGGGAAGCACATATTCTTGGGAGACTTCATTCAAAGGTACAGATTCTTTCTGGTATTTCTCCAGCTCTTTGCGTAAGGTAACAATTTCTCGTTGCTGGTCTTTCAGCTGGGCATTCATTGATGAAATTATCACCTGTTGGTCATCCACTTTCTTCTCCAACTCTACCATACGTTTTGCCAACTGAAGGACAAAATGTCTGTCTAAATTCAAATGCTCTGGAGAACCACTCGCGAAAGCCGAAAGGCAACCACATAACGTTATGAGAATTAAATGCATTGTCATATTAACACTTTAGGTAAACAATGGATTTACATTTGCTGATAAATGTATGACGATTTAAGCATTATCTAAGAGGACCGAGAGATCAAGTTAGAATAATTTAAATGGCAATATAATAACTTATGTCAGTTTTTCTTATTCTAAAATTTAATCATTCAACGGCAAAGGAACTTAAAATCTCCAAATGAGAAAAAAACTCAAAAAGAGAAATAGTGACCTTGTTCACCTGAAAACAAAAACCCAGAAATAAGATGAACACCCAGAAATAGTAATATAGTTAACCTGAAGATAAAAATCAAGAAACAAGATGAACACGTACTCGAAACTAGAAATGGTAGCAGTTAATCACAAGACAAAAATCAAGAAACTAGATGGACACTTCAAAACTAAGAAAAGACACAAAAATACTTAAAATATTAAAACAAAACTAGTAAAAGAGAGACAACCCAGACTGACATTTCAATAATCCAAAAAGAATTTATTTAGTTGGGGGTTTACGCCGTTTTCAGCACATTTGGCTATTTCGCCGCGGCCAGTTTTTATTGGTGGCCCCGCGGAAATATAAAAGTAATGGTAATCCGATATGGAAGTCTAATATAGAAATTTGTGGAGAGGGTTGAATGGATATAAGGACGTCAAACTAATGTGATTGAGATTGAACGTACATGCAACAGATTAAATAGGAACACAGATTTATACATTTTACGGTATATACCTCGAAAGTACATGATTTTTTTTTCTAATTTTAACTTAAATGAAACTGGAGAGTGTATATTTTTTACCTCGCAGTTGCATTTAAAACATTGTTAAAGGTTGCCCATTTTATTTCAGGGCCTAGCTAACAAAATTCAAGATTTGTCGTCCATATATTAGCCTTTCTTCTTAAAAAATGAAACTATATTAATAAGTTCACGAAAACATATTTCTTATTATTTCCAGTGTAAATATTCATAATTGTTATAAAAAAACTTAAATTATCGTTACTAAAATGGTTAAAAATGGTTACAAAATATTGCCAAGTTCTTTGTATCTGTGACCAAAGTTTTAAGTTGCTAAAAAGACTCACTAGACTGCCATTTCCTTAGGGTCCTCTATACTGTTACCTTATGAAAGTCGGATGTTTTTTTTCCGGATTTATGTCGCCTTGTCCATAAAAAATCAAATACGCACGATAAGTCACAAAATTAGCAATTTTCGGGTCAATTGAAAAACGTGTCGACTTCGATGGGCTCAATATTTCTTGTTAAAATTTGAAGCATACTTTGTTAAGATAAGTATATTTCAATGGTCAACTACTAATCAATGTTAAACATATAGGTTCCACTCCTATTTGTATTTTGATTTAATGAAGTTTACCTTGACTTAATAAAAAAACGTCAAGTAAAAGCCTACATATCATGATTGTAAATTATCCCTTCTAGACGGACCGGAGGCATTCCTGTAACTCCCAGCGTAATGCAGATAGTAGTTCTACATATCAGGATATAAGTTAAAGCTGTTTTTTAATGAATGTAAGGAAAAAGCAAAATAAAGTCAAATCAAAAATGAAAAAAAAATGGACTGTCAACAGGAGCGACAGAATTACATGACTGTGTGCCCTGTTTTGTCACTGAATTATACGATTCGTCCATATCGTCGTTGGTAAATAAACTTGCAGATGGCTAGATACACATGCATACTTAATACAGGAGATAAACGGTATAGATATTATATACATTTATATTTCATATTTCCAAATTTGTAAAGTAGAAATTTCAAAATGTGTCTGTTACAGATATTTCAAGTGGAGAACATAACATATATATATAGTTACTACTAGCTACTTGATCAGTGTCCTTTTTAGTTAGGATATCTTCTTTAAAATGCGTTGTTTTTATACTATATTTAATTCTATTTGTTTTTTTTATAATCTAATATACACAGATATACTTCTGAAAATCCGAAAGTATTGAATGATAAGTCATGTTGAAATCTGAATAATAATTTTATAAGAAAATACTTTTAGATAAGAATGAAAAAATGTAAAAATGGATAATTCCCTTAAACCGGACTAATTATTGGCTATGATAGGTTCATATTTTGTAGTAGTGGTCATCAATGGGCAGTCCCTTAGAACCAGCTACAAATATTATTATAATAATAATAAGCTTATCACCAATAGTGGTTCTCCTCATGACTAATTCACAGCAGCAATTAAGGGGTTAGTCATTGCTACTCATCCTCCCTAGCCAGCTTTTTTTTTATCCACATCGTTTGTAGGAACGAACGTGGATACAAAACCCTGACTTGGGGTGTTTGTTGCTACTCTGCAAGATTCATCAAGGGACGGTGTTCTAGAACACATTAATGGAAAATTCTTAAGTTCAAGTGATGAGAAAAAGAGCGAGATCATTTTATATTATCTGAAATATAGTCACTATCCAAAATAGGAAGATTTCAATGGATGTGTTTATGTCAATCCCATTAAAACTTTTCATATTTCTTAATGAATATGCACAATTCTGATAGTAATTTCTAATCTTCATTATTCATTAACCATATCAGTGTTTTGGTGGGGTCTAGGTATGAAAGTTTCAGTCTTGATATATAATTGTTGCTCTGTAAACATAGCATTGAAAAAAGAAAACATTAAAAAAACTCTTGTTTGGTTTCTGTTGGTTGGGTTGAGTTGATTGATTGTATATGTCGAAGTATCCATTTCGTTGTTTATAATTTTTTTTACAAAAGTTATTATTGGGTGCTTAAAAAAGCCAATTAATGAATTCAAATTTTAGACAGGAAATATATCAGATAGACATTTTGGGCATTTTCTTGTGTTAGCACAGGGAAGGTTTTCCCATAATTTTGCATAATTTCCAGTTAACAGGTTAAGAATGTAAGTCTACAATAAATATAATTATTAGGAAAGATCACATGCATGAATTTTAGTGTGTGCTGGTGCTTTTTTTAAATTGACTTCATGTACATAAATGTATTTTGTATATTTTACAAAAAGTTTTATAAACCACAATTAAATATGTTCAAAAAAACAAGTAAGACATCACATAATAATAATATTAATATCTAGACTAGATTTGTACAAAACTTTTATGATAAGAAACATATTCTATTATGAAAATAAATGTTATGAAAGGTCATCGCAACAGTCTTAAGATAGATCTATATCAAAAGTAGCGCACCTGTAAAACAGTGAATTTTTATAGGTAATCCGGAAGAGCCTCGTTTTCGGTGTAAACATTTATTCCAATATGGCGAATGTTTTGCCAGGTATAAAAGTTAAAGATTATGGGTGTTGTCTTTTTAAAGCACCAAGAAAGCAAGCATTAATTGCATAAACCTAAAAAAATCAATGTTTAAAATTCAAACATATTTTGCAACTCCCTTATAAGGAGTTCCCAACGACAATCCCTCGACTTTTTTTTTATGAATATGATTCATCTGACATCTCTTGACTACCTGAACTGCAGAAAAGTGATTCTCTTCTTGTTTAAGTTAAGGTTTGTTTACAACTCTTTCAGTAATATAGAAGAACCATTAACTGGGCCAATAAGTATTTCCAGTAAGGCATAACTATTGAATTTATAAATTTACACAAAAGGCACTTTAAAGTTGAATTCAAATTCAATAATAATATACAGTACTTGATGGCTATCTATCTCAACAGGCTCAAAATCACACCATGCAGATTTTTTTTCTATCAACTGAAAAGGTCAAATAAAATTTTATTCATTGTTTATAATGTACATCTATTTCACATCAAAGGGAACTGAGTTTTCATAAAATTTTCTAAAAACTGAATGTAGAAATGGCAAGTATTGTAGAATTGTTCATTGCAAGTTCACCTAAAAGGCATTTCATAAATGTATTTAGGAAAATATATTTGTGCAGAAACTATCACTGAAAAATTGTATACTAATATACATATGTTTTATGAATATTTACATCATGATGCCATAAAATGTAACCAGATATCCTGCATTTATCATAGTTTATTTTTGCACTAGGTAGAATTCCCGAAAGAGTCCCCTTTTAGATTACTAAAACCTATTATTTGCACTTAAAATTTATAGAGTATCATGATGTAAATATGATATACCCCTGTTGGGCTAACACCCTCAGGGGTATATCCAATACATATCATATGTGATAGTCTAGATTTATTTATCTTTGAAATTTTTCGTGGACGAGTCCTGAATTACCAGGATTTCCGAGTCAACTCGCTGACGACGAGTCCCGGTTTACTGGGATTGTCACATAGGTTTTATATTTCCCGCTCTTGGAGTGAACATCAAGAGTTATCGTTCTTATTTTGAAACCCAGATAAAGACAAAACAATGGTGGATCTTTTACAAAAAAACGCATGAAAAAAGATAAAAATTTGAGGATTTTATGGGATTTTAAAGTTAGGAAAACGAATTTTAGAAATTTTTTGGCAAGATTGGATGCTAGGAAAGTATCTATTTCGTATCAAATGTGCAGAATTTGTCCAAAATTGATTGAATTGACATCCCGAAACTTTCTCCCAAAAATCGATAACTTTCAATGAGTTTTTTTAAAAGACCTATTTTTTTTCATTTTGACATCAAAGACATATAAGGCTTCACATTGTTATTTAAATATGTGACAAGATGCAATATTTTTATCAGTTTATGGATTGTTTGATTATGGATCAATGGAATCAATTTTTTAAGAATTAAACAGAAGTAAAACTTAATTCTCATTAAACATTTCTTACAAGTATTGTTTTATTTTTAAATAAATTGTTGAAAAGTTGTTCCCTTTGTTTTGGTGGCATGCTGGATAATTTTTATTATGGAATATTTTGTTTAAAATTGGTGCTGCAGATTAAAAAAATATAATTCATAAAAATTGTTAATTTTTTTACAGGAATTGAAAATTGTGAAGAAGATGATATTTCACAGGAAGACTACTTTAGAAAGACAGAAGTTTTAGTTTGATTTTGTGTTGATTTGGAATGTAAAAAAACAAATGTAAAAAGAAACCAACATTACTTTTTTCCTATGACTCAAATAATTGGTTTTATTGGAACATATGTATCCTAATTCTCAAAGACTTAGTTCCCACAGTGACAGGGTCAAATATGGTGGCCATGGAGACCGTCAGTTTGTGGTATCTCTACAGAAATTTCCAATGGAGAGAACAGAGAAGGTAAAGAAATGTAAAAAAAAAAGCAGAGACAGCTAAAAAGGAAATAAAGGGTTTTCACTCGGAATTTTGTTTCTAATTTAAAAAAAAAATCTAATAAAAATAAAAGCTATTTTCTTCTCAGAAATTTTTTAAAAGTTGTTGAATTTATTTGCTTATGTGCTTTACAGACATGGTTTTATTCCCTTTTTGGTTGAATTCTGCTTTGAAAGCCCTGATTTGTTCATTACAGTTCCTTTATATTACATTGTGAAATGGTGACAGTTTCATTTCAGCTCTATTTCCCAGTTGTCAAAAGCATCTCTGCATAAAGCAAATTTTTGCAAAAATTGGTGTAGAAAATCACAACAAAAAAGACAGCAGACTACAATACAAAGCACATTGTAATGGAATAGTAAAAATAGATAAGTTTTATTGCTGATTTTAAGAAAATTAAAAATACCACTTTTCATTTATTAGAAATGAAGGGAGATATATATTTGACTTCAGTGCAAAATTATATTCTTTGAAAAAGTAAAAAAAGAGGTACAAAAGTAAATAATAAGTCTGAGCTCTTTTCCAAGTAAGGTAAACTTACTTTTGACACTTAACTTGAGGATGTATAAAAAATAATATGCTGATGATTTTATATTTTCTGTTTGCAGGATCTTGATGTTATATTTTCACATCTCCATGGTATGGAAGCTTTGTCATCCTTGAGAGAACCAGCCCTGAGAGCACTTTGTCGTACAGTTAGATATGAATATCATGAAGCCAATGACATACTTTACTGGTAAGTTGTATTTATGTACATATGTTTTTGTCCTTTGCTGAAAGATCATCTTGTCCAGATTATTTTTTTTACATTGGTTGATTTACTAATGCCTGAATTTTTTATTCATTTAAATTTAGGAAACTGATATAACTTAACATTTTTGCACAATATTCAATTTGTAATTTATTGGTTTTTCGACAAGGTTTTTGTGATGATTAAAAAAGTAAATAAGAAATAAAATCATCCCATCTGACTCCATTTTTTATATAAAGTTTATTTTGCCTCAGCATAATTAGAATAAACTTTGATTCATTCATTTCTGACATTTTTGCTATTAAGTCCATTTATCAGCATCTGCAATACCCAGACCTTCCCTATTTGATGCCTAGATAGTTCTTGTTGTGTACATGTACATGCCAGTCTGATATATGTCGACCTATCTTGACCTCAGTATCATGCTTAAGTGACTTGTGTTACATTTTCAAGATTAAATCCATTTCTCAGGGACTGTAATACCTAGACCTACTATATTTGGTCTATAGGTAGTTCTTGTTGGGTACACACCAGTCTGAAACCAGATGACTCACCTTGACCTCAATTTCATGCTTGAGTGACTTGTTACATTTTCAAGATTAAATCTATTTCTAAACCTACTGTATTTAATTTATAGATAGTTCTGCTTACATGTAGGTTCATGCCTGTGGCCCAATCTTGACCCGATTTCATGCTTGGATGGCTTGCATCAAATTCCTACAAATAAGTCAATTTCTCAGCAAATGTAATATGTCCCAACATGTTTGGTCTATAGATATTTTTTGGTGGGCTCATACCAGTCTGAGACCTTTTAGGTGACCTTGGACTTACAAACTTTTAATGCTTTTCCTTTGGGTTACAATGTCGGGTATCAGATAATTTATTCTGTATCTATGTGCGTACTCAGGCTAGACATTTAGTGTGTTCAGTCTTGTTGTGTATATCTATTGCATGTGGCAAAGAACTTCACTCAAACTGGTGTCAGAGACAACATGCCACTTGTCAAGATACATGTAGTTGGTAATAACAACTAATTGTTACTAACCTTTATATGCCTATTGCCATGATTCTGTAACTATCTCTTCTCAGTCCTGTTAGGTCTCCTTTCAGTTTTGCTAGGCCTACCTGATAACTAAATTTCCCATTAAAACTGTTCCTTTCAATCATTAAGTTTACCATTAGCCAGCAGTACATTAGTGGTTCCTTTTTTTGGACTTCACCCAGATTACATTAATGCATCTAAATGGCCAATTCATCTCTTGATCAGTGTCCGTTTTGTGGAATTTCAAATTGTGTTATGGGTAAATAATAATGGTTAAAGATTAATTTGTAATCTTTCATTTATCCATTTCTTCATGTACAAAATAACACTTGAAGGGATTATTGTAAAGTTTAGCAATTATGTACTTGATATTTAAATAATACCTTCGCCTTCGGAATTAATCTCTTTGACTTATTTTACGATATGTTAAAAATGAGATTATGGTAGGGTGAAAGGCATTGGCAGATGTAATTTTATGAAACTGATATGAAGTTTTTATAGTAAAATAAATAAGTATCTCTGTTAAAAGATTGATGATATAAGTTATAGTGACAACATTTTAAAGGTAAGACAATAGGATTATTATTTCGATTTTTCATTTCTTCTTTTAAAAAATTTAATTGATAAGAAATTTGGCATCTTAGTCCATCGGTGAAAGGGTTTTTAAGTTTAATAAATTTTTAAATGGGATTTTTGTTTGTCGAAAGCTTTTATAAAGAGAATGCAAGCAGCCTTTTGTACATGTACATGTACAATGGAAGATATTGAAATCACAAAAAGAAATTTGGAGTACAGTACCAAGATTGATTCTGATTATGATAAATTTGATAGAAATGTTTTCTGTTAAAAGAGATATAATCACAGAGTACACATAACAATGTTTTTATTTCTTTACAGCCAAGGAGAATTAAGTACATGTTGGTATATATTGTTGTCAGGATCTGTCTTCATTGAAGGGTCCATGTTTCTCCCAAGAAGCAGGTAAGTCATAAAATAACATTTTGATGACCTTCATCATACAGGTGTCAGTAAATTTTGCTTTATACTTTGAATCTAGATTTTATTCTTGTGTGTTACTAGATAGCCTCCTTGTTGAAAATCACACCTCTTTGAAAGGATAATTTATAGTTGTCTCCCTTTGACTTTGTTTTTAAAGCATGCAGGGTTGCCTCCCATTGGATATGACCATGAGCTTTAATTCCAGAAAACAGATGTACTTATCTGGTATAAATCTCTTCATAATCCAGATAATACAGATGTAGTTATTATTTTATTGTGGCATATGTTTTGTATCATATTTTTCTTTGTTCTAATATTCGCAGGACGAACATATGTAGGTAAAATATTGAAGATCTGTTCAAATAATCAGATGGATGTAATATTAGTGTTGTCTGGTTCATTTTCCTGGTTCTCAGAATCTGAGTCCAAAAGTTTGAACATTTGAAAATTTTAAAATTAAATCGCTGTATTTGAAAATTGTTTATTTTGCTTTTTTTTACTTTATTCAAACTTTTTATTACCTGTTCATTTTTCTGTAGTTGGAGGATTTCATTTTAAACCTTTCAGGAGATAGTTTAGTTAGAAATATATACTGAAGTTCTAGCAGAAATTTTGCATTGTAACATCATTTCTAGAATTCAGTGAATTTTTAATAGCAGGTTTCCCAATATTATGTGTAACACTTTCTTCTAAACCTTTAAGTCTTTGTGCTTCAGAGACATATAATTTATAAGACACTGTTAATTAATACTCTGAATGACAGTTATCATTCTAATAATGTGTTCCTATACTAATTATAATGTACAACAAAGCAACATAAACCATGTGTTTTCTGTTTTCTTATTGTTTCATTAGGCAGATCACAGAAGTTATTTTTGGATCTCGTTTGTGTTTTTTAGTACAGTCTCTACTAAATATTTTGAGAGTGTTTTCATATGCACAAGTGAATTTATTTAATTCAGCAACTTGAATAAAATCCAACTTCTTTTGAAAGCTGTTGACATATTTGTGTTACAGAAAATAAATTTTTTTTTGCCTTGGGTACATTTCACTTCTGATCCAGAAATGAAAGTTACTTTGCAATATCAGTTCTGCATGTTAGGGTAAGAGAGACAGGAGAAAGGAGTTAGCACAAAATAGGTGGGAGAGGGAGGGGGATTTATACCAAGATGTATTGTGGGAGAAATAGTCAAAATTGGTTTTGGTTTTGGTTTTGCTTGTTGCACTGACTAGTACATGTACTTGTTTTAGTGATCATGATACAGTTATTTGGATATAATGAACCTCTGATTTCTTGGGACAAAATTGGAGGGATATTGTGATGTACAAAATTTGGTTGTCAGGGGTAGTAAAAATATGAAACACTACACATGTACACTGGTATATAACATATTATTCAAATCCAGTATTGAGTAACAGGCTTTTCTTTAAAAGTAAATTACTTGTTATATTATATTTATTTGTTAAAGCTCCAATAATTTTCCCCAGTTTAACTAGCAAAATTGGTATATTGTTTAACACTACCTGTGTATTTCTAAGGTACCATTAGAACACCATAGGATGGAAGTTGAAATCTCTAACCATCAGAATTTTTTAATACCAATAGATTTAGACAACATTGTTGTCAACCTGGGCAATAGAATTCCCATGGAAACTGAATTATAACTATGGGGAAGGGCATTGTTTGTGGCAGGAACGTAAAAGTATTGAACATTATCATTAAGTTGTCATTCTTTCCTGACAACTGATTTCAGTACTTTTGTCTCTCCACCTTTCACCATATCAGGGTTATAATTTATGAAGAAAACAAACTTTCCAAACTATGGAAGATAACTCTTTGATTGTTACAAATGAAAGATATTCTGATAAAGGAGGAATGATGGAGAAGAGAATACCCTTTTCTCTCGTACAAAAACTATGTTTTCACAACAATAACATTGATTGACCATTCGCATAAATATTCAGTTCGTGAAATATTGCTTCTTGTTTTTGGCTATCAAAGTTGACAGGGGTTTATCTAGGGTTATTGGGAAGGGTTGTTTTTGGCCTACATGTATTTTGGGAAAAATTTTGGTCAATTGGGAACAAAAATTAGAGGTGTAAGTTAACATTTTTGGGAATTCTGCATGATTTTAAAATAATTTCCATTGGGAATGGGTCCTTTTACCGGACCCGGCTGAAAGGTAGAAAAATCCATGGTTGAACAAGGTTTTTTTTAAATTTGAAATGTGAAAATTGATTTTTATATCATAACTTTTCTGTGGAAAGTTCAGATAAATGAAAAAAATTCTAGAGCACTGATCAACCAATTTCAAAATAGTAAATTTCATTGATACTAAGATTGACTTTTAACTTTTTAGCTCACCTGACCCGAAGGGTCATGTGAGCTATTGCTATCACTTGGCGTCCGTCGTCCGTCCGTCGTCCGTCCGTCCGTCCGTCGTCCGTTAACTTTTTCAAACGTTAACTCCTCCAACACCATAAGTCCAACTGCAACCAAACTTGGTACAGTTATTAATTGGTATGGGTGCTACAAATCTATTGTTTGGATTTTTGATTCGTATAAAAACATGGCCGTCATGGCTAAAAATAGAACATAGGGGTAAATCGCAGTTTTTTGCAAATAAGTCAGAAACGGTCACAGATATCAAAATTCTGGCATAGGGTAAAAGTGATCAGCACCTCAAGATCTACCTGCCCTGAAATTTTGAAGAAGATCCAACCACTCATTTCAGAGTTATCACCCTTTTTCCTGATTTTTTCCAAATTTTTTTATGTTATTATTTCAAAAATCTTCTCCTCTGAAACTACTGAATGGATTTGGATAAAACTTAGCATGATTGTTCCTTAGGGTATCCTGCACAAAGTTTATGCTTCGATTTTTGATCCGTCGAAAAACATAGCCACTGTTACTAAAAATAGAACATAGGGGTCAAACAACATTTTTTCGCAACTATCTCAAAAATCATAAGGTTATGGCAAATTCTGGCAGGTTGAAAGTGTTCAGCATGATGAGAGCTACCTGTGTGTTTATTTTCGTGAAAATCTGTCAACTGATGTTAGAGTTATTGTCCTTTTTTGAAATTTTGGGCTTTTTTTTATGTTATGATTTCAAAAATCTTCTTCTCTGAAACTACTATTCAAAATCAAATGAAACTTGGTATGATTGTTCCTTAGGGTATCCTGCAAAAAGTTAATGCTTGGATTTTTGATTGGTCGAAAAACATGTCCGCCCTTACTAAAAATAGGACATAGGGGTCAAAATGCTGTTTTTTGCTATTTTTTCCTGAATTATAGAAATAAAATGAAGATGAAAGCTACCTTCAAGGCAAACATGGTATTCCGAGTTGAATGGTGATGATGAAAGTTTGTTTTGGACGGCCATTTTTAAAATGGCTGCCATTTTCCCGCCATTTTTTACACTTGCTCGGATTTCAACAATATTTGGTTTTTAAAGTAAACATGGTATCCTTAGTTAATGGTGATGATGAGAATGTTGTATAACAATGATTAAACTTCATAATATGTGAGCTTTTAATTGCCATCACTTGGTGTCTGTCATCATCGTTAACAAATTTTCAAACATCTCCTCTGAAACTACTAGGGGGATTTGGATTAAACTTAGCATGATTGTTCCTGCAATATTTCCTTTTCAAGTACTATAAAAAGCCTTAACCCACAATTTTTACATAACTTCTTTCAAACATTTTAAAAAATGAAGACAACATATAGACCAAAAGATTTATACTTGTATTTGAAGATGAATTAAAGCTTGTATTTTGTATTGTGAATCATCAGATTGACCATGACTGTATCTTAATCAAGCGTAGGGAGAACTCATGCCCATTTCTTTCCAGAGGTTCTTGAAAGGCTTTTAAAGGTATTTTCAGCATTTTACGTGACCTTTAATACTCAGTTTAATTTACAACAAACATTAATATATTAATTTAGTTTATAGTGCATTGTTTGACAGGTGAGCGATTCAGGCTCTTGAGAGCCTCTTGTTTCTTTATAATGTACAAATTGACAGAATAACACAAATGAAACAATTCAGTTTATATTTACAAATTGCTTTATGTTTGTACTTTTAAATGTCAGACAGAAATTAAAAGTTGTCATATCTAAATTCAAAGCTTACAAATAATATAGATCACCTTGAAACCATTGTTACCATTACTATATATCAACACAGTACATCTGTATGAAGAGTTATTTGATGTCTGGCTTGTAACAGACAACGATATATAAAAAACTTATCTTGTCTGTTGATTAGCATGAGTTACACCTGTTCTAGGATGATATATCTTTAGAAAATGATACTCTTTTGTAACTTGGCTTAATCATGGTTGCTATTTAACAGAAGAGAATAACAGTGATGAATTGGAATCTTATTAACGTTAAAAGGACAATTCCAGTTTAAATTCAGCTACTTTAGGGGTGGAGCTCATTAAAAATTGTTTCTGTTGGTTTTGAGAGAGGGGTAAAACCAGCACTTTACTTTTGTTGGTAAAGGTATAATAGAATGGTTAAAGTTTTCCTTTAAGCCATTTATAAAAGGTGTGCATTCTATTAAATATATTACCCTTGGCTGTTGGGGAGGGGGGGGGGATAAAAATCATAAAATTTAGTGCATTTTGTTAATTTTTATCCATATTTTCAAATTGGTAATCAAGCAGTTTAGGGGTTGTGCTCATGAATGGCTGCAACAAAATCCAGGTTGCTATCATGCTATCAATCATTTTATTGTCTTTTTTCTTTATAATTGCTGCCAGTCAAGTTAATATTGACTGAATTTTTGTAGCTATATACATGTCTAAATTGTATAAAGAAGGAAGTAAAGTCTTTAGAAATACAAATGTACCTGTTTTTAGCTCACCTGACCCGAAGGGTCATGTGAGCTATTGCCATCACTTGGCGTCCGTCGTCCGTCCGTCGTCCGTCCGTAAACTTTTTCAAACGTTAACTCCTCTGACACCATAAGACCAATTGCAACCAAACTTCGTACAGTTGTTTATTGGTATATGTGCTACAAAACTATCGTTTGGATTTTTGATTCGTAAAAAAACATGGCCGCCATGGCTAAAAATAGAACATAGGGGTAAATTGCAGTTTTTTGCAAATAACTCAAAAACCATAACAGATATCAAAATTCTGGCATAGGGTAAAAGTGTTCAGCACCTCAAGATCTACCTGCCCTGAAATTTTGAAGAAGATCCAACGACCCATGTAGGAGTTATTGCCCTTTTTTGACATTTTTGGCTTTTTTTTATGTTATTATTTCAAAAATCTTCTCCTCTGAAACTACTGAATGGATTTGGATTTAACTTAGCATGATTGTTCCTTAGGGTATCCTGCACAAAGTTTATGCTTCGATTTTTGATCCGTCGAAAAACATGGCCACTGTTGCTAAAAATAGAACATAGGGGTCAAACAACAGTTTTTTTTATGTTATTATTTCAAAAATCTTCTTCTCTGAAACTGCTATTCAAAATCAAATGAAACTTGGTAAGATTGTTCCTTAGGGTATCCTGCAAAAACTTTATGCTTCGATTTTTGATCCGTCGAAAAACATGGCCACTTTTACTAAAAATAGAACATAGGGGTCAAACAACAGTTTTTCGCAAATATCTCAAAAATCATTAGGTTATGGCAAATTCTGGCAGGTTGAAAGTGTTCAGCATGATGAGAGCTACCTGTGTGCTTATTTTCGTGAAAATCTGTCAACTGATGTTAGAGTTATTGCCCTTTTTTGGCATTTTTGGCTTTTTTTTATGTTATTATTTCAAAAATCTTCTCCTCTGAAACTAATGAATGGATTTGGATAAAACTTAGCATGATTGTTCCTTAGGATATCCTGCACAAAGTTTATGCTTCGATTTTTGATCCGTCGAAAAACATAGCCACTGTTACTAAAAATAGAACATAGGGGTCAAACAATAGTTTTTCGCAAGTATCTAAAAAATCATTAGGTTAAGGCAAACTCTGGCAGGTTGAAAGTGTTCAGCATGATGAGAGCTACCTGAGTGCTGATTTTCGTGAAAATCTGTATACTGATGTTAGAGTTATTGCCCTTTTTTGACATTTTTGGCTTTTTTTTTATTTATTATTTCAAAAATCTTCTCTGAAACTACTGAATGGATTTGGATAAAACTTAGCATGATTGTTCCTTAGGGTATCCTGCACAAAGTTTTTGCTTCGATTTTTGATCCGTCAAAAAACATGGCCACTGTTACTAAAAATAGAACATAGGGGTCAAACAACATTTTTTCGCAAATATCTCAAAAATCATTAGGTTACGCCAAATTCTGCAGGTTGAAAGTGTTCAGCATCATGAGAGCTACCTGCGTGCTGATTTTTGTGAAAATCTGTCAACTGATGTTAGAGTTATTGCCCTTTTTTGACATTTTTGGCTTTTTTTTATGTTATTATTTCAAAAATCTTCTTCTCTAAAACTACTATTCAAAATCAAATGAAACTTGGTAAGATTGTTCCTTAGGGTATTCTGCAAAAAGTTAATGCTTGGATTTTTGATTGGTCAAAAAACATGTCCGCCCTTACTAAAAATAGAACATAGGGGTCAAAATGCTGTTTTTTGCTATTCTTTCCTGAATTATAGAAATAAAATGAAGATGAAAGCTACTTTCAAGGCAAACATGGTATCCCGAGTTGAATGGTGATGATGAAAGTTTGTTTTGGACGGCCATTTTTAAAATGGCTGCCATTTTCCCGCCATTTTTTACACTTGCTTGGATTTCAACAATATTTGGTTTTTAAAGTAAACATGGTATCCTTAGTGAATGGTGATGATGAGAATGTTGTATAACAATGATTAAACTTCATAATATGTGAGCTTTTAATTGCCATCACTTGGTGTCTGTCATAATCGTTGTTAACAAATTTTCAAACATCTTCTCCTCTGAAACTACTTGGGGGAATTTGATGAAACTTAGCATGATTGTTCCTGCAATATTTCCTTTTCAAGTACAATAAAAAGCCTTAACCCACAATTTTTACATAACTTCTTTCAAACATTTTAAAAATGAAGACAACATTTAGACCAAAAGATTTATACTTGTATTTGAAGATTAATTAAAGCTTGTATTTTGTATTATGAATCATCAGATTGACCATGACTGTATCTTAATCAAGCGTAGGGAGAACTCATGCCCATTTCTTTCCAGAGGTTCTTGAAAGGCTTTTAAAGGTATTTTCAGCATTTTACGTGACCTTTAATACTCAGTTTAGTTTACAACAAACATTTATATATTAATTTAGTTTATAGTGCATTGTTTACCAGGTGAGCGATTCAGGCTCTTGAGAGCCTCTTGTTTAATATTGCCATTTAATTTTTTAATATTTATTTATCTATAATCTTAACTATTATTTTTTCTCAAACATACTCTTAAAATCCTCCCATTGACCTTGTTTTTAACACCTTAATAATCAATATTGACAAAATTTCCAATTGTAATGTATTAAGTCAAAGTCCGCTAAATTCATTTTTAGCTCACCTGGCCAAAGGCCATGTGAGCTATTGCCATCACTTGGCGTCCATCGTCGTCGTCGTCGTCCGTCGTCGTTAACAATTTTTCAAAACTCTTCTCCTCTGAAACTACTTGACCAATTGGAACCACACTTGGTATGAATGTTCTTTGGGGTATCCTGCATAGAACTGATGTGGGGATTTTTGATCCGTCGAAAAACATGGCCGCTGTTACTAAAAATAGAACATAGGGGTCAGACAACAGTTTTTCGCAAATATCTCAAAAATCATTAGGTTACGGCAAATTCTGGCAGGATGAAAGTGTTCAGCATGATGAGAGCTACCTGTGTGCTGATTTTCGTGAAAATCTGTCAACTGATGTTAGAGTTATTGCCCTTTTTAGCTCACCTGACCCGAAGGGTCATGTGAGCTATTGCCATCACTTGGCGTCCGTCGTCTGTCCGTCGTCCGTCCGTCCGTCGTCCGTTAACTTTTTCAAACGTTAACTCCTCCAACACCATAAGTCCAACTGCAACCAAACTTGGTACAGTTATTAATTGGTATGGGTGCTATAAATCTGTTGTTTGGATTTTTGATTCGTATAAAAACATGGCCGTCATGGCTAAAAATAGAACATAGGGGTAAATCGCAGTTTTTTGCAAATAAGTCAGAAACGGTCACAGATATCCAAATTCTGGCATAGGGTAAAAGTGTTCAGCACCTCAAGATCTACCTGCCCTGAAATTTTGAAGAAGATCCAACGACTCATGTAGGAGTTATTGCCCTTTTTTTGACATTTTTGGCTTTTTTTTATGTTATTATTTAAAAAATCTTCTCCTCTGAAACTACTGAATGGATTTGGATAAAACTTAGCATGATTGTTCCTTAGGGTATCCTGCACAAAGTTTATGCTTCGATTTTTGATCCGTCGAAAAACATGGCCACTGTTGCTAAAAATAGAACATAGGGGTCAAACAACAGTTTTTTTTATGTTATTATTTCAAAAATCTTCTTCTCTGAAACTGCTATTCAAAATCAAATGAAACTTGGTAAGATTGTTCCTTAGGGTATCCTGCAAAAAGTTTATGCTTCGATTTTTGATCCGTCGAAAAACATGGCCACTTTTACTAAAAATAGAACATAGGGGTCAAACAACAGTTCTTCGCAAATATCTCAAAAATCATTAGGTTACGGCAAATTCTGGCAAGTTGAAAGTGTTCAGCATGATGAGAGCTACCTGTGTGCTGATTTGCGTGAAAATCTATGAACTGATGTTAGAGTTATTGCCCTTTTTTGACATTTTTTGGCTTTTTTTTATGTTATTATTTCAAAAATCTTCTTCTCTGAAACTACTATTCGAAATCAAATGAAACTTGGTAAGATTGTTCCTTAGGGTATCCTGCAAAAAGTTAATGCTTGGATTTTTGATTAGTCGAAAAACATGTCCGCCCTTACTAAAAATAGAACATAGGGGTCAAAATGCTGTTTTTGCTTATTTTTTCCTGAATTATAGAAAGAAAATGAAGACGAAAGCTACTTTCAAGGTAAACATGGTATCCCAAGTTGAATGGTGATGATGAAAGTTTGTTTTGGACGGCCATTTTTAAAATGGCTGCCACTTTCCCGCCATTTTTTACACTTGCTCGGATTTCAACAATATTTCGTTTTTAAAGTAAACATGGTATCCTTAGTGAATGGTGATGATGAGATTTAGTTTATAGTGCATTGTTTGCCAGGTGAGCGATTCAGGCTCTTGAGAGCCTCTTGTTGACAATTGCAAGGCATAAAGGAATAATTGGGTGCAAGTTACAAATGAATAAATGTTAGATACAAGTAGTCAAAACATTTGGTCACTTACACCAAAGAAAGACTGATAAAATATATGAACAACGAGAAAGTAAGAAATTTGAAGTCCAAAGGAAAATGATATTCTTTCAAAGCACAAAGTCTAATGGTGATAGAAGAAAAATGGATGACCTTCAGTGTTCTATATTTTATGCATGACTGACTTGAGTAAAGCTAAGGATTTACAAAACTGTCTTTTTGTTTTACCAGTAATAAATGGAAAAATAAATGTCTTAACATCCTTTCATTACATGAACTTGTTAACCCTACAGAGTGATTTATATAAGCAGTAAATAAATCCATAATTTCTTTGCACTCAGTTATTCCATCAATGTTTTGACTTAGGTTGCAGTTTTCTATTCCATTGAGGAAATCTTGTTGTATCTATTGAAAAAATCAATCAATATATGCATGCTCAATAGCACTTTATTGGTCTTAAATATCAGGAGGATGTCAGGGAGTGTTGGCTTCATGTAAGTTTTCATTGAAGGAAGATCAGAAGGGTTTGTCATCCAAACTGTGCTTAAAAATAAAATGAAATGGTTTGTTTATGGAAAAATGTTTAAACGAGAGTTTATATCCTTGAAAAAATGGATGACCTTATTGAAGAAAAAATTTACTTAGTGTTTTTTTTTTGGTGCAAAAATGTTCTTCTATCAAGTGATCACCTTGTTGGTAATCATACTGTATTGGCTTTTATAGTATGTTTTATACATCAGAGTGTCGGGATATATAAGGGGAAGGGTTTAAAACTGGTTCAACCCTACCACTATTAGTGTCTATACCAAGTCACACTATCCTGATTCTTTGCTAATTTGACTTTTATGTTATTTTTGGTTCAGGGTTCTTTGTCTGTTAATTGGTATATCATTGTTAACCTTTCATTGTTCATAATGATTACGAAATAGGGGAGGAAAGTGCCTAAAAGGGTGCTTTAAATGGATAGAAGCTTACATGTACCTACAGAAACACTAGTACTGTATAATGTTGTATATTAACTACCAATAGAAGAAATACATTGCACTTTCTTAGATGTAGAATTGTAATTATTTTATTAATTCATCTTGAAACAATCTCATTTAGTTCTCTGATCAAGTGTCAAATCGAATCTTTCCGATTGTTATGTCTGTTATAACCAAAGTCTGACCTGACTGTAATCAGTTTTCCCAATTTCTAAATATTTCTTACATAAGTAAACTATAATATGATGATAATTTATGATATTAATTTTTAGAAAAGAAATAAATCCCTGAATAATTTAACCTAATAAATTTGATTTTCTATGTTCATAATATTGAAATTGGGAAAATTAGCTACATGTAGGACGTTTTCCTGAGATTTGTTTTGAAGATACATGTATTATATATATGCCCAAACCAGACAATTTGAAAACTGAAAATTTTCAAAAAGGACACATGGATAATTTACATACACTGTCAGCAAATGTAAAATTGATTTGTTTTACCTTAAGAAATAGGAAGAAGAGTGAGCATCTGGGCATCTATGATTCACTTGCCACTTGGTAAATTATTTTGGAAAAGGTAGAGCTGTCAGATTTTTCAAATTTAACACAGATCAGCTTTAACTTTGTTACACTGGAAAATGTTTTAATGACCATTGACCCGTATGTAATAAGATTCCAAATTTATCTATATGTTTCTATAAAGATCTTGGCAGGATAGTTTTGTTTCTGGGGAGGTCATTTCCCGATTTGTAATTACTTTCTCTGAAATATTGTGAAGTTGATGCATGGGAATCTATGTGTCCAGAATATTATTGATAAAATAATATTCAATTATCGTCACGGTTTTCATGTATAATTAATGACATGATTAGGTTATGATTGATTTTATGACAAGTTTGGCGGGTGATTACACACGATTTGTCAATTGGAAGGCATCACAGTTGTGGAATGTACTTGTATTTTATTTTGTTTACATATTGAAGACGACAGCTACAAAGATTTAATTGTTTTCAGACAGATATCATTACATTTTTTATTAACTAATGTGTTGAAATACAGTAAAAAATATCCAGTTAATACAAAACCGGAACTGGTCATTAATACAGGTCTAATACAGGATTTTCTGTATTAGACCTGTATTAATGACCAGTTTCGGTTTTTCTGTATAAAACCTGTATTAATGACCATTTTCAGACACATGGGATTGTATTAAATAGACAATTTATAATGTATTTTAAGTCATTGGTTAATAAAGGTGTCATAAAATGGGTATTTTTATATAAAGCCTGTATTATGTCCTCGTACAGTGGTATTGGGTCTCGATCAGCTGTATAGGCCCTTGGTGTTGCCTCGGGGCTATACAGTTGACCTTGACCCAATACGACTGACTCGGACATAATACAGGCTTTATATGAAAATACCCATTTAATAACACTATATTAATACACTGAATATTCTGAATTTCGCCTGTCTTGACACGAGTGCAATACCGACCAGTTCCCATGCAATATTGTATGCAGTACTTATCTAGTCAAACAGCACTTTAAAATTTAAAAAAGCAAAAACTTGCACAAAGTAAAAAGAATACATTTAGAATTTAGATTTTCTACAAAAAATATAAAAGTTTATAACTTTGATTAGGAAGTATTTTGGTAAAACAACTCATAATTAGAACTGGCTTAAAATCAGTTGTTTTGATTGGTTAATGTGTAATGAGTTAATTGAAAAAAAATATCCTCAATTTCAGGTGTTTTATAAAATGTAAGTGAGAAAGCTACATTGTGTTTAACCTCAGATATTTTGTTTATGAAACAGTTCTTATTTTAAAAAATTTTGGTTTAAAATTTGATCATTTTTTCTTCAAAATTTGGAGTTGTTTCCCTTGATGAGAAAGTTTTAATGACTGTTGACTAGTTGATTAAGAAATTTCATTTTGACAGTACAAGCAAATACAATGAAAATAAAATAGATAATTCATTCATTCATACCTTTATTTCCTCAAATACATGAGATATATGAACAATTTATATATATAGCAAATAACAAAACATTATTACATGTAAAAAATGGAAAAAGATATCAAATATTTACAATTATTTCATGAAACATGCAATTCAATCGGGGATATCTGTATTAGTACAATCCACGTTAACTTTATCACGAACAAGTCTAAATTGGCAGTTGTATTCTGCGGCGCATTGTACAACATGAGCGTGGCACAATTTAGTGAATTTGATTGCATCATCATAGCTGCTTTGTATAGTGTTCGGTATTTACCCAGTAGAATAATAAAAAGATCATCTTGGGAGTATGAGTCAAGTTCTGTAAACAGTTCTAGGTCGAAGTTTTCGATTATCAAGTCCCACCAGATTTGTCTCAAGACGTTGGTTGCAGAACATGTACAAGAAATGTGGCAAAAAAGTCTACTTATTGTCTATTACATATTAAACATATCATTGGTGAACCACTGTGAACGTCTGTCAATAGTTTTGTTATAAAGTATGACCTTTTTATTTCATTTACTGTTTTTGAGTTTCTCCAATATTTTGCAAATGTGACAGTATTATGTATTTCGTGAAATTTAACAAAGTCACTATCGTTATTCATGCGAGTAAACCATTCGCTGGATTGTACGTTAGACACGTTCTGTTTAACTATTCTTTTCCATTCTTGTTTTGCTACATTGTGTTTAACCTCAGATAATAGTATTATATTAACTGAACTTGAAAGTTTTGACTATATTTTGTTGATGAAAAAGTTCTGATTTTAAAAAAAATTGGTTTAAAATTTGGTCATTTTTTCTTCAACATTTGGAGTTGTTTCCCATGATGAGAAAGTTTTAATGACTGTTGATTAGTTGGTTAAAAAATTCCATTTTGACAGTACAAGCATATACAATGAAAATAAAATAGATAATTGAAGTTTAGATTACACCATAATCAAATACATATAAAATGGAAATAAACACATTTT
The DNA here is from genome assembly GCA_028015205.1 of Mytilisepta virgata. NCBI lineage: Eukaryota > Metazoa > Mollusca > Bivalvia > Mytilida > Mytilidae > Mytilisepta > Mytilisepta virgata. The sequence continues at coordinate 79,644,744 of CM051521.1, forward strand.
AAAGTTATCTCAGGTATTTGATAAAAGAAAAGAAAAAATTATCAAGAATAGATAGAAAAATTTATTCCCATCATTCAACTGCCAAAATGTATCAATTACTGATTATTTTAACAGTAAAACGTTTCAAGATGTTATCAGATTTTTTGTGTATCATCAAAATAATGGAAAAAGCAAAGGATATCACCATGGGGCATGGATAGATTTTATATAAGTGACCATGTAATAAACTTAAAATTGAAAGTTATACCTTAGGGGTCCTTTCAGGTTACATCGTGTCAACTTTGTCAGTTTTAAGTTAGAAATATCCCATATTAAACCTCTTTTTTGTTGTCTATACTGATATATGCATGGCTCATGAAATAGAAATTCTTTCATTAAACCTGGAATGCATTTTACAAGAGCACATATACTTGAAGTAGTGTGATAATTTTGTGGAAAATACTGATAGTGAAAATTACAGGTCTTTTTTGTTTTGGATGAAGGCATGTGAAAAGGATGTGTGAAGTGAATTGGTAAGTAAGGTCTTTTTTTTATTATTGAGTTTTAGGTATTTAAAAAATTAATGGACATATTGATAATGTAAGATGTGAATGATTGCATGTAAAGTTGACTTTAATTTTGAATAATAAAAATGAAGAATGTCACAAGTTAAATGGAATATTCTGTAAGTCATTTTCTGCTGAAGGTTTGTGCAATATTCGAAGAAAAAGGGCACAGTTGTTATGCATTTCACTTACTAAATGGAAGGATATGGGATATACATCTATATCACTGATACATTATTACATTAAAGTACATGTATGTAAACATTCCTAAAGACATAGGACATTGACCCTCAGACCTAATGACAATTGTTGGCAAAATGTTGAATTCAGGATACAGTAAGGACATTTTATAGGTCATATTCCACTAAAAGTACCAAACAAATATTTTTATTGCCAATCAAAGTTGCTTGTTAAAGCAGAGCAATTAACAGAAATATAATAGATGGGTATTGATTATGACCGCAATAGTAGAATGATGAATCTACATGTATCTGCTAGCTGAGGTACTATTGCTTTCACCGACCACTTGTTTGATGTACATTGTAATTAAATATAAAAATCTTATGTCAGATCTTACAGAAAAATTTGTTCTAGTTTCTGAGAAATTGAATTACATTTGAAGTCTGTGAAATTCTTGAAATATAGTCCTGTAGTTATTGTTATGAAAACTTCAATTAAAAAGTTATCCAAATATGGTCATGAAATTAACAATATATCAAGGGATGGGCAGCTGAATTTGTCATCATCAATGTACGAATACAAATGACCCCATTATGCTAATTAGGTCATGAGTTCACATATTAAGGATCACTTTTGTACATCTACCCCTAGCAAAGCATTTGTTACCAAGATTCCCTTTGTGCATGTTCAGTTGTAACACCTTTTTGACAGGTCGTAGTATGCCTGACCCTGGAGGTTATATACTGTGATAGGGGTCATTGTCCCAGGTGTTGCATCTCAATAACACAGGTAAATAAACAAAGTTAAATACTATAGATAATACACACCTGGAAGTACACTACTTGAAATGAATCTAATTTTGTGAAATGTACGAATGTAAGTATTCACTGGATACTCATATCAGAATTGATAGTCCTTGGACTCCTTTGTAGTGTTATTCTTACAGGTAAATTGATTTTAAGGTTTTTGACTGAGGAACACCTGGGATAAACAGTACTTGTATTGCCATTATCAGTGATACTTTTCAAAGAATGGCTTTGTATTTTGATGTTTCGTTAGAGCATGGAGGTAGGATTCCATGTCATGGATAATTTTCTTGATCCACTAAAAAGAGTATCAACATATTTAATATAGAAATAAATACTTGGAAAGAAATACAATTAAGCAAAGCTATTTGAGCTATTTTACATAACAACATTACACTGAAGTTTTGGCCATGTTTAAGATAATATGTTGACAAAATCTTTTGCTCATTAAAAGTTTGATATTAAACTTACGGTAGTGTTGAACATTCAAGGGATGCTATAGTACGTACATAGAATTTATCTGTTTGTTGAACCATATTTTTACAGTTCATACCGGTATTATGCCATGGCTACAAGCTAAAATTTTCATACATCCCTTCCCCTTGTTTAACATTATATATGAATTATCTGAGGTTGTAATAACAATTTGTATGTAGAAGTCAGGTTGTTTAATTCCTCAAATGTCACTCAGGAAAATGTCTTTTTTTCACAGAATGTCTTGAAAAAGTACCACAAAGGTGTCATAAGTATTTTTTGTAGAACTGTCTGGCATGAATTTGTAAAAATGTACCACTTACATGGTATTGCCATTTAGCAACAGATAGAAATAGATGGTAACAATATTATTGTACATGTATTTATATTTGAGAAATAATCCACAGGGCTTCAAACTATTCTGATTTTAACATGGGTATGCCCTTTATGCCAAATATTTTGCCATGAGCGATATAAAAGAGATGTGTGCCCTCAATGAGACAAAAATTTAATAAATATACAGATTACGTACATATTGTAAAACATGGGCTGGTCTGGTGTGGTCTGGGCTAGAAGCTTAAAATACAGATGTTAATTGTTTCATTTTCAATATACTGTGAATTCTTCGTAATTAAGTTGCATATATCTGGGACATTGCATATTTTTTGTTATTGGCTGTTGTGAACAGGATATGTTTTTGCAATAGTCTGTTGTGAACAGGATCTGTTTATGCAAATGCAATCGGTACAAATACACCAATATGTTCCCCCATGGCCTAGAAGACATCTTTGACTCTGTATGAGTATAATTGTTGCAGAATATCAATGATGTATATAGTAAGAATGTTTGATACATGTAACCTTGATTAAAAGTCACAATAATTATGCAGATACAGGCAATTGCAAATGCTTGAAGTGTTGCATATAATGTTCAATTATCTTTGCTTAGTCATGAATGAAATATTACAAAATTCACTATCACTGGGCTACAACCACATGTGCAGTTACCACTGTAAAAATCTGTACTTAAAAGACATTTAAGTGTTGAATAAGACAAGTCTAATATATATATATGGTACAAGTAAAAATAAATATTTACTTAGCTCTTAACTATATTTATCAATGATAGGTATATATTTTATAGTTTATAAACCAGGGGAGACAGATGGTGGACTCAGGCTATTATATATATTATATGTTTATATCTAGATAACTAGATATTATATTGTTTGTTTATTTCTGAGTAACTAGAAATTTATTATACTGGACTTTTTGTAAACAAAAAAGGTGTAACTGGTTATTGTCTTAAGTATTTACCTGGAGAGAATTTTGGATATTGTTCAGATCTTTAGATTTTTCTGTGTTATGAAATGGATTGGTTTTTGAAGAGTTGGATATTTATTGAATTCTCTTTTGAAATTGATTTGATATGCTGACCAGACATAAACAAAGGTTTGTTATGTGTTTATCTTATTAAATGTATATGTAAACAATTCTATTGGCATCTCACTGGGGGAAAAGGTTCTTGGTTCTATGTCTTGTGTATTGCAAGATCTAAAAAAATACAAAGAAATAATTTATCTTATATCATGAATACCATTTTCAAAAGAAAAAAGAATATATATAATTTCTACTTAAATACAATGTAGAAGCATGAATAACTAGAACTTTGTATCTGCTCAATTAGTGAATCTGTTTTCTGGACATTTTCCTCAAAATCATATAATTTGATTAGTTGATATTTAAGTTGAGGAAGTCCTCAGTTGGAGATGTTAAAACTTTTAATTCAATCATACCACTTTGCAGTGTTCATTTTGCACCAATAAGTTTGACCTACATGTGGGACATATAATCCTTATTGGGTTGTACTTGTAATTACAGATCCTGTAATGGCCTAATTTAAGTTTTTATTTGATACCTATAGTAGTCAGTATCATATACTGGAGACATCAATGATCTGATTTATTTAATTTACACAAAAGAAAATTTACATATTTTGAAAGGCATCTCTCCTTTTAGTCTATCTATGATGGAAATCTGAGAGTATGTATATATCTGTATTGTATCAAAACTTGAGACTATTTAGAAACTTAAAGTCCCTGACATTTAATATTAAAGAGACAGCCAGATTAAAAAGAGAAACTTTTTTCATGTCTGTCTGCTGAGTCTGGGTCATCTTCAAGTTTAGAATTTTTAATTAATGAGCTTCATGTACACATTACCCAGTAAAAGAGTTGTCACTCTGTGCTCTGCAATTGTCACAATAAGAAGTGTTTTTTTTTTCAAAAACAGATTCAATTAAAGGATGTTTGATAAAATTGTAACTGGGTAAGTCAAATTTTTATGAAAATCTTATGCTTTACTTTAGTTCCTTCATCAGAATGTTTTTGTTAGTGAATCAGACTAACTATTACATTGTAAGATTTGATTCTGTTTTGAATATTTTATTATTGTCCAACCCTTCCTGGGTATAACTGTGCTCAATAAATATTATTATTATTAAAACAAATAGACAGAAATTTTACTCTGACAAGCAATAAATATTGAATTGCATTAAAGGTCCCTCTTCACACTGGATCAGGGAATTGATCAGGAATACACAAATTCTTCAATTCCTCTCGATCATCAAATTTAGAGTTACTTTTTGTACACTGTGATGAAATGTCTTATTTCCTAAAATTTGTCTTAAAAACATAAAATGTTTATCTTAATCTTAAACTGTTGAGTGTGCATTAGAAAGAATTATGAAAAGTAAGAAACTGATTGAAATTGGGATAGAATTTTTTTATGATTTTATGGTGATAAAGCAATTGATTGCTGAACAGATTGGTGGGAGGTAAAATCTGATATAATGATAACTTAATTTTATAACTGAATTCAATTTACTACAATTGACAATAAATTTTATTATTTTTATCATGGACATGTCAAATCCATTTTGATTAAAGGTATACCTTTACAGTTACTTGTCACATTGTATCTGTCATGTCTATAGAGAGATATCTATTGATGAATGGGTTTCATATTCAGTAGTTAATTGATGATGAAAGATGGCTTAAATCATCTGAAATGTAATTAAAACTGATTTGTGCAGTATAAACTTTTTATTTTATACCCAAAAGACTTTTTAGTTTGCAATTTGAAAAGAAGAATGTATAATGCATTGTAATGGCAGCTTGCATCAGGTTATGAGTTTTTATTACACAACTTTTACTTTGAGAAGATCAAGAGCAAAGTAAAGCAATGTGTATTTGGCTTGAACTTAATTAATTGAAGGTTAATTGATTTCTGAGGTCCCTTTATATATTTGGCTGAGAATTGAAGGTATAAAGTCTAGGTTTCGGGTATCCATAGAACTGGTTTAACCCATCCACTCAAAGGCTGTCAGTTATATGCATGTGTATGTTAGTATTTTGTATGGATGTTGTTTTTATTATAAATTGATAGACAATAGCGGCAGTAAAATATTCCTGTCCTCAAGAGGGAGGGAAAAAAATTGAATGTGCTTTTTTTGACCAATGAAATTACATGTTCAAACATTGAATTTTCAGCCACAGAAGTGTGGCATTCTTCTTCTGTTGTGCATATATATTTCACAAATAATGCTATTGGAAACAAACATGTAAGGATTTTCTTTAAAAAGAGAACATAAAGTAAACCCAATTTGGGGAACCCAAATAGCTACTTCATCTGTGTGCATTGATTGAATTTGATTGATGTGACTGGGTGAAAAAAAGAGTGAAAAAAGCAGGACATTTGTGCAGATTTCCAAGTTGATAAACAGGATACATGTAGTTTGTAAAAAATATTATATTTGATAGAATTCCTGTGAGAACATGGGGAAGCACTGTATGTACTAAATAGATATTCACATGGTTTGGTGCACATGTAAAACAATAATATATATAGATCATTTGGCACAGTATCATTTAGGCCATAGACATGGTTTTATTTGTTTTAGATCTAAAATTCACAAATCTTATTTTAGTTCAATATAAGATAGGGTATGCTATACTTAAAAGGGTTTTTGGAAAGGGGGTCAAGATAAACTTGTACTTTTGAGGTAAATTAGTCAATGTTTCCTGGTTTATTGTTTGATCTTTTAGTCAAGTAGGTTTTTGTTTGAAAAGGCATGCATTTGTTATCCTTTAAACCAGCATGGCTGTCAGGTGTCTTGTCTGCTTGCAATGTTGAGATATTGAATAAGTGATACAGTGATTTACTTCAGAAATAAAGCTTTGCAATTGCATCCTAGGGCATAAAAACACTTTACGGAATAGCAATGATTGAGGTACACAGATTCCAATAAGCTATAGAAAAATTAGAATAACGTATTTGTCAGACCTTTCATTCTGCACTATTTATTTTTGGAATAAAAAAATAATTTTTTGGCCTAATTTTTATTTTTGGAATAAAACATTATTATTATTTTTTCCTAATTAGCCCATAAATTTCCAGATAATAAACAATTATTCAATTAGTGTCCTAGTTGTGTAAAATTGTCAGAGATCGCATGTAATAATTGATTATAATATTCGTATTAACATGCTTTTTGTATTATCATAAGTACTATCATGTATACATGTTCAGCTTGTCAGATTTTATGATAGATAAAAATTTATTTGACCATAGCGATTATCTCAGATGAAAAGAATATTAATAAGCCTTGTAGGTGATTAGCGGATTTTTTATCTATACTCCTTCAGGCTGATCTATAAGTAAATAATATTTGTAATCCAGACAATGGACTTCAATAGATGTGTGATTCACTTTAAATTAGGAAGTTTTATTTGAACTTTTTAAATATACTCTGGTGAAGATGAAAAGACCTGGAATTTGTTAAATTAGATTAATTTCACACCTTGTGATCTATTTACTATCACAGAATTTTCTGTCTGGATTTGTTAAATATTTGAGTTGGAGTACTTCACAAAGAACAAATTAGATTTGGATATCAGAATGTTGATGGAGCTATTTGATTCAGATTTTTCTGTTTAGTCTGTGCATCACAGTTAATTGACTGTCTTCATTTATTTGAAAAATTGGACTTTTTAGTGTGACACTGAGAAATTGTTGATGAAAATTGAGTCGGTTTTTGAGGAAATTTTCTGTATTAAGCAAAGGAATTATTTGGCTTTATTGATTGAATGCAAGAATTATATAAGTCAGTAATTGATTTTTTTTTTAGTGAAAAGTACACAGTAATTGAGAATCCTGTTACAAAAATGGATTTATAATGGAAAAATTTATTTTCTATTTGAGAAAAACCGTGAATTGATAAAAAAAAAATTTACATTCTGACACAGAAGTAAATTAAATAATTTTTTTTTTTTGCTGTTCAAATTAACTAAGCTTTGTAACAAGCCCAGGAAATAGAATGATATCCAGCATAAGAACAAAATAGAAAAAAGATTTTGATAAGGACTTGTGCTATTAGCCTGATCATTAACCAAGGGTTCTCTGGAGTGGAAAGGCGATACTAAACTCTGTATTTTACATTTAATGAGGAAATACAGCACTTGAAACACAGAAATATAAGTGAGGCATTTACAGTTTTAGATTCTGGTGATCAGTTTTTTTGGTACAGAGGTGCAGCTACAATGCTGCTGTCGAAGAAAAAGAAAAAATAATTATATCTTGTCATTATGATAACGAGTGTCGAAATGATGTAATATCGTGTGCCTTTCTTCTTGGGCAGCTGTGAAAATGGATTAAGTTTTATGAGGAATTATGATTATTTGTTTGAAGAAAAATGGAAATTGTCAGAAAATGGTGATAAATTTTGATTTTGTTTTGATGTGACGGATATATTTGATTTATTCTAAATGGGTGATATGATTCAAGAAGTGGAGTTTATAAGGTAGAGTAATAAAAATTTGGTGATTTTTTATTAGAGAAATATTATGTTCTTGATAGTGTCAATGAAATAAATTTTGTGATGACAAGAGAGAAAAAACTATTAGCTCCCATTTAGGATGTGCAACTATCTTTCAGATCAATAGTAGGGATCATTTTGAAAATGCTGTGACAATTTAAATATTTTCAACATATTAAAGGCCTAACCAGGGACTTTAAGATGAAGAACAGAAATAAATTGCTGGCCTTTTGTCTTGTATTTATGCTGCATGCACTACAATTTATAATAATCCATATCCAAATGTTTTTGTTATACTATACTCCTAATCATAATAGGTTTATACATTTTGACTTTCTCTGATGTTTTCGAAAAAAAAAGGCTATGCAATTTTGGATTGCACAAATTGACTTCTCATTCATTTTTGGTCCACTCAGATGTCTTGTCTCAATAACTGAATTTTTGAGAGAGAAAAAACAGTATGTCCCTAAATTTGAGCAACACTAATTTCACCCTTCTAACATATCAACAAGGGAGACTTAGAAAATTATGCAATATATAAATTTGACTTAAGTCGTTACCAAGTGGGTTTATAAGTATCAGGGAGTGCAGATTTTCTTTACTTCCTTCTAATTTATAAAATTTATCCTGAGAAATTTCTTTAAATTTGTAAATAAGATATATAAACATGTACCCTGTCAACAACTACACAAAAATAAGGACTTATCAGATGTAGATTTATAGATAAAGACTGTAGTATTGAGGGTTAATTGTCACATGATATACCCATCCTAAAGTACACACATTTGTAAACATTAAATTTAAATGGACTTATAGGGTAGTTGGGTACAGTAGATATGTATACTTTGCATGGATGATATCAGCCACAAAATCAAGTGTTGTCACTCGGTTTGTTTATAATTTATTTCAAACTTAGATTTAAATTTTGGTTTACAGATATATTGAAAGTTATTATATACACCAGAGAAATTCCAGTGGAAGCTTGGGAAGAAAAAACACCAACACTAACCCAATTTTATTTATTGAACTAATAAAAGGGTCTTATAATGAAGGCTTTAAAGCAGGGGATTTCTGTAGTGTAAGGATTATGTTCTAGATATTTTGTCAGATTTCAGTTAGTATTACCACATATCTGGATTCTTTATGATGGTAAGGTAGTGGTGAACTCAAAAAGGAGAGAAAGGCTATTTTCTCAGGGCTACATGTATAAGCACCTGAGTTCATACCTGGTTTTTATAGGAGTTAGTGTTGTTCATTGTTTTTAAGTTTTCAGTGTTTATTTGTTGTCTTCTGGTCATTCATTTGTCTTCCCAGGTTTGTCTGTCTTATGGATTGTGTTTTTTGCTCCTTAAGTATATTAGCTAAACCAAAAAAATTTTACTGGTTAGCCTCTGGTTTTACTGGTTAGCTTCAGGATGGTAGCTAAAAGGCTCTGATGAAATTTCATGACTGCGGATATTCATTCATTGTAGATATATTTTTTAACATATATTTACTTCATTTACTACATTTTGTATATTCTGTGTTGTTCATCATTGTTTTGTTAAATTGTTGATGACAGTCCTTTATTGGACTTTATATCAATAAAGTATTTGATTTGATTTGATTTGACTGCTTTTTGATGGTCTCTCAAAAAATCTGCCCTTTTTAATGCCTTATGTTATGTGATATATTTATGCAAAAAAGGAAAGCTATAATGAAATCAGACTATTTTTGTTTCTCTGAGAAAAAAATCATTTTCTGAATGAAGCATATGTATATTCGATAACTTTCTGCAAATAAGAAAATTTTATTTTAATTTTAATTATATGTGACTTTTTAGGAAAAACATGTTTTAGGTTTATGTTTTAACCATCTTTTGAACATTCTGAGCTAAACCAAAAACATTTTGAGGCTAGCCTATAGATTTAAAAATAAAACAGTAAAAATATGTTTAGTGACTATGGTTGTTGAAGAACAATAGCAGAAATTGATTTCTTTTATGGGGTCTTGAATTCGTCACAGATCAAACACATGACTCAATAAAACCCATCAATACACTGCAATACACTAATCATGACATGGACATTGCTAAAAGCTAAAATTATAAAACAAGGACACTAGAAAAAGTTATGACTAAATTATTTTCTTTGCTAATCCATCAGGGTCTAGTATTTCAAGATTAAGTTCAATGAATCATAGATGTTTAGCCAGATGGAGATATAATGAAGTTGATATAATCTGATTTTGGCACCATGCCCTGCAATATTGACTGTGGGAAATATTTTGATAATATTTTCTGAAGTTTTGGAATTTTAATTTCCATGTTTTAGATAAGAGGTAGTTTATTTAGGGCACTATGTTATGGATTTTCAATGTCAGACAGATTATGATAATCTGTAAATTTAAAAATCATTTGGCTCCATGTAGTAATGAAATAGTTCATGTTGATTAAAAGATTAATATATTAAAATTTGGCAGAGAAATGGAAATTTTTTAAGAAATTTGTTGCTATTAAGAAAAATTATAGGGAAAAATTTGAGATATAAAATTGTAAAATTGTGAAATTTCTACTATGATTTTTCACTCTCTTTGATCATTGTCAAGAAAATTTCAGATGGTTTAGTCTTTTCTGTTGTGAAAATACTATGCAAAGGAATGTTTCAGATAATTAACATGTTTCTAGTTCTAATGATTGGCCATATAAATTTTATTACAAAGTTAACATGAATCTAAAACTGAATGTAAAGCATTTTTTGGTACTGAACATATGTTTTCTTTTCTGATAAGCCAAATGATTTGAAATTTCTTTGGCATCCCGGTAAAGGGTGCTATAAAATTTGGAATTACACAGGCTCAGATATCATATACATGTAGTTTTATTTTTTGTTGTCGGGTATCTACCTGTTTGATGATTTCTTTCATATTGATGATGAATTGCATATCATTACAAATTGGTAATACAGTCAAACCTGCTTTAAGGCACATCTATGTCTAATAAGGACTCAGTCCCTGTAATGAACAAAGTTTGTAAAATTAACCTCTATATAAAGGGCACTTTTCTCTGATCCCATGGGTGCCATTTATTTGATTATTTAATTTGAAAGAAAAAATTTCTTTGTTATATTCTGTGGGATATCTGAGTTACTTCCCTTTGTACAGTTATTCTAAATATCACACTTGGCAGAAAAAATAGATAGCAAAATAAACAGCTGAAATGTTATAGTATTAATTTAAGATTATAAAAAATTAATCCTTTAAAGATTAGCATGTACATATGGAAGTTAATCACTTTGAAGTTGTAATCTGATCGGTAGAAATATGTTTTACAATTCTTAAATGCACATTTTTAAATTAGTCATGTTAGGCTAAACACCTTAGAATTCCAGATGTTTTTTCAACAAAATAATTTCTTAAGTTTTCATTTCTCCATTAGATTTTAAAACAAAAAAATCTGATTAATCGTTTGGCAAAGTATGGTTTGAGGGTTGGTGTCCCGGTGAGCTCCAAATCATGACAATTTTGGAAAACCTTTGTTTACTGTCAGTTTGACAGCACATTTCCTGTCTCTGTATTAAGTCTTGCTGGTTTCCAAGTCTTTTTATAACCTACACAAAGCTAATATATATTAACATCCATGTCATATGTATGTTCTTATCAATATAATTTTCTTATATATCTCATGGGAACATATTTTATATCACCCCTTCCTCTTAACTTAACATTAATAAAAAGCCTGCAAAGATTCCTGCTGTCTATATTTATTCCCAAGTGCTAAGCTTTCTGTTGCTCTCCTCCTCTGAGAAACAGATCAAAGGCATTGTTTAATGACTGGTACCAATAGGTGTCCTAACTCCAGAGACAAAATCAAACACACGATCAATACCAGTTTAATGACTGTTACCTACTTAATGCATGTGCATATCTAAGATGGTGTGGCCTGGAATACTTCAAAGAGATATCGATATTGATTACAAATTAATTATTTGGTTGCTTGAAATGTGATTTCTTGTGAGAAGTTTTTATACTATCAGAACGTGTATATGTGCAGAAAAAGTAGTAAGACTGTATCACTGTTGCAATGACATTGTCATAATACAGCAAATGTGGCTTTAGAACACTTTTATAAATCAGTAAATATTGTCTGGCTAATAGTTCTATGATTTAAATATGACCAAATTTAATTTTAAAAATCTGACCAAAGTGTCACCTTTTGTGGTGTGGTTTTATAAATATAAATATATCATAAATGTTTGCCTGAATCCACCAGTATGTATTTTTATCATTCAAATGACTAATTCTTAATTATGGTATCTACCAAAGAAATACATCATAAGATGTGTTTCTCGTATTTTGAAAAAGGGTTAACATTTGACATGCTTCTGCCAAAATTTTACTGTGAAATAAGCTGATATATCCATAGCTTAGTTTATTAGACTAGATATGATGATTCCCAGAGGATGAAAACAGTTATAATTATGGTGTTTAGAACATGATTGCACACTCAGGATTAGGCTTTGTTTCATCCCCAGATGTTTAATAACATTACATAACATAGCTGACAAACAGCCATTACAACAGTTTGGATAAATATTGTCTATATCATTAGAATTAGCTTCAGGATGTATTTTATTTCCCATTTCCAGATCATGATATGCAACATCTGCATTTTGCTGCTTACAAGTCTGTTTAGAACTTGGGTTTCAAATATTTTTTCATTTGCTAAAATCAATTTTGTTGTAAATTATAGCCTTGGCTATTGCTGAGAATTAGTTAAATAAGGTTTTGAAGAGGAAAACTAAATTTAGATGGCTTCAAGGAAAAACATAAGCTTAAGTCAGAGAAAGCTTTGAAAAATAATAACTGACAAAAGAAATTCCCACAAAAAAAAAAAATGTAAATTGAAATAAATAACTGCATTCAATGATGAGATTGATGAACAATTTACAGCTTTATTATGTTATTGGTGCATTGATAAAGCTGTGTCTGCATATAAACATCAAGTAAATAGTGATTAAAGTGACATTAATTTGTTTTAATTTCTAGCCCTAATACCAGTAATTTTTAACAGCTATTTGAATGACTTTGGCCTTGGTTGGTTTGTTAGATTGGAAGAGAAATTAAGGTCTTGGAGTTCCAGGTCAGTTAATTATGACCTTGAAATATAGGAATCTGAAAGTGCATATTTTAAGTGTTTTAGAGGAGTGATTGACAGGTTCTATTAATTTGTCAGTTCAACTGACCTGCACTTTCAATTGACCATGTTTCCTGAAGAAGCAATTTGTCCATCCAAAATGGATTCAAAGATCATTTGATATATCATTGAAGTTTCATAGCAGTTGTTTCAACACTTGTATGAATGCTTTAATGAGGTATTTGGCATGAAACAGGGAATCAGTCAGTATCCATTACTCAAAACAGGTGTAACTTGTACATATTTGAAAGATATCTTTGGTGGTTGCTCAGGACATCATGCATAGGAAAATTATCATAAAAAGCATGTCTTTTGATAGCATTTTAGTTTGATTTTTGAACTAGTGTACAAGAAAGAAATATCTTTCAGGCTGCAAAGAAAAAGGTTATAATGTAAGTGCAAATTTATTTTTGATATGCGCTATATATATAGAAACAATTTTTTATAACAATCCCATTAGATATATTTATCCTCCATTTACCAAACTTAAGAAGGATATGTAGAAGGAATCTGACTACCTTGATATATTAATTTAAATGACCACCTATAATTATTTGTAAACGAATTCAAAGATTTCCAGGGTGAAAGCTACAACTCAAGAGACAGACACAAACACACTTTATATATATACCGGTATGCAAATGAGTAAATGTTACCTTTTTAACATCGGACCGGGACATCTTTTGAACTGAGTTTTACTGTGTGTATCCCTGTGTGTTTGTTTATTTCACATTGGCTAGAGGTATAGAAGGGACATGTTTAACCCCGCAACATTTTTGCACCTGTCCCAAGTCAGGAACCTCTAGCCTTCGTTAGTCATATGTGTTTTTTGAATTTTGGTTCATTCTTATTCTTCATAGTTTAATGTGCCGTCAATTTTGCTGAACTAGTATACATTATTGTGTTGGGGCCAGCTGAAGCCTGCCTCTGGGTGCAGGATTTTCTCGTTGGTTGAAGACCCATTGGTAGCCTTGAGCTGTTTTCTGCTCTTTGCTGTTTCCATTCTCTATTCTATTAACAATTCCAAGGGAAAAGGTTACTAACTGAAGAATGAAATACATTTATGTAGGTCATGCTCTGTATTTTCGTTAAAATGAATGATTGGCCAAAAAATGTAAAAATAAAGGAAGTAGATCACTGAGTAAGTTAAACTTAAAGCTGTGATTTACAAATTTTCGAATCATTTCCCTAAATTAAGGGGAACCCTATTGAAAGTAATTAAACTGTATGATTGAGCAGGTGTCTGTTTTGTTTGATAATTTTGTTATGATTGGTTGAGCAGAACTGAAATTTAGATTTCACAGTGGAAAGTGTTATAAACAGCATGCTGAGAAGATTTTTGAAGTATAGTTTTTTAGGACAGAAATAAAACTGGTTCCAAAAAGATTCAAAAACATGAAATTCAGAAACATAATGCCAGTCCGTCCTACGTTATGGATAATGATTAAACTATGAAATCAGCATGCAGCTTCTATCAATAAAATTTTAATTACAAATTAGGCAGACTTAATTCAGGTGACCAACGCTCAATCAGTTAGGGGCTATTGTATTAATGTTAAATAAAAGGAAAAATAAGAATGGACTTGGTAATGATTGATACAGTGATGGTTGTCTTTGTTGGGCATGTGTCTGGCTGAGGTTCGTACTCGAACACCGTACAGGTGATCAAATATGCACCTTTGTTTAACTATTGGTTGGAAAATGTCAAAAGACCAGTGGGGTATGTTGTATCAGATTTTGACAGGTAATGGTAAAAATGTTAATTTATTTGTGTATACAAAAGCTTTGTCCGGACCGAATGTTTGTATTTGTATAAAGTTGCAAGTTTGGACTTAAGGATTTTAATAAGATCATTACCTCGGTCATTATTTACATATTTCTATTACTTATTGATAAAGTTTATGTCTTTATTAGGCTTTAAATGTTGATTTCATGCTTGTAATTGAATCCTCAGGTTCTTTGATTGAAATGAAATGGACATAAGATCATGTTATTTCATAGACATATTGTGACATGTACTAGGGGATAAAATATGGACGTGGATTTCAATTTAGCATGTGTGGGATGTATTGTATCAGTATACATGTATTATATCAGGATTTTTAATTAAGTACAAATTGGGAACTTATCAGTGAAACTTTCTATCTGTGAACTTTGGCTATCCTGATTGTGTATGTATCTATCTGTGCCTGGCTGGTTTTTTTTAAGAGAATTAATTGATATTACGTCATTTTGATTGTTTTAATAATTGGGTAATTAAATTGAATAATTAACACACTTTTACTTGCAATGGATTTGGAAAAGTGAACATGTGATGTTATTTTGCGCAACTTACGAAACTATTGTGAGATTCATCATAGCAAATGCAAGTGATCTCTGAAATTGACATTGGAACGCAAGGGTGTTTAATGTCATTTAGAATAAGAAGATTGAAAGGTTTTATTGAAAGTGTATGAGAAATCTATTTCTGTTTGGGATAGAGAAGCATTTCAGGATCTGATTTATTGAGTTTCCGAACATGTTAGTCTATGTAACGGGAATTACTTCTGCCGATTTAGCTAATGACAACAAGGGAATTAATTTGTCGAAGGATAATGATTCCGTAGTTTACGGAAAGACTGGATGCAGTGATAACGTCAATAATGACATTTGCTTCCATAAAAGTCAGCAGTTGTCCCAAGATTGGCAAATTACAAGCTTGTCGGAGAAAATTAGGGGATTACAGAATGATGGCTCTGATTGCAAGAGGTATACAATAATATTCTGTTTGGCTTAAATAGTATAAACTTATTTGTTTGTTTACAAAATTCTTATATAAATCGTTAATTGGGGATTGGTGTTTTTCTTTGAAGTATTTAATGTGTTCTAGAGATTGAATTGAAGTACACATGGCATTTTTGAAGAAATAACTTTGGTCACACCCTCGCTTTTATAATGTTACAAGGGTAATAAGGGAACATCTCCTGTTGAGTTACTATTAGTTAATCATGTTAATTATGAAATAATGGGGCTTGATGGTTTGGCTTTAGCCTTAAAAACTGACCTGTAGAGTATCATAGAAACTCTTATGAATTTTGATTTCCTTTGCAATTCAATTGATTTTTCTTATGCTGTCAGTTGATATTTTGACACCAGGACTGGAACCATCAGACACTGGATTATGGTCAAATTTAACAGGTCATTGACTTCACTTGAATCATTCAAGGGGCATAATTAGTGTAGTTGCCATTAGTTGAAAGTAGTTCAAAACATTTCTTGAAAATAAAAAATTATAAAAATAGTTTCTTTTTTTCATAAAAATTACAGTCAGTGAAAGAAGTACATATATAGATGTATGACCTATTTATTCTGAGTATGATATGGAAAAATATGTAGATTATATAATGCTTTCTGATAACAGGATATCTGTACTAAACAAGAATGACTTGTTTTTAGATTAATTGCATACAATTTCTACTTAAAGAATACTTTAATTTCTGTGAGAAAAACATTTAGAAAAATAAATATAAATGCACCTCAAAGAGTATCAGCCTTTTCTAATAATTAAGTTTTCACAAATTTCAAAATAGAAGAAATATAAAAAGTGCAGGCTGGCAATGGTCTAATAAGAAAATGACATTTCTGTGCAGTTGTGACAAGAATATTGCACCTATGGATCACAATAATAGAACTGTTCATAACCAATGTGGCATGTCCCTATTATTGACTTGAAGTACACTCTATTGGTGTCAATCATTGTTACACATCAGGTTAATAAATCAATTAAATTGCATGAAATTGCAGATTGAGGTGACAGGTGAAATGTATTATCCCTTAATTGTTTCTTAAAATATAATTAAAAAATTAATGACAAATGGACCATGACATAAAGGTGATAATCCATAGTTCAACTGTAGAGTACCTGCAAAAATAGAAAATTGTAGATTGAAAATAAAACAGTTTATTTTGAAATATATCATGTCTGGTTAGAAAAGTCATATTGTTGCTTAAGAAGAACATGAAATACAATCTGTTTTGGGAAAATTGAGACTTGAAAGTAAAATGAGCTAGATCAGTCATATAATTGTAAGTTGAGATTTGAAAATTGAGAAATAAACATATAAAATAGTATAAAATGAATTAGTGGTGATGTAAATATTTGTGCCTTTTGTTATTGAATTTTCTAAATTATACATTTGTACATATTCTTGTAGTAATAGATTATTAATATTCATATTGAATGAATACTTAAATATATGTTATTACTGCATCCTTGAAAATTGGTATCTAACCTCATATTTATTTGATGAAAAGTATTAAATTATAATTTATGTAGTGTTTGTGGTAAATTGATTGTTTTGACAGGTATCAATTATCCTCCTGACATTTTGAAATATTGCTGTAAATTTATGTATTTGTCATTTTTTAAACAATTATTATACTTTGTACTTTCAGTTTTGGGAAGAGAACACCGGGATGTACAAGAAGGGGTAGTGAGTGTTTAATACTGGAGCCATCAGAAATGATTGTTGTAAGTACATCAAAATAACAAACTTACAAATTTAAATGGAATGATACAAATGGACAAATTTGTCTGCAGTTGGTAAAACAAAATTCCTATAATTTGTGAGGACCACAAATGGATATTTTGTCAACAAAGAGGTTTTGAATTTGAATCCAAATCAATCTTAATCGACAAGGATTGTGAGTTTTTCTGTTGTATGTCAATTGTTCTTTCTGGTTACTCCTTCTGCTTCGACCATTAAAAATTGGCCACTGCGATGTAGCCGATTGTGCTGAAATTGAAGTAAAACCCCCCAATAAAACAAACTTATAACTTGTGACATTATAGAGGAAACTTTGACCTCTATTGTTAGGTAATTCTGGGCTTGATCTTGGGGGTCAAATGGGGTTGACATTCTTCTACCATTGCACGTACTGAACAAACTCTTGACCTAAAATAATGTTATATATCAAAGTTTATCACAAAGTTTATAACAAGTTATATCATAAACGCACAAATCAACAGCATAACAGCTAAATGGAAGACAGTCCAAAAATTATACTTGTGTTTTTTAATGAAAACAAAAGTAGGTTAGCCACCTACATGTAGAAATAATTAGGTCAGCCTTCAATCCCAAAAGGGCAACAGTCACTGAGGTTCATTATCTTCCTTACAATTGTAGTAATTGGGTCAATCCTAAGAAACACAATAGTATTTTAACAAACCGT
This sequence comes from Mytilisepta virgata, assembly GCA_028015205.1. Taxonomy (NCBI): domain Eukaryota; kingdom Metazoa; phylum Mollusca; class Bivalvia; order Mytilida; family Mytilidae; genus Mytilisepta; species Mytilisepta virgata. The sequence continues at coordinate 79,663,007 of CM051521.1, forward strand.
GGCCAAGAGAGTTTGACATCACCAGGAAAGACGTCATACCTACTATCAAACATAAGAGCCTTGCGGTTTTATTTGTGAGGATTCTTGTGGGTATATTTTCTAAAAAAAGAAATTTTGATATGTGTATGGTATATAGTTGTCTTGGTAGCTACTTGAATTAAAATTTTTCATGATGAGGATGGGTTTTTTTTTTTTATTGTTCCTTGGGTTAACACAGTTGTACTTATGTTGGATGGCCCCATTTCCACACACTTAGCTGCCTACGTGAAACTAGTCAGATTTCCTGTAAACTTTTTATTCAGTTATAAATAGAAACAATACCTTTTACAGCAGCAGACAAGTATTCTTTGAAAGAAATATAAGATTTCTGGTAAAAATTGTACGAGTCCAAAAAAAAAGGACAAAATAATAGAATTCCTGCGAGGTTCATGCTAATAATTAGAAAGGAATAATGATGCAGTAAAATGTAGATGGGAGTGGGGGTGTGGGATGGGATGATCCAAAAAACTAGAAGCAATCAAATAGATGAAAACACCAACACAGGAAATAACAGACCACACAATCAGAATTCATAATTCATAAACATGAATAGAAATAATATGACATTACACAACATTTACTCAATTGAAACAATCTCAAAGCGAACTTTTACAAAAACCATCATATCAGGTTTGACAGGAAGTATATATAAGCATATCCCACTCCAGTAACAGCACCATTGAAAATATAAAGAGTTAAAATATCAAGTCTGGTGTCATGGAGATGTAAAGTGAAGTATAATGTTAATAAGGAAAATAAATGGAAATGGTGAGCTGTCAAACGGGGCATAAAACGACTTAACCAAACAAACAACCGAATAAAACCAAATATAAAATCGTAAAAAAAAAAAAATCAAACTAAAAAGTTAAAAATACCAAATTTTTCAACCAATATGGTCTTGATCACGAGCATGTTTAAAATAGAAAATAAAAAGGTATCGACTCTTTGAAACCCAGAGCAAGACTTAGTCCCTACATAAAATGTAAACAAAAAGAAAATTTATTTGATGTGGCGTCGATAGAAAGTACATAAATGGCAAGATAGATGGTAAAACTAGATATTAAAAATAATTTAAATAACATCTTTGATGTTATGATGTATAAAAAAACCTACAATATAATGTTAATATATAAACAGAGCTTGTGAATTAAATTGGTACTAATTACTTGTGTGATCAATTTTTATGGGGTCTGCTCTTTACCATACCAAGTATTTTGGAAAGGGATAATTTTTATCTGTCAAATATGATCCTTAAAAAAATATTAAATAATTGGAAAATGGGAATTCATTGTGCACAATATACTTTCCTGGATTGATATTCAACAGACATGCTCATGGTCAAAACTTTTGAAAGTAAAAAATGATCAAATTAATTTAGGTGCAGTTTAAGTAATCAAAAAGGCCTAAACAGGAATGTCAGAATGTAGGTAAGATCAGCCTGAGGGAGTTGTAATCCTGCTTTTAAAAGAATTTCAAAAGTTATCAGCTAAAAATTTCAAAATATGTATCTAAAAGATGTGTCATTGCTAAGAGGATGTTACCCTTGGGATAGACATTGTCCGTCAGAAACCAATACTGACAGATTTTTAACAGGGAATTTTTCTAGAAACTTTCCTCATGAACAAAAGTTAATTCTGTGTAAAGAACTCCACTTGAACAAAAGTTCATTCTGGGTAAAAATTTTTGCCACTTGAAAAAAAAAAAAAAAAATAATGATAATGTCATAAAGAACTCTAAGCAGAATAAATCAACATTTAAAAAAAAAGTTAATAAATTAATTTTAAACAGAATAAATAGAGAAAGCTATAATTATTTACACTTGTATGTAGACTCTATGAATACACTGTGTCTTTTCCTGATTACTGCCTACTCATCATGTATCATATCCTCTTTAATCCATATACTTATGTATTTGTGTGTCAAAACACACGGAAATTTTTAATATTCAACTATAAACTGTGATCAAATCTATTCTCTGAAAGTTATCTTTATATGAGTGCTATTTTAGTAAGATTTTGTACTTGAAATTGGAATTTATACAAATTTCTTGCCAAGAAAAGGAGTATTTTAGATTAAAGTTTATTTTAGACAGATTCTTCTGGAGGATCAAAACAGTAGGTAATGTTTACTTACATCACTTAATTAGTTATAAATACTTGTAAACTGGTGAAAAATGCAATCAAGAGAATTTAGGCCAAAGAAAAAAAAATTGATAATGATATCTGAAAATTTCTACTGTAAAAGAAATCGGTTCTAAATAGGATGGATTATTTAAAGTGATTTAATGTCACTAAAACAGATTTTATATTAAAAAAGGGCTGAAGTGTTTTAAAATTTGTAAGCTGTAATTATCTATTGAAAACACAAAATGTATGCATTTTTTGCATTCAAAAATGTAGCAGCAGGACATGTCATTCTTTTCTGTTGACTAACTTAGAAAATTGAAGATGTCTGTCTCTGACTGAAGTGTGTGTTTCATTGAAGTATTCTTTCTTTCATGTTATTTTAAGTTTCTGTATGTCAGAGTATCTTGACAAACATGATCTGCATTTGACAGCTAAGGACAGTAGGTAAGTTCAAAGGGTCCATTGATCAAATATCCAGCAATTATTTCTTTGCCCTATGTCATCAGTTAATCAGTCAAATTTTTTTTTGAAAACGTTGCCATATTTGGTATGAGAATTTTAAGTTGAAAAATAGTTTTTGAAAATTTATACATAACTTTTATTCATTTTTTTTTCATTTGTATTTTTTTAATGAATTTTCTGTATTAATTCAGTTCTTAGACTGGTATTCATTCATTGTCGGTTTTATGATTAGATTTTAGCCCAACTTTAATTGGTGATGAGCAAACCAGATCAGTGGTATTATATACAAATTGTTTCAAGAATAATTTTTTAGGGTTGTTAATATTTTGGTTTGGAGAATTCATGCAAAGGTATCCTAACTTCGAATGCTCATTATTGTCTGTAGTAACAGATTCATGTGGACCAGATCATTACAGACAAGTTCAAAAGTTCATTTTACAGGGAAAAAATCATTAAGTATAAAATGGCCATAATGCATCATGTTATAGTCATCAGTATCTATTCAGAAGCTGTGTCATCCACAGCAAAAAATACATAAACTGATCAACACTTCCATTTAATTATACATCTGTTTGTCTTTGAGAGGATTCATTATTGAAGGCTTAAAAACTGATAACTGTGAATTCCTTGTTCTTTGGAATGTGATATTTTATCCTTTGATCTTTGGAAAATGGATATTGTCTTATTATATGTGATGCTTGTAAATGAAAAATATTTTTGGGAATTTTTTATTTGTACCTTGTTTACTGTTAGTTATCTGGATGTTATGTATTTCCTTTGTTTACAGTTTCTTTCTCTTGATCATTGTTGCAGAAGCTGAGTTACTTCACTAGAAGTTGATATTTTATGAATATCATTAGTATAAGTTTTAATTTGAATTGCTTACTTCAGGTTGATTGCAAGATGATTGTCGTATAAACTTTTAAACAATAAAGTAAAAAAAAATCAACAGTAGTGTAGATTGTAGCTTTACAAGAGGGCAGAATGTAACAGGAAAATACATCCAATTTGATACATAAGAGAATAAGGAAGAGTGTGACGGGAAAACACATCCAATTTGATACACAAGAGAATAAGGAGGAGTGTAATGGTAAAACACATCCAATTTGATTCAAAAGAGAATTTATCTTGCAGATGGTCACCTTTGGGCCACTCAATGAGGTATTTTAAGCATATATGGCATTGCCCACACACAGTGTCTTGTTTTGTTTGAGGCTTTAACTTCTCATATGCATTCATCATTGGAACCTATTAATTGAGGTCATTTTTCAGTTGGATATGTTATGTCACAAACTCAGTTTAACATAAACTGTTTCATATACAGCAATGATTATTATATTTTTGAACGGAAGTTTCATAACCACACAGCCTCATTTGGTAGAATGAAATTTTTAAAATATATCACAAGACAGTCAGGACATAACATCTATATTATTATTTATTTTTCTCTGTCCAATGATAGAGTTGTATATTTCTGCGGTCTTACATCTTCCTATATCTTGCTATAACAAAGATCTCACAGTTAGGGTGTTATACAAGTAACATCCTTTCTCCACCTTTCCTTCCTTGTTCAAGTGATAACTTATATCAGTTTCATTCATTAGAAGTTTTGGTTAATGTTTGGGAATTCAGAATCAGTGAATTTCTGTTACTAGTTTGAGAGAGTATAAAATTGGTTTATAAATTTTTTTGGAAATACAGTTTTGGTTGAGTAAGTATGCTTTCTTGCAGTAAATAATTTAGGTGAATGTGACCCTGGTTATGCTTCAGTGAGCATACACATATGCTTGTTGTAGTTCAGGAAGCTTTACCAGAAGAAACAAAAAGATAACGTTTTTTTACTATTTTTAAAAAGGTGCTTGGGTCCTCATGATTTTCATAGTTTGGTACAGTACTATATGGATGCAAGTTCTTGTTATCTGTTTGGTCTCATATACTGATGCTTTAAAAAAAGAAAAATAATGTTTCAAGCAGTAAATTACTAGTTTCCTTGTAAAACAGAATTTGACCTGCACAGATTGGGTTGAAATGATTTATAGAACAAGTTTAAATGAAGGAAACAAAAATAATAAATATTCATAAGAATGCCAATCAAATCATGCTGTCAACTTGCTTCTCTTTTGGGTGGTTCCTTTTGATTGGGAACTTTTACTGCTCATTAGGTTTTGACTCTTCAATGAAGCCAAGATAAGAGAAATCAAGCACTTTCTAAATAAAACATCAAACTGAATCAGTGCATGCATTAAAGAGTAATCAAGCCTCAGATCTCGGAATATTTATGCATTTTTTGCCATAGATTGTGAGATTGAATTCTTTTATTGACAATATTTCATGCTATTCAGCATTATTCCTGATTGTATTGATTATAATGATTTTTTGTCTCCAATGACCTGTGTGCTAAATTTAGAACAAATTGTTAATGATTCACATAATTAACAGAACAGTAAATAGCATTTACATGTGGCATAATCTTGTGTTAAGTATGTAGATTTGTGTTTTTGTCTAAATGTTTGTTTTTGATGAAATTGACATAATTTGTTTGGAGTCGTCAGTTTTGCAGACACATGTTTCTTCCATTGAAGTGCTATGAATAATAGTGAAAGAATTTGGTATATAAGCCGACAGACAGCAAGTGAAAATTACAAAAAAAAATATTTTCTGTTACAAAATATTGGATATTAAAAAGTGTAAGTTTCTGTCTGGAAGGAAGAAAAAATTGAAAATCAGCGTATTTTTCCGAATAAGAATATTGGAAAAGATAAATTTTTTCAGGATATTATTGTCTATCATGTAACATGATAGATATGATATTCTATTTTAATGATGTGAATAAAAGGCGGATAAATCGTGTTTTAATTAACAATATGTAGGATAAAAATTGAAAGATCAGTTGTGAATATGGAATCCCTCAGGAGTTTTTATACAGACATATAAGGTTTGTTATGGAACTGTATCACTGCCATCCAAATGTGAAGACGTAAGAATTATTCTTTTGACATATAAGGTTTATAGAAAGAAATGATAAAACTGTCTTCTGTGACTGTGGATAATATTGGTTTGCAACTTTAAAGGGTAATAAACTTTCAGTTATTATGATGATTTTCTCTTCTTTTTACATTTTAAGATTAAGGTCAGTCAGAAAGTTTTAAAAAGACAGTTATGAATATGATTAAAGCACATTTCAAAGTAAAGCCTCTTCTGTTGGTAAATAAATGAAAAAAAATTTAATTTGTAGGTTCCTTAATTTTCAGAGTCTCTTGTCTGGCTGTAAACTGGCAGGGGTGGGTCTCTGGTTTTCACTCTCACTGAAGTCAGAGCCATTATTTTAGCCAGCGTAGAAAAAAAAAATGCTTTTAACTCACTTAAGCTGGTTCCAAGCCCCTTCCATTTTTGCTTTCAGCCCTGACTTGACCAATTGGAACCAGACTAGGCAGCAATGGTCCTTAGGAGATCCTCTTTCAGAAATATGTCAGATTTTGTGGACTATGAACCAAGATGACCGCCACAGCCAAACTTAGTTTAACATAGGACCCTATGGGAAATTCACTCAAAAATCTTCTTGTCTGAAACCACTAAGCCAATTAGAACTAGACTTGGTAGCAATGGTCCTTAGATGGTCCTCTTTCAGAAATTTGTCCGATGACCTGGACTGTCAACCAAGTTGGCCGCCACAGTCGAACTTAGTTTAACATAAGGATCTATGGGAAAATTCTTTGAAAAATCTTCTTGTCTGAAACCATTTGACATATTGGAACCAGACTTGGCAGCAATGGTGTTGAGGAGGTCCTCTTTCAGAAGTATATCAAATTTCGTGGACTGTGAACCAGGATGGCTACCACAGCTGAACTTAGTTTATCATAGGACCCTATGGGAAATTCACTCAAAATCATCTAGTCTGAAACCACTAAGCCACTAAGAACTAGACTTTCTTAGCAATGGTCCTTAGATGGTCCTCTTTTAGAATTTCATCCGATGGCCCGGAATGTCAACCAAGGTGGCTGCCACAGCCGAACTTAGTTTAACATAAGGCCCTATGGGAAAATTCATTGAAAAATCTTCTTGTCTGAAACAAATTGACATATTGGAACCAGACTTGGCAGCAATGGTCCTTAGGAGGTCCTCTTTCAGAGATGTGTCCAATTTCATAGAATGTGAACCCAGATGGCTGCCACAGCTGAACTTAGTTGAACATCGGACCCTGTTCAAGGTGAAAAGTTGAATCTAGGTGAGCGACTTGTTATTGTAAGTGCTATCACGCCTACAAACCTTAATAGATTTAATTTAAATTTATTTCATAGTTGTGATTTAATAGTGTCTTGGTCAAATTCGAATTGCAGTGCCATACCATTATTTTTGTTGGAGTTATTGCCCTTTGAAATTTTGTCAGTGAGTGCTCTCATGCCTACAAATGTGCTTAATGGATTTTATTTAAATTTATATCATAGTTGTGATTTAGTATTATCTTGGTCAAGTTCGAATTTCAGTGCTGTACCATTATTTTTTTGTTGGAGTTATTGCCCTGTGGCAGGCAACATTGGAACGCTGTTCTATTATTGAGTGAGGAATTCAAAGTTCATCTTAAAAATTATCTTTATACTGAATATTTTGTTTTTGGGTTTTTTTTTTGCCACCAAGCACAAGTATCTGTTTTCAGATATGACTACAGATGTAATCTGAAACTTTTGTTGCATTTGTTCCATCAGTCAGAAACAAACCTGATGTTGTATTTCAAACATTTTTTCAAGTAGGATTATTCGAAGGAGATTTCATTATTTTTGTATTGTTAACTTTTTTTACTGATTGCAATCTTTGGTATCCCTTGATTGCCAACCAACAAAATTGCAAACCTTTATATGGATTATTCAGTTTTGCCACTCTTGCCTTTTGCTAAGTTGACAAAGATTTTATACTACAACTGAACTATTTTCAGTCTACATGATATGGAAGCTTTGACACAATATATCTATGATCAGAAGTTGCATCTTTCCTTCTGTCACCTCACAAACCATTTCTAACAGGGAACCAGACTAGGAAATCAATCATGTCAAAATGAAGCTGCCAAAGATCAAAGATTTTTATAAATAAGACAGACTTTCATTTATTGTTGCACTTTTGAAGACTTCTCATTCCCTGAATAAAAATCTCAGCAAGCATTATATTGTAAAGAAAGTATTCCCAACAGATCTGATGATATTTGATTTGTGACCTGTTTAGGATAGAAAATGGCCATTTCTTATTCATTGTCTACCCCAGTTTATTGTTGTGTATTGGCTTTGAATTTGTGTATTGATTTGTCATAAGTCATGTCCACATATTGAGTGATGACCATAGAGAGATTAGATTAATTGATTTTTACTGCTGTTTATAAAAACAAATTACAAATAACATCCCAGGGATAAATGAAAAATGTGATAAATAATTGTTGGAAATCATTGTTTGTGATGGATTTATGGAAATTACGGTAAGTGTATTTGGTGGTATTGTTATTTATATCAGAAATGCTATGATAAAGATGAAAATTAAAAGGAACCCTTTGATTTCATTTGGTATATTTGGAGACTATTTTCAGTTTTAGAATCTTTATAAATGTTGGAACAATTTACAAAAACAAAATTTACAACTGTTGTAAAGTCTGAAAAACTTTGGTCATGAGTATTTTTTTTCAAACCAGGTTTTCCAATGAAAACAAAAATATGATTATTATTATTATGACAATCTAGGTGGTCATGCAGAAGGTCTCTTGCTCTGTGGGTGGGCCATCGCTGTTGAAGAAAAATTCGGTTTACTGGCAGTTCATTTATAGTTTTCATTTATAACCTTTATTTTGATTGTGTTTTTGTTAAATTCTTCGAAGATCATTTATTAAGTCTACAGTGTTAACAAGTGAAAAAAAAGGTAAAGTTATAGATCTTTGATGAAGGGAATAATGGATAAGAATCTCTAAGAAGCATTGCTGACATAGACAGTCTCAAAAAATTGGCAGACATACTGGAAGGTATTTTAAAAGTAATGCAAGGATTTTCAAAACAATGATAAATGTCAGAATTTAAAGTATATCATTTAGTACGATTTTTAAAAGTTCCATGCGGGTGTTTTGTTGGCAGGGTTTTACAGAAAGGGGAAAAATTAAAGATATAAAAAAAGAGAGAATTTTTAAGATTAAACATTTTTTAAAATTTTTTATAACAAATGATTGTTTGATAATTTGTTGAAACTGAATAAATGAGTCAGAATTCAGAATTTGTCACCAAGAGAAACAATTAATTCATTCATCATGTATATAATGATACTTTTCTTTTATAGCTTTTAATATGTAATTACTTAAGTAACTGTTTACACATCAAATTGATTTTATACCTAATGTGGTATTAGTTTCTGAAAAACTGTTTGATGATTAGAAACATCAGCTGGATTGTTTTCATTTAGTGGTGGTTGTTTAGTTAATCTTTGACAACTTTATTTTTTAGTAAGTTTTTTTTATGATTTTATGTTTAAGTTACATTTTATGATATCCCCCCTCCTCCCTTCGAAAAATGAATGGTTTTTATACACTCACAGAGTGGATGGTAGTTAATGTGTATCCCAAATCCAATTGTAAAAGTATTTTTTTCTATGCAAGGTAGAAAAATTTAATAAATTTTGTTGAATTTAAAACAAAAATACATAATATTAAAAAGACTTAAATATCTTCGATTGAGATGTGATGTCATGTTAAATACGAATTTCATGTGTCAAGTGAAGTGAAGTGAGGTTCACACTCCAAATGTTCTGAATGCTTTAGAATGGGATATAGTGACAGAACTCTAAAGTACCTAGCAGAAATGTATCCAAAATTTAGATTAATGGAAGTGCTATTTATGAATTGCCACAATTTTTCCTGGAAACTAAATCCTAGCAAACAATTGGCATGTTTCATTCACTATTCCATATTTTTAAGGTCGAGGTCAAATAGGTGTGTATGAATCAATTTGTGATTGATTCTGTTAAGGCAGTGAATGTAGAACAATCCTGTAATATATGCATTATGTTTGTCAAGGGTCCCAAGGCTGCACTAGGATACCGGTCCTTGCTGAGCTGTGAGGATGGACACACAGTAGCTATGTTATTTGATGTTAATATTCCCTAACCCTTAAAGTTGGGGTATATATTTTTTTTTATCTTTTATGTCTGTTTGAACATGAGAGTTGTTGTGACATATAACCCAGATTCTGTTTTTGAATTAAAGTAATATACAATTTCAGAATTATATGTCTCAACAAAAAATCTGTTTTGTTTTTGTTTTTTTAACACTGTTGAAAAAAAAACTTCTGTCTTGTTAGAAAAGGATGGATTTGTAAAATTGTCTCAATCTTGATATTGTTCAGTTGTACTATAAATAGTCATGATGAATATCGGCAAACGAATACTGAAGCGACAAAACAGTGAGAAAAGTCCAAAATTCAAAGTCCAAGGAAATGACAAAGTCTGGAGAATGGAACACAACAAACATACGCCACAAGGATACATGTATAACTAAAAGAATAATAAAAACGTATAATAAACTAAACAAAACTAGAACAGGACAGCACAGAAACTACAGCACTGGCAATGTGAACTCCCACAAAAAAAAAAAAAAAAACGTGAGTGTCATCAGGTGCTCTGATAAAAAATATTAGATGATGAAGGTACAAGAATGTTAGGGAGAGAGGTTGACTGATTGTAGATTCTGATATGACCTGATTGTACTATGTTATAAGTGATTTTTGCCATGAACGGAACTTTCACTGTGTTGTGTGGGTAATCAATATAAATTTGTTGATCTATAACAATTACTACTAAGAGGATGGATTATTATTTACACTTTATATAGGAAATGGCAGCTGTCAGGATGATCGTGATGATAGTGATTGTTTTTTATGGTCATGCAAATGTCACTGTAGGTGTTTTATAATCTCTGGTCACATTTTCCCAGAAACTATTCCCGACAGAGATGTTTACTAAGCTCTTTTATTGACACCTCAAAGAATTAAATTGTCGTTTGAACATAATGCAGGTTTCCATTAGAAAAAAGAAGGTTATTTGTTTAGTGATTTATAGTGGGGGTCGGAAGGATGGGCAAACGGAAGGGAAACTCCAAACGGCGATAGATAAAAATCCAACTTCTTCTCAGTCAGATAGCTTTATGTCTATATTTGAAATGCAAATGTCAAAAACTTAAAATGGTAGGAGAAAGACATTTAAATCTGATCTAATAGAGAGATTCCATGTTTTGTGCGAGGGTGATACACATTTTGTTGAATTGTCAGTTTCAGAGGTTCTGCAGTTTTTTTAACTTTTTGGTTTTAGATTCAGTGTTTCTGTTGTTTTTTTTTAAATCACTTAGATTCTAAGCAAATCTGATTAAAAAGTTTTTTAAAAGAGAAATGAAACAAAGTCTTTTTAATTTTCAGATTGACTATCCTGATGTACAGGTTATGAAAAGTGGTCAAAGGCAACAATGTAACATTGATCGTGTGATAGAATTTGACCACCAGGAAGGGACCCGTCCCATACGTAGAATGAATTCAGATAGTGTTGTTGAACAGGTATACAGTAGTTTTTAAATATCAGAAAACAGTAAACACAACTCATGAATAATGTGTCATAAGTAATTTCCTATTTGATCAAATTCTTGGAAAGCACCAAACATCATTTTGGTAACATCCATTACATAGGTCTATGGCCATTATTTTAGATCATTTTTTAATATTAAATGTCTTCTTCTGCAATCTTCTTTAATATCTTTGCATATTGATTTAAGATAATACATATATTCTAAGTTTTAAAAAAATAGTTGTGGGGAACTCACAGGACAATGATGTTACAAAGTTTTTCAAACACCATATTTGAATATTTGGATAATGCATTCTTCTATTTTCTTGCATAAAAGTGACACATTTAACAGAATGTCCAGTCTTTAGTTGAATTCATGGAGATTAAGTGTTTAACATGACCCATATTTTGTGTTTCAAAACATGACCCATATTTTGTGTTTCATTGCATTCAATAAATTATGGATTTGCCAAGTATCACAAATCATACATCATGACTGATCTTTGATCAAATTTGGAACATGCATAAACTATAATTATATCTGTATGTTGAATTACCATTTTTTGATTCATGTATAACAAAAATAATGTTTTTCTCCCTATGGCATTTTTTGTTTGTTTTAATAGTTATCAGCTGATTACGGATTACGTGACCAATATCTACGAAATGAACAATACATGAAAAGATGTTCACGTGCAAGTGACACTTCTAGTGCCTATTCTGGGTCAGATATGATGCAGTCATCGATAGATGATCAAGAAAATGTGGACATGGACCTTAGCGGATTACCTGAGGGTATGGTAGATTCAGACGATGAAGAAGGATATGCTGAATCCACAGGGGTAGGTTTTATTGTAAACAATATATGAGTTTGTTACAATTTATTATGTGTTGTATGTCTCGATTCACTAAATGAATTATTTCATTAACAGTTGAAAGATATTTAATCTAAATAAAAAAATATGCATTGTAAGTGTTCCTTCAGTCTGGATGTATAAATATCCTGGTATTTAAAGATTTTCCTCATTGAATGATTCTGAACTCGTCGTAAAAATTTAACAAAGTTAGCATTTTCGCTGATGGTTCAAGTCATGCATTGGGCAAATATGATATTTGACCAATCTACAACAGATTCTACAAATTGTTTATTTTGGTTTCCTCTTCGTACTAAAGAAGGTGGACATTAGTATTTCTATGAATATAACTCTAATAGAGATTCTAAAGTAATAAATAATTTTACAAATAATGAATATTTCATAAAATAAATAATTGTTTTTTTTTTTCCAATGACATTTAACAAAGTGTTTTGAAAAAATCAATACTATGTAGTATAAAAAGCTTCTCTTTCTTACGAAAATAATGTCAAAAGAATATTTTTATGTGTGTAAAATTGCCACTTTTTACATTCTATGCTGATGATGCTTAGATAAAAACAGGAAATTTTCTCTGTTTTTGGTATAAATGTATTAGAAAATTGTCAGGAAGTGGCAATCCTTCTTTACGTCATTGCTTTAAGCCTACAAACTGGTGTCATATGGCTGTCCTGTTTTCATTATCACCCAGCAGCATGTTGTTTTTTTCACATTGATGAAATCATGATTATTTATTGGTTAGATATGTATGTTTTTATAAATATATTTCAGTAGAGAAAACAAGGCCTTTAATTAAAGAGGCAGTTAGTACCCTGTTCTCTACCACCAGTAATAGGATATATATAAAGTTATGTTAAGAAAGTACCAAAAAATTATTTTATGGCACAATCAAAAGATTGCGGATCCCCAGAGCTTGACATTTTTGTTTTTGTTTTCCCGATCTCACAGTAGAATTTACAACTTATTGTGAAACTGATAAAACAAAATTCTGTCTAACATGTCTAATGCATGAAACTTTACTAAATGACCAAAGCTTCATTGCAATTGTTGAATTCATGGACATTTTTCATATGTTAATTTTTCTTGTGACACCAAAGATAACAACTGGGTTAAAAATGCTATCATTTACCTTGATCACAGATGAAAACATGGTGTCTTAAGTGCTTCACATAAGTCTTAAAAGACTTGGCAATTATTCTATACATTAAACAGATACCAATCCTATGAAATGAAATATTACATAATTTGTAGGTTTCTGCATGCATTGCACTAGAAACTCTCTTTATTTGTTTATTAAATGTGTGGCATTATGTCAGATGTGCATTGCTAATGTAGATTAAGGCCCCTTTAGGGGAAATTTTGTAATTATATAACGAAAAAAGTACTTTTATTAGTTGTAATAAATCCATCTGAAAAATTGTTCTTGTTTTACCATCAAGATGTAGTCAAAGATTTAAATTTATTATTTTTGGTAGTTTACTGGAATGAAAAAAATATTTCACCTGTGGCCCACTGCATCCATTGATTAATATATACAAATGCTTTTGATTTATATATCTAAAATGCAGGTGGACTTAGGGTGACAATTGTTCTCTCAAAATGTGCACAGAAAAAGTGAATGTCATTGCAGCTGCCAATCACAAAAGTTGATTTCGTCGGAATCCCATTTCAAATTGAGGAAAATCAAATGCATACTTTGTGAAGACTGATGCAGTTTAACATTATTTATGTACTCAGAGAATTTTTATGCAATAGGGCTGTTCTTTGTCTATTTCCTGCCTGTGTTGGTTAATTGTTTTCACTCTGTTTGAAGTAAGGCATATAACTTTGTGTAACATATAGTAACTGGGAGGTTAATATATTTTACATTGTTATTGTGGTTTTATGAGGCAGTTATGTCATATAGGTCTGAAATGATTAATCTTTTTATTTTTCACTGATACCAGGTTATTTGTATGGGTGGTTTATCATATTTTTTAACAACAAATAAAAGAACAGAAACAAAAAAATGGTTGACGTGTGTTTCCCTTGACCATAGAAAAAAGACAAGCAAACATATTTTTTGTGAAAATACAAGATTTCAACAGCACATGATTGTTTTGAAATTAAAATTTGAAAAAAAAGAAAAATATGTACATTCTGTAACCTGCTTCTATGAAAACGAGTTACACATAATTGTGTTTCAATCTGGCCATTATTTTTCATTCAACATATCCAGATATTTAAAACCTAATAAAAGCTGGTACCATTAAATGTCTAACATTGATTGTGTAACATTTAGACTATTTAAAAAGATGGTTCTAACAACTGAATTGAAAAAAAGAATGTTTTACCTTTAAAAGGACATACACTTACCCTTCTCAAAATTAACTAAATAAAAAAGAGGAAGAGAAAATAGGAGAAAAGAAAGAAAACATATTGTCAAAAAGGTATACATGTGTTTGTCTTCAAGTAATATTTGTACACACAATTTTACTTTCAGTCACAGAGAGATACAGTACAGGAATGTCTACAGAAACATCCTCAAGATAGAACAGAGGATGATATTGAAATACTTCTAGATTTTATACAACATTTTAGAGTAAGTTTTTTTCTGTCAGAATAGCCTATGTTAGTCTTGAATAGATATTGTTAAAACAGTAAGAAAGACGACTGTGTGTTAGGTAGGCAGTTTCCCCTTTATCATGAATTTAGGAATAAAGTATGAGTAAAAAGTGAAAAAATAACAGAAAATCTCTTTGTTGCATTCTTATTGAATACAATAGCATTTTTCCAATAAAAAGCCAGACTGCAAAAGCTCATTAAAAAACTCTTGAAACATTTTCGCTCATAAAAGAGTTTCAAAATTAAAATATTTTTCACGATTCTAGGCATTTGCCAATATGACCTTACCAACCAGACGAGCCCTATGTGCAGTAATGATGCTGGCAGTCATTGAGCATAAAGGGACCATTGTAATGAAGGACAAAGAGGAGCTGGACTCCTGGTCCGTTATTCTCAATGGTCAGGTGGAAATCCTTAAAGAAGACGGATCTGCAGAATTCCTTTATATGGGCGACAGGTATGTTTTTAAATCACAGGACAAAAGTTATTTTATTATCACTAAAATATAAGAAAGTTGGTATGAAGAGAAAAATGAAAAGAGTAACATATTTGGACAAATCTGGACCACTTTTACGTTTAGTTAAATCATATCAGATATAGAAACAGAGTTGAGTTGCTGTACTCAGTATTTAATTTTTGCATTGTGAAAAGCAGAATTTGTAAGATACTGTACAATCCATTTTTACTAAGATGGACACTAAATCTGTGTTCATTATATAACCTTTCCTCTGCTTTGATTTCAGATTTTCAAAAATGAAAAGCAATGTAATTAAAATGAACTATGACATTCAATAATTTGTTTATGACATGAATGTTTAGTCTGATGAAAGATTGTGTGGGAAGAACATTGTTTATGTAAAATTACTCATAAAGTGCAATCTTAAGTAAGGTACAAAGGATCATATCTTCCATATTTGTTTTTGAAAAACATCTTGTATCAACTTCTATAATGAATGATGTAATAAATTTTTGTTATATTCCTTTTCATAGTTTTGGTATAACAACTCCAACGTTAGAAAAGATATTCCATGAAGGTGTCATGAGGACAATTATAGACGATTGTCAGTTTCTCAGCATTGCTCAACAAGATTACTTTGAAATTATGAACCAGGGCAAGGAAAATACTAAACGACATGTTGAAGATGGTGAGGTTGTCATGGTTACAGAACACAGAGTGTTTGATGGTGGTAACAGACGAGGACAAATTATTATCAGGGTTAGTTTAGGCTACCTAGCCCATGAAAAAAAGTTTTGTTTCGGTGTTAGAACAGGAATGATAGTTACCTGCATACAGTTATAAACCTCAGATTTATTAATAGGGGCCATCGATGGATGTTTGGTATAGGTAGTTTGTCATAACTGCTAATAATAACTTAATCTCAACACTCAGATTTTGAGTTTTATGTTTAACCCTTTGCAACATTGGACTCTAATCTTAATATAAATTTGCAAGGTACTGCAAAAGTTGCTCTCTCTTTGTGTGCTTTGGCTTTTACCATAGTTAAAGGAATGATACTTAAGTGGGTTTGACTCTGACCAGTAACTACATTAGGTTAAAGCTTTCTTGCATCATCCATTATAAAAACTTCACACCCTATCACTAAAAGGGGGTAGTCCATCAAGAAAGTAAAATGGAAAGAACAAAATAATTTAGGACAATTTAATATTAATACCAAAAAGTGTTTTAAAATAATATGTGAACGGATCATCTAATACAAGTTCTCAGCATCATATAATTCTCATCACTCTATATTTCAGGCCTCCCCAGACCATCTGATGGACCATTTAGTACAGGAACATTCTGCTGTGGACCCAACATTTGTTGAAGACTTTTTATTGTGTTTCCGTATATTTCTCAAAAGTCCCATGGAATTAACATACAGATTACAAACATGGTTTAACCAAACAGCATTAAGAAACAAGGTCTGTGAGATAGATTTTATAATACTTTCTTACTTCATAAACTTACTTGGCATGCCAGCAACTTAAAACTTCAGTT
This sequence comes from Mytilisepta virgata, assembly GCA_028015205.1. Lineage (NCBI taxonomy): Eukaryota > Metazoa > Mollusca > Bivalvia > Mytilida > Mytilidae > Mytilisepta > Mytilisepta virgata. The sequence continues at coordinate 79,679,680 of CM051521.1, forward strand.
CTTATTCTCATACAAAGAATAAACTGTATCAACAATCAGCTTCACTAATAAGTAGATCTGGCCAAACAGAGGATCACTGTTCCAGAATCTTTACTTAATTTTGTTTGTATATCTGACACTGCCAAAATGTGACATTTTAATTTACATTTAATTTTTAATGAAGATGAAATTATGAACTATAAAATTTCATAAATTATATATTTATAAATCACGTGTTTAGTTATTACTACTAATATGTCAAAGAACATCAGTTATCTGAGATTATTGAATAAAATTCGTGTTTAGTTTGTTATTAAATTTAGTGGTGAAATCAGAAATCAGAGATCTTGATATCTGATGTTTGTTATATCACATAAGATTAGTTTTTTAGTTTAAAAAATGCAAAATTGAAACACGAAATCCCAAAATGTGCTGCTCAGAATTTGGGGTAAAGTAACGGTTATCACTGTTCCCAAATAATCAACAGAGCTTTCAGTTGGTACTAAAACTCCAATAGAACTGACATACAGTTCATTTTATTTTTGTTCATTACAGGTCACAAGGGTTGTGTTGTTGTGGGTAAACAATCATTTTATAGACTTTGAAACAGACTCTGCCATGAGTGAATTTCTAGAGCAATTTGAAGGCTTGCTTGAAGCTCAGGTAGTTATTAATTAATTTATCAAATACTTTAGGAATAAGAGAATCAGTGTATATTATTTTCATTTAGATATTTTTTGTTACAGTTGATTTTCTGAAGAATGTTTATTGGACCTTTTTATTTGGTACATGCTGTATATTGACAACTTTCCATTAGTCTATTTTCCTTCAACGATTTTGATATCTCACGGTAGACATTTTCAAGACATAATGTTCGTTGACATGATTTTCATGGAATGGATACAGGTCAGGTCATGTGGGGTAATCCGTTCATGGTTTGAAATAGGAAATCTTGTAATGAAGTCTAATTTAGGACTTATTATGCATTTTAATGATTTAGTTTCAATTTGGTCTCTTATCTTATCTAACAGAATCTTCTTTTACACAGATATACATGTAGCAGCTAGTTTATCATACAATATATTTTCAGGGAATGACAGGTCAACTCAGGTTGTTAAATATTGCCTGTGGTGCTAAAGCCAGAACTAGAAGTGTGACACTAACACGTGCAACACGAGAGGAAGTTTTGCATTTTTCAGTTCTGGGAGGCTTAGAGAGGGGATGTGGTATATTCATTTCCAAAGTCGAGAAAGGATCCAAAGCATATGAGGCTGGCCTCAAAAGGGGGGATCAGGTAAAAATGTTTATATGTAAAATTAAATCAAACAATTTGTTTTGAAAAGAAAAGAATGACAGTAAAATGAAAAGGTTGTTTTTATAACAACATACAGTACCAAGAAGCACAATATTTGAGGTTTAACTTCCACTGAACATAGATTTTGTTTCTGAATAAATTGTTATTGTCATGTTACAGTCGTTATTTGAGTTGGGATTAAATTAATTTAAATCACTACACAGTTTATAAGAACATTGGTGATATATTTTGTTAGATAAAAGGGTAAATATGCCTGTGAGTCTGGTTACAACGTGTGTTTTAATAAAGACATAAGGCAGTTTTTAGGAGATGGACTAAAAGTTAAAAATCCTGGTTAGTAATTTTGTTAAAACCTTTGCTATATATACGATTTAACTTATGTATAATGTATTTCAGATATTGGAAGTGAATGGACAGAATTTTCAGAGTATTACACATAATAGAGCATTAGAAATACTCAGAGGGACCACACATTTGTCTATGTCTGTAAAATCTAATTTACCAGGTGAACTTAATTTCTTTAATTTAATTTAATTTAATTAAATTGCAAAAGGATTGAGATCTCCTATTGTGATTACGGTTAGTTATATTTTTTTATTATAAGAAGTACATCAAACACATTAATTATTCATGTTACGCCGTGGTGTAATGGTTACCAGGGCGCCATGGTGTACTGGTTACCGCATCGGACTACGAAGCCAAAGGCCCTGGTTCAGCTTTCATTCGGGGTGAAAATTTCAGGCATCAAAGATTTCAAAATACAAAAATGCAATATGGAAGAGTAAAATGTTAATTTCTGTATTTAAAAATGCGGGTGGTATATAATGTGTACAATATTATCCATGAATTTTATTTTTTACTAATTTCTTTAACTTATATGTTCTCTTGTTTGACGTATTTGATTTTATTTGAATTAAATAATAATTTTTTTCTTTGATTTCAGATTTTAAAGAAATGATAGAAGTGAATGAACAGAATAAACACAACAGAATATCTACACAAAGCACATCATCAATTTCCAAAAGGTTATCTGCCCCTGATATAGAAAATTTTTCTCCTGTGTTTAAAAATAAGGAGAGGAAAATAGACAAAAAAGATAAATCTTGGTTCAGTACTGTTGGAAAGAAAGCATTTATCAAGAAAATGGGAAGTTTGTTTCCAAAAAATGCCAGTACTTCACATATTGACTTGTAAGTAATAGCAATTTATTTAAGTAGTAAATTTAGCATATCGATAATTCGGTAAAAATTGGACATTCGACGTATAGTCCAAAAATTACGGTATATAAAAATGTCATATTTTATGCTTTACACCATCGTGTTATTTGCCCAAGAAGAGCAGTTAAAGTAAAATGAAAAAAAGTAAATGATGGATTAATTATTGAAACAAAATCCCTATATATTTCTGGAAAAAAAAAAAACAGGCATAGGAACAGTGTTTCTATTACTGCTCTTGATTTTTAAGTCACATTGAGACTTTGGACGCAGGGAAAAATATTGCACCCAAATGCAAAGTTCAATACAGCCCTTAATACCAGTTTGAGTGAAATTCTCTTTGCTATATGAGAATCATAGGTTAATCCAAAAAAAAAAAAAAAAAGCACTTCAGTTGCATGAAACTAAACTTGCATTATGAAAGTTATGTTTTCAGAAGAAATTTAATTCTTTTAATTTGTATTTTAATCTTTTTTTTTTTACAGTGAACATATGAACAGATCTGATGAGAACTTATACTCAGGTTCAAATCACGACACAACTAAATCATCGTCATCACTAAAAGTTCAGATGATGCCCAATCATTTAAGTGCCAGTAATCCTGATTTGTCATTACTTAGTATTGATGATAACAAACATGAAATCCCTGACCATGTAGTTAAAATCTTCAGAGCTGATCAGTCTTTCAAATTTTTACCTATTCATAAGGTATGATATTATTATGATTATATATAGATTTGCGAGGGCTGGTCAGTATGGTTGTTGTAATGAATTGTTAAGCACAAAAGCCTCTGACATTAACTGAAGTGGAGTTGATGTCAATGTAGAGTTTTCAGGTCATTACTAACACCATATTGACAACAAATCTGTACGTTTTCTTATACAGTGACACAAAGAAACTCTTTTATACCTACATGCAGAAACAGATCATTGGTCATGATTACTGCTTGCTACAACAGTGGTGTTATGATCAAGATGGTGACTATTACTTTCAGTCGATCAAAAAGGAAAATTATGGACAAGGAAATAAAGAAACACTATGTAATATTTTGTGTTAGAATGTTTTATAGTACATTTAATGAGACTAATAATATATTGAATTACTAGTTTCAAACTGTCAGCTAAAAGTCAGATTCTAATGACAACAGGAAAGTGGAAAGAATACTTTCACAAAGAACTGCAACATGGAGTTTTGAAAATCATTCTGATAAAAATTCGGTGTGACAAAATTTGATAAAGTTGAAGCATACAGGAATTTAATTTTAAAGATTTAACATGAATGCTATACAATATTTGTACCTTGGATTAGAAAATGTCTTTACTTTGTAGGAAACAACGGCAAGAGAAGTGGTGATGTTAGCTTTACAAGAATTTGGAGTTACAGATCCGAGCAGGTAAAAAAACTCCAAAGTAATTCTGGTTCTGAAACAGATGAAGTAAAAACGATTACATCTTGATTTTTTGTCATTTATATGGCTCGGCTTGGATAATTGTTAAGGACATTCTGGTGTGGATGTGGAATAAGTAGTGAAATTTTATGATTTTTTCATATCATTATCTGAGTTTGCTTTAAATAAACAACAAAATGGATAACAGGAAAGGTCAACAATAAAATACCAATCAATCAATGGCACCCAACATACAGAACCCTGGACAAAAAATAACATAAAAAATAAACACAACAGAGAGTCTGGATAGTCTGACTTGGTACAGACACTGAACAGTTAAACTATAATTTAGTTTGGTTGACAGTTAAAATGTAGTAATTTTTGACAGCAATAATATTTTGACAATATTTGTTAATGGTGTTTATTACATAAATATCTCAATATCATATGAAGTCACATCAAAATATATATAACATGCAAGCTATGAAATTATAAGGAAGAAATAATCTTATTTTGAATAATTTTTTTTTAGTAATTTTTCATTATGTGAGGTCACTGTGGAGAATGAGTCTCTAATAAAACAGAAACGTTTACCAGATCAAATGTGCAATTTACCTGATCGTCAGAATCTCAATGGCAGGTATGTCATCTTAAGCACAGGCTAAAACGTAGATATGATGTAATATTCTTTCTGTATCTAGCTTTTTGCTGAAAATTTTGGGGGTTAAGCACAGGCTAAAAATAGACACAATGTAATATTCTTTCTGTATTTAGCTTCTTGCTGAAAAAATTTCGGATCATGGGACTTCCTACTTTTTCTTGTTATATATATATATGTACATATGTAGATACGTCTTTGTAGTCCAAATGCAAGGAATGTTTTCCATTATTAAATTTTTATGTTCGAGTCAAATTATATATGTTTAGTTTGAATTGAAAGAAATGATGCAAAAGGTTTGATAAATTTGGACTTCATGTAGTAAAATTTCAAAAATTAAAGTTTCTGAAATTATTTTTCACACACTTTTTGGTAGACTAATTCCATTGATCAAAATATTTTTATGTTTGAAATTTTTGAACTATGAAAACCATTGTGGAAAAAAAATGTGTTTGAAATATTCATATTGAACCATTTTTGTCAGAATTTAAGGTTCTACTGCTTTTTTTATAACAAAAATAATAGATTCCTAAATTGTCATAAAAAGTATTTGTTAAATTGATGAATATGATGGAAAACTTTCCTGACCATCTTTCTATGCAGTCCCCCTCCCTGTGACCTACATGTATAATATATACCACATTTAGCATATACATGTATTATGTTTTCCTTTGTTAATGATATATGTGTAGATTCAAGACCAAACATCATAGCTCCAAAATTAAATTGTAGTCTGGTATATTAAATAAATTTATCAGTAGAGAAGTGGGTAGTGGGAGGGATAGTAGTTGTATAGATAAAATTATTTTCATGAAAAATTGTGAACTGCATGATGTTTTGTAAATCATTGCACCATTTTAAATCATTAATTCACATATTTAATGAAATTTTGCTAATTGAGATATAGTACACTATGCAGATACAGCTGATATATTGTAAGGTATACCCCTGGAACGAGCCTGATTTTGTGCTTTTTTTTTTTGGTTGGAAGGTTTTTGTTCACTGCATGCTCATTTATCATCATTCCTTTTCATTGTGACACGTCTTGGTGGCATATGGTGGGATTATTGTGTTTTCTCACCCTTTTGGGATTTGCACATTACTCAAATCTGTCCATGCAAGCATTCAAAGTGAAAAATTTGGGGGTATCTAAATCATTTGACTTTTATATTTATAGAACCTAAAAAGGTCCTTTTTCAATACATCATGAATTGTCAAACAAAAAAATCATATCAAAACTTTTAAATAATAATTAAAAAAGAAATAGAACTAATTTCAAATTATCCGATGAAAATTTGGAAGACACATCACTAAAATCCAGTGTCAAATATAAAAACATTCACATTTTATTAGGTTTGAATCACTCTAGTTAGTTGGAATGGCATGAAGTTGTGGTAGTTAAGTTGTTGGGAATTTTTACAGGTAGTTAATCACAAATAGTGGACATTTTTAGATCATTCTAAATTTTTCATTAGACATTTTGCCAAAGTTTGTCATACTGCCTTTTATAATTTGCTTTCATGTTAATTTTTGCACATATATTATCTTGTGTGTTTTGTATATAATTAACAATGCATTTTTATAAAATATTTAGCATGTGCATAATTTTTCCTGTACTTTCCAGGCATTATTTATTAACTGCTGCTTGCTTGAAGTTACTAATCATTTACAACCATATTATAAAACTAAAAATATGTTTCCTATAAATACTTAATAGTTTTAACATATTTTATTAAGCTGTTTAAGGATCTTTTCGTAAGTGTACATTTCCTGTGATTAATTTCAGGAAGTTTACATGTCAAAATGTTGCATTTCAGCCAAGTTTGAAAGTATTTTTCCTGACAAAAATATTTCTCAATTGTCAATGAATGTGGACTTTGGACAAATTTGATCATGATATTTTTCATCTTGATATATGATGACTAAAATTTAATTGAAAGTTTAACCCCTTAAATTTACAATAGGATTCATTGTAGCAATTTACAATGGGATACATTGTAGCAAATTCTAACAAAAATCTTAGTGAATGATGGGAAAATAATTTAAGATACTTTCTTAATCCTTGTGTTCCAACTAAAAGTTTAAGAACCCAATTAAATCTGAAACATTTCATTTCCTTATTTCTTGTAAAACTGCTCACGATTTTTAAGATATAAATACCTTAGTTGATCACATGATTATGTCAAATGTCCTGGGTATTCCATACATAGTAACAGAAGAACTATTTCATTTATGCCCACTCTATATGTGGAACTTAATTCCAAACTACAAAATACGTTTCAACTAGGACAGAATAAATCTGCAATTCTTACTTTCTGTTTGTGTTCAGTTTATTTTCAATCAAAAATAGATAAAAATTTACTATCGTTTTCAATTTGGGTCCAGATCTTATATCATCAACTGGCAAGTGTGTAAAAAGCTAATCAATGCACTGACTACAGTTGAATGCAGCATTATAGAACAGGAATTGTTTTGTTTTTCCATAAAAAACCTTTGAAGCACTTGAGGCTGAACATATTAACAATTTGATTTTTCTTGTTTGAAACTAACTATCCAGAAGTTTAAGAACCAATAAGTATGTATTTTTTATTTAAAGCAGTGACTAGAAAATAACTTAACACAAAAAACATTTCGGACTGTAATTGCAGATCAAAAAGTTGGTGACAGAAACATTTAATATAAATTTTGGAAGGCTTTACATGAAAATCCTTATTTTTATATTTTTTTGTAAATAATATTTATTTACATATTTATCTTTGCTAGACATTATTCTTTAAATCCTTAAAAATTTACTAAGAACAGTTTTGTAAAAATTTGGACATTTTGAAAAAATATGTAAATAAGTCATTTTACATGTTTAAATATTTTAATTTGAAAAGAATTTTACTGCTTTTTTAATTTTTGCTCAGAAATAAATAAAAAAGCCGATTTGAAAAGTACATTAATTTTTAACTTGTATAAGATGGATTGTTAGAACAACGGGAAGATTATGCAAAGCTCTTTGTTTAATGTTATTTTCAGATTATCCAGTTATTTTTTGCATTGACTTCCTGCATATTATTTTTGAGAATAAATCTTTTAATCTTTTTTTGAAATGATTCAACAAAAATAAAATTACAATTAGATGACCTTGATGCTCCAAACATGCACTAAATTGTTCAACATCCGCTAAAAGGAAAACATGGCTTACATTGAACGGGAAGTTCTTTAAACTTTGTAATTCTGAGTTGATAACACAATCAGGGTTCAAGTAGGAATTCCTCTTTAAAATTAATTTTTAAACGAAGTACTTTCAACTTGCATTGAAAATCCCTTAATTCTTAAAAATACTCAACAAAGTCTTAAAATTACTTGATTTTGTGAAAAAGATGACTTTTTAAAATTAATTCATTAATTTTTTGTACCGTTAATCATTTTGGAATTATTTTTTAAATTAACAGCAGTATGAAATGATTTCGAAACACTGTATGAAACCTAGTGAAAACCTAAGATATTTTATTTTCATAAACAATATTTTTTCATCAGAGACGTCTTCTATTAGCAGAATCTTCTTTCTTTGTAATTAAATTTTGAAACCGTGATGAGATTCAGTTTATAAAATTTTCATTGTGAAGAACTGTTTCAGAAAAAAAAAATCAATATTGAATAATTCATTCTTACAAAAGTTTTTTGCTCTGGAATATTGGAATAGCAAAAACAACTTTAATTTCCTTTCATGAAGGAAGTGTCGAAAATATCACAGGTCGTCAATTTCTTAATCAGTTTTATAATTACTTGCATGGTTATAACAGTGGTATATGGCACAGAAACAAACATGAATCAAATGCTAATTGATTTCTGACTTTGGAGATTAGTTTCAATGAAACTGATTAGGCATCCATATTTAGGTTTTTGATGTCTTTTGAGCAGTATTAGGGAATAAGTGTCAGAAAGTTTGAAGAGATCTATCGAAAAGACTTTTTTATTGACTGTAAGGAAGATTGTAAATTGTAGAAATATTTTTAGATTTCTGGATTACTACAGAGAATCTAATGGAATTATTTGAAAATCAGTTGGCAAATTGTGGTTCATTGTCCATGAAGTAGCTAGGTTAATATGTGGCCTTTTTAATTTGAACTGCGGCTCAGATGTATCTCATCTATAGAATAGAGTAGTTATGAGAAATTATTTTAATTAGGTTAATGCAAGGATTCAGGAGACATGTTTACTAGAATATATTGAATTCTATTTTTTCATGACTTCTATAATAATTTTTAATATGAAAAACAATTTCATATTGTTACTTTAAAAAAAAGTTTTTTTAATTATTTTGTATTTGGAACGGATGTTATGAATTTTAGATAATACCATGTTATAAGTCATTGCTATCATTTTCGGTTTTGTGTACAAAATAGCCGTGCCAAACATTATCAAAATCAGTAAAAGGGAAAAAGATTTTTTTTTTTGAAAAGTGAAAGAAGACATAAGTAGAAAGTAAATCTGTTTTTAAAAAGAAAAATATCCTCTCTAATATGTGCCATATACAACTGTTTCTAACACTTCGTAAATCCACTATTGTCATTAACATCACATTGTTGGTCTGTGTGTTTGTGTGTGTGTGTGCCAGGCATGGTGATTCCAGGGGTTAATATTGTGTTTTGTTTCTGATCACTGACCAGGCGAACTGTTCCCTGTGTATTAAGGTATTACTTAAAGAACAATCTCAACACTGAGACCCTTGTGCCAGATGAACTGAGAGGGGAGTTGATACGAGAGGCACACATCAGTCTTCTGCAGTTGAACACAACAGAAGTGGCTTCACAGCTGACACTGGAAGATTTCAAAGTGTTCAAAGACATTGAACCTACAGAATATATCGACGACTTGTTTAAACTGAATGCCAAGTATGGGTGTCCTAGTTTACAGAAATTCTCGGCGGTATATATTCTTTCTTTTCTAAATCCATAATATTTGGAAATTTTTTTCAATTTTATATTTAATGTACTCTAAATTCAGATATCAGTCTGTGTGTTTATTATAGCGTTTTATAATTAGAGATAATTTCATGCAATTCATGTACGAGTTGTAATTGAACATCATTAAGAAAAATTATATTGCAATTTTTTTTTTATTGCAGTTATCTTCCTGTTATATTTTTCATAATAATTAAAATATTGTGGTCATTTCTGAATGTTCATTACAGTAGAACCAAACTTGCACAATACCGGAACAATACATTATGAAATGCAGGTGACCAATGCTATTGTTGTTCTCCATAATCTATAAAAGAACATCATGTTGATCCCTAGCATCAACAAAAATCATACTGCGTTCAATTTATAGATATTAATATCTTGACCTGATAAAGTTAGGCCAAAATGAAAAATGGATTTTTTTGGCACCAACCCAAAAGATTTTTTTTGACATTTTTCAACAAGCACTGTTAAAAGTCAGAATGTCTCTTCTCTAGACTCAGTGTAAAAAAAATATCTACCTATCTACTGTATTTTTTTTCTTGATGTAACCAGAACCACAGTTTTTAAGTTATCTTAATAGCTGTACTGAAAAAATATTCACGTGTTCAGTATCACCATACTGTGGTAATAGGGAGAGCTTTTTATATATCAGAAAATATGTTGAATTTCGAAATTCTTGAGCATCTTGAGATACCCGAGATCTAATGGTGAACAGAAATTATAGATAGATGTATCAGTAGTCAAAAAAATATTTCAATTAAATTGCAACTATTGTCGCAATGACACTCAAACTACGGACAAAAACTATAGATTTGGTTTGAGTTAATATTGTTATTGTGGTTCGGGCAACTGAATTTCAGCAGTAAAACATAAAATTCATTAAATTAAAAACAAAAAAAATTTCCATTTATGAGCACTTAAGAGCATAATTTGGTAAATAATGTGTTTATTTTTTGTTTCAGCTGGTGAACAAAGAGATGTTTTGGGTGGTGTCAGAGGTGTGCAGTGAACAGAATGTAGTCAAACGGATGAAACTCATTAAACATTTTATAAAAATAGCTCGCCATTGTAAAGACTGTAAGAACTTTAATTCTATGTTTGCGATAATAAGTGGATTAAGTCACAATTGTGTCGACCGACTACGCAACACATGGGAAAAAGTGCCGAACAAATATGCCAAAACATACAATGTAAGTAAATCAAGATATGACAACTTAGATTTGTTAAATTATGAATTATCTTGGTATTGAGTAACATTGGTTTCATGATATTATTGCGTTAGAGCATAGGTTTGTGAAAATTGATGAGTCATTAAAAATTCAGTTTATCATAAAAAATTGAGGATTTTGTCATAGAAGTATTTAAATTTTTATTCAGACTGCACAAAACATGACCAGTGCATTATTTATAAAAATTGTGAATTTGGAGTTTAAAATGAGAACTCATCTATAAGATAAATTTCTAATATTTGTCTGATTGTCCCTTACAATTTTGATTGCAGGATTTACGTGATCTAATGGATCCAACGAGAAACATGGCAAAATATAGAAACTTAATGACTAATGAAAATGTTCAACCTCCTATAGTAAGTATTATATGTATGGTAATAGTTGGTATCCAAAAAGGTCCAAATGGTTCAAAACAGGATAGCTAATATCCAGAAGGTCCAGATGGTTTTAAGCATGATAACTAATATCCAGGAAGGTCCAAACAATCCTAAACAGAATAGCTAATATCCAGAAAGGTCCAAATAGTTCTAAACAGGATAACTAAAACCAAAAAGGTCCAAATGGTTCTGAACAGAATAGTTAATATCTAAAAAGGGCTAAATGGTTCTAAACAGGATAGCTAATATCTAGAAAGGTCCAGACAATCCTAAAAAGGATAGCTAATGTCCAGGAATGGTCCAAACAGGCCTTATAATGATAGCCAATATCAAAGAATGATCAACCTGGTCAATAAGTTGAAATTCCACTTTTAAGTAAAAAAGAAAATTTAAATCTTGAATAATGATGCGTTTTTTGTTGGAATATACTTGTACAAGAAGACCATTACACGTTTCAAAAAGTATCCATTTTTGTTGTTGCTGGAATTTGAATTGATTAATTAGGTGGTTTATGCAACAGAAGTAATGATTCATCATTATCATGGTTTGATATGCAGTAAAGAGATATTATTATTTCATTGAAAATTTCTTTTTTTTTTCAGTTGCCATTCTTTCCAGTAGTAAAGAAAGATCTGACATTTATACATTTAGGAAATGATTCTTATGTTGATGGTTTAGTCAACTTTGAAAAGTTCAGATTGATAGCAAGAGAGACTCGGCACATTTGTAATATGGCTTCTGCTAAATATGTAAGTAAGAACTGGAGAACTCCTAAATTAGCATTATACAATTCCAATTGAGTATTTCTGATCATGAACTGTTTGTCAGAACTTACAGAAATATTTCAAATGAGAAAGGCACATTATAGTAATAATTGTTTTGAAACAATTATTGGTGTATAAAGGAGACTTTATGTACCGATAAATTCTTAATTGTGGAAAAACAACTCTTATTATTAATAATTCCATAATGATTACACTTTTCTGCAAAATAAGAAAGAAATGAGCTGTTCAAATAGCACTCTTTAACTGGGTCACATATTCATATGCTGAGCATCATTTATTGTCTACCAATCAGAATCAACAATACACACTGTACTGGAATTATTAAGATATATGGTTGTTTATAAATAATAGGACTTTTGACCACCATGTTGTATATTATCTTGGAACCAACTGATTACTTTTAGTTATCAAATATTTAGAGGTGTACTGAATTTACTAAGTGAATCCATATCGGTCCTCGTATCAGCCCTCGTGTCAGACCGGGCTTGAAATACATGTACATGATAAATAGATTATTACATCATTTTCCAAACTGGCCCTGGTATCATCCTTGACCCATATTAGACCTCAGGCTATAAACCCTAGGGATGATATAAGGATCAATGTGCGTAATGCCATGTAATAATCTTTAAATGTCAGGAATTTTGAGATTAGAGAGTTTGAATTTCTAATTTTACTGTAAAAAACAAACCTGTTTTTTACAGTCAATGTTGCAGCAGATTTGAATTGTTGTTTACAGTCTGGAAGGATTGGGAAATTATTGTTGCTGAAGTTAAAAATCATGGTTGAATGATTGAAGTGACCCAACATTTTAACTGCAAATGACTTTATAAACAAAGGGGTTGATAATTTAAGAAATTATTAAGCATTACCACTAATTACAAACACTCGAAAGTCAATTAGCAATGTTTTTAACAAGCCTGGAAAGAAAAATGACCACGTAATTCAGGCAAATGTTCAAGTTGAGATAAATGTATGGCCGTTGACTGTGCAAGAGAGGTGACCACTTGTTCAAGTTTAATTCAGACATTTCAAGAGGAATCCAAGATGACTTCTTAATTAAGGTGAACTGTTTTTGGAATAATTAACCCGATTTAGAACTACATGAACACAGGATTCATTTGTGTTGACATTTGAAAAGATAATATAATTGCAAGGGACATCAACCAGCACGAGATTTTACAAATATTTTTCTAAAATTTCAAGTACAAAGTTAGAATATTTGTTTTATTATATAAATATTTTATTTAAGGATGTGAGCACAATGTTCCTTGGGACACCTAGTATGTACGAAAGTAACTGGATCTCTGGTATTGCTACTATGAAGAGAATGAGAACAAGGAGAGGTTCCACATTGCCCAATGCCAAAAAGATGTACGAAGAAAATGAAATGAAACGAAGAGTGAAGTCTTATCTTTGTAATCTCAAAGTTATTGATAATGAAGAAAAATTGATGGAAATGTCGCATCAGTGTGAACCTCCTGGTAAGGGAAATATTTGTAGAAAAGATGGAATTTGGTACGGTATACTGTATTACCTGGATTGCCAGGACTACTGTATTTTCCATTAAATAAGCCACAATTTAGTCTAAAGTAGCTTATATGTGGCCAAATTCAAATTTCCAACAGTTCTACTTTAAAATAAACTGGAAAAAGTCAAAGACATAAAATTCATAGTCCAGTTGTCAGTATGTGTATATATGAAATTATCTGTATATTGTACGTTTTCTAAGAGATTCTTTAGTGTAAATGTTTTCAATTTTCAGTAAAGAAAGATAATGCATTAAGCAGTAGTGTATCAACACCTAACCTGACTGAGGAAAAGAAAATTATTGTTCCTAGTGGTCCTAAATTTGGTAAGTAGATAGAACAGATAAAATGGTGACAGGTAAATTGAAATTGAAATAATTTGTAAGCTCGCCTTTGTAAAAAAGGTTCACATATTTTAAGAGTCAGAATGTCACATCAGTATAAATGTTGTTTGTAATGTTGATTTTCATTGGATAACATTGAAAATTTCAAACCTTTAATTCTGCAGTTAATGCCCTCTGAAATGACAGCACATGCAAATATATTGGCATTTCCTGATCTAAAAATTAAAATCTTTTGATTTGAATTAGAATGGAGATAAAAATGTTGTATTTTAATATTTGCTGCATCAGTTTTTGATTTGATGAATTCAAATATTCGTTCACTGGCTCCGCTAATGTGTTGCCAGTTAACTTGATTTGTAACCATCAAATTCACTAAAAGTGCAGGCATATATTAATTAACAATACTTTATTTAAAAATTTAGTGAAATATTTCCTTTGTTGGTCTCCTGAAACAGGTGTGGCATTTATTTTTTGTTAGAAAATTATAAACCAAATTGATAGTGTAAATGAAAGGAGATTATGGGATAAATGATGGAGACAACAAACCAGAAATGTATTCCGAAGAAATACACAAAGGAGTTATTGCACAGACTTCAACATTGATAGTAGAAACAATGCTACACTTTTGAAATGACATTTTTGTTTGGATGTCTCATGTCTGCAAACCAGTTATTTTTTCTGTTGATGTAAATGTTTGCCTTTGTACAACAACAATTTGTTTCATTTCTTGAACAATTTACCTTTCTTATCATAATTAAAACTTAATTTAATGCATGGATTCATTTTTCTAATTTTGTTTATTTTGCTTGTAGTATTTGCTTCTCTAAGGATATATATGTATTTTATCTTTCTGTTGCCATTCTTGAGTTTTCCCAAATTAAGAAATCAGCATAAATTGAAGTCTGACAATTAATAAATACTTTTTTGAAAGCATATAGCACTTTAATATAACTCTGAAAAATATTTTTTGTTGAATCCTACTTTCTGCAAGTATGAAATATAGACTTTTTTCAAGTCAGTCTTATGAATGATTTCTTCCTACCTTCAAACTAATATGCATGTGACATGTATGTCTTTTGCTTCGTCAGGTGCTGAATCTCCCGAAGCTATACGAAAACTTATGGGTTTGTCCGATAAAGTCCGACCTCATACGTCAAAACATACCCATCATACCCATCATCCCCCAACAAACCTCACTAGTCCAATGTCCAATCGACGGCAGCAGCATTCCCCAAGACATTCGGCAAGGCCAGTCCATCTTTCTCCTGAGAGCTCATCTGTGATATCATTGAGTCATATCAACTCAAGAAAACAACCTGTACGAACTGGTAAGAAATTTTTAACCTATGGATGTTTAAAAAGCAAACCAAATGATTTTCGAAATGTGAATTAATTTTGGCACATGTAGGATCAATACAATGATCTGAGCAAATGACAAAATGCTTTTATTTGTATCATGAATATGTGCCTTTCACACTGGATGACAACATTGCCAGTCAAATTATATAGACAATGTATGTCAATTACCAGTTGAAGAAGTACTACAGGAAAAGTTTTGGAAATTAGCCACTAGAAAAAAAAATATCAGCTTAAAAAAAGTCAAAAGGAATTTTGATAACTGAAAATTTACTTTTTGTATGTACAGACTGAGATTACTTTCAAGTAGAGTTGGCTTATCTTTAATTTACCTGTACAGTTGAGTTACACTATCCCATAGTTAGGATAGAATATGTATTGAGGATTATCAGCTTTGTTTTATTTGACTGTTAGCATGGTTCTTTCTGTTGGAATGTAAAATATGCCGTACTGAACAATTTTACCGCATGGATTCTCGTTTCATCTATTGTATTGTATTACATGTATTATATTTTTAGGATTGTATTAAATTTTGTAGGTCTAATTTGTTGACTTTTAATTCATTAGAAAATTTCGTTAAATTTGAAATTTGAATTGATCTATGATTGTAGGTTCATTAGGTTCATCAGAATCGGCCAGTCCAACAGGAAGCAACATTAGTTACCCTACTACGTACGAGAGTGATTCAGGGAGGTATAGTTACGACTCCCACAGTACACATTCGGCTGGATCGGGAGGAAATGTATCACCCACACCTCATCGTAGACTTATGCATCCCCCTCTATCAGGTATGTAAAAAACATATTGCTTTTGCACCTATAATACTATGATTTATATAATTTGCATAGTTTTTCAATAAAAACAAGAATTCTTTCAAAAAGATTAAAAATTAATTTTTTCAGTTTAGAAAATATAAAGCCAGTTAATAGTTGAAAGGAAATTGTTCAAAAGATTTAAAATATAGAGAAAAAGCACTGCTTACATTGTGAAGAAAAAAATATTTAGCATAGCTTTGTTTTATATTGTGTATACCCATTTACCTACATGTATATGTGTAGTTGTATAAATATTTGCTTTTGTGATTTTCTCCTATGCTGTACAAAGTCATCCAATTATGCAGCTTTGGTTCAGGGTATTTTTTTGCATCAATACCTTATGCATAGCAATTAAATTTCTATGTATTGCTAGTAGATGCTTTCAAGCATAAGATTTGATTTTCAGTATTTATTTTATATAAGAAATTTATATTAAGGCCTTTTGCATATGCATAATTAGTGTAGCATATCAGTTTTAATGTTTGTGTCTTTCTCTGGTTGTTTGTTTTTATATTCTCCTTTGCCTTAAAGATTGGGTAATATATATGTGGAATTTTTCCAATGGGAAAATAAAAATATTTTAATGTGTCTATTATAAGAGGAGATGTGACACTAATATTATAGTTTGTTGGTCATTACATAGTTGGATGATCTATGGATTTCAGGTGACATATAGGTTGAAGGTAGTTGATTATAAAGAAGTTACATTGACAAATGAGTATGGGTCCTATTTCATTTTTTGGAGATCAAAGTTGTATGATTGTTGGAATGTCATGTGTAGGTTTAAGGTTCTTTGTAGAAGTTGTTGAAGTATAAACTTGACTCATGGATATTGATTTGTGTATTCATCTGATAAAAAAAAGTAAAATGAAGCTAATGAATTATTTTTATACCCTTAACTATTTAACAAGCAGCTTTCAAGTTTATTGTATTGTTTTAAGCTTTAACCTTTAAGGACAGATTCTGAACATTACTTTTTAAGAATTTATGTCGTTAGTGTTCAGAGTAAAATATGTTCAGGGTGTTTGTTTGGCCATTGTTTTTCATTACCCCCAAACTGAACCATCTATATTTGATTCCATATGTACCCAGCATGTATAGCAAATTGAAATATTTTGAAAAATTCTGTAAAAATTATTTTAATTTAAACTGGATAAGAATGTGAATATATTTTCTGATTTTTGTGTACTATGTGTATTATTTTAAACCTTCTTGTATCTTACAGTGACTTCTCAATCTCAACACCAGTCTCCACCCCCGGCACAGCCACAGGTGCGGCCTCCCTTGCCGCCTTACCATGTGGTTATGCAAAACTCTCCAGGTGAGACTCATCCTCATCCATGTAACGCCCATTTTTTATGATGGCATGTGTCAGTCACATTCATTAAACATAAGCAGAATATGAAAAGCTTCTTTCGACGTGTGTGATTTGCTATAAAAAAGGACAAGAGGGGTAGGTTTATATGTGTATACAAAATTAAATAAGTTTTTCGGTTCATTACATGAGAAAAATATTTGAGATCTAAAGCAATCATTACAGTTGGTTTGTATGGAAGCTTTTCATATTTTGTGCTAGCATGGTAGCTGGTTTGGTTTTTTGTTTCATTAGCATGGCATAACTTGTGCTGGCATTACTCATTCAGAAAATTTCTATATTCAATCATTTGCTAAACATCATCTATATTTTAATTGTGCCAAATAGACATTTGTCAGATTTACACTTTAAAGTAAATCTTTTGTTGCTTATTATATAAAATTTATGCTTTAGATAATATATGTTTAATAAAATTATGTCATGAATATTAATAACAAATCATAAATGATATTTTTTCATCATATTTCAGTATATATATTGACTGACTGTATTCAGTTATATATTTGTTGATGTATATTTTTTTAATTGATTCATTAGGGGTTTAACCAGATTTACAAACATTAAAAAATTCAATTATTAGTTAGGCGATGTACGGTTGATGGGAAAACTCCAGACATTGATGAAGGAAAATCTGGTTGGCTTTCACTCAGACAACTTCTTGTTTCCTGGTGACATGAATCATTGGCAAAAAGCATGAGGAGAAAAATGAATATTAGCAATGTCACAAAAAATCAACAACAAAAATAAGCAGTAATCATTTTAAATTGAAAGGACTTTTGACAGAAAGAATTCAAAATTAAATTTATGATATTTTGGTGGAGAAAAATTAATTAATACATAGTTGTTACATGACATACTTCAAACACTTTGATTCCCAACATGGTAAAATCTGCATATTTTGATATAAATTTTGGTACAATTGTTTACTGAGTTTGTCCTATCAGAAATAGAAATAATTCACAGTGGCATCAATTCATACTAATTTTTCCATGGGTTGGCCCAATATTTTTTATATAAAGGGCCAGCATGTGGTAAAATCCATATAAATTCATGCCCTAATGATTTGTTTCTTAAATATAGATTATCCACTAGTACAATGTATTGGGCAAAAAAATATCAGGTGAAATTATTGCCACACATGTAATTTTTGTTGAATCGGTCAGAAAAATAGATTAAAGCTACCCATATAAGGGAAATTTTGGAAATTGAGACCAAACCAAAGTGACAGAAGTAGGTGTGGTGATAACAATATTTAATTAATGAAATAATTAAAGAAGTGAGCAATTGCCAGCTGTGTTGGTGTAGGAATGCACGTTGGAATGTGTTTATGCATGTTTATCCTTCAAGCTTGTTTGTCTTTGTTTAACCATGTTCTGTTTATCATTAGGCCATTCAAAACTTCCTAGATTTTCAACCTCAAGTTTTGTTTTTCAGTATCCTCCCCACTATGCTTCTCTTTTCTGTCTTCTTATGTGGCATTAAACCCACAGTCAACATTTTTAGGGCCGGAAAATGAAGGGGGGAAGGATTGGTTTGGCATAAAATTAAAATTCTAATTTTTTTGTCTCCATCATTTCCAAGTAGAAATTAAGAGGTGACAATCCAAGAAGATATTTGAATGGCCTGAATTATTTTTCACTTTATTATTTATGACCAAGTTTTTACCTTAATGAGGAATGTTATTAATTCCATAAAGTTACTTTTACCTTTCTTTACATGAATCGTACTGTTTGAAAAATCTTTTGTTCTAGGAGAATGAATGCATTATTTTTCAAAATGAAAATATTAACTTATAGTCTTGTACACATAGATTAGGTAATTCTTAAAATTTTGATATACCTCCTTTGTTTTTTTGTTGTTGAAAAAACAAATTCAGAAAGAAAAAAAAAAGAAGCAAAAGTGTATAATAAAATAATCCATGTTAATCTGCTCAGATTTGGACAGAGTATGTACACAAATTAGAGAAAATTTGTAAAATTTGAACTCTTCATAGTAACATTGTCTCGAAACTGGGACTGTCTATGTTTACAAGATAAAGATTAGATTTTTTTTGTATGTTGGGTGATTATTAACTGCTAAATTCCTGTTTCCCTTTTTTTTCTGCCTTCTCAACAGCATATAGCAACTATATTCACCAAACGTACACTCATGTACGGCGACCTCCTTTGCCTGATTACCATTCTGCCACTCAAATGGCTCAGCTTGCCCGCAAGAAGCATATGTACAGGACAGAAAAGGCTCGATCGCATGATGGGGGCATGGGATACTACAACGGGTCAGCTAAATACAGTCGAGCTCATGAGGGTAGGTGTCATGTCGCTTAAGTCAATGAGGATGGCCATATATAAATGCTTATAGAAAAGTATGAGGCCGGATCTAGCTGATAAGACCAAAATGGATATATTTACCTGAGATTTCATGTCTTGAAATACAATAATTGGAAGTAAAAGATAACAGTTGACACAAAATGAAAGTAGAATGTGGGTCATGCATTTGTAGATAAAAGTGCATGCTATTCTCCTGATCAGACTACTGCATTTTCATTCATTTCATCATTTAGAGCTAGATATCGTGTACATTTTATATACGATATATAGATATTTACATAAAATCGTCCATTATCAGTTTGATAATTAAACTGATTTTTATATATTCAGTATTTCAATAAAAAAAAAAATTTTTTTGAAATATTTTCAGCCTTAGATATAACTTAAACATTTCGAAGTTTCCTTGAAGGGTTTAAGGATTTAAAAGGTTGAATTATGAAAATAGATAGGTTCAATGCAATTTTCTTAATCAGCTGAATTTTTCTGGTAATCAAAATTGTTAACTTCTGACAAATACTTGTAAAAATAGAAAGTACATAGGAAAAAGATCGTCCAGTAAATATTAGATGATTTAAAAAAAAAAAAAAAAATATTAAAATCTCCATCTTAGAATGAATTTAATAGGGGGAAGGGAGAACCAATATTCCAGACAGTTGAAAGCAAATGCAGCAGTCAAGGAGGCCAGTTTTGTTTCACCATCTTGTTCTCTAACCATCCTGATTATTTGATTAACTTTTTGTTTGTAGAATGATCGTTTTTGTTTTGAGAAATGGTGATTGGGAAAATAGTATTAGAAAATTTAACATCTAGAATTTATAAAAATGTACACATATTCATGTAGATAATGAATATTTTCGTGAATTTATAAGAATTGTCCAAAGAATTTATCCGAGTCGGATGTTAATTAGTAGAGGGTATATGGTGAATAATGTTCTGATACATTTTTTTCTGTGACCGAATACAAGAAATAATTACTCTTTTTTTCAAAATTTCAAGCAAAGGAACAAATGTTGTATTGCTGTTATTCATCTCAAGATCACAGTGGCTTTTTGTCATCATCTCTGGCATATTAGTCTTCAAGTATTTATATACGATATATAGATTTAATATAAATTTGTCTAAGCAGAAAGAATTTTTGAATGTCAGCAGTAAACAAAAAATTAAACTGACCTTAAACAATCATAAAATCAATCAGGGACAGAAAATCTCACCCCTTAAATCCCTCAAAATCTTTAATCTTCAAAATATCATCCCTTATTGAGGAAAATTATACCCTTGAGTCAAGTTGACCATTATGGATGGTTCACAATCTTAAACAATTCGTTAGTAGAATAAGTTTTCAACCAAGTCTTTTGTGACAAGTGTTAAAACATTCTTTCTGAAAGAAATTGGTCTGTTTAAAGCTGCTGGTCAGAATAAATTAATTCCTTTCTAAATAGGCATTGTTTCGAAATGATCTTGCCATTTAATATGATTATTTTTTTCAGATAATGATGAAGAAGAACAAGTATCGGCTGTCTGAACATTCAGTACATGGTGCAATTCCTCATTTTAATCTGTGATAGTCCTGCTTGATTCCTCATCATCAAGGGGACACAACTCAAAAGGGCCCACTTGATTCCACAAAATCAAGGGGAGGAAACTCCACTGATGTTATCTAAGTATTATGCTGTATGAATCTCGGGAATGTGTACCAAATCTCACTGGAGAACAAAAGTGACTGCGATGGATGTGTGTGAAACAGATTTTATTTAGTGATAATTAATCAATGGCAGAGACCGAAACATAATAATATATATTTTAATTGTTTTGAAAAATGGGAAAGTATAGTTTTAAATATTTTGTGTAGATGTCATGGGAACATAGTGCTAATGATATGACATTAACTTAAGTGCCATGAATTGTCTCATGTGACATTGACATTTTATTGACTATTTCTCGCATGTGTTTGTGAGATTGACCATTCTTGCAAATTTGTGCAAGATCATATTATTTGTTACGAGCTTCCAAGTAGTTATCATGCCAAAGACACAAAACCCCCACTAGTGTTCACTGTGTTTCTGAAAACACTGTAGAGATCCATAAGTTTGTTTCCATGGTAATCTTGTTTTTGTGTGTTTATGGTTATTGGTGTACTGCACAAAATAAACAGTAATTTTTTTAATAAGCTCAAAGAGAATTATTTGCTGCAATTTGGGATATCTAATGTTACAGGTTTTAACATGTAATGTTAGGATTTTGCATAGAATTTATTAAGTCTGGTGTTTTAGGATTAATGTTCTGTTTAAAGGGTCTGTCATTGAAATATGAGAAAAAAATGAAAATATAAAATGGAATATAGGTAATAAATGGTGAAAATAACCATATTGTGCCTTTAGCTTAATTTTATTATATGTTAAAGTGTGTAAAGCCTCTGAAATAGTTTTCCATAACAGTAGCAGTTAGTCTTAAAGATTTGGAGCTTATATTTATCCACATCCAGTATGAAAAATATTTACACAGTAGTCCCCCAGCCATTTTTACAAAAAATCTTTCATTGAATTTTAAGGTTAAGCTTAAAACATTTCAGCT
The DNA here is from genome assembly GCA_028015205.1 of Mytilisepta virgata. Lineage (NCBI taxonomy): Eukaryota > Metazoa > Mollusca > Bivalvia > Mytilida > Mytilidae > Mytilisepta > Mytilisepta virgata. The sequence goes on from CM051521.1 coordinate 79,701,897, forward strand.
CCACTTTCATTCAATATTTATTACTTTTTTATTTGAAAATAAGTGTACATTCTTATAATTTAATATTGGATATAACACGTCAATTGATTGGTCAATTTTTTTTCAAGGATTGACTGTAAGTTTTTTTCTATTAAATATTTTTTTTTGTAATTTTGTGCACACTTTCAAATAACTCGCTAACCGATTGAGGTTATTACACCATAGACTGAAAAAAAATTACAGTCAATCCTTAGATAAGTATTATAGTAGAAGATAAGTTGTTAAGAACTTTTTAATACAATGAATACTTTCTGTAACTTCAAATAATCTTGGAAAAACTTTATCTAGTTGATAAGTTTGTCACTTGTGCAAAAAAGAACAAAAAATATCCCACAGATGTTGAGGTTTTCTTTAGTAATGGGAGTTTGAAAAAATATATTTCACAAAAATCTGCAATCAACATAACATTGGAGTTAGCTTCAAGTTTTAATGAATTTGGACGTATGTCACTTGCTCCATCTCTAATACAAATTTTGAACATTTAGGAGAGCACTTTTTAATTGTGATACATTTTCTCTATTAAGGTAAGGATTTTAGTACATATGCTAATACTGGACCAACAGTCTCTTTTCTATTTTGGCTGATTCAGGAAATAAGAAAAAGAAGAGTTACTTCCCTTTGGACATTAGTTGTGCAGAATATATCTATTATTAGGGCTATTCCAGAAAAAATGGTATGGGGGGGGGGGGGGGTGGGGGGTTGGAAGGCATTTTTTTTCAGCACCCACTACCCATACAATTTAAAATAAAATTTCCTTATGCTTCCTTTAGAATTTTTTTCCAGACCCCCGACCACCCATACAATTTTATATAAAGTGCCTTCCAACCCCCCCATACATTTTTTTCCGGAATAGCCCTTACTGTCAGTTTTAACATAAAATTATTACTGGTAATGAAATATAGAAATTAACATAGGTAGCTGATGTATGAAAATACGAGTAAAAAATTGTGTAAAGGTTAATATAGGATTGAACAAGGAGATTGGTGCATGCATTTTGTACACAGCGAATCAAGTGATATATTTGTGGAAAATTTGATTAACAAAAAGATTCTAAGAAATATCAGAATATGAACTTTCATATACAAATATTTGTTTTAGGTTATCATGTAAAAAAAAGTTAGGGGTTTAAAGAATATCAAATTTTTGCTTTAAATTACTAGTAAATAATGTAATTCATTTATAAATATTGAGGCAGACTTGTTTTTTAAAAACTATTTTTGACGTGATGAATTTTTTCTGATAATTGAGTAAAAAATTTAATAGAAAAATTTGGTTGGATAAATGAAGGGGTAGACATGGATGAGAATCTCAACTTATGTCTCCAAATGTTCCTTAAATTGTGTTGTTAAACTGAATTTTTCCCATCTTGTCATGAAAATATTTTACATGGACTGTAGATTTATCTTCATTAACTATATATGTATTGTCAAAACAGCATCAAATGTAAAAAATATACATTTCTTTTATTTATTTTGAAAACATAGAATGTACCACAGGAATTTGTAAATAACTGGACGGCAGCTTAAGTTATGTTTTGTCTCCTATAAATAGAAACCAAGTAGTTCCACTGATACTATATAAATAGAAATAACCTAAATATATCTACCAATGGCAAATCAATATAGCATTAACCCCTACATGTAGATCTGTTAATAACTATTTATAAATGTTATCAATATATATATATGAATATTCATGTAAGTAACAGACATGTAAAAAAGATGTTGTAGACGGCAAACAAATTTCATTTATTTTGTAAGGAATTGTGTAATGTCATGTGTATTGTTTTTGAAAAAGGACATTGTATGATTTTGCCTAATATTTGGCCCCTTGAATTCCAGAATCAAAGAGTAATGAAAAACCTGCTTTCTGTTATCATTATGTACTCTTAAAATGTTGCATTTTAAGGAACATGTTTTGTTTTCAACAAGAAATTTCTGTAAGAAATGGCAGTATGCTGTCAAATATGGCTAATTTTGAAGAAAACAATGAAAAGCACCAAATTTTACTCATTTTTGGACCTTTGAATTAAAATTTTGATATGAGCAACAGCTCTGCCCAAAAAGATATTTCACTGAAATATGTCTTTACGCAAGACAAACATATTTAAAATCTTTTTGGGCAAGGCTGTTGCTCATAGTTGTTTTGACCAAAAATCTACAGTGAAAACAGTCAATTTTTATCAAATCCTTGATTTAGCAGACGTTCGTGATGTGCTGTTGCATCATGGGAAGGAATTTTGTACAATGAATGATAAACTGTTAAAGTTCGATCATTATAGGATGAAAATGATGCAAATTTGATCTGAAATGATACTTTTAATGTTTCATGTCAGACGGGGCCAAATAATGGCTGAAATCATACCTTCTACTTTAAAGGAAAAGAAATCTATTATTTGGGCAACGTACGGCAGGCAGGCATACGAGTTGGCTTGTCCAAACAGTGATGAGGGAAAATCGTGTTGAAATACTTAATTGATTAGAAGTTGATTTTTACACAAAAAAAGTCAAAAATTTTTCATAATTCTCTGTTTTAATTTAATGTATTTTTTGCAATCAATTTATCAGTTTTAATATTAATCTTAGAAAGTTTTATTAAAAAAGGACAGATGGATTCAATTATTAATGTGCCTTTATCAAGTTCTATTGCAAAGTCTATGCATATAGTTTCTTGGTATTTAGACATAAAATGTTATTTAAAAAAATACACCTTTTTTAAAAGTAGAACAATCACAATGTAAAATTAGATTGTTACTTTTTTTTTTACTCTGATTGACAAGAAAAGAGGTGAACAGTAGGCTCTTTTATCTCAACAACCATGTGTCTTATTATGTCCTTATTGTTTCCACATAGGCCTACATTTGGACTTCTGTTTTCTTAAATAATTATTAGATTGCCAGTCAAGACCACCCTTTTAACTATCAGGATTTTTCAACCCTGTCCACTTCTTTTTCGTTTTGACAAGTGTTTTTACAAGGTTTACAGAGAGTAGTGCTATACATTTCAACCTTGTATAATAAAAGTAAGGTACAGATGTAAAGCAGGAATTAAATAACTTTATGTATAACATTTAGGTCTGTATGGGATTGGTGCAGTAAAAAAGGCACATTTGTGTCACATCTCATCACATTTCATATTTTTCATGTATATTTTCATCTGTTTATGCCACATTTGAAAAAAAAATTGCAGATTTGGAAGTGTTTTTTTTGTCTTACTAGTGAATGTCTTTTTATACGACTGCAAAAATTTGTGGTTGTATTATGGTATGAGCCAGTTGTCGTAGGCGTCAGCGTCTGTAGACAGTTAGGTTTCCACTGGTTTACTTTTGTTCTATTGAACTTATCTTTATAATATTTGACCACAGTGGTCCCCAGTATGAAATATGGCCCCTCCTATTTTTTTCTGGGGGTCATTAAGTTTTTTTTTTTATCATTATGGTGTAAGTTTTTAAATTTTTATCCAATTTCTGATTTTTGGTTTATAATGTTCTTTATTAAAAATGGATAAAAGGGGCCATAATTAGCCATTTTGCAGGATGCCTAAAATTTTTATATTTCATCCAATATTTATCGTCATTTTTTTCTTGTAATTCATCTCGATGAATGTTTCCAGTGGTATAGTCACAGATTTCTTCTGTCTTTTACAGTTTTTGAGGTAGAAGGGGTTAAAAGGGCGAAAAAAGCAATGTGCCTTGATATTTAAATTTTTTATTTTTCATCCAGTTTTAAATGGGATTTATTTCTTTTAATTCATCTTGGTGAATGCTTTCATTAGTATGCCAACAATTTATTTCTATATTTCAATATTTTGAGATACAAGGGGTATAAGTTTTTGGAGGGAACATAAATTGTTTATCTTCATCCAATTTCAGTGGAGATTTTTTTCTTTTATTTCATCTTGATGAGTACTTTTAGTTGGATGTCAACAAATTTTTAATATCTTTTACATCTTTGAGATACAAGGGGCAGGGGGTTAAAGGTGCAAAAAAAAACATGTTGCGGTCGTATCATGCTGGGCTTTGCGAAGCCCTTTTTGAAGACATGTTGTTAAATGTGAATAAATTGAATTTTAGATAAGTTTATCCAGGTCGGCAGAAAACTTGTTTGTAGTTTTTCAGATTTTGGCTAAATATAATGGATTGCCATAGTTATATTTTAATTACGTTTCTTGTAATTTTGTTTGTGATTTAGGTGGGAGAAAAAGCGCTTGGTTGCATTATTTTAAGAAGAAAATAAAGTAAATCGATTGATTATTTTTTGTTGGATCCAAATTTTTGTGGACTGGAATCACAAAATTTAGTATTCAACAAAATGAATCTATAAAATTACAAAACCTTGTAGCTGAGTTCCCTGTAAAGCTACAGATTTGTTGTAAACCACAAAAATTGAGACATATAAATATAAACAAATCTATATAGTATGTGCACAGTATATTTCAAGATTATACAAGACAATTGCTTTTCATAATAAATATAACATTTAGTCAAGATTGCTATAGGTTTATTGCTTTTATATTGTCTTGAGCAACAAGGGACAATTTTTTTCAATATTAATGCAATAACTCTTTCATTCTATAGTAAGATTTTTATTCCATAGATAAAAGTTTCATTTTAAATGTGGAAATAAAAAGATTTTATCAAATTGTGGTTAGGAACAACAAATGATGGCTTCATGTTTAATCAATTTAAGTCTAAATACAATTGTTCTAGTGAATGTTGACATGGTTACAAGCCTGATGTTGTTCATTTCATTATCTAGTCATTGAAATGCTCATTACAACACATTATTGTTTATTATTGTGTAAATATTGTTGAGATAATAATATGTCAATAAAATACTTAAAATTTATTGATTTTTCATATTTTCTTGGGCATGAAAATTAAAGGAGATTTAGGTGTTTGTCACTGAGACAGTCTTAAAGCTACATGTAAAAGCTCATAACATGAGACTAGTATTGTACGTGCTGTTCCAAATACTGAAGTTTGTGTGTTTCTCTGAAACATAAAATAAATGAATTCTTCATGCATTGTTTCATTAGTTTGAGGTAATCTCATAGCCAAAACTCTGGAAAGGCAAAAAAATAAAACACCAAAACATGACAAGCAGTAGAACCAAACAGGTCCAAACAGTTTTGCCAAAACCAGGTAAGGTGAACTTTGCTTCAAGAAGTTGAAATCTAACGTTAAGCAGAATATCAAACAGAAAATTTCAACAATTACAAAAATAATGTCGAATCGATTGTTCTGAGGAGATTACACTCAAAGAGACTTGTCAATCAACATCAGTGTAGTAAATTCAGATACCCAAGGTTCACATGGGTCATGGAAAAGTCCTGAAAATTTAGTTGGGGTATACGTATAATAAGGGCCTTGAGAAGCCATAGTATTGAAAAATATTATGAATAGTCGTGGGATTTTTTGTTTTGAATCAGTGCTGGCAATAAGATGGAAAAAAAACACAATTTGTGTTAGCAAAAACCCATGTGAGCTATTAACGCCACTCAGCGTTCATAATCGTTAACTTTTCACATTTTGATCTTTTCCTTGAGAACCTCTGAACAGAATTTCCCCAAATTTGGCAGAGATATTCTTGTAACGTCCTTTCCAATTGATGTTATTTCGGTGGCGACTGGTAAAGAAACATGGCCATGTTAACTGAAATAATCAATCTTTCGGGACAGCCAGCTTCCCACCTCATTTAAGCAAGGACTTGTCACACCATTATTCAAAGGTAAAGGAAAGCCAATGCAGGACTAAACGATTGTTAAATTGACAGAAAAACTCAGCCTTATGAGGAATGCAGATTCCATACTGCACACTCAAAACCCACCACAGAAGGTATTTACAATAGGGGTATGACAGCCCTGTTACTGTTTTGTACTTACAGAACTGGCAGTCGAAGCAAAAGACAACCATCAATCTCTGTATGCTGGATTTTTGGATGCACAGACTTTGACAAAATATGGCACAAGTCAATGCTAAGGGGGTATTTCTGAGACAGGAATAGAAAGAAAATAGCGGCGTAACAACAACGATTTTTACGAGCACTTAGAATCAAGAATTAAATGGCAGTCCGGTCTCTCTCCATCAGTTAACGAAGTACAGGGGGTAAGACAGGCAGTCGTTCTGTCAATCCTTCTCTCGACATCTTGAGTGACCAAAGTATAGGACGTAGTATTGGTGCAACATACTGCGGAACACCAACGATGGCAGACGATGTTACACTTATGTAATAATAATAATTTAGATGACCTACATGCTATGTTAGAAATCCAAGAGGGTTACGCAAATACAGAAAGGTACAAAATAAGTGAAACAAATTCAATAGTTCTGTGTATCAATAGTAGTGGAAAAATTCCAGAAATTACTATGAATTGTATATCCTTGCCTATAAAGTCATCATCAGTTCAATTTCATCTGATTAAGACCCGTATTGTATCACTACTAATACATTGATGTCATCCGTCTCGCACCAAAGTATCTGACAAAATTGTCCCCATATGACAAAAAGCTGTTGAAGTAGATACAACGTCTTCCTGAGATTCAGCCTGCCATCCTCATGGGCGAAATTCCAATAGAAGCAGAAGTCCACAAACGTGCACTGACCACCTTTGTGGCACTATGTAGCGGCTTTGACTCTAAAAGAAAATGAAATAGTTTGGAGACAACATTCTGTCAAAACTAAGTCCCACATAGCTGGTTTATATGGATTGTAACTCTGTTAACAAGCTTATGAACTGATAAACACACCTGGAGAAGAATAGTATATGCTCCAGTCAATACTTACTGCTTGAATAAGTTGACACAACATGCAAAAACCAAGACATCCTAAAAATATTTGAACACTGATGAGGTTAAAGTTGGGAAAGTACATGATGTATGGGAATCAGCTGGTTCAGAGAAAGTGGCAGTGACGAAATCTGGTATTAAGCAGAACATGCAATCAGAACATGTAAATGCTCATGGCAGCCATTTTGTTTCACGGAACGTGATGATTTATGCAAATTTTGTAAAGGACCTTCCATAGAAGCTACAGGCCAGGTTTCAATTAAGTGTAAACTGCTTCTTGGACGCTACCTTCTGCAGAGTACAAAACTTCGTTTCAACCAGTAACAAGTAGATTCACTCTGCCCATTATGCAAAGATGGAATAGAAAATAGGTGTATTTTTTTGTTGCTTTGTTCGAATTCTAAACTGTAATACACTAGAATACCATATATGGCTGTGCTGAATACTGACCCTGAGGTTCAACAATACTTACCGTGGAGTAACCAGCATCCATACTTGATAATAACTGTACAGGCCTATCAAATGATGGTTGACCATCTGTAGAAAATGTCACCAAAGGAATTTGTTATGCTCTACATATGAAGAGAAGTACACTGGTCAATCAGTCCATGGCACCAGATGTGTGCACACATATTGACAATTGACTCTTAAACAATATTGTGGTTTAGATAATATTTTATGTCATTTAGAGACACTCGTGTTAAGGGCTCATTACATGTTCAGTGAATTTAACTATCATCTACCATAGCGATGGTGACAGTATATTCATTGTGCAGTTCTTCAGACATAGGAGGAATCTACCAAACAACAACATGGCTGCCAGAGTCTATTCTAATTTCTGATTGGCTGAACTTTGAAAGACTTCTTCTCAAGAACGATTTACCAAATTGAACCCAAAGTTTATAAATATGTTTCTATAGTGCTCCTTATCAATATTGTTACTTTGGTGCTGATCGGAAATCCAAGAGGCCACAACGGCCGAACTTACCTTAACATAGGACCCTATGGGAAGACTCATTTAAAAAACCTCTTGGGTGAAACTAATTCGCGAATTGGAACTAGACTTGGCAGCAATGGTCCTCTTTCAGAGTTTTATCTGATGACCTGGACTGTCTACCAAGATGGCGGCCACCGCTACACTTAGTTTAACATAGGACCATGTGGGAAAATTGATTTAGAAATCTTCTGGTCTGTATCTACTTTTCCAATTGGGACCAAAATTTGGTGGATTGACTCTCCCAAAAATTTGTCTGGAATCCCCGACTTCAAACCAACGCGGCTGGTACTAAAAATAAAAAAGGTGGAATGAATTTTAAAAATCTTCTTTATCAAACTACACGGCCAGATGGAACTAGCATTGGCAGCAATGGTCCTTAGTTGATCCTCTTTCAGAAGTATGTCCGATGACCCAGACTGTCTACCAAGATGGCCGGTACAGCCATACTTAGTTATACATAGGACCCTATAGGAAAATTCATTAAAAATCTTCTTGTCTGAAACCAGATGTCAAATTGTAACCAGACTTGGCAACAATGGTTCTTAGATGGTCCTCTTTCAGATGACCTGGTCTTTCAACCAAGATGGCCGCCTTAACCCAACTTAGTTTAACATCGGATCCAATGGTAAATTTTATTGAAAAATCTTCTTGTCTCAAACCATTTGGCCAATTGAAACTAGATTTGGCAGCAATGGTCTTTATATGGTATTATTTCAGAATTGTGTCTGACCCACACTGTCAACAAAGATGGCCGTGAAAGCCGAAAAAAATTGGGTTAGCCCTCTTCGAACAGCCTCCATTAAAACCAAACAATTTTTTATTTCCCTTAATTTTTCTAAAAAAAATATCAAATGACTAATTTAAGAAGGAATTCAAAGACTGACATTTTGCGAAATTATTAACATAAAAAGATTATAGTTTTAATTGCAACTGTTATAGTGTTGTTATCGCTTTTAAAATTGATATAATAAAGTTTACAAGTTTTGGTTTTTTGAAATGCGATTGTATTATATCTAGTTGGTATCGTAAATTTCACGTTAGTTCATTTAAAATGATGTATTGTGATATCAAGAAGGATGAACATAACCCTTGACTTGAAAGAAATTGAGAAAGTCATCGTACATACCATACCCAAGACAGTAACGAACCAATTCTGAAATGTACATACATGTACCATTGGCTGGATTCTTTGGTTCTTTCTTGCGACGAAAGTGGAAGTTCACCGTTAGAAAGTTAAAATCATAACGTCTGTCATACACGTCCTTTATCGTCTATGTCTAGATTACAAGTCTAGCTTTGAAGTTCATTGGCCAAACGGTTTCAGAGGTGAAGTTTTAAATTTCGACCAATCAGAACATATAAAGATTTCTGGTGGCCATTTTGTTTCACGGACTAAAAAGATTTATGCAAAGTTTGTAAAGGGCCTTCCATAGATGCTCCATACCAAAAATCAGTTCATTTGGTTTTACGGTTTCAGAGAAGAAGTTTTAAATTTCGACCAATTAGAACATGTAAATGCTCATGGCTGGCATTTTGTTTCACGGACCAAGTAGATTTATGCAAACTTTGTACAGGATCTTCCATAGATGCTCCATACAAAAAAATCAGTTCATTTGGCCTTACGGTTTCAGAGGAGAAGAAGTTTTAAATTTTCGTCCAATCAGAACATGTAAATGCTCATGGCAGCCATTTTGTTTCACGGAACGTGATGATTTATGCAAATTTTGTAAAGGACCTTCCATAGAAGCTACAGGCCAGGTTTCAATTCAATAGGTCTAGGGATTTCAGAGGAGAAGATGAAAATATAAAAGTTTACAGACGGACGACGGACGCCAAATGATGACAAAAGCTCACATGGCCTTTGGCCAGGTGAGCTAAAAAGAGAGTGTCTTCTTATGTGTTTTGATAAAAAGATCATCAAGAATTTTTTAATTATAATTGGACAGAGTTCTAATGGCCTTTGCTTGGAATATCAACTTTCGCAGTTTCGTCTGTCTTTCGGCTTGTTATTTAATGGATGACCCTGTGTAGTCGGGGAGTTGTTGGCGTCCATGGGATTACATCAGATCCGTACTGACTAGTCATGTTTCGTGTAATAAAGCTTTTTTACGATTTTTTTTCAGCCGAGGGAGATCATCCATGCGAAAAGATATTTTATGGAGATTGTACAAAACACACATATCCTGTCAATACCATACAATTAGCGGATGGTTTGTGTTGTGGTAGGAAAATCTGTTCTGCTAAACGTAAGTGAATTCCTATGAGCATAAATTATCCAATTCAACAGTTAAAAATATTAATTTTTTTTCGTAAGAAGCCTTAAGAATTAGCTAATTTCTTCGTGTATTTTATACACAAGAGAATCAGGACATCTAAGCGAGAGGGTTCGGGTACCCATAACACCGGTTTAAAGTGACCCTAGCAAGTCAGACTATCCTTGTATTCTGTGCTCTGTTGTTTTGTTTTGTCAAAAAGCTTTTAGATTGGATGGCGTTTTTGGACCTTGCCTGTTTTGTGTTTTATCGTTTATTTATACCGATAGAGGCTACCCAAAGGATACTAATTTGTAACATTATTTTACTGGTTCTCTAGTTTTTTATATGTCTGTTTTGTTATCAGTGTAACAGTTTACAGTTTACACCAAATAACTTTTTCTTTGGATTTTGATCTATGTCGTGTTTCTTTGGTATTCTTCAGCCAGGTTTCTTCGGTCCAATTAAACATTTAAACATCATGCAATATATATTTTTCCTACTTTTACTTGATGTTCAGTTTAAATTTTAAAGCAGATATATATATATGTCTTCACACTGTGAATATATAGTAATGCACTGGTGTCATTTCGTTTCATTTCTATAAAAATACAATACTATATCATCGTTATGAGATTGTCGACAGAAAACAATTCACAAGTGAATAGTTAATAATTCTATTTATTACATATTAACAAACATGCTGCAGACAAAATTATGAATTATGAATGAAAACAATGCATGTATGATGCTCGGATAAAGTAACAAAACCTGATTTGAAGAACAGATTTTCTACAAATGAGCTCGTAAATGTAAAAAAAATATCTTCGAGAACAAAGTGGCTATTTTGGTTTTTAACTTTTTGGAAATTTTTTTTAATTAATCGTCCCTGTTGGCTTATTGTTCAGGATTTCCCAATATGGATTAGAACAATTCTAATAAGTATTCATACACACCATAATACAGTACAATTTATCCACTTAGATCCTTTTTCTACTCGCATTTAAAAATACATTTCATCGATATGAAAATTGAATTAATCCTCCAACAAAATAATTAATTTCATCATTAAAGAAAGATAATAGATGTGTATTTTATGTTTTTTTGTTAAAAATATCTTTAACAATTTTTCAATTATAAATTCGAAAATAGTTTTTCCAATATTTGCAGTTATAAAAGCGCCATTAAAGAGATCATACCACCTCTTCAAAGAACTTGATGAGATTCTAATGCTACTTGGATTTGCCATGAAAAGGCCATTAGCTAAACGTATTTTCCATTTTTTCCATGATTAGTTAGAACGCAGGATACATTTAATATCATTTTCATTGAATATCTGCAAATATTGTTTCAATTTTCAACAATTTTTGCCATTAATGATTTTCATGCAGTAATACCAGAGATTTATTTTTATTTTAGTTTTCCTCCAGTTTATATCTTTTTTCGTCTTTTCGGTCCTACAAAATATTCAGTATTCACCACTGTTAATTTAATGGCAGCTTATACAGCAATAACTGCATACAATGCAATTTCAATAAACTATAAAACTTTTAATATTAATAACTTTCTTTCCATATCGGACATTCTCTTCAAATTCATTATTAATGAAAAATCATTATATACTCATTTTTGTAAATTGGCAAAAAGATATTATCACACATAGATTTGATATCACAGTTTAAATTGCTATAACGTTCAAGATTTATGCATTTTTTTCGGTGGCTTTGGTGGCATTTTGTATGAAGGTTTCGCCTCTTTTGCAACATCCGGTAATGGTGCTGGTGGTCGTTTTGAAATTGGACTAGGTTCAGGTAATACTGCTTTTTGCATGGAATATTCACTTTCGGAGCTTGGTATATCGGGTAACGGACGGCCTTCTGTGGGTGGTTTTGGAAGATTTCGACGTGCTGGTGTTGTTGCTGTCGTCGGAGGTGTTCTATGAGCAAGTGTAGGCGTCGTTGGGGTTGCCGGAGAAGGTACTGGCAGTGGAGGAGGTAATCTGTCCTTGCGTGGTGGAGGAGGTCGCGCTTGGATTGGCGGCTTGAAAGCATCTGATGTCCGTGGAGGAAGACTTGGAGATTCTTCTTCCTCTTGTACTTTATGTAGAAACTGTTCACGATATGATACTCGGTTTCCCGAACCCTGTAAAGGTAAAGTAAAAAATAATTCTTAAGAATTGTAAACATCTGACAATTCAAATGTTGGGTGATGCTTTTGCTTAGCAAATATATATTAAAATTTTCGATTTATTATGAGTATCATGCGCCTGACATCATGTTACCCATATTAAAATTTCCAACAAACACATAGCTGCAATGAATTATTTCTTAAATAACACATTAAATTCTCAATAAAATCAGCCTGTCACTATTCATTCAGAAAATGAATTTACAGACTTTACTGTTTCAGACTGTCAGAAGTTGAATTTGAAGTTCGAACTATAAGATATGCAAGTTTAAAATACATAAATCTACAATGTACATTTTCACTTGCATTTTATTACATCTACCTTGTATATTATATAATTATAGCATCGTAATCATTAAATAAAAGTATATACTTAACCCAAGTATACAGGGATAAACACTTTAACCATCTATTCGTATAGACTCGTTACTGGAACCAATTTTACTCAATAAAGTAGGTTTTCTTTGTTAAAATCCAGCAAAAATACCTATAATCCCACAACGTCCCCCCAAATAAAAAGATGAGAAAACACCCGGAAAAAATTATTTTCTGATAAAGTTTATACAGATGGAAAGGGAAATTTGATAAATGTAGGTAATGGGTGTTATGCTGACTATCATGTGCGTAAATATTTTTCCCCGCACTTTCGAAGAAAGTTCGGGAATATAGCGATTGTTTCCGTCCGCCCCTCTGTCACACTTTCTTTTGACATCAAGTCAACTTCTCCTTCAATTTTGGGTTTAGGAATTTAATTTCGATATAGAATGGCTGCATGCTACCTATAGATGCGCAATAAGGTTTTAGAATTTTGATTTTTTAAACACTTCGAAAATTTTGAATTCAAGCTTGTGACCTTTCATTTTTCAAGTTATGCATTTTATTTCTATACGGTAGTGTCATACACCGTATACAGATGTGCAATACGGTTTTTGAATTTTAATTTTCTGCATTCAGGTCACGTTTCAAAAATTGTAAGTTTATGCTTGTTAACTGATTTTTTCATTTTTCTTTAGATTTATTGATCTAATCTCTTTATAAAATGATTCCATACTATTTTTGGATGGGAATAAGGTTTAGTATTTTTGACTATAGGTAAGTGGCCCAACTACTTACGGGGTTGCGGGAACCACTGTCGATTCCGACAGTAGATTTCTAGTTATGGATTGCTTCTGAAATTCAAACCAAAAATTTACTTTAAAAAATGCTTATAAATATAATTCATTTTGGGAAACTATAAAAAAAAAATATTGTAAGAACCTAAGTAAGGCTTTAAAGTTTATCACACTATCCAACCCCCTAACAGAAACTTACCCTTACCTATTACCATCGAAACTTAAAAGGACGTTAATATCAAGCAAAAATAATTGTTACTATTATTCTAACTAACGTTTAGTACATCTGATTTTCAGGTAGTGCTGTGGGGGATATTGCCTACCAGTTTTAGAACAAAACATCATTCGATCCTATTTATTTCAGTGAAACCTTAATGGTCCATGGTTTGAATAGAAAACACTCTGAAATGAATCCCCTTAAAATACACAGGTAGATAATTTTAGTCAGGTTGATTTTTATTGATCTTTTTGTAGTAAATAATCTAGACCTCTTAATATACTTTTGACAATACGACCTTTCCACCAAAGGAACTTTGATCAAAATTTGGTTCCAATTGACTTGAGTTCGTGATTTTTTATCTGTTCTATATATTATAAGATACACTCGCTATCTTGATTTTAAAGGACCATTCCACCAAATGTTGAGATAAACAGTTTGTGACATATTTGTTTGCTGGTGTTTCTAATAATGTTGGCAATATTGGTTCAAGGCCAAACCATCAGATAAACTTTTGAAATAGGCAAGTCCTAACCACACTTTGTAGAAATGCTACTAGTTTCTTTGAAATCTAACGATATGCAAAAAGATGAAAATGCCTCACTTAACCCTTTTTCCGACCATGGAAATGCGATTTTTAGATTAGGACAAGTACGTAACAGAATCGTACAAATTTGATGAAAATTTCTTAACTGAAATAATCTCCCACTACCATGCAGACAAGCATTATATAACTATAAGCAGGAAAGCACACTCCATGGTAGTAAAACACTATAAAGCAGATGTTTCGTAATAATTCCAATACTAAATTAAGATAAAGTTTCGCATATTTGGCCGCCAAACAAAAAAGAAACAAAAAACACAGTATCTATAATAAAAGCAGATAACAAACTATACACAAAACATAAAAAGAAACAAACAAAATACATACTCGTCTGATGGAAATTAAAGTTGCCTGCTGATAAAAATATTTAGCACATTATGACATAAAGCAAAGTGGAGAAAAGATTAACTTTATACCTCAGGAAAAATAAAGCAAAATTTTTTGATTTTTTTGTTAGGCCAGTATTAACAATTGTTTGAATTCAGAAAACAAGGAATATTTCCCTATGGCATAACTATGTCCTTGGGTGATTTTAACTTGGGATGTGCAACTTGGACATCCTTGACAACCAAATGCAATCAACTTTTTAAAGACCTGACAGTTAATGATATTCGATATTACATGCATTGGTATAATCATGTTATTCCTGCAAAATGTAAAGCTTGAAAATTTAGAGAACATTTATCTTGAAAACTTTTAAGTAAAGTTTCTAGATCTAGATTAATATTTAAAATATGGTACAAAATATTTTAAATACAAACATGTAAGCTTTTTTCATGTTAAAGAATTATTATTATTATTCCAACTATTTTTGTATAATTACATGAAAAAGATTTAATATAAATAAAAAGTTTATTTTAATTTCCTTATATTTCCAATTATACCATTAAACAATTATATATTTGAAAAATCAAGCAGTTTAAAAAATAATCAGCTGAGATATACGAGATCCATCTTCTTGTGCAATTATCTGGCATTTTTTCTTTTCATACCCAACATAATAATGATTATGCCCATGCCAGCGTTCAGAGGTTTTTTACCATAAGCATGGTTAGCCTGCTTATGCATGCTACTTCTTTTGATTGTTACAAATATATTTCATGTTTACAGATCAAATTATTAACACAGTAATGCATATTATCTTATTTTATTCTGATAGTAACTCCTTATAACCTCTTTTGATTCTTAAAGACAAGATTGATGAGTATCGGTGAGATTCATAATTATCTCTATTGATTTTTAATGACATTGAATAATTCTTACCTCTTTTGGCTCCGAATGACGTCGATCAACATTATAGACTCCCTACAAATAAAGTCAAGAAAGAAATACAAGACGTTATATTCCAAAAGAAAAAAAAACATATAAAGAAACAGGGAACTTAAACTACAAATAAAAGTGTATTTAAAATAAAAAGAACTTTCATTTTAATGTTGAGTGAATTAAACTAAACACTAAAGTACTATTCCCTACTTGCAGAGCTCGGAATGCATACGTATTTTATCATATTTTAACAGAGTTATCGTTCCTCGCAGCAGGTGTGATTTCGAGGTCACTCGTGGCATTTCAACAGAATTTAAGGAAAAAGATCGAGGAGTTCAAACGAAAAAACGGAATTCCTTAAAAACAATATTAACTGTGCAATCGAGAACTTCGGACTTCGCCATTTTTTTTCACTGGTAAGACATTGAAAATTTTCAAATGTATCCCAACTACATAAAATTGACAGCACATCCTATAGCTATATAATGAGTAATTTCCTTCACCTTTCGGGATTTTATATTTTACTATTCTGATTGAAAGATAAATCAGTGTGTTCCTAGTGAGACACCTGCTGTAAAGAACGACAACTTTTGGCGGGACAGTCAACCGCAAGTCAGGAATATTAATGGGCATGTTTCAATGAAACAGATCCTTAAAAATATTTAAGTATCTCAAATATTTCTGCACACCTCAAGTTCATCACTATCAGATCCAGATTCATGCATGCTTCCCATTGTGCTGTCTCTCCATGACTCTTGGCTTGAAGCACTAGCTCGTGACCCTCCACTTGATGAACCTATGTAAATGAAGTTATGAAATATAATATGGCAAAGAAGCCTCCTACATATATTTCACATCTAGGACTATTTTCAAAAAAACTTCTTATGCCTTTAGAAATATCTTGGACCATGTGGTCGCTTCAGATTTACTTATAAAACCTAACACATAAGTTACTTAAATTTTTTCTACAAACTTGAATATCGCTTTTGGAGACAGTTTTAACACAAATTTGCTAAATTCATGTCTAGGAAATCTATTCAACGTGAAGGACACTCACAACCAATACTATTTTTGTTTCCTTGTAATTGAGTTGATGTATCTCCTTTAATATGTCGGTTAAATGGTTTTGGTTCTGAATGTCGTCGAACGTATTAATGATAAGCACCATATTTATGTTTTTTGACATAAAAATGCACACCTCAAGTTCATCACTAATTTTCGAGTAATAATTTTCGATAAAAAGTAGTTGAATATTTAAAATTAAAAAGTAAATGGTTATGAGTGAAACAAATACAAGGGAAAGTGGCCATATTTCTTTCCAAAACAGAAACACAGTAAGAATTTCAGTGGGTACTAATTGTGTACCGGCCTAATAATCTATTTTTTTCTGAAAAGGTAAATTTATCCTACTTTTATTTGCACTCTAAATCAATAAATTGAAATTTTCCCCATATCAAGCCCATTGTTAAATAAAAGATACTCCAGATATGCTATACTTACTGGAATTACTAATGGTACTTTCTCGACCGGGTAAATGTGGTTTCTGATAGGCATATTCTTTTTCATGTGTTGGGTGCTAGAAACGGAATACAAAGAGTCATAAACCAGAGGCAAAAAATAATTAAAAATCATAAATTATTAAATGCTTAAAAAGAAAGAAATTATAAGATGATTAAATATAGGCGAACAGAAAATCAAACATTTAACCTATGAATAAACCGTAGCTTAAATAGAACATTTTCAATTTATCTGCATTATCTACATAAATATCAAAACACGGCCGTCCAATTTTGAATGTAACAAAGGCAATTTCATATTTGTTTAAATATATAAAGAGTTTTGCCTCTTACAAAAGATAATCAACTAAAAACATTCCATATATCCTGAAATACTCTTACCGTTATTTGGAAGTTATATATTTGTTCTTTATCAACGTCAGATTTCTTTCGTGGACCAACTTTCTTTTTTATCTTTGTAAGTATACTTTGTCGTTGCTGTTTCCCTGGTTTAAAAACTGTCTGATATTCAGCTCGTAGATCCTCTATTGCTTTCTGTCTTTGCTTTAGGGATTTAGACTGAGTTGCTTTATTTCGGTCGACCCAAGAAGTGTATAGTCTCTCAGCCTCGTCAATCGTAAACTCTCCATTCCGAACTGCATTACCAATTTCCACTAATTCATCATGTGTTGTTGAACCAATTAATGAAACTGAAGGTGCTACGATGGACTGTAATGCTGAACAAGTAAGACAATACTTGCATTATGTTTTTTTCATTCATTTAAGTGAATACAGCACAATGAGATCTTGACATTTGGTCAATTTTTATGCATTCTTTTTCATGTCCACAAAATTTTTCTTGGATTAATACTGATTACGAACTATTTGAACGCATACAACAACATAAAAAAACTTCAGAAAAACTTCCTGTTCCGTTAATTTGGTTGTTCAACTGGGGTTTGGCAATTTCTATTTTTCAATTTATTTATCATTCATTATGGGATTCATATTATTAGCATATACTGGGTTAATAGTTTGTCGTTCTACGAGTTGTACACAGTGATTTAAGATCACAGCACTGAATTTTTTACTAAATGTCTGGAACGACCAAGGTTTTGATCCGGAATTATATACTCAAGAACCATCGGATCTATCAACTGACCTTACCGAGAACTGGATACGTTACAGTTCTATATACATTTGTATATGGCGGGTAACAAGAAAAGCCGATTACACCTATAAACTCATCTTAACACTACTAACCGATTTGTAAACTGGCAATTTTCGCAATTACAGATTATTCAGTAGAGTGCCAATATAATAAATATAGAGCATACTGTAATAAAGCCTTAATTCTGCAGACTTGGCAACACGAAACTAACTAAATAAAATAATTTAAGACAAATTAATGAACATTCCATTTATTATGAGTTGATCCAATTTACTTACGTTTTGCGGCCATTCCCATAAATACTTCAGGTTTCATACCAGAATATTTTTCTTCCTCTTCTGTTGGAACAGGAGGTGGAGGTCCTTTATTTCTTGGTAATGTCACTGTGGATTAATGAGGAACAGGTGTTTCAATGTTGTTTAAAAAAAAGGAAGAATTCCAACGGATTCTCTTCCAAAATAACAATGCAATGGGCTCAAATAAGACATGTGTTCACCTAACACAAGTTAAATCCATATAAAATGCATTGAAAAGATAAACATTTCATAATACCAATAAAACCGCACTATACATTTATGAGGGTAGGGAATGGGGATTTTAAATTCTGTTTCCTTTAAATATTTTACCCATTTTTTCTTTCTTCAATTAAAAGTTTTTCGTTCAGAAACACAAAATTAAAAAGATAAATTGAGTCAGAATGTAGGTTTTTTACTGTGTACATTGAAATTGAGAAATGTATGTGTTTTGAAAAATTATTAATATATGTAGATGTATACTTATACATGTATGATATAATAGATTTCTTAGATTTCTTGAAACAATTTTCGTTATTTCGTACAGCGGTTATTTTCTGTTATAATGTATTTTCTCCTCAAATTCTTTATCAATTTTTAAATTATCATTTATATTGAAGAACATCATTGTTCTAAATTCTTGACTATTTAAGTCCAGTGCACTCTATTCCTTAATTATTTAGGCCACTATTCTCTAATCTTTATATCCCGTCCAAATCCTCGGTTATGATAATAATTTATAGATACAACTTTATTAAGTGTAGATGTATATTTCAACAAATCATGACAAGCAAAGAAAGAAAAAATAAATAAAAAAAATAAACTATTACAAATGTCGTGCTGTACACATTCAAACAAAACTACAAAACAATGAAAGCTAGAATACAATAGTTGTTAGTGATCTCTGAACATGCAAGCAATGTTTTCGGGTTAACCCCAATCCATTGCATATCATACAATGTAGCGTCCAGGCAAAAAAGACAATGATGATATTAACTGATAACAAAAAAAACCCTCAAGGATCATGATGCTTGATGCATGAGTATAAATGCACACAAATCTTACTAAGAACAACCAAGGCAATAGAAATTTATTTCAATTCTTTAAAATAAAACTTCATAAAAAATTGAACAACTTTTACAAGTTACTTTTATGAAAACTGACGGAAAACATGCTATTCATTTCTCAGCATCTCAGATTTTTAAATATGCTGGTGAACTGGGGGCAATAAACTTATCCTAGCCATTCCACTTATAACGCCAAGCGGAGCTGTCTTTCTGGAAGTTATTTAAAAACTGGGTTGAAAAATATTTATAACGTATCGATAGACGATTTGGGTACCAGATCTAATGTTTACAATTGATTTTCCCGCCCAGTGCTGCACCTAGCGTTAACTAGAATTGCTACTTATCTTGAGACACATTTTACATGTATATTGTATGTTGGGATAACTCTGGCTAACCGAAGATTTTTATCAATCAAATGTGCAAAAGGAATGTTAAAGACAAACAAAAGTGCGGAAAAGAAAGGAAAAAAGTGCGAAAAAGATATGCCAAAGTGTGCAAATGTAAGACGCCGATGAAATGAACTTATCTAAGAAAGTTGTACCCTTCTAACAGCTAGAAGTAAAAGAAGTGAATAATAAATAATATAATAAATGCCAAATTCTTACTCGGTTTCAATTCTTCCAGAGGTTTATCTTGCGTAGGTTTACACTTTAAACTTTGGCTTCTATGCTTATCTATATATTGCAAAACAAAATACATAACAATGTAAAAATCATTCATTACATCCCACTCCTCCAAGATGTTAAAAAACATTTCAAATAAAAGTTTAAAATAAAAAGCAGACACGACTTCTTTCAACTTTAGTCCGACTTATTAGTTATTCTAGTTTAACAATTTACAATCAAGTCATGCATTAGGATCCGAATTACATATTTCTGATACCCAAAGCAAATACTGCAAGCAATGTTACGTAATATCCATGTTAGCAACAAACATTATTAATAGGGATAACCAATAAAAAAACAAATATATACTGAAACATCATAACATAAAAAAGATATAAACAATGAAAAGGTGTTAATTTTTATGGCATTTTTCACTCTATTCATTCACCGGGATTACTGTATTTCAATGTTTAAGACTTACATTCTCCTCGACTTAAAATTCAACCATTCTGCTCTTAAACAGAATAAACTTAAAAGAAAAAAAAACAAACGAACGAAAATCATGTTTTCACCAACCTGTTTGTTCACTTCTCTCTCTATCCAACTCTTCCTGATTAGAATATATATTGTCCATTGCTAAATGGATATACTCCACCATAGTATGGGTATCCTAGAGAACAATAGTTATTTTTGTCTTTATGCTAAGTCTGACAAAATTATTTATTTTAATCTTATTATCCATGTTATCTGTCCCAGGAAAAAAAAATAGATGTGCGATAACTTATCATTTTGTTCCCAAGTATTAATGTTGTTTAACTGATAATTCTGGCGATATAAACTGGAAATGATAACTTTATCTAATATTTTGCAGGATTAAATTTGTTTCATGTAAAACATGCTGTAAAAAAACGGAAACTGAATATTGCATATTTGGCACACGACATATGAGGACATAAAGAAGAAAAAAATTTAAACGAATACTAGAAATTAATACATTTTTTTTTCATTTAAATTGAAGAATGAATAAATCTACAGACTATATAAATATTACGTAAATAAAAAAAAATTATTTTTTCGTTTCATATTTTTGCATTTTTACGAAAGGGTAAATCTGATGACACACAGTACATGTATCTAAACAAATCGGTTTAGAAAGGAAATGTTGTAAAATTTTAAATAGTTGTAAGATCGAAATTATATTATTCTCTTTAAACCAAATCACAATTGTGCGAGTCATTTGGTATGCATAAACTTAACTTTTGCGTTCGATACATAAATACCTAATTTACATAGCTTTCAAATTATTCGAACTCTTTAATTGTATATATTAAAGGTTTCTCCAATAATAAGATTTATCAAAATATATGATTGAAGTTGAACACACCAAATAACTTTCGTATTCATTACGTTCAATGCACTGAGCTTGAAAACTACGAACAAATGTGTAGCAAGCAAAACCATATTGGGGGTTTATTTTATGCAAAACATAGTACTTCATATTTATAACCATTCTAACATTTTTCAATACACAAATACCTAAGTAGAACTTACAAAATGTGTTCTTAAGTGTTCTGCTAGATCTTCATAACCGTTTAATTCTGCCAAATCTGAGGGGTCATGGCCATCTTTGTTCTCAATCTGAAAAGCTGCACTAGATCCCGGAGTATCAAGTATTGTACAAGCCAAGTCCTCCAACCCATGTTTGGCAGCAAAATGTAGCAAGGTCGGTATCTCTTGATCGCTCTCGACTACTGAAGTTAAAATTGTTAAATAATTGTAACCTTCAAACTGAAACCTTTGTCCGATATGCTATTATAAAGAAAACTCTTTAAAAATCACTTATGAGATTTCTATGATACGAATTTTAATACAGCATGTATGCATACAAAAGCAACGGCCAAGGTCAAATATGTAAAAAGCCTAAATAATCACCAACACTACTGTTTTGCGCACAAACATATAAAAAATTACCAAAACTGAAAAGCTAATTAAAAACTTTAAGAAGACGGAATTCTTAGTTTCAGAAACTTTTCAGGTTTACGAAAAACAAAAATTAGGTCTTTGCGTTGCCTTTTTTGTCAAGTGCACGAAACGAAAAAACGAAAAATAAAAACTGCAAACACTATCTTAAAATATATCTTTTAATAATTCATTTTATATCTGTTTTTTATAATATTTTTTCCTTATTTTTATCAGATACATGTAAATCACTTCCGCATAAAAAACTCGAGTGAACCAGTTTCATTTCAATTATAACCACAATTAGAAGGAACATACTACCGCGTATTTATATGAAAGGCGTCTTCTTTTTCAACTATATTAATTCAGATATTGAAAGCACATAATTCGAATGGTCAATTCAATTCAACAATTACAAACTGTGTCAAAACCAAACTGAAAAGCTAGCTTAACACTGCACTTTACTTGCTATGGAAAAAAACACTAAAAGGATACAATTTCGGTGTTTGGTAATAGAATTTTGAAATTAAAGACAATTTTAGGAAACTTTAATTGCAGAATCACCCCGTTTCCCTAAGGGACAACGGTTCCCTGCTCTACTGTTTGTTTGGTACTAAATCGTACATTGTGTCCCGCACAACGTGGGAATAAAATCCTTAAAATCAATATACCTCCTTAGAATGATTTAATAACCACATGACCTTTTTTACATCCTATAGTACATATAAACAAGTAAATATAAATATACTAATTTTTTTTCCAAAACAGGCTAAAAGTTATAGGCTGTTTCCATTGCTCTCCAACAAATGTTGCTCATTGAAGGGCTAAAATTACAAATGAATCAATCGCTGTCTTCAGGAAACTGTCCTTAAGATAACATGAAAACACACAGACAAGTTTTTCGTAATTTTTTTCATCACTTGTGTTCAATAACATAACCATGGAAATATGAAATAGTAATATGCCATACTAGCTGCATTAACTGACAAAAAAAAAAACAACCAACAAACAAACAAACAAAAAACAAACAAGAAGCAAGCACCTTTTAAGAAAGATTGACGCATATGTGATTATTTTGGAATTGTTTTATGGTCCAGGATGTAACTAAAACTTCGAAGAGTAGAACGAGTGGATTATATCAATGCATGAGGAAGCTCTGATTCAGCCTATATACAACTACAATGTATATTTCAAATATATATTTCTGAAATTAACTGATTCATCGCACTGAACGGAAATATACGACTTTTAGTCTTCATAATTATAGTTTAAATGATTAAATGACTAGAGTAGGAAACAGATTTGTGACATTTTAGCTATTATTCAGAATAAAAAATTAAATTATCATCAGACAGAGTAACGAATACGTTATACATATAGCAGCGACAACATTCTATAATTTTGACCACATGGAAACCATTCAGGCTGACAATTTCGGGAAAATTCAAAATTCGCTTTCATAAGTGGAACGGTTTCTCTGATCTAATGATAAAAATTATTAGCAAACGACAAACTATTGAGTTTCAGAACTAGTCATCATGGCTCTGATTTCCCCATTAAAACTTGGTTACCAAGTAACAAAACACGTCCTGCTCTCGCTATTTCAAAATTCCTAAAACCTCAAAGTAATTTATTGATCCCAAGATAATACTTAGCACTATATGTACTCCTAAGAACTCGAAGTTACCGTTACCTCAAATTCTTTTAACTCTGAGACATTGACAGCCGACGGTATATGTTTCCAGTAAATAAAATCGATCTCATAGTAAAAAGCAATCAACTTACATTCTTGAAAAGGCATATCCTGAGTTTGTAACTTCATAATTTCACTCAAAGTACCATCTGTAGGAATACTTTTATCAAATAAAGACACTAGTTTGCAATCTATTGCTTGTTTGTCAGTTGGATCAACTCCTAACGATTGTGCTACAAAGTGCAAACATTCATACGCCGCAAGATTTGGCTTCACTATCCTCAGTGAACAGTCAGCTATTTTCTCATTGTTACACAATATGGCTAGACGCACTTCTCCTAATTTCGGCAGTGCTGCAAAGATGAACAGAACATAAATCTATGTGCAGCTTTTGAACATCATATATATGTATAAACATTAACCTACATTGTGCATTTATTAGTGTGGACCCAGTGTTTTCTATATTTTCCTCTATTCTGAAGGACAGAATTAGAAAATTTCAAAATAAATCGTCAATGTGGGGCATGCAACTGTACTGCAAAACAAGTTATTAAAGGAACCATATCAAATAATGTTTAGAAATTCAACCGAAATTTCTGAAAAAAAAGGTTATATTACAATATACGTAAACATCTGAAAGAACCGAAAAACCTTTAATTAAGCTCAAAGATACAGCAATGTTCGCCTGATTTCCTTTTGCTAATTCCCTGCAAGTTTCCTGCTTGTTCTCCGCGACTGACTTAATTTTTGTCCTATGTATACACAACAAATTGGTCATGCCTTGTCGGACAAACTTATGACAGTTTTTACAGGACTACTTTAGATCATTTAATTATTTGAGAAATAATATAATTCACGGTGATTTCAAAATATCCTAATTAAACCACGAATAGACTCTTCAAGCCAAATATATTGTCACGAGCGATCGGCATACTTAAGGGCCTACCCGTGGTAAAATCATAATATAATCATGCCACCGTGAATTATTTATATTCTTATAGACAGTTTCTACGATATTTTGAAACGCAACAACATAGATATTCAGACACGAAGACACCATTCCACAACTCAAGTTATACTATGACGTGGTTAAAGCTTGTGGAAAATTTTACTATGAAGTCTCAAAATAAGCCGTCTGAGGTCTGTGACGAAGGAATTAAAATATCCATATTTTACCACGGATGTAGACTGAAAGTGTTTGATGCATATAAAGAATTACTGATATATTCCGATTGAGCCAAAAAAGGTCCGCTTGTAGTGCTTAACGGTAAAAGTATTATCGTCTTAGTCTCGCTGTAAGGTGTGAGCATTTGTTTCATTTTTGAAAAACTGATACCAACGTTCAAGATGAGAACAACACTTATTTTTTGTATTCATGCATAAATCTTACTATTATCTATGAAATACATATTCTTCAACAATTTCGTGTTATACGAAAATGAAGATTTAATATTAAACTTACGTGGGACCCTGAATATAAATGTTGTTTCATTAAACTGATTGGCGTCAACTATCTTGTCAAATTCTCTGAATGAAATCTGTATAGTGCCGTTTGGGGCTTTCTGTAATATCACGGCAATTTGTTCATTTGCCTGTAAAGGAATAAAAATCCATTAGAAGTAGAAAAATATTTTAAAAAAAAGAAGAACAGTTCAAGCCGTAGTAGAATGTATAGTCCAACTTCTGTTGTTGTAGTCGAATATGTTGCAGAACGTTTCCCAGATCATACTCAAATGACTGTTTAATTTTAATATTACAGATATATAAATAGATTCTTCTTCAGGTACGAGCGAGTTATGGAATTTCTCACCCCGAGATAGTTTTTTTTTTATTTTAAACACGCGAGCTTTTAGCGAGCGTGTTAAAATCTAAAATTTAACTATCGAGGGTGGAAAAATTTTATAACTCACGGGTAAATTGAAGGACAATCTGTTTCTCCTGATTTTCAACAATAAAAAAAACGGCGGGAATTCCCATGCAGAAATTTAATCACCAGGAAGTGGTTAAAAATATTATTTAATTAAATACGTCAAGAATAAAAAAATAAGAGAAATGCTGTTCATTACAATGTACATCAAACCGAATATAAACACAGAAACAATATCAGCACTATTATCCAATGACAAATAAGATTTGCTAATGGATGAAGTCTACTTAGACCTTACGTCAATGTTTTGTTTTTATGATATCAAGATTTTTAACAACTATATTCTAATGCATTGTTGGTTGTAACGTTGAATTTCATTGGAACGCGTCGTAAATTTCTACAATTGATGCCCTGGCAGACGATCCGTCACTTCCGGATTTCAAAAAATCTTTATTTTACTAACTATTTTAATTTTACAATTTACCGTTGATCAGTTAATTTTTTACACTTTTTATGTGGTTAAGGTGGTACCCAACACTACAGGGAGATAACTCTTTAAAATCACCAGAGCGTTTTAATCAAATTTAATAAGTAAAGAGAAATTAAGCTTCTCTATGATCAAAATTGATGTTTGCCAAACTGCTATATATTCAATGAAATTATTCCCGTGAAGTGTGAAAATCTATTTACTAAAAAAATCAACATTTATGTCAACAGGTCAAAGTAAATATTTCCTAAAAATTTTATGAAAATTAAACGAGCCAAATTTATTTTAGTCAAGGTGTTTGGTACCACCTTAAAACCCAATAATATATAACAACTACAGGTTCCCGGAAGCATATATCGTTCACATTTATGTAAATCTGTCAAACCTAATCACAATGACTACACTAATGACCTTCCTTTGATATATCGTAGAAAATGCTGTTTTATGTTGCAAAGTGTGTTTTTTTCAGAGAAATTACAAGAAGTACATTAAGGTTCTGAATTTGGTTTAAACTGTCGTTCAAATTTATTTTTATATTATTTTGTACAAGTTATAAATGCAATAGGCATGGTGATAATATTCCTGAGTTCGTGAAATGGATTTTTTTGGATTTGAAAGTCTTAACCTAGGATTATACGTATATGTATATGTATAAGACAAAAAAAATATATATATAAAATTTACCGTTTTTTATAAATTCTATATTTTTAAACCGCGAATGATTTTAGATGTAGAATTTCCAATAGAAAAATTGATATACCCATAACGTTAAAATATTCACATTTTTAATGACTTACTGAGACCTGTCTTAAATTTGTAAAGCCATTATAATTAATATTTTCCATGCACCTTTTCACGAGATATTAGGTGCAATCCAGGGATATAATGCTCTCACAGGAAGAGTTGCCTCCAGTTTACATTGAAAATTAAAACGACGAAATGATTTTTCTTTCTCTTCAAGACAAAAATGAACAAAATCAGGTAAAGTCAACCGTTTTAGTTTCGACCTACTAGAATTCTATAGACAAGTAGTAAGGAGATTCAAATTAATGAAAGTACTTAAATTATGAAAAATCCGGTTTACAGACAGTAATAAGCTTGCATCTTTCAATTGCTAAACAAAATGATATAACAGAATTGTGACATGTAGGGTTAATTTCTAGAACAAGGAATATTTGCTTTAAGCATATTATATTTATTTTTCCTTTTTCAAAAACTGTTACTGTTTTCATACATCCGTATAAATGTAGGTGAATTATTTATCTCAAAATAGGAGCAGATATTTATACATGTAATAATGTTTATGGCCCTACAAGGTTGGCATGCAAATAACAAATAAATTTTCCAATTAAATATTTTGAATTTTAAATCTTCCAACAAGGAAGAACACTTATCAATTCAATTATAATATTTAAGGTGTGAAAAGCAACCGACGCATATAAATTTAAAGTCGTATATTAATAGAAAATTCGTTCACTGTTTAGTAAGTCGACTTTTAAACACATACATATTAACAACGAATATAAAAGGTAAACTTTTCCTGTTTAAGCTCACAAACTGTAGCCACAATATAAAAATACAGCTTCTGGTACTCTCCCGTCTGGCAGTAAAAGTCTATTAAGGGAGGGGTCTGGCTTCCGTCTGGGTTTCCAATACGTGTAAATACGCGTGTCGAAATATGGAAATCAACACCAAACGCTCTCTGCACGAAAAGAGAATAGCTAAAAGAACTCTTCGCAGAGTTCCGCAGATGGTCTTTTAAAAGCCGAAGTTACTTGGGCCACACAAAAGCTATGGATCATGGTGACATCCAAACGAGGGTATTTCTCGATACAGGCCTCTGTTTTAAGTCAACAGCTTGATTGGCACAGAATCAACAATTCTCTTACATATCAATTTTAGATAAATAAACTTTAAGTATAGATATTCAAAATATCCGCGACAAGTGTTTACAAGGTAAATTTATTTAACGTGTATTACCAATCATAAAAATCATTATGTTATAAATTCACTCTTTTTTTAATGACACAAATTTATGTGAAATGAAATAAACTTTCTTATGATATTTGAGATATGAACAATCCGTAAATAAGATAAAATTGAACTGGACAGGTAGCATTCAGTCCTGTCATTAAAATGTATGAGCCCGACATTTCGGAGCCTGGATTTTACTTTCTGATCCCCCCTTGCCCTTTCCTCCAAAAATTTTGCGGCGAAG
Organism: Mytilisepta virgata; assembly: GCA_028015205.1. Classification (NCBI taxonomy): domain Eukaryota; kingdom Metazoa; phylum Mollusca; class Bivalvia; order Mytilida; family Mytilidae; genus Mytilisepta; species Mytilisepta virgata. The sequence continues at coordinate 79,730,210 of CM051521.1, forward strand.
ATAGAAGAAAGCTTAAAGTTACTCATATAATCACAGTTTTACAAATAAGAAACATATGCGACAATAAGAGGACAAGGTAAAAACTGCTGAAAATACAGGTTTCTAATTGCGGCGTCAAAAATGTTTATGGATTCTGTTGACTTAAATGAGAATACACATACGATCATGCAAGGAATTACACTTTTCTCAATTTCGTGTATTTCGATTCTCAAATTAAATGAGGACCAAAAAGGTTTACATACTTAATTCAAACCGATGACGCCATACAGACGTCCGTGCATATTCAGTGTGATATAACATTTTTTAGGAAGAGTTTCTAATTATTTCACGCAAAGACCATAAGAGGCCGTAGGACTACACTACTATTATACCTCGTTGTTGATAATGTACAGTTATTTTAAAAGTTGTCAATGATGAGCCGTTCAGGGCAGGAATAAGGGCTAGGTGTGGTTTTTTTTTATTGTTTTTTTATACTTAACATGTATAATGTATGCATGACAATAGAAAATAGAACACCATAAACTTATACATATATGTACTCTGGGCAATTATTTAAAATGCGTGCGTGGATTAACGACTCAACAGAATATGTACACATTGAAAAATATAAGAAAGCTATCCCACTGGTACATGTACAGAAATACAAAAATTAAAAGTATAAAAGGAGTTTAAAGAACTATAATATCTAATAGATGGCATGTGCACCTTTGAAACAAAGTTCGAGTGTAAACGGGACCAAGATAATAAGAAAGCATCTCAAGATTTCACAAAGAATATTTATCAACTTCATCTAGGTAAATACTAAAGGACCTATCAAGACAGTCCCGAAATGTAATAGTGTATTTCTGTTATATGTAACGCCTACGGAACCCCAATTGTAAATTTATCACAGTAACAATGTTATGTAATACATGTATTTTATAGTCAGTGATTTTAGTAGGCTGATTGAAAAAAAAAAAAAAAAAAAAAAAAAACCAACAAAAAATTTAAAAAACCCCCAAATATTAAAACAGAAAATTAGGACGGATAACAATATCACGATGTATTGAATCAACATCCATATTATTCAGAAATCCGGTTAAACAACTAAAAATAAGTATTATTACTTGAAAAATAAATATTTCATCAGTCACATGTCAGTTATCCAATGTTATCTGAAGGCAATACCTTGATATATCTAACAACCTACTCACTACTCATATACATTTAAAGATGACCAGGAACCATAAAAATGTCGAAATGATGTATTTTAATGTCATCAGATAAAATATGGAAATGAATTTAAAATGGTATTTCATTATCTTTTAACTCGTTTCCGGAGGTCTTTGCTTAAATGGGAAAAAAGTGACGCATTAAGATTAAATTCAGGATTTCATCTTACAAAGGTGTTTTTATACACATGTCTCATACAAAAAAAACAGTTTTCCTTGTTGAAACATTTAAAACATTAATCGCTCAACATAAAAAAATTAAATATATTAGATGTACAATAAAACATTTCTGTGAAACTAATTACCTCAATTGCTCGTTCCATCAGTTACGAATTAAATATGTCGCTTCGGTATTCATCTCTCGATATTCAAAGTTCCTAAAGATGTTAAAATGTGAGAAGCCGAAAGAATATCGCTAATCAGACATGCCAAAACTAAATGCGCCGAAACAGAAATATGTACAAACATCTCTTTCCTGGGTTTCAATATCTGACCGTTTCAATATACATGTACATGTATATAATATTATTTACATGTACATGTTTTTGCCCAAATCTTAAGAAGTAGTTTTTGTGATACGTTTTATTACTACCACTGGGTCTATGTTGTTAGTACCCGAGGGCATTATCAGCCCAGTAGCCAGAATTTTTGTCCTGGCAGGATTCATTACTCAAATGCCTTTAAATTTTCAGCTCCAAATTTGACAAAAATTACCAGAAATTTCTAAGGCTCTTCCCTTTGATGCAGAGGTAATCCTTAGCTGAGTTTGGATACCTGTTTGTTTTAATTGTTTTGATTTTTAATCGTTGTGATTATTAATTCATCATTGTATCTTTAACCGATTTTCCAGTATTTTGATCTTGAGCAATGCTGATGAGTTGTCAGTCAACAAAATGGCCATACAGTGCACCAAATTTATTTCGGTATTTTGTGATACGTTTTATTATAAACGTTTTGTGTTTATTTTATTTTTATTCATTAATATCAACTTTATTCCCATATTCAAACCGGCAATTCAGTTCGTGACCTGAAACACACAATAAAGGAACAGAACATTTAATTCAAAAAATCTTCTCCTATGTAACTACATGGCCAATTGGAGCCAAACTTAGCAGTAATGGTCCTTAGCTGACCCTCTTTCAGAAGTGTGTCCGATGATCCGGACGATCAACCAAGATTGCCGCCACACCCCAACTTAGTTTAATATACATGTAGGACCCTATGGGAAATTCATTAAAAAATCTTCTTGTCTGAAACCACTGAGCCAATGGGAACCGAACTTGGCAGAAAATGGTCCTTTGGTGGTCCTCTTTCAGAATTTGTCAGATGACCCGGCAAAGATGGCCAACACAGCCGAACATAGTTTAACATAGGACGTTATGGGAAATTCATTTAAAAATGTTCTTGTCTGAAACAACTGAGCCAATTGAAACCAAACTTAGCAGTAATGGTCCTTAGCTAGTCTTCTTTCAGAAGTGTGTCCGATGATCCGGACGATCAACCAAGATTGACGCCACAGCCCAACTTAGTTTAACATACTTGCAGTACCCTATGGGAAATTCATTAAAAAATCTTCTTGTCTGAAACCACTGAGCCAATGGGAACCGAACTTGGCAGAAAATGGTCCTTTGGTGGTCCTCTTTAAGAATTTGTCAGATGACCCGGCAAAGATGGCCAACACAGCCGAACATAGTTTAACATAGGACGTTATGGGAAATTCATTTGAAAATGTTCTTGTCTGAAACAACTGAGCCAATTGGAACCAAACATAGCAGTAATGGTCCTTAGCTAGTCTTCTTTCAGAAGTGTGTCCGATGATCCGGACGATCAACCAAGATTGACGCCACAGCCTAACTTAGTTTAACATACTTGCAGTACCCTATGGGAAATTCATTAAACGATCTTTTTGTCTGAAACCACTGAGCAAATTGGAACAAGACTTGGCAGTAATGGTTCTTAGATGGTCCTCTTTCATAATTGTTTCCGATGACCCTGTATGTCAACCAAGAAGGCCGCCACAGCCGAACTTAGTTTAACATAGGACCATATGGGAAAATTAATAACAACGTCTTCTTCTTTGAAACCATTGAGCTAATAGGAACCGAACTTTGCGGAAAATGGTCCTTTGGTGTACCTATGGGAAAATTAATTTAAAAAATCTTTCTGTCTGAAAGCAATCAGCCGATTGTAACCAGAATTTGCATCCATGGTTTTTAGACTGTCCTCTTTCAGAAGTATGTCCAATAATACAAACGTGTGTTTCTTAGGTGATTTTATGACTTTTATGGCTGTTGATTGGCAAATTGAATCCAAGTGAGCGATACAGGCCCCTTGGAGCCTCTAGTTTAATTTTCAGACAGTGTTTACTTGAAAAGAGTATATCAATCTTTACAACTAACATGACTTATTGTAATAAAATTTATCAAGATCAAAATATTGTATTTAATCTTAAACTAAGACTGTTGTCAAATATGTAATTATCTTAATCATACCTCCGACAAGGAGAAAATTAGTACAACTGTTAGTTCAAGTAAGTGTTAAAAATCATTAAGATAATAGTTGTAAGACAGAAAGTCTTTAGAAATTATATGGCTGTTTTAAGAAAAAAAACATAATGTTTTCTGTTAAAAAAACCCTTTCCAAACAAACCCAGTCTTAAATAAAAAAAAATCCATAAAAAAATAATAATAATAAAAACTAAATCGTTACCCAAACAAAATGAGAGAAATTATAGTTGGCCAATATATGTAAATATACATAAATTACACATAAATAAAAGTACATCGTTACGGCATAAGTACATGTACGTGATTGAATTGTATGAATACTAAATGTACCTCCTAGAGAGTTTCGACAGGCTCTTATGAAGTTTTTTTTCTAACTGAAGAGCCTCTTTTTCCAATATATCATTATCTTTCTCATTTACTTTTCTTTAACATCTCACAATGTGCGACAAACTGAAAAGCTAATTTAATGTAAAATATTGTAAAACTGATGTGGTGATAAAACGACATAAAATAACGGGAAACCTCGTTCACTGAAATGCAGTCAACTCTTTTTACCAATCATAACTTTTGCGTCATTTCCCCGACAATTCACCAGTCTTTCAAGGGACAGACAAGAACTACTATCCCTTGAAAATTCAAGATTACAAGATTTTATTTTTTCTCAGACAGCTTAAACTTATATTATGCATACATAAAATTGTAAAAATTGTGAAAACTACATCCTTCCAAGTCAGGGTTTTGTATCCACATTCGTTCCTAAAAACCTCTGGCATCACACATTCATATTTTGAGGGTCGAACATATCACCGCCTGGTGTGTGACCTAGAAAGTTCTACCTACGACGCAAATGGATTCTCTTTTGACCTTGAGAAGAACCAATGAAAATCGTTCACTTCGACCCGCAAAATATGAATGTATGTGTCAGGGGCTTGTTTTCTCTTGTTGAAGTTGCAAAATCTTGAGGTTATCGAAGAAATTAGAACAGATTATTAAAATCATTTAATTCTCATCAGAATATTTTGAAACAGGAAGTTGATACTTATCGTTATTTAAGTAAGTATTATTTTAAATGCGTTGTTTATCTGATAGGGAAGAAATTACAAAGTTTAATAAACAAGAACAATGTATATATTTTCTTTGAAATGAAAAATAACCAGTATTCAACATCTTACATACTCAGAAATCTATTCCGTTTCGAAGAAATAGTACATACAAGAAGTAAATAGCGTTAATGTAAAACGCACGTGATTTGAAAAAAAACCCGAATGAGCATCACAATGGAAATGTGATGTTTTACTAACTATTACGCCTCTTGAATTTTGCGTTTTTGTAACTTTCGTTTTGCCTTTTTATGGTTTATTTTAATATTGATCATTAAAAGCTTGAAGGTCAAAATTTATGATAACGTAGAACCAATAACAGAATGCAGAACCGAGAGAGTGTCGAAAAAAGTAAGTGAAAATGCGAGATAGATTAGTACAATTACGTTATACAAAAAGCCCAAAATTAAAATAATATATAAATTTCATTGATCTGGTTATAAAAATCAATGATTTGTCTGACATGATTATTACAAAATTCAAAAATAATAGAAATACTAAGGGTCCATTGATTGTACTGCACATGGTAGATCTCCTTAGCTGAAATTTGGCTTCCTGTTTCGGTATTTTTGGTTATGAGTACTTCTTGTTTAAAATAAGTTTGGTTTTTGGTCTTCCAAATGTTTCGGTTTTAATGCTGCTGATGAAACGCGTCGTATACAGCATAGTATAAATTTACTATATCTAATATTAGTATCTTTGGATTGTTTTTTTTGAAAATCCCGGGACGATGCCTCTGCATGGTGGATCCTAGGTCCCCGAGGGTATTCGCCAACCCAGTCGTCAGACTTGTCTGACATGATTATTCATTGATTTGTTACAGAAATTACCAGTATTTAGCAAAATTAAAAAATAATAGAAATACTAAGGGTTCATTCCTTGTACTGCTCCTTAGCAGTAGATTTTCTTAGCTGAAATTTGGCTTCCTATTTCGGTATTTTTGGTTGAGTACTTCTTGTTTAATATAAGTCTGGTTTTTGGACTTCCAAATGTTTCGGTTTTAATGCTGCTGATGAGAGGTAACTCCTTGAAATGCCTCGTATACAGCATAGTATAAATTTCCTATATCTAATATTAGTATCTTTGGGTTGTTATTTGGAAATCATGTTATACGTGTAATTTCATTCGTTTTAACTGTTAACATATTATTCGGGGTTGTCATCATGTTTGATATAACTTTTCAATCGTGCAGGTCATTCAATACGACAAAGTCACATTAAAGCGGTTGATATTTACTGTTCGATATTTACTCTGTGTGTGTGTGTGTGTGTGTGTGTGTGTGTGTGTGTGTGTGTGTGTGTGTGTGTGTGTGTGTGTGTGTGTGTGTGTGTGCGTGCGTGCGTGCGTGCGTGCGTGCGTGTGCGTGCGTGCATACACATCGGAGTCCAAGAAAAGACGCGTAAAGTCGTGAAAACTCTTTAATTTACAAATATGAAAAACCCATTGAAAATTAATACTGAGTATAAAGTAACCTATTGGGTTTTCTTTTACTTCTTGTAATTCTATTAATAGAAATGGAATACACAGAAATTAGAGATCTCTCGAAAGTACCTTTCTTGGTAAACACATCTACGTATTGATGTTCATTCTGAATAGAATGATCAAATCATTAAATGAGATATTCGAGATCCTTGGAATGGATACTTTTTTTTTCAACAACTCTTGACATCTCAGGTTATTTAGAATGTTGATAAAAAGTACAGTTCTTTTCTGTTAACCCTGTGTATATAGATCTACAGCAAAATGAATGACAAATGCAAAAAATGTCTGTACGAAAATAGCAGTACTTGTCTCACCAAACAAGTACATTTGTACGTCATGCGTTTACCTCTCGAGTATCAAACGAATAAAACTCATACATGTACACAATCAAAGAATTATTTATTACCCCCTTTTTATTGGAATCAATGCAGCTGGAAGGAAATATAATAGTTCTATTAATCTTGATGGTATCACTTAAACATTAAGTTGTCTATAGGGGTTAAATTTACTCTGTGAAAATATCGTATTTCAGCATTGAATTACTAAATAGGAAGTATATACGATTTAGATAAAACTGTTATCTGGAGTTCTGGTATAGTATTATAGAAAAACCTAGCTGCATTTGGTCTATAATTAATGTACGGTGAATTAGCACACGATGCCGATGTATTAATGTTTCAGCTGGCTAATATTTCTTTTTGGGTAAACTTGATGGTTCGGTCATTCTGTATTGAATCCTTATAGCTGGTTTTTAGTTAACTACGAGCATTCACGGTGAGGTATATTACATACCTGTATTTTTAAGATATCTGAGTGGCGAATTGAATCTCAATGGAATGATTTTAAATGGTATTCGTGTGTATATGTAATTTTTCATTGGACTGAATTAAGGGGGAGGGTTCTAGAAATACAAAACTGGTTTTGTCCCGTTTCATGAGTCATGCGTCTGTCCCAAGTCGGGGAATTGGAGGAAAATATTATGTCTTGTCTTACTACATACACCCTTTTAAGTTTTCTGCGAGTGTATGATAGTTTAGTTCTTGCTATTTCTGTGGTTATTTTTCTAATCCTGTTATCTCCGTGGGAGATGGGATCAGTTAGAAGTTTTGTCCAAATCAAATCATACATGTAACACAGTGGCATAGACCGATAATTTTTATTTATCAAAACTATTTGAACAAAATGTTAAAAATGCTCTTTCGACCGAATGAAATAGACTAAGCAATAGGACGTGTCTATGAACTTTGCCTTTTCGTTCTATAATCCGACGACATAAACATATATTCGATTTCGACAGTTTATAATTTGCAAAATCTTCTCTGCAGAAATTATTTGCCCAAAGGTAACAACAGTATACAAGTATACAAGGGAAATAGTCATTATGTCGACAGACTAATAAAATTGTTATATTCCGAAACAGCTGTTCAATAATTGTTTTATTATACAGAAAATTGCAAATTTCTCCGAAATGAAAACAAAAAACCTGTGATTACTTACAGTTATTGACAAAATCGAAACCATTAACAACTTATTGACACGCCCACTATCGTGACGTTGTCAAAAAACATACCCATTATCGTGACTTTATCCAATAGAATTTGTCTGCATAAAGAACTATTGCACGGGGTAATAGTTAAAAAAACTATGACCCCTGCCAATAGTTCTTCCAACTCGAAAGCGACTGATCAGTTACTTTACTGAATAAAGTTTTACATAGTAAAAGCTTACTGAGGTGTAATAATACTAAATGCGTAACATTTGTGAATGGTCTGCAGATCATAAAAATTGTCAAACTGGTCCAAGTCCAGCGATAGAGTCTCTTGGTTCTAGTTTTATTATGTTCATGACAATATTATATTAGCTGTCGTGAATTTTAATATGATATTTGTCGATTTTATAGTTTTTATTATGAGTAATAGTTATACTACTTGAAATAACTTGATAATATACAGTGTACCACAATAAAATTGGACATAAATTGTTGTTCCTATATTAGACAATAACCTAAATACAAGATTTAAATGGAAAGTCCACGTATTGTCGAAACTAGTTTTAATTTCAGATTCATAGAATGGTCAATAAAAAATTGTTTCCCTATTACAAAATTAATAATAATGAGTACTTGAATCATGTATTTATCTTTTTTAAATACCCATGCTTGTAAGGGATTTAAAACATTGTTGTTACGTAAGTCTATTGATCCAACAGGATTTTATTTAGAATAAAAATCCACGGTTTTTTTCCACAGTTATCAAATATTATGGTGTAAACAGTCCAATATTTTATAATGGATTGTTGTAAAACACGCCCACTTATCTCTCAACTAGTTATGATATGCAGAATAATTTCAAAATCTGGGACCTGTTATTCGATGAGAAGTGTGTATTACCCTATTTGGATATACCCAAGTATGGTTGCAAAATCTGTTCCGAACAACTATTGACAATGAAAGAGATTGAACATTTGTTCAGAGCGGAATTTGCAGCTATTCTCGTATGTAGTTGACCAGAGATGAAAACACATATTAAATCGAATCACATTCTTTGAATCATGAAAAAAGCAGAATAATGAAAAAATTTAACTTCTTCATTTGTTACGCATTTGGGTGATACGCAGGCGTGTAAAAGGGCCTTGGATATGTCCAATCCTTTACACATTACATACCTAACTTTACTTTGTCTTTAGTAATGCCTTTTTTTCCCAGATTTTGAGTCATCCAGGATGGAACTTTGATAGTGCGATGTTATAATACACATAGTCGGATTTTTATTTCTTTGGTTGGGGACAGGTTATGTATAAAGGTTTCGAAACAATATCACCAAGAAACAATTTCGACATTGCAGTTCAATAAGTAAATTGCTACATTTGTAACGTCATATACGTTGCAAAGTCAAGAGCTAAAATTAGTTTTTCTTTAAAATAATTTAATGCATTTATTTGTGTAATCTGAAAGTCACTTTATTTTAGTGCCTTAACGAACTAAAATTGTTCATAGTATTAGCCTTATTTTCCTCATCAGATAGACGTTGTTCTATATGCATAAATGAATTACGTATGTTTAAAATTAATATACATGTTTCAAGTAAAACTTATAGTTGAACATTAAGAAACCGATTTCTTCCTTCAAGCTAGGGCGAAACAAAGCATTTTACATCATATTCTAAACCAACATAAACATCTACATGTATGTTGACAGCGAAAGAGTACATGTACAATGATAAAAAGTTGAGATAGGATGTTCTATTAACGTCTTAACACTCTTTATTCTGAATAGGCATCGAGAAAAGAACGCCGAAGCGAGGAAATAGTGGGGCAAATTCCACAAGACTGAAATCATAAGACACCTAGAATAAGTGAGAACACTAACACAGCAAACAAATCTTACAAACATACAACCAACCAGAATCAAAACGGAATGGTAAGTATGTCTAACACCGTTCAAGGGGTGGTACCTAAATCCGTTGTGATATGGATATTTCCGAAATTTTGCATGTAGCTGGAATACTCGAAACTGCATCTAATTATCCAGATATTTATATACATTTTGTATTTAACTTTTCTATTTCTTCAATAATGTTGGTTAAAAATAGTTACTAGTCTGTCTACTGTAGATCTCATGCAAAGAAAACATACAAAAATAAATAATTTCACTTAAAATCGTCATTTCTACAAACAAATCTGTCCCTAGAATTTTCTATAAAATACATGTAATATGTTTTGGCTGTCAACATTTCTGTTTATTAATATTAAATAAATATAGGGTCACCAGCATCGTTTATGCAGTTGGTTAATACGTTAATTTTATTTTGACTTTTTGACGCCGGTTTTCACTCTGCATCCAGTATACACTGTACATGTAGTAACCAATTTGATACACTCAAATTTTTTTTATCTAGTAACCATAATAATTTAATATCAGTTAAAAAGAAAATCTGAATGGCAATTCTAATTTAAATTTGACGTGGACGTGGTGGAGTCTATCAGAGACATATATATGTCTCTGATTCTATATATATATATATGCCGTAACTTTTTATACCATATTTTCAGAAGTATGAAAATAAAATACATTATTTTATATTCAGATGAAGTTTCATGCAAAATCTGACATAAATGTAAAGTCCATTTAGGTATACAAACAACATAAAGTCGTCTTTTTGCAGGTGAAACGAATCCCTCTGGTGAAATGTCAATTCCAGAAAGACATGAAATATAAGATATCTATTATTAAAGAAAGACATGAAATATAATATATCTATAAATTATTTATTTTTAAATTTATTATTCGCTGGTGCGTGGCATATGTTTAAAAAGAGGCCCTACCATCGTCTCCTTGTGTGAAAAATGTCTGTGAACATGTATGGGTATAAAGGTACTCAAGATTTTAAAAGAATTTCCAACGAACAGGCTGAGATTTTTTATAGCAATTCGTTTGCTAATTACATGAAATGAATGTTCTAAATTACATAATCATGAAAGACTAATGAAAATAAATCTTACCTTGTATACAGTTTTTGGGAAAATTTTAGCTGATCTTCTAGATTTTCGTATTTTTATTTTCGGTTTTGGGGGTTTTGGTGTCAGTCGAGTTTGTTCATCTAAAATATCAAAAATGTTTGCGATAGTTTCATTGCATTCTTGTTTTGACCCCAAGTTCTGAAAAAGTTTCCAACTTTTTTGGCAACATAATGCAGTTTGTAAACGAGATATTGCCTCGTCTTCCACAAAATACTGTAAACAAATTATACACGGATGATTTACAAAACAATCCTTGAATCTATAAATTTCCGTTTCATCATCAAAGAATTCCGACATACATGGGCTACATAATAAAATTAATAATTTATACAATGATAACTCCTTCAAATCTGACACATCTCCGATGGGTTGAAAGTCAATGTCAAGTTTAAGGTCACCATGTTTAAATAGCTCTTCCAAATAATTTGCAAAGTCCTCAACATCTTCCACATTATAAAGAACGCAAATATCTTTCATGATGAGTAAAGACTTTTGGCGACATCTACATATTATCTGAAAATAGAAAAAAGTTACTTTAAAGTAGGTTAACCAATATAAGGAATCCTAGCCATAAATGGACAGACGATTATTTTAAATGTTGTATGCAAAATAATGGTAACGACCTTGGTAATTAGCGGTAATTCTAGTATGACTTGCTTTAAACGCTTTCAGTCTACAACCGTGGTAAAACTTGGATATTTTGATTCCAGCGTCATAGACGCTAGAAGGCTAATTTCGAAACATATTAGTAAAGTTTCCCACAAGCTTTAGCGACATCATATCCTGGTTCCCGGGACTACGTTCCAGGTATTAGCTGAATATTGCGATCGGGAACCAGTCTAGCGACATCATAGTAGAACCTGCGTTGTGTAATGGTCCTCGTTGTAAAACAAGTCGTCTGACGTTAGTGACATTGGAATTAAAATATCCACATTTTATTACGGACGTAGATTGAAGCAGGCCATATTAGTTCCGTCAAAAAAGGAAATAAATTTAGGTTCATCGTGTACCACATTGTAATGAAGTCCATTTCCCTCTGAAACAAATATTTCATTGTAATCGTTTGTAGATACAAGTTTTCATAGTTCGGGGCAAGACAAAATATATTTCTTTTTACGATTATCCCTCTTGCCGTATCCTAGTACGATAATCCTATGTGATGTACCATAATTTATGTCCCGGTTTAGGATTATCCTATCTACCAAATCCTAAAATATATCTCTGTTTAGGATTATCCTATCTGCGGAATCCTAAAATATATTTCTGGTTAGGATTGTCCTTCTAATACTGAACCCTACTATGTGTATCTATTTAGGATTATCCTACCCGTCATATCCTTAATTATATCTCTTTTAAGCATTATCCTCCACGCCGTACCCTAACGGATGTCTCTATTCAGAATTATGCTTATTACGATATTATGAAATGTATATCCTACATATCGTTATCATACCTACATGCTCCAAAATATAAATCGGTTTATCCTTCCTTCGTTAAAATGTATCTCTATTTAAGCTTATTCTACCAACTGCGTGTGGGGGGGGGGGGGTACTTTACCGGGAACTACGTACACCCCGTCACCTTTATACAGAAATGTACATGTACATGACCACATAACAGACAAATCACAAATCATTTCTGTCGGCCTACATGGCATGTTACGGACGTAAAATTCGTAGTAATTTATTGCAACTATGATAATGAAAAAATCATCTTATAATGAAAAGCGTAATTGAGTTAAGTTCAGTAAGAAATCGAGTGGATACACACTGTATATACTAAGTATCCTAAATCTATACACATGTATGAATGCATCTTCAATAAAATGAATCAAAAATTATAACAGGATGGCATGTTAGAAAGTTCAACAAAGTATGAGATAAAACAACACCAAAAAAAAAAAAAACCTTTTACCAACAAGGAAGAATATAAATAATCCCCTTAAACGAATGAGTTCACCTTCATTGATTAAAAAATATTTGTAATTCTCTGGAAATCTCATTTGCAGTTTTTGTTTGCTTGGTTGAGTTTTTTAAAAAAAAGATTCTAATAGTTCGGATCAAATGAATTATGATAACATAAAAAAAAACCCGATCTAAATTCCTTGAATACAATTCTGAAATTCAATTAACTTTCATCCAGTATGTTCGTGCCTAGAATTTTGGAAACCAACAATATATCAGAAGAATAAATCAGATCTTAAGAGGGTAGACAGAACCCATTTAAGGTCAACTTTGCTAAGGGAGTTCAAATTCTACTTTTGGTGTTTCAAAGTTTTGGTCGAGAGCATGCTAGTTAATTCAGAAATGTGCACTGCACGCAATGAATTCTGTGTTCGAGTTTATTACATTGTAACAGGTGATTTACCGTAGTAGGCGAGTGAAAGAAAATCCTGTAAGAACAGCCGGTATTTCACTCTAGGAAGTGACGTCACTCGAATATCGAATATCGAAAGATCCGTTTTATTTTAATTTATTTCTGTTCAAATAGATTTTTCTGTAGAATGTAATAAATAGTATAACTAATCGCTGAATTGAAACACCAGAAATAAACAACTTGTGACCGAAGTACAGCTGTTAATAACTCCAGCGCTGCGCGCACTCGTGATTGACTGCGTATTTCGGTCACGCGTTGTTTATTTCTGGTATTTAAATTCAGCTATTAGTTTTACTATAATTATTTAAACAAAATTTAGATATTTATCAACTGAAAATTTCAATACATGTATTTATATTGTCGAAGGGGGTAATAGCATCGCAAACTTACTGCATGGTACACGATTTAAAAGTGCATTAACGCGTTGATAAATACCAATAAGTATTTACATGTACAACACTGTACAAGGAAGTAAACATTCTGATTCTATTTATTACTGGCGTAGTAATTGTATTGATCTCGAACAAGTTTGAACCGTTTTGTATTGCAGTGGTATTTCGATGAGATATTGTCCAGTCGCTTATAAGTCATGAAAGAGCCGTATTAAAAATTCATTCTAACTGAACCGTCTTAGAATTACTAAGCTAAATCGTAATACAACGAAAAACCAAAACAAATGCTACATAAATAAGCGTAAATGGCATTTCATACTTACTTCTACAATGTGCTAAGAATGCACATTTCCAGTTTCATTTTCACAGCAAAAGTGAGATTGTCAGTGCAAACACACATATGTCCATAATAAGAAAACTAATGTATAAATAGTAGCAGAAACAGGATTTTAAATGGTCACGCTATGTATTATGTAACCAAAACAAATATATATCACCTTCCCTTTAAACTGTCTCCTCTAATTTAAATATTTATATCTGAAACTCCCCGACATAATAACCTTTTGTTTCAGTATATGTATTTCCACTTCCGTGTTGCTGTTACTATGTATACAAAGAAAAGCTGAAGAAATTGTGCTTTGAAGACAAACTTAGATCATAAATGTTCTACTTATATATCGAGATAAGTATAAAAACACTTCGGTTTATCATACTTCCTTCATACGTGTATTATCTTACTAAATATATTTGTATGTGGGTAAAGAAACCGGAAGTTTCGAAACAGCAAATGGAAACATACATATATAGTGATCAGGACTCTAAAAAGACATCATACGTATTCCCAGTAGTACAAATTCATTATAATTTTCATAATAGAATACTTGTTTATAACAACGACATGTATGATATCGCTGTTGACTCGAGTCTGAGTATATTATCATTGACATTGCTTTGTTGGTCAGTTTAATATTAGAATCTGCTCTATGACAAAATGGGTTCTGTTTCATTGTTTCGGATTTCACATTTTTGACCTTTGAGAGACATACATGTAGGTGTAGAAAAAGCGTACATACAGTGATGGAAATGAGACTCTTACAATTACTATGTCAAACAAAGGATAACCAAGATACAAACAAATCGGTCGTTGCTTATCAAATGCTCACGGCTAAGTAGTTACATCTATATATGTATTAGACAATGCAAATGTAACGTCCAATAAAATAACAGAATACGCATTCTTATGGGTTCCTCATTGTTTACCCGAATTTAGTATCACTACAAAACTTTATAAAGTGTTCCGGTATTAAGGATGCTCGCTGGTCATATTTTGGTCTTTTTGTCAGATTTTAGGAATCCTCGGGTTTTATCCATTTCTTAAACATGAAATTTTTTGCCCATGAACCCCTCTTTTTCTTTTATAATTCAATCATATATACCTTAAAATGGTATTTGACAAAAGTTTATGGAATCCTTTTTATTTTTTCATATATTTTTGAGAGACTGAAGTTGTCAATGCAAAGACAATGAAAAATCCAGAGAAAACCTATTTTCAAGGCTTTATAGCTCTAAAATGAGCACATGAACCTATATTTTTTTCTTGCTTATTTGTCTACTATTCATATGTTCTCTCAAACTAAAACACCTATATCAAATCCTATTTATTTCCTATTAGACCAGTGATCATCCTTAAGCGAAGAATGATAAGTTAATCAATGACAGGAAGTACATGGATGGTAATGAAAGGGCACGACTATCTCATGCGATTGAACTTGCATATCAATTAAACGATAATACTGTGATCACGTGAGACACGAATTCAGATCCGTTTGTAACGCATAATAATAAGTTATTATAATAAGAAATTATGAATTTAGATACTCATAAAAACGTTATAAATAAACCGTTAAGAATTACTGAAAGAACTGAAACGCTCCTAGATCCAATTATAGTAAGTGAGAATTTAAACTGTAATTATGCAGACGTACTCCAAATACCAATAATTATTATACAGCTATATTTATAATCCAATGAGAAAACCTTATTTATGACACATGACCGTGCAATATCTTTTCCGTATTGTACAACCGCGAATGTAGAAAAAAAAACGTATTTTTTTCGTATTGTACTATACGACATCTTTTACATATATAGATACTGTATAAACCGGAAACGTACGGAAAAAAGCTTAGTTTGCCCGTAATTGGAAATTTACATCGTTTTGTTTATTCTTATGTTGTTAAAATTTGAGTTAATATTCTTGTTACTTATAAAAAATCTAATTTAGAAAAGCCAATTGTTTTTTTTTAATATTTGGTTGAGCAGTATAATAGATAGGTCATTATACAGTATATATGTACAATATGGGAAGATATTGAACTCGTCCGTATTGCACCTAAACCCGTATTGGACTCGACGGCGTCTCATTCAAAACGAGTTTTCAGTATAATACGAACTCGTTCAATATTTATAGTATCTTAAAATGCAAATACCTAAAAATCTACAACGAGTTACCGAACAACTCATTAATTCAAGAGTGCGCGTAGCGCACGAGTGAATTATTAGTGTTTTTCGATCACGAGTTGTAGATCTTTGGTATTCAAATTTCGAGATTAGTTATTCTGTTTATTACATTGAAATATTCCATGTATTCAGAAGATTTAACGAGAAAATACAAGGGATTACGGTTTTTATATTAATACCCGTCGACCATTGTTGGCGACGGCAATTGTTACGTCACTTCCTAGAGTGAAATATGACTTTCGATTTCACTGGGTGAATTATCGGATTTTATTTCACCCGGTATTTCACTACACTCAATGTAATAACTTTCCATATTGTACGTTATACTGTATAATAACCTAATAATATTGGTGATCATGACGCTGTGGTTATGTTTTTAGAATCCCCCAATTTCAAAGTAAAATCATTTCAAATAAAAATAGATAGATAATCCCAAATTTGACAAATGATTGGAATGCTCTCTTAAACAACGTTGATGACGTGGATGATGCATATCAAATATTCCACCATCATTTCATTAATATTGTTCAAGAATGTATTCCGACAAAAATAGTCACTATTAGAAGTAACGATAAGCCCTGCTTTAACGATGAAGTAAGAAAAGCTATTCGAGTCAGAGATCCGTACTAAGCCTTTACTTTTTATTATATTTATTAATGATATCTCAGAAAATCTCGTTTCACTGACAAGGCTTTTTGCTGATGATACTTCTTTAAGTTACTCTGGGCATGATGAACAGCAAATCAAAAACATTATTGACCATGACCTTCACAAATTAGGTAAATGGTCAAAACAATGGTTAATGTGTTTCAATCTCAACAAAACCGAAGTTTTAATAGTCTCTAATTCAGAAACTTTAAATTTAGAATTTTCCTTTAACGATCAAGTTGAACCTATTGTAAATTCTCATAAACACTTAGTCTTACTTTCAGTGATGACGGCAAATGGAATATATAGCAAGTACAATGAAACACACCAATGTAATGAGAAAATTGAAATATAAAATAAGCAGACAAACTCTAGAAAAACTATATACAGTTTGTATCAGGCCAATTTTGGAATATGCATGTGAAGTTTGGGACAATTCTGTAACAATTAATACAAAAATATTAGAAAATATACAGCTAGAAGCCACAAGAATAGTTACAGGGTTACCTATATTTAATAAAACCGAAAGAATTTATCGTGAAGTAGGGTAGGAGACGTTAAAAGAAAGGTGAAATACGAGAAAAATACAAATGTTTTATACCAATACCCCAAAAATAGCCCCTCCCTTCCTGGGCAATTTGATCCCCCCAACAATACAGAGTACTACAATCTATCCTCTTAGAAATAGAGACGATGTTATAATCCCATTTTGCAGACTATCTGTTACAAAATAATATTTTATCCCTTCAACGATTCGAGCATGGAATGACCTAGATCCTTGTGCCAGAAGCTGGATTCAATTTCGAAATTAAAATATGCATTAAAAAAAATAATGTGCCTCTTCATTTTCCCGTTGGTCCGAGAAAACTAAATATAATTTTAACCCAGTTAAGATGTTGTTCATCGTTTCTTAATTTTGATTTATATAGAGCTAAACATAAGAGCATATCCGTCTTGTAGGTGTGGTTGTAACCAAGAAAGCACATTTCTCTATTTTTTTGATTGCCCACTATACACTTTATTGAGGAGAGATTTGTTCAACATTCTAAGCGTTCTATCAAACAATACTCCGCTTGACCTTAATTTGTTGTTGAGTTGGAGTGGAAATTTTCCACGAATTGAAAATGAATTTATATTTAGAAATGTGTTTGAATATATCAAGAAATCAAAACGGTTCCTTGTTGTTTGATGGAAAATTTCTACACATACCTCCCCCTCTACACACGCACACTGATAATTTCTTTTATTTTATTACAGTATGTTAACAGATGTATCAACGTTTGTATTTTATTAATTTACTTTAACATATTGATTTGTTATTATGTACAATGCGCATGTTATTGATAATTTTGTTGTATAATATTAAACGGGAGAAGACCTAGTAAGTACGATGTACGTGTGTCTCTTCCCTGTTGTTGTTTTCAATCAAATAAAATATGTTTAAACTAAATGAGTGTTGATATGTAAAATAGATTTTTTGTCAAAGTCATCAGCTGACAAGTTGGATTCTGGATTAATTTTCAAAATCAAGGGGATAAATGTAGTACATTAACTTAATTCTATTCAGGAATATTTAGAATAAATTGTTTAATACAAATTTTGATGCACAATATGTACAAATGTCGTCGATTTACCACTCATCAGCTGTGCTCCAGACCTATTTAACGTTGAAAACATAAAAAATAATCCAAAACGCTGAAGAACAAAATGACCAAAGAGTAAAGCCAAAACCATTTCAGGACAGAGTTATGCACAAAGGGATAGTCTTTAGTTTTCACAAAATTTAACATTTTTGTAAAATAAATTTGTAAGGTACCCTCGGAGTCCACCATCACTGATATCGACTCCGTGGTAATAATTAATTCTCTGATACCAATAAGAAATAAATTTTCAAAGAGTTTGTGGAAAGTGGTAATACCTTTTTTGGATATAAAACAAAGGGGGGGGGGGGGAGAGAAGAGGTATAGGACCGTGGACTTTTTATGCAGATTATTTTCAACGATATTTTTAAGTCCGTTTTTTCCCAATTTTTTTTGCTTGATATTTTTCACATTTTTTTAATTTTTTTTTATTATTAAATTCAGCACCCCAACCCAACTTAAAATAAAAGGTTCCCTTTCAGAAGTTTTGGAAACAGTTAACATAGAGAAAAAATCAACTGACAACATCATGTTAAAACGAGGATATAGTCGTATTTATTGTGTTTGTGTATTGACAACACATGTACTTCATTGTATACTTTATCAAAAAGAAAAAAAAAGTTTTACAACAAAACCACAACCCTTTACCTTGAATTACATGTAACGTGTAAGTCTACTTTTTATCGTTTAACATGTAAATATTTTTAGTGAAATCAATTTCTATAATACATCTTTCATCAAATACAAATAGTTTTACTTATTCAAATAAATAAGATATTGATAAACTTGTTAGTTAACTCGAATTCTTTGTCAGTTATCGATAATTCCTATATACTATAACAATTTTATATAATCTCATTCATGTATTTAACTTTTAATCTAGTTGGAAAATACTTTGTAAAGGTGTAAATACTAAATATTACAGGAATAGAAACGAGGTGTTTTGATAGAGATAGACCGGTGCGTTTCGTTGAAAATGTTTGAATGCGCATATCAAAGAATTGGGCACGGGAGGTAATTAATCTGCCTAGAATTGAATTTGCGTACACCGTCATACCTCTGCATACGTAATTCGATCTACATATAAATATATGAATCCATAGTTTTTTGGGAGGGTGATACAATTTTAATTCAAATTTTTGATAATTTTTACTTCGAAGATAGTTAATATGGAAAATAATACTTTGACATCCTACTACCAGATAAAAAAAAGAATAATGCTAATGGACAGGTTGGAATAATTCTGAGAACAATGGTAAACCGAATGAAAAAATCACGTGTCCTTCCACATTATTTTGGCCCATCTCGAAAACGGTTAAAGATAAAATAACATCTCTCTTAATTGACACATATCTGGAAACGTGATTTGATCCCTTGGACCTGTTATATCTCAAAAACGGCAAACAAAAATATTTTATTGAACGTATTTGTCAACATTAAAAAAATATCCATTAAAACAACATGATGAATAAAAATTTAAATATCCGGGAACACAGCTTATTTGGCCCTTTTGACCCGTGTTATCTAGAACATAGTTAAAGATCAAAACCCTTGAGCTTTTTCCAATTGGTTCGTTATAGTTTAAGGATGTTCACTGCTCAGTTTCAAAATAACAAGCTTTTCATAATCATAACACTGATAAATATTGATAGTTAATTAATAAAGGAACTAAAAGAGCGAGAAAAGTATAGGTCCGTGTGCTTGTTTTCAAGATATAAGCCATTGAAAATTTGGCGGAAATAATATCCTCTCTTGATTTTACATAGCCTTATCATTGACAAGTTTTATTTCTCAAAAAACATTAAATAATAACAAGATTTTATAAGATTTTTACAAATGGCTTATTATTCTGCATGCGAAAGATTTATGAAAAGAAAAATGGGTGTTAGCGTGTTAGCGGGAAAAATAATTAATGGCATTCAAATGGATAAAACTAGATGATTCTGAACATCTGACAAAAATTCAAAAACATGACCAGTGAACATACTTAAGAAAAGTTTTTAAAAACAGAGAATAAGGCGGGCTCGAAATTTTTATCCGTTGTGTACTGAAAGCGCGGTAAGAAAAAGAAATGAACGGGTCGGATTAGGCGCATAAAGTGGAATTATTGATTTTAATGGACTAATTCCATAGTTAAAATTTGGTTGAACAAATATTGTGAGGGATAACTTAACTGACCAAGGAGGACAACGAATTTTAGGGGTCATATAATACAGGATTTATTCTAACTTGCAAATTAATATGTATTACATTCTCGCTTCTTTTGTTGCCGTTGTATATTATTTGGAGGGAGCAGGAATTAAAATCAGATGCACAATGTGTACATTTAAAGATAGACCCAAACACAATTTTTAAAACATGACATTGCATATAAAGTAAACCTTTAACAGACATGTTGCATAATGATTTTGTATTGTACTGAGGGTTTAATTTGCGTGTTGAGTTCTACATTTTTTTAAAGTAAACTTTTCTTGATAGTTTCCTTGTTTCGTTTTATATTAAATGAAACAGCAAAGTTGAGGTGTTCGATCCCGGGCACAGACGGTCCAACGTCAATAAAAATGGTAGTCGCTGCTTTTACATCCGGCAAATACCGATCGGCTCGCAGTCAGAAAATGTTTTAGATTGTTACATGTACATTTTGTAGCTTGTGAGCTAGAAAATTTAAATTCGATCCTGATCTCGTCCTTAATATGCATTTTACAATTGCCAGGTGAATACTTGAGTTTTTTGTTGCGGAAATACTGTAAGCCATTGAATTCAAGTAGTGAAATAATCATGAATGGTTCCGCTTTTCATACATTTACATATTTACAAAACAATATTTTATACAAAACAAAACAAACATCGTAGCTCAATCACGAAAGAACTATATTGTTAGTGTGCTTCTACTTAAGCTTTTTTAACGATGTAAACATCAAGGGCCTGTGGGTGATTGAAAACGTTTATTTTCATTACTTCTTTAGGTTGTATTCAACTAAATAAAGAAATTTTTACTCATGCTCGCCCTTCTGGCTCGTATCAAGCCAGCATGAACATGCATGCCATTGCAATTGTCAATCTAAATTAAATTCAATCAATTTTGAAAATTATTATAATACTGAATATGAATATTACGAATGGGTCATATTAAAGGTACATCAAATTAAATAGCATAAAACTATTAAAATGTCGTATATTAAATGTTGTCATATTCATAAAATTATTTAAATGTCTAAGTTAACAAACACCTAAAAATTATGATATGATGATTTATATATAATAATGTTATCATAATAGCTTTTATATTTTACCTGTATTTACCCCCAACCCCCATTCCCGACGGGCATGACAATTATATTGCAATACCGCATTGAAAGAACGTCTATTTGTGTCATGTAAATGGCTGTTGGTTTATTTTTTGTCCCTTATACTCACTCGATTCTAACAACTTGTAAACATGACCAAAAACACGTTCATAGTATGTGTAACAATTTTAGACATTTAAAACCTACACATCTATATCGCTTACTTCGATGTACTAACAATACATGTGTAGACGGGGGACAATAGTTCAAAATTAATTACCGAAAACAACTTAAAATAAATAAAATCAACGAGCATAATCAATAATATTTAATCCTACTTACCTAATTTTCATAAGTACTAAATCTGAATTTTTTAAAAAATTACAAACTAGTCCATCCAGTTAGATGTTAAAACAGGGAAGTAAATATTGCATGTATATGTCCTGTATCACGTGACTCATCAAGACTTAGCAAGTGTCTTAAAAACGGAAGATAATATATGTTTCATTGATATACTACTCAAGTGTTGTGGTTTTCTTTTTATATCACACAGTTAAAATTGAAAGAAAATCAATCGACGAGTAAATAAAATATTATTTTAAAAATTGCAGTATTAAGGAAAAAAAAACGATATTTCAGTCGAAAGAGTACAAACCATTCAACTCTTGATATTACATGTGTATAAATTCGATTTTTATTGAGGCTGCTGAGGATACCTGCAAGATTATCATTCTAGAAAGATTCGGAGAGAAATTATTTTAGCATAATTATTTTGCTAAATGTAAAATTTTGGTTTATTATTTTTTTCCAACAAACAAACTCGATTCTAAGTATACTTGCAAACGAAACTGTCCAGACACACACTATATGTTTCAATTTATTTCCATATAACATAGTCTTATCCTCCGAAAACGTCATGACTGGATTTTGCTCTTCCGATTTTTAATCTCTGTTTAAAAAATGAGATTGATGTCATAGTTTAGCGTAAACCCACCCGAAGCCGAATTTCTTATATAATTAGTCGATCTAAACTTATAGTAAATGTAGTTTTCAGTAGATCGATCTTAAATGAATCCTCCTTGTTTCGATCTTAATTATTCCCATCATACATTGTATTAAAATTTCAAGTTGAAGGAACCTTTTTCGGCAACGAAAAGGGTGGAACCGTTCGATGGAACCACGACGAACAGAATTGTTGCACTGTACACGTCAGGAAACATGACCCTTTCCTGCTGTTGTGGTTAAATCACGCTGTTTGGTTACCACACGGGCAAATTTCGCTCCCTCAAATTTCACATAAATATTTTATTACATATGAGTTTCACATGATATTAACGTGAGAGCATTTTTGTTTGTGAACAAGTACATATGTGCAAGAATAACGACAGACCGGCAACCTAAATATTAATATCTATTTTTAGGAAAACATACACATGCCCGTTAAGCTCAAGGTCGAAAATATGGAATAATAAAAAAGAAGACAATAAGTTAAAGAGCAGATTTATAATTGCAAAAACAATCTGCATTTGTACAAGGGCATATCTAGAACATATATGCCTTAGTTTCGGAAAATGGCACCAAATTTTAAAGTATCAGTCAAAGTCCAGTTAATGTAAGCTGACGATATACTTTTGTTTGTTTAGTTGGGGTTTTACGCCGCTTTCAGCACATTTGGCTATTTCGCGACGGCCAGTTTTTATTGGTGGAGGAAGCCGGAGTACCCGGAGAGAACCACCGACCTTCGGTAGGAAAATTGGCAATCCTTGTCAATTAAGATCGTAGTCGAACTCACCCCGCCACGGGTGAGATTCGAACTCACAACCTCAGCGTTGACAGGCTAGTGATCATTAGTAGTCATGACGTGCTACCTAGACCACTCGGCCACCGAGGCCCCCGATATACTTTTGACTTGGATTAAAGATTCTATATTATAATATTTAAATATTTTCAAGATGCACACATCGACAAATTACATACATA
This sequence comes from Mytilisepta virgata, assembly GCA_028015205.1. Classification (NCBI taxonomy): domain Eukaryota; kingdom Metazoa; phylum Mollusca; class Bivalvia; order Mytilida; family Mytilidae; genus Mytilisepta; species Mytilisepta virgata. The sequence continues at coordinate 79,753,871 of CM051521.1, forward strand.
TTTCATCATTAAAAATAAATGAATTTGTCTCCCAACAAATTTCTTTTGACACAGAAAACAGACGCAACAATCACATAACATACTTATCGCCTATTTACGATGAAATTTTCATAATTTCATATTTACTTTTAAAAAATCATATTAAGGTAAGACAGCAAATGGGAAGTTTCTAGATGACAGATAAGCTAAAATTGTTTCGTTGTCCAGAATTACGTTGTAGGCGGAGAGTTCTAACTTAAATAAATTAAATAATATATTTGTTTTAGTAAATGGTAAATTTCAGAGTGACACTGGTATAAAGTAGGGCAGATTTTTTTTCACATCACCACGATGCCAAAATCAGAAAACGACAAGGGAATCTGATCACAAATTAAATGTTGAAGCGAACATATTACTAACACTCAACCAGTCTTGAAAAATTTTATCCGGAGTAATTAGAACACGAGTACTACATTATTTGTTCATAATCTAATTTTTTAAAACATTTTTAGCTCACCTGGCTTAAAAGGTGTTCTTGGAATTGTGAAAACTTCCCAATTATACATACTGCCATTCTAAACACATTTTTATTGAATAGTATTTTTAATTTTTTACATAGAATGACATACATTGTATAAATCTAGGAAGAATTGTTACGTAAATCTAAGGTTATATTTTATTTAAACGTTTTTGGAACAATTGAACTGAAATAAATAATACCTCCAACGAAAATCAAAACAAGGCTTTTCCTAAAATACATTTGTGTTACTAATTTTAATCTTGTTTCTGTTAAAATTGCGAATGTACTATTTATACCAGAAATTTACTTCCATTAAGTACCAGGAAGATATTACATGTACATGCATATTTATTATCTTGTCAATTTTCTCACAGATTTGAATTAGGAACTCTGTAAATGTCGCATTTAAGTAAAGATGGCGAATTAAATAAAAAAAGGTCTACATATGAACACAAAAAAAGGTAAATGGCCGAAAGAAATTGCAGTGTGGAACAAACAGCTTACTTTAATTATAAACATAATTGAACACTACTGATAGCGCACATGAAAAATTTACAGGAAGGTAACAAAAGAGAGGTTTTCATGACGGAGGGTGAAAAAAATTCTTCTGAAATGAAATATTGAAATAAGTGATTTACGAGACACTGACAATATATTTTTAAAAACGTTTGAGGTAAGTAACAATTTATCCGAAGGAAGAGAGGAAAAGACTATACCAATCCACATGTAGATACATGTAGTTCAATACAGAAAGAATAAATGAAGTAATTAATTATAAGGATTGCCTGTAATTTTTTTCTCCACTATTCGAAATAACCTCAATCACGTGGAGCATACTAAAAAACTCGCGTAGCATGTTATTTGTAAGTATGCACCATGTTCATTGAGGTTATTTCGAATAGACTGAAAACAAAATTACAGTCAATCCTTATAATTTAATTTCAGCGATTGTTTTGACGTCTAAAACGTTGAGATTCCCTTTCATGACGTCATAGTAGTAAAGAAAATTTAGTTTATGCTATGAAAAGAGTTTTACAATGCACATAATGTTAGTTATTACAGAAGGTTACTTCGCGAACTGTAGTTATGATAACAACGTAGTAACGACAGGTAGTTATAGTATATACGTATTGGTATGAGGGAAATAGTAAGTTTATTTTCCCCGAGGTACCAACTATTACCCCGAGGCGTAGCAGAGGCAATACATGTAATTGGCATCGAGGGGATAATTAAGGTACTATTCTACGAATATGCAGTCCGGTCAATAGTTTCCAGTAATATTGTGGAAACTATTGACAGGTCAATAGTAGTGGAAAACTTGACAGGTCAATAGTTTCAAGTTTAGAAACAGACAAAACAATAAAACTATTGTCTTAATTTTTATATAGAAAAACTTATACCGAGAACACTTTACCGGTCAATAGTTTCCAGTAACATTGACCGGTCAATAGAAGTGGAAACTATTGACCGGTCAATAGTTTCAAGTTTAGAAACAGACAAAACAATAATATTATTGTCTTAATTTTTATATAGAAAAACTTACTGAGATATAATAATAAAAGTTGTGCACCATGTAATTTTTACTGCTGTCACAAAACCTTCTTAACCAGGGTTTTATCAGGGATAAGTTGATGTCATCACTTAGGAAATTTTACGGTCGTCATCACGAATTGAATGACCATTGCAGTGTTCCAATATCTAAGATGATGATGGACCTGTTCCCACTGTCGTAACCTTTCATGTGCCTCCACCGATTTGTGACTTCCCCATGATTGCTTTGTTGAACTTCACGACGGGTGCCGTATACGGAGCAGGAACTGCTTACCCTTCCGGAGCACCTGGGTTCACTCCTGGTTTTTATAGGAGTTCCTGTTGTTCATTGTTTTTTAGTTTTCTGTGTTTATTTGTTGTGCTTGTGGTTGTTCATTTGTCTTCCCGGGTTTGTCTGTCCGATGGATTACGTTTTTTTTTATTGCTCCTTAGGTGTATTTGTCCTTTTTGTAACAACTTTGTACAGTTACGACATTTAGTGATGACGTTTTACAACATGTAGTTATGGTAATATTTTGTTGTTTTTTCGACATGTAAATTTTGTAGTTATTCCAACAGTTGTGTACTTTTGCGACATGTATTTTTAAAATATCTTCAGTGATGACAAAAAGTATCAGTTTCGTAAGAAAGCTTATATTGGTCAAAATTTATGATGAAGAAAAGAAATAATAACTAGTGGCCATGGCTTTTCAATTATCGAATTAGTAAGCGTAGCCTCCAGTTAATAACTAACTAGTTGACCCTAGATGGAAATGATAAAATTGGTTGGACGATACACAATTCAGATACATCACGTTCAAAGTCTACTCATGTAGTCAAGGCTCTCACAAGAAGGCTGCCGTTCGGATACTGTCGCTCTACTAGCTTACTATAAATACATTTGGTAATTACATGTATATCAATCATTTTTTCAGGAGACAGAGTATTTGTTGGAAGCGAGAATTATAGTAGTAAGTAGCATTTCGACATGCATGCATGGAAACATGAATGAGGGTGTGGATTGGGTTTATAGAATACAGAATAATGGTCTAAAAATTTAATAAATAAAGAATAATGACCTTAAAAATAAAGAAAGGAGAAAAATGACTTTATACAATATAAAGAATAAATCTAAAAGGAATAAAGAATTTGAGCAAAAAATACGGAATAAATAAAATAACAACTGTATGGAATAAAGAAATTTATCTCAAAATCTATTTTTTTCACATATCGTTTTCAAAAGACCCATGTTGGCATTTTATATCATAAAAAATATGTTTTAATTCAGTTTATTATTTCAGTTTTGAAGTTTTGACCTAAAAAAAAATCAAAATTACAAGAGTTTACATAATAAGTATTTTTAACTGACTACAGAAAAATGGGACAAAAATTATCTGAATACAAAATTCCAGACCCACATATATGACTGCAAACCATTTCTATCAATTTTTGGCTAATTTTCTTAAATTCATTACATTTATATCATGCATGTATTTTTACTTACATAATGTACATATTCCTGTCATTCTTAGAGACTTAAATGGCAAGTACTAGTAACAAAAAAGTACTTCTTACATTTAATTCCTTTGCATTAATTATTTTGGGACTTGCCAGTCTGTGTAACTAATAACGTATTGCTTAATAGTTGCGTGTTTCATTGAATTTAGATATACATGTAATAGGAAACGGGTTAGTTAGAACAATGATTAACCAAGTGTGTTTGTTAGAAAGTGAACTGAGATGACTCAGACGATATGATATGACTTGCGTATTTACGAGGAAGTCCCAGTCTGTATTTGTAATTTTCATTTTTCCACTTCTATATTTGTTATTATAGAGAAATTTAACAATGGTTTAATGTGATTTTTCATGTTCCTGTATGAATGTTTTTTTTATGTCATATTCATTACTGTGAGTTGGAATTTGATTATTCGGGTTTGTTCAAATCTTACCCTTCAAGTACACTTTCTTCTCTTAGACTTTCAAGTATGATGCTGTGGTAACCTCCAAGTAAACTGATGCTTCATGTAAACTGATCGATATTTTTTTTCTTGTGTAATTTTTATGACATAAAAATAAATAATTGGCGCCAAAGTTTACCAATAGAGCGCACCTTGATAATCAGTTTGTTGTTTTTCAATATGAGGCTTTCGCGAATAAACTTTTTTCATTGGTTGTATTAAGAATTAGCTGAATTAACTTTACTCCTGTATTTCATTCACACATCGGTTTCCGAAAAAGCTAGTCGACTTTTTTAAAGGAATAATTCATCTCGTGGGGTTTATAAATTTGGTAGTTTTTTTTTTTTTTTCCTTTTTAAAATTTAGTTTTTGGTATTCAAATTGTGATTTTATTTTGAATTAATTAGGATTTATTTTGGAGTGCCTTACACGAGAGGTTATTCCTTTTTTAGTCATGGAAACGCGTAATAAAAAACGGAAAAATTACAAAAAGTTGAATGAATTCGGATTAGACGGAGAAATGAAAGATGTTCTGGATATTTCGGATCCCTCATCTGATATGTTTGACGGAGAAGCCGATGAACTTCGTACTCAAATTGAAGCTTTGCAAATTGACATAACGCAGACCGAACAAGAAATTGAACGCGACAAAGAAGCCTTAAGTAAAGTTTATGGGCGGCAAGGAGCGAAACCTAAATCGAGAAATAAGAATTCGAGTACGCCTCAAGAAAAAGAAGTCAAAACAAAGAATGATTCGAGTGCACCCCAGGATACAAGACAAGTGATTATGAAATCTGGTGAAAAGGAGTTGGTGAAGAAAACAGACGACAAACAAAAGACAGTAAAGAAAAAGAGTAAATCCAAAAGGGGTGAGATAGATTTAAAAAAATTGAGAAAAGATAAAACATTAAATGAAATTGTTAAAAAAAACAATTAGCAGAACTTTCTAAAAAGGGGAAAATGCAATCTTCCATTAAACACCTTCCTAAGAGTTCCAAATTTACTTTAGATTTTGATTCAAGCGATTCTGAGGATTCTGTTTCTGAAAATGAGGATTTGGAATCGTTTGACAAAGAGAGGTCAAAAGTGGTATCGAAAAGTAGGGTTAAGCGTTCAAGTAAATGCAAGTCTTCTTCTAGTGATGCAAGTGATTCTTCATCCAATTCGGACAGTGAAAATTCGTCCGTTTCGAGTTCTTCTTCGTCTTCAAAGCATAAAAGAAAAAATAAACGTAAGGTTAAATCAGGTATAGTAGCAAAGGCTAGCGATGATGTTGTGAATCCGCAAACTTGGCCTCAAACTTCTTTACAGTATGAATATATCAATAAGTCCATCTCTTTTCAAGATCTCGATTTTAAATTGTTTGTAGCTGGTGAGCTGGAAACAATTAGCTCAAAAAAGATAAATTCTACAGAAAGAAAAGGAAGACTTTCTTTAGTAAAGAAAATAGTTTATTATAGTTCAATTTACACATGGAAAGCTTTGTTAGATTTTTATGCAGCGTTTGTTCGTCAAATTGAGCTAGGTAGAAAGACTTGGAAGGATGATCCAGTAGATATTGAGGTTCCTTTGCTTCCAAAGTATGTTAAGCAAGATTATAGTAAAAAGTCCAGTTATCCAAAAAAAGATGTTAAGGCTCCGTCAGTCTGGTTAATATTTGTGATATACCAATATTAATGGGAAACAGATTAAGCGAATTTTAATCTTTTCGGTTTTATTCCATTCTTAAACTTGATGATACATCCTGTAGCAAATTTCGTCTTATACCCTGGACATTTTGTCTTTGTAATCATTTTAATACTAGTGATAACTATAGCTGTCCTGTTAGTGCCAAGGTTGTGGTCTTTATTGACAAATATTGGCAGTTTTCTTGTCGTAGGGCAGTGGATCACTCCAGCTTCTCCGGCTTCTCTATCAATTCCAATAAAACTGACCGCGAATATAAAGTCAATTCTTACCTGTCAAATAAACAGATTAGATTTCTCCATTGTTAATCACAAAGTTAGCTGATAGTCCCATTTTGAATGTATTCTATTGTTGTTAATAAATTGTGGTGAAACAAAAGAAAATACAGGAGAGTATATTGCACGAGAAAATAGTATTGTTCAATTTAAATTAACCGCAGAATTGTATCATGAACGTTGTATACATTCTTAAGATTTGTACAGCAAATTCATGTATATAATTATATCCGAACATTGTCAGCTCTACGTAGGTATATCTAATGAACGTTCAGTATCAAACATAACATTTTTACAATTAAAATTAGAATTAAAAATATTCCCGAACACTTAAGTATGATTCTTAAAGAATTTTCGGAGAATATTTAACCTTGAATTGTATTGCATGTCTTAAAATATCTGTTATAATTTGGCATTTCTGTTTTAATTATTTTTAAGTGAATTGAGTGGAATACAGGATTCCAATCCACATACGTATTCTAAGGTAAGTAAATAATTTATACGTAATTTGTTCCTGAAATAAACTGTGATTAAACAAATCAGATCGTTAAAAGAAAATAAAAGAGAATAAAATGCACATGGAAATAATATTGTTCAACCTTATTCTAACTACAGAATGAGTTGTCACAGACTGGTAATGGGTGGCTTTGGTCCATTAGTAGTATATGACATGCTCACTTCGGGTTGATTCCAGGATGTACGTTTCAACTCACCCAAATGTGTGAAAGTCAATGATAGTGAATGCTAATAACAGATTGGAAATATCGGTTCCAAAGTCTATTTTGCAAGCCTGAAGCATTTGTAATTTTTCTTGTACAATACTTATATCTATCGTCTTTCTGTTATAAGTTATGATCTAGAGCCTGTAGTACCATGTAAATTTAGACTCGGGTATACGAGTTTTACACTGTCTAAATTTTCATGGTACTACAGACACTGGGTCATAACGTAATTGTACAATTTTTAAGCAATTTTTTCTTATCAGAATCTGCAGAATCGATTTCTTCGATGTTAAGATTCTGACGATCAGAAGGCAAATCATCAACTTCGACCTCTGCACAACTTATGGTCTCATATCCGCCAGTAGGAGTCAGAAGTATCGCCTCTGCCTCTGTCTGCTAATTCATCATACCGAAGATAATCATCGTCAAGGACACCCACCACCTGCTTCGCGTTCTGCAAATTACTATTTGGGATACCAGGCCTGACTGATGCCGTCGTTCTCTCCAACCAGATGACTATGTTGCTCACAATGACAGATCTCCGAAGTGTTCTTAGAGGGTTAGGATAAATCAAGAGAGTCCCGAGATACACTCATATTAGCATTGATTGTAACAAGTTAAATATGGCCCAAATATATATAAGGAAATTCAAATAGGCCCTCAACCGTGTGTGTGTTTGCCAACAAAGCAGTCATGACATTGATCAGGTGTTTGCAAATGGGGTGTATATTCTGAACTCCTTAGCTACATTAATCCAAGAACGGAGAAGACAAAGTCAAACCTTATGATTTATCATGGAAAAACTAGTCCCTAAACTCACTTCTCTGCCCACATGTATGTACCTTATTCCATCTGTTTGGTCAGAATTGTTCCAGAAGAATTACCTACACTAAGCCATAAACGCGCACACTCGTTAAAAACGATTTGGTCCGTATTGATATAATGATGACCATACTATTTTCGGGCACACCTGATTCAGAATTACCGAGAACCCAGTTAAATGGCCATGCATGTGAAAGGATTTCCGCTTACCAAATCTAATGTTTGATTTCTTTAAGTCAGTTAACCTGTCACATTACCATGTCTTCAATTTAGAACAAATCTCTTTAATAAGATATGGAATCTACACAATGATGAAGTTATTTTATTTTTGTTCCCGAAAAGATACTTATTTATAAAATTCTGCCTGTATTTTTTAGTGTTCCAAACGAAGTAGGAGACTTATAGATTTTGATTTGCGATTTTTATCGAACATTTTTTTCCTTCCTCTCCGATTTTGTTCGTTCGAGTTCTCAGTAAGATATGGATCTGAGATCAATGTTTCTAGATGTGCCTAATACTATTCATTTTTTGATGGGGGTTACTAAGACATATAATGAGGAGTTCAAAGAGGGTAGGGGTTTACTATAGGACCATATGGGATTTGTTTGTCATCGAAAAACTCTACGAGAGTGACCAATAACCATCTCATATCATATACTTTATTATACAACGTGGCAACACCTATTAAATGACATATACCTCGTTCCTCTAGGGAGGTCATCCCCACCCCCAAAAGTCGATAATTTTTGAAAAATTTCATATGACATTAAAATCCATAGCTTTAAATCATATATTTTATTATTCTCCGTAACAAGATGCATTAAATGACATGTACCTCATTCTTTCAGTATGGTGATCCTAGCTCACCCCTATAAATAGATAATGTCCAATTATCTCATAAACCGTTAAAATCCCCACCCCTAAACCATATATTTTTTTATTCCTAATGGTAAGACGCTCCAAATGACACATATCTTGCTATCCCAGAGGATTATCACCACTCCCAACAAATCAATAATGTTCAATTATCTCATAAGCCGTTAAAATCTCCACTCCTAAACAATATATTTTCTTATTCCCCATGGTAAGACGCACCAAACAACACATACCTTGCTTCTCCAGGGGTTTATCACCAATCCCATCGAATCAATAACGTTGGTTAGATTCCCCACCCCTAAACCACATATTTTCTTATTCGCCATGGAAAGACGCACCAAATGACGCATACCTCGCTTCCCCAGGGGGTTATAACCACTTCCATCAAATCAATAATGTTGAATTATCTCATAAATCGTTAAAATCCCCACCCCTAAAATATATATTTTCTTATTCTCCATGGTTAGACGCACCAAATGGTACCTCGCTTGCCCAGGGGGTTTTAACCACACCTATCAAATCAATAATGTTCAATTATCTCATAAACCGTTAAAACCCCAACCCCTAAACCATATATTTTCTTATTCTCCATGGTAAGACGCACCAAATGACACATACCTCGCTTCCCCAGGGGGTTATCACCACTCCCGTCAAATCAATAATGTTCAATTATCTCATAAATTTTCTATAGTCAAGCGCGACGCCATAATGAAGAAACGGCATAATAGTGGCATTGAGAGCGATTCGTATCAACAATACCGTGATTCCTCTTTAAATGATACTTACCTCATTATTCAATGGGCGTAATTTTCGCTTCCCCAGGGGGTTATAACTATAACCACTTCCATCAAATCGATAATGTTGAATTATCTCATAAATCGTTAAAATCCCCACCCCTAAAACATATATTTTCTTATTCTCCATGCTAAGACGCACCAAATGACACATACCCTCGCTTCCCCAGGGGGTTTTAACCACTCCTATCAAATCAATAATGTTCAATTACCTCATAAACCGTTAAAACTCCAACCCCTAAACCATATATTTTCTTATTCCCCATGGTAAGACGCACCAAATGACACATACCTCGCTTCCCCAGGGGGTTATCACCACTCCCGTTAAATCAATAATGTTCAATTATCTCATAAATTTTCTACGGTCAAGCTCGACGCCATAATGAAGAAACGGCATAAAAGCGGCATTGAGAGCGATTCGTATCAACAATACCGTGATTCCTGTTTAAATGATACATACCTCATTATTCAATGGGCGTAATTTTCGCCTCCTTGAACTAATTATCTTGTATTATTTAAAAATCTGTAAGAAACCCTACACCTAAACTGTATTTTTCTTATTCTCCATGACAATACGCATGAACTGACATATACGTCATTTACCCAAGGGTTCATCCAAACCCCCTCGAATCATTCGTCTTTAATTTAGATCTCTTATAGCATTGAAATCCCTGCCCCAAAATCATATATTTTCTTTTTCTTCATGATAAGACAAACAGATTGATAACAACCTAACACCCCCACCAAAACGGGAGGGGGTGGGGGGGTGGGGTCGGTGTCATCCTCGCCCCTCAAATCAATAATTTTTAATTATTTCAAAATCCGTAAAAACGTTTTAATACGCAATGTTCAAATCTCATAACCCATTTAACTCCATACCCCGTAACAACATGTATTTCTAATTGCCTATAAGGAGACGCAATAAATGATTTTACACATTGTCCAGGGAATGGGGGTATTCCCTCGTACAAAACCAACAAAAGATATTGAGATACTTGGCCCTTAATTATAAGTTTTTTTATTTTTTGTGAAAAGCTCAGATATCCTCAGAGTTCATGTTCCACCCCTTTAAACACCAAATGTATCATCAGTGTTTCTGAATAGCTTCGAAACTGTTGGCCGGGATAATCATTATGCCCATGACAAGACCTAGTGAATTTGCATTGTTCGCGGGGATAATTACGATTCCCAGAAGATAATCATAAAAATTTCTCCAGTAATATTTTATGCTAAACTGTATACATATTGGTCTAACTTTTTTATATTTTGTCTGATTTGTATGGGGCTTGTTTATTATGTTCCTTGTTGGAAAAAAAATCACTTTCGATCCGTTTTAGTCTATATCTGTTATCGTTTTTGAGATATAAGGTGACGCGCTAATTTTTAAAACTTTTTAATTCTTCATCGGATTCGATGAAATTTTAAAAAATGATTCCGCTCGAAAAACTGAACAAAATTTACTGCAGATTGTTTTTCTATCCTTCACCGTTTCCAAAATAAAATGGTCAAAGGGGCCATGATAAGTTCATTGATGCTTACCACATATCCTTACATTTTTATATGTATATTGAATTTTGCCTCGTTCTTACGCAAATGAATGAAAATGAAAGAGAAAAATTCTGTTGTTACTCATCGGAGTGGGTAAAAGGTCGACAAGGTCACTTGAGAAGAAATTTTGTTTCAGAATGATATCTATCAAAAGATGATACTGATTTTGTTCTGTGATTTATAGCGTAATTTTTAAAACTTTAAACCCGTCCATCTCAAATTTAAATGTAAATACATATATAGTTTTGTTAACCAGTTCATTTTTGCAGGGTATTGCTCATGGCAGGGGATCATGACTGTCCAGTTTTTTCTTTCTTTTTTGTATGTGTTCTTGTTGTAAAAAGAAATTAAGAGTTGTCTTTCTTTATAATTTAATTTTATTGGGTAAATATGCAACTCAGATATTTGTTATTATTAATGTGGTGTTTTATCTTTTAATTATTTTATTTTCTGTCCTTACATCATATTGTACCTTTAATATAATACTGATACAAGGAATATATCAATGAATCAGACATAATATGTAATAATAGATATTATTTCATTTGCTTGGTGATAAATTGAAAAAAAATTCTTGTTGTGTTCCAATTGATCATTTTATATAAATATGATTCAAACTACACTGATTTGATGTTGGGAGGACTTATCGCGACAAGTAAGAAGTCTTTTTTATCATCTTTATTTAATGAAACCGAATGCGTTTTATAACACCTTACAATAAAATCAGTTCTCAATTTCGAAATTACAGTCTTAAGGAAAAAAATATTTTCTAATTATAAATCACAGATTTTGAGAATGTACTTTCTAGAATGCTAGATCTTTGAAAATATTTTGCTTTTAATGCATTCAATACTGTGTAGAATTAAAGCCTTGTATGTGTCGTAATGTGCAGTATTGCACAATTTTATTCAGTCATCGTAATTCTAATTTTGGAATTTTGGTAAGTAGCCTGTAAGACTGTCAGACTTCATATTTTTTAATTTTTAGACGATTAAAGTACTCAAATTTTGAAAAATCCATTCCGCGAACTGGGCTTTATAGACAGCAGGTAGTTTACCCCCTATTCAGTCAAACAATCATGCATGGAGGGATCTAAAATTGTAACAGGGATCATTTTCTTATTTACTCTTATCTATATTCTCGTAATATTCCATCCTTGATTTTTTAAAATTACATTTATCTGGGTTATCATTTCGGCTTAAAACATTTTATGCCTTGAGCACAATTAGTGAGTCGTAAATCTACGAAATGTGCACATCCTGTTCCCCACAATTGTCAAAATGGAATATTATATTGATTGTTCACTAAAGATGGGTAGCAGGTCATGTATAAAAATTCCAATGAAACAGGTCAATGGTTCTAATTCTGAGATTCTGAGAAAATCAAAAGAGAATACAAACACTCTTCGAAATATCGACAAAAGACTACTGAAGCAACAAGACAATGGACGACAAACTCTACAAGACCAAAATCCAACGTCAGTACGAATTCGCGAGACAACTAACGCAGCAAAAACATACAACAATTTCTGGCGTAGTCTGCAAGTTTATCTTTCTGTATTTCATATTGTGCTTCCAGTTATTTTGCTAGGGTTCACGATATTTGGAACCTTTTTCAATGTTATGTTGCCTTAGTATTTGATGTAAAGGATGTTTAGGTCACCGCTAACGGGTTTATTTAAATGGCGAAGAGTGTCGTACATACCACATATAGCATCGACGACACTCGCATTAAGTGTAGAGCTTTGCTTTTGTTTGTATGTACGGACAAAAGTTCATCTGGCAAATAAAACTCTTTGATCTCAAATAATGAAATAATGAAATGTGTCAACGGCTCATGTGTTAATAGTTACCAACTATAATTTAGGCGTTTCTGTGTTGTTACCGATGTTTCAGTATTATACGACAAGCGAATGTCTCACTAGGTTTAATAATACACCTGACGGTCTTAAGGATTTACCCTATAATACCATGTTTATTAAAGGTGGTAGTTATCTTTCAAAAGTTCAGAAGGGGATAATCGTGACCTTTAACGCTTTTAACAATGAAATACAATACATGCAAGAAATTTGATAACATTTTATATCATGATGCGGTAAATATAGATTCTCCTTCAGGTACGAGTGAGTTATGGAATTTCTCCACCCGAGATAGTCAAATTTTCGATTTTCAACACGCGATCCTTTAGCGAGCGTGTTAAAATCTAAAATTTAACTATTGAGGGTTGAGAAATTCCATAACTCACGAGTAAAGTGAGTAGAATCTCTTTCTCCAATGATTTTCGACAAACACCTCAAGAAAATGTCGTTGCTATGTAGTTTGTTTACATAGACGTCCTTTCGGGACTTCTCTAGTTTATCGTTCTAATAACTGTAGAAAAAAGGGCGGTAATTTAATCACCTGGAAGTGAAATATTATGTATTTTTATCCCACCGATTAAACACTTCAGGAATAGCAGAAAGGATATTAAATGGCAATTTATTGTTTGTCGACCCAAGTTCGAACAGTAATGGGTGTAGCAGTAAAGGGGTCGTATTTTAACTTGCTGATAATGGCAATAAAACTACTTTTACTCTTTGGTGTAAACAAGTTTTTTATATATGACATAACTCCAAAAACAAAACACTTTGATTTAACAAAGAAGCGAAGAAAACAAAATTTAGCTTATTATTTCAACAAAAAAGCAACAGAAGAAAAGGTAATCATGAGAAAGAATAATAAAATCAATAAAAATAGTCCTTATATTATTTTGGTTTTACCCTTTGATCTTTTTGGCCCTTTTGAATTTGACTTTTGGATAATTATTTTCGTTTTTCAACATTTTAGGTCTGAGCGCAACTGATGAGTCGTTAACCGACGAAATGTGCACATCTTGTGCGTCAAAGTATTCATACCAAGTATAATAATTGATAGACAGACATACGTATACGAAAAAGCTAATGAAGACCCATACAATAGGTTACATGCCAACATCTCACCGTGTTTAATCTCTTCATGCATACGCTATATCTTTTTGTTTTTATAGGACACATTCCACTCATTGACATCCATTTATTGCTCCCTAAAGACCGGTAGAATGTCAAGAAAAAAACTGCCCTGAAACAGATCTTTAGTCTTCAACTCGAAAAGTGATGAATTTCATATACATTAGAAAGTACAACACTCAATGATGATTTGTTCGAATTCAATCATCAAAATGTTGAGATAAATTCTTTTACAGGCAAATCAATTAAAAAAATATTTTTTATACAGGTAGTAACTTGAGTTCGCTTAGGTATTAATTAAACGATAGACACATAAATTTAGAACGAAAAACGATTGTTTCCTGGGTTGACTGTCACCAGTTACACTCCTGAATTGCAGGTTGACAGAAGAGTAGAAAGAACAAAATCAAATGATCATGATTTTGAAAATTCAAATAATCAATAAAAAGTGATTTTCGAATGCTGCATGCGAGGGACCTTAATAGTGTATAGTATACGTCTTCCGTCTTGTTTTTCCTTTGGTTGTGGTTTTTGCTTAGCAATTAATGTGAAGAAAACATACAAATTTCTATTATTTTGGGTATAAAAGAACAGACAATTCTAGTAAACATATATAAATACTTGTATATTTACAGTCATGAACGAATGAAAAACGACAAATAATAAAAATGCACCAAATACTGGTTACATTGAGCAAATAAATAAATATATAACTGGCATTTTTATAATACTTTACAAAAATCTTCAAGCTATTCAAATGCAAGTAAACGAAACTTGAAGTATCACTGAACAATGACATAAGAAACTTGTTATATTGCATTTGTCCCTTCTTACGTAAAATGCTGTTGGCGTGACCAATGATGCGAGCACAGCAATAGATCTTTCCAGGAACGCATTTCCGCTATCACGATTCTGACACTAAAATTAAAATTTGTAGCAAGATATTTACCTTACTTTACTTACTTCCGTTTCTGGCGAGCGAAACTTTTTCTAGCCTTAGTATGTAGCACAATAAGGCTGCCCCCATTAAACAAAATCTTTTCTAAATGACCCATATGTAGAAAATGCACATGCTCCTATATTTTATCCGTTGCATGTAGCACAATATGACCATATTCGCTTTAACAAATAAATTCACTTCGGATTGCATAATGGATGCCCCGATTAAACAAAGACTTTTCTAGATGACCCATATGTAGAAAATGCATATGCTCCTATAGCGCCCACTGCACTCGCTATCATCGTTTTGGGTTTTTTTGTTTTTGAAAAAGGAACATTCAAATATATTTATTAGCTAGCACCGATTTGAAATGTGTTGTGTATGGTTCAAATCAGACTAAGTATTTTTAAATGTCTTTTGTGGATTTATGGACACTATAATAATGGTAAAAGTGCACTTTAAGTGTAAAATATTTTACGATGTTGTATGGATATTGTACATGCAAGAGTAAGTGAACAACTTTTGATTTTTGATCCTGATTCGAGCAAGAGTAAAAAATGAAGGATTATATTGTTGTCCATCCCTAAAAATCTAAAGTTGTTATGTAATGGATAGATGATATGAATATCGACAATGTATACTAGTTAAACTAGTAACAAATAACAGCTATATGTACCAGTCACAATCTGATATATAACTAGAAATTATTAACAGTTGCTGGTAAACTGTTCATGTGTATATACATGTGAACCATACAATGAAATTATTTTAGCAGAGTGTTTCATCTTTTGCTTCTTCTAATGACACAGATTCCAATACCTAGAAGATAAAAGGAAACAATGTTAACCAGGTATTTTCTTTTTCGGGGAACCACTCTTTAGGGAGGGTAACTTAACACATATTAATATCACATGGATAGTGCCTTCATATTATGTTCGATATCCGTGACATTTTAATGAAGGTTTCCACTCAGTAATAAGATCAATTATCAGAAAAATCCGAAAAGGGGAATTAATTTGTTCGGAAGGAAAACTATCACAAATTAATTCGTGCCTCCTGGATAGCTCCTTCATTTTTAGTTTCATGTCCTTGATATTTGAATAAAGGTTTTTACTCATCAAAACCTTAGATGAGTTTGAAATGGGGAACCGTTTTTATGGGAGGTGAAATTGCAAAAAATTCATACTTGGATAGCGCATTCATTTTTCCTTTTAATTTGAATGAAGATTTACCAAAACCCATGAATCAGTGTGAGTATCAGTAAAATTAGAAATGTGGAACCATTTTTCTAGGACTTGCACTACTAAAAGATCTATTTTTTATATCCTGCACAAAGAAATTGAGAGGAAAAAAGCCAAAAGAAAAATATGTCTGCAAGCAAGTCAGGTTTAGGTAGGGGCGTGAGGTTTGTGAACTTGCTTGTTATTTTTTTGTCTGAACGTCTGTAGATTAGATGGCGTAATTGATTGTTCTATCATTGTTTATCTATGTTTACAACGACTAAGTCACCAAAGCCGTTATATTTATTGCCACAGGCTTATCGGTGTAATTTCCAGCATTTGTAAATAGTATATCAGTAGATTTTCCACTGTCGTCATCATTTTAACTGCCTCTCTCACAAATTTCTAGATAACTTCCTTCATGGGTTTCTATTTTGTATTAACATGACCTTAACTACATCTCTTTGGAACTGTCCTAAACTGTCAGAACAACTGTTCCGTAACAGTTCTAGAACTGACACCTTTAGAACCGTTTATGACTGGGTGTGTGTCTTGACCTAGAACCATTCATGACAGTTCTACCCTTGAACCATTCTGGACGGTACTACCCTAGAACCATTTATGACAGTTCTGCCCTAGAATTATTCTGAACGGTTCTACCCTAGAACCGTTCTAGAATGGTTCTAGAACCGTCCTCGTTGACAGAATAGTTGAGAGGTTAAAACTGATCTCAACTGTAACTTATGAAGTATTTGCAATAAAGGACACCGTTTACGTTATCTTTCCAGATTACCTCAGGTCAGTTTCAATTTTTGGGAAATGTTTGTAACTACAATGTAGTGCTTTTTTTATGTATTATATGTTTTATATTTATGAATTCAATAAAGAATTTTTTAATATGAAAAACCACATCATTATTTTCATTTTTTAAAATTTATTTTTATTCTGATTGACAGCTACCAAAGAATTTCCTACACACTGGCATGGGCGTGCTCAGTCTTTTCCTTGGTATGCAGTGAAGTGAAACAATATTATTTTGAGCTTTTCTTTTACTACAAAATTTATTTACTTTTAACTGATCAATATCTTTTCTTACCTATTATGCAAATGATGTACCTGTTATTCAACTATACCGTTAAATCACAAAAAGCATGCAGTTAATTTCACGCCTGAGGTACAAAAAATTAAATCGGTTTTGTTGTGAAAACACAATGTACTAGTATTTGATATCATATATCTTTTTGAATAAATTGTCAAGATATTCGAGGACGTGAGAGAACCCCAAATGAAATTAATTCAGGTGCATTATCTTTGTATATTTACTTCAATAAATCATGGTTTTCCGGCAGTATTCAAATGTCTGACAAAATCGGTCTGCGCAAAAAAACACGAAATGTCATATTATCGGTGGTAAAACTATAGGCAAAGACAACAAAACAAAGAAAAAAGATGACAAGAAATAAATAAATAAATATAAAATATAATAAAAAATGAGATGTTTGTTACTAAAATATAATAAAAAATGAGATGTGTGTTACGAAATCCATTAAAAAATATGGTTGATTCCCAACGCTCCGGAAAGGTAAGCTTTTCCTGTTATTTCAGACAAATTAATTATAATTTTTTTTCTTGGTTAATCGATAAATATTTTTTTCTTCAGTATGTACAAGATAAAATGCGAATTAGAATTAACTACTTTTCCATACGAACACTGAATTCACACTGAATTCACACTAACTTGACTTGTCTAAAATATATATTTATACGCCTCTGAATATATTCAATTCATATAAACAGATTCAAATGAGAATATGTGTTTGAGTGAGTACCAATGAAGTAAATCCTTACCTCTGGATAAGTATGTGGATTTGTATCTTGTATCCCGCTCAGTGGATCTTAAATTGAAACAAACGTCTATTAACTTTTATTATTAATTATCTACATACATGTAAATAACTGTGTGGTGAATACGATTGGCAAATACGAGCTACTTATTTCATTGAAAGATAGTGGAACAAGATTATATAACGCTATTTCCAGTTGATTTCACGAGATTTATTTTACTAATTGTAAACTTACAGATCTAGTGTTAACTAACATAGCCATGATAGCTGGAATGCATTTAGACGTCGTGTCCAACATTGATTTTGAAAAAAATGTTAGAAAGTTCAGTAATTTATCGAATGTAAGTCTAGAATTTTTTTCAAAAACTGATATTAACTTTCAACTTTCAAATTTAGAGAACAATTTATGTGCGATTTATAACACATAAAACATCTGGTTATTTAGATTTTAAATGTAATATACAGTTATGCATGCATTATTATATTTTCCTAATATTCTCTAACAATTCACAAATATTCGAACAAAATCATTTGAGAAGAAGGTCAAATGCATTCCATGTAAACAGAACGTTTTGTTTGAAATGTGATATTAAGGAAATAGATAAGATGTAGGTAATATAAAAATAGACAGTGAAGTAACTGTATTCAAAATCAACTTGAAAAGTCCCAGATAATATCTGTCCAATCACTTTCCTCAATTGTATTGTGTAATTACTATTTTCATTTGATTTTGTTCATTTTATTTGTACATTATAAGGAAATTTAAAAGCAATAAAAACTTTTATTAGGTAATTATATAATCATAAGCACAATGCACGTGGATATCATGATAGACGTACATTAATAAGTGAATTATTCAGTAATTGCATGAATCTTCGTATGATTAAAATAGTAAGTTTATATAATAAAGTAAATCTGGTGGTTTTATTATAATAAAACTTTTTATAATGGAGCAAATTTAAGGGAGGGTTGATCCATGATATTTTTTATTCAGCATATTTTGTACACGTTCAATCGTTCTTAAAATTAATTTTGTAAAATACACATATACCTTGGAAAAAAATAAATTTTCAAGTGTGCCAGTTTTCAATGTGGAGAATACCTCAAAATCATATAAAATTCAAAATTCATTTTCACGAAAATGAAACAAAGCAGAGTTCCAAATTTCATTTTGATATTTTTAAACGGAAATACGTATATTATTTTTTCATTGATAATAATTTTGGAGAAAAGAAAGATTAGATCTTTCTTATTTTGAAATTTGTTTTATAACTTGAAAAATGTTTGGCTGCTTCATACACTGACCAATATGGCTGTATATTAGCATTATAAATACCGCACATACAAAAGTCATGTAATAAAATACTTACTACTATATACTCCACTACCTATTCCACTATCTCCTACAAAAGATTGATTTAAATACTGTGAGTATAGTTTTAAATATAAGTAAGTTTTTGTTACTTGGTAAAAATGTAGATCTGGATGAAGCCCGCCACTCGTTGCATTTTGAGCTTTCGATTGGCTTCTCGGTTTACACCGATGTTTCTTATTTGACCTTTGAGAACTTATTGTACTGTTTCTGTTTTTGTTATAAGTCTTTTCTGTATGTTGTGTTTTGTGAAAGAATTTTGTAGAATAATAACATTCGACCTTTATTGTTGATTTTTCTGAATATGGATGCTAGGTGCTTTTCCCAAAAATTAAAGATGTGAATATTATTGCGGAAGTTTTTTTTTATAATTGTTTTTTTTTAAATATTTTTTTTTATATTTTTGATTATTTAAATTTGACCGAAGTCTGAAATATATCAAGGATGATCGCTGGTCTAATAGGAAATAAATAGTATTTGAAATAAGTGTTTTAGTTTGAGAGAACATATGAATAGTAAACAAATAAGCAAGAAAAAATAAAGGTTCATGTGCTCATTTAAGAGCTATAAGGCCTTGAAAATTTGCATGAAATGGGGTTTCTCTAGATTTTTCATTGTCTTTGCATTGACAACTTCAGTCTCTCAAAATGTATGAAAAAATAAAAAGGATTTCAAAAAATTTTGTCAAATACCATTTTAAGGTATATATGATTGAATTATAAAAGAAAAAGTGGGGGTTCATGGGCAAAATATTTCATGTTTAAGAAATGGATAAAATCCGAGGATTCCGAAAATCTGACAAAAAGACCAAAACATGACCAGCGAGTATCCTTAGTGTATCACGTTACAAGAAATTGAATTTTTATGTTAATTTTGTTTGATAGATTGATACATTTAAAAACTGGTGATGCCATTGATCCTAGAAATTGCTTACTCACAGTTCAAGGGATTTCTTTATATATGCTTGCAACATGTTGTGCACATTGTTTTAGAAGATGGAAGGTCTCAGATTCTTCAGAAAAATCACCGACGAATTCCAGTTACTTAATACAATGGTTTCAATAATTGCCAATGACTTCTATTTCATTGATGTAAATGTCAGATGGCTTTTAACGTACTTTTACACCCCCCCCCCCCCAAAAAAAAAATATTCACCGAAAAAAACTGTGAGTGGTATGGTACATCTATTGATGCGTTCAGAGTAGGAAGTGTTAGAGTGTTTTTTCTCTCTAGAATTTTAAGACATATCTTATTAAAACAACAGTGGTAAGCTTAATACGTAAGTTTTCGCACAACCATCATTATATTTTATCAAACCCTAGTCCGTATCATACATTTGTTTGACAAGTGCATAGTTCCATTGATATTTATAAAAAAAATCAAAGGAAATACAATTCAAATTGCGCACTGTCATTGTTTGACTAATAATGAAAAAAAACGTTGGTATAAGTATTAATTTATTATAAGAAATAAGGTAGTACTTACGTCCAATGTTTTCCCGGTGAGAAACAATTTCTAAGCGGTCCAAGTGGTTGTGTAACTGATCAGACAGGTTAGAGATTTCTTGTATGTCACTAACTAATTCAAATTTTCTTTTAAGAACGCTGTTCAAGCCTTCTATAAGCTCTTTTTCTGAATTGCTATCCTTTAGATTTTCAAAGTAGACATTGAGCAGACGCAAATGTTGTTTAAAATCAAATGCTCGTTTTAAAGTATCTTCGAAAGCTGTAACTGTTTGTTCAACAGTTGTAACAGACATTTTTTCCTTTTCTGCCATCTCGAGAACCATTGAAGGTGGGTTTACATTTTGAAAATGATCATAGAAAAATATGTCGGTTATATATTTATAAATACACTCTTGGGTTTTAAAAAAATCCCAGTGGACGAGGAAGTCTGATCCTTCAAGGGTGTTTGATTTGCATCTATAAATATATATGATATCATTTACCCTGAAAGAAAATATAAGGTATCAAAACTTACTTCCTTTTTTAAGTAAAGAAATAAATGGTTAGCAATTCTAATATACTGACAAAATGTTGATAATGGTATTTAAATTTTTGATTTTAGAAATTGTACTAATGCAAGCAAAAGTAGTGTTCCTGTATTCAGTATCTGCCGAAATTGTTCAGTATTTGTTGGAAACATAATCCCAACTATTGACGAAAAGAGTGTGAAGTCAATACCTATTAATATGTCTGAGAGAAAAAAGGTGTTTTCCAATTAAGCTAAATTTACGCAAGGATAGATTTATGCTTGATGTTTTCCGAAATTACATGTACTACTATTGAAGGTTGTACACATTTTCTATAGTTTTTCATTTATGAAATAACCATATGACTTTTAGAAGCGTAAAGAAGGAATTATTAAAAAGGCATTCTTCAAGGTTTGGTTAAAAGGGGCAGGTTAAACAATTTTTAAAAAATGCACATGTTATCAAATATTAGCATAATTAAAACTATATTGAGGCAGTTGGAATAAAACGTATCACAAAATACAGAAATAAATTTGATGCGCTGTATGGCTATTTCGTTGTCTGACAACTCATCAGCAGTGCTCGAGACCAAAATATTGGAAAATCGCTTAAAGATATAACAATGAATTAATAAGCAAAACCGTCAAGAAACCACAGCTATCCCTGCACCCTCCAAATGGTGCATCCCCGGTTTTTCAAATACTGCAGTACTTTCACAATCATATGTGTGAACAGGAATATTGCTGAAATCAACAGTCAATCAGTTTTTTCACCCGCTAAATTCTAATATAGTGTATGGCAACACCGTATAGATTCATAAAGTCCTCACAAAAAGGCATATTTTCGACAATTTATTGTAATGATGTAAAAAGCTCTTATTATACAAATCAATAGGGAAGAAGAACATATTAGCCTTTTATATCATCACGACTAAGGTCTTCATCACGACTTGATTGACCGATACGAAATTTATATAATAAGAATAGATATCTTCAGTTAGATTTCATGTCTTAATTGACTAGTCTCTGGAACTGACACACTTCAAGATTTTTCTCACTTGCAATGTGACGTGTGCCATTAACGGAGCAGGACATGTTCACTCTTCTTTAGCATCTGATGTAACTTTGACCTTTTTGTGATATTTAACATTCCACATTTCTTTAGTGTTCTGCTGTCGTTTTCTGTTTCTTTTGTGTGCTACGTGTGGTTTACTCATGTGTTGTATTTTTATTGTGTTAGTGTTCCCTTGTCGTTGGAAGTTGGTATTTTGAGTTTGACCACTGTCTTATTGCTCTGATTTTCAATGTTTTGGTTTTGGGAGAAGGGTTTATGATGTCACTACTCTTTATCCCGAACCATTGGAGTTTTTGTTTTTGCTTTCAAACTGAGGTATAACCATTAGTTTGTATGTTGACTGAGTTCTTCGTACCTATATCAATTTTTAAAGAAATAATATTGCATTTTTAAGTCCTCTTCTAATCATAATGTACAGAAACAATGTCTTGAGCCTAAAAATAGTATAGACCTACATTTTTCAAATATCAATGAATAAAGATTTGTTATTTCTGTATACTTCCCTGTCATATGTTAGCCATTTAAATGTCCTCATATATGTTCCTTTCTCAGAAAGAATATATATCTTTTACGCAATTATCAGTTAGTTACAGATAAATACAAGGAACATATTTTTCAACTTCATCATCATGGAATTTTAGTTCAAGGATGTTTAAATACATAAACGAATTAAAATAATCCTGAAAAAATCCGATAATGACATTAAAATAGTTTTTGAGTAAGAAATAAAGTTCCTTCAACAACAACCCCTGTTCTTAGACAACAGTGCTTGAGAAACATTACAGCCGCCACTTACAATGCGAATAAAAATTCTATCAATACATACACAATTTATATACCGACAATCATGACATAGTACGTTCTACTAATAGAGATGAGCCAGAAATTCTATAGAGCTAGAACTTTTTTTTTGGTCTGACATCTCCTATTTCAGTGCAATCGGAAATTATCATAATTAAAATGATATTGCATTGCTTATTCCTACAATTTTGTTTTTACTAGTGTAACATTGAAGACTTACACATGTGTATATGCTGAGGTTTTGCAAAGCTGACCTTTTTAAAAATTACTTTCATGGCCGTGTTACGGCAATTGATTCCTTTCAAAAACACCTGCATATTTATTAAAAACATGAAGATACAGTAAACTTACTATTAGCAAACGATAAAATATCACTAGAAATCGTTATGTGCCCGTATCATTCAAGTTTGAAGAGGGTTATTTCCCCTACGATGGAAAACATTTCCTCAATCGGATTTAATTTACTCGCATGTACATAAGGAAATAAGGACCCTCTTATCATATATCGAAAAGTCTTCATTAAACAGGTTAAATCATAATTTTCCATATATGGAATCATTATAATAAAGAAAGGAAGGACATCTTGTGTGGAAGAAGCAATGTGGAAAATGAGGTTCTAACAAACCTTCCGTTCATATACATGATAAGTTTAATCAAAGTAAATGACCTTTCATCGCAGTTCTTCACGCATATGCCAACAAGAAAAATATCTCACTGCTTGAACCTGTAATTTTAAATAGAATGTGTAAGATACCCTCGGCGACTTTAATATATATTCTTTGATAACAAATTCAATCCACAATATGAGTACATTTCGTCAATTGACGACTCATAAGTTGTGTTCAAGGCCTCAAATACTGAAAACCAAAACATTAGTCAAAAAGTGGAAGAGCAAATTCAAAAACTGTTTAAAGGGTAAAGCCAATACCATATAAGGACATAGCTATGAACATAGGAGATACTCCTTAGTTTCCAAAAAAATGTAAGAGTTAATTTAAAGTATAACTTTCGGACTAGTATAGAAATACTAGCAACTGAGTGGATGATGACCTCAGGGGCTTTGAGTCCACAGTCGGATGTATCAATTTACGACTCATCAGTTATGCTCCAGGTCAGAAATGTTGAAAACCAAAACAATAATCCAAAAAGTTAAAGAGCAAATTGAAAAATGTTAAAATGACCAAAAGGGTACAGACAAAACCATTTAAGGACAGAGGTATGACTGAGTGAGATTTGATATTTTTGCAACAGTAAATTTAAAGAATCAATCTCGGGTTAGTATCTAGCAACTGAGTGGGAAATACCCTCAAAATGGAGAGAGATATAATATAATCTTGAATATTATTTGAAAAAAAAATACATTCTAAATTATTTTTGGTATCTGGCAACGGCTTTTGCTTTTCTAATTCCCTATATGCATCATGGAGAAATGTAGTTTGTCATATCAGCTTTCTGAAGAACATGTAATACAAAGAGTAATTGAGAACCATAAAGCTTTTATGATATCAATCTACCCAACCAATCACCACTTCACAATCGTCATGGTGCAATTAATCCACATAAACGATTAAAGTATCATATATTTAGATTTATTGTATTCAAATAATTTTATGTTTTTAAGTCAACATTTTTCGTTAAGTTAAAAAGTATTTTAGAAAACAAGAATTGATAGAAACTTTTCTAAATAACGAATCTTTAGTCTGTCGGATTCATACACACAACTGATAGATAACATAGACAAGGTGTTTAAAAGTACAAAATGTATATAAAGAGGAAAATAAAAACATTATATAATAAAGGGTTTGATTTTATTGTACCGAACTTTTTATGAGTTTTTTTGGCTTTTCCGTAAACGTTTTAGTCAGGAATGCCCCTGATCAAAGTTAATTCAGACATGCAAAGTTTAGGCGTCAAATGTTTATATATATTTCTACAATGTGGTGTTCAATTTGTTGGCCATTTTTCAACATTCCTAATATGGTACTGTATTCATATGCAAGTCAAATTTTGTTGTTCTTCCATACCGAGGGTGAAGTTTCTGCTAAAAAAATACATGTAATAAATATAGGTGACAAGGAAGTTATGCAAGTATCCTTAAACTTACAAACAATAATTACCTACAAGTGTATATGTACTAAACATATCTTAATACAAACAATATAAATTGCATATCATGCTTTCTATTTTTCCATTTAAAAAAAGTAACAAAAGTGACAAAAATAACTTATGGAAAATTTCTACATCTTTCTGACATTTAGATCATATTAAATTTTGGAAAAGAAAATTATCCAAAAACTAAAAAGCTACTGGTGGAATTGACAGTGATCCCAGCACCCTCCGCAAGTAGTTTGGAAACTTATACAAAGTCAACAATATGAAATTTTATTGACCATCTACAAATTCTGTTAAGAAATTAGATCGGTAAACCCAGTGAAAAATGGGGAAAAAAATTTCAGGTCACAAGCTTACATTTACAATTGGGGCCCAAGGTTTTAAAATTAAAATTCTAAAACCATATCCCGAATCTACATGCATATGCGTGACAATACTGTAGAAGTAAGATGCATACATTGAAAAATGAAAGAGCAGTTTACGTTTCGGGCTTAAATCACAATTTTCAAAGTTCTATCCATCTAGATCTCGGCAAAAAAATTGAAAATCAAAATTCTAAGACCTTATTGCGCATCTACAGGTAGTATCCAACAATTTGATGCATAAAATGTAATTTCTAAAGCCAATAGTGAAGGAGTTGGTGTCAAAAGAAAATGTGACGAACGGACAAGACCGACGGAGACAATACCGAATGTCTTCAAAAGTACGTGGATAATAAGGGGTCAGTAGAATGTCGCTCCAGTCAATAGAAGCAACATAATTTGCACTCAGAAAAAACTAGTAGCGGAGTGAACGCAACGGATATTTGAGTCTGCCTTGGTACAAACACTTAAAAGCGGTAGGAGTAAAGCGATTTCCATGGAAACCCAAATCTTCTCTCTAATCTAACTTGACCTTGTGTTACTGTGTTGTATATGACCATGCATGTACAATAAAAACCTAGTACGGTACAAAATCCTAGCTAGATGATATGCGATGATATGCAGAGATGTTTTCCCATGAAGCTAAGCGTTTTCAAGGCCAACATTGGACAACATAGGGAAGAGAACAAACTAGCCTCGTCAAATAAATGACTAAATGAAAAATTTCTCTTTATATTCTCGTCAAGCATGTACATTTGTACGCCTCATTTGTTACCTGGTATATCGATAGAACTTTTTTTTTAACACATCAGTATGATATCCATTTTTTTTTATTCCAGTACTTGTAACTTTGACTACAAAGAATGTCACGTTTGAATATCATTTCATCATTCAAGAATCAAAATATTTTTATGTTCTTCTGTTAGGGTTTTGGGGCAGGCATTGCATAACAGTAAATAGAACATTTGCCACATAAACGTTCTCAAAAAACAGACCTTAGATAGAGTAAGCGTATTCTGCTCATAAAGAGACAAAGATTATACAGAAGGAATGATGCCTTCAGAGATAGCAGCATTATTGTTACATAATTGTAAAATTTGCTAAAACTAAGGAGTATCTCCCTCAAGCATAGCTCTGTCATTAGACTGTTTTGGCTTTACCCCGTTTGGTTATTTTGGGATTTTTGAGTTTGCCCTTAAACTTTTTGAATTGTTGTTTTGATTTTCAACATTTTAGCCCTTGGGCACATATTATGAGTCGTAAATTGACAAATGTGCACATATTATGCATCAAAATTGGTATCAAAGAATTTTATTCCTGAAGTAAAGTATGGGTGGAGAAAGAACTTGTTATTTGTCAAGAAGATGAAGTCGCTCCAAGAGATGTTAAAGTATGATTTAAGTTGAAGTATGGTTTAAGTTTAAGTTAGGATTACGGTTTTTTTGTTAATTGTTATAAAAGATAAAAAATAGAAATGAAAGGGCGTCAAAAAAGGAAAGTAAAATTAATGCAGAGTTTATATCAGGTGGTGGACATGGTTCTTACATTTTTCCTCTCTTCTTTCCTTTCATTTATATTTTGTTTTATTACAAAACTTATAACTCACTGATAAAAAGGTTGGTGAATGTGTAGGGGTAACATAAATACAATCATGTGAAGACGTTGAAGCATGTTTCCTTTCCATTGCAGTGAGATAAGGTATTACGTATAGACATTTTGTTCCATACGTGACTAATAATCGTAAAAATAACATGGTTTTCTTATTATTTTTTAAGGAAATAATTTTAATCTTCATTCATATCGTTATGTTAATATGAATTACTATCGTCAACCAATAGTCTTAATTTATGAGTAAATACACTTTCTTTAATTTGAAAAGCATTTAATAGTATTATTTTGTTTTATTATTTCTTACTGGTCAATTGATGAATATACATGTTTCATATAAAAGAATGTACATGTAATATTTTTACATATTCCGTAAAATCAACCATTATATCGTCAGTAAACATTATGGTAAAATCCGCCATTATGTATAGGCAGTTAACATTATAATGTTAAAATCTACCATTATGTATCGGCAGTTCACATCATGGTAAAATCCGCAATTACGTATTGGCAGTTCACGTAGTTTATCCTATTCGGAGATTAAAGATTATGATGCATCTTGTGGTAAAATATTTGACATAAAGGCCCGACATATTGTAAAACCAAAACATGCAATTTAAATAATTAAATAAGTCATTTTTAGTAGATTGTCATGTAATACAACTCTCAATTTATACTTAGAACGGTTTATCTGTAAATAAAGCAAATTGACCTTGGACGATCACGTTCACATACTCGTTCAAAGTTATTTGTAAATGATAGGGTACATGATTTTTGTATGACGAATTCAAAATGATGAACTTCCTGGTTAAAAATTGAAAGCTTTGCCGTATCAGCTAGAGTCTACACCTGAATCTACAATATTTTGGCCTGGGACAGGTACATGTAAGATGAGTTGGCGTTAAAACTCTTTGTGAAATCTCAGTTCTCCCCTAATTCATTTGTCATTGATTAGAAAATACAAAACTGATAAAAAATAAGCCCTGTAAGTGCTGAAAAGGTTTAGCTGTATGGGATAATAAGGCAACATCCCAAGTCTAATATGAACAAATGGACATTAGAATCAATTCTTGACCTACATTTTGTAAAAACCCCACGTGCACATGTATGTATTTTAGGATTTTTATATATTTTTATATATTAGCCCATCAAATTATATTGATTTGACTACATTTATAACTTTTAATAATTACAAAATCGTTAAAATTTTTTACTGCTATGAATTTAGGAAATGTTTGGAAACTAAAGAGTATCTCCTTCCAGCAATGTTCTCTCTTAAGTCGGGTGGTATTCTGTTTTAACTTTCAAGCCATTTCTGGATTTCAAACAGGTCTCTTGTGATCGAAAAATTGAAATTTAAACACTCATGAAACGTAGTTCATAATTACATCCCCGATACATCAGAATACCTCTCTTATACGTTTTGGTGTATTCACGTTTTGACCATGTGCTCTGCTAATGAGGCAAAAATGGTTGAAATTTATACATCTACTGAATTCAGTATCAAAGAACCGTTTCTTAATACCAACGCTCTTTAATTACAGCCATGACAGTTACAGTAAAACTTTACCTCCCTGTTACAAAATTTTAGTCAAAGATAACATAGGAAGTTAAAACTAAAAGCTAACAGCAGGTCATCTTAAGCTCGATTGGATAGAAAGAATCCCAAATTGAAAAAAAAGATGTGAACGCCGATTTTGATTTATTTTAATTCCTTCAAAAGGATAATTACATTTAAATAAATGATATAAATAAAAAGAAAAAAATATTCTCAAAAATATATAATTTGCTTTATTAAATTTAAATTTACATTTTATATTAATTGTCTTTAACTGTCAAAGTCATTGATGACGATTCTATTTTTCTTGGACAGTACACACAGCAAGATAATACAAAAAGATACTATAAATTCACTGTTTATTTTTTTTATTTTCGTGCTTTTCATGGATGTAGAGATATCAATACAATACAGATTTCATATTTATATTGTTCCTACAAATTTCAAAACTACTTCATTCCATGTAGGTTGGTTTCCCACAAAAAACTATTCTCTAATCCTTTTACACAAAAAGTAAACAAAAGCAAATAAATAAATCAATATATTCAACTTTCAAACATATCTGAACATGAGTACATAGTACATATAGAGGTATGAAAAGGTAGTTTCAAAGCTGTACGCCAAGGGCTAATATACATGTAAAATATCGTATCATGATACTGATTTCGATTTCAAGATTACACAATTAAAATATTTAATTCGAATTTTTATTCTTACAATAACGTAAAAGAGGAAACAAAGTTCAACAAAGTATGTCATCTTAATCAATCATAGATTCTTTCATTAGTTTTATAACATGAAATCGTAAGAAAATTTTTATGAAGTTGTAGTACGACATCATGGTGTCTTAGCTATGAAAATTGACTGCGATTCCAAAGTATGTATTCTTATTGTTAAATGAAGTTGCCAGAGATTTCAATCACCTGATTTTGTTTTAGGGGACGACCGAAATGACAAGTACAAATAAATTTCGAATGCTTCCGGGCATTGTGATTTCCGAAATGTATCACTGAATTTCGGAAGACAGATGTTTTAAAGTACATGTATAATATAGCGGGTGACAGCTGCCATATTGGACACTCGTGTAAAAACCGTTGGAATTACGACAATGAGTCATTACACTGCGCGCAGTGTATGGAATATATAAATCCCATGGCATTGCATGGATATGTCTCTATGAAGTATCCAATAAATTATATTGAAATCATTGAAATGTCCACATGCATTTAATATGTACATACACTAGCTGGTAGCATATAATTTGATTTGCTCCACTGTCTGTGTTCTATACATGTATTTGAAATATAAAACATGAGGAACCTATAGCTGTAGCCCTTTTCAGAAAGTCATTCGGAATCACGATTCTGACTCTAAAATTATAATTTGAGGCAAGTTATTTCCCTTGCTGGGGCGTAGTACTGGTTCGCTGCAGGGCAGAGCAACCAGTAGGAAGTAAATAGAAATTATTTATTACTTTGATATACAAATATTTCCAGCTTTATAATCAAATCAAGTTTGATTACAAGTATGTTGGAAGCAAAAAGATCGCAAGTAGTTCCCAACTTTATATAAACCAAACATTACGTGCAAATTAACAATTTTAAAAACAGTTTATCCTTTAACGATACCAGTACTATGTCCCTGCAAGGGAAATAACTTGCTTCATATTATAATTTTAGAGTCACAATCGTGATTCCGAAATGGGTTTCTGAAAAGGGCTATACAGTATGCCAGTAGATAGATGATGATGGACAAGCTGTTTACCATACGACCATGACAAGGAATCTATTTTAACTACACGGTAGTAAAATAAAGCGAAATGCATGTATATATACATGTATATATATGATATTGTGGAGCCATCGAATCTCAGAAACTATTATAATAATTAATATTGGCTAAAATTTCAACTGAAAAACTATAAACATTATAACAACAATAAAAATTGAAAACCAACCTTCTAAAAGTCGGTATGCATGTATGCATATAAAAATAACAATAGGCAACTGGGGTATTCAAACATGAACGATTGCATTGTTCAAGATTGTGATCAGATTAACTCAGTTCATCATGAGGTAATAATTTTATCTCTATTTCCTTTAGACTAAATTAAACATAATACTAACCATATATATTAATAACAATTTCCCGTTTTTGCTTTAATTTTGAACATGTACAAAATTAATTATTAAATAAATAATAAAAAGAGTAGAAAAGCATATCATATATAAAGAATAACATATACATATTGTAACTTTCATAATACTGTTATCTCACCCTTTAAAAAAAAATCCAAACCTTATCATCTGTTCGACAACAAGAGTGCAACAGTCTTCAAACTTCATTTCGTAGGAGTTCTCTTAGATCAAGGTCGTAACTGTGTTTTAAAAAAGGGACGCAACTCTGAATTATCATTATTGCACCAGCATTCCATACATTTATATATATACCACATGAGGATATGAACAATGTAGTATAACAAAAATAGTAAAGCACAATGCATCAACTTCAAATCCCGTTAGAATCTAATAAAACTGATCTGTGATATAAAATCTCATAAACATAACAAGTTTATTTTTTATTTGAAATCTTCAAAGTCGATAGCTGATCCTCTACTATTATTATATTACTGTACTGTGTGTTGTGTCTTCGTGTTCGGTGGGCTGTAATTATAAGAAAACCCAAATTAATGATTATACTTCATCATGGAGCATTTAATATACATGCATATATCAACCAAATTTAGGATGTTCCTTTATAGATGTTTCGTTTCATTATAAGAAAATAAGTCCAATGTATTTGGTATTTAATATTTATTTAAATTTTATTGTACAATGTACAATGTACGTTTGGTGTATTTATACAGAACTGTCACATTTCAAACAAAATTTATTTTTATACAACAGTAAGCTGCTATTACTATCCATATCAATGCTTTACAAATTATTGAAATACATATCGCTGTATCCATAGTCAAAGTTAACCTCACACAGACAAGACCTGTGTGATTATCATTTTGGTTGTCAGAAAGGATGTTAGCCTTTGAATGTGACTTAAACGCTGCTTAAACTATTTTACATTTTATCAAATTAAATTTCACATGCTTAACAAATATTTAAATTTTCTCAAATATACATGTATGTCCTAGAAATGTACTTTGAAAATTATCTATTGAGTAAAATTGTAACTATTCTCCTTTTCTCGTTCTCCTCTGTTATCGAAATGTAGGAAGGATAAACATGACTCAACATCATAATTATATTCTAGATGTTTTGTCCCCTGCTTCCAAAAATACACGTTATAAACATCATCAAAATTATACAGCACAACAACAGCCCTTTCTTAAAATATCTACAGAGTAAAGTCACTCGTAAGTTATACTAGAATCTGTATGACTTACGAGTTATTTTACTCTTAAGATTTTTTGTGAAAAGTACTACAGTAGTATGCAATATAAAATAACAATCCAAAAATACTGTATACGACGCATTTCAAGGAGTCACCTCTCATCAGCAGCATTAAAACCGAAACATTTGGAAGACCAAAAACCAAACTTATATTAAACAAGAAGTACTGAACCAAAAATATCGAAATAGGAAGCCAAATTTCAGCTAAGGAGATCTGTCATGTGCAATACAAGGAATGAACCCTTAGTATTTCTATTATTTTTGAATTTTGCTAAATACTGGTAATTTCTGTAACAAATCAATTAATAATCATGTCAGACAAGTCTGACGACTGGGTTGGCGAATACCCTCGGGGACCTAGGGTCAACCAGCATCATCCCAGGAGTTTCAAAATAACAATCCAAAGATACTAATATTAGATACAGTAAATTTATACTATGCTGTATACGACGCATTTCAAGGAGTTACCTCTCATTAGCAGCATATAAAATAACATTACCTATGGGATATCTAGTACATAGTCTTACATTAATAAATGTTTTTTTGTTAAGTGTACCAAAGTATTGGACACAAACTTGGAAGTTTAATATAATCAAATAATACCAAAATCATTCAAATGATTATTAATAGTTTCTAAAAATAGACCTATTAGAATATTACCTCAATATTTTGTAAAGAAGAATTTTTCTCTCTTACTCCATCCCCTGACGATTTCTTCTCGTGGGATTCATTTGAATTTAACACACCTGTATCACATGAGTTAGTAGCATGACCATCTGTATTACATGCGTTTGTGTCATGAGTAGCTGTTTCAGACGGGCTTATGACAGGATGACATTTATCTGAGGGTGGCGCATTTTGTACTTGTTCGTTTAAAGGTTTCTCACATACTTCATTATTCTTTTCAAATTTGTCTGAATAGTCTTCAACAAGTATTTCAGGCATTAAAGAAATGTCTTGTGTCTTTGTTTCCAATAAGCTGTCGTTTAAAGTCACTAAATTTGAACATGATGGTTCCTGAGGCAATACAAAGATATCATTCTTCTGGACCGGATCTGCTGTATGAGAAGTTGTTTCTTGGATCGGTGTCGCCTCCTTTTGAACATCATCGGGAAGGTTTATACTAAGCAGACTCGAATCTTAAAAATGAATAGAAAAAAATATCCATCTCAAATGCTAGGAAATATATATACCTAATAATCGAATGAAAAATGAATAAAACGGCAGTGATAAAATACGACTTTCATTTTTATAACATTTATATTACAAGCCTTATGATTCGTGTTTAACATAAATTTCTTTGTAAAAACATTTTTAAACTGAAAATTTAAAAGTAGTAGTTGAGATAACAAGAGGGATATACCGTTTAAACAGTGCATTTTTATCTATTTCATGGTTTGCTTAACCACTTGATGTTTTTTTTTCTTATTCTGTCAAAAGTCTACTACACTTTTATTAAGAATGAGGTTTAAATAGTCTAATTGTGCAGTATAATTACATTCAAGAAAATTTCTTTAGGACTTATTTAAATTGAATATCTTATAAGTATCCTTGATCAAAATATAATGCATGAAAAATATGTTTTCGTTTTTACGTACAAATAAAATATCATGAAACCGAGGTGTGATAAGTAATGCCTAAACCAGGAAGTCATCACCTCAAAATGTTTTCAGAAAAATCGGTTAAATAGTTCTGTAGGAAAGCAGACCAAAACAAAATATGAATTGAAATAAAATCATGATATTTTCCCATGATATATAATTAGTACTGTTTCGAAATTCACGTACACAATAGCAAAAGTTATTTTTAATCCACCGGGTAAGAATCTATTTTCCAACAGGAAGATATGTTACAGTTTTAAATTGTTCGAATTAATATCTAGTATTTTACAACATACACATGTACGTGGACATATTCTAAAATGAATAAGTGACATTTTTTATGCAGCTTCAAAGGAAAATTATGA
This sequence comes from Mytilisepta virgata, assembly GCA_028015205.1. Lineage (NCBI taxonomy): Eukaryota > Metazoa > Mollusca > Bivalvia > Mytilida > Mytilidae > Mytilisepta > Mytilisepta virgata. The sequence goes on from CM051521.1 coordinate 79,787,803, forward strand.
TTTTCTTTTCATAATAGAACTTACATTATATATTAACAAATTGAAACGAAATTACAACACTACACGAGCTAGTATTCCAAACTTAAATCAGAGTTGAAATACAGGGTCCTGGTTAGCATCATATACATGTTTAAGTTGGGTAAACACCCATTCCCCCTTTTGTAAACACAGCAATGTTTGTGTTCAACGAATTAGAAGTATCCAAACATTTTGCTTCAAAAGATGAATAAAAAGGATGCCATACCTGTTAAAACATTTGATGTTGCACTTGAAAATCCACTGTCAACACTTATTCCAGCATTAGATTTTTTTCCTACAAATAGCAATTGCGATTCTATTAAAATTCATAAAATTTGTAATGTTATTCTATACACGTTAAAATTTATCTTAAACCATACAGATAGGCGTAACAAAAAAGATTGGCAGTTTGAAAGTGAAACACTATATACAACAGTACATTGTATCAACTATTTGATCCAAAACACAATACAAAAAGGGCAAAGTACCAACGACTTTGAAGTTAATCTAAAAAATGGTTGGGTTAATAGATTTTATTGATATCCAGGCCTGCAGCTTACATATCCTGGTCCTCATGTTGGTATAAGCATACACAAAAGCCAGTATAGTACGACTGGTAAGAGGATAGAACATTTTAAAAATTGGAACTTTAACAATCTTAAATGCCAGGGTCAGACAATTCTCGTTTTTTACCGCAAACCTAGATCAGGCAATTATACCTTCTGTTTGGATAATGCAGCACTATTTAGGTGTAAAATTAAAACCTAAAAAAATCTAAAGAACATCTTATTTTTAAAAGTATACGTCATTCCCTGGGATTAATTTTTTAAAAATTGTTTTCCAATTGCCATATTAAGTAAATGGACATTGCAAGTAATTGCCTTCAATGTGGATGTTCACTTTGAACTGGCAAAGATATCTTAAGATAAATTAATCAACAATGAAAAATCTGCCTTCTACATATTTCCTTTTAACGTGACCTCAGTTGGTAATTAGAATAAAGTGTTGGTAATTTTATTTTTTCTGATGTAAACCTGTCTGCTAAATTACATAAAAAACTGTTTGCAAAATGTATTTAAGTTTAATTTGTAAGTGAAAATATTACATTCACATCAATGTAAATATCCCCATAATAGAATGATAACGGTGTTCAGTGGATTAAAACTTCTTGTACTCTCGGATCTGTCCTAATTCCTGGGCCCTTCATTAAACAACGCATTGATACAACTCATCCCTCCAAGTACCGAAGAGGGTATGGGATAATAAGGCAACATGCAAAAAAAAAGGTTGATGAAATACATTTATAACCCGAAATAAAGGATATGCCGAATATGTCTGCAGGACAAAAGTTAAAGCAATTCTTCATCTTTAAGTAAAAGGAAGGCTTTAATCTTAGAGATAACAACAAAAGATTTGTCCTACAGAAAATAAAAAGTTACAATGTATGTATTTTTCGATTGGATTGTGTTGTTTACACAAGGCAAAAATACGAATACAGTGTTTATGCTTATGAAAATTATAAACCGTGCAATACTAAAATGCAATACAAAAGAGTAACTAACAAACACTTTTATAAATGATCTCATAGACAATCGCAATGATGTCTTCTACAATGAGCAAAGTGTCCTTTATCATCGCCATTTACATGGAACTTAAATCATTGCAATGATCCTATTTTCATACAGATTGTGGTATATTAATAATTAAAAAATTGTGTACGCTTTGCAAAGGGTTCAGTCAGTAAAATTAATTCAATACATTAACGTGACCAAAATATATCAAATTTCAGAATTTAGTTACCATGGGTTGTGTAATTGTGTTTAAATCACTATATCATCAAAAATTCAATGACATATTTTGACCGAACCTTACTTTATTTATAACTTCCTTTTTGTGTATATTTTCTTTTGATTAAGAAAAAAAACAGATCGTATCAATCGAACAATCTATTTTCTTCAAAAACATATATTATTATACAATTCATTACGGTATTAAAGCTGATTCTTTGAAAGCTGAATACTTAAATAAGTACATGTACCAAAGAATTTTTTTCAATTTGACGAAAACGTTTATCACAATAATAAACTTAAGGTGATTCAAAACCCCCTTCTACCTCCTAATAATCAGATCAAATTATTTGAGAAACCTACTGTAAATGAAAGATTTTTATGCATTAACGTGAATGGCATGGGAAGGATACATCTCCATATACAGTATAAGGGTAATGATGTAATTAGTTTCTCTGACGTCAAACATCCGTGAAATTATTAATTAAACTTTGTAATGTACCAATTGTGTCCAGTAATAACCGATGCTTTTCTGCTTTTGAAAGAGATCTTGAATCTCTCCTAATTCAAACAAATATAACGATAAAACTCTATAACTCTAAAGGGGTATGAGACAATAAGGCAACATTCCACAAACAGGTAGAAGATATACATTTTTAATGGCATATTTATGGCAATTATTACTGAGACGAAATCTTTACATGTGCGGGACAAAAAGTTAAAGCTTGTATATGCATTCTTCATCTTTAAGTCTCGGAGATAAAAAGCAGCGATTTGTCCTAGAAGGAAAAGAAAAGGTACATTGCCTGAGTAAATGATATTTTTTGATTGGCTTGTTTATGTAAATAGGGTCAATTATGAATATAGTGTTATTGCACATGAGAAACTTTACCATTAAGGAACGCTTTTTAATGGTCTTCAGCTAGAACATCGCAGTGTGATCTTCGACAATCAGCAAAACCCAACATCAAGATAAAGACATATTACAGTGATCAATTGGGTACGATTGGCAAAGCCTTCCTTGAGCAAATGTAAATCAATTATGTATATTTACACAACCTACGTAAGTATCTCAAATTTCCTAATTTTAGAACAGACCAGTACTTATCATGTATTGTGTAATTATGTGATTACATAAAAAGTCCAAATTACACTCACTGACATCACCAATGACCAATTTTACCTGAACCTAAATTAATACCTTCCACGTGATATCTTCCTTATGTGTATACATTCTTTTGATAAATAGCATGCAACACATCAATCGTTACCATCTAGCTTAGCAGAATGTTTTTTTTTACATACATAAAAAAGTTCAAATCACACTCACTGACATCACCAATGACCAATTTTACCTGAACCTAAATTAATATCTTTCACCTGATATCTTCCTTTTGTGTATACATTCTTTTGATAAATAGCATGCAACACATCAATCATAACCATCTAGCTAAGCAGGATGGTTTTTTTTTTAATTTGACGAAAAATTAATGCGAAGATTTACTTAACCCCCCCCCTTTTCCCCCGTCCGCACTGACGGATACTTGAAAGATTTCAATGCGTTAATTTCCGAAGGCCAGCAGAGACAGATAAATGTTTTAACACGCAGGACAAGGAAGGGGGTTTATTTTCGTGTTGCGAATTACAATAAAAATCAAGGAAAAACATTTTGATTTTATATGAAAAAAATGTCAGAATTAGTTTAAATATTTTTAATCTCAGGTAACATTTGGGAAGTGATTTATTTGTCAAAAAACCTAAATATTTGCGCGTTTATTTCATAACGTACACAAGTTTAAGTCACAGGCTTAAATAACAATCGTCAAAATTGGACGCATATGGGCCCATGGTTTGAAAATCAAAATTCGGAAACCTTATTGCGCATCTAACGGAGGGAGACAATTGCAATATCCCCGAACTTTCTTCAAAATTGCGGGTATAAATATACATTTGTAACACATCGGACCACCTTCAAAAGTTAAAGAAATGTTGATATTCCAAAAGAATACCGAAATAAATGAATGCAACAACGCAAGATTATATACCCGATCACAAATAATCATGGGGATGGGGAGGAACCACACTAAAAACTACAGCGTCCAGGATTGGCTCAAATCACCAAACAAGTGATTATAGAACCCTTTTCATATAAGGTATTTTCAGACCAATCCCTTAACATTACATTCTAAAGGTCTACGAAAATGTTCTGGTGCAAATGCATATTGCATACAATTTAATTGTATCAGCAATTAGTTGTGACTACGTGTGCCATGAATTAGGGAGGCAAATCAATTTTTGTTAAAGGTAAGCCAAATAAGTACTGTTAAGAACCTTGCTTGTCCATCATATTACAGTTGGATTTATATCAACTCAGTTTAGATTATCCGGATGTATTTGGCGTTTGAAAAACAAACATCAAGCCACTATTGATTATCCCTGTTAGTATTTGATTGATTAATTGATTGAATATTGTTTTACGCCGAGCTGGCAATATTTCAGCCAATATCACGGCTAGAACTAATTTGAATGGAGCTGATTGTTAGTTTGTAATTATTGATGGATTTGTTTAGTGAGCAAAAATGGCTGGAGAGAGAAAAGATTACATGAACATGTATTTAACCATCGACTATTAAAAACCATGTTAATTGTGTGTAATGTTTTCCTTTGTTGAAAATCAGACGACTGGTTTATAATTATTTCAACAGCAACAATTCATGCATACCCACACCAAAAAGCTATATATATAATATGCTTAAGTAGACTTTCTGATGTCAATTCACAAGCAAGTAGTATTGATGGCAATTAGAAATAAAATTATTTCGATATGTTAAAAAATTTACTATCCTTTTTACCTGCATGTAGACAACCTATATCAACAACGAATTAACGACATATAACTTTATTTACTTTAGGATACTTTTATAAGCAATAAGAATTTCTAAATACATGTATTTGTTTCAGAAAATGCACGTTCTATAATGGATAAATAGTAACACAATTGTTACTGTGTGTAAATCAAACTAAGTCCAAACTTATAGGTTTATGTTCCCGCTGTGTGGTGTATTCCCCTTATATGTCAGTTTTAGGATATTATGCAGACAGGGAAAATGATATATACTACTCATTCGTTTAAAATATTATTGTTCATGAAGTCGAAAGATCACTTCATTCTATATGCAGGTAAATACTTTGTATGATGGTTTGCCACCGTCACTAAAAAGGCGAGAGAAGGTTACATTTTGGATTCAACAATCAAGTCGAAGATCCTAATCTGCATGCACCTTACACACCCAAAGCTCATATTTGAAAATTAACTCTGATTTGTAACTATTGTACTGCTATTAGTTATGTATGTAGGTGTCCTGATAATAAACGTAAAGTCAAGGTAATTTTAGCTTGTAATGAAATGTCAATATTCAGAAATTTCAATAGGGCTTACAAATATAGTCAGTTTTAAGTAAATTTCTTTTGAAAAGTAACAAAAACAAGTAATAGCTTTCCAAAAAGCTTGCCTGACTAAGCGTTTAATAAATATGTATCATGTGATGGTAAATGCTGTACTAACTATATATTTACTGCGACAGTTGATTGGCCATGTCTATTTTTCAGCAATAGAAGAATTGGTTTGATAATGATGAGATGCAGTAGCCTTGCTATATTTTGCCTACAAGCCTTTTATTATGTACAATGACCATAAGCATCCATTGCACCAAGTTTGGTTGAAAATTGGATGCAACAAAACAAAAGGGTTCATCCTGTCACCGTGTGTAATCATCAAATAAAGTTTGGTGAAGATTGAATCCAAAAGCAAACCTCTATTATAACTTCAAGCTTTTTCTGTTGTGCTGAAATATGACTTTGCCATTTGACCTTGAAATACAGTAAGATTCATCTACTCACCATGTCCAAATGGTGAAATTACAGAATGACAAAACGATTTTTTGCTATAGTTCTGTTTTCTCAACTAGAGCATAGGATCATGAGCCTGTGTCTCTCACCTCTTTGGGCGAAGTGAGCTAAATAAGAGCAAATGTATCTTGTTAGTTTTATAACATAACACTGTTTAATTCATCATGTAATTCATAATTAAAGGCCAATCGTTTAAAAGAACTATTGAAAGGTCTTTTCTACATGACCCCACCATGTGAACATGAACTTTCAAGAGTTCCGATTCCCTTGTGGAAACTTCTATGACGTATAGTTTTGAGATTTGCTCAATTAATTACGTGACCTTGATTTCACCTTGAAGTAAATTTCAAGGTGAATGATCAAGAACCTCAAATCAACAACCTTAGGCCTCTATTATATATAGCTTTTCATATATAGCAAATGACCTTTAAATTGACCTTTGACCATGTCCTCAATTTAAAGGTAAAAGGTTATGGATTATAAATCCCTTTCGATCAGCTTATATGACGTATAGTTTTTTATATAAACTTGATTAAGTGTGACATTGACATTGACCTTTGACCCTGACCTCAAATTGAAGATCGAATGTCAAGGCTTCCAAATTGCCCTTGTAGACGTTTCTATGATGTATAGTTTCTGAAATATGCTCGATTGAATATTTGACCTTGACTTCAATTATGGTAAAGGTCAAGGATTCAAAATTGCCCTTGTACAAATTTTTGTCACTTATAGTTTCTGATATATGCTCGATTGAAGATTTGACCTTGACCTAAATTTGAAGGTCAAAGTTCAAGGACTTCAAATCCGCAAAAATCAGACCTCTATGACGTATTCTTTTTTATATGTACTTGATTACCTTGAGATTGACCCTTTACATTGACCTTAAATTCAAGGTCAAAGGTCAAGTATTACAAATTGCCGTAGTAGAATGTTCTATGACGTATAGTTTCTGAAATATGCTCGATTGAATATTTGACCTTGACCTCAATTTGAAGGTCAAGGACCCAAAATGAGGAAACCTTAGGTCTGTATAACGTATTGTTCTTGATATATACTTGATTTAGTGTATGACCTTGAGATTGACCCATGACCTTGACTCAATTTGAAGGTCAAAGGTCAAAGACCCAAAATCTGCAAACATTACGCCTTTATGACCTATGGTTTTTTTTATATAGGACATGAAATTGACCTTTGACCTTGACCTCAAATTCAAGGTCAAAGGTCAAGGACCTCAAATCAAAAGACCATAAGGCTTTGAGACCTACGTTTTTTGTGTCTTGACCAATTACGCCTTTAGCGTAACCGTCCATCAGGGCTATGCCCCTTAAGAAGTCATCGAATCGTTTCGGTCAAACAACAAATTTGCGTCTAAACGTTCCAAACATTTTTCGCGATTTGACTTTTTCTTATCTATTACAGTTTCCGAGTTAAGTGATAACAGGCTCAAGGTCATAGTTCAAGGTCACATATAACCTTTGACCTTGAGACCATTTTCTAAGCCACATGAACTAAAGATCATTGGATCAGATCCCAGGGCTCTATGACTTAAGGTTTTCAAGTTTTGACCATTTACATTTTCGGTCCGAATTATCCCCTCTTTAAGTTGTTCCCGTTATAAAACACACCCACTGTGTACATAGACGTATTTGTTTCTAATTTCCCATTCATTAATTAAATTTATTTTCTTTTAACATATTTAAATTTATTTTTGATAAAAAAATTCCAATGTGTTGAAAGAATGCTGATTGTAAACATCGGTTTCAATGTATCAATCAAATACTAAGTACGTAAACATACTTTATAGTAAAAATGCACGATAACAAATATAATGTATAAATAGATTTTATTTGCTGTTGTTTATTGTCACGTTGAAAGGTATTTCTAATGAATTTCATTAAAATTGCAAGAGTTGTCATCATCAAATCAAATAAACGTTTAACATAATAAAATGTGCCCTGGCCTTCAATACATCTGCGCAGACAGACATTTCTATACCGGAAATCCAGCCTTCAATACATCTGCGCAAACAGAGATTTCTATACCGGAAGTTTAACTGAATCTTATAACTGCCTGACCTCAAGAGGTCAGGCAATGATGGTGGCCGAAAATATTGCGTTACAAAACATAATAATGATTGTGGGAAAGTAAACACAAAACATCTTGCGACGAACAAAACATTTTTATAAGATGGAATGTATATACACCCATCTTATCGCAGATTTGTTCCCTATTATGATTCCAGTCGTCTTTGTCTAATAGCATCATACTGGGGTTACTTTTAATACCCTCAATGAATGTACTTTTATAAACAAATATGAGTTACCAATATGTCTTTGAAATTGACCAATATACTAGCTATGTGGAAAATATCATCAACTTATTTTATATTATGACTTACGTCCACGATTTTCCCGAAGTCTATTCTCAGTCCATTCATCCAATTGCAGCTTGTCCAACTTGTTTTTTAGTTCCTCCAACTGATTTTTCACACAGTCCACTTCAGTGAAAAAATTTGTCTTGTCATCGAGTATTTGTTTAATTTCATCTGAATGTATATCTACCTTCCCCTTTTTATGTTTTTCTAATAAATTTGTAATATATGCAATAAGAACTCTGTCATTGAATATTAATTCCGTTAGCAACTTTTTTGATCTATTGTAATGTCGTAATACTTCTGACAACGAACTGCTTTCGTCAGCCATATCGGAACACAAACCACATCTTCATCCGAAAATGACTATGGAATAAGACAATCTTTATTCATATGATTGTAAAAGTCCATGAACACCTGGTAATTACCCAAACATTACGGAAGTTTTTGACGGTTTCTGAAGGTATTTAAGCTTCCTTCTTTATATGAATTTAAGGTATATCTACCTGTTGTGTAAAATATATTATTCAATTCAACGAAAATTAAATGTATACCTGAGTTTGTTAATGTTTTGAAACCAATCATGTGTAAGCTCCATCTCTTCCCTTTCCATTGAATGACACATATTTATTTATTATATATAAATATTTGAGTCACATTGAATGAAAAAAATCTGTTTAAATTGATGCCTTTAAATCAGGTAACTGTTTGCATTGTGTATTAATGCCTGCAGTACTAGATAAACATTGAATATACTAGATGTTGGCACTTCGCAGTTCATAACATGTCCACAGTGATCTAATAAAATTCGTCGATACCAATTTTGATGCACACGATGTGCAAATTCGTCGATTCACGACTCATCAGTTGTGCTTGAGGCTTAAAATGTTGATAACCAAAACAGCAATCCAAAAGGTTTAATACAAAAATACCAAACATGACCAAAAGCGATGAAGCCAAAACCATTTAAGGACAGAACTGTGCACGATAAAATGCATTTAGTAGAAGTCGAATATCTGTGAGCATAAGAATGCAACAGTGACCAAAACATCTATACGTAGAGCTTACATTATTTTGTTTTTCAATGTACACCCAGTGGTCATAAATGAGTTACCACATAAAACTACCAGTGGAGGATAAATTCTTGACACAATCTCTACAAATGTTAACAAAACGTAAAGCAAACGAAGGTCTGTAAAGTACACAGTATGTGGTAAAGCCACAATGATTACTACAAAATAACAGGCATCGAAAACTGATAAATACTGTCATAATTTGCCCAAAAGTGTAAACATTAAACTGAAGGCACAACAAACATATAATCAATCAAATCAAAGTATTTGCCAGTTATCTTGGCGGTTAAGAAGTTTAATTTAGGCAAATAAAACGAATAAGCGAGAATATGCTCTAATTTCAAAATTAATTCAAATTATAACTGTGACGCGAAATGTGTGACTGTAAAAAGCGCAACATCAAACGTTAAAATAACACCAGATTGAGATTAAAAACGGATACGTATAAGTCGTGCAGTATCTAGAATGTATGAAGTAGTCTAAAAAAAATTCAAGTCGAATTTTATTTTCTTTTGTTTTAAAACATAATGAAAGACTTTTCTGAAAGTTCTAGTTATGTTAAAATAAATATGGCTGCCCAAACAATACGCCTATTACACATGTATATAAGGTTTGATGGTATTTAGTATTACAAAAATCCACCATTTCAAGAACAGATGTAAGGACTGTTTTTCCTTAATATCGGCATATAGTTGGATTTGATTTATCGTAATTCAGATTTAATGCTGTACACGCATATATCAATAACTAATTTGTGAATCTGTCGAGTTTTTATTTACCTTTGTTCTACTGTTTTTTCTGAATTATCTAGTTTGACTAGTTTTTCTTGCAGGCTTTTGTGAATGTTCTCAAGGGCAGAATAACATTGTGAAATACAAAATGACTCATTTATAGATCTGAAATGAAACAGAACAACGACTCTGTGTGAGCATTACACGTCATCTACAACATCAATGGACCTGTCCCTTCCTTATACAGGATTTGACATGGGCAGCGGGTGTCCTACAGGAAACAAAAACTGCTTACTGTCCCGGAGCACCTGAGACTACCCCGATTTTTTTGGTGGGGTCTATGTTTTTAGTTTTTAAGTGTAGTGTTTGTATTGTTTTGGTCTTGTCTTGTGTGGAAAATAAGAAGTATCTCATCGTGAAAAGCTCTGTTTTTAGATGGTTTTGGCTTTACCTTTTTCTTTATCTAATATTCAAATGTTCTTTTTATCATGTTTTACCTTCAGCACAATTGATGAGTTATAAATTGACGAAAAAAGCATTCTTTGTGTATCAAAATTAGAATCATGAAATCTTTTAACGCGCAAAAAGTTGTATTGAAAGTCCTGATGGTTCTTTTTAAATTACAAAACACTTAAAAAAATTGAAAAGGAGACTGGGATTCAAGATCATACAAAAAGTTATCCACAAATAGTAACTTGAACTTATTTAACACTGCTTAATGTGAGGATTTTAACTTTCCAATTGTGAACTTCCACTTTCTTAGTAGTAACATACCAACATCTCTAGTTTATATGGTTGATTCGCTACCGTCGTGCATGTTATTTGTATGTTGACTTTCTTTATGGAGCAAAGCTATTGTCACAAAAACGTCTAAGAAAAGTTTAGACTGTTAATATCATCACTTCATAAATTTTACGAACGTCATCAAAACTTGATTAGCCGATGCGAAGTATATATTCCCAAAATGAAAATTGATTTCACATCCTACTGGAATTGACTCAACACCGGACTTGACACTCTACGATATTTTTTGGGTGCCGTTAATGGAGCATGGCATGCTTGGCCTTATGGGGCATCTGATATGACTCAGATTTTTGTGGAGTTTAGATTCAAATGCTTTAGTTTTTCTGCTATAGTAAGCTGATTATCCTTACTTATCTATGTACTTTTTGCTCCTTTAATTGTGTTTTGGTTGGCTGTTTTTGCTGTATTAGTTTTCCCACTTACTCGCCTAATGACTTGGGATTTTGTTCTTGCAGAACTTGCTTCGGTATTCTTTTCCATATTTTTATTTTTCACTTATCCGTATAAAGACGGTTACATTTCGCGAGTACAGACCCTAATAAATCCAAAGAATACCAAATCCAACTACAACGTACTATGATACGGATATTTTTGTCCAGGAATACATTTTATATAAGAAACAGGTTACCACATACCCGAACAAGAAACCTACTGCGAATCCGTAGTTTTATTTTAAATTAAAACAAAACAAAACAAAACAAAATATATACCAATTATTTTACAGAAGTTAGTAACAAATTCTTCATACAAACATAACTTAAATGACATCATGACTAAGAATAATAATACAAATGAAACAATATGGTTGATTTGTCCGATAAAAGGATCTTTCCATCATTTTTGAAATGTACACTTATATTTGATTCTAAACGGAAACTGTAAACCCAATTAAAAATCGTTTACATTCAAAATCCCAGTTCACTTTTTTTGGATTGGATCTGATCGGACAAAGTTAGGTTTATTCAAAGTTTGAAATTCATAATGAATTCTTTTTATCAAAAAGATTTTTCGAAAGCATGATGACGCGATAATTACTTGTTGTCAAACTGTCAATTTGTTTACCTTATTAACACAGTTCTCTCGTCTATCATTATGGTGCACATCAATTATTTATGCATAAATAAAGTTGAATAGATAAAATCTTACTTTGTTCAGCAGTATTTTACACTTATTATTGAACGATAATCTAATGTTTAAAAAAATATGAAACACATAAATTAAAATACATTACAAATACACGCCTATACTGGCCATTGAACGTTTTTATTCTTTCGGGATTTCTGACAGTACATACTTGTACAGTTATATAATAATTCTGTGTACCCTAGCGTGATGGTAATATGGTTAAAACACAAAATTACGGATGTAGGTTCATCAAGAATTAAATTCGATATATAATACATAAAGAAAAGTTTATTTATCTGAACACTACGTATATCTATATAATTGCATATCTGTGTCTAGGGTTACAGGGTAAGTACAATCAAATTATCATCGAAATATATATATTTATCTTATGAATCAATAGTAAAGATTTTTTTTTAATTTCGGATACTTGTACAATGAGAGACACGGCTTGCATCATAATACACTAGGTCTGACTAAACATGAACAAAATTGTCACAGAAAGGCCAAGATATGAATAAATAGTAATCTGGTGTTTAAAAAAATGTTTTTATTGCCCCCTATCGTTTTTCATATTTCTTATTTCTTATTTAATCATGTGAAAAAATTTTATTCACGACAAAATAATAAATTCACAATGTTAAAATGATATTGCAAAGGCTCTTCCAGACAAAGCATTTTAAATTGGCCTTGCATACATGTATTGACATTCGGAAGACTATTGTCGGTAGTTAATAAAGATTCAATATATCAATACTTCCTAAAAAGGGTGAAATATTCGTTCATACTCATATTACGTGTCCCATTTTTGAAAACTCTTTTCGCTTATTTTGTCTAACCTGATCTGATATCTTGGGAAATAATTTTTGATATTCCATAACCCCAAGAACTATTAAGGAAATCCCGTATACACTAAAGGGAAATAATCACTATCTTTAAATCAATAAACAATCTCATATCCCAATAAAAATTGAATCAATGTTCATTATTCCTTTAGTAACTAAACAAGACTAATTAACCTACAATCTCAAATTCTTCAACGTCTTCTTAGAAAAGTTAAATAAGGTAAATACACATGGTTGAGCGTGTAAACCACCAAACCACACTCACAATTGATTTGAATTCACCCGTTTTAATATCTGTCTCGACCGTTAAAATCCAATACACGATTCAAGTCGCACGTTTCTTACCACACACAAACTACACGCACACGATTCGGATGTTGAACGCACACGATCCGCACGTTACATGCACACGTTTTGCACGTTACACGTTTTTTTGTGATTTACACGTTCAACCAAGTGTACATGAATTAATACATATAATTTCTCAAATATTAAACATGACATAATGTGCAGTGTATATATTACATAATACCTTCGGATTTCAAAATAACTGATTTGTGATTTAATATATTTATACATAACATGCACGACATCTTATACGAATAAATGTTTTTATTAATTTTATTATAAAATTAATTTTCTTTTGCACAATTTTCTGAAGGGGCCTCTTGAATGTCCTCCAAATCTGGAATTAATACTCTTTGTTCCCTGTCCGGACGCCTGTTTCTCACAGAAGTCATCCCTGAACTTTCTAAAACCTCTTTCTCTAAAGTGGTCATTTTCTGAGATTTCTACAATGGAAATAAAATATAATTAAATGAAGTTTCTTAACAAATAAACAAATAACCGAAAAACAGAATGATCAGATAGAAAGTATAACAAGTGAATTAAAAGGGCAAAAGTGTGTGCAAGTACACTGTGCACCAATTAAATAAAACAAAGGAAAATAAAACATCTAAATTCATAAAATTTCCAAAGAACAGACACATTTACAAGACAAATATCAATGTTTGCGTAAAAATACCTTGCCGTCCTCCTTATTCTCATCATGCTCACTAGGTAAAGCTGTTGCCATATTGGACAAATCTGTCGAAAAACGTGAATTGTCTCCACATTCCTGAACTGGATAACTATCCCTTGTCGACAAAACTGTAGAAATTATGTTATAGATATTATATCTAAACCATTCAACATTGAACTGGGATTTTTATATGCATTCTGAAAATGTAGTGTTAATTCGGGAAATTTTCAAAAAATAATCCTCTACTGTTGAATAAGAAATTTTAACAATATGAAATAAATTTAACCTCGACAAATTTATTTACAGTGCATTTAAGGGACTTATACATGCTAAAATTTGGTGAAGCAAATTCGTACATTATAACATGCTATGGTATTGCTACACATTCATAGCAAATAATATATACTGAGATTAAAAAGCTTAAAAGTAATTTTCTTGTTTTTCATTCTTGACTTTACATTTATTTCAAATGTCTAAAACAAAAAGACAAATATACAAAAAATACAACAAACAGTTCTTTAGAGTGAATATGTACACATCTTATTGTAGGAGTACTACTGTAGCACCCTGTCTTTGTACTACGAAGAAGAACAATGGAAACTCAATTCTCAACAGGATTGAATTACAAAAAGTATGTACATTGTACATCACTTAATTAGGTTTTAGAGTTCTCAGTTTTACTGTCTCAGTTGAAGTACTTTCATTTTATTTACGGTTCATCTTGCTACAGGTAAGGTGACATCGCCGGAAAATAAAGATAACGATTTGGTATATTACTAGTATTTGATTCTAATCAATTACACATTATGATTTTGATATATACCTGAACATCTGTCTCCAAGGCTTATACCACTGTCTCTTGCTCTGTCTGGAATAGGGTAAAATTATTTGAAACGCTCCTATTTTGATTTACAGTAGAAAAAATAAGACGAGAAGTATTTATTTCAATGAATCAAATGTGATTTAAATATGAATAATACATTACACACACATTTAAAATCTACACAAGAAGAAAAAACCCAAACATTTGGACATTTGTTATTAATGAGAGAAAGAGAGAGAGAGGGCTAAAAACCCTAGGGGTTATAAATAGCTTCTTACATTGTTACGAGAGGATTATCGAGTTTCTTAAATCGAGGTAGTAAAATTCCGTTATTTAACTATCGAGATTGGAGAAATCCGATAATCCACGATTCATAATGTAAGACGCTGTTTCATTAATTTTCAAAACGCTTGATAACTGGTCAACAGCATCAAATTCTCCCAACGTCTTCACATCACTATTGTCACCAGTATGTAATCATGCGAATATTGTTTTTTTTAAGTATCCGACACTTTACAAATATGTAGCAGTCATAATCAATCTAATTTTTTCTTTAATATAATATAACAACGTCATCATTGAACACGGTAGATTATTTTCATATGCCAGTTGTCATTCAAACAGGAATTGTTTTTCCTAGGTGAAGTTGTATTACAGAATAGCTGCCACAATGTCCGACGGAATGGAACAAGAAAACATGGAATGTTCAAATTTTACCCCTAATAAATCCAATCTCTCCCGATAAGTCGGTTTTTTTGTCCCGATTTTAAAACTTCTCATGTAAAGAAATCGTTTATTACAAAAAAGACGATGGGATCGCGTTTATTTATGTGTAACTAAAGAATTTTTTAGAAAAACCAATCATATTACGAGAACCAAAAACTCAAAAAAAAAAAAGAAAAAAAGTGAGATTATCAATTTTTCCAACACCGGTCGAGAGACTGTTAAATTGGCTGAAAATTAGAGAAGTACACATACAAAACTATGTGCGTATACGCTTATAAAACTGTAATCACGTAATAGAATAAGCAAAAGGATTCAGAAGCATTATTTACCTTTGAGCTCAATTTCTGTGTCTTTGAGCTCACAACGGTATTCACTTATTGCAGACTGGAGTTCTTCCAAAGATTTAATATATGTTTGTAATTTTGCTAATGTTATTTTGTCATCTTTTCTTAGGTCTCCACAGTCAATCTTTGCATGACGTATATCAACGGTCAGCTCTTTTACACGGTCACCAATCTCACTGTGAGTTGGAATTTCTTTCCGCTTTGACATTTTGTTAAAATAAATTCCTACAAATATAGACCATACTTCAAATACAGATATAATCTAGACTTTGTTTTATCTATCTAATTTTATTCAATCATAGATCGAATTCATTTAGGGAAATTAAATAAAATCAATGAAAATCTTCCTCAATTCGAACTATAAATGTACACATTCCTTTAGTCATGACAGTATTTGATTGCTTTATAAAACTGGTAAACATTACTATGTTACTCTATCACATGTTTTGTACATATGCGATTACAGTTCAGTAAAGAAAGGGAAGAGATCGAATTGGTAAAAAGAAATATTATGTTTATTTCATATATCAGATCAAATTTCAGAGCTTCCTCCTTGATTAAAAGGTGGTAATGAATCATTGTTAAATCATCACTTAGATAATCCTTGATCTTGACTTTAAAATGTAATGTGACTCAGCAGTTGTGTATATATGATACCGAGAAAGTTAAAATTTAAAATATCTGTAATTAAAATAAATTTTAAAATTGTCAAAAAATTATAATTTTTCGGTTTCTGGAATAAAAAAAAATTGTGAAGGCATTATCATGATATTTAAACTGCCAAAAGGGACAATAGTTCTGACTGAAATGTTGATAATGGCTCGCTTCCGCTTCCAGCTATATCATTCTTTCAGACTTTTGCAGTATCGTACCCACTGCATATTCAAGACAGCACCTATAGCTAGCACATGTTAAAAACAACACATAGAACATGTTCAAGACAACACTTAGCACAAGTTCAAGACAACACCCAGCAGATGTTCAAGGCAATACCTGGCATGTTTTCAGGTTCAAGACAATCCGCAGCATCTGTTCAAGACAATAATTTACATCTTGTCAATCACAATTCTTAGCCTAATGTAGGATAAAAGTCTGTTCATTGAAAGACGCAACTGTAAGGCCAATCTATAATCACATTACGCACAATATATAACGAAACAAAACATTTAGCAATTTGTCTGAATACATGACAAATATTAACATTCACATGATATACTACAATGAGGATTGTACACTACATCGTGTATTGTTTTGGTAGGGTTGGGAAGGGGTTGTATTTTTCTCTCAATCAACGGTTACTTCCTTTTTTTTAAAATTGCTTTAAGAGTTATCATGCTTGCTTTTCGAAAGAGTTAACTCGCATATAGTAAACTTGCAAGCTATTGTTCTGGGTAGATTTTATATACAATCAAATTATCTTAGCCTAGGGAAATTTTGTTTTTGAGATTTGAATTGATTAACTTTACGCAACTTGTTTTCCTCATTTAAAACACACTATAGTAAATATACTCTACAAATGAAAACAAAACTGATAAATACGAGTCCGCGCAGGATATTAAGTGCAATAGTCCCGTTACAGTATATTTTCCGCAATTTATGAGACTAGTACCGAACATACAGAGCAAGATATTTAGAAATTATGAAAATTAAATTTATTGAATATAACTTGTTACTCTACCTTAATCTTCAGTCATGTTTTTCATGTGTTTTTAATAAAAAAAAAAATGTATGATAGGTATTTCAAAATGTTTTGTTCTGAGTAGAAATATAACGTGTAAAATTGCGACCTTACCTTAATGTTATTTGTCTAAGCAAAATAAAACTATCATTCAAAATTAACAACCTTTAATATGCATGATTATTTCCGTGATTGAGTGCTTTGTTTATCAATTCACACAATAGTTACACTTTTAATAATGTTCCTGGTACGATTTGACGGAAAAAATAGACATTATTGCTATATTTGGATACAGTTTTGAAAATTCCTTATTTCTCATGACAGACAACAAACAGACATCAAATAGAAATATAAACCTTGAGCTGCAAAATACAAAGGACAGTGCACAACACTGAAAAACTAATATTTATAGAAAACACAAATTCTTCATCCAAGAGTAAACCTAAGTTGAAAAAAATTGTAGAAGCAAATCTGAAAGATGCTACAAGCATTCATCTATCCATTTCTTACTGTTAAATCATGGTGCAAGACATTAGATGTTGACTATCGTGACGAAACCTTTAAAATAATCTCCTTACGCATTCCATAAGTATAATCCATTTTGTGAATAAGAAAAAGAAAGTATATAGTTAAATTATCCAAAAGTTGCACGACCCTGAAAAACAAACTAATTTTTCCATCGCTACATCTATAATGCTTAATAACATTATGAAAAGGAAGTTTATTTCAACAAAACAATACAATATTAAAATTTTGTTTCTATTATAATTTTAATATTTCCTGCAATCTTGATATATTTTGTACAATAAAGCAAGTTCAAATTTAATTTAAAAGACAGCTATTTCTGTGTATATATATATTCATTTGATAGGACGCGTGTCGAAATAAGTAAACGACGCTTTTGTTAATGGTTTGTTTTTATTTTATATGTTTTTCGTTATTATATCAATTTCTATTGTTATATCACGCTGTTTATAGTGTTTTGGTTTGATTTTCCATTTTTAAATATATCTTCCCAAGTCCCATTTCGTTTAAGTTCAGGGTTTAAGATAGTTCAGTAGACTTTCATTTTAATATGATCATTTATAGGACGCCTAATATAAAATAATCTAGTTTTCATCAAGTGATGGAATATGGTTATTTTTGTTTTTTTAATTACTTAAAATGATTTCTAAATTTTGTTTATCTTAATGAACACAGTAGTCAGGGTAGAAAGTAGGTTTTCAAGGCAACCATTATGTCGTTTTTGTGGTAGAATTAAAAAAGCAGAAACTTCACTATAATTCTATTTGTTGTTTTAAGGAATATCTTTATTTATGTGGTGAAAAATCATTATCGAATATGCCTCGAAGGATTTTAATGTACTTTTGACACAACTGGTTAGTGTGATAACTACTGGTACTCACCTTTATGAATTAAAAATTTAATTCTATGTATAGATATGTGTTTATTATTACGATGTAATTGTACCAAGTCAGACTATCCTAACAGTTTTGAAGTTATCAGTGTATTTGCTTTCGTTTTAAATTTTGATGTTGGTTGGACGAAGGATGAAAATGTTATTTATTGTTTAGTGTTTCATAGTTTTACTGTTATTTTTAGTTACTGAATTGTTTTCCACAATAAAAGTTGAGATAATATCAAATGTGTGTCTTACTTAGAATCTACGGTTACATATTATTGAACAAGTCGGTAAATCTGTTTGAAAATTAACTGTACAAGAAAAAGATCAAATGTAGGTAACAATTCTGACATATATCAATATTTTTGGGCGCCTATCCATTTTTTAAATATAGTTTTAAATGTGTTGGCAAGGAATATGACTGATGTAATTATTTGAAATAGAACAATACAGCTGGCACATTAAACATTAGTGATGTGTAAGTGTATGCAAAGTCTAGTAAGGTGACAGTATCCGACCTGCAGTCATGAGAGCCATAGCTAGTTTTACTGTTAAAACAGCACATTTTGACCCTACTATCTTAATTGTGTACCGTCCAGTCTAATTCTGCTGTTCTAACAAGGGGCCACCTGGTCGGTAATCATACTGTATTGGTTTTAAAAGTGTTTTTTATACACAAAAGTGTCAGCATAGATAAGGTGGGGAGGATACCCATAAAACCGTTTTAACCCACCACTGTTCAGTGTCTGTACGAAGTCAGACTATCCTGACTCTGTGTTGTGTATATGTTTGTGCTATGTGCTCTTTTATGTCTTGAGTTCTGTCTAGAGTTCTATCAGTTTGGCTGCTTTGATTGTTTGATTGATTGGTATGTCATTGTTGACGTTTTCTGTTATCCATTTTGGTGTTTATTATGAATTAGAAAGAATATAGTAAATGTTTTAAATAGATTATACATACTTACAGCAAAAATGTGCATGTATTTCATTATAAACAATTCTATTTTATTCAGTTACATTTGCAATGACAAGGGCTATACATGAGGGAGATACTCCTTAATTTTCACCAAATTTAACATTATTATTTTCACGAATAAAAATCCATGATTTAATTTATTCCGCTTATTTTTGCATGGTCTATAATTACTGATAAATTCTCAAATAAAAATAAAGCGCAAAAAGATGAAATGATGGATCAAAACATGTTTGGGATTACCTGTTACAATGATTGCATACTAATAAATAAATGTTTAATGGATTTAGGGAATGTTTGTCGACACAACAACAAAACAAAAAATTATAATACATGATAATAAGATACAATCTATTTTTTCTGTTATCAAATTCATAAATCTGTAAGTAATATATAGTTAATTAAAACTTACTATATAGATTTTAAAGGGTTTGTAAACAAACAAACATTCCTCTTCGTTTCTATCCTTTATCATACACAAAACTTCCTTTTTCACAAGATGTATATAAATAGAATTTGGGAAATTCGAGATCATTTTCCAATAAATTTAAAAGTATTAATAGCCTCTATAAACTTTTAAATTGTTCTTATATGTACAAATGTATTTATTAGAATAAAAAAGTGTATATTCATGCACTTCTCAGGACAAGCAATATATGAAATTCTATCTGTTTTGTTTTATATCCAAAAAAATTAACAAAACAGTCGCTTAATAATATACCTGATTTTTCTTTGCATTTTGATTGAAAACTTTGGTGTCAAAACTCATCGCAACATTATGAGCCATTAAATCAATATTATGTATGTGCTGCTATCATAGAAAAGTAACCAATATGCATTAAGAATGATATAAATGTATTTCTATTTAATAAAATTATAAAACATAATTCATTGTCTGGAAAACGCTTTGTCATTTTTGCCTTCATCATAAAGTCCTCTCTTACCAAAATTTTTTGTCGAAATAAAAAAAAACAAAAACAAAACAAAACAGAACTGATCTGAATATGATAAGCAACATCAAGTAAAGGTAAATGGTATATCTTAATTTACTTAAAAATTATATTAATATGATTTTTCTTTTTTTCTCACTTTTTTTAGTTAATCTTTTTTTATTAAATTGGAATTGTGTCTCTTAGTAAGACTCTATATACTATACAATAAACAATGCGAATAAACAGAAATAAATGATGTTTGAAAATATAATTTTCAGAATTCCAAACATTTTTATTTCTATTTTTCATTAAGATTCAAATATATTGTTTTGATATGTGTAATACATATATATACATAAACGAATCGACCGATTGCAATGGTTGCGATTATAAAAAATGTTGTTAACATGTTACATGTTACATACTTATTATATAATGCATAAGGATTGTGTTTTGCTCAATTCATTATTTTGTAAATCTGATATATCAACCTTTTTATCGAACTGGTATCGAGGAATTTTATTTTAAAATATTTTTCATACCATGCAGTAAACTATTGAAACTGTATCAGATCAACAACAATGGTTCAGAGGTATCAAATATTAAAAACATCGTTTAAATGTATGGTAACGTGTCCATAGGTATACTACCGGGAATTACCCTAAGAGAAAAGAATCCCCTAACTCACTGAGAATTGTGACGTATGTGTTTGTATGACGTAAAATCACTATCTGCAACGATATTTTAAGATATTTTATGAAAAGAAATCTTTAATACAAACAACCCTGTCAGACTAAATATAAATTATATTTGTTGTATGACGCCAAAATAAACGAAGAATAAAGAACGAATTGATATTATTAGATATTCCCAATGTGGTACAGATATTTAAAGTATTTATTTTGAAACGTGGAAAAAACATTTTTTATCCCCTGCTTTGACAAAATAGTTCTATGACGTGAAAGCACACATTTTGTGCAGTCCAAATTTAAATTTCTAATCTATAATGACATATATTTACTATAAAGTTGACCTAACATTGATTTTTACTACCTTATTTTGGTCAGTTTGATCTTATTACTCGCACTCAGTTTTTTACTTCACTTTCAATGGTATATGTTATTTCACCTGTTTGCAAATTATCTTGTAAACTGTTATGGACATCAGTAACAATTAAAAAATAACACTGTTAATATCTTTTTTTCTCTTGTGTAACTAGGGTCTGACAAGGAACAGATTTGATTTTTTGGAAGCATCCTTCAGTCTAGATTGTTTTCGATGTGCTTGTGCGAACAATTTGGTTTTCGAAATACACTACTATCGGATTTAAATCAATGTTCAATCATGCCTTTCACATACAAAAATAATAACAAAACACGGCGGTTTATTATACCTGTTTTATATTGCCATTTTAATTGAGTTCTTGTGACAAATGCTTTAGATTACCGTTAATTAACACCAGTATAATACGGGCAATTACCTAAATGGAATCTCTTTATCCACTTTAGTATTGTGACGTATGTGTTTGGGTGACGTAAAACATTATCTGAACCGGCATATAAAAAGTAATCCTTTCAGACTTTCCTGGTGACGCAAACATAAACAAAGAACGGAGTGATATTATTAGATATTATTTTATATTCACAAGGGGGGGGGGGGGGTAAAGATATTTAAAGTATAAATTTTATACAATTACTATAGAAACATCCTCTATAACCTCTTAATTTGACCAAATAGCTTTCGACGTAGAATTATTGTGCAGTCTAACGTTGAAGGTCTCATCAGTAACGACGCATATATTTACAGCAAATTTGACATAAACTCGATTTTTGCTCCGTTTGGGCTTATTACCAACAATAATATGATAAAATGTTAGCTTTCAATGTTTTGTGGTACAAAAATGTAACATTAGTTTCTCTATGTCAGAAAACAGTATTTGGGAACATTGATGTTCTAGTAATTTTTACTACACGTTCAATGGTATATGTTATCACATCTGTTACATGTATTCACTTGTCAAAATGTATGTACATGTAATAACAAACATGCCTTTGGTATTATATTTTGTTTTATATTGTTGCTAGGGTCTCATGTATAATTTACAGTTTTACAACATTTTTATTATACTAAAACATAAAAACTACTAAACTTAGTTCTAATAATTGCATGAAATAATACTCAATTTGGTTAGCAATATTTTTTCTTATTATTATATATATATACTTTGTAGACACTACAAAAAGAAATGCATGTATGTCGCCAAATGGGCCGCACTTGCACCCAAGTGGGGCGGGTGGAAAGAAATGATTCAATTTTTTTTGCAGCATCCTTCAGAGTGGATTGATGTTCTTGTGCGATCAATTTGTTTTTCGAAATACACAACTTTCGGATTAAATTCAATATTCAGAACTGCCTTTTTTTTCAACACATCGTCGAGTCTGCCCCTTTTCACCATATTTTGAAGCTTGGCCTGTTTTCAAATTCCTTCCTCCCCACCCAATGAAAATCATTTTTTTTTGGTTCCCTTTATAATTTGGTTGGTAATACACTCATTGATAGGTCAACTTTGTTATGACATTTAAGGGGATACGATACAATAAGGTTCTTCCACTGATTTTTTGCTGAAAATTTACCAGATGGTAAATTTTTACGTATAATTTTCAAATATGTAAAGAAAAACATACTTTCATGACTTAGTTGTTAAGATAATTAACACTGAATTTGGTATATTTGAGCTAAAAACCCTAATGTTTTTATTTTTCAAGACTGTCATAAAAAAATGTCTTACTTTTTAATAAAAAAAGATAGCTTCACCAGGTCTTTTGTAAAACATTCCCAACTACATTGACATTGTCTTCTGATAAATAATTGATGAAAAAGATTGATAAACTAATTAGGAAATTATGCAAATTTAAGTCAAATAACGAATATTGATAATAATTTGGTAAATTTAGATGCATGCAGAAAAAAAATCCTCCACTGGTTTTTTATTTAAATTTTAGTATACTAAATTTGAAGTAATGAGATTCTGTTTGCAAAAGAAAAAAGTTGGGGTCCGTGTGCTTATTGCAGAGATGTTTGAGAAAAACCCAAAATGTTAGTATGGTATAAAGGTTTTTCTTGAAGGATACTATGACGTCACAATGAGTATCTCCTGACGACGTCATTATCTCCCCCTGCTACTGTATCGTATTCCCTTAAAGCAAGTTAACTCTTCATGCTTAATAGTGTGAACCCTTTAATCTATAGACATAATATACTTATAATTTCAAGTATTTAATTATATTAATTAAATAAATTAAAATACAAACCTTTCTCGTGGTGTAGAAGAATCTTTGTCAATAATTGTTCATTCAAATCTGTAGTTAAACTGCAAAGTTAGCTGTTTGTCTTACCAACACGTTTTTCGATTTTGACTGTAAAACATAAATAAGGAAAATACAAAATGCGGAAACAAAATCTTTGGGTAATATATAAATAATCAATATTCAACTAGTCAATAATTATCATTTCTATATTTAGTTTAAAATTGTTGGAAATCATAAATTCAAGGATGTTTTTTGAACTAATGATAATAATAAACCAGATGTTTATCCAAATTACAAATACTAAAGTTCGTTTCCTAAGAGCCGACATTGTCTAGACAATATTTCCTGGAATCTTTGGTATATGAAAATAACATGTTTGGACAAAGGTTAAAGCTGCACTGCTTGGTCAGTTCCGGAAGTTGCTAGCAAAATTATTAGTATTTCAATACTGCAATAAAATAATATTGACTTCTTATAATATTATAAAATTTTCAAACAGCAAAAGGATTTAGGGAACACAAATTTGATTTATAAATAGGGGAAGGGGTGGGGAGGATGCAAATATAGAAATTTAAAAAAGGTAGGATCCCGTGACGTTTTGGGGAAAAAGGCAGAATTAAAAATTTGGTGAAAAAGGCAAGATGGAACAACAGGAATCAATCAATACTCTGCAAAAAAGATTTCAAGAATTCCAGATAACTCTTGTGTCCCTGTATAAAATTTAATGGTTACTCCCTAAGGTGTAAATTATGATACTGTTACTGAACCATAACTTACATTATATTGTTTTGAAGTTGCAAATTAACAAAATAGAATTGCCACCTCACCAAATTAAAAGATTGCACTTCATGCACATGATAACATGTTATGTAGAAAATATGAATGATGGTTATCAGTAGCCTGTGTTACAAAATTATCAATCTTTACAAAGCAACCATCAGCAATTTCTTGCGTATCTTGTATGGTGATCAGGATATATTATTCTTCTTATTAGTTAAATATCTGCATGTATATCGAATTTCATGATAATGAATTTATTGTGTTCCTTTTACTGGTTCATTTTTTGTAATTAAGTGCAACTCTGTGTTATGACCCCTTTAATTGAATAATAAAATTACTAATGAAAAAACAACCAAATCGATGCACTGGATGAATTTTAGAAATAGTTTTCCAAATGTTTTAATGCATTCTTGTACAAAACATTAAAGAAATGGTATTAGATTAGACAATTGTAATAAGGAGCACGTGTTTACTATCTAAAATAATATGATCTCATTTTGCTCCAAAAACCTTAAGGTTTAGGTTTCTCTAACAATCATTGATCTACGTTATTTCTTTTCAAACGTTCAAGATATCCGTGTGAAAATCTTATGTCACAGTTGCCGGTGTTCATACCTCTGTGACCTCGTTTATCTCACAAGACAGAATTTATCTATTATTACAAGGTGAAACAAACTGTACTCATATTATAATTATTATTAACTTACATGAGAAAAATAATCTCTGCAATAATGACTTAAACCATGAAGAGACAACCTTCTTTCAAAAGATCAGATTTTTAGTAGACTCTATCCTACAACCCCGTGAAAGCTATTTATTTCCATAAGAATAGTAGAATGGCCAAGTATATAAATTCTGTAGTTTGTTGCCGATGTCAGTTTGAAATGATACGCGAATGCATAGAAAGCAGTTACTATTATATAAAAGACGAAGACATGAACTAAGATCAATATAGATTCTCCTTCAGGTACGAGTGAGTTATGGAATTTCTCCACCCGAGATAGTTAAATTTTCGATTTCCAACACGCGAGCCTTTAGCGAGCGTGTTAAAATATAAAATTTAACTATTGAGGGTGGAGAAATTCCATAACTCACGAGTAGATTGAAGGAGAATCTGTTTCTCCTATGATTTTCGACAAAAACCTCAAGAAAATGTCGTTGCTATGTAGTTTGTTTACATAGACGTCATTTCGGGACTTCTCTAGTTTATCGTTCTAATATAACTGTAGAAAAAGGGCGGTAATTCCCACGTAGAAATTTAATCACTGGGAAGTGGTTAAAGATATTATGTATTTTTATCCCACCGATTAAACACGTCAGGAATAGGAGAAATAAATAATATCACTGGGTATATACACGTATCCTTGTTTTATTGTTTCAATGCAGTGGTATTTTCAAAGTTTAGTTTACATGTACAGCGTATCATGCAGTACAGGCGAAACGTTTGCATTAACTCTACCACTGTTATAACTTCCTTGACAGTAAAATACAGTATAGTCATGATGGTAACAACAGTTATACAGATAATGTATTTAGCAAACCGTATTAGTATATCTTCATTGAAGATTAATACCCAAGCGATTCAAAGGTATAAAATTCAAAATATCCCTAAAAAAGTAAAATTCAAAATACATATAGCATATCCAAAAAAAAAAAAAAACATTTCCAAGAAGACAAGAAGATATATTTTTTTTTACATTTCATATATAAAGTTCTATTTTCAACAAAAATTTGATAATTAACAATTTAATGTCAGGAGCAATTACAAGTGAACTGGTTGTCATCTTGCCGAACACATTCCAACCACGTTACAATGTAGTGATTTCAATTGCTTCTCACCCTAGTGTTAAAAATAATCGGGAATAATAAATTATATTCAAAATATTGATTTCCAAATAATATTACAAAGTGTCAAAAAGCATAATTATGAAAACTAAAATGTCTAAATAAATACAGCCGAAAGCATATACCCCTAATTTCTGAAATTTACCCATTAATTAACAGTCTTTATGCTCCAAATAAATCGTTTTCATCTATATTTTTATTAATTAACTGTGATCAAAGATTGTTTGTTTGGTTAGTTGGAGTTTTACGCTGTTTGCAGCACCTTCGGTAGGAAAATTGACATTCCTTGTCAATTAAAATCTGAGTCAAAAACACCCCGCCACAAGAGACGTTCGAACTAACAACCTCAGTGTTGACAGGCTAGTGGTCATTAGTAGTCATGACGAACTACCCAGACTACTCGGCCACCGAGGCCCCATGATCAAAGAATGTCACTATATACTAATAATATACTTAACTTTGTAAAATTTTATTAGAATTGTTTAACAAGAAACCATACTTCAAGGTAATTAACACTGAGTATTTTTTTTCATTAGAATTACATAAGCTTATTAAACCAGGACATTGAAACGTATGACACAAGTTCAACTATAGCAATATAGTTATAGAATTTATAAATCCCCAATGTTTCATAAATACATGTAAGAGTTTCAGCTTTGACGAAGAATTAGAATTCAGTGTTTTGAAATGCAAACATGCTTCTGAAAATAAAAACTAGTGGCCCACCTGAGCCTGTATCTCCCAATTGGCTTTTATTAGGCCATTTGAAAATATAAGCTATTTTTATTCTGTTAAAGCAACGCAAAATGTCAAAGGGACCTTGATAGTTGACCTTTGACCTGAAAAAATGGTGGATCATTTGCATATGTCCTGCGCCTTTCTTTACAGTCTGCCCATTAGTTCCTGAGCAAATGATAAAACTTTTTTCCCATACGGTTTCAATTAAAACTGTGAACAGCCACACCAATTGGTTGATCAGATAATTCTCAATCAAAACTAGACCGTTTGTAGAGGGTATTGTTATCATAAATCTTGCAAAGTTTCAAAACATTTGATTATGAAGTTTCAGAGGAGAAGATTTTTGAAAATTTGTCAATAAACATTAACGATAGCCTCTGGCTGCCATGCTATTCATCTTGCCAGAGCCAAAGGTGGAAAGTTGGAAGAGGTCCTTCAATATATCATTCCTGTCAACATTGGTTACAATCTACCCATCAGTTCCTGAGGATATGGTTTCAATGGAAACTTTGAACAGCTGCAGCCGAATGTTGAGCGGTTGAATCTCAATTAAAATTGGATTATTTGTAAAGGGTATTGTTGTCATCAATCCTGGAAAGTTTCAAAACACTTTATTTTGTAGTTGCAGAGAAGACGATTTTTGAAAATTGGCTTTTCGAAATCAAAGATGATCTCTGGCGGCCATGTTGTTCATGTATCCGGACCCAAAGGTGGAACTTTGGTAGAGGTCTTTCCATAAATAATTCCTGCTAATCTGCCCATTAGTCCCTGGCCTAATGACGAAAAAGTCTTTTCGCATATGGTTACAATGGAAACTTTGAACCGTAGCCGTTGTTTGAGCAGATGAATCTTAACTGAAAGTGAATCCTTTGTAGAGGACAAGAAAAATAAATGGAAATGGTGAGCTGTCAAAAGGGGCGTAAGACGACTAAAATGTATAAAATACACCAGTCGAATAAAACCAAATATAAAATCGTAAAAAACAACAACAAACTAAAAAGTAAAAAGTAAAAAATACTCAACGTTTCCACCAATATGGTCTTGATCACGAGTGTGAAAATAAAAAATAAAAATAAATAGGTGTTGACTCTTTGAAACCCAGAGCAAGACTTTGTAGAGGATGTTGTTTTCCTCAATGCTGCAAAGTTTCAAAACATTTTATACTGTACTTTCAGAGGAGAAGTACAATTGGCCAATCAAAATCAAAGATGGACTCTGGCAGCCATGTTGTTCATCCAGCCGTGACAAAAAAAGTGGACCGTCTGTAGAGGTCGCTCCATACATCATTTATATTTAATTTACAATCCGCTAAGTAGTTTCAGAACAGAAGATCAAAATAGTATGATATTATAATAATATGAACTTTAAAATACATGGTACAATTTAAATCAAACATTACAATTTTAAATCGCCTAATACAAAGTATATATTCTAACAATTCCACGAGTTTTGCTTTTTTGGGGAAATAAATTACTTGTGGAATCAGCAATACAACATCGTTGAAGAAACATACAACGTGGAATACCCCTATATTTACTTCTAGATTTAAATTTTGGTCTAGAAACATTCATTAGTTACAACGGATATTTTTTAGCAGTAATCTAGAAATACCACCAACACTTAAGACCAATGCAAGTAAATTCAAATGACGTCCCTTGGATAACAGTAGGTTTTCTATCTCATTGTTAAGCAAGTCCTTATTTCATGTAATTATTTAACAGTATGAATGTACCAAATTAATTTAATTTCATTCATAGCATGCGTCATTAGAGATTCAACATTAACACATTTAACAGAAAAAAATCTTTATTTTTTATTGCTGGCTAGTAAAAATCAAGGACGAAAACATTCAAGTTAATAAAATATGGCAATAAAAACATATTATTCATTCTAAATACTTTAGAACACTCTTCTTGACCTATTTTCATCCAATTTCCTGAAAACTCGTATATGTTTTTTCCAAATGATTTTGATTTCAAAATCCCCTAATATTCCACAAATTAAATAATTTCCTTTTTCCTAGCAATTGATGTATTTCTTTGGGTGGTACGGATAAGAGAATAGAATAAAAAAATAAAATATTATAACTTTTTTAACTAAAGATGCATGTAAAAAATCCACTATTTAAAAGCTCTTTAAATGTTAGTTAAGTTATCATTATGTAATGGACTTTTGTTCGCAAAGGAAAAAGTTGGGGTACATGTTCTTATTTTGGTTTTATATGAGAAAAAAAAACAAAAATGTTAGGATTGCATAAGGGTTTTAGTTAAAAGTAACTATGACTCTTGACGACATCATTATCTCCATCTGCTAATATACCGTATTCCTTTAAAAGATAAATAAAATAAAATCAGTGAAATTTGTGTACATTTCCTTTCATATCCTTTTTACCGGCTGAACGTTACAATCCGGTTAAAAGTAGACAGTACGGAAGAACGACGTCTAATAATAATGAATGAAAACCCACTTTGCTATCAATTACAGTCCCTTTTCTGATTTATGTATTGTTCTGGGCTGGAGCTTTGTCTTGGAGATTTAATAATGAAATAAAAGAAACAACCGAATACCTTCATAAGTTTGAATATCAAAACAAATCATTTTATACATTTGTGTTACTATTTACAGGTGAACCGATCTACATATGAACATAAAAGGATATGGGATATTCGGCAATCAGAGGCATGTCAATATGTCATTTGGATGATAACACCAAGAACCTTCGGAAATATTGGTGTCAAATGTTAATAAGTTCTAAAATTCGAAATGAACACAAAATTACTAATAAAAATAGTGTAGACTAGTATGTATACAAAAGCCGAAAATAACACAAACCCCATTTCCGGTATTTATTTTATGTATTCCATGCTATCAATCAATAAATGAATGTAATCACAGACTTTTTAATTGTTACTATATCTTAAGACTATCCGCTAAAGGGTTATCTAGTTTATACCATGATACAATACCAAAATGCAAGTAATACCATTCTGTAATTTAGGAAGGGTTCTTGTGCGATTTTGATCCATAATATATGTCGTTATATGGCATCAAGCAGGTGTAAATACGTATATACATTTCTCATTTTCACAATTCAAATGGGTGACATGAATGCTACATGTACATGTTTAAATTTCAGTTGATACAGATGAGAAATGCTAACACGGAAGGTGTAGTAAAAAAACAATTGTACAAACTAGTACATTGAACACGTTATCATATTATTTAGGTTGGAACAAACACTTAATATAAACATATTCACTTTAACAACCCAAATTATCAGAATTGAGGTTAAACCCAGTGTGAAGAAAGCTGTCGTCACTAATCTTGGAAATGGACAAGAATCTAGCTAGTCTCTCCAGAAAGCAAACGCTTTTGATAATAAATGATTCATACAGGTCTATTTATTTTGACATGTTGATAATTAAGAAATAACTTTAAATTTTCTTCTTTTCTCAGTAATTATGTAGATGGTCATCTTTGAAATTTCATGTTGGACTATGTACCAGTTACGTCACTTATTACACGTATTTACTACGGGACGAGATCAAAAGTTCAATGTAGGATAAAAAACTTAATTCACATAGTTTTTTCACTGACCCCCCCCCCCCCCCCCCCTCTTAACTTAATTTGGGAAAACTTGATTGACCAATATGGGCATATATGCTTTGAGAGTATACTTTTTGTATCATGGGTCCTGTTTATCCTCAACAATGTATGTTTGTTCTGTATATTGACTCGGACATCACTTGAACCCGTATTTTTCAATCCGAAAATCGATGTCGGATATCAAAACTTGCAGCGATCCCCTCAAAAACTATTTGAATTAAGTTTTTTTATCCTACATTGAACTTTTGATCTCGTCCCTAAAATGTTATGGGAATAAAGTCAAACCTGCTTTAAAAGGCACCTCTATAAAGCAGATGACTGTCTATAAAGGCCATTGTGAAAATGTCCCCGTTATTAACAAAACTTATAAAATTAACTTCTCTATAAAAGGAATCTGCTCATAAAGGGAAAAATTCTTTGGCACCCTTCATACACATGTTTGACTCTCCATGTAATCACTGATTTCACCAATTAAATGTAACATATACATACACACAGTATTATAATATAGTCATTTAGATTTTCGAGTGAGTTTTTATTCTACAAGTCATTGTTTGTCTCGGAAAAATATCTGTCCCTAAATTAATGACATATCTATAACAAAAGATGAATTGTGTCAGAAAATTAGAAAAAAATCATTACCTGTTTGTCTTTTGTGTTTATATCAAAATACTTCCTCGTCTTTATGATCATATATATATATTGATGTCTGAAAACAGATAAATGTATATGATATGTGTACATGTATTTTCGATAGTATTTAAATCCTGAAGAAATTCAAATTACACAATTTATTTCGGTGAACAAGATGATACGCTTTTTCAATTCACTGATTTTCAGAACTTCTCGTTTTACAAAAAAAAAAAAAAAAGAAAAAAAAAGAAGTAATTAAATGAGACAAAATGTAAGAAGTACATGTAGATAATAATAAAAAAGGGTAAATAAAACAAAATAACTAAATGAAAAAATAAATAAGTAATTAATAAAAATAGGAACCAAAATTAAAATAATAATAATTAACTAAAGATATAAGAAATCAGATAGTATGATTTTTAGATGCAATAAATAATTACAGCGCAAAAAATATTTTTTTCTCGGACAAAAGGAATAAAGAGATAACGAGAGTAATTTATGTTTCAGAACTATATAATTTATAATTTTTTCCAGAAACATTATAATATTGGTAAGATACCTGTTCTAATCAATGTAGTTTGCAAGAAGCATATACAAAATTTGATAAAGGGGTTAGAAATTTTTGACGTACCCATGATAAAGTTTTTAGCAAAAACTTCGCTTTTATTGTTACATGTATATACATTTATTTCAAGGAAATTCATCTCTCTGTAAATACAAGATACTAGCCCGAAATTGAAACTTAAACTTAACAGTTATACAAATGTAAAATTGATGAATCGAGTATCTCCATCGCGCGTAGCTCTGTCTTTAGGTGGTTTTGACATTACCACTTTTGGTCATGTTCGGATTTTTGAATTGCTCTTCAATTTTTGGATTATTGTTTATGTTGTCAACATTTTAGGCCTTGAACACAACTAATGAATCGTAAACCGACGACATTGGCACATCTTGTGGATCAAAATTGGTATCAAGAATGTTGTCTCTAAAACCGATTTGACCGGAATTCATTACTAAATGTCGATAACGTTAAATTTCTGGAATTTAATCTTTATGCCGATGAAAGATAGTATCAACAAATTACACACAATAACAAGTAAGGAAATCTACAGAAAACTCTTGTAAACCGTACGACACCCCAAAACACAAACACAAACAATCAAAGAGCGTGTTTGTTGTATTTAGAGGATACACCTTATAGTTGTACAACTCCCAGATGACATATATGTAACTAGATTATTCTATATCCTCTGCTCCCAAGGAAACTATTTGAGTTTATGTAATATTCAATCCTTAACTTTTAAACATAGTAGAAGGAACTTAATTTTTTTTCTTTCATTACTACTAATTCTAAACATTTAAATATTTACGAATGGTATATATAATGTACATGTATTTGAATGCTAACAAACAAACATAAAACTAAATCATTGATATGTTAAAATTCCCAGTCATTAAGGATAGTGACTAATGATGGTTGGTCAATCTTCAAGCACTATGTATCGTTTGCTGGAATACTGCCGTGAAGGACACACAGAACCAACATCGGTTATATGAACTAGCTTAAAGACGTGCAGCAAATCATTGGTTTGGTTTCAGGTTTCCGTCATGTTGAACAGCCAAAATAGCATATAAGTCTTACAGCTGTCTCGAAAAGCAATATTCTGATATGATTTTTGTGTTATTTGGTAATCGCATGTATCATTAGAAAATGTTAAGAGGGCACATACTGGTCTATGTAGGTATTAAAAGACTTATTGAAAATGACCCAACAAATTACAAACACAAATAACATACTAAAACCTTTTTAAGGCTGCGTTTTTTTTTCTTAAAATTCCTCTTAAAAATTGCAGTCATAGTTTCCATATGGTGAAATATTATATAAATAATAATTTTAGATAAACAAAGGTTAAATAAGATAATAATAAAAAAAATAACATTATCACCACCGAGGAGATTTCTTTTAATAGGATATTTATTTTCATATTGCAGTATAATATGATCATAACTTTCATTCTGTTCAAGATATATATGAAAGAACCCGGAAACTTAACCATTCATAACTTACTGAAATAGTGGAAATAAATATATATTTTTTTTCTATATTTTTTATATACAAATTTTTATAATACATTGAACATAATTATGACCTATATATTTGACCTTCCTAAATGAGACATTACTTCCTTAACCAGATAAAATGTCAAAAAGGATGACAACGACATGCTTACTGTCCCAATTATCGGCCAAGTACGGATCGGGTCGGTTCAAGTAGTTTATATAAACAATTATTTGTAGCCTGTGTCAGAGGTTAACAAAAATAACAAAATCATCAGGCAATTTGTAAAACAAAATCAGTTAGATTTTAAATTCATACTGGCCGTTCTCAAATACTGCCGACTTATATTGAACGCTATGTCAAGAGAGCCTTAAGCTCTTTATGGGAGTGTCATGTCTGAATTTTTAGTTTATTAGAGCGACTATCACAGTATCCGACCCGCAGCTATGAGAGCCTTATATAGTTTTACTGTTAAAACGAGCACAATTTGACCTTGCTATCTAAATTATTTATCGTCCATTCAAATTTTGTAGTTTTAGAGATCGATCACCTTGTTGGTAATCATACTCTGGTTTTTATGGTTTGTTTTATAGAACAGAGTGTCAGGATAGATAAGAGGGAGGATTGGGTACCCATATAACTGGTTAAAACCCACGACTGTCCACTGCCTGTACCAAGTCACCTGACGCTCTTTTGTGTTTATGCTTGTGTTTTGTGCTCTTTCGTCTTATTTTTTCTCCCGGGTTCTGTCCGGGACTTTTCCAGTTATCTATTTTGTTGTTTTTTTAATCGGTGTTTTTATTATTATTGTTTTGATTTTCAACATTTTAGGCCTCGAGCAAAAAAGAAACCCCAAAAAATCAAAAAGAATCATTCACAGCTGATTAATGCTGCCAATCTATGTTTGTGCCTGTGCCAATCCATTTGTCTGTATCTCTGCTGTTGCTTGCCTCGCCATTGTTTATTATGTTTGCCTTTGTGATCATGTGGGTTTGGAAATTATATTAAAATTTGATGGATAATTGACACGTTAATGCGGGTGTTTATCCTAGATGCCTTTAATTTAAAGTCATTTGATTATTTACAAATTTTCTGCTTAATACTACTTTGACATTATTATTGTAATATATTATAATTATTGAAACTGACAACAAAGGAACGGCTCGTATTCATCTTATTATTCGGGTAACTGCTGACAGTATGTCATACGAAAGTTAGTTATACCCTTAAGCTTTAACTCGAAGGGCTGGCCATCTTATCTTGGATACAATCTTAATTAAAAGGAAAATGTTTACGTACTTCCCTATAATAATTACGTTGACTGATACAGCATAATTGCTAAAAATATTTATTTTTTCCCCAATTTTTTATTTTTATACATGACGTGTTTACATGTAAAAATGTACCAAGGAACAAACTGAACTTGTGAAAAATCTCACAGTGTAATTTCTTTGGCTGTCATGCTTCTATGCAATTTACTAAAAGTATACTCAGATGTCATTATCAATTAAATTGTAACGAACTTTATCACAATAATCTTGCAGAGGAAGATGTATATTTTTTTCCGTGTCCTTCAAATTTATTTTAATGTCCAGCATTTAGCACACGCGTGTGTGCGTCATCATATTATTGATTTGTTAAAATTGAAAATCCTTCCGACTCAAAATCATGACTTGTACATGTATAAATAGTTGTTTCTTACTAGATAATTCTGACCATTTATTTCTATATCACTTTGGTTATTTTAAAATATATTCCGTTATTTTTTTCAGCTTTCAAGAATGTCAACCGCCGAGATCACATTAGTTTTAAAAACCTATAATCTGATAATAGAGGACGTTCGCCGTAAATCATTGTTAAATGCTTTCTACTGCTGTGTTAATAAAAGTTTAGTGACTTTTATTGAAACTTTGTACCTATAATTTTGTGACCACTAAATGATATATTTTGGTATTATTTTGGTGTAAAATTGTCAATTAAACGCATACCCTTAACTATTCTTCATATGAAGTCCAATAGCGACCTTTTTTGGAGACTAATAATGTCCCATACTTCTATGTGGTACATTTACATGCAACCCTAAGGCAGTTTTATTCCAGCTTCTACCCTTACATTGTTAATTTACAGATGTTAAAATATAAACGACTTCAATGCGTAAACAGAGATCATTAGTTGAAACATATAACGACCTCTGTTTAGAAATCTTCGGATTCTTCTCCTGTGGTAATTTTTGCTATATTTGCCATCATTTCAATAAAAAATCTCCGCTGTGATTATTTTTCTCTAGATATCTTGAAACTGAATACATTGTATTCCTTAAAAACAAAAGTATCATTTATCAAAAGTATTCTAATAATTGAAGTAGAAAGTGTGACATTTTAAATGCCCTTTTATGGTTGAATCATATCTTAAAGGGGTCACCGGAAACAGTTTGGAACGTATTGCTATAGAAATAAAAGTTTCAAGTGTTCTATTTCGGGTATACAAATATTTGGCTTAGATTCAATTTACAAAGGATACACATGTATGGGAGTATATGTGTGGATGAGTCTTTAAAGTTATTCTTTTTTTTTTTTTTTTTAAAAATCCACATGTATTCACGTTAAATGATTTTTTAATCTATGGATATCATATCATAACCTCAATTTTAAAATAAATCATATTTTTATATAAAAATATGTATCCTTTATAGTAATTATATGTTATTACAAAGATGTTCAATAATACTAAAATGTCTATCAATAGTTTCAAAACAATTATGAGTAATATTTCTATTTGTTTTGTGTACTGAATAATTATTAGATCACATTTTAAAAATATATTTGTATATATGTACGGTTTCGGATTTCATATCTGTGCTAGAAAAAGACCATAAAACATTACAAATATCACTCAAGAGCAAATCAGTATCAAAGGTTATTGGCATGTTACTATTAAAAAGTGATAATTTCAATTGTTATTATTACTGCTGATTGTGTGTTTAAAATCAGTAATTGAATATAGAATTTTGATTTCGGAACAAGAATCTTTACAAACTTACAAAAAATATACATTTTTGATACAGTAATTAAATAATAACATAAAAAATTATGGTATAAAAATATATTTTCATCTGAAAGAAAAACAATTGAAAATCAGGTCCAAAAATAGAAATTTTCGTTTTGAGATTGATAAAAGGCGGTTTGCCTTTTGAAAAAAAAATCGTAAGGGGAATCATAATAATAGCAACACTGCAGACACTATATTTTTTTTACTGAATATTGATAATAACAATAAAAAAAAATTCTGAACAAAGCGAACATAGCATATCAAAAACAGTATGCCACTGCGCTATCTTGTCTATGCTACTACGTGTAGTAGATGATTTAGCCCATAGTTTAAGACATTATGACAATAAAAGCAAAACACATCTTTTAAACGATGATAAGTAGTTCTGTTGTTGCTTATTCACGCTTACCGTGAGCAAATGAATTCCATCAAAATCAATATAACAAGACCAAAAATAAGACATGTTTTTTTCTGCTTTTAATAAGATTAGTCACAACAATAAAGGCCATATGAGCACAGATAAAAATAAAATAAAATGAATAATAAATACAGACTACTAGGCATAAATATTTTTATTTTGTTCCTTTGATAATCTAGACAGGAATGACATAGTAACACAAAGCAGAAATGACTTTTAAGATGAACATTTAATTGTGATATACTCTATGAAATTAACACTTATAGAACTTTTTTGCTGAAATCACAGCCCGTCTTTGATGGTTACAGCAATATTCTGAGTTAAGTTTGACTGATCAACTTTTTCGTTTATAGTTTTGGCTTCCCTTTAACTCAAAGGATTAAGATAAGTAAAGTCATCTTTCAAAGTGCTACCGGGTATATTTACAATTTTTTTCGATATAATATTTATTTGTGTTTAAATACATTAGATATCATAAATCAAAAATATTAATTAAATAGTACATCAGTTACCATTAAAAAATCACGCCGTATTATCTTAATATAGTCATTAAAAATTTCCGACCTCAATGGGAGGGGAAAATCCACACACATATACAAAATAAAAATAAATCCTATATAAAATTCAAATTATGTTATCTTTAAAACATGTGATTAGTTAATCATTATCACTTTTGATTATAAAAACAGCACGCTAGGTTTATGCAACATATCAACATTACTTGTGTCGACCATGGCTAGTAAGTGCTGTAAGATACTATTGTTATGAACTAAGGAATTTATTTGAACTTATATAATATTGACAATACGTTTCATCGTTATACCCTGATTAAAAGTAGAGTAAGGATATATATTGCATTTTTAGCTGGAATGTTTAGCACTGTAATGTTTAATATAAATTTCATAACATCAAAGAGTGTTACATTCTACATAGCCTTGTCTGACAAATCAATGTGACAGTAATTTCGCTTTGTCGAGCACGACATTATGGTATATTACTGCTAAAAAAGGGCAAGTGTCCATTCAGAAAGTTAAAATTATCACATCATAAAAATTGGTGGACTCAAGTACAATAAGCTGCTGGCATTCTGATAATGGCAATGAAAGAAATACTCAAAATTTTACTACATTTCAAATTCTCCTTGATTTATAGCGCTTCCGAGGGTATTTTTGTATATTTATTAATTTTTTTCGGATTTTCACATAATCGTTATTGAACACCAATGATGTGACGTTGAAATGTGCAAATTGGTATCAAAAGTATTTTTTTTTTATGATGATGAGTAGAATGTTTGGGTAATTGACAAGACGAATACAATTCATATGCCCATTACTACATAAATGACTTCAGGACTATCATATAAATCGTAGCTCTGCTTTCTTATCAGTAAATTTCTTAACGAGCTTTTTATTTCTAGGTTTTGAGAAAGACCGTGTTAATATTTTTCACGGTGATGACGGCGAGGACATTGCAGAATATATTAAGGAGAAATTAACTGCAGATCAATATCACATTCTAGTGAATTTATTCAATATTTCATTTGGAAATAAATATTCGTTTCGCAAATGTGTTCAGGTGATTTTCCTAACACCAGAAGTTCATAAGGAAATGATGATGGGAGAAATGAAAGATATTTTAAAGAAATTCGAGCAATCACGGAACCCTATAATTTTATATCATTCATTAATTGATTTACAAAAGGAAGCCTTAAAAGAAGACATTAACAGTGTTATAACCAACAGTGACTCCTGGAAATTAGTTCCGTTAGGAAATAGTGATTATGATTTCAAAAGGGCATTGGTAGAAATTTTGAGCACAGTCGAAAGTCCTGAAATACTCCCCGTTCTTAAACAGTTCACTCTAGCACCATCATCGGTATGGCACGTAAGTACAAAGTAAAATTATATTCGTTCGGAGTGGGAAACGGTTGCCGAATGGTCAAGTCCCATGGCGAGGTTTTTATCTTACCCTCATTTGAATATTCTTTTCAATGTTTGGCTTATTTTTTAGGCTTTCAAATGTTCTGGTCTTGATAATAACACAATAACATATATAGATATAGAACTTGTGTATATGTATCAAACCTTGTTATCATAGAATGACTATAATATATAATAAAATATATAGAATAGAATAATATATCAGATTGGAAACCTAAACGTCTACTATTATTAGAAAAAAATATTTTTAATCGCAAAAAGGCTGAAAGCAAAGTAAATATAAAATTGTAAAGCAGAGAAATATAATATTTAGCACAATTGTAAATTAGTTTTCAAACCCGTACTTACCATTTCATTTTATATTTTATATATGTCTATCTAATGTAATTTCTTTTACACAGAGAGAAATAAATTCAGATTATATAAATGAAACAAAATTAAAACATCGACCCATAAACTAATAATACATTGAAATCGTTACTATACAACAACTAGATTAAATTGAAAAGAAGTAGGACTAATTTTATCTGCATTTATTTCACTTCTAGAGCCATTTTCAAAAAGTCGCCTAAAGCGTTTCGAAATATCTGGCGGCATAGTCTGGTATGTGGTCTCTAACGAATTAAAAATAACTAACAAATAAGTTAAAGCGGTAGAGAGTTTTAAGACAAATTTGCCAAATTAACGTCTTTAAGACAGTTTTTCAACGTGAAGGACACTCAGAACCAAAACGAATTTTTGAGTAAGTGAGTGTATGTATCTCCTTTCATACATGTACGGCAGTAGAACGGTTTTGGTTCTGAATGTCCAAATGACAATATTTCAAAAAGTGATACAAATTTACCCATTTCGACTATATACACGACCTTTGTCGGTAGAAAACTTGAACTTATTAAGGATTAAGCATCAAATATTTGTTTCATGTTTCATAACATAAACATGCATTGCATACAATTATTTACGATAAAAAGTAGGTAAATATTTAAGATTAAAAAGCCAATGGCTATGAGTGAAACAAATACAGAGGAAAGAGACCCTACTCCTTTACAATGTTGTGTTCGGTTTTCAACATTTCCTGCCTTGATGAATCGTAATATAAACACAAATATATATCTATAATATATAATTTGGTATAATCAATTGTGTATAATCAATCTTTAGCGCATGGAAATCATTTTTCTTCATTATTTTATTAGTATTTGTTGGTCAATACGAATTCCAAAGTATTCTTAAAAATATTTTCTTGTTTAAAATAATTATTTCCTCTTTGTAGACGGACGATGAAGTTTTTATTATTCTACGTAAAGAAGTACTACCGAATACATTGGAGGTTCGGGTTACAGATTCTGCTCTGGAAAGAAAAGTTGGCAACATACGACAAATTAATGCTAACACATTTGCTTTTAGGCCGACAGGTAATTTTCATTCAAGGAAATTTCACTTGTAAACAGGTTCGAGATGTGATCCATATCCGTAGGCTCACTTCAAAACAAACCGAAGTGGATGAACAGATCATATCCAGATATGAGACACAGTTTGCTCATTTAAATATTCAAAATGGCGGCATATTGAATTTTCATGAATAAATATAGACTTCTTAAGGAAAAATCCGTCCTACTTGACCGGAATAATTTGCAGGGGCGATAATTTGAATATACACCGGTTTAACAATTTCTGTCCAAAATTTGAAGATGTACGTTAAGAATTAAAGGTTCCAACGATCAAACAAATTTCGAAGCGAGTACCCTGTATTACTCTACTACAGAAAATAGCAAAAATGCTCTTTTGGTGGTTTTCAAGAGATTGTTTACGTTTTCAATTGAAGGGGATTTTAATTGCGGGGCGGATTCCGGAAATTCAGACATCACATATTTAAACTTTCAAGGACGAAAATGCCTCAGTACAAACATGTAGGTTCCCTCGAAAGAATTAAATGAATATTTCCAACTTAATGCACATCCATGAAAGAGGTTCCAAGAGGGTTAACGAAATAAACCAAACTTTTTAAAAATTGATTCTGATAGACATGGTGTAATTTGTGTCAACACCGGATTCCAAAGACACATTAAAGGTCCATAAAGGTTTAGCTTTCAAAACATTATGAATACCTACTGGTCCTCTCAAGTTTTCATTCATTCTAGATCTGTAAAAAAGTCGATTTACTCCTGTAAAATGACTGGAGAGTTTTAAAAGGAGCTACGGGCGAATATAATCGGAGTATCTGATTATGGCAATCATATTTTTGTTTTATTTTTCATTGTTTGAAGAGTATAAACATTGTTCATTGTTGACCGGAAAATATATGGACACGTGGACACGCGAACAATTCTTATTTTGGTGAATAACTTAACGTAGGCGTTCATTCTTGAAGTCAAAAGTCTTTCAAATTCAAAATATCCATCTAAAAGCTTTCTTGCAGGCCTTTGGTTTTTCTCGTATGGTATTTTTCCATTTAATTCAGTAAAATTTAGTTCGTGTTTTCATTTAGTCAAGATTGGTCCGGGATCGATTCAATTTTAAAAAATATCGGACTCAAAACTTATGAAAACCACGTGACCGTCATGAATATTTATGAGCAAAACCGTTGCTCATTTCTGGCTATATCTTAACGTCAATGTTGAAGTGAGGGTTCTAGTGTTTGTGGTAATATTTGTGACAAAAATTGTACATTAAACATATTCAAGAACATTTTGCACCGAATAAAAAATACGAACTAAATGGACATGTATTAGGATGCTATTTATGTATTCAGTCGTTTTTATTGTTAACCATTTGAATTCGAATTAAACTTGCCATTTGAATAAACATTTATGAAAACTAAGACTATTTTGAGTTGCATCTAAGATTTAATTTTAGTTTAACATATAAAACACCGATGATAGACTTATGAGAAAGAAATGTGTGAAGTCCGAGGATACCATTTCAACCGTTGGGAGTTATACCTTTACGGCGCACTGATGAATAAAGCCTGTTCCAGGACAGCCATTTAACGTATAATTTAATTTTCAATCAAAAGCTTTTAAATGTTCTAATTTTAAAGAATCTTTATACATTATATGTTAGAAAAAATTAACTTAGTTTTTTTTTACCTGTTTTATATTGCCGTTTCCTCCGTTCTAGTCACCCCTTTCCGAAAAAGTAGATATGGGACGGGAGAAAAGGCTATTGTACACCTTTATCGAAAAACAGAAAACATTATACTCATTTTTACTCTTACAGGTTTTGCTACAGGTCGAAAGAAGGTTGAAGTTATTGTAGATGGGAAAGCCGCTGGAAGAAGTAGCCTTGAAATAAAACCGAAACTCGATGTGTTACATCAGTTGTTACACGATGCTTTAAATCCAATTGAACTTTTGTGTCAGACACTGAATTTAGAGACAAGATCAAGAGAATGTTTAGATCTTGAACTTCATGATATTTTCACGAACGGGGCGTCAAATCCTCTCTCGGAATATGCCAGCGAGAATTTTGATTATACGACAGGTAAATATTTTTAAGTACCATTATATTTTGTCTTTTGTATGGTGATGGTACGTTGCAGTATTAGGTTATACATTTTTGTTTGTACCTGTGCGTATGCCATGCCTGTTTGTCTCTCGTCCGGTTGATGCCTTGGACAGTGGTGTTCGGGATTATGTGCCCGGAATGGTGTCCAGAACAGTCCCATATAATCGTATCATCACTAACGGGGTTAATATCTCCTCGGTATCACTACAATTATATCATGCGTGTACACAGAATATTCTGTGCAAATAAAACAACTGATATCTAAGCTTTAGAACTGCATATCATACTAAAAATTCCAATCATATTTTTAACCAATTCACATTACAGAAGGCAGTTTGACATTCAAATATTCAGATTTATCAGTATACCTACTGTTTCAATGTGAGATCCACTTTAAACTTGACAGTATTTAAAAACAATGAAAGTAAAAAACGACTTTAGTATTCTTGCCAAATTGTGGACCTAATTAATGTGTACTTTTATGATTAATAATGCACATATGTCGTTGTTATTCGATTCAAAAATATTTAAACATACAATGTATATCAAGAATGAAAAATATCCGAATCATGAAAACGTAGATGAATAACTCAGAAAGTTTCAATTAATTCACAATTTATCTCAATGCAATGATTTTCAACGGCCATAGATTATGAGTCAGCTGTTGTGGCTATATTTCGCTGCACGAGAGAGTCTGGCT
This sequence comes from Mytilisepta virgata, assembly GCA_028015205.1. Lineage (NCBI taxonomy): Eukaryota > Metazoa > Mollusca > Bivalvia > Mytilida > Mytilidae > Mytilisepta > Mytilisepta virgata. The sequence goes on from CM051521.1 coordinate 79,830,946, forward strand.
TACTTTAAAGAAATGGAGAGCGATGTGTACTTTAATAGAACATTTTACTTAAAAGGCAAAATTACCATTTAATTAAATTTAAATTAGAATATCAAATAACGTAAACGCTAAAAAAAATCCAAAAATTGGTTGCAAATAATTTTAGATATGTTTCATATGTCATTGCAGATTTCCAGAAACAGACTGAACTTCCAACATTGCTGCACTTTGGCGCCAAATATGGATTGGAACATCTGTGTTCGACACTTCTTACATTCCCCGGAGGAAATATTTCTTTGAAAATAAAGAACAAAGACGGTAGAACTCCATATAAGTTAGCTCTGTTTAGCGGTTTTACAGATCTAGCTGAAAGAGTACTGGTATGTTTACAACACGAATCAGATCACAAGTATTGACAAGAAAAGGCGGGCTTGATTTCGTTTGATTTACAGTAAATTTAATGCATAGCATTTACTGTTTATGCTTCTTCATATCATACTAATTAAATGATTGCTTGCACAATTTATGAAATAAATTATATATCTTTAATTTTCAGTTATCATTAGACGGAGAAGACAAAGACAACATCTGCGGTGAAGAAGGTAAGTTTCTACGTTTGTTCTTCCTCGTTCCGTTGAATATAACATGTACTACATGTCCTATCACAATACTTTTCATAGTTTCGTAATATTCGATACATTAAAAGCCATTCTATGTTACCATTTCTTATGTAAAAGCACTAGACTAAAGTAAATCATTTGTGATCTTCAAGGACAAGTCCTGTCTTGTTTAATCTGCCAGTATTGTTTTTAAAACAATTTCTGGATTTTCAGACGAAATAAGGACACCAAGAATAAAACAAGAAATTCTGTTTTGCGGTTAACATGACAAAATCATGTGTTATGTACGGTTACAGAGTGAAATTTATGTCACATCAATTTACTCTATCTTCTTAGAAATGTTATGTTCTTACAGTATATACGACGTACATGTATACCATATAATAGAAGGTCGTCACGATTTAATTGACTTCAGACGACTGACCATGAAAAAATAAATTATTTGTTGCTAAACACTCTCCTCATTTCAATTAAGTCGGTTTTGTATAAAAGACGTCTGCATATCATATGAAGTACAATTGTTGTTAAAATATTATTTAAAAAAATACTTTCAGACCATTACATGACAATGGCATCTGTCAGTCAAAAAAGTAAGTATATATTTTGAAAATTGAATATACAAAAAGGGTATAAACAAAGATGAAACGAATGTTGTAATGAATAGGCATGTATTATCTTGGGGTAGTTACAACATAAACAAGGCTCCAAATACATCTGCAGATACAATGCTACAAATGTTATAAACATTACAAAAGTCCGTAATAGCCTCAAGACTTCATATTTTTTGCCAAAGGAAAACAAATAACTTATTCGCCCTGTGGATGGCCTTGTTGAGAAATTAAATTAAGAACAGTTTAGTTCTATTTTATTTTCAGTTGACTCGTGTGAGATTTTGTGCCATGAAATCAGCCACTATATTGTTTCTTATTCAGCACATATATTAAGAGACATACATGTATGTGCTTGTCAATAATTTATCTCTCATCATCACTTTTCGACGCTAAACTTTGTTTTTCCAGAAAGCTAGGAATAGTTTTTCACAAAACTAAAAACTTTTAAAACGAAAAAATAAATATTGTACATCTGATTTCAGAAAAAGAGCAAAAAGTAGAGGGCAAACCAACACTACCACCGAAAAGGCAGTCATTTGACACTAACGGAATACCCGTATGTAAAATTATACGTTGGAATCATCTATCATATCCTTATAATTATGAAAAAGAATAGTTTTATGAAAAATGTTATTGTATTTTAAGGTTATACTGCATAAACAAATTCTGAATTAAGCACAGAAAAGTTAATAAAATATGAATGTAAGATCGTTTTGTCCAAAACAGAACATTATACATATATAATTTATGCGTTGCAATTTCCAGTTCTCATATGCATTTTTAAATTTCGTTCCTTGTATCTTGAATTAAAAGACAAGGGACTGCACAATTGTCTTAATATAATAGAACCTTTATGAAGATAAAACGTTAGTGATTGTTACAATAAATGTACATTTTTTGTAGATTGAGGTAGAATATGAAAATGTCATTACAAAAAACAGAAGGAGAATTCAGTCCGAAAGTTGTATATCAAAAGGTATAAAATCCTGGATAAATATGTTTATATTGTATTTTTAAAAAATTTCAAAACAGCATTATGCCATCTTGATCTCCATATTGAAAACCCAAATATCCATATTTTTTGTCATCAGAGTTGCACAGATAAACATCATCATTATATCTTTGGTATATATCAATTTGATACAAGCGCAAAATTAGTAAAAGTTTAGGAATATATTTGTTTGACCAATTCAAAAACATATCCAGTCGCACATGTAATGTAAAATGTTAAGCACCCTAACTGTACCTTTAACGGTTTTTTAAGAAAAAAAACCCCAAATCCCCTCTTTTTGATAAATTTGATCAAAAGTGACTTAGAAAGGAAAAGTCTTAGTGCACAAATGACTTTTAATTATTATAACGATATTTCCAGTTTTGGGTAGGAATTAAATATATTTGTACATTCAAAATGAATAACATTCTATTATATTAGATTCTGGAGTGTGGCTAGATGATTCCTATAGAAACCAGTCAGGAGTTTGGACAATGGTCAGTATAAGCAAGCTTCATTAATGATATAAGAAATATTTTTATATTAATTACCAAACAATTCAGGGAATGTTTAACTCATATATATATATATATATATATATATATATATATATATATATATATATATATATATATATATATATATACACCACACTCCTTACTTGTAGTGCTATTCCTGGATGATGCTCTTTACAAAAAATTTAGAAATCAAAACACTGTGAGCAAAAGAGCCAAACACACCTACGTTGGAAGAAATGTCCGTCTCATTAACGGTATTCTAGATCCTGCAATATTCAGCTGTACCATTGTTAAGGCAAATGACTCAAACCCATCAGTTCTTAGATATAATTACCATTACCATCATTAAATTCAGTTCTCTAATTCCGTGAGAATTTATAATATCTTGACCCGTTTGATAAATTCCAATTTCACCACACGTTGGTTAAATGCTCGTGAAATCTCCCACCAAAAAACATTAGGAAGACCTCTCGGTTTTTTACATTTGTCATTAGAGAAAAAAAGATTCTAAAACTCTTGACGCGTTAATTATGAAATTTATCCACTCTCAATAATGAAATTTTCATTTTATTTTAAACTGCTCGGACAAACCTCGCAGTTTAAAAATGAAAAATTTAATTATCTCGAGTTGATAAATTCGTAATGTATCACCTATTTTAATTAGAAAATAACAAATACATTGAATGTTTTGCCTTTTTAGCGAATATGGATCAATTTTATATAGATTATGGTATGTTAATCTTAAATATGCCTTTTCTACTAAGGTATAGTTCAATAGTTTTTAGGAATACTTAAACCATTTTGAATTTCGAATCTAGAATATACGATATCGACGGTCGGATTTCAAAATTAGGATCTCGGATGGGCTTGGCTTTCGTAATTATAAAATTTGTGGATTCTTAGCCTTGTCAATTCTCGTTTTGATACCTGTGTATCTACCTAAATATTACGACGAGCCAGTAGTAGTTATACTTTCAGTTTTTATTGCAGAAGGACAGTGATGTTTTTGAACCCGCACGGAGAAGGGTAAGTATTGAGTATATTTATCCTATTAGTTAATGCATGTTTAAAACAGCTACACGAACGTGATTTTGCTAAATGAACATTGTTTTTTATTAGCTTTAAGACAACTTTTGAATGAACAAATTCAAGTAAAAAGATTTAAGGCAGCAACTTTTTAAGGTTTTACGCATAATTCATGTCTCTTTTTGAAATGCAACAAGTGACCATGTTTGCAAATTTCACCAATTTCAAAACAATGCTATGTTTCGATTTATATTAGCACATAATTGTTACAATAATAACAAAAAAAAAAGGATCTGGTATGTGTTTCACCAAAATTCATGGTTGTATAACAAAAAATAGAACACGACATCTGCAACGGACAAGGATACCTAAATTGTATCTTCTTACCATATCCTTGTTGACAATTTGGGGTGGGGGGAGAGAATAAATAAGGATTAATTACAGGTTTTCAGGAGAAAATCATTGTTTGTTTTTATAAAGAATTACCACAGTGATCAGAGTCCTGTATTTAACAACAATATTTTTTCTACAGATGACCTCAAGAATGACAAAACTTTGGGCTGACGATGAAGTTAAGTTACCAGAATCAACTAAATTGTAATTTTAAACAGAATAGGAAAGTTGCAATTTAAACGTGTACAATCTTGTACAATTGTGGGTAATTAAAAAAAGCAGAAGTAAATTTTGCTTTCAAGAAAAACATAACTGAAAGATAATACAACCATTTTATACAGCAATAGTCCTTTTTCTAAAGTAATTTCCGGCTCCCGAATTTGACTCTAAAAAATTATTATTTAACAAAACTTATTCCCCTTTCCGGGACGTACATTTATAATAATACCGAATCTTCAACCTGTCCTTACTATGGTGTGACAGGCATACCGTGAATTTTAAAATAACTCTTTAATGTTATGTACAATGATGAATTCTGAAAGTTTCACATTCAAGTGAAAGGAGTACAAAAACATATAGGTTAAATAATCCTAGTGCCGTAAGCTGATACATGTATGGAACCAGTAAATACCACTCGGATATGCTGAATAAGGAGAATAAATTATAACCACCTCTACTTGTTAAGCCGTAAACTAGTTCGGAAGAAAGGCTATACAAAGAAGAATTTTCTAATTCATCCTTTTTGTGTAGATTGCACTAACTAAACATGTTGATTAAGAATTATGTTCGAACTGGTTTGAATGATGTAATTCTTAATCATGGCAGATCAATGAATTGTATATTGTTTCTACAAAATAAAAGGCAAAATACTTTATGGAACTTTGTGCAAACTGGTCTACATACCAATGCTTATTGTGTCTTTCAGCAGTTAAATTTTCTTTTTTTTCTACTTTTCTGTATTGCAAATTCAACCTTCATTTTTCACCTAAAAATCACTGTTACATTTGGTTGTGACCAAACTTTAAAACAAATAAAATCACTTCGTTCTGTCCTCTGAAGTTAAAGGGGGAAACTTCATTAGAATGAACCATTTCTTGACCCTGTACTGGCTGTCGATGGGCCACCATGTTTTAGTGGAGAGTTTTTTTTTTGTTGGAGTTCGTATTGCCCACGCTTTAGTTGTCAGTGTTCTTTGTTCGTTTTTCTCTTTCTTTGTCTGTTTGTATGCCTGTCGTGTTCCTTTTTGGTTTGTCTCGTGGATAATGATTTCGCATTTCCCTTCTAGCATTGTTGGTTCGGTATCTTCTTTACTTGATTTAATTTACTACCATGTTTTGTACCTACATGTGGACAATAGAAAAAAAACATTCTGTATTCTTTCTATATTGTGTCATATTTTGATACACCTTTCTATCTTAACATAGCAATCAATAAGTAATGATATAATACATGTACATAAAAGGAACAAAACCCATCCATGCAGAGGACGTACCTGTGTGAAACGGAATCAATGTTGCGAACAATATCAGCCATAGTTAGAGGAATATTTAACTGAAAGTGTCTATGAAATATTGAGATTTATCTTTGTCTTACAATCCTTTTTAAGTAAAAGGTCAAAACCTAGTTCAAGACGGGATGAAGTCAAGTTGATTGAAAACTTCAGCAGTTTCTGTCATATTGTAAGAGAGAAATCCTTCAAGGAAATTTCCGTGGTCGTTTTATCGGATTTTACCACTGTTCAGAGAGAGAGAGAGAGAGAGACAGACAGACAGAGAAAGCATTATATTTGTAATAGATTCGGGCAGGTTTTTATTTTATTATTAATATTATTGTTATTATTACAAATATATTTCCCACGTGCAACGGATAATAAAGCCTCTTTTTTTGCATAAAAATCTGATTTGTGTTGAAGAACGACAATTGTTATTATGTTTAATATACATGTATGATTTAAATTCTTTTAATTATCATCAAATACAGAACTATTTTACATACATTAAAGTTTTATTTACTGATTACAGGGAAAATGATCCAACAAAATGTTGATATACATACAGTATACTTCAAAATTTTCATTTCACAGTTGATTGAATTTTCCGAATTGATCTGGTACATCTGTACAATACATGATCGTAACAGTGAATTTAAGTCTCCGTCAATCCTGTTCATTTTCACATGTATATAATATATGTACACGTGGTTTTCCACATTATTTATATACAAAATTGATGCATATACTTTCCTATATTTTAAAAATAGGTTTGTACTTTGTTCTGAAATATCCAATTATAACTCATCGGCTGTGCCATTGTCCAACAATTAATAACATTCAAAGGCAAATGTGATCAAAAAGGGTTAAGTCGAACATCATATAAGGACAGACATACATTTATACACTTCGCTTCCAAAATAGAAACAAATCATAACATTAAATTGTGAAGTATCATTTTCATTTCATTTTCGCACCAAATACGACATAGCAGCAACTGAGTTGGTTATAGTCTTGGATACTTGAATCAAACAGCAGACATATTCACTCAATAAATATTCTTTGATACGATGCATTTGGAAAATTTATATTCCTTCAGCTTAACTAAAATCATATTAAGAGTTAATTTTCAAGAGATAAATATATGAACATATTTTATATTATTGGAATATTTTGTTAACAACTTTTTGCATGTATTACCGTTGTCATCGTCTTTCTAACTTTTAGGGGGGTTGTTTCTTCAGTTTTGTGATCATCATGATCATAAACAGAAGTGCCATAGTATAAGCCATCAGGAGTATGTATACCCAATACTTAATACGTACCAAATAATATGCAAAAACATGTGTACATTGTAAACAGAATTCGAAGATTTTATCCTTCAGTGTTGCTTGTACATTTCCTATGTGTTTTGATATCTTTCTGATTATTATTGGTTGGTACATTAACCATTTGAGTTAATTTATTTACACCTAACAGCACGATTTTTTAAAACATGACACTCTTTTTAAAACATAAAGAAAATCGAGCATTGACATTTTACAATAAATTGATATTTTTAGGTTTCAAAAAACATGTATCAATTTTTTATTTTCTGTATGAAGTTTAATGTAAACGGTTGTTGGGTATTAATAAAATATGTCTTTAACATGTAATTCAATATATGCCTTACAAGGTACAGCAGGATACTAGAAAAGCAACGCCAAGGACAATTTTATTCTTTGTTCTTGTTCCCATGTTTAACATTTTCAGTGTTGTTTGTTTTTTTATCTTTTCATGTTTACACATATTATTTGGATTGTTTATTCTAATGATTTACATCTTTAGGTATTCTTGGCCATTATAATGAAACCATGATGTATTGCCTCATACATCATAAAAATTTATTTGGATCGATACAAATGAATTTAATTTTCATTACTTAGTACTAAAGATCCCTTAATTTATGATGTTTTTCGAGTCAAAATAACATACTGTAAATTATGAACTTACTTAAACATGAAGCCAAACAATGACATCTCGATGTAGTTGTTTCATCGTCTCCAATTCTATGAGTTTTAGTCTAATCGACGCTAGCCCCATAATCTTACATTGATAAATATTAATTAAAATTGTATATGAAATATTTAACAATATATCTTTGCCTTACAACATTTTTGAATAACAGATGAATAACTAGTTTCAGACGGAATGAAGTCAGCTTTATTCGAAAGATCAGCAATTTCTGGCTTATTTATTATTACTAATATATTTCCCACGTCCATCGGGTAATAAGTCCTTTTTCTTTTGCATCTGTGGTATAGAACAACAATTGCTATAATTTATAAAATATACATGCAGTTCATACTGATACACATAATTCATACTTGGTGTTTAGAACATGATTGCTATTTTTTAAACATCATACAACACACAATTATTAAAGTTTTATTAAGTGATTATATGGTGAAATGATCCAACAAAAAGTTGATATACATTTACATAAAGTACACTTCACAATTGAGGGAATTTCTCGAGTTTCACCATACATGATGGGTACAGTAAAAAGCCCTCGTCAATCCTGTTAATTTCTATATACACTTGGTTTTCCATATTATTTATAAAAAAAACTAACAAAGTACATATGTAAAAACGTCACCATTTTGCTGGAAAATTGAAATTTCTCCATACGACTTATTTCGTTATAAAATTTAAACGAAAACACAAAACTCTGAGGTTTGTACTATAATTACAAAAGAGGATGTTTTCTGCATAAATTTAAAATATTTTGCTATGCATCATGAAAATGACGTCGCATTTTTCTTTGCTTATCAACCGATGATATATTTTTACCAAAGAAAAGGTCAAACGGAAGGTAAATACGCTGTCTACGTTTATAGCCGTGGGTATTGAGATTACACGTGTACCACCCTTCAGCACCACCGTAAAGCCTTTGACTGATAATGCGCTAGAGCAATACTGCTTAGTTTCCCAAATAGAACAATTTTATAATATTAAATTTTGAGAATTAATTTCTTTTCATAGCAAGTAGCAATTTCTGGTGTTTTTGAAATTCTGAAAACAATTAAATATTTCTATTTTATTATGTACAGTAAAAGGTAAATCAGGACACCAGAAAGCCAATCCCAGGGGCAATTTCTTGCTTTCTATAGGTGTCACTTTTCAAACGTTTTCAATTTTTCGCGCGGTTTGTTTTGTTTTTTGGTCGTTTTTTTTTATTTATGCATATATTTCCTCGTTTTGTTTTTTCTAATGATTTACGACTTTTAGATTGTTCTTTATGTTTTCTTGGCTATTTTAATGGAACCAAAATATCAACAATGACCATCAATAATTCTATCGGTCTTATTAAAACTCTTTTTAACGGATACAAATACAATAATATTTTTTTGTATTACTTATGATTCCTTAATTTATGATATTTAGTTTTTGATATTTTCAAAGTCAAAATGAAAGGCGGTAAAAGATGAACTTATCTAAATAAAGGTAATAACCAAATTACCGAACACCAAGGCAGTTGTCAAAAGGAATGGTATAAAAAGGGGGTAGTACATATATAACAGGCAAAATCAAGGCAAGCACCGGAAAAGTGGAAATAAGCATAATGGTCCTGACTTGATACTAAATATGAAAGCCAAACGATAACATCTCAATGTATTTGTTTCATCATATTTTTATGATGATCACAATATACCCTTACAATTTCATATATAAAATTTTCTTTCAAGAACTTTTCTTTTTAAGATGTCCGAGAATTTTCTAAAAATATGTATACATGTATTTCCTGTGTTTCAAACAGATTCAAGTTTGAATATTAATTTTTGAGTACGTATACCAGTGATACACTTTCTTCCTTACAGAGTGATCAAAAGAAATAAGAATGTTTTTTAAAATTAATTTTTAAGCCAAGATTGTTCATTTAAAGTTGTAGACGTCAGTATTAATATTGTATACTCATTAAACCTGATTATTTTTCCAACATGATATTTTCGATACAGTAAAGAAAAAAAAATATGAAATTAAAATTTATTTTCAGAAGATTTGGAAATAACCATCCAATTTATCCAGTTATCTATGTGCATCCAGTTTAAGATTATGCCAGAGCCCTTTTGAAATTTCCGTGTTATTATTTCAAAGCTGGGGGTACAAGTTACGTTCCTTGTAGGTGTGCAGAGATATAAAAGACATTTTAATCCTACTTTTTTTAATTCAATTACTATCATGACAATTGCTCAATTTTTCTTAGCGTGGGGTAGTCGCTATTCGACAGATGAGGAAAATTTAAATTCACAAACGTCTTTTCTTTACAATTTACCTTAACATTGATATTTAATTTCTATCATCATTATTTACACTTTAAAACTACCGGGTTTAATGTACGTTATAACTAAATTTACACCATCAGCATTTTTATTAGATAATAAAATATAATTTTATTTTGTCATCACTTTCAAGGTCATGCTCTATTGAAGACCTTCGGAGAAAAGAAAATTTTCAGATGTTGAATTCCACGAAAAGCAAAATCAGAATTAATCAATCGAATCCACCGCTTTTAATGTTTTGATTTTGTCAGATTTTGCAATAACGAGTTAATAATCACATGTCAGTGAATCACTGAAATGGAAGGCTGAAGAGAACAATTTATTTTTAGAAATTTAGTCCCCCACATAGTAATAAAAATATAGAAATATCAATAACTTTTTTAAATCTAATTTATAATCATAGACTGTATGTAAAATGGGGTGTAACGAATTGAAAGGGATATATAACGTTTTAGTAATTCAAATAAGCCTAGTTATTGATGAAAACACTTTATTATACATCTTACATATATGATAATGTCATTTTGAACACCAATTTTTAGTACAAGATTAATTGGTTGTTTTCAAAAACCTTTTTCATAAACAAAAATTTAAAGCGCCAAGATCGATTTATATGTATGTCGAAAGAATATTTTCAGCACAATGTACTAAACTACGGAAGCCGGTACGTGTCATTGGGAGTAATTTAAAAATATATTTTTTAACTCGTTATAACAACTTAGTGACTTAGCTTACTCGTTATAACAACTTAGTAACTCGAGTTACTAAGTTGTTGTAACGAGTAAGCTAAGTCATTATAACTAGTAAGCTAATTCGTTACAACGAGTTAGATGCACTAAGCCGTTATAAAGAGTAAGTTAAGTTGTTATTACGTGTTAGCTATGTTACGAACACAAATTGGCTGTGTCAAGCTGTTACATCGAGTTATTAAGTTCTTTATACCGAGTTAGTTTAAAAAAAAAACAACTCCCCATGGCACGTACCGGCTTTCATAGACGAGTGACGATGATCGAACAATTCGTAGTAACGTGCATATGTCACCGGTCTGATAACGAGTTCGATTTAAAATATAACCCGTGGCGAGGTGTGTTCGATCAGCTAATAATGGGGGAAATGGCAGTTTTCCTGTATACTGAAGGTCAGTGATATCAAATTGAACTGAAGTAGCGGAAACCCCAAACAAACAATCAAGCAAATACATAAACACCAGCAATTTGTATTTATTACTATCAGTGGCATAAGCAAGGTCGCAATCGCTTTATCACTTTGGCCGAAAAAGTGAATTAAATCAGAAAAGCAAAATACCAAACAGAAAATATTAAAGATGATAAAAATGGCATAAACCCGTGTTGAATTCACGAGCCAAAGAAATAAATACTCTGTCACGGTAAGCATGTCAATTAAGAAGCAATTACAAAATCTTATCAATACTGAGAAAACCAACCAATAACTATCAAACCCATAAAGTTACCGTAGATTTTGTGTGTTTTTGTTTTGCTTTTGTTAGTCGATCTAGGTAAAAAAAGCTGATTTAGCGGAGGAGTTCTCTTAAAAGATCCAATAGTTTCCTGCGAGATTAAGTGAAGTTCCAGATTTAAAAAAAAAACCAGATGATCCTATATGTACATACACCAATAGTGCTCTCTGTTTTAAAGGCCCGTGGCCTTTACATTGATTTCCTTAAAAGGAGTTACCTGGTGCTGCAATAATTTTTAAACAGGGTACAAATATGTGCAGGAGTTGCCATATCATTTTAGCCTCAAAATCAATATCCATTTCCCAAAGTTTAGTAATTTTTTTTATAATGTTATTATCTAAAATGAATTTTACAGGGCGTTGTGCAATGCATTTAGAAGGTTTAGGAAAACATCCAAAATAAATATTAAACTGGTATCTGAATCTTCATTAGATCTATGTTTTAAAACTTTTAACAAACCCATGCAACTTCTTCCTCCTTTGCACTATGGAATTTGCTCCGATAGTGTAGCTGTTTAATTCTGTGCTTCCACATCTAAACACTGTTAGCTACTCGACTGGTTGTGTTAACGGACGTGCATGCAATTTGGTGGATCTTAAGATACCTTTAATAACCATTACGGGGATAAAAGATATTTCTTCACGCACAGAAATATAAAACAATTTAATATAAAATTTCTTAATTTCAATATTATCACAAACAAATTAAATTAAGAAAAGATTTTATGTATCATCACATATGTTCAGGTTTAATGTTACACATATTAGTTTAAACATCTATTGTCCGTACAAAGAGAAATGAATAAAAAAAATACGGTAAATGTTGATATCGAGTTAGATCAGTTACAATATAGTTCGAAGAAAAAAGTTGTTACAACTTCAGTAATTTAATGCAGACATATCTATCTATATTTAGTTTAGTATAGACCATTACGTTCTAAATTGTATAACTATGTGTGAAAGATAATCAGGGATTTTCAGACAAAAAACATGCAAACAAGGAATTCATGATTTTGTCATTTTGCGACTTGGTACATGTAAACAACAAAGTGAATCGTTTTACCTATTTCTTACAGATAGATTGCATGCAGATACATGTACAGTTAGGTACAGACATAACCCCTCATCAAGTTAACTTAGAGCAGTTCTGCTGACTACTGTAGGACTGCTCTAGAATAGAATCCTGACTGCTCTAAGCTGTCACGGTCAAGAAGAGCTCTAACCTGTCATGGTCTGGAACAGTTCTATAACATTGTTATAGAATTGATCATGTTACCCACCCATGAATCGTATCATTGACCTGACTTTTTTTTTAATTTTGATTTTTTTTTAATTTTAATTTATTTATTATTTAAATTTGTAATTTAATGTTTTTTAATTGTAATCTTATTTTATTATTATTGTTTTTTTTTTATTTTAAATTTTATTATTGTAGTTTTTTTTACTCAAGATCTTTTCTTCTTGAGCAAGTAATTGTAATAAAAAATGGATGGCCACCGATGATGGGCTCTATAATGATGATAGAAAAATTGATGAAATGTACCGATATCGTCACAAAAGAAGTCGTGGACCGGGACTGCTCTGATTCTTGACCAGAGCTGTTCTAAATAGCAGTCGTGGACCAGGACCGCTCTAATTCTTGACCAGAGCTGTTCTTCTTCCTGACTGCTCTAAATTAACTTTGACGCAAGTTAACTTGGACGAGAGGTTATGACTGGTCGCAACTGTATATGTACCAAGAGGATAATACTCAAGGAATTAGCAGATGTTACAATCGGTTTTAATGCTGCTGATGAGAGGTAACTCCTTGAAATACAGCATAGTATAAATTTACTATATCTTTGGATTGTTATTTTCAAACACTTGGGAAGTTTAAAGTTTTCATGCATTTTTTTTTATTGTGTTTCAAACGGATAAACCCATAAACCAGAGGTACCCAGGATCCTGTTTCCCTCACCTGATACTTCCATTTGTTCATTGTTAAAGGACCTTGATGTTAACATCCATGCCATGTTTGGTGTCAATCCATTCAGTTATTTACAAGTATGTAATTCACTTAGGGTCCTATGTTAAACTAAATCTTTTGGTCAGAACATCATAAGGAACGTTCATGCTATGTTTGGTTTCAATCCATTCAGTGGTCCTCTAGAAGAAAATTTGTATGTATTTCACATTCTATTTTAAACTACGTCCCACGCTGGCAGGCATCTTGGATGACGGATCGGCATTAAAGTAACAACACTTGGTCAGCACCTCATAAGCAACATTAGAACATTCATTCCATGTTTGGTTTTAATCCGCCGTTCTCGAGAATAAGATTTTTGTATGTACATTTGTATTTTCCATAGGGTCCTATGTAAACTAAGTTCCCCGCTGACGGTCATCTTGGATGAATGATCGACAACACTTCGTCAGCACCTCATCGGGAACATTCATGTCATGTTTGGTTTTTGTATGTATTTCCCATAGGGTCCTATGTTAAATTAAGTTCCCCGCTGGCGGCCATCTTGGATGACGGATCGACTACAAAGTAGCAACACTAGTTCAGCACATCATAAGGAACATTCATACCATGTTTGGGTTTAATCCATTCAGCGGTTCTCTAAAAGAAGATTTTTGTATGTATTTCCCATAGGATCCTATGTTAAACAAAGTTCCCCACTGGCGTCCATGTTGGATGACGGATCTGCAAAAAAGTAGCAACACTACTTCAGCAAATCATAAGGAACATTCATGCCATGTTTGGGTTCAATCCATTAAGCGGTTCTCTAGAAGAAGATTTTTGTATGTATTTCCCAGAGGATCCTATGTTAAACTAAGTTCCCCGCTGGTGGCCATCGTGGAGAACAGATTGGCAACACAGTAACAACACTTGGTCAGCTCCTCATAAGGAACATTCATGCCATGTTTGGTTTCAGTGGTTCTCTAGAAGTTCAAAATGCGAAATGTTGACGGACGGACAACGAAAATACGGTCAAAGAAAATTGTGCCGGTGTATTAAAATCATCAGAAATTCCACATTTAAGAGGTCAAAAATGGTTAATCATTTTTTACATAAATAAACTTTATAATGGTGGGTGCCGCTGAAAATTTTTGGTTCAAGCCAAGAAATTATTTCATGTGAATAATGATTCAGTTAAGAAATGAATTCATATCTTTCAGCTCGGTGTTGTCATAAACGAAAAAAATGTGTCAATGGAATCAGTATTACAAACACTCTTATCAAAATACTGAAAACACCAATTTGTCGCTGTATAGTCGCAAAGCTGAGGAGAATTATCAGGAAAAAAGTCCGTTTAATCTATTCGGGGGAAAATGTCGTACTTTAAAGATACTAGTGAAGATTGAGATAAAAACGCCATTCAAAATTCAAATTTCTGCACTTTAAACATGCATACAATTTATTTGGCATTGTTGTAAAAGGTGATATACATCTGTATACTATTTGGTTAAGGAAGTCATGTATTGTCCTACTAACCGAATTAATATGAAACAATATTCTGTTATTAAAAGTCCCCGAAATACCTATCGTTGTACATGCTTACTGGCAACTCCGCGCATCAAAATTCTCTTGTAAACACTCATTGAACCCATTTAGAATTCAATGATGTTAGAAAACGTTGTTTCCAATTATATACATGTTTAGTTTAGTTTTTTTTATAGAAATTATTAATATTCTGATTCGTCTCTGATGAACCTATATTTTATATTAATTGTACATGTACATTGTTGTACATACGTATTACATTAATTGTACATGTACATTGTTGTACGTATGTATTACATTAATTGCACTTGTACATATATGTATATGTTTATTGTATATGCAATTTAGTTAAAACCTTTATTCACGATTTAATACAAATTCATATACATGAAACGTAATCTACACCCGCGGACATATATAGCACTAACAGGATAATTTTGGAAAATATTGAGGAATCCCTCAAACATATTCACCACAGACGAATTATATCAAATTATTTCAATTTTACATTGTTATTTGGTTAATTATTTTTTTTATAATAGTAAGATTGTTTCACATTTGGCACTTTTAGCCAGTGAAAAGAACTAACAGCAAAATTTATGACTGACAAACCTCTTTATTTTATGTATCAATGATATTTTATAATAAATGAAAATAACAATCGGGTTCACTCGAATTTCAGCCTTTGAAGATGAATATCAGATATATCTGATGAGTTGAGACAATTACAAAAGATTGGTTTGGTTTGTTATAGTTTTACTCCGCTTCCAATGCAGTTGGCTATATCGTAGGGGCAAATGTTTGTCGGTGGAGGTACATGTAGACAGAGTATCCGGTTTACCAACATGTACGACAGGAAAACTGGCAATCTGTATGTCAATTAGGATTGGAGTCTAACACACCTCGTCCACAAGTTGCATTCGAACTCGTCTCAGTGCTGAAAAGCTAGTGATCGTAACTACATGTATACCGATCGTCTACCGCCGCCACCCCAAAAGAATACCGAACAAAGTGCATAAGATGAAAACCCAAAGACAAAGCTAGGAACTTCATATAATGCTAGGCGAAGCTATTTTTCAGTAAGTTATTTAAAATCTGGGTCATTTAATATTTATCTACCTATTTAAGACTCGGATACATCATGTTTAAAATTGATGTTTCCGCCCAGTCCTTCAGCCAGCGCTATCTGAATTTGTTAACAAACGACTAATTGGCAGGACTGAAGGATCTTGACGTATGTAGTTGCTTTTGCTGCCTTGAACAAAATTACATATAGATATTTTCGTAAGCATACCCTTGTCCTATTGTTCTTAACCTAGGCTCTTTTGGAACAGAAATAATATAAATGCAATCCACTACTTGTTTATGAAATTACCATAGGCATCAAATAAATGCTGTTGAATAGGAAAGAACCGTAGAGGTGGAAGGCGCCATTCATTTTTTAAAACATCTGGTCTCTAATCTTTGACTGTAAATCAAAAATTGTCAAACGTAAGCACCTAATACAGTAATATGAACGTTTACCATTATGGGTATGTATATACTGACTAGACATGGCTGCACGCATAATGCTTTTTACAATACCAATAAGACAATGTTATCTACTGATGAAGAAGATAAAGGTTAAGTTACTAATGACACAAACAATATTTCTTTATAAAGTTCCCTTGCAAGTTTACTTTTAGTGACAAATCTGTCGAATAGAGGACTAATAATATTGCATTCTTTTCTCATAATAAATTCTATTTTTATTACAAATAAACATGTACATCGTAAAATGATAACGGCTTTATATGGAATTGTTTTCGTTTTACTTATGTGTGTGTCAAGTGCACGTCTTATAAATTTGCTACAAACATGTATACGTCAAAAGAAATAAAGTCATTGCTCCTGCTGTTTGTCACTTCCTGGGCTATTTTCAAAAGTCCTCTATAGCCTTTCAAAATCTATCAGTGTATCCTCGAAAGATTTAGTAATTACTACCCAATGAAATAAATGAAAAATACAATACATATCTAAACATAGCTATGTGTTTTTTTTATAATGGATTCCCTGATTTTATGTCATTCAACATGAAGGATGCTCTGAACCAAAACAGTAAGAATTTGCAGTAATTAGTAAACACATGTATTCATTTTCAAGTGACAGTGAAATGCTGTTTGGTTCTAACTGCCCTTCATTATAATATTTTAATACATGTCAAATGACCAAACCACTGGTTGAAAACTTAAAACTTTTAATGATCAAGAATTAAATCTCTTTTAATACTGTATAATATAAGTTCAACCACATTTTAGATGACATGTACAAGTACTATGAGAACTCACCAGTCAGACTTAGTTGATTGAAAGAAATTCAGGTATATAAGAAAATTTTATGAGTTTAAATTGTATTCATAATTTGGTTACTTTCAAAATGAAAGACTGTTCTAATTTATTGAAAGTAATGTCTATTTTGATCCAGGAGTATTATCTATATGAACATTTCATTGTATTTGGATTACATTTTATTTTAATATTATGATGTTAATAATTTTGTTTTGTTTTTCAGAAGTGTACATAGAACCCACAACTCAAACCCAAGCAAGCAAAAGCTGTAAGATGGTTGTCCCATGATAAAGCCTGTGAAACTCTACGCCAGATCTACCCATCAGTAGTACTCAATCTAGAGAGGAAAGCACAAGAAAGACACTGCAGCCATGGTTTGGGCCTTGCCAAGTTTCTTCAGAGATAGAACTTCATCTATACACTCTACCTGATGTGCGACATCTTACCCCAACTCAGTATCCTCAGCAAGTGCTTCCAGGCAACAGCAGTAGACCTGACCGTCATTGAAGATCAGATCTAGACAACATTTGATGTTCTAGACTCTAGACTCAGCATACCTGGTAAACACCTACTCAGTGTCAAGCAGACTATTAAAGACTACAGAGACAACAATCTAGCCATCACTGCACCTGTTGATTTCGACAACTTCAGACTCAACACCCATGACCCATACATCAATGCCGTCATCCAGAACATCAAAGACAGGTTTCCTCATACTGGTGTGCTGGCATCCTTCAGCTGTTTTGACCCTGCACTTACCAGACCCTGTTCAACAGTTGACGACTTACAAGGCTATGCAGATGACAAGTTTGAGGTAAGCCTTTTCTATATTTAAATAAAGCAGTAGAAAAATATAATTAATTATAAAAATTACCTAAATAAATAACCATATTTATTATCATTATGATAGGAAATAGAGTAAATAAAAGAAAAAAGCATTTTTCTATTTTTATTTTTTCAATGATAAATGAAACTCAGTATAACATGTTTTGAATTATTTTTTTATTATTAGCTTTATATATGTGTCTAATAAATAATTGTTTTGTTTTTCCAGACCCTATTGACCAACTACTCATCTACACTACGTGATGAATCAGCCTGTCAAGAGTGGGAAAGTTTCAAGCCAGTTCTTCTTAAGACCAGAGTTCAGCAGACAGGCAACCTCCAACACATATTGCAAACCTAGCCAAGTTAGCTGAGCCCTGTCTAGTTGTTCCAGTCTCCACTGCTGGTAAGTCTAGTAGTTTATTTTAGTTTGTCTCCATAGTCAATTTCTATAATTTTACAATTTTAATTTATATATTGATGATTGTGAGCACTTTCATAGATATATATGCTTACTTGTTTGTTATCACAAATTATTCTCTTATTTTTCAGACTGTGAAACAGGGTTTAGTGCCATGAAAAGAATAAAGACAGACCTCAGAAACAGACTTTAACAGAAGATACTAAATGCCCTGATGACGGTGTCAACAGAAGGACCAGACTCAAAAGACTTTACCTACCAAAGAGCAGCCACTTTGTGGAATAGTTTTACAAACAGACGAATAAATCTTGGTGACCTCAATGAAGACACAGACAACAGAGACAACTAAACAAGACACAGAAAACAGAGACAACTGAACAAGACATGATTAGTGCTCAAAATAACAATTGTGCTTATGTTTTATCCTTGATATACAATATATATAGTAATATAATAAAGATGTATGTAAAGTATTCTTTTTCTTTCTAAGAAAAATTTATGCCGAATGAGGGATGCGAACGAACAAGACACATCCTCTGTGAAAATCTCTCCCCCACCATTGATTTTCATTCTGTGGTAATCACTGCTATATACCATCGTAAATGCAGTATTTACCATCGTTTAAGACAGATATTTAAAAAGTGTTAAAAATTACAGATATATACGTGAAACAAATACAGGGAATGTGGCCTACATACCTTTGTTAGCTTACCAATTTTTGTGAGTACTATATAATACAAAAGCCACCTTTTACTATTATGTCGATGCATTGTTCTAACACTGTCATGACAGGACAGCTTGACTCGTTCATATATCAAAAAGTAATATTAAATATTAATTTTTCTTAGAATGTATTCATGTTAACAATTATGATTTAAGACGGAGCCACACATGAACAAAAAGTATAATGCTATGTGACTCTAATATTCCGAATGTTTATTTGGTTTTTAATTGAGAAATAATTCAGGGTGGCTTCAACATATCCTGATTATGGGTAGGCCCTTAATGCCAAGTATTTTGCCAAGAGCGACGAATGTATACTGAAAGCAGGTCATATTAGAATAATTTATGATATATGGAAATTTTCAACACATGGATATTATCGTAAAACAATGTAGAAGACCCTGCATATGTGGGCTGTCGAAAAGCTTTTCAGTATTCAACGATAGCTAGATACGATTGCTCGCAACATTATTTTGGAACGGTGGAATGTCTTTTCACAGTCAGGCTTTCAACGATAGCTAGCTATGCATCAAAACGGTCTTTCAGTTTTGCTCGCTACTGTTCCGCTTTCACCAATCGTGACTGTAGTAACTCTAAAGTCAACGCTAGAGAGCGTCATGATGTCAATGTAAGGAGTGAGCTGATGGCTTATGTTGAAGACCTTGCTGTGGTTTTCGAGATTAAAAACAGAACAATTTTACAAATATTTTATCAGGATTTTCCAATGTAATAAATCCCGTTATTTGTTTAGAGAAGTATGGCGGGCAGATCCTAACAGTGGTGAAGGTTTGTTGTTACTCAGACAGCATCCCAGTCGTGCATGGCTTAGTTTAAATAATTCACGCATCCGCTTTTGCCTTATAGCAAAATGGCATTTGTTACTAGTTATTGTTTGATGAACACATATGAGAGACTTAATTAGTTCTAAAGTTAAAAGGAGCCATTAGCAACACACTTTTGATCTTAAAAGGTGATTTCTGTCTTGTCAACTATTGAATGTCTTGATTTTTTTCAATTTTTGAAATGTCAAACAAAATCAAGATTACAAGATCAAAACAAGATATATTACCTTGCAGTCAATCGAGACTGGTTAAGACCAGTTCATAAAAGTTTAGAATGACCTATGCAACGTTATACTTTCTTTATCTGTGCTGAACTGATCGAAACTTGTCTTGACCGATCTTGAATGACATAAAGACTACCTGTCTTGATGTGATCTTGTTATCTTGATTTTACTTGAAAATATGGTATTGCAGACATACGAGACATAATGAGTTAGAATAAACAAGACAAGAATGGCCTTTTTAGATCAGAAGTGTATTACTAGCTATTATTATGTATTTATGGACGTGTTTTTGACTGTTTGGAGGCGTTTATTGGTATATCATTATTGTCTCTTCCTGCTGTCCATATTGTTGTTGTTGTATTTTGTTCCATTATTACAAAGCATATTAATTGGTTTCTCATATGCATTAATGTTCCATTTATTTTTACTCGCCTCGAGTAAGGAAGGTCGCGTGCTTGATCTCCGGTCGGGTCAAACCAAAGACATTAACATTCGTATTTGCTGCTTCTCCGCCATGCACGCGGCATCTAGGAGTAAGAGCAAAGGACTGGACGTCTTGCATAATGTGTCCAGGTGGAGAAATATGTCTGCCTTCGGACTATTATCTCGAGAGGTAGCACGTCAAAATCCGGCTCCGTATGTCGATCTAATAGAAAGCAGGGTTCATATTCATATCGTACCAGCATGTTCTCGTCCTGATACGCATTAAATAATTGCCACTGGACGTTAAACAATAATTTATCCATCCATCATCCATTATTTTTTTTATAATTCATATTGCTTTCGGGCTAGCAACATACTTTCTTTTTTCACTTTCTGAACAGGAAAGTCCACTTTTAAATTACATTGTACACGCACATATAGATATTTTATCTGTTATAAACAGTATAGATATTGGAACGAAATTATGTTTCTTTTCCCTCGTAACCTGCGTGAGATTGCAGATGACAGATATAAGTGTTCTTCCTCGTTCAGATCCAGTACAACGGTTTACAATACAATTACAAGTGTACTGATTGAGCGATCGACCAATAGATTTGTGGTATTCATATTCTCATGTTCCTGTTTAGTAGTTTATATTAAGTTTTTAAGAATATTAATTAAAATACGTGAGTTGAAAATTAGATTCATCATGATAATGGGAAGCTTCAAAATAAAATTATTAATACATAAATGTCGAATTCGATGGCGCATTTTTCTATTTATAACATACATTACGCTATAATTAAGTTAAATGTCACAAATTCAAAATTTATAAGAATAATATATAAATTTTTAGAATAAATTTAATCCAGATGAACTTGAATGATCATAAAGATTCACATTATTTTGAATTGAAGGAATGGAAGGGAGCAACAATATGAACTCAACTAGAAGAGAAGGCAAGAGAACTAATTAAATGAACTGAATTGGAAGAGCATTTATTGAAATCGGATTCCAGGATCTTTTTTCAGCAATAATAAACTTCAATTCGCATCACAAATGAATTTTTTAAATACCAGTAAGATTTAAATTCAATGCAGTTGAAGTTCGAGATTATAAAATATATAAATATACGTATATAAAAATTGGATATGGTGGATTAATTCTTGATTCAAAATCTCTAGATGCACTTGAAAAAGGTTTTATGCAATGAAACTGTGGTTTTATTGTATTTCTTCATCTTAACGCAAGATAGAGTCTTTTAAACATGAAATACATACAAAAATCTTAAGTTCAACACCGTCCTTAAATCGTTTTGCTTGGAACTCTTTCTAAATTTAGATCTTTGTTGCCGAAATACCGTCGTATAACATCACGTTATGCTTTCTAGTTTTTTTTCAATTACAATTTATTTGTCAAATCAGAATATATTTAATTTATGTTTTCCCTTACACTATTTATCGCCTTGTACACGTATTAATTGTGTTCTCGATTATAACCAGACACTAGTGATCTACATTTTATCTGAAAAAGTCACCCTGATCTTGTTTATTCTTTAAAACTAAAAGCACAATTCATTTGAATTGCATATATATATATATATATATATATATATATATATATATATATATATATATAACATACTTTTGACTGACACATGACTGAGGTATCAAATAAATTTGGAATTTTATCTTTGGTTACACAGGAATTTTTATCTTTGTTTACACAGGAATCGAAAAGCTGTCTATTTGACCTTATGGTCTGCCTAATTCCTCATTTAGATAAGATGTCTTGATAAAGTTTCTTCCTGAATCATAATCAGGGCAAACTAAATATATATCATATTAAATGATTTTTTTTCATCTAATTTAAGTAGCTTTGTAATGTTACGATTTTATCATTGTTTACAATCGTATTTTGTTTGTTGAGATTCGCTGGTCGGAAATCGTACTAGAAAGTATGCTTTGTTCTACGGGTTGATCTATTGCAAACATGACTCATTGTTAGATGTAGTGAAGTTTTACATATAATGATAATATTATAATGATAATTAATATAATAATATAATAATGTGATAATATTTGTTTATGTCTTTCGTGTCATATTTCTGTTTTGTAAAGTTAATACAAATATAGCATGCATATCTATATTAATTATTATATTAATAATATAATATATTAATAATATAATATATTAATAATAATGTTGTAATAAAATGTTGATTGTTGTTATGGTAATATAATCAAAATTTTAATACAATAATAAATATAGCAATACAGGGAAGTAGATATTGCTCAAATAAAATTTCCGTCAACCTCTGAAATAATTTACCATCTATGCAGTTTTTTAAATTCTTTTTTTTCAAATTGAATTTTTTTTCTTATATGCATATGCAGTAACGTAAAAGAAATAATGGAGGCAAATGTACATGTTCCAACTAACCCATAAAGAAAAAGAAAAGTTGAGTCTTTTTCTTTTTATTGTTATATTTGTCATTTTCGTGATTTGTTTATTTGGCCCATTTGACGGCCTTCAGATTCCTCGCCATTTTGTTTATGCCAATTGTTTCATAACCTATACAAACTGTTACATAACATTTTCAATTTTTATATGTTGACATAGACCATTTGATAAGTACTTCTGTAATATAAGTAAATTTATGATCACTTTTAAGTACAAATACTGAAATATTATTTTGTGTTACTCCAATCATATTGCTTCTTTTATCTGTATTTCATACTAATTACATGTAAATATGCAAACAGGTACTATTGTTGCAACTGTCTTCTTTAATAATTACATAATTATTCCATAGTACAAATGCCTATGTTGGTTATCTTTGTTAATGCAATGATATATCAATACAGGTTTTTGAGAAATGCAAAAATTCAAAGTCATTTCTTCATAAAATTTAGGTCATGGTGACAGCAGGCCATTTTAAAACATTAAAGTTTATAGTATAGGGGAACCAAATATGTGCTTGTATCTGCATTGCTTACAGACGTTTCTTCTTATCGGAATAAATCTTTGCGAGTGTAGGCTTGATATATCATCAAAATACTACCATAGGTTCTTTAAAAATAAACCTAAATACAAACATTTTATTAATGTCATTCAAGCATAATGGACTTAATATAAAATCCATGATATATCTCAATAAGTTTCTGAGATATGGACCTATAGCAAAAACGTAACCATAATATGCAAACATATGACAATGGAATGCAATTATGCCACTCTTAACTCAAGCAATTATACATAGCTGATTCCGTTTAATTATAAAAGAAAAAAAAATAAGAAAAAAGAATTTAAGTGTAAAAAGGAAGATAAATCTTCTTGTGAGATTTTTTAAAATTTTATTTTGCTTTCTGAGTACACGAACTATGCAGTATAAAGTGAATGTTTACAAATTATATAATTGCTTTGAGCTAGTCATTTCATATTCATTTTAGCCTACATATATATCAGGTTATTTATTTTCACAATTTATTCAGCGAATTTAAATGCAATGAATTAAATAAAAACACATAAATCATTTAAATAGACCTTTACAACAGTGCCAAATAGTTACAGATATTAACTTTGAATTGGAACACTTACTATTAATACTTACCAGTACAAGTACCATCACAAGTCACAATGTAATGAATGATTTCAATTACGGTATAATTCATTGTTTGAGGAGTTTTTCATAAAACTTATAACATGTATCTAGTCTTTGATTTTGTTGAGTAAAGTATTGGCAATACAAAAAAATAATAATAACTAAAATGAAATAAAAAATAAATAGAATAATTTTTTTTTTAAATCAATAAAATTATTTAAGAATTAGAAAGACTTGTGGACTTTTTATTTTAAATTGAA
Organism: Mytilisepta virgata; assembly: GCA_028015205.1. NCBI lineage: Eukaryota > Metazoa > Mollusca > Bivalvia > Mytilida > Mytilidae > Mytilisepta > Mytilisepta virgata. The sequence continues at coordinate 79,855,507 of CM051521.1, forward strand.
GTACATTATACACTATACTTATTAACCATGCATATGACGCTCCAGTTTACACTTTCCATTTTCTATCGCATCATTTTCACGACGTTTGACCTTATCGAGAAATTAACCTTTTCTGTTGTAATTTTTTTTCGCATATAAACATCATGTTTATAAATGTACCAAGATTGTCATAGTTTCTTATTATAAGATTTTAAAACACCTGTAAAGTAAAATGAATTGTAATGTACTTTATAAACCAAAAACATTTTTTGCAGAACATCATATATATAACATAGACAATTTACATCCGCCTTTTTAAATGTGTCCTTTAACTTTTAACAGTTTTAATTGAAATTTTGAAAGATCTGATGAAGTACAATGTATATTTCACTCATGATTTAAAATTCAAAAACCATTATTGAGTGATAATTACAAATCGTTACATATACCACCACCAACATACACAGCTTGAAATATCAATTTGGGAATTTTAGTATGTCATATCTTGGTACATTGTACATGTAATTACAATAAAACTTGTCAAAATTGAAAGTTGAATAATAAAAACGTAATAAACAAGTATTACAACATTTCAATAATTGACGCTTGCGTATTACCGTAGACATAGAAAATCCCCAATGACCACAGAACTTTAAAATTAGACTAACAATTATTTGCAAAAAAAAAAAACAGGAAAAACCTATGACTTTTCAAAATTGGTATCTTCATCACATTTCTTTGTCTTACCTCGTCAAGGTTTTATTTTGACTTTTTTCCATTTGACTGCTTTCCGTACATATATACTGTATAGCGATGTAATTCTAGTTGTCGTATGTGGTGAATAGACTCTGTAAATATTTTTATTCATTTGCAAATTTTATATATACATGTACAACATGTATACTCTGTTTCCACTGTATTGCGCTACCAACGTTATTTCAACATTTTTTGACGCCATCTTGAAAAAATAAGTACCGCGATACAGTGACATCCCACTATATAGTTAGTTTTCACTTATGATTTGGCCCTAAACATTTTTCCATTGGGATCAAAAGCAGTTTTTAAAGCAATTTTCAATTTATCCGTTTCTTTCATTGTACCAACAAGAGACAATTCAGAATAATCAATATGTTTCTCTTTTATTTGATTTTGAACAAATAATAATCAAATGTATCAAAAATACGGTCTCAACTGATTTTCAACGGCTATCAAATTGACTTTTTTGGAAACCTCGACTGATACCCCGTATATAATGATACTCTCCCATTTGGAGCAAGTGGGATTTTAAAGGAGTTCACGTCCTCTATAGGTTTTAGTTTTCAGTGTTGACAACTTTCAAGATAAAAACGATTTTATATTTCACCTAATATCAAAAGTATGAGACCAAGCATACATTTATGGATTTGTATATGGATTTGTTTTCACTTAATACATGTATGTCCGACGATAATGTTTAATCCATGTAGATCTAAAATCAGGCCTGACATTTTATTATTCTTACATTTTGCAGGTTCTTTTCAATTTTTCATGTTATTTTCAGCAGTACCAGCGTCAGGGAGGTATTGGAGCAATGATTTTTTCGACGAATGAAAACAGGATTTAGTTGATAAATGCTTTGCGCAAATTCCCGATAAATACCAAGCATGTTTAAGCAGAGTTTTTGCATAACAGGGTTTTTATAAATCGTGTTCAACTTATAGTAACATCCTTGGATACGGAAAAAATCTGACACCAAACTGCAGGTCTCCTCATTGAACACGTCGGTTACGTAACATATAATAAGCACATATATCGAGTTATATAATTAATAAATGACAATAAAAGTTAGTTTCAGCAATGTTATTGAAGTAAATAATAATAATGATAATAATTTAAATCATGATATTGAAATATGATCAACATGGATAAATAATTGTTTCGTGACAAATTGAAAATGAAAGCACATGCAATTAGATAGTCCGCTGTGGAACATACTGATCAGTAATTGCGCAGTTGCACAAGAACGTTTTAGTAAGATGATACAATTACACTAAAATGTCACACTAGTTCAATTTTCACTTCGTACTAAAATTCATGAAGTTTTATCAAAGTCCTGATATTTTTTTTTAAATAATAAAATTGCTAAATAATTTTAGTTATGTCGATGATACATGTTCATCGTCTGAAAACAACATGATACGGAGACACTTTGAAATTGTTAAAGTCTCGCAAAATTTAACACCTTACAACAGAATTAGGTGTAACTAAATTTGGTTGGTTTAAATGAAGCCAAAAAGCCCAAAACTTAAACTACAAATCTGTATTCCTTGTGGATCAGATTGATCATTAAACAGATCAAAGTATTCAGTCATCATGTAAGTTTCTTTCTTCACGTGTAAAATTAATTGGTTTTTATTGAATGAAATAATTGAAACATGAAATTGTTATGCAGATTATTAGTAGTGGTTTGATTTTATCGCAGTCTCATCGGAGCTTGGTACCAACATCACGTCAGTGTATATTTAAAAAGTTTCTTGCTAATACGGGTAATGATAATTGTCTCTCTATATTCCGTCCCTTACTAGGTCAGTGTGTATTTCCTGTTTTCAGCTTTGTTTCAACCTTTTTGCAATAACAAGGCATTTTGCAATAAAAGAAGATTATCTCTCTATATTCCGTCCCTTGCTAGGTCAATGTGTATTTCCTGTTTTCAGCTTTGATACAACCTTTTTGCAATAACAAGGCATTTTGCAATAAAAGAAGTAGGATCATTTCCGTCTGCATTTATTTCATTTCTACGGCCATTTTCAAAAAGTCGCTTAAAACCTTTCAAAATCTCTGGGTCAAAGCCTGATATGTGATCTCTAAAGAAATGCTAACAATAACTAACATATAAGTCACTTAAAATTTTCGACATACTTGTACTTGAATATCGCTTTGGAAGACAGTTTTATCACAAATTTGCCCAATTCATGTCTTTAAGACAGTTTTTCAACGTGAAGGACACTCAGAACCTAAACTATTTTTTTTTGGCTGTAAATGAGTAGATGGATCTCCTTCCATATGACAGTAGAATAATTTGGGTTCTGAATGTCCTTTTTGGCAATATTCGAAAAAGTGATACCCAAGCCGCCTATAATATACGACTTTTGCATACTTAATGCAATTTTAAACTGGTCAGTATTCTGGATTTTTCAGTCTTCATTATTTTCCAATTTTAGAAAGAGAAAAATATTATGCAAGTCTGCATGAGAATTATAGGTGTTATTCGTACCCAAATTTTCCATTTTTAAATCTTGAGTGTTCAAATACAAGTTCGATTATATTTTTAACCTCAATCATACCATCCTCCCAAGTCAGGGTTTTGTATCCACGTTCGTTCTACAAACCGCTGACATCACAAACTCATATTTTGCGGTCGAACATATCGCCGTCTGGTGTGTGACCTAGAAAATTCTATCTACGACGCAAATGGATTCTCTTTTGACCTTATGAAGTACCAATGAAAATCGTTCACTTCACGTTTTTGGATGACCTTGGCTTCAAGACATCAATCTTGAATATAGTAACGAAGTAGGATGTGCGTAGTAAAAATCTTTTGTATTATATATATAACCATTCATGAGTATGGTTACTGTTTTTCTGTCACATTTCTAGTATATATAATTGTTTAAATTTTTTTGTCATTATCCTTTCTTTCATATTACATCGACGGAGGTAAGGGAGTAGTAGATATACAATATATGTACATTGTCAGAAAATATAAAGTTTATTGGTAAAAGCCTTAGAAACGGGTAGAAATGCGAGGTTTCGCGGCGAGTACAAATAAATTTTATATTTTCTGACAATTTACGTATATTGTTTTTACCCTGCAACACTAAATTTTTATCTGTTTTTTTAAGAGCAAAAAGGCATGAAAATGGAACATTTATAGCTGATTTAAAGAAGGGCCGTTTTTAGGAAACACGACGTTATAAACACTGTGAACCAGAACACAACGCAAAATATCGTTGAATGTGAGGACAAGGGTACCAGGAGAATATATTGGGGTACTGACCCAGTATGGAAAACAATATTAGGCAGGCTATATTGGTCAGTTAAAACGTAGTTGCAGGATAAAAATGTTTCCCAGTGCTTCAGGTTTATACTCTCATTTTTACTGCGTATTTAATCTGTAGATCACTAAGCTTCCTTGAACTTTCTGCGGGGTACAAGGTCAATTCAGTTGTCTTCGTTGATAGCCTCATTATGATTTAAAGATGAATAATAACGTAAAACTTTGTCTTATTAGGATTTCTGTCAAGAATTAATCATCGTATCCCTTTTTACAACAGTTTTATTTTTTATAATTTGTAATTTTGGACAGGATAATGTGAAAGCTATAGTGTATGGTGTCTTATATACAAAATTACTGTCTTTTTTTCAATTGAACAATTACACGGATAAATATATGACAGCGGTGTTTAACAGATATCTACTCCGTGCAGATTTCAGGATAACATTGAAACCCAACATTTAATGTCTTTGATGTTACCATACTACCGGAAAATAATCATATTTTAAAATTCATGTCAATGTAACTTCAAATAAAAATAAAATAAACGTCATTTTTAATGCAATAATAAAAAAGAGGACAAAACTGAAAAAAGGTAATAAATATTTGACAAACAAATTAAATTTTACGAGCTGAATAAAGATATCCTCCTTAATTTATGTCAAAGTATCTTTAAAAGAAAAATATGGAAGTAGTATATTTGGTTAATCAGCAATTCCGTTACTATAAGTACCAACTTCGTCCACATCCTATGCATCAGAGAATTTACTATTACTAGCATGACTAGTATGTTTTTAGTACTGATTCCTCGAGTTTTACTTTTAAACAGTGAAACAATTTTGGTTTCGATAAAACCGGTTTTTGCCCTCTTGATTCTAAAAATGACTCCTGCTGAAAAAGCACCCTAGACAAAACACTACCCACACCCTGAAGGTTTTCTACAATTTACCGGATCGGGTATGTATTTTGATTCATCCTTACGCCCGACTTGCTCTTTTTCTTTTTGTTGAACGATATAACATCTCTTGGTACATGTACATGTATGTTATCACCATTTCAGCTTGGCGTTTGCATGTACTTAAAAAAGTATGTGGTCGACTTGCACGCATCCAGTTTACTAAGTGACCGTAATCCTGAACAAAAGTAATGGTCTTCGAGAAAGTAATTATCACTTTTTCAATCTTTTTTCAAAAGGGGGATTTACTATTTTTTAATCCGTTGGTTGGCTAACACAACAATCAGAACTGAAATCAGAAGTATTTTTAAATTTTAAAAGATTTAGGTCCTTTTTGTTTTTTCTAGACAATATGAAAATTGTTGGGAACAGTTTTTCCTTGTTATAAGGACTCGTTTTGGCAACAGTCCAAAAATTCAATCTTCCTGGATAGAGTTAAAGGCAACTTAAGTAAAATGAATTAACCGTGATGTTAGATACAGACAGAAATAAATGTAGCGTTTGATATTTTATAATGAGGCATTTGTGAGGGAGATTTATATCTAATGTAAACAGCTTTATTTACGTTTTTCTCCCGTTTATTTTCATTTTTGCTTTCGTATAAATATTCGGCAATTCCAATTTCGGTGCCTTAATAATGCAGATATGTATTTCGACAACTTCTTGACAGCAGTGCAAGAGTGCAAAGTAGTACGGAGAATATTCTAACCGAAATGTTTCATATTTGATTCAAACGCCATTATAGCCAAAATTGCAAAGACTGTAATTACCTGACAATCACAGTCCTATATCATGTATACTAGTATCCGAGTTGTGGGTAATTTTATACTGTTAAGCTATTAAGGTTTTCGTTCGCCAAATTTCCGATTTGAATTTTTCCAAGATTAAGGACTTTGCAGCAACCTGAGATACTTGAGTTAAATTTCAAAGGAAAACATTTTACCTTAATTTTTTATTTACATTACGTATGGAAATATTGTGTACAAAGTTATATTTTATCACTTCCGTTTGAAAATATAATTGATCACCCGCAAAAAACATAATTCATAACAGAGATACCATTGTTGAAAATGCAGAAATACATTTTGCTGAAAGGTTTTTTTTATTGTTCTTACAAACATTAATTGTGTTACAGTATGGCAAAAAAATTACAAGACATGTACATTTTCACTCTGTTGTAGTGTAAATATTCGCAACTGCAGATTATAGTTTATTTCTTTTATCCTAAAAAATATCAGTATAAAAAAAAACAACGAAAATTTAAATCGTCAGAGTTTTTGGTTTTTTAATAATTTTTTTTTTGCATTTTGTTTGGACAATTTCTTCCAGTTCTGAGAAATACCATCTGATACATTGTATATGACACTTGACAAAAAATTGATAAAACCTGCGCATATTCTCACTATTCTTCTGAGGACAGTTTATTTTCAAACACCAGAAACATAGAAAAATTAGTCGAAAACCTTAACGCAATTGAAATCGGTCTATGATTCGCGCCTTTGTTAATATTATTTTTGACAAACTAATAGTTTAATAGCGAGCTTAAATGGAGAAAATAGTGCTTTGTTTACAGTAAATTTTATACATGTACCTGCATTTCAAAAGTGTCTTGTACGAAACAAATTACCATTCGTGCAAGCCGTTTTAGTCTTTGTATAGGCCATAAAATAGCATTCAAAGAACCAAACATTTTTAGAATAACATACACTTTCTCGTTTCCATAGTAAGCAGGGATCAATACAATTGCGTAATCAATGACCCTTTTAGTTGACTAAATAAAACTTGTAGTGTCAGTGGATAGACGAGTATAGCGGATATCTCAATTTAAATATATTTATCCGTGTAATTGTTCAATTAAAAAAAAAGACAGTAATTTTGTATATAAGACACCATAGCTTTCACATTATCCTGTCCAAAATTACAAATTATAAAAAATAAAACTGTTGTAAAAAGGGATACGATGATTAATTCTTGACAGAAATCCTAATAAGACAAAGTGACTCATATGTATATTAATGTTTCTCCTTTGGCCTTGTGTGTAGTTATGGTATTTATATTATTTCTTGGTTTGCTAAGGTTGTATTACAAGGATAATTCGTGAAAATAGCACATATACACACACACATAAAACACACAATATATACATGTATTCTTATCTTCTATCATTTTTGGGGTTGGTACTGTAACCATGGTTACATTGTGAATTGTTTCTCTGTATTGCGTGGGTTTTCCCTTGATAGTAGCGTTGGTTATCAGAAAACCTCTCCACTCCCACACAATCGTACATTTGCGGAATATTAATTGTAGGTGGTTATGGTCTATACATGTAATTATACATGTAATTTCTTCAGATCAAAGTTACATAAATATGTATACATAATCATAAGGAAAACGAAACAGGAAATAATTCATATCATATTTTATTATTTACAATTTATACATCTACAAATATAGTCATTCATTAAAATGTACCTTATACTGGCCTGCATTGAAATATTTCACAAACGTACTTTACACACGAAAATTTTACACGGAAATTTCAAACTCGCACAGTCATATATAAATACAGAACCAAAGAGGTGTCATTTACACCGGTTACATTCTGCACAACAATTTATTAAGTAAACATGTTTCCAAGGGTTAAGTTTTCATTATATACATGTAACCTTAAATATATGTTATAAATACAGATGAATGAATAAATGTGCATATATAAAATTATTGCACTGTCAACATAAATTGTACTGTCCGAACAAAAACGTCAATCCTGATGTACGTATTGCATGAATGAGTGAACGCAGTAATGTAGTGACAATTAAACAATGAGTTAATATTGTAGTTCACAGACATTAGTATATATATAAAAGTAGGGAAGTACTGTATCTCTATTAAAACAACCGTAATTTTTTAGCAAAAGTGACTACTATCAACTTTCAATCCGTTGCAAGGAATTTCATTTTTTAGACGGCAAGGCGTAAATATCATCAGTTGTTTAAATTATTGTTTTGTTTACCTGATAATAACTTACAGATTCATTAATTGGAAGATCCTGTAAATTTCTCTTGTGCTTTAAGAGACTGCTTTCATTGTACATGTATTACTGGTCAATCTTATAAATATTAAAATAATTTGATAAAGGGTTAAGTACACTGAGATATTGGGTAGAACAAAGATAAACAATTATTATGATCACAATATTAAAATTGATACAACCTAAGCGTTGTCATGGGTAAATTATTGAAGAAATAAATTTTATGACCGTGGCAAACTTCCTTATGGAGCATATATTTCATAATAAAAGTAATTTTAAGTGGTTATTATTTAAGTTTTTTGAAAATCCGTCCGAGATAAATTGAATACTAAATTAAAACGAAATTAAAATATGAAGCAAATTTCCCTTTTATTTTTGTTATGAAAATAGAATAAAAAAACCATAGCTTGTGGATATTATACTGAATAAACATAGGATGACCTTCAGATGGGAAAATTGTTCGAGAAATTTAAAGAAAAATCATTTAGATGATAAACAACTGCCGAATACTATCGTTTTTTTTTTGCAATATCAATATCATTATTTAGTAAGACGTTTATACATGTATTTAATATTTAGATTCATTGTAAACGTATATGTCATGTAAGTTTAAAAAAAAATGTGAATTTATACATCATGTCACTTTTATCAAATTTCTGTCACAGACAAATACATGTACAAATGTATGAACAGTCTCTATAAAATGAATATTTGCCAAAATAAGTAAATAAAAAAATTTCCAAGCATAAAGTCTTCTGCATATTAATTGTCAATTTCGACATTTGTCTGGAGAATTCATTGAATTTTATACCCTCTATTCATGAAAATCATCAAAAGTTTTGATTCTAGATCTATGTTAAATGTCAAATTATTAGATGACTTTGAATTAAAATTTGCATATATACTTAACATGGATAAACGGGAGAAATGGAATGATGAAACAGCTTGTTAATCTAAACTATTCCATTTGAGATGTTCCCTTTGTTAACACATTTATGATCAATGTAAAATAAAAGACATCTAAGTCAACAGATACATGTATTTCTGTTGAGGCTGTCTCGAAAAACATAAATTTGTATCAAAACATACCGATGGTAAAATTTTCAAAATGAGACAATGATGTTTTTTATTCATAATAACCTAATAGCTATAACCCATTCTTCGAACTCGTTGATGTCCAGACTCCCTGTATTCTCATTTCAGGAAAATGTATCGATGTGGATCAGAATTTTGTTTTATGTGGTAATGTAAACGATTTACTCGGATGGAGATGACCTTGCGAACTTTTGACTGGGTTATCTGGAAGATGGTCAATACTGTCTGGATCCTGTAAATGTTCAAACATCAATTGATATAATAATGTAATGACAAATTTAAGATCTTGGGTATAATTTTTAGGTATGTTTGGAATTTAGACTGATTTAAAATAAAATCAACGTTGGTACATGTACCCAATGTGTATGCATTTTAAGACTTAATAATTAGCTACAATTACGAAATTAATGAAAATAGTTGTATTTACGGAAAAAAATCTGATGTGGAATTTGACTTCACGAGAAAAAATTTCAAATTTACGACTAATTCAATCATATTGCCTGGTAAAATTGTTTTTCTAGTTCTCAATTTTGAAAAAGACGTTCAGCTGTTCATTGCTCATTCATATTTTGATTTTACAAGTACATCTTAATGAATAGTGTATGTATGTCAGTAACACAGCAATGTTAATGTTTATTTCTCAATACAAATAACCCACCTCATTCTTTGATGAATCATAATAGCCGCTTTCAACACGCTCGCCGCTCGACGTACCTATAAAAGAAAACAAAACGAGTTATATAACATGTATTTCTGCTCCGTTCATATTTGCCGTCTGTCTTCTCAGCATTTAAGCTTTTTTCCAAATTATCAAGTTAATATTACAAAGGCAAAAATACCCCACATGTGTACATGCCTGACACATTCGTTTCACATGTGAATTTCATGCGTGAAAAAAACACCGGTCTCACATTCGTTTTCAAACACACGCGTTTACATGCTTTTCAGATACATGCCATTCACATGTGTGTGTCACACATGTATTACATGCTGGCATAAAGCGTGCATATTACGCATATAACACACCTGTGACACGTTTTCAGGTTCATGCGCGACACATGTGTGGCATTTTTGCCTGTGTATACTTTAATACTGCGTCTGCGTTTTTATTCATGGCTGTTAAAAAATCATTTTAAAGGCGCATTTATCAAAAACATAACATAAGGGAAACGCAAAATTCTGTATTGAAAACAGCGGTTTTAGATCGGTTAGAATTACTTTTAGGCTTTTTAGTCTCGTTGCGTCTTTGTAAATTAAGCTTAGTGTAAATATTCATTTATTTCTAGGTGAAAGCTAGATATCATAAAATAAATTGGACGATACGAAGTTTCATATATAGTAGGATTAAACCATGCTAGTTTTAAAACTAGCTAAGGTTCTCATAGCTGCTACTCTGATATAAGTATTTTGGCATGCTTACTAGATGTACTAAGGGTTCGTTCTGAGGTAAATGCACTCTCTGTTGGTACACTGTGAGTTCTCATTCTCTGTCTACTCTATAAAAAAAATTATTATGAATTTATATAACTACGAAAATCATTGAAGTTTTTGTTTTACAATATTTTAAAACAGTCGAATTTTGATCAATCTTTGATGACTCTTAGAATATGTTCATGAAGATATTCATTGTTATCCCTATGGTCTATTAACCTATATCTACTAGAAAACTGGGTGTCGTTAACGGGGCAGGACATGCTTACCGTTTCGGAGAACCTGATGTCACTCCTGGTTTTTAGTGGGAGTTATCATTGCTAGTGCTTTAATTTCTGTGTTGTCTTGTTCTAATTCTGATTTGATTATTATACATATTTTTATGCTAATTTTAGTTACGCTTGTATCCTTGTGATATTTGTTTGTTATGATCCATTCTAATGAGTTTGTCCTGCCTTTTGAGTTCGACCTTACGGACTTTTCCAACTGTTTTGTTATGTTTGCCGCATCAGTATTCTTTTGAAAAATACTTTCTATATTCGGAAATAGTAAAAAGGGTTACTGACCACAAAAATTGAAATCAGATCTTATTTAATTAGTCAATCAAAATAACAACACCTTTCATTTTTAAATTAAAAAAACGAATGTAATGTGTATATTGTGTTTGAGGCATCGATCAACTGTCTTTCTGTATCCTTCGAAAAAGTTACTTAATACTAAAATGCATAATTTAACTTGTTTTTTTTTTTTGAAAAACATTTGAAAAACGATAAAGTTGATAAAGAAATAAAAAGAAAAAAGAAAAAAAACCTTTGGAATTCCTTCTTCCTCCAGGGCTGTTCCTGATGTTAACGATTTCTTTCTCCTCTTTAATTTGGACTTAAAATTCTTCCAGAGCTGGGAACTATGTTTTTGTTTCTGAAAATATAGAAAATAGTACTGAAAATTTTCTTTTGATAATAAAATAGTAAAGCTTGCCATTTGATGATGTTTTTGCATATACTGCACTTATAACATTTTGCTTACTTTAGTTTTGGGGTTAATATTTGCCTATTGAGATGACAATTGTATTTGCTACCCAAGTGACCCCTTTTCCCCGTCCTCATAACTATATTTTAATAAAAAAAACTCAGCTAAATGTATACATGGTACACTATAAACTTTGTGTTAAATAATGGATTTTAAGATGCTAATCTGTTTACATTCTTAAAATTGTGGTCAAATAATGCTTTATTTCACGGGATCAAAAAGGACAAACTTTTTAAAACATATTCAATAACCTCATATAGAACGTCGTAGACACGACTGAGCTAGAGCGTAGGTCACTATTATGTTTTTGACAAATTTCAAATTTTGACATAAAGGTACGAAAAGACGAAAGAAAGTAATAAAAAAGGATTCAGTGATCTTTATTTAACTTATAATGGTATGCCTTATATGTAATGCCGTAATTTATACCTTGATAGCTTCCTGATCTTCACCTTGAGACTCTAAAACGGAAAATACAACAGGAAATGAAATTTACTGCTTCAGCATAACACACAATAGCTGTGTGTCATGAATTAAAATTGGAAGTCAGTTATTGGTTTAAGCATAATAATTAGAGGACATTGAGTATAATCCAAATATACATAATGTAATTGTGAATGTACACCAATTTTAGAGTAAAAACATATAAACTGCACTGACTACCAAATGTATTTTCAAACCAATTACAATTTAAAATCTAAAAGAACAGGGTTAAATATGATATTCTGTCTACATTTCTATGTATGCCAGGCAAAAAAATGATTGTGTTTTTAATTTAAACTTTGATACTTCATTCCTAAATCTTTTGTAGTATATGGTTATCCAAAAAATAAAACAGTACTAAATCTTTTGTAATATACGGTTATCCAAAAATAAAATAGTTGGGCTGTGAAAGATAAAAAGATCCCTTTTGTTTTTTCGTTTATTCATTACGTATCTATGACATACAAAGAAGATAACTTTAATTTTCTCTCTTTTGTATGATTATCTACTATGGTTCATACGATTAAGAAAGAAAACAAGGTAATGTTTCTGATGTAAATAAAGATGAATCTTGTTATTTTCCTTGTTGTGATAGAAAAAATACTTGTATCAAATCTGAGAATTAAAAGAATAGTTCTGACAGATTTTGAATGTTTTTATCAGTGAACTCCAAACAATTTATCGTATATTCTACAGAAGTAGTGCGATGATATCATACGTACCTCGTATTGTAGGAAGCATTTCATATAAATCACTTGGAATGTTTCCTAAAATGATTTAAAAAATGAATATATGATAAAATATGAGATAACAGAATAATTTAGCTCCATTACATAAGATAAAAGTATTATTTTGTGCCATTATATTAAGGATGCAATACAAAACTGTCAGATTACTTACACCACGGCAAGTACTCATGAAGATATGATAATATCAAACAACTTATAAGATACCAAAGGCGAATTTATCCCCAGATACACTTGAAATGTAGTACACAGTAGACCTTGAAAAAAATTTCAAGGTATAAGTCAATTTTGACACCTGCGTATGCAAAAGACCATCTATCTATGAAGAGCACTGCAAAAATACCACTATGATTGACAAAAACGACCTTGCTTAAAATCTCTGCATTAACTGATGCCTGTTCTTGAAAGGCATTTATTCCACGTGTCTCATAAGTTTTACCTTATAATAATTCATATTTGGATATCCTTTTTTATCCCTAAGCATAGACTTACCTTTGAGTGATTCTACTTTTAGAAAGCTTCTTATCATTCTGTAGAATTCGGTATTGCCATTTCTTTCTGCTATTGACTGAGGTATTGCTTTTTGAGAGTTCATTGTATAACAGGCCTTAATACTATATGGATGGTCAAGTAGTTCCTTTCCAAATTTTAGGAAATTCAATTCTGCAGCATAATGCAAAAGTGATGGCCATTGTTCTTGTACATCGACTGTAATCAAAGTAGAATTTTGTTTTAATTTTGTGGCTTTAATTTAAGTATCGTCTGAATTTCAATATTTGTACTTAGGGAGTCTGCAAGAGATTTAAAATCACACAAACAATGTTTATTTAATTTGAGTGTATTTTTTCCGAAAGCTTTTTAATTATTTCATTCCTTTGCTTTCCTGTTGAACTTTTTTGTTATCTTAAAATATGTATATAACCCAGCAAGAAAAATATCCGAGAAACAAAGTTCAAAGGAAACAAATAATTCACCTTACCATCGTCTATAAATATGTTGCATTCTGAAGGATTTTCCGTCTGCCATCTTTTATAAATATTGGCAAGATGGTCATCAAACAGATCAAGATCGGTTTCATCTCCGTCTGGATTAGATATTCCGAATAACTGACAAAGAAGTGGAGCTGGGTCGTTTCCTTCCCCGAACATGTCTCTTATGAGATCTGACTTAGTAGGCATATAAGATGAGACAGTGTCAAATTCAACCTTATTGAATTCTGGGATTGTTCCGGTGCCAATTGTTTTAGAACCATCTTTGGCCTCAAAATTACATTCGTTCTCCAGTATTTGTTCATCTAAGGAAGGAAAAGATTGTGTTTTAGTATTAATTTTTCAGTTTTTATGTTAAGGCTATTAATTCATTTTCGTAAATAAAAGTCTCCAAAGTAAATTAGCGCCAATTATACAAATTTTTAACCCTATTACTTTTTCATACTTAAAAATAAATTAACTGTGGTCTTTGTTGTTGTTTGTAAGATATCAGCTTTTGTGGCTGACTCGTTTATTTGTTAATGTTATCTTTAAATATAGAGACAAAAGTTTACAAAAACTTTGTGGTTTGTGGTTTGAAATGAATCTGTTTTAATTTTAAACAAGTCTGACAAGTAACGATGCACCAAATGATACAATACACAAAACGTTATCCGTATCAGTAAGTACAAAAGCCGGATCTAAATCGAATAAATGTGTGAAAGTCATTTTGAATCATAAAACTTATTGACAAGCTAATTTTACCTAGACAGTACATAAAACATAATGTACCCCCCCCCCCCCCCCCCCACCCGCCAAAAAAGAAATTAGAATTAAACAAAAAGGAAAAAGTACAAGAATGCGTATGATTTAATATTTTTATGTTTACTTTGTATTTTATTCTTTGCGGGGAATACAGATTAGTTAATCTATTGCGGTTAAATACTAAAATGTAAACTTCGTGTGTATTTTACGACATTCTTTACATGCGTTGTTGTATTTGGGGGATCAATCACTTAAGTATACGTGTATTAAAGCGACAAGAGAAAGCTTTTGCGTGATAGAAAAACTTAAATTCTGATTTCAAATTCTGATTAAAATAATCATGAATGAAAATTGCATGATTTTGCACTCTTGGGAAAATACATTGTTGATTTGAAACTGCTTAACAATTGTTGTGAGCTGTAGTTCATTACTGAAAGTCTAATAGGGTGTTGTCTATCCTTTCATTTTCACATGTAAATTTTATTTTTATACCATTTAGCAGCACGCGATACAGTGCTTTATCGTCTATCTCGGCAGTTGTATTATATTCTTCTGGTAAATGAGAAAAAGCTATCTGTATCTCATCTGAACCCTTTCTGTTACAAATGATAAACACTTCTATTGTCTAGAAAATATAAATAAAATGACGTCAGTTAACAGTTTCATTGTTTTTGTCCAAAACCCTCTTCCTGTTCTTTATACACCGTTAATATCAATAAATATACTTCTTTAATACCAATTTTGGTGCACAAGATGTGTAGATTTCGTCGATTTACGACTCATCAGTTGTGCTCAATGCCTAAAATGTTTTAAACCAAAACAACTATCCAAAAGGTTGAAGAGCAAATTCAAAATTACCAAAATGACCAAAAATGGTAAAGCCAAAACCATCTAAGGACAGAGCTACTCATGAGGGAGATACTCCTTAGTTTTCACAAATTTTACAATTTTGTAACAGTAAATTTTAAGTATCAATTTCGGAATAGTATCGATATACTAGCAACTGAGCCGGGGAAATGCTATTACAAATAATCCAGATACTACCATATGATCTTCAAAACTTAGAATCCCTGTATTATAATATATAGACTAGTAAAAAAATTCAAACACTTCTAAATGGACAATTGTTTGTATGAAAAGATACTAAACTAAACTAAAATAATTAAATTTTAAAATTCATAATTAAAATAATATAAATAATAAATATAATAATATAAATTAAAAAATATCAATAATATTTTTGTTTATGGTTATAATGGTATATTAAAATAAATACAAATGTATCAAAGTGTATGTATTGTGAAAAAAAAATTACCTGGTCTTGTTCAACAGTGGCAACATGAAGTTGAGGTATTGAGTCGGATTCTTTTGGATTTGCATGCCGTAATTCTGGAAGCGATGGACGCGGAGCGGGCAAGCGGTCATAATTTGATAGTTCTGATGTCCTCCTCGCTGCCTCCAGTAAAGATTTTATAAAGCCTAATAGATTAGATACTGATTCTGGCGTTTCCTCCGCCTTAAAAACTAGCCAGTCAAATATCTGTTTAAATTTTTGCTTTACAAATTCAAGTTTCAGCTCCTCTTCATCTACACCAAGCAAAACAAATACAGAATTATTGGAATCCATCAATCGGAGTTTATCCGGAATGGGAATCTCCAAAATACCTGGTGCTGCTAATACGACCTGAACGTAATGTTTTTTGTCACATTGTTCGTCTTCTTCTGATAGATTTTCTAGAATTGAATGAATATTGATTTCCTTTAATCTTTCTTGAAGAAATTTCGCCCAGATCTCTGCATCGGAGGAAGCAAAATAAATACCAACGTCGGAAAACTCCATCTTAAAACGACTGTCACAAATATCTGGAAAATGAAACTCCAAAACATCCAGCCATTAGGGACAAACGTTTTATCAACTTCTAAGCCTAAAACAAAGGCTTACTTAGTAATAACATACCACTGTATTTAACACGTGTTTGCTAACATCCACTTATAGATCTATGCTAAAACAAGGAAGTATCGTCTTCCCTATTCTCTACAGCATCACTTTTTAAAGATATTTCACACGTCCTCCTTTCATTTTAAAATGACATAAACTGTGATATTGCAGATTAAGGTACTTACAAGGGGAATTCTTTACTGTCATCGAGGACATAGTTGTATTAAATTTCTCAACAACTGAGTTATTACAATGAGGAAATAAAAGAATCGGGATTTAATTTTAAACTGATATTAGTCTCCTAATATGAAGGAACATTCGTTACGGGTTGTGAGTTTATTATTTTCAACATGCAAAAGAGTTCAAAAAGTCATGGCTAAAATTTATAATTGATTCCACTTTCTAAAAAGCCGTAATTTAAATGAAATAAATAGTAATTTGATTTACCTTGAACATGTATCTATAAGGAAGTATTTTCTACGCTTGACACAACAGTAGTGATATGGAAAATGAGAAATATAGATGTTTTTATTCACGTAAATGGACCTGCTCATTGATCTATTTGAATCAGAATAAAAGATTTAAATTGTTGTGACAAGAATGTCGATCTACATAATAGTATATGTAAATCTTTGGAATTTAATAATTACCAGCATGTTAATGCACGAACCATCTACACTGTACATCTAGCAATAATTAAAAATAAGGAATATATAAATATATGTCGTAATTAAGGAATAAAGAGGTACGTGTATTTAACAAAGGGTATTACATGTTATTTAAAGATGTCATAGCTAGCGATAATTACCTAAAAATCAGTACGTTTTTGGTGCAGCTTTAGACAATCAATGGGGGGCATGTAGATTTTTTTAGAATTTTTGACGAACTTCCTGTTTGTTTATTTTACTGCTCAAGATGAGTTTTAAGACGAAGACTAAAATACCTGTTCCTTTCTTTAGAATTTTCCCATGCATCTAAGGTTTTGTGTTAAGAATCAATCAACTGTATCATATTACATACATTGACATACCACATACCTAATTCAATAAAGATTTATAGACTGACACTTCACAAATACTTCCAATTTAAATTAAACTTAACCACATACATTTTAGATTGACTGTGTGCAGGAATTACATATATTTTTCAGCTGAAAATCAATCAAAACATAGTGCTTCATGTGGATCTAAAAGATACATGCACTGTATATTTCTTGATTACATAAGCTGAAAACATTGGTTAAGAGAATAAAAAACTGAAATAAAGATATTACAATTAATAAAATCGCCACCATAGACGCGTCATTGATTACTGAATATATCAAATGAAAATTGAATGGTTTCGCATGGATGTCTTATGCTCATTACCGTCGATATGGTTAATACAATGTTTTTGTCTTCCTAGTATAAATACTTTTGCTAGACTTGAATATGGAATGGAATGTTAAATCCATTGCAGATCCTAGTCTCATGCTGGATTAAAACATTTCAATTTGTACAATACTAGTATGTACACTTATAGAAAATGACCAATAGTTTTTTATTGGAAACTAAATCAATTACATTTCTTTCCTAATGTCGTGAATGTGCTGACTTGCATTTTTAGTCGGTATAGGCTTACATAGCAAAATAATATGTTTGAGAATAATTATTAGTGATTAATGTGTCCTCTTTTATTTGTTCTGGAAAGGCGAAGAAAGAAATGAAATTTATTATTTCCTTGATTTGCCTTCAAAGTATTCATTTTCCTGGAAAAAAAATGTTTGCACATTTCAGGAGTCAAATATCCGCACGAAAACATCCCGTATACATACCGAATTGAAAAATTGACAAAAAAGAAAAACAGACATCTATTAATCACCAGATGACCTTCAATAAGTGAGAAATCTCACACCATATATATAGCGAGCAGAAAATGATCCCGTGTATATTTCAGTGGAAACACTAAATCCAATCATCAAATAAGGATTAGATGATAGATAATTTAACAGGCAGACAATAGTTTCAGGCTATCCAATACAACAACATGTACAGTACATGTACCTTTTACAGCAGTTTTGCTTTACGTCGACGGCATTGAAGCTTCAATATGATGTAGAAATGAACAGCTGTAAACTCAAATCACCACAACGTTTGACATAGAATTTTCCATGAATAAATACGTTGTACATTACGCTTTACATTACATGGTTTTAATCGTGACATTCATACAGGTACCTGTGTTTTCATTAAATTCATTTTAAGAACAAATAATTCCCAATACTGTTTGTATTTTTGATTTTGATTGGACGACAACGTGACGCCTGGGATCTTTTACTTTCCGATAAATGACGTTCAGCGTATGAATGTGTGAGCCAGTAAAAGATTTCCATTTTAAACCGCTCATGTCTTTCGTTTTTGCCACAAAGTGTAGTTTTAAGACAATTATAAGTAATACGACTTGTTTTCCCGCAATTTATCGGTGTATAAACTCGACCAGGTCACTCACAAACTTAACATTAAGTCCTTCGGACTTTATTCAGTTTTTGAGTGAACTGGTCTCCATTATACACCGATAAATTGCTTCAGAACAACTCTTATTACTATAATAGATCTATTGATATCAGGAAGAGTTATTCATATCACTAATTTCAGAAATATCTCTAGGCATAACGTTTCCCTTATTAAAAAAAATTCACTTTCAAATCCATTTACATTATAATGTTAATACTAATAAAGGAAATAATTTATTTCAATAAATAATTTTGGCTACTAATAATTCTTAAAGTACAAGGAAGAGTCTTTTTTTTTATTGTTTTTTTTTTACTAAAAAACGTATGTACTTAACAGTTATAAATAATACACGATAATGATTTTCGTTTATCCTTTTCCTTTTAAGGGGAAGTTGTTAGTAATTTGACTCGGTCTAAAAAGGTCCTTTATAATACCATTTTTGCTACAGAAAAAAATTTATACACTATGTACAACCAGTAGCTACAGTGTTTTATTTCTATTTTCAAGAAGAGTAAACTTTAGTGTAATCGGATCCCCAGGGATTACTTTACGTCAGACGTGTTTAATATGTTTAAGGCAATATTCTCGAATATCTCGGAAAATGCATTTTTTGAATGGTGTAATACAAACTGTTCCGTAAAAATTTGAGACGTCTTGTGAAGAGTTTCTTTGATACCCGTTAATCACATATGATACAGAAAAAACAGTTTTGATCTGACATGTGTAAGCAGCCTTATTGTGATCGAGATTGGAGTTTTAGAAAATAAACAATAACATTAACTATCTAAACAACAAAATTGATAACAGGAAAGGTCAACAATGACATGCACAATCACCCCACTCAACGGAAAGTACCGCGGACAAAAAGGAACATAAAACAACAGAAAACACAAACATACACACAACCGAGAGTCGGAATAGTCTAAATTAATATATACATTGAACAGTGGTGGAGTAAAACCGGTACCCCCCAAAAAAACCCTCATATATCCGGACACTCTGGTGTACATGTATAAAACATACAAGAAGCAAATAGAGCATGATTACCAACAAGGTGACCTCTGGCTAGTATTGCAAAAAATCGTTGGATGGGTCACAATTTAGATAACAGGATCCGAATGTGTTCGTTTCTCATGAAATTGTCTGTTTTGATGAACTTTTCAGTAGTTAGGTCTTTTTATTCCATTGTTTGTTAACGGAAATATCCGTAATTTCAATCATTTTTGTTCACTCAGACCTTAGGTTAATGTTAACCTTATTTTATCACCTCTTTCACGCGAATATGTTTACGTGTCGTTATATTCTCTTCTGAAAAAATATGGCCAATATACATATGATAGCAATGAATTTACTCGATCCTCTTTCAGAATACCAACCGAGAGTAAGGACTGTCAGTTTTTTTTCAATTTCTCTTGCTGTAACGTTTAACAATACCTAATAAATAAACAACGAAAAAGATAAATCTAATAAAAAGTTTTTAAAAATTTATTGATAAATTTACCATACCCTGTACAATTTACAATGTAATTACTTACGATAGTCTATATATTAGATATTAAAAAATGATTTATTCTGCTTTATAATTAGATTTTAAAAAGAAAGACTTTTATAATAGTTGTGACTTCAATATCGTGTTGTTTCTCGTTATAGGGTTATAATTTGTTCATAAACCCCATACGTAACGTTAAAAATGGTTACATAAATGATACAATGGCACGGTATAAATAGTAATGAAAATGTCACAAATTTTATCACATAACATAGTACAGTGATTCATTGGTAAAGAATACTTCTGTTGCTAATTATTAATGCAGTGTAGTTAAGTTAAAATCATCTTGTTATTATCAATGTCTTTTGCCAAAAGGTATGTGATTATATGGCGTTACCGTAAACTTGCAAGACAACTTATAGTTCGTTATATGTAACGAGAAGAAACTTGAAAATCAATATCGTTCTAGATATTCATAAAGCCCCCTTTACACTGAACGAAGACTGCACTACGACCATAAAAAATGTTTTGATCGTGGAACATCTTAGTGGGGTCGTACTGAGGTCTTCAAGTAGCGTAGTGTGGTCGGCATTGCGCGTGATAGGTCGTAGTAGAATCTCCAGGTGCCACGACTGTTTTGAACATGCTCAAAATTTACGTAGCGAGGTCGTCGCCACTTTTGATCGTACAGACATCGTACCGCTGTCGTAGAGGAAGCGCAGAGATATCGTAGTGAGAACTAATATACATTCAAGCAAGAAATTGTCCTTTTATATAGTTTATTTGCTGGTCGTAGAGGAAGCGCAGAGACATCGTAGTGACATCGTAGTGAGACATCGTAGTGAGAACTAATATACATTCAAGCAAGAAATTGTCCTTTTATATAGTTTATTTGCTGATCGTGGCTAGATCGTGAGAACAACGTAGCAAGGTCGTTATACTCGTGGTAGCAGCGTAGTGACAACGTATTACGATCGTCAAGCGTGTATCGATGTCGTGTCACAATCGTGAGAGGTCGTACAACATCGGCCTAGGGGCGTCGTGTGATCGTGTTATTGTCGTAGCTTGAACGTACCACAAACGCAGGCATCGTAGCGAAAACGTAGGAGAGCGTAGTAGCAACGTGAAATATTATCGAAAAAAACGTATTTTGATCGTAGGGGTGTCGTGAATACCTTTACACTGAAGATGGTTTTCCAATTTTTCCACGACCCTGCTCCGATCTTGGCGATCGTAGAGGTCGTGGAGAGCGTAGCACAGTCTTCGACCAGTGTAAAGAGGGCTTTAGGACTAAGTATGTGCCAAGTATGGTCAAAATTCCTTGGTGTTGATTCTAGAGTCTTCACAAGGGTGTTACGGACGGAGGTAGCGTTACTTTATCCCCTCGCAAGGTGATAATAAACGTGTTCCTGCGTCATTTCCAGTTTTGTCTTTTCAAATATTCTCTCTATATAAAAAGAATCATCATACATTGGAAATTATTTGCGTTAGCTTGGTTGTTGTAATGACATGAAAAATATTGTCTATGGTATAAATTATATTTTTGCAGCTTTATTATGAATTCATATGATGAATTTTATTTATGCCCTGTTTAGTTTGGCGAAGACTGTTTTCCTTTTGACGGCAGTGGAAGCGGTTTTATCTGATCCTTCATTGCCTTCTTTATTCTGAATGATTTTCTACCATCCTGAAAATATACAATCGTATTCTGAATAAACAAAACTTTCATTTAACCACAGGTAGGATGCAGTGAATATTTACATATTTTAAACGTATTTAATAAAACCACTTTTGACAGTTAAACTTGTAACAGTTCAAACTGATTGTTATGTATATCCGTGTGTTGGAAATTTTGGTGCAAAAAACCAAAGAAATACAACTTAATTCGTGGTCCTTGACATTTAAAAAAATAATTAGTGTAATTTTACGGATGTGTATTCGCTATATCCTCTTACAGTTCGATTTTTAAAGAGGAATTTATTATAAATGCTTAGTCACTCTTTTTCCACCAATATTTTCCGGGGGCATTTTATTTTTGTTTTTCCGTAGTTTTTTAAGCAGTTATCCTTAGTTATAACCACATGTACGTCTAATTACATATCACAGCATTCAATTCTGCACCTTACTGATTAGTTGGTCCTTGGTCTATTGGTGTCAACCTTTCCCTCGTTTTATCTTATAGAATGTTTTCAATGACGCATACTCAAGAATGTGTTATATTTTCTTAATTGATAATTTGTTTGACATGAATTTTTATCCCCTATATAAAATATCAGCGAGTTACATTGTGAAAACATTCTCTAACATTAGTTTTCCTTTCCTCAAAAAACTCATAAAAAGGATTTTTGTTGAATCATTTGTATATGATGTACATGTATCGTCATAATTTATTGGTAAAAATTCCGTAAACAATTAATGTCTTTATTATTTAGGGTCAAACATTGTGCTATAAAACAAGTACCAAAGAGGGATCCATGTTAACATGTACAAATCCAAAATCTCAGATAGACAGACAGACATGCAGACTCCTACTAGAACCAAAGAAAAATAAACTGCTGCCTGACAGCAACAATTCCTGCTTCATATAATACACCCAACATGCCGTTCAACTCAGTCATTCCGGTTGTATTACAAATATCAGCAGATGTACAATGTACAGATGGTCCAATGTTCCTTTAACTATTTTTAGTACTATATTCTAATAATCAAACAATTCATGATGACGAATGTAAAAAGTTTGCCGTTTGAAAATAAAGCGTTTATCAAACGCAAGTTTTAATTCAGTTCAGCAGTTTGAGTACTTGATAAATGAACCAACAAACTGTAAGTAGAAACCCTGACCAAAATAAAACCAGTGCATGACAATAACAATCTATAGTTACACGAATCATACCCAGATAATATACTGTTTTGCAAATGTACTTACATCGTGTAGAAAATGTTCCGATTTCTTTCTTGGGTCACTTGCCTGTAGGTGATTTGACTAAGGATTAAAACATGCAATAATGTCGTTAAAATTTCATTTCATAAAGTTTACATTTTTATTCGCAGTAAAGTGCCTTTCTCAAGACAAAATTACTACTGTGTTTCTATCTGGATTTTTGAAATGCTGTCTTAAATTCGCTCTGAAGTAATGTTTTGATAAGTTTTGGCTCTTCATGAGGATACGAATAAATATACATGACTACTCATACAATATACTTTTGGTACATATTTCAAATTTAGGTATGTATTTCCCGTTTCCTTAAGGTCACAGATCTTATACCAGTCGGTCAACTGATAACCATAAATGATGAATCTATTAGTTAACTTTAAATAATTTTGACAAACCATATGATTTATTATACAAAATAATACGGAAACTTATCTTTGATCGTATTTAAATATATTATATTTCAGATAAAATAGATTTATAATTATTATAAAAAAAATTTGGTACTTTTTTCCTTGTTAATAATAAATAACGTTAAAGGTGGGTGTTTAATTAATATAAATGAAAAACGAAAACAAAATGTACATGCAATACTGACACACCAGCCAAAAAGGAAGTGAATGGCGCACCTAAAGGACCGTATTATAGGTCAATTTACACACCTTTCCAAAATATAGACTAAAGGGTCTTATATAATCATGAGATACATGTAATTTGTCCTCGAAAATCAGGGGGTGGACACCTTAACAAGAGGATTTTTTTTACCGACTACATACTGCATACATGTAAAAGAGACAACTCTGTAGAACCTTTATTACAGATGTAAGGTTAATGTAGATAAGGAACTAGTCTCCTAACATATAATAAACCTAAGACAAAGTAAACCATTGGAACCCTTGATAAAAAGAAATAGACCTAACACGAAGTAAACCATTGGAGCCCTTGATAAAAAGAAATAGACCTAACACGAAGTAAACCATTGGAACCCTTGATAAAAAGAAATAGACCTAACACGAAGTAAACCATTGGAACCCTTGATAAAAAGAAATAGACCTAACACGAAGTAAACCATTGGAGCCCTTGATAAAAAGAAATAGACCTAACACGAAGTAAACCATTGGAGCCCTTGATAAAAAGAAATAGACCTAGCACGAAGTAAACCATTGGAGCCCTTGATAAAAAGAAATAGACCTAACACGAAGTAAACCATTGGAGCCCGTGATAAAAAGAAATAGACCTAACACGAAGTAAACCATTGGAACCCTTGATAAAAAGAAATAGACCTAACACGAAGTAAACCATTGGAACCCTTGATAAAAAGAAATAGACCTAACACGAAGTAAACCATTGGAGCCCTTGATAAAAAGAAATAGACCTAACACGAAGTAAACCATTGGAGCCCTTGATAAAAAGAAATAGACCTAACACGAAGTAAACCATTGGAGCCCTTGATAAAAAGAAATAGACCTAACACGAAGTAAACCATTGGAGCCCTTGATAAAAAGAAATAGACCTAACACGAAGTAAACCATTGGAGCCCTTGATAAAAAGAAATAGACCTAACACGAAGTAAACCATTGGAGCCCTTGATAAAAAGAAATAGACCTAACACGAAGTAAACAATTATAGCCCTTGATAAAAAGAAATAGACCTAACACGAAGTAAACCATTGGAGCCCTTGATAAAAAGAAATAGACCTAACACGAAGTAAACCATTGGAGCCCTTGATAAAAAGAAATAGACCTAACACGAAGTAAACCATTGGAGCCCTTGATAAAAAGAAATAGACCTAACACGAAGTAAACAATTGGAGCCCTTGATAAAAAGAAATAGACCTAACACGAAGTAAACAATTGGAGCCCTTGATAAAAAGAAATAGACCTAACACGAATTAAACCATTGGAGCCCTTGATAAAAAGAAATAGACCTAACACGAAGTAAACCATTGGAACCCTTGATAAAAAGAAATAGACCTAACACGAAGTAAACCATTGGAACCCTTGATAAAAAGAAATAGACCTAACACGAAGTAAACCATTGGAGCCCTTGATAAAAAGAAATAGACCTAACACGAAGTAAACCATTGGAGCCCTTGATAAAAAGAAATAGACCTAACACGAAGTAAACCATTGGAGCCCTTGATAAAAAGAAATAGACCTAACACGAAGTAAACCATTGGAGCCCTTGATAAAAAGAAATAGACCTAACACGAAGTAAACAATTGGAGCCCTTGATAAAAAGAAATAGACCTAACACGAAGTAAACCATTGGAACCCTTGATAAAAAGAAATAGACCTAACACGAAGTAAACCATTGGAACCCTTGATAAAAAGAAATAGACCTAACACGAAGTAAACAATTGGAGCCCTTGATAAAAAGAAATAGACCTAACACGAAGTAAACAATTGGAGCCCTTGATAAAAAGAAATAGACCTAACACGAAGTAAACCATTGGAGCCCTTGATAAAAAGAAATAGACCTAACACGAAGTAAACCATTGGAACCCTTGATAAAAAGAAATAGACCTAACACGAAGTAAACCATTGGAGCCCTTGATAAAAAGAAATAGACCTAACACGAAGTAAACCATTGGAACCCTTGATAAAAAGAAATAGACCTAACACGAAGTAAACCATTGGAGCCCTTGATAAAAAGAAATAGACCTAACACGAAGTAAACCATTGGAGCCCTTGATAAAAAGAAATAGACCTAACACGAAGTAAACCATTGGAGCCCTTGATAAAAAGAAATAGACCTAACACGAAGTAAACCATTGGAGCCCTTGATAAAAAGAAATAGACCTAACACGAAGTAAACCATTGGAGCCCTTGATAAAAAGAAATAGACCTAACACGAAATAAACCATTGGAGCCCTTGATAAAAAGAAATAGACCTAACACGAAGTAAACCATTGGAGCCCTTGATAAAAAGAAATAGACCTAACACGAAGTAAACCATTGGAGCCCTTGATAAAAAGAAATAGACCTAACACGAAGTAAACCATTGGAGCCCTTGATAAAAAGAAATAGACCTAACACGAAGTAAACCATTGGAGCCCTTGATAAAAAGAAATAGACCTAACACGAAGTAAACCATTGGAGCCCTTGATAAAAAGAAATAGACCTAACACGAAGTAAACAATTATAGCCCTTGATAAAAAGAAATAGACCTAACACGAAGTAAACAATTATAGCCCTTGATAAAAAGAAATAGACCTAACACGAAGTAAACCATTGGAGCCCTTGATAAAAAGAAATAGACCTAACACGAAGTAAACCTTTGGAACCCTTGATAAAAAGAAATAGACCTAACACGAAGTAAACCATTGGAGCCCTTGATAAAAAGAAATAGACCTAACACGAAGTAAACCATTGGAGCCCTTGATAAAAAGAAATAGACCTAACACGAAGTAAACCATTGGAGCCCTTGATAAAAAGAAATAGACCTAACACGAAGTAAACCATTGGAGCCCTTGATAAAAAGAAATAGACCTAACACGAAGTAAACCATTGGAGCCCTTGATAAAAAGAAATAGACCTAACACGAAGTAAACCATTGGAGCCCTTGATAAAAAGAAATAGACCTAACACGAAGTAAACCATTGGAGCCCTTGATAAAAAGAAATAGACCTAACACGAAGTAAACCATTGGAACCCTTGATAAAAAGAAATAGACCTAACACGAAGTAAACCATTGGAACCCTTGATAAAAAGAAATAGACCTAACACGAAGTAAACCATTGGAACCCTTGATAAAAAGAAATAGACCTAACACGAAGTAAACCATTGGAACCCTTGATAAAAAGAAATAGACCTAACACGAAGTAAACCATTGGAACCCTTGATAAAAAGAAATAGACCTAACACGAAGTAAACAATTGGAGCCCTTGATAAAAAGAAATAGACCTAACACGAAGTAAACCATTGGAACCCTTGATAAAAAGAAATAGACCTAACACGAAGTAAACCATTGGAACCCTTGGTGAAAAGAAATCGGATTGTTTGGGGGAACGCTGAAGGTAACTACGCATGTAACCTATCACAATGTAGGTGGTATATAATATTAGTCTAAACAGTAAACTGCTTTCAGTACAATATGTTCTTAATATGAGCCGTCACAAAGAGCCCTTCAAATTATCTCCTACCTATTGTAAGTTAAAGACAGCTACTATCGTTGGTTTAAGCATAATTCGTCGGTTATTAGTCACAACCGTTAGTTGAAGAAAATATTTTATTTATTTGTTTTAATTGGGGTTTAACGCCGTTTTCAGCACGTTTGGCTATTTCGCGGCGGCCAGTTTTTATTGGTGGAGGAAGCCGGAGTACCCGGAGAGAACCACCGACCTTTGAAGAAAATAAGATAAAGGTCAATTGAAAAATTAAACACAGTATATCAGGAATAAAAATCTGAACAAATTCTGTGATAACTTACCAGGCAACCTCAAAATGTGTGTAAAAATATAATAGATATATGTATTAACTGGGGAAATCAAGATATATTGCCAGTAAGATATAAATAAAAAAAAATAATGCAGATAGGCTGTGTTAGATTTTAGATAGACATCGGCCTTAAAATGAGAAGGAATTGAAAATGATTCAAAACACACATGTACATCCAAAGCACAGGCAATCTCTACGGTTTCCACAAAAAAAAAATAAATAATAAAATAAAAATTAAGATAATACTTATATTCAGATAATTTTTCTCTGAAACCAATACACTCGAGAAAAACCAGTGACGTAATGGGAAAATGAATAACATACATGTACATACAAATTTACTGTATTTATTTATAATTGTATTGATTGCCGGGCAACCATGAGATTCTATAACGTTTTCCCTGTTGGCTAGTAAAGTCCATTGTACTTTATTTCTGTGCGACATTTTTTGGCAAATGGAGGTAAACATGCTCAAGAAGGGTTTTATATAATTTTCAGCTACTGACAAACCATGCACTTTTTTGTGATCTAATTTCCACTTTTAGTTTTAAACTTACCTTGGGTTTGTTGTCTTTGTGTAATTCAACACTGGAATTACCTGACAATAAATAGAAATATCCACAAGATATAATTAGATATCAAATTATGTACTCTTAAGGGATTTTCCAAATGAATTTCAAAAGGAAAATCTTATCATTCCTTTACAACAATTTTTAATCATATTTTAATAAAAGGCCAGATGTCAACAGGTAACAGTTGAAGTAAGTGTGGACACAATATTATGCTTGATCGAATAAAGTGTATATACATTCCACAGTAATAAATTGAACCTACCACAAATCCAGATGAAAAACAAGAACTAAAAATTTATATATCCATCCATATTGCTTTATAATCCCTTATACATGGTATCTCAAAAACCATAATCATAGACAAGGAAAAAATCTGTTACTAAAATCATTCATCAAGATAAATTAAAATAAAAATTATCCATTGAATGATGAAAAATAAAAAAAAATTATGTTTCATGTTATAAAACCGTAAACGATAGCAGGACTAAAAATTTAAGTGTTGCAGTCAATTTGGCTGCTTTTTCTATAGGGTCCTATGTTAAACAAGTTAGGCTGTGGCAGCCATCTTGGTTGACAGTCGGAGTCAATGGACGCATTACTAATAGATCACCATCTAAGGAACATTACTGCCAAATCGTGTTCAAACTGGCTAAGTGGTTTCAGACAAGAAGATTTTTTCAATGAATTTTCCCGTAGGGTCCTATGTTAAATTAGGGTCGGCTGTCGCGGCCATTTTGGTTGACAGTCCGGGTCAGTCCGGTCATCGGACATAATTCTGAAAGAGGACCATCTAAAGACCATTGCTACCAAGTCTAGTTCTAATTTGCTTAGTAGTTTCGGGTGTGGCGGCCATATTGGTTGACAGTCCGGATCATCGGACATATATTTCTGAATGCGGACCATCTAAGGATCATTGCTTCCAAATCTCGTTTAAACTGGCTAAGTGGTTTCAGACAAGAAGATTTTTAAATGAATTTTCCCATAGCATCCCAAGTTAAACTAGGTTCGGCTGTGGCGGCCATCTTGGTTGACAGTCTGGGTCATCGGACATAATTCTGAAAGAGGACCATCTAAAGACCATTGCTACCAAGTCTAGTTCTAATTAGCTTAGTGGTTTCAGACAAAAAGATTTGTGAGTGAATTTCCCATAGGGTCCTATGTTAAACTAAGGTCGGCTGTGGCGGCCATATTGGTTGACAGTCCGAATCATCGGACATATTTCTGAAAGAGGACCATCTAAGTATCATTGCTGCTAAGTCTGGTTCCAATTGGTCAAGTGGTTTCAGACAAGAAGATTTTTCAATGAATTTTTCCAATTGGCCCGGTGATTTCAGAGGAGAAGATCTTCAAAGGAAATTTTACGCCAAACGGCGTCTTTAAAGGCAAAAAAATCCTATAAAGTTGCTCAGACAGTTAGAGTTTTATGGGCGTCATCATGACTTGGTTGACAGGTATCTCTTCGTTGTTCTCCGGAGTTTGTCAGTTGTTACGATTTTTCTCTCCTTCGAATATCCCTTTGGTATTTCTTGACTTTACCTATAAAGGGTCAATCAATGATTTTGGTCATGTTGACTTATTTGTATATCTTATTTTGATGAGCATTTTTGCTGTTTACAGTTTGTCTTTATCTATAATAATATTCAAGATAATAACCTAAAACTGCAAAATTTCGTTCAAATTAACAATTCATGGGCAATAACCCAACACAGGATTCACCGATTCGTCTGAAAATTTCATGGCATGTAGATCTTGACCTGATGAACATTTTTACAACGTCAGTTTTGCTCTAAATGCTTTAGTTTTTGAGACATAAGACAAAAACTGCAGTTTATCCCTATGTTCTATTTTTAGCCATGTCAGTCATGTTGGTTGGTAGGCGGGGTCATTGGACATTTTTTAAAACTAGATACCCTAATGATGCTTGTGGCCAAGTTTGGTTCTATTTGGCCCAGTAGTTTCAGAGGAGGAGATTTTTGTAAAAAATAACAGACGACGACGGACGACGGACGCAAGTGATGAGAATAGCTCACTTGGCCCGTTGGGTCAGTTGAGCTAAAAACTAAAGTTTAAGGTGTCCTGTAAAATCGCTAATTTAGTCCCTTTCATTCCTTTTATCGCTCCTAAGACAAAGCTGCAGAAAAATGCCTGCAATAACTTTTATTGTATTTTTAAGACAAAATCATCAAAATCGGATATGAAATTTTAAAAGGTTTTGGACTGAGAATTGTCCCTTTCCCAAATTCAAAACCCTGTATTTCTTATTGGAGACCATTGTGGTAAAATATTATAAGAATACGTTCAATAGAATAAAAGTAAATGAGCGGAACCCTAACATTCTACGGACGCCGACGACGTCAACGACAGGCTCATACCATAACACGAACGCAAGTGTTTGTGGTCATATAAAAACTGATAATGTTATCTATATGATAAATTGTATAATATATAATTACATAAAGCTTAAAAGTGATCGGCGATAATATGAAAGTAAAACAATAACATAATCAACAGAATCACAACCATGCAGAAAACAAGAAAATTGGTAGTCCAACATTTCACAGACACTTATCAGTACTTGTAGTTTTCTATCTTACAAATTCTGAACATTTTGAATTATGCTGTCTTAAAATTGCAAAATTTTCCGTAAAAATCACTTACTTGATATACTGTCTTTGCGTGATAGAACATGTTGAACGCTACCTCGTCTTCCGATCTAAATGAGTGTGCACAACATTATAATATGTGTTAGTTATCATTATTATACTTCACTATTTTTTCCTATAGTAAATCAAGTGTAACATTTCAACTGATTCATCCAAAAGTCCTTGTTTGTTCTATTTCACTGGTCATTAGGTTTATTTACTGTTCACCGGGGGAACAGTACTGTATTCATATTTCTCGGTTTTTTTTCCTTAATCGCATTTGCTATTTATTTTAAATATCGGGTGTTCTCGGGTTGCCATTGACCAACGTTACATATCAGACGACAACAACAAAATAGCTTTGAAACTCTGAATGCACAAATATAAGTTCTATTGAATGGATTTTAATGAAACTACCAAATTTTGAAACTCTGAATGCACAAATATAAGTTCTATTGAATGGGTTTTAATGACACTTTTTTGTTTGGTTTTTGTTTATTCAGGATAATAAAAACATTTGTTGACTGGTCATTGGGGAACAGTAAATTTATTACCCCTCGGTACCAACTATTACCCTCGGCATTCTCTCGGGTTATAATTTGTACCTCAGGGTAATAAATTGACTGTTCTCTTCATGACCAGTCATCAAATTTATAATGAATCTGTACAGTATTAAACAACAATATCACGGAGAGAAAGGTGATACCAGTTACATGCCTCCCAATATTTATTAAAAATAAAAATCATAAGCAATATAGTTTTTTTCGAGTTATAACGGAAGGCACTCCCTGTGTATATTATGAACAATAAATTTCTAAATATCCAGACGAGGATGATGGTAGCGACTAAAGGAGATCTCCATGGGTGAAAAAAATATCCCCTTGAAGGAAAGTCGGTACAAAGCCCAAGAAAAAATATTTATTATATAATGATGATAAAAAAAAATAATTACAGGAAATAAGTAAACTTCGAGTTCGTGTCAAATTTAAATCGGAAATCCCAAGTTTGGAAACTTTTTTTCTATTTCAACAGTTCACCGAACATTTTCGTTCTGACTGACACCAAGACGTAATGTTTGTTTTTTTTTTAGGGTAGGAGACATTTTATGGACACCCGTAACTGGCTTTAACTTGTATCAGCTTTCCCCTAGTGATTTTAAATGACAAGACAGCATATTTTTATTATTTGAATTTAAGCTTATCTTTAAACAATTAAGGGAACTTGCTTACTATTATTTCAAATAAAAAGGAATAATACACTTACATTAGGAACTTACAATCGTTACTTGGACTTTTAAGTGCTACAAGTTTTTCATGTTTTTTTCATTCCTCCCTGTAAGTATATTACTGGTCTTACCTTTGGTTTAATATATGTCTTTTGGAATGACTTTAGATCACTTTCGGAAGGCATTGAAGTTTTTCTGTGTTGTGGCTTTGGAACTTTAATGTCTTTTTCCTTTTTATGCTGTTTTCCAAACATCTTAAATTTTTTAAAGAATCCACCATGTCGTTCGTGATGAGCTTGTGTAGGAAGCTATTAAATGGAAATGCCATTATTGTGGGAAGATATTATCTCCCAAATGATTACATGAAATGAATTGCAACAAATGGTAACGTAGATTAAGTAATAAACATTCGATATACTTTATATAGATCATATATACATATTCCTGTAATTTTTTCATTGTAAGCCCTTAAAGTCGAAAGATTAACTATCGAAAGTACGAGCTGATTATTTTTATGCTAAAGACAATAGAAATTTTACAGGAGCAAATTTTAAATATCTATTTCACACAATTACAGATCTAATTGTTTTGATTTTTTATGGTTGTTCTTATTAATTCATCATTATATCTTTGACCGGTTTTCCAATATTTTGATCTCGAGCACTGTTGGTGAGTTGTCAGTAAACGATATGGCCATACGGTGCATCAAATTTATTTCGGTGTTTTGTGATACGTCAGTTATTTTTTTTACTACTATATTGATGAAAGGTGATACTCTGATTTATACGACAGCAATACATGCAGTTCATTGCAGTTTAGCAATAAAGAAAACGCTGAATTATCAATGTAGTGTATTATTTAGCACTCTAAACTTAATATGTTGTTGGCGTGGCCAATGATGCGAGCACAGATCTTTCCAGAAACTCATTTCTGGTATCACGATTCTGGCTCTAAAATTATATTTACTTCCGTTTCCGGCGAACGAAACTTTTTCTACCATTAGTATGTAGCACAATATGGCTGCCCCATTAAACAAAGACTTTTCTAAATGACCCATATGTAGACAATGCATATGCTCCTATAGCGCTCGCTGTGCTCGATATTAATATGCACAATTTGGTCATATTCGCTTTAAAAAATAACTTTACTTCGGATTACATAATGGCTGCCCCCATTAAACAAAGACTTTTATAAATGACCCATATGCTCCTATACCGCTCGCTCCGCTCGTTATTAAAATTGAACCTTGTATTGAATGTATAATTTAGTTTCAATTTAGATATAAAGAATACACAATAACAATCTTATGCCAATTTTTAAATTTGTGACTTTCAATGACGACTTAAAGGCCGTTCTCCAGTACATTTTGCAATACAACGTTTTATTTGACATCGAATTGTACATCACGTATGACAAAGCTTCATGTTGACATCGAAAAAATATGTTGTACGTTTTACTAAACCTAAACGAAAAGACAAATAATACCCGAACATCATAAATAATGATTACAAAACAAACCAAAATATTCCAAAATACCTGAATATCAAACATTGATGATTCAATAACAGGAAGAGTAAGAGTAGAACTCTGACTGCCTGTTGAATGAGCATCTAAGTCATCATCAGGACTTCCTGGGATTTCTATTTAAATATATAATATTACATTGTTCTTAATATCTTTCTGTCATAATAACACTTAAAATATATGCACAAAAGAGGTGTTGTCCAATTGATATATATCCTATATCTTCCTCCATATAACTGAAATAGCTGCACAGAAACCAGGTCTAACATCTGTATATCATTGACGCATACCACATAAATGTGCACTTTCATAGATAAGGTTTTTCTCCATGTCCAACGACATTGTGTTTAAAATTAATTGAAGATCCTTAATATACAATACCACATTATCAGTGTTTATTAAATTTTATTTCATTCATTGATAATTATTCTGTGTTTGAATCCGATGCCAAACAGGGGAAATTAAGTAGAATACGGACGCCTCTACCATACTATACTAAATTTCTAAATTAAAGTTTATAAATTCCGTAAAAATATACTAATAAGTCAGATAATTCCGCGTAAAGAAATGAATATTACTGGAACAAAATTATCAAAATAAAGTAAACAAGGAAGGCCATGTTCAGCATAAGGTTAAGATATTACAAAACTGCCTTTACTGCGATGATAATATAGAGGTCATATAGTCTATTCTCAATGACATCAATCTTGTGATACAAGCACAAGACAACAAATACAAAACAAATATACTATAATTATGCTCCACATTTGCATGCGGAAGGCAATCAGGAAGATGTAATAGATGACAGCGATTCTAAATGACGAGACGTACTATATTCAATCAGTGTAATATCCATATAAAACCGGAAGGTGAGGTACTTTTTGAAAGCAAGATTTAAATAGCAAAAATGTTAATATCCACATCTAAAATTACCATAATCCTCGTCATCTCCTTCGTCTTCACCATTTGTTTGTCCTTCAGACTTTGATCGATGAAACTCGTGATCAATTTCTGCATGTGTCACTTACAAAAATAAATACTTGCATGTACGTGTATGTTTGTAAATGATCATGGCATCAAATAATGGTTGTGTTAGAGAAAGTTAATACTTTTGTAGTCAAATGAGGATGGTTAACTGATGATGTAACGAAGAGTATATGACCTTATAATTCCAAGCTGTTTTCAAAACATCAAATGTAGTAATTTCATTGGCTAACAGCAACTTCCGGTAAAAATTTTATTACTTGATAAATTCCTTTCATGACGTCGTGCGTATGAATACGTACGCATGCAATATAGTGCATGAGGAAAATGTTAATTTCAAATGGTAAACGTCATATTTCTGTATTAATTAGGAATTTTAAGTAATAAAGGTTATTTTTACGGAATTTATCAATGTTTAAACTCTGGCTTATGACTCACAAACTTTGCATAAAGTCCTTTGGACTTTATTTAGTTTGTGAGTGAATCGCCCGAGTTTGCACATTGATAAATTCCTTCAAAATAACCTTTATTACTATAATGTTTTGTAAAATAAAAAATTCGAGGGTCTTAATTAAAGAAGAACTAACGATGAAAGTTTTCCGGGTTATGCATTTGGAGATATATTTTTAAAAAGATTTCCTTGGTTAATAGGCTGCTTAAAACTTGCATGTACAGAAATTGTTAAAAGCTACAAATTAACATATCGATGTGGGCTGAGGTAATCTAACCCAGGGAATGATTGAAAAATACCCCCGTTTTTTTGTATTAAACAATATCAGTAAAAGTAAAAATAACATTTACAAATGTAGTCCAAAAATACAATACTTTACTTTGTTAGATAGGACCACTTCCTGATGTATGTGCGAGTGATTTCTTGATAAACCTTGAAACACGCAGATGTTACTTAACCGACAAATAGCAAAGAATTC
Organism: Mytilisepta virgata; assembly: GCA_028015205.1. Lineage (NCBI taxonomy): Eukaryota > Metazoa > Mollusca > Bivalvia > Mytilida > Mytilidae > Mytilisepta > Mytilisepta virgata. The sequence continues at coordinate 79,891,189 of CM051521.1, forward strand.
TGCTCAAAAACGAGTAGAGCGAGAGAACTTCGTATTAATAACATTACAGTGACTTCAAGATGCAGAGCAACAATAAAGCATTTTCCTTTGCTTGGTTTTGTCACTGACATGTGTAATTAATCATTCATTCATTATAATACCTTTGTCAGTTCGTTTTATAAGTTTTTGTCACAGCACATCGTGATAAATGGTTTGAAAAATCTCGCGGATAGAATTGTTCCTGAAGAAATTGAATTGAATTTGATGTTCATGGTTTATTCTCAGACTATTCTTTAGAGAAATTTATTGTGGGACATGAGTTTCAGATAAAACGTTCGCAAGACAGACTTGTTTAAACTAGTTTACGTACACTGCAGCAACGCAATTACAATTCGTTTATTTACCATAGATACATGTATAACAGTTGGTTAATGTAGATAAACATGCTGAAGTTCCTTTGCATTTCCTAGAGCAACACGTTGCAAAACTGCACCTTAAAAAGCTGCAACATGTTCGACATAATGTGCAACTTCCCCTAATGGTCCCTTGTAGAAATGATACCTTAGTTTAGTTAATAAAGCTATATTTCACCCTTATATCGATATTAATCTTTCCCACAAATGCCTCTTAAATTTTTTCAATTACATGCTATATATCTTTTTGTATATGATCAATGATTATGTATTCAACTGAGCTTCAATTTAATAACGCTCATTCAGGAAGCAACTTCATCATAACTGAATCCTTGGATATTTGCCAAATACTTAATACACAAGGAAGAACTGTTCAATTCTCTAGGAAGGTATAAGAACAGACTTATTTTGAAATGATAAAAATACTTCTGGTAAACATTTTATCTCATTACAGTTCAGTATATACAATCTTTATATTATAAGAATGTAAAAAATTAAAACAATCTTTTTTATGAAAATATCCACTAAAGGTTAATAGTTTAACTATATATTGGGAGCAAATTGTACCCGAATAGTTATTTACGGATGACGAATTGGCAGATTCGGGAAGAGGATATTTTGTACGTCCTTTTCCGTATACTAGTATCATACAATACTTTCATTTGTCCGAGTTTCATCTTCATTTAAGAAATCGGCATGTGTTCCGAATATAAAAAAACTATGTTGCTCATGGGTAAACTATATAGCTACATGTAAGTCTAACTAATAACCCAAAAATGGGTGTGACTCTAAATAAAAAAAAGTACCTCCATTAACCAACGAAAGATGGAGTAACGATTGAAGGAAAAGATCCTTGTTTTTTTTATTTTTTTTTTATTCATTCCTCCGAAAAAAGATTATTTCATTTCTTTTTAACTGTTCTTTTTTTAATTTAACATCGACTCAAAGAAATGATCAATGCGTCTGTTTATAGACTGAGGTAATTTAAAAAGGATATTTACAATAATTACAAATCAGATATATTAACAGAAACATAGTTGATTACCTTGTATACTCGGAACTGATTGATTTGGTATCCCTATACTATCACCGGAAGTACTTGATGCTCTGCTAATCCTGTGTTCAATTTGGATATCTCTAGATGTTGCCCGAGTGACATCATCATATTTTGGTGGAACTTCGTTGAAGTTAGCATAAGCTTTCATTTTATGAGGTGGTGGAGGTGGTTGATCTTCGGCTTTGCTTGGTGATGGATCTTGAAATGACAATAATAGTCATATTTTATTTGTAAAGATCAATAATTTACAAGCCCGCCTCTGGGTGCGGGATTTTCTCGCTGCGTTGTAGACCCATTGGTAATCTTGAGCTGTTTTATGCTCTTTGGTCGGGTTGTTTGTCTCTTTGACACATTCCCCGTTTCCATTCTCTATTCTTTGATTGTGTTTTTTTTTCAAAAAAATACTACAAGTCATTATAGAATTCTCTCCGGTATACAAATTCTTCAAGTGAAAAGAGTAACAAAAATGTATGGAAAAGAATTTGGGCTTTTTTTTAAATACATCATCATTCGATTATCATGATAAAGAAGCAACAAGAAAAACATCTTTTATTAATACAGTTGAAAAGAAAACTTTAGATGAAGAACAGCAATAAAATGATGCTACTCCATTTAACTTATTTTTTTGTATTTTTTACAGCAGTGATTCAAAAGAATATATAATCTTTACTGTACTTTTATATAAGACCAAAAACATATGTGTGTATAGGATTTCTCTACAGACCCTTATTTCAGTGGTTTATATCATGCAGTGTTTATTGATATATTTTTGACAAAAACCATTAAAATTGGACTAACAAGGTACCTTAATTCATGACACTAAACACACAAACACACAAATATATATGTGTGTAATTAATTGGTCTAATCACTCTGTGCGATCAAAGATACATGTACTCTTTTTAAACCTTAAGTCGATTTTACTGTGTCGTTTAAGTCCACCGAGGTAGTAAATGGTTACCTATTTCTACTTGTGTCATATCTACATACGAGTCAGCACTCGTGAGACCTGAAGATTCGCCCCCAGGGGGCTGGCCATCGTCCTCGACAACTCCACTGTCTTTGTTACCTGGAACGTTACCTATTAACATAGAAACAGGACGTTAAACAATAATTCTTTCATCCATCATCACATTTAATAATATATGTATTTTACCTCTTAAAACACACCGATTATATTTGAAGTAAAACATAATTACGCAATATTTTAAAAAGTCTTTTATTTGACTTATTTAGCTCTTATATAAAAGGTACTTTTATAATGTATACCTTTCTTGATTTTATGTATTTAAATCACACGAAGGGTGCTAACCTAACGTGTTATGACAGGTTTTCAGAAATAGATTTAGTTAACATGTTAAAGAAATTGATGCAATATTTTAAATGTTTATTACTATCGACAGTCTCTTTTGTGAGTTTTAGGGGCCAAATAATTTTTTGTAGGGTGAGAGCATGTAAGGTGAAAACATAGGCTCTAACATTTGGTGAGAGACTAACAATTCTCAACTGCTCGTTGTTGCTGTGGAAAAGATTTCAAGGATCCATTTTATTTCCTTATATGTCTTACATACATATAAAACTTGGATTTTTGGGAAATTTAAAGGTCCCTTACATGTACATGTATATCTGCAAACTGTACCCTATTGACTTTGAATAAATGTATTCAGAATATATATAGCCTTAAAGTACAAACGTTGTAAGTATGTTATTAAATAAATATTTACTATTTCTAGCCTGGCCACCCATAAAATGTTGAAGTTTTTTCTTTACTTCATGGTGTCCTTTTCTTTTTGCTATATCTATAGGTGCTTCATCATCTCTGTTTGTTTTTAAGCTTGCATCAAAACTCCAAGGTAATTTCAGTAATTCTTCACAAAACTTAAGCAGATTGTACTCTGCTGCAAAGTGGAGCAATGTAGGCCAAATTTCATCGTCGCTTTCATCTGTAAATTGAAAAAAGATACATGTACAAATATCAGTCATTATCTTTCTAACGCCAACTACTTTTAAAACAATTGGTCTTAAATTAGTCACATTATGGCAAAAAATACAAATTATGTTTTTTGGTAACATATCTTGTGAATATTATGTGTTATTGACTAACAATAGAATATAAGCCTAAATATGACAAAACCTGTCAATACAATACAAAATGTCAAAGTACGCCAATACGGGACATACCCGTCCAATATGGCGTATTGACTACTTAATATGACATATTGGACTGGTTAGAAATAAACGGATCATATTGGACTATAGTGTTATTAACTGGCTGTTTCTGTATTGGCACTGGTATAGATTCAAGGTTTGCTGTATTGGCCTCGAGACCTGTAGGGTCGAGGGCCAATACACTGACCGAGAATCTATATCAGTGCCAATACACTAACAGCCAGTTCATAACACTTTTATTAAATAATCCAACATTTTCAATACAGACTTGTTCTGAATGCTGTATTACATACATCAAATGTGAATATAGGGCCAATATTTCCAATACGAACTGGCAATGATGTGAATATAGGGCCAATATTTCCAATACGGACTGGCAATGATGTGAATATAGGGCCAATATTTCCAATACGGACTGGCAATGATGTGAATATAGGGCCAATATTTCCCAGACGGACTGGCAATGAATCCTGAATTACATGCACAATATATGTTTACAGGGCCAATGATTTTAATACTGACTTGCTTTTTCAGTATTGGACCGGGCCGAAAAGCAATATAGATCACTTATATGACCAGGACGACGTCACCAGTATGACACATGCCGTTTTGGTAGTATTAGGGATGTTTTAATCGTATTATTTAATAATTATACAATAGTTGCTTATATAGAGGGCATTATCATGATATAGTGACTGCCCAAGGGACTGATATTGCCTGAAACATTGATAATGCCCAAGGGGCAGGCGAGGGCATTATCAGTGTTGAAGGCAATATCTGTCCCGAGGGCAGTCAATTTATCATGATAATGTCCTCTATATAAGCAACTATTGTGTTTATTTCATTGAAGAATATAAATCTGCCGGGTGTGGGTTCCTTACATGTACATGTATGTTGAATACCTCATGATGACCTCTGGATGTGTGTTTGTGTTTCTGTCATTACCTTTGGTGCTATACTGGTATATAGTACATTCGTGGAAGTTCCCAATATATATATTCTTTTTTCTACTTCAAGAATTACTGACAATAATTTATTATTCGAAATATGCATACCTACTAAGTACATAAAAAAGCACCCTGTTATATAATATTACAACAGTACTATTTGAGTAAGTAATGTTTTTATTTCATTGAAACCAAAATTTCACCAGAAATGTCTAGAATTTAATTAACAACTGCTGCATCACGTTTGTGTTTTAAAAAGGGGACGTAACTCTAAATTGCAAGCAGGCATTACCGCTTGGCATTTTAACGCAGATTAATAAATACCACATGACCATCTTTTGACCAATAAAAACAACTAAATTTTCTCTGATATAAAATAATAGTCAATATGACATGTTGGACTGGTTAGTCAATGAAGGTATAATTGCGAAAAGTTTTCCATATTAGCCATACTGTACTTCGCCTGCGCCTCAGTCCAATATGCCTTGCCTCGGAACAATTACTACTCCAATATGGAAAAACTTACACCATAATACTATTATAGTATTTCTTTATTTTAATACGGGTTTTTGGTATAGCGGGTTGGTTAGTTTTGCCAGTTTAAAGTTAGTAAAATTTTAGTAATTTTATGTAAAAAAATAATGTAGGCGATGTACACTGAATGTTAACATGTAAATGATAACGGATATGGATAGTAAAATAATCTTAATATGACAAATAAATAATATATACATTTATTGCATTGTAGTTTGGGGAATATGGAGATTCATTCACATCAGAAATATCATATTCTCCGAGGGCTTTCCCAAAGAGGGGATTATGATATTGAGATGTGAAGAAATTTTCACATTTCCCCCACTACCATGCTTTAACATTGATTTTTTATTATGCTGAATAAAACCAAAGATATTATAATTTTCAATGTTTTCCACCTGGAACATTTTTTATATAATGAATCAAATGAACTAAAGAACATGCTTTTTTCAATCGAACTTTGTATTTAGTTTGTGTCAATTCCATTTACTGATACCAATACTGGAAAAGTAGCGAGATTTCCGAAGGGATGGAATATGATTTGAATTTGATGGAAAGTATGAAGATTTATTCATGTCGATCACATGATCGCAATAACCAATGAGATTTAGTTTTACATACAATAATTCATCTGAGGTATAATAATATTTAATGTTATATTTTATACAGGTTACGATACAAAAATTCAAATTCTTCAAGTTTTGAAGATTTTACAATTTATATTTTTCCGTTTAGGCCCATTTATATCTGAATGCATATACGTGCCTTGTAAATATCTAAGAAAAGTTAGAACACTATCTTAGATAGCTGCAATTGTGATCTCTATACCACAACGACAAGCTTTGCCGAACAGCTTATTTATACTGTGTTCTTTGTTTTGTTGTATTAAAATTAATTTGTATTTTTTTGTAGATGTTAAGGATGATCTGAAGTTTCACAATCAACAAGGTTACTATACCCCCCGCAAACATAGTTTTTTTTTTTTTTTTTTTTTTTTTTTGGGGGGGGGGGTTGGGTATTTAGGAATCAGCCTGTCCGTCCGTCCGTCTGTCTGTCTGTCTGTCCAGAATTTTTTTGTACCCGCAGTTTCTCAAACATGCCTTATCAGAGATTAATGAAACTTTGCATACAGTTAGAACCTAGTACGTAGATGTGCGCATGCGAAGTATATCGAGGTGCAATACTTTTTTCCATAATTTCATACCCTTTTGGACTTAGAAATTCTGTCTATCCCCCAATTTTTTTTTGTATCCGCAGTTTCTCAAACATACCTTATCAGAGGTTAATGGAACTTTGCATACTGTTAGATCATAGTACGTAAATGTGGGCATGCGAAGTATGTCCTGGTCCAATACTTTTCCCCATAATTTTATACCCTTTTGGACTTAGAAATTTATAAAAAATTGAAAAAAAGATATTCTTTTATATTGTATAATAAAATATACCAAAATTATGTCTCTTTTTAAGAACTATTCTGTTCAGTTATACACAGTTGAACAGCGTTATAACGTACCTGTGCAAATTTAATTTTAAATTTATTTCTATAATAAAATTGGCGGTTTCTTATATGACGGGAGCGGGGGGTATTGATTGTGAACTTTGCTCACAGCAAGGTTGCCATTTCCGCAGGCAATCCTAACAACACTTCTTGTTTTAGATCGTACTACGACTCTGAGACAAAGAACAGCAATATATGATAGCACTGCAATTTACTAGATTTCTATAATACGTCATGCATTGCATTTGTGAGTTTGTCATGTACTGAATTTTAATTTGTATAGCCAATCTTTATAAAAGCGCTTGAACTCTTCTAATTTGAATTTGTAATTAACACCATACAGTGCATATTTCCTTTCATATTATTATGTAAACAAAATCATAAATAAATTCGAAAATTTTTATATCATTATAATTATTATTTTTGGGTTAATTCATAGCTGAGTATGTATTAGGTAAAAATTTTTAAAAATTGAACAAAAAAATTGTTTTAAGCAAAGAATTGTCGCTATTTATTTTTCACTTTTGAAGTTCAACCTATTCATAAAACATATCAGTTTAATCATTTTAATATGAGCTATTAAGTTTTTTTCAGGGTACTCTAAAAGAACGGCAGCAACAACTGGTAGAAACACCGTATGCAGTATGTACATATAAGCGTGGCTTTTCTGACAATAAATAGTCTTGTTCTCTTAGTTATTTCATAAGAATATTTTTTTTTCATACTTACTGTTGACTTCGGTACTGACATTTTCAAAAAACGTTCCTTCAAATTTTCGAAGCGGATCCAGACACTGACATTTTTGTGCAAGGTTTGTATCTAATACGTCTGTATTAGTCTCTTTAAGATTTAAAGCCTTGCACATGAGACATATTGGATCGTCCTCTTTACTTAGTATTTTTTCTAAAAGCTTTAATTTGGAATGCGTTTTCTTTTCTTTTAAATATATGTCTGAACAATCGTTTCTTGGCATTAGGACCTGGCCCTTTCCTACTACTACTTGACCATCTGTTGCAGTAAACTGTAGATTCTCAGTGGTAATATTTTCTAATAATGAAAAATTTGCATTTATTGACGTTTTCCTGTGTATGTTTATAATGGGTATCAGGAAAAGCTTTTAACGGAGCAATAAGACAGTGGGAAAATTTCCGCTTTACAAAATTCCAGAGACAAGGCGAATAGGTGAGAACACTATAAAAAAGCAAATAAACACAGCAAAGACACAAAGAAAGGAGTAAAAACTCATAGGAAACCAAGAAGAATCAGAAAAAGACAACACAAAACTAAAACATTTTTTTAATATGAACTCACTCTAAAAACTAAATCTAGGTATGAAGCTGAAATTGATATATCGATGGTCTCTTTATTATCAAGTTCATTCGGGTAAATACAGGTAAAATGATGTAGATAATCCGTATTTAAATATTTATGATTTAAAAATAAGCAATATATAATTATAAATTCGATTATTATATATATTTTTTTAAAAATGTTTTGATGTCGAATACTTGGACTTGTACGAAAGTACAAAATAAATTAATATGTGTTTATATGTTGTCGTTTTGGTATGTAAGTTTGTGATAATAGCTACTATTTTCAATATAAAAAAAAATTACAATGTATGATGGACAAGAACAGATCACGTGCTAAATATAAAAAAATACATAACTATACCAAGTTTAAAATAAAAAGAAAAACAAACAAAAACCAGAAACCAGAAAAATAACCTAGTTAAAAAATTAAAAGGGTTGGGGATTGTTACGATTAGAGTGTTTTCCACCAAATGGCTTGTTCTGTAAAAATAAAGATATATTTTTATATGTGAAATTTTAAATCCAATAAATCATAATTACAATCAAGGTAACATTAACTCACTTCCTAGCTGTTTAAATTTAGAGAGCAAGTTTCTTTATTCTATAGTTTTATTTTCCCCTAAAATTCTTCATATATTTCTGATGATTTTTTATATTCCATAACATCATTATAATACTATATTCATTATATTAAGCTCGTTATTATCCACATGTATTCTATGAACAGTACATCCCATCAACACCTTCAATAAGACCTACAATGAGAAACCAGAGTGAGATATTTTCCTAACCAATGTAGATAAGGGAGATAATAAATGTGTCTCCCTTTTAGCCTTAGGACAAAAGGGAGAGAATTTAATTATCTCCCTTACCTACATTGGTTAGGAAAAGATAACCCACTCTGGTTCCTCATTAGTTTGTATATAAGTTCAACATACCCTGCAACATGTACAACATATGTTTGCTTCACCCCGTTCAATACATACACATCACGCACCCATACACACATACATTTTTGTTGACATTTGCATATTAAATCATTAATATATGAGAGTGTGGATGGGATTTATATACTACAGAATAATGGCCTTAATAACTTATGAATAGAGAATGATGATCTAAAAAAACAAATCATAGAGAATAATATTGCTATACAATACAAAGAATAATTTAATGCCGATTACAGAAAACGACAAATGCAAAGAATAAGGAGAATTACTCGAAAAATCTTATTTTATATATTGCTTTAAATGACTTAAAACAACCTTTTCAAAAGACACTATGGGAAATATATGCAAAACCTTCTGGAGAACCGCTAAATTTTAGAATATCCTGATCTGTCTCTGCACCTTATAGCATTAAAGACATCATGTTTTAATTCAGTTTATCTTTGCGGTTTTGATGTTCAGAATTCAAAACTCACCCTCAGAATTGTTACAGAATAACTTTTTTTAACTGAATACAAACATATGGAACAAAATTATCAGAATACAGAATTTGAGCAACCCGCCACTCATCCCCTCATCAAGACCTTCATAAATCAATATTACTTACTATCAATGGGAAATTTATATATGACTTTGTTTTCATGAACAGCCTTTATTTGTTCATTGCGACCATGTAATTCTATCTGTATAACTTCGCTACCTTTTCTGCTACAAAGAATGAAAACTTCCCTCTTCTGTAATCAAATAGAAATTTAACCATTATTCCATAAATATGCATATTGTTATAATTACAAATAACGTAATTTATCAAATCTTTTTTTTCTCAAATACATCCTTGTATTATCTTTAAAAAGTGTATTATTTATTATTAAAATCTTCTTATTTTAGAGTATTAAACAAGATTTTAAAGTACTTTACACATACATGTATGTCTTTTGCACCACACATTCGGATTCTCTGAATAGATGAATATTAGAATTTAGATACAATCTCGCATGCAAATTGTCATAATTGTATGTTTTTAGCAATGGAAAAACAAATAACCTACCGTGAGCCAGAATTACTGAACTTGGATCTACGCATAAAAAGACAGAAACAAAAGCTGGAGATCAAGAAACATAGTATCCCTATTTTCAAACACAGAAACAACCGCTGTCATGGCTGTAGAAACATTATAGACAAACTTAATAGGTTCCTTATTTTCAAATAATATATATGCAATTGACAAACGGTTTCTTTTTGTTTGTACATTTGAGTCAAATAATAAATGGAATGTATTCAAAATACATGTATTAAATAAGGAATATTGCAAATTTTCAGTTCTATAAATGGATCATTTCGTTAAAGATATAAAATTCTTGATTAAATTTAAGTTTATGATCATTTTATTGTTTACGGTATTTACTCACATGTGGTGAACATGACAGCGCAACTCTATAGATATCATTGTACTCATCCTTAGAGTTTGAAGATTTTCTTGGAGGAGGAGGTACGTCAAATTCCTCCTTTTGTTCATCGCTGTTTTCATGAACATGTTCATACAGTTTGATTATACCGATCAACAGTTCCTTAACGCACCTTTCAGATGCCTCTGTTTCGAACAATGTTATAAAGTTTAACATGTCAGAAAACCGATTGTTCAAGAGAAAGGTTCTAAGATCTTTAGCCTCAGTTCCAAGTAGCACCATTATAGCTCGGCGCGGATCAATCGTACGAAGTAATCCTAAATTGTTCAAGATAAAAAAATCCGGACTGACGAGAATAATATTTGTTTCAAAGAAATGCGAATGAGTAACGGCTGTAAGATCTAACAACATGCTTTCAATGTTATAGCCATCTTCACTTAACTTTTGCTGCAAAAACTCAGCCCAGTGGAAAGAATCTGTCGGGACAAAATGTATTCCAACAACACTATGACTTCCCGCCATTTTATTATACTCTGAATGAATGAGGAAACTCTTTCAAATAAAAACAAATCTGAAATATTATAAAAGACTTGACCAGGAAGTTTCTGTAGACTATCTTATATGAACTAAAAAAGTAAATACGTTTCTTAACTAAAACATGTCTTAAATCTTCCTTGATATATGCATTTATCAAAGGTATTTATTGTTCACTCATATGAACGAATATTTTGTATCTATCTATAAAATATGATATATAAGTAAAGATTCATTTGCACAGTTGCAGCACGATTGATTTTTACATGTATCAGGGAAATACTCAAAACCCGATGCTGGGATAGTGATATTGTCTTTTATTCTAAGTACAAAAAGGCTTCACACGGCTTTAGAATTAAAAAAAACTATAGAAACGTGATTGAATTGTTGTCAAGTGCCTGCCTGATTTTTTTTCTACTCTAGACCACTTTCTAGTTTATTCTCACGTTTGTTTTTTTCCGGAGAAGAATAATAACCTAATATTAGCAAAAAAGTATATAACACACTCGGGAAAGTCCCGAAGAAAGAATTCATGCTTACATTGAGCAAATATACCTGAAAGAAGTGCACTGAATTACTCCACATTTAAATTGTTAATATTATAATCATTCAAACAAAGTTTCAAGACAAAAAACAAACACTTAAAGTTTAACTAATCTTGAGATTCGAATATTGAAAATCTACAATTCGCTGACACATTAATATAATAAGTTTTTCTTTTTATTATACATGTATTACCAACACGAAAGTATTGAGAATTATGTTTTGAAGTGACCACACGACAACGTGTGTATAGTAGAGACGTCTGTACGTCACTTCCTTGAGTGAAATAACAGCGTTTATATCGCGCTGAAATATTGGACTATCTCGAAAATTACGGTATTTCACCACTTTCAATGTACTAAATTGATATATTAGCTTGGACTGTTGGATTATTTCATAACACGTTTTCAACATAACGTGTTTTATTCTGATTCTAAATAAAGAATTCGTGCTGACAACAAGTCATTATATCTTTTAAAAAATTGAGACTAAGTGTACCACAATCTTTTGTCTGTCATTGTGTATAAACAGTTGAAATGAATTCATACAATGACTATATATTTACGCCTAAAAAATTAACACTTTATTGTTACTCGAAAGAACCCCATAGGTGAACACAATTTCCTTGTATCTTATCATTTACAAACTTATGGAGCCTATGCATATGTGAAAATATTGGATAAATGATTATATTGCGGAACATGATAATTCAAAGATAACACTTTATTTAACGTTTAATATTCGTTGTTTATAAAAAGAGATATCGGAAGAAACACAGTTTATAAGTTGATATATTGCATTTTTGTGAGGTGAAAAACAGACGTGTATGTATTTGCACAAGAAACATACCCATGTAACACTTTATGTAAGACCACCATGTTCTTCCTGCAATGCGAGAACGTTTTGCGCATCATTAATTGTCTTTAGTGACATTTACGATAACAATCAGCAGGAAAAGCGCTGCTCATTTATGATTTGTTTTATTCGATTATTTCAGTGGGTACTTTTTCATGTACATTTACTGCACACCCTTTTTGACTGCTGTACCCTAGAACATTTACAGCGGATTAAGAACACCTGTCTCTGTCCTACTTTAGAGGAGAGATGCTTTAGAACGGACTAGAACAGTTGAAGACAAATTATTCCAAGCAAACATATAAATTATTTCTATTTTCATGCCTTTGTGATTAATATTGACACAAGTCCTAGAAGGTATCACCAGCCCAGTTGATAATTTCGGTCCTGGCCATTAAAAAGATACCAAAAATTAGGAAATTTGTGGAAACTAAGGGATGTTAGAGAAAATTTGCATGCTTTCTACACATGATGTAGAAACAGACCAAACACCAGTGATATTGATTTATTCTAAATTAGGTAGTCAATAATCCAGCCTGTTTGGACCGTTCGACCTGAGAGCAAACCACTGTCTGTAGTTCGTGGAATGGATGTTTTGAATTTTGAAAGTCTAAATATTAGAATTACAAGATAGATTTTTGTTGGTTAATTAACCTTGATGAGTCGACTAATAAAACATAAAAAAAATTATAATAGTTTATAAAGATTATATATTTACACCTCACAAATTGTTCTTAATTGGGAATTTCCAACAGAAAAATTAGTGTACTTGAAAATTTGAAGAAAAAAAAATTTAAATTGACTAACGCTGACCTTTCCTTAAATTTGTAAAAGCATTATTTCAAATATTTTGCATGTACTTTGTGCATATTTCATGCAATAGAGAGTGTAATACTTAAAACATAATCAGGTATATATTCATTTGACAATGCACATTGATGAAAGCGCTCAAAGTTTGAAAAAGTTTTACAGACATTAAAATTATATAACTGGACATTTGCAGACTTCTGAGAGATTTGGGATCTTTCACTGTTGTTACATTTTACTTTCTATGTGGTACCATCTTATATTTCTTTTTAAGTCAAATTAATACCATTTTTACTGACAGTAGACTGTTTTATAATGTGAACAGAAATTCCTGTTTGACATTTTAACAATTATTATAATAAGTTTTAAACATCAGACCAATTTCCTTGTTTTAGATACGGATATGACTGACGGCCCAAGCCAGTCTAAAAAAGGCTATTTGAACTTGGTGGAATATCTAACCAATATTTATATTTATGTTCTATCATCCGTGCATTTTAAGACCAGACAATCTATTCGTCCTTCAGGTTAAACGATGGCAGATATGAAAATATAATGATTTGACCATTACAGTGTTCCAAAATCTAAGATGATGTTGGACCTGTTCCCACTATCGTAACATTTAATGTACCTCCATCGATTTGTGACTACCACCGGATTGACTGTGTTGATCTTAACAACGGGTGCCGTATACGGAGAAGGAACTGATTACCCTTCCTCAGCACCCGAGTTCACTCCTGGTTTTTGTAGGAGTTCGTGTTGTTTATTGTTTTTTAGTTTTAAGTTTTTATTTGTTGTGCTTGTGGTTTTGTCTGTCTAATGGATTGCGTTTTTTTGGATTGCTCCTTAGGTATATTTGTGCTCTTTAGAAAGTGCGGATAGACAAATCGTGGAGTTTCAATAACTGAAAACAAAAGACAAATAACTTGGAAGGTGGTTAATGATGGCGAGTTATGGGTTTTAAAAGATGACTGAACAACACTTATGCCAGATTTTTTATTCTGTAAAACCTAATATACACTGTACATAATATTTACAATAAGCTTTATACAACATAATTAAAACCATATTTACACTGTACAATATGACTGAATAAATAAACTTCGTTTATGTATACATGGTAATTTCAATACTGGTACCGGTTTGTTAAATAACACAGAGACACTATTCCATTTACATAAAATACGTCCATAGTAAATATATGAACCATTTATTTGAGATAATAGGAATGTATATATTAATGCAAATTATATACAAAGACAACCAAACACATTTTTAAAAAATGCCACAAAATTATCACAAAATGCTATGACGTATAATATTCAAGTGAAGATTTTTCTTGCTATGAAATACTAATATATTATTCAAGCTACATGCACTGGCACATGAACTCGGTAGAAAAAAATATACATTATTTCAGTAGTTAGATACTTCAAACATTTAAAATCCGTATATATTCTATTTCCAAAATTCAATATTTTTATTTACGTCATCACCTCTATAAAGATAGGAAGTTCCCTTCTTATATAACTTTCTTTCCATGGAAGTTATTGAAAATTGAAAAAAAAGTCTATGATTTAATCATTGCATCACTGTTGTGACTAAATTCAACATTCTGATGATACATGCATGTAAATTTACAGTTCTGGAGGAAGCAGATGACCAGTTTTCCTTGGCAACGGCAGTGGGTTGATTTGGTCAGTCATTGCCGTTTTAATTCTAATTGACTTTCTGGCATCCTAAAATTTAATATAACATGCATATAAATATATATTATGCATCAAATATCAAGAATATTATTCTTTAAATATACCTGCAGATTTTGCATTACCATTATTCAAATTTTATTCGTAGTATGACATAACTGTACATTTATTTTTATATTACTTTCATATTTTTGGTCTTAAGTTTTGTTGTTAAAACATAAAATATTTCCATGTACAATAGAATAAATATCTGTACTGAAATGTACGGTTAGAATTCATATATGTTTTCGGTACCACACAGTATATTCTTATAATATTCTTAATTGTAAGGTATTTTGCACTGAACGTAACTGGGTGAATCAAATGAATAATGATTAAAAAAAAAACAATCTTACATGTATCCATAAACGCTTACCTTATCTAAAAAGTGTTTCTTCTTTGTTCTTTTGTTCTCAACTGCTAATAGATCAGTAGGCTGTAAAGATAACGTAATTTGTATTTACTGATCATTCAAAATATTCATGAAGAACAAACGGTCTGACATAAAGATATAATGGACGGGAGGAACTAACAAATATTTATATAAAACTAATTCGAATTTTGTACTTTTCATCCATAGGTTGATCAAATGAATTGTAAATACTAAACGATTGGTCTCGAATTTTGGAGAAAAATCTACATATATATAACACACATCAGGTTTTCTATATTTTCGGTCATATGTATTCGTTCGGGCGGAGCTTTACATCGGCTGAAGAATAATGAGACAGTGAACTTTATATCTGTTAGAGGTGTCAATTAACCTACTTAACTACAGTTGTATATATAAGATGACAGTGAGAGTACGAGATTCGTCCTAACGCACACAATTTAACTGAATAGCATTTCTAAAAGGTCAACTCCCCCGGTCAGCTAAATATAGTTGATGACTTTGACCAAAAAATAAAATAAATACGAGTTGGTTTATCCTGTAAAAGTATTGATTTCTGTCAGTTCAGATAAAAAAAGCAAATTTTGTTTACAATCAGCCCTCGGAATCCCCACTTGAGAGAATGTAAACAAACACGAAAACACGATTTTTGGATAGCACGAGACAACAGGCTGCAAAGTATATCTCATGATCAGAAAATGACTTTGAAATTTACAAAATAGTTCGATAAAACGAGAATCATAATTATTTCAAAGGAAAATGTCTAAAATCATATAAAAATGATAAAAATCAACGCTTCTATAGTAGAAAAATTTCCAATTAGTGCGTTTTTCTGTGGAATATTACTCCAGAAAGCAGGTCGATCAAATGCCATATAGAGCATTTCATTCATCAATTTTAAATAAGAATTTTTTCTTCATATATTTCAAAATTACACTTACTGTGGCTTTGTCATCTCTGTGATGTCCCGGATGCATTTCACCGCTTGATGTACCTAAGAATAAAAAGAGGAATACTTTCAGAAATTTAAAATGTGGATGAAATTTTGAACAGTGGTTTGTTTGAAAGTCAGTTGACCAGATAATATTTTACAGTAGAAAACGTTCGAATTTCTGAAATGCATGATCTTATTAAATTTCATATTCTATATTCATGTTCATTTCTGCTTTTTTATTTTAACCTTTTTGTAACCAAACTCACTTGATGAACTGTCTCTGTTAGGTTGAACATGTTGAACACTTCCTCGTCTCCCACGCTAAAAGAAAAAGCAAACACATGTAAGTAAGCTTTATCTTCTAATTCGTTGGTATAAATATTTATTATGAATAAGGATATGTTACATTAATATGCTCTTCGAAATACAAAACAATATTGGTAATTTTAGTAATCATTTTATGGATGAACTTTCTTTCAAACAATTAAGGTACATGTATCTTGCATGTCTCAAAGAAGTACGACAAAGAATATGACGTTGCTAGAGCTTGAGGTTGTTCTGATATTATACATTTAGCTGATAAGGTTATTAATCCGATTCTGACAGTGTCTCATCAGTAACATAAACGAGTTACTCTGCTTGTAAATAAAGACCTTTCTTCTTTGTGTGTTCGAGGCCCTGCTATGTTCTTATAGTAATTTTTGCTTTTTATTTGCTTTGATATTCATATTATTACTGTTATTGTTTTTTTTTTCTTACCCTTGGCATAGCCTGCAATTTTTGAAAAGCTTGTAGATCACTCTCAGTTGGCATTGACATTTTTCTACCCCGTTGTTTTGGCGGTTTTGGTTCCTTGTCCTTTTTATGATGTTTTCCAAATATTTTAAATTTCTTAAAGAATCCACTTTGTCGTTCATGGTGAGCATGTGTTGGAAGCTAACAATGTATAAAGATGTTTATTGGTTGCAATTATTTTAATAATTATTAGACATTTAAATGTAGATTCTCCTTCAGTTACGAATATGTTATGGAATTTCTCCACCCAAAATATTTAGGGAGCGTGTTAAAATCTAAAATTTAACTATCGAGGGTGGAGAAATTCTATAACTCTCGAGTAAATTGAAAGAGAATCTGTTTCTCCTATGATTTTCAACAAAAACCTAAAGAAAATGCCTTTGCTACGCATTTTGTTTAAATGAACGCCATTTCGGAACTTATCTAGTTTCTTATTCCAATAAACGTAAAACAAACGGCGGGAATTCACATGCAGAAATTTAATTTTTGGATTTGTATTATAAGTGTGAGAATATTTACTGATATGCAATATCATTGCCTTTGTTTCTTCTTTCTTACTATATATATCGACTTTAACATCTGGGAGGATACTTCTGCTTGTGTGCATGTGAACTCAGATCATTGAGACTATCGCTAACGATTTATTTTGGTAAAATCCCAAATCCTATAGCTTTTGAAATCTACCTAATACAAAGATCGGTACCACCCCTTCCTCCGTGCACACTGAAAACCTTATTCATAAATACTATGATGTCTAACATACTATTTTTGATAGGTTTAAATATTCTTCTGTACTTAATAATACCATTAATTACCTGAACATCGTGCATAGGAAGAGGAATTGAAAACATTGAATTATGACTGCCTGTAGACTGGGCATCATATTCTCGTATGTCATCCAGATCTTCAGGCACTGCTACATAAAAAATAACATAGTTTTGTTTTATTTGTTATATCAATTTAGATGTACCTGTTCCCTTAAAATATATTCAGAAAGATCTGTATTTACTATACCTGTTATATTTTCTTCTAAGGTTAACGACTAAATATATTTTGTTTCGGAAATGATTTTAACTTTTGTTTCACTTTTTATTACAACTAGAATATACGTTTCAAGGTATAATAAAACTAAAGTCGTGTAACGAAAAATAAAGACGTAAACGGATGAAAAAATAAAAAGTGCGGACGTAAATATCATTAAAATTTACAACTGCATAAAAATAAAATATATTGCATCCGGTTATTGTCATTAACGCGGGTTAGTTAACATATGACAGTTCCACATACGTGTGAAAATACATTGCGAAATACGATTTTATGATAAAACATAAATCTGACGAATGACAAATGATATAGGCTTACGCTACAACTACATGGATATACTATACTAATAATACTAAAACGCGAAAACAAATCTATCTTGTAAACTGTAAAAATGATTCATAGATTAAAGCATATGCTTTTCTATATCAGTACATTGTCAAGATGACAGCTGACAATTGGGTGGAAGGACGATGCATGATATCAGCTACAATCGGTACCGATAGTCCACAGACACTTTCGGTATTTAAGCATGAGTAAATATGTAAAGTCAAGAAATACCAAAGGGATATTCGAAGGAGACAAAAATCGTAACAACTGACAAACTCCGGAGAACAACGAAGACACGACCAAAACAATACATGCACTACAATTAAAAACTAAAAACATATGAACAACATGGACCCCACCAAAAAACCGGGGGGTAGACTCAGGTGCTCCGGTAGAGTAAGCAGTCTCTGCTTTCTGCAGGACACCCGCCATGCTGTCCATGTCAAATCCGATATGAGGAAGGGATAATATCAATGGAACAGGTCCATTTTCATTTGGGATACGGATGTTTCATACCTGTCAACCAAGTCATGATGACGCTCATAAAACTTTAATAAGGATGACTTCAGCTTAGGAGCAACGTAGCCCTGTCTGAGCAACATTTCTGTCAGAAGCCGGGCTCTGTCCAGGAAGTCAATGTATATGTCACAATATGGTATTAATTACTAATAATTATGAGATTATTACCATAATTTTCATCGTCGAATAATTCCAGCTTTGAAAAGTTTGCTTGTCCTTCAGACTTTGAACGGTGTATGGATTCATGATGATGATGATGTTCGGTTGGTGTCACTAAAACATTAGTAAAGAATATATATTTTCTTGTATTTATACCTGGTGTTGCCAGTGGAGAATATTCTATCAATTTTGTAAAACTGACATTAAGATTGTTACAGATAAATAAGGAAGTAATACAAAATCTAATAAAGTATATTAAAAATATATCAATCAAGAAAACTTTTGAAATTTGTTTTTTTTTACCCTTTTTACTGTTTTTATTGCAATGACAACAAACTATAAGAAATATTTACCTTGGATAGTTGGGGCTATTCTGCCTGACATTTCCAAGTAATCTTCGGAAGTATCCGAATCGATGCTCATTCTAGGAAGACTCCGGGCATGCGCTGGTGGTGGTGGTGGAGTGTCATTGTCTCCACATCTTGGAGGAACATCATTACAATTTACATATGTTTTCGTATCATGAGCTTTTGGAGGTGGAAGGTTTTCAACATCTTCATCACCAAAGCTTACAGTTGAGTCTGAAAATGTAGACCAATGTGATTAATTTATCATACATGTATATTTTAGTGACCTTTTTGCATAATACTGATGATCAAATGAGGCTCTTTTGACATTGATAATGTAAGTATGAACCGATTACTGGAGAAGCATATAAAATTATCCGTAAATTATATACGAATGAATTATACAAAGTACTTGTTAAATGAATCCCCTGGTTCATTAACAAGAAATACACAGGGATGAATCTCAGTGGGATCGTTGTACCATTGAGAGGTTTTGTAAACAACATGTATTTGAATAAAAGAAGTATATTTGTTTAAAAAAAAAAGATAATGTAAGTATGAGCATTTTTGCAATGATTATTGTTTTTGCCTTTCTTATTATTTATATTCAGTGAAAACTCTATAGCAAAAATATTGATATCATAATGCTGAGTTTGACACGCAGAATTCTATCTGATGCAGATAGCATAGTGTGCATTTCCCAAAAACACTCATAGAAACGACGGACAACAACAGATAATCGATAAGAAGACATAGCTTTGTGTTGCTCTTACCCCTTTCTAACTGTGACATATCTGTATATGAACTTTCATATCTTAAACCACCAGGTTGATCTTCATCTTCTACAACACCACTGTCCTTGTTACCTGGAACATTGCCTGTTAAAGTTAAAAGTTAATAAGGCTAAATTAGATTACAGGAAAAGATAGAAAGGTAGCAAGTGCCTAAGCTATGTGAGATCACCAAACCAAGCTATTAATCCATGCCCATAAGACAAAGAATGTGATTACATTAAGTCAAGCATGTGCAAGTTAAATTACAATTAGTCAAATATGATGTTTTATTATTTCCTCTTGATTAATTTGACTGAACTTAGGCGAAGTGATGTGTTTGTTTGATTCGGTGTAATTTGTCTGTTAAAGATATTAATAGCATATTTTTTTATTATTATTTTATGTTGTTATCTCGTCCGTCCGTCAGCCCGTCCGCCTGTCTATCTATCTTTCTGTCCGTCATACTCTATTGTGACCCTAAATTCGTTGTTCATATTTGACACACACTGTATGTAGATGCGCAATAAAGTTTTAGAATTTATATGTGCAAAACTTTGATCACACAGGGGTCGAATTTTGAAAATTGGTTATTAAAACTTGTGACCTAAATCTCTCTTTAATTTTTCATTTTATTTCTGTACAGTATTGTCGCACACTGAATGTAGATGTACAATAATGTTTTAAAATTTTGAGTTTCAAACATTTGCGCCCATAATGGAAACACATGATTGTGAAAGCTGCTTCTATCTAGTTTGCATTTAATAAAGCTATGTAAAGCAATGTTTTAACATTATCCGGCAGAGGAAATTTAATATTAGCATAGGCATATTATCTATTAATTTCGTCTTATTAACATATACATTTCAGTATTCCAATATGTTTAGGTTACAATTTTGAAAATAGTTGAATTATGAATATTGCAGCTTTGTATTTTTCTATCACTTCCTTTTTACATTATTCATTTTATTCATTCTGACATCATTCTTTTCGAGGTACACCACAGTGTATGTAGAATTTCAATACCTTGTAAGGCAAGTTTTACCAGCAATGCTCATTGGCAAAACTTTGGAATGCTGAATCTCGAATATACATGATTTTGCATTTTCATTAAATTAATGCAGCGATATAAAACAATGTGAATTGTTAAGTGTTTGCGTAAAGGAAAACCAAACGTTTTGGTAGATAATGTGTCATTAAATCTTATTCATGTCATCTTCTGAAAGTCTTATTAATAGATTTAACTCACCAGTTCTGTTCTGAGTCTCAATGAAATGCTCCAGCTTTTTAGCAACTACAAGATGTTCCTTTTGTTTTGCAATTTCTAAAGGTGTTTCGCTATTTTTATTTATTTTTGAGTTTGCATCCATACTCCAAGGAAACTTAAGTAATTCTTCACAGAACTGAGGTAGATTGAAGTGAGCAGCAAAATGGAGTAATGTTGGCCAAGTATCTTCACTGTGTCCTTTGAACAAATTAAAATAAATGTACTTCATCTTTCGTCAGCGAAAATAAAAAAATTGATAATGCTAGATTAGGATTTTTCTAAGTATAGTAATTTATACATAACATATATTTGACTTTATGTTTCTTGGCATAATAGGAAAAAGTGAGTCGATTCATGTATACATAATCTGTATTGAATCTGTTTGGGTTATGTATATTTGCATAATAAAAGTTACCACCGCGAATTTCAGTCTTCATCATAGCGTTATATTCCCGTTTTCTAGATAATAAAATTTAAAAATGTATCAGATTTAAAAGATATACATTTTTTAACTAATAACTCACATAATGAGAAATATATAACAATTATTCTATAGCTCAAGATAAATGATCCTGCCTTACTGATTTGGTCTTTTCAAGCAATCACTGTGATTTTGTTTTTCACATACTGTACTTTTGTAAAAGAAGAAAGAACTTTAAAATTGCAGAACAAATATTATACCTACCTTTAGTTTTAGTATCCATGTTTTCAAAAAATGTTCCTTCGAATTTTCGAAGTGGTTCTAAACACTGACATTTTTGTGCAAGATTTGCATCTAATGCCTCTCTGCTGTTTTCTTGCAGATTTAAAGCCTTGCACATGAGACATATTGGATCGTCTTCTTCACCTAGTATTTCTTGCAAAAGTTCTAGTTTTGATTGGGTCTTCTTTTCTTTGAAATCTACATTGGATCCTGCTGAACTTGGCAAGATGACCTGACCTTTCCCTAATGTTACATTACCATCTTTTGCCGTGAAATGGAGATTTTCAGTAGAAACACTCCCTGAAAAGTAAAAATCTATTTTGTATTTCGTTAAAATAATGTAAAAAAGAAACACCTTCAGTATTTGAATATTTAAATAATTGCATTAAATTAGTAATTTTATTTGTAAAAAGGTTTTGGTTAACAAAATTTTACAAAGACGAAATACATTGTTATTTTTAAATAATTCACATATAATTTCGTAATTTTGGACTTTCAGAATTCTATACGTTCACGTGACTTAAAAAATAGGAAATTAATTTCAATATCGGGCGGAACAAGGAAATTTCTGACAAAATCTTATGAAGAGGGATTTGAATATGTTGCAAGGTAGCAAGTTTAATATTGCGGAAGTCTGTCAGATTTTCCATGATGTTGACTAATGAACATACGACAATAGTAGGACAATAATATTGCATACATCCACATGTACATGTAGTCAAGAAATGTATTTTTAGTTAGAAGAAATCGAGTAACTTGTCCTGGCATGATTCATTACTTAAAAACATATATTTCTAAGGCTAGATTCCTTTTGATGCCGAGCTAACCCTTAGCTGAGTTTGGATTCCTGTTTGTTTTAATCGTTTTGGGTTTTTATGGTTGTGCTTATTAAATCATCATTATATCTTTAACCGGATTTCCAAAGTTTTGATCTCAGGCACTGCTGATGAGTTGTCAGTCAACGAAATGGACATACAGTGCATCCAATTTATTCGGTATTTTGTGATACATTTTATTATCGCTCATAACATCTGTTTGTGTGATTAGAATAATTTAAAAATAAACTTACTATCAATGGCAAATTTATAAATAACTTTGTTTTCGTGAATTGCTTTTATTTGTCCATTATGGTCTTTAAGTAGTATTTGTATTTCATCACTGCCTTTCCTGTTACAAAGAATAAAAACTTCCCTCTCCTGAAAACAATGGGAAATTATTATACAACAGTGCTCAAGGATACGTGTGTATTTCATAGCAAACGGTTTCTTAATTTGTAAATATTTAACTCGTGCATATTTTGTAGGTTTTGAAATATTGATTTTCTGTGCAACAAGGCTTTTAATATTTTTTAATTTATTTTATTTTTTCCTTGTCATTTGGTTTCCTAGCCGAACACAAATATTCTTTAAACCAATGTCACGTGTTAAGCATTCTTATCTAAAATATCACGAATACAAAGTGGCGTTTGTAAGTGTACTGACATGACTGACATGAATAAAATATATAGTTTCAACCAAAAAAAATATGTTCAAACTAGTAAGTAAACATAATGAACAGACACACATGCCAAAAAAAGAGAAAATAACTTCTATAGTTACATTATGCTTAAAATCACTAAAGAATGACCCCTTGTCATTTGTGAGTAAATGTTTTTTCCACCAAAAAGGGTCATGCAATGCTTTAGGAATGACAAATTGTTTTTGCATTTCACGTAAAGTTTTTATAAGGCATTTTAAAGGATTAGCTAGTTTACACTATTTTAAAGGACATGAACACCTTTACGAGAATACGTCCTACTATTTTTTGTTTATATTCTCAACTTAAGTTACTTACCTTTGACGAACAAGATAGAGCAACTTTGTATATATCATTGTGTTCTGTTTGTGATGTTAGCGACTTTCTTGGGGCCGGAAGTGTGTCGTAGGTTTCACCTTCTTCATCGCTGTTTTCATGGACATGTTCGTATAATTTGATTATTCCAATTAATAGTTCACGAACACATCTTTCCGAAGCTTCTGTTTCAAAAAAAGTAATGAAGTTCAACATGTCTGAAAATTTATGCTGTAATAGAAAGCTTCTAAGGTCTTTAGCGTCTGTTCCAAGAAGCACCATCAAGGCTCTCCGCGGATCAATCATGCTGAGTAATGCCAATTTGTTCAGACTAAAAAATTCTGGGCTGACAAGAATAATATTTGTTTCAAAGAAATGAGAATGAGTTGTTGCTGTGAGGTCCAGTAGCATGCTTTTGATATTGTAACCATCTTCGCTTAACTTTTGCTGTAAAAATTCAGCCCAATGAAAACCGTCAACTGGTACAAAATGAATTCCAATAACACCATGGCCCGACGCCATTTTCAAATATTCTGTAATAAATAAAACTACTCTTTTAAAATCATCACCAGACAAGGAAGTTGGAACTGATTATATCATACAGTATGAATTGTATATATATAGTAAATAAGATTTTAGTTATTTAAACACCTACCTTCAATAAAAATCTTCAATCTTCCTTGATTTGTTATGCATTAAAAAGTATACCCTGACGATCATTTATGCATACAGTCTTATATTTTCCCCCAAGATGTCGTTGATTTTATTGATTGTAAAATTTAATTTACTGCCAACAAAAGATGCCTTTGTACAGACAGAAAAGCAAGTGTATATATATATATATATATTTCAAAGAGGTTTAAAAAAAAATGTTGGCAAAAAGTTTGATTATTTTTAGTGGAGTTTGGTCTCATCTTTTGCCTTTATTTTCAATTGACTCATTAGAATCGAAATAAAGGCAGCAAACATATTGTTACAAGTTTAAAAGATGACAAATAAGATGTTTTATGTACCTATTCTACTATGACGTCAGCAACTAATCTTTTTTGTGAACTAAATTATCTTTGAACGATCTTTGGAAAACAATAAAACTACGTAAGAGTAGGCTTGTTATAGTAAATAAGTTACCATTATCGTAACTGTTTCAGTTTTGATTCTATTCGTCTTTTAACTTATTATTGTTTATGTCTTGAACTTAAATACGAATCAAAACTAGTTTAGGTCCTTAACCTGCCGTCATTACATGCTAAAACACAAATTCTTCTTTTAGTCTTGTTACCTAATATTGTCAGAAAATAGAGTCATTGAACAACTTTGGCTAACTTATATATTATAGCATTAAACACATTTTTAAAGGAATTTATTGGTGTATAAAATGGACCAATTCACTCACAAACAAATAAATTCCGAAAGACAAGTTGTGTACTTGTTTCTTTGAATTGGCTGGCGCCTAACCGCTACCGGTATTCCTAAATATGCAGATCAAATAAGGAATATTTAATGCGAGGACCATTCTCTTCTAAGGACGGCAGTTCAAAATAGTAAATGATTCAATATTGAACAAACAGGGTCGATATAATTACTTGCTTTGGACTAATGTTATATAGAGTCACTTCATGTACAGATATATAGAAACTTTTTTGTTTATTGAAATGTTTTCCAACATTTTTTGGCTTTAGTATACAACTGAAATATGCAGAATTCGCATCATTGCAATATTTATTTGTTATTAGTGACTATGACAGTTATTGTCTGTTCTAGTACAATTGTTAAATGCTACATGTAGATCATCTTCCCTTACATTTTATGGCAGTTTCTAATGAGAGTTGGTCGCAAATATAAATGTAAATAAGACTTTAAGTCTAAATGCCTTAAAAGAATATTAAAAAAATATAAAAACTCTTGTAAGCTGTTTCTGACGATCCATAAATAGTTAAAGTGTAAAAGTTAAAATATCATGAAAAATGAAATATATCAAAGATTAAAAATAACACTGAAAAGATATTTAAAAAAAGTTGTAAACATGGAACATTTATCATTAATAGCCTACCTTTTAGGAATCTAAAATGATGCTCTTAACACAGTGAGTTTGAAATTTGGTTCTCATCTGTCCCATCCCATCTCTTTAAAAAGTTCTATTCGTTACAGATATTTTTCCATATTTTAATTGTAGAAATGCTCTGATTACTATTGAGAAAATGTATTTAAAAGAAATGATTCCGGAATAATGTTGATACAAGAACCAGCATCGTGTAAGTTCATACTTGTACATGATTTTGTTCCGATAGAAATAAAAATACCCCCTACATGTATATTATAATAGTATGTATAAAATGAAATAAAATAAAATTGAAAGTCGAATTGGGTATTTTATTCTACACTTACTTTAAATTCTATTTAGGCACCATGTGGAAATTTACCTATATTCAATTACAGAAAATTTGAATTTGAGGAGAACAGGTGGTTTAATATCATTTTCAATAATGAAAAACTTTCACTAAAAATATCCTACCTTAGTTATGATTAACGTCATATTCTATAAAGTATTAAATTGTCAAGGAAACATATATATGTTACGAAAACTAAATTTCAAATTAAAAGAAAGAGAATGAAACTTTGAAGATAAACCAAATCTATCAGATTACATTTAAGTCAATATGTAAATAAAAATTCACCAAATTTCCACAAACAACTGGGTCAGTATGACTTAAATTATACGTCGACGCGTTTTCATCAGAAATAATATTGGTAGTTTCCTGGACAAACAATGTTTGAGAATACATTGATGAAGAATTTCTCCTGGCAAGTAAGACAACACATCTAATAATATTAGTTTTCTATTGTGTATCATAAATAAACTTGCAACAAAATGGATAACAGGAAAGGTCAACAATGACAAACTAGTCCAACAAGCCCCCAGCAGAGAGAGCAACGGACAACACACCTACATGTAAACACAACAGAGAGACAGGATGGTATGATTTAATCTGTTTATGGTTTGATCGGAAGAGTGATCCGAAATGTCACCAACTGAACAGCGAACTGATTTCTCCTCTTTTTTAATAGGATGGATGGATGAATTGTTGTTTAACGTCAGTGGCAGCCAGGTGCATATCTGGACTAGAACATGTATGATAATGAATATGACCACTGCTTTGTACTAGACCGACACACTGAGGCGGATTTTTAATGTTCGCTCACGAGGTAACTATTCGCAGGAAGATATATCCCCCAGTCGGACACATTATACTGACCCCGAGCCGACCAGTAGATTTTTGCTCTTACTCCTAGATGCTTGGCGGAGAAGCAGCAAATACCAATTCTAATGTCTTTGGTTTGTGTCGGCCGGGTATCGAACCCGCGACCTTCCGCACTCGAGGCGAGCACGCTACCACGAGACCACCGAGTTATTTTTTAATAGTACGTACGACAAGCGTCATTATACAGTATTCATTATCAGGATGATACAGTATACCCATATAAGCAAATTTTCATTTTAAAAGTTTTTTTTTATCTAGGTTGTATATCTGCAAAGGTATAAAGAAACGTATCGGATTTCTTTATAAATTACGGGGAATATTATATCTCATCTAAAAAAAGTTTAAATACATTATATGGACACACATGAATTTGATTGTTTACATATGCACATTTAATGTACATTTAATATATACATGTAATTATTGTATAAAATAAACTGTGAAATTAATCAAAACTGAAAAGATATTTAGGACATGCCGTCAATGGTACAATATTCCATTTGATTCAACAGTCTATAAGGATTCTATGGTCCAGATCTGGTACTATTATCATATACCCAAGATATATCCAAACCTTTTTTCATTTTTCAAAAGGATTTTAAACAATCTCTACAGTATTAAAGATTTAAATGTTTTCATAAATGTCAATGTATTTAACAAAGACAACATCACCTGATTAAATATGTTTATACTTGTACATAATTTTGTACACATACTTGTACGAAATATAATTTTTATTAATATTAAAAAGTAAAATGTACGTGAAAGTGATCAGCCGTGCATGTAAAATCGATTTAAATGTTACGTGTAGGATTGTTTACTTCCCTGTAATTGAAATTATTTATTTCCAGCTGTTAGTCATGGTGATAACAAATTGGGCATTGAAAAATGGGTAATAAAAAAAACACAGGTGACCTTTAGGTAAACAAACTGGTACCTTTGTAAAATATGTTGATTGAGTTTTCTCTCTAGTAAGATCGGCTCTGTTAGTTAAAATAACTATACAGATGAATAACACGTTAAATGAATATAATGGTTTGAACACAAGACAGTTGCAGGTTTCGCGAGTAGTGTTTATGTTCTTTACATGGAAGTTGAAACAAACTACTCAGATAAGGCCGAGTGGTCTAGGTAGTTCGTCATGACTGCTAACGACCAATAGCCTGTCAACAATCATCCTCCACGTTAGTTCCTACAAACCCCTGAAATCACACATTCATATTTTGCGGGCCGGAAGTGAACGATTTTCATTGGTTCTTCTCAAGGTCAAAATAGAATCGTAGGCAGAATTTTCTAGGTCACGCACCAGGCGGCGATACATTCGACCCGCAAAATATGAATGTGTGATGTCAGGGGTTTGTATGAACGATCGTGGATACAAAACCCTGACTTTGGAGTATGGTAAACGGACGTGAAAGATTTTTATTGGTTCTTCTCAAGGTCAAAATAGAATCGTAGGCAGAATTTTCTAGGTCACGTACCAGTCGGCGATACGTTCGACCCACAAAATATGAATGTGTGATGTCAGGGGTTTGTAGGAACAAACGTGGATAAAAACCCTGACTTCAGAGTATGGTAAACAATGTGGTTGTGAGTTCGAATCTCACATGTGGCGGGGTGTGTTCGACTCCGATCTTAATTGACAAAGGGCGGTGGTTTTCCACGGGTACTCCGGCTTCCTCACCAATAAAAACTGCCAGTCGCGAAATAGCCAAATGTGCTGAAAACGACGTGAAACCTCAAATAAACAAACAAACACTACTTAGATAAAGGTGATTAAAACTTGCAAAGAAAAATTATCAGCACATACATCTGTTTAAAATTGCAGTTTATCTTTTTATTTTGTATTATAACCTAATACTTAAAATATTTTCTCTTAAACTTCCTGTTTAATTAAATATATGGTTTTATTGTCACGTATTTGACTGCAGAAATGAGTTTTGTTATTATAGATAAAGTTTTAAAATATCATAATTATTGGGTAGTGGTCCTTCAAAAACTTTTATTTCTAACTCGATTTCCTCAAATCTAACAACTGTTAAAACGTAATATTGGAAAAAAAATATGATAAAATTAAACGAAAAGAAACTGGAATAAGCTTTAAAATTGAAGACAAGCCTCAAATTTTAAATAATAAAAAGTCAAATAAGAATTATAAGAAGTACTGTTTTACCATTACAAATTCTACTGGGTACTGGATATACCCCCGAGGGCGTTAGCACCTTCGGGGTATTTTCGATTTCTAGTATTATACCATGATATTTCGCAAAATACAAAGGATAGATTTAATTTAGGATAGAGAAAGCCTTTCGGGAATTTCATCTGATGCAATTATGAAGTATGAGATCGGGTTACATTTGATCAAGGTGTAAAATCTATTTTAATCGGTTTTAATTATTTGATGGATATCGTTGAATCTTAATTTTGAACACTGAAATGTCAAAACACCTTTTACCCTACACTCAAAAGATGCGTCATAACAATATCTTCTTGATAAAACATGCAGTATTCAGGTATTGTATGTATACGAATGTTATTTTAAATTTGTTAGTTGCAATATAAGATAGAAAAATTCTGAAATGACCAAAACCTTACAGCAAGATATATTCTGACACAAATCTGTATTAAATTATCCGATATCATATCCATGCTAATAAAACTACATAAGTAATATTTAACGATGAATAAAGAGTTATTAAGTTTTAAAAAACAGTTTAAGGGCCTAAATTTGAAGTCCATTTTCACTTTCAGATCTGACACTTCAAATTTATGATATAATTTACTTACATTTAAAAACCGACTCTTTAAAAATAGTAAAAGTGAATGCAATTTACTTTTTAAATCATTTTCACTATTAAACAATACTTATAATTAACAAAATTTAGTCTTTTTGTTTTCTTTTTTTTTTCAATTACTGGCTGAATTGATTTGAGTTAAATTCCATTAACCCAAAGTAGCTTTTAAATTCTTTTCCTTAAATAATTATCTAAAAATTATCTTACCGATTAAGATATCTCCGATGACAGTCTTCGTCTTTAGACAAACTGGATGTAATGAAGATTGAATCTGGTTTTCAACAAGTAAACTTCCTCAATTATTTTTAGACCAGGACTTTTTAGAATTTTAATATTGAGCCGGGAATACCCTTTGTCGGTTGTTAAACCTTTTTACCTATGTCTATTCAACTTCGTCAGGTGAGAAATATTTGTTGCGATAAAATGGGTCACACACCGACTGAAAACGTGAAAGGTATACATTTTGTACTTCCGCCTTGAAAACTAAATTTTCAATATTCATCTTTAAAAAAATTTAGCAATGCACTCCCATTCTATTACATACCACTGTTGGAATACACATTTCATACGTCAGTTTTAAAAATAGCAATTATTGAAACTCATCTTGTATCTTCTTGATACACAGGGGCAGATCAAGGATTTTTGAAAGGTGGAGGCGTTTGAAAAATGTAACGCCGACCGGAGAGTGGCTAAAACTTTTTTGGAAATTTTTATGCTAAAAAATCATATACATATATCGAACGCCCTGTACGCCCCCATCTGGGTCCACCACTGATGCATATACATATGTCATGCAAATTGAGGCTTACTTGCATGACGTGTATATTTGTTTACAATACAATATAGTTATAGTTAACGAAGTATCGTATCCAACATTGTTTAGTCACGGATATAATTTTACAAAATGTATGTGAATCCGTATCCTAAAAAAGCTCATGTATTTTACTATAAATAATAACGGTTTGTTACACATGTTTTTGAGAATAAGCCTTAGCTTTGCAAAATAATAAAAAAAGGAACCGGTGTTGTTAGATCTTTATGGTAATAATCTCGTTTACATTTTTTTACGATATAATTGACCCCACCAAAAAACTATATCTTGGCAATTCTTTTAATTTGGAATTAATTTAAATGTCATTTTCAGCAACAAAGGCGTAAGAATTTAATTAACTTAAATATGAATATTATCCTATTGTAAAGGAACCAAATAATTTTGCTCTGTCATTTTTTTCCTTTATTTTTTATTACTAATTTCAGAACAATATTAAGTAAATTATTTAAAATAAATCGGACATAAATAAAATTTTAATATATCTTCAATTGGTTATAATTTAAGTTGTTCCAATATATTAAGAAAAATGTGTGAGTCTTCCAAGGAAGACATGTGTCGCCTGCGGACGTCAGTGTTTTACAAAAGATATTAAAATTTTCTAAAAATGAAATATATATGCACACCTTCGCATTAAGGTTAATGCAGAGAGAAAGTTTCATCAAATTCCTTTGAGCTGTTATGGAGTAGTTAAGGATAGAAGTTTTGCCCCCCCTTGTTTTCAAAAATATCAATTTTTACCAAACAAATTTCTTAAATTTTCAAAAAATGAAATATATATGCACACCTGTGCATTAAGGTTAATGCACAGAGAAAGTTTCATCAAATTCCTTTGAGCGGTTATGGAGTAGTTGAGGATAGAAATTTTGCCCCCCCCCCTTTTTTGGCAAAAATGCCAATTTTTACAATTTTTTTTTTAAATTTTCTAAAAATGAAATATATATGCACACCTGTGCATTAAGGTTAATGCACAGAGAAAGTTTCATCAAATTCGTTTGAGCGGTTTACGAGTAGTTGAGGATAGAAGAAAAGTGTGACGACGCAAGACGACGCAAGACGACAGATAGTGATCCCTATGTGTCGACCATGCGTTCCGCAGGCGACACAAAAACAAGACATTCCTGACTGTTCTCGGGTTGTTTTTTGCACAAGCTAGGGTTAAACAAATCAGAGTTTTCACTGATCTAGATCAATCAGCGTGTATATTCTTAAGATGTTTAACTGAGGACTTATTACAAATATAGAATTCAATAATATTCAATCTGCAATAAAGAATGATGAAAACCTACTCATAATCAAAGTCTTTTTTTTTAAATGCAAGACCTTTAAAATTTAAGATAAGTTTTGCACTAGTTGACATAAAAATGAATCTGACACCTATACAATAAAACTGTTTAAAAGTCAGTTTTATGACATGAAAAATGTAACATAAGGAGGCCAAACAGGGAAATACACGTATGCGTAACAACAGAATTTTAAAATTTATGTTTCATCAATGCAGCGTTTTCAGAAAATTTGATCACATTGTAATAACAAAAGTAAAATAAAAATCTCCAATTTTCCATCATGTCATTTGCATGTGTGGGTATAACCCCTGAATTTCAGCTTCAATCCGTAATACGATTCAAGGAACAGCATGGGAATACAAGTACAGAATATTAAAATTTCTTTTTTGTATACGAAACACAATCTAGAAAACCTCAAATCATTTTTCTGTAAAAGATATACTTACGGTCATTTCCATTGAACTGGTAAGGAGGACACAACGGGCAATTATGGTGTCTAACTTTCATCTTGAACAATTATAATGTTTTAGATCTTTGCTTGTCTGCGGTATAATATACTAATTCTTAGACTGAAATTGCTAGAATGGAAAATATTATAGATATGTCAACGATACATGATCCACTTCTAACGACTGAATATGTTCTATATTTTTCTCTTCTTATATTCTATAACACGAATACTTTTATTGGAATTAATGTTAATTTATGAGGGCAAGACATTGTAATGATTTTGGAATTTTTAATAAACTTTTATTAACTCGTAATTGTAAGTGTTCACAGTTATAAGAAAAGAGGAAGTATTGTTGTTTATGTTTTTATCTACTTTGAAAACTGACACTTTTTTTTATTTATTTCTTCGGAATGAATAGATGTTATCTATGTAGAATTGTTAAAAATCGGTCAACATCCTTCCTGCTATAGATATTAGAATACCTGAGAACTTAATAATGAAATTTACTTATGACTACAAATTTTTTTCTAATTTTGTCCTTGAAATTTCACATAAAGACGTTTTTGTTAACAATTAGAGTTTGGTTATTTAAATTAACTAACAAAGTGTCGTAGATAAATAGTTAGAGTGACAACTTTAGCTGAAAATCATAATTTTGTGGTAAATGGTTGAAATTAATACGTAATGCCGTCATTTGTTACAACCAAAACACACAATTTTCATACACCTGACCTTTAGTATATATAGTAGATTGGAAAATAAGTTACACCAACTTAATATGCTCATCATTCCCAATTGTGACCCCCTGTAGCTGCATTTTAGCCTACTCTCTTTCGACATCTACATTGGAGTCATTAATGTGCTCAGGGCATTGCTCTCCATTAACAAGGGATGTCCAATTTTCTTCCCCACGCGACGGACTAGTATGTTTTTTCGAGAACATCCTCGGAAATGGTCTCAATAGGGCGTTACAGATTTAATCGGTCCCTGAAATTTTCAACACGAACAATATGCTTCTTCTCCTTTACCTTGGCGATCTGCTTGTATAATAATAACTTTAGTTCAAAAGGTTTTGGTTTTTTAAAGATAAAACACATGATTTATTTTGCGTCAGTACAATGTTATCGTGTACTTTTTTTCAAATTTCTACAAGTTTTGACTGGTGCATACACATGCTCATTGTCGAATTGGCAATGTACAAAATAAATTACAAATTAAATATAAAAAAACGGATAATTATTTAATCTATTATGCAATAATATTATCTTGATTTCATGATTTGATTTTTTTTTCACTGTGAATTAAAATTAAACAGTATCGTATCAATCAATGAACGACATATATTTAACAGCAGAATAAAACAATAACAAATAAAAAACAGAAGAGAGTAAGAACGGTCAAAAACATATAATTTTGAAAACCACAAAATAAAATGCAAAGTTAAACTTACTTTGATAAGTATATCGTGTTTAAATTATCAGACTGGAATTAAACACTGTTACTCTGTACTTATATATTGCGTTGTGGTATTGCACGGTTTATATTTCATAATGCACTTACGAATTTATCAACGAAAAAACGAGCTGGGTACTCTGAACTTTAGAAAACAAGAGATTCATCATCGGGAAAACAATTGCTACAACGTGCAACTGGTATAAATAAAATATTAATTTGTATCGTCACATCAACTAATAGTTTGTTTTGAAATAAAACCAATTAAAACGTTGTTCAAGGAAACGAAATAGGTATCAAATGTGTGAGGTCGCCCAGTTTAATAAGTGTAATATTTATTTTGATATTAATTGTTGCAAACGCAGCCACGCATGTAGGTCAAATAAGTCACTCCGCGGATGCGCCTCGGTGACAACGGGTCACCAGACAGGTATTTTATATTGAACTGTCCAACAGTTATATATTGTCCTCTTTGATTTATTAATGGTTTATTGATGAGACAAAATACATTAATGGAATGCCACATTCTTTACCCAAAGTAATTAAATGGGTGTTAAAATAAAAAAATAACTCGCAACAATGAAATCAAATGAGTCAGCCTACAACAGTGTTAATTTCATAACCGGATAGATTGCACAAATGTTTTTACAATTTGTGGGTAATATATTTACATATATTGAATTCTTAAATGTGCCCAATATTTGAAAAATAATTGCCCTCAATTACATGTAACACAATTACATTTACACTGTACATATACGTACATTTGTAAATGGCATTCCTTATTTGTACCTACACAATGTACATGTACAATGTAAAAAGGCATTCATAAAATTGTTCTATGGTTTACATTGTAAATTAAATCTTCCATTTTCAAATGTTTATATTACATAATTATTTCTGTAAAGTGTACAGTATAAAAAAAAGTTTTAGTATCCATTTTCATGAGACAGTAATTTATTAGGCAATATATTAATAAACATTGAGATATAGAGTAAATTGTTGTAATTACCGCCATATTTTGTACTTTTATGTTTCTGTTCAAGATCTTGTATTTTCATCTAGTATGGGTTAAAGTGTTGATTCTTGGTACGTTTATTTGATTCTTGAAACAAATAATCAAGATACGCATAGAGTAAAATATAATTCTTTTGAGTAAATAATCATAATTTATATGATAAGTGCATATTCTGAAATATGATTTAAACATGATGTGTCATAATATTGTTGTTTTTTTTATTATCTTCAAACGTAATTACATACGCCATGTACGTGATAATCATACGTATTGACTCAGATAAACTAATCACATTTGGCGCATTTCGCTGTTTTTTAAATAGTTTAATAGAACTAGTATTTGTCTTTGTGTGATTAATTTTTTATGAAAATTTTTCATTCCTTTATTAATTAAAAAAAAACATTTAGAGACCATCGCGTGGCATTCGACGATTGACCAACAGCTAACAATGAATGATCCGCTAATATTGGTTTCAAAAAGTAATAAAATGAACAAAAATAAACAAAAAAAAAATAAAGAAATAAATAAAACTGAAAATAGAAATACATGAGTAAACGAAAAATCACAACAACTTCACGGAACCATTAACATAAGCTAATCAACACTGAATTTGGTATATTTGCGCCAAAAACCCTATTTTTTTCATTTTTCAAGAGTGTCAGAAAAAAGTCTCTAACTTTTTAACGCAAAAAGATAACTTCACCAGGTCTTTTGTGAAATATTCCCAACTACATAGACATTGTCCGATGAATAAGATTGATATACTAATTAGGAAATTATGCAAATTTAAGTCAAATAAGGAATACTGATAATAATTTGGTAACTTTTATGTCTTTAGATGCATATAGAAAAAAATCCACCACTGAAGTTTTCTTTAAATTTTAGTATAATTAACTTTACTTAATGAGCTTCTGTTTGCAAAAGAAAAAAGTTGGGGTCCATGTGCTTATTGCAGAGGTATTTGAGAAAAACCCCAAATTTAAGAATGATATAAGGGTTTTTCTTGAAGGATGATATGACGTAACAATGTGTATCTCTTGGCGACGTCTTTATCTCCCCCTGCTACTGTATGGTATTGCCTTAATAACCTTTAGTCAGGCTGATAAAATAACGATGTCGTTAAAACCGTAAAAGTTGAAAGTTTAGTGAATATCTGTGACACAATATGCAAATTTTGATTCTGACAAGGCACATTAAAACTCGAATTTCTTATTCATTGGAATATTATTTTTAACTATGTTCTGACTGTTTTGGCTTTATATTATCTAGGTCTCAATAGCTACCTATAGAAACAAATTTGAATTGGCAACCAAAATTTTAATATACATGTACATATTACGCTTGGGCGTAATGAGAGTAGAATGGATACTTGCTTCCAATTTGGCTTTCAGATTTTACTCCATTTTGATTTAAATGTACAATCATGTTTACCTTAGAAAGTACATTAGTTATGAAAGGAATGAACTGATACCAACGGAAAACGAAGAAGCTTGCGTACTTTATCTCGGCTTCTCTACTTGGGAAGAAAGACTACAAACAAAAAACAAAAGGGCGAAGAAAAGAAAATAAAACAGCAAAGTTGTAAAAAACAATTGCAGCAGTAGAACAACAAGTAAAAACAGCGTATAGTACTGTATTTTTTCTGCCCTCCTCTAATTTGCAACAGCACACTACTATTTTAGACACATTTATGTTTTTTGGGACACTGAATCATGATTACTTTTGTTAAATTCTGTTTAGGGACTACCAAGACACTAAGACCATTTTGTGGCAAAGTTTAAAAGTTTGACGCACAATGTACCTCGTGAATATTCAAACAAAAATGATCATTATATGCAAATAATTTTGTATCTGCGTTTAGTTTTTACTCTACATATTACACACTGAATATTACTTAAATTTTTCTTAAAAACACATGTAGTTCTTTAAACATTTTTCCTTTAAAGAAGGGAATGACTTCTTATAAATCTATTCTTGCCCTAATATTCTCGATTTCCGAAATTTAAGGGAAGAAAGTTAATTCATACCAGTATATTTCCCTTTTTTCATTTAATTACAAATAAAATTTCCTTTTCATAATAACATGATCATTACGCATTTGAATAGCGTAGGTTTCAAATCAATCCTTTCCCACGTTTAACATTGCGCAATATTGAATTTTTTTAAACATGCACCTTTGAAATTCAATAAGAACAACGACGTGTATATTTCATTCACCTTTTAAATGCACTTCCTTATAAAGAAGTACCACATCAAAGTTCCGAGAAACGAAATTGAAATTCGTTTTATCAAGTCAAGGTTATCATTCAAACTTTCTTTTGAATTGTCACTTTTATATACGGTTTTATTTGGAAAAATATATTTATTAATGTATTTCAAAGATAACATTTAAGGATAAATTATCCGATTTTTATTTCACGAAATCAACTATATCCATTTCGATATATGGTGAAATTTAATCTGCTAGATTGTGTAGGAATATTTGAGGTTAAATATCAACTTGATCAAATATAACTTTTTTTTACATGTGACAATAAAAAAAAACAAAAAACAAAAAAAAAACAACAAATATACCCCGCCCCCCCTTTCCAGAAAAAAAAGACTTTATTTAATTTGTGAGTGAATCGCCCGAGTTTACACATTGATAAATTCCTTCAAAATAACCTTCATTACTATAATAACGTCGGTTCACTGAACATTGTAATAACTTCCGGTCATCCACCATTGCTGATTATATACCTACATATTATCAGGTTTTCTGCAAACGTATATCGTAAAATATCAGCCGCGAGACACATTGTGAAGCTTTTTCGGCGAGTGAGCGCCTATAACCGGATGTTTTCCTGATATATTCGGACAAACATTATGACGTCGCTGATATATTCGGGTCAGCTCATATTAGGGTCGGGTCAATTCTTTACGACGTCACAGTGCCGACATACGGGAAATTGTGAAGGCCTCAGCAGGTCGATATAGGCATGGGGAAATACGATAAAGTAAGGTTTGCGACGTCAGAATAGTCCGTTTTATAGCGTTTTCCGAGAACTCCACAGGATGAGGAAATACAATAACCCTCTACTTGCAGCGGCCCTTGAAGGGAATTCAAGCCTACTATTTTTCGACATCTACAGAAAAGGCACATGCTTGAGTGTTACTAGTACTATCCGTTTACACGGAACTACAGTTTTTCGTCTCGATCTGACGAAACAGAATCATTTACCCGGACCAATATTGAAATGTGGTTGATTTAATGCCTCTCTCCTGTTTTTGACAGTTTGGCAGAAACATTTTACTGATAGTTTCATCGATGATTTATAGATATAACCAAGGAGAACAAATAAGATGATGTGGTCATAGATAAAGTATAAGTATCAACTCTTATATGAGCTTTCTTGATATTGCATGAGGGTTTAATTCATTAGCGAGAAATCAACAGTGAAAGCACTGTCACTTGCTTTTTGTACTTTATTCTAGTTTTATTTTTGTGTATGTACATTGAAACAGATACATGTATCAAGGTGGCCTTGGTGGCCAAGTGTTCCAGGTGGATTGTCGATAATACTATTAGTACCTAGCCTG
The DNA here is from genome assembly GCA_028015205.1 of Mytilisepta virgata. NCBI lineage: Eukaryota > Metazoa > Mollusca > Bivalvia > Mytilida > Mytilidae > Mytilisepta > Mytilisepta virgata. The sequence continues at coordinate 79,929,692 of CM051521.1, forward strand.
TCAACACTAGAAGTAAGTTCGAATCAAACTCTTCCCGATGTGTTTGATTTCGATCTTTACTGATCAGGATTACCAGTTTTCCTGTCAAAGTTCGGAGAATTTATCCGGGTACTCCGTCTCCCTGCACCAATAAAATCATTACCACAATATACAATGTATCAAATTGTGCTGAAAGTGGCGTAAAACTCTAATCAACCAAACCAAACCAAACTTTAATCAAACCATGTCAATGTTCTCTATATCATAGATTTATAATAAAATTTTATGAAATTTCAAAACAAAGTCATAAGCAATGTTGTTGTTGTGTTATGTATTTTGTAAACTTCAACGTACGGCAGTTGGATGGATATTCAATTCAATTGTCGAAGGATTCACATTTGTAATATACCCTCCTATATGAGCGAAATTTCATACCTTTTCCCCCAGACATAATGTGGAAAAGACGACGTCGACGAACACCTACAATATAATATAAAGGCAACAATTAGTGCCATCGAATGATTTTGAACTTTGTTAATGATTTGCCATAACACTGTAATCGATGGAAATATTCTACAAGAACACTTCCCTAACCTGAATGTGCATGAATGTTTAATTGATTTGAAGATCACACGTTCGTGTCTATTATATTTGATAAAAATGTTTGTCGGTTTGAACTATAAACTAAACTACGAATTTGTACCAGGAAAGTGTCGGAAGTTTGATTAAACGAATAAATGCTATCTGCTACCTTCTAAAATTTCCGTGTTTTAATCTTCTTTTACAGTTAAATTAAAACAAATACTATTCTTTATATTAAATTACATGTCTTTGTAACCATGCATCTGCCTGTCTTTCGTTGAGTGGGAGAAGCACGGGTGTTACTTGTATTCTTTGTCATAATTAAGACTTGATTTCTTTTATTAAAGATATGAACATGTAAAATTGAAGATTTGAGGAAAAAAAATTCAGTTCTACGATATAAAGATTATACAAAAGACAACTATGGTTCGTGATCGGATACTTTTTGTTCATGTTCTTGGCGACAAAATGGTTGTGTTGGACAGATTTAGTTTTTATATCCACTCTTCAATGCAATATGGTAGGTCCGAAAGATAAGATTTTCAAAACTAGCTATCAGATATGTGAATTCTCAAAAATAGATAAAAACGGGAAAGCCATTGTGATGATAAGGATACAATATTTCCTGCACAAGTCACACTGCATGTGGGGAAAAAGTGTTAAGTTCGGTGTGGTGTCGATTCCAGTAAAACGTGAAATCTATCTGACGATACAGTTGCGACCTGTCATAACCTCTCGTCCAAGTTAACCTACAAAGCAGTTCTGGGAAGAATAGCTCTGGTCAAGAACAATTCTTGTCAGGACGTAGAACAATTCTGGTCAAGAATCGAGAGCAGTCATGGTCCACGACTGCTTTTTAGAACAACTATGGTAAAGAATCAGAGCAGTCCTGGTCTACGACTGCTTTTTAGAACAGCTTTATTTTAGTGTGGTATTTTTTTTCATAGTGTTACAAAAAGACTTTACTGAAACTTTAAGGTGGGATTTTTTATTTATTCTAAATCCTGACTTTTATTAGAACTGTTCTAGACATTGACATGTTAGAGCTGTCAGAATCGGCCAGGATTCTGTTCTAGAGCAGTCAGGATTCTATTCTAGACCAGTCAGGATTCTATTCTAGAGCAGTCAGGATTCTGTTCTAGAGCAGTCAGGATTCTATTCTAGAGCAGTCAGGATTCTATTCTAGAGCAGTTCTAAAGCAGTCAGCATAACTGCTCTAAGTTAACTTGGTGAGAAGTTATGTCTACACATAACTGTAATATTATGAAGTCTCAATTGTATTGGTAATATTCACCTCATGTTTATTAAATAGGAGGGCGTAGCCCTACTTTTTAATAATCTTGAGGTAAATTACCGATTTATTTTATGTTCAACATTGCCCTTTAGTTATCAACAGATGTGAATTTCACCCTGACAGTAGAGTGCAGAAATTGTAGGTGGTCATCTTTCACACATTCCAGATCATAGTAAATGAATTCCACAGATGTCATTTACGCTATTTATTTATAAAGATCTTTTATTTCAGATTAATTGTCAAGTTTTCTTTTGCAGATAGAGATAAATGAGTAAAATTTTACAATTTTACATTTACCCCCATATCTGTTCTATAGTAAAAGCATTAATAGTAAAAGTACAATGCAATTGACTTTAGGTAATTTAACTAAAATGTATATATGTTATTAATATTTCTGCAAACATTTGAGTGTAAAATGAATTTTAGCAATGGCCTAACGCGTCTGTATCATATTTCTGATTATCTTATCAGTCTGTGATAACAGATATGTCTACTAAACTTAAAGGAAAATTAGTCGGTAATTCCACTATGAAAACATCTGCCAGTTATCATGGTTATATGGCTATGTTCACTGATTGGGTACAAGTTAAAACTCTACCTCATAAATATGTACATCATAGAATAAGTAAGATAAAAACATCGTACAATGACCTCTTTTCCTGGATTCATATACTATTTTACGGAGAACTATATACATGTAGTATCATTGTAAATCTTTTTGCTTTATTGAAACCGGCTGTTCTAGCTTAAAAAATAACTTAATTGGGAAGGTGTTCTAATTCTAAATTGTTGCAATGGAAAACTGTTCTAGCGACCTTTTTTCGAGCGGCTCTTCTTTGAGAGGTAAGAACTAGTGGCACATAATTTTAAACTTTGATTTATTTGAATGCAAAAATACTCAAGAATGGGTCTTTTACCATTGTTAATATGGTTGTACATGTAAGTGATCGAGTTGGTTGAGAAATGTAGACACAGATATGAATCCAAGATGGATCCAAGGTAATTGCGATATGTATTGCCAAATAGAAAATAACTCAGAAAACACAGTGACTTTTTCACTTTTGATTTCTTTTTATAAATTATATTATATCCGTTACTTTGAATACTTAATGTCGTGTTTTGTTTTGCTGTTAAGGAAGTGTTCCTCAATTTTATCAGTTAAATAATAAATTTGCAGTATATAATATATATGACCTTTGTAAGTCTTCTGTCAATAACAGGATATCTTGGTTATACAGTGTACAGATCAAAGTGGTAGGTACAGATAATTTATCCCGAACAAGTATATGAAAACACAAAATAAAATGAAACATCATACCCTAATATATAATTACCTTGTGTACATGCATTTGTTGGAGAAATATTTTCCTATGGTACGGTTTAAGGTATAATCTCTCGGTTTCGAGGTTATACCTTTAAAAGATTTTTACCTATTACATACATGTAAGGCATTTATTGCTTTTTGTCTAACATTTGAGTGGTATAAATCGAACTGTTCGTGTCCATTGAGCTTAAGGATGTTCGCTGCTAAGTTTCAAAATAAAAAGCTTTTCACAACACTGGTAAATATTGATAGTGGATTAATAAAGGAACTAAATGAGCGAAAATAAATTATAGGTCCGTGTGCTTGTTTTCGAGATATAAGCTATTGAAAAATTGGCGGGAAAAATATTCTCTCTTGATTTTACGTAGCTTTATTGTTGACAAGTTTTATTTCTCAAAAACCATTAAATAATAATAAGGATTTTATAAGATTTAAAAAAATGGCTTATTATTCTGCATGCAAAAGATTTAGTAAAAGAAATATGGGTGTTAGCGGGAAAAATACTTTATGGCATTCAAATGGATAAAACCAGATGATTCTGAACATCTGACAAAAATTCAAAATAAAATGACCAGCGAACATCCTTAAATTCGGTTTAAAGAATGTATCTGGTGGACCATTATACGTACAACCCCAGATGATATTCATGACGGAATAATAAAAAATTCGCTTTAATTTATTCTTACATTGTATTCTCAATAACACGGCAGATTACAACTCAAACCGTTCCTCGGCAACGTCTTGAACTTGCAATTAATTATGAAGTGCGATATTTTAATCTATGTTGAAGGTTCCACTCCAAATTATTTCATTAACAACTTAAATTGATAAGAAAGAATAGGGTTAATATTTGACATCATTTTCCAAACTTTCAACAAAAGAAGAGCTCTTTTATTACTTTTCTCCTACTGAAAGTCGCTGAGCTGGGCATGCCCTCGGGGATTTGGAGTCCACCAGCAGTGGCATCGACTCAGTGATTAAAATAGAATTCTTTGATGCAAATTTTATAGTAATGATAATTCAGGAAAACAATGAATTATGAAAATCTTTAGAAAAGTGGTCAAAATAAATAATCATAAAAATCAGGACCATTTGTAACACGTGATTCATAGGGTAGATTTTATAATGAAAACTTATCCCCACATTCAAGTGATGATCAGCTTAAAAAAAATGGTTAAAACTGTATGTAATTGTAGAGTGAAAGTTTTCACCATAAAATTAGGTCAAACATCAGACATTTTGGAACAAGCTTCGAAATTTGTGTAGTTTCTTGAACTTTTAGGTATCAGTATAATACTACCCTGTATCGTTTCTCTTGGTGACTAGAGCACTGTTCTAGATGTACATGTAAAAGTTCTGTTCTTTTATGGATTCTTTTGTCTAAACAATTTCTAAACTACACATAGTACAGATTTTCGAATTTCGGCTTTGTCTTATTGGTATGTGTTTGCATTTAATTTCATTTACAACTTGTTTTTGTCCTTTAGCAATCAAAAAGGCTGGATAAATTATATGTATATTGAACCCATTTAGTGTATTAGGAAATATTTATCTTTTGATATGTTTGGCGAACAAATATTTAGAGTTAAGGTGTTTGAGATCCGTTGCTTGTTTGGAGTAACCTTGCAAGAGAATCAAGGACAACACTAAGACAGCAAATTTTATTATTTTTAATTGAATAAGAATGTATAATTGGCGCGAAAGTGTTTATCTATTTTTTTTTTTTTTTTTTATTTATATGATTAGAAGTAGTTTATCTCGGATTTTATCATGTAAACTAATTGGATACCATTTTGAGGTTGTTATTGCAAAACAAGATTTTGATTGGCTGTTCTAGTATAATTGTATATCACAAATGAAAGTTTTGTATTCCCGCATCGAGTTTCTTGAAAAACCCACCCAACATTCCCTCACGATTTTTTAATTGTTATTGTCTTGTGCAAGTTTCTATTTTAGAAATGGTTTTCCTGTTCACATCCATTGTCATGGTGAGGGGTTTGCAGACCACATTACGTTTTTTTTTTGCATTCAGTGTTTAATATCTGATTGCGACTTTCCTTCGAGAGTGCTGGCGGACATCATTCGATTAATTTGTTTCTATGTAATGGACAGTAAATGTTATGAATGTTTAATATTTCTATGTATTTTTGCCAATAAAATTTCATTTACAGCTTGGTTTTGTAATTTAGCAACCAAAAAGGCTGGATAAATTAAATGTACATGTGTATATGGGATCCGTTTAATGTATTAGGAAATATTTATCTTTAGGTATGTTTAAGGGACAAATAGTTAGAGTTATGGTGTTTGAGATTCGTTCCTTGTTTGGAGTAAACTTACTTACATGAGATTAAATATCAACACTAGGACAGCAAATTTGTGTAGTTAAGGTGTCATAAAGTTTAGTAAATTTGTATTCGTAAAATTTATTGTACAGCGGATGAATGTCCATTCTGGAAGGACATTTTCCCTACAATATTGAGTAAAAAAAAAATAGAAGATAAAAAAAAAAATTTAACGTCAGATAAGAGGAATCTGGTATCAACTGCAAACAATCTCAATGTACGAACTTGGCTTTGGTCGTAATGCACGTAATTATTCAAACGAATAAAGAATACTCTCTTTGAATAAATGTGTTTTCCATTTTCAATTTTGGAAATTTGACCACTTGAAGATTTAAAAGTTATCTTAAAAGGGTCAAGAAAATCAAACGTAAAAGATAATTTGGTCAATCTAAAAATGCCACTAGTCATAAAACCCACAAACACTGACATACCGTACTATTTATGGACTTTTATTATGTTTGCAAACTTTAAGTTGATAAATAAGGAAACATTTCAAACAAATTGTAATTAAACAAGGAAATATTTCAACAGGTATCAATTTAGAAAAGATAGAGAATTATTTATATATTGTTCGAAACATGAGGTCAAATTGAGTACTAATATACAATGTACAATGGATTTATTATAATTAGTATATTTGTTGGAATGGTGTGCTGCACCCACCGACATCTATATTTTAAGGAATGCTTAATTTATAATGCGATAATACTAGACAGTTAGACGACCACGATATTTTTACTTTTTTGCCAATACGTTTTATACGATACCCGGTCGATATTACTCTCACGTTGGCAGGTGGTTCTTTCCAATAAAGCTAAAAAGTGACGTAAAATCAAAAGTATCCTTACTAAAACTTACTCTCCCAGGTCCATATATTGACATTAGCATTAACGCTATACTGTTATTCAGTTGAGCCCTAATTCAAAGAACTAGTCTTATGTTTATGTTTAAGCCATCAACATAACGTATTTTTAAACAAGACTTTAAAATACACCCAGAACATCTATCATTGTAAATCCATCGTAGGCGAGACAACTCTTAATAGCTCATTATTTTGTTTCTAAAAACCATAATTTAATGCAGGATCAAAGATCAATTTTTGACCATTTTACTTTTTAGTAATCAAATTCCTTATGTTTCGTAAACCGGAAATGTCTGATCTACACTTATTTTTTGTAATGAATTATTTATTATGTACATTTAAAGCGGTTGAATAAATGATTTCTTTGCATGTAGATCTAGGTGTCAAGAGTGTAATTAACGCGCAATGCTATTTCCATAGGGGGCGACCCCCCTATTCTCAATTTATTTATATTTTCATTACGGAAATAGGATTTTTAGATTAGTATAAGCACGTAAATTTGCAATATACTAAATAATACATTTCCATTGATATTGTTGGTGTAAAATGAGGCCGAAAAAAATACGTGTTTTTTTTCATCCCAAATCCGAAATTTTTTCATCGTGATTTATTGACTGCTATGAAAATACTCGTAGCAGGAAATCCATTTAAAACATATCACCTATATATTGATTACATGAATAATTCTATGCATATCATTAATATCCAATCAAAAGATGTTCTACTGTTTTATCCGAGCACTACTTTGAGTGACCAAAATAGAGGGCGTATTTATCGAAACCGGATACACTGGTGATAGCTCTAACATCAACTTTCTGTTTTGATGATCTGTCCAAACAGCCAATAAAATTTCAGTCTTCGTGATTTTGAAGGCATTAGCCTAAGGATAAAACGCGAGGATTCTCACGCTGTGACTGAAATGCGCAATTAGTAGATCTACAATGTAATTTTAATTAGATTGTATCATTTGATGATGTTGTACATATAGAATAATAGGTAGTTTTGTTTTTGATACTGACCTATGATGTGGAATACCTAGACGAGCCCGAAGACAAGATAAGATTTATCGGTAATCAAATGGTAAAATAAAAGTAGAAGCTCCCAGGGGCACCTGGATTTAGTTTACCATTCAAATATCATAAAATGGAATTAAACAATATTTTTAAAGAAAAAGCCTGATATCCATCCTTTTAAGTTGCTAATGTTACTAGTATATTGCTCTATGATCATGTTATGTCCTGACCCCAGACGAAATTGTGAAAGGAGACCACCGAAGGACTATTTCATCAAAGTTTGGGCTCAATTGGTCAAGGAGGGAGATACTACATATAGTTTTCATAAAATTTAACATATTTGTTATAGCCAATTTACAGTATCAATTTAGGGCTAATATCGAACTACATTTAATACCAAACAAGCGATACCCTCTGGGACTTGAAGTTCACCAGAAGTGGTAATAATGAATTCTGATACCAATTGTGATGCACAAGATGTGTTTATTTCGTGAATATACATATCTGAATTTCGTGGATATACATAAATTCCGCTGAAAACCTGAAAATGTTTAAAAAAAACAAAAGTGACAATAATCCAAAACAATGAAGAACAAATTTCAAAATGACAAAATGACAAAAAGATTAAAGTCATATCAGTTAAAACGATCCTGAACATAACTAACCCAGATGTTTACCACAAATATTTAATTTAACTTTATGCGAGCAAATGAGATTTTCCCATTTTTGTAAATCACAATAAACAACCATTAATGCCGCGTAATCGGCAGACCTCAGACAAAAAATAACGTAAAAGAATACATACAAATACATTAGGAGTTTCATAGCATTTAAACCTGCTGGTTATCTCCCCTCAACCTCTGGTGTATAAGAATATAATCATACTGCGTAATGGTACATTAATGCTGAATTTATTTAGCATGTTTAAAATGTAGAAATCTTTTTACAAGTGTCAGAGGTATGCATTTAAAGCTTATACAGTCAAACCTGTCTATAAAGGGTACACAAGGGACCTGAAAAAGTGCCCTTTATGAACATGTGCCCTCTACACAGAGCTTTGTTTATGGGACTTTTTTAAGTGATTTTATATATAGAGGTAAACTTTAAAACAGGTTTGACTGTACTTCGCGCTTTACAGATAACATTAAAGAAGATAATTATGGCCATGGACAAAGTATTGTGGAGCTGGAGTTGTAGGATGTCAATATGCTAGAAATATATTTCGTTAAAAACATTGCGTAAAGCCGCCGTATTTAAATAGGAATTACAAACATCAATACCAGATCTTTTGATGGAGAAGATAATAAACATAATAATACTGAGATTGGTGTCCAAATAAAAAGAAGTGCAATTTTAAAACTAAACAAACAGGGCACTGTACTTGTTGTTTACCATAGGCTGTTGAATTGTGATTACGAATAACAACATACAGACAAACCTTGACGTTGCTGAAAATACGAGTATTCTAGATCTGCGGCAAAGAGTTTGACCCCTGTCAGAGAAAGAGATGTCAGCATATATGTAAGGTAAAATTGGGCATTATTGAATTGCAACTTTTCACGGAAATTTTGCGTCCCCAAAAGAAATTCTTTTGCCAACATCTGATACTAATAAATAGCAGGATTCTGAAGAAGAATATAGTTTAGCTCTAATGGAAGATGAGAAATTTGTCTACCACCAAAATCAGAGTAAAATAATTTTTTAAGAAGAATTACCAAGAACAAGATTGTATTAGAATCTTAATCTTATATATTTATTAGGGGTTAATCTGTCTTGTAAGTTCGGGCCGAATTCCATATTCTTAATGCGAATATGTCTAATATTGCTCGTGCTTTGTGTTTATTTAGCCTTAATAAGATCCTAGAGTGATTGATGGTGGCTTAATGTTTATTATTAAACCTCGCACATATATAAATGAATTGATTCTTTCAGAACTTATCACGTGATATGGAACAATTCTGACATTTGTTTTCAAAAATCTATTTGAATAGTTTTTGAAAAAATATGAAAAATGTCCTTATTACCTGATGAGTTATGAGGGTATACCCATCGTTGAAAAACCCATCATCAGATAAAATACTGGATATTCACTTCCTTATTATTATTGTATATTATTGTTGACCTTTGCAGTTTTCAATTTATTAAATATTTAACTAAAATTCAAATAAATCATTGATTTTTAAGATTTTAACTAGAATTTTCTTCACAATGAGGTTCAACCCTGCCTTAGTTTTCTCTATATTTTTAGCATGACAGTTTTTACCAAATTTAGAAAAAATTAGAAAAACGCCGAAGGGGGCTATAGGTTTGGAATCTGTCCGTCCGACTTTTTTTTTTCAGAAACCGTATAACCAACTGATCTTAGTTATGGTATGTGGACTTATAATGATGAGTTACAGATCAAGTCTAACGTTCACGCTGATCGGATAATTATTGCGAGAGTAATTGCCCTTGGAGATGGGAATTATTGTAAAATAGCTTTCCTGGCTTTTTTGGAAAACCATTTTACCAACTGATCTTACATGTATGTTTAGTATGTGAGCTTATAATGATGAGCTACAGATTAAGTTTGAGTTTGGCGCGGATTTGATAATTATTGTGAGAGTTACTGCCCTTGGAAATAGAAATTATTGCCAAAATAATAGTTTTCTGGACTTGTTTTGCAAACTCTTTTACCAAGTGATTTTATTTTTGAGATAATGGCTTATGATGAGTTATAGTTCAAGTTTGAGTTTCAGGCTAATCGGATAATATTGCCCTTGGAATATGAATATTTGTCCGAATGTTAGTTTTCCGGACTTTTTTGCTAATTTTTTTACCAAGTGATCTTATTTTTAATATATAATGACTTATAATGATGAGTTATAGATCAAATTTGAGTTTCAGGCTGATCGGGTAATTATTGTGTACCCCTTGCAAACATAATTTTATGATTTTTAGGAATCAATTGGTCCATACGTCTGCGTCCAATTCACACAATCAAGGGACATTTGGCATGTTTTCTTACCCTTCCGGAACACCTGAGTTCACTCCTGGTTTTTATAGGAGTTAAGAGTTGTTCATTGTTTTTTTAGTTTTCGTTGTTTATTTGTTGTGCTTGTGGTTGTTCATTTGTCTTCCCGTGTTTTGTCTGTCTAATCTATTACGTTTTTTGGATTGCTCCTTAGGTATATTTGTCATTTTTCTCACAGCTCAAACCGTTCGGGGACATAGTATTGCTCAGCAATACTCTCGTAATGCTTGTTGAATTATTTTTTGTCCGTCCCAGGCAATATATCACTTAAAAGGCGGCTTCTAAATATGTATATATGTATACTGCGATTTTTTAAAAGATTCCAAGGTGGGCAATCAACTGTTGAAATTTGTTTTGGTCGCGATTGGAATGTTAATGTGAATATTTTTTATGTATACTTTTTAGACAGAAAGTATTTGTTTTAGTGCTTCATGTACATGTACCTAACGTGTATTTATGGGGATCAACAGGGGTTTATGAAAACGTATTGGAAACAAAAAATTTTGAGATATAATGTTACTCATCATGTTAAAGTTCTGTGATCGCTTATTATACAGAAAGTTGAATATTAATATGATAAGTATATCAAGAAGCGGTACAGTCCTGCCTTTGCTAGGAACAAGTTCGTGTTTTGACCTATATTTTCAAAACACTGACATATAAAACAACTCAGTGTTTTATATTTTGCAATAACCTAAGAACAATTCCTGACAAGTCTGGTTCCAACTGGCCAAAGGGTTTCAGAAAAGACCACTCCACCAAAGTTTGGTCACACTTGGCCCTGTAGTTATAGAGATTTTTAAAGAAAGACCCAAAGTGATGGCAATAGCTCGCCTGGCACTTTGGATTTCTTTCAGTACTCAGGTATAATATAATTTGTTTTATTAAATAATATGATAAATAGAGCCTTAATATGACAAATTTGATAAATAACAGTATTTATATGAAAATTTATCCGGTTAATAATTTAATACTAGTTATAAAGTCAATATGGAAACAGGTCAATATGGAATTCCATACGAACCGGCAATTTGGAAACAGGGCAATATTGAATTCTATACGGACTGGTAATTTGGAAACAGGCCAGGGCAATGTGGAATTCCACACGGACCGGAAATTTGGAACAGTTTTGAATCAATACAAGGACCAATACAGAATCAAGAACTTAGTAGCACTATATGTTTGTTTTATCTATATGTGACAATGAATTTGTACAAATTTTCTCTAAAAGGGTCCTAAAACAACTGCGTCATGAACATGATAAAACCGTTATAATTTCCAGATAGTGAATGCAGTCTATAATATCAAAAGAATTAACTTTGGTAACTTTTGTTATTAATTCAAATTTTAAAAAGGGGGATGAAACCTCATTTCATGTAATATCTTTCCTTAAATGCAATATATAAATCTATGAAATTTTAGATTTAAAATCTATGTATTTTTTTTATCGTTATTTAGTTAGCATGTCCTGCTTAAGTTTAAATGTTAATTTATGTTTAAAAATATTGAAATTTAACTTTAATTCAGTTTTGCATGCAGTGTATTTATTGTGCTCCGCCGCAATACGACGGAGGGACCTAACAATGGTCTGTGTCCGTCTGTCCGTATGTGTGTCCGTCCGTCACAGTTATTTTTCAGCGCAAAACCGTCTGTCCATCCGTCCGTCCGTCACAGTAATTTGTCAGCGCAACTCCTCCGAGACCGCTGATCGGATTTCCTTAAATTTTGTAGGACTGTTAGTCACCAGATGTGCTTGCTCCTGTCGCACCGCCATTTTGATTCGACAAATTTTACGGGAGTTATGGGACTTTAAAATTTTCTGCATTCGACACTATAGAAACAATTTGTCATCGAAACTCCTCTGAGACCGCTGATCGGATTTCGTTCAAATTTTGTAGGATTGTACCTGATCATATCTCACCGCGATTATGATTCGACAAATGTTACAGGGGTTACGGGACTTTAACTTTTTTATGCATTCAACACTATAGGAACAGTTTGTGGACGCAACTCCTCAGACTGCTGATTTGATTTCTTTAAAATTGTGTAGGACTGATAGTCACCATATGTACTTGATCCTATCGCACCACCATTTTGATTCGACAAATTTTACGGAAGTTTTTCCATTCAACACTATAGGAATACTTTGTCAGCGCAACTCCTCTGAGACTGCTGATTGGATTTCGTTAATATTTTGTCGGACTGTTAGTCAAAATATGTACTTGGTCCTATCGCACTGCCATTGTGATTTGACAAATTTTATGGGAGTTATGGGACTTTAACTTTTTTCTGCATTTGATATTATAGGAACACTTTGTAAGCGCAACTCCTCTGAGACCGCTGATTGGATTTTGTTTAAATTTTGTAGGATTGTCACCATATCCACTTGATCCAATCTCAACGCGATTTTGATTCGACAAATTTTAATTTAATTTAATGCTTTATTTATTTATAGAGGATTGCTAACAGCCACAAGGCCACTAGTAGCTCTCCTCAACATATATACAAAAACAACAAACAGATAAATAATAATATAAGTTAAAGACAATGACAGAGAAGAAAATAAGAAAAAGAAATAAAATTCTACAAATAGCATACATAATTTGTTAACAACATACTATATGTTAAAGTTATAAAGTGATACAAAAATATATATGAAAATATATATATGCATGTTTATGTTTTAATTACGTGCAAAACCTCTTACTCTTTACAAGAAATTCAAATACATTGTAAAATACTTTTAGATTATATTCTAAGGAGAGATCAACACTGCCACACAAAAGTATGTTTACGATATATTCTTTACAGTTTTTCACAAACAAACTGAAATCAACCCCAGGACACAAAATTTGTTTCAACTCACAAAATAAATCTTTTCTTAATTTATTGTAAGCAGGACATAGTAATAAATAGTGATCAGTGGTTTCCGCGGTACCCAGGTCACATCGATTACAATTTCGAAAAGGGAGTAAATTATAGTGAAATAAATGATCGTTTAAACCACTTAGACCAAGTCGTAATCGAGTATGATAAATTTTACCAATTCCATTGCCAAATGAGAAATATTTAGGGGAAGACTCGGGAATCAAAACATTTAACAACTTTTCCTTGAACATATTTATGGATGTAGATTCCTGTATTTCTAATGGTAAGGAATTCCAGTCTCTAATAGTGGCTGGGAGAAAGGACGATGAGAAAGCAACAGTTCTCGATGGAGGTTGGATTATATAATGAACCCTCCGAAAATTATAATTTTGCGTGTTATGGTTCACGAGGGGATAAGTATCCCTTAAGTAATTGGGACATTTCCCATTTTTAATCTTGTATAATAGTACGAGACGGTTAATTTTTCGTCGATCTTTCAATCGCACCAAGTTTAATTCTTTCAGAAGGTTATCGTTTTTAGTAATTTTAAACGCACCTGTAATAAGTATTGACGCACGGCGCTGAACTTTTTCCAATAGATCGGATTCGTATTTTGTACAGCTATCATAAATAACATCAGCGTAGTCAAAGATCGGTCTAATCATTGTTTTATATAATTTTTCAAGACATATACGAGGTAGATACCGTTTAACGCGCGTCATGATATCTAGACGTTTGTGTGCCTTTTTTGACATCTCAAGGATATGAGTATGCCAAGAGAGATTTTTAGACAGATATATACCGAGATGTTTATGTTCATTAACTTCTTGTAGTTTCACACCTTTTAGAAATAATGGTGGATAACAATGTTTAATTAACTTTTTTGAAAATATTAAAAACTTTGTTTTAGATGCATTAAACGTAATCCTCCATTGCTCTGACCATCTGCTGAGTTTTTCAAGATCAGTGTTTATCTCATTAATGTCTTGATTATTCACAATTTTTCTAAGTAGAGACGTATCATCAGCAAATAATTTGATTTCACTGCGAATATCATTATTTATATCATTCAGGTATACTAAAAACAAAAGCGGTCCAAGGATAGACCCTTGAGGAACTCCTGCAGAGATTAAATGAGTGGTAGAACTTTTACCGTTTATCACAACTTTCTGGGACCTACCACTTAAATAATCTTGAAGCCAGTTTATGACATTTCCACCCACCCCAAATTGTCGTAATTTAAAAAGAAGTCCTTCGTGCCAGACTTTGTCAAAAGCTTTTGATATATCCAAAAACACAGCACAAACATCTTTTCCCTCATCTATACTTTTATAAATATTATGAGTTACATTTACCAACTGATTTACAGTAGAATCATTTTTCTTAAAACCACTGTTATTTTCTATGAGTAAATGGTTCTCCGAGCAATGATCATATAAGCGCTTAAATACTATTTTCTCGAGGCATTTAGATATAGAGGACAATAGAGCAATCGGTCTATAATTAGAAATATTTTGTCGGTCCCCATTTTTAAACACTGGACATATATTAGAAACTTTCCACATGGAAGGAACTATTCCTTGACGTAAAGAATAATTGAAAATTTTTGTAAAAGGCTGATAAAGTGAATGTGCACAACGCTTCAATATGATGTTATTCAAACAATCAGGACCAGATGATTTATTAATATTGACAGACTGGAAAAGTTTTAATACCTCAGACTCATTTGTTTGGATTTGCTCGAGTTTTTCGTTACATATCGAGTGAAAATCTGGCAATGGAATAGTATAGTTTGAATCTAACTTCATATGTGACGAAAATAATTCGTTAAAGAGTTCAGCTTTTTGTAAATTATCACTAATCATTTTTCCATTATAGAACAAGGGAGGAATACTATGTTGCGATTTTGACCCAAGTAAACTTTTGCTTAATGACCAAAATTTTTTTACATTCAACGTAGGGTTTGATAATGTATCAATAAGTCGGGTTTCGTGCCTTTTCATCGCTTCTCGCTTGAGTCTATTTGCCTCGCGCCTTGAAATGATAAATCTTAGTTCATTATCACCCGTAGGTATTCTCTTATATTTTGAGAAAGCTCTATCCCGAACTCGAAACGCACGACGGACTTCGTTTGACATCCAGGGTTTATCCTTTGGTCTAATTATAACATTTTTATGGGGGACTAGATCACGCAGTATCATCGATATTAGATCGTACGTGTATTTTATTATATCATTAATATCATCGTATATTAGGAAAGCTGTAGAGAAAGGGGCATTAGACAATGCTTCATTAATTACGTTAAAGTCAGCTGTTTTATAATCCCATACTTCTCTCTGATATGCCGTTGACTTTGAAACGTTAATATTTATTTTACAGTATATTGTACAGTGATCAAGGTTTAATAACGGTGTTTTTACGCCCGATTCCATAACTAGAAATGGAGAGTCGCATAAAATAAGATCGAGAAGACTAGCATTATTATCAGTATATCTGGTCGGCTCGTTAATCATTTGACATAAATTATTAGATTCACTAAAAGTAAACAGGCGTCTGCCTAATTCACTTTGATTATGATCATCTAACCAATGTCTACACTTATCATTGAAATCACCTAAAAGAAATATAGCATCAGGAGATGATTTCTTTACAGAGTCTAAAGATTCTTGAAGCAAATATAAAAATCTATCTCTCTCATTCGCTCGCTGATTAGGAGGACGGTAACACGAGCCTATTATAACATTATAATTCGAAGTAACAATTTCAACCCATACTAATTCAAGGCCTCTTATTTCATGATCATATTTGCGTATCGATTTTAAACAGTCCGTAACGTATATACATACACCACCATAACCGGAATCATCATCGCGGTCATGCCGATATACTGAAAAATTTTGTATGCTTACATCATCGTCGGATATTTTTGACGACAACCATGTCTCAGACATGCACAACACGTCAAAGCATTCAGTATGGCAAAGAACGGATTCTATTTCTTCGAGTTTAACGGTATTACTATTTAGTTCCTTATCATACGTATATAAACTGCGGCAGTTTATATGACATATAGAAAGCTCGCGATTTGGCGGACCCGGATTCGGATGAATGGTTCCGGACATGATTAGAAGTAAAAATATAATCACAGAAAGTTTGTACTCCGTGTTACATAAAGCCAACACGGTTATAACGGTACACGACAAATACATGTACTGACATTTACTCAAGCGAGAACGATGAAACTTAAACAGGACTGGCCCATTTATGTTTTGAATAACCGAGTTCCATGATCCAATACTAATTCGATATTGCTGAACACTAATCATATAAAAGTATTATACAGAGTTCCATTTCTATCACAAAGAGGTTTATATATTGCATACCATACACATAACGATAAAATACAAAGACGATTAAACGATGTCACATATAGATAAAGAAAATTTGTAACACTTAATGTTATGCTACATGTAAACTGTAAAACAAAACAACAATATACAAGAAAAAAACAAACTACAAGAATTAAAATACAAAAATAACAGATCATGACTTTGAAGTCGAAATATGGCTCAGAATAAGATTTAGGTTGGCTAAGGGTCATTTATAATATAATACATGTAAAATATAAAGATTTATTAAAGATTTATTTATCTTGAAAGGATTTTTATTGCAATCCGATGCAAAAGAAATAATTAGAGTTAATTTTCAATGGACAAACAATTGAAATTGAAGAAAACAAAAATCAACATGTGATTGTAAATTGAAGAACATAGAACTATATATGTATATAAATTAAACTATAATTGAAAATAAATTTCTTGAACGACAAGTCTGGAGAGCTGCATCAACGGTGACCCAGGGTATGTGGTACAGCTCTTCAAACTTGTGTCTTGGTGGAAATTGTCAAGAGAAAAATACAAAAATTATAAAAACTAAAAAAATATAAAAATATAAAGACTAGTGATATAAACGTCAGAAATTTTCATAAATTAACAATTATATCGCAATATTTGTGGCTAGTATAATTTTAATTATTGTCTAGTTGAAAGAGGTGTGGAATTCGCATTAGACTGATCTTAAGGTAGAGATGAAAATTAACTAATAAATAAATATAAATGGGATAATTATTAAAAATTAAATTCACATTTTCATGAAGGCGTAAAATTGAAAAGCTGCAACAACAGTGACCCAGGGTATGTGCTGCAGCTGTTCAAACTACTACGTCATAAACTCTTATTTCAAAAAATTTTTAAAACAAGCAAAAATCAAAAACAAAAAAAATTTTTGTTAAGGGGGGGGGGGGGGGGGTTTGACAGTGAGATGAAAAATTTTGATTAAATTTACAGCTGAAGTTTTTTCTCAAGTATCAATTTCACACAAGCTATATAATGCATTTTGTGATTTTCAAAATCAAGAAAATCATACTAGTAAGTTAAATCAACGGAGTACCTTTGGAATATCGTCCAGTGTTGAGATTTTCCTTGGCGGACTAATATTGTTTTTTACAAATATTTTGCCATTGAACGGCCAAGCTGCTTTAACAAGCGGATGCTTAATGGCCTCCTTCAGCAAGAAAAGATTATAAGGTGTAAGTTCCTCGCTTACAGAGATACCGGGAGTGTTTTTTATTAAGCTTTTTGCTTTCATAACCTTGATTTTGTCTGTACGCCGAAGTAATTTACATATGATCGGCCTCTTCGGATTTCTAATGTTGACAACTGACGCATAAGTAGAGTTCAAGTTTTCATTTTGGAGGTCTGGTGTGTTTTCAGCTGCTTGTGCCGCTTGAACTACGTCCTGGGTTTGTGCGTCGATATTGCCTGGATCTTCGTGTGGTATAGGACTAGCAGGAGGGAGTCTTGCAACTGTTTTTTTGCCTGTACGATGAGCAACTTCTATGTCAATATTTTCTAATTTTAATGACGTTTTGAAGAAATCTTTAGCGATTTCCATGGTATCTTCATCTTGAGCTTCCGGTATTCCAAATATTCGGACAGTATTCTTTCGTGTATATTGAGCGGTGTCATTTAAGTCAAGTTTGAGTAAATTAATTGATTTACGAGTGTTTTTTACTTCTACTTCTAATCTCTTAATAGAGTTGTCTTTTTCACGTAATTCGGACTCTAAATTAGACTGTCTAGTGTTTAATCTATTAATTTCTTGCGATTTCGAATCAAGCCTAGTTTGAATAGTAAAAATATCACTTTCAACCTTTTCTATTCTATCAGTTACAAACTGTTTAAGTGAACACGTTATTCGTTCTGTAGCTTTTTGTAGTTCTTTTTGTACGGCGTTATTTACTGTTTCAATCATTGCCTCTTGAAGACGCTGAGGTGAAAGAAGTGAAGATTCTTCACTGGCAAGTGAGACATCATCAAGCTTACGCTTACGTTCGTCATCAGTGGTTTTGTCAATGCTTTCATCAGTTTGGTCTTCCACGATATTACTACTCTTGGAAGTATTGCCAACATCAATTTTTTGGCGTTTAGGGTTTTTACTTTTTCTTCTGCCCATTTTATATCAAGATTAACAAGATTATTGTAGAAAACGTATCACGTCTACTTTATTACGATTTATTTAAATGACCTCTGAGTTGTTCTCACTATATTCAAAACACCATATCTTTATAAGAAACACATCACAAAAGTTACCTTTTAAAGATCTTCTATGAAATAACTCCTCATCAATTCGTCAAAAACCTCGTATTTACCACCATATATCCAAATTCTAATCCATATTTCGATTTAGAAACGTATAAATATTACATTTTTGTTCTCCCGAAAAAATGACGACTTTCTCAATCAAGGGAGACAACGAGGCGACCAAATTTTACAGGGGTTATGGGACTTTAACGTTTTTTTGCATGTGACACTATACGAACACTTTGTGGACGCAACTCCTCTTAGACCGCTGATTGGATTTCGTTCAAATTTTGAAGGATTGTTAGTCACCACATTTATACTTGATCCTTTCTCACCGCAATTTTGATTCGACGAATTTTACGGGAGTTATGGGACTTCAATGTTTTGTGCATGTGACACTACAGGAACACTTTGTGGACGCAAATTTGTATTTGTATTGTTTAAATTTTGTAGGATTGGCACCATATGCACTTGATCCAATCTCAACGCGATTTTGATTCGACAAACTTTACAAGGGTTATGGGACTTTTACGTTTTTTCGCATGTGACACTATAGAAACACTTTGTGGACGCAACTCCTCTAATACCGCTGATGGGATTTCGTTCAAATTTTGTAGTTGTTAGTCACCACATTTATACTTGATCCTTTCTCACCGCAATTTTGATTCGACAAATTTTACGGGAGTTATGGGACTTTAATGTTTTGTGCATATCACTTTGTGGACGCAAATTTGTATTGTATTGTATTGCATATTTTTTTTATTATGTGCTGACATCCATACTGTGCCACCATTTCAATAACACACATTTTGTTTATCTTGTGGGGCTTCGATTTTTCTCTGCGGCGGGAACATATGGCTACGTGTAGCAGTCTTGTCTTGACTACTGTCGAGTCATTCTGCAAAACCTTGAACATGGCGTATTTTTACTTCCGTTGTCAGATCGTATCAGACAGGTAGGCACTATAAAAGACTCCTTTTACAATCACTTAATGGAAATCCAATATCATTGGATGATATATTATTCACCACGAGTAGTGTAAATTGGGGCCTTCTTCCTTGATTGTCATCATATAAAAAGGGAAACTTCCTCATTTGTCTATAGTATATGGGCATTGTTAGATGCAATGATTACCTGTTTTAAGGATAATATAAAAGATTCATATCAACATTGTCTTGAAGAGAAACTGTAAGTTCCTATTTATAATGTTAATACTGAAGTAATATACAGATTTACATGTACCCTACTTTCACTCCGCATCTCAGCAGTTCAGTAATAAATACGTGGTATAGGGACTTATTTTTGTATATATGTTCATAGGAATGATTTTATTTTCCCCCACCGTAATGCTTTGTAAGCGCTCTCACTATGTTCTTATATTTATTCCAATTGGAACAGTAAATATGTGGAAAAGTGACTTTGTAAGTGCCCTAACGTGCACATGTCTCAACATATTTCAATGAATTTTTCGTGAAAGGTTGTTAAGTTCAATAATTTTGCGACTTTTTGTCTTATTTTTAATGTTACTCTTACATGGGGGGGGGGGGGGGGGGGGGGCAAGTGGGTGTCCATTAATAGGTTAACGAATTTTGGTTTTCCTCAAAATATATAACAGTAAATTTAAAATACTGATAACAGATAACAGCAATTTAAATGAGAAAACAAGAAAGAGTAAATTCACAAATCAAAAAACAATTAACAACTGAACTGAACATTCATTACAAGAGAAGGACTATGAGGAGGGAATATTTAAAGATTTATAACCCTGGAAGATCATCTTAAAAATGAGGGTAACTGTAAGACGGTTAATTAAGTTTTCCAAAACCGCATTGAAAATGAAATAAAAATAATGGAAAAAATTTATAAATAGCAATGAAGACACTGGAGAGGTGAATATTGTCCTTAATAAACCAAAAAAAAAAAACATACAAATCAGGTGGGCCTGATAAAATTATAAATGAAATATTAAAATAGAGTAAAGAGGTCAGATTGAAATCTTATACTAAGCTTTTTAATATGATTTAAAATCAGAATATTATCCCCAAAAATGGGAATTATAGCTATAGCCCTTTTCAGAAACTCTTTTCTGAATCACGATTATGACTTTAAAATTATAATTTGAAGCAAGTTATTTCCCTTGCTTGGACGTAGAATGTAGTACTGGTTCGCTGCAATGAAGAGTAAAGGATTAACTGTTTTTAAACTTGTTAATTTGCACGTAATGTTTGGTTGATATAAATTTGGGAATTAGTTACGATCTTTTTGATTCCAACATATTTGTAATCAAACTTGATTATAAAGCTGGAAGTATTTGTATATCAAAGTAATAAATAATTTATATTTACTTCCCACTGGTTGCCCTGCACTGCAGCTTTAAATTATAATTTTAGAGTCAGAATCGTGATTCCAAAATGAGGAGTGTCTGAAAAGAGCTATAATAGATACATCTGAAGATAAGTTGAATCTGAATAATTACAGAGGTATTTCACTGATGAGTTGTCTTTCGAAAATGTTTAGTGCAATACTTAATACCAGACTAACAAACTTTATGGAAAAATAGTATAATATTTCTCAATTTGAATTTAGAGGAAACCATAGAACCTCTGACAGTCTATTTATATTAAAATCATTAATAAACAAATATCTTATTAAAAATAAAAGAAAAATTTATGTGTGCTTCGTAGATTTACAAAAAGCATTTGAGTCTCTGTGGAGGGCTGGACTATTATACAAACTTAAAAATTTGGGTGTAGGAAAAAAAATTATTATTTCATAATTAAGCAAATCCGATAAAACTGAGTTGTCGTTACTGATTAAACGAAACATTTTAATGCTTGAACCTTCGGACAAAAAGATAGCATTATACATCGGACAACGAAAGGAAAATTTATCAATAAATATCAGATAACTATTTCAAGAATTTGAATATAGCAAAATATTCAACGAGTGACCGAAAAACACATGACGGAATTATTATTGTTTTCCGGTCACGAGTTGAACATTTTCGATATTAAAATTCTTGAATTAGTTATACTGTTTATTAAATTGATAAAATAGACAAAAAATGCTTCAAAAGTGTCATATTTGCCTTCCTGAATCTTTCGACGTCACAAACGTCATTTGTTAGTAACGCCCTTGACGGCGTTAAATAAAAACCGATCTATCACTGAGTGAAAATATCGAATTTATTTTCACTTGAAATTACGATAAATCACCATAATTAATGCAATAATGATAACTATTACATTGGTTTGTCAACTTCGACTTCCATATTTTCATGTACATGTACCTGTAATTACCCGTGTACCCTTTTTAGCACTGGGTCATTCCAACTGTAAACCGTTAGAAAGTTGAATTTTATACTGCTTCCACCAAATTTGCTGGATATAGGATAACATAGAAACCGGTAAAAGTCACCGGTAGTTTTGGTGAATACTTTTGATATAATTTTTACAAACGTGTATTGCTATAACTTGTGTTAAATATAGAAAATGTCAGAGACTCAGTTCCGAGCAACGCACTTTAGAATATATTTAAAGTAAAGGCATGGTTTTAAATTGGTATCAAAGAAATTTCTTTACTTAAATTATAGCATATATGTTTTATGTTTCCTGGTATGTTTATGTTTCAGATAGAAATGCTGAATATACTTAGAAAAGTTCTTATTCAAATGGTACTTTGTGCTGCTGCAGATACTTTGCAGTGTCCGTTTGAATCGAGATGCACCTGTAAGAGTAATTATAATGCCTATGATGCATACTGCAACGGAACAAAATTGACGGAAATACCACATATACCAAACTCTGTTATAAAGCTTATATTAGCTAGAAACCAAATTACATATATACCAGAAGGAGCATTTATGAATAACAGTAAATTGGTGCACTTGGATTTATCAGGAAATATGATATCAATCGTATATGCTCGTTCGTTTGAAGGACTTGTCAAACTGCAAAGCTTACTCATGAATAATAATAGTTTAACATATGAAATGTTGTCTTATAGAAAGGCTTTTAAGCCACTGGTGTCGCTAAAAATACTGGACGTTCAGAAAAATATTGCAAACTCTACAAATTTAAACATATCATACCTTACAAATCTTATGGAATTGAAAATGGACATCATTGCTTATTCTGAAGTAAGTTTTGACCCACAATTTTCAAACCTTACTAAGCTAGAGAATTTGTCTTTTTCTGGTTTAACGGGAAATTGTAGGATGAAAATATTGACTTACAGAACATTTACATCCTTCCGGCATGTCAAGAAGTTAGATATTAGTAAATGTCAGATTGCTGATATATGGAACGGAACTTTCAAGAGTCTATCTAACTTGACATATCTTGACCTCTCCGAAAACAGATGTCTTCAGTTCAATGGCTTGATTAACGTTACTCTCGATCTTCCGTTTACAGAGATAAAAACTTTTAAGGCAAACAGAATTCATCAACTGTTTGCTATGAACACCGAACTAAAGAAATGTCATATTCAGGCACTACAAAAGACAGGTTTAACTGAATTGTATATTGACGGTAATCGATTACAAAGAATTGAATCGGGAGGTTTAAGCTTACTTCCTAAGAGTTTGAAATTTATATCTGTATCTGACAACGAGTTGTCCTATGGTCGTTATTTAGTTGAAATGTATAACTTGACTGTGCACACCGTAAATATGTCACTACAGGTGTTGACACATGAACCAAGACCTGATGAAAAATGTGATATAAAACATCAGAATGACATTTCATGCCATTCACAAGAGGAACACCTGGTTAGACATGATTTTCAAAACGTGTCTAATTATTTTTGGCCGAATGTCATCTTTTTACCGTATCAATTAAAGACAATAATATTTATACAGTGCAAAATGAGGTCCATGCTTCCAAAAATAGAAATGTCAAAGAACCAAATTTCTTATGTAGATGCTAGAGGTAATGCATTTTATGATTGGCAAGGTCCTATGACAAATCTTGAAAAATTATATCATCTTGATTTTTCGAACAATTTTTGTTCTAATGTTTCAGTGAATTTTTTCCTTGGTGCTCCGAATATTCAGAGATTGCTTATTCAAGGAAATTTATTAGGACTTGTTTTGCCTAAGGATAAAAACGGAGAAATATTTGCTCCTCTAAGAAAACTGGAAATTTTAAATCTTGCACAAAATAAGATATCAACTTTGCCGAGACAGATATTCAAATCACAAGAAGCTCTTAAAGAGTTAGATCTTAGTGATAACCTACTCGAGGAAGTAGAATTTGATATTAACCAAATGAAAAACTTAAGACGAATAAATCTTTCCAACAACTTACTGGGGATATTACAAGCATCCTTTCGGCAACAAATAGATGACCTCACAAGAAAAGGTGTTAAGTTAACAATTCATCTCAAGGGAAATCCATTCAAGTGT
This sequence comes from Mytilisepta virgata, assembly GCA_028015205.1. Lineage (NCBI taxonomy): Eukaryota > Metazoa > Mollusca > Bivalvia > Mytilida > Mytilidae > Mytilisepta > Mytilisepta virgata. The sequence goes on from CM051521.1 coordinate 79,954,015, forward strand.
TCATGCGAATCCATACCTTTTTTAAAATGGCTTTCTTCGACAACTGCACTACTACATGATATTCATGAATATCGATGTCAATCTTCAGACATGAGTCTAAATAATCCAAAACATATTCTCGATAAGCTTAATAAGGAATGTTCAAATTACACGGCAGTTATAGTTGGCATAACTTCTTTACTACTGATATCTGTCGCAATAACTATTTGGGGTATCGTTTATAGATATCGGTGGAAGCTTCGCTACTTGTACTATATCGCAAAAAACAAACATCATGGAACTATTAAAAATAAAGTCAATGCCACAGAAAGAAACTTTGAGTATGATGCGTTTGTTTCATATGCAGATGAGGATAGCTTATTTGTGTACGAAAACTTTATTCATAATGTGGAAAAGGTCGGCGGAATGAGATGTTGCATCCATAAGAGGGACTTTCTAGTCGGAACAGGTATCGCTGATAACATTATTTCTGCAATTCACAGTAGTCGTAAAGTGGTTGTAATTATGTCGCAAAACTTTCTGAATTCGGGTTGGTGCAAATACGAATACAATATTGCAAGAGTTGAAAGTATTTACTCTCGGAACAATAAAAACATAATTTGCCTTATTTTCTTGCAACAACTACTTCCAAGTGAGCTTCCCATGACTGTTCTTGAATATGTTCAGAGTGAAACATATATAGAATACCCTAACGATGAACATGGGGATGTAATTTTCTGGGACAAAGTGAGACAATCCATTTCAGATTAAAATAAAATATCTGACCCCTTTCACAGATTTTGATTGCTTGAAAAAGAGATGTTCCAAAGTGTATTGAGTATATTTTTTTTTCTGTTTCTACAGTTTGAAAAATGTAAATAAAAGCATTCATCTAATTTGCATCTACCTGTTAGTTTATTTCTATACCTATTAATTGTCCAAGTTTGTCCCATATGCATTATATTACACCCTTATATCATATGTGAACAAGGTTCATTTGTCGACTGATTATTATCACTTTATGGCAGTTTAAACTCCTTAGTACTCAAGTGGCAAACAATACCGTTGCGGCAGATGTACCAAAACGATGGTTGAATTACACACTCAAACCAGAATTTAAAATTAGATACAATAACCAGTATGAAGAACATTCTATGTCAGCAGCCTAAATACCGATTTGACAAATAATTTTTCATTTATAAGTAAAGCTCAAATAAAGCATGCCAAAAGCAAAAATGAACAACAGTCATTTCATAGAAACCATGTTTTTTTCCAAATACTATCTTCGCGATGATCTTTGCATTGGGTTGGATCCTTTGTTCTCAGTAAAGGTGTTAACGATTTTACAAAAATACACAAAACGATTTTGCCACTCAAGCTCCAAATATAAATTTTCACGCAAGTAGGAATTTTTCTGAATTTGTTATTGTTTTTTTCGATTTCTTTTAACTTAGACGGCGGTCATTTGAAAAATGGCGGCTATTTTTGGTTTTATTAAATGGTCGTCTATACATTTACCATTTTTGATGACGCTGAACATTTCTACGCTGAAATTACAGCTGTGCAGAATTATTTTTTCTCATTTTTTTGGGGGGATTTTTTAAATATTTAATGAAGACCATTTTGAAAATTTTAAAATCATCCTTCAAATCTACTAATAATGCCCTATGTTTGTAACAAATTTCGTTTTGATCGGCTGAGCCATCCCTGAGAACATGTACTCGCGAACAACAAATGACTGGAGAAGAAAGACGAAAACACAATTATATTCCGAGAACAAAAAACTCACTATTGAGATTATCACTTTTTCCAGCACCGATCGAGAGACTGTAAACTTGGCTGAAATTTAGAGATGTTTAATAACAGGAACGGGGATGTTAATGAATTAAAAATTGTTCGATACAAAATATCATGATGTGGATATATCTCCGATTTATTAGCCACCAGATGTGCACAAGACCTTAAATGTTGAAACTAAATATACAATCCAAAACGTTGAAGAGCAAATTCAAAAAGGTCAATAAGACCAAAAGCAATCACCAAAGGGCAGAGCTATAAACGTCCGATTCTTTAATAGTTAGTCTTTTCCCATTGATCGTAGGACCACAGTGCCAGGATCCCATATATCATTATCAATCTTTCTATAGGTATAGCTTAATGAATGTACTATGGTAAATAAATGTAAATATAACATTACCTTATTAGTGTATCGCAAATGGTTATTGAGCAGATTCAAATGCCTAAATATCCCAAAAAGGTGTACTAAAACATGTGTGTTAAGCCACATGCTGGGTAAAGTGTCTCGTGCAATTTCCCGCCATATCATTTAAGATTATGATACCCTAAATGTTATATTTGACCACTAAAGACACAGATTTTACTACTTTTTACCGTCAATTACGACAGGTGTCCTATGTAAATAGTTACATAGATATTCCAGTTGGTATTTTAAATGTGAGAATAATTCCTCTGACGTCAAATATCCTCTTTTATATTCGGCTTGGGTCGAGACCTCATGGTGCACTCTATATAAAAACTAGAAAATATTCCGAATTCTATTGTGATGATTTCTTGGCAGAAAATAAATTTTAAATTAAAAAACATTGATAAATGTTGTTCGCAATATTTCTTAAGGTGCGTTCACACGATACGATATTCCATTCGATTTTCAGTCGACTCCATGATGTCTGCTCATGTAAATCGAATTGCAAAAAACGATTTTCCATTCAATTTTTGAGTTCACAATGGAAACAACGAAACAGGTACTGGAGAATTAAGACAAATGAATGGTGTGCACAGGTTCACACGTAATGTTAAAATAAATAAACAAAACAAAACAAAAATCAATTCACAGTAATACTGTGACGTACTACATTTTTAACGTCACAAATACGGTGTGGTCGAATTCGTATAAGAGATGAAGATGAAAAGTAAATCACTTAAAGGGTTCATTATAGCCCTGTTGCATAAAAGGCAAAAAGAATATAGAAGCAGATAATGGACCAGTGCATTTGTGTACGTGGCTTAAAAGGCGTGTTGAGCTTGGTAAGTGTTTTCCAAAAAACCACGAGTAGACTAACGTCTAGAGCCCAATCGCCCAGGTATCAATAAAAGATCACCCACATGACATGTTTTACTTTTGAACGCCATTGAAAACAATTAAAAAATATATTGAAAGTGCTTTAAAGTTATATTCTTTCTTTTCTCAATGTATCTGTTGATGGGCCTCATTTTGCTACCTGCCGTAACCTGGGTGACTATTGTACCGTCGCTATATTTAATGTTATTCGTAATACTTACCAGATATTTTAACATCTCAGAATTTATGGTTGAAAACAGAGTTATGGACATGTTTTCTGTCAATCTCTTAAAATGTGATGTCAAAAATATGATTTACACAGAAAGATCTGATCAAAAAATCATACATTATCAAATTATAACCCGTGCATATATGTACTGAACAATAACAAGTACAGAAAAAGTCGTAAAATTGTTTCGGATTTCCTACTAAATTGAGAGATTTTCTCAGATCTAGCCTAATATATTTATATAGATATGGTTCCATTATGTTCTGATGAACACCAATATATTGTAAGCTCTTAAGGCGTTTGGCTTACTGATTTTTCCGGAAGGCACGATATTTCAGCCAAAAGTCCATATTCAGGTAGTCCGCTGAAATAATGAATCTAAATGTCCATGGTGTAACTACATTGTAAATGGCATGAATTTCAACTAAAACTAAAGTTCGTATGTATTGTCCTTCACTTATTCAATTTTTGTTTTACGAAAAAAGAATTAACAAAGCCGCAAACACACATGAGTGCACCCCAACGTACCTTTAAATTCTGAATACATAACTCAAACCTCTGAAATTATCATCTAAATAATGTTGATTTTGTAAATGGGCGGGGGGTTGGGGCACGATAAAAATTCGATCAATTTCACCATAACACCCATGTTTGCCTAACATTACCGTTTGACGGCTGACGATAAAGGGACATTTTCCCCTTCTTTATAGTGCACCCGTGTACACCTAAAATAATTAAATGTAAAAATTTGCGAAAAAATTGATTAAATTTTGAACTACTGGGTCCTGGACTCTTGATTTCTCCCAAAGGTTTGATGGAATCCCTGGTGATTTTGATTTATAATAATTTTATTTGTATTAAACAAAAGGGATTGGACACAAGTTTTTCCAACATATGAAGTCCTCTCCCAAGTAATATGAGTAACAATTAGTCAAATCATATAACAACATATAAAGAAAAGAGCATTCATATACAAACAATATTAACATATTGACAAATTAAGGAGCTATTTGACATTTAACATATGGTTGAATACGAAACTAGTAATAACGATTTGAAAGACAAGAAGGATAGGATGGGTGGGTGATGACTTATATGAAGGAGTGGTGTTTGCCTGAACGAAAAAGTATACTCATACAAGCAAAAATCGTTTGGAACCCTTGATAAATTTGAAGACTTGTTGGAAAATAAATACATTCTCTTCATATGTTAAGTTTGAACAACCTTTAGTTAATACTTCAATATTTATTTCCACTTGTAAAAAATTTAATGATCGAAATAAAGTGTTTCGTATATCCTGATATAGTGGGCAATGTAAGAAAAAATGGTAGACGTCCTCACGTGGAGCACCACATCTACAAGAAGGATCAGAAATTATATTTACTCTAAATAAATCATAATTTAGAAAGGATGAAAAACAGCGAAGTTGTGTTAGGCAGATGTTAAGTTTCCTTGGACCATAAGCGTAGTGTCTTGGTACTGTACGAGTATTAGAATTTCTTCCTTTCATTGCCCGTTTAAATTTGGATATTGTAACGAGGTTACGTACAGTTTCATCGAGTTTATTCCATTCTCGGATAGTAGAGGGAACAAAAGATTCACTAGTTAGTGTAAGTCTACAAAAAGGGATTATAATGTCGGAACCATTACGTAAGGGATATATAGTAGTGCTCTGTATACTTGGAGGAATTAAGTTGCATAAATATTGAGGTGTATTTCCATTATGGATATTATAAAATAAATTTAACTTTCTTGTTTTTCTTCTTGTCCAAAGTGTTTCCCAACCAAGTTCACTGTATAAATATTCAGTTTTAGTAAAAATAGGCAAACCAGTGACTATTCTTGCGGCTTCTAATTGCAGTTTTTTTTAATTTATCTGAATAAACAATACCGCAGTTGTCCCATACTTCGCAGGCATATTCAAAAAGAGGCCTAATATATACTTAATATAATTTTTCTAGATTTTCCCAGCTTAAACCGAATTTTAATTTTCGTAAGATACATAAATGTTTAGAAACGCTGTTAATAATATTATCGATATGTTTTTGCCATTTCGCATCGGAAGTAAATGTAACTCCAAGATGTTTGTGAGTATTAGTTAGTTGTAGCGATTTTTTGTTAAAAGTAAGATTTAAATTCTCAGAAATTTCTAAATTTGAGAAAATCATGATCTCTGTTTTGTCTGGGTTAAATGACATTAGCCACTTTGATGACCAAATACTAAGTTCATTTAGGTCATGAGAAATGATATTTTGTATTTCGTTTAGGTCCGAATTTGAATAACCTAAAGACGTGTCATCAGCAAACAGTCTGCAGAAAGAAAGGAGGTTGTCACCAATATCATTGATATATATTAAGAATAATAGAGGCCCTAAAACAGACCCCTGTGGAACACCTGCAGACATATTTAAATAAGTAGAACAAGAAGCTTGGTTTACAACTTTTTGTTGTCTCTCAAATAAGTAATTCTGAAACCACTTCAACAAATTCCCATGAATACTATATGAATTCATTTTCTGAATTAAACCTCGATGCCAAACCTTATCAAACGCTTTAGAAAAATCACAGAAAACAAAGCAAGACTTTTCTTTCTTTTCAAGAGAATTTAAAACCGAGTTGTACAATTCCAATAACTGATGAACAGTAGAATGCTTAGGTAAGAAGCCTGACTGGTATTCATATAAGAGTTTGTTTCCAATAAGAAAGTTGTATACATGCTTGTAAACTAGCCTTTCCATAACTTTGCCAACACAGCTTATTAGGGAAATTGGACGATAGTTTGACGGCAGCGATGCATCACCTTTTTTTAAAATAGCAGTAACATTGGCATATTTCCAGCATGCTGGATATTTACATTGCTGAAGAGATTTGTTGAAAATAATACAAAGGACTACAGCTATTTTTGGACGCCTTTTGTGGATGCAATATTTGAATAACATCTACAATCTCTTCTTCGGTTACAACAATCTCGGTCAAAACATTATTACATCTACGCTCAATGGCAGGAAGAGGAGTATTAACATCATCTAATTTGGATATCATACTAAAGTATTTATTCAAAAGTTCACATTTGTCCTTGTCATCGTAAGCCATTTCGTCGATAGTAGGATCGTTAATTACATTACGGAGAGGGGGTAGACAATGACTTCCCTTGTTTGATTTTATCAACATTTTCATAATCTTCCAGTAGGTTTTTGAGTTTGAGTTACCAAATAACAAATCGTCTAAGTTATTTTCAAAATTTTCTTTAGCAACTTTTTTCATGTTGTTAACTTTATTTCTTTGTTTTTTATATTTCGATATGTCCCCCTCCCTCTTATATTTTAGAATTTTTTTCCGAAGACGATCACGGATACGAATTTGTTTCTTTATTGCACTGTTAAACCATGGCCTATCTTTACCACGTATAGTTATGTATTTAGTTGGTATACATTCTCTGGCTATCCCTAGAAACGTTTCTGAAAAAATTTCACACAAGTCGTCCACGTCGTTAGTATGATTAAATTTTTCTTGCCAATTTATTGAACCCAACAATATTTCAAATTTTAAACAATCCATTTTTTCATATAACCAGACTTCCCTTTTAAAGGATGAAGGAATACTTTTTTGACATTCCAGGACAGCAATAGCTGCATAATGATCACTAATATTACTTGGTAAACTATAAACATCAGAGTATAAACATTTTAGTGTATCGCTTATGATTAAAGGATTCAATAACGAGCTTGTGTTATCGGTAATTCTTGTTGGTTTATCGATGACATTTCTAAAATTAAAATGACTAATGAGATCCCATAGCTTATTATTATTAACGAACAAAAGATTTGAATTAAGGTCACCAGAAATCACGATGTTTTCGTTCGTTTGAAAGGCCTGCTCGATTGACCATGTTAACCGAGTCCAAAAATCAGCGTCAGTCCATTGTGGACGATATACATTACATAGCAGAAACGATTGGCCTTTCGCGTGTACTTCCGCCCAAAGAGTTTCATCCAAATGATTTTCAAATTCGGCTCTGCGTCTTATACCGATATTTTCCTTTGTATAAATTAAAAGACCGCCGCCATTGTCAGTACGATCTTTCCGTAGGGAATGTGGATTAAATGAATCTATTAATAGGCAATCGTTACCAATATTACTACTAAGATGCGTTTCAGTAAGGATAAGAATGTCAAATTCTTCGGCAAAAATGTGGAGAAAGTGTATTTTATTTCTGATACTACGTATATTCATATTACAAATTGAAATGGATTTTTCTGCAGCCAGATTATCGGAGGCACTAATAGACGAATTGTTCGTGGTTTCTGGTGATCAATGATGGCACCATTCTCTATAAGATAATACATTCTCTATAAGATAATACAATTAGAATTTGTTTTTTATTGACGTAGGTTCCAATCACAGTTTAAGAATGGACTAAGATTGAGACAGATTTTTATGAAAGAAGGAATTTTCTCAACTGTCTTGGAGTGTTTGATGTGAAGCACGTTGTTTGTTGCACATGTACCGTTTACGAGTGGCTCCTTCTAATTTAATTACAAATATACCCACAGTATAGTACTGATGGCATTGGTTGATGCAAATTATTGTTTCACATGTAGGGAGTAATGGGGAGTATTCCGTGAATCCACACTTCGTAGATGCCTTGAAAAGAACACTTTCATTTGCCCCCCAACGCTTTTACCTGGTAGAAACACGTACCTATCACTCAAACTTAATGACTGACCGATCTGATCACAACATTTTCACGTCAATGATTTAGGCAATCAGATTTTCTTGACACACTCCGCCAAATGTCAGGGTCGAAAACACCAGTAGGGAGAAAAGATCTCATCACTTTTTTGTCTCTACATTTATGAAGTCTGCTCCCCGGCTCTTCATTATATCCCACTAACGCTCAACGATTCGCGCGGAAGACTCGGTGTGAATTCATTATTTATTCATCAGTTGCGTCGATCATTTCCTGAGAGTCGTTTGACAATCAGAATGGTTGCAATATATTTTTAATATAAGGATATGAAAATGATTTATCGTTAATTCTTTAAAGTAAACCTTCGTCTCCGAATGACTCCGCCCACTTACATATTTTCAGCCAATCATATGTCGATCGATGTCAGAAAGAAGTTTGGAGCTTCAACATGACGGTTGGCATGAAGAGTTTATCAAGATCTGAAATGAGGAAACTGCAGCAATAAAAAATGGTGAGCAAAAATGGCAGATAAATGCTTAAGTGATATGAAATCCGATGAGATATTTTAGTTGCGACAGAAAGCACATGACCAGCACGTTTTTTTTTTTTTTTAAATTTGGAACACGTTGCAAGCGTTATCCACAAAATCACACACTATATCAACTAAATCAAAGATATGTGGTATTAAAAATCTACCAGTTATCTCTCAATACTTTATGTGAAAGTTTAAGTGTTCAAAGTTTTGTGAAAGATACCTACTACCAAAATAAGGTCATTTTCTTTTCAAATTCTTTTTTTCATGCTACGTAGAGTAAGTATTTTTATATTCATCAACGTTGTGTTTAAATGTGAGGTACAAGTGCAACATGAGATGCAGCTAAGCTTATTTTTTTATATAGATAAGGGTAGTCAAAAATACATTGTTCCGGTTTTACATGAATACCACACAGGCAGCTATAGTTACCTCCCCTTTTTGGCCTCCCTGTATTGTAACAGATGAAAATGCTTAGAGCATCAAAAAGTTTGATACCAGATAGTGCTGTACTAGGTTCATTTAATTTGATCAAATCCTGAATCCGTGTCTCAGTGTAAGACATATGATCAGTGTCTGTACTTTTTGATTAGCCAAAATATATTACAGTCGGGACATGTTTGCTTATACTTCTCATCAGTAAGATAATAGGCCTCATCATAAGACAGGAAACTATTATGCTGAAATACATTCTATTCAATATGTCTGAATGGTCAAGACAGATCTTCAGGTGGCGTACCGTGTTTGCCCATACATTAAAGTATTGTAGCACTATCTAAACGTGATGGTACCTTCTCTTGTATTTGATTGTAAACTTGTTTAACTTCTGTCTCTGTAATTGTATGTACTAACCTGTTTCTAAATATTCCCAAACTTTCTTGTGCTTTGTTTATATCTGTCTGAAATCGTTAAAGTGTAATTGTTCTGCCATGCACTGTGTCAGTCTTGTCAATCATATTACCTTGTCTGTCTATTGTGTTTGTTTTTACCACCTCTGGGACAATTTTCTCACCTTAATAGAAATAACAACTTTCAATTTGAGCTTTTTTGTCTTGTTTTAGATTTCGAACTGCTCATGAAACAGGGGTGGATAGCTGTTTTGTTACACCCGCACTTTCGAATGAAAGTTCGGGTATATTGTCGTTGCGGTCGTCTGTCCGTCCGTCTGTTCGTCTGTCTTGTGACGCAAACTCCTCCTTAACTTTTGAATTTTTACCAATTTTTTTGTGCCATATTGTTGCTTACTAACTGAAGAAGCGCAATAAGGTTTTGGAATTCCAAATTTTTAAAAGAGGTCCTGGGAGGGACCAAAAAGGGCCATATTATACAAAGAGCCTTGTGACGTGAGCTCCTCTTTCATTTTTGAATTAAAACCATTTTTATTGTTGCCATATTGTTGCTTACCAACTGTAGATGCGCAATAAGGTTTTGGAATTCCAAATTTTTAAAAGGGGCTGGGAGGGACCAAAAAGGGCCGAAACAGAAAAAAAACATAATTACTAAAATAACTATGTCATATTTTTGCTTGCTAACTGCAGATGCGCAAAAGGTTTTGGAATTCCAAATTTCTAATAGGGGGCCTGGGGGGGACCAAAAAGCGCCAAAATAGACAAAGAGCCTTGTGACGCGAACTTCTATTTCATTTTTGAATTTAAATCATTTTTATTGTAGTCATATTGTGTCTTAACAACTGTAGATGCGCAATAAGATTTTGGAATTCCAATTTTTTTTAAAGTGGGCGGGGAGACCAAAAAAGGCCGCAACAGAAAAAGGGGCCAAATAGTTAAATTACAGAAAAAGTGTGTCGTTCCGACGGCCCCAGTCCAATTATTCCAGTAAATACCCACAGGCAAAACTTAAATAAAATCACCTTTACTTTCATCTGGTTTTAAATAAATAACTGTTCAAGAATAACTTTCTACTAATGTTTTCAACACAAAAATAAGTATACATGTATATATTATAAATTCTATTTCTGTTTATGTCTACAAATAAAAAAATTGTCTATGCTTTATAAAGCTTAAATTTCATATCATATTTACCAATTGGAACTTTGCATTTGTAATTTTCTAAAACAATATATATAATTTGTCGCAATAAACTTCAACAAGCCTATCACAAGAAGCCTATCACAATTCCAATTTTTTTAAAAGGGGAGTGGGAGGGACCAAAAAGGGCAAAAACAGAAAAAGACAATAATTACTAAAATTTTATCTAAAGAAAAAAAATTGAAGTAATTTGTGAATTTCAGTTTAAGGGGCTATACGTCCCTAAAAGGGTCCAAATAGTTAAAGTAAAAAGTGGGTTGTGATATATTTGTGAAAATTTTATTTGTTACAGATACAAACTGTAATGCAATTGAAACTGAAAATTTTAAGAACTTTTGTTTAAAAATAAATGTGGGGTGCGGGTATAGCTGTCGTTCCGACAGCCCCTACCTCTAGTTAGTTTTGTATTGATCTTCGTACACGACAAAAGTAATCGCAACCATTTATTCTCTGATTTCTGTTCAATGCCTCTCGATCTAGCATAATGAAACAAAATTTGCCCTGCTTTTCCATGAGTGTTACCGTGTATATTATTTTTTAAAGAGAACTTGCGTGCTAATTCTGTCCAAGTTGCTGTTGTTAAACTAGGTTCAATTAGGTTAAAGACTTTCTCAGCTTTTTTTGTCATTGAAATTAGTTGCTGGTATTCCGTTTAATATACTATCTACCAATCTGTTGCATAATGCATTTATTTCAGTAGCAGTCTCTGTGGCAGAGGAATGTCTGGTTGATTTGGCAACATTTGACGGGCATGAAACACAGTCATTTAACTGATAAGGATTTTTTTGTAAATCTGGTAATTTCATCCAGTTTTTTAAGCTGTAAAATTCTATGAATTATTTCTTCTCTCCATTTTTATTGTTATTTTTCCAATATTTTGTATTGGTTAAATAGGACTGTTTTCTTGAAAGCTTGAAAGTAAAACTAATATGCATTTTTGGGTATTTATGCACATAAGACGGGTAATTTGTAGTTGTATGCTTTGTTTTTACTGATACTGACCGACTGTGGCTTGGTACAGGCAGGCTTGTTTCTTTGCTATAATTTTTGTTCCAGACAGGCTTGTTTCTTTGCCATAATTTGAATTGTTGAAATTTCTTTGATAGAAATAGCTATTATAACATTTGCATAGTTACACAGGTTCATTTTTTAAGTTTTCTTTCTATTTATGTAAAAGGTTTGGATTTATGTTATTTTGAAATGGTACACTTTCAAACATTTATAAAACATTTGCCCTCTTATTTTCGGGCAACTCCATTATTCTGCCTTGTCTTGCATTTATCATATTTAGAGACTACTGTTCTATTTGTGAACCAAACTCAGATAATTTATGAGTAATAAAGTTTAATAAAATTAATAAATATGAAGCATTTCACTTCATTAAAGATTTTTAAGTAACTTGTTTGTGGATGTTAGAGATTTTATAGAGGCATAAGGTAGGCACAGTGAAAAGAACAGATGGAGGATAGAATGGATTGTTTAATTTTTCAAGTAAATTAATAATTTTTGGTAGCCTTCTTATTATTGCCTTAAATAAATAAAACGCATGTTGAAATAAGGGGGAAATCTGGGAATATATCAGTTCCTCTCTTGTTCCTGGGTCATTGGGTATATATGTATACATTTCTTACTAACGGGGAAAGAATTTGGTATGGTTCTGATTGAATAACTGAAAAACTTGATATTCGCTCAGTTTATTATTTTGAAATAATGTACACAAAGTTTGCCACTGTTTATTTCGTTTTTTTTTTCTCTTTTTTTTAAATTTTATTTTAACATCATATATTATTTCCGGATATTCTATAACGTCCAAACATGGTCGTCGTCATTTGAGGGTTTTAATTATCAGGGTCGAATAACAACTTTAAATTAGGCTATCGATCATAGAAAATTGACCCCGCACATACCGAAGATCTGAACAAAACTTGATGAAACTTGAATTATTTGACTTTTGAAAGACTTCTGCTAGAATATAGTTCTTGGATACCAATTTTGATGCTTATTTTTGTGCTCAAGGCCTAAAATGTTGAGAGATACTCCTTAGTGAAAGTATTGATTTCGGGCTTAAGAATTTATATGTATATCTTTAGTAAATATTTCAAGGAATAGCGGCTTAAACTGGTTAAACAAACGTCACTTTACTTATTATACGCGTATATATTCCAGTTCTAACAGCGATTTTAATAAGGGTGATTTCAAATGAATTTATTACAGTTTAGTTTATTTTAATTGGAAGGTTTCTTTGGGTTGTGCCAGGAGGTTTTGTTAGACATATGAAATATTCTAAGACAGTTGGTGCCGTGGTTGTATGCAAATTAGATTTAGATTTTGGGAGGTGTGTGAATTTGCAACGTTAGTCCTAACAAACATTGGTAGTATGGTTGAGGTCATAGTTCGAAGTTTTTTTGTGCAATTTCTTAATACTTGGTGTGGTTTCCAACATACATCAGTGGTGCAAAGAAAAGACTAGCTGACATATTTTCCCGATAGCCTCATTCAATTCTTTGAAACCCACTAAGAAAGTAAAACATATATCATATAATATAAATAAATGTAATTAGGATTAACCACATTGTCACTCACCCACCTAGTATAGCCTTCGACGGATATTTCATTTCAATTATCTGAATTGTGATGGGCATGTGTCATACAAACTTTTCTGGATAACGCTTCAAGCAGAAATAACAAAATTTGCATCGATCTATGATGATCAATCTCTATTTTCACTAAGTCCTGTGCCTTCTGAATTCTGTAACCTAACAATTTAACAATGTGTAGTAAAACTGGCCAACAGTAATTAAGAGGGCATTTCGCCATGTTTAATTCCATGTGGCCAGGACAAAGGCTGAAAATGAAATCACCATCTAGACCAACGGAGGAGGCATCATCTCTATGATTTTTTAGGCGTTACGCTCGTCAAACGAACATTTACGTACGTCAATAGTTTCGTTGCAGATAGAACAGGAGACTAAGTAGTGTTGCATTTTAGTGCCATATACATGTAGATATTGGATACCATCAGCCCAAAATCACAGTCCGTTTTCGCCTGCAGAAATATTGAATGTTTTGCTCATGTCTTGAAGAACTTTAATAACATATTCCTCGTTGTTGGGGTTGACCATACATTGCTCCCCAACTGTTACTGAAGGTGGGGTACTTAAGTGATTTGATTTCGTCATGTTCAAGGGATCCCATCTGAAGCATCTAGGACAAGATCTAGAGCCTGCGAATATACAAAATTACAACCATTGCAAACCTGATTTTGAAAGCATTTTGCATTTTGTACAGCACAAATGTCAACTTTATCCTCATGTTCACATTTGACCACTTAATTTGTTCTGGATGTACTTAATGCAGAATATTTGCAACAAAGTTTGCCAGATACTGTCTGAACGTATCTTTATAATTCAGTTCGTACTTATTTACTTTTTGTACTTTTTTTGATGCATTACCTATTGTATAGTATTGCCAAACTGAGATCGTCATTTCTTTGATGTTTTAATATAGCTAACATCAATCGGAATTTTGGATCCCTCTTTTTATCGACCAGATGTCTTGGTCACCTCCTGAGTATTGTGAATAACATTATGTACGTTCCGGAATGGCGAAACGATTTCATCAGATGGGGCACAAATATAGTCGTGCACAGTTGAGTAGCCACCAGATGGTTCCTAATAAACTTTGAATCATGTGAACAATTTCGAATTTGTAAGGCTATATGAGACAACATTTCTTTGCAATGAAAAAGGGGTTACTGTTACGTTACTTCAATAATATATTTGCTCGAACGCGTGTATGATTGCATTGAGTCTTTTTTATTCACGTTGTCCCCATTCGGATCAAACACAGCAGAACCAGAAATAAAATTCGTTAAAATATACCTTTGTCCAAGCCCATCTGTTTTATTTGTCTCCATGACCCTGTAATCTATCACTTTCCCATCAACATAAATATTGGCCAAAATTAACGGATCTAAGGTAAAGGATAGACTACATACTTAGCAACTGATTATTCAAGTAATGATTATTTTCCAATAAAATCGGCAATATCTGTCACGATAGACGAGTAAGAATAGTTAACAAATTGTACATCATGGTTATCGTCATTATTATCTTTGTACGGTTATGCAGTTGTAAACTTGAATTCTACTGGCTGCCTTGCCATCTGCTAAATAACCATGTTCGCCATACACAACCCAATCAAATTGCCCCCAAAAAGAAAACTTCTTACAAAACATGTGCCTGTAGCCAACCAGCAATCGCGTTGCAATATGTTGACCTTTAATCATGTGTGCTCAACCTGTTGACCTTAAATCATGTGTGCTATAAAAAGAACAAAGTAAGGAACACGCTGTCTTGTGATAACCTTAGTGTATTGCCCTACATAAGGCAAGTTGACCTGTTAACCGATCGGCGAATGGAAAATTCCACTGGTTGACATCTAAACATGCATGACGCAATCCAGGGCTTTATCGATCTAGAGCAATTCAAATAAAATATATTTATTATACTTCTCTGTAATATATCATACAAAATTAAAAGTGAAAACACATCAACTATGCGCTACATGGAAAATCAATAGATCGTCAGGTTACACGATCAGTGGGCGGAGCATACACATTAAGAGTGAGGGTCAAACACGCGGTCAGTGGGCGGAGTAAACATGTGAATTTTGCGAAGTGAAATCTAGGACATTTGTGTGTTTAACGTTTAATTAATTATATACTCAATACGGTTAGCATAACCGCACAAAAATGTTATCATGCTTTGACCCAACTAGCATGATTATTTAGACAGTGTAGAAAATTGTTGAACGGTTCGGGCTTTCGCCCTCACCGTTCAAGAATTTTCGACACTGTCTAAATAATCATGTTAGTTGGGTCAAAGCATGATAACTTATAATATCAGGTGTCATATCGCTCCGATTATCATCATGTCGAAATCGCAGGAAGAATCTGCCGTTCAGCTTTTACTTAAATTGCTAATATTAAGGTCGATGAAACAGCATTCCAAAGTAATGGATTTCACAAACGACTTTTGTAAAAAAGTTAAACCGTTTCAACACACATATTTCTTTTGATGAGAAATCAGATTTCTTTCCTCTAACGCTTGAAACGTCGCCCTTCTTGATATATTTTTTTTTGAAACAGAAAAGGAGAAGAAACTTCGTCGTTAAACAAATGGTGATTCAAGCAACCACACCTAGGTTAAAATCTCCCCTTAGAACGAATACTAGATGAGGATCATCTTGTAGCCATATCTACAAAAAAAATTTAAACCAGTAATTTCGATCATGACGCATTTTTTTTATGAATATAAGGATCGAAATCATCTAAGTGCCATAATGCTAAGATAGTAGTATCGTGAATTGTGAGGCCAAACTACATTTTTCGTTCTTTGGATTTTTGGATGGCGAAAATAGGTGCGGGCGAGCGAAATTTTATTTTTTTTTTTTTGAAAACTTGTTTTTTTCGGTCGGAAATCAAATTTACACGAGGCACAATTATTTTAAAGTAACATTTTGCAAAAAATCCCAATTTTTACAAAATTTAGGAGAAGGCGAACAATTTTTATTTTTAATTTCTTTAAAAATGAAGAATTTGGGGCGGATTTTAGGATTTTGGAAAAATGAGCGGCAAAGTTCTTTTCCCTTAAAATTTACAAAAATCGGAGCGGCAAAATCCAAGAAATAAAGATCATGTTGGTGTCGCCAGAGCTGTTACGGATAATTGTTAGAGTGATAAACTCATAAATATTTACTTTAACTATTTATTTTTTAATGTTTAACATTTTATGAGTAAAATTATTGGGTCAGTGATTTCCAATCTGGTTCTGGAAGGACTGGATAGTGGGGTAAAGCCACACGGGATATGACTCTGATTAAAAATAAAGACAATATAAAAGAAAAAATAAGAAATATATGACAACCATAAAAACTTTATGAAAAAAAGAATTAAAAATAAGGGGGGAAATCAAATCGTTAAAAATGGAAAAATCGAGGGCATTAATAATTAAGAAGCGTGCTGCCGTAGTCACCAACGAAACTATCGGCTATTATATCTTCCCATATGATAATAGGGAGACGCGCTTTCACTATTTGTTTTAAAAATACACAAAGTGAACTCAAAATTAAATGACGTGAAAAATGTTTTACAAAGTAATGAGTAATCAACAAAATGGATAACAGGAAAGGTCAACAATGACATATCAACCAATCAAAGCAACCCAACCAAAACCTGCTTAACAATATAACAGCGGCCCTTTATGCTGACAATGTTGTGAATACACGAGGCATCACATTTCTTGCTTGGATTCTTAAAATAAGGTTCAACACTCTTGCGTGGGGGGGGGGGGGAATATTTCAAAAGAACTGACTGAAAAATCTTTCTGGCCGTGCACTGTTTGCAAAACCAGATTGGAGGCAATAAGAGATGATATAGGAAATGAAGCATATAACTTTTGGTTTTATTTTGAAAATTCTACACCTTCGTATAATTAAAGCTTGCTTGAATCGAAACAAAACGGTATTCTAAGAACATGTCCTATGCATTAGAAACAGCCCAAGCAGAAGGATATAATTTCAGAATTGCTTATCCAAAAATCAAAATTCTAAACCAATCTTTGTTAGACCGGTAATTATAAAACAAACCCAAAGAATACATTAAGTTACTGCTGCAGATAAATAATGAAATGAGTACAGCTTTAAAACAGGCATGAAAGTCCGACAATCGGCCATAAACAAATGGATAATTTGCAGCAAATACATGATTTTGTTGATAAAACTTGTTTGTTTGTTTGTTTAGTTGTGGTTTAACGCCGCTTTCAGCACATTTTGGCCATCTCGCGGCGGCCAGTTTTTATTGGTGGAGGAAGCCGGAGTACCCGGAGAGAACCACCGACCTTCGGTAGGAAAATTGGCAATCCTTGTCAATTAAGATCGGAGTAGAACACACCCCGCCACAGGTGAGATTCGAACTCACAACCCCAGCGTTGACAGGTTAGTGATCATTAGTAGTCATGACGAACTACCTATACCACTCGGCCACCGAGGCCCCGATAAAACTTGTGTCAAAAGCCACAAAATGAAAAGTGTTACACATTGTCTTGAAATATTCAACCTGAAACAACAGGGCCCAGTTGTTCAAAAGTTAATTACATTTTCATTTTCAATTATTTCGATTGTTAAGTAATATTCCTTTACAGAATTTTGCATGGACACACAAAGTCATCGAATTAACCCGTCGTAAAACTTTCAGTCCTCAGTCATAATTAAGGAAGCGACAAGTTGAAACTGAAAATTGTGGTTAACGTTTCAACAACTGTGCCCAGATGATTATCAAATCGAATGACATTGTTTGGAAAAAGAATGAATACTACAATGTAAAATTGAAAGATGTTAATTATAGAAAAGGAATTATGCTTGTGGGGAAATTATCTAAACCAAAACAAATATGAATATGTTTCCGCTTTATTTTTATGACAAAAGAAGCAGAAAACACATCTTATTAACAATCTCTCGGAAAATGGTAAAATATGCAAGTCAAGCGGATCTGTGGATCTTACTCCTATTCATTATTTTACATATTGGATCGATGTGGGTTTATTTCACTAAGATCACAGATATATTTAAAAGTGGTAGGTTTACTCTAATTACAAGGGGTTGAACAATATCTGAATGTTGACATGTGTAATACATTCTTTTTGAAAATCTCGTGACAAAAAGTCGCGTCACAATATATACAATTCGCCGAAGTCCTAATACAAAAAGTCAAGAGAACATCGACTTTCTCGAATTTGGAATAAATACTTTGAAAATAAAATTGATTTTAAATAGAAAAGTACCACAAGACTGCCATTTAGAATTAAGTTTAAATAAATCATATATGCTCTATCCAAGACATTTCAATCTGTAACGAGAGAATTCATAAAGAAAAAATTAGGATAAGGGAAGCCAAACCTTGAAATCATATTATTATTATTGTCAGACATTCTGCAGACCTTGTAACTGCCCCTTGCGTGGAATTACCTTGTCCTACATTCATATGTATAAAAGATTCTTATAATCTTAAAATAAATCTATAACAAGACGAAAACATATACACTGATGAATAATTTAGACGTTTCCAATAATTTGTAATTATCATCGATAAAACTATCATTAGTACTAACAATGCTAACTGACTTGGATAATTGAACAGGGGCAAATCACGGGGTCTTTCGTCATTATCAAGGAGAAGGTAAGACATTTTAGAGTTTTTTTTAACATTTTTAAAGTAATTGTTGTTTATTTACACATAGTTATTTGTTTACGATTTTATAGTACAGTCTAAACATTTCCATACCTTTATAGTTTGTGTGATTCACTAGTGGAATAAATGTCTATATAAACTGCCTATCATGCATATAATAACATCTGACAGAATAAAAAGAGCAATACCTTCATATATACCTTTGACGTGTATCCTTTTTCAACTACATTATATTCGTTTGTGGTAAGGACAGTATCAAATCGTCACCGATTATGTTGTAAATAAACAATGCGGGACGCCAAATATGTTTGTTCGCATTCTTATTTTGTCTTAACACAATAAATGAAAATCCAACGACTAACAAATATCATAAATCTACGGACACAGGCGATATCAGAAACAAGGCAAGGACAAGGGCAAGCAGAATACAGGAAAAAAATAATTACAGACCATTATTTATATAGCAAAAGGTTTGGGTTAATTTTATTCATTTTCTTCAGTAACCTGTCTGAGAGTTTTTCTCAAATGAGTAAAGAAACGGGTACAGGAACACAGTTAGTACACACTAAAATACCACTCATCTGTTCAACAAACTACAATATAACTTACATTTGAAAGGTCTTGTTCTCTAGATTCTGAGATACAGCTAAATTGGTTTTGATTACGACTTTTATAACACCCTAAAATGTGTTTGTTTAAGATTTGACCGAAAAAAAATAAGTTCAAAACGAGTTCAATAGTTTCGAGATAAATTTTGCTTAATTACTTTTGCAAGTGTCAAATTTTAAAACTTTTTATAAATATAGCGATAGATCATTGGGGTAAAATTTCAACCCGTAAATCTTTGTGCATATCCGTTATATATTTAAAGTGCAAAATGAAATCATATATGCGACCCTTACACAGAAAACATATACGATATCCTTATAAGAGCGTAAGGTCCAAAAAAATGAAATATCTCACGCGACCTAAGTGATATACAATTTCACCGACACTGTGGGAGATGTCCACGCCCATAGGAAATTGAATTGAAATTCAGAACTTAAGTGAATGTGTCAATGTGTCTTAATGCGTTCCAAATGACTTCACTGGTCAATAACACCAATATTTATTACGAGTTAAAGGGAAATAATCGATTACTTGAACTATTGTACTGGAATTAATAGTAAATTTCCGAGATATCGAGTACCACCAACGAATTCATTCCTTTAAATGAATACTTTATTATCGGAGGTATTTTCTGAATGTGTAGCAATATTTCGTAAGTACGAACTGTTTTTAATTTTTTATATTTTTATATACTATATATTTACTTTATAATTTCAAGATTTGACCATTCAAATAAAAATTTATGACCACCGTTTGCTAGAACAAATGTAAATATTTAGATACTAGGGCCAAAATATGCACCTTTATACAATGTTATATCGAACTAAATTAGGTACACACAGCTACTGTTATGACACTATAGCACTGTTGATTATTCCAATATAATATATCGTCATAAAGTTAAATTGAATGACAGTATTGTTAGATTAGAGGCCAATCTTGTTTTAAGACCAAGATGTCTACAAAAAATAGAAATATTTGGACATTATAATTAATTATAAGTTGTTGCAAAGATATAAATCCTAGTAATACCAACTAACTCTATTTTGTTTTGTATTGGTTTGTTTATTCCTGTGGTTAGCAATTGAATGTTCTAATTTTTTGAAGTGTTATATTTCAACAGTGCTGAAAATCTTATTGTTCCAACAAATTTATTATTGTTAAAGATGATTTATCAAAACTACTGTACATGGACAATATAAATTCACGAACATAACACACAAAAATGATAAAACGAACCAAAAATGAAATTTCTGGAAAATGTTACATGCACTTTCATAACTTCAGAAAAACCCAAATAAAAGGGAACAATGAGCAAGTTTTTACTCCATGGAACCGGAAAGTTTTGGGTGTTGAGTTGGATGGATAATTTGCCCTTTCGTAGCAGCCGTTAATCTACTTTTGTTCGAAATGTATGTAGCAGACACATCAACCACTTTAGTCCATAGTCTGGCTTTCCGTACATAATTTTACAACCACAAGACGAAAGGGTTTCCCAGAGTCGGCTTAGGCCGCTTTTTTGATCAGTAAGGCAACCCATGACGTATACGAGTACCTAGAAAAATATCATGGAATAAATTCATAACTACAAATGTACCTACGATTTTAAGTTTTTTTTTCACGATACATCAAATACATTCTTAATTAAAAAAGGACAAAATCGTATTGTCGATTATTTGAAAATAAGTAGAAAATTCTAGGACTGATAATATTGTCGTATATTTCATCCCAGAGCACAATATTGATTTTGGATACTGACTCAAATCAATTATTGTACGATCAATGACAAATTTGTGTTTAAAGCTGATATTTAAACCCAAAGATAATAAAATGATTAATTCATAAGTATTTTTTATAGTCAAAAGGATATCACTTTCTGTAATTTATTTGTCTTTATTAACAGCTTGTATTCTCCGTAATTGTGATGAGTAAAAGGAAATACCACCCTTTAGGTAATAGGACCAATATAGTAACAGCAGCATTATTCGTAACCAGTGAGTAGTTGATTGGCTCTGCTCTATCAATCGCTGACGCAAGGTTCACATTGCATAACATTCGACTTCTTGGTGAACTCCTATAAGCTGTTGAGCTGTATTAAATACATTGTCATTTATCATTAAGGATGGGCCCACGTTCTTTAAAGTGATTTGATCAAATGCCCTGCTTTTAAAAGACGAAATTCGGTTTCATGTAAAAATTTTAAAATCATCCACATGGCAAGTCCGGGAATCATTCGAGAAGTAACCAGTAACTGTCATCATCTTAAAATAATTTATCATATCAATGTGTGGGTCACTCATCCATCTATACTACTAAAAATTAAGGGCTCGATTTCTTTGGGCCGTCATCACGTAACAGGATGAATGTGTTTTCTTAGAATTTCACACGTCTCTTTAAATGCTGGACTTATCGATGATTTAACCCGACATGTTTTCATGTTTCGTCATTCGTCTCCACTTCCGGTTGGGAACCAGACTCTATTTGTTTTTTTTTAACTTTTTCGGTCGTGAACTTTTCATAAATTTAAAGTGCTTCCTGGATTGTTTCGAATTCATTAAAATACAGTTTTATGCCTTTTATCGCTGATGCTGATAATATATATAAACTGCTCTAACGTATACGTTAATATTTTTCGACAACTCGGACATTGGGGATTTGTGTCTGTCTACTTTTTTGTTTCTTAAGCTTTATATATATTTCTCGGATTGCTCTGTTAAGAACAACTCGGGCCGTTTTCATTCACACTTATTTCCAGGTATAAACGATATACCACCAGTGCATGCGTGTACGTTACATTCCCTCTTTTTCATCTTCCTATCCCCTATTTCTCTGCAACACCACATATATCATTGTCCAATTTTTTAAAACAAATTTCATCATTTTATGAAAGAAATTAAAGCTATATCACAATATTATAGCATAACTGAAACAATAAAAAAAACTTCACAATGAAGTATAATGGTAGAATGAAAGGGAAAGGGGCGGGATGCAACACTCTAAATCCGTTCCCCGTATACTGTGTCAGTCGACGAAATTTCGACATTTGATTTATGCTATAAATGATGGGGAAAAATTTACAATGAAAGTCGTCGGGTGTTACAGAGAAAAATAGAGGGTGCAACACACTAAATGTATTCTTCATGTGCCTGTGCGATATACTATAAATCGAAATGTATTCAAGGGCAGGGCAGAGGGAGAGGGGGTGAAAGAGAAGAGATATACAATTTCTGACTTCTTAGCAATTTAGATGGCGATTTTACTGTATCTCAAATCGATAAATATATAAAACATGATAACATATGATTTTCACACATAGCTGTATAAGACAGAAAAATCTCACCCTACGAAAATGGTGAAATTTCCCGTTGAAGGGCTATAAGAAAATCTGTTCCATCTTTTTAGGATACCGTACACGAGCAGTTTCCTAGTGATATTTTATTTTTAAATTATCAAATGTTTAATGCCATCCATATTCCAATCAGGCTACGGATAACATTATGATTACACTTTATAGTCTGTATATGCCATGGCTTCTCTTTTGTTTGTCTTGGGATGTATCCTAGTTAATTAATCCTCAATAGCCGAGTTCACTCTAAACGACCAAAGAACGTGTAGCTTACATCATTTTTCCTTCCCACAGTTAAAGTTGCTTAATTCTTCAATGACATCAAACGAATAAAAAAAAACCTTTTCCGCGCCAATATTAAATCAGGTTTACTATGGTAAGTAGAGTGAGGTCGAAAAAGAGTTGCATACATATGACCGCAGTTGGTTGTTTACTGGTCTTTGGTCAGATTTTGTTTTATGCGTTCACAACGCATCTCCAAACTTAGGATTGAGGTGGAAGTGCGGATCTTAATTTGGAATACAGTGAGGTTGTGGACGATGGACCTTTGTCAGTATTTTTCTGCTCGAATGAATCCACTTCCTAAATTTATCTCAGCTGTGTTGTTGTTGTAGTTGTTGTTGTACGAGAGAGGTGTAGAATTCGTTGTTTCTTTTCAAATAAAGCGTCAATATGATATAATTTTATTTAATATTTAAAAAGAAAACTTCTATAAGCCTTGTTTCTGTCTTTCTTTTTAATATAAACATAACATAGTCGTGGAGGTTTGTGACACAAACTAACATTTTACAACAAATGAATTAGCGAAAAAATTATAGTCAATATTCCCAAGCCAATAAATTTCAGGAAGATCGATATTAAAGTTACAGACATCAAAAGAAGAAAGTTTATTTTACATCACGATACACATCGGCGATTTTTATCCGTATAACTTTATTCCATCTTGTTTATATGAAAGTGGCAATTTCAATAAGATGAACTTACAACATAGAAACGAAAATAATTAAATAACATCGATCGGACGTGATCATTGGACGTTTCTGAAACTTTGCAATTAATAGATAGCGCTATAACAAGTCTTAATTACAAGTATGAATACACACAAGTAGATTTCTCAACAGTCCCTTTGAGGCAAAATTATTTATTAAATAATGAATTGATCACGAGTTAAAATCTAATTTCCTGTTAACAATATTAATGATATTTATCTCCGCACTTTCGAAGAAAGTTCGGGGATATAGCGATTGTCTTTGTTCGTCCGTCGTACACGGTCCGTTCGTCCTTGTGACATCAACTCCTCCTTCACTTTTGGTTTAGGAATTTAATTTCTATATAGAATGGTTGCTTACTACATGTAAATGCATAATAAGAATTTTGATTTTCTAAACAAGGGGCCCACGGGGGTCGAACTTCGAAAATTTGGAATTTGTGCATTTTATTTCTATACAGTATTGTCATGCACCACATGCAGATGCGCAATAAGGTTTCAGAATTTTGATGTTTTAAAATTGGGGCCCACTCAGGTCAAATTTCAAAAAAATGTAAGGTTAAGCATGTGAACTGAGGTTTTTTTCATTTTTCATTAGGTTTATTGATTTAATTTCTTTATAGAATGATTGCTTACTATGTTTGGACGGGAATAAGATTTTATATTTTTGACTATAGTTAAGTGGTCCAACTACTTACAGGGGGTGCGGGGATCATTGTCGATTCCCACAGTACAGTTTTTTAGTTGTAATTTGTGCATTGGAACAGAAATAGACAAAAGTTTCTGAAAAGAGCATCAATGAATTGAAATACTAACTGCTAACAGGTAAAAAATAAAATAAGTGGGCTTCACCTTCCACGTTGGGATTATAGTCGACCAAAAATTTTCCCAGTGTTTTAAGCAAAATATAGTGATAATCTTTCTGCATTTAAGCAATAAAATATTTTTGAAATTATTCTATAATGGAGTGACAGTTCAAAGAAGAATCTCTGATTATCGTCTTGTGCTTTCCAGACGAGTTCATTCTAATAAGTACTCTTTTTTATAATTTGTAAATATTGTTACAATAATAAAGTTACCTGGTGTATTTCTTTTGAGATTCATTGTATTCAAGTTTTTTAAGTTTATCGCAGATATATAGTGAACAGCATCTTGTGAGAAAATTCTTAGTTTAAGTGCACAGAAATTGATTATTTCGTTTAAATTTTCATACATGCATATTATTAAACACAATCTCTGGTTATAAATTTAGGTGGAACTTTTAGGTAAGCTAATTTGATTTCAGGAATAAGAGACATAAAGACAAGAGTTTTTTGTTTGTTTGTTTGTTTGTTTGTTTGTTTGTTTGTTTGTCTGTCTGATCCATGTGCGTGTGTGTTTTTTTCTCTCGGGTATATTTTGCTGAGTGAATCAGTTAAAAAGTTGAATCTTGCCTTTTAATATGTTATAAAATTATTAAATTCAAAAATGAATCCGTTCAATTAATATATAAATTAAAGTTTGTTTTTGATGCAAAAACATATGTCTCCCCCTTTCATCCTGTCATCATTCTTCGTCAAAGGGAAGAGAGGTGCATACAGTTGAATACATCAAAGGCTGATGAGACTTAAGATAGTAGACCTGAACCTGACAATAAACAAACTACATCAGTGTAAACTTCCCCATATATAGTAATGGCAAAATCCATGTTCTGATTTCGGAAACTCCAAAACATCAATCCAATCAGGAAAGCCTTTATGTCTTGCACGAACTTCCCCATATATCATGTATATCAAAGTCCATATTTCAGTACGGGAAAACCCAAAAATTCAATCCTATCAACAACAAAAAGTGTACTATGCATGAATTCTGTTAAGTTTCTTTCCATTCCTGTCTGAACTGTAGGAGATTCTGTGTTCACAAACTTGCCAATATATAAAAATGTCAAAGAACATGTTTTGGAACGGGAAACCCCAGAAATCAAGCCCAAAAAAATTATATCTTGCATAACTACACATGGTATGCATTAATTCTGTCAAGTGTCGTTATATTCAAGTCTGAACTGTAAGAAATTCTGCGTATACAAGCTTCCCCATATGTAAAAGTCCGTTTTGGTATGGAAACCCCAAAAATCAATCCGATCCAAACAACCTTATGTAGTGCACAACTTGGTATGCATCAATTTGTTTCATTCCGCTGTAAACATTTGTGTTTACAAACTATTGTAACAGACGGACAGGACAGAAACAATTTGTCTCCCTAGACTGGGATTATACAGCTGATGTTAATTAAACCAAGTTTACAATTTTTTTTATCTACTTCTAAATATGTTAAATTATCGACTATTTAAGACAAGAAACACTTATTAAGTGAAAAGTAGGAGGGGAAAATTATATCAACAAAAAAATTAATGAGAAAATGAATTAATAACATTATTTAATTCACACCATAAGATTCAAACTATTTCCTCTCGTCGATAAGTTTCTTTAAACGTTCGTTTACACAAAATGGATCCACCAAATTCCAATTTTGCGAAAGTCCGGAGACGGTTTCCCAATATAAGTAAATTTCTAATTTGTCATTTATTAAATAAATTAGTCTACATCAAACGTATATTGAAACTTCAAAAGAAATTCACCTATAACATTAACTAAAATTTCGTATCCTACATAGGAATCTGGAGGGTCAGCCAAACACCAGTGTCAGTTGTGTTTTGGTTTATATCGTTTAATCCGCTTAATCTGTTTGATTATCAGATTAGGATATCTAGGTGTATTAGTTTGTAACACGTTTTAACGTTGTATACAAGATTCCCGTTTAGTGACACCCATTAACTATTGTGACATGAAACGAACATAAGTGGACATGAAATGGACATTTCATGTAACACGCTAATTTCAATGTACGAACATCAATTTGCTGTTTTTTTACAATTTATAATTGGTTTAAGTGACTGAAAACATAATTTTCTAGAGGTAAGTATGTTTCTCCCACAACCTTTTGTTTCTTCATATAAAATATTATGTTGTGTATATCTAACTTATTTACTATGTCCTGGTCTTTACCGGATAGTTGATTAATAGGGATACTATAGCGACGGGAATACATTGAAAAGGCTTTATGCTTTCGATACTTAAATGTCTTCATGGCGAGGGAGCTGGGAGAAACGTAAGTTAATGGGCTTTTTGTTGATTGTGTGCATTGTTCATTGAGGAACACTGGTTTTCATGGATTCACAATTTTCCGGTATTTTGCATATGTTAAGACTACATGTGTATACTGTACATAAACTAACATTTTATTATTTTTATTTTATTTTTGCTGGTTTTGTTGACTTTGTATCTGGTCTTTGCTTCTTAGTACATGCACTGTTTCTGGAACTATTTCTTCTAACATGTGTATGTCAGACAGTTCGAATTACGTGTCATCAGTGATGCTCAAGATCAATATATGTTAAAAGTTAAAAACAATGACAAAAATATTAAACAGCAGATTAAATATGTCAGAAAGACCCGAAAAGTATGGACTTAAAACCGCATTGTTTACAATAGATATATTCCTTCACTTCATACATTTTTAAAATTAATTAAAGGTACGAGATTTATGCCAGTTCCGATATTGTGATACATATTTTTACCCTTTCAGACTTGCTCAAATTTACAAGCAGTAATCAACACATGTCTCATTACGGATACAAACATTTAGGCTAAGTTTTTTATCGACATATACCCCACATCTTCTTTATTTCTATAATTTAAAAAACATACCCAATTATAATCTTATTTTCCACCCCCATGCTAGTACACACTCTGTTATGAAATGTTACATTCTTATAATTAAACAATAACATTACAAGATCTGCATTAGATTATATGTGTTTATTTCAGCTCGCCTTTTGTAATAACTCGTAACTGTCGAAAAATGTTTTAAATTAACACAATCGTCAGTATATCTCTAGAAATATCAAGGTCCCCCATTTGAAATCTTCTCAATTAAGCAACAGTGTTTAAATTTCAACACCCCTTCCCAACACTGATTAATTGAAAGATAGTTTAATAAACCACAAATCAGGCTATATATCGCAAAGGCATTTTTAATTTCCTGAGACGGTTTTATACAAATTTGTTTTAAAAGGTTACATGATATACAATTCATTGTTAAAAGTTTGAGAAAAACTTACAACGGTCATGTCGATTTCAATGGATAAGTTTACATATGTACGACTCTAGTGTTTGACAAGCGCCGGATGAAATTTACAATCTTTGTCCAAATAATGGCCATTCTATGGATAATCATAGCCAATGGTTGGAATTTTGTTGACACAAACACGATTGAAAGACTAGAATTCCTGTGGGAGTTTTCATCATAATCGGTGACTTCAATTTTACTTACCACCCTCAAGAAAGGAATACAATAAGTTTCGTTATTTCAAAGGTAATGTGATTGTAATTTAAAAGTCTATCAGTTACGTTTTATAAAATGTATCTGATTATGTGTGAAATTATATGTCTTAACATCTTCAGAGAATATAATTGGATTAGATTTTTTTCATAGTAAGTATAAACATATTTCTGAAATATATTTTTCGACAGGTACATTCTGTCCTGTGTATATACTGCACTAGTGGTCATTTGGTTATATAGATAAACTCTTATAGATACATCAAAGTATAGTAGTTAAATAAAAAATATGAACAGGGAGAAATTTTTGTTGATTTGTTTTTAAAATAAAGATAAGATTTTTAAAGCAATAACGCAAGAAAAAGAGTTATTATAGTTTTTATTTGTATTATAAATCATTTTCAACATATTACAATTTTATTTTTGTATTTTTGTAATAAATATTTCAAGTCAATGTATGTTTTCTTTACTCATGTCTTGCTATTTTCAAGAAAAACTTAAAGCCCACAATGTACAGAATTTACTTGTTGAATTATGAATTTTTGCTGATCCACAGTTTAGTTGTTTCTGTGTAGATTTATGAAAAGATAAACTTTGACTGATTTATAAACAATATCGACCATTTAAGCTTATTTGATCATAATCCAACTTTATATAAAATTATAATTTTGCCAAATTGTCAGTCATCCAATGGCATTGTTTTATCACATATAATTATTGAAACTTATATTGTATTAAATACTATACAATTATGGCACTTTACTGTGTGCAATATCATGTTGCATGGACCACTTAATAGCAATTTTGCCCAAGGCCAACGACCGCGGGCAATATTGCTTGAAGTGGTCTATAAAACATGATATTGCAAGATATTGAAATGCTATAATTAATTTTATTACATTTCACTTTAAAGACTATGAATTGAAAATCACCTGTTTAGAAAAAATGGTTCACCGTGCAATATGTGCAATATCACAAAATATGGACACATTGTTTCTTTATAAATCTAAAAGTCCAAAATGTAATAAATTTTGCTTTATTCTGCTAATGCGATAATGACGATATTGCTAGGCTCTTGGTCATTAAGCAAACCATCAGTAGTCATTGTTTCTGAGTTGACATAATTTTTTAATTGAAGTTCAAAAAGTGTTTCGTAAGTGGGGGGGGGGGGGTTGCTAACATTGAGGTTCGCATAATAGCCAGTTGTATGTTTTTAATAGAGTCATGATAGTTTGCATTGTATATTGTTGTTAAGCTATTTATGATGCTTCAACATTTTCTGCATATTTTTCAAAACAGTCATGTACATCTCCATTTCACAAACCTTGTGAGAACATACCTTTATTATTATGCCTTTTGTTGTTTTATGGCTATTTAGCCTGTTTATTGAATTATATCATGCACTTCTAAACGTTATTGCGTGCAATACCAGATGGTATTAGTGAATAGAAATAATACAATAATTATTAGGAATTTTTTAAAACACTCAGTTATTAGTTCATGTTAATAGTAATTGTTATTAATTTTAAACTATATCATAATTCATATTTTAAGACAAGTGTCTATCAAAATTTATTGTGGAAGGTGTCATCGTTTTGAAAGTTGATCCGTTATTTTTTATCTACATTTTCCTTTGATTTCGGTACAGCGATATATATAGTGTTGATTTTCGGCCAATAAATTTAACGCACCGGTTCTTATTTTGTGAGCTTCTCGATGTCAACTTAGATATGGTTATGCGATCATGTTCAACGTGTTTGGTATCAATGTCGTTCAATGCAAATACAATTAAAGTAGAAGTCACGTTATTGTTCGGAACAGGCAAACAAAACTAGTACCGTATTTGATCAGATCATGGTTAGGCTATATGTTAAGCCAGTGAGTGTTTTGAAGCATCATTCTAGGTGTCAAACTTTGAAAACAAACCATTTTCCATATGTGATTTGGTGTCATTTAGGGTAATTTTTTATCGTTAGTTTGTTATAAGTTCTGTTTTCGTTGATACCAGTATATCATATGTATATGCTTATTTCGTCAAATTATGATTTACCAGTCGTATCAGCACAGCATAATGGTTAAGCCAAAATAAATTTTGTAATCACATTCGTGCCATTTGGGGTCATTCATTGTTATTTCAGTAAGTATAATGAGTACTAGTCTTGTAAATGTCCAGACCTACGTGTTCTTAAATAATATAATATATGTAATAGAAAAAGCAAATCAAACTCATATTTATCGATCTTTTAACAATGAGGGGCAACACTGTATAGAATATTTTGAATGAAACTCTATAACAAGCGTGATGACCCCAAGTTTCAACTTCCCGTTCATAAGTAAGTATATTAAAGGAGCACCTGTGTTCAGAGCTAATTTGTTATTCAAGGCTTGTAGCGAATACTATGGTTTTCTTGAAAGGAATCCACTGCCAATATGCCACTCAAACAAGGGTACACTATGTATGTTGTTCCAATAGTGAGGTAACCGTACCAAACATTTTATGGTCATCACGATACTGTAGATGTGATCTTTATGGGCTATCAGTTTCTAAATGAAAACGGATCTTTTCTATCTGTCATAGTTTTGTTTTTCCCAATCATGTAACATGACTTTTAAATGAACTTGACCGTGAACAACATAGTTTAACTGATTACCCTTTGGGACCACCTTAGTTCAATACTGGTTGCTTTTAATTTGATTGTATGTGCCTGTTTGTGTTGTATCACTCTGTTCTTGTCCCTTTATGTTCGGGGATAGATTAAAGATTAGTGGCTTGCTCTATATTTTCTCATCTTTTCTGTAACCTTTTTATCCAATTGAAAAAAACATGATTTTCTAACTTCAGTGTTTCTCATCTTTAAAGTGGTGGATTTTGGCTATATTTAACAACAACGTCACATTCTATTATACAATTTATTATGCAAAAAAATATACATGTGGAAATTTTCAACAATACCCCAAATTTTTAGATGAGGTTCGAATACAAAAATAACGAAAAGGTCAATTAAAAGATAAAAAAAAATCTGAGGAATAATTATTTAACTGAAATTAATACTAAATATTACACTTTCACATTCAATCAACGATATCTATCTCTTAAATTCAACCCGGTCCATTTAGCGTTATATGGACCGACAGGGTTATTACATGGTCTGACTTCAGTCTGACGAAACCTAAATACAGCAAGAAAGAAAACGAGTTTAAGTACCTCAGACTTTTGGGGTACATTATAATTAACACAACTCTTTTATGTTATAGGGACAAATCTTATTACATGTATACACATTTTGTTCCAATTTATACACGATAGAATATGTTGATAAGATTAATATTATCAGAGGTAGACAATTTTCGGTTGGAAGTTATCGTGGATAAAGCCCTTTAAAACTTACCGGTTTGATTGACAGTTAAGATGACAGGTGTTCGAATCTGTTGGACTGTTAAATTTCAAAAGATTTAAATGCATGTTAAAAATGCTTGATTTAAATCTATAAGTAATTATTAACCGTCCTTTTATAAATGAGGGTGGACTTCGTTTTGTTTTGAACATTTAAATAAGACAGTATAATACTGCTTTGTATACTGGATTGTACCTGTCATAAAATTGTTCAGTGAAGTGTTGATGGATATCGCTATAATGATCAAGCAAGATGGAAAATAAAATGTCAACATCTTTACAGATACGGAGAATGGCTTCTCCAAAAAGTCACGAGAACAGACATGAAAGACAGAAAAAAAGGATAAAAGATCTAGATGAAAAATGGAAAATGTTATTCAACGAGGTAAAAGTTACATAATAAATGTATGATGGTCAAAGAAATCACAATTTTTATTTAGAACTTGGATTTATTTGATTATCTAAATGAGGAAAGTATATCAGTATACTTGTATTTTATATGTAAACAATTTTGATCCACTGTTTGTTCACATTTAAAATATTTATGTCTTATCAGTTGTTCTCAAGAACAAAAAATATGGAAACAACATATTAAAACATTGTAGAGTAGATTCAAGAGGCAATATTACCCGAAAGGACAGACCTATGCAGGAGTGAGATGCATGTACTGTGAATTTTTTATCTCATATGTACTATGTACTAGTATATCATATATTTTGAATTTCTTGATTGCCTTCGTGAACGGTTATAAAAAGTGCGGACATTCGTATATAACTCTTTATTTAATTTATCTTGTTTTCAGTATTATAAAAAATAGTCATAATTATCTTTTTAAACAAACGAAACTTTGTTTCAAGGAAAGTCTTTTTAATTTAACGTTTTAAAAGTAAAAGAATATTTCTCCTCTTTTAATTGCTGTTATAGAGACAAAGACCACCATTATATAGCGTGGACAAATATATAGAATATCTGAGGCAATTCACAGCCAGCCCTTCTCTCGACGACTCCGCCATTAGTAAGGGCAGTATGAGGTCAAACAGTTCCGCAGCCAGTTCAGAGCAACAGATATCGTATCTACTTAAGAAATTAAAACTGGATTTAAAGATGTCTTACGAAAGGTTAGTCATAAGTTTTATGATTAGCGTGAATTTTGTTTCTCGTGTACATTTTCTTATACCCGTTTTATTACTTAGTGTAAATAACATATATTTAAGAGATGGTTCGAATATTCGTCAAAGTGAATATTGTCCTTTTTATCATAATGTAGAATTCTCAATGTATAAATCTTCTAATGAGAATAAATCTGTGCATCCATCATTCAACTATACAGGATTTTAGAACTTATTGAACATACGTGTATTCTAAACCGTTTACGAAAAATATTCTCCCTTGCTAGAATAAAATTTGTGGGGATGGAACAAAAATTTGTTCTAAAAAAACTGAAATAAACTAAATCATTAGTCATTATGGGTTCAGGGTTTAGTACTCAAAGACATGTTTAATCCTGCCTTCCCAAAGTTGAGACCCTTATTGTCAATGTTATGTTTTAGGTTTTTTTAGGGGTGTTATTCCAGGTTTTTGACGATCACACGACGGCCCCAATTTGAAATCCTTTTCAATGCTATGTTGTCTCGTGATAGGTTACTCTTTATACGTAAATTTTCATGAATAAAAAAAAAAAAATAGATGCATCCTTTCAAACGTATTCAAATGCCAACGAATTAAATGTTTTGCATAAAAATCAAAGAAATTGCAAATTTTGATTTAGAACTTGGAAACTAGTGAAACTTTATAGTCTTCGGAATACCGCCCACATGGTTTGTCAGTATGTTTTACAGGTGCACTGAAGCCATTTCATAAAAAAAACATCAAAATGGATATACAGCTTTAGACAATGATAAACATGTCGTGTACATAACTCAATGAGACCCGCTCTTTTCGTCACTCGATCTGTCAAACCAAAATCAATCTTATTATCAGTACGGTTTAACGTAACATTTATGTAACTAAATACAACGTTATACCTGTAGTTATTGTTGAAATGTAAAAATATCCTAAATAAACTTTAAAAGATTTATACGACCAAAGGTTAATGATACACATTATCTCATATATAAAATTCTTAACCTCTATTTTCTTGATGATATTTAAATTCTTAAATTGAAATAAGGATAATATTTTTATTGTTATATTACTTTAATATGTTATAAATTAGTAGATATTCCTGTATCTCTTAACGCTTTTTAAATTATTTTTGAAAAAATATATTTTAATTGCATTATTTCTAATGATGGATAGGGTTTTATTTCACATAAACAGAGTTTTAAAGTACAATAAATCAAATTTTTGTACATAATGTATAATTATTTACTAAATTTGAAGTATTAAATTCATTTGAACGGAATCGTAAAAAAAATGTATAAGTCATGATAGAAATTATAGTGAAACATGACATTGCAGAATTATCGGATATACTTTTCTGTAATGACACACTATTTCCAGGTTTCGTCGGAAATATGTTTAGATTTACAGTATAGTGTTCTGAATTATGAGACCTAAAAGTCCTAACTAGATAAATGTTCGATCCATTTTATATCTATAAAAAATAATCGAAGTACAGGTTTCCGAAATAAATTTCCATAGTAGAATCAAGTAATCGTTTTTATCGAATTATTCTTACAAACCCTGCATATGTCCCCTAATCCCCCCTCCCCCACATTTTTTCCGGCCTATCAGTTTTCAGCCTCGAAAAAAGCTTTTGGATCTGCACTTGAAATCTTCACTTAGGGCTTATACATGTATATAAATAGCTGACTGAGAATTAGTAGCAACAATGCTACAGTTAAAATGTTACAAAAGTGCAATTAAAAATACTATAGTTTCGTTTTTCGCTGAAACCCATTAGAAGATAGTTGAACAACAAACGAACATCACATCCAGTCTCTAACTATTTTATTAGAACATGACTTTATCTTTGACCTAACACGATCATTTTTGTCCTGTGTAATTAAAACTGTCTGGATTTTTCCCTGAATTTTGGACAAAATCAGAAGATCTTGAAAAAAGCAAGATAAATTGCCTTGCAGCCAACCAAAACTGGAGATGACCAGACAATATCTGTTCAGAACAACCACACAATTTACGTGCATTAAACTCATTATAACATTGTAACTCGTCTTGAACGGTCTTTGTTAACTGCAAGGCTATCATGATATCTTGATTCGGTATCCATGGTCTTGTTGTGTTGATTTTGTGTGAAAATTTTGCAATAGAAAATCAAGGTAATTAAACAATAAGCAAGATGAGAATACCGGTTGAAGACTAACCCCAGTGGATCGATCGTTATAGAGCGAATAGTATATAATGGCTTAATATGTTTCTAAAATTTCTTTTGCAGTTTTTTAAATAAATTTATATGCGAGCCAAATAGTGGTCTGAATTTACTTTTAACACTTCTGAAAAATATACAAAAGACAGCACGTGAAGATCAAAAGGGAACAGTCAAAGAGAAAATGCAATCAAAGAAGCGACAAATGGTTAGTTTTACTTGTTTGATTAGTTTATTTCGTATTTGAACTTTTTGTCCTTGTTAAATAAATAAATTTAGTAAATAATAAAATATTCATATATTTGCCATTTCACGAATGCGTAATTATATACTTTTAGATTTCTTACAATAATCGATTTCAGTAAATTATATTGTTCGATAAAGTGTACTTTCGCATATCTTTTTGCTTTACCGAGTTCATTTTTGGAACCACACACCTGGAGCTGTATACGAAGCAAGAACTATTTACTCTTCACAGTGTCTGGGTTCTGTTCTAGCTTTTATTGGAAGAAACGGGATAACTGATAATGAGACAACAACCTGAAAAGGAACTGAATATACAAAAAATATGTTGCATATGGTACCGCCTTCAACAAGCTCTAAATGACCCCGTCATGCCCGTATTAAGAAATTGTAAAGAAATTCAGCCGTGAAATGAAAACCATACTCCTAATATACATAAACAACACTTTTGAAATGGAAATCATGTTGTCAATATTTGTTAGTATATGTTAGTTCATTTGTATTCCCAGGACTGAACCTTTGAATTCGCCATGTAATCTCCATGTATTCTTGCAGCATGTTTACCTGATCATTTAGGAAAAATACATACATGTAGTAATGTCAGTCGATCTTAACGCTGAGGCAAATTACCTGACCTTAAAAACATTTTCCTTATTTTGTTTGTTCCTGTTCTTATTTTACTACGGTTTTGTTGATTGTTTGCTTCCCATAAATTTAGTATGCGGCGTACCAGATAAATATTTATCTCGAAAAGTGTGGGATATTTGAATCCGAGTTGTTTTACAACTATTCCTAAAAGCGATACTTTACTTTCAATCTCATCAGTCGTGCTTTTACACTTCGATTTAAAGATACCCGTGTTGATAAATTTTGAAATAGTATTAAGTGTGTCCCGCAAATAATTTTACGTATTTTTTTATTTTGTCTCGGTCAATTTCAAATTACATGTACATAACAGTAGTATCGTGCAATCCTTCCATTAGAAGTATTCGTACATGTACGCATGGGATATAACGGGTCAACTTGCGAGTTTAGAGTGGGTTTACCCATCGTGTGTCCCATTAATTCTCTAAAAAATAGCTTTTTATTCAGTCAGTTTCATGAATACACGAGAAACAATATCCATTCATAACACTAGATAAGATAATTCAAGACAACAACCATAATAGACATCCTTGGTATAAGTCTGAAATCTTCAATATGTTCAAATATTCCAGAAAAAAAGGTTTGTCGACAATAAATTTGTATTTGATGTGTATATATAGATACTTGTTTGGTATTGGAATTTTCAACCTGTGTTTTATTGTTTTACAGTCGGAAGAACTAGAATGCATTTCATGCATAAACTTTTGTCTGCGCTACAAGGTATGTAATTTTTTCCTCCATATTTCAAATCGTCCAGTTATGTATTCTTCAGATAAAATTATGTTTTTAAAATCATTTGTAGAAATAATCAAACATTTAATAACGATTTTTGAATATGCTTTGGAAGAGGAAAATTGGATTGAGTTAAAAAAAAATGGTTGTTCAATTTGATTACATAATATTATGTTGTATTCCAATCTCGACATTATTGACATCATGTCTAAAAGTACATTTAAAACACAGAAATAGTTAATGAAAATAACGGTATATTTTTTGTATTATACGAGGAACATAATATGAAATTTTATTTTTTGTAAATAGGACTCTGTCGGGATTTTACTTAAGGTTCCGTATGGTTTAGAAAATATTGCAGAAGCACTACTAAGTTCAAACATGAGGTCACGCTGTACTGCACTTGAGGTTAGTTGTTGAATGCATTCGGAATTTTTTTTTTCGTCTGAAAACGAAACAATCACCAAATTTTAAGTGAAAAAGTTGTTAGAAATATCGGCAAAAAGATTTAAAAATTTAAGTCACGGGGTCAAAAGACCCAAATCCATAATCAAGGTGAAATCGTAAAATCATAACAATAAAAAAAAACAAATAAAAATCTAAAAGAAAACATATATTGATACGACGAGAGACAGATTACAAAAAATAAAGCACTCAAACAACAAACGTGGGATGATAGCTAGTGTAAGCATGGCCTGCTCCATTAATGACACCAGTCATATAACTGATGCTAGAATAGTTTCTATTGTTTTAAAATAAGACGAGAAACCTTACAAAAATAGTGGGTGTCATTTGTGTAATAGACATTCCGTACTGATCTGTCAAATCGTGCTGACAAACTGTAGGGGTGACACATGTAAGTGCTTAATAATTACAATGACCAAGAACTTACTGTTTGGGAAAGACATGTGAAAGAAATAACAGCATGTGATATTTCGACACCACATGACCTTGCTATAACACTACAGGTACTTTGAATCCGTCTGGTTGGTTAGCAGATGTAACAATATAATCTAATATAAAAACATGTTATAAATTCAGTTTTTGCTTAAATAGATATACATTATAAGCGTTCATCCGTATCAGAATTAGTTTTTAATCTCAATTTTAACTGGAAATCGACTATTTAAATCCTCATGTGATTTTTTTATTAGAGCAAATTCTTTGAAGATGAAATTTAAATGTGTGAAGGTTATTTCAACTAATTACATTTTTCCAGATAATGAGTAAAGTTTTGATGGAGGATGAAGGTTTCCATAGAAACTTAGAATGCTTTACCTACTTTAGATTGAAGAATTGTGAGCCAGTGAGGTTTAAATTTCTAATAAATATGTTGATGACTGCAGGTTCGAGTAGTATGCAGATGTCTTTTCAGGTATAACCTTACTGATCTTTAGAACTTTAGGGTCATTGTTACTTATGCAAACGTGACTTGTCGATCGTTTTTAAGGAAACTACCATGACTACAGTCAGCGTGCAATGAAAATAATACTTTAAGATCCAGAACTACTACCATTGTATGTTGTTTGGGTATCATATTTGCTCAACACATATTAAAGTGTATAACATTTTATACTTATATTCACTTTGAACTGTAAGATTTTCATAAAATTCCGAATTGAGATAGAGTATTTGTATTCAATTATTATGTCTTGAAACATGTGAAACAAAGATGGAAATATCTGGAGAAACCATGTTTTCATTTTTCAGTAAATCATTTGAAAGCAAGAGAAAGAATCACTTTTATTGCGCTCCGGGCGATATATTTCAAACATTTTATTCAAAACATATAATTTTTAGCTTTGCTGCATGAAGTTTATAAACTCCCTCTTGACGTCGTCGCCTGATGGTAATACACGGATCTTCCTACAGTCTGAAGTAGAAATGGCGGGACTAGATGCCAAAGGTTTACTAAAGGTATTGAATAGAATATCTGCTTATAAAATAACCATTCATTGAATTCGTTGAGGTCAAAATAAGGGACAACAGTACAAACCTATACGAAACTGGTACAAAAAAAGTGATTGCATTTCGCAATTTTATCAATACGGTTTCCGAGTAAAACAAAATTCCAAGCAGAATATTTGTGATGAGCGTTAAAGCAACAAAACCTAGTATAAGAAGATTAATATAATTCCAATGTGAAATTATATCAATAAACTTCTCATGAACAGTAAACGTTTGGAAAATCATGACAGTATTTAATTTTCTTTTGCCGTTTTACTGTGATTTTGTTACATAACGGACGTTTGGCATTTAATTCTGCTCACTGGTTGTAGGGGTTATTTTGAAACTGTAATAGGCCATGAGATTTTTCTCTTCATTTTAACTTTACGATGAATAACAGCAGTGTGTTGTTTCTTTGCTTGTGTTTTTTGTATGTAAATGTATATTTAGGGATTTTTGTCAACCGTGTCCCTCCTTTCATATAATACGGAGAGGAAATAAAAATAACAATGTCGTTAAGGATGTGAAGAGCTTGAATATTTTGATTCTTAAATTGTGTAATTCATTAGTTAAATGACAAATTAGTAATTTTAACATATTGCAGAAAACTTTTATTAAAAATATTAGACCATCCGCATCATGATTGGTGAAATTAAAGGACACCCTACAACCTTTAGTTGACTGTTTTTCAGAGTGTCGATATGAAAGGTGCTGCTGAAAGGGAAGACTTAAAGAAGGAAATTATGGACTTTAGGAACGGACTTCTAGATGTTGACCAACTATTGGAATCCCACGAAACATTGTACAGTTTAAACATTGAACTACAACAAAAGGTGAGATAGTTGTCTATTTGTGAAGAAATAAAATTACTATTTTTTGTTGTGTCGACAACGCCGATTTTCCATGTGCAGGAGTCATCATCTCGTCCATGTTGACATCATATGTATATGGTCATTGTTAGTGTAATCAGATACTTAAATAAATTTTATCCTTATTATTTGAATTTAGTACGAACTAGTAATTTTTAGCTCACCTGGCAATAGTCCATCGTCCCATCCGTCCGTCGATCCGTCCGTTAACCTTTTCACACCTGAGAACCACTGAAAGATTCATTTAAAAATCTTCTTGTGTGAAACCACTTAACCAATTGGAACCAGACTTGGCAGCAATGGGCCTTAGATGGTTCTCTTTCGGAAAGATGTATAATGACTCGGACAGCTTAACAAGATGGTCACTAAAAATCTTCTTGACTGTAACTACGGATCAAATTGAAACCAAACTTGGCAGAAACGGTCCTTAGGTAATTTTTCATTCAGAATTGTGTCCAATGACTCGGAATGTCAACAAAGATGGTCGCCACAGCCCAACATAGTTTAACATAGCACCCTATGGGAAAATTCATTAAAAAATCGTCTTGCCAGAAATAGTCCTAAGGTGGTCCTCTTTCAGAAATGTGTCCAGTGACCCGGAATGTCAACGAAGATGGCTGCCACAGCTGAACTTAGTTGAATTGGAACCATACTTGGCAGCCATGGTTATTAGATTGTTCTCGTTCAGAATCATGTACAATAATCTGAACTGTTGTATCTTAGGTGCTTTTTTGGCTATTGATTGGCAAATTGAATCCAGGTGAGTGATACTGGCGCCTTGGAGACCCAAGAAACAGTTTGTGCAAGTTGAATTAGGTTACATGTGTAAGTGTGCATTACTGAAATCTTGCACATTGACTGAGGACTTATTCAGCAAATATACATTTAGGATCTCTTCGGTGATATATGTTTTGGATATGTTACACTGTAGAATAGAGGTGAATAAAACAATTCATTGAATTTAAAATCTAAATTATATATTGAAACAAATCATCTAGCAATCCGTCCATGAATGCTTTCCACAGTCCACACTCAACGCTGTAGGTATTTCCCAGGTATCAATATCGGTCGTGATAAAATATTATATAATTTCATCCTTAAGGAATTTGTTTGTTTATGTTGTAGGTTTCTGAACTTCAGCAACAGCTACAGGTGAGAACGTTTTTATTGAACAGTTACATGAAGTGGAAAGCTTCTGTTGATCTTTATTTCAGAATTTTGTATTCTCTGTTGAAGTTTAATTCGGAATTTAAAAACCACCCTAATTTCTTGAAAATAATAATTAAGACAGTCATAGAAATTTTGTTAATCAGTTTAGGCTTATTTGATTGACTCGATAAATAAAAAATAATAAAACCCTACAAACAATTTATATAATTCATGAAAAATAAAATTTCCAAGCAAAAGACGTGTGTGTGCTCAGTGTACATGAGAATACATTCATGCAATGTGAAAAAATACAAAAAAGAAAGACACGGCAAGTTTATCAAATTCTTCATCCTACTCATCATAAGCACAGTGAAATATTTTTTCCCCAAACTTTGAAATTGGTAAATGTTTTCTTACATAGACAATCAGTTTCGTAAATCTGCTGCTTGTAACATATTTTTTAATTTCTTATTAATTTTTAGTTTCTTCGAGGAATAAATACTGGCATTCCTCCGACTCAACAGCACATTTCCGTTAATCCTACTGACGATATAAGAGACAATAATAATGAGACTTTGGCAGGGTTAGAAGAGTTAGATGAATTGTTAGATTCCATTGATTCCGATACTGATGTCTCTTTATCAGGTATTACTTTAGGTCATTTCTTACATTTTCTACTGCATATGAAAAGTTCGATAAAGTAAAATACTACTGTAATTTAATATAAGAATTGCAGATATGATTTTTATTCTTGAATAGATTTTTTGAAATTAAGTTTTGTGCATGAGCTATGAATTTTTATGTATTTGTTTTTTGTGGTCTGGAGAAGGAGAAATGGATGGAGAATTTATGTCACTATAAAATATTTCAGAAAATCTACAAGAATGAAAGTACAAGAAAAATAAGTCTATTTGCCATTTTTTTAATATACAAATAACAAAATTTTACAGATTTTAGGAATTCCGAATCATTGTTATTGTAGTATCAAATGTAATAAACCCTAATATAAAAAGGAGAGGTAGTAACCGGAACTGGAGAAAAGCAGGACGACAGTTACCAGAACTAAATGACATGGACAATAATGCGATACAATGTGAGGTATGTTTTCCAAAAGCAGAAATAGACAATAGTCAAGAACCAACAAACAACAAAAGCTACGACGTTACGACCGTATTTACGTCTAGATGTTTTTTGTTAATAAGGCTGTAAAATACCAACATTCGTTTAAAAGCATGCACAAATTATCGTACTTTCGAACAGTTATAATACATATGTCATGTATGTATTAGAGATACATAGAATCTTACTTTGTGAGCAGTTTATTATCAAATTTCGAGCCTTGGCGAGAAATTTTAAGGGACTGTAGAAACAACTGCTCGTAAAGTCACGAGACCCCAAACACCAAAACTGAATCTTTTTTATAAAAAGGGTCAAAATAAATACTAAAGATATAACTATTCTTCTGCACTTTTAACAATGTTTTATGCACATATTTATAAAAAAAATCGTTCTTTTTTATTCTACAAGGGTTCATCATATATTTATTTACCTGTCTAATACATTTATTCTTAAAAGCTTTCCTGTGGATTTTGCTACACGAATTACTATGAATTAAAAGTCTGGTGATATTATATTTCGTGCTTAAAAAACTCAAACGATATTGATCTTTTTTTCAGAAAGAGTTTCACAACGATAAATCACTACCCAAAGATTGTAACGATAATTTGCAAACAAGTTTTAAACAAGCATGTATGTATAACCAGTGTGAATATCAGAATGACTTACAGTAAACTGTATAAATATTAGTGTATTATCGATATTTCGTAACCAGCATGTCCCGATATAACAACATTTAAATAGCAATTATAGTGAAAGCAACTCAAACAAGGAAATCTCGGGGTAGGCATCTTCTAGTGCAGAACCCGTCATCAATTATGAAAATAATCCAATGTATTAACACTGGAAACTTTTGGAAGACAACATATCGTTTAAGCTTTGATCTGTTCATTGCAGATGTCTTA
This sequence comes from Mytilisepta virgata, assembly GCA_028015205.1. NCBI lineage: Eukaryota > Metazoa > Mollusca > Bivalvia > Mytilida > Mytilidae > Mytilisepta > Mytilisepta virgata. The sequence goes on from CM051521.1 coordinate 79,996,470, forward strand.
GTTTCAATACTCTGTTTGTATATTATTAATTGCCTTAAATAGAAGTGTTTGCGCCGTATCCAGAGACACATGTTTACCGAACCTCAGCAGACTCGATAATATTTTCGACCGGTTTGGGGTTCCTTAATTATCACTGCCTAAATTAGACTTTCGATTATTTCAGTGAGAAAGGAGGTTAAAATTAGATTCATTGAGAAAACTAGAGCGCAGACGTTCTGTAAGTATAACATAAACGATTGCTTATGTTTTTTTTTAAATAACAATGAAAAATAACCACAACGCCACTTTAATTTTTTTTATTTAAAAAAGCCAATGACAATTTCCTTAAAACATTATAAATGTTTTACACAATGTTTATAGCTTCAAACCACCTTGGACTGCCTCGCTGGTCTCGTGGTAGCGTGTTCGCCTTGAGTGCGGAAGATCGCGGGTTTGATCAGCGGCCGGGTTAAGCCAATGACATTAAAATTCGTATTTGCTGCTTCTCCGCATACGGCATATAGGAGTAAGAGAAAAAGACCGGTCGGCTCGGAGTCCGTATAATGTGTCCGAGTGGGATGACATGTCTTCCAGTGGACATTTACCTCGTTAGCTAGCACGTTAAAAATGCGGCTCAGCGTGTCGGTCTAGTACAAAGCAGGGATCATAGTCATATCATATCAACATGTTCCCGTCCTGATATGCACCTAATGGTTGCCACTGGACGTTTAAAAATAATTCATCCATCCATCAAACAACCTTTAATTAATCTGCTAATAATTAGGTCATGAATAGAATTGCAGTATTTTTGGTCTTCAAATTTTGGACTTATTATTTACATCTTAAATTAGTTCCATTCTCAATTTTTACTTTACTACACCAGCGGAAATGAAAAGTAGGATAGGGCTGCCAGCAGAAACGATTGTGGAGTGTTTGAAGAACTGCGATACAAAGACCATCTCTACTGAGACTATTAATACTTTGTTAACTCTTCTACCTACAGAAACTGAGGTAGGTATATGTGTTTTCCTCGGACATTTATATAATATTTTGTTTGACAATTACATATTTTTAAACAGGAAGCTGTCAGAAAAGACACCAATATTGCCTAAATGATTTCTGTAGTTAATAATTTGCTTAAAGTAAACTTGTAAGCTGTTTTCAACAGGGTAAAGTTAAATTTCTAGTAGAAACAAAACATCGATAGCTAAGATACTCTACAGTTGCTATGGGATAAAATAGTATGTTTCGTTATTTACACGTTTTTGATTTGTGTTAGATTCAGAGTTATTGTACAAACATTTCAGATGAGGAGTGTTTTAACACTTGATTGTGAGTTAGATACTCTTGGAGAAGCAGAGCAATTTCTTGTGCAGGTTAGTTACATGTACACTTAAATACATTATAGATTTGAAAATTGTTTAGGTTTATTCACATAAAAATATAATTAGACCTGTTATCTCGCACTCAATTATCTCAAAACAAATTCAGATATACAAAGTTTTTGCATATAGTGCACATTTCCGGATTGACCCGTTCTCAGATACGTTCGCGACTAAAACTTTAGAAAGCAAAAAAAGCTATCATCAGAACCAAATCAGATTAAACAGATTTTCTAGATAAGCAAGGATCCAGTTGGTGCTGTTTCACTAAAGGTCGTAAGAGTTACGACTGGTTGTAAATCCTTTGCGTATATACAAGCTACGACTGAATATTACCCAGCAAAGGAGAAAAGGTCAACTTTTATGAGGGAGTGAAAACCTTACCTTTAACAGAATTGTTTTAACATTCTGAAGTTTTCAACAGAAGACCAGTGTTGTCTCAAAACAATAATTTGCATTTCATTTACTTCTTTTTAAGATATACGAAAAACTGTGTCCAGTGTATAGGTTGATTGATTTATTCTTGCTTTACGTCGTGTTGACACAATGTCATATCGTGGCAAAAGGTTATTTTATGAAAACTTAAAGAAAGGAAATAAAACAAGAACAATATATTAGAGACTAAAGAGAGTTAATTATATTTTCCTGGACACTTATTACATGCATATTTTATCTCTTAACATTTTTTAATTTTTTTTTGACATTAGACCTGCCAGTTATATTGAGAAAATAATATCTTTAATAAAAAAAGAAAGAAAAAAACACTAAATATTCTTATATTTTATTTTTCAAAATACTGATTTCGATTTTCTTTCTTCCAGATCATGTCTGTTGGTCACTTAGAAGAAAAATTGAAGATCATATTATTTGTGGAACAGTTTTATACGTTAGTGGGAGGAATGAAAGAGGTAACTGGAGATAAAATTAAAAATCAGATTTCAGCAATTACACTGATTTGTATTCAGTTAAAATTTGGCGGTGACTATTTATACGTACTACAAGGCAGTAATATATGTTTGCCAAAAAGTGCAAAACGATAAACTGTCTGTGTATGTTTAACTGTAGTTTTCATTTAACTCAGAGTTTCAAAAAAGGACAAAGACCTTTTAGATAATGACGAGTCTTTCGGTCTTTCGAGTTGCCGGCAAATAAAAACTAAAAAGGCCCAGTGGTGTAGTGGTTAGCGCATTTGACTACTAAGCCAAAGGTCCCTGATTCGATTCCCGTTCGGGATGAACATTTGAGGGATTACATTTGCGACGCCCTATCGACACCATTTGAGAGGATGGTCTCGGTAAACGATGCTAGTCCGTCGGATGGGGTCGAAAAAATGGCTGTCCCGTGTTAAGGGAGAGAAACAGCCTTAGCATGCTAAAGACTCCTCTGTAGATGTCGGAATAGAGTAGGCTAAAATGCTGCTATAGGGGTGGCTCTCGCACCCACCAAGTGGAGAGGGATTAGTATAAGTTGGTATAACTTGTTTCCCTATCCACCATGAATAAATAAGTTTAAACTAAATACAAATGTTCTAATGACTTTTGCAGGATGTTGCTCATATAAAGAAATCTTGCACAGCACTCATGACATGCCAGAATTTTCATAGATTATTAGAGGTAAGGTTGATAAGCAGTATAAAATTCAAATTTCTTTAAATTATCCAGATTATACTCTAGTTCCTGATATCAAGGGTTGGAGCCGTTGGACGTCAGAGCAGGCACCATATATTCAAAACCGAAGAAAAACAAGAAAGACACTTTTTAGTGTTTTTCTTTTAACAGCTAAAATTAGTTTAATGCACTGAAAGTCCTACAGTTTCTCATTTATAACGTTTTTATTGCATGTAAATTTTGGGTTAAACTCCTGTCTTCAATATCAATTTTGTAAACAAAAGGAGTAGCTTATAGAAGGGACAACAATTGAAGTTTTAACATTATGTAATAACAATCTATAGCAGTAAAAATTAAAAAAAAAACACCCAGTGTAATTATTATTATAAGTATATTAATATAGAGTTCTTTGTCTTTTTTCCAGATCATACGAAACTATATGGTTGACAACTTTTACACGACACCACTTGATTTTAAGCTCTCTACATTAATTACAGTATGTTTTTAATTTCTAAATCATGGTAGTTTTCAATTTACGTTTAGCCTTTTAATTTACTGTCATAATCGTTTTAGTACAAGACATTACAAAAGCAGAAAGCAGCACGAATTATAAATTAAAGAAATTGTGACAAAACGTATTTTACCTCCATAAAACTTCAAAAAGTAAATGATATTATCTATAATTTAATGCCTACCTCTTTTTCCATATCAGCACTGTTATCATTCTAGGACACTTTTATTTGCCATATTATCGAGGAGTGAGATCAGACCAGATTTGGAAGAAGGCGCGTGCATTGATATGTTTATTACATATTTATATAAAAGAAAAAGATTAATATTCAAAATTCATTCTTGAAAAATATTTGTTAAACTAACAAAAAAAACCAAAAAAAATACTAATCTATCTAAAACATATCCAACCTTTTCACTTGTCAATTACCAGACGACATCTGACAGTTGGGCGTTTCCAAGTGACGTCCTAAGCTCTCGTGAGGACTGATGGATGATAACAGCGCTCGTCACTGATATCTGTCCACGGATGATATTTGCATTGAACGTTTATCTATACAATTTTGTTGTCATTAATACTAAATATATACTAGTCATTAATAACGTCAAATATTGCTAAAATTAAAGATATTAAACAGACCGAACTGAATATTTGTACTTATGAAACCGTAGTTTCTTTTTAAAATATTATAACGAAATTTTTTCACTATAATAGTTCTTCACTTTTTGACATGCCTATATTTCGAAACTACAAATGCATATAATATATTTTTTTTACAGCTTGAAGACACTTTATTACATACCACCTCTCAAAATCTCTTGCAATATCTGATTGGCTTGGTATATAGGAACGAACCAGATATTTTGTTTTGGTATAACGAACTACCATTAGAACTTGATACTAGAGGTAAATAAGAGTTGATCTACCACATAAACATCAGTGTTCACTTTTTAATTCTGTCATAATAAACTCGCGGAATTTTGGTGAATAGATTTAATGTTATGAGTATCATCTTGTATAATCATTTGTAGCATTTGCCATATCAATTCAGCTTTTACTGTTCTAAAATATGAACACTTCAGTCATGCAAATTAAACAGGTAATTTCAGTGATTCTTGTTTAAACTGATTTAAAAAAAGCGAATTCATAAGTCTAGTTTATATAAATTAGATGGTTCTTTGGAACTCTGTACATGTTATTGGAATATTTTGACAGTTAGTAGGTTCCTCTTGAAATTGTTATGTAGTTGAGATGTTTTGCTGGAACACATTAACCATCCCAGCAAATTTTCTGTTACAAATAAACTGTTTAGTTGATTTTTTTTCTAATATCATTGTGCATCAAAAGAATTGTTCAGGTTTCAACAGGTATGAAATAACTAAGAATTTGCGGTTAAGTAGATGGCTAAAAATAGACTATGTACAGAAAATATGAAATATAATAAGGCTATTCATGTTTCAGTTTCATTGAAAAGGCTTTCACAGTTTATAGCTGAAACTAAAAATGGCTTACATGCAATGGAGACAGATAAAGTACATTCGTCAACTGAGCAGTTTGATGTATCCTTGGTGATTTGTATACTATAACATACTGGTGTTCTTATCTTTGTATGCTTTCTCTTAAGGTCTATACACAACAGCGCGTCGTCAATATTTTGGTTTTCTAATAGGTACATACTGTTTCCCATACACACTGCTGTAGGAAAAACCCATAATTTTTGCAAACCACCAATGTTAATACATGTATCTGTGCCAAGTCATGCTTACCTGATATTTGTCTTAGGAGGTTGTTCACTTGTAAATTTTCTTCCGTGTTCTTTTATATTAATAGTCCTATAATCGTTCAAAATGGAAGATCATGTTATTTTGTATTCGTATTATTATTCGTATGAACATTTATCAAAACTATTACGGACATTAAAGATATTCACTGATGTGTTATATTTTTAGATCAGTTGTATTTGTCATGATTGAAATCAAGTAGCATTACATGCTTTCGAAATAATTAGTATTTTTCTTTAATAATATATAAATAAATATCAATCCCTCAAGCGAAATCATAGCTTGAGGGAACATATGTACAACATTGCAAATGCTTTGTGGGAAAAAGGTTAAATAATGAATATTGTAGTTCACTATAATTCCTTAACGCCAACAGCAAAAATATCTATCTGTATGTGAAAATTTCAACATATTTTATGAGAGCTTTCTGGAAATGGAAGGAATTTATATCACCACTTGCAGTACATTCAGAGAAAATCCGAAAACAATTGAGCCATCACAGTTAGTTGGATATGTTACACAATTCACAGAATCATACAAGGTTTGACATAAATGAAATATAATTTTTATTAGTATTTTTATTAAATGTATTTATTATGAAAAAAAAATCCCAGTAACGAGGACTGTTGAAATATATTTGGCATGCATAAACAATAGTAATGGGTTGTCAGAAAGTGATAAAAGAAACACCAAGAACTTGAAGAGTTTGTTTTGAACATCTCAACGTTGTTCCTTATCAAGATTTGGATTAACCTGTCTATCTCCCAAGAAAGCTTAGCATGCCTATTGAGTCTAAATTAAAATTCCTTTTTTGAAATGGAGGAATTGTTTTCAGTTTAAGTTTTCAGTTTTAGTTGTAACCGGAAAATGGACAAGACTTCATAAGAGGAAATCATAAAGATACTCAGATCTGAGACGGCCAACCTATGTATACAAATAAACATACACTAAAGAGGTAAAACCCAAAAACCCTTAACAAAAATCGTGAATGGGAAGATTACATAGGCAGCACAAAGATGTAAACAAAGGTATAGAAAACTGCCACGATAGTGAGGACACTAAATGTTAATACAAAACTATACATTTATCCCGGCAGATGAAAAAAAAAGTTTCTAATCTTAAATCATTTCCAGAGTATGAAATTATGTTGCAAAAAACACAAACTGTCTGTATCTTTCCAGGAAATAGTTAAAAGCTTACCTCCTCTGGAAACAGTTGTCGGTGTAAAATCCGAACCGGAACCGGACTATGTGAGTGAACCAAATAACACTAGCCATCATAACATCGTTCAAACAAGTATGGAAAAGAAGGGAATTTCTGCAGAACTTACTGCCACTGACATTGATTCATTCGGATTAAATTTAACTTCAGAGATTCATGACAAAGAGCGTATAAAAAATTGGATAGTAATGACGACAAAATTACCGGAAGTGAACACTGGCGTTATCAGGGACCGTGACAGCAAAAAGATGTGCAATTTAAAATATCACGATAGTGACAGTGGAGATAGCGCATTTGAAGGCTCAGGTGGTCGTTGTTTGAAAAAATATGTGGATTTAAGAAATATTAGTCCTGGACCTCGAGCAAGCACTCCCCTCTCAATATACCCAGCAGACGAACCAACGCCGGATTATTCTCGAAGCAACTCACCTGATCTCCAAGAGAAACCATTTGATGACCTAAGTAGCGAGGTGTCTAGAATTCTAAGAGATTTTGAAGGCGATTTGAATCACAAAATTAGCAATTTTCAGGTAAATTCAAAAACGTGTCGACTTTGATGTGCTCAATATATCTTGATAAAATTTGAAACATACTTTGTTAAGATAACTATCTGTTAATGGTCAACTGCTAATCAATGCTAAACATATAGCTTCAACTCCTATTTTGTGTTTTAATTTAATGAGGTTTACCCTTTACTGAATGAAAAACGTCAAGTAAAAAGCCTATAATACGCATTGGATTATCTAGATCTTCTTTTCTGAATATATAAAGAATTCGAAGATGGAGCCGCTATCGCTCAACTACTTTACATAGCACAACAGCGTTTTTTTTTCTGTTGGATTATCTGGTTTAAAATCCTACCAAGAAGCAACAAGTACCATTTCTCACCACAGAATAATTGCATTATACCCAACAGAAAGTTTGTATTACTTTTTGGCCTTAGACAATTTTAATAGTCGCCAACTTTTGATAAAATTCCGGATCAGTGACCATAATCTAGAACTTGTATTGTGTTGTAGTTTTCCGAATGACCCCCCATTTGTGGCAGTTTCACTATCACGAATGACATTCTATTGGACTTGATATTTGCCTAGTTTGATCATTAACCAAAGTTACTCAAGTTTAACTAAAAGCTTTTGGTGCACATGTGTGGTCATTTAATTTTTTTTTGCTGCGCATGTCTGGTCAACTAAACATCTACCCACAATTTAAAATGGTAGAACTATGGTAGATTTGTGACGTCACCAAGCATTCTCCTAATGGAGTTGGTTGGTTAATCCTTATTCCGATCAAATCTTTGTTCAAGTAGTCCAAAACCTACCAAACTGTAGTAGACAGATCGAACTACCTATTTAAAATAGCAGTCTTGCCTCTCCATTGTCTTGAATAATGGTTCGCATTTTCACTACAACCTTTCGCGTTCGGTTTTGCCTCAGGGATCGAGACTTTACATATCATTCAATTACATAATTGATCTTAGGGTTAGACGAACGATATCTACCAATCCGCTTCCATACCAGGACTTTCAAAACATGATATATATATGAGATCACGGATTTCCCTCACCTTGTCAGACTCATAAATGTTATAAACCTCAAATCGAAAAATCAGAAGAGTTGGATTGAATTTTTATTGGGAATTTGGCTTAATTTAAGGAAAATGTTGATATTAATAAAATGGACATCAGTGAAAAAAAAATTCATGAAGTCTAACATATAAGGAATAACAATGACAATGTGGCTTCAGGACTTAACTAACAAATACAAATGACACATTAATCATATCAAAAACACAAGACTTCACTCATTTCAGTGGTATAAATAATACAAAACACTGACTTTCAAAATGAATAATTTACACAGTGTGAGTTATATGCAAAATTACTTATGATCTATGTGACATTTAATTCTGATCATGACAAGGTCTGAAATAAAATATTGTTTCCAGCTCTCTGATTGACCCTTATTTTTGACTATGACCCAATTAAAATCTGATTTTTTTTCAATTCCAGTTTCGAAATGTACATCATGCAAAGTGATTTATGATGTCACTGTAGTGTTGCAGGTGGCAAGGTCTGCTCAGACTTGAAAAGGTATTGAGCTCTTCTTCCACCGTGTGGAAGAGAATGCTGGGAAAACAACAGTTGTTGCTCCTCAATATGGCAAACAATTAATAAACAAATAAAATGATTTCCCTACCAACCTACCCTATTTTGTATTTAGGTAAAATAGGAAACACAAAATTAATTTATTTTGAACCAATTATATTGTTACATGGATGGAATCAAGTTTAATAGATTTTCTAAATATTTGCATGTTTTGAGGATAAAGTTTGCCAAAAACACTGATTATTGTAAAGGATGCATTCATTTTCTGCAGAATTATCAGCTGTATAAAATTTTCTGGTAGATCATGGATTTCTCACAACAACAGAAAAGAAATTCTTAAGTCTGAACTTCATAGTGGATGCTAAATTCAGATATGCAAAGGTCGTTTCATCTGACTCCAGTCAAAACCTGATTTAAGGGGATTTCCATATGGCAATAGGATATATGAAAATACCTTGACTATGAGGAAAGCTTGTAACATCAATTCTGCATAAAGAGCACATATTTCTTCCCTCATATCCTTCATAAACTTGTCTGACTGATTTTTGTACCCATTTAGCAAAAGCTTTTGTTAAAGAGCATAGTCTATAAAGCCTTTGTAGCAAAAACCCAATGAAAAAACATTAGTCAGTTATCTCACCCTTTGAATTGTCTCCCTGTAGACCTCTGGATCAAAGGGAGATAATTATAGTTAACTTGGTTATGCGGGATAACTCTCTAATGTTGCTCAAGTACAATTGTGACCATCTATTGAGAGGAAACAATAAAAAAAAACATCAAAATTAAGAAAATATGAATGGATCAGTAAAAAAATGTGGGAAATTAAACAACAAAAGACAACATAAATGAATAAATTACAATATAAAATTATAATAACTAAATAAATAAATACTATACTTTTTCATATTTATAAATAGAAAAAAATAACATAACTGATAAATAATTTGCAATACAAAAATATCATTTTTGAAATGATTTTTAAAAATTCATACATTGGTTAAATGGAATTTTGAACACATTGTAACTTTTCAAACTGCAAAATAAATGTACATCTTTAGAAAAATGTTTCAGCCAAATTTTTATGCAGATCCATAAAAAAAAATATACAGAGAAATTATTAAACTTTATAGAAAATCCATATTTCGTGACTATATTATACTGGATATATGCAGATTCTCTTGAAATTGAGATACCATGAACATATGCAATAAATATATCAAAATATTACATTATAATTACAGCCTTTAATAAGCACAAGAGATACATATTATATTTCGTTGTTTGAGCTATCTTCTTGCTGTAGAACTGTTACAGTTGGTAATGCCAAACCTACGTTTTACCTTCCAACAAAACAAAATTTTTTATTGAAGAGTAAAGGAGTACATGTGTAACATGTAAGGACAAAATGTTTGAAAACAATACCAATATGTTATTGAATTTCAATTATATAAATTGATTTCTAATTTCATTCATAGAACAACATTATTTTTTTTTTACCCCTCAACCTCAAAATTGCACAAGAAAATTGTATGTGATGTTGACAATAGGAACTAACAATACATACACTTTTTTATTTTATATATTAAATCATCAGACTGCCCAGAAACAAGAATTTCCTTCATCACTGTGTTTGGAGCTATCAACCTGCCAGCTTGCCTGCCCACTTGCCATAATATCGCCAAACTAATAACCCCATTTTACCATTGGAAAATCTGCTTAAAATACCAATATTTGAGCAGATGTAGAAAAAACTGTAAAATTTTACTTACAAATGGCATTTTGGTTGAAAATAAATCTGGAAAGGGATGATAAACAAAAATTCTGTTTTTGCTTTATCTAAATTTGGTACTTTTTGCAAATATTTGTAGAGTCAGTAATTTTAGTGAGATATCAATGACAAAAATTATAACAAGGGACACTAAGTACCATTTCATCAAACTTTGATCTTACATGGCTGAACAGTTTCATCTATAAATATAAAAAATGCAAACAATTACTGAATAGAAATTGAACAAGAAAACTAGAGGGGCCAGCATCTCTTTTTGTTTGTACATCTCGAACAAAACACTAGAAAAGTGACAATGTCCGGAAGAGCCCCACTGGGAAGGATTAAATTAAACATGAAAATTGTTGACTTATTAATGAAAAGCTTGTAAAGCTTACATGTTCATCATGACATAAACAACTAGAGGCTTCCAGGAGCTTGTATTTCTCACCTGGACTATGTCCATCTTGACTGGCAACCTGTCAAGTTCCAAATGGCTCACTGGTTTGAAACAAGATCTTTCAGTGTTTTTTTCCCACTTAGGTCCTATGTTAAACACTGTTTGGCTTTGGCGGCCATCTTGGATGGGATCATATGATATAGTTCTAAAATGGGACCTCCTAAGGACCATTGCTGTCAATTTTGTGCCAAGTGGTTTCAGACAAGATCTTCAAGTAAATTTCCCATAGGGTCCTATGTTAAACTATGTTCGGCTCTGGGGGCCATCTTGGATGACTGGCCAGGTTATCGGATATAATTCTGAAAAAGGACCACCTAAGGACCATCGCTGCCAAGTATTGTTCCAACAGGCCCAGTGGTTTCAGAGGAGAAGATCTTTAAAGGAAAGTTTACGACGACGACGACGAACGGCGGATGCCAAGTGAAGGGCCAGGTGAGCTAAGAATGTAAACTTTGTGAAGCTTACAACTTCATGATGATATCAACAAAAATATGCCTATGGTTACTTTGAAATGCCCATATACTTAATGAATTAGGCAGTGGAAAGATTGGTCCATATTTGGTCAAGGTAAGATCCACTCTGTTGTGTAAGAAATGATGATATTTCAGTAGGACAGAGTGATTGCCGGTACAGTATATCTAACAATAAAAGTATGAAAGGTAGCTTCATTTGATCAAATAGGTCCAGGTAAGGTTATCAAGAAAATTTATACAGATTTTTCCAGGAAGGTAAAATTTCCAGTTTCTCCCTTCACTTCATTTTGTACTGAACACAAAAGATGTAGAATAATAGCTGACCAGGTTCCTGACTTTATATACATGTAATAGGTTAATGGTAACACACGAAAATATCAAACCATATAAAAATTTTATGTACTACAAAATGAATAATTCTTCAAAATGAATATTTTTAATATGGATACCATATTAAATAGCTAAGAGATCATAAATATGGGCAAAGGAATACTGAAGCAACAAAACAGTTGGAAAAGTACACAAATATGAAGTCAAGGAAAAGACAAAGCTAGGAGAATGGAACACATAAAATTTGAGAACCAAATTTTTTGAGTTATTTATATTTAGACAGATATATGAAAATAAAATATATATAATTTCATTTCCGAAGAAAAATTTGATCCCCCTCCCCCCTCCCAAAAAAAAAACTTGAAATATAATACTCTATACATGACTTGAAGTAAAGGACTGTTTATTAAACTCAAAATGTATTCACAAAAACATTTAAACATTGAAGCTGAAAAGAAGTTAAGGGCTGGAAAAAAATAATAAAATCTTACTTTGTTTATTGCAGCTGGAAGGAGTTACCTACCAAATCTGACAAGCAATTTTCATGAAAATTGGAAATAGCAAATTGAAATGCAAATGCCCAAGTTACTTCATATTGTTTCTGACATTTTGACAATGCATTTCTGTGAAAAACAAGTATAATGGTTGCATGTGTCATATTAAAAAACACTAAATAATGACCTCTTTATATGGCTAATTAAAAGTCATAGCGGACTACCTGTAATCACTTTTGCCCTCAACAATTATTTCAATTCAGGATGAAAGTAAATTTTCCTATCAAAAAAATCAAAACAAAAAGAAAATGAAGCAAAAAGCCATTTTTTTAAATATTTTATAGAACTTCATCAAGAAAAACAAATTGTGTTTATTAAATTTGTGCTAAAAATATGAAGTTAGTGCCAAAACACATACTTCAGTTGAATGTTTAATAATTAAAAGGAAAATAAATATTCATTGCATTAAAAAATCATCTTACAAACTTTTTAACATTATCTTTCAACTGAATAAAGTTTATTTTTTATATAGAAATAAATATTTCCCATTTTTTTTCAATAGAAGCTGATTTTCCAATGTATTTTTTGTCTTTGCACACTAACATGGAACAATACTGAAACATTCTGAATTATAATTCAGGAAACTTATTGCATCTTTGTCTGTTTACAACTAATTAAAATTGCATAACTCATCTTTTGTTAAAAATGCTGATTTAAAGAAACAAACACCTGCTGAGGCACCTGTTCAAATAATGCGTATAATATGTATAATGCAACAGATGTGAGGATTTTAATTTACAAGAATCCTTTGATAGGAATTGACTTCATATTAACTAGTTACCAGTCGTCAGACTTGTCTGACATGATTATTCATTGATTTGTTACAGAAATTACCAGTATTTAGCAAAATTAAAAAATAATAGAAATACTGAGGGTTCATTCCTTGTATTGCACATGGTAGATCTCCTTAGCTGAAATTTGGCTTCCTATTTCGGTATTTTTGGTTGAGTACTTCTTGTTTAATATAAGTTTGGTTTTCGGTCTTCCAAATGTTTCGGTTTTAATGCTGCTGATGAGAGGTAACTCCTTGAAATGCGTCGTATACAGCATAGTATAAATTTACTGTATCTAATATTAGTATCTTTGGATTGTTATTTTAAGAGTTTTATCGTTCATATTTGCCATTATTTTATACGATGCTTAATAATCTTAACATAAATGTGAAAATAGTAAAAAAATATTTACTATATAATAAAATGATAAGTGCAGAATATTGACGATTATTGTCCCTTGCAGTACATCATATCACACTCACAAGCTCGTTCAAAATGAAGTCTGCTCGGGACAAAATTTACCAATATTCTTGCAATAAGCATATAATATATTTTATTATGTTTTTCCACTGGTAAAATTATAATTTTTCATTTACAATATAATAACCTTAAGTAATAAATAACAAAACTTTGTTCAAAGACAAACAAACATGAAATTTCAGAGTTTGCCTTCACAAAGTTGGAAGTTCAAACTCCACAATATTCTGTTTAATTTTTTCTACAAAATAAAAAAAATCAGTGACACATTGTTCAAACATATCTGATGATAAAAATAATTTATTCACAAAATCAATGACATATCACATTTAATTTGGGGAAGAAAGGGGACTAATTATAAATTGTAGAATATGAATCACCCCAATTAAATTTAATTCAGGGATTTTTCCAAAGATTTATCTCCCTTATGCAGACATTGGTTAAAGATCTACTGTCTGGACACCTAAGTTCGTGGAATGGATTTTTCCAAATTTGAATACCTTAATTGATTAAAATTGTCTAGTCCCTTGGGTGAAAGATGCCATGAGCTAAGTCGCAAATGAACTAATTGAACTTACCTGACTTTTTTCAATCATATCTTCCAGAGAAACAAAAAAATTCCGACTATGAAATTTTCACTGCAAAGGGATAACTCTTCCTCTGATATTTTATAAAAATAAGTAATACAATCCCGTGTTGCATGAAATATGCACAAAATGCATTAAAAATGTTTAAACTAACGGTTTTACAAATTTTAGGATAGGTCTGAGTTGATATATTCAAATTATTAATTTTTTAAAATTTTTAAGTACATTAATTTTTTATTGTAAATTGCCAATTAAGAATTATCTGTGCAGTATACAAACATGACCTTTATAAACAATTTTACAATTTTCAATAAGGTTAATTTAGCAACAAAAGATTGTCTAATAATTCTTACGTTTATACTTTCAAGATTCGAAAAATCCATTCCACTAACTAAGGTGTCAAGACAATAGAACAAAATATGCTAAACATAATTCATTTTCTTGTGGAGACAAAATATTTCACAGCTCTATTTATATTGAAACTATTATCTTCAGATGTATTAACCACCAGACAAATCACATTATAATTTGTTGTAATAACATATAAAAATAATCTAAATAAGGTTGTCTATGCAAGGGAGACAACTCAAGAAGTATGTGGTAGTTCTGCAATTCTTTTGCTTAGAAATGAAACTTGTCTCTTTGATCTAGGCCATTACAGACTTTGACTAGTGTTTGGCACAGATTTAAAATAAGTTTTAGATATAAACTCTAAATAAATTTTGTAGGTAACAAATTTTAGTTCTCTGTTTAAAAAATGGTGAACTATAAAATGTGGAATTAATGCATTGTTTTTACTTAATGCCAAAAATACAACAGGATAAAGACTGAAAAAAACCTGCATTAGCACACATTTTTTTCCAATACTTTTTCATTATTATAAAATGTATAGAAATACATTAACATTTGGAACAGTCAATAAGTACATCTACACTTTGGTTGCAGAAAATCTGAAATATTTTACACATTATCTCTTATAATAATTCAATTTGGGTTCCACATGACAAATAATAACAGTTTCTTTGGAATTCATAAGTTAATACAAAAGATATTATGCATAAAAAAGTACTTTGATCCTGCTAGCTGTTATAGTTGGATGTGGCTCCCGCCAGCAGACGACAGAACCATCCTCTCACAGAACGTAATATCTGGCTTGGTATTGCACATGGCTGTAACTTGGTCAATGCTTCCCCACAATGCATTACATAATCAGTAAAAGTGTCAAGGAAAGCTATCATATAAATTTCAATATTATTCAGATCTGATTTTATTAAACTAATTAAATTTATTTAAACTTTTTCACTGCTTGAAAACAAGGTCATGTGTCATTGTTTAATCAACAGAAAGGCAATCCATCATTTTAACACCCATTTTTTATTTTAGAGTGAACAAGAATACATGGGTCGATTGAGACTGTGCCCTGCTTCCAAACAAACACCTAAATCATGATCAGTGAAACATGACATTGAGGTCACACCACCCCTTTGACCTAAATATGGAATAGATACCATCTTAAAGTATTCAGTGATAAAGTTTCATGTTGATATGGTATATATTCCTATTAAACTTCCTGTAGTCTAAACCTTAACCTAAAGTGGGATGTACGTTTGTATGTATGTATGGATGGCCACAGACAGAAACATTTTTTTTTATAAATGTGACAGTGATCCAGCAAATGTTTATGGAAACATATTTTCAACACCAGTGCTTGTTTAAGTCTTCATAGTGACTGATGAAATAAAATGTATTTATTTATGATGAGAGCATTAATATATACTTATTATACTTCATACAAAAATCTAGCCATTTCATTGAATAAACAGCATTTGTTAATTCAATATATTTTCTGCAAGGTTTAATGTAATTGGGTACTATTATGATAAGCTCCACCCTTTCGTAGCAACGTTTTTACCAATTCGTGGCAATGGGTGATATTGTATAAAATTATCACAAGCTATGACCGAACATTGCCGATCTCCAAAAAATAACACGCGCTCCGGCCCAAGTTTCCCGATTCATCAGTTTACTTCCGCCCATTACAGTTGTTAGACGACAACAAACAAAAGGCCAAAAATATGGCTTTTGCTGACATAACAGGAGCAAATATCGAATCATTGCTTAATTCAAAAGACAGCGAATCAACACAAAGTTCTGTGACTCACAGTATTAGGGAGGTTCCTACGAAAAAGGGGGAGTCGGCAGACTTATTATTAAATATTGTTATATTTCCCTTATTCACTTGTTAATCTTTACACTTGTTCATTTTTCTGTTGTTATTTTTTATTAAATATATTTTAAGTTGATCTTTTTTTTTATACGAAAATCAAAACATCTAAAATAAATACAAAATGTGAAAAACAAAAATTCGATCTCATACAAACCATGAGGCATTCAGTATAATAAAAAACATACTGCCCTTGGATGTGGGTGTTATGGTGGATTATCACCATAACACCCACATCCAAGGGCCGTATGTTTATATTATTGACTGGGTATGAGGGGAATAGTAAGCTTATTGTCCCTGAGGGACCAACTATTGCCTGAGCACAATAGTTGGTATCTAGGGGATAATAAACTTAATACATGTATTTCCCGAATATGCAATCAGTAAGCATTTTATTATACCAAAAATCACTTTACCGGTCAATATTTTCCAATATTATTGACCAGTCAATAGTAGTGGAAACTATAGAAAACTGAACTGTAGTGGAAATTGTTATACCTTTTGATTTTTTTCCTATAAAAATTTAATATAACTGTTTTAAAACAATGCTCAAATCTTTCAAATTCCTGAACTGTTGACTGTCAACAGTTTTTTGAACTGTTGGACCGGGTCTTATCTGTTGACCACTTGCCTTATTTTGATGTGAAATATATTTATGTTACGACAGTCATCAGTTTTCATTACTATCTACCAGTATATATACATTTATTTCCTATTTCATTGGTTACTATAAATAGCAGTTTCCTGTCATGTGCAAAAATGATTGGATGTTGCCTAAACTGTGTCTTTTTGTATTCATATACTAGTTGATTTAATAGAAAACTGTAAAGCCACTTAAACCATTGTAAAAACCTATTTTTATTACATTGAAAGGATATAGGAAAGACCAGGGTGCCTTTCCTCCATTTACGTATATCACATAGAGGTATGCATCTCGAGGTTTTCCCTGAATGGAATAATAATACGGTAGAAAACTGTGAGCCGTAAATCTTCGTCTTTCATAAAATCTGATGGCTACATGGTTTGTAGCTAACACATGTAGATAAACAGCTTTACAGTTTGATCTCTCTTTGGTTGTGAGACTCTGGATAAGACTGTCTAATAGTAAAGAAGCTGGAATAGAAAAACCATTGAAATAAAACATCTGTATGGATAAAGAATCAATACAGAAACAGTTAGCATACTGTAAATTCAGAATTTATTGCATGCATTTATTATTGTGATTTTGTCATTTTAGACCAAAATGCGAGTTTAAATTATAGCAATTACAACCCTGTCGCATTTTTCGCAATAATAAAAACATCGCAATAATTTCCGAATTTACAGTATTTGTAACAAGTGAAAATCAAAATATTTACTGAACATGGTCTAGTGTAACTTTATGCTATTGTTGTCTTGAAATCATGTTGTCCTAAAACTATGACATCACAATAAACAAAGTATAACCTAATGTCATTGTAGACTATTTGCTGATGAATCTCGCTTGTCATCTGTTACAACATACAAATATTGTTACTGTTTGTATAATACTAGTCAACTGCTTTTAAGAATAAAGAGCTGAGAGCTTATAAACATGTTTAAGCCTACAGCATTCTATTGATTTAAGCCTGTTCAAAAGTTAAGTCTCAATATCTCTGTACATTTTAAAGAAACAACATGCTTCAAACAAAACCAGGCCACATTCATATCTGCAATAGTCAATGAATCACCAAAAAAGAAAGCATAAAATTTGGTAAAATATAAGTACGGTAAATGGAACAGGTACAATATTGTTTTGATCAATACTTTAAATACATTTTGAGATCCCCCCCAAAAAACCACCAATTTTCCAGTTGATGTTGAACATGCTCTCTTTTGATTCTATGTTTGCATTTTGAACTCTTTTATGATGTGTGGATCACGTTCATTGATTGGTATGTAAATGTTATACAATTTATGTAAATGTGTTTTTGTTTTGTGCTCTCGGTTATTTTTTGTGCAGAGTTGTCAGTTGTGTTGCTTTGATTGATTGGTATGTTATTGTTGACCTTTCCTGTTATCCTTTTTGTTGTTTGCTGTAAACATATTTTGGAATTTCTGTTTTTTATCACAAATTTGGACATGTTTTGTTTTTTGAAAAACAAGTGTTTACATATGAATCACATTATATATTTATACCTATTCCATGTTTCCTGAAATCCACTACAACTCCAAGACTGAGTATATATGCTACTTGTGAAGTCGATGGAAACTGAGGTGCTAGAATGTCTGCATCCTGTAAAAAGTGAAAAAAATCTATACATTTTTGCAAAAAAAGGGAGGGGGGGCAAACCTTCTATCCTCAACTACTCCATAACCGCTCAAAGCAATTTGATGTAACTTTCTCTGTGCATTAACCTTAATGCACAGGTGTGCATATATATTTCGTTTTTAGACAATTCTTATTTTTTGTGTGTAAAAATTGACATTTTTGAAAAAAAGGGGGGGGGGGGGGGGGGGTCAAAACTTCTGTCCTCAACTACTCCATTACCGCTCAAAGGAATTTGATGAAACATTCTATGTGCATTAATCTTAATGCACAGGTGTGCATATATATTTCATTTTTAGAAAATTTGAATTTTTTTTTTGTAAAAATTGACATTTTCGAAAAGAAAGGGGGGGTCAAAACTTCTATCCTCAACTACTCCATAACCACTCAAAGCAATTTGATGAAAATTTCTTTGTGCATTAACCTTAATGCACAGGTGTGCATATATATTTCATTTTTATAAAATTAAAAAACAAATTTTTGTAAAAGGGGGGGGGGGGTCAAAACTTCTATCCTCAACTTCTTCATAACCGCTCAAAGCAATTTGAAGAAACTTTCTCTGTGCAGTAACCTTAAAGCACAGGTGTGCATATAAATATTTCATTTTTAGAAATTTTTTTATTTTTTGGGGGTAAAAATTGACATTTTTGAAAAAGGAGGGGGGGGGGTCAACACTTCTATCCTCAACTTCTCCATAACTGCTCAAAGCAATTTGATGAAACTTTCTCTGTGCATTAACCTTAATGCAAAGGTGTGTATATATATTTCATTTTCAGATAATTTTAATATCTTTTGTAAAAATTGACGTCCTCAGGTGACACATGTCTTCCTTGGAAGACTCACACATTTTTACAAAATTTTTTTTAAAATTTTCTAAAAATGAAATATATATGCACATTAAGGTAAATGCACAGAGAAAGTTTCATCAAATTCCTTTGAGCGGTTTATGAGTAGTTGAGGGTAGAAGAAAAGTGTGATGACGTAAGAGGGCGCCAGAAGATGCAAGACGCAAGAGGACAGATAGTGATCCATATGTGTCGACCATGCGTTCCGCAGGCGACATAAAAATGGTCTTAGCTTTACAATTTGTCCAATAAAATTCTTTCATAAAATATACCAACTATTTACCTCTTTACTTAAAGATGACAAAAGTTTAACCTCTGCTACCACAATTCCCACAATTCTGGACTGATAAGTAGCTGCCAGGGAATAAAACTTTGAGTTAGAGGTTATTTCTTGATACCATGTATCAGGATATCTGTAAAATATTATGAATCATACTTATAATTTGGTATTATTATTGTGTTTTTCATGTTGACCTTTTTATAGATCTACAAGACAAAGGCCATTGCAAATACAAATTTCCTATAGGCCAATATGAAATATGTTATGCAATGATACCTTTACTATTAACCAGGCCAGGAAATCATCAGCCGTCTGTGTGACATTGGAAAATCAGCAGAAAAAAAATCTGAAATTATATTGAGTATTGCAAGACAATTTTGGAAAATAAGTGGACCTATACTCAGTCTGTTAATATCACATGTTTAAATTGTTTCATAAAAAGTCAGCAATTCAGGTCATATATTTTGTTTTTGCTAGTTTAGAAATACCGGTAAGCAAAATATTAAGGTGGTACCCAACACTTTCACTAAAATTAATTTGGCTCGTTTAATTTTCATAAAATTTTGACAAAGTATTTACTTTGACCCATTGACAAAAATTTTAAAATTTCAAAACATTTGAACCAACCAATTCATCAGAAAAATTACACTGATTGTATAGCAGTTTGGCAAACACTAATATTGATCATTGAAAAGCTTAATATTCCCTTAACAACACAACGTTATTAAAACGTTTAGCTGATTTTACAGAGTTATCTCCCTGTAGTGTTATGTACCACCTTAAGTAGTGAAAGGCATTCAAACATTTTTCTAAGATGTTTGCTAGGATTTTTTCTTTTACACTGTACATTCATTTTTTCCCTATCTTTTCAAAATTCAGCAAATTATTTTTACAGATAAAACAAACAAAAGGTATACTCAATAGGGAACCATTCTGTACAGAGCTTCTTCACTTCATCTAAGTCATTAGGACAGAGGAATCGTAACTGTATCTCCCTCTGCACGCTGAATGACAAAGCCTGGCTCATATCCCTGAATTTACATCACATCAAAGACCATTTTATATGTCTTCTGCATTACTTGGTATCTGTCTGCAGAATTCAATCACTGATGAGGACATATTGTAAAATTCTGAAAAAAAAAAATTTAAATTAAAATGTTCTTTTTCGAAAAATATATCCTTTTTCTTCATCACATGCATTTGGATTAATTTTGCATCCCATAAAATGGTATGCTAGTTAAAAGATTGAATACATCTACATGTGTAGGAATTATTTGGCCTTTAACAAAACCCAATAATTCTTACCTCTGTGTAAATAACATAATATGTAGTGGTGTCACAAATACCTTAATTAAAAGACCATCAAATATTCAAAATAAACAAAATATTCTATAAGAATCAGCTGTTTAAGAATAGGCAAGCTTTGGCTACTTCTTAAAATCTTCTGTATCATGGTTCAGAAATCAAATTGTTCATACTGGTGTATAACTGATAATTTACATTGAAATAAAATGCTCCGCTGGGCGCAGCTAGATACGACCGCAGATGTCGAACCCTGAATAGTTGGGGCAATTATGAACACAACATTCAAGCTTGATACAATACTGAATTTGGATTGTGAATAAATATTTGACACAGCATAGGTTTCTGACACAGAATGAATGTTGTCTAAGAACTTAAAAATTTTTAATTTACCCATTCAAACCATATCAGTATTATTTGTTTTTATATATAAATCAGAAATAACCAATTTAAAATTTAAAATTGGGCACACATATCAATTTCTTGCTATTGCGCAATACTGTGTAATTGAAAATTTCTTCAAATATTTGACACATAATAGGTTTCTGACACAGAACTGAAATCAAAGAACTTAAAATTGGTCATATGATTTGAATTTATATTCAATTTTTTGCTTTTGTGTAATACAATATGCTGTGGAGAATTGCCCCCCCCCCCCAAAAAAAAAAATAATAATTTACCCCTTTTTTTAGCTTTTGTGCAATACACTATGAAGTTGCACATTGACCCCCCTCCCAAAAAAAAAAACAAAAAACAATAAAATTTATTGTAACCCCCCCCCCCCCTTTTTTTTGCTAAAAAAAATTTGAAATTTTCTTTTTAATTTATGAAATATGAAATGAGAAAAAATTACCCCCTCCCCAATTTCTCATTTACCCCCCCCCCCCAAATTTTGTTTTCAACCCCCCCCCCCCCCCCCCCCCCCCCCATTTCTTTATACTTTGCAACCATAACAGCCCATTTAAATACACCATAACATATTCAAATAGAAAATGACATCATAGTCATGGATGGCAAATTTTAAATATACATAATAAAAGCAGTTTAGATAAGATAAACAAAAAAGCTTCATCAGCACATTTTATATTGGCAAATTTCCAATGGAATTTGTTAATAATAAAGTTTTGATAACAGGGCACACACATCAATTTCTTGCTATTGCACAATACTGTGCAATTGAAAATTTCTTCAAATATTTGACACATAATAGGTTTCTGACACAGAATAACTGAAATAAAGAACTTAGAATTGGTCATATGATTTGAATTTATATTCAATTTTTTGCTTTTGTGTAATACAATATGCTGTGGAGAATTGCCCCCCCCCCCCAAAAAAAAAAATAATTTACCCCCTTTTTAGCTTTAATTTTGGACCCCGATTTGGACCAACTTGAAAACTCGGCCCATAATAAAAAAAACTAAGTACATGTTTAGATTCAGCATATCAAAGAACCCCAAGAATTCAATTTTTGTTAAAATCAAACTAAGTTTAATTTTGGACCCTTTGGACCTTAATGTAGACCAATTTGAAAACGGGACCAAAAATTAAGAATCTAAATGCACGGTTAGATTCGGCATATCAAAGAACCCCAATAGTTCAATTTTCGATGAAATCAAACAAAGTTTAATTTTGGACCCCGATTTGGACCAACTTGAAAACTGGGCCCATAATAAAAAAACTAAGTACATGTTTAGATTCAGCATATCAAAGAACCCCAAGAATTCAATTTTTGTTAAAATCAAACTAAGTTTAATTTTGGACCCTTTGGACCTTAATGTAGACCAATTTGAAAACGGGACCAAAAATTAAGAATCTAAATGCACGGTTAGATTCGGCATATCAAAGAACCCCAATAGTTCAATTTTCGATGAAATCAAACAAAGTTTAATTTTGGACCCCGATTTGGACCAACTTGAAAACTGGGCCCATAATAAAAAAACTAAGTACATGTTTAGATTCAGCATATCAAAGAACCCAAAGAATTCAATTTTTGTTAAAATCAAACTAAGTTTAATTTTGGACCCTTTGGACCTTAATGTAGACCAATTTGAAAACGGGACCAAAAATTAAGATCCTAAATGCACGGTTAGATTCGGCATATCAAAGAACCCCAATAGTTAAATTTTCAATGAAATCAAACAAAGTTTAATTTTGGACCCTTTTGGCCCCTAATTCCTAAACTGTTGGGACCAAAACTCCAAAAATCAATCCCAACCTTCCTTTTGTGGTCATAAACCTTGTGTTTAAATTTCATAGATTTCTATTTACTTATACTAAAGTTATTGTGCAAAAACCAAGAAAAATGCTTATTTTGGCCCTTTTTTAGCCCCTAATTCCTAAACTGTTGGGACCAAAACTCCCAAAAACAATCCCAACCTTCCTTTTGTGGTCATAAACCTTGTGTTAAAATTTCATAGATTTCTATTTACTTATACTAGAGTTATTGTGCGAAAACCTAGAAAAATGCTTATTGGGCCCTTTTTTGGCCCCTGATTCTTAAACTGTTGGGACCAAAACTCCCAAAATCAATCCCAACCTTCCTTTTGTGGTCATAAACCTTGTGTTTAAATTTCATAGATTTCTATTAACTTATACTAAAGTTATAGTGCGAAAACCAAATGTCTTCGGACAACGCCGCAGACGACGGACGACGACGCAGATGACGATGACATACCAATATACGACCGCAAAAATTTTGCGGTCGTATAAAAACTATTATGTAGCACTGACAGTTATAAATTTGCCTTTTATCTTGAATTCATTTTCACAAATCCAGGTGTAAATAAAGGTGTTAATTATTGATAAAAGGTACATGTATAGAACAATATGACTACATTTGTGAGCCATTTGTATTTTTACATACATGCATGTTACCTTGCATTGTAGGGTTAATACATGTTATCACCCTTTCTCACCTCCAAAATGCTTAAATTTTTTATAAAATTCCTCAATTCTAAAACTTCGTTAATTGTCAAAATCTAATCTTTGATTATTTTGGACACAGATCAAATCAAATACTTGTACATGTATATACATGTACATATGATGCAGAAATTCATATAAATATTATATTCAATAAAAAACATTCCTGTCTGGTTTTTTAAGATAATATTCCAACAAAATGTATATTTTGAGAAATTATGGTTTTTGACATCCTAAGTGTAAAATTTAACAAAACTAGAGCGGTAAAAGGGATTCATGGTAATGAAAAGGATTTTTTAGGGCTAAAAAATATAAAATAATATTTTAAGAAACAAAATTAGTATACACAAACATACAGGCTGAGACTCATTAGATGTTCCCTCCCTCCTCTGAAATTTATGCATAAACGTTTGCATAAATTATGACTCCCCTAAAGTAAGTAGTCACTAGTACTAGTGTCTAAGGTCTAGTATATTATTGCTCTGAAGAAAGCACAAACAGAATAAATGAGATGTATAACTGGGATTCATATATGTACTTTAAGATGATTTTCATCAACACCTAAATGAGACAAAGTACGTATTTGTACCTGTCAGTTCAATATTATTCAATCAAACAAAGATTACATATGCAAATTCTGCCATGGACAGACAAAATGAAGGGCATTGAATTATGATATTTTATTAAAACAATATAACATGACCTTTCAGATGTACAAGTATATTCAGGTATTGATAACAACATGACATGTTCCAGCTAAAGCAGAATTTTTTTTTTTAAATAAACAAATGGGGGAACAACAAAAAACCAATTGGGAATATTAAAAATAAACATGAAATGTGTGGATATATTTAAAAAAAAATAACAAAGTAAGACTGGCTTTATGTTTGTTTTTAGTTACTTTAAATTAATTGTTTCCATTGGCATTAGTACAGAACATTTTGAATTCTTGTCCGAGAAGACTTAATACCCTGAATACAATTCATTTTTAATACACAAGACAAAGTCAACATTTCAAGTATATAATATACTTGTATTACTTAGGGTCACTCAAAATAAAAATGAGGAATTTTTAAATTCATCTACTTGAATTAAATGCATGGTTTGCTTTAGCGTTCCATTTAAATGTACAAATGAAGACTGAATTATTTCCCTTGGAAGTTCAAATTTGACATAATTAAGAAAAAATCATTCAAATATGGTATTATTCTATTTTTTTTATAAAATAAAAACTTGATACCTAAGTTTTAATTAGAATTTCAAATTTTTAGGTGAACTGTGATATTAATATATGATTATCTGAAGAACTGTTCATAATTTCTTACCAATGTAATGTTTCTTCCATGCTATCATTTAAATATAATTAAACAAACATCTCTAATCGTGATGACGACCGTAGAATTTTGAAGCTTTTTAGGAACATTGGAAGTAAATACTTCCCTATATCTTTAATTTACTGACAGAAGACTGTTCTTCTATTTTGCATGAATTAAGTCTTTCAATTGCAATCCCCATCTAGATATGTACACCATACAATATGAATCTTCTTAAAATATAAAGAGTGACCAATAAATTAATAATTTTTCAAATATATGCATATTTCCACCAATGTGGTATTAAAGATATTATTTTTTATAAGCTACTAAAACTTTCGAAAGATTGTATTGATAAAAATATAGAAATATTCATTAGAGTGATTGAAATTTCATTTTCAAGTCAATATTTATGATGGAGAAGGGAGATAACTTATATTTTTTGGAGAAAACAAGATGAGAACTAGCTATTTCATGTTATATTTTTGAAATATTGCTCTTAAGAGTATGCAAAGTCTAAGATTATTTGTTAATGTTTGTAATACAACGCCTAAGTTAAGAAAAAACTTTTTTTTTAACCAATGACATAAAAATTAGATCTCACTTGGCTCTTTTTGTATCCCAATACCGAGATGATATCTGAATTAATCAAGATGCTTTAATTTTAAGCATGTTGAAATTTCACAGCACATGTACAATATAATTTCTTCTATTGATAATAAGAAAACTTCACACCTTTGCTTTATTTTCACCTTTTATTAGTTGATCCAGAATACAACCATCTTTGGTAGCCAAGGGTTACGAATGGCTCCTCTCTCTTCAGAGAGGAGGGGGGCTGCGATCGTAACCTATGGCTAGCAAAGATGGAATGCAACTAAAAAGTATCATCTGGGCCACTTTCACCGAAAAATTGAGACAGTGACTCTTTATCATTTTTTTCATTGATTCCCACTTCATATCTTAGTGCCTTGACACATTTAATTAAATGATTGATGATTGCAAACAAATATTGAATAAAAACATGTTGTGTTTAGAAAAACAAATTATTATTATTTCTTGTCGCTATTGTTCTTTACAAATCATTCATTATGCAGTACATAATTCAAAAAAAATTAATATAATGATCATCTTTATTCAAGTTTGGATATTTTTAAACTTCTTGACCATTTTCCTAACTTTTTACTCAGAATATACTATTATAACACTATCAGAAAATATTTAATAATTATTGTAATAAATTATTATTTTTTAAAAAATTACATTCCATTTGTCACTTGTAACCCATTTCTATCAAAGTGATGGAAATCACCGCTGGAAAGATTGCAACTGTATAATTTCAAATGGAATTTTATCACAGATTTTTCTCTGCTATATGAGATCAATTACAATGAATGTATGGGGATTCCCAGAGATATTTTGGGGTTCCCGAAATTACTATATGTTCTTGATTCATTTCATCGTCAATATTTTGAAATTGTGATATACATAATTATCAATGGAAATTTAAGCAGAGGTTTGGCAGATTGATTTTTTATAATAAACAATTCAAATGAGTAACTTAAATGCCTAAAGCACATTTCTCAGACCGGAATGTAAACATACAAAATGGCTGAAAGTTGAAAACATGCATAATTTAAAAGGGTCAATCATAAAAGAATAAATATTCGTTAACATTAATAAAAGCAATATAATACTTTTTATTAATTGATAATCTTAGAAATAAAACTATGATTAATGTAAAAGCCTTCTATATCTGTATATATGCCCTCAATGGAAATGTAACGTGAAGTCATAGATTCGTTCTGATAAATTCATCCGCCGCACATCATGTCTCAGAAATAATGTCCAGGAATTTATTCATTTTCTTGGAAATTTGGGTAAATAACAAAGATTATATTTATTTAAAAATATTAGTTCAGATTTTATCAACAAGAAAGTACTCATAATTTAAAAAATGCTGTCATAATTAGAACTACATTTTATGTACTAATGTCTAATGGTATGGAAGAGGCCACACTTCTGGTTTTGGAGACCAATGCCATAGGAACAATTTGCAATCTTTCCAATAATATATTAATATTTGTTAAAAAATAATAAAATGATAATCTTTATTCTAAAAAAATATTCTTTAACTTCTTGTCTAATTTTTAGGTTCTTGACTCTTCTTGTCGCCAATTAGTGAGACCCCTCTTTTTTATTGATTGAAAAAAATGATGGCATGGATTATATTTTCATAAAATAATGGTTGTCATATTCGTGATTTCAACCATTGAAATGTATCAGACAAGTAATTAAATTTGTAGTCAACTTAAAACTTTTGACACAAGTTCATGCAACTTAATCATGTTAATAATTTTTGGGACGACTTCGCTTTTGAGTTTGAAACACTACAGGGCCATCCAGGGTGAGCCCTGATATCTAACAGTTCAGCAAGAGAATTTGAATAGCTACGTGTCAAAATGCAATCAATTTACTGAAGAAGTGTAAAGCAGTCTGAATGAAGAACAGAAATAAAATTATTACGATTTTAGATTTGGCACTATCGGAATTGATACCTCCCTTGTGCTATAATATAGTAAATCAGGACCATCCAAGTTTCGAATGTTGTTAAATACGAAAAAAATCTGAGAAACGAGTCCCTGTGCTCATACCATAAATTACAAATATTTGTGTCGCAAAAAATCTGCACAAATATATAAATGCACAAAGAAGTTTGGAATAGATGGTTCCACAATTCCATCTGAAGTGGCAGTATCTGTTTGTGGATGCGCTAACCTAAATTCCTGGGAAAAAGAACCATAAGGAATTAAAAAGTTTTAAAATGCATGCCATATCAGGCATATGTTTGCAGACATGAAAACGTTGCAAGGATTCCTTTTTTTCCCTCAAGTTTCCCGTCACTTCCTCACTTCTCTCTGTTTGGCTACAAGAAAGAATTCCCTTCTCTTTAAAATTTTGAAGTCTGGTGTCCATGGCATGGCACATCGTCGGAAACCCACAGCCAGTTGCGCTTACGCTTTGCTTCCACTTACCAACCGTGGATCAATTCATTCAGTTTTCCTCGTTTTCATGAATAGTGTTTTCCCCATTTTATGCGGAAACTTTTGTTTCGGGGGCACATTCATAGTAACTAAGTCATCTATATTGGCATCCATATCGCATGTTATCTGTCATTTTTATACACGTTTGTATATGTGTCTAATGAATTAGTTTGTTTGTAGGTTTTCCATGTAAAACAGATACTCTGTAATACTTGCAACAGGATCAATTTCCCTTCCTGGATTTTTTAAAGAACATATAGTTCTGTATAAAAGAAAGGGGTTTAGTCAATCCCAATCCATGCATGACTAATTGTATTAATAGTTTCTAATATATTTCTAATTAGTTCTTTAAGCCTTGCAAGCATTAATTTGCAATTCCCAATTATTAGAATTAGTTTAGGACAATGTTATGTAAAAATGTTAGAAAAGTTAAATCTAATCTTAAAAATATTCCTTGCAGATTGACAAATAAAATATTTTACATTTTTAGCTTTTGTTTTTTATTTCCAACTTGGATAAACATAGGGCAATTAACACCATTTTCATTCATCCTGGTAAGGAAAAATAGTGTGCAAGAGGATTTTATTGTATGTTTTTGTTAATTACACAAAAAACATCTGTATGGGAAATGTGAAAAAATTGAGCAGCATGATAATTGACGGATAGACAAGGATGAAAATTGCACCATTAACATGACTATGTATCTATATAATACGGCAGCAATAATTGGGACTACATGACAATCTTAAAAAAATTGCAGTAAAAATTAAAATTGTTAGTTCATTTAAATTTTGTTGTTATAAAAGTTTATTATTTAATGGAATTATCAGCAGTTTTCCCCCGGCTGCTTTCTCAAGAATTCTATGCAGGTTTCAAAAGTCATTACTATCCATTAAGTTTATTCTTTGAATGTGTGCAATTGTAAAGAGTTTAGGTTATTTACAATCTTTATTTAATAAACTATACAACTTGCTGTCATTGTTTTCTTGAGCATGTGTTACATTTTGCAAAATTCAAACTAAACCATTCCGATATCAAAACGAGTATTAATAATCAAATGTGTAGCCCCCGTTTACAATTTCTTTCGTTTACATAATATTTAGACCTGTCAACTTTTATAATGATCACAATTAAAGTAAACGGTATTCAAAATCAGCAGACTTTATGATCGAAGGACATTGTGCGCATAATTAAGTTGACAACCCTCAAAATGTAATAATGGAATCACCTTAGCTACAAATCGTCATGCTTCAACTACATTCACTGATGATGTGAAATTTGACTAAATAGGACATGAAATACAAGAAATAAATACTATTATATCTAAAATACATACAAAAGCATTCACGGTTTTGTTTAGAGTCACCGGAAGCAGAATTCTTCAAAACTTCGATCGTTCACGTTTCAGCATTAATTTTTGCGAGAATGTCGTTCATATCGATAATAAATGAACAACAGTAAAAAAATGGGAGGAATAATATGCAATAAAACGTAACAGTTAAATTGAATGGCCACTGCTCTTTGTTTTCCAACAAGAAAATGATGATTCTCCTCCATCATTAATTAGCGACAGACCGTTCTTTGTCAGTCTCTTTCAACTTTCGATCAAGGAAATTATCTTGTTTTTATTACGTCTTAAATTCATAATTTATGAAGGCAGGACCAGCATGGCACTAATGAGGGCACAGCATGGCACCGCACATCGCCAAAACATTTTAGGGAAATGTCTAATGAATATTCATGAATCAAATTGACCATTTAAATACTACTACTAATACTAACAATAATGGAGTTGTCCACTTTGAAACCACATTAGTAATGCAGTTGGTGAATTTTTGTTGTGAAGTGATTTTTTCACGTTGTCAGTAATGCATTCTCTTTGAAAGTATGAAAACTTGTTTACTTTGTTTGAAAACTATATTGAAAATACACTGGAATTGCAAACCGGCGATAACAGATACATTTGTACCTTGACCCAAAGCTCATCATTTAACTGTCACTTGATTGGCCATATTCCCATTACATAATCGTAAGGAAACCAATCAAAATGGTTCATGAATATATTCATGACAATGAGAAAAAATGAATGAATTGAGCCACGGTCGGAAAGTGGAAGCAAAGTGTAAGCAAAGCGTAAGCGCGACCGGTCGTGGGTTACTGACGATGGGCATGGCAGAGACCATAGTCCTGCAATATCAGCATCCATTCGGATAAAGTGAAGAATAAGAACTAGATTCTGGTACAACCAGCAACTGTGCAATGCTGGTAGAAAAATTCATTCCAGAATTGTCCTCAACAATTCTGGAAATACCAGAATTGTGCAAGACAATTCTAGTATTTCCAGCATTGTATCCTGGTACAATTCTGGTATACATATATTTACCAGAATTGTAAAAAGATATTTACAATTCTGGAAATACCAGAATTGTAGCAATTACAATGCTAGTAAAACCAGAATTGTATAAAAAACAGTACTGGAAAAACCAGAATTATTAAAATACAATTCTAGAAAAACTAGAATTGTAACATATTAGTCCAGTCAATCTAGCATAAATTTGACCCTAACCTTAAAGTAATTGCAAAAGAAGATTTTTAAGTTTTAATCTTTAGCATTATACCCCAAATATATACAGAAAAAAGTCCAACAGAATCTAACTTGATGAAGACTAAAAAATCACGATTTTAAAATTCCTATGGAGATTTGCATTGAAAATGGGAGATAACTCTGCAAAAAAAGGCAGAAATATCAATAAAAATTGATACAAAATTATAACTTTTCCGCTTCTATTCAGCAGAATGTATTGATTCTTGATATTTTAGCCGTCTTTAGAGTATAACAAACAACTCTAAAGGTGTTTTCATATCTTTTATCAAGCTACAACCTAGATTTCGTAATTCATTAGTTGACCATTTATTAAATGTTTCAACAAGTCAAGGTAAATAATCTCAAATTTAATAAAAATGATTAAGCATATATTCTTCTTTTTGTTGTTTAAATTTTCTTTAAACAAGATAGATGTTGAACAAATATAATTTACAGATTTAAACAATTACCAAATTTTCACATTATTTTTTCCAAATGGTCACAAAGCCACAAATTTGCAATTTCTTTAATGAAAAATGTGCAAAAAAAATATAAATACCCATAACACTTTGGTTTTGTACATTTCATGAGCAGAAGATTATATAATATAGTCAAATACGAACTTATAACCCCATCAAAGTATCATACTTTACATGAATTTTAAGAAAATCAACCAAAAACTGACGAAAAAAGACTACCGTATTTTACGGTGTTTAGGTCGATAGGCCGTATAGGTCGAATTGCTTTTTTTGGGGTAAAAGTTGGGATTCAGTATCAGATAGGTCGAGGCGTCGTATAGGTCGATCGGAGATGAACGACTTCTAGACACAGAAAAACATCGGTAAGTATGGGTAAGTATTAGCTCAGTAACTCTGTATCCATCATTTATTGTGTTTTTTGAATAAATAAAAAAATAATTGAGACCTAGTGTTGTTTGTTTTCTTTTTTTTTTAGACAAACAATAAGTTTCTGAAATAAAAAACCTTGACAACAAATGTAAAATTTGACTTTCCACTCGATTGACATGTGTTTACTCGCCATGTTTTTTCAAACCGGTGAATCATTGCGCAGGTGTGAATAAGAGTTATTGTTCTTTATTTACACTGGGTATACACTGACAATCGATGATATCGTACTGTTGTGTATTAATTATGTCCTTTGTGAGTTGATTTGAAATTTCTTCATGTGTTAAATAAAATAAAACTCAGAAGTGATTAAAAATATTATTATTCTCACATTTCTGAAACTACATTTATTTATAAAAAAAATGCATAAATTATGTTTCCATCCCAATAAAAAACGTATTTTATTCATAGTTGTCCCGAATATTTTTTTTTTTATTGTTACATGATGCAGTTCCTCCTTTGACAAAATCGTAAAAATAAACAACACAAATTTATGTTAAATATATTTTATTTGACTTAATTACATTGTTAATATAAACGGCAGCCATCCCAGCAGTACCATTGCTCCAAAAATCTTTGCCAGCAAGCTCTACAAAAAACAAATCAAATTCTGTGACTATTTTTCTTGCCGGTGGGTATTTTTCCCCAAGACAATTTTCGATTTTGGACACAGATAGGTCGAAACACCGTATAGGTCGACCAAACAATTTTCTGGGAAAAAAATATCGACCTATACACCGTAAAATACGGTAATTTTTGCTGAGTTATCTCCCCTTTCCAATGTTAATTTCCATAGGAAATTAAAAATGCTGATTTTGAGTTTTCCTCAAGTTAGATTTTATGGGACTTTTTTCTATGTATATTTGGGGCTTAGTGCTATAGATTAGAACTAAAACATTTTCTGTTGCAATTAGTTTGAGGTTAAAACTTAGTTTGACTGGACTATATATACAATGCTGGTTAAATCAGAATTTTAATAAAAATAATGCTGGAAAATCCAAAATTGTATCATATACAATGCTGGTAAAAACAGAATTGTAAAATAAAGAATGCTGGAAAAACCAGAATTTTAGCATTTACAATGCCATGTCATATATTTATTATGTCTGTTATGCTGGATTCAAATATCAAATAAATAAAATATGAAAATCAGAAACTGAGTTCTATTCATTTCAAATACAAATTAATCAGTTTATTACAAGATATCATCATAGCTGTAGAGAAAACCTGCAAAAATAGTAAAAAAGTATTAAACATCTCTGAGTATACAAATCAAATGTACATAAGACAAACTCACAATCTCTGACAAAGGATATTGATTAAATGCACATGAGACAAAATCTCAGATTATGTCTAAAATGGAAGGATATGGAGTAAATGTAGATAAAATCTCAAACAATACAGGATAAAACACAATAAAGGAATGTATAGTATACACTATAAGACACAAAATAACAGGTATTTACTCGACAGGCGACGAATTGGGAAAAAAAAAACAGTCTCCCTGGTAGACTTGGAAGTCTCCCTGTCATGCCCTGAAGTCTCCCTGTTGCTACCCCGAGGGAGACTCTGAGTCTCCCTGTTATTTTCAAGTGTGGTGAGCCCTGAGCATGTCCAGATCTAGATATATCCACTTTGTTTTCACCATTTCCTAATTAAAGAATCTGCAATGCTGGTTTAACCAGAACCTACAATTCTGGTAAAACCAGAATCTTCCAACATTGTCCAGAATCTGCAATGCTGGTATAACCAGAACTTTCAAGTATATACCAGTATCTGCAATTCTTTGTGATTCACGATTTTCTGTGAAAACTTGTTACAGTGCTGATTTAGCAGAATTTTCCAGCATCTTCCAGTATCTGCAGTGCTGAAAAATTCTGGTAATAATTCTGGAATGAATTTTTCTACCAGCACTGCACAATTCTGGTTGTACCAGAATCTAGTTCTTATTCTTCACTTTATCCCTTACATTCATTGGTATTTCCGCCGAACTCAAATAAAAATACGACAAGACCACATTCAAATATTAAACATGAATAAAACACTTCATTACCAACTATTATAATAATCTATGGCCTTCTTTCTTGTGTGATAGTATTCAGTAAATCAGAAAAAGGGCGTCGGAGCCTGAAAATGTAAACATTTGACAGGATGTACCAATGTGAGTGTATGTATAAATTAAAACTGGCAACCCGTTCCTGTAGACTTCCGTCATTGCTTTTGTATAAATAATTTCACATAAACATTCTTCAATTTTATATTAAATAAAGCATAGTCAAAATGTAACGCATATATTTTCATATTTTATATATAAAAATAGATCTTAAAAACTTCTCAGGCAGAACATTGACCGGAGCCATATTGTTTAATTTAAAAACTTTAAAATCTGTAACATCAGAACGTTTAACAAAACTTATTTTTGTGAATCTTAGTGAAAATTAAAATTTACCTTGAAGACAACCAAGCATGGAAAAATTGGAAAATGAAAATACACAAAAACATATGGTTATCAATGGTTTTATTGGTAAAAAGAAAAAATGAATATTAAGAACCTTTTCCAAACAAAACACATGAAAACGAAATAAAATTAAAATTTACTTTGAAGAAAACCAAGCATACATTTAATTTTAATTTCATAGTCATAAATGGTGCGGAATTTACCACACCAATGTAAATGAAAATAAAAGAAATAGTGTGACCTGGAAAGCGAGTGAATCATAAGTTTTTTACGTTTGCTTTGTCGGTATTTGGTGAAAACATCGTAATTGCGTAACAGTCTCACTTCATTATCAATGTTGTTACTTCACACGATCCAAATTGTCCAATAACATGTTCCACAGGGCCGATTTGCCAAGTTACCGTGGCGTGAAAATGTGACACTTGCGTCTGCATCTTTTTTTTTACTTGTCATATTTGATTCCAGGTGGATTTTTTCGTATTTCTTTTTAATTTCATGACACTGAATGTTAAAAAAGTTGAGGTAAGTCCATAAATAACTTATTTTGTTCAAGTTAATCTCTATTCACGTAATCATGTCTGAAGCATTAGCGGAACGAGATTTCACATGTATGATATCATGTCGAAACTTTTTAGCCGGCATAGTAGTAGGAATAATTGGATTGACATCTCTAACTTAAAGAACGACCTTAGCTCGCAGGGCTTTTTCTACCTTCTATTTACGGCCGATTATCGGCCCTATTCCCAATGAGAAAAGGTGTCTTTTTTCCCCAAAATCTATGTTGAATTTCCCAACTGAAGCAAGCAAAATGTAAGTGGTCAATTATTTCGTCTGTCCGTTGAATGGAAGTTACATTTTATTGATGAGTCAGCAAATCGTTATTGTCACATGTTTCTGGAGGGCAGTTTTAAGATGGGGGAAGGAAACATGTTTATTCATCCTTTTACCACTTTTTACGACAGCCAATTTACCACAAGTATTTTGGAACTAAATACCTTTATCTTCCATCGGTTGTAGGCCTTAAATCAAGACAAAGATATCCGAAGTAAAAATGTCTCATAGTAAATATTATGTCAAAAAAATTTCGAAGGTCAGTGTGACTGGAACAGCTCGGCTTTAAGAAGAAATGTTTACTGAATAACAGTCATACCCTTGTTGAAACCGTGACAAGAACGAATCCACCAAGCTTGCTTCCCCTACAAGTCCCAATCATGCTGATACCATTGAAAAAGCAGAAAACTATCTTTGTGATTGACAATAAAACAATGAGTTTAAACATGATATTATTTCTTACTTTTTTCCGAATTGATAAAAAATTTCCCAATCTCAGGGGCAGGGGCCTAATTTGAAAAGGGTAGAAAAAGCCCTGACTCGCTTATTAAAAGAAATAGTAACATGAAAATTAATTAACAAATCATAAATGGTGTGAAATTTACCCCGCCAGTGTAAATGAATATAGAAGATTAATATAAAAAAATTGTAAGCAAAATAGTGGAATGTATATAATTATTGGTACCAGTACTTTGGCCTTCATATTGATTGTTTTTTTTAAAGTTCTACTCATTCAGGCACCTGGTAATTTCGGGACTGGTCAAATTGGCACATGTATATATATATTTCATTTGGTACTGTCTCGGGATCAAAGTTTCAGTATCAAACTCATTAATTCAACTCTTTTTCATTGCTTGAATATTGATTATTCACATGTCAAATCATAAATTGCTGTCATTGCAATTATCTTAACTATTGCTTGGATTTGAGCTTCCGTCAAACCAACGTGAACCATAACATGAGTAAAACCAAAAGAAACACAAGACTTACTAATCTTTGATGATTTTCTTTGATCAGGTATAAATATGATGATGTATTAGATCCGTGTAATCTCCTTCTAGAATAGAATAGAATAATTTATTAGTATTAAATCCAAACAATAGGATTGTCACTAAATCAAATGAAATAAACAGTCGTCCTATGTCGTCGTCGTAAACCTGTCACATTTTTATCAACTCCTCTGAAACTGAATCAGTTTAAACCAAACTTAAGTGGAGTGGTCCTTTGGTGGTCCCCTTTAAAAAGTGTGTTCGGTTTTCCTGGGTGCCATCCAATATGGCTGCCATGGTCGGACATAGTTTAACCTTAGACCCTATGGGAATTTTAACATTTTCGTTATCTTCTCTGAGACCATTAGGCCAATTTGAACCAAACTTTGGTGGAATGGTCCTTGGGTTGCCCCTTTTAAAATATATGTTCGGTTTCCCCGAATGCCATCCGACCTGGCCGCCATGGCTGGACTTAGTTTACAATTGAGCCTATGGGAATTTTACTTTTCGTCAAGTCCTCTGAAACCACTGAACCAATTTAAACCAAACTTAAGTGGAATGGTCTTTGGATGGTTCTCTTTAAAATATGTGTTTGGTTTTCTGGGGCGCCATCATGATCCAATATAGCTGCCATGGTTGGACATAGTTTAACCATGGACCCTATGGGTATTTTAACATTTTCGTTATCTTCTCGGAGACCATTAGGCCAGTTTGAACCAAACTTTGGTGGAATGGTCCTTGGATGGCCCCTTTTAAAATTTCTGTTCGGTTTCCCTGAACGCCATCCAACATGGCAACCATGGCTGGACTTAGTTTAACATTGAGCCCATGTGAATTTTACCTTTTCGTCAACTCCCCTGAAACCACTGAGGCAAGTTGAACCAAACTTTGGTGGAATGGTCCTTGGGTGCCCCCTTTCCAAACTTATGTCCAACATCTCCGACTTCCAATCGACATGGCTGCTGTTACTAAAAATAGAAAGGGGAAAAAAGGAGGGGGGGGGTGTATTTAAAAAAAAATCTGCTATGAAACTACAAGGCCAGTTGCAACCAAACTTGGCAGTAATGGTCCTTAGGAGGTTCTCTTTCAGAAGGATGACTTAGACTGTTAACCAAGATGGCAGCCACAGCTGAACTTAGTTAAACATAGGGCCCTATGTGAAATATTATTGAAAAATCTTCTTGTCTGAAACCAGACTTTGCAGCAATGGTCCTTATATGGTCCTCTTTCAGAATTTTGTCCCTTGACCTGGACTGTGAACTGAGATGTCTGCCACAACTGAACTTATGGGAAAATTCATTGAAAAATCTTGTCTGAAACCACTTGACCAATTGGAACCAGACTTTGCAGCAATGGTCCTTAGGAGGTCCTCTTTCAGAATTGTCTGATTTCGTGGACTGTGAACTAAGATGGCCGACACAGCCGAACTTAGTTTAACATAGGACCCTATGGGAAATTCACTCAAAAATCTTCTGGTCTGAAACCACTAAGCCAATTAGAACTAGACTTCATAGCAATGGTCCTTAGATGGTTCTCTTTTAGAAATGTGTCCATTGACCTAGACTGTCAATCATCTTGGCTGCCACAGCCGAACTTAGTTTAACATAGAACCCTATATAAAAATCTTTAGTCCTGCTCAAGATGAAAAGTTCAATGCAGTGAGCGATACAGGCTCTTAAGAGCCTCTATTATTATTATTTGTGACGACATGCCTTCTCTAAAATTAGCATTAACAATTGATATCATATATATATATAACCAGAGATACAGAAGAAAATGCTGCCTACCTCTATTTTATTTATTTGAATATGCTTTTCTTCTCTTCGACTTCCAAAAATCTTGGTATTACTGTCCACAATCTAATGTTCACCTATACATGGTGATACATTGTACATTGCAGCTTTTTTTAGCCTCTGGTTTTAAATAAACTTCTAAGATGTTTAGCAAGAAAATTGTTATAAATGAAATTTGCTTTTTAATTGCTTTACAGTTCTTCAAACCAGGTTTACAGAGAAGTCTAAAACAGGACATTATCTCTATATAAAAGAACATACTGTGAAGGAGACGGATACAAACAGACCATTACATCGAACACTGTTTGTTGTAAATATACCACCATATTGTACAAAGGTATGCCTTTTATTTGCATTATTTAGTCTTGTGTTTACTCATCCATTATATCCTGTACTTTATTCTGATTTATTATTAGATAGAAATGTGCGAGACATAAATAATGCATTAGCATAGATTCAGTTTTTAGTAATACAGAAATTGTAATACATGTTGTATTTACACTCATTTAGTAAGATAATGATTTCAGCAAATTTCGTAGGTCTGTATTGTTGTACCACCACAATATGTTAAATGCATGTCACAAAGAGTGTATTTTACAGTATTTCCATTCAACAATCTTTTGAAATAAGTCCTTACGGCTGATTTCAGTGGAGGCATTTTTAATATACTGATTTTAAATGTAAGACAATTAGATTTGAGGTGAACTGTATTTCAAAGGGAACTAATGTGAGGGGAAATGTCTCAAGATTTTTAAAGGCAAATGAGTTTCCGAGTACTAAAATTGTACTCGAGTACTCGGCCTTCCGAGCTAGTACTCGTTGCCATCCCTACAAAATATGTAAGATGTAAAATTTATCTGAAAATATTATTGGTTTTGAGAAAATGAAATAAACAATGGTTATTTATATATGAGCTGTTACATATTTTATCTCGCATAAATATATACAAGTAAAACCAATATTTGTTGTCTGCTTGCAATAAATGTTCTGTTCCTTTGTCTGAACTTTGTCATGCAAGGATTATTTGTCAACATTTATCTAAATATATCTATTGTTATATTCTTGCAATTTTACACAGGATAGCTTAAGAAGAATGTTTTCACCTTGTGGTAAAGTGCTACATATACATCTTCAAGACAAACCATCAAAAGATTTAGTTATAAACAAATCAGAATTTTTTCCTGAAGTACAAATAAAAAGGGTAACTAATATTAACTTCTTTCAAGTTATAATAACTGGAGATATTGATTGTTTATATTAAAATATCTAATATTGCTTGGATTAAATCAGAAAATGGTGTATCCTATTCCATTTTTTGTCAAAAAATGACTCACAATCTTTCAATATATCATTTTTATTTCATAAAGATTTAATCATAAATAACCTAATATATATACTGTTTGGGCAAAGTGAAACACTACAAGGTGACTTCTTAGCCCTCCAGGGTGAGCCCTGTATACATGATGTCATACATTTCTAAATTACATCAAAATAATCTACAAATTTATGTTCAGATGGAAATCAAAGATCACCATGTTAAGAACACCTTGGATTGAACAAGGGAATATATGACTACATCTAGGGGTCATTGTGTGGTTTCCGTCAAGGTTTCAAATGGCTACAAGTAATAGTCAAATACAAAATCGTCTTGGGAACAATGGCATCAATATTTCAACTGATGTAATCACAAACCCCAATATACATATTCCATACAATAAAACAAAGAACAATAAGGAGACAAGCGACAGCCAATGAAAATACAATTGACTGAATTGTAATTCGTCCTGAAAGATCACAAGATAATTTTACAAAACAGTGATATATATATAGAATTTTATTCCAGGAAAGACTAGGGGAATACTATAGTCTAGTCCATAATCACAAACCTTTTCCTTTTTTTCAAATATTGGAAATGAACAGCTAACAAGCTGTCTTTTGTCACTAAAAAAAGATTATCTCCCTTGTTCTTAATTAATTCTCCTGTACTTTGAATTTAAATAAAACCACTAATTAATTATTAGTTCAAATTTTTTAGCTATTTTATATATAATGTTCAATATACTGATATAGTTTTCATAACATTTCCTAACATGATAAAATATTTTTCATAGCTTTATGATGTTAATCAATTTTTTCAGGGTTTTAAGGTTGGATATCTGGTATTTAAAAGTGCAGGATCAATAGAGGAAGCCAAAAAATTGCCATTCGATAAACCACTGATCATATCAAATTCAGAAACACCAGTATGCACAGGTGTAAGAAGTAAGTCATTAAAGAAATTTGAGGGTCAATTTATAATTTTTCGTTGGGGCCTCGGTGGCCAAGTGGGCTAGGTAGTTCGTCATGACTACTAATGATTCCTAGCCTCTCAGCGCTGAGGTTGTGAGTTCGTATCTCACTTGTGGCGGGTGGTGTTTGACTCTGATCTTAATTGACATGGATTGCCAATTTTCCTACCAAAAGTTGGTGGTTCTCTCCAATAAAAAAGTGGCTGCCGCAAAATAGCCAAATGTGCTGAAAACAGTGTAAAACCCAACTAAACTATAATTTCTCGTCAGATTTTCAAGACTCCTCTGGTTTTATTGATTCCACAAACTGCTTTTACCTGATCCCCATTATTTGTCTTCATAGTTTTGATACCTACGTCTCAAAGAGCCAGTTGACAAATTATAATAAAATTTGTAAAAGCCTTTAAAAACGAAAAAAACTTGTCTATACAAATTGTATGAAAAATCTAGAGGAGCCCCCTTCCCACAACTTTTCAGTTTTTGTGTCTACAAAAATAAAAACACAAGCCTATCATTATTTTTTGCTCTTTTTTTTTTCTTAACATTGGTGATCTTAATGTTTTCCTGTACAAAATGTATTATTAAATTTCTATACGCATAGTATTTTGAATTTAAAATAGTTTTTGAAGTAAAGTTACATAATAATTTTAGTATTCAATTTAGGTGTGGTTAGTAATGTAAGTAAATATGAGGAATTTTAAGAAGATAACGATCTGTATGTTTTTGTTTCCAGAATGGTGTGAGGAGTATGAAAACAACAAAGTGGACATCAAACAATTACAGACTGAGATAGACACCTATATGGAGACTTATGATAAATATGTGGATGAGGTAGGTATACATACATGTATAAAAACTCGGGGTACTAATTTTCATTTACTTCAGCACTAATTAGGCCGAAGCTCTGATGCCAAATTGCAAATGACAGAATATCCAGGAAAACATGGGAATTTTTGTTGTGAAAAGAAGAACTACACATGTATGGATAATTTTTAATTTTATTTTCCTCCCACAATAATAAAAACTTTATTTTTAGGAAAAGAGGAAAGCATTAGAACAGGAGGGTGTTCCAGATGAAGAGGGTTGGATAACCGTCACAAGACACAGTAAGAAAAATAAACCTATGCCTCGTACAGAAGCAATGGAAGCAAAACTTTCAGAGAAAGAAAAGAAGAAAAAGTCAAATATGGTACTATTTTAATATAGTTGTATATATGTTTCACCTGTAAAATGTAAATAATTCTGAGATATTTGATGTTAAACAAGTTATATATGTTGGATATATACATGTAACAAATTGTCTTCTTTAATCTCAGAGGACACAGTTTCCAAAAAAGATCCATCTATTTTTCCCTCAGTTAAACTCAATTATTATACCACTCAACTCGAATAAAAGAGATGATCAATATATATTACAAATAAAAAACATGTTTTACCATATCACCTGCCATTTGATCAATAAGATCTTTGTTTTCATTGTACATACTAAAAATAGTACAAGTACAAATGTACATGTAAATATATTCATTTTTATAAGTTTTTAACTAATTTTCCTTCATATAACCATGGCGAAAATATTTCAGTTATTCATTATTAAC
This sequence comes from Mytilisepta virgata, assembly GCA_028015205.1. Lineage (NCBI taxonomy): Eukaryota > Metazoa > Mollusca > Bivalvia > Mytilida > Mytilidae > Mytilisepta > Mytilisepta virgata. Next base: position 80,038,137 of record CM051521.1, read on the forward strand.
TTTATTTTGGTTTACAGAAAGTATAAGTGTTTAAAATGTAGGTTAAACACAGCTACACTTATTTTAACTGTTCAGTCTATTGTAGCCAAAAAAAGATTTACACATAAATTGGTATTATTTGCCCCTAGTATCTTGTTTTTGGAAACGGAGGAATTAGAATTTGTTTAATTTGAGTTATAACCTAGCAACCAGATTTTCATTATCTTTTATCATTTGGATGACTAGAAGGTTCATAGAGGCCGAAATATTTTTTTCATTGGACTCCTTTTTTTAATTGCATATATAACAGACTTGTATATATGTACATATAAAATATATACACATTCCAGAGATTTTTTTAAACTGCTTAAGCAAATGAGTATCAAAAGTCAAATTTATTCTGAACTCCTAAAGTTTTTGTTGTGCTAGATTGTGAATTAAAAGAAGACAAAAGTAAATAGTTCCACTTGTAAATGAACATTTGTACAAATTATTTAAACAAAATACTGATTACTTTTTGCTTTATTGAATAAGATTGTAAACTACATGTACATTGTTTTCACTTTTTTGTAGGAATTGAAAAACTTTTATACTTTCCAGTCTAGAGAAACCAAGAGAAATGGTGAGTTTTATTTAATATATTTTAACAATAAATCCATATTTTTTAAATGCTGTTTATAGTATGTATAATACCAGTAATTAGACATGCTAGCTGAACTATTGTATCAACACATGAAACATTTGTTAAAAAAATGTTGGCTTTTTGATAGTGAAACAGTGTTAGTCAGCCACAAATCGTTCACCGAATTTTTGGCCTATATGGATGATCGTAATTAAAACCTTTTATTTGAATGCCTATCTAAGAAAATAATTTATTTTTCAGAAATTGCAACTTTAAGAAAAAAGTTTGAGGAAGATAAACAAAGAATAGCCCTGATGAAAGCTGCAAGAAAATTTAAACCTTACTAAAAATTGATCTCAGGAGAACATTTGGGAAAGCTTTTATGAAATAAAGATGTGTTCATTAACTTTTGCCTCATCTATATTGGGGAGTTTGTAATTTCATTGTCTGCATCAAACTGCAGTTGTAAGACCTGGAACATTTAAAATTATGATATACTCAGCAAAAAGTGCACTTTTGAAAACAAGATATTTTCAATTCTCTAATTCTTTGTAAATTTAACCCTTTCTGATCCCGTTGATTATCAAAAATTTAATCAACTTGTGGTTGCTGATAACTCAAGACAATGATTGGTTAAAACAAAAAGTCATAAACCGTCAGAATGACATTTACATTTTGATTTCTCAAAATTGATCAATAACACTGTTGAGCAAGAGTATGAAGTCACAGTCACAAATGCGGAGGCAAACGAACAGTATTTTAGTTTAATGGGTATGAAAATTTACTTAATACTCAATAGAGAAACAGATTCTTACATCGTTACTGGAGGATAATCAGATTTATCAAATCTCAATAGAATTATTGAATCGCATAAGAATCTATAATGTCTTTTAATTTGTTTCAGACAATTTGAACAGTTCTTTATAACTTATCATAGCAAAAGAAACAAAATTTAATTCTGAAATGAAATTTGTGGTCCGTCACTTCTTTTGTTAAGCTTTGATTAAAGGCATACTATTGAAAAAAGTTCTCTGATAAGAAAATATACGTCAAGATTTAAAGAATAATTTATGTTTTTTTGTAATTTTGATAGTTGTGCAAGGTGTATACATGTGCGTATTTTATACTGAAGTTTTTTTGGAAGGTTTGTCAGAGAATTTGTTTTTAAACTTCATAGAAATCCACCCGTCTTGGTGTCCAAGCTGAATCTTCAAATATAAAGTATGTTAGAAATCAATTGTTTTGTTGCTCATATTGTCTATAGGATATTGTCCAATTATTCCATATATTTAAAAGATATTTTCATTTTCACATGTCACTGAAATTTTTTTTGTACTTACATAATATAAATTTTTACAATTCAATAATTCTTGATTGCTTCAATGAAATCATTTTGAAACTTTAACAAAATGTCGGCAACTACTAAGCTAAAATTGAGAAATTTTGTGTTCTACATTTGCCATTCAGTAGTTATTCCCCTTGATTATGAGAAAAATAGCCAGTTTTTGGCTTTCTTTGGGTTGATTATATAGTTATTACAGTTTCATTAATTATGGTACAAGATATTTTCTTAGTTTGCTGAGGGATGTATTAAGAGTGGAATCCATGGAAACATTCTTCCATTTAGTTCTTTTGAGTCGTATGTTTAAGTTTTCGGGATAGGTATGTTCCTATGCAACCATGCATTACAGGTCATGTGGTAAATGCATGAAATGTATGCTTATTTTGACAAGATCTTAGTATCAGACTTTCAAAAGTTCTTGGTAAAAATGAATCATACAAACAATAAATACTTTTGTATGATTTTTAAATACATACATGTATAATAATCTACATCAAAGACGCTTATTTCAGAGGATTTAAAGTTAAAATGAAGATTTGTAATGAAAGCACTGTTCTTTTGCTGAGGATTGTCATGTGCATTTTTACTGGTAGATTTAACAATAAATATCCTTTCTAATTCATGGCTCTATTGATAAAAAAATTTCTATCCAATAAAAAGCTTGGTATATACATGTAATACAGACCACCAAAGAACCATTTCACCAAAGGTTGGTTGCAAATCGGACCCCTAGATTGCCATAGAAAGGGCAGCCAGACATATCTGTTGGTCTCGTCCAGTGGTTTCAGGATCAGAGATGTTATTTTATGAGTATCGTTATGCCCCAGCGGGTTAGGATACATTGTTTGTCCGGCTATCTCCTCCCAAAGTGTTGGAGATACAATTTTAATATTTTTTGTAGGATGTTCATATACATAATGAAGGTGTGCATGTCCAAAGGTTTGTGATATTCTGAAAATGACAGGTAGTTGGACTTAGTCATTTTTTGGTATTATCTGTGTAAAGAGATCATGGTTTGTCCGGCTATCTCCTCCTACAGTTTTGCAGGTACAGCTTAATATTTTGTAGGATGTTCATATACATAATGAAGATGTGCATGACCAAAGGATTTTGGTTTTTTCCAAATATTCTGAAAATGACAGGTAGTTGGACTTAGTCAATTTTTTTTTGGTACTAGCTGCATAAAAGAGATTATGGTTTGTCTGGCTATCTCCTCCTACAGATTTGGAGATACATCTTTAATATTTTATAGAATGTTCATACATAAAATGGAGGTGTACATGGCCACAGGATATTGATTTCTTTTATATATTCTGAACATGACAGGTAGTTGGACATAGTCATTTTTGCAAGCTGCTTAAAGAGATTATGGTTTGTCGGGCTATCTCCTACAGTTTTGGAGATACAGCTTTAATATTTTGTAGAATGTCTCTTGAATGATGAAACCTGTTGGCTAGACATGCAGCCCTGCAAGTGTAGCCTTTAGCATAAGAATTACATTTTTGTAAAACATATATCATCATACATAGTGTTGAATTTATAATTTCCTGTGATCAGACGGGGGCATCATTTGTGTCTTACAGACAGTGTAACAGTTTCAAGTTGTATGCCAACATCACTGTTTGTCAAATCTAAAAAAATATGGAGCTATACCCATTCATATGGCCAGGCAGAAAAAAGGGGGGGGGGGGCATTGTACATATCTAGTTTTGGCAGAATTTTCTGCCTTTTGCAACAGAGGTACACAAGAGACTTAAGCTTGTGAATGTGAATGTTTAGTTTGCTTTATTGATATTTATGCAATTTTTACTGGAGGCCAGTTTTCATTGGTAGTGGAAGCCAGAATATATGAAAATGACCACGAGAGACCTTGACAGGAAAACTTTTCATCCTTGTCAGTTAAATACACCTGGCCATGATCACAACTAGTGATCATAAGTAGTGCAACATTACCTATACCACTTTCACCAAAGCCCCAAATGTAGGTACAATGACAACATACATTTTGTAAAAAACGTGATGGTAAAAGCTCACATATTGTACTAATACATGTACATGTATTATACAGACTCTAGTTGTAACATACTTGATAATCTTCCTTTATTTTCAACATGTTCAACATAATCTTTTTAGTGTAACCATTGGCTGGCAATAGCTAACAATATATACACAATCATAAAATAAATGTCTGATGCCTTGATTTAATACATGTTCTTGTAAAGGCAACAACAAAAAATGAAAAGACAATCTGCTGGAATATTTTTCATGTCAAAAAATTCACTGACAAAATATGAGCACCAAAATTTGCTGTCTTACTACAAATTTTTGTAATGATATTTTCTATGTAGTATCCATTGGCTGATAACTTTGGTGCACTGATCCACTCCTCTGAGAATGGTGTTTATATATTATTTTCAGTAATCTGAAAACAGAAAAGATACTTCTTTATAATTTCCTTGTTTTTTTTTGGGGGGTGGGGGGGAAGTTTATTACAATGATATCAGACAATAAGGAGACCAATATTAAGACTGAGACAATAAAGAAGAGGGGAAAAAAGCTTACATATTTAAAATTTGTTTGCATTGGAGTTGTTTACGTCACTGAATTTGAGATTTTCATGATGGGTAAGGATGGTGTCCATTTTCCAATTGTGGAACCTAATTAATGCTGATTTCTTATATTTTGTAAACAAACTCAGTTTTAAGAGAAAAAAAAACTTTTAACCAACTGAGAAAGCTATTTATCTGTTGGTAACTACAAGGTACTATTGTACATGGATCAACTCCATAAATGTTTATATTGACAGGCTGATAAATATGCAATGTTCTTTTCTGAATTTGTTGAACTTTGATGCCTGGTATAATTCTCTCCTTTGTGTAGAACTACAAACACTCAATGGTGTGAAATGTAGTAAATGTTAGCGAGCATTATAGGAGCATATGGATCATTTAGAAAAGTCTGTTTAATGGGGGCAGCCATTATGCAATCCAAAGTTAATATATTTGTTAAAGCAAATATGGCCATACTGTGCTAGATACTAAGGCTAGAAAAAGTTTCGTTTGCCCGAAATGGAAGTAAGTACAGTCAGGGCAGTGATTTTTCTACATATGAATTAGAGCCGAAAATCGGCTGTTTCCCAATGGTAAAAAGGCAATATTTTCCCAAAATTCCCAAAATCTTGCTTCCAGAATTCTTTGATATGACAGGCAGAGTTCGTCATAAATACTACCGATTAAATACCCATTGAGAGCCTCATGTCAATCGGAACATCCCCGCCTTTTACTTATTATAACGATGTAAAGAAAGGTCGATGTTGTTCCGATTGTCCGAAGGTACTCCGAAGGTACAGATAATACCTAAAACACTTTGATTACTCGTGTCGTTTGTTACTTCAAAAAGCGTCTAAATGACAATTATCGAATCACAACAGCATTGTGTGTCCCAAATGTCGGCAACTGATTTCTCGATAAAAAAACTACTGAGATTATTACAATTCTGCACATTTCAAATTACGATGTATCCAAAAAGTCTACACGGTTCATACTTTTAGAAACGAAACTGGTATATACATGTATTCAGCAAGTCACATTTGTTTGTGGTCCCGTCATACTTTATGACAAAATCATCAAATTCCACTCAATAAATGTATAATCGGTTCTTGTAAAATATTTGAGGCATTTAAGCAGTGAAAAGATAATTATAATTATGAATTGGAAACAAAATGTATAGGTATATATTTTTACATTTCAATATATATTCATGAAAAATGACTTTCAGTTAAAAAAATAGACACATAATAGTACCTCCTCCGTCGGAAAAAAATAATAATCATAGCTCAAAACATGAGAAACCATTCATCATAGAAGATTTTAAAGAAAATTTATCATTTGAATAAAACATTATCGGACACTGATAAAGACAAACTTGTGGACATATTTAAGGGACAGAGAAACAGAAAACTTGAGATGTTAAAGCGAAATAAATTTGTTTTTTCCCAATTTGTTAATTACTTCGATAGTTTTTCCCAAACGGAAATGCACAGGCACCTTTGAAACAAAGTTAAAAAATCACAGCAGGGAAATAACTTGCTTCAAATTATAATTTAGAGTCAGAATCGTGATACCGGAAATAAGATTATGGAAAGGGCTATTGCTGTGCTCGCATCATTGGCCACGCCAACAGCATATTAATTTTTTCAAATGAACTTAAGATTAAGCCTCACCTGTTTGGTGGTAGTATAGTGCATAGTTCTTTTAACCCTTCAGTACCTGCCTCTGTAAAATAAATAATACCACAGTTGGTCTTTTTTTAAATACAATCTCAAAAATAAAAATTCCTTTTTATGTCTATTTTCCCTCTCAATTGTTCAATTCTCTGATGTCAAATTTAATATTTACATGTATAATCCACTTACGTATTTCTCTGTTTTTGTACAAGACGTATCGTAACTATGCATATGTACACATGCTATTCTATTGGTGACATAATGTTAAAACACCCCATACAATTAGTACTCTCATGTTAAGAGACATGGTTTGGCTTACTGTAACATATTCATATTAAAGGATTGATGGCTACAGTTAGCAATAAGGGGAGGTAATAACTATTTAACTGGAAAGTGGTCAATTATAAGCTTTACCTCTTAATGCTGTAAATAATTATATTTTGTTGTATACTGGCACTATTTTTTGTGGTTTTTTGCATGTACAGTGGAACAATTTTTTTTTACTAATCAATGAAATGCATATTTCAGAATTTGTCTTTTCTAGAAAATACAATTTGGTCTGTATAATATTTACAGTTTTGAACATTCACATACCATTTTAACACCTTTTTTCAGGGATTTTCAATTTAAATGTACAAGTTTATCTTTTGTTTCTGCAAGAAAGCCATATTTGTAAATCTTTCTTACCTTGGTCAATTTTTAAACTACTTGTTACTAGTGCAACTTGTAAAACCTGTCCTATTCTCTCTATCAAAAGAAAGAAATGATCTTCACTAATATTCCAGTTTTGATGAAACTGTCTAACAGCCGTTGATATACTCAAAAAGTCTTGTAAATGAAATAAAATCTGATTTAGTTCCATACTTTTGTATGACTGTAAATTTTGAAGAATGCACAAATGAAGTTTTGAAAGGAGATTAAATGTCTTTGTTGTAGTTTCAAGATCTATCTTTTTTTCATGGTTACATGCTGTAACCAAATGTCCCAGAATGCACCAGCGGAATAGACCAAAAACTGGACAGGAGAAACTGGACTGGATACGAACAAGCCTGACAGATTCAAAACATAAGCAAGAATCTGATGAGATCCATTCTGTGATGGCTTCTAGTAACCCTAATGGTGGAATGTTGTGGTTATCTGAAGTAGAAAAAAAAAGAATTTGTGTTGTAAAATACAATATATTCTGCCCACAAACGTCATCTCTGGAGATCATACTTTAGTAATAGCATGTAGATACATGAAGCAAAATTTAGAATTAAAGTCTTAGTAATTTTAATAGTCTTCCTGTCACACTTTCCATAATGAAAATAAAATGCTCCGCTGGGCGCAGCTAGATACGACCGCAGATGTCGAACCCTGAATAGTTGGGGCAATTATGAACACAACATTCAAGCTTGATACAATACTGAATTTGGATTGTGAATAAATATTTGACACAGCATAGGTTTCTGACACAGAATGAATGTTGTCTAAGAACTTAAAAATTTTTAATTTACCTATTCAAACCATATCAGTATTTTTTGTTTTTATATATAAATCAGAAATAACCAATTTAAAATTGGGCACACATATCAATTTCTTGCTATTGCGCAATACTGTGCAATTGAAAATTTCTTCAAATATTTGACACATAATAGGTTTCTGACACAGAATAACTGAAACCAAAGAACTTAGAATTGGTCATATGATTTCAATTTATATTCAATTTTTTGCTTCTTGTGCAATACAATATGCTGTGGAGAATTGCCCCCCCCCCCCCCCCAAAAAAAAAAAAAAATTTACCCCTTTTTTAGCTTTTGTGCAATACACTATGAAGTTGCACATTGACTCCCCCTCCCAAAAAAAAAAACAACAAAAAACAATAAAATTTATTGTAACCCCCCCTTTTTTGCTAAAAAAAATTTGAAATTTCCTTTTTAATTTATGAATTATGAAATGAGAAAAAAATTGCCCCCTCCCCAATTTCTCATTCCCCCCCCCCTAAATTTTGTTTTCACCCCCCCCCCCATTTCTCTTGATACTTTGCAACCATAACAGCCCATTTAAATACACCATAACATATTAAAATAGAAAATGACATCATAGTCATGGATGGCAAATTTTAAATATGCATAATTTAAAAGCAGTTTAGATGAGATAAACAAAAAAGCTTCATCAGCACATATTCAAAATTTGAGATAAAAAAAAGAGTTATCCCTCTTTGTACATATTTTTATAATCATGTTGTCATATTTGCTCTAAGTCATATTTAATTGTTAGCAGTAGTATGTATGTTAGTATCATATAATTTTAAAATTTCTGATTTGTAAGTTTATTCAATATATATGTTTGGATTGAAGTCATTGTTGGGTGTTACTGAAGTTATCCTTTAATTGTAATGTAAATAATGTAAATTGGTTTAAATTATACTGATTCTTGCTATTGCACAATACTGTGTAATTGAAAATTTCTTGAAATATTTGACACATAATAGGTTTCTAAAACAGAATAACTGAAATAAAGAACTTAGAATTGGTCATATGATTTGAATTTATATTCAATTTTTGAATTCTTGTGCGATACAATATGCTGTGGAGAATTGCCCCCACCCCCCAAAAAAAATAATTTACCCCTTTTTTAGCTTTAATTTTGGACCCCGATTTGGACCAACTTGAAAACTGGGCCCATAATAAAAAAACTAAGTACATGTTTAGATTCAGCATATCAAAGAACCCCAAGAATTCAATTTTTGTTAAAATCAAACTAAGTTTAATTTTGGACCCTTTGGACCTTAATGTAGACCAATTTGAAAACGGGACCAAAAATTAAGAATCTAAATGCACGGTTAGATTCGGCATATCAAAGAACCCCAATAGTTCAATTTTCGATGAAATCAAACAAAGTTTAATTTTGGACCCCGATTTGGACCAACTTGAAAACTGGGCCCATAATAAAAAAAACTAAGTACATGTTTAGATTCAGCATATCAAAGAACCCCAAGAATTCAATTTTTGTTAAAATCAAACTAAGTTTAATTTTGGACCCTTTGGACCTTAATGTAGACCAATTTGAAAACGGGACCAAAAATTAAGAATCTAAATGCACGGTTAGATTCGGCATATCAAAGAACCCCAATAGTTCAATTTTCGATGAAATCAAACAAAGTTTAATTTTGGACCCTTTTGGCCCCTAATTCCTAAACTGTTGGGACCAAAACTCCAAAAATCAATCCCAACCTTCCTTTTGTGGTCATAAACCTTGTGTTTAAATTTCATAGATTTCTATTTACTTATACTAAAGTTATTGTGCAAAAACCAAGACAAATGCTTATTTGGGCCTTTTTTAGCCCCCAATTCCTAAACTGTTGGGACCAAAACTCCCAAAAACAATCCCAACCTTCCTTTTGTGGTCATAAACCTTGTGTTAAAATTTCATAGATTTCTATTTACTTATACTAGAGTTATTGTGCGAAAACCAAGAAAAATGCTTATTGGGCCCTTTTTTGGCCCCTGATTCTTAAACTGTTGGGACCAAAACTCCCAAAATCAATCCCAACCTTCCTTTTGTGGTCATAAACCTTGTGTTTAAATTTCATAGATTTCTATTAACTTATACTAAAGTTATAGTGCGAAAACCAAATGTCTACAGACTCCGACGGACGACGACGACGACGACGCCAACGTCATACCAATATACGACCGCAAAAATTTTGCGGTCGTATAAAAACACTGAATTTCTGAAATTGCTCTATAAAGATAAATATTCCCTTTATTAACACATATGATGAAGAAAATGCTTTTGTTGAGGTTTGTGGTGTTACTCCTTGTTACAGACCATCTAACAACTCCTAAACATGTAGATGTATTCAATCTTCTTCATTACAAAATCTTAATGAATGTTTCTTCAACGAGGCTTACTAATACACACAAGTCAGGGGTCCTGTGTCCAAGTGCTGCAGTGCATATATTATGGGCTGTTATGGTGATCTATATCTAAAACTATTCAACATGTACCATATTATCCCACAATATAATTTAACTAAAGTCTGTTTCTTTATGTTTTTTCCTTGCAAATTCACATTAATTTTCCAACCAAGTCTAAACAGACTATTACTTTATCTGCATATTCATAAAACAGCATCTCCACATGCAATAGCATAACTATTCCAATGTCACTTATTAGGAAAATGATAATGGGATTCAGTAACAGAGCTTTAAAAATCCAGCAGAAACAAATTCAAAATTGAGATTATGGGAAGTGGTATTTACCGGTAGAAAAATTGCTACTTTTTCCCATAGAAACTAAATCCCATCAAACTCAGCAAATTATATGCTTTTCGTTCATTGTTCCGTACATTTAAGGTCAAGGTCTATTGGGTGTGTATAAATCATGATTTCTGATTGGTTCCACACGGCAGTGAATGTAGAATATGTACAATGTTTGTCAGGGGTCCCATTCCCACACCATGCCACAGGACCCCTGACCTGTTAGGATGATGCTTACTACATCTGCTTACATTTTCGTTTACTTACCATTGAAATAGAATATAGTAACAGCTGCCGAGATGAAGTTACATGAAAACAAAGGTGATACTTTGGGTAGAGATAAAAATGCTTCACTAACATTGGGATATAACAAACAGAACTCTTCAACTAAACTGTGTGCAAGTTTACATACACCATCACTGTGGCAACCTTGTTCCTAAAAAGCATGAAACACAACATATTAATTACATTCGCAAAGTAAACAAATGGCTCAAGGTATGAGCCTGCATTGTTCATTCTGTTAAAAATTCAACTATTCTAAATTACTGCACTGTACAAAGGAAAAAAATGTGATTGGTTGAGAATCATAAAAAAAACAAAATTATTATATTACAGGATGAACACCAATTGTATTTATTTCACATTATAATTCTTGTAAATTTTTCAAATAATTTCTGAATCTAATCGGAAGAAATGAGAATTAGTAACGGTGGTCATGTAAGTCTTTTAATTCGTAAAGTATTTTCTTCAGAGATTTATTTTAAACTGGCCAATCAAAAAAAGCCTTTTCATTCTGTGCAGTCATGAGTAAATCATTGTTTCACACAGAGGCCTCGGTGACCGAGTGGTCTAAGTAGTTCGTCATTACTGATGATGACTAGTCTGTCAACACCTGTGGCGGGGTGTGTTTGACTCCAATCTTAATTGTCAAGGATTATCAATTTTCCTACCGAAGGTCGATGGTTCTCTCGGGGTACTCCCTCTTCCTCCACCAAACAAAAATGGCCGCTGTGAAATAGCCAAGTGTGCTGAAAATGGCTTAAAACCCCAATTAAACAAACAAACAAACATTGTTTCACACTAATTTACATTCATAACATTTAACCCACCTGCATCCAGAGGGCAGCACAATCAAGAACAGCACCACATTTAACTGAGAGAGATAAAGTTACAAGCTTTGTTAATAAATTAGTCTTTATACTGTCATGTTTTCCACCAAAGATAACATTGAACACACTGTATCTAGATCCTTGAGAAATCTCATCTAAGGCTGTACATAACATTTCTAGCAGGTGAAGTTCCTGTATGGAGTTTAATCTCTGTAAAATCATAACACAAGGGTAAGTGTCTTTCTTAAATACTTACAACTAAGACCATGTCTATTTATGGAAATTTTTTTTTCATTTGACAACTGAAGGAAGTAATACAAAGGTTCATCTACATGTATCAAACATTAAAAAACTAATTCTAATGCAACATAACATATAACGTCCTTTTTGATTGGATAACGTCAAGCGTGAAATCCATGGTTTACCGTCGGAACCATTGACGACAACGTTGCGCAAACGCATTTGGCGTTTCCTGATTACTTTTTATTCTATTTTTTAACGTTTAACGGAGGTTGCATTAGAATGGGAATAACTGTATTGTATTTTATCAGTTGCCGACATAAACCGGTGGTTTTACCATCGCAAATATCCGTTTACCTGGCTCCGCTATGCGTCGCCAGGTAAACTCAATTTGCGACGGTAAAACCAGCGGTTTACGTCAGCAACTGATAAAATACAATACAGTTTCCCCTAAATCAATAATAAATCGAAAATATTTTTGTTATTAACAAAAACAAAGGCCACGTCCCCTAACATTTCAGTTCTAAAAAAATAAGGCCTCACTTGAGTCTACTTGTATATATGTTTTGTTTATACATATCAGTAGATTTTGATGATTTTATGGTATAAATAAATCCAAACAATATATTTTTTTGTGGGATTTACTTATGTAAATTTATTAGTTTTCTTTCTACATCATGTTTTTGTTTTTTGTTGTGTCTCAGCTGTAGTTCATTCTTGGCTGAATTTTAAAAAAAAATTAATGTCACTTCCAAATAAAAAGTACTTCTAAATTAGTAAATGATGATACTTTAATTAATATATGTTCTTGTTTGAAATATATTTTTCTTATACTATTACAGCTTACCCTACAACCCCTTTGACTCTGATTAGTAAATAAAATAAAATCTTTTGCAACTTCCTGTGCAAGATTTTCTGGTGCCCCAGACAATCCAGGTAATGAACCATGGTCAGATGATGTGAAACAGGAGACCAGATAACCAACTGCTTGCTTTGAACATTCAGGAAAATCCAATACTCGTAACTTCTGTATAATTTTAGCTGTCATTTCTTTTTATTGAATTATTAAACCTGAAATATAAATATGACTTAGTTTACATTTTATATATCATGGTACACTTACTATAAAAATAAACACCAAATTGGTGCAATCTAATAAATCAACATATTTATTATGGATGGATGGATGGATGAATTATTGTTCAACGTCCAGTGGCAACCAGTTGCATATCAGGACGAGAACATGTTGATATGATAATGAATATGATCCCTGCTTTGTACTAGACCGACACGTTAAGTCGGATTTTTAATGTGCTAGCTCACGAGGTAACTGTCCGCATGAAGACATATCACCTCACTCGGACACATTATACATCTGAGCCGACCAGTCTTTGCTCTTACTCCTAGATGCCGCGTGCTTGGCGGAGAAGCAGCAAATACCAATTCTAATGTCTTTGGTTTGACCCGGCCGGGGATCGAACCCACGACCTTCCGCACTCGGGGCGAGCACACTACCACGAGACCACCGAGGCGGTCCATATTTATTATGGCATAGATGAAAGTACAGAATCAAAGTTGTACAATAAAACCCCAGAAATTAGAAGGCTTATGGTTTTTTGAATATATGAATGCAATTTTTATCAAATTCCAGATAACTTTCATCAATTTGTGTACTGATAATTACTTTTTGTGGTTAAATTACTACACACATGTATTACTGTATGAATGACTTTTAAATCTTTTTAGTGATATTCTCAAAAAACAAAGGAATCATTTATTGAAAACCCAATGAAATCTTTTATTAAATTCTGGTGCACTTACATTGGGCTTCAAATAATATTCACTGACATCATGTATTACAATTTACTACTAAATGTTTTTCTATTTAACCTCTTAGAAAGTTAAACTTGAGAATTACATAACCAATCTTGAAATATGGTAAGGGGAATCAAAATCCACAGGAAATCTGGAGCATTGACATATATGCATTAGTTTAGGGAATAACTATTTGATTTTTATGAAAAAGAGGGAGACTAGGAATAAATCTAAAGACGTCATAAATATTCTGTACGTTAAAAAATACATTTAAGTATGTCATAGATCAAACTTGCACATATTCTGCAATGTCACACTTGTTTATGGATATGTCATTTATGATACAAAAACAGTGTTCGAGCTAGGATTAAAGGGGAGAGGGCATATTTTAAATAGAAGAGGAACTTTAAAACGGCTTCTGGTCAAAAAGTATAAATTATTCAATTATCTGATGCCCTTAGAGAGTTTTTTGTATATATTCTTTCAACCCTTTAATGTATTTTCAATTGATTCAGTCCTGTTTAGTTGTTATAAAATTGTTTTTACTGTATTTTACATTACGCTTAATATAAAGGCCAGGGGTAGCCCTGAAATGGCAGAGGACTCACAGGCACTTGTTTCAAAAAAATATATGCCCCTTCCTCTTCCTTACATCAAGGGAAGTAACTGCCATTTTGACCTTACCCACTTGGTCTCAATATATCTCATGTAATTTTGTTCCTTTAGGAAGAGGAGGGACATATATAAATTTTTTTGAAACAAGTGTCCGTGACTGTGAGTGTATTATCTTGTTCGACTGTCTGATGGTATTAACAAGTTCGTGGGGTATATTGCTACTTGGTGGTGTATAATTTTAAAGAAAAATATAAGCCTTGTTCTTATTCTTCTAAGTTCAAGTGTTGGCCAGTTAAGATGGTTAAGCATGTTTGTCACAGAGCTGGTGTTATGATATCGATTACATATAATTTATATACCTTGCTGCACGTCTCTGGACCATTTCTATTTGTGATTTTTGAGATTTTGTACGTGGGTCCCAGATGCAGCTACCATACTCCAGCTTTGGTCTCACAAGTGAGATATAGGCCTTTTCTTTGACTGTGAGCTGACTTTAAGGTTTCTTTTGATAAAATTCAGTTGTTTAGTTGCATTTGCTGTGATGTTATTTATGTGTTTGTTAAATTTTAAACCAGTTTGTATTGTTAAGCCAAGATATTTAGTAGATGTTTCTTGTTGCAAAGTGTGCCCATGTAAGATGTAATCATATGGGAGGTATCAAGACACTTCGGTACCTGGACATTTCGGTACCCGCTGAAAAAGACAATTCGGTACTGGGACATTTCGGTACCATATGCAAGACATTTCGGTACTATAAAAAAATTTATTGTTGACAATTGTTTATTGTTTGTATACATTTTTTCCCAATAAAGAATGTGTTTTTTGTGTTATCAATAAAATAATATAAAATCAACTGATCTGAGTTTCGATTATGTACTTTTAACAATTTGTTATAAATCGTGAGATATTATAATTGTATAATTTATGTATGTATCAAGGACTATAATAGTATAATAGCAAAGAAAATACCAGTGCCATTCTACTTCTTGGTGTTGGATCTTTTCAAAGAGGCAGCTGACATCCCAATGCAGCTTAGATTAGTATCTGAGGGTCAGCTGCAACGACACCAGAAAAAAAGCTCCAAACAGACCCAAGGAAAACTTTTCAATCTGGCAACAGTACAGTTCCTGACAGATCTTACGGACCGTCTGTGATGTAGACTTTGAACCTTGTTATGAACTTTTTTTAAAATAGTGCCGTTACTATTGTGTACATGAAACTACATTGAAATATTGCTGTTTATAAATATTAAATATTTAAAACCATTATTTTCTTTGTTCTTATTATGCCGTGTAGCCTTATAAAGAATCTCGTTATTAAAATTTCACGCTTTTAGTGTAATACCATACAAATATATAACACAATATACTCAGTAATGTCTCAGTACCGAAATGTCTAACCTTAGTACCGAAATGTATATAGTCAGTACCGAATTGTCTCAGTACCGAAATGTCTCAGTACCGAAGTGTCCATAGTCAGTACCGAATTGTCTTAGTACCGAAATGTCCAGGTACCGAAGTGTCTAGGATTCATATGGGAGAGGGGGTTTCTTTGTTGTTACTTGAAGGACTGAACACTTGTCTGGATGGAAGGACATGAGCCAGTCCTCTTCCCACTTTGCTGCTGCTGTTAGGTCTTCTTGTAATTTTTCTGAGTCATGTTTATTTTTAATGGTTTTGTAAATGATGCTGTCATCTGCAAAAAGTCTAAGAGTGCCATGTTTTATATAATCATTCAGATCGTTTATGTACACCAGGAATAGGATAGGACCTAGTACCATTCCTTGAGGTACTCCTGATGTGACATGTATTTGTTCAGATTTGGTGCCTTCCAGTAACACCGTTTGTGTGCGAAGTGAGAGAAAGTCTTCTATCCAGTTCAATGTTTTGTTGTCGACACCATAGTGTTCAAGTTTATGAAGACGTCTTTTGTGAGGGACTTTGTCAAATGCTTTGGCAAAGTCCATCACATTTATGTCATTTTGAATGTTATCATTGCTATGTTTTGCCCCCTCTATTTTAATCTACCTGGAACAACATAAACACTCAAAATCAATGAAATGCAGACACAATTGGAAAATCAGCTCTGGTTAAATATTTGGGGCAAAATCCATAAAAATCTACTTGCAGGTTGAAAAAAAGACACCGAGTCAGTGACAGTAGCCATAGCCATAATAGGCAGCATAGCCTAGGCATGATCTCTTAAGAAAATTATCCACACCGGTAATATTAGAAGTATCCCTTGTAGTTTGACACTTGATGAATGGACATATCATTTATACTGACAACTTTTCATTTCTATTTAAAACTTAAAATACCCGCATTTCACTCCAAATTCGTTCTACTTCTGACAATCTGGTACCAATGCCATCAACAAACTGGTACCCAGTTCAAAGTAGAAGACTAAAAACCAACATTTTTTTTTTCAAAAACAGTGCACTACCACGAACATTTTTTTCTTGTTTATCTTATGGTTCAAGAAATGTTAATTAATATGCTTCTTCTATTATTTGCTAACAAAAATAAGCCCAATTTCATAATAATATTTGAACCCAATTTGCACAAAACATTGTTTACTTCGGGAGCAACCATTTAATTTCCCGAATGAAATTGACCTGTTCCTTCCTCATACCGGATTTGACATGGGTGTCCTGCAGAAAGCAGAGACTGCTTACTCTTCCGGAGCACCTGAGTCTACCCCCGATTTTTGGAGGGGTTCATATTGTTTTGGTCTTGTCAAATGTTTAATCCTGCCTATTTTTTTTCGACTATAAATATTGGTCCTGGGTTTTTTCACTTAAACCAAAACATTTTCTGATTAACACAGGTTCTGTTTTCTTTTTTACACTTAAAGTGATCCTGTCTGTATTTTGACAAAATCCTGGCCCTGCCTTTTGAGCTCACCTGTCCTAAGAGGACATGTGAGCTTTTGCCATCACTTGGCGTCCACCGTCTGTCCATCGTAAACTTTTTCAAAGATCTTCTCCTCTGAAACCACTGAACCAATTACAGCCATATTTAGTCTGAATGATCCTTAGGGTATCTAGAATAAAGTTTGTGTTTTATTTTCTTGTCCATCAAGAATAGAACATAGGGGGGTAAACTTCAGTTTTTGGCTTATATCTCAATAACTAAAGCATTTAGAGCAAAACTGACAGAGGTAGAAAAGGTCATCAGGTCAAGATCTACCTGCTATGAAATTTTCAGATGAATCAGTCAACCATTTGTTGGGTTATTGCCCCTGAATTGTTAATTTTAAGGAAATTTTGCAGTTTTAGGTTGTTATCTTGAATATTATTATAGATAAAGACGAACTGTAAACAGCAAAATTGTTCAGCAAAGTAAGATCTACAAATTAGTCAATATGACCAAAATCGTCAATTGACCCCTTATAGGAGTTTTTGTCCTTTAAAGACAATTTTTCACATTTTTTTGGTCATCTTTGTGAACTTTTAAAAATCTTCTTCTCTGAAACTACAGAATCAATTTCAGCCAAACTTAGGCTGAAAGATCCTTAGGTATCTAGTATAAATTTTGTGTTTTTTTTTCTTGTTCATCGAGAAACATGGCTACCATGCCTAAACATAGAACATAGGTGAAAATGCACTTTTTGGCTCATATCTCAAAAACTAAAGCAGTTAGAGCAAAGCTGACAAGTAGTAAAAATGTTTATAAGGTCAAAATCTACCTGCTATGAAATTTTCAGACAAATCGGTCAACCCATTTTTGGGTTATTGCCCCTGAATTGTTAATTTTAAGGAAATTTCGCAGTTTTAGGTTATCAACTTGAATATTATTATAGATTAAGACAAACTGTAAACAGCAAAAATGTTCAGCAAAGTAAGATCTAAAAATAAGTCAAATGACCAAAATCGTCAATTGAACCCCTATAGGAGTTTTTGCCCTTGAAAGATTATTTACCTGTAAACAGAAAATGATGGTCTGACATATTGTCAGATTTTTAGAGCATAACTTGAAATAAATTAAATGGTACCTGTACAAGTAAAATGGAGGTCAGGGTCATTGAAAAGATCCATAGCAACTGATGAAAAAGTCCCTAGGAACAATATATATTTGGGTTAAGGACCTTATAATTTACCTGTACAAGTAAAAAAGAAAGGTCAAGAATCAAGGTCATTGAAAAAGTTAATGGCAACTGATGAAAAAGTCTGTAGCAACCATATATATTTGGGTTCAGGACCCTACAATTTACATGTTCATGTCAAAATGGAAGGTCAAGAGTCAATGCCATTGAAAAAGTCCATAGGAACCGATGAAAAAGTCCATAGGAACCGATGAAAAAGTCCCTAGCAAACATATCTTTTTGGGTTCAGGATTCTTTATTTTAACTGTACAGGTCAATATTAAGGAGAAAATTGTGACGGTATACATTAAATAGCATTGATGCACGATCTACACAAAATATAACAGGTGAGCGATTCAGGCTCTTGGGAGCCTCTTGTTATTTCAAATTTGATCCTTTGCAATTATTCTGACAATGATGATCAATGATGTTTTAAATTTCAATTAAGGGCCTCATTGGCCAAGTCATCTAGGTAGTTCACAACAATTACTAATGACCACTAGCCTGTCAACACTGAGGTTGTAAGTTGTATCCAAATCAAAGTGAGGCCTGTCAACACCAAGGTCGTGAGTTTGTATCCAATTGACAGTGAGGTGTGTTTGACTAGCCTGTCAACAATGAGGTAATGAGTTGAATCTAAGTCAGTGTGGCCTCTCAACACCGAGGTTGTGAGTTTGTATCCAATTGACAGGATGGTGTGTTTGACTAGCCTGTCAACAATGAGGTTGTGAGTTTGAATCTAACTCAAAAAGTGGTGTGCTTGACTAGCATTTCAACATTGAAGTTGAGAGTTTTGATTGCAACTCACAATGAGGTGTGATTAACCACAGGAATCAGAAATTCTATCAAATTGAATAAAAAGGTATAGTTGCCCGATGTTCTTCGAGGTGCCGCTATTCATTATTATTGATAGAATTTCCGATTCCTGTGGATTAACTAGCATGTAAACGGTCGTGAGTTCGTATATATCTTAATTGACAAGCATTGCCAATTTTCCTGCCATAAGTTGTTGGTTTTCTCTTGCTACTTCCTTCCTACCAGAAAAATGCATATTTTTGCCAATTTTTGGAACTTCCCATTGCCATGGAAACCAGATTGAAGGCCCCTCATATCTAATAATGGATGAGCTTTTAGAGTGGGCTGCCATCTTTCCATTCATTCCTAGCAAGAGGTAAAACTAATATGGAGCTGTAGGAACTACATGTATATAGGTCAAAATTCAAGTTTGTGCATTTTTGCACAGTTAAATTTTTTTTTTTAAATATTTCACACCAACTGAGATTTTAAGTGACCCTTGCTGTTCCTGTACAGCTCATAAAATTTTCACATCCCACAATATTCCGTTATGGCCACAAAAATTTGCCACCCCTCCCTCTTCATTAACACTGTGTGACGAATGATGGCCCCAAGGCTACTCTACATGGTACTGTAAATTCATACATGTGAATTGGGGTCCCAAATTTACTGATTCTGTAGCCATAATGTTTCTCTTGCAATCGACACCAAAAAAGTGTATCCAAATATCAGTGGAGAGGATTAAGGACATACAAATGACTGGAAGGGGCCATGATGCCTTGAGGCATCGTTTGCCTGGAAAGGATTAATATATAAAGATGTGACACATTGGATGTCTAGTAAAGATTCTACTGAAATATGTCCTAGTGAATGACTTGAACATGCACTGAGATGCTGAGTGATCTTTTAAAAATTAAAAACAGCAATAAAAAAGTTGTCTCGTGAATGCATGATTGAGTTTCAAGAATTTACCCAAAATAAATTACATACCAGAAAGGAGCACATCTTTAATTCAGTTTTTATGATTTCAACAACTATCATGTTTAGACAGTCAAGCTTACATAATGATTCATCATAAAGCCAGAAAAGTATTTAAATCTGGTCTATCTACAAACAAATGGCACAGAAACAATTAGAAAGACAATAACTGTAATGTTCTTTCCACAAACTATACTTTGTATGACATCCATTTGCATGGGAGCTACAGGTATTTTCTGTGACAGATCAAGTTTTGTGGGGTTAATGATTTTAAATATTATATATTTAATAAGTTGAGGTCAAATTCATAGAATATGATTTAACTTTATTTTTTATTTTAATTTCAGTATTATGTTAAGTAATTTTAACAAATGTTTTTGCACTGTAGTCCTGGCCTTTGCTGCATCTCCCAGACATTACAACAGCTACCAAGGAGTTGTTCCTCACATTTTTCAGAACTTTTGACATTCTTTTATCTTGCTTCCTAAGAATTTTCTGAAAATACAAAACAATAGCAATACATTTGAAAGCACTCAAAGAAATCCTGATTTTGCCTTATAAATGTATGTAGCTGGTTTATTTACTTTTTAGTACTTTGGAAACAATTTATGAACAAAGGCATATAGGGTAGGATATTAAAGTTGATTCATGAATCAATGAGCTTGACCTTGAAAGAAAGATTCCAGTATTAATTTGTGACATACTTCAACTTCAACAACCACTGACTGTAAATCAGCCTCAAGTTTCCTTGTACGCAATTAAAATTTGTCTTTGACAAAAATCTTTATTCTTCAACTAATTAAATATAGTCTGACCTTAATATCCATATTAGTAGATATCATAATTTAAGTCTGCTCAGAGGTGCTAGATGCCATATTGAACTTGAAGAGATGAATTCTCTCTACATTGAAGACCTTATTGTGACTTCAGGAAGAAGAACGGTAATAAATGCACGCTTCCTTTACTTTAACTTTTGTCATATGTTCACAAGAATTAACCCACCATATTATACACTCAGTCCAAATTAAAAGTTCTGAAACATTCCTTACCAATTTCTCTGCCTCATCAATACTATCTACAGCATCTTTGTAAGATGGAAAATTCATGTAGACAAAGGCATGGAACTGTACTAGAGATTTTCCTGATGTTTTGGTGTCCTTATCACAGTTTGTAGGAATGGCTGTTATTGTCTCGTCTTTGTACTGTTCCAATGTTTCGGCTCTGTCTATCAGACCAACTGAAATGTTTTCAAAAATGGATAAAAATCATGAAGCTGAACAAAAGATTAATGAGCAAATGTTGATTCTTCCATTATTTGACATTTCCCACAATGCTCGGCCAGGTGGTTAAAAATAATTCACATGTAATTGCCAGGGTTGATTAATCAAAAGCTTACTCTTTGAACTGGTCAGAAATTGTTTTCATGAAATAATCTTTTGCAAAAGCACAAATGGCTGTCACTCAGAGCGATAATTTTTAAATCTGAAAAGGTATTGTCACAGTAGAAATAAGTTTTCCTTCCCTTATTTACTTGTGCATGTATGTTTCAATATTTCTACACTCTTGAAATGTAGTTAAATTTTTCATTTAATAAACTTGGTGATATTTAAATGTACATTGTAACTATCTAGAGTGTAGAACCAACCCATAACAGAATGACAAGTTATGTTGTGCCACTATCCTGGTGGTAAAGTTTCTGTGATATTTTTAACCATCTATTTGGCATCAGAATTCCAATCAATACTGAATACAGAGATTTGTTTGGTCAGACATTTGTACACAAGAAATTTGGCATCTGAATTTTGTTATATTATGTTCTCCTGTTTATCACCTGTAAAAATTTACATACATCTTTTAATCCAGTTAATTAAAAAAAATGATCACAGAAATATGGACAATTTTTGAGAATGACCCATATGTTCCAATATATGATAACAGCAGCCTAACCTTTGACTGGTGCAAGAACACATGTGTTGCTTACTCCCATCAATCACAGATTAAGGAAGAGTTGCACATATAAGGCAGTAAATTACAGAATTTTAAAAAGTCTTAACAATAAACCTATCTTTAATTAAAATATGGAAAATGGAAAATTAGGTTAGCACATATGTCCGATGTACTTTTTCAAGATGCATTTATAGACATCAAACTTTTGTGCAGAAATGTTTATTACACAAAAAGTAATATTAAAAACTTACCCATTTTATCCTGCTGTTTTGTGAGTTTAAATAAATTTTCATAAACCTGACTACCAGCTTGCTGAAAAAATGCTTTTCTCTGCTGTATAATACTTTGTCTATTTGTAGAATGATTTAATCCCTTTTCAGCATCACAATGTTTACAAGAAGTTTGTTTTTCAACATTTTTATCACCACATAAACATTTTTCTGTGTTTGAGTTTTTGTCTTGTTTCTCTAGATCCCTTTCAGAATCTGTGTTCAATTTATCTTGTTTCTTGTCTGAATTTTTATCCTTCGTATGTTTCTCCTTTTTAATGTTGTTGTCATCATTATCATTAGTCAAATCAACAGTCTCTTCTTTCTGACAATCTAATGAACTGGAATCCTCATTTTTTGTCAATACAGGATAAATAGCTCCTCCATTGACGATATCACCAAATGTTGGTGCTGAAACAGAATTTCAAATCAAAATATACCATATGTTGTATATTGTGGATTCATTTATTTTCGTGGATACCAATTTTCGTGGATAGAGGAAAAAAGGCATTTCATGGGATACCTAAATTCGTGGATTGCTGGCTTAGAAAAAAATATAAAAAGTTGTTGAAATACTTAAATTCGTGGCTTGGCACATCAGATATTATGAAAATACTGCGAAAAAACATGACAATCAGACTTGATATTGTACAGTAAAGTACTGATTTAAAGCGCTCATTAAACAAAAGTCTAACAAACAGATTCTTTAAATTTGTAACCGAACAAAAGCTTGTCATGAATTTAACAAGATTAACAAAATCCGTAATTATTTACTCATTAGGTTAAACAGGTGTGAAATATATATTGACAAAATTGCAATCACCAGTCACCAAATACCTCGGGGCATATACATACATATTTTTAATCCGATTACGATCAATAATTTCTGCTTTATTATCTTTTGACAAGATGTTTTTACTGTAATTTAGGAGAAAGTCTGTATAGTGTACGTCTGCTTAGGATTAAGATTTTTCTTGAATGTTTGAATAAAAAAAAAACGGAAGTGAATTCCGCGACAATTTACACAGTCAAAATCTTTTTAAAGAAAATAGTTTGAGCGTTTATATGTTACCAAAGACAAAATTACATGAAACACTGTATCCTCTGTGGATAAGGCTAACTCATCATATGTCAGAATTCAAGTACATGATGTAAAAACGCAATTGTTCAAAACTCCGTGGTTTCAAACTTCAGTGCATTTAAACAAGAGTAAAAATATTATTTTTCGTTGGATATTTAAATTCGTGGTTTACTGGGACCCACGAAAACCACGAAAATTGGTATACAACGAATATTAATGAATCCACAGTAAATGTTTCAAATACAACACTTTGAAATCTTTAATTTCTTCACATAGATGAAAGCTAAAAAATTAATAGGAAAAAAGTTATAAAGTCCTATTTCCTACCAATATATGGTCTTGCAATAGATCACTATTTGTCTACACTTTTTATGACATAATGGTATGAAATAAAATTTAATCTAGTGTAAAGAGAATCAGTCTTCAACTTATCATAATTAACACTCTAAACAGGGAACTGTTTCACTAAAGGTCTTAAGAGATAGGACTGATTGTATATCATACAAATATATACTAGTACAAGTTACGAATGATCATAACTATTACGACCTTTAGTGAAACAGTACCCTGCATTCTATGTACAGTAATACTAAACCTATTGAATTAAGTCTTTATTGGTATTGATTTGTGAAGAATGTTGTGCGCTAACAAGCGCACCATTAAAAACTTTCAAAATATATGCACTAGGCTTAACAAAGGAGGTTTAGAGGTATTGGCCACCTAAGGCCCCAGCGGATGCTGGACCGATCCCAAGCTGGTTAAGGTGAGCCCCTTGAAGCTCTGAGATTTTAAAGGAACTCTAGGAAGATTTTAATTTGCATGAATAAAAAGGACAAGACTGAAGTCGAGTCCAGACATGTGTTGCCGACATATTGACTCAACTCTTTTCAAAATAGGAGGTGCACATTTCCAATGTGTGTGCAATCAATGTGCAAACTGAAAATTTGAATAATGAGGAAGGAAAACGTTGGAGTCAGTACAGATTAAACAAACTAGCTACATCCTAAAAGTTGTGAGATGGACAAACGGAGTAGAGCGTTTCCTAGACCTGCTTTCGCTTTTGAGACACAGGTAAAAATTTAAAATATATTATTAAAAAAAGAAAAAAAGATCGTGGAATTTAAATAGTATGTATAGGTTTCGACATTAACAAAGGAGCAGTTTGATTTTTAGCAAATTTAATGTAAACTTTTAATAATTCACGTTGTAAATTTGCTCTTGCAAAAGCAGTTGAGACCAATTATCTGCATTTCACTAGTTTTCTTCTTCAGTAAGGAGTAGTATTTTTGTTTTACATTAAAAAAAATAAATAAATTCCTGATTTAAAAACCTAAACACCTGCATAGAGTGCCAATAGGAAGCGGCACCCTTGGACAATTAACACACTTCTACGTTTGCTCGTCCCAAGCCAGGATCATATATTTCCAGTATTGCCTCTTATTGTTTTAGCGAGCACAGCGAGCGCTATAGGAGCATATGCATTTTCTACATATGGATCATTTTGAAAAGGCTTTGTTTAATGGGGGCAGTCATATTGTGCTACATACTAAGGCTAGAAAAAGTTTTGTTTGCCAAAAACAGAAGTATGGGAAACAACGTGCTTCAAATTATAATTTTAGAGTCAGAATCGATGTGATACCGGAAATGAGTTTCTGGAAAGGGCCATTCAGCTGTACTCGCATCATTGGCCACACCAACAGCATATTATGTTTACTGTATGAAAAAAAGTGTTTTGATGGGATATGTTGTTACTTTTGTTGATTTTTATACCATTGTTTTGGGAGCTATTTACTGCTTTTCTTGGTATTGGGGACTATTGCTTTTTGTTGAACACTACATGACAATATCTAGATGTAAATGGCAATTGTTCTGACCTATTGGATAACACTAAAATGATGCTTACTTAACAACTGTACCCTGTACATAGGAAAATTAATTTTTCAATAATTTTTTTTTAAATCCAGGTAAGTGTGTCAGCGTGAGGTTATTTTGGAAAATTTTCATCAGGAATAAAAATTGATAAGTTAAATGTATAAGCAGTGACAGAATCAAATTTTTTTTCAATAAGAAAAATGGGCTTTTTTTTTCATGAAAATTTATAAGACAAAGTCTTTGTAAAATGTCCTTGAAAAATCCCTTTGAAATAATTTGTAAATTCCACTTTGCTCCACTGACAGATTATTTTGTTTTTAGCATGTATTTCATTTTCTCCCATTGGTGTGCGTATTTTCATACTGTTCAGCCCATTGAATAAAAATAATTTAATGCTCTAGAGCAATTTAAAAGTCTTGTGCGGAAACGGAATTTTATTGGCTGTCCTAAAGGTCACGACCTCGCACTAAACAAATCGTCAAGCGATATCCGGTCGAGCGTAAACGATAACAAAAACAAATGTCGGGTACAATCAGGGATGACCTAGATTCTTTGGTACAAGCGTATTGGGAGAAACAAATTCTAATTCAATTTCTCGTGAATTACAAGATTTCTACACTCTCGAGAGTTAAAATTAAGATTTAACATCCTCGCCAAGGCTCGCATGTTAAAATCTTAATTTTAACTCTCTCGAGTGTAGAAATCTTGTAATTCACTGGAAACTGAAATAGAATCTATATTTCTATAAGTAAATTTTGATGTGACATCAAGAATCGAGAGCAAAGTATAATTTCCAAAAGTAAAACTTTGATTTCTTAAATCAATTTTATTTCTGGAGTGTAAAGAATTTCAGAATACTTTTTCCTTAAGTTTGCAGCTTCTATAGAACATGTAACCTGAGATAATTGCTACTTACTTTGGCTGAGTTTAAGCTGAACAAGTTCCATGGCTGTTGTGGCATCTTCCACGGATGAATGGCCATCAGTACTTTCCTGAATATCTTTTCTGTAAAAGATATAATTAAACACATTACACAAACGGAGTCAAATTGCAATGTTTTATTTCAAATTTTAAGAACTGTAGGTAATATTGTTGTCTGTTAACCAAATGAAACTGATTAATTAACTAATCTTCTCAGTGATATTAACCAATCAAAGCATTTGAATTTCAAAGATAAAGCCTTTACTGTTTAATTTTTTACTGTTGTTTTTATTTTTTGGTAATTTGTATGTTTAGTTTATTTTTGTTTAGCCAATTTGCAGGCTCACTGACCTGTTGTCATTTTTTTCAAAATTATTAAGAAACATATTTATAGGAAATGTATTTTTATATTGGTATTTACCCCAGAAAGTGAGAAGCTAGCCTTTTCAAACTTGTTTTCTGAGATCTGTGACCTGATAAGTTGTATATAACACTTGTATCTATTACATAAGGATGAAACATCTGAAAAAAAATCAATAAATTCAATCACAAAAAGAAAAACTTTTACTTTTCTACAAGCACATGTACCATATTTCATGCTGTACTGGAACTGCATGAATTATCTCACATTATTGTAGGTTGTCACATAACATCTGATAACAACAAATTCATGCATTTTTTCCTAATTCAAAGTATTTACTGCTGTTTAATACTGCTCATCTAACTACAGTCCCAGTTTTCTACAGATACAGATACACCAAAGTCCACTTCATATTTGGATTTGTTTCTTGAAATAGACTATGAGGGACATTTGAAGACAAAAATTTATGACAAACGTGATGACTTCAACTTTCCTATTGTTAATTTTCCCTTCTTGAATAGCAATATACCAGCATCGCCTGCATATGGCATCTACGTTTCTCCGCTTATCCGATTTTCATGCATGAGTTACCCTGACTTTTGACAAAGAGGATAACTGCTGTCACAAAAGCTTCTTAACCAGGGTTTTATAAGTTGATGTCATCACTTAGGAAATTTTACGGTCGTCATCACGAATTGATTGACCATTACAGTGTTCCAATGTCTGAGATGATGTTGGACCTGTTCCCACTGTCATGGCCTTTCATGTTTCTCCACCGATTTGTGATTTCCCCAGGATTGATTCTGTTGAACTTCACGACGGGTGCCGTATACGGAGCAGGAACTGCTATCCCTTCCGGAGCACCTGGGTTCACACCTGGTTTTTATAGGAGTTCGTGTTGTTCATTGTTTTTTAGTTTTCTGTGTTTATTTGTTGTACTTGTGGTTGTTCATTTGTCTTCCCGGGTTTGTCTGTCCTGTGGATTGCGTTTTTTTGGTTGCTCCTTAGGTATATTTGTCCTTTTTTCTATATTTACTGCATATCTGTTGGTAAACATCATAAGGTCAAAAGCTGATAGGGTAGTTATTATATAGCTAATTTTACAAAGATTTTAATCTGTAAACTGAGCCTTTTGCTAACAGCTTTTACATAAACCTCTTTTGGACCTACTTCAAAACAGCAATAAAATGTGTAATCATAACATATAAAGATGTCATTGCTAGAAAGTCATCTTTAAGTTAGAAAGTCTAAAAAGCCTTTCCATTAAAAAACCCATTTGTACTTACTTTTAATGCAGTAAAATCCCCTTTTAATGACTGACCACAAATGATAGCATCAGGTGGCAATGTCTCCTGAAGAAACTTTTGAACATCTTCCAGTCTGGTTTGAACTGGATCCAGGATAAATTTTGTCACACCGCTGTATCTAAATAATACCAAAGGAAATATTGGTAATTATGGATCTTTATATGTTCCGTAAATTTTTGTGTTTATCTTGGTAGGGAGTACCTGTACCATGAATAAAGCACTAGAAATAGTATACTATAAATTGAAAGTTGATTTTCTAAAATCTACTAAAAGCAACAGAAAAACACAATTTAAAGATGTCTTCAGGTCTTGAGTGAATTATTATTATACTTTATGTAAAGATGCAAGCTTTTTATTGGTCAATTTACAGGTAACATTCTAATCTAACACATTCCTTAGCATGTAACATTTTTTTTATATTACCCTATCATGCTTTGTGTAATAATTGGCCAATTTCTCCATGTACTAGACTGCAGACACATTATAAAACACATTAATTAAAAAAAAAACAATTAAAATAATTGTGTCGGTTTTAGAGTGTATTTTGACACATATGCAGTCATGGAATTACTATTAATTCAGATAGAGCACATGAACCAAAAAATGTCAACATGCAGTTGTGAACTTAAAAAAACTAAAACAAAACATTCAGTATAATAAATCAAATAACATATGACTGACAGGGGGGATAGAGCAGATTGTTACCCCTCTAAAAATATTGTTGCAGAGTATCAGGATTGAATAATAAAATTCAAGAGCTTATGGTTTTACATGACTATATGACAACATTTGTATAACAATATCACTGCAGTGGGTATTATATCATATTAATTCCTAAATTGAAATATACTTTTCTTTTCACTAGTGAATTAATGGGTTTGCTATCACTCAGAAATTGTGGTTAATGTATTTCACCTTGATCATTATCAAAATTAAAAGAAATTATCACCAAATGACAAAACAAAGAAATCCATCTGCATTATGGAAACTAGTACCCTAAAAATAAACATACATGTAGCACAAAGTGCTTTTGTCCAGCACTGATGCTAACATCCTACTGTAACAGGCATAGATATTTAGTTAATTTGTAAAGAGGATTATTTTTTAAAAAGAGGAATAAATTTTTTCCCTATTTAAAAAAAATGAATTACACGTATGTCAGGCTATGTATTAGCAATTGACTTTGAATTACTACAAAAAGAAGTATACACATGTAATTGTTAACTGGGTCCTTCCTGAGATATAACACTTTTATAATAGTCTCAGGTCCTTCATAAAAAAATTCTAATATGACAGCAGACCATCAATTACACTTCTTTTATATTGGGAGACTTAATAATAAAAGCGCTAGTATGAAAACAATCAATAAAATTTATTTTAAAATTGTTCTTATTTCAACTATTTTTAATACAGTAGATGGTTGAAATGGTTTAGAAAGACGAACTAAATGCTCGATAAGGACTGAAAGTAATTACATGTAACTTACTGAACATGTTAAAATTACCGACTATCACCAGCCGGTAACAATTATGGACTCTGTTGTTAGTAAATTAAATGGAATTTCCTTCATGTTCGCACTTCTGTAACTTTTAATATTCAAATGCTAAATATTGATCGACTCAAAACACAGTCTTCTTTAACACCCAGTTATTATTCGATAGAGTTATCTTTCTATAAATGATATTCTTCAGTGAATATCTGTATACAATCATATGGATTGTACCTTGATCTAAATTTTATTAAGTTCATAAGAACGATTTGCAGATTGAGAGTACTTTGTCCCAGGAAACCATCATGGCAACAATAATCCAGCACAGCTAGTTTGATAAGCTTCACTTATCAACCTCCCAGTGCTGAACTAAAAATTCACATTAAGTGAAGAATCATTCTCAATATTACCTTGTGACATAGTCTGTAATTTTGTTGTATGGTTTGACATAGGAGTCATAAATAGTTTCCAACTTCTCATTTACTACAGATACTCTTGTCAGTTCATACTTTTTTGTAGTCGTTATACACTGAAAAAAGATAAGAGTATATAGAGGTCACTCTCTTTGTTACAAAACTTTAGATATCTCTAAGTAGTTTATTGGTCCAAAGATAATACTTTACACTATCATGTGACTATAGTTACTTTTTGTATCTCAAGTAATGTACAAAACCAAAATTACCAAACAGGTAAGCCCAAAAGACATTGTAGGACAGAGCTATGCATGAAAAGATGCTACTTAATTTCCAAAAAAATCTTTCACTTTATAAAAGTAAATTTTTATATATGGATTTAACCCTACTTTTCAATATACTAGAAACTGTGAGGGTAACTTCAGTCCACCATCAAAGACATCCTCTAAAGTGTGAGGAAAAAACATTCTATGTGACCAATTCTTATGCACAGAATGTTCATAAATCTCAAGCGGAAGTAGTATACTAGACTTTTCTTTCTGCCAAAAGAAGATTCTCCCACTTTTCCTACTTTGAAGAGGCATTTCACATAGTAAAAACAGATTTCGGGTACAACATATTTCACATTTTATAGTAGTCCAAATTTTGAATTGGGGTGACTAAAGGTTTGGTTACACAGTACAATTTTCTGTATGATTTCAGTTACATGTATTTTAGAATTATGAAGGATATCACAAAATAAATGTATAAGACATAATACTGTGAATTCACCTTTTTTTCGTTGACATCAATTTTTGTGGAAAGGGGAAAAAGACACATTTGTGAGGTCTTAATTTTCTAGAAATCAAATCCCCCCCCCCCCACAAAAAAAAATTCAAATCACAACAGCAGTTCTAATTGTTGACATAATATGTGATCAAAATCGGAAGCCCTTTTCAGAAACTCATTTCCGAAATCACGATTTTGACTCTAAAATTATAACTTGAAGAAAGTTACTTCCCTTCTTGGGAAGTAGTACTGGTTCCCAGCAAGGGAAATAACTTGCCTCAAATTATTTTAGAATCCAGGAAATGAGTTTCTGAAAAGAGGTATATGTTTTCTTATGAAACAGTTTGAAGCGGCTTGATAAAAACATGATATTGTAAGAAAATTTTATTGCTGACCAAACTAAAAACATAGCCAATGAAATTATTCAATACCTAAATTAAAAATTATATAAACCAAATAAATATCGTTGAAAACATGACCTTAAATGAACACTTTACTACAAAATCATTTTTACTGGAAATGAAGAACTGCTTATGAAAAATAAATATAATGTGTACATAATCTGAAGTATTTCTTTATTTCAATAATTCATCTAAGCCCATATTTCATCATGTAGCATAGTAACACCAATTCACAATCCCTCAACTTTTGAATGTACATATTCACTAAAGCCAAATGTCAAAACAAGGGTATTGCATTCCTCAAAATGACCACAAACGTTTTGATATATCCTCTTAACAAAAGCGACTGAAAATGTATATTTTCGATGGACTTTTTAAAATCATGGATTAAGTTACCCATGACATCTGCAAAAAATGGTGTATGAGAACAAAAAGAGTTTCACAGTAGTTGATTATAATTTTTATGTTACATTTTTACAGACAATCATTGTCGAATCAGATCGGAAAATTATACTGTGTAAATGCAACCTTCCTTAAAGTCAGTAAATTGCTATCATACAAGTTTTTTCTGTGTTGTGAAAGAACATCAATTATGTGTACAGTTGATCAAAAAATGTAAAGAAAACAATA
Source organism: Mytilisepta virgata (assembly GCA_028015205.1). Classification (NCBI taxonomy): domain Eukaryota; kingdom Metazoa; phylum Mollusca; class Bivalvia; order Mytilida; family Mytilidae; genus Mytilisepta; species Mytilisepta virgata. The sequence goes on from CM051521.1 coordinate 80,069,643, forward strand.
TTGTAATGGCAGCAACTGATAGAAGTTGAGAAAAAAACTTTGACCTTATATTCCGATACATACCATTTCACCGTCTATTGCAAACATAGGACTCCTACTGTTTACAGTGGTGTAACTATCCTTGGAAAATACAAAGTCATCATAGGTACCTACAAGGAGAAATGTCATAATGAATAAATATTACAACTACAAATGTAAGATCTACATGTATGTACTCATGTTATGCATACATTTCATTCATATGATTTATTCATATCACCATTACTAACAGAATCCAAGATGCTGTGTTCTTTGGTGAGAATGTTAAAACCGACTGCCTGATATTCAACTTAACTGATATACATGTACATGTACCTATTTCCGACTGAACTTTTACTAACTTCCCCTATTTCTAACTTAGGATACCCAGCTTTATTATGCCTTACTAATGTGATACAATATACCCAGTGATATATATTGCCACAATAAACATATGGACCTGTTTGTCTGTATAAGATATCTACTTGCCTAGGACCTGCTGATAAAATGTCACTTTCATTACAGATTTTACACACATGTTCAGATAAAAATCTGCATGTATTAATACTAGAAATTAAACATACGAACCTATTTTAAATCATGTATGTGAAATCACACTTTTGAATCACCTTTTCTGTCACAAGAATGCTAAACTTCTTTAACATTCTTTGCTATTACAGTGTATTCAAAATCTCACTCCTTACTCAAAACATTTCACTCAATACAATTTTTGATTAATCACATGTCTGATTTTACATAAACATTGCAAAATTGTCCTTACCATGGCTTCCATACTGTATAGGCAGTGGAAAGTCTTCAGCTATCATTTGTGTGGAATTTAACAGTAAACTAGTCCTAGTGAATGTATCATTTTTATGTAAACTACTAGTACTTGCATCAATATTGGCATGTGAAAACACTGTCGACAAAGAAATTTCTGTTTGTTTTTGATTGGATGAAACATCTTCCTTTGATGAAGTCACATTAGACTTTTCTTCAAGATTTTCTGTACCAAAATAGCCAGGAGGTTTGGTTAATTTGTTGATTGTATTTCTCGTCTTCTTTGGTAAAACACCTGTAGTAAAATTTTCAAACATTATATAATCCTGATTTGAGAAGTATTGAAACATCAATGTAATGTTTTCATTTGGAAGGATGTTTGTTTAGTTGGGGTTTTATGCTGTTTTCAGCACATTTGCCAGTTTTTATTGGTGGAGGAAGCCGGAGTACCCCGAGAGAACCACCAACCTTCGATAGGAAAATTGGCAATCCCTGTCAATTAAGATCAGAGTCGAACACACCCGGCAACAGGTCAGATTCGACCTCACAATCTCAGTGTTGACAGGCTAGTGATCATTTGTAGTCATGACGAACGACCTAGACCACTCGGCCACTGAGGCCCTCATTTGGAAGTAGTAAAATGACATAGTTAAAGTTTATTTTATTATAACATGAGTCATAAATTGCTGATACTATTTAAAAGAACAAATTTAAATGTTCCTAAAATCACATTAACACATACATGTACGGGTAGGTTCTGTAAAGGAAGTCATAAAAAAATTATCTGCAAAAATATAACCAAAAAATTTTAAATTTAATTTAACATTCATTTTTAAAGTCTATTTTCTTATGATTAAGCAGTTTGGTTGTGTTTATATTTGAATGTAGTACAAATGTAGGTGTCAAAACTGACAAATCCTACGTTCTAGGTTCTTTCCATAAAAGAACATCTTTAAAGTTCAAATTCAAGATTACAATATTCATAACTTGATAGAAACTGCTAAATTTTATTCATTTTAGATATTTCTCAATAAAAATTATTGTTAAAGGTATTGCATTGCTTTTTTCAATTTTAAGATGAAAGATAGAGCCAAATTTCAATAAACAAACCTTGTTTTCGTTGTTCCATTCAAAAGAAAAACAGCAGTATATCAAATTTTATATTTCTTATGCAAATTTGCTTTTAATTATTAGTTACAGTGTATCATCTGGGTCTTGTTCATATACATTCTAAGAAAAAATGCCAAGTGAAAAGTCTCTTGAGGGGAGATAATTCATTATTTTTAAAGCGCATAACTATATGATAAAGCTAAAATCATCATAAAACTTAAAAGCAGTACCTTTCAACAAGCAAGAAAGCAACCAACCTTCGTTTAGCCTTTTATAGCAAGATTTATTTCTTTCAAAAATTACATAACTGACTGAATGATGACTAACAGTATTTTAAACAATGGTTGTTGCATGACAAGTACAATTAGTTCCACAACTGATAACGGATTATTTTAAGCATATAAATCTTTGTGATGTTAAACAGGTCTTTAGTCAAAATCTTTTAAAGTCAAAGCTTGAAAGAAAAATTCTGACAGGCTAGCTAGATTACCAGTTACAGTACAAACCATTAATTTTTGACAGCACCGAGTTACTAAGCGGTACATTGAACAGGTCGTCAGCAACTGTACTACCATATTGTTCTGGTGACACCATATCTGTTGACTGAAACAATAATATGTGGTTATTGTGTGAATTGTGGCAACAAACATTTTAAGTAATATTAACAGACTGTTAAGAAGCAGTCATGTAATATTTAGGTAATTTAAGAGTGTTAATAAATAACTGAGTAATATAAAGACCCTTTATAGACTCAAGTAAACTTCAGACAATATTCAGAATAATGTGTTAAGTAAAATTTAGACATCACCAAGAATATCAAGAATATGTTGCATAAAATTTAGACAATCTTTTACACTTTTCAGAATGTTGAGTAATTTTTTAGTCTTAAGACAAAAAAAAATTATTTTCATTTTGTATTAAGATTATCATAATGTCCTAGTTCAGATCTTCTGACATCAAATAGTTTTTGTTTTTTTTTTAATTTCTGGGAACATGGGCACACTTCATATATTAAACTGGTAATTTGCAGATTTTGTGGAGTATGAATTATTACGGTTTATACTCGCTTATTAGACAAATTTTTGGTACCAAATTTCAATTTTCTCAAAAGGGGACAGGGCACTTGTCAAGGAGAAGAAATGTTAGTGCATCTAAAAAGTTAGGTCAGTAAATTTATAGAATATGCCATAATTTCTCTAATTTTTTGTCATTTAATATTTTTGAGGAAATTTGAAAAAAATGAAGAAAATAAAATTTTGTTATGGGATCGTTACTGACTTCCAGTAGATTGATTTGTTTAATGAATGGTAAATATAACAAGAGGAAATTAAAACCTGTACTTTCCGAGTTGCTACTTCATTTGCTTTTCATGAATTCAACATTAATATTCATGAAAATTGCCATTTTAAATCCAAAAACAACCATGACAAACTTCAAACGTGTGGTCAACACATGGTCGTAATCCGGATTCAGAATGAAACCTAATAAATAATTATTTAATCTGTTTCTTTTGTCTTCGTATAAGATCAATGTCCATTCAATTTATAGGTTAAAGAAAAGGAATTAAGAAGTAGAATATGTTTAATTTTGTAACATTAATTTAAATTGTATCCTCGTTATCTAACGGAAAATTGTAGTTATACCGAACTTTATTATGTTGTTACTATCAATCTAAATTCCAGGTGCAAAAAAACGATTAAATTTGTCTAAAAAATTTTTACTTATAACATTTATTTTCATGTTTTGGATGAATAAACTTATTTGTTATGAGGAATTGAAGACTCTATGCTGACAAGGTTTTCTGCATTGTAGGAAAAAACTTCACTCCAGCATAATTTGACAGATCTTTGATAGTCATTTGTCATCGTCTTATACGAGGGTCAAGGCAAAAATACTGCCCAAATTTCGCAAGAAAGGGCCCTCGTCTTATACATGTAGGACACACAGTCTAACAGAAGAATATAAACGGTCTACTCTACGCAAGTTTCTGTTGTAATATTTGGTACTACTGTTAACTTTTTGGCACATGATCAAATGTAGGTTTTAATATAAGTATAGGTAATATTACCAACACAATAGATATATTTGATTAGTCATCAACTGGTCATTGCAGCACTTTAAAACAATTAATTAAAAAAATTATGTATAAATATAATCTTAGAATAACCATATCAAACTCAGCCTTCAGCCTCGGGAAGCAATCTGGATAAGTTTGAAATTCATAACTACTAACAGCATCCAGAACAATTACTATGACACTGTTTACTTTTCCAACTCTCAATAATCGGCACCATCTGAAAAGTTTAACATAAGAACATTTTAGGATATTGGGTAAGAGTAAGCAAAACAATGTCTCGTAGGATTCATGGGAAAGGATTAATTACATCTAGATATTGTCGTGGGTTTATTGTTTTTAACATTTAACTTTTCTTGCATGTAGGTCATTATGCTTTAAAATGCTTTAATGGTTTCAAGTTGATCTAGTTTTTAACCTGCTCTGTTTATACAGGTAATTCTAAAAGATGGAATATTTTGGTCTTTTAAAATAAGTATAAACAAATTATGTATATACATGGGTTGTGAAAATACAAAAAAAACTCTTATAATCCTATTTTCATTTTCATTAGATCATAAATTAGACATCATTTCTGCTTGGAAAAACCAGTTCAAATATTTATAGTTCAGAATACATGTATATAAATTTATCAATTTTGTAAATCTTACTAATAGAATAGCATAGCCTTTATACTTAAAAAAATGAATTTTGATTAATAAGTACATGAAAACATTTTTCTTATTGTTTCCAGTGTAAATATTCATAACTATTCTAAAAAAAACTTTAAATCATCGTTACTAAGATGGTGAAAAATAGTTACAAAATATTGCCAAGTTCTTTGTATCTGTGATCAAAGTTTGAAGTTGCTAAAAAGATTCACTATACTGAAATTTCCTTCGGCTCCTCTGTACTGTTACCTTATTAAAGTCAGAGGTTGTTCTGGAGTTATGTCGCCTTGTCCATAAAAAAATCAAATATGCACGAAAAATCACAAAATTAGCAATTTTCAGGTAAATTAAAAAACGTGTCGACTTTGATGTGCTCAATATATCTTGATAAAATTTGAAACATACTTTGTTAAGATAACTAACTGTTAATGGTCAACTGCTAATCAATGCTAAACATATAGCTTCAACTCCTATTTTGTGTTTTAATTTAATGAGGTTTACCCTTTAATGAATGAAAAACGTCAAGTAAAAAGCCTAAATAGCAGTTTCTAACCAATTTGCTCTATAAGAATTTAATGCTTATGTAAATAAACTTTTGTAGGTGTTCACTATTAAAAAGCATACTGATTAGTTACAGTAGCAAACTATCAAATCTTGTTTGAATTTTTTTCTAGCCTGGAGTGTTTAAGCATCATGTCACTTACAGAATAGGTAAGACATTTGTATGTACACATATAGGTAAAAACCTGGTAAAATCCTGCATATCTAATACATTTTCCTTCATATAATAACAAAGGCATTAGAAATCATGGTATTAACTATGTAATCATGATATAAGGGGTCTAAAGTTCTTATATCTAAAATGCAGATAATTTAAGATTTTAGTCAGTTCTTGGAATTGTTATCATGATCTTACCGTGGTTTATAACTGGAAATATTTCCCTGTATTGCAAATAATAACAGATGTTGGAGATCCAACATAAACAAGGGTGGTAACTCTTTGAAATTCATATCTTGGGAGATTTGACGACTGTGTTGAAATTGTAATTCATCAAGGAGTAAATAAACTTTTGGTTTTTCCTGCAACACATAAACAAATTATGGTATTCTGTTATTTCAGTGAAACAATAGCATAAACCATGATTTCAATGATTGTTTTGATATGTGTCTATTTGATTTCTGATATCAGAAATGCATTCATAAAATAATGATATATAGCTGTTTATTGGTCAATCTTTAAAAAAAATGTTTTTAACTTTTTTTTATATATTTGTTTTTCAAATAAAGAAATTAAATAGTAAACATGTACTGTATCTACACTTAGCCCTAAATTGAGCAATAATATATGCTATTTAAACAAAGAGAATTATATATTTTAGCATTTAGGAATAAGCCTTACCATAATAGCTTTCTTTTTATCTCTCAAAAGCTGTCGGTATTGAGCTAGTTCATCTAGTGGCTTACTTTTTTGTTGTACTTCAGTGACATCTGTCATTTTCGGCTTCTTAGAATCACAAGACTCATCATCTGAATCTTCTATCTCCTTTTTGACCTTAAAAAAAAATAAGATGAATGTCATCAGAATTGCATGATATAAGACTGTTCAGTGTCAAGGAATATATCAGATTTAACTTTACTGATTACGGGAACTATGACTTATTGTACAAACTGTGCATCAAGACTTGTACATGATTTTCCATTACCATCCAGGTACCTTGAAAATATCATTAGAATTCCAGAACTTAAATATATTCCCTCTAACAAAATTGTTATTTTATAACACAATTTTACAGATCTATACAACTATATTGCTCCTTTTGCTGAATACAATACTTTCGATCCTTTCAGTCATTCTAGTGTTATTTTTGTGTTGCATTTTTGCTCTTTTTATTTCAATGATATCCTGTTGTACAGTTGTTGCAAAATTTATGGTGGTGGCATGGGTTTTTGATCACCTAACGTACATCTTTCATTCTGATCTTTCAGATACATCAATAAAATGTATATTCTATCTAGTCATTTACTTCAAATCTCCAAAAAGAAATTTACAATATTAATTAAAACCTGTCACATGGGTAGCTTTTTTATTTGTACTTGCCGGTTGAATGACCTTGCTCTTTTGACAGACATGTATATTTGATCACCCACGATATTTTTAGACATACTTCCATTGGTTAATAGACTACATTGTCAAATATTATTAACACCACCATCCACGGTGCATGATTTACGTATGTGGATATTTTTGCCCTCTAATGTATTTTATTTGACTTATAAACAAAGATGAGAAATGGTTTTAAAGATGCTCGCTGGACAAGTTTTGGTCTTTTTGTCAGATTTTCGGAATCCTCAGGTTTTATCCATTTCTTAAACATGAAATTTTTTGCCCATGAACCCCCACTTTGTATCATAATAGAATGATTAATAAAGGTCTTGTCTGTCTTGGGATCATATTCCACAAACTTTTGTGCTGTGTGACTCCTTTGTTTGTAAATATATGCTAATTATCTGAAATCTCGTACAAGTGTGCCATTCTCCAGGTTATAATTAACCTATTGAAATCTCCTGCCAAGACCACACTGATGATGTAGGTCAATTTTTTTTTCATTTATGTTGTATATCTAATTTTCGTTATTAATAAGGGTTGCTAGTTCACATTCGGGTATCTTATCGTTCCGGAATTTGAAAGGGTTATTCTGTGTCCGGTTTGATAATTACTCTCTCTCTTGTTTCTTGTCAATGCGGGTAGCAGACATATTTTTATTGAGAGCAAAATATTACAACAAAACTCATTTATTTGTATCCTTAATATATAAAAGTCCCCCAAGGATACAGAATTTATCGTGATATTTTTAATTCTGTTTGCCCATGTTCACATTACCTTTTAAGACTGTCTATGTACTAAATGATATTTGTAAATTCAGATGAATAATTCGTATTCAAATTCTTTATTTTTCCAATCACAGGGCAAAATTATTTATGTATCCAAAAACATACGGTAAAAAGGAAAAGACAGGATTTTGAGCAAAGGAGATAAGAACCTCTTCAGCTTGTTTGGCCAACTGTAGAAATGCAGCTGCTTTTCTTTTCTTAGATTCGATTCGTTTTTCTTTCTTGGACAATTTATCCATTTTTACAAGACCACGTTGTTTACATTTGAGGGAATTCTAGGGTAAGGGAAAGGAAGCTCAAATCCTTTTTTAAAGCGCACAGATGACGGTGAAATTTCACACACCGAGGAAATGAATGGCGGCGTTTTTAAAACATGAAAACAACAAAGCAACTTGCAAGGTTTTATCATATAATATAGGCCTATGGCAGTATATATATATATATGGAGAACAAGAGTGTTAACAAAAGCAAAGTCGAAAGAAACCAGAAATGCCATATTTCCGGATATTTTCTTTCTGAAATTGACTGCGACAAATTTAGGATTCAAAAAATCATGAATCCAATAACAATGTGTGTTCCTCAGACCACAAGGACTCGTATCTATTGATTTTTTGGTATTTAACAACATTCGATACTGGGGAGGTCATAAAATGTACTAGGGACTCGTTTCTATTGATCTTATGTTATTTAACAACATTCAAGACTGGGGGGGAGGGGGGGGCGGGATTTACTCATAGTACATCAGGGCCGCCCCAGTCTCGAATATTGTTAAATACAAAAAAAAATAGATACCAGTCCCCGTGCTCAGACCCACATGAAATGTGAAGTCGTTTTGGAGGGAAATACGAGCTTGTCTCACCCCAACACACCAAAACACACGCCAACACTCACTATAATGCATAATTTCATTGATAATGAAGTTTTTCTTGTAAACAAACAGTTTTACTACTATAGAAACCAATAAGAGTGATATGCCAACTGGAGTACAGTATCAGACTTTCATGTTCAGTGTACAATTCATTGATTTTTGCATATAAATAGGAGAAATTGTGTCACCACACAATACTCGGATATTATCCATGTTATCATTGATATCCATCAGTGTCCATGAAAACACTGTAAGAAACATAAGTTTTAATGCCAATTAAATCCAAAGCTACACGATATGTATATATGATTTTATTGTAGTTATAGATTTAAGGGTTATTTTATTGAGTTTATCATGTTTATTGATGTAAATACTTGGCACAACTCCATTTATATCTATAAAGTCCATGAATAGATGCTTCATATTAAGTTTCATTTCATTTAATCATGCATTTTCAGAGATTTTCAAAATTTAATATCGGGTATAATGAATTGTTTTTGCTGGCTAGTCTAGTTGTCTGGCCAAGATAAAGTATGAAAGTTTTAGAAAGGTATGTCCGTAGATTCCTTATATATATTTAGTTTGAGTTAGGCCACAAAGGAGTTTCAGAGGATGAATATTTGAAAAAGTTAATACATGTATATGTAGAGACCAAGTGATGAGAAAACTCACCCAGGCAAGTTAAAACTCAAAATGTACACAGACAGTGTGTTTATAGTGAAATTTCTCATTAAGAGAAGTTACTATATTCAGCATTTTTAATTAATTCTTGCATGTCTTGTAACCATGGACTCAAAGGAGATAAAATTGAAAATAAATTTTTACCAATGTCCTGATTGCAATGAAAATAATGTTCTTTTCGGATACATTGTATATAATACAGGTAATACTATATGTGTAATTTATACAATATATTTGAATAAAAAATATGCATATTTACCTAAATTGAAACAACTACAAAATCAAAGAAATTAACGTGTTAATTAGGTAATTACCACAAAACATTTTGTTTGTCATCTGAACCCCAGAATATGTTCACTAGGTTTTAGCTTAACAAGACTTATTATTAAGACTTTCGCGAAGTCTTCCAAATTTTTACACTAGTAACTCAATTTCGATTTTGATCAAAGTATAACATAGATAAATCTTTTTTCACTTTAAGTACCAGAGCAGTTTTTTCTGTGATTGCTTTTCCTACTTTGTGCAAAATTTTACAAGCCACTTTCTTTGACTTGTAAGACGCCTGATTCTTTTCTTTTTGTCAAAACTGTGCTTTCAAACTCTCTCTTCTTTTCTGTTCTTTTATCATACATTCTTATAATTCTAGGCATCCCAGTTTTATTTAAAATATATGGGAGACAACTCTTTTCACATATCTTTTAAATATGACTCAAAATATAATCCAAGATAAAAAAAATTATAGATTTTCTAAAAATAAGGCATGTGTGGACTTGACAATAAAAAAATGTATATGAAAAAGACACACTATCTAAAAGTGACAAATTGCAACAATTTACAGGACACCTTACAGTTCTGATCCAAACAAAATGCTCAACAAGTCAAGGTCATTTTTTTTAATCCATTTACTTCTGAAAATTAAATTAAAAATCATGCCTGCCACAATTGTATTAGTTCACTTTTATTTTTTTGCTTTCAGAGAATTAGGTCTGCTGAGGAGAAAGAGTGCACCAAACATAAAGAATAAACCAGTCACCAAAGGTTAGAATGATCAAATGATAGAATCTAAAAGCATATTGCTTATTTTTTTACTTTCTCTGCAATTAACAACATAAAGGAACAGAGAATAATAATGATTAGATTAAGCGCAGGAGAGGAAAGGGGGGGGGGGGGGGGTCTGCATCCTGGTAAATAATGCAAAAATTTTAAAAAAAAATTACATGGTTATTTGAGTTTTAGTTATAGGCATACGATATTGTAAGATAAATTCTGAGACTTTTTGATATATGGAGAAAAAAAAGTTTGTATTTGTTGCAAAAAAAGTTGAATCTTAAGTCATTTTCTTATCCTACACATCCTTACATAATATTTTAACATGTTAATAAGTAAATGTATGTGGATGGGATAAGTCTCATTGTGCCAAATAAACAAAAACATGAAAAATGTTTGATATTTTTTTCAGGCCAACTGTTTTCATACTTGATTGTATTGGACTTTGAATCCACATGTTGGCAGGATGGTAAATTCAGAACACAGGAAATCAGTAAGTACATGTTTATCTATAATACATTTGTATATGTATAATTAATTTGATATGTTGAGCAATCCCAGTTTATATTCTAAATAGTCTGGTTTGCAATATGTATTACTCAGAAAACACAAATTAAAAAAAAGAAGTTTCATATGACATTTAAAGTAATTGAAAACATCCCTAAATACATGTATATATATTTCTAAAAATATTATAATTTACCGTTGTGATAATTTGTTTAAATATATCTTAACATGTATGCCATATTATCTTTTCATAACATCATACAGTAATGTAGCTGCTTCATAATAATTCATGATTTTTGGAAATTGTAAATGTTAATGCAACCAACAGAATGAACATATACAAAAATGCAAGGAAATAAATTAAAAATGACACATTTTTTTATTTTTGCTTTTAATGTTCTATAAAATGGTATACAAAAATCACATTATCACTTACATAATTTTACCTGTTATTCAAAGGATTTGCCAAAAAAAAAAATGCATGCAAAAGAGGAGCAACAATGAAACCACTGTTTCTTTGCATTAACTTTTGCCACCTTCCATTAGAGATTCTGTATCCAGAATTGATCCACCATAGTTCATTTTCATCAGACATGCATGCATTGTACTTTTTGCACTTATCCAGGATGATCTTAATATATTATCTCAGTATATCTGTTGATATGTTATTTTAGTTGAATTTCCTGCAGTTTTACTCAATACGTCAACAGGGAATATAGAAAGTGAATTCCAGTTCTATGTACAACCCCAGGAACAACCGGTTCTTAGTGAATTCTGTAAACAACTTACCGGTATAACACAGGTACAGTACGGTATTGGTGGATTTGTTATTTTCTATCTTTTTTGAGGACTATGAAATCCTATGGATAAATTGAATATTTTACTCAAAATTCAAGATAATTATAAAATTTAGTGACATTTGTGCCTTTCATTATGCCATTAATGGAAAATTTATTCGTGGCCAGATAAAAATTGACAAATAAAGTCTATTATTTAGCCTTTAACTAGGGTCCTTAAGATGCTTGACAAATCAAGTTGCAAGAAAATAAAAGATCATAAATATTAGGGATCTCCACCTTCTCAAAAAAACAAAAAAAAGATTCTCCCTAACCTAAAATAGACACTACTTTTGATAAATAAGAAAGAAAACTAGAAAAAAGGTCGGACATAGTTTCTGTAGATATGATCATTTAAATCTTCATTATTGTGTAACCTCTCTCCACATACAAAAAAAATATGAAAAGTAATTAAAAAAAAACAAGAAAAAGATAAGACATGGTTGCTGTTGAAGCATCATTCATATCATTAATTCAACTTGTGTTCATTAATAGTACTGGTACTTTAATTCTATGATAATTTCAGAAATTAATGCAAATAAGTGACACATGGAAGATAAATAATTGAGCTTTGCAAGATATTTTTTTCTTGTTAAATTCTTTTGAAACATGTAAAGGAATTACGTTAAATTTTAATAATATTAATAATTATTGTCAATTGTTGAAGATTCACACCAACAAGTGGATGCAATAGTTTCTGAATTTACAGTCATAATTTTTGTTTAATTCTTGATTTTTTTTTTGCATATATACATTAACATTAACATCTATTAGATTTGTTTTTATCATTATTTGAAGGACCAAGTAGAAGATGGAATTCCATTACATTTTTGTCTTAAAAAGTTCGTTCGTTGGCTGGAAAACCTTAAAGAAAGTAAAGGTGTTGTGTTTACAGAGCAGTCTGGAACAACAGACAAGTGTAACTTAGCAACCATTGTCACATGGTCAGGTAATAACAAAATAATTATTTCATTTCATGAATGTTTTGTTATTCTCACTACTAGACATGACACCACTCTAGTGAATGTCCCAATAACCATATACATTTATAAGAAGTAATATTTCTATATTATTCAGTTATTTAAAAGTTTCATGATTTTAGAATTCAGTCGTTAAACACTTCAGGAAAGTTAAACACACAAACATATTTAAAGAGGTCATAATTCATATCGCAAATGTATTTTTTTTTCTTTTTTATTTATATGAGGTATAAGTTGACCAATTACCCATACCTTCTCAAGTAATAAGCATTTAAGGTGGTACCTAACACTACAGGGAGATAACTCTGTAAAACCAGCTAAACGTTTTGATAACGTTGTGTTGTTAATGGAATATTAAGCTTTTCAATGATCAATATTAGTGTTTGTCAAACTGCTATACAATCAGTGTAATTTTTCTGATGAATTGGTTGGTTCAAATGTTTTGAAATTTTAAAATTTTTGTCAATGGGTCAAAGTAAATACTTTGTCAAAATTTTATGAAAATTAAACGAGCCAAATTAATTTTAGTGAAAGTGTTGGGTACCACCTTAATGCTGAATAAATGCAGTAATTGTATGTATGTCTCTTTATTGATATACAGTTAAACTCCATTCAGTTCAAACATCATGGGTATCTTAAATGACATTTTATGTTCCTTCCGAGACATTTCTGGTGTTTGAAACTTTCATATATCAGACAGTATTTGTCTCTTAATACTTAGGAATTTAAATGAGTAGTAGCATAATCAATTGTTTTTCTAGATTTTTTCTACAATAGGGGTTACTATCAAGTTTATCAACCTTATACTGTAGAATTTAGCTGCATGGTGGGTATGCTATAAATCTGACAGATTATATAGAAATTTTTCAGAGTATTTTCAGAGTAGAGTACTGCTAATACTGAGTAATGTGTACATTACCACTTTCTATAATAGATATAGATTACTCTTTTATTCAGTGGAGAATGATGAAAAGTCCCCCCCTCCTCTTTTCCCCCTCCCTCTTTTCAAGGAGGTCTAAAGGTCTTCAATTTTTCATCCTTTGAAAGAAATCTGTTTGCTGATTATTTTAAAACTATAACAAATTTATTTTTCTCTGTATTATTTCAGACTGGGATTTGGGAGTCTGTCTCTATAACGAATTAAGAAGAAAACAGATTGGAAGACCTGTCCAGTTTAATAGCTGGATAGATTTGAGAGCTACATACAGGGTAACACAAGAATAGTGCCAAATCTGGAATATTTTTAAAAATATTATATTACCAGGGATTTGAAATATTGATGTACCTATTAGTGTTTCAGAACCTAAATTCATTGGGTATTTTTTTCTTTTTTCCTCCCAATACCTTCTGAATGGAATTCTGTGGATTCATAATATTTTCTGGTTTTTGTTGGGGAAACATGAAGTACATGTATATGTTTCCTGTGTGTAATTACAAAATAAAACTTACAAAACCACAAAATTTGGCATCTTAGAAAACAGTAAACTACAAAAAATTGATACACATGGTTGGTGAATAAAAACAATAAGGCATAATAGACTAATCGTTTCTGCCCTGAAGTACAGTAACTCAAACTCTCAAACTAAAATTTCAAAGATATTATTTTGTAAACACATTTATGTCTTCAGTATTAAAATCTTAGTTGTATTGAAGTTCAGAGGACTTTTCTTATTATTATACCCCACTCCAAAGGAGAGGGGGATATACTGTTTTACCCTTGTGGTTCCTTCTGTGTATGCGTCTGTCCATATATCCGTTACAAAATTTTTCATCACACCTTTCTCTGCAACTACTTGTCAAAGCCACTTGATATTTTGTCACAAGCCTTCTTTGGGTATGCCGTATCGTGGGATACTTTTTTGGACCAAGGCGACATCAACTTCGTTTATTTTTCGACCTTATTGAAAAGTGGGGGTATCACAAGTAGGCAAGGTCTCACAGTAAATCTTGTTATTTTCCAAGTGGTTTGACTCATTTGTATGTTGTTACCTCTAGTTAAATTGTTTTTTAGTTTTCACATATAACAGACATTTGATCTATCTAGCATATTGACTGTAGGTTTAATTGATTGTTTCAATTTGCATTCATAATGTTGAGTAATTTTATTTTCTTCAGAAATTTTATAGCAGAAGACCAAATGGATTAAATGGAGCACTTAAAGATCTTGGTATAGACTTTGAGGGCAGAGAACATTCAGGTAAGTTTATGTTATATCTTAACTTTATTTGTCAAAATTTGTCTGTATTACCCGTACTTTTCCATCAAGCTTTGAAATTTCAACTCTGATTTTATGAAAATATTTTACGATTCCTCCTTTGAGAGTGTTATATATGATAGCATGAAAAAATGAGATAATTCTAAAGCAAATAGAAAGTAGTATGTTACTCTTGAATGTTACACAAATATTGACACATATTCATACTTTCTCAATACATGTCCTCTGTCAACATAATAAATGGAATAACTTGAATATGTGAACTCATGAATTGAACTAGCCAGGTGTTACCAAACATTGGTGGTCACTTTCAATTCTGAGTCTAAAGGTCTGAACCTTTGACTCAATATAACTACTATTACCTAGAATTAAAGAAAAAATTTCTGGAAAATAGTATTTTTTAATCCTCTCTTAAAAACAAACAGGCTAGATCGAGCCACATTTTGTTGGAATGGTCTTAAGATATGATTATCAATCTTGCCTACATAACGTTAAGAATAAATGATATTTTCAGGTTTACATGACTCTAGAAATACTGCCAGACTGGCCTATAGAATGATACAAGATGGCTGTATACTGAATATTACAAAGACTCTGAAGGGGGTATGACAAGTAAATGTCTTCTTTTATTTTCGTAATAAATGTTTTTGTTCTATCACACAAGGTTGTCTTGTACAGGTAAAAGGGAGTACTTCCATATCTGTTTTGAAGATTACATTATTGTATCAAAGGATTTTTAAGTCAGCAGTTATACTGTAAAACAATGCAAAAATATGACATAGTAGGCTTCCAATAACAAAAAATTTCATTTGAATTTTCCTTGTAACAGTTTTTTCATAAATTATGTTAATTACTTTCTCATGAATTTATATTTGATATGGTTTGCAATAGTAAATGAGCACAAAACTTTTTTGGTTTACAGTTGTTCAAAGGCAAAATATCATTGGATTATTGCGAGTATAACATGTTCTGATAATATGTACGTATTATATGACTTCATGATAGTGAAGATGAGCAAATTTTTAAAAGTGAAAACTGGTAGAAACTAGATTTATTTGTATGTATTGTTTATCATCCAGCAGGTTATTTTCATGGCTGGACTCTAACATAGGAATAATTGATTTATTGAGGTTTTATGCCACTTTCAGAACAGTTTGCTATATCAGGATTGGCAGTTTTCATTTGTGGAGGAAGCCATGATACCCGTAGGGAACCAATACCTATAGCAGGAAAACTGTCACTTTTTGCAAATTAAGTTCAGAGTCAAACACACCTCGCTACGAGTTGGATTTGAACTAGCAACCAGTGTTGACAGGCTAGTCAAACACACCTTGCCATGAGCTGGATCCGATCTCACCAATCTGTGTTGACAAGCTAGCAAACCCCACCTCGCAACAAATTATATCTGATCTCAAAAGCTCAGTGTTGATTGGCTAGTCAAACAGACCTCGCCACAGTTGGAGTAGATCTTGCACCTTCTGTGTTGACACATCTCGCCATAAACTAGATTCAGTCTCACAACCTTGCTGTTGACAGCCTAGTGATTATTAGTAATTACAACTACTGGTACGTAGACCATCTGGCAATTGCAGCCCACCCATAGTACTAGAAAATCTTTTTATATGACCAAATATCAAAGTTTTCCCTTACAAATCCAGTCATGAAATTTCAAATGAATATTAATTATTTTTCCTTCTTTTTTTAGACAAATGTTCTTGGAAATCAAAAATACCAACCTATAAAGACTATAAAGCAACTGACACCATCTAAAAGTCCAGTTCTCAAAAGACAGAAACAAAATGAGATTATGTGTGATAAAGATAATGATTTGAGCCTTGATGACAGTCTTGATCAGGCTATTGCTAGCAGTCAGGAACTTGATAATATTCTTTCGAAAGTTTCTGTTGAAACTCCAGAACGTAAAAGAAAGAATAGGATTCCTGTAGCAAGTCCAAAATGTGTCAAAAATTTGATGAATAAAAATTCTAATGCAATATGTTCAAGACTTGCAACGGGATCAGGTTCAGGGCTGATGACAAAATCTCCAACACATAATCATAATTCAAGAATTGTGAGAAGTTCACCAAGACAGTGTTCTAAACTTACTAAACTAAAAGCTAAAAGGATTTTACCAGGAAAATTTAGTTCATCAGATATTTATATTGATCCAGAGGACCAGACAAATGTTTACAAAAGCAATGTATCATCTCCTGACAAAAATAAATTGACAGAAGTTAGTGTTAATATTCCAACTACAAACAGAAATTTTGTAAATAAAAATGGTAAATTGACACCTACAAAGACAAACATGAACAATAAAGGGAGCATTTCAAGTCTATTACAAGGGAAATTATCAAAATTTAGTGGTGATGCATATCATTCACCTAAAAAACCAAATTCTTCAAATATACATGTACATAGTGGTATATCACCTCTGAAGACCTATCAGCTTAAACCACAGCCTAGTAGATCACCACAGCCAAAACAATATGTTGAAAAATCAAAATCTACTGTTTCATCACCTAAGCAGTTAAGTAAAAAAATTTGTTCTCCTCAGTTGAAAAAGCAAAGTATCGGTTCAACTTCTGGAAAAATAAATTCCTTGCAGTTCATTACTCCATCACCTGCCATGAGAACAGCTCCCAAAAAGCCAGAAATGGTAGATAAATTTAAAACACCTTCTCCACCTTTAGGGGTGAAAACACCATCAAATACACTGGGAACAGGCAGAATACCATGTGCTACACCTCATTGTTCAAGTTCCTTAAGAACTCCTTCACATAGATCATATTCTTTGTCATCATATTCCACTCCATCAAGTAATAATGGAACATTCAGAACCCCTTCCAGCACCTCAATCAATATGACATCGAATCCCTATGGAATGAAAGGTACGCCTCCCCTATGTAAATGTGGGAAAAGATCAAAGAGAAGAATGGCACAGACACCGGGACCAAACCTTGGACGATTTTTCTTCACATGTGGCACATCAAATTACAATAATGTAGGAGAAAAGAAAGGATGTGGTTTCTTCAAATGGGAGACAACTCCTGGAAACAGAAGTCAGAGTTTTACGCAAAATGGAACATTGTCAAAGCCATTTGTACCCGTATTTAATAACAATAGTATAGTTAAATCGACACAGAAGAAAAGCTTAGGCATCAGAAGTAATTCATTATCATCATTCAGATAAAAAAATGAATCTGTAGATTAATCAGCTCCTCTCATTTTCCTGCTACTGGTATATATCTCACCTCATTTATTTAGGGGTGTGGGGGTGAAGAAAATGATCAGTGATAACATAAATCAGCAGCCAGTTTTGTATACGGGTAGTCAGATAATCACATACAAAAGTTTTTTATTAGTCCAGAGTAATCATGTGTTTGGTTAAAATTTGAAAGTCATTTGCATTGTGATTTTGTAAAAGCCTTATAAAAGTGTGATTTATATAACTTAATCTGGTTAAAGAATTAAGGTAGCAAGCTTTATGAATTTTTATGTATATAGAAAAAAAAATACTGTTTGTTTCTACCCCATTTGAAATATGAACATATATTACAAGAGTTGACAAGAACTCTATTGCATGTTAAACCATTGAAATATTTTACATGATAATCAGCATGAAGAAGTTTGGTTTGCTTGCAAGGTGAGACAGAAAGTCACAATTTGTTTAAGAGATTGCAATTGATGTGAAAATTTATTGTATTTATTGTGTTTTAAATCAAATTGGACATGAATTAAAAAGTGTCAATAAATTTCACCAACTGTCCACATAATAATTTCTGACTACTTAACCATTTGTTTATTTCCTAAGCTGTTCAAGGTACCAGTTTATGTTTATGAAGTGGTGTCTCCATCCACTTGTTCATGTAATTATAGCTTAGCTGATAATAGAGTAAAATAAGCTGATTTTCAAAAGCTCCTCTATTCAGAAATTTTTGTCTGTATTTTTTAGAAATGGACTATTGTGATTTTGTAAATGGTTCTTAAGAAGATTGTAATTATACTCTCAGAATTACTGGTGTACCTAATCAATTTCACAATTCCTAATAAATGTCACAATTTATTCTCAGTTATTGCAAATTTGAATTATCAGTAGCACTTTCTGTGACTTTGGATGAAATATTTCGGAAGAAAAATTGCTCAAAATGTGTATGTAATTCATGAAAACATTGAGTGTGACAATTTTTTTCCAAGCAATTCTTTTTTTAATATTATTTATTAATTTGGCTATTATGGGGGAAAAGGGTGGCCTGGTCTGAAATTCTTGAAAATTTTTATTTTGAAAATATTTTCCATTAAAATCTTTACAAAAACTTTTTACTAAATTTTCTACACATATGATTTGTCCAGAATTCCCCATATTGGTCTACTAAATATAAATGACTACCCGTATTTTGTACAGTTGTAAAAAGTTTTATAGCTCAATTTTTACCGGTATATTGTTTTAATTTTTTTTTTTGTATTCACTTTCTGTGGATTTCTGCCTATAAAATTTTGTAGGTGCTAAATTCATTGACAAAATTCACTGTAATTTTCCAAAATTTTACATTGACACTAATCCTAAGCCATTTGGATAAAGTTAAGATTCAAAATTCCATCACAGCAGGTGTTTCAGAAGTAAGACAATTAAAAATTTTGCAATTTGAGAGGAAGGTGCAGAACGTTGTGCCACATTGGCCTGGTATGGTAATTTTATTAAGAGTTATGGCCCTTTGTATAATTTAATGTTTGTGAAGACCTCATCTTGGGTAAGCATATTGTATAATTTCACACTAGCTGATATTGCCCTTTTTAATTAATGAGATTGTGTAGAATGCAGTGTTGTTTTAAAAAGTATCTTTCATGTGATTTTAAATTATTAAATTGTTGATATGAATTGTTAAAAGTATTTTGTATTGTTTATAAATAAAAAAATTATGAGAGAAGAATCTATATAATACACATGATGCCTGCTATGCATCTCAAAATAACTGCAACTGTCTCAGGCTTTCAATATAATAATGGAACCTGTTATTTGTGCCTTTTGTTTCCTTTATGGTGTTTAGTTATATTTCCCTGGCCTTTCAATGCTTATAAGCCTCAAATTTTAAGTCATGAACAGACTCTTTATTGTACCCTTTCTATGCAGCTTTTTTTCAAGCCAATCACAATTGATTGTTGTAGAAATGCCAGGTTTCAATTGAGCTGTAAATCCAGCACATTTTTTAATTGCACAGGTTTGAAATTAAAATATTTTAATAACAAATTACAAATAAATTTAATAGTACATTTCATATGAATAAAATTATATAAATAAATGAATCTTTCTATACCATGTGTGCACATCTTAATAAATTATAAATAACATAGCATCTTGATTACATCTGAATTTTAAATACTTAAAAATCCTATAACATGTTAGCAAAATAATTTATATAATAAATACCATATTACTCTAACAAACAATAAACAAAATGGCAGAACAGTGGATTCACTCAAGAATAAATACTTGTATAGGAACACATACACTTGTAAATCATGGTAATATATTAAAGCAGGGAATAATAGTTTATTATCACATAAATTTCATTTCAATGAAAGCAAAATGTAAATGTCTGCTGGATAGTCTTCTCCAAAATGAGCAATAATTTTAACTATTTAGTTTCACAGATGCCTTACAGTTTTATTTCAAAGGTCTCAAACATTAATCACACCTTAAGGACTGAAGTACTAGTAATTCTCGAATTAAAATTAACACACAGCCCTGGTCTTTTCCTCAAGTTGATTGTTAAAAAATATTCCAGCCATTTTTACTGTTTAATCTAAATGTTTATACTTCTGAAATTGTAATCGCCCTGCACCATTTTACTTTTTCACTTGAATAAATTTTAACTAATATCAAATTCCAGAAGAGTTTTCTTCAAGTCCACCAACGAGTACTTCTTATCAACAACTGTGCGCACGCAACCATATACTTCCATTGCAACCGGCAATTTCATCGATTCCAAACTTTTATTATCACATTCATTGACAAGCATAACATCATTGCAGATATCCCCTTCAGCATTATCAGCTGACGATTCCTTTTCCCCGCCTAAAACGTATATCCCGTCTGCATCGACGTATATACCAAAGTTTCTTCTCGAAAAGCCTTTCAAGGTGCTGATAATTTTTGGTCCGTCGTTTGGAGTGAATGAAATTAACTCTCCCTGTGGGGTAATAATTTGAATTCGGTTATTGACGGTTATCGCTCTAGTATATTTACATGGGTTTGGGAGATTTCCTATTTGATAACTTGCTCTTGTTTTTGTATTAAAGCATTGAATGGCAGATGTTTCCTGTGCAAAACCTAGCCAACCGCCGAATACGTAAATATTATCACCGATCACCGCTGCAGACGTTGCATCTACGCCATTCTGTAGTTCACCAACTTTCTTCCATGTTTCAATTCCCATGTCATATTCTTCAACACAGCTTAAAGTTCCGAAGTTGTATCCACCGAGAACATAGAGGCTGTTTTTTACTGCCACCATAGCATGGCGATAACGACCTCTAGTTAATTTGGAGCGTTCTCGCCACTGAGAAAATGTTGAAGAATATCGTAAACATGTTTCCATAGTGCGTGTTCCGCCTGTCACAAATATATCGTCACCATACGAACAGACGGCAAAGTCCTCTCCTATGTCATATGGAAGTGCATGATTGTGTAGTGAAACCCACTTCTCTCCTGTAGAATCGTAACCAATAAATTCCAGCGAGGTGTCACCGCCTTTTCTATAACGGCGACCAATGACCGTGATTAAGTTCGTTTTATTTGCTATAGTTCTGAATTCGTCTTTTATATTCGTCAGTGTCTGCCGTCTGGCAGGCATTGCGTGATATTTTATCGCATTTTTGACAGCTGCAAGACATGTTGGAAATTCGTTTACTAGTGAATTTGTGTCTAATTCATCAAGAATATAATCTAACGAGAGCAAACTGAGTCTCAAATATTGAAATATTTCCGGTAGATGGTGTTTTCTTCGTATTTCATTGTGCTTAATCCATTTGAAAATAGCATCGCATACGACATCTTCATCGTTGATTTTTAAACCGTCGTCTTTGATAATGGTGATCAAATCCTTCTTTTCTAACTGTAGGAAGAGATCGTCATTGCAAACTACCTGAAAGTTTGCTAAAATGAATGGAAAACTTTTAGAAGTGAGATTTTGGTAATTAAAATCTATACCTAGTTTCCAAAGTCCAACACAATTATCCATGTTAATGTTGTCGGCCATATAGTTTTCGCATTCTTTTTGGAGGTTCTCTATTTGCAACATGGAAGCTGTTCTCAATATGTCTTCTGCTGTTTCGTGATTAATTATTTGTTCGTTACAGTAAATATATGATAAAATGCCTTTGAAAGTTGTTGCTTTCACTTCTTGCAAGAAAATTTCTTCCATTTTTGATTCTCGCATGTCTGACGAAAACATTACATCAAAGTAACGAGAGGCAGCCGACAAAATTATTTTATGACATGGAAATGACTGGTTTTCGACAATGATCACGACATCTGTGTACCGTTGTTCCTCGTATAACGTTCGAATTCTTCGGAACAGATCTAGATACCCGACATTTTCTGTTTCCATTATCTTAGTCGGTGTGAATTCTGAAAAAAAACACCAAGAGGATACAGCTACATTAAATGAAAGAAAGGTTGTATAAAAAAAATAATAAAATGTGTAACTTGGGTCCTCAAAGCAGTATTGCATAAACTACATTTATCTAGTTGGGTTTTACGCCGTTTTCAGCACATTTTGGCTATTTCGCGGCGCCCAGTTTTTGTTAGTGGAGGAAACCGGAGTACCCGGAGAGAACCACCGACCTTCGGTAGGAAAATTGGCAACCCTTGTCAATTAAGATCAGAGTCGAACACATTCTGCCACAGGTGAGATTCGAACTCACAACCTCAGTGTTGACAGGCTAGTGATCATTAGTAGTCATGATAAACTACCTAGACCACTCGCCCACCGAGGCCCCCCCATAAATTATAGAACGTCGTCAGGTGAACAAAGTAATCATAGTAGTGACGTCAAACGGTCCTTTTGTCGTGTTGGCTTCTGTACCCGCGACCTACTTGTCTTTTTTAAGAATCATTTCATCGTTCACAAAATTTCCTCTAAGCACATATCTTTTTTTTAAGTTTCAAACAAACACTAATGTATAAGTACTATATTTAATTTTTAAACATTTTAATAATATCCTGATCTTTTCCTTCCGGATAAAAAATTTAGGATTGATTGATGGCTTGATTGATTAATTAGTGCTTAATGCCCCGTGGCGTGGGTGGTGTTGCAGCCATACCACGGTAATTTAACCGTGAGATTTGCTTAAACTTGGAAACCCATCAAGATTAATTGTCGTTACGGTAGCTGCTTCAAATCATAATCTTTTAGTTTCCTCTCTGCGAATACACTCATTGCATATATTTAATTGTATGAAGATGTTTTATATGGGATAGAATGTAATAAAATCAATATTGAGCTAACAAATGTTTTTTTAACAATAATATAAATAACTGTGCTAATGCAAAGGTGGATAATTAAACATTCAATTTGACCTGAATTTGATACGAAAGTGAATGAATGTGAACTTTAATTTTCAATTCTACAAACCTATTTGAATTAATCTCATTCTAAATAATGAGCAGGTCTTTACATGTTGTTATGAATAAAGATAATATCGTGTATACTATTCAACATTATATTAATTGTGATATTATATTGTGTAACCATTTTCTTAACGGTAGTATTATTGATAACTAAATATTGTAATTAATTTTGTTATCCTCTTTTCTCAATATTGGTAGTAAATAATTAAAAAACATAAACGGACTGAATGTGTTTACACGTGTGCCTAAACATTATTCTATTTTCTTTTTAAATAAAAGTAAAAATATAAACCTACCTTTCTCAAAAATTCTTTTCTCGGAATAGTGTACAATCTACAGTTTATTCTTTATCGTAATCAACGTTCCATATGTTTCAAAAATATCAATTTATTGATTATCACACATAACAACATGGCACGCTTAATAAAGAATATCGAGTGGTCAGCTGGCTTTCCGTGTACGTACTTGTCTATATAGATTAATCACGACCGGGTCAATAATCGCCAGTCAATAAAAATTACGTAAAATTACAACACGCAGCTGTAGGCGTCGTTATAACAATGCGAATAACTGACAATTTCCACGATAATCATATTTATATTTGCGTTAAACGAGAAAAAATATGGTTTCTTTTGTGTTGTAGGTAACCTGTTATTCATGCGAGAAATTTTACGTACATGTAATATATACAATACAGGATCTTGAGCGCGGGTTATCTTTTTGTTATCAGTAAATATATTTTGATCCCAAAACACGGATGAGGAAGCTTAAATTCATAATATATATACCGATCTAATATAAGATATAAATAATGCTATAAATACGACATCATATAGCTTGAATTTAACCGGAGACAAGTCTACTTTGACTTTATTTATTACGGGAAGATCGACAGGATACAAAATTTGATGAAAAAAAGGTTGAAAAAATATAACTGGGAGGCAGTTAAAAAAAAAACATTCCAGGAGCCACTTATCTTTTCAAAAATCTCCTATCCCCCCTCTACCCAAAATCACCTTATACAACAAATTCACTGTTAGGAGCAATCCCCGAACTCCCTGCTTTATCAAATACTGCAAAATTTTAACAATCATATATTTGAATATCATGAATATGGGCCCATTTTTGTCTCTCCTGCGACGAAAATTATAAAATCTTATTACTCACCTGCATTTAATAATAGAAGGGAAGCAAGTCATTTCGTGCGATGACCATTTCGTACCTCTGCCATTTCATACCAAAAATTACCATTTCGTACCCAACATTTACCATTTCGTATCCACGATAAAAACCATTTCGTATACATCTGTCATTTCGTACCCAAAATTACCATTTCGTGCCCAACATTTACCATTTCGTACTCACGATTAGAATTATTTCGTACCCTATGGGCCAAATGGAAATGCATCTACCATTTCGTATCTCATGGACTAAATACATGTTTACTATTTCTTAACATATATTTGTAAATGTTATCATTTTTTTAAGATATAAAAATTTTGAGATGATTTTAATTTTTTTTTAAATATACATGTAACAAATAAAATGCACCAAACCGTAGAAATTTTATAAAGACCGATGATTGGTTTGATTAAGCAGCACTTGGCGTAGTTTTAATTACACTTTGTTTGTTTGCAGGATTTGTCCTTCACTGATTGTTGAACTATAAAAATATGAGGTTAATTAACCAACAAAGAAATCATTATCTGCAACTATTTTTATAGTTATTATTAGTTGTTTTGTCAGGAAATGTGGTGAAAAGGGACACAAGCTGATATTCACTCAAGAAGGAAGCCATGAATAAAAGTGTTTGCATATTAAGAATTTGCACCTTTTGTGACCAATCAAAGAACTTGCTTTGGCTTTTTCAATTTTAGAAATTACAGACAACCAATAGTTAACTTTGTCTGGAGGGGTCATACTTAAATACGCCAGCAGAAGAAAAGTATACGCCTGCAGCATTAATAGTGTGTTTCCACTGAAAATAATGTAATATTAACATAGTAAAATGTATTTCGATTTAATAAATTATATTTTCAGGAAGTTATTAGTTGCTGTGGAGTTGTAGTGGTCGATGTAAATAACGATCTGGCAGGCGTTCGACAATCGTGATCGGGCATGCGTATTTGTATATGAGTTAACTAATTACCAAAGTAAATTTGAGGAATGCAATGCATAAAAAAAGATAGAAATATTGGGATGAAAATAAATTTATTTATATATTTCACACGTACAAACATACATACATATTCTAAAGCAATACCAAAGAGATACATAAAGTGACACACACACATAAATAAATAGAAATGTTCAAGATATAAAAGATAACACAATCATCAAAGTCCATGAACTCAGTTACTACCAGGGAGAGAATTTTGAATGGGATTCGAAAATGGGTGTACGATGATGTCTGTCAGTGTCTCGTCGTTCTCAACTATAGTGTGTACAGTTTGTATGTTGTCACTATTTGTAAAGTTAATTGGCGATACTGCTGGAGATGATAGTGGTAGAAAGTCCACGTTCTTTTACAGCAACATCACACAAATGAAGAAAACCATACTGGCTTGCCTGAAATAAATGTTATTTATTTTGTATATTTCGTCGACAAAAACGAGATAATGTTATATTTTTTTCTTAATTGAGTACATCGAGTTGATTCTTATGGCGAATTTTCCTGTTGAATAGAAATTAAAAAACTGGCAAACGAGAAACCATATAAAATCTGTTATTGTGACAGAAAGCTACTATTATGTCATATAATTCATGTTACAGTTTTTTCTTCTACGAAAATCTGCATATAAATATTGAAATTGACGAAGTTCGAAATAACCAAATCAAAATTTTATAAGCTTTCAATTCCAGGCTATAAATTTCAACAAAACTGAAACAACTACATGAGAAGAATTAAATTTCTCTACTAAACTGACAATTCCACAAAAAAATAAGAAGATCAAATATATATTATTACCTCCTGTAGTCTTTCAAGTGCTTGCTGGTAACAAGAAACTGCAGGCAAACCCCATGGTCGCCACGCCATTGTATGTATGTATTTATAAAATTACAATTGTATACTCGTTAAAAACATAAAATATGAATGAAAAGACAATCTACACTTTCGATATTTATATTCTTAATCAAAAAGGTATTAAAATAATGTTTGGTTTGAGTAAATTGTTTTTCAGTTTGATCATAACTTTTTTATTTGTGCAATATCTGAATTTGTTACAAAAACATATTCCGACGCGGAACATGCATGAAAGTTATTTTTTATAAATCATTATTGCACATAATTAGTTTATTTTCAGTACATCACTAAAACTGATTAAAGTGGAACTAAAACGCTTATAGAAAGTTATTTTCATTTTATAGTACTAAAAAAACGTATAAAAACGCAAAAAACCCGATGAAATTCGGTAACTTAGTTTTCGAGATATTAGCAAAATACTGGCCGATCGTCATTTGCACACCTGAACGATTTGTTAAAAATCTCGAATATTACTAGTCGCCGGAAGTGACATACTGTGCGGTTCAGATCTTGTACATAAATAGGTACAGGTCATTTGCAAAGTGAAAGCAGATTCAGTTGATTGTTTATACCAGAGACATATATTACATATGGTTTTATATGTCTCTGTTTATACGTTATTGGTGACAACTATCGATTGACAGTGCTTCTTATATATTCACCGACACTTGTTTGATGAAACATTGTACTTAATTTAAATCTACAATTCAACAATGGGAAGGAATTGTGCAGTTGTGGGATGCAGCAACTCTGCAAAAACGGGACATACTCAACACGCTTTTCCAAAAGATGACCGACAACGTAACTTGTTGGTTCGTTTTGTAAAACTAACCCGTGTGGATTTTACTGTGCCAACTAAACACTCAGCCATATGTTCAGAACACTTCTCAGAAGAATGCTATGAGGTTGACAGGTTGAGATTCAAGGAGTTATTTGGTTTATCTGCTCATAACGGCAAGAGACTATTGCCAGGTTCAGTGCCAAGCATTTATCCCAACCAGCATGACCAGTATACATGGTATAGTGACGGTCTGCACCAAAATACTTTTGAAAAAATAATTCTAACATGTCTGATCTTATTTGTTTTTATATACCATGCATATGTCTTTATATATACATCAAATTTATGTGTATATATGCACATGTTTGAAAATGAATGCATTATCATAATGTCATTGTGAGAATAAGCCTACATTAAGCCTATGCAGCCTCTCCTGTTGAATCAAAATTTTTTATGTATAACTATATTGTACCTTTACGAAATACATAGGGTATATTTAAGGGTATTTTTAGAGTTATTGTGTTTGATTTACACCCCTTCTTTTCAAACCACCACAGTTACCAACATCCTGAACATAGGGCTATTTAAAAATATTATTAATGGAGTAAGTAGAAGGTACATGTAAGGCCGCTTATATCAAATGCATAGCCTTGACAGGCATGACTTTGAAAAGATGTAGCCAACAAGCTAACATAAGTTGTAGTACAATAAGAGGCTATTATAGCGAAATGTGTAGCTCCATAAAAAGTTATTCTGGTCCCATGTCCCTCTGAATTTTTTTCTCTTTCTATGAGCATAAAAGTTATACATTTGTAACCATAATAATTTCAAATATTAAGAGTCTGCTGACTATGGTAAAATAATACAATATAGAACAATACATGTACTTCCATGATATAACTACCTCTCTATTTATATAACATGTTCATGATCATAATCCTGATAATGTAGAAAATAATTTGGGTAAAAATGTAGCTTTTTTTAAAGACATTCTATTTCATTAGCAATGTAAAGCTAAAGCAAAGTTTGAATGTCTAATTATTTATTAAAAGAATATGTATTTATTTATTCATTATTTATAAAAAAAAATATATATATATGACACTTCTAATCGTGCAAGAAATTTTAATTTCCCCCTAAATAGTATTAAAAACCTGTGAAAATTAAAACTAGTTCATGGTATAAAACAAATTAGTAAACATGTGGATGGATATTTATCACCTTTAATCCTGGTAATTAAAACAGTTAAAGTTTTAGCACCTATTAATTAACATCCTGTTATCTAGTAATAAAGATCAAACAAAAGTTTTAATCCTTCCAATCAGGTAAATAACAACTTGGCCATGCACCTACCACCTGTGGAGTAAATCAATATACCGGTAACAAAGTCATTAGAAAGGTGTTATGAAAACCAGTTTTGACTGGTATTATAATTCAAATTACACAAAGAGCATAAAGTCCCATAACCAATATTAACCAAATTATAACTCTACAAATGTGGGAATTATTTTATAAGTTGAATAATTTTTTTTTATTAAAATCTATCAAAATCTTTTATTAAAGTTTTAGGTGTACAGTGCAGTTTCTCCAATGATTCTCTACATATTTTTATTATTACAACAAAGGATTGTAAGAAATTACTTATCCCTCTCTACATATATGTCTCTGATTAAACTAAGAAATTTATTATATTTTGATAAGAAAATTCTGAAATTTTATGAATCTGTCAATTCAATAAAAAAACACATTATAATTCTACATCAAAATCTATATTACTATTCAGTAACTTATATCACTATTTGTAAAACATCTGTTTTAAAACTATCAATTAATAGTGTGTCTTATATTTGCTTGTTTAAAAAATAGTGTTTGTTTTTTATTCCTATAAGATGGTCTTCCATTTGTATTTATGTTATACACACCTTTCAAAATATCTTTCACTTTCATTCTTTTTATATATATGTATATGGGGGCATTTATTGAAATTTATTGGCTATAGTATTATAAATCACTAGCATTGCTGTCTTCATCCATAATATATTCCTTCTGGTCAATGTAAACAAGTTCAAGAGTAGCCCGCACTTTACGTCATTTCCGGTCAATCGGGGTCACTCAGCGAGGAAACCCTGTTTCCGGAAATAGCGCTGATTGGATTTCCCACAGGTAAAAATAATCCAACTTCACTCGCTATTTTCTCCGTTATTACTTGACCAAATTTCATCGTTTTTTTGGCGTTTTTATACGTTTATTTAGTACTATAAAATGAAAATAACTTGCTATAAGCGTTTTAGTTCCACTTTAAGTAATTGACAAGCCATTGTGAGTGATTAACTTGTTAATTGCGTTACGCATGATATCCCACAAAGATGCCGACAAATGGACGGCGCGTGTCTCTTGAATACCTAATTTCTTCCTTATTTTTTACACTACGTCTCTGAAAATGAGATAAATGTATTTATTTAAAATTTATTTATTAATCTTTATTGGTTTCATTCCTAAATTCAACTATTTAAATCGGCAGGCGTATTTTTAACCGGCAGGCGTATTTTAACCGGCAGGCGTATTTAAGTAGCACCGGTCTGGAGATGGTTTTCCATAAAAAGTGCAATACATACAAATCTTCCATGAGGTACGAAATGGTATACATATAAATTTTCCATAAGGTACGAAATGGTATACATTCATACAAATATTCCATGAGGTACGAAATGGCATACATATAAACTACCATGAGGTACGAAATGGTATTCATATAAATTTTCGATGAGGTACGAAATGGTCAAGGTACGAAATAGTCAGAATACTAAATGGTTTTTGCCAGGTACGAAATGGGCGGTATGAAATGGTTAGGGTACGAAATGACTATAATTCAATCAAAGTGCGTAAATTGAAAAATGAAAGAGTAGTTTATGTCAGTCCTGTGGGCCACAAATTTTGAAAATCAAATTTTTAAACCTTGCTGCGAATCTTCGTAAGGTGTATGACAATTAATACTGTAAAGAAATATAAAATTCATGAATTCAAAAATAAAGGAGTAGATCACAAGCTAAGGGCCTCTATCACTTAAGTTAAGAAAATCTGTTGTGCATCTGCAGATGGTTAAAGAAATTTTGCGTGGGTTACTTATGACTTTGTTAGTTTTTGTGTTGTTGTTTCCGTTTTTGGTTTATTTTTTTGCGTCTTCCTACACATTGCTGAACTTTCAGAATAACATTAAGTGAACGTCCCTTGAACTTAAATCTAAAACTAGAATTACTGTGAGCACAGCTCGCCATTGGCTTTTTTACCTTCCGTAAATATACGCAACTACATTTTTATATGAAACTCTATTGTATAGGCCAAGACGTAAAAGAATTAAAATATAGCATTCAAGACAGACAAAATGCTTTCACTTCACTCAGACACAGACGACAAACATAATACAAGTACAGTTTTCAATATTGGATGGCAGATAAGTCTGACGAAACAATATACGTTAATACATAAATAATATTAAAAATATTTCAGTAGCTTTTTTATGAAACTATATATAATTTACGGAAGCTCTTGAGTGCCATGAAAAACAAAATTACAACTCGTGCGCACGAGTTGTCAACTTTGGCGCGTGAGTTACTAACTTGAGAGCACGAGTTACTAACTTGAGGGCACCAGTTTCATAACTTGAGCGCACGAGTTCTTATTATAAGGCTGGTTATATATGGAGATATGGGTAAATAGTGGAGCGGGGAGGGGGTAATCCAATGGCGAGCTGTGCTCACAGTAATTCTAGTTTTAGATTTAAGTTCGAGGGACGTTCACTTAATGTTATTCTGAAAGTTCAGCAAACACAGAGATTTGTTAAAGTCTTGTGAATTGAATTTTAAGAGTTCTCAGTTTTGAAAAGAAAAGTATTTGAATTATTTGAGTTTATACGGATAAGAACTCGTACACCCAAGTTATGAAATCCGTACGCTCAAGTTAGTAACTCGTGTGCACGAGATGTAATTTCGAGATGCATGGCACTCCAGAGCCTCCGTATTAATTGTTTTATATAAATGAACATTACAATTTGAAAAAGTCCACTAATATTTTTCTCTATTTGGATACATCAAGGAAGTATATTATATATTATTTGCGGCCACTTACACTTAAACATATAATGAAACTCGTCACCAGTTTTATTTTGCAATAAATACAGACTTGGTTTTCTTTTGAAATTCCCGCCCATCTACCCGTTTAAATATACAGATGTATAACTTGCTTCTCCTCACCCCCCCCCCCCCCCCTCCACCTCCCTCCCACCCTCCCATTTCCTCCTTGCAATTTTATATGTAACAGCTAGAATTGAGTGTAAAAATAAAGCGCATTTTTAGTCAAAGACATGTTTCAAGGTACAAAAAGCTTTCCTGATATCCAAGGTTTAACGAATTATTACACCTGATTTGTGTGTATTTTGATAAATTTTCTTGTATAAAAACTGATGTCGATCGAGGAGCAATCATTTCATGTGATATAACCTGTGTAGTTTGATTCAATTTTCGTATAGCTGATGGGGGTTTCCTGATAATTCTTTCTTGTTCTCATTCTATGGTCGGAAATTTGATATATAAAAGTAACATGGTTCATTATCAATATAAATGAAGATATCGTGTGGTGTCTTGTACATTTAAAGAGGTAGACAGGTTAGAATGGAAATCGGAGAACACGGATATATTGATATAATTGAAAAATGGAAGTCTGGAGAAATAGAAGTAAAAAAAGACGGATCGGGATATTGTAGAAAAAAATAGACAGTGGAAAGGAAGTTAGCTCGGAATTAAGATATGCGAGGTATAGGTATTTCAGGATTTTCTTTTTAAAAAAAACAACGGGATTGCTAAAGGGACAAATCCGACCCGCTACACTCTATTCATACATGTATGTGTAACCGGGCTTCAAATAAGAAGAAGACTTCCTAGGGTTCTAAGTTTATTTACATATGCATATCATAAAATAGCATCTGAAAAATAAACATTTAATCACAATTAGAATAACAAATACACAAATATTACCATAAGTAATGTAAATTAATAGATTCAAATAGAAACTATTAAATAATTTCATGTACATCAAGATAGAAATTACAACTATCACTTATATATACACGTATTCGTCATGTTATCGTTTCAAGAACATGAGTTCTATTAAAACAGTTAATTCAAAATCAAGAAAATTACTACAATCGCATTCACAATATTAATCACAAAATTATTCAGACAATTAAGTACAACTAATTAGCCATACTCAATTCACTCGAACTCAAAAATATAAAAGGTTTAAAACAATAAATATGTACCATCAGTTTGATAAGGTCTGCACAGAAATGTATTTATATAGTTTGGTCAGCTACAACTAACATCAAGCGTCAGCAATACATCAAGCGTCAGTAATACAGTAACCATACCTAGACAATAGATAAAATTGTAAACTAGCTAACTTCTTAGAATTCAATATGAATAATATAAATAGTTTTCATTACAAACTCAAAGTTAAAAAAGAACATAACATTTTATCTTCAGTAATTTACAATTAAATATTACTAAAATCTAAACATTCTTTTACCTAAGTTTCAATAAAATGCTTTACAAATACTTCAACTTTATGTAATACATTTGACCAAAAATGAATAGTAAAAAATATAACAAAACGTACTTACTTTACATACAGAAAATATATATCCAACACACACTCTTATAAATTCAAATAGTAAATGGGTAAAGTTCCAAAATTACATGGCTATATAAGACTGAATAAAACAAGAGTTGACACACAAAAATGTCTCGCCTGTCGTGTATTTCTAATGAAAGTAAATGCTATCAGACATATTGCATACAGTATTCGAAAAACAGGCCAAAACACAAAAAACTTAACTATAACCACTGAACCATGAAAATGAGGTCAAGGTCAGATAACACCTGCCAGTTGGACATGTACACCTTACAATCCTTCCATACACCAAATATAGTAGACCTATTGCATACAGTGTTCGAAAAACAGGCCAAAACACACCACTGAACCATGAAAATAAGGTCAAGGTCAGATGACACCTGCCAGTTGGACATGTACACCTTACAATCCTTCCATACACCAAATATAGTAGACCTATTGCATATAGTATTCGAAAAACAGGCCAAAACACAAAAACTTAACTATAACCACTGAACCATGAAAATGAGGTCAAGGCCAGATGACACCTGTCAGTTGGACATGTACACCTTACAATCCTTCCATACACCAAATATAGTAGACCTATTGCATACAGTATTCGAAAAACAGGCCAAAACACACCACTGAACCATGAAAATGAGGTCAAGGTCAGATGACACCTGCCAGTTGGACATGTACACCTTACAATCCTTCCATACACCAAATATAGTAGACCTATTGCATATAGTATTTGAAAAACAGGCCAAAACACAAAAACTTAACTATGACCACTGAACCATGAAAATGAGGTCAAGGTCAGATGACACCTGCCAGTTGGACATGTACAACTTACAATCCTTCCATACACCAAATATAGTAGACCTATTGCATACAGTATTCGAAAAACAGGCCAAAACACAAAAACTTAACTATAACCACTGAACCATGAAAATGAGGTCAAGGTCAGATGACACCTGCCAGTTGGACATGTACACCTTACAATCCTTCCATACACCAAATATACTACACCTATTGCTTATAGTATCTGAGATATGGACTTGACCACCAAAACTTAACCTTGTTCACTGATCCTTGAAATTGGGTCGAGGTCAATTGAAAACTGTCTGACGGGGATGAGGACCTTGTAAGGTACGCACATACCAAATATAGTTATCCTATTACTCATAATAAGAGAGAAATTAACATTACAAAAAATCTTAAATTTTTTTTCAATTAGTCACTGAACCATGAAAATGAGGTCAAGGACAATGTACATATGACAGACGGAAAGTTCGTAACATAAGGCATCTATATACAAAGTATAAAGCATCCAGGTCTTCTACCTTCTAAAATATAAAGCTTTTAAGAAGTGAGTTAACGCCGCCGCCGCCGCCGCCGCCGCCGCCGCCGCCGGATCACCATCCCTATGTCGAGCTTTCTGCGACTAAAGTCGCAGGCTCGACAAAAACTAGTTCTGTCCAGATACTTGAAGAGAAATCTCAAAAAGTCTATAAGTCTAGATAATATACCTGTAAGAAAGTTTAGTTATTAAATCTGGTGGAATTAAATATTAAGAATGAAACAAAATAAACTGAAATTTAAATGATCGAATTATAAAACAGATAATGGAAAATATCCTGAAACAAATACATGTATGTTTAATATGGGAGATAACTCTAATCTACCAAACCAAATACCTATTGATTAATAGAAACTGTAGGCTTTTTACTTGAAGTTTTTCATTCAGTAAAGGGTAAACCTCATTAAATTAAAACACAAAATAGGAGTTGAAGCTATATGTTTAGCATTGATTGGCAGTTGACCATTAACAGATAGTTATCTTAACAAAGTATGTTTCAAATTTTATCAAGATATATTGAGCACATCAAAGTCGACACGTTTTTTAATTTACCTGAAAATTGCTAATTTTGTGATTTTTCGTGCATATTTGATTTTTTATGGACAAGGCGACATAACTCCAGAACAACATCTGACTTTAATAAGGTAACAGTAC
The DNA here is from genome assembly GCA_028015205.1 of Mytilisepta virgata. Classification (NCBI taxonomy): domain Eukaryota; kingdom Metazoa; phylum Mollusca; class Bivalvia; order Mytilida; family Mytilidae; genus Mytilisepta; species Mytilisepta virgata. The sequence goes on from CM051521.1 coordinate 80,104,417, forward strand.
AGAGGAGCCGAAGGAAATTTCAGTATAGTGAATCTTTTTAGCAACTTCAAACTTTGATCACAGATACAAAGAACTTGGCAATATTTTGTAACTATTTTTCACCATCTTAGTAACGATGATTTAAAGTTTTTTAGAATAGTTATGAATATTTACACTGGAAACAATAAGAAAAAATGTTTTCATGTACTTATTAATCAAGTTTCATTTTTTTAAGTATAAAGGCTAGAAACTGACCATGTTAATAATATGTAAAAGCAAGTACATGCATATAATTAAACTCAAATATTTATGCAAATAAATAATAAGACATAAAATTCAACACGGGCACATATGTTTCAGGTTCCAAGAAAGACTTAACCTAATCACACATAAACCACTCTTTTCCTGACCATTTCTTATATTTTCTCACCTTGTATTTTCACAAATAGTTCAATCAAACCGCACGTTAAGATCTTTACACGCAGAGGGAAGAAACATAGAGCATAAAAATTCATAAATAACCATATATTTTTTTTAAATTGTATGCCTTTTCCCATATTCTAACTTAGAAAAAGAAAAAAATAGGTCCTTTTTGGGGTGTGACTAAACATCGAGTAAGAGTTAAAGTTTGAGTTAGAATTCGAGTTACACTACGAGTTAGAGTTCGAGTTAGAGTTCGAGTTCATGTTAAGGTTCGAGTTAGTGTTCGAGTTATAATTCGAGTTCAAGTTAATCTTCGACTTAACTTGAGATATTGATTTCTAATGTCATTTATCGAGTTGCATTTCGAGTTAAAATTCTAGTTACGGATTAAGTTTAGGGGAGGTAGGTAAAAAAATTACCTGTACATAGGCTCGTAAAAAAACCTAATTTTGTTGACATCCCCATAAAGATATCTCTGATTTTTTCAGACCCAGAAAAATCTTCCATTTCACCCCATAAAACAGGTTATAAACGCTACTTTTTCATCTTTTTGAACGCATCCCAAAAACTTCTGCAATTTTTGGGACCCAGAAAATAGCAAAATCAAGAAATTTGACCACAAAAAATAGTACTTGCGTACGTGCAGAAAATTTTGGACAGTACCATCCCCCCCTTTTTTTTGGATTAAGTTGTTGTGCGTTGATTTTTATTTTTCGCCGTTTAATCATATGGACACCGGATATAGGTATCAATGAATCTAGATTGGCCGCTTCCTCATGAAGGGTGCATGAAACGTTTCCGACTTCGCTTCCTCACGCGTTTTCCTTTTCTCTTTCTCCATATATGTCCCACCAAATAATGTGGAAGAGACAAACATACAGTTTTTCTCTTGTCCATTTAATTATGTTATAGTGATTGCTACCTAACTCGAACTTTAACTCGATCCGTAACTCTAACACGAAATGTAACTCGATAAATGACATAAGAAATTAATATCTCGAGTTCACTCGAACTACAACTCGAACTCAAATTATAACTCGAACTCTAACTCGAACTTCAACTCGAACTCGATGTTAAGTCACACCGTTTATAGACAATAAAATAATGGCCTAAAAGTAATGAACAGAGAATTATAAAGACTTAAAATATAAAGAATGATTAAATAATTTGATCCGATATTAACATACACATAGAAAAAAAAACAGAATGAATGCACAGAATATGACTTAAGAAATTGCCCAAAACAAATCTATTATAATTTCAGATATCATGTCTGCATTTATTTACATGCATGCCACTTTCACCCGGTTCCCTTTCTCCTTAAAACTTTAATATTTTTAAGGGACCGGTCATATATTCTTTCATGGGGGGGACTGGGATGAAATACACGAAGATTTCATTTTTTTTTAAAGACCCCATCCCCCTTCCGATGTCATAAAAATTTCAAGACCCCCACCTTCCAAAGTCACAAATTTCAAGAGCCCCCCTCCCCCATCCAAATTTTTCCAAAATGTGCTACTACTGAAACTGTACTTCAATTACCATATTTATAATGAGCATTCTAGGTAAACAATTAAGTCTCCTTGATTAGTATAAAAAGAACCATTTTATGGTTTTTAGCTCACCTGGCCAAAGGCCATGTGAGCTATTGCCATCACTTGGCGTCCGTCGTCGTCCGTCGTCGTTAACAATTTTTCAAAACTCTTCTCCTCTGAAACTACTTGACCAATTGGAACCACACTTGGTGTGAATGTTCTTTGGGGTATCCTGCATAGAACTGATGTGGGGAATTTTGATCCGTCGAAAAACATGGCCGCTGTTACTAAAAATAGAACATAGGGGTCAGACAACAGTTTTTCGCAAATATCTCAAAAATCATTAGGTTACGGCAAATTCTGGCAGGATGAAAGTGTTCAGCACGATGAGAGCTACCTGTGTGCTGATTTTCGTGAAAATCTGTCAACTGATGTTAGAGTTATTGCCCTTTTTTGACATTTTTTGCTTTTTTTATGTTATTATTTCAAAAATCTTCTCCTCTGAAACTACTTGACTAATTAGAACCAAACTTGGTATGAATGTTCCTTGGGGTACCTTGCATAGAACTGATGTGGGGATTTTTGATTCGTCGAAAAACATGGCAGCTGTTACTAAAAATAGAACATAGGGGTAAATTGCTGTTTTTTGCTAATAACTCAAAAACCGTTACAGATATCGAAAATCTGACATGGGGTAAAATTGATCAGCATGACAAGATCTACCTACCCTGAAATTTTTTAGGAGTTATTGCCCTTTTTTGTCAAATTTTCAAAATTTTAACATTTTTCGTCATTTATCTCCAAAAGTATTTGAGATAGAAGGGAAATGTAAATTTGAAAAATGTTTGCCATGTTGAGATCTACCTACCTTGAAATTTTAAAAGAAATCCCAAAACCCATTTAGGAGTTGTTGCCCTTTTTTTGTCAAATTTTCAAAATTTTTTTATTAAAAAATCTTCTCCTCTGAAACCACTTGGCCGATTGGTTTGAAACTTAATAGGAATGGTCTATAACATGTCCTCTACAAACGATCCTCAATTTATTTTGATCTGACATAAAACATGGTTGTCGTAGCTAAAAATAGAATATCGGGGTGCATGTGTTGTTTTTGGCTTATAACTTAAAAACCGTTACAGATATAAAAAATCTGACATGGGGTAAAATTGATCAGCATGACAAGATCTACCTAACCTGAAATTTTGAAGGAAATCCTAAAACCCATTTAGGAGTTATTGCCCTTTTTTGTCAAATTATCATAATTTAACATTTTTTGTCATTTATCTCCAAAACTATTTGAAATAGAAGTGAAATCTAACTTTGTAAAATGTTTGCCATGTTGAGATCTACATACCCTGAAATTTTGAAGGAAATCCCAAAACCCATTTAGGAGTTATTGCCCTTTTTTCGTCAAATTTTCAAAATTTAACATTTTTCGTCATTTATCTCCAAAACTATTTGAGATAGAAGTGAAATGTAAATTTGAAAAATGTTTGCCATGTTGAGATCTACATACCCTGAAATTTTAAAGGAAATCCCAAAACCCGTTTAGGAGTTATTGCCCTTTTTTTGCCAAATTTTCCAAATTTTAACATTTTTGCATCCATCTCCAAAACTATTTGAGATAGAAGTGAAATATAATTGAAAAATGTTTGCCATGTTGAGATCTACCTACCCTGAAATTTTAAAAGAAATCCCAAAACCCATTTAGGAGTTGTTGCCCTTTTTTTGTCAAATTTTCAAAATTTTTTTATTAAAAAATCTTCTCCTCTGAAACCGCTTGGCCGATTGGTTTGAAACTTAATAGGAATGGTCTATAACATGTCCTCTACAAACGATCCTCAATTTATTTTGATCTGACATAAAACATGGTTGTCGTAGCTAAAAATAGAATATAGGGGTGCATGTGTTGTTTTTGGCTTATAACTTAAAACCCGTTACAGATATAAAAAATCTGACATGGGGTAAAATTGATCAGCATGACAAGATCTACCTAACCTGAAATTTTGAAGGAAATCCTAAAACCCATTTAGGAGTTATTGCCCTTTTTTCGTCAAATTATCATAATTTAACATTTTTTGTCATTTATCTCCAAAACTATTTGAAATAGAAGTGAAATCTAACTTTGTAAAATGTTTGCCATGTTGAGATCTACATACCCTGAAGTTTTGAAGGAAATCCCAAAACCAATTTAGGAGTTATTGCCCTTTTTTCGTCAAATTTTCAAAATTTAACATTTTTCGTCATTTATCTCCAAAACTATTTGAGATAGAAGTGAAATGTAAATTTGAAAAATGTTTGCCATGTTGAGATCTACATACCCTGAAATTTTAAAGGAAATCCCAAAACCCGTTTAGGAGTTATTGCCCTTTTTTTGCCAAATTTTCAAAATTTTAACATTTTTGCATCCATCTCCAAAACTATTTGAGATAGAAGTGAAATATAATTGAAAAATGTTTGCCATGTTGAGATCTACCTACCCTGAAATTTTAAAAGAAATCCCAAAACCCATTTAGGAGTTGTTGCCCTTTTTTTGTCAAATTTTCAAAATTTTTTTATTAAAAAATCTTCTCCTCTGAAACCGCTGGGCCGATTAGTTTGAAACTTAATAGGAATGGTCTATAACATGTCCTCTACAAACGATCCTCAATTTATTTTGATCTGATATAAAACATGGTTGTCGTAGCTAAAAATAGAATATAGGGGTGCATGTGTTGTTTTTGGCTTATAACTTAAAAACCGTTACAGATATAAAAAATCTGACATGGGGTAAAATTGATCAGCATGACAAGATCTACCTAACCTGAAATTTTGAAGGAAATCCTAAAACCCATTTAGGAGTTATTGCCCTTTTTTCGTCAAATTATCATAATTTAACATTTTTTGTCATTTATCTCCAAAACTATTTCAAATAGAAGTGAAATCTAAATTTGTAAAATGTTTGCCATGTTGAGATCTACATACCCTGAAATTTTGAAGGAAATCCCAAAACCCATTTAGGAGTTATTGCCCTTTTTTCGTCAAATTTTCAAAATTTAACATTTTTCGTCATTTATCTCCAAAACTATTTGAGATAGAAGTGAAATGTAAATTTGAAAAATGTTTGCCATGTTGAGATCTACATACCCTGAAATTTTAAAGGAAATCCCAAAACCCATTTAGGAGTTATTGCCCTTTTTTGGCAAATTTTCAAAATTTTAACATTTTTGCATCCATCTCCAAAACTATTTGAGATAGAAGTGAAATATAAATTGAAAAATGTTTGCCATGTTGAGATCTACATACCCTGAAATTTTGAAGGGAATCCCGAATTCTATTTAGGAGTTATTGGTTTGTATAATTTGAGGTCGGTTCTGTTACATTTATTTAAGATTCACCCTTATTCCTGGTCAATTTTGTCAACTTCCTGCCGGGACTACCACCATCAGGGAACATATTTTAATATTAAACCTTATGAAAAATAAATCTTCAACAAATTTTCCCTGAACAATTGAACCAATTGCAACAAACTTGGTCAAATAGTTGATTAATTGTCCAATGAAAACCAAACTCCAGGTGAGCGATACAAGCTCTGGTGAGCCTCTTGTTTTTTATAGTATTTGATTGAGAAAGCACCAATGTAAATAACTGCCAAACACTAAATAAAGCATCACAGCTAGAATTTTATGATGGCCGTATGATGGAAATTGATGAATCAACAAAGAATATGACACGACAGTTAGACAATGTTATCTATGTGGCTCAGCAGCTTGATGAGTGCTAAGTTCTACAGTCAGAAATGCCGAAGAAAAGCGATGCAAAGAAGGAAAAAAGAATATGATGATAACACGATACAATATTAAAGGTGATCTTGACAAGAAAATGCTCACAACCCGTTACCACATACAACCTTTGCAGTACATGTTGGACGACCGTCAACACTATTCAAGCCCCCTTAAGACATATAAAAATGTAAAGGCCCCCTTAAGACATATAAAAATGTCAAGGCCCCCTTAAGTCCCCCCCCCCTTTCCATCAGTTGCAAATGACCGGTCCCTAAACATATATGTTTTAAACTAACCTTATCTTCGCAATTTTAAATTCTTGCCTAAAAATTATAATTCAGTCACACAAGGTTGTACAGAATAAACATTTTCTTTTTAATTGAATACACAAATGGGAATACAGAATTTGACACACTCCGTGATATACATATACATTATTGTGTGACTTGTTGAAGAAACTATATAGGTTTTTTTTCAAAGCGACACGGAGAATGTCTAGAGTTCTTCATACCTGATTCCGGCACAACTACAATGCGAAACCAAGCGATGATATTACATACATGTATGGACTAATTATTTGCAATTCCAATGACTATACCACTATCTTCATTTTTAATAATTGCACCGTGCTGCTTATATCTCTTATGTATAACAATTGATAATGTTAAATATTCTCATTATTCTGTTTTAGTTCAAGGATCCAATAATGTGTTTCTCTGTAATTATATTGTTTCCTTATAATTACTTTGTTTATTTAATTCTAGGTATAATTACATAAGAGTATAAACATGTAGCTGCACTGAACTAATTTTCAATCCCTTTCATATCCAATATTACTTCGGAACAAATTTTGCAACTAAAACAGCGATTGTATTGTATTTAAATGCAGGGTAGATATGAACCATTTTTAGACCAAAGAACGACAATACTTGGCCAATGGACAGGAATTATTTCACCGTATCACATTCCGCATTTTTTAATAAAATGCTCCGCTGGGCGCAGCTAGATACGACCGCAGATGTCGAACCCTGAATAGTTGGGGCAATTATGAACACAAAATGCAAGCTTGATACAATACTGAATTTGGATTGTGAATAAATATTTGACACAGCATAGGTTTCTGACACAGAATGAATGTTGTCTAAGAACTTAAAAAATTTTTAATTTACCTATTCAAACCATATCAGTATTATTTGTTTTTATATATAAATCAGAAATAATAAATTTAAAATTTAAAATTTCAATTTTTGATGAAATCAAATAAATTTCAATTTTGGACCCTTTAAACCTCAATGTGGACCAATTTGATAACAGGGCACACATATCAATTTCTTGCTATTGAGCAATACTGTGCAATTGAAGATTTCTTGCTATTGCGCAATACTATGCAATTGAAAATTACTTGAAATATTTGACACATAATAGGTTTCAGCACCAGAATAACTGAAATAAAAAAACTTAGAATTGTTCATATGATTTCAATTTATATTCAATTTTTTGCTTCTTGTGCAATACAATATAATGTGGAGAATTGCCCCCCCCCCCCCCCAAAAAAAAATAATTAATTTACCCCTTTTTTAGCTTTTGTGCAATACACTATGAAGTTGCACATTGACCCCCCTCCCAAAAAAAACCCCCAAAAAACAATGAAATTTATTGTAACCCCCCCACCCTTTTTGTGCTAAAAAAAAATTGAAATTTTCTTTTTAATTTATGAAATATGAAATGAGAAAAAAATTGCCCCCTCCCCAATTTCTCATTTACCCCTACTAACTTTTGTTTTCAAACCCCCCCACCCCCCCCCCCCCCCCATTTCTTTATACTTTGCAACCATAACAGCCCATTTAAATACACCATAAACGTATTAAAATAGAAAATGACATCATAGTCATGAATCAAACAAAGTTTAATTTTGGATCCTGATTTGGACCAACTTGAAAACTGGGCCCATAATAAAAAAAGTAAGTACATGTTTAGATTCAGCATATCAAAGAACCCCAAGAATTCAATTTTTGTTAAAATCAAACTAAGTTTATTTTTGGACCCTTTGGACATAATGTAGACCAATTTGAAAACGGGACCAAAAATTAAGAATCTAAATACACGGTTAGATTCGGCATATCAAAGAACCCCAATAGTTCAATTTTCGATGAAATCAAACAAAGTTTAATTTTGGACCCTTTTGGCCCCTAATTCCTAAACTGTTGGGACCAAAACTCCCCAAAACAATCCCAACTTTAATTCCTTTTGTGGTCATAAACCTTGTGTTAAAATTTCATAGATTTCTATTTACTTATACTAGAGTTATTGCGCGAAAACCAAGAAAAATGCTTATTGGGCCCTTTTTTGGAACCTAATTCTTAAACTGTTGGCACCAAAACTCCCAAAATCAATCCCAACCTTCCTTTTGTGGTCATAAACCTTGTGTTTAAATTTCATAGATTTCTATTAACTTATACTAAAGTTATAGTGCGAAAACCAAATGTCTTCGGACGACGCCAACGTCATACCAATATACGACCGCAAAAATTTTGCGGTCGTATAAAAATTACTCAGCATTTTGTAGAAATATAACCATAACCAATTGTTATGAAAAAGAGAGATAAGTGGGCGTGTAAAATCCTCTTTCATTCTAACTTCAATTTATGCAGTTTATTTCTTTACAGTTGTCAGTCATACATGCAATATACATGATATATAGATCTATTAGGCATTATTAAGGTTATATAATATGAATTCAAGCTTGTGACCTGAACTTGATCCTCTTCAATCTTCCAGTGTATGCCTTCTATTTCTTGACATATTGTTCAGTATCCACTATATCTAGAGTTTGTGACTGGCCTAAACCTTCTTTCGGTTTTACACTTAGGCCAAGTGAAAAAGTAAGTGTGGTTCCTGTTACATCAATTTAAAAAACAAATAGGATAGGTAGGCAAGGATTTTTTTTCTATTTTACAAATTGTTTAACATCGAGTCTATGGTAGAGACATTCTAACTTTAACAGAATAGTTCATTAAAAAATGCCCCAAAAAGATAGGTGCAAAAAATATGGTAGGTAGGGCAACAGGAACAACACGTATATGTTATTTGGCCTGTTGTAATTCTATTTTCAAAACAAACCTGGGGCCCACAGTGATCGAATTTCGAAAATGGTGACCATAAGTTTTCGACCTAATTTTTTTTCAGTACACGCGTAGTTATCTAGTATGGTAGTTACACTGTGGTTCAAATTTCCTGCAATCATAATGGTTATTCGTGATTTCTGTAATTAACATCAAGGAGACAACTTTGAATTTAATGGCTACTGTTGTTCTGGTCTGCATTGACATCTGATTTGACATCCATCTAATATTTTTGTTGATATTCACACTACAGATCCAGGTCAGTTATCCATATTCTGTATTACAATTATGTACATTTCTACAATTTTTACCAAGTAAGTCTGAAATAAAGTGCCATAACAAAAACCATAGAACTCTAAGGGAAATGTCAAAAAAAACTGGCAAGGTCGGGACATAATATACTCCTGACTTGGTAAAGGAATTTTCAAATGAAAATGGTGGGTTAAACCAGGTTTAATGGAAATTAGTTTTCTTTCAGAGAGATATAGAGGATAAATGCCTTGACCGAAGCTACTCATTTCGTACCATAGCAAAACCATTTCGTACCATCGTCATTTTCGTACCATAACACTTTTGTACCAATCATTTCGTTTACTAGTATATAAATATTTTAGTAACATGTTTTTGTATTATAAAGTTTTGAGTTTTTTCTTCTTGAAATATGACAAAAGGAAAGAAATCTTCACTATTAAAAAGTCCACAAATTGATAAAAAAAATCCGTAAAAGATAATGAATAAATCCTTTATTTAAAGGTAAAGGTATTAGAATTTCAGAATTTAAAATCTGAAATCGAAACTATAAGCTAAATGCAATGAAACTAACGTTAGGAAAATTCTAAATGAAAAATGTCATGAAGGATCACTTTACCTTGCATCAATGATCTAACAATACAGCTATTTCTATATTCATAAATTATTCATAACTGAATAAAGAGTTGTAGTTTTATTTTTATTTACACATAAAAGAATACCAAATAAGGGACAAACTCATGAAAATTCAACATAACAAATACCACAAGGATACGTATATAACTAAAACAATACAAGTTATATAGACAGACAAGACAGTACAGAAATGTGAACTCAATAATGTCCTCCGTAAACGGATTCGTCCCATTGCCATCCGTTGAAGTGTCAACATGGTCAAGTACGGTAAAATGTCAATTCTTGGAACACGTGAAATCCAACTGAAGATCTCATTTGTGTGATAGAATCTTTGTATTGGCCAATCAATTCGCAATGACGACCATAAAATTGTTGGTGTGATAAAATCGAACAGGATTTAACATAACCCTGTGTTATCTTGTCTGCCGAGAAGTCTTCGTAGACAGTAACGAATCAGCCATGAAATGTACATAGGCTGGAGACCTTTACATATTACTCTAAGAAAAGGGAAAACTAAAAACACCACATTTGTCAAAAAATTTCGATTTCGACCATCCATTATCGTTACTCACATGTTTGATATTCAGTGCCACCTGTAGCAAAATATTTTCGTAAAAATCGGATAAGCGTGTTGTCTAAAACTACTGGTAACTTTTGCCCGCTTGTGTTTTATCTCATACCCACTCAATTTTGTGGTATACATTATAAAATGTATCTTTATAACGGTTTACAGTTGGACAGATCCAATATGGAAGGAGAAGTTAACAAATTTCCAATATAAGAATTATCATTTTGGTTTTGGTTTTGTACAATTAACTATTCGAAAGGTTACTAAAGGTCATAAAATGTTGTCTATGTTTACAATAGAAAAAATTATAAAGTCAGGAAACAACTTAATTAGGAAAGCCTTACTCTTCATATTGAAAATATAATTACAGTTAATCTACGTGTTCAGAAATTGTTCACATGTTTTCACGTAAACATTCGAACGAATATTATTTATCGGAAACTGAGAGACTCGGTTCGGTGCAAAGTACTTTAGGATCGATAGGCTTATTAAGTGACACAAAAAAAACAATAAAAATTATTGTAACCCCCCCCCCCCCTTTATTGCAGAAAAAAATTTGAAATTTTCTTTTTAATTTCTGAAATCTGAAATGAGAAAAAAATTGCCCCCCCCAATTTCTCATTTACCCCCCCCTAAATTTTGTTTTCACCTCTCCCCCCCCCCACCCCGTTTCTTTATACATAATTTACGACTTGTAAGGAAGGTAATCGAATCATACACAACATTTTACTTTAAATGTGTTTGGATTACCTCCCTTACACCAAGATAATAACCAAAAATGCTTATTGGGCCCTTTTTTGGCTCTTAATTCTTAAAACTGTTGGGACCAAAACTCCCAAAATCAATCCCAACCTTCCTTTTGTGGTCATAAACCTTCTGTTTAAATTTCATAGATTTCTATTAACTTATACTAAAGTTATAGTGCGAAAACCAAATGTCTTCGGACGACGACGACGCCAACGTCATACCAATATACGACCGGAAAAATTTTGTGGTCGTATAATGACACAGCAAACACCCCCAAATGATGAACAATTAATTATGTATCAATTGATCCAGGAAATAAAGGTTTTAGGTAAAACAAGGTGAAGTAGATGATAAAAACATAGCACTGAAGTGCTGATCTGCAGCGCTGCTGCTAAATTTTTCGCCCTAACCTCATTTTCCTATGCCTTATTGTTTTTTTAGTCTTAACAGGGTTTCTGATACTGCACTAACATATAATAAATTTACTTCAAATCTACCATTGTGCAATAGAATAATTGATCATTGAACAAATTTGGAGACATTTATACTATTCCATTTAGAACGGATATCTTTAACCAGAAATTCAACTAATAGATAAGCTGAATGGTTGATGAAAGACCATCACAATCCATGAACAACTAGAACTGTGAGTGACCTCACTGAGTGATACCCCATTTGCAATACTAGGAGTTACGCTTACAAACTTTAAGCCTACAAGTTGGATTATCTCCCTTTGCAAGCAGCCGGCGATAATGGTCTTTTTTCATGTATATCTACATCTGCTGCCCAACCTTCATATAACGTTTCATCAAAATACATTGAACGGTTAAGGAGTTACGGTGACAAGATTTAAATTTGTAAAACCCTTAAGTTTGATTATCTCCCTTTGCAAGCATCCAGCGATAATTATCTTGCATCATAAACATCTACATATGATACCCAACCTTCATATAAAGTTTCATCAAAATGAATTGAACGGTTTAGGAGTTGCGCTTATAAGCTTTAAACATGTAAATCCCTTAAGACGAATTATCTCCCTTTACAAGCACCCGGTGATAATAATATTGCTTCATGCACATCTAAATATGAAGTCCAACCTTCATAAAGTCTCATCAAAATCCATTTAACTGTTTAGAAGGAGTTGCGCTTACAATGTACATGGACAGAGACAGACGGACGGACGATTCCTATATACCACCACCCCCCCCTCCCCCCCCAAAAAAACAACCAAATACTGTGTTTGCAGGGGGTATAATAAATGCTACATTCTGACCATTTTCACTTATTCAGTAATTCACTTAAATAACTCATGTAACTGTGAAGTTGGAACAAGTAATAAAGTTCAATATTTTGTTCAAAAACAGGTAGAACTAGAACTGTGAGGGGACCTCACTAACTATACCCCCGCTGCTGTTAATTTAATGGACCAGGGCATCCTTATCATTGGTGAATTGTCTCACAATTTCTAAGTCCAACTGGGGATATAACTGAGGGAACAAAAGGGTATAAAGTTATGGGAAAGGTATTGGACCAGGACATACTACGCATGCGCACATCTACGTACTAGGATCTAACAGTATGCAAAGTTTCATTTACCTCTGATAAGGCATGTTTGAGAAACTGGGTACAAAAAAATTGGGGATAGACTGAATTTCTAAGTCCAAAAGGATATAAAATTATGGAAAAAAAAGTATTGGACCAAGACATACTTCGCATGCGCACATCTATGTTCTAGGATCTAACAGTATGCAAGTTTCATTAACCTCTGATAAGGCATGTTTGAGAAACTGCGGGTAAAAAAATTCTGGACAGACAGACAGGCTGATTTTTATATACCCCCAAACTATGTTTGCGGGGGGGGGGGGGGGGGTATAACAAAAGGCTAACAACATTTAAACTATCGTACAACATAACATATTCTTCAGTGTAAGAGTAAATAGTCACTTTCTGAATTATGAATCATCAGAGATACAATTCTTTGATACCAATTTTGATGCACAAGATGTGATTTACGACTCATCAGTTGTGCTCAAGGCCTAAAATGTTGAAATCCAAAACAATAATCCAAAAGGTTGAAGAGCAATTCAAAATTTCCAAAATTACCAAAAGAGGTTATGCCAAAACGTTTTAATGACATAGCACGCACGAGGGAGATACTCCATAGGTTTTTGCAATTTTTTTACATTTTTGCAACAGTATACTCTATGTATCAGCTTCGGGTTAGTATCAAAATACTAGCAACTGAGCTGGGGATATCCTCGGGGACTTGGAATTCACCAGCAGCGGCATATCAACTCCAATGGTAAAAATACAATTCTTTCATACCAATTTTGATGCACAAGATGAGCACATTTTAAAAAGTTGAAGAGCAATTCAAAACAACCAAAATGACCAAAAAGGGTTATGCCAAAACCATCAAAGGTCAGATCACTGCACAAGGGAGATACTATAATGAAAAGAGTTCATGTAAAACAAAGAATTAACATAGATAATTAAATTGATTCAAAAAACAAATTACAGTTGTATATTTGTTCTATGTTTACAAAACTAAAGTTAAAGATAGTAGCAGAGTGTGGCATCGAAAACATCACATGTTCAGGTAAATAAACCACCTCGCTCACCTGATATTTCCATTTGTTCATCGATAAGGGACCTTGAGATTAACAACATCCATGCCATGTTTGGTTTCAATCCATTCAGATATTTTCAAGAAGAAGCCGTCTGTATGTATTTTCATAAGGTCCTATGTTGAACTAAGTCTTCCGCAGAAGGTCATCATGGATAACAGATCGGCACCAAAGTAACAACTCTTGGCCAGAACGTCATAAGGAACATTCATGCTAAGTTTCGTTTCAATCCATTCAGTGGTTCTCTAGATGAAGATTTTTGTATGAAATTTCCCGTAGGAGCAATTGGAATAAGTATAACACACCGCGCAATGCCAAAGTTTTTTTTAGAATTGCCCACAAACTATCCTATCCACGTCGGATTGTTATTGACTTCGTTGAATGTGGGCATCTTTTTTCTGGTGAAACTTCGTTTTGACTGTGGAAAAACATGGTGGATTGTCAGCAGATCGATATAATAAAACGGTTAAAAATTAACGTTATGGTTTCTTATTAATTCCAATCCTCTCATAATTTTATAATTCTTTCTTTTGATGCAGCGGTAACTCTTAGCTGAGTTTGGATACCTGTTTGTTTTAATTGTTTTGATTTTTGATGCATTATATCTTTAACCGGTTTTCCAATATTTTAATCTCGAGCACTGCTGTTGAGTTCACAGGGGCCCGACTTCTGGAAATTTTTTTTTTTTTGTTATCTTATTTCATGAGTACTTTTAATAAATATTCACTGTAACAACGAATATTCTGCGTTTATTATCAATATGCTATACTCTATCCACGTCCTTATACTAAAAAATCCTAAAGGGATATAAGCCGCCATTTTGGATTTCCTACCTCTGCCACGATTAAAATCAATTAAAAATACTTCCATGTGATAATTTATTTTATATCTGCCCTCAATCTCCTCCAAAATGAATCATCTTCAAAATCCAGTCACCATTTTACCAAGATGCGGCATCAAACTCTTTAATTCGACAAGCAAAGTCAAAAGTTCGCGTATTTCGGGTCGAAAGCAACGTTACTGTATATAACAGTATGTATAAGTCAATGGGAATCAGAATTGCGTCCCTTTGACTTCAATAGTGAAGTTACGAGGAACGTTGCTTTGGACGCGAAATATGACAAGTTTTCACTTCGTTCGTCAAATTATCGAGTTTAATGTCGTAGCTTGGTAAAATGATGAAGATCATTCATTTTGGAGGAGATTGGGGGCAGATATGAAATAAATTGTGACATGGAAGTATTTTTAATTGATTTTAATCGTGGCAGAGGTAGGAAATCCAAAATGGCGGCATATATCCCTTTAGGATTTTTTAGTATAAGAACGTGGATAGTGTATAGCCAAGGACGCATATTAGTTATACGTCCTTGGTATAGGATATCGATAATAAACGCATAATTTGCGTTGTTATAGTAAATATTTATTAAAAAGTATTCATGAAATAAGACAACAAAAAAATAAAATAAAAAAGAAATAAATATCCAGAAGTCGGGCCCCTGTGGTTGGGTGTGACTAAACATCGAGTTCGAGTTAAAGTTAGAGTTCGAGTTATAATTCGAGTTCGAGTTGAAGTTTGAGTGAACTCGAGATATTAATTTCTTATGCCATTTATCGAGTTACATTACGAGTTAGAGTTACAGTTCGAGTTAAGATAAAGGCACTTGTTCCTGGTACAAATTTTTTTCTAATATGGAAATCAGTGACGAATTGGAAATGTTGTTCAACAGACATTTTAGTCACAGTTCACGTGATAAAATGCTGCTACGTGGACCTTTAGAGTGCTTCATCTGCTAATAATTTGTAATTTTAAATTTTTTAATAAAATTTCAATGAGAATTTAAGCCTTCTTTTATTCCGGGTGTAGATCATCAGTCCTAGCAAAACAAGTCAACCAGACTCTACCATACGATCTTCAACATATGGACGGAGGTATAGACACACTATATTTGTCCCAAATTTAGAAAAATGTGAACACGACATATCAAGTAGGCTTTTTACTTGACGATTTTCATTAAGCCAAGTGTAAACTTCGTTAAATTAAAACACAAAATAGGAGTTGAAGCTATATGTTTAGCATTGATTAGCAGTTGACCATTGAAAGATACTTATCTCAACAAACTATGTTTCAAATTTTAACAAGATATATTGAGCCCATCTAAGTCGACACGTTTTTTAATATACCCGAAAATTGCTAATTTTGTGATTTTTCGTGGATATTTTATTTTTTTATGGACAAGGCGACTTAACATCCAGAACAACATCTGACTTTCATCATGTAACAATAGATGAGCCCTAGGAAATGTCACTAGATAAGTCTAGTGAGTCTTGTACCAGTCTTTTTAGCAACTTTAAAACTCTGATCACAGACACAAAGAACTTAGCAATATTTTGTAACCATTTTTAACCATTTTAGTAACGATGATTAAAGTTTTTTAGAAATAATTATGAATATTTACACTCGAAACAATAAGAAAAATGTTTTCATATACTTATTAATAAAGTTTCATTTTTTTAAGTCAAAAGGCTATATCAAGCCTACAAGTACTCTTTACTACAAACAATATTTCAACCAACAAGAGGCTACAAGGAGCATATATAAGCTCGCCTGTAAGGGCACAACATTTAACTTCAAAGGGGGGGGGGATGTTTTTCTTTAATATTGGTTTGAAATTATTTTTTTTCAAAGTATGGACCGAATTTTTTTTTTTTTTTTTCGATTACAATCAAACCAAATTATTTTTTTTTCTTACCAAGTCGAATCAGAATTTTTTTTTGAGCAATGCCCGGAAAGTAAAAGTTGTATTTATTTCTATGAAATCACTAGAGGTAAATAAAACCGGTATGTACTATGAATTTGTTTTTATAATAAAACATTTGCATATTTCTGATATGTGAATGACTTTTATTTTGTTTTGTATATTAATTCTTTACGAAATAGAATATAAAATCATTTTCTCTGTACTTTGTTTTTTATTATAACAATCATAATTCCACACAATAATGAGCAGACGCACATTGGGTATATGTACATGTATGCATATTTAAACTAGAGGCTCAGAGGCCTGAGCCTGTATCACTCACCTGACAGAAACAAGAATTGCCCATGGCGGCCATGTTTGTCACATGATCTAAACAAAATGAGAAAAAAATGTAAAAAACCTCCCACAGATGCTTCTTGTCAAGTATCGTTTCATTTGGCCAAGCTGTTTCAGAGAAGAAGACGTCTTTACATTAGCCTATCAGAAACAAGAATTGCCCATGGCAGTCATGCCTGTCGTCCAATCAGGATGTTAAAGATTCATTTCATAAGAATTTCCAAACGGATACTTCCTGTCAAATTTGGCTGACAGTTTTGGCCAAGTAGTTCCAGATTTTTTTTTTAAATCAACCAATGAGAAAAAAGAATTGCCCATAACGGCCATGTTTGTTGCCCGATCGGGACGAAATGAGGAAACTTTGTAAAGAACCCCCCATAGATGTTTCCTGTCAAGTTTCGTTCCATTTGGCCAAGCGATTTCAGAGAAGAAGATTTTTATATATCAACCAATAAGAAACAAGAACTGCCCATGGTGGCCATATTTGTAGTCCTATCGGGAAAAAATGAGGAGGCTTTGTGCAGAACCTCCTATAGATGCTTCCTGTCAGGTTTCATTCCATTTGGCCAAACAGTTCCTGAAAAAAAATATAAACCAATGAAAAACAAGACTTGCCCATGATGGCCATGTTTGTTGCCCGATCGGGACGAAATGAGAAAACTGTGTAAAGAACCTCCCATATATGCTTCCTGTCAAGTTTAGTTCCATTTGGCCAAGCAATTTCAGAGGATAAGATTTTTTATTCAGCCAATCAGAAACAAGAACTGCCCAAAAAAGGAACAATGCTTTGATTGTCATGATTGTTGCTCTTCATCTTGATGGTTAATCACTGAAAGGTCAAGTATGACTGAAAAACTAAGGAGAATCTTATATCATGTTCAAAATAAATCAAGTCAGGTTTGTATTAAATAATGATCTTCAGCTTTTCTTTTAATGCTTGTGATTTTATTAAATCGACTCTCGGATTCAAATATTTATTTTTGAAAAAATATATCTAAACCAGTAATTTTTTCCATAGTTTTGTAAAACACATTACTTTTTTGGTCCTTGCTGCAACATTATTTTTTTCCTTCCCTTTGGAATCAGAATATTTTTTCACCAAAAAAAACCACAACCCCCCTTTTGAAGTTAAATGGTTGTTCCCTAAATGTTATTGGTTCGGAGCTTCCTTCGACACGATATTGAAACTGAACACTCCTAAAGATGAATTAGGCCAAATTGCCCAGTGGATTTAGAGGAGGCCACCGTTGTAGCAGAGGTCGGAATTAGCTGACATTGTTTTGAAAGAGGACCATCTTAAAATCATTAAAGTAAAATTTGGTTGATATTGACTTTGTATAGTTTCAAAGGAAAAGATTTTAAATTTTCCTTCCCCCTTTTCTATAATTAGCTCCGGCAACTATCTTGGTTGAAGGTCGGGAACAACAGACACATATTAGAAGGGGATCACCCAAGGAATTTTCCACCAAAGTTTGGTTCTAATAGGCCTAGCAGTTTCAGAGGAGATCTTCAAATTGTATTCCCCTTAGAGTACTAAGTTTAATTATGTCCGGCCGTGATGGCAATCTTGGATGACGAACGAACACGCCAGATAAAAGTTTAAAGGGGACCATCCCATAACTATTATAACAATTTTTGGTTCCAATTCGCCCTGTAGTTTTAGGGGAGGAGATTTTTATATTAAAAAACAATAACAAAAAGCTAAAAATCAACAATTCACGGGGCAATAACTCCAAGACGGGTAATACGATTTCTACAAAAAATGAAACGCATGTACATCTTGTCCTTGTGACCGTTTTTAACTTCCCAGATTTTCTCTAAAAGACATTTCTTCTGAGATAATTTTCAAAACTACTGTCTGACCCATATACTCTTTTTTAGTAACATAGGCAATGTGGTTTGGCTTCCGCGTCAGTCAAATGCGCAATTTAAAAAAACAATAAACAATAAAAATGGTTCCAAAACTATTCACAACGTTTATATTATTTTGAAGGATATAGTTTTGTATCACAACTTGAAATCCCACAATTCAGTGTACGGATTATTTTAAGGAAGTTTTGAAAAAAAAACTTTTTGTAATTATACAGGATCCACATGCATTTGATACATGTAGCTATATCTGATGTCCAGATGATTATAAACTGCGAAGAATAAAACTCTACGCACAATAACTTAATCCCAAAAAAAGAAGGGGGGGGGGGGTACTCTCCAAAATGTTCTGCACTTAGGCTAGTACTATTTATTTCTCGATTTTGCTATATTGTCTAGGGGTCCCAACAATTGCAGATATTTTGGGGGGTGCGTTCAAAAAGAAAATAATAGCGTATTTTTCTGGGTCTGAAAAGGGTAGAGATATCTTTATGGGGGTGTCAACAAATTTAGCTATTTTTTTATGAGCCTATGTACAGGAATTTTTTTTTTACCTCCCTCCCCTTAAACTTAATCCGTAACTCGAATTTTAACTCGACATGCAACTCGATAAATGACATTAGAAATCAATATTCGAGTTAACTCGAAGATTAACTTGAACTGGAACTCTAACTCGAACTTTAACTCGAACTCGAACTCTAACTCGAACTGTAACTCGAACTCAAACTCGAACTCGAACTCGATGTTTAGTCACACCCCCTGTGGTTGAGTTGTCAGTCAACGAAATGGCCGTACAGTGCATCAAATTTATTTCGGTATTTTGTGATACGTTTTATTCCTATACAGTCGGGAGTTTTTTTTACTGATTTGTCCAACATCAGTGTCAGCATAAATAAATGGGTCACCTGTAGACGAGAGAATGATTGACAATAATCTTGACCGCGGTATGTCGTTTGAAGTAACGGGTCAGGGTATTATGAACTTGGTTGTGTAACATGAATTGACGGTGTCAAAGTATGTATAGTCCAGTCAATCTAGCATAAATTTGACCCTAACCTTAAACTAATTGCAAAAGAAGATTTTTAAGTTTTAATCTTTAGCATTATACACCAAATATACACAGAAAAAAGTCCAACAAAATCTAACTTGAGCAAGATTAAAAAATCATGATTTTAAAATTCCTATGGACATTTGCATTGGAAATGGGAGATAACTCTGCAAAAAAAGGCAGAAATATCAATAAAAATTGATACAAAATTATAACTTTACCGCTTCTATTCAGCAGAATGTAATGATTCTTGATATTTTAGCCGTCTTTAGAGTATAACAAACAACTCTAAAGTTTTTTTTCATATCTTTTATCAAGCTACAGCCTAGATTTCGTAATTCATTAGTTGACAATTTATTAAATTTTCAACTTGTCAAGGTAAAGAATCTCAAATTTAATAAAAATAATTAAGCATACATTCTTCTTTTTGTGGTTTAAAGTTTCTTTAAACAAGGTAGATGCTGATCAAATATAATTTACAGATATAAGCAATACCAATTTTTCATATTATTTTTTCAAATTGGTCACAAAGCCACAAATTTGCAATTTCTTTAATGAAAAATGCGCAAAAAAAAATAAAAATACCCATAACATTTCGATTTTGTACATTTCATGAGCAGATTATATAATATAGTCAAATACGAACTTATAACCCCATCAAAGTATCATACTTTAAATGAATTTTAAGAAAATCAACCAAAAACTGACAAAAAAGACTAATTTTTGCAGAGTTATCTCCCCTTTCCAATGTTAATTTCCATAGGAAATTAAAAATGCTGATTTTGAGTTTTCCTCAAGTAAGATTTTATGAGACTTTTTTCTGTGTATATTTGGGGCTTCATGCTATAGATTAGAACTAAAATATTTTCTGTTGCAATTAGTTTGAGGTTAAAACTTAGTCTGACTGGACCAGTACGTGTGTCTTTGACAAGATCACAAAAATCTCGTGCAAAAACTGGCGGGAAAATATACCACGGAACGATAAAACCTTCAATCAATACAATTTGGAAAAATAATTAATGTATGCCATAAAAGGGTAGACTTACGGATGTTCGGAACAAATATTGAATTTGGTTATATCGTCAACGGGAAAATTTTATATGACCTATTGCAGACCGACCAAGAACGAATGAAATGGATAATAGATAGATTGTCAATAGTTTTTTTTAATTGTTGTATTTGTACTTGAGGAAAATTCCAAACACAGGAAACGTTACATTTTGTAAACAGACGGCGAAATTTGATTTCATCTTAGAACGAAATAAAGATTAATCAATGACATTTATTCCGTTATGTACAAAATGTATTAGTATAGGAATTAAGCATATAAAATGCTGTTATTACATTTTTTTCAAACGATAACATTTTTAATAACCAAATACGTGCAATTTGACTATATGAATTAAGAACAAAGTACTACAGACTAAACAAAAAAAAAAACTATCTCAATTGATGACATTTATTTCGTAATAATTTGTAATCTAATTTGAAGAAAATAACGAAATAAAAGGCAGACAGACAGCGTTACAAAGTTAAACGGGGAAAATTGAGGAACAGTATATTTAAGACAGTGTTTCAGAGATACACGGGAATATTTGAATATTTGAGGAACAGTATAATTATATGACAGTTTTTCAGAGATACACGGGAATATTTGAGGAACAGTATATAAGACAGTTTCAGATTTATAAAGATCCCGAATGCACTTTTTTTTTAAATATCCCCGTATTTGGGACGGGACGGGGAAAATTGACGATATAACCTATTTTGTTTTTGCCGAGGATAAGTGAGAACGAAATTTGATAAATGTAACCAGAGACATGTTTTATATGTCTCTGATGTAACGTCATTCCAAAATCGTTCAATAACAAATAATAATTTCAAAAACGATTGATAAGTCCTGTTCTTGTATATATATAGCGTCATCCAAAACCACCCCATCGAGTCAAATGGTCGCTCCATAGGAATTTCCCGTGTTGCCAGATTGTCGATATTACGACCAAACACTATTCAGATAATTTATATGCTCTACTAATTGTCGAAAATAGCGGAACGATCTTCGTGAGGGTCAAATTAGATGAATCCAGAATGGAATCGACAAAAATAAATTGGGTCAATTAATAATTATAAAAACAATACATGTGCTTTATTAATAATCCTCGTGTTCTCTCCTTAACCTTATATTGTTGTTTCTTTTATTCCATTCCGTATAAAACAGTGTACCTTTCTAAAATAAGAACGTACTGCACACTTCGCATATTTTTTTTCCTTCATATAATGAGAATTTATACTTAGACATTCTCCGTGAATTCCTGTGTACTTACTATTTCTGAGCATGCGCGATGAATTGTCCGCGATCTGATTAAAATGCACGCCGGCAAAACCCGTCTTTAAGGTATCCGGACCATAATAGATAATGATCGAAAATTGTATCACTTTTTGACCGTGAATGGCTGAACCAAAAAAATTAAAGCTAGAATTTTGTATATATATTTTTCTCAAGTTGAAACACATTTTGTTGCTTATATGCAGAGTCTGTAAAAATTAGTTAGTTATATTGTAATTTCCGAAGTTTGTCGATAATTACCGAGGTCATTTCAATTGCGTAGTATGGAACATCCGGGAACTTTTAAATAATCACGTGGTCATTTATGGTCCGGATACCTTAAGGCGAATTTGTTTATAATTATTTAATATAAACAATATTTTATTCATAAAAGTTATCATGAATAAGATTGGTCAACAGGCTAAACCTATATAAGTCCTCTCCGAAAAACACTAAATAGTCTAGAAAGATGTGTACGAACCTGATAAATTGATACCGCCCGGTTTGGGGAAACAAACAATTATTTATTTTTTGGTCATACGCAAAAAATATTCGTGAAAATATTACGGTATCAATTACTCGCAACAGCACACCTTAGCATGGGAATTCATATATGTGACGACCGATATTGACCATGAACTTGTCGATGTGACGTAGCATCAAATCGTATTAATAGATTAGGTGATGGACTTGACCTATCTTTGATACACGCTTTCTGGATTGTAAACATCGAAATTAAAGGCTTATAACGAGTCGTATTGTACAAGAATTATGTAATTAAATCTATTTAAAAAGAAAGAGATCAAAATGTCCCCAGGTAATGCACAAGCCTACAACTGAGATTGGTTCAGGTTGAACGGGCCCCTGATAATGGAGACTGCACTACTTTCAAACTTTGTATCAATACACAAACAGTAAAAAATGCGGAAGCATTCATAGAAAGAGGTTAGATGGCTCAGTACAAAGTTATTGCAAGCGTGTTAACATTCTTACGCACAGCGTCAGCTAGATAAGCTAAAGCTAATCTTCGCTGCAGCAGCGCTGCAGAAAAATGTAATTTTATAAGGGAGATAACTCTAATGAACAAAGTTTAATATGGTACATTTGTATTTTTCAAAACATCGGGTTTTTTGCCTGAAAAAACTTTGACCATCTTAAATTATTAAGGTCTTTCCCTTTGCAGAAGGAAAGACCTTACTGTATTTCTTATGATTATTAAGGTCTTTCCCTTTGCAGAAGGAAAGACCTTACTGTATTTCTTATGATTATTATTATTATTATTATTATTATTATTATTATTATTATTATTTTTTTTCTGCCGCAGATGTCAAAAAAGTGTCGCGACCTATCATTACGAAACTTAGTACTATTAAACGACACTACTTGGGCTCGACTTGAGTCGGCCTGCGAAACCGATCTATTTTTAGTAACGGAGTTATCTGCCCCAGACCGTAAAACCTTGTTTGCAGATTAACTCAAAAACCGTAACCGTTATCAAAAATCTGAAGTGGGGAAAATGTTGCTCAACTCCTGGACATGATTCGTCATGCAAAAAAAAATGTTCTGATCGACTTCCTGGTTACGCGTTTTTGACCCGAAAAGTGTCGCGACACGTCAAATTTTTTTTCTTCAAAACGGTAAGTCCTAGAGACTTGGGACCTTCACCAATCATCCTGGATGACATATGTTGCATTCAAAAATGTCAAGGTCAAAGGTCAAATCTCAAGGTCAGAGGTCATGGTACACCTTGTTTTCAGGTTAACTCAAAAACCATACAAAATTTAAGCAGACATGTAATGGGGAAAATACTTGTCTCATTTAGACCTTTATTTGATATAAGGGTCGAACCCTGTACGACAAACGGTTTTCGAGTTATAGCCCTTAACGCGTTTCGGCTAAATGGTTTTTGGCCTATAACTTGAAAATGGTTCGAGATAACATAGTAAACATATGGGTTATTGGTGACCGTCAACTTATTCCCTTCAATTTAAAATCAAACTCGATTGGCTAATGGCGGCCATTTTCAAAATGGCCGACACTGTAAACAGTTTTTGTGGAAAAGCACGTAAACCGTACAAAATTGAAGCAGACAATACATGGGAAAATTGTTCGTCACGTCGAAATCTACAAAAAAGTCTTCAGGACCGAAACCGTAAGTTCTACGATGACTCCTTAAAGAGTTACTGCCCCTGACGTATGTTTGTTTTATACTATATCTCGAAAACCATTATAGATATGAAGAAAATGTTAATACAAAAAAAGATCAGTTACAAAAGATCTACATTTTAGTACAAAGGTCAAAAGTCAGATATCAAGGTCATCCAAAAAGCCCTTAGCAACCGATGGAAAAGTACCTAGCAACCATATATATTTATGTTCAGGATCATATTATAGAGCCATACAGGTCAAAATGGAAGGTCAAGGGTCAAGGTCATCGAAAAAGTCCTTAGTAACCGACGGAAAAGTACCTAGCAACCATATATATTTATGCTGAGGATCATATTATAGAGCCATAGAGGTCAAAATTGAAGGTCAAGGATCAAGGTCATTGAAAAAGTCCTTAGCAACCGATGGAAAAGTACCTAGCAACCATATATATTTCTGTTCAGGACTCTATTTTAGAGCTGTAGAGATCAAAATGGAAGGTCAAGGTCATCGAAAAAGCCCTTAGCAACCGATTGAAAAGTACCTAGCAACCATATATATTTATGTTCAGAATCCTGATTTAGAGCTGTAGAGGTGAAAATGGAAGGTCAAGGGTCAAGGTCAATGAAAAAGTCCTTAGCAACCGATAGAAAAGTACCTAGCAACCATATATATTTATGTTCAGGACCCTATTTTAGAGCTGTAGAGATCAAAATGGAAGGTCATGGTCAAGGTCATAGAAAAAGTCATTAGCAACCGATGTAAAAGTACCTAGCAACCATATATATCTATGTTCAGGAACCTCTTTCAGAGCTGTAGAGGTCAAATCAAAGGTCAATGGTCAAGGTCATGGTGACAGAGTCCTATATTTTGACTAATATCCTTAGCAACTGAAGATTAAAAGGTCAATTTGACACGGGAAAGACCTTGCAATTGTTCTCTGAACAATTGTCTTTTTAATTAAGGTCTTTCCCTTTGCAGAAGGAAAGACCTTACTGTATTTCTTATGATTATTATTATTATTATTATTATTTTTTTTTTTCTGCCGCAGATGTCAAAAAAGTGTCGCGACCTATCATTACGAAACTTAGTACTATTAAACGACACTACTTGGGCTCGACTTGAGTCGGCCTGTGAAACCGATCTATTTTTAGTAACGGAGTTATCTGCCCCAGACCGTAAAACCTTGTTTGCAGATTTACTCAAAAACCGTAACCGTTATCAAAAATCTGAAGTGGGGAAAATGTTGCTCAACTCCTGGACATGATTCGTCATGCAAAAAAAAATGTTCTGATCGACTTCCTGGTTACGCGTTTTTGACCCGAAAAGTGTCGCGACACGTCAAAATTTTTTTCTTCAAAACGGTAAGTCCTAGAGACTTGGGACCTTCACCAATCATCCTGGATGACATATGTTGCATTCAAAAACGTCAAGGTCAAAGGTCAAATTTCAAGGTCAGAGGTCATGGTACACCTTGTTATCAGGTTAACTCAAAAACCATACAAAATTTAAGCAGACATGTAATGGGGAAAATACTTGTCTCATTTAGACCTTTATTTGATATAAGGGTCGAACCTTGTACGACAAACGGTTTTCGAGTTATAGCCCTTAACGCGTTTCGGCTAAATGGTTTTTGGCCTATAACTTGAAAATGGTTCGAGATAACATAGTAAACATATGGGTTATTGGTGACCGTCAACTTATTCCCTTCAATTTAAAATCAAACTTGATTGGCTAATGGCGGCCATTTTCAAAATGGCTGACACTATAAACAGTTTTTGTGGAAAAGCACGTAAACCGTACAAAATTGAAGCAGACAATACCTGGGAAAATTGTTCGTCACGTCGAAATCTACAAAAAAGTCTTCAGGACCGAAACCGTAAAACTTGTCGTTTTTGAGTTATTGCACTTGATTTGTATGTTAAAACTGGTTTTTTGCTTATAACTTGAAAACCGTATTAGATAGTATAGTAAACATGTATACTTAAATGAATCAGTATGCAAAGACCTACAATTTGAGTCAAAGGTCAAAGGTCATGGGTCAAGGTCATTCCCTAGCAACAAGGTAACGTTAATGAAAAGTACATAGCAACCATATGTATTCTTAACCAACACTACCTTCTGAGTTTAGAATTAAGTTTTATAACCGGAAGTGACCTTCGGTCCATAGCAACCGACAAAGTCCTTAACAACCATACTTTTTCTGACACTAGGCCCCTTGATCTTTATTCTGGAACCTATATGATAACTATTGGCAAACATTTTATCGTAAACAGAATGACTCAATTGTCTTAAGTATTTGTATAGGACACCATAACACTAACTAGAGACGGGGAAAGACCTCACATTTGTTCTCTGAACAAATGACTTTTTAATTATTATTATTATTATTATTATTATTTTTTTTTTTTTTCTGCCGCAGATGTCAAAAAAGTGTCGCGACCTATCATTACGAAACTTAGTACTATTAAACAGTACTACTTGGGCTCGACTTGAGTCGGCCTGCGAAACCGATCTATTTTTAGTAACGGGGTTATCTGCCCCAGACCGTAAAACCTTGTTTGCAGATTAACTCAAAAACCGTAACCGTTATCAAAAATCTGAAGTGGGGAAAATGTTGCTCAACTCCTGGACATGATTCGTCATGCAAAAAAAAATGTTCTGATCGACTTCCTGGTTATGCATTTTTGACCCGAAAAGTGTCGCGACACGTCAAAATTTTTTTCTTCAAAACGGTAAGTCCTAGAGACTTGGGACCTTCCCCAATCATCCTGGATGACATATGTTGCATTCAAAAATGTCAAGGTCAAAGGTCAAATCTCAAGGTCAGAGGTCATGGTACACCTTGTTATCAGGTTAACTCAAAAACCATACAAAATTTAAGCAGACATGTAATGGGGAAAATACTTGTCTCATTTAGACCTTTATTTGATATAAAGGGTCGAACCCTGTACGACAAACGGTTTTCGAGTTATAGCCCTTAACGCGTTTCGGCTAAATGGTTTTTGGCCTATAACTTGAAAATGGTTCGAGATAACATAGTAAACATATGGGTTATTGGTGACCGTCAACTTATTCCCTTCAATTTAAAATCAAACTTGATTGGCTAATGGCGGCCATTTTCAAAATGGCCGACACTGTAAACAGTTTTTGTGGA
This sequence comes from Mytilisepta virgata, assembly GCA_028015205.1. Taxonomy (NCBI): domain Eukaryota; kingdom Metazoa; phylum Mollusca; class Bivalvia; order Mytilida; family Mytilidae; genus Mytilisepta; species Mytilisepta virgata. The sequence continues at coordinate 80,131,704 of CM051521.1, forward strand.
AAAGCACGTAAACCGTACAAAATTGAAGCAGACAATACATGGGAAAATTGTTCGTCACGTCGAAATCTACAAAAAAGTCTTTAGGACCGAAACCGTAAAACTTGTAGTTTTTGAGTTATTGCACTTGATTTGTATGTTAAAACTGGTTTTTTGCTTATAACTTGAAAACCGTATTAGATAGTATAGTAAACATGTATACTTAAATGAATCAGTATGCAAAGACCTACAATTTGAGTCAAAGGTCAAAGGTCATGGGTCAAGGGCATTCCCTAGCAACAAGGTAACGTTAATGAAAAGTCCATAGCAACCATATGTATTCTTAACCAACACTACCTTCTGAGTTTAGAATTAAGTTTTATAACCGGAAGTGACCTTCTGTCCATAGCAACCGACAAAGTCCTTAACAACCATACTTTTTCTGACACTAGGCCCCTTGATCTTTATTCTGGAACCTATATGATAACTATTGGCAACATTTTATCGTAAACAAAATGACTCAATTGTCTTAAGTATTTGTATAGGACACCATAACACTAACTAGAGACGGGGAAAGACCTCACATTTGTTCTCTGAACAAATGACTTTTTAATTTAATATTTTTTTTACTTCTATAGAGATATCATTATATTAAAAATATTAATCTTCCATAATCTATTATTTGAACTAGAGGCTCCCAGGAGTCTGAAATGCTCACTTAGTGAAAAACTCAGTGATTCTTCTTTCTGATTTTTTTTCCAGTTAACTGTAGCATTATTGGTCCAAAATCTAGACATAATTTTGAAGAGGGAAGACCCGAGGTCTACATTTAATTCAACAAAGTTTGGTTTAAATTGCTTAATAGTCTAGAAAATATTTTTTAATATTAAAATTAACAGTAGCCGTATTGGTTCAATGTCCGGTAATACATGTTATTTTGGAAAGGGTCCACTTAAGGACCGCATGATCTGCATAATGTGGCTATAAGCATTTTATTTGAGTCTCAAACATTTGGACAAAGCAAGCAACTTATCAATACAAAAAGTATAAAATGTTACCATTAATAAAGGGACATAACTCTGGGGTGTTAAAAAAAAAGGCAGGATAAAACATTTGAACTTGATGAGTTTACTGTAGTAAGAAGCATTGCATATAAGTTTCAGATCATTTGGCCTTGGCAACTCAATTTATAGAGTGAGGAAACCAATTCAGACAAATGGAAGGATAGACTCAGTCATCCACATCTTCAATATATCCATGTAAATTCTGCAATGTTTCCAAGAGATCCGGGTTAAAAGTAGTAGGAGGAGTTGATTACACAGAATTTGTACCCTTCCTAGAAAATTCTGGCAAAGACTGATCAAGTCTCACAAGATGAAAATAGTCTTGTATACATTTGTAGCATCATACTTCTTCTACCTTGTAAGATCGGGGTTTAAAGCTGCAGTAGGAGTTGATTTAACAAATTACGTTTCCCCATCTTCTATTCAACATACTATAAAAGGTCAATTGCCATTGTCCGCCCCACGCCAAGGTAATGTCGTAAGTTTTGATTTTGAAACTATTGTAAGCTAGGAGCAGGTTATTTTAGTAACCTAAAACATATGTCTCCCCCATTTTTGCTGCTTGATGGTTCTATTCATGCCAAATTATAAGTCGATTTATCCTTTATTGTACTGAATTTTTGAAAGTCAAAATAGCCATATCTCTGAATATTTGTCAATCCTCTCAAAAATTATATGCTCATGTTTACCATAGTGGTTTCCCTAGCCATTTTTAGCATGGTGCCCCAACCATGCCTTCAACTAACATCACCATTCTGCCCTCAAAGAAAATTGTAAAAAGTGCCCTTTCAATATTTATACACATAAATGTAATTAATTTTCAAATGTTTGTTATTCAATAACGTAATTACATGTATGACAAATCTATTACACCTAAATACCCTACTGGGTGGAAACAAGTGTTTTTAGCCTTAAATATGGTTCATCTGATAAATATAAAATATCAAGGTGCCCCCATGTAGAAAAATGACTGCCCCCTGTTAAGGCAATTGCACGCATGAAGTGTCTCAACTTGTCAATTCAAAACATGCCTTCAGAAATTTCTGGGGAAACCACTATACCATGTTTACATGATGAAAATGAAGTGTTCAAACTTTAATTCCAATCTGGTATAAAGTGCTTAAGAAACTGTGCTCACAAACGATATACGTACCCTATATTGTAGTGAATTTTTTAAGTCATTAAGGGCCATAACTCTAAGAAAAATTTGTGAATTGTCACAAAACAAGAGGCTCTCAAGAGCCCGAATCGCTCACCTGGTAAACAATGCACTATAAACTAAATTAATATATTAATGTTTGTTGTAAACTAAACTGAGTATTAAAGGTCACGTAAAATGCTGAAAATACCTTTAAAAACCTTTAAGAACCTCTGGAAAGAAATGGGCATGAGTTCTCCCTACGCTTGATTAAGATACAGTCATGGTCAATCTGATGATTCATAATACAAAATACAAGCTTTAATTAATCTTCAAATACAAGTATAAATCTTTTGGTCTATATGTTGTCTTCGTTTTTAAAATGTTTGAAAGAAGTTATGTAAAAATTGTGGGTTAAGGCTTTTTATTGTACTTGAAAAGGAAATATTGCAGGAACAATCATGCTAAGTTTCATCAAATTCCCCCAAGTAGTTTCAGAGGAGAAGATGTTTGAAAATTTGTTAACAACGATTATGACAGACACCAAGTGATGGCAATTAAAAGCTCACATATTATGAAGTTTAATCATTGTTATACAACATTCTCATCATCACCATTCACTAAGGATACCATGTTTACTTTAAAAACCAAATATTGTTGAAATCCGAGCAAGTGTAAAAAATGGCGGGAAAATGGCAGCCATTTTAAAAATGGCCGTCCAAAACAAACTTTCATCATCACCATTCAACTAGGGATACCATGTTTACCTTAAAGTAGCTTTCATCTTCATTTTCTTTCTATAATTCAGGAAAAAATAGCGGACATGTTTTTCGACCAATCAAAAATCGAAGCATTAACTTTTTGCAGGATACCCTAAGGAACAATCTTACCAAGTTTCATTTGATTGTGAATAGTAGTTTCAGAGAAGAAGATTTTTGAAACAATAACATAAAAAAAAGCCAAAAATGTCAAAAAAGGGCAATAACTCTAACATCAGTTGACAGATTTTCACGAAAATCAGCACACAGGTAGCTCTCATCATGCTGAACACTTTCAACCTGCCAGAATTTGCCGTAACCTAATGATTTTTGAGATATTTGCGCAAAACTGTTGTTTGACCCCTATGTTCTATTTTTAGTAACAGTGGCCATGTTTTTCAACGGATCAAAAATAGAAGCATAAACTTTGTGCAGGATACCCTAAGGAACAATCTTACCAAGTTTCATTTGATTTTGAATAGTAGTTTCAGAGAAGAAGATTTTTGAAATAATAACATAAAAAAAAGCCAAAAATGTCAAAAAAGGGCAATAACTCTAACATCAGTTGACAGATTTTCACGAAAATCAGCACACAGGTAACTCTCATCATGCTGAACACTTTCAACTTGCCAGAATTTGCCGTAACCTAATGATTTTTGAGATATTTGCGAAAAACTGTTGTTTGACCCCTATGTTCTATTTTTAGTAACAGTGGCCATGTTTTTCGACGGATCAAAAATCGAAGCCTAAACTTTGTGCAGGATACCCTAAGGAACAATCTTACCAAGTTTCATTGGATTTTGAATTGTAGTTTCAGAGAAGAAGATTTTTGAAATAATAACATAAAAAAAAGCCAAAAATGTCAAATAACTCCTAAAAGGAACGAACCTACAACTTCGATCCTGTTACAAATTTTGTAGATCTTTGTGTGCCTAACAATATGAAATTTAAATTTTTCAAATTTCCTTTATATTATCCAAGATATTGAGCTTAATAATTGCAAAATTTGGAAAAAATGCAGAAAAAGGGCAATAACTCCTACATGGGTCGTTGGATCTTCTTCAATATTTCAGGGCAGGTAGACCTTGAGGTGCTGATCACTTTTACCCTATGCCAGAATTTTGATATCTGTGACCGTTTCTGACTTATTTGCAAAAAACTGTGATTTACCCCTATGTTCTATTTTTAGCCATGACGGCCATGTTTTTATACGAATCAAAAATCCAAACAATAGATTTGTAGCACCCATACCAATTAATAACTGTACCAAGTTTGGTTGCAGTTGGACTTATGGTGTTGGAGGAGTTAACGTTTGAAAAAGTTAACGGACGACGGACGGACGACGGACGGACGCCAAGTGATAGCAATAGCTCACATGAGCCTTCGGGTCAGGTGAGCTAAAAAGGATATACACATCTTCATATCATGATAATTGAATGTGCTAAGTGCAACCTATATGTAGCCAAAACTATAATGATGACATCATGTTAGAAAGCATCAGTGAGGCAACATCATATACCGGTACATGTACATTGTAGGATTGAACATGGGGATCTTCTGTTCAAACAAATTATCTGATACAAATGTATGTTTTATTCTTCAACTGGAATGGTAATTTTATAGCACATTTCTTCAGGTTTTTTCCTAACAGTTTGATTGGTTGAAAGCTTAAGCCATTCATCAGTACCAAACATTTTGATTCCATCTGAATTTCTCTAGTTTGTGAGGCCACAAAATTCTTTTGTCTTTCTTTGAAAATCTAACAGCTAATTTTGGTCCTTCTAAACACGAAACTTCCTTTCAATAAAATTCTTATCACTGAAAACTGTACTAAGTTCAGATTTCATTGAATTACATTTGTCATCCAGTAATTTCATGATTTTTTTATTGTTTCTGCAGGTGCATATGGTTGTTTACTGAAAACATGGATTTCCTCTCATAAGTCACAGTTTCCTTTAGGCCATTTATTTTTAATTTGTTGGTTTACGGATCTGCTGACCCGATTTTCGTGATTTGAAGAAAAAAATTGAAAATTTTGCTTTTTTATTACCGCCAACTTTCTGAAATCAGCTATCCCAAAAATAAAAATAAATTAAAATCCTTTTTGCATCAAAATTTCATAAAAGATTATATTCCAATTCGTCTAAAAATATATTATCCCGAAAATAAAATACTTGTAACAAGAGGTGACACACAAAAATGTCTCGCCTGTCGTGTATTTCTAATGAAAGTAAATGCTGTCAGACATATTGCATACAGTATTCGAAAAACTGGCCAAAACACAAAAACTTAACTATAACCACTGAACCATGAAAATTAGGTCAAGGTCAGATGACACCTGCCAGTTGGACATGTACGCCTTACAACCCTTCCATACACCAAATATAGTAGACCTATTGCATACAGTATTCGAAAAAACAGGCCAAAACATAAAAACTGAACTATAACCACTGAACCATGAAAGTGAGGTCAAGGTCAGATGACACCTGCCAGTTGGACATGTACACCTTACAATCCTTCCATACACCAAATATAGTAGACCTATTGCATACAGTATTAAAAAAAAACAGTTCAAAACATAAAAACTGAACTATAACCACTGAACCATGAAAATGAGGTCAAGGTCAGATGACACCTGCCAGTTGGACATGTACACCTTACAATCCTTACATACACCAAATATAGTAGACCTATTGCATACAGTATTCGAAAAACAAGCCAAAACACAAAAACTTAACTATAACCACTGAACCATGAAAATGAGGTCAAGGTCAGATGACACCTGCCAGTTGGACATGTACACCTTACAATCGTTCCATACACCAAATATACTAGACCTATTGCTTATAGTATCTTAGATATGGACTTGACCACCAAAACTTAACCTTGTTCACTGATCCTTGAAATTGGGTCGAGGTCAATTGAAAACTGTCTGACATGGATGAGGACCTTGTAAGGTACACACATACCAAATATAGTTATTCTATTACTCATAATAAGAGAGAAATTAACATTACAAAAAATCTTAACTTTTTTTTTAAGTAGTCACTGAACCATGAAAATGAGGTCAAGGACAATGTACATATGACAGACGGAAACTTTGTAACTTAAGGCATCTATATACAAAGTATAAAGCATCCAGGTCTTCCACCTTCTAAAATATAAAGCTTTTAAGAAGTGAGTTAACGCCGCCGCCGGATCACCATCCCTATGTCGAGCTTTCTGCGACTAAAGTCGCAGGCTCAACAAAAATGGTCCAAAAAAACCATTTATAGCCGTTAGTTGATGCCAATTTCCGGAAAAAAAATTATGAAACGAATTTCATAATAGAATCCATGCGGCTTTTAAGTTCGTTTTGTATGAATATCTTGATTCCGTAAGATATTGAATTCACTCATTTTATGTTGTCATAGTGGATGATTCGGATCCCTTAAACTGTTAAAAACAATCTACTGAACAACACCTTTCAAGACAGATGTTCTGACATTTGGGTTTCAAAAGAGTGGATTAACTGATCATTTGCAACCTTTGTATATTTGGCAATATTATAACAGGCCAAGATCAAAATCACTCTTCATTGTACATGATTTTCCCTTTTTTTTTTTCTTTTTTCCCCCAGAATGACCGACCCTATTTTAAAAAAAAATCAGTAAACCAATTAATTAAAAATAAATGGCCTTAATTTATGCCTCCTGTCGCTTTACATGGGTATCCACAACAATCATCATCCTGTAAAATAATTTGACACACTTTAATTACCAGTAAAATATTAATATAAAACTGCAGTGTGCTTTGCCAATATAGCAAAATGCAATTTTTTATTGGTGAGATAATGTTATTCTCGGCACCATTTCTTGACAAAACTTTTAAATCGTGTTTTGATGAAAAACAAATCTGCAACATAATTGAAAAATATTTTGAAATGATGGCTAGGCAAAATCAGGATATGTAGGTCAGCCTTTTGCTGTTTTGCCTCTGTTCCTGGGCATATATGGAGCCTCCAATGGTGTATGTGATTAAGAAAATTGTTCCTTTTTCAGTACAGTGCAAATGAATCTGTATTTGCCTGAAGAGTGAAGTCAAATACTTCTTTAGTTTGAATCAGGATAAAATTTACGAATAATCAGTAATGTTTACCAGAATTAGAATTTCATCATACTTTCTAATCCCTCTTGGGATTCTGTGTCCGGAGCTATTTTTCTGACTTGGCCGCCCACCGAGCGGTCGGCCAAGTCAGAAAAATAGCTCCAGACACAGAAATTATCCCAAAAACTGAAAAGGGATTACAGACTTCCTATGCTTTCCAGGTCCAATTATATTGTCACCGACTGAACAGAAATTAAACATTGTACATTTTCCCACCTCTCACTTGTTTAAAATGAAATTTCCAGCTATCAATTCGGGACAAGAAGACAAAATATAAACTTTCACATTTTCCACATGTACACAATTAGTCATCAAAATATCGACGTTTTTTTTACCTTTAACACTGAAGAGTAACAACAGGGGAGGCAACTACTGCAGAGCAGATGTAAAAAATATATAAATAACATCCATTTGCTAATAATGTTATGAAATTATGGATAAAAGACGAATGTAATTGTTTAATATGTATTGCAAAAAAAAATTCATTTACAAAAAAGGAAGATTTCATGATATGAATTACACTAATTAATAAATTTTATGAAAAAAATTGCCAATTTATACATTTTTGGGGGAAATAGTACTATTTATTATTATTATTATTATTTTTCTGCCTCTCACGTAAAAATATGTTTTTGAGAAGTTAACAAATTACACTATTCTACATTTCTAGCTGAATAACACAATTAAATGTAAATTTCAGATTTGAGAATTTTAAAAATTGCTCAAAATCAAATGGTTGTCATGGTAACAATTATAAAGACCCTAGCTACAAAATTTATAGTGGGTCACAACTATAACAGAACTTTATGAAGAACATATTTTTTTCTGTAATTTTTTGTCCTATACATTTTTTGTCTTTTCGAAATATCCAAATTTAAGGTTTTTAAAAAATTGTAAAATTCACCATTTTTGAATAAATTAAGCTTTAGATTGAAAAAAATAATTATAAATTTATTGATATTATTAAAAAGTTAAAAAATGTCCCTTTCATATAAAAAACAATTTTTTATGTGGAAAAATTATGTCTTTGCCCTAATTTTCCCGGTCAAATTATAGTATTTTCATTGTAAAAAATAGGGAAAATGGCCAATTTCCAAGATGGCGCCATACAATTTAAAAATGGGATCAGATGAAAAAAAATTATCCCAAGTATAAATGCCAAATTTCATGAAAATCGGCTGACATGTGATGTGGATGCCTATAATGAATTTTGCAAGCTTTTCTCGTAGACTGGGTGTTAAGCAACATTTTGTATGTGTGTATTTTCCAGGAAATATTCTAAGTGGGCTGTGATGTGTTCCCTTGTTTCCACAAACTGACAAAAATAGATTTCTTGGAAAAATTGATATACGATCGCATGCACCTGTTCAACAATTTTTCAAAGTAAAAAAAGTGTTGAATTACATTGCCATCTGCTGTCACTTTTTTTTCGTGTAATACATAACTAACAGTTCCCTTTACCAGCTGACTTTGGTTTTTGACAAGATACCAGAGGTAAGGGAATTTATCTTATATGAATAAAAAATTAGCAATTGTATATATGTGAAACTGAAACACAAATTTCTTTTTTTCAGTTGGATACTCATTTTTTCAGGTATAAAGATAATGTTCCCTATGAGAGCTTTGTTGTTGTTTTTGGTATTAAGAAAAGCTACATGTTTGCCATGGCTTTCAAATGAATCAAAACAAGATTTTGACAACGTAAGAACATCCCTCTCTGTAATGACTGGCCAACTTAACTCAGTTAAAGAAGCATTAAGTAACGTTGGTAGTAAAATACAGAAACTTGACAGAGATTTTCAAGTTCTCGGAAAAGACTTCAAAAGTAAGTTTTTTAACAAGAAATTTCATTATGCTCGTGTATACTAATTTGTATCGAGAAAAAACATATTCTTGGGTTCTTTATTTGGAGGATTTTAAATTTAAAAAAAAAAAGAACAAAAGGGACTATGTGAATCGGACGAAGACGTATTGACAGTGATTCGTATAAATCCTAAAACTATGTTTGCAAGAAGTTCACAATAATTACGTGATCAGTATGAAATTCAAACTTGATCTGTGGCTCGCCATTATGAGCCTACATAATAAAAATAAGATAAATTGGTAAAACGGTTTGCAAAAAAGTATGGAAAACTAATATTTTGACAATAATTCCAACTAACTTGATTTGTAGTTCATCATTATAAGCGCAAATACCAAAAATAAGTTCGGAAAGCTATTATTTTTGGCAATAATTCCTATTTCCAAGGGCAATAATTCCTATTTCCAAGGGCAATAACTCTCATATTAATTTTCCGATCAGCGGTAAACTCAAGCTTGATCTGTAACTCTTGATTATAAGCTCATATACCAGAAATAAGATCAGTTGGTAAAACGGTATCTGAAAAAGTCAGGTAAACTATTATTTTGGCAATAATTCCTATTTCCAAGGGCAATAAATCTCATAATAATTATCTAATCAGTGTGAAATCAAACTTGATCTGTAACTTATCATTATGAGCTCACATACTAAAAATAAGATCAGTTGGTAAAATAGTTTGCGAAAGAAGTCCGGAAAGCTATTATCTTGACAATAATTCATATTTCCAAGGACAATGACTCTCACAATAATTATCCGATCAGCGTGAAACTCAAAACTTGATCTGTAACTCTTCATTATAAGCTCATATAAGTTCATTTGGTAAAACAGTTTTTGAAAAAAAAGTCCGGAAAAAGACTGACGGACGGACAGAGTGCAAACCTATAATCTCCTACGGCGTTGTCGGTAAAGGCTCAGAGAAGTATCGCACTGGCCGCTCATCCGGTTCACATCCGCAAATACTTATTTTTTTTTGTCAAAGTTATATAATTTTTAGAACTTTAAACTAACGTTCATGCCATAATAAAGTATACTGAATATAATTAGATACGATTAATGTTCCTCGAACAGGCTTTCTGGATTCAGAGAAAAAATTATTTTTGTTCACGTTTTATATTGTTAAGGTGTTTTAGATGATGACATTTTTAATATGTTGTTGAATGATACCTAATACAATTATATTGGTAGAATCTGGAGGATTTTAAAAATGAATATTTTAAACTGTTAGCATGATTTCAGAAGCCAAATGGCACAAGTACAATGGGCACTGTTATTACTACAGTCCGGAAACCAGTGACTGGTTTTCAGCAGAGGTAAGGACTTCATTTATTTTTTTTCGATACTCTGGCAGTTTACACTGGTTACAAGAAGCAGACAAGTATACAGAATATAAAGACAATGACAAAGGAATAGAAGTTAAATAAATCGTTATACAAAACACAGTACTAATTACTCCATATACCTAATATAATGCATCTTGCTTGAATATTTCTGAATACACTTTAAAACAGTAAATCGTTGTAGCATATCATTTATAGAATTAATATATAAATAAAGCAAGATTATTCAAAACTCCTAAGTTACAGTAATAAATCAGACCTATGTAGGGTTATTTCTATAATAATGTGGTAAATATGTGGAATTATTAGTCTAACAATGTTAGAATTTGAACATAGAAATAGATATTGAAATTCCTACAGTTTTTTCATGTAATATTCTGCATGTAAAAGAAACTTAATTTTTTGTTTACCTTAACATTGTCATTGTTTTACCTAACCGAAATTAACTGCTGTCAAAGTTAAAGAACACTTAACAGGAGTCCTCGAATTTTGGTTTTGTGGAATTTACTTACTGCCTTTTTATCTCCGTCCGATATTCATGACAACATTATTTGTACTGCATAATGTATACTATTTTAGAGGAAATGTAGAGAAATTGGAGGATACATCGTTAAGATTGACAACAAATCTGAAAACGAAAGGATATTATCTAACAGTCCAAACAGTAAGTTCTACAGATTAAAGGAGAATAAGTTTTACATATCTCCTCCAGTACTAGCATACTCTTAGATTGTTTTTGCAGCATTATATCCTTCTTTAGAAATGCATAATTGTACCCGTAAGGGTTGAAAGCATATATATGTACAAACATATAGAGTACAATAAAACATTCATAATAAGAACAAAACATATGAAACCTATATGACTCTATATGTAAATCTGACAATATATTGTCTGTGGTGAATCATGCAATTTTTTTTCCACTTTTCTCGGTATAAGTGACTTTTTAATAAATGGAGCAACGATAGAGACAATATTGTAGCTAGTTTTTCAAATTCATTTTCATTATTTTATGAACATTTAAAAATGTTTACATTTTGTTTTTCAAATTCTTCTCTAATGGAAGTATATTTTGGGCATTTATAGAAGAAGTGAGCTTCATCTTCTAATATATTTAAATGACAATTTGGGCAGATTCTATTTTCTCTTTTTATAATTATATATTTAAATAAAATGTTTTAGTAATATTTTATTTTACATTTTTACGATAATGACTAATTCATAATTCTAAGTTATTAATAGAAAAAGCGATAATTTAATACTTAAAAATCAATTGAGTAATAGGTACAGTTGTTTTGTCAATTTAATAAAATGGATATTTTTCATGTTTTTGTCGGTTTGCTTTCTTTAATAATTTTTGTAATTTTGTATAACTCATAATAAAAATCAATTGAGTTTTAGGTACATCTAACAATTTTTGGTTTCGTTTTTAAAGCAATTCAACAAAAATCTCACCATGTTATTGATGTCCTTGTCACACCATTTTCAACATACATGTACCAATCATTTATTGTTAGGAATTAATCACTCTCCTCCTTTCTCAGATTTAAATAGAGTTTGTACTTATGTCAATACAACAAAAGGCTCAGAAAGGTATCGCACTGGTCCTGGTTCACATACGCAAATTCTTTTTTCTTTTTCCTTTTTTTTTTTTAATTTTTTTTGTAAAATTTATTCCATTCCTAGAAATTCATCCCGTTAGAGCGTTGATTGAATATTATTAGATACAATTAATGTTTTCTGGATTCAGATGGAAAAAAATTGTACAAATTTTGGAAAATGTTTTAGGTGATGAAATTTCAAATATATTTAATAAATTAATATATATTGATTGAATCTTTCAAAGCTGGTTATTCACGTATTTGGGTAGGTATCGGGTAGGCAATTATTTTTTTATTACAAACCAGGAATGCAACAGTCGAACAAGGTATATCACAGGACCTACAAGAAAAAGCTCTAAAAATTCTGGTTCAAAAAAAAATGTCAAGCAATTCCGATGATCCTACAACGCATTCAGTAATTTATTTTTCATCAGTAGTCCTACGAACCAGCAATGGTTGAAAATTTTATTTTCACATTAGTTGAAAGAGCAAACAACTGAATATAACATAAAAAAGATAATCAATCAGCTACGGAAACACAATAGATGATGTTGACTATGAATAATGACACATGTTTAATTCCTTATATAGAGAACAAGCATCAATGGATAGGACTTACTGACCTAAAGGAAGGAGAATACCGCTGGAGTTTCGATCAAACCAAAGCGTCAAACATACAATGGCATTCAGGACACGGATCAAGGGGTACAAACCATAACTGCGTTGCTGTTGCTCCCAACAAACGGTGGTTTGATACCACCTGCACACAGGCATATCACTATATCTGTGAAAGTAACTTCTGTAAGTATTTTTTTTAAAGTGTGATTTGTTAATGTAAAACACATAAGTTCTGAAAGAACTTCTGAGATAATATGAACAAGCTTCACCCTGTATAGGTGAGATTTCAAATTTGGTAAAAAGAAATACAAAGTACAGTGCTTCTGGTTTAAGTATTTACTTTCGATGTTTACACATAGCGTACCTTTGATTGTTTTCTACATTATATTAACGCATGTAGCTATTGAGCTGACTCTCAAGAAAGTATAATGTAGAATATGGTGAAATATCTAATCATAGTTATGTCTCAGTAAAGTATCATATTTCTCTACAAGTTGATATACAACACATTTCTGATAAATCTATATACCAACGAAAATAGCGATTTAAATTGTGACAAAATAATAAGTTTGTTTAATAATACAATGGATATTGATACCTGTTTAAGACGGTTAATTATGAGAAATATTAACAAAGTGGTAAAAATAAAAAAAATCACAAAAATAAAACCATTTGTACCACATTATTTTTGTATCAAAATTAAAGGGTAATCCTGTTGAAAAAAAACACTTATTTTACACTCTTATTTTATAGGTTTCTAAGAAGACACGAAGATACTGAGATATTAAATTTTATTGAAATAAAAAGATCCCTTAAAGCTATTGTGATTGTTGTATTAAATATGTTTTACTGCAAATGTTTTGTAGTGAAGTAGTATTTTCCATGGTGTTTGGCATTGAATTTGTGTATAAATAGTTATGGCATGCGCAACTTGGAACAACTTACAAGTTTTATTGTAACTTTCAATGAATTAACACTTTAAGTACCCACAGGTATAATCCCTCTCAGTGGTCATCGCTTCAACTCGGACATGTTTGTTAGTTACTCGTGTCAGCTGTGTGTGGAAATTTTCATTTGACATTTGAAATTCTGTTAAAAAAAGGGGGCTTCTACTCCCTCTAAGTTGAATTTTGACTAAACGTTTTATGTCGTTTGGTTCTATTGCTCAAAATATTTTGGTGGTCTCCGAGTTTTGTAGCGAATGTGCCTTATACAAATTTGGGATATGCATTTTATGCAAAGAAATTGACATATGATTCTGTTATTCAACCTTATTCATGACAAATCTCTGGAGCTTGAATTACAATTTTGTTATATTGTTCAAAACTTTGTATTTTCATTGGCACAGTGGCTCTCGTCTTTTTGTCATATATGCTACTGAGACCTTTCAGTGCTGGTCATGCAGTGGGATTGAAGCTCATACATTGTATTAAGGCCTCCAGATGTAATTAACCTTTTACATGTTTAGTGCTATGAGATGTCATCTCACTGACTTACCACATATCCTTCCATTTCCTTATAGATAACGCTAGTGCTGCAAATGATTTGTACACAATAAGTACTACCATTGACGACTGTGTACTTGCTCCATATATTGTGCAATAGCGGCGTTTCCAGGAATTGGCGTGATTACTTTTCCAGAAAAAAATATTACGTTTCCATAAAAAAATATATATTACGTTTCCATAAGAAAAAATATATTACGTTTCCATAAAAAATAATTATGTTTCTGAAAATCAAAACATTAAGTTATTAAATTATTGCCTCTTCCGTTAGCCAGCTAATTAAAGAATTACCTGTTTTCCCCTGCTCACCAACAAGGAGGTGGAAGTAGGACTTCGAGCAGGATATTATTGATGTGCGCTAATAAAAGTCATCATTAAAATGTGAGAAATGCATAAAATAGTAAAATCGGCAAGCTACGTGTTTTAAAAAATTCAACACTAAACATAGGCATGAAAACAGTTAAAACTAAACATAAGTCCTTCACAAATCAATTATCCGTCCTAGCAGCATATTTGTATCCAACACGCCTTACAAAATCAAGAGTGGAAATTTCACCATTCGTATGTTTCGTCCATTTGCTCTTTTTCATTCTTTCGCACGAGTTCTTTAATGGATAATGTTGTCATTTTGATATAGCATGTTGTTTGTAGTTTTAGTAGTACATCAACAAAGACAAATATGCTAGGGTGACAAGCGTAAAATTGTTCATTTAGGTGGGCATGAAATGACTTCGGTCCATTACTAGTGCGCTTCCCCTCAGGGTCTGGTGGTGCTGCCCAAATGATAGGAGGGAATCTTGAATTACGATCTATATATGTACGTTAATTTCCAAGATGTTGTCGGCAAACATCATTGACTAAGAGTGCACACAAAAGTTTTTCTTAGTACTTTTCATGACGTCATGAATTGAAGGAACATACTCAAAAGATTGATAGCTGGACAATTGGCTGTATCATATACCCACAGACAACCATATATCAAATAAAACATATTTCTTCAAGCTTTCACTGTTTATAAGTATTTTTAAGGAATTCATTTCCAAATTCTTACCATTGCAGAAAGATAACTGACAAAAATAGGCCTCCCCCTTCAAATATTTCAAAAACAGACCAACCTCAGAGCATCCTAGCAAGGATGGCTGCGTAATTTAGAGAACTGAGTATATGTGTTTTCCAAAGTACACATTCAACTAGTTTCAGCACATGTACTAGGCTTTTTACTTGACGTTTTTCATTCAGTAAAGGGTAAACCTCATTAAATTAAAACACAAAATAGGAGTTGAAGCTATATGTTTAGCATTGATTAGCAGTTGACCATTAACAGATAGTTATCTTAACAAAGTATGTTTCAAATTTTATCAAGATATATTGAGCACATCAAAGTCGACACGTTTTTTAATTTACCTGAAAATTGCTAATTTTGTGATTTTTCGTTCATATTTGATTTTTTTATGGACAAGGCGACATAACTCCAGAACAACATCTGACTTTAATAAGGTAACAGTACAGAGGAGCCGAAGGAAATTTCAGTATAGTGAATCTTTTTAGCAACTTTAAACTTTGATCACAGATACAAAGAACTTGGCAATATTTTGTAACTATTTTTCACCATCTTAGTAACGATGATTTAAAGATTTTAGAATAGTTATGAATATTTACACTGGAAACAATAAGAAAAATGTTTTCATGTACTTATTAATCAAGTTTCATTTTTTTAAGTATAAAGGCTACATGTAGTTTTAAAATTGCTACATGAAGTGGTATAAAAATGTAACAGTTGTGTTTTCACCTACCCTATTTTTGGATGTTTTCAGAGTAGTCTCCCATTAATAAAACTTTTCTGAAAAAAAATTACTTTTTTACATTTCATGCATTTTTTTAATTTTAAAATAACGCCAAGACTCTAATTTAAATAATGAAACCAAAAAACAATCAGAAATCAATATGTAGAGCTTATAAATAGAGGGAATTTCATACCTATGACATAATATATTTAGGGAAACCCACTGGAATTTTCTACGAAACGGTTGTTTGCATTCTAAGTGAAGATTTCAAATTTATTAATTTCCAAATTTAATACCTCCAAAGCATCGTGAACTTCGAGTCTACTTTTGGGCAATTTCGGAAACCGTTTTCGCCTTTCTCTATACATTGACATTACTACATTTTTCAAGTCCCGACAATTCAATACATTTTCATCCCTTTTTTACCGTTGTGAGCTTTTGTCATTGCTTGGCGTCCGTCGTCCGTCAACATTTCATAAAAAGATCTTCTCATCTGAAACCACTGAGCGGATTCAAACCAAACTTGGATTGATTCATCTTTAGAGTGTCTTGATTAAAGTTTGTGATTTTTGTACCAGTTGTTGATTCAAAATGGCCACCTGGCCTAAAAATAGAACATAAGGGTTGTCGGTCAACAGTTCACAAAAATATCTTCTTCTCTGAACCACTGAGCCAATTGAAGCTAAACTTGGTTTGATGCATATATAGCGTGTCTAGATTAAAATTTGTGATTTTTGTGTCCGTGGTTCATTCAAAATGGTCGCTTGGGCTCAAAATACAACATAGTATGAGCATTTTTCTTGCTTAAACATCATGATATATATATCTATGAAACAGAAAAAATCCGTTACCTAAAATTGATCAGAATGCAAAGTTTTAACTTTCATTCATTTAGTCCAATATTGTCAGTTTCCGTCCTATATCAGTTATAGCCCCATAAATTACGATTTTGATCGGTTTTTGGTGAATTTTGCTTTTTTCTTCAAAACTATAATATATAGAAAGAAACTGTAAACTATGAAATTGTCAAGCATGATAAGATCTACAAATGATGTAACATGACCGATATCATCAATCAATTCCTATAGGAGTTATTGCCCTTAAATCACAATTTTTAGTCTATTTTTGTGATTTTTTGTTTTTTGTTTTTTTGTTTGTTTTTGGTTTTGGAAACTTTTATAGATAGAGAGAAAATGTAAACTATAAAATTGTTAAGCATGATAGATCTACAAACAATGTAGCATGAGCGATATTGTCTTTCAATTCCTGTAGGAGTTATTGCTCTTAATTGAGCTCCAAGATGGCCACCATACCCAAAATTATTTTAACAAAGAAAACCACTTACATTTCTTCTTCTGAAACCAGCCACCCAATTTGAACAAAACTTGGCAGCAATGGTCCTTATGTAGTCCTATTTCAAATTTATGTCCGATGATCCAATCCGCGATCCAAGATGGCCATCATAGCCGAACATAGTTTAACATAGGACTCTATGTTAAAAATCACTCAAATGTCTTCTTGAAAATATTTATAGGATCTTCTCATCTGAAATCACCTGGGCAATTGGAACCAAACTTTGATGGAATGGTCCTTGAATGGTGTCCTTCAAAACTTATTCCATTCAAGATTGGTGCCATAGCCGAACAAACACTGTAGTTTACATAAAACCCCATGGGAAAATCACTAAAATATCTTTTTGTCTGGGAACAGCTGGATAATTTAAGCCAAATTGTGCAGCAATTGTCCATAGGTTAATGTCCTCTAATAGAATTATGTCTAATAAGATGGTCTGCCAACCAAAGATTAACTCAGGTGTTCAGGTGAGCGATACAGGCTCCTGGGAGCTCTGGTTTAAACTCACCTCGAATGATTACCTCGAATGACTTTTGATGGACGTTGAGATATATCACCGGGGTTGTGACGGACATGGACTCTAAGTTGGCGTGTTCAACCTTGTGTTCATTCTTCCCATGCGTGTGGTCATTCTTTGTTTAGACGACAGCAAGTCCTCCAGGGTCTGTTATTAGTGAGGCATTGCAGGTCTTTACGAAACTACATCTGTGAAAAGAGAAAAGGTTAAACAGTTTCAATTTAATAGTAACAGAGGTTGTAAGTTAGAATCTCACCTGTCGATGAGTGTGTTCGCCTCTGATCTTAATTGACAAGGATTGCCAATTTTTCTGCCGAAGGTTGGTAGTTCTCTCCGGGTACTCCAGCTTCCTCCACCAATAAAAATGGCCGCCGCGAGAAAGCCAAATGCGCTGAAAACGGCGTAAAATCCAAACTAAACAAACAAAAACAAATAATTCAATAGTTAACTTAATAACAATTAAAAAATGTCACATTTTTGCTTTATAAACAATCATTGGAGAAACGTTACTTTGAAAGTGATAAAAAATGTATGATAGTGCATGTTGAAAGGACAAAAGAATCCATTCTAACTGATCTGAATAGACTTAAATAGCAGATATATATATATATATTGCCACTTGATAACAATTAAAAAATGTTACATTTTTGTTTTACCAGAAAAAAAAAAATTAAAAAAATACTTTAAATACCTGTAAACTTTATTTACATTCCTCAAAGTATTATTCAATCTGTATGTATATCCATCATAAATTAGACAGTTGTTCCCTCTGTTTGTTTCCGTGTATACCAGATCCATTTTGAACAATACTAAAATGTCTGATTTGATTTCTTAATTATGCCATAAGAACTTAGTGAACACATTTTAACAAAAAATGAAGAATTACAGGTAACGCCCAGGTAAATTTTTGGAAAGGTGAAATACGAAAATTTAAGGAAAAGTAATATTTTAAATTTTGAAAATTTACGGAATCGTAATGCGCCTTGCCATAGCCAGCTGATAGCTACACGAGATAACTCTTCATGTATGTTAACCCCACATTCGTTGTATATATACAGCTTAATGTACAGTCTATGGTTACGTTTGTAAAAATGACAATCAAATCTATTTACTATTGCTGCTATTATCACATTTCAAAGTTCTAAGATTTCGTATATTGTATATACATAGTCATGACATCACATCTGTTCGTGGCTAAAATCACATCCAATTTAGGGAAATATCATATTCCATCGTGAAATACAAGAAAAAATATTTTGCTGTAACCTGACTTCTCTCTCCTTATTTAAGATTAGTGACTCTCAGTGTAACAAAGTATATAAAAAAATATTTCTCTTACCTTATTATGTCGCCCTATTTTATAATGTTGTGGGTGATTATAAGAATTGTTTCCACGTTGACGATCTTATTATGTTTAAGATTAAAACCTGCAAAACATTTGTTTGAAGCTAATATGTCTCCACCAAAATATCCGTTTTGTAATTTTAAGACATTTCATGAAGAATGTTTATATGTTAATCCAAACAAGTAAAAAGCATATTCACCGATTATCTAAACAGGGGTCGCAATTGTCCGAACTGAACATATCGCTGTTTTGATAAAATTTTTTGATACCAATTTTGATGCACAAAATTTGCACATTTCGTCGATATACATTTGAAGATCAAGTAATTTTGTACAATGTGAAATTCTTAACTAACCCTCATCAATATGTTAAGATTGTTTGTATATGTATGCTCCATTCTTTATATGTTGTTATATGATTTTACTAATTGTTACTCATATTATTTGGGAGAGGACTTCATAAGGTGGAAAAACTTGTTTGAAATCCCCTTTGTTTATTACAAATAAAATTATTATAAATCACATACGTGTGTACGTTTTTTGCATATACCGGAAACAGCTAGTGGATTGTCGTGTATATCCAGGGGACAACTATTGAATTTGTGAAGATTTGCAATAAATACAATGGCAGTCAACCAATCAGAATCAGGATTTCTACGTATTACTAACGGTTCGAGTTGATGTTCGAGTTAAGATACACATTTTTTGTATGTAACTATGCCGATAATCGTATAAAATTTATTATAATACGGAAATAAGTGACGAATTGGTCACCAAAAGGTCATGTGAGCTATAGTAATCACTTTGCGTCCGTAGGCGTCGTCGTCGTAGTCGTAAAACCAAACTTGACAGGAATGTTCATCGGCATGAAGACATGAAAGTTTGCTTCATTTGGACCTGCATGATTGGAAAATCAACATTGCCGTCAGGGCCCAAAATGCATTTTTATTGGTTGATTACATTTTGATCAACTCCTTTGAAACAATTAAAGAATATTGAATCAAACTTGGCAGGAATGATGTATGGAATTAAGGTCCTGTACAAAGATTATTCATTTCGTTAAGGTCCGTCAAAAAACATGGCCGCCAGCGAAGGAAGTTGAACCAAACTTCACAGGAATGATGTATGAAAGGTCCTCTACAAAGCTTGCTCATTTTGTTCAGATTCGTCAAAAAACATGGGTGCCAGCGCAGAACATAGTTTAACATTGGACCCTATGGGAAAACATGTTATTATCAACTCCTCTGAAAGTACTGAAGGAAATTCAACCAAACTGGTGTCAGGAATGACGTATGAAAGGCGCCCTTTACAAAGATTGCTCATTTTGTTCCGATTTGTGAAAAAATTGGATCCTATGGGAAAACATGTTAATCATCAATTCCTCTGAAAGTACCAGGTGAGCGGCTACAGACTTCAGGGAGCCTCTGGTTTTAAGGAAGCTTTGAAAAAAACCATTTTTAAAATCATACAGGATCCACATGCATTTCGATTTAGGGATGACCTCACACTAGTACTTTAAGAACAATATAAATACACGTATTTCGGATATTGGGGGGAGCAGGTTTTTTTTCAGTTTGTGATTTTATGGAAATAATTAACATAATTAAATGGATAATAGTAAAACTATATATGTGTGTATCTTCCAAATTCGTTAGTAAGACATAAGGAGAAAGAGAAAAGGAAAAGGCGCGAGGAAACACAATCGGAAAAGTTTCATGTGTCCTGCATGAGGAGGCGGTCAATTTAGATTCATTGATACCTATATCCGTTGTCCAGATGATTAAGCGGCGAGAAATTAAATTCAACGCACAATAACTTGATCAGGGGGGGGGGGTACTCTCCAAAAATTTCTGCACGTTGCCTAGTGCTTTTTTTTGGGGGGGGGTCCCAAAAATTGCAGGTGTTTGGGGGATTAGTTCCAAAAGACGAAATAATAGCGTTTTCAATCTATTGTATGTGGTAAAATGAAATTATTGTTATGGGGTAATGATGACAGTATTATTCTGTGTCTGAAAAAAATCAGAGATATCTGTATGTGGGTGTCAACAAATTTAAGTATTTTTTTTGACGAGCCTATGTACAGATAATGTTTTACCTTCCTCCTCCTAAACTTAATCCGTAACTCGAATTTTAACTCGAAATGCAACTCGATAAATGACATTAGAAATCAATGTCTCGAGTTAACTCGAAGATTAACTTTAACTCGAATGATGACTCGAACGCTAACGCGAACTCGAGCTGTAACATGAACTCTCACTCGAACTTGAACCCTAACCCTAACTCGAACTCGAACTCGATGTCTAGTCACACCCCTTTTTGGACTGCACTTATCTTTATATAGGAAGTATGTTAGCCCCCCCCCCCCACTTAACAATTCAGTCACGTAATTTGTGGTTCGGGAAGGCTATATGTATATGGGTGCAGGCCGAGTGGTCCGCGGGCCGAGATGTCCCCTATTCATGTATACCCCCCCCCCCCCCCCCCTCCCCATTTTAAAGGACTAATAATGGGCCAGCATGCAGCTTTGAGAGCAAAGTCTCTATTTGAAGGCTTTTGAATAAGACCAATGAATAAGATTGCCTCTCTAATGACATATTGCTGTAGTGTACAAATAGATACAAGGGGAAATAACTCCACAAACGCAAGGTCGCCGAGGTCAGCTAACAGCGGAAGAGGATATTACTGAACTTCATCTTAAAAAAGCCATTTTTGAAAGAAAAATTGGAAATAAATAATTTATTTCGTGATATGGGGTAAGCTACCAACAGGAAATGTTATTTTAATTTGCAGAAAATGAAGCTTAACTTAAATGTAAGCCGTCACGAAACAGCTGATTTCTTTGTTGTCAATGTAGATGCGCATTGATTGAGAATATTGATTATCATTGACGTTTGAACGAAAAAGTGTTACTTGACAGCGACACTATTTTATTTTTAAATGCTTCTATATTCTTTTTAGTCAATAAATTTCTCCACAGTCAGAGAATAGAATTTTTTTGGCAGTCGCAAAAAAGT
Source organism: Mytilisepta virgata (assembly GCA_028015205.1). Lineage (NCBI taxonomy): Eukaryota > Metazoa > Mollusca > Bivalvia > Mytilida > Mytilidae > Mytilisepta > Mytilisepta virgata. The sequence goes on from CM051521.1 coordinate 80,153,720, forward strand.
CCGTTCTCAGCCTCAGGCCTGCTCAATCCTACAACAAATGACAAAATGCACACATACAACCAAGATTTCATAATTTGGAGAAGAGTTTTGAAATATGTATATTTCAGTTTCTACCTTCATCAGTTATGTTATTTTAAACTCTAACTTCCTTAACTTGTGTAAAAATGTTAAAATTCTGCAAATAATTCTTTTGTAAACAAATCCAAATCTGTGTGAAAAGGGGGATAACTCAAAATATTTTGCATTATTTGAGTACTTTCAATAATTCAAATTTTACTTCATACCATTGGTCTAATTAGTATTTCATCTTACCTTAATAGTGGAAAGAAATTGCTATGTATAATTACTCTCATTCAATAAAACAGAATTTAAAAAAAAAATGCAATCAAACTTCAAGTCACAACTCCCTGTAGTTTTGAGTTGTTTTATATAATAATAATAATAATAATAATAAGTTTTATTTTCCAAATTATAGGGCCCATAAAGAGCATAACACAAACAGTACAATAACAAAACATTACAATGCAATTAAAAGAACATATATAGCTTATGAATTGAATGTCAACTGTATGAGGAAAGGGTCAGTGATCAAAGGGAGATAATAATGATATTAAATATTCATATTTTTTTGGTTTTCCTTAGTTCCAGACCATTAGCAAGATATTCACATAAAATAGATAAAAAGCTATTGTCTTCGTTACTCATGATCCAGATATAGAGATCATACGAATTTAGAAAAAGTAAATTTGGGTATTTTTTAATGTAATTAGTCATATCTTTTCTAAGGTTCTCATAGAGAGGGCATTCCAGAAGGAAATGTATTTCATTTTCAATAGAATTTAAATTACAATATAAACATAATCTCTCATGTCGGGGTAGTATTTCATGTTTGCCAGATATATTGGTAACACGTTCATGTCTGCCAGTTTCTATTCTTAAACAATGGTTACTGAGTCTATATTTTGTAAGCAAATACCTTTTGGGATTTTTTATATCTAAATAATTCTCATAGTCAAATCTACTCTTGTATGTGAAATATGAGTCCAACTTGCCTTGATCTTGTAGGCATGTACCTCTCATATTCTTCCAATCATTCTGGAAATTTAATTTAAGCTGTTTTTTAAGTAGTTTTTTAAATTTACCTTTGCCCAAATTCTTACATAAATTAAGGTCAATACCTAATTTTTCACTAAAAAAATAAAGGTTTGAAAGCCATAAATTATTGCAGCTAGGAGTAACTTTACTATCAAAAGCCTTTATCTCATTGTAGGCTTTTTTCAATAAATCAGATGGAGAATTTTCAAGTCTATGCCAATACATAAACATATTTGTTAACACATTAATGTATAAGGGGTATCTTCCCAGTTCAGACAAGACTGCTACATTTGTGCACATCTTTGATACACCAAGTATATATCTACAGAACTTCAAATTCAACTTCTCAAATTCCCAATCTTTGAAAATATCATAGAGAGATAATGACTTTCACCCTGGAGACAGTTGTAATGGTGCAATGCTCAATTGAGGTACTGTACCACAATTTGGCTATAGTACCCTAACTGAGGTATAATGGTCATGACGGTTATACCATAATTGGCGATTTTGGACTGCAACATGCTTTTATTATATTTCCCTCCTCATATGGATGAAATTTTTTTTCACTCTAGGACTCCGTCACAGAACTTTGTCAGGCTCGTTTGAAATAACCAGTGCATACATTGGACCCAAATTATCAGGACAAATCATAATCTATTTCATCCAGTGCACCTGACTTTCCTATTTTCGATTAATCAAATGGTTAATAAGATATTCACTAATTAAAATTGCACTGAAAATAGAACATTCTGCACAGTGTGTAACATGACACTTGTTCTATTCTCAAGAACAGGTAAACTGGACGGAATGCTATCATAAATGACATAAATACTTGATTCAATTTTATTTTAATAAGATATATGGTGTAATCATTTTTTTTTTTTAAATATTTTAAACGCTTATTTGTAAAACCACACACTATTGTCTTAATATATGTAATAGTATGGGCCTTAAAATTTATTATGAATTTCCATTTATAATTAAGGGATAGTCTTGTGCCAATGACAAACAATTTGAACAGTATTTTCTTTTCTGTGAGCAAATGACATCAACAGCATGTAGGAACATAAAAGATAACAGGGAGGGGAGATATAGTATTTGTTTCAAATAAAATTTTTCTCTAGTTCATAAATGTTTTGACAACTAACATAAATTACTTGTTAAAATATAACACAACAGGTATATCACATGTATATCTGTTAAAACTATGACACTTACACTGTAATATGTTACTACATTTAAAAACAATCTGTTCAGACGTAAAGCCACCCTCTGTGAATGCAAATTTGTTGTCCACTCATTGTCGGTCGTGGTATGATGACAAAAAATTGAAAGAACAAACACTATTTTTCATATTTGCTACCTTTTCATCTCACAGAGAAATGAATTCAATTTTTGTCTTGCCTGCGACGAAAAGTCACGAAGGCGAGATATACATGTAGGTATTACTATCCGACGACGGCTTAAACTTTTTAAAAACTTTCATAACTTTGCACATGTAAAGCCTGCAATTAAGATTTATGGTCCACAAGGTAGCTTATCGTATAAGGTTTGCCGCAGTATACTTGTCTTGTGACCCTGACCTCATTTTCATGGTTCACTGACTTCTTGAACATGAATTTAAAATCTGCGTCAAAGTTTCGTGGTTAAATCCGTTTCTCAGCAACTGTTATACCTTGGCCAACCAAATTTTGTCTATAGATAGTTCTTGGTGGGTACCTGTCAGTCTTTATCCTGCAATCATGTAATTTTCTGACCTAATAAGGGGGTCGAATAAATTTCACTGTTATTATGTCAATGACCAAATAAACTATTAAGCCCGCCCATTTACCAGAACCTTGTGTGACCAACATTGACAACGGGACGGCTATGTATTGCAAAAACAATTCAAATTAGGAAAAAAATATGTAATTGACTTTATTTTATACTGTTTTCTATCTCATTTCATAATGAATATAAAAAATACTTTGCACTTGTATAGTTGTAGTCATGATTTACAGGGAATTGTTTCACGTGGAAGAACAAAATCCCGTGTTTGTAAACAGTGCTTGATATTTAATTACACCAAGCTGTGAGGTACCTCACGGGATTCAATTGTAAGAAAAAAATATTTATCCATTAAAGAAACATATTTCAACTTCATAAATTGCAAGATAAAGAGACAACTTGATACTTTGGCTTTGAATACAGAATTTTTGGACTCGGCACAAAAGTGGGGAAAAGACTCGCTTAAAGCTCGTCTTTTCCCCAGTTTCTAAGCCTAATGGTATCAATATTGTATATGACACCTGCCTTTTGACCTTGACCTCAATTTCATGCTTGAGTGACCTGCGTCACATTTTTGTGGTTAAGTCCATTACCAAGCAACTAGAATACCTAGACCCACTATATTTGGTCAATAGATAGTTCTTGGTGGGTACATTTCAGTCTGACACCTGGCTTGGGACCTTGACCTCAATTTCATGCTTGAGTGATTTTGTCACTTTTCATGGTTAGGTCCATTTCTCAGCAACTAGAATACCTAGACCCATCATACTGGGTCAATAAATAGTTCTTGGTGAGTAGATTTCAGTATGACACCTGTTTTGGGATCTTGACCATAATTCCATGCTTGAGTGACTTTGTCACTTTTTCGTGGTTAAGTCCATTTCTCAGAAACTGCCAGTCTGACACTTGTCTCTGGACCTTGACCTCAATTTCATGGTTGAGTGACTTTCATCCAAATTTGTTAAGTCCTTTTTTCAGCAACTGTAATACCTAGACCTATCCGTTTTTGGTCTATCGATAGTTTTTAGTGGGTACATGCAAGTCTGACACCTGTCTCTGGACTTTGAACTCAATTGCATGCTTGAGTGACTGTCACATTTTCGAGATTACATCCATTTCTCAGAAACTTTAATACCTAGACCCACCATATGTGGTCAGTAGATAGTTCTTAATGGATACATGTCGGAATGACATCTGCCTTTTGACCTTGACCTCAATTCAGTGTTCTCCCCAGGCTTATATACCACAGTGGTACCACTGTGCTATAATTTTTATACGACCGCAAAATTTTTGCGGCCGTATATTGGTATGACGTTGGCGTCGTCGTCGTCGTCTGCGTCGTCCTCCGTCGTCTGCGTCGTCGTCCGAAGACATTTGGTTTTCGCACTATAACTTTAGTATAAGTTAATAGAAATCTATGAAATTTAAACACAAGGTTTATGACCACAAAAGGAAGGTTGGGATTGATTTTGGGAGTTTTGGTCCCAACAGTTTAAGAATCAGGGGCCAAAAAAGGGCCCAATAAGCATTTTTCTTGGTTTTCGCACAATAACTCTAGTATAAGTAAATAGAAATCTATGAAATTTGAACACAAGGTTTATGACCACAAAAGGAAGGTTGGGATTGTTTTTGGGAGTTTTGGTCCCAACAGTTTAGGAAGTAGGGGCTAAAAAAGGGCCCAAATAAGCATTTTTCTTGGTTTTTGCACAATAACTTTAGTATAAGTAAATAGAAATCTATGAAATTTAAACACAAGGTTTATGACCACAAAAGGAAGGTTGGGATTGATTTTTGGAGTTTTGGTCCCAACAGTTTAGGAATTAGGGGCCAAAAGGGTCCAAAATTAAACTTTGTTTGATTTCATCGAAAATTGAACTATTGGGGTTCTTTGATATGCCGAATCTAACCGTGCCTTTAGATTCTTAATTTTTGGTTCCGTTTTCAAATTGGTCTACATTAAGGTCCAAAGGGTCCAAAATTAAACTTAGTTTGATTTTAACAAAAATTGAATTCTTGGGGTTCTTTGATATGCTGAATCTAAACATGTACTTAGTTTTTTTATTATGGGCCCAGTTTTCAAGTTGGTCCAAATCGGGGTCCAAAATTAAACTTTGTTTGATTTCATCGAAAATTGAAGTATTGGGGTTCTTTGATATGCCGAATCTAACTGTGCATTTAGATTCTTAATTTTTGGTCCTGTTTTCAAATTGGTCTACATTAAGGTCCAAAGGGTCCAAAATTAAACTTAGTTTGATTTTAACAAAAATTGAATTCTTGGGGTTCTTTGATATGCTGAATCTAAACATGTACTTAGTTTTTTTATTATGGGCCCAGTTTTCAAGTTGGTCCAAATCGGGGTCCAAAATTAAACTTTGTTTGATTTCATCGAAAATTGACTTATTGGGGTTCTTTGATATGCCGAATCTAACCGTGCATTTAGATTCTTTATTTTTGGTCCTGTTTTCAAATTGGTCTACATTAAGGTCCAAAGTGTCCAAAATTAAACTTAGTTTGATTTTAACAAAAATTGAATTCTTGGGGTTCTTTGATATGCTGAATCTAAACATGTACTTAGTTTTTTTTATTATGGGCCCAGTTTTCAAGTTGGTCCAAATCGGGGTCCAAAATTAAAGCTAAAAAAGGGGTAAATTTTTTTTTTTTTGGGGGGGGGGAATTCTCCACAGCATATTGTATTGCACAAGAAGCAAAAAATTGAATATAAATTCAAATCATATGACCAATTCTAAGTTCTTTATTTCAGTTATTCTGTGTCAGAAACCTATTATGTGTCAAATATTTGAAGAAATTTTCAATTGCACAGTATTGTGCAATAGCAAGAAATTGATATGTGTGCTCTGCTATCAAAACCTTATTATTAACAAATTCCATGACTATGATGTCATTTTCTATTTTAATATGTTATGGTGTATTTAAATGGGCTGTTATGGTTGCAAAGTATAAAGAAATGGGGGGGGGGGGGGGTTGAAAACAAAATTTAGAGGGGGGGGGGGGGGGGGTAAATGAGAAATTGGGGAGGGGGTAATTTTTTTCTCATTTCATATTTCATAAATTAAAAAGAAAATTTCAAATTTTTTTAGCAAAAAAAGGGGGGGTTACATTAAATTTTATTGTTTTTTGTTTTTTTTTGGGAGGGGGGGGGGTCAATGTGCAACTTCATAGTGTATTGCACAAAAGCTAAAAAAAGGGGTAAATTATTATTTTTTTTGGGGGGGGGGGCAATTCTCCACAGCATATTGTATTGCACAAGAAGCAAAAAATTGAATATAAATTCAACTCATATGACCAATTTTAAGTTCTTTGATTTCAGTTATTCTGTGTCAGAAACCTATTATGTGTCAAATATTTGAAGAAATTTTCAATTGCACAGTATTGCGCAATAGCAAGAAATTGATATGTGTGCCCAATTTTAAATTTTAAATTGGTTATTTCTGATTTATATATAAAAACAAATAATACTGATATGGTTTGAATAGGTAAATTAAAAAATTTTAAGTTCTTAGACAACATTCATTCTGTGTCAGAAACCTATGGTGTGTCAAATATTTATTCACAATCCAAATTGAGTATTGTATCAAGCTTGAATGTTGTGTTCATAATTGCCCCAACTATTCAGGGTTCGACATCTGCGGTCTTATCTAGCTGCGCCCAGCGGAGCATTTTATTGATTGTTGTGCTTATTAATTTATCATTATATCTTTAACTGTATTTCCTACATTTTGATCTCGAGCACTGCTGACGAGTTGTCAGTCAACGAAATGGCCGTACAGTGCATCAAATTTATTTCATTATTTTGTAATACATTTTATTATCTTGCTTTGGACTGGTGCAGGTTCATAAAGTCTATTTGAGTTATCCTAAATCTATCATGTGTCTATACTAAAATGCGTTCAAGATAGCGAAGGATAACTGTAATCGACCAGTAAATTTGTTACTATTATCATAGCCTGCGTAGGTATTTGGAGACAGGACATTTTTTTTTGCCCTCCCTTTTTTCCGAAATCCATTATTTTTGTATTTTTTTAAAAATTTTATTCATAGTTGTGTTTTTCTGTGTTAAAAATACATAAATATGCAAGTTTTCTATCCACTGTGATTACAGATATATGTATACATGGTATAAAAGAGAGTTGATGTAGATAGTATAAACTTGCAATTGATAGTAGACAAATGCGTTTTCTGGTATATTTATGTATTTTTAACACATAAAACACAAAGATAAATTAAATAAAAACATAAAAACATAGTAAAAACAATATAGTCTAGTCAAACTAAGTTTTAACCTCAAACTAATTGCAACAGAAAATGTTTTAGTTCTAATCTATAGCATTAAGCCCCAAATATACACAGAAAAAAGTCCCATAAAATCTAACTTGAGTAAGACTAAAAAATCACGATTTTAAAATTCCTATGGAGATTTGGATTGAAAATGGGAGATAACTCTGCAAAAAAGGCAGAAATATCAATAATGGGATCAGTAAATGTCACCAAGGATGTACTAAGAGGGAGTTGTGGAATTCCCTTTTTGGTATCCAAGAGAAATTCCTTGGCAAAAAAGTTTTATTCATATGTTGTACAGGTAGAGCTGCCTCATGGAGTTTGAACATTTTATTTGCACCTTCAACAGTGCAAAATACTTAAAATTGCATTTTTAGCATCCAAGAGCTTCCTGCGCATACACATGTACATTCTCCCTACAACAAAAATAAGATAGTTTTACCTCTTGACAAATATACATGTAGATGTAAAGATCCAAGCCCACTCTAGATCTGATACATGATGCAATATCAAATATGTGGGACTGTCACTTTTGTTTCCATGGTAACAATAAGGTCCAAAAAATCAGCAAAAATAGTAATTTTCCACACCCCCTTCCAGCCCCACCATCTTCTATACCTTTTATTCAATACAGTGGCAGAATTCTGCTTATTTACATGTAAAAGTAACAGAATTCAGGCTGAAAGTAACTGACAAACTAAATATTGACAATTTTTGCATTTGCAAAATAACGAATTGAGCTCATTCAAAGTTTTAGCTTACCAAGACCAAAGGTCCATGTAAGTCTTTGCGATCACTTTGCGTCCGTTGTTGTAAATCTTCTTTTAAAAATCTTATGTGAAACTACTGATCCATTTATGACCAGACTTTGTTGGTATGTTCAACATCCCTGACTTCGACTAACATGGCTGCTGTTGCATTGCAACATTGTAACAATAGAAAAAAGACGGATGAATTTTAGAAATCCCTTTTTTTATTGCCATAACTTGGCGTCCGTCGTCGTCGTTAACAATTATACAAAACTCTTCTCCTCTGAAACTACTTGACTAATTAGAACCAAACTTGGTATGAATGTTCCTTGGGGTAGCCTGCATAGAACTGATGTGGGGATTTTTGATTCGTCGAAAAACATGGCTGCTGTTACTAAAAATAGAACATAGGGGTAAATTGCTGTTTTTTGCTAATAACTCAAAAACCGTTACAGATATCGAAAATCTGACATGGGGTAAAATTGATCAGCATGACAAGATCTACCTACCCTGAAATTTTGAAGGAAATTCCAAAACCCATTTAGGAGTTATTGCCCTTTTTTCACATTTTTGGCTTTTTTTTATGTTATTATTTCAAAAATCTTCTTCTCTGAAACTACTATTCAAAATCATATGAAACTTGGTAAGATTGTTGCGTAGGGTACCCTGCATAGAACTGATGTGGGGATTTTTGATTCGTCGAAAAACATGGCCGCTGTTACTAAAAATAGAACATAGGGGTAAATTGCTGTTTTTTGCTAATAACTCAAAAACCGTTACAGATATCGAAAATCTGACATGGTGTAAAATTGATCAGCATGACAAGATCTACCTACCCTGAAATTTTGAAGGAAATTCCAAAACCCGTTTAGGAGTTATTGTCATTTTTTGTCAAATTTTCAAAATTTTAACATTTTTCGTCATTTATTCCCAAAACTATTTGATATAGAAGTGAAATGTAAATTTGAAAAATGTTTGCCATGTTGAGATCTACCTACCCTGAAATTTGAAAGGAAATCCCAAAACCCATTTAGGAGTTGTTGCCCTTTTTTTGTCAAATTTAAAAAAATTTTTTATTAAAAAATCTTCTCCTCTGAAACCGCTGGGCCGATTGATTTGAAACTTAATAGGAATGATCTATAACATGTCCTCTACAAACGATCCTCAATTTATTTTGATCTGACATAAAACATGGCTGTCGTAGCTAAAAATAGAATATAGGGGTGCATGTGTTGTTTTTGGCTTATAACTTAAAAACTGTTACATATATCAAAAATCTGACAGGGGTAAAATTGATCAGCATGACAAGATCTACCTAACCTGAAATTTTGAAGAAAATCCTAAAACCCATTTAGGAGTTATTGCCCTTTTTTCGTAAAATTTTCATAATTTAACATTTTTTAGCTCACCTGGACCAAAGGTCCATGTGAGCTTTTACCATCACTTGGCGTCCGTCGTCGTCGTCTGTCGTCGTCTGTTAACAATTTTTCAAACGTTAACTTGTCCGACACCATAAGTCCAATTGCAACCAAACTTGGTACATTTGTTTAGTAGCATTATGTGTACAAAAATATCGTTCGGATTTTTGATTCGTAAAAAAACATGGCCGCCATGGCTAAAAATAGAACATAGGGGTAAATTGCAGTTTTTTGCAAATAACTCAAAAACCATAACAGATATCAAAATTCCGGCATAGGGTAAAAGTGTTCAGCACCTCAAGATCTACCTGCCCTGAAATTTTGAAGAAGATCCAACGACCCATGTAGGAGTTATTGCCCTTTTTCTGCATTTTTTCCAAATTTTGCACTTATTAAGCTCAATATCTTGGATACTATAAAGGAAATTTGAAAAATTTAAATTTCATATTGTTAGGCACACAAAGATCTACAAAATTTGTAACAGGATCGAAGTTGTAGGTTCATTCCTTTTAGGAGTTATTCCCCTTAGATCATCAAAATTGACCATTTTTGCAGTCTTTATTCATTGTAATAAAATCGTTAACTCCTCTTACACCATAAGTTTAATTGCAACCAAACTTAGTGTAGTTGTTCCTTGGCATGAGTGCTACTAAACTATCGTTTGGATTTTTGATTTGTAAAAAAACATGGCTGCCATGGCTAAAAATAGAACATAGGGGTAAATTGCAGTTTTTTGCAAATAACTCAAAAATGGTGACAGATATCAAAATTCTGATGGGAAGCTAAAGTGTTCAACACCTCAAGATCTACCTGCTTTGAAATTTTGAAGAAGATGTAACCACCCATGTAGGAATTATTGCCCTTTTTCTTGATTTTTTTTTGAAATTTGTACTTATTAAGTTGTTGTCAATAGAGAAAAGCTGTTGTTTGCTTAAACAATAGCTCATTGAGCTCTACAAAAGTCTGAATTGGGTCGAAGTTGTCAGATGATCCATTATAGGGGTAATAGCTCATGAAAGACTCCCTTAAAGCTTAAGGACCAGGTGAGCGATTCAGGCTCCTGGGAGCCTCTTGTTGTCATTTATCTCCAAAACTATTTGAGATAGAAGTGAAATCTAAATTTGAAAAATGTTTTCCATGTTGAGATCTACATACCCTGAAATTTTAAAGGAAATCCCAAGACCCATTTAGGAGTTATTGCCCTTTTTTTGTCAAATTTTCAAAATTTTAACATTTTTGCATTTATCTCCAAAACTATTTGAGATAGAAGTGAAATATAAATTGAAAAATGTTTGCCATGTTGAGATCTACCTATCCTGAAATTTTGAAGGGAATCCCAAATTCTATTTAGGAGTTATTGGTTTGTGTAATTTGAGGTCGGGTTCTGTTACATTTATTTAAGGTTCACCCTTATTCCTGGTCAATTTTGTCAACTTCCTGCCAGGACTACCACCATCAGGGAACATATTTTAACATTAAACCTTATGAAAAATAAATCTTCAACAAATTTTCCCTGAACAATTGAACCAATTGCAACAAACTTGGTCAAATAGTTGATTAATTGTCCAATGAAAACCAGACTCCAGGTGAGCGATACAGGCTCTGGTGAGCCTCTTGTTATGGAACAACATGGCCAGATGGAACTTGTCAGCATTGGTCCTTTTTTCAGAAGTACGTCCAATGACAGACAACCAAAATGGCCAATACTGCCAAACTTAATTTAACATAGGACTCTATGGGAAAATTTATTTCAAGGTGTTCTTGTCTGATTGGAACCAAACTTAGGAGCAATGGTCCTTAGATAGTCCTCTTTCAGAATTGTTTCCAGTGTCCTGGCCCGTGAACCACAGCAGGACTTACTTAGTTTAAGATAGGACTCCAATTGTACTCAAGTTAGCAGCAATGGTCCTTTATTTTCCTGATAACATGAACTACTAATTAAAATGGCCACTACAGCAGATCGTCTTTTAAGATAGGACCATATGTGGAATTCTCTAGAGAGAAGCGAATCGTAACCCTTTGCTAGCGAAGATGCTAATCACCAATCAAGTTCCATTTAATGCTTTTATGGCATTTAATAGGCAAACTGAATCCAGATGAGTGATACAGGCTCCTAGGAGCTTCTAGTTATTGAACATGCTATTACATCTTATACCTATTACATGTAGCAACAAGTCAACCATCTAAAATGCTTTCATAGAGACAAATGTAAAAATGGAAGAAATACAGCAAATTTATAAAAGGAAATATATTTGAAAAGAACAAAAACTGCATATTAATTGTGATCTCAGACCTATATTAGCCAATGCTAATGTTGTCAGTAATAAGCACTTTCTTAAATTGATGGGTTGTTTGATAACTTCTTGATGATTTAAGTTATGTACACATGTACAATTGTAATTTTTTAACTGACCTGAAGTGTACCGAATTGTTTATCCATTTAACCTTACTAATATTAGAATAAACCAATACACAGATTGAGCTTTACATTTTATTGTATTTAATAATTCATTTCAGTTATAAATGGGATAGAAATTAATGCTATTTTCTAGTTTTCTTACATTGTATGTAGAAAATCTGTATGGATTTTTGAAAATTATTTATCATCCAAGAAAACTTACGGTATGGCAGGAGGCATGATTAAGTTTACTTTTTAGCTCACCTAGATCAAAGGTCTGTGTGAGCTTTTGCCATCACTTGAAATCTATCGTCATCTGGTGTCGATGAACCTTTTACTGTTCTCGTTCTCTGGATCTCCTTTGAAAATTGTATCTATCAGTCTAGACTTTCAGCAAATATGGCTGCCATTACCTTGATTACTAACAATGGAAAAATGATCAAAATCATGTTAAAAACTCTCCTCTGAAACTATTGGGGAAATTGAGACCAAACTTTCATGGAATGGTCCTTCAGGGGTCCCCTGTCAAAATTTTGTCTGAGTTAGTGGTGGGGCTGGAACTTATACCAGTCTGGCCATTGTTACTAAGAATAGAAAAAATCAGCCAAAAATGTCTCCTATGAATTGAAACTACTGGGACAACTGAGACAAAACTTTGATTGCATGAACCTTACTTTCAAAATAGTGTCTGGGGATATGGACATTTGACCAGTATGCATATGCATGGCCACCATTATTAAAAACAGAAAAAATTGTCAAAGAACCTTTAAAAATTTTCTTGGCTCTGAAATTACTTGGGCAATTGTAGGAGAGTTTGTTGGAATCATGTCCTTGACTGGTCTGATAAATAGAAAAATTAGCAAGAAAATATTTTAAAATCTTCTCCTCTGAAAATACTTGAACTATCGATACCAGACTTTGGTGAAATTGACTTGTTTTTAGGGTCCCTTTCAAAAGTTGGCCAGAATCTGGACCTCTGACAAATATTGCCTTTATCACTAAACATATGAAATTAAAAAAAAAAATTAAAAACCATTTCCTCTGAAACTTCTTGAGTCATTAGAGCCCTTTTAACATTTGTCTACGGTCAGCACCTAGAACAGTATGGTCGCTGCTATTGAAAAAAACAACAATAACTTGGTTGTCAGGCTTTGTTCTTAATTATGTTGTTTAATTTCCTTTTATGATATTGAATCAAGGTAAGTGATACAGGCTCCCAGGAGCCTCTATATATATAGCTAGTTGCTTTTTAGGGTTGCCAAACTATTTGACGTGACAAACTAAAGGCTAAGAAAAGACTAGCTGACCAATCATTTTGTCAAATTTCCATCAGATGAACTAAATTCTATTAAATTTTTCCATCAAAATGTTGAATAATGTTTTTCCATCATCATTATCAGTTCATGAAATTTGCACCAAGACTTAATGTATAATTCTAGCCAGATACATGTATAAAATTTGATGAAGTTCAACCAAGATTTCTTCAATTGTCTATCATGACTTGCTGGAAAATTAAGAGTGGTATTGAAAACCTCAGGAAAGGTTAGCATATAAGTAGTTATTTTTTTCTTGGTATGAATTTGGACATGCATATATACATATGTATATTCTATGAGTAAAACTAGGATCTATGGGCATCCTATAACAATAATGACTACACAGAGAAGAAAACATCATTTATAAAACTTTAATGGCAAGCTACAAATCAATTTGAATTACTAATTCAGTCTGCACGGAATTTTACTCATAAAATGTAATTCTTGTACATCTGGTAGCAAAACTAGAAAATTAAATAAAAGAAACTGAGCTAGGCAATAAAGCCTTTAAATAAATGTATGCTATTACATGTATCTTACTGTGTTAAAGGTATAATGTTGTGTATTGTATTATATGGGGAATAATACATGGCAAAACCTACATGTATATCACATGCTATATCAACCAGAGTACCCAATATTACCATGGGGTGTGATCATGGTGATATTGGTCGAGGGTTTATATAGTGTGTGATATAGATTTGACCATGTATTATTCTTCATATCATATTTCGCCAATAGATCAGACCATTGGTTTGAATGCACCCAAAGAACTTTGAACAGAATAAAAGTGTATATATATATAAATGTAGGTTTAGGGGTGTGGGGTGCGATATAGGGTAGGTGATATAGGACTTGCAAATTCATGTATAATCCATATTAAAAATGTATGTATTTTACTCTGAATGTATGATATACACGTACAGTCAAACCTGTCTATAAAGGGCACCCAAGTGACCAGAAAAAATGCCCTTTATGAGCAGGGGCCCTTTATACAGAGGTTTATTTTACATGCTTTGTTCATGAATGGGACTTTTTCATTATGCCCTTTATAGACCGTGATTTGTTATATAGAGATGCCCTTTAAAGCAGGTTAGACTGTATGTTGATTATCAGTCCTGACTAAGAGTACATGTATATATTGTTTTTTGTAGGTAAAGATATCCAAACCACTTTCCAAGATAACTGCTTGTTAGATTCCTTATAGAAGTAAGTTATGGTGTTTAATTTTATAGACATGTAGGATGATGTATAAGATTATTGTGCTATCATAGATTGAGAGGGAAGGTGCAAGGGAGTGATCTTGATATAGATCATGGGAAATTTTATAACCTGAAAGTTTTATCAAAGTCCACTACTATTTTTTTACAGGTAATATTCAGTCACTGAATGTTTTAATCAAATTTTGAGGAGGACTTTTTTCAAAGTTTCGGAGATTTTTTTTCCTGAAAATTTCTTCCTATCTCAACTGCTCATTAAAACCAACTAAATTGATTATAAGGAGGGGATCTATGTAAAAGTCAGGTAGTACATGCAGTGAGTGGCATTCAGTATGCTGAAAAAGTTTCTCCCTCATGCACAGCTCTGTCCTTAGATGGTTTTGGCTTTACAATTTTTGGTCATTTTTGTTCCCTGTCGCAATGCAATGGAGGGACTAAGTAATGGTTTCCATCTGTCTTTCACAATTACTTGTGGACGCATCTCCTCTGAGACTGCTGATCAGATTTCGTTAAAATTTTGTAGGACTGTTAGCCACCATATGTGCTTGATCCTTTCACACCCCCATTATGATTCAACAAATTTAATGGGAGTTATGGGACTTTAACTTTTTTCTGAATTTGACACTATAGGAACATTTTGTTGACGCAACTCCTCTGAGACCGCTGATCAGATTTCGTTAAAATTTTGTAGGATTATAAGTCACCACATATACTTGATCCCATGGAACTGCAATTTTGATTCAATATATTTTACGGGAGTTATGGGACTTTAACGTTTTTGTGCATGTGACACTATACGAATATTTTGTGGATGCAACTCCTCTGAGACCGCTGATTAGTCACCACATGTACTTGATCCTATGCTGCCATTTCAATAATACACGTTTTGTATATCTTGTGGGATGAGTGGGATGATATGTTTTCCTGCGGACAGCTACCCCATGAGCTAGCACATTAAAAATCCGGCTCAGCGTGTCCGTCTTGTACAAAGCAGGGATCATATTCATTGTCATATCAACATGTTCTCTATGCACCTGGTAATGCTACTGGACGTTAAACAGTATTCATCCATCCTATATCTTGTGGGGCTTCGACTTTTTTCTGTGGAGGGGGACATAACTTTTGGATTGTTGTTTTGGTTTTTCAAAATTCTAGGCCTCGGGTACAACTGATGAGTCATAAATCGACGAAATTTGTATCAAACAATTATATTGTGGAAGATACATAAGCAGAGATTTTAATAAGACAATGACCCAAATTAAAATAGGATTCATTATATTAAATTTCCATATTTTGGATCTTTTTGGATGTTCTGATACCTGTGTGAATAGACCTGTTTTAAATTCTTCAACAAATATAAAATATATATATTATTTTTAAATGACATAATGTATGACAAAGAAATCAGTCGATATATGTGTCCCAGTTTTGTCTGACAAGTTAGGTTAAGGATATTTAATTTTTGTTAGATATGTATTCCTAAGTACTTTGAAGTTGAAAAATTTATGATAGCAGTAAAATTTAGTCGGTATTTGATACTTTAAAGTTTTGTCATATTTGAATGACAATGCAATTAAATTGTGTCAAAAGTAAGTATGATTAAGCCAATATTTTTAATTTCAAAAATTTATGGATCATATCATATCAAAAGTACTTTACGGTCCTGGTTATTATGATTGGGTAGGAGGAAGAAAATTGATATGTCTTATATGCATGCATACATGTGCATGTACGATAATGATATACATTTGTGTGTAATGTTAAAATTTCAATTATTTTGAGTTATGTTTGAATTTTAATGAATTGGTAGAGAAAGATAGAGTTTTCCTTGATTTATTATAATATGATCCCAAAGACTTTTGTATATTTTTTCTCGCAGGCAGCCATTCTTCTCATGTTTCATCGCCCTTCTTTTCTTTTTATATCATCATTATTAACTGTCCCCATGCATGTTTGCATTTAAAAGATTTTGATAGAATTATTATCCAAAGAACGAGTTTAAACCTCATGTAGCATTCATAGATGTTTAGTTATCCCCGTGTTAGCGAACCGGTGGGGATAATGTTTTGCTGTTTGCCGTACGTACATACTGAAACTTTCATCATTGTTAGCATTGTTGATGTAGATTGTGCTGAAAGTTTCAGAATTTTGTAATTTGCCCTTAGGGCATAATTATGAGCAAAAAAAACAGATTTCGCAATATCCAGTAAATAGTGAAATCTTCTAAACTATTTGGACTATAATACTGAAACTGAAATCATGACTAGTATGACATGTTGCAAATTCAAAAGTGGCATGAGAATTTTTCTGAAATCCCTGGGGGAATAGCAACAAGAGAGTTAAAAAAAATCCCAAAATCGATTCTCACAGAACTTGTCTTACACCCTACATGTAAGTGGAAGAAACATAGAAATTGGTGCATTACTAGCTGAAGGTTTCGAAATTTTGAAATTTGCCCTTGGGGCAGAAAAAATTTTCTGAAAGAGTCTCAGACTTATTAATTTTTTAAAATTACAAATCAAACTTACTACTAGTATCAGACACTAGAAGAATAATAGCTGTTAAATGGAATATTTTGATTTAAAAAAAATAATTCCAACTTTGGTAAATTTCCTGAAAGACTCTTAAGACCTTCATTTTTATACGACCGCAAAATTTTTGGGGTCGTATATTGGTATGACGTTGGCGTCGTTGTCATTGTCGTCGTCGTCTCCGTCGTCGGCGTCGTCGTCCGAAGACATTTGGTTTTCGCACTATAACTTTAGTATAAGTTAATAGAAATCTATGAAATTTAAACACAAGGTTTATGACCACAAAAGGAAGGTTGGGATTGATTTTGGGAGTTTTGGTCCCAACAGTTTGAGAATTAGGTTCCAAAAAAGGGCCCAATAAGCATTTTTCTTGGTTTTCGCACATTAACTCTAGTATAAGTAAATATAAATCTATGAAATTTTAACACAAGGTTTCTGACCACAAAAGAAGGTTGGGATTGTTTTTGGGAGTTTTGGTCCCAACAGTTTAGGAATTAGGGGCTAAAAAAGGTCCCAAATAAGCATTTTTCTTGGTTTTTGCACAACAGTTTAGGAATAAGGGGCCAAAAGGGTCCAAAATTAAACTTTGTTTGATTTCATCGAAAATTGAACTATTGGGGTTCTTTGATATGCCGAATCTAACCGTGTATTTAGATTCTTAATTTTTGGTCCCGTTTTCAAATTGGTCTACATTAAGGTCCAAAGGGTCCAAAAATAAACTTAGTTTGATTTTAACAAAAATTGAATTCTTGGGGTTCTTTGATATGCTGAATCTAAACATGTACTTAGTTTTTTTATTATGGGTCCAGTTTTCAAGTTGGTCCAAATCAGGGTCCAAAATTAAACTTTGTTTGATCCATGACTATGATGTCATTTTCTATTTTAATACGTTTATGGTGTATTTAAATGGACTGTTATGGTTGCAAAGTATAAAGAAATGGGATGGGGGGGTTTAAAAACAAAATTTAGGGGGGATAAATGAGAAATTGGGGAGGCACAATTTTTTTCTCATTTCATATTTCATAAATTAAAAAGAAAATTTCAAATTTTTTTTAGCAAAAAAAGGGGGGGTTACAATAAATTTTATTGTTTTTTGGGTTTTTTTTGGGAGGGGGGTCAATGTGCAACTTCATAGTGTATTGCACAAAAGCTAAAAAAGGGGTAAATTAATTTTTTTTTTGGGGGGGGGGGGCAATTCTCCACAGCATATTGTATTGCACAAGAAGCAAAAAATTGAATATAAATTCAAATCATATGACCAATTCTAAATTTGCCAATAACTTTAGTTTAATGAACTTCATTGGAAATTTGCCAATATAAAATGTGCTGATGAAGCTTTTTTGTTTATCTCATCTAAACTGCTTTTAAATTATGTATATTTAAAATTTGCCATCCATGACTATGATGTCATTTTCTATTTTAATATGTTATGGTGTATTTAAATGGGCTGTTATGGTTGCAAAGTATAAAGAAATGGGGAGGGGGGGATTTGAAAACAAAATTTAGAGGGGGGGGGGGGGTAAATGAGAAATTGGGGAGTAGGCAATTTTTTTCTCATTTCATATTTCATAAATTAAAAAGAAATTTAAAACTTTTTTAGCAAAAAAAAAGGGGGGGGGGGTTACAATAAATTTTATTGTTTTTTGGGGTTTTTTTTGGGAGGGGGGGAGGGTCAATGTGCAACTTCATAGTGTATTGCACAAAAGCTAAAAAAGGGGTAAATTTTTTTTTGGGGGGGGGAGGGGGGCAATTCTCCACAGCATATTGTATTGCACAAGAAGCAAAAAATTGAATATAAATTGAAATCATATGACCAATTCTAAGTTCTTTGATTTCAGTTATTCTGTGTCAGAAACTTATTATGTGTCAAATATTTCAATTAATTTTCAATTGCACAGTATTGCACAATAGCAAGAAATCTTCAATTGCACAGTATTGCGCAATAGCAAGAAATTGATATGTGTGCCCAATTTTAAATTTTAAATTGGTTATTTCTGATTTATATATAAAAACAAATAATACTGATATGGTTTGAATAGGTAAAAAAAAAATTTTAAGTTCTTAGACAACATTCATTCTGTGTCAGAAACCTATGCTGTGTCAAATATTTATTCACAATCCAAATTCAGTATTGTATCAAGCTTGAATGTTGTGTTCATAATTGCCCCAACTATTCAGGGTTCGACATCTGCGGTCGTATCTAGCTGCGCCCAGCGGAGCATTTTATTTTATATGTTATGTATCCTTCATATTTTTTTTGTTTCAGATTTTTCCCAACACTGATGAAGTGCATGGCCGGTCTCCATTGGAACTTCCGTCTGACAATCAGAAGTAAACTACATCTGTGTAGACCAATGACTAAGCTGTGCTTATCTGATATATTTTGTATATATTTAGCCGAATTCTTTTCAAGCAATAATTTAAATAAACATTTGACTGCTAAGAGTTTCTGTGATATACAATGGGAGAAGTTAATGACAAAAATGACAAGAAGCGGCAATTCTCAGAGAAAAGCGTCTCTTCTGGAACGTCAGATGGAAGTCTGTCCAGTGACTCAACAATTTCTATGCCACCAGCACCCGATGGTGGCTATGGCTGGATAATTGTGTTAAGTGCATTTTTGACAAATTTGATTAGTGACGGGTTTGCATTCTCTTGTGGTGTTTTGTATTCAGAATTGTTGGTTGTTTTTGATGAGAGTAAAAGTATAACTTCATGGATACCATCCCTATTTTTTGGAGTTCCATTGATAGCTGGACCACTTGCAGGAGCACTCGCAACGAAATTTGGCTGCCGAAAAGCTCTCATGTTTGGAGGAATTTTGACCAGTATTGGTGTTTTTTCTAGTGCTTTTGCCAATTCCATAGGCCTATTATGTTTTCTGTTCGGAATAGTAGCAGGAACAGGCCTTTCAATGGGATATGTGTCATCTGTGGTCATGGTAGCCTTTTATTTTCAGAAGAAAAGAGCCTTAGCAACTGGTTTAGCAGTTTGTGGTTCAGGAATTGGAACATTTTTGTTTGCCCCCCTTTTTGAGTACTTGATAGAAGAATATACTTGGAGAGGATCATTGATCATACTTAGTGGAATCACATTGAATTTAGTAGTCTGTGGTGCATTGTTGCGTCCACTGGAATTCACTCCGCAGCAAGAATGGCAAAGAAATTTAGAAGTATTTGAAAAAATGTCGAGATCAATATCCAAAGCAAGTCTTCCAGACCATGGACGCCAAAGTCGTAAATGTAGCGATTCTGACTCATCTAACAGTAGCTCTGAGGAAGAAATGCTGGAGAATTTTGAACCTTTAAGTCATTCTCAAGTAGAATTGCCAACTTTTCTGACAGAAAAGAAGAAGCAGATTCCTCGAGAGGTTTTTGACGAAATGTGTAAAAATAGCAATCAAGCACCTGAAATACTGAAGAACTACTTTCGTAATCGAGCATCCTCAGATGTGGATGTAATTGCTAATCCCACTCAAGACATGCTGATGGTAACGAGCAATGATAATATTGTATGTGTCAAGGAGGATTCCAAAAAAAGGTTTAAAGCAAGAAAATATCAAAAAGCTGCTCAGAGAGCTAGAATGTCTCATTATGTTTCAATGCACAGAAAAGATTTATTTTACCGTGGAAATATAGATAGATTTACCAACATTTACCTTGCATCAACAAGTTGTCCAGAGCTGTATCATGGATCATTTGATGAGGAAAGCTCAGATGAAGAAGATTATCCTTGTCCGCTACCAAAATTACTAAGAATTTCTAAGCACATGAAAAATTTTTTTAAGACTATGTTTGATCCAAAGATAATTAAAAATCCATTATTCCTACTATTTGCTCTGTCAAACTTTATACTGTATTTTTGGTATGATGTTCCGTATGTCTTCTCAGTTGATCGAGCAAAAGAATTGGGAGTTTCAGACAATAAGGCCTCTTTATTGCTGTCTGTGATAGGAGTGGTAAACACGATTGGACAAATTTCATATGGATACATTGGTGACAAAAATATCAATTTGCAACTTTTGTATGGACTATCAATTAGTGCTTCGGGACTTGCACTTTTATTTTTCCCTCTATTTACAAGTTATACTGTGATGGCTGTATTATGTGGAACCTTTGGATTTTTCATAAGTGCTAATTATGTTTTCTCAACATTGATTCTAGTAGAGTTTCTTGGTATGGACAAGTTAACCAATGCTTATGGATTAACCATGCTTATACAAGGAATAGCAAACATGATTGGCCCACCTTTTGCAGGTTAGTACAAAGTGTTTAAATATGCAGCAAGATGCATGTAAATTAATATATTTATATATTTACAGTATTAAAGAATTACATGTATGTGTAGAGTTAATGCATTAACCAATGTGTCAGTCTACAGTTAATAATCTAAGAATGCACTGACCACATGAATGATTCATCCGAATGTTCATCACGAATTGAGGGCAATGATCTTAGTAATTATTGCGTCTTTTCAAATTTTTGGTTTAATTGTTAGAATTTCCACATAATTGGCACTGCTAATAAAAAATAAACAGTAGAATTGTACAGATTCCTTGAATCGAAATTTATTTTTTAATTTCACAGGCAAGATGTTGTATTGATAAACAGTGAAACTGAATTTCAATCAAGGTCATATACATTCTACACGTATGTACTAGTGACAAAGAACACACAAAAATAATGACCTCATGTTTAGCAGAACATGTGAAAATTCTAAAGGAAATAAAATAAGGTTATGATATACATAGCAGAAATACTCTTATTGTTACCTGTAGTTCCAAATGACTCTCCTCAGTTGATTTTTGTTAAATAAGTACATCGATCTGTTGATGAAGGAATAGCATACTGACAAAAATGCTGTTTGGCCAAAGATTAATCCTATGTAGTTTTTAGCTCACCTGGGCAAAGGCCATGTGAGCTTTTATCATCCCTTGGCATCCATAGTCCGTTAACTTTTTACATTTTAATCTTCTCCTCTAAAATCACTGGACCAAACACTGCTCATTTCGCCCCGATCGGACAACAAACATGGCCACCATGCATGGGCAATTGTTGTTTATGATTTGCTGAGTTTTAAAAAATCTTCTCCACTGAAACTGGATGGTTAAATGGAACAAAACTTGACAGGAAGCATATATGGGAGGGCCTTTATAAAGTTTCCTCATTTCCTCCCGATCTGACCACAGATATGGCTGCCATGGGCACTTCTTGTTTCTGATTGATTGATATAAAAGAATCTTCTCCTCTGAAATCGCCTGGCCAAATGGAACGAAACTTCACAGAAAGCATCTATGGGTGCTTCTTTACAAAGTTTCCCCATTTCGTCCCGATTGGGCATAAAAAATTGGTTGATTAAAAAGATTTTTTTTTTCTTTGCAACTGCCGAAACTTGACAGGAAGCATCAATGGGAGGTTCTTTACAAAATTTCTTTATTTCATCCCAATCGGAGTACATATATGGTCACCATTGGCAGTTCTTGTTTCTGATTGGCTAATATAAAAGAATCTTCTCCTCTGAAATCGCTTGCCCAAATGGAACGAAACTTGACAGGAAGCATCTAATTGGGAGGTTCTATACAAACTGTTCTCATTTCGTCCTGATCAGCCAACAAACATGGCCGTCATGGGCAGTTCTTGTCTTTCATTGGTTGATAATCTTCTTTGAAACCGCATGGCCAAAGGGAACGAGACTTGACAGGAAGCATCTGTTGTAGGTTTTTTACAAAGTTTTCTCATTTTGTCCAGATCAGGTGACAAACATGGCCTCCATCTGCAATTATTATTTCTAATTGGTTGATACATATATAAACAAAATTTTTTTTCTCAAAACTGCTTGGCCAAATAGAGCCAAACTTGACAGAAAGTGTCTATAACAAATAACAAAAATCTACAGAACTGCAGAATTGCTTGAAACCAAAAATAGTCTGAATAATCCTCTTAAGGTGCTCTAAGTTGTTACTCTTTTGCCGATCCCCAATTCAGAATGGCCTTCATCAGAGGACTTAGGTTAACATATGACCCTATGGGAAATAATCAAAAAATCTTCTGGAGAACCACCAAATTTTAAAATACAATGTATGCTGATCTGTAAGTAGAAAGACCTTGATGAAGAAAAATTTGTTTCCTTAACCAGTCTTACGACACTTCATAATGTTAGGGAAAAGTGACTTCTCTGAGGTAAATCAATAAAAAAGGCTTTCATGCCAGGTGAGCAATACAGGCTCAGCCCTCTGAGCCTCTAGTTTTTTAAGAGACTCTCTCTTTGATATATATACAAAATAAATTGTGAAGATGATTTTTAGTTACAAGATGATTTTATTATTACATGTCAATTATTACTTTTCAGGTTACTTGTACGATACATCAGGAAGTTATGACAACACTTTTTACTGCAGCAGTGTATTTATAATATTTGCAGGATTGATGTTGTCAATGGTATCAATGTGTAAATTATTAAAACGCCATTTCCTGTCACATGATCAACAGAAACAAAATTCGGAAATTGAAAGTGAAGTGGAGGCGATACGTGTGAAGTTTCTCCCTAAAGAAATTGAAATACAAGTGTAAATTTTTTTTTGCTGTTTACAGTATTGATTTTTGATCTTTGATATAACAATGTTACAAATTACACAAGTACACAGGAAAATAGTTCCTTTGTGTAATAAAAAGTAAAGTTTATTCAGTTTTTTCTACAGTTGCTTTTTAAAAAAGCAAGGTTGCATGCCACAAATGAAAGAGAAGTAACTCAATTTTCCAGTAATAAAAACCTATAAACATGGCAGCTATAGTAAAATGACAATAAATACATTTTTATGAAAGTATAGGAATATCAAAGTTTATATTTGGCCTAATGATTTGAACAGAAATAATTGGACAAGAATATTACAATTACAGGTACGTTTTGCTGATTTATTTCTGTACAAAGCGAATACTTTATGTTATAAACTACATGGAATAGTATGCCAATTTTTTGTTAAAGTTCAACATAACCAGTTTAAATTGACAGGTTTTGAAAATTAGTCTTTTTCAAATTTTCTTGTAAGACTATCAATTAGTATAGAATGTTTATTTCAAATTGAGATAACTGGAAAGCTATCTGACCTTTCAATAGTTTTTGTTCCTTTTTTTATACGACCGCAAAATTTTTGCGGTCGTATATTGGTATGACGTTGGCGTCGTCGTCGTCGTCGTCCGTTGGAGTCTGTAGACATTTGGTTTTCGCACTATAACTTTAGTATAAGTTAATAGAAATCTATGAAATTTAAACACAAGGTTTATGACCACAAAAGGAAGGTTGGGATTGATTTTGGGAGTTTTGGTCCCAACAGTTTAAGAATCAGGGGCCAAAAAAGGGCCCAATAAGCATTTTTCTTGGTTTTCGCACAATAACTCTAGTATAAGTAAATAGAAATCTATGAAATTTTAACACAAGGTTTATGACCACAAAAGGAAGGTTGGGATTGTTTTTGGGAGTTTTGGTCCCAACAGTTTAGGAATTAGGGGCTAAAAAAGGCCCAAATAAGCATTTGTCTTGGTTTTTGCACAATAACTTTAGTATAAGTAAATAGAAATCTATGAAATTTAAACACAAGGTTTATGACCACAAAAGGAAGGTTGGGATTGATTTTTGGAGTTTTGGTCCCAACAGTTTAGGAATTAGGGGCCAAAAGGGTCCAAAATTAAACTTTGTTTGATTTCATCGAAAATTGAACTATTGGGGTTCTTTGATATGCCGAATCTAACCGTGCATTTAGATTCTTAATTTTTGGTCCCGTTTTCAAATTGGTCTACATTAAGGTCCAAAGGGTCCAAAATTAAACTTAGTTTGATTTTAACAAAAATTGAATTCTTGGGGTTCTTTGATATGCTGAATCTAAACATGTACTTAGTTTTTTTTATTATGGGCCCAGTTTTCAAGTTGGTCCAAATCGGGGTCCAAAATTAAACTTTGTTTGATTTCATCGAAAATTGAACTATTGGGGTTCTTTGATATGCCGAATCTAACCGTGCATTTAGATTCTTAATTTTTGGTCCCGTTTTCAAATTGGTCTACATTAAGGTCCAAAGGGTCCAAAATTAAACTTAGTTTGATTTTAACAAAAATTGAATTCTTGGGGTTCTTTGATATGCTGAATCTAAACATGTACTTAGTTTTTTTTATTATGGGCCCAGTTTTCAAGTTGGTCCAAATCGGGGTCCAAAATTAAACTTTGTTTGATTTCATCGAAAATTGAACTATTGGGGTTCTTTGATATGCCGAATCTAACCGTGCATTTAGATTCTTAATTTTTGGTCCCGTTTTCAAATTGGTCTACATTAAGGTCCAAAGGGTCCAAAATTAAACTTAGTTTCATTTTAACAAAAATTGAATTCTTGGGGTTCTTTGATATGCTGAATCTAAACATGTACTTAGTTTTTTATTATGGGCCCAGTTTTCAAGTTGGTCCAAATCGGGGTCCAAAATTAAAGCTAAAAAAGGGGTAAATTATTTTTTTTGGGGGGTGGGGGCAATTCTCCACAGCATATTGTATCACACAAGAATTCAAAAATTGAATATAAATTCAAATCATATGACCAATTCTAAGTTCTTTATTTCAGTTATTCTGTTTTAGAAACCTATTATGTGTCAAATATTTCAAGAAATTTTCAATTACACAGTATTGTGCAATAGCAAGAATCAGTATAATTTAAACCAATTTACATTATTTACATTACAATTAAAGGATAACTTCAGTAACACCCAACAATGACTTCAATCCAAACATATATATTGAATAAACTTACAAATCAGAAATTTTAAAATTATATGATACTAACATACATACTACTGCTAACAATTAAATATGACTTAGAGCAAATATGACAACATGATTATAAAAATATGTACAAAGAGGGATAACTCTTTTTTTTATCTCAAATTTTGAATATGTGCTGATGAAGCTTTTTTGTTTATCTCATCTAAACTGCTTTTAAATTATGCATATTTAAAATTTGCCATCCATGACTATGATGTCATTTTCTATTTTAATACGTTATGGTGTATTTAAATGGGCTGTTATGGTTGCAAAGTATCAAGAGAAATGGGGGGGGGGGGTGAAAACAAAATTTAGGGGGGGGGGGGAATGAGAAATTGGGGAGGGGGCAATTTTTTTCTCATTTCATAATTCATAAATTAAAAAGGAAATTTCAAATTTTTTTTAGCAAAAAAGGGGGGGTTACAATAAATTTTATTGTTTTTTGTTGTTTTTTTTTTTGGGAGGGGGAGTCAATGTGCAACTTCATAGTGTATTGCACAAAAGCTAAAAAAGGGGTAAATTTTTTTTTTTTTTTTTTGGGGGGGGGGGGGGGGCAATTCTCCACAGCATATTGTATTGCACAAGAAGCAAAAAATTGAATATAAATTGAAATCATATGACCAATTCTAAGTTCTTTGGTTTCAGTTATTCTGTGTCAGAAACCTATTATGTGTCAAATATTTGAAGAAATTTTCAATTGCACAGTATTGCGCAATAGCAAGAAATTGATATGTGTGCCCAATTTTAAATTGGTTATTTCTGATTTATATATAAAAACAAAAAATACTGATATGGTTTGAATAGGTAAATTAAAAATTTTTAAGTTCTTAGACAACATTCATTCTGTGTCAGAAACCTATGCTGTGTCAAATATTTATTCACAATCCAAATTCAGTATTGTATCAAGCTTGAATGTTGTGTTCATAATTGCCCCAACTATTCAGGGTTCGACATCTGCGGTCGTATCTAGCTGCGCCCAGCGGAGCATTTTATTGTAAAGATTGAATTAGGAATATTAATTTCCGTCGGATACAATTTTTTTGTGTACCCCAAAAGGTCATTTGGGAAAGAAATAAAAAGATTTTTTGTCTTATTTACATACTTGTTCATAATTTTAATATTCAAGGCAGAATGCCGAAAAAATACATCTTTTGTTACTTTGTCAATTTACAAAAAATTGATTGAAATGCCTATGTCATGTATGTCATTATATCATGTAATACAAAAAAAATGATAATTTGTTATAATTTTTATGGATTGAAATATTTTCATAAAATTGACACATTTGTGTAAATATCCATGTGGGGCAATGAAAGAAATTCATGCTTATTTTACTTGTCAGCTACAAAGTTTTTAAGTATTCAGTTGTTTCAAAACCTGGAAGATCTGAAAGGAGTCGATCTATTCTAGGTATTTAGTGATTATGTTTTGAATCAGCTTTTATTAGTTCACCTGGCCAAAGGCCATGTGATCTTTTGTCATCACTTGGCGTCCGTCGTCCGTTCATCGTCTGTCCATCCGTCTGTAAACATTTACATTTTCATCTTCTCCTCTGAAACCCCTGGACATATTGAACTGAAACTTGGCCTGTAGCTTCTATGGAAGGTTCTTTACAAAGTTTGCATAAATCATCCGGGTCCGTGAAACAAGATGGCCACCATGATCATTTACATGTTCTGATTGGTCCAATTTAAATATTCTTCTGCTCTGAAACTGTAAAGCCAAATGAACTGATTTTTGTTATGGAGTATCTATGGAAGGTCCTTTACAAAGTTTACTTAAATCATCCCGTTTCGTGAAACAAAATGGCCGCTATGAGCATTTACATGTTCTGATTGGTCGAAATTTAAAACCTCTTCTTCTCTGAAACCGTAAAGCCAAATTAACTGATTTTTTATATGGAGCATCTATGGAAGTTCCTTTACAAAGTTTGCATAAATCATCCCAGTCCATGAATTAAAATGGCCACCATGAACATTTACATGTTCTGATTGGTCCAAATTTTAAACATATTCTCCTCTGAAACCATAAAGCCAAATGAACTGATTTTTTGTATTTGAGCATCTATGGAAGGTCCTTTAAAAATTTGCTTAAATTATCCTGGTCTGTGAAAAAAAATGGCCGCATCTTTAGAAGCTCTTTCACTTAGTTTGGTCTATGTTCTGAGGGAAGGAAATTTTTTAAAATCTCTTTTGAAACTGTAATGCCAAATGAACTCAAACTGTAGGGAATATCTATAGAGGGTCTGCAATAATACTTATTTGATACGATGGTAAAGTGAATAGATTGTGTCAGGTGAGCGATACAGGCCACCTGAGACTCTTGTTGTAACATGCTTTCATCTTAGTACATGTACATATGCATGTATGATTAACTACACGTATGATACATGTATATGTTTCTTAATAAGTTTTTTTTTGGTGGAATTGTAATCATATATTCATAATGTGTGGTTTTTGGAGTTTTCTCCCATATGCAAGAGTTATCTTTCCTGACAGGTGTCTTTTATCTAATGAAGACACATTCTCCAAAGAGCAGATAACTTTGTAAATGGGAGACAACTCACATGTACCAAACAAGGGTATTGATAAAAAAAAGTATTCAAAATTTTCAAATTTCTTCTCAAAAAGAACAGGGCAGTTTCTGTAAAATATTCTAGTTTCTTAGTCATCACAACTTACATGTATCAAAAAGACTTGTTTATGGGTATAACTAATAATCATGTCAATTATGTATACATATTATATACACCATGTACACTGTATATGTACTTGCATATATGATAATGTATAAAAAAGCTAAATTTTTAATAAATTGTATATTGGGTTTTCTCCAAATTTTAAGCCTCAGAAATATGTTGTTAGATATTTCAGAATTTATAAGAAGGTATATTCTGCCAGTATTTGATTGTCATTTGATTTGACATCAACTCATACACATGTTTATTGAGAACAGACAGAGTATGAAGCTGTATTTCGAGTGTCTTCTAAGAATTTTTTTATGTTACGTTTCAGTGATCTCCCCTTTATAACTAGGCTAGTATATATTGTTGGTGCATATATTGTTGTTTATTTATAAATATCTTATATTATTTGATATGGTTAGGATGCTGTTCATATCTGTTTGACAGATTTTGGAACTTCTCTAGGTTCTATGCTCATTTTGTAGCATTAAATGTTTTTTGCTTGATGATCCCCAAATAATTCTTTGTTGTATACATCTTAAAGAGTCTATTTACAATTACTGAATTCTTAACATTTCGTAATGGCTTTTGGGAATCAAAACTCATAGAAATTTTCAGTTATTTGTATTTCTAAAACTTGCACTCAAAAATCTATGTAATTATTGTTTTTGCCCATTTTGCTCCAAAATTAACCCGAATAATTCAG
Organism: Mytilisepta virgata; assembly: GCA_028015205.1. NCBI lineage: Eukaryota > Metazoa > Mollusca > Bivalvia > Mytilida > Mytilidae > Mytilisepta > Mytilisepta virgata. Next base: position 80,182,696 of record CM051521.1, read on the forward strand.
TCGTTATATTCGTTCACTTCGATCACTCCATAAACGCCTGAACGCCTAGTGAATATATTGCTGTTGAACAGGAAGTAAATTACAGAATGGAATTATTCTTGGAATGAGGAAAACCCTATTCAAATCTTACGTCATTCTTTATATTCAATGACAACAAATGTGATGTTTTTCTATTTTGTCCCTCCTGCTGATGCTATTTTGTACAAAAGAAAGACATCATATTTATTATCATGGAATATAAACAATGGCGTTAGATTTGAATATACCATATGCAAATTCAGAGAGCAGCTGACGCGCATATGAAACGTATCGCCTTCAAGCCGTTTACCAAAGGAGAAATCAGATACAGAAACGGCTTGAATTATTCGAGTTACTCCAAAATCAAACTCTTTCCCAACTACAATGATCATCTGAAATCCGTGTTATTTTGAAATGGCATGACAAGCAAACATCTTTATGAAATGATGAGACAAAATCTCAAGATTCAAAAGTTTTGAATAATAAAAAGATATGATAAGAAATATGAATACATATAATGTACAAATGTATTGCAAGACTGACAATGGCTGTTTTTATTGTTAAATTCATTAACAGCTGAAACTGGTGAAAATCAAATTTAGCAGAATGATCTTAAAAGTATTGCATATAATGTTACACTGACCTTACAATTTTGAGTTGAGCAGTTAAACTGACCATATGACTTTATTTTAGTTTGGCATAATTTATGCACATTACAACTTTATATTAAAGTGGCATAATATATCCACCATACAAATTTATTTTAGTTTGGCAAAATTTATGCATAAGTTGTTTATTAGTCGATTATAATAATTAGTTATATATATATACTTGGTATATAATTATTAATATCACTATTTTTGTTGTTTTTTGTTGTTGAGAATCTGTCACAGTTGATTTTTTTCATTTTCAATTTTCATTCCAAATTCATGTACATGTATATATATGGTGTGTTTTTGTTGAGAAGTACTTTTTTCTATTGAAAGATGTGTTACATTTTTGTATTGTTTTGATTTTTTTTTTGTCTCATTTTATATATATAGTAGGAATTTTTTATCATTTTTTAATATTGTACATGCACATTATTTTTCTTTGTTTTGAATCTGATGATAGCCATACATCTGTGAGAGGGTTCTTTAATTTTTCAGCAGATTGGCAAAGGTTCCCATTAAAATATTATGATAATAGTTTTTGGGGGAGACCCTATATGATTGAATTAATGTAATTTAACAAAATCACTTTTAAGCTACATATTTAAAACATTTATGAAGAGTGCTGTAAGTCTTGCCATTTATTTTAGAGGTTTCTTTGCATTTATATTATAGAGGTACAATCTTTCATAAGACATTGAATCAGGAATATCTGAATGTTTTGTAGAGTGTTTTATCAACATACTTAAAGAATTGTGTTTGCAAAATCTTATAGGTTTTTTAATTCATGGTTGCAATTTGAAATATACCAGAAATCCTTGGTTTTCAGTCTGCAAATTTTCTCTTGTCCTACTGTGTGTCCCACATACTTCAGCCACTGATTTTTTTAATGAAAAAATTAACAGCTGGAATATTAGTACAGGTTGGAAAGTTAATATTTTTGCTGCCATTAGAAGGAACTAAAGTAACAGATTCATTCTACTAAAATATTGTTAAGTTTTACTTAATTGTTACAAATATTTAAGAATCATGTAGTCATGGTTTTAATTTTTGTTCATGTTCTGTTTTTATTTTATTTTGTTTTACTTTTTTATTGTTATAGTAATTAGACTTTAAATATATTACCCCAGTCACTGTATTTTATGAATAAATAATTATCAATAATGTTAAAAAATGTTGTTTTTTTGTCAAAAGAGTGAAAAGGAAACTAGTATAAGAATTATTTTAATATGGACATCACCACTATCTAGATTGGTCTAGAAAAAGAAAACATTTCAAAAGAAATAGGGCCATTTTCCCCAAAGATATGTGTTCACTTCTTGGTACCGTTTTCCATAGATCTACAAATACCTTTCAAAATTTATCAGGACATAGCCTGTCATGTATCCTCTTAAGATTTTCTTATAATAACTGCAAATAGACATTAGTAAATAATAAAAATTAAAAAAATAACAGATATGATTGATACAAATGCAGGGGAAATCGGATAACTTTTTTGTACGTAACAGTGGGGAATTTTCCATGTTGCTCACAGAGAAGATTGCTGCAGTAGAACATTTTTTGATTTAGTACCCTGTAGGAATTTGTATCTGGAAAACTATATAGCCAATTCAACCAAATATAAATAAATGCAATGGTTTCTTGGATAGTCCAATTTCAGTAATACATAATGCTTACAAGAGGACCCATATATAAAACTAGAAATTGTCTTTATTAACCAGTGGGGTAAAATACGTTAAAAATGCCTTATCTTTATGAGCAAATTGAATGCATTACAGAATTTTGTTCATAATAACTGGGCCATTATATGATTTTGTTCATAATAACCGGTTATTACAGCTTTTTTCAATATGGCTGCTTTTTTTCAATACTCCAGTTGGTAATTTCAGGAAGAGCAAACTAGAACATTTTAAAACATTTTTGAAAAAAAAAAAACTGTCTGAAATTAATTTTTAAAACTGTTCTCACAAGTTTTGCTTATTTCGCCATTATGAAAACACCCATTTATTAATACTATAGTAATACACGGATGTCTCACCCTAAAATCCATATAAACGCAAAACTTAACCAGAGTCGCTCAAGTGTAAAATGTAGGTCATAATGACCCAATTACTGTATGACTGCTCAGCACTACACAAGACGCATCCACTGATGAAGTTTCATTGATACTCTATGCTTAGTACCAAAGAAATGAACCTAAACGCAAAAGTTAACCAGAGTCGCTCAAGCATAAAATGTAGGTCATAATGACCCAATAATTGTATGACTGCTCAGTACTACCAATGGCATCCACTGATGAAGTTTCATTGTTACACTATGCCTTGTTCAAAAGAAATGAACCTAAACGCAAAACTTAACCACATAGTTCGGACAAGGGTAACTCTATATGCCCCACACACATTCATGCATGGCACGGCAATAAAAAGCTTAATTTTTACACAGAATTCACGGTATGTCTTGGTCAATAGAAACCATACATACACTGAAAATCGGCCTCATGATCTTTCTACATTTTTACTGGAATTAGCAGTACACGCAGCGTATTGATGGTTCACTTCTCAAACTTTTGAAAACTAGTTTTGACTTGTGTAGAAGGATTGCAATCCCTTTGAAGCACTTCCCTACTCTATGGTTGCCTCATTTACGCGCCTGGTTAAAGGACGTAGTAACCTTATAACTCTAACTAGCCTTTATACTTAAAAAAATGAAACTTGATTAATAAGTACATGAAAACATTTTTCTTATTGTTTCCAGTGTAAATATTCATAACTATTCTAAAAAACTTTAAATCATCGTTACTAAGATGGTGAAAAATAGTTACAAAATATTGCCAAGTTCTTTGTATCTGTGATCAAAGTTTGAAGTTGCTAAAAAGATTCACTATACTGAAATTTCCTTCGGCTCCTCTGTACTGTTACCTTATTAAAGTCAGATGTTGTTCTGGAGTTATGTCGCCTTGTCCATAAAAAAATCAAATATGCACGAAAAATCACAAAATTAGCAATTTTCAGGTAAATTAAAAAATGTGTCGACTTTGATGTGCTCAATATATCTTGATAAAATTTGAAACATACTTTGTTAAGATAACTATCTGTTAATGGTCAACTGCTAATCAATGGTAAACATATAGCTTCAACTCCTATTTTGTGTTTTAATTTAATGAGGTTTACCCTTTACTGAATGAAAAACGTCAAGTAAAAAGCCTACTCTAACCATTCAGTTTAGATTGGATAATTTCGTTTGGATTTGGATATGGTCTTCTACATGTCTGGTCATTGTTTCCGCTTTCAGCATTTTTACATTGGTCACTGCTACAAGACATTATTTGTTAAAATATACATCGAAATTAAATGGTATCACACTTTTGGATACTGCTCTTCAAGCTTTTGGACTCTTGTTTTGGTTTTTAACATTTTAGGCACAACTGATGAGTCGTTAATCGACGAAATGTGCAATTTTGTGCATCAAAATTGCTATCAAAGAATTTAAACGCCACTTATCATTGGTTCCTTTCAGCTGTTCTCTCAAACAGAAGGAGAAGATACCAAAGAAAATTTGTTTCTCTACGATGATACTCGAAACAATAAATGAAATTCTAAATCAAAATACTAGAACAACGAATGTGTGTGTGCATGAACAGACGTCATGCCAGCTGAATGCCTCTAGAAAATGCAAACAAATGCATTTTAGACACACGTAGTACAGTGTAGACTTTTTACTTGACGTTTTTCATTAAGTCAAGGGTAATCTTCATTAAAGTAAAACACAAGATAGTAGTTGAAGCTATAAGTTAAGCATTGATTAGCAGTTGACCATTGAAAGATACTTTTCTTAACAAAGTGTGTTTCAAATTTTAACAAGATATATTGAGCCCATCGAAGTCGACACGTTTTTTTAATTTATCCGGAAATTGCTAATTTGTGATTTATCGTGCATATTTGATTTTTTTATGGACAAGGCGGCATAACAACATCTGACTTTCATAAGGTAACAGTATAGAGAAGCCTAAGGAAATGTCAGTCTAGTGAGTCTTTTTTAGCAACTTCAAACTTTGATCAGAGATACTTGTCAATATTTTGTAAACATATTTCACCATTTTAGTAACGATAATTTATGCTTTTTAGAATGATTGTGAATATCTACACTGGAAACAATAAGAAAAATGTTTTCATCCACTTATTAATAATAGTCCAGTCAAACTAAGTTTTAACCTCAAACTAATTGCAACAGAAAATGTTTTAGTTCTAATCTATAGCATAAAGCCCCAAATATACACAGAAAAAAGTCCCATAAAATCTAACTTGAGGTAAACTCAAAATCAGCATTTTTAATTTCCTATGGAAATTAACATTGGAAAGGGGAGATAACTCTGCAAAAATTAGTCTTTTTTGTCTGTTTTTGGTTGATTTTCTTAAAATTTATGTAAAGTATGATACTTTGATGGGATTGTAAGTTCGTATTTGACTATATTATATAATCTTCTTCTCATGAAATATACAAAACCGAAGTGCTATAGGTATTTTTAATTTTTTTTGCACATTTTTCATTAAAGAAACTGCAAATTTGTGGCTTTGTGACCATTTTTAAAAAAATAAAGTGAAAATTTGGTATTGTTTATACTTGTAAATTATATTTGTTCAGCATCTACCTTGTTTAAAGAAACTTTAAACCACAAAAAGAAAATTTTATGCTTAATCATTTTTATTAAAGTTGAGATTCTTTACCTTGACATGTTGAAAAATTAATAAATGGTCAACTAATGAATTACGAAATCTAGGTTGTAGCTTGATAAAAGATATGAAAACACTTATAGAGTTGTTTGTTATAATCTAAAGACGGCTAAAATATCAAGAATCAATATATTCTGCTGAATAGAAGCGGTAAAGTTATAATTTTGTATCAATTTTTATTGATATTTCTGCCTTTTTGCAGAGTTATCTCCCATTTTCAATGCAAATCTCCATAGGAATTTTAAAATCGTGATTTTTTAGTCTTCCTCAAGTTAGATTTTGTTGGACTTTTTTCTGTGTATATTTGGGGTATAATGCTAAAGATTAAAACTTAAAAATCTTCTTTTGCAATTACTTTTAGGTTAGGTTCAAATTTATGCTAGATTGACTGGACTATAACGTTTCGTTTTTTTAATAGAAAGTCTATAACGTAGACAGAACGTTTTGGACCAAATCGACCCGGTTTGTAAAAACATTTTCAAATTGAGTTAATATCGAGATCACTTTAACGCAGTTTAAAAAATGTTTTCAAAATATGATATTTTAAAAGGTTTAAACTGAGAATTGCAGCCAAAACACATCCTAATCAGCTCCAATTGTATTAAAAATGTTAGCAAGCGTCACTTTTGCTTACTGATCTTTATAGGTTTCAAAATGAAAACCAAAACAACTTCAATTTGACGAAATATCGATTTCGTTTGATGCAATTAAATCTGTTATTGGATTGTTGAATATTGTAGATGTGTGCGAAATTAAGCTGTCAGAATTTGATTTTGCTGCGGGATCCAGAAAATGCCTGAATGGGTTCAAAAGGATTATTGCCTCTATTATCCGTTTTACTTGAACTCTTTCAACATTTTTTTAGTCTAGAGTTTTAATTTTTATAGTATCAACGTCAATTTTTTAATTTCATTCCCTATTAATGCCCCCGTTATCCGTATGACTTGGAACTCTTCCATGCAAGATGTTTTTGGCTGGTTGTTTTAATCTTTCATGGAATCAAAATTATAATTCTTATATTTTTTTGAGTCAAAAACAATGGACCCAAGAGGATTTTCTTATTTAAGTTTAAATTAAAAATATACAGTATAGAAATAAAACGTATAGAGTAAAAAATGAAAAAGAAGTTAAGCCACAAGCTGAAATTCACAATCATCTGCAATGGTCTACACATGTAAAAACAACATAGGACCATAAGAGCTACAATCTTCAGCTGGTTTTTATGTGGTTTCTGAGTGATCACAAAAGATGCATGAAATTTGTGTTGCAGCCTAGAACATGTTCTATTTTAACTTTGAAATATTTGACATGGCGAAAAATGGCTGTTTACTTTTTGTACTTTTTGTTTATGACATGCAATTCGACCTAACGATCTTGATTTACAGGCATATTTTTGGTCACAAATATTTTCAATGTCATAACAAAATCAGATAAATATAGGTATGTCAGAATGTCAGATATGTGCACTGCATCGAAAATATTAGGCTAGATAACAATTGAAAATATTCTATGAATTATTTATTTTTCCTTTTCCAAAATGTCGTAAAAAAAACAATGACCGCTGCAATACCAATACAGCTACCGGCAGAATAAAATGTGTCGTCATAGCTACTAGATCTGTCATATAACCAACCTATAAAAAAAGATGATTAGTCAATTAAATAAGTAAAAACACAAGATACATAGAAAATTTAACATTTTTTTGTAAATCTTTAATAAAAAATGATTTTAATGTATTTTACTCAACATTGTTTAACTGCAGGAGAAGTAAACTTGGATCCTAGAAATTTGTTTTCGAGCTTCCAGTACACATATGTACATTTTTGTCAAACGTTTTTCTACTATTTAGTTTATTTTGATATACATTCCCGCCTTTCCTTGAACCTAATTTTTGAAAGTGTAGTTTTTAGCTAACCTAGCCCAAAGGGCCATGTGAGCTATTGCTATCACATCGCGTCTGTTGTCCGACTTAGGATACTAAATCACAAAAAATTGCATCTCCTCTGAAACCACGCGCCAATTTTAACAAAACTTAGGAAGAATAATGTATGGAAGATCCTTTATAAATAGTCTTCATTTCATTTGGATTAAATAAAAACATTACCACCAGAGGCATTTCTTGATTCTGATTGGTCAAATTTTCAAATTCTTCTCCTCTAAAAATACAATGCCTAATCTTTTAAAACCCCTTTATAGGAATGATGATTTGAATACTCTCTACAAGATTCTTCATTTGGTGATGATGGGGTAGCATACAATGTACATGGCCGCAACAGTGCATTGAAACTTATGGGAAATCACAATTTCATCATCTCTTCTGAAATTGCAAGGCCAGTAATAATTAAATTTGGTAGGAAAATATATGGAAGGTTCTTTATTAAACCCTCATTTGAATCGTATGAAAAACATGGCCCCACACGAAATTCTTGATTCTGGTTGATCAAATTTTCAAATTCGAATGGTGATTGGGTGACCCTCTACATATTATCCTCATTTTGTGTTGATCGGGTGGCACACATGGCGGCGAAAGTGGCACATAGCTTTGTACTGAATCCTTTGGGAAATCACAGTGACAATTTCATCATCTCTCTGAAACTGCAAGACCAATAATAACAAAAAGTGGCCAGAATATTGTATAGAAGATCCTCTATAACAATTACTTAATTCATTTGGATCGGACGATAAACATAACCACCACAGGCGATTCTGCTTGGTTAAATTTTCAAATTCTTCTCCTCTAAAGCTTAAATGCCAAATCTTATCAAACTTTGTAGGAATAATGATTTGGAGACGATATATTTTGGTGTTGATAGGGTGGCATACACATGGTAGTTACCAATGATTACGGTGGCACATAATTTTGCACTGAATACTACGCGAAATCACAGTTTCTCTGCAACTACAAGGCCAATGTTAACCAAATTTAACAGGAATAATGTTTTGAAGGTTTCGATCGGCTAAACATTGATATACAAACAGTATAAATATACAGTACGTTATCTGTATCATTTTCCATGTGAGCGCTTCAGGCTCATTTGAGCCTCTAGTTGAAAATCCTTCCTTGCAAATATGGTTGCTCTTTAACAATCAAACAGATGGCGATTAACAAACAAACGCAACTGTAATTTATCAAGTAATTAAAACAATTAAAACTTACCCGCCACAGGCGGACCAATCAAATTAGCTATTCCCTGAAGAAACATGACAATACCGAAGGCATCCGTCAGTTTTTCAATACCAAGAATGTCTACTATTATCACGGATGTGAGGGCCTCTGCAGACGCTGACAATAAACCAAATAGTCCTGCTAAAATTGTACTTGGTAAAAAAGATGTAAACAAAGGAATGAGACCTAACACTATCCCAGTTAATAGTAAACTCCCGCTATATAGATAAGTACGGTTTACCCATTTACGATCACCCAAGTAACCGTACAATAAATTCCCGAGTGTATGAGTAATTCCTATTACTGAAACCATCAATGCAGCCATTTTCTCTGTTATTCCAAATCCTTTTGCCCTGTCAACTGTAAATACGTATGGTACATCGTACCAAAAATAAAGAATTATGCTTGATAACGTGAAAATCACGAAACTACCGTTTGATAAAACTGTTACATCGACTAGAGATTTTTTATTTGAACACTTCTTTTTCGGTTCTATTTCGTCAATAGCAGAGCTACTGATAGCTGCCTTCAGTACAGGAGGTGTCAAAGTTACGGACTCGCCTAAAACAGAGTGAGATTCAAGTGTCAAACTATTTAACGATCTGCGTATTTCTTCGTTTATTTTCAGCAAAGGAATGGCCGATAGATTGCTTTCAGCTGGAACTCTGGTTCTGATTTGCTCATTATTGGCAATGTAAACATCTTCAGGAACAGTTTCGTCGACTATTTGTTCTCTGGAAACACTAATGGGTCTAAATAAAGCACCACATACAACTATATTGAATGAGATGGCACCCACAATCAGAATAGCACCTCGCCAACCATACAAAGATATTAAATGTTGATACAAAGGGGCAAAAATAAGCGTTCCTATTCCTGCCCCACACTCTGCAATGCCCGTAACAAGCGTTCGTTTCTTTTCAAAATAAGAAGCTACGACTACAATGGAAGTTAAATATGGCAGAGAAATTCCAATTCCTGCTATACATCCATAAGTCACAGACATTGCACCGACAGAATTTACAAAAGCACTCGATATAAAACCGGCTGCAGTGATAAATCCTCCAATGATAGTAGTTTTTCTAAAGCCAAGACGGTTCGTAACAAGACTTGCGATTGGTCCGCATAATAAAGGCACTGAATTGAATACCGAACCAATCCATGCGGTTGTACTTCTGGTTTCTTGAAAGTATTCAAGCAAAAAGGCAAAAAGTACGCCAAATGAATATGAACATCCGTCTGTAATAACGTTGATTACAAACGCTGACAACACTACTACCCACCCCCAGCCACCATCCGGTGGTTTGTTCTGATATGGCGGTAATTTATGATCCTTGACATCATTGTCCTCCTCTTTCATCTAAAATCTAAATATAAAAAAAACATTATATGTTATTGTAAAAAGATATCTGATATTTATACATACGGAAAAGTTTTACTGGGAAACAGGAAGTAATTGTTACACCGATAACTTGATAATTGTAACGAGTGATGTAGGTCGACAAGGGAAAATGGGGGGGGGGGGGGGTATTTTTCTACTTACTAAATTGTTTTACACTCATTTATTCTCCTTCGTAATTGAACAGGTTTCGTACGTAACAAATCCGATCATTAAAGCTACAAGACAGACAGGCTAGTGGCTCTAAAGGTGACCAAGGAAAATCAGTTTTGCAAACTCGGACAGCCTCTTGTTTTTTCGTCCTTTTATGATTTTCCACTTTCCCAATCAGCAAAATTAGTTATCTTAAATACGATTTTGAAATATTTATTATAAAGTATGAAATAAAATCGATATGGACACACTTGTGCGAAACTAACTAGAAAACAAAATTGAATAAAACGACTCTGGTGTTAAATATGCAAGCAAATCATGACAAAATCCTATTAAATACAACATTCAATACAGAAATCATTTAACTGTTATTTAACCAGGGATAACTGCTAAGAATGTATACTTACATATATGAACTAAATTAAACCATTCAACGGTACCTATCCCTCTCTTAATCTGTATTTTGGATCACCAAAATGCATGAAAAAAATCCTTTGAGTGGTTTTTCAGATTTATTGTTCGGAGCGCTACTGATGAAGATAAATCGAGAAAAGCGCTTCTACTGATAAGGCAAACTAAGAATGAATAGAGAATAATACATGTACATGATAAAATCCGTATAACATGCCGTATCAGCCCGAGGGATGATATTTATCGATCGAGGGGTGATACGGCACGTGATACGGATTTTGACATGTTTTGTACGCTGTACATATATTTCAACAGTGGTGAAGAATTTTTTTTTGGTCACGTGACCAATATTATTTTAAGGGGTATGATATAGGGGTGATGATATCAATATCATCACGGTAGAAAATACAGCTGACAATGCAATTTTCCTTTATTTAGTACTAAGTATATGAAAGAAGCGTTTATTATGTTTTCTACAGTGATAATACAACTAAGTCTAAGGCGACGAATGCAATAAATATTGGCAAACTTAAGAAACACTATACCTAGCTAGTTTTCATAGACGACGCAAGCACATAGTCGGGCGGTCGGAGCGGTCGTCTTTTAAAGAATTTTTAAAATATACCCAAATAACATACACCTAAATTATATTCCAATGGAAAGAGGAAAATGTGTACTATTCAGATACTTTGGTCGTAAAAATCAGATAGGGTCACATTATTTAAAATTCAAGGTCAAAGGTCACAACCCTAAAAAAATGCAAAAATACTCATGATAGGAACAATAGTTAACTCCCTTTGACAGCCCTGTAAAAATAATATTTTTTTATTTTATAAATACTTTTCATCTTGCATTTGGAGATTAATATTAAATAAAATATTATTATCCGATTATGGTGACAGTGTAAAAAAACCGCGAAATTAACATTTTTTGTCAACATATCTCTTCCTACAGTCTAAGATATCCTTGACCTTTAGAAAACATCACATTTCTTTATGGCACGTCAAACGTTTCAATATTCCAAAAAAAATATTGATTAAAAAAAAAATTATGTTCAAAACTTACAAATATATATGCAATATTTTTTCTATATATATTCAAAAGATGAAAAAATTATTTTCAAAACTTTATTTTTTATATATATATATTCAATAATATTGCATTTTGGGTAATATCTTACTATGATTTGTTTGGTTACTTCCCTTTTTTATCCTACATTGAACTTTTGATCTCGTCCCTTATCTAAACCATATTTAAAATTTTGTCCCGAAAAAAGTGTCAAAATTATTAGATATTGTAATTAATCTTAACAATGGTATGTCAAAAATCAAAAGATTCCCAAGTTTAAAATTTAAAATCTCCCATATAGACTCTTAATGCACCCTTAATCAGCATATAGGTAGATGTAAACCCCACGTAATTAGTTAAAAGTTCATAGAGCAATGTGGCATTACATCAATCAACAGCATTTACAAAAATGAATAATTGTACAGTTTGGTTTCTTATATTTATTAAACTTACAACATTTTCTGTATTTTGCCCTAAACTTTTTATTACATATTAAAGCCGTTTATAGCACTGTATTTTAATTTGTTTTAAAGCAGAAATTTAATATATAATTATTTCATTAACATTAAAACATATTTACCTCTCAAAACCAGTTTACCAAGGGAAGTAACCAAACAAATCATAGCGGCGGACAGAAATCTGACAGTATTAAAATCTGATTTTAACAGTGTTTGGTTAGTATTTAGTATATAAAATATTTGCATATATATTTGTAAGTTACCCAGAATGCAATATTATTGAATATATAAAAAAAAATACAGTTTTGAACATAATTTTTTCATCTTTTGAATATATATAGAAAAATATTGCATATATATTAAGTTTTGAACATAAATTTTTATTTTTTGAATATATAAATATAAAAAGTATTGCATATATATTTGTCAGTTTTGAACATAATTTTTTATTTTTTGAATCAAGGACGTATGTTAGTTATACGTCATTGTTTGAATATAAATAGAAAAATATTGCATATATATTTGTAAGTTTTGAACACATTTTTTTTAATATATATATATAAAGTACACTGTATTTACTGTGACTGTATGATAATAAAACATTATCATCCCATATAATGTATCAAAAGATAGCTAAATCAGATTGCTGCCAAATAAATGCCAGAGAGGTAATACAATTCCATCGCCACACGCATACACACATGTACCATGTTCATCCCAAGATTAACCTCGACCACAGAAGCTATATTTTTATATAGCGGATTTGGCCGAGTGGTCTAGGGCGCTGGACATGGTGCTAGGCGAATAGGTGCCATAGTGTCTAACCGGTGTGCGTTCGAGTCCCGCCATAGCGACGGACAGAAATTTGACAGTATTAAAATCTGATTTTAACAGTGTTTGGTTAGTATTTAGGCGTATATATATATATATATATATATTTATAAAATATTTGCATATATATTTGTAAGTTTTGAACATATTTTTTTCTGAATCAATATTTTTTTTTTAATATTGAAACGTTTGACGTGCCATATTATGGCACAAATATCAAATGTTCAAATGTGACACATGTTAGGATTTTTTTACAAATTGTTACCGATAGAATATAGGAATTACTAAGGTAAGTAAAAAGCCATGTCGACTGACAATGGTTCAGTCATTTTGTTGTACATAGTATCATATCAATTGTTTCTTGTTTTTTTTTATTTTTTATTTTTTTTTGTGGAATTGAACAGGTAAAATATCGAGTGGGGTAAAACATGTAACCTAAAACACCTAATGGGGACCCTCTAGAACTATAACATGTGTTTGATTACGATTATGCGCAGTAAGTCTTTTTCCATTTAATGTTTCAGTATAGTAAAAGTGCTATCTACAAGCAGATAACATTACTCTTTGGAATATCTTTACAATTTACGTTGTGTATCGATATCATTTTTATCCTGAGACTGTGATGTTTGTATTTGTATTTTTACACATATGATTTCCTTGACAAAGGCAATGGTTGGTACAAGAAAGGTTCTGTTCAAATTAGATCATGTAAGACGTCTGAAGATATTTGTCACTCAAAGAAAACCGGAATCAAGCTGTCATTATCTTTCTACTCAAACATCAGTCCAGTTTCGAAACGGGGCTGTGCTATTTGGGAGGACATCTATCTTGTACTGAACTGCAAAGAGGCCCTAAGAACATTGGTTTTCAAAGTTTATTTTTCAAAGTCAACAATGATATATCAATCAAACGATACCCTACAGACAGTACGCCAGACAGACTGGTACAGACACTGAACACTAGTGGATTAAACCCGTGTTATGGGTACCCATAAAACCGGCCCAAGTTTTACTCGCATTTTGTAAAGATCACAATGGTCAGATCGAATCTTTCCAATTTGATTACACAGCCTTGCTTCTAATTTCCTACTGGCAGCGACCGATTTATCTATATTACTATTGAAAAGTTTAACCAAATCACTGTTCAAACTCACCCGGATTGTTCTTTAGAACCTTATACACTGTTTCCTAGCCAAACAATAGCTAAACATAGCAGACATGGTATCACATCCCGTTTGTGCATTTGCAGCGTGTATAGGATTTTGCGAAGTGCATGATTTAAGGTATTGCATATTTCATGATATACGACTGAACCTGCGACCGTCCTTTGTATTTGTGACATATCATGTCTGAAACCAAACCTCCTGTGTATGTTGTATGGTAACTCGATCCTTTATTTGGTTTAGTTCAAACTCTCAATCGGCATATCTTGCATGGAGAACCATCCAAGTTTCTGCTTCTTCATAGAGATAGAAATATTTATTGTTCATACACATTTACAATAAATGGTCATCACACATAAACAATAATATACAATATAAAGAAAATAATAGGTTGTAATGAAGCAGCAGTGGCAATCGTTCATTATTAAAGAATTATTGTCAGGAATCCTGTTTATTATACAATCTAAGTATATTCATTTCTTTATATAATTAACAAGTGTAATTGAAGAGCTGCTATTCAAAAGGATAGCTAAGTTACGCTCTGTTATTAAATCTACATTTTTAGTGCAATGTTTTAATTTTTGATTTAATTCATTCCGAAATACACTGTAGGTTGGGCAGTACAGAAAGAAATTGATCTCATCTTCAATTTGTCCTGTATTACACAAGGTGCAAAGACGACTTGTTCTAGGGATATTCCTATAACGTCCGTTTTCAATCTCTAGGGAAGGTGCACCAATTATAAATTTACATAACAAGGATCTTTCAGCTATAAATTAGCAAGAATCAACATATGGTGGCCTTTTATTAAATTTTGTAAACTTTATGAAATACATCTAATTTATTATTCCTGATTATAATACTGTGTTGATTTTGTAAAGCTTGATCATTTATTCTTTGTTGTATAGCAGCTATTTTTGCTTTTATGTTAATAAACAGGCAGCGTTTGTTGCCTTACACTTTACACCAAGGATTTCTTTAATAAATTTAATATGCAGGTGCTCAAAAGGGTCTGAATCTTTGAAAGTACAATAGACCCCCCATATTTCACTACAAATATGGCCTAATAGAATTCTACTGAGCAATCCCGCATTTAATGAATATTAAAATTTGAACCAAATTGTCAACTTAACGGAATTCTGATAAGAGCATACAAGGTTTTTGGATCAACTTTAAGATATATGTATAAAGAAACTATTTATAATGAATTAAATAAATATATCCCAAAACATGTATTTTATAACCTGCTGTATTCGAGTACTGTAAATTCGGAAATTTTCGCATGCACTTAATATTATTGGGATTCTTCTAACCAAGGCAAAATTGCGAGGTTTAATTATTGCGATCGCCGCCCGTCTGCCACAAAAAAAAAGAAAGAAAATGGAAGATTAACTACTGTTATCGTTTTAACTAATGGTTTTAAAAATATTAGAATTCAAAATGTTATTTAACTGTGAAACTTTAACTCTTACATACTAGTATATTATTTCTTTCGTTAATTAAAGTACATATAATTCCATTAAAGTATATGCACTTTTGTTGTGTGTTTAAAATATCGCATGAATTTGGGATCTAGAAACGTAAGTTTTCCGATCAAGTGGCAATGATTTTACCATTGAATATGTTAAAAGTTAAATTAAATATCAAGGGGAAGAATAATGAAGGTGTTGAAAACAGATGATAGTTAAACTACTTGGTTTAAGGCAAACTATCTGTACATAATCTAAGAAGGATAAACACAACTCTTACCGGTAATAAGTAAGGTTAATTCATTTTAAAAAACAAAGCGTAATTATTCATCAAAGAAAATACAAATATTTAGAGAGAAAAAAAGATTTGACATAATAAACAGAAGAGGGTCCCAAAGGGTCACAAGAAGGAAACAAATCTGAATAAATCGGACAAAAAAATATTTGTTCAGAACGTCCCCATTAATAGGTGTTTTTAGGTTACATGTTTTACCCCACTCGATATTTTCCCTGTCAATCAGTTGTGCCCAAGGCCTAAAATGTTGAAATCCAAACAACAATCAAATAGGTTGAAGTGCAAATTAAAAAAAATACCGAAGTGACCAAAAGGGGTAAAGCCAAAACCATCTAAATACAAAGCTATATGCACGTGGGAGATACTCCTTACTTTTCCATCCTCCAAGTCCGGGTTTTGTGTACACGTTCTTTCCTACAAACCCCTGACAACACTCATTCATATTTAGCGGGTCGAACATAATCGCCGCTAGGTATGTGACCTAGAAGATCCTACCTACTACGCAAATGGATTATCGTTTGACCTTGAGGATCGTTCACTTCAGACCAGTAAACTATGAATGAATGTTATCAGGGGTTTGTAGGAACGAACGTGGATACAAAGCCCTGACTTGGGAGGATGTAGTTTTCACACATTTTACAATTAATAGGTGAAATGACGGAGTAACAGATTTTTAAAAATCAGTTTGGAAACTATTCCTTTATTCAGTACCTTGGAAAAACATGAAATTTACAAAAATATGAGGCGCCGTTTTACTATTTATTCCTTATTTTTTTACCATATACCTATAGAAAAATAAAGGTAAAATTTTACCATGCGATAAAATTGGACATTAGTTGTACATATTTTTGCCCAAATCTTATAAGAATTGGCTTAGCGGCCTGATATGACATTGTTATCAACGGTTTCCGATTTATATCAATTGCTTCCGTTTTATATCACACCCCTAACCCGTAAATCAGTCGTTTCCATAATCGATTCTAAACTTACTAGCACATAGAAACACGGCAGATTTTTTGATATCAAGAAATGTTCTTTGGTTTTTCTGTAACATATTTCTTGACATCAAAAAATTAAGAATATTTTCTGATATCAAAAATTCAAATTTCTAATATAAAAAAATGATTTTTTGATATCAGAAAATATTCTTTATTTTTTAATATCAAGTAATTGAATTCCTGATATAAAAAAACAGGGAATAAATTATGGTGGCCGGTTAAGGCCATTTCGCGTTTTCGTCCTTCATATACTATAAGGCGAAAAGGCGAAAACGCAAGGTCGAAAACACGAAGTCGAAAACGCGAAAACGCGAAATGGTTTCGCTTCTAGTTTTCGCGTTTTCGACTTCGCGATTTCGCATTTTCGAGATTTCGCGATTTCGCGTTTTCGCCTTTTTGTCACAACTGTGTGGCATTCTGTAAGAGTTAGTGGATACCCATTTAATCAGATAATATTACAAGTCAGAACATTTACATGTTTCTGGGTTTTTTTTTACATGTGTGAGAAAGTGACTATGTTTAGTTCCGTCATCAGCTGGCTCAAGTTATTTCGGACTGACTAGCGATGAGGCAGTGAAAACCGTTAAGAAAACAAATATAGTGTATAAATAAAAAGCTAAAAAGTTTCCACTGAGCAAGCATGACATTCAGCAGTGCACGGGTGAATTATAAGTAAAGTCAAGAACTACCAAAGGGATATTCGAAGGAGAGAAAAATCGTAACAACTGACAAATTCCGGAGAACAACGAAGACAAGACCAAAACAATACATGCACTACAATTAAAAACTAAAAACATGAACAACATGGACCCCACCAAAAAAACCGGGGGTATACTCAGGTGCTCCGGAAGAGTAAGCAGTCTCTGCTTCCTGCAGGACACACGCCATGCTGCCGCCATGTCAAATCCGGTATGAGGAAGGGATAATATCATTCAATGGAACAGGTCCATTTTCATTTGGGAAACGGTTTTTTCATACCTGTCAATCAAGTCATGATGACGCACATAAAACTTTAATAAGGATGAGCTTAGGAGCAACGTACCCTTGTCTGAGCAACTTTTCTGTCAGTAGCCGGGCTCTGTCCAAGAAGTCAATGTATATGTCACAATCTCTGGAAAACGTACGAGTTGTGAAATATAAATAATATATTTACAGACAAATTTTAATCCGTATGTTATAACGGTACATTAAACTTCTTCATTAAGCGTCTTTTTCAAAATCGACCACGGTACTAATAGTAATAACATTTCTATTAATTTTCTGCGTTTCAAGGTTTTGTTCTTGATAAGTGTTTCGTGCACATAAAAGGTCGCCTTTCGACATCGGTCGCATAACATATCTGAAATTGTTGAAATATGCTTATACAAGTAAATGCATCGTAATTGGCATCATACAATGTTATAACAGGCAGTGTGTAAATAATGATACAAATTAACTTACTTTTTCTAGTGTCCTTAAAAACAAATGAATTATTTCACTATATTCAGTCTTTTTCCAAATATTTTTTAAAAGCTACACCACGTTTTTTGTCAACATTATCCATTTAACATTTGAACCGTACGATTTTACCTAGTTCACTCCTAAATTTACATGTCTCAAATCAACCTTATTTATGGTTGAATGTTTCAAATGAAAGGTACACATTTTTTAACGATCTGTCTTGATCCTTTATCAGATATTTTTCCGTTTTCCAGTTTACAGTTAAGTACATTCCAAAGTCAACACTGCTTTTTTTCAACAGATCAAAAGTAAAAATAAATAAATTAAATCTTTTAGTTTAAATTCTTGACAACAAAATCATTTCTGAAAAATATATGTGTTTTATAATATAACAGCCATCACAGTGTAACATGTGTAAGTGAAGACCTACATAGCGCATGAGAGATGTACTTTATTAGACAGTGACACACCACGAGTTGTAAAAATTGGCATTTAGTGCACCAATGTTTTGTTCGGATCAAAGGAACAATAAATAGATATCATTAATTTAGCAAACAAATAACAATTAATAACAGGCTCCTTACAGTATTGAAAAAATCCTGAGTACACATATGTCTCTTGGTGCCTCCTGCAGTTAAGCTAAATATACTTAGACTAATTTCTGAATGATCTATTCACTATCAGAATTTATTTTCTCTCTCTTAAACCTTCCAGTTTCAAAATCGTATCATTAAATTACAAACTCTAAACACAGTGATCAATATTCTAGAATATTCAGTTATGAGTTTTCTATTTCACTAAACCATTTCTGCATTGAAATAAACCTTTCAAATAAACTAGAGGCTCTCAAGAGCCTGTGTCGCTCACCTGTATCTAATGTGATTTTGGAAATTATGTAAAATTATATAATGATTGAGACCAAGATTGGTTTAATTTGACACAGTATTTAAACTCAAAAACAGGTCATCTTAGTGTAGTCTTACAATAGCTACTGAAGACATCTTATCATTATTATTTTTGAATACGTGGTCAAGTTGTGACCATTCAGAATTTTTTTTACAATTTTCTGATAGACTTCTAAACATCTTGGATGATGGATCGGCATCAAAGTAACAACACTTGGTCAGCACCTCATAAGGAACATTCATTCTATGTTTTGTTACACTCCATTCAGTGGTTCTCTAAAAGAAGTCATTTGTATGCATTTCCCATAGGGTCCAATGTTAAACTTAGTCCCCCGCTGGCGGCCATCTTGGATGATGGATCGGCTACAAAGTAACAACACTTGGTCAGCACCTCATAAGGAACATTCATGCCAGATTTAGTTTCATTCCATTCAGTGGTTCTCTAAAAGAAGTCATTTGTATGCATTTCCCATAGGGTCCTATGTTAAACTAAGTTCCCCGCTGGCGGCCATCTTGGATGATGGATCAGCTACAAAGTAACAACACTTGGTCAGCACTTCATAAGGAATATTCATGCCAGGTTTGGTTTCATTCCATTAAGTGGGTCACTAATAGAAGTCATTTGTATGCATTTCCCATAGGGTTCTATGTTAAACTAAGTCCCCCGCTGGCGGCCATCTTGGATTATGGATCGGCTACAAAGTAACAACACTTGGTCAGCACCTCATAAGGAACATTCATGCCATGTTTGGTTTCATTCCATTCAACGGTTCTCTAAAAGAAGTCATTTGTATGCATTTCCCATAGGGTCCTATGTTAAACTAAGTCCCCCTCTGGCGGCCATCTTGGATGATGGATCGGCTACAAAGTAACAACACTTGGTCAGCACCTTATAAGGGTTCATTCATGTCAGATTTAGTTTCATTCCATTCAGTTGTTCTCTAAAAGAAGTCATTTGTATGCATTTCCCATAGATTCCTATGTTAAACTAAGTTACCCGCTGGCGGCCATCTTGGATGATGGATCGGCTACAAAGTAACAACACTTGGTCAAAACCTCATAAGGAACATTCATGCCATGTTTGGTTTCATTCCATTCAGTGGTTCTCTAGAAGAAGTTCAAAATGTAAAATGTTAACGACGACGACGGACGACGCCTGACGACGACGGACGACGCCGGACGACGACGGACGACGGAGACGGACGACGGACGCCAAGTGATGAGAAAAGCTCACTTGGCCCTTCGGGCCAGGTGAGCTAAAAAGAGTTAAATAATTTTTTGTCATAAAAAGGAAGCTGATCAATGTGTCTTAACCCTTTATTAGATAGTTTACAAGTTTATAGTAAAGCACATGCCAAAGTAGACAAGACACGTTTTTTTTTTTAAACAGATCCAAAGCAGAAATAAATAAATTCATCTTATAGTTTAAATTCTTAACAACAAAGTCATTCCTGAATAATATTTGTTTTATAATATCAAAGGGAACAGCCATCACACGTGTAAGTGAAGACCTGAGATTCCTCTACTAGACTATATTTGTCAAACTAGGCATCTAGCGCACCAATCCATGTAACAACATACATTGAAAACTGATGCTACACATCTTATCCATTTAAAGTTTTCAGGTCACATTGAAGGAATTTACTCCAAAAAATTTATCATTCTTAATTTGTTATCAATTTCAAGTTAGAGTTGTACTTTTTACAGAATTCATTGGCAACTGAATTTGTTCAATTATGCTTAACATTTTCGTACGCCCAAACCTTTGAAACCTATAACAACCTAGTCTCTATCATGGCATCAAAGAACTTTAATTCTACGTTAACAGGAATAGATTCATTTCAAATAAGTTTCTTCCTCCACTAATATCAAAAAATTAACCATAATATCTAAAAATAATACCTAAATACGAATATGAATCAACTATAATTTCTAATTATATCTATATAGCGAAGCGGTATACTCGAATGACACATAAGTAATAAACATGTGTATTATGTGTAAATATATGGTATATTAGTATCCTTATGATACAAATAAATGGTAAAAATTAAGAAACAAATATTAATGCTAATGAAGGGGGTGGGGGGCTATGAGGGGCACAAGACAGGGTCCTGTCCTCAAGCACCTGTGCCTAGTACGAAAAATCTACCTGTCATTTTGAGAATAACTATAAAAAAAAATCAAAATTCTGTGGACAAGCATACCTCCATTATCTGTATAAACATCCAACAAAATATTAAAACTGCAGGAGGAGATAGCCGGACAAACCATGTATCTATATCCGGACAGACGGAGGAACGAACATACGAACGGACGGACAAGGGTAAATTGATTTGCCCCTGACTGTTCGTTTGGGTGGCATAAAAAAATTAACGAGAAAATGCATAATGAACTAGACAATGTAGCAGTGAAATGCCATTAATGATCACTAATACAATGATATAGTTTTTTTATATAATAAAAAACTACATAAAAATTTAATTAAAGTTAAAGAGGCATCAATAATATTGGTCGTGGACAAATAATCAGAATTATGTTGTACTATATAAGACCACTGAATTATCATCAATATATTACCATAGGCTCTCTAAAAATATACCTATATAAACGCAAAAACTTAACTGAGTCAATCAAGTATAAAATTAAGGCCAGAACGACCCAACAGCTAGAGAAATGCATTATATAACATGTATAATGTAAGAGGATTATAGTTGTGACGTATCATTGATAAAATACCATGGAATTCCTAGGTTACGAAATTAAATGCATATTCGACCACACTCGACATAAAAATGAGGCGATCCCCAAACCTCTTTTTCATCATTATCAATTATTCAGGAAGTTACTAAAAATATATATCTTTAGATTTCCTAAAATAAAACTAATAAGCACACGTGAAGCTTATAACTAATCATGCTAATGTAATTTCTTTCCCAACTTGCTGTCATTACAAAAATACAAGTGCAAAGATAACTTCTTTTTCAATCCGTTCTTTCTTTCATTATACTAGAAATATATGAATCTTATAAATAATTAAAATTGAATCGATATCACATATTGATAGTGTAGACCACATAAACATAATTGATTATAATCTATATATATACCTTGTATGATCTGCAATATTAACAAACATGTGTAGGCCTACACACTATCTTCAACAAGCACAGGAAACCGCACGTCATCGACTAATATTCGCTGCATGGCTATAAATATATCGATGCGTACGAGTTGAGTTACGATCAATTGACATGCTTGTTTCAAGCAAACTTAAACTTACCTGGATTTTTCTATTTCCTTTCTAAATTAGTTATTTTAATTTATTGCCCACAATATTTAATTTTCACCGTTAATATATCTGGATGTGCTCTGAGGTGACGAGCGTACAAGACGAAGGTAAACTATTCATAACAAAAGCTTTGTTTGCATTATATTCTGACCTATTTTTTTTCAATAGAAAAAAACCTCGAACGTCTTTGTTACAATTACTACTATGCTATTATAAATCAATGTTTGTCAATGTTAATCACAAAGAATTCACAGTTGTTTAAAACTTCAGTTAACCACATTTTAAGCATTTTTCATTTCAAATTTAAATTGGCTAATTGTCTAGCTTATACATGTTATAGCTAATGAAAACACTGGACATTTTAAAAATTTAGTATTTAATTTTAGTATAACTAAGAACCTTATACTTATAGACCAAATTTTATTGAAAAACATGTTAATGCGATTTTTACATGTTTTAATCTAACAAATTAACTTTTGTTCATGTTTTTAAATGAAATGAACCTTTTCATAAATGTAATCGTCCAAGTGCGTTATTGATTTCATCGTAATTTTCGTCATCTGACGATCTACCTTCATCAGTGTCATAGTTCTGAGATTCATCATTTTCATCGTTTACATCATCTTCATCGTCAATGTCGCAATTATAGGAATCTTTCGATTCGGCATTATATTCTTCGCACCCTTCACTACATGTCTTCCATTCATCTGATTCACTGTCGGATTCATGATCTGATTCACTGTTAGATTCCTCATTTGATTCATTGTAAGATTCCTCCTCTGATTCATTGTAAGATTCCCCATCTGATTCATAGTACGACTCATTATTCGAATCATTGTCTGTTTCATTACAACATTCCTTGTCTGATTCATGGTAATATTCGTCGTCTGACCCTTCATCAAATTCGGAGTTGTAATCGTCATCGGATTCACTTTGAGAAGATTCGTTACTGCTATCGTCGTCATCTGAATCAAACCATCCTCCACTATAAGGATCGCCTCTGATATCAATTTCTAAACTTCGGTGTCCCCATTTATGTTTAGGAACCCAATTAATCTTTTCCACAGTTATATACGTTATCTTACCAAGGTCTTCCAACTGTTTAAATATCCAAAGTCTCCTGTTGTCAACTGACAAATATCTGCCATTTGACAACCGTTTGACCCGAATCATAGGAAGACTAGAAACTGACATCCTGTTGTTCACAATTCTGTTTAAAACTTTTCCAATTTTCTCTCCATTTTGAAAAGTACCACTAATTGAGTTTTGACTATAAAGTATGTCCGATGGTTTTACCGTGTATGAGTTCATCCTACATGGACATTAAACAATGGCGGACTACAGTGCTAAAACAATTTTCTGAAAATTTCGGTGATACGAAAACGAAAACAGTTGAAAAAGTATTGATTTATTATGAGCAGCGCTAAGCGACCGACCTCTTAACTTCGAGGGGTTATGGTTTATATTCGAGTCAGAATATGTTTTTTAGTTTTTCAGCGCTGTCAATCAATTTTTTTTCAAAATTTAACGCTATACTTTATGGGGAAAATCTGGATTCAAAATATTTTTTTTGTCATCTGCTTGACCACATTTTTTTTCATCAAATTGGGGATCAGAATATTTGTTTAGGAAAAAACCATAACCGATATGTGTTTGAATGCCACACTATCAACTCCTTGTCTGCTACTTTATCTGCCGACCATTTAAAAAAAAACTTTTTTTAAAAGCAATATTAAATTACACCATGTTTATAATACTCATTATTTAAACTAAATTAGTACACAACGTTCATTATTAAAGGAAAGGCGATGAAGAAAGATATTTTTCAGAGCGATTGCAGTTTTTTAGTTAACGTTAATAATCGATCATTAAATACATTTAGTTGTGAAGCCATCGACACATTTTGTACGCGTTGTTATAATACTTTTAGATGCAAAACGTGTGTCTACTGAAAAAACTTAGTGGTAAGTCTTCCAGGGAAGACATGTGTCGCCTGCGTACTTATATTCTTTTGATGGATGGATGGATGAATTGTTGTTAAACGTACAATGGCAACCAGGTGCATATCAGGACGAGCTAGAACATGTATAATAACGAATATGAACCCTGCTTTGTACTAGACCGACACGCTGTGCCGGATTTTTACTGTGCTAGCTCACGAGGTAACTGTCCGCAGGAAGACATATCACCCAACTCGGACACATTATATTGACTCCGAGCCGCGACCAGTAGATCTTTGGTCTTACTTCTAGATGCCGCGTGTTTGGCGGAGAAGCAGCAAATACCAATTTTAATGTATTTGTTTTGACCCCGCCGGGGATCGAACCCGCGACCTTCCGCACTCGAGGCCAGCACGCTACCACGAGACCACCGAGGCGGTATATTTTCTTTTGAAAATTACTTCATCATTAAAAGCATCATCATGATGAAAAAGTATCCAGATTCCAAGCTGCCTTACTTTCCGTCAAACAGGAAGTGGACATGTGGCAGATTTCAAACTACCTTACACAATACAGTTCTGCATACTGATGCGCTGTGCCAAATATCAGGAAGCTAACATGTGTGGTGCCTGAGAAAAATGTGACAGACATTTTTCTGTCTCGAAAATATTCTAAGTTCCGTCAAACACTGAGAAAGTGGACATGCGACATATTCGAAACTGTTTTACACGATACAGTTCTCAATACTGACGATCTATGCCAAATATCAGAAAGCTGGCTAGTGGTCCTGATAAAAATGTGAAAGGAATTATTTTGTGACGCCGATGTCGACGACAACGACAACGACACAAGACAACGGATAGTGATCCCTACGTATTGCAGGCGACACAAAAATAATTAAGTTACAAGCCTTGCAGAATACTGAGATATTTTGTAATATTTTGTATTTTGTCCCAACTTTATTTTACAATCAATCACATTAATCATTGTATATATATCTTGTTATTCTTCAGCCTCACATCAATCATGCACCAGGCGTCTTGACCGACAACAAAGCATTTGTTGTTGTTGTTGTGTAAGTAAATCGGGCAAACACATGTGTGCCGACTGAACTTAACCATTGGGATTACTTCGCGAGTATTAATCATTTGAGAAAGAAAATTTGGCAAGGTTTCGTTCTGAAAATTTGTTTAATGAAATTAAAGAAAAAATCTTTATGGTTCATGTACCGAATATGTTTTATATTCATAACCAGCATTAACAATATATTTCAGACTGTACATTTTGCTTGACAAATTCAGGGTTTATAATCGGAAGATTTAACTGTCTTTTTATACAAAATCCTTATGATTCAGACTAAATGATATTCTACATGTAAAACAACGATATACCGAAAGTATCACTTCATAAAAGGGTAAATTCAGTTATTGTGCGTAATATGCTTGATATTTCACTAAAATTAAATACAATTTGCTTGATATTTCACTAAAATTAAATACAATTTGCTTGATATTTCACTAAAATTAAATACAATTTGCTTGATATTTCACTAAAATTAAATATAATTTGCTTGATATTTCACTTAAATTAAATACATTATGCTTGATATCTCACTAAAATTAAATACAATTTGCTTGATATGTTTAATTATTATATATAAGTATTACTACCATCAAACAGACATATTATTCGTTGCTGTGAAAATTGATTAAGCCTCCCTTTTTAGATATTTTTTGGCGGTTCTAATTAACCTTAATTAACAATTCGTGCCAAGGTTTTGTGATTTACACAATTCTAATTTCTAAAGAAGTATAAATGTTAGGTCAATGATAATGGACATATTAGTTGGTCTTAGGAAGGAAATGTATTGGTGTTGACTTCATTTTCCAGTGAGCACATAACCTATTTGGAACACGTGAACTTTACATTATCTCGCCTGTGATAAAGTCGCAAAGTCAAAGCAAAGCGCTCTAAAATTTCGTTTGCAACATCATCGTCAACAATCATTCAGTCTTGCATGCAGAAGTGTCGTGATGATCGTGGTGATGGACAAGCATACGGCAAAATTTGTTCGCTATGGCATACATTTTACGCTTTACTGACTTGGTTAAAATTTTTGATCCGATTTAGTATCTCATCTTACTATAAGACATGGGATCATTTAATGGTGTATACACATGTATCTTGGTGAAGAGATAAGCATCAAACAAGCATTGTGATCTATTTTTCTGTCTTCTTTTTAGAACTAATTTTTAGACTTTGTACCAGTACAAATGCAAGGAAATAGATGAAGTTGGCTTTTTTTAAGATCATGGTTCCCAGACATAATTTCTCGTGTTTACAATTTGGTCAATAAGAGAGTAACCTTAATTTTAGCGGAGAGAGGGACATGGACATGGCAAGGAATGCAGGATTTCTTTTGCAGCATATATGAACCTGGTTCTTATTATTATTATAATTCATTTAGTTAGGAACGAGCTATTGGGGCCTTTTTTTTAAGTCCTTTCTTTTAAATTACCCAATCCCAGCCACCCCCGATCAAAAATACTTTTCCCGTAATCCATAAAACCCGGGAAATACTTGTGATGTACCTTATACATGTTCTATATACTGGCCGATTGCTAGTTATGCTTGGTTGACAATTTCATAAAGAATTATTAATGCAGATAAATGTTTTGATGCAATGTGTTTATAAGTTGTCTCAACATGTAAACAACTTAACATATACAAGTACTTAAATTAATAAAAGAAACTTTCAACTTTGCAGCTATACCTTGTGACAACTGGAATGTGTTAAAAATATCAAATCTTGTCACTAAATATTTTTAAAAAGAAATATGCATTTTGAAAATATTTCTTCAAAGGAATTAACAGGTGTGGTGCATTCATTATGTTGTTAAGAATTGTATTGGCCTTAGTAAGTATCAGTCCATATAGTGGGTAGATATACGTGCAGATAAACACAAAATACAAATGCGGCTGGTATGCACATTTCAATAAATTTGGCCAGTGTTGTATCTCTGTAAAAATAATTTTAAAACAATAAAATTTTCATGGAAAAGATAAACGCATTAAAACACAAAGAATTGCATTACATTTCAGAGGCACAGCCTCCTTCATCGGATACAAATCTGACAATGCCAATACATCATTGAAAAAAAAAATAATAATGAGAACAAAGTTGATACATTATCTATTTATAATTTTAAAATTAAGTAATTGGGTGAAAAAAAACATAATCCTGAAATTACTTTACTCAGCATGCTTATGGACAAGACATGTATTTTTAAGAATAAGAGGTATGCAAAAATCATTACTGCTCTAACATGTCTAATGTTTTGAAGAAATGGAAAAGTAAGGCAATTGAAATTTGATTTAAATGGGGAGTATAGCAAGACATTGGTCATAAGTTTTTTTTCGAATAATTCGCGTAATTTTACAACAATATTCAAAGGTTAACTGGTGCCTTTTTTTTTCCTTGACCCACACCCCTCCCCAACCCGAGCAAGAAAAACTCAAATGGATTCAAGCGACAATTATACCACAAGGCACAATTGCTATTCTGCATTTTTAATTTAGGAATTTATAGTTAGTTCATAAGTAAAGTTAATTATAATGATTTCCACTGCAAAATCATTATAATTAATACCAGGTGATTTTCTACAAATACTGTGGCTTCTCGCACCAGTAGAAACTAAACGTCATGATGTAAACCAAATATGCACTGAAACAAGGAACAAATATTTTGGCATGTTTAGCTTTGTATCATACAGTGTCCTGTTTTTTTCCTAACAGAATGCAATGAGTTAACCTAACATCTCTTTTTATCGTTGCTTCCGTTTAGAACAATTTAATTTAGAAACTGGTGATGATTTGACAGAATTCAACAAGGTTTTTTTATTTTCTATTTAACAGGAAACAGTAGCCTAACTTTTTGCAAAACCAAATAAAAATTTTAAACTTTTATTCAACTCCCCCGACCCAAGGTTTTTACATCATGAAAAACAGATAAAGTAGTGAATTTTGGCTAAGAAAAAGAAAATGCCAATGAGATTATGTTAAATAAAATTTAATTGCATTGATATGCATCTGGCAAAGACAAAACATTCACAAAAGCAAAATATTTTAGAACAATAATTGAATAAAGAATATTTTGCATCTTATTCCAGCCCAAAAATGTCATATAAGATTCTATTTCTTAAACAAACTCGATCTCTATATTTATTTTTCATGTTGGTATCGACTGGACAAAATGTGTACTTTTATTGTATTTTTTTTTTAAATTTCACCCCCTCTAACCTATATCTTAAACATTTTCCCATAAAACAGAAAATAAAAAATTCTGCCGAAAATACAAAAATATACAAGAACAATGTGTACCCATATCAGCAGGTGCCTTATCAACAGCTAAGTAATTGAACGTTACTGCATAAATTGTTTACATCGTCTATAAAGAAACTTTCAAAGAAAACTGCAAGACTTTTTGCTTCATGTCTTTTTTCTGGATCAATATCCCAGCATTCTTGTATAGTCTTTTTCAATTTGTCTGGAGGGCGAGTATTGATAGATATTGGCGGACGAAGTCCATCCTTCAGAACAGATGCTTCAACTGAAGAACGCATTAACGTTTTCATATAAACAGAGGCGTCGTACCCATACCACATTTCCCAAATTAATATTGCAAAGCTGTAGATATCTGCCTTCCGATCATAGCAGACGTTATTTTGCATCACTTCCGGTGCCATGTATATCGGAGATCCGACAGCTGACGCTACTATGTCTTCTTCCGCTTTCGTCATGCCAACATCT
This sequence comes from Mytilisepta virgata, assembly GCA_028015205.1. Lineage (NCBI taxonomy): Eukaryota > Metazoa > Mollusca > Bivalvia > Mytilida > Mytilidae > Mytilisepta > Mytilisepta virgata. The sequence goes on from CM051521.1 coordinate 80,211,890, forward strand.
GACAATTTAACGATGTCTTCATCGGTTATCTACATTAAGAAAAATTAAAATATCACAAACAACATGTGTGATCGATATTTACAAAGAAGTATGTTCAGACCTGTGTTAGGGGGCTTCTGAAATAGGTAATCTTTGTAGCACCATGCAAATAAATTTAGTATGTCACCCAGGGATTATTTTTTATGTAACGTAATTGTCTTCTCGTAGTAACATATTTCACAGGTGAGTAACCAAACTTTGACGGAAGCGTGGATAGTGAATACCACGAGCTACATCCAACAAGCATTTTCAAGTATGGTAATCTTAATAGCGCCAAGTAAATTTCACCCAGGACATATTTTCAAGACTACATCTATGCTTGTATTTTGTCCTCCCTTTCCGTTGTAGTTAGGGCTTAGGTGTGTTTTTGTTCTGTGAATACAGTGAAAAAATATTTTGTCACAAATAAATATGACAATATCAACAGCGATCATATGTGTACATTTGCGAGATTTTTTATATTTACAACTTCCGACAAAAGAACATGCTTCATAGTTGGCTAAAAGACAGTGAAAGCGTAATTCACAGTTTACAGTAAATTCTTGGTAGAGATTATAGTAATTTGTCAGAAGTCCCTTTTAGCAGTAAATCGTACTTACTGTTTTACTTTAATCTATTTATTAAAGTAAGCTACTGTAAGCTAAAGCCTAAACTGGAGGCTAAAGCCATATATTCTTACGTTTTATTGTAGTTTCAGTAGTATCCATATTCTTTAATTATTTTGTATTCTTTACTGTTTTTCCCACAGTGAGTATTTCTCTCCATAGTAGATTATGCACTTACCAATATGTTTGCAAGTTTCAGATCTCTGTGAACAAGGCTTTTAGAATGAAGGTGACTCAAGCCTTCAGATATCTGTAAAGCATACTTGACGACTGCATCCGTACCATTTCTCCAAGTCTGATTGCTGGGTTCACATTTTCCTGGATTCTGAAATTCCGAATTTATCACTTTTTCAAATAGTGTACATGAACAATATTCCATTATCAGCGCCCATTTTAAAAATGTTCTGTCCTCTCTTTTATGCTCTCGTAACGTTGATCCATAATATTTTACTATATTTACATGCGACAGGTCTCTGAAATGGAACAAATGTACTGCTGCATATATTATAAACAATGTACAAAAACAGATATAGGAACTAAAACATGCAAGAATTGAACAAAACTTGATTGCATGAACCCAACAAACTCATTGGCTACGATAAAAACCATCAAGTAAAAATGACACGTCTAACGCCGATAACTTTGAATGAATGAACGAATAGTGCAGTATCAGACATGTATGCAAATCAAGCTTCATTGACATGTTGGCCATAGCTTGATTTTGATTTTGAAGCACAACAGCTTTAGTTGAGATTCCAACCTGACAGATACAAATTTTTTTATCCACATTCTCCCGCAGAATTTTGTCACGAGATTGCCAAAATTCAACCAAGCAAATGCATCACGATATATCCACGCATCTTCCTTGAAAACAATGAAATATAATAATCTATTTTACTAAATAAAATGCACACTTGTTATCGCCATTTCTGCTATAAATTTCAGTTAGCAAGAATATCACGATTAAATTAAGAAAGAGAACAAAATAAACGCTTCTAGGGAAATTTAACTTACTTCAACGTTCGCGCTTCTAATAAAATATCGGAAATATTTAAAAGCTGAATGGGGTTTTTGTACACTTTTATTGCAACATCAACACTTTCTTCGTCATCGTTTTTTACTTTTGCAATAAAAACGTCAGCAAAACTGCCACATCCAATTACATCATTACAGGTCCATGTAATGTCTCGAAATCTTGAATTTTCTTGACGCAATTTTTTAATGTAAAACATATCCAATTCGCCCTGTATTTCTTGACATTCGACTATAACATGTGGATAAAGATTTTGTAAGCTTTCCTGAGATGTTGAAAGATCTAAACTTAAATTTTCAAACAATTTCCGGTCTGCCTGCAGAACATGTGGAATGCGATTCTCCATTTCATTTATAGATGATTCAAACTGAACCAGGAACAAATGAATATAATCGTTTAAATTTTTTGATTTGATTGATTCAATGAACATTTTTGACGCCGTCTGCATAACTCGTTGTCCATTTTCGGATTTGTAAGATTTAAATAAACTTTTGACGGCCCTCGAACTTGAATCAAGATGTCCAGCCAGACAAATCACATTTCCAAGACTTTTCCTATCAAAAGTTCGTTTTTCTTTGGAGAAACTTGCAAACAGCTGTTTAACTGACTTAGTAGGCCTTCTAACTGATGTGTGGAAATTATTAACGGTTTGTACATCACCACCCAACATCTGTCCTAAAATGTAAAGGAAACGATTAATTAATCAAACGACTGATTATGAGAGTAACAAATCTAATCGTTTTAGCAATAATTTGTCAGCAGGCCGAGGATTGAAAAAAAAATCAGTTTAATATCATCACTGTTAAATTTGATTTTCTTAAATTGTTATTACACATAAACAAAAAGTGTTTATCGTCATCTATTTCCGCTGATGTGCACCTGACCAGGGATCATATAATACTAACTTCATATACAGTTCCTGCCCTGACACATGTTCTGTTGTTTCGAAGAATACCCTGATACATGTATCTCCCACGTTCAATTTGTAACTTATGTAAATTTAGAACTACAAATCATAGATTACCAATTGAGACAGGTAAATGAAACAATATTGAAAGAAATAATAGAATATGTCCTTTTTGTCAAAATACGGAAGTAGGAGATGAGTTCCATTATGTAATGCTATGTAGTGTTTTCTTAATGGTTATAGAAAAGAATGTATAGATAAGAAACAAAGAAAATATATAAATGTATTGAAATTTAAAGAAGTTATGTCAACACAAAATCCGATGAAATTACGAAAATTATGTAAACTTATTAAAACATAAGCACTAGTTTACTACTTCTTGGGTAATTCACCATCCTCTCTGTTGTAAAATGACTATATTGTATATATTGTATATAGTAATATCTCTGTGTCTATGCACCTGACAGTGGTGTATGAGAAATAAAGAATGGGAATTGGATATACAAACGAATACTGGTTACTTGGTTTCCTGTTTTTATAGTCACCGTCTTTTTGAAATCCTCATTTCATTGTAGTGCGTAGTTGTATAACAGAGCTAAAATTATTGGAATTTTAATGAAATTAGGTATTAATTGGAATGACTAATTAACACAAATCAATGCGTGTCACAATGATATTTCTAGTGTATATGTTTCGAAACAACCAACTACATAAGATAGTGTCGGAGATCTATTTATAAAACACTGGTTGTGATGAGTACATGACTTTTGTATGTATAGGAAATGGAAATTACAGTTTATCCGTCTATCTTATGTCTCAGTGTTAATCACGTGGGGTGGGGGCTATATATATACCACTCTTTTCATATATTTTCTAACCTTGTATTTTCAGTAATAGTCAATTAGAACTATAAATATGTTTGCATGCAGAGGGAAAAATAGAGCATGAAATTTAGTAATCCGGAAACATGACCTAATCTTATATATTTTAATAAAAATAGTATACCTCTTCCCATATTTTAAATGAGAAAAAAATAAACCCTTTTGGGTCGCACATATGTAGTTTTATACCACTGTACCACCCGTGATGTTCATACTGTCTTCCATGAATTCAAAAATGTCATGCAGCAGTGTTGCCTGCAAATTCTTTCTCTCTTTCTTTTATTAGATATTCAAAATATCTTATGTTTTACTGTCCAATTCTTTCATTCTATCATCAATCTATGTCTTACCCTGGAGTGATTCTGAAGTTGTTTTACTTTTAACTTGCGTACGATATTCAAAACTTCTTATGACTTACCTTCGTTCTTTCATTTTCCTGAACGTGCATTCAAAAATATCTTAATACGTATCTTTACTTTAAATTGTTTCCTTATATCTTCCGTAATTTCGAAAATGTATATTATTTATTTCTTACCTCCAAGTTCTTTCATTCTGTCTTCCATGAATTCAAAGTCTTGTTTTATCTGACCTCTTATCTTTTCTTTAATCGACTTAGAAATACTCTCCGATTTCTCCCACTTATCAATATGCAATTGAAACTTCAGTTTTATGTTATCTATAGCGTCCATTTCGACGTTTTTCCAGTTTCCTTCTTTTGGACAGTCCACGGGATCCCACTCAACATTATCCAACCATGGAGATGATAGAAAACCTTCTACACGAAGCTGCAAAAGTTTGGCTTCATTTTTCAGCTGAAGTCTTAAATTTGAAATAGCTTGGTTTGCATTAGCTTCTAAGTTACAAATCTGGTCTCTCAGGCGGTCTTTCATTGTACGTTTTTCTTCGAGTCCTTTGGAGTTCATCTGCTTGGCAATTTTTAGCGAGAATAACGACCTTTTTATGATTTGAGATAAAAATCTACAATAAATACCAAATAAGTGAAATTTCCAACCCCTGAAATTATCTATGTGATAAAACATATGAAAATCATATGATAAGTATATGGGAAATAAAAGAGTTTCATCTTTTGTACGCACATTATGCAACTATATAAAGTTATATCAACACACGATTAACTTCTGAGTCAATACCTTAGATTGTATCGACCCACCGTGCGATCATTACTTTTTACTTGTTCCATTTTGTACATTATTAAGCCACGTGGTTTTGAACAGCAAAGATTTTTCAAATTTGACTAGCCGCTATAAATATTTTGGTGGAAATATTAGTCCATACGCTCTCTAACAGATCTATAGATAATAACAACTTTCAGTTTATATGGCCTAATTTTGAGAGAAGAAATATTCAGTTAGAAAATTTACAGCCATGTCTAACTCGAAAGGAATAAATGTTCTTCTTTGGATACTTCATATCCATTTTCAAAAATCTTCTCCCAAATGTCCACAAAATTGAAACTTAGTATAAAAAGCATTTATTTACATGCAGTTAAAATGAATATAGCCACAATGAACAATTCCGTATACCTGATTAATCAAATTTCCAAAAATGATCTCCCTGTCACTTGAATGAACTGAAATTTGACCAATCAGATACATCATCATCCTCCCAAGTGAGGGTTTTGTATCCACATAGGAACGAACGTGGATACAAAACCCTGACTAATGGGAGGATGATATATCATAAAACCATAAAACCGGTTTTACTGATTACAGAAGACGGAGAAAAGCTATACTTCATTATTAATCATGAGTTAAATTTAGGAGCATAGAATTGTAGAGAGGCTATTTTCCAGAAACATACGTCAAACAGAACTAATTATCTCAGGACTTTCGTCGAACGTGTGGTCTATTGTCATCCGTTACAGGTTTCTTGTGACCTAAACTAATCATTCATTTTCCCGCCATTATTTGACTTTATTTCTATACATTACTGTTATGTACTGAATGAAGATGCAAACTGAGGTGTAAGAAGTTTTGATTTCAAAAACGTTGGAGCTTTTTTCTTATTTCTTCACAGTATTGCCACACACTGTTTGGAGATGCGCAGCAAGGTATTAAAATTTTGATTTTCGAAATTTTGGGCCTACTGGGGAGAAAGAGTTGAAAAAAAACAGACTGAAAGTTGTTCTGACAAAAATTCATACAATTGCCTATATTATTTCACTGGTACTGTTGTGAATGTACTGCAGTATTTAACAATGATGCAAAAATGTCGGGATTTCAGGAATAGCTGTCTCCATCAAGGTTTAAATTTATACACTGATTAATTCATCTTTCATGAAGATTATATCTGAACCATTCTGAAATGCTCATAAAAATGATTCGGATGGCTTAAGGAAAACACTTCACAATTATTTTCTTTTTCTTAATTTCTTTCTAACAATTTGAAACTACCTGTAGTTCGAATTAAATCCATTCCTAAGACACGCCGGAATGAACTTAATTATCCCTTCTATGACTGCTGTACGATCTCCGGGTTCACCACCATGTTGTAACACTTGCATTGCCTAGTTAAATTAAAAAATATGTGTATGTTTATTTCATACTAACATGCTGGTGGAGTTTGTGTCATCGACATAGACTTAAATAGAAATTTAAAATTAAAGTTTGTGTGAATTATTAAATTAATATCTAAAGTAATGAAATATATCCTGGTTAAATTTATTATAAGGTTATTTATTTTCTTTCAAGGGTTTTATGCACTAGTGTACATTGATTTTATAATTTAATCCAAAGAAAACTTAACAAATTTGTTTTTTGGATGGATGGATGGATGGATGAATTATTGTTTAACGTCCAGTGGCAACCAGGTGCATATCAGGAAATTTGTTTTTTGAGTTACCTCCGTTGAACATATATAATATATTTGATCTTTCTGTATGTTTGAGAATACGGTTCGTAGTTGCGACAGTGTAGTTGATAGTATTTCTGAGCGGTCTTTGTCAGGTACGGTGTCCCATTTATTAAAGACAAACATTGCCGCTTCCGATGAAAACTCTTCGTCGCTCACTGAAGAAATCGTTTTAAGAAACTGTCGCACCTAAAAATATAATTATACATAAATATATATAATAATATCACCAAATATTGTTAAAATACTAACATTTGAGATACTTTCGTTATCAAGTTGTTCGATATGTTCTTGAGGATTCGTGTTCCTATATAGTCAAGTCTTACATCAGACGTTCAAAAATAGCATGAATTCCAAATCATATGGAGAGCCGACTGGAACACATTAGTTTCTGACAATTTGATGAACGCGTTGCTGCAGTTTGTTGACGTACCCAAAGGGTAATGGCAATTTACATTTTATCTGCAAATTGTTCATAAAATAACAATCCAAAGATACTAATATTAGATATAGTAAATTTGTACTATGCTGTATACGACGCATTTTAAGGAGTTTCCTCTCATCAACAGCATTAATACCGAAACATTTGGAAGACCAACAAACCAAACTTATTTTAAACAAGAAGTACTCATAACCAAAAATACCGAAATAGGAAGCCAAATTTCAGCTAAGGAGATCTTCCATGTGCAATACAAGGAATGAACCCTTAGTATTTCTATTATTTTTGAATTTTGCTAAATACCGGTAAGTTCTGTCAAAAATCAATGAATAATCATGTCAGACAAGTCTGACGACTGGGTTGGCGAATACCCTCGGGGACCTAGGATCCACCATTTATCAAGCAGTTAAATTGCTTGCCCTAGAACTATTAACAGGTACATCTGTGGTACACGTTTCTCATACTAACAGTCGACCTTGTCTGTTCAAATTGGACCACCCGATATCTTCCAACGTGTAAAAAGGGACTTGTCTCATATAAATCAAACCACTGTGTTTGTATTTTTCACTTGTTGTTTTATTTATGTTTTTATGATTGAATATTATTTTTATTTGGGATACTTTGTAATGTTTTTTGTATTCTTCCATCTGACGTTTTCAAAGAATATTTAGCAAATGTTTAGTGCCCGTCAGTTTAAAAGTTTTCATTTGTCATACATACCCTTTTGAGTACACCCCCAGCAGATGCACTATTTATAACGTAAACAAATCCATGTACTTTATTGGCGTAATGTTCTAGTAGGCGTAAAACGTTCCTGTTTTCACCAATACCTGGAGTGTCGATCATTACTAGTCCTGTCTAAGTAAAAACATAAGATTAATACAATTTAGTTTCAACTGAAACTAGCTACACGTAAACCTTAAAAAATGAGGCCTTTTAAAGAAAAAATCATGTAATAATCAAGTTTCAAAGTTTCAAATTTTAAATTATTATCGTTATGATAAGCTACAACTGGAATAATTTGACCGTCTTGTTCTTGGTGAATAAACATCGAGTTCGAGTAGTTAGAGTTCGTGTTAAGATAAAGGCACTTTCCTGATGCAAATGTTTTGTATGTAGCGATGCCGATATTCGTACAAATTTTTTCTAATACGGAAATAAGTGACGAATTGAAAGTGTTGTTCAGCAGAAATTTTATTCACAGTTCATATGATGAAATCCTGCTACGTGGGCCTTTAGAGTGCTTCATCTGCTAATAATTTCAGGTTTCTTATTTTTAACAAATTGTCAATGAGAATATAAGCGTCGTCTTCAGACGAAAAAAAATTACCTCTGTATATATGTGTGGCCAAAATATTTCAACTTTTTCATAATTTGTTTCTCCGGTGTCGTTGTCGTATTCCATGATCAATTCTCGAAAGTTCTCTAATTTAGTAGGATCGGTCAAATCGAAAACTTCCGGTGCATGACGGCGGCTATTTTGTTCACATCTACGATGAAATATTGCAACCTTCAAGTTCTCATTTTGTCTTGATGACTTAATTTCACATATGTTTCTAGTCGTTGCCAAAGCACCAGTAGGTAGTAAGTCGTGTCCCAGGAGAAGATTTATCAGACTGCTCTTACCGGAATTCGTTTCGCCTAGAAATAAAATAAAACCAATGTTCATAGTAAACTGCTTATAATAGAAGTTTGCAAGTTTGGTTATTCAATGAATGTAACACTACTGACTTCAAGTACTATAAAAGACCCATATAGATAATATATATAAATATGATGTAAATATATATTCTTGACTGATACCTAAGTCTAAGTCACTCATATACCTTTGATAAGTTCTACAAGCATGACAAACAATATGTTTAATTTGTGTGTGAAATGGTAAATAATTCTAGCTGTCTAAGGGTGAGAAAACAATAATTAAACATTTTAAACTTACCTTATGTCGTTATGTCGCCAATTGGAGAGTTATTATGTAAAATAAAAGGGAATAACTTGTCTACTTACAAAGAGGGAGGGCTAGCTCAAAACTTCCAGAAAAAGAGTTTCCAATATTTGAAAAAAGCTTCATTCGTCAACTTTTAAAGGAACAATCAACTAGAGATACTATAGTCAAAGCTCACAAAATTGCACCCCAACCCCTTATTTTCATTTTATCGTACAAAGTACCACAGCATTAAACCATTCAAGTACTAATAAGTTTTCTTACAAGCTGCCTTTTTATTTTCCCTCAAAATAATACTGATTGCAAAACATAATGTAATCAGTACAACAGCGAAACATTTCAACCTTATTTACTGGACATGATTTTGTTGTCTCTTTGGTTATGGAGCATGGAAACGTACACCACGCCTTCTGGTGGTGGGCAACAACATTACCAAGTATAATTAATTTCTTTTGAGGTATTTTAATTAGTTGTGAGCCGGAAGCAAGTGATAGCCACTTTGTTTATTTGGATATTGAAAATGTAAGGTTAAACTGAACTTTTGACTTTGAAAATTAACTTTATTCGTGACACCCACAACAAGATCATGAAGTATCATTTAATTCCTATATGGTATTAATAATGTGCGAGTCGAACACGACCTGCAGAGACATACGGTCAAAGCGATTCAATTTACTTTATTTATATACTATTTATACCATGGCTTTAAAGAGTTAACATATATATTGAAACGAGCGCTTGTGTTAAAGAGTAAGCTATGGTATAACAGAAATGAAACTGGTTGATGTTTCTTTTTTCACCTTTGAACTTTCAACTAGACAATGAGGTGACAGTTATTTTCTGTGTCTTGTTACTTTGTATTTACACTGAATCCAAAAGAAGGTAAAATTCAAAATACTGTTAGTTTTCATTTGCTCAAGTAACATTCAGTCCTTTGCTGTGGGAAGTGGAGCTTCAGCTATGGTATAACATGCATCTTGTCCGTATTACACCATAGCTTAAGCTCCACCCACTCTGTATATATACATTGTAATACAATGGATTTCTGAGACTAAACCTGGAATTATGGTATAATATTAAGATCTGCATTTTTTCACCAGAAATAAACAAATTATTTTCGAAAAAGATCAAAGAAAATTCAGTCATTTATGTTACAATGATGCCATAAAAAATCAGGGAGCCACTTGTGTCGACATCAGTCGTTTCATGGTGAATACCTAAAAACACTGCCCTGCCACATCGTTGTTAAATTAACATGGATTTATATGTATCATACCATACTGGTCAAGAATTACTTTCTTTTCAACGCCAGAATCGAATCAATGTTAAAATACGAGATTCAGATATATGATAGAAAATTTGTAACTCCATCCTTTAAAAGACTTTAATGAAATAGTCAGAAGGGGGTAATGGACATCATAGTTTAAGACAATTATGAAGTGGGGCGACTGACGTCAGCAGCTGTAAACCACAAAATTAATAGGAATACTGAACAAAAGCGTTACTAAACATCCAATATTTTACACGCAACTGAGCACAAGCATACTGTAACAAAAATATACTTTATAATTTCATCCATTATCAAGGTTTCGGAAAGTATAGTTACTTAATACATGTTATGCACCAAAAAGACACCAGGCAATAACTAATTCTGAAAAGAAATCTTAAGTGGCATTTTTCGAAAAGCATGAGGTATCCATTGATATCAAACTATTTAATAATGAACGATTTAATTGTTCATTGAAGATTTAGTGCAAATGAAAATAAACTAGGGCTCCCAAGAGCCTATATCGCTCACCTGTCCACCTTGACTGACAACCTGGAACACTGCTGGTATGTACCAATTGGCTCATTGGTTTCAAACAAGATCTTTCAGTGAACTTTCCCATTAGGTCCTATGTTAAACTTAGTTCCTCTCTGGCAGCCATCGTCAATGGCAAATAGGGTCATCGGATATAATTCTGAAAGAGGACCAATTAAGGACCATTGCTGCCAGCTTTTGTTCCAATTGGCAAAGTGGTTTCAGACAACAAGATCTTTGAGTAAACAATGTTCGCCTCTGGTGGCCATCCTGGATGGTGAACAGGGTCATCGAATATATTTCTGAAGGATGACCAACTAAGGACAATTGCTGCCAAGTTTTGTTCCAATTAACAAAGTGGTTTCAGACATGAAGATTTTTAAGAAGATTTCCCATAGGGTCCTATGTTAAACTATGTCCGGCTCCGTCGGCCATCTTGGATGACAGACGGGGTCATCGTCATTATTCTGAATTAAACCACTGCTGTGACGTCAGCCTATTCATTTACCGTGGTTTCTTTTTCTGGAATCAACGCTTCTTTAATCCGTCACTGAAATGAAGTCATCAAATTATATTCAATTGTTCCTTTGGCTAATTTACTGATTTCTGTTCACAGCTGGTATTAGTTTAAAAACTTACCTTTGATTTTTGCAAATTTTTATTTGCCGTGACTGGGGTTCGAACTCCCTCCTTCAAGTAAATTATGTGTCATAGTTCAAGAACACATCGACGAAACCTCTCGGCTACCAATCGGATGATATCTAAATGTCGTTTTTACATATATCAATATGATACAGTACAATATATACATAAGGCTTTCGCCTTTATATATTTAAAAACGACGTTTGTATAGTATAAGATGGTAGCCGCGAGGTTAGGATGAGCGCAAGGTTAGGATGAGTTGAAAGTAACACTTGTAGACATAGTTCGAATATCTGTTTCGGTGTTCCCTTTTTTCTAAATCTTTGTGTTATCATTGATATAACTTAGTAATAAGAAAATATCTTTATTTTTTTTATTTGATTATTATCGACAATTTCGTATAATTCAATAAAAAATTAGAACATTGTTATTTTGATGTTTATGGCAATTTCATCTGTTCACTGCATATTTTGACATATTTTTAAAATATAAAAAGTGTAAATCGAGTGGATTTAAACTATTTTTTCTTTCAGTAGCATTATGTTTTACTGGAAAATTATTTGGACTATGCTTTATTTTGTCAATAATGGACAAATTTCTGAATCATATGCCTTATACTCTAAGTCCATACGGTTTTGTATTAATTTTCATTTACCATTAAAATCATCAACGTGACTATACATATATCTAATTGAATAGTAGTATAGAGAATTAAGTTAATTTAAACTCACACATAATAGGGTCTAATTAAGAAAGGAAAGGTAATTGGCAAAAGTCGTCACAACAATAGTTTAAGTAAGAGATACAATGGATAAGCGTTGGTTCATGATTTCTTTTTCAAGAACCAACGCTTATCCATTGTATCTCTAATACAGAGGACCACCTAAGGACCATTGCTACCCTGTCGAGTTTCGTTCCATTTGGCCAAGTGGTTTCAGAGAAAAAGATTTCTTTATATCAGCCAATCAGAAACAAGAATTGCCAATGACGGCAAAGTGTGTTGCCCGATCGAGAGGAAATGAGGAAAGTTTGTAAAGAACCTCCCACAGATGCTTCCTGTCAAGTTTCGTTCTATTTGCCCAAGCGATTTCAGAGAAGATTTTTTTATATCAGCCAATCAGAAACAAGAACTGCCCATGGTGGCCATATTTGTAGTCCGATCCGGACGAAATAAGGAAAGTTTGTACAGAACCTCACATAGATGCTTCCTGTCAATTTTTGTTCCATTTGGCCAAGCAATTCCAGAAACAAAATTTTTTAATCAACCAATGAGAAACAAGAATTGCCCATGACGGCCATATTTGTTGCCCGATAAGGACGAAATGAGTAAACTTTGTAAAGAACCCCATAAACATCATTTGAATCAAGATACAAACTATTTGCATGTGTAATTTCAGATAAGAAGAATTTTAAAGTTTCAACCAATCAGAATCAAAAATTGTCCATGGCGGCCATGGTCCAGTCAAATAAGGCAGATTTGTAGAGGACCTCACAAACACAAAGTTTGGTCCCGATTGGCCCAGTGGTCCAGAGGAGAAGGTCTTTGAAGTACATGTTTACACCTGACGACGGACGCAAAGTGATGGCAAAAGCTCACATGGCCTTTTAGGCCAGGTGAGCTAACAATCAATTCACTTTTCTGTATCGGGGTGTATCTATCAAAGATCTGTGAGACGCGGAATTTATTAAAATTATTGTATTTAATAAAGCAGATCATCAAATATGCCTGAACCTCCACAATTCGTTTTTAATGACCTGCTGAAATATTTATGACAATTCGATTTCAAGAGCTTATGATATGTTTGAGGACCTTCCCTTAAAGTAATTTTGATGTATATCTGACAGTGGCTCACATTTTTTCGATTCGTAGAACTACATGAAGATTGGAACCTCGTTTATATTCAATTCAAAGGGATTGAAAAATAAATTAACAGGCGTAATACAATAATACTTCCGTATAGGATATTTAACAATTTTTGTAACCACGAGACCACAGAGGCGGTTTAACTATAAAAATGCTTACTGAATAACAAAATGACATAAATGAAATGAATCAAATTCGAATTGAGTGAGAATCATATCTTGCACATGAATAATGAACATGGAAAGATTTTACTGAATGATAAATTGATTATCTTTGTTCTTGGTCTTTTCAAAATTATATCAACGAAGAATGTTGTCAGACGATCTTTTATACTTACTGTACATTTAGAGGTAAATCTGTAATGAATGATATAAAATATATGCGTACTTGGTCTTTTTAGATCTAATGATCTTTCATTGAACCGATAACATATAATCATATGGCAGGTCTGGTATAAAAATGATACGTTTTTATTTTTGATCATGTATAGTTTTATAGATGGCTTCATACAGATGCAGAATCGGTTGTTATGCATACTTTAAAATTAAATTCATTTATTTATTTTAAATAATGTAGTTGTTCAATGAATGGTATGATGGTTTGAGTAAGCTTTCTCTTATAAAAATCAACCCCTAACTTCTTCGAAAAGTTCGATATTTGCAGGCTCTTTGCTCTATCTAAAGACTCGACCAGATATAAAATCGAGTGTTTAGAATGGTACGGGCGTTGTTAATCGCCAAAACTCGTACGATTCCTTTGTGCAGAATCTAGCGAAAGCGAGCCGAGTAAACACTTATTTTCCTTTCGATCAAATACTTCTTTGAATATTGGTAGTCACTGACAACCGCTCTAAATTCTTATTTTCCCTCTATAATGTTTTAACCAAATTACCAGATATAAATAACTTATCAACTTCTGAGGAACTGAAAAGAATACTTTCTCCTAATGATCTTATGCAGTTTGTAGCTCCATTTATTAAAACGTCTCTCGATAGTAGGAAAGTGGACTCTACAACTGCATAGATTTTGTACAAGTTTGTGTATGCTATATTAATATGACTATTCTACTTTGTTTATTATGTTCATTTTGTTTGCTGTCAACCCCTAGGGGTATAATCATGCATTTCAAATAAAGTATAATATAATATACAACCACACAGTCATGACAGTTACATTGTACTCTTGTTCATATTTTCAAAATGTTAAATAAAGCTACATAATTTTTATGTTATAATGTTGTAGCATATAGCAATGTCAGTAAACACTAGGGGGGGTCAATGGGCGGAAACCACAGTTTGTTTACAGTATACTGGTCCCAAAATAGGCTGGAAAAGGTTGTTAAGAAGCGGAATCCAGTTTTCAAATAACTTCCACCAAAACAGCTCCACCTGGCGTTTACTGACATTGCTATAGCATAAAAAATGTTTTAAAGTGTCGAAGATTTATATATTATATAAGATATCTTATAAACTATATGAGATATCTTATAAAGTTTATAAGATATCTTATAAAGTTTATAAGATATCTTATAAATATTTTTTATATAAGATATCTTATATACTTTATAAGATATCTCATATAGTTTATAAGATATCTTATATAATATATAAGATATCTTATAAAGAAAATTATATGAGATATCTTATAAATTATATGAGATATCTTATATACTATATAAGATATCTTATATACTATATAAGATATCTTATAAAGTATATAAGATATCTTATAAACTATATAAGATATCTTATAAACTTTATGAGATATCTTATAAACTTTAGAAGATATCTTATAAAGTATATAAGATATCTCATATAATATATAAGATATCTTATATAATCTAGTTTTTATAAGATATCTCATAAAGTATATAAGATATCTTATAAAGTTTATAAGATATCTTATAAATATTTTTTATATAAGATATCTTATATACTTTATAAGATATCTCATATAATTTATAAGATATCTTATATAGTTTATAAAATATCTCATATAGTTTATAAGATATCTTATAAAGAAAATTATATGATATCTTATAAACTATATAAGATATCATATAAACTATATAAGATATCTTATAAACTATATAAGATATCTTATAAACTATATGAGATATCTTATAAACTTTATTAGATATCTTGAAGTTAGAATAAATAGTAAAACGGCTTGCCATAATGATTACTTAATCGTTCACTTGATGACACCGTATTGCTGCATTCCAATCGCACATTTCTTAAATATCGTTTCTTTATTGCTGCTTTCTGATTTTATATCCATAATGTATAAAAAATAACTGCTATTTTGTTGTGTTACTTACTTTGTTGTGACATCAGAACTTTTCAAATTTTAAGGTTTTTGATATCGTCATGATATACGCAGAAAATTTAGGTGAACAAATTCTTCATCAAGATGGCCGCTACAGCCGAACCGAATTTATTTAACAATTAATCTAATAAAATTCAAAAGTTAGGCAAGATATTTCTTCTGGTTTTTGAGAATAGATACACGTAATAAGGAGAACATTGCATGAGGAAAAAAAATACATGAAGATCCTGATGGGTGAAGGTCGTGTCGGATATTATGTTGATACTTACCAACGAACAATATTGGGCATTCCACTGATTTAAATTTGCCTTTCATTTTGTTCAGTTGCTCGTACATTCCGGGAAATACGTTGTTCAAGTCAGCTTGGTGATTTTCAGGTAATTTCCTACAGAAATTTTCTACCTTTAAACATTTTTCTGTCAAAATTTGTCCATGTTCTTCGCTATAATTAAGGATTTCGCTGAAGTCAAGTTTCAGCTGAAAAAAATACATTTATGGACATAAAATATGTATTGTCTACTTTTTCCTGTATTTGAAGTTAAATTGTTTCTTCATATTTCGATACTAGCCTGAAACTGATAGTTTAAAACTCACTGTATTGCACTGTCTTTAGATGGTTCTGAATGTACATGTTTTGCCATTGTGGTATTTTTAAATCTGCTTTTAAAAACATTTGACATAACATATATGTTTTTCCACCAAATTTGGTCATCAACACTTTCATCAAAATAATTGAAAAGAAAAAATCCCCAAAATCGGATGAAAAACAAAATTTTTAGGTGTCCTGCAAAATTGCTAATTTTGGCCCCTTTAGTCCCTTTTATCTCTACAACGACAAAAGGTACACAAAAATGCCTGGAATAACTTTCATAACAGTACTTGTAACGAACCATTTCAAAAATATCATCTAAATAGGATAAGAAATAAAAAAGTTCGAAAATTAAGGGATGTCCCAACGGTAAGAGATAGTGAGAAACAGATTTTTTTTCAATTTTCGTCAAGGAACATTAAATTAAAAATCATAAAAATTGAAAAGTTACAACAAAATGATAAAAAAAACCTCTAATGACCTTCAGAAAGAAAAACATGCGTTGCCAGATTTCCAAAATCAGCTCCAACCCGTATTTCTTATGGAGGACCACTGTGGTAAAGGACCTGAGTAAATGAGCGGAAACCTAACTGTCTCCGGACATCGACGACGACGACAGGCTCATACCATAAAAATGTCTGGATTGATCCCAATGACCAACCAAGTATCCTTTTAGTTATTGCTTTTATATGGTCATTGATTGGCAAATTTAATCAGGGTGAGCGATCCAGGCTACTGCAAGCCTCCAGGTTATGTTCATCGTTTGGTAAGTTGTAAGCGGTTTCAGTTTCGAATGTCGTATCATTTGAACATAGGAAACGAAAATATAGGAATCGTCCACAATGACATACCAATCAACCAACGTCACCCAACAGACAGAACCCCGGACAAAACCAACATAAACGAGCACAAAACACAAACATAAATAGAGAGTCAGGATAGTCTGAACAGTGGTGGGGTTAAACCGGTTTTATGGATTAACCCCCATCCCCCCTCCCTTATCTAACCTGGAACTCTATATATAAAACATACTACAAAAGCCAGTATAGTATGATAACGAACAAGATGGCCACTTTTTAGAATGAAAAACTTGGTTAGACGTTACATAATTTAGATAACAGGGTAACAATATGCTCGTTTTAACTGTAAGACTAGCTAAGGCTCTCATAGGTGCTGGTCGGATACTGTTGCTATATTAAACTAAAAAGTCAAAAATATTGCCCATAAAGGGTTTGATGCCATCTCGTCATACAATCATATACATTATTGCAATTTAACTTTTAATAAAATATTCTTAAAAACTTGTAATATAGTAATTGCAAACCACATTTCTTAAATTTGTTTTATCTATTGTACTTCAATAGAATGAAATATTTGTAAGCCACAAGTTTAAAAAAAATAAATACAATGTATGTCATTGTGTACAAACTTTTATACCTTTCAGTTTATAAAATGGTTTTATTGAATACTTCGAAGTTTGGTGTGTACATTTAAATAATCATAAGGGAACAGTTTGATTTTATGAGGATTCAAGGACCGAATTTCATACGAAAAATCCGGGTTCAAAATTGGTGAAAAAGATTTGGTTATAAAAAACCAGGAACATATACTACCTGGTGTATATTTTGAAAAATTAAATCGGGTACAAAGTTCCTTCGAAAAGAATCCGGTATCGATTAATCTCCCTAATAAAAATGATGGGATGGTTTTGATGCTACTTGTGTTCACTACAGGACCGTAAATTCCATTGAGGCGAAGGAGGCAGATGCCTCCCCCAACTTTTGAGCAAAGAAATTTGCTCAAACATACATTTTAAATTGAAATTTAAATTAAAAGAGAAAGTAGCCTACTTTGCATACAATCGAAATACAAAGGAAATACTACCAAGATGTCGCTTCATATTCTTCAACAAGGTAATAACTCTTTATATACAAATGCTAAGGATTTCTCCAGCAACCAATATGAAAAAATATTAATCTAAACAGTCAACTATTGAAATCAAAACTTGAAAGGCATTGTGAGGCAAGACAAAAAAAATGACCTTCAATTTGAAGACAGTTTGATATTATTATATTTATCAGTTATCTAAGACACCAACGTCTTGGAAAGGCTCAAGTATCAATGATTTTGCGAAAAGGTGCTCAGTTTCCCCAGACCCGCACCTTCTGTACTGCATCTCCCATCATTAAAGCCAATTTACGGCCCTGTTAGTGCTACCATAGTTCTTCCGGTTAGTGTATTTCATTTGGGTTTAGATGACAACTGAATAGAATTTGTGCGATGCATTTATGAAATTTTTTAAATATCTCAAAAATATTATGTTAATTCTGTCAAAAGTGGTATATTCAGTTTATAAACTGACCGCAGAACCTGGAAATACAATTACACTTATACATGTAATAAAACATGATTTTTTGGAGAAAAAAAATGTGACTAAGTCAATGAATTCAAAAGTAGATTTTTAGTGTCAGAAGTTAAGTTTTCCATTACACCGTAGATAAGTATGTGGATTTCAGAGTTCGTAGCATCGGCCTTCATATCAAATAGATTTTTCATAATGGTAAATAGCGTTGTTATATTCCAATTAAACATCAACCTAAAATTAGGTTGCTTTGAAAAAGTGACGTCATTGGTGATTCAAAATATAATTATTGATCATTTAAATGGTTTTGCAATATAATATTCTTCTCGCTAAAATATTCAATAACTCATACCTCACCAGTTCCATCTACATTCAACTGTTTCCAGTGATCTACTATCCTTTTCATTGCTTCATCTTTGTTCTTAATCCCCTTTCGATCTATTCCAAATTCTTTCATTATCTGAAATGCCGTTTTCACATCGGGTATGTTCAAAATATCTTCAATATTAGTTATGTCCGCACTTTGAATAGAAACTTTTCTTCTCGATTCCGCCATGTTGTTTTTAAGTTTTCGTTTAAACAATATATAAATTTTTTAGATTATCCTTTAAGGAAAGAAAGAATTTCTCCGAAACAGTAAAAATTCCAACTAAGGTGTCTTCAATCTATTGTAATTAGTGACTGCATGTTTGAAATCATTTCCTTGAAAAACCAACGCACTTACATAAAATTAAGTAAACAGAATTGCACAATTAAACAACTCATCTTAAATCATCTTTTTCTTTACCAACTTTAAAGTCCTATTTTAACCGTATCAAATTCTAACAGATTAAAATCTTAAATAGTCTACTTGTTTGTAAAGATGGCCTTCTTTTGTTGTAGATCAGACATGCAAGGGCATTCCGATTTTCGAATTATAAAATATTGGGTTTACAACTTCCTCCTTCAAATGCGAGGTTGTGCAAACACAAATGTGTAATTATATATTTGTTTATTGAAATTTTATACTCTCGTCTATAATACTATTGAATTATAAATATGCAATAATGGCCATTGTATGCAGGTGTTAAAGCGAAACAGGAACTCGTGACTTTTTTTTTAACATGCCAAAAAAGAATAAAATAGTTATTCGCATGCAATTGTTACAGTTGACATTTAAATCTGACATTTTAGATTGGTAAAAATAAAATCTGACATTTTAGAGAGGTGTTATTAGATTGAATTAGCAGTTACACAATATCCATAAGAAGTATTAAATATGGAGTCCGAAGTCTTTTTTTAATGGAAATGATTGTTGCAGCACTAAAATGCGTATAACATGTGCCGCAAGAGTTTAATAGAAAAGATATTCGCTGCACGTATATTGTTTTTATGGATTCTATGAAAACAAGATATTTAGTAATAACTGACCCCCTTCCATCCACACACACGTTTAGTATGTCTGAAATTCGGGGAGGGGGATCCTAGCTATTTTACATTATTCCATTCCAATTAATTTTGGATATAAGAATAGACCATCATTCTCAAAGTTCCGATATAAAAATAAATCGGCCTATCAATTTTTGTCGTATTGAAACAGTATAGAACAGATTATAAGATGACCAGGAAAGCAATGTATCAGTGTCAAAATTCGTTTAGGAAAATATATAATTTTCCTCACATTAAGTTTAAAGTTCAAATTAATATAGTTCTGCAAGAAATTATCGACCAAATACACAATCTGCATCAAAACCTTAACTCCCCATAGTTCACTGTATCCATCCTATGGATGTTTCCAATATATTATTTCATTTTCATGAATAAATAATTATCCGAACCATCTTGGCTACAGTTAAAGGAAAAACCTTGCCTAACCGAAAAGAAAGTATCGGGATTTTCTCGCTGCGTTGAAGACCCATTGGTAGCCTTGATCTGTTTTCTGCTCTTTGGTCGGGTTGTTGTCTCTTTGTCACATTCCCAGTTTCTATTCTCTATTCTATCTTCATCCATTATTTTACTTGTATCGGAAAGATGTCTAGTAAGCATATCAAACTGATATGATGCAAACCAAATCTGTATTGAAAGTGAAATACGCATACTTTGGAATAGATAAGGAAACCATCTGAAGACTCCTTCAACTTTGTTGGTGCACCTACTGTTTACATGTATTACGACAAAAAACGCAGCCTACTTTTCAGGAATACCGAGTAATATACAATGTACAAATTACATCACAAACTCTGGGAATGCCTACTCCTTTTGTTTGGATGTTCACCAATATACATGCGTTTTAAAGTAAAGAGGCTACAAGTTATTGAGATCACACATGGACTTTACCGTAGACTTAAACCCAGTCAATGGAAGTACTAGTCCGAGGGATACAGGTTCTAATTTTGACATGCTCCTGAAGTTGCATCTGAATGCATCACACAAGCTCGAGTGGCGAGATAAGAACTCCCTATTAACCCCAACAATTGCAGTGAATTTTTAGGTTCTAGTAACATGCTGCTATTTTAGCCTTGATGCAGAGTTACCAAGGTTTTCTGTACACACAAATTTACAGGACCTAAACAACTTCACCAATATGGATTTATGTTCACAAGACAAAAGAACTTACTGATCAAAACCTAGAATTTGGAAGGTGAAAACGCTAAATCCCGGAATTCGATCTCAACATGCAAGTGGTAGTCGACGATCATTAAATTCAAATTTTCAACCTAATTAATTTGATAACTGACATCTTTTAATAGTTCTATAAAACTTTTCTGAAAACCAATGTGTGCACTGTCACTCAAAAACTATTTTTTTTTCTGTTAAAGGAAACAGATACCTTTAGTTTGCTCTGTTCATTTTAAAGGTATTTAAATGCCTTAAAGACCCAAAAATAGAATATTTCCTGTAAAATCTCTAATGCTAGGCAAAATTCAAATAAACATACATACACTTGAAGGGTGTATGGCATGCATCAGTGAGACAGCAAAACACTATACTCAACAAAACTAGAGGCTCCCAGGAGCCTGTGTCGCTCACCTGGACTATGTCCATCTTGATTGGCAGCCTGGAACATTGCTGTCAAATTCCAACTGGCTGACTGGTTTCAAACGAAGATTTTTCAGTGATTTTTCCTACTTGGTCCTATGTTAAACATGGTTTGGCAGCCATCTTGGATGATGGGTGGGGTCATCAAATATAATTCTGAAAGAGGACCACCTAAGAACCATTGCTGCCAAGTTATCTTCCAATTGGCCCAGTGATTTCAGACAAGAAGATCTTTAAATTCCCCATAGGGTCCTATGTTATTTATTATGTTCAGCTATGGCGGTTATCTTGGCTGACAGGTTGGATCATCAGATACAATTCTGAGAGAGGACATTATAAGGACCATTGCTGCTAAGTTTTGTTCCAATTGGCTAAGTGGTTTCAGACAAGATCTTTAATTAAATTTCCCATAGGGTCCTATGTCAAACTATGTTCGGCTCTGGCAGCCATCTTTAATGACAGGCTGGGTCAATGGATACAATTCTGAAAGTTTTGTTTGAATTGGCCCAGTGTTTTCAGTGGAGAGGATCTTTAAAGGAAAGTTTACGACGACGGATGCCAAGTGATGGTAATAGCTCACATGGCCTTTTAAGAAATAACTCTTCAACTATTGAAAAATTTATTTTTTAAGAAAACTGTCACCAATGGTATCAGGCCACAGACCAAATACCAACTCGTTCTTTATAACAGATGATATAAAGACAGACAGAGGTATTGTAATTTAGTCACACATCCATATTTCTGAATATTTAATTTTATTTGCTACACTATGAAACAGTGTAGAAGTAATCCATTGTAAACAGTATCTGAAAACCAAATATTTAAATCTATATGGCATATTCTTTTTTAGAGACACTACTACTATTTCACTAATTTTACATGTAATAATATTTTTAGGCTTATGAACCAAACCCTTTTTTAATTTAATTTTCTTGTTATTAATGGTAGCTTAGAGAACATTCTAAATTAATGAATGAATCTTTATTAAAAATGAATGATAATTTAATTCATTATGATAATACATGTACTTCACATTTAGGCCAATTAAATTAATTAATAGATTATCATCCCCGCCCGCCCCAATTTTTTAAAATAAACTGTTTCCGGAATCTTTTCATGTCCGCTCCTGACCCTAACATATTCTTACACTACCATTTCATCTTCCGTTTCATTTGTAAACATGGTTTTCATGATAGCGAGAGTAGTTAGGCATGAATTAAAGAAAGGGGTGGTTTGCTACCAATTTTAACAATGACTTCTATCAATTAAAATATCTTACATCTCAAGTCCAAATACATACAATTTCATTCGTTTCTTAAAGGTCTTATTTATATAAAAAAAAAAAAAAATCCCCCAAATGGCCTAATATTTTTGGGGGTCTCTGGATGATAATCCACTACTTAAGCTTACTTGGCCTTCTACAAAAAAAAATATTTCTGAGTTTGTTAGTAATTGTTTTTCAGTCAAACGAATCAACAAAAATGGCAAAACAATTACTAAAATAAGGATGTAAGTCATAGTGTAAAATCCTTCATACATGTAGGTTAAGCAAATAATGATCCTATGAACTGAAATGATGAATTTCTTATTTAAGAAAGTTTAAAATCTTTGTAATCCATATTATCCTCAGTTTGGTGGTGGTGGAGGAGGCTGGGCCAGCAGCTGGTTGACTCCACCCATATTCCTCATGTCATATCCACCTGGTGGTGGAGGGGGAGGAGCCATGGGGTTATATCCTTGTTGACTAGTTGCTGGAGGTGGAGGGGGTGGAGCAAGCTGATTCTGCATTTGTTGTTGATGCTGATGAGGATGACCATGCTGTTGCCATGGTGACATATTTGATGGAGGTGGAGGCGGAGCTTGTTGCCATGGTAGTCCTGTTGATGACGTCACTGGGGGTGGAGGAGGCACTCCTTGTACTGAAATAGAATTAAAGTTTTGAAAAGCAAAATTTCACAAATATGTATTACATGGAATACTTAAATTTGTAGTTCGTCTTCAAACATGAAAATGGTAAACATTGGTTTTAAACTTAATATATTAAATCCACATCAAATATGTAGAAAAGTAACTAATCAATGTAATGTCAACCGACTCTCCTGCAATCAGATATTTATAATAAAACAGATTTTGCTGCTTAATTTTGTGAATTTAGTTTTTGCTCAGACCTGTGAAAATCAAATAAGAAAAAGGAAAATGTCAGAACATTTAATTACCTGGGGGTTGATGCATCCATGTATGTGAGGTCTGAGGGTGACTGCTGGGTGGTGGTGGGGGAGGGGCTGACATCAATGGCTGTTGCGGGGGCATGTCTGAAATAGAAGATAGTCATATGTTACAAACCTAATGTAATATGGTAAAACGGAAATGGTGGAATCATTCTCGTCACAAAATTCCTGTATACAGGTCAAAAGTTCATGTAAACAAAAAGTGATTTTATTGCTGTTCTTCATCTTAAAGTCACAGTGAAGACTTTAATAGGAAAAAAATCACTTTTTAAAAATTAACTAAAAAGGAATATTACAATTCATTCCAGGAATATTACCAGTTCATTCTATGTTATTTAAAGTATAAATCTTACTCATATTGTGTGGAGCTGATGAATAAGATGGTTGCTGCCACTGTCTCATCATAGGTGCCCCTGACGATGATATAATCGAACTTGGAGGTGGCACAGGGGCTGGCACCATCGATGTTGGTTGTGGTAATGGGGCTTGCATCGATGAGGGTGGCGGTACTGGCTGTACATTATAATTGGTTGGAGGCTGGTTTGGTTGATGACCAAGACTAGCTGGTGTAATGTTGACCACTTGTGGAGGAGGAATGTTTCTCTGCTGTTGTGGTTGCCAAGGCGGATTCACAGACTAAAAAATAAAGAAATCCATTGAGTGACATTTTGTAACTTAATTTAAACTATTCGTTTTCTTTCTTGAAAGATTTAGACCTTGCTGTGATCAATGGCCTTCCATAAAACTGTTAACTGAGAAATCTTCATTGACATTCTGCACTGTATCACAAGAATCATTAATTTTTTTGGTATCAGCAAGAGACTTCTCTTAAAAATCATGATTATATGGACTATGAATTGAAATTTTTTCAATGATTCAATCCTTTCAACTTTGATGTTTGATTTAGAAAATGTAAAAAGCTTCATACCCTCTTCAATATCAATTGTAACTAATGTACAAAGTATCTTTAATATTGGATAAAAATTTCTATAAAGCTATAGATTTTCATCCTGTCTGTCCCTTTAAAACCTGAAATCCCTCATTTTAAAATTTTTACCACTTCAAATTTTTTTCTCATTTTTATTTAAAATACTGTCTTTTTGAAAATCCAGGGAGGGTAATTTTAATTTGTTGACTTGTTTTGCTTATATGTTGTAAAATTGTTTCCAGTTTTTTTGAATATTATTTTGAATGCAAAGCAAGGTAAGAAGCACTTTTTATCACAGACCATGACTAAAAAAAAGATTTGATTAGATTTTAGCCCTTTTCAAAAAAGGTGCTTATGTAATAAAGGGGGAGAAACTGAAGTTTGACTGTCCCTATAGTAAAATTGAATATTTTGAAAGCAGGAAACTTTGAAAAAATTTATTTATTGTAATCAGCATCCTTATTTTTCGTACTTGGGTATTTTTTGAGGTCAAGAAAATTAATTTTACATTGTGCTAAATTTCTATTGTAATTTCCCATTCCTCAGTTGTGAGTTTTGTGACAATCCGATAAAATATAAAATCTTTCCATCTTATCCATTTTTCTTGGTCAGAATGAATAATAAATTTAACTGACCTATTAAACAGACACTCTTACTAGTCTGCTCCTCTTTCATTGCTGCAATCTCCAATTTATACAAAGTTTAGTGTACAAGAATAGGTTAAACTCACCATTGGATTAGGGGGAGGCTGTGTTATAGGCATTCTGAATGGTTGTTGAGTAGGATTATGTTGAGATGTCTGTGGAAGAAGACTGGACTTCTGTTGTGAGTGTGTGGGTGGTCCCTCTCCTAGCTCAGCCATCAGTGACATGTACTGTAAAAGAACAAAATGTTGTTATCAATTAATAACAATGTACATTCATATCAAGGGTGATCATCCATCATTCTTTAAATGTACTGATAAATTGGAAGTTTACACACAAAAAAATGTCAATGATACAAATCATACATAAAGTTACATAAATTCTATTTTTGATTCTTACCAAAGCCCATGTCACTTTAATCTATTTTCAGATTAATTGAACTTAAACATTTCATTCTGAACTGGAAAAAAACCAAGATAGAAAATAGAATTTCTCTCATTCAGCAGTCATATTTACATAGGTGAAAGTACAGGAGGTGCCAAATTCAAAAATTTGGGTAAAAATGGGTAAAATTTTAATATTTTCTATAGGATATAACAGGATAAAAACTGTCAAAATCTAGAAATCTGGCTTATTCCGGAAAACTTTCTGGCAGGTATTTAGAAAAGTCTTGAACCTGGCACTGTGAATTTTACCTCGCTATCCATCTTTGCTCTATCAGCCATTGTGTTCTGATGAATTTGTGGTGAAAAATTCTTCAAAGTGTCTCCTGGTCTACATAGAGATAAAAAATACACTTGTTAGCTTATTAATCTGCTAGGAAATAATCTTAATTGTCTTTCACAGAAAATATATCTGAAACATGAATTGGTAAAAAATTTCCCAAAAAATCAAATAATCCTAGTTATTCTTTTACAATAAGCTTCACAGTTTAAATAAGGATAGAGACTTTTGTGATCCTTCCATCTATTGTCGCCATAAATCAATTAGATTAACCATTTCTCTGTTGACTCCTTATTGACTTTAGAAAATTTATCTGTATAATTATATTTTTCCTAATTATTTGTATAGATGTACTTTAAAGAATGAGAAATTTGAAATTCTGTTCAAGAAGTCTGTACCCATTGATACCAGTGTCAAATTCTGATCATTGTTTGTGCTGGAATATTTATTTTTATTCAATTTTTATTTTCAATGTTTTTTGCAACTATATTTATATCTATGTAAATTTTTTTTACCTTTTCGATTTACAATCTTGAGATAAATGGCCAGCTCCACCACAGATACCACACAGAATGTTGTTGGTAATTATAGTAGAGGCCTGTTGTAACTGTTTCAACTTTCTGTAACCAAAGCAAACAAAATATTTTAACTACCGATAGTTACAAAATCAAAATCACACTTTATATACAAAGGTTGTAATTTTTTACATGTTGATTGTTCCAGTAAATTTATAAACAAATGTGAAAAATTATTCATTTAAAAGCAATCTGAATGATTCAAAACTGGTGTATGGGAGGTAACTCTTGCATTTTTCATTTATCAGTTCAGGACCAAGAGTTTTGTTTTTATGTGACACACAAGAACTGTACTTGCTTCCTTAGTTCTTCTTTAACTGAACTTCTTGAATGCAAAAATATTAACAAATACACAATTTATGCAAAGATAATCATGTAGAATACTGCAACATTTTAAATTAGTACAAAATGAATAAACAATTTTTGAAAATTTACTGTAAACATTATTAAATCTCTATTCTCATCACAATATTACCTTCTGTCATATTCATAGAGATATATTGCTCATTACTGTAAATATATAATGCTCTATGTAAATAAAGTTTTATTCTTTTATTGTGCTGGCATTCTCCACACTGGCCATTTGGAAAAAATAAGTGTAAAATTTCAAGTATTAGGAGTATTATCAGTTCTTTTACTTACGCTAATCCATCATTCTCCCTTAGTGTACCATTAAGTAGAGCCAGCTCCCTTAACTGTTGTCTCCTAAGATCATTCTGTCCTTCTGGTACCTCTATTCCCTGAGCTATAATTTCCTTGATCTACAAATTAATTACATGAAATATTATTACTGATTGACTTATTAAATTAACTTCAGGTGTGCTATCTCATCTATGAATCACAGAATGAAATTCTAGGTAGGTGGAAAGTGAAACTTCAATCCATGTGGGTTTGGGGTTGTCCTTGAACATCCTTTTTGTAAGTAGAAAATACTGCATTTTGTTTAAATCTTCATTTATAGCAACTTTAAGTAATGTCAATGATGAAATAAATGTTATTTATCATACATAAAAAATATCTATTTTCTATACAACATACAAACATATGTAATTTTATATCACATTCCACTTTTTTTTTATAATTTCAGTGTTGGAAATGGAAGTTTTAGAATTCAAAAAAATTCAAAAAAAAACTAATAACCTTTTCAACAGCCTTTTTAACATTTTCTGGATTGTTAGCAGTTACGTAAGCATGAAGTGGTTCATCTTCTCCAGGCAAAGGTTGTCCATCCTTTCTACCTATTTTCCCTTCCTTTACTGAGCCTTTCCCTCTAATAATTATTTTTGCACCAGTCTACAAAACAACAATATGAAAATCATAAATGTACATGTATGAATTTTGTTCAGGGGCCAGCTGAAGCCCGCCTCCAGGTGCGAGATTTTCTCGCTGTGTTGAAGACACATTGGTAGCCATGGGCTGTTTTCTGCTCTTTTGTCAGGTTGTTGTCTCTTAGATACATTCCCTGTTTCCATTCTCTATTCTAACATGTATACAGGACATTACCTTTTTAGCCCATATTTTTCTTCTAATAGTACCAAAATTATCTCCTTTTAAATTAGGTGTACAATTTTCTGGAAGAAGTATCAATTTTAAGTGTAAGTGTCTAACCAATCTAACCCTCACAGGGAGAAAACATTTCTTTGTCCACATTTAAATTTTCGCTTAGGACTTCCACAAATTTATCTGTAATTACATCTGAATGTATTACATTTAAGACACATAGAAACAGTCAGAAATATTGTTTTAATCAGATACATTGCTGTACCCAATTTTTCCATTAAGCAAACTAGGATGACAATCAAAGAAATCCCTTGAAATTCTCCCAAACCTACTTGTACTGATTGATTGATTGTTGCTTAACGTCCAGCAGCAAATATTTCATGCTTCTTCAGGGCGAGAACCAGTTCAATTTATCAAACAATTCAAAGAGGGGTGGGACAGGACACAAAGGGGTCTGCCACTGTAAAAGGAGGATGGTTGAGTAGGGTCGGATAATTTAGCCTTCTATAGCAGCATTAGCCTACTCTTTTTCGAAAACTACAGAAGGGATCTTTAGCGTGCAGGGAGTGAGGAATTCTCCAAACACGTTACCCATTATGGTCCGTGGTGAGGCTTTCCATATCAGGCTGACGTGACAACTACTCCCCAACGAGAGGGTCTCCCCTATCCGCCACCTGGGGACGTGCTAGGCAGCTTTGTTGATTGAGCTCCTGTGATCCAACCCAGGTGCCTAGCAAACCCACTTGTAGGTTTAATGGTTATTCAAAGAAGAAATAAAAGTCTTTAACATGTCTGTGTTATATATCTAAATCTTACGTCTTTCTCTAAATTTTTCAGAGTATTCCCCCTTGGTCCTATCAGAAGTCCTACAAAATTGATCTCTGGATGCTCTTCTTGGGGTATCATCACCTTGTCATTCACACGGATTACAGGTGGTCTGAAATAAACAAATTTTCCATTACATGTATTGTGATAGTAATTCTTTGCAAAAATAAGAAAATTGTTTTTTAAATATACATGTACCGTGTAGGTTATAAATATTTTTTGATCATTCTCCAACTAGAATATTAAAGTCATTATTCATGAAACAAAACCTACACTACTTTGCCACCATGTCCTGCTGCCTTGGACTTCTGAGGTCAGTGTACATTGTGAGAAATAAGCACAAGTCTTTTTCCCAGACATTTAAAGCATGCTTCACCTGCACTACACACTTTACTTATGTGAAACAATACATGTAACTTTGGTAAAAAAAAAAAATGTTGCACGTAAATATTGTGAAGATCCTACTCAACATTAGGACTTCAGAGTTCAAAATAATCATTGTTTTTCTAACACGAGTTGGACAGCATTTATCGAAATGTACAGCAACTATACATCATCTATATATCACAATATTTCTGGACATAAATTATTTCCCTACAAGTAAGTTTTTTTACTTACTTATAGTCAGCAGGTGGCTTGTAATCTGTATTGATAATCATGGCATCCTGCACCAATCTATGGCGTTCCTCTTCCAACTTCTTTCGTGTCCTGTATTCTCTTGTGTTAAGTCTTTTCCCTTCATTATTGTAGATAGGCTCAGGAGAAGGTGATCTGTAAAAATATACACATCAAAAGTTCAGACAATTATAGTTTCAGTAAAACCCTGATTTACCACCACCATTTAGCATGCAAGGACTTGAGGATGAAGCAAAACAAGGGATCATAAATAGTTGCAACTAATACCGAATAATGTTGCCGTGCTACTATACCCCCACTCGCTGCCCTTCAGTCAAAATGTGAACTACTGTTAAGTCCATTAATATAAATAATGAATCGCAGCAATCGGAGATTGCACATCCCCCCGCTCCCAGCAAAGTCGGAATGCACAAAGTCTGAACCCCTCATAATTTCAAATTGCATAAATAGAGAAAAAGTTTGACACTGATCTTTGGATATCAAGAAACAACACAGAAATATGAAATTGGACTTCTACTGCTCGGACAAAGTCGAATGCAAAAGTTTTAAGATGGATAAAATTGAAATGGCCTACATCAAATGAATGTAAGTCTTAACTTGTCATGTCCATTAAATATATATATTGTTTAGGGGTGGGGATCTCAACTGTTTTTGAGATAACTTGTAATTTTGTAAATGAGGGGGGTGGGGCCGACCCCCGGGGATGACCATTCAACTGGTCTTGTCATGCCCACTAAGAATATATATGGTTTAGGGGTGGGGATCTCAATTGTTTTTGAGATAACTTGTAATTTTGTAAATGAGGGGGGTGGGGCCGACCCCCCGGGGATGACCATTCAACTGGTCTTGTCATGCCCACTAAGAATATATATGGTTTAGGGGTGGGGATCTCAACTGTTTTAGAGATAACTTGTAATTTTCTAAATTAGGGGGGTGGGGCCGACCCCCGGGGATGACCATTAAACTTGTCTTGTCATGCCCACTAAGAATATATATGGTTTAGGGGTGGGGATCTTAACTGTTTTTGAGATATCTTGTAATTTTCCAAATGAGGGGGGTGGGGCTGACCTCCGGGGGTGACCATGTAACTCATCTTTAAATGTGGAATAAAAATATATATGGTTAAGGGGTGGGGATATGAACTGATCTTACCATATTTTGAGATTACATATTAGGGTGTAGCCCCACCCCCCGGGCAAAAATCAAAATTCCGAAACCTTTGGCACAGACAACTCTTCAAGTGTTACTAGTGTACCTAATTTCATGTTTCTATCTTCTACGGTGTAGAAGGAGTTCTTGGACAATCGTTTTTAGACATTTTTTAACTCCTTAGGGCATTGCCCCTAGGGGCGGGACCAAAATTTTGATACCCTCTTTCAACTTGGGAAAGGCAATATAAGTAGTGACATAAGTTCCAATATCCTAACTTTAACACTTTTGGAGATATCTCCATTTATTGGATATCGCGAAATTCGTTTTTCGCTCATAATTTGGCCCCAAGGGGTCGAATTCCAATTTTAAGGGGTCTATTCCCTAGTGGGTCATATACTCTTCCATGATGCCAAATTTCAAGTTTCTATCTTTTACCGTTTCAGAGATATGCCTTGCCACTACAGACGTACGTACGTACATACGTACGTACGTACAGACGGACTGTATTACATGATGGGATAATTAATGCAAAAATCAATCGACGATGAATTCTGTAAAAATGAGCATGTTCAGGTTATCCCAAACCATGATACCAAATATTAACAAATCTGCCAACATGAATGAATAGGTACTCAGAGAAAAAAGATATGAAAAATGCAAAAACTCCTGCAAAAATTAATCGAAAGTGAAATGTTGTATACTATGTGCAGTTTCAGGTCATGTCAAACCATTATACCAATATGAACAAAATCTGCCAATGCTGAATAACTAGTTGAGTACACAATTCATGCAGTTTTGAGAAAAAAGATTTGAAAAGGGCAATAACTCTTGTAAACATCGATCAACCATGATACATCATATAAATAAAATCTGCCAAAAGAGGAACTTAGTGGTAAGACATACAGGGAAGACATGTGTCACCTGTGTACGTCTCCATATTGATGCTCTGTGCCAAATATCTGAGAACTAGAGGCTCTCAAGAGCCTGTATCGCTCACCTGGATTTAACTTTTCACCTTGAGCAGACCTAAAAATTTAAGTGTTGCAGTCAATTTGGCTGTTTTTCTATAGGATTCTAAGTCAAACTAATTTCAGCTGTGGCAGTCATCTTGGTTTAGTCCAGGTCAACGGATATATTTCTAAAAGAGAATCTAAGGACCATTTCTGCTAAGTCTTGTTCCAATTGGCTAAGCGGTTTCAGACAAGAAGATTTTTAAATGAATTTTCCTATATTTAACAAAGTTCGGTGTGGCAGCCATCTTGGTTGACAATCCGGGTGATCAGACACATTTCTGAAAAAGGACCTCCTAAGGACCAATGCCGCCAAGTCTGGCTCCAATATGTCAAGTGGTTTCAGACAAGAACATTTTTCAATGAATTTTCCTATTGGGCCCTATGTTAAACTAAGTTCGGTTGTGGCAGCCATCTTGGTTGACAGTCTGGGTCATCAGACACACCTCTGTAAGAGGACCATGTAAGGACCATTGCTGCCAAGTCTGGTTCCAATTGGTCAAGTGGTTTAAGACAAGAAGATTTTCAATGAATTTTCCCATAGGGCCCCATGTTAAACTAAGTTCGGCTGTGGCGGCCATCTTGGTTAACAGTCTGGGTCATTGGACATATTTCTGAAAGAGAACCTCCTAAGAACTATTACTGCCAACTTTGGTTCCAACTGGACTTTTAGTTTCATATCAGAAGATTTTTGAAAGTCACCCCCCCCCCCCCTTTTTTTCTATTTTTAGTAACAGCAGCCATCTCGGTTGGAAGTCGGGGATGCCAGACATAATTTTGGAAGGGGGCCACCCAAGGACCATTCCACCAAAGTTTGGTCTCAATTGGCCCAGTGGTTTGAGAGGAAAAGATCTTTAAAGGAAAGTTTACGCTGGATGCCGTCTTTAAAGGGCAAAAACTCCTATAAGGGGTGAATGAATGATTTTGGTCATGTTGACTTATTTGTAGATCTTACTTTGTTGAACATTTTTGCTGTTTACAATTTGTCTTTATCTATAATAATATTCAAGATAATAACCTAAAACTGCAAAATTTCCTAAAAATTAGCAATTCAGGGGCAATAACCCAACAAAGGGTTGACCGATTCGTCTGAAAATTTCATGACAGGTAGATCTTGACCTGATGAACATTTTTACCCCATGTCAGTTTTGCCCTAATTGCTTTAGTTTTTGAGATATAAGACAAAAACTGCAGTTTACCCCTATGTTCTATTTTTAGCCATGTCCGCCATGTTGGTTGGCAGGCGGGGTTATCGGACACATTTTTTGAACTAGATACCCTAATGATGCTTGTGGCCAAGTTTGGTTCAATTTGGCCCAGTAGTTTCAGAGGAGAAGATTTTTGTAAAAGTTAACGGACGACGGACGCCAAGTGATGAGAAAAGCTCACTTGACCCTTCGGGTCAGGTGAGCTAAAACTGTGACAAATTTTTCTATCTCAAAAATATTTTAAGTTCTGTCAACTGGGAATTGGACATGTGCCAGATTCAAAACTGTCTTACATGATACAGTTATACATACTGTCAGATGCTCTATGCCAAGTATCAGGAAGTGGCTAGTGTGGTTCCTGAGAACAATGTGACAGAAATTTTTCTATCTCAAAAATATTCTAAGTTCCATCAAACAGGAAGTGGACATGCGACAGATTTGAAACTGCCTTGCACAATACAGTTCTCCGTACTGAGGCTCTATAACAAATATCAGGAAACTGGCTGGTGTGGTTCCTCACCAGTTGCATACACAAGGTATGCACATGTTGTGGTCCTGCCGAAACACAATATCAAATATGAACAAAATATGCAAAAATATGAATGACTAGTTGCATAAACAAGATTTGTTGCGAGTGGGGGTATACAAAAAATTAACTGTTTCTATGGATGAATTAAATTTATATATTACTTTTGAACTAGAATTTTACATATACAGGTGTGCCAATTTTATTGCAACACTGTCTTTTAAAAGACAGGAGAGTCCAGCAAATATCTCCATTACACAAATCAGCAAGTTGTTCCCATAATCAGTGAACAGTACTATAAGAAACATTGAACAGCTTTAATTTTTTTCAATTCTTAACTTGTCACCTATTGATGGTTTTTGTTGCATATGGTTTAACAAGATACATATTTTGGACCTAATGTAAATCTTTCAAATATTAATCTCAGGTCAACCTGACCAATGAAAAGCAACAAAAGAATTTGATTTTTAAAAAAAATAAAAGATCTGTCCCCTGCCCTGATTTAAAAAAAAATAGTTATGATCTGATTTAATTTATTATGGTCTTAGCTTTACATTCATCCCACATCAAGTACTGGATATTCACCCTAAATTTTTAGGCAAATTTCGTTGCAACAAAGTCACATATATAGGTGGTAGTAAACAAGGTTTTACTGATTTTTTTAACTATAGTGTGAAAGTTAACAAAATTCACAAGCTAAGATGATTTGATTTTGTTAAAAATACAGTACCATATTGTTAGATTTTATGAAAATAACTAAATAAAGTTTAAAATGAAAAATTGTTCTTTTTCTTAATACTGAGCATTTCATGCCACTTTTGTCAATTGGCTTTTAGCCATTTTTTATTAGCAGAGGAAGCATCACAAGAGAACCATCATACTCTACAGCGGAAACTTGCAATTTTTGTCCTTTCAGATCGAGTCATATACACCTTACATTGGGCATGGTTCACCTTCAGTGACCTTGATGGGCAAGTGATAAATGTTGCATTTACTACAAACTACTTGTATCACTTGCCTACAA
Organism: Mytilisepta virgata; assembly: GCA_028015205.1. Classification (NCBI taxonomy): domain Eukaryota; kingdom Metazoa; phylum Mollusca; class Bivalvia; order Mytilida; family Mytilidae; genus Mytilisepta; species Mytilisepta virgata. Next base: position 80,246,192 of record CM051521.1, read on the forward strand.
ATTCTAACAGGAATGAAAATACACTTATTTCATTATCCTCACTGTAGAAATTTCTTAAGCTGTTTTCCATTTTTCAAAACATTATTGAGTATATTCAAGCATGCTATGACCAACTTGATCATGAATAATGTGCCAAATTTTCAAATTAAAATCAGATTGAAAAAAAGTCATATTAAACCTTATTTCTCATGCAATCAGAGAGAGGAAAAATACATTCCTGAAATTCCCTAACAAAAGAAACATATTATTTTCTGAAATAAATGCTCATTACTTATTCACTTTCAATTAATGACAAAATTTAATGTTACACAAATCTACCTCTGAAAAGAAGGTATGTTTTGTTATGACATAAAAAAGAAACTGATTAATCCTGAAATTTTGAGACAATTAGCACTGCAAATAAGTTTTCATTATTTATGCATCAAATACTGATAAAATACAATATCGGTCTGAAAATGAGGATATTATTCATAAAATGTTAAATTATGCATAGTTCTGAAATCAAGGGTCTCTTTCAGATACAGTTGGATAAAATATACTTTTTATACCGTACCTCAGCAGGTCTGCTGAAAGGGGGAAAGTTTATTATTCCAAAATAAAATTATTAAAAAAAAAAACAGAAAAGGATTAGACAAAAGCAATAAAAATCATGAGAATAATTCATTTTATATAAATGTGCATTTATGATAAAAAAAAAAATATGTATACATTACCCAAATTTGAAACTTCTAAAGAACTGCCAGTTTCTTACAGCTGCTGATGTGAATGCAGTAAAAAAGGGGCAAAGTAATTAAATCAATCCATGACAATGTCATCCCCAGAAAATTGATACGTAGCTATGCAATGTAGAATTGTTTCTTAATTTTGGTATCAATTAATTCAAAGCAAAGCATTCACTTCTATTGGGTTCTAACTGAATTTTAACGAATTCAACAAGACACTTACTTTGAAACTGACTGCTAATTTATCTTTTATCTAAACAGGGTTCCCACACTTTTCTGAACAAAAAATTTAAGGGTTTTCCTCCCATTTTCAAAGGTGATAATTAAAACAATTTTTCTTTTTTTTCACTTCTGAAATGGACTATGCATCTCAGATTCTCTGCAAAGCAGTGTCTGTTTATCCTTTGTACTTATTCTACAAACTAACTAAAGTTTTTTTTATGTCATGAATAGTTTTGGCCAAGTAACATTCGTCACAAAGCAATATTCATCCTATTTAATACTATTTTGTATAAACTCACTGCAGAACTTGCCGGTCCTAAGCTGTGTAGGTATGAAAAAACAATGATCAAAGGTGAGTAATCTATATTACCTTATGACGTCTGATCAACAAATTTTAAGGTTTTATCCCATTTTTTAAATATTTTTTTTTAAATTTCAATTACATTTTCTCAGTTGGGAATATGTTTTTTTTCGTATTGCTAATCGAATGAAATCCTGTGTAAAAAAGCTATTTTGTGTACACATATCTGAGCAGAAACAAGTTATAAATGTTGATTATCTTTTTATAGCAACATCATACTCTTGATGAGCAAAATGTATATAGCTTTGTAATCTTTTCACCTAGGATAACAAAACTTGGACCCAATATACCTTATGAAATAAGCTTATCAGTTAAACACCTACACCCACTTTGATCTTATTTTCATGGTTCATTGACTTTGGAAACTAGACAACTTCCATCAAGTTTTTGTGATTAGGCCATGTAAAATAAATCATTAGATTCTCAGGCCACTTTTCAAATTTTTTGATGAGGCAGGGAGGAGTCTTTTTTTTTTCCTTGTTTTTACTTAAAAAATTTGTTGCTTCTCAGGCCATTTTTGAAATTTTTTAATGAGGCAGGGCGGCTCTTTTTTTTATTATTATTTTCAAATTCAATCTTCGACCTCCCATTAAAACTAAAAGCGTCGGCGGTGTAGCCCTGAAATTTTCCAAATGCTTCTTCATCGTTCGTTTTAATCGATTCTAGCAACTCCCCCAATGTGCACTCCGTCATGTAATCACAATGTATCGTCATGGTACGACGGTTTTTCCTCCAGAGAGGACTTGGCATGACACTATAGGGTAAAAGGAAGTAATTAAAGATGACTGGCGCCACCTAGTTTTTACATCCAAGATAATAGGTAGAAGTAAATTTATTTTCTGCTGCCCTGTTAATTAGAAAAGAAAATTGAAATAGTGAGAAATGAGTGTTGGCTATTGGTGTAGAAATAGCGAGAAATTTGGAGGAAACTCTCTGTGATGAGCAAAATTTTCTGTGCATAATTACGCAAGGGGTGTTCTTCATTCATACTAATTCGAAAATTCTGGAACCATAGAGTACCCTTAAAAAATGCCATTTTTCTATCAAAAAAGCTGCGGCACCATATGTGTTTTGCAGTTTTATTCACACCCAAAGGTGTTGGAAATTCAGAATTTGACAGTTTTTTCAACGGAACTTTTATAGTGAAAACGCAGAACCCAAAAAGGCTACCATTGTCGCCTATGTAAATATTTACTTCATTTTAACCTAAAGATGATGCCATGCTGACGGAAGTTTAACAAACAATGTATATTTAAATCACCACACCACGTGATAAAGTGTGTTTACGAAAACGTTTCGCTGATTAAGATCGCGATCCAAAAAATTACAGGTAACGGAATCAGACGCGAAAAATTTCCGGGCGGGACGCGGAACTGCTGATTTTTAATTTTATTTTTTGTATGATAAAAACGATGAATGTGGCGGGGCCTGAGAAGCTAATAATATATTTTTTTTTGGCCTTAGGTCTGTTTTTCAGTAGAGCAATCAAATTTGGTGTTAAAAAGTTGTTACATGTACATGTCTCTCTAACAAATGTTGCAGGACTTTGACCTCAAGAAATAAACTTGAGGGGAAAAGAATTTTTGCATGTCTATGTCTGTACACACAATCGACTTTTCATCCTAGAAAATTACTCAAAGAGTAATATCTCCCAGTAAATTTAATAAACAAGGAGGAAAATTCAAATAACTTTTATAAATCTCCAAAAAAGGCAATTGTCAAGTCATCAAGCTGTCTGAGGCATGATCAATCAATTGGTCGTCCTCACTTTTGAAAATATTACCCAAATTGTCTGTAACAGTTGGTATGGACTTCTGGGTGATTTATATTTAGAGACAAACGAAAACCCTCCGTCAAAAACTTCAAAATCTAGCATATGAACTGGCAGTTCCTTAAAAATAAACACAGCGTCAAATCTTGCGACATCTGGATATTCCTGTGTCAATCAGAATATACAGAATTACAGAAATCAAACCTGTCTTCTGGGTTGGGTGGTATACCAAGATCTCCCGTTCTCAATCTACGACTTATCTCCTCAATTTGTAGGTGCACTGTAAAGTAAGGTAGTTAATTAATAAATATTGTTACAGATACATAAAATCACTTTTTATCCTTAAATAAACTTCTAAATTATGACTTTAGCTTTCCCTTAGTTTAAAATAAAAGCAGCTGCATTTTACAGTGGATTCATCATATTGCTTTATATACCATAAAAAAAATTGTAATTGGAACCTCAATTTTTCAGTCTTATCGTGATTTTGGTCTTATTTAACTCAGAGAGATCCTGCATGCCAGAATTTGCGGTTTTTGTCAGCTGGACATGGAAGGAGAAGCAACCTGAGAAAAATAAGATTGCAATTTTGCAATCACAATGGCCAATCTAAACCTGCTGTCTTGACACCTCAGTTCGTAAAATGATTTTTCAGAATTTGAATACCTTAATCAACGTGAATTGTCTAGTCACTTGGGTGAAAGATGCAATGAGATAATTAGTAACTGAAACAATTGAACTTACATAATTTTGTTCAATCATGTCTTCCAGAGAAACAAAAAACATCCGTCTATGGAATTTTCAATGTAAAAGGGAGATAACTCTTCATATGAGATTTTATAAAATCGAGTATTATAGCCCCGCGATCAATGAAATATTCACTACATGTGTAAGTGCATAAAAGTATTTAAAATAACAGTTTTACAAATTTTAGGATAAGTCTAAGTTGATAAATTCAAATTATCCATTTATTTGAAATTTTCAAGTGCATTAATTTTCTATGGGAAATTCACCATTCAGAATCATTTGTGAGGTATACAAACATACACTTTATAAACAACTTTACATTTTTTATGTTTTCTTGGGCGACTCAATAAGGTTATTAACCAACAAAAGATTGTCTAATAATTTTAACGTTTAGACTTTCAAAATGCGAGAAATCCATTTTATGAACTGAGGTGTCCAGACAGTAATCATCTTTCTCAATAAATTTAAACAAATCATAGAAATGTCAAATTGGGGTCCCAAGCTAAGTGAATTTATTAATACTCAGAAAAATTACATGTACATCCTTGATTAAAATAAATGAATCAAACCTATATACAACTGCAGAAATTTTTGCAAGTTATTAGTTATAATTGTTAGATGTATATTTTATATTGCAATACATATATTCTTTCATCTTATTTGTAATTGCAGTTCAACACCAGGGAAAGCTACAGTCATCGCTCTTTAGTTTACCTGTGGGTTTCTTGGCATCTTCTCGGCAAGGAGAATTTCAATATATATTTCTGAATCTTCTAAATCAAAGGTACTTAATAAATACCATAAAACAAATTAGTAGATATAAATTGTTCATATATATATATGTATTGCCCAATTCATCTTGGAAAGTAATAGCACACATTACTTTTTATGCAAAAATGGCAATATACATGTAAAACCAACGAATATACAATGATACTGTCAATCTGTTTAAAATAACAGTTATTCTGAAAAATACATGTGCATGTACACAAATGATTAAATCTTCTAATGAAAATTCTACAGAAATGTTGTAATGTAATGCAGTATATATGTAATCTTATAAAATTTACTCACGAAAACATAATTTTAATGTCTATTCCTCCAAGATGAGTTTGCTTGCACCTTGATTTCAACAGAGATTACAAACTTACTGCAGGCCTAAATAATCTTAACCGAACAATTTACAATATTTATTACCTCCCCTTATTGTCAGGCCTTAGGATGTGTAGGAATGTAGTAAAATGACCTGAAATCATATATCCCCGTACATGTATATCCACTGTAGGCTGTTTATTGATACAATAAACGTCTTTACTTATTCTACGTATGCCAATATTTAATGCCTTGAGGTTAATTAACGTCATCATGGTCATGTCAATCAAAAATATGTTATATACATACATACAGGTCAATCATAACAAAGGCATCAGGGTAGTCAGAATTCAGGGGAGGTAATGTTCAATTGAGAGGTTCTCCATTGCCTGCCTAATTAATCTTTATATAAGCAACATCAGTTCAGGTTCAAAATGCTTAAACTCCCAGCCCTGGCAGAACTACTTTTACATCCATCTATGTTAAAGCTTTGAATTATTGACCTACCATATGGTTTTTCTAACTTTTATTGATGGTTCGCAATTTGTTACTATAAACCAAATTTTACAACAATTTCCATAAAATATTAAGCTTTTAATTACAGGTAAATAAAGCAGTTTGGCATTTTCAACAGAATCCAATTATGACCTTGTAAGAGCATGAAACTGGTAATCTACCCATGTTAGACACATGACATTGACATGCAAGGGCTGTCCCACAGAGAAACCAACAAATTACAGAAGTAATTGGAAAAGATTATATCTGCAGTATATTAATTCAACATTCCCATTTTACTATCAAACTGGAGATTTTAATTTTTTGGGTAATATTTTATACATTTGACAAGGGCAAGTATTTTAAGACCAATAAAAAACAATCTTTGCAGTGTCATATAGGCTGTTATATACATTTGTACTTTACAGATGAGATTCAAAATTTATACTTTACCTCCAACTGGCATTAAACTACATTTCCTAATGATACTTAATAATAAATGACATCAGCTATTACATGTATATATGTAAATAAATAAATATAGCAAAAACCTAAAACTGTACTATCATGGCTTTGTCACTATGTATTTACAATATAATTACCATTAATACTGATTAAGTAAAATTACAGCATTGTATACATGTACTTACAATCCAAACCATCTTACAATCACAAATCAACATGAGTACCAGGTCACTGTTCAAAACAATAATATACAACAGTCTTGAAACGGAAAATACTCATTTATATAATAATATCAACAAAAATCCTATGATTTTACAGCCTGTCTGTACGGAGTTTCACCTTGGATGTTTCTTTTCACCAAAAAGCTAGAACCTTCTTTCAGTATCGAACAGTTAATTAGCTATAAGTCTAACATGGAGACACAGGTTTTGGGACCTCCTACCAGACAAACTGTACCATAGAAATTAGATAGTCTCCTGTACATTTGTTAAACTTACACAGGTACTGTTTTTCTTGATCATCGGACAAGCCTGTAGGGATTACTGTTGGCATTCCAGGAATAACTGTCTTCTCGACTTCTGTATCTTGTGCCCATCTGCTTTTCCTTTTCTTCTTCCGCTCATTTGCATCAGACTGTCCATTATCTGAAGTGCTTGAGTTACCAGATCCCCAGGACTGTTGTCCAGCTGAAGTGAAATCTGGAAAGTATTTGCAAGACTGAATCAGCTATGATACATGTATCTTATTTAAGATCAAAGTTGTGGATTTAAGACAATAAAATGTTAGAAAATACAAAATGAGACCAGTCATATATATTCTGTTCGAACTATCATCATTTATATGTATACCATCATACTTATTCCCCTTCTTTCTGTTAAGAATTGACTTAGAAATAACGTACACATGTAGTTGGAGCATAGCCATTGTAGTGTAAGAGTAAAAGGACCGTAGTTCGGACGCGAGGCCAGGATAGTCAGTCTTGTGTAAAACAGTTGAAGACCAAGCCATGCGGGCTCTTCGTCTTTGCTACACTCCATCTACAACACAATGTGACGTTACTATGACCATAAAACACCACCTTGCTACGTAAATTTTGAGCATGTTCAAAATAGTTTATAAATTCTTTTTATTTCACTTTTCTCACAAGTATTTTCAAATGAATTTACACAGAATTCAAATATGGACGTTTTATGATATTGTAACGAAAGCGGGGTTTACCCTGATCTGGGTCCGGCCTGCGCTTTCGCTCCAGGACTTCAGACAACAAAGTTGTAACTAGTTAAATATCCATCAAGTATTAATGTAAATTCAAACCGAAGTTCACCAAAATATTTAAATATGCCCGCAACTAAATTTCAATATAAATTATAACCTAAGATATTTATTTTCTAACCCGCTCTGTAATTTATATCATACTAGTCAATAAGCATGAAGCATACAAGTTAAGTCAATGATGTTGCATTTCTAAATGTATGTAGTCAATGAAACTGTATATTTTAGGAGAAGAGTTAATAAAGCACTATGTGAACTCGTGAAAAGTCAATGAAGTTCTACACTTTATGTGATATGAAACACCTCACATATACTATACTCTCTCATGTACACAGACGGACAGACTTCAAATAAGCATGAGCAACAACAAGCTCGAAGGGCTAACCAGATGTAATTTACAATACTCAACTCTATATTTCATATATAACACCGTGGAAAATATTCACAGACAGATTTACAGAATATGAGCAAAAGTAGCTCACACGAGCGCATGTGCCTGCCCGGGTACAATGCAATCTGAAAATAAACAGTTCCTATGTTAACCTGAGTCGACAGACAGACAGACCCTAAGAAGTGTGTCAACAAACAATGTAAACGTACAGCTCAAAGGGGGCACTTCAAGCTAAAACCTAAATAAATTTGATAACATCTTTTGAATTCTTTTCATCAAAGTTCAGGAACAAGACCAAAATATACCATGAATTTCCTATCAATATAATCTGCCTTTTATTCAAGTAAATTTTAACCTAAACTAGTTCAATTCGAACTCAAGATTCCACTCGCCAATTTCTATAAATAAATATCTAATTTTGACACTTCTGACTAATGGATTTGATAGAATCAAATCAGGGAAAATTCAACACCAGATGACCTTCAAACTGGGGAGATAACTGGCATAAGTAATCAAGATGTTTACATGATACAATTTATTAACAAGACCAACAAATATTTATTACAATCAATACTGTGTTTTAATAATCTGAATCTTTACAAGTTCTTCAGTTTTGTTTATGTTAACATAGTGTCTGACCTGTGTCAATTTCAGTGTAAACTTAATTTATAAATAGAACAGGATACCAGTCAAAGTTTCCGGCTTGCTCCTTTTAAACTCGTTATAACAAATCAGGCCCAATCGCAATTCTGTAAAATATCTTTATCTCACAAAAAACGAATTTGTCCCAAAAGTTTTCAACCTGTAGTAAATTATTTATTAACCGTCAAATACAGGTAGTGTGCCAAACAGACGAAAACTAACCTTATTCAATCTGATGCGAACTACCCAAAAAGCTTCATCCCTAATATTCGGATTAAATACGCGCTATAATACTTGAAAAATTCACCGACAAATGCCTAAATTCTCTACATGCCTCGATGCATATAAATATTAAGACAACGCGGCCATTACCTTTCGTAAATCACATTGGAGCAAGCCTGAAACTTAAATTACGAGCCAAATATTTTACCAGGGGACATTTTCTTACCAGACAACGGTTCCACAGCCGTCAAATAAATTTAAAGGTAGCAAAACTACGCGTTAGAGGGAGCCACCCCCTAAATTTTCAAGAAAATCACGACTGTACCTCCTTTCAGTTCTAAATCCTGGTCCAGAATGCCACGCTAGCAGACAACCGCCTGCACGGACTTTTCAACCGTGGGAAACCATTTAAGCCATTCGACCAAAATAATAAAACGGGGCTGACAAACGGAGGAGAACGGGAAATGTAATATTTGTGAAATAAATTTTTATAAACAGATCGGCAAAACTTAAAATAATACAAAAATAACAAAACTAATAAACAAATAAAAATAATTGAATGGTAAAAAAAATAAATCTGTTGAAAAAAATAAAACCAAGTCTCAAACGTTACATTATTTACACAAAGATTATTATCATAATGCAAATATGATTGTGTTAATATAACTTCTAAAATGGACAAAATAGATTTTAAAAACTTTTTTTTAAATGCAATTAATTTCCATCTAGTTTTATTATATTTTCATTAAAGTTCAGTTGTGCTAAATTATGATTTGAGAAAAAAACTGCCCAAACACACGATAAAAGAAAGAATAAGAACTCAAAAATTCTCTAGAGTATATACATCAAGTGCCAATTAAAACCCAAATTAGGTTATCATATTTCAATTAGAGTACCGTGCACCAATAGGGGGTTAACCCCAACCTGCTGGGGAACTGCATAACATCTTAATGATCTTTTTATAAGAATTCAGGGGAAAAAAAAGAAGATTCTGGTAGCAATTCTGGAACATAAATTTTATACAATTCTGGTACTACCAGAATCTAGATCATATTCTTCTATCCAAAAAAGTAAAACGTGGTCATATTGGAACACATGGATCAATACAGATACAAAACTTGTCTCTGGGTTTTTAAGTAGACAATGTTAACTATATACGTAAACACTGACTATTTCCATAATCAAAAGGTCTTTTGGTCGACTGGAACATTATTTTCTGGCACAAGGAAACTACGTAAATATGGCGACCTTTCTTTATTTTTCATAAACGTATGTCTGACGCGGAAAATGGTTAAGCCAAAAACCGACGCGGAACGAAACTGCATACCATATGAACGTAACGGCGTTTCCTATGTAGACCCGGGAGGAAGACTTTAATCAACCAACCAGGTATCGCATAAACCAAGAGACCTCGTTCTAGTGAATGACAGAACCTTTATCCAGAACCTTGAATTTATAAGGTCCCATTAGGGCACAGCGATCACTGCGTTCTAACATTTGAATTCTTATGTTATGTAAAACCAAAATAACTAGAAGTATCAAATTAAACTACTTTAAAGCTGCATAAGTTAATCTACGAAAAGGGATATTATTATCCGATATGGAACAAGCGATATGGTGAACAATTTCATGGAAAGTCTTACAGCTGCAATGAAAAATCATATTCCAACAAACAAACCACGTTAAACACCTCTGAGTGAGGAGACAAGACGTATTATTAGAGAAAACCAGAGCTTTGGAATAATACAGGAAGTGTAAAGATAATAACAGTAAACCCGTGCAGGGAATAAAGCTAAATCCACACGTGAATGCAAACAAAGGAGAATAGCAGATTCAGCAAAAACCAACTGTAAGAACTTTTGGTCATATGTCAACTCAAAGAGGAAAGCAAGGACTGGAATATCAGAACTACATGGACAACAAGACTCATATTGCGTACACAGATCAGGAGACATCCTCCCAAGTCAGGGTTTTGTATCCTACAAACTCCTGACATCCCACATTCATATTTTACGGGTCGGAAGTGAACAATTTTCATCGGTTACTTTTCTAGGTCAAAAGAGAATCCATTTGCATCGTAGGTAGAATTTTCTAGGTCACAAACCAGGCCGTGATATGTCCGACCCGCAAAATATGAATATGTGATGTCAGGGTTTTTTAGGAACGAACGTGGATACAAAACACTAACTTGGGAGGATGATCAGGAGAAGGCTGAAGTATTAGCCGAGTTCTTTACTATAGCGTGTTTACCAAAGAAACTGACGATGATATTAATACTTTATTAGATGTTGAACTTGTTTACGATTGTAGTGACAATGAATTTGAACCTGAAGAAATCACGAAGTTACTGAAAAACTGAATACGAGTAAGTCACCTGGATCGGATCGACGTCAAATTACCGACATTTGAGTTTCACAAGTATTGTATCATCATGATCATGGGGAAATGTATCAGCCAGCTAGAAGATTGTCGACCATTTCAACCGTAATAACTTATTCAGTAATAGACAATTTGGATTCATTGGTGGGAGATCAACAACACTACAATTACTAGTACTAGTAGTCCTAGAGCATTAGACTAGCACACTGGACGATCTAGGGTGGGGATAAAGATGCTATATACACATTGATACACTGACTCCATGAAGGCCTTTTACATTAAGGTTCCACACAAACGTCTAATAATTTGGACCGAGAATTGGGCATACTAGTAAACAAGCTTAAATCATACAAAATAAGCTCCCAAACTTTCTGAGTAATCGCACACAGCGAGTGCAAGTCAACGAGTAGGTTGGTCCCATCAGTAACATTCAGTATGAGCTACGTCATATACAAATACGTATTGTCAATCTTGTAAAATAACGGACGGGTACCAGTCAAGTCAACGAGGAATTTTCACAATGGCACAACGTCACCAGTGGCATTCCACAAGGCACAGTGCCCGGAACTATCTTGTTTGTCGTATTTATCAACGATTTACCGAATTGTTTTGATTCGGAGGTATTCATATTGGCTGACGACACAAAATTATACAGAACTATAGCTCAACAAAGTGACATTCAAACTGTCCGAGATGATATCTACAAACTATTTAAACGGAGCGAAAAATGGCTATTACCGGTTTCCACCCGGCCAAGTGTAAAGTTCTACCAATTACTACATTGTACTACGAAACATAGCTACACTAGAAACAGCTAATGCTTAGTATCCTCGGGAAAAGCTTAAAATTAGCGGTTTTTGCTTAACTATCAAGCAAACCCTCTGAAATTACGCATAAGCCGAGGAGTTTAAGCCAACACCGATAGATTTAAGCCAACACCGATAAAGTTAATGGTGTTCCGTGATATTAAATGAGCGACCGATATTATTAAGGAAACGACCGATAACTTTGGCCACCCGTGGTGGTTGCACGCAGCGTGACAAAATGGCCATGTTTTATCGATCTCAGAAGAATTGCATGGCAGCTATAGTACTTAATTAACCTGGAAGGTGAAGTTTTATCCTGTCTTGTGTGGTCCAAAAGATGTGTATTCACGATTTAAATCACTTGTCCAAAACTATATCCATAAATAGATAATAAAATAGAAAACAATTTATTTGTTTTTATTTAGGTTTATTCACATCTGATGATAATGATCGTCATAATATATATCCAAAGATAATTTTTTTTTTAATTTTAGTGTATTGGTAATTACTTGGAATTAAATATAAATTCATCCGGGTCATGTCTGATATACTGTATAATAAAGATAACTTTCTCAGCGAGGTGTAGAAAGAAAAATATATTCATTGAAGAATAAAAAATATCTATTTGATCGCATCTGCTACAACATTATAACATGTGTATATTTATCTACACGTACCTGTCCGGTGCTAATGTTAGTGTATTCACGAGTATAATAACTTATCGAAAATTATATCCATAAATATATAACAATTTGTATGTTTTTTAACGTATATTCACATCTGATGTTACTGATCATCATAATACATGTATATGGCCAACGATAAAATTTAAATTTTAGTGTATTGGTAATTACTGCATTGAAATAAAAATACATCCGCGTTACGCCTGTTTTTCTGATTTCTCAAGAGTGTTGAAGGAAATGAAGATTCGTTTAACAATCGAAATATCTTCAATTTTAACGTGTTCGTTGCCGCAATTATTACATGTACCTGTTCGATAAGGTTAAAAGATGGATTATAGACCGCATACGATTCTTATTTCGTAGATTATTATTTTTTAATAAAATAAGATGTATATCTACATGATCTATATATTCGCCGGTTTTAATCCTCGTTAATATTTCTTTTAAAAATAAATATTAAATTAACTTAAGAATGGAATGGGTATTTTTCAAGAATTTACATTATGGACAGGTACGTATTTTATAGCACAGTTAAGTCACACTATGTTTAAATAAACAGCTGCGCCCGTCATCTTGTGAAAAAAACATAATAAATGTTTTTGGAATCCTCCTTTATTTAGTGGAGCTGCTGTTGGGATGTATATGGAAACCCGGCAAAACATGAGCGTGTAAACTTTTAAGCAATAAAGATACGGCGCGAAATGTGACCAAAAAAGACTACCCTTTTTTTTTTTACCAAAAAGCTCGATAAAAATTCAATAACTCAAAAATAAAATAAAGAATATCACGAAAAAGTATACAGATCTTCAGATTAATATAACTAAGAAGTGTGTACAGTTTAATGCAATAATCATAAATCATTTTTGAGATACGGCGCGACATGTGAAACCCCCCCCCCCCTTTTTTTTTACAAAAAACTCGATAACTGTAAAATAAAATTTTGAATCATCACCACAAAGTATACAGATCTTTAGATTAATAAAACTAAGAGGTGTATAAAGTTTTAAGCAATAATCATAAATCTTTTTTGAGATACGGCGCGACATGTGAACCCCCCCCCCCCCCTTTTTTTTACAAAAAACTCAATAACTCTGAAATAAAATTTTGAATCATCACCAAAAAGTATACAGATCTTTAGATTAATATAACTAGGAAGTGTGTAAAGTTTTATGCAATAATCATAAATCGGTTTTGAGATACGGCGTGACATGTGAACCCCCCCCCCCTTTTTTTACAAAAAACTCAAAAACTCTAAAAAAATTTTGAATCATCACCAAAAAGTTTACAGATCTTTAGATTAATATGACTAAGAAGTGTGTAAAGTTTTAAGCAATAGTCATAAATCGTTTTTGAGTTACAGCGCGACATGTGAAAAAAAACACACTTCTGTTTTAGTTACAAAGTCCCATAACTCAAAAAGTTTTAATCTTATTTTCACCAAAAAGTATACAGATCGTTTGACCATCATTAGAAACAACTATGTTAAGTTTCGTGAAATTTGGATGAGTCGTTCTCAAGTTACGGCGCGACATGTTTACGACGGACAGACGGACAGACGGGCGCTGGACATTTGTATACAATAATATGTTGACGGGCGTATAAAAAAACTAAATATTTTACGAAGTATATATAGTTTCCCCACATGCTTTTTGGGTTTACATGACCGTTAAGAGTATGGAATAAAGCTAGTTTTCCTGTTGATTTGTTAAATAGCTTTTGTTAATAGCATTCTTTATGAAAATGTTAATTAATTATCAATACTAATGACGTGTCGCAAATTTGGATATTCCGGCATAGGGAATGTAGGGGTATTTATGTTTGTGTGTTTAATTTCTCCGTTATGGTGGTGTTAATTTTGTCTATGTCAACTTTATGAAGTCATGTGAGTGAAATGGTACAAGCTGGGTACATAACAGAAAACTATCCTTGGCTGGAGAATTATTTTAAACAGACACAAGCAACGACAAGTGTAAGTGAATTATCAATTAATTAATTTATCAAATAATAACATATATCCTTATGAAGCTAAAATCAGTCTTTGAAAACAAGACGCCTTCTTTTGTCATATTCTGGAGCTGAAATCTTTCTCACTTTTCACTCAAATCCAGCAAGCTGGTGTCAGGTTTCTGTGGACAAGATTTTACCTGTTTCTTTCCTGTATTTTTTAAAAATGATACACATATTTCTGGATCCATCTCATCGATCTGAAATTATAAAATTATGTTAATAAATACCCCCTACGTCACACCTAAGCGGTCTCACTAATTTTAATGTGGAATAGTTATAAATTTGAAAACAAAATTTCATGAATTTTAATGAAGAAATCCAAGAAGCTAATGTATTAACAAATATTATTCTTCAAATTTCATTCACCTTCAATGAAAGAAATAATAGACAACATTTAACAGAAAAACAAAGTACGCGCAACAAGTTATTTTACTTCTCTTCACGGTAGCTTCCTGTAAAGGAGCGCACACCTAGTAATGTTATTATTTTTTTTCATTTCAGTTGGAAAAAAGGAAAATAAAAAATATAGATATAATAGAGTCATTTAGATAGGTCAAACATTTCATTATCCAGATATTTTGCATATGTACATTGGCAAACATAAAGATTATAAGATTTTAAAGGAGCCGGATTTTAATATAATGTTATTTTTTAAAATTTCTCAAATTTTGTCAAAAGATATCATATTCGTTCCTTATTTATTTTTAAAAAAATACCGTTAATTAAAATTCAGTTTAAGGTATCGGTTCATAAAATATTAAGTATATGCATAATAGACGTGATCATAAACCGGGTAATATATTCTCAAAACACAATATAGGGACGAGATCAAAAGTTCAATGTAGGATAAAAAAACTTAATTCAAATAGTTTGAGGGTGGGGGGGGGGGGTTATAATCGCTGCAAGTTTTGTTATCCGACATCGATTTTCGGATTGTAAAATACGGATTTAAGTGATGTCTACGTCAATATACAGAACAAACATACATTGTTGAGGAAAAACAGGACCCATGGTACAAAAAGTATACTCTCAAAGCATATGCCCATTGACTCAATAATTTTTCCCAAATGAAGTTAAGAGGGGGGTACAAGTAAAATCGGCACCTGGTTAAATCGGCACATATAGAAAAAGTCAAATCGGCACCTATTAATAGTCAATTCGGCATTTACTTGGTCAATTCGGCATCCAATAATATTTGAAATAAAATATATAAATAATTCTAAATATGTATAAATATGTATAGATATTTGATATAATAGATATAAATAATTCTAAATTTTGGGGTTGGATTTTATCATCCATTACATCGTTAAAAATCATCACATGTTATTAAGCCGTTAGAATACATAAGTTAATTGTTTGAAGTTTTCACAACATTCTAGAATGATGTTTTGATAAGTTTTCTTTTCCATTAATTAATTAGTAACTTTAATCAATTAAATAATTAACTTGTTTGTTGTTTTAACTCTATACAGGTAGTTATTGGTGTTTTTTTTCTACAAAAACTTAAATAAAAACAATGAAACCATTACCCAAGCTGTTGTTTAATCATGAGAAAATTAGAAGCAATAAAAAGGAAAACTATGAGTCCCTTTCATCACTATCACAATTTCAGACGACACGGTGTTATTCCTGAGTGCGGCCAACATTCTTAAAATCACATAATTAAATATTGTTGATTTAGTAGTTATGAAGGGGTACAGTAAGGGGGCTTGATTATATGCCCTGACAGGGATCATATAATACTATCGGAGTATGTCACAGGGTTATAATAGGATATTTCTACGACTCGTATACAAATATATGTACAAGTGCCCCGAGTGTGACTCTTCTTATTCTTATTCCCCCGCAATAAAAATGTGGGGGCATCTTGTTTTACCCCTGTCCGTCCGTCCTTACGTAATACAGTTACTTCACAGAGTTATATATCATCATTCATTTTATTACATCGCTGCTTTGGTCACTATTCATTATATAAGAAAGCATCAAATCGGTGCTATAGTGGTTTGAAACTTTCATTAAGGGTGAAAATTAATGATTTCTACGTGTTGAAGATCTCACTGCAGGTCTCAACTGGTTAAAACATGCATAACAAATATCCAATACCTCGAATACACATTAAGTTGAACGAAAAAAAAACATACAGATACCCCCAAAAATGTTAATAAGGCAATATTTCTGGACAACACCTTCTTTATTTTAATCTTTTTGCTTAAAATACTGAAAAAAATCTATATTCAACATATTTATCATGAGTGCCGAAATGACTACATTGGGTGTCGATTCAGCATGTTCAGTGAAAAAACTATGTGAAATGAGTTTTTTATCCTACATTGAACTTTTGATCTCGTCCCTAATATACCAGAATGAAATAATTGATTTTATTTCTTAAAATTCTATCGAAATTTATTACTAATTTTAAAACTCTGGGCACATTTTAATAATTTAAAACCTTGGAAAGTGGTTATATAAATACGAAAATAACAATATAATCGATCAGTAGAATAATCAAACACGTATTATTACTGACGCACACTAACTTCTTATCTGTTCACATTATCGAAACTCAATAATTTACTTTTTGAACCTTGAATGCCTTATATTTATAATTCAATTTTAGCTGAAATCCCCATGAAATTTTATATATACATTTCATATTTAACACGAAGAAAATTATATTATTTTCACAACTTATTCCGAAATTTGATTCATATTTCCACCATCGAATCCGTATGCATACAAATGTAACTTACCTTCCGAAGATTTCTGGAGATTATTAACTGGAGAAGGAAATAATCTTTGCAACATGGCTGGTGATGAATTATTTAACGCATAGAAAAATTGTAACCATTACCAAAAATTAGATGGGAGTCTGAGTAGTCAATGGTGAGTTGTAACTTCTCTGAGGTTGTTCGTACGAATGTAAACTTGGAAACAAATAGTCACGTAGCGGAAAGTCACTAGGTAATTCCATGTTATAATAAATTTGAAACGGTTTAACTAGATGCGGTAATGAACCTGTCAATTAATAGTCGTTTTAATTATAGACCGTTTTTTTTACTAAATAAAATCAAGTGCGTTCGGATTCCTGACATTTGGTTGGACAGGGCAGTTTTTCGTCACCTGTAAAATATTCTCACGGCTTCAGATATCATGCTGAGATAAGGTACTACCAATTAAAAAGTATATGGCACCATTGAGGTATACCCCAATAAACATTCTTTAATCTTAGTGACTATTACAGAGTATGGATATGTTCGAATTTAAATTTTGACACATTTACCTGTGATACCGTTGTACATTTAGTTTTATTGGAGGTTGGTTTTGTTTTAATTCCCATTACTTTTGCCAAAATTAATAATTTTAAATCAGTTATTTTCTTTTACTTTCTTCTTTTCTCTGATTCATTTTCTAACCTTCCCTTGCAACAAATCTTCAACGTGCTAATTATAAAAAAATATAATGATAATTAACTTTATATTTTATTGAAAAACATTTTACGCCCATATGGGCCAATTGCTTACAAACATACAATTATTACAAATAATTAAAAATAAACATAACATTTAAATCTCACAATAATCATAATAATTGTTTTCTGTATGTATATATATATATATTAAAAATGGAACTTATAAAATGAATTGCTTATTTTTTTATAACATTTTATTAGAAATAAATTGGAAATATATACAAACAAGAAATAATTAAAAAAAAAAATATACTGTATACATCAATTTGTAGACTCATACTCCCGCTATATCTGGGACTATTATGACTTAGTTATGTACTTAATAACGATTATATGAGTATTAAATATTTAAATCTTTTAAAATGTTTTTTGATAGGTTAACCCTATTACTGAACTTGGAAAGTTACTTCACAACAGCACGGCCCGTAGGCTACCGAGATTCAGCTGTAGCAGAAGACTTGTATCAGAGAGAAAAGACTTGTATCATACTAGTTCATGGATGTACGTGCAAGATACTTTTTGTGTGGCCTGCGGAACGCATGGTTAACACGTAGGGACCACTATCTGTCGTCTTGCGTCGTCACACTTTTTTCTATCCTCAACTACTCGTTAACCGCTCAAAGGAATTAGATGAAACTTTCTCTGTGCATTAACCTTAATGTAAAGGTGTGCAAATGTATTTCATTTTTAGAAAATTTAATTTTTTTTTTGTAAAAATTGACATTAATAATTGACGTTTTTGAAAGGGGGGGGGGGGGGGAGACGACACACGTCTTCCTTTGAAGACTCACACATTTTTTTCTTTACTGTTACATTAGGAGGCCACATCCATGAACTAGCAATGGTACAATGGTATGGTCTTCCCCAGATTGACATGGGACAGCAGATGCATGTTTGTTAATTGTACAGACACTAATGTGAAACATGTGATAAATGTTGCTGAGATGTCACCACCATGTGTTCATGCATTTAAATAATCAACATGCCTTCCCCTTTCTATCATATATGGAACACTGCTAAAATAAAAATCCACCTATATTACCTATGCTTGTATTTCTCATATATATATATATATATATATATATATATATATATATATATATATATATATATATATATATATATATATATATATATATATATATATATGTGTATGTATGTATGTATGTATGTATGTAACTTGTTTTTTGTTAATGTTAATAAATATTTTGAGAACTTGTATTTCTGACTTTCTATCATATTCACGTAGAAATGGAGACTTAAATATTTGTTCCTCGTGGCATTCACAAATCTTAATGTCCTAGTTATTATGCCTTCTGCATACTGACACTATCTGTCGTCTTGTTTCTTGCGTCGTCACACTTTTCTTCTATCCTCAACTACTCGTAAACCGCTCAAAGGAATTTGATTAAACTTTCTCTGTGCATTAACCTTAATGCACAGGTGTGCAAATATATTTCATTTTTAGAAAATTTTTATTTTTTTTGTAAAAAATTGACATTTTTGCAAAAAGGGGGGGGGGGGTCAAAACTTCTATCCTCAACTACTCCATAACCGCTGAAAGGAATTTGATCAAACTTTCTCTGTGCATTAACCTTAATGCACAGATGTGCTTATATATTTCATTTTTAGAAAATTTTCAATTTTCTTTGTAAAAATTGCCATTTTTGAAAAAAAGGAGGAGTTAAAACTTCTATCCTCAACTACTCCATAGCCACACAAAGCAATTTGATGAAACTTTCTATGTGCATTAACCTTAATGCAAAGGTGTGCATATAAATTTCAATTTTAGAACATTTTAATATCTTTTGTAAAAATTGACGTCCTTGGACGACTCACACATTTTTGTGAAATTATTGTCGAATTCAAAAGATGCATGCGTGGTAAAAAATATTGTAAATTGAAAAAAATATTTGAATTAGAAAAATTACACTGTTGGAAATTTAAAGGATATGACTTTTTAATATGGTGTCCCATCATTCATTATTGGTTGTGTCAAATTCAAGAAATATATTGGTTATCGAAAAATTGTGCTTTCTGAAAATAAACTGAATACCATAACTTTCTTAAGAAATTCAAGTACATGTACATCATAGGCAGAATAATTGAACAACCAGACTTTAAAATTTTATTACCCCAGCTTTTTAAACATAGTTTCACTTCTGAATTTTTTATATTTCCCAAATGTGTTTTTCTTTTTTTTTTATTCACCACTGTAATAAACAATACTGATGTGCGGTTTTCATCTAAAATAATCTGATAGGAGTACTGCACTACACCTTAATTTAGTTTCAAATACTCGACAACGAGTGCTAATGGTGTATCATTCATTAAATACTGGAAAATCTTTATAATATTTCCTTCTTTTGTGTACGGTTCTTTCAAAAGTAAAGATTTTATAATGAAAACAATATTGGAAAATCGCTCAAAATTTGTTGGCCCCAGAATTTCCTCATCGTATTCAAAATTTTTATCTACGTGATAGGAATCGTACGCGGTCCTTAATATATCTTTACCATTGCCGAACAGGAATATCTAGAAAAATACACACAAGTAATAAAGGCGGCGAGAAACGCGATTAAAAAAACGAATATTTTTTATCTTTCTATATCTATATTTCTATTTCTTTAATATACAGTATAACAGACATGACGCGGTTATTAATCTATCTCCATCCAGGTAATTACCAATAACTAAATCTTTAAATTGCATCATTGACCATGTGATTATGATCGGAAACATCGGATGAAAATATAGTTAAAAAAAAATTAAATTGTTATCGATCTGGTTACATTTTTATGAATATAGTTTTTGATAATAATTAAACTTGTGAATACACATATATTTGCTTTACGTGATAAGGATGGTAAATTCACCTTGTGGATAAATACACACAGGTAATAATGGTGGCGGCAGACGCGATCAGTTGATACTTTTGATTATTCAACGATTTTTATTTCTTTCTACACGTTGCTGAGAAAAAGTTATTCTGTATTTTACAGAATAACAGACATGGCCCGTCTGTATGAATTATATTTTAGTCCATGTAATTACCAATACACTAAATTTTAATTTTATTGTTCGCCATACGTTGATGATCAGTAACTACCGACATAAATACATATAAATTGTTACCTATCTTATTATATATTTATTGATATAGTTTTTGATAAGTGATTAAACTGGTGAATACACTAATATCGGCACTGGATGGTAACTTCACCTTTCGAACAGATACGTGTAGATAGATACCCACATGTTATAATGGTGGTAGCAGATGCGATCAAATAGATTTTTTTTAATTCTTCAATGAATATATTTTTCTTTCTACACCTCGCTGAAAAAGTTATCTTTATTATACAGAATATCAGACATGACCCGGATGAATTTATATTTAATTCCAAGTAATTACCAATACACTAAAATTTAAAAAAAAATCTTTGGATATATATTATGACGATCATTATCATCAGATGTGAATAAACCTAAATAAAAACAAATAAATTGTTTTCTATTTTATTATCTATTTATGGATATAGTTTTGGACAAGTGATTTAAATCGTGAATACACATCTTTTGCACCACACAAGACAGGATAAAACTTCACCTTCCAGGTTAATTAAGTACTATAGCTGCCATGCAATTCTTCTGAGATCGATAAAACATGGCCATTTTGTCACGCTGCGTGCAACCACCACGGGTGGCCAAAGTTATCGGTCGTTTCCTTAATAATATCGGTCGCTCATTTAATATCACGGAACACCATTAACTTTATCGGTGTTGGCTTAAATCTATCGGTGTTGGCTTAAACTCCTCGGCTTATGCGTAATTTCAGAGGGTTTGCTTGATTGTTAAGCAAAAACCGCTAATTTTAAGCTTTTCCCGAGGATACTAAGCATTAGCTGTTTCTAGTGCTAGTAGCTCGATTTTAATCTTGATTTTTTCGCGAGGATTTTATGATTAGATCGCTTCCAGCCGATCAAGGTCGGTTCGGATCAAATCAGATTATTTCATAACATCTGTTATTACTTTAGAAAGACCTGTTTAAGAACGAGTTGGATCTGTTCAGTACAGAAAGATAAATACTTTGGTAGGATCAGTTACAAAAGGGAATACGATGCAATAAGGTTCCTCTACAGTACTGATTTTTTTGCTGAAAATTTACCAGTTGGTGAATTTTTATGTATAATTTTCAAATACAGAAAGAAAAATATACCTTCATGACATTTTTTCAAGACTGTCACAAAATGAAAAAAAAACATACCTTCGTGACATCTTTTCAAGACTGTCACAAAAACTGTCTAGTAACTATTAAAAGAAAAATGAAATTAATATATTTATTGATCATTTTGTAGACATAATGTATTTATTTTTTAAGACTTACAAACATACGGGTATGGAACGCAACAGCTGTCTTATGTTCATTTTCGAAATGTTGTTACGTCCATTTGTTGTTTTACTAAGTCAAATTTCTGTTTGTTCTTTTGTTGTTCTGTTCAAATATTATTTTAATGAGTTAATTTCTATTTTGTTATGTGCAATTATTAATTCATTCAGTCGGACCAATTTGTTGTTGTGTTAAAAGATCGTTTTGTTGGGTCAGTTGAATATATTGTTATGTTAAATAATTGTTTTATTACGTTAGATCAATTTATATGTTTAATAATTATTTTATCAAGTCAATTCAACAATGTTCAACAAATTGTTATGTTCAATCATTATTTCGTCTTGTTAGTCTAACTTGTTGAGTGTTATGTTCATTTGATGTGTCATTACGTCCAATTATTAATTAGTATAATGTTATGTTGATAAAAATAAATTATAATCGTGTTCGACGATATTGTGGAGCTCATTGCTTCTTCATTAAGTTAATATACAATAATATGGGGTTGCAGTTTCATCACGTGATGTCAAGTGATGACATAATTTATGATACGTCAATTCAATCAATCAGATATAGTATTTTAACAAGCTATATACTTAAAAAGGGCAACTGAACAGAAAGTGGGGGAAATTAAAATGGAATAATGACACTTTACAAAATATGGTAAGTATATTCGACAACTTGATGCACATAATAATTAAGGTCTCGGGAAATTACAAGGGTACGGCGGTTAGAACTAACGATAAGATAGTATAGACTAAGTTTTATCTACGTTTGGATATTTTGAAATTTTGCTCGTAAACCTGATAAAAATCGAAGGACTTCTTGATATATGTTTGTGTTTTTTTTAACTTATAGTTGACGAGGATTTTTTAGTATAAGGACGTGGATATATACATTGATAATAAAAGCATGAATATTCATGTTTGTGGTAAATATTTGTTAAATGTGGTTCGTGTAATAAGAAAAAAAAAACTCAGAAAGTAAAAATACTATTCTTGAGTTTTGGAAAGCTGAATAAACTTCATTTACATGTTAAATTTTACTTTTAAATAAACCTACTGGAAAGGGTAGTCTGAAAATCGAATAAACCGGGCTAAGTTCACTGGTACCTTTGAAAAGCACTCAGCCCGCACATGCCGTATTGGAGGTGACATTTTTAATTGAATTTTGAATTATGTTATTAAAACATCACAATTATAAATAATGAAGTTATCAAATTTTTTTCTTGGAACGTGCCAAATACTATCAGATCTGACTAAAGGACTGTTAAGGAATTTGTCAATTATCACTTAGGGAGCAACCATTTGAAAATCGGGGGGGGGGGGGGGGGAGGGGGGGAGTCATGGATTTAAAAAAAATTAGTTTGCTTCCCAATAATTGAAAAAAATATATGTTTGCAATAATGTTAGAAATAAATAAAAAGTTTTAACATTATGTCAAACACCAATAGTTTATTGTCTTATAAAAACAGAAAAAAGAAAAGAAAATAAACTAGAGGCTGCTCACCTGGTTGATTAGTTCCCATTGGATTTAAAAAGTATAAATTTAAATTCTGTTCAGTGGTTCTCAAGAAGATGAAAATTGTGTTTCAGATAGGGGTTTTAATGCAAACTTTGACCCCGTGAACGGCCATTTTGAACTTCATATCGTCACAAAAAGTAACAACTCTTGTTAATGACCTTGATAGGAACATACCAAGTTTTATTTCAATCCTTTCAGCAGTTCTTGAGAAGAAGATTCTTGAAAATCAACCAAACAAAATGTTCAAAGTCCCCTTACGGCCATGTTTTTTTAACGAATCGACACCAAAGTAATAACACATGTGACTGCCTATGCCGAGTATGGTTAAATTCCGTTCGGTGTTTCTCAAGGAGATGAAATGTTGTTTCCCGTATGATTTCAATGCAAACCTTGACCTCTGCTGTTGGCCATTTGGATTTCAGATCGGCATAAAAAGTAACAACACGTGTTAGAGACCTTTGAATGGAACAAGTAGACCAACGGTTTCAATTCAATACATTCAGCGGTTCTTGAGAAGAAGATTCTAAAAAAATCGACCAGTTAATAGAATTTTCAACTTCCCCTGGCGGCCATGTTTTTTTTACGAATCCGCAGGAAAGTGACAACACTTATGTAGGACCTGATAGTGAATACCAGTTCCAAGTTTGGTTAAATTCTGTTCAGTAATTCTTCAGAAGAAGATATAAATATTGTTTCCGATAGGGTGTCAATGCAAACCTCTGCTGCTATTCTTAAATAAAGGCAGCCCTTTTAATATAAATATTTTACTTCAGATATACACTTCCTGCAGTGACGTATGGAAACGAAAATAGACATTTTAATTGTTCCATTAAGATTCTGGCCTGGCATTTATATGATGGCCTGAGAAAATACTATTCTGCAGGAAGTGAGTTGAAGAAACAGCCAATCCCACCCGATCATACCAAACTAGAAGCTTCAAGGAGCTTTTATCGCTCACCTCGACTATGTCCATCTTGATTGACAGCATGGAACACTGCTGTCAAGTTCTAATTGACTCATTGGTTTCAAACAAGAAGATCTTAAGTAAATTCCCTATAGAGTCCTATGTTAAACTATGTTTGGCTGTGGTGGCCATCTTGGACAATGGACGGAGTCATCGGATATAATTCTGAAGGAGGACCAACTAAGGACCATTGCCGCCAAGTTTTGTTCCAGTTGGCCAAATCCTTTCAGACAAGAAGATCTTTATGTAAATTTCCCATAGGGTTTATTTTAAACTATGTTCGGCTCTGGCGGCCATCTTGGATGACAGACCGGGTCATCGGATACAATTCTGAAAGAAGCCCACCTAAGGACCAGTGCTGCCAAGCTTTGTTCCAATTTGCCCTTGGTTTCAGAGGAGAAGATCTTTAAAGGAAAGCTTACAACGACGGCGGACGACGGACGCCGAGTGATGACAATAGCTCACATGGCCCTCTGGACCAGATGAGCTAAAAAGCCATGCTGTTATGTGAAAGATAAGTGACGGTAACCAAAAAAAAATGTTTTGACTGTATGTTAGAAAAAAAATTGTTTTCAACTTGCCATGAAAAAAAGAAGTTGCTTTTTATCCAAGGTGAAAAAAAGTTTACTTTTTAAAATCCATGCCCCAACGATTCTCAAATGGTTGCTCCCTTATTAATTGCCGATAACAGAAATTCTTTAACACTTAAATTTATTGAAAGTATATATATTTTCAACATGTAAGGATGAGTTAAATTCTAGCTTCATGTATTTTTGGCATAGTGTGACATATTTATTTTTACAGCTGTTACTATCCTATACAGAAAGTTTAATTGAACATTTAAAACAGTGAATCGTATTTCAGAAACATATCGTGATACACTTGTATTATCGGTTATTTTAACAAAAACAAATGTTAAACGAACTATTATAGTTTGCAATTTCCATTAATATCATGTCTATGAAAATAAACAATATTTAAAATATATTTCACGGGTTAGAAAGTTCTTTTTTTTTGTGGGTTACCTCCATTTAACAAAAATTTGTTTCAGATGTCCTCTGATCCATAGTTTGGGCCATATAGACTGTTTTTCGAGTTTTTATCAGTGCTCTGATGTATGCGTTTTTTATTTATTGTTTTAAAATTGTTTCTGATTCCCAAATTATCGGCCTTGGGTAATGATTTGCTTATGGTAACAAAATTGGTGAAATGTATACTTATAAACCATTCATCAACTTCTTTACTAAATGATTACGTCACTTTGCATTTCAAGAGACTTCTCAATGTTTTTAATAATGGGTTTTGCTGACGTTTTTTCGCCTGTGAAATGAGTGTTTTTGTCCTTTTATCTGGACATTGTTACATGTATAATTTTGTCCATGGACCTTTTTACATATGTAATTTTGTCCATGAACATTATTTCATATTAGTAATTAGATAACTAGAAATCTGTACTGTCAGAATCGACAGTGATCCCCACACCCCCTTTAAGTAGCCGGACCACTTACCTATAGTCAAAAATATAAAACAGTTCCTATCCGAAAATAGTATGCAGTCATTCTTTAAAGAAATTAAATCAATAAACCTAATGAAAAATGAAAAAAACCTTATAGTTCACAAGCTTAAACTTACAATTTTTGAAATTTGACCTGAGTGAGCCCCCTGTTTAAAAATCGATATTCTAAATCCTTATTGTGCAACTAAATATAGTGTAGGACAATACTATATATTATCAAAATTAATAAATTGCAAAATGAGAGAGAAGTTAAGGTCACAATCTTTAAATTTAAAATTCAAAATTTCGACCCCTGTGGACCCCAATTTTAGAAAATGAAAATTATTACACCTTATTGCACATCTTCATATGGTGTTTGACAATACTTTATAGAATTAAAATGCATAAATTTAAAAACAAAAGACAAGTTTATGTCACCATTTTATGGTTTTTAATATAAAAGGGTATAAAAGGGCCAAAAAGCAATGCGCCTTGATATGTAAATTTTTATCCCCGCACTTCGAAGATATTGTTATCACCCGCGTTCGTCTGTCCGTCCATCCGTCACACTTTCTTGTGACCTAAACTCCTCGTTCATTTTTAATCTCATGCATTTAATTTCGAATTTCGAAAATTGGGAATTTAAGCTTGTGACCTAAACTTCTCTTTCATTTTTGACTTCATGCATTTAATTTCTATACAGTATTGTCATATACTGCATGTAGATGCGCAATAAATTTTAATTTTCAAAAATTGGGGCCCACAGGTGTCGAATTTTGAAAATTGTGAATTTAGGCTTGTGACCTGAAATCCTCTTTCATTTTTGACTTGATGTATTCAATTTTAATACAATATTGTCACATAGTGTATTTAGATGCGCAATATTAGGTTAAAGAATATTGATTTTCAAAAATTGCGGCAATAGAGGTCGAATTTCGACAATTGGGAATTTAAGCTTGTGAAATAAATTTCCTTTCATTTTTCACTTTATGTATTTAATTTCTGTACAGTATTGTCACACAATGTATATAGATGCACAATAAGATTTTAGAAGTTTGATTTTCAAAAATTGGGGCCATTAGGGATCGAATTTAAAAAATTGGGAATCATAAGCTGGTAACTGAAACTCTTCTTTCATTTTTCATTTGATACATTTTATTACTATACAGTCTTGTCATACACTGTATGCAGATGTGCAGTAAGGTTTTAGAATTTTGATTTTCCAAATATTAGACCTAATTTCAAAGATTTGATTCTGAGAAAGGTCCACAGGAATAAATCACGTGAGGAGTGCCGGGATAGCTGTCGTTTCCGACTGCCTCATTCTATTCAATATTGGACTAAGAGGTTTGTCATTTTCTATCATGCTTTCGGATATTTATCCCCGCACTTCGAAAATTGGAAATTTATGCTTGTGACCTAAACTCCTCTTTCAGTTTTCATTTTATGCATTTAATTTATTTATAGTATTATTACACACTGTACATAAGTGAAAATTAAGGTTTTAGAATTTGATTTTAAAAAATTTGGGTCTATAGGGATCAAAATTCGAAAATTGGGAATTATAAGCTCGTGACCAAAAGTCTTCTCTCAGTTTTCATTTTATGCATTTTATTTCTGTACAGTATTGTCACACCCTGTAAGCAAATTAGCAGTAATGTTTTACAGTTTTGATTTTCCAAAATTTGGACCTGTATTCAAAGTTTTGATCGTGAAAAAGAGATACAACATGTGGGGAGTGCGGAAATAGCTGTCGTTTCCGACTTCCTCAATCTAGTTTTTGTCTCGCCTGAGACGAAAAGTCGCGAAGGCGAGATATAGGTACTACTGTCCGGCGGTGGTGGCGTTTACTTTTTTAAAACCTTAATAACTTTGCACACATAATACATACAATTAAGATATTTGGTCCACAGATACTTTATGGTATAAACTTTGCCGCAGTATACTTGTCTGATCTTGTTTTCATGGTTCACTGACTTCATCAACATAAATGTAAAATCTGCATCCAAGTTTCGTAGTTAAATCCATTTCTCAGCAACTGTAATACCTAGGCCAACCATATTTGGTCTATAGATAGTTCTTAGTTAGCACATGCCAGTCTGCTACGTAACTTGGGACCTTGACATCAATTTCCTGGTTGGGTGACTTTGTCACATTTTCGTGGTTAAGTCCATTCTCAGCACTATTATACCTAAACCCACCAAATTTGGTCAATAGATAGTTCTTGGTGGGTATATGTCAGTCTGACACCTGCCTTTTGACGTTGACCTCAATTTCATGGTTGAGTGACCTGCGTCACATTTTCGTGTTTAAGTCCATTTCCTAGGAACCATAATACCCAAGCCCACCAATTTAAAAAATGTCATTAAAACCGAGTTGAAACACGCCAGTGTGACACCTGTCTCTGGACCTTGACCCAAATTTTGTGGTTAAGTGACTTGCATCCAAGTTTCTAGATTATGTCTATTTTTCAGCAACTGTAATACCAACACCCACCATATTTGGTCTATAGATAGTTCTTAGTGGGTAAATGCCAGTCTGATACCTGTTTCTGGACCTTGACCTCAATTTCATGCTTGAAGGACTTTGTCAAATTATCGAGATTAAGTCCATTTCTTAGCAACTGTAATTACTTGACCCACCATATTTGGTCAGTGGATAATTTTTAGTGGGTACATGTCGGTAGGACACCTGCCTTTTGACTTCGATCTGAATTTGATGGTTGAGTTACTTGTGTCACATTTTTGTGATTAAGTGCATTTATTAGCAACTGTTATACCTAAGAAAAACCATATCTGGTTAATTGATAGTTCTTAGTGGGTATGTACATGGAAGTCTGATACCTGTGTCTGGACCTTGACCTCAGTTTCATGCTTGAGTAACTTCTGTTACCTTTTCGAGATTAAGTGAATTTCTCAGCAACATTTGGTACCTAGACCCATTAAACTTGGTTTGTAGATAGATCTTAGTGGATACATGCCAGTCTAACAACTGTCACCTGAACTTAACGTGAATTTCATGCTCGAGTGATTTAATATACATTTTCATCATTTAGTCTATTTCTCAGCACTGTACTTACAAGACCACAGTATTTGGTTGATAGAAGTTCTTAGTAGGTATATATATACCACCTTAACATCTGACACCTTACCTTTGACCTTTTTTTCCACTGTATATTGTCTGTAGATACTTCATGGCAAGTATGTGTTAGTCTGACACCTAACCTTGACCACAATTTTAGGCTGGATTGACTCCAATCCCATTTTTACAATAAGTCCATTTCAAATGTTATAAACGTATGTAGATCCACCATTTATGGTCTATAGATAGTTTTTGGTGGGTACAAACCAGTCTGAGACCTGTCAGCTGACATTGGACACAGTTTTAGTCTTGAATGACATGAACGAGATTTTTCAAACAAATTTTGCCTGACCATTACTATTTCTTTTAATGCATTTTCCTTTGACTTGCGATGTCGGCTATCAGATAATATTTATTTTGTGTCCATATGCGCACTTAAGCGAGACATTTAGTGTGTCCACTCTTGTTGTTTGTAAGAAAGTCGATTATCTGTACGTACTCATCACCATCCATGATGGTATATGACATTCAAACTTAGAATGATCATTATTTATCAGCTAGGGGGTTGGAGCATTTAGGGGTCATAAGTGACATTACATTGCCCGGGGGGGGGGGGGGGGTAGGGGGTCGTTGAAGACATTAATGAATAGTGGAAGGGGGGGGGGGGGTGGGTACTACAGAAATAGTTCCTCTTATCTTTGAAAAAAAGGAGTAAAAAAGATGTGTTCAAGCAATATAACTTCTTCACTATTCATAAATGCTGTTAAAATTCAGTTCGGACAAGGTGTAAAATGGATGACAATTTCTGTAACATTCCCACCCCCCTGCAAGGGGGGGGGGGTCTGATCATTTTCCTGTATGTAGGCTTGTACTATTTCTTGGGGTTCAATTTTCTTAATGTTGCTATATTCTGGGGGGTTCTCAGAATTTCAAAGTATCTATGAAAGGACCTTTATAAAGTTTGCATATTTCGTTCCGGTCGGACAACTAATATGGCTGCCATGATGAATTCTTATTTCTGATTGGTCAAAATTTCAAAAATCTTCTCTGAAACCCCAAAGCCAACTGAGTTGTAACTTGGTATGAAGCATCTATAGAAGGACCTTTATAAAGTTTGATTATTTCGTTCTGGTCGGACAACTAATATGGCCGCTATGATGAATTCTTATTTCTGATTGGACAAATTTTACAAATCTTCCCCTCTGAACCCCTAAGCCAAATGAGGTTAAACTTGGTATGAAGCATCCATGGAAGGACCTCTATAAACCTTGCATATTTTGTTCCGGTCAAAGAACTTAGATGGACGCCATGATGAATTTATTTCTGATTGGTAAAAATTTCAAAAATAAAATTTTCTGAAACCGCAAAGCCAAATGAGCAGTAACTTGGCATGGAGCATCTGTGGAAGGACCTTTATAAAGTTTGCAAATTTCGTCTCGGTCGGACAGCTTATATGGCAGCTATGATAAATTCTTATTTTTGATTTGTCAAAATTTCAAAAATTTCCTCCTCTGAAACCATATAGCCAAATTAACTGATATTTGGTATGAAACATCTATAGAAGGTCCATTACAATTTTCACTTGAAATAAAATGGATTGAGTGTGGGACTGTCAGGTGAACTATAAAGGCTCAATTCTCTTGAGCCTCTTGTTAAAATATGAATAACATTCTCATATTTTTCTCTTGCGAGGGATATTAACATTCTTTCAAAAGATCTTTTAAATATAATTTTGAGTGGTATTGCTACTATAGATTTCATTAAATTATCTACTGTTTTCTAAAAATACGGAAGTTGGACACTTTCGTATTCAAATGATGATATTAAACTAATATATGTATGATGCAGCTACTATGAACAACATTAATCTTGTTTCTCTTTTTAAATATTATTGACCTCACTTCTCTGTTGTCTGCATTTTTTATACGAGTTTCATTTTCAGATTTAATTTCAATTGTTATTTAAATTGTAGCATTACCGAAATTTATTATTAAATCTTGAACGGTCAATAGTCCTTATTAAATTTGTTGGTATCCCCCCCCCTTTGCGATATCGAGGGATGTTTGAGTCAATTTTTCATGCCTTTTATGTGCATTTTCGGAATCGGCAAGGAGTGCATTCCAATCCACTGATTATAATTTTTCAGAGAGCTTCACTGTGTTTTTTTTCATGTTTCGACATTTTATAAAGACACTTGGTACGTCAGGATCACTACTTTCGTCAGGGGAGTTTTAAAATATCTGAAAAATAAATGATATTATTACTAAATATTATTGGGTCTAGTAAAGAATTACAGTACCACTATAAGCATGATAACTGGAAATCTGTATCAAAAGATGAACTGCTTTACCAGATGAACTGTTTTACCAGATAAAAATATTATAGAGCAAATAGTTTAATTAGAGAATACAAATTTTGACAATAAACCTCCCAGCATTAATGACTCCACAAAAGAGCTGACAAGATATTTGAAAAACTAGCTAAAAAAACATGTAAAGAAGTTACATATAGAAAAAGCAACAAAGTTCAAAAGAAGAACCCATGGTAGACAATAAAATGCGAGATCTTAAAAATACTGAAATGATTTAGGTAAGGAAATAAGACTTCAGCCTTATCATTTACAAATTAAAACATTTTTATAACCGTTATAGTGTTCCAATATCTAAGATGATGTTGGACCTGTTCCCACTGTCGTAACATTTCATGTACCTCCACCGATTTGTGACTACCACTGGATTGACTTTGTTGAACTTCACGACGGGTGACTTATACGGAGCAGGAACTGCTTACCCTTCCAGAGCGCCTTAGTACTCCTGGTTTTTATAGGAGTTCGTGTTGTTCATTGTTTGTTAGTTTTCAGTGTTTATTTGTTGTGCTTGTGGTTGTTCATTTGTATTCCCGGGTTTTGTCAGTCTAATGGATAGGTCTTTTTTTATTGCTCCTTAGGTATATTTGTCCTCTTTATAGACATTGCAAAAATTTGAAAACAAGCTTTCAAAATAAAAAAGTCTTTGTTTAGAAAACGAGATTACACAAGCTATAGACACTGCAAAAATTTGAAAACAAGGTGTCAAAATGGAAAGGTATTTGTTTAGAAAAACCATATTAGATAAGCTTAATCCGTGACAAGACTCAGGTCCAAAAGAATATTGGAGTCCTGCTCAACTCTTTAAAAAAATGATGTAGAAGACAATTCTTTTAGCTGCAAGTTTAATTGGTATCAGCTTACTCAGCACTTTCAATCTCAAGGGAAATCGGGTGATTTTAAAAAAGATTTGAGTGGATAAATATATAAAACATTATAGGAATATTTTGGAGGAAAATGAAATAACAGATAAACCGTATTTTTGGACTTAAAATAAATAAAAGTCCACGCCCTGAACTGATTTGTAATGAAATAATTACGTATAGTTCTAGCGTTTCGTGTAAAGCCTTTACTATGCTACTCAACTTAATTATACCAACAGGGCAGACAATGGAGGAAATATTTCATAATTCTGATATTTTAGAATGGAGATCAACTAGCATGACTGGATCTCTAAAATTTCAGGGGTGTTTCCCTTCAAAGCTGTATTGCTAAATTTTTTTCTTCTATTTTAAATGATAGACTAATTAATCATTTTGATACCCTATTCGGTAAACAACAGTTTGGGTTTCGAGCCAACCATAGGACCTCAGATAGCATTTTTATTCTGAAATCGCTTATATCTTAAAATTTGAAGAAAAATAAAAATCAGATATATGATTGATTTGTAGACCTTCGCAAAGCATATGACTCCATTGACACAATGGTTTTATATATAAATTGATGAAAAATGGAATTTGAAAAAGGCTCCTTGATGTCATAAATAATATGTATAGCCTCAGTCAATCTTCTGTTAAGGTTCAAAATAAAGTATCTAACAATTTTAAAGTAAAAAAGGTCAGTTAAATGTAAACAAGCAGACAGCCTTAGCTTTTCTTTTCAATTGTTTTATCATTGATTTACATGATATTTTTATTCTTCTTACTTTCCTCTGGTGCTAGAGGACTAATAATTTAAGTTTTGCTGATGATCTAGTCATCCTTTCAAGAAATCCAGTATGACTTAAAAACAGTTTAAATAAGCTAGAAGCTTATTGTTTTGATTAGCAACTTACACTCAACACTAACAAGACTAAAATTATGACTTTCCAAAATTGTGACTCTCCCTCACCAATCTTTTCCGTAAGTAACTTTCAGCCAACTAATCTTTGTTGTAAGCTTTATGATGAATTACTTGTAATTAGGCTCGTTGTTTTATATAACTGTGACATTTGTTTTAAGGATGAGTGCCAGTCTATTATAAGATCTTCTGCTAGATCAAAACAGAAAGGTCGGAACTTGCTAGGGTACCACTTACTTCGTTTAAAAATTCAGGCAATTCTCTATTATTGTAGAATTAACTCAGAACCAGTAAACCCCGTCGTAAAAGAAGCCATGTCACTTAAATCTATCCATTAAGATGGATGCTATGTTTGGTATAGTTTTATCAGAGATATTTTCAAACAGTTAAATTTTGGCAGTGATGGTTATGAAATTTTTGATAACCCTCCTCAATAAATTTTTAAAGCAATTATATAAATTTCTGCTATTTAAGTCTATTCAGATCAGTTAGAGTGGATTCTTTTTGTCCTTTCAACATTCACTATCATACATTTTTTATCACTTTCAAAGTAACGTTTCTCCAATGATTGTTTATAAAGCAAAAATGTTACATTTTCTAATTGTTATTAAGTTAACTATTGAATTATTTGTGTTTTTTTTTGTTTAGTTTGGATTTTACGCCGTTTTCAGCGCATTTGGCTTTCTCGTGGCGGCCCTTTTTTATTGGTGGTGGAAGCTGGAGTACCCGAAGAGAACTACCACCCTTCGGCAGAAAATTGGCCATCCTTGTCAGAGGCGAACACACTCCGCACAGGTGAGATTCTATCTTACAACCTCAGTTACTATTGAATTGAAACTGTTCAACCTTTTTTATTTTTACAGATATAGTTTCGTAAAGACCTGCCATGCCTCAGTAACAACAGACACTGGAGGACTAAGTCTTGCTGTCGTCAAAACAAAGAATGACCACACGCAAGGGAAGGATGAACACAAGGTTGAAACACGCCAACTTAGAGCCCGTGTCCGTCACGACCCCGGTGATATATCTCAATGTCCATCAAAAGTCATTCGAGGTGAGTTTAAACCAGAGGCTCCAAGGAGCCCGTATTGCTCACCTGAACACCTGATATAATCTTTGGTTGGCAGACCATCTTATTAGAAATAATTCTATAAGAGGACATTAACCTAAGGACAGTTGCTGCACAATTTGGCTTAAATTATCCAACTGTTTCCAGACAAAAAGATATTTTAGTGATTTTCTCATAGGGTTTTATGTGAACTACAGTGTATGTTCGGCTATGGCACCAATCTTGAATGGAATAAGTTTTGAAGGGCACCATTCAAGGACCATTCCATCAAAGTTTGGTTCCAATTGCCCAGGTGGTTTCAGATGAGAAGATCCTATAAATATTTTCAAGAAGATATTTGAGTGATTTTAACATAGAGTCCTATGTTAAACTATGTTTGGCTATGATGGCCATCTTGGATCGCGGATTGGGTCATCTTTCGGACATACATTTGAAATAGGACTACATAAGGACCATTGCTGCCAAGTTTGGTTCAAATTGGGTGGCTGGTTTCAGACGAAGAAATGTAAGTGGTTTTCTTTGTAAAAATAATTTGGGGTATGGTGGCCATCTTGGAGCTCAATTAAGAGCAATAACTCCTACAAAAATTGAAAGACAATATCGCTCATGCTACATTGTTTGTAGATCTATCATGCTTAACAGTTTTATATTTTACAGTTTCTCTCTATCTATAAAAGTTTTCAAAAAAAAACAACAAAAAAACAAAACAAAAATCAAAAACAAAAAATCACAAAAATAGACTAAAAATTGTCATTTAAGGGCAATAACTCCTATAGGGATTGATTGATGTTATCGGTCATGTTACATCATTTGTAGATCTTATCATGCTTGACAATTTCATAGTTTACAGTTTCTCTCTATACATTATAGTTTTCAAGAAAAAAGCAAAATTCACCAAAAACCGATAAAAATCGTCATATAAGGGCTATAACTGATATAGGACGGAAACTGACAATTTCGGACCAAACGAATGAAAGTTAAAACTTTGCATTCTGATCAATTTTAGGTAACGGTTTTTTTTCTGTTTCAGTGATATATCATGATATTTAAGCAAAAGACATGCTAATACCCCTATGTTCTATTTTTAGCCCAAGCGACCTTTTTGAATGAACCACGGACACAAAAATCACAAACTTTAATCTAGACACGCTATATATGCATCAAACCAAGTTTGGCCTCAATTGGCTCAGTGGGTTCAGAGAAGATATTTTTGCGAACTGTTGACAGACAGCCATTATGTTCTATTTTTAGGCAAAGCGGCCATTTTGAATCAACAACGAGTACAAAAATCACAAACTTTAATCAAGTCAAGACACTCTAAAGATGAATCAGTCCAAGTTTGGTTTGAATCCGCTCAGTGGTTTCAGATGAGAAGATCTTTTTTATGAAATGTTGACGGACGGACGACGGACGCCATGCGATGACAAAAGCTCCCATGGCCTTTGGCAAGGTGAGGTAAAAAGGGATGAAAATGTATTGAATTGTCGGGACTTAAAAAATGTAGTAATGTCCATGTATAGAGAAAGGCAAAACGGTTTCCGAAATTTGCCCAAAAGTGGACTCGAAGTTCACGATGCTTTGGAGGCATTAAATTTGCAAATTAATAAATTTGAAAGCTTCACTTAGTCAATGATGTTTGCCGACTACATCTTGGAAACGTACATAGATGGTAATTCAAGATTCCCTCCTATCATTTGGGCAGCACCACCAGACCCTGAGGGAAGCGCAGTAGTAATGGACCGGAGTCATTTCATGCCCACCTAAATGAACAATTTTACGCTTGTCGCCCTAGCATATTTGTCTTTGTTGATGTACTACTAAAACTACAAACAACATGCTATATCAAAATGACAACATTATCCATTAAAGAACTCGTGCGAAAGAATGAAAAAGAGCAAATGGACTTTGTTGTAGAACAATACACGAAACATACAAATGGTGAAATTTCCACTCTTGATTTTGTCAGGCGTGTTGGATACAATCAGCTGCTAGGGCGGATATTTGATTCGTGACGGACTTATGTTTAGTTTTAACTATGTTTTCATGCTTATGTTTAGTGTAGAATTTTTTCAAAAACCTAACTTGCCGATTTTACTATGTTATGCATTTCTCACATTTTAATGATGACTTTTATTAGCGCACATCAATAATATCCTGCTCGAAGTCATACTTCCACCTCCTCGTTGGTGAGCAGGGGACAACAGGTAATTCTTTAATTACCTGGCTGACGGAAGAGGCAATAATTTAATTACGTAATGTTTTGATTTTCGGAAACATAATTATTTTTTATGGAAACGTAATATATTTTTTCTTATGGAAACGTAATATATTTTGTTTTATGGAAAGGTAATATTTTTTTCTGGAAAAGAAATGCCAATTTCTGGAAACGCCGCTATTGCACAATATATGGAGCAAGTATACAGTCGTCAATGGTAGTACTTATTGTGTATAAATCATTTGCAGCACTAGCGTTATCTATAAGGAAATGGAAGGATATGTGGTAAGTCAGTGAGATGACATCTCATAGCACTAAACATGTAAAAGATTAATTACATCTAGTGACCTTAATACAATGTATGAGCTTCAATCCCACTGCATATCCAGCACTGAAAGGTCTCAGTAGCATATATGACAAAAAGACGAGAGCCACTGTGCCAATGAAAATACAAAGTTTTGAACAATACAACAAAATTGTAATTCAAGCTCCAGAGGTTTGTCTTGAATAAGGTTGAATAACAGAATCATATGTCAATTTCTTTGCATAAAATGCATATCCCTGGACAAATTTGTATAAGGCACATTCGCTACAAAACTCTGAGATCACCAAAACATTTTGAGGAATAGAACCAAACGACATAAAACGTTTAGTCAAAATTCAACTTGGAGGGAGTAGAAGCCCCTTTTTTAACAGAATTTCAAATTTCAAATGAAAATTTCCACACACAGCTGACACGAGTAACTAACAAACATGTCCGAGTTGAAACGATGACCACTGAGAGGGATTATACCCGCGGGTACTTAAAGTGATAAATCATTGAAAGTTACAATAAAACTTGTAAGTTGTTCCAAGTTGCCCATGACATAACTGTATATACACAAATTCAATGCCAAACACCATGGAAAATACTACTTCACTACAAACATTTGCAGTAAAACATATGTAATACAATAATCACAATAGCTTTAATGGATCTTTTTATTTCAATAAAATTTAATATCTCAATATCTTCGTGTCTTCTTAGAAACCTATATAATAAGAGTGTAAAATAAGTGTTTTTTTTTCGACAGGATTACCCTTTAATTTTAATACAAAAATAATGTGCTACAAATGGTTTTATTTTTGTGATTTTTTTTATTTTTACCCCTTTGTTAAAATTTCTCATAATTAACCGTGTTCTAAAAAAATAGTGTGATTTAACTGTGAGAAATAAACTTGTTATTTGTCACAATTTAATTTCTAATATGTTTATCGCTATTTTTGTTGACTATTATGGTATATAGATTTATCAGAATTGTGTTGTATATCAACTGGCAGAGAAATATGATACTTTACTGAGACTTAACTATGATTACATATTTCACCATGTTCTATATTATACTTTCTTGAGAGTCAGCTCAATAGCTACATGCGTTAACATAATGTAGAAAACAATCAAATGTACGCTATGTGTAAACATCGAAAGTAAAATCTCCCCTATACCCAGTGAAGCTTGTTCATATAATATCAGAAGTTCTTTCAGAATATATGTGTTTTACATTAACAAACACACTTTCAAAAAAAAAATACTTACAGAAGTTACTTTCACAGATATAATGCAATGCCTCGGTGCAGGTATTATCAAACCACAGTTTGTTGGTAGCAACAGCAACGCAGTTATGGTTTGTACCCTTTGATCCGTATCCTGAATACCATTGTATGTTTGACGCTTTGGTTTGATCGAAACTCCATCGGTATTCTCCTTCCTTTAGGTCAGTAAGTCCTATCCATTGACTTCTGTTCTCTATAGAAGGAATAAAACATGCGTCATTATTCATGGTCAATATCATCCATAGTGTTTCCGTAGCTGATTGATTAATGTTTTTATATTATATTCAGTTGTTTGCTCTTTCACATGCAACTAATGTGAAAATAAAATGTTCAAACATTGCTGGTTCGTAGGACTATTGATGAAAAATAAATTACTGAATGCGTTGTAGGATCATCGGAATTGCTTGACATCTTTTTTGTACAAGAACTTTTAGACTTTTTCTTGTAGGTCCTGTGATATACATTGTTCGACTGTTGCATTCTTGGTTTGTAATAAAAAAAATAATTGCCTACCCGATACCTACCCTAATACGTGAATGGCCAGCTTTGAAAGATTCAATCGATATATATTAATTTATTAAATATATTTGAAATTTCATCATTTAAAACATTTTTCAAAATTTGTACAATTTTTTTCCATCTGAATCCAGAAAACATTAATTGTATCTAATAATATTCACCCAACGTTCTAACAGGATGAATTTCTAGGAATGGGATAAATTTTACAACAAAAAAAAAAAAAAAAAAAAAAGAAAAAAGAAAAAAGAATTTGCGTATGTGAACCAGGTAATCGACCAGTGCAATACATTTCTGAGCCTTTTGTTATATGGACATTTAAATCTGAGAAAGGAGGAGAGGGATTAATTCCTAACATTAAATGGTTGGTACATGTATTTTGAAGGTGTGGTGAAAAGGACATCAATAAAATGGTGAGGTATTTGTTGAATTGCTTTAAAAAGAAAACCAAAAATTGTTAGATGTACCTAAAACTCAATTGATTTTTCAAATTATGAGTTTTACAAAATAACAAAAAATATTAAAGAAAGAAAACCGACAAAAAACTTGAAAAATATCCATTTTATTAAATTGACAAAACAAATGTACCTATTACTCAATTGATTTTTAAGTATTAAGTTATCGCTTTTTCTATTAATAAAAAGTACAAATATACGTAAGGAGCAATCCATTGGACAGACAAACCCGGGAAGACAAATGAACAACCACAAGCACAACAAATAAACACAGAAAACTAAAAAACAATGAACAACACGAACTCCTATAAAAACCGGGAGTGAACCCAGGTGCGCCGGAAGGGTATAACTTAGAATTATGAATTAGTCATTATCGTGAAAATGTAAAATAAAATATTACTAAAACATTTTATGAAAATATATAATGCTGCAAAAAAAAATCTAAGAGTGTGCTAGTACTGGAGGAGATATGTAAAACTTATTCTCCTTTAATCCGTCTCGTCGAATGCATAGAACTTACTGTTTGGACTGTTAGAAAATATCCTTTCTTTTTCAGATTTGTTGTCAATCTTAGCGATGTATCCTCCTATTTCTCTACATTTCCTCTAAAATAGTATACATTATGCAGTACAAATAATTTTGTCATGAATATCGGACGGAGATAAAAAGGCAGTAAGTAAATTCCACAAAACCAAAATTCGAGGACTCCAGTTAAGTGTTCTTTAACTTTGACAGCAGTTAATTTCGGTTAGGTAAAACAATGACAATGCTAAGGTAAACAAAAAATTAAGTTTCTTTTACATGCAGAATATTACATGAAAGAGCTGTAGGAATTTCAATATCTATTTCTATGTTCAAATTCTAACATTGTTAGACTAATAATTCCTCATATTTACCACATTATTATAGACATAACCCTACATAGGTCTGATTTATTACTGTAACTTAAGAGTTTTGAATAATCTTGTTTTATTTATGTATTAATTCTATAAATAATATGCTATAACGATTTACTGTTTTAAAGTGTATTCAGAAATATTCAAGCTAGATGCACTATATTAGGTATATGGAGTAAATAGTACTTTGTTTTAAATAACGATTTAATTTCTATTCCTTTTGTCATTGAGTTTATATTCTGCATACTTTTCTGCTTCTTGTAACAGTGTAAACTGTCACAGTATCGAATAAAAGAAAAATAAGTCCCTACCTCTGCTGAAAACCAGTCACTTTTTTTTGGACTGTAGTAATAACAGTGCCCATCGTACTTGTGCCATTTGGTTTCTGAAATCAGGCAAACAGTTTAAAATATTCATTGTTAAAATCTTCCAGATTCTACCAATATAATTGTTTTAGGCATTATTCAACAACATATTAAAAATGTCATCATCTAAAACACCTTAACAATATAAAACGTTTTGCAAAATTGTTAACAAAAATAATTTTTTTCTCTGAATCCAGAAAGCCTGTTCGAGGAACATTAATTTTATCTAATTATATTCAGTATACTTTGTTGTGGCATGAACGTTAATTGAAAGTTCTAAAAATCAGATAACTTTGACAAAAAGAGATAAGTATTTGGGGATGTGAACCGGGTAAGCGGCCAGTGCGATACTTGTTCAGCCTTTTGTTAGTCCCCCCCCCCAAAAAAACTGAAATACGAAATTTCACTGCGAGAATATTCCGTTTAACCCATGTCATAACTGATTTAAATTCGTTAATCGTTTCATAAAATTATGTAAACAGTAAGGATGGATCTTATTGAAAGCCCCATATACAACTTTTTACAAGGTTAAATACATTTTCACAACCCTGTGATTTGAATTTAATGACTAAATTTAAAGGGTAAACAACTCAAAATAGGTTTTTTTAATTAAATAAAGATAATTAATTTCATATATTTCTAGGTAATAACAGAAAAGGCACGTTTTTATATAATTTTATGTATAACATGAAACAAAATATAAGTCTGATATTGGAGCGTGAACATGCTATCTTTAGGTTGAATTTGCGCTGATACAAAATTAACATAATTTGAACTTATTGTTTATTTTAGTCAAATTCAAATATAGTAACTATATGGAAGTAGAATAAAAACATATTTTTATAATTTTCTAATAGGTATAATAGTTATTTTTTCGTGGTCAAACAATTATATTGTACTTAATATTATAAACAATACATTTTAAGGAGCTTGTATTTAGGGGTCTTGTATTTCAATATGATTATTGATTCTTTTTTACAATTTAAAATCCTCCAAATTAGAACCCAAAGATATATTTTTTTCTCGATACAAACTAGTATATACGAACATGATTAAATTTCTAAGTAAAAAACTTACTTTGGAAGTCTTTTCCGAGAACTCTAAAAACTTTTTTAACTGAGGTAAGTTGGTCAGTCATTGCAGTGAGGGTTTTTCTTACGTTGTCAAAATCTTGTTTTGATTCATTTGAAAGCCATGGCAAACATGTAGCTTTTCTTAATACCAAAAACAACAACAAAGCTCTCATAGGGAACATTATCTTTATACCTGAAAAAATGAGTATCCAACTGAAAAAAAGAAATTTGTGTTTCAGTTTCACATACAATTGCTAATTTTTTATTCATATAAGATAAATGCCCTTACCTCTGGTATCTTGTCAAAAGCAAAGTCAGTTGGTAAAGGGAACTGTTAGTTATGTATTACAGGAAAAAAAAGTGACAGCAGATGGCAATGTAATTTAACACTTTTTTTGCTTTGAAACATTGTTGAACAGGTCCATGCGATCATCTATCAATTTTTCCAAGAAATCTATTTTTGTCAGTTTGTGGAAATAAGGGAATATATCAGCCCACTTAGAATATTTCCTAAAAAATATACACATCCAAAATGTTTCTTAAGGTTACATTCAGATTTATTTGAGACTCCCAGATATCCCAGACAACAGCGTGAAATTCTAAGTTTAATCACTCTGCAGTCGATTTATACGTTCTGTTTTCGTACTTTCTATTAAAGACGTCAGTAAAATGTGGAATTCAGAGAAAATGTTGGAATACTCTATCTGAAGAACTTCCTTTAAAATATACTCTTGCACTGGTTTATGTTATTTAAATGTGTAAAAATGTATAGATAAAAAAATCATACATGTATAATAGATGTTCACTCATTCTTATACTATACGAAATACTATGGTAAAGAAAAATACTCGCGATACCAATACTTGAAGGATGATTATATCTGATGTTAAAACACGATAATCAACTAGTTTCCAGGAAAACCTCTACATATTCTTGTATTCTACATGTTTTATATGGTATTAATATATGTCGAATAGATATAAGAAAGCAACAGAAAATAGCAAAATCTGATTTGATTAGGAAAATTACATATATACCAATATTGGAAAGTTTCGACTGAATGTTTAAACTTTATGAATAATCTTTTGGGTCAGAATATTATCGATCGATTCTTATTAACATACACAAAATTTGAACAGATTTATTTCATTATATCCAAGTAATAAATAGCTTCATTTTCTTAAAATTGCAGAGATACATTGCAATGGTTGAGAATTATGAATAACGGGTTTAATATTCCGTTTGGACGTAAAGATATTATATACACCAGTGATGCGATTTTTCTACAGTCGTTCGGAATTCTAGTCGGTGTGCCGCTTTTGGCCGGTCTGTTTTTGATTTTATATGAATCTACTTTTTTACAGGAGCTACTGCAAAGAAACAAAATAGCACGGTCCTTAAATACCATGCAGTTTCCGCTATACAGGTGATGTTGTGTCACTTAATAATCCTATCGATTCTAAAGTACGTTGCACCGAACCGAGTCTCTCAGTTTCCGATAAATAATATGCGTTCGCATGTTTTATGTGAAAACATATGAACAAAATTCTTTACACGTAGATTAACTGTAACTATATTTTCAATATGAAGAGTAAGGCTTTCCTAATTAAGTTGTTTCCTAACTTTATAAATTTCTCTATTGTAAACATATGACTAACATTTCATGACCTTTTGTAACCTTTCGAATAGTCAATTGTACAAAACAAAAACCAAAATGATAATTCTTACATTGGAAATTTGTTAACTTCGCCTTCCATAGTGGATCTTTCCAACTGTAAATCGTTATAAAGATACATTTTATAATGTATACCACAAAATTGAGTGGGTATGAGATAAAACACAAGCGGGCAAAAGTTACCAATAGTTTTGGACAACACATTTATCTGATTTTTTCGAA
This sequence comes from Mytilisepta virgata, assembly GCA_028015205.1. Classification (NCBI taxonomy): domain Eukaryota; kingdom Metazoa; phylum Mollusca; class Bivalvia; order Mytilida; family Mytilidae; genus Mytilisepta; species Mytilisepta virgata. The sequence goes on from CM051521.1 coordinate 80,289,612, forward strand.
AGTATTTTGCTACAGGTGGCACTGAGTATCAAACATGTGAGTAACGATAATGGATGATCGAAATCGAAACTTTTTGACAAATGTGGTGTTTTTAGTATTCGCTTTTCTTAGCAGTAACATGCAAAGGTCTCTAGCCTATGTACATTTCACGGCTGATTTCCTTACTGTCTACGACGACTTCTCGGCAGACAAGATAACATACAGGGTTATGTTAAATCCTGTTCGATTTCATCACACCAACAATTTTATGGTAGTCATTGCGAATTGATTGGCCAATACAAAGATTCTATCACACAAATGAGATCTTCAGTTGGATTTCACGTGTTCCAAGAATTGACATTTTACCGTACTTGACCATGTTGACACTTCAACGGATGGCAATGGGACGATTCCGTTTACGGAGAAGGACATTATTGAGTTCAAATTTCTGTACTGTCTTGTCTGGCTATATAATTTGTATTCTTTTAGTTATACACGTATCCTTGTGGTATCTGTTATGTTGAATTTTCATGAGTTTGTCCCTTTTTTGGTATTCTTTCATGTATAAATAAAAAATGAAACTACAACTCTTTATTCAGTTATGAATAATTTATGAATACATGTATAGAAATAGCTGTATTGTTAGATCATTGATGCAAGGTAAAGTGATCCTTCATAGCATTTTTCATTTAGAATTTTCCTAACTTGAGTTTCATTGCATATATATAGATTTTTATAGTTTAAATTTCAGATTTCAAATTCTAATACATTTACCTAACAATAAAGGATTTATTCATTATATTGTTCCGATTTTTTTTTTATTAACTTCTTCTTTTTGTGGACTTTTTAATAGTGAAGATTTCTTTCCTTTTGTCATATTTCTAGTAGAAAAAAAACTCAAAACTTTATAATACAAAAACCTGTTACTGAAAAATGTATCACAAAATGGCTATTTCGTTGACTGACAACATATTTATATACCAATCTACATAAAACTGGTTTTTACATCTGGTACTGTATGTGGTACGAAATGTATCACAAAATAATGTAGGAAACAACAAAGTAGGTATGAAATGGTTTTCATTAAAAAATGACAGTGGCACGAAATGGTTGATACGAAAGTGTTATGGTACGAAAATGACTATGGTACGAAATGGTTTTTGCTATGGTACGAAATGACTAGCTTCGGTCAAGGCATTTATTCTCTATCTCTCTCTGAAAGAAAACTAATTTCCATTTAACCTGCATGGTTTAACCCACCATTTTCATTTGAAAATGCCTTTACCAAGTCAGAGGTATAACTGTTGCTTTCCAGTTGTTCTGGGTGTTTGCGGTCTCCCGACCTTGCCATTTTTTTTGGGACATTGCCCTTAGAGTTCTATGTTTTGTTGTGACACTTTATTTCAGTCTTAACTGGTAAAATTTGTAGAAATGTACATAATTGTAATATAGAATATGGATAAGTAACTGACCTGGATCTTTAATGTGAATATCAACAAATATATCAGAAGGATGTCAAATCAGATGTCAATGGAGACCAGAACAACAGTAGCCATTAAATTCAAATTTTTATCCTAGATGTTAATTATAGGAATCACGAACAACCATTATGATTGCAGGAAAGTGGAACCAGTGTAACTACCATACTAGATAACTACATGTGTATTGAAAAAAAGCTCAGGTCAAAGTTTAAAGTCACCATTTTCGAAATTCGATCACTGTGGGCCCCAGGTTTGTTTTGAAAATAGAATTACAACAGGCCAAATAAAATATATGTGTTGTTCCTGTTGGCCTACCTACACTATATTTTTGCATCTATCTTATTGGAGCATTTTTGAATAAGTTATTCTGTTAAAGTCAGAATGTCTCTACCATACACTTCATGTTAAAAAATTTGTAAAATAAAAAAAAAATCCTTATACTACCTGCCATATTTTTTTTTATCTTGATGTAACAGGGACCACACATACTTTTTTACTTGGCCTAAGTGTAAAACTGAAAGACGGTGTAGGTCACAAACTCTAGATATAGTGGATAACAATAATTCAAAGAAATAGAAGGCATAAATTGAAATATTGAAGAGGTCACAAGCTTTGAATAAAAATTCTATAACCTTTATAATGCCTAATAGATCTACGTATTGCAGGTATGATAACTGTACAGAAATAAACTGCATAAATTGAAGTTAGAATGAAAGAGGATTTTACACGCCCACTTAATTATCTCTCTTTTTCATAACAATTGATTATGGTTATATTTCTACCAAATGCTGAGTAATTTAAAAAAAATTGCGGAATGTGATACCGTGAAATAATTCCTGTCCATTGGCAAAGTGTTGTCGTTCTTTGGTCTAAAAATGGTTCATATCTACCCTGCATTTAGATACAATACAATCGCTGTCTATATAGTTGCAAAATTTGTTCCGAAGTAATATTGGCTATGAAAGGGATTGAAAATTAGTTCAGTGCAGCTATACTCTTATGTAATTAAACCTAGAATTAAATAAACTAATTGTAAGGAAACAATATAATTAAAGCGAAACACATTATTGGATCCTTGAAATATGCATAAGAGATATAAGCAGCACGATGCTATTATTAAATGATGGAGTGTCTCAAATTCCGTATTCCCATTTTTGTATTCAATTAAAAAGAAAATGTTTATTCTGTACAACCTTGTGTGACTGAATTATAATATTTAGGCGACAATTTAAAATTGCGAAGATAAGGTTAGTTTAAAACATATAGGGTTAGGGACCGGTCATTTGCGACTGATGGGGGGGGGGGGGGGGTAACTTAAGTGGCCCTTGACATTTTTTTGTATGTCTTAAAGGGTGGGGCGCTTGAATTGTGTTGACGATAAAGAGGGGGGCTTGAAAGATACAAAAAGAAATTTGTTACACATTTTTGAAACCTAAAATACAAAAGAAATTTTTATTAGTGTTAGCTTAAGTATCTGACCAAATGTTAGCTTCACATCAGTAAGAATATTAACATCACTCTCCTCTTTCAAGTCTTTGCTCTGTGTCATATATAGTTTGCACTGCTGCCTTACCAAAGAATGACTATATTAATGATTGATTGTCAGTTAGTTTGAGGGGGGAAGGGGTTGCAGGTTTTTTGCTAGATTCCTTTCGAATTCTCTGTCTCTCTTTCAGATCACTGCATGATGATGCTTACCGTAGACTCCTTACAATAGTCTTTAATATATCGATGGTCCAACATATACTGCAAAGGTTTTAGGTGGTAACGGGTTGTGAGCATTTTCTTGTCAACATGACCTTTAATATTGTATCGTGTTATCATCATATTCTTTTTTCCTTCTTTTGCATCGCTTTTCTTCGGCATTTCTGACTGTAGAACTTAGCACTGCTGAGCCACATAGATAACATTTATCTAACTGTCGTGTCATATTCTTTGTTGATTATACAATTTCCTTCATAAGGCCATCATAAAATTCTAACTGTGATGTTTCATATAGTGTTTGGCAGTTATTGTTACATTGGTGCTTTCTTAATCAAATACTATAAAAAAACCCCATAAATTTGTTCTTTTTATACTAATCAAGGAGACTTAATTGTTTACCTAGTATGCTCATTATAAATATATGGTAATTGAAGTACAGTTTCACTAGTAACACGTTTTCGAAAAATTGGGGGGAGGGTGTGGGGGAGCTGGGCTCTTGAAATTTTTATGACTTTGGAAGGTGGGGGTCTTGAAATTTTTATGTCATCGGAAGGGGATCTTTCAAAAAAGAATAAAATTTTCATCTATTTCATCCCAGTCCCTCCCCATGAAAGAATATAGATAAACATATTGAAGTTTTAAGGAGAAAGGGAACCGGGTGAAAGTGGCATGCATGTAAATAAATGCAGACATGATATCTGAAATTATAATAGATTTGTTTTGAGCAATTCTCATGATTCTGTGTATTTTGTTTTTTTCTCTCTCTGTGTGTGTATGTTATCGGCTCAAATTACTTAATCATTCTTTATATTTTAGAACACTTCTTTATTTTTATAAGTCTTCATATTTTCTGTTCATTACTTTTAGGCCATTTTTTTTCTTGTCTATTAACCCCATCCACACCATTCCTTCATTCTTGTTTGTTTAATTTATTACTAAATTGATAATCTTTATTTGAATTTACACCCAGAAGGGTCAATCAAAATTACAAACATACAAATTACAACACAACATTATAACAAAAATGATATTGCATGGCATTAACTATATTTATGAATATATAACATCAGTCAAGTCTGACAGCATAACTTTGACCGACGTGAACCTTTTTAAATCTCAATTCTAGTGATTGTTTAATAAAGGTACTAACATGACTTACGGTCGATAAAAGTTCAATTTTCGGATTTAAGATAATTAAATTTAATTAAGTTTTTCTATTGATGACAAAGATGAAAAAGATGTTGAACCTGATTATATTTCCGCATAAAAATTAACTCGTAAAATGTTATTAGTTTGACAATAAAGTAGAAAATGTTACTCATCTTCAACCATATAGCAAGTGGAACAAAGTCTTTGGTGGCGAGGGATATTTTTGTATAGACCCGTTTCTATAAATAAACAGTGATCATTCGTTCTCAGTTTAGTTAAATTTTGACCATTTTTAAAATTTTGTATCGACCCGTTTCTATAAATAAATTTTAAACAGTGGTCACTCGTTCTGAGTTTAGATAAATTTTGACGATTTTCTGGGACTATTATACTAATTAGTATAATAGTCCCAGCGATTTTTAAAATTTTTCTCTTGTACAAGATGTTCTTTCAATTTAATCTCATTCTTCAATTTACTGTATAGATAAAGTTTCGAGCTGTCCATATTAATCTTTGAAATCTTATCTACCATTTTATTTTTATAGCATTCGTGAATAGATTTAGAAAATCCTTTTTTATAAATATGTTTAATTTTAGGATAGGGCTTATCATTAATTATATAATCATACATATCTTTTCTGTTTTCTTCAAAAATGTTTGATGCTGCAGTATACCATGAGAAGTGTCCGTCATCATGTAACTTCTTATTAACATTATAAGCTTCTTTAATGAGTAGTCATGTTAGTCCCCGGGGGTTACTGACTAACTGTGCCGACAGCACTTGCCAAATCATACCCTGTTCTAACCAGAAAACATTGAAAACATACCCTGTTCTAAACAGAAATATTGAAAAACATACCCTGTTCTAGACACGCTCAGAAAATGTATACCCTGTTCTAGACACGCTCAAAATATGCACTGGGAATGATCCTGTTCTAGACCGTATAAAATAGATGCTGTTCTATACGCGTACATCTTAAACAGTTAAATAAGCGATCCTGTTCTAGACAAATACTTTGTTTAAAAAAAGACCCTGTTCTCACCAGCAGGGCATGAAAAAGCGACCCTGTTCTAACCAGCAGGACATGAAAAGGGACACTGTTCTAACCAGCAGGGTCGCATGAAAAAGCGACCCTGTTTTGCGGCACACTCGTACCACTAACAATATAGGAAGTAACCCCCCGGGGTTGGTCTTGTTAGTTGTGTGTATTCTAATAAAATGCACCATTACTTGAATTTTAATAAATGATGTAACTGGTAAAAGGCCTAGTTCTGAGAGTGCAGAAATATTGCATGAGGTCATTTTAACTCCAAGAACAACAGATTTACAACATTTTGATTGAACCTTTTCAAATACCGATTTTTCTTAAATGGAAAGAATATCACATTTCCCTGTTATTTCTAGTTGCTCTATTCAAAGCCCTTTAAGGTGGTAAATACTCATCACTGAATATAGGTCAAAATAGGTCTAATCAAGACATCAAAAAGTTTACATGCGAGATCAACAGGAATATTATTAAAATTTTATAACCTCTTTCCGAGAGAAAACAATACATTTAACCCCTTTTTGATAATTCATTAATGCCGCTTTTGAAGCATCAATTACAGTCAATAACTGTGCCAAGAAAATTATACTGATTTACCTTTGTTAGGGATTTATCATCATAAAAGAATGATGTAGGGCCTACTACGGAAGGATTTTAAAAAAAAAATCATATTTTTTGTTTTATTAGTATTAATCATATTTCATTTAACCATGATAAATTTTCCTTATTCTACTCAAATACATTACTTCTTTCTTTAATCAAAATTACTATATATACTTCTACAGATGCAGGTGAATTGATTAATTTAAATACATTAATTTACATAGCGAGAATTTGTATTTAACACGCAGGTGTTAAATGGTATATCGATCTGCCAACGTGTCATGTAGATATCTAGGTCATTACACACAAAGGAAGTTTGGTGTGTCAAATGTTCACACTGTGTAGTTGGTTATATTTTTACAATTCACCTGTTTATTGAACGTTTTAATTTTTCAGTGGTAAGGTAAGCTGCACGAAAATTGTACTTTCAACATGTTAAATTTTAAATAACTCCGTAGTCAGGCTTAATTCAGTTATGAAACTACAGGGGATTCCCGTTATGAAACCACAGGGGCTCGGGAATCTTTTTTAAGAACGTAATATACTCACTACATATGGAAACACAATTTTTCCTATTGTAGAGCTTCCCCAGTCCTTGTGATTAAACTCGAGACACGACATCGTCGCCTCTGCAGGTGCTTATGCGTGCAATGTTTACATGGTCCTCGTATACATGTACATGTACATGTATCCACTGGTTTCAATAACAAATATATATGAAAAGGTCATAATAGTCCAGTCAATCTAGCATAAATTTGACCCTAACCTTAAAGTAATTGCAACAGAAGATTTTTAAGTTTTAATCTTTAGCATTATACCCCAAATATACACAGAAAAAAGTCTAACAAAATCTAACTTGAGGAAGACTAAACAATCACGATTTTAAAATTCCTATGGAGATTTGCATTGAAAATGGGAGATAACTCTGCAAAAAGGCAGAAATATCAATGAAAATTGATACAAAATTATAACTTTACCGCTTCTTTTCAGCAGAATGTATTGATTCTTGATATTTTAGCCATCTTTAGACTATAACAAACAAATCTAAAGGTGTTTTCATATCTTTTATCAAGCTACAACCTAGATTTCGTAATTCATTAGTTGACCATTTATTAAATTTTTCAACATGTCAAGGTAAAGAATCTCAAATTTAATAAAAATAATTAAGCATACATTCTTCGTTTTGTGGTTTAAAGTTTCTTTAAACAAGGTAGATGCTGAACAAACATAATTTACAGATATAAACAATACCAAAATTTCGCATTATTTTTTCAAAATGGTCACAAAGCCACAAATTTGCAATTTCTTTAATGAAAAATGCAGAAAAAAAAAATAAAAATACCCATAACACTTTGGTTTTGTACATTTCATGAGCAGAAGATTATATAGTATAGTCAAATACGAACTTATAACCCCATCAAAGTATCATTCTTTACATGAATTTTAAGAAAATCAACCGAAACCTGACAAAAAAGACTCATTTTTGCGGAGTTATCTCCCCTTTCCAATGTTAATTTCCATAGGAAATTAAAAATGCTGATTTTGAGTTTTCCTCAAGTTAGATTTTATGGGACTTTTTTCTGTGTATATTTGGGGCTTAATGCTATAGATTAGAACTAAAACAGTTTCTTTTGCAATTAGTTTGAGGTTAAAACTTAGTTTGACTGGACTATATGTTTAGTACTTTAATGTGGCCTTTAAACCTCTTATTATTTTAAAAATGGGAAAAAAGGAAGCCTGGCAATGTAAAGTGGTGGTGATTTTGAAGCGAGCAAAAACTTCAAAAGTAAGTGGAAAGGGTTTGGTAATCCCTGATATTGTCTCTGATTATACTTCAACTTAAATAGTAACAAGTTGTATCATCTAAATATTGAGTTATCTCCCATTTTGCAAGGAAATTTTTTTTTTTTTTGGTAAGTTGGCAGCATTGTTTCACCAGATTGATAATATAACATGTATTTATTAACCAGTAGGGTAAAATACTTTAAAAATGCCTTATCTTTATGAGCAAAATGAATGCATTACATTAATCTTGACAGCATTATTTAAACATTAAAATAACATAAATACAAAGTAGAACGGAAATAAATCAAATAATGTGGAAAGCAATACACATTATGTAGCTGTAGAGTCCACCTTCCTCAGTACTATGGACTTTTTTATAAATGGAGCAACAAACAAGTCATGTGTATCTTCTTAAATTATGGCATGGTGACAAAAAATTCAAAGGGCATTTATTATTTCGCTTTGTATTTCAATTGTTATTATTTATTTTTAACATGATAAACAAGTTTTTTTTATGAATTTTTACCTAAAACATGTTAAAGACATTGGGTTATTTCTCCTTGTACATTATCTCCGTATCAATCTGTAAACATTAAATGTTTACTTTTATGATTACTTTTTTTCACAAAAAAGTTCTGAAAAGTCTTGTGAAAGATATTAAATTAAATTAAAAATAAGAACATATTGTATTAACTCTCAAAAGATTAAATTAATATATACTGTAGATTTTAAGGAATATATAAATAAAATGTGAGCCATTTCCATTTATAATCTGTGTATTTTATTGTTGTATGAGCTGTTTCATTTGGAAAAGTTTCTTTGTTTTTTTATTTTGTTTTGAAAATGTACATAACATTTCTTAAATGTTGCCTTGTTACTTTTATCTGCAATTGAATTTCTCATTCAAACTTTCGTTTACATAATGATAGAAAAAAAAGCTTTGGGAATACACAGTAAAAGAATAAGAACCCAAAAATCTTTATATTTTTCTGTTGGCCTGTATCATTATATCCAAATTAGTATATTTACAGGCTTTTATCATTAATTTTTTTGCCCAGCCACGAATGTGGCTGGGGCATATAGATTTACCATTGTCTGTACATCTGTACATCCCGATTTGGTTAAGTTTTGCATTTAGCTCCATTTCTCAGAAACCTATAGTAATATATCAATGATATTTCACCACTACAGTCCTCTTGTATAGTACAATGCAGTTCAGCAACATTTGGGTCACTATCACCTACATTTCATGCTTCAGTGACTTTGGTTAAGTTTTGCGTTTAGGTTCATTTCTCTGAAACCTATAGTAATATATCAATGATATTTCACCACTACAGCAACACCTATATTGTTTTTAGGGCAGGGCATCCATGTCTTGTAGACACATTTTCTATTTTTTTTTTATATTTTACTAAATTGCACTGACCAATTTAACATTGAATGGAAAGAAGAGGAAAATGAAAAAAAATGAAAGGAACTTGTAGCAGGTCTATATTATAACCTGTAATAAAATGCATGTAGTAATATGCCAATTTAATATCTAGGCTCCAAGATCACTCTGTTAGTCCCAATAAAAAATCAGTTTGTTCCTCAATATACTATGCATATGTAAGAGCTCATTTGTTCCTAGTATATAAAGTTCCTGGCAGAAAAAAGCAAGGATTTAAATATATATAAATTTCCAGAACATTTTAACTAGATATAATTGTCCTGAACATTTTAACTAGATATAATTGTCCTGAACATTTTAACTAGATATAATTGTCCTGAACATTTTAACTAGATATAATTGTCCTGCACATTTTAACTAGATATAATTGTCCAGAACATTTTAACTAGATATAATTGTCCAGAACATTTTATCAATTATTATATTTATATTATTAAAATCACCAATACATGTAGTTTTATTGTTATATTAACATGAATAATATAAAGTAATAACTATAAGTTTTAAGTTTTATGAGAAGTAATTATTTTTGATGATTTTAAATTAATTTTTTTATACGACCGCAAAATTTTTGCGGTCGTATATTGGTATGACGTTGGCATTGTCGTCGTCGTCGTCTGCGTCGTCGTCCGTCGTCAGCGTCGTCATCCGTCGTCAGCATCGTCGTCCGAAGACATTTGGTTTTCGCACTATAACTTTAGTATAAGTTAATAGAAATCTATGAAATTTAAACACAAGGTTTATGACCACAAAAGGAAGGTTGGGATTGATTTTGGGAGTTTTGGTCCCAACAGTTTAAGAATCAGGGGCCAAAAAAGGGCCCAATAAGCATTTTTCTTGGTTTTCGCACAATAACTCTAGTATAAGTAAATAGAAATCTATGAAATTTTAACACAAGGTTTATGACCACAAAAGGAAGGTTGGGATTGTTTTTGGGAGTTTTGGTCCCAACAGTTTAGGAATTAGGGGCTAAAAAAGGGCCAAAATAAGCATTTTACTTGGTTTTTGCACAATAACTTTAGTATAAGTAAATAGAAATCTATGAAATTTAAACACAAGGTTTATGACCACAAAAGGAAGGTTGGGATTGATTTTTGGAGTTTTGGTCCCAACAGTTTAGGAATTAGGGGCCAAAAGGGTCCAAAATTAAACTTTGTTTGATTTCATTGAAAATTTAACTATTGGGGTTCTTTGATATGCCGAATCTAACCGTGCATTTAGATTCTTAATTTTTGGTCCCGTTTTCAAATTGGTCTACATTAAGGTCCAAAGGGTCCAAAATTAAACTTAGTTTGATTTTAACAAAAATTGAATTCTTTGGGTTCTTTGATATGCTGAATCTAAACATGTACTTAGTTTTTTTATTATGGGCCCAGTTTTCAAGTTGGTCCAAATCGTTCCAAAATTAAACTTTGTTTGATTTCATCGAAAATTGAACTATTGGGGTTCTTTGATATGCCGAATCTAACCGTGCATTTAGATTCTTAATTTTTGGTCCCGTTTTCAAATTGGTCTACATTAAGGTCCAAAGGGTCCAAAATTAAACTTAGTTTGATTTTAACAAAAATTGAATTCTTGGGGTTCTTTGATATGCTGAATCTAAACATGTACTTAGTTTTTTTATTATGGGCCCAGTTTTCAAGTTGGTCCAAATCGGGGTCCAAAATTAAAGCTAAAAAGGGGGTAAATTATTTTTTTTTGGGGGGGGGGGGGGGGGCAATTCTCCACAGCATATTGTATTACACAAAAGCAAAAAATTGAATATAAATTCAAATCATATGACCAATTCTAAGTTCTTTATTTCAGTTATTCTGTGTCAGAAACCTATTATGTGTCAAATATTTGAAGAAATTTTCAATTGCACAGTATTGCGCAATAGCAAGAAATTGATATGTGTGCCCTGTTATCAAAACTTTATTATTAACAAATTCCATTGGAAATTTGCCAATATAAAATGTGCTGATGAAGCTTTTTTGTTTATCTTATCTAAACTGCTTTTAAATTATGTATATTTAAAATTTGCCATCCATGACTATGATGTCATTTTCTATTTTAATATGTTATGGTGTATTTAAATGGGCTGTTATGGTTGCAAAGTATAAAGAAATGGGGGGGGGGGGGGTTGAAAACAAAATTTGGGGGGGTAAATGAGAAATTGGGGAGGGGGTAATTTTTTCTCATTTCATATTTCATAAATTAAAAAGAAAATTTTCAAATTTTTTTTAGCCAAAAAAAGGGGGGGGGGTTACAATAAATTTTATTGTTTTTTGTTTTTTTTTTTGGGAGGGGGGGTCAATGTGCAACTTCATAGTGTATTGCAAAAAAGCTAAAAAAAGGGGTAAATTATTATTTTTTTTTGGGGGGGGGGGCAATTCTCCACAGCATATTGTATTGCACAAGAAGCAAAAAATTGAATATAAATTCAAATCATATGACCAATTTTAAGTTCTTTGATTTTAGTTATTCTGTGTCAGAAACCTATTATGTGTCAAATATTTGAAGAAATTTTCAATTACACAGTATTGCGCAATAGCAAGAAATTGATATGTGTGCCCAATTTTAAATTTTAAATTGGTTATTTCTGATTTATATATAAAAACAAATAATATTGATATGGTTTGAATAGGTAAATTAAAAATTTTTAAGTTCTTAGACAACATTCATTCTGTGTCAGAAACCTATGCTGTGTCAAATATTTATTCACAATCCAAATTCAGTATTGTATCAAGCTTGAATGTTGTGTTCATAATTGCCCCAACTATTCAGGGTTCGACATCTGCAGTCGTATCTAGCTGTGCCCAGCGGAGCATTTTATTCCAATTCATAAAAAATGGGTACATTAAGTTTTTAAAAATTAATAAATCTAATATTTCCATAAATCAAAAGTTTTCATTTCCTGAAATTTCCTCATTACCTTTTCAAAAGTTTACCTGGGCGTTACCTGTAATTCTTTATTTTTTGTTAAAATGTGTTCACAAAGTCCTTATGAAATTATCCATTAAAGAACTTGTGCGAAAGAATGAAAAAGAGCAAATGGACTTTGTTGTAAAACAATACACGAAACATACAAATGGGGAACTTTCCATTGTTGATTTTGTAATATGCTGCTAGGACGGATATTTAATTTGTGACAGACTTAAGTTTAGTTTTAACTATATTTTTATGCTTATGTATAGTGCTGAATTTGTTAAAACTTGTCCTACTTCCACGTCCTCGTTGTTGAGCAGGGGACACAACAGGTAATTCTTTAATTAACTGGCTGATGAAAGAGGCAATAAAAATTTGATTTTTGGAAATGTAATTTTTTTATGGAAACATAATATATTTTTTTAATGGAAAGGTAATATTTTTTTTTATGGAAACATAATTTTTTTTTCTGGAAAAGTAATGGCAATTTCTGGAAATTGATGTGAAGTACAGATATGATTAATTAATTATTGATTGATGAATGATACAGTATCTAATACTAAATTATTGTTCTCAATACACAAGACAGGTGATTTTTTATCATAACAGGTTAGTGTGTTCTAAAGGTAACATGTGTGTAACGTTTCAATATCATTTAAAAGTTACATTTTTGGGTAATGGATAACAAAATATATATTTTAATAGGGATAATGATAGTTAAAAAAGAATTATTAAACATGCAAGTTAATGAGGGAGAATCTGATGGTGAAAACTGTCAGAAAACTGTTAGCACTAAAGAAAGAACTATAAACACTGTAATAAAAAAATGTCTCAAGTGTCATTAATGAACAAACAGCTTATTCTCTTGTTAACAATTGGATTCTTTTAACGGGTACCCAACACTTTTACTAATATAGATTTGGTTCGTTTAATTTTCATAAAATTTTGATGAAATATTTACTTTGACCTGACAAAATATCAAAATTTCAAGAAATTTGAACCAAACAATTTACGGGAATAAATTAATTGGATATATAGAAGTTTGACAAACAATGATCATTGAGAAGCTTGATTTCTCTTGACTAATTATAGTATGTGATTAAAACGTTCAGCTGATTTTTAAAGAGTTAACTCCTTTAATCTTCTGTACCGTTTAATAAGTCTTAATTTTTATTCCATTGCAGTAGTAATGTAAAAGTTATATCCACTCATAGGAAAAATATGTGATTGCTGTTCTTCATCTTAAAGTCGTTTTTATGTGAAATAATTGGACAATATGGATATTTAAGGTATCTGTGAGATGAGACACCTTCAACCCTTATAATACGAATTTCAAGGCAATCTTATTATATCAGAACAAAGTAACTAGTTATATTGTTCGGTACTGAAATTACTAGATAATTTGTTCTGGAACTTTATAACGGGCGGCAGAACAAAATAACTAGTTGAAAAGTTCCACTGGAACTAAATAACTAGTTAAAAGGGTCAACTGGAACAAAGTAACTGGCAGAACAAACTGGCTGTTACACATGCAGTATGGCAATGCAGTCATAATACAGAGATTACATGTACTAAACAGATATACAGATTGGTTATCCTCGTGCCTCATTTTCAGTAAGTTGTGTATGCTGATGCTAATATTACATTATTTTTTAAAATTGAACGTTTCCTTTCATTTTATAGAAACAAGTTTGTGTGTGATATACCACTGCCTAGTATTTAAAATCCCTCCAGCCGGTAGTTTTAAATTTCAGTTTTGTGAAAAACGGAAAAAGCTTCCTAGGTCAAAATTAAAATTGCTTCAAAATGAAACAGTTCAGATATGCTTTTATTTTTTCTTTAGGTTAATGAAGAAATAATCCAGAATGTTGGATCTTGGGATAGTAAAGAAAGATTTCACATCACTTATTGACAACATTCATCCATGGATGTTGAGTCATTTTGTTATGTGGTTAGATATTAAAGTTGCAGAGTACAAAGTTTATGGTCACATGGTTCAAGGTTTGTATATTTTGATATGAAGGCTGCAGAAAATTGATTTTCAAATTCTTATCCCTACCCTCAACTTCAGGCTTAAAAAAATCTCAATGACAGTAGCTCCAACTTGGATTGCTTGAACACACGTGATGGTTTAAACCATTTTTTTAGTCCTGTTTATTTCCCCTTTGTTTTCATGTAAAAAAAGTCTCAGTTTCTCGAACTTTGGTCCCAACCATGATAAAATAGTTTAAATTTTTCCATGAAAAACTTGAAATCAGTATAATAGGATTAACAAAGGTGTTACCTGATAATTACAGGTGTGCGTTTAACAATCATATTTTTTATAAAATAGATGAATCTCGCAGGTAAATATTTACTGTTCGATGTATTAAGATTTTAATCAAAAATATATCTTGGTAATGATCAACTATACCAACTCGTATATGGTATGGCTCTAGCCATTTTCATACATGAACAAACTTTATCAACTCGTTCCTTTAGAGTACGAGCTATCAAATTTCTACTGTATTTTATATTCTGCATATATAATAAATGTAATTATGTCAACTGTAGTAGAAGCCAAACTGTTACATATTTTTAATTTTGAAGATGATACCCCTAATGACACTCCAAGATGGTTGAGAGGTCAAAGTTCACAGAATTCATCCATGATAACAGATATGTCAAATTCAAGAGATGGCAATGATTCATGGTCACATTCTGAAAGTAAGTAGCAAAAACTGGAATAAAGGCCAAGAAAAGATATTTATACTGCAATTGTTCTATTTGAGCAGTCAAAGTGCATTGACAGTATATCTACAAGTGATATACGGTCACTGACAGTATATAACATTTTGGCCACACCTACTTGACCTGATGGATGGCCGACTGAAATGAACAAACTTACTGAATTCAATCTTTAGAACAAAATTTCAATATTTATCCTCTTGTAACTTATTTATTGATTGTTGAAAAAAAATATTTGCAGCCAAACTTTCCATATTTTAAATAATCTTATGCATCTATCAATAATATACCCGCTCATCGATTTTTGAAAAGGTGAATTCTCCCGCCAAATCATTTGAGGCCTCTTTAGGGTAACAAACGTTTTAATTAATTTTGAAATTGGTAGTTATTAATATCCCCATATCTTCAAAGATTGCATTATAAAGACAATAACATTGCATTGACTTGACACAAAATTAGATTTAATTAAGAATTCGGTACAAATCGGGGAAAATGCTTGGGAAACTCGCATTTTCACCCGATTCTAAGCCTCATCAATATATATAAATTTCATGTCAAGTCAATGCACTGTTATTGTCTATATGTTTTTCAATTTTCTCCTAACTACCTAGATTTTAGTGGCTGTTTAAACCAATTTTAGACCAGTTAAAAATGAA
The DNA here is from genome assembly GCA_028015205.1 of Mytilisepta virgata. NCBI lineage: Eukaryota > Metazoa > Mollusca > Bivalvia > Mytilida > Mytilidae > Mytilisepta > Mytilisepta virgata. The sequence continues at coordinate 80,305,099 of CM051521.1, forward strand.
AAAATAGGTTTTCTATCCAGAAATGTGTATTTTACTCAAGGAATTCAGCATCTTAGTTTATTTTACTACAACTAAGGCAATACAATTCCTTGTGAACTGCAAGTTTGAAATTTTGGATAATCTCCCTTATGCCTGTTAAATATTTGAAATAAATTACATGATAGAGATGTGACCAGAATTTCATGGTTTACTTAAACAGTAAAAAAAAAATGTTTTTTATGTCATACTTAAGGTATGCTAATTTTATGTATTTTGGTGGGAAATTTAAACTTCCTAAAGTACATGTACATCAAATCGTTAATACACATGTAATAGCAAAGTTTACCCATTAAATGGAAGTGTAATCCAATATTAAGGATTAGTATTGGATCACTTCAATAATCACTTCAAGAGCTTAATTTCATATGGAATGACCATGATTTTGCTAAATTTATTCTGTTTTTCAGATTCCTTTAGCAGACCAGTTTACACAGTTGACGAGGCCACCACTCAACAACATTTTCAATCACATAATATGCCTAATCCTCAACAATCTCACCAAATACCACAGAATAACTTAATACAAAGACCACCTCCAACTTTAATACGACAGCCTTCAAGTTACAGATCAGAAGAAACACATTCCAACCAGTATCATAAAAATATTTTGACTTTGGACTGTAAGAATGGAAATATTGAAACAATTCCTCAACAAGACTGTGACCTTGAAAATGTCGAAGATCAAAGGTCAGTGCAAGAAATCCTCCAAAACATTCAAATGTCTCAAAATTTGCAAGAAAGACTTTCAGAAGAAAGTGTAAAAAGTATCAGTAGAAGTGATAATACAGTCATGTCAATAAAGGATCACAGACCAGAGGTAGTTTCTGATAACATAAGCAGAAGTACTATTATCCTTGGTGAACCTGCAAAGAATGTTCATGAGGTAAACAAACTGAGATTGTGTTTTTGTGCTGGTAAGATACATATTACTACTAATTTAAACAAGCATTCTGAGAGTATATTGCTGAGCAATACAATGTCCTCTGCCAGCTTGAGCTGTGAGAAAACAAGCCAAATCTCCTTTACTTTGTGAATCAGATGCAAATGTATGGACAGAGTGACTCCTAAAACTCCTGAAACTGTGTTTGCAAGGGGTACACAATAATTGCCCAATCAACCTGAAACTCAACTCGATCTGCATCTCATTGTAAGCTCAGATACCTGAAATAAGATCACTCGCTAAAAGGGTTTGCAAAAAAGTCCGGAAAACTGATATTTTGAAAATAATTCCTATCTCCTAGGGCAATAACTCTCACAATAACTATCTGATCAGCGTGAAAGTCTTACTTGATCTGTAGCTCATCATTATAAGCTCACATATCAAAGCTAAGATCATTTATTAAAAGCTTTTACTAAAAAAGTCTGGAAACTATTATTTTGGCAATAATTTCTATTTCCAAGGGCAATAACTCTCACAATAATTATTCGATCAGTGTGAAAGTCAAACTTGATCTGTAGCTCATCATGATAAGCTCATATACATATGTACCCAAGAATGAGATCATTTGGAAAAAGCATTTGTTAAAAAAGTTTGGAAAACTATTATTTTGGTGATAATTCATATTTCCAAGGGCCATAACTCTCACAGTTATTATTTTACCAGTGTGAATCTCAAACATGATCTGTAAATCATCATTATAAGCTCACAAAAATTAGATCAATTGGTTAAATGGTTTTTAAAGAAGACCAAAAAACTGTAGTGTGACTGACGGATGGACTGATGCACAAATCTAAAATTTCCTTCAATGTTGCTGGTAGGTGACTAATAAAACAAAAACCAAAAGTTAATTTGTTGATACAACTTTGTAATATTAAAAGAAAATTTATTTGTATGATTTGTTTAATATGAGGAGACAACATACATGTAGGAACACAAAAGAAATTGTCAAAGATCAAATGAATGAATCAATAGTGATTTCAATATAATACAATTTCTTTGTTGTTCGAAAGTTCAATATTAGCAGCTAAAGTGATATAAATGTTTGCAATGTCCCGGAAAATCTGCAATTCTGCAAAATTGGCTTATCTTTACCAGTCCAAATTTGTTTGAGGACAAAAAACTAGTGCAACAGAAGAATAACAATGAAGTTATTAAGTTTCTTGTACATATAGTTATGCCATGTGAAAGAATGAAAATATAGAAAATTAACTTTTTTACATTCCTACATCTAAATGTCTCGTATGATTTTAATGAAATTTATATTTTTGATCATAACCGTCTCAGATCACTTTAAAAATCAGTTCTGACAGACCATTTTTGTCTCTCCCTCAGTGCAGTTTCTGAAGGCAAGACATAGACATTGCTTCACGAAATATAGGTCAATTTTGTTGTAGTACTACACATGGTGGGTCTGTGTCAGTTTTGTGTGGACAAAGAGAAGTGGATATCTTACTTGATGTACTCTGAATACATAACTAAACCTCAAGAATTAAATAGGAGACATGCAGGACAATTTTGCATGTCAACTCTTGTGTTTTATTGGCTGGTGACTCCAAAAAATCCTGAAACTATGTTTGCAAACGGTACATAATAATTACCCAATGAATGTTTGGTGTTGGCTGTTGTTAAGCACTACATTGTACATGTACATGATGTATGTAGATTATGTCCAGGAAAACCTTAACAATCACAAATCATGGAACTAATCTTATATCATTATACTGGTTAAGTTAGCATATATAATGTGAGTTGTGATTCATGTTTCAAATTTTATCCGTAGTAGTTCAGATCACTTAATATTGAATTATAAAAAATATTATGTAATTTGTACTTTAATAAAAGAGTTGCCTGTGTAGAAGGTTTTGGAATTTTTATATTTGTCTGTAGGCCAGATTTGTGAGCATTTTGATTATTATTTGAAATCTTTTGAAGCCAACTCCATCATCAGCATCAACATTTTCATGTGACCCCTGGGGTTAGGATCTTAAGTGGGTAAAAAAGGGAAACATCTCTTTTCCATAAAATTTTGTCTGTGCCAAAGGTTTTGGAATTCTGATATTTGCCCCAAGGCCAGAAATATGTTGAAAATATATTTCGAGTTATACTATTGATAAAAAGTAGAAAATTGAATTACAATTCACTATATATATGCCAACTGGACCATTGAAATTGGAATTTTCATGTGACTTCTTCATTGTTCTTGGTGAATATTCCTTATGGGGTCCAGAAAGAGAAAAATCAATTATCCTTTTACTGTACTTTCACCATATTTTATTTGGGATTGGATAATGAAAATGGGTCGTCTGTGACAATAATTTTAGAATTTTTGAATTTGTACAGTGGTGCGGTGATAAGTAGCGTAGCTGCCATTTTTCATTGTTTTTATTCTTTTCAAGTTTGATTACAGAGGAAAATAAATAATTTGATTTTTGTAGTCAAAAGAAGAGAAACACAAGAAATCAAACATCATTTCAGTGCAGTCACCTAAAGATGTTATAAAAATAGAACTATCATCAGATGAAGAGTCTCAAACAATGGAAACAGCAGCTTTTATTTGTGACACTGGACAAGAAGGAGAAACAAATTCAGGGGGCATGATGGAATTAGATCCAAAGGATTATTCAATACAAGAGTGTAGTAAGTATTGATTTTTGAAAAATTTCTGCAATTCTGTTAATCCCTATACAGCCTAACAGAAATTATATTTACAACTTGTATAATAATTTACAATTAGACTACCACTTCCTACTGAGGTAGGGCCTGATAAAAAAATTCATACTGCAATCGTTCTATTTGAGCAGTCAAAATGCATTGACCGTATATTTACAAGGGCTATACTGTCACTGACAGTATGAAACATTTTAGGCAACACCTACTTGACCTAATTGAAGGGACTACTTTTTTTCTACCTTTGAAGGCTATTTCCGTTGTGAATGTAGTCAAAACTACATTGTATTGTCCAAAATCATTAAACCCTGAAAAGACTCTAATGTATAAAAATTTCTCATGCTTTTGTTAATATTCATTTCTTGATCAAATTCATTTTTGTATGTATATTTACCTGCTCATCAATCTTTGAAAAGATGAGTTCTCCGTCTAATCGTATTACGCTGCCAAAGCCGCCTCTTGAGGGTAACAAATGTTTTATATAATTTTGAAATTGGTAGTAATATCAACTAATGTCACCAAAGATTGTAGTATAAAGACAATAACAGTGCATTGACCTGACATAAAACTCGATATCAGATATATATATATGTATGAATTTGGCACGATTCTAAGCCTTATCTGTATGTCGTTATTGTCTCTATGTGAATTATGGATTTCATAGTTTTAGAAATTACAAATGTAAAATAGGTAGGTGGGTAATTGTATTTGCATCTTTTTAGAATGTTTTAACTTCTCTTTGGGGGATATTTTTGGTTTTTAACAATGCTACTACATTCCTGGATAATATACCTTCAGTAAGAATAACAAAAATGTATTCGGAAAATAAGTAGGTAAATTATTTTCTTGATTCATTTATTTAATTCATCATAAAGACGTAATAAATTAACCGGTTTATAGAAATAGAGTTCAGCCACTCATTGGATAAACTTCATGTTCTTATATCAATGTAAATAACAGCCTTGATCATGAGTACAAAAAAAAGAAAAGATTTTGCCAGATTGTTTATATTCCTTGCCATCCATGGTGTATGTAAATTAAAATTGTTAAATTTTTATATAAACTGTATCATTTTATTAATTTATGTTTGTTTGTTTACAATAAAATAAAACATTTTTAGAATTCTTTTTCTTATTTCCCTTGATGTTACAAATTTTGATATTCAGGCTTGAAATATTGTCCTGAATATAATGTTGAATTCCCTACCTTTGACCAGACAATATTTCATAACAATCACACTATGACATATTGTCTCGAAAAAGACAAAATTACATATGAAAAAAGTCCTTCTCAGACAAAATCTCATAGACAAGGACAGAATTTAATGACAGATACTCATGAAGCTTTGTCCAGGAGGACAAATTTTCACTGGACAATATTTTGCTTTACACACTCAAGTGCAAAAACTTCAAGATAAACTTCAGACGTTGGCATGAAAAATTAGGGTTGGTAGAGAAGTTTTAAAACAAAATTTGACAAAGTTGGTTTTCGTAGTGAATTGCAGCCTCCTCCTTCAATGAAAACTGGCTGCCATGATGGAGAAACTAGTGTAGAATGCCAGTAAACAAAATACAAAAATTGCAAAATAACATATTAAATGACTTCCAACCCCTCCTTGAAGAAATAATAATAGTCTAAAAATTTAATTGAATCTTCGAGTCTGAGTTATCCCTCATGCAGCTTAACTTAGATTTTCAATGTTATGGACTGTACAACCTTGCAGTTTTATTGGACAGATCAGTAGATGATATGAAGTACACATGTTTGTCAATTGTTCATGTCCTAGTACCTTTTTGCAGAACATAAGAGCTTTTTATTAGGCATTTTGCTTTTTGCGTTGATTATGTTTTTCTGTTGTATCTTAGATCATTATCATAAGAGAAAAATGACCATTCTCCATGGGAAAGACAATAAAGAAATGGATATTTCATGATAATAAATATTACAGGTTGGTTTTGGTTAAAAAAATCCGACTGTATAAGGATTAAAAACTTATAAAGATTTGAGAAATTTTTCAGATGTGTAAACATGCATCATGATTTACAGTTATTATTTTAACACAGATCTGAAAGAAATAGATGAAGACATATATCCCGTAGGATTAACTGTGAATCCTGTAAATGCACAGGGATCCTCTAAAAGATCTCCAGTAAAAGGTATAAATTGTTAAAGTTATACTAAATTTCTTAAAAAGGACCAGGGGCGGTAAGGCCCATAAATGGCCCAAAAAATGAAGTTTTTGTCAAGATACATTAATTGGAGTGCATTTGCCCCTTAAAATTGATATGAATATATCTATTTCATGTAAGCCCAAAGGGCCATGTGAGCTTTTGTCATTACTTGGCGTCCGTGTGATCTCCTCCTCTGAAACCCCTAGGCCAAATGAATTGAAAGGTGGTTTGAAGCATCTATGGAAGGACCTTTATAGAATTTGCATATTTCATTCCGGTCGGACAACTTATGACCGCTATGATGAATTCTTATTTCTGATTGGTCAAAATTTGAAAAATATTCTCCTCTGAAACTGCAAAGCCAACTGAACTGTAACTTGGTAAGAAGCATCTATGGAAGGACTTTTATAAAGTTTGCATATTTTGTTCCATTCGGACAACTAATGTGGCAGCCATGATGAATTATTATTTCTGATTGGACAAATTTTAAAAATCTCTCTCCTCAGAAACCCCTAAGCCAAATGAGCTTAAACTTGGTATGAAGCATCCGTGGAAGGACCTTTATACATTTTGCATATTTTATTCCGGTCAAAGAACTTATATGGCTGCCATAATGAATTCTTATTTCTGATTGGTCAAAATTTAAAAAAAAACTTCATATGAAACCGCAAAGCCAAATGAGCTGTAACTTGGTATGAAGCATCTGTGGAAGAACCTTTATAAAGTTTGCATATTTCTTTCGGTAGGACAGCTAATAAGCAGCTATGATGAATTCTTATTTTTGATTTGTCAAAATTTAAAAATCTCCTCCTCTGAAACCATATAGCCAAATTAACTGATACTTGGTATGAAACATCTATGGAAGGTCCATTACAATTTTCACTTGAAATATAATGGATTGGTTGTGGGACTGTCAGGTGAGCTATACAGGCTCAATTCTCTTGAGCCTCTTGTCTACTTTTGTGACATCACATGCAGCACGTGAAAACACCAGGTTTACAGAAAGTTGTGCAAAATATGCAGTTTTCCTCTTTATATCTTCAAATTAAACATCCTCCGCAAGCGAGTACCAACTTTTCCTTAAAAATATAAAACAGTAAAGGACAGATACTACACATATTGAAATATTTTGTTGGTACTTGCCTGTGGAGGCAGTTTAATTTATAATATAAATATGACTACATTTTTAGGGAAATTTTACTTTACGTTATGTTTAGAAACGTTCAAAACTAGAATTTCCCAGGTTTTTTTCTGGATATGACTGAACGAGACAATTATTATAAATAAAAAATGTATAAAAATATAAAATATTATAAAATAGGAGACAGATGTACATATTTTAACATTGATAACTAAGTCAGACGCAAAGTTTGAAGTCTTAGAGAACGGGTTTGAATCTATGGATATATGTATATTTTTGTTATTATAATTTTCGATTGATTTCATTTTTAAAAATGTTATTGTATGTGAATGATAAGAACATAAAAATAAAAAAAGTCATTTAATATTAATCTTAGAATTGAAGGTAGTACTTTTCTTATAAAAATCCAAAACCAGTAATTCTCCTGGGGTAATTGTAAAGTGATAGTTTTCGGATTTCTAATTCATACCAAGTATATTAGTATTTACAAAAGAATTTCTATTTTGCGAAAGAATCATAAAACGATCACAGACTACAAAATTTTCCAAAACTGAGCTTTAAATACTCCATTAACTACATCAATAGGGTCGATGTGATAGCCGTGAGCATATACGCATGGCATGATTGGAATGTATCAGTCGGTAGATGACAGGTTCGAAACTGCACATTTGTTTTCATTTTTTTTACGACCAAAAAATTTTTGCGGTCGTATATTGGTATGACGTTGGCGTCGTCGTCGTCGTCCGAAGACATTTGGTTTTTGCACTATAACTTTAGTATAAGTTAATAGAAATCTATGAAATTTAAACACAAGGTTTATGACCACAAAAGGAAGGTTGGGATTGATTTTGGGAGTTTTGGTCCCAACAGTTTAAGAATTAGGGGCCAAAAAAAGGGCCCAATAAGCATTTTTGGTTTTCACACTACAACTCTAGTATAAGTTAATAGAAATCTATGAAATTTAAACACAAGGTTTATGACCACAAAAGGAAGGTTGGGATTGATTTTGGGAGTTTTGGTCCCAACAGTTTAAGAATTAGGGGCCAAAAAAGGGCCCAGTAAGCATTTTTGGTTATTACAAATGTATCTTGCTGTAAGGGAGGTAATCCAAACACATTTAAAGTAAAATGTTGTGTATGATTCGATTACCTCCCTTACAAGTCGTAAATTATGTATAAAGAAATGGGGGAGGGGGAGGTGAAAACAAAATTTAGGGTGGGGTAAATGAGAAATTGGGGGGGGGGGATTTTTTTCTCATTTCAGATTTCAGAAATTAAAAATAAAATTTCAAATTTTTTTTTGCAAAAAAAGGGGGGGAGGGCTACAATAATTTTTATTGTTTTTTGTTTTATATTTTTTTTTGGAGGGGGGGTCAATGTGCAACTTTATAGTGTATTGCACAAAAGCAAAAAAAGGGGTAAATTATTTTTTTTTTTTGGGGGGGGGGGGGGGGGGGAATTCGCCACAGCATATTGTATTGCACAAAAAGCAAAAAATTGAATATAAATTCAAATCATATGACCAATTCTAAGTTCTTTGATTACAGTTATTCTGTGTCAGAAACCTATTATGTGTCAAATATTTAATTACAATCCAAATTCAGACCTGTATCAAGTGCGAATATTGTGTCCATTTTTGCCCCAATTGTTCAGGGTTGGAGCTCTGCGGTCGTATCCAGCTGCGCTCAGCGAAGCAATTTATTTTTATCTAATTTTAGTTTATTTTTACCAGAAACAGTATAAACTAATATATGCTTTTTCTTTTGAATTTTATAAAAAATGAAATAAACTGCACAATTATTAGAATTGACCGTATGTGTGATATAATGGGAAAAAATTATTTCAAAGTATGTCAATAATTTTCTTATAAATATCCATACCCATTAATTCTGCATTGTTTTAGAATTAATATCTGAAAGTTTCACGAAAATCCATTCATTGCTTTAAGAGCAGTTGCGGATAAACAAAAGTGTTGACTCTGCTTCGCAGGCGACACAAGATGGAAACAAGCAGTATAGAAATTCTCTAGTACATTCTAATATCCTAAATCCGAAAATGTTAAAACCATGTTTTTGATAATACCAATTCTGCCGTCAATTCTTTTATTAATGACACCCTTTATTTCTTTTATTATAATTTAAAAAAAAAAAGACATAAAAACAGTTGGAGGTAAATTTGCAGGTTAAAACTCATACATAATAGATCACGGCTACTGCTTCGACCCATTGATTATCATGAAAAATGGCATATTGGTATAAATAGCTTTGATTGAAAACACTCCTTATTGTTGATAAATTTTCTTGTTCAGTACATCGGTTTTAATCCAATACATATCTTTAATTTTAATTGGATATTTTTTTTTCAGGAAATGAAAATTGGCTTAATAATACCTGAAACTTAAAATACAAAATATATTAACATACAATTATAGGAGAAGTTAGTTTGTGAATGCACAAATGGTTTGATAATCTCCAACGTGTGTGTTTCAATTCTTCAGTTGATCTTCCTCTGTTTAATTTGGCCCTTGTATTGTCAATTTATCTATTTGCAGTTTCAATAAAACAAGATTATTACTTTTAATGTCTCGTTTAGTACCATTAAACCTTTCTTCTAAACTTATTTTGTTCAAGTAAAGATGTCACCAATGTCAAAATTTTACTTTTCAGCTCACCTGACCAAATGGATACATATATTTATAAATTAACCTATTTTGTAGGAAATTCTGATGATAGTATTTCTTGGAGAAGTAAAAAATGGGATTATTTTGAAAAATTGCGCAAGGCACGAACATCAGGCTATGTTGGCGCAAAAGTTATTTCCCTGTCATTGCAGAACTTGTTGCCATTCCCTGATCCTTTTCCATTGGATAACCTACAATATGGTCAGAGAGCTCAAGAAATGATCGATACTGGAAAAATAACTAGATCTGGGAAAATGCAGTTCTTAGACACAGTGTTTTCAGAAGTTGTAAAATACACTGGATTGTAAGTACATGTGTATATGAAAGATTTATTTTTATGTCTTGTTCAAAATAGGTACTGATGTATCCCATGACTTCAGAAACTTATTTGAAGATTAAGTAGAGGGCTTTGTAAGAACCATGCAATTAAAAAAAATTGTGATTCAGTAATACTAGAATAATCTATGATTTTATGTTTGTCATTCAATTGATTTGGTAAGTCTTCTTATATGTAATGAAATGAATATTGATTCACTCTATCCTGCCTGATCTTAGGAGATATTTCACATCTGAATTCTAATGTTTTTATTTCAGTTTTGTCTAAGTTATTGAGTTATCTACCTTCTCATGAAAACACTTCATTCTATAGGATTTACATCTATGACCACCATAGAGAGTTAAATATGTACTGTTTATTACTATGTTCTGAACAAAATATCGAAAATAACATGTACATTTTCCTGTCATATGATTCTAATACGTAGATGGATAGGTACATGTTTGTACTTAAAAAGTTCTGTGGGACACATAGAAGTGATTTGTTGGCAACGAATGTGTAATTTACAATTATTGAAAAAATTCAATAGAAATTAATGGGTATCTGGGATCAAACTTTGGATTGGTCCTGAAGCTATATATCTAGCTGTGCTTATTACTAATTACCAAAATCAAATTTATATTTGTCATATATCATGGATATTTCTCAAGTATTAGATGTACATGTATCTAGTCCATGATAATAGTCTTGGTCCAAAAAGTCAAGACAACTTCAAAAAGTAATCTTTTGCTTAGTAAATAACACAATATTTTGAAATTTGACAAATTTTGAAATGCAAGTGTATGTCTGATTTTGAAAAAAAAATCAGACCACTACTCTGCATCTTTTAAATAACAATTTCAAGTACCCAGTTTAAGGTTTTTGTCCTCATGGACATAATTTGAAGAACATATAATTTCCTTTTAAACTGAATTTTTCAACAGAATAAAAACCTGCTTATTAGTATGGCACAATATGGCAGACTGGAGGCTGGATGGTTTGGCATCTATAAAAAGTAAAGAAGGATAATCTGATTTGCTGTCCCTTAGACAATTCTTTGATAAATTTTCCTCCAATTTCATTCCTGTTCCTTGAAAAAAAAGTTAAAACATTGTATTGAGAAACATTGCACATAAACTATTTTTCTTTCAGGTATCCCACACCAAAACAAAAAACAGAAGTTGCCAAGGCTATAGTAAAAACATTCCCAAAACTTGATTCTGAGACAAATCCAGGACATGGAACTTCTATTGTAAGTTTAGAGACCATTTCTTCATAATTTCTGGGGGACCGCCTCTGCGGTCTTGTGGTAGCGTGCCCGTCCCGAGTGGTTCGATCTCCGGCCGGTTCAAACCAAAGACATTAAAATTGGTATTTGCTGCTTCTCCGCCAAGCACGCGGCATCTAGGAGTAAGAGCAAAGACTGGTCAGCTCGGAGTCAGTATAATGTGTCCGAGTGGGGTGATATGTCGTCCTGCGGACAGTACCTAGTGAGCTAGCACATTAAAAGTCTGACTCACCGTGTCGGTCTAGTACAAAGCAGGGATCATATTCATTATCTTATAAACATGTTCCCGTCCTGATATGCACCTGGTTGCCACTGGACATTAAACAATAATTCATCCATCCATCCATAATTTCTGGAAATCAATTTATGCTTTCATTTTTTAAATCTACAAAAAAAATATTCAAATTTAGGTATAAATGTAAATAAATTTTTTAATAATGCTTCAGCCATCTTGCATTGCTTTTGATATGAGTAACTGTGGAATGGTGGAAGTAGTTTACAGATACTAATATTGGTCACTAGCCTGTTAATACTGAGGTTGTGAGTTTTAAATACAACTTTTGTCAGGTTCTCTGACTTCTTATGCCAATAATAGCACTGAAAGTGGTAAAAACTGAACATAACCAAACTATTTGTCAGCTGTCAAATTATTTCATATAGTGTCCAGAATAATGTTTGATTTGAGATTGAGGTATCCATATACATATGAGCAAAAGGTTACTCAAAAATTCTGATTTCAAATAGCCTTTTACTGGATAACACCTTTCATATATACATGTATGAAACTGGGAAATATTTTTCATTGCCTTTTAATAATGCGTCCGACCCTCTCCAAGAAGTCAGACATCTTGTTTTTGTCCTGTCTGTCCTTCTTTCTATCTGTCCAAACAATTTGTGCTTGCAAAATACCCCAATTGTATAAATTAAAAGCATGCTCTGACCATATATTTATCAAGAATGTTGGAGAAATCTTGCAAAGCCCACTCAGCAAATTTTCATGCAAAATTCATAGAAATTCATAAGGCCTATAACAGTAATAACATTTAATGGTCAGCAGAAATTTTGGTAGCTAATTTTCAGATGTTTGGATATCACCAAGAACACCACTTAAAAGGTAGAAAGTAGCAAAACATAATTTAGGTGAAGGAAAGGGTAGGGGAGAGGGTTTGCACTAAGCAGTCATATAAATGAAACAAATAATTTATCTGCTTTGGACTCTGTCTAATTGGTACATGAAAACAAGCTTAACTAAAATTATCTTTGTTAAACAAATAAGTTAGATTATATGTACATTTTTAACATACATTGTTATGTGTATGTATTGTATATAGTATATATCTCACAGTGTTGTGCCAAAGTTTAGTTTACATATAAAAATGCTCATGAAAACATATTTTTAAATATCACTACAGCAAAATTTTGATTTCGCATTGACCAACTAAAACAGTTTTATGAGGTAGTCCAGGATATCAAAGTTTCTAAAATAAATTCTGATACCAGCCTTGCAAATTTCTGGATAATCCTTCTTTACCTCTTATGGCCAAAACTTTGGAATACCAAAAACTTTTTGCTAGTTCCTTCATCTTTGAGATAAAGTGAGTCAAATGTAATTGTAAACATTTTCTAGAAAATCAAAGTGTACTTCATTATTTTGTGAATTCTCAGGCAAAAAAATTGCAATGGAACCTCTGTTACTGGGAATAACTCAAACACCACAAACAAAATCCACATCAGAAATATGATCTCACCTAGGCCTGCTCATAAATGTTATGCAAGGAATCGGAGTTAGGTACCCCTAATACAGAGGTTTATTTTACAAGAGTTGTTTTTGAACATGTACATTGCCCCTTAAAGATAGTGATTAGCTATATTGAGTAGACCAATACTTTTTACTGCAAAGTACAGTCTTGAAACCAACAAATCACTAAGAATATTCGGAAGTTTTGAGTCCAGAAAACTGAAAGTCATGTTTATATTCCAGAATTTTTTACTTTCTGTTGAAAGCAGATTATGCATGTTTTAGGTGCACTGTGATATAAGAATAACAGATTTTCATCATATTAAGAGTTTACTTTACATTTTATTTCTTTTTTGCAAGTCCTGAAATATTAGGATAGATATAAATGTTATGGTAAGAGGTTGTGTAAATTCAATGTAAGAATGGTTTTAAAATTCACATAATTATTTTGGAGGTTGAACTTTAGCACAACTGTAAATTTTATAATTTTTTTTTGAATGATGCACATTCTCCTGTGATATGGGTTAAAAATTTATTAATATTTACATCTTGACAACATATGAAGTTTTAAAATAAAGTTTCTTTTTTCAAAAAGAAAATTTATAGTTATTTTTTTAAATATCTGGTGGTAGCTGATTCTTTGAATTTTATTTCTATTTTAGGAACAATGGCTTATCATTATAAATGATAAATTTAGAAACGAAAGGAGAATGTTGCATCATGGTCCATATCTTAGTAGGCAGAGGTAGTGTTTTTAACTTTATATTAATGTCAAACAAAGTTTGAGCTGGCAATCCCATAAAGTGAAATAATCATAAAAATGGGATTCTAAACATCATAAAACTAAAACGTGTATTAATGCCAACACAATAAAAAGCTAGGGGGTATATTAATTAACCCATGTCAATTTCACTTCTTGGCAGGTTTTTAGTTTCAAATATATTTTCTTAATATTTTTACTTAATTTCAAAGAATTTTAAATGATTAGCAGAGGAAAATACTTTAAATTGTATTCTGTAAAATTAAATATTTTTTATACACTCTCTTAAGTTCTGAATTACCTTTGGATGGTGGATAAATTACAATATGATAAGAAAAACAACAATTTTTCATTTTATAACTTTTGTCATAAAATTTACTTTGAGTTTTACAACAAATATTAAATTTACCAATCATTCCGATAATTGAGTACTAGGACAATTAAGTGATAAAGAGAATTAAGTATAAAGATGATATTAATATCCATTCACAGAATTCCTGGATTACAGTACTCAACGACAAATACAAAAACGAACGACGACAGCTGAACCATGGACAATTCTATCGTAAACCAATACATTATATGTGCAATTGGAAACGTAGGAAGCTAAACACACACAATCACATCCCAGCTTTTCATCATGAAAGTGAAGTACAAGCATCACAAAGACCTCCTGCAGAAAATCTAACCACTGATTTACAAATATATGATGACGGTCAAGATCACGCAATACAGTCGTTAATCGCAGGGCAGATAATGGTGGATGATTCTGACATTATAAGTCAAGTTAAAAGAGAAACAGATGATTCTGTATGGTTAAACAATTAAAAATAAAGTGTTTGTCTTTGTTTGTGCTACTGCTTCAATGCAGTTTGAAATATTGGTAATTAATGGTCAGCAAATCCAGAATCCACCTGTTTGTCTCGAAATAGAAATGGAAATGGATTGATAATTCGTAGAGGTCACATTGTGAAGTGCCAAACATGATAAAAGACAAGCACCCCAAAATAACTGGAATATTTATCCAAAATTCAATGAATTTACTACATAAATTATACATAAATGACTTCCCCAAATCCACTTACCAGTTAAATGGAATGAAAAGAAATTTGTTTTTCATATACTTTCCCCATTTTCTCACAAAAACATTTTATGACTGATTTTGTGGTGTGAGTGACATTTTATATAAGGATTATGTCACAATTATGTAGTTGTGAATTTCATTGTGAAACAGAGGCTTTTGCTTAAAAGTAATTAGTTTATAGATCTAGATTGGTTTAAGGTCTTGTCTTGAACAACTTATTAAGTTGGAATAATAAATGCATTTATTCCTAAGGTGGTCTGTGTCACTAGTCAGTACATAAATTCAATTCAACTTTAATGAATATGGAGCATGTCCAACATGCACTGCTGAACAGTAAACTTTGATCAAAGATCAGTCTCATGAAATTACAGAGTCAGTTAAACCCTAGTTCTACAAAAATGGTCCTCTATTAATACCTTTGATAACTTTATCGTTCAAGATAGCTTCTTATCTTAGTTTAGGCATAGTGCAAAAATTTGCTTAGTTAAAAGACATTCTTGTCTGAAACCATTGTGCGGGCTTGGAATTAAACATAAGAGTTACAATTCAGTGGTGATCCTCTCTCAGAATTTATCCACTGACATTATCTTTCAATCTGTCAAGTTGACTGGCACAATCAAATAATTTAGTTCCTTCTTGCAACATTTTCCAGGAAAAAATGTCCCATCTAACCATTACATACTTCCAAAAGATGCATTGGATTGAATTCAAGGAACAAAAAATTGGCAAATTTGTTGCATACTAAAAATGTTGAGAATTTTAAGAAAACGAACACAATACTTGGACAGACTTCTTTGTAAACATCCTGAATGACGGAATAATTATAGATATACATGAAGACTGGTTCAAATGTAAGTCTTATCCAATAATGCATCTTTTCTTATCATATGAGAAGTTGTCTGATGGCAATGCTGTATAGGCTTTTACGGTTTGTTGTATATACCAGAGTGTCATCATGGATAAGGGGGAGTTTGAGTACCCATAAAACAGGTTTAACTCCGCCTGGTCAGTTTCTACAGCAAGTCGGACTATTCTCTTTTGTGTTATTTTTTTACCAGGGTTCTGTCTGTTGGGTAGCATTGATTGATTGGTATGTCATTGTTGACCCTTTTATCTATTCTGTTGTTTACTTAACATATCTTAGATTTCCGTAAGGAAATAGAAGTCTTGACATGGGGAGTTGGCAGGTGTATTTCAATAAAATATTAAAAATAAAATTGAAGAAAAACAAATTTTAATTAAGAAACCGTAAAGTAAAAAGCATGCCATTTTAAACAAAGCAGGAAACATCATATACACATCTAAAATATATTACAAATAATAAAAAAAAAAAACAAGAGAAAAAAATCACTTCAACAATCATATCCATATATTGATTTATGGTTATAAGCTGGTCACTGTAACAAGTATTTGTCCACTTTTTGTACAAGCTTACATCATTGTACATTCAAAGCTGAATTCTGAGAAAGAATAATGGTTGGATTGGCAAAACTCTTCCCAAGTAGTAGTTTCGTCAAACCACCATAGAATATTGCTATGTGTAACAACTTTTTAAGTAGTATTTTCGATGCTAAGTCTGTCATACCTCTTTTGGAGTAAACCAGCATCTAGTATACACTGGTCATCTTTTCAGTTGTGCCCAAGGTTGAATATGTTGAAAACCGGAATATAAACACTAAATGTTCGATAAAATTTAAATTCAACTACAACAAAAAACTAAGAATTAACAATGGAGAACTATGCTACAAACGAAAGAATTCTATTCCCGCTTTAAGTTGTACTCTGGATTAATAAATGAACAAAAGCTATCTGCATATCATATATCTTGACATAACGAATGTTTTTGAATTGTAAAAAGTACTTGAAGAATGCTTGGACATCACATTTGGTGTTTCATGTTTAAAGTAGTGCAATATACTAATGTTAATTGCATCGGTTTTAAACCGGAAAAAGGGACACGAACAAGCCAAAAACAGAACAATAAAGGTGGGTAACATTTAGGAGAACCTGTATCGCTCATCTGCATTTAACTTATCCACTTTTAGAAGGACTAAAAATTTAGATGAAGCATTCATCTTGGCCGGATTTTCCATAAGGTCCAATGTTAAATTTAGTTCTTCTGTGTTGGACGTCTTAGTTGACACCCAACGTCATCAAACAAAATTCTCAAAAAGAGGTCTAAGTACCATCGCTTCCCAGTCTGCTTCCAAATGGCTTGGTGGTTTAACCTATGAAGATTTGCAAATTAATTTTTTTCATTAGAGTTCTGTGTTCAAGTTTGGTTCCATTTGGTGATATAGTTTCATAGAAAATATTCATCCCCACTGGTTTCATATTTTTAATAACAGCAGCCATGTCGGTTGGAATTATTTCATGGCGAAATATGACAGTATAATCTGTGTCCGTGATTTAGACCAACCCTACTTTCATGCATAGTAGTAGGGTTGCGTAAGTATCGCGGAAACAGGTTGCACTGTCGAATGTCGGCCTGGAATAATTTTTGATCATGCCAGTTGGAACTTTCATGTTATTCGGTTCTGCTTGTAACGAGGTAGCAATAAGTTTATATGTGTTAACAATGTCATTTCCGAAAATTGAGTCAGTTGGAATGTAGGTGAATTTGTGATTTCCTTTTGCAGAATATAAATGTAAAAGATACGTCAAACAATAACGATATTAGCCTTATCAGCTGGGGCAAATACAAATTACTTTCCGAGTTCTTTTATGTTATGTTTGATACGAGACATATGGCTATTATGGTTGTTGTTAGGAGTAAATGAATGGTTAGAATTATTGTTATTGTTTCAGATTAGACCGAATTTACACATTGATAAATTCCTTCAAAATATTCTTTATTACTTATAATAATTTGAGAAATACTTTGACATACTTGACAGTAAAGAGTTGTACACATTTTGTAGATTTAGACTTAACAATTATAAATTACCACTTGAAACTGGTCAGTGGAATAATATACCTATATAGAGAACTTGTTGTTTATGTATAATGTGAATGGGTCGGGAGATGACTTTCATTTTCTACGTAAATGTAAATGTAAATTCATGTCTGAAAATAGAAAGACATTTATTGACAATTAATAACTCCAATAATCCTGAAATTGAGCGCCCTTTTAAACCTAAAAAAGAAATAAAAATTAAATAAACTATGTAAATTTATCCGCTGTTACCTCTAGTGTTTGATCTCCTGGTTCACCACTCATATATAACTATTTTTTATGTTTCACTCTGTATATAATTTTATTGTTATTATTATTATTATTATTATTATTATCAATATTTTTTTGCCTTCTGCCTGTGTGTGCTGTCGTCTTATTGTATTGTTACTATCTGTAAACCATTGTACCTACAACGGTTTATCAGAATAAGGATATATATATCATGTATATATACCAATATTTAAACGTAGTTATCCGTTACAATACAAGTGCATGGTCTTATTTGTGCTCTTATATTTAACAAATAACTTCCGTGACTGGGTAAGAATATATCATGATGCCAAAAAATGTAACCAGATATGCAGGTAAAATTTGACCCACATTGTAAATTTCCGAAACCTATCATTTGCAGGTTTCAGAGTATCATGATACAAATATGATTCAATGTATACCAATTGGTAAGTTAATGTTTATCTCCAATACGTCTATCTGTTTCGTTACATTAACGAATTGTTTAAAAAGATAAAAGGTGGTTTTGTTCCCATTATGCCCACTTTTGAAAAAATAAAAGACTTAGTGTCTCTGAATAAGATTTGTTGTTTCAAGAATTATAGTCTATACACGTGTATCTTAATAGTTATGGTATATATATATAACTGTATTAATATACTTAAAATTTATTATAATGATACATATATATTAAGTGAAACGAGGTTAATTTAAAATGAATTTACCTTATTTTTCATGACTATCCGTTACCCTTTTTTCTTTGGAATGGGTTTTTTTTTATGAATACCGAACCAAAGAAATAAAAAAGATACATGTTAAAAATAAGTATTCAGCCTACTTTCTAGGGTCCTGTGATATTCCTTACTTTGTGCTGATATTATGTCATGTATGTGGCGACAATAAAGATATAAAACAAAATCACTATGTTAGAAGCAATAAAACTAAAATAAACTCGATTACATAAAAACATTAAAACACAAACTTAAGGCAATCTGACAAAACCTGATATTCCCGCAAACTGCGCGTTTTGAGTGAGAAAGCTGTGTATCAGAACATTATGTTTGAATCAGATTAAAAATTAAGGATAACAAAATGTTACTGAATTTCTATCTTACTCAATTGCTACCAATATAAATTAAGGAAACGTTGGGTATTTTTAACTTTTCAGTTTGTTCTTGTTTTTTTACGATTTTATATTTGGTTTTATTCGACTTGTGTATTTCATACATTTTAGTCGTTTTACGCCCCTTTTGGCAGCTCACCATTTCCATTTATTTTTCTTGTTATCTAAATCAAGGAGTAATTAATATAAGACACTCAGCTTAAATGCTGAATTTGAAAGTTACAGAGCCATAATAAAAACAGGATACTAATAAAATAAGCTATAAGAATTTCGGTGAAAAAATGGTCAAAAAAGAAAAGTCACAATTCATTTTTGTACCAACTGATCGGTTAATAGGGACTATATAAATATGTAGTTCGTCGATATTTATACAAAATACAACATTAACACAGGATGAACTGATCTGATAAGCATCTGTTCTTTCAATAGTGATGACGTCTATGATTTTATTATTTATTCATGAATTTATTGCAATAAATATTTAAAAGAGTTGTCATGAGCATAAGATAATTTTATATTTGATGTAAGATGTGTCGCAGTCATAAAATGTGTTTTCGAAAGGGTCGCAACTTGTGACATGTCACAAAATTTGTCACAAACTTACGACACCAAAGAAGGTGTCGTAAGATGGTCTTGTAATGATCGTATAGAAGCACGAATAATTCGTTAAGCGGGAATTTGAATGTTCGAACCTTGGTATTTCTTATTCATATTAAAATAGAGTAGACCGATGAACTTTTACAGTGGTTTTATTGATCCATGTTAATAGATTGTGACATTCCATAATTGATTTACATGTACATGCATGTTACACATAAATCATTTTAAAAAGGCTATTAAAATTAAAATTAATTAAACGTTCTTTTTCATTTATTTTGTCTTCTTTTAGTTACATGTACCTGTTTAAAAATTAAATTGCATACTTTGTTAAATCATTTAAAATTTCGTTATTTGTCATTACTGACTTGCGATTGTCATACGATCATCGTAACTACATGTATGATTGTCTTAGGATACCTTTGTTTTACATCATAGATAGGTCGTAAGACCATAATACTTTAGTTGCAAGTAATGTCATAAGACATGTAAGATATGTCTTACGATCAATTTACGATACTTTCGAAAACCTGGCCCCTTGTTCTCCACAATATGCACTTGTTTTTCTGAATAAATTGAAAAGCTTAGAAAATGATAAGTAAATTCACTCTTAACGGTTTATTAATATGTGTTTAATTGGTTTGTATTTAATGCATATACTACATAAATTTAAACAGTTTGTGTTATATTTTCTTGAAAATTTTATATTTTAATCTTTTTACGAACATGAATCATAAATGCAATATAACTGAAGAATTTCATTGTTTCTTGAATGGTTTGGCGTTGAACATTACAACAAAAACATCGGAACAAACTTACTCATCATGTCCATTAATCTATTAGATAAAGAGGAGAGACAATGAGATCAATACACATGTTATTAAAAATACCAGAACATGATTTACCCCAGCCCCGAATGTTGTCTAATTACTACTTCCTCAGTCTCCATAAAAGAAAAGATATACCACAAGTATTTGTGTGACGAGTTGTAAATGGGTTCAAAGTTCAAAAATATAGTATCAGTTTAGATCATTTAACTTATACATAGATCTTTATATTTCCTGTTATTCAGGAAGTAAATAAAATACAAGTTGTAAGATAACAGTACCCGAGTTGCAGATTGACGAAAACATGCAAGTTGTGACATATTTATTTTTGATACATCAAGTGTTTCAAAGTAAGTGATTCAAGATAAAAAAAAAAGATAGAATATATCTTATTTCAAATAACAGTAAGGGGGCGGGGATTGGATCGGTGGGTAACTTCATATAAACTGGAAAGTACATATGTGTGACACAAAAGGGTCTATCTTTTGTAATTTGATATATTCGAAAGGTAAACTATTTAAACAAACTATAATTATATAATTAGGTTCATTTTTTGTCATGATATTGAAAGTCCGAATATCATAAGTTTAATAAAATTTGATGTTATATTTTTTTCCTCTACACATGCTGTATTGTATGTATAAGTACAAGTCTAGTAGTAGCCTCAGTGGGTAGGAAGGAGTTGCAGGTAAATGTAATCCCCAAACTAGTAATTAACACACTTTTTGTACAGCTCTTCTAGTGCGCAAATATTTCTTGTTATTTTTTTGTTTTGTTTTTTCTTGATCGATCTTGGTTTAGTGTAAGACAATATGATTTATTTGATCTTGTTTTGTCGATTTTATTTGAATAAATGGTGATGTAGAACATGAAGACTAAATATGGGCGTTTAACCTCAAAAGTGAGTTGCTACTGAATCAGCTCACATCAACAAAGTTTTAAGGGCTTACATTTTGTTCTACTTTGGATACGTTTCTAAAATAATTTATGAGCCAGGCATGACTTTATTTTATTACATTGTAACCGGCAATTTACCGTATTATCCGAGTGAAAGAAAATCTGGAAAATAACATATGAAAACTATAGGAAGTGACGTTAGAATTGCTACGGAGAGATATCAAAAGACATAGTCCGTTTTATTTCCATTTATTTCTGCTACATGTGAAACAAAAAATAAACAACTTGTGACCGAACTACAGCTGTAAATAACTCGTGCGCTGCGTGCACTCGTGATTTACTGGGTAGTTCGGTCACGCGTTGTTTTTTCCAGCTGGTATTTGAATGCAGCGATTAGTTTTAATTTTCATACAGATTAAATTATTTTACTCCAAATTTTTAAATACATTTGTACCACCAAAAGAATAACTAAGCGATAAGACATTGTGAAATCCATAATGCCAAAATCTGAAGACAAGGCCAATTCGATAGAATAATTACTTGCAGATAGATTTGGGGAATATGTTTGTTTTACTAACAAAACTTTGATCCATATATTTTCTAGTTTGTAGGGGAATCACTGTTAAAATGAATCACACCATTAATGGAGTGTATGCAGGTAATTTTGAACTTAGGTGTTCTCTTACACTAGAAAATGTAACTTCAATAAGCGGAGTTGAAATACAGAAAAATAGTACAACAACAAACAAATTCGTGGCTATAGCTTTGTTCAGGCCAAAAATGGAATCGATATTTTTAAACGGAGGAGACTATTTAGGTGAACGGGCAAATTTGACAGACTTTATACAGAATTCTACAGAAGCAGTTATTATAATTCATAAGTTGCAGTGTGAAGACCAGCGGGAATATCGGTGTAATGTGTCATACTTATCATCAACCGATAATGTCTATACCACGGAGTTGTCGGAGCCATCATATATTTCAGTTGAAGGTAATGATACATTTATTACATGTATCTGTCTTTATTTAATTTTATTTTTTAAATATGTTATACAGAGGTATACATGTAAATGTATATCTTAAGTTTCTGTGAACTAAGAAACAAACTCCCCTTGAAAAAGCATTAAAGATGCTTGCTGGTCATGTTTTGGTTTTTTTGTCAGATTTTCGAAATCCTCTGATTTTATCCAATTCTTAAACATGATTTTTTTTGCCCATGAACCCCCACTTTTTCTTTTATAATTCAATCATATATACCTTAAAATGGTATTTGAAAAAATTTTATGAAATCCTTTTTATTTTTTCATACATCTTTGAGAGACTGAAGTTGTCAATGCAAAGACAATGAAAAATCCAGAGAAAACCCATTTCCTGAAAATTTTCCAAAGCCTTATAGCTCTAAAATGAGCACATGAACCTATATATTTTTTTTACCTATTTGTTTCCCATTCATATGTTCTCTCAAACTAAAACAGCTATTTCAAATCCTATTTATTTCCTATTAGACCAGCGATCATCCTAAGCATTTTTTTTATTGACAATTAAAAGAGACTGCAAAAACCAACGAATTCAGGTTCTTCTATGGCTAGCTGTGAAATCAACCATGAGTAAAAATCGTTTATCTAGGCTTTTTACTTGACGTTTTTCATTCAGTAAAGGGTAAACCTCATTAAATTAAAACACAAAATAGGAGTTGAAGCTATATGTTTAGCATTGATTAGCAGTTGACCATTAACAGATAGTTATCTTAACAAAGTATGTTTCAAATTTTATCAAGATATATTGAGCACATCAAAGTCGACACGTTTTTTAATTTACCTGAAAATTGCTAATTTTGTGATTTTTCGTGCATATTTGATTTTTTTATGGACAAGGCGACATAACTCCAGAACAACATCTGACTTTAATAAGGTAACAGTACAGAGGAGCCGAAGGAAATTTCAGTATAGTGAATCTTTTTATAGGCTTTTTACTTGACGTTTATCATTAAGTCAAGGGTAAACTTCATTAAATTAAAACTCAAAATAGGAGTTGAAGCTATATGTTTAGCATTGATTAGCAGTTGACCATTGAAAGATACTTATCTTAACAAAGTATGTTTCAAATTTTAAAAATATATATTGAGCCCATCTAAGTCGACACGTTTTTTAATTTACCCGAAAATTGCTAATTTTGTGATTTTTCGTGCATATTTGATTTTTTTATGGACAAGGCGACTTAACTCCAGAACAACATCTGACTTTTATAAGGTAACAGTAGAGGAGCCTAAGGAAAATGTCACTAGACAAGTCTAGTGAGTCTTGTACCAGTCTTTTTAGCAACTTTTAAATTCTGATCACAGATACAAAAAAACTTGGCAATATTTTGTAACCATTTTTCACCATTTTAGTAACGATGTATTTAGTTTTTTTAGAATAATTTTTAATATTTACACTGGAAACAATAAGAAAAATGTTTTCATGTACTTATTAATACAGTTTCATTTTTTTAAGTAGAAAGGCTACTTTTTAGCAACTACAAACTTTGATCACAGATACAAAGAACTTGGCAATATTTTGTAACTATTTTTCATCATCTTAGTAACGATGATTTAAAGTTTTTTTTAGAATAGTTATGAATATTTACACTGGAAACAATAAGAAAAATGTTTTCATGTACTTATTAATCAAGTTTCATTTTTTTAAGTATAAAGGCTAGTTTATCGATTCATATTTTTGAAAGCAGGTACTCCAATTTAACTCATGTGTAATAATAATACCGATTAAGAAAATACTATAATTCACGAAAAATATGTTGCTATGATATCTATTTTTAGTTGAGTATATATCCAATTAACAGGGTACATATAGATATATTTGAGTTGAAACAATTGATTTGATTGGTTGAGAAAATTAATGCATTCTGTGTAATCCACTTTAGATATTAAGACGTCATCAAATTAATAGGTATTATTACATTTATGATGGTGATTTATCGTAATTTCCAGTGAAAATAAACACTTTTGAAGCAGTTTGTGTCTATTTTATCAATGTAATAAACAGTATAACTAATTCAAGAATTTGAATATCTACAATATTCAACTCGTGGCCGCAAAACACTAATAATTCCCTCATGAGCTGCGCGCATTCGTGAATTAATGTGTTTTTCGGTCACTCGTTGAATATTTTGCGGTATTCAATTTTTTTAATTAGTTATCGTATAAATAGTGTACAACTTGTTGCGAATTTGAAAACTGCCATTAAATAATGGCATGATTTAGTTAGTAATATTATTACAACTGCTTAACAGTTTATTAATTGAGAGCAGTCCTAGTCATATAGCAATTTTTATTGTTAGATTTTCGAATTCCATTGGATGTATCCATTTCTTAGAAGTCCGCAATAATAAAAATGTTCAGTTCTTCAACTTCAAAACTAGCACATTAATATATTTTTGCTCTATGCGTTCTAGAATAAAATTCATATAATTTTTTAGGCTTGTTATTTTGAACCTCTTTAAAGGACATCTTTACAACAATATCTATCTTTCTTTATTATCACGTTTTGTGAGTTTTTAACAAGGCAGAAACGTCCGTTTTAAATTCTGCGTTTATTTGTTGTGCTTGTGGTTGTTCAGTTGCCTTCCCGGGTTTGTCTGTCCAATGGATTACGTTTGTTTATTGCTCCTTAGGCATATTTGTCCCTTTTTTAATACATATACCGTAATGCCAAAAAACTTTTCGTAACTCATTTACATGATATGTTGTAGAATACAATTATATAGATAATATGTCAAAAAGCTGTTCTGATTTAGTCCAATTGATTCTGTTTTATATCCTTTCAGCATCACCGTCAGCACCTGAAAAAATAGAATGGTTAACAAAAAATACAAACAACGAAGTGTCCATCGAAGGTCTAGAAGAAGGGAACAATATAACATTTATATGCAGAGGAAATGTTGGAAGTCAAAATGGAAAATTTATATGGCAAATACTTTTAGGGTCAGGAGATTTGAAAAACTTTACAAATATAGATACTTACGTTGAGACGAAATATGAAAACTGCCTATATTATGGAAACAGCAGCTTTTCTTTGATGGTGGCTGCAGAGCATAACAATGCAGTTATACAATGTGTGGAACAGTCATTGGTTCGATTTGCCACTATGTACAGAGTCACCGAAATGATGAATGTGTCATGTAAGTGAACATATCAAACACTATTTTCTATTTTTTCATCTCGGAGAAAAATAATTAAATCATAATTTGGTACCCCAATTAGGGTGCATATGTACATACCAGAGTAATTGTAATTCTGAAAATGTCTCTACGACGACGCTTGTCTGGAAATCCCGTTGCGTTCCATTCAAACCACGTGCACACAAGCTGCATTTCCACTGAAACTGAAGCCAAACCTAAATGCATTGACTAACGCTGTGGCTTCAGGTAGCAGGTAATAAACTTCGTATAAAAAGCTGTATAAAATAAAACAAAGAGTCATCGATCATACTTGAACTGATCATAATAAAACCTACCCTTGTAGGTTGTTATGGTTGTCGCATGCATCCAGTAGTTTTGGTTCACCTCAACGAGTTTTCTTGTGTAATCATGTATAAAGTGAAAAATGTCTATATTAAAGGGAAAATGAATCAGTAAACTAATGTTTATTCTCTTCATTATATTCTGTCATCAATTATTTTTGCTTACAGATACTGTTAGAAATACCAGAATAATGAAACATCCAGACAAAGATTTATATACGAAAGGAACTGACGATTTAAATATAAGCTGTATCAGTGATGGGAACCCAAAACCTACATATACATGGTGGAAAGACGACGAACTTTTGGGAAATCACAGAGGTTATACTATACCAAATAATAATACTAATGCTAGCGGTATATATCTTTGTATAGCGAAGAATTCGTTTAACGGACAGGATTTCACATCGAATGCATCCGTTCATATTGTAATAGGTAGATATAAGTAGAAACAGTGACGTTTTTTATTTAAAAAATGCATAACTTTATATAAGAACTCAAATGTAATGCCCGCTTACAGTTTTTTGAAATGTTGAATTTTTTATGATTGTTTTCAATCTACAAATGGTTACTTCTAATAATTAAAAATTTTAATATCATTAAGACTGACTATATGATGAGATATCGACGTGAATTTTTATATAATTACAAATGTACACATTTATTTACTATAACTTGATACACCATTTTAAACTGACTTACATTAGTTTTATTCAGACGCAGTTTAACATGCTCTAGTTGCATATTAGATTTTCAAAACTCAGACTTATATCCTATATATGTGCCCCCGCCTTGAGGTATCTGATATTGAAAACATATTATTCAGCTGATCGACAAGTAGAAATGACAGAGAATCCGCGATCTGAAGGAGACGATTTAGATATAGGTAAGCAAGTGTGAAAAGCCACATTTACATGTAGGTGTGCGATAATTCCTCACATTATGGTAACTATTCAAAAATATTTTAGTGTTAAGAAGTTTCATTTTACGTTTCACGACAATAAACTTTTAAAGTAAAAAATGGTTCGGTTAATAACACAACGGGCCAATTAAATTACTCAATGGTGTTTTGTACATACCCAATAATGGACACTGACGAACAATCACGACATTGTAAATTTTAATGAATGCATGTAAACGAATAAATGATGATTGTTTTGATCTATGAATTTTGCCATTGCTTACACAAAAAGAAAAAAAAAACCAGGTACATGAACCAAAAATATTTGAATTATAACCTGCACAACTAATAGCCCTTATTTGGTAGTTTATTCTCCTTTGTTCTTGATTTTCTTCATCGCCATATTTTCAAATACAATATAGACGACAGAAACCAACAGAGATTGATCAAGATAACATTATACATGTATTAGCTCATCACTGGCCTTAAGTTAACATTAAATGATACATTCATACGTTATATTGATAGCAATGGAATGTATAAATTTATATTACTTTAGTCATGTTAGTCTTATCATCAATTTAAATATTATCTGAAATTCCAGAAATTGTGAAAGACTAAGCAATGGCTTGAATCAAAATTGTGTTATTAGTGCTTAATGTCGTTCAAGTCGATCAAATGTCTGGATACAAATAATCATATAAATATTACCAGATAAATTTATTTTCTATCTGAAATATAGTATATCAATAGTATCTGCTTCATTATACTTTCATGAAATTTTAGTAAAAATCTTCTTTTGTTTTAAACGATTGATTGGAATTTAAAATATCGCAGTTCTACATTTAACTGTCTTTTGTTTCATGCAACATATTTTTAAACCTTCATTTATTGATTTTTCCTAGCTGTTATTGGTGCAGTAGCGGGCGGTATTGTGGTTGTTATTATTTCAACGACAGTTGCATTATACTTTATTCGTAAGCGGTAAATATACGTATAATGAATTAAGTGTAATTAATGCTGTAATTAAGGATAAATATACCACTACTCAATGTTATTTTTTGCTACCAATTTTGATGCAGAGATGTACAAATTTCGTCAATCTACGACTCATAAATTTTGCTCAAGACCTAAAAAATTAAAACCAAACAATATTAAAAAATGTTAGATATGCTTGTCGGGTTCAAGAATGAAAAAAAAGACAAAAATTACTGGCCTCTCCAAGTTCTTTTCCAAGTTTATATTGATTTATGTCAATCATTCCGTGGCTTCGGTAATTTTTTTTTACAAAGTTTCTGCTGTGAAGCCATTTAGAGCTTACCCGGCAATGCAAGGCCAAAAGATCTGTATTTAAGGCTATGCATTTACATTTTCTTGTACTTTGTTCTTTCGGATTCCGCTTACAGCTTATTGTCTAATCGACGCTTACTCCACGTCTTTTATTTCTATTTTCAAAAAAAAAAAAAAAAAAAAAAAACCATGACAGTGCCTTAAACCCTACACCAGTATCAATTAATCCAGTATTATCCAGTAAATAAAGCCTTATATTGCATGCATCTTTTAAGTTTGAACATTCTCTATAGATTTTTTTTTATAGAAATATGCGATATGAAATTGATATTACTAATAAACCGCAATGTATTTTTTTCCATTTTCAGTCTTTAGAGTTACAGGAAATCATATGATCATTATGTATAAGTCTATCGTTTTACAAACACAAATTCAATTAAGACTAATTTCTTGCATTTACAAAGGACTAGAAAACGCAACAAAAAAGGCAAAGAAGATGGAGGTAATGAACGACATTCCAGAAGAACCATTTCAAGTGACAATTATGATTCCGTTGACAAGGAAGACGGGGCAGTAAACAACAGAACTGGTCTCCGCTACCAGGTCGAAGCCATACAAAACGATATATCTAAGTGAGCCATTTTTAAATTTTATATTATTATGGCATTGCATAGATAAATACAATCACATATAAGTTGAATAAAACTAATGAAATTCAATGAACTCTGAAATTTGGAAACAGATTTTAAAGTATGTATTCCATGACATGCATGATCTAAAATGCGTTTAATGGTTTATTCATCGTTCATATCTTTTGGGGCAGAATATCATAAAATCATTAAATATGAAAAAACAATTAATATATGTAGTTTTTTTTACAGATCTAGACTTCCAAATCTAAAGGCTGAATATGCCGTGGTGAATAAAGCAACAAAGAAAAGGAATAATGGCGAAAATAAACAAAGCAACTTACTAAAGGTTTCCGAAGATCATTATTCTACGTCAAAAGAAGGTGTCTACGATATATCAGGAAACCCACGACACAAAGAAATAATATCTAATGAAGAATTTGATAAAGTTGCTGATTGTAAAAGTGAGGATAACGAAGCATTAGAGGATCATTATGCCACGTCATCAGAAGGAGTGTATGATGTTTCCGGGAACCCCAGGCATAAGCAGATAGAACTAAAGGAAATATTTGATGAGACGTCAAAAGTAAGAACTGATCTACAAGAATAACTGAAATAGCTGATATATAAAGACAATTTAGTCAACATCTTTTATACATTCTCTGAAATTGCGACAGTATTTGTTCAGTTTGTTTTTCTTTTATGTTTGTGTACTTCGTAGATTATTGCTTCTGTGTCCTTCAGTAACAAGATTTCTCTTAAAGCTGGTGCTAGGCCCCCATCTAGACTTTACGAGATTTTTATTCCTTGCGTCGAGATATAGATATAAAACGTTCGTTAATGTGCTGACTTACGTGAGTGTCAAGTAACCTTCATATTTTTTCTGGTACCGGGTGAACGCCATTGAAAGTGTTCCCGAGCATGGAGTGTATGCTGTTTTTAAAGTTATTGCGTATTATTATCATAGGTCTTTAAAACTATTTTTCATTTTTTCCTTGATGTTGATGTTATATATTTAACTCCCTATCTGTATTATTTCCCAATTCATGCCTGCTTTACATTTAGTATCAGGTTTCCTGTAAATCCGACCTACCTGTGCAAATTGTATACTAGTATATTAATCAGGAGGTAATCTTCAAATGTAACAGGCCAAACTTGCTGCTTGTCGTGATTAACTTTAACTTAAGGTAAACATTAAAAAAGTAAATTTATTATTGATCTAGACATCTCAAAATATTGAATTTTATTATCAAGGAATATAATTAGAAAGTGAGAAAGATTTTTTATTTATTGGTGTTTTTTCAAGTACATTATTTTTTTTAATGCTAAAAGAACGCAAAAGAGAATGGCCGCAATGTATGAAATTATGACTGGACATGTTTGATTTTTTCTTTATGTTTTTATCCGATATTAAAAAATCTACACAAAACATTTTGGTGTATCAAGGGCTTGAGAGACGTCCACTCAACATATTTATAAAATTACAGTTTATTAATTTAAAGTAAGCACACCAGTAACGCAACACTGAAACTTTGAAAGCAAATCTAAGTTGTCAAATTATACTAGAAACATTTAAGTTAGTAGTTTTGATGTATAAGGAAAGGTATTTTTTTTACAGAATTAAATTTTGTATTACCCGCTAAAATAAAAATGCTAAGACAAACTTGGCATATTTCATTGCATGCGAGTTCGCTAAAAGCTCTTTCTGCATGGTTGCAAAACGAAATAAAGTTATTTTTGAATGACAAGAAAGCCATTACAGTATGTTCATTAACTTAAAAGTCTAAATATTATAACTCCAATAGACTAGGATGTAGAAAAATCGAACATGTTCATTATATATAACTCAGTAGATATTGGGAAAAAATCATGATCCAAACGCATTTGAAGAAATACCAGTATCGGAAGCTGGGTGTCAAAAAGAAATAAATATTAGATCTTACATTATAACATTAAAATAACAACTGAACTATAAGAATACCAAAACAATTTTATGTAAGTTCATAAGAAATATAAAATGCAAAGTTTTACTCTCCACTGTAATGCCACCTGTTACTTTTTTTGATTATGCAAAAAATTTAGTATTTCAGTCGTTGATATTAGATATTGGCAAAAGAATATCCGAGCCATAAGATATAAGCTGAAGTTTCATTAGATCTTAACGCATTTCGACAAAACATATATAGATGCATTATCAAAGAAAGTATAGACATAACTTTATATATGTCTACTCCGTCCAACTTTTGAAATAGTATAGCTTTATTATATGTTCTATCTCTATTTATGTTGGTTTGTTAGAATAAAATATATCCTAAATATATATATATATATTGATGTAGTGTTTAATGCTTATATCTGTTATGTTTTTTGGCCATGTATTTCGAGATATCGGGCGTATATGTTGGTTAGATTACTTTAAATTTTTACTTAAACGGTACAGTGGCCTTCTTTAGGTAGCGTGCATAGTGTTCGAGATTTCTGTCAGCGTGGAAGGCCCATCGTCAAAAGCGCTATCCCTTTGATGAATCTTTTGTAAGCGATTTTGTGTCAGGACTTAAACCTTCGTTAAATAATGCACTACTTAAGGTCAAGATTCAGTAAATGAGCACCGTGTAGCGGTCGTCGTAGGATCGCGCTACGTCATAGTACTATTAGATTACCACGAATGGTACGTTAGAAAAGAGTTATCTCCCGTATGTCATGCGTGTTCCATCTAAAAACAATGTGGTTCGGTGGAGATTTTATTCGGTCAATGTTAATAAATGCATTAAATACTAAAAGGTGGTGTATTATGGATATATTTGCAATATATAGGAAAGAAATAAAACGGTAGAGCTTTTATTCGGTCAAGGAAGGTAAATGGTTCAAAAAAGCAAGAAAAGAGATTCCTAACTAAATAGACTTACTCTTATCTTACACAATACATTTTGGGTTTTCGACGGAGCATTAAAAGAGAAAACAGCCAATAAGGAAAAAGCGCAAATAGCAGTTTGATGTTAAAATTTGTTAATAAATGCATTAAATACTAAAAGGTGGTGTATTATGGATATATCTGCAATATATAGAAAGAAGTACGATAATAAAAAAATTGCCGTGTCTACATACACAATGCAATACAGTTACGCCAACAATGGTTTATCAAAAATGGATGATATCGAAAGTCATGGTTTCATCCAATGAAAAATTACATTACATAATACTAGTATTATTTGAGAATATACAATCTTATGCATTACAGGAATACATGATATTGGGTACAGGAAAATATCAAATATTTGCGTTTTTTATGGTTTTCTCGGTTATTACACAGTCAATTACAAATACATGTAAGCAAAATGCTCGTTGAGAAGAAAGTATTATTGTCCTAACCAATTTGAAAGGGCAAATAGACAGCCTTGTCCACAATGAGTCCCTTTACCCCTAATCCGTTTGGTTAAATTTTGCGTTGGCTAAGGTCCATATATCAGGAACCAATGATGTTCCACAGGTATAGTCATAAAACATGTCCCAGCGCACCCAGCCATCATTCAGTCATCTTTACATATTTTTAAAGCTTCGTCCTGTTGTGATTATTACTGTTTTAAAAATGTATGAAAAGCCAAGTTAAAAAAACTAGAAATTGTGTCTGTAAGACATGGCTGCCCCGCCTAAATTGTAGATCATCATGTATGAATGCTCAGTACTATCCCAGGCACATCCACCGATGAAGTTTCGTTGATATACTATGATTAGTTCCAAAGAAATGAACCTAAATGCAAAACTTAACCAGAGTCACTCAAACGTAAAATGTAGGTCATAATGACCCAATTATTGTATGAATGCTCATTACTACCCAAGGCAAATCCGCTGATGAAGTTTCATTGAAACACAATGCTTAGTTCCAAAGAAATGAACCTAAATGCAAAACTTAACCAAAGTCACTGAAGCATGAAATGTAGGTCATAGCAACCAAAGCGTTGCTGAACTACGTTGTACTATACTAAACGCAAAACTTAACGGAATCGGGACATACGTACGTATGGATTGACGTACCCACGGACGACAAGCGTAAATCTATATGCCCGGCAACATTCGTGTCGGGGCATAAAAAAACTACCAAAAGCGCAAATTTACGTACACAGTTAACCTGTACTGTTATACCGACAGGTACTATCAAAATATGTAATGGGTAAGTAATATTCACTATATCTAGATTTTCAAATCATAAATAAGAACTTACATGTAAGTGGACAAGATGGATGAAAGAAAACCAATTACATGGTCGTTCATTAAGAAAAGGGGGAAATATTGGCGATGCATGTAGAGTAAAGTACGTTCAAACACAACAGTCAGTTCATATGTTCGTATATTAAATGCTATATTAGATCACATTCATGAGATAAATCCTCATAAACTTATCTGCCGGATCCAAGCCCAAATAAAGTAGGAAGGGCCGATCCGGAGTAATTTATAATAAATTAAAATATTTGCACAAATGTATTGTTTCTTTTTTCGCTATTAATGTATGTATTTCAGAAAATTTATTGGTGCAACCGTATCAATAATTGGCGCAAATGAACGATAAATTGGCGCAAACGTTGCAGTTCCGAGTGACTTCGGTTAAATGTTGCGTTGTGACCAAAATAGATTAAAACAGATTTCTTAAATTTGGTCTTTACGGGAGGGAAGCAATGTGTAACAGACACATAAAGAGGACAAATATACCTACGGAGCAAATAAAAAAACTTAATCCATTGGACAGAGAAACCCGCGAAGACAAATGCACAACCACAAGCACATAATCTATTTAATAAATACATCTCCATATGGAAAAACCTGAGTCATTTTTGTACTTTTGAGAAAAAGGGAAATGACTGGCAACACAACATGATCAAATAATTTGAATGTAAGCTACAAGCAAGCTCATGGAACAACTAACGAATTACACATGTAAATTTCAATTAGAAAATAAACAAAAAGCCGATAGTAAAACAAGAGACAATTATCATGATTATCTGGGATGTCTGCATGGTTCAGAAAGACAGGGCATAGCCAATATCTAGTTCAGTGATGCCAAAGGCCGTAAACTTAGTAAAGCGATGATTCCATTTTGATAGCTAAGTAAAATACTTTTTTCGTCAAAAGGTCTGCCTAATATAAAAAAGAAATAATATGAACGTTACCATCAAAGTATTTAAAGTTTATAATTAAAAAATATTCCATTCACCAGACTATAAAATGAAGTATCGTACAAATATTGTTAACAAGTTACTTGTGCCCGGTTACTTTGCATCAAAAAAGCTAAAAATTGAGACGTTATGACAACGTCGCGTTACGACATCTATATTTTTGTGACATATTTGCATATGTTTTAACGCTTCAAACGTATCTGCAGTGAAAACGAAGTCGGTGACCATATGATTCTTTTACATCATTGAATTTTTCAGAAAAAGGCGAATAAAATATCATTTTTTGAAGAAAAAAAAATCTATGGACTGTAGAACGTTATACAACAGTTTTATATTTAAATACATAACATAACGATTTTTTATTGACTTTCCCTATTAATTATATGTATAAAGAATAGTTCAACCTCCTCATTTCATAATTGTAGTCACATCAAACGAAGTAAGTGCCCGATATTTTTTTTTACATATCTGGCTTTCAAACGATTTTTGTAAGACAATGGAGAGTTAATCTATACGACCTTTTAACAGAATTACTAGTGTTGAGATTATTGACCACAAGAAAAGTGATACACTTGCAATTGCAATTGCAATATATAGAATTAACAGTAAGCTTAAACATCCTGTAATGTGGTAAATGTTTCTGCTGATGAGACGTCAAGAATGTAGTTTGTGGTTTGATGCAAATTAAAACAAAATACGTCTTTTTGTCTTACAAAATTTACTGTTATAATTATCCTGCGATTACAGGAATACATGATATTGGGTATATCAAAAACATTTCTGCATACGGTGACTGAAGACAATCAAAAACTGCTTACTATTTACCTACACTGTATTTCAGAAATTAAATAACTACCGCATACATTCTTACCATTCAACTTCAGTTTTACTTTAATAATTTATTAAAAGAATTATTAACCAATTGTTCAGAAAACAATTGAAGGTCTTTCCACCTCAATTGCAGATTTGTTGATAACAAAAATGAGGTTTAAAATGTAATTGTTGGTTTTAGAGCATAGCTAAGCTCTCAGCGATTGCAAAAATATATGGTTTATGTACTTTTGATTGAAATAAGGGAGGTATTTTGCTACTTCCCGTATTACAAATATCACTTCTGGTTTGATATGATGGGTAATTTCACAATTGTTAAATAAATATATGGACTGCTAGTTTGAATAACTAAGAAAAATGTTTATTTCTGGTTAACTAAATGTGTGTGGTGAATTATACTTTTTTGCACTATAAACATCAAAAACGTCACAAATGTGACCTTATAAATTAACAATTCTAGACGTTTTCATGGGCTGTAACATTGTCACGTTAATTAACATTCCAATATATTCAAAACGTCTAAAAACGTCTACAGAAATAATAACGTTGCTAGAAATGACGTCATCAAAAGTAGTGCCTGAATTTCACGCTTTTAATAACTTTAATTGCTTTAAAAATCTGAAAAAAATCTTATAAAGTGTGAAAAAATGCAAAATACATAATATAGGTCATGACCTTGACCTTTAACCTTGTGACCTTTTCAAGGTCATTGGTCGCTGAGGTCATTGCAGAAGACCCCATGCCATTATTATGTTCCATCGCCAAGTTATAAACGAAAAACTTAAGTTTGAACGTTCTAGGCGCAATTACTCCCAAAAGATGACGTCATACAACTTTAACTCAAATCTAACAATGTCCCTAACATTTCCACCATTACATTTCTTTGGCTATCTACAACCATTTCAGCGGAGTAGTGATAACAAGCAAATGCCAAATAATAGAACTTGACCTTGACATTTGACCTTGATGCCAATTTGAAGGTTAACAATCCTTGATGTTAATACAAAAGACCCCATGCCTTTATCATGTACCATAGTTGAGAATTAAACGAAAAACCGAAAATTTAAACGTTCTAGGGGCAATTAGGCCCATAAAATGACGTCATACAACTTTTTTTACAAATGTAATAAAGCTAGGTCTCAACGTCCTTAACATTTTCTCCATATATTTTATCAGCTATCTTTTACCGTTTCAGAGGAGAAGCGATAACAAGCAAAAGTCAAAATTAAGAACTTGACCTTGACCTTTGACCTTGACCTCACTTTACTTGTTAGGGGTCATGGACCCAAAATACAAAGTTTCATGTTGATATCTCAACTCTAAATAACAATTTGTATGATATACCAAAAGTGAAAGTCGTTTGAAGGGAAATAACTCCTATGAAATATCGTCAGATCCTTTCCGACCAATCATATTTGTAATGTTCAACTTCCAGCTGCAATTACATCAACTTCATATGTATATATGTTTGTTCATGCATTAATTATATTTGTTGTTAAATTTATTGTACTATTATGCCTCATGTGAGGCCTTTAGTGAAATAAAAAGTTTCAAGTTTCCAAAAGGAACAAAGTTGTGCACAGATACACTGAAGACATTGCAAAAGATTTTAGGTCGATATCTTTTACAGTTACAGAGAAATAAAGATAACAAGAAAAGCAGGAGGCGGGGAGATAACTCCTATAAGGAAAAGTGTTCGGTTACGTGGGGTAAATGGTGAAATCGTAATCACTGTACGATATCATGGGCCAAAAATCCTTTCGATATGTCAAGTAACAAAAAAAACATCTCAGACGGCAGAAGAAAAAGGAAAGTGGAAAGACCTAAAAAATCAGAACAAAAGCAAAAGGTCTTTCTACGGAAAGTGGAAAGACCTAATAAAATATATATGTCTTGGATAAACTGCCCTTTTTTGGTATGTTCACTAGATTGATTATCTACAAAATATGCAATATTACAACAAGTCTTACTTAATATCTTGAAAACATTTTTCATGTTCAGTGAATTGCCCTTCAAAAGTTTACGTGTGAAAAATATGCGGAATTCATTAGTCCGAAAATGAATTCAATGTTAAAGTGAAACATGTGTCACGTCACCTGAAAAGTTAAATAAAAACTTCTGAATAAGGGGAATACCTGAAATTTCTTCTGAACATTTGAGTTAGCCTAATTTGATTTGAAGTGGTTTCTTATACATTTGATTTTGCATATGAATTAATAATGAATAAAAACTTAAGTCCATAAGATATGGATTTGTTATATTTATTTAAGATAAAGACAGTGTGTTTTCTCGCGCATTCACGCGTGCAAATAAATGACAATATCTGTGGTAGTGGACATATGTATTTATTAAAGGTATAAAATGACACGTGTGTTTGTTTATAAATAATAACCACGTGTCTTATGCAAATTAATGTTTACACTTTCTATTGGCTAGGGTATTGTATTTTACCTGCCAGGTAATAATTGTCATGCAATTATCGTGCTTTAATTTAAAGCGCAAATTTAGGTTTATAGAAACTAAATTCTCCATTCGAAGTTCGTCTTTCAAACAGCACTGTTCGCTTTCGTTCACATAGATTATGTCAGAATCACCGTCTCATGAAGGAATAAATGTAGATGAACAGAACTCTCGGAGCAACCAATCCAGAGGCTTACAAGCAGTAGATCTTTTGGAAAGGGTGGAATTGTTCAAAACCATATTAGGCACAAAATTGGATGATTTTAAGACTGAATTATTCCAGGAAAACGACGTTTTCAAGAAGAAGGTCAAAGAGGACGTCAACATCAAATTCCGTAGCGAAGGCAATCGGAAGCAGTTTTCATTTAATGAGGAGGTACTAGAATCTTTGGATAAACTACGTAAATCTGTACCGGCAGATAATACAAAAGCCGCTAAATTGGTACTGGAGCTTATAGAGAAAGTCAAGGATCGCAACAAGCTTATAAGGATAGCTGACACATCTCCCGCTGGGTGGAACACGGTGAAAGAGTACGAGACCAACGCTATTGCGTCCGATTCAGAAGATGAGAAGAAAATACGTCATGCGGAAGACCGGGCTATCCGAAGCGCAAAGGACAAGTCTAAGCGTTCACAGCCTTACCCGAAGACTGCACCTCGTTCCCAACCTGCAGAGACTGTCGGGAATCCTGCTTATGCTAATTCTTATCCTCGTGCACCTGTCCAGCAGCCCTTTCGTGGGGGCGTCGCAAGGCGTGAGCCTTACCAGTATGATATCTGCTACAACGGTAGACAATTTGGACATTGGAGGAAAAATTGCCCCCTCTTCGCTAAATCAAGAGGAAACAGCACATCGTTCCAGAAACCGTGACGTCGATCAGGATAGACTACGCAGGCCTGCAGCTTTAGTACATGATAAGTATTTAGATAATAGTGACCAATTTCAGAGTTATTTTGATGAATATGATTTTCATCTATTTCTTGAACAGGTCAGGTATTTTGATGATAATAGTCAAGTGGTCGATAGATTTAAAGGGGTCAAAGGTAGACTTGCTTCTCATGTAAATTATTGGGAAAAGATTAAAGCCAATCCATTTGTTATTGATACTATTAGGAACGGATATATTATTCCCTTTTTATCACACCCACCAAAACTGTATCGTAAAAATAATAGGTCCGCCATAAATAATGGCGATTTTGTTTCTCAAGCTGTTAAAGAATTGGTACAGTCCGGTTGTGTAGTTAAAGTGCCATTTAGGCCTTTTGTTGTTAATCCGTTAAGTGTGGCAACTCAAAATTCCGGCAAAAAACGTTTGATATTAGATTTAAGTATACTGAATAAATTTGTCAAATGTGACAAGATCAAGTTTGAAGATTGGAAAATTGCCATTCAATATTTGAAAAGAATGATTATATGTTTAAATTTGATTTGAAATCGGGATATTTACATTTGGATATTTGTCCACAGCATCAAACTTATTTAGGTTTTGAATGGGAAGGTCATTATTACTGTTATACCGTTCTTCCATTCGGTTTAACCACGGGTCCTCTTATTTTTAGCAAGTGCCTTCGGCCGTCAGTCAAGCATTGGCATCAAAATGCTATCAAAATAGTTTTATATCTTGACGACGGATTTGGTATGGCTCAAGGTAAGGAAAATTGTACTGAAGACGCCAGTTTTGTTAAACAGTCATTAACTGAGGCAGGTTTTTTAATAAATGAACAGAAAAGCATATTCGAGCCAGTAACAGAGCTAGAATGGCTAGGTTTAGTATGGAATTCTCATGAATTCAGTTTATCTACTCCTCCAAAAAGATTAAATGACTTAATTCATTCTTTGTCTACTATTCTTGACAATTTTCCGCATTTTAGTACGAGATTTTTAGCACAGGTAGTGGGACGAGTTATTTCTATGACGCCCGTCGTAGGTAATGTAGCTAGAATTATGTCCAAATATTGTTACATGACAATTGAGAATAGAAATAGTTGGGACACTATTGTTATCATGAATGATCCAAAGCA
This sequence comes from Mytilisepta virgata, assembly GCA_028015205.1. Taxonomy (NCBI): domain Eukaryota; kingdom Metazoa; phylum Mollusca; class Bivalvia; order Mytilida; family Mytilidae; genus Mytilisepta; species Mytilisepta virgata. The sequence goes on from CM051521.1 coordinate 80,344,368, forward strand.
GGTATTATCAGAGTTAAAATTCTGGTTTAATAATATTATAGCGATCAACTGTCGTAAGTTAGGCATTTACAGCAAGTCTAATGTTATTGTATATTCTGATGCTAGCTCGAGAGCAGCTGGTGCTTATACTGTAGAGATTGAGAATAAAGTTTTCCATAAGATGTGGAGTGCCGAAGAATCGGCTGAGAGTTCAACTTGGAGAGAGTTGAAGGCGATTGAATTAGCACTTTTATATTTCAAGGAAAGTTTTTCCGGTAAAGTTATTAAATAGTACACAGACAATCAAAATTGTGTTAAAATAGTAGAATCAGGCAGCATGAAACAAAATTTACAAGTCATAGCTAAATCTATTTTTTCTTTATGTTTGAGATTTGGCATCTCAATCGATATTCAATGGATCCCCAGATCAGATAATGAGAAAGCGGATTACATCAGTAAAATAATCGACTTTGAGGATTGGGGAGTTACTAAGAAATTTTTCTCCTTTTTGGATAATCTTTGGGGTCCACATACTGTAGACCGTTTTGCTAGCTCTATGAATCACAAATTACCCAGATTTAATTCACTGTTTTGGCAACCTAATTCGGAAATAGTTGATGCATTTTCTACGGATTGGTCAGAAGAAATGAATTGGTTAGTTACTCCCATTAACCTCGTGATAAGGAGTATTAAACATTTAGTAACTTGTGGTACCAGAGGCACGATTATTGTACCGAAATGGACGCCGGCCGCTTTTTGGCCTCTTCTGTTTGACAAAAACATTAGATATAGAAAATATGTCATGGACGTTATTGAGTTTAGAGATGCCAGTGGTATATTTGAACACGGTTCAAACAAGAATATTATATTCGGAAATGAGCCTTTTGGCACGCCTGTAATGGCAGTTTTGCTAGATGCAAAGGTTTATTGACATGGCCCTAGTATCTTTCTAAGATATTGTAGCAGGCATGGTCGGATTGATAGGAGGTTTGATATTTTAGCTGTATTTTATATGTGTTTGTAAATCTGAATACTGAGATATTGTAGCTGATGTGAGACTATCGTGTTATTGTATAAGTTATTTTATAATTGTTGCATGATATCATTACTTAAACACGTTTTTCAGACGTTTTTACCTTTGGTCGGTGGAATGCCGGATTTGTTCCTTGCTCCCAGGAAGTTAATGCTGTATGGTAAGCTGCCAGATTTTCTACTATCATTGAAAGCTGAGAGTACTCGGCGGAATTACAGATCAGCCTTCAATTTATGGTGTAAGTGGGCCAATCTCTCATTCCATGTCCCCCTTACCCGCCCAGAGTATTCATATTTCGCTGTATTTAATACACTTGGCTGATTCTGCAAATTCTGTGTCTAAATTAAATGAGACTATATATGGCATCGCTTGGGCGCATAAATTAGCTGGATTTGACAATCCATGCAGTGATGACTTAGTTGTATCGGTTAGGGAAGGAGCCCATCGGAAAATTGGTCACTATATTGTGAAGAAAGAACCGATCACACCACAAATATTGCAAGAAATTGTAGATAAATATGCTTTTCCTACTTGTAATCTAAAAGACATTAGAATAGCGTGTATGTGTATACTTTCTTATGCTGTTTTTTAAAGATTTTCTGAGTTAGCTAATTTGAGACTTTCTGACATAAAATTTTTCCCATCTGACATTGTACTCCAGTTGGAGAAGAGTAAAACAGACATTTATTTGGAAGGAAAAGAAGTTTATATTTCTAAAACTGGTACCAAAACTTGCCCATTTAATATTTTGCAGAGATACATCAAATTAGCTAACTTTGTTGATAATTCCTCTGATTTTTTATTTAGATCTATTTCATTTTGTAAATCATCCAGTACATATAAACAAAGGAACACTGGACCAATTTCTTACAGCAGGTCAAGAGAAATCTTGTTGGAAGCTCTAGAATCCATAGGTCTAGATAAATCTAAGTTTGGTCTGCATAGTCTCAGGTCTGGGGGTGCAACTGCGGCAGCTAATGCGGGGGTTCCAGACAGATTGTTTAAAAAACATGGTAGATGGAGAAGTGATAAAGCCAAGGACGGATATGTTAAAGAAGACTCCTCGGTCAAGATACCTGTTTCAAAAAATCTTGGCCTTTGAATTGTTGTAATTTTAAGATACATACATTGGTCTCCCAATTCTTCCTTTCTTTCTTTATCTTCGATATGCTAAAGTGCTGTCAAGGCGAGCTGATACCAAAACACTGTGTTTTGTTTTATTTTATAAATAATTTATGTTTGGTTGAACTGGTGAATGAAAACATAAGGTTTATAGAAACTAAATTCTCCATTCGAAGTTCGTCTTTCAAACAGCACTGTTGCTTTCGTTCACATAGATTACACCCCTCCCCCCCTCCCACCCCGACGCCGCATATAAAACGAAAAGTTTCTAAGTTTATCTTGTAATTTTGTGTTTTTCTAATTGTAGATTGTGTATGTTTTGATGTGATGCAGCGGCCCAAGACAGCATTTTTTGGACATTGTCTTTTATTATTAAAATAAAATATGCTACAGTGCTGTCAAGGCGAGCTGATACCAAAACACTATGTTTTGTTTTGTTTTATTTTATAAATAATTCATGTTTGGTTGAACTGGTGAATGAAAACATAATTTAATTTTCGACAGCTCTCAAGAGATCGATTTGCTTGCTTATTTGTTTTAAACTGACGTACTGCCTTTGTTGTAAAACTTTCTCTACTAAATGTTTTGTCTTTATTTTTAATCTCATTTATTTATTTACACGTAAAAATTCTTTGTTTTACAGTATTATTCCTATAGTTGTAGGGACTGTTTATAAAAAATTACAAAAGTCCCCTTACTTAATAATGATTTTATATTTACTTAAAAATTTCCGACAGAATGAGAACATTGATTCACTGTGCATGTAAACAGTAACATAATTATGCACATTTGGAAAAAAGGCGACTTAAAGATTTGAATATCCATTCAAGTCAACAAAGACGACCTTTTATAAACAAAATTAAGTCAGCTATCCCCCCACTCCGAATATATTTCATCTAAGGTGTATCAAATAGTGCACTACTTTCACAATCATATATTTGTTTATGTACCCAAAAATTGTTTATTTAAATACAGTATATACACCGTAAAGAAAGTAAAATGCATAACGTTACAAATCAAAGAGGATTTTGGGTAACAAGGCTTAATTGTTCTGTTCATGTTCGTGTTTTGTGAGTTTTTTGTCCGGATTTCTGTTAGTTGTGTTGCTTTGATTGATTGATATGTCATTGTTGATCTTTTCTGTTATACATTTTGTTTTTTATTAATTTTAAATTTAACCCCCCCCCCCTTCCTTGTGGCCTGATGTTTTGAAAATCAAACTTCTTAAACCGTATTGCTTATCTACATATAGAGTATGACAATACTGAATAGAAATAAAATACATAAAGTGAAAAATGAAAGAGAAGTTTAGGACACAAGCTTAAATTCACAATCTTTGTAATTTTATTCATGTGGGCCTCAAGTATTCTATGTAAATAGTGCATTACAATACTGTATAAACATTATATGCAGCATTCAAATAAAGTAGGAGTTAAGGTCACAAGCTTAAATTAACAATTTTCGAAAATGGATTCCTATAGGACCCTAGGTTTGAAAATTTAAATTCTAAAACTTTATTGCGCATCTGCATAAGGTGAATGACAATACTGTATAGAAATAAAATACATGTGCACACAGTTAAAAATTATAAAGGAGTTCAGGTCACAAAAAAGTGGGACAGACGGACAGATAGACAGTAACGATACTCTGGGTAACAATATCCAAAAACTTTCGAATAATTAACATTAGTTAACAATTTGGTTATCAAATTGACCATTCACATGGACACATAATTAATCAAAATGACATATTCGTAAATATTATATTATATATATATTTATATATATGTGTGTGTGTGTGTGTCCAATTCCTGATATTAACTGAAAAAGTCGGTGTGTACATTTAATGGAGAAAAGGAAGAAAACGCATGTGTTTAATTACAATGTATCAGTTACAGTTGAGAACAGTTCTAACCTCTCAACTATTCTGTCAGAGAGGACAGTTCTAGAACCATTCTAGAACGGTTCTAGTGTAGAATTGTCATAAATGCTTCTATGGTACATACTCCTCGTCTTCGCTTGTTCCAAACTTTTGCAAACATTTGTTTTAAATATGTAGTATCATTTCACATCGATTATAATTTCAATATATGACAATAATTAATAATATTAAATGTATGACCAATTTATATAAAAACAGCAAAAGTACATACATGTACATGTAATAAAGAGCTACATGCATGGTGCAAGTTTTTTTTAAAATTTTTTACCCCACAAGAAAAAAGAATTATTGTTTTTGTTAAAATTTGTAAATTTGTAAATTTACAGGTAAAGGAATTTGTTCTCCGTAACATGTTGTGTGTTTCAGGTAATTCTAACTTAATAACGTTTTGACATGTATTGTGTACCTTGACTGTCCGGATGTTTATTGTTCCAACCTTTAACGTACATAGACATATGTGTACGTATACCTGTAAACCGTTTTGCTAACAAAATCAGCGGGGTTTCAAATTTTTATAACGCTACATTTTAAAATAACATTTGGACAAAGAGGTGTGTATAAGGTGGTCCAGAGATTTAAAATGTGTCAGATAAGTAACATATTTATTTATTTTAAATTAATAATTTATCTTTCTTGCCATTTTTATATGGTAAACATTTGATACATTATATAATTAATTCTTTTTGCTCGTATGAACGATATTTATTTCGTTATGACAAGGTAGAAGATGATTTGGATGAGTACCGCCATTTTGAAATAAGAGGTGCATTTCATCAATTTATCGAAAAATTACATAGACATATATGGATATTTTACACAATACTTTCAATTGAGAAGGGACGGGACTAAATCGTGATCTAAAGTTTTCTCTTGTCGAAACATATGTAGAGGAATGGTTTATGTACTAGCAAATAACACATACTAGTTTTTAAATCATTTATTTTTAGTAGAAAACTTTTTTATGACTGATATTTTTCCCTTTTTTACTTTATAATATATAATTCGGTATGATAAAAGTCAATTTTAAAGTTATGACAATAAATTAATTATTTTATTTCTTATAATTTGATGTTCAAAAATCATAAATCATAAACTATTGCTGGGGTCATAAATGGTTCTAGATTAGAACCATTCAGAATGGTTCTAGGATAGAACCGTGCAGAATTGTTCTTGGGTAGAACTGTCATAAATGGTTCTAGGGTAGAACCGTCCAGAATGGTTCTAGGGTAGAATTGTCATAAATGGTTCTAGGGTAGAATTGTCATCAATGGTTCTAGGTCAGGACACACCCTGTCATAAACGGTTCTAAAGATTAAAAAATTAAAATTAAAGAGAGGTTAGAACTGAGCTCAACTGTATACTTGAATATCTTGCTGCTGCCAATTATAAGGCTTGAGTATGTTATAATTTATACAACTTTTATTTAGATGTTCCATGGATGTTTTAATCACCAATTAACCTATTTAATAAAATGGGACGTTTTGCATTGACTCATAACCCAACTCATTTCATTTGCATATTCTTTTTCGAGTAATTAATAAAGGATTAAAATAATACATATTGATATATACTCCACAAAATAAAACAATTTTGGAAGTGTCAAATACCCTCCTTTTTAGTCAATTGTACTTTCAATTAATGCAACTTGTAATTTTACTGGTTTGGCTTACGTATAAATCGCCATTGAGGCAGTTCCTTACTGACTTTGATAATTGTTTAATTACAAGTGTAAAAATAAACCTTAGGAGATATCAATGTTCAAATACCTAATATCGGAAAAAGATGCACAAACGTGCAAGTGATTGAGATTTCAAACACGAGGAGAATTCGTGGTTATGGTAACCCAGCAAACAAATATCATACATATACACCATAGGAATAAGTAAACTAATCACAATTAAAACAACACAGCACAGAAACTAAATCAATAGCAACGTGAAGTGTCACAAAAACCTGAAGCGATATTTGCTTTGAAAAGGAAACTATTTACTGCATCAATTTGTAGGATCCGTTTTATTTTCATAGAGGTGTCAATTCAGGTGAAAATAAAATTTGACTGAAAATATATAGTTATATTTGTATGTTGGAATATTCGTATTCTCCTATCAATTCGTAATGACAATCGTAAAATATCTGGACAGAAGATATCAAAAAGAAATGTGCTCTCTTATGAGTTTATGTGACAGTACTATTGCTCTGCTTATAAATCCAGTGTACATATCACGTGCAGTAATGTTCTTGTTGTTTGTGGTTTGACCAAATAAGTACTTTGCCTTCCTAACAGGTACATTTTTAGTGTACATGTATCATATAACTTTGCTTTGTATAAACCAATAACAAAATGGATGACAGGAAAGGTCACCAATGACATACCAATCACCATGTTTAGTCTAGAAGCTTTGAAAAATCCACAGAAGATGAACCATGCTCGAAAAAAATGCGACTGCGCCTGTTGCAACTTGGCCTACGATATTCTCAGAGAAAACAGTTACAGAAAGAAAATTCATAGAAAAAGTATATGAATTTTGTCTTTACTTTCCTGTCTTAGGATATAACAATTACTTTAGAAAATGGGTAATTTAATCGAGATATTTGGCGACATTTTCAGTAACAAATACATATCTAAAGATTATAAAAAGAAGTACTGTATTGGTAAAAAAAAATATCATTGCACTTGTCTGTGGCAGCTTTAACATTTTTGTAAACATTTGAGACAAGAATATTTTTATCAAACTCAGTACCAAACAATGTGCCTTCACCTTTAAAGCCAACAACAACATACTGTTTAGCTTTTATTATACGGGCAATATTCAACATTAAACATAATTTAACAAATCTACTTGTGCAGGAAAATCGGACAAAATTTTGAACTTTAAATGGTCATAACTTTTAACTCCTTGACCAATTTTCAAAATTTTCACACCAAAATGTGTATCTTTTTTTTACTTTCATTTCACTTTATATCAATATTTCATGATACTTCAAATTTTTGCTGACGTCCCTACCATTAAATAGTTTGAATTTTCTATCTTTGCTCACATATTTGTGGATTACAACATCCTGTCAATTAAACATTATAGGGATGTTTTTTTGTGGTTAACAACTGAACTGTCATAATTTCTTGTTGCCGAAAACAGACTATTTTTGACAAATAACCATACTATCGTTTTGCCAAATCAATTTATTCTGCGCACAATAGCTGTCGTGGCTTTCAATGTGGGGAACTTGATTACGATATATTTTCGCACGACAAAGTGTATTAAATCTCCAAAATGTGATGTACAACTGACCTTGGTTCGTGTAGCTCTAGGTATTAAAAAACGATGTCATTCTTGAAGTAATTAATGGATGTCAGGTTGAAACAACACAAGTGTAGTCATGTCTGAACTCAAGGGTTACGGGTATATTAATTTGGTCAACTGGAATTCTCAGATCTATAAGAATTGGGCGTTTCTTTTGCAGTGTAAAACCGAGATTGATCTAACTTAGATAGTCTTAACAGTATACTCATAATTATTAAGGAACATTCTCCGAAAGATCTTCGTGTATGACGCCATTCACCCAAGTAGAAACAAACATGACAGTTTTTGCTTTTTCGCTAGTCTTCTTTCAGAATTTTATTTGATGACCCGGAACGCCAACAAAGATGCCCGAACACTAAAAATAGCATTGCACTTATCTGAAAGCATTACATGTGATTAGAGCAAAACGTGGCAGTAATGACTTTTTTGTAGGCCCCTTTCAGAATTATATCCGATATCCAGAACCGCTATCAAATATTACCACCACAGCAAAAATTAATTAAACACAGGATACCAAAGGAACGATATTATAATCTGAAATAACTCAACTAATTGAAACCAAAGTTGGCAGCAATATCCTTAGATGGTCTTCTTTCATATTTCAAAATTTTATCCGATAACCCAGTCCGCGTTCGAAGTCTGTATTTACAATTTTGATTCCCAAAGTTTGACATTTTCCCAGATTATCCATTATAAAAGCGTCCAGAATTATCCATTTTCGACGAATTTAAAAAAACATCAACAAAAATAAATAGATTAAAACGAAAAATATAAATAAAAAATAAAATAAAAACAATGCATAAAAATAATAAGCGAAGAAAGATGTATTTACTGTCAAAAATTATAAAAAAAACTATAGGATACGTTAATTACTGTTCGTCGACTTGACATAATACACTGTATTGTAGCTTAGATTGAACTCCTTTACAAACTTCTAAGGTGCATTTTAAGGATTACAATGCAGTCTTGGGACAGCCAAGTTTTGCGCAACTTAATTGTTGCATTTTTCCTTGCCGGTTATTTTGTGTCATTTATCACATTGAAAATTAGATGGAAACCAAAATTATTCACTCATATATGTAACTTGTTATGCAACACATATATGTATTTGTAGCTATAATGTGGTATGTAAACTGTAATATACAGTTGGACTCAGTTCTAACCTCTCTTTAGAAAGGTCCTAAACTAGAACCATGTATGATAGTTCTACATTCTAGACGGTTCTACTGACTTTACTTATCTAAACCATATTTAAAACTTTGCCCCGAAAAGTGTCTAAATTAGATATTATAATTAATCTTAACAATCCCTTGTCAAATATCAAAAGATTCCCAAGTTTAAATTTTCCCATATAGACCCTTATTACCTTTAAGCATGGTACAGATAGATGTGGAGTTATAGATGTTAACTCCACTTAATTAGATAATGGGTCATTTTCATCAATCAACAGCTTTACAAAAATGAATAATTGTAGAACTTGGTTTATTTTCTTATTAAACTTACAAAATTTTCTGAATTTTCCATATAACTTTCTATTACATATTAAATTCTTTATAAATCTTTATTTGAATTTGTTTTAAACAAGAAATTTAATATAAAATTATTTCTTAAACATTAAAACATGTTTACCTCTCAAAACCAGTTTACCAAGGGAAGTAACCGAACAATCATTTAAATATGATAATTACATTTCAAGTAAAACCAGATATTTTAGATAAAATCCAAAAACTATATTTATGTTCAATTAATATAATATTTATATTCATCTCATATAACATGTGTCCGAAACAAAAAGTAACGATAAACGATAACTTTCAAAGATTTTTATCTTTAAGACTTGTCTTATAGAGAGTGCGACTTGCCCTACTATTTAAGGGTGCGAATTTCCCAGCATGCACAAATATTACTCAATATTACTGAATAAATATTACAAAAAAAAAAAAAAAAAAAACAAGATATGAACATATTTTTTTCATCTTTTGAATATATATAGAAAAATATTGCATATACACGTATATTTGTAAATTTTGAAAATAAATTTTAAATTTTTTGAATATAAATAGAAAAATGTTACGTACGTATTTGTAAGTTTTGAACATAAATTATTTTTTAGAATATATATATATATATATTGCATATCTATACTATTAAATTTGTAGACCAAATTTTTTTAGCCGGTTTGTCTCCGAGCCGACGATCGTCTGAAGTATTATATAATAATAAATAGTTAGTGTATGTAATGTACTTTATAACTTCATATAGTAATTGCTTTAATTAGCGTAGCCTAATTAATTAAACCTCAAATAAAGTTCCGTAGCTGGTTCCTTACCGTCTACGTTTTGTAAGCAGGCGGAAATGGTTTTGTATCCGTTTTAAGCATGCGCAAAAGGTACCAAAAAAGAAGAAAATATTTATCCGAAAAAGGTATAGTCTAGAAGTGAAAAATTGAACTAAAATCAAACTTACAGACTTGCGATATGCAAACATTTATTAGAAGAGAAGGGCGGTCGTTTGGAAATGTATTCTCAGGGCTATGCATTGTGTAATTCCTTTTGAATTCTGAGTCCGGAGCTATTTTTTTACTTAGCGGCCAAGTCAGAAAATAGCTAAGGACTCGGAATTCAAAACAGATTATGCATTGTGCAGGTTGGACCCCCCCCCACACACAGACACACTTTCCCTTAGTTGTGAAGATGTATCCTCCCCATCCCCTAACAGACAAATTCTTGCAAGCGGTCGTTGTGAAATGCGTTGTGCAGTTTGGGAACATCCCCCTCCCCCCCAACAGGAATGCGGTCGCTGTGAAATGCACCCTCATGGTAATGCATTGTGCAGTTTTGGAACAACTCCCTCTACTCCCCCAACAGAAATGCGGTCGTTGTGAATATGCGCAAAAGCTACAAGAAAGAATAACACCAACATAGAAAGTTATTTATAGGAAAAAGGTATTAGAACCGTGATTTTATTTATCTGGGTAATGTGTTGGGCAGTTTGGGAACACCCCCTCTCCTCCCCCAACAGGAATGTGGTCGCTGTGAAATGCACCCTCAGGGTAATGCATTGTGCAGTTTTGGAACAACTCCCTCTCCTCCCCCAACAGGAATGCCTTAAACTTTTTTTTCTTACTTTTTCTTCTTCCATTTATGTTTCAAAAGTAACATTCTTGCTATGTTCTAAATTTAAAGTAATTTCATTGAAAACTAAACAAGTTGTTAGCATTTTTATGTCAGTCAGTAAATTGGCCAGTAAATTATCGTTGTTGGTCAGTTCCATTTTTTGTAACCTGAAAACATTTTTTCCTTCTTTTTTTTGGTTCTGTTTGTGTTCCAAAAGCAACATTTCATTGAAAACTAAATAGTTGTAAGCATTTTACCAGTCAGTTAATTGGTCCGTAAATTAGTCAGTCCTTTAGTGTAACGCTCAAACATGTTAATAAATGTGTATGTGTCACTATTTTGCATATATTTATATTTATGATATTTTCAAATTACACATCATACAGACGTTAATAAATGTCTATGTGTCACTATTTTCCGTAGCACTGCCTGTAAGTCCAGTGGGCTTTCTGGGGGCTGGAGGGGCATACATACTTTTGAAATGAAGCATACATGTACATACTTTAGAAATGAACTAAATTCTGTACATATATTATAGACTGGCCATGAACGGTGCTAATTTAATTCCATATATTTGTAAGTTTTGAACATGATTTTTTTTAACATTGAAACGTGCCACATTACCCCAATTTATCTGTTTAACTTAGAAAAAACCTGGAATCAATGAAAACTCACTGAAAACATTTGCACGTAAACCTTCTAATATACGGTTGTACACGTACATATACTTCAAATGTGATATCGTTGATACTTTATCAAATCAGCTCGTGCAATGCCCAGCTATAAAAATTTGTTCTGGTGCAATGTCGCGCCGTAATAAACTAATCTAGTGCAACGTAGTAGTTAAGAGAATACGATACAATAAGGTTCCTCTACTAAATTTCTGCTCAAAATTTAACAGATGATCTATTTTTATGTACACTTTTCAAATATATAAAGAAAAATATACCTTCATGACTTAGTTTTTAAGATAATGAACACAGAATTTTGTATATTTGAGCCAAAAACCCTAGTTTTCATTTTTCAAGTGTCTAACTTTTTAACGATAAAAGATAGCTTCACCAGCTCTTTTGTAAAATATTTCCAACTACATAGACATTGTCTGCTGATAAATAATTGATGAAAAATATTGATAAACTACTTGGAAATTATGCAAATTTAAGTCAATTAAGGAATATTGATAATAATTTGGTAACTTTTGATGCATGTAGAATAAAATTCTCTACTGATTTTTTCTTAAAATTTTAGTATACTTAACTTGAAGTAAGGAGTTTCTGTTTACGAAAGAAAAAAGTTGGGGTCCATGTGCTTATTGCAGAGATAGTTGAGAAAAAACCCAAATTTTATTATAGTATAAAAGATTTTCTTGATGGATACTATGACGTCACAATGTGTATCTCTTGGCAACATCATTACCACCCCCCCCCCCCCCCCCCTTTTGCTACTGTATCGCATTCCCTTAACTACTTGGTTTTCACATAAGCCCTGATATTAACGTACATGTAATCCCTCGACATGCGGGATTATGCAGAGGCTAATAATTTTTACACATAAAAAATGTTTGGTTTGCAATCTTCTATTAGTTAAACGAACTTTAGACACTTATATGCATATTTTACAAACTGTTTTCTGAAAATGCCCTTGACGTTTTCTGAAGTCACATGGAAGTAGTATTAATATTTTATATATCGTGTTTATATGGATATGTATTAATAATTATCATTCATTGAGGATTTGGTGTTCAAAATGAGTCACATGATAACAGACATGAAAATGACATGACAATTGTATGTACAATCTAATATTAGTATCTTTGGATTGTTATTTTGTATATGTTTCTATGGGAAACAAAAACAAAAGTATTGTTAAATGAAGCTAAACATAAGGAAATTGTTACACACATAATATTCCACTTCCTGGAATTAACCCGGATGTTTTGTATGTACATTAAATGAGGTAAAAAAAAACAAAGAAAAAAGTGTGGTTCCATAGGACTTTATTTACAATGTATCTGGTATTCTCCTATATCTTGCTACTACAAATTATAAGGAGTGAGTATGCTGTTAACTTCTACAACTTGTTTTTATTCTGATCTTATTTACATGTACGTATAATTTGATGAGGCATTTCACTTAGAAGAACAATCTATTTCTACATATAAATAAGGAAATATTTCATTTGATGTCACAATGTACATGTACAACGTATTTGCAGATTATATTTATTTATTCATAAATCGACATTGCATGACTGAAAATTGGATTATTATTTTCAATATTTGAGGCCTTGAGCACAATTGACGAATGGCACATAGACGTATCAGAATTTATAGGTATTCGTTGTTCCATTAAAAAAATTAACAATTGTTTTTTTTTTATTAATAAATATGGTAAAAAGTTAGGTTTTGGTCATGCTATAAGCCAAAAGAACAGCGCCTCCAATAATACATGCTTTTTGGAAGTATAAATATAGATTCTCCTTCAGGTACGAGTGAGTTATGGAATTTCTCCACCCGAGATAGTTAAATTTTCGATTTTCAACACGCGAGCCTTTAGCGAGCGTGTTAAAATCTAAAATTTAACTATTGAGGGTGGAGAAATTCCATAACTCACGAGTAAATTGAAGGAGAATCTGTTTCTCCTATGATTTTCGACAAAAACCTCAAGAAAATGTCGTTGCTATGTAATTTGTTTACATAGACGTCATTTCGGGTCTTCTCTAGTTTATCGTTTCAATAACAATAGAAAAAAAGGCGGTAATTCCCACGTAGAAATTTAATCACCGGGAAGTGGTTAAAGATATTATGTATTTTTATCCCACCGATTAAACACGTCAAGAATAGGAGAAATATGTTTCTCTAATTGTTTGTCGATTTAACCCTTTCTGAACCCGTTGTTTAAAAAAAAATTAATCAACTTGTGGTTGCGGACGATCTCATTCGATGATTGGTTAAACAAGACATCTTAATAAGTATGTTACGTTCGGATTTCTCGGAATCGATCAATAAAATCATAGAATGGTGAGCCATGCATCCGAATGGGATTTTTAATAAATATGAAACTTTACTTGTAATCATTAGAGAAAAAGATTCTTATATCGTTACTCGAGGATTATCGAATTTATCAAATCTTGATAGTTAAATTATTTAATTGTAAACCCCTCTCCAAGACTGGGCTCCGTTATTCGATAATTTAGTATCCTTGGATTGTTATTTTTTAACTATCTCGATTAGATAAATCCTCTGGAAACAATGTAAGAATCTACATGTATCTGTATTTTTAAATATTCCATGTTTTATTTCAGTTGTAACAACAAATGAAGTTTACATGGACGACAAAATAGTAGGGCAATACGGGAGTAAAAATATAGAATTAAATTGTTATTTTGCATTACACAAAGAGACCGAAATTATAAGTGTCGAAATTAAAGCTAGAAACCAAACTAACGAAAGGTTTATGAACATCGTCGTATTCACACCAAAGAAGATCTTAACGCTTACAGACAACGGTTTCTATTTAAAAGGAAGGGTACGACTATCCATTGATGATCGTTCACCAAGAATGTCACTAAATATTAAATTCAAGTATCTTAAATTCATCGATGAAAGGGAGTATCGGTGTAAAGTAGCATTTTACAATGAAGATTCGAAAGTGACAATCAACGAATCAGCATCTACATATATTCTGGTCAGAGGTAATATACATGTAATGTACTATTTTGTATGCCGTTTATCATAACTATATGCACCCTTAAACATTATAGTAATGCAAACCATTCTCATATTGGTTATAAGATTTTGTAAAGATCAATGCTTATTTAAAATAAACTTGAATGTCTTGTGTATAAACGTATAAACATCAAAGTACTGAAGTACTGAACATCAGAGGACCTCAAGTTGTTGGATTATTGATAAATGACAGGTGTTTATACAGTACCTGCCAGACAGATGTTCACCTTACAATATAGTACACATAATATAATTTGCTATCATATCTGAGATACTGTCTTATAGTAAGAAACTTATCTTTGTGAATTATCCATGAAATGTTGACGTGGTCAAATGAGAACTGCTAGATTGGCATTATGACCGTATAGTTGCACACTTGCAAAAATCTTAAGCTTATTACTTATGACAGAGAATCAACATAGCAAATATTTTTTTGACTAGTCACTGAATTATGAGAAAGAGGTCAAGACAATCATATTAAAACAGATAAATTGTAATATTTGGGTGAAAGATACCACATGAACAGTAAACTCATATATCGATAATATTATGTCTAAAACTGAAAAAGACAAATAAGAGTACACTAGAAACAACATAGAAAACTAAAGCCTGAGCAACTTAACCCCACCAATAGTTGGGGTGATCTCAAGTGCTCTGGATGGGTAGTAGCAATGAGATGATTTTGCACCATACATATAGATCACAACTACAATATGAATGCGTCGGTCCTTAGAGGCCTGTAAAACAGGGCTTGTAATTCTTTGGTGTATATCTTTTGATTTTCTATTTGTACATTGATGTGGCCATTAGTTTTCAGATTTATATTGTTTAATATTTGTCATTTCATGGCTATTTTTAACTGATTTTAGTATAGTTTTTTCTGATTGTAAAGATGTTGTATGGTTAGCTTTATTTCTTTTTCATCATTTTGTTTCTGTGTCTGATTACCAATCATACCTCCCTTTTCGTTTCTTTTCTTCAATAATGACAACAGTTTGGTTTCAATTTTCATTTATATATGTAACAATATAAAACAGTATATATATAATCTCATATTACATCATTAATATTGGTCATTGTTGGAATGTATTCATCTTTAACAATGTACTGTAAAAGTGATATTTTCTAACAGGTACTTAGTATTATGGTTATTGTGATATCACTTATTCAAAGGACACAGTTCATTTATAGCCCAAAACGGTCTAAAATATAAATCTTACAATTAAACTCCAAATAGTTCACAATTTGGTTCGTAAATTGGTCGATTTCAAATGTATTAACGCTCAATAAATCAGTTCTTTCATAATAGTACATTACATTCTCCAAATTAGGCCCATTTTGTCCAAATATAATGATTTGGTGCAATTTTCAGACATGAAATCTTTAGGAAAATTTGGCCATCATCTACAATCCAAAATATTTTGTAACCAAAAGACTCAAAATTTGATAAAGAATTCATCAAAATAAAAACTTTTCGGAATTGTATGGCGGCCATGGTTAATTATGCCAAAACATATAAATTGCAGACAAAATTGATCAAAAATACAAATAATGTATAATTATGGGGTCATAGCTTCAAGATATTTAATAGTAGGTGCCAAAATAGTATATTTTAGTCTTAATAGAATTATCACAAGTATTTCTATTTGAAATTCGTAATCGCTTGACCAATTTAGGGCCATTCTAACCCTTCGTGAACCTCTCTTTTCCTATAATATGTAGTAAATTTCTATTTGATATTCCTTAAAATATTCACATATACCAAAATATATTTTTTTATATTACATTTAACGAGAAACATTTTACATGATCCCATATATTTGATTTAATCCAGTTATATATATGCTAAGCATACAGTTATAATGACTTTCAAATTAGGACTATATTATATGAACAGAATTGAGCATTTTATTATTTATTTAGCATATCTGTTATGTTTTCAAATCATTTATTTGTATGCTGAGCTAGCATTTGTATAGTCTCTTAATATTCTAAAATGGATTAAAAGGATCACATGTGTTACAATCAAACTTTTGATTGACCATTAGATAACTTAAAGTCATAACTGGTATATATAAACATTTGGATTTATTATTGTATTATCCATTGAATTCATGCTATTTCCATTTAATACAGTTCAATAGACTATCTAAACCTATTATTAATAGTAAAAAACTATATATATATACATGGACTAACATATATACATTATTCATAAAAATTAATCATTTATCAAACTTCAAAAAGTTCATCACATCGCATAGCATATACATGTATACATGTAGTTTTACATAACTCTAAACTATATATAACAGTAAATAATTTGTGAATGTATCAGTGGTACTTGCTTGCATATTAGTTACTATGGGACACGTCTCTAGAATAGTGAAAGAATCACCATTCAATTTTGCGTTTGATTAATTTTTTTGTGGGAATGAGCACTTTAAAATAAATAGTGTTTTGTTTAACATTTGTCTGCGGCAAATAAGAGTTCGAAATATTATTAAGATAGTAAAAATATTTCCACATATAAATGGAAATATAACTATAATGATAAGAGGGACACAATCCAAATTTTAAATTTATCTGGTTTTTTTTGTGATAATAAACATTGTTTATATATTTAATAACATTCAGTTGAGCCATATTAATATTATAAAGCGGAAATCACTTTCATGATGAACAGAGATTTACATACAGACAGACAACGGTAACATTGACTGCCCCCATCGGCTTAGCAAAAAGGGCATTAACATTGTAATGACTAGTATAGATGCATTGGGAATGAGAGCATTATTCATGCATTGACAGTCTTGTCTACATATATATATCCAAACAGTAGTTCATAGCACACAGTTTTAGTTCAAAAATCTATATATATATTTATATATATTCATCCGCAACAACAATTTTTCGGTACGTTATTGATATTAAAGATTGTTTGATTAATATACTAATATTTCTAACGACAAAACATTTTCATATTATTAATTTGGATTAAAAAATAAATCTGAGTATTCATTGAAAACATGAATTTAAAAGAAGCGATAAGGAATTTTATTTTGCACTATATAATGTCCGCGGGTCTATAATTTTTATAGGTCGGTTATCATTCCAAAACTAATTTAAATATATGCAAATCATATCCAACTAAGTCAGACATCACGTGACTTTTGTGACGTATACTACCCGCCATTTTGTATTATATTGCCCTATATAAAATGCATAGGTGCTTCAATTAAATTTAATTTTCTCATTAATCTGAACCGTTTTCTAACTTTTGCAAATCAATCCTTGATATTCAAACATATTTCTATCAAACAATGTTGGTCCTAACAGTTTAATTTTTGATTAAATTCCGTCCCTAGAGAATCGTAAAAAAACACACTTTTTCTCGTCATTTCCCCGTTGACTCAATGCTAAATGTACCGATACCCATGTCTACTTGTACAACAAATAAAGAAATTCCGTAAATAAAATTCAAACTTTGCAACTCGATTTAGTATATTAAAACATATATTTGGCGAAGAATACTACTTAAAACAGTTTAATTTCAGAGCAAATTACGTCCAACATCGATTTAAAAAAAGTGAATTTTTCGGGATTTTTCAAAATGGCGGACGGCATCATCCCCCATTATCGGCATGTTCTGAGTGGTATTTTCATATATATACAATATATATAAATATCGTTTATACGATAAAAAAGAATTAATTATAAATATATCACATTTTTACTATATAAAATGGTAAAAAGATAAATTATTAATTAAAAATAAATTAAAATGTTACTTATCTGAAACATTTGAAATCTCTGCATTGAAATTTGTGACCACCTTATACACACCTCTTTATTAAAATGCGGCATTAATTATTTTAAAATGCAGTGTTATAAAAATTTGAAACCCCGCTGTTTTTGTCAGCAAAACGGTTTACCTGTATTAATATCTGTGTACCTTAAAGGTTGGAACAATAAACATCCGGACAGTCAAGGTACAATATACATGACAAATCGTTAATTAGTTATAATTACCTGAAAACACATGTTACGGAGAATAAATTTCTTTACCTGTAAATTTACTTCAGATAAAAAAAAAATCAAACAAATCTAAACAAAAAAATAATTCGTTTTTTTTGTGGGTTAAAAAAAAAATGAGAAAAAAAAATTGCACCATAGCTTTATATTACATGTATGTACCTTTGCTGTTTTGTATAAATTGGTCATAAATTTAAGATTATTAATTAATGTCATAATTTCATATATTGAAATTATAATCGATGTGAAATGTTACTACATATTTAAAAAAAAAAGTTTTTAAAAGTTATAAAAAAGTGAAGACGAGGAGTACATTGTACGTGCCATAATCAATACAGAGTTATCGGACATGAAAATGACCGAAATAGTTGGGTATGAAGCGGGAAATTTAGGCGATGGCAATACACCCGAGGCCCTGACGGTCCTCTGATGTAAAAAGGAAAGCTTCTGAAGTATAATTGTAGTTAGGTTATTGATCTGGTCTAATGAAGA
This sequence comes from Mytilisepta virgata, assembly GCA_028015205.1. Classification (NCBI taxonomy): domain Eukaryota; kingdom Metazoa; phylum Mollusca; class Bivalvia; order Mytilida; family Mytilidae; genus Mytilisepta; species Mytilisepta virgata. The sequence goes on from CM051521.1 coordinate 80,363,115, forward strand.
AGCACAATGGCATATTGAAATCTGCGATGGTAACTTAAGTTCCTCTCAGCTGATTTATACCAATTTTAGCCCTCGAAATCCAGAAGCCTTCTAATTTCTTTTTTAATTTTATAAACAGCTAGCTCTTTGGAAAACTGTTATTTTAAATAACCTTACTCTCGGAAAAACTATGAAGATCGCTATAAATAGTTGATAGATATGTGTGTTGTGCTGTTGAACGTAAGAAAGAGGGGTTAAACATGATATTAATGGAGTTCACATATCGGAAACAACATATTTCCAGTTGATTCATGATGTAATTGAACTTTAATATGAAGTACATGGGCATTTTTGAAAAGTCTCAACAACATATCAATGAAATCAAGAATTTGGTAATAAAACATAGAACAATTGGATTTCAGTCTGATTTTATGATTCAAATTTTAGAAAATATACGTATATTGAAGACTCTTTTGTTAATAATTTCTCTATTAATTATTTGGAAAATGAAACTACCATGATTTGAAGAGGAAAGAAAAGAAATTAACATATTCCTTTAATCTCAGTTTCCGATAAATAGCTTTAATGATTTTCTTCTGCTTTTTGAAAAAGTACCATATGGCAACAGCAGTTGAAAAGACGATGGATTGTTTATCTAAATTAATGAAGTCATTAACTGTTTGACTTTTTCTCAGGAATATCTTGACGGGGGGAGACTACTGCCAAACAGTAAACTGCAGTCATTTGTAAACTTAAATAACACAACACATCACTGAAACAGAATTCTTTTCTATAAACTGAGTCAGAATTCTTTTCTATAAACTGAGTATTAAATTTTAGCCCTGTAATTTTAGTTTCCGCTTTGCAGATCTCTAAATATTTCTATGTTTTATACCCTTTCAACGGGTATTGCATCTAGTTTCACCATACACTATATAACGCAAATGTTTAAAATTCAACATTGAAAATTTGAAGAAGAAGAAAAATGTCATTTTTCAAAATAAAGTAACAACAACAAATAATAAAGGAGACAAGCAAGTGAAATTTAATTACTCTAATAAAAATTAACGGATAAAAAGTCCTTTCCTTTTGTTGTTGACTTCAATGATGTTGTCGAGTTATTTCCACTGAAAAGTTGTTAGAGTTTAAATGTATAAATAGTTATTCCTGTCATTTGTGTTATTCTTATTTTACATTTACATTTAATGCATCAAATTATCAGACGTAAATAAATATTTATGACTACCTGACTCCCCCGTATTTCTTCAGAGATTAACTAATCAGATACATTATGCAGTTGTCACAATATTAGTACTTAAATAATGTATTTAATGTAACTGTATGGCAATGAAACCTTCTTTTGAAAAAACAACAGAAAATCAGTTTACTGTCGGATATCACCACATACCATGTTCATTGATGTTCAACCCAAGATACTGAAACTATTTCATTTCACGTGGCAGATTTCTCTAGGGCATTGGACTTTGTGCTAGGATAATAAGTGCATGGATGGATTTTCTATGTCAGTTATGGTGCGTTTATGCATACACACCTTAGCTGTATATAATTAAACATGTACGATTGGATCTGATTACGAAATCGATGTTGCCGTATTGACCAAAGAGAAGGAAAAATATTTGCACTATCTTATATTTCAGATAGTACTGAAATACCTGGTAAAGAAGGTACAGGACCAGGTAAGAATATGAAATTAAAGCGACTAGAAACATATATGTCTATATTTCTGTTGCATAAAACAAAGAAAACTAGAAATCATAAATTATAAGAGGACTTGCTATCCTACCTTTAAATTTACAAAGAATGCCGAAGCAACAAGACAATGGACAATTTCTATAAGACCAAAATCTAAAGACAAGTAAAATTCGTAAAAACACTAACATAAAATCATGCAACAGACACATCCCAAGAAGTAAAAATCATATAGCTAACTAAAAAATATCAGACTGTACATAAACGAAAGAACCTACGATTGTTACCTTTCTAAAAACTGCAGTGACATCAGATGTTCCTTCTGTTAACCAAACCGGTCACATTTCTGGAGGATTTTCAAGTCTGGCGAATAGTCAATTCCAGTAACCCATGAAAACTAACTGAAGATATCTATTCTTACTTTTTACATAGAAACTTCGTACTGTTCAATCAAGTCATGATTTTACTATTATCCTTCTAATTTCTTAATTTTACTACAGTATTTTACAATTTTATAAAATTAATATTCTTCATTGGAGAAATTTCGTTTTTTAAGTGGATTTGTCTAATTTTTTCAACTAAGTCCAGTATTTCCAAAAAGTGAATATTCCGACTAAGCGGGAACAAAAGCTACTCTGTTAACCCTAGGTCGATAATTATCTTATGGTAAATTTATCTCTGTAAATGTCTTGGATTTTAGGTAATGGTATTGCAATTGGAATTTGTGTCTTTGTTATATTCTTCATAACAGTACTGTGTATTATATCAGTGATAAAGAGGTAACTTCATATTTATATTAATTAAATTATGAAAGTTATTACATGTACAATGTACAGCACGGACTGTTTGTCACCTAATATACAAATTCAGACGAGTACTCAAAGGCCGATGTTGTTGAGATACAAGAATGTCTTGGGTTAGTCGAAGGAAAATATGTGTTTACATGAAGTGTATATTGTTAACTGTGGCAATTCCATCCGGAGTAAAACAAAACGTCGTTTAAAGCCATTTGGAACGAAATTCCACTGCGCTATCAGGCCGGACAAGCAGCTAGGCATTTAGTCGATTCTCTATAATTCGTTTAAGTCATACATTTTTCTCATTCCGTAAAAACCTTTACAGGTTTTTGTACAGTATGACACTGTTGGGGTCAGTGATTTAGTTTCGGGAAAAAAGATGCTTTACTGTGAAATCACAAAACTTGAGAATTGACAATATTCTTAGCTGCTGAATTTTACAAAATTCAATATATTACATTTGTATTAGACAGTATTCATGTAAGAATCTAAAACTTGTATATTTTGGTGTGAGTTAGTGAAATATTTTTAGAAAAAAACTTTTATTCTGAAATCACAGATATTAAGAATTGACAATATCTATAGTTTGCCTCGACTGATTTCGACCAAACTTCAATATGTTGTTAAGTAATTAATTTCAATCTACGCTATTGTTTGGGAGAACTTATTTTTGTTCTAAAAAATTACGGATTGTAAGAATTTATGGAACAAACTGGATCTCGCAGTCTTTGGTTGGATTGGTTCAATACTTGATAGATTACCACATGTTTCTGTTTTATTTCTGAATGGCACAATTTGATGACAATAATTGCACTTGTGGTATCCTTGACGACCCCAGCACTTTAATATTTGATAAAAGAAACCTGATATTAAAGCAATCAACTGTAAAATAGCAATTATTTGGAACAATTGAATTTCAAACATTGCAGTTCCTTCTTTGCTAAATATCCCAATAGACTCTCAGTCCTTTTGGAAAAGTACCTAGCAAATATAAATATTAAAGTACATATCATCAACTGCGAAATATCAATTGCTTGGAAGAGTTGACAATTGAATTTCAAATATTGCAATTTGTTTATTATTATCTTTGTTTATTCCCCGACTAGATCTAAGATCTTTCATTTATGGAAGAAGGACATCCCAAACATGTATCGTTTGCTTTGAAAAGTTTTTAAAAATTGTAAACATTCCAATTCAAATCTTGAATATTTCTTGGATCTGCAGTTAGGAGAATTTCTTTACGCTTTGCTTCAATGATATTAATAATGCTAGAGACAATTTGATATTTTTTACTAAATTCCCTGGAAGAATTTTACATGTTTAAGGAACGTATTTGCAAACCATTTGTTCAGGAAATCTTTGGAATTTCTTTCTTGGCTGAACTTATAAAAAAATCTTTATGTTCCTAGGAACGATTTACTCGATTGAATCCAAGCTTTAATAAACTGAACAGAATTACAAGACAGCGCATAAACTAACACACTAGCAATGTTAATTTCCGGAATCAGATGATCCAGAAGGGTACCTATGTCCTGCTCCGTTAACCTCATCCGTCACATTGCTAGTGAGTAAAATGCAGTGAAATGTCAAGTCCGGTGAGATATCAATTCCAAAGGGACGTGAAATCTTTATAGTTCTTAAATGCAACAGTTTCATCGGAATAATGTCATCTGTGCGATTGAATGTTTATACTTTTACAAACAAAACATTTCTATATTTGACAAATACTGCCATATCATTCCTGATAAATACCATGGCAGTTACATCGATAGTTCTAATTTCAAGGAAATAATACAGTTTAAACCTAAGTTGAAAAAAACTATGTGAACTGTACTAGGTAATAATGCGAATCGTGATTTCTAACTAAACTGCACAACATATATTTTTCAGAACCTCAACCCGAAATGGAACATGTGCTGCAAAAAACAACAAAAACATGAGAACGAAAACTGCTAGCGAAGAAGAATGTGCATATAATAAAGAGCATTCTGGAGAATTTGTATACGACTTGGCAAAATGTGTAGCTGAAGACATTTAGAGAATTAAGACTTGACGTTATTGATGTGTGTAATAAATTCCGAAATAAAGCATAGTGCCACATCAATTGCAATACAATACATTGTAATTCACAAGAGATTTTCTTCACAAACTACAGATGACAGGAAAGGTCAACAACATCACCACTAAACTAAATCTATTCAATCTACACCCTTACGACAAAAAAAAAAAAAAAAAAAAAAAAACAATGGGCGCAGACACCCCCCGCCAAAAAAAGATATACACATATATAGATAGTGCCTGTATACTCTGACTAGGTAAATATACTGAGTAGTAAACCTCGCATTTATACCTGTTTGTAATTTTGTAATTCTTGCTCAGTTCTAACCTCTGATTAGAACTGCCATGCACTGTCAGAAGAACTGTTCTAGAGCAGTTCTAGAACTGTCATCCTGACACTTTAGAACCGTTTATGACAGTGTGTGTCCTGACCTAGAACCATTTATGACAGTTCTACCCTAGAGGCATTCTGGACGGTTCTACCCTAGAAGCATTTATGACAGTTCTACCCTAGAACCATTCCGAAGGTTCTACCCTCGAAACATTTATGACACTTCTACCCTAGAACCATTCTGGACGGTTCTTCCCTAGAACTACTCCGAATGGTTCTAACCTAGAACCATATATGACCCTGGCAATAGTTTATGAATTTTGAACATCAAATATTTAATTTGTTGTCATCATTTTAAAATCAACCTTTGTCATACCGAAATATATATATATATATATATAATTAAAAAAAAAAGAAAAACATTTACTCGGAATGAAGTTTTTACTGACACTAAATGATAATGATTTAAAGAGTAACTAAAACGCTTGTAGCAAGTTATTTTCATTTTATAGTACTAAATAAACGAATAAAAACGCAAAAAAACCGATGAAGTTTGGTCAAGTAATAACGGAGAAAATAGCGAGTGAAGTTGGATTATTTTTACCTGTGGGAAATCCAATCACCGCTATTTCCGGAAACAGGGTTTCCCCGCTGAGTGACCCCGATTGACCGGAAATGACGTACAGTGCGGGCTACTCTTGAACTTACTTACATTGACCAGAAGGAATATATTATGGATGGAAACAGCAAACACTATTTTTTTAAACAAGCAAGTATAAGACACAATATTAATTGTTAGTTTTAAAACAGATGTTTTACAAATAGTGATATAAGTTACTGAATAGTAATATAGATTTTGATGTAGAATTGTAATGGGTTTTTTTTTATTGAATTGACAGATTCATAAAATTTCAGAATTTTCTTATAAAAATATAATAAATTTCTTAGTTTAATCAGAGACATATATGTAGAGAGGGATAAGTAATTTCTTACAATCCTTCTTGTAATAATAAAAATATGTAGAGAATCATTGGAGAAACTGCACCGTACACCTAAAACTTTAATAACAACATTTTGATGGATTTTAATAAAAAAAAATATTCAACTTGTAAAATAATTCCCACATTTGTAGAGTTATAATTTGGTTAATATTGGTTATGGAACTTTATGCTCTTTGTGTAATTTGAATTATAATATCAGTCAAAACTGGTTTTCATAACACCTTTCTAATGACTTTGTTATATTGATTTACTCCACAGGTGGTAGGTGCATGCCCAAGTTGTTATTTACTTGATTGGAGGGATTAAAACTTTTGTTTGATCTTCATTACTAGATAACAGGATGTTAATTAATAGGTGCTAAAACTTTAACTGTTTTAATTACCAGGATTAAAGGTGATTAATATCCATCCACATGTTTACTAATTTGTTTTATATCATGAACTAGTTTTAATTTTCACAGGTGTTTAATATTTAGGGGGAAAATAAAATTTCTTGCACGATTGGAAGTGTCATATATATATATATATATATGTTTTTATAAATAATGAATAAATAAATACACATTCTTTTAATAAATAATTAGACATTCAAACTTTGCTTTAGCTTTACATTGCCTAATGAAATAGAATGTCTTTAAAAAAAAGCTACATTTTTACCCAAATTATTTTCTGCATTATCAGGATATGTATACTGGTCATCCTGGTTGCCCATTTTTCACACAAGTAGAAATATATAAAATTATATATATTAAAATAGTAAGTTAAAGTCCTCTCATACATATATGAACAAATTTAGGCAAAATATAAATCACAACCCTCCAACCAAGACACAATGTAATAAAAGTGAGCAAACATAGGTTAAGTCTTTATTCAATTAAACTTTTATAATTCTATTATGGCACCAAATGCACATCAGCTGTTTAGCGCAAAGAATTATGACGCTTTATATTATTTCTGAAGTCTCTATGTATTCAAACTCATGATAGTAATGCCAAGTCAAACTTATTCATATACATTGCTAAGTCTCTGGTGGATTTGCATACATTGTATAATATCACAACTATTTTTTATAAATTTAATATACTTTATATGTATAATAAGTCATAGTGTACAACAGATGCAATGGACATGCGTTTAAGTAATGTGCTTATTTATTGAAAAGGGGTGGATAAAAAAATAAATGTTACTATAATGCTGATATGTTCTTAACTTAGATATGCGGCACTTTTCTGCTTCGTTACTATTACATTTAATAATCTTACCCTGGCCTTCTCTCTTTTCTGTAATGCTTTAGAAGTTTTGAGCTTCTTCTTAGGTTCAGTAAGAAATCCCTCATTAAGAACATCTGATGACCTTTTGGGATAAATGCTTGGCACTGAACCTGGCAATAGTCTCTTGCTGTTATGAGCAGATAAACCAAATAACTCCTTGAATCTCAACCTGTCAACCTCATAGCATTCTTCTGAGAAGTGTTCTGAACATATGGCTGAGTGTTTAGTTGGCACAGTAAAATCAACACGGGTTAGTTTTACAAAACGAACCCACAAGTTACGTTGTCGGTCATCTTTTGGAAAAGCGTGTTGAGTATGTCCCGTTTTTGCAGAGTTGCTGCATCCCGCAACTGCAAAATTCCTTCCCATTGTTGAATTGTAGATTTAAATTAAGTAAAATGTTTCATCAAACAAGTGTCGGTGAATATATAAGAAGCACTGTCAATCGATAATTGTCTCAAATAACGTATAAACAATCAACTGAATCTGCTTTCACTTTGCAAATGACCTGTACCTATTTATGTACAAGATCTGAACCGCACAGTACGTCACTTCCGGCGAGTAGTAATATTAGAATAAGTGGCGAGTTTTTTTAACAAATCGTTCAGGTGTGCAAATGACGATCGGCCAGTATTTTGCTAATATCTCGAAAACTAAGTTACCAAATTTCATCGGGTTTTTTGCGTTTTTATACGTTTTTTTAGTACTATAAAATGAAAATAACTTTCTATAAGCGTTTTAGTTACTCTTTAAAACTAGTCGGTGTTATTTGCAAGTACATAAAACGTCCCTCTACATATGTTTCGATAAGAGAACACTTTAATTCAAGATTTAGTCCCGTCCCTTCTCAATTCAAATTATTGTGTAAAAGTCCATATATGTACGTTATATCTATGTAATATTTCGATAAATTGGTGAAATGCACCTCTTATTTCAAAATGGCGGTACGCATCCCAATCATCTTTTATCTTGTCATAATGAATTCAATATCGTTCATAAGAGAATTTATTTAATTATATAATATATCAAATGTTTACCATATAAAAATGGTAAAAAAGATAAATTATTAATTTAAAATAAATAAAAATGTTACTTATCTGACACTTTTGAAATATCTGCATCGAAATTTGGTATCTCCTTATACACACCTCTTTATTCAAATGCTGTATTAATTATTTTAACATGTAGCGTTATAAAAATTTTAAACCCCGCTGAGTTTGTCAGCAAAACGGTTTACCTATATACATACACGTTTATCTGTGTATCTTAAAGGTTGGAACAATAAACATCCGGACAGTCGAGGTGCAATACACATGTCAACACATTAATTAGGTATAATTACCTGAAACACACAACATGTTACGGAGAACAAATTTCTTTACCTGTAAATTTACTTCAGATTAAAATCACACAAATTTTAACAAAAAAAAAAAAAAAAAAAATAAGTTTTTCTTGTGGGTTAAAAAAACCAAAAAAACTTGCACCATAGCTCTTTATTACATGTATGTCAAATGTATGTACTTTTGCTGTTTTGTATAAATTGGTCAACCCGACCAAAGAGCAGAAAACAGCCCAAGGCCACCAATGGGTCTTCAAAGCAGCGAGAAAATCCCGCACCCAGAAAGTTTTTATATTAATCTATAATTTTTCTTAATTTCACAACCATTTAACCATTTTCATACAATTGTTTCACAATTTGAAAAATTTAGCAAATCAATTAATGAATTTATTACAGAAAATGCGTGTTGTCATATGTAGAAGGTGCCCAGTTGAACTCGGCTTGAACATTTATTGTTGAAATGGTATCAATGAAAAATGACCATTTCACGACTGTCTCTTGACACGACCACATCTTAAAAAACAATTTACAAATAGAGTAGGAGAATGAATTTTTGAAAGGAATCCATGTCATTTTGCTATCTAGTCCTGAATATTCAATTTTTGTGGTTTAGCCCGGAATTAAAATTACAGACAGTACAATAGAAATGATTTTATTGCTTATCAAAGCGCCTAATGAGAGCAGAGTGATCATAAAGTAGATTAAAGTGAATGAAATATTGACAATTTTTTTTTATTATTAATTTTCGGTTTATTTGTGATATCATGGGCGTACATTTTTCAAAATCAATTGCAGAGCGACATGGTTCACGATTCGGAAATGGGACATTTTGTTTTGATGAGAATTTAGTGGTGACTTTTAACTTTACTTCAGTGGTTATAAGTATTATTTTTTGTTTAATCTTACAACTACCTGGAATTCAATATTTCCGTTGTGTCCTTTTTCCTGAATAATGATAAAATAGTAATAAGATTTTTAAAAAATGGTTTATGTAGAATGCAATTAACGTCAATAAACAACTTTCATCATAATTTCATCAGCGGGGGTCATTTACCTGCAATTATCACCTAAAGGGATTGTTGTTCCTATAATTCAATTCAAAGGTAAATATTCAGTGTTGCCTGTGACAAGTTACAAAATGTTTTCCATTTTTTTCCCCGTGTGATCAAATTCAGAATTGCATTACAATTATTTTAATTCTTAATTTTTCGAATTAATTTTTTTACATATGTTTGGAAAATATTTTTTAACCGAATTTGTATTAATAACAGACACGGATTAACTTTTAATATAATCGTTATAATATAATTGCAATTATCGACCAGTTTCCCCCATATAATCAGAGGTCGGATGGGAAATATTCTGCATATGCCCAAATAAATATTTAAATTAGGTTGAGTTGCGACGGCGGTTTCCATTGGCTGCTAAAAGGATGCATGGTGCTTCCAAATTCCCATCATCCAATGCTGCATCCTACAGCGTCCATCTTCAACATATCTTACCACCATGACCACTGCGATAAAAAAAGCGATATTTTGTCGACATTTTGATAATATCTGAATAGATATTGAGAGTCAGTGTATTTATATATATTTCCTCTTGTATACGGCATCGTATTTGTGAGACAATATAGCACGAAAATTACGACGACAGGGTATTTTTCTGTCTAAATCTTTTGGTACAGAAACCAAAATTATTTATGAAAATAGATTTGTATATATTTGTAAATAAGTGTTGTACATAAACAGAGACATAAAGTAGCTAGCTAAGTTTTATATCGATACAGAATATAGTCAGTTTGAGTTTTGCGTCTTAGTGTTTTATATTTGCCTGCAATTATAGGAATTATTTTAGTATCGAACTTTCAATTTTTTAACATATTTGATTGATATTGACTATTGTTTCATATTTAGATTATAGATATGATTGACACTAAAGCTAATAAAGTTTTGAGAAGCATTTTAATTGCAGGGGATTCCAACCTGAAGCAGCTTGTACCCATGTTTGAATACCCAGTTAGAACACTGTGCATACCTGGTGCCAAAGTACAGAATGACCGTAAAGAATTTTATTCCCAACTGATGAGTGCCATGAGGACAGAAAATCCGGACCAGATTGTTCTGCATCTTGGTTCGAATGATGTTTTAGGCCATGTTGAATCAACTGTGAGGTAAGGAGGTTTTAAAAAACAAATACAAAAATTTATACCGGTAGGGTAGGCAACTTTCGATTTGTGCACTTTCCCGTATATTCCCTATAGTATGTAACATTGCTTATGGTATTATGTCAAAACTGATTGTTCAATGACGTCATTTATGTCGATTGACCCTGAGTCAACCAGTGTTACTGATTCATTAAAATTCCGTTTTTATATCGAAAGCTGTGACATCATAGGAAGCATCATTTTTATTAGAGGTTAAGTGTGCTTTTAAATAAAGTTGGTAACTTCTTTTGGTTCGAAACACCTCTGTGGTCTCGTGGTAACGTGCTCGCCTCGGGTGCGGAAGGTTGCGGGTTCGACCCCCGGTTGGATCATACTTAAGACATTAAAATTGGTATTTGTGCTTCTCCGCCAAGCACGGGGAATCTAGGACAAAGAGCAAAGCACTGGTTGTCTCGGAATCAGTAAAAAATTTGATTTTTATGGGGGGGGGGGGGGGGGGGGGGGGGTCCTGGACTTTTTTTCGCCGATTTTGCGGCGTAAATTTTCATTTTCGTTTAAACTAAAACATTTCCCGATAAACATAGGTACTGCATTTTTTCACAAGGAAAATGATCCTGTCTTTTTATTTTTCCAAAGTCCTGGTCCTGCCTTTTTATTTAAAATTTGATCCTAGCCACCCCCCCCCCCCCCCCTCCCTAATAATCAAATGGTTGCTCCCTAATGTGTCTAAGTGAGTAATATATTTTGCTGCAGACAGTTATCTCGTGAGCTAGCACATTAAAAATCCAGCTCAGCGTGTCGGTCTAGTCCAAAGCAGGTATCATATTCATGTCATATCAACATGTTCTCGTCCTGATATGCTCCTTATTGTTCCCACTGGACGTTAAACAATAATTCATCCATCATCGTTTAGTTCGACTGTTGAATTAAGTGATACATTGTGATGGGTAGACACGTTTACAAAGATTTGAAATGGAAAATCAACATTCTACAGGTAGCATGTAATTTTATTACACGTCCGTAATAAAGTACCACGATATCATAGAACACCTTTATACGTACTGACCTCGCGTGCAGTTATTATGTATATATAGATATTCTATAATACCATGGAAACATATCATCAATTTTCGTTGATTTTGTGTTCAAGCGGTCTCAAATGCTGAAAGCCTAAAGAGTAGCACAAAAATGCCGAGTACCCGATTCAAATGCTAAAATGACAAAACAGGTAAAGTCAAAACCATCTAAGGACTATGCTATGCACAAAGTGATACCCCTTTATTTTCAAAAAATGAAACATTTGTATGATGAACCTTTCTAACACCTGAACAAGAAATTGAGATGGAGGTCCGGGGACTATTTTGTCACTTCCATATGTGAGAAATGACTTTCAGTTTATTATTCTTGTTAAGGTAGAGCAATATTTATATTTTTTGCAGATAGATTTTTCTAATTGTTTCCAGGCAGGATGTTGGATGGATACACTTTGGAATTAAATTTTAAAAACATAGTTCACAGTTGTTGGTTTTGAGATAATTGAGTCTTAATATTGGTAATTTTTATGTAGATTATGTAGGGAAAATCAAAATTTTTTGTACAATAAATAACTGGCAGATATAATTGTTTTATAAAATTGTGAAAAGAACAATTATCTGACATGCTTTCATATTCTTAAAAGAAAAAATGGGTCCATCGTTCATATCTGTGTCGGATGCTGAAACTACGACTTTGGATCCAAATGTCTTTGACAATGATCATGCTGCTCACATAACCGGCATAAGCATAGATTCTGAGCGAAACGGGGTTCAATGGCACGAGGGAAGAACGGTTGTAGAGCTTAAACTGGTTACAGAACAACTGGAGTGTAAAAATTGCAATTTGTTACTTCTTCTGAAGGACATTTATTCATGAAATAAGGTGAATTTTCACACTGTTTATGACGATTATACATTGTCAAGAATTTCCCTGTTATCTCGTGAGCTAGCTCGTTCGAGCTCAGTCAAATCTAATCCTCATTGCTGTTGTATATAATATGACAAAAATTCTTCTTTTGATTTAATAGTCCCATACCTTATGATATGCTTATTGGTAGGTATGATGTAGGTTTGGGGTGTGGTTGTGGTTAGGGGAAAAATATAGCGTTAATCTCTTCTGATGTATTTTATGGGATTATCTAAATTATTATACTGAATTATTAGCATTATTTAGTTTATATTATTTGTTTTTATGCTAAAACAAATAACAAAATTAAAACAACCTCTGCAATCTACCTCCCTCTTTCTCTACCCATCTAGCTTTTTTGTCAGTTTTGTTTGTATAGGTACAGTGGATTTAGTTAAAACTAAAAAAATTATGTACAATGTATCAAATCAATATTAAATGTACATATACCATTGGCATATCTTAGTCAACCAAATTAACTAAGACTACATAACACAAACTACGAAGACATAAAAGTATTTCAAAAAAACACTTGCAACTACTGATAGCAATGTCAAAAATGCAAAAAGAATTGTGAAATCTTCACATCTATGGTTATTACACCCCCAAACAGTTGTCTTGAAAAATTAAAATGAACTATTATTCAAAAGTACGTGAAGGTCAATCATTAAATTGTACAGTTACATGTACATGTAAACCAAAATACAAAACGGAAAATCACAAGAAAATATTACAGTTATCATCATTAAACAGTACGAGAAGAAAAAAAATCATCTGCTTTTGTAAGATTTAAGCAAAAATATACCTGTATGGCTAAATAAAATAATAGTTTAGGTTCACAGGCCTTTCCTCATCTCTTTTTTTATATTTTTGGTTCATGAAGACCCCTTACATGTCATAAAAGTGAATATTTGGAATGCAAAGGGAGACAACCATTGAATGGGAAAATGGGTTTTTGGTGGGGTCCATGTTGTTCATATGTTTTTTAGTTTTTAATTTAATGCATGTATTGTTTTGGTCTTGCTTTCGTTGTTTCGATTTTCCCCTCCTTCGAATATCCCTTTGTTATTTCTTGACTTTACTTCAATAATTTCCTGGAAAGCTATTCTCAAATTTTGCTACTTTTTCAGGTACAACCCAAGAAACAACATGTATAAATTTCAGCGAAATTCGCTGACTAGACAGGATTTCTGTTGGCTGAAATTCTATCTTGCAGCACCTTCATGACTGTATTTTGAGAACATCTGGGCAATGGATTTAGTGTGTCGCATCACTCGTTTTCACGTCAACACACTATAACCTTCGTAGTCAAGTAGTTTATATTTTTCGTCATTTTATGAAAGAAATATAATTACATGTATTTCTAGAGTCAAAACTTTCCCCTGAACTAAACCAAATATTCTGCATTGTTTTTCGGAACATCGAACCTCGGACCAATGGATCTTCGTACGATGGTTTCTTTTTGCGTTATATCAAGCATCGGACCATCGAACCTTTTGATCATTGGATGTTTTGACAATTGAACTTCCCTTGATGTTATAAATGTCTCCATTATACGTTTTGCAAACGTTTTTTTAAGTTTCATGCTATCGATCCTTCGGACTATTGAACCTTCGGACTAATGAAACTTTGGACTATCGAACGGACATCAATAAGGACACTGCGAAACAATTGAGGGAAAGTGGTAGTATTTACTTTTCAGGTACTAGGTTGCTGAATTGTGTACCCTACTCAGGTCAAAATATAAGAACATTGTAGATTGAACAAAAAGTCAGTGTGTACTAAGCATATCTTTTCAAGGTGATGTATAAAAATATGAAAGAATGTTACATCCATGTGAAAATAAATTTTTGACAATTTTTTAAAATTTTGTTTTCACTGCACAAGTAAAACTGGTTTAATAGGAAGATGGCCATCAAATATATTTCAGAATACTAATATGAAAGTACTTTAATTGACTATGAATGTTGGCTCTGGGTTTTTGTTAAAAAGTATTGAAAATTTGAAAAAGGGTATAGTTATCCCTATGTCAAAATAAATACTACCGTTTTTCCTATTGGGATATACGCTAAACCCGAGACGCGTATTTAATTCCGGAAAATATCTAACAAGTCAAAATGCGTTGACCACCGTAACGATATTTTCCGTATTTCTTCTGAAGGTTTAAAATTGGTTTTGGAATTTGGTTTTCTACTGTTTATACTATGCTAGATACACATTTATATATTTTTGGAAGTCTGTTGCATTTATTGAAATTATACTTCAGATAATAGGTGAAATGACGGTGTTACAGATTTTTAAAAATCAGTTTGTAAACTCTTCATTTTTACAGTACCTTGGAAAAACATGCAATTTACAACACGTGAATTTCTTTACGACCTGTTGAAAATGAAAAAATAAATATTTTTCTTTCATAAAGACAGGTTTGTAACCATATGTTATACCAGTATATTACACTTCTTAATTAAGCGTCGTTTTCTCCATCGACCGCAGTACTATGTCTTCCACCCTAACCAACATTTTCCATAGTCAATGTTTAACATAAGATTAATATCATAAGTTTTAGCTTTCTAAAAAGCTGTGGACTGCTTCGCTGTATCTTAATTTATGGTAATATGTGATCATTTGGTTGTTGATTTAGTATTGGAATTGTGGTATTCTTAGATATTGATTGATATGAAATGTGTCTTAGACTTGACTTGCAATATCAGTTTTTGTATATCTGCAAACCCAGTTTATCTTTAGGCGTTCTGTAGACCAGTAAAATTTTCCGCGCGAAAACAACAAATAGACACGACTCTGGAGGTGTGCCTAGATTGGCAGAAGTTATAAAGTAGAGATCTTGCATTTATAGTGTATACGATTAAGCAAAACAAACCGTGTGTATTGCAGATTAACAAAGCAAATATACACGTATTAATAATTGATTTCAATAATGAATTTCAGAATATATGAATATTACAAAAACATGTAATGAAAGTTGATTGGAACTGATATACACATAGTTAATTTTCCGGCTTTTGATGACTTATCCTGAACGAGCAAAGTCTGTAATTCTTTATCTCATTTAAACCAATGGCTGTTGCTGTATCTCAGCCTCATCATAAAGTAACCAATCAGCGATCAGTAATTATTTCAAGATGGCGTGTATGTCTACTGAAACTAATAGCTCCGCACCGTGATGCGAAGCAATTATACTGATCTTTCGTCTGTTTCCAGTAGGTAAACGTAAATAGTATATGTCTATATTCATAGTGCTTCACAATGCTAGAAACAGCCTCAATAGTTAGCTGTGCAAATGAAATATGAAAACGATATGTACAAATATACCGTACATATTTTGTCTGTTGATTTCCAAAATTGCTAAATGTTCCAAAACTGCTTCAAAAGTGTTTACTTTTGTGTGTGTGAATTTTTTTGTGTTTGCAACCCTGCATTTGAATACAAATCTTCACATACAACAACTATATATAATGAATAGATTTATTAAACAAATGATCATTTTGGGTCCATTTTAGCAATCCTCGACATGTTGAGGGAGCAATTTGGTAAAGATAGTAGCACAAAATAATTCATATGGGTTTGGCTCCGAGCTTTAATAACTAATACCACAAACTTAAGCATAAACAGTGAAACTATTTTAGTAAGGAATGAAGTACCTACGAAAGACACTTTACGGCTTGTCAATAACCTTTAAAAGTTCCGAAATTTGGACATATTATTTCGCATGTAATATTCGGCATTCGGTTGGAAGTGATACGGTAAATTTCCCAGAAAAATTAGAAATGACAAACAATTTCTCTTTTGGTTTTGAATGTACTATTCAACTACAATTTTCTAAGACAGATTTTATTTTTAAAATGTGTCAACATATTGCTCGACTTGGAAATGTCATTTAGAATTTTTCCTAATTTGTTGAAAATTACTAATTTTACCTTGTACATATAACCTGAGTGAACGGTGGCCTTCGTAAGAAAATTTTAATATAGACTCATTAGGTGGAAATTTTAATTTTTTACCAAACTTCTCGGTAAGAAACGATGAAAAAATCAATTTCTTTTAAAATCAAACGACAGGTCAAGAAATGATGAAGTAATATATCTTTATTCCAAAAGCAATACATCTTATAGGATACAACAATATACAGTAATGTACAAAGCATTACATAGCAATATAAATGACAAATTTTGAATAAATTTATAAACTGGTGGACGTCTCCAG
Source organism: Mytilisepta virgata (assembly GCA_028015205.1). Lineage (NCBI taxonomy): Eukaryota > Metazoa > Mollusca > Bivalvia > Mytilida > Mytilidae > Mytilisepta > Mytilisepta virgata. The sequence goes on from CM051521.1 coordinate 80,379,926, forward strand.
GAATAAGGCTTTAAATACTTCATACAATTGTCTTTGTATTTAACACATTCCAACATAAAATGGTACTCATCTTCTATATAATCACACATATTACATATTCGTTCATATCTATCTACATTAAAATACCTTCCAGTTTTGTGCATGAAAACAGTACTTGCTAATTAGTGGTTTACATCCATAATTGACAGATAAAACTCTAAACCATGATTATCATACATATATCTATAAAAATGACATTTTGGAGACTCTTCTTCAAAAATGAGGTAGCCTCGCTGATAAATCTACCAGTAACACGCTGTTTAAACTCAGAAATAACGACATCTGCATTAATTACATTTTTGAGATAGCCATACATGTTTATCATTTGGTCTCACATGAGAAGATTCATACATTTCTTTATAACAGTTATGTAATATACAGTTATCAGTCTTTAATAATTTACACATCATTCTACAGTATCTATGTACATACAATGGGAATCTTCCAAATTCAGTGTATACCATATAATTTGCAGTGCTCTTTATAACTTTCAAAATTCTCTTTAGAAATTGCAGATGAAGGGTTTCAATATCTGATGCTTTATGAAAACCCCATACTTTACAACAATAAATAACTATACTTGCAACATATGTATCAAATAATGACAGTTATGTCTCTGTATTAAAATAATCATCTTGTATCTTACTGAAAAAATTAAATAAGCTTTTCTACAACATTTGACAACATTTTCTGTGTACATGTATTATTAAAAGTACCGTTGTTCTTTTACAAAATTCCAAGATGCACAAATTCGTTACATGATTCAATAGGTTTCCATTGATAAACCATTTCTCTTCTGGTTTAACAATGCCTCTCTTTCTAAAAACAATAACCTTAGTTTTTGACAAGTTTATATGCAAATTATATTTACTAGAATGTATATTTGTAACATCAATCATCTTCTGAAGATCACTAATATTTTCACTAAATGTAACTGTATCATCAACATACATCAATAAATAAAGATTAAGCAGTTTTAATTCATACGACTGACAACCTTGTTTTATCAATTCTATTTCAATGTCATTGACATACATAGCATATAAGAAGGGAGACAATGATTCACCTTGCCAACAGCATAATCGAAAAATTCTGAAAAATTGCCTTCATGCTTAACGCATAATTTTACCTTACTATGCATACATGTAGTTCTCATTAAATATAATAACTTTCTAGTTACACCATATTTAACTAGTTTTAACCATGATTTAGAATGACTCATACTATCGAACTCTTTTCTATAATCTATAAAACAGCAATATAGTCTATAAACCATTTCTTAATGATTTCGATATGATGTAATGAAGAGCAAAGGCAGCATCATGAGTTCCATATCACGGTCTGAAACCACGCTGGGCTTCCGCAAGAACACTATTTTCATCACTCCACTTTGCAAGTCTTGCATTGATGGTAACAGTAAATAACTTTTCTAGTTGGGAATAACAATCCAAAGATACTAATTTAGTAGCCTTTATACTTAAAAAAATGAAACGTGATTAATAAGTACATGAAAACATTTTTCTTATTGTTTCCAGTGTAAATATTCATAACTATTCTAAAAAAACTTTAAATGATCGTTACTAAGATGGTGAAAAATAGTTACAAAATATTGCCAAGTTCTTTGTATCTGTGATCAAAGTTTGAAGTTGCTAAAAAGATTCACTATACTGAAATTTCCTTCGGCTCCTCTGTACTGTTACCTTATTAAAGTCAGATGTTGTTCTGGAGTTATGTCGCCTTGTCCAAAAAAAAAAAAAAAAATCAAATATGCACGAAAAATCACAAAATTAGCAATTTTCAGGTAAATTAAAAAACGTGTCGACTTTGATGTGCTCAATATATCTTGATAAAATTTGAAACATACTTTGTTAAGATAACTATCTGTTAATGGTCAACTGCTAATCAATGCTAAACATATAGCTTCAACTCCTATTTTGTGTTTTAATTTAACGAGGTTTACCCTTTACTGAATGAAAAACGTCAAGTAAAAAGCCTATACTAATAGTAGATATGGTAAATGTATATTATGCTATACACGACGCATTTCAAGGAGTTACCTCTCACCAGCAGCATTAAAACTGAAACATTTGGAAGACCAAAAGCAAACTTGTTTTAAACAAGAAGTACTCATAACCAAAAATACCGAAATAGGAAGCCAAATTTCAGCTAAGGAGATCTACCATGTGAATTCAAGGAATGAACCCTTAGTATTTCTATTATTTTTGAATTTTGCTAAATACTGGTAATTTCTGTAACAAATCAATGAATAATCATGTCAGACAAGTCTGACGACTGGGTTGGCGAATACCCTCGGGGAACTAGGGTCCACCATGGAGAGGTATCGTCCCAGGAGTTTCAAAATATAAATCCAAAGATACTAGTGATATCCATTGATGCTTACCGGGATCATTTTAACCCTTTTTAAATAACGACACTCCAACGTTCAGGTTAGGATCCATTGACAATAATGACGTTAACACGTTTACATTGTATTGGCAAAAAAAAACAGTCTTGCTCTTTAATATATATTCATTTAAAATATTGTAAAAAATGAACTAGTGTACCCTCTTGAGTGTGAGCAGCATGTAATTATACTTCTTTGCTTGTATATTGTCGTTGTCTCCGTCCGTCAGTCCGTCACACTTTCTTGTACAACAACTCCTCATTCTGTTTTGGGTATAACATTTTAATTCCTTCACAGTAGTGTTGCATATATCCTGCAGATGCGCAATAAGGTTTTAAAATGTTCGATTTCGCTCAACGGGTGACATTTGGAACAGAAAACGAGCGAATTATCATAATATACTTGTGACATCAACCCCTCATTCATTATTGATGCAAGGTTCCTACATGCATTATAGAATGAGTGTACATGTGATTTAAATGCATGAGGTTTTAAAATTTTGATTACTTTCGTGGAGCTAAATTTGGGACCGAAAATGAGAGAATTTTCAAAATATGCCTAAAACATCAATTTTTGAAGCATTATTCTAGGCTTCTGGTTTCTTTATAGGTAAATTGTCCATGGTAAAAAGATGAAAAGACTGGTTTCAAATTTTTCACTTTCGCTTAATGGACGAAATCAACAAATTGTCAAAATATGAATGTGACATCAACTCCTTATTAATTATTGATGCTAGGCTTCTACTTTGATTATAGGATGATTGTACATATGAAGTAGATGCGCAATAAGGTTTTACAATTTTTATTTCATTCATGGAGCGAAAATTGGGACCGAAAATGAGCGAATTTTCAAAATATGCTTAAAACATTAATTTTTGAGGCATTTTTATACTAGGCTTATAGTTTCTACATAGGTAGATTGTCCATTATGGACAGATGCAAAAACAGATGCCCAACACACAATTTTAGTCCCATGGCATATAGGAAGTATTATAATTATCAAAATATGCTGTTGAGGATTAACATCAAGATCTTTGATCCTAAAATAAACTTTGCATGGTTTATTTTAACTCGAGGTAAGTTTTGTCCTTAACACTAACTTTGCATCAAAATTATCACTTGGATGAAACAAATGTGTGTTGTAAGGGTATAACTGTCCTCCCCGACAGTACTCTAGTTTTATTTGTGTTTGAATTTATAGCGTATATGTGTTTACGTTATTAAGTCCCACCCACTCTATAACAGACACAAACTACGCTCCGCCTTATCGCGAAACTTTTAACTGATTGATTGAGCAACAAGATGCATACTATTTCGCATATAAATTTTCAGAAATCGATTTTCGAAAACGGAGAACTCTTATTCCAAAAGTACATGTTGTACCTTCTTACTGTATGTATATTAATCTGATACATTAAATTAGTTGTTACAAATTTATATACTATATTATCAAACTTCACAGTAACGTTTTTGATTTTTATAGAAATATTTTAAAAAAAATATTCCGTATTGTTTTAATATTAATTGACATTGCACGGTAAACTATTTTTAGAAAAAGGTGAATTAAGAAGATCGAATATTGTGTGAATGCACACTTTTTATTGAACACGTATATGTACACACCTGCATTCTTATGATGCATGATTTACACCCTTAATTAAACACATCTTGTAATATCTATAGTTGCAATGCCTGCAACTGAACGCCGACCATATTGTCAAATCTTGAGATACATGTAAATGTGCTAACTTTTAAATTTGACTGGGTAGTATGGCAAAAAAAATATATATCTTACCAGTAACATCCCTGAAAAAATAGGGTCGGTAGGTCGCAAACAGTTATTATTATTTCTTCTTTTTATTTTTATGTTTTCCGGTCTGAATCCGGTTTTATACAGTTTACCGTACGTCAACTATTTGAAAACTGAGAATGAACTAATTTACTACAATTAGAGCGGTTATTATCCATTCTAGCGTGATTTTTGACAAAAAGAAGCTAGCTGTTACACAGTGTTATGATATTGTAATTATTATATTTATTTATCTTGGCCTAATTTGTTTTGCGTAGCCTTATAACATGTATACTATGTTTACATAATACTTATAGTTGTTTACCAAATAATGTTATAACTGCGCAGTTTAGAAATCACTGGAACAATAATGGATACTGATGGAATAACTAGAACTTTCTATTTGACTTACGTAATAATTATGGTGTGATTCGAACTTCTACCGTATTCCAGAAGTTTCCGTTCTACAGTATATATATGGACACGAAAGTTAAACTTGCAGATCAGAACGTGTTGGACCTGACATTCTTGTGTTCTCAGCTGTTGGATTTATTTACGTTTCACACATCGTACTTGACAGACTTTATTTTCGTTACATCATACTAGATTGTGACTGATTGGATATAATATTCCGTTTGGATTCAGGCAACAGTGACCAGAATTCCGGATCAAGAAAAAACAGGATTTTGAACAGTTAAGTTGACATTTTATTTTTGTGTAATACTTTTTGTAAACTTTGTATATAATAAATCTTGTTAAATTTTATTATTGATTTGTGTCTTTTGTTGGCTACAATTTGAAGGTGATTTCGGCCGTAACAGAAATTGGGGGCTCGTCTCGGGAGAACGTTAATATCTTAATAAAATTTTTTCAGTATTTTTATTAGAATTAGCCAACAAAATTCTACAAAATGGAATTTGATGCTGGTAAATTTTTGAAAACGCCAGACCTGGAAGGGTTTGATAAATTAAAGAAAGAAGAATTAGTGTTGCTTGCTAAACATCTAAAAATAGATTTTAGAGCATCTATGAGAAAACAAATTATAAAAAATTTGGTAATAGACAATTTAGTTGACTTGGAAATTTTTGGTGAAGAGGCTCTTGACCTCAAGGTCGAAAAGGTTGATGCTTTAAAATTAAAACAGCTTGAATTAGAACATGAACTTAAAGGAGAAGGAAACCCACCGTATTTTTGGGGTTCAGTTAAAAGTATTATTCATAAAAATAAAATTTACAAATTATGTTTTGTCATTTCCCCCGTATATGACCAACGCACACAGTTCTAAAGTTAAAATTTTGAATTTCCCGCCAGTTACCGCGAGTTGACATATTGTAGAGCTCTTTCGTAGTGAAGAGCACAAAAAGTATCAAATCATACGTCATACCTTCTATTCCGGTTTGTATCCTGACACGAAGTTCATTGAAAGTTATTGAAATTTGTTCCTAATTATGCCTTCATGTCAAGCAATCAATTGTACCAATACAAGAGGGAAATGTGCGAAGAGTTTTTTTGAAATTCCGGACCCATTAAAGTCTAGCGAGAAAAGGAGACTCTGTAAATTATGGATCGATCACCTGCGTAACGATAAACTGAACATTGAAACTTTTGTTTGGAGCAAAAGTAGAGTCGTCTGTGAGGATCATTTCGAGGAAACATGTTTTGATAGAAATCAAATCGCAGAGTCGTTAGGTTTCAAAACAAAACCAGTTCTGAAGGAAGGATCGATACCAACAATAGTTAAACCAGGTCCTGGTACAGTTGATCGACGTCCTAAGGAAAGGAAATCCACATCACTGTTACTCGAGAAGAGGAAAAAAGCACAGGTAGTTATTATATGTGAAACCCTTCATCTGACATGTCTGAACCAAACATTCAAGACTTTGACAGTGTTACACAATGACCCCCCCCCCCTTTTTTTTCTTGATTGTGTCACTGAAATGAATATTATAAATACGCTCGTTACATGGAAAGTATGGGCAGGCACCATATATTATTTACGCTGTTAATTTACAATTTATAGTTCCCACAGCAAATTCAGCAATATACATGTACACGATGCACCGACAATTCCTACATGTGTATTTCATAATTTGGTAGGAAGGGGGAGGGTGGTGATGAAGCTCTATCCCATATTTGACACTGATCCAGAAAGGAAAGGCCTTCTTGCAGGGGAAGAATCCTTGTTCGCATAATTTTTACGTATACATTTATATTGTTTATTGATTGCTATACACACAAAAAATGAATCATTCTTGACCACAAACCATTCTTAATTTGACACATTGATGTAGACAACCTGAATAGACTACATGTAGCTAAATGACAATGTAAACTTGGATCATTATACTACATCTATTAGTTAATAAGTCAGTACATGTATATTCATCCTGAATAACTGCACAACTGTGGATATGTAATATGTAAATTGTAATAATTATACCCCGGAGGACGTTAGCCCAATGGTGTATATTTATACCATGATCCTACGATCAATGCAAAAAGATAGCTTTCAATATTTTAGGGGTAGGGTCTCTCAGGAATTTTACCTTATCTTATGATAAAGGATGAATAATGCAGGGTATCTGATTGCATTTTCGACATCATGGTATATAAGAGTAATTGTTTATTTACATGTATGATTGTCCAATTCTGTTTAGCAAGTGTTTATATTGTACTTTAGAAATGTATTTCCATGCTTAAATTTGTATATTTGATTATTGATTTTAGACTGTAGCACACAAACAACACTCAATTTAAATTATATTACTTTTTCAGCTTAGAAGTAGCTTGACATCCTGTGTAAGAGGAGAGAAAGAATCTCATTGTGAGGTTACAACAAAGACAGTACCCACTAAAAGAAAAGACTCAGAAAGCAAAAGCAAAGCAACTAGACCAAAGAAATTTCGAACTACCACGGATGCATCTGGAAGTCCTCAGCAGTTAGTTGAAGTTTCCAATTCATGTGAGGTAAGAATAAATAGATTGTATGTAAAGATCAACTAAATATTGGTGGCGATCTGTAAAATCAGAGGTTGGGTCCCATTCCAAAATTTCTACAAGCCAAATATATATATAAATATTCTCACAATGTCTTATTTGGGCTAAATGAAATCTAGCGAGCTACATGTACATACGTACATGTAATATTAATACATGTTTTTCCACTTACATGCATCATGCGCAATGTTATTTTATTTTTACTGGGGCCTGGGTGGCCGAGTGGTCTAGATAGTTGGTCGCATCTACCAGTATACATCACTGTAGCCTATCACCAATACGGTGCGAGTTTGATCCCCGCTTTGGGCAATTACAAAAAAAGGTGCACTCGACTCACATCCGCATGTGATAAAGTTAACCAGTTGCTTACCCAAGGTCGGTGGTTTTCTCCGGGCACTCCAGCTTCCTCCACCACTAAAACTGGTCGCCACGATATAACTGAAATATTGTTGAAAGTGGCGTAAAAACCCTATTCAATCAATCAATTTATTTTTACTTGAAAAAGTTTACCTTGTTGGTACGTGTATGCATGAAAAGCCAAGTTCAGTGACAATATTTTTTCTGAATGACTTAAAAATTAACATTTACAAATAAAAACATATGTGTTTCTACTAACATACTGGAAAAATTAGGGTAAGTTAGGCCCAACTAAAGTATGAATTGTTGTACAAACAAAACTTTCATCAACTTGGATCCATTTGCTCAACAGGAAATTGGTTATGTATAAAACTGATTTAAAAAAAAGTTTGCTTTGTACTGTCAATTAAAATAAATATATCAAAGAAGTTTGATAATTTTTGTTCACACTCCCAGCTTAATTGTTGATTCACTTGTTTCTAAAGTTAGGCCAAAAAAAAATACCTGTGTTTCCACTAACATACTGAAAAAAAATTAGGGTAGGTAGGTAGGCAAAATTTTTATTTTTGAACTTTTTACCTAGGTTATACAGAGGACACAACATGACTTAATAGTGCTTGTTCCAAAATGTCAAAAAAACTTTAGGGTATACATAGGCACAAAAAATAGGGTTAGAGGAAACACGGATATTTTTTTTGGCCTTACCTTTTGATATAAATAATTATTTAATTAAAATTCATTAATCAAATTTAACTAAATAATCAAAGTTTTTAGTGAACATTACATGTATAATTAAACTAATTATTTGTGATCAGACTTTTTTCTTTAATTTTCTATGGGCCTACATGTCCTACATGTATTTCTAGATATATTTGAATAGTATGCTGTTTTAGTTGTCTTAACATGGTCCCATTTCCCATGTATCAAATGTTCAAATGTACTAAAAATGTAATTTGAATAATTGAAGTGTACTTTTTATAATTTCAGAATATTGATGTTCCGGAGGATCCTACATGTATACCTTTGGTAAATGTATCAGACATTCTTCCATGTGGTCATCCATGCGAAATTTGTCAAAGGATTAAAGGACATAAAAGTTTAACTGTAAGAGATCATAGCTACTATAAAGTTTTCGAAGAAATTCCAGTCATACCGAAAGAATCACAAGTTCACACAAAAACACCAAATTTTGTTACATCTACTCCTGAAATGATAAATTTTGAGAAATGTACAGAATTAACTTGTTCACCAGTGAAATCGGAATCCGATTTGGACCAGTCTTTCGTAAGTCTTACACACGAAGATGACAATGGAGATGCTGATTATATAGTTGAATCGGATCCAACTGAAAGTGAAGACGATTGTATAGAACCTATCCAATATACACCTGAACAACTTTATATTAAAGAAAATAAATTTATTGTTTTTGAAAGCGCTATCACAAATTTGATAAACAAATTAAAATGTAGCATTTGTGACTGTCCAGCAGATCCAGATGACACCTTGAAAGACTTATCTGATGGTTCGGTCATTACAATCTCTGTTTTCTGTACAAGTGGCCATTTGATAATAAAATGGAGTTCACAACCATTTCTTGGCAAGATGCCAGTTGGCAACCTTTTAGTTAGTGCAGCAACTCTTTTTTGTGGGCAAACTTACAGCCACATATCACAGTACGCAGATTTTTTGAACTTAAAATTTATTTCCCACACAACCTATAACAAAATCCAAAGACAGTGTTTAATGCCCGTCGTAAATCACACTTGGTCTTTACTGCAAGATGTTGAACTAAAGAAAATAAGGGAGCAAAATAGACCTTTAAGACTTGCTGGTGATGGACGGTGTGATTCCCCTGGTTTTAGTGCTAAATATTGTACTTATTCACTACTTGACATTGATACACAACATATTGTGATGTTTGTTGTAGTCAAGGTGACTGAAACTGGCTCTTCTTCAAAAATGGAAGTTGAAGGATTTAGAAGATGTATGACTTATTTACTTAATGAGGGATTTAAAATCGAAATATTAGCCACAGATCGTCATGTTCAAATACGCAGTATTATGAATAAGGAGTATTCAGATGTGCAACATCAGTTTGATGTATGGCATTTATGTAAATCTGTCAAGAAAAAACTGACAGCAAAGGCCAAAGTAAAAGGTTGTGAGGACTTAAATGTATGGATTAAATCTGTATGCAATCATTTATGGTGGTGTGCAAGTAATTGCGGTGGGGATAAAAATTTTCTGGAAGAAAGTTGGATATCAATAGTAAATCACATTGTAAATGAGCATACTTTTGATGGTAAAGTTTTTACACAATGTGCTCATACTCCAATACAACCGGAAGTGGCAGAAACAAAGAAATGGCTGATCAAAGATTCAAAGGCACACAAAGCACTAAAAGAAATTATTCTTGATAAGCGACTTAGGAAGGATATTCGTCAGTTAAACGAATTTTGTCACACTGGCAATTTAGAAGTGTTTCACAGTTTGATGTTGAAATATACACCAAAACGTCAGGAATTTGATTCCGATCAAATGTGGACAAGAACTGCATTGGCTGTGATTGATCACAATTTAAATCAAAATCGAGGACAAAAAATAAACAAAGATGGAGAGAAAGCATACAAATTAGTATGTCCAAAAGCAACTGGACAGTGGGTAGCAAAGCCTATATTTAGGGAGAAATCGTATCAGTGGGTATTTGCCATGATGGAGAATGTACTTGTTCAGAAGGATACTTTTGCACTACCAGTAAAAGAAAGGTCAGATGAAGGAAACATTGCACCTGTGCCTGCTCCATCGAAAGCTGAAATGATTCAGAATCTTTGTTCAAGATTTAAATTATCTTAAAACTTTGTATATTAACCTTTCCATATTTGATTGATTTATTGGTTATTGTTTAACGTCCAGTGAGCAATATTTCAGCTATATTCAGGACATGAACAAGTTTACATTGATTGATTGATTGGTTATTGTTTAACATTCAGTGAGCAATATTTCAGCTATATTCAGGACGTGAACAAGTTTTCAAGCAATGCATCAATATGGGGCAATGGGATAGGCAAATGGGCAGATAATTTTGACTGCCACTGGAAAAAGAGGTTACAATGGATAGGGTCGGACAATTTTAGCCTTGCAACGGGCCACCTATGGACCACCTATGCAGAGAGCGTGGCATTCTCCAAACACGGGACCTCGCATTTAAGTGTTCGTTTCAGACGGACGTTGGTTGTGCATTTTTTTTCACCTGCACAACCACGAACGCCCCAGGGGTTCCACACCAAAAGCCGGAGGAGCTGGGTTCTATTTCTATACCCCGGGGGGTTATTTTTAATGAGTCTGTATTAACATTTAAAATATGGTATACATGTACCATAAATATGAAAACAGAACATTTGCAGTTCGGGGTCTCTCGTACCATAAATATGATTGATTGTTTGATGTTTAACATCCAGCGAGTAATAATTAACCTGTATTCAGTAACTGAATTATTGTCAAGGTGACACTAAACATCAATAACTTACTTATTATTGATTCTGATAGATAATTTGTTTATTTATATTTCGTGATTTATTTAATGCACAATCTGATGTAAGCTGCTGTGATTACTATTTTATTTGTTGGATGTATGTTTTGTGATTAAAATTTTTATTCTGCAATTTAAAGATGCTTGTACATGTCTGTCATTGCCCTTCAAAGGTTTCGTACATGTAAGCAATGGTTTGCACAGAACTGTCACTAGGGATACAATTGTTTTCACCAAATTGGTTGGGGCATGCCCCCTTTGATTTGTTTTGAATGGTTTATTCCAACCTTTTCATGGGGATCTTTTTTATTATTGAATTGGAGGAAGCAAAAGTACCCAGAAAAATTGTTGACCTTTATTAAGTCACAGGTAAACTTTAATTAGACTTAGATTTGCCTTTAAGGAAGGCCAGGTAAAACAGTGATCACATTCTAATAGATGCAGAATATAGAATTGGCAATATTTTTGTCCTCCAGTCTATTTTCTTCTATAAAAATATCTCGTACAAAGTTTTTTTCTTTGTTAAAATGTGCACAGACAACTTTAATTTTACTGAAAAAGGTCACGAGCACTCTCTACAGCAAGCTTAAATCCTGTGTAGTCATTGTTTGCATCTGGAAATGCTTCTCTAATTGTTTTCACCACACAAGAAGGAATGACCACTCTTTTACCTTTCCCAAGTTTCTCACCCCTCAACATCCAACACACAAACTGCCTATAAGCGACAAGACGGGATTGCCTGCAATACATAGAAAAACTTCAATTTGCAAGCAGATTGCAATTGTATCGAAACATGCATGGAAATATATTAAAATATGCTGATTTATGGGTGCATGCATGTGTAACATCGGATTTATTCTGTGAATGGGTGTACATGTCATTTAAAACATTTTTTCCAATTGAGTATCTGGAACTTAGAACTTAGGCCAACTACAATGTACCTGTTAAGCAAATTGCTTATTCACTTGGCCTTTAATTTATGTTCAACATTAAAACTTGTTGACTGATACAAGGTTCGGTACATTATGTATGTCTCGGTTAGCGACTGAAATTCATCAATTGGAACCCAAGTTACTAGAATGACTGGAAATTATATAAAATCATAGCTAATGCAAGATTTTAACTTTCCTTGGCCATTAGATTCAAGTCTACTCCTCATTCATATTTTTACCCGGTACATGCTTATGAGTTTCAACAAACCATGTCTGGTCAGTTCAGCTTGAAGCCAAAAACATGCACATTTAAATATAAAATAAGAAAACCACAAATTTAAAGAATGTGAGTGTTGTCTCATTCAACTGAATTGTTTCAACACACAAGGCTGAATAAAAATATAGCTGTGTTTAGGTTAACCCTACCATCAGATATAATACATGAAGCAGTATTAATTTCAAGATGTCTACCTTATATAAACCAGGAAAAAATATTCAAATAGAACGTTTTGCCTTCCTATATCCTGTATGTTATTTCAGCATGTTAACATGTTTACCCAAACACACATCTTTATTTGGCCTAAATAGAAATAAAACAGAGATAGAACTTGCTCCTGCACTTCGCAATTATGTATGTTTTCATCCAACCTCTCCAAATTCAACATAAAGCAGTAAAAAATAGCATTACAATGTCTGCATTTTTTTAAGACCCTTTAAGATGTGTGCATTGCCCCCCCCCCCCCCCCCATCTGTAAATGTATGTTTGTTCAGTGGTCTACGTTATGAACTGAACTGAGGAAGGAATCACATTCTATAACGTTGTTGTAGTTTATTTGTATAAAAAACAAAGATCATTTGGAAAAAATAACCTGTTATTCAATTGGTCGGGGGCTCGACCTTGTTGTCCTTTGAACATCATCATCTGGATGTACGCTATCGATAACACGTCTGGATTTAATATTAAAATATCGTAATTGTCATGCAGTGTTATGCACTCGTGGTCTTCTAAATTCGGCAAAACAAGATCCGAGTCTCGGCAACAAACACATTCTTCGACGGGCATTTGTTGACATTTCCCACACTGGCACCATTCTTCGAGAGGTTGGATTTCGGCTGACGCATTTGACTGTGTTTGCCTGTTTCGTTCGGCGATTTCTTCCTCCGTTAGTTCTGGTTCAAAATTATATGCAACTAAACCCATCTGGTTCTCATTATTTGCCATTTTGTTTAAATTTAATTCTCACTTTTTCTTTTCGATTTTGGAAATGGGAGAAATACTGATACAGTGGCTGGACAGGTAAACCGGAATAGAAGGTGTGACGTCACGATAATCAATAATATGTCTGCGCGCACAGAAGCGGGAAATTCAAAATGTTTCATTTGAACAAACGTGAAAATATACACTTAGAAGTATTTTTTAGTTAAATTTTTTTTTGCTTTAACTTTCTTAAGTATATTTACATTAATTATGACCCTTAAATCAGCATCATTTCCTTTCCCTTTAAATTAAAACAATTGGAAAAACAATTTGAAAAAGAAGTTAAATTAAAACAATTAGAAAAAGAAGATGAATTTAAATTAAAACAATTACAGGCAGAACTTGAAATGAGGGAAAGGTTAGAGATGGAGAAAATAAAAATAGAAATGGCTAAAGTAGAAAGCAACACTAAGTCAAAATCAGAACATTTTGAGGCAGCAAAAAATATACGTTTGGTTCCTAAATTTTGTGAAAAAACGGTTGATAAATTTTTTCCACAATTTGAGAAAATTGCTCAAAATTTGAAATGGCCAAAGCCTTATTGGACTACAATGCTGCAAAGTGTTTTTGTGGGCAAGGCCGCTGAAATTTACTCAGCTCTTTCTTCAGAAAAAAGTTCTGATTATGACACTGTTAAACAGGAAGTTTTGAAAGCTTATGAGCTTGTGCCAGAAGCATATAGACAGAAATATAGGTCTTATAAAAAGTTTGAATCACAAACCTATGTTGAATTTGCTAGGGAAAAAGAAGATCTATTTGATAAATGGCTTACGTCAAAGAAAATAGATAAAAATTTTGATAAATTAAGACAATTAATATTATTAGAAGAGTTCAAGCAGTGTGTTAATTTAGACTTAAAAACGCATTTAGATGACAAAACTGTTGAGACATTGCAAGATGCAGCTGTTGTTTCCGATAATTATACCATTTCACATAAAAGAAGTTTCAAAGGTCAAAATTTTAATATTTCTAGTGGAAATTACAAAAATCAAAGCTCTGAACGTACTGATATTAAGCCTGTTGCACAGAATAAGAGTCCGTCTAGTTATAATATGTCTGGTCCAAAATTTGATACTTTTGAGAAGAAGTCACTAACTTGTGCTTATTGTAAGAAAAATGGTCACCTGATGGCTGATTGTTTTAGACTTCAGAAGAAGAATGAACGAGATAATAAGCCCAAGTCCAGTGCTTGTACGACACCCGTTGTTACCAATAAGTTGGAATGTCCTGCGAGTCAGGCTTTTAAGTCCAGTTTTTGTGATTACATGGAGGATTATAAGCCCTTTATGTCTGATGGGTTTGTTTCTATTGTTAATAATACTACTCCTCAGCCTATTAAGATTTTACGGGACACTGGAGCTTCTCAGTCTTTGTTGTTAGAAGGTGTGTTGCCTTTGTCCGAGGAGACGTCCGTTGGTGCCTCCGTTTTGTTACGAGGTGTGGAGTTAGGTTGTATAGATGTTCCCCTCCATCGTATTTATTTGAAGTCAGATTTAATTACTGGACCAGTTGTTGTGGGTGTTCGTCCTACTCTCCCCGTTGAGGGTGTTTCATTGTTGCTAGGAAATGATCTAGCTAGGAACAAAGTGGTTGCTGAACCAATTGTTACAAGTGAACCGGTGGTGGATGTTAAATCACCTGAAGATGATGCTGAACTGTATCCAGCTTGTGTTGTTACTACGGCGATGGCAAGAAAACAACAAGACGAGGATTTACAAGAAGGCCAGTATGATTATATGGACCTTTCTGACACTTTTCTTGCCGACATTGAAGGTCCCGGTACTTCAGAAAAGGCCATAATAAGATCACCTGGTACTAACAAGCATGTAATTATGCTATGGCCAGACGTGAATAGCCATTCATTAGACAAAAGAACGTTTAGGGAAGAACAGAATAAAGACCCTGAGGTTCTTCAGCTCTGCAAGAGGGCTCTACCCCAAGAAGAAGCAGAGAAAGTGGCCGAATGTTACTACCATCAAGACGGCGTTTTGATGAGGAAGTGGAGCCCCCCTGATGCTATCCCAGAGGAGGAATGGAGAGTGGTATACCAAGTGGTGGTGCCTAAAGTCTATAGGCAAGAAATTATTGGTCTTGCCCATGACACCCCCTTGGCTGGACATTTAGATATAAGGAAGACTTGCCTAAAGATCTTACAACATTTCTACTGGCCCAGACTAAGAAATGATGTCACAGAATACTGCAAATCATGCCATATATGCCAGGTTGTTGGCAAGCCTAACCAGACAATACCACCAGCACCACTTCTGCCAATTCCAGCCTTTGAAGAACCTTTCAGCCGAGTACTTATTGATTGCGTTGGACCTTTACCAAAGACCAAGACTGGAAATGCTTATTTATTAACGATCATGTGTACATCCACTCGCTTTCCTGAGGCTATTCCCTTAAGGAATATCAAGACACCAACTATTGTCAAAGCTCTTATCAAATTTTTCACATTAGTAGGGCTTCCTAAGTCTATACAGTCCGACCAGGGTTCAAATTTTATGTCAGGTTTATTTCAGCAGGTCGTTTACCAGTTAGGGATTGCTCAGTATAGATCAAGTGCTTATCATCCAGAATCTCAAGGTGCCTTAGAACGTTTTCATCAAACATTGAAGAACATGATTAGGACTTTTTGTCTTCAATTTGATAGGGACTGGGATGATGGTGTTCACTTTCTACTTTTTGCGGTCCGAGAGGCTGTTCAAGAATCCCTTGGTTTTAGCCCCTTTGAGTTAGTGTTTGGTCATACTGTAAGGGGACCTTTGAAATTGGTTAAGGAAAAATGGCTTACTGAACACACTGACTTGAATCTTCTAGACTATGTATCTAGATTTAAAGAAAAATTGTATACTGCTTGTCAAATTGCTCAGAAAAACTTAAAAAATGTACAGAATAAGATGAAAATATGGTATGATAAAGATGCCAGGGACAGAGTTTTTGAGCCTGGTGATAAGGTACTTGTATTTTTGCCAGTCCCTGGGCATCCTTTACAGGCTAAATACTGTGGTCCTTATACCATTGACAGTAAAATCAATGAGTTGAATTATATTGTAAAAACTCCAGGTCGGCGTAAACAAAATAGAATGTGTCACATTAATATGTTAAAACCATATTTTGAGCGTACTAATGAAGGTGAGAGTAAACCAGTTGCCACTTTAGCCATGGTTAAATTGGAGAACGATCATGACAAACCAGATATAATTGAACCATCTTTTGATTCCAAGACTATGGAACAAACTGTTAGATTGAAAAATTCTGAAATTTTGTCAAATTTAGACTCAAAACTTGCACATCTGTCTTTCGATCGCAGACAAAAATTGAAAACTTTGGTATTTTCTTTTAAAAATCTTTTTCCAGATGTGCCAAACAAAACCACTGCTGTTTGTCATGATGTTGATGTAGGCGATGCTTCTCCAATTAAGCAACATCCTTACCGGCTCAATCCACTTAAACTTGATGTTATGAGACAAGAAATTAGATATATGCTTGACAATGATATTATTGAGCCGAGTAACAGTGAATGGAGCTCTCCTTGTCTTCTTGTACCCAAACCAGATAAAACCTTTCGTTTCGTTACTGATTTCAGAAAAGTCAACTCAGTTTCAAAATCTGACTCTTATCCGATTCCAAG
The DNA here is from genome assembly GCA_028015205.1 of Mytilisepta virgata. Lineage (NCBI taxonomy): Eukaryota > Metazoa > Mollusca > Bivalvia > Mytilida > Mytilidae > Mytilisepta > Mytilisepta virgata. The sequence goes on from CM051521.1 coordinate 80,396,864, forward strand.
GATAGAGGATTGCATTGATAACATTGGACAATCAAAATTCGTTAGCAAATTTGATTTATTAAAAGGTTACTGGCAGGTCCCCCTGACACCGAGAGCTCGTGAAATATCAGCTTTTGTCACACCAGACGGCTTATTTCAATATACTGTCATGCCGTTTGGTATGAAAAATGCTCCAGCTACATTTCAAAGAATGATCAATAATGTTATAAAAGATTTAGACTGTTGTTATGCTTATATTGATGATCTTATTGTATGTAGTGATAGCTGGGAAGAGCATTTAACACATTTATATGATACGTTTGATAGATTGTCACAATCAAATTTGACTGTTAATCTTGCTAAAAGTGAATTTTGCAAGGCCACTGTTGATTATTTAGGGCACACAGTTGGCCAAGGTCAAGTGAAACCTATTATGGCTAAAGTGGATGCAATTACCAATTTTCCTCCTCCTACAAATAAAAAACAACTTATGAGATATTTAGGCATGATTGGATTTTACAGAAAATTTTGTTCAAATTTTGCTACTGTTGTTCAACCATTGACTCATCTTTTACGGAAAGATTCTAAATTCATCTGGAGTGATAATTGTCAAAACGCTTTTGAAAAAAGCAAATCACTTTTAATTAACAGTCCCGTTCTTATCACTCCAGACTTTAAAAAGCAATTCAAACTTGCCGTTGATGCAAGTGATGTAGGAGTTGGAGCCGTTTTATATCAAGAAACAGATGATAATGTTGAGAAACCTATATCATATTTTTCCAAGAAATTAGATAAACATCAGAAAAATTATTCCACTATTGAAAAAGAATGTTTTGCACTGTTGTCTGCACTTCAACATTTTGATGTATATTTAAATCCCACTATGCATCCTATTCTGGTTTATACTGATCATAATCCTCTCACCTTCATACATAAAATGAGAAACAAGAACCAGAGGTTGACTAGGTGGAGTTTATTGTTACAGGAATATGATATTATTGTAAAACATATTAAAGGTAAAGATAATGTAATCGCAGATGCTTTATCTAGATCTTATTAAAACATTGTATATATACTATATATGTTTGTATATATTGTTCATTAAGTTCTCGTTACACTCAAACTTCTTTTAAGGGGGGAGGTGTTATGATATTGTAATTATTATATTTATTTATCTTGGCCTAATTTGTTTTGCGTAGCCTTATAACATGTATACTATGTTTACATAATACTTATAGTTGTTTACCAAATAATGTTATAACTGCGCAGTTTAGAAATCACTGGAACAATAATGGATACTGATGGAATAACTAGAACTTTCTATTTGACTTACGTAATAATTATGGTGTGATTCGAACTTCTACCGTATTCCAGAAGTTTCCGTTCTACAGTATATATATGGACACGAAAGTTAAACTTGCAGATCAGAACGTGTTGGACCTGACATTCTTGTGTTCTCAGCTGTTGGATTTATTTACGTTTCACACATCGTACTTGACAGACTTTATTTTCGTTACATCATACTAGATTGTGACTGATTGGATATAATATTCCGTTTGGATTCAGGCAACAGTGACCAGAATTCCGGATCAAGAAAAAACAGGATTTTGAACAGTTAAGTTGACATTTTATTTTTGTGTAATACTTTTTGTAAACTTTGTATATAATAAATCTTGTTAAATTTTATTATTGATTTGTGTCTTTTGTTGGCTACAATTTGCAGGTGATTTCGGCCGTAACAACAGTATCAAGGTTTAAACATGTTTGCTCATATCTGAAATAAAAACGTTAGGGTCGGCGGCAAAACAAATGTTAGTCGGGTAACAGAAGACATATATTTGTTTGGCCTAGTTAAAAAAAACAATCCAAAGATACTAATATTAGATATAGTAAATTTATACTATGCTGTATTCGACGCATTTTAAGGAGTTACCTCTCATCAGCAGCATTAAAACCGAAACATTTGGAAGACCAAAAACCAAACTTATATTAAACAAGAAGTACTCAACCAAAAATACCGAAATAGGAAGCCAAATTTCAGCTAAGGAGATCTACCATGTGCAATACAGGAATAAACCCTTAGTATTTCTTAGCATTCTAAAAAAAATTCCCCAAAATTTACTACGTTTACCTATAATTCCAATACCATCCTTACTTGACCTAGTTTTTTATGCCATGAAAATTATAAAATTTCTGAAAAATAGTGAAAACTCCGTTATACAAAGAGGTTTAATTGCACTGTGGCAACTCCTTCTGGCGTCATTTTTACCTCTCTGCGCAATATGCAGTGGGCGTCATTCACAGAGCAGTTGGTAATTGGACGAAGTAAAATTATTTATGTGTTAAAGTTGTCCGCGTCATGGTAATATCTGAAACATGCTCAACTTACTCCACAGAGCCACCAATTCCAATGGCTACCGTAGAACTTATTACGGCTTGTGGTAACAAATGAACTGTTTTGAGAAAAACACCAGATAAATGTATTCTAATTTATATTTACACTTATAGATTATATTAGAGCTTTAACTTCTATAATATTAGTGCTATTTTTTATCCGACAGCAATTATCTGTAACTAGAAGACTTAGTTTAGTTGGTTCAATTGACTGCTAAAAATCGGGTACGTCAATACACATACTATATATATACCAAAAATAGCAACGAAACAATATTCAATCTTTAATGAATGCGAATTTTTGATCAAAGAATTGGTAGGAAGAATGGAAATACTATATGTAGTACATGTACACGAAAACATTTTTGCAATTGGGTTAGACTTTTTAAAGGTTTCTTGCCAAATATTTCTTTTGATTATCTATATATACCTCTAATCTATATACAATGTGGAAACTGAGTAACTACATGTAGAAAAATTGTTCTTTAGGACTATTGAAAATGACGTTGAGACCATATTTTTATTGCTTTAATCAAAGATGGAGTATTTTCTGATAATTTCTGATAATTCATTTCAAGATATTGTTTTCTGCCAAAGTCTAAGAAGTATAGGTTCATATTATAACGCAGACAATTCCTCTACAATAAATTAAATACCTAAATGAATGTTGAATAGATAGTAAATTGGTAAATAGTTACGTGTAGTGATCAGATTTCAACACTAAAACAATAACTATTGCAATATTTCGATTCGTAACCAACAAATTTAAATACCCTTATTCTTTTGTAATCATGCATTACTGTTTAAATTTTAAAAGCTATATATGTGTCTGACTCATATATACTAAATATATACTGAACAGCTAAAAAAAACGTCGCATTTTTCAGAAGTCGTGTAAATATCGAAATAGTCTACTTATAAGATTCAACTTATACATCAGTCACATTTAATGGATTTTCCGGATGAAGGATTTTTGTCACCTATTGGACAACACTCGAATCTCCCGCCTTTCGTCGGACCTGCTTCCAATGCAAAATCTGAAAAAGAAAGCCTCGTATTTATCAGGCATTGAAATGGGTTACAAAGGCCTGAAAATTTCTTTGCTTGCAGTATCAGTTTTGAAAGGGACGCGATGCCACGTTTGAGTCTACAACAGAGAGAACAGGCCACAGGACGATTGTATGCTGGGCAGGTCGCTAGGGTTATTGCCAATGACTTCAACTGTATTTTACGGACAATTGAGCGTCTATATGAACGCTACAATACAACTAACATCACCAATGACCGTCAACGCAGCGGCTGACCACAACACGTTACCACACCGCGATGCGCCAACATCTGCAGAATCGGTTTATCAGAGTTACATAAACTATTGACAGTCTTATCAACGACCCATTAGTGCTGATACCGTCGACTGGCTTAGATGTCACCGTCTTGCAAAAGGACCCGTCCCCAACCCTCGAAACCACAGAGAACATCTTTAATGGGCTTTGCAGGGACAAATTCGTGTAATCAGCAGTGGTGTAACGTCATCTTCTCTGATGAAAGCCGATATTGCATCCCCTTCGCAGATGGCAGAATAAGAGTTTGGCAAAGGCAAGGAGAACGGTTTCCTCCGATAACTGCATCATTGAAAGGGATGCTTGGGGAGGTCCGAGCATCATGGTATAGAACGTGAAACTGAATCCAGTTGTATTCCAAAACTGGTCCAGGGAGAGGCAATGGAGTCACAGATGCTCGTTACATCGACCAAGTTGTTAGACCACATGTCGTACCGCATTTTGATCGTCATCAATGCAAGACATTACAGCAGGATAACACGCATGCACATACAACCAGGGCCACAGGAGACGTCCTGCATCAGAATAACGTGAATTTAAGCCATGGCCAACTCCGATCTGAACCCGATGAACATCTGTGAGACGAGATTAAGCGACGATTGAATGCAGAGCAGCAAAGACGTACAACTACAGCTGAACTTCCAGCCGCGTTTCGGAGAATCTGGTCGGATATTCCTGTGCAATTCATCAATCGCCTGATCAACTCCATGCATCGCAGATGTGTAGCTGTAGTCAACGCTTGTGGTGTACATACCCGATATTAACTGAATGCTATTAAACACTACATTTTTGTGATAATTGTATTATCAGGACAATTCGATAAATTGTTATTACCTACCGACAGTGATCTAAAGTTTAACTAATGTAAAGTGAATTAATTTGATATTTTTTGAATTTCAAAATAAATGTCTGGAAGACTGTAATTCGGACGTTTCTTTTGCTGTACAGTATATATAAAGAAATATATTGGTGGTGATCATGGTATGGATTTATGGAATTATGATTCTTTATATCATTCAATGTAAGTACAGCATATTATGAAATTATTATAGATATAAAAAGCCCGCCTGAACGAAAACTTCATACGAATGATATCTTAAAAAATCTAGTTTGATCATCTTAATAAATCTGGTATAGAAACTCTCGTACAGTTGAGCTCAGTTCTTATGTATCTTTAGAACTGTCCTAAATTGCCAGAAGAACTGTCATCCTGACACCTTTAGAACCGTTTATGACAGGGTGTGTCCTGACCTAGAACCGTTGATGAAAGTTCTACCCTAGAACCATTCTGGTAGGTTCTACTCTAGAACTACTCAGAATGGTTCTAACCTAGAACCATGCATAACCCTGGCAATAGTTTATGAATTTTGAACATCAAAATTATAAGAAATAAAATAATTTAATTTGTTGTCATAATTTTAAAATCAACTTTTATCATACCGAAATATATTATACACTAAAACAATTACTCAAAATAAAGTTTTAATTAAACTAAATGATTTAAAAACTAGTCGTTGTCATTAGTTAGTACATAAAACATTCCTCTACATATGTTTCGACAAGATAACACTTTAAATCAAGATTTAGTCCTGTCCCTTCTCAATTAAAACGTCCATATATGTACATATGCACGTTATGTCTATGTAATTTTTCGAAATGCACCTCTTATTTCAAAATGTTGGTACTCCTCCCAATCAATTTCTACCCTTTCATAACGAAATAAATATGGTTCATACGAGGAAAGAGATAGTACAAATTAAATTTAATTTAATTCAATAATTTATTTATTTATTGAATAGTAATAATCGTAGATAAATACAAAAGCAAAACAAGTAGTTAGAACATGTTCTATGTCATAAACTAGACAGTAATGTTTCAGAAACAAATATATGTACATGTATAAGTAATTATATAAATGGTACTTCCTTTTAATGAAAAAAATGAAGGATAAATTCATGCATTAGTTGTGTAGAAATGAAGTAAGAAATGTCCGTTCTTTATTTCTCCAATATATTACCGGCGTGATAAGAAGGAAAGGAATCCCTCTTTACAGAATCCAAGGATTTTGCTGGATGAAGTTTCAAAGATAAATCGCCACTTTTGAGCGAAGTATTAAATGTGGGTAAGGTATATTTTTCTATTTGTTTAGTAACGGGGGTCATTTTGGTAGAAAAGCAGTACCCAGGAACAATTTTGAATATGAAGCACAAAAATATTGTCTCAATTTTACTAGGGGTTACACTGTACCGACAAGGAGACATTTACACATTTTTGACAGATTTTTCTATTTTTAAAAACGGCCGGAACATCGGAAACCGTATTTAGAGGAAAATACCCCAAGTAACATTCCACCAAAAATCGGTCGCAATACCGAGTAGTTCAGGAGGAAAATATTTTAAAATATTTGATGGTGATTTTTTTAAGAGTAAATCAATTAAAACATTTTATAGTGATATTTGTATTTTTAGTGAAGACGGCCATATTTGTATGACCTGATTATGAATTTTACCCTTTGATCCACATATTACATACATATAACATTTACACTTTCATAATTGGTAACAGCTTTAGTTTTGTCAAGTTAAAAGATCAAGATCCCAGTTTTTTTCATATACACTATACTGCTATATATTGAGATCAAAATAAGCTTCTGTCTTGAAACGTCTGTACTTACATTTAGGGTATTCTTAATGTCACATGGAAAGAACTTTTCGAAATATCGGGTCCAACTTTTTATCTTTTATACCACTAATATCAATATTTCTTCCGTTTTACTACATTCATGTTTATCTTTATTTTGGTGGTTATGTCATGATATTATTATTAAGGTTCCATATATTTATATTAAACTTTTAAACCACATCGCAATATATTTTTATCATATATGTAGCAGGTCCGAACCCAACCCCAAATGTACACAATTGAGTCTACTTGTACCATATGACAATTGTGAAACGTTATTATTAATATTCCTTTGAAGTAATTCGGATGGGATAGCGAGAAATTTTAGCTTGCCTCTACTGGGCTTCCTGTAATGGCGTTTATAATTTTATGTTATTATCATTTCTGAGTATCTCGATATTGCTGAACTGGAACCGGGTTCATTAAGGGAAATATATAACAAATGAAGGACTTGAGAAACTTATGAAAGCAATGAGCCGTCATAAAACCTTTGCGTACATTCCCCAACGAAGGTTATTGTCAAATTTATGTTAGCATTTACCATAAGCATCAGGAAGGTAGAGGCGTGCTGGAAACCTATGTAATAATGTTTAAAAACTACAACGAAAAACCTCAATCAATGCTCAGGAATTTAGTTTGATCCATGTACCTTTCGGGATGATGTCGCTGATTAGTTTGGAGTATTGTAATTTACAAAGGTAACGTCTTTGACTGAAATTCAAATTAGTTAGAAAAGAATAATTCACTACATTTATCAAATTACTACAGTTGCGACCAGTCATAACCTCTCGTCCATGTTAACATGCGAACTGCTATAAGTTAACTTTGAGCAGTCCGGAAGAACAATAGCTCTGGTCAAGAACAATTCTGGTCCGGAAGTAGAACAGCTCTGGTCAAGCATTAGAGCAATCCTGGTCCACGGCTGATTTTGAGAACAGCTCTGGTCAGGAATCAGAGCAGTCCTGGTCCACGACTGCTTTTAGAAGTAAAGTCAAAACATACCAAAGGGATATTCGAAGGAGGGGAAAATCGAAAACAACTTTGGACAAAAAATAGACAAGACCAAAACAATACATGCACCACAATTAAAAACTAAACACATATGAACAACATTGACCCAACCAAATAACCGGGAGTAGACTCAGGTGCTCCGGAAGAGTCAGTAGAAATGTTCTAAGTTAACTTGGTGAGAGGTTATATCTGCATCTAACTGTAAAACGAAATTTACCTTTATAGGTTCAAGTAGATTTATTGCACTGTGTTTATATTAATTCTGCTTTCAAAAGTTTTTTCATTATCTTACCAAAATTATACTGATGTTTACGTGCAAATAAAAGCACTTTGTACGCTATCAATAGGAACGCAAATCCCTGTTTTTGTCGTTTGTTTTTGGAAAGACGTTTGCATTTATGCACAATATTCATTACACATGTATTACAATAGGGTGGGAAAATCCGATCATGGAACATAATGATAATAAACATGTAGTTAAAAAGCCCACTTGTATAGAAATAATTTTATTTCAACTTGGTTGCAGTTGGAGTTTATTGTTTGTATGTGTTTGTCATTTAAATTTACTATATTTGTCATAATATTCTGTTTTCCTCTCCTGAAAATAGAACAATCATTGCAGTTAAAAAACTAAAATTATTATTATTTTGATATTTCAAGATGGAACTTCGATAGAGGTATATATGAATAAAGACATTGTTGTACCGTATGGAAGCAGTAATAGTAATCTGACATGCTATTACAAATTACAAGCGAAAGAAGAAATTATAAGTGTTGAAATAATGGCAATGAATAAAACAAGCGGCATTATGTCAACTGTTGCCTTGTTTAAGCACGACAGAACCTCTTTGCTCACAAAAAGTGGCAAGTACTTGGTTGGACGAATAATGCTCTCTGTTATTGATCCTTCCGTAAGGGAAGCAACAATCAAGTTCACTGATCTGGAATTTACTGACGAAGGAATGTATGCATGTAAAGTGTTATATTTCACATTAAATTCAGGACTGGCTGTCAAGGAATCTAATTTTACAAATATAACTTTAACAGGTAATTAACAATATTATGTGTTTTATGGTTGCAGGGACGAAGGATGCAGGTCAATTTGGTTGAATTACAAAGCCAGGCATACATGTATATGCAATTAATTCTCTTTTCTGGAATTAATTTCATTCAATGAATCCGTAAAAACACCTTTGAAGAAAGTGCACTTCATTCAAAACAGTTCTCAACAGAACAGTTATAAATTCATTGAAAGATAACGTTCGCAACCAATTTTAAAAACATTGTTTAAATTGATTAAACTGCTGATCTTATTAAATTCCAGTTAATTATGGGGTAAACAGACCTATATCCATTCACAAATTGCACTGGCGATTGATTCAACCTGCAAGTTATTTGAAAATGTGTGTCCATGGCATACCACTTTGGATTTACGATTCTGTTGTTCCTCCGAGTTCTCAATAACGGTCAGATATATGGATCTGAGGTTTCCCATGATGAAAGATAGACGATTTTAGAGGTGCATAAAACTATTTTTTTTTATGGGGGTCACTGAGACGTATAATGAGCAGTTCAAAGAGGCTAGGGGTTTACTGTAGAGCCATATGTGGGAATTGGGTTTCATCGAAAAACTACGAAAGTGACCAATAATCCTCTCATATATGTTTTAGTATACCTAGTGACACCTATTAAATGACATATACCTCGTTCCTCTAGGGGGTCATCCCCATTCCCAAAGTCGATAATTTAAAAAATTCATATGCGATTAAAATCCATACCTTTAAATCATATATTTTATTATTCTCCATAACAAGACGAATTAAATGACATGTACCTCATTCTTTCAGTAGGGTGATCCTCACCCTATCAATCAATAATGTCGAATTATCTCATAAACCGTTAAAATCCTCAGCACTAAACCATATATTTTCTTTTTCCCCATGGTAAGACGCTCCAAATGACACATGCCTCGCTTCTCAAGGGGGTCATCACCACTCCGCCAAATCAATAATGTTCAATTATCTCATAAACCGTTAAAATCCCTACCAATAAACCATATCTTTTTTTATATTTCACATGGCAAGATGCATTAAATGATATATATCACTCAATGGGCATCATTTTCGCCCCCTCAAACCAATTTTCTTGAATTATATAAAAATCTGTAAGAAACCTGACCCCTCAGCTGTATATTTTCTTATTCCCCATGACAAGATGCATGAACTGATATATACACATGTACCTCATTTACCCAAGGGTTCATCCCCATCCACTCGAATCAATAATCTTTATCTCTTAAAGCATTAAAATCTCTGCCTCCAAATCCTATATTTTTTTTTCCCAATGACAAGAAAAACAGATTGATAAAAACCTAACACCCCCACCGAAAATGGGGGTCATCCTCGCCCCTCAAATAATTTCAAATCTATTAAAATGTTTATCCCTTTAACACCTTTTAATACGTAATGTTCAAACCTCATTAACCATAACCACAATATATTTCTAATTGTCTATAAGGAGACGCAATAAATGATTTTACAAATTGCCCGCGGAATGGGGGTATATCCTCGTAAAAAATCAACAAAAACACATTGAGATCCTTGGCCCTTATAATTATAAACATTTTTTTCTTTGTGAAAAGCTCAGATATCCTCATGGTTCATGTTCCCTTTAAACACTGCATGTATCATCAGTGTTTCTGAATAATCTCTAAACTGCTAGCTGTGATAATCATTATGTCTACGACAAGACCCAGTGAATGCATACTTGGTATTGTTCGCGGGGGTGATGTGCTATTCCCGGAAGAGAATAAATTGTTATATATCATAAAGTTCTCCAATAATATTTTATGCTAAACTGTATTGATCTTACTGTTTTATTCTTATCTGATTTTTATGGGGCTTTGTTTGGTATGATCACTTTCGATCCGTGTTTGTCTATATCTGTTATCGTTTCTGAGATATAAGTTGACACGCTAATTTTTGAAAATTTTTAATTCTTCATCGGATTTGATAAATTTTTTTAAAATGATTCTTCACGAAAAACCCAACAAAAGTTCCAGCAGAATTGTTTTTGTATCCTTTACTGTCTCCAAAATAAAAGGGCCAAAGGGCCATAATAAGTTCTCTCCATCAAGTATGCATAAACTTTATAAGAACAACTTCCCCATTTCATTCTCTGAAAAAAACAAATAATTTATTGAAGAATACATTGAATACAATGTAAGGCGACTGAGATATCAGTAACTTCGTTTGGGAGACTTTGTGACAGTTCACTGTTACAATTATTACTCGTATTCTATAAAACCTTCGCTTTAAATCAGTCAGTAAAGTGCATTTTGCAGAAATTCTGTTAACTACATGTATCTATTTTTTAATAAAAGTTGCACTGGAAGGCCATTTCTTCCATCTTTGTGCTTGTAACACTAAATGATAAAGTTTCTTTTTCAATTATTGGCTAAACTATAACAGTTTCAAAAATGCGCTGTGAATTTGACAGTGGACAGTTTTTTAGATGTTATATTTTTATACATCTAGCTAGAAATGAAAGTTGTCTTCCAAACTGCTACTGATTATATTGATTTGTATTTTTTCTTTTGTCGAAATTGTGTTCTGTTCTTAATATTATGAATCAAATATGTGTTCTTTGTTTGTATAATTAGATTATGAAGGGGAGATACGAGGCCAAAACAACAGCACAACATTTATAGGTAAGGATTATTTTAAGGCGAATATGATTAAAAACGTTAGGGCATAAAGGAATGAGTGGCTTTTAAGGAATTATTTTCAAGCTTATTACAATTATTCAATTCTAAATATTTGTTAATAGTTGAAGTAATCTCTAATTAGGTTTAGATTTTTTCTGATTCGCCTTTGATAAGAGTCATTGGTTATTCACTTTAAATAGACAGCTAGTTGTGTTAAATACTTCCATGAAACATGTCAAATACGTATCCGTGTTGATCCCGAAAATGATGGACCTGAATCAACGTGTTTGTACAGATGTTCATCATTTCACATTGTTATTTTGTTTGACATAATAGAAAACATGCCTAATACAGAGTTACAATTCAGAATAAAGAAGAAGGTTGATTTCCAACCTGATGTTTGTTTACTTTCATGTTCCATTGTTGGAATGTCGTCTGATCCCTTCATAAACTGTCACAGCATGTCTCTGGCTTGTGTCCTCCATGGGTTGCTACATATAATAAATGAATTATTAACAAATAAACAACAAAATGGACAACAGGAAAGGTCAACAATAATATAAAATCAATCAAAGCAACCCCCAAAAAACCCAGACAAAACATAACATAAAAGAGCACAAAACACAAACATAAACACAAAAGTGAGTCAGGATAGATTGACTTGGCACAGACCCTTAACAGTGTTGGGCTTAAAACCTAATTTCCACCTTATCTATCCTGTCATTCACGTGAATAAAATAACAATCCAAAGATACTTATATTAGATATAGTCAATTTATACTATGCTGTATACGACGCATTTCAAGGAGTTACCTCTCATCAGCAGCATTAAAATCGAAACATTTGGAAGACCAAAAACCAAACATATATTAAACAAGAAGTACTCAACCAAAAATACCGAAATAGGAAGCCAAATTTCAGCTAAAATATACATTAAAAAACAATACCGTATGATTAATAACAAGGTGACCGCTTGCTAGAACTGCAAAATTAAATTTGACGGTACATAATTAGATAGCAATGTCAGAATGGGCTCGTTTTAACTGAAGAACAAGCTGGGGCTCTCATAGCTGCAGTTCGAATACTGTCGCTATGCTAAAAGAAATCGTCTGAAATAACACTCCAACTAGAATACTGACAATGTCAGAAAGGGCCCCGCCGGCTTGTGTGATTGAACTCATGGGAATCAAAAACACTTCAAAATCTAGTTGTGATTTCATACATTCATTTTATCTATCAAAAACCATGAAGCTAAATTCTCAAAATTTGCCTTTTTCCATATAAAAACAAAGTTTTTCCCCGAAAAGTGTTTTCAGATTTTCCTTAAATTCAAGAGGGACCTTTCTTTTATCATGTCGAACACAGTGTATAAAATTTATGGAAATCTGTAAAGGCAATCTTAAGTTATCATACAACATAGGGTTAATTATCAAAATATGCATTTTTTCATAAAAAAACTAAGTTTTTCCCCAAACAGTGTTTTCCGATTTTCCTAAAAAGTCCAATATTGTGTATACAAATCATAAAAATGAAGGCAATCTTGAGTTATCGTACGACAAAGGAATGCTGACGGACAGACGGACGGACGGATTGATTAATATAGAGTACCGCCATGGTGGGGCCCTAATGAAGGGTTTAATGTTATCTCGTCATAGAGTTCAATAGAAACCGGTAGTATTCGTGAGATTCCAGTATAAATTTAAAGTCTTCAAGTCATTGGGAGAAGGAGTCACTTTTACACTGTTACAGAACATTTTATATTTGTAGCCCTCATTGTGAGTTTATGTTGGTTATTAGTGAGGTGTTTGCATTTATTCACGATATTACAATAGAAGATAGGATGGGAAAACCCGTACATATTAATGGCTTTTCTGTATTCAGCTAAAAGATGTTGATATCTACTCTAAATCTTCTTAAAAACATTAAGCAAGCTGTGAAATGTATAACCATTTAATACAAGATTTTTTAGTAATCGTATGGTACATTCTACATACGTACAAGCTGTGATATGTACACTCGATATGATGGTGCCACAGGCACGTCTCCGTCAAGAAAGTGGCAGTTAGTAATTGGAATATTAGAATCGTCCCTTTTAATATTAATTTTAGTTAGTATCTTTCCATTTTCTACATTTATAGTAAGATCTATAAAAAGCAACAGCATTTACAATTTCTATTAGCTCTGTTCAAATGTAGTTCTATGGGTAATGTCTTTATCGGCAAAAGAATACCGAAGCGACACAACAGTGGAAAAAGTCCACACATTAAGAAAAGACAGTCAGGAGAATGGAACACAACAGACAAACGTCACAAGGAAATATGCATACACATATGTATTGATATTACAGAATGACCACCAAACTGTGATGTAATATTTTATATTCAATACACAATCTCTTTATTTCCAGGATTGCTATGTATTGTATTGGAAAGGTTTATAACGAAAATGTTTGATTTGAAGTTAACTTATTTTGAATTTTTAAGTTGGACTTGCAGTTGGATGCATTTGGTTTGTTGCGATATCGGGATCAGTATTAGCTATTACACTACTACGGACGAGGTAAATTTTATTATCAATTGTTGGTTCTTTTTTGTAATAACTTTCCGTATAAAATGATAATGTTTAAAATTATTGATCTTAAAAAAATCACATCTGAAATAAGAATCGTTCTTGGCACAGGTGATTATTTACAGCATTTATCGTCTACTCTTAATGTCCCAAATAAGGAAAATATAGTCAACAGATTAGTAACAAGATGGATTCTAGTTTGATCAATGGATGGATTAATTGCTTGACATCCAGTGCCAATTATTACATGTATATCAGTACATGTACAAAAATCTAGTTTTAACGAAATTGAAAAAAAAATGTTGATAAGAAAAATAAATGTCCATTCTAATTAGGAATACCGACCCAAGCCGATTTCAAAATTGACCAGTTAAACAAACAGGTAAAACTGGTATTTATACACGCATAAACAAAATGGAGAGTTAATTTACGTAGACATAATGGAAAAAATTACTGGACTTTTTTAAAGGGTCGAGAAATCAATGTGTTCGAGCGACCCGAGTTCGAGCCAGCGAGAGTCTACTGTGCTTGAAAAAAGGGTTGAAAACGTGTCATGCGTCATTACAGACACGGGTATTACACATGAAATAAATAACATTAAATGACATTGATGCGATAAGTACATACATGTACTTTGTTTATAGTTTGAAAATATTATATTGCGTTTATCTAGTATCTCATGAAGTATATAATAATAAATATTTCCTATTCTTATCGGACACAATCCGATTTGATTTGTTTCTTATTGCTTCTGTTTTAAATGGCGGAAATTTTTAATTTAAAATTCGTCCGACGGGTATTAAAAAATGCCGATCTAAGGGAAAACGCCTGCTTACGCGCTAATTCGAATAATACTTACAGCTCTAATTTAAATGAGAACATTGTACGGGTAATATCGTTTATATTCACATAAGTTCAATATGAAACTTATGATTTGTTACTTGAGATCATATTCAACAGGATGATCGATTTATTAATGTACGTGTGTATGATAAAACGATTATTTCATAAATACTGGTGAATATTATTGCTCGCCGTGCATATATATCATGCCAAAGCGCGTGCAATATGAAGTCTGCTCGGAATAGCATTCAACAATGATCATGCAATAACCATATATTCATTTGAGACTCACATGATGACCCGGTATCGCTAATCTGGTATCGTTTCCTTGTTTTCAAAAGTTCCAGTTCATTTGGTAATACTGTGTCAGTTCAAATAAATCAAAAATACCAATGAAAAATTAAGGATTATGTTCATGGCAGCCATATTAGTTGTACGACCAGAACCAAATATACAAACTTTGTAAAGGCATAGATGCTTCATACCAAGTTTCATTTGATTTGGACATACAGTTTCAGAGGTTAACACTTTTTAAATTTGAAAAATGAGAAATAGGATTTGTTTCTGGTGACCATACTAGTCAGACTGAGACAAGATTTGCAATATTTATTTTAAAAAGTTCTGCTATAGATGCTGCATACCAAGTTGAGTTCATCTGGCAATTAGCGTTTCAGAGGAGTTCTTTGAAAAATTTGACCAATGACAAATATGATTTGTTCATGTTGGCCATGTTAGTTGTCCGATCGCGAACAAATATGCCAACTTTATTAAGTGCTTTCCATGGATATTTCATAACAAGTTTCAGTTAACTTGACAAGACAATTTCCAAAAAGATTTTTTTTTAAATCTGAAAAATGAGAAATATGATTTGTTTATGACCGCTAGGTCAGTTGTGTGATCGCGAAAAATATGAAAAAATTATAAAGATCATACAAAGATACTTCATGGCAAGTACTGTTAATTGGCTATATAGTTTCGGATTTAAAAAATCTGACAAATGATTTGTTCTTGGCTGCCATGTTTGTTGTTCAGTCGGGAAAAATGTTAACTTTACCAAGCAAGGTATTTCCATAGATGCTTCTTACCCTTTTTCAGTTCATTTGGCTAGGCAATTGTGACGTCCCCATGTCGCAGATGGGGGAAACCCTCTTGTGTGGTTTGTCGGGTCATAATACAGGAAACCTGACCGCGGACCATAGTGGGTGATGATACACTCCCTGCACACCAAATATCCTTTCCGTAGTTTTCGAAAAAGGTTAGGCTGATGTCCGCTACAGAAGGCAAAATTATCCGATCCTACCCAATCGTTCACAATTTTACAGTGGCAGTCAACATAGGTTCTCTTCTGTGTCCCCCCAGCCCTATTTGAATTATTGAACTGGTTCTCGTCCTGAAGAAGCATGAAATATTTGCCCACGGACGTTAGGCAACAGCAATCAAACAATCGGTTCACTGGCCCTGTTGGCTGTACATATATGTTTCTGAGGTGATCTTTTAAATTTGACCATTGAGAAATAGAATTTGTTCATGGAGGCCATGTTAGTTATCCAATGGGGACAATATATACAAGGTTTATAAAGTCCTTCCATAGAAGATACATACATTTACCAAGTGTCAGTTGATTTGGCCCAGGAATTTCACATTCCAAAAGCTCACATGGCTCATTCTTAGCATGCAAAATATCATAGCATGCATTTCTGTTATGATAATCAGTGAAATATTTAAGGCTCCGTGAATTTATACACTAGATATACATTTTAACGTTAATGTCGGCATTTAGTTTCAATAAACTAAATTAATATTTGTATTTGTCTTGCGAGAACCCGAGTAACAAACTAAATAAAAGGGTAGAACAAACGTGAGGTTTGTACGCTTATAAAGTCTTCTGGTAACGTTGTTATTTAACGAAAAATTATATCGTGTTATGATTTCATTCCGTTTCTCTATAACAGGTGAAAATTTACACTGAAGGATAAACACACTATTTGTACATTGTTGGAAATGTATATTTTATTTGTTAACAACTCGAAACAGGTGAGAAATCCTCGCTAAACCTCAGATTTATATCTGCTTTTAAGACTCGTACAAATAAACAGTTTCGGCCAATATACATAAATTGTACATGTATATAACAATGTATAACGGAGATACAATATAAATGTAACATATAGCGTTCTTAATTTTAAAAATTTAAAGTCAACGTTCGGAAAAAATGTCGAATGTCGTACATAATTTTTTTTTCAATTTGATTCTGCTACGGAGGATACGTGTTTACAATTAATGAAACACGATAAAGGTCGAATGTAAACTACATGTATTTATTGATTTGTTTACAGAAAGTGTAGATGTATGTTGAATAAAAATCAAAAGTGTGACCAAAATATGAGATTACAAGGTAGAAATAGTTCAGAACCCGGAACGCCCAACATGATCGAAGTACAAACACAGAAGGAACGCGAGCAGTTGATTGGTGATGTCAAAAACGAAGTCACTTATAATTTGTATGTGAACATTATTCTGAATTTTATTACATGTCGTTTCATATGAATTCAAAGACATATATGTGTAAACATTCCACATTTACACTGTATATTCATTTTATGACCTATGACATACATTGAAACATAAATTCTATTTGTTTTTTCTTGTCCCGAAGAATTTACAAGTTAATGTTGATAATACATGTTATTTTCATTTACTACATGCGTACAGATGTAAATCAGTTATAATATCACACTGTGTTAAAATGTATCATGAACGCTTACTTGTACCTGAAATATGAAAAACGATTAGTATAGGAACAACCATCGAGAGAGTTCGAGATCACCAAAAGAATTGGATTTCTTTCTTTATCCGCTTTTAATGTACCATGTATAATGTTCAAACAAATGATTATCGACTTATTATGGTTCACGTTTTATATTATTAATTGGCCCGAAACAAAGTTAGGGGAACTTATTGTTTTTCCACCGTTGTTTTCTTATTAATTTTGTTATTATATCTCCTCTTTAATAATGGACTTTCTCAAAGGCGCTGATTCTTATTTCCAGACAGTATTGTCATGCACAGTATATAGATGCCAAATGCAGTTTTGCAATTTTAAAATCATGGAGGATACTGTGATAAAATTAATTTTAATCGTGTTACCTATAAAAAAAATTTATTTTAAAAATTCATGACGTTCCTTTGTTGGTAAAGTCGCATTATAAGATGGATCACATTTATCTCTTTCAGATCAGATGATCCAAATGCAACATATGATTTGACGATTTTTACAAAGAACTGTGAAATTAACAGAGACAAGAGAAATGACGAAATAAATAGAACACAGTCCAAAGCGAAGAATTACAGCCAATCTAATCCAATGAAACCAACATCTGATAATCACACGAGACGTAGTAAAACGTACAAGGATTCAGCAGATGAATTTATAAATAGATTTTATTCTTGAATGAAGAAACATGTTTTCAATCTTTTGCGTTTTCATTATGAAGTATTACTTTGATTTCAACATGACGACTATGATTCATGGATCATCATAGTTGCTTTCACTAAAATTCATTGCACAAATCTTAATATACCTTTATTAGTTTATTCTTTGCCACATGTAAATATTCCGCCTGAGAAAATAACAGATTAAACCACAAATTCTTGATTTGTCAGATTGGATATTCTTATATTGATAAGTGTGATTCTAGTAATCCCTTACATACACATCCTGTAACGTAAAAGTTAACAACTCAAACGGTGAACGAGCGATGTACGGACGCTGAACGAACGCTGAACGAACGATGGCCTTAAACCATAAACGATACCATGAACGCTCTTTTTGCTGTTATGATATTGTAATTATTATATTATTTATCTTGGCCTAATTTGTTTTGCGTAGCCTTATAACATGTATAATATGTTTACATAATACTTATAGTTGTTTACCAAATAATGTTATAACTGCGCAGTTTAGAAATCACTGGAATGATAATAGATACTGATGGAATGACTAGAACTTTCTATTTGACTTAACGTAATAATTCTGGTGTAATTCAAACTTCTACCGTATTCCAGAAGTTTCCGTTCTACAGTATATATACGGACAAGAAAGTTAGACTTTCAGAGCAGAACGTATTGGACCAGACATTCTTGTGTTCTCAGCTGTTGGATTTATTTACGTTTCACACATCATCCGTGACACACTTTTACTTCCGTTACATCATACTAGATTGTGACTGATTGGATATAATATTCCGTTTGGATTCCCGCAACAGTGACGAGAAGAATTCCGGAAAAGACAAAGGATTTTGAACAGTTAAGTTGACATTTTATTTTGTGTAATATTTTTTTGTAAACTTGTATATAATAAATCTTGTTAAATTTATTATTGATTTGTGTCTTTTGTTGGCTACAATTTAAAAGGTGATTTCGGCCGTAACAGAAATTGGGGGCTCGTCTCGGGAGAACGTTCATATCTTATTTTTTTTCAGTATTTTTATTGGAATTAGCCAACAAAATTCTACAAAATGGCATTTGATGCTGGTAAATTTTTGAAAACACCAGACCTGGAAGAGTTTGATAAACTAAAGAAAGAAGAATTAGTGTGGCTTGCTAAACATTTAAAAATAGATTTTAGAGCATCTATGAGAAAACAAATTATAAAAAATTTGGTAATAAACAAATTAGTTGGTTTAGAAATTATCAGTAACGGGATAATACACACAAACATGTATATCGATCGGTCTATAAATAGCACACTTACATGAATTAAATGGGATGGTAAAAGTGATATCTACACTATTTAAAGGGTAAATTATAAAATCAATAAAAATAAAGATAAATGATGGCTAATTAAAATTACATTAATTAAAAACATGTTACTACTTTCAATTATAACAATTTATTTTCCTAATTGACCTAATTAATCAAAAAGGTCATTAAGGGGTATCCTCCGACCCAGATAACAATACTATGTTGGGCCAACGTTGGGAAACTGTTGGCATCGTTGGTAGATGGTTGGCGTTGGCATGTCGGTGTTGGCCCAACGTTGGCCCAATGCATATTCACCAACTGTCATTTTGTCGTTGTTGGACCAACGTTGGCCCAACAATGGTTTTCCAACTGTTGTTTTGTCATTATTGGCCCAACGTTGGTCCAATGCTGATATACCAACTGTCATTTTCCAGGCAATGGCCCAACATTGGTCCAACAACATTCTGCCAACAGTTTTTTTTCGATGTTCATTGGGTACAGTTCATTGCTACTGAACGCATGCATTCATTTTTTCTTAACAGAGAAGTGTAATTTAAAAAAAAATAAAATAATTTGTGATGAACTAAGGTTGTATTCAATTTAAAGTTTGATAATTTGATCATTTTTGTATTTATGTAAACACGTAATGTTCTAAACTGTTTTTTTTTTTTTTTTAATATCAAATATAGACGCTTTCCTTAGGCTGACTGATCTGCCCTAATTAACTATAATCCAAACGATCTTTTGTTTACACATATTTTATGAGTGATAAGGGTTTAACCCTCGTGGTGGCTGATGATGACGTGTATCAAATTTCCGAAGTATTTCGCGCCAGTCTTAGCATCCTTTGTCTCTGGAACTGCACAGTCGCCATTTTGAAGAATATAATCAGATAAAGACCGCATTTATACCAACAACATAAAGAAAATGTGAGTATAATTATGTTGCTTAATTAATTTTTACGAAAATTGCAGTTTATATAGTAAATACTATATATTAAATCCTTGGTTTTACACGAATTTTGATACGCCCGAATGTTGTTGTTCCTCGGTTGCGACCGGAAATTATCGTTTTGCATATAGTCGTTTTTCAAGAGACATATGTATACAGTTGTATATGTCTCTGATTTTCGAGAAATTTAAAGAACAAACAGCTGAATTCTGATACTTTTGTAAACCCGCATTTTCAAAAATATAATTTTCGATCGTACTGATCGATAGGGCTACTGTTTGTGTTGTATTAAAAAATCATATTTTATTAGTAAAATTAATATGTGAGTTTTTGTTAAAATGTACTTTTTTAATGTTATTATGCGCCCTCTATCACGACTGGATTATTCGGTTTAGATTTAAACTGGCATCACGTGATATTGATCACATGACCTGAAAATGTCGGTTACTAAGACTGATCTCTCCTGCAGCAGCAGACACTATAGTCTGCCACTCAGTAGCAATAATGTTGGTATAATCTGACAGAGTGAGAAAATAATATCCAAACACCATGCATCAGCATTTAATGGTAAGGATGGGGAACTTAAAATTACTTATTTTAAAAAAAAAGGGGGGGGGTATTTAATTTATTCTGCGTTACATGTAACATGGTTAGTTTCCGGCCAAACTAATCAATGGTTAGTTGGTTTAAGTTAACAGATATTCATTATCGGTAGTACATTTCATAATCAAACAAAAACAACCTTTATATTGTTTTTTGCAAGATCATGTAATAATTTTTATAGGAAGGCTATAATGTGATATCATGATGAAAGTAGCTATAGTATAGACCAATTTCCATTTCGACATTTTTACCGGAAGTTCTCTGTTCGATTGGAATTTGGTTATCAGATAAACAACAGGAGCAAGGGAAATTAGTCTGGTTCCTCGACCTCCACTTCTATCTGAAATGATGCTGTATGTTCTTAAAAATATAATTTGTGTCCCTAACTGTTACAATGTTCGTGTAAGGTCTCTACGTTTCTAACAAAATAGTATATTAATACAGCTATTTTAAAAGTTCACTCGGACTGCTCTTCATGAACAGATCTGAACAGGTAACCATTTTTACGCCCATTGACCTTTTATGACCTTGTTATAATGTATTATAAAAACAAACATCAGTTGTACCAAATTTATTATTTAAGATGGGCATTTTCGTCAGTGGTGCACAACCCATCAACTAAAATGGCTTCCATTACTAAAACTAGAACTTAATCAAACACAGGATTGTGACATATCAGAAGACTTGATCATTAAAAATTAAGACTTGAAAATAAAAGTTCTATTGAATTTTGTTGTAATAAAACCATTCAACTTTGCCGTTAGCATATTTTTCCCAGAATGGCCATTGTTACTAAAAATAGAAAATTTTAGGAAAAAATGATTAAAAAATTTTCTCTGATGAATCTACATGTACAAAGCCAATAACGACCAAAGTTAGCATGAAAGGTTCTTGGGCGACCGACCTTCTTCCAAAAGTTTGATGTCCCAGTAGAGTCCGACCCTTTAATCAAGATGGCACCATTACTAAAAAAAAGAACTCAGTTTAAATATTGGGTTGTGACCTACAGAAGACTCGAAATTAAAAGTTCTGTTCATGTACATTTGGACCGCCTCCGTGGCGTAATTGGTAGCGTGCTCGCCTGGAGTGCGGGAGATCGGGGGTTCGATCCCCGGTCGGGTCAAACCAAAGACCTTAATTATAATTGGTACTTGTTGCTTCTCCGCTAAGCACGCAGCATTATGGAGATAGGGCAAGGACTGGTCGGCTCGGAGTCAGAATAATGTGTCCGAGTGGGGTGACATGTCTAACTGCAGATAGTCACTCCAGTGTGCTGGCACTATGAAAATCCAGCCCAGCGTGTTGGTCTAGTCCAAGGCAGACATAAGAAAGCTCGCATTACACGTTAGTCTTGTTCTCGCCATGATATAGCTGAAATATTGCTCACTTGGCGTTAAACAACATACACTCACTCACTCATGTACATTTGTAATTACAACATTTCAATCTAGCCATTACAATTTTTGATCCCAAGATTGGCCACTTTTGAATTTATGAAGCTAATTTGGACCAAAATGTGTCTAATCATTTGACCACTGACCAGGTTGGCCGCCATTACTAAAAATAAAACTTCCCTCCCGTTCAACCAACATCATAGACCACAGCAACCCAAAAAATCTTACTGGCAATTACTCATAGTACGGTATAGTCATTTTTACCAACTGGATCCATATACATATATGATATAACAGGGAAACATATAAACCTTTACCAGTAAATGAGTTATGAGTGACATTAAATTAATGCTATTGTTTTATGTGTTCAGATTTGAGTGTCATCATGGCAGTTTAAAAATGGGTCGTCACAATATTGAATGCAAAAGAGCATACAGAAAAAGACAAAAACAACAAAAGAAAGAAAAGAAAAGACAACTAGCACTTCAAACTTTAAAGGAGAGTAGTTTTGATGAAATATTGAATAGCCAGCAAAAAATTGAAAAAAATTCAGTTGTTTTTGGAAGTGAAAAAACAAATGAGAAATCAGAAAATACCTGCAGTGAAATAAGTTCATCAAATATCTTTGAAAATAATTCCTGTAGTTCTAAAGATAGTCAAAGTGAAGCAGCTTCAAAAGTTTCATCAACAGACGCTCTTATTTCTGAGATTAGAAAAGTATATAAAGTATATATATAAAATCATCTTTAAGTGATAAAATTAAATCTTGTGCTTTTTCTTTTCCTAAAATTTGTAAAAGAAAATAATTTTTAATTAAAAAAATAATAAACATATGCTTTACCGATCCCTTTGCTTTACCGGGAGAAAGGTGATATTGATCCTTTTATCTCCTGAACAAAGAAGGGTGAAGTAAAATAAATCATCATAAATTTGATTAAAATCAGCTTTAAGTGATAAAATTATCAGATAATGATTATTTATTTTCAAATTAAAAATCTTTTGCTTTTTCTTTTCCTAAAATTTGTAAAAGAAAATAATTTTTAATTAAAAAAATAATAACCATATGCTTTACCGATCCCTTTGCTTTACCAGGAGAAAGGTGATATTGATCCTTTTATCTCCTGAACAAAGAAGGGTGAAGTTGGACACCTTGGCACAATAGGGGGAGATACAGTTGCAGAATGTACCAGGAGGACGTTAAGATACTTAATATCCAATCAACTGGCAGTACTTTACAAATGGAAAGGACATGGAAACAAAAAGGGATTTGGGACAAGTAGATTGTCAACAGTTATTAAAAGTAAGCATGTTTTACTTTATTTATTGCTCTAAGTTGATTGGAGCCATTTTTGAGGGCATTTTGGAAAGAAATATATATAGATATCCCACAGACAGACACAGGACTTTTTTTTATTTTGAGTTTGATCAGTAATGCATAAAATTATCTTTCAGTTAAGTTTGAAAGCATGGCATGTACAAATAAATAATAAAAGGATGCTGTTATGTTAATAATTCTTGCCTTCTTGTCTAATAAGTGGAAGAAAAAAGGTACTATTAATCGCAAATATCTTACAATAATATGTATAAATAACTTTCAAAAGGTGTTTATAAAAGCAACACAGTAAATAAAAACAGCATTGTAGGTGGGAAAAGGCTAACATAAGTAAAAACAATAATAACATTGTTTTGCAGGAGCAGTCAGGAAAAACCGATTGAGCAGTGCAGCCAGTGATAGTGACATTGACACAATAATAAAAGATTGGTTTAGGTATGCAAAAGACAGAGAGGGGGGCAGAAAAAGGAGGGAACTGGCAAAAAGAAGAAGAGAAGCTGAAAATAGACAGAGTGAGGATGAAAGTTCCTAAATTGTGAACATGTACAGAAATTAAGGTGTTTCCGTTTTCAAATGTATACTTTTTCTCATTTGGATATGTCTATAGCTTAAAATATTTAGACTTATTTCTCTTGTACATGTGGATGATGTGCAAGAAATTTATATATTCATGGTACATATAAATTCATCACATTGTTTGTATGTAGGTGATAATTTCTTTAGAAAGAAAAAAATATGTACAATGAAGTTTGTTTATAACACCACTTTGGGGACCATTCAAACATTTTGGCTCAAGTATTATTTATAATAAGTGAATAATGGGTTAAGAGTTCATGCAACATAACAATCTATGCACCATGAAAATGAATATTTGTATCTTTCATTATTAATTCATTACTAATTATTGTAGTAAGTGTAGGTTATTTTCTTGCATGTATAACTGTTTGTTGTCAATTCCATATTTTCGTAATGCAGAGTTGTCTTCCCAAATACAAGATTTACCTCCCTTGTGGGAAGGTAAATTATATATAGCTTCATTGGAAATTATCATTTTTTCCTCATTTAGATCATACTAAAATTGTATAGGTTTCTTCAGTGCTAAATTTTAAAGGATTTTGTATAAATTGATTATACAGTACAAAGCTTTAACAAAAAATATTGCAATTTCAAAGATTCTGACTAAAAAAACCTAATTTTTCTATTACATCTATATCCAAAAGGGACACAACTCTTGTATTTGGGAAGACAACTCTGCATTATGGAATTGCAAATTGGTGAAAAACATTTTTAACAGATTTGGTATATTTTTGTAAAGTCACAAAAATAAACAGTTCATTCTAAGCAAGGTATATTACAAAAAACACTGTTAAAATGAAGTTGGAATTTTGTAATTAAGTGAACATATTTTTTGTTGACTTTTGAAAATGAACTGTAATGATAATGCCTTTAAATGGTTCATCTTGGAAATAAAGGTTTTTTTTCTTTTTAATTTACATCCCATTAATTTTATTTTTAATGATGTTCTTTTTAAGTGCTTTTAAAAAGGAAGGTTTGCCAGATTTCATCCTTTTAGCAGTGATGTAGAATATTAATTTTTCCGCTAATTTTAATGGGGAATTTGCATAAGATTCCTTTTCAGGAAAGCTTATATCATTATGCCAACATGAGATATGTGTGGTAAGCTTATGTTTAATATGTGCATTTTCAAGCAGATAACTGTGACTAAAGTTTAATATTCTTTGAGCATGTCATTATGTTCTGAGGTAGGAAGTCAGTTTGTTTGTACATACCGATATATAACTTACAACAGAAATATTTTTATAGGTCAGTGTTGGTGAGCTTTATGCTCATGCTAGTTATGTCACATTACAGTGAGTGTAAAAAACTTTCATCAGGTTGTTGATTGTTGCAATGCTGAGATAATGTTTGCAATTATTTCATTCTGTTTTATAACTGCTCAAAAGGGGGGTCATATCAGGTTTATGTGGATAATATTGGTCGATCACATGATACAATTAGCATCCTTTAAGTAATTCAAATTTTTCATGATGGTTTTATACATGTTTTGACAAGAGTAACAACCCTTGCTAACTGGAAAATGTTAATTACCATTTGGTTGCCTTGTTCAGCTACAATAAATTAGTACATGCCTATAAAAATTATTCGGTATCTTTTGTTATTATTAGCAAATGTCTGTTTCGAGCTGGAAAATTTTGAGCAGACTTGTTCACCAAATTTTTAGTTTAGAAAGAAAAGTGATGAAAATTTTCAAGAATGTAAAAAGTTGTTACTGATTTTCCAACAAGAGACCTTGAAAAACTACAATTTTTTTTATGATTTTGTTCGTCTGCAAACGTACACAAATTCTGACAATAACCATTAATGTATCACATTTTATATAATTTGTTGAAATCGATATATAACTGATGCAAATATAAAGATATTAAAATGCATTTAATGTTTGATTTTTTTATACGACCGCACATACGTGTGGTCATATTGTGGTGTGGGTTTGTTGTCGTCATGGTCAGCGTTTGTTAACATTTAGTTTCTGGGCTCTGATTCTAGTTTCCCTTGACCGATTCTTTTCATATTTTGACACAATATTACTATGGACAAATTGAAGGTAAATTTCTATTTTTGGGGTCCTGACCCCAGCTGTTTTTGAAAAATGGGCCAAAAGGTAAACTGTTAGTTTCCAGGCTCAGTTTCCCACGATAGATTCTTTTCATATTTTAGTACAATGTTACTATGCACAAATTGCAGACATAGTTTGATTTTGGGGGTCCTGGCCCCATCGGTTATTGGAATAAGGGCCCAACAGGGCTGAACAATTAAACTTGATTAAAAATAGGGTTGTAATATATCTATGGAAAGGTTATTGCGAGTAGAAATAAATTATATTAATAAAAAGCACATTGGGTCCAGTTGTGAAAAGGAAAAGGGCCAAAAAAGGGATAAACAGGGCCAAAATCAGAAATACTTAAAAACCAGTCTTGTATTATATCTATACAAAGGTATCAAAAATTACAAGAAAGTGATTACAATTAAAAGGACTTTGAGTTACATGTATTAAAATAAAAGAAAAACAAGAGGCCTTAATTTTATAAAGCGGGTTAGAGAAAACCTTCAGTTTTATCAAAAACAAGTGTACAACATAGCACGGTCGTATAATGATGCTGTTAGGCGGAGCAGATTTTTAACAATTACATTTGGATATTCCAGTTATGACAATATTCATTATGTATTTCTTTTGGGTTGTTTGAGTATTGATTCAGAGTATGAAAGTTTTAAATGATCACAAAAAAGTAATTTATTTCAGAATAAAACAAATAAAATATTTTTAAAAATTTTTGAATGTAGCTTTTTATTAGATACATATTTTATTTCATGGTTACATTCATTTCATACAGTTTTAGTTAAATTATTTCTCACTTAATTATTTTAATGATGTTATGGCTTTCCTTTGTATAATTTATGATGCTTATTTGTTTATTATATAACAGTTTTGGTTATTCCATACGTAATAAACCGATATTGATGTTAACACACCAAGATTCATAATGACCATTAACCATGGATTGTTTAATAATATCTTGTAATTTGTGTCATTTGACATGATACATATATATTTACTCCTCTAATAATTACAAGTTCATACCCATTTGATAATTATAAAATTAAGTTCAGATTAAAAGAAAACTTGAAAACAATTATTCAGTTTTAAAAGTTGAAAAAATAAAGGCTTTAATTTCTGGTATCGGGGAAGGAACATTAACCACCAACAGAGGCAATTTATTATTTTCCATGTTTCAGTATTATAATTTTTCACTGCATAATTTTTTTTTCTGTTATGTTGTAGCTTACTTATAATTTTAATACTTCAATTTGTATTTAATTAACAGTTTTTAAACAGATGTCATGTCATTGTCATTTGCAATTTTTAATTAACATTGTTATTACTTAATCCTTGTCATTTCAGTACTGTAATTGTTTTGAAATTGAATGTATAGATAATAAAACTGTTCAACCTGAATATTGTTTTTATCTATTGAAAAGAGAGGATATATAGTAAATATGCAGGAGACAAATTCTCAAATTATATCCAGCAAAAACAGAAGCATTTACTGTAGGGTGAGAAGGATGAGGATCATGAGGTAGCCATACAGATTTTGTGTCTGTCATATTTTAAATCTGGTTATAGACCTATGACTTTTTGGTTCGTGTACACTAGGTTAGTTCCCCTTATCCACCGGTTCTCCTAACCAGTTTCCAGATATTTTTATTCACTCCCAGCTGGATTGAGTAACACACACAAAATCATTAGAGAAACCAATAAGAGCCTAAAAAATATGGTATAGGGCCAATGTTGGGCCAACGTTAGGGCCAACGTTATCTACAAAATTACTTAGTTGGCAAAATGTTGGCAATATGTTAGTTCAGTTGGCCTAGTGTTGTTGGGCCAACGGTGGGCCAACAGTTGGGGACAACGTTGGGCCAATGAGCAAAATGATGTTGGGCCAACGTCATATGCCAATGATGGCCCAACGAAGTGGCCAACGAAAATCCAACGTTGGCCCAACATGTAATTGCTATCTGGGGAGTCGCTGGGAGGAAACCTTTTTCCCCCATAAGAAATGCATTGCGACAGAGTCGCCAGGACCACCACTTTCATAACTACTGTTGGCGAACATTTGCATGGGTTGAGACAGAACATTAAGAAAAAGAAATATCAGACAGATGTCATCCTCAATGACCGGGTATTGATATTTCGCACATATGCAATTGACACATTGAAAATAAAGATACATACCTGTCCGAAAAGTCCATTTTATCCCTGGTGACGCCAAACAGCTAAGATTATGACATTCTAAAATTAAATGGCATCACGCAATCAACTATAATTACAAATGAAATGCTCAAACAATTTGTAAAATTGCAAAATCTATCTAAAGTGTACATGTAGAACGCAAAATATCAGAAATAAAAACCCCAATATAAAGTCTAACCAATAAATGAAATAAACAAATAACTACACTGATATAACAAGAATGAAGAATTTGTGAAATAATTGTGTCCCTAAATTTTACATCGGGATATGAGAGGATTTTAATATTTTGTGTATATAAAATCAAGATAAGATTCATCTTTTTTATATCTTATTTGTTTTATAATTTGTAAAAAATATCAAATGAAATACAGTTTTATAAACTGAAATACAGGTTACACTATAACTTTATATTAATAAAAATAATTTTAATTGCAATACAGACACCAAACCTGTCTATTGTTTGAAATATGTTGGATAAAAGATTTTTCAAATATTTTACAAGCTTGGGGTTAATTACCATTGTCACACCAAAGCTGAAATGTAAACTAGATACATGTATGTCATAGATCTTCCGAACGCAAAATCGTTCTCCACGACCAATCATGTCTGTGAAACAATCGTACGATCATTCGTGAATTGTTGTCGTATGATCGCTTTGTGAAACCTTGGCCAGGGTTGTCTGACTGGTAGAGACTATGAACAGTAGTGTGATTAAACCGGTTTTATGGGTATACAAGCCTCCCCCTTATCTATCCTGATCCTATCACTTCGACATGTTCAAAAGCACAAACGTCTGATTTTACTAGTTTTTTTTGTCTGAATTAGACTTAAAAAGTACCAGACTTTTCTGATACATGCAATTGCTAAAAATGTAGGTGTGTCTTTATTTTACTCCACAATATTCTGGACATTCCCGACATGTCTTAACTTTTACTTTACACTTAATTAATGTTCTCAACATGTTGTATGATTTTACTTGACATTATTAAAAGTGTCTTGATATTACTCGACTGTGTATTAACATTATTAAACTGTCTAAATAGTATTTGACTGCTTCTTAATAGTCTTGACCTGATTACTAATATTTTCTAAATCCTGTCTACACTTAATTTGTCTACAAATTGGATGTAGGACTTGTCAACAATTTAAATTAATGAATTCTTCAAAATGTAGAAAAAAAGGTTAATGTAATTTATATTAGATAATAAAATAAACAATTATACGAAATGATTTATTTAAAAATTTAGCCTTTAACTAAGCAAGAGTTAACATATAAAGCTTAAATTGTGACTCTTTAAAAATTGGTGTTCCGTTATATGAATCACAGAAATATTTCTTGCTATTTAAATATTTAAATACATCTTGTAGTCGATGGAGATATTTTATTATTTTAGAAAATCCCCTACACTTCTTCATCAATAGTAATTTATACTGTCTTTTTCCTGTTAAACACTTGTTTACACATAAAAACATCTGTAATTTACAAACACATTAATCAATTGCATAGTAACAAATTGATGCTTGTAACATTCGGATTGTCCTATAGACTTCTGATTTAGATACGTTCACAGCAATATGAAAATATGCTTTGTTAACTGAGTGGAGAGACTATGGAGAAGTTGCCAGAAGCTGTTAGCTAGCATACAACTGGCACGATTTTCTTGGTTAGTTTCATGCTGTGGTCAGATGTCTCTGTTACTAATAATTTAACCTGGTTTTCTGTAAAAAAAGATTAAATACTGTATAAAGAACTTCACAAAATAAAGGAAACAATATAATAGCTTTCAAATATTCTATAACACAATTTCATATGGTGCATACAGCCCGGCATACAGGTCTTTCCTTATAACCATGATAATATATGTATCGGTTATGCATGGTTATGGAAATATCTATTTTGCTGCAAAACTCATCAAAGTTTGGTCTCAACAAGTTCCAGAGATAGATTTTTATCAAAACATATTCAACTTTTTATATTTTAAGTAATGTTGTTATTGATCTTTAACAATTTTGTCTTTTTTTGTCAGATATTGTTACATTTTTATACAAATGAGCAATAGTATGGAAAACATACACACAGTCGAAAGTGTTCGTGTAGGCTATGTTTAATTCGAATTGATTGGATATGTCAAAGTTGCTAATCGAACCAGACATGTTGGTCCTTAATTACACGCTTGTGTTGAATACATCGGTTGTGTCACACTTTGGTATTTGTCTTTAAGTCCAAAAGTTATTTTAGTTTACCATTTTTATTTCAAAATTGATAGCTTAATTGATAAGGTGTGTTTTCCTTTTATATAACGAAACTTTCGTCGTTCGTGAACACATGATTTCCATGCGATATTTAGGACCAAAAACGTGCATTTTCATTAATTCCAAAAATGAATTGATCTTTCTTGGCAAATTTGTTGGGGTTTGTTTCAAACGTTTTTCGTATAGAACTGGCTTTTATATGCTTGTGATTTTCGAGAAAAAAAATTGTGAAACATCCTATCTAAAACCTATTTGGGAATATTTTATTAATATACAAAAAAGCATCATTTTTACTGTATATTTCGTTAAGTACATGACTTTTTGTATTCATTTTAAAATGCACCTATCAGTTTTATTGGTTGTACGTGAAATGAAAACAAGAAACTAAAACCCAAATACATTCGTGATATTAGGGAATTTCAAAAGATTTGACGGTTTTAATATGGTAAATGGGATATTGTTATAATTTCACATATCTTTCAATTCAAAGAATGGAAATCTAAAGTACTCGTAAGTTCGAAGGCTAAAAGAGAATCCCACTTAGTATGCAAACATTTGTTGAAATAACTTTCTCACGAATTCGTCTTGTTTTTGGATTTTGGTCTTGTAGAATGTGATGAATGTGGTGATATATACTGTCTTATTGTTCCAGTACCCTTTTACGATATTGAATCAAGATCATGAACATTGAACATCTTTCTTTATATCTGTTTAAATTAAATTACATATGATTGTTTAATGGTGCAAACATGACAACGATTCCTTTTGGGCCACCATACACAAGAAACTAACAGAATCTCAATCAATAAAAACAACTTCAACGTTGTTCTTTTTCCTAGAATGCTTTGTTGGGTATTCAAGAATCATCAGAAATTATATAAAATGCGTGAAATTGGTGTAACATCTAATAGTGTAGGGGCATTACTTAAGGCCGTCTTGGAGTTACGGGGCCAATTATCAAAACTACATGTAATTCTGGCTAGCAGAAAAAGACTTGAATAAATGTTTATGTATAAAAAAAAAACATGAGTTCAATCACATTTATGTGATTCTTATTTGTAATGACTACTTGCTTCAGTATTACTTAAAACAACAGTTTGTTTGAAAGCGTCATGAATATTTAAACCTTGGACGCCCCCTTACCATACACATGTCCAAAGCAAAATAATAGATATATTACTTTCAACAGGAAGAATTTCATTTAATGAAATTATGAAATTAATATACTTATACATTAAAGTTTTCAATAATCTAAATTTATATAATACAACTTTGAAGGAAGTTATTATTTTTGCGTATTAAAATAAAACACATTGACCTGTAAAGAGTTCAGTGAACATGAATATAAATATTATAGGAAAGTTTTATTTGCATACTTTCGTTTGGTGTAATTTCAGAAAGGAGGATAACAAGTGATCATAATGATCCTTTTAATGTATATAATCTTTTTAAGTATCATTCAGCGTGAGTATACACTTTGTTGTTATCTAACTTTCCATCACACAATTCCGCTTAACGCTACGGCTTATTTGCACATATTTATATATTTTCCTTCGGCCAACAACTTTCATAAATTCATTATACAAAAACGGTTTCTTCAACTATCGTGTACTTAAAGTTATTATGCAAACATATTTGATAATCCGTGATACTGTAAAATGAAATGTACCGTATTAGTACATGTAGGTACATAATGAAAAATATCTTTTTTGACAGCCATGCTTGCAACCTATCAAACAAAAATTAACAAATGAAAAACCTTAAAGAAAATTGGACGGCAAAGCAACACAGCATAAAAGAAGCCATAGTCATCAAACAAGTATGTTTGGTAGGAGACGCGCATCTTGCATGTTTCACCTCGATTCTTGGAGATAATACGATTCTCAAACATTTTTAATGAAATGCAGAATTTTGAAATGATTTCTGTATACATTTTTATTACGTAAATAAAAGAAATAAATATAGAAATTGAGAACGCAAAGAAGACTGGTTTTACATTTACTCTTAAACTGTTTACATTGTCAAATATTTTTCGAAATTTATCACTGAAAGCGCAGCATTGATTTTATACATTTGTCATGTTTGTAGATTATTATCCCCCCGCTTAGCGAAAGCGGGGGGATCATGTAATACAGTCCGTCCGTACGTACGTACGTACGTACGTCTGTAGTGGCAAGGCATATCTCTGAAACGGTAAAAGATAGAAACTTGAAATTTGGCATCATGGAAGAGTATATGACCCACTAGGGAATAGACCCCTTAAAATTGGAATTCGACCCCTTGGGGCCAAATTATGAGCGAAAAACGAATTTCGCGATATCCAATAAATGGAGATATCTCCAAAAGTGTTAAAGCTAGGATATTGGAACTTATGTCACTACTTATATTGCCTTTCCCAAGTTGAAAGAGGGTATCAAAATTTTGGTCCCGCCCCTAGGGGCAATGCCCTAAGGAGTTAAAAAATGTCTAAAAACGATTGTCCAAGAACTCCTCCTACACCGTAGAAGATAGAAACATGAAATTAGGTACACTAGTAACACTTGAAGAGTTGTCTGTGCCAAAGGTTTCGGAATTTTGATTTTTGCCCGGGGGGTGGGGCTACACCCTAATATGTAAAATCTCAAAATATGGTAAGATCAGTTCATATCCCCACCCCTTAACCATATATATTTTTATTCCACATTTAAAGACGAGTTACATGGTCACCCCCGGGGGTCAGCCCCACCCCCCTCATTTGGAAAATTACAAGATATCTCAAAAACAGTTAAGATCCCCACCCCTAAACCATATATATTCTTAGTGGGCATGACAAGACAAGTTTAATGGTCATCCCCGGGGGTCGGCCCCACCCCCCTAATTTAGAAAATTACAAGTTATCTCTAAAACAGTTGAGATCCCCACCCCTAAACCATATATATTCTTAGTGGGCATGACAAGACCAGTTGAATGGTCATCCCCGGGGGGTCGGCCCCACCCCCTCATTTACAAAATTACAAGTTATCTCAAAAACAGCTGAGATCCCCACCCCTAAACCATATATATTCTTAGTGGGCATGACAAGACCAGTTGAATGGTCATCCCCGGGGGTCGGCCCCACCCCCCCTCATTTACAAAATTACAAGTTATCTCAAAAACAGTTGAGATCCCCACCCCTAAACCATATATATTCTTAGTGGGCATGACAAGACCAGTTGAATGGTCATCCCCGGGGGTCGGCCCCACCCCCTCATTTACAAAATTACAAGTTATCTCAAAAACAGTTGAGATCCCCACCCCTAAACAATATATATATTTAATGGACATGACAAGTTAAGACTTACATTCATTTGATGTAGGCCATTTCAATTTTATCCATCTTAAAACTTTTGCATTCGACTTTGTCCGAGCAGTAGAAGTCCAATTTCATATTTCTGTGTTGTTTCTTGATATCCAAAGATCAGTGTCAAACTTTTTCTCTATTTATGCAATTTGAAATTATGAGGGGTTCAGACTTTGTGCATTCCGACTTTGCTGGGAGCGGGGGGATGTGCAATCTCCGATTGCTGCGTTTCATTCGAATTGGTTACACTATTGATAATTGAAAAAAAATGTAAATAGATTTTGTTTAATTTCTGCTTCATATCATTATCAAACTGTATCAATAAACAAACAATAATGACACTGAAAAGAATTTTTTTGGACTTCAGGTAGAAACGTAGAAATCAATTATGAGCATAACCCACGTAATAATAAAATCGATGCTTAACAGTCTTGTTAAAAAGGATAAAAAAAGTCACAAAAAATTCTAAATTGACATGCTGTTGTTGAATAATTGACTTCCAACCGAACACAACGACCAGAAAACAAACTGTTGCAATTGCTAGTAAATATTGAAATATAATCAAATAAGGATATAATCGGTTTCGACAGGTTATTTCCGTGACTAACATGACTAATACACATTTAAATAAAACATGTGTATTATACGCACGTTGATCTCATGGAAGAAAACAAAAGCAAGATATATTAAACAACTGAACTGTAAATGTTGTAATTGAGATTATGCCGTTATAAACTTTAACTTTGAAACTTTAAATTCATACTAATACATAAAAATGAAGCAACATTGCCTTTTGTAAATAATAATAATAATAATAATAATAATAATAATAATAATAATAATAATAATTAAAAGAGGTAATTTTTTTCATTTCTCCGTACTAAATGCTTTTCTTCTGAAATGCTGATGTCTGTTTTGTACTTATTTAGTGAAGTGTAAGAAACAAAATTAGGTGACCGAAAATATGAAGTAAAACTTAAACAAAGGATTCCACATGGAATTAAAAAATATATATATTGTGTCTGAATCATTTGTTTTAAGAACTGGTCACAGAAAATAATAATTAGTGTCTTCGAGTTACAACTTTCATTTTAAAATATGACCATTCGATTTCTTTTGACCTTAGATTGAAGGTCAGTGTTTTGTCTGCTGTAACTAAAGTGTATAGATATTTTACAAACTTTCAATTTGTAATTCAGAACAGCCGAAATTCCTATGATGTCAACCTGGCTTCTTTTTTAGAATTGTTTTTTTTTTAAATTTGAAAGATAACATAAGGATCACTTCACAAAGGTTTAGTCTCAGCTGCCTTTGTACATTTTGTAGTTTCAAAGAACATGTTTAAATAATCCATTTTGTTGACTTTTGTTACAGTACATGTATTTGTAGTAGATAAAATGTTCAAGGCAACGATCGTCATTTTGAAATAATGCCACCAACATCACCTAGGCCTATTTCATCAATATTTGATAGCAGTTTTCCCCTACTTTCAGAATAGATTTGTTAGTAACGGCTCCCATACACCAGCGGATACAATTTTTTAAGAGGACTATTTTAAGTTTGATCATAGTTGCATAGTTCTTTCAGAGCAAAATATTTTCCAAAACTATGTTTTAGTTTTTTTTTCTAATTTTGACAACGGTGACCAGAACTGTGTATAAGTCTAAGATATAAGTATACAATTTTGAAAGAAAACTAACTAAGGATAATTCCACTAGACTCTGGTCTCAATTGCAAAAACAATTTCAAATGAGAATTTTTGTATTTCAATTTTCCTGATTTTTCTAATTAAAAAAGAATGCAGCCACATTGGTCCAATGTACAGACTTCCGGTCAAAACTTTGTCGAAGATAACAATAGCTCTCATGGCCTTTGCCAGAAGTTTGGGAAATTGGACATGTGAAAGTGTCGTTTGCGAGTTAGAACGGTCCTAAACTGTCAGAAGAACTGCTCTAGAACAGTTCTAGAACTGTCATCCTACACCTTTAGAACTGTTTATGACAGGGTGTGTCCTGACCTAAAATCATTTACGACAGTTCTACCCTAGAACCATTCTTGACGGTTCTATCCTAGAACCATTTATGACAGATCTACCCTAGAACCATTTACGACGGTTCTAACCTAGAACCATTCTGGGCGGTTCTACCTTAAAACCATTTATGACCCTGGAAAAAGTTTATGAATTTTGAACATAAAAATTTATAAGAAATAAAATAATTAATTTGTTGTCATAACTTTAAAATCAACTTTTATCATACCGAAATATATTATAGAGTAAAAAAAGAAAACAAAATCACTCAGAATAAATTCTTTAAATTCTTTAATGCTGCTGATGAGAGGAAACTTTTTGAAATGCGTCGTATACAGCATAGTATAAATTTGGATTGTTATTTTTTTACTAAAACAAAATGATTTAAAAACTATTCGGTGTTATTTTCTAGAACATAAAACATTCCTCTACATATGTTTCGACAAGAGAACACTTTAAATCAAGATTTAGTCCCGTCCCTTTTTGAAATTATTGTGTAGAATATGTGTACGTTATGTCTCTGTAATTTTTCGATAAATTGGTGAAATGCACTTCTTATTTCAAAATGGCGGTACTCACCCCAATCATCTTCTAACTTGTGATAACGAACTAAATATCGTTTATACGAGGATAGAGAATTAATTATATAATTTAGCAAATATTTACCATATAAAAATGGTAAAAGAGCTAATTTATTAATTTAAAATAAATTAAAATTTTACTTATCTGACGCATTTGAAATCTCTGCATTGAAATTTCGGACCACCTTATCCACACCTCTTTATTCAAATGTTGCATTAATTATTTTAAAATGTAGCGTTATAAAAATTTGAAACCCCGCTGATTTTGTCACCAAAACGGTTTACATGTATACATACACATGTACTTTTGCAGTTTTGTATAAATTGGTCATAAATTTAATATTATTGATTATTGTCATAATTTCATATATTGAAATCATAATCGATGTGAAATGTTACTACATATTTGAAAAAAAATGTTGTTAAAAGTTTCGAAAAATCGAAGACGAGGAGTACGTAATAATACAGAGTTATTGGACATGAACATGGACGGTTCTACACCAGAACCATTTATAACAGTTCTGAATGGTTCTACCCTAGAGCCATTTATAACAGTTCTACCATAGAACCATTTATGACAGTTCTACCCTAGAACCATTTATGACAGTTCTACCCTAGAACCATTTATGACGATTCTACCTTTAAACCATTTATGACAGGGTTGGTTCTACCCTAGAACCGTTCTAGAATGGTTCTAGAACCGTCCTCTCTGACAGAATAGTTGAGAGGTTAGAACTGATCTCAACTGTAACAAATGTCATAGTTGAACGGCAAAGGAATGGAGAACATATTTCTGCAATTGCAACAGTCATCATGTATTATCAAGAAATTCACTGACTTTCATACAGTGGAGAATCGTATGGTACCGAGGAAAGAGACAATCGGTAACAGGAAAACAAAACTTCCTGCTAACTGACATGAAAGATAAGTCTCATATAGAATAAAAATGTCGGTGATCCATTATTGTTTGTATGATCATGTTTTTTTCTCGTTGTAAAAACAGAAAGAAATTAATCTTTTATGGTGTAGAGAGAATGGAATAAAGCCATATATTCGACTTCAGTTTAGTGGTATTAGGTTATAATAGGTCCAAAAAGTTTCAGAGTGCAATGTCTGTCACACATACACACATTTAAAATAATTCTAAATCTTAATGATAACTAATTTGGTACATGTTGCGGTGTAGTAAATTTATTTAATGAGTAAAAAATATAACAGACTAAAACAAATTCACTTCAAATTTGTTAATTAAAATATAGCATTAATTTTATAATTAAAGTGACCATCAATAAAATTAATATTCTTAGCTTGTGTAATCAGGAGAATAAATATACATAGCATTCACAAGACAAACTAAAGCTGCAAGGCTTTGGAAAAATATATTGTACAACTACATTTTATACAGATTCCTCGATAGGGTAAATAAAGCTTATTCCATGAACGGTCTGCTAACGTTGCAAGTCAGAAATTTGGTGATAAGCGAGGTAGAATGAAATATAAATCATGACCATAAAGTTTCAAGAGTGGTTATTGTACACAAACAGTCTCAATGTATTCCCAGCTAGTGTTTTCTGTATGTCAACAATTGCACTTATCCTGCGCATTATGTCATATTTTTTTTATAGATTTACGAGCGACCGTGGTTAATGTCAGTTATGTCGAACAATACGCAGGTAACAATTTTATATTAAAGTGTTCCTATTCTTTAGAAACTGGGAATAAAATTGTGAGTATGGAGATACAGACAAAAAATAAAACTGAAAATAAGTTTGTCACAATCGCTTCATTTCAACCTAACACAAAGGAATCAATCCTTACTCCACGAGGTCAATATCTACAAGGACGGGCTCGACTGTCAATGGTCACTCCGTCAGCAACTGAGGTGTCAATTAGAATCAAAGATCTTCAATCAACAGATGCGGGATATTACAGGTGCAGAGTTTCGTTTTTCAACAAGAATTTTGCTGTGGATCAGATTGCGTCAAATTCCACAAAAATTAGTTTTAAAGGTAATAGAAGAAATGCTTAATTTTAAGGACAGCTAATCCGACTGAGAGATTACATAACTCAATAAATACTTATTTCAGATTAATAGAAATAAATATTAACCTTTCATTTCTACTTTTACACTAATAAATGCATTGGACAAATATACCTAACGAGCAATAAAAAAACGTAATTCATTGGACAGACAAATCCGGGAAGGCAAATGAACAACCACAAGCACAACAAATAAACACAGAAAACTAAAAAACAGTGAACCCACGTGCTCCGGAAGGGTAGGCAATTCGTGCTCCGTATACGACAGCGTTGTCAACCCGCGGAAGTCACAACACGGTGGAAGCAAATGAAATGTTACGACAATGGGAACAGGTCCAACATCATATTAGATATTGGAACACTGTAACAGTCAATCAATTCGTGATGACGATCGTATAAATATGCCCGCCTTTCTATAAATAAGTGTCAGCACAGGAAGTTGATAGAAATAATGGAGACTAGTTTTCTAAAAAAAAAAATCAAAAGGGAATCGATTGCACATTCATATCCAAAGCGGCCAAATCTATTCATACGATCAATAACGTCACTATGAGAGCCTCAGCTAGTTTAATAGTTAACAGAAGCATATTCTGACCCTGCTATCTAAATTTTGTATCGCCAAACAATTGTTCTGTTCTGGCAAGCGGTCACCTTGCTGGTAACCATACTGTACTGGCTTTTATATCATGTTTTATACACCAGAGTGTCAGTATAGATAAGGTAGAAGTTTGGTTACCCAACCACTGTTCAGTGGCTCTGCTCAGACTATCTTGACCCTTGACTTGTTGTTTCGTCTTTGTGTTTTATGTTCTTTTATGTTATATCATATCTGGTCAGAAACCATTTCAATATACAGCTGTGATTTTTTTTAAGTAGTTGCGAGATGTTTAAACCAAAAAGAAATTAATTTAAAGGTCAATTTACCTCACGTTAGCAGTAAATAGTGAATCACTACATTAGCAAAAGGACCTTGTAGAACACTGTAATGAATCATTTCATCTTTAAGGCAATTTTCATATTAATAATTACCATATACCATCAGTGTAATAGTGGTCCGTTTGTTTTGAAAGATTTGCAAAATGATACAAGAGTTCCTGGTTATACGACATACATATAAGAAGGAGTATAGCTCTTGAATGTATTTACCACTCGCTCTATGTTTTAGACGTTACTGATGGAATATCTTTTATTAATCTTCTTTTAGATATGAAATATTTCATTGCACGTTTACTTTACAATTTCACATTGTAAGTTTTTAAAGAATGTCAACCCTCATGTTGGTTACTACTGTATTATTATTAGTCAGCGAATACACGTTATAAGGTTTACCTATAAAGAACAATGTTTATTTTTTTAATATAACTATGTTGTTGTTGTAATAGAGAAATGAACTGAAGCTTTACGTTATGTCGAAAATAATCCGACCATTACGAAAAAACAATGCAAAGAGATGCTCCAATCTGGACGATACAATTTTTTGGTGACTGCCAAATTGCAAATTCTTTAAAAAAAACATATATGTTGACAATATTTACTCTGGTAGCAAATATGAAGTTCATCTATGCTCAAAACCATAATTACGAGATAAAAATAATAATCACAACCTTTTAGTATGATGATGAAACATTCATTTATAACTGTCAAACATGTATATTCAATAAAATACATCTACTTTTTTTTTATCTATGGTCATTAATTTTAATGTTCTTGTACTAATGTCTACAAGTTA
Organism: Mytilisepta virgata; assembly: GCA_028015205.1. Lineage (NCBI taxonomy): Eukaryota > Metazoa > Mollusca > Bivalvia > Mytilida > Mytilidae > Mytilisepta > Mytilisepta virgata. Next base: position 80,437,193 of record CM051521.1, read on the forward strand.
CATTATTATTCTTAAGTCATTGAATATAATACAAATATAATTATGTTTACGTCGCTCTTTGGTATAGGAAAAGGGGAAACACAACGTAATGGAATAAGTGCAACAGGTAAGGGAGATAAATAAAGTTTAAATCTACTAATATCAAAATCTAGAATTGCAGAAAGTTAGAAAGAGTACAATAGTTCTAACAAGTCCCTAAGCCCAGTTAAAACAATGATCCAATCTTTTATAGATATAGTACATTGTAAATTAATGAATTCCTTGAAACCAGTTTTAATACACAAGATATACATAATTTTTTCCGACTTATGTCTAAAATGTTGAAAACCCAAAATATAATTCAAAAAGTTGAAGAGCAAATTCAAGATATGACAAAATGAGCAAAATTTCAAAGCGATATATTGGATGTACTTCTGACAAACAATTCCTACATGCAAGAAAAGTTATAAACAGCCTCTAGGACTGATTTTGTTTATTCGATATTTGAAATGAATAAAAATATTTGTTGGACAATTCCTATATGCAAAGCACAAAGCAAAACATAAGAAGTTCCAACCTCCTCATAAATGCGAGGTAGTGTCAACAACTGAAAGGCAATAGTAAACAAACAAATATGCGTTATATTTATCCAAACATTTTGAAACAATTTCAATATCCTTGCGTACAATGCGCATTAAAGAACAAATACATTTCATTTTAAGATATAAACATTATAAATATACAAATACCAAAATGTATCTTCCCCAACCAGAGATAACGTCATATACTTCATTTAACTGCAAATTACAATAAACTGCTTATTAATTACACCGAGGATTTGCTTATAGTACCCCCGCGATACCAAAATTAACACCTTAGCAATCGAATAAAAATTTAAATTGCATTGGTCAGGGATTCCGCAAGGAAGTATTCCATTTTTGTTTTCGAAACAAATATCTATACATGTGTATTTTTTCTTCAGAAGCTATGGGATATGGGATTGGAAGTTGTGCCGTAATTCTAGTTGCACTAACCATCTTGTATGTGTCAAAATTGAAATACAGGTAAACTATTGTTTTTAATAAGTTTTATTAGTTTTTAAAGCTTGTGTGTCATTTGAATGTCATGATAAATACAAATGCACCTCTTTGTAACGTTTTTTGTTAATAGTCAGGTTGCAGATTACTGCTTCTTGGCACATATATTTGGATCCAAACATCTTTCTCCACCTTTATTACGCAGTATACAGCTTTTTGGACTATATCATGTATACATTCTTTCATTATTGTACTTCAGCACAGCAGTATTATTAAGACATTTTTTATATACATGTATCTGTCAATATTCAATATTGTGTAGTCATACATTCCATACTGCATTCATGTACTGATAATCTAAACTTTATACCCCATAAAATGTAAAAATACATAAATAAGTTCGAAAATAAATTTAAAAAGAAATAAGCTTAAAGCAATACAATTTTCAAACTATCACATTATTGTTTTTCAATTAAAGGGAATGCAAAAACATTAATATGCAGTAGTTTGTTTTGTTGTTTATTGATGGATCATCGGTGTAATAGATTTTAATAATCACTCAATACTATTAACCTTTTATAATAATAATAAAAAAAAATACGCACGGATAAAAACTGTTGTAAGCCCGCATATTAAGCCATTGATTTTAATTTATACAATGGTTTCTATATGGCTGTAGACAGTGTAAAAAGTATAGCAAAAACAGAAACGAAACAGAAATCAAAGAAGAGAGCTTAGAAATCAGTCACGATTATTGTTTGGTTAATGTAAAGAACAATGGAAAGTCGACAACAGAAAATAAGCTAAAGCATTGCAGAAAGAAGAACAATGGAAGTGAAAAGCAAGACATATGTTGCAATTTGTAAGTAAAATTAGCACCCGTTATATTCCATACAAGTTGTGATTTGTTCTAATATATTTCAAATTTTATAATAGAAAACAATAAAATCACATAGGAAAAAAATAAATATTTCAGCAGATTAAAACCTATAGTTAAAAAAATGCTAATTCTAGGACCAGAAAAATGCATGTACATTTGTATCCATCATTTTGCCGTTTTCGACCTGAATGTGGCTTATAGTCTACAGAATAATGTGATAATGAATTATTATTTGACCACAATTCTTAGACAGTATCAAGTAAAGTCAAGTGAACTGAGTAAGATTATACCTTACTAAATATAAGTATCAATTTATATGTTACAGACTAACTAAATCAAACGCAATGTACATTTGTGCCACGAAGAATGATGCTGAAGACTTCTCAAGTAAATGTGACAGCAGTCATCGTACGAGTTCAAACAATTTCGTTTACGACAAAGCAAGACCAATATCAAAATAGATATGAATAAAATATATAAAAGTAATGCAGACAAAAGAAGACGGTATGATTTCAGCCATTAGTTGGCTCCATCTGACATGGAAAATTAATATTAAGATTTCATATTCGAATTTGCATAATTTGTATCGTATAATGATCTAATTTTCATAATCTATCAATCATTTAAAAAAATCATTTCCATGATGCAACAGCGACATGTCTGCTAAATCAAGGATTTGAAGAAAATTTAGTGTTTTCACATTAGATTTTGGTCAAAACAACTGAGCAACTGCCTTGCATAAAACGATTTTTCAATATAATGTTTTACTAATACCCCATTCACGCACACGGATTTTTCTTACGAGTCCTTACGGATCGCCAACTCGTAGTCAATCATCCGTTCATAACTCGTTGGTAAAACAATTATAACTTTCACAGCTCGTAGACACTCGCAGAAACTCGTGAGGATTGTTAAGAGTTATTATGAGCATTTTACGTATTGTTACGTATACTTTACGATTTAGGAAAGGTATACAAATTGTCTCGGTGGATGTCAGTTGTCGAATGATGATACACAGAGAATTCATATTATTTTGCAAAAAGCATAAGGACTCGTAAATACTAGTAACTAACTCGCAACTATTCGTAACGACATGTTAACAGGTCGTAATATGCACGTTAAAGCTTACTAGATGAATCATAACATTCTGTAATATACTCGTACCAATCCATAAAATGGTCGTAAAATGTCGTAACTTGCTCGTATTATTCCGAGGTAACTCGGAACAAATCGTAGGTTTTTGCCGTAAATACAACACAATAACTCATAATAAACCGTAAAAGGCTCGTAATTACTCGTAACCACTCGTAAATTGCTCGTAAAAGTGGCCAAATCGTAAGGATCCGTGTACTTTTACGAATTTGTGCCATACGTAGGGATTCGTAAGAAAAATACGTGTATGTGAAGGTAGCATAACATAGAATCCCATTTCAGTGAAATATATTTTTGGGCATGACTGTTGCTCATATTAAAATTTAATTAAAAGTTCAGTTTCTTGTATATTCCTCCATTAATTGTGGAGCACTACCCAAAGGGTATAATTTTTGCAACTATATACACCTTAAAACATAAGGAAACATTTAATTATATACAGATGACTGAATTTGGTTATAATAATCACTAAATAATAAATATCATAACTAATTCATAGGATTGTCATCATAAAGTTAGTTCATAATGCGCTGAGGTGTAAGAAAACGTTAAGTAACAACTGCATATATTTACAAATTAGAGTGTGATCTCTAATTAAACTCTCTTATAATTGTTATTAAAAACGCCATACATACATCAGAATCTATAATGAAAAGTTTATTTTATGAGACTTGTGTAAAAAGGGTTGGGGTTTGGAAAAATTTTACCATATATATATATAAATTTCCTTCACAGTTTAAATTTACTATATGGAGATCGTCATTATTCTTTTAATTATACTTGGTATCTTAAAACTTTTAAAAAGAGAAGATTTATTTTAAGTTCTTATAAGTCATGAAGTAGTAAGATGATATACTAGTAGTAAGGAACTATTTTATTAAAAAGTTTACTTATACTGTACTTGTGATCAAGTTTATTATCCTTTTTGTGCGCAGCAAGTGCATCTCATAACACATATTTCTAGCCAGAGTTTCAATGTTTTCATACACAGTTGAGTAACAGTTTATGTCCTTGTAAGTAGTCCATTATGAGCTGCAGTAAGTTCCCTTGTTGTATGATCTTCTTGTATGATGAGGTATCAATTTCATCCATTGTCTGTTCGATTCTGCTCTAATTCTTTGCAGTGTAGAATAAAATGTTCTAGATCTTCATTTTCCTGTTCACAGATTCTACACATCGGGTTAACTTTCGGATCGAACTTAGCTCTTTTGGCTTGGAATATGTACGTTTGAGTACTTATTCTTGCTTTTATTTCTCCTGCCTTTACATCTTTACTATTGTTTTTTTACACTTTTCCATATATTGTGAGCTTCATTTAATGGATTGTTCTGTATCTCTAAGTATTTAAGTGATGTTTTTCCGTTTTTTCATTATGACATTCATTTTTCCAGTATTCCTTGATCTTTATTCCTATTAGTCTTTTCCATTCGATTTTATTCAGTGGTTTTTCTATGTAGTAGCTACTAGATTTCAAATTGTATTTTGATAGAGTTTTTTCTACTCTGTTGATAAAGTCTTTTCCTCTGTGGTCTGAAAATACTATTTGTCGGCGCAGAATTTCGCATTCTATGGTTCCTGAATTTCGAAAAATATTCATGAAGTAGGTAAGTAGATTTTTGTCTAATGTGATGGCAATAGGTTCTGCTCCTACCAGGGTATAGACAGCCATATTTGCTGTATTATTTGGAAGCCCTTGGATTCGTCGTAGGATTTTTCTCTCGGCCAGTTCTAGCATATTCTTTTCTTTTGCAAGTATGTTCATCACCATCACACGGTTCTTATTCTTTCTGAGATATTTGCACGGTTTTGCTCGTTTCTTTTGATACCTAGATGTTTGGTTTCATTGGTTATATTAATGTCGTCGTCTCCAAACTGCAATGTTGATATGTTTGAGGCTTTTGCATTGTATAAAACAGCTTCAGACTTAGTTGGATTGATTTTGACTAGATCTCTGCTTGTATGGTGTTGTACTATGTCTAATATTCCTTGTGCGTCTGCAGTACTATTTGCCAGGACAGCAATGTCATCGGCACATGTTGGAGCAGGGACTTGTATATCTCCAATACATGCTCCAAGTCCACTTTTTAAAATGCTATCCAGTATGACGTTATTGTAGCATTTATATAGCGTGGTAGATAGTTTTGCACCTTGTTGAATTCCTTGTAACACCATCACATCTTCTGTATATTGCCCTTCCCATTTGACCTTAATGCTCATTCCTTTATACAAGTTTTTCAGTAGTACCCGGAGTTTTCCTTTGATTCCATAATGGTACATCTTGTTGAATAGGATTTCATAGTTTAGCTTGTCAAATGCTTTTTCTGCATCAAGAGTTATTAGGATCAGCAGTATCTTTAATTTCTTACTTTCTGCGATTGCTTCTGATGTGAGGAATGCTGCGCATAGTGATGATACTCCTTCTGTAAAGCCTCTTTGCAGGGAGTTTTGTATGTTGTTAAATACAGAGTCAACTCTATCCTTCAGTATACTTTGTAATATTTTTGCAAAGGTTTTAGTTACAGTTATTCCTCTATAGCTAGATGGTAATGTTTTGTCTTTTTCTTTCCTTAGGATTGGTGTTAGAATCCCTGTCTTTAGGAAGATTGATACATCCAAATATGTTAAGATTAAATTTAGCAGATGTACTATAAAGAGAGTTAACTCTTCCATCCCATGTTTGTAGTGTTCTGCCGAAATTCCATCCTCATCGGGTGCTTTTCCTGCTTTAAGTTTTTCTATAGCTTTATTTACTTCCTTTACATTGACACGATCTATGCCTGGACCTTTTTCTTTTTCTATGGATTCTATTATATTGTTTTGTATTTCTCCTAGCTCTAGCTTTTCAGTGTCAAAAGTTTCCTCTAATGTTGGTGTAGCTAGTTGTTGGAAATGTTCTTGCCAAATGTTCATTATGCTTGGTCCATCTTCTGCAGTCTTTTCATTCAGTTTCAGTATCTTGGTGTTAGTAAGTGGTGTTTTTCTTTGCATCTTGATAAGCTTGTAAAAAAGCTTACCAACACGCTTGTAAAAAAGCTTATCAATTAAAAGGTCCAAAATGAGTGAAATTTGATTTCTTCAAAATTAGCCATCATTGACAGCATGTTTCCGCTATAACAGAAATTTTCCTTAAAATGCAACATTTAAGAAGCACATGTTACGGAAGTACGGAAGCCCATTTAGGACCTACCAAAAATATAAATTTGAATTCGAAATCACGAATTTAAATCGTTATCACGAATTGAAGAATTCGTTTTAACAGATTAAATTCGTGATAACGAATTTTCGGAATTAGTTATAACAGTTTTTGTAATTCGTAATCACGAATTAAATTCGTTATCACAATTTTGTCTAATTCGTGATAACGGATTAAAATCGTTATAACGAATTGTATAAATCGTGATAACGAATTGTTATGACGGATTAAACTCGTTATAACAAATTTGTAGAAATAGTTATCACGGTTTTTTTGTAATTTGTGATAACGGATTAAATTCGTTATTACAGATTGAATTCGTTATAACAGATTTGTTTAATTCGCGATAACGGATTACATTCGTGATAACGAATTAATGGAATTCATTATCACGAATTTAATCCGTTATCACGAATTATACAATTTGTTATAACGATTTTAATCCGTTATCACGAATTATAAAAATCTGTGATAACGAATTTAATCCGTAATCACGAATTACAAAAAAAACTGCGATAACAAATTACACAAATTCGTGATAATGAATTTAATCTGTGATAACGAATTATGCAATTCGTAATCACGTTTTTAATCCGTTATCACTAATTACAAAAAATTGTGATAACGAGTTTAATCCGTTATTATGAATTACAAAAACTGTTATAACTAATTCCAGAAATTCGTGATCACGAATTTAATCCGTGATAACGAATTCTACAATTCGTGATATCGATTTTAATTCGTGATATCGAATTCAAACTATATTTTTGGGAGGTCCTAAATGGGCTTCCGTACTACGGAAGCCCATTTAGAACCTACCAAAAATATAAATTTGAATTCGAAATCACGAATTGAAGAATTCGTTATAACAGATTAAATTCGTGAAAGCGAATTTTCGGAATTAGTAATAACATTTTTGTTATTCGTAATCATGAATTGAATTCGTTATCACAATTTTGTGTAATTCGTGATAACGAATTGTATAAATCGTGATAACGAATTATTATTACGCATTAAACTCGTTATAACGAATTTGTAGAAATAGTTATCACAGTTTGTTTTTTAATTCGTGATAACAGATTAAATTCGTTATTACAGATTGAATTCGTTATAACAGATTTTTTTATTCGCGATAACGGATTAAATTCGTGATAACGAATTTATGGAATTCATTATCACGAATTTAATCCGTTATCGCGAATTATACAATTTATTATAACGATTTTAATCCGTTATCACGAATTATAAAAATCTGTGATAACGAATTAATTCCGAAATCACGAATTAAAAAAAAAACTGTGATAACAAATTACACAAATTCGTGACAACGAATTTAATCCGTGATAACGAATAATACAATTCGTAATCACGGTTTTAATTCGTATCACTAATTACACAAAAATTGTGATAACGAGTTTAATCCATTATTACGAATTATAAAAACTGTGTATAATAACTAATTCCAGAAATTCGTGATCACAAATTTAATCTTTGATAACGAATCCTACAATACGTGATATCGATTTTAATTCGTGATATCGAATTCAAATTATAATTTTGGGAGTCCTAAATGGGCTTTCGTAACATTTGTATCTCATTACGTTTTGATTTTAGAATTCAAGACAGGCCAAAGCATACCTTGTCCTTTATTGAGCTTTTGAATTTGTTCTTCAACTTTTGGTTTGTTGATTTGGTTTTCAACATTTTAGGCCTTGAGTACAACTGATGAGTCATAAATCAACGAAAAGTGAACATCGTGTGCATCAAAATATGTATCAAATAACTTCATTACCATTTTTACTAACTTCTACTGCTGGTTTGAACCATTACATATAGCCATTATACATTCATATATATACAAAACAATCTGTAAGAAATGATACCAATAATAAATTCTTGTCACAAATACAAAAATGCAGGTGACAAATATGCAAAAAAGGGAACGGCGCTTTGATCGTTCTTTATATTAAGGTCGCAGAGGCACATTTTTGGTAAAAGCATAAGAAAGGAAGAAAAAACCCATGTTGACCAAACATAAAACAATTTTCCTTAATCTGATTAATATCATGAATAAGATATAAAGAAACATAGTTTGCATTAAGTTTGGAAAGCGAAAATTATATAATAAATATTTTCAATAAAATTATTGAAGCTACATTAGTCTTTTTAAATATTTGACATTAATTAAAATATTTCTGTTATGTTTGACTCAAAGGGTTGCTTGATTGAAGAAAAGAAACATATCTGAAATAATATTGTATTTTATGTACACGTAAATAAATTGTATTTTTAAAATTTCGACTTTTTAAAAATTTTATTAAATGTAACCAATTATTGTTTTCCCGATGTTCCTGCATATTCGATACTATTATGAATATTTGATATAATAGTGTAAAATATTTATAATGGAAACAAAAAAGCTTGTTTTTATTAGTAGATCATGATCCTGATATATTCTTGCCGTTGTCGATAGAATATTCTGAAATCACCATCAATTATCCTAATAAATGTACAATCATGTATTCTTCGAAATTGTCTATTATAGATTGTTTTCTTGCTGATGAGATACAAAATACATGTATCCTTTACTTATAGCTACAACTTCCATTGGACGATTTTAGTGATTAATCTGACCTAGCTAGCTTGCAAGAATTAACAACTATCATGATTGTTGCGTTTATAGCGTATGTTATGTTAGTAAAGCGAATGAAGCACGTGCTATTAGAAAATTAACTTTATAAATGCACTTTTTTACCCCTGGAGGGTTGAATGCATAAAAAGAACATAATATAAACAAGAGCATACACAATTCAAAGTTTGAGTCTAGACTCCTCATAACCACGACTTTTTTTATGAGTGGAGACGAATACTGTACAATTTATGCTAAAGACAGACATTCAATTAACAATTCTTGTGATTTAAAAGTAGTAGGGTCTAAGGAAGTTTTTTAAGATGCTGTTTGGTATGTTTTAAATGGAAATAAATTTGTGTGGACTAAGCAAGTCCAAATAATTGATCAAGATCTGGTGCTTTAACAGTTCTATTCACAAGTGGCGGGAACTATTTTTCCAACACCGGTCGGCAGATGTGGAAATTTTTGTAGAACTAAAGATAAAAGCTCTGAAAACCAACTGGCCAATTAAGAATATCGTTAAAGAACTTTTCTGTATATAAAAGTTTAAATTCATTGAGAGATATTTTGTTTTCTGTTATTCTAGGTCATTAAATGATTTAGATAATTGAACGAACTATACGTTTTATGCGTGTTAAGGTTCAGATACATTGATATTTTTGTATACATAATAAATAATCTAGTGAACAGTATCCTGATTCAGTTAGAAAATGTTTTACGGTTCAAGACGAAGGTTATGGTATTTTACTGCACCGATATAAAACAAATGTCTTCATGTATGTTGAAAAACATGTTTAATAAATGGTAAAACTACACATCACGGTAAAATATTATCATACTAGGAAACTATTTGTGCATGTTTCTTACCCTTTGCACCGAGGATTTCGCCATTTTCCAAGGGTGAGATGTAAAAAAAGCTAAGTATGATCTTTTCCCGAAAACAAAAGTTGTATATATCGAAAATAAATCAAATTACTTCCAATAGTAAAAATCGCTATCTGTCAAAGTCCCGTTTATTACGGAGTTATAAAAAACTTTCCAAAATAAAAATGTAAAAATTTCGCTTGGTAACTTATTTCCTTATATTTGAAAGCCGTAGCCGTATGGTAAGAAGAAAAAATCCAGTAAAACGGAGAAATCTTAGAACCTCGGGTAAGATTTCCATTGTCGTTGACTCTACAAGCCTCGTCAGCGAAAGTTTGAAAATATCACCCTCGGGTATCTGATATTTCTTGGTCTTGCACTTTCACCAGTGTTAATTGTTAGATGCTATATTTGTTTGAAATCAGATCAAGGGTGGAGATTGCAATAATTAAGCCGTGGTTTTTAATAATTGCTTGTAATATTCTATTATAACACATACAAGAATCAAATTAATATTTTGATAATCATTGGTTATTGAAGATTTGCAGTGATCATTGGACGCAATAATTTTTAAAGAACTGTATTTGTCATAGAAACTCAAATAAACTATATTTGTCAAATCTGGATACTGGGAATTACTTATTATTCGTGTTCGACATATTTTGTATATTTCATGATGAGACCTACCCAAACATTTTTATTTACAAGACTCATTTATAAAAGCAAAAGTAAGCACAATTAATTTGCATTATTTTTTTTTAAATTGTATTTTCCATGAAGTGTATTCTACCAAACGCTAGTGTCAAATGTTCTTATTTTAAGTAAATGCGAAAGGTAAACGAGTTGGCACATTTCAAGACGATACGAAATTCAAACCATTGATATAAAGCTACGAAAATATACTAGTGTTATGGTAGAGATTACTTTGCTTCGCGAAAATCGCTTTTAGTTTCCCTAGTAAATGACGGACAAAAAATCTTTTCGTTTAACAGGAATTTTAGTTGATCACACCTGGATTGACAGCTGGTTCCTTCCAGAGTTTGACCCTATACTTGTATCGTCCCCGTTTTTCATTTCTGTGTTACATGTGTATTGTTGATACATTCACTTTATCAATGACTAATCGCTAAGTTCGTGGATTTCTTTACAATTACTGTTGTTTTTGTACAGGATTTATAGATTAATACATGGTCTTTTTCATATTTCCCTTGTTATCAACCCAAGACATTGATATCGGCCCGAGGGCTGATAACACAGGCAATATAAAAAAGACCATCATTTATCACAAATTCTGCCACTACCAAGAAATAATAATTTTACTGTTTTCCAGTCATCAAGCCAGTTTGTCAGGGTTTTGATATCCTTGAATATAAGGTGCACATCTAAGGTAGAACCGTCATAAATGGTTCTAGTGTAGATCTGTCATAAATGGTTCTATGATAGAACTGTCTTAAATGGTTCTAGGGTAGAACCTTCAATTTTCATGTCCGATCACTCTAATGGTTATGGCACTTACTCCCCATCTCCGCTCTTTTCAAACTTGGGCAAATAACATGCATCAAATTATGCTTTTATACCATCTCAAAAATCGGCGTTATTTCAATAAAATATGTGATAATACGTATTAATATTGATAAGTGAAATTTTGCATGTTTGATAATAACCGGAGTCAAATGAAGTTATCAGCCCCAGGAAAATAACTGGCTATTGGCTCTGGGCTGATAACCGGATTTTGCTTCCGGTACATACTATGACGTCCGTGTAGCAGACGACAATTTGGCAAAAATGTCTGTTTATGAGAAAGGATTCCTCGATGTTTCCGAGGATGATACAGCAGCATCAACAACAAAATTCTTACATGCTGCCTTCTGTTGATAATGTACTAGTTGTAGTGCCACTTGAAACTTACATGGCAAGATGAACATATACTAAATATACAAGGAACATGGTAGTTCTTCAAAATATGGTAAAAAAGATCTAATGGAAATCTGACCGTTAAGATTTACAGCTCTGATAAGTGAATAATCGTTTATAAAGAATGCCAGGTAGAATCATTGACATTTAAAACTTCTCAAATTCTAGTGTTTCGTAAAGTTGAATGTTTCACTTAAATGTGTTGAATTATTGGGGTTTTTTTTCTTTGTAGCCTTGAAATATATAATAAAAAGACTATTACATATCATTTTCCATACCGCCTCTGGTATCAGCCCTCGACCCATATCAGCTAAAGCTCTCGGGCTGATACCAGGGCCGATATGGAAAATGCCATGTAATAATCTAAAATCATTTCTTCTGTGCAATCCAATAGAATGCAAAATTCAATGATTTTTTATAGCGTATACAATTATTGCTGTTTGTACTTTTTGCACACAAAAGGTTGTTATAGTTGAGTAGGATGACGATGAACTAAAGGGAACAAATATTGGTTTCTCAGAACTCATATAAGACAGGTCAGGCCCAAATCACAGTTCAAACTTAAAAACTTTATCTAAATGCAATCTGGAAATGCAAAGTAACTGTACCACAAATGTTGACCTGTTGAAATGATTTTACACCTTGTTTCATCAGACGAATTCAAATGGAGGTCCATTTGATTCTAGAAAAAAAAGCATTGTATTCAGGGGATTTATAATATCTGATGTTGTTTTTTATACAGCTAAGATTATTCTGCAGATAGTTGATTACATTTCCCAGAAGGTATCATCTCATTAGTAGTCATTACTTCCGCATTCAAATATGTTAACATTTTAGAAACCAAAATACTGGTCAGATATGACTGACGAAATGAAAAATATGTAGATGTTTCATAATTTTTCAGTATTTCTGGCGGTCATGACTGTGTTTATGGTAATAAGGTTGACCACATGTGCATAAATATTCAAGACGAATGAAATAATTAATTTTTATATATATAGCCCGCAGGTGTGATAAATAAGAGCTATAAGTATATGAACATTCTGGAAGTCGACGCTTTCAACACATTTGATAGTCCAGTTTTAACCTCAAACTAATTGCATCAGAAAATGTTTTAGTTCTAATCTATAGCATTAAGCCCCAAATATACACTGAAAAAAGTCTCATAAAATCTAACTTGAGGAAAACTCAAAATCAGCATTTTTAATTTCTTATGGAAATTAACATCGGAAAGAGGAGATAACTCTGCAAAAATTAGTCTTTATTTGTCTGTTTTTTGGTTGATTTTCTTAAAATTCATGTATAGTATGATACTTTGATGGGGTTATAAGTTCGTATTTGACTATATTATATAATCTTCTGCTCATGAAATGTACAAAACCGAAGTGTTATGGGTATTTTCGTTTTTTTTTTTGCACAATTTTCATTAAAGAAATTGCAAATTTGTGGCTTTGTGACCATTTTGAAAAAATAATGTGAAAATTTGGTATTGTTTATATCTGTAAATTATATTTTTGCAGCATCTACCTTGTTTAAAGAAACTTTAAACCACAAAAAGAAGAATATATGCTTAATCATTTTTATTGAATTTGAGATTCTTTACCTTAACATATTGAAAAATTTAATAAATGGTCCACTAATGAATTTCGAAATCTAGGTTGTAGCTTGATAAAAGATAGATATGAAAACACCTTTAGAGTTGTTTGTTATACTCTAAAGACGGCTTAAATATCAAGAATCAATACATTCTGCCGAATAGAAGCGGTAAAGTTATAATTTTGTATCAATTTTTATTGATATTTCTGCCTTTTTTGCAGAGTTATCTCCCATTTTCAATGCAAATCTCCATCGGAATTTTAAAATCGTGATTTTTTAGTCTTCCTCTAGGTATATTTTGTTGGTCTTTTTTCTGTGTATATTTGGGGTATAATGCTAAAGATTAAAACTTAAAAATCTTCTTTTGCAATTACTTTAAGGTTAGGGTCAAATTTATGCTAGATTGACTGGACTATGAGTGGAAGTCTTTGCTACCTTGTAAATAGTATAAATTAACAAAAATTCTAATATGAATGGAAACCAAAAAAAAAAAAAAAAAAAAAAAAAACACACAAAAATAGGGTACGATTAATGCTTCAACAATGAGTAAGCTCCGCAATAACGGTAAACTTTAACTGGACCCGAAATAAGTAAATAGAGTGAGCAGCATTGTACACTAGTATATGAAAGTTTTACATTATATCTTGCTAATTAGTAACCCTTGAAAAATAATAAAGGCACAGTTCCCGGAGCTTAAATACCACGGAGTCACTCAAGCATGAAATGAAGGTCATGTTGGCTCATATATTGCTTAACTGAAGAAAAAATGTTTTAGATGTAAAATATCATGCCCGATCATCATTGGGTTTTGCAAAATAGACTAAATGCAAAAATTTAACCAAGGTCATTGAAACATAAAATGTACGTTATTTTGCTCAGTTCTGTTTACTTTATATGTTAACTGTAGATGGGAAATATCATTAATAAAGTATCACAATTTCTTTCATAATACACCTAAATGCAAATATTTAACCCAATTCACGTATGCACAAAATTTATGTCATAGTGATTCTAACTTGCTAAGTTGCTTTGTACTATATCAGTTGATTGTACCTGTGAAATATCATTAATGTATTACATTAATCTCTTTACAAAATACACTTGTAAATGTAAACATGTAACCAAAGTCACCCGCGCATACAATGGAGGTCATGTTGATTCAATTGTTGCTAAGTTTTGTTGCACTATACAAGATGAATAAAATGGTGTAATATCATTGATATATCTTACTAGGTTTCTGAGAAACGGACAAAAACGCAAAAACGTAACCGAATTACTCAAGCATGAAATGTAGGTCATAATGACCACATGGTTGACGAAATCCGTTATATAATGTGGGAGAATTATATTGTCAAGCAGCATTGTTATAACACCTTGGTTTCTAGATATTAAAGAGTTACTCATATGTTAAATGTAAGTGTCCCATGTGTTATTGAACTGTGTTCAGTGGTATAGGAGGATTGTAGTGATATATCATTGAAGTATCTCAGTGGGTTTCTGAGAAATACACCTAAAAGCAAAAACCTAACCAAACCGCACGGACAGACAAGGGCAAATCTATATGCCCCGACCACATTCTTGAAAAAGAAATAGGACTAATATACATAAGGAGCAAACAAAAAAAAAGCAATCCATTAAACAGACAAACCCTGGAAGACAAATTACCAATAACAAGCAAAATTAATAAACAATGAAAACTAAAAAACAATGAACAACACTAACTGCTATAAAAACCAGGAATGAATCCATGTGCTCCGGAAATTAGACAACATAGCAATCGAGGGGACTTGGAGCAGCCGGAAAAAATATTTTATGGTTAAACACGAAAATACAAAGTTCCTGAAGCAAATTACCTATGAGGTGCAAGACATACCAGTTAAGGTGTGACCGCAGAAAAGCTAAAGTGTCATTTCACTTACAATTAACTTAAGTCGACAATTTCACCGATCAAGATAAAACAATAAAATATATATATTTAGAAAATCTGCCGTTGACTGTTTGAAGATTTAAGACCCCAGCATCAGTATCCATTATATGATCAAAATAAATACCCTAACGAGCAACTAATGCATTAGTGTTGAGGAAAATATAATGGAAGCTGGAGATACAATATAAAATGACTTAACAATCCCCAGAAGAACAATTTAAAAAATCTATATCTATAAAAAGAAGGTTTTTTTTTTAGAAATTTGGCTGTGATTTTTTAGTCATATTTCTTCTGGATTACGAGTAGCTTATTCATTGAAGGACAGAGTTAAAAAATTACACAATAATCGACAAGACCAATAAAAAAATCAGAAACAGATGAAAAAAAGTTGAAATTTCACATGAACAACCACATGACTTATTAAGGTTTATGTTAAATACCTTTGCTGTAGGTCAAATTTTACATCTGGAAAATAATTATTACAAGATAAAGATTTATTTGTTTTTTAATTGAACAGGCTATACACCAGAAAAAATGTTATGTATGTATGGTTCAGACTATCTTAAATATTCCTAAT
This sequence comes from Mytilisepta virgata, assembly GCA_028015205.1. NCBI lineage: Eukaryota > Metazoa > Mollusca > Bivalvia > Mytilida > Mytilidae > Mytilisepta > Mytilisepta virgata. The sequence goes on from CM051521.1 coordinate 80,452,944, forward strand.
TAAATCATACGGTTTCCCTATTTAAAAAAAATACTATTACTTAGATGGTGATTGCAACTTACGTTAAACATGGGACTATCAGTTATCGCTTGGATATTCATAGTGCAATACAGTAAGTAAAAATATATATACATTAATTTTGTACTACAAGTTTGATAGGGTAAAAGAATAAATATTACGAAATATGAAAATTTCGTTGCAAAATTCAGAAAAATGAAGTTCAATATCGTGAAACATAGCTCGCTAACTTCTTGCATTGTTACTTTCTAAAGGCTATATACCGTTGCTATTCAATATATACATGTACATGTGTATGTAAGTAATCACATCTTAACTTCAATATACATGCACATGCATGTGCATCGGGTATTAATTAATAATTGCCAGAAATCCATTCAGAGGATGTTAGCTTCCTGTTTTTGCTAATGGTAGTTTATGTATGTATGTATGGTTCAAATAATGTGACTATCTTAAATGTTCTTAATTAAATTATACAGTTTCCCTATTTAAAAAATTGTATTGCATAGACTGTAGTTGGAAATTACGTTAAACATGAGACTATCAGTTATCGCTTGGATATTCCTAGTGCAATCTAGTAAGTAAAAATATATATACATTAGTTTTGTACTACATGTTTGATAGGGTAAAAGAAGAAATATGACAAATAATTCCATTCGCAACATGAGGAAAAATGAAGTTCAATATCGTGAAACATAGCTAATGGTAGCTTTGTTTTCGTCTTACGAAAAAGTGTGCATATGAATTAGACTAAATGTAGCAACGAAAACTGTTCAAACGTTTCTACGATGTATACCATAATTATTTAAATATTTATGTAATTAAAAAAAAAATTATCAATTATAGGTTGTGCTTATCAATTCATCATTATATCTTTAACTGGTTTTCCAATATTTTTATCTTGAGCACTGCTGATGAGTTGTCAGTCAACGAAATAGCCATACAATGCATCAAATTTATTTCGGTATTTTGTGATACGTTTTATTTATACCTGTAAATTATGTTTTAGTGAATTATATATCATTTCGTACAAATAAAGGCTTTTTGTCTATTTTGAATGCACTTATAAGATTTTGCCTAAGAAAAAACGCAAGTTCGCAGACTTGTATTTGTTTCCTTCACTAACGTTTAAAAGGGATAAAAAAATTAAATTAGATTTAACACAGGATACGTAAAATTTAGAATTTTTGTATGATTTCAATGGAGGGTTTCTTTTAATTTATTGTGGTAAATGCTTTTTTTTTACTGTAGATTTCATACAAAAACTACCGAAAATAATTAACAAAATTTCACTTTAGATATTCATTTCTCAAAAATAAATTCCTGTGACTATCTATTAGTATGATATGTCACCTTTTACGTTTCATTGATACTAAACAAGTACAAGGTCATCGGCTTCGCTTTGGCATTGGAAATCATTCACCTATATGTCCTGTAATAATACTATAATTCTACATATTTCATTGCGACGTCGTCATGACGTTACGCCTAACTTGGCTTTTTGACGCATATTTTCGATCTAAATATAGTAATCAATTTAATATACATGCACTAACAAAAGCGACAAGGATACATGTATAACTAAAAGAATAAAAAACGTATAATAAACTTAACAAAAGTAGAACAAGACAGCACAGAAACTACAGCACTGGCAATGTAAACTCCCATAAAAATCCGGGAGTGACATCAGGTGCTCCTGAAGGGTAAGCATGTCCTGCTCCGTCAGTGACACCGTCACATTGCGAGTGAAGACCGGTGGAGTGTCAATTGCAGAAGGACGTGAAATCTAACTGAAGATATCGAGTTTTATACGCGAGATAGAAACTTCGTATCGGCCAATCAATTCGTGATGACGACCTTAAAAACCTAGGAACAGGGTTTTGAGAAATCGATTGGATTTTTAACAGCATATCTACGTTCATTTTATATATGATAAATTAATTGAGATATCTTATTAATTAAATAATATATATTGTATATTCAAAAAGATATCTTATTGAATTGTTCATAAAGATATCTTTTTTAATATATAAGATATCTTATTCAATTTATAAGATATCTCATTTAGTTTATAGGATATCTTATATCTTTTTAAAGATATCTTTTAAACAAATGCATAATGAGAAATCTGTATATTTTATAAGATATCTTATTTACATTATAAGATATCTTTTAAAGCATTCAAGATGTCTGTTTAACTAAATAAGATTTTTTATAACTTAAATATGACATCTTTTTAAATTAAATTAGTTGATAAAATATCTCATCTTGTTTATAAGATATCTGATTAAACTTTATTTATTCAATTTCAAGATATCTTATACAGTATATAAGATATCTTGTAATGTTTATAAGATATCTTATTTAATATATAATATATCTTTTCAATTAATAAGATATCTTTTCAATTTATAAGATATCTCATTTAGTTTTAAATATCTTACATCTTTTTAAAGATATCTTTTAAACAAATACTTTGAGATATATTGTATAGTTTATAAGATATCTTTAAAAGTATATAAGATGTCTGATTTACTTTATAAAATATCTTTCAAAACAATCAAGATATCTGTTATATAATTATAAAAAATATATTGTAGCCTAAATAAGATATCTGTATAAACAGTTTAATAAGATATCTTATTTAATATATAAGATATCTTAGTTAAAAATAAGATATTTCAATTAATTTATAAGATATTTCAATTAATTTATAAGATATCTCATTTTGTTTATAAGATATTTATTTAACTTTATAAAGATATCTTGAAAGTGGAATAAATGTAAAAACGGCTTACCATATTCGCGTTCACATATTTATAATTTTGATTACCCATGCACAAAAAAGTATAACACATTTGTACGAGGTGTAAAATTATATCATGTTTTCTTTATAATGAAAGTGTTATTCTTAACCGGTGGAGTGATGTTGTTTGCCTTCATGGCCAAGCTAGCAAATGACAGGCTGTCGAAAGCTTTCAAGTGTTCAACGATAGCTGGCAACGTTATTTTAGGTCGATGAAAAGATTTCAAAGTTTGAAAGCATTTTGACAGTGAGGCTTTCAACGATAGCTAGCTATGGGTCAAAACGGGTTTTCAATGGACGCTTTTGCCAGCTATCGTTAAACTTTCGCCAGGCCGGGACTGTAGTTACACATTCTTTTTTTTCTTAAAACTGATACAGCACATGGTATGTTTGTCAAATGTTGTGATCTCTGGGTGTTTGTTTGGTTATATACATGTACTTGTGATTTGTGCTATCTTTGTAACTTCACTCCATGTCCGTTTTTTCTCACATGGATGTCGATTACATTTTCGTATTGTCGTATTGTCCTGCGATTCGCAGTAAACATACATTTCTATATATATAATTTCTTTTTCAGATATTTGTATTGGAGTAAATTGGCAAAGACATAACGAAAAAGATTTTTTGTATGTTGGAGACAAGCTGAATTGGTTTGATTCACAAATTGTTTGTCAGTCCCTTGGTGGGAGACTAGCCCATGTTGAAAATGAATCCGACAACTCCTTTCTCGTATCAATGACCGATGGTGAGTAGGATTTACATCCAAATATATATTTTTACGAAAACATTCGAGCTTATGGGATCAAAACGTACATGTATTAACCAATCATATTAGTATCCAAGAATTAGACAGATTTCAAAGTAATGTGTCTTGTGTATCAACATTTCATGTGTCTTGTGTATCAACATTTCATATAGTCAATCAAAACATTCTCTTAATACGTAAAGCAAAGACATGTACGTAAAGGTTCATTTTTTCAGTTCAAGATATATTTCTGATATATCATTGTGATACAATGCATGTATATTTTCAAAAATATTTTAATCATGTGAAATAACATGCATTTATCTTCAGAAACGAATCCTGTGTGGATTGGTGGTTCGGATGTACATGGGGAAGGAAACTGGAAATGGTACAACCCAGTGAGGGAGATACTGTTCAATGACTGGTCAAGTTCACAACCCAATAATGGGCGTGTGTCAAACTGCCTCTGCTTTTACAAGTTATCAGATGGATACAAATGGGCTGATGAACCATGTGATACAAAATATGCATTCTTTTGTGAAAGGTACATATAACTTAGCATAGTCTTCCATTATATAGAACAACCTCAACATTGCTTTCGATCAATTCTATATTCTACAAATGAATTGTTATATCCCTCCTCCTAAATGAATTTGATAGGCCCAGTAAATTCCCATATTAGGACAATATTGAAATGCGTATCGAATTTATTTGAATTGCCTTAATAAGAAATTGCAGTTAAAACAATATTTCCCAAATCAAAACGTGAGATATCAGGTCGGATAAGAATAAAATTCTCTAGTTGCAATTGCAATTTTTTATTAAACTTACTGTGTGTCTGCATAGCATTTTATTGTATGTCCGCAAAACTTAAAGTCTTTACTTCATGTAAAAACTCGAAGTTCACCCAAATATTCGATTCAACGAGTTAAACAAAAAAACTCTAGCTAAGTCATCACTGCGCATTTCTGTATTAATATTCAGATATAAAAATATAAAACATTCATAAAACATCTATGATTCTTCCATATGTTTGTGTATACTATAGGTAAACCATTTTTCAAATTTGTCAAATGCTCCATGTACATGAATTGTATATCTTCACTATTAATCAAGTATATGTGTTCACCATGCATGGTAATCACTTTTATCAAGCTGGAAAAGATTTTTATCGCAAATCAGAATTGGCTTTTGCAAATGGCGTTTGTTTGTAATATTTCAAATGATAAAGTTCTAATCAAACCAGTAGTAAAATAAAACCAGTCTTTTATTGTATATCTATGTATCCTCAAATATATTCGTTAATCAAACAAAAAATAAATACATATCACTTTATTTAATTCTTAAACCGGAGTAAAATTTTCATTGTACCAGTATATATGCTCCAATACATTGGGCAATCACACAAAAAGAATAATACACGGCACTGTATATCAAGAGGACAAATACAAAATATACCTCTAAGGACCTAACCAAAACATTAGACAGATAAACTCGGGAAGACAAATTAAATACCGCAAGCACAACAAATAAACACCGAAAACTAAAAAAAAACAATGAACTCCAATAAAACCAGGACTGAACTCAGGTGCTCCAGAAGGTTAAACATTCCTTACATCATTAACTTAACACAAGTTTCTATATTTGGCAGTCTTACTTATGTTAAGTTTTAAAAGGTGACATGTTCATTCAAATTTACACATACATGTAAATGATGTGAAAAAATATAAAATAATTTAAAATAATAAATAACAAAATATAAATGGTCAAAAGTAGAAAAAAAAACATGCAGTTAATATAGAAAATGTCGTTATTTTAATTTTTAATCTTTCTTAAACGAGACTTTAAACAATTTTCTTTTTCTGAAAAAAAAATATTCGAAAACTAAATATTCACAACGAATTTTTAAACTGATAAATAACCCATTTTCACTGATATAAAAACGTTTACAATTTTAATTTAATAACGCCAAATCGCATATGTAGAATTGGGGAACCTACCATTCATTCAGGATGGCTTTACCTATGACCGTTTTTCATGAAATAGTATTATTACCAATAGTATTATAATCATCCCTATTATTTGAAATCGAAAAGAACTTCTTCTGAGCAATTGAAAAACGTTATGTCATGTATGTAGCGAAAGGTAAAAACATGAATACTAATGATCAAATTATAAAGTAGCCTTTCCACTTAAAAAAAAAATGAAACTTTATTAATAAGTACATGAAAACATTTTCTTATTGTTTCCAGTATAAATATTCATAATTATTCTAAAAAAAATTAAATTATCGTTACTGAAATGGTAAAAGATGGTTACAAAATATTGCCAAGTTCTTTGTATCTCTGATCAAAGTTTGAAGTTGCTAAAAATACTCACTATACTGACATTTCCTTAGGCAACGGCTATGCTGTTACCTTACGAAAGTCTGATGTTGTTCTGGAGTTATATCGCTTTGTTAATAAAAAAAAATCAAATATGCAGGATAAATCACAAATTAGTAATTTTCGGGTAAATTAAAAACGTGTCGACTTCGATAGGCTCAATATATCTTGTTAAAATTTAGAAACATGCTTTGTTAAGATAAGTATCGTTCAATGGTCAACTGCTAATCAATGCTAAACATATAGCTTCAATTCCTATTTTGTTTTTTAATTTAATGAAGTTTACCCTTGACTTAATGAAAAACGCCAAGTGAAAAGCATATATAAAGGACTGATGATATAAGCCATGCACTTCACAACCAATACAGGAGAAATTGCAGATGTCCATAAATGCAAGCTTTCCTTGTCCTGTTCTATTCCAAACTTGATGTTATTTTATCAACAAGTAACATTTTGTTAAAATTATATTGTTTATTTAGAAAATTTTGTTTTCCTTTATTCAGAGTCGACCACAGTAACCACCTAGAATGCAGAGATAACTCTGGTGAAAAGAACGAAAAATGCATGAAAATTTGTCTTTACTGACAGCGCAAGACAGTCGTATTACACATGGGAATCTATCTTTTCAGAAATACTAATAAAGTATGATAAAACGCATTTGAACTCAAGCCATTATAGCCATCAGTTTTACTGTATATTTCGTAAATTAATACACCAAGAAGTTTTATTTATTACATATTCAAAGAAAACAATAAGCTAAAACCCAACATAGTAGAAAATTTCAAAATATTTGACGGTTTTAGTATGGCAAATGATATAGTTAGAATTTTACATATTTTCAAATTCAAAGAATTGAAATGTAAAACTACAGTACGCTCAAAGGATGTCATCTATTAACAAATCATTCCACTCAGTGTTTAAACATTTCCGTTGTTATTGTTCTGACGAATTCGCCTTGTATTTGGATTTTGGTCTTCTAGAATTTGTCCACTGTCTTGTTGCTTCGGTACTACTATTCTGATATTGAATCAAATTCTGATATATCAATGTCCATTATTCTTTCAAATTTGCTGTTTAAAAATTAAATTACGTTTGATTGTCTAATGATACAAATACGATATAAGACGGCCTAGGCGTCACTTTACAAAAGAAATTAACAATATTGGAACATGATATATAAAGAAAGAGAACAACGCCTTTATCGCTGTTCTTTATCACAAAAGGCTTTGTTCGGTATTCAAGAATTATCTTCATTAACATCAAACACGTCTTTTATGCTGTAACTTATACGAAATGGAACATGTAGAATTCCCATATAAAAGAAGGTTTCTGCTATCTGTTTTTTTTTCTGAAAAGTTCATTTTAATAAAAACATACATGGACTTATACAATGGTTAGTGTTATCCATTATCACGATATACGGACTGCCCGATGGTTCTGGTCCATACGAAGGCCTTAGGGTTCTTAACGCAATAAACATGATAGTTGAGGATGTTCCTGGCAATATTAAGATATACCCGACCCCAGGGCCGTAGTATGGGTGACAGTAATCATGCAAAAAAGATGAGCTTTGTCTAAAATAATAACCTTAACTACGAGTAGTTTGAAATCTGATTCAACATAAAGACAGTAACCATATATTTCAATATGATTACAAATCACCAAATATTAAGCAGTGTCAAAGGATATTCCAGTTTCCTAGTACCCTGATGAAATATTGTTAGCTGCGCTAGCTTCATGTCAAATATAACACCAGGTCAGGGCAAACGAACGGACTTATCTCTTTTCTATTTAGCGGTTTTAGGTAAATTATAAGTACATGTAATGCTGCTTATGTATGACCTAAGGGAAATCTTTTTATTGTTCTAAGAAGTAAACGTTTGGCTCATTGTAAAAGACTTTAAAGCGACTTTTTTGGCGAAGAAGATGTCTTCTCTTGCTCATTTGTTATGCACCAGTAACGCATGAGCCATTTTCTCATACACATTCGTATTTCATTAAAAGGTACAAAACACTCTTAAAAATTACCAGAAAAGTAAAACATCTTGTGGTTAATTCGATAGGTCGGTGGCTTCAAATCCAAAACACACTGCCTAACAAATGCTAAAATGTATCTCACTTGCCACGATTTCTTAATTATCCCAAAGTTCTCTTGATATCTTAGTCAAGTTTTTATAAGTTAAATTTAGGGTACGAAGAATATTGTAAGGTTTCATTATCCTCATTTAGTGTCAACATTGAGAAATTCTACTAAAGCTTCTTTTAAACCAATTCGGTAAATTAAAACTGAATTTGGAATCATTCCGGATCATCGGTGAACCTTTCAATTATCATATTATGACTCGATTTTGCAGCCATGGCTTATGATATAATTTCATTTTCAACAATACTGTCTGTCAACACACATCAACTTTGTAAATGAAAATAATTTATGTACATGTACAATCCTGTAATATATATAGAAAAACTGTCGACTTAAAAAGACCTTTGTTGATGTAAGTTTGGGCTTCGAAAAATAGATCATGCTCCGCATTGAAAGTAGAGTTAGTTTTTGATTCTTTCGAAGATCGGTACATACAAAGTTGTATGACAGATTTTCCTGATTTTTTCCAGATTTTGGATTAATTTGGTTAAAATGTAATTATTTTATCTGAAACATTGTTTTTGTATTTTTGCGAAATGCACATATATACAAATAAAATAACACGAAAAACGTGTTTGATATTAAATATAATAAGGATTATAACTTCCCTCACTGAAGTTGACAGTATATTTGAGCAATTAAAAAGATTTCCAGCTCCGAAATGTGTTTAAATACATTCAAATTTAGGTTACAATATATCATTTTAAGAAACTGCGATGACAAAACGAAATTTTTTCATTCTTAAGTACAAACTCATGCAGAATTTGTATCTTCCTGTACTTTCACTTTGTAACGAGCTACAAAATCCGGAATAATGACGAGAAAGTTTTGAAACGATATCCGAGTCATAAGATTGATCATAATAGCGTGAGAATAACTCTTTATTTAGAAACCATTAAATTTACATTTCTGAACCCCAAGATATTTTCACTTTGAAGACGCAGTCGGCACTGCTTACCTCAATCTTTATAAGATTTATAAACAATGCAATCAAAGTATTTTTTTTAGTAAATAAACCATTTCCTATTTCTGCTATCCCATATTCTAGGACGACTGAAGAAGAAGATGCGATAAAAAAAAAAAAAAAAAAAAAAAAAAAAAAAAAAAAAAAAAAAAAAAAAAAACAAGGCACCTTTCATATAAATGACGAATAAGCTCAGAAATGGGCCCAATTGCAATATGGCGCTTTTATTTTTAAGTCAACGCGAGGGTAGTTGTATGTATTTGAATACAGTTATGGAAGACATGCATTATTATACGTGCAATGACTTCAAGAATATGAAAGTGCTGTAGAGGGGTTTCTGGTACATACATGTACATGTAAATGAGTTTGCAAGGTGCCTGATTACAAAACAAAAACAAAACAAAACAGTTTACGGGTTTATGAAAGCTTCTCCGATACATGTGCTTCTACAAGAATACGATTGAAATTTCCATATATAAATGTAATTAACCTATGTTGAAATTTATACTATATTTATAATAGACTTTGAAATAAAGGCTAATCTTGAAATCAATATCTGTTTGCATTTTTTTATCCGACATTCTCTACTTATTAAATTTTTGAAACATTTAGTCCAATGGAAAATATATTTCATACGGTTACAAATATATATCTAGAACCTATGTTACGTCAGGAACATTGAATCTCCAGAGTGTGGATTTAATATTATCTTATCTATGGAAATTTGACACTGGAATTGGAATAAACGAGCAAGGGACTTTAAAGAAACATAAATTCCAATTATTTTTAGGCAGACCAAAACATGTAATTGACCACAAGTATCACCATTTTTGGTAAACATTTACACTGCACATGCATATTAAAATTTTTATTTCAACCAAGATACCATTTTCGACTTATATGTAATGTAAAGGCGTTCGAAATCAACTTCATTAAGTTGAAATCTCTCAATACTAAGAAATCTGGAATTAAGGGGCTCGTTTTAAATGTTATGTAAAAAGGGATGAACACTTTTTTAAGTTTGATTTTGATACAGAAGTAAAGAACCACATCCTAAATTATTGCTCACAAGACGTCAAATAGGATATAACAAGTATACCAACCAGGCTTCTTCGATGTATAAAAACATGAATGTAATCAGATCTGTAATCATTAACTTATGACTAGTGGTTTCAGTATAACTTGGAACAAATTTGAGAGTTTTTGAAAGCATGAATATTCTCCATGTGAACTCCCTTAACCATTACCTTCGCGAAATACTCTTATTACTTTCAACGGGAAGTATTTCATTAAATGCAATTAAGAATAAACTTATACATTTTAAACGTTTTTCATGAAATCACATATTAAAAGAAAATTATCTATTTCTGTCTCTGTACAAGAAAACACTAGAAAACACATTGACCTGTTAAGAGTCCACTTAATATATATACAATAGGAAAGTTTAATTTTCATTTTGTTTGATGTAAATTTCAGAAAGGAGGAGAAATATGATTATAATGATCATTTTAGTTGATATCTTATTTACCTTTCAGCGTGAGTGTACATTTTGTTATTATTTATATAAGATTATAAAGGAGGGGGGTCACGCAATCCATCTGTACGCCAGGGCGTATTTACACATATTTATACTCCCTCCTTACGAAGTTTGGGGGTATATAGGTTTCAGTCTGTTTGTCTATCAGAAGTGTAAAAGATATGGCTGTTTGGACCTATGCATTATTTAACAAAATTTCGCTCCAACTCCTCCTACATTACTTGAATAATTCTCATGAAATTGTATGGCGTGTTAGATCACATTATGGAGATGTACATATTGTCAGGATTTTCTGTTTGGGAAAGTACTTTGAAAAATATGATGATTTGAACTATATGTAGACTTCCAAACAGACATGTTGCTGGGGGGTATTAATACCTTTCAGGACAGTTCTAGTTCTTCAGGTTATAATAAAAACAACTTTCATCAATTCATTATTCAAAAACGTGGTTTCTTCATCTATCGTGTATGAAAAGTTATCGTGCAAAAATAATTGATAATATTTGATACTGCAAAATGAACGGACATGGATTGAAGTTACAAAGAGAGCACAAAATCAATAGTAAATAAACCAAACAAACATCAAGTACATGTACTTAATGAAAAATATCGGTCTTGTCAGTCATATAAAAAATTCATAATGGAAGACCTTGAAGAAGGGGGAAGGCAAAACAACATGATATAAAATGAAGCCAGAGTGGTCCGTGTATCACTTAACAATTCAATGTTTTAAAACGTTTTAAAATTTTACTTTTTTTCAATTTTTAATCTTGAAAATTTCACCAAATAACTAAAATTCTAAAATTCTAAAACACGTTTTAAAATTTAATATTTTAGATTTTTAATCAAACTTTTATAATACTAAACTGAAAGTTTTGATAATTTCGCTTTTTGAAAATTTGATTTTTTAAATTTTTTTATTAAAAATTAAGAATCGAAAATGGACCAAAAAGAGTCATCTGGATCATTATTGCGTTTGACACTTTTTCGTGGTACTTTGTTACGCGCTAATATCATATGAATATACAGCAGACATGAAGAATCATGACGAAGAGTTTCGTATTGCATAAAGATGCAACGCGTCTTAATATTGGAGACAGTGACATGACAACACAGAGAATATCAGCTATTTTCCAGGTGAATATTATTCTTGTGCAATTTTTAAATTATTTTCAAGAATGTTAGGTAAGGTGCTTTTTATGACGACTTTTAATCAGGATAACGAAATAGGGATTTAGAATAAAAAATGACACAATATCACTTTCATTCCTTCAAAACATACAGAATAATACATGGTAAAATCTGTATCACATGCTGTATCAACCCGAGAAAACAATATCAGCCAGAGGGCCTTGTTAAAACATGTATTATACACTTTATCATATATTTAAACAGAGGATTTCAAATCTTCCATATTAAAGTCTACTGCCACAAACATGACAAATGAATTTGATTGGGGGAAAATAATTTGTGAAATAAAAAGTACGAAAAACATAAAATTGAAAAAAAAAATTGAAAAAAGCTATGTGATAAAGGGTAAGCCATGCGATAAAGGGTATCCGATAAAGAGTAAGACATGCGATAAAGGGTATGAAGTCATAGACGTCAGATAAGGACCAACATCATGGGCTTTATCGTATATTCAAAACTCCTGTATTTAGTACCAAATATATGATAAAATAATATAATAATAATCCCAAAGTCCGTGCTACAAACTGTGATAATCAATTAACTAAGTATAATGTATGGCCTGGAATTTTTACTCCAAATTTAGGGGGCAAAATCATTGTTTTCCCCTGTTTCGCCGCTTATGAATATAGAATTATATAGCCCTTGTAATATCCAAATACCGAACTCTGCAAAATCATTTTTTCTAACAAATTGAGTCAGGCATTAACTGATTTTTTTATATATAGAGAGTTCAGCTGACATTAATAATAAACAAACGACATGTGCTTTTGAATTCAGCTCCAAAATAATTAGATTATAAGAAAACACTGTCCCACATAGCCGCTTCCACCGCCTATAGAAAGTAGAATATACCGTAGGGAGGAACGAATTGAAAATCTGCGGGGCATGTTTTTTTTTAAATGGTAGTCTGCTTCCCAATAAATGTAAAAAAATGCAAGGTTAGAAAAAAAAGGTTTTTTTAATGAATACATACATTGTATTGAAAAAGATATAGGCATTTTGTTGCTTCGGGTATGAGATACAATTGTTTTAAACCCCCCCCCCCCCCCCCCCACCGATTTTTAAATGGTCCCTCCCTTATCGTCTGATTATAAACTATAAGGACTGTGTTTCATTAGTGTAGGTGGAAGTTGTATACGCTAAATCCATTCTTCAATTCTGCATTTTTGTCTTCAAAATTTTACCATAAAATTTCATTGTCTACATTGAACAAGGATTAACTTTTGTATTTTGGTGTGGGCATTAAAATGTTATCAAAGAGAAATCTCGGGAGTGAAAAAAAAATGGAGCTCTCGACTTTCGGTGAGTGAAAAGTAATATTAAATACATTTATGTATTCAGGTCAAACCAGATGGCCTTTACCTGGAAGACTATATTACTACAGAAACATTTTTCCCGATAATAGAAATGTTTCCCATTAACAACATGCGTGTGTGGAACACCCTTGTGACTACAGAATTCCCAAATTTTGGAGCTGCAAGTTTGCCCTCGACTTTATGGTCTACTGGATCTAGACAAGCAGTCATTTAGGCTACAGACTGCGTTCCAGAACCCTGTAAATGCACGTCGGACAAAGAGCTTTCGCAAACAAGTAATTGTCGCCGATCTAAATGACGGAGAGCTTAATGTGTACAGTAAGTATAAATTAATATCATCTTCATATTAAACGGAGATCTAAATATATACAGTAAGTGGATCCGGACAAGCTGGACCCTCTTCCTCATTTAGACCACAAACTGCAAGTCAGGATGGAAGTATTCTATACTATAGACGGCAAGAATTGAAAGGGGGTGAGTGACTGGTCATTGTTTGCGTCCGTTCGTTAAGTTACGATAGAAATGGTTATGTAAATATCATAGTATGGAAACTGTGGATCTTACGATTTCATTGTCTCTTCTTAATTAAGACACTTAAAGACATTTTTTTTAGTTTTCCATAATAATTCTCAATTTTACTTCCTTTTAATTACCAGCTTCAGTGCAATTAAACATATCAGAAAATATGCGAGTAAAAGAAATTTCTCAATCTATACAAGAAATCCCCAATACTGAAGAAACCTTTACCATATGTGACTCTAAAGGGATAGAGATTACAGACAGCCAGGAAACGACAGATATTTTAAACTCATATTAAAACGCGTTGGACATAGCCCTTTGTACCTCATCATACTTATTTTTTGGCCCACAAGTGACTGGTTGACATCCTTATAAGGCGGCCTTATATGTCCCTACCCATTCTCCAATATTTTCCCATTTCACCTGCTATCCCATCCAACTTGCGCTTTTTAGCTCACCTGGCCAAAGGCCATATGAACTTTTGTTATCACTTAGCGTCCGTCGCCCGTCCGTCCTCCGTTAACTTTTCACATTTTAATCTTCTATTCTGACACCACTGGGCCAAATGGAATTAAATGTGGCAAGGAGCATCAATGTAAGGTCTTTTATAAAGATTGATCATTTCGTCCCGATTGGACAACAATCATGGCCGCCATGGACAATTGTTGTTTCTGATTGGCTGAGTTTTCAAAAAATCTTCTCTGAAATTGCTGGACCAAATGGAACAAAACTTGACAGGAAGCATACATGGGAGGTCCTTTATAAAGTTTCCTCATTTCGTCGTGATCGGATTACAAATATGGCAGCCATGGACACTACTGTTTCTGATTGGTTGATATAAAAACATCTCTGAAATCGCATGACTAAATGGAACGAAACTTGACAGAAAGCATCTATGGGAGGGTTTTTACAAAGTTTCCTGATTTCGTCCCGATGGGGCAAAAAACATGGCTGCCATAGGCAATTCTTGTTTCTCATTGGTGAATTGTTTTTCTTCTCTGGAACTCTTTGGTCAAATGAAACGAAACTTTAAAGGAAGGATCTATTGTTAGATTCTTTACAAATATATTTATTTCATCCCAATCGGAGTACATACATGGTCACCATTGGCAGTTCTTGTTTCTGATTGGCTAATATTCAAGAATCTTCTCCTCTGAAATCTCTTGCCCAAATGGAACGAAACCTGACAGGAAGCATATATGGGAAGTCCTTTATAAAGTTTCTTCATTTTGTTCCGATCGGAATACAAATATGGCCGCCATGAGCAGTTCTTTTTTCTGATTAGCTGATATAAAAAAGCTTCTCCTCTTGGCCAAATGGAACGAAACTGGACAGAAAACATCTAATTGGGAGGTTCTATACAAAGTCTCCTCATTTCGTCCTGATCAGGCAACAAACATGGCCGTCATTGGCAGTTCTTGTCTTTCATCGGTTGATAATTTTCTCCTTTGAAGCCGCTTGGCCAAGGGATCAAGACTTGACAGGAAGCATCTGTTGGAGGTTTTTTACATAGTGTCCTCATTTTGTCCGGATCAGGCGACAATTTCATGCAATTTTTGATTCTGATTGGTTGATTTAAAACAAAATTCTCTTAAACTGCATGTCCAAATAGAGCCAAACTTGATAGAAAGTGTTTATGACATATAACAAAAATCTACAGAACCGCAGAAGTGCTTGAAACCAAACAGGGTCTGAATGTTCCTCTTAAGGTGCTCAACCAAGTGCAGTAACTATGGTGCCGATCCCTAATTCAAAATACCTTCAACAGAGGACTTAGGTTAACATAATACATGCAACAATCTTCTGGAGAACTGCCAAATTTTAGACTATGCTGGCCTGTAAGTAGAAGGGCCTTGATGAAGAAAAATTACCACACTTGATGAAGAAAAATTACCACACTTCATAATGATAGGGAGAAGTGACTTTTCTCTTTAAGGTACATCAATAGAAATGGCGTTCATGCCAGGTGAGCGATACAGGCTCAGGCCTCTGAGCTTCTACTTTTTATTTATTATTCCAATTGATTTTTATCAAACTTATTCTCAACCAGATTTGCGAAATATTTGCGAGCACCATAAAACAATGAATCAAACATTTTGCTTATTTCCAAGACTAATATACACTTTACAGCTCACTTTGTCATAGCTAGATCAGGTCCCAGTTATATACAATATATGTATATTGTCAGAAAATATACAGTTTATTTGTACGATCCTTTGAAATGCGAGGTTAACCCAGCCTTTCTCGCCCGTTTCGGGGCGAATACAAATACACTTTATATTTTAAGATAATATACGTATAGTGCTTTTATCCTGCAACACTAAATCGTTATCTGTTCAAGCGAAATGGCATTAAAATGGAACATTTATAACTGATTTGAAGGAGGGCCGTTTTTGACGCGTAATCTAGGGAAACACGACGTTCTAAACACTGTGAACAAGAACGCAATGCAAAATATCGTTGAATGTAGGGACAAAAGTACCAGGAGACTATATTGGACTACTGACCCAATATCAAATACAATATTTGGGCAGGCTATATTGTTAGCTAAAGGCCTAGTTGCAGGATAAAATTAAGAACTGGTGACCTAAATGCCGCCAAATGTTCCATAGTAATTGCGAGTCTTATATATATACATATATATTTAGCATTTGGTATATATTTCAATGCGTAATCTCATTTGACATGATTATCCAATTAAAGCATACATTTTTTTTGGTGAATGGAAGCCTTTGAGAAAATTGTTATATATTATAATTTAAGCGCTGGAGTTCTGGAAAACACCGAACAGAAAGATACATGCAGTTAAATCTTCAGGGCTACCAAAAATTGTTCACATGTCAAAGAGGAAAAGGTTGGAAACTATTTTAAAACAGAAAAAAACTTTGAACATAGCTTGTAAAGAAAAAACCCATTCCCCAAAATAGGACGGATGGGTTAAAGCCATGTTTTGCTATGCGGGGTTTGTCCTGACCATGAATGAAATACTTGTGACTGAACGCTAAGGAATCAGCAATCAATCAGACAAAGTGGAGGTGTTAATATCCGTAATATTATGATTTGCTAGAAAAAATAAAGGATTACAAAACAACGGTAACTACTAGACGTTTCCGATATGGATAAATGATTCATGTATTTTTTACTAAACCTAGATAAATCAGCGAATGGGTCATTTACAACCCGCGTCTTTTAACCGTGGTGTTTTCAAGCATCTGGCAATGAACTGACTGTTGTCAGTGTATCTTGTTCAATTCAATCACAATATGCGTATTTTTTATCTGAAATTTCAAAAGCATTCAAAAGAAAATTGTCATTTTTAATTAAAAGATTTATATTTGTAGTGTGCAGTTTTGGAAAAGACCATAGCCAATTAAAATACAATCGTTGTAATCTCCTATTCTTTTGGTCCCTATAGTCTCTTTGAGACTTTTAACATTTTGTTGGAGTCAATGATAGCTTCATGGGCGCTGAGTTCATTTGTTACTCAATAAGGTTGAATTTAGTTATTTATTATAATAGTGGATTTTGAAACAAATTATAGCTACTGTCATCTTTTTGGGTTGCGAAATCATAGCCCGGCGCCTGAAAACCGGAGAATTTACCTAAGTCTGATCATATTCTATATTAACTTCCATGGTTACATCTAAATACTTAGATAATATTGACTGAGAATAAAAATTTGAGTAAAAAAATTCTGAGCAAAACGATTTCTCACGGGGGGGGGGGGGGGGGGGGCATTTTAGCCTACTCCTTTTCGAACTCTACTTAAAATCAATGGGAAAGTTAAAGAAGAAGAAATATATGCGCTGAACCGTCCGTCTGTAGCAACCTATTGGACCATTTTTTAGACATTTAAGATATTTTTCCAATAGTATTTGGAATGACGTCATCGGTCAAATTTCCATGCATGAACTAGGCTGCTAGGGAACTTGGTTCTTTTTCATCTATATACACGTCTAATTTAGAATTATTGCAATACAACGTATTTATTTTTATGTATGAGGAAATGCACGTGGAGAATGTTTTCTGGGAAGACACTTATTTAAAAGGATTATTTTGAATTTTTCAGGTCAAACGTTCGAGATGAGAATTTAGAAAGTGAAAATCGCCTTAGGATAGAAGATCTCTTGGAAAACGTAGAAATAAATACAAAATTAGAGGTTCTAAATATGAGAGATGACCTGAAAGACAGTATTGGTAAATAGAAAGACGAACTTATGGGCTCAATCAGTCAAATCAAAACATCCACTGCAAATGCCAGTACAAAACTTGAAAACCTTGATGGTCAGGGATGTGAAGAAGGAAACATACGTGACGTCAGCTTTGAAGGAGATCTTAAGATGTAAGGTGTACTGGAAAATACAATCATTGTTGCCGCCTGTTGTGGGCAAGCGTTTGGGTGCGGGACATGCGTTCAGAAATGTCTTGCCGAAAATGAATTTTGCATTTCACATGGTTCTGGATAAGTTCCAATCTGCATAAATCATCTAATTTTTATCAATGATTTTTAGTGGACTAATTCACATGAAATACAGAAATTGGTTTGATATTACCTATATAATTTTTCATGCTTGAATTCTTAGGTTAACATGCAGTTGAGGTTAAAGGATTTCGGAGGATTATAAATACATGTATTACATTACTTATTTGAAAACACGTACAAGAAAGTTCATTGTACAACTCTTTAAAATTCCACAGAGTTGAATTTGTAGGTACTAGGTTAAACCGTTTGAATAGTTAGTTTATAATAAAGTAGTTGAGTTGAAAGTATCTTATATAGTTTTGTATTTTAGAATACGTGCTTAAAACGCCATGTGAGCTTTTGCCATTATCTGGTGTCCACCCGTCTTCCATGTATCTTTCATATTTTTACCCAATGCAACAAAATTGCAAGAGGTATAATTTTTTTTACCCGTCAGTCCTATTATGCTTTCCAAACAATACTTTGAGAACGGATTGATGAAATGTCTTATAACATATCACAAATGTTTACAAAATACAGATCAGGTTGGAATAGGGGTTCGAAAAGATTTATTATTATATAGAGTTACAGCCCTTGATTGACTGAAAATATGAAAAATGTACCTTTTACAGACAAAAATATGAGAGGGGATTGAGGTATTTTCTTCCAATTTGCCACAAAGGCTAATGACGTTAAAATACAAATCTGGGTTAGACTTGGGTTGGATCAAATTTGTTATTCTAAAGTTACTAGTATCACGCTTTACTCTTTCCAGGCAATATTTTAGGGTGGATTTTTTTCAAACTTGGCCCAAAAATCTGTTGTCATATGTAGATGTGTCTTATGATTAAAATATTATATGACCGATAAATTAAAAACAAAATTAAACATTTATTTATTGCCACAAAAATTAGGTGTCATCTCTAGCAAAGGGGGAAGGTGAGACGCATGAGGTATGTGAGCTTGCTCACTAAGATTCTTTAATTTCATCTGTTCTGTTTGAGAACCAATGCTTAATTTAACCAAACTTTGCAGTTATAGTTCTTACATAGTCATATGGAAGTTGGGTTATTTAGGTCCTGATTCGGCAATAAAACAAGGCATACATTACTAAACATAGGTAATCATCGATCCACCTCATCCCCCAAAATGTTTGTCGACAACAAATTTCAATCTACTGTGAAATGTGTTATTGAAGCGTAAGAAATAGCAGTGACCTACCATTCTTTACCTGGATGCTATCGAAGTACAAGTTACAGTTGAGTTCTGTTCTAACCTCTCTTTAGAACTGTCCTAAAAGGGCGAAATAAACCCCTGTTACCCAATCCCTCTTGTTAATTTTTTTTGTTAACGGCGAGATAAGCCAACCATAAAGAAAAAAAAAAGAAAAAAGGATAGTTCTAGGATACAGCTTCATTGCCAGACTCTCATCAGCTACAAAGAAACCAAACTTTCCTTTTGATAAAAACTTGAACCAGGAAAAGTACCGACAACTAAACACATTTATCCAACATTACTACAAACATGACAAAGATGAGAAGGTCAACTTCCGGAAGTTACACGGCCTGATGCATCCGACAAAACAAATATTCTGCAAAGACGGTGTGCATCTTAATGAAGATTCAATGAAAAATTTCGCAAATCAGATAAGAATGGCTATGAAATGTGACAATTTTAAATTGTAAAGTAATATATAATTATATAACAATGTTAATATGTGATTATTTATTTATGTATTCATTATGTATTCATGCAATTTTCTTCTATATTAAATTTTTCATTTCATAACATATGCTGTATTCTTTTAAACCATTTAATCATTTTTATCACCCTGTTGCAATATACAATTCATAGCTTAATAAAATTGTTTATTTTACAGTATACACTGCCTAATTAACTAGATGTCAACTATAATCTCAGGTAAAACAAAATGGCGTCACATTCTTGCAGTCTTCAAATACGACAATAGATAATCATCGATTAGGAGTCGAAAAACATATCAAAATCAATTCTTTTTTCGATATTTTCAAATTATATACTGTCATCTACCATGATATCTAAAAATATTCCATGTACCTATAACCATTAACCTGCAGGCTTCTGCAGGCTTTTTAAATACCTTGGCAGGCTTCTTTTAGTAGCGCCGAACTGTCAATTAATAATACTTCTAGAAAGATACAGTCAAATAATTAACCAATTAAATATATCAAACAAAGAGATCTGTGGTATCTATTAGCTTTAGATATTATCATAAAGTCTTCACAGTCAAAATAAATCCTACAAGTACGGCCAATAAACATAAGACAGCAACGGGTGCCACTTTTATCAACTCTGCAAAAAAGAAAAAAAAGAATTATAATACAGTTGAAAATATTAATTCATTCAAAACATTCAAAATGTAGAAACCTCTAATTTAAACTAAAACAGAAATAACTGAATTACAAATTCAGCAAGGTGTCGGAATACGAAACCTTTTCATTAATGCCCAGAGATATAATGTAAACATACAAATAATCGCATCAAGAACCAACTATTAACGTAAGTCTTGTGCTCCCCGTGGATTTTTATCATTATAATATTGTAGTAATGTGACATATTTATTGTTTTATTGGGGGAACCTCTCTTATTTCATGGCATTTTAAGAAAATCAAGTACATGTAATTTTGATCTGCACTTACAAGTTACAGAATCACCCATAGGTTGACTTTCTTTCAAGTTTCTCTTGACTTCTTGTGCTTTAAATTATTTAACAATTTTATAGAAATTGTCCATTCCTACGAAGTGTTGAAATTTTGTCAGACGATAATTGTACGCAATGCGCTTTTTCGACGGTGTTAAAATTAACCGGATTAAACGATCAAGTGATCAGAACTTTATGGAACTTTTCAATTCGTGTTATCTCCTTGTGACCGTAACCTTACCTTAAAAGCAAAACCGGATAAAAATGTCGCAATCGTCAAAACTATATGTATTCAGGGATAGAAAAAGTTTTTTTGTAAAAAATCTGTCGTCGAATTGAAACTCAGTAGTGGTCAAGTCAAGCTCGAAACTGTTGACAGCCGAATAATTAACCAAAATAACTAAAGAGAAATTCAGACTGAAATTTAACTTTAAGAGAATACTATTTCGTTCAAATAAAATTCTAAGGACAAAGTAACACTAACATCGAAAAGAACCTACTCAAACTCTAAACGAAATTCAAAACTACTATTTGTTGAAATAAACCTCATAAGCAAAGTATAAAACGTTGCATACCTTCAAAAGGAACTAGGATATATTCACATTAAATCCTTTCGGGACGTATAAAGGTGGAAATGGAAACCTCAGTTTATTTTTTTTTTGTATATATAGCTTGCAAAATTTTGCGGTTAAAAGTTTGCCCGGAGAACATGCTTATAATTTGACAATTATAAAATAAATATCATAAACATCCATCGGTGACGCACAAGTAGAAAACGTTATCAGTATTGCGTCATGATGAATATAATGAAAACTAATCACATGGTCATACATGTAATTAATGATGAATATGAAAACAATTAAATGAATACGAAAACAAGTAAATTCAAACATTATCAATCTATACAAATTTCAAACATACCAATGCCGGTGACATGAGGTAGAGTTTATTCTCTATTACGCCGAAGGATTTGGTAGCTTAAATCTGAACTCAAACGAAAGTTAAAGTGTCCTGTATTTAAAAAAAAAATATATACATTGAAATCATATGCATAAAGGAATTATAAAAAAAAATACTGTCACTACTGGTACATTTTCCACGAAATTCATTATTTGGTAATCCAAATGGCGGTTTTTAAATCGTTTTCGTTTTATTCAATAACAGGTATCCAATTCTTTCAAATTAAAACTTTGTCTTTTATGACTGAGAGC
Organism: Mytilisepta virgata; assembly: GCA_028015205.1. NCBI lineage: Eukaryota > Metazoa > Mollusca > Bivalvia > Mytilida > Mytilidae > Mytilisepta > Mytilisepta virgata. Next base: position 80,474,920 of record CM051521.1, read on the forward strand.
CTTGAGGATTATACAAAATACCATGGTTCGAATTAACTTAATTTCACTTGTTAAAAACTATACGTATGATCATGATGATAATATTTGTTTATATATACTTTAAAAATAGCTGGTTATGGGATTGGCATTGATAATTCTACTTTCAAAATATTCAGAATTGCCACTGTGACCTACGACTGCTACATGTATATATTTTAACATCATATTATGAAAATCGGAAATTATTTGAGACAGTTAATCCCTCTGTATTACATGCAGTCAGTGGTTCATAATTTAATTAAAATAATGTGACCAATGTTAATCGATAGTTTAGGATTTAACGAAATGGGGAAAATTTAGGTTGCCTCACGCTTTTTTTACCATTAGATCGTTGCATATCACTTGATTTTTCGTAAAATACATGCAATTTTTATTTGAATTAGATTTAGCATAACACACGTAAAGTATATTTAATATGGTTCTTCATTTCAGTCGTTTTAGGAATAAATGTTTCTATGAAAAAGCACACAGTAACTTATAGTGGAACTGGTTACATTGACTTGACTTGTGAATATACAATGAGCAATGGACAGAAAGTATCAAGTGTGGACATACAGAGTAGAAATCATACAACACGGTCGTTTGCTACGATTGCATATTTTTCTGTCACTGAAGAATCATATTTGACAAAATACGGTTCATACCTGCATGAGAGAGTATCCCTTTATAATAAGATAGTGTCATCAGGGAAGGTAGTTCTAAGGTTTAACATGGTTAAACGTATTGACGAGGGAGAATACATGTGCAAGGTTACATTTACGAGTGAGGAATCTGGAACGGCCTATGAAGAATCAAACGCCGTGAATATATCTGTCGGTGGTAAAATAATAGTTAGCTTATTTTTTTCCCATAATGTTTAATAATCTGATCATTATACAGGTTTATCCATTTTAAATTATGTTGTAAATTGCAAACACACATACACACACATTCAGACATACTTAAGAACGGATGTGAAGTAAAATGTGTAGAGGACACAAACATTGACATCTAGTTGTCAACACACAATGTGGGAGATCCCACACCGCAATATTACATCCTATCATCAAATAACTTTCAGACACTACAGAATTTAAATAGTAGATACATGCCAGTGACAAGATTATTTCTGGGTTAAATTAGAATCTGAAGAGCAAATAATATAATACCAAACCAAAGAAGCATACATGTACCAACATACATACAAAATCTACATATTGTACATCCTTTTGAAGTTATATCTTAAGTCTAAAATTCTGATAAAATTGAGAAAAAAACTTACTTATGATATTATATTTTAAGTGGAAAATTCACCAAGCAAAGGAACACCAGACACTTTGGGAGGCATCACTGTGACAGGTAATATATTTGGTTTGCTCTAAATAGGAAAATGAGAGCGTTTACTTTATATCTTCATGTACAATTTACATGCACCAATAGAGTTTTATTTTATAGATAAACAATAAATTCCTCAAATATTCGATATACGATTTATTATTGTTGGATTTAGTGTTATAACATTTTTAAATAAATGTAAACATCTGAAGCTGCAAAATTGTGGTATCTGGAGCATAAATGACACGAGATTCTTCCGACAGTCCCGGGTGTTCCATTCCAGATAATGGCAGTGCCATTTTAATTATCGTCTAACATTGGTCACAGGACAAATTATCATGATCATAACTACCATCTTTTCATTGACGATGAATACAAGCCACGAATTGTGTTTCAACTTGAAAAATATACATCTACATACATCTTGCTTTAAAATTTTGGTTAAAGTTATATTTGGTCAACAAGAAATATATTTCACAGTCAGAACCTTTGATGGGCCGGATGCCTTAAAAAGAAACTATCACAAGAACACCAAAATATCAGCACTAGTACTAAACCATTATAATCAATTATGACTTCATTTAAAACAAATTTGGTTTTCTAACGAATGGGGTAGGGGTAGAGGTTTAAACAAACTATTTACACGGATTTCAACTGTTTATAGATAAAATTATTTCATAGTATTCTTGTCTATCCAAACTTTTTTCTCTCGAATGGAAACTATGTAATGAGCTCAATTTAGCATCATGTTTCATTATAAAAAGTACAATTGTTAGTTTAAAATATATCGTTCTCGGAACACAAACTATAAAATAAAATTATACGAGAAGTGCATTGCATGCGATGCTATCATAAACATATACTTTTTGGCCGGGTTGCACGAAGTTGATACTAGTCTGATCTTATCTTAAACTCTCTGGTCATCACAGGAAGAGATTTAACACATATTGAAGTTGAGCACCTATAATTATGGAATGTTTGAATGATATTTTACAATTTTTCCACACTTGAAAACTTAGTATTTTTCCATCAAAATGTGAAAACACAGTACCCATTTTGCGTCAAAGACTTCTCCTACATTTTCAATCCAGATTTTTCAAACTTCACAGGAAGATTGTACACATATTGACGTTATATGCTTTTAATGCATAGTGGTTTGTTGTTTGCGTATTGTTGCGGGGTCTGCCATTGTTGGCATTTGTTGTTACTTTTTTGTATTCATTAATTAAAAACAATACATGCATTATGCAACAACAATCTACAGTTAAAGTATCAACATTCCAAATTGATTTCATACAATACCTTTATCTTGAAAGATAATTTTAACTTCTCCGTGGTTCGTAACCCATTCTTTGCAACCCAGTCATTTGTGACTGACCTATTTGTACAAAATATTATGAACAAGACCTTCAATATTATACCTAATATGTTAAATTATTATTTTACCTTTTATATAAAACTTTATTTTACTATCATCACTATAGCTGTTGTAGGAATAACGGTTGGATGTTGTTTTGTGGTAATAGCTGTAACTATTATGGTTTTATTATGGAGACAATTAAAAAGAAAAAGGTACATTGTCCAGAAAAGTTAAATACCTTGTAAATGTTTTGCCTACCGCGATTTATGTCAATGTTTGGCCTATCTCCGTTAATTCCAGTTTTCACACATCTTTTCATAAACATGATTAATTTTTCATTACCGTCTCCTCGGAGGTATTAAGAGTTGAATGGTGGACAGTCTGCGTAAGGAATGCTATCTTCTATTTGATTGGAAGATAATACCGACTGAAGATAAATAAAGTACGTTGATCGGTTTAGAAAATTGAAACCTAGTAAATGTCTTCTAATCCCGCAAGGTATCGGATTTGGACTATTTATTTTAGTACTTTCTTCATTTCCACAAAACTTGACTCAATTAACACGATTTCATTATTTCTAGACCAATGAAATATGAAGCGTTAAAATTGTAGGAAGTACGTCGCTATATTTGTCTTTTATATGTCGGAAACAGCCGAGTCCTCACGATAGATCAGTGATATCTAGTATGAAAACATATGAACTTTAATATATCCTATATCCACACACGCTCCTTACTAAGAAATGACATACACATATAACATGAACAAAGAATTTCATTCATCAAGAGCATCAAACATTTTCCATGAAGATATACAATATAAATATATGCTATACAAATACTTTAAATAATGTAAATACACACTTATCAATTAATTCTGCAAAAAGACGGCTAGCTTTTTGGAAAAGCTAATACTTGTACGACGTTTTGATTCATTTAATCAAGAACTCCAAAAGGAGAAAACTGAAACGTGAAATGTTAGATGTAGTGGATAATCTATTGCCATACAACAAGTAACGACATATGCTCACATTTCATAACAAAAATAATTCCGTTATAGCTCTGAATATATAACAGCAAGACCGATGAACGGATGTTACATGTATATATGACAATTACATTGCAGCATGCCCTTCAGTGAAAACCCTTTCTTTGTAAATTTCAGATTTATTTTTAATGAATAAACCCCTTTTAAGTTTAAAGAGAAATTAAGCTTTTAAAAGTTTTTTTTTTACTTTCTAACCCACACAATACATTATATATATTTTTTAAAATAAATTTCTAGTACTGAGAGTATGAAAAGTAATAGCAAATATTACTGATCTAAAGAACATTGGTACATGTAAGAACCATACATTTTTGTTGCAGTGCTTCCACGCAGTCTGAATCTACCAGATATTCATACGCTCGTTCTGTGTCTTGTGTGAAAGAAGCAGAACGACAATCCTACGAAAATCATTATGAACCAGTATCAATCATGTCATAGAACGTGTGTGATAAATCAGGTATACCAAGACACAGAATAATGACGGCTGGAGAAATACTTTACAAAGTTAAAGATGTTATAAATCAAGAAGTAACTTTGTGTAGTTTTCCATCCTGAATTACAGACGTTATATCTAATTACTGGTCTATGACATTTATAAATGAATGCTGTGATATTGTATACAAGTTCGTTATGAGATACGACCTTAGAGACGCTTAACTATCATGACTATGTAAAAACATGTTTTGTGATTGAAAAATAATGATGTCATCATTCATTTTCAAAAATATTTTGCGATGTACAGCATATGAAAATTAAGAAACAAATATGAATATTTTGGGATGAAATTATATTACAAAAATACAATTGTCCAGAGCAGAGTAAATACATGGAGCTATTTTCTAAAATTGAAATATTGTATAGTTTACAATTTATATTCCTAGCATGTAAAATATATACTAGAACTGACTTTTCCACCTTATTTCACGGGATTTCCAGGAAACAAATGAATCTAATGAAAAAATGTCGTTTATATTGTTTGAAAATAGTACTTTTTTCTCCCGTCAGATTTTCACTAACATTTCATTGGTTGATGGTAAATTCAAAATAAAGCTTTGGAACCATTAGTAAGATATTTACGCACCACTTCCAGATGCGTTTTCTATCGTTACCTTTGACAGGGGTATTTAAAACATGACAGTCATTTGATTTGAATATTTTGAAGATATTCTAAGTAGCAGACTGCGAAAGATTGTAGTTTGGATGATTATTTTTTTTTACATCTTCTTATGTATTTTCATGAGACTAAAATCATATAATAGCAAGTACGATCGAGTATTCTTGCAAATTGCAGATCGTGCAATATATTTTTACGCGTACTTGTGCGCTAAAGTATGAAACGAATATGACCTTGCTTACAATTGTTTGCTCTATTATTGGAAATACACTGCATAGCTTGAACACAAAATAATTTAAACATGTCATTCGAAGATATCTATACAATGTGTATTCTGTAATATCATGCGATCAAGATCATATTAAGATGGAATTAATAGTATAATCTAACAATACTTATATAGAGATTTGCACATGTAAATATAGTTCAGTTTATCCTACTAGGATTGTTAACTATTGTCGCATATTTTATGTATTAAGCGTTATATGATTCCGACGCCTTCCTTAATATACTTATACGAGATAGCATTAAACCCTTTATGGAAGTGTTAATCTTTCAGAATTATTCGTTAAGTAGAGCGACAGTATCCGACCCTGCAGCTATGAGAGTCTTAGCTAGTTTTACAGTTAAAACGGGCGCATATTACCCTGCTATCTGAATATAGAAAAGCAAGACCGATGAACGTCCATTCTAATTTTCAGTTCTAGCAAGCGGTCACCTTGTTGATAATCATACTGTATTGGTTTGTATTCTGTGTTTTATACACCTGAGTGTCAGGATAGATAAGGGGGAGGTTTGGGTACCCATAAAATCGCTTTAACCCCACCACTGTTTCACGCGTGACTCTGTTGTGTTCATGTTTGTGTTTTGTACTCTTTTATGTCTGTCAGTTGGGTTGCTTTGATTGATTGGCATGCCATTGTTGACCTTTCCTGTTATCCATTTTTTGTTTGTTTTTTATATTTATATTTTATATTTGTTCTAGATTATTTTATGTATAAAATTTCGTTCACTTTATGTTTTTGTTTTTTTTTTGTACATTCCTACACAAGAAAGCTAAAAATAGAAATTTCGACGTGTATATATGATATAACATTTAAACCATTTTCCATACATACAGTGATCAAACCTTACATATCACAAGTAATAGCTTTCCAAAAAGCTTGCCCGACTAAGCGTTTAATAAAAATGTATCATAATATATATGTGATGGTAAATGCAGTACTAACTATTTACTGCGACAGTTGATAGGCCATGTCTATTTTTCAGCAATAGCAGAATTGGTTTGAAAATGATGAGATGCAGTAGCCTGGCTATATTTTGCCTACAGGCCTTTTATTATGTACAATGACCATAAGCAACCATTGCACGAAGTTTGGTTGAAAATTGGATGCAACAAAACAAAAGGGTTCATCCTGTCACCATCAAATAAAGTTTGGTGAAGATTGAATCCAAAAGCAAGCCTCTATTATAACAACAAACTTTTTCTCTTGTGCTGAAATATGACTTTGTCATTTGACCTTGAAATACAGTAAGATTCATCTACTCACCATGTGCAAATGGTGAAATTACAGAATGACAAAACGATTTTTTGCTATAGTTCTGTTTTCTCAACTAGAGCATAGGATCATGAGCCTGTGTACGTCTCTCACCTCTTTGGGCGAGATTGAATATTTGACCTTGACCTCAATTATGGTTAAGGTCAAGGATTCCAAATTGCCCTTGTACAAATTTTTGTCACTTATAGTTTCTGATATATGCTCGATTGAAGATTTGACCTTGACCTAAATTTGAAGGTCGAAGTTCAAGGACTTCAAATCCGCAAACATTAGGCCTCTATGACGTATTCTTTTTTATATGTACTTGATTACCTTGAGATTGACCCTTTACATTGACCTTAAATTCAAGGTCAAAGTTCAAGTATTACAAAATGCCGTAGTAGAATGTTCTATGACGTATAGTTTCTGAAATATGCTCGATTGAATATTTGACCTTGACCTCAATTTGAAGGTCGAGGACCCAAAATCAGGAAACCTTAGGTCTGTATAACGTATTGTTCTTGATATATACTTGATTTAGTGTATGACCTTGCGATTGACCCGTGACCTTGACCTCAATTTGAATGTCGAAGGTCAAAGACCCAAAATCTGCAAACCTTACGCATTTATGACCTATGGTTTTTTTTATATAGCACATGACCGTGAAATGGACTTTGACCTTGACCTCAAATTCAAGGTCAAAGGACAAGGACCTCAAATCAGAAGACCATAAGGCTTTGAGACCTACGTTGTTTTGTGTCTTGACCAATTACGCCTTTAGCGTCCATCAGGGCTATGCCCCTTAAGAAGTCATCGAATCGTTTCGGTCAAACAACAAATTTGCGTCTAAACGTTCCAAACATTTTTCGTGATTTGACTTTTTCTTATCTATTTCAGTTTCCGAGTTTAAGTGATAACAGGCTCAAGGTCATAGTTCAAGGTCACCTATAACCTTTGACCTTGAGACCATTTTCTAAGCCACATGAACTAAAGATCATTGGAGAAGATCCCAGGGCTCTAGGACTTAAGGTTTTCAAGTTTTGACCATTTACATTTTCGGTCCGAATTTTGGCGAAATTATCTCCTCTTTAAGTTGTTCCCGTTATAAAACACACCAACTGTGTACATAGACGTATTTGTTTCAAATTTCCGATTCATTACTTAAATTTATTTTCTTTTAACATGTTTAAATTTATTTTTGATAAAAAAATTCCAATGTGTTGAAAGAATGCTGATTGTAAACATCGGTTTCAATGTATCAATCAAATACTAAGTACGTAAACATACTTTATAGTAAAAATGCACGATAACAAATATAATGTATAAATAGATTTTATTTGCTTTTATTTATTGTCACGTTGAAAGGTATTTCTAATAAATTTCATTAAAATTGCAAGAGTTGTCATCATCAAATCAAATAAACGTTTAACATAATAAAATGTGCCCTGGCCTTCAATACATCTGCGCAGACAGACATTTCTATACCGGAAGTCCAGCCTTCAATACATCTGCGCAAACAGAGATTTCTATACCGGAAGTTTAACTGAATCTTATAACTGCCTGACCTCAAGAGGTCAGGCAATAACATGGGCAGATTCAAGAGAAGGGGGGTGATGGACGCGGCGCATTTGGCGCGCTTGTTCCCTAAACTCCGAGTTTTATTTAATTCAGGAAATCAGAAGATTGGATCTGATCTTCAAATATATTGAATTATTTTCGTTTCGCTTTGCTCGACATTTTCTTTTATAGAAAAATTGGCTTGCGGATTTGCTGTAAGAGAGATTAACTTTCGGTATTCTTGTTATAATTTTGGTCCCCTGTAATCTAAACTAAAACCCAATTTAAATCCTGTCAATTAAACTTTTGCAAACTATTTTCCAACATGTCAATTTGCTGGGTAAAAACCAAACATTTGAATGGTGTGTCATTTTTGGCCTTTCCTCTTACCTGTATCCGTCTATTTGTTTAACAAATTTAGACAATTACATAAAAGTAAATTATCAAAATATCAATTTACGAAAGCAATCCTTAAGTCGGTTTGACAATAGAGGTCGTACACGTCTGTAACTTTGAAATCCCTGATGTCACAACCTGCATACCTTCTTCAATTGATTGCAGCATGATTCATAGAACATTTAATACAATCGTGTTTATAAACCCTGTTCAGTCTTGAAGCATTCATGGTTTGAAGGTACAATTTTATTTGTTGTTTATGCGAACTTAAAGCAAAAAAGAAAAAAAAAAACAGACTGCAATCAAAGGTGACTATCAATAACACCCAGTTTTTTTATATTATCCCTAGCAACCCTAGGATGAATCTGTTGATCATATTTGCATTAGTTTTTAATTGACATTCACCAACTTCAGTTTTTATGACTGGTGTCCCTTCGACGTTTTGGATTACTATTTTGGGTTTTTAACATTTTAGGCCGATGAGTCGTAAACCGACGAAGTGTGCAAGTCTTATGCATTAAAATTGGTGTGAAAGAATTTATTAAAGCTATTTTAAACAGGTTTGGGAAAACCCAAATTGCCGTGCCGTAATCCAATTAGGATATAATATACATGTTGCATAATTCGGGTATTTGGACGAAAACATTTTGGTGTTTAACTGTTCATAAATAGTTAACCCACAAAATAATTTATCAAATGTAAAATCACGGGAATATCTGTTAAAAAATAAACTATTTGTATTGTAGCACATTGTAGATTAATAAATGAAAAACTAATCCATTCAAAGGTAACGTTACAAACACTATTGTCTATATTTTCAATCTTTTCATCTAGGAGAAATATAAATTGAATAATCATCATTCAGTATTAGTGTATACACACTTAATTTTTTGGATTAAAAAACAACAAAAACTAGAAAAAACATGGATTATCTTTCTTTGAACAGACATGATTGAAATCGAGCAACTTAAAGAATTAACGCATTCAATTGCTTTGTATTTCACTTAAGTTTTTCAATGATTTTTAAGATGGAATGCAAATATTGACATTTTGCGATAATTAACATTATACGAAAATGTATATATGCAAGTGTTATAGTGCTAGTGTTCTTCACTATTTCTTTCGTTGTTTCTTTTAATTGCAATTACTAGTTTCGTTTCACGAAAGTTCATTTGGACCAAATCTGCACGTTTAAACGATGAAAGAATAAGAACTCAAATCTTCTGTAGATAAACCAATTGGGCTATACCGTTATACCCAATTGGTGCATTGTATCCCAATTAGAATACACTACGCCAAGGTCTTAGACCCAACCTGTTAAAGGCCGGCTTAATCATAACATAAAATTAAAATATAAATGACTGTCACAATAGTTGAAAATATCTGGGATCCTTGTGTGAACACGTTTTCCTTTGAGGCAAAAATTGCCATATCTGTGCACAGTGACCATTCGATTATCAGGATCATTGCGAAAATATAACAACACTTGAATAATTCTCCACTGAGTACACCGTACCGATTACAAAGAGACGATTACTATGAAGGGTCGTTCGGGTCATAATTCATTTTGTTACACGTACGCTAGAGGTACGCGTAACAGGTCGTTCACGTACCCCAGAGGTACACGTAACACTTTGTTTACGTACCCTAGAGGTACAAGTAACACTTTGTTCACGTAACCTAGAGGTACACGATCAGCCCCGATCAGTAGTTCTGTGAATGTGATGAATATATTTAATGGAAGCCAGCGTTGTCCAGCGACAATTTTTGAGTTTTATTTTTATCATTAATATTCATTTTGTAATATCATATGCAAGGATAAATATATTCGAATGATAATTAATTTCAGGCCAACTGTCATTTGAATATTTGTTTGTCTCGAAGAAGTATAGATGCCATCAAACCTGGCAATATCTTACACAACAAAATCGTATCAACTAATGAACCAACTTTTTAAAAGACCAGTCAGATCCACTTATATCTTATACCTATAACAAACCCATTTTATGAACCACTAAGGGGTATTGTGCGACCTCAACATTTATGACTTTAAATCAAAACCTACAAAGAATATATATGAAATTTCTGAAATTCATATCTCACGAAAAAAAATTATAATAACCTGTCAAATGTCACTGAAATAAGGAAGTGATTAGAAATGTTTTGTCATTCTTTTCTGACAAAGCTCAGGTAATCATTATGTTCGGTTACAGAACGTAGAAGGATAATAAATGTGAACAACATGATATTTTCACCTGTTATACCTGTTGCAGTATTGATGCATACCATTCAGTGTGAGTTTACTTTTTTAAATTGTTCTATTAAAATTTTACATGTAAAGAAGAAATCACTTAACGGGACAAGGAATTAGCTTATCAATGCAACATAATAGTTTCAAAAGGCCCATCTTTGGCAGATCTGATCACCTCATTTTCCCTCTTTCAATGAAATCATATTCATGTCTGGCGATTCAGGTTTACAGTGGTGACATATGTTCATTATCGGTGTCTACCTTCCATAACTGGATAACTGTGATTATTATATTGAATACCATTGATTGAAGATGTTGGCGTCATTTAAAAGCTACCGGTTACATGTACCTTGTACCTGAGAAGTATTACCATCATATTTCTAATATTGAAACTAAAACTAGCCACATAGTAATTAAAGAACACTGCTAAATACAAGATGAGGTATATTCTTTCTTTCAGATGTAATAGGGATAGAAGTTTATATGAACGACCCCATATATACTTATATTGGCAGAACTAACATTAACCTGACATGCAGTTACACGGTGGTAAAACGGGGGAACGTTTTAGGTGTGGACATACTGACTAAAAACAAAACAATGGAATCTTTTGTTGCGATTGCAATTTTTACGGGTAACACAACTTCTACTTTAGTCGAAAGTGGTTTATACCTACGTGACAGAGTGTCTCTGTACAATGAGATTGCATCATCAAATAAGGTAGTCCTTGAATTAAAAAATGTAACACTTAAAGACAATGGTGATTATATGTGTATGGTAACATTTTCAAGTGATTTCGGTACAGATTGGGCACAATCAATGGTCACAAATGTATCAGGTAATATTTCAGATTATTTTCAAAATTTTAAGTATATGTACAATACACATATTATTTTAGTGTATTAACTTACAGGGTCACTCGTTAATTTGTCGGATTAAAAAGAGCTAGTCTATTATATAGTTCATCTTATATCATGATTGTCATTTGACGCAATGGATATTTTTTCTTATACACCCACTCTATATCATGTTTTAGTGTTTGGGTTAAATGTTCATACATGAAGACATTTTAGGCATTTTTCTTTTACCTTTAATGTAAATAATAGTCAATTCTGATAAAATTTTCTAAATTTAGCAATTTCATTTGATAAGTTTTAATTTGTGAGATATAACTTTTATAAGTGACAATTGTTTAGTTTAATTTTTATCTTTGATATTCACTTTGTAATAATATTATATGAAAGGATAAATATATTTGAAAAAATAGAATTTTAGCATAGGCCGGAAATAATCCTCATCGCAACTTCTTTAGTGGAAGTGAACTCTATATAAATCTAGGAAGATACAAAATTAATATACATTTGTACACCATTCTGTTGTGTACATCAAATTTATGGAAACCTCATTTCTTGGAATTGAGTATGAAAATAATTTTTTGTTGGTTAATTAACTCATTGTTTGTGTTAGCTTATTTTATCTGGATGCCAGGAAGTAAGACAAATCATATTGATTAAGATAAGTAAAGTACAGAAAAGGCGTTTACAGACAATAAGGTTGGACTTTAGTGTCATTTAAATCGAAGAATATAAAATATGTAACCTATTCATATATTATTACATTTGTTCTAAAGTACAATGTGTGTGGATATGTATCATGCATATGTATTTATCCAAAATTACTGTTTATTTTAAAGTGAAAGATGCATTTAGCATTGGAACATCAGACTCCTGTAAAAGCATAACAGGTAATGAGGGTGCGGATTTAAAACTTATGTAAAACCTGGTTTGCTTTTTAATTTAACACGAGATTACATTTTGTACTTTTATTTATCAAGCAATCGATTATTTATTTTATTGTTTTAAATGAAACTGACTAAATAGTTCATGTACGATTTATTATTACTCATGCAGTCCTTGTTTTCACATTTTATTGTGCGTTTAAATGTACGAATTTAAAACTCCAAAACTTAATTTGAAACAGCTGATGTTAAATCATCCAAATATTCCCTCTGTTACACACTAATTCCAGTTTTCCATCGAAGGAACGGGTCCATGACTTAGCTGAATGCGAATAAATGGCATAAAACCCATTAAGCCAAACCAACTCAATGAAATCTTTTAATAGTTATCATTTTGCCCATTAAGAAGATAAGTTATATTAATTTTTTTCTTATCAAAAATATTTTATGAGAAAGTAACAGTGTACATGTATATCAGTAACTATCATCACATGTTTGGGAAATTTTCAATCAAATACAGCAAATAAATTACTAATTTATCGGAAAGCAAAGCATGCATAGCTTTTTTTCTATGATTTTTGGGTTTCAACTTTTTGATGTCTATGATGTTGTAAGTTGTTGTTTCATCGTATTATATTTTTGTAGCTTTGAACAGTGCTGACGACACATTTCTGAAATATGTGCAAAAAATGCACAGATTTTAGTATTAAATTGTCACAAAATGACCCGATTTCAAAATTATACAGACAAATCTCCATTCGACAAACCGTTATCAAGTCCACATTTTCACTTATAGACAAGATCGATTCAATTAAGATTAAATATTTAGAAAAGATCTGAATTATAACAACATATTTTAGGAATTAATTCGTTTTGTGTAATATTATGTTTTAGTTGCATGTTACATCTTCAATGTTGCAAGTAATCCCCGTTCAATATTCCTTTTGTCAATTAGAAAGACAAGAAAATGAGTATAACAATGGTTTCACTTAATTTCCTTGTAAATGCAAGGCATAAGAAAAACAATTTTCACTTTACCTATCAGGAAATGATGGATGTAAAATTTACAAAACAGTGAAGATTCGCATGGAAAAGCAAACTCTAACGCAATGTACTAAATCAATATTGAACAACCTTCAGACAAATGGTGGTTTTAATTTCATATATTGTCATTACATCATTGCAAAATGAACAAAACATATCTACGTTTACAAGTTTTGAGTTGAAAAGAACATTAACATCATTAAAAATTAATAAGCCATAGCCACATTTGGGATGGAAAATATTTTATTGACATATTAATAAATAAAAATAATGTTAAAAATAGGACGAAGTGTTCTACCTGGCATGACAAACATTATGCATGTATATGACACAAACTTTTAAACATTATATCTAATTATATTGAATGTTGATATAATAAATTAATATTCAACCTTTTTTATTAATAGAACTTTATTTTCTTTTATTTTTTTTATCTAATTATATTAAATGTTGATATAATAAATTAATATTCAACTTTGTTTATTAATAGAACTTTATTTTCATTACAGCTAAAGTAATTATAACAGTTGGATGCTGTGTGTTAATAGCTGCAACTATTATATTTTTAATTTATAGGAAATTAAAAAGAAAAAGGTACATTGTATCATAAAATCAAGTGCTCACACAACATTTTAAAAACAATACTCATTTACATGTTTTGTTAATTAGTAAGTACAACATTCTTTTTCAGATATAATGTACACAATACATGTATATCATATGGTTACTTTCGAATTTCTTAGTTTAAAGGTAGTTCTATGAATTTTTGGTTATTTGCCTTGTCGACATTCACCCCATATGCACCTCCGTTTCTATTGGTATGAAAGAGTAAATCACGAGTTATTACCACAGAAAATTATTATTAGAAATTTAGAATAATTCATAATTATCGGTTTCAACTTGATATACGCCACATGATATGTGGTGTGAAGAATGATGTATGACTATACTTATCCATCAGTGAGCCATATTCACCATGTTCACTATCCGAAAACCTGCTTTTCATACAAACATGATAATAAATGTGTCAAATATGTACGAATAGTCAGTTCATTTTAACAAGAAGATTGAAATGTGATCAAAAAGGAAACGGAGAAAGGGATAGACTGACTAAGGATGCCCAAAAGATTAAAAATGTTCATTTATGCCTTTTGTGGTCAACAAGAGATATCTGCCAGTTGTCACAAAAAGAGGCCATCTCATGGAAGTAAAATCTAACGGGTTATAGTAAAATTACAGGAACCTATATTTGAGGGGGGGGCGGGTTACACGCTTTTAAGATGTGGGATATAGGGGGTAAAAAAGTGGGATCTGAGAAAAGGAAGGGAACAAAAGAGGGAAGTGAGATATTGCAATTTGGGAATATTGGGGGAAAACCCTCCAAAATAGAAAAAAGTGAATGGTGAAAACGCCTGATTTGTCTGATTGGTGGTGATACCACATGGAGTAGAATACCGCATACTGTATATGGATCTACATACTTTTTAGCTCACCTTTTCTAAAGGGACATGAGAGCTATTGTCATCACTTGGCGCCCTTTGTCGTCTGTCGTCGTCGTCGTAAACTTTATTTTAAAGATCTCCTTTTAAACCACTGCGCCATTTGAAACAAAAGTTAGCGCTATAGTTCCTAATTAATTGTCTTTCAGAATTATATCCGATGAATAAAAGATATCAGGCTTATAATTTAGTACGCCAGACGTGCGTTTCGTCTGCATAAGACTTATCCTTGTTGACGCTTGAATTGAAGTAGTTTAAAAGCCAAATCAAGTATAAGACCAAAAATTCCTAAAAGGTTATCCCAAATACGACTAAGATAATCAGCTGTGCCTGATGTAGAAATTTCTTAGTTTTTCGAAGAATTCGAATTTTGCAAACTGTAAATTTATAAATATAACTAAATCAGTGTCAGCAGATTTCAATAGTTCCTGCTTAGCAAAGACAAAAACAGCAAACTGAAGAAATCTTGGTGCTTATGACCGGGTGCCGCGACACAGATAAGTGTTTTTTTTATATGTCTTACCAATCAGAATTTGCGCTATATATGCAACAGACACTAATATATCTGATATTTAGCACCATGAGTAAAACGATTGGAAGATTGTTGATCATCATTGACGATCAATTGGCATCAGCTATTACACTTAAAAAGTGTGGATATGGGGTAATGCCGAATGTAACGATTTTCAATGCAGTGGAACCACAAGCAGAAAACTCTGGGTGGCCCCAAACGGAGCATTATGGAAAACCGGGATTTGGGAGAATTGGGAAAAAGTGGGAAGTGGGAAAAATAGGCAACAGAATTTGGAAAATGGGAAAAACTTCCAAAAAAGAGGGATTTGGGAAATGAGCACCCCTGTGTCACCCAGCTCATGTAGCAATGAAATTAACAGCAATCATTTCAATATTTGAGCATCGCTGTTTAATAAAGATTTTTATCTGCTCAAAGATGAATTTTTCAATTTTAAAAGAACAGGAAATATAAGACAACTTTTAAAATCTTATATCTTTAGAATATAACTAAGAATATGACATTCATCGCTAATATTACTGCTTCAAACAACTGACTTTACACAGACACATTTCTGTTTCAGTGCTACCATACAATCTGGTTCGGGAATTGATTCGATTAGCGGTTCTCGGAAATCTGTATCGGAAAACGTGAAAGAAGTTGAAAGACAATCTTATGGTAATCATTATGACAGAAAACGTTTATGATGTATCAGGTAAACCGAGACACAAACAAATGGCGACTGGGGAATCATTTCACAAACTTACCGACATTACAACATGTACAACTCAACAAGAAACTTCCTTTAGTGATATTTATGAACATGCTCATCAAGAATGAACGACTTGTGAACAATTACATATATTTTACCACAGTTTTAATATCTCTTTACACGAACCTATGAAACTTGTTTTTTTTATACACATTTTACTTGGCACCTGTGACGGATCACGGGAGATCAACCCACCCCTTTGTGTTCGTTCTCACCCCTATTTGAATTGATATATTGTACTGGTTCTCGTCCTGAAGAAGCATGAACTATTTGCCACTGTCCGTTAAGCAACACTCAATCAATCAATATAAATATTTTATGACACATTTTTTTTATTTCCACAGATCACGCTGTTGTCTTAAAAAAGAAACATATCCCTTCAGTTATGTAGTTTATAAAGTAATTTTGACGCACATATATTGACTCACCGAAATGAAGGCTGTAAACATTTTATCATAACGTGACACATGAATTTTTGTATTATATCCAGTTTTCTTTTAACTTGTTATCATTTCAAACCGTACAGCCGACTTATTCCTTTGTTCAAACTGATACGTTCACTACCCGTCGTAAAACACCAGATGGTGTATCGAAGGGGGAAACAAATCGATATTTTGTTAAAAATTCTATCCTTTTTCACATTTGTACTTATGTTTCATAGGTGGTTGATGCAGTATTTGATATATGCATTTAGGAACATTGGATAGTTTCCCATCATTTTGTAGGTCACATTCCTTTCGTTTTTTGACATTGATATATGTATTTAAAAACTTCATAGCCATTCAAAATAGTTTGAGTAGCAGATCGTACATAAAAGTTCCATGTTTTGGCACTTCAGGTATACATATTTTCAACTTAAATTGTATATGATAAAGAATACGATCGACTTTTTACCGAGATGAACATTGTGGAATTTTATAATACTTAGTACGCTACAGTATACAACATAATTTAACTAGCTTATATTTTGTGCTGTACGGGTATGTACGCAATTATACTGCATATATATAGTTAGACCAGAAAATGGTTTTGTAATTTCGTTTCATTTGTTAGTACATGTAATATCTAGATATGTATATTTTATAGTTATCATGTGAACAATATACTATGCAATGAAAAACATATTGAAACACTTAGATATTTTGTCGGGGCCATTTTGGGCACATATATGACATTTTAATCCATATGAAGGTATTGATACACATGTGCACATGTATACACACCTTTTGCATATTAGATTAGCATGCATTCATCTTTTTAAAGTGTAAGGGTAAAACAGCAAAATTACAAAAATGGTTGGATATGGGTTATGTGTCAATGTCAGAACATTTCTTTAGAGAAAACACAGAAATAGGTCGTTAGAATGTAGTATTCGTAGATTGCTAGTTCTTTAGTATAGCTTCATTGTATATCATTTACAAAGACAATGTAACTCAAGACAAGTCTAATTACCAAAATCTGTTAAAGCATGTTTACAGGTCCTCTTCAATGATATATGTAAATATACATGTACATAGTTGTTAATTAAGAAAGGGATTAACAGTAAATGTTGCATTGGGATATTTTGTTACAGTTTAGTCCTAATTGTTAAAAGTATATCTAGTTTCTTCTCAAGGCCTTTCATAAGCAAAGAAATCACTTCCTGTTTGCAATAGAGCCTCTAAAATTATGCTTAATGATTTAATGTTTAGTGAAATGACTATTTACTATTGGTACATGCAGATCTGAAAGAGTCATATAATTCATATACTTAGCAGATGCGTTTCACCTTTAGTACAATTACACTTGTTTTCAAGTCGAAAGGAATGCATTTCTACCAAAAGCTTCACCTATAATGTATGGTCGAAATGGTAGCTGGATTCAATACCTAGGTAGATTATTATACATTGATTGGGTTTTCCAACTATAATTATAGTATTGTATTATTTGATATCTCCTTTATTCAAAGTTTATTTATTGGTGTACATAGTTATGTTTTGTGTTTATTCATGTATTAAATTTCTTTATTTTATAATATTTATTTTATGTCTTTGATATTTCTTTGTTGACTGTGTTATACTTTCATGCCTGGTACGAAGTCTTCAGTAGAAATTTCGAAATTTTACATCTAAAATTTTCACCATGTTAATGTACATGATACAAAACAAGGGAATATAAATCAAACCTCAAATGTCATAAATTTTTCAAAAACAGCTCATTGTCGGCTGATATTAAATTAAGTGTTGGCAATAAAATTGATTTCACCTGATCATAAGCAATTGGCACTTTTATCGAAAAAAACCCCGTGATATCGCATATCTACTCAATAAGTGAGAAACGGATTTAAAATTAGGATATAACCTATTTTGCTCCAATCAGATACATTTGTTGTAAGAGGAATTTGTTCACTAAATCATTACGAAATTGTCGCAACACGGACCCCATGATCGCAATTACTGGATACTAAAATTAGAATAACGTCGTAACAACGCAAGTCAAGTGATCATTTAGATTTACAATGAAATTAATAATTACCAAGATCTGTTAAATCATGTTTACAGGATCGTCGTCAATGATATATGTAAATATACATGTACATAGTTGTTAATTAAGAAAGGGATTAACTAATGCTCAGTGCCCAGCATTTGTGTGTTTCAAATACAGAAAAGGGATAGAGAAACAGATAAGAAAAAGGAAGAGTAAAACTACACATTAAGCTTTCTACTTGACGTTTTTTCATTAAGTCAACGGTAAACTTCATTGAATCAAAACACACAATAGGAGTTGAAGCTTTATGTTTAACATTGATTAGCAGTTTACCATTGAAAAATACTTATCTTATCAAAGTATGTTTCAAATTTTAACAAGATATATTGAGCCCATCGAAGTCGACACGTTTTTTTTTTAAATTTACCTGAAAATTGCTGATTTTGTGACAAGACGACATAACTCCAGAACAATATCTTACTTTCATTAGGTAACAGTATAGAGGGGCCTACGGAAATGTCAGTCTAGTGAGTTTGTTTTAGCAACTTCAAACTTTGATCACAAATACAAAGAACTTGGCAATATTTTGTAACCATTTTTCGCCATTTTAGTAACCATAATTTAAGTTTTTTTAGAATAATAATGAAAAATAACAAATTTTTAAACTGAATGAGTTAGCAACTATGTTACGATGCTTGGTTTTTTTTCTGTTTCCTTAATGTGAAAAAAAAAAATCCTCATTGCTTCTGATACTTTATCTGAATTCAATAAACCTGCCCTTTTCATCGCATCCCGACAGTTTTTTTCTATTATATTTTAAGTAGAATACTACGAAAAATATTTTCGTGAATCAAAGTATTTCTAAATTTGCTGTATTCGTATAATTCTTATTAATAAAGCTGCATCTGATTTAAGACAAAAAAGGGTGCATTCAAAAAAATATTTTAAATTATTTTTACAAAACGGATATGGGTGGGAATTCCTGCCAAAGCACCAGCTGTTCTTTAAGGATATGTTCCGTATTATTAATATTTAATTTCGTAAACACAATGTACATTTTTTTTCACGCTGCAGTTGGACAAAATCAGCGATTAATTTTTTTTCAAAGGCCATGTTGTTTATTCTTATGTAAAGTCCCTCCTTTTTCACTGCAATGAAAAACAATAGACGCCTTTTTAACTCACATTTTTCCATGAAGCGCGAGATCTGTCTCAAGCCCGATTTTTAGCTGCTACATGTAATGAAATCTGTTCACAAATGAAGTGAATGTTTGCTGACATTTGTGTCGATCCTTTCAAATCAGAAACCTCCCACAACGTGACGTCTTTTCGTAATTTGCACGAGCAACACTCACCAGTGAAAAAGTATGTTATACATGTATTCTAATTCTTTTAGAATAATGTGTAAATTATCCCACTTCTTAACTACTAAGACTTTACACATTACACACGGTATATAACTATACATGTCAAGAACATAGAAAACAGGTTTTACCAATATTATTCGTAATATTTCACTACATTAGTACACCATCTTATGATGACAATGAATTAAAGGAACACACACTTTTCTTCTTAGGCCACAAAATATTGATTTTTGGAGTTTTGTAAATTGTAAGAAAAAATATAATTTACTGTGTTCGTCCACTCCTAAAATCTGGTAGAAAATAGAGATTTTTGTTTCTCCATTTTCTGCAATATTTTAGTTTAAAAAAAAAACTGTGCCGCACGTAAAATTGATCTTCGCCTGAAAAACCTATTCCTCAAGATGAAAAATTAGTTAAAATTTCGCTTGTACGAAAATTCAATTTGGTGTGGCCTTTCTTTTTTTTCATCTCATACACCTGTAGTTAGATCCATGTAAAAATCACCATTTTTTGTTGTGTGTTTATTTCAAATGAAATTAAATTATTTTTCTTAGTACAGCGTCGATTGAAGACAAACAACCTCTAAAATTAACGTGGATTATTATTTTTATCTGCCTTTTTTCTTATAATTATTATCAAAAACTTCAGATGGAATTGAAACACATGTGAAAAATAAACATTTTCTAGTGGTAATGTCACTTATACGATAAATGCATTTATTATAATAGTTTTACATTTTCTTTTTTCGAAAATAGTTATAATACTTTTACATTTTGCTTTTTTTCTTTTGTTATCGTACATGTAATTTCATGAACGTTGATTTGGCTTAAAGACTTATTAGAGAGAAAAGCTTTTCTGATAAACAACAAGAATATAAGAACTCCAATTAGGTTATACATTGTACCATTATAATCTAATTAGGATATTATATCCCAACTGTACATAGACCATTCTACTTGCATACTGTGATGCATTGCAACTGGTGCTGATATTATAGAGACCGATATACACACGTCAAAGTTTAGGTGTAGTTTTCTCCTGAATCAACCAACGTGTTTTTTTTATTATTCCCTCAGTGTACGACAGCGGCATCATCGACCTTGATGTCGGACAATTGTGTACGAGTCTATGGTTCTTTGCCGGTTTTCCGATTGGCAACATTTACGATTTAAATTTTTTTTGTTTTTGGACAGATAATAATTATTAATTTACAGTGCGCAATGCTATAATACGATCTAAAATTTCATTTGAAACAAATTCCATTGATTCGTTTAGGAATTCTGACTTACACTTTGGAAATTTAAAATTTTGTTCAAACCACGACCATTGCGCATGAGCAAACCGGAAAAAGTAACCTCTAAACAGTCATATTTCTGTAATATGCTTGTTGTTATACAGTGTTCATTTTCTGTCTGAGGTCTCAAATATTGTGACTTGTGATTACCACGAAAGATCTTTATCCATAGTGTCAAATCAGGGGAAAAGTCGTATCAATGATATCAACAAATGAAGGTAAAGATCTATGACAAAACAAAGAAGGCACGCGTAAGTTGAGAAACAGAAACAGTATATCAATCAACACCAACTCGTGATGTCGTCCGAAGAATTTTCGAAGAGACCATTTCATTCTTTCTTCCTCATACCCCCGACTAAGTAACTTTCGTGTTAGGTAAATACTTCTAATTACAGAATCTTCATAGTCTGAGGAAACCCTATTGTGATACGAAGACACCACGGCTGGATCAGAAGGAATATTTTTGCTACTCAAAAGTGGCAGTTAACAATTTGAAAACTGAAATCATCCCGTTTGTCATAGATTTTAGTTCTGAGTCGGCCATTATCGTCAATTTCGAGATGAAGATCGAGCTAAGAAGCTGACCCGTTAGTTTCAGTGTTGTCCTATATTTCAAATTCCTCAGGGTATATTAGATCGTAAATAATCCTTGAACTGTGGATTGTTGATAGAAAGGACATTATATATGGACCTAAAATCGAAGGACGTGGCCAGCTTCTTTATTTTGTTGTCTCGTAGAAGGTTTTGAACCATCTCTGCTTCATTCGAGTACAAAAACAGATCGACAAGAAGAGGTACACAACTAGTACCCATGTGAATACCGACGGTCTGTTGAACAAGGAACTGTACATAGATGCTGTCAATTAAATAATCTGACATTCTGATAATTTCATTCTCAGTGTTTTTTTTCTGAAATGGAGAAATGGTTTTTACAAAATATGATTTTTCAAAAACAACAAGATATTAGTCAACAAAAGAAACGATACAGGGTAATGAATTTTTCATATATTTACAATTTCAAATAGCTGTACTAGGCAGAAAAATCCACCCACACGTCTGATTTTCATAGCAGATTGTTTTCTCATCAAATGCATGGATTTTAAGCAAACAGTTTGAAATAAAACATACCAATTGTTGAGATTTCAAAAATCACATTTTTCAACCCAAAATTAAAAAATCAGTATTTTGACCCCGTTATGTGAATCACAATGTCTGTCTGACAAAATATTTGAGTTTTTTCTACTGATTTCAGCCACTGGATTTTCGTTTTACAAAATTTGCGTCGATTTTCTTCTCAATTTTCCGCAAATTTAATTTAACCCGCTTTTGAAAAATTCCGTTTTCCACAAGTTTTATCCAAATTTCAAAATAAGACGCATTAGATCAAGAAATGAAGTAGCAAACCAGTGTTGCTCTCAAATGTAAGTTTTTTAAAGGAATTACCAAAATATTTGGTTGCGTGTATCGTTACTTTTGTTGGCTACTATATTTATTTCTGCGTTTACCGTTTTTAGAAAAGAAATTTTGAAGAATCAAATGATGAAGACTGTTTTTCAATGGAATATGGAATAGATGTAAAAGTGTGGAAACGTCGATAGTTGGAATAGAATTGCAAGATTCCAGCACAGTTGACTTCAGGTTTTCTTGTAAGTCTTTTACAATTTCTTAAGGATCCACATCTGATTTATACTGCTGGTGGAGAATACCTCATTACAATACTTCTGCGGCCTCGGTCGCCGAGTGGTCATGACTGCTAATGATCAATAACCTGTCAACACTGATGTTGTGAGTTCGAATCTCACATATGACGGGTGTGTTCAACTCCGATCTTAAGGATTGACAAGGATTGACAATTATCCTACCGAGGGTACCCGTTTTTCCAAATTCAAGCCAGTAATTGCGCTTCTGTTGATGTCAAACCCATGCAACAAAGTATAAGTGGGACAATTGATGGTTCTGGCGATCAGCAACAAATGCAAGATCAAGCGCCATTCCACCAAGTGATAAGTCAGACCAGTTCACTGGCTACACATTTGTTAGAGTTCATGGACCCAGTTCCTGATACTCTAATTTCTAGCACCAAAATTGCAGTTTCTCAAGAGGCATCCGTTATAGCAGTCAGATATCATCGGTTGCGATAGCCCACAACACAACTTCATTTGTTACCCCAAAGGCACAGTAAATCTCATGGGACTGTGGTAAATGCACCAGTTTCAACAAGAGTGCACACAACAGTTTTCTTAGAACTTTTCATGACGTCATAAATTGAAGGGACATACTCAAAAGATTGATAGCTGGACAATTGGCTGTATCATATACCCATAGACAACTATATATCAAATAAAACATATTTCTTCAAGCTTTCACTGTATATAAGTATTTTTAAGGAATTCCTTTCCAAATTCTTACCATTACAGAAAGATAACTGACAAAAAATAG
This sequence comes from Mytilisepta virgata, assembly GCA_028015205.1. Classification (NCBI taxonomy): domain Eukaryota; kingdom Metazoa; phylum Mollusca; class Bivalvia; order Mytilida; family Mytilidae; genus Mytilisepta; species Mytilisepta virgata. The sequence goes on from CM051521.1 coordinate 80,498,665, forward strand.
GCCTCCCCCTTCAAATATTTCAAAAACAGACCAACCTCAGAGCATCCTAGCAAAGATTCCTGCGCAATTTAGAGAACTGAGTATATGTGTTTTCCAAAGTACACATTCAACTGGTTTCAGCACATGTAGTTTCAGGGTACATTCGCCGCCTTTTAAAATTGCTACATGAAGTGGTATAAAAATGTTGTGTTTTCACCTACACTATTTTTGGATGTTTTCAGAGTAGTCTCCCATTAATAAAACTTTTCTGAAAATAATTACTTTTTTACATTTCATGCATTTTTTTAAACTTAAAATAAAGCCAAGACTCTAATTTAAATAATGAAACCAAAAAAAACAATCAGAAATCAATATCTAGAACTTATAAATAGAGGGAATTCCATACCTATGACATCATATATTTAGGGGAAAATCACTGGAATTTTATACGAAACTGTTGTTTGCATTCACAATGCAAAGGCAAGCACAGATCGGTCGAGATAATGTGGAAAACAAGGTAGGTCAAAACGGGATCCAACAACTTCGTCGGACTTATCGATGGACAGGAAATCGACTCTGGATAGAGAAATATGAGTAGGATTCCTCAGCTAGCCACGGTGCAGTATATCAGTGGCGGTGCCCCACCCACATCGGAAGCAATTATCTACCAATTCGGCGGGTAGACCTGGATGAGCCTGTCAACAGAGCTTTAAAATTAACGAAGGCTTCACGTGGAAAAGTTGTATTTTTTTGCTTGTTAATTTAATTCATAAATACCAAGATTAACTGCATTTTAAATAAATTTTGTCAGTATACTATGACTCAAATATGTAGAGGTTCCTTTCCTCTAGTATGCATCATTACAATGTACACATATTACAATATAACAGTAATTCAAAATTAAACTTGCATTTTTATTTGCAAACTTATTTCATTGCTAGAATGTACATTTTTACTTTGTGGCATTATTTTGGCTACAGAGTATTCTATAATATTTTGTTGAGGCGCCAGGGACCATCGATTACCTACACAATAGCTACATGTATCAGCTAACCTATGTTAACATATTGACATAAAAACCCCTGGTAGTTAAACACCACCACCTACCATGGGAGAGACTGGGAAAAACACTCGTATTACAATTGCTCCAGTTTTAAGTGCCCCGCCTGTTGTCAGGTGATGGATGGTTGAGGCCCCAGAGTTACCCACACAATTTTAATTATTGAGACCTTATTGAAATGTTGCTTTTGTTGTACTAAGAAAAGACTAAAACCCCTCTTGTATATCATTTAAAAAACCTGATTCCCAGTTTGTGATAAATGTGTTCCATCTGTTCTGCACAAAGAAACTTCCCTTGCCCTACATAGCTTTCCCCATTTCCTATTACAAAGATTTGGTTATTTCACTCTTTTCCTCTTCTGCACGATGATGGTACCAGCATTTAAGTGTGCAAAATGCCAGTATCTTCGCTGTAGCATTGAAGACCATATTATAACAACATTTTTTAATAAGAATTTCTTTTTAGCATCAATAAGACAGTCCAAATCTTTAAATAGTAATCCAGGTTGACCAATCCAGTATGTTGTGACGCCTTTAGACTCCAGTCCAAGACTATTGAAATAAGAGTTGAGAATAAAGATAAGTTGACCATTCACTTTGAAGAGAATATACGAAATGTAAAATCTAGTTTACAAACAAGAAGACGAGATTTATTACATGAAACAACAAATTCAATTTGTAGTTGTCTATGACATGATCATTCACACATCAAAAACATTTCTATTGATTTAGTAGTTTCTGACAAGAAAATCTTTGTACAACATTTCCCATAGGGTCCAATATTAAACTAAGTCCAGCTGTGCAAAATGCCAGTATCTTCGCTGTAGCATTGAAGACCATATTATAACAACATTTTTTAATAAGAATTTCTTTTTAGCATCAATAAGACAGTCCAAATCTTTAAATAGTAATCCAGGTTGACCAATCCAGTATGTTGTGACGCCTTTAGACTCCAGTCCAAGACTATTGGAATAAGAGTTGAGAATAAAGATAAGTTGACCATTCACTTTGAAGAGAATATACGAAATGTGAAATCTAGTTTACACACAAGAAGACGAGATTCATCACATGAAACAACAAATTCAATTTGTAGTTGTCTATGACATGATCATTCACACATCAAAAACATTTCAATTGATTTAGTAGTTTCTGACAAGAAAATCTTTGTACAACATTTCCCATAGGGTCCAATATTAAACTAAGTCCAGCTGTGGTGGCCATCTTGAATTTCGATCGGCACAAAAAACATAAATTTTGTAAAGGTTCATCCAATGCTTGTTCATACATAAAAACATTTCAATTGGCATAGTAATTTCTGACAAGAAGACCTTTGTACAAATTTTACTATAGGGTCCAATGTTAAACTAAGTCCGACTGTTGCGACCATCTTGAATTTCCGATCAGCACAAAAACATATCTTTTATAGAGGTCTATCCAATACTTGGTCATACATAAATATATTTCAATTGGTTTGGAAGTTTCTGACAAGAAGACCTTTGTATCCTCTATGGATATAGCTGACTCATCATATGTCAGTATCCAAGTATATGCTGTACCAACGCAATTGTTCAATGTTGTCTCCGATAGGTACATCAAAACTCCCTGATTTCAAACTTGAGTGGAAAAAAAATTAATCTCAAGTAAAAATATTATTTTTCGTTGAATATTTAAATTCGTGGTTTACTGGAACCCACGAAAACCACGAAAGTTGGTATACAACGAAATTTAATGAATCCACAGTATTTAGTAGAAGTTCATCGAATGTTTGTTCATACATCAAAATATTTCAATTGGCATAGTAGTTTCTGACGAGGAGATCTTTGTATAAATTTCACGATAGGGTCCAATGTTAAACTAAGTCTGGTTGTGGCGACCATCGGCACAAACATATATCTTTTGTAGATATCCATCCAAGGATCATTCATGTAACAAATCAATTCAATTGGCTTTGCAGGTTCTGACAAGACGAGCCTTAAATATAAGTCCAACCAGAACGAACTATGGTAGCCATGTTGACACAAAACACATAAATATTGTACATAACTATCCAATTATTATTCCTGCCAAGTTTGGTTCCATTTAGACGGGTGGTTTCAGAGTAGAATATGAAAATGGGAAATGTGGACGGACGACGGATGCAAAATGATGGCAAAAGCTCACATGGCCTTTTAGGCCAGATGAGCTAAAAACATGTTGTATTTAACAACCGAAAATATCATTTCTCTAATAAAAGCCTTTCTTAAACTCAAATGACGAAACAAATGCAATAATAATCAATTAAGGTGGATGCCTATAGATATAGCTTTTTTTTCTACCCGATGAATTTTTCTAAAATTTTGCATAAACATACTTTGCATTGACCTCTTTTAAAATTTGATAAAAAAATAGCATGTCACCAGGTTCGTTTCCATGGTAACGGTATCCAAAGTTGGAATTTGCATTGTATTAATAAATACATACCCGAAGTAATAATTATGGATTTTTTTAGAGCCTTTGTAAGTAAAATGACAGTTTGTTCTGCCGTTATCACATACATACTGTTTAAAAAGTAAATAGAACACAAATAAAGGCATTGGCAAGCATATCTATTAATTTCTGACCTAATGCATTCACCATAGCAACACACAAAAAAAGAAGATTTCTGTAAAAATTCCTGTTTTCCTTGAATTTCCAAAAAATTGGTTCAATGAATTTTTTTTAAAAATTGACATATGATAGTCCAAACAATGTGCTTTCAAATAATAAACAGAAATATATGGGTCACCAGACTATTTTGGGAACTATACACGTTTGTTACCCCATGGAAACAGAAATAAATGGCATTTTTCTGTCTATATTTATAATTATGTACAGAATGTGGCATATATGGTGAATTTTTTCTTAAACATGCATAATTTGTATTGGATATTTATAATGTGGGAATCAAATAAAAGATATTTTAAATTTCTGTCAACAATCGGTTTCCATGACAACAGGTGAGAAGCGTGAAAATCCAGATTCACACATATATGACTAGGGACGAGAAGGGACGAGATCAAAAGTTCAATGTAGGATAAAAAACTTAATTCACATATTTTTTTCACTGACCCCCACCCCCCTCTTAACTTAATTTGGGAAAAATTGACCAATATGGGCATATGCTTTGAAAGTATACTTTATGTATCATGGGTCCTGTTTGTCCTCAACAATGTATGTTTGTTCTGTATATTGACTTGGACATCACTTTTAAAAAATATTGGCAAAAAGTGATGTGTATTTTTAGTATGCATCAAAAGAGGCACTGTTAAATTATAATTTTATCCCGAATTTTATACATATCTTTCCAAATTCACGATCGATAAAGTGTTTGAAGGCGTAGATACTATGATTGATTTCGCCACAATACTCTCGGCCAAAAATTTGCTTTTCGGTACGATTTGATGGCTTTTATTTGCTTTAAAAGTCCAAACATATGTTAGGGCCGAACTTGAATCTGAATTTTTCAATCTATGAATCGATGTAGGATAACAAAACTTACAGCAATTTTTACCCCCCCCCACCCCCCCCCCCCAAAATGGCATGTTAACATCCCATAAATTGTTTAAAAAAACTATGTTAGTGTGAGCAAAACTCAGCAAAATGAGCCTTACAAGGTTTAGGATTTGTTAAGGGAACCCCAAAATATAATTCTAACAAAAAATAACATAGAAGGTGCTCTTTAGCATTGTATGGTTTATTTTCTGGTGGGCTAAATTTCAGATATTCTTTTCTGAAACTACTTGACCAATGGATTCGAAAGCCCTCATGAATGATCACTGCATGGTTCTAAGCTGCCAATTGGAAAGCAAATATTGTCCGTGCCCGAATTAATTAACATGGGCTTTTATGGTTTGTTAAATTTCCTATAACATTCTGTGTGTAGATGCACAATAAGGTTTTCAAAACTTGTTGCCCTCAGGGGTTGAATTTTGAAAATTGGGAATTTAAGCTTGTGACCTAAACTCTTCTTTCATTTTTCATTTTGTGTATTTAATTTCTGTACAATATTGTAACACACTGTATACAGATGCCCAATACGATTTCAGAATTTTGATTTTCAAAAATTGGGGCCTTCAGAGATCAAATTTCAAAAATTGGGAATTATAAGCTGGTGACTGAAACTCTTCTTTCGTTTTTCATGTTATGCATTTTATTTCTATACAGTATTGTCATACACTGTATGCAGATTGATTCTCAGTAAGGTTTTTGATTTTCCAAAAATTGGACCTGATATCAAAGATATGATTCATGTGAGAAAGGTGCACAGGGATACATCACGTGGGGAGTGTGGGGATAGCTGTGGTTTCCGACCGCCTCAATCTAGTTTACAGGGTGTCAAGTGGTCCTATATTTCTATATTTTTCCAATATTTCCAGGCAATTCCTATATCTCCTATATTTCACTGAAAATTCCTATATTTTCACCCTTTTTCCTTTATTTTGAAAAAAAATATATTACAAGAAAAGGTATTAATAGTGGAATGAATCACATTATGTATGTAGGCTGTAGTTGGTTTTAGTACTTATACTTATTGATCATAGTATTAAGCTAACCTTATCCAACAACATTATTTGTTGATTTTATTAATGTAGGATTTTTTATCTAATTAATAAATATTTTGCATTTCAGTGAATCTCTCACAGAGCACAGGTTACTTGACTGCAGAGCATTTGTACTGTTTTTACATTATGGACCGCCTCGGTGGTCTCGTGGTAGCGTGCTCGCCCCGAGTGCGAAAGGTCCCGGGTTCAATCCCCGGCCGGGTCAAACCAAAGACATTAAAATTGGTATTTGCGGCTTGTCCGCCAAGCACACGGCATCTAGGAGTAAGAGCAAAGACTGGTCGGCTCGGAGTTAGTATAATGTGTCCGAGTGAGGTGATATGTCTTCCTGCGGACAGTTACCTCGTGAGCTAGCACATTAAAAATTCGACTTAGCGTGTAGGTCTAGTACAAAGCAGGGATCATATTCATTATCATATCAACATGTTCTCGTCCTGAAATGCACCTGGTTGCCACTGGACGTTAAACAATAATTCATCCATCCATCCATACATTATGTTTTTAAATACAGAACTTTTTAATAACATTATTAAAATGTTTTCCAATTATTGTTTTGTATTTCAACTGACCCTGACTGAGCACTGCTGATGATTATTTGTTAGATGAAATATGTATGTTCATCCAAATTGTAATCTTAAGATTGTTTCTAAGTACGATCAAAATGTAAATGAAATCTTAAATATTAAACTGTACACTGATTTATTTTTTTCCTTTTTTTACCTTGAAATTACTAAAAATAGTAAAAAAAATATTGGCATGAGTGCTCTGCAGTTGAGACTTAAGGGAGGTACAATATATTGTAATTGAATTCATTGTTTCAGATTGATTTGAATTATTGAATAAGTTTAAAATGCCAAAATCAAAGACTAAGTTTCATCAAAAGTGGTTTCATTTACAATTTAGTTTGTAACATTTAGTTTAGAACATTTTTTTTATAAAAATTGTGTTATTAACTTTTATTTTAAGTAAAAAGGAGGTGAGGTATGGCTGTAGGGGAGGTGGAGGCCATAAATTAAGAGTGAAATTTGGTAGCAATTGTCCTATATTTACCCTATTTTTTCAACTTGAAAAATCATATTTTCCTATATAGTTTTGGTCAAAAATGGCTTGACACCCTGAGTTTATAAAAATTATAAACTGGACACAATGTCCATTGACACCAAATTTTAACATGGATGTCAAACAAAATCGAGGGAGCAATACAGTCCCCTGTGACCCTCTAATTTTACTCATAACAGCTGGGTTGGTCCTATACATCAGGGAAATAGATTATAATATATCATATGTTTCCTTGAAATATTAAAAGTGAAAGAAGACAAGTTAGAAACTAGATACATGTGTCGGCTGCCAGTGAATTAAGTAAGACTGGTTTATGAATTTTGTGTGTGGGTTTCTGTTGTTATATAGTTGAACAAAATATGTCAGGATACTCTATCCAAGGCACTTTTTTCTGTTAAAAAATACCATATATATTCTTATAATAACAAAAGGATATATGGTATTTTTTTAACAGAAACAAGTGCCTGTGTCTTCCATGGCCCCGCAACATGCCTAATGTAAAATACAACTCCTTAAAATACAAACTGTTACAGGAGTAACTGATTATTATCTGTTTGACGTCTTACATTTGCCATAATTTATATGAACACATAACATAAAGATTATTTTATCATTCCTCCTTGTCCTTGATTTGTGGTCTTTGACTGAAGAAATTTTACATTCAACTCTCCAACCTACAGGCAACTGCAGAATACATTTAAACAGCAACGCACTTTAAGTAAAACAATTGGAACAAGCATTGCTTTATAAATGGATTATTTTAACTCTTTTTGAGACCCTTATCTTGTGGACAAACTTCGACAGTGATTCACGTTGAACCATTTGTTTTGATGGGAGACGTTTGCGCTAGGGAAAAGAACGCAGGCGGAACATAATTACATAAAGCCCTTTGGAATTTCTTGACTTTACTTACACATGAAAATAATTTTCACATTCTCGGTTCAGTGTCTTAAGTGGTGCCAATTATTCAGTCAAATTATATAATTTTCTTAAAACTTTATTAAAATTAATGAATTTTGAAGCGGTTACTCAGTCGGACCGCCAAGTCAATAATAGCGTCGTTTTTATTTACAGAGTCACGTGACTTTTCATTTGAAAATGGGTCATTTTTTGTAACGTCAATCACCTGCCGGTTTTTTTTTTTGGCCATACATGACGTATAGTTTGAGTTGGCTCTAAGGGGTGGTATTAAACGGTTTCTGAGAATGTTTTCTTTTCATATTACTTTAACACAGATATTTTTAGCGTGCTTTTCCTACAACATTTTACAATCAAAGTTGGCAATGGTGCCGACGATTTTGTCACCGTTGGTCAGAAAAAGGACAATTTCTTCATTGTCAGATCTCGGGACGGGGATTTTTAAATCGGAAAAGGTGTGCTGTTACTTTTCTGACGAACTGTTCAAATAGTTCTCCGCAAAACCGAGTGAAACACAATTCGAGCGAGCTTTTTCTGTAAAAATTACGTGATAAAGGGGGATAATCAACGTTGACGTTGTCCATAGAAATTAACACATGAAAGCCTGTTGAGAAGCTGAAGTACTGCTACAGGTTTATTTGAGTAATGACAAATGTTTATAAGTATAGTTTTTTTTCAAAAACAGGTCTGAATAAATTTTTTCACTTTAATTTTTAAAATTAATTGCTCAAATTTCTGGTTTGTGCATTTTGCAATGTGGAAAGTATTAAATAATGGATTTTTGTCTTTATTAGGACCTAAATTGTGAGCTTTTGGTTAAAAAGTAACAAATAAAAAAAAAAATAAGTGGAAAAAAAAAGAAAATTTTATTAAAATAACAATCCAAAGATACTAATATTAGATATAGTAAATTTATACTATGCTGTATACGACGCATTTCAAGGAGTTACCTCTCATCAGCAGCATTAAAACCGAAACATTTGGAAGACCATAAACCAAACTTATATTAAACAAGAAGTACTCAACCAAAAATACCGAAATAGGAAGCCAAATTTCAGCTAAGGAGATCTACCATGTGCAATACAAGGAATGAACCCTAAGAATTTCTATTATTTTTAAATTTTGCTAAATACTGGTACACATCCTGTAACGTAAAAGTTAACACTTCTAGCGTCCGTACATCGTAAGTAAAGCGTCCGTACATCGTTTGTTTAGCGTCCGTACATCGTCCGTACAACGTCCGTACATCGTCCGTACAACGTCCGTTCAGCGTCCGTACATCGTTCGTTCAGCGTCCGTACATCGTCCGTGCATCGTTTCGTTTATCGTTTGACTTAATGGTAAATCTCAGCGTTTGTGTAAAACAGCGTTTAGCGTTTCGTTGAGCGTATGGTTTATGATATCGTGTATCGTATGGTAAATAGTACCGTTTAGCGTTTTATTTAGCATATGGTACATCGTTTGGAAAATGGTATCGTTCATCGTTTCGTTTAGCGTTTGCTTCAGCGTACATCGTTCGTTCAGCGTATCCTACGGTGATTGGTCGTTTAATATGGCGACCACGCCTCTTCTATGTGAAAACAAATTTTAGCCCCTCCCTTTTCATAGATAATACAGAATGTATAGGTTACAGAATTAAAAATAAAGAAGATAAATAATAATAATAATAATAATAATAATAACAAGAATAATAATAAACTAATTAATAAATAAATTAAAAAGTCAACAAAAAATGAATATTATAGGCCTACGAATAATGATTTCACCTGAATGTTCTGCAAAATAAATTCATTATACATTAATTTAAGGTTTTAAATTTCAATAATATTTACAATTGTAAAAAAGATAAGAAATGATTTAAACAATTTTTGCATTATTTATGAAAGAACTTTACGATTGTATCCAGTAAGTCATCAAAATAAGCACATCTTTTGCATGGAAACGGGCATCACAGAGTATTTATTTTGTTTAGAGGTACGAACTCTTTTATTATATGGTTGCCTATTCTTCAACAGTGTTTGGGAAAGTGGATTATTAAAAGTGTAAAGCCATGTGTCATTCGTCGCTTCTTCGCACGTATAGTTTAATTTTAATTTTCATTATACATGTACTTGTATGAGCAAAACTTCCCTCACTGTACGTATACAGGCATTGTTAAAAAACTAAATTACTGCCAATCTACTCAATATACATATACATGTAAATAATTTGCCATTGTGTAAGATTAATGTAATTATCAGTTTAAGCACAACTTACACGAAGTAAAATTAACAGAGTCCAATTGACTTTATTTCTTTCTAGATATTAATATTATCAATGTTTATCATATATTTGGTACTAAATACAGGAGTTTTGAATATACGATAAAGCCCATGATGTTGGTCCGTATCAGACGTCTATGACGTCATACCCTTTATCGCATGGCTTACCCTTTATCAAATAGCTTTTTTCAATTTATTTTTGTATTTTTTGGGGGGGGGGGCGAAATTTTTTTTTTGGAGGGGAGAGGGGGGTCAAATTTCAAAAACAAATGTTGTTCAATTTTTTTTCTCCATTATTTGACTTTTTTCAACCCCCCCTATTTTTAAATATTTTTCACAATATATTTTCCCAAATCAGTTTCATTTTTGGCAGTGGACGTTAATCTGGAAAATTTGAACTCCTCTGTTTAAATATATGATAAAGTGTATAAAACATGTTAAAATCTGTATCACATGCTGCATCAACCTCCACCAATATCAGCCCTCGGGTCAAGGCCCTCTGGTTGATATTGGTTTCTCGGGTTTATACAGCATGTGATACAGATTTTAACATGTATTATTCTCTATATAGTAACAAAATTCAAACAACGACTCTTTTCATCGGTACGTCTGAAACCGCATAGGCCGGTCTTAATACACTTAGCCCTTCAAAATGCACTTAGCCGAAATAGGAAGCTGAACCATTTGATTTTGTAACTGTTAAGCTTTTAGGTCTTGATGGATAACCTGTTGTGTGATCTGTGAACTTGATTTTATCAGTCACATATACAAGTATATACATCACTGTACATATGCGGAATTGAAAACAATTTGTTCAATGAAATGTGCCTGGTAGAAAAAAAAATCCTCCCCTATCATTTTAGTCACCCCCGCCACTCTTTCCATGCAGGTAAAAAAAATTAACTCCCCTTTTTCTCATTAGCAGGAAATATGCATATAAACCAGGGTTCTAAAAAATATGTATATATTCGAGAGCATATAAAAATACCAAAAAGGAATCCAAAACCGACAGAAGGACAAAACGATTCATCAGAGGACAATGTACGACGGTTTCTTTTTTCTCCAACATCGGAGTCACAAAATTCCTGACCCGTATGATATAAATATACATTTAAATAGCAAAGTAAAATATTTGTTACACATTTTTTTTTCTAGAATAATGAAAACAATTTTTAATAAATCAAATTTATAACGACATGTATCTGAAATATGATTATTCATGATAAATTCCAATTTTCAAATTGTCCTAAAATAGTCACTATGTCAAAATAGTTACCAGAGCTTCACTTATTGTTATATGTGGTAACAACTTGGATATATGTACTCTAAATAAAGTAAAAGATAATTGTTTTCTTTCTTGTATCTTTTTTCTTATCGGCATTTAATAGGTGATTATAAAAGGTGACCAATTCCTTACCGGTCAGATAATTAATTACTCCAGGTGGTAATCTGACAGAATTCGGCACACGCTACGAAAAATCGTAAAACTTCATTATTCCTGCAAATTTATAAACTACTTTGGATTTATTGGTTATTTTATATATGTAATATAATTTTACACTTTATATATATATATATATATATATATATATATATATATATATATATATATATATATATATATATATAAAGTGTAAAATTACAGACAAAAGTCATTTCAATAACAGCTAATTGCTTTTCAAAAGCTCAAGTGCACTAACCTGGGTTATGCGGTGCTTAGACGTCCAACTTTTTTAAAAAATAAAATATCTTTTAAATCAACCTTTTCTACTAAATTAGATAAAAAGCAATAAGCAGGGCGGTCTCAACGTATTTTATTGTTAGCTCAATAGAATAATTATTTTCATACAGAATAACCCAAAAAGGAATTGATATAAAGTAACTTGGAGCATAGATATTACCAATAAAATGTTTTTGTCTCCCTTCGATTATTTTAAAATCGGTCATTCTTTGCTTTCCATGCTAAAACATTGCTATGTAAATAAATAAAATGTGCAAAATATATGTACTTTAGTTGATGGCTTTAGAGGACCCAAATGTCATAATTGGTCATTTGTGAGTTACATTGTACCCTGTCGCTATCGTTCGAAAGGTAGCTGACTACGGCTATTGTAGCAGTAATATATTCTTAAGGATGTAATAAAATGACCCGCGTTTAATTACAATTTATACCTTTATACCTGTAAAGGAAGTTCAGGGGACCACCTAGTGTTTAACGATCGACAATTGTGATAATGATGTTGTATATAATCAATTAAATGTACAATAAGCAACCAAGATGACACGTGTAAGGAAGCACTTCTGAGTGAATTTTAATTTCTACAGAAACAAACGTTCAATAACAAGAAAATATAAAATATTACAAAGTCTTTTGTAGAATAATATAAGATTATAAATGGATAAAATATTCACTTTGAACTTTTTTCAATAATAAAAAAGCAGTAAAAGACTCTTTTGACAAATTTCAACACAGTTCATTTATTTATATATTTTTTAAATAAAATTAGCAGTCCAGGCTACAGCATAAAATCTGAAAATAATTTAGTTTTTTTTAAATGTGGTACGAAATACTTTTTAAATTAACAAATATTTATTTATTCATTCTTTTCAAAATTTTATCATTTGATTATCATGCATTCATGCATGGAATATTTTAACTCAATTAAATTTGGATAGTTGAAAATTTTGTGCAAGTGCAAGCTCGTAAATAATTTCACACCTTTTACAGATGTAATAATAGTAGGACGTCTGCTAATACTTTTATCCAGGTGGACAGTGTCACAACAACTCATTAATTAAATTATTTTTAATATTCACAAAGGCATTTCCATGTAATTCAATATGAATCGCTACAACCGATATATACAAAATTATTTCAATACACCGAATTATAATTTCACACCTGCTTGTTCTACAGGTCAATGTTTATTGTGCTACATTCACAAAACTTTGTATATGTATACAGAAAATTAAATATTTGTAAGTAAAAATGTATTTAATTTTTAGATCTAGTAAATGACAACAACCGCTAACAATGAACGGTAGCTGACATAAACCGCAATTCCGAATATTTATACATGCATGGAGAACATGTATAATGTGATATGCACATAATTTAATACTATTTCAACATCTCTTTAATTTTTATTAAGCATGATAATGCAGCAATTGCTAATAATCTATTTTAAACAAAAACAAAAACAATAAACAATATTAAACAAAACAGTAATTCAAAGTTTTTTTAAATAACTTCTTGTCCCTAAAACAACTTCCATATATGGCAAACGCTAAAATTACCATATATGGCAACCGCTAAGAATGACCTTATATGGAAAACGCAAAAATATACCATATACGATAAACGATACGATGCACGATAAACCATACCATAAGATAATCAAAACTATTAACGCTAAACGAAACCATGTACGATAAACCATACCAATCACGCTTAACGAAACGTTCAACCATACGTTATACGCTATAAGAGCGTTCACGGTATCGTTTATGGTTTAAGGCCATCGTCCGTACATCGTTCGTTCAGCGTTCGTTCAGCGTCCGTACATCGTCCGTACATCGTTCGTTCAGCGTCCGTGAATCGTCCGTACAACGTCCGTACATCGTTCGTTCATCGTTTGAGTTGTTAACTTTTACGTTACAGGATGTGTAATTTCTGTAACAAATCAATGAATAATCATGTCAGACAAGTCTGACGACTGGGTTGGCGAATACCCTCGGGGACCTAGGGTCCATCAGCAGAGGCATCATCCCAGGAGTTTCAAAATAACAATTTTAAAATTATCCTTATCCATTACTCAGTTGTGGACAGATTTATTTTTGCCAGCAAATCACATGAATCATATGCATATATTCTTTTCAACAAAAGGAAATTTTACAATTGTACATCAATTTATGCCTTCTCAATCTTGTTTTTCATGAATTAATATTTATTGTATTGATTAAGAATAATTATTATTGCTTTTTGTGTATTTGACCTATTTCACCCCCTGTAGTGCCAAAATTGTTAAAAAAAATATACATGTGATTTTATAGACCAATTTCTCATGCTTATTTTTGAAAAATTTGCTGACTTTCTAAGTAAAAAGTAAAAATCTGGACATGAGCATGAATTAAAAAATCATGATATAACAAAATAAAATCATATGTATAAGAAAAACTTTAATATGGCAGTCTAACCCAAGATCCTGGATTTTGAAATTAAAGGCAAAGCACAAAAAATAGAAATTTTCAACAGAACTTAATAGGTCTATTAATGCTGTATATATATGTACATAACATGGTGAAATTCAGGCGAATGTAACGAATATTCTTTAAATAAGAGAACACAACCAAAATATAATAAAACTGAAAACTATACCTTGATTGAATCATAGACTATTCTAACTAAATAGTCCCAAATGACACCAGAGGGTAAAAAAATTAAATCATAAATGAAAAGAAATTAGATAACCTTACTTACAAGTGGTTATAAAATTTGAACTTAAGTTGTAGATATTACAAGATTACTATTTTGATAAAAATTTAAGAAATTATACACATAAAGACATATATGAAAATCATACAATATTTTCCATCCAAAGTAAAACAAATACACCTAAAATGTATGTTTTGATATACAATTTATTTACTAATAGTTTTCCTGTACATTGCCAATGATAAATAAATAAAACTGGTAGCTCATAGGTTGAGTATTTATGCCTAATCTCACAATATTGTAAAGACTAAAAGTGATCCAATACTATTTATTCAAATGTTGTCACTGAATCTGTTTGTTTTTATATTTTTTATCTTATTTTTAAAAAATCATCTCATCATGGATTTTCTTCTGTCCATAATGTAACCTATTAGATGAACCTGAGTAAAATTTAAAAAAAAAAGTATAATCTACCACAAAATTGGTAAGGGGACTTTCCAGGTGACTGATCTTTGAAAATAGACAATCCTTTAAAATTTTATGCAAAAAATTGAATATCCAACATTAAAAAGATACTTCAAACGTGTCATTTTGTGGAAACAAGAAAAAACACACTTTTTCTTTGCATATTTTGATACCCTTGGATATTTAGTAAGAACTATGTAACGGAGTCTCGGGACAGCCTTTTTAACTTGCAAATGAAAGACCCGATACTATATCTATTTGCAAAACAAAACATTATAGGGTCCTCCCAGTGAAACGGTAAACGAGCGAGATCTGTTCATTGGCTAAAAAGTGGCAACGTGTGTCGCCGGCCATTTTGAGGTGCGCAAAAATACTCACTTTTGATGTCTCATACGTTCATAATTTTCAGTGTCAGGTTAATCCAATAGGCCAGGGTGTTAACGAAATATTTTTTACATCCATGTTATTTGAAAGTCAAAAACTAGCACAACGATATTTACACATTTCACACACGTCATGTCAATCAAAAATTCGAGCCTGACTAAAAGCGCCATCTAGTGTAAAAAATTCTGAAATTATCTCCACCTGTTTCTCTGTAAATAGAATGCACTAGCGTAACAGTCAAAATGGCACTTGGCGGTCCGACTGACTAAGGACAGTATTTAACCTTTTTAAAACTGTAATGCCGTAGAGAATGGGATCGATTGTTTACCAACACTAGACGACAACAAAACTGTTATCGCGAGATTGAAATATAGGCGATATATCCAATGACTAAAATCGGAAACCAGTCTTACATCAGTCAAACGGGGTTCTTTCCCTTGGTATCGGAAGTTACCTTAAATAATGAAATAGTATATGACTTGAA
The DNA here is from genome assembly GCA_028015205.1 of Mytilisepta virgata. Classification (NCBI taxonomy): domain Eukaryota; kingdom Metazoa; phylum Mollusca; class Bivalvia; order Mytilida; family Mytilidae; genus Mytilisepta; species Mytilisepta virgata. The sequence goes on from CM051521.1 coordinate 80,514,289, forward strand.
CTATTTAATACTGAATTATTTTAGTCTTGTTACTCATGTTAGTCGGGCATTGGTTTAGTGTTTTTCATGGAAGTATGCCAGCATTCACTTTCTTTAAAATGAAAATTGATGTTCATATTTAACTAACTCTTCATTGAATGAAAGAGTTGAGTACTAATTGAAAACTCCATATAAGAGATAACTGTTGAGATAAACAGATGAATACCCCATATATATAAAGAGAGTTGAACGTTGAACCTACTGGAATATTTTGGTCAAGACAAATGTACAGACATTTGTTTCTATCTGCATATTTTATAAATGACATGTTAAACGTACGTCTTGAAACATATCAATAGACAACATGTATAATAATTTATTGTACTTGTATGTTTTAGATATTGAAAATAAAAAACAATGATTTATAATTTTATTTAAAATCATATTCATCATAGGGATTATCCAAAGGAACTAAAGACAAACAGTAACACCAGTGACGATGGTCCGTTTTTAGACAGTATATATCTAGCCTACATGTACAAGGCAATATACTGTCTAAAAAAAGATTATTTTTAATTCCCTTTATATTTTTTCTGTTAGTACCATTTTGATATTTTTGTAATGAAATTTTGGTTCATTGCTAGATATGTTACACAAATCCTAAAGAAGAATTAAGAATGAAAGAATTGCTTCCTTATTGTTGTTGTCGTTTTTAACTTCCGGATAAAATTAAATTCGCCACGTAAGTTACTGGAAAATAAATCTCTCCAATTAAGCATAATCGCTATTAAACATCATCAAGGAAAGCAAAACTTTAAACCTTTCAAAACGATTAATCCAATTGCCGACATACTATTTTGCTAGGAAAATATTTCTCGGAAGTGCGTATGGCTACATCTGTTACAAACGGTATCATACACATTTTATTGGATTTCAATTATGCTTTTGTAAATCAATAAAAACATTTTAAAACGGAACATAAACACAAAGGTATGTTTCAAAATTGCTTTTGTTTTATCCCATCATGAGATTACTGTTCAACCTCGCAGTTCTTGTATTTCAGTTTGGTGAGTTTAAACTTCATAGGCCATATAGTTTTAAACACGTGTAACAACATATTTTAAGTGTATGTTTGCTGTTTTCTGTACTTTGTGAGAGCAATAAATTTTTGACTTTAGTTCATTTAACTGAGTAATTAAAAAACATGTATCAATCTATCTCAACACTATTACAATAAATGGAAGAACATAATATGTATTCGTCCGAATGTAGTATATTTTACACTGAAGTGCACAAAACATTAACTCATTTGCTCACTTCGTCAATTACCCCGCAGACTACGATTGCAAGTCTCGCGCTTTTAACATCTCGGCAATATTGTTTGTTTGGTCCATTTCACCTCATATAAACCTCTGCAACAGACTATAAGTATAAAGTATTTACTAAAGCTATGAACAATTTAGCAAATTAAAATTTCATAATAAACAAACCGATAAACAGTTTAAATACAATGGCAATACTGCTCTAAAGTTCATATCATAAAGCATCTGTTGACTAAAGATTTACGCTGCCGCCACCGCCACCAGAAAGTAATACCTATATATATGTATGCAAAGTTTGCTTTTCACGACATTCGTTGCAGGTGAGACAAAAACGGATTGTGATCACAAACAATCGGTTTCGTTGAATGTTTACCGAACTTGTAGGTCATTCCAAAAGTGTAATATTCGTTTCGGACGCCCACATGTAGGGGTCGTTGGATGGTCAATATATGATTATGAAATTCCAAATTGAAAACACTACAAATTGCAAAAAGTCGAGGCAAGAATTTCCAGGAGAAATATAGTAGGAAGATAGTCAATACAGAGGACTAAATTACCCTCCACTACCAAACTAACGCTCAATATTTTCCGTTGTTGGCTGTCAACTCAGATTTTCTGAGAAACGGTTTCCTGTCTGGAAAATTCATGTAATTAATTACTAACATGAAAACTGAAGGGCAGATTTCATATATGAATATATGCTTTAAAACAAACTCTTGATATAATACGAACAATGTGTGAAAACGTTTAATATCCTCCCATCTAATGTATAAAAAATAGCTAAATCAGATTGCTGTCAGATAAGTGCCAGAGAGGTAATAAAATTCCATCGCCACACGCATATACAAATGTACCATATTCATCCCAAGATACACTCCCAGATGCCACGTGTTTGGCGGAGAAGCAGCAAATACCGATTTTAATGTCTTTAGTTTGACACGGCCGGGATCGAACCCGCGACCTCCCGCACTCGAGGCGAGCAGGCTACAACGACACCACCGAGGTTGTTTAGTTAATGTTTAGTCTTATTGAAGTCAATAAAACATTAGTTAATTAATAATTAAAAATAAATATTGAGAAATTTAATCAAGATATTGTGTCAAGCGTCGCAATTATAAAAGACTAACACCTAAAATGCATGGTCAATGTAAAGTATGTTCAGTTGCGGTGTCAATCATCTTGATGTCCAATCATTAACACTAGTACTGTAACAATTCTTGGACAATACCTTGCAATGATTATTCATGAAGATTTTCAATTAAATGGGACAAGTTTTTTTTCAGAGGAGGTGACTTAAGAAATTTAACCAATGAGAAAAGCACATTTCGGGACCCGACAGACATGTTTGCTAGCCAAATGGCATTCAGGTAGCAAAACTCATGAGGGTCTTAACACGTATCAAATGCTATAAATCTATTTAAACATTGTTTAATAAGAATTTTAAATTCCTTTCCCATAAGGCTATTGTTAACTAGCTCAGGCGATGAGGGTTTTATTTGATTTCCAATCGCCACCAAAGTAGCAATTTGTGGGAATTACCTTGGATTAATCAGTTCTGACACTTTTCAAATAAATGTGGCAATTAGTTTCAGAAAAAAGAACCCATTAAAAGCCTCCTTTGGGGCATTGTGTCTATGTTTTATAGCAGATATGGTACGGTTTAATTAGAGTATATCTTATTCGTTTCTTTCAGCGTTCATTATTTTGATGATCGAAAGGTATGGTTCATCTGTCGTCGCATCCTTATCGTTCATGGAAATTTTTGGCATTATGCATATATGGCAGTAAAGATAGTTTTCATATACGTTAATCATGATAAATTGAATAAAAAAAGAAACACAAACAAAACAAAAAATACACTAGAGGCTCAGAGGGCACGAAAGCCGTTTTTATTTATGTTCCTCAAAGAGAGAAGTCACTTCTCACTATGATCAGAAAGTGTGGTAAGCCTTGTAGGGATAACATGTTTCTGCATCAAGAGACTTTTACTTACAGGTCAACATATTCTAAAATTCAGGGGTTCTTCAGAAAATCTTTGCATGTATTTCCCATAGGTCTTATGTTAACACGAGTCCTCTGCTGGTGGCCATCTTGAACGAGGGATTAGCAGAGGAAATGTTTTTATTTTAATCAACCAATCAAAAACAAAAAAATACCCATGGCAGTCATGTATTTCACCTTATCTGGATACAATGAGGAAACTTTATAAAATAAACCCTCCAACACATGCTTCCTGTCAAGTTTCGTTCCATTTTGCCAAGCGGTTCCAGAGATGAAGATTTATTTTTATCAGCCAATCAGAAAAAAGAATTGCCAGTGACAGCCATGCCTGTCGTCCAATCAGGAAGAAAATAAAATAATTTCATAAAAGTGTTTCCATAGATGCCTCCTGTCAAGTTTGGCTGACAGTTTTGGCCAAGCAGTACCAGAAAAAAAATTGTAATCAACAAATGAGAAAAATACAATGTGTGTTGCCCGATCAGGACGTAATGAGGAAACTTTGTAAAGAACCTCACATAGATGCGGCTGTCAAGTTTCGTTCCATTTGGCCAAATGATTTCAGAGGAGAAGACTTTTTTTTATACCAGCCAATCAGAAAAAAAGAACTGCTCATGGCGGAAGTGTTTGTTCCTCGATCAGAAAGAATATGCAGAAACTTTATAAAGGACCTTACATAGATGCTTCCTGTCCCAGTGGTTTCAGAGGAGAAGATTAAAATGTGAAAAGTTAACATATGGACGTCGGACGACGGACGCCGAGTGATAACATAAACCCACCTGGCTTTGAGGCGAGCTGCAAATCGATAAATGAAAAATAATAGAATAATGATAACAATATATAAATGACAAATAATATAAAACAATATACATGATTTAGATAAAATAGAATAAAACAGAAATAGAAGAAAAAGAAGGAAAAAGAAAAACGATTTTAAAGGAAAGAATAAACGACTTGATACACAATACACATAAAATTACAAACTGTTCTTTATATATGATTCACATAGCGTCTTAATTTACTTTAAATTGTAGCATAATCATCTACGCGGGTTTTTTAGTGTGCACCACGTTATTGAGGTTATTTCTTCATAGACTGAAAAAAAATTACAGTCAAACCTTAAATATCTCCACTCCTAAATTCTGTAAACAGGGGTCCATTAATTCTAGATTATTATGCTTCAATTTAAAGTAGAAATCAGCAGAGATTTTCTTTATAAAGTTACTAGATGTAAACAATTATTCATGTTTCGTATTTGGCTAAATATTGGCAGAATTTCCTAATTAGTTTAACGACCTGTGCCACAAATCATTAATCATAAAAGTGTCTATGTATTTGGAAATAGTGTACACATGCTTATCTTGCTTGTTTGAAAGTTATTTTTTGTGAAAACCTTGAAAATTGATAAATTAAGAGTTTAGACTCAAATATACCAAAATCAGTGTCAAACAAATATCTTAAAAACTAAGTCATGATCTCCGGGGGTAACTCAATGATATTTAGATACGGGACGTTGACTTTTCACAAAAAAGGCCGATCAAAAAACAACAGCCAGCAAAGCATATTTTTTACCTTTTATTATTTTTGGATAATTTAGGGTATGTAATGTTAGCTTTCCTGCATATTTTCGGGTCACATATTAGATATGTTTGATATAACGTGGATAATTTCGAGTACGTCAAGTTCACCGACGCATCCCCCATCATAAAATGATCAAGTTTTCCCCCTCCCCGAGATCATGATAGTATGTTTTTTCTTTTCATGTTTGAAAATTATCCATGAAAGTTGCCCATATGCTGAAACTTCAGCAAAAAATTAGTAGAGAAACATCTGTATCGTATTCCCTTAATACTTCAGAATAAAACAATAAAGACTCTTTTGTTTCAATATACAGACAATACATAAAATACAATAATTAATTTCATATTTCAGATGAAAGAAAGGTTTAGAAATATTCAGAGGAACTATAAAAACATTTATGCGTGATAAAAAATTTCTTTTAAATTCGGTAGGTAAATTTCCAGTAGCTTTAAAAAATGCATTTCGTCATATCGTGTTTTTTTTTTTTTTTTTTTGTTGGTCTAATCTGAATAACATAAAATTGTAACATGAAGGAAGTGGTAAAAAGGCATTGTTTTTTTTACTCGTCCAGTCTTTAAGTAAAATTTGGAAAGTAAGCATCCCTTCTTCAATTACTAGGATCTTCTGTTTGATTTTAATATTAATGCTGGTCTACACTACTAGACAAGTCCTCATATTGATGATCAACTAACATAGGTAAAACACCTGAGGATTGGGTGTCTGGTTCACGTGACAAATCCTGCATAGCTGTTTGTATGTTTCTCCTTGTATCTTTTGTTTGTCCATGTCTGAAAGGAGAATTTTGTACGAAAATGATCTAATTAAAATCAATAATAATGTTTAATTTTTTGGATAGTTACATAAGTACATACACAGTATATCTAAATTAAGATGGAAACACATGGTTCAAAAATATACTGCTATAATAGCTACATGTACCAAGTTTAATGAATGAAACGGGGTCCGAATACAAGTAACAAATTTTATTCTACGTCGATATACATGTATGACTACAATTATATATTATATACATTGTGTTAGCGTTATTTATATAAATTGTATTATTTATTATGATAATTACATGTACTATTGGCGATTTTGTTCTCATTATATTTTTTTCGTGAATGTGCAGAAGCGTTTTATACGCCGGTTAAATGTTGATACTGTATATCATAGCACTAATATGGACGACCAAAAGTGTATCGTAAATTACGAAATGCTGCAATCACAACTAGATACGGTTTTATGAAACTCATTTATAATATACAATATAATTTTGGATTATGAAAGCAATCCATACAAACCATTTACGTTGAACTACATGTACTTTGTTAGTGGACTATTATTTTTTGGAAGTAAGTTCCATGTTGAATGTTTAATAAATGAAGTTTGTTACATTTGCAATTAAACGACCATCGATAAGATAGTGACTTGCAAGACTGGCAAATAAATGTGCAATGTAATTTAGTGGTGATTGAACGCCCACATTGATGTAAATCGTAATGTGAATGCCCACATTGGTGTAAATACAAATAGATCAATGTAAATTTGAGGTGTGACTTCCTATATTATGTTATAGTTTCGGATAACGCACTCCCACCTCCCTCATGATTTATATTGATTTTTATATGTGGCAAAGTTTAACGCATAAAAATCATACGACGAATACATTACACACGGATAAGGAATAACGAGAGAAATCGGATACAGAGATTTGCCTGCAACGAATCTTTTGAAAGGTTAATATTTTCCGTCGGCAGCGGCTATAACCTCGGTGATGACACCCTTAACCTTTTTCATAACTTCTGTAACTTTGCAGACATAATACCTAAAGTTAATATATACATTTGTACATTGTACTATATGAAATTAACCTTGCAGCCCTATTCTTACCTTTGTCCATGACCTTGTTTTCATAATTCATGGACTCTATAACCATTTGTAAAATGTGCATCAAATTTGAGTGAATAAGTCCATTTTTCAGCAACCTAGTCTTGCCTCATTTGGTATACAGGTAGTTTATAATTAATTAGTTTTTGGTGGATACATTCCGGTTTTACACCTATTACTTACGCTTTTAAGACTATTGTTCAGCAACTGTAATACATGTACCTTAACCCACGATATTTTGTCTATAGACAGTTCATGGTGGATAAATGTTAGTCTGATACCTTTCACTCGACTATGACTCCAATTTCATGCTTTAATGACGATTTGTTACGAAATAAGTCCATTTCTCAGCAAACGTAATACACAGACCCAAAGTTTTGATCAATTGATACCTCTTGATGGTAACAGTCTGGGATCTCTCAGCTAACCTTAAATACATTTTAAGACTAGGGTGACTTAAAGATATATTTTAGACAAATTTCACATGACCATAAACATTGATAACTAAAGCATTCCTGTTGGGTAAAAATGCAACGAATCACATAATCGCCATTCTTCGTCTACGAGCGTACTCAGGCGAATCATTTAGTTTGTCTATAAATTAAACAATAACTAACGCAACCTCAACAAACTTTGAATTAAAATGAATTTGATCTATTTTCATTTCTGTCTCATTTAACAACAATAACGCCACCATGAATATCAAATAACTACTTTTAAAGAAGACTGGAATATCACAATTTTCCCCAGTGTAGTGATGATGTCGTCTTTTAAACATGTAGCCTTGATGCTCATTAAAACTGATATGTTTTACCTATATTAGATTATTTCTATTAATCAACTTATTTACCCGAGGCCTTAAAATCTGTGCGTACTCGTTTAAAATGTAATCACCTAATGCACGCAAACGTAATGCGCCCGGTTGAAACGCTGCTTGTTTTTACACTTTCTGATTATATAAAATATAAAGATTCAATTCAGGGGCCAGGAGCCGGTAACAAGAAATTTTATTAAGAGAGATCGTAAGTATTGAATTAAGGGGAATATAAGATCATCTTAAGATCATTCAAAGAGTTTAAATCAAAGCTCCCTCAGTTTGTTCGTAGATCGGTCTTATTTCCCTCTTATGTTGCATCGTAATAGTTTTCAAGTTATGAGTTCTTAAAATTTCTCCGGCGTCTCCGTGTTAGGTTCCTCGCAAAGACATTAGAATCGCCTTAAATGAATCATGCAAACTACCCATTTAACCTAAGAAAAACAATTCTAACAACAGCATGGCTTAGAATAAAAAAACTAAGGGAAAACAGCCAACCAAGTCAAGGAAACCAAACTTTAATTCTGATGAGTTAGAGATACTAGTCGACGAGGTTGAAAAGAATAAAATCATCCTCCTGGGCAAACTCACAGATACAGTAACAAACGAGAGGACGAAAATGTTGTCGGGCACAATAGCGGCCAAAGTCAGTGCAGTGGAGGATGATATGAGAAAAAAGTGGCAAGATTGGTCCAGCATAACGAAAGGGAAAAAAGCCAAGGAACTAAGGGAAAGTACTGCAACAGGCGGTGGATCCAAAGTTGTGGAACATTTTACACCAGTTAAAGAAAGAGTTTTAGACATCATGGTGCAACTTCTGTAGAAGGGCTTCCTACCTGGCTAGATTCATTCCTTCCTCAAACCACAGAAACCGATAATATTGAAAAAAGGTCAGTAAATCTTAGTTGTCATGATTCTGATGAGGATGAAACATATTTCATTGAACTTGAAGGTAAGGATGCATCAACATCCCACGACGATCTAAATGAATCTGCAGTGAGAAAAAGGAATTGATTAAAAACAACTTCAGCAAGTAGTACGTGAGAAAGAGAAAAGATGGCAAGAAAAACAATCTCAAGAATGTTTGGATAATAAAAGATTATGTGTTAATAAAGTGCGAACACAGTCAGGGACAACAAGTACAATCAAACAAAACAAAATGATTATTATTGATAATGACGATATGAGATCAGAAACACAAAGTGTTATTAAGGTTGAAAACGATAGGCTCAGTATAGAAAAGGACAGATTGGAGGCAGAAAAAAGGCGATTAGAAATTAAATAGAACACTTGAATGTTGACAAAGATAGACTTCAAGTTGAGATTAGTATGGATGAAAAAGTGTCAAAGCTTGTAGAAAAAGATGATTCCAAGGTTGGAGATGAATGTGTTAAACCATCCCAGTTTACACAGGCATCAGGCAGCTTTCATTATTCTGAAAGTGTTCCACCACTATTTACATTGTGAAATGAAGTAGGTTTGACCTTAGAAAATACACATGTTAGAGATATGTAAGAGAGCTACCGTTTGATTTTTATGAGGAGGGGGGGTGAGTTTTGAGGTTTTGAGTAAAAAACTGCACGATGAGCAACTGGGCAAAAAAGGCAGGATGAAAATTAAAAAAAAGTCAGGATAATTAAAAAAAAATCCAGGATCGAATAGTATAATAAAGCAGGTCCGAGATTAAAACTAAAGCAAAATGCAGCACAAAATATTTCATTCTAGCACAGCATAAAAAATCAAATAGAAGTTTCATAAACTGTATACAAAGTAAGGGCCAATTCAATTTGCAAGCTGCACTACATGTACAAAATTTAAATTGGTAAATAATGTAGACATGCATGGATTGAAGTATACATGTATTATAATTGTATATCAAAAAGTACTTTATTTATCTGTTTCAGATTGGTTGAAAAATGTGGAAGTATGTTCTCTTGTGAAAATTTGCAGATCTACATAGCTGATGATAAAGACAATATGATAATTGACAAATTTGTAGAGCACGTTCTACCATTACATGTATACATGCCTTCTAACTAGTCCACAAAGTATTTGCCAAGCGGCATTTCATCCGTATGCAGTGATTTGGCAATATCAACAAGATTGTTTTATTCAAATAACACATGATTTATCTATTACGTTGAAAGATTTCCATCAAAGCTTATTTCATCACTTTTAAATATTTAGTGTTTCTCTAGTTTGTTTTTGGTACAGTACACAGTACTAATGTGAATGTATGATGTCCTTATTGATACAAGTATTGTACATACACATATATATGATGTGTTAGGATGGATATCTCAAGTGGAGACTGTTTTTGTTTTATTTATTTTTTTGTGTTTTTTACTGTACAAATATGTACGTTCCAAAAATTGCAATACATATATCATATTCAGGGAACCGGTTTTGTTTTATAATTGTTATTGAAAGTATTTCTCATTTGTTGATGTTTATTCGTTTTTGTTACTGTTTAGTTTAATGGTTACATGTGTGTAAAAGATTACATATGTCATGTTGTACATTTGAAATGATTTTATAGGTATTGGTGTTTTACAGAGGAATAGTTTGTTGAATTTATATTCTGTTAAAAAATATTGTTTTTTTTCCAGAGAATACCAATAAATTGTTTGAAATTAAGGTTTTAGTTTTACTGTTGCTGATAATTGACATCTGTTTTAGCCCACCTAGGGTCAGCTATTGCCATCCTTTCCCGTCCGTTGTCCATACATCATCTGTTTACTTTTCATGAAAGATTTTCTTCTCTGAAACCACTGAACACTTTTTTTATAAACTTGGTATAAATAAACCTTAGGCTGTCTAGATTATAGTTTGTGAATTATATGCCATCACATGGCTAAAAATTTTATAAACTTAGTATAAATAAACCTTAGGCTGTCTAAATTATAGTTTGTGAATTATATGCCCTCACATGGCTAAAAATAGAATTGGAAAATCGTTACCTACAAATCATCAGCCAAACAAATGGAAAATTGGCAAAAACAGACCTTCCGGAATTAGATTTTGACATAATACATGTAATATGTCAAGCATACTTATTATCTTGAAAACTAAAAGACTTAGGTAATCTATAAAATTGCAAAAATTATCAATCTGACTGCAAAGTTTCATCAAAATCATAGTACCCATGGTGGACTTGAGACCCATTATAGGTCCCTTTTTGCTGATTTTCCTTTTATTTTGCTATTATCTTGAAAATTATAATAACTGATAGGTAATCAATGTAAATTACAAAAAATATATGTATGACAAGATCTACCTTACTGCAGAGTGGATTTGAAATCAATATACTTGTTACAAACTAATATTTACACACCTTCTGATTTCTGACTGGACGTAAAGCAACCAAAAAAACAATCAAGGTCACATTTTGATGTGGATGTTTTTGTACCTGTGTGACCAACGGTAACCGCCTCACTCCGGCCGTAATTCTGTCATTCCGTCATTCCGTCCGTCAGTCCGAAAGACCTTGAATATTAAACTTTCGTCAAAAATTTCTTGGTTTCTATGAAAGGGAACGATTTTATATTTGGTCCAGAGATTGATCATGTTGTTTTGTAACGTATAAGCAATTTTTAGACATGCAGCCACTTCCTGTTTGCTGATAGTTTGAAATTTAACTACCTTATGTACAAGGAAAATATTCGGGAATGATTTTATATTTCGTCCAGAGCTTGATCATGTTGAGTTGTAACATGTAAGCAATATTTATATTTGTAGTGCAGCCACTGCCTATTTGCTAATAGTTTTCAATTTTACTACTAATTGTACAAAGAAAATTTTTCGACAAAGTTTTCTTGGCTTCTATACAAGGTAATGGGCTTATATTTGGTCCAGACCTTGATCATGTTGCGTTATTAGGTGTGAGCAATTTTTAGATCTGCAGTGCATCCACTTTCTGTTTGTCGATAGTTTGAAATTTAGCCACTCATTGTACAAGGAAATTTTTTCGACATTTTTCATTGGTCTCTATTGAAGGAATTGTTTTGGTTTGTTTTAGAGCAAATATATGCAGTAACGCAGGTTCATACCAGTATTGATCTTCAACTTTCTACTTGATTTGGCCTTTCAATTATTTTGATTCGAGCGTCACTGATGGGTCTTTTATAGACGAAACGCGCGTCTGGCGTAATATAAATTATAAGTCTTGTAGCTTTGATATATGGTGAATGCTGGATACTGTCCATGCATGTCTGTGTCCACACTTGTTATTATTGTGATATAGGAGACCGTTCTTTTTAAAGGTCATAGGTCAAATGTGAAGGTCGTTTTTTTTTTGGGGGGGGGGGGGTAAATAAATGAATGTGCATTTAGATAGACAATCATATAAATCATAATCAATTAATTTCACACAAAAAACTGAAACAAAGATATTCAGATAAAGACTCCGTATTTTGTTGATTGAAGTCATATTAAAGTTTATTCATAACCAAACACTGACTGAATCAGCTGATCCCGCATTATTCTGCCATCATTGGTGTCCATCTGTCCTTCATTGCGATCATCATCTCCAGGCAGTCTATCATCTATTTCAATTTCTTCTATCGGAAGGGGTATATTCTTCTCCATGCGCTTATAATGCAATCCTGCTGTTGCTAAGATAACATTCAAATTTCTCACTGGGGAAAGTTTAAGTCCTCTGAAAAGACAACGAAACCGCATCTTCCAAATTCCATATGTTCTTTCCATTACCGAGCTAGTGGATCTATGAGCTATGTTGTATTTTCTCTCCGCGGCTGTTGTTGGGGACAGGTGTCAACAACTAAGGCTTCAGTCCATAGGCACTGTCACCAAGTAACCACTAATTCTGTATCTGTCCGGACTCAAACGCAAGGGATAAATTACAATTATTCCATATGTGGGCATCAAGTGTCGAACCTGCTCAACATGCTACTACATTAAGGAATTGATTTTTTGCGTCGCAAACACATTGCGTGGTACCCTTTTCTACATACGTATAAGTGTTTGTCAACAGATGGTGCCTTAATTGGTATTAGAGTTCCATAACTGGTCCGAGTACCAGAGGGAATTCTTTTATATCATAAAAGTCATACATAACTGCTTGTCTTTCCACAGACATCAGAAATTTCACATTGTTTCTTATATTGTTCGCTAAATGTTTGGAAATAATGTTGACGCAACGAGGAACAGTCATCTTGCTTACGCCATGGGCATCCCCAATCACACTTACGTAATACCTCAACGCTATCATGACTTGAAGAGACATCGACTGAGATTGCGACCTCCTTGTTGGTTTTTCTAGAACAGTTTGAAGTTCCCCACATAAAGCGTAAATACTCTGTCTTTCAAGACGATAAGACTTTATTAATTTGTTGGTCTGTCATAAAATCGAATGGATTTGTTCGATCACTGAACAATTTTCTTGTGAATTCTTGCTGTTGTACACGTTGTCTCAGTTGTACATATAGTAACAACGTCATTTTATTCGATTATTAACAAGTGAAAGTGCAGCTAAAAGTAGCCAGGACCACTCTTACACTCTTACAAAAAATATCAAGAGAAGCGAATTGTTCTTTGTACATCCCTAAGTCGCTAAGTTTGTTTTAAGAAAACTTAATAACTGACCAAAATTTAAGAGTGATTTTGTGTTACCGGAATTAGTAAGATCGCTTTAAGGTAGACTCAAGAATCGTTCTTAAATTATGCACTTTTTCAAAACATTAAGGACTGCCAATCATTCTAAGTTAGGTCTGAGGTTGGTTCTTGTTACACTCTTCAATCTTAAGACGCTCTTTAGATGTTCGTAAGACATAAGAATGCTTATTGTTACCGGCCCCAGTTTCACAAGCTATCTTAGGACTAAGACATGTCTTAGGATCGTCTTACGACATATCTTCGTCCTAATTCGGTTTCACAAAGTTGGTCATAAAGTTAGGACTACACGAAAGGTGTCTTATGATGGTCTTAGGATCATAAGAGGTTGACGGGATATTTAAAGTGATTTAACAACAATGAACATTCAATGTATTTATAGCAAGTATGCACGCGCTTATCCTTTAACCCTTTTATAACCGATGGAGTGACAAATTCAACTCAACTCACTTGAAGAAAAAATGTAGTTATTATTTCATTCTTTTTTTCTCTTCATTTTGTTTTTCATATGTATATTTGTGTCTAATTAACAGATTATTTGTAATTACACTTCCTTTTTTTCTTTGAAAAATCAATTTTCAAATGATCTAATTAGGGAATATTAGCCAATACGTTTAGTAATATTTGGGAAGCACATACTAGATTTATTTTAGTTATTTCATAAATATTCAACTTCCAACACGATTAGGACATCTTTGCTAAGATCATCCTAAGACAGCTTCGAGACGAGGTCTATAAGATATATCTTATGACAGGTCTTAGGGTAGCTTCGTGAAACCGGCCCCAGCTCAATGCGAAATACCTTTATCGAAAAATAACAATTAACTTTGAATATTTTAATTCTGCAATGGATAACAATTCAGTCTATGACTTTTTGTCTGAGAGTAGCACTTAACATTCTTAATGATTGACCATAATTTTGTTTTCAGTCTATGAAGATATAACCTCAATCACGTGGTGCACACTAAATAACCCTCGTAGCCGGTAATTTGAAAGTGTGCAAGACGTGCACTGAGGTTATTTCGAATAAACTGAAACAAAATTAGTGTCAATCCTTATAATTTAATTCCAATGAATGTTTTGACGACTAAAACTTCGGCATTCCCTTTAACTGACAAATCAAATGATGCATTACATCCAATATTAAATTATTTACAAATATTTCATGTTAGAATAATCTTCCCGTGACCTATCTGAAATGAATATATAATATGAAACTTAATACTGGATGTAAATAAATGTAAATGATATCATTTTAAAATAAAATCTTACCTTTTTCTTAAAAGGTATATTCCAATCAATACAATAATGGCCAAGACTACAATAGTCCCGCAAATAATTCCGACTATTGACATCACTGAAAAAATGATCAAGACCAATCTGTTTTTTTTTTTTTTTGGACTATGATGCATTTGAATAATGTATTTATCGGCACTTTCTCAAAAAAGTAAATTAACTGTCCCATAAAGTTCGAAAACAGTTCGGTCTCACAAACCTGACTGTATTTCTTTGGATAGATTTGTCGTCTTCCTGGAAATAATTCATAACTCGACTCGAAACTTACCCATGTGTCTTTAGGGCAGCAGGACATGCCCGCCCTCCGTAACTGATATCACTACAGGTTTTTGCTGGAGTTAACAATGCTACATGTACAAACAATTTTGTTACTTAGTTTCTGTGTTTTCTTGTTCTCATTCTGTTATTCTTTAGTATTTTTTGGCTATTCTCACGAGTTGTCTTTCCACTGGACCTAGATCTTGTTGATTTTTTAAAACTATTTGATGGCTTTGGTATTTTATATCTGGTATCTAATAATAATAGTACAAATAAAAAAAGCTCGGGTACGAAAATTTTCTAAGATTTTACAGAATCGCTCAATCATATAACATTTTGATATTTTTTTTCAAAGCAATCTTCAGAAAATACTAATTTGATGAAAACATTTATTTTAATATTATTTCCGTATTTTACGTTAGGTCTCTTGTGAGTATAATAAGATGGCTGCATGTTTCTTTACAATAGATCAAATGCTTACCGTCGTTGGACTTTCGTGAACTTTCTGTACCTATTGTCACCTCCCTCTTCACTGTAATAGTTTAATATGGCTATCAACATTATATTTACTGTTCTTTTGTAATGTCAAACACATTTGCCCTAACCATTTTTTTTTAATTATTGATTCAATTTCTTTGCATGGACCATGTTTATCCGTAGGGTCAAGAAATGTTTTTGAAAATGGACGTAATTATGAATTACTACAATGTAGTTATATCATCAAAACTAAAAACTATGATTTGCGTGTAAAATTTCAATTAATATTATTTTAGTCCTGTCGAACGCTGCAATGAGAAAATGTGCTTTTTATACGTATAATTTGTGTTCAACATACAGTTTTAACCACTCTGCCATCTTTGAAATTTTAATGTATTTAGTTCATGCTACATTTTCAGGAATTAGACCAATCACTTGGATATTTTCTTGACATTCTGCCAAGATAATTAAATATTGTGATTTTTAAATTTCTTTTAATTTTAGCATACATGTATTTCATTCCAGTCCCTTAACCTAATTGGTATTAATCTTATTAAAGTACATTGCCACGAACCGAGTCTCTCAGCTTTCGATAAATAACAAGCGTTTAAAGGTTTTGTTAATAAAAAACATGAACAGACTTATGAACATCTATACAACTAAAATTAAGGGCGCGATTTCCTCGTGGTAGCGTGCTCGCCTCGTGTGCGGACTGTCGTAGGTTTGATCCCGGCCCAGGTCAAACCAAAGACATTTAGGTCACACCTAATCGATTTTTAGGTCATGACTAAAATAGGGGCCAACGAACAAAATTTCAATTTAATTTTCTTTCTTGGGGACTAGTCTTTTCGGGCGAAGATCAAATTTACGTGCGGCACAATTTTTTTTTAACTGAAATATTGCAAAATTTGGGAAAATATCCCAAGTTTTACAAAATTTTAGGAGAGGGCGAATAATTCTTACTTTTAATTCTTGCAAAATAAAGAATCTGGGACGAATGGTCAGTATTTTTGCAAAATGAATCGGCAAATATTTTTATTCTTATTATGTACATACATGTAGTCCAAAAACCACAGCGGCGAATTCCAAATAACTAAACATCATTTTGGTGTGGCCTTAAATTGGTATTTGCTGCTTCTTCGCCAAGCATGTGGCATCAAGGAGCAAGGGTAAATGATTTATCGGCTCGAAGTCAATATAATTTGTCCTGGTGGGGTGATAGGTCTGTTACCTCGTGGGGTAGCAGTTAAAAACCCCGGTTCAGCGTGTCGGTCTTGTAGAAACCAGGGTTCATATTCATATCATATCAACCTGTTATCTTCCTGATATGCAATTACTGGTAGGAACTGGCCGTTAAACAATAATTCATCCATCATTAATCCTAAGTATTATTAGGTTAAGGAATATTTAATGGGAGAGGGGATTTTTTTCTGGTTGAAAAAGTAACTATAAAAAAGAGTAAATTCAATATGGAAGCTACACTTCTTCCGCATAAATTCGCCTTTCTACTTATAAAAATTAAACTTTATTAATCAGTACATGAACACATTTTTATTATTGTTTCCAGTGTAAATATTCATAATTATTCTAAAAAACTTAAATTAGCGTTACTAAAATGGTGAAAAATGGTTACAAAATATTGCCAAGTTCTTTGTATCTGTGATCAAAGTTTAAAGTTGCTAAAAAGAGTCACTATACTGACATTTCCTTAGGTTTCTCTATACTGTTACATTTTGAAATTCAGATGTTGTTCTGGAGTTACGTCGCCTTGTCCATAACAATTCAAATAAAATTATCAATTTTCGGGTAAATTAAAAAACGTATCGACTTCGATTGGCTCAATATATCTTGTTAAAATCTCAAAAATACCTTGTTAAGATAAGTATCTTTCAATCGTCAATTGCTAATCAATGCGCTAAACATATAGGTTCAACTCCCATTTTGTGTTTTCACTTGATGAAGTTTACCCTTGACTTAATGAAAAACGTGAAGAAAAACCTTTTTTCAGCACCAATTCGTAAAAATACACAAAAAAACAGCATAATAAATATATAGGTACTAAAAAAATATGAAATAAAAAATAAATAGGCGTAAAAAAGAAAATTATCTTTGGTATCGACATTGAATTTAAATCTTGGAAAGTCTAGTGGAATGAGGACGAGGTAAAAGTTGCGGAATTTTCTTTTCTTCAGTTATAATGCTTTCGTGTGTTTACGTGCAGAATAAATTTATTTCAAAAGCACAACTATTTGAATCCAATGGGCATTCTGTCATTCCAATTTCAAGCCTTTTTCAGTATTTTGGTAAGATTTAGAAAATATACTCCCCCCCCCTTCCAACAAAATATGTTCCTTTACAACTATTGTAGGGTTAAAAAAAACTTATGACACATATTTACACAACTCTTCATCCGTGATGTCACAAGTTCACTTTCTGAACTTCAACATTCGACCGGGTCCTGTTTGCTTGTTGTTTTGTAAATCAAAATTCATAAAAATTACTGTGCATCTACATATGGGGTATCACAATAATGTATAGAAATAAAAATTATGACGTTGAAAATGAACAAATAGTTTTGGTCACCAAAAAAGTGGGTCGAAAGGATGGACAGACATACAGGATAATTGTTTATAAAACTATAGGCGTTATTTGAGCAGGAGGTTTCGGAATTATGTATATATGTCCTAAGGGCATAGTCTTTTGCTGAAAAAAGACATTCTGAGGTACAAGGGGGTACAAATTACCCATGTAAATAAAATAAACTTTAAATGTACCTATCAGGAGGAATGTAGTCGATGATTCGATATACTCCTTGCCACAGAAACAGTTGCTTACTTCACACGTATAGGACCCACTTTTATTTGTAGTAACATCATTTATTATAAAGGTGTTTGTGTAAGATAACACAGAATTTCGATCTTTGCCGAACCAACGGTATGAGGGAAGTGGGTTTCCATCTGTTTCACAATTAAGAATTATATGCGTTGAACCATCCTGGTAAGTTTCCAAATCCGGATCCTTGTTACCATTGGTTTTCTAACTTTATCTAAAAACGTAACGTCACATTTAATGATGGCCTGCATATGTTTTCGAAAATAGCTTCTAGAATCCAATTTTTATTCAAAAGAAACTGTATGTCACCTTTGTAAGTGGTTTTGCAAAGATTGTGACGTTAAATCCTCTTTCAGTTTGGGTGTAGCGATTTATATAAAATATTCTTTAAAAAATTGATGGAATTATTTTTAAATCTACATTTGTGATGGTGATATTGTAAATATTAGTCATTTAAGAATAGAATTTAAAACTACAGTTGACCTTTATACACTAAAAATATGTTGTTTTACACTAATGTAATTATAAGAAAATTGAAGAGGCAAACTAATTTGGTGTTATTCTGGTAGCTAACAAACAACATAACTAATGAAAACTGAATATTCGTCAGATATAATTGACAAATTTAAACATAGACTCTGTTTAAAAATGGAATTTATGGTATATTTGTAGCAAGAAAATGTTTATACATTCTGTTTTACATGAAGGAGATAAACCGAAATAAAGTTTATAAATCATATTTTCGGAATAACCTAACTAGCATTTAGTTAGTGTTTTACTGTTTGATCACGCGATCTGATCTAAAATATGAAAAATTCAAAATATATTATAATCGAGAAAATAAAACACTATACGTGTAAATTGTGTACTGGACGACAGTTTCAAAGATTAAATATTATATAAATATTTAAAAATACAGGCACATATGTCATCTGGTATACTACAGATCTGGAAAAATTTAGTTAGTGAAATCGTTTAATTAAAAAAATATATGTTTTCTAAAAAATATATTTAAATGGTTTATGTTGCGCTTTTAAACTGCATGCTTTATCTTTTTATAAAATTACGAACAATATGAAATATTTTGGATTAAGAAAATGTTATGTGTGAAATTCTCTTTTTTTGGTATAATTTGTTAAAATTTCATTTATAGGATGAATTGTAATACATATTTTCTTATTTAAATTCGAAAACTTAAACCAAAAAACTTCACAAATTACATGTATAGTAAAATATCATTTTCGAAATAAAGCCGTCGTAGCTTATATTTTGTACATACAGAAGATAGTGTGATCTTTTGCTTGAAATAAAATATTGCACACGACGTATTTATGCCAAGAACTTGACCAGTATTAACATGATGAAGTCATGAATATTTGCATTTTTGAATCTGGAGAGTTATTTATGAGTTGTAAAGCTATCCAGGCTGGTCAAGATATTGTATCAAGTTTCCATGGTAGTGGAAACATTGTAATAACACACGTGTTACTTATTTCTTACCCAAATAGATCTCTTTGTCTTTTAATTTCTGATATATTTTTTACTTTTTAATGGTCATGATGGTAATATGTATCTTCGGATTATTTAATTACCTCCGACAGCGCGCTGACTTTTCGCTTAGTCAGTTGGTTTCTTAAAATACTACTTTTGAAATACTCGTATATTTTTTTTGTACAGAAAAGTTTCAACAAATTTCGAAATTTACATTAAATAAATACATTATGGTTTGATGATGATAACTTACAAAGTACATTGAAAGGTCTTGATTGGACATATATTTCATTGCTTGATGCCGAGAATTTTACAGAACATCGTATCAATGCACGGTTGTCTTCTGCTGATGCACTAAATGTAAAAACGGATGTACCATTGTATGAGCATGAATCTGGGATGGATGATACTATTGTCGTTAAATCTGTATAGTTAATCCATGTTCTGCCATATGTACTTTGTTGGTGGTTTACCAACATTTCTGAAGCAAAAGTATGTAATGTTTTCATTCTCTTCCACTGGAATTGATATTGTGTCTTCTGTACCACCTGGATAGGTTGTTGATGACTGTCTTCCTGTTGAACAGTCATTGTTATGGATTTTACTACATTGTTGTACAATATTTCTTCTTAAAGCTGGGATGCCAGGAAATTCTGAGGATAAAAAAGTTCTGTATTTAGTCGAAGTCACAAAAATAGTATTTTAAACAGATATATCATAATGGAGAGGGATATTTGCGACAAATGTACGAGTAGATAGTCGATCTCGACAATCAATTCTCGAGCGTTTAAAGACGCGTATTGCAAGGTTTGTATATAAACAACGAAGGGAAAATGAAAACGTATTAAGAATTTTGCTCTTTGTGTAATGATTCCAGATATTTTTAGTAAGACTTTCAATACTCTTCAAAACATTTTTTTTTTCGATTATAAGAATAAATGTTTCTTGACTGAGGCAATAATTTGAATGTACCCACATCCCTTCCGCCCCAAGGAAAAATACGTTACATAAAATTTACAATAGAACAGCTTAGCATACGTGCTTTATAACTTCAATATATTTTGTACTAAATTTACAAATGTTCACAATATAATAGTGCACGTGGTAAATAATGGTATTAAACCTTTAATCGTTATGTCCGAAAAATGTATCATGTTTTTAGAGACATTATTTGTGTTATACAGGTCAAGAAATTAGTAAAAATTATTGTTTTAAGTTAAAGAAGACGGAAAAGAGGTTAACCAAAACAAGACGGAGAGGGTAGCGATCTCAATTACACATAAACCATCAACATATCCTAGACAATTCTTAGGATTTGTTGTTTAATACAGGAGAATTATTCAAGATTTAAGCAACATCAGTAAACCGCTGACACCATTGACAAAAAACAGAGCGTGTGTAATTCCGGAACATTTACATTCTAATTTGAGGAACTATTTAAGAAAGCAAATCTAGCAAAGTACTTGCAAGCTTTCAACTTGTTTTTCAATCATACTGTTTTGGCTTTTATAGCATTTTGTTTATACAAGACTGCCAGGATAGATACTGCTAATAACACCGGTTTAATCCCAACACTGTTTAGTGTCTGTACAAAATCGGATTTGTACAGGAATGACACATGGTTACCAGTTGTCCTTGGATACATATGTACATGTTATAGTTTTTTAATTCCCTTTTTTTCGATTTTTTATACCAGTCGGTTAGAATTCGAATGCGTCGGACATAATTTTAAAAGGGGACCAAATGAGGACCACTCCACCAAAGGCAGTCATGGTTGCCCTAGTGGTTTCAGAGGACAATGTCTTTAAAAAAAAGTTTACAATAGTTTGGGCCAGTGAGCACAAAAAATGATTTTCATGAAAACACTAATGTCACATAACAAAAATACATATCTTCGAAGACATATTTACAAATATACTTGTGCTTTGTAAAGTGAAAGAATAAAACGTATATTTATGGCATTTAAAAGATTTTTATTATTTGTTGTTTTCCGAAACCACTAGGCCAACTGTGCACTAACTTGGGGAGTGGTCCTCGTTTGGTTCCCTTTAAAATTATGTCCGACGGAACAAGTTTCATATTCCAAATTCTTGAAACAATAATCAAAACATTTAAGAGTATTTTAACTAGCATTGTGTGAAAAAAATAAAATTACAACAACAAAAATATGTCTATTCAAGCAGGATTAGAACCTTCAACGCGTGGATGTAAAATTTTTCTCTTTGAATAACATTTTATTACAATAATACATACTACATTGTGAGACATACTTCAACAGTGGAATTTTTGTATTAGAGAGTGATTCAATTTTCCAAAAACTGTGGATCCTCTATGTATAGTCAATCAAAAGGTTTTCCAAAAGGATAACACTATTGTGCTGATTTATTTGAAGTTCTGGTGTGATTGATTTAAAGTTCTCTTTATTTTTGTGTCATTTTTTTCTGATTGTGGACCCAAATGGGCATTTAATTTAAAAATTACCAAAACATTATTTTTCTACAATTCATTATAACATTTTCAAACATTATTACTATTATGATTGTTTGTTTCACATTTGGGGTTAGGGGCCTCGGTCGTCGAGTGGTCTAGGTACTACTAATTATCACTAGCCTGTCAACGCTGGGATTGTGAGTTCGAATCTCACCTGTGGCGAGGTGTGTTCGACTCCGATCTTAATTGACAAGGGTTGCAAATTTTCCTACCGAAGGTCAGTGGTTCTCTCCGGGTACTCCGGCTTCCTCCACCAATAAAAACTGGCCGCCGCGAAATGGCCAAATGTGCTGAAAACGGCGTTAAACCCCAACTTAACAAACACTTCAATATTGGACATGGAAAGAGAAACGAAGAATCAATGGTATCAACGTTAACTTGAAATGATGAGATCATATCATGGTCGTTACACAATTCTAGAGTTGAGGATGCGCTGCTCATGAAAGAATGGGTAGGAGTTGGAGGTATCAAGACAACACAACGGATATTATCAAGGCGATATCGGAAGTTTCCTATCCTTTTAATATACGTCCTTGATATTCCTGAATAAATATTAAAAAAAAACAAGATATGAACATATTTTTTTTCATCTTTTGAATATATATAGAAAAAATATTGCAAATACATGTATATTTGTAAATTTTGAAAATAAATTTAAATTTTTTGAATATAAATAGAAACAATATTGTATATATATATATGTAAGTTTTGAACATAAATTATTTTTTTAGAATATATATATATATATATTGCATATATATATTTGTAAGTTTTGAACATGATTTTTTTAAATATTGAAACGTGCCATATTACCCCAATTTATCTGTTTAAATTAGAAAAAAACTGAAATCAATGAAAATTCACTGAAAACACTTGCATGTAAACCTTCTAATATACGGTTGTACATGTACATATACTTCAAATGTGATATCGTTTATACTTTATCAAATCAGCTCGTGCAATGCCCAGCTATAGAAATTAGTTCTGGTGCAATGTCGCGCCGTAACAAACTAATCTAGTGCAATGTAGAAGTTAAGAGAATACGATAGAATAAGGCTCCTCTACTAAATTTCTGCTCAAAATTTAACAGGAGATCAATTTTTATGTACACTTATCAAATATATAAAGAAAAACATACCTTCATGACTTAGTTTTTAAGATAATAAACACTGAATTCTGTGTATTTGAGCCAAAAACCCTAGTTTTCATTTTTCAAGATTGTCAAAAAAGTGTCTAACTTTTTAACGATAAAAGATAGCTTCACCAGGTCTTTTGTAAAATATTTCCAACTACATAGACATTGTCAGCAGATAAATAATTGATGGAAAAGATTGATAAACTACTAGGAAAGTATGCAAAAAGTCAATTAAGGAATATTGATAATAATTTGGTAACTTTTGGTGCATGTAGAATAAAATTTTCTACTGATTTTTTCTTAACATTTTAGTATACTTAACTTGAAGTAAGGAGTTTCTGTTTACGAAAGAAAAAAGTTGGGGTCCATGTGCTTATTGCAGAGATATTTGAGAAAAACCCCAAATTTTATTATGGTATAAAAGATTTTCTTGATGGATACTATGACGTCACAATGTGTATCTCTTGGCAACGTCATTAACTCCCCCCCCCCCCCTTTTGCTGCTGTATCGCATTCCCTTAACTACTTGGTTTTCACATAAGCCATGATATTAACGTACATGTAATGCCTCGACGTGCGGGATTGTGCAGAGGCTAATAATTTTTACACATCAAAATTGTTTAGTTTGCAATCTTCTATTAGTTAAACGAACTTAAGACACTTATGTGCATATTTTTACGAACTGTTTTCTGAAAATGCCCTTGACGTTTTCTGAAGTAGTATTAATATTTTATATATCATGTTTATATGGATATGTATTAATAATTAACATTCATTGAGGATTTGGTGTTCAAAATGAGTCACATGATAACAGAAATGACAGACATAAAAATGACATGACAATTGTATATGTTTCTATGGGAAACAAAAACCAAAATATTGTTAAATGAAGCTAAACATACGGAAATTGTTACAAACATAATATTCCACTTCCTGGAATTAACCCGGACGTTTTGTATGTACATTAAATGAGGAAAGAAAAAAAACAAAGAAAAAAGTGTGGTTCCATAGGACTTTATTTACAATGTATCTGGTATTCTCCTATACCTTGCTACTACAAATTATAAGGAGTGAGTATGCTGTTAACTTCTACAACTTGTATTGATTCTGATCTTATTTACATATAAGATGAGGTATTTCACTTAGAAGGACATAAATTTAAAACGGTATTGATTTCAGTCAATACATTCTATTTCTACATATAAATACTAGTAAGGAAATATTTCATTTGATGTCACAATGTACATGTACAACGTATTTGCAGATTATATTTATTTATTCATAAATCGGCCTTGCATGACTGAAAATAGGATACTTGTTAAAAAAGGCCTTTCATAATAATTTTGATGCACATTTCGTCGTTTTACTAATCATCAGTTGTGCTCAAGGCCTAAAATGTTGAAAAACAAAACACAATAATTCAATACTTTGAAGAACAAATTCAAAAAGCCGAAGGTTAAAGCCCAAATTTACTCCCAAATTTTCACATAATTTAACTTCAATGTACATGTATCAGTAAATTTTCTACAGGTTTGAACTCGCGTTGCCCGCATATTGAGAGAACAATGTTTACCATTACAAAACTGAAACCTTTATTTCAATGCTATGGATCTTCACTTTGTTACCTTGTAATAGCTATGTGGACCGACATTTGGTACCAAATATCATTTTGATATGTCGAGTACTTGTTTCGTAGAGTATGGTAAGAATTTGGCAGGAAAAAAATAATAATCATAAACAGAAAGGTTTTTCTAAAGGAAAGGAATGACCTTAATTACATGTATATATTGACAAATTTTAAAACATATTATAAGATGCTTTTTATCAAGAGGACCTTTTAAAAAAAAATTCAGTTTCGATCGGACCTCGGTACGACGTTTTAATACGCATATTAGATATAAGTAAGAGATTTCTGTACAATGTTGTGAAATCCAAATATTTGCATTATTTATTCACCAAACACCAAAGTCCGCTTACGTTTTTTTGATTGCTCATTAGGTATATTTGTCCTTTTTATCTTCTTAAACATTGTCAGATTGAAATATATAATCTTCTATATTTATCTTAAATATCTCTTTAATCGCCACATTAAAATCTTAAAGAACGAAGACTTGATGGAAAACAAGATCACACAATAATTAGATCAGGAATCTTGAGCAATGTGGCGAGACGGTTTGAAATATAACATATTTACCTTCTTGTGACTCTACTGTATTGTTTCACAACATAACCATGGCAAAATCTGCATATAACGTGCATATAACGTGGCTGGGCTTTGACCACACAAACTGTGTCAATGTTAATTTCTATACATTGTATTATACATGTACCCAACTTCTCATCTCACCCTCATCCCGGCTAACTTGATGTTGTCCTTATTTCATGTACCAGCACAAAATTTATACTTTAAATTTGATGTTACAATGTTTAATTTTCATGAAAACTAAGAAGTGTCTCCTTATAGACCTCATTATAGTGTAGGTTTTACCAGTTTGTCTTATTTGACATATGTTTTGTCTTTACTATTTTGGGTTATTGTTTTCAATATTTGAGGCCTTGAGCACAATTGACGAATGGCACATAGACGTATCAGAATTTATAGGTATTCCTTGTTCCTTTAAAAAAAATTAACGATTGTTTTTTTTTATTAATAAATATGGTAAAAAGTTAGGTTTTTGTCATGCTATAAGCCAAAAGAACAGCGCCTCCAATAATACATGCTTTTTGGAAGTATAAATATGTTTCTCTAATTGTTTGTCGATTTAACCCTTTCTGAACCCGTTGTTTAAAAAAAAAATGATCAACTTGTGGTTGCGGACGATCTCATTCGATGATTGGTTAAACAAAACGTCTTAATAAGTATGTTATGTTCGGCATTCTCGGAATCGATCAATAAAATCATAGAATGGTGAGCCATCCGAATGGGATTTTTAATAAATATGCACTTTACTTGTAATCATTAGAGAAAAAGATTCTTATATCGTTACTCGAGGATTATCGAATTTATCAATTCTTGATTATTTAAATTATTTAATTGTAAACCCCTCCCCAAGACTGGGCTCCGCTATTCGATAACTTAGTATCCTTGGATTGTTATTTGTTAACTATCTCGATTAGATAAATCCTCTGGAAACAATGTAAAAATCTATATGTATTTGTATTTTTAAATATTCCATGTTTTATTTCAGTTGTAACAACAAATGAAGTTTACATGGACGACAAAATAGTAGGGCAATACGGGAGTAAAGATATGGAATTAAATTGTTATTTTGCATTAGACAAAGAAACCGAAATTATAAGTGTCGAAATTGAAGCTAGAAACCAAACTAACGAAAGGTTTATGAACATCGCCGTATTCAGACCAAAGAAGATCTTGAAGCTTACAGACAGCGGTTCCTATTTAAAAGGAAGGATACGACTATCCATTGATGATCGTTCACCAAGAATGTCCCTAAATATTAAATTCAAGTATCTTAAATTCGTCGATGAACGGGAGTATCGGTGTAAAGTAGCATTTTACAATGAAGATTCGAAAGTGACAATCAACGAATCAGCATCTACATATATTGTGGTCAGAGGTAATATACATGTAATTTACTATTTTGTATGCCATTTATCATAACTATATGCACTCTTAAACATTATAGTAATACAAACCATTCTCATATTGGTTATAAGATTTTGTAAAGATCAATGCTTATTTAAAATAAACTTGATTGTTTTGTGTATAAACGTATAAACAAAAGGAAAGCTTCTGAAGTATAATTATCATGATTGTAGTGAGATTATTGAACTGGTCTAATGAAGAAGAACAATGTCATATTAAAATCAGCGATGGTAACTTAAGTTCCTCTCAGCTGATTTATACCAAATTTTAGCCTCGAAATCCAGAAGCCTTCTAATTTCATAAACAGCTAGCTCTGTGGAAAACTGTTATTTTAAATAACCTTACTCTCGGAAAAACTATGAAGATCGCTTTAAATAGTTGATAGAAATGTGTGTTGTGCTGTTGAACGTAAGAAAGAGGGGTTGAACATTATATTAATGGAATTCAAAATTCGTTTTTTTTATAAACACATATCGGAAACAACATATTTCCCGTTGATTCCTGATGTAATTGAACTTGTTTAGGTCTAATATAATTACATGTATAATATAAAATAGATGGAACTTTAATATGAAGTACATGCCTTGGATATTTTTGAAAAGTCTCACACCTCAGACAGTTAACAACAACATATCAATGAAATCAAGAATTTGGTAATAGAACATATAACAATTGGATTTCAATCTGACTTTACGATTCAAATTTTAGAAAATATACGTATATTGAAGACTCTTTTGTTAATAATTTCCCTATTAATTATTTGGAAAATGAAACTACCATGATTTGAAGAGGAAAGAAAAGAAATTAACATATTCCTTTAATCTCAGTTTTCGATAAATAGCTTTAACGATTTTCTTCAGTTTTTTGAAAAAGTACTATATGACAACAGCAGTTGAAAAGACGATGGATTGTCTATCTAAATTAATGAAGCCATTAAATGTTGGACCTTTTCTCAGGAATATCTTGCTACATTGATAATTTGAAGGAAAAAATGCCATTCTTCATAATAAAATAACAACAACAAATAATAAAGTCCTTTCCTTTTGTTGTTGACTTCAATGATGTTGTCGGGTTATTTCCACTGAAAAGTTGTTAGAGTTTAAATGTATATTAAATAGTTATTCCGGCCATTTGTGTTATTCTTATCTTATACATTTAATGCATTGTATTATCAGACGCACATAAATATTTATGACTACCTCACCCCCCCCCCCCCCTCTTCCGTATTCCTTCAGAGATTCACTAATCAGATATATTATGCAGTTGTCACAATATTAGTACTTAAATAATGTATTTAATGTAACTGTATTGCAATGAAACATTCTTTTGAAAAAAAAAAAAAAACAACAGAAAATCAGTTTACTGTCGGATATCACCACATACCATGTTCAACCCAAGACACTGGAACTATTTCATTTCAAGTGGCACAAATTCGCCTAGCACAAAGTCCAGTGCTCTAGGACATTGGACTTTGTGCTAGGCGAATAAGTGCATGAGTGGATTTTCTATGTCAGTATGCGTTTATGCATACACACCTTAGGTGTATATCATTAAACATGTACAATTGGATCTGATTACGAAATCGATGTTGCCGTATTGACCAAAGAGAAGGAAAAATATTTGCACTATCTTATATTTCAGATAGTACTGAAATACCTGGTAAAGAAGGTACAGGACTATGTAAGAATATGAAATTAAAGCGACTAGAAACATATATGTCTATATTAATGTTAATGTCACAAACATTTAAAAGTTTAATGACAATAAATTTGATTTGATTTGATTTTATATATATTTCTGTTGCATAAAACAAAGAAAACTAGAAATCATAAATTATAAGAGGACTTGCTACCCTACCTTTAAATTTACAAAGAATGCCGAAGCAACAAGACAATGGACAATTTCTATAAGACCAAAATCTAAAGACAAGTAAATTTCGTAAAAAAACTAACATAACAGACACATCCCAAGAAGTAAAATCATATAGCTAACTAACAAATATCAGGTGTTATTGCTGTTAACCAAACCGGTCACATTTCTGGAGGATTTCCAAGTCTGGCGAAGAGTCAATTCCAGTAACCCATGAAAACTAACTGAAGATATATATTCTTACTTTTTTACATAGAAACTTCGTAGTGTTCAATCAAATCATGATTTTACTATCATCCTTCTAATTTCTTAATTTTACTACTGTATTTTACAACAACGTGCAGACAAATCATAAAATTAATATTCTTCATGGGAGAAAATTTCGTTTTTTTAAGTTGATTTGTCTAATTTTTTCAACTAAATACAGTATTTCAAAAAAGTGAATATTCCGACTGAGCGGAAACAAAAGCTACTCTGCTAACCCTAGGTCGATAATTATCTTATGGTACATTTATCTCTGTAAATGCCTTGAATTTTAGGTAATGGTATTGCAATTGGAATTTGTGTCTTTGTTATATTCTTCATAACAGTACTGTGTATTATATTAGTGATTTAGAGGTAACTTCATATTTATATTAATTAAATTATGAAAGTTATTACATGTACAATGTACAGCACGGAGTGTTTGTCACCTAATATACAAATTCAGACGAGTACTCAAAGGTTGATGTTATTAAGATACAAGAATTTCTTGGGTTAGTCGAAGGAAATTATATGTTTACATGTATTGTATATTGTTAACTGTGGCAATTCCATTCGGAGTAAAATAAAGGGTCGTTTGAAGCCATTTGGAACGAAATTCCACTGCGCTATCAGGCCGGACAAGCAGCTAGGCATTTAGTCGATTATCTATAATTCGTTTAAGTCATACATTTTTCTCAATCCGTAGAAACTTGTACAGGTTTTTGTACAGTATGAGACTGTTGGCATCAGTGATTTAGTTTCGGAAAAAAATTGCTTTACTGTGAAATCACAAAACTTGAGAATTGGCAATATTCTCAGCTGCTGAATTTTACAAAATTCAACGTATTAACTTTTGTATTAGACAGTATACATGTAAGAATCTAAAACTTGTATATTTTGGTGTGAGTTATTGACATATTTTTAAGACAACACTTTTATTCTGAAATCACAGATATTAAGAATTAACAATATCTATAGTTTGCCTGTACTGATTTCTACCAAATTTCAATATGTTGTAATTAATTTCAATCTACGCCATTGTTTGGGAGAACTTATTTTTGTTCTAAAAAATTAAGGATTGTAAGAATTTATGGAACAAACTGGATCTCGCAGTCTTTGGTTGGATTGGTTTAATACTTGATAGATTACCACATGTTTCTGTTTTATTTCTGAATGGCACAATTTGATGACAATAATTGCACTTGTGGTATCCTTGACGACCCCAGCACTTTAATATTTGAAAAAAGAAACCTGATATTAAATCAATCAACTGTAAAATAGCAATTACTTGGAACAATTGAATTTCAAAAATTGAAGTTCTTTCTTTGCTAAATATCCTAATAAACTCTCAGTCCTTTCGGAAAAGTACCTAGCAAATATATGAATTTATGTGCGTTTTGCGTAAGAATTTTTGTATGGAGCTTTTACTGTTGTGTTAATCAATAGGAGTGAAACGGTTTGGCGGTCAGTATATAAAGAAAACGGGCACGAGATTTCAGTATCGAGGTTTGGGCAGTGACCATCGCGCACGTATATGTTAATTGAAATTGTAATTTTCGGTATATTGTATGCAAAGTGACAGGTGTGTTTAAATACAAGTTTGTAACAATTTATGTATTATATATTTGTAGATCCTTGTATGCAGCCTTCATATTTCGTGGAATTTGGATTTTGTGTAGTGAGAGACATTTATTTATATATATGTATCTGTCCTTGATTTTCAGGCTGCATTGTATATGTACTAGTATTATATAAAAAAGAGATGGTCACTGCGTCTTACAGTATCTACATTTATTGGTTGTTTTATTTGTGCTTATTCGAGTATAAGGTATACGTGTCTGAATGTGCTCCGATATGTATGCTATACAGAAATCCGAGTAGTTTAAAACATAAATAATTTATGTTCGTTTGAGCGAAGTGAATTTAGAACATAAATATATTAAAGTACATATCATCAACTGCGAAATATCAATTGCTTGGAACAGCTGACAATTGAATTTCAAATATTGCAATTTGTTTATTATTATCTTTGTTTATTCCCCGACTAGATCTAAGACCTTTAATTTATGAAAGAAGGACATCCCAACCATGTATCGTTTGCTTTGAAAAGTTTTTAAAAATTGTAAACATTCCAATTCAAATCTTTAATATTTATTGGATCTACAGTTAGGAGAATTTCTTAACGCTTTGCTTCAATGATATTAATAATGCTAGAGACAATTTGATATTTTTTACTAAATTCCCTGGAAGAATTTTACATGTTTAAGGAACGTATTTGCAATCAATTTGTTCAGGAAATCTTTGGTATTTCTTTATGTTCCTAGGAACCACTAACTCGATTGAATCCAAACTTTAACAAACTGAACAGAATTATAAGACAGCGCATAAATTAACGCACTAGCAATGTTAATTTCCGAAATCAGATGATCCAGAAGGGTACCTATGTCCTGCTCTGTTAACCTCATCCGTCACATTGCCAGTGAGTAAAATGCAGTGAAATGTTATGCATGAATTCTGCATGGTTCTACCCTAGAACCACTTATGACGGTTCTACCTTAGAACCATTTATGACAGGGTTGGTTCTATCCTATAACCGTTCTAAATCGGTTCAACCGTTTCAAATCGTAAGGATCCGTGTACTTCTACGAATTTGTGCCATACATAAGGATTCAAAAGAAAAATCCGTGTATGTGAGGGTAGCATAAACTATTAACAAGAATCCGTAAATGTCTCGTAAACAATTTGTTTTACTATTTGTTACGGTAGGTTTACGATTTGTTTAACCGTTCTAAAATGGTTCTAGAACCGTCCTCTCTGACAGAATAGTTGAGAGGTTAGAACTGATTTCAACTGTAAAAGGTATATTTTCCGACATTGTACATATATTGTAAATGCATTAATTAACAAATTCCTAGCTGCCATATTGGGTTTTGTTTTGTTTAATAACGTTGAAATAAAAATGATAAATCTAGAATAACATCTTTTGCTTTCATTACATCATATGAAACTAGAAATTCCACTCTTAAAAGTAATATAAATTTGTAATTATAAGTATTATTATTAGCAATGATTAATCAAACTTAGCAATGATTCCCGAAAAAGTATATTTTTTTGTGAAAAGAAGCAGTCGCTTTACCCTGTTCCACACCTGGCGCTCTTTATGGAAAATAAATTGACCATATATCATAGTCTACAAATCAACAGAAATATAAAATGTTATATGTATCGCATACTAAACCTACTAATAAATCATTAAATTTCGAGAAAAAAAAAAACGCAACATGCAGCCGAAATAAACTTCACTCTTGATTAAAATATACAGGAAACTCTGATAAAACTTTAAACGGGTGCATTTTATAAATTACAATAACTGGATTTCAACATGTTTTACTATGGAAATTATGCAAGTGAAAACGGTCAAATGTGAACCATTTATCTTATAATATACATAGAATATAGAATGGAAACGGGGATTCTGTCAGACAGACAACCCGACAAAAGAGCAGAAAACAGCTCAAGGCTACCAATGCAGCGAGAAAATGCGCACACGGAATTTTTTTATATTAATCTATAATTTTTCTTAATTTCACAACCATTTAATCATTTTCATACAATTGTTTCACAATTTGAAAAATTTAGCAAATCAATTAATGAATTTATTACAGAAAATGCGTGTTGTCATATGTAGAAGGTGCCCAGTTGAACTCGGCTTGAACATTTATTGTTGAAATGATATCAATGAAAAATGACCATTTCACGACTGTCTCTTGACACGACCACATCTTAAAAAACAATTTACAAATAGAGTAGGACAATGAATTTTTCAAAGGAATCCATGTCATTTTGCTATCTAGTCGTGAATGTTCGACTTTTGTGGTTTAGTCCGGAATTAAAATTACAGACAGTGCAATAGAAATACAAATGATTTTATTGCTTATCAAAACGCCTAATAAGAGCAGAGTGATCATAAAGTAGATTAAAGTGGATGAAATATTGACAATATTTTTTTTAATTAATTTTCGGTTTATTTGTGATATCATGGGCGTACATTTTTCAAAATCAATTGCAGAGCAACAGGGTACACGATTCGGGAATGGGAGATTTTGTTTTGATGAGAATTTAGTGGTGACTTTTAACTTTACTTCAATGGTTATAAGTATTATTTTTTGTTTAATCTTACAACTACTTGGAATTCAATATTTCCTTTGTGTCCCTTTTCCTGAATAATGATAAAATGGTAATAAGATTTTTTTAAATGGTTTATGTAGAAGGCAATTAACGTCAACAAACAACTTTCATCACAATTTCATCGGCGGGGGTCATTTACCTGCAATTATCACATAAAGGGATTGTTGTTCCTATAATTCAATTCAAAGGTAAATATTCAGTGTTGCCTGTGACAAGTTACAAAATGTTTTCCATTTTTTTCCGAGTATGATGAAATTCAGAATTGCATTACAATTATTTTAATTCTTAATTTTTCGAATTAATTTTTTTACATATGTTTGGTAAATATTTTTTAACCGAATTTGTATTAATAACAGACACGGATTAACTTTTAATATAATCGTTATAATATAATTGTAATTATCGACCAGTTTCCCCCATATAATACCCGTACGTAAATGGTAGCATGCCGTGGAAAATCCATCATTAATTTTAGGATAGATTTTGTAGGTCGTGACGTCACCACCTACATTTTTGTCGGCAAGATGGCCGACTATCTAGTGCTTCATTTCACAAGACAATTTTTGGGCCTGATTGTTTAGTATTTTTTAAAATTATTTACCAAAAGGCTAAACTGAAAGAAAGAAAAACCGTGTTATATGAATAATATGAAATGAAAAATAATGAAAAAAATTAACACTTGTTTAAGTGGACCATCGGTGACACTTGAGACCAGTATCATTTTAATAATTCACGATAACAAGTTTATAAAATTTTAAAGCACTAATTTTCAAAGTTCAAATAAATAACTTGCAACAATTATCTAGCTTATTTCTTTCTGTATATTTATTTATAAAACTAGAAATTCTCTGATTTAATTGCCGTATATTTATGTTAAGGAAAAATCGAATGACAGACAACTCGCCCCATTTCAACACTTTTCACCAGCGGCGGGAATTCTCATGCAGAAATTTAATCGCCAGGAAGTGGTTAACAATATTATGTATTTCTATACCACCGATTAAAAATGTTAAGAATAGGAGAAAATTAGTTACAAACTCGCCCAACTGATGGAATAATAATTCCCTACTCGCTCTGGACAACTGTGAATATCATAGCTACCAACTCGCCCAACTGATGAAAATAATAGTGCAATCTTCGTAAAATAAAATTACAAAACCTGTATGTATTTTATCTTTTATTCATCATCATCATTTTTATCAGCATAATACCACAATAAAAAACAATTGGACACACGAGCACTAAAACATAACATAATTACAAGAGAAACAAACATATACACGAGCATTAAAACTTATAAGAAGAAAGAGACAAAGATTTGAAGTCCCATGGTCCATGAACACAAAATATATTTACATTAACTTCTAAGATTCACTCGAACACACTGGTTAAAACGGTAGTTCATTTAATTGTGATCAAACTTCTTGAATACTGCTCCAACAAGTTGAAAACTATTGACTGATTGGTACGGAACTGCTTACTCTGGTAACACGTCAGCTTGTCCCCGGACACCGTCTTTCTCTGCAGCGGTAACAGCTTTGTCTCTTCATGGAGAATAGGGATAAGCTCATAGATGGATGGCTTCTAGTCTCTGGCTGTCTTGTTTACACTGCCTTCACACACATATTTTTCTAACGAATCCTTACGGATCGCCAACTCGTAGTCAATCGCAAGAATCCATACATGACTCGTTGGTATCCGTTAATAACTCGTCACAACTCGCAGACACTCGTGAGGATTCGTGAAAGTAGAGGAGATTGTTTTGACATGTCAACAATTTTCTTGAGATTTTCCACGGATTACATTTTCCGTAAATAACTCGTAAATAACTTGTAACAATCCGTAAGTATCGAAAGCCGGTCGCAACAACACCTAACTACTCGCAAGAATCCGTAAATGTCTCGTAAACTATTTGTTTTACGATTTGTTTACGGATTATTACAAGTGCTTAAGTGATGTTTTCGATTTCATTCACGTCGTGTTACAATGGCTTTACGGATTTTTAACAATTATTACGAAAACTTAACGTATAGTTACGAGTACTTAACGAATTTATACGTATACTTTACGATTTAGGAAAGGTATAAACATTGTCTCGCTAGATGTCAGTTGTCAAATGATGATACATAGAGAATGAGAAACCAGAGTGAGTTATATTTTCCTAACCAATGTAAGTAAGGGAGATAATAAATTTGTCTCCCTTTTAGCCTCACTCACTCTGGTTCCTCATTTATACCTTTTTGCAAAAAACATAAGGACTTGTAAATCCTCGTTACTAACTCGCAACTATTCGTACAACATGTTAATAGGGCGTAATTTACACGTAAAAGCTTTGATGAATCGTAACATTCCGTAATATACTCGTAACAATCCATAGAAAGCTCATAAAATGTCGTAACGTGCTCGTATTTTTCCGTGCTAACTCGGAAAAAATTGTAGATTTTTGTCGTAAATACATCGTAATAATCCGTAAATGGCTCATAATTACTTGTAACCAATCTTACATCGGTCGTAAAAGTTTTCAAATCGTAAGGATCCGTGTACTTCTACGAATTTGTGCCATACATAAGGATTAAAAAGAAAAATCCGTGTATGTGAGGGTAGCATAAACTATTAACAAGAATCCGTAAATGTCTCGTAAACAATTTGTTTTACTATTTGTTACGGTAGGTTTACGATTTGTTTAAGGATTATTACGAGTGCTTAAGTGATGGTTACAATTTCGTTCACGTCTTGTTACAATGGCTTTACGGATTGTTAAGAGTTATTACTTTTCGAATACACGCGTTAACTTTACGATTTAGGAAAGGTATAATAATTGTCTAACTGGATGTCAGTTGTCGAATGATAATACATACAGAATTGCATACTTTTTTGCAAAAACAGAAGGAGTCGTAAATATTCGTAACTAACTCGCAACTATTCGTAACGACACGTAACAGGTCGTAATTTACATTTAAATTGCTTGTATTTATCCGTGGTAACTCGGAACATATCGTAAATTATTGCCCTAAATACATCGTAATAACTTGTAAAAACCGTAAACAGCTCGTAATTACTCGTAACTACTGTTAAATCGCTCATAAATATGGCCAAATAGTAAGGATTTTCCATGTACTTTTACGAATTTGTGCTATACATAAGGACTCGTAAGAAAAATATATGTATGTGAAGGTAGCATTAGTTTTCTATGCCACCCTTCCATTTCGGTGTCCATACGTGTTGGCTGCAGGAAAACGCACCAAGAGGCTACCTAGTAAAAGGAATTGCTGATCCATGTACGTACTTCGTACACAAGCTTCTTTGGTGCGTCGTCGTGAATGGTCCCCATTAATTTGATTTGTTGAAGGCTACCTCTATATGTTTGCTAGTCAAAAAAAGAAAGGACCATGATGTTACGGCAGAACTTGAAGACATCACCACGTCTGTGATAGTCAAACTGAAAAATATATAATGGGGCAAGTTTGTAACTATTATTATCGTCAGTTATCCAGTTTAAAAGAATTTAAAATCATTTTGGAGGTTTATTTGTTTTCAATATGTTTCAATATATTTATGGATGTTGTGTATCGATATCATTTTTATCCTGAGACTTTCTGATGTTTGTATTTGTATTTTTACACATATCGTTTCCTTGACAAAGACAAAGGTCTGTACAAGAAAAGTTCTGTTCAAATAAGACACAATTCCTTTGACAAAGTGATTTGACTTTCCAAGTACATACAAGATCCTGTAAGATGTTTGAAGACATTGTCTTTATCGCATAAACATCATTTGAGCTTCGATAGGGTGCTGTGCTATTTGGGAGGACGTCTAAACATTTATCTGCAAAGAGGCCCTACGAACATGCTTTTCAAAGTTTCAATGAACAGCAAAATGGATAACATTATATACATGTATCAATTGAACAACGCTACCCAACAGACAGCACCCCGGACAAACCGGAACAGACACTAAACAATGGTGGGTTAAACAGGTTTTATGAGTACCAAAACCTGCCCAAGACTTGCTTGCAGATCGAATCTTTCCCATTTGATCATACATCCTTGCCGCTAATTCCCTACTAGCAGCCACCTATATTATCATCAAAAAGTTCAACCAAATCACTGAACTCGTCCTGATTGCTCTTTAGAACTTGATACACTGCTCCCAACCCAAACACAGCAGACATGGTATCACATCTCTTTTTGCTCGTGCAGCGGGTAGGATTTTGCGA
Organism: Mytilisepta virgata; assembly: GCA_028015205.1. Taxonomy (NCBI): domain Eukaryota; kingdom Metazoa; phylum Mollusca; class Bivalvia; order Mytilida; family Mytilidae; genus Mytilisepta; species Mytilisepta virgata. The sequence goes on from CM051521.1 coordinate 80,551,606, forward strand.
AGTACAGGATTTAAGGTATAATTGCATATTTCATGAATACGGATGTACCTGCGACCATCCTTTGTATTTATGACATATGATGTCTGAAACAGAACAATTATGTCCGTATCTGAAAACATAATGGTAATTCAACTCTTAATGTGGTTTAGTTCAAACCGGCATATCTTGTATGGAGAACCATTCAAGTGTCTGCTTCTTCATATGAACAGTGAAGATCTGGACAATCAGTTGATGGAAGGATTTTCTTTTTCAACTAATGGGTCACAGAATACTACAGCGACATACTGTTTATCATTTTAAGACATTGGAAGGGGAGATAGGTTGTTGGGTGAACATGTGAAATCATGTACACTTGAACTATCAGGTGTATTGTCGAGAAGTCTTGAACAATTTTTCTAAGGCTAATAGAATTCTGTTAAGCAATCCTGCATTGAATGAATATTAAAATTTGAATCAAATTGTCAACTTGAAGGAATTCTGACAAGAACAAACAAGTTTTTTGGATAAATTTTAAGATTTAAAGAAACTACTTATAATGAATTAAATATATCCCAAACATTAAGGCCTGTGCTTTCTAATCTGCTGTATTCGGGGATTTGATCATAGATACAAACGATAAAAGATGTTTTGAATAAATCATATCTTTCCTGATTTCCATTTCTTCCTATAAACTCTCCTTCCCTATACTTGTTATTTATTACTGGTTCCGTAGATGAACATTGACAGATAGCAGATTTGCCCAAGTTTATTTGATTTTTACCTTTTTGGGGGCTAGAAGGAGAAGTTTCAATGGGCTACAATATTTCGGATCCTCTTCATATCCGCCGTTTTCGGTACAAATGTTATTTACTGTAACACCAAAAAAACCTTTTGTTGTAGAATAATACTAAAATATCGAATTCTAATTACTAAATTAATTTAATACAAATTATCTAATCCCTGAAACAGACGATATTCAATGTTTTATGCCATAAATGAAAGTTAAAATTGTTTGAGAATCGTCCTAGATAATGACGGTTCCGTAGCTGTGGTCCCAAGGTCCGATAGCCCGAAGGTCCAATGGTCCGAAGGTTCATTAGTCCGAAGGTCCATTGGTCCGAAGGTTCATTAGTTCGAAGGTCCATTGGTCCGAAGGTTGATTGGTCCAAAGTTTCATTGGATAAAGGATTTTTAATTTGATGCTGCGTGGTCTAATTCTTCCAACCAGTGGCCACAACTTATACTAAAACGGGTCATTTGACGTCGCTTTGCATGTAGTAAATGCACATCTGTTTTTGAGTATGGAAAATGGGAGAAAAGGGGGGGGGGGGGGTTGGTTGGATGTTTCTAAAATTTGTATTGCTTGTTCAGAAGTGTTTTCTGTTGATCCGTGTAGGTCAAAAGATTGTCAACCCCGGTTACTATATGCATGGTATCGCCGGTTCTATGATCTCATGGGAATTAGTTACCTTGTTCCTCCACGCCTCCAATACGGTTATTATATTTATCAGGACTATATCATATTGTATTAAAAAAAAATTTCTGATATTTTGGTACGTAAAAATCTTTTGAAAATTTTTTATAATTTGATAATTTATGCCCGTCTAAAATTGTGTAAAAAAATTAAGGCCCGAAACACCATTGTGTCTAAATTTAGCTATAAGAATTTATGACATCTCTTTGTGAATTCAATTCCGTTTTTATATCGAAAGCTGTGACATCATAGGAAGCATCATTTTTATTAGAGGTTAAGTGTGCCTTTAAGTAAAATTGAAAACTTCTTTTGGTTCGAAACACCCCTGTGGTCTCGTGGTAGCGTACTCGCCTCGAGTGCGAAAGGTTGCAGGTTCGACCCCCGGTCGGATCATACTTAAGACATTAAAATTGGTATTTGTGGTTCTCCGCCAAGCACGGGGAATCTAGGACATAAAGCAAAGCACTGGTTGTCTCGGAAAAGTTGATTTTTATGGGGCGCGGGAGGGGGGAGGGGTGGGGGGGTTCCTGGATTTTTTTCGCCGATTTTACGGCGTAAATTTTCATTTTCATTTAAACCAAAACATTTCCCGATTAACATAGGTCCTGCATTTTTTTCACAAGGAAAAAGATCCTGTCTTTATTTTTCCAAAATCCTGGTCCTGCCTTTTTATTTCAAATTTGATCCTAGCCACCTCCCCTTAAAATCAAATGGTTGCTCCCTAATGTGTCTAAGTGAGTAATATATTTTCCTGCAGACAGTTATCTCGTGACCTAGCACATTAAAAATCCAGTTCAGCGTGTCGGTCTAGTCCAAAGCAGATATCATATTCATATCATATCAACATATTCACGTCCTGATATGCTCCTAATTGTTCCCACTGGAAGTTAAACAATAATTCACCCATCATCTTTTGCTTCGACTGTTGAATTAAGTGATACATGGTGATGGGTAGACACGTTTACAAAGATTTGAAATGGAAAATCAACATCCTACAGGTAGCATGTAATTTTATTACACGTCCGTAATAAAGTACCACGATATCATAGAACACCTTTATACGTACTGACCTCGCGTGCAGTTATTATGTATATATAGATATTCTTATATAGCATCGATTTTCGTTGATTTTTGTGTTCAAGCGCCCTCAAATGCTGAAACCTAAAGAGTAGCCCAAAAATGCTGAGTACCCGATTCAAATGCTAAAATGACAAAACAGGTAAAGCCAAAACCATCTAAGGACTATCCTTTACATTTGTATGACGAACCTTTCTAACAACTGAACAAGAAATTGAGATGGAGGTCCGGGGACTATTTTGTCACTTCCATATGTGAGAAATGACATTCAGTTTATTATTCTTGTTAAGGTAGAGCAATATTTATATTTTTGGCAGATAGATTTTTCTAATTGTTTCCAGGCAGGATGTTGGATGGATATACTTTAGAATTTCAATTTTAAAAACATAGGTCATAGTTGTTGGTTTTGTCATTTTAGCATTTGAATCGGGTACTCAGCATTTTTGGGCTACTCTTTATTTTGTTATTTCATCTGAAGGACATTATATTCATGAAATAAGGTAAATTTTCACACTGTTTATGACGATTATACATTATCAAGTATTTCCCTGTTCGAGCTCAGTCAAACCTAATCCCTCATTCCTGTTGTATGTAATATGACAAAAATCCTTCTTTTGATTTAATAGTCCCATACCTTTTGGTATGCTTATTGGTAGGTATGATGTAGGTTTGGGGTGTGGTTGTGGTTAGGGGAAAAATATAGGGCTAATCTCTTCTGATGTTTTTGATGGGATTATCTAAATTATTATACTGGATTATTAGCATTATTTAGTTCATATTATTTGTTTTTATGCTAAAACAAATAACAAAATTAAAACAACCTCTGCAATCTACCTCCTTCTTTCTCTACCAATCTAGCCTTTTTGTCAGTTTTGTTTGTATAGGTACAGTGGATTTAGTTAAAACTAAAAAATTATGTACAATCTATCAAATCAACATTAAATTTACAAATACCATTGGCATATCATAGTCAACCAAATTACCGAAGACTACATAACACAAACTATGAAGACATAAAAGTATTTCTAAATAAAAAAAACTTGCAACTATTGATAGCAATGTCAAAAATGCAAAAAGAATTGTGAAATCATCACATCTATGGTTATTACACCCCAGAACAGTTGTCTTGAAAAATTAAAATGAACTATTATTCAAAAGTACACGAAGGTTAATCATTAAATTGTACAGTTACATGTACATGTAAACCAAAAGACAAAACGGAAAATCACAAGAAAATATTTACAGTTATCATTATTAAACAGTACCAGAAGAAAAAAAATCATCTGCTTTTGTAAGATTTAAGAAAAAATATACCTGTATGGCTAAATAAAATAATAGTTTAGATTCACAGGCCTTTCCTCATCTCTTTTTTATATTTTTGGTTCAATAAAGACCCCTTACATGTCATAAAAGTGAATTTTTGGACTGCAAAGGGAGACAACCTTTGAATAGAAAAATTGGTTTTTGGTGGGGTCCATGTTGTTCATATGTTTTTAGTTTTTAATTGTAATGCATGTATTGTTTTGCTCTTGTTTTCGTTGTTCGGAGTTTGTCAGTTGTTTCGATTTTCCCCTCCTTCGAATATCCCTTTGGTATTTCTTGACTTTACTTCAATAATTGCCTGGAAAGCTACTTTCAAATTTTGCTGTTTTTTTTAGGTACAACCCAAGAAACAACGTGTATAAATTTAAGAGAAATTTGCTGACTAGACATGATTTCTGTTGGCTGAAATTCTATCTTGCAGCACCTTTATGACTGTATTTTGAGAACACCTGGGCAATGGATTTAGTGTGTCGCATCACCCGTTTTCACTGCAACACACTATAACCTTCGTTGTCAAGTAATTTATACTTTTCATAATTTTATGAAAGAAATATAATTACATGTATTTCTAGAGTCGAAACTTTCCCCTCAACTAAACCAAATATTCTACATCGTTTCTCGGAACATCGAACCTTCGGACCAATGGACCTTCGTGCGATGGTTTCTTTTTGCGTTATATCAAGCATCGGACCATCGAACCTTTTGATCATTGCATGTTTTGACAATTGAACTTCCCTTGATGTTATAAATGTCTGCATTATACGTTTTGCAAACTTTTTTTTTAAGTTTCATACTATCGATCCTTCGGATCAATTGACCCTCGGACTATTGAACCTTCGGACTAATGAACCTTTGGACTATCGAACGGACACCAATTGAGGGAAAATGGTAGTATTTACTTTCTAGCTACTAGGTTGCTGAATTGTGTACCCTACTCAGGTCAAAATATAAGAACATTTTAGATTGAACAAAAAGTCAGTGTGTATTAAGCATATCTTTTCAAGTTGTAGGATGAATTAGGTGTACAAAAATATGAAAGAATGTTACATCCATGAGAAAATAAATTTTTGACAATTTTTTAAAATTTTGTTTTCACTGCACAAGTAAAGCTGGTTTAATAGGAAGATGGTCATCAAATATATTTCTGAATACTATTATGAAAGTACTTTAATTGACTATGAATGTTGGCTTTGGGTTTTTGTTAAAAAGTGTTGAGAATTTGAAAAAGAGTATAATTATCCCTATGGCAAAATAAATACTACCTTTTTCCCTATTGAAATATACGCTAAACCCGAGACGCGTATTTAATTCCGGAAAATATCCTACAATATGCGTTGACCACCGTAACGATATTTTCCGTATTTCTTCTGAAGGTTTAAAATTGGTTTTGGAATTTTGATTTCTACTGTTTATACTATGCTAGATACACATTTATATATTTTTGGAAGCCTGTTGCATTTATTGAAATTATCAGCTGATTATACTCCACATAATAGATGAAATGACGGTGTTACAGATTTTTAAAATCAGTTTGTAAACTCTTCATTTATACAGTACCTTGGAAAAACATGCAATTTACAACACGTGACCGTATGAATTTTTTACGACCTGTTGAAAATGAAAAAAATAAATATTTTTCTTTCATAAAGACAGGCTTGTAACCATATGTTAAACCAGTATATTACACTTCTTAATTAAGCGTCCTTTTCTACATCGACCGCGGTACTATGTCTTCCACCCTAACCAACATTTTCCATAGTCAATGTTTAACATTAATATCATAATTATACTGATCTTCCGTCTGTTTCCAGTAGGTAAACGTAAATAGTATATGTATATCAATGTCTATATTCATAGTGCTTCACAATGCGAGAAACAGCCTCAATAGTTAGGTCTGCAAATGAAATATGAAAACGATATGTACAAGTATACCGTACATATTTTGTCTGTTGATTTCCAAAATTGCTAAATGTTCCAAAACTGCTTCAATAGTGTTTACTTTTGTGTGTGTGAATTTTTTTGTGTTTGCAACCCTGCATTAGGATACAAATCTTCACAGAACTCAGTAAGTTTCCAACAACTATAAATAATGAATAGATTTATTAAACAAATGAACATTTCGGGTCAATTTAAGCAATCTTCGACATGTTGAGGGGGCACTTTGGTAAAGATAGTAGCACAAAATAATTCATATGGGTTAGGCTCCGAGCTTTAATAACTAATACCACAAACTTAAGCATAAACAGTGAAACTATTTTAATAAGGAATGAAGTACCTACGAAAGACACTTTACGGCTTGTCAATAACCTTTAAAAGTTTCGAAAATTGGACATATTACTTCGCATGTAATATTCGGCATTCGGTTGGAGGTGATACGGCAAATGTCCCAGGAAAATTAGAAACGACAAACAATTTCTCTTTTGGTATTGAATGTACTATTCAACTACAATTTTCTAAGACAGATTTTATTTTAAAAATGTGTCAAGATATTGCTCGACTTGGAAATGTCATTTAGAATTTTTCCTGAAAATTACTAAAAAAATTTACCTTGTACATGTAACCTAAGTGAACGGTGGCCTTCGTAAGAAAATCTTAATATAGACTCATTTTGTGGAAATTTTAATTTTTTACCAAACTTCTGGGTAAGAAACGATTAAAAAATCGATTTCTTTTAAAATCAAACGACAGGTTAAGAAATGATGAAGTAATATATCTTTTTATTTCAAAAGCAATACATCTTATAGGATACAACAATATACAGTAATGTACAAAGCATTATATAGCAATATAAATGACAAAGTTTGAGGAGCATGATAAATACATTTAAGAGTAACGAATTTTTTTTCAGCAATATAGAAATATTTACCAAAAAAGTTCTTTTTATATTATTAACAGATAGCAATTGGATAAATTTATAAACTGATGGACGTCTCCAGGAATAAGGCTTTTAAATACTTCATACGAATGTCTTTGTATTTAACACATTTCAAAATAAAATGATGCTCATCTTCTATATAATCACACATATTACATATTCGTTCATATCTATCTACATTAAAATACTTTCCAGTTTTGTTCATGAAAACAGTACTTGCTAATTAGTGGTTTATATCCATAATTGACAGATAAAACTACAAACCATCTTTATCATATATATATCTATAATAATGACATTTTGGAGACTCTTCAAAAATGAGGTAGCCTCGCTGGTAAATCTACCAGTAATGCGCTGTTTAAACTCAGAAATAAAGACATCTGCATTAATTAAATTTTTGAGATAGCCATACATGTTTAAAACCATGACTATACAATAAATCTCTTATTGTACAAAACCAGTTCTGTTTATCATTTGGTCACACATGAGAAGATTCGTACATTTCTTTATAATAGTTCTGTAATATACAGTTATCAGTCTTTAATAATTTACACCAATATGTTATCATTACATACAATGGGAATCTTCCAAATTCAAAGTATACCATATAATTTGCAGTGCTCTTTATAATTTTCAAAATTCTCTTTAGAAATTGCAGATAAAGGATTTCAATATCTGATGCTTTATGAAAACCCCATAATTCACAACAATAAATAACTATACTTGCAACATATGTATCAAATAATGACAGTTACGTCTCTGTATTAAAAAAATCATCTTGTATCTTACTAAAAAAAATAAATACAGCTTTTCTACAACATTTGACAACATTTTCTGTGTATTATTAAAAGAACCGTTATTCTTTAACAAATTTCCAAGGTGCACAAATTCGTTACATGATCCAATAGCTTTCCATTAATAAACCATTTGTCTTCTGGTTTAACAATACCTTGGTTTCTAAAAACAATAACCTTAGTTTTTGACAAGTTTATATGCAAATTATATTTACTAGAATGTATATTTGTAACATCAATCATCTTCTAAAGTTCACTAGTAGTTTCACTGAATGTAACTGTATCATCAACATACATGAATAAATAAAGATTAAGCATCTTTAATTCATACGACCGACAACCTCGTTTTATCAATGTCATTGACATACATAGTATATAAGAAGGGAGACAATGATTCTCCTTGCAACAAGCCAACAACATAATCGAAAAATTCTGAAAAATTGCCTTCATGCTTAACGCATAATTTTACCTTACTATACATACATGTAGTTCTCATTAAATATAATAACTTTCTAGTTACACCATATTTAACTAGTTTTAACCATGATTTAGAATGACTCATACTATCGAACTCTTTTCTATAATCTATAAAACAGCAATATAGTCTATAAACCATTTCTTAATGATTTCGATATGATGTAATGAAGAGCAAAGACAGCATCATGAGTTCCATATCACGGTCTGAAACCACGCTGCGCTTCCGCAAGAACACTATTTTCATCACTCCACTTTGCAAGTCTTGCATTGATGGTAACAGTAAATAACTTACCTAGTTTGAAATAACAATCCAAAGATACTAATATTAGATATAGTAAATTTATATTATGCTGTACACGACGCATTTCAATCATCAGCAGCATTAAGACTGAAACATTTGGAAGACCAATAGCAAACTTGTTTTAAACAAGAAGTACTCATAACCAAAAATACCGAAATAGGAAGCCAAATTTCAGCTAAGGAAATCTACCATGTGAATTCAAGGAATGAACCCTTAGTATTTCTATTATTTTTGCATTTTGCTAAATACTGGTAATTTCTGTAACAAATCAATGAATAATCATGTCAGACAAGTCTGACGACTGGGTTGGCGAATACCCTCGGGGAACTAAGGTCCACCATGGAGAGGTATCGTCCCAGGAGTTTCAAAATATAAATCCACAGATACTAGTGATATCCAGTAATACTTACCGGGATCATTAACGGAACCCTTTTTAAATAACGACACTCCAACGTTCAGGTTAGGATCCATTGACAATAATGACGTTAACATGTTTACATTGTATTGGCAATAAAACAGTCTTGCTCTTTAATGTATTTTCATTTAAAATATTGTAAAAAATGAACTAGTGTACCCTCTTGAGTGTGAGCAGGATGTAATTATACCCTCATTGCTTGTATATTGTCGTTGTCTCCGTCCGTCCGTCCGTCACACGTTCTTGTACAACAACTCCTCATTCAGTTTTGGGTATAGCATTTTAATTCCTTCACAGTAGGGTTGCATATATCCTGCAGATGCGCAATAAGGTTTTAAAATTTTGGATTTCGCTCAACGGGTGACATTTGGGACAGAAAACGATCGAATTATCATAATAGACATGTGACATCAACCCCTCATTCATTATTGATGCAAGGCTTCAACATGCATTATAGAATGAGTGTACATCTGATTTAGATGCATGAGGTTTTAAAATTTTGATTACTTTCGTGGAGCTAAATTTGGGACCAAAAATGAGCGAATATGCCTAAAACATCAATTTTTGAAGCATTTTTTATTCTAAGCTTCTGGTTTTTTATAGGTAAATTGTCCATGGTGAAAAGATGAAAAGACAGGTTTCAAATTTTTCACTTTGGCTTAATGGACGAAATCAACAAATTGTCAAAATATGAATGTGACATCAACTCCTTATTAATTATTAATGCTAGGCTTCTACTTTGATTATAGGATGATTGTACATATGAAGTAGATACACAATAAGGTTTTAAAAATTTTATTTCATTCGTGGAGCGAAAATTGGGACCGAAAATGGGCGAATTTTCAAAATATGCTTAAAACATTAATTTTTGAGGCATTTTTATGCTAGGCTTATGGTTTCTACATTGGTAGATTGTCCATTATGGACAGATGCAAAAACAGATGCCCAACACACAATTTTAGACCCATGGCATAAAGGAAGTATTATAATTATCAAAATATGCTGTTGAGGATTAACATCAAGATCTTTGATCCTAAAATAAACTTTGCATGGTTTATTTTAACTCGAGGTTAGTTTTGTCCTTAACACTAACTTTGCATCAAAATTATCACTTGGATGAAACAAATGTGTGTTGTAAGGGTATAACTGTCCTCCACGACAGTACTCTAGTTTTATTTGTGTTTGAATTTATAGCGTATATTTGATAACGTAATTAAGTCCCACCCACTCTATAACAGACACGAACTACGCTCCGCCTTATCGCGAAATTTTTAACTGATTAATTGAGCAACAAGATGCATACTAGTTCGCATATAAATTTTCAGAAATCGATTTTCGAAAACGGAGAACTCTTATTCCAAAGGTACATGTTGTACCTTCTTACTGTAAGTATATTAATCTGATAAATTAAATTAGTTGTTACAACTTTATATACTATATTATCAAACTTCACAGTAATGTTTTTGATTTTTATAGAAATATTTAAAAAAAAATATTCCGTATTGTTTTAATATTAATTGACATTGCACGGTAAACTATTTTTAGAAAAAGGTGAATTAAGAAGATCGAATATTGTGTGAATGCACACTTTTTATTGAACACGTATATGTACACACCTGCATGCTTATGATGCATGATTTACACCCTTAATTAAACACATCTTGTAAAATCTATAGTTGCAATGCCTGCAACGGAACATCGACCATATTGTCAAATCTTGAGATACATGTAAATGTGCTAACTTTTAAATTTGACTGGGTAGTATGGCAAAAAAATATATCTTACGGGTTACATCCCTGAAAAAATAGGGTCGGTAGGTCGGCAAACAGTTTTTATTATTGATTCTTTTTATTTCTAAATCCAGAAAAAAATCAGATGTTTTCCGCTCTGAATCCCGTTTTATACAGTTTACCGTAAGTCCACTATTTGCAAACTAAGAATGAACAAATGTAATACAATTAAAGCGGTTATTATCCATTCTAGCGTGATTTTTGACAAAAAGAAGCTAGCGGTTACACAATCTGAAGGTTTAAACATGTTTGCTCATATCTGAAATAGAAACGTTAGAGCCGGGGGGAAAACAAATGTTGGTCGGGTAATCGAAGACACATATTTGTTTGGCCTAGTTAAAACAATTCCCCCAAATTTACTACGTTTACCTATAAATCTAATACCATCCTTACTTTACCTTGTTTTTTATGCCATGAAAATTATAAAATTTCTGAAAAATAGTGAAAACTCCGTTGTACAAAGAGGTTTACCTGCACTGTGGCAACTCCTTCTGGGGTCATTTTTACCTCTCTGCGTAATATGCACTGGGCGTCATTCACAGAGCAGTTGGTAATTGGACGAAGTAAATAGATAGTTAAATTAATTATTTATATGTTAAAGTTGTCCGCGTAATGGTAATATCTGAAACATGCTCAACTTACTCCACAGATCGACCAATTCTTGATGGCTACCGTAGAACATATTACTGCTTGTTGTAACAAATGAACTGTTTTGAGAAAAACACCAGATAAATCTATCCTAATTTATATTTGCACTTATAGATTATATAAGAACTTTAACTTCTATAATATTAATGCTATTTTTTCTCCAACAGCAATTATCTGTAACCATCTGTAACTAGAAGACTTAGTTTAGTAGGTTCAATGGACTGCTAAAAATCGGGTATTTCACTACACATACTATATATTTACCAAACATAGCAACGAAACAATATTCAATTTTTGCTGAATACGAATTTGTAATCAAAGAATTGGTAGGAAGAATGGAAATAATACTATATGTAGTACATGTACATGAAAACATTTTTGCAATTGGGTTGGAATTTTTAAACGTTTCTTGTCAAATATTTCTTTTGATCACCTATATATACCTCTAATTTATATTCAATGTGGAAATTGGGTAACTACATGTAGCAAAATTGTTATATAGTACTATTGAAAATGACATTGAGAACATATTTTATTGCTTTAATCAAAGATGGAGTACTTTCTGATAATTTCTGATAATTCATTTTAAGATATTGTTTTTTGCCAAAGTCTAAGAAGTATGGATTCATATTATAACGCAGACAATTCCTCTACAATAACACGTAACTGTACTAGATCAATTTGCCAAACCAATTTATCAATACACATTAAATATGTAAATGAATGTTTGTTGAATAGTTGAATAGATATGTGCAGTGATCAGATTTCAACCCTACAACAAGAACTATTGCAATATTTTTTATAAATTTAAATACCCTTATTCATGCATTACTAATTAATTAATAGAATGTTTAAATTTTAAAATATAAAGAAATATATTGGTGGTGATCATGGTATACATTTATGGAATTATGATTCTTTATATCATTCAATGTAAGTACAGCGTATTATGAAATTATTATAGATATAAAAGGCCCGCCTGAACGAAAACTTCATACGAATGATATCTTAAAAAATGTAGTATGATCATCTCAATAAATCTTGTATCGAAACTCTCGTACAGTTGAGCTCAGTTCTAATCTATCTTTAGAACTGTCACAAATTGCCAGAAGAACTGTTCTAGAACAGTCATCCTGACACCTTTGGAACCGTTTATGACAGGGTGTGTCCTGACCTACATGACTTAGAACCGTTTATGAAAGTTCTACCCTAGAACTATTCTGGACGGTTCTACTCTAGAACTATTCTGAATGGTTCTAACCTAAAACCATGCATAACCCTGGCAATAGTTTTTGAATTTTGAACATCAAAATTATAAGAAATAAAATAATTAATTTGTTGTCATAATTTCAAAATCAAATTTTATCATACCGAAATATATTATACAGTAAAAAAAATAAAAACAAAATACTCGAAATAAAGTTTTTATTAAAACTAAATGATTTAAAAACTAGTCGGTGTCATTCACTAGTACATAAAACATTCCTCTGCATATGTTTCGACAAGAGAACACTTGAAATCAAGATTTAGTCCTGTCCCTTCTCAATTAAAACGTCATATATGTACATATGTACTTTATGTCTATATAATTTTTCGATCAATGGGTGAAATGCATCTCTTATTTCAAAATGTTGGTACTCCTCCTAATCAATTTCTACCCTTTCATAAAGAAATAAATATCGTTCATACGAGGAAAGAGATAGTACAATTTAAATTAATTATTTATTGAATAGTTATAATCGTAGATAAATACAAAAGCAATACAAGTAGTTAGAACATGTTCTATTTCATAACCTAGACAATAATGTTTCAGAAACAAATACATGTATATGTATAAGTAATTCTATAAACGGTACTTCTTTTTAATGAAAAAAATGAAGGATAAATTCATGCATTAGTTGTGTAGAAATGAAGTAAGAAATGTCCGTTCTTTATTTCTCCAATATATTACCGCCGTGATGAGAAGGAAAGGAATCCCTCTTTACAGAATCCAAGGATTCTGCTGGATGAAGTTTCAAAGGTAAGTCGCCACTTTTGAGCGAAGTATTAAATGTCGCTAAGCTATATTTTTCTATTTTTTAGTAACGATGGTCATTTTGGTAGAAAGGCAGTACCCAGGAACAATTTTGAATATGAAGCACAAAAATATTGTCTCAATTTTACTAGGGGTTACATTGTACCGACAAGGAGACATTTACATATTTTTGACAGATTTTTCTATTTTTAAAAACGGCCGGAACATCAGAAACCGTATTTAGAGGAAAATACCCCAAATACCATTCCACCAAAAATCAGTCGCAATACCGAGTAGTTCAGGAGGAAAATATTTTAAAATATTTGATGGTGATTTTTTTAAGAGTAAATCAATTAAAACATTTTATAGTGATATTTGTATTTTTAGTGAAGACGGCCATATTTGTATGACCTGATTATGAATTTTATCCTTTGATCCACATATTACTTATATATAACATTTACACTTTCATAATTGGTAACAGCTTTAGTTTTGTCAAGTTATAAGATCAAGATCCCAGTTTTCTTTCATATACGCTATATATTGTGATCAAAATAAGCTTCTGTCTTGAAACGTCTGTACTTACATTTAGGGTATTCTTAATGTCACCTGGAAAGAACTTTTCGAAATATTGGATCCAACTTTTTATCTTTTATACCACTAATATCAATATTTCTTCCGTTTTACTACATTCATGTTTATCTTTATTTTGGTGGTTATATCATGATATTATTATTAAGGTTCCATATATTTATATTAAACTTTTAAACCACATCGTAATATATTTTTATCATATATGTAGCAGGTCCGAACCCAACTCCAAATGTACACAATTGAGTCTACTTGTACCATATGACAATTCTGAAACGTTATTATTAATATTCTTTGAAGTAATTCGGGTGGGATAGCGAGAAATTTTAGCTAACCTCTACTGGGCTTCCTGTAATTGCGTTTATAATTTTATGTTATTATTATTTCTGAGTATCTCAATATTGCTGAACTGGAACCGGGTTCATTAAGGGAAATATATAACAAATGAAGGACTTGAGAAACTTATGAAAGCAATGAGCCGTCATAAAACCTTTGCGTACATTCCCCAAGGAAGGTTATTCTCAAATTTATGTTAGGGGACCTAGGTCGAAGTTCGACCGGTGGGGTAACTTCGACCGACACTGACATGCTTACATTTTCTTATTATTCATCCTATATTTTAAATAGTTTCAAACATTAACCTGACTTTGTTCTAAAAAATATACAATATCGAAGCCGAACTCGGTAATAACAATACTAATCCGGAAACGAAATCAAAGCAAACTCACGCGAGAAAATTCGGTATTTTTGAATAAGTTTGAAAGGCGGTAGTTTTTGAATTGAAGGTTAAACTTGGAGCATGTAAGTAAAACGTTGTTTATAGTTAACGAGCAAATTTGGATTGTAGATATATAAGTTTTAGAGTAGAATACATATAAGTTTTTATTTTTATGTACAGATATTTTAAAAATTTTCAACGGAAATTATAGAATTGAATAAAATAAGATCGGTCGAATTTCCCCCTATACGTTTATATGTATGTGTGGTAATTTCGACCAAATATTTTTATGTCCTTGAAAAACAATGAATTACTAAAGGTAAGGTAGGTTATCTAAGAGCAAGTTATCATCTTAAAAAAGCATTATTCAATGTCTACAAGAAAGTGTATGTTCCTCTACTCATTTTACTACGGGTATTCGAAATATTCCAGGGCTGAATATTCGGTTAAATTCAATCAAATATTTGTCTATCATATTGATTTGTACTGCATTTTTAGTAAATTTATATGAATTGTCGTGAAAATAGCATCGAGCAGTTTTCTTTATTGTCTAATCAGTTTCCTTATGTCTGACCGGCGGGTACCATTTATAGCCCTTATAAGCCTCAATAAAATTTCACACAAACATATATAATTCTAAAACAGTTTTTTTAATTTTTCACAGCATCTGAAATGAACATCTTAAAGGTCTTATTAGACAGGGAAACGGGTAAAAGGCAGGATGAATGTCATTGGCAGGCAAAGAGGCTGCTTTTTGAGTTATATCAAAAGGAATGGATATTCTGTCATCGTGATGTAGACAAGCTTTTTGCGCTTCTCCTTAAATTATCTAAACTTCCGTCATGTGCTAAAATAATAACTGAACTTATTGAAGACCAATATTATGAGGAACAAAGTATAGTTTTCCTAGCAACTGAACTTTCAAAATCAGAATGTGTTGGTGTGTTTAAAGCTGAACTTTTGTATTTGACAGATAATATCAAAATGTGTAGTATGTAAGACACTTTAATCATTAAAAGGCTTAAACAGTGAAACATTGTGTTATTTTTTTTTCAGAATGCCCCGAAAAAGCAAAAAAATTTACATGAAATACAGTAAAGAAAGACTCCTTGAAGCGGTAAAGGCGGTGAAAGACGGTCTTTATAGTTATGGCAAAGCTAGTCAAGTTTTTAACATACCAAAAACAACAATCATTGATTATGCTGCTGGTAGAGGCAATGAAACTACTAGATCTGGTAGAAAACCAGCGATTCCCATTGAATTGGAAAACAAAATAGCCGAACTGGTCGTAGATGCAGCGAATAAAGGTTTTGGTATTACTAAACGTCAACTGCTTTTGAAAGTCGCACAATTAGTTAACAAAGCTAAAATAACAACCCCATTTAAAAATGGCATACCTGGTAATGATTGGTGGAGGGGATTCACATCTCGACACCCAGAAATTACAATTAGAAAGCCAGAAAAATTAAGCACATCAAGGTCGAGAATGCTGAATAAAGTTGTAGTTGAAAACTACTTTTCTGATCTTGATAAAATTTTCCGTGAAAACCCTTCTTTATCAGCATCCACAGTTTGGAACATGGACGAGACAAAAAAAGGGTTTGAACATAATCCAGCAAATGTTGTTGCACGTAAAGGGGCTCGCAATATTCCAGGTCGCACATCTGATTCGAGGGAGAACATCACCGTTCTTGCTACGGTTAATGCATCTGGTAAAGCATTGCCGCCATTATGCATAGTTAAAGGTAAAACCCAGAGGGCTTTAAAATCATTCTGCACAATAGACGCGCCTAAGGGTATATCAGAAAAAAGCCTGGATGGATGACGTTTTAGGCGAGCAATGGTTCAATCAAGTGTTTCTTGCTAATTGTGGTGAAGCGAGACCACAACTTCTTATTCTTGATTCGCACAGGTCACATGAAGTTCTTGGGTTGTTAGAAGCTGCAAAAAAGGAAAACATTATAATAATGGCATTACCTCCTCACAGCACTCATCAACTCCAACCTCTAGACAAAGGTGTGTTCGGCCCATTTTCAAAAGCATATGACCGTTCTTGTACTGAATTTCTTTCTCAACATCCTGATAATAACATTAGCAAACACACATGGCCAAGATTGCTTAAAACTGCATGGGAAGGAACTTTTACACCAGATATCATCAAGTCTAGTTTTCAGGCGACAGGAATATTCCCACTCAACCCTAAATTAATTCCCGAGTCTGCATATGCACCATCAGATGCTTTTGATGTTCCTCTCACGCCCACCGAAGAACCGACACAACAACCAGTTATGCTTGTAAGTTCCCCTATTCGTTCGGACGTACCTCTCACTGTCAGTACAGAAATCCCATTGTCTAGCAATTCTACGGAAACAGTCTTAGAGCTCTCACCAATAGGGAAAGTCAGTAAAGATCCGTTTATGCCCGTTGCTCAACCACTTTCCCTAAACAACACGTTAAACGAATTAACAAATCAAGAATCTACGGAACTTGAATTGTCCGAGCTGGGTGTACCTTCACAAGAAGATGTCCCAATGTTACTAATGGCACTAGGTACAAATAACACTATTCTCTCAGAGGTATCTGAATCTGAACTTAACGTTGCTTCAAACATTTCCTTGTGGAACACTGAGGTTGAGTCAATTTTCTCAGTCCCACAGTCAGAAGCTCCTAGAAAACCGAAGAAACGGGCTCTTACAAGCCATCGTCTTCTTACAAGTGATGAAGTTTTAAGAGAAAAGCGAGAACAAATGGAGCACAAAGAAAAACTTGAACAATTGAAAATGCAAAGAAAAATGGTACGGGAACAAAAACAGGCAATCAAAAAACTTAAAAAAGAAAAAAGATAGATCTTGGAACTTCCATAGATAGATTCATGAATTTGTTGTCTAAGTAATCTGTAAATAACTCTTTTGAGGTGTTAACAATTTAATTTGTTCTTCTTAATTAATTATTATAGGTTAATTGTTGAAAAATTGTGTTTTTTAATTCTAATTGATTTGTCATCAGTATAAGTGTCCGTCGTCGTTGTCTTGTCTTAACATTCGTTTACCCCAAAAGAAATTTAAAAGTATTTTTCTTGTCTGACAATGAAAGTTCATAATTTTCCGAATGATTAAATTAAAAATAGTTTAAAACACCAGGTTTTTTCATTGTAATGCACATGGTTGATATCTCCTGTGTTGGATTCGGATTCCCTTTTCGAACACTTTTGTAACAACTTGTTTCGATACTTTTTGAATAATATCTTCCAACAATGTCAAAAGCTGCTGGTGAAAGATTCCTCGAAAAGTGCATATACAGCACAATTCGATTTTATTCAAAGTTTTATTGACATCAATTTGGTACTTTGTTACGCTAAGGTGTGAGTCTGTCCGTCCGTCTCTTTTTCCTTCTAACCATAACGGTTTCACTTAAAATGTAAGTGTATTATTAAAATTGACCCAAAAAGACGAATTCATAAGTTGTATGGTAAAGGCACAGGTGCGTGAGGACAGGACCCTGCTTTGAACCCCATACTGCCCACCCCCCTTTTTTTCGTGCATGAAAAAAATTTTTTTTTAACTTTTTTTTTCGTTTTTTGTATCAAATATATGCTAGAATTATCGCTATTTTGTGCATTTTTCCTTTGGTCTCTTTTTTTGTGATATTCGTTCCCATTCTACTAGCGTGAGAACGTAAAATCAAAGACGCGCGTTAACTACGGCGTCACCAAATAGCGATAAATACATTATTTGCGTTTTTTAAAACTCTATGGATGTTCTCATCCCCATCTCATCTCAGGGTTGTCGCCCTTCGATGAGATAGGGATGAGAAAATCCATCTCGTTTAAAAAAAACGTAAATAATCTATAAGTATCAACGAATACGTGGATCCAGGAGCGACTTCATATATTATACTACCTCACATATGTATCCTTACTTTTCATTGGTCATGACGTCATCAAGTGACATTATTTAATTCAGATATTTCCCTCCAATTCGACGTCCCCATGGGATAATAGTATTATTCTACGGGAAATAACCCTCTGATGTGACGTCAGAATAGAATAATCCTTTGAAGATTGACACCAGAGTGGGATAATAGTATTATTCCATGGTGAAATAACCCCTTTAATTGACACCAGCATGAAATAATAGTATTATTCTATGGACAAAAATAACCTTTAAATCGAAGTTTTCAGTAAGTGTGGCATACACAAATTAATTGATTTAATGTTTGTTCGGTAGTATAAATCAATTACGGCCCTCCAACTCGGTGAATATCCAGAATAATAAACCTGACAAAAGTTATTTCCCTCGGGCTAACGCCCTCGGGAAATAACATCTGTCCGGTTTATAATTCTGGATATTCAACTCCTTGGCGGGCCATAATTGTATATTATCAAAGTTCACAGATTACAAATACACCAAAGGTTACATTATATATTTAAAATTACATTACAAAACAATTTACGGATTCCGGGCACGGAGTCACAAAAAAAAGATGTAAAGCAGTCGAATTTTCCCGATGATTGGTCGAATTTACCCGATGGCTGGTCGAACTTCCCCGTTTTGGGGTCACATCATTTTTCAAACTTGTAGTTCGGAATACACTTTATTTGAAGCACAAAACAGTGAAAAACCTAGAGAGTGATGTATGTACTACAGTACCGTACCCATTAGAAAAGTAGTGAAGGTAACCAGTCAAAGAAAATTCAGAACCAGTAAAAATTTTTATTGATCTGGTCGAACTTCGACCAAGGTCCCCTAGCATTTACCATAAGCATCAGGAAGGTAGAGGCATGCTGGAAACCTATGTAATAATGTTTAAAAACTACAACGAAAAACCTCAATCAATGCTCAGGAATTTATTTGATCCATGTACCTTTTGGGATGATGTCGCTGATTAGTTTGGGGTATCGTAATTTACAAAGGTAACGTCTTTGACTGAAATTTAAATTAGTTAGAAAAGAATAATTCACTGCATTTATCAAATTACTACAGTTGCGACCAGTCATAACCTCTCGTCCATGTTAACATGCGAACTGTTATAAGTTAACTTTGAGCAGTCAAGAATAGCTCTGGTCAGGGATCAGAGCAGTCCTGGTCCACGACTGCTTTTTAGAAGTAAAGTCAAAACATACCAAAGGGATATTCGAAGGAGGGGAAAATCGAAAACAACTTTGGACAAAAAATAGACAAGACCAAAGCAATACATGCACCACAATTAAAAACTAAACACATATGAACAACATTGACCCAACCAAATAACCGGGGGTAGACTCAGGTGCTCCGGAAGAGTCCGTAGAACTGCTCTAAGTTAACTTGGTGAGAGGTTATATCTGCATCTAACTGTAAAACGAAATTTACCTTTATAGGTTCAAGTAGATTTATTGCACTGTGTTTTTATTAATTCTGCTTTCAAAAGTTTTTTCATTATCTCACCAAAATTATACTGATGTTTACATGCAAATAAAAGCACTTTGTACACTATCAATAGGAACGCAAATCCCTGTTTTTGTCGTTTGTTTTTGGAAAGACGTTTGCATTTATGCACAATATTCATGACACATGTATTACAATAGAAACTAGGGTGGGAAAATCCGATCATGGAACATAATGATAATAAACATGTATTGTTAAAAAGCCCACTTGTATAGAAATAATTTTATTTCAACTTGGTTGCAGTTGGAGTTTGTTGTTTGTACGTGTTTATGTCATTTAAATTTACTATATTTGTCATAATATTTTGTTTTCCTCTCCTGAAAATAGAACAATCATTGCAGTTAAAAAAACTAAAATTATTATTATTTTGATATTTCAAGGTGGAACTTCGATAGAGGTATATATGAATAAAGACATTGTTGTACCGTATGGAAGCAGTAATAGTAATCTGACATGCTATTACAAATTACAAGCGAAAGAAGAAATTATAAGTGTTGAAATAATGGCAATGAATGAAACAAGCGGCATTATGTCAACTGTTGCCTTGTTTAAGCACGACAGAACCTCGTTGCTCACAAAAAGTGGCAAGTACTTGGTTGGACGAATAATGCTCTCTGTTATTGATCCTTCCGTAAGGGAAGCAACAATCAAGTTCACTGATCTGGAATTTATTGACGAAGGAATGTATGCATGTAAAGTGTTATATTTCACATTAAATTCAGGACTGGCTGTCAAGGAATCTAATTTTACAAATATAACTTTAACAGGTAATTAACAATATTATGTGTTTTATGGTTGCAGGGACGAAGGATGCAGGTCAATTTGGTTGAATTACAAAGTCAGGCATACATGTATATGCACTTAATTCTCTTTTCTGGATTAATTTCATTCAATGCATTCGTAAAAACACCTTTGAAGAAAGTGCACTTCATTCAAAACAGTTCTCAACAGAACAGTTATAAATTCATTTAAAGATAACGTTCGCAACCAATTTTAAAAACATTGTTTAAATTGATTAAACTGCTGATCTTATTAAATTCCAGTTAATTATGGGGTAAACAGACCTATATCCATTCACAAATTGCACTGGCGATTAATTCAACCTGCAAGTTATTTGAAAATGTGTGTCCATGGCATACCACTTTGGATTTACGACTCTGTTGTTCCTCCGAGTTCTCAATAACGGTCAGATATATGGAGGTTTCCTATGATGAAAGATAGACGATTTTAGAGGTGCATAAAACTATTATTTTTTTTGATGGGGGTCACTGAGACGTATAATGAGCAGTTCAAAAAGGCTAGAGGTTTACTGTAGAGCCATATGTGGGAATTGGGTTTCATCGAAAAACTACGAAAGTGACCAATAACCCTCTCATATATGTTTTAGTATACCTAGTGACACCTATTAAATGACATATACCTCGTTCCTCTAGAGGGTCATCCCCATTCCCAAAGTCGATAATTTAAAAAAATTAATATGCTATTAAAATCCATAGCTTTAAATCATATATCTTATTATTCTCCGTAACAAGACGAATTAAATGACATGTACTTCATTCTTTCAGTAGGGTGGTAAGACGCTCCAAATGACACATGCCTCGCTTCCCAAGGGGGTCATCACCACTCCGCCAAATCAATAATCAATAATCAACAATGTTCAATTATCTCATAAACCGTTGAAATCCCTACCCATAAACCATATCTTTTTTATATTTCACATGGCAAGAAGCATTAAATGATATATATCACACAATGGGCATCATTTTCGCCCCCTCAAACCAATTTTCTTGAATTATAAAAAAATCTCTAAGAAACCTGACCCCTGAGCCGTATATTTTCTTATTCCCCATGACAAGATGCATGAACTGATCTATACCTCATTTACCCAAGGGTTCATCCCCATCCACTCGAATCAATTTCACGTTTTAATACGTAATGTTCAAACCTCATTAACCATAACCACATATATTTCTAATTGTCTATAAGGAGACGCAACAAATGATTTTAAAGATTGCCCGCGGAATGGGGGTATATCCTCGTAAAAAATCAACAAAAAGACATTGAGATCCTTGGCCCTTATATTTATAAACATTTTTTTCTTTGTGAAAAGCTCAGATATCCACAGGGTTCATGTTCCCTTTAAACACTGCATGTATCGTCAGTGTTTCTGAATAACCTCTAAACTGCTAGCTGGGATAATCATTATGTCCACAACAAGACCTAGTGAATGCATAATTGGTATTGTTCGCGTGGGTGATGTGCTATTCCCGGAAGATAATAAATTGTTATATATCATAAAAAGTTCTCCAATAATATTTTATGCTAAACTTTATTGATCTTACTGTTTTATTCTTGTCTGATTTTTATGGGGCTTGTAGTTATGATCACTTTCGATCCGTGTTTGTCTATATCTGTTATCGTTTCTGAGATATAAGTTGACACGCTAATTTTTGAAAATTTTTAATTCTTCATCGGATTTGATAAACTTTTTAAAAATGATTCTTCACGAAAAACCCAACAAAAGTTCCAGCAGAATTGTTTTTGTATCCTTTACTGTCTCCAAAATAAAAGGGCCAAAGGGGCATAATAAGTTCTCTCCATCAAGTATGCATAAACTTTATAAGAACAACTTCCCCATTTCATTCTCTGAAAAACAAATAATTTATTGAATAATACATTGAATACAATGTAATGCGTTTGAGATATCAGTAACTTCATTTGGGAGACTTCTTGACAATTCACTGTTACAATTATTACTCGTATTCTATAAAACCTTCGCTTTAAATCAGTCAGTAAAGTGCATTTTGCAGAAATTCTGTTAACTACATGTATCTAGTTTTTAATAAAAGTTGCACTGGAAGGCCATTTCTTCCATCTTTGTGCTTGTAACAATAAATGATAAAGTTTCTTTTTCAATTATTGGCTAAACTATAACAGTTTCAAAAATGCGCTGTGAATTTGACAGTGGACAGTTTTTTAGATGTTATATTTTTATACATCTAGCTAGAAATGAAAGTTGTCTTCCAAACTGCTACTGATTATATTGATTTGTATTTTTTCTTTTGTCGAAATTGTGTTCTGTTCTTAATATTATGAATTAAATATGTGTTCTTTGTAATTAGAATTAGATTATGAAGGGGAAATACGAGGCCAAAACAACAGCACAACATTTATAGGTAAGGATTATTTTAAGGCGAATATGATTAAAAACGTTAGGGCATAAAGGAATGAGTGGCCTTTACGAAATTATTTTCAAGCTTATTACAATTATTCAATTCTAAATATTTGTGAATAGTTGAAGTAATCTCTAATTAGGTTTAGTTTTTTTCTGATTCGCCTTTGATAAGAGTCATTGGTTATTTACTTTATATAGACAGTTAGTCATGTTAAATACTTCCATGAGACATGTCAAATATGTATCCGTGTTGATCCCGAATATGATGGACCTGAATCAACGTGTTTGTACAGATGTTCATCATTTCACATTGTTATTTTGTTTGACATAATAGAAAAAATGCCTAATACAGAGTTACAATTCAGAATAAAGAAGAAGGGTGATTTCCAACCTGATGTTTGTTTACTTTCATGTTCCATTGTTGGAATGTCGTCTGATCCCTTCATAAACTGTCACAGCATATCTCTGGCTTGTGTCCTCTACGGTTTGCTACATATGATAAATGAATTATTAACAAATAAACAACAAAAGGGACAACAGGAAAGGTCAACAATAATATAAAATCAAACAAAGCAACCCAAAAAAAAACCCAGACAAAACATAACATAAAAGAGCACAAAACACAAACATAAACACAAAAGTGAGTCAGGATAGATTGACTTGGCACAGACCCTGAACAGTGTTGGGCTTAAAACCTAATTTCCACCTTATCTATCCTGTCATTCACGTGAATAAAATAACAATCCAAAGATACTTATATTAGATATAGTTAATTTATACTATGCTGTATACGACGCATTTCAAGGAGTTACCTCTCATCAGCAGCATTAAAATCGAAACATTTGGAAGACCAAAAACCAAACATATATTAAACAAGAAGTACTCAACCAAAAATACCGAAATAGGAAGCCAAATTTCAGCTAAAATATACATTA
This sequence comes from Mytilisepta virgata, assembly GCA_028015205.1. Taxonomy (NCBI): domain Eukaryota; kingdom Metazoa; phylum Mollusca; class Bivalvia; order Mytilida; family Mytilidae; genus Mytilisepta; species Mytilisepta virgata. Next base: position 80,575,615 of record CM051521.1, read on the forward strand.
AAAAACAATACCGTATGATTAATAACAAGGTGACCGCTTGCTAGAACTGCAAAATTAAATTTGACGGTACATAATTAGATAGCAATGTCAGAATGGGCTCGTTTTAACTGAAGAACAAGCTGGGGCTCTCATAGCTGCAGTTCGAATACTGTCGCTATGCTAAAAGAAATCGTCTGAAATAACACTCCAACTAGAATACTGACAATGTCAGAAAGGGCCCCGCCGGCTTGTGTGATTGAACTCATGGGAATCAAAAACACTTCAAAATCTAGTTGTGATTTCATACATTCATTTTATCTATCAAAAACCATGAAGCTAAATTCTCAAAATTTGCCTTTTTCCATATAAAAACAAAGTTTTTCCCCGAAAAGTGTTTTCAGATTTTCCTCAAAATCAAAAGGGACCTTCCTTTAATCGTGTCCAACACTATGTATAAAATTTATGAAAATCTGTGAAGACAATCTTAAGTTATCATATAACATAGTGGTAATTGTCAAAATATGGATTTTTTCATATAAAAACTAAGTTTTCCCCCAAAAATTGTTTTCCAATTTTCCTTAAATTCAAGAGGGACCTTTCTTTTATCATGTCGAACACAGTGTATAAAATTTATGGAAATCTGTAAAGGCAATCATAAGTTATCATACAACATAGTGTTAATTATCAAAATATGCATTTTTTCATATAAAAACTAAGTTTTTCCCCAAACAGAGTTTTCCGATTTTCCTAAAAAGTCCAATATTGTGTATACAAATCATAAAAATCCATGAAGGCAATCTTGAGTTATCGTACGACAAAGGAATGCTGACGGACAGACGGACGGACGGACTGATTACTATAAAGTACCGCCATGGCGGGGCCCTAATGAAGGGTTTAATGTTATCTCGTCATAGAGTTCAATAGAACCGGTAGTATTCGTGAGATTCCAGTATAAATTTAAAGTCTTCAAGTCATTGGGAGAAGGAGTAACTTTTACACTGTTACACAACATTTTATATTTGTAGCCCTCATTGTGAGTTTATGTTGGTTATTAGTGAGGTGTTTGCATTTATTCACGATATTACAATAGAAGATAGGATGGGAAAACCCGTACATATTAATGGCTTTTCTGTATTCAGCTAAAAGATGTTGATATCTACTCTAAATCTTCTTAAAAACATTAAGCAAGCTGTGAAATTTATAACCATTTAATACAAGATTTTTTAGTAATCGTATGGTACATTCTACATACGTACAAGCTGTGATATGTACACTCGATATGATGGTGCCACAGGTACGTCTCCGTCAAGAAAGTGGGAGTTAGTAATTGGAATATTAAAATCGTCCCTTTTAACATTAATTTTAGTTAGTATCTTTCCATTTTCTACATTTATAGTAAGATCTATAAAAAGCAACAGCATTTACAATTTCTATTAGCTCTGTTCAAATGTAGTTCTATAGGTAATGTCTTTATCGGCAAAAGAATACCGAAGCGACACAACAGTGGGAAAAGGCAACACATTAAGAAAAGACAGTCAGGAGAATGGAACACAACAGACAAACGTCACAAGGAAATATGCATACACATATGTATTGATATTACAGAATGACCACCAAACTGAGATGTAATATTTTATATTCAATACACAATCTCTTTATTTCCAGGATTGCTATGTATTGTATTGGAAAGGTTTATAACGAAAATGTTTGATTTGAAGTTAACTTATTTTGAATTTTTAAGTTGGACTTGCAGTTGGATGCATTTGGTTTGTTGCGATATCGGGATCAGTATTAGCTATTACACTACTACGGACGAGGTAAATTTTATTATCAATTGTTGGTTCTTTTTTGTAATAACTTTCCATATAAAATGATAATGTTGAAAATTATTGATCTTAAAAAAAATCACATCTGAAATAAGAATCGTTCTTGGCACAGGTGATTATTTACAGCATTTATCGTCTACTCTTAATGTCCCAAATAAAGGAAAATATAGTCAACAGATTAGTAACAGGATGGATTCTAGTTTGATCAATGGATGGATTAATTGCTTGACATCCAGTGCCAATTATTACATGTATATCAGTACATGTACAAAAATCTAGTTTTTAACGAAATTGAAAAAAAAATGTTGATGAGAAAAAAAAATAAAAGAAAATTCGTTTAAGAAAAACAAATGTCCATTCTAATTAGGAATACCGACCCAAGCCGATTTCAAAATTGACCTGTTAAACAAACAGGTAAAACTGGTATTTATACACGCATAAATAAAACGGAGAGTTAATTTACGTAGACATAATGGAAAAAATTACTGGACTTTTTTAAAGGGTCGAGAAATCAATGTGTTCGAGCGACCCGAGTTCGAGCCAGCGAGAGTCTACTGTGCTTGAAAAAAGGGTTGAAAACGTGTCATGCGTCATTACAGACACGGGTATTACACATGAAATAAATAACATTAAATGACATTGATGCGATAAGTACATACATGTACTTTGTTTATAGTTTGAAAATATTATATTGCGTTTATCTAGTATCTCATGAAGTATATCATAATAAATATTTCCTATTCTTATCGGACACAATCCGATTTGATTTGTTTCTTATTGTTTCTGTTTTAAATGGCGGAAATCTTGAATTTAAAATTCGTCCGACGGGTATTAAAAAATGCCGATCTAAGGGAAAACGCCTGCTGACGCGCTAATTCGAATAATACTTACAGCTCTAATTTAAATGAGAACATTGTACGGGTAATATCGTTTATATTCACATAAGTTTAATATGAAACTTATGATTTGTTACTTAAGATCATATTCAACAGGAGGATCGATTTATTAATGTACGTGTGTATGATAAAACGATTATTTCATAAATACTGGTGAATATTATTGCATATATATAATGCCAAAGCGCGTGCAATATGAAGTCTGCTCGGAATAGCATTCAACAATGATCATGCAATAACCATATATTCATTTGAGACTCACATGATGACCCGGTATCGCTAATCTGGTATCGTTTCCTTGTTTTCAAAAGTTCCAGTTCATTTGGTAATACTGTTTCAGTTCAAATAAATCAAAAATACCAATGAAAAATTAAGGATTATGTTCATGGCAGCCATATTAGTTGTACAACCAGAACCAAATATACAAACTTTGTAAAGGCATAGATGCTTCATACCAAGTTTCATTTGATTTGGACATACAGTTTCAGAGGTTAACATTTTTTTAAATTTGAAAAATGAGAAATAGGATTTGTTCCTGGTGACCATACTAGTCAGATTGAGACAAGATTTGCAATATTTATTTTAAAAAGTTCTGCCATAGATGCTGCATACCAAGTTGTGTTCATCTGGCAATTAGCGTTTCAGAGGAGTTCTTTGAAAAATTTGACCAATGACAAATATGATTTGTTCATGTTGGCCATGTTAGTTGTCCGATCGCGAACAAATATGCAAACTTTATGAAGGGCTTTCCATGGATATTTCATAACAAGTTTCAGTTAACTTGACAAGACAATTTCCAAAAAGATTTTTTTTTAAAATCTGAAAAATGAGAAATATGATTTGTTTATGACCGCTAGGTGAGTTGTGTGATCGCAAAAAATATGAAAAAATTATAAAGATCATACAAAGATACTTCATGACAAGTACTGTTAATTGGCTATATAGTTTCGGATTTAAAAAATCTGACAAATGATTTGTTCTTGGCTGACATGTTTGTTGTTCAGTCGGGAAAAATGTTAACTTTACCAAGCAAGGTATTTCCATAGATGCTTCTTACCCTTTTTCAGTTCATTTGGCTAGGCAATTGTGACGTCCCCGTGTCGCAGATGGGGGAAACCCTTTGTGTGGTTTGTCGGGTCATAATACAGGAAACCTGACCGCGGACCATAGTGGGTGATGATACACTCCCTGCACACCAAATACCCTTTCCGTAGTTTTCGAAAAAGGTTAGGCTGATGTCCGCTACAGAAGGCAAAATTATCCGATCCTACCCAATCGTTCACAATTTTACAGTGACAGTCAACATAGGTTCTCTTCTGTGTCCCCCCAGCCCTATTTGAATTATTGAACTGGTTCTCGTCCTGAAGAAGCATGAAATATTTGCCCACGGACGTTAGCCAACACCAATCAAACAATCGGTTCACTGGCCCTGTTGGCTGTACATATATGTTTCTGAGGATATCTTTTAAATTTGACCATTGAGAAATAGAATTTGTTCATGGAGGCCATGTTAGTTATCCAATGGGGACAATATATACAAGGTTTTTAAAGTCCTTCCATAGATGATACATACATGTACCAAGTGTCAGTTTATTTGGCCCAGGAATTTCACATTCCAAAAGCTCACATGGCTCATTCTTAGCATGCAAAATATCATAGCATGCATTTCTGTTATGATAATCAGTGAAATATTTAAGGCTCCGTGAATTTATACACTAGATATACATATTAACGTTAATGTCGGCATTTAGTTTCAATAAACTGGATTAATATTTGTATTTGTCTTGCGAGAACCCGAGTAACAAACTAAATAAAAGGGTAGAACAAACGTGAAGTTTGTACGCTTATAAAGTCTTCTGGTAACGTTGTTATTTAACGAAAAATTATATCGTGTTATGATTTCATTCCGTTTCTCTATAACAGGTGAAAATTTACACTGAAGGATAAAAACACTATTTGTACATTGTTGGAAATGTATATTTTATTTGTTAACAACTCGAAACAGGTGAGAAATCCTCGGTAAACCTCAGATTTATACCTGCTTTTAAGACTCGTACAAATAAACAGTTTCGGCCAATATACATAAATTGTACATGTATATAACGGAGATACAATATAAATGTAACATATAGCGTTCTTAATTTTAAAAATTTAAAGTCAACGTTTGAAAAAAATGTCGAATGTCGTACATAATTTTTTTTTCAATTTGATGCTGCTACGGAGGATACGTGTTTACAGGTGAAAATTTACACTGAAGGATAAACACACTATTTGTTTATGAAACAAAGTTAGGGGAACTTATTGTTTTTCCACCGTTGTTTTCTTATTAATTTTGTTATTATATCTCCTCGATACGTGTTTACAATTAATGAAACACGATAAAGGTTGAATGTAAACTACATGTATTTATTTATTTGTTTACAGAAAGTGTAGATGTATGTTGAATAAAAATCAAAAGTGTGACCAAAATATGAGATTACAAGGTAGAAATAGTTCAGAACCCGGAACGCCCAAAAAGATCGAAGTACAAGCACAAAAGGAATGCGAGCAGTTGATTGGTGATGCCAAAAACGAAGTCACTTATAATTTGTATGTGAACATTATTCTGAATTTTATTGCATGTCGTTTCATATGAATTCAAAGACATATATGTGTAAACATTCCACATTTACACTGTATATTCATTTTATGACCTATGACATACATTGAAACATAAATTCTATTTGTTTTTTTCTTGTCCTGAAGAATGTACAAGTTAATGTTGATAATACATGTTATTTTCATTTACTACATGCGTACAGATGTAAATCAGTTATAATATCACACTGTGTTAAAATGTATCATGAACGCTTACTTGTACCTGAAATATGAAAAACGATTAGTATAGGAACAACCATCGAAAGAGTGCGAGATCACCAAAAGAATTGAATTTCTTTCTTTATCCGCTTTTAATTTACCATGTACAAATTATTATCGACTTATTATGGTTCACGTTTTATATTATTAATTGGCCCGAAACAAAGTTAGGGGAACTTATTGTTTTTCCACCGTTGTTTTCTTATTAATTTTGTTATTATATCTCCTCTTTAATAATGTACTTTCTCAAAGGCGCTGATTCTAATTTCCAGACAGTATTGTCATGCACAGTATATAGATGCCAAATGCAGTTTTGCAATTTTAAAATCATGGAGGACACTGTGATAAAATTAATTTTAATCGTGTTACCTATAATTATTTTTTATTTTAAAAATTCATGACGTTCCTTTGTTGGTAAAGTCGCATTATAATATGGATCACATTTATCTCTTTCAGATCAGATGATCCAAATGCAACATATACAAAGAACTGTGAAATTATCAGAGACAAGAGAAATGAGGAAATAAATAGAACACACTCCAAAGCGAAGAATTACAGCCAATCCAATCCAATGAAACCAACATCTGATAATCACACGAGACTTAGTAAAACGTACAAGGAATCAGCAGATGAATTTATAAATAAGAATTACAGCCAATCCAACCCAATGAAACCAACATCTGATAATGACACGAGACTTAGTAAAACGTACAACGAATCAGCAGATGAATTTATAAATAAGAATTACAGCCAATCCAATCCAATGAAACCAACATCTGATAATCACACGAGACTTAGTAAAACGTACAACGAATCAGCAGATGGATTTATAAATAGATTTTATTCTTAAATGAAGAAACATGTTTTCAATCTTTTGCGTTTTCATTATGAAGTATTACATTGATTTCAACATGACGACTATGATTCATGGATCATCATAGTTGCTTTCACTAAAATTCATTGCACAAATCTTAATATACCTTTATTAGTTTATTCTTTGCCACATGTAAATATTCCGCCTGAGAAAATAACAGATTAAACCACAAATTCTTGATTTGTCAGATTGGATATTCTTATATTGATAAGTGTGATTCTATTAATCCCTTACATACACATCCTGTAACGTAAAAGTTAACAACTCAAACGTTGAACGAACGATGTACGGACGATTCACAGACGCTGAACGAACGATGTACGGACGCTGAACGAACGCTGTACGGACGATGGCCTTAAACCATAAACGATACCATGAACGCTCTTTTTGCTGTTATGATATTGTAATTATTATATTATTTATCTTGGCCTAATTTGTTTTGCGTAGCCTTATAACATGTATAATATGTTTACATAATACTTATAGTTGTTTACCAAATAATGTTATAACTGCGCAGTTTAGAAATCACTGGAACGATAATAGATACTGATGGAATGACTAGAACTTTCTATTTGACTTAACGTAATAATTCTGGTGTAATTCAAACTTCTACCGTATTCCAGAAGTTTCCGTTCTACAGTATATATACGGACAAGAAAGTTCCTATTTCGATATTTTTGGATGAGTACTTCTTGTTTAATATAAGTTTGGTTTTTGGTCTTCCAAATGTTTCGGTTTTAATGCTGCTGATGAGAGGTAACTCCTTGAAATGCGTCGTATACAGCATAGTATAAATTTACTGTATCTAATATTAGTATCTTTGGATTGTTATTTTTAGACTTTCAGAGCAGAACGTATTGGACCAGACATTCTTGTGTTCTCAGCTGTTGGATTTATTTACGTTTCACACATCATCCTTGACACACTTTTATTTACGTTACATCATACTAGATTGTGACTGATTGAATATAATATTCCGTTTGGATTCCCGCAACAGTGACGAGAAGAATTCCGGAAAAGACAAAGGATTTTGAACAGTTAAGTTGACATTTTATTTTGTGTAATATTTTTTTGCAAACTTGTATATAATAAATCTTGTTAAATTTTATTATTGATTTGTGTCTTTTGTTGGCTACAATTTAAAAGGTGATTTCGGCCGTAACAGAAATTGGGGGCTCGTCTCGGGAGAACGTTAATATCTTAATTTTTTCAGTATTTTTATTGGAATTAGCCAACAAAATTCTACAAAATGGCATTTGATGCTAGTAAATTTTTGAAAACGCCAGACCTGGAAGAGTTTGATAAACTAAAGAAAGAAGAATTAGTGTTGCTTGCTAAACATTTAAAAATAGATTTTAGAGCATCTATGAGAAAACAAATTATAAAAAATTTGGTAATAGATAAATTAGTTGGTTCAGAAATTATCAGTAACAGGATAATACACACAAACATGTATATCGATCGGTCTATAAATAGCACACTTACATGAATTAAATGCCACGTCAACAGTGAGATGGTAAAAGTGATATCTACACTATTTAAAGGGTTAATTATAAAATCAATAAAAATAAAGATAAATGACGGCTAATTAGAATTACATTAATTAAAAACATGTTGCTACTTTCAATTATAACAATTTATTTTCCTAATTGGCCTAATTAATTAAAAAGGTCATTAAGGGGTATCCTCCGAGTCGCTGGGAGGAAACCTTTTTCCCCATAGGAAATGCATTGCAACAGAGTCGCCAGGACCACCACTTTCATAACTACTGTTTGCGAACATTTTCATGGGTTGAGACAGAACATTAAGAAAAAGAAATATCAGACAGATGTCATCCTCAATTGATATTTCGCACATATGCAATTGACACATTGAAAATAAAGATGCATACCTGTCCGAAAAGTCCATTTTATCCAAGGTGACGCCAAACGGCTAAGATTATGACATTCTAAAATTAAATGGCATCACGCAATCAACTATAATTACAAATGAAATGCTCAAACAATTTGTAAAATTGCAAAATCTATCTAAAGTGTACATGTAGAACGCAAAATATCAGAAATAAAAACCCCAATATAAAGTCTAACCAATAAATGAAATAAACAAATAACTACACTGATATAACAAGAATGAAGAATTTGTGAAATAATTGTGTCCCTAAATTTTACATCGGGATATGAGAGGATTTTAATATTTTGTGTATATAAAATCAAGATAAGATTCATCTTTTTTATATCTGAATTAGACTTAAAAAGTACCAGACTTTTCTGATACATATAATTGCTACAAATGTAGCTGTGTCTTTATTTTACTCCACAATATTCTGGACATTCCCGACATGTCTTAACTTTTACTTTACACTTAATTAATGTTCTCAACATGTTGTATGATTTTACTTGACATTATTAAAAGTGTCTTGATATTACTCGACTGTGTATTAACATTCTTAAACTGTCTAAATAGTATTTGACTGCTTCTTAACAGTCTTGACCTGATTACAAATATTTTCTAAATCCTGTCTACACTTAATTTGTCTGAAAATTGGATGTAGGACTTGTCAACAATTTAAATTATTGAATTCTTCAAAATGTAGAAAAAAAGTTAATGTAATTTATATTAGATAATAAAATAAACAATTATACGAAATGATTTATTTAAAAATTTAGCCTTTAACTAAGCAAGAGTTAACATATAAAGCTTAAATTGTGACTCTTTAAAAATTGGTGTTCCGTTATATGTATCACAGAAATATTTCTTGCTATTTAAATATTTAAATACATCTTGAGGTCGATGGAGATATGTTATTATTTTAGAAAATCCTCTACACTTCTTCATCAATTGTAATTTATACTGTCTTTTTCCTGTTAAACACTTGTGTACACATAAAAACATCTGTAATTTCCAAACACATTAATCAATTGCATAGTAACAAACTGATGCTTGTAAAATTCGGATTGTCCTATAGACTTCTGATTTAGATACGTTCACAGCAATATGAAAAGATGCTTTGTTAACTGAGTGGAAAGACTATGGAGAAGTTGCTAGAAGCTGTTAGCTAGCATACAACTGGTATGATTTTCTTGGTTAGTTTCATGCTGTGGTCAGATGTCTCTGTTACTAAAAATTTAACCTGATTTTCTGTAAAACAGGATTAAATACTGAAAAACGAACTTCACAAAATAAAGGAAACAATATAATAGATTTCAAATATTCTATAACACAATTTCATATGGTGCATACAGCCCAGCATACAGGTCTTTCCTTATAACTATGATAATATATGTATCGGTTATGGTTATGGAAATATCTATTTTGCTGCAAAACTAATCAAAGTTTGGTCTCAACAAGTTCCAGAGATAGATTTTTATCAAAACATATTCAACTTTTTATATTTTATGTAATGTTGTCATGGATCTTTAACAATTTTGTCTCTTTTTGTCAGATACTGTTAAATTTTTATACAAATGAGCAATAGTATGGAAAATATACACACAGTCGAAAATATTCGTGTAGGCTACGTTTAATTCGAATTGATTGGATATGTCAAAGTTGCTAATCGAACCAGACATTTTGGTCCTTAATTACACGCTTGTGTTGAATACATCGGTTGTGTCAATCTTTGGTTTTTGTCTTTGAGCCCAAATGATATTTTAGTTTACCATTTTTATTTCAAACTTAATAGCTTAATTGATAAGGTGTGTTTTCCTTTCATATAACGAAACTTTCGTCGTTCGTAAACAAATGGTTTCCGTGCGATTTTTAGGACTAAAAATGTGCATTTTCATTAATTCCAAAAATGAATTGATCTTTCTTGGCAAATTTGATGGGGTTTGTTTCAAAAGGTTTTCGTATAGAACTGGCTTTTATATGCTTGTGATTTTCGAGAAAAAAAATGTGAAACATCCTATCTAAAACCTATTTGGGAATATTTTATTAATATGCAAAAAAGCGTCATTTTTACTCTATATTTCGTTAAGTACATGACTTTTTGTATACATTTTAAAATGCGCCTATCAGTTTATTGGTTGTACATGCAATGAAAACAAGAAACTAAATCCCAAATACATTCGTGACATTAGGGAATTTCAAAAGAGTTGACGGTTTTAATATGGTAAATGGGATATTGTTATAATTTCAAATATCTTTCAATTCAAAGAATGGAAATCTAAAGTACTCGTAAGTTCGAAGGCTAAAAGAGAATCCCACTTAGTATGCAAACATTTGTTGCATTAACTTTCTCACGAATTCGTCTTGTTTTTGGATTTTGGTCTTGTAGACTGTGATGAATGTGGTGATATATACTGTCTTATTGCTCCAGTACCCTTTTACGATATTGAATCAAGATGTACATCATTCTTTATTTCTATTTAAATTAAATTACATATGATTGTTTAATGGTGCAAAAATGACAGAGATTGCTTTTGGGCCACCATACACAAGAACTTAACAGAATCTCAATCAATAAAAACAACTTTAACGTTGTTCTTTTTCCTAGAATGCTATGTTGGGTATTCAAGAATCATCAGAAATTATATAAAATGCGTGAAATTGGTGTAACATCTTATAGTGTAGGGGCATTACTTAAGGCCGTCTTGGAGTTACGGGGCCAATTATCAAAACTACATGTAATTCTGGCTAGCAGAAAAAGACTTGAATAAATGTTTATGTATAAAAAAACATGAGTTCTATCACATTTATGTGATTCTTATTTGTAATGACTTCTTGCTTCAGTATTACTTAAAACAACAGTTTGGACTCCCCTTACCATACACTTGTCCAAAGCAAAATAATAGATATATTACTTTCAACAGGAAGAATTTCATTTAATGAAATTATGAAATCAATATACTAATACTAAATATTAAAGTTTTTAATAATCTAAATTTACATATTACAACTTTGAAGGAAGTTTTGATTTTTGGCTCATTAAAATAAAACACATTGACCTGTAAAGAGTTCAGTCAACATGGATATACAAATTATAGGAAAGTTTTATTTTGCATAATTGCGTATTAGGAGGATAACAAGTGATCATAATGATCCTTTTAGTGGATATAATCTTATTAAGTATCATTCAGCGTGAGTATACACTTTGTTATTATCTAACTTTCCATCCCACAATTCCTCTTAACGCTACGGCTTATTTACACATATTTATATATTTTCCTTCGGTCAACAACTTTCGTAAATTCATTATACAAAAACGGTTTCTTCAACTATCGTGTACTTAAAGTTATTATGCAAACATAATTGATAATCCGTGATACTGTAAATTGAAATGTATTAGTACATGTAGGTACATAATGAAAAATATCTTTTTTGACATTCATGCATGTAACGTATCAAACAAAAATTAACAAATGAAAAACCTTAAAGAAAATTGGAAGGCAAAGCAACACAACATAAAAGAAGCCATAGTCATCAAACAAGTATGTTTGGTAGGAGACGCGGATCTTGCATGTCGCACCTCGATTCTTGGAGATTATACGATTCTCACACATTTTTACTGAAATGCAGAATTTTGGAATGATTTCTGTATACATTTTTATTACATAAATAAAAAAATGAATATAGAAATTGAGAACGCAAAGAAGACTGGGTTTTCATTTACTCCTTAACTGTTTACATTGTCAAATATTTTTCGAAATTTATCACTGAAAACACAGCAATGATTTTATACATTTGTCATGTTTGTAGATTATTCGAATAGATTACACTATGAAATAATTGGAAAAAAATTTAAATAGATTTTGTTTAATTTCTGCTTCATATCATTATCAAACTGTATCAATGAACAAACAATAATGACACTGAAAATAATTTTTTGGACTTCAATTACAAACGTAGAAATCAACTATGGGCAATAACTCACGTAATAATAAAACCGATGCTTAACAGTCTTGTTAAAAAGGATAAAAAAAGTCACAAAAAAATTCTAAATTGACATGCTGTTGTTAAATAATTGACTTCCAACCGAACACAACGACCAGAAAACAAACTTTTGCAATTGCTAGTAAATATTGAAATATAATCAAATAAGGATATAATCGGTTTCGACAGGTTATTTCCGTGACTAACATGACTAATACACATTTAAATAAAACGTGTATTATACGCCCGTTGATCTCATGGAAGAAAACAAAAGCAAGATATATTAAACAACTGAACTGTAAATGTTGTAATTGAGATTATGCAGTTATGAACTTTAACTTTGAAACTTTAAATTCATACTAATACATAAAAATGAAGCAACATTGCCTTTTGTGAATAATAATAATAATAATAATAATAATAATAATAATTAAAAGAGGTAATTTTTTTTCATTTCTCCGTACTAAATGCTTTTCTTCTGAAATGCTGATTTCTGTTTTGTACTTATTTTTTGAAGAGTAAGAAAAAAAAATAGGTGACCGAAAACATGAAGTAAAACTTGTACAAAGGATTCCACATGGAATTTAAAAAATATATATATTCTGTCTGAATCATTTTTTAAGAACTGGTCACAGAAAATAATAATTAGTGTCTTCGAGTAACTCGTTTCATTTTAAAATATGACTATTCGATTTCTTTTGACCTTAAATTGAAGGTCAGTGTTTTTTCTGCTATACCTGAAGTGTATATATATTATGTATTTTACAAACTTTCAATTTATAATTCAGAACACGCCGAAATTCCTGTAACGTCACGTAAACCTGGTTTTTTTTTTTTTTTTTTTTTTTTTTTTTTTTTTTAGAATTGTTTTAAAAATTATAAAGATGACAGCATAAGGATCACTTCACAAAGAATTAGTTTCAGCCGCCCTTGTACATTTTGTAGTTCCAAAGAACATGTTTAAATATTCCAATTTGTTGACTTTTCTTACAGTACATGTATTTGTAGTGGATAAAATGTTCAAGGCAATAAGGCCACCCACATGACCTAGGCCTATTTCATCAATATTTTATATCAGTTTTCCCCGTACTTTCAGAATAGATTTTTATCTAAGTGTTAGTAACGGCACCCATACACCCGCGGATACAATTTTTAAAGAGGACTATTTTAAGTTTGATCATAGTTGCATAGTTCTTTCAGAGCAAAATATTTTCAAAAACTATGTTTTCGTTTTTTTTTCAAATTTTGATAACGGTGACTAGAACTGTGTATTAGTCTAAGACATAAGTACACACTTTTGAAAGGAAACTAACAAAGGATAATTCCACTAGACTCTGGTCTCAATTGCAAAAACAATTTCAAATGGGATTTTTTTTATTTCAATTTTCCTGATTTTTCTAAAAGAATGCAGCCACATTGGTCCAATGTTCAGACTTCCGGTCAAAATTTTGTCGAAGATAACAATAGCTCTCATGGCCCTTTGCCAGAAGTTTGGGAAATTGGACATGTGAAAGTGTCGTTCGCGAGTTAGAACTGTCCTAAACTGTCAGAAGAACTGCTCTAGAACAGTTCTAGAACTGTCATCCTGACACCTTTAGAACTGTTTATGACAGGGTGTGTCCTGACCTAGATTCATTTATGACAGTTCTACCCTATAACCATTTACGACAGTTCTAACCTAGACCCATTCTGGGCGGTTCTACCCTAGAACCATTTATGACCCTGGCAATAGTTTATGAATTTTGAATTTCCAAATTATAAGAAATAAAATAATTAATTTGTTGTCGTAACTTTAAAATCAACTTTTATCATACCGAAATATATTATGGATTAAAAAAAAAAAAAAAACAATCACTTAGAATAAATTTTTTACTAAAACTAAATGATTTAAAAACTATTCTGTGTTATTTTCTAGAACATAAAACATTCCTCTACATATGTTTCGACATATGTATTCGAACCATTTATAACAGTTCTACCCTAGAACCAGTTATGACGGTTCTACATTAGAACCATTTATGACAGGGTTGGTTCTACCCTAGAACCGTTCTAGAATGGTTCTAGAACCGTCCTCTCTGACAGAATAGTTGAGAGGTTAGAACTGATCTGAACTGTAACAGATGTCATAGTTAAACAGCAAAGGAATGGAGAAAATATTTCTGCAATTGCATCAGTCATCATGTATTATCAAGGAATTCACTGACTTTCATACAGTGGAGAATCGTATGGTACCGAGGAAAGAGACAATCGGTAGCAGGAAAACAAAACTGCCCGCTAGCTGACATGAAAGATAAGTCTCATATAGAATAAAGATATCGGTGATGCATTATTTTTTGTATGATCATGTATTTTTTCTCGTTGTAAAAACAGAAAGAAATTAATCTTTTATGGTGTAGGGGGAATGAAATAAAGCCATCTATTCGACTTCAGTTTAGTTGTATTAGGTTATAATAGGTCCAAAAAGTTTCAGAGTGCAATGTCTGTCACACATATGCACATTTAAAATAATTCTTAATCTTAATAAGAACTAATTTGGTACATGTTGCGTCGTAGTAAATTTATTTAATGAGTAAAAAAATATAGCAGACTAAAACAAATTCACTTCAAATTTGCCAATTAAAATATAGCATTAATTTTATAATTAAAGTGACCATCAATAAAATTAATATTCTTAGCTTGTGTGATCAGGAGAATTAAAATACATAGCATTCACAAGACAAACTAAAGCTGCAAGGCTTTGGAAAAATATATTGTACAACTACATGTTATACAGATTTCACCATAGGGTAAATATAGCTTATTCCATGACGGGCTTGCGAACGTTGCAAATCGGAAATTTGATGATAAGCGAAGTAGAATGAAATATAAATCATGACCATAAAGTTTCAAGAGTGGTTATTGTACACAAACAGTCTCAATATATTCCCAACTAGTGTTTTGCACTTATCCTGCGCATTATAACATATTTTTTTTTATAGATTTACGAGCGACTGTGGTTAATATCAGTTATGTCGAACAATACGCAGGTAACAATTTTATATTAAAGTGTTCCTATTCTTTAGAAACTGGGAATAAAATTGTGAGTATAGAGATACAAACAAAAAATAAAACTGAAAATGAAACGCAGCAATCGGAGATTGCACATCCCCCCGCTCCCAGCAAAGTCGGAATGCACAAAGTTTGAACCCCTCATAATTTCAAATTGCATAAATAGAGAAAAAGTTTGACACTGATCTTTGGATATCAAGAAACAACACAGAAATATGAAATTGGACTTCTACTGCTCGGACAAAGTCGAATGCAAAAGTTTTAAGATGGATAAAATTGAAATGGCCTACATCAAATGAATGTAAGTCTTAACTTGTCATGTCCATTAAATATATATATTGTTTAGGGGTGGGGATCTCAACTGTTTTTTGAGATAACTTGTAATTTTGTAAATGAGGGGGGTGGGGCCGACCCCCGGGGATGACCATTCAACTGGTCTTGTCATGCCCACTAAGAATATATATGGTTTAGGGGTGGGGATCTCAACTGTTTTTGAGATAACTTGTAATTTTGTAAATGAGGGGGGTGGGGCCGACCCCCGGGGATGACCATTCAACTGGTCTTGTCATGCCCACTAAGAATATATATGGTTTAGGGGTGGGGATCTCAACTGTTTTTGAGATAACTTGTAATTTTGTAAATGAGGGGGGTGGGGCCGACCCCCCGGGGATGACCATTCAACTGGTCTTGTCATGCCCACTAAGAATATATATGGTTTAGGGGTGGGGATCTCAACTGTTTTTGAGATAACTTGTAATTTTGTAAATGAGGGGGGTGGGGCCGACCCCCGGGGATGACCATTCAACTGGTCTTGTCATGCCCACTAAGAATATATATGGTTTAGGGGTGGGGATCTCAACTGTTTTAGAGATAACTTGTAATTTTCTAAATTAGGGGGTGGGGCCGACCCCCGGGGATGACCATTAAACTTGTCTTGTCATGCCCACTAAGAATATATATGGTTTAGGGGTGGGGATCTTAACTGTTTTTGAGATATCTTGTAATTTTCCAAATGAGGGGGGTGGGGCTGACCCCCAGGGGTGACCATGTAACTCGTCTTTAAATGTGGAATAAAAATATATATGGTTAAGGGGTGGGGATATGAACTGATCTTACCATATTTTGAGATTTTACATATTAGGGTGTAGCCCCACCCCCCGGGCAAAAATCAAAATTCCGAAACCTTTGGCACAGACAACTCTTCAAGTGTTACTAGTGTACCTAATTTCATGTTTCTATCTTCTACGGTGTAGGAGGAGTTCTTGGACAATCGTTTTTAGACATTTTTTAACTCCTTAGGGCATTGCCCCTAGGGGCGGGACCAAAATTTTGATACCCTCTTTCAACTTGGGAAAGGCAATATAAGTAGTGACATAAGTTCCAATATCCTAGCTTTAACACTTTTGGAGATATCTCCATTTATTGGATATCACGAAATTCGTTTTTCGCTCATAATTTGGCCCCAAGGGGTCGAATTCCAATTTTAAGGGGTCTATTCCCTAGTGGGTCATATACTCTTCCATGATGCCAAATTTCAAGTTTCTATCTTTTACCGTTTCAGAGATATGCCTTGCCACTACAGACGTACGTACGTACGTACGTACGGACGGACTGTATTACATGATCCCCCCGCTTTCGCTAAGCGGGGGGATAATAAGTTTGTCACAATCGCTTCATTTCAACCTAACACAAGGGAATCAATCCTTACTCCACGAGGTCAATATCTACAAGGACGGGATCGATTGTCAATGGTCACTCCTTCAGCAACTGAGGTGTCAATTAGAATTAAAGATCTTCAATCAACGGATGAGGGATATTACAGGTGCAAAGTTTCGTTTTTCAACAAGAATTCTGCTATAGATCAGATTGCGTCAAATTCCACAAAAATTAGTTTTAAAGGTAATAGAAGAAATGCTTAATTTTAAGAACATCTAATCCGACTGAGAGACCACAAAACAAAAATTACATGACTCAATAAATACTTATTTCAGATAAATAGAAATAAATATTATCCTTTCGTTTATACTTTTACACTAATCAATGCAAAAGACAAATATACCTAAGGAGCAATAAAAAAAAACGTAATCCATTGGACAGACAAATCCAGGAAGACAAACTAGATGTACTGTGAGCAAAGCTCACAAAGGCTTTGAAGTCCAATTATCTCCCTTGTGGGATATCGGAAAGGAAAGATTTTTTTTCATGCACATCTTTGGATGATGTACTTCCTTTCTGTAAAGTTTCGTTGAAATCCATTGAGCGGTCTAGGAGGAGTTGCGCTTACAAGATATATGGACAGACGGACAGAGAGACGGACAGACGGACAGACAGAGAGACGGACAGACAGACAGACAGACAGACGGACGGACAAGGTGATTCCTATATACCCCTCAAACTTTGTTTGCGGGGGATATAATGAACAACCACAAGCACAACAAATAAACACAGAAAACTAAAAACCAATGAACAACACGAACTCAGGAAGGGTAAGCAATTCCTGCTCCGTATACGGCAGCCGTCGTGAAGTTCAACAAAGTCAATCCGGCGGAAGTTACAAAACGGTGGAGGCACATGAAATGTTACGATAATGGGAACAGGTCCAACATCATATTAAATATTGGAACACTGTAACGGTCAATCAATTCGTGAAGACGATCGTAAAAATATGTCCACATTTCCATAAATCAGTGCTAGCGCAGGAAGTTGATAGAAATAATGGGGACCAGTTTTCTAAAAAAAATCAAAAGGGAATCGATTGCACATTCATATCCATATTACTTTACAATTTCACATTGTGAGTTTTTAAAGAATTTCAATCCTCATGTTGGTTACTACTGTATTATTATTAGCTAGCGAATACACGATATAAGGTTTACATATAAAGAACAATGTATATTTTTTAATATAACTTTGTTGTTCTTGTAATAGAGAAATGAACTGAAGCTTTACGGGATGTCGAAAATAATCCGGTCATTACGAAAATACAATGCAAAGAGATGCTCCAATCCAGACGATACAATTTTTTGGTGACTGCCAAATTGCAAATTCTTTAAAAAAAAACATATATGTTGACAATATTTACTCTGGTAGCATATGTTAAGTTCATCTATGCTCAAAACCATAATTACGAAAAAAAAAAAATTACTCACAACCTTTTAGTATAATGAAACATTCATTTATAACTGTCAGACATGTATATTCAATAAAATACATCTACTTTTTTTTTATCTATGGTCATTAATTTTAATGTTCTTGTACAAATGCCTATACGTTACATCATTATTCTTAAGTCATTGAATATAATACAAATATGATTATGTTTACGTCGCTCTTTGGTATAGGAAAAGGGGAAACACAACGTAATGGAATAAGTGCAACAGGTAAGGGAGATAAATAAAGCTTAAATCTACCAATATCAAAATCTAGAATGGCAGAAAGTTAGAAAGAGTACAATAGTTCTAACAAGTCCCTAAGCAAAGTTAAAACAATGATCCAAACTTTTATAGATATAGTACATTGTAAATTAATGAATTCCTTGAAACCAGTTTTAATACACAAGATATACATAATTTTTTCCGACTTAAGTCTAAAATGTTGAAAACCCAAAATATAATTCAAAAAGTTGAAGAGCAAATTCAAGATATGACAAAATGAGCAAAATTTCAAAGCGATATATTGGATGTACTTCTGACAAACAATTCCTACATGCAAGAAAAGTTATAAACAGCCTCTAGGGCTGATTTTGTTTATTAGATATTTGAAATAAATAAAAATATGTGGTGGACAATTCCTATATACAAAGGACAAAGCAAAACATAAGACTTTCCAACCTCCTCATAAATGCGAGGTAGTGTCAACAACTGAAAGACAATAGTAAACAAACAAATATGCGTTATATTTATCCAAACATTTTGAAACAATTTCAATATCCTTGCGTACAATGCGCATTAAAGAACAAATACATTTCATTTTAAGATATAAACATTATAAATATACAAATACCAAAATGTATCTTCCCCAACCAGAGATAGCGTCATATACTTCATTTAACTGCAAATTACAATAAACTGCTTATTAATTACGCCGAGGATTTGCTTACAGTACCCCCGCGATACCAAAACTAACACCTTAGCAATCGAATAAAAATTTAAATTGCATTGGTCATGGATTCCGCAAGGAAGTATTCCATTTTTGTTTTCAAAAAAAATATCTATACATGTCTATTTTTTCTTCTGAAGCTATGGGATATGGGATCGGAAGTTGTGCCGTAATTCTAGTTGCAATAACCATCTTGTATGTGTCAAAATTGAAATACAGGTAAACTATTGTTTTATTAGTTTTTAAAGCTTGTGTGTCATTTGAATGTCATGATAAATACAAATGCACCTCTTTGTAACGTTTTTTGTTAATAGTCAGGTTGCAGATTACTGCTTCTTGGCACATATATTTGGATCCAACCATCTTTCTCCACCTTCATTACGCAGTATACAGCTTTTTGGACTATATCATGTATACATTCTTTTATTATTGTACTTCAGCACAGCAGTATTATTTTTGATATACATGTATCTGTCAATATTCAATATTGTGTAGTCATACATTCCATACTGCATTCATGTACTGATAATCTAAACTTTATACCCCATAAAATGTAAAAATACATAAATAAGTTCGAAAATAAATTTAAAAAGAAATAAGCTTAAAGCAATACAGTTTTCAAACTATCACATTATTGTTTTTCAATTAAAAGGAATGCAAAAACATTACTATGTAGTAGTTTGTTTTGTTGTTTATTGATGTATCATCGGTGTAATAGATTTTAATAATCACTCAATACTATTAACCTTTTATAATAATAATAAAAAAAATACGTAGGGATAAAAACTGTTGTAAGCCCGCATATTAAGCCATTGATTTTAATTTATACAATGGTTTCTATATGGCTGTAGACAGTGTAAAAGGTATAGCAAAAACAGAAACGAAACAGAAAGCAAAGAAGAGAGCTTAGAAATCAGTCACGATTATTGTTTGGTTAATGTAAAGAACAATGGAAAGTCGACAACAGAAAATAAGCTAAAGCATTGCAGAAAGAAGAACAATGGAAGTGAAAAGCAAGACATATGTTGCAATTTGTAAGTAAAATTAGCACCCATTATATTCCATACAAGTTGTGATTTGTTCTAATATATTTCAAATTTTATAATAGAAAACAATAAAATCACATAGGAAAAAAATAAATATTTCAGCAGATTAAAACCTATAGTTAAAAAAATGCTAATTCTAGGACCAGAAAAATGCATGTACATTTGTATCCACCATTTTGCCGTTTTCGACCTGAATGTGGCTTATAGTCCACAGAATAATGTGATGATGAATTATTATTCTTAGACAGTATCAAGTAAAGTCAAGTGAACTGAGTAAGATTATATTTTACTAAATAAAAGTATCAATTTATATGTTACAGACTAACTAAATCAAACGCAATGTACATTTGTGCCACGAAGAATGATGCTGAAGACTTGTCAAGTAAATGTGATAGGAGTCATCGTACGAGTTCCAACAATTTCGTTTACGACAAAGCAAGACCAATATCAAAATAGATATGAATAAAATATATAAAAGTAATGCAGACAAAAGAAGACATATGTTGCAATTTGTAAGTAAAATTAGCACCCATTATATTCCATACAAGTTGTGATTTGTTCTAATATATTTCAAATTTTATAATAGAAAACAATAAAATCACATAGAAAAAAAATAAATATTTCAGCAGATTAAAACCTATAGTTAAAAAAATGCTAATTCTAGGACCAGAAAAATGCATGTACATTTGTATCCACCATTTTGCCGTTTTCGACCTGAATGTGGCTTATAGTCCACAGAATAATGTGATGATGAATTATTATTCTTAGACAGTATCAAGTAAAGTCAAGTGAACTGAGTAAGATTATATTTTACTAAATAAAAGTATCAATTTATATGTTACAGACTAACTAAATCAAACGCAATGTACATTTGTGCCACGAAGAATGATGCTGAAGACTTTTCAAGTAAATGTGATAGGAGTCATCGTACGAGTTCCAACAATTTCGTTTACGACAAAGCAAGACCAATATCAAAATAGATATGAATAAAATATATAAAAGTAATGCAGACAAAAGAAGACGGTATGATTTCAGCCATTAGTTGGCTTTATCTGACATGGAAAATTAATATTAAAATTTCATATTCGAATTTGCATAATTTGTATCGTATAATGATCTAATTTTCATAATCTATCAATCATTTTAAAAATAACAATCCAAAGATACTAATATTAGATATAGTAAATTTATACTATGCTGTATACGACGCATTTCAAGGAGTTACCTCTCATCAGCAGCATTAAAACCGAAACATTTGGAAGACCAAAAACCAAACTTATATTAAACAAGAAGTACTCAACCACAAATACCGAAATAAGAAGCCAAATTTCAGCTAAGGAGATCTACCATGTGCAATACAAGGAATGAACCCTTAGTATTTCTATTATTTTTGAATTTTGCTAAATACTGGTAATTTCAGTAACAAATCAATGAATAATCATGTCAGACAAGTCTGACGACTGGGTTGGCGAATACCCTCGGGGACCTAGGGTCCACCAGCAGAGGCATCATCCCAGGAGTTTCAAAATAACAATCCAAAGATACTAATATTAGATATAGTAAATTTATACTATGCTGTATACGACGCATTTCAAGGAGTTACCTCTCATCAGCAGCATTAAAACCGAAACATTTGGAAGACCAAAAACCAAACTTATATTAAACAAGAAGTACTCAACCACAAATACCGAAATAAGAAGCCAAATTTCAGCTAAGGAGATCTACCATGTGCAATACAAGGAATGAACCCTTAGTATTTCTATTATTTTTGAATTTTGCTAAATACTGGTAATTTCAGTAACAAATCAATGAATAATCATGTCAGACAAGTCTGACGACTGGGTTGGCGAATACCCTCGGGGACCTAGGGTCCACCAGCAGAGGCATCATCCCAGGAGTTTCAAAATAACAATCCAAAGATACTAATATTAGATATAGTAAATTTATACTATGCTGTATACGACGCATTTCAAGGAGTTACCTCTCATCAGCAGCATTAAAACCGAAACATTTGGAAGACCAAAAACCAAACTTATATTAAACAAGAAGTACTCAACCACAAATACCGAAATAAGAAGCCAAATTTCAGCTAAGGAGATCTACCATGTGCAATACAAGGAATGAACCCTTAGTATTTCTATTATTTTTGAATTTTGCTAAATACTGGTAATTTCAGTAACAAATCAATGAATAATCATGTCAGACAAGTCTGACGACTGGGTTGGCGAATACCCTCGGGGACCTAGGGTCCACCAGCAGAGGCATCATCCCAGGAGTTTCAAAATAACAATCCAAAGATACTAATATTAGATATAGTAAATTTATACTATGCTGTATACGACGCATTTCAAGGAGTTACCTCTCATCAGCAGCATTAAAACCGAAACATTTGGAAGACCAAAAACCAAACTTATATTAAACAAGAAGTACTCAACCACAAATACCGAAATAAGAAGCCAAATTTCAGCTAAGGAGATCTACCATGTGCAATACAAGGAATGAACCCTTAGTATTTCTATTATTTTTGAATTTTGCTAAATACTGGTAATTTCAGTAACAAATCAATGAATAATCATGTCAGACAAGTCTGACGACTGGGTTGGCGAATACCCTCGGGGACCTAGGGTCCACCAGCAGAGGCATCATCCCAGGAGTTTCAAAATAACAATCCAAAGATACTAATATTAGATATAGTAAATTTATACTATGCTGTATACGACGCATTTCAAGGAGTTACCTCTCATCAGCAGCATTAAAACCGAAACATTTGGAAGACCAAAAACCAAACTTATATTAAACAAGAAGTACTCAACCACAAATACCGAAATAAGAAGCCAAATTTCAGCTAAGGAGATCTACCATGTGCAATACAAGGAATGAACCCTTAGTATTTCTATTATTTTTGAATTTTGCTAAATACTGGTAATTTCAGTAACAAATCAATGAATAATCATGTCAGACAAGTCTGACGACTGGGTTGGCGAATACCCTCGGGGACCTAGGGTCCACCAGCAGAGGCATCATCCCAGGAGTTTCAAAATAACAATCCAAAGATACTAATATTAGATATAGTAAATTTATACTATGCTGTATACGACGCATTTCAAGGAGTTACCTCTCATCAGCAGCATTAAAACCGAAACATTTGGAAGACCAAAAACCAAACTTATATTAAACAAGAAGTACTCAACCACAAATACCGAAATAAGAAGCCAAATTTCAGCTAAGGAGATCTACCATGTGCAATACAAGGAATGAACCCTTAGTATTTCTATTATTTTTGAATTTTGCTAAATACTGGTAATTTCAGTAACAAATCAATGAATAATCATGTCAGACAAGTCTGACGACTGGGTTGGCGAATACCCTCGGGGACCTAGGGTCCACCAGCAGAGGCATCATCCCAGGAGTTTCAAAATAACAATCCAAAGATACTAATATTAGATATAGTAAATTTATACTATGCTGTATACGACGCATTTCAAGGAGTTACCTCTCATCAGCAGCATTAAAACCGAAACATTTGGAAGACCAAAAACCAAACTTATATTAAACAAGAAGTACTCAACCACAAATACCGAAATAAGAAGCCAAATTTCAGCTAAGGAGATCTACCATGTGCAATACAAGGAATGAACCCTTAGTATTTCTATTATTTTTGAATTTTGCTAAATACTGGTAATTTCAGTAACAAATCAATGAATAATCATGTCAGACAAGTCTGACGACTGGGTTGGCGAATACCCTCGGGGACCTAGGGTCCACCAGCAGAGGCATCATCCCAGGAGTTTCAAAATAACAATCCAAAGATACTAATATTAGATATAGTAAATTTATACTATGCTGTATACGACGCATTTCAAGGAGTTACCTCTCATCAGCAGCATTAAAACCGAAACATTTGGAAGACCAAAAACCAAACTTATATTAAACAAGAAGTACTCAACCACAAATACCGAAATAAGAAGCCAAATTTCAGCTAAGGAGATCTACCATGTGCAATACAAGGAATGAACCCTTAGTATTTCTATTATTTTTGAATTTTGCTAAATACTGGTAATTTCAGTAACAAATCAATGAATAATCATGTCAGACAAGTCTGACGACTGGGTTGGCGAATACCCTCGGGGACCTAGGGTCCACCAGCAGAGGCATCATCCCAGGAGTTTCAAAATAACAATCCAAAGATACTAATATTAGATATAGTAAATTTATACTATGCTGTATACGACGCATTTCAAGGAGTTACCTCTCATCAGCAGCATTAAAACCGAAACATTTGGAAGACCAAAAACCAAACTTATATTAAACAAGAAGTACTCAACCACAAAAAATCATTTCCATGATGCAACAGCGACGTCACGAAAGTCTGCTAAATCAAGGATTTGAAGAAAATTTAGTGTTTTCACATTAGATTTTGGTCAAAACAACTGAACAACTGCCTTGCATAAAACGATTTTTCAATATTATGTTTTACTAATACCCCATTCACGCACACGGATTTTTCTTACGAGTCCTTACGGATCGCCAACTCATAGTCAATCATCCGTTCATAACTCGTTGGTATCCGTTTATAACTTTCACAGCTCGTAGACACTCGCAGAAACTCGTGAGGATCCGTGAAAGTAGAATCAAATTATTTTGATATGTCAAAACATTTTTTTGCGATTGTCCACGGATTGCATTTTCCGTAAATAACACGTAAATAACTCGTAAGTATCGTTAACCAGTCGCAACAACACGTAACCCTCCGTAAACTACTCGCAAGAATCCGTAAATGTCTCGTAAACAATTTGTTAACGGATTATTACGGGTGCTTAAGTGATGTTTACGATTTCATTCACGCCGTGTTACCGATTGTTAAGAGTTATCACGAGCATTTTACGTATTGTTACGGGTATGTTACGAGTATATACGTATACTTTACGATTTAGGAAAGGTATACAAATTGTCTCGGTGGATGTCAGTTGTCGAATGATGATACACAGAGAATTCATATTATTTTGCAAAAAGCATAAGGACTCGTAAATACTCGTAACTAACTCGCAACTATTCGTAACGACATGTTAACAGGTGGTAATATGCACGTAAAAGCTTACTTGATGAATCATAACATTCTGTAATATACTCGTACCAATCCATAAAATGCTCGTAAAATGTCGTAACTTGCTCGTATTATTCCGAGGTAACTCGGAACAAATCGTAGGTTTTTGCCGTAAATACACCACAATAACTCATAATAAACCCTAAAAGGCTCGTAATTACTCGTAACCACTCGTAAATTGGTCGTAAAAGTGGCCAAATCGTAAGGATCCGTGTACTTTTACGAATTTGTGCCATACGTAGGGATTCGTAAGAAAAATACGTGTATGTGAAAGTAGCATAACATAGAATCCCATTTCAGTGAAATATATTTTTGGGCATGACTGTTGCTCATATTAAAATTAAATTAAAAGTTCAGTTTGTTGTATATTCCTCCATTAATTGTGGAGCACTACCCAAAGGGTATAATTTTTGCAACTATATACACCTTAAAACATAAGGAAACATTTAATTATATACAGATGACTGAATTTGGTTATAATAATCACTAAATAATAAATATCACAACTAATTCATAGGATTGTCATCATAAAGTTAGTTCACAATGCGCTGAGGTGTAAGAAAACGTTAAGTAACAACTGCATATATTTACAAATTAAGAGTTTAAGTGATCTCTAATTAAACTTTCTTATAATTGTTATTAAAAACTCTATACATACATCAGAATCTATAATGAAAAGGTTATTTTATGAGACTTGTGTAAAAAGGGTTGGGGTTTGGAAACATTTTACCATATATACATAAATTTCCTTCACAGTTTAAATTTACTATATGGAGATCGTCATTATTCTTTTAATTATACTTGGTATCTTAAAACTTTTAAAAAGAGAAGATTTATTTTAAGTTCTTATAAGTCATGAAGTAGTAAGATGATATACTAGTAGTACTATTTTATTAAAAGGTTTACTTATACTGTACTTGTGATCAAGTTTTTTTTATCCTTTTTGTGCGCAGCAAGTGCATCTCATAACACATATTTCTAGCCAGAGTTTCAATGTTTTCATACACAGTTGAGTAACAGTTTATGTCCTTGCTAGTACAGTCCATTATGAGCTGCAGTAAGTTCCCTTGTTGTATGATCTTCTTGTATGATGAGGTATCAATTTCATCCATTGTCTGTTCGATTTTTGAGCAGTATTTAGATCTTATTTGCTCTAATACTTTGCAGTGTAGAATAAAATGTTCTAGATCTTCATTTTCCTGTTCACAGATTGTACACATCGGGTTAACTTTCGGATCGAACTTAGCTCTTTTGGCTTGGAATATGAACGTTTGAGTACTTATTCTTGCTTTTATTTCTCCTGCCTTTACATCTTTACTATTGTTTTTTACACTTTTCCATATATTGTGAGCTTCATTTAATGGATTGTTCTGTATCTCTAAGTATTTAAGTGATGTTTTTCCATTTTTTCATTATGACATTCATTTTTCCAGTATTCCTTGATCTTTATTCCTACTAGTCTTTTCCATTCGATTTTATTCAGTGGTTTTTCTATGTAGTAGCTACTAGATTTCAAATTGTATTTTGATAGAGTTTTTTCCACTCTGTTGATAAAGTCTTTTCCTCTGTGGTCTGAAAATACTATTTGTCGGCGCAGAATTTCGCATTCTATGGTTCCTGAATTTCGAACAATATTCATGAAGTAGGTAAGTAGATTTTTGTCTAATGTGATGGCAATAGGTTCTGCTTCTACCAGGGTATAGACAGCCATATTTGCTGTATTATTTGGAAGCCCTTGGATTCGTCGTAGGATTTTTCTCTCGGCCAGTTCTAGCATATCCTTTTCTTTTGCAAGTATGTTCATCACCTCAAGTCCGTAGATGCTTCTTGGTATTGCATATGTTCTCCATAGCTTGTATGCGACCATGGGTGAGAATCCCCTTCTGACATGTAAACCAGCTCCAAGAGGGCTGTATATTGTTACCCTACCGGTTCTTATTCTTTCTGAGATATTTGCACGGTTTTGCTCGTTTCTTTTGATACCTAGATGTTTGGTTTCATTGGTTATATTGATGTCGTCGTCTCCAAATTGCAATGTTGATATGTTTGAGGCTTTTGCATTGTATAAAACAGCTTCAGACTTAGTTGGATTGATTTTGACTAGATTTATGCTTGTATGGTGTTGTACTATGTCTAATATTCCTTGTGCGTCTGCAGTACTATTTGCCAGGACAGCAATGTCATCGACACATGTTGGAGCAGGGACTTGTATATCTCCAATACATGCTCCAAGTCCACTTTTTAAAATGCTATCCAGTATGACGTTGTTGTAGCATTTATATAGCGTAGTAGATAGTTTTGCACCTTGTTGAATTCCTTGTAACACCATCACATCTTCTGTATATTGCCCTTCCCATTTAACCTTAATGCTCATTCCTTTATACAAGTTTCTCAGTAGTATCCGGAGTTTTCCTTTTATTCCATAATGGTACAGCTTGTTGAATAGGATTTCATAGTTTAGCTTGTCAAATGCTTTTTCTGCATCAAGAGTTATTAGGATCAGCAGTATCTTTAATTTCTTACTTTCTGCGATTGCTTCTGATGTGAGGAATGCTGCGCATAGTGATGATACTCCTTCTGTAAAGCCTCTTTGCAGTGAGTTTTGTATGTTGTTAAATACAGAGTCAACTCTATCCTTCAGTATACTTTGTAATATTTTTGCAAAGGTTTTAGTTACAGTTATTCCTCTATAGCTAGATGGTAATGTTTTGTCTTTTTCTTTCTTTAGGATTGGTGTTAGAATCCCTGTCTTTAGGAAGATTGGTACATCCAAATATGTTAAGATTAAATTTAGCAGATGTAGTATAAAGGGAGTTAACTCTTTCATCCCATGTTTGTAGTGTTCTGCCGAAATTCCATCCTCATCGAGTGCTTTTCCTGCTTTAAGTTTTTCTATAGCTTTATTTACTTCCTTTACATTGACACGATCTATGCCTTGGCCGTTTTCTCTTTCTATGGATTCTATTATATTGTTTTGTATTTCTACTAGCTCTAGCTTTTCAGTGTCAAAAGTTTCCTCTAATGTTGGTGTAGCTAGTTGTTGGAAATGTTCTTGCCAAATGTTCATTATGCTAGGTCCATCTTCTGCAGTCTTTTCATTCAGTTTCAGTATCTTGGTGTTAGTAAGTGGTGTTTTTGTTTGCATGTTGATAAGCTTGTAAAAAAGCTTATCAACATGCTTGTAAAAAAGCTTATCAATTAAAAGGTCCAAAATGAGTGAAATTTGATTTCTTCAAAATTAGCCATCTTTGACAGCATGTTTCCGCTATAACAGAAATTTTCTTAAAATGCAGCATTTAAGAAGCTTAGAGTAAGCACATGTTACGGTAGCCCATTTAGGACCTACCAAAAATATAAATTTGAATTCGAGATCACGAATTGAAGAATTCGTTATAACAGATTAAATTCGTGAAAACGAATTTTCGGAATTAGTAATAACAGTTTTGTTATTCGTAATCATGAATTAAATTCGTTATCACAATTTTGTGTAATTCGTGAACGAATTGTATAAATCGTGATAACGAATTATTATTACGCATTAAACTCGTTATAACGAATTTGTAGAAAAAGTTATCACAGTTTGTTTTTTAATTCGTGATAACAGATTAAATTCGTTATTACAGATTGAATTCGTTATAACAGATTTTTTTATTTGCGATAACGGATTAAATTCGTGATAACGGCTATATATAATGGTTTAAACCAGCAGTAGAAGTTAGTAAAAATGGTAATGAAGTTATTTGATACAAATTGTGATGCACAAGATGTTCACTTTTCGTTGATTTATGACTCATCAGTTGTACTCAAGGCCTTAAATGTGTTTATGAATTTATGGAATTCATTATCACGAATTTAATCCGTTATCACGAATTATACAATTTGTTATAACGATTTTAATCCGTTATCACGAATTGTAAAAATCTGTGATAACGAATTAATTCCGAAATCACGAATTAAAAAAAAACTGTGATAACAAATTACACAAATTCGTGACAACGAATTTAATCCGTAATAACGAATAATACAATTCGTAATCACGGTTTTAATTCGTATCACTAATTACACACAAATTGTGATAACGAGTTTAATCCATTATTACGAATTATAAAAAAAACTGTGTATAATAACTAATTCCAGAAATTCGTGATCACAAATTTAATCTTTGATAACGAATCCTACAATACGTGATATCGATTTTATTTCGTGATATCGAATTCAAATTATAATTTTGGGAGTCCTTAATGGGCTTTCGTAACATGTGAATCTCATTACGTTTTGATTTTAGAATTCAAGCCAGGCCAAAGCATACCTTCTCCTTTATTGAGCTTTTGAATTTGTTCTTCAACTTTTGGTTTGTTGATTTGGTTTTCAACATTTTAGGCCTTGAGTACAACTGATGAGTCATAAATCAACGTAAAGTGACATCTTGTGCATCAAAATTTGTATCAAATAACTTCATTACCATTTTTACTAACTTCTACTGCTGGTTTGAACCATTATATACAGCCATTATACATTCATATTTACAAAACAATCTGTAAGAAATGATACCAATAATAAATTCTTGTCACAAATACTAAAATGCAGGTGACAAAGATGCAAAAAAGGCAACGGCGCTTTGATCGTTCTTCATATTAATATCGCAGAGGCACATTTTTGGTAAAAGCATAAGAAAGGAAGAAAAAACCCATGTTGACCAAACATAAAACAATTTTCCTTAATCTGATTAATATCATGAATAAGATATAAAGAAACATAGTTTGCATTAAGTTTGGAAAGCGAAAATTATATAATAAATATTTTCAATAAAATTATTGAAGCTACATTAGTCTTTTTAAATATTTGACATTAATTAAAATATTTCTGTTATGTTTGACTCAAAGGGTTGCTTGATTGAAGAAAAGAAACATATCTGAAATAATATTGTATTTTATGTACACGTAAATAAATTGTATTTTTAAAATTTCGACTTTTTAAAAATTTTATTAAATGTAACCAATTATTGTTTTCCCGATGTTCCTGCATATTCGATACTATTATGAATATTTGATATAATAGTGTAAAATATTTATAATGGAAACAAAAAAGCTTGTTTTTATTAGTAGATCCTGATCCTGATATATTCTTGCCGTTGTCGATAGAATATTCTGAAATCACCATCAATTATCCTAATAAATGTACAATCATGTATTCTTCGAAATTGTCTATTATAGATTGTTTTCTTGCTGATGAGATACAAAATACATGTATCCTTTACTTATAGCTACAACTTCCATTGGACGATTTTAGTGATTAATCTGACCTAGCTAGCTTGCAAGAATTAACAACTATCATGATTGTTGCGTTTATAGCGTATGTTATGTTAGTAAAGCGAATGAAGCACGTGCTATTAGAAAATTAACTTTATAAATGCACTTTTTTACCCCTGGAGGGTTGAATGCATAAAAAGAACATAATATAAACAAGAGCATACACAATTCAAAGTTTGAGTCTAGACTCCTCATAACCACGACTTTTTTTATGAGTGGAGACGAATACTGTACAATTTATGCTAAAGACAGACATTCAATTAACAATTCTTGTGATTTAAAAGTAGTAGGGTCTAAGGAAGTTTCTTAAGATGCTGTTTGGTATGTTTTAAATGGAAATAAATTTGTGTGGACTAAGCAAGTCCAAATAATTGATCAAGATCTGGTGCTTTAACAGTTCTATTCACAAGTGGCGGGAACTATTTTTCCAACACCGGTCGGCAGATGTGGAAATTTTTGTAGAACTAAAGATAAAAGCTCTGAAAACCAACTGGCCAATTAAGAATATCGTTAAAGAACTTTTCTGTATATAAAAGTTTAAATTCATTGAGAGATATTTTGTTTTCTGTTATTCTAGGTCATTAAATGATTTAGATAATTGAACGAACTGTACGTTTTATGCGTGTTAAGGTTCAGATACATTGATATTTTTGTATACATAATAAATAATCTAGTGAACAGTATCCTGATTCAGTTAGAAAATGTTTTACGGTTCAAGACGAAGGTTATGGTATTTTACTGCACCGATATAAAACATATGTCTTCATGTATGTTGAAAAACATGTTTAATAAATGGTAAAACTACACATCACGGTAAAATATTATCATACTAGGAAACTATTTGTGCATGTTTCTTACCCTTTGCACCGAGGATTTCGCCATTTTCCAAGGGTGAGATGTAAAAAAAGCTAAGTATGATCTTTTCCCGAAAACAAAAGTTGTATATATCGAAAATAAATCAAATTACTTCCAATAGTAAAAATCGCTATCTGTCAAAGTCCCGTTTATTACGGAGTTATAAAAAACTTTCCAAAATAAAAATGTAAAAATTTCGCTTGGTAACTTATTTCCTTATATTTGAAAGCCGTAGCCGTATGGTAAGAAGAAAAAAATCCAGTAAAACGGAGAAATCTTAGAACCTCGGGTAAGATTTCCATTGTCGTTGACTCTACAAGCCTCGTCAGCGAAAGTTTGAAAATATCACCCTCGAGTATCTGATATTTCTTGGTCTTGCACTTTCACCAGTGTTAATTGTTAGATGCTATATTTGTTTGAAATCAGATCAAGGGTGGAGATTGCAATAATTAAGCCGTGGTTTTTAATAATTGCTTGTAATATTCTATTATAACACATACAAGAATCAAATTAATATTTTGATAATCATTGGTTATTGAAGATTTGCAGTGATCATTGGACGCAATAATTTTTAAAGAACTGTATTTGTCATAGAAACTCAAATAAACTATATTTGTCAAATCTGGATACTGGGAATTACTTATTATTCGTGTTCGACATATTTTGTATATTTCATGATGAGACCTACCCAAACATTTTTATTTACAAGACTCATTTATAAAAGCAAAAGTAAGCACAATTAATTTGCATTATTTTTTTTTAAATTGTATTTTCCATGAAGTGTATTCTACCAAACGCTAGTGTCAAATGTTCTTATTTTAAGTAAATGCGAAAGGTAAACGAGTTGGCACATTTCAAGACGATACGAAATTCAAACCATTGATATAAAGCTACGAAAATATACTAGTGTTATGGTAGAGATTACTTTGCTTCGCGAAAATCGCTTTTAGTTTCCCTAGTAAATGACGGACAAAAAATCTTTTCGTTTAACAGGAATTTTAGTTGATCACACCTGGATTGACAGCTGGTTCCTTCCAGAGTTTGACTCTATACTTGTATCGTCCCCGTTTTTCATTTCTGTGTTACATGTGTATTGTTGATACATTCACTTTATCAATGACTAATCGCTAAGTTCGTGGATTTCTTTACAATTACTGTTGTTTTTGTACAGGATTTATAGATTAATACATGGTCTTTTTCATATTTCCCTTGTTATCAACCCAAGACATTGATATCGGCCCGAGGGCTGATAACACAGGCAATATAAAAAAGACCATCATTTATCACAAATTCTGCCACTACCAAGAAATAATAATTTTACTGTTTTCCAGTCATCAAGCCAGTTTGTCAGGGTTTTGATATCCTTGAATATAAGGTGCACATCTAAGGTAGAACCGTCATAAATGGTTCTAGTGTAGAACTGTCATAAATGGTTCTATGATAGAACTGTCTTAAATGGTTCTAGGGTAGAACCTTCAATTTTCATGTCCGATCACTCTAATGGTTATGGCACTTACTCCCCATCTCCGCTCTTTTCAAACTTGGGCAAATAACATGCATCAAATTATGCTTTTATACCATCTCAAAAATCGGCGTTATTTCAATAAAATATGTGATAATACGTATTAATATTGATAAGTGAAATTTTGCATGTTTGATAATAACCGGAGTCAAATGAAGTTATCAGCCCCAGGAAAATAACTGGCTATTGGCTCTGGGCTGATAACCGGATTTTGCTTCCGGTACATACTATGACGTCCGTGTAGCAGACGACAATTTGGCAAAAATGTCTGTTTATGAGAAAGGATTCCTCGATGTTTCCGAGGATGATACAGCAGCATCAACAACAAAATTCTTACATGCTGCCTTCTGTTGATAATGTACTAGTTGTAGTGCCACTTGAAACTTACATGGCAAGATGAACATATACTAAATATACAAGGAACATGGTAGTTCTTCAAAATATGGTAAAAAAGATCTAATGGAAATCTGACCGTTAAGATTTACAGCTCTGATAAGTGAATAATCGTTTATAAAGAATGCCAGGTAGAATCATTGACATTTAAAACTTCTCAAATTCTAGTGTTTCGTAAAGTTGAATGTTTCACTTAAATGTGTTGAATTATTGGGGTTTTTTTTCTTTGTAGCCTTGAAATATATAATAAAAAGACTATTACATATCATTTTCCATACCGCCTCTGGTATCAGCCCTCGACCCATATCAGCTAAAGCTCTCGGGCTGATACCAGGGCCGATATGGAAAATGCCATGTAATAATCTAAAATCATTTCTTCTGTGCAATCCAATAGAATGCAAAATTCAATGATTTTTTATAGCGTATACAATTATTGCTGTTTGTACTTTTTGCACACAAAAGGTTGTTATAGTTGAGTAGGATGACGATGAACTAAAGGGAACAGATATTGGTTTCTCAGAACTCATATAAGACAGGTCAGGCCCAAATCACAGTTCAAACTTAAAAACTTTATCTAAATGCAATCTGGAAATGCAAAGTAACTGTACCACAAATGTTGACCTGTTGAAATGATTTTACACCTTGTTTCATCAGACGAATTCAAATGGAGGTCCATTTGATTCTAGAAAAAAAAGCATTGTATTCAGGGGATTTATAATATCTGATGTTGTTTTTTATACAGCTAAGATTATTCTGCAGATAGTTGATTACATTTCCCAGAAGGTATCATCTCATTAGTAGTCATTACTTCCGCATTGAAATATGTTAACATTTTAGAAACCAAAATACTGGTCAGATATGACTGACGAAATGAAAAATATGTAGATGTTTCATAATTTTTCAGTATTTCTGGCGGTCATGACTGTGTTTATGGTAATAAGGTTGACCACATGTGCATAAATATTCAAGACGAATGAAATAATTAATTTTTATATATATAGCCCGCAGGTGTGATAAATAAGAGCTATAAGTATATGAACATTCTGGAAGTCGACGCTTTCAACACATTTGATAGTCCAGTTTTAACCTCAAACTAATTGCATCAGAAAATGTTTTAGTTCTAATCTATAGCATTAAGCCCCAAATATACACTGAAAAAAGTCTCATAAAATCTAACTTGAGGAAAACTCAAAATCAGCATTTTTAATTTCGTATGGAAATTAACATCGGAAAGAGGAGATAACTCTGCAAAAATTAGTCTTTATTTGTCTGTTTTTTGGTTGATTTTCTTAAAATTCATGTATAGTATGATACTTTGATGGGGTTATAAGTTCGTATTTGACTATATTATATAATCTTCTGCTCATGAAATGTACAAAACCGAAGTGTTATGGGTATTTTCGTTTTTTTTTTTTTGCACATTTTTCATTAAAGAAATTGCAAATTTGTGGCTTTGTGACCATTTTGAAAAAATAATGTGAAAATTTGGTATTGTTTATATCTGTAAATTATATTTTTGCAGCATCTACCTTGTTTAAAGAAACTTTAAACCACAAAAAGAAGAATATATGCTTAATCATTTTTTATTGAATTTGAGATTCTTTACCTTAACATATTGAAAAATTTAATAAATGGTCCACTAATGAATTTCGAAATCTAGGTTGTAGCTTGATAAAAGATAGATATTAAAACACCTTTAGAGTTGTTTGTTATACTCTAAAGACGGCTTAAATATCAAGAATCAATACATTCTGCCGAATAGAAGCGGTAAAGTTATAATTTTGCATCAATTTTTATTGATATTTCTGCCTTTTTTGCAGAGTTATCTCCCATTTTCAATGCAAATCTCCATCGGAATTTTAAAATCGTGATTTTTTAGTCTTCCTCTAGGTATATTTTGTTGGACTTTTTTCTGTGTATATTTGGGGTATAATGCTAAAGATTAAAACTTAAAAATCTTCTTTTGCAATTACTTTAAGGTTAGGGTCAAATTTATGCTAGATTGACTGGACTATGAGTGGAAGTCTTTGCTACCTTGTAAATAGTATAAATTAACAAAAATTCTAATATGAATGGAAACCAAAAAAAAAAAAAAAAAAAAAAAAACACACAAAAATAGGGTACGATTAATGCTTCAACAATGAGTAAGCTCCGCAATAACGGTAAACTTTAACTGGACCCGAAATAAGTAAATAGAGTGAGCAGCATTGTACACTAGTATATGAAAGTTTTACATTATATCTTGCTAATTAGTAACCCTTGAAAAATAATAAAGGCACAGTTCCCGGAGCTTAAATACCACGGAGTCACTCAAGCATGAAATGAAGGTCATGTTGGCTCATATATTGCTTAACTGAAGAAAAAATGTTTTAGATGTAAAATATCATGCCCGATCATCATTGGGTTTTGCGAAATAGACTAAATGCAAAAATTTAACCAAGGTCATTGAAACATAAAATGTACGTTATGTTGCTCAGTTCTGTTTACTTTATATGTTAACTGTAGATGGGAAATATCATTAATAAAGTATCACAATTTCTTTCATAATACACCTAAATGCAAATATTTAACCCAATTCACGTATGCACAAAATTTATGTCATAGTGATTCTAACTTGCTAAGTTGCTTTGTACTATATCAGTTGATTGTACCTGTGAAATATCATTAATGTATTACATTAATCTCTTTACAAAATACACTTGTAAATGTAAACATGTAACCAAAGTCACCCGCGCATACAATGGAGGTCATGTTGATTCAATTGTTGCTAAGTTTTGTTGCACTATACAAGATGAATAAAATGGTGTAATATCATTGATATATCTTACTAGGTTTCTGAGAAACGGACAAAAACGCAAAAACGTAACCGAATTACTCAAGCATGAAATGTAGGTCATAATGACCACATGGTTGACGAAATCCGTTATATAATGTGGGAGAATTATATTGTCAAGCAGCATTGTTATAACACCTTGGTTTCTAGATATTAAAGAGTTACTCATATGTTAAATGTAAGTGTCCCATGTGTTACTGAACTGTGTTCAGTGGTATAGGAGGATTGTAGTGATATATCATTGAAGTATCTCAGTGGGTTTCTGAGAAATACACCTAAAAGTAAAAACCTAACCAAACCGCACGGACAGACAAGGGCAAATCTATATGCCCCGACCACATTCTTGAAAAAGAAATAGGACTAATATACATAAGGAGCAAACAAAAAAAAAGCAATCCATTAAACAGACAAACCCTGGAAGACAAATTACCAATAACAAGCAAAATTAATAAACAATGAAAACTAAAAAACAATGAACAACACTAACTGCTATAAAAACTAGGAATGAATCCATGTGCTCCAGAAATTAGACAACATAGCAATCGAGGGGACTTGGAGCAGCCGGAAAAAAATACTTTATGGTTAAACACGAACATACAAAGTTCCTGAAGCAAATTACCTATGAGGTGCAAGACATACCAGTTAAGGTGTGACCGCAGAAAAGCTAAAGTGTCATTTCACTTACAATTAACTTAAGTCGACAATTTCACCGATCAAGATAAAACAATAAAATATATATATTTAGAAAATCTCCCGTTGACTGTTTGAAGATTTAAGACCCCAGCATCAGTATCCATTATATGATCAAAATAAATACCCTAACGAGCAACTAATGCATTAGTGTTGAGGAAAATATAATGGAAGCTGGAGATACAATATAAAATGACTTAACAATCCCCAGAAGAACAATTTAAAAAATCTATATCTATAAAAAGAAGGTTTTTTTTTTAGAAATTTGGCTGTGATTTTTTAGTCATATTTCTTCTGGATTACGAGTAGCTTATTCATTGAAGGACAGAGTTAAAAAATTACACAATAATCGACAAGACCAATAAAAAAATCAGAAACAGATGAAAAAAAGTTGAAATTTCACATGAACAACCACATGACTTATTAAGGTTTATGTTAAATACCTTTGCTGTAGGTCAAATTTTACATCTGGAAAATAATTATTACAAGATAAAGATTTATTTGTTTTT
The DNA here is from genome assembly GCA_028015205.1 of Mytilisepta virgata. Lineage (NCBI taxonomy): Eukaryota > Metazoa > Mollusca > Bivalvia > Mytilida > Mytilidae > Mytilisepta > Mytilisepta virgata. The sequence continues at coordinate 80,613,324 of CM051521.1, forward strand.
TAATTGAACAGGCTATACACCAGAAAAAATGTTATGTATGTATGGTTCAGACTATCTTAAATATTCCTAATTAAATCATACGGTTTCCCTATTTAAAAAAAATACTATTACTTAGATGGTGATTGCAACTTACGTTAAACATGGGACTATCAGTTATCGCTTGGATATTCATAGTGCAATGCAGTAAGTAAAAATATATATACATTAATTTTGTACTACAAGTTTGATAGGGTAAAAGAATAAATATTCAGAAAAATGAAGTTCAATATCGTGAAACATAGCTCGCTAACTTCTTGCATTGTTACTTTCTAAAGGCTATATACCGTTGCTATTCAATATATACATGTATAAGTAATCACATCTGAACTTCAATATACATGCACATGCATGTGCATCGGGTATTAATTAATAATTGCCAGAAATCCATTCAGAGGATGTTAGCTTCCTGTTTTTGCTAATGGTAGTTTATGTATGTATGTATGGTTCAAATAATGTGACTATCTTAAATGTTCTTAATTAAATTATACAGTTTCCCTATTTAAAAAATTGTATTGCATAGACTGTAGTTGGAAATTACGTTAAACATGAGACTATCAATTATCGCTTGGATATTCCTAGTGCAATCTAGTAAGTAAAAATATATATACATTAGTTTTGTACTACATGTTTGATAGGGTAAAAGAAGAAATATGACAAATAATTCCATTCGCAACATGAGGAAAAATGAAGTTCAATATCGTGAAACATAGCTAATGGTAGCTTTGTTTTCGTCTTACGAAAAAGTGTGCATATGAATTAGACTAAATGTAGCAACGAAAACTGTTCAAACGTTTCTACGATGTATACCATAATTACTTAAATATTTATGTAATTAAAAAAAAATTATCAATTATAGGTTGTGCTTATCAATTCATCATTATATCTTTAACTGGTTTTCCAATATTTTTATCTTGAGCACTGCTGATGAGTTGTCAGTCAACGAAATGGCCATACAATGCATCAAATTTATTTCGGTATTTTGTGATACGTTTTATTTATACCTGTAAATTATGTTTTAGTGAATTATATATCATTTCGTACAAATAAAGGCTTTTTGTCTATTTTGAATGCACTTATAAGATTTTGCCTAAGAAAAAACGCAAGTTCGCAGACTTGTATTTGTTTCCTTCACTAACGTTTAAAAGGGATAAAAAAATTAAATTAGATTTAACACAGGATACGTAAAATTTAGAATTTTTGTATGATTTCAATGGAGGGTTTCTTTTAATTTATTGTGGTAAATGCTTTTTTTTTACTGTAGATTTCATACAAAAACTACCGAAAATAATTAACAAAATTTCACTTTAGATATTCATTTCTCAAAAATAAATTCCTGTGACTATCTATTAGTATGATATGTCACCTTTTACGTTTCATTGATACTAAACAAGTACAAGGTCATCGGCTTCGCTTTGGCATTGGAAATCATTCACCTATATGTCCTGTAATAATACTATAATTCTACATATTTCATTGCGACGTCGTCATGACGTTACGCCTATGGCTTTTTGACGCATATTTTCGATCTAAATATAGTAATCAATTTAATATACATGCACTAACAAAAGCGACAAGGATACATGTATAACTAAAAGAATAAAAAACGTATAATAAACTTAACAAAAGTAGAACAAGACAGCACAGAAACTACAGCACTGGCAATGTAAACTCCCATAAAAATCCGGGAGTGACATCAGGTGCTCCTGAAGGGTAAGCATGTCCTGCTCCGTCAGTGACACCGTCACATTGCGAGTGAAGACCGGTGGAGTGTCAATTGCAGAAGGACGTGAAATCTAACTGAAGATATCGAGTTTTATACGCGAGATAGAAACTTCGTATCGGCCAATCAATTCGTGATGACGACCTTAAAAACCTAGGAACAGGGTTTTGAGAAATCGATTGGATTTTTAACAGCATATCTACGTTCATTTTATATATGATAAATTAATTGAGATATCTTATTAATTAAATAATATATATTGTATATTCAAAAAGATAACTTATTGAATTGTTCATAAAGATATCTTTTTTAATATATAAGATATCTTATTCAATTTATAAGATATCTCATTTAGTTTATAGGATATCTTATATCTTTTTAAAGATATCTTTTAAACAAATGCATAATGAGAAATCTTGTATATTTTATAAGATATCTTATTTACATTATAAGATATCTTTTAAAGCATTCAAGATGTCTGTTTAACTAAATAAGATTTTTTATAACTTAAATATGACATCTTTTTAAATTAAATTAGTTGATAAAATATCTCATCTAGTTTATAAGATATCTGATTAAACTTTATTTATTCAATTTCAAGATATCTTATACAGTATATAAGATATCTTGTAATGTTTATAAGATATCTTATTTAATATATAATATATCTTTTCAATTAATAAGATATCTTTTCAATTTATAAGATATCTCATTTAGTTTTAAATATCTTACATCTTTTTAAAGATATCTTTTAAACAAATACTTTGAGATATATTGTATAGTTTATAAGATATCTTTAAAAGTATATAAGATGTCTGATTTACTTTATAAAATATCTTTCAAAACAATCAAGATATCTGTTATATAATTATAAAAAATATATTGTAACCTAAATAAGATATCTGTATAAACAGTTTAATAAGATATCTTATTTAATATATAAGATATCTTAGTTAAAAATAAGATATTTCAATTAATTTATAAGATATCTCATTTTGTTTATAAGATATTTATTTAACTTTATAAAGATATCTTGAAAGTGGAATAAATGTAAAAACGGCTTACCATATTCGCGTTCACATATTTATAATTTTGATTACCCATGCACAAAAAAGTATAACACATTTGTACGAGGTGTAAAATTATATCATGTTTTCTTTATAATGAAAGTGTTATTCTTAACCGGTGGAGTGATGGTGTTTGCCTTCATGGCCAAGCTAGCAAATGACAGGCTGTCGAAAGCTTTCAAGTGTTCAACGATAGCTGGCAACGTTATTTTAGGTCGATGAAAAGATTTCAAAGTTTGAAAGCATTTTGACAGTGAGGCTTTCAACGATAGCTAGCTATGGGTCAAAACGGGTTTTCAATGGACGCTTTTGCCAGCTATCGTTAAACTTTCGCCAGGCCGGGACTGTAGTTACACATTCTTTTTTTTCTTAAAACTGATACAGCACATGGTATGTTTGTCAAATGTTGTGATCTCTGGGTGTTTGTTTGGTTATATACATGTACTTGTGATTTGTGCTATCTTTGTAACTTCACTCCATGTCCGTTTTTTCTCACATGGATGTCGATTACATTTTCGTATTGTCGTATTGTCCTGCGATTCGCAGTAAACATACATTTCTATATATATAATTTCTTTTTCAGATATTTGTATTGGAGTAAATTGGCAAAGACATAACGAAAAAGATTTTTTGTATGTTGGAGACAAGCTGAATTGGTTTGATTCACAAATTGTTTGTCAGTCCCTTGGTGGGAGACTAGCCCATGTTGAAAATGAATCAGACAACTCCTTTCTCGTATCAATGACCGATGGTGAGTAGGATTTACATCCAAATATATATTTTTACGAAAACATTCGAGCTTATGGGATCAAAACGTACATGTATTAACCAATCATATTAGTATCCAAGAATTAGACAGATTTCAAAGTAATGTGTCTTGTGTATCAACATTTCATGTGTCTTGTGTATCAACATTTCATATAGTCAATCAAAACATTCTCTTAATACGTAAAGCAAAGACATGTACGTAAAGGTTCGTTTTTTCAGTTCAAGGTATATTTCTGATATATCATTGTGATACAATGCATGTATATTTTCAAAAATATTTTAATCATGTGAAATAACATGCATTTATCCTCAGAAACGAATCCTGTGTGGATTGGTGGTTCGGATGTACATGGGGAAGGAAACTGGAAATGGTACAACCCAGTGAGGGAGATACTGTTCAATGACTGGTCAAGTTCACAACCCAATAATGGGCGTGTGTCAAACTGCCTCTGCTTTTACAAGTTATCAGATGGATACAAATGGGCTGATGAACCATGTGATACAAAATATGCATTCTTTTGTGAAAGGTACATATAACTTAGCATAGTCTTCCATTATATAGAACAACCTCAACATTGCTTTCGATCAATTCTATATTCTACAAATGAATTTTTATATCCCTCCTCCTAAATGAATTTGATAGGCCCAGTAAATTCCCATATTAGGACAATATTGAAATGCGTATCGAATTTATTTGAATTGCCTTAATAAGAAATTGCAGTTAAAACAATATTTCCCAAATCAAAACGTGAGATATCAGGTCGGATAAGAATAAAATTCTCTAGTTGCAATTGCAATTTTTTATTAAACTTACTGTGTGTCTGCATAGCATTTTATTGTATGTCCGCAAAACTTAAAGTCTTTACTTCATGTAAAAACTCGAAGTTCACCCAAATATTCGATTCAACGAGTTAAACAAAAAAACTCTAGCTAAGTCATCACTGCGCATTTCTGTATTAATATTCAGATATAAAAATATAAAACATTCATAAAACATCTATGATTCTTCCATATGTTTGTGTATACTATAGGTAAACCATTTTTCAAATTTGTCAAATGCTCCATGTACATGAATTGTATATCTTCACTATTAATCAAGTATATGTGTTCACCATGCATGGTAATCACTTTTATCAAGCTGGAAAAGATTTTTATCGCAAATCAGAATTGGCTTTTGCAAATGGCGTTTGTTTGTAATATTTCAAATGATAAAGTTCTAATCAAACCAGTAGTAAAATAAAACCAGTCTTTTATTGTATATCTATGTATCCTCAAATATATTCGTTAATCAAACAAAAAATAAATACATATCACTTTATTTAATTCTTAAACCGGAGTAAAATTTTCATTGTACCAGTATATATGCTCCAATACATTGGGCAATCACACAAAAAGAATAATACACGGCACTGTATATCAAGAGGATAAATACAAAATATACCTCTAAGGACCTAACCAAAACATTAGACAGATAAACTCGGGAAGACAAATTAAATACCGCAAGCACAACAAATAAACACCGAAAACTAAAAAAAAACAATGAACTCCAATAAAACCAGGACTGAACTCAGGTGCTCCAGAAGGTTAAACATTCCTTACATCATTAACTTAACACAAGTTTCTATATTTGGCAGTCTTACTTATGTTAAGTTTTAAAAGGTGACATGTTCATTCAAATTTACACATACATGTAAATGATGTGAAAAAATATAAAATAATTTACAATAATAAATAACAAAATATAAATGGTCAAAAGTAGAAAAAAAACATGCAGTTAATATAGAAAATGTCGTTATTTTAATTTTTAATCTTTCTTAAACGAGACTTTAAACAATTTTCTTTTTCTGAAAAAAAAATATTCGAAAACTAAATATTCACAACGAATTTTTAAACTGATAAATAACCCATTTTCACTGATATAAAAACGTTTACAATTTTAATTTAATAACGCCAAATCGCATATGTAGAATTGGGGAACCTACCATTCATTCAGGATGGCTTTACCTATGACCGTTTTTCATGAAATAGTATTATTACCAATAGTATTATAATCATCCCTATTATTTGAAATCGAAAAAAACTTCTTCTGAGCAATTAAAAAACGTTATGTCATGTATGTAGCGAAAGGTAAAAACATGAATACTAATGATCAAATTATAAAGTAGCCTTTCCACTTAAAAAAAAATGAAACTTTATTAATAAGTACATGAAAACATTTTCTTATTGTTTCCAGTATAAATATTCATAATTATTCTAAAAAAAATTAAATTATCGTTACTGAAATGGTAAAAGATGGTTACAAAATATTGCCAAGTTCTTTGTATCTCTGATCAAAGTTTGAAGTTGCTAAAAATACTCACTACACTGACATTTCCTTAGGCAACGGCTATGCTGTTACCTTACGAAAGTCTGATGTTGTTCTGGAGTTATATCGCTTTGTTAATAAAAAAAAATCAAATATGCAGGATAAATCACAAATTAGTAATTTTCGGGTAAATTAAAAACGTGTCGACTTCGATAGGCTCAATATATCTTGTTAAAATTTAGAAACATGCTTTGTTAAGATAAGTATCGTTCAATGGTCAACTGCTAATCAATGCTAAACATATAGCTTCAATTCCTATTTTGTTTTTTAATTTAATGAAGTTTACCCTTGACTTAATGAAAAACGCCAAGTGAAAAGCATATATAAAGGACTGATGATATAAGCCATGCACTTCACAACCAATACAGGAGAAATTACAGATGTCCATAAATGCAAGCTTTCCTTGTCCTGTTCTATTCCAAACTTGATGTTATTTTATCAACAAGTAACATTTTGTTAAAATTATATTGTTTATTTAGAAAATTTTGTTTTCCTTTCTTCAGAGTCGACCACAGTAACGACCTAGAATGCAGAGATAACTCTGGTGAAAAGAACGAAAAATGCATGAAAATTTGTCTTTAATGACAGCGCAAGACAGTCGTATTACACATGGGAATCTATCTTTTCAGAAATACTAATAAAGTATGATAAAACGCATTTGAACTCAAGCCATTATAGCCATCAGTTTTACTGTATATTTCGTAAATTAATACACCAAGAAGTTTTATTTATTACATATTCAAAGAAAACAATAAGCTAAAACCCAACATAGTAGAAAATTTCAAAATATTTGACGGTTTTAGTATGGCAAATGATATAGTTAGAATTTTACATATTTTCAAATTCAAAGAATTGAAATGTAAAACTACAGTACGCTCAAAGGATGTCATCTATTAACAAATCATTCCACTCAGTGTTTAAACATTTCCGTTGTTATTGTTCTGACGAATTCGCCTTGTATTTGGATTTTGGTCTTCTAGAATTTGTCCACTGTCTTGTTGCTTCGGTACTACTATTCTGATATTGAATCAAATTCTGATATATCAATGTCCATTATTCTTTCAAATTTGCTGTTTAAAAATTAAATTACGTTTGATTGTCTAATGATACAAATACGATATAAGACGGCCTAGGCGTCACTTTACAAAAGAAATTAACAATATTGGAACATGATATATAAAGAAAGAGAACAACGCCTTTATCGCTGTTCTTTATCACAAAAGGCTTTGTTCGGTATTCAAGAATTATCTTCATTAACATCAAACACGTCTTTTATGCTGTAACTTATACAAAATGGAACATGTAGAATTCCCATATCAAAGAAGGTTTCTGCTATCTGTTTTTTTTTTCTGAAAAGTTCATTTTAATAAAAACATACATGGACTTATACAATGGTTAGTGTTATCCATTATCACGATATACGGACTGCCCGATGGTTCTGGTCCATACGAAGGCCTTAGGGTTCTTAACGCAATAAACATGATAGTTGAGGATGTTCCTGGCAATATTAAGATATACCCGACCCCAGGGCCGTAGTATGGATGACAGTAATCATGCAAAAAAGATGAGCTTTGTCTAAAATAATAACCTTAACTACGAGTAGTTTGAAATCTGATTCAACATAAAGACAGTAACCATATATTTCAATATGATTACAAATCACCAAATATTAAGCAGTGTCAAAGGATATTCCAGTTTCCTAGTACCCTGATGAAATATTGTTAGCTGCGCTAGCTTCACCTCAAATATAACACCAGGTCAGGGCAAACGAACGGACTTATCTCTTTTCTATTTAGCGGTTTTAGGTAAATTATAAGTACATGTAATGCTGCTTATGTATGACTTAAGGGAAATCTTTTTATTGTTCTAAGAAGTAAACGTTTGGCTCATTGTAAAAGACTTTAAAGCGACTTTTTTGGCGAAGAAGATGTCTTCTCTTGCTCATTTGTTATGCACCAGTAACGCATGAGCCATTTTCTCATACACATTCGTATTTCATTAAAAGGTACAAAACACTCTTAAAAATTACCAGAAAAGTAAAACATCTTGTGGTTAATTCGATAGGTCAGTGGCTTCAAATCCAAAACACACTGCCTAACAAATGCTAAAATGTATCTCACTTGCCACGATTTCTTAATTATCCCAAAGTTCTCTTGATATCTTAGTCAAGTTTTTATAAGTTAAATTTAGGGTACGAAGAATATTGTAAGGTTTCATTATCCTCATTTAGTGTCAACATTGAGAAATTCTACTAAAGCTTCTTTTAAACCAATTCGGTAAATTAAAACTGAATTTGGAATCATTCCGGATCATCGGTGAACCTTTCAATTATCATATTATGACTCGATTTTGCAGCCATGGCTTATGATATAATTTCATTTTCAACAATACTGTCTGTCAACACACATCAACTTTGTAAATGAAAATAATTTATGTACATGTACAATCCTGTAATATATATAGAAAAACTGTCGACTTAAAAAGACCTTTGTTGATGTAAGTTTGGGCTTCGAAAAATAGATCATGCTCCGCATTGCAAGTAGAGTTAGTTTTTGATTCTTTCGAAGATCGGTACATACAAAGTTGTATGACAGATTTTCCTGATTTTTTCCAGATTTTGGATTAATTTGGTTAAAATGTAATTATTTTATCTGAAACATTGTTTTTGTATTTTTGCGAAATGCACATATATACAAATAAAATAACACGAAAAACGTGTTTGATATTAAATATAATAAGGATTATAACTTCCCTCACTGAAGTTGACAGTATATTTGAGCAATTAAAAAGATTTCCAGCTCCGAAATGTGTTTAAATACATTCAAATTTAGGTTACAATATATCATTTTAAGAAACTGCGATGACAAAACGAAATTTTTTCATTCTTAAGTACAAACTCATGCAGAATTTGTATCTTCCTGTACTTTCACTTTGTAACGAGCTACAAAATCCGGAATAATGACGAGAGAAAGTTTTGAAACGATATCCGAGTCATAAGATTGATCATAATAGCGTGAGAATAACTCTTTATTTAGAAACCATTAAATTTACATTTCTGAACCCCAAGATATTTTCACTTTGAAGACGCAGTCGGCACTGCTTACCTCAATCTTTATAAGATTTATAAACAATGCAATCAAAGTATTTTTTTTAGTAAATAAACCATTTCCTATTTCCGCTATCCCATATTCTAGGACGACTGAAGAAGAAGATGCGATAAAAAAAAAAAAAAAAAAAAAAAAACAAGGCACCTTTTATGTATCGACTCTTTTATAAAGCTGACAGCTTATGTGATTAACGCACGCTGAACAATGATATTGAGGGGTTTTTCTTACTCTTTATAATTACTTCAATCTATATAAATGACGAATAAGCTCAGAAATGGGCCCAATTGCAATATGGCGCTTTTATTTTTAAGTCAACGCGAGGGTAGTTGTATGTATTTGAATACAGTTATGGAAGACATGCATTATTATACGTGCAATGACTTCAAGAATATGAAAGTGCTGTAGAGGGGTTTCTGGTACATACATGTACATGTAAATGAGTTTGCAAGGTGCCTGATTACAAAACAAAAACAAAACAAAACAGTTTACGGGTTTATGAAAGCTTCTCCGATACATGTGCTTCTACCAGAATACGATTGAAATTTCCATATATAAATGTAATTAACCTATGTTGAAATTTATACTATATTTATAATAGACTTTGAAATAAAGGCTAATCTTGAAATCAATATCTGTTTGCATTTTTTTATCCGACATTCTCTACTTATTAAATTTTTGAAACATTTAGTCCAATGGAAAATATATTTCATACGGTTACAAATATATATCTAGAACCTATGTTACGTCAGGAACATTGAATCTCCAGAGTGTGGATTTAATATTATCTTATCTATGGAAATTTGACACTGGAATTGGAATAAACGAGCAAGGGACTTTAAAGAAACATAAATTCCAATTATTTTTAGGCAGACCAAAACATGTAATTGACCACAAGTATCACCATTTTTGGTAAACATTTACACTGCACATGCATATTAAAATTTTTATTTCAACCAAGATACCATTTTCGACTTATATGTAATGTAAAGGCGTTCGAAATCAACTTCATTAAGTTGAAATCTCTCAATACTAAGAAATCTGGAATTAAGGGGCTCGTTTTAAATGTTATGTAAAAAGGGATGAACACTTTTTTAAGTTTGATTTTGATACAGAAGTAAAGAACCACATCCTAAATTATTGCTCACAAGACGTCAAATAGGATATAACAAGTATACCAACCAGGCTTCTTCGATGTATAAAAACATGAATGTAATCAGATCTGTAATCATTAACTTATGACTAGTGGTTTCAGTATAACTTGGAACAAATTTGAGAGTTTTTGAAAGCATGAATATTCTCCATGTGAACTCCCTTAACCATTACCTTCGCGAAATACTCTTATTACTTTCAACGGGAAGTATTTCATTAAATGCAATTAAGAATAAACTTATACATTTTAAACGTTTTTCATGAAATCACATATTAAAAGAAAATTATCTATTTCTGTCTCTGTACAAGAAAACACTAGAAAACACATTGACCTGTTAAGAGTCCACTTAATATATATACAATAGGAAAGTTTAATTTTCATTTTGTTTGATGTAAATTTCAGAAAGGAGGAGAAATATGATTATAATGATCATTTTAGTTGATATCTTATTTACCATCTTTCAGCGTGAGTGTACATTTTGTTATTATTTATATAAGATTATAAAGGAGGGGGGTCACGCAATCCATCTGTACGCCAGGGCGTATTTACACATATTTATACTCCCTCCTTACGAAGTTTGGGGGTATATAGGTTTCAGTCTGTTTGTCTATCAGAAGTGTAAAAGATATGGCTGTTTGGACCTATGCATTATTTAACAAAATTTCGCTCCAACTCCTCCTACATTACTTGAATAATTCTCATGAAATTGTATGGCGTGTTAGATCACATTATGGAGATGTACATATTGTCAGGATTTTCTGTTTGGGAAAGTACTTTGAAAAATATGATGATTTGAACTATATGTAGACTTCCAAACAGACATGTTGCTGGGGGGTATTAATACCTTTCAGGACAGTTCTAGTTCTTCAGGTTATAATAAAAACAACTTTCATCAATTCATTATTCAAAAACGTGGTTTCTTCATCTATCGTGTATGAAAAGTTATCGTGCAAAAATAATTGATAATATTTGATACTGCAAAATGAACGGACATGGATTGAAGTTACAAAGAGAGCACAAAATCAATAGTAAATAAACCAAACAAACATCAAGTACATGTACTTAATGAAAAATATCGGTCTTGTCAGTCATATAAAAAATTCATAATGGAAGACCTTGAAGAAGGGGGAAGGCAAAACAACATGATATAAAATGAAGCCAGAGTGGTCCGTGTATCACTTAACAATTCAATGTTTTAAAACGTTTTAAAATTTTACTTTTTTACAATTTTTAATCTTGAAAATTTCACCAAATAACTAAAATTCTAAAATTCTAAAACACGTTTTAAAATTTAATATTTTAGATTTTTAATCAAACTTTTATAATACTAAACTGAAAGTTTTGATAATTTCGCTTTTTGAAAATTTGATTTTTTAAATTTTTTTATTAAAAATTAAGAATCGAAAATGGACCAAAAAGAGTCATCTGGATCATTATTGCGTTTGACACTTTTTCGTGGTACTTTGTTACGCGCTAATATCATATGAATATACAGCAGACATGAAGAATCAGGACGAAGAGTTTCGTATTGCATAAAGATGCAACGCGTCTTAATATTGGAGACAGTGACATGACAACACAGAGAATATCAGCTATTTTCCACGTGAATATTATTCTTGTGCAATTTTTAAATTATTTTCAAGAATGTTAGGTAAGGTGCTTTTTATGACGACTTTTAATCAGGATAACGAAATAGGGATTTAGAATAAAAAATGACACAATATCACTTTCATTCCTTCAAAACATACAGAATAATACATGGTAAAATCTGTATCACATGCTGTATCAACCCGAGAAAACAATATCAGCCAGAGGGCCTTGTTAAAACATGTATTATACACTTTATCATATATTTAAACAGAGGATTTCAAATCTTCCATATTAAAGTCTACTGCCACAAATTAAACATGACAAATGAATTTGATTGGGGGAAAATAATTTGTGAAATAAAAAGTACGAAAAACATAAAATTGAAAAAAAAATTGAAAAAAGCTATGTGATAAAGGGTAAGCCATGCGATAAAGGGTATCCGATAAAGAGTAAGACATGCGATAAAGGGTATGAAGTCATAGACGTCAGATAAGGACCAACATCATGGGCTTTATCGTATATTCAAAACTCCTGTATTTAGTACCAAATATATGATAAAATAATATAATAATAATCCCAAAGTCCGTGCTACAAACTGTGATAATCAATTAACTAAGTATAATGTATGGCCTGGAATTTTTACTCCAAATTTAGGGGGCAAAATCATTGTTTTCCCCTGTTTCGCCGCTTATGAATATAGAATTATATAGCCCTTGTAATATCCAAATACCGAACTCTGCAAAATCATTTTTTCTAACAAATTGAGTCAGGCATTAACTGATTTTTTTATATATAGAGAGTTCAGCTGACATTAATAATAAACAAACGACATGTGCTTTTGAATTCAGCTCCAAAATAATTAGATTATAAGAAAACACTGTCCCACATAGCCGCTTCCACCGCCTATAGAAAGTAGAATATACCGTAGGGAGGAACGAATTGAAAATCTGCGGGGCATGTTTTTTTTTAAATGGTAGTCTGCTTCCCAATAAATGTAAAAAAATGCAAGGTTAGAAAAAAAAGGTTTTTTTAATGAATACATACATTGTATTGAAAAAGATATAGGCATTTTGTTGCTTCGGGTATGAGATACAATTGTTTTAAACCCCCCCCACCGATTTTTAAATGGTCCCTCCCTTATCGTCTGATTATAAACTATAAGAACTGTGTTTCATTAGTGTAGGTGGAAGTTGTATACGCTAAATCCATTCTTCAATTCTGCATTTTTGTCTTCAAAATTTTACCATAAAATTTCATTGTCTACATTGAACAAGGATTAACTTTTGTATTTTGGTGTGGGCATTAAAATGTTATCAAAGAGAAATCTCGGGAGTGAAAAAAAAATGGATCTCTCGACTTTCGGTGAGTGAAAAGTAATATTAAATACATTTATGTATTCAGGTCAAACCAGATGGCCTTTACCTGGAAGACTATATTACTACAGAAACATTTTTCCCGATAATAGAAATGTTTCCCATTAACAACATGCGTGTGTGGAACACCCTTGTGACTACAGAATTCCCAAATTTTGGAGCTGCAAGTTTGCCCTCGACTTTATGGTCTACTGGATCTAGACAAGCAGTCATTTAGGCTACAGACTGCGTTCCAGAACCCTGTAAATGCACGTCGGACAAAGAGCTTTCGCAAACAAGTAATTGTCGCCGATCTAAATGACGAAGAGCTTAATGTGTACAGTAAGTATAAATTAATATCATCTTCATATTAAACGGAGATCTAAATATATACAGTAAGTGGATCCGGACAAGCTGGACCCTCTTCCTCATTTAGACCACAAACTGCAAGTCAGGATGGAAGTATTCTATACTATAGACGGCAAGAATTGAAAGGGGGTGAGTGACTGGTCATTGTTTGCGTCCGTTCGTTAAGTTACGATAGAAATGGTTATGTAAATATCATAGTATGGAAACTGTGGATCTTACGATTTCATTGTCTCTTCTTAATTAAGACACTTAAAGACATTTTTTTTAGTTTTCCATAATAATTCTCAATTTTACTTCCTTTTAATTACCAGCTTCAGTGCAATTAAACATATCAGAAAATATGCGAGTAAAAGAAATTTCTCAATCTATACAAGAAATCCCCAATACTGAAGAAACCTTTACCATATGTGACTCTAAAGGGATAGAGATTACAGACAGCCAGGAAACGACAGATATTTTAAACTCATATTAAAACGCGTTGGACATAACCCTTTGTACCTCATCATACTTATTTTTTGGCCCACAAGTGACTGGTTGACATCCTTATAAGGCGGCATTATATGTCCCTACCCATTCTCCAATATTTTCCCATTTCACCTGCTATCCCATCCAACTTGCGCTTTTTAGCTCACCTGGCCAAAGGCCATATGAACTTTTGTTATCACTTAGCGTCCGTCGCCCGTCCGTCCTCCGTTAACTTTTCACATTTTAATCTTCTACTCTGATACCACTGGGCCAAATGGAATTAAATGTGGCAAGGAGCATCAATGTAAGGTCTTTTATAAAGATTGATCATTTCGTCCCGATCGGACAACAATCATGGCCGCCATGGACAATTGTTGTTTCTGATTGGCTGAGTTTTCAAAAAATCTTCTCTGAAATTGCTGGACCAAATGGAACAAAACTTGACAGGAAGCATACATGGGAGGTCCTTTATAAAGTTTCCTCATTTCGTCGTGATCGGATTACAAATATGGCAGCCATGGACACTACTGTTTCTGATTGGTTGATATAAAAACATCTCTGAAATCGCATGACTAAATGGAACGAAACTTGACAGAAAGCATCTATGGGAGGGTTTTTACAAAGTTTCCTGATTTCGTCCCGATGGGGCAAAAAACATGGCTGCCATAGGCAATTCTTGTTTCTCATTGGTGAATTGTTTTTCTTCTCTGGAACTCTTTGGTCAAATGAAACGAAACTTTAAAGGAAGGATCTATGGGAGATTCTTTACAAATATATTTATTTCATCCCAATCGGAGTACATACATGGTCACCATTGGCAGTTCTTGTTTCTGATTGGCTAATATTCAAGAATCTTCTCCTCTGAAATCTCTTGCCCAAATGGAACGAAACCTGACAGGAAGCATATATGGGAAGTCCTTTATAAAGTTTCTTCATTTTGTTCCGATCGGAATACAAATATGGCCGCCATGAGCAGTTCTTGTTTCTGATTAGCTGATATAAAAAAGCTTCTCCTCTTGGCCAAATGGAACGAAACTGGACAGAAAACATCTAATTGGGAGGTTCTATACAAAGTCTCCTCATTTCGTCCTGATCAGGCAACAAACATGGCCGTCATTGGCAGTTCTTGTCTTTCATCGGTTGATAATTTTCTCCTTTGAAGCCGCTTGGCCAAGGGATCAAGACTTGACAGGAAGCATCTGTTGGAGGTTTTTTACATAGTGTCCTCATTTTGTCCGGATCAGGCGACAATTTCATGCAATTTTTGATTCTGATTGGTTGATTTAAAACAAAATTCTCTTAAACTGCATGTCCAAATAGAGCCAAACTTGATAGAAAGTGTTTATGACATATAACAAAAATCTACAGAACCGCAGAAGTGCTTGAAACCAAACAGGGTCTGAATGTTCCTCTTAAGGTGCTCAACCAAGTGCAGTAACTATGGTGCCGATCCCTAATTCAAAATACCTTCAACAGAGGACTTAGGTTAACATAATACATGCAACAATCTTCTGGAGAACTGCCAAATTTTAGACTATGCTGACCTGTAAGTAGAAGGGCCTTGATGAAGAAAAATTTGGTTCCTACAAGGCTTACCACACTTCATAATGATAGGGAGAAGTGACTTTTCTCTTTAAGGTACATCAATAGAAATGGCGTTCATGCCAGGTGAGCGATACAGGCTCAGGCCTCTGAGCTTCTACTTTTTATTTATTATTCCAATTGATTTTTATCAAACTTATTCTCAACCAGATTTGCGAAATATTTGCGAGCACCATAAAACAATCAATCAAACATTTTGCTTATTTCCAAGACTAATATACACTTTACAGCTCACTTTGTCATAGCTAGATCAGGTCCCAGTTATATACAATATATGTATATTGTCAGAAAATATACAGTTTATTTGTACGATCCTTTGAAATGCGAGGTTAACCCAGCCTTTCTCGCCCGTTTCGGGGCGAATACAAATACACTTTATATTTTAAGATAATATACGTATAGTGCTTTTATCCTGCAACACTAAATCGTTATCTGTTCAAGCGAAATGGCATTAAAATGGAACATTTATAACTGATTTGAAGGAGGGCCGTTTTTGACGCGTTATCTAGGGAAACACGACGTCCTAAACACTGTGAACAAGAACGCAATGCAAAATATCGTTGAATGTAGGGACAAAAGTACCAGGAGACTATATTGGACTACTGACCCAATATCAAATACAATATTTGGGCAGGCTATATTGTTAGCTAAAGGCCTAGTTGCAGGATAAAATTAAGAACTGGTGACCTAAATGCCGCCAAATGTTCCATAGTAATTGCGAGTCTTATATATATACATATATATTTAGCATTTGGTATATATTTCAATGCGTAATCTCATTTGACATGATTATCCAATTAAAGCATACATTTTTTTTGGTGAATGGAAGCCTTTGAGAAAATTGTTATATATTATAATTTAAGCGCTGGAGTTCTGGAAAACACCGAACAGAAAGATACATGCAGTTAAATCTTCAGGGCTACCAAAAATTGTTCACATGTCAAAGAGGAAAAGGTTGGAAACTATTTTAAAACAGAAAAACACTTTGAACATAGCTTGTAAAGAAAAAACCCATTCCCCAAAATAGGACGGATGGGTTAAAGCCATGTTTTGCTATGCGGGGTTTGTCCTGACCATGAATGAAATACTTGTGACTGAACGCTAAGGAATCAGCAATCAATCAGACAAAGTGGAGGTGTTAATATCCGTAATATTATGATTTGCTAGAAAAAATAAAGGATTACAAAACAACGGTAACTACTAGACGTTTCCGATATGGATAAATGATTCATGTATTTTTTACTAAACCTAGATAAATCAGCGAATGGGTCATTTACAACCCGCGTCTTTTAACCGTGGTGTTTTCAAGCATCTGGCAATGAACTGACTGTTGTCAGTGTATCTTGTTCAATTCAATCACAATATGCGTATTTTTTATCTGACATTTCAAAAGCATTCAAAAGAAAATTGTCATTTTTAATTAAAAGATTTATATTTGTAGTGTGCAGTTTTGGAAAAGACCATAGCTAATTAAAATACAATCGTTGTAATCTCCTATTCTTTTGGTCCCTATAGTCTCTTTGAGACTTTTAACATTTTGTTGGAGTCAATGATAGCTTCATGGGCGCTGAGTTCATTTGTTACTCAATAAGGTTGAATTTAGTTATTTATTATAATAGTGGATTTTGAAACAAATTATAGCTACTGTCATCTTTTTGGGTTGCGAAATCATAGCCCGGCGCCTGAAAACCGGAGAATTTACCTAAGTCTGATCATATTCTATATTAACTTCCATGGTTACATCTAAATACTTAGATAATATTGACTGAGAATAAAAATTTGAGTAAAAAAATTCTGAGCAAAACGATTTCTCACGGGGGGGGGGGGGGGGGGGGCATTTTAGCCTACTCCTTTTCGAACTCTACTTAAAATCAATGGGGAAGTTAAAGAAGAAGAAATATATGCGCTGAACCGTCCGTCTGTAGCAACCTATTGGACCATTTTTTAGACATTTAAGATATTTTTCCAATAGTATTTGGAATGACGTCATCGGTCAAATTTCCATGCATGAACTAGGCTGCTAGGGAACTTGGTTCTTTTTCATCTATATACACGTCTAATTTAGAATTATTGCAATACAACGTATTTATTTTTATGTATGAGGAAATGCACGTGGAGAATGTTTTCTGGGAAGACACTTATTTAAAGGGATTATTTTGAATTTTTCAGGTCAAACGTTCGAGATGAGAATTTAGAAAGTGAAAATCGCCTTAGGATAGAAGATCTCTTGGAAAACGTAGAAATAAATACAAAATTAGAGGTTCTAAATATGAGAGATGACCTGAAAGACAGTATTGGTAAATAGAAAGACGAACTTATGGGCTCAATCAGTCAAATCAAAACATCCACTGCAAATGCCAGTACAAAACTTGAAAACCTTGATGGTCAGGGATGTGAAGAAGGAAACATACGTGACGTCAGCTTTGAAGGAGATCTTAAGATGTAAGGTGTACTGGAAAATACAATCATTGTTGCCGCCTGTTGTGGGCAAGCGTTTGGGTGCGGGACATGCGTTCAGAAATGTCTTGCCGAAAATGAATTTTGCATTTCACATGGTTCTGGATAAGTTCCAATCTGCATAAATCATCTAATTTTTATCAATGATTTTTAGTGGACTAATTCACATGAAATACAGAAATTGGTTTGATATTACCTATATAATTTTTCATGCTTGAATTCTTAGGTTAACATGCAGTTGAGGTTAAAGGATTTCGGAGGATTATAAATACATGTATTACATTACTTATTTGAAAACACGTACAAGAAAGTTCATTGTACAACTCTTTAAAATTCCACAGAGTTGAATTTGTAGGTACTAGGTTAAACCGTTTGAATAGTTAGTTTATAATAAAGTAGTTGAGTTGAAAGTATCTTATATAGTTTTGTATTTTAGAATACGTGCTTAAAACGCCATGTGAGCTTTTGCCATTATCTGGTGTCCACCCGTCTTCCATGTATCTTTCATATTTTTACCCAATGCAACAAAATTGCAAGAGGTATAATTTTTTTTACCCGTCAGTCCTATTATGCTTTCCAAACAATACTTTGAGAACGGATTGATGAAATGTCTTATAACATATCACAAATGTTTACAAAATACAGATCAGGTTGGAATAGGGGTTCGATAAGATTTATTATTATATAGAGTTACAGCCCTTGATTGACTGAAAATATGAAAAATGTACCTTTTACAGACAAAAATATGAGAAGGGATTGAGGTATTTTCTTCCAATTTGCCACAAAGGCTAATGACGTTAAAATACAAATCTGGGTTAGACTTGGGTTGGATCAAATTTCTTATTCTAAAGTTACTAGTATCACGCTTTACTGTTTCCAGGCAATATTTTAGGGTGGATTTTTTTCAAACTTGGCCCAAAAATCTGTTGTCATATGTAGATGTGTCTTATGATTAAAATATTATATGACCGATAAATTAAAAACAAAATTAAACATTTATTTATTGCCACAAAAATTAGGTGTCATCTCTAGCAAAGGGGGAAGGTGAGACGCATGAGGTATGTGAGCTTGCTCACTAAGATTCTTTAATTTCATCTGTTCTGTTTGAGAACCAATGCTTAATTTAAGCAAACTTTGCAGTTATAGTTCTTACATAGTCATATGGAAGTTGGGTTATTTAGGTCCTGATTCGGCAATAAAACAAGGCATACATTACTAAACATAGGTAATCATCGATCCACCTCATCCCCCAAAATGTTTGTCGACAACAAATTTCAATCTACTGTGAAATGTGTTATTGAAGCGTAAGAAATAGCAGTGACCTACCATTCTTTACCTGGATGCTATCGAAGTACAAGTTACAGTTGAGTTCTGTTCTAACCTGTCTTTAGAACTGTCCTAAAAGGGCGAAATAAACCCCTGTTACCCAATCCCTCTTGTTAATTTTTTTTGTTAACGGCGAGATAAGCCAACCATAAAGAAAAAAAAAAGAAAAAAGGATAGTTCTAGGATACAGCTTCATTGCCAGACTCTCATCAGCTACAAAGAAACCAAACTTTCCTTTTGATAAAAACTTGAACCAGGAAAAGTACCGACAACTAAACACATTTATCCAACATTACTACAAAGATGAGAAGGTCAACTTCCGGAAGTTACACGGCCTGATGCATCCGACAAAAAAAATATTCTGCAAAGACGGTGTGCATCTTAATGAAGATTCAATGAAAAATTTCGCAAATCAGATAAGAATGGCTATGAAATGTGACAATTTTAAATTGTAAAGTAATATATAATTATATAACAATGTTAATATGTGATTATTTATTTATGTATTCATTATGTATTCATGCAATTTTCTTCTATATTAAATTTTTCATTTCATAACATATGCTGTATTCTTTTAAACCATTTAATCATTTTTATCACCCTGTTGCAATATACAATTCATAGCTTAATAAAATTGTTTATTTTACAGTATACACTGCCTAATTAACTAGATGTCAACTATAATCTCAGGTAAAACAAAATGGCGTCACATTCTTGCAGTCTTCAAATACGACAATAGATAATCATCGATTAGGAGTCGAAAAACATATCAAAACCAATTCTTTTTTCGATATTTTCAAATTATATACTGTCATCTACCATGATATCTAAAAATATTCCATGTACCTATAACCATTAACCTGCAGGCTTCTGCAGGCTTTAAATACCTTGGCAGGCTTCTTTTAGTAGCGCCGAACTGTCAATTAATAATACTTCTAGAAAGATACAGTCAAATAATTAACCAATTAAATATATCAAACAAAGAGATCTGTGGTATCTATTAGCTTTAGATATTATCATAAAGTCTTCACAGTCAAAATAAATCCTACAAGTACGGCCAATAAACATAAGACAGCAACGGGTGCCACTTTTATCAACTCTGCAAAAAAAAAAAAAAAAAGAATTATAATACAGTTGAAAATATTAATTCATTCAAAACATTCAAAATGTAGAAACCTCTAATTTAAACTAAAACAGAAATAACTGAATTACAAATTCAGCAAGGTGTCGGAATACGAAACCTTTTCATTAATGCCCAGAGATATAATGTAAACATACAAATAATCGCATCAAGAACCAACTATTAACGTAAGTCTTGTGCTCCCCGTGGATTTTTATCATTATAATATTGTAGTAATGTGACATATTTATTGTTTTATTGGGGGAACCTCTCTTATTTCATGGCATTTTAAGAAAATCAAGTACATGTAATTTTGATCTGCACTTACAAGTTACAGAATCACCCATAGGTTGACTTTCTTTCAAGTTTCTCTTGACTTCTTGTGCTTTAAATTATTTAACAATTTTATAGAAATTGTCCATTCCTACGAAGTGTTGAAATTTTGTCAGACGATAATTGTACGCAATGCGCTTTTTCGACGGTGTTAAAATTAACCGGATTAAACGATCAAGTGATCAGAACTTTATGGAACTTTTCAATTCGTGTTATCTCCTTGTGACCGTAACCTTACCTTAAAAGCAAAACCGGATAAAAATGTCGCAATCGTCAAAACTATATGTATTCAGGGATAGAAAAAGTTTTTTTGTAAAAAATCTGTCGTCGAATTGAAACTCAGTAGTGGTCAAGTCAAGCTCGAAACTGTTGACAGCCGAATAATTAACCAAAATAACTAAAGAGAAATTCAGACTGAAATTTAACTTTAAGAGAATACTATTTCGTTCAAATAAAATTCTAAGGACAAAGTAACACTAACATCGAAAAGAACCTACTCAAACTCTAAACGAAATTCAAAACTACTATTTGTTGAAATAAACCTCATAAGCAAAGTATAAAACGTTGCATACCTTCAAAAGGAACTAGGATATATTCACATTAAATCCTTTCGGGACGTATAAAGGTGGAAATGGAAACCTCAGTTTATTTTTTTTTTTGTATATATAGCTTGCAAAATTTTGCGGTTAAAAGTTTGCCCGGAGAACATGCTTATAATTTGACAATTATATAATAAATATCATAAACATCCATCGGTGACGCACAAGTAGAAAACGTTATCAGTATTGCGTCCTGATGAATATAATGAAAACTAATCGCATGGTCATACATGTAATTAATGATGAATATGAAAACAATTAAATGAATACGAAAACAAGTAAATTCAAACATTATCAATCTATACAAATTTCAAACATACCAATGCCGGTGACATGAGGTAGAGTTTATTCTCTATTACGCCGAAGGATTTGGTAGCTTAAATCTGAACTCAAACGAAAGTTAAAGTGTCCTGTATTTAAAAAAAAAATATATACATTGAAATCATATGCATAAAGGAATTATAAAAAAAATACTGTCACTACTGGTACATTTTCCACGAAATTCATTATTTGGTAATCCAAATGGCGGTTTTTAAATCGTTTTCGTTTTATTCAATAACAGGTATCCAATTCTTTCAAATTAAAACTTTGTCTTTTATGACTGAGAGCCTTGAGGATTATACAAAATACCATGGTTCGAATTAACTTAATTTCACTTTTTAAAAACTATACGTATGATCATGATGATAATATTTGTTTATATATACTTTAAAAATAGCTGGTTATGGGATTGGCATTGATAATTTTACTTTCAAAATATTCAGAATTGCCACTGTGACCTACGACTGCTACATGTATATATTTTAACATCATATTATGAAAATCGGAAATTATTTGAGACAGTTAATCCCTCTGTATTACATGCAGTCAGTGGTTCATAATTTAATTAAAATAATGTGACCAATGTTAATCGATAGTTTAGGATTTAACGAAATGGGGAAAATTTAGGTTGCCTCACGCTTTTTTTTACCATTAGATCGTTGCATATCACTTGATTTTTCGTAAAATACATGCAATTTTTATTTGAATTAGATTTAGCATAACACACGTAAAGTATATTTAATATGGTTCTTCATTTCAGTCGTTTTAGGAATAAATGTTTCTATGAAAAAGCACACAGTAACTTATAGTGGAACTGGTTACATTGACTTGACTTGTGAATATACAATGAGCAATGGACAGAAAGTATCAAGTGTGGACATACAGAGTAGAAATCATACAACACGGTCGTTTGCTACGATTGCATATTTTTCTGTCACTGAAGAATCATATTTGACAAAATACGGTTCATACCTGCATGAGAGAGTATCCCTTTATAATAAGATAGTGTCATCAGGGAAGGTAGTTCTAAGGTTTAACATGGTTAAACGTATTGACGAGGGAGAATACATGTGCAAGGTTACATTTACGAGTGAGGAATCTGGAACGGCCTATGAAGAATCAAACGCCGTGAATATATCTGTCGGTGGTAAAATAATAGTTAGCTTATTTTTTCCCATAATGTTTAATAATCTGATCATTATGCAGGTTTATCCATTTTAAATTATGTTGTAAATTGCAAACACACATACACACACACATTCAGACATACTTAAGAACGGATGTGAAGTAAAATGTGTAGAGGACACAAACATTGACATCTAGTTGTCAACACACAATGTGGGAGATCCCACACCGCAATATTACATCCTATCATCAAATAACTTTCAGACACTACAGAATTTAAATAGTAGATACATGCCAGTGACAAGATTATTTCTGGGTTAAATTAGAATCTGAAGAGCAAATAATATAATACCAAACCAAAGAAGCATACATAACATACAAACATACATACAAAATCTACATATTGTACATCCTTTTGAAGTTATATCTTAAGTCTAAAATTCTGATAAAATTGAGAAAAAAACTTACTTATGATATTATATTTTAAGTGGAAAATTCACCACGCAAAGGAACACCAGACACTTTGGGAGGCATCACTGTGACAGGTAATATATTTGGTTTGCTCTAAATAGAAAAATGAGAGCGTTTACTTTATATCTTCATGTACAATTTACATGCACCAATAGAGTTTTATTTTATAGATAAACAATAAATTCCTCAAATATTCGATATACGATTTATTATTGTTGGATTTAGTGTTATAACATTTTTAAATAAATGTAAACATCTGAAGCTGCAAAATTGTGGTATCTGGAGCATAAATGACACGAGATTCTTCCGACAGTCCCGGGTGTTCCATTCCAGATAATGGCAGTGCCATTTTAATTATCGTCTAACATTGGTCACAGGACAAATTATCATGATCATAACTACCATCTTTTCATTGACGATGAATACAAGCCACGAATTGTGTTTCAACTTGAAAAATATACATCTACATACATCTTGCTTTAAAATTTTGGTTAAAGTTATATTTGGTCAACAAGAAATATATTTCACAGTCAGAACCTTTGATGGGCCGGATGCCTTAAAAAGAAACTATCACAAGAACACCAAAATATCAACACTAGTACTAAACCATTATAATCAATTATGACTTCATTTAAAACAAATTTGGTTTTCTAACGAATGGGGTAGGGGTAGAGGTTTAAACAAACTATTTACACGGATTTCAACTGTTTATAGATAAAATTATTTCATAGTATTCTTGTCTATCCAAACTTTTTTCCCCCGAATGGAAACTATGTAATGAGCTCAATTTAGCATCATGTTTCATTATAAAAAGTACAATTGTTAGTTTAAAATGTATCGTTCTCGGAACACAAACTATAAAATAAAATTATACGAGAAGTGCATTGCATGCGATGCTATCATAAACATATACTCTTTGGCCGGGTTGCACGAAGTTGATACTAGTCTGATCTTATCTTAAACTCTCTGGTCATCACAGGAAGAGATTTAACACATATTGAAGTTGAGCACCTATAATTATGGAATGTTTGAATGATATTTTACAATTTTTCCACACTTGAAAACTTAGTATTTTTCCATCAAAATATGAAAACACAGTACCCATTTTGCGTCAAAGACTTCTCCTACATTTTCAATCCAGATTTTTCAAACTTCACAGGAAGATTGTACACATATTGACGTTATATGCTTTTAATGCATAGTGGTTTGTTGTTTGCGTATTGTTGCGGGGTCTGCCATTGTTGGCATTTGTTGTTACTTTTTTGTATTCATTAATTAAAAACAATACATGCATTATGCAACAACAATCTACAGTTAAAGTATCAACATTCCAAATTGATTTCATACAATACCTTTATCTTGAAAGATAATTTTAACTTCTCCGTGGTTCGTAACCCATTCTTTGCAACCCAGTCATTTGTGACTGACCTATTTGTACAAAATATTATGAACAAGACCTTCAATATTATACCTAATATGTTAAATTATTATTTTACCTTTTAAATAAAACTTTATTTTACTATCATCACTATAGCTGTTGTAGGAATAACGGTTGGATGTTGTTTTGTGGTAATAGCTGTAACTATTATGGTTTTATTATGGAGACAATTAAAAAGAAAAAGGTACATTGTCCAGAAAAGTTAAATACCTTGTAAATGTTTTGCCTACCGCGATTTATGTCAATGTTTGGCCTATCTCCGTTAATTCCAGTTTTCACACATCTTTTCATAAACATGATTAATTTTTCATTACCGTCTCCTCGGAGGTATTAAGAGTTGAATGGTGGACAGTCTGCGTAAGGAATGCTATCTTCTATTTTATTGGAAGATAATACCGACTGAAGATAAATAAAGTACGTTGATCGGTTTAGAAAATTGAAACCTAGTAAATGTCTTCTAATCCCGCAAGGTATCGGATTTGGACTATTTATTTTAGTACTTTCTTCATTTCCACAAAACTTGACTCAATTAACACGATTTCATTATTTCTAGACCAATGAAATATGAAGCGTTAAAATTGTAGGAAGTACGTCGCTATATTTGTCTTTTATATGTCGGAAACAGCCGAGTCCTCACGATAGATCAGTGATATCTAGTATGAAAACATATGAACTTTAATATATCCTATATCCACACACGCTCCTTACTAAGAAATGACATACACATATAACATGAACAAAGAATTTCATTCATCAAGAGCATCAAACATTTTCCATGAAGATATACAATATAAATATATGCTATACAAATACTTTAAATAATGTAAATACACACTTATCAATTAATTCTGCAAAAAGACGGCTAGCTTTTTGGAAAAGCTAATACTTGTACGACGTTTCGATTCATTTAATCAAGAACTCCAAAAGGAGAAAACTGAAACGTGAAATGTTAGATGTAGTGGATAATCTATTGCCATACAACAAGTAACGACATATGCTCACATTTCATAACAAAAATAATTCCGTTATAGCTCTGAATATATAACAGCAAGACCGATGAACGGATGTTACATGTATATATGACAATTACATTGCAGCATGCCCTTCAGTGAAAACCCTTTCTTTGTAAATTTCAGATTTATTTTTAATGAATAAACCCCTTTTAAGTTTAAAGAGAAATTAAGCTTTTAAAAGTTTTTTTTTACTTTCTAACCCACACAATACATTATATATATTTTTTAAAATAAATTTCTAGTACTGAGAGTATGAAAAGTAATAGCAAATATTACTGATCTAAAGAACATTGGTACATGTAAGAACCATACATTTTTGTTGCAGTGCTTCCACGCAGTCTGAATCTACCAGATATTCATACGCTCGTTCTGTGTCTTGTGTGAAAGAAGCAGAACGACAATCCTACGAAAATCATTATGAACCAGTATCAATCATGTCATAGAACGTGTGTGATAAATCAGGTATACCAAGACACAGAATAATGACGGCTGGAAAAATACTTTACAAAGTTAAAGATGTTATAAATCAAGAAGTAACTTTGTGTAGTTTTCCATCCTGAATTACAGACATTATATCTAATTACTGGTCTATGACATTTATAAATGAATGCTGTGATATTGTATACAAGTTCGTTATGAGATACGACCTTAGAGACGCTTAACTATCATGACTATGTAA
Source organism: Mytilisepta virgata (assembly GCA_028015205.1). Taxonomy (NCBI): domain Eukaryota; kingdom Metazoa; phylum Mollusca; class Bivalvia; order Mytilida; family Mytilidae; genus Mytilisepta; species Mytilisepta virgata. The sequence goes on from CM051521.1 coordinate 80,639,800, forward strand.
AAACATGTTTTGTGATTGAAAAATAATGATGTCATCATTCATTTTCAAAAATATTTTGCGATGTACAGCATATGAAAATTAAGAAACAAATATGAATATTTTGGGATGAAATTATATTACAAAAATACAATTGTCCAGAGCAGAGTAAATACATGGAGCTATTTTCTAAAATTGAAATATTGTATAGTTTACAATTTATATTCCTAGCATGTAAAATATATACTAGAACTGACTTTTCCACCTTATTTCACGGGATTTCCAGGAAACAAATGAATCTAATGAAAAAATGTCGTTTATATTGTTTGAAAATAGTACTTTTTTCTCCCGTCAGATTTTCACTAACATTTCATTGGTTGATGGTAAATTCAAAATAAAGCTTTGGAACCATTAGTAAGATATTTACGCACCACTTCCAGATGCGTTTTCTATCGTTACCTTTGACAGGGGTATTTAAAACATGACAGTCATTTGATTTGAATATTTTGAAGATATTCTAAGTAGCAGACTGCGAAAGATTGTAGTTTGGATGATTATTTTTTTTACATCTTCTTATGTATTTTCATGAGACTAAAATTATATAATAGCAAGTACGATCGAGTATTCTTGCAAATTGCAGATCGTGCAATATATTTTTACGCGTACTTGTGCGCTAAAGTATGAAACGAATATGACCTTGCTTACAATTGTTTGCTCTATTATTGGAAATACACTGCATAGCTTGAACACAAAATAATTTAAACATGTCATTCGAAGATATCTATACAATGTGTATTCTGTAATATCATGCGATCAAGATCATATTAAGATGGAATTAATAGTATAATCTAACAATACTTATATAGAGATTTGCACATGTAAATATAGTTCAGTTTATCCTACTAGGATTGTTAACTATTGTCGCATATTTTATGTATTAAGCGTTATATGATTCCGACGCCTTCCTTAATATACTTATACGAGATAGCATTAAACCCTTTATGGAAGTGTTAATCTTTCAGAATTATTCGTTAAGTAGAGCGACAGTATCCGACCCTGCAGCTATGAGAGTCTTAGCTAGTTTTACAGTTAAAACGGGCGCATATTACCCTGCTATCTGAATATAGAAAAGCAAGACCGATGAACGTCCATTCTAATTTTCAGTTCTAGCAAGCGGTCACCTTGTTGATAATCATACTGTATTGGTTTGTATTCTGTGTTTTATACACCTGAGTGTCAGGATAGATAAGGGGGAGGTTTGGGTACCCATAAAATCGCTTTAACCCCACCACTGTTTCACGCGTGACTCTGTTGTGTTCATGTTTGTGTTTTGTACTCTTTTATGTCTGTCAGTTGGGTTGCTTTGATTGATTGGCATGCCATTGTTGACCTTTCCTGTTATCCATTTTTTGTTTGTTTTTTATATTTATATTTTATATTTGTTCTAGATTATTTTATGTATAAAATTTCGTTCACTTTATGTTTTTGTTTTTTTTTGTACATTCCTACACAAGAAAGCTAAAAATAGAAATTTTGACGTGTATATATGATATAACATTTAAACCATTTTCCGTACATACAGTGATCAAACCTTACATATCACAAGTAATAGCTTTCCAAAAAGCTTGCCCGACTAAGCGTTTAATAAAAATGTATCATAATATATATGTGATGGTAAATGCAGTACTAACTATTTACTGCGACAGTTGATAGGCCATGTCTATTTTTCAGCAATAGCAGAATTGGTTTGAAAATGATGAGATGCAGTAGCCTGGCTATATTTTGCCTACAGGCCTTTTATTATGTACTATGACCATAAGCAACCATTGCACCAAGTTTGGTTGAAAATTGGATGCAACAAAACAAAAGGGTTCATCCTGTCACCATCAAATAAAGTTTGGTGAAGATTGAATCCAAAAGCAAACCTCTATTATAACAACAAACTTTTTCTCTTGTGCTGAAATATGACTTTGTCATTTGACCTTGAAATACAGTAAGATTCATCTACTCACCATGTGCAAATGGTGAAATTACAGAATGACAAAACGATTTTTTGCTATAGTTCTGTTTTCTCAACTAGAGCATAGGATCATGAGCCTGTGTACGTCTCTCACCTCTTTGGGCGAGATTGAATATTTGACCTTGACCTCAATTATGGTTAAGGTCAAGGATTCCAAATTGCCCTTGTACAAATTTTTGTCACTTATAGTTTCTGATATATGCTCGATTGAAGATTTGACCTTGACCTAAATTTGAAGGTCGAAGTTCAAGGACTTCAAATCCGCAAACATTAGGCCTCTATGACGTATTCTTTTTTATATGTACTTGATTACCTTGAGATTGACCCTTTACATTGACCTTAAATTCAAGGTCAAAGTTCAAGTATTACAAAATGCCGTAGTAGAATGTTCTATGACGTATAGTTTCTGAAATATGCTCGATTGAATATTTGACCTTGACCTCAATTTGAAGGTCGAGGACCCAAAATCAGGAAACCTTAGGTCTGTATAACGTATTGTTCTTGATATATACTTGATTTAGTGTATGACCTTGCGATTGACCCGTGACCTTGACCTCAATTTGAATGTCGAAGGTCAAAGACCCAAAATCTGCAAACCTTACTCATTTATGACCTATGGTTTTTTTTATATAGCACATGACCGTGAAATGGACCTTTGACCTTGACCTCAAATTCAAGGTCAAAGGACAAGGACCTCAAATCAGAAGACCATAAGGCTTTGAGACCTACGTTGTTTTGTGTCTTGACCAATTACGCCTTTAGCGTCCATCAGGGCTATGCCCCTTAAGAATTCATCGAATCGTTTCGGTCAAACAACAAATTTGCGTCTAAACGTTCCAAACATTTTTCGTGATTTGACTTTTTCTTATCTATTTCAGTTTCCGAGTTTAAGTGATAACAGGCTCAAGGTCATAGTTCAAGGTCACCTATAACCTTTGACCTTGAGACCATTTTCTAAGCCACATGAACTAAAGATCATTGGAGAAGATCCCAGGGCTCTAGGACTTAAGGTTTTCAAGTTTTGACCATTTACATTTTCGGTCCGAATTTCGGCGAAATTATCTCCTCTTTAAGTTGTTCCCGTTATAAAACACACCAACTGTGTACATAGACGTATTTGTTTCAAATTTCCGATTCATTAATTAAATTTATTTTCTTTTAACATGTTTAAATTTATTTTTGATAAAAAAATTCCAATGTGTTGAAAGAATGCTGATTGTAAACATCGGTTTCAATGTATCAATCAAATACTAAGTACGTAAACATACTTTATAGTAAAAATGCACGATAACAAATATAATGTATAAATAGATTTTATTTGCTTTTATTTATTGTCACGTTGAAAGCTAATGAATTTCATTAAAATTGCAAGAGTTGTCATCATCAAATCAAATAAACGTTTAACATAATAAAATGTGCCCTGGCCTTCAATACATCTGCGCAGACAGACATTTCTATACCGGAAGTCCAGCCTTCAATACATCTGCGCAAACAGAGATTTCTATACCGGAAGTTTAACTGAATCTTATAACTGCCTGACCTCAAGAGGTCAGGCAATAACATGGGCAGATTCAAGAGAAGGGGGGTGATGGACGCGGCGCATTTGGCGCGCTTGTTCCCTAAACTCCGAGTTTTATTTAATTCAGGAAATCAGAAGATTGGATCTGATGTTCAAATATATTGAATTATTTTCGTTTCGCTTTGCTCGACATTTTCTTTTATAGAAAAATTGGCTTGCGGATTTGCTGTAAGAGAGATTAACTTTCGGTATTCTTGTTATAATTTTGGTCCCCTGTAATCTAAACTAAAACCCAATTTAAATCCTGTCAATTAAACTTTTGCAAACTATTTTCCAACATGTCAATTTGCTGGGTAAAAACCAAACATTTGAATGGTGTGTCATTTTTGGCCTTTCCTCTTACCTGTATCCGTCTATTTGTTTAACAAATTTAGACAATTACATAAAAGTAAATTATCAAAATATCAATTTACGAAAGCAATCCTTAAGTCGGTTTGACAATAGAGGTCGTACACGTCTGTAACTTTGAAATCCCTGATGTCACAACCTGCATACCTTCTTCAATTGATTGCAGCATGATTCATAGAACATTTAATACAATCGTGTTTATAAACCCTGTTCAGTCTTGAAGCATTCATGGTTTGAAGGTACAATTTTATTTGTTGTTTATGCGAACTTAAAGCAAAAAAAAAAAAAAAAACAGACTGCAATCAAAGGTGACTATCAATAACACCCAGTTTTTTTATATTATCCCTAGCAACCCTAGGATGAATCTGTTGATCATATTTGCATTAGTTTTTAATTGACATTCACCAACTTCAGTTTTTATGACTGGTGTCCCTTCGACGTTTTGGATTACTATTTTGGGTTTTTAACATTTTAGGCCGATGAGTCGTAAACCGACGAAGTGTGCAAGTCTTATGCATTAAAATTGGTGTGAAAGAATTTATTAAAGCTATTTTAAACAGGTTTGGGAAAACCCAAATTGCCGTGCCGTAATCCAATTAGGATATAATATACATGTTGCATAATTCGGGTATTTGGACGAAAACATTTTGGTGTTTAACTGTTCATAAATAGTTAACCCACAAAATAATTTATCAAATGTAAAATCACGGGAATATCTGTTAAAAAATAAACTATTTGTATTGTAGCACATTGTAGATTAATAAATGAAAAACTAATCCATTCAAAGGTAAAGTTACAAACACTATTGTCTATATTTTCAATCTTTTCATCTAGGAGAAATATAAATTGAATAATCATCATTCAGTATTAGTGTATACACACTTAATTTTTTGGATTAAAAAACAACAAAAACTAGAAAAAACATGGATTATCTTTCTTTGAACAGACATGATTGAAATCGAGAACGCATTCAATTGCTTTGTATTTCACTTAAGTTTTTCAATGATTTTTAAGATGGAATGCCAATATTGACATTTTGCGATAATTAACATTATACGAAAATGTATATATGCAAGTGTTATAGTGCTAGTGTTCTTCACTATTTCTTTCGTTGTTTCTTTTAATTGCAATTACTAGTTTCGTTTCACGAAAGTTCATTTGGACCAAATCTGCACGTTTAAACGATGAAAGAATAAGAACTCAAATCTTCTGTAGATAAACCAATTGGGCTATACCGTTATACCCAATTGGTGCATTGTATCCCAATTAGAATACACTACGCCAAGGTCTTAGACCCAACCTGTTAAAGGCCGGCTTAATCATAACATAAAATTAAAATATAAATGACTGTCACAATAGTTGAAAATATCTGGGATCCTTGTGTGAACACGTTTTCCTTTGAGGCAAAAATTGCCATATCTGTGCACAGTGACCATTCGATTATCAGGATCATTGCGAAAATATAACAACACTTGAATAATTCTCCACTGAGTACACCGTACCGATTACAAAGAGACGATTACTATGAAGGGTCGTTCGGGTCATAATTCATTTTGTTACACGTACGCTAGAGGTACGCGTAACAGGTCGTTCACGTACCCCAGAGGTACACGTAACACTTTGTTTACGTACCCTAGAGGTACAAGTAACACTTTGTTCACGTAACCTAGAGGTACACGATCAGCCCCGATCAGTAGTTCTGTGAATGTGATGAATATATTTAATGGAAGCCAGCGTTGTCCAGCGACAATTTTTGAGTTTTATTTTTATCATTAATATTCATTTTGTAATATCATATGCAAGGATAAATATATTCGAATGATAATTAATTTCAGGCCAACTGTCATTTGAATATTTGTTTGTCTCGAAGAAGTATAGATGCCATCAAACCTGGCAATATCTTACACAACAAAATCGTATCAACTAATGAACCAACTTTTTAAAAGACCAGTCAGATCCACTTATATCTTATACCTATAACAAACCAATTTTATGAACCACTAAGGGGTATTGTGCGACCTCAACATTTATGACTTTAAATCAAAACCTACAAAGAATATATATGAAATTTCTGAAATTCATATCTCACGAAAAAAAATTATAATAACCTGTCAAATGTCACTGAAATAAGGAAGTGATTAGAAATGTTTTGTCATTCTTTTCTGACAAAGCTCAGGTAATCATTATGTTCGGTTACAGAACGTAGAAGGATAATAAATGTGAACAACATGATATTTTCACCTGTTATACCTGTTGCAGTATTGATGCATACCATTCAGTGTGAGTTTACTTTTTTAAATTGTTCTATTAAAATTTTACATGTAAAGAAGAAATCACTTAACGGGACAAGGAATTAGCTTATCAATGCAACATAATAGTTTCAAAAGGCCCATCTTTGGCAGATCTGATCACCTCATTTTCCCTCTTTCAATGAAATCATATTCATGTCTGGCGATTCAGGTTTACAGTGGTGACATATGTTCATTATCGGTGTCTACCTTCCATAACTGGATAACTGTGATTATTATATTGAATACCATTGATTGAAGATGTTGGCGTCATTTAAAAGCTACCGGTTACATGTACCTTGTACCTGAGAAGTATTACCATCATATTTCTAATATTGAAACTAAAACTAGCCACATAGTAATTAAAGAACACTGCTAAATACAAGATGAGGTATATTCTTTCTTTCAGATGTAATAGGGATAGAAGTTTATATGAACGACCCCATATATACTTATATTGGCAGAACTAACATTAACCTGACATGCAGTTACACGGTGGTAAAACGGGGGAACGTTTTAGGTGTGGACATACTGACTAAAAACAAAACAATGGAATCTTTTGTTGCGATTGCAATTTTTACGGGTAACACAACTTCTACTTTAGTCGAAAGTGGTTTATACCTACGTGACAGAGTGTCTCTGTACAATGAGATTGCATCATCAAATAAGGTAGTCCTTGAATTAAAAAATGTAACACTTAAAGACAATGGTGATTATATGTGTATGGTAACATTTTCAAGTGATTTCGGTACAGATTGGGCACAATCAATGGTCACAAATGTATCAGGTAATATTTCAGATTATTTTCAAAATTTTAAGTATATGTACAATACACATATTATTTTAGTGTATTAACTTACAGGGTCACTCGTTAATTTGTCGGATTAAAAAGAGCTAGTCTATTATATAGTTCATCTTATATCATGATTGTCATTTGACGCAATGGATATTTTTTCTTATACACCCACTCTATATCATGTTTTAGTGTTTGGGTTAAATGTTCATACATGAAGACATTTTAGGCATTTTTCTTTTACCTTTAATGTAAATAATAGTCAATTCTGATAAAATTTTCTAAATGTAGCAATTTCATTTGATAAGTTTTAATTTGTGAGATATAACTTTTATAAGTGACAATTGTTTAGTTTAATTTTTATCTTTGATATTCATTTTGTAATAATATTATATGAAAGGATAAATATATTTGAAAAAATAGAATTTTAGCATAGGCCGGAAATAATCCTCATCGCAACTTCTTTAGTGGAAGTGAACTCTATATAAATCTAGGAAGATACAAAATTAATATACATTTGTACACCATTCTGTTGTGTACATCAAATTTATGGAAACCTCATTTCTTGGAATTGAGTATGAAAATAATTTTTTGTTGGTTAATTAACTCATTGTTTGTGTTAGCTTATTTTATCTGGATGCCAAGAAGTAAGACAAATCATATTGATTAAGATAAGTAAAGTACAGAAAAGGCGTTTACAGACAATAAGGTTGAACTTTAGTGTCATTTAAATCGAAGAATATAAAATATGTAACCTATTCATATATTATTACATTTGTTCTAAAGTACAATGTGTGTGGATATGTATCATGCATATGTATTTATCCAAAATTACTGTTTATTTTAAAGTGAAAGATGCATTTAGCATTGGAACATCAGACTCCTGTAAAAGCATAACAGGTAATGAGGGTGCGGATTTAAAACTTATGTAAAACCTGGTTTGCTTTTTAATTTAACACGAGATTACATTTTGTACTTTTATTTATCAAGCAATCGATTATTTATTTTATTGTTTTAAATTAAACTGACTAAATAGTTCATGTACGATTTATTATTACTCATGCAGTCCTTGTTTTCACATTTTATTGTGCGTTTAAATGTACGAATTTAAAACTCCAAAACTTAATTTGAAACAGCTGATGTTAAATCATCCAAATATTCCCTCTGTTACACACTAATTCCAGTTTTCCATCGAAGGAACGGGTCCATGACTTAGCTGAATGCGAATAAATGGCATAAAACCCATTAAGCCAAACCAACTCAATGAAATCTTTTAATAGTTATCATTTTGCCCATTAAGAAGATAAGTTATATTAATTTTTTTCTTATCAAAAATATTTTATGAGAAAGTAACAGTGTACATGTATATCAGTAACTATCATCACATGTTTGGGAAATTTTCAATCAAATACAGCAAATAAATTACTAATTTATCGGAAAGCAAAGCATGCATAGCTTTTTTTCTATGATTTTTGGGTTTCAACTTTTTGATGTCTATGATGTTGTAAGTTGTTGTTTCATCGTATTATATTTTTGTAGCTTTGAACAGTGCTGACGACACATTTCTGAAATATGTGCAAAAAATGCACAGATTTTAGTATTAAATTGTCACAAAATGACCCGATTTCAAAATTATACAGACAAATCTCCATTCGACAAACCGTTATCAAGTCCACATTTTCACTTATAGACAAGATCGATTCAATTAAGATTAAATATTTAGAAAAGATCTGAATTATAACAACATATTTTAGGAATTAATTCGTTTTGTGTAATATTATGTTTTAGTTGCATGTTACATCTTCAATGTTGCAAGTAATCCCCGTTCAATATTCCTTTTGTCAATTAGAAAGACAAGAAAATGAGTTTAACAATCGTTTCACTTAATTTCCTTGTAAATGCAAGGCATAAGAAAAACAATTTTCACTTTACCTATCAGGAAATGATGGATGTAAAATTTACAAAACAGTGAAGATTCGCATGGAAAAGCAAACTCTAACGCAATGTACTAAATCAATATTGAACAACCTTCAGACAAATGGTGGTTTTAATTTCATATATTGTCATTACATCATTGCAAAATGAACAAAACATATCTACGTTTACAAGTTTTGAGTTGAAAAGAACATTAACATCATTAAAAATTAATAAGCCATAGCCACATTTGGGATAGAAAATATTTTATTGACATATTAATAAATAAAAATAATGTTAAAAATAGGACGAAGTGTTCTACCTGGCATGACAAACATTATGCATGTATATGACACAAACTTTTAAACATTATATCTAATTATATTGAATGTTGATATAATAAATTAATATTCAACCTTTTTTATTAATAGAACTTTATTTTCTTTTATTTTTTTAATCTAATTATATTAAATGTTGATATAATAAATTAATATTCAACTTTGTTTATTAATAGAACTTTATTTTCATTACAGCTAAAGTAATTATAACAGTTGGATGCTGTGTGTTAATAGCTGCAACTATTATATTTTTAATTTATAGGAAATTAAAAAGAAAAAGGTACATTGTATCATAAAATCAAGTGCTCACACAACATTTTAAAAACAATACTCATTTACATGTTTTGTTAATTAGTAAGTACAACATTCTTTTTCAGATATAATGTACACAATACATGTATATCATATGGTTACTTTCGAATTTCTTAGTTTAAAGGTAGTTCTATGAATTTTTGGTTATTTGCCTTGTCGACATTCACCCCATATGCACCTCCGTTTCTATTGGTATGAAAGAGTAAATCACGAGTTATTACCACAGAAAATTATTATTAGAAATTTAGAATAATTCATAATTATCGGTTTCAACTTGATATACGCCACATGATATGTGGTGTGAAGAATGATGTATGACTATACTTATCCATCAGTGAGCCATATTCACCATGTTCACTATCCGAAAACCTGCTTTTCATACAAACATGATAATAAATGTGTCAAATATGTACGAATAGTCAGTTCATTTTAACAAGAAGATTGAAATGTGATCAAAAAGGAAACGGAGAAAGGGATAGACTGACTAAGGATGCCCAAAAGATTAAAAATGTTCATTTATGCCTTTTGTGGTCAACAAGAGATATCTGCCAGTTGTCACAAAAAGAGGCCATCTCATGGAAGTAAAATCTAACGGGTTATAGTAAAATTACAGGAACCTATATTTGAGGGGGGGGGGGAGGGGGCGGGTTACACGCTTTTAAGATGTGGGATATAGGGGGTAAAAAAGTGGGATCTGAGAAAAGGAAGGGAACAAAAGAGGGAAGTGAGATATTGCAATTTGGGAATATTGGGGGAAAACCCTCCAAAATAGAAAAAAAGTGAATGGTGAAAACGCCTGATTTGTCTGATTGGTGGTGATACCACATGGAGTAGAATACCGCATACTGTATATGGATCTACATACTTTTTAGCTCACCTTTTCTAAAGGGACATGAGAGCTATTGTCATCACTTGGCGCCCTTTGTCGTCTGTCGTCGTCGTCGTAAACTTTATTTTAAAGATCTCCTTTTAAACCACTGCGCCATTTGAAACAAAAGTTAGCGCTATAGTTCCTAATTAATTGTCTTTCAGAATTATATCCGATGAATAAAAGATATCAGGCTTATAATTTAGTACGCCAGACGTGCGTTTCGTCTGCATAAGACTTATCCTTGTTGACGCTTGAATCTAAGTAGTTTAAAAGCCAAATCAAGTATAAGACCAAAAATTCCTAAAAGGTTATCCCAAATACGACTAAGATAATCAGCTGTGCCTGATGTAGAAATTTCTTAGTTTTTCGAAGAATTCGAATTTTGCAAACTGTAAATTTATAAATATAACTAAATCAGTGTCAGCAGATTTCAATAGTTCCTGCTTAGCAAAGACAAAAACAGCAAACTGAAGAAATCTTGGTGCTTATGACCGGGTGCCGCGACACAGATAAGTGTTTTTTTTATATGTCTTACCAATCAGAATTTGCGCTATATATGCAACAGACACTAATATATCTGATATTTAGCACCATGAGTAAAACGATTGGAAGATTGTTGATCATCATTGACGATCAATTGGCATCAGCTATTACACTTAAAAAAGTGTGGATATGGGGTAATGCCGAATGTAACGATTTTCAATGCAGTGGAACCACAAGCAGAAAACTCTGGGTGGCCCCAAACGGAGCATTATGGAAAACCGGGATTTGGGAGAATTGGGAAAAAGTGGGAAGTGGGAAAAATAGGCAACAGAATTTGGAAAATGGGAAAAACTTCCAAAAAAGAGGGATTTGGGAAATGAGCACCCCTGTGTCACCCAGCTCATGTAGCAATGAAATTAACAGCAATCATTTCAATATTTGAGCATCGCTGTTTAATAAAGATTTTTATCTGCTCAAAGATGAATTTTTCAATTTTAAAAGAACAGGAAATATAAGACAACTTTTAAAATCTTATATCTTTAGAATATAACTAAGAATATGACATTCATCGCTAATATTACTGCTTCAAACAACTGACTTTACACAGACACATTTCTGTTTCAGTGCTACCATACAATCTGGTTCGGGAATTGATTCGATTAGCGGTTCTCGGAAATCTGTATCGGAAAACGTGAAAGAAGTTGAAAGACAATCTTATGGTAATCATTATGACAGAAAACGTTTATGATGTATCAGGTAAACCGAGACACAAACAAATGGCGACTGGGGAATCATTTCACAAACTTACCGACATTACAACATGTACAACTCAACAAGAAACTTCCTTTAGTGATATTTATGAACTTGCTCATCAAGAATGAACGACCTGTGAACAATTACATATATTTTACCACAGTTTTAATATCTCTTTACACGAACCTATGAAACTTGTTTTTTTATACACATTTTACTTGGCACCTGTGACGGATCACGGGAGATCAACCCACCCCTTTGTGTTCGTTCTCACCCCTATTTGAATTGATATATTGTACTGGTTCTCGTCCTGAAGAAGCATGAACTATTTGCCACTGTCCGTTAAGCAACAATCAATCAATCAATATAAATATTTTATGACACATTTTTTTTATTTCCACAGATCACGTTGTTGTCTTAAAAAAGAAACATATCCCTTCAGTTATGTAGTTTATAAAGTAATTTTGACGCACATATATTGACTCACCGAAATGAAGGCTGTAAACATTTTATCATAACGTGACACATGAATTTTTGTATTATATCCAGTTTTCTTTTAACTTGTTATCATTTCAAACCGTACAGCCGACTTATTCCTTTGTTCAAACTGATACGTTCACTACCCGTCGTAAAACACCAGATGGTGTATCGAAGGGGGAAAAAATCGACATTTTGTTAAAAATTCTATCCTTTTTCACATTTGTACTTATGTTTCATAGGTGGTTGATGCAGTATTTGATATATGCATTTGGGAACATTGGATAGTTTCCCATCATTTTGTAGGTCACATTCCTTTCGTTTTTTGACATTGATATATGTATTTAAAAACTTCATAGCCATTCAAAATAGTTTGAGTAGCAGATCGTTCATAAAAGTGTAGTTTTGTTACTTTTATACGACTGTATTTCCATGTTTTGACACCTCAGGTATACATATTTTCAACTGAAATTGTATATGATAAAGAATACGATCGACTTTTTACCGAGATGAACATTGTGGAATTTTATAATACTTAGTACGCTACAGTATACAACATAATTTAACTAGCTTATATTTTGTGCTGTACGTGTATGTACGCAATTATACTGCATATATATAGTTAGACCAGAAAATGGTTTTGTAATTTCGTTTCATTTGTTAGTACATGTAATATCTACATATGTATATTTTATAGTTATCATGTGAACAATATACTATGCAATGAAAAACATATTGAAACACTTAGATATTTTGTCGGGGCCATTTTGGGCACATATATGACATTTTAATCCATATGAAGGTATTGATACACATGTGCACATGTATACACACCTTTTGCATATTAGATTAGCATGCATTCATCTTTTTAAACTGTAAGGGTAAAACAGCAAAATTATAAAAATGGCTGGATATGGGTTATGTGTCAATGTCAGAACATTTCTTTAGATAAAACACAGAAATATGTCGTTAGAATGTAGTATTCGTAGATTGTTAGTTCTTTAGTATAGCTTCATTGTATATCATTTACAAATTCAATGCAACTCAAGACAAGTTTAATTACCAAAATCTGTTAAAGCATGTTTACAGGTCCTCTTCAAAGATATATGTATATATACATGTACATAGTTGTTAATTAAGAAAGGGATTAACAGTAAATGTTGCATTGGGATATTTTGTTACAGTTTAGTCCTAATTGTTAATAGGATATCTAGTTTCTTCTCAAGGCCTTTCATAAGCAAAGAAATCACTTCCTGTTTGCAATAGACCCTCTAAAATTATGCTTAATGATTTAATGTTTAGTGAAACGACTATTTACTATTGGTACATGCAGATCTGAAAGAGTCATATAATTCATCTACTTAGCAGATGCGTTTCACCTTTAGTACAATTACACTTGTTTTCAAGTCGAAAGGAATGAATTTCTACCAAAAGCTTCACCTATAATGTATGGTCGAAATGCCAGCTGGATTCAATACTTAGGTAGATTATTATACATTGATTGGATTTTCCAGCTATAATTATAGTATTGTATTTTTTCATATCTCCTTTATTCAAAGTTTATTTATTGGTGTACATAGTTATGTTTTGTGTTTATTCATGTATTAAATTTCTTTATTTTATAATATTTATTTTATGTCTTTGTTATTTCTTTGTTGACGGTGTTATACTTTCATGCCTGGTACGAAGTCTTCAGTAGAAATTTCGAAATTTTACATCTAAAATTTTCACCATGTTAATGTACATGATACAAAACAAGGGAATATAAATCAAACCTCAAATGTCATACATTTTTCAATAACAGCTCATTGTCGGCTGATATTAAGGGGGTAGGCCTGGGTTAGGCCAAAATTTTCCACTCGTTTAATTTTGTTCATATTTTCGTCATGCATTATATATGCCTTAATACACCACCTGAGAAAATTTTGTTGAAATTAAACCACACGTTTCCTTCACAGGGTTCATTGAAAATGGGCATTTAAGGGCTACCCTTCCTTCCATGAGATGACACAAGTTAATGAATATTATTACCCCTCATAGGACATATGTTTGATAAAAAATAGTTATAATTGTTGAACTGAAGAACAGGGATATAGTCTTAATAAAAAATGAAATATGATGGTAAAATTCATTATTTATATGCAAATTCAAAGGTAAAAAGTACCAGACATGTTAGAAATTTCGTTCATTTTCAGTTGCCTCATTAAATATTCAAACACTGCTGTAAAAAAATTCTGTCGTTTAATTCTTACAAAAAACTGTTAAAACAAATATCATATATATGTGTCTTATATGACGAAAAATTATGAAATTTTAACCGCAAGTTTTTACAAAATACTCGATCAATTTTGATATTAAGTCATTGAAAAAAATTAAGATTTTCCCATAATACTATTTGAAGCTGCATGATCATTTATTATATGTAGTTTATATATGTTATACAACAAATTATGGTTACTAGTATATGATTTAAGGCAGGAAATATCTCTAAAACATTCGATTCATCAAATAAATGCTATTTAAAATAATCCTGAAAATGTCAGGACTGTGACATTTTATGTGTGATGGACTATTACTGTTACAGTATAAGACTAACAGGATAATCTGATATAAGCAACCACGCACTGAGATGAGGACGAGATAAGCATACACTACTAACACACACTTCTCGGGGGGGAGGGGGGGGGGGTGATTCTAGATTATATATTACGAATTTATGGGACGAGTAGAAAATTCTAGTAAGGATTTATGAAATTATTGCAAATATTGACTTAGCATTTTCTTCATTTCGAGCATCTTTTTGATCATCGTAATATGCATTTCATAATTGCCACTAGATGTTAAACAATAATTCATCAATATATCAAATCCTACGTAATTATCGATTTTGCACATATTTCGAAAAGTTTTAGATTCGTTACGGAGATGCCCCTTACCGAACCTCTTTACTTCGTCTAATGCGAGGAAATTTGGTACGTCACAGTAATGCCACGTCATTCCTATTGTTTGACGTCAAGAACAAAAAACATCAATAGGAGTTATCTCCCTTACCCCAGGCCTACCCCCTTAAATGAAGTGTTTGGCAATAAAATTGATTTCACCTGATCATAAGCAATTGGCACTTTTATCGAAAAAAAACCCCGTGATATCGCATATCTACTCAATAAGTGAGAAACGGATTTAAAATTAGGATATAACCTATTTTGCTCCAATTAGATACATTTGTTGTATGAGGAATTTGTTCACTAAATCATTACGAAATTGTCACAACACGGACCTCATGATCGCAATTACTGGATACTAAAACTAGAATAACCTCGTAACAACGCAAGTCAAGTGATCATTTAGATTTACAATGAAATTAACAAATAACTCACTGAACATTATAAGTTTTCTTCTACTTAATTATTGCACCACTCAGTGCCCAGCATTTGTGAGTTTCAAATACAAAAATGGGATAGAGAAACAGATAAGAAAAAGGAAGAGTAAAGCTACACATTAGGCTTTTTACTTGACGTTTTTCATTAAGTCAACGGTAAACTTCATCGAATTAAAACACACAATAGGAGTTGAAGCTTTATGTTTAACATTGATTAGCAGTTTACCATTGAAAAATACTTATCTTAACAAAGTATGTTTCAAATTTTAACAAGATATTTGAGCCCATCGACGTCAACGCGTTTTTTTTTATAAATTTACCTGAAAATTGCTAATTTTGTGATTTATCGTGCATATTTGATTTTTTTATGGACTAGACGACATAACTCCAGAAAACATCTTTCATAAGGTAACAGTATAGAGGAGTCTACGGAAATGTCAGTCTAGTGATTTTTTTAGCAACTTCAATCTTTGATCACAAATACAAAGAACAATATTTTCGTGAAACAAAGTATTTCTAAATTTGCTGTATTCTTATAATTCTTATTAATAAAGCTGCATCTGATTTAAGACAAAAAACGGGTGCATTCGAAAAAATATTTTAAATTATTTTTACAAAATGGATATTGGTGGGAATTCATGCCAAAGCATCTGCTGTTCTTTAAGGATATGTTCCGTATTAATATTTAATTTCTTAAACACAGTGTACATTTTTTGTCACGCTTCAGTTGGACGAAATGAGCGAATAATTTTCTTTTCAAAGGCCATGTTGTTTATTCTTATCTAACGTCCCTCCCTTTTAACTGCAATGAAAAACAATAGACGCCTTTTTAACTCACAATTTTCCATGAAACACGACATCATTCTCAAGCCCGATTTTTAGCTGCTACATGTAGTGAAAGAATTTTCCTTCAACCTGTTCACAAATGAAGTGAATGTTTGCTGACATTTGTGTCGATCCTTTCAAATGAGAAACCTTCCACAACGTGACGTCATTTGGTAATTTGCACGAGCAACATTCAGCAATGAAAAGTAGGTTATACATGTATTCTTAGTAATTTAGAATGATGTGTAAATTAACCCACTTCTTAACTACTAAGACTTTACACATTACACACTATATCTAACTATACATGTCAAGAACATGGCAAACAGGTTTGACCAATATTATTGTAATATTTTACTACATTGAAAAATAATCACAGTACACATCTTATGATGACAATGAATTAAAAAAAACACTTTTCTTCTTACATGTCTTAGGCCACAACATACTGATTTTTGGACTTTTGTAAATTTTAAGAAAAAACATATTTTTTAATGTGTTCGTCCACTCCTAAAATTTGGTACAAAATAGGGATTATTGTTCTCCATTTTTTGCAATATTTTAGTTTAAAAAAGTTGTGCCGCACGTAAAATTGATCTTCGCCTGAAAACCTATTCCTCAAGACAAAAATTAGTTAAAATATTGCTCGCTCGCACTTATTTTTGCCATAAAAAAACCCCAAAGAACGAAAATTCAATTTGGTGTGGCCTTTCTTTTTTTCCATCTCATACACATGTAGTTAGGTCCATGTAAGAGAAAAAATGAACTCAATCACCATTTTTTGTTGTGCGTTTATTTCAAAATGAAACTGAATTATTTTTCTTAGTACATCCTCGATAGAAGACAAGCACCCTCTAACATTAACGTGGATTATTATTTTTATCTGCCTTTTTTGTCAAAACTATTATTAAAAACTTATTGTAATTGTATGAAGTCAACGTTAAGTTGGCTTAAAGATTTATTAGAGAGAAAAGCTTTATCTGATACACAACAAGAATATAAGAACTCCATTTAGGTTATAACATTATAATCTAATTAGGATATTATATCCCAACTGTAAATAGACCATTCTACTTGCATATTGTGATGCACTGCTACTGGTGCTGATATTATAGCGATCGATATACAAAGTTTAAGTGCAGTTTTCGCCCGAATCAACCAACGTGGTTTTTTTTTATTATTCCCTCAGTCTACGAAAGTGAGGTCATCGACAGTGATGCGGACAACTGTGTACGAGTCTATGGTTCATTGCCAGTTTTCCGATTGGCGACATTTACGATTTTTATTTATTTATTTATTTTTGGCAGGTAATAATTTTTAATGTACAGTACACAATGCTATAATACGATCTAAAAAAGATTTGAAAACAAATTCCATTGATTTTTTTTAGGAAATCTGACTTGCACTTAGGACATTTGAATCCTTTGTTAATATCAGTTCAACATTTTAATTTTTCCTTTGTTCTAATTAAGACCGTTGCGCATACGCAAACCGAATAAAAAGTAAACTTCTAAACAATCATATTTCAGTAATATCCTTGGTTTTCCTGAGTAACTACGATTTCTTACTACAACATTATTGAGACGAGATCTTTGCGTGTGAAGTAGTAAGTGAACAGCACATAGTATCACGGATCTATGAACTTTCGTAGCCATCAAATGAACCCCGAAAGGGAGAGATCAGGTGCGTCGAAAGAGTAAGCATCTCCTGCCATACTAGTGTCACCCGTGGTGTGATTACCAACGAAAGGTCTATATCAATAGTGTCCAATGAGGTGAAACGTCGTGTGAATGATATCAACGATGAAGGGAAAGATCTATGATAAAACGAAGAAGTCACGCGTAAGTTGAATAACAGAAACAGTATATCGATCAATCAACTCGTGATGTCGTCCGAAGAACTTACGAAGAGACCAGTTCATTCTTTCTTTCTCATACCCCTGACTGCGTAACTTTCGTGTTAGTTGGATACTTCTAGTTACAAAATCTTCATAGTCTGAGGAAGCCCTAGAAATACACTATAGGCTGGAGCAGAAGAAATATTTCAGCTCCTCATCCTGTTTGTCATAGATTTTAGTTCTGAGTCGTCCATCATCGTCAAATTCGAGATGAAGGTCGAGCTATGAAACAGACCTTCTGGTTTCAGTGGTGTCCTTTACCTTAAGTTCCTCAGGGTATATTAGACAATGTTAGATGTAAATAATCCTCAAACTGTGGATTATTGATCGAAAGAACATCATCTATATAGACGGAAAACTAAAATCGCGCTGAACAATCTTTGCTTTATACGAGTACAAAACAGAGGTACAAAATTAGTACATATTTAAATACCGACTCTCTGTTGAAAAAGGATACATAAGAAGGACAAATATACCTAAGGAGCAATGAAAAACGTAATCCATTGGACAGACAAACGCGGAAAGACAAATGAACAACCACAAGCATAACGAATAAACACAGAAAACTAAAAAAAACGATGAACAACACGAACTCCTATAAAAACCAGGAGTGAACCCAGGTGCTCCGGAAGGGTAGGCAGTTCCTGCTAATTGTGGTTTTGATATCGTCCGAAAGTTTCGGGTGCCTACAGTACCATTTCACATGAACAATCCCCCAACCGCCCCGCCCAACCTTTGACCACTGCTTTTTCAGTAAAACATCAATTATATATCAGCTATCGTAAAATATTGGCAAAAGAATACCGAAGCGACAAAACACTTGGAAAAGTCCACAAATTCGAAGTCCAAGGAAAAGACAAAGTCAGGAGAATAGAACAAAACAAACAAACGTGACAAGGAAACATGTAAAATTAAGAAAATCAAAAGAATGCCATACTTTTATATACAAAAGCTAACCACATTTCTTTACTGATAATGTGAGTGGGGGAAAAGGATGGATACTTTTTTTCACGCCCTACAACTGGGTCATTATTTAGGTCGCTATAGTTTGAATATGTAAGTTCTGTCTAAACGTACAGTGGTTAATTTCAAATTAACAATTTTGCAATGATTCTCCAAGATAGCAAGGTAACGACAATGTAACTTCAAATGGGTTTGGGAAAAAATTGATCTTGAAAAAATTATTGTTTTTTGTTTGAGTGTAGATATTCGATCACCATTAACCCCCTACTCCACTTCAGTAAACTGCCAATAAGAACTTTCTGGAGTATTTTGTGAACCAATGTTTCCGAGTAAGATTTATAATAAGAAACATAAAAATGGAATAAGAATTCAAGCTCTCATTTTGCAAAGCAAATTGACTAAACGATAGATTTCAAGACGATTCATGTTTTACAATTTTTTTAAAATTTCGACTTTTTGTAGGATAATTTTGGATTGAATCATGAAGACTAAAGGATTAAAACTGCGCATTGAGCTAAATCAAACCATTCAAGAGTTTCGCGTTCATAACTTTAAGCATAGAAAAAGATAGAGGTGCAGTTAGTTATTCTTTTACCAGAGGCAATAATTCTTTAATTTTACATTGCCAAGACTAACAGACTTAATGTAGGAAGCTGCATCCTTTGTACATATCAAGCACCAAATATCTTCCCCAAATCTTGAAAAACCTCTGTTGGTACATATACAATGTAGGGTTGGTGGAATGATAATAATAATAAAAATAAAACTGATAATAATCAGAAGCATAACAATAGGTCTTTCCCTGGACCTAAGAGAACAGATTTGGGAATGTGAAAAGTAAAATATGCATCCAGTGGTCACTCCCCGTTCTTCAATATGATTGGAATTAACACCAAGTAACGAGTCTTGGATGGCCCAATTAAAATTAAGTACACAAATACACAACACAATACCAAAATATCGAGAATATAATGTGAAATAACGCCAAAATACACGAAGCAAAGCGTGATTAGTAGATATCTTTAACTGTAGCAATTCTAGTCCTAGATTATTTAGGTAATTGTGTAAAATGTGTTTATGTTTGACATAAATTACAACACCTCACGATGCTCTATTTCTATCCAAAAAAGAAGTTTCTGAAACCCAGCAATATGGATAGACTCATTTGAAATAGATGGGATTCTGTAAGAGCTATGCTATCATATAAACCAAGTTCACATTCAATCAAATCATGCAACCTTTGAAGGCAAACTACAAATATTGTCATGTTCTATTTTTATATTACGTAGTGCGTCATCTACGGGGCCCGGGTTTGAATCTATACCATACATCAGTAGTAGGATACATAAACTAAAGTTTTGAAGTCATGGATGTATGTATTACAACTGGTCCCAGTTGTCTCAAAGTCACTTTCTATTTGGTCAGAATACAGGTCATTATCACTTTTTCAAACTGATCCGAGTTGTCTTTTTATATTGTTCCGAGTTGTCTTCAGAACTTGTCCGAGTTATCTTGGTCCGAGTTGTCTTTGGTCCGAGTTGTCCTGATACCATAGTGAGAAATTACCATTAATATACTCTCCCAAAAAAGAAAGTGTGCATGATGAAAAATAAGAATAATAAAATATCTACAAGCTTTTTATTTCATTGAAATTCATTAAGTCACAGAACAATCAATGTGTGATCAACACGTGAAATTTCATTACAGTATGAAGAATACACTTTGTGCCATGGTGTGTCAAAGAGACTAGGGGTCAAACACAAATGTCACACACTCAGTATCGGGTATGCCCCCCGTCTGCGTCGACTACTGCTGTGCATCTACGCCTCATGGAAGCAAGCATATTAGCATGGAATTGCTGTGGGATGTTGTTCCATATTCTGGTGAGATGTCTCTGGAGTTCCACAAGCGTTGCTGTTGCATGGGGAAGCCGGCGTAGTTGACGTTTCATTTCGTCCCATACGTGCTCGATAGGTGAGAGGTCGGGCGAATTTGCAGGCCAGGGAAGAACATCCACTTGCTGTTGCTGCAGATACTGTTGAACAATACGAGCTGCATGGGGTCGGGCGTTGTCTTGTTGAAGAATGACGCCGGGGCCGTGACGTTGCATAAACGGTAAAACAACAGGTACAAGGACTTCATCACGATATCTGGCTGCATTGAGGTTGCCATCAATAATGACCAGCTCAGTTCTGTTACGGGCAGTGATGCCACCCCACACCATGATAGACCCTCCCCCATAACGGTTTCGTTCCACGATACATGGATCGGCGTAGCGTTCATTTCGACGTCTATACACTCTCTGGCGACCATCTGATGATGAGAGATGAAAACGACATTCATCTGTGAATAAAACCTGTCGCCACCAGTGTAAGGCATGCCGGAGATGTTGTCTACACCACTGCAGACGAGCACGACGATGACGTAACGTCAAAATTGGACGTATTGCAGGTCGACGAGGACGTAAGCCTCGTTCTCGTAGCCGATTGATTACCGTTTGAGGATGTATCCGTCTCATGTTAGGGATGTTCCTGGCTGTCGTCGTTGCCGTTTGTTAACGGTTCCTCAGATGGGTGACACGGATATACCGATCTTGTGCAGGGGTGGTAACTCTGGGTCTCCCGGAACGGGGTCGGTCTCGAACGTCACCATGTTGTGCATGTCGATGCACTAGCCTGTCTACAGTGTTACGGTAGCAATTGAAATGTTGGGCAACCTCTCTGTGTGTTCTGCCAGCTCTAATCATACTCAGGGCAAGGAGACGTTGATCTGTTGTCAATCTTGGCATGCTAATCTGGAGTCCTCTTAACAGGAGAGCAAGTTTAATTGTAAACGATAGGAAGGCCTTACGTTAGTGTTTAAGTAACCAAGGATTCACACTATTGCATGAATTTTCATACGCTGCACGCGCAAATCATGTCATTTCAAACACGTCCAGCACGACATTTAACGTTTCTGCAATTTCAACGCCGAAAGCCGTTTTTGTGTTCAATTTTACATGTTCATGAACATGTTACTATTTTCAACAATTACGAAATTAATTATTGGACACTTTGATGAATTTATTCTATGCACACTTTCTTTTTTGGGCGAGTATATTTGCTGATATCGCCATATCCGTGATTATCAAACATAGGCAGACTAAATACGTTGACCTGTGCAGTTTGTTAATTGTGTAACACTTACCGCAATCTTTTCCTGTGGATAAATTCAACATAATCATATGTATAAACAATAATAAAACCTAGCAATGCTTTTGTAATCCAACATCAGTTTTAACCAAGTACCACAAAAAGCATATAACATCTGCTTTTAAGAAAACAAATATAATCTTTTTGTAATTAACATTACCGTATTCCATCCTTATATAGAAAAAGTATGAACAAAAGTTAATAAAAATGAAGAAAAATAAGAAAAAGGTTCATATTTATTTTTCCAAAAAATATATGGATCCCCGCACTTATATAATTGTTGATATGTTGGTCATTAGTCAAAACATTGAACAAAAATCAAATAACAAAAATAGTAACTATGTGCTATCGACCTTAGTTCCTTGACAATGGTTAAATCTTCCTCGGTGCCCTTGTCAGGAGGCGCTATATGGGTGATTTCGGATGCCACCGTGCTCTGTCCTCTGGTGTCAATATCGACATCAAGTATGGATGCAGTTGGAATGCTCTCAGACGGTATTAACGGAATGTTTTGCTCTAACTGTTTCCTTGCTTTTACCAGTGTTGCAGATGTTAGCGGGCCTATTAAGGTATTACTTTCCTTTTTGGTATTATTGTTCATTGGTAATACATCTTGAAATGGAAATTGTGATGGCCTTGTTCATCCAAACGTTTCGTGAATATCTTGCCATCAAATGTCTATGTGTCCTGTAAGTAGTCATTATTTTAAGCCATCTTGCATTATAGACTAACACGGAACGATTTCTTGTTAAGTCCTAATAAATGTACATAATATAATGATTTCCGTTTTGTTTGTTGTAGTCATTCATGGTCTTTTTACATTTACATATATATATATAACTTCTGTCTACTTTTATAGAATACAAAACGAACAATAATTTATCGAGGTTTAGCATTTGGATCTTCCCTCAGTGGCCCGACTCCGTCGATCTCTTCTGGGAAAAGTGAGGTGCTTAGCATATCAATTGCAAACCTTACTACGTGATCATCCGAGTTTTCACCTATGAACTCGGGAATTCCAGAAAAAAACATTTTTTTTTCACTCAAACCCGTTGCATTTTGGTTCAGATTCTGACAGTGTCTGGCTCATGATATCGACATTATCACGTAGTGGTTTCAAAATCTCACTTATCTGTATATCTAGGGATGGTAGTAAGTGTTCGATGTTTGGGATTTCACACAGTGAGGCAACGAATTTGTCCTTTACGTTAGTGTCACTTATTACACCTAAGTGTGTCAAGAGGAACTTCAGGGTCATCGCTTTCAATGTCACTACTGCCTGTACGAAAACGTTTACTGGCTTGAAAGCCCCCAGCACCCTGACCCTTTTGGAACCTACTGTAATGGCTCCCTCTTCCTCTTCCACTACGACCCATGATTCTTTTGCCAGATAAATTAGTAGTTAGGAATTTACTCCACATCTGGGAGTTCTCGCCTTGACAGATAAGAATAAATTCTGAAACCCCTAAAATCTTGTAAATTTTCACACAAATGTATTCCATTGGACTTAATCGTTCCAAACATGTCCATTGTTTTGACGTTTTTCGTAAAATATTGCAAATTTGAGAAATCCCGGTCCCCTTTTATCGGTTGCCGTCAAAACGTGAAAAAAAGACCAAAAGACCTAAAACTTATATGAATAGCTACCGAAGCCTTTAGTCTTCATGATTCAATCCAAAATTATCCTATTTTCCTACAAAAAGTCGGAATTTAAAAAAAAAATAATAATGAAATCTGGATTGTCTTGAAATCGACGAATATAGCATCTTTTTTCCAGAAAATGTCTCTCATAAACTGCACCTATAAATTTTGTCAAAATATTGTCAAAAATTGTGCTACGAAATGACCTATACGGACAAAGAAGACTGAGATAGGGGCGAAAGGGAAATTCAATTTGCTTTGCAAAATGAGAGCTTGAATTCTTATTCCATTTTGTTCATGTTGTTCTTTCTTATTAGATATCTTACTCGAAAAAAACGGAGTTCACAAAATTCTCCAGAAAGTTCTTACTGGTCATCGAATATCAAAACCAAAACAATGTTTTTCTCGAGATCAATTGTTTCCCAACAAACATTGAAAGCAGTATGTCTATATCATGTCAAATATTACAGTAGACAAGCGAATCTTTCTGACGATATAAAAACCACATTTCCATGAATATATGTATATGAACATGTATAAAAATTTGTACTTCCTCTATCACGAGTATTTGTTGAGGCTATTGACTCTGCAATTTCTATTCTGACGTTGTTTATAAATATCGCCCGATCTCCAATTGTTTTGTGCCTATGCGAATAAAGTTCATTATCAGTGAGGCATTTCAACATCTGAACATTGTCTATTTTCTATTCTGTAAAATTTGGAGCTAAGGCTCCAAAACCATATTGTTGAGCAAATGGGTTATCCGGTTACTAAATGTTTATAATAAATTCAAAATTGTATTGCCATACAAGTCAATTCACTTGCGAGAGAAAATATATACAATTGCAAAACAAGTGAAGCACAGTTTAATAATTCCGATAAATAAAAACAAGTTCAAAGGTCTTCTGTCCTCAGAATATAAACGATAATTCTATCTCACTATAGCGTTTTATTTTAATCGGCGTCACATAGGTGATTGAACATAACGTACAGGTGGATTGACAAAATGTATTGAATGTTAACTGAAAGTATCAATTGACTGGCATAACAAATGTAGGTTGTAACATTTGTCACATAAGATAAATATGTATAAACACAATATAAGGCCATTGAAAATATAACATCATGAGCTTTTCATAGAATAAAAAGATAATCAGACCAAACGTTTAGAACGTTCGACATAACAAACCCATTTGAGACAGGACGCAATCATTAACTGACATAACATAAGAAAGAATAGAAAAACACAGAGAAAAGGTGACGGAACGTAAATGTGTTTGATCATAAAGTTTAAAGGTATTCACAGAATGTACAGAAATTACAACACAATGTAACCAATATTGCAAATAACAAAGAGTGAAATTGACCTAACATACAACAAATTTGACATAACACAGAGACGCAGTTTGTCAGGAAATAAATGCACGTGAACATAACATGAGGTAGAAATGACGTAAAGACAAAGTGATAAAACACATTAAATATCTACACTATAAGACAGTTACGACGTTCCATAACAGGCACAAAGTGGGAAATTAAATTGTTTAGTTTCTTTTTCCGCTTTCGCGTATTACATTTGTATTTGACAGGGCGTTAAATACATTTTTACAGAAATTTAATGTACCAAAACAGAAGAAATATGTATTATATTGCAACTGGAATAGTATACATATGCATCGTCAAGTGTGAGTTTTATGTAACATTTTTTTTAAATAATATTAACAATCAATATGCCTACCACAAATAATAATAATAGTAATGATATAGTTAATGTCAATGAAGTTTAACCAAAAAAAAAACAAACAAACAAACAAACAAAAAATGTAAAGGCAGGCAATAATTATTTTTGGTGTATTTATTTATAATCTTTCTTGTCAGTAAACATATATAATATATAGACAATGACAGTAGCAAACACCTTAACCCACATCTATTGGACATCCACCAACAATTTAGAAATATTGTTATTTCTTTGAATATTAATTTTCTATGGTTATTTATTCCTCCGGTGTATTCCTTAAACAGACCGGATGTCAGTCACGCCCAGAGCTTATATATGTTCATTCTTATTTTCATGTTCAATTAACTATCTTCTAACTATTACTTGTCACAATCAAGATGTATCCATATCTTTTGATAAATTTCTTTTATAAAAATCAATTATATCAGTTATCTTTGTAGCAATTTGTAATTTTGAGTATATCTCAAGAGTGTTACATTAATACCTATACCTAACATTTTCAATAATTATCATAATAGAACATTAAGCATGCACAATTATAAAATCATATGACATTAATGTCATTAACCTAACCAATGCCCTGTCCTATTCAAAATAAACAGTTTATATAAGAAACGATTATAAGTCTATAATAGATAAATGTATATGTACACAAGACCAATCAGTTCACTCCTCATGTTGATGGTAATGTTCTGCAATTTTGGTAAATTCGGTTTTCATGATACACCTAAGATCCAATTGAGTAATTAACAAAATGTCCAGGTAACAGTATCTATCCCGATAATCCTGCTAAAACGAATCCAGTATCAGTGGACGTCTACACTCTGGTTCATTGTCGTTCACTTCCTGTCTTAAACTTGGGTAAATCGAATTAATGTCTTTCGACTTTGTCTTGTCGAAACTACTTTTAAAGATTTATTTTTTGGGTGATGATGAGATCGGTTTGACACCGATCTCCGCGTCAACATCTCGTCCAGTTTTGACTGCCATCATCGGTTCCGGAGTCATATGATCTATTTGGGATCTTCTTTTCCTTAGCGGTAGAATTGGCATATCTCCAACGTCTTCGTCTGCTTCAGTTATCAAATTGTTCTCAGAGTCATATTTACGACACCAATTTTGTTCTTGCCATGAAATTCGTTTTTCGGTCGGCACATCATCAATCGATATAAGTCGATCTTTTTCCTTTAAATATAACTTTGAAAGTCTAGAGTTCGGTCTAACAATGTCATTTGTAGTTCCTACTTCTGGTAACCTTGAAGGGGCGGAAGGTGCAGGTAGTCTTGGATCATATCTACTCATCTTTGTCATCTTCCAGACTTTGTTACCATCTTTACCATACATCAAGCGATTCGCCTCCTCATTTCCCTTTTGACTGACCTTAACCTACCCTTATACTTATTGCTACACTTATTTATCAATTTATGACGAAATTTAATCATTAAAATTAATTGTATTGAACCAAGGGTGCCTAACACACATATCCAATATTAAGGGCTCTTGGGCATAGTTTTCAATTCCAAATCAACACACTATTTAATTCTTCCTTCAACTGTTTAATGGGAATACTTTTTATCTTTGTTAATCTCTTAGGTATTTTTAGTGATTTAAAATTAGAATTTCTTCAAACACTGTTTTCAATAAAGTAACACCTTCAAACAAATAATTATTAATCAACTTCTTAAATGTTTCCGTCCTATTATATTGACTTTCTTTATTATAATAAGGCAGTAATGTCATGTAAACATTGTGAGCTGAACATTTTAAATCTAACTTAATTATATCAACTGGAGTTTTAGAAGTAATTCTAACTTTCTACATGTTATGCTGAACGTCAAAGGTTCCTTCGAGGTAGTTAACCAATGTCCATTTGTTAAATATTTAGCTTGAGGTTTAATATCAATTTCCGTTATCATCAATTGACAATGTTGTTTTATTCCCTTCCCATTATTCCAAAATAACAATCCAAAGATACTAATATTAGATATAGTAATTTTATACTATGCTGTATACGACGCATTTCAAGGAGTTAGCTCTCATCAGCAGCATTAAAACCGAATCATTTGGAAGACCAAAAACCAAACTTATATTAAACAAGAAGTACTCAACCACAAATACCGAAATTGGAAGCCAAATTTCAGCTAAGGAGATCTACCATGTGCAATACAAGGAATGAACCCTTAGTATTTCTATTATTTTTGAATTTTGCTAAATAATGGTAATTTCTGTAACAAATCAATGAATAATCATGTCAGACAAGTCTGACGACTGGGTTGGCGAATACCCTCGGGGACCTAAGGTCCACCAGCAGAGGCATCATCCGAGGAGTTTAAAAATAACAATCCAAAGATACTAATATTAGATATAGTAAATTTATACTATGCTGTATACGACGTACTTCAAGGAGTTACCTCTCATCAGCAGCATTAAAACCGAAACATTTGGAAGACCAAAAACCAAACTTATATTAAACAAGAAGTACTCAACCAAAAATACCGAAATTGGAAGCCAAATTTCAGCTAAGGAGATCTACCATGTGCAATACAAGGAATGAACCCTTAGTATTTTTATTATTTTTGAATTTTGCTAAATACTGGTAATTTCTGTAACAAATCAATGAATCTGACGACAGGGTTGGCGAATACCCTCGGAGACCTAGGGTCCATCAGCAGAGGCATAAATAATTGAATTACACAAAAAATGCTTGACATTATGGGATAAACAGGACTTTTAATTGTACAATAATTAGTTAATGGTCGATTATATTGATTAGCTTCACGTTGATTTAGCGCAATAAATTGTGTCTTTTCTATGTTAACTGCCACATTTTCAGTTTCTAACTTAAAAGTGGTTTTATTGTCAAATTCTTTCCTAATTGGAAAGTTGTATATCTTATAAATTTCGAAAGTACCTATCTATTGCGTCTACTAACGGAATCGATACTACTACAATTATTTGGTTGAGGTGAATTATTGTAGTACACGTCAAAGTCTGATAATACGTCCATATTTCTTTTTGAGGGTCAAGGGGAAAATTGAATTGTGAGTCCAATTTCTGAGAAGGATCGTAATTGTGCCCCAGAGGAACTTCGGGATCCCAGACAAATAAGGTCCTTGGACAGGTAAATCATGTCCGAACGTATCATCAGGGGGAGGGGCTATGGTTTGGTCAATTGTTCTACATAAAAACGAAAAAAATAAAAAATAATACATTTATATACAATACGCCATGAGGTTTCCTAGATGTTTTTTTTAATGCAACCAATATGTAATACATAGCAAAATGACAACTAAAAATGAAAAGAATAACAGTTAACTCCAATTTTTATTCCGTACATCACAGTACAATTTATTCCGTACATCAAAGTACAACTTATTCTGTACATCACAGTACAATTTCTAAATACTTTATTAAATTTGATTTTCTTCTCGATCTACTTGACTCTGGTTGTTCGCCTTTTCCGCGTTTTGATCAACCAGTTTCTTCTGATGAAGTCTTCTTTTAAATTCCATAAGAGGGATTTCATCTTCATCAGAGGAGTCTTCCCGCTCGAGTCCACCATTTCTTGTGGAGTTTAATCGTCTTCCGACTCATTATCAATACCATCCGGAACACAACTAACCCTTTGCTTCTTAATGCTCGAGATTCCTGATCTTTGGGAATCTCCCATTTCTCCCATTTACAGTTCTTATGTGTCTTTCATGAGTACTAGTTTTGGATCCATCTAACTGGTTACGTATAATATACGTTACTGGTCCAGTTTGTTCTATAATTCTATAGAATGGGGTCCACTTTATATCTAGTTTATTCGTTCTTCTATGATTTCTTAAATAAACCGAATCACCAACTTGAAAATTTTCCTTCTTACTATTTTTATCAGCATATAGCTTCTGTTTTCTCCTGGCTTCTTTTATATGCCTATGGACCAACATAAATGATTTGTGTTGTTGTTGAAAAGCAATCTGGTGTTGGTCTTCACTAATGTACCTACGTCTGGGCCTCAGGATTGTGTCTAGGGGTAAAACAACGTCTCTGTTATGTAACAAAAAAGAACGGTGAAAACCTCGAAGATTCATTCACCTCAATTATTCCCCATTTAGATCTTTTTTTACCACACCATAACATATCATGGCTGTTTGTGGTTTTAACTTGAGTTTTTTTTTATCTAACCTAATTATAGCCGAAATGTGAATATGATCTTCTAATTTGACATATGTTCTTCCTACCCTTAACATTCCTAAATCAAAATATAATCTAACCCCATATTTTTAAAAAAAAATCTCTCCCCAAAATGAAGTTCCTATTGAGCCCATCAGTTATAAGGAACTGCTGTTCTAATGGTTGACCATTCATTGTGAAACACAATGTAGCCTGACCCACTATGGTCAACATTTCTCCGCTAGCAGTATGTAGGTTTGGAGACATTTTGGAAACCTTTGGTTTCTGCGGTAATCTGCAAACATTTCTTTACTAATTAAGGATGCGTCCTCTCCGGTGTCTATTAAAGAACCAAAGAGTGTTTTCCCAATTTTGATAATACAAGTTCCCGGATTTCCCACTACATAAATTTGATTCCCCCTTTTTATTTTATTCCTTTTATTTTTTTTTTCTAATTCCCCCCCCCCCCCTCTTCAACGGCTTCCTTTTGAAGAGAGGCTCCTAGTTTCCCTGGTTGTTCCTAAAATTAGAAGATCGGGGCCAATTTCCACTATTATTTTGAACGCGTCAGTCTTTCTCATCCCTGAGGTACAACCGTTCTCCGTTCCTTTCCAATACTCTGCGGTTTGGGCAGTTATACTTCAAATGACCTATCATGTGGCAAATCCAACATTCTGCTCCACGTACACAATCTGGACTATGCTGAACATCAAGTCGAGGAGGGGGTCTTTCTTGAGGAGGTGTGTTTACTGGAACAGCCTTGTGGGGTTAAGCTATCTTTTATCTGGGTTTCACTTCTTCCTCATCATCACACATGATCATTGGTTCTTCAGGGAGGTCACCTGATGTGTAAACTCTACAGTCTTTCCGTTTACTACAACCTGAACATCTTTGCTCCTTGTCACATTTATAGCATAAATGTTTCCTCAAGTGTCCTATCTCCATAGGTTCTATAGGCTTAGGATCAAAATTTCTGTACGGACTAGGTGCTGTCATTGGCCATTGTCGACTTGTCATAAGATTTCCCGTCATGTTTTGCGGTGACAAAAAACCGCGTAACCAATTCGTTTCTGAAGAGTTAACGCTTGGCTCGAGCTGTGATCTTGCCATAAACCTCTTACATAAACCTTGCTCTTTCATGGTACATTTAACTGCGTCATCAAAATTTTTCGGGTCTTCGAGAATTACCTTCATTCTTAAATAATCAAAATGTAACCCGTCGCAAAATGTATCCGCTAATTGTTTCTGAATGAGGTTGAGGGTATTCTCGTCCTGCGCCGGATTTTCGCAACAACCGTTCCGCGTACATTTGTACATTCTCGTCGGCGCGTTGTCTCGTTCAGCTGTCGCTTGTTGTTGTTCCGTAATATCCCCAAACCTATTCTGCAAAATTCTCTTTAAATCTTGCCACTTGGGCAATTCCCCTACTGCCGTGCACTCTTCAATGTATCTTTTTACAAAATCAACTACTAAGCCTATACAAGTAACATGCACAATTTGTCGGATATAAGTATCTTTTAACCTAGTTATTTGAGCGTACCGGTCTATATTTCGAACACATTGTTTAAACTGTTTTCGATCACCTTCAAAAGTTTGCACTATGCTAAATAATGGGACGGATACTGCCGTTTGCAAAGCTTTTAGTTGGTCCACCGCAAATTTAGCCCAATCCTTAGGATCATCATTATCAGGGATATCATTAGACACTACAGGTGGAGCCGTACTACTACCTACCAGGGGATGATTATGTTGGGAAGGATGTTTAGACCCTTCACTTGTACCCAGACCGCTAAATTCGTCCGTCAGTTGATTAACCGCGTCTGCCATTGACAAAGCCATTATTATCTGTTTTAAATAGTCTACTGTTAAGTATGGTTTGATTGAAAATTATAACTTTTTTATCAATCAATTAATCAATACACCTAAGTATTTACTCAATTAATTAGTCTATAACTATGAAAAAACATGTTTTGTGATTGAAAAATAATGATGTCATGATTCATTTTCAAAAATATTTTGCGATGTACAGCATATAAAAATTAAGAAACAAATATGAATATTTTTGGATGAAATTATATTACAAAAATACAATTATCCAAAGCAGAGTAAATACATGGAACTATTTTCTAATATTTAAATATTGCATAATTTATATTCCTAGCATGTAAAATATATACTATAACTAACTTTTCCACCTTATTTCACGGGATTTCCAGGAAACAAATGAATCTAATGAAAAAATGTCGTTTATATTGTTTGAAAATAGTACTTTTTCTCCCGTCAAATTTTCACTTACATTTCATTGGTTGATGGTACATTCCAAATAAAGTTTTGGAACAATTAGTAAGATATTTACGCACCACTTCCAGATGCGTTTTCTATCGTTACCTTTAACAGGGGTATTTAAAACATGACAGTCATTCGATTTGAATACTTTGAAGATATATTCTAAGTAGCAGACTGCGAAAGATTGTAGTTTTTACATCTTCTTATGTATTTTCATGAGACTAAAATTATATAATAGCAAGTACGATCGAGTATTCTTGCAAATTTCAGATCGTGCAATATATTTTTACGCGTACTTGTGCGCTAAAGTATGAAACGAATATGACCTTGCCTACAATTGTTTGCTCTATTATTGGAAATACACTGCATAGCTTGAACACAAAATAATTTAAACATGTCATTCGAAGATATCTATACGATGTAATACCATGCAATCAAGATAATTCAAAATTGGAATTAATAGTATAATCTAACAATACTTTGATAGAGATTTGCACATTTAAATATAGTTTCAGTATATCCTAGTTGGATTGTTAACTATTGTCGCATATTTTATGTATTAAGCGCTATACGATTCCGACGCCTTCCTTAATATACTTATATTATGACGAGATAGCATTAAAACCATTATGAAAGTGTTCTTTCAGATCTTGTCGTTTAGTAGAGCGACAGTATCCGACCCTGAAGCTATGAGAGCCTAAGCTAGTTTTTCAGTTAAAACGGGCGCATATTACCCTGCTATTTAAATTATGTACCGTCCATTCTAATTTTCAGTTCTAGCAAGCGGTCACCTTGTTGATAATCATACTATATTGGTTTTTATAATGTGTTTTATACACCAGAGTGTCAGGATAGATAAGGTGGGGGGGGGGGGTGGGTACCCATAAAACCGGTTTTCCCCGCCACTGTTTCACGTGTGACTCTGTTGTGTTCATGTTTGTGTTCTGTGCTCTTTTATGTTATTTTTTGTCCGGCGTCTGTCAGCTTTGATTGATTGGCATGCCATTGTTGACCTTTCCTGTTATCCATTTTTTGTTTGTTTTTTATATTTATATTATATATTCATTCTAGACTATGTTTTGTATAAAATTTCGTTCATTTTATGTTTTTATTTTTGTTTGTACATTCCCACACAAGAACTCTAAAAATAAAAATTTCGACGTGTATACATGATGTAACATTTAAACCATTTCCCATGTATACAGTGAAGAAAATACCTGTATCCGTCTATTTGTTTATCAAACATTGTCAAATTTAGACAATTAGAGAAAAGTAAATAATCAAAATGTCAATTTACGAATGCTATCCTTAAGTTGGTTTGACGATAGAGGTCGTACACGTCTGTAACTTTGGAATCCCTGATGTCACAACCTGCATACCTTCTTCAATTGATTGCAGCATGATCCATAGAACATTTAATACAATCGTGTTTATAAACCTAGTTCAGCCTTGAAGCATTCATGGTTTAAACGTACAATTTTATTTGTTGTTTATGCGAACTTAAACCAAAAAAAAGACTGCAATCAAAGCTGACTATCATTAACACCCAGTTTTTTTATATTAACCCTAGCAACCCTTGGGATAAATCTGTTGATCAAATTTCCACTATTTTTTAATTCACATTCACCAACTTTGGTTTTTATGACTGGTGTCCCTTCGACGTTTTGGATTACAATTTTGGGTTTTTAACATTTTAGGCCGATGAGTCGTAAACCGACGAAGTGTGCAAGTCTTATGCATTAAAATTTGTGTCAAAGAATTTATTAAAGCTATTTGAAACAGGTTTTGGAAAACCTAAATTGCCGTACCGTAATCCACTTGGGATATAATATAAATGTTGCAGAATTGGGGTATTTGGACGAAAACATTTTGCTGTTTAACTGTACATAAATAGTTTACCCACACAATTATTTATCAAATGTAAAACCACGGGAATATCTGTTCAAAAATAAACCATTTGTATTGTAACACATTGTAGATTAATGTATGAAAAACTAATCCATTCAAAGGTAAAGTTACAAACACTATTGTCTATATTTTCAATCTTTTCATCTAGGAGAAATATGAATTGAATTATCATCATTCCGTATTGGTGTATACGCACTTAATTGTTAAATTTTGATTAACGAAAACAAGAAAAAACATCGATAAGCTTTCTTTGAACAGAATTAATTATAATCAAGCAACTTACAAAAATAATGCATTTGATTGCTTTGTATTTCACTTAAGTTTTACAATGATTTTTAGGATGGAATGCAAATATTGACATTTTGCGATAATTAACATTATACAAAAATGTATATATGCATGTGTTATAGTGTTAGTGTCGCTTCTAAAATGGGTAAAATTTTTCACTATTGCTTTCGTTCTTTTAATTGCAATTACTAGTTTCGTTTCACGAACGTTCATTTGGCCCAAATCTGCACTTATACACGATGAAAGAATAAGAACTCAAATGTCTGTAGATAAACCAATTGGGCTATACCATTATACCCAATTGGTGCATTATATCCCAATTAGAATACAGTACGCCAAGGTCTTAGATCCAACCTGTTAAAGGCCGGCTTCATCGTAACTTAAAATAAAAATATAAACGACTGGCATAATAGTTGAAAATATTTGGTATCTTGTGTTAACACGTTTTCCTTTGAGGCAAAAATTGTCATATCTATGCACACTAACAATTCGATTGTCAGGATCACTGCGAAAATATATCATTACTTGAATAATTATCCACTGAGTACACCGTACCGATTACAAAAAGACGATTACTAGGTCATAGAGCTAGAAACCGCAATGCCCTATGGCTGCAATGACAACATAAACGTAATTTTCCCATCCCCGATCAGTAGTTCTGTGAATGTGATGAATATTTTTAATGGAAGCCAGCGCGACAATTTTTAATTTTATTTTTATCATTAATATTCATTAATATTCATTTTGTAATATCATATGCAAGGATAAATATATTCGAATGATAATCAATTTCAGGCCAACTATCATATGAATTTTTTTTTCTCGAATAATGAGTCTGTATATACAGATCTATTAAACTTGGATAAAGAAACGAGTAACCGTCTCACAAGACGGGAAGTGACATGAAGATACTATTCTTGCAAGTTGTATTACCGAAAGACGTACACTCATTGTTGGTACATATTAAATAGAATTTTAGCGTACGCCTTTTATTCCTGTAACTTAATTTTGCTGACAAAGCATAGATGCCATCAAAATTGGCAATATCTTTCCCAACAAAATCGTATCAACTATGAACTGATATTGCCGATATTTCAACTGGAAATGTTCATTAAACATTTGTACTTGTGACGAAATGAAAATGACATTTGATTATATACTCTTGACCCGTCAAGTATATATGGATTTTCTGAAATTCATATCTCACGAGAAAAAATTATAATAACCTGTCATGCGTCACTGAAATAAGGAAGTGATTAGAAAGGTTTTCTGACAAAGCTCAGGTAATCATTATGTTCTGTTACAGAACGTAGAAGGATAATAAATGTGAACAACATGATATTTTCACCTGTTATACCTGTTGCAGTATTGATGCATAACATTCAATGTGAGCTTACTTTTTAAAATTACTCTTTTTAAATTGTACATGTAAGGAAGAAATCATTTAAAGGGACAAGGAATGGGCTAATCAATGCAGCATAATAATCCGATCACGGGATTTCCCCTCTTTCAATGAAAATAAATTTACATCTGGCGATTCTGGTTTACAGTGGCGTAATATGTTCATTACCGATGTCTACCTTCCATAACTGGATAATTGTGATTATTATACTGAACACATTGGCGTCATTATTAAAGCTGTCGATTACGACATATTGCCTTGTATCTGAGAAGTATTACCATCATATTTCTAATATTAAAACTAGCCGCATAGTACTTAAAGAACACTGCTAAATACAAGATGAAGTATAAAATAAAAAAATCATTCTTTCTTTCAGATGTAATAGGGATAAAAGTTTATATGAATGACCGCATTGATACTTATACTGGCAGCACTAACATTAACCTGACATGCAGTTACACGGTGGTAAAACGGGAGAACGTTTTCAGTGTGGACATACTGACTAAAAACAAAACAATGGAATCTTTTGTTGTGATTGCATTATTTATAAGTAACAAAACTCCTCATTTAGCCAAAGGTGGTTTATACCTACGTGACAGAGTATCTCTGTACAATGAGATTGCATCATCAAATAAGGTAGTCCTTGCATTTAATAATGTAACACTTAAAGACAATGGTGATTATATGTGTAAGGTAACATTTTCCAGTGATTCCGGTACAGATTCGGCAGAATCAATGGTCACAAATTTATCAGGTAAAATTTCAGATTATTTTCAAAATTTTAAGTATATGTACAATACACATATTATTTTAGTGTATTAACTTACAGGGTGTTTGTGCCACTCGTTAATTTGTCGGATTAAAAAGAGTTAGTTTGTTATATAGTTCATCTTTTACCATGATAATCATTTCACGCAATAGATATTGTTTCTTATACACCCACTATATATAATGTTTTAGTGTTTGGGTTAAATGTTCATACATGAAGACATTTTAGGCATTTTCGTTTTACTTTTAATGTAAATAATAGTCAATTCTGATAAAATTTTCTAAATTTAGCAGATTTCATTTGATAAGTTTTAATTTGTGAGATATAAACTTTTATAAGTGACAATTGTTTAGTTTAATTTTTATCTTTGATATTCACTTTGTAATAATATCATGTGAAAGGATAAATATATTTGAAAAAAATAGAATTTTAGCGTAGGCCGGAAATAATCTTTATCGCAACTTCTTTAGTGGAAGTAAACTCTATATAAATATAGGAAGATACAGAATTAATATACATTTGTACATCATTCTGTGGTTACATCAAATTTATGGAAACCTCACTTCTTGGAATTGCGTATTAAAATAATTTTTTGTTGGTTAATTAACCCATTGTTTGTGTTAGCTTATTTTATCTGGATGCCAAGAAGTAAGACAAATCATATTGATTAAGAAAAACCGTTTACAGACAATAAGGTTGAATTTTAGTGTCATTTAAATCGAAGCATGTAAAATATATAACCTATTCATATATCATTACATTTGTTCTAAAGCACAATGTGTGTGGATATCTATCATGAATATGTATTTATTAAAAATTACTGTTTATTTTAAAGTGAAAGAGACATCTAGCACTGGAACATCAGACTCCAGTAAAAGCATAACAGGTAATTATGAGGGTGCGGATTTAAAACGTATGTAAAAACTAGTTTGCTTTTTAATTTAACACGAGATTACATTTTGTACTTTTATTTATCAAGCAATCGATTATTTATTTTATTGTTTTAAATAAAATAACAATCCAAAGATACTAATATTAGATATAGTAAATTTATATATGCTGTATACGACGCATTTCAAGGAGTTACCTCTCATCAGCAGCATTAAAACCGAAACATTTAGAAGACCAAAAACCAAACTTATATTAAACAAGAAGTACTCAAAACTCACCAAATAGTTCATGTACGATTTATTATTACTCATGCAGTCCTTGTTTTGACATTTTATTGTGCGTTTAAATGTACGAATTTAAAACTGCAAAACTTAGTTTGAAACGGCTAATGTTAAAACATCCAAATATTTCCTGACCCTTTGTTAAACAATAATTCTGGTTTTCCATCGACGGAACGGGTCCATGACTTAGCTGAATTAAGACTAAATATTTAGAAAAGATCTGAATTATAACAACATATTTTAGGAATTAATTCATCTTCTGTAATATTAAAAATGTTTTAGATACATGTAACATCTTCATATTAATGTTTAACCATGTTTATGTTCTTTTCAACTCAAAACGTGTAAACGTTGATACTCTATGTCGTTTTGTTCATTTTGCAATGATGCAATGACAATATATGAAATTAAATCAACCATTTGTCTGAATGTTGTTCAATATTGATTTAGTAAATTGCGTTAGAGTTTACTTTCCCATTCGAATCTTCAATGTTTTGTATATTTTACATCCATCATTTCCTGATAGGTAAAGTGAAAATTGTTTTTCTTATGTCTTGTATTTACAGGGAAATCAAGTGAAACGATGGTTATACTCATTTTCTTGTCTTTCTAATTGACAAAAGGAATATTAAATGGCCATTAATTGCAACATAGCCACATTTAGCATGAAAAATATTTTATTGACATATTAATGATAAAATTAATGCTAAAAATATGAAGAAGTTTTCTACCTATGACAAACATTATGCATGTATATGACACAACTTTTAAACATTATATCTAAATGATGATATAATAAATTAATATTCAACTTTTTATAAATAGAACTTAATTTTCATTACAGCTAAAGTGATAATAACAGTTGGATGCTCTGTGCTAATAGCTGTAACTATAATTATATTTTTAATTTATAGGAAATTAAAAAGAAAAAGGTACATTGTATCATAAAAGACAGTACTTATTATATTTTTAAGAACAATACTCATTTATATGCGTTGTTAAGTTGTGAGTAGAACTTTCTTTTTTCAGATATAAAGTACAAAATATATATTATATGGTTACGTTCAAATTTCTTAGTTTATTAACAGTGTCAAAGGCAGTTCTGTGAATATTTGGTTCTTTGCCTTATCGACATTCACCCCACATGCACTTCCGTTTCTATTGGTAGAGAACGAGATGTTACTACATAAAATCATAATTAGAAATGTACAATAGATTATAATTATCGGTGTCATCTTGAAATACGCCACGTGGTATGTGATGTGAAAAATGATTTATGCCCACGCTTATCCATCAGTGAACCATATTCACTACCCGAAAACCTGCTTTTCATTCATACATGATAATAAATGTGTCAAACGTGTACGAATAGTCAGTTCATTTTAATGAGAAGACTGAAATGTGATCAAAAAGGAAATTGGAAAAGACTGACTAAGGATGCCCAAAAGACTATAAATGTTTATTTATGCCTTTTGTGGTGACCAAGAGATATCTGCCCGTTAACATAGAAAAAGAGGCCATCTTATGAAATTAAAGTCTAACGGGTTATAGTAAAATTACCGGAACATATATTTGATCATATTTGTACATGTAACAATGAAATTAACAGTAATCATTACAATATTTGAGTATCGCTGTTTAATAAAAGATTTTTATCTGGTCAAAGATGAATTCAAATTTAAAAAAACTGGAAATAAAATAAGTTTGCTTAAACACAACTTTTAAAATCTTATATCTTTAGAATATAACTAAGAATATAAAATTCATTGCTAATATTACTGCTTCAAACCACTGACTCTACATGGACACATTTCTGTTTCAGTGCTACCATACAATCTGGCTTGGGAATTGAATCGATTAGCGGTTCTCGGAAACTTATATCGGAAAACGTGAAAGAAGCTGAAAGACAATCTGACGGTGATCATTATGAACCAATGACAGAAAACGTGTACGATTTATCACGTAAACCGAGACATAAACAAATGGCGACTGGAGAATCATTTCACAAACTTAAAGACATTACAACTCAACAAGAAACTTCCTTTAGTTATATTTATGAACCTGCCCATCCAGATTGAATAACGTGTGAACAATCATATATACTTTACTACAGTTTTAGTATCTCTTTACACGTACCGATGAAACTTATTTTTTTTATAAATATTTTACTTGGCACCTCCTTTGTGTTCGGTACCACCCGTATTTGAATTGTTTGATATATTGAACTGGTTCTCGTCCTGAGGAAGCATGAAATATTTGCTACTGTACGATAAGCAACAATCAATCAATCAACATAAATATTTTAGGACACTTTTTATTATTTCCAAAGATCACGTTGTTGTAAAAAAGAAACATATGCCTTCAGTTACGTAGTTTATGAAGTAATTTTAACGCACATATTGACTCGCCAAAATGAAGGCTGTCAACAAATTATTATAAAGTGAAACATGAATATTTGTATTATATCCAGTTTTCGTTTAACTTGTTATCATTTCACACCGTACAACCGACTTAATCATTTGTTCAAACTGATACGATCAATACCAGTCGTAAATCATCAGATGGTGTATCATTTTCATCCATTCCCAAAGCATAACTGCAACAAACTAAGACCTATACATGAATATTTCTTTTAAGTATTCTCAGCTTGATTGAAACTTCATCAAGGATTGAATACATATATGTAAATATACATGTACATAGTTGTTAATTAAAAAATGGATTAACGGTATATTGCACTGGGATATTTTGTTACAGTTTAGTCCTAATTGTTAAAAGGATATCTAGTTCCTTCTCAAGGCCTTTCATAGGCAAAAAATTACTTCCTGTTTGCAATAGAACTCCTAAAGTATGCTTAATAATTTAATGTTTAGTGAAATGACTATTTATTATTGGTACATGCAGATCTGAAAGAGTCATATAATTCAAATACTTAGCAGGAGCGTTTCAACTTTAGTAAAATTGCACTTGTTTTCAAGTCGAAAGGAACGATTTTTTACCAAACGCTTCACCTATAACGTATGGTCGAAATGGTAGCTGGATTCAATGACTAGGTAGATTAATACACATTGATTGGATTTTCCAACTAGAATTATAGTATTCTATTATTTAATATCTCATTTATTCAAAGTTTATTTATTGGTGTACATAGTTATGTTTTGTGTTTATTCATGTATTAAATTTGTTTAATTTATGTCTGTGTTATTTTGTTATTTTTTTGTTGAATGTGTAATACTTTCCTGACTGGTACGAAGTCTTCAGTAGAAATTTCGAAATTTTACATCTAAAATTTTCCCCATGTTAATGTACATGTATACAAAACAAGGAAATAAAAACATGATAAATCAAACCTCAAATGTCATAATTTTTTCAATAACGCCTCATTGTCGGCTGATATTAAATGAAGTGTTTGGCAATAAAATTGATTTCACCTGATCATAATTAAGCAATTGGCACTTTTATCGAAAAAAAACGTGATATCGCACATCTCCCCAATAAGTGAGAAACGGATTTAAAATTAGGATATAACCTTATTTGCTCCAATCAGATACATTTGTTGTAAGAGGAATTTGTTCACTAAATCATTACGAAATTGTCACAACACGGACCTCATGATCGCAATTACTGGATAATAAAATTAGAATAACGTCGTAACAACGCAAGTCAAGTGATCATTTATATTTACAATGAAATTAACAAATAAATCACTGAACATTTTTTTCTACTTAGTTATTGCACCACTCAGTGCCCAGCATTTGTGTGTTTCAAATACAGAAAAGGGATAGAGAAACAGATAAGAAAAAGGAAGAGTAAAGCTACACATTAGGCTTTTACTTGACTTTTTTCATCAATTCAACGGTAAACTTCATTAAATTAAAACATACAATAGGAGTTGAAGCTTTATGTTTAACATTGATTAGCAGTTGTCCATTGAAAGATCCATATCTTAACAAAGTATGTTTCAAATTTTAACAAGAGATATTGAGCTCATCGAAGTCGACACGTTTTTTTTTTAATTTACCTGAAATTTGCAAATTTTGTGATTTATTGTTCATATTTGACTTTTTATGGACAAGACGACATAACTCCAGAACAACATCTGACTTTCATAAGGTAACAGTATAGAGGAGCCTACTAAAATGTCAGTCTAGTGAGTTTTGTTTAGCAACTTCAAACAAATACAAAGAACTTGGCATTGATTTGTAACCATTTCTCACCATTTTAGTAAAGATAAGTCAGGTTTTTTTTAGAATAATAATAAATATTTACATTAAAAATAATAAGAAAAATGTTTTCATGTACTTATTAATAAAGTTTCATTTTTTGTTGATACAAATTATTTCTCGGGTTTGGTGAGGATTCTCGCCTGAATCATTTGTACATATAATGTAGGCTCGTCATTGGAAATAATGTGTACCTACATGTAAGTGCCTTGACTCCCCCCCCCCCTCCCCCTCCCCATCCCGAAAAAAGTTTCTTGGAAAACTATTATCCCAAATAAATAATATATAATTTTTCAAAGGCTTTTTTGTAAAATTTAGGCATCTCAACTTGAAAAATAACAAATTTGAAAAAGAGCTAAAGAGCCTCATCCCTACAGGGCGTCCTCCCTACAACTACATTTTGTACTTATACGAATTTTTAAACTGAATGAGTTAGCAACTCAGTTACGATGCTTGGATTTCTTTTTCTATTTCTTTAATTTGAAAAAAAAATCTCATTGCATTTGATACTTTATCTGAATTCAATAAACTTCCCGACAGTTTTTTTCTATTATATTTTAAGTAGAATACTACGAAAAATATTTTCGTGAATCAAAGTATTTGTAAATTTGCTGTATTATTATAATTTTTATTAATGAAGCTGCATCTGATTTAAGACAAAAAACGGGTGCATTCGAAAAATATTTTAACTTATTTTTACAAGACGGATATGGGTGGGAATTCATGCCAAAGCACCTGCTGTTCTTTAAGATATGTTCCATATCATTGATATTTTATTTCTTAAACACATTGTACATTTTTTGACACGCTGCAGTTGGACAAAATCGGCGATTAATTTTCTTTTCAAAGGCCATGTTGTTTATACTTATGTAAAGTCCCTCCTTTTCCACTGCAATGAAAAACAATAGATGTATTTTTTAATAGCAATTTTTCATGATTCACAACATTTGTCTCAAGCCCGATTTTTAGTTGCTATAGTGAAAGAAATTTCCCTCAATCTGTTCACAAATGAAGTGAATGTTTGCTGACATTTGTTTCGATCCTTTCAATTGAGAAACCTTCCACAACGTGACGTCATTTCGTAATTTGCACGAGCAACACTATAATAATATGTAAATTAACCCACTTCTTAACAACTAAGACTTCACACATTACACACTGTATATAACTATACATGTCAAGAACATGGAAAACAGGTTTGACCAATATTATTGTAATATTTTACTACATTGAAAAATAATCACAGTACACCATCTTATGATGCCAATGAATTAAAACAACAAACATTTTTCTTCTTGTTTCTTTTATTATCGTACATGTCATTTCATGATCGTTGATTTAGCTGAAAGACTTATTAGAGAGAAAAGCTTTTCTGATAAACAACAAGAATATAAGGTTATACATTGTAACATTATAATCTAATTAGGATAGTATATCTCAACTGTACATAGACCATTCTACTTGCATATTGTGATGCATTGCAGTTGGTGCTGATATTATAGAGACCGATATACACACGTCAAAGTTTAGGTGTAGTTTCACCTTAATCAACCAACGTGTTTTTATTATTATTCCCTCAGTGTACGACAGTGGCGTCATCGACCTTGATATCGGACAATTGTACGAGTCTATGGTTCATTGCCAGTTTCCTATTGGAGACATTTACGATTTTAATTTTGTTTTGAACAGGTAATAATTATTAATTTTCAGTGCGCAATGCTATAATACGATCTAAAATTTCATTTGAAACAAATTACATTGATTTTTTTTAGGAATTCTGACTTACCCTTTGGAAATTTAAAATTTTGTTCAAACCACGACCATTGCACATGCGCAAACCGGAAAAAGTAAACTTCTAAACAGTCATATTTCTGTAATATCCTTGTTGTTTTGCTTTGAAGAACTACGATTTCCTACTTGAGATATATTTTCTACCTAAGATACAGTGTTCATTTTCTGTCTGGGGCCTCAAATATGCTGACTTGTGATTACCACGAAAGATTTATATCCATAGTTTTAAATCAGGGGAAAAGTCGTATCAATGATATCAAAAGATGAAGGCAAAGATCTATGACAAAACAAAGAAGGCACGCGTAAGTTGAGAAACAGAGACAGTATACCGATCAATCAACTCGTGATGTCGTCCGAAGAATTTTCGAAGAGACCATTTCATTCTTACTTCCTCATGCCCCCGACTAAGTAACCTTCGTGTTAGGTAAATACTTCTAATTACAGAATCTTCATAGTTTTTTATATGCCGATGATGTAGTTATTTTCTCAGCCTATTGTAATAGCATGTGTTTAAATGTGAATATAAACATGATAAAGAAAACAAATATTGAATTTCTCATATTTAAGAACTATATAATAAAGTAGCTGAAGCTTAATTAAATTAAGTAAACTTGTAAGCCAATTATACTATACAGCTCAGAAATATGGGGAAGTTTTAAAACCAATTCTGTGGCATGCACCAGGGATAGCCGATTTCCTTATGAAAAGATATTTGAGAATAATATCTCAGATAAAACCCACATAAAATTTTGTAAATATCTCCTTGGGGTACATAAAAAAAGCTCAAATATAGCAGTTCTTTCAGAACTTCGTAAATATCCCATATATTTTAATATTATGTTGAATATATGATTTTATTTCTTCACAGACT
This sequence comes from Mytilisepta virgata, assembly GCA_028015205.1. Lineage (NCBI taxonomy): Eukaryota > Metazoa > Mollusca > Bivalvia > Mytilida > Mytilidae > Mytilisepta > Mytilisepta virgata. Next base: position 80,684,457 of record CM051521.1, read on the forward strand.
TTACCACTGTGAATCTAATTTACTGCAGGACGCCCTTAGATGTGCCAAAAACTTATATTCTAATAATGCTGGTATTCTAGCACCATATTTATTCTAAATAAGCTGGGTATACCAGAATAATTTTGTATAAAAACAAAATCTATCTCCATTTTAAAAACAGCTGTTTTTAAACACCTCAAATCAAAATTTTTATTACATTGGCAAAATGAGAGAAGCAAATCCTTGGAAACGGAGAAATTAGACACTTATTTCAAATTTAAGAGAAATTTTGAGCGCGAGACTTATTTGAATTACAAAACATTTCACTTCAGACAGGTTATTTGCAAATTACGAATAAGTGCCCATTATTTGAAAATAGAGAGTGCCAAATATAGCGACAATCATTTAGAAAGATCACAACGTATTTGTGAATACTGCAATACTGGACAAATTGAAAATGAAATACATTTTGTCACAGCATGTCCTCTATATTCCAATCTTAGTGATAATTTTAATGAAATTGTTGATAATAATTGTAAGAGTTTTACATATTTAAATAACTAATCCAAATGTTCATGGTTAATGACAAATGAAGATAAAATTTTATTCGAAAAACTTGGATATTACTATTTAATAGCTTTAAATTGAGAACAGAAAGCATTCAGCAAACACATAATTCAACACTAAGTTATATATGCCTGTGTTATCTCTATATATTAATGTTTAGAATTGGTTATTTGAATTAATATGTGTAGTATATCTGGGTAGGACCCATTCCTTGCAGTTATATTTTTTGATAACTTGGTTCCATGGTATTTTCAGGAGGCATCTTTCATATATTACTTAACAACAATAATAATAAATTCTATTGGGGACAGTATATTTATCATCCCCGATTCTTATATTTTGAAACTGGGTCATTATTGCAACCACACATGTAATGGGAGATCACTCTAATTGCAACAAAATACAAACTGATTATCTCCCTTTGGACGACTCAGTGACTTTACCATGTGGAGCACTTATCACATTTTTTGTTTGATTGTTTATTTTAATCAATCATTGTCTGTCCATTCACTTGTATACCCCAAAGGGTCTTTAATTGGCTAAATAAAATATTTCTATTTCCATTTCTAAACACTGAAAACTAAAACACAATGAACAACACGAACTCCTATAAAAAGCAATAGTGAAACCTGGGGCTCCGGAGGGGTAAGCAGTTCCTACTCCGTATACGACACCCGTCGTAAAGTTCAACAGTCCGAGTCAATCCGGTGGAAGTCGCAAATCGGTGAAGATAGAATTGTACTCACGTGTAGATCACATGTCAACGTTACTTAATAAAAACAGAGCTTAACAGACTACCTCTCTGCAGGAGATCTATTTTAAATTAATGTCTAGAGTTCCACAGCCACCACATAGGAAATCAACATTTCTATAAGTAGGTCACAAGATACACTTTGTAGTGCACATGTAAATGTGGAAATTTTCACTTAGTCATTTTATTTTCATTTGTAAAGTGCTGTTTATATCAGATGAAATGGCATTGAAATAATCATAAATTAGTTGAAAGTCAATAGAGGAAATATGTATTACATTGCAACTGCATTAGTTTACGTCTTTCACCATTTTCAGGGTGAGTTTTATGTAATATTTTTCAGTATCACATTAACGATCATTATGCTTACCACAGTTTGTTAATTTACGATTCTGTCAATTAAAAAAAATCAAAATAAAACCAGTCAAAAAAGATTTTTTCTCTACATGCATTTAATTACACTTTCTTGTAAGTCTTCATTCGTTTATTAAACATCTGTGAAAATGCTAACGACTATTCTTAAAGACAAGTTGATCATTAAAACCTATAATTTCATTACCAAACACCATTTTTTTTTATTTACAACCTAAATGCTTTTTTATTAAAAAAACGAGAGGGAAGGAGTATAAGCATTGTACATGTGATATCAAATTTCCCTGACCGTCCGAGAGTTAATAGATAATACCGGTCAATCATAAGAGAAATGATATATACATACACAATTTATATGATAAACATGAAACACGGATAACACATACACACTTTGAAATAAACTTAAACTTTATGAACACATCCATGTGGCAATAAAATAAGGTAAATTATCTTTTCTATTTCATTACTTGTACTCAAATGCTCATCTTAAGGAATAACATAATTTATATATCTCTTGTAATATAATTACTTGTAAAACTGATTTACATGTTACTCCACCACTGCTTAGTGTTTGGACATGCAGAGTCAGGTTACCACACTCTTCTGTTGTTTTTAAAATGTGTGTATATGTTTTGTGCTATTTTATTTTTGTCAGAAGGTTTGCCGATTAAACGGTATGTCATTGTTGACCATTCTTGTTACAGATTTTATCATTTATGCACATAAACAACAGCAGACATGATATTGTAGTACACATTCAATATTTCCATGATATATAAGTACTTTTAATATTATATATGTAACAATTTATAAATCATAAATTATGACCTTTTGCAACAGTTTTTACTAAATTATCATGTTTCGTCACAACGCATATTAAAATATGAATTACAATATACTAATAATTAAGTGAAACCAGGTACTGCTGAAGGGTTAGAATGAATCTCGACAAGATAATACCGGAGCCACAAAACAGTTGGAAAAATCTTTAAATTCGAAATCCAAGTATCTAATCAAATCAAATATTTTATTGGAAAGAGCATATTAGAGGCATGATCCAAACACAATACATAAACATTACGTGTATAAAAATTTAATATATAAGTCATCTCAATGAATAAAATAGTACATCAAACAATGAGTAACCATCATACAGTCATAATTCATATATCTCAACAATGAATATTGACTAGACGGTCTGATGGTCCCTGTTTTGAAACGCTTCCTTTATGAATAAACATAGGTTTCGTAATTTGTTTTTAAAGAATTTGGATTCAAGAATTCTGATAATGATTTATCTCTAATATTATCGGGGATTTCGTATTTAAGTAAAAGACAGTCAAGAAAATGGAACACAACAAACACCACAAGGATACAGTTAAGTGCAGAGATAACTTCTCACCAAGTTAAACTTAGAGCAGTTCTGCTGACTGCTTTAGAACCGCTCTAGAATAGAAGAATCCTGGCTGCTCTAAGCTCTCATGGTCAAAAACAGCTCGAATTTGTCATGGTCTAGGACAGTTCTATAACATTGCTAACCACCCATTCATGGTATGGATCAAATCACTGACCTGACATTTTTTTCTAATTTTAATTTATTATTATTTTTTTTTTTTCTAATTTTTTTTATTATTTTTTTAATTTTAATTTTATTATTTTTTTTTTTCAAATTGAATTTAAAATTTTATTATTATTGGATTTTGTTTAATTTTAATTTTATTTTTATTTATTTTTTATTTTTTACTGAAGATGTTTTCTTCTTGAGTGGGAAATTATAACAGTCATATTGACCTTTCAGGTCAGGTGAGCTAAAAAATGAAAAAAAAATAGAACAAGACAGTGCAGATCTAAAGGACTAGCAATTTGAATTCCCATTACAAACCGGGAGTGGCATCAGGTGCCTGGAAGGTTAAGCATGCCCTGCTCCGTTAACGGTCCGTCCCATTGCCAGTAAGTAAAAGCCAATGAAGTGTCAATTCCGGTGAGGTGTCAATTCCAAAAGAACGTGAAATCTAACTGAAGATGTATAGATAGGAGTGATGAAATTAACAGCCTGAACATAACCTGTCTACAATTTTATGTGGCAGCAATTCTCGCCCTGCTGAAATAGTCGGAGACCTTGGTGTGTTATTGCTAAGAAAGATGGTGGATGGATGGATGAATTGTTGTTTAACGTCCAGTGGCAGCCAGGAGCATATCAGGACGAGAACATGTTGATATGATAATGAATATGCTCCCTGCTTTGTACTAGACACGCTGAGCCGGATTTTTAATGTGCTAACTCACGAGGTAACTGTCCATAGAAAGACCTATCACCCCACTCGGACACATTATAGTAACTCCGAGTCGACCAGTAGATCTTTGCTCTTACTCCTAGATGTGCTTGGCGGATAAGCAGCAAACACAAATTTTAATGTCTTTGGTTTGACCCGGCCGGGGATCGAACCCGCGACCTTCCGCACTCGACGCGGGCACGCTTCCACGAGACCACCGAGGCGGTTAAGAAAGAGAAGTTCACAAAAGGAAAAAAAAATAATCACGGTTGTCATATAGTGTTGGTTTCAATCGCCTTTTATTATTTATGTACAAGTTCAATTCTAGATATGAAGAAGTTGGTGTTTCTGTGGTCTATAATTTATAAGTCCACTAGGACATTTGAGATGTAGATAATCCTTAAAGTAAGGATTATTAGGTGACAAAACATTATCTATATAGCGGAAACTGAAACTAAACGACCTGCCAGTTTCTTTTCTTTCCGATTTAGTAGCCCCTGTAAAAGGTTAGCTTCATATGAAAACAAGAACAGGTTGTCCAAAAGCGGTGCACAGTTTTTCCACACTGAGATGCCGATCGTCTGTGAAAAAAAACCTGTCCTCCAAACTCACCAAAGATGATGTCGATGAGAAATTTCAGCATATTAGCAAGATCAGTCTAAGAGTACGTTTTGCCCTAATCAGTGTGCCTGACAAATTAAGCCTTATCCTTACTTAATACCAGGTAAACATATCTTTGTAAACCTGGTTTAGTCCACAAATATTGGTGAAAAACAGACTTCGGTTTAGCATGTGGGATGATCGTATACAGTGTAGGAAAATATAAAGTTTTTATGCTATTGCAATGGGTAAGGTCAGTAGAAGAGAGATCAAATTTTTTGAAGACTTCAGCTTCCTGAGATACATGTACCAAGTCCGATTTTATTACTTTTTTTATTCTAACCTCTTACAGTTCATTGGAATATAACGGCCACATATGAAATAAGATATGTGTCATGAAGTAGTTAACATTTAATGACTCTTGTTTACAGGCGTATTTACAATTAGTGTCTCGATGAATTCTAATGTTGTTGGACTAGAAGGGACAAATGGTACCGCACGGAAATGTTTTTTCACCCTTGACAACGTAAAGGAAATTAACAATGTAGGGATCGAAGCAGAATTGAAAAACACATTTTCAACAATTGCTTCATTCCGTCCTCAAAGTAAAATTTCAGAACTTGCACCACTTGGAGACTATCTATCTGGCAGGGTTTCATTGTCATCTGTAAACCAGTCATCAAAAGATGTAGTGATTGATTTCCATGAACTAGGGCGTACAGATGAGAAAAATTATAAATGTAAAGTGACGTATACCGATACCAATTTAACTTCCGTTATAAAGGAATCAAAGCCAACAAATATTACTGTCATAGGTAAGAGGAGATTATTTCCTTTCATCTTTCTAATGAGATAGCTTCGAGGTTAATATCAATTACATAGCGCATACGTCGCTCCAGCATTTATTCCGTTGAAAGTTTTTAATTTCAAATATATGTACAATTGTATAGATTTACGAATTTTAACCTACATGACACACATCTACAACTTATTCATTATACGAAATAAGAAATGTTCTGGAGATTCTAGCGTATTATTTAATATTTGTTATCCCCGAAGGACACCATAGTTTGGAAGACGAATATATAAGATAAAAAAAATCAGGAAATGATGGTAGATGGCTATGAAAAGAAAACGGGAAACTGTGTTTTTTTGCGTCGGAAAATCGATACTCAGGAGAACATTTTGTCGCTCTTCTTCCTTTTAAAATTCACTAATAAATGTAGCAGGAAATGTAGGGGGCTTAAGCAACCGACCACAAGACCTTTGCCCTTGACGGAGTCTTGGAATGATGATGGTCTCAAGGCTCAAGCCCCTTTACCTCCCTAACTATTTTAACATAGTTACGGTCATGCATTGTGATCATTCTTATCTATAGGGTTTTTCAAAACAACTTAACTTTAATGCGTATAAAAATATCCATGACTGAATTTTGCTATTTCTTCCTTAGTCTTTAACATTGACATACAGGGGTGCCATTCAGTATAAAAGTTAGAGAATAAATTGTCTTTTGGATCGCCATTGTATGTTAATGATGTTACTTAAAGCTTAATGATTGTTATGAAAGGCAGTACGCATAGTTTGCATGTCGATGCTCAGCGTGAAATATACTATTCTTGGTGTATATGAAATTCCACTTTTATGTTCATGTTTGCTATGCAAAAATTGACATAGACACATGAACATCATTCGACTTGTTTACGCTTTTCACCTTATTGAGCGGTGCTTAGGTGATTCAGGTAACTCTATCAATTTTGTTTATATATACAGGATGGGAAGCCTCCAATTGGACTACTGTACCACTATTCCCCATGTATTTATTCAAGAAGTTTTATCCGCGAATAAATATTATTTGTTAAATATAAAATCGTGGATATTTCTGTTAAAATTGGACTACTTGCACTGTAATACATTACTGCATGTAAACCCTATCCAATTAATTTTGTCCACTCCTAATGTTTTCCACTCCTATACAAGTGTTTCCAAGTATTGGTAGTCGTTTAATGACAATAACACTATTCTTCGTAATTTTAAAACAAAATATCTTAAGTTACGTACAGTGTATTTACATGTACACATGTAGCCCTCTTTGAGCAGTGTCAATTGAAACCGAGCAAATCTGAAAATTAACACGTCCAAAATGTACAATTACTTCTTGTTTCCCTCAATATTTCTGAAAAATATTTTCAAATAGAAAAAAGCTGCCCGAGTACATGTGAATTCTCTAAATACTCCGTTTGGGTTACACCACTGAGGGGACTATGGGGTTACCCACGGCGTCCATGTCCGCGTCAGCGTGTGCGTGCGCGTCCGCAGCCAGTTCTCAGTTACTAGTTTACATAGGGTCATATTATTTTTGTTTGCAGGTGTACGTTAAAGAGACTGGCCCTGTGACATAAGATGAAGGTCAAATGGCCCATATTACACGGTTGACTGTTTTTTTAAGTTTTATGTCAAACATCAGTTTTAACATACAAAGTGACCTGCAGTCATATTACTTGGTATGAGGATGCATCTCGGGGAGTAACACAGCCTCCCACCAAAATTAGGTTACTCTGGCCTATTTATTTTGCTTCATTGACTAAGGTTAAGTTTTACATACGAGTTCAGTTCTCCGATACCAAGGGATCTACAATCACATTACTTGGTGTGAGGATGCGTCTCGGAGAGTAACACAGCCTGTCATAAAAATTAGGTCACTCTGACCTACTTATCGCACTTCATTGACTTAGGTTAAGTCTCCCGCCCGAGTTCAGTTCTCCGATACCAAAGGACAATCATATTTCTTCGTGTGAAGGTGCATCTTGGGGAGTATCACAGCCTCCCACCAAAATAAGGTTATTCTGATGACCTACTTATTGCACTTCATTGACTTTAGGCAAGTTTTACGTCCGAGATACCAAGGACCTACAACCATATAACTAAGTTTCAGGGTGCATCTTGGGGAGTAAAACAGCCTCCCACCAAAACTAGGTCATTCTGACCTACAAATCGAGCTCATTGACTTAGGTTAAGTTTTACGTCCGAGTTCTTCGATACCAAGCGAACTATAATCATATTACTTGGTGTGAGGGTGCATCTCTGGGAGTAACACATCCTCCAACAAAAATAAGGTCTCTCTGACCTACTTATCACGCTTCATTGACTTATGTTAAATTTTAGTTCAGTTCTCCGATATCAAGCGACCCACAATCATATTACTTGCTGTAAGGGTGCATCTCGGGGAGTTACAAAGCTAACATTCTGCTTAACTACTTAAAACAGTTCAAATATGTTAATAATAGCACTCTTCCTGAACAAACAAAATATAATCGAATGACTTATTCAAAGTTAGAATATAGCAATGTGCTCTCGACCAATGAACTTATAGGATTTGATGTTTCTTAATTCTGAAGAATGAATGTTCTTAGTAAGGGATTATCCTACTTTTCTTACCATTCAAAACAATTAATTCCTATAAATGAGTTACAACTGCCCCGAATCACATTTATCACATAACAGATTTGGTGAGTGGAACCTATTAAGAATTGAATTTGAATTTGAAAAAAAAAATTATATTAAAAATAATTAAGTAATTGTTGTAGTTTTTAAGATCGGTAATGTTGAACGTTAAACACCAATAAGACCAATACAAAAAAATAAACATCTCATTAATTAAATTTTACCTAATCTTTATCTAAAGGCATTAATACTCTAAACTCAGATTACTTGACCCTCAGCTGGTAAGAATCGACATTTCAAGTACTCGATTAAAACTGGAGGTAAAATTAATATTAGAATTTTAATATATAAAGGGCTGATTAATTCTTTTTATTTGATTTGAACATTTAAATTTTAGCTAATTACTTAATATACGAAGTAGTATTTAAATTATGTATACATAGGGTATTCCCTGTGTAATAAAATATAGTTGTAACTCATATTTTGAAATTTATTGATTGAAACTGTAAATAAACAAAAAGATAATTCCTTACTAAAATGTTAAATTTTTACATTCATACTCACTTTAAGGAAACACATTGCATCGTACTGCTGTTTCCGTGAATGTTTAAAATGCAATTAATTAAAATTTCCCAGATTAGTAGAAATGCCTTATATCACTACGACCTAATTCATACATGAATTGTCTAAAAGGAAAGCATGCATTTACTATAAACCTTGCACTGACCTTGAAAACAATTATATTTAATTAAAGCCAATCAACAGGTCATTTGAGCCTTGAGCACTTTACTATATTCTTAGTTTGTAAGAGAATGATAATCAATTTCTTCATGATAAGTACTCGCTAATACTCGTACCTAATCATGAAGAAAGAGATTATCATTTATCATTCTCTTACATATACCTAACGGTCAACACCGCTCGATCCTTTTAATATAAAAGAGTAATATATTCCTTTCCTTCAACTTTAATTATTAAATTTTATCCAATCACATTCGGGACAAAAATATATAAAACAGCTACATATGTACTCAAACTTATGTTTTTTATTTAAAGCGCAAAATAAAACTACTATGGGGACATCAGACTCCGGGAAAGACGTCAAAGGTAATAAAGGTTTTTGATGGTGTGCATGCAAATCAAATATCATCCAAAATGCCATTCTTGTAATAGTCGGTGGAAATAGATGCGGACATTACAGAAATCATTATTTAGCATAACATTTTTGTTTGCCTTTCGTGCATAAAGCCTCCTGCAAGAGTCATCAATTTGACACAAAAAGTATAATTTTTAAAACTAGAGATGATAAAATTATGGAAAACTCTAGCAAAGAAAAACAACCAGTATGTAAGTAAAAAATAGACTTGCAAAAATATTGAAATAACAGCAGGCCTGTAAACTTTCGAAAAAATATGAGACGAATAAAAATAACCTCTGTACACGAAAGCAAGTTAAAAAATATAGAAAAGAATGTATTCAGGACAAGGAAAATTCAAAAGGAATCTTAAACAATTGTCGAGGTGAAAACAGCATGATGCAATTATTGCTGTTTTGCACCTGCGATACAGTCCACGATGAGCCAAAATCTAATAATTATGGATGGATGAATTACTTTTTAACGTCTACTTACAATTATTAAATGCATATCAGGATGAGAACATGTTGATTTGATATGAATATCAACTCTGCCTTGTAGAAGACCGACACGATGAGCCGGATTTTTAGCCTGCTAGCTCATTAGGTAACAATGCACAGGAAGAAATACATGTATCACAGTATACTGACTCCTAGCCGACCAGGAATTTGATCTTACTCTTAGGCGTAGAAGCAGCAAATACCAATATTAATGTCTTTGGTTGGCCTCGGCGGAGATCGAACTCGCGGACTGCCGCAATCAAGGCGAGCACGCTACCACGAGACCAACGAGTCGGTTTCTCTATTATATAAGATACATGTACATGTATTGTCTCTCCGTTCGAAAACGGAAATTTCTCATTATCATAAAAATGAACAATGTATCAGTTTTAGAAATTACGCATACATATTATATCAAACATAAAAGATAGAAAAAAATGTCTTTATTGCAGTCGTGTTGATAGCGGTTGGATGTGTCAGCTGTGTCGTAGGGGTGCTTTGGTTATGCATGTACAGAACAATAAAGAGAAAAAGAGTTTCACCGATACAGCACAGGATGACTTCAAAGACAAAAATGTATGCATGATATTTACTTATTTATTCACTTTATTATTATTATTATGTTATTTATTTAATTTTGTTTGCATTCCGTTACATGATTCTAATGTTACAATTCCGTTTTTAACATATTTGTAATTCAATATATTCTTACTGTTTTTTACTACCATTAGATGCAGAAAACATCCACCAAAATACCAAAATGATATTATATACATGTATATAAATAGCATTTCATTCTTCTCTAGAGATTAAAAAGTTTCTATAATCAATATTGTACATGTATAAGAGTACAAAAAATGTCATTTTGCTGCACAAAAACATAACATAGACATATTTTAGGAATATGTCAATGGAATGGAATGGATTACAATCTGACTTTTAAAAAAGAATTTTGTAATGTGCCTCTGTTCACATCGCTAACGTAGCGTCAGTGAGACATCTCATTGGACTGAAAACCTTGTCATCATGTGGTCTTGAACAAGGAATAACAACTACAAAATAGGCAATGAGTTAACCAGGAGAATAAATGAAATCGCATATTTAAAAAAAAACCATACGTTTCCTACAACAAACACAGAATTCATAACAATCAATAGACAGAAACAGTCAACTTCAGAACAAATGTAGTATATTGCAGGAGCAAGAACGCCGTATGTATGATGAGCTTTCAATATCTTGCGTGCTAAAAATTCCATTCTAACATATACATTAATAAACAAAACAGAAGATTTAAGACAATGGGAAAGTAAAACAAACGTCTGTTTTAACGTCCTTAAAAACGGATTCCAAAATAATAACTGGCGTTTTCCATATCATTGTATGCTATACAATGTATTGGGATGACAGATTTGTAGAAACCTCTTTGCTAATTGTTTATTGATTACTTAGCGACAAAAATAAAATAAATTAACGAAATACAATGAAATAAGCAGTGTATATTTAAGATGTATGTTGATAGTTGAATTTGTTTTAAATACACAATCATGTACGTGTAATATACTTGAAGGCGTAAATTAATTAAATTCTATACTTTTATTGTAGTATTCGATAGTCGTTTGCGTCTTAGATCTATATGTACATGTAATCACTCGTTTAACTTGTTCAATCCTTTTAGATATGTTCGACGCTGACCTCGTAAGCTTTCATTTTCGAACATCTAATATAAATTTGTTTGTTTCATATCCCCGTGTTTTATTAATGAACTGAAAATAAGCTTCCCTATAACGTAATACATGTAATATCCATGCCACATAATTAGAATATCTATGTCAACACATCAGCTGTGCCCCTGCGCCCTCCTCCCTAAATTAAAACAAAAAATAAATAAATGGGCTAATTAGAGGTTTCCCAGTTGGTGTACACTTGTAAAAGACATGTGAATGTTTTGTTGAGCATCCATAATTGTGAGCAACTTTCATAGCAAAACAAATGCATATCTTGCAAAAAGTAAAATTATATATTCACAGGTCGAAAAATCCCATTATAAAGAACTGGTATTTTTCATTGTTATAAATCTAGTTGCAAGTCATAACATAATCCATGTTGGAAATAATTTAAGCGCCTTTGTCTCAGGGGGACTTGATTTCATGCATTGGTTAAAACATGTGTACATCTATTATTAATTATTGTGAATTAATTGATCGCATGGGTTTTTGCAGATCTAGAACTAACCGTACAATTTAGCAGAATGTATAAGATGCGCCATTTTACATGTATGTGTTATAGAATTTTTCTGTAGTTAGTCGGATTTGAATTCAGACCCATAATACAATTTTAAGAATTTGAAATATCTTTTTTCATGTGTACTAATAATTTTTTTTCTCTGTAATTCAGTATTAAATAGTATATACATGTATTATCATATTAGACATTCGAATAAGCTAGATTTAATTATCAATATCTTACTGTGAAAAGAAAAACAGAACAGGGATAATGATTTAGAAAGTCAGAAGAAAAACACAAAGACTGGAATAATGTTCGTAATCTCAAAGAATGTTTTCCATGATGAATCAAAATCCACATTCACAGTATCATTAAAACAGTACTTGGTACAATAAGCTGAGGACAATTTAAATTAACGCTAATTTTACTCCAATCTGAATGGTAAAATATTTATAAAGAATGTGCACATGACAAAATATTGTTACATCTAATGCTACTCTTCCAAGGCATTTGACATGAGGACTGGTATGTTTCTGTTTCAGTGCTTCAGTTCAACCTGACCATACCAGATATTCGTTTGCTCGTTCACTAAAAACTGTATCAGAAAATGTGAAAGAAGAAGACGAAAAATCTGACGAAGATTATTATGGACCATTAGGAGAAAACGTGTACGATGTATCAGGTAAACCGAGATACAAACCGAAGACGAACGAAGAAAATTTTCATAAACTTAAAGATGTTGCAACTCAACAACAAACACAGTCTAGATACGTTAGTGTAGTTGTACATCCAGGATAATCAACAAACATGCCAATAGTGGTTGTTATAGACTTTGAAATGTTTTTGGTCAAATTAATTTTCGTTTTTTATTTACTTAAAAGGTCAACAGATAGAAAGAAAATATTCAGAAGTAATTAATAATTCAGTTTTATTTCTGGAAACCTTTTCAGCCTCCAAATCCTGTTATTGTCGTAAAGATGCAAGATTTTTTTAATGTGGTCCCCGAAGTCAAATAGCGAAGGAAGTAGTTCTGGATCAACGAACAAAGATCATACTGGTCTTAATTCTTTTGTCTTTCGAACACCATTTTCATTTACTCAACACGTTTAATACCTTCACTGTATGGTAGGAACAACGGCAACGTTTGTTTGGTATCGCTGCCGGTCTAGCAGAGATAAACATCTTGACAAAAGAGACAAAGGTTAGTGTACGTATTTGGCTTTATATATGTGTACGGTTTGGTACAAACATAATTATATAAAGCCAAACACGTACACTAACCTTTCAACCTCGTGGTAAACATTACGCTTGCAACAGTTAATTTGCACGATTTTTCAGTGGAATATTGTTGAACACAAAAAGGGAGAATATTTTTTCTCAATGAAGATGTCAACAAAATACGACGAAGTCTACTAACGGAGACATCACACTCTCCTTCATATGCTAATGTATCGGATATTCAACAATAGTAGATATAAATTTTTGTATGTTTTTACAGGGAATTTCAAAAGTGTAAATTTTTGTATGGTTTTACAGGGAATTTCATAGGTAAAGTACAATCGTAATACAATACTCTGTGGTTCTTATCTCCTTTCCAAAGGTTAAACTATGTCAACAATATGCCTACCTCTTTCGTCAAGTTGTTGATTTCTGCTAAACAGCTAAACCCGGAGCCGATACCAAAACTGTTGCCGTTGCTCTTACCATACAGTGACCTTGTAAAGTTTATAATAAGATCATCCAATATACCATGTTAAGCAATATATTATTGAGATGTATATTGTACACAGGGTGTTTTTTTAACACATCACTTTCCGCAACAATTTACAAACAAAAAAATTCTGGTACATTCAGTCATGCAATAAATGATCTATTTAATCGAGGTCTAAAAGCTTTCTTTAAATTGAAAAGTACTTTTAGAAATTTGCATCCGGATATCTATACAAGTTTACATACATGTATATTTGATCATACTACAAAGCCAGCAATTTTATATGGCAGTGAGATTTGGGGAATGTGTAATTCTACATCATCCTCAGTGAACAGGGAGCAATTTTATAAATTAGAAAAAGCATATGAGAATTTACAATAAGATAAACTGTGCATTAAATTTTTATAGATATATTATAAATAGTAAATCATGTAATATGGCGATCTTGGGAGAATTAGGAAGAAGGTCTACTACTGAAGACATAATTTGTAGTATGTTTAAATATTATTTAAGAATTGTGACAATGGATCACAATTGCCTGTTGTATCAGGCTTTATTAGAAAACAAAAATTTAGATGATAAGTAGATACATTGTTGGTATACGTGGCTTAAATTTTTGTGTAAAGATTTAAAAATTGATAATATAGAACATGTCAGAATTGAAACTGTTATAGATTATAGTGAACAGATATGAAAATTTGTGGTACAGATATATCTCAGAAAATTTTGAAAAGGAGGTTAAATTACGAACATATTTTCACTTTAAAAATATTTTTAAGAGAGAACTATATTTAGATAAAATAAAAGATCCCATGTTAAGAAAATGTTTCAGTAGATTTAGAATCAGTGCACATGATTTAGAAATGGAAAGAGGGCGTTACAAAAATTTGAACAAATCAGATAGAATATGTAACTATTGTCATGATGGTAAAGTTGAAGACGAATTTCTTTTTTTATTAGAAGGTACAGCCTACAAAGGTAAACACATTGTTTTAGATGATGTATTGAGTAGAGCTTATAAAAATTTTAACAGTCTTTCTAAGAAGGAAACATTTGTTTGGTTACTATCTTCAGAAGATGATTTTGTGATTGATAAAATAAGCCACCATATTTATGATTGTTTTGAAATTAGAAGATACTTGTAATTTACAGGTTATAGTTTCATTATAAGGCATTGTTTAATTTCCATTAATGATTTTATTATTTGTATATATGCCCTATATGGGCCCATGCTGTGGATAATAAAAATATTGGTATTCGTATTCATGTATAGCCCTATAATCGCCCAAGGCTCTGGGCTCTCGGGCTAATATGAAAAATACCATTGTATAATCTATATCTATCTGTACGGTCATACCCCAAACTGAGGCCTCATATATAGAAAAAGGAAATACAAATTTATTATAAATCAAATATCATGACATTGCCTGCTATCTTATGATCTAAAATGATGTGTGTTTAAATTGTCAAGTGATCACATGTCATAAATCCATTACAAATTCAATCGGAAACACTTGACCTCTCAACTCGTGAACAATGTACCTGGTCTCGTGAGGAAATAGATTTAATTATAAAAATAAAAATCACTTGTTTCGTATTCCGGTTTAACTACATGTACATGTATAACATGTATATTTATTTCGGAAAGAGGATAAAACATGTATGAACACAATGATATGATGAGTTGTTTTTTACATTGAAAATAATTTCTATGCTGACGTGATGTTTTCCTTTTAGCAATAACGTAATATGTTTATGTCCTTAACAGTTTAAAATTGGCAAAATAATTATATATACATATCTATACTAATGATTCATCAATAAATACTTCCCTGCTTTTTTTCAGTCCTATAGCTAAGCTATATCATATTGTAGACATGCAAGTTCGGAACATAAAACATAAATATCTTCCGCAAGCTGATTTTTCAACTTTTTAACAATGATACTGCATGTTACATGTACCACCATGTACGTTGTCCGACTGAGAAGACACTTCACAGCGACCTTACTTATACATAAACACTTTACAAGAAGTTTCATGTCAATTAGGCTGGTGATTTCACGGAAGATTTTAAAAAAAATTGACCAATCAAAAAATAAATGGTTGTTGACGCAAAGCTAGTTGTGGGGCTGAGATAAAATGATGAAGCTTTATAAAGATCTTTCAACAAATAATTCATATTTCAAATCAAATGAAAAAGTGCTTTTCAGAGGATGCATTTACAGGATGTTTACGACAACGTCAGACCACGGAAGACAGACCGTTATAATGATATTTATTCAAATTGCCCCCAAGGCCCTTTTGGCTGAAAAAGTGTTTTTTCAATCTCTACCATAACGTTAACTCTTCTTATAGACTTCAAATTATGATACATGTAAAGTTCCAATAATGCCTTAAACATCAACTGGTAATCATACGCCATTCCTTTTTTTGAAAAAAAAACAAGAGGCTCAGTGGGCTGAGCCTGTATTGCTCATCTGGCAGTCACAAAATTTGATTTGACAGACTAGATTGATTTCCGGAAACTTTGTAAATGATCTTCTATAAATGCTTCATACCAAGTATAAGTTCATTGGCTAAACGGTTTCAGAGTTTTAAATTTCGACCGATCAGAACATATAAAGGTTTCTGGTGGCAATTTTGTTTCACGGACCGGGAAGATTTATGCAAACTTCCTAAAGGACCTTCCATAGATGCTCCATACCAAAAATCAGTTCATTTGGCTTTAAGGTTTCAGAGGAGAAGAACTTTTAAATTTTGAATAATCAGAACATGTAAATGCTCATGACGGCCATTTTGTTTCACGGACCGGGAAGATTTATTCCAATTTCCTAAAGGACCTTCCATAGATGCTCCATACCAAAATTATCATCATCACCATTCACTAAGGATACCATGTTTACTTTAAAAACCAAATATTGTATCTTTCTATAAATCAGGATTCAGGAAAAAATAGCAAAAAACAGCATTTTTACCCCTATAATCTATTTTTAGTAAGGGCGGACATGTTTTTCGACCAATCAAAAATCCAAGCATTAACTTTTGCAAGATACCCTAAGGAACAATCTTACCAAGTTTCATTTGATTTTGAATATTAGTTTCAGAGAAGAATATTTTGGAAAAAATAACATAAAAAAGCCAAAAATGTCAAAAAGGGCAATAACTCTAACATCAGTTGACAGATTTTCACGAAAATCAGCACACAGGTAGCTCTCATCATGCTGACCACTTTCAACCTGCCAGAATTTGCCGTAACCTAATGATTTTTGAGATATTTGCGAAAAACTGTTGTTTGACCCCTATGTTCTATTTTTAGTAACAGTGGCCATCGAAGAATAAACTTTGTGCAAGATACCCTAAGGAAAAATCGTGCTAAGTTTTATCCAAATCCATTCAGTAGTTTCAGAGGAGAAGATGTTTGAAAAATTGTTAACGACGACGACAGTCGACGACGGACGACGACGGACGCCAAGTGATGGCAAAAGCTCCTATTTCCTTTTAGGAAAGGTGAGTTAAAAACATCAGAGCGCACCCACAATGTCTGACTGACAATGTTACATTCTACATTCTTTTCATTATGTCAACATTTTAGGCCTTAAGCACAACTGGTGCATCAAAATTGGTATCAAAGAACTTTATTTCATTTGTAACCAACAATCATTGAAGTCAGTATTATTATCCCTAAAGTTCGGGGATATTTGTAAACGGTCTGTCTGTCCGTCTGTCCGTACGTTAGATAATCTTGTCTCCAGAACTCCTCGTTCATTTTTAACTTCATGTATTTAATTTCTATGTAGTATTGTCACAAACTATATGTAGATGCTCAATGAGGTTTTAGAATTTTTATTTTCAAAAATTGGGACCCACAAGGGTCGAATTTCAAAAATTGGAAATTAAAACTAGTGACCCAAACTCCTCATTCATTTCTCATGTTTTGCTTTTAGTTTCTATTCAGTATTATCACATACTGTCTGTAGATGCACAACAATATTTTAGAATTTTGTGATTTTCAGAAATTGGGGCCCACAGGGGCCGAATTTGAAAAATTGGAAATTTAAACTTGTGACCCAAACTTCTCATTTATTTCTCATTTTATGCTTTTAATTTCTATTCAGTATTATCACATGTGTATGTAACTGCACAATAAGGCTTTAGAATTTTGATTTTCAAAAATTGGGGCCCACAGGGGTCGAATTTCGAAAACTGGAAATTTAAATTAAACTCCTTATTAATTTTTCATTTTATGCTTTAAATTTCTATACAATATGGTCACATACTGTATGTGATGTATGTAGATGCACAATAAGGTTTTAGAATTTTAATTATGACAACTTGAGGCCCACATGGGTTGTATTTCGGAAATAGTAAATTTAAGTGTGTACCTTAAACTCCTCTTTCATTTTTCATTTAGATTTAGCAAATTTATTTATATATAATATTGTTCTTTATTTTTCTGTAGATGTTTGAAAAGGTTGTTTAATTTTGAAAATCTATTATGGGATCAAATTTTGGGACCGAAAATGATGAAATTTTGCCTGGTCTCTGGAAAAACCCATGTATTTTTTATTTCAGTGGTTTCATTTGTTTAAAATATTGTTCTTCACTATGTTTAGATGTGCAATAAGGTTTTCAATCTTGAAATTTGATTCAGGGTTCCAATTTTCAGACTGAAATTGTGAAATTACTAATTTTGCACTGTTTATTTTTTTTTACTTGTGCAGTGCGGGGATGGACATCGTTTCTGATGGCATCAATTTCTAGTTTTTTATTGTGTGTATACGCTGACATTATCTAGTGCAACATAGATTTCTTTACCAACTCATATATTCGAATCTTGCTATCAAACAATTTCAAGAACATATTTATTATGAAATGTTTTTATATTTAAAAATGTTTTGTACCGAGAATAATATATATTAATAAACGCGGGTGGATTACCGAATTGACGATGCAAAGGTTAGACGAAGAGGAAATGACAGGTGATCAGTAACTATTTTAACATAAGAAAGGTAAATATATTATACTTGATAGAATTTAATCGTTTTAGCATTAATCATAGTTTAATATACTATATATTAACGAGATATTGTTGTCGGAGAGCAATAATTATTGAATCGGGTACAATTTTTCTTTCGACGTCCCCTGTCCCCATCTTGGATATCAGCTGATAAGTATGTCATTTGGGTTAAAGTTAACAACCGTGTCCTTTCTTTGAGATTTCGAAACCATGTTAATTGTAAATGATTTTCGTGAGCGAATATAATTTAATAATTAAATTTTAATTATGATCCTTGACTGTCATGACTGTTATAAGTTATTAGTTAGTTATAATAGTCCCAGTTATGATGTACCATACCCTGATACCTGGCCATTTTACTCATTTCTTACAATATCTTCAGTTATATAATCGTTCCATAATGCACAAATAATGTTTGTGTGTGCAGATGCAGCATATATAATTATGGTAACATTGGTTATAATCAATGATCGGTTTCCTACATATGTAACAATCCAGAAATATTTTTATATAGAGAATAATACATGGTAAAATCTGTATCACATGCTGTATCAACCCGAGAAACCATTATCAGCCAGAGGGCCTTGGTATGTTTTTCGAACTGTACTGCTGTATGATAACATAGAAAATCAAGTGCATTTTTTTTTAAAAAAGATCGTGAAGCATGTATGAAAAAAAGGCGTACACAGATGAATCTTTTGTAAGCAACTGAATTGAAAGTACAATGTAACGTTTACATAATTGTTGTACAAGAAAGATAAAATGTATTCTGTCTTTCCAAGAATGTGCGGTTTCCCCCTTTTATCACTCCATTCCATTCACCGCAATAGAAGCAATCACGTGTTTCTTAAAACTGATGAAGAACAAAGTTCAAATGCTGATGTTAAAAAAAAAACATACCGAAACTTTAGGCGGTAAAAATATTCGAGGGTCGATAAAAACCTCGACTCAGAGACATGCCTGTTATTCCGTAAAGATTTACGTGTATGTGCGGTATCAACTATACATTTTCCAAAAATAATTAGCATTAATATTTTTTATATTAAGCTTTATTGTTAAAATTAAAGTCTTTAGAGAAAACCATGGCAAACTAAGAAAGATATAAATAATTTTGAAGGTCTGTTAGGTTAATTGTAATTAAAAATTTAAGAAACAAATACATAGTTGGCACTTTCATAGAACCACCAAGTAATAGATGTCTCAAATATCCCCATTCTTAGAGTCTTTGTTTTCATTTTTATATCATTACAGATTTTAATCCGTTCCATTTTTTCTTTTAAATTGCTTTGTACTTTTACAGTTTGTGCATTGGACATTGCCTCGAAGAAACATCTCTCTATCTTAGCACGTACAACACATGTATCTCTCGAATATATGAAAATAATTTATGACTAAATTTTTAATATTTCAAACTTTTTGGCTTGTGATTTAATGAAATAGTTCAAGTGTATGTATTTTCCTGTTCATAGACTCACATTTGGGTTTGAATGATTTTATTTCAACAAATTTCAGCGATAAAAGAGACATTGAAAGAGCCAACAATAAAAGTTATTGAGCAATTTTGAATGGGTATTCTTTTAATAAAGGTACATGTGGAAATAAACACAAAACGAAGCTCAATAGCTCAATTGGATTTTAGGTGACCATACAACTGACAAATCGCTGTCATATCTGTAAAGAATTGTTCCACGGTGTCCAGTGCTTCTAGATACGTAAGATGCATGTATATGTATTTATAAAGGTTACTCGGGGACACGTGAATTTGTTTACTTTAAGCACGTGTGTTCAAATCAAAACATGTTTATGTTTAATTTGATTGGACAAACAGTAAGTTATTACCGGTTTAGGTAATATTAATCATGAAAACTTCATGCTAGAATTTAAGCGCTGAATTATAGTATTATAGTCTAGAATTGTCATTCGAGGTTCGCCTATCCGACAGTACAGTATCGTTTTCGTAAATTGTCAACTTGTATAATGTCTGAATCGTCTCCACGTCTAGAATTGAGCGAAGACCTACTACTTGCAGGAGATATACCGCAAACTAAGATTTCTACAGCAGCTGATAAGTCGTCTGATTTGGTTGATACCGTAGAGCTTTTCAAGACTATCTTAGACAGTAGGATTTTTACTTGACGTTTTTCATTCAGTAAAGGGTAAACCTCATTAAATTAAAACACAAAATAGGAGTTGAAGCTATATGTTTAGCATTGATTAGCAGTTGACCATTAACAGATAGTTATCTTAACAAAGTATGTTTCAAATTTTATCAAGATATATTGAGCACATCAAAGTCGACACGTTTTTTAATTTACCTGAAAATTGCGAATTTTGTGATTTTTCGTGCATATTTGATTTTTTTATGGACAAGGCGACATAACTCCAGAAAGATTATCAAATGCGAAAGTTTTTGTCGAAGTTCAGAACTTTATCATAAAGAGTAAAAGATTTACACCTTGATACATCACTTTTCTTTTTCTTTCTTTTTTTTTTTTTTTTTTTTTTAAATATAACAGTCATGAATGATATAAAATAATGTTATGTATGCATAGTTTCTCTTTGTGTAACGAGCAATTCATCTTGATTATTTGTTTGTGTGAAACAAGGAAACAGATTTACATAAGCTTACAGTTTGTTTCTGAATCCTATTTTGTTATGCTCAGTCTGTATTGTACATATGTATGAATATTTATTTGAATAAACATGTTTAAACTAACTCCAGAACAACATCTGACGTTAATAAGGTAACAGTACAGATGAGCCGAAGGAAATTTCAGTATAGTGAATCTTTTTAGCAACTTCAAACTTTGATCACAGATACAAAGAATTTGGCAATATTTTGTAACTATTTTGCACCATCTTAGTAACGATTATTTAAAGTTTTTTTTAGAAAAGTTATGAATATTTACACTGGAAACAATAAGAAAAATGTTTTCATGTACTTATTAATCAAGTTTCATTTTTTTAAGTATAAAGGCTATAGATAGCAAATTAGGTGAGTTGAAGTAAGAACTCATCCAAGAGCAAGACAGCCTTAAGAGAAAGATTAAGGAAGACGTCACTTTAAAGTTCAAGGGT
Organism: Mytilisepta virgata; assembly: GCA_028015205.1. Lineage (NCBI taxonomy): Eukaryota > Metazoa > Mollusca > Bivalvia > Mytilida > Mytilidae > Mytilisepta > Mytilisepta virgata. Next base: position 80,706,105 of record CM051521.1, read on the forward strand.
GAAGGTAACAGAATCCAATACACTTTTAACGAGGAATTATTAGAAACTGTAAACAAACTGTCTAAATTCATCCCTTCCTCTAATACGTAAGCCTATAGATTAGTTCTTGATCTTAAAGATAAGCTTAGAGGCCGTAATAAGAAAATTCGCATAGCTGATTCTTCCCCTGCTGGTTGGGGAACCGTAAAGGAATACGAAGCCAATGCCGTGGCTTCAGATTCTGAAGATGAGAGAAAGATACGCCAAGCTGAGACAAGAGCTATCCGTACCTATAAGGAGAAGTCTAAATCTCGCCAGCAACCTTACCCTAAGAATCCGCCTCGTCAAAAACCTGCAGAATCTTATGGTAACCCTACTTATGCTCAGCATTATCAACGTACTCAACAGCTGCCCTTTCGTGGGAGCTTCGCAAGGCGTGAGCCTTGCTCACTCGACATGTGCCACTACTTTGAGCAGCAAGGCCACTGGAGAAAGAACTGTCCTTTTCTCGCCAGCTTCAGGTCATCCAACAGCAACTCCAGAACCTACCAAAAGTCGTAAAGTAGAGCATGCACTTCACTCTTCAGCCATTGTGAATGATAAGTATTTAGATAATGACCAATTTTCAATATGTTTTCATGATAACGATCATACAGAATCTTTTCTAGAACAAGTTCACTATTTTGAAAATTGTCAGTCGTACGACAATTTTAAAGGGGTGAAAGGTAGATTAGCTAGTCATGTAGAGTATTGGGAAAATATGGGCGCTTGTCCTTTTGTGCTTGATACAATCAAGAATGGTTATGTTATCACATTTATAGATACACCTTTTAATATGTATCACACAAATAATAGATCAGCAAGGCAGAATACTGAATTTGTCACAAAGTCAATTGAAGATTTAGTTCAAATAGGTTGCGTAATAAAAGTGCCTTTCCAACCATATGTAGTAAATCCATTGAGTGTTGCTACTCAAAAGGCCGGTAAGAAACGACTTATTTTAGATATGAGTCAATTGAATAAACACATAAAGCGCGAAAAAATAAAATTCGAGGATTGGAAGATAGCTATACAATATTTTGACAAAAATATGTATCTGTTTAAATTTGACCTTATATCTGGTTATTTTAATATCGACATCTGCCCACAGCAACAGACTTTCTTAGGTTTTCAGTGGGAAGGTCAATTTTATTGTTATACTGTTTTAGCCTTCGGAAATACTACTGGTCCGTACATTTTTACCAAATGTTTAAGGCCACTAGTAAAGTTTTGGCGTGAAAACGGTATAAAAGTTGTTTTATATTTAGATGATGGATTTGGCAGGAGTCTAGATGAAAATACATGTAATGAGCAGTCGTCCTTCGTGAAAAGGTCTTTGGTTGATGCTGGTTTCCTTATAAACGAGGAAAAGTCTGTAATTAAACGTGTTACTGAGTTAGAATGGTTGGGAATAGTATGGAACTCGAAAGAATACAAATTGTCTATTTCTCAACGTCGAGTTGACGATTTAATTTCCTCATTGAATGTCATTTCGGCTAATTTTCCTTATATTACAGCTAGATCTTTAGCTCAGGTCGTAGGCAGAATTATTTCCATGACTCCCGTAATCGGAAATGTGGCTAGAATCATGTCAAAGTTCTGTTACATGGAAATTGAAAGTAGAATCGGGTGGGATAATCCCATTTCAGAGTATAAACCCGTCGAAGTTTTATCAGAGTTAAAGTTCTGGTTAGAAAATGTCACTCTGATTAACTGTCGTAAATTAAGTCATTACCGTAAATCGTCTGCTGTTATATACTCAGATGCTAGTAATATTGCTGCCGTTGCATATACCGTTGAATTAGAAAATAAGATTTTCCATAAGATGTGGACATGTAGTGAAATGGTACACAGCTCCACCTGGAGAAAGCTTAAAGCAATAGAGTTAGCCCTATTTTCTTTTAAAAAAAGTTTCACAGGAAAAACTATAAAGTGGTTTACTCACAATCAAAATTGCGTCAAAATTGTTAATTCGGGTAGTATGAAAGAAAATTTTCATATTATAGCAAAATCGATTTTTTCATTTTGCATTCAGACAGGAATATCAATTGAAATTCAATGGATTCCCAGAAAAGAAAATGAGAAGGCTGATTATTTGTATTTGCTTACTTTAATTTAAGCATGTGTGTTCAAATTAACACATGTTTATGTTTAATTTGATTGGACAAACAGATAGTTATTATCGGTTTAGGTAATATTAATCATGAAAACTTCATGCTAGAATTTAAGCGCTAAATTATAGTATTATAGTCTAGAATTGTCATTCGAGGTTCGCCTATCCGACAGTACCGTATCGTTTATTTCAAGACTTCATAGGAATGTACTTAGTATGTTATGTAGTAAATAGTATACATGATATATATTACTGTAAAGATTTTGTTCTTCAACTTATAGAATACTTTTCTATTGTAGATTGTGTTTATATGTGATGGCAGCGGTCGATGACAGCAAATTGGATAATTGTGTTTTTATTTGTAATAAAATAAGTTTTCTGTGCTGTCGTGGCGAGCTGATAACCAAATAACGGTGTTGAGTTTTTCTTTATAAATGATTTATATTCGTTCGAAGTATTGAATAAGAACATAAGTAAAGAATTCTTCCAGTGTCCAATGTTAAACATGTTAAACTAGCTTGGATTCCGAACGGCACGAAAACATAATTTTAGCAGACATTTATCCAAGGATTAACATATTTCAATTGGCTTAGTATTTTCTGACAAGAAGAACTTTGTACAAATTTCCCCATAGGGTTCAATGTTAAACTAAAGCCGGCTGTGGCGATCGTCTTGAATTTCCAATCGGCAAATACAACATATCTTTTTTACTTGTCTTTGACATGATCATGCACACATCAAAAACATTTCAATTGACTTAGTAGTTTCTGACAGGAAGATCTTTGTACAAAATTTCAGGTAGGGTCCAATATTAAACTAAGTCCTGCTGTGGTGGCCATCTTGAATTTCGATCGGCACAAAAAAACATATATTCTGTAGAGGTTCATCCAATGCTTGTTCATACATAAAAATATTTCAATTGGCATAGTAATTTCTGACAAGACCTTTGTACAATTTTCCCCATAGGGCCCAATGTTAAACTAAGTCCGGTTGTTACGACCATCCTGAATTTCCGATCGGCACAAAAAACATATCTTTTTAATGCTTGGTTATACATAAAAATATTTCAATTGACTTGGTACTTTCTGACAAGAAGACATTTGACCAAATTTCCCATAGGGTTCAATGTTAAACTAAGTCTGGCTGTGGCGGCCATATTGAATTTCCGATCGGCACATAAAACATACATTTTCAAATACATTTCAATTGGCTTGGTAGTTTCTGACAAGAAGACCTTTGTAAAAAAATTCCACATAGGGTCCAATGTTAAACTAGGTCCGCCTGTGGCGGTCACCTTGAATTTCCGATCGCCACAAAAACATATATTTAGTAGAAGTTCATCCAATGCTTGTTCATACATCAAAACATTTCAATAGGCATAGTAGTTTCTGACAAGAAGACCTTTGTATAAATTTTCACATAGGGTCCAATGTTAAACCAAGTCTGGTTGTGGCGACCATCTTGAATTTTCGGTCGGCACAAACATATATCGTTTGTTAATATCCATCCAAGGATCATTCATGCAACAAATCAATTCAATTGGCTTTGCAGTTTCTGACAAGACGAGCCTTAAAGATAAGTCCAATCAGAAGGAATTATCTGCCCATGGTAGCCATGTTGAATATCATATCGTCACAAAAAACATAAACATTGTACATAACCATCCAATTAACATTCCTGCCAAGCTTGGTTCCATTTAGACGCGTGGTTTCAGAGTAGAATTTGAAAATGTGAAATGTGTACGCACGACGGACGACGGATGCAAAATGATGGCAAAAGCTCACATGACCTTTTAGGCCAGGTGAGCTAAACACGTGTTGCATTTATCAATCGAAAATATCATTTCTCTAATAAAAGCCTTTCTTAAACTGAAATGACGAAACAAATGCAATAATAATCAATTAAGGTGGATGTGAAATATTATATGACTTGAACTATTTAATACTGAATTATTTAAGTCTTGTTACTCATGTTAGTCGGGCATTGGTTTAGTGTTTTTCATGGAAGTATGCCAGCATTCACTTTCTTTAAAATGAAAATTGGTGTTCATTTTTAACTAACTGTTCATTGAATGAAAAAGTTGAGCACTAGTTGAATACTCCATATAAGAGATAAATGCTGAGATAAACAGTTGAATGCCCCATATAAATAAAGATGGTTGAACTTTGAACCTTCTGGAATATTTTGGTCAAGATAAAGGAACAGACATTTATTTCTATCTGCATATTTTATAAATGACATGTTAAACATACATCTTGAAACATATCAATAGACAACACGTATTTATTTATATGAGGCATTCTATTGTACATTTATGTTTTCGATATTGAAAATAAAAAACAATTATTTATAATTTCATTTAAAATCATATTTATCAAAGGGATTATCCAAAGGAACTAAAGACAAACAGTAACACCAGTGACGATGGTCCATTTTTAGACAGTATATATCTAGCATACATGTACAAGGCTATATACTGTCTATATAAAGATTATTTTTAATTCCTTTTATATTTTTTCTGTTAGTACCATTTTGATATTTTTGTAATGAAATTTTGGTTCATTGCTAGATATGTTACACAAATCCTAAAAAAGAATAAAGAATAAAAGAATTGCTTCCTTTCTGTTTTTGTCGTGTTTCACTTCAGGATAAAATTAAATTCGACATGTAAGTTACTAGAAAATAAAGCTCTCCAATTAAGCATACTCGTTATCAAACATCATCAAGGAAAGCAAAACTTTAAACCTTTCAAAACGATTAATCCAATCGCTGACATACTATTTTGCTAGGAAAATATTTCTCGGAAGTGCGTATGGCTACATCTGTTACAAACGGTATCATACACATTTTATTGGATTTCAATTATGCTTTTGTAAATCAATAAAAACATTTTAAAACGGAACATAAACACAGAGGTATGTTTCAAAATTGCTTTTGTTTTATCCCATCATGAGATTACTGTTCAACCTCGCAGTTCTTGTATTTCAGTTTGGTGAGTTTAAACTCCATAGGACATATAGTTTTAAACACGTGTAACAACATATTTTAAGTGTATGTTTGCTCTTTTCTGTATTTTGTGAGAGCAATAAATTTTTGACTTTAGTTCATTTAACTAAGTAATTAACACAAACATGTATCAATCGTTCTCAACACTATTACAATAAATAGAAGAACAGTATATTTACGAGTTCGAATGTAGTATATTTTGCACTGACGTGCACAAAACGTTAACTCCCGGTTGTTCATTTGTTCATTTCGTCAATGGTTCGCCGGCCCATTTATAAGAGCGGCTTGATTTCCAGTACGCCAAACAAATTGCCGTAAAAATTCGGATTGTTGTTTTTGGTTTTCAATATTTTTGGCTTTGAACACATCTGTTGAGTCGTAGAGTGACGAGTGTGCACATCTTGGGCATTAAAACTGGTATGAGAGGATTTATTTTACGGCATTTATGGACTGCAATATACCATGTTATGGAGACCTTATGTTACAACCTCCTGTTCTTCTCCAAATTTAGTGTGCAAATCTACAATTTTGAGATGTACAGGAACTATATGTGGCCACTACAATGTACTGTGAAGGTCTCTAGGTCAACATAATATATATTAAAAGGGATATCATGTACATGTATAACGTATCCAATTCATTTCCATCCTCACTGTATCACTAAACATATACCAAAAACATAAGTTCATGCAAAAAAAGATATCTATACTGATAATAATATTGATGATGCTTATAATGGTAAAAAATGAAATACAGTGGTTATAACTTGGATTAATAAACTTTTCCATAGTCACATGTATAAATGATAAGCCTAAAAATACAAAATTATTTGGCACATATACGAAAACCATAATTTGTGAAATTTATCTAGCCATTCTGACCTTGAATCTTCCACACATAATCTGTGATCTAAAGATCTCTAATCTTCAATCCATACGCCTCGTGAGAAAACATTCTAATTAAATACATATTCTTAAGTTGGAACGAATCTCGAAATTTTTTAAAATAAATGTAGAGGTTATTGCACAAATTTTCATTTTTTATGTACTATATCAGGTAATTTACGCATATTCAAACAGAACTGAAAACATTAATTCCGAAAAAAAGTGAATTTCTTCCTTACGTATTGTTTCAACTAATTTTCTTATCTTATTGGCATTAAAGTACAAAGTTTATGTGTGTCAAACTTAATTTATAGTAATGAAGAAAATAACTCATGTTTTATCAACCCGTGGACATGATATATTACCTAGAGAATTAAAAAAGTTTTTTTTTTCTTTCCCGTAAATCGTAAATTAACCAAGATACAATGTACAGGTATGTCTATTTTTTGGCCCTTTCTGTTATCCATTGTGTTGTTTATTTTCGTATTGGAAATAATAAAAGTAAGATATTCGATAAATTAAAGCATATTTTATCATTGTGCTTTTAAAGGAAACGGGTATGAAACAAATTTAATTTGGGGCCTCGGTGACCGACTGGTGTAGGTAGTTCGTCATGACTACTAATGATCAATAGCCTGTCAACACTGGGGTTGTTAGTTCGAATCTCACCTGTGTCGGGATGTGTTCGACTCTGATCTAAATTGAGAAGTATTGCCAATTTTTCTACCGAAGGTCGGTGGTTCTCTCCGGGTACCCCGGCTTCCTCCACCAATAAAAACTGGTCGCCGCGAAATTGTGAAATTGTCAAATGTGCTGAAAACGCCGTAAAAACCCAACAAAACAAACAAACCAATTTAATTTTATGTGAAACTGCATAAAATGCCGGTAATTTGATCATACAACAGGCATTGCTTTTATTGGTAAGAATGAAAACGTTATGTATCTAGGTACATCTCATCGGCATTTCTAAAGCCAATTATTTTAAAAGCCAAAATAATAACTGGAGATCAAATTAGATGTAACATGATAACTTGGACTCCATAATCCATTAAACATGTTAAACATCATTGAACAAAGGATGAACATTTCTGACTGCAATGTACAGTCTGGACATGTACATTTGTATTTTGGCGGATTTGATTCTATTACAGCACTATTTAACATCTATCGGATTAAAAATATCACATGTGTTTGCAGATACAGTCTAAATTACAATGTCCGACGACTGTTTCGAGTAAGTTCTGTAAGCACTGTCCTTAAATGGTTGGTGCATGATTTGCCCTTTTGTCCAGTTTGGCATTTATAGGGCGCTGTGGTGTACTTTTTTTAGTGCGTGGGACTTCGAAATCAAGGATTCCAGGTTTGATTACTTTTCGCCTTATCGATAACTTGTTTCCCCATTCATTATAAATAAATAGGTTTAAACTCATTTAGGGCATTGTAGGATTTTAACCCGGTGGAAATTGATACACTTAAACCCTACTTTCGGTCCTTACTTGATCATACACTTTCGAGGATTTTGCACGGTTTATTGCTAAATATTTTATATTAAAAACGCATCTTAATCATCAGATATTTTTCTAACATCCTACGAAATTACAAGATGTACTAAACCCAGTAAAATTTTTATTAAAGTTTTCTCTATTATATTGAGTTGTGAATTGGACTCTTGTAAATATTTAACAGCAAATAAAAAACTCCACAAATAAAGGAATCTTTAAACCAAATGTATAAACCACATGAAATCCTCGAAAATAAAAACAAATGCAGTATAGTGAATAATCCTTTTTCTGTCAAACAGGGTTCTTAATATTGCAAAATAGTTCTTTTTATCTTCATCATTAACGATTATTTTGAGAAAAAGTTGTAATCGAACGTATTGTGTTTGAAGCTGTACAAAGAGAGACAACTCAATGTCTTAAAAAAGAACAATGCAGAAAATTTTTTAAAACTTCAAGATTCGATCCCTGTGGGACCCAAGTTTTGAAAATCTAAATTCTAAAATGTTATTGGGCAACTAAATATAGTGCTTAGTAATAAAATGCATAAAATGAAAAATGAAAGAGTTTAGGTCAAACGCTAAAATTCACAACTTCAAAATTAGACTTCTGTGGGCGAAAGGTTTTAGAAATCAAAATCAAAATCGAGAACCCTAGTGCGCATCTACATACTATGTGCGACAATATACTGTATAGAAATGAAATGTATGAAGTCAAAAATGAACAATCACATTATGTTTTACGGGCGGAGGGGCAGATATATAAGGCGTAAACAATGCTCTCGAGTTTTTTTTTCAAAAGTGGTATAATAATCTTTCACAATGTATGTGATCCCTGTATGCATGTACTTTTTAATTTAACAAATATTTTCTGTGAACGGGTTAAAAATTTATGAATATGTTTAATATCCCATATTAAGCTGTACGTAAACATTTTATAGATCGCAATTAGGATATTACATCACAGTTGAGCGGGGGTTTTCTCCAACCTGACTTTAAATATATCTTCCATAAACTCATTGTAAACTTTTTAAAAAAGGACAATATCTACGTTTTGTTCTTGTTAAGGACCAACATTTGATTTTTTCATGGAAAAGCGGGGGATATGATGACATGTCTGATCCTGCCTATTTTTTTTTTTTTTTTTTTTTGCACGGAAATATTGGTCCTGGATCTTTTTCGACCGCTTTCGTGGCCTAGATTCTTATTTCCATTCACACAGAAAAATTTCCTGATTGGCAATGGTCCTGCATATTTTTCGCACATAAAGTTATCCTGACTTTTTGTTTTGCCAAAATCCCGGTCCTGCCTTTTTTATTTCAAATATCATATCATTCTAGCCCCCCACACAAATGGTTTCTCCCTAAACAGAAATGTTTTCCTAGCCACTGCCATTTCTTATTTTTTTTTCATTTTGTTTAAAAGGGACAATTAGCAATGGAAAGTGATAATAATAGATGCATCTTCAGAGCATGCAGTCTTAAATATTCTGTACTAAATGAATTGAAAGAAAGCCAGGAATTTGTTATTATTTACATGTATAGATAAATATCAGCTACACTGTATATAACAGGGAAATAACACACTCATATATATAATTTTGTTATATGGTCACACTTTCACTTATACCAATAACTAATTTCACGTGGTTACCATGCTTACAGTGCACTTATAGCATCCACTTTAAAACCACTTCTTCAAATCCGTGTTTTGATTTCCTTGTTATTTAAGAATAATTACAAAATTATGTTATGAGGAAGGATACCCTCAGAGGATGTGACAGTGTAGATTTGTAAACATATACATATACATGTACATGTAATCTTCTCATCATCTTGCAAGTCATATTTTTTTAATAATTGTAGATGATGAAGTCAGATACATAAATATGTTGCTCAAGACTTATACAGAAAAAATCAAACTCTTTAAATTTGAAATAAAGTTTGTTAGATTCAAAGCGGAAACAGTAGTAATACATCTGAAGGTAAACAATATCGCAATACGATTGTTTCGAATCAAGTCAGATAAAACCCGTGATTTACGTTCGCTACTGGGAGAAATTAACAATTAACGTATACCTAATACTTTTTAGATATTACGTTTAATGGAAGGGGGCAAGATGATATTTAAAATAGAAAGGCTTTTCTAGGATTTTCCTAAATAAAAAGTCCCCCTACCTCCCCCATAAAATCAAATGACTTGTCCCTAATTTAAAACTGTTACGTCTCGGGTGGCCGTAACACGAATAATATAAACATCAGTTCAAACAAGGGAGATAACAATGGTTTGTATATGTATACGAAAAGTCAATTAGAGTTATGTATCTTTGTATATTAACACACACTGCAACCACTTCCTTTTTTAAGCGTTAACTGAAACTTGAAATTAATTAAAAAATTAAAGTTCTGAGTATTTCAAATTTGTAAGTTCTTTGACAAGGAAAATATAAAAGTATAAACTGACTAGATTAAACATTCAACACCTAACTGAAATAAACATTTACAATCTGAAAATAAAGAAAAAGTTTATTTCAAAACATAATCCTATTTCACATGCATATTCCTCTGTCTTACAAAACGGTTTTTTTTTATCGTTATTTCGGTCGCGTTTTTCGGATTTCTAACTTTCTCAGCACTAGAATTTTCCAACTCAAAATTTTCCTTATTATCAACACTTTTTGATTTTTCAACATTTTAATTTACCGTAATATTTCCATATCTTAGTGGATTTCCATAATCAAACAAATTTTAATTTTCAATTACTGTGTATCAACAAAATTTCCACCCTATATTTTCATTTACTCACTTTTAACTTTGCACATTTTCATTTGACATTTTTACTTTTAACTACGGTTAATTGAATTGTTTTACATTTGTGATATTCCCATTGTATTTTACTCCTGATCATCTTTAGACCCATGGAATACACTATTTCCATTCTTTTCTAATACTTTACTTCGGTATCATACATGAACATGTAGCTTATTTTCTGTAGCTTGTTTTGCTTCATTTACGTGAGATCTCCTGATTTAATATCGTTTGTTCCTGTTTCCTCTTCTGCACACACTCGAATAATTGAAGCCGTTTAATGTGCGATTTCTCCATCGGTAATTGTTAATGGTTGATGTATGGATGAATTGTTGTTTAACGTCCAGTGGCAGCCAGGTACATATCAGGACGAGAACATGTTGATATGATAATGAATATTATCCACGCTTTGTACTAGACCGACACGCTGAGTCGGATTTTTAATGTGCTAGCTCACGAGGTAACTGTCCGTAGGAAGACATATTTACCCACTCGGACACATTATACTGCGAGCCGACCAGTACATCTTTGCTCTTACTCTAGTTGCCGCGTGCTTGGCGGAAAAGCAGCAAATACCAATTTTAATGTCTGGTTTGACCCGGCTGGGGATCGAACCAGCGACCTTCCGCACTCGAGGCGAGCACTCTACCACGAGACTACCGAGGCGGTTTAAACGTTAATGGAGTGATCGAAGTGAGCGAATATAACGACTGGATTATTCGGGTTAGAACCATTTATAACAGTTCTACCCTAGAACCATTTATGAAGGTTCTATCACATACCATTTATGACAGGATTAGTTCTACATGTACCTTAGAACCGTTCTAGAATGCTTCCATGAGAATCTTCGCTGACAGATATAGTTGCGAGGTTATAACTGATCTCAACTTTATGTTAATAGCCACAAGTACGGCTTCTTCTGTATCATCGCTATTTTGACTTTTAGTTTCAGGAGCCAACATCCGAGATAACGCATCTGCAATTACTTGCGTCTTAGCTTTAATATCGAAATAAGCTATAGTTGATACATTTCTTAAACAGTTCTTAAGTTTGTTGAATGCAATATCTTGTTCTGGTCCCCAAATAAATGGTTGGTAATTTGGCAAAAGTATGTTGATCGGTTTAGCTATAGTTGCTTGATTGGGAATATATCGGCCCATAAAGTTAACCAGTCCTACAAATCTGCGAAGATGGTGCACTGTCCTAACAATTGACATAACGGGGTGTTCATTTTAGAAATTTGTAGTAACATTATGATTTTTTTTCTTTGTAAGAAACAAGTAGTTTATGCACATGTACGAAAGCTCAGTAGAAACATGTGAGTTTTTAAAATTCGAGACTCAATATTCAGAGTTTGAAAGTTGGAGATCAGAGGAAAGATTTTACGTTTTGAATAGAATTTGGCCGATGAAATGTCATTTCTCCGTTTTAGGTACGCGCGTTTAATTTTAATGTTGCAGGTCTACTGCAAAAAAGGATATATTCCGAACAACTCCTTAATAGACATATAATCAAATGTGCTTTCATTGTTTTTGATATTTTTATGAAAACAGTTTGTTTATTGTTACGTAAGAGCTTTTTTAAACACCAATCTGACTGCACCAAAAATGTAATACTGGTGTGAATACTACCAAAAACTACTATAAATTGATCTAAACATTGAACTTAAATTTTGTATATAGCAAAAATAGATCATGGGTACTAATAAACTCCTGCGCCTTATGCGCATGATACGCCGGTCCGCAGCAACAGCTATGAAGTTAATGATTTTATTTAGCAAATTAGGTGTCATGTTACTTTTCAACAGCTTAACATACATGTATCTAAGTTATAACACCGAGACAATAAAATAAATATCATCATTGTGTAAATCGGCCAATACGTACTGGAGTTAGTGCGCGACATGTGAAAAAATGTTGTTTTTTTTTGACAATCTAACTCCCATAACTCTAGAATGACAAAAATGGAAATCGTCAAAAGGTATACATTCAGGCCCTCAGACCATCATTTTTAAGACTGTGTTATAGTTTGAAGGCGTACTCGATCAAGTGCGCGAAACATTGCTTATATTTGGACAATATTAGTCCCATAATTCTGGAATAACAAAAGTAGAAATCATCAAAAAGTATACAGACCCTCAGATCACCATTCGTAATAATGTGTTAAAGTATTAAGAAAATCAGTATAGGCATACGCGCACTACGACATATGAAAAATTGAATTTTTTTTTGGACAATCTAAGTCCCACAACTCTTGAATGATAAAATTAAAAATTGTTAAAATCGAAAGGAAGCTTTCTGCCGTCAATCCTAATGATATGTTCAAATTTCATGAAAATTGATTGAAGCAAATTTCAGTTATGGTACGAAGTGTTGGCGGACGGACATTGGTATACCATAAAACGTCCCGTCTACAACGTACGTAAAAAACGTAAATGAGCCAAAACCTAACAATATACGGGGATGGACGCCAACGACGACAGGCTCATATTTGCGTTCGTATAAAATGTTAAATTTATAACAGTCAAAAGATATTTCATCGGCCAAATAATATTCACAGCTTAAATGTTTTCTCCTGATTGGTTACTCTTGATAATGAATTACTAATCTCGAATATCGAATTCAAGATTTGAGATTATCGAATTTCTAATTATAACTTTGGATATTGAATCTCGAATTCCGTATTTCGAATCTCGCACGAACCTTGTAGGCTTTCGTATCTATGTTTGTGTAGCAATATTAGTTGACATTCTTCAAATGATGGATAATATGCTTCATACAAAAGATTATAAGGATCTAACACCGGTGAAAGTGCAAGACGGAAAAATTTTAGACACCCAAGGGAAAGACTTCTGGTCTCCAACGAGGCTCCGCCGAGTTGGAGACCAATGGAAATCTTTCACGCGGGTTCTGAGATTTTTCCGTCTTGCACTTTAACACCGGTGTTTTGATCCTTTTTCTCACTAATATTTACTCAAGCAAGTGTGTCAGACGACGTAAACAAACGGAGTTATCTCCCCATGAAAGTATTTTGTCTGTGATCTGTATTGGATGTATTTTGAATAATTCAAGCCACCGACGAGTGAAACCTTTAAATATAAAACGATATGGACAATATGGAATAGGTAAGACTAATAAAAACTCAAACTATTTGTTAAATATCGCTCAAACAGTAAATAATCACGATTGTCGGAACCGCGAAAATTTTGCGGGAAAACAAGCGTGAAATTCTTATCTCACCCACGGGAAAGACAAGGATATCTCACATGGGTTAAAATAGGTACTGGGCTGTCTCATTAGTGAGAAAAAACCCTTTTTAAAGGTCTACTATCATGTCTTATATGGAAGGTTAATTTATCAAGATCAAAAATATATATTCCAACCTTATGTCGAGTTTTTGCATGATATAGCATGCACATTTTCTAGATTCAAAATATTTGTATGCCTTCATTTTTCCTTATACACGCGCGTTTCAATTTAATTTTATAAAATCATAAACCAGGTTATGTGGCTGCAGTATCGTAAAATAATGGCAGAACCAGTCAAACAATTAATTATTAGAATAACAGTGTAAATATGTATCCCAAAACAATCAAATACTATTATATGACTTTTGGCTGTTGACATGTGACCCTGGAATTGTATAATGCTTGACATTTATATAGTACCCTCGTTTTATTGTGGGAATATTCGACACAAGAGGAAAATTGCTTTTCATATTTATTTTAATTGTACTTATCCTTCTTAAGAGTATGCAATGTTTATTTAAAGTTTTATACATAGCTCCTTGATATCCAAGATTGAAATAAAATTATTTAATACAACTTTTGATGCAAAAGATGTACAGATACATGTATCTTCGATTTGCGACTCATCAGTTGTGCTCAAGGCCTAAAACGTTAAAAACAAAAACAACAACAAAAAAATGAAGAGAAAACTTGAAACGTTTTTCTCAGACTAAGACTTAAATAAGAATATGAAAAAACCCTTTAAGTGGTACATGTATGTAGACGTCATGTTAAGTAGTACCTTAACTAAGGAATGTAGAAATACTGAACTCATCGTGACTTTACACTAAAGCCATAAACAAAATGAAAATATATAATATGTAAATACATGATATAAACAAAATTGATATATTAAGGAGAGCAACCATTTCATTTTTATCTTTCGGCACAATTAAGCCTGCATCCCTTTTTGACACAAGCAAGCACATTTTCTCGTTGCGTTGAAGATCCGTTGGTAGCCTTGAGCTGTTTTCTGCTCTTTGGTCGGGTTGTTTTCTCTTTGACACATTCCCCGTTTCCATTCTCTATTCTATTCTATTCTATTCTATTTCATGTGATACAATCGTCACCATATGTTTGAATCTGTATTTTTTTCCAACAATTTGGAATCTACCTTTTTCAGTTTCAAATTCTCTGCATGTCTCCAAAAAATCAAATGTTGCCCCCTTACAACGTGGAAAACTCTTTAAAACAAGTTGTATCGACAAAGAGGATTCCAAAATTCTCTTTCAGTTTATAATAATAAATGTTTATATTGCAAAGAACCCCCCTCCCCCTTCTTTTCCATCAATCTTCATGTTTCGGAGACTATACCTCACCAGACAACACTATAGGAAACAGTTCATGCGGGAGAAGTGCATAATAGGTTAATATGCATGTTTTGATTATAGACAGTAATGAATGTATTGAGAACCCTTCACTTCAACTGTTCGTACACCCTATATCCGGTGTTTTAAGTAGGTATCTAGTGTTTGTGATATAATCTGCGCGCTGCTTCTTGTTTAAATCAGGGTACATGCAAGTCGAAAAGAAGTACATGTAAGTCTTTTTTTTTCTATTCAAGACTAAATATTAGTACCTGCAAGACTAAATATTAGTACCTGCAATGCAATATTCTAAATCAGAGCCTATTTTAATAATTGACCTACAATGTATATTTAAATGAAAGTAGTCATTATAGGATGACTTATTACACACGTAACATAAAAAGCAATCTGAACGTATTGCTGGGCAATAAAATGTCCCCTTCGGCTTGAGCTGTGAGAAAACACTCAAAATCTCCTTGAGCATGTAAATCAGACGAAGGTGTATAGACAGAGTGACTCCTAAAAATCATGAAACTATGTTTGCAAGGGCTCAACAAAAATTACCCGATCAGCTTGATCTGTAGCTCATTATTATAAGCTCACATACCAAAAATAAGATTATTTGGTAAAAGCTATTGCTAAACAAGTCCGGAAAAGTATTATTTTGACAATAATTCCTTTTTCCAAGGGCAACAACTTTCGCAATTATAATCCCATAAGCGTGAACTCAAACTTGATCTGTAACTCATCATTATAAGCTCACACACCAACCATAATTTCATTTGGTTAATAAACGGTTCATGAAAAAAATCCGGAAAACTATTATTTTGGTTTTATTTCCTATTTCCAAGGGCAATAACTCTCAAAATAATTATCTGATCATCGTGAAACTCATACTTGATCTGTAACTCATCATTAAAAGCTCACACACCAAAACAAAAGATCACTTGATAAAAGGATTTGCGAAAAAAATCCGAAACTATTATTTTGGCAATAATTCCTATTTCCAAGCAATAACTCCCATAATAACTCTCATAAGAATCATCTGATCGGCGTGAAAATCAAATTGGATCTGTAACTCATGATTATAAGCTCACATACAAAAAAATAAGATCCGTTGGTTAAACGGTTTCTGAAAAAATTCCGGAAATTTGAAGTGTGACTGACGGACTGACTGCCGGACGGACGGACGGACAAAGTGCAAACCTATAGTCCCTTTCGGCGTTTTCGGTAGGGGACTAATAAATTTAAGACATGTGTCAAATGACGATTTGTTCACTTTATATTTTATTTTTAAAGTCTATCGTTATAAGCTAAAATAAGTCTTTGTACTTTTAGCAATATTAGTTGAAGTCCTTCTATTCATTTATTAAATATATTTCCATGTACATTTGTATATGTATATACATGCATAAATTAAAACAAATGTCTGGTAATAGTTCCACATGATAACGTTAGAAAATCTAGAAAAAGTGTAGACTTTTGCCATTATATATATATGGCATGGCTAGGAGATATGTATCACAAAATATTACCTCTTACAAGGTTTCTCAAAGAAAAAAATAACAATCCAAAGATACTAATATTAGATACAGTAAATTTATACTATGCTGTATACGACGCATTTCAAGGAGTTACCTCTCATCAGCAGCATTAAAACCTAAACATTTGGAAGACCAAAAACCAAACTTATATTAAACAAGAAGTACTCAACCAAAAATACCGAAATAGGAAGCCAAATTTCAGCTAAGGAGATCTACCATGTGCAATACAAGGAATGAACCCTTAGTATTTCTATTATTTTTGAATTTTGCTAAATACTGGTAATTTCTGTAACAAATCAATGAATAATCATGTCAGACAAGTCTGACGACTGGGTTGGCGAATACCCTCGGGGACCTAGGGTCCACCAGCAGAGGCATCGTCCCAGGAGTTTCAAAATAACAATCCAAAGATACTAATATTAGATACAGTAAATTTATACTATGCTGTATACGACGCATTTCAAGGAGTTACCTCTCATCAGCAGCATTAAAACCTAAACATTTGGAAGACCAAAAACCAAACTTATATTAAACAAGAAGTACTCAACCAAAAATACCGAAATAGGAAGCCAAATTTCAGCTAAGGAGATCTACCATGTGCAATACAAGGAATGAACCCTTAGTATTTCTATTATTTTTGAATTTTGCTAAATACTGGTAATTTCTGTAACAAATCAATGAATAATCATGTCAGACAAGTCTGACGACTGGGTTGGCGAATACCCTCGGGGACCTAGGGTCCACCAGCAGAGGCATCGTCCCAGGAGTTTCAAAATAACAATCCAAAGATACTAATATTAGATACAGTAAATTTATACTATGCTGTATACGACGCATTTCAAGGAGTTACCTCTCATCAGCAGCATTAAAACCTAAACATTTGGAAGACCAAAAACCAAACTTATATTAAACAAGAAGTACTCAACCAAAAATACCGAAATAGGAAGCCAAATTTCAGCTAAGGAGATCTACCATGTGCAATACAAGGAATGAACCCTTAGTATTTCTATTATTTTTGAATTTTGCTAAATACTGGTAATTTCTGTAACAAATCAATGAATAATCATGTCAGACAAGTCTGACGACTGGGTTGGCGAATACCCTCGGGGACCTAGGGTCCACCAGCAGAGGCATCGTCCCAGGAGTTTCAAAATAACAATCCAAAGATACTAATATTAGATACAGTAAATTTATACTATGCTGTATACGACGCATTTCAAGGAGTTACCTCTCATCAGCAGCATTAAAACCTAAACATTTGGAAGACCAAAAACCAAACTTATATTAAACAAGTTTGACGGAGGGGCATTTTAAACATACATATATTTTTCTATCAGCTGGTACAGCGTGTCTGTCAAACAAAGAAGAAATACATGTAATATATAGTTATTTAACAGTATTGAGGGATATAGTCATTTTATTTGTCCTGAGATACTGACTATTTTCCGAGAAATGGTCAATGTGTCGAGGGGACAAATAATATGGCTATATTCCTTAATGTCTGTTGAATAACTGTAACAATTTTATTATACCGAAACACTTTACCGGTCAATAGTTTCCAGTACTATTCACCAGTCACTATTTACCGGTGATTCGTTTTGGAAATTATTAAAACGGTTACAACAAAGCATAGTTTTATCAATATTGTCAACTGGCAATGAGAACTGATTAATTATATATTAACCATTTATTGTCGTGTAAACATGATATTCGTTATTCTGAAATAATTGATCATATTGTTGTTCAGGTGACACGTTGTTTGCTCTTTCATAATTGCTTGAGTTGCGATTCATTGCTGTGTTCACATACTCGTTCATGTGGGTGGGTTTCTCTTTCTGTCGTTTACTTCTGAAAACAAAACATACAAATACGGCTATAAATTTTACATTTTTAAATGCAATTGACAAAACATCTTAAACCTATTATATGACTTCCACCAGTAAAGCGAGATAACTGATATTTATGTAAAACTAGACATTGAACCCGTGCGAGCGCGGGAAAAAAAGCATTTTTTTTTGTGGTGGCCATATTGACTTTAAAAAGTTGTTGCGGCCATGTCATTCATTGAACAGGAACTCAATATGGATGTTATGGCAGGCTTCCCATAAACTTTCCTGTCAAGTATGTGGTATCAACTGATAATTTCATGTCTATATATGCTGTAGTATTCCAGAAATGGATGTTAATGCAAACTTTAACCAAAGTCAATGAAGCGTGAAATGTAGGGTCAGCGTGACCCAATTGTCATATGGCTGTTCGTTACTACCGAAGATGTATCCACTGATGAAGTAGACTGTATGCCACATTGAATTACCAAAATGGACCTTAAGGTTCCATCAAAATCAAAATCTATGACGAAAACACAACCACATAAATTGTCAATATTTTTATTGTTAAAATTAATTCTGAACTGGAACTTGATGAAAAGCTTTCATTAAATACACATTTCATAATGCATTACCTTTTTCCTTCAGAATAAATATGAAAATGAAATTTTAGATGTAAACCTTTCCTTAGTGACGGACGAATTTTTCAAAAGATGCCGTGAGTAAGGTAGAGCATATTTTTGGAAAATAATTGTTCCAATTGTTCCATTGTCATCATGGGCAGGGCAAGCAAGGCTTAATTTCACAAATAATTAAACGATAAAAACATTTTAGTGTGTGGCTGCGTGTGCTGTCCATGTTTATAAAGATGTCCGAGATAAATTTCGTCATTAATGATAAAGATGACCATTTGTTAAAAATATTTTTATCAGGGCTTACAGGGAATTGTATGGTAGAGACATATTTAGACAGGTCACATGACAAATAATGTAAAAATAGATAACGGTTGGTTTTATCACTTTGTGAAAGGTAAACATCCGAGCAATCCAAAATAACTAAGTTAGGAATTCCTCTGAACTTTACCTTACTTCTACATAATCTTCAAAGTTCATTACCTTTACAGTTAGGAGAAATTGCATTGTTGTAGAAAAACAATCCTAAATACATGAAGCGGAAACATCCCACTCGAAGTAGAATGTTTTTAATTTGTTTTATTCTTCTACCATAATTTCAAACAAAAATACATTTAAAATATGTGAATACTTGTTTATTTAAATCAATGTGTTAAAATGATGCATTCGAGAACCTTCTAAGGGATATGTTGGGAGAATTTATGTTGGAAAATTGCATACAAATTCCATTTGCACATAAACAAAACTGCAGTTTAAATTTATAAATGCAGATTGTCAAATCCGATAATAACCTTTATAATCTGAACCATACATCGTTTAATGTCAACCACGCGTTTTTTCGCCTATTCGGCTAATTCGTAAATTTAGTATTATAGATTTAAAAGTATTATTGTGTTCTCGTGTTGATTTATACGTTTATCATAACAATATTCCGTCAATGGAAACAAGGAAACATGTACACGTATTAGATTTTAACAAATAAGTATTGTACGATTACGTACTTTTTGGTCCAGGAAATAAGCGTCTGTACTTAATTTATGCTGAATTAATATAAATGCCTTGTAATTGAACAACAATTTAAATCATTCCTTTTTAGTTTTTACATGTTTGTCTTAATACCACAAAGAATGGACATCTACTGTAAATCGTTAGTTTGTTAATCCAAATGTTGTTTTCCAATACTGCATTTCGGGAAGTATTTGATTTACGTCTGTAACTGTATTTATTCTATATATCAATTTGTATCAATATAATTAAAAGCGATTAATAAACACAAATTTTAGAATACATCAATTGGAAGGATAGCAACAGCAGCTCTGTTGAATGCATTTTAAGTTATGTTTTGCAGTATAGTTGACTCTTGTACATTAATTAAGCAACCATTAAACTTCATGTTTTTCTTATTCCTATTCCAGCATGCAAGTTCAAGGACAATTTTAAGACTTAATATTTTCTACTGTCCGGCTTCACATACAGATGTATTATAATTTTGCATATTCATTTTAGCAATGACCTTACTTTATTTTTTTTAATACTATGACAATGGCTACTGCAGACCCAATGATTACAACTGCTGCACCAAATACGGCACCAACAATAACCCCTACTAAATACAACGAAAGTTTGAAAGTAAAATGTTAAATATATATTACATTTAATTATTCACTAATAAGTATATATAGTTAATAAAAATACGTTTCATATAATGTATATTCCTACCGAGGTTCGAGTGTGAACTTGTAAAGGTTAAAATGTCATGCTAACCGTTATACACAAAAATATTATTTGTGTAATAAAAAGTGAGTTAAAAATGTCAATATATTTTTTTATTTTTTATTAATTATATGCATCATCCTACATTTTAACTTGTTACAGAAAGGTAGTACATCCGACTTTGGACTTCACTTAAAAAAAAACTTATAAGTTCGACATATCGAAGTAAAATTACATTGTAATTTTTTTCTGGGGACCTCTAAACATCCCCGAGTTATCAGTGATTTCGAATTATCAGAGTTTGAGTCATCAGAGGTAAAAATGCATATTACAAATGGGAATTTTACAGGAACCGCAAAATAACTTCGACACATCCGAGATTTCGAGTCAACAGAGTTCGACACAACATCGCTGAAACTACTTGTTACTCATGACCAAATATGAACGGACCTCTCTTTAATAGATATAGTCAGTTGAAATATTTAAATGCCTTTTCCTCTGAAACTCCATGGGAAATTGAGGCCAGTTTGATGGTCCTACATGGTTCGCTATCAAATTTGTATTATATAAAGTACTCAGGTCATCAAAAATATTTAAAAGTGTTTCGGCAGTTCATAACAAATATTGGATGATATGGTCCTTGGGTGCTCATTTATCAAGATTTCGTTTAGAGGTCTGGGCCATAATCAAATATGACCATCTTCACTAAAATAGAAAAAGTACAATACTTAAGTCTAGTATTTTAGGCCTTAAGCACAATTGATGAGTCGTAAATCGACGAAATGTGCACATCTTCTGCATCAAAATTGGTATAAAAGAATTCATTATTACAACTGAGTCAATACCACTGCTGCTGGACTCCAACTCCTCGTTTGCTAGTATTTCCGAAATCTAATTATTTACACTGTAATACAAAAGGTTTTACCCTATTGATCATTTTGACGTTTGCTTTTCATGTCTTGGTTTTCAACATTTTAGGCAACTGTACATATTGAGACGTACACTGTAAATCGACATATGGCCATCCTTTGCACGTTATCAAAACAATTATTAAAATATTTTCTAAAATTATTGTGGGAAACAAGACCAAGCACACGAAGCATGATGAAATTTTCGTAAATGGCCCCATTTAAAGTTGTATCCGGGGTGAAAACTTGGACCAGTATGACCACTGTTAATGAAAACAAATAAGCACAAGGTACGTATTTCTATTTCTTTAATATACAGTATAACAGACATGACGCGGTTGTTAATCTATCTCCATCCAGGTAATTACCAATAAACTAAATTTTTAAATTGCATCATTGACCATGCGATTATGATCGGAAACATCGGATGAGAATATAGTTAAATAAAAACATAAATTGTTATCGATCTGGTTACATATTTATGAATATAGTTTTTGAAAATAATTAAACTTGTGAATACACATATATATTTGCTTTACGTGATATGGTAAATTCACCTTGTGGAAAAATACACACAGGTAATAATGGTGGCGGCAGACGCGATCAGTTGATACTTTTGATTATTCAACGATTTTTATTTCTTTCTACACGTTGCTGAGAAAAAGTTATTCTGTATTTTACAGAATAACAGACATGGCCCGTCTGTATTAATTATATTTCAGTCCATGTAATTACCAATACACTAAATTTTAATTTTATTGTTCGCCATACGTTGTGATGATCAGTAACATCAGATCTAAATGTACCGACATAAATACATATAAATTGTTACCTATCTTACCATATATTTATGGATATAGTTTATGATAAGTGATTAAACTCGTGAATACACTAATATCTGCACTGGATGTAACTTCACCTTTCGAACAGATACACGTAGACAAATACACACATATATTATAATGGTGGTAGCAGATGCGATCAAATAGAAATTTTTTATTCTTCATTGAATATATTTTTCTTTCTACACCTCGCAGGGAAAGTTATCTTTATTACACAGAATATCAGACATGACCCGGTTGAATTTATATTTAATTCCAAGTAATTACCAATACGCTAAAATTAAAATTTTATCTTTCGATATATATTATGACGATCATTATTATCAGATGTGAATAAACCTAAATAAAAACAAATAAATTATTTTCTATTTTATTATCTATTTATGGATATAGTTTTGGACAAGTGGTTTAAATCGTGAATACACATCTTTTGCACCACACAAGACAGGATAAAAACTTCACCTTCCAGGTTAATTTAGTACTATAGCTGCCATACAATTCTTCTGAGATCGATAAAACATGGCCATTTTGTCACGCTGCATGCAACCACCACGGGTGGTCAAAGTTATCGGTCGTTTCCTTAATGCGTAATTTCAGAGGGTTTGCTTGTTAGTTAAGCAAAAACCGCTAATCTTAAGCTTTTCCCGAGGGTACTAAGCAATAGCTGTTTCTAGTGTACTGGTGTCGCTTTTCTTTTCATGATATTTTTCTAGTTCATTATTGCCATTTGATGGCAAATAAAACACAGGTCAGCAATACAGACTTCCTTAAGTTCTGGTTTTCTTATATGTGATGTATGTACATGTATTTATTATAATGTAAAATCGTGGCAAACTCAAAAACGGAATCATTGTGTTTGTTGAACAATTAAATGTTGGTCTTCATGAATAATGTAATGGTAATGACTTAGTATCTAAGATGATATTGGACCTGTTCCCACTGTCGTAACATTTCATGTACCTCCACAGATTTGTGACTACCACCGGATTGACCTTGTTGAACTTCACGACGGGTGCTGTATAGAGAGCAGGAATTGCTTACCCTTCCGGAGCACCTGAGTTGACTCCTCGTTTTTATAGAAGTTCCTGTTGTTCATTGTTATTTAGTTTTTGGTGTTTATTTGTCGTGCTTGTGGTTTTATCATTTGTCTTGTCGGGTGTATCTGAATTGCTTTTTCGGTTGCTCCTTATATATATGTGTCCTCTTTCTGTCAAATGTGCAATCAGTCATAACCTCTCGTTCATGTTTAACAGCCCTGGTCAATTTTATTTCAATGTGGTATTTTTATGTACAGTGTTAGAAAAAGACTTTACTGAACTTTTAAGTTGGAATTTATTATTTATTCTAAATCCAGACTGTTACTAGAATTGTTCTAGACTATGACTGGTTATACATGTAGAACTGTTCTAGACCATGACAGGTTAGACTGCTCTAGGTTAACTTGGTGAGAGGTTATGTCTGCACCTAACTGTACATGTATTTTGCTACATGTATATGTAAGTCCAAGTATCGCCGTTTACTCGCGTTTACAATATAAACCAAATAATGCATATCCCGGTAGCGCATAAACACGTACGTGTTAAAATTGTTTAAAAAAACATACAATAAACTAAACAGAATTAGAACAAGACACCACAGAAAATAACGCACTAGCAACCTAAAACTGGGAGTAACATCCGGAAGGTACGGCCAATCAAAATGAAGTTTAGCAAGACTGGTCTTCTTAACAAGTCTAAATGTAAATTCATTATATGAATTTGCATATTTTTCGATAACTGCTTTACCTTTTAAAATTACGGCCATGTCTCTGCCTAATTTTGTTTAACGTAATAACGCAAATAGAATTATGATCACCGTATCAGATATCCCAGTTTCCCTTTTCACAAACTCCATACATCAGTAATCAAACACTTTGTTCTCACCCCAGTTTCAAGTGGCTAATGTAACACTGTTTTCATTGTTACATATAGCAAACCGTTTCTTACTTGTTTTACTGTTGTCTTTATCCTTGGGTGTTTCTGTCACTGGTTCTGAATACGTTGGTTTTTCAGTGGGAGCTGGGGTTGTAGTCACTATTTCTTCGACTGAAATGGGGTATTATTATAATAAACCAAAATAATAGTTTTTTTCTTTAAACAGTATACAATCGGTTCATTAATGAATCGTTTGTTTGCAGCCGTTACAAAATTACATTCATAATGTTTCATGGTTTATAACTGCATCATTGTTGACTTAAACCTTTGTGCTATTATTTTTTATATATTTACCTTACAAACAAAATAGGCTTTACACAAAATCGCACTCTTAGATAGCTCAAAATAAATTATATTTTGTTTTGTTTTGGTCATATGTTTTAGATTTTAAGTGTAGTTTTATATTGTTTTGATCTTGTCTTCGTTGTTCTCCAGAGTTTTTCAGTTGTTTCGATTTTCCCCTTCGTCGAATCTTTGACTTTACTATAGATTGCTAAATGTTTACATTTTGTTTTATTTTGTTCCATTTAGTTATTATATTTGCTAATGTCAAATGCTGGTTCCTGTGATTAATGCACAATGTCTACAGATTTGGACTCTTTCATCTAATTGTTTTTTATATTCTTCTGCCAAAAAATGTTACTCACCAACAGCTATATTTACGGATGAAACTTTTGTATATCCTTCGTTCTGTACGAAGTTATTTGCTAGGCATTCATAGGTCCCACTTTCATTTATCGTAAGATTCTTGATTTCTATAACACTCATATTTCCCAATATTTCATCATTTTTCTTCCATAAGATGGATGGTAGTGGATTTCCATCTGCCAAACAATTCAATATTAAGGTTGTAGTTTCTTTACCATAAATATTCTGGTCTGGATGTTTTATTATGGTTGGTTTTGTAACTCTATCTGTAAAACATAGACAAATCCGCAATCATTTCTTTTTAGTATTCGGTTTCTTGATTTTGTTTCAACTATTGAATGCAAAATCGATTGCCAGGTAGGGAATATATATTGTGTTATAGAAGACCCTTTGAAAAAGAAAAGATGATGATTCCTATCAAATTATCCGGTTTATTTGCCTGTTTCCAATAAAAAATGCTTTCATCTATTAACAGTGTTAAAATTATTTACACTGTATTATACCTTTCTTAGTTACATGTATTGGTAACCTGAATTTATTTGATTTTATGTTATTGTTTTTTTTTTTTTTTTTGGAACAACGTTTCTGAGATTTCGATTTCTTTTAAAAATCAGTCATATCATTTCACCTTATATGCTTATTTTGTGCATTAAACTTTGTGTTACAGAATATTTAAGTATACGAAAGAAAACTTTCATAAAATTTGTTTAATAAAAAGAAATATACTATTTTAGCAAATTAAAAAAAAATTGCGAACCAACAGCAATTGAGATGCAACAATTTACATTAAAGCAACAAAAATATATATAAGTTTAAATCAAACTTTCTGAAATGAAAATAAAAATCTGGATACACGGCTATAGCATTTTCACAATATTTATCTGATTCGTCGCCTATTTCCACTTTAAAAAACTTACAAAGCACTGTCAGTGGCCTTGTAGTACTGTCTAATTCTATCTTATTCTCAACAAAACAACGCAATTTTGACTTGTTATCTTCCGCTGTTACTGCGTACGTAAACTCACTGGTGCCACTATAATAACATTCTCCCGATATTGATTGAAATGTTGTGGAAGCGTTGATATAGTCAGTTACGTGTCCAGATTGATCTATTCTCTGCCACAGATAATTCCTAGTGGGTTTTCCAACAATCCCTGAGCATAAAAATGAAACTATGTCGCCGTCAGTCAAATAAGTATTAGAAAACAAAAAATCTCCATTTTTCAATGTTTCTGATGTTGAAGGAACAGTTGTGTTGTTATTTGCAATTGTGCTTGTTTCTTTTATTTTGATCATCAATGATATATTGTTTGGCTTTGAAGGTGGAACTGAAAAAAAATAACAGAGTATTGTCCAATTTATCAGGAATTAAAGCTTAAGGTTATATGTCTTATACAATAAACAAATATTTTTCTACAACATATAAATCGACTGATATTGGCAAAGGGTTTACTATTATGAAGATGATGAAATTGGCTGTAAACAGCCGGAAGTCTAAATACACTATTTGCTTCTTCCTGTCTGTCGTTTCTATATTCGAATAGAAAATTTACACCAAATAATTTAAATCCGATGGTTTCTATATGTGCCTGTCCCAGAACTAGATCATGCATCTGTATTGACTGTCTTTTGTCCACATAACATTGAAATGTAATGCTCTTACGATCTAAACGCAATTATCAAATGAACGATTAATAACATTGTCCATGTTCATTATAGTAATACCTCATTTCATGCCATCTTTCATTAAATCATTCATGCAATCACACCAATGCCCTTCGTTTGAAAATGGGATTCAATTTAACAAGACGCTACAGATACCCCAGCCAAGTAATGTGACAAATATTAACCACAGCCACCCTCCAAAGTTTTAAATTAATTAAAGTTAAATTGAAACGCATAGTGCTAGATTGAATATCAATTTATCAGGTTATATAACCAGTTGCCTTTGCCTATTTGCAGTTTACAGTCTATATGGTGTATTTTGGTTGCCATAATAACTCGGGTGATTTTATATCGTATTGGCTGTAATAGATAAATGAGTATGAACACAATTTGATTGTTATCTATTAGTCGACTAAAACCTCCCTGGATAATGAAAACAACGCAATAAAACATAGTTGCAGAACAGCATATGATCGGATATATATTAATTTGTTATGTGTCATTGAGGCAATCTGAAACATGTTATATAAGTTTATTTTGTCTAACACTGTGTTTGTTGGATATATTCGACTATTTGTTGAATTTCTGACTGTACAAATAAGTAACGGCTTTGGCGGAATATTCTTGAATGTCGCGCGGTAAACCCTGGATGGGATGATTTCTTTTCTGTGTTAAGTCCTATGGTATGTCATCTTTCTGACGTTCTCCCCTTATGCTTGCATTTTCTCGAATTAAGTCCTTTTCAAATGACTCAAACATTACATTTAAGGCAGATGTGTCTCCTGAAAAAAAAAAAAAAAAACAAACCTTCAACTGAAACATTCAGTGTTTTTGATCTGGTTGTTTCGGTTGTAAATCCATCCGAGAGAAACACTACCATTTGACATGTGTATCCCCTCTGGTGAAGACAACTAATGTTATTTAACATTATACTTGCTTCTGTGGAGGTTAGAGTTATGTCTGTAGTTGTGGTGATGGACAAATAATCTCCAAAATCTGATACCACGGCCTTTTTGTTTGGTCTGAATGAAACTAAAACCTCGTACGATCCTTTTATGACATTCCTAGCAAGAAAGGCAACTGATGCAAGTTCCTCATCACTCTCTTTGATAAGAGTACAATGAATTGTGTTATTACGTCCAAATAAATATTTATCACTGCTGTTAATTGTAACTGTTTGGGCAATAGTTTCTGAAAAAAGCAATTGAAATTACATTTATTATTTTGCCAAAGTAAATTTATATTTTTATTTAGAAGCTATAAATTTAAATAGAGAAAATCCAACGGGATGAAGTGTATTAGTGTTAGTAGATTGTTTTGTGTGGATTGCGTCGAAACCTTGTAATTATTTTACGCAAAAAGAAAGAACAGATTTGATTTCCTTATCAGATATCAATAGTGAAAATTGTACTTATTTGGTTTCTAAAATCTGCAAAAGACATACTGAAGGCCGATGGCATAGCATAAAATCACACAGTATTTTTTCTCTCTTGTTATTCTAAACAAATGAACACGTGCACTTTACCAATATGAACATTGGCAGAATATTATGTCCTTGTTTGATCCTATTTTCTTCGTCGAAATTGTGGTCTGACACCCGGAAATGAAGATCAGAAAGAAATTCCAGAGTCGGACGACGGCAATGACTGTGTATCCGAACTGGTTATTTTCAGTTTTTCTCTCAAATACCACAAAACAGATAATTAAACTCGGTGATGACAAACTACATTGTGCACGCTGCATTGACCATTTATATTATAAAAGTAAATTCATGGATTTTATTCGAAAGAAGAAGCGACACACACATTCGAGTCTCCTTATTTAGGAATATAGATAAGATAACTTTACAAGTTGGGAATAACTAAACATCGTATGGTTTTCCCATGTGTTCCTATTGAAACCCAATCATCGTTTGATCCTCCAAATTAAAATGTGTGTCATTAGAAGAAACAAAAACCACGGGGCTACGATTCTATGAAACACTGAAATCTTCAAATAAACAAGATCTAGGAATCTGAATTTGCTATGAAAGCCATTTTGAAATCCCAAGCTGATTCGTCACATCTTGACATACTGCCTGTCAACATTCATCAAGACTAGACCACAATTAGTCTGACGTCCATGTTAATAAAATAACAACCCGAAGATACTAATATTAGATATAGTAAATTTATACTATGCTGTAAACGACGCATTTCAAGGAGTTACTTCTCATCAGCAGCATTAAAACCGAAACATTAGGAAGACCAAAAACCAAACTTATATTAAACAAGACGTACTCAACCAAAAATACCGAAATAGGAAGCCAAATATCAGCTAAGGAGATCTACCATGTGCAATACAAGGAATGAACCCTTAGTATTTCTATTATTTTTTAATTTTGCTAAATACTGGTAATTTCAGTAACAAATCAATGAATAATCACGTCAGACAAGTCTGACGACTGGGTTGGCTAATACCCTTGGGGACCTAGGGTCCACCTGCAGAGGCATCATCCCAGGAGTTTCAAAATAACAATCCAAAGATACTAATATTAGACATGTTAGATACAGTAAGTCTATACTATGCTGTATACGACGCATTTCAAGGAGTTACCTCTCATCAGCAGCATTAAAACCGAAACATTTAGAAGACCAAAAACCAAACTTATATTAAACAAGAAGTACTCAACCAAAAATACCGAAATAGGAAGCCAAATTTCAGCTAAGGAGATTTACCATGTGCAATACAAGGAATGAACCCACATTTCAAGGAGTTACCTCTCATCAGCAGCATTAAAACCGAAACGTTTGGAAGACCAAAAACCAAACTTATATTAAACAATAAGTACTCAACCAAAAATACCGAAATAGGAAGCCTAATTTCAGCTTAGGAGATTTACCATGTGCAATACAAGGAATGAACCCTTAGTATTTCTATTATTTTTGAATTTTGCTAAATACTGGTAATTTCTGTAACAAATCAATGAATAATCATGTCAGACAAGTCTGACGACTGGCGAATACCCTCGCGTCCACCAGCAGAGGCATCATCCCAGGAGTTTCAAAATAACAATCCAAAGATATCAATATTAGATATAGTAAATTTAAACTATGCTGTATACGACGCATTTCAAAGAGTTACTTCTCACCAGCAGCATGTTAGGAACAATAATAATGATAATCATTAAAAGGTTCATTTCGGCTGCCATTTAATATGAACAAAGTAGTACATATACATTTAAACGTGTTTTATAAAAATATCTTTTAAATTAACCTTTTATTCGAAATTTGCAGTGTAATAAGCAATAAGTAGGGCGGTTGAAACGTCTTATTTTAGTTCAATAGACTATTTGTATTTTCACACAAAATACCGGAAATAAGGAAACTCTTTCTCTCTCTTGACCTTACTTGGATGTTTCCTGCCAAATTTAATTCATTTGACCCATTGGTTTCAGGGGCGAAGATTAAAATGTGAAAAGTTAACGGACGGACGACGGACACCAAGTGATGACAAAAGCTTTGACCAGGTGAGCCAAACATACACATCTTGATCAAAATCCTACTTCCACCTCCCCGCTGTGAGCAGGGGCAACAGGTATTATAATGGCTAACGGAAGATGTACACTTTCGGAAAAGGGATATTTAAAAATTTGCGGATAAGGATAAAATGATTTTCGGAAAATGGAAAAATAATTTTCGGATAATGGCTATTGATTTGCGGAAAAGGAATGGAACTAGCTATGTAAATTAATAAAATGTTCACAAATATTTGTAGTTTATGACCTCAGGGGACTCAATGCCCCACTTTTTAGAATTGTAGTGTTCGGATTGTCCCACAAGATGAGTTCTGATTATCCCACATTATTTTCAGGTGTCAAAAATACTATACTTAACAATAAAATAGAATACAAGGAAAATAAACGGAAATGGTGAGCTGTCAAAAGGGGCATAGAACGACCTAAATGTATAAAATACACAAGTCGAACAAAACCAAATATAAAATCGTGAAAAAAAACAACAATCGAACTTAAAAGTTAAAAATACCCAACGTTTCGACCAATATGGTCTTGATCACAAGCATTTAAAAAATATAAAAAAAAGGCGCTGACTCTTTGAAACTCAGAACAAGACTGAGTCCGTATATAAAATGTAAACAAAAAGAAAATTTAATTCACACGTAAACTGATTTTGTAATTTATTATGTGTAGTATGTTGATATTTGACTTTTTAGAATGGAACTAGTGCTTTCCGAAATGCTTTTACATGTATTTTCATTGCTATAAAACAAGATTTTGAGAAATGAATTGTGCTTAATATGTGCAATAAAATAGAATGTTTGTTTAACAATATATAATCACTTTGGTTATTTAATTGAAGCAGTAGATTTGTTTATTTTTTTTTATAATATTTTTTTTTTATTACAAATGTATTTAAAACCCAAACTGTTGAAAAATAATTTCTTCATTCCCTATTAAATTAAGAATGCTTGTACCCAACGCAATATTAACCTTAACTCAATAACATTCGTCACTGACTTCGAGACTGCCGTCTAGAATGCTGCAAGAACCTCCTTTCCAGGCATCAGCCTAAAGGGTTGCTTTCCCACTACACACAATGCAGTTGGCGCAAAGTACAACCAACAGGACTGGTAACCAGCTATAAAGAGGACCCAGAGATCCAAAGACTCGTACACAGGGCATCAGTTGTTCCACAAGCCGAAGTTGAAGACGGCTGGTTCCAGGTTTTAGAAAACATCGAGAACTCCGACTCAACAGTAGATGTCACAAAATTCAACGACTATGTTACTACATACTTGGTTGAAGCCAAAAGACACCTTTGGAACCACTACCAGACAGAGGGATCGAGACCCCCCAACTGCCTTGAAGGCTGACACAACGGTATAAAGACGATGATCAAAGTCCCACATTCGAACATCTACATTCTACTCAACTACCTCAAAGAAGTCACCCTTATTCAGTATGCAGCCGGGGGACTACGACCAACTATGAGTAGAAAGTACACACAACTCAACTGACGCCAACAACAACTCAAAGTACGCCTCCAAAACCAAGCGCTAAGTTTTTTTTACCTGTAATTTTCAAATGTGGGACAATCGGGATTACACCTCTACACGTACCTGTATACACGGAAATAACACGTACATGTAGGACACTGTATGTAGTGCGGCATTCACAAAACAAATAAAATTTTGTACAAATATACAGAAAATTAAATATTTATAAGAAAGTAAATATTCACGAAACGCTAAACCAAAAGTTACACGCTATGGTATCAGGTAACATGTATCGTCCGTACATCGTTCGTTCAGCGTCCATGCATCGCCCGTAAAACATCCGTTCAGCGTTCGTCCATCGTTCATGCATCTTTCGTTCATTATTTGTGTTGTTAACGTTTACGTTACTAATTAAACAACTACATGTATCAATCTATCGATAATTTATTTTGTTTAGATCGCCGAAAATGATCTTTTGAAAAGTCACTTATTATTATTTTTTCAATATAGGTCTGCATTTTTATATTTGACAAGAAACCACCACCAAAAACGTTGCAAAAATGCCTAAATATATTGTATTATGTATCCTTCATATTGTATATATATTTAAGACTCAAAATTTATAAAAAGGAACCACGTTTGTATGTATCAAAATAAGACTTACCACTACAAATTACTTCTAAAAAGGTAAGATAAACAAGATACGACATATTGGTGATATTTACATATCTAATAAAAATCATATCTTAACCAGGAAGTATAAGGTGTTTGTTTAACTTGCGTACTACTTGGTATTGTAATAAAATGGACAGGTATATATATACCCATATATATTTTCATTGATGTGATATCATATTTAAAAGTACCAGGATGTCGGATTGGTTCAATGATTTTTCGTTGTTTCTATGACGAAACGTTAATCAAAGGATATTAAAATTTTAGAGGTTAAATTAAAATTCATAACGAGAGAAAATTCTCGTTATAATGTAAAACGCGAAATAGAACAGTCACTTGTACTGCCATTTACGGGATATCAAAAACGTTCACTTTTCGTAGTTGAAGATCTCTTAACGGAGTAGCTTACGGACATACATGTATTACATTGTTTACTACAATTTACGATATACAAAACTGCTTTGATTACTGAATAGAAAGATTCTGAAGAAATTGCTGGCAGCTTTTAACAGATGTATACATGTATGACTGGGGCGTTTTTTCTCTTTCAACTTATTGATGAAGTCTGATGTCATTCCGTTATGTTGTACTAGAAATGTTTACATTCTTTTCTGTAAACAGAATGATTTACAGAATAACGAAGTTTACACAAAAAGAAAAACTTAAATATCCTTTGGGATTTTAACAACGAAAAGTTCTATAAGATCCAACCCTTTCTCCTGCAAGTACCTCCTTCATATTATATTTTATGATTTTTCCATTGGCAAACATGATTCAATACAAACATATTACCTGTCACGTAAGAATAGGAATTTGTAACAACTATGAAAAGTGCTATTCTACTATTTTATCAATATTATCTTCATATCATGTCTAGCATTACCCCCACTGTGGAATACTAGCCATTAGAGATGCCAACCAAGTTAAATTTATTTCAACTGCACAACTTAATACTACAGTTCTTTTGAATCATGGCAGACACCGAAAATATCCCTCTGGGTTATTTAGCATTAATAACATACAATTCAGTGTTGAGCTTCATATAACGTTTTTAAATAGTGTTTGGAATTACAAAAAAAATCCTGGAGAAGGATCTCCTCATCCTTTCCATAGATAAAGTCTTTGTAGTTAGTCTCCTATATATTCAAGGGAACGATTAAATCTAATTAGTTGATTATACTTCGGAAAATGACAGTATATCAGTTGGGGGTATTTGTACTCCAATTGTGATATAATACCCTAACATTATCTAGAGAAAATATGAGTTCTTATTCTTTTATCGTCTGTTCGCGTAGCTTTCTCTTTAGGCCATGTTAACTTTCACGAAAACACGATACTAGCACTAGAAAGTATATAATTAAAACAAGTAAAATTGTAACAGTAAACAGATATTTAAGTCTCACAAACGACCACAGTTAACTTCTATAAAAAAATTGTCTAAAAGTGTTAAAAAAATCTACAAATTATTGAGATAAAAATATCATTATTGAGAACAAAAAATATATTCTGATGGGACGTCCTAAATTTAATCTCACTGCCCTCTTTTGTAGTTATATAACTTTTTGATTATTTATTACAAAGTAAAAAAAAAACCATATATGAAGTATCTGAACCTGTGGGGACCCCAACAAATAATCCACCAGAGCATCTGATTTAGAATAAATTCAAATGATGAGGAGAAAATGGAATGGGAATGTGTCAAAGAGACAACATCCCGACCTCACAGCAGAAAACGACTCAAGGCTACCAATGAGTCTTTAACGCACCCAGAAAATCCCGCAGCTGTAGGCATTAATTTCCTGTTTTATTTCAATTAGAGTTTTGAAAATGTCAATAAATATGAACAAATACATGAAATTTCTCGCTCTGAACCTCTCAAACTATATGCCATGTGTGACTTTTGTTGATGAGTTTCATAATCATGTTCATCCTAATTGATATTATGGTTTACATCATTAACATTATTTCAATTTTCAAAACACACTTCGCTTTATAGAACCCCGTTAACAAACATTTCCCCTATCAAACCCCTCAACGTAAACCCATGGGCCAATTTCTTTCAGTTTCATGCAATTACTGCATATAAGGCACATACAAGTTAATGAAATAACATACCTTAAGCTAGGTTCACACGGCCGATCAGATCAACTCGATGATCCCTATTGCCAAAATTTTCCCGACCAAGCACAACAAAATTCGTGATCGGGCCTGTTTACGACTTCTACCCGACCACTAAATGAACATCGATTCGATTATCCAGACCAATCCACGATCTCTACACGATCTTTAGTCGACTAGCTAGACAAAATCAACGTTTGCTCGATCTCAACCTGATCTCGACCAGACCAGATCGACCTGATCGTATAGGGGTTGTAGGAATAGTCGGAAATTGGTCGAGTTTGGACAATTAGGTTCACACTACCGATCACTTCAACTCGATCAAAACAGATTAAGCGATCGTGTGACTGGTCTGACTCGCTCGACAAGAATATTCGCGGTGGTCTACCTTGCTCGGCATCCCTCCGACTTAATACCCGACAATTTTTGACATGCCTAAAAAAATTCGAGTAGGGATCGAGAAGCCAAGCACTCGAGAATGGATCGGGTATTCGTCGACTAGCTGTACTCAATCATCTCGACCTTTACTCGACCAATGACCGATCGCTTACCGGTCACTTCGACTACTGTAATATTTGATTCCCAGACCAATACCCAATCTCTACCCGACCACACTCGATCAGGATCTCTACTCGACCATACACGAGTACACATGACCGCTACAAGATACTATAAAAAGGTGCAGATATGCAATATATTTGTATCCCGACCAAACTCGATCTCTACACGATCCTTTCCCGATCAATTCGACCACTACTTGACGAATACCCGATTACTTCTGGAGAGCTTTGCACTAAAGTAACAACACTTGGTCAGCACCTTATGAGTAACATTCAGACCGTGTTTGGTTTCAAGCATTAATGCTGTTATGTAGGTTTTTGTTATATGCAATAGACAATTTCTGTCAATTTTGGCTCTATTTGGCCAACTCTTTTGGCCAAGCAGTTTCAGAGAATTTTTTTTTTTAAATCAACCAATGAGAAACAAGAATTGCCCATAGAGGCCATGTTTGTCGCCTGATCCGGACAAAATGAGGAAACTTTGTAAAAACCCTCCCACAGATGCTTCCTGTCAAGTTTCGTTCTATTTGGCCAAGTGGTTTCAGAGACGAAGATTTCTTTAAATCAGCCAATCAGAAAAAAAGAATTGCCCATGGCAGCCATGCTCGTACCATTATTGTAGTATTTACAAAACATATTTGAACTAATTCCTTGTCATTGTTGATTTGTTCTTGTTTTAAAAGTGTTTGATACTGAAACTGGGTTTGAATTAAAATGGTTTTGTGTATTTTTCTACAAACTTGTGATTGCATCGAATTCATGTTTGGCGTATAGTTTGTTACCGTGGGGGGATGGGTGGGGGGGGGGGGGGTAATGTGATGTACAATAGCCGATATTCACCATGTATGTTTGCCCAAGACAGATTGGGTTCTTTTCAATTTTTAGCCTGAATTGCTCATCATATGTGGCCCACTTTTCTGACCTTGTTGCTGCAAATCTAATATCCCGCGCGAGTCCTGAATTTCTCAATATTCACACTCATGTAAACCGTGAATGCTGATTACGGACAATTCAAGTCAAGACGAACACCCCCCCCCCCTTTTTTTTATTTTAAAATCGCCCTCGTCAACCTCATCCATTTCTTTCTGTGATTTATATGTAATTCTATGAATTTGCCCTCCCAGATTTTATTCTTAATTTTAAAAGGCATGTGTTCCCCACTGTGTCGTGAATGCTAGACTCTTGTGTTGGGGTGAAATCAATCGTGTTATGTGCCATATTAAAAGTTTTTGTGACGGGTCATGAATACAAGGGGGAATACACGTGCATCTTACTCCGACTCCTTACCTGATAAGTTATCATCTTCGTTGTCAGCACCTTAACAAGTGCCCGTTTCAGGAATTTAATTTTCAAATACCATGTTAGAGCGCCACTATCGGCGATACAATATATGGCCACGAGCAAAGCACCCACCCACATATTTGATTGAATTAAACCATATTTTCGAAAATATAAAATTATTCTAATCTCTATTATTGTACACAATATAAAAGCATTTTCAAATTCCCCTTGTTAACTGTTGCTGTGGTAACACATAAACTTCAAGTACAAGTATTTTTTAGCCAAATAAAAATGTACCAAGGATATTTTGTTAATAAGCGAAAAAATGGTAAAATATTTCTAAGAATAACCTGAACTTAATGCAACAGTTTAACAGATTCTGAATTCATAAGTTTTGTGAGAAAGATAATTTATATTTGTTACTAGGCAGCCATGAGAATTTGCCAAAAATTATAATTCCATATACTTTCTAGAATGTTAAAATATAACATTCAATAATATTACCGCGCAACGTCATGGTACTGGAAGAGCCGATAATGTCTCGAGAAGTACGTACAGCAGTAAGATTTATATCCCGTACGGCGTTGTACGCGAAATGGACACCCATGATCCATAGATAGTGTTTTTTATTCCGTCAAGGATGGCAATTGTTTCAGAAAAGCAAGACGATAATTTTCTAAATGACAGGGAGATTGTAGACGAACAAGGAGAAGAGTTGCTTATTGAAGCTACTGAACTTACTGAGTCTCAGAGTGAGGTAAATTTAGAACAATATTTTTGAGGTTATAAATAGTACAAGTAAAGGGTCATCCATAATTGTCAACATTATTTCACAAACTTACAAAGAGCACTCTTTTCGGAAACCCCCTCCACTCCTCAAAAAGTGTACATTGTGTACATCAACATTTTTTAACATTGTTGCTGCGAACAGGTACCACTCCTTACTCCGAAAGAGGATCTACAGACATCATTACATCCCTTGAAAATACGTACGAGTCCGTTTTGTAAACTCGACAAAAAATGTTGACAATTTTGGGTGATTTTGGGTGATCCCTAAAGAACATTGTTTTAACCGACAAAAACATTGTTCCGTTTAACTTCTACTACTCATCCAAACACTTTACACACCTTCACGTTTTCAATTTCAATTCTCAATTACAAGTACATGTATTAAACATGTACATAGTAAAGACAAATGAAGGGATTTTAAGAAGACATAGAGTTGATACTTGACTTGATGATCAATGATATCCCCGAGAAAAGTAAGAGAGTCCATCGT
The DNA here is from genome assembly GCA_028015205.1 of Mytilisepta virgata. Taxonomy (NCBI): domain Eukaryota; kingdom Metazoa; phylum Mollusca; class Bivalvia; order Mytilida; family Mytilidae; genus Mytilisepta; species Mytilisepta virgata. The sequence goes on from CM051521.1 coordinate 80,743,683, forward strand.
GACCATTGTAACTAAAATACTGTTCATATGGAGGGCCACTTAATAGGTGAGGAATGTTAGCTTGGGTGGTGAAAAGTACAAAAGTCATATGAACGTATAGCATCGTGTATCCTGATATAAGTGTGTCTTTGACACAACAAGAACAAGAAAGATTGTCAAAGATTCCTTGTTAATTTCCCATGGTTTTTTACTACGTAGACTCAATCTTATCTTAGGCTATACATATGAATTTTGCGACAGGTCATTTAAAAAATAACAACAGCAAACAAGGAAAAACCACCAATAGCAGTTTGATGTTCAAATTCGTTAAAAAAACAAAGACTAAAAGGTGGTGTATTATGCAGATATTTTTAATGGACAGAAAAGAGGTACGATAATATGATTAGAGGTACATTTATGTACATGTACTTTTCAGAAAAGAAGTATAATGAATCACATTCATTATCCAAGTCCGAGTTAATGTACTCACACAATTATGAAAACTTGGTATATTTTTTAGCACACCAAAGTTCGTTTTTCTTCAAACCTTTCAAAAATACCTACCAGCCGGCTGGCGAAAACAGAAAAAAACCTAAAAACCATTTTCGACCGTGTCTTTATTTACAATGCATTACAGTTTCATACAGAACAATGGGAATAATTTAAGATAATACGTCTTAAAAATAACATACCAGAGGCTTGAGTTGCTAATGATGGGTACGCCCTAGATCCTAATGATTGCAATTTTAAAGTATAAAAAAAATGTATACGTCTAAAACAACGATGACTACAATATGTGGTAGTTATAAACTGTAAAGAGTTAATTGATCAAACCACATACATATACATTTAATAGCTTCAAACATATTGTTAGCAATAGAGAACTGCGATGTATCAATGTCTGGTCAACCACACCTCCTTGCCTTCAAAATATACCAACTTTACATTTCCATACATGTATCACCTAAACGTGTCCTCGGGAGTTTTCAGTCCATCAGCATTATACATGTATAACACAAGGTCGAGGATTCCCTACTATATTTAACATACATGACATAATGGATAAACGTACATATGTAAATCGATATTCTCGATTCGTCCATTTCGACGATGGTAACATTCACGAAACAGTGACTTGCAGTCTTTATGTACTAAATTTTAAATTTCGACTGAAAGTGATGTTTTTCGTTGGCAATGAATTACTGTTTTAATATAATGCGTTAACATATTCAAGATATTTTTATCTCATTGACCCAATAAACTAGATAACTACACTTCCTGGTTGACATTTTGATATCAAAGATGGAATTTCAGTTTATATTTGTGATCGATATATTCCTTTTCAACGTTCAAGGTAAATACAGTTTAGTCAATACGTACCTTAATCATGTTAATGTAACAATTCCAGTTAGTTCAATTAACTGTATATCATTTTTAAGGACTCGATGTTTAGTCGCACCCATTTTTACCACAGGACATACGTAAAAAATCCTTAGTATAAGGACGTAGATAGTGTAAAGCACATTGATAATAAACGCAGAATATTCGTTGTAATAGTAAATATTTATTAAAAGTACTGATGAAAAAACAACAACAAAATAAAATAAAAAAGAAATAAATATCCAGAAGTCGGGCCCCTGTGATTTTTTCGTATTATTCAAGAATACTGGAGTGTGACAGTTGTCATAAATGTAAACATATGTTCTATATAATATTTAGAACATTATAACTAGTCTGAGATACCTCTACCGTCATACGGACCGATATCCATGTCATTTGCATGTAGAAGGCAAGATAAAATTCTAAAACAGGTGTTCTGACGTTAGAGGAACCGCTGCAGAGGAACCTCGCCCTAAGCAGATGATGAATTCTGCTTTTAAAATACGCTTTATATACATGTATAACACTAATGTTCCAGTTCAAAAGTTTTAATCATATAATAAATCCAGGATTTTTGAAAGGGGGTCGTAAAATTCAGAATTGAAAAATGTAAAGAAAAAATTGACGGTTTTATGCCAAAAAATCATCTATATATATGGATTACAATTTTTTTTACAACTTCCTTATTATTTTTCTCATTGTATTTTGTCTATTTATGAAAAGCCATATACGTAAATTGTACGCATAAAATTGAATAAATAATGGTAAATTTAAAATAGCTTTTAAACTTGGTAGCCTTGAGGAAGTAAATACAACTAGTATCTCATCTTAAAAAGAATCGTTATTCAGCCATATATTTATGTAACACATATACGTCATAATAATATGATTCTCCGAAAAGATGGCGAACGCATTTTTGAAAAAAAAGTAATTTAAATTTTCGTGTTAACTATTAATTAATATTTAAAGTTTGGGAAGGTGTTCAAACAGCTTTCTGGCCTCTGGTGACTTTAAACGATGAACTGAAGCAACATGCTTTTTTCTAATTTTTGAATGCATAAAATTTAATGTTTCCTCAAGTACAAGTGTATAAATACATAAACCTACAAAATTAATTCATTAATTTTTTTATCAAATAGAAAATATTTACAAAAGAATGAGAACACTACTCAGTAATTTCCCTCTACCAAATTCCCCAAGGAAGGTAATAAAATAACCTTCCTGAATTATGCAAGTCCAAAGTGAGATAATTACACTTATTTCCACTGGGGAACGTAGGGGAGATAATTAAATAATCATTGAAAAAAAAATGGAAATTAAGCAGTGTTGATTTGATGAGCAGGAGTGTAAAAATACGGCTATTCTCAAATTATATCTTATGCATTTACGAGGTCTCTACAGGGAACACGAAAGCTTTTAATTGGTTTTTTACTCGGTGTCATCCGTTTGAGCGGATTAGAACTTAATATGAAATAGTGAGGTGACTTAGGTACTTGGGTAACTCCGATGCCTAATGTTAGACAAACGAACCAAAAGCAATATGAACAATAGGAGTCGATATGAGTTAAGTAATGTTGAATACTGTAAATATGGAAATTATTGCGATGTTTTTATTATTGCGAATATTGGGATCGGTTGAGGATCGCAATATTATAAACTTGCATGTCAGATTTATTCCAGATTTGTCTCAATTTGTTTACGTTGCCGGCATCCGGAGACAGGTTAATTGGTAGATAGTTGTAGTATATCGATCCCGGGGTTGTATAGTTATTGTTTGGACAGCTATTATATATATAATAACATTTTGAATTTTAATATTTCTAAAACCATTAAGTAAAACGATTATATTAATAAAACTTCCACTTTCAAGTTTTACTCAATCTCCGATCCCAATAATGAATTTTTTTTTCACACGGGCGGCGATCGCAATAATTTAACCTCGCAATTTTGCCTTGGGTACAAGAATTGCAATAATAAGTGCACGCAAAAATTTCCGAATTTACAGTATATACTTTCCTACATTGTAGTTGGCGCTTGTTCGATGTGATATATTTTTATTTTCAAATTAATATATCATCGTTGTATAAATGTTAATTTTGACAGCTACACAATGAACATTTTTAAAAACTGTCATGTTGATTATTTATATCTGGGTGACATATTGTTCTCCATTTGAAGAAGCTGAAGTACAAATCTTAACTTAAGCGGAAAAGTTAGATCTTTGCATATAAAAGGGGTAGTCTGCTATAAAATTGTTTATCAAGGAAGATGGTTAGTATATGGTTCGATGTATTTTTGTATCCCCTGCTTAGAGAAAGAGGGGGTATAATGCGATGGGGGATTCCGTACTCCCGTTTGTCAGCACCTATTTACTACAGTTACTGGTACACTGGTGGATTGATTTCACAGAATCTTTTGTACAAATTGGCATTTTGCACCACCTATTTTATTTTTGAATAGAATAATTTTTGGGGCTTTCCACAGACAAACATGTACATTGCCATTTCTTAATGTAATGTAAGGAGGTAAGCATACCCCGTCCGCATTTCCTCCTAAACCTCTGAATGGATTTTTGTGAAACTTTCAAGGAATCTTCAGTTAATGAATAATGAACTCAAATGATTATCATCAAAATTATAAAACGTAGATATACATCATAATTATGTCTCCCAAACGAAGTTTGGAGACATGTTGTTTTTGCTCAGTTCTTATTATTCTTCTTCTTATTATTATTATTCTTATTATTATTATTATTATTTTTCTTCTTTCCGGGCGCGTTTTTTCGAACACTTGTGTGCACCGTTTCTCATAAACCAATAGACGGAATCGCTTGATATCATACGACTTGCTAGGCCCATATTCCTAGATGCGCCTCCCGAAAAAAAAATGTTCAATCTGTGGGAGGGAACATATATTTTGGGGGTCTCAAAAGGGGGTGGGGTTTTGCAAAATTTTACTATAGAAGTCTATGGGAAAAGTGATATAACTTGATCATTTGTGATCTTAACTTGGAAATACTACCTGTTACCTTGGATATTTAAGTTTTTATACCCCGCCACACGAAGTGGCGAGGTATTATGTTATACCCTCCATTTCGTTGTCTTAGGGGGGGTCATGCCCCACACCCTCAAATAACAAAATACTTAATATTTTGAAAACCATTGTGATCCCCACCCTATAACCATATATATTATTACTCCTTATGATAAGACAAATCATTTGGTACCATAGGGGGGTCTGAGGGGGGTCATGCCCCACCCCCTCAAATGATAAAATACTAAATATTCTGAAAACCATTGAGATCCCCACCCTATAACCATATATATTATTACTCCTTATGATAAGACGAATCATTTGGTACCATAGGGGGGTCTGAGGGGGGTCATGCCCCACCCCCTCAAATGATAAAATACTAAATATTCTGAAAACCATTGAGATCCCCAACCAATAACCATATATATTATTACTCCTTATGATAAGACGAATCATTTGGTACCATAGGGGGTCTGAGGGGGGGGTCATGCCCCACCCCCTCAAATGACAAAATACTTATTATTCTGAAAACCATGAGATCCCCACCCTATAACCATATATATTATTACTCCTTATGATAAGACGAATCATTTGGTACCATAGGGGGTCTGAGGGGGGTTCATGCCCCACCCCCCTAAATGGCTAAAGGGGAAGTGGAGGCCATTGCACCTTCAATAATAAAATATTTTGATAAAACATCTGTTAATCATGTTAATACCGATTACAACATATAAAACTGCAGATATTGAATACCATATATCAAACATTTTGCATATACTCAATCTCTTTGTACACTTGCCCAGTATTTCAAACACTAGGAATTCCAAAAATACCCTGAAAGAGAAAGAGCTTCGTTTGGGAGACATTCGAAACTGCATCCAGTTTCAATTATACCTTGTTATACACATTTTTGACAATAATTATAATTATTGTTGTTTTTATGAATTTTATTATAAAGAATTTAAGTTACTATAATTGAACTGTGTTAAATATATATGTTTTGTATAACATGTATAATGGACACGGAAGTGGTAATGAGTTTATTACTAAATTTTACATTTTTGCACTTGGTATATGCGTTCAGTTAATATATTTATCTGAAACAATTAAGAATTTCACTAAAGATATTTATCTATTACGCCAGAACATTATAATAAATGAATCATTGCATGGGCAACCGTATATTTTTAAAATGAATCAAACACGACGGCTTATCAATTGAAAATTGTCGAAACAGACGTCTGTCAGAATTTCCCAGCTGGTAAATTAGATGGCTAGTAAAATTTCCCCTCTCTTTATGATTGTTTTACGTTTATTATAACCTGGTACCCTGGTGAAATAATTTTTGCTGCGCTAGCTTCACTTCAAATATCCGAAGGAAGGCCGCTTGGACAACGAGGATTACACTTCCGGATACCAGATTAGTGAGAAGTAGTATATATGGGGTTCTAAATATTAGGATTTGAAGACCCGGATGTGCCGATCGCACATGCGTTACCGGAACCGGAAGTGGTTTGAACGCATGAGCAACCGGAATTAGTGGAATTTCCGGCCATTTTCCATTATTTGTTTACAGAAGTAACGTCAGTCACGTGGTGTACCCGGATGTGCCATGCTTAACCAGAATTCAGATTGGATTATCTCAACTTTTTCCCATGCTTCTCGGTCGTCTCTGGGTCTTTCATCGGTCTGTATAGGGTAAGGGTCTCGCATCGAGTCTCTAGGGACTGATACTCTCACTGTTATGTCGAAGTCCGAGAGTAATCGAAGTACGTAGAGGTGATTGGATTATCTCCCGTTATCCCTCGCTTTTCCTCACGGGTGATGTTTTCTGTGAGAACCAAAGGTAGGATTGGATTATGTCCCCTTACCTCCAAGTGATGCTGTCACCATTAGATCAATCGAGGGGTGTTCTTAGCAACCGCCTTAGCAACGGCGGTCCAATTCATTGCTCTGTGATGCACTTCGTTTCTCTTCTCTTGCTCCATGCCGATCTTCGCTGCTCGTCTCTGTTCATCGGTACTCATGACCTTACCCGCGTGTTCATTTCAGTTTTTTTGGGCTACTTTTCACAGTTTTCGCTGCTGCTGCTGCTCCTGGTTCTTGTTGCTGTTCGTCATCGCTGCTGTTCTCTTGCTCATCGCTGTTTTTCTCTTGCTCTTTACTACTCATCAGTGTTTTTTCTTGCTCTTTGCTGCTCATCGCTGTTTTTATCTTGCTCTTTGCTGCTCATCACTGTTTTTCTCTTGCTCTTCTATTGCTCATCGCTGTTTTTCTCTTGCTCTTTGCCTCTCATCACTGTTTTTCTCTTGCTCTTCTCTTGCTTATCGCTGTTTTTTCTCTTGCTCTTTAAATTGCTGCTCATCGCTGTTTTTCTCTTGCTCTTTGCTGCTCATCGCTAATCATGACCTTACACGCGTGGTCATTTGGTTTTTTTTTTTTTTGAGGGGGGGGGGAGGGGGCATGTCAGTGTTTTCGCTGCTGCTGCTCCTGCTGCTTGTTGATGTTCGATATCACTGCTCTTCTCGTGCTCATCGCTGTTTTTGTCTTGCTCTTTGCTGTTCATCGCTAATCATGACCTTAATGGCGTGTTAATTTCGTTTTTTTGGTGCTACTTGTCGCTGTTTTGGCTGCTGCTGTTGCTCCTGCTACTTGTTTCTGTTCGTCATCACTGCTCTTCTCTTGCTCATCGCTGTTTATCTCTTGCTCTTTGCTGCTCATCGCTAATCATGACCTTACACGCGTGGTCATTTCGGTTTTTTTTTTTTTTTTTTGGGGGGGGGGGGGGGGGGGGGGGGGGGGGGGGGGCTGCATGTCACTGTTTTCGCTGCTGCTTGTTGCTGTCCGACATCACTGCTCTTCTCGTGCTCATCGCTGTTTTTCTCTTGCTCTTTGCTGTCCATCGCTAATCATGACCTTAATGGCGTGTTAATTTCGTTTTTTTTTGGTGCTACTTGTCGCTGTTTTCGCTGCTGCTGTTGCTCCTGCTGCTTGTTGCTGTTCTTCATCGATGCTCTTCTCTTGCTCATCTTTAATCATGGCCTTACTCGCGTGTTCATTTCGGTTTTTGGTGATACATGTCGCTGTTTTCGCTGCTGCTGTTGCTCCTGCTGCTTGTTAATTTTCGTCATCGCTGCTCGTCTCTTGCTCATCGCTGATTTTCTCTTGCTCTTTGCTGTTCATCGCTACACATGACCTTACTCGCGTGCTCAATTCTGTTTTTTGGTGCTACTTGTCGCTGTTTTCGCTGCTGCTGTTGCTCCTGCTGCTTTTTGCTGTTCTTCATCGCTGCTCTTCTCTTGCTCATCGCTGTTTTTCTCTTGCTCATTGCTGTTCATCGCTAATCATGACTATACTCACGTGCTCATTTCAGTTTTGGCGCTACTTGTCGCTGTTTTCGCTGCTGCTGCTAGTGGTGGTCGATTGCCGTTAGTCAAAAATTGGATCTGTGCAAGAGCACCCTTACATTCAAGTCATTTGAAAGCCCTCTCTGCATTTATCCTGGCTTGTTGACTGGCTTTCATAAGATAGGTTGCAGTAATCCTCATTTTTGTAACGCCACTCTGCATTTGTTCAGGCTTGTGACTGGCTATATATATGTATAAACATATATAGGCTGCATTACCCTCCTTCCCTTTTTTAATTTTTTTTTTTATATTTTTTTAAATTTTTTTTTATATATTTTTTCTGTGTTTCTTTGTAATATGTTCCAATTTCTCCGTCACATAGAGTCTTTGCTGTCTTCAGCTGGTGGTGGGTCGTAGTCGTTCAATACACGGTTAAACAGATATTTTCGTTTTTCTATGGATATTCCCATGATTCTTTTAATTCGTAGTCTTCCTCTTCTCTCAAGCGTTTAGCCGTTTCTTTATCTCTCTATGTACGGGATCTTTATTCATGATTTGATGCTAGGACATCAGTCCGAGGTAATGCTTTTGTATTTCTATATGCTGCTGCAATATTGTCTTCTTCCATTCCGGATTCGACTAGTTCGTTTACTTTCTGTGAGTATTCCGATTGATTTACTTGAAATATTCTTTTCAAAATGACATCTCATGGAGACTGTTCGCATTGCTCTTCGGAGTCTTCCTTGGACTGATGGTACTTTGTTCCGATTCCTCGTTATCGCCTTCTGTGGTGGTATCTGAGACTGAATCACTATAGTCTGTTGAATCCTCTTCCATACCGTGTGCATTCTTTTTGTGTCGCACTAGGTTGAAGTTTCGCTTGGACTAGTATCCATATATGTCACAGATATACATTTAAGACGTATTTCTTTCCTTGGATTCGATAGAAGAATGAGCTCCGGTCGTCCTGCAAGTGCTTACACTTCATACACAAACGTTTGGCAAAGTATTCGTTTCGAGATTGTTGCAGTTCAGATTTCACTGTTCTGATGAGGTCTCTATTAAGTCGAGTGACGAGCAGCGAACTGTGTGGTCTGAATTAGTAGACAAAAGCAATCTTCTTCACTATAACGCCAATGGAAAGCTTTTAACGAAAATATAATCAGAGGTTTTTTTTAGTTTCGTCAGTTTGAAGACCGTCAAAAAACACACACGTATCAATGGAATTGAAAACCTTGATTTAGTGGTTCCTGCTAGATATTTGATACCTGTGGATCTTTCTAACACCAAAACCAAACCAGAAATGAAAAGGAAAATACTTCCAAGCAAAGTGAAGAGAACCAAAAGTGGAGGACCCAGCAAAGTGGATCCAAACATGAAATGTACAAAGTGTCAAATGAACAAGATCTCTGCAAGGAATACAGAAGGATTGACAACGAGTGGACAAGACTTAATAGAGACCTCATCAGAAAAGTAAAATCTGAACTGCAACAATCTCGAAACGAATACTTTGCCAAACGTTTGTGTATGAATCAACAAGCCGTTGAAGAACCTGTCGCTAATATAAGCACATGCAAGACGACCGGAGCTCATTCTACTATCGTATCCCAGGAAAGAAAGACGTCTTAAATGTATACCTGTGACATATGTTGATATAGTCCAAGCGAAACTTCAACCTAGTGAGACACAAAAAGAACGGAAGAGGATTCAACAGACTATAGTGATTCAGTCTCAGACACCACCACAGAAGGCGATAACGAGGAATCGGAACAAAGAAGTGACCATGAGTCCAACGAAGACTCCGAAGAGCAATGGGATGTCATTTTGAATAGAATATTTCAAGTACATCAATCGGAATACTCACAGAAAGAAAACGAACTAGTCGAATCCGGAATGGAAGAAGACACGGCACGCTTTGCAACATATAGAGACATGTTTCACTCGTACAGAGACGAAATACGAACGCATTACCTCGGACTGATGTCCTGGCATCACCCGTAAATAGAAAGATCAAGAAAACGGCTAAACGCTTGAGAGAAGAGGAAGACTACGAATTAAAAGAATCGTGGCAATATGACCTAGAAAAACGAAAATATCTGCTTAATCGTGTATTGAACGACTACGACCCACCACCAGCTGAAGACAGCAATGACTCTATGTTACGGAGGAATTGGAACATATTACAAAGAAAAACAGAAAAAAATATAAAAAAAAAAATAAAAAAGGGGGAAGAAGTGTAATGCAGCCGATATATGTTTATACATATATATAGACAGTCACAAGCCTGGATAAATGCAGAGTGAGCTTTCAAATGACCCGAATGTAAGGGTGCTCTCGCACAGATCCAATCTTTAACTAACGACAATCGACCACCACTAGCAGCAGCAGCGAAAACAGCGACAGGTAGCGACAAAACTGAAATGAGCACGTGAGTATAGTCATGATTAGCGATGAACAGCAAAAAGAAAGAGAAGAGCAGCGATGGCGAACAGCAACAAACAGCAGGAGCAACAGCAGCAGCGAAAACAGTGACAAGTAGACCCAAAAAAACCGAAATGAGCACGCGATGAGAGGCAAAGTGCAAGAGAAAAACAGCTATGAGGAAGAGAAGAGCAAGAGAACGTGAGTATAATCATGATTAGCGATGAACATCAAAAAGCAATAGAAAAACAGCGATGATCAATAGAACAGCAGCGATGACGAACAGCAACAAACAGCAGGATCAACAGCAGCAGCGAAAACAGCGACAAGTAGCACCAAAAAACCGAAATGAACACGCGATTTAGGTCATAATTAGGGATGAGCAGCAAAGAGCAAGAGTAAAAACAGCGATGAGCAAGAGAAGAGCAAGAGAAAACAGCGATGAACAGGAAAGAGCAAGAGAGAAACAGCGATGAGCAGCAAAGAGCAAGAGAAAAACAGCGATGAGAGGCAAAGTGCAAGAGAAAAACAGCGATGAGCAAGAGAAGAGCAAGAGAAAAACAGTGATGAGCAGCAAAGAGCAACAGAAAAACAGCGATGAGCAGCAAAGAGCAACAGGAAAACAGCGATGAGCAAGAGAAGGAGAAAAGAAAATCCGATGGGCAGCAAAGAGCAAGAGAAAAACTGCGATGAGCAGCAAAAAGAAAGAGAAAAACAGCGATGAGCAGTAAAAAGCAAGAGAAAAACAGCGATGAGCAAGAGAACAGCAGTGATGACGAACAGCAACAAGCACCAGGAGCAGCAGCAGCAGCGAAAACAGTGACAAGTAACCCCCAAAAAATGAGCACGCGAGTAAGGTCATGAGTAGCGATGAACAGCGACGAGCAGTAATGAGCGGCATGGAGCAAGAGAAGAGAAACGAAGTGCATCATAGAGCAATGAAATGGACCGCCGTTGATAAGGCGGTTGCTAAGGACACCCCTCCATTGATATAATGGCGACAGCATCACTTGGAGGTAAGGGGACATAATGCAATCCTACCTTTGGGAAAAAGTGCGGAATAAGGGGAGATAATCCAATCACCTCTCTGTACTTCGATTACTCTCGGACTTCGACATTACAGTGAGAGTATCAGTTCCTAGAGACTCGATGCGAGACCCTTACCCTATACAGACCGACGAAAGACTCAGAGACGACCGAGAAGCACGGGGAAAAGGGCGATAATCCAATCTGAATTCTGGTCAAGCATGGCACATCCGGGCACCACCACATGACTGACGACACTTCTGTAAACAAATAATGGGAAATGGCGGGAAATTCTACTACTTTCGGTTGAACATACAGGCAACGCACTTCCGGGTCCGGTTACACATGGGCAGACGACACATCCAGGTCTCAGACTCAGAGACGACCGAGAAGCACGGGAAAAAGGGGAGATAATCCAATCTGAATTCTGGTCAAACATGGCACATCCGGGTACCACCATATGACTGACGTCACTTCTTTAAACAATTAATGGGAAATAGCGGGAAAATCCACTACTTCCGGTTGCGCTTTCGCGCAAACCACCTCCGGTTTCGGTCACATGACTTCCGGTCACGGTGACGTCATCTTCGCTTCCTGTTACGTCACTTCTGGCACCTCCTCAAATCATAATTTTGAACCGCATATATACTACTGTGAGATATCATGTGGACAATGTAAGTTTGATATATGCAATCATGATTTTGAGCATTGCCAAAAAAAAAAAAAAAAAAAAAAGAAACAAAAGAAAACAAAACGAGAAAAGTGGAGGTGGCCATGGGCAGGGGTGGTTAGTGGGTTAATCCTAAAAACAAGAACACTGCTACCAAAATAAATATTATTATTTAAATTTTATTCGTGTACTGACATGACTAATTATCAATGTTTTTTGGAAATTAAACAAAGAATAAGAAAACTATTGTCGAAATTGTCAATGATCCCCGCAACCCCCCCCCCCCCCCCTCCCCAAAGTAGTGAGGACACGTAATTACCACGGTCAAAAATATACATATTATAGCCAATCTACCGGAACAATGTATTATGCAATCATTCTATTAATAAATTAAAGCACTAAACCCACTGAAAAATGAACAAAAATAGGCCAAAAGCTTAACAATAGATAGAAATTTGACTAAGTCTGGAAAATCAACATTCTAAACCTAATTACACATATGCACTATGAATATGCCAATACCTCAAAAAACTTAACGCATGGAGTTATATATCATAATTTTTTTTTAATTTGACCTCTGCGTTCTCCATGTTCCTCAAATTCCTAAAACCTTACTGCTAATGTTTATGGTGTGCATGAAAATACTAAAAATTCACAATTTTTTAAATTCGACCGCTGTTAACGCCTAATTTTGAACATAAAAATTCTAAAACCATATTGTTCATCAACATATGGTGCATGCCAATACTATAATGAAATCAAATGCATCAATTGAAAAATAAAAGAGCAGTCTAAGTTTAAATGTTTCGAAGTTCGACCCCTGTGAGCAGAAATTTTAGAAAATCAAAATTCTAAAACCTTATTTGCGATCTACAGGTAGAAAGCAACCATTCCATGAAGAAATTAAATCCGTAAATCCAAGAGTAAAGGTGTAGTTGATGTCACAAGTAAGTGTGATGGAACAAACGGGCGGAGACAATTGCAATATCCTAGAACCTTCTTCGAAAGTGCGAGATAATGACAAGAGGTTACAAGTTCACTGTATTGAGAGGAATTTAAAAGCGTCTTTCTCAGTAGAAGCGACGACTTTTTTCCATGATCAGGACTCCACACTAAAGGACCTTTGTTTCACTAATAACAATTGATTTTTTAATCAGAAATATTTACCTAATTTTTATCGTAAACGATTGAATCAAATGCATTTTAGTTAGCAAACGAAAATGTAATACTTGATCATTAAGCTATGTTCACACTACCGATCAGATCAACTCGATGATCCCGATTGCTAAAATGTTCCCGACCAAGCGCAACCAAATTCTTGATCGGGCCTGTTTACAACTTCTACCCGACCGCTACCCGACGTACACGACCCCAACTCGACCATTCACTACTCCTTCACGACTTCAACTCGATCACTATTTGATTACCCGACCAATGCACGATCTCTACACGATGTCTACTCGATTAGCTAGACCAAATCTACGTTTGTTCGATTACAACCCGATCTCACCAGACCAGATCGACCTGATCGTATAAGGGGCTTATCATACCAATCCACACCAATAACCCGTTGTTTCTTAAATAACTCTCACATGAATAACGTTTTGTGAACGGATTAAAAAGGGGTCCTGGCATGTTTGAATAAACGTGTTAGAAAAGTCGATACTACTGTTGGCGCTCGTGTTGGGTGGAAGATGAATACAATATGATGTGGGGGTCAACTCCAAAAGTATAAATACTCTATCGATTTTGTGTCGCCTGCGGAACGCATGGTCGACACATAGGGATCACTATCTTTCGTCTTGCGTCGTCTTGCGTCGTCACACTTCTCTTCTATCCTCAACTTCTTGTAAACCGCTCAAAGGAATTTGATGAAACTTTCTCTGTGCATTAACTTTAATGCACAGGTGTGCATATATATTTCATTTTTAGAAAATTTAAATATCTTTTGTAAAAATTTACTTCAGCAGGCGACACATGTCTTCCTTGGAAGACTCACACATTTTTTATTACCTGTATACCGCTGAAATAAGTTATTCATAGTATGCAACACATAATCAATCGAGCATTTTTAAAGACCTTAAATTAATCATTAATTGTGAATTTTAAAATCAATTACGTGGCATATTGAAGATAATTATAAAAATACATGTAATTGTAGTTATTTGATTAAAGAATGCAAAAAAATAATAAAACAATAAGGCAAATCTTATCTTTTTTGGTTTCGTGGTCTCGAGTTTGGAAGGCAGTGGGTTCGAACCCCAGTTTTCAACCCAGATCCTACATACATCACAAAAGCAACATGGCAAATTGAAACTTTGACCCATAGAGCAAATCACACCCTATAACCGGCGATAAGTACTGCAGTTGCAATTGTTAATTTACAGATCATAATTATCTTTACACAATTGCAAACTGCAACAAGAGCAACGCGGATGGTGGCATCCCCTCGTCATGTAAATTTTGACTCTGTGACCTTGACCTTTGACCTATGACCATGATAATCCACAGGGCTCTAGATTTTACTTCGTACTAAGTATGTACCACGTTTGGTCAAAACCTATTGAAGGATGTTAATTCTAGTGTTCACAAAGGTGTTAAAGAATTTATAAGTCCAACTGTGACCTTGACCTTTGACCTATGGCTTTTAACCTATGACCTTGAAAATCAATAAGGTTCTAGATATTCATAAGGACTAAGTATGTGCAAAGTTTGGTCAAAATCCCTGGAACGATGTTGAGTCTAGAGTGTAAACAATCCTGTTAAAGAAAATTACAAGTCCAACTGTGACCTTAACCTTTGACCTATGAACTTGAAAATGAATAGGGTTCTAGATATTCATAAGGGTTATTTATATGCCAAGTTAAGTCAAAATATGTCGAACTATGATGAGTCTAGAGTGTTAACAAGGATATTAAATAAATTGCAAGTCCAACTGTGACCTTGACCTTTGACCTTGAAAATCAATAGAATTCTATATATTCATAAGGACTAAGTATGTACCAAGTCTGGTCAAAATCCTGGAACGATGTTGGGTATAAAGTTTTAACAAGGGTGTTACGGACGGAAAGAGTTATATTCAAACTGTGTTTGCACAATTCAATTTTTGCAATGTTTGATTTTGATATATCTGATGAAAAAGTCATAGATGTTTAATTATGAGTAAAACAAATAGGAAGCGTACTATAAAATATTTCTCTAATATAAGCAATGGGATAATTGCCACTTTTGGTGGCGTAGAAAACTTTAAGAAGTACTACGAATATCACTAAGGATTTTTGAAAGTTCTGTGTCGAACATCTATTTTGATCGCTTACGCGTGTCCCTATGGTAACATCACGATAGACCGACGATCATTGATCCTACACCGCACCGATCCGACGGTTATTACTCCGACAACGCATATATCCGACAGGTTTTTTTTTGACGGAGCACTGATCCGTCAGTTATTATTCCGACGCAGATTGATACGACAGTAGTAATGCCAACACTCACTAATCCGATAGTTATTAATCCGACAATTAATATTCCGACAACGCATTGAATCGTCAGCTCATTAATCCGACATCTCATTAGTCCGACACTTTTCATTCCGACATCCATTAATCCGACATTTCATTAGCCCAACAGGTGACAAGTCCGACATTTCACTGATCTGAAACATTATTGATCCGACAACCCATTAGTCCAACACTTCTATATCCGAAATCTCATTAATTTTATAATGCCCTTTTCGTCATCGCTCAGATTACTTCCAGTCCAAAGTTCATAGTTCAAATAATTATGCCGTCTTAGAAGGCTCTTTGTTATTATTTTATTTTTGCCTGACGGCTTCCTGTGATAAGGGATTTATATAAATGAAATCGAAAAATGCCCTCAGACGTCATTATCTTCGCGGGCGGGGGCTGAGGGTGATTTGAAATATAAGAATCCAAAATCTGATTTAAAAAAATTAGTCTCCAAAAAAAGTTATCACTTCGAATGGTTTCCATTGTTTACATCCAGACTCATGTCCTTTTATGTATGGATATAATGTGATTTTTTTTTTTGTTTTGTTCCATGTTGTATATTACTTTGACTTGGGCAAATGTTTTGAAATATTACGCAATGCTTATTACCATTTATATGAACAAAAATATACAGGTCAGTTTAAAATTTATACATTGTCCTTCCTACCTTTAAACAGTTAATACGTCGTTTATAAATTCAACTGCCAGATTTTATTTTTGGGGACATTACGTTTAATAAATATTCATATTTACGCCTTTATTGTAAATGAGCGATATACTATACCACGCACACGTCCGAAACAAACGTATAAGGCAATGGATAGTATAGTGCACATTTGCACATTTATAGGAGACGTGCAAATTTTGGTTATTATAGTAAATAAATAATATTTAAAACATCATGAAAATAAATATTCCAATAATCGAGTCCTGACACGAGGGAAGGTATCGTGGTTAGATTTCTTTCTGCTGACTGACAAAGTACTAACTTGATGACAATAAGTATTGAGTTTATCTGGGCAAACATCAAAGGCATTTAATCGTTCCTGAGTTATGTCCCTTTATCAATTTGTTTCAGGATTTTGCCATTTCTTCCGTGCTCTACTTGTTTGTTTTTTTATGTAAACTGCAAGCCGTCTTTCGGTAATATCTGAAATGATTCTTTAAATTTAAAGTAAAACATATTACCCTATCTTTTGTTTCCAATTGTCGTTATTATATATTGTCTTTTCAACTGCTGAAATGCCTGAATTATTTAGGAGAACAGATTTATTTTTGTGCAATTCGTTAATTTCGCGTAGAATATGACGTCACTACAAACATTGTGACTTTTGCTAAATATATGTACATTTTGTTTCCAAAAATGTAAAAAAAAGTTGAATCTTATGACATACCAAATCGTTATTTGTAATTTACAGAACTGCAAAAAGTTTTTTATCAGCTGCCAAAGAATGTTGGACACACAGTTACTCGAGTTTATCAAGGATAGCTGATTTTAAAATAATCTCCATGTCAAAACTAGTTGTGAATGGAATTTATTATTACATTGTACTTCTTCGATTTTGAAAAATAATCAATTCACAATAGTTAAATATCCAACTATTTGAAAAAATTACGCACTTAAAAATATTTTTCAAAGTGCGACAAATTTCGGACAATCTTAACCCGATATGAATTTTTTTGTCAAAGTGCGTCAAAATTTTGGACCAACCCATTGCAATTTATAAACAAATCTTCAAATTGCTTTAAAAAATGGGATACCTTTAACCCAGTTTGAAAAATATATTTTCAAAATGTGTTAAGAATATACATCTTTTTCTGTGTTTTGCATCATGAGATTTTGAAAGGAAATAAACGGAGAATGCAGACTAAAGAAGCCTAATCAGCTACCATTGGGTGAAAAAATGTTTACAAGAGTAACTTATGCTTACGAAACTTTATCCAGAAACCAACTTAGGTACATGTATGAAAAAAAAAAAACATAAGGTTCTCTTTGACGAAACATCCTTTCTATAATTAACGGTTTATAATACTAGGGTATATATGATTCAAATACAAATGTTATCCTCTCTTAAGATTTTTCCCAAAAAAGATATTCTTCTGTGACTATACTGTTAAAATGTATACATACAAAAATGTTTTTGAAAATTACACATCTAAATGTGGTATACAATCATTCTATAAAGAATTTAAATCCATACACTCAAAGAAAAAGAAGATTTGACGTCACAAGAAACGCACAGGCGTTGATAACGACAATATCCTTAAAATTTATTCTGAAATGCTGGAATAAATATGTCATAAAAAACTCTACAAAATGGCAGAAATCTTTAGGTCTGATAAAAGCAGAAGAGTTCAGACAACCACATTTCTCCAAAAAAATCATAAAAAGGTGTTCGGGTAATTATTTCAAAGTGCATACAGATGCATTTGTTTAACGCACTTTGAAATATAATTTGTTTTTGAAATTGCGTGGAGTTGGTCCTAAATTATGACCCAATTTGAACAAAATTTTCAAATCGCGTTTCAAAGTTAACGCACTTTCAAAAAAATTGAGAAATTGAGTATTTTTTTCAAAGTACGTTGTAAAATTCCAATTTCAGTCCAGGACATTTGCCATCATGCTTTTTTCAGTTCACCTAACCCAAAGCGCCATGTGAGCTTATGCCATCACTTGGCATACATCTTCCATCCGAAGTCCGTGGTCGTCGTAAACTTTCCTAATAGATCTTCTCTTCTGAAACCACTGGGCCATTTAAAAAAACATTTTGCGGCAATAGTCCTTAGGTGACTCTTTCAAAATTTTATCCGATGACAGCGCTCGCCAGAACCGAACATAGTTTAACATATGACCCTATGGACAAATTTATACATAAAAATCTTGTCTTAAATCAGCGAGCCAATTGGAACCAAACATGGCAGCAATGGTCAATCATCAGAATGGTATGACCCGGACTGCCATCCAAGCTGGCCGCCATAAGCGATATAATCCACTTAAAGTCTTCTGGTCTGAACATCAGTGAGCCAGTTGGAAACAAATTTGGAGCAATGATCCTTCTTTAAAATAAAATGACATTTGAAAAACAAATATTTGCGGATGGCTATAAAGCATGAATGTGTGATATCTTTGAGGAATTTTTATGGTTTAACGAAAAACGTTTCGTATTTTTTTCTGACCAATTTATTATAAATCATTTTCTGTTAAAAATATATATGACGACATCGGTTATGTTCGTTTCGGGTTTGTTCCTGTTGAATTCTGTTGTTCTTTCACTTCTATCGCGTGATAAAGTTCGAATAAGCTCCTGTACATGCTGAAAGTCTGAATTTATATTACCCCACTGTTAGATAACAGCCATGACTACAAAATGGATCCATTTGTACTTATATCTGATTTATCCTCATCGATCTTCTTTCGTTAAATTGTTCTGAAGAATGAAAGTTTCGTATATACGCCCACGTCACTCTTTAAGGTTATGGTTAATTTTTTACAAGGTACTGGTTACTTTCAAATCTGTGCAATATGATTCGATGAAATAGTTCCTTTTTGATGTGTGTATGTATTACCCATTTAGATACTCACAAGTATGGTTAAAATGTCTAGTCAGAACAAACACTTGCAATGAGCGAGATTGAAATTAGTTCAAAGTGAATTTCTAGTTGTACTCGAATGGAATTAACTAGAATTAAACTAACACATTTAGTAAATCGTATTCATGAATTTTTTTTACGTAAAACAGAAATTAAAATAATAATTACAAGTTGTTATGCATTGCAGAGATAAGCAAGCGTGATGTTTACAATTCCTTGTTTTCCTTTCTTTAAAGATTTTGAACCTCATCACGAAATACTATTGAAAGCATATAGAAATGTAGGCGTGAAAGAACAATTTACTGTCCGACCAATGGCTGTTGCAGAAATGAGTTGTCGGACTATTGAGTTGTCGGTAAATGAGTGTCAGACTATTGAATTGTCGGATCAATGAGTGTTGGAATAATGAGCCGTCGGACCAATAAGTGTCGGACTAGTGAGTTGCCAGATTAATAATTGTCGAAATAATTATTGTCGGACTAGTAACCGTCGAACTAAAGAACTGTCCGACAAATGAATGTCGGAGTTATGAGCTGTCGGACCAATAACTATCGAAGAATGAGCTGTCGGACAAATGACTGTCGGATCATCGACGTGTAACCGTCCTTACTTACCTATTCACTGATGAATTAATTGTTATGTATTACCATTGAAGATTGCTTTTTTATGCGTTTATTATCCCCGCACTTTCGAAAAAAGTTCGGGGATATAGCGATTGTCTCTGTCCGTCCGCCGGCTTTTGAAAAGTGTTCGTTGTGTCCGTCCGTTCGTCCGTCCGACCTTTGTATCCGCAACTCCTCCTAAACTATTGAGTGAAATTTTATGAAACTTTCAGAGAATCTTCATCCCATGATGGCATTGTGCACCTCCTATTTTAGAAAATGATCGGACCAATTTTTGGGGTTTCCCATAGAAAAACATGCACTTTGACTTTCAATATGATAAGGGGTACCATGATGCCATCCGCAACTCCATCTTGATCTGATGAATATTTGGGGTTACCCATACCAAAACATGGACTTTGACATTCATTGTGATATGAGTAACATGATGCCATCCGCAACTCCTCCTAAACCAATGAATGGAATTTGATGAAACTTTCAGAGGATCTTTATTACATGATGCTGTAGTGCACCTCTTATTTTAGATTTTGATCTGACCAACATTTGGGGTTACCCATACCAACACATGGGCTTTGCCATTCATTGTGATAGGGATATCATGATGCTATCCGCAACTCCTCCTAAACCACTGAATGGAATTTGATGAAACTTTCAGAGGATCTTTATTACATGATGCCAAAGTGCACCTCCTGTTTTAGATTTTGATCTGACCAACATTTGGGGTTTCCCATACCAACACATGGATTTTGCCATTCATTGTGATAAGGGGTTCCAGTATATATGCCATCCGCAACTTCTCCTAAACCACTGAATGGAATTTGATGAAACTCATCTCACTGCTGTTGGAGATTTCATATCCAATATATGTAAGGCGGGGGTATCAATTAGTGAGCTTTGCTCACAGTATTTCTTGTTTATATACGGTATTGTCATACACCATATGCAGATGCGCAATAAGGTTTTATAATTTTTATTTTCTAAACTTGGTGTCCATAGGAGTCGAATTTCGAAAAACTGTCATTTTAAGCTTGTGACCTAAACTCCTTTTCATTTTTCAATTGATGCATTTTATTTCTATACATGTGCATATGTGCAATAAGGTTTTATAATTTTAATTTTATAAAATTGGGACCCACAGGGGTCGAAATTTAAAATTTCCAATTTAAGTTTGTAACCTAAACTTCTCTTTCATTTTGCAATTTATGCATTTTGCTTATATAAAGTATTGTCCTACACTATATGTAGTTGCATAATAAGGATTTAGAATGTAGATTTTTAAATGAGGGGTCCACTCAGGTCAAATTTCAAAAATTGTAATTTTAAGCTTGTGAACTGGTATTTTCATTTTTCATTAGGTTTATTGATTTAATTTCTTTATAGAATGATTGTATACTATTTTAAATGGGAATAAGGTAAGTAACCAAATAAGTGACAAACGGGGGTCCGAGATGGAGTAATTTTCTGATAATTTATTTACATTCTTTAAAAAAAAGTATAGCTTTATTGCCAAAGTCTGCGAAATAAAGATTTATATTATACTGCAAATGTGCAAGAGGTTGACGAAGAAATATGCCTTGATCATTGAGAAATAGTAAAATTTTTAATTCTAATTTAAATACAAACCGTAGAAATGAGTCATAAAGGGTTTAAGAAAAGGACTTTTTATAGTTTCTACAGTTTCTACAGAAATATACAATTTCTGCATTCACATTGTATAACGATCTTCATTTTGAGCTATAATTTAAAAATTTTGAGCGGACATTGCATTTTATTTTTACGGCACTTTTCTCTATGTCATTTTTGTATGTTGTAAAATAAAATAAATAAAAATCCTTGTTAATATATATTATGCTGTATACGACACATTTCAAGGTGTTACCTCTCATCAGCAGCATTAAAACCGAAACATTTGGAAGACCAAAAACCAAACTTATTTTAAACAAGAAGTACTCATAACCAAAAATACCGAAATATGAAGCCAAATTTCAGCTAAGGAGATCTACCATGTGCAATACAAGGAATGAAGCCTTAGTATTTCTATTATACTGTAAATATGGAAATTATTGCGATGTTTTTATTATTGCGAAAATTGCGATCGGTTTACCATCGCAATATTAAAAACTCGCATTATTAATGCACATTTTCATGTCCGATTTATTCTAGATTTGTCCCCCTTTGTTTTCATTTACTCAGGTAAGTTTCTGGTCATTGATTGCCGACATCTGTAGACAGGTTAATTGGTAGACACTTTGTTGTATAGGTATTGTTTTCACAGCTATTATATATATAATAACATTTGAATTCTAATATTTTTATTCCCATTAATTAAAACGATTACTTTAATAAAACTTCCATTTTCAATTTTAACTCGATCTCCGACCGCAATAATAAAACTTTTTTTTTCACGCGGGCGGCGATCGCAATAAATTTACCGCGCAATTTTGCGTTCGGTAGAAGAATCGCAATAATAAGTGCACGCGAAAATTTCCGAATTTACAGTACTTATTATTAGTCTCTTTACCTCAGAATCGTGATAGATATCTATGGGTATATGGCGACGTTCAGTGTTACTACTTTTTAAAGGAAGTAACGAATGAGCAACAATTATTATTTATTAAACGCATTGATTTTGTGGGTGTCATAGTACTAAATCACTGTTTAATCAGATAGAACATGTTTAAATATATTATACCTATTTAGCGAGTAGATTTTAACAAAATTTAAATACATGTACAATGTAGTACATTTTGTATACATGTATGAACAAGCCCAATAAGAATTTCTTAAAAAATATGCCACATACCGAGAGAAAAAAAGGGGTTAAAAGAATACTTTTATCAACATATTATGATATTATTACATGGTCATTTCTGTATTGGCCTTCTTATTGGTACGAGGCTTGTTGTATTGGCCAATACAGCTGCCCGAGGACCAGTTACATGGCCAATGCAGAAATAACCATGTAATGATAAATGGTATCTTTATTAATTAACTAGTTAGGACAATGCATATTTTTAGGATTTTTTTTTCTGAATCAACTGAAAATTCGTATACGAGCGATTTAACATCGGAAAATGTACATTCATTGAAATATTAGAATGAGGGTTATGGAATATATTTTAAGTCAGAGCTAATTTATAATAATTATTATCAATTTTGAAGCACCTACCTTCAAATGGGATCAATATATACTCTACCTTTTTTTTTGAGTGGATTACGAAATTTCTGCACTCCAGATAGTTAAATTTTTGCATTTTAAAACTCGACCTTGCAGATAGTTTGAAAATGCGAAACTTTAACTATCGAGAATGGAGAAATATTGTAATCCACGATAAAACAATGGTAGAGTATTTTTCTCCAATGATTCTTCCGAAACTAATTTGTGAGGACCCATCTTGCCCCTCGCAGGAAATTCCAATCAATTAATACGCCGCTCGCATCACTCACCTATTTTAAATTGACAATTTGTAGCAGATAAAATAACTATCTTGTAATTTGAATATTTATAATATAAGTATGGCAAATAGAAATTAAATTAATAATTGTGACATTACATTTGCAATTACAGTTTAATTAAAAGCAGTACCGGCAATCCATAACAGCTAAAACGCTAGAAAAAAAATAAACCACACGTGGGATAAATTTATTTACACAACCGGTCCAGAATAGCTAGAACATCACAAGAATTTGAGAAGACATTATCTTTAATCACAGTTCATGTATAAATTTAGATATATGAAATATACGTATAGAGTTTTCATAATATTATGTATTCAAACTTAAGTTTGGAGAATATCGACTCAATCTACATTCTCGGGGTACAAGTCGGCCAGTAGAGCAAAAATTTGTATTGGCTGGGTTTTTCGATATTGGCCGAGTCATTGATTCTGTATTGAAATGATAGTTTTAGTCATACTGGGGCCGTATGCATAAAACTACTTAAGTTAAGATTTTACTAAGAAATGACTTAAGTTAAGTAAACTCCGCCCACATTACCTAAGTAGTATGCATAAAACAACTTAAGTTAAGAATTTGCTTAGCAAAATCTTAGTTTATTGAAACCCCGCCCACTCCACTTGTCATATGTATAAAACAACTTCAGTTAAGAAATTGCTTAATATTTGACTTAAGTCTAAGACACCTATGGAGGTGTCTTAAGTCGTTTCGAAACCGATTAAATCATTTGTCTGTGCGACTTAATGAAGTGCAAAAACCTAAATACTTACAATACAAGCAAGTCATATGAATTTTGTAATATTTTGAAAAAAAATATCCTTTTAACCCCCTTTTTTCTTGGTGTGGCATATTTTTGGCTTATTCATATACTACATACATGTACATGCATTTGAATTTGTTAAAATCTACTCGCTCAATATTTTTTTTTATATATTTACACAATCATGTGCTGTCTAATGATACAGTGCTTACTTATTATGACACGCACGTAATTAATGCGTTTAATGAATGATAGTTGTTGCTCATCAGTTACTTCCTTTAAAAAGCATTAATACTGAACATCGTTCGATACCGTATAAAACTAAAGGAAAGAAAGGAACGGATTTTTAGAGATTCCCTTAAAAAATCGCGTCCACACACAATATAAAAATTATAACTCAAAATGAAGATCGTTATATAATGTGAATCTTAGGAATATAAGAGTGCAAACATTGTTACATTTGTGTAGAAAGTATTACAAAGTCCTTTTATGATACCCTTTATGACTAATTTTTACGGTTTGTATTTGGATTAGAATTAAAATTTCACTATTTCTCAATGATCAAGGCAGATTTCTTCGTGAAATTTCTTGCACATTTTCAATATAATATGAACCTTTATTTCGTAAACCTTTGCAATAAAGCGATACCTTTTTACAGAATTAAAATAAAATTATCAGAAATTTACTCCATCTCGGATCCCATGTTTGTCACAAATAAAAACAGGGTTTAAATAAGTCATCTTCAATGGTAATACATAACAATTAAATTCACCAATGAATACATGTAGGTAAGTAGGGACACGTGTAAGCAATCCAAATAGATGTTTGATAAAGAACTTTCAAAAATCCCCAGTGATATTCGTTTATACTTCTTAGAGTTTCATACTCCGCCAAAAGTGACAATTATTTCATTGCTTATATTAGAGAAATATTTTATAGTACGCTTCCTAAACGTTTTACTCAAAATTCAAACTTTAAAATTAAATATTTGTAGATATAAATAAACATCTATGATTTTTTCATACGATATATCAAAAGTGGAGTGGGAGGGGTTTCAATAAACTAAGATTTTGCGAAGAAAATTATTCACTTAAGTTGTTTTATGCATGCCATTTAGGCAATGTGTGCGGAGTTTACTTAACTTAAGTACTTTCTTAGCAAAATATTAACTACAGTAGTTTTATGCATACGGAATTCAACCCTGGTGAAGGTATCGTTTTCGTTTGAACAAGTTGAAAGTTGAACAATTTTTGTAAGTCTTGAAATATGCGCTAGATGCGCCAGGCAGCCCGTATCGCCAAAGCAACCTGGACTTAATTTGCCATTCAACCAGAAATCTATGATTACAAAATTCCCTCAATTGATAAAAGGTAACCCAAGTCAATTAAGCATGCACATTACATCAGAGTGACCTACGTTTGCCGGGAAGTTGTTATATTCCTCGAGATGCATCCTTGCACCAAGAAACATGATTGTAGGCCTAGGTTAATTATTTTCCAAGAATTGACCTCGGATGTAAATTTAACATAAGTAAATGAAGCACAAAATTCACCTTATATCCTTGATTTAACATATATACACCTTATTCAACTGAAAGTCAATGATTGTTACAGATATTGAACATGCAATGTAGGTAACCATGACCTGGCAAATGAATATTATATTTTTTACGTTTTCTGCAACATGCTTGCAATTTCCTGAAGCTTCATTTTAGGATATTTGGTTGCAAAACTTTTATGTTATAGGTGATATATACGTTATTAAAAAAGATCAGGGAAATCAAAAATCAAAAATGGGGTGGTAAACATTTTCCAATACACAACTTTTTCCATGACAAAACCTTGTTACGACTTCTCTGAAATATAAAAGACGTCAAAACAAATCTTGGTACACGCTGTTCAGTGACTCTTTGTAATGTTTCATTACATTTTGGTGGAACGTATTTGACCACATAAATATTATAATTCAACTTTTGTTGTTGTATATACTTTATCTATATTGTTGCATTTTAAAATGCGTTTTTCTATTTTAGAACTGCATGGGTTCAATATGATGTTAAGACACAACGGTAGTAGGTTGATAGGAAGCAATGGTACAGAACTTATATGCTCATATACTAGACTAAATGAAAATGCAGTGACGTTACTATTCTTTAAGTCTTTTAATTCGACGCGAAATTCTTCTGAAAATATTGCCATTTCATTATCAGAAGGACAGATAAAATTTACACCTTACGGGGAATATTTGAATGGAAGAGTGACTCTTAAAAGCCCCGTTATGACTTCAGAACATCAAGGTCAATTATCATTCAGCACTAGCATTATATTTGACGAACTCCTTTGTGTGGATGATACAGTATATTATTGCATAATCCACTACCTAGATTCGGCTAATAACTACCAACAAACAAACATGGAAAGAGCGATAAAACTTATAGTTGAAGGTAGGTGCAAAATATGTTCGAGATATAATGGAGGCTGAGAGTGCATGTACCCTTATGGTTGTGTGATAGTACATGTACGTGTGTACCCGTTCACAAAATCTTACGTATATCTGTTTACATGTAGATGATTGTAAACAAAAAAAAATGTTCCGGTCTTTTGTTGGTAATATTAATGAACTTTAAGGTGTTTGTTAAGAAATTCTACTTTTCGGGTGTGAATTGAAGGTGACGATGACTGATCTTGCTTTTACATATGTCAAACATTCTCAAAAAATTATCCGATCGTAAGTAAGCCATTGAGCAGTACAAATTCCAGACTTATTTCCAGGCATAGACGATATACCAAAAGCACATGCGTGTTAGGAACTGCTCTAAGTTAACTTGATGAGAGGTTATGTCTGTACCTAACTGTATCGTGTCAGTGGACGAAATTTGGACATTTGAGTTATGCTATGAATGATGGAGAAAAAATTGACAAAAGGTGTCTGTGTGATATACTATAAATCATGCTTAATTCAAGGGCTTGAAAGAGGGAGAGAAGGAGTTGAAAGAGAGGAGATATAAAATGTTCGACTTCTTAACCATTTAGATGGCGATCTGACTGTCTCTCAAATCGATAGATATACAAAACATGAAACATATAATTTTCATACATCGCTGTATAATACAGAAACATCTCACCATAAGAAAATGATAAAATTTCCAATTTTTTATACATATAAGAAAAGCTATTCCATCTTTTTCGTATACACATGTACCCGTGCTTGCTCGGTTAGTTTCCTTATTTTATTTATAAATGGACTTAGTTTTTATCCCAGTTAACATTACATACAGTCTGCAGTTAAAGGTTTTAAAACATCAATTACTTTTTAAACCATCCTGAATTTTTATTAAACTTGGATAGAAACTTGTTCATGATCAAAAGATGGTATCCCGAGGAAAATTTTGTAATAATGTTTTTTCTCATTTTTCCTTATTTTACTTATAAATGGACTTAGGTTTTCTCCCGGTTAACATTACATACAGTCTGCAGTTAAAGTTTTTTTTAAAACATTAACTACTTTCTTAAACCATCCTGGATTTTTACTAAACTTTGACAACTTTGACAGAAGCTTCTTCGTGATCAATAAATAGCATGTGGAGAAAAAATATGTACATTCAACTAATACACTCAAAACATAGACAACAGCGAAAACAGGCGAGACACTGGTTTCCATGGAACCCGTATGATTTTTTATAAGATACATGTATCTGTCAACAACTGTAGAATTTCAGAAGTGATGGCTTACGCAACGGAATCCCTGACTAAGTAGGCAAGCCCTTTCCGAAAATTCACAATATAATATAACAAAAGCCCTGGAATATGCCGTGGCTGCTGAAATATTGCTGCTGCCGAACGTGAAGTCGATAACTGGAAAACTGAAGTCATCACGTTTGTCGTAATGTTTGAAAAAAACATCCATATGTACATTGCGGAACCTGAATTTAAAGTAGTTTCTTATCCTTATCTTTGGGAAGCTCTTGGAGGAAGTGCATGTCGTATGATTGAAGAAACCAAGAAAAGAGCAATGTATTCCATTGGAATGCTAGTCAATGATTGAAACACTCGTCCATCATTTTGTCAGTTAGAAAATTAAAATTTGAATGCACACATTTTTGATGTACTAACTGTTAAATTCTGTGTCTTGTTGAATTGCGAATTCCTATTCATTCGTTAACAGTCGAGGATGGACGATCATGTAAGTACATTTTCTGCACGTGTTGCAAGGGAAATGCAAGCACATGTCACGAATTGAGTATTTTAATCGCTGAAAAGGGACTTTTCACCTGTCGGAATCATGATTGCCAGATCTATTTAGCGTTTATTTTTTATGATACAAAATAAATCTTCCGTTATGATTTCCGTGTTTTACATTGTAATTGTAATAAGGACAATTATTATTGTTAAATATCTTATGATATGATGTTACATCAATCCCTTATCTACAGATTTATTCAAAATTAATTGATTCTTCACAATTATTGACAAAAGTATGCAAAGAAATGGGTAACTAAATTCAACATGTCTTTCATATGCCAGAAATTACTTACTGAATGAAATTGGAAATTTTTCTAATCACAACTACTCTTTAATATAATATAATCAGATCACAATAATATTTGAAAGTGACTTTGGCATCTTTCTTAAAAACCAATTATTCAATCCTGACAAATTATAAATAAATCAATTTTGTAATAAACATACATTCCCGTTGGTTTGTAGTTCAACCTTCGAGACCAGACATTATATTAATGAGGATAAACTCAAGAGAAACGGCTAGTACAACATTCCTAACAGACAATGCAACTGCCTCATTGCATGATTCGGATGACAGAACAAATACACCTTCAGTTACCACAAAACGGCCATCGACTGTCACAACAGAACAATTCGATTCTGAGTTTTCTAATACTACTTTGGTAGAGGATGATGAAGT
The DNA here is from genome assembly GCA_028015205.1 of Mytilisepta virgata. Classification (NCBI taxonomy): domain Eukaryota; kingdom Metazoa; phylum Mollusca; class Bivalvia; order Mytilida; family Mytilidae; genus Mytilisepta; species Mytilisepta virgata. Next base: position 80,772,398 of record CM051521.1, read on the forward strand.
AACTTTTCGCTGCTCGGGTAATGTTGGAAGCCCCCCTAAGAATCTAAAGTGGCAGAAAATTACTCGGTCTGGAGATAAGATGGACTTTATGAACTTAACCACAAAAATTGAACCGATACCTGAACAATGCAATTATGAAGGCATTTGTGAAGTTACATATACAATAACAGCTGAAGATAACAAGGCTAAGATGCATTGTTTAGTAGAGAATATGGTGGAATTAAATAGTTCTGCAGGCCCGCTAGAAGTTCATTGTAAGTTTACTTTTTTTAAAGATTTTATTATAGTTCAAGATGCCACTGACGTTAAGAAACTTTCGTTAAAATTAGCTCGTTTCGGGTGCTGTCAGGCGTATCTAGATCATTAAAACTGGGAATTTTGCTAATTTTGTTTTACAATTTTTCACAAAACAAAAAATACATTTATTGCAAATTATAGAACACAATTTTAATTTTGTTCACATGCGTCTTAAAAGAGGTTTTAAATAAATTTTGGCTTTCATTGAACATCCCCTCGTGTGTGTGCCTGAGACATATAAAGATTAGGCCCACAGCTGCCCGGCTTGGTGTAAGAGGTCCTTAAAGAGGCTGCACGTTTTCGGCTTTCCTTGTCAGTATAAGGGGTGTTTTTTTATACCCGGATAACAAGGGAACACTATTTTCCTAGCGAGGAGGCAGAATGGATCCGATTCAGTCTATCGGCTAGTCACATCAATCCATGTTGCAACACTTTTTATCACCGCGCTAGCGAAGTGGCGGGGATAATGTTTTGCTGTTCGCCGTACGTACGTACATTTTTTGTACGTAATGTCCAGGATGATCTCAGGAACCATAAGAGATAGAAAACTGAAACTTTGATCATTGTTAGCATTGTTGATGTAGATTGTGCCGAAGGTTTCGGAATTTTGATTAATTATGAGCAAAAAATGGATTTCTCGATATCCAGTAAATAGTGAAATCTTCTAAACTACATGTATTTGGACTATATGGCAAATTCAAAATTGGGATGAGAATTTTTCTTAAACCCCAGGGGGCATAGCAACAAGAGAGTTAAAAAATCCCAAAATCGATTGTCACAGATAACTCCTCTTACACCCTAAGCGGTAGAAAAAATGGTGTATTACTAGCACTTTAAAAGTTGTCTGTGCCGAAGGTTTCGGAATTTTGGAATTTGCCCTTGGGGCAGGAAACATTTTCTCGAAGAGTCCCACTCAGACTTATTAATTTTTTAAAATTACCAATCAACCATAGTATCAGACACTAGCAGAATAATAGCTGTTAAATGGAATATTTTGAAAAAAAAAATCCAACTTTGGTAAATTTCCCGAAAGACTCTAAGACCTTCATTTTTTGGAAATGTATCTAGCAACCATGCATATTAATTACCATTAATATTATTAGGGTTAAATGTACCATTCAATTGCCAAAATGGAATTCCAAATATAAAAATAACTCCAATTTAGGTAAATGTCCTGAAACACTCTTAGATCTTCATTTATTTTTTTTAATGTATCTAGCAACCATGCATATTAATAACTATTAATGTCACAAGACTTAAGCTAACCATTCAATTTCCAAAAATTGATATTCCAACTTTGGTAAATTTACACTTAAATATATATATAACAAAAACATGGAAACGCACTTATTCCTCGATTTTCACATTCATTCATTCTAGATAGCATTAAAATTATCTTGGAGTGTAATTCGTTCTATTTTAATGGTCAGGATTATTTACAAATATCTGGAACAGCGATGGGGACTAAAGTTGCGCCAACCTATGCGACTCTAGTTTGCGGGTTTGTTGAACACAAAATGTATGATATGGTTGAAATCGAATTTGATAGAATACTTTCGACATACATTCGTGAGCAATGGAAGCGATTTCTAGACGACTGTTTTATTATATGGAACAAAACCTTTGATGAATTACAAGCCTTCCACATGCTCATAAACAACATTCACCCGTCCATCCAATTCACTATTGACATGAATGCAACTGAATTACCATTTCTAGATATTTTGATAATCAAAACTGATGGAAGAATTTCGACTGACATTTATTACAAACCTACAGATACACATCAATACTTGGACTTTCGATCTTGCCATCCGTCACATACCAAACGCAATATTCCGTTCTGTTTAGCAAGGCGAATTTGCACAATAGTTAGTGATGATGCAAAGCGAAACCAACGTTTAAGCGAACTCTCAGTATTCTTAAAGAGGCAAAATTATCCCACCAATCTTGTGGAGCACGGCATTGAAAAGGCTAAATCAATACCGATCGCTGATCTAAGAAGAACGGTCAATCGCGCAAATGATAGTGATATAATTCCATTCGTCAGTACGCACAATCCGTGCAATCCAAATTTGTTTGATGTCATACGAACAAGTGTCCCAATTCTCCACAAAAAGGAAGAACTCAAAACGCTTTTTCCTGTAAATTCTATGCTCAAAAGCAAACGACAACCAAGAAATCTAAAGAAGATTTTAACCGAAGCTCGATTTACAGGTGGAAATGAAAAACCGTTTACAGTTAAAAAATGTGGAGACAAACGATGTGGAATCTGCCCGAACATTTATGTAGGTGAAAAGCAGGAACTCTCAAACAGATTAACGATTAAGCCGAACAGAGACATAGCATGCGACACAGAGAACTTGGTATACTGTGTATTATGTAATGGTTGCAGAGAATTTTACATCGGTCAAACAGGGAACTGTTTACGAAAGAGGTTCACGGTTCACAGACAACAGATTAGGGACCCCGACACACGGCAGATAGATTTGAGTGAACATTTGGAAATTTGTGCTAATGGTACAAATTACTCAATTTTCCCATTCTACAAAGTGAACAAACCAATTAAGAGCTTAAGACTGGCTAAAGAGGCTCATTTTATAAAACTGTTTAAACCCAAGTTAAATAGTTCAATTTAAAATTGTGAACCCTCTATTTTAATATTGTACTTAATATATTACTCCCCTTTTCTATTATTATAACGTCACTAACGTCGCCGCTAACGACGTCGTTAAGGACATTTTATTCACATTCGCCTGAGGAGTGCCAGGAGGCATGAAATCGATTAGCGGACTTTATGTGATTTTAAAGTGTATTACATAATGTAGTCTTTTGCAACGTTTTATTTTATTCTGATATAAATCTGTACACAAAAGAATTTTAACTTTATTTGATATATATATATATATATATATATATATATATATATATATATATATATAGTAGAACATCTCATCATAAAAACAGTTCACTACTTGTATTTACATTATCAATGTATGATATTCTAATCAGTCACACTTCATTTAACATTATGACTACTATCTCACCTGTCCAATTCATTACTAAAGTGATTGTCACATCTGAGTGTAATTAGGTCTTTCCACTTTCCGTGGAAAGACCTTTTGCTTTTGTTCTGATTATTTTTTTTAGGTCTTTCCACTTTCCGTGGAAAGACCTTTTGATTTTGTTCTGATTATTTTTTTTTCTTCTGCCGTCTGAGATGTTTTTTTTTGTTACTTGACATATCAAAAGGATTTTTGGCCCATGATATCGTACAGTGATTACGATTTCACCATTGACCCTGCATAACCGAAGACTTTTCCTGATAAGAGTTATCTCCCCGCCCCCTCATTTTCTTGTTATCTTTATTTCTCTGTAACCGTAAAAGATATCGACCTAAAATCTTTTGCAATGTCTTCAGTTAAGCTGTGCACAACTTTGTTCCATTTGGTCGGAAAGGATCTGACGACATTTTATAGGAGTTATTTCCCTTTAAACGACTTTCACTTTTAGTGTATCATACAAATTTTATTTAAAGTTGAGATATCAACATGAAACTTTGTATTTATGGTTCATGACCTCTAAAAAGTAAAATGAGGTCAAGGTCAAAGGTTAAGGTCACGTTCTAAATTTTGACTTTTGCTTGTTATTACTACTCCTCTGAAATGGTTGTAGATAGCCAAGAAAATGTAATGGTGAAAATGTTTATGACATTGATGCACAACTTTGTTACATTTGAGTTAAAGTTGTATGACGTAATTTTTTGGGATTAATTGCCTCTAGAACGTCCAAACTTAAGGTTTCTCGTTTATAACTTGACGATGGTACATAATAATGGCATGGGGTCTTCTGCAATGACCTCAGCGACAAATGACCTTGAAATAGGTCAAAATAGATTACGTATTTGGAATTTTTTCACACTTGATCAGGTTTTTTTTCAAATTTTTAAAGCAATTAAAGTTATTGAAAGCGTGAAATTTACGCAATACTTTTCATGACGTCATTTCTGGATACGTTGTGACGTTTTTAGACGTTTTGAATATATTGGAATGTTAATTAGGGGACGACCATTTGATATTCTGGGGAGGGGGGGGGGGGGGGCAGGAGGATTTGTTTTGGATGGGTTTTTATTTTTGTGAAAAATAAAGACAGATTATTTATTTTCTGCACCGTTGAAACATGATTTTTCTTTTTCAGTAAAACAAGGGACTGATTATTTATTTTCACAATTATATTTATAATATTTGAAAATACACAATTTTTAAATTCATGTTTTTATTCTTAAATGAATAACATAGTCAAGGTTGTATCTGTTCGGAACTTTGGCTGTTCCACCTTGCAGTCTCAGTCCCTGTTCAGCACTGTGGTATTCTTTAAGACCATCATAAGAGTGCACACAACAGTTTTTCTTAGAACTTTTCATGACGTCATAAATTGAAGGGACATACTCAAAAGATTGATAGCTGGACAATTGGCTGTATCATATACCCATAGACAACCATATATCAAATAAAACATATTTCTTCAAGCTTTCACTGTATATAAGTATTTTTAAGGAATTCCTTTCCAAATTCTTACCATTACAGAAAGATAACTGACAAAAAATAGGCCTCCCCACTTCAAATATTTCAAAAACAGACCAACCTCAGAGCATCCTAGCAAAGATTCCTGCGCAATTTAGAGAACTGAGTATATGTGTTTTCCAAAGTACACATTCAACTGGTTTCAGCACATGTAGTTTCAGGGTACATTCGCCGCCTTTTAAAATTGCTACATGAAGTGGTATAAAAATGTTGTGTTTTCACCTACACTATTTTTGGATGTTTTCAGAGTAGTCTCCCATTAATAAAACTTTTCTGAAAATAATTACTTTTTTACATTTCATGCATTTTTTTAAACTTAAAATAAAGCCATGACTCTAATTTAAATAATGAAACCAAAAAACAATCAGAAATCAATATCTAGAACTTATAAATAGAGGGAATTCCATACCTATGACATCATATATTTAGGGGAAAATCACTGGAATTTTATACGAAACTGTTGTTTGCATTCTTAAGGCATTCTTGATACCCTTATTTTCAAAATAACAATAAATTTTCTCAATCTACAGACAATTACGAATAAAACGATACCTCGTTTGTCTATTTCTGACATGTGAATCAAATGTATTGAACAAATATTCAAAGGAGGGGGTTTTGATACCCTGGGGCATAACTCACACACAATGACATAAAATGTAAATTTGACATATTTTGATGTAATATGAGCATATTTCTCTCTTATGAACTGTTTTATGCTTGTATACTTAAAGATTTGATTAATGTTAAGAAAATACATGAAAAAAACTAAATTTTATTGTTAAAAAAAAGGTTCAAATGAAAAAAAATAAGAATGCCAACCATTCCTTGAATTGAATAACAGTGTAATTATGGAATAGTTTATTGACACTAATTTTTACCAGTGAAATGGAAATAAAGTTTATTTTTTCTTTTTTTTTTCTTTCATTTTTTTCCCAATATTTATGCGAGAAAAAAATCTGCATATATTAAGTGCAATGAATCATCTAAAACTATAACCGGCTTCAAAAACTGTGAATAAATAATATGACGTCTTTACACATGACATCAAATTATTACTGCAGATCTGTTATTTTTGGTTGCTAAGGCCAGATGGGATATAATAATGCATTAAATACCACTCTTGGTACATGAAATTCTTTCTATCTGTCTAATGTTGCACAAACAATACAATACATGAGCTTTATAACCAAAATACTGTTCAAATCTGAGCCTTATCAAAGCCTTTAAGAGTGCACACAACAGTTTTTCTTAGAACTTTTCATGACGTCATAAATTGAAGGGACATACTCAAAAGATTGATAGCTGGACAATTGGCTGTATCATATACCCATAGACAACCATATATCAAATAAAACATATTTCTTCAAGCTTTCACTGTATATAAGTATTTTTAAGGAATTCCTTTCCAAATTCTTACCATTACAGAAAGATAACTGACAAAAAATAGGCCTCCCCACTTCAAATATTTCAAAAACAGACCAACCTCAGAGCATCCTAGCAAAGATTCCTGCGCAATTTAGAGAACTGAGTATATGTGTTTTCCAAAGTACACATTCAACTGGTTTCAGCACATGTAGTTTCAGGGTACATTCGCCGCCTTTTAAAATTGCTACATGAAGTGGTATAAAAATGTTGTGTTTTCACCTACACTATTTTTGGATGTTTTCAGAGTAGTCTCCCATTAATAAAACTTTTCTGAAAATAATTACTTTTTTACATTTCATGCATTTTTTTAAACTTAAAATAAAGCCATGACTCTAATTTAAATAATGAAACCAAAAAACAATCAGAAATCAATATCTAGAACTTATAAATAGAGGGAATTCCATACCTATGACATCATATATTTAGGGGAAAATCACTGGAATTTTATACGAAACTGTTGTTTGCATTCTTAAGGCATTCTTGATACCCTTATTTTCAAAATAACAATAAATTTTCTCAATCTACAGACAATTACGAATAAAACGATACCTCGTTTGTCTATTTCTGACATGTGAATCAAATGTATTGAACAAATATTCAAAGGAGGGGGTTTTGATACCCTGGGGCATAACTCACACACAATGACATAAAATGTAAATTTGACATATTTTGATGTAATATGAGCATATTTCTCTCTTATGAACTGTTTTATGCTTGTATACTTAAAGATTTGATTAATGTTAAGAAAATACATGAAAAAAACTAAATTTTATTGTTAAAAAAAAGGTTCAAATGAAAAAAAATAAGAATGCCAACCATTCCTTGAATTGAATAACAGTGTAATTATGGAATAGTTTATTGACACTAATTTTTACCAGTGAAATGGAAATAAAGTTTATTTTTTCTTTTTTTTTTCTTTCATTTTTTTCCCAATATTTATGCGAGAAAAAAATCTGCATATATTAAGTGCAATGAATCATCTAAAACTATAACCGGCTTCAAAAACTGTGAATAAATAATATGACGTCTTTACACATGACATCAAATTATTACTGCAGATCTGTTATTTTTGGTTGCTAAGGCCAGATGGGATATAATAATGCATTAAATACCACTCTTGGTACATGAAATTCTTTCTATCTGTCTAATGTTGCACAAACAATACAATACATGAGCTTTATAACCAAAATACTGTTCAAATCTGAGCCTTATCAAAGCCTTTAAGGCATTCTTGATACCCTTATTTTCAAAATAACAATAAATTTTCTCAATCTACAGACAATTACGAATAAAACGATACCTCGTTTGTCTATTTCTGACATGTGAATCAAATGTATTGAACAAATATTCAAAGGAGGGGGTTTTGATACCCTGGGGCATAACTCACACACAATGACATAAAATGTAAATTTGACATATTTTGATGTAATATGAGCATATTTCTCTCTTATGAACTGTTTTATGCTTGTATACTTAAAGATTTGATTAATGTTAAGAAAATACATGAAAAAAACTAAATTTTATTGTTAAAAAAAAGGTTCAAATGAAAAAAAATAAGAATGCCAACCATTCCTTGAATTGAATAACAGTGTAATTATGGAATAGTTTATTGACACTAATTTTTACCAGTGAAATGGAAATAAAGTTTATTTTTTCTTTTTTTTTTCTTTCATTTTTTTCCCAATATTTATGCGAGAAAAAAATCTGCATATATTAAGTGCAATGAATCATCTAAAACTATAACCGGCTTCAAAAACTGTGAATAAATAATATGACGTCTTTACACATGACATCAAATTATTACTGCAGATCTGTTATTTTTGGTTGCTAAGGCCAGATGGGATATAATAATGCATTAAATACCACTCTTGGTACATGAAATTCTTTCTATCTGTCTAATGTTGCACAAACAATACAATACATGAGCTTTATAACCAAAATACTGTTCAAATCTGAGCCTTATCAAAGCCTTTAAGAGTGCACACAACAGTTTTTCTTAGAACTTTTCATGACGTCATAAATTGAAGGGACATACTCAAAAGATTGATAGCTGGACAATTGGCTGTATCATATACCCATAGACAACCATATATCAAATAAAACATATTTCTTCAAGCTTTCACTGTATATAAGTATTTTTAAGGAATTCCTTTCCAAATTCTTACCATTACAGAAAGATAACTGACAAAAAATAGGCCTCCCCACTTCAAATATTTCAAAAACAGACCAACCTCAGAGCATCCTAGCAAAGATTCCTGCGCAATTTAGAGAACTGAGTATATGTGTTTTCCAAAGTACACATTCAACTGGTTTCAGCACATGTAGTTTCAGGGTACATTCGCCGCCTTTTAAAATTGCTACATGAAGTGGTATAAAAATGTTGTGTTTTCACCTACACTATTTTTGGATGTTTTCAGAGTAGTCTCCCATTAATAAAACTTTTCTGAAAATAATTACTTTTTTACATTTCATGCATTTTTTTAAACTTAAAATAAAGCCATGACTCTAATTTAAATAATGAAACCAAAAAACAATCAGAAATCAATATCTAGAACTTATAAATAGAGGGAATTCCATACCTATGACATCATATATTTAGGGGAAAATCACTGGAATTTTATACGAAACTGTTGTTTGCATTCTTAAGGCATTCTTGATACCCTTATTTTCAAAATAACAATAAATTTTCTCAATCTACAGACAATTACGAATAAAACGATACCTCGTTTGTCTATTTCTGACATGTGAATCAAATGTATTGAACAAATATTCAAAGGAGGGGGTTTTGATACCCTGGGGCATAACTCACACACAATGACATAAAATGTAAATTTGACATATTTTGATGTAATATGAGCATATTTCTCTCTTATGAACTGTTTTATGCTTGTATACTTAAAGATTTGATTAATGTTAAGAAAATACATGAAAAAAACTAAATTTTATTGTTAAAAAAAAGGTTCAAATGAAAAAAAATAAGAATGCCAACCATTCCTTGAATTGAATAACAGTGTAATTATGGAATAGTTTATTGACACTAATTTTTACCAGTGAAATGGAAATAAAGTTTATTTTTTCTTTTTTTTTTCTTTCATTTTTTTCCCAATATTTATGCGAGAAAAAAATCTGCATATATTAAGTGCAATGAATCATCTAAAACTATAACCGGCTTCAAAAACTGTGAATAAATAATATGACGTCTTTACACATGACATCAAATTATTACTGCAGATCTGTTATTTTTGGTTGCTAAGGCCAGATGGGATATAATAATGCATTAAATACCACTCTTGGTACATGAAATTCTTTCTATCTGTCTAATGTTGCACAAACAATACAATACATGAGCTTTATAACCAAAATACTGTTCAAATCTGAGCCTTATCAAAGCCTTTAAGAGTGCACACAACAGTTTTTCTTAGAACTTTTCATGACGTCATAAATTGAAGGGACATACTCAAAAGATTGATAGCTGGACAATTGGCTGTATCATATACCCATAGACAACCATATATCAAATAAAACATATTTCTTCAAGCTTTCACTGTATATAAGTATTTTTAAGGAATTCCTTTCCAAATTCTTACCATTACAGAAAGATAACTGACAAAAAATAGGCCTCCCCACTTCAAATATTTCAAAAACAGACCAACCTCAGAGCATCCTAGCAAAGATTCCTGCGCAATTTAGAGAACTGAGTATATGTGTTTTCCAAAGTACACATTCAACTGGTTTCAGCACATGTAGTTTCAGGGTACATTCGCCGCCTTTTAAAATTGCTACATGAAGTGGTATAAAAATGTTGTGTTTTCACCTACACTATTTTTGGATGTTTTCAGAGTAGTCTCCCATTAATAAAACTTTTCTGAAAATAATTACTTTTTTACATTTCATGCATTTTTTTAAACTTAAAATAAAGCCATGACTCTAATTTAAATAATGAAACCAAAAAACAATCAGAAATCAATATCTAGAACTTATAAATAGAGGGAATTCCATACCTATGACATCATATATTTAGGGGAAAATCACTGGAATTTTATACGAAACTGTTGTTTGCATTCTTAAGGCATTCTTGATACCCTTATTTTCAAAATAACAATAAATTTTCTCAATCTACAGACAATTACGAATAAAACGATACCTCGTTTGTCTATTTCTGACATGTGAATCAAATGTATTGAACAAATATTCAAAGGAGGGGGTTTTGATACCCTGGGGCATAACTCACACACAATGACATAAAATGTAAATTTGACATATTTTGATGTAATATGAGCATATTTCTCTCTTATGAACTGTTTTATGCTTGTATACTTAAAGATTTGATTAATGTTAAGAAAATACATGAAAAAAACTAAATTTTATTGTTAAAAAAAAGGTTCAAATGAAAAAAAATAAGAATGCCAACCATTCCTTGAATTGAATAACAGTGTAATTATGGAATAGTTTATTGACACTAATTTTTACCAGTGAAATGGAAATAAAGTTTATTTTTTCTTTTTTTTTTCTTTCATTTTTTTCCCAATATTTATGCGAGAAAAAAATCTGCATATATTAAGTGCAATGAATCATCTAAAACTATAACCGGCTTCAAAAACTGTGAATAAATAATATGACGTCTTTACACATGACATCAAATTATTACTGCAGATCTGTTATTTTTGGTTGCTAAGGCCAGATGGGATATAATAATGCATTAAATACCACTCTTGGTACATGAAATTCTTTCTATCTGTCTAATGTTGCACAAACAATACAATACATGAGCTTTATAACCAAAATACTGTTCAAATCTGAGCCTTATCAAAGCCTTTAAGGCATTCTTGATACCCTTATTTTCAAAATAACAATAAATTTTCTCAATCTACAGACAATTACGAATAAAACGATACCTCGTTTGTCTATTTCTGACATGTGAATCAAATGTATTGAACAAATATTCAAAGGAGGGGGTTTTGATACCCTGGGGCATAACTCACACACAATGACATAAAATGTAAATTTGACATATTTTGATGTAATATGAGCATATTTCTCTCTTATGAACTGTTTTATGCTTGTATACTTAAAGATTTGATTAATGTTAAGAAAATACATGAAAAAAACTAAATTTTATTGTTAAAAAAAAGGTTCAAATGAAAAAAAATAAGAATGCCAACCATTCCTTGAATTGAATAACAGTGTAATTATGGAATAGTTTATTGACACTAATTTTTACCAGTGAAATGGAAATAAAGTTTATTTTTTCTTTTTTTTTTCTTTCATTTTTTTCCCAATATTTATGCGAGAAAAAAATCTGCATATATTAAGTGCAATGAATCATCTAAAACTATAACCGGCTTCAAAAACTGTGAATAAATAATATGACGTCTTTACACATGACATCAAATTATTACTGCAGATCTGTTATTTTTGGTTGCTAAGGCCAGATGGGATATAATAATGCATTAAATACCACTCTTGGTACATGAAATTCTTTCTATCTGTCTAATGTTGCACAAACAATACAATACATGAGCTTTATAACCAAAATACTGTTCAAATCTGAGCCTTATCAAAGCCTTTAAGAGTGCACACAACAGTTTTTCTTAGAACTTTTCATGACGTCATAAATTGAAGGGACATACTCAAAAGATTGATAGCTGGACAATTGGCTGTATCATATACCCATAGACAACCATATATCAAATAAAACATATTTCTTCAAGCTTTCACTGTATATAAGTATTTTTAAGGAATTCCTTTCCAAATTCTTACCATTACAGAAAGATAACTGACAAAAAATAGGCCTCCCCACTTCAAATATTTCAAAAACAGACCAACCTCAGAGCATCCTAGCAAAGATTCCTGCGCAATTTAGAGAACTGAGTATATGTGTTTTCCAAAGTACACATTCAACTGGTTTCAGCACATGTAGTTTCAGGGTACATTCGCCGCCTTTTAAAATTGCTACATGAAGTGGTATAAAAATGTTGTGTTTTCACCTACACTATTTTTGGATGTTTTCAGAGTAGTCTCCCATTAATAAAACTTTTCTGAAAATAATTACTTTTTTACATTTCATGCATTTTTTTAAACTTAAAATAAAGCCATGACTCTAATTTAAATAATGAAACCAAAAAACAATCAGAAATCAATATCTAGAACTTATAAATAGAGGGAATTCCATACCTATGACATCATATATTTAGGGGAAAATCACTGGAATTTTATACGAAACTGTTGTTTGCATTCTTAAGGCATTCTTGATACCCTTATTTTCAAAATAACAATAAATTTTCTCAATCTACAGACAATTACGAATAAAACGATACCTCGTTTGTCTATTTCTGACATGTGAATCAAATGTATTGAACAAATATTCAAAGGAGGGGGTTTTGATACCCTGGGGCATAACTCACACACAATGACATAAAATGTAAATTTGACATATTTTGATGTAATATGAGCATATTTCTCTCTTATGAACTGTTTTATGCTTGTATACTTAAAGATTTGATTAATGTTAAGAAAATACATGAAAAAAACTAAATTTTATTGTTAAAAAAAAGGTTCAAATGAAAAAAAATAAGAATGCCAACCATTCCTTGAATTGAATAACAGTGTAATTATGGAATAGTTTATTGACACTAATTTTTACCAGTGAAATGGAAATAAAGTTTATTTTTTCTTTTTTTTTTCTTTCATTTTTTTCCCAATATTTATGCGAGAAAAAAATCTGCATATATTAAGTGCAATGAATCATCTAAAACTATAACCGGCTTCAAAAACTGTGAATAAATAATATGACGTCTTTACACATGACATCAAATTATTACTGCAGATCTGTTATTTTTGGTTGCTAAGGCCAGATGGGATATAATAATGCATTAAATACCACTCTTGGTACATGAAATTCTTTCTATCTGTCTAATGTTGCACAAACAATACAATACATGAGCTTTATAACCAAAATACTGTTCAAATCTGAGCCTTATCAAAGCCTTTAAGAGTGCACACAACAGTTTTTCTTAGAACTTTTCATGACGTCATAAATTGAAGGGACATACTCAAAAGATTGATAGCTGGACAATTGGCTGTATCATATACCCATAGACAACCATATATCAAATAAAACATATTTCTTCAAGCTTTCACTGTATATAAGTATTTTTAAGGAATTCCTTTCCAAATTCTTACCATTACAGAAAGATAACTGACAAAAAATAGGCCTCCCCACTTCAAATATTTCAAAAACAGACCAACCTCAGAGCATCCTAGCAAAGATTCCTGCGCAATTTAGAGAACTGAGTATATGTGTTTTCCAAAGTACACATTCAACTGGTTTCAGCACATGTAGTTTCAGGGTACATTCGCCGCCTTTTAAAATTGCTACATGAAGTGGTATAAAAATGTTGTGTTTTCACCTACACTATTTTTGGATGTTTTCAGAGTAGTCTCCCATTAATAAAACTTTTCTGAAAATAATTACTTTTTTACATTTCATGCATTTTTTTAAACTTAAAATAAAGCCATGACTCTAATTTAAATAATGAAACCAAAAAACAATCAGAAATCAATATCTAGAACTTATAAATAGAGGGAATTCCATACCTATGACATCATATATTTAGGGGAAAATCACTGGAATTTTATACGAAACTGTTGTTTGCATTCTTAAGGCATTCTTGATACCCTTATTTTCAAAATAACAATAAATTTTCTCAATCTACAGACAATTACGAATAAAACGATACCTCGTTTGTCTATTTCTGACATGTGAATCAAATGTATTGAACAAATATTCAAAGGAGGGGGTTTTGATACCCTGGGGCATAACTCACACACAATGACATAAAATGTAAATTTGACATATTTTGATGTAATATGAGCATATTTCTCTCTTATGAACTGTTTTATGCTTGTATACTTAAAGATTTGATTAATGTTAAGAAAATACATGAAAAAAACTAAATTTTATTGTTAAAAAAAAGGTTCAAATGAAAAAAAATAAGAATGCCAACCATTCCTTGAATTGAATAACAGTGTAATTATGGAATAGTTTATTGACACTAATTTTTACCAGTGAAATGGAAATAAAGTTTATTTTTTCTTTTTTTTTTCTTTCATTTTTTTCCCAATATTTATGCGAGAAAAAAATCTGCATATATTAAGTGCAATGAATCATCTAAAACTATAACCGGCTTCAAAAACTGTGAATAAATAATATGACGTCTTTACACATGACATCAAATTATTACTGCAGATCTGTTATTTTTGGTTGCTAAGGCCAGATGGGATATAATAATGCATTAAATACCACTCTTGGTACATGAAATTCTTTCTATCTGTCTAATGTTGCACAAACAATACAATACATGAGCTTTATAACCAAAATACTGTTCAAATCTGAGCCTTATCAAAGCCTTTAAGGCATTCTTGATACCCTTATTTTCAAAATAACAATAAATTTTCTCAATCTACAGACAATTACGAATAAAACGATACCTCGTTTGTCTATTTCTGACATGTGAATCAAATGTATTGAACAAATATTCAAAGGAGGGGGTTTTGATACCCTGGGGCATAACTCACACACAATGACATAAAATGTAAATTTGACATATTTTGATGTAATATGAGCATATTTCTCTCTTATGAACTGTTTTATGCTTGTATACTTAAAGATTTGATTAATGTTAAGAAAATACATGAAAAAAACTAAATTTTATTGTTAAAAAAAAGGTTCAAATGAAAAAAAATAAGAATGCCAACCATTCCTTGAATTGAATAACAGTGTAATTATGGAATAGTTTATTGACACTAATTTTTACCAGTGAAATGGAAATAAAGTTTATTTTTTCTTTTTTTTTTCTTTCATTTTTTTCCCAATATTTATGCGAGAAAAAAATCTGCATATATTAAGTGCAATGAATCATCTAAAACTATAACCGGCTTCAAAAACTGTGAATAAATAATATGACGTCTTTACACATGACATCAAATTATTACTGCAGATCTGTTATTTTTGGTTGCTAAGGCCAGATGGGATATAATAATGCATTAAATACCACTCTTGGTACATGAAATTCTTTCTATCTGTCTAATGTTGCACAAACAATACAATACATGAGCTTTATAACCAAAATACTGTTCAAATCTGAGCCTTATCAAAGCCTTTAAGAGTGCACACAACAGTTTTTCTTAGAACTTTTCATGACGTCATAAATTGAAGGGACATACTCAAAAGATTGATAGCTGGACAATTGGCTGTATCATATACCCATAGACAACCATATATCAAATAAAACATATTTCTTCAAGCTTTCACTGTATATAAGTATTTTTAAGGAATTCCTTTCCAAATTCTTACCATTACAGAAAGATAACTGACAAAAAATAGGCCTCCCCACTTCAAATATTTCAAAAACAGACCAACCTCAGAGCATCCTAGCAAAGATTCCTGCGCAATTTAGAGAACTGAGTATATGTGTTTTCCAAAGTACACATTCAACTGGTTTCAGCACATGTAGTTTCAGGGTACATTCGCCGCCTTTTAAAATTGCTACATGAAGTGGTATAAAAATGTTGTGTTTTCACCTACACTATTTTTGGATGTTTTCAGAGTAGTCTCCCATTAATAAAACTTTTCTGAAAATAATTACTTTTTTACATTTCATGCATTTTTTTAAACTTAAAATAAAGCCATGACTCTAATTTAAATAATGAAACCAAAAAACAATCAGAAATCAATATCTAGAACTTATAAATAGAGGGAATTCCATACCTATGACATCATATATTTAGGGGAAAATCACTGGAATTTTATACGAAACTGTTGTTTGCATTCTTAAGGCATTCTTGATACCCTTATTTTCAAAATAACAATAAATTTTCTCAATCTACAGACAATTACGAATAAAACGATACCTCGTTTGTCTATTTCTGACATGTGAATCAAATGTATTGAACAAATATTCAAAGGAGGGGGTTTTGATACCCTGGGGCATAACTCACACACAATGACATAAAATGTAAATTTGACATATTTTGATGTAATATGAGCATATTTCTCTCTTATGAACTGTTTTATGCTTGTATACTTAAAGATTTGATTAATGTTAAGAAAATACATGAAAAAAACTAAATTTTATTGTTAAAAAAAAGGTTCAAATGAAAAAAAATAAGAATGCCAACCATTCCTTGAATTGAATAACAGTGTAATTATGGAATAGTTTATTGACACTAATTTTTACCAGTGAAATGGAAATAAAGTTTATTTTTTCTTTTTTTTTTCTTTCATTTTTTTCCCAATATTTATGCGAGAAAAAAATCTGCATATATTAAGTGCAATGAATCATCTAAAACTATAACCGGCTTCAAAAACTGTGAATAAATAATATGACGTCTTTACACATGACATCAAATTATTACTGCAGATCTGTTATTTTTGGTTGCTAAGGCCAGATGGGATATAATAATGCATTAAATACCACTCTTGGTACATGAAATTCTTTCTATCTGTCTAATGTTGCACAAACAATACAATACATGAGCTTTATAACCAAAATACTGTTCAAATCTGAGCCTTATCAAAGCCTTTAAGAGTGCACACAACAGTTTTTCTTAGAACTTTTCATGACGTCATAAATTGAAGGGACATACTCAAAAGATTGATAGCTGGACAATTGGCTGTATCATATACCCATAGACAACCATATATCAAATAAAACATATTTCTTCAAGCTTTCACTGTATATAAGTATTTTTAAGGAATTCCTTTCCAAATTCTTACCATTACAGAAAGATAACTGACAAAAAATAGGCCTCCCCACTTCAAATATTTCAAAAACAGACCAACCTCAGAGCATCCTAGCAAAGATTCCTGCGCAATTTAGAGAACTGAGTATATGTGTTTTCCAAAGTACACATTCAACTGGTTTCAGCACATGTAGTTTCAGGGTACATTCGCCGCCTTTTAAAATTGCTACATGAAGTGGTATAAAAATGTTGTGTTTTCACCTACACTATTTTTGGATGTTTTCAGAGTAGTCTCCCATTAATAAAACTTTTCTGAAAATAATTACTTTTTTACATTTCATGCATTTTTTTAAACTTAAAATAAAGCCATGACTCTAATTTAAATAATGAAACCAAAAAACAATCAGAAATCAATATCTAGAACTTATAAATAGAGGGAATTCCATACCTATGACATCATATATTTAGGGGAAAATCACTGGAATTTTATACGAAACTGTTGTTTGCATTCTTAAGGCATTCTTGATACCCTTATTTTCAAAATAACAATAAATTTTCTCAATCTACAGACAATTACGAATAAAACGATACCTCGTTTGTCTATTTCTGACATGTGAATCAAATGTATTGAACAAATATTCAAAGGAGGGGGTTTTGATACCCTGGGGCATAACTCACACACAATGACATAAAATGTAAATTTGACATATTTTGATGTAATATGAGCATATTTCTCTCTTATGAACTGTTTTATGCTTGTATACTTAAAGATTTGATTAATGTTAAGAAAATACATGAAAAAAACTAAATTTTATTGTTAAAAAAAAGGTTCAAATGAAAAAAAATAAGAATGCCAACCATTCCTTGAATTGAATAACAGTGTAATTATGGAATAGTTTATTGACACTAATTTTTACCAGTGAAATGGAAATAAAGTTTATTTTTTCTTTTTTTTTTCTTTCATTTTTTTCCCAATATTTATGCGAGAAAAAAATCTGCATATATTAAGTGCAATGAATCATCTAAAACTATAACCGGCTTCAAAAACTGTGAATAAATAATATGACGTCTTTACACATGACATCAAATTATTACTGCAGATCTGTTATTTTTGGTTGCTAAGGCCAGATGGGATATAATAATGCATTAAATACCACTCTTGGTACATGAAATTCTTTCTATCTGTCTAATGTTGCACAAACAATACAATACATGAGCTTTATAACCAAAATACTGTTCAAATCTGAGCCTTATCAAAGCCTTTAAGAGTGCACACAACAGTTTTTCTTAGAACTTTTCATGACGTCATAAATTGAAGGGACATACTCAAAAGATTGATAGCTGGACAATTGGCTGTATCATATACCCATAGACAACCATATATCAAATAAAACATATTTCTTCAAGCTTTCACTGTATATAAGTATTTTTAAGGAATTCCTTTCCAAATTCTTACCATTACAGAAAGATAACTGACAAAAAATAGGCCTCCCCACTTCAAATATTTCAAAAACAGACCAACCTCAGAGCATCCTAGCAAAGATTCCTGCGCAATTTAGAGAACTGAGTATATGTGTTTTCCAAAGTACACATTCAACTGGTTTCAGCACATGTAGTTTCAGGGTACATTCGCCGCCTTTTAAAATTGCTACATGAAGTGGTATAAAAATGTTGTGTTTTCACCTACACTATTTTTGGATGTTTTCAGAGTAGTCTCCCATTAATAAAACTTTTCTGAAAATAATTACTTTTTTACATTTCATGCATTTTTTTAAACTTAAAATAAAGCCATGACTCTAATTTAAATAATGAAACCAAAAAACAATCAGAAATCAATATCTAGAACTTATAAATAGAGGGAATTCCATACCTATGACATCATATATTTAGGGGAAAATCACTGGAATTTTATACGAAACTGTTGTTTGCATTCTTAAGGCATTCTTGATACCCTTATTTTCAAAATAACAATAAATTTTCTCAATCTACAGACAATTACGAATAAAACGATACCTCGTTTGTCTATTTCTGACATGTGAATCAAATGTATTGAACAAATATTCAAAGGAGGGGGTTTTGATACCCTGGGGCATAACTCACACACAATGACATAAAATGTAAATTTGACATATTTTGATGTAATATGAGCATATTTCTCTCTTATGAACTGTTTTATGCTTGTATACTTAAAGATTTGATTAATGTTAAGAAAATACATGAAAAAAACTAAATTTTATTGTTAAAAAAAAGGTTCAAATGAAAAAAAATAAGAATGCCAACCATTCCTTGAATTGAATAACAGTGTAATTATGGAATAGTTTATTGACACTAATTTTTACCAGTGAAATGGAAATAAAGTTTATTTTTTCTTTTTTTTTTCTTTCATTTTTTTCCCAATATTTATGCGAGAAAAAAATCTGCATATATTAAGTGCAATGAATCATCTAAAACTATAACCGGCTTCAAAAACTGTGAATAAATAATATGACGTCTTTACACATGACATCAAATTATTACTGCAGATCTGTTATTTTTGGTTGCTAAGGCCAGATGGGATATAATAATGCATTAAATACCACTCTTGGTACATGAAATTCTTTCTATCTGTCTAATGTTGCACAAACAATACAATACATGAGCTTTATAACCAAAATACTGTTCAAATCTGAGCCTTATCAAAGCCTTTAAGAGTGCACACAACAGTTTTTCTTAGAACTTTTCATGACGTCATAAATTGAAGGGACATACTCAAAAGATTGATAGCTGGACAATTGGCTGTATCATATACCCATAGACAACCATATATCAAATAAAACATATTTCTTCAAGCTTTCACTGTATATAAGTATTTTTAAGGAATTCCTTTCCAAATTCTTACCATTACAGAAAGATAACTGACAAAAAATAGGCCTCCCCACTTCAAATATTTCAAAAACAGACCAACCTCAGAGCATCCTAGCAAAGATTCCTGCGCAATTTAGAGAACTGAGTATATGTGTTTTCCAAAGTACACATTCAACTGGTTTCAGCACATGTAGTTTCAGGGTACATTCGCCGCCTTTTAAAATTGCTACATGAAGTGGTATAAAAATGTTGTGTTTTCACCTACACTATTTTTGGATGTTTTCAGAGTAGTCTCCCATTAATAAAACTTTTCTGAAAATAATTACTTTTTTACATTTCATGCATTTTTTTAAACTTAAAATAAAGCCATGACTCTAATTTAAATAATGAAACCAAAAAACAATCAGAAATCAATATCTAGAACTTATAAATAGAGGGAATTCCATACCTATGACATCATATATTTAGGGGAAAATCACTGGAATTTTATACGAAACTGTTGTTTGCATTCTTAAGGCATTCTTGATACCCTTATTTTCAAAATAACAATAAATTTTCTCAATCTACAGACAATTACGAATAAAACGATACCTCGTTTGTCTATTTCTGACATGTGAATCAAATGTATTGAACAAATATTCAAAGGAGGGGGTTTTGATACCCTGGGGCATAACTCACACACAATGACATAAAATGTAAATTTGACATATTTTGATGTAATATGAGCATATTTCTCTCTTATGAACTGTTTTATGCTTGTATACTTAAAGATTTGATTAATGTTAAGAAAATACATGAAAAAAACTAAATTTTATTGTTAAAAAAAAGGTTCAAATGAAAAAAAATAAGAATGCCAACCATTCCTTGAATTGAATAACAGTGTAATTATGGAATAGTTTATTGACACTAATTTTTACCAGTGAAATGGAAATAAAGTTTATTTTTTCTTTTTTTTTTCTTTCATTTTTTTCCCAATATTTATGCGAGAAAAAAATCTGCATATATTAAGTGCAATGAATCATCTAAAACTATAACCGGCTTCAAAAACTGTGAATAAATAATATGACGTCTTTACACATGACATCAAATTATTACTGCAGATCTGTTATTTTTGGTTGCTAAGGCCAGATGGGATATAATAATGCATTAAATACCACTCTTGGTACATGAAATTCTTTCTATCTGTCTAATGTTGCACAAACAATACAATACATGAGCTTTATAACCAAAATACTGTTCAAATCTGAGCCTTATCAAAGCCTTTAAGAGTGCACACAACAGTTTTTCTTAGAACTTTTCATGACGTCATAAATTGAAGGGACATACTCAAAAGATTGATAGCTGGACAATTGGCTGTATCATATACCCATAGACAACCATATATCAAATAAAACATATTTCTTCAAGCTTTCACTGTATATAAGTATTTTTAAGGAATTCCTTTCCAAATTCTTACCATTACAGAAAGATAACTGACAAAAAATAGGCCTCCCCACTTCAAATATTTCAAAAACAGACCAACCTCAGAGCATCCTAGCAAAGATTCCTGCGCAATTTAGAGAACTGAGTATATGTGTTTTCCAAAGTACACATTCAACTGGTTTCAGCACATGTAGTTTCAGGGTACATTCGCCGCCTTTTAAAATTGCTACATGAAGTGGTATAAAAATGTTGTGTTTTCACCTACACTATTTTTGGATGTTTTCAGAGTAGTCTCCCATTAATAAAACTTTTCTGAAAATAATTACTTTTTTACATTTCATGCATTTTTTTAAACTTAAAATAAAGCCATGACTCTAATTTAAATAATGAAACCAAAAAACAATCAGAAATCAATATCTAGAACTTATAAATAGAGGGAATTCCATACCTATGACATCATATATTTAGGGGAAAATCACTGGAATTTTATACGAAACTGTTGTTTGCATTCTTAAGGCATTCTTGATACCCTTATTTTCAAAATAACAATAAATTTTCTCAATCTACAGACAATTACGAATAAAACGATACCTCGTTTGTCTATTTCTGACATGTGAATCAAATGTATTGAACAAATATTCAAAGGAGGGGGTTTTGATACCCTGGGGCATAACTCACACACAATGACATAAAATGTAAATTTGACATATTTTGATGTAATATGAGCATATTTCTCTCTTATGAACTGTTTTATGCTTGTATACTTAAAGATTTGATTAATGTTAAGAAAATACATGAAAAAAACTAAATTTTATTGTTAAAAAAAAGGTTCAAATGAAAAAAAATAAGAATGCCAACCATTCCTTGAATTGAATAACAGTGTAATTATGGAATAGTTTATTGACACTAATTTTTACCAGTGAAATGGAAATAAAGTTTATTTTTTCTTTTTTTTTTCTTTCATTTTTTTCCCAATATTTATGCGAGAAAAAAATCTGCATATATTAAGTGCAATGAATCATCTAAAACTATAACCGGCTTCAAAAACTGTGAATAAATAATATGACGTCTTTACACATGACATCAAATTATTACTGCAGATCTGTTATTTTTGGTTGCTAAGGCCAGATGGGATATAATAATGCATTAAATACCACTCTTGGTACATGAAATTCTTTCTATCTGTCTAATGTTGCACAAACAATACAATACATGAGCTTTATAACCAAAATACTGTTCAAATCTGAGCCTTATCAAAGCCTTTAAGAGTGCACACAACAGTTTTTCTTAGAACTTTTCATGACGTCATAAATTGAAGGGACATACTCAAAAGATTGATAGCTGGACAATTGGCTGTATCATATACCCATAGACAACCATATATCAAATAAAACATATTTCTTCAAGCTTTCACTGTATATAAGTATTTTTAAGGAATTCCTTTCCAAATTCTTACCATTACAGAAAGATAACTGACAAAAAATAGGCCTCCCCACTTCAAATATTTCAAAAACAGACCAACCTCAGAGCATCCTAGCAAAGATTCCTGCGCAATTTAGAGAACTGAGTATATGTGTTTTCCAAAGTACACATTCAACTGGTTTCAGCACATGTAGTTTCAGGGTACATTCGCCGCCTTTTAAAATTGCTACATGAAGTGGTATAAAAATGTTGTGTTTTCACCTACACTATTTTTGGATGTTTTCAGAGTAGTCTCCCATTAATAAAACTTTTCTGAAAATAATTACTTTTTTACATTTCATGCATTTTTTTAAACTTAAAATAAAGCCATGACTCTAATTTAAATAATGAAACCAAAAAACAATCAGAAATCAATATCTAGAACTTATAAATAGAGGGAATTCCATACCTATGACATCATATATTTAGGGGAAAATCACTGGAATTTTATACGAAACTGTTGTTTGCATTCTTAAGGCATTCTTGATACCCTTATTTTCAAAATAACAATAAATTTTCTCAATCTACAGACAATTACGAATAAAACGATACCTCGTTTGTCTATTTCTGACATGTGAATCAAATGTATTGAACAAATATTCAAAGGAGGGGGTTTTGATACCCTGGGGCATAACTCACACACAATGACATAAAATGTAAATTTGACATATTTTGATGTAATATGAGCATATTTCTCTCTTATGAACTGTTTTATGCTTGTATACTTAAAGATTTGATTAATGTTAAGAAAATACATGAAAAAAACTAAATTTTATTGTTAAAAAAAAGGTTCAAATGAAAAAAAATAAGAATGCCAACCATTCCTTGAATTGAATAACAGTGTAATTATGGAATAGTTTATTGACACTAATTTTTACCAGTGAAATGGAAATAAAGTTTATTTTTTCTTTTTTTTTTCTTTCATTTTTTTCCCAATATTTATGCGAGAAAAAAATCTGCATATATTAAGTGCAATGAATCATCTAAAACTATAACCGGCTTCAAAAACTGTGAATAAATAATATGACGTCTTTACACATGACATCAAATTATTACTGCAGATCTGTTATTTTTGGTTGCTAAGGCCAGATGGGATATAATAATGCATTAAATACCACTCTTGGTACATGAAATTCTTTCTATCTGTCTAATGTTGCACAAACAATACAATACATGAGCTTTATAACCAAAATACTGTTCAAATCTGAGCCTTATCAAAGCCTTTAAGAGTGCACACAACAGTTTTTCTTAGAACTTTTCATGACGTCATAAATTGAAGGGACATACTCAAAAGATTGATAGCTGGACAATTGGCTGTATCATATACCCATAGACAACCATATATCAAATAAAACATATTTCTTCAAGCTTTCACTGTATATAAGTATTTTTAAGGAATTCCTTTCCAAATTCTTACCATTACAGAAAGATAACTGACAAAAAATAGGCCTCCCCACTTCAAATATTTCAAAAACAGACCAACCTCAGAGCATCCTAGCAAAGATTCCTGCGCAATTTAGAGAACTGAGTATATGTGTTTTCCAAAGTACACATTCAACTGGTTTCAGCACATGTAGTTTCAGGGTACATTCGCCGCCTTTTAAAATTGCTACATGAAGTGGTATAAAAATGTTGTGTTTTCACCTACACTATTTTTGGATGTTTTCAGAGTAGTCTCCCATTAATAAAACTTTTCTGAAAATAATTACTTTTTTACATTTCATGCATTTTTTTAAACTTAAAATAAAGCCATGACTCTAATTTAAATAATGAAACCAAAAAACAATCAGAAATCAATATCTAGAACTTATAAATAGAGGGAATTCCATACCTATGACATCATATATTTAGGGGAAAATCACTGGAATTTTATACGAAACTGTTGTTTGCATTCTTAAGGCATTCTTGATACCCTTATTTTCAAAATAACAATAAATTTTCTCAATCTACAGACAATTACGAATAAAACGATACCTCGTTTGTCTATTTCTGACATGTGAATCAAATGTATTGAACAAATATTCAAAGGAGGGGGTTTTGATACCCTGGGGCATAACTCACACACAATGACATAAAATGTAAATTTGACATATTTTGATGTAATATGAGCATATTTCTCTCTTATGAACTGTTTTATGCTTGTATACTTAAAGATTTGATTAATGTTAAGAAAATACATGAAAAAAACTAAATTTTATTGTTAAAAAAAAGGTTCAAATGAAAAAAAATAAGAATGCCAACCATTCCTTGAATTGAATAACAGTGTAATTATGGAATAGTTTATTGACACTAATTTTTACCAGTGAAATGGAAATAAAGTTTATTTTTTCTTTTTTTTTTCTTTCATTTTTTTCCCAATATTTATGCGAGAAAAAAATCTGCATATATTAAGTGCAATGAATCATCTAAAACTATAACCGGCTTCAAAAACTGTGAATAAATAATATGACGTCTTTACACATGACATCAAATTATTACTGCAGATCTGTTATTTTTGGTTGCTAAGGCCAGATGGGATATAATAATGCATTAAATACCACTCTTGGTACATGAAATTCTTTCTATCTGTCTAATGTTGCACAAACAATACAATACATGAGCTTTATAACCAAAATACTGTTCAAATCTGAGCCTTATCAAAGCCTTTAAGAGTGCACACAACAGTTTTTCTTAGAACTTTTCATGACGTCATAAATTGAAGGGACATACTCAAAAGATTGATAGCTGGACAATTGGCTGTATCATATACCCATAGACAACCATATATCAAATAAAACATATTTCTTCAAGCTTTCACTGTATATAAGTATTTTTAAGGAATTCCTTTCCAAATTCTTACCATTACAGAAAGATAACTGACAAAAAATAGGCCTCCCCACTTCAAATATTTCAAAAACAGACCAACCTCAGAGCATCCTAGCAAAGATTCCTGCGCAATTTAGAGAACTGAGTATATGTGTTTTCCAAAGTACACATTCAACTGGTTTCAGCACATGTAGTTTCAGGGTACATTCGCCGCCTTTTAAAATTGCTACATGAAGTGGTATAAAAATGTTGTGTTTTCACCTACACTATTTTTGGATGTTTTCAGAGTAGTCTCCCATTAATAAAACTTTTCTGAAAATAATTACTTTTTTACATTTCATGCATTTTTTTAAACTTAAAATAAAGCCATGACTCTAATTTAAATAATGAAACCAAAAAACAATCAGAAATCAATATCTAGAACTTATAAATAGAGGGAATTCCATACCTATGACATCATATATTTAGGGGAAAATCACTGGAATTTTATACGAAACTGTTGTTTGCATTCTTAAGGCATTCTTGATACCCTTATTTTCAAAATAACAATAAATTTTCTCAATCTACAGACAATTACGAATAAAACGATACCTCGTTTGTCTATTTCTGACATGTGAATCAAATGTATTGAACAAATATTCAAAGGAGGGGGTTTTGATACCCTGGGGCATAACTCACACACAATGACATAAAATGTAAATTTGACATATTTTGATGTAATATGAGCATATTTCTCTCTTATGAACTGTTTTATGCTTGTATACTTAAAGATTTGATTAATGTTAAGAAAATACATGAAAAAAACTAAATTTTATTGTTAAAAAAAAGGTTCAAATGAAAAAAAATAAGAATGCCAACCATTCCTTGAATTGAATAACAGTGTAATTATGGAATAGTTTATTGACACTAATTTTTACCAGTGAAATGGAAATAAAGTTTATTTTTTCTTTTTTTTTTCTTTCATTTTTTTCCCAATATTTATGCGAGAAAAAAATCTGCATATATTAAGTGCAATGAATCATCTAAAACTATAACCGGCTTCAAAAACTGTGAATAAATAATATGACGTCTTTACACATGACATCAAATTATTACTGCAGATCTGTTATTTTTGGTTGCTAAGGCCAGATGGGATATAATAATGCATTAAATACCACTCTTGGTACATGAAATTCTTTCTATCTGTCTAATGTTGCACAAACAATACAATACATGAGCTTTATAACCAAAATACTGTTCAAATCTGAGCCTTATCAAAGCCTTTAAGAGTGCACACAACAGTTTTTCTTAGAACTTTTCATGACGTCATAAATTGAAGGGACATACTCAAAAGATTGATAGCTGGACAATTGGCTGTATCATATACCCATAGACAACCATATATCAAATAAAACATATTTCTTCAAGCTTTCACTGTATATAAGTATTTTTAAGGAATTCCTTTCCAAATTCTTACCATTACAGAAAGATAACTGACAAAAAATAGGCCTCCCCACTTCAAATATTTCAAAAACAGACCAACCTCAGAGCATCCTAGCAAAGATTCCTGCGCAATTTAGAGAACTGAGTATATGTGTTTTCCAAAGTACACATTCAACTGGTTTCAGCACATGTAGTTTCAGGGTACATTCGCCGCCTTTTAAAATTGCTACATGAAGTGGTATAAAAATGTTGTGTTTTCACCTACACTATTTTTGGATGTTTTCAGAGTAGTCTCCCATTAATAAAACTTTTCTGAAAATAATTACTTTTTTACATTTCATGCATTTTTTTAAACTTAAAATAAAGCCATGACTCTAATTTAAATAATGAAACCAAAAAACAATCAGAAATCAATATCTAGAACTTATAAATAGAGGGAATTCCATACCTATGACATCATATATTTAGGGGAAAATCACTGGAATTTTATACGAAACTGTTGTTTGCATTCTTAAGGCATTCTTGATACCCTTATTTTCAAAATAACAATAAATTTTCTCAATCTACAGACAATTACGAATAAAACGATACCTCGTTTGTCTATTTCTGACATGTGAATCAAATGTATTGAACAAATATTCAAAGGAGGGGGTTTTGATACCCTGGGGCATAACTCACACACAATGACATAAAATGTAAATTTGACATATTTTGATGTAATATGAGCATATTTCTCTCTTATGAACTGTTTTATGCTTGTATACTTAAAGATTTGATTAATGTTAAGAAAATACATGAAAAAAACTAAATTTTATTGTTAAAAAAAAGGTTCAAATGAAAAAAAATAAGAATGCCAACCATTCCTTGAATTGAATAACAGTGTAATTATGGAATAGTTTATTGACACTAATTTTTACCAGTGAAATGGAAATAAAGTTTATTTTTTCTTTTTTTTTTCTTTCATTTTTTTCCCAATATTTATGCGAGAAAAAAATCTGCATATATTAAGTGCAATGAATCATCTAAAACTATAACCGGCTTCAAAAACTGTGAATAAATAATATGACGTCTTTACACATGACATCAAATTATTACTGCAGATCTGTTATTTTTGGTTGCTAAGGCCAGATGGGATATAATAATGCATTAAATACCACTCTTGGTACATGAAATTCTTTCTATCTGTCTAATGTTGCACAAACAATACAATACATGAGCTTTATAACCAAAATACTGTTCAAATCTGAGCCTTATCAAAGCCTTTAAGAGTGCACACAACAGTTTTTCTTAGAACTTTTCATGACGTCATAAATTGAAGGGACATACTCAAAAGATTGATAGCTGGACAATTGGCTGTATCATATACCCATAGACAACCATATATCAAATAAAACATATTTCTTCAAGCTTTCACTGTATATAAGTATTTTTAAGGAATTCCTTTCCAAATTCTTACCATTACAGAAAGATAACTGACAAAAAATAGGCCTCCCCACTTCAAATATTTCAAAAACAGACCAACCTCAGAGCATCCTAGCAAAGATTCCTGCGCAATTTAGAGAACTGAGTATATGTGTTTTCCAAAGTACACATTCAACTGGTTTCAGCACATGTAGTTTCAGGGTACATTCGCCGCCTTTTAAAATTGCTACATGAAGTGGTATAAAAATGTTGTGTTTTCACCTACACTATTTTTGGATGTTTTCAGAGTAGTCTCCCATTAATAAAACTTTTCTGAAAATAATTACTTTTTTACATTTCATGCATTTTTTTAAACTTAAAATAAAGCCATGACTCTAATTTAAATAATGAAACCAAAAAACAATCAGAAATCAATATCTAGAACTTATAAATAGAGGGAATTCCATACCTATGACATCATATATTTAGGGGAAAATCACTGGAATTTTATACGAAACTGTTGTTTGCATTCTAAAGATACTATTTGTTATTGTGTTTGATGCTAGCACAAAAATGGCCACCATTGCCTTAAATCTGCACCAAGTTCATAACTGCAAAATCAAGAAACTGAATTATAGGTTCAAATAGAAATATGCAATGTTTATAATGCATGCTTGTACATTCATGTTGTATTGTGTATTGCTCTGTTGAAGGTAAAGGAGAAAGGAAATTCAGGGGCGTTTCCAGGATATTTGAAAAGGGGGGGGGGGCATATAATAACATAAATAATTGTGAAATGCACTAATGTAACGGTTCCTGACTTGGAGCATGTATATTTTATAGTTAAAGTGTTATATTTTTTATGCCGAATTCTCTCCATTAATTGTCTATGGTATATTAAAATGATTGGATGGATCTTAACAGCAGTAGACCAATAACGAGAAATTCCAAATTCTAGGGTATAAGGCGTTACTTAACATTTCAATAGTCTTTTAAAGAAATCAGAGTATGTGTTTAATTAATGAATATTCAATACAATATAAGCAGATTACGATAGTTTTGTTTTGAAAAGGGGGGGGGGGGGGGCGTACGCCCATTACAACTTACCTGGACCCGCCCCTGAAAATGGAATGCAGATATATATTTCTGAAGTTTAAGTTAAATGTACCAGTATGTTGCATATATATATAATAAGTTTATACTTACATTTTATAAATTCAATGAGATGAAATACATTATGTACCATTTAATCGAAATTAATCATCATCCTCTGGAAGTGAATCTTCTGAATTCAAAACTGCATATATTGCATACGTACAAAAAACAATCTAGGTTAAAATGGGAAAAGGTATTAAAGTGAGGTAAATGTTCATGAGACAATATACCTCAAGTGAAATGAAACCCATTTTCAGACATTTCAAAAATGTGGTGTAGTTTATATATTATTAAAAGATTTGGCAAGTTTTTCCCGAAAAAAATATGAAAAAAGACGAAATTTGGTAGAATCTGGTGCATCTCATGCTTTAAAACATGCATTTATAAAATGGTTTAAAAGACCTGCCGATTTATTTATTTTCAATACATTGTAGGTGAGGTTATTTATTTTCAAACTACCACAGAACAAACTATTCATTTTTGTTATTATCAAGGCTGAGTTATTTATTTTCAAAATCCTCCTGCCCCCCCCCCCCCCCCCTCCCCCAGAATATCAAATGGTCGTCCCCTTAATGTATTATTAATGACGTTTTTGATGTTTATAATGCAAAACAGTAAAGCCCTCTTTACACTGGTCGAAGACTGTGCTACGCTCTCCACGACCTATACGATCGCCAAGATCGCAGCAGGGTCGTGGAAAAATTGGAAAACCATCTTCAGTGTAAAGGTATTCACGACACTCCTACACTTACCATTCGATCAAAATACGTTTTTTCGATAATATTTCACGTTGCTACTACGCTCTCCTACGTTTTCTGCGTGTAAGTGCTGACAGTAGTATCTCAACATATGTCTTCTGTCTTTTAAGATTTTTTGCAGATAATGGGTTAAAAAGGGCAAAATAGTGTTTCTTGATATCTATTTTTTTAAATTTTAGAATTTTTTATTGTTTTGTTTGGTTTTCAACATTTTAGGCCTTTAGCACAACTGATGAGTCGTAAATCGACGAAATATGCACATCTTGTGCATCAAAATTAATATCAAAGAATGTTATTTGGATTTTTTATTTTAATTAACCTTCATGATTTTTTTCATTATAGTATGTCAACAAATTATTTTTCTGTCTTTTATTGTTTGCCCTATACAAGGGGTCCAAGTTGTTAGGAAATATAAAAGCTTTATTTTTTATCCGATTTCAATGCAAATTCTCTCTTTAATTCGTTTTTTATGATCGCTTTCAGCATCATGTGAATGTATTTTCCCTATTCTTTACAGTTTTCTAGAAACGATGGGATTAAAGGGGCCAAAAAAGCAATGTGACTGGATTTCTGAATTGTTTTAATTTGTTTTTCATCTGGTTATTGTGTTAATTGCTGTATTTCTGTGTAAATGTATATTATAATATCCAACACTTTATTTGATCAAGCATAATAGTCTGTCCTCACTTGTTGACATGTTACAGTCGTATCATGCTGCACTTAGCAAAATTAAGTGGATCCTTTATTTATCCTGAATATACAATTTTTACCTTTCAATTCGAGTACAGTACGCAAAGTAGAGGTTAAACACAATCCTTTATTTTGTCAAGACAACTATACTAGAAACCACTATACCTACAATGACACATTCTGTACTAAATGTATTATGTACCCTAAAGTTTTCCTATAGTATTGTCTGATTGTATATCATCAGAGATCACTACAGAAAAACGATTTCTTCGGGAGATGTCCATAATCTGAAAGCTTTAAGAATAACAGATTATATATCTAACTTTGGGAGTAATCACGTATCTGTCATGATCATATGATAGCAATTTACTTACAAAGAAATGCACGGAAATACTCAAAAAATTGTCTATTAAACTTAACCTAAGTAATTTAATGACTATATATATATATATATATATATATATATATATATATATATATATATATTATATATTGCTAGTCGATGTTATATGCAATCCAATAAAACATTTCTTTACATATGTACCGACAAGAAACCACCTTAAATCATGATTTAGTTACGTCCCATCTCAACTGAAATTTTCGTGTAATATTTCCATATATAAGTATGTACATGTACGTTATCATGTCTATGTAATGTTTCGATAAAATTGATGAAATGCATCACCTTTAACCTATAATTTATTTTAGTAAACAACAGATATCACTTCGTCGGTGTAATGTACATATATACTGAACCGCAAAAGAAACGTCGCTTTTTCAAAATGTTAGCAAAATTCAAAATAAATATTAATTAATGATTTTTATATAATCAGTATTACGATTACATCACCAGGTAAGATTAAATTACCTGTGAATTAAATTTTCGGTTGAATAATTTTCAGTTGATATCGTAGAGCGACCTACCTAAAACCGCTCGTGGGACACACTTGGCGGTAATTTTTCTTAAATCTTAAATGTTCGTGAAATTCATGCTCCTTTATGGGTATAAAAGGCCGGAGAAAATTAAAGAGTGTTAGTATCAGTGTTGACACAGAAGCTATGCCACGTCTGACTCCACAACAGAGAGAACAGGGCATTGGTCGATTGGATGCTGGGCAATCTGCCAGAGTTATTGCCAACGACTTCAACTGTGCTGTTCGAACAATTGAACGTCTACGGACACGGTACAATGCAACAAACAGCACAAATGACCGTCCACGGAGTGGTAGACCCCAAGTCACTACCCCTAGACAGAATAGAGGCATTGTTCGTCACCATTTGATGAATCGGTTCACCCCAGCTGCCGAAACTGCCAGAAACACTGTTGGAACACATGGACGACCCATAAGTGATGATACGGTTCGTCGGCGATTAGCTGCTGGAAACATGAGATGTCGCCGTCCAGCAAGAGGACCTATTCTTACTCCTCGACACCGTCAAGCTCGTCTTCAGTGGGCCACTCAGCGACAGAATTGGCGAAATCGACAATGGCGTAACATCATCTTCTCTGACGAAAGCCGTTACTGCATTTCAACAGTCGATGGCAGAACCAGAGTGTGGAGAAGACGCGGGGAACGTTACGAAGACAGCTGCATTCTGGAAACAGACGCGTGGGGAGGACCTAGCATCATTGGTATGGGGTGGAATCGGCCTTAACGTTAAACTTGGTCCAGTCATCTTTCAGAACCTTGGCCCAGGCAGAGGAAATGGCGTAACAGCTGCCCGTTACATCGACCAAGTCTTGACACCCCATGTTCAGCCCCATTTCGCACGTCATCAAAACAAGACTTTCCAACAGGACAATGCACGTGCGCATACCGCAAGAGCCATAAGAGACTTCTTACAGCAGAATAACATTAATGGTATGGATTGGCCGGCTTTGAGTCCAGATTTAAACCCTATTGAACATTTATCGGACGAAGTTCAAAGACGGTTGAATAATGAGCAGCCAAGTCCGACAACTGCAGCTGAACTTTCACAAGCGTTTCAGAGAGTATGGGCACGTATTACGATGGCGTTTATTAATCGGCTCATCAACTCCATGTACCGAAGATGTGCCGCAGTAATTGGTGCCGGTGGAGGACATACACGTTATTAACGGACGTGGGAGCACAGCATTGAACACATGTGACGTTGCGACAATTGTGACGTTTTTGTGAACATTGTAACCAAAAGACTGTAAATCATTCATTAAATTTTGTAAAAATTAATTTAAAATATATAAATGTCACTTTTAAATAAATGTATGTGAACATGTCATTTTGTGCGACGTTACTTTTGCGGTTCAGTATAGTTTGAGTGTGTATTTCGCAAGCTAATTCTAATTTAATAGTTTAATTATACAACTATGTCCGTCCCGTTTCATATCTAAATTGGTCACTTCAGTAAGTTGTATCTCATTTTAAAATTTCTGCACTTAGCCGAATTATCTGCTACCTTATCAAAACGAAATAGATATGGCTCATATGAGCTAATTTAATTATTTTATATGATATATCAAATGTTAAAAACGTACATGTATACATTTTAATTTAAAAGAAACACATTTGAAATAATTAATCTCTGCGTTGAAATTTGTGACCCCCCCCCCCCCCACACACACACACACGGACACACACACGCACACACCTTAATAAAAATTCAGCATTAAGTATGAAAAAATGTAGCGTTATCAAGCTTTGAAATCCGGCTGTTTTAGTCATCAAAATGATTCACCTGTATACATACAGTCACAAGTACATGCATCTGTGTATCTTAAGGTTTAGAACAATAAACATCAGGACGGTCAAGGTACGGTATACATGTCCAATCGTTAATTAGTATGTACATGGATGGATGATGGATCAATTGTTCAACGTCCAGTGGCAGCCAGGTGCATATCAGGACGAGAACATGTATGATAATGAATATGATCCCTGTTTGTACTAGACCAACACACTGAGCCGGATTTTTAATGTGCTAGCTCACGAGGTAACTGTCCGCAGGAAGACATATCACACGGATTATTATACTGATTCCGAGCTGACCAGTAGATCCTTGCTCTTACTCCAAGATGCCGCGTGCTTGGTGGAGAAGCAGAAAATACCAATTTTAATGTCTTTGGATCTGACCGCGGATCGAACCCGCGACCGTCCGCACTCGTGGCGAGCACGCTACCACGAGACCACCGAGGCGTTACATGTATATGGAGCGGAGAACAAATGTGTTTACGCGTAAATTGATTTCACATACATTTTACAAAAAAACTACTGCGTTTGGTTGCGGTTGAAAAAAAAATGAAAAAAGAAAAAACACTTGCACCACCACTCTTCATTACATGTAATTTTGCCAGTTGGTATAATATGGTCATACATTTTATATTATCAAATATTGTCATATTTTAATATATTGAATCACAATCGATGTGAAAATGTTACTAGTGACAACATATTTCAAAACAAGTTGTAGAAGGAGTGGAAAATATACATGCTATAATCGGACATGAAATAACCGAAATCGTAGGATATGAAGAGAGTGTTTTACATGTATATTACTTCTTGTCTTGCAAAAATAATGCTTTATTATAGCGTCTATTTTCCAATCAGTTTCAATCGTAGAGTCCTACTAATTTAGGACTGTTGTTAGTTAATGCAAGAACAAGTCTTGCTCTTCGTTATTCAAATATGTGAAAAAAGCCAAAATTCAATTTTTAATCTGGACACATATTTACCTTAAGGGGGTAGGCCTGGGGTATGGGAGATAACTCCTATTGATGTTTTTTTTCTTGACGTCAAAAAATAGGAATAACGTGGCATTATTATGACGTACGAAATTTCCTGGCATTAGACGAAGCGAAGAGGTTCGGTAAGGGGCATCTCCGTAACGAATCTAAAACTTTTTCAAAATATGTGCAATCGATAATTACGTAGGATTTGATATATTGATGAATTATTGTTTAACATCCAGTGGCAATTATGAAATGCATATCACGACGAACGTAGTATTTGAATAACTGTACGTTCGGTGTTGCACGCAAAGCATAATACTCCCTCTTTCCAGGGATTACGCTAATCTATTTACTTACCAGTTATAAACAGACAAAGTTCCAAGACATGTTTTATTCCAAATAAAAATCAGATATACCCGAGCATTACCATAATAATTGCGTTATTAAATAGCATGGATTATTTACCCCCACCCCTAATGGAATAGTCTATCTTTTTTATTTATCTTTGTAAGTAATCAAAATTTAATGAGATCGATTTTTTTTCTTTTGAACATTGGTCAAAATGTTCAAGTGGATATATTGAACATTGAAATATGTTGGCTTATCAAAGCGAATGAGGAAAACTGGACTAAATTAAATCATATTAAATTGAAGATATATAATTTTCAGGTATATTTATATTTTACACCACACCGGCAATACTTACCCTTGTAAATCATATTTTTTTAATAATAATAAGAAGAAGAACGAATTGTAATACAAATGAAAAATAATACATAATAATAGATTATTTATTGGTAAAAGTTTTGCTGGTATATTCGTCTATGTGAGACAAGGTTCCATTTTAATGTGCAGCTTTTGCGAACGAGCTCGTAGAAAGCCCGTGCGTATTTTATCTCTTCCAAAGCCAGTCAATATGGCAAAAATAAACAGAAAATTCAAAACTTTTAGAAAAGTTTATAGAACTATACCTCTTGATCACTTCCGCGGCTTTTGGATGTATTGACTACCCCAGGAGAATAAATGATTCGAAGAAATGTCTTTGGTTCATGATTTTTCGATATAACGTGATTTCCAGGGTTTTTTCTTTTTTCTTTTTTTTTTTGCTCTCATTCTTCTCTTTTCCTCTCACAGCTATACCTTTCCTATTTTGTATTTATAAAAACTTAGTCACAGGCGATTTAACCATCATGTTTTGTAATTTGTTAGATTTAGGAGAATATCAAGTCTTTCATGACAGTCTATCTTTTTTCTGTAATGTTTTTTAGATCATTTATTTTATAAACAAAACCCAGTTTTGACAAATAAAAGTAAACTTACAAAACTATCGCCGTGGGCGCCGTCGTTTAGTGGTCAGCGCATCGGACTACGAAGCCAAAGGTCCCTGGTTCGATTCCCGTTCAGGATGAAAAATTCAGGGATCAAATTTGCGACCGGACTTATCGACACCATTTTCGAGGATGGTTTCGGTAATACGATGCTTATCCGTCGGATGAGGACGAAAATTGCTGTCCCGTGTTAAGGAAAGGAAACCCCCTTAGCACGTTAAAGACTCCTATGTAGATGTCGAAAAAGAGTATGCTAAAATGCCGCTACAGGGGCCCCTCTCGCACCCGCCAAGTGGAGAGGGATTGGTATAAGTTGGTATAACTTGTTTCCAAATCCACTATAAATAAATAAGTTTAAAAGTATCACAGGGCTTGAGAGAGAATGCTTGGTTTTCAGTCATAATAATTATATTTTCTTTAAATTTATTTCCGTTTATAATTTAAATCATCGTCTTCTATTCAATCTTCTTCGCGTTCTTTGAACATATAGAATAGGTTTATACACGATAACGTTAGGAACGATAACTCTTATCGTAACGTCGTATTGTAACGTAATGACGTCCTACCTTAAAAATTGATCGATTATTTTGTGAAAACTTGTGGTTAGAATTTCATAATTTTTTGTCATATAACACACATATATATGGTATTTTTTGTAACAGTTTATTGTAAGAATTAAACGACAGGATTTTTTTACAACAGTGTTTGAATATTGAATGCGGCAACTGAAAATGAACGAAATTCCTAACATGTCTGGTACTTTTTACCTTTGAATTTTCATATAAAGAGTGAATTTTACCATCATATTTCATTTTTGATTAAGACTATATCCCTGTTCTTCAGTTCAACAATTATAACTATTTTTCATCAAACATATGTGCTATGAGAGGTAGTAATATTCATTAACTTGTGTCATCTCCTGGAATGAAGGGTACCCCTTAAATGCCCATTTCCAATGAACCCTGTGAAGGAAACGCGTGGTTGAATTTCAACAAAATTTTCAAAGGTGGTGTAGCCTTTATACTTAAAAAAATGAAACTTGATTAATAAGTACATGAAAACATTTTTCTTATTGTTTCCAGTGTAAATATTCATAACTATTCTAAAAAACTTTAAATCATCGTTACTAAGATGGTGAAAACTAGTTACAAAATATTGCCAAGTTCTTTGTATCTGTGATCAAAGTTTGAAGTTGCTAAAAAGATTCACTATACTGAAATTTCCTTCGGCTCCTCTGTACTGTTACCTTATTAAAGTCAGATGTCGTTCTGGAGTTATGTCGCCTTGTCCATAAAAAAATCAAATATGCACGAAAAATCACAAAATTAGCAATTTTCAGGTAAATTAAAAAACGTGTCCACTTTGATGTGCTCAATATATCTTGATAAAATTTGAAACATACTTTGTTAAGATAACTATCTGTTAATGGTCAACTTCTAATCAATGCTAAACATATAGCTTCAACTCCTATTTTGTGTTTTAATTTAATGAGGTTTACCCTTTACTGAATGAAAAACGTCAAGTAAAAAGCCTAGGTGGTGTATTGAGACATATATAATCAATGATGAAAATATGAAAAAAATTAAACGAGTGGAAAATTTTGGCCTACCCCAGGCCGACCCCCTTAAATGGAACAATTATCCTAATAACACGTAAAAGCATGGGAATTAAGAAAGGTATGGCTCGAGTTAAATAGATGGTGACAATAGGCAGTAGTACGTTTTTGACGGTAAATTGCTAAATGTACTGGCATAAGGCATAATTTTGATAAAACGATTAGGCTAACACCGATCACCCTTTTCTCTTATCATGCGATGAACAGCCTAAATCTCTGAACAGTTTGAAAACATAGCTTTAAAATTTGATTTTAATATTTAATTAAATCAACAAGTTATTGTGTTACTAATTCACCTATTTGTTTACAGATAAAACTAGAAAGCCAACTATAACAAAGTATCCAGACCAGATTATTTATGGAAACGAAACTACAGTCTTAACTTTGAACTGTTCGGCTGATGGAAATCCACAACCCCATTACCTGTGGAAGAAAAATGATGAAATATTAGGAAATATGAATGTTTTAGATATCGTGAATCTATCGATAAATAGCAGTGGGCGCTATGAATGCGTAGTAAATAATTCAGTCCGTAACGAAGAATATAGGGAGTCTTCAGTTGTTAATATAACAGTTGGTTCGTACTATTTATGAACAGAAGTATAAATTTAACAAATTGCACAGCTGAGTTCAAAATTGATAGACATTAACTGTGCATAAATTTATATGGAACAAATTCTAAAAATTAAAAAAAAATAAGAACACATAGCAAACAGAGATGAAATAAAACCAGATAAAACAAATAGTCAAGTATTACGCAATGTAGCAATGCGAACTCCAGCAAACCAACCTTAGAGTTGAAATCAAAAGTCATCTAGTAATTAAAAGCAAAATAATACAAAAGTCTTATTATACATCATGCAGTATAAAGTTAGAACAGAAATAAGTATGAATGCAGTGTTTATACGTAAACAGGTAATTGCTTTATGCACGAATAGTACAGTTTAAAGAGAAATAATAGGTGTAAATAATAGTAATTCATTATTTCAGTAGCAGAAAGAGTTACTACAACCCCAACACCCACTGAAAAAACAACAAATTCAGAAACAGTGACAGAAACATCAAAAGATAAAAACATCAGTACAAGTAAGAACTTATTTTGGTAACTGCAAAACGGTGTTACATTTGTATACATAATACCAAATTGAGATTTGAGGCAAAAACGACGCATTTGATAATTGATGTATGACGTGTCTGGAAAAAAAACAGGTACCTAATTCTGTTTTTGGGGTTTTTTTTGTTTTGCGTTTGTTCTTTTTTCTTTTCTTTTTTGCCCTTTTTGTTTTTTGTATTTTTTTTTATTAACCTTAATAGATTTGGCTGCAAATTTGGAAGGCGAAGAAATTATATAAAATACATAGTATACTTAAATTTACTATATCTAATATTAGTATCGTTGGGTTGTTATTTTGAAACTCCTGGGACGATGCCTCTGCGTGGTGGACCCTAGGTCCCCGGGGGTATTCGCCAACCCAGTCGTCAGACTTGTCTGAGATGATTATTCATTGATTTGTTACAGAAATTACCATTATTTAGCAAAATTCAAAAATAATAGAAATACTTAGGGTTCATTCCGGTAGATCTCCTTAGCTGAAATTTGGCTTCCTATTTCGATATTTTTGGTTATGGGTACTTCTTGTTTAATATAAGTTTGGTTTGTGGTCTTCCAAATGTTTCGGTTTTAATGCTGCTGATGAGAGGTAGATCCTTGAAATGTGTCGTATACATCAAAGTATAAATTTACTATATCTAATATTAGTATCTTTGGATTGTTATTTCACAAACATCGTCAACTGTAAGAAAGATAATACATTCCAAGAATGAAAATATTAAACCAAAATCCTGAGATGTTTTCGGCCTTACCACTTTTAATCATTTTGTCATTTTTGAATTTGCTCCTCGGCGTTTGTTTTTGTATTATTGTTTTGGTTTTCAGCATTTAAGCCTTGAGCACAATTGATGAGGTGTAAATCGACATCTTGTGCATTAAAATTGGCATCAAAGAATTTATTTTGAGGACATCAAGGAGTTTAGAGACATTATAACTTGTAATTATATGCCTACAATGATGTATCCCAAAAAGAGGCATATGAGGTTAATTTGGAAGGATTTTTAAGGATATAGTTTTTAGGTTCTAAATGAGGTGAAAATTTTTTTTACAATGATTAACAGATTTTGTAAATTCTATCAGACACGCTATTTGGAAAACTTTGATAATTGATCAGAATCGACTATGATTACGTTTTTCTTTTACTCTTCGTGAATTTCACATAATATAATATTTGAAAAGTACAATTTAGGAGTATTTTCACCCTTTTCATCTATACTGTGTACATTGAGTGGACCTTAATGTGTGCGTATGTGTGTGGAAATTGAACATAAATATAAAAAAAATACCCACAAAACACATAGATGATTCAAAAGAACAAATAATACACAGAAGATAAGTTCCATACTTCATCTTTCAAGCTTAGACAATTGTTTTGCTATGAAAACGTAACTTGATGTAAATTTCCTGTCAAACTTTTCAGCTGTGGTAATTATCGTGGTATCTGTACTTGTCCTTATGATAGTGGTACTTGCAATAGTTTTCATGATAAGAAAACAAAAAAGGTATGTCATACATTTTCTTATATTTTATTAACACACTTGAACAATTTAAGATAATTTTAATGTCTGACTGCATCGAATTAATTGTTACAATTTCAACTTTATTTGAGGTTTAGATCCTATTTTTTTATATAGGCGTATGCAGTGTTTTATCGTAGTTAATGTACAACAAAAAAAACAATCTAACAATTTAGTAATTGCCTTTAGCTTTAGCTTTTGGTATTGTTTGCTTTATGCTGTAAATGTCAGTTGAAATTGAGGTTTAAGGAAATAGGGTGTAGTTACAAGGGGGAAAGGGGGGCGGCCAGAGGGCGTCCATTGACAGGTGAACATTTTTTTATTTTGCTCAAAATAGATAACAGTTAATTTGAAATACTAACCGCAGGTAACAGCAATTTAAATGAGAAAACAAAAAAACAGTCAATTCAAAAATCAAAAAACAGTTAACAACTGAACTGAACATTCATTAAACATCAGCCTTTAATTTAAACAGGATGTAATCGCTGACCTTGTGTTAACAGAGCTGTCCTATATTACTTTAAGTGACACCATAATGAACCAAAACTGCGAACTTGATTAATACAATTACCTGTTTATTTTTACAGGTCATTTATCGTTAAGACATCATGAACTTATACCCAATATCTTTTTATCCATGTTGTCTTCTTGTGGTCATGGGCACGCATAAAGGGGAGAGAAACGTACATGATCGTACTTTATGCTTATAATTAGTTGCATTAAACTATTTCAAAGGAAGACACCATAACTCTGATGATCTTTGATTGAGATCACTGAGATGGTCCATCCGCATTGTTTCTAGAGATTTAAAAAGGTTTACAGTTTACAAAAGTCTAAAAATGTCCAAAACATCTTAACAGAAAAGATCTTGCCCCCCCCCCCCCCCCCCCTTTAAAGGTATTAAAGAAAGTTCCTGATTAACATGATTAACCTACGAGTGCAGTATTGAAAAAGAACTGAAAGCAGTGTAAATAAAAAAAAAGAAATTAAAAAGAAAAAAAAATTGAAAAAAGTTAATTTCAGCCGAAGAATACGTGACAGTGATTCATTGTGATAATCATTAATATTGATCATGTTCATTTTAACTGAAGACGGTACGTACTTGTAGATCACTAAATTATTTAATGTTAAATATTACGAAAGCTTCTGGACTGAAAGGTTTCTAGGAAGTGTGTACTGTACTGATTTACTGTATTCTGTCAGCAAATCCAAAGGTTATAAGAGGACATCAAAAGACATTACAATGTCTGAAAACCAAACCAAAGAAAAACCTGATGATGCATATAGCTCAATCGAAGATTTTGACGATAGTCAAAAACAGGAAGAGACTAAAGAAAACCCATCTACTCACAACAGGGCTCATAATCTGGCATATTTTGAACGTGAAGAAGAATCAAAATCGAACGAAAAGTATGTAATACTACGTACTATTCAAGTAAAAAATGTTCACATTATACAACCCAAAGAATTAAAAATTACTGCTGTTATGAAATTTTCTGTCATTATTTTATTAAATAAGTTTCCTATACAAGCTTTTTTCTTGCAATCTCAGTCATTTAGATTCATACTGGAACTCTCATAATGACTGCCTTTATTTGAAAAATAAAAAAAAAATACTTTTCTTAATAAATTTTGTAAAATAGTATTTGTTTGACAAATTATCCCTAATTTTATTATTAGTAATCGTTCATTTTATGACTCTATTAAGTCTGTTCTCAGCTTTATGCTTACAGTTCATTCTTTTGAGAAACTTGATTACTGAACGTATATCTGCTGTTACAGAAATCTTTCCGATCAACCAGTCGTCTATGCAGTTGTCGATAAGTCAAACAATAAAAAATTAGATAATGAGGATACAGGAACGGAAGATCCGTATGCACTTGAACAAGAAGGGGTGTACGATAAGGTACACGATAGACGACACAAACCAGACGAAAATAGTGAAACCTTTGACACATCAACCGATATAACACGACAATTGAATTTGTAAGCTATTATATATACTGTTAATTTATACCATTCATTGGAACAAAATCTTATTAGATTACAGTATAATTTAGTCTTTTGGTCTAATAACAGAAAAACAGTATAACAGAGTACATTTGTACATGCATGTCCCCATTTTCTACTGCAACTCTAAATCTATCAAAATTTTATAAATATCCCCAACCTCTACTACTGAAATAAATGTTTTGAAAAAAAAGACAATAGAATATCCATGTTCACAGAGCCAGCAATGTATTTAATAATAGAATAAAGATAAACCAGTAAAGGTAAGTGGGAAACTCGGGTAATCAGGTATACATGTATTTAAGGCTTTTATTGTTGATAAAATGGCTTCAAAATTTTGAACGATTAATATCTTTCGGGAAGAATGCTTATTTTGTAATAATTCCATTTTAATTTGCCTATGACAAAATACAAGAATTTCATTGGTCGGAAGGGCAAAATCATAAAAGTTTATACATCGATAAACCCGTATTTGGCAAGTATATTCATGCGCTTTCTTGATTATTTAAAGTTTCAAATGAGACATCAAATGTGAAGAATGCTGTAAAAGAATAAATTTTAAGGATGATACTGACAACAATAGTTAAAATTTAATGAGAAATGGTTTAAAAATTGATGAAAATTGCGTTTTCAAAAATTCCGTGAAAGCAACGTCATATTTGTAAACAACGCAAGTTGGATTCTTCAAACAGAAAAAAATCGGACATTGCGTGGATTCTGTCCGCTTCAGATTATTTTAAAATCTATCAAAACGTAAGTTTCTTTGGTTTTTTTTCGATTGGTAAACGACTTAGTTGACTTTTTCATTCAGTTGGTCAGCTGCCAAAAAAAGTACCAGATTCAAGATGAATGTTGCCTGAAAAGGGCAAATTTATTTTTTTTATTTCGGTTAGGAACAACTTTTCGATGCTTGTAATGGAATTATAAGGATTAAATACGATTTCGTATGAGTTTATCGATGTGTAAATTCGGCCTTTTCACCCACAAACCTTTATTTAGTTTGTGAGTGAGTCGGCCGAGTTTACACATCGATAAACTCATACAAAATCGTATTTAATCCTATAATAAGATAAGTTGGCCTCGACTCCTACACATGTTTTCTGTGATTAAGGTTAGTTAAAAAAATCGAATATAACAATAAGGAAAAGTTAAAATGTTTTAGAGTTAAACGATATTGATCTGTGTTCAAAACGAAATCGTTTCGTTGGCGATAAAACACATCTTGCCCATGAATTGGACAGTGAAAATGAAAAGTTTTCCATGACTCGACACTTTAACTTTGACAATGGCGACGCCTTGTGAAACAGTTTTGAATCAATATTAAGTCTTAGAACCAATTTATGCGTCTTTTATTACAATACCATATCTACAAAATATATAGATCAAAATGCAATATTTATAGCTGTTTGTTTGCAACGATTTAAATTACCTAGATTCAGCCTATGTGTTCGTATGTTTACAACAGATGAGTTCTATTAAATGGGGACCAACTCTTAAAAAAATATTTCTAAACTTATCTGTAGAATTTGTATTTGATTATCAAGATATCACCATAAAGGAAACTTGGGTAAAATTTCTACGCCGTGAAAGTCCTATAGTTTTAGACAAAATACATGTAGTGGAAACCATGTCATAAAATCAGCTAACCTGCACTGAATCCACTCATTCTGACGTCATTTTGACTTTTAAGACGTGTTATACAGGGAATATCATTGACGGAGCAATTATTAATGAAATAAAGTAAGCATTTAAATAATTCAATTATTTAGGAGTTTAACCAGTAATTTGACCAAAAAGTGTACGACTTAATGTACTGTCCGATTCATGGTCAGTTTATCCTACTTGTTTGGAAACTTCGGTATCTCGTTAATTACGTAGAATTTTGTTGTAATTATTCTTCGTATCCAAACTACATGTATTTCATGTATCTTCATTACATATTGATTCGGTTTAATTTAGCAACACTGATATTTAAGTTTATAAGGCAATTTGTGTAAAAATGTGTGTTTTGTTTGCATCTGTAATTAATGATTTTTAGTATAACTAATTCTCTAACAGAGCCCTTACACAAGCAGATGTAAAAGCTTTAGAATCGAATTTTGATTTTCGCATAAAAATAACATAGCATAATTAGCATGGTTAGTTAATGTTTCCCAGTACCTAAACCCCTAGGTACTACTGACTGACTTTGACTGATTGCTCGGTTACGGGTGTTTGACTTGTGACTGATTATTGGTGACGGGTTATTGAATCGTGACTGATTGGTCGATAACAATATGAGTATATACAATAGACTAAGGAATATAGATCTTCCAAATTATATTTATTATCACAAATGTCACTGATCAATCGGTTAGTTCATGATACAACTTAATATGTAATAATAAATGACAGATCCACAAAAAATATTTTTCTACTCGTATAGCTAAATGATAATACCTACACTATTACTTATTTATTAATTGTACACTTTTAAATTATTTTAACCTTATATAAGAATCAAGTATTCTGACTGATTGATAGATTGATAGAGGTATTTTTCACAAATCATCCATTTTAACTCTATTTATATGCGTATTATGTGCCTAATGGAATTAGTCTTTTTTACTGTCTGCAAAGGAATAATTGAGCATATTGTTCCATTGAATGGGACTT
The DNA here is from genome assembly GCA_028015205.1 of Mytilisepta virgata. NCBI lineage: Eukaryota > Metazoa > Mollusca > Bivalvia > Mytilida > Mytilidae > Mytilisepta > Mytilisepta virgata. The sequence continues at coordinate 80,817,346 of CM051521.1, forward strand.
GTTACACATATACATGTACTTGTATGCACGTTTCTATCACCAATGCGTTTTGAGCGAATGATATTCGATGTAATTAAACAGATCTAGCATTATCAGTCGGGATATTACGACACATGCCATAAATACAATGTATGCATTGCCTGGCAGTTGGGGTTAGTTTACCATCTCTCATAGTATTTTTCGTTAATTTCCTTCCGATCATGATTGATACCAATATAGCAATACAAGTTAAACAATAGAAGAAAAGTAGAAAATTTAAAACGTTAAGCACACATATAAATCTTACATATAAGTTATTAAAATAACTAAGTAAATTTGTAAACTTAAAATATTTGGAGAAAATGTTCTGTGTCAACACTAAACCATCCTATCATTTAACAGCAAAAATGCAATCACTTTGTTATCCGATGTAAATGAGTGCTTTGCGACTAAAAACATTGTTATTTTGAAATGGTACATGTGAGTACACGAAGGTGTGTCGATTTCTTGAAATTCTAATGCTCCAAAAAAACAAGATAGTTATTATTTAATAAAGAGCTCAAAAGACTGTTTTTCCAATTGCCCTTCCAGATTCAGACATTTCGAGATTTTCTAAGGAGTATTTTTAATTTCAAAGGTTCCACATCTAAAATTGATTATGTATGAAAGTGAACATTTATTTTCAATATAAAACAATCAAGATTCTGATCAAATAAATAAATTCAAAATCTTTGATTCTTAATATTTAAAATCCATGCTGACAATTAATTAAATCATGTATCACTGTAAAGTTAAAAATCAGATTTAAACACCAACCGCTATGAAATCATTCGTTATAGTGTATTTAAGAAAAGCCAAACAAATAAATAACAAAATAACAAAAAGCAATTTCAATTCTAAAAGATTACTGACAATTTACGAAAACACATTATATTAAAGATTTTTCTGTTCAAATTTTCGCAGTTGTTTTTTAACTTTTCATACACAAACTGACAAACTTTTATTTTCTGAGTTTATACGTGTAGTGTGACTTTATGAATTCCCTACGCACAAAAATATAGTTCTCCAAAAGAAAAATTCTGAATCACAAAAATAATGATACGGTCGACATTAACATTTATTGTGATGAATACAAAATATCTATTTACATATTGTAATATATGTTATTTTATGAACTCTGAAATATTAAAAATTTTTCGACATTCAATAGACCTTGTCATGTTATTATCACCTAATCTATTAACACAAATTGATATCATAATAATAACATTGTCAGCAAAACTAACATTTGGCACCGATGAATGTTCGTTCTGACCATCTTTAAGTTCGAGTTCGAAATCCCAAGTTCTACTTTTTGTTTCAATCAATGAAATTTTTTGCTATTGTAGAAATAAATAGATCTTTATGTAACATTTCACACTTATATTAACATCATCTTTACATAGAGCTACATGCATAATGCAAATAAAGGGTTAATACTAGCTTAAAACTTTGTCACCCTTTCTCTATGGCAAGGAAGGTACTTTTAAGAACGAATAGCGTTTGAGCTTTAATCTTTACTAACTTTGTTTGGAGGGGTGTAAGTGAAGAATTGTATTATATGATACCATTTTCTTATTTTTATTAAATTCTCTTATACTACAGGCAAAAGAATACAAACGAACATGAACAATTCAAGGAAACAACTGGAGATGGATTTTCATATGAAAATAAGGCGTTTTCAGATGACATTATAAAAGAGAAGGGAAACGAAAATGAAAATTCCACGGAAACAACCGCGGAAAATAGCAGCAATGTAAAAACATCTTTATAATTTTTATTACGCAACAAATCATATTCTCAAAAAACTAAGTATGTATTTTATACATTTTAGTCGTCTTACGCCCCTTTTGACAAATCATATTCTCGCTTTTTTTAAGACCAACCTCTCTCCATAGTAGTCCGTGACAGTTGTGTACAAGACTTAATCAGATGAGAAAGGTAGACTTCCTTTTAAAAGAAGCCTATCAGATGCTAATGTTAATTAACGCATGCTCTTATATGTGTTAAAGGGGGTTCCTAATATTTCCCTCAGCTAATGAATGTTGTCTTGGCAGGAAAATAACTAGTTTTGACTTAAATAAACCTATAATATGTCCTTATAATACTAGACAGTTCTCAGCTTTCTTTAAATTCCAAAAGTATCTCCAGACTTTGCTAGCTAAATTTTAGTGCAGAATGGTTTAAGACTGTTACTAAAGGACCACTTGATGGATGGATGGATGAATTATTGTTTAACGTCCAGTGGCAACCAGGTGCATATCAGGACGAGAACATGTTGATATGATAATGAATATGATCGCTGCTTTGTACTAGACCGACACGCTAAGTCGGATTTTTAATGTGCTAGCTTTTCGGGGTAACTGTCCGCTGGAAGACATATCACCTCACTCGGACACATTATACTGAATCCGAGCCGGCCAGTCTTTGCTCTTACTCCTAGATGCCGCGTGCTTGGCGGAGAAGCAGCAAACACCAATTTTAATGTCTTTGGTTTGACCCGGCCGGGGATCGAACCCGCGACCTTCCGCACTCGGGCCGAGCACGCTACCACGAGACCACCGAGGCGGTTAGGATCACTTGAAGAGAGGTATCATCATGTATATATTTGCTACATATCATTTTTGTCTTTTACTTCAGCGACCATAATAACAGTAAAACATAACAATAAAATAAGTACCTTTGTGGATACCTTGGCAATCGTAGTAACATAGTTACATTCATTCAAGCTTGATTTAATGGTACACAATTGACATTAGTAGGATTTGCATTGAAATTAATAAAGCATGTTTAGAAAATTCATGAAACACAGATGTATTTATATTATATGTAGTAGAGAACTTATAAGAAGTAGTGGATTCGGAAAAGATAATCAACGAGCGACGTCAGTCGGGAGTTGATTATCGATTCCGAATTCACTGCGTCTTATAAGTTCTCTCACTTAAACCATTGCTATGTATTCTTTAAGTCATTACTCTTTGTGATATACAATTTCAGCGTTTCCTTATAGTTTGTTCACATTTTTGTTGTCGGAATGGAATAAAATATATCCCTTTCGAATCACATTTTTAAAATTAAATTTTAATTCTGAGTGAGTTTAAAATCACTATTCGTTCTGCATGGATTTTTGTCATGGATGGATTATTTCAAAGATGAAAATAAAAATTCGATTAAACAAACAAATGAATATAGTCCGACTATAAATACAGATAATTCTAACACAGAATAATAACCATATGTATTTAATTTAAAATCACTATAAAAAAGCTACAATTCCAAAAGTATTTTTAAAAAAGTAGCATTAAATCACGATGCTAGAACATTTGTCATAAAAATGTTTTTTGAACTTACCCCTAGTCAAATATTAGTGTATATATGAGTGTAGAAGTTTGAATAAAAACTACTCATCATTAATTATATGACAATGGAAATAGACGACGAGGACATTTTTATAACGCAATCTAAATTTTGTGAAAATCCACAAAAATCTGATGAGGATTTAAGTGCAAACTTTTTTTAATGTATGATTACATTTCGTCCGCATCTGAAAATGAAACTTTTCCTTCTATAAAACCTATTTATGAGGATATATCGTCTGCATCAGACGAGGATTTATTGTGTACCTTAGTCAATAAGGTAGATTCTAAGCTACGAACAAAATCAAGGCCGTCAAGAATAAAAAAGACAGTGTCTGATAATCAAATAGAAGAGCTTTCTGTGAGAAGGTTATTATTATATTTTTATATTTATTAGATTCTTGAGAGATAAATCCTCATCCCCACTTTTTCCGAAGTATTTCCCCCCCCCTCTTTTTTTTTCTAAAGTATATATATGATGTTCTGAAACGGTCCTATGCAGTTATATATGAACCGCACGACCTTCAACTGTGTTCAACACGTAGGAAAGGCCCATAAATTATGTATAAGAGGATAACTATTTTTATCAGGGAGAAGACAAGATTATTATTTTTTCCTGTCAAAAAACTGTCGCTTGGGTTGCATCAAATTTTAAAAAAAAATGCGTCTTATTGACAGTTTTTTTTGGGGGGGGTTATATTTGAAAAGTCTCAGTTAAACAACGTCAGAGTAGTTAATCAGTTGAATACAAAAAACTTGTACCCTCCTTTGTACAATTTGCTTGAAATAAGCTAGTTTCCACGTACAGAAAAAGTTATACAACTTCAGTTAGGTCGAAAACTGAGAAGGGGTTGATTACACAAAACTTGTACTTTCCTTTGTTATTAAGTTTGCTAAAAAATTTCCTACATTTAAGTTCCAAAGTCCGGAAAAATGGGAATGCATTCTTTTTAAAAAAATCCATGCATAAAATGTTGCAGGTGCACAACATCAATATATTACCTTACAATAAGAATTTCACTATGGGGGTACTAAATTTTATGGGAAGCAAATATTTCAAAAGTGTTGTCAAAAAATCGTTTGTTTCACTAACGACATTTTATTTTGAAAAATCCTGTTCCTACATGTAAAATAAAAATAATCCTCTGACCAACAGAAAAAATAAATTTTTGTCTCGAGTAAAAAAAAAACAGTTTCGATAGTTGGTGCCTTATCGTTTACAACATTCATTTTCTATCAATTTGTAGAGTTTTTTTTACGGTTGTAATTAAATCTACTCATTCACACGAAATTCGTTGAACTGTGGTGAGTAGTATTTATAGACACAATCAGAACTTCAGTGGATTCCTAAAAAATAATCCACTGTTTCTTCAATAGATGACGTCACAACAATGGTTTAAAGTACAATGAATCTCTTGATTTATTGATAAAATCTAAACTTCTAAATTAATACACTGATACACATACATGACATAAATAGAATACATGTACATGTTTGGATCAAAGGATTCCCATTAGGTGAGAGATTGTCTCCTAAAAACAATGCGTATTAAATGTATAAAAAGTACTTGCATATGCATTACAAATTAAAGAGATCCATATTTGTACAGAATTCAGAATTATTTTACCTTTAAAAATACTTTCGGGAAAAGACTGAAATTAGATTACATTACAGATAAACAGAAATAATTTCATTTTTGTAAATAAGTTTCCCCTTATTAAAAGTACAGAAATATCGGGTGGAAAACAGTATAATTCCCACAATCTATATATACCTTAGAAATGTAAGGAAATTGTTCATTTTTTTTTAGTTGTGGTCGTTTATTTGTTTTGCTTGTGGTTGTTCCTATGTCTTCCCGGGTTTGTCTGTCTAATGGATTGCGTTTTATGGTTTACTCCTTAGGTAATTTTGTCCTCTTTAAATCCACCAATTTTTCAAAAACTTTTACTTGAGAGGTAGGCGTCTATGGTAATCAATGGTATAAGTACATGCAAGTGTAACTGAAAACAAAAACCACTTTTGAAATCTAAGTGTTTTTTTTTTCTTATTTTTATGATTCATAGTACATATGACCGCTCTAAAAATATTTTCTAATGTGTGGAACGCCATCGTATTTACTGGTATTAGTACACATATAATGTATTCAACATTGCACGATTTATATACATGTATCATCTTTGTTTGTTTTTTTATTATTATTATAATTAGTTTCTATCAGATACTTACAGTTGAAGTAAATTATACTATTTAAAGATATACTATATCTTCAAAAATTATCACTGTGGGCTGGTATGAAGTTATTTTTGCATGCTTCCATTATACGTATCATTATCCCTCTTCGTAATGTTATCGAATAGCACTCATATGTTGACGTTCGGTCATGATAAAAAGATAATAAAACAGTATATATGTATTAATGTCACATCAGTCATGTCAGTTACCAGTCCTCTTTCATATCGAGCGTGTCGACTGTCGGGCTGTGAAAAAAATATCAATTAGTTGTGGCATATGTTTCCTGATAAGTTTGTGACCACAAATATCTATACATGTAATGTACGAACGCCCAGAGGGATCATACCAGATTCGAAATAAAATATTCGAGATTCAATATCCGACGTTGGAAATTATAATTCCGACATTCGATATATGAAGTTTGGTATTCGAAATCCTGCATTGGCTATCTTAATTCCAAATTTCGAAATTCGAAAATCAACATCTAGAATAACCAATCGGAGGAAAGCATGTGAAGTTATGTCTGAGGTCCCCTTTTCACCAAAAATAGTACGACTATGATTCCCATACAACTGTGATGTCAATGTTAAACATTTGATATTCACTAAAGATTAAACGGGCGATTTTTGAGACCCAGGCTGCATTTGTGGTTCTGCTCTGATGAGAGAACTTAATGTTTTGTAATTAGGATTACATGTAATTACAGCATTGATTAACACATCTGAAATAATTTACTAGATAATTGTTAAGTTTGTAAGACATTTTAATTAAATTTGACATCACACACATTTTCAAAACAAGATATAGTATAGTATTAAAAGTCATTTCATCTGATATCTCAAAAATTTTATAACCACAAAATATCATAATATGCGTTAAAGACATCTTATTATTTATTTGATTAATAAATATAATAAATTTATATAATTGCATGCATATTGTAATTACCAGGAGCTTTTAAGTGATTTATTTTTAAATTATATTGCATATCGCATGTTAATTGTCATATATGTACGTGTTTGTATACTATAATCCTGATTCTTTGTTATGTGTGTTTTTGCTATAAATGTTATTTTTTTACTTGGTTTCTGTCTGCTGCGTGATTGTATTGTTCACCTTTGTTGTTTATTATGATCATTTTGATAAATGCAATTCTTCTATATCCCTGTGTAACATCTTCTTGAAACTTGTTTTTATTAGTTTATGAATATTTTACATTATATACGTCAGATTTAATATCATTATAATTTCTTTTTTAAATTTGGAGAATAATTTACACCAACATTTTAAGTTGACTTGCATGGTTTTCGTCACTAATACAACATGTATATATATATTTATTTTTTTTATGTCAGGGTTATTTGCGATGTTTCTTTCGATGCCTTATGGATTTTCCCACTTTCCAAACTTACAGGTACAAAATTTTAAAAATGCCAGAATTTTTTTTGGACAATCAAGAATTCTAATTACCATTTTTCATGTTTTTATTACATCACATTGAAAATGCAATTGGTGAAGAAAAGGGGTAGTTTAATGTATATATTTTTCAGATAAAGTACTTTATAAAATCAGGAAATAATCGGTAACAAACTATTGTGTTTAAAGAATATATGAAAATCAAAACTCATGAAATGCTACATGACAAGACAGAAAATGGGAAAATCAGTACGTCGTCTGTTAAAGGGCAATCAAAGTCAATATATTACTTGTACATGTATATCAAATGTGGCATATACATGTATTTAATGATATATAATTGCTATGTGCTGAGATAGATGTTGTCTAGCTTTATGTATTATAAGCGCATAATTATATAAGTCGTGAGCTACGATGTCATAATTCTATTAACTATTTATTTATTTTTTTTTTATTTGTCATTTATGTTAACCTTTCAATGGAATGCGGTAGCACTATTCCAGGTTAAAATAAACATCTCAGTAGATGATCTCAGGTCAATGATATGATCATACCTAGAAATTTATATAAAAAAAATCGACAGTCATCCATAATACCCCTGCCTTAGAGGTTCCGGGCCCGTATACTAAAACATATTTACGTAAGTGTTTCTTAAAACTAAGATTTTGCTACGAATTGTCTTAGCTAGTCAAAATACTTAAGTCATATGTATAAACCTACTGCAGTTTCTACTTAACTGAGCAAAACTTAAGTAATATTACATCACAATTCCTCACTTTTTATCATATCAATCCACACCAAAGTTAGCCGTCTTTTTTAATATCGACCAAATGGCTCTCATACGATTAACGTTTTGCGATAAAGCAGTAAAACAGTAACAGAATAAAAAGCAGTTAGAGGTTTTAAGGCATTGGAAGTTAGTAAGGTATAAGAAAACACGTATTGACTGCTTCCTCGACCAACAGCTGTTGTGTTTAACCCTCTGACTGAACTGTTGCCCGAAGCCGTCGGATCAAACAAGACAGTTGCTGTCCTTGGACCCAGTCAATAACTGTATACTGTTTAATCAAACAGCACATGGGGTATATTGTAAATATATACCAACGGCCTATAGTTACAAATTTTATCTTATTTTAGTTTGTTTAAACTATGAACATGCCTGTATGGCTAAACATTATGCTAATGACACAAAACAAAAAAAAAATATTTGTAGCATGACTAAAATTCTTAAATATTTATTTTGTCAATCATTTATAACAAAGAAGTTGAAATTATATGCTCTTTGTTCTAAAAAAAATTAGGAAAACGCTAAATTTACTAAATTGACTGCATGATCAATTTGACACGAACAAACAAAAAAATTTTATAAAATTTTCTTATATCAAACCACACCCACTTTTAGTTTTATTAAGTTAAATTTATTCAGATTGGTACACTCCATCTTTAGAGAAAGTATGAAAAAAAGTTTAATTGTGGAACTGTGATTTTGTTCATGATAATAGCCCATAAATTGGTAAAAACTGATGAAAAATGGGAAAATCATAAAAAAATGGGGTACTTTCAAATGACTGTAGCATAACAAAAAAAGAAGTGCACCATCACATGCCTTTTTCTTCATAAATTACTTTCTTACAGTTATATAAACCCCAAAATCAGGTTAAGAAAAAAAGTTTAATTCTAGAAATGTTTGGCTCCTCGGAGGTGTACATCCTTAAGTTACCTCAATAGGTATCTTAGACTTAAGTCAAATCTAAGTATTTTCTTAAATTTTTTTATGCATATGACTTAAGGGGAGTGGGCTGGGTCTCAATAAACTAAGATTTTGCTATGCATATCATTTAGGCAAAGTGGGCCAGAATTTACTTAACTTAAGGATTTCGTAGCAAAACCTTAACTTAGGTATGCAGCCCTATCAGAACTTGACTTTCTTGCGTATGACATGGACATGTCCTAGAGAGTGTAAGGGAAAAAAACAAGAATTTTCAGAGGACGTTATAAATACTAATACAAGGAATTTCACCAAATGCATTCATACCAATATTATACATTTTGTACATTCATCTTTGTTTTTGTGCAAACATAATTTACAACAAATTTCACGTCGACTCAAAAATTGATGTACATGTAATGTGCGAACTAAAATTAGTCTATTACCTTTTTGATCTTATAAACAAATGTTCTTGATGCATGACGATGCTTTAAAAAGATATGGTTAAAGAAAAGTTTAGACAAGCATGAAAATCCATCATTAACTGTCTGTTCTACAGACATTTAATTCTAAAAAACACCGGTGTCATTTAATATACAACATGTAAGATCTTTATAAAATTTGATTTGATATTAGACATGTAGGTTAAAGACAGTATGATTCGCGCTTCACGATGCCAAATTTTAAATGAAAATAAAGTCGGTCAATCAAAAATGTAATAGGGGAGGTGAATTTGTATTTACTTTCGTGCTGATATTTACTATTATTGGTGTTAGGAATTAATCGTACATGTACATGTACATACGAAAATAACCACTGTTTGAAAAATATTTAATATAATGTCAGATAATAGGATCAACAGGAATATAACTTTTTTTAAATGGTTTTGAATAAAACTTATATTTATATATTATAAATTAAAATAATTATATTTTTATTATTTAATTAAACATGATTAAAAGCTTTGTCATATATGTTTATGCTTTTTTATAGTAATAAAATTATTTTTAAAAGCTTGCCTCTGCTTTAATTGGATATTTTACATTTATTTCCCTTCCATTTTTAAAATATGAAGATTTGTTCACCCGAGTAAAGTCAGGTTTCCCAAGGGCTTGCCCGAGGAAAACATGACTTTTCGAGGGTGAACAAATCTGCATATTTCACTAATGCAAGGGAAATTAATGATTTATTCCACTATCCATAGTGTAGTTTATGAAAGGAAAAAAAAAATATATTTCAACAAGAACAAATTTTATGAAAAATAAACAATAATGAAATAACATGAATAACACATGGAAATGTTTCAAATTTTCTTTTACTTCGGCTGTTGATTTGTAACATTAGTGTTAAAAAATTCGAGAGGGTGACACGATGATTTGTTACATGTCACGTGGGCTGCTCTAGACCAATCAAACGATCTCATTACTAGATTTCAATTTATTTAGTGTAATAATATTATTTATATATGCAGTCAAGGCTTTTTGAAATATCAAAAGACGAAATACATAAAATGAAGATTTGAACAAAACTTCACTATGCATTATCCGAATGTTCTATTGTGATTTAATAATGCAGCAGAATGAGCAAATTAATTTCTGATGTTATTAAAAGGAGATAGTCAAATCGGACATTTATTTAGATACCTGTACAAGTAATTGTTCATTTATTTGCATAAGTGGGTTCCTAGATACCTTTTTGATTAATTAATTTCACCGAAGCCGTGGCTAAAAAAAAACAGTCGTTGCTGTAGTAGTTAACGTGTTTAGTGTTTTTATTATACTTCTGTAGGTAAAATAAATGGGATTGATCCAAATACAGGGCATATATCTGAGAACAGAGAACACAAGAAAATCAAACAAACGAGAATTCGCCAAGGAAAGAATAAAACAGCACACGCCCTATGATAAATACATAGGCACTGACAGCAACTACACTCTCGGTAAGAGAAAGAGGACATATAACAAATTAAGGATAATTGATAAAAGACACCACAAAAATTAAAGAACTTACTTCACGTGAACTGGAAAATGGCATAAGGGATTAAGAAATGCTAAATGGTAAAGATTTCCATTTCCGTAGTCAATATCCTGCAGCTTTAATAAAACAAGATAGAAATGGCCGTTTAAAATCAAAAGTGTAAGGACAGAACACCTACAAAAAAAAACTTGCTGAACAGGATTCATCTTCGAATTCCGTAAGATTAATCTTTGAAAAACAATATTATCAAAGACGGATAAATATTCAACATTTCGAATTTGTCAGAGTGCTTAAAAAACCACTTTACATTTTTTTTTAGTCATTAAGGGGAATAAATCTGCACAGGACTCATCTTCCATTTCGTTTGAGCTATCGTTACGATAAAACTGGTATTTGAATATTTAAAAAATCGGATGAATAATAATTTTGCTAGACCAATTTGCAAATTTCTTAAGTTAATACGAGGTATACATTTGTAAATCCCACAACAATTTGTGAACCGGATTAACTGTCTTATTTTCGATACGAATGAGATAAAGCTTGTATATGAATATTATTAAAATCATGCGAGACATAAATTTTCTAGAGAGACAACAAGGCAGATGCATGGAGGAAAGCAAAGATGCCCAACATTACAATGTCCTCCGCGCGGATTCCGTCGGGGCAATAGAACTAGGATATTAAAATAAAATTTTTAGAAGGCGTGTGTGATCCAAAATTACTCGCATGTATTGTTGACAGGAAAATTTTATTAATTATGAACAAGAGTGGACACACTGCATGTCTCGCCTGAGTATGCACATGGACACAGAATAATAATTATCTGATGCCAAACATTTTGCAAGTCAGGAGAAAATGCGTTAAAAGGAAATTGAGGTCAAGGTCAAAAGACAGGTGTCTTACCGATATATATCCACTAAGAACTATCTATTGGCTAAATATGGAGGTTCTAGGTATTACAAGTTGCTGAGAAATGGACATAATCTCCAAAATGTGACAAAGTCACTCAAGCATGCAATTGCGATCAAAGTCCGGCGACAGGTGTCAGACTTGCATGTACCCACTAAGAAATATCTATAGACGAAACACGGGTGGGTCTAGGTATTACAGTTGCTGAAAAAGGAAATCAAGAAATTTGGATGAAAGTCACTCAACCATGAAATAGATGTCAAGATCCGGAGACAAGTATCAGATTGGCATATACCCACCAAGAACTATCAATAGACCAAATACAGTGGGTATAGGTATTACAATTTCTGAGAAATGGACTTAACTACGAAAAAGTGACAAAGTCACTCAAACATGAAATTGAGGGCAAAGTCCCAAGCCAGGTATCAGACTGACATGCACCCACCATGAACTATCTATAGATCAAATATGGTTGGCCTGATATGAACCCACCAAGAACTATCTATTGAACAAATACGGTAGGTCTAGGTAGTACAGTTTCTGAGTAATGGACTTAATCACGAAAATGTGACGTAGGTCACTCAAGCATGACATTGAGGTCAAGATCAAAATGCACGTGTCAGATTGACATGTACCCACTGAGAACTATCTATAGACCAAAGATTGTTGGCCTAGGTATAACAGTTGCTGGAAATGGATTTAACCACGAAACTTGGACGCAGATTTTGAATTTATGTTTATAAAGTCAGTGAATCATGAAATTGAGGTGAAGGTCAAAAGGCAGGTGACAGACTGACCAGTACCCACCAAGAACTATCTATAGACCAAATATGGTTGCCCTAGGTATTACAGTTTCTGAGAAAAGGACTTAACCACGAAAAATTGACAAAGTCACTCAAGCATGAAATTGAGGTCAATGTCCCAAGCCAGGTATCAGACTGACATGAACCCACCAAGAACTATCTATTGACCAAATACGGTGGGTCTAGGTATTACGTTTTCTGAGAAATGGACTTAACCACAAAAAAAGTGACAAAGTCACTCGAGCATAAAATTGAGGTCAAGGTCCCAAGCCAGGTGTCAGACTGGCATGTACCCACTATTTATAGACCAAATATGGTTGGCGTAGGTATAAGTGTTGCTGAGAAATGGATTTCACCTCGAAACCTGGACGCAGATTTTAAATTTATGTTTATAAAGTCAGTGAACCATGAAAATGAGGTCAGGGTCACAATAGTAAACTGCGACAAACCTTACACGACAAGCTATCTGCGGACCATAAATTTTAATTGTAGGTATTAAATGGGCAAAAAAATTAAAGTTTTAATAAAAGTTTACGCCGCCGTCGCCGCTGCCGCCACCGGAAAGTAATACCTATTATCTTGACTTCGCGACTTTTCGTCGCAGGCGAGACAAAAATACATTGAAGTTAATTGTTTTTCGGTTTTGTCTTCTTAAAGTAGGTTCCAAAGAAAATCACACAGTGTTGGTGTATTAATATGAAGTATTTTTGCCAGATCTGCGTCACAACGATTCGCGCGCGCAAAAAAAAATCTTTCAGCTGCCTATAGTGTGTTTACTTTGTATAGTTATTTGGTCACATTGTTTTGTTTAGTCGTTATTCCCCCAAGCACAACAAAATATGCATCGATACTGGCGTGAATGTTTATAGCAAAGGATGTTTCCCTCGTTCATCAATAAAAAGGAAAATATTACTTTCTGGGACAATTAAATCTGTGAATACAAATAAATAAATATACCAGAAGAACAAAACCAGCTCTTACAACAAACAGACTCTCTACACGGAACAAGTCCTCCTGTTTTAACAAAGGTTATTACAACGTATAGAAGTGGCGTATTCATGATAAAGTACTTAGGGTGTAACAAAAGGAGAACACACAAACGTTTTTTTTTTTTTTTTAATTATGACAATGTGGAAAATGCGACTATCAATTAATTTAATGATCTAGAGAGCAAGTATTTGATTTTTATGGCGGTGGTGGGCTGTGCGAGGAAATAATTTTAGAAAAATGGTAAGCTCCAAATTTTAGTGAAAACAAGGCAGGCTAAAACGTGGTGAAAAATACAGGATTAAATAATACATGCAATCGAACAGAAGCATGTTTTGAGAAAACGGTAACACGAGTGTGTGCCGGATAAAGAAGACGAGCTCATCATGGATGCTGCTAAAGACGTTCAGGAACAAAGATCATTTCCTTGCCGTCCCATTCCATAATGATTATTATCTGATATTTTCCATTTTAATAATGGCTTAAGTGTAATGTCACAATGAGTGCCGTATTGCTGTAACAGTGGACTTAGTAGAGAAAGATCCCAGGTGTTGATGAATTTATTGAGCAATCAGTATACCATCATAATAAACATATAACAACACTGCAAGAATATATATATCCATACATTCAGTTATACATGTAAGTAGTAATACATAAAACTATATTAAGCAATAAAGTGTTTATCACATTATAGATATATAATATGTGTATTTAAATATTTCAACTAAAAACAATATATGGATCAATGATAATATGAAGTTTCAGATACTACTATAAACTAGAAAATTATATATTTTTATAAAAATATAAACAACTGAAAGAGGACAAATATATCTAGGGAGCAAATCAAAAAACGTAATCCATTGGACAGACAAACCCGGGAAGACAAATGAACAACCACATGCACAACAAATAAACACTGAAAATTAACAAAAAAAAAACAATGAACAACACGAACTCCTATAAAAACCAGGAGTGAACCTAGGTGCTCCGGAATGGTAAGCAGTTCTTGCTCCGTCAAAACTGACAAGACAAACACACACAAAACACACAGCACATTCAATTACCTGTGTATGGGACTATGTTGTCTACTGATATAATATACTACATGGTTCAACGCTAATTATCTTACATGTACAAGATCTGAAATCTAAATAAATTATTTTACCACACTGAGGTATAACAAAATTATACTGTGATTATCAGAATTTATGAATTAAATCAGAAATTTCTTCAAAATGACTCAAATATAGAAAACTATCATTTTAAACACTAATGAAAATATACTTGCAGGCAGATACAATTACTTATAAAATGAGTAACTTGACGTTCTCTTTGTAACAAAAACACACAAAAACACGATTTCACTTCTCACGCACAGTTTCACACAGAGTAAAAGATAAGGGGAAACACAAATAGAAATGGATTAATTGTCTTCTCACAAAATAGTTCGAAGGCGTATAAATTTTTGGGCGGGAAAAAAATATTGTGTTTAGGGATAGGTGAATGAATTATCATTTCTAGCCCAGTTTTAGTACAGTGAACATCAAATTTTTCTGAGTGAAATGTACACCCGGACTTTGAAAATAGTGTTAAGCGGATCGTCGTCCAAGAAATTAGAAAATCACAGAACGATGTATTGTTGCAAATGGATGGAATGTTTTCAATTAAACTGCAGGAATTTGATAATCAATCGGAGAGATCAGAATCACAAATGAACAGATTACAATATGATCTTTCGCTAAACGAAGATTACAAATTTCAAAGAAAGTCTTGTGAAGACCAATACAAGTTTCACCGTAAGCTTACCGTAGCTTTGGAGGAAGCGGTTGCCTGTTTAGAGCTTAGGGATGCAGGCGCCGTTTTACGTAAACAGAAAATTTCTGAAGGTATACAATTTTTACGCTACAGACGAAAACTAGACGTTGGTGCAAGAATACACAGCGAATCCACTTACAGATGATTTCGACAATGATAGGAAGATCATGAGAGCGCAGACACGCGCGGAGGGAAAAACTAAACCAGAGAAAGCCAAGAAGAAACGTCCCACGCCGTACAGCAGAGCTTCTTTAACAGCATCGTCTTCGAGCAGTAACAACGCTAATGGAAAAGCGAGTGGCAGACTCGGAGTTTGCTACAACTGCTTCAAACCAGGTCACTAGCAATTTGAATGTTCAGAAAAGAAACGAAAGCTAAGTACTGACTTATTTAATGTTAATAAATTAAGTAGCATTTGCTCAGATTTACTGTGTGGTAAAAGTTTTTATGTGAACAAAAATCACCTACAGCTAACTGACAAGTCTTTAAAAAATGTCAACAGTGATGATAGTATTTGTTTACTCGAGCATGGACGTATCGAACAGGCGTCTAAACAACTAGTTTAATCACACCTGTGGGTAAATTGAAAACATTAAAACAGATATGGAGAGATATAGGTACAGGCAAATATATTTTAAGCGTTTTAGAAAGGGGGTATTGTATTCAATTTAAAATACTACCAGAAAGTGTTATATTGATAAATAATAAATCTGCTAGGGATAACTGGGAATTTGTTACGTGTGAGATTTCAAAATTAACCGAAAAAGGTTGCGTTTCAGGAGTTGACGATATACCTTGCATTTGTGCTGTTACCTCTAACGGTAACTTTTAGTAGATAAAAAAAAGCCTCGTTTAGTGTTGGATTGTAGGCATATTAATGAATGTATACACCAGTTTAGGTTTAAATTTGAAGATGGTTCAGTGGCAAGGGAATTGTTTGGAAAAGGCAATTTTTTGTTTAGATATGACCTAAAGAGTGCTTATCATATCATGGAAATATTACAGGAACACAAAACTTATTTAGGGTTCAGTTGGGATTTTAACGGTAATACAAAGTATGTTGTATTTAATGTACTTCCTTTCGGTTTGGCTAGTGAAGGTCATATTTGTACAAAAGTTATAAAGGAAGTGGTAAAATACTGGAGAAATCAGGGTTTGAAGATAATAATGTATCTTGACGATGGGTTTGGAGGTGCAAGTGATTATCAATCAGCTTAAAGGACCAGCTTATACATAAGATCTAGTCTGTCTGAATGTGTTTTTTTATAGCCGGAAAATAAGTGCGTTTGGTATCCACGTCAAGATATGATCTGGATATGTTTAGGATATGAAGTTTGGGAAAGTGAACGTATAGAAAGATTAGTTGATGTTATTGAAAACATTCTTAACTGTGTTAGAAAGGGTAAAATTTTGCACAGAGCAAAATGTGTTTCTGGAATTGTTGGTCAGATTATCTCAATGCAAGCTCTGGTAGGTAGTTTGGTCAGACTTAGACCTAGAGAGTTGTACAATTTTATACTGTTGAGGGGGAGTTGGAAGTCATTTGTTGCTCTGACAGCTCCAGCAGTCGAGTAGCTCAGGTTCTGGTTACATTCAGTAACTCAGTTAAATGAGAAAGGTAATGATCTGCATGAGTCAGATGTGTGTGAATTAGTGGCGTTCACTGATGCACCAAAAGTAGGTTATGGGGGCTTTATTGTGCCTGCTGTTGATGGCATATGTGCCGAGTCGGTCTATGATATTCTGGCTGACTGTGGTCTAGAATTACCAGGTACCAGGTAACAGTTTGAATACAGTAGTAGGTAGCTGGACAGTATTGGAAAGTGGTAAGAGTTCAACTTGGCGTGAGCTTGAATCAGTAAGCAGAACTGAGGGTTTGAAAATTGTTAGCTATGGGCTGAGGAAGGCTAAGGAGTGTCACTGAGGATTCTTGAACAATGATTTGAAAATTTTCCCGTAATTCTGAACACACGCCGCAGGTCTGATAATTTTCTAAAGGGAGAGCTTCCCATTAGAAAATCATTAATCACTAGGTTGGTTTTGAAGAGGCACATTTCGATAGCTCCTTGCTGAAAGCGGGCATGGGTTGTCGCAGATCATCTTTCTCACCATAGTAATTTTTCAGGTAGGTGATAATATTTCCAAACTCAGCCTCATCGATCTGTTCGTCGCCAGCCAAAGCGTTGCTGACACATTGCTCGACCCGTGACTTTTTGGACTGTACCAATCGCAAATTTTCGGAGTGTTTTTTCTTCTTGGCAATGCGCCGCGAGATCAGCAAATGTACCATCGCAGAGGTGGCACACAAACAGGCGAGGAACCCTAGAGGAATGGACGCGGCGGCGTCTATGCCTGTCGAAGCTGAACCGACGGTGCTGCTTGTCAACACCAGGCTGCCAACGGAACATACATCCTGCGACGCGGATACAAATTTATCCAATCGGTTGTAGATTTTCAACATGCGTTTGCGTTTTTGGATCTCCGCATCGTCTTTCTCTTCGATACACTGAACTCTCGTCTGCCGGTACACAGAATCCACTTCATCATCCATTTATTTATAGTCTGCAGGATCATGCCTAGGAGGGGAACGTTTTTGAGTGGGACGTTGGGACCTAAGATCAGACCAGACCCCTCGTGAAATTTCTGACAGCCCTTCAAATACAATCCATCACCCTGGCGGCAGACGGTTTGTTCTAGAGACCATTGCCGCCGGGATTTACTGTACAAACACAATCGCCGTGTTTCAAGCACAACCCTGAACCGATGGCTTAAGAAACAGCGGCGCTACTCAAACCACTCAAGGCACCAATACCCAGGGTAGGGAGAATGGTTTTTGCAACCATAGGAAGAGCCCTCATCGCCAGCCCTGCCAATATGAGTAGGAAGCCGCCCACTTTTTGCTTATTCTCCTTCAACTGGGTGGCGGTCATCTCCAAATTTATACTGTCTTTACCTTCCTGCAGGAGCTTGATTACTTTTTTAACCTACCGGGTTGCGAGCAGCATCTTGTGTTCACCCCTTAGGTTTGTGTTGGACAAACGAATGTTGACCGGGCAACCTTTCTTGGCCACCCGCTGCAGTTTATCAGCTTGGCCTTTCGTCAAGTTAAAACCGTATTCTTGATAAGTCATTTATTTATACTTTTAAACGGTTTTCTGAGTCACAGGCAAGTATACCAGATTCTTTGGGGTTTGAATGATCTTCATGCCCGGATCGACCGAGGGAAGGAAACTGTAGATAGTGGAACTGCTGGGTTCTATTCACATAACTACCATGGATGATGTCGCTGTTTACAAGGAAGCTGTTGATGGTGATGATGTTCACGACGTGTTCACCATAGTTTTCACCCGGTAGCACGTGTAGATCTGACGCCCGAATCCCAACATTGAAGTCCACTTGATAGTCGTTAGCCAGGGTCAGCGTTGCTCTCAGCGTCGCGCGGTTCGTATCGATGATGATCTTAGTTTTATGTTTGATGAGACGCAGTTGTCGCTGAATCTCATCGTTGATGTCTTCGATGCCGTTCGAGTCGTTGCTAAACGCGACTGGAAACAAGTTGGCACCTCATTGGGAGAGTAGCGAAAATAATTGGTGACGGTGTGAATATTGGGGATAGAATAGTAGGTTCACAAATGCCATCTCATAACTCTTCACCTCTCGCTGTTGCAGCCGTCCCTGGATACTATGAATGAAAACCCCTGCTTAGGTTTGTGTTGTGGGCGAATCGCTACAACAGTATATTGTCCATTTATTTAGATTAGAACACAACTTTCATCTGCTGGTCGTCGGTCTCGAATTAGAGGATTCTGTCGGAGATCACAAGGGCAAAAAGCTTGGTGTTGGCGAGTAAATTGCGCTCGAATTTGGACGGATCTGAATGTCAACGGTCGAATCTTTCAGTCGCTTGGACTGGTGACTAACATCAATGGCAAACAGCGGGTACAGATCGATGACAGTTGCAGTTGTTGATGAGGTGGTCCATCCTGAAGTAGTTTTTTCCGGAACTCAGCAGCATTCTTGTACACTATGGCGACCCTGTTTTGACTGAAATCCGCATTAAAGTCAACAGCCGGGTAGCGTTCCGCGTTGAGGGTGACATGGATGTTTCGCAACCGGCAGTGATCAAACACGGCTGCATTATATTGTGGGTCTGGTGATTGCTGTTGTCGGTTTGGAATGCAATGATGTTTTTGAGCTTCTCTCGGCCACTCTTGGCTGATAGGCGCCAGTTGAACTGTGAGGTGATAATTCATGCTGGAATCCGTACGCGATCTTCTTGTAGTTGTCCGCAAAGCCGGAAATGAAAACGATCCCTTGTTGGCAGGTTTCGCTATGATGTACCCGTGACGCGCTGCAAAACCGCTATTTTCTGTCTCAGTGGCGGAGGAAGAGTCTTTATACCACAGTTGGTTGAGACCTTGCGATTTTGAGAAATCTTCTAGGTAAGTCAACATTCCCCAACATGGTGGTAACAACGGCCGAATCGTTGATGTGCTCGATCAATTGGTCGAAGAGCTTATAACTAATAGTTCGAAACAGATACATGATACCGTTGTGAACGAGCCACACAAGATCAGCATCGGCATATGCGGTACCATCGTTCTTTCGAAGTCGTCCTTCTACCATGAGATAACTCTCGGCGACGTGAAGGAATAGGTCCAGGGTCTCGATGTTGATGTGCCCATTTGCGGTTCATATTCATGAACCTGATACTCCTGGAGACTTTCATCTGAAGTCAATCCTTCGGTGATTGTAAGAATGTCCGACATTTATAGCGCTGGACGAAGTCGTGAATGGTGGCGATACCGTCGCCCGAGATGAGTTTGTTCAATCTGCTTTTATTCCTCGCTGTCGATGTGGCCAAATATCTTCATTGCATTAAGGATAGCCACGATCTCGTTGCGCAAACCATTATTCCCAGCTCTGTAGGCGGCGGCACACAGGTCCAGACGATCTGGGAGTTGGTCGACGTTCGTTGGTAGAAACACCGTTCGCAACCCACTGCCATACTTGTGTTTTTTGTAGATGTGCGACACGATGCTCACCCACTTGTAACTCCTACTAGCTTAAGGAGTCATGGAGAGAACTGAGTTGCCTTGGTACATGGCATTAACAAAGAATGCTATGAAACGCTCTTCCAGAATCCATCCTCGTCAAGGCTATGTTGGCAGGTGCACTTGCATTCTCTGAATTCCCCCAACTGCCGGTTGTTATAAAACAATAATCTACTGCGTAAAAAGTCGTAAGAAGACAGAAACGGTGAATCCCGCCGAGGTTGTGACCAGCAACGGGGGGCAGTGGAAAGTTGGCAACTGTGTCAGTTGTGGCGCCAAGAAGTCTCAGTTTGCCGCTACCACAAAACCAACATAATACCCGAGATGTTATGTTTATCAGATTCTAAGTGAAAACAATTAAACATCGAATCAATATGTATGCAGAGATTTTTGTACTTACACATCAGAATGTAAGGAAAAGGTTTCGTCAAAGTTGGGAAAGTGCCGGGTTTTGTTTATGAAATCGAAATTTCTAGAAATCCATGGTTTTTCTCTTGTAAGACAAGGCACTAAACAACTTTTTCGACAATAATATTGAACTCCAGTCGGTGATACTCTGAATATTCCGTAATTGAATATTTCTTGATGAACCATTATTTTCGTGTTCCATGATTTTAATTATGCCAGTTGATACAATTTCACATGAATATTTAAAGAAGATACATGTATGATTCCCATATTCCATATGTAGTACATCAAAAATAAAATGTTTAACAATTTATAATAGAGTGAAGCATGCTCTGTGGAAGTGTCAGAAAATGTATGGAAGCTCATCTGAATACATGTAGATGAACGTTCTGTAATGCTGTGGCATCTGAAAAGGTTTCATCAATACGAAAAATCAATATTTTTTGTCCGATTTTATTTCTAAAATATTTTTCTCTACTGTCAAAATATGAAATTTATCCAACGTATTAAGTTGATCATTCCGAGTTATAATTTGAATTTAAAGCAGAGCTTCCGAATGTGAAATTCCTGAGCTTCCGAATAAGAAATTTGTTTCAAATTCAGAAGTTTCCGAATCGGAAACTTTTCCGGACAATAACAGCTGGAGAAGTAAAATATAAGAAATAGTTAATAAAACTTCGGACCAAAGGGCATATGAAGCGGCAGGTCACTCCAAAAACATAATTGAGAGGTTTAGCATCAGGACTTGTACGTGTGCGTGTACTTGTGGCTAGGGAAACCACCCAATTTCCTGCGTATTACGTCATCGATTTTGCCTGGCGGTGAAACGTACAAGTCGGGGACAACTTGTAAAGCGGCGGCTACACGAAGGTAAGAACTTGTGGATTATTTTTTTTAAAAACACAGATATTCGTGAATAAAATTGAATATGTACAGGAACAAGAGAATGTACCCGAAGTATTAAATGTATTTTGAGCCATTAAAACGTTTCTATGACATCAGGATGGAACGTGAATGTGGAACGTATTTGACGGAAAATGGCGGCATATTGAAGGTTTTTCAATTATCCAAAAATTACATTATAATAACCTCTAAAATTATTTTATAGTTACCCTATAGTGAACATGTTCGGCGACGAATAGTTCTGCAGTTTAGACTCATTTCAAGAAGCAAATTAACTGATTTTAAGTTTGTTAAAAGGGGGGGGGGCGTGAGCAGGTGCGTGAACTAATAATGCTTTCAAATTGTGTCTTTTACGATTGAATGAGAGGCATGCAAATTCATAAGAATCTTGAAATACTTGCAGATCTAAACTATTAAGGAGAAGACCCGCTTTTGGCGCTTTAAATAAATTTTATTTCAGTGAAAAAGGGGGGTGCTCAACTATTTTTATAACTCTTGAAATGTGTTTGTCCCTTTTTAGAAACTGCAAATATGACATCTTTCACCAGTGGCAGCAGAAAAAAACAAATCAGATTCCAGCCAAAAGATGACCTGGTACTGCTGAGAGAGGTCTGGCTAAAATCCATTTCAGAACAAGTCTGCCTGGAACGAGATAGCATTATCCGTAGCAGATACCAGATCTAATCTGCAGGTTGATGCAAGAGGCGTCCGGGAGAGAACACATTTGCTGATAGATCAGCATAAAAAAGCAATGCTGACTCTTTGAAGAGGTATTTATGCTTTTAAGTTTATAACCATTTTATGATTTCTTTAAGGTAGAAAGTTTTTAACCCTTTTTTCTCATTCCTTCTCTCTAGGCCCCTTCCGCCTGACTGCTGCTTCCCTCTCCTTATTCCTCAGAAATCACCAATCTAAAGCACTTTTTTAGTGCAAACAAGTCTGTTTAAAAATGTATAGCATATGCAGCCATACCACCATTTGTGTGTATTTTTTTACAAATAAGTTGGTACAATCTAAAATGTTGCAAATATATTTTGCAATTGTCAGATTCTAATATTTTAGTTTATACTAATTATGGTATAATCAAGTCTTCATGAACTGTGAAATAAAAAAAATACGATGTTAAATATAATCATAACAATGTTTATATTATAACTAAATTTTGAAATACTTATAAATCTGATATATATATATATAATGAATGAATGAATGAATGAATGAATTACCTTTATTTCCTCCATTACTGGAGAGTTGTTTTTTACATTTTAGTTCAAAAACATAATAAATTTACTGTCTATTTACACAAGAAAATTAAGCGTCTCATTTCAAAAAGTCCGATTTACAAATACAGACGAGGAATCGGTATGTCCCAGCTGTATAAACATCTGGCTAGTTCCACCATCAATTCAACCCAGCTTGTAACATCAACGTCGACAATCGCAGGCGTTACACCTCCGAGTAAAGTCAGTATTAAATCATCGTCATCTTGATTTAAAATGTTCACCGATTGTCGCACTGGCAGTATATTTACAATGTTATCTAATAGTTCGTTTCTCTTCTTCACAAATTTTTCACAAGACAATATATAATGTTTAATAATATCACTCTGGTTTCGATTGCAAAAGTTACATTCAGTATCAATTTTCGGGAAAGTTCCAAGTTTACACATAAAACCTAAATGTTTCTGATAATGCGAGTATAAATAACATATCTTCCACAGTTTATGACCACCAATATGATTATGTATCTTGTAAAAACGTAAGAGTTCGTCGCGAGCCATTACTCTTTCAGTCCACTTTTCTTGTTCATAACTGTCAGTTGCTGTTATAACAATATTCTTCCAGCACAAAGAGTCCGTTCGGAAATACACCTTTTCTAACATAGTTAATCAAAAATTCATATAAACTATATTTAATCAGACTTTCTATCAACGATAAAGTCACAGTGCATATATTTCGATATCCAAGAACATACTGTGAAATTTGCGATAAAAACAAATGTTTATGGAACGATGATGGAGGTGTACGACACAACCGCCCAAAAAGAAAAAGTCGTTGTTTATCAATGTACGAGCATAACGATAGCAATCCCAGGGTTGATGTTGTTGCTTCATTTGGAGAACGCTTATCAATCCCTTGCATACATCTCGCAAAGTGTCTTTGTGTACGTTCTAGAGCAAAAAAGGCGAGCAGAATACAAATGGAAACAAGATAAACTTGAACTGATATCGAAATGTGCGGAAGTCGACATTGGAGAGTTCTATAGAACAGTTAAAAAACAGCGACGACAACAAACCCCAATGACTGTTTTGAATTATGGAGATACTGTAGGAAAAACTGATGCGGAAAAATGTAATATTTGGTGCAAATACTATTCAGACTTACTTACTGAACGTCAATGCGACAGCTTTCATAATGAGTTTAAAACGGAAATTGAACGTAAATGTATGGACATCGAAAAAGACGAACAAGAAAACGGAGCACAAAACATTGATATCGTAACAAGTAAGGAGGTAGCTGATGTAGTAAAATTGTTAAAAAACGACAAATCTCCTGGACCCGATATGTTGACAAACGAACATTTAAAATACGCTGGACGTTCATTGCATTTATATTTAGCCAATTTATTCAATGGGATTTTAAAATGCGAGTACTTACCGGAAAACTTTAAAACTGGAACAATAATAAACATTTATAAAGGCCAAAACAAAGATAGATGTAACCCGGTTAATTATCGTGGTATAACATTAACGGCAGTTGTTGGAAAAGTGTTTGAAAAGATATTGTTAAACCGTATAAAGAAAACTCTTGAACATAAAAACGTTTCTTTTCCTCACCAGCTACAATTCGGATTTACTGAAAATAAAGGCGCTGTCGTGGCTGCGTTTGTTTTGCAAGAATGTATCAATTACTTTTCAATCCGGAAATCTGATATATATGTGTGTTTTTTAGATAATCAAAAGGCGTTTGATTATGTTTGGCAGAGTGCTTTATTCTGTAAGCTATATGATTTGGGAATTACTGGACAGCTGTGGCGAATTTTGAGAGAATCATATACGGGTGTTAAAGTTTCCGTTAGTCAAAATGGTATGCGAAGTGATATGATTGATGTAAAACAAGGAGTTGGACAGGGACGAGTTTTATCTGCTTGGTTGTTTCTAGTTTATATAAATGATCTTTTAGAAGAATTGTCGAAAAGAAACTGTGGTATATATATAAGTAATAAAGATGTTCCAGGTATTTTGTTAGCTGATGATACTTGCTTATTAAGTACAAGTCCTTGTGGACTACAACAATCACTTGATATTGTATGGAAATATGCTTCGAAATGGAGACTAAAATTCAATGCGTCCAAAAGTAACATTATGTGTTTTGCCAATGATTTTAGTTCAGGTAGTAGACAATTTACGTTAGGAAATAATGCCATTAACATCACCGAAAGTTGCGTATATGCTGGAATATTGATGTGCTCAAACAGAATGGGTAAACAAAGAACACAGCGAGCAGCGAATAAAGCACGACAGCTCACACATTCTCTTAAAGACATTGGATTAAACGCAAACGGACTGAATCCACTAAGTTCTGTTATTGTTTGGCAGCGTGTTATTCTTCCATCGGCGTTATATGGTTGTGAGATATGGGGACAGCTTGCACTGCCGGATATTGAGACTCTAGAACGTACACACAGACACTTTGCGAGATGTATGCAAGGGATTGATAAGCGTTCTCCAAATGAAGCAACAACATCAACCCTGGGATTGCTATCGTTATGCTCGTACATTGATAAACAACGACTTTTTCTTTTTGGGCGGTTGTGTCGTACACCTCCATCATCGTTCCATAAACATTTGTTTTTATCGCAAATTTCACAGTATGTTCTTGGATATCGAAATATATGCACTGTGACTTTATCGTTGATAGAAAGTCTGATTAAATATAGTTTATATGAATTTTTGATTAACTATGTTAGAAAAGGTGTATTTCCGGACTCTTTGTGCTGGAAGAATATTGTTATAACAGCAATTGACAGTTATGAACAAGAAAAGTGGACTGAAAGAGTAATGGCTCGCGACGAACTCTCACGTTTTTACAAGATACATAATCATATTGGTGGTCATAAACTGTGGAAGATATGTTATTTATACTCGCATTATCAGAAACATTTAGGTTTTATGTGTAAACTTGGAACTTTCCCGAAAATTGATACTGAATGTAACTTTTGCAATCGAAACCAGAGAGATATTATTAAACATTATATATTGTCTTGTGAAAAATTTGTGAAGAAGAGAAACGAACTATTAGATAACATTGTAAATATACTGCCAGTGCGACAATCGGTGAACATTTTAAATCAAGATGACGATGATTTAATACTGACTTTACTCGGAGGTGTAACGCCTGCGATTATCGACGTTGATGTTGTAAATCGGACTTTTTGAAATGAGACGCTTAATTTTCTTGTGTAAATAGACAGTAAATTTATTATGTTTTTGAACTAAAATGTAAAAAAACAACTCTCCAGTAATGGAGGAAATAAAGGTAATTCATTCATTCATTCATTCATTCATTATATATATATATATATATATATATATTGGAAATATCATAAATTCGAAAAAAAAAAAACATTTCTTTTTTACAAAATTTGCATGTGACGTCAGTGTTCTTGTTAATTTCATTACAACTTTATATTATTATTACAGTTCAGGGATTGATGAGGAGTATGGAGAGAAAGAAACTCTACTGGATTAAATTCTTTCATTGGTGGAGGATGAGGAAAACAGAAAGAAAAACAGAAATAGAAAAAGGAAACAGAAGAAAATCGGGGAAAAGACATTAGAAAAAGAGCAATGGAAAACTTAACTCCTAAGAAAGGTACATACTTCTTATCTTATAACATGACCTATTTGTGTAGTGTTTAAATAATAGTTACTATATCTCTTTTACAGGTTGCTTTTATTTATTGGGAAAGGGAGGGGTAAGTAACTGCATGCATTTCGTCAATTCAAGGACAAATGGCATAGCGCGTAGGTGGGTAACAGCATATTTCATTTCGGGGCCTTTTATAGCTTTCTATTTGTGATGGGCTTTGCTCTTTGTTGAAGGCCTTACGGTGACCTATAGTTGTTAATTTTGATGTCGTTTTGGTCACTTGTGGAGAGATGTATTATTTGCAATCATACCACATCTTCCTCATTATATATATAGCATGTGATATACAGTGATGACACAGTCAGCAAGTAAACATATAGTTTAGGACGGCCCATTAGTCTCGAACGTTAAGGAACAATCACCACTGGGGGTATAGGCTGTAGCTGGTTTGTTCCAAACTTTGTTATCTGCTCTTTGGTAGGGTTGTTGTCTCTTTCACATATTCCCCATTACCATTCCAAATTTTATTAACATCATAAAAATGATCCAAAATTTAATGTCTCTTCTGTCTCCAATGATACTCGTGGACCAATTATTTGAAAGCCCAAAACCTAACACATTTTTTAACAAATTATGTCTATATTTTAGGTGATGATGATTCTAACGATGCCACCCCATCAAAGAGAAACAGTTCCGGAAATATAGTTGGATATTTGAAAGAAAAATATGATGCCGAGATGATATATAAAAGGCAAGAACTTGAAGTTAGAAAACAGCAACTTCAATTGGAGGAGGAAAAATTCAAACTAGAAAAACAAGAAAGGATTCAGAAATTGGAAAATGACAAACAAGAAAAAACACTTATGTTTGAGCTGCTAAAAAAATATTTAGGTGACAGACATTAAAAGAGAAGCCATATTTCAAATCAACAAATATAATAAATAAAAATATATTAACACAACTTATTATGAAAAACTGTATCTTATAATATTTGTTGTTTTACCTACGGTTGTAAATGTTAAAAGGGAGATAATCAAATTTGCTGGTAAGATAGTGCAATGATATATGTTAATAGTGTCTTAATGTGGTTTACTGTGTGGCCATGACTGGTATGCACAAAGAAGAAATCACTCTAGCAATTTTAATTTGAGAAAAGGGTGGGGCCCGGAGGTTTCCTGAAATATTTTAATCACAGTTCTAGTTTGGATAGAGGTATTACATGTTGCTTACTTATAAGATGCTAAGCCAAGAGATACCTATCTACATTCTTTCCGAATTGTAATATGTGTATTATTGTGAATACATCGAGCTGTGCGAGTATGTCAAAAGAGAAGAAGACAACCGAAATGATATTAAAACAAGGTCAATCAATTCTCAAAAATAAAAACCTTGCAACAAGACACACAAAGACTCATTACTTTTCTCGTTGGAATTGTTTTACAGTGTCATTTCGAGGCCTTTTACAGCTGACTATGCGGTAGGGGCTTTGCTCATTGTTGAAGGTCGAACAGTGACCTATAGTTGTTAATTTTTTCTGTGTCATTTTGGTCTCTTGTGGAGAGTTGTCTCATTGGCAATCGTACCACATCTTTTTTATATATTTAATACGTATTAAACTAAAAACAAATGGAAATCTCGGACCATGAAAAACAGGAATGATATTTGTTGTTCTGTAAGGGTTATCAGGTTCTCCTTCTTGCTAAAGTAAGACCCCCCTCCGCATTTCTCACATAACGTGTCACTAACCTAGGGGTGTTGTCAGTAAGGTGTCATTCACTAGCCATGGGCTGTTGTCAGTAACATGTCACTAGCCTAGGGGTTTTGTCATTAATGTGTCACTAGCCTAGGGGTGTTGTCAGTAACATGTCACTAGCCTAGGGGTTTTGTCATTAATGTGTCACTAGCCACGGGCTGTCGTCAGTAACATGTCACTATCCTAGGGGTGTTGTCATTCATGTGCCACTAGCCTAGGGGTGTTGTCAGTAATGTGCTACCAGCCTAGAAGTGTTGTCAGTAATGTGCTACCAGCCTAGAAGTGTTGTCAGTAACAAAACTTGGTCAGCACAAAAGTCATGATCAGACAAGGTACAATTAAATATGGCTGAACTCATTTGATGGACAGTTGCCTAATTTACACCTAAAACATCTTATTTTTAAGAGTGTGTAAAACACAAAGTTGCCGCAAAAGCAAACTATATGTCATCTCTGGGAATATACAAAGAACACAAAAGGCAACAACAAGTATATGATAATTGTTTGGTTTTTTTAAACTATTTAACATGTTTAAGACAAACTTAACATTTAATTTTTATCAGCTCTTCAATGAAACGTCAGAATGATTTAAAAGCAATAACGATAATTATTTGCCATCTGCAAACATTGGGAAAATTGTCAACCCAATAGGTATTCCTCTAATGTTGGTGGTGATACATCGAAAAATATCCCGGTTTCACTGCCATAAAGACAGGTATGGCAATTTGTCAGTAGAACTGCTACTTTGTAATACTTTCCCACGGGTTGCAGATATAACTTTAGATTTTTCTTGTAGTCTAGAAATGCAAATAGTGACAAAACTTTTCCAAAAGCCCACTCCACACAAATGCGTACTGCTGACATTCTTTTGTTGAAAATCATTTGATTCCTGGAGATGACTCCGCCTCTGAATGGTGCAATTATATATCTATCAGTCACGGGATATGCCGGGTCACCATAGATGCAAAATATTCGCCCCTCTGAAGCTGTCATATGGACCCTCATTTGTGTTAAAATATCACTTTCACGTAACATTCCTGCGTCATGTCGACGTCCTTCTATAGGACCAAACAAGTTTGAGATGATCCCATTAGGGGTAACAATGCTTTGAAATTTCAAGGCATGTGATCTTTTGTGGCCATTAAACACAAGTCTTTGGTTTTCCTGTGGTCTGCATATTGGTCTAACAGTACCGTCGATAAAACCCCAGCAGCTATCTAAAGGCCCGTCACGATCGAAAACCGCACCTGAAAACGTTCTAAACACTCTTGTGAGAGCCAACTCATGTTGAAGTCTGAAAGAAGATGGCAAAGATTGTCATGTATGTAATCGAGAACTTCATTGATGATGAGAGAAAGTTCTGTTTTTGATTTGCCAAATATATATTTTAGATCTTCAAGGCGACTAGGGTAGGCAAGTCGTCGTAATACCATGCAAAGTCCATCAATACCCCTTGCCGTGGTGCGATTACTACATACAACTTTCTCTGGTATACGGAGGGCGCGACGAAGAATTTCAATATCATCTTTATCAAATCTAAAAAAAAGATCGACACTGTTCATTTGTAAGTTTTTCAACTTCTATACCTGGAAAATTGCCCTTTTCCTCTTTACATAATGACAAAAGTAGTAATTCATCGGAGTCTTCTAAAGCTGCTAACACTTTCAAGTTTTCCGCCATAGTTATCAAACATAAAACAAAGACATTTATTGGCAACTATTCTTTGCTTTCAACCAATGAGATAATGTTTTGCATTACGTCTTTTACACGTACAGGTATACGTACGACTTTGCTAAACACAACGTGGCATAATAAAAACGTACGGGTACGTGTACTTCTATTCTACACGCACGCGTTCACGCACACGGACGGTTGCTAAACCTCTGTAATATGTTATTTGTACCGTGTACATTCCCATACAGTGTAAACAGTAACAAGCATGTTATGATAATTGTATTTTACAGTTTATTTGGTATTGTTTGGGAAAAAAACTTTTCAGAATATTATTCAGTGAACATTCCTATAATCAGTTGGCTATAAATTTACATTGTTCTGGTACTATTAACCTATTAAAGTATCTTCCCAAAGAATGTATTCATGTTTTCAGGAAAAATATCAAGACAATTTGCAATGAAAAGGGGACTTATAGTTACAAATTTAACAAGTTTATAATTTAATTTGAGTTGTAACAGACAATTTGATTGTTTGTTAATAATTAGGCAAGTTACATTATATTGAATAATCAACTTTAGGTACTGTGACGTCAACAAGGTATCAATTCGCAGTCTGATTGCAATATTCCTGGGTAAAATAAGTTATTTAAACGATTATGCCTCAAATTATAAGGATTGTTATAAATTTTAGAACAGTTTATCTTGTATGACATACTTCGCGGTTTATGAAGCGTAAACTGTTATATGTATATTGTACATGCATAACATGTTCCAAAATTGAAAACCATCCTCAAGTACATTGTAAATAGAAATTTCGCCTTTAACAAATCCGCAGATTTGGTTAAAACTTTTGGCAAAAAATGGATATTATTGGTTACACATATATACATGTATATATTAATGCTTAAAATTAAAATAAAAGTTTTTACATACATGTATCATGTAATGAGGGGGGGGCAAGGGGGGGGGGGGGGGTCCAATAACAGCAAAACAGCAAATTGATTTGGCTTAAAACAGATAACAAGGAATCGAAAGTGATAAAAACAGATAACAGTAAATGAAAATCAATAATAGATAACAGTAAATCGAAAATGGCTAATAATAGTTTTAAACATCATTAAAAGTATGTTGATTTATGTTTAATAACTGATCATAACTAAAATAAGAAAGCAACATTTGAAAGTTGACATGTAGACAATGAATGTACTTAGGTACAGGAAACTTTAAATAGAAATAGGTACATGTCCGTATACTCGTTCAAAAATGTACTACTGGAAAATCTTCCAATCCTTTTTAAATTCAGCGTCTTTCCCCTCGTACCGCTTCTCTCCACTCAGTGAAGTCCTGCATTTTAAAAATTCCTTTAAGATTTTCCCGAGTTCACTTTGAACTCGATTTAGAACCTACTAATCTTTACTGTATATCAGTAAAATCTATTTTAAAGATGTCCAAAGATCAAACAATATTGTGGATTTGATGGTTGCAGATTGAGGTCACTAATGCCAATAAATGTTGAAATATATTAAGGATGCTCGCTGGTCATGTTTTGGTCTTTTTTCAGATTTTCGGAATCCTCGGGTTTTATCCATTTCTTAAACATGAAATTTTTTGCCGATGAACCTCTACTTTTTCTTTTAGAATTCAATCATATATACCTTAAAATGGTATTTGACAAAATTTTATGAAATCCTTTTTATTTTTTCATACATTTTTTGAGAGACTGAAGTTGCCAATGCAAAGACAATGAAAAATCAAGAGAAACCCCATTTTCTGCAAATTTTTAAGGCCTTATAGCTCTAAAATGAGCACATGAACCTATATTTTTTTCTTGCTTATTTGTTTACTATTCATATGTTCTCTTAAACTAAAACACCTATTTCAAATCCTATTTATCTAATCTATCCTATTACACCAGCGATCATCCTTAATACTATCACAATTTTAATACAAGGGTTAAGATTGAATTTTTTTAACAAAAGTAATTTTGGATTACGAAAGTGACAAGTTGCAAGTGTCTTCATCTCATGGGATATCGACTGCAAAATTGATGGCTTGAAATTTTCAAAATTATCCAGTGAAAATCCAGGTTAAAAAAACAACATTGGATAAGAATCTAGAATAAAGAATATTACTTTTAAGTGGGAAAAATTACAAGGTTTCATTTCGGAGGGCCGCATCTTTTTAAACATCTGTTCGTTTGTATATATCTGTTTGAATTTGGAATTACGCAGAAGAAACATATAGTGCACAAGTGTAATATATTCTGATTGAATATTGAGTATTATCCATGTGCAAACAACAGAAAGTATAAAATCATTAAACACAGATATGAACAATGTATATTTCAAGTTTTGATAACATATTCTGTTGACTAAAATTCTGAAAACTAAAAAAAAAGATACATTTAATCATAAAACTTTGCGACCAGAATAATTTTATAATTTTTTAAGAAAGTATCAAACAAAAAAAACTAAGTATGGTAAACATTAATTGGGGAGGTTGAAAACCAACGAGTTCAGAATTTCTATAATGCTATCAGGACTATCATCTTGGTTTGCCGCCTCACTTTCTGGCACATCCATGTTTTGGTGAGGATCAATAACAACAGGGGAAAGAAACGTATGTTTAAGTGATGGTCTTTGATGGGTATGTAACAGAAATCCTTCTCCGAGTAAGCGGCACTATATTAGCAGTGGTAGGACCCCAATTTTCAGTGATCTTCAATTTCTACCTAAAATTGGCTGTCGAAATTCTAACATTCCAATTTTCAATAACTGATAACAGCAATTACATTCTCACAATAACAGATAACAAAAAAAAATAATTGCCCTATAACAGCTAACAAGGAATAAGACAATAACAGCTAACAGCAAACATATGTTAGGAATAACAGATAACAAAGAATTAATTTGCCCTATAACAGCATAACAGTTATACCCCTTGCACCCCCTCCCCCCCTATGTAATATTTAAAATTGTATATGCATTCGAATTCTTCCTTTTTTTCGATTAACTTTCCGTTTGCAGCAATTGTTGTTTCGGTAGGTGCAGCTGTACACATGTAGTTGTAGCAGTCACAATAGTTGTAATAGTTTGTAAAAGGCAAGTCTTGTTATTTCCAATGATAAAACATTCAATTCTATAGACATCTGAACAATAACCAATAAATTTTATGAGTAGATTGTGAATTATTTTGTTGAAACGTGTCAAGGCACGTAAAAAACGATTTATAGAAATTCTTTCACCATTGTTCTGATGAGTAGAATAACTATTCCTAATTTTATCTCAATAAGTAGTAATATCAACAAAACTATCAGAGATACGTGTATGAAAAATAGTTAAATGTTGCATATTAACTAATGCTTTGGGCATTTATTAACATTGTTGTCTTGTTTTCATCTTGCTTAATTTCGAACAATTGCCATGCAAGTGGGCTATGAATTAGAATAGAGAATGGAAACGGGGAATGTGTCAAAGAGACAACAACAAGACCAAAGAGCAGAAAACAGCTCAAGGCTGCCAATGGGTCTTCAACGCAGCGAGAAAATCCCGCATCCGGAGGTGGGCTTCAGCTTACTATTTTAGCAAAAATGGACGGCAAATTAAACTCCGAAAAATACAAAATGAAACAAAATTCAAAAAAGACACAAGACTAACTAATTTATATGATTATCAAAGAAAGGATTTAAATTCTATGTTACCAGTTTGATACACCTAATGACCAAATGAAAAAATACCACAATGATAACAAAATTAAGCCAAAATCATCTGACAGGGCTACGGAAAAATTCGATTCTCTTTAGTTTTTTCAAAATTTGACATTTTTGTAACTGTAAATCTACAGCATCAATTTTGGGTTAGTATGACAGACAAATTATATTTATTACCCTTGAGACATAATAACAATCCAAAGATACTAATATTAGATATAGAAAATTTATACTCTGCTGTATACGACGCATTTCAAGGAGTTACCTATCATCAGCAGCATTAAAACCGAAACATTTGGAAGACCAAAAACCAAACTTATATTAAACAAGAAGTACTCAACCAAACATACCGAAATAGGAAGCCAAATTTCAGCTAAGGAGATATACCATGTGCAATACAAGGAATGAACCCTTAGTATTTTTATTATTTTTGAATTTTGCTAAATACTGGTAATTTCTGTAACAAATCAATGAATAATCATGTCAGACAAGTCTGACGACTGGGTTGGCGAATACCCTCGGGGACCTAGGGTTCTTGAATGCAGATAGAAAGAAATGAAATAGAAATGAAAAAAAAATAATATAAGTAATCCCTTACTGTTATTGAATTAGTTTTAAATTAAACGAAAAAGTATTCTCTTTAATAATTTTGCTTATTATTTCGTTTTCAATACATATAGCCCTCAGCACAACTTTTGAATTTTACATATACAGATCTGAAGCCAGTACAATTGATGCAATAGAGCATATTATATAACAGGAAATGTTGTTTTCTGTCAGAAAATTCGAAGGTTTTGTGAAAACACCAGGAGAAATCCAGATCAATAAAAAGTCTCAAAATACCATCGATGCAGATGATCTAATTCCTTTGGACGACCAATCAAGGGAAGACAGGACCATCGGAAATACTTGCTGATAACACGCCTCAAATTATGGCACATAAAGAAGAAGAAGAAAAATCGCCCGAAAAGTATGTTATTGAAAATGCATTAACAACTACAAGAAAATAAAAAGAAGAAAATCCACAAAATCACAATATTAGAAATGACAATTCGGGATAAATTGTTAAGTTTCTATTAGCTTCATGTCTTAGTTTCGTGGTACAATCTCGGCCATTTTGCTTTATCTTTGATTTTCGTAATGCCAGGCTTAATTTTTACAAAAATAAACCAATGTTAAAAAGGAATCTTTTTGCAAATAGTTCTTTCATTTTGTGATTTCTATGCTAATTCTGTTCCATAATGGTTTGAAATCTGTTCCAATTATGAAGCTTAAGATTCAACGATAAACATGCAAGAAAAAAAATTTATGCATTAAAAGAAATACAAAAATCTGCTGTTACAGACATCCTTCCGATCAGTCAAATGTCATGCAGTTGTACATAAACCGAAAAATAAAACATCAGATAAGGAGGACACTGGACGAGAAGATCAGTATGCACTTGAACTAGAAGGGGTGAACGATAAGGCATACAATAGACGACATAAACCAGAAGAAAATAGTGAAACCTTTGACAGTTCTACCGATATATATTTCAATCATACATTGGAACAAACAGAAATAAGAAGAAACATTTTATGATACATAGTTTTTTACTTATTATTCAAACTTTTATTTAAACCTGTAATATTAGACTTACATTACATCGATTCGCAGTATAATTCACTATGTTGTCAAGTAATTTCACAGCATTATTATGGACAATAATCCACTGTTTTTAGCTCACCTAGCCCAAAGGATTATGCGAGCTTTTGTCATCATTTGTCGTCCGTCGTCCGTCCGTTTGTCCGTCTGCTGTACACTTTTACATTTGATCTTCTCCTCTGAAACACCTAGGCAAAATGAACTGAAACTTTGTGTGAAACATCTATGGAAGGACCTTTATAAAGTTTGCATATTTCGTTCTGGTAGGACAACTAATATGGCCGCCGTGATGAATTCTAATTTTTGGTTGGTCAAAATTTCAAAAATCTTCTCCTCGGAAACACCTCAGCCAAATGAGTTTAAACTTGGTATGAAGCACCCGTGGAAGAACCTTTACACATTTTTCATAGTTTGTTCCGGTCAAAGAATTTATATGGCCGCCGTGTTGAATTCTTATTTCTGATTGGTCAAAATTTGAAAAATAAAAGTTTATGAAACCGCAAAGCTAAATATGCTGTAACTTGGTATGATGCATCTGTGGAAAGACCTTTACAAAGTTTGCATATTTTGTTCCGGTCGGACAGCTAATATGGCAGCTATGATCAATTCTTATTTTTGATTGGTCAAAATTTCAAAAATCTCCTCCTTTGAAGCCATATAGCCAAAGTAATTGATACTTGGTATGAAACATCTATGGAAGGTCAATTACAATGTTCACTTGAAATAGAATGGATTGATTGTGGGACTGCCAGGTGAGCTATACGGGCTCAATTCGCTTGAGCCTCTTGTTTCTATGCGTATTCTATTGAAATATGTATTTTTATTACTTACTCTAATGTCACATTACTTTGACATTTAGGTTTATAAATTTATTTATAAATTTGTCTATACAAGAATTTTTTTGTCTCTTGACGCTTCATCGAAGGAGACTATAGAAATGGGTGTCGTCCGTCCGTCCGTGTGTCCCATCATAATCGGTGAATGAAAAGTCTGATTGAATCTAGGCATAGTATCTGTGTGCATCTTATAAATATCTAGGTCAAGTTTTTTTACCTTTAAATTGCTAAAATTTTGGTTTCCAGACAAATAGTCAGATTGAAAGTAGGTTTTGTACGTTTGCATCTCTCATGGATATCTAGGTCAAGTTAAAGAATGCCGATGTGTCTATGATCCTTACTAGAGTTTTCTCCATTTTTGTACTTCAAAATTTCTATTTTTTTTTTTTTTTTTTTGTTTCCAGAGGACGAGTAACTTGTGAATAGAGAGTCAGACTAAAACTAGGTTTGTTGTGTTAGCGTATAAAGCATGAATAGAACTATCAAGCAGCAAAAGGGTAGGATATATAATATTTCCGTGCTTACACGAGTAAATGGAGTGAAATTGGACTACAGATTTTTTAATTTACAACACTACTTACAACTGTATCTTATCATGATCATGTAAAGAAGCACATGTAAATAACGACGATGAAGCCATTGTGTTGTGCGTGCTGCAAATCAATGTCTACACAACAAAAATCTATGGCATAACTTGAACACTTTAAAGTCCCTAATTACATTGACAATACATGTGGTGTATGCAGGCAGAAATTCTACAAATCTGATAATTCTATATAGCATTTTTTTACTCAACCTTTTCCAACCTGTGAAAACTTATGTTAAATATTAAAATGGATACCTGATTGTGATTATTATGCCCTGAAAGTTATTGCAACGTCACTTTAATTAAAACCTTAAAACAGTAGGTTTCGACAACAGGATCCAAGTTTCAAAAGATTCTAACACATAATTATTTTAGTATCTCTAGTTTGTAGATATTTCGAAATGTCCTGTCCATTTAATACTTCAATTCGTTTTGTTTAAAGTATAATGCCAATAACAGTTACCGTAGCACCGCCAATGGTGCACTGCATCGCAAAAGCAATATATGTAGCTCAATTATAATTTCATTAGTTTTTCATCATCAAGTGTTAATAAACTAATATATATATATATATATATATATATATATATATATATATATATATATATATATATATATATATATATATATATATATAAGCTTGGCCTTGATCGGTGGCAAGGTAAAAAAAATAACAAGGTGTGACGCAATTATCCATTTAAATATAGTATACAACAATATCAGGAGAAAATGCCCTTGTTCTTTAATGCCAATTTCCCAAGCATGAAGTAAAATTCTTTGATACCAAGTTTTATGCACAAGATGTGCACATTTCATCGGTTTAATTTATATGTTGTGCTCAAGGCCTATAATGTTGAAAACAAAACTCCCAACAGTTGAAGAGCAAATTCAAAAATGACATAATGACCAGAAGACGTAAAGCCAAAACAATTTAGGACAGAGCCATGAACGAGGGAAATACTCTTTAGTTTTCATAACTTTTTTTTCAATTTTATAACAGTAAATTTGAAGTATCAATGTCGGGTTAGTATTGAAATAATAGAAACTGAGCTTGGGATATTTGGAGTCCACCAGCAGGGCATCGATTTAGTGGTGACACTAAAATTCTTTGATACCAATTTTGATGCAAAAGGTGTGCACATTTTGTCGATTTACGACCCATCAGTTGTGCTCAAGGCCAAAAACGTTGAAAGCAAAAACAACAATCGAGCGAATTGAAAAAGACAAGATGACCAGAAGGGGTAAGGCCAAAACCCTCTAAGGAATGAGCAATGCACGAGGGAGATGCTCCTTAGTTTTCACATTTTTTTTCAATTTATAACAGTAAATTTGAAGTATCAAAATAATAGCTGGGAATATTAGGAGCCCTTCAGCAGGGCATCGACCGAGTGGTAAAAAAGATTGAATTCTAGAGACAAAATACCCACCAAGAACTATCTATATTCCAGATATGGTGGTCGTACATGTACGTATTACAGTTTCTAAGAAATGGACATGAAAATAAGACGCAAGTCACTCAAGCATAAAACTGAGGTCAAGGTTATGGAGACATGCGTCAGACTGGCATGTACCACCAAGAATTATCTATCCACTAAATGGATAAGGCATCGGTATTACAGTTCCAGAGAAATGGGTTTAATCATGTGACGCAAGTTACTCAAGCATACAAATGTCTGGAGACAGGAATGTACCAACAAGACCTATCTATAGATCATATATGGTGGGTCTTGGATTTACATTTCCTGAGAAATGGACTTAATCATTAAATGTAATGCAAGTCACTCAAGCATGACATTGAGGTCAAGATCCGGAGACGACCGGCTTGTACCCACTAAGAA
The DNA here is from genome assembly GCA_028015205.1 of Mytilisepta virgata. Classification (NCBI taxonomy): domain Eukaryota; kingdom Metazoa; phylum Mollusca; class Bivalvia; order Mytilida; family Mytilidae; genus Mytilisepta; species Mytilisepta virgata. The sequence continues at coordinate 80,855,848 of CM051521.1, forward strand.
CTATCTATAGGCGAAATATGGTGGGCCTATGTCTTACATCTGATGAGAAATGGATTTAATCTCGAAACGCATATTTTACAATTTATGTTTAGGAGGTCAATGAGCTATGGAAACGAGTCAATGTTAAAAACAAGTATACTGCTGTGAAATTTACTAGTATATCATATTGTATCGGTGGAACAAAGATCTTAAGTGTAGTACAATCTATTATGTATGGAAATTATTAAGGTTTTAACAAACGTTTACGCCGTCGCCGCAGGATATAATACCTAACATGTATATCTCGCCTTTAGTGACATTCATCGCAGGTGAGACAAAAACTGCATCTATTTTGTATGTTAAGTTGCACAAATAGTTGAAGGATATTGTTGTTCCAACTTGGATTAGTCGCCGTTTATTGTTAAGGTAACACGTACGTAAATGGGCTATCTCACGGATTTTTATGAAATTTTGCAAGCAATTAGAGCATTTGGAACTGCATATGAATATCGAAAAAATGTATAAGTAACTTTTATACTTTCGGATATATAGAAAATTGAATATTCTGTAGAAAGAAGTACAAATGTATAGGATGCACGTAAAAAATATTGAAAAATTTTACTTTAAATAGCCTTTTCTCAAATACGTGTCCTACGAATTTTCTTTAAAATTGATATGTTATTGCCACTAAAATTTCGGTTTTATTGATATGAAAGCTATAGGGGGTCATCGAATTCGTTTTTGCAGTATAAATCATCCAAGTGTCTCTGCAATACCTAAAAACGCCGAAAAATAAGATTTAGAGCCACGACGTCACGATTATTTTTGCCTTTTCGGCGCTTTTTCCACGCTGTACAGCAGATTCAACTGTCCATACTCAAAAAACGAATTCGGTGACCCCCTATAAAATTTACATCAATAAAACGGAAATTCCAGTAGCAAAAACATATCATTTTTAAAGAAAATTCGTAGGATAGGATTTCGAGAAATGTTAATTTGTAGTCAAAATTGCCGAACTTTTTTACGATATTTACGTGTATTCTTTACATTTGTACTACTATTTTCCGGATATTTAATTTGCTATACCTCAGAAAGTGTAAAAGTTATATATATCATTTTTTCGATGTTCATGTGCAGTTCCTCATGCTCTACTTGTATGCAAAATTTCACTAAATTACGTGAGATTATCCATTTACGTACCTGTCACCTTAAAGGGATACGTTGATCAATATACTGTTTCTGTTGTGTTACTACAATGTACATGCGAAGAACACTTTAAATATCATATAGTAGCCTTTCTACTTAAATCTGGAGGGCTGAACCTATATCGCTAACCTGGCAGAAACAAGAATTTCCTATGGCGGCTATGTTTGTCACATGATCTGGACAAAATGAGAAAACTTTGTAAAAACCTCCTACAGATGCTTCTTGTCAGGTTTCATTCCATTTGGCAAAGCAATTCCACAGAATTTTTTTTAACCAAACAATGAGAAACAAGAATTTTCCATGGCCATGTTTGTTACCCCATCAGAACGAAATGAGGAAACTTTGTAAAGAATCTCCCATAGATGCTTCCTGTCAAGTTTCGTTCTATTTGACCAAGCGATTTCAGAGAACATTTTTTAAATCGGCCAATCAGAAACAAGAACTGCCCCATGGCGGCCATATTTGTAGTCTAATCGGGACGAAATGTGGAAACTCTATAAAGGACCTCCAATGTATGCTTCATATTAAGTTTCGTTCCATTTGGCCAGGCAGTGTCAGAGAAGAAAAGCTTTTTATATCAGCCAATCAGAAACAATAACTGTCCATGGTGCATGGCCATATTTGTAGTCCGATCAGGACAAAATGAGGAAAATTTGTAAAGAACCTCTCATAAATGCTTCCTGTCAAGATTTGTTCTATTTGGCCCAGTAGTTCCACAGAATTTTGTTTTTAATCAACCAATGAGATACATTGTTTGTTGCCCGATCAGGACAAAATGAGGAAACTTTGTATACAACCTCCCATAGATGCTTCCTGTCAAGTTTCGTTCCATTTAGCCAAGCCATTTCAGAGAAGATTTTTTTTTGTATCAGCCAATCAGAAACAAGATTTGTCCATTACGGCCATATTTGTAGTCCGATCGGAACGAAATGAGGAAACTGTATAAAGGACCTCATATATGCTTCCTGTCAAGATTTGTTCCATTTGGCCAAGCAGTTTCAGAGGAAAAGATTTTTGAAAACTCAGCCAATCAGAGAAAACAATTGCCTATGGCGGCCATGTTTGTTGTCTGATTGAGACGAAAAGAATAACGGACCTTACACAGATGCTTCCTGCCAAGTTTAATTCCATTTGGCCCAGTGAGGAGAAAATTAAAATGTGAAAATTTAACAGACGGACGGACGCCATGTGATTACAAAATCTCACCTAAAAATGAAACTTTATTGATAAGTATATGAAATTTTTTTTTTTTGTTTCCAGTGTAAATGTTCATAATTATTCTTAAAAAAAAACTTAAATTATCGTTACTAAAACGTTGAAAAATTGTTACAAAATATTTCCAAGTTCTAGACTGACATTTCCTTAGGTTTCTCTATACTGTTATCTTACTGTTTTAAGATGTTGTTCTGAGTTATGTCGCCTTGTCTTTAAAAAAACATCAAATATGTTCGATAAATCACAAATTTAGCAATTTTCGTGTTGACTTTGATGGGATCAATATATCTTGTTAAAGTTTGAAACATACTTTGTTAAGATAAGTATCTTTCAGTGGTCAACTGCTAATTAATCCTAAACATGTACATGTAGCTTCAACTTCTAGTTTGTGTTTTATTTTAATGAAGTTTACCCCTGACCTAATGAAAAACGTCAAGTAAAAAGCCTACATATAGTAACTGTTTATCTTATTTGTACTCTGTATCAAAATCATCATCGTATCCTTTGTGATCCTTTAAAACCGAAACCAATTATTCATCATTTTTTAAATGAGTCATGGTCACACGTCTCTTACATGTACTTCCTTCTTATTGTTTCTCATTTTATTATACAAATGAGTCAGTCAGTATGTTTCCTGTTGTTGATTGCGGAAACTTAAAATGGATTACATAACAAAGTATTTGAATACTTGAATAAAAAGTTAAACATATGTGACAACTAACAGAGTCCAGTCCCATAATACATGTACATGTAATTAATAATCGTATTGTCTTTCTGTGTAGGGAGCCTTCGCTTATTTGATTACAGTATTGTATATTCATTATGATTGTTTTTTAATATTCATGATGTACATTTTGTAGATACATGTATTATATACATGTAAATACAGTTTACTGATACATGTATTTTTATTTTACCAAGTATTTTTTAGAATATTTATAAGTTCATCTCCGTTTCATCAACTGACCAACCAAAAGATCTATCTTTGAAATTGTAATCGATATACATGTGTACGTACATGTACAAGTATGTCGAAGGCCATTATAATGGTGAGATTCTGCCTTTATTAGATAAAATAAGAAATCTATAAGAGATTTGAAGCAGAGCAAATTCATTTAAAAAAAAAAAAAAAAAAAAAAAAAAAAAAAAAAAAAACCAGAACATTTACATGTAGTATTTTCTAAATTAATTATTAACTTGTACATCCATTATTTTTTACAGCTGATGTAACTGGTGATGAGTGCAACAAATACTTATCAGTTATAGGGATAAATGGCCTTCATCCTCTATTTGAGAATGTATCTATTTTGAGAGATTTACAAATTTATCTTACACAAAGACAAGCATATACAGAAATGTATAACACTGTCTAGCTGCGAATGACAATTTCGAAACTTTTAGTTGGTTCGGCGCATTTTCAAATACACAACTAAATTGAAATATGCAAAACATTTCATGTCAGAATATTTTTACTATTCATCTCTATAAAGTAGAAAAATAAAAAATTGCATCGTGCTGCAAAAATGTAAAGCTAATTGAAGAGAGAATATTTCTCATTCAATCCACTTAAAGAGAGAATATTTCCCATTCAATCCACTTGAAGAAATGGCCTGATCCCTTTTATTCAATCCTGAACTTATGTAAGTAAAGTAAAGACTTTTAAAAATGTGCACGTACCAAGTCAAACAGTATACATTGTAACCCCTACTTGTATTGACATTATAAATATATTATATATTATAATGTGAGAAGGTTACATGTACATGAGTGTGCTTTTGTTGCTCTCTCCCTTACAGAAATACTGAAAAAGATAAACGAGTTTTTATCTCAAAGTCATATGATTAAAACTAATTTAATTACTGTTAATTTTAAATGTTTAAAATTTATAGAAGGACTAGGCGTTCTAATGTGTTCTTTGTATCTAAAAATATCTCAACGTACTGATGTCTTATCTCTTTTGATCCGTTTTCTTTCATAGTCCTAAATTACTTTCACCAATATCTCTATCGTACTGTGTTTCAAAATGATATACTTGTGTTCAGGGAGTGGTCATTATTTACTGGCCGGGGGGGGGGAATACTTATCAGGGGTCATGGTTTGGAGCTGGAAGAATTTGGGAGCCAACATTTTGTAATAGATGTTAATTGAGGGGTCATTTTTGAATAGAAAATGGTGCGAAGATCAACCAGAACAAACAAAACCATTTTACATGAATCCAAAAAATGTAATAATTAAGATAAGATGACGCCTTTTCGTTACGAATGACGTTTGTGTGAAATAATACTTAACAATGGCATCTTTCAGCGAAATCAATTTTCAAACCGTATAGTAGTACATGTAACAATGGATTGGTTTACACACTGACAACTTTGAAGGGATTTCCGAAAAAGCGTTCCTTTAAAAATGGAAAGCTACACCTTTTTATATGAAGTAGAAAACAGCATCCACAGTTCCCATCCTAGTCTTCAAAGCACATATCTTCCCATATCGTTCAAACTTCCATGCTTTGTTACTTTTTATACATTTTTGACAACGTAAACTTTATAAACGGAAATAATATATATTATTATACTTTATGCAAATTTCTGATGTAATCCAGTTATTTCATTGGTTCTTCAGGATGTGATATGTCGCAGTGGTTTTTTTTTTTTTTTTTTTTTGTTTTATTCCGCCTACCCTTAGCAACATGTGATAACTTTGCATAGAAATTTCGGTCTCGGAATGTGAAATTTTCGTTGCTATGCAAAATTAACACATGTTGCTAGGGTAGTGTCATTTGGGTCATTTGTCTGTATGATTTGTTTTTTGTTTTCATCTTGAACCTGAAAAATTATGTTTACAATTTTATAACAGGTCATTACTGTTGCCACAACCCTATCAGGTGTTGGTTCTGTTTTTATTGATTTTATTTTGTTAAAATACAGTTAATTCATTGAGATACAGTATTGTTTATTCCACATCAACTAATCCAGATGAGATCAAAGCATTCAGTATAATAAAAAAACATACTGCCTAAAGTTGAGGGTGTTTTGGTAGATTACCACACTCACACTCAGAAAAAATATCACCTTGGCTCCGTCTCGGGTGATATTTTTTCGTGTGGTAATCTACCATTAACACCTCAACTAAAGGCAGTATGTTTATACTTTTCATGGCTTGAATAACAAGGGACATCATAATACAGATACACTGAAGATTTCAATAATCATAAAGCACTTGTTTAACCTTGGATGAACCATATGCGATGAATATGCATTTTATTTGTATGTGTGGGGGGTCAAAATATGTTCATGTAAGATCAAATTTTTTATCCTGCCTATTTTTTTTGTCGAAAATTTGGTTTCAATTTTTTTTAGGCGCTATTGCGGCCTAAGTTTTTATTTTCATTTAAATCCAAATATTCCCTGATATACACAGGTCACAGCTAAACTGATCATGTCTTTTTATTGTGCAAAAATCCTGGTCCTGGCTTTTTATTTCAGATCTTATCCTACCCCCCCCCCCCCCCCCCCACCCACCCCCCTCCCACCCCCCTATAAAAATCAAATGGTTGCTTCCTTGGTAGATAACTAATTACCTCCTCCTCATAATACTTTTGTCGTTTTGCAACAATATACATGTATAACAATTTTGTTATTGGTCCTGTCAACTGGACTATAATTGAAGCGACAGAACTCGAGGATTGCCACATGTATGAACAACCAGACAGTTTAAATTAAAAGTAATCAATTCCGAATACCACAGTTGTTTTGTGAAACTGTTGTTATGAAATATTTTTAAACATAGATATTATGACTTCTTGTCATTTCCCTTTCGTGGATCCAATTAGTACAAATTAAAATTATACTAAACCCTACATGTGCATGTAGTTATTTTGTACTACGTGACTACTCCATTGAAATCTACAGTCTTCCTACATATACATGTGTATCCAACTTAATACAAAAAAGAACAAATGGTTGAGATAAACATCTATAAGGACGAATTAATATTTTGATGACTGTACTACGTGATTATTTTGTATTTGTTTACCAAGATATTTTTAAAAACTGATTATAAACCGGGAAATGAAAGGAAACCAGTATAAGTAGATATAATTGTAAACATCAACATAACAAGTTTATTTTTAAAACAAGTAAAATATGAAAATGAAAACTTTGATACCATGATAAAAATATCATATACTCTATATACATATATATATACTCGGACTTTTTCAAAAACTATAGTCACCAAAGAAGGATGAAACAGATAATTATATGGTGATTAGAGTCTTCATTATTGTCGAAATATAAAGTATCCAAGTGAATGGTCAATACCCGTGTACTTTTTGTGTGTTTTATAGATAATGAGGGACATCTGAAGACAAAACTTTATGACAAACGTGATGACTTCGACTTTCCTATTGATAACTTTCCGTTCTTGAGTAGCAACATACCAGCACCGCCTGCATATAGCGTCCACGTTTCTCAGCTTGTCCGATATTCAAGGGCATGCATGAGTTCCCATGACTTTCGACAAAGAGGATTACTGCTGTCACAAAAGCTTCTTAACCATGATTTTATCAGGGATAAGTTGATGTCATCACTTAGGAAATTTTACGGTCGTCATCACGAATTGATTGACCGTTACAGTGTTCCAATATCCAAGATGATGTTGGACCTGTTTCTACTGTCGTAACATTTCATGTACCTCCACCGATTTGTGACTACCACCGGATTGACTTCACGACGGGTGCCGTATACGGAGCAAGAACTGCTTACCCTTCCGGAGCACCTGAGCTCAATCCTGATTTTTATGGGAGTTGTTAGTTGCTTTTTGTTTTCGGTGTTTGTTTGTTGTGCTTGTGGTTGTTCATTTGTCTTCCCTGGTTTTGTCTCTCTAATAGATTGCGTTTTTTGGATTGCACCTTGGGTATGTTTGTCCTCTTTCAAGTATTTTCAGACCAAAACCATAATTGTCCACTGTTTGCAGTCATCACGAGACTTTGTATCATATCATCCCCATTATATGATCATTAATCATTTTAAAGTCCTGACATGGAAATGCACTGAGTTGTTCAACTAAAACTATTTAAGTACTACTTGGATTTAAATGCAAGTAAATCATTCCTTTACATATTTATCCACAACTTTAAGTCTTGATTTAGTCCCGTCCACCTCAATTGAAAATTTGGTGTAAGATTTCCATATACATGTAAGTACATTATGTCATTTTTAGCCCACCACTTGTTTCCAACCGACATGACTGCTGTTACTAAAAATAGAAAAAAGGGGGGATGAATTTAAAAACATTTTCTTCTATGACACTACGTGGCTAGTTGGAACCAGACTTGACAGTAATCGTCATTAGAAAGTTCTCTTTCAGAATTATGTCCGATGACCTGGACTGTTAAACAAGATGGCCGCCACTGCCGAACTTGGTTTAACATAGGGCCTTATGGGAAAATGCATGTAAAAATCTTCTCCTCTGAAACCACTGTGCCAATTGGGAGCAAACTTTGGTGGAATGGTCCTTGGATGGTCCCTTCCAAGGTTATGCCCGGCATCCCCGACTTCCAATTGACATGGCTGATGTTACTTAAAATATAAAAAATGGGTCAAAGACACAAATGGCCGGGTTACTTTACTGGGTGTTTACTGTAGTGGTGACAAAGGTGATTACAAGATCATATTGCACATTGGCAGTCATGAATATTTATATAGACAAAATCAGACACATTGTATGTTGGTGTACGAGCACAGAGGCAGTCATCAATTTAATTAGAAAAAGGTGAAGTAAGCAATATTTGATTTGATTACATGTTGATAAACACCTGTTTGGAAAAATGGGAAATAATTCCTGAAATAATTCCATAAAGTGAGGTGCACATCTTCAATATGTATTAAAAGATTCTGTGAAGTTTCAATGATGCGTGTGAAAAACTGTAGGAGGAGTTGATTTCGTAAAATAGGTACCCTCTATTGAAGATGTCAATAAAAAACGACTAAGTTCCAAAGTTTGGAAAAATAGGAAATAATTCCTGAAATAATTCCATAAAGTGAGGTGCACATCTTCAATATATATAGAAAAATTCTATGAAGTTTCAAGGATGTGGGTGAAAAACTGTAGGAGGAGTTGATTTCACAAAATAGGTACCCTCTATTGAAGATGTCAATAACAAGAGGCTCTCAAAGAGCCTGTAATCGCTCACCTGGGTTACTGCTTTTATAGTCAAACATAGGTAATCAACAATTACAGAGTCCGCTTCGTTATGTCATTTAATTTGAAATTAATGGTTTACTGGTAAGATTGCAATATCCCTAGCATCAGAGATGCATGCATGTGCAAGATAAATTGTTCCTACCATGTACAGTGACTGAGATTTGAACTCGGATGTAAACTTGAATGCAAGTCACTGATGGCGAAAATATAGGTCAAAGTGACCTAATTTTGCCTGGATGCTGACCTGCCTTTTGAGATGGATGTACAATAAGTTGATCCTATTATGTATAGTAACTGAGATATAAACTAAGACTTGTACATTTGGTGCACCATTATTATTTTTCTTTATGCGCATGCACATGTGTTTATTGTATATATATCTTAGGGATGGGTGTTCCAGGGAACACGTGTGTTGCCTGCTCAACAACACTTGAGCTCAACAAATCGAAAAAGTGTGGGCGAGTAAATGAACACAAAAATTCTGGAAGGAGTTGCGAATAAACCAATGTAAATCTAGATCTTTGAAAACCAAGACTCCCAAAACTTGAAAAAAATTTGGGCAGCACTTCCCCTTGTAAACACATCTTTACATTGACCCCCTTCCCAATTATACCAGGCCACAAAGATTGGACAAAAGAAAGAAAAGAATTGTGCGGGGCAGGCCCATTTATTTATGAGATGAGCCATACACAATTCTGACTTATCAACAGTTAAAATTAAAAAAGTTTACATACCTGAGAGAGAGACTATATTATTCCCCTGAATATTCTGTATATTTATATTGCATCAATATTTCTTTGTGGTTATATAAAGGGTATTAATTTTTGGTTTCTAGTAGTAGTATCTGAACCAAAAGACGTGGGAAGTGGGTTTGTTTTCTATCATAGTGGAAATTCCTGGTCATCCTTTCTTTTATGTACTTAATATTTAAGAATTCCAGCGCATGTTGAACACATTCTTTCTACGGAGCAATCCGTGGACCTGTTGAGTCATCAATCAGTAATATACTAGGTGGACGCAGGGGCACAATCGATACTTTAGTGAATGTTTACCATTGTCCACCCCTCAATTTCTGTAATACATGTGTATTTTCTTGATCTTGGCCTTAGGACACAGATCATATATATGATTGAAAACATGAAAAGGGCTTAATTATGTTTTTTTTCCTACATTTTGTGTTTGTAAATTTCAGAAACATCCATGCTTACCAGTCACAGGAAGTCGTATAAAATCGGGTCACGCTAAAGACCTGAACGCGGACTTAGACCTGAATGGACCTAAAAATCACCATATAGCTTTCTCACTTTTGCAAGGATTTACATCATTTTTTGATTTTTGACAGATCTTAACGTTACAAACATTTCATCAATTTTCACAACCTCTGTATATATAGTTTTCAAAATAAAACACAAAAAATGCAAAATTGAAAAATTTTGAACTCCAACAGGGGTCCTAAGATTTTCTTCAAAATTGCCAGGTAAGTAGATCTCATCATGATAAACATTTTTGTTTTTTTACACTTAACCTCTATCTTCAATAGTTATTGAAATAACAGACAAACAATATAAAAATTTGGAAGTTTACCTAAAAAAGGCAATAACTCCAATAGGGGTCCTAAGATTTTCTTCAAAATTGCAGGGTTAGTAGATCTCATCATGCTAAACATTTTTGTTATTTACACTTAACCTCTAACTTCAATAGTTATTGAAATAACAGACAAACAATGTAAAATTCGCAAAATTTGACCTAAAAAGGGCAATAACTCCAATAGGGGTCCTAAGATTTTCTTCAGAATTATAGGGTAGGTAGATCTCATCATGATTAACATATTTGTAATTTACACTTAACTTCTATCTTCAATACTTTTTGAAATAACAGACAAACAATATTAAGATTCGGAAAATTTCACCTAAAAAGGGCAATAACTCCTACAAGGGTTTTTGGTTTTTCTTCAAAAAATCACGATGGGTAGATCTCAATATGCTGAACATTTTTGCTATTTACACTTGACCTCTATCTGTTACACTTTTTGAAATAAAAAATAAAAAATGCAAAAATTTTGAAAATTTTATGAAAAAAGGGCAATAACTCCAACACGGGTAGTCAGATTTTCTTCAAAATTGGACAGTAGGTAGATCTCTTCATGATGATCATTTTTACCCCATGTCAGATTTTTCATATTTGCATCGGTTTTCGAGTTATTAGCCAAAAACTGCAATTTACCCCTATGTTCTATTTTTAGCACCGGTGGCCATGTTTTTCATCGGATCATAATAAAATGAGGATCGTTTGTACAGGATATGTCATAGATGATTACTATAAAGTTTCAAACCAATCCCTCCAGTAGTTTCAGAGGAGAAGATTTTTTAAAGTGAGCTAACGACGGACGGACGGACGGACGACGGACGACGGACGACGGACGGACGACGGACGCAAAGTGATGGCAAAAGCTCACCCTGGCATAGCCAGGTGAGCTAAAAAACGACTACGTTCAAAAGTTTGGAAAAATGGGAAATAATTCCTGAAATAACTCCATAAAGTGAGGTGCACATCTTTAATATATATAGAAACATTCTATGAAGTTTCAAGGATGTGGGTTAAAAACTGTAGGAGGAGTTGATTTCACAAAATAGGTACCCATTTTCCCCGCCCGAAGCCCGCCCACCCGCCCGCCCGCCGCCCGCCCGACATTCACCATACTATAACCTGGATTTGCAATCTGTGCAACCCGGCCAAAAAGGGGGATGAATTTCAAAAATCTTCTATGAAACTACGTGGCCAATTAGAACCAGAATTGACAGTAATGGTCCTTAGGAGGTTCTCTTTCAGAATAATGTCCGATGACCCGGGCTGATAACCATGATGGCCACCACAGCTGAACTTAGTTTAACATAGGACCCTATGGGAAAATTCATGGAAAAATCTTCTTGTCTGGAACCACTTGACTAATTAGAACTAGACGTGGTAGAAATGGTCTTTAGATAGTCTATCAGAATTATGTCCGATGACCCAGACTGTCAACAAAGTTGGCCGCCACACCTGAATTTTGTTTAACATAGGATCCTATGGAAAAATTCATTTAAAAATCTTCTTGTCTGAAACCACTAGGGCAATTGGAACCAGACGTTGAAGCAATGGCCCTTATACAATGTAGGGTCCTATTTCAGAAATATGTCGGAATACCTAGACTGTCAACCAAGTTGGCTGCCACAGCCGAACTTAGTTTACCATAGGACCCTATTGGAGATTTGTTTTAATATATTCTTGTCTGAAACCAGTGGGGCAATTGGAACCTGACTTAATAGCAATGGTCCTTAGATGATCTTTCAGAATTAAGTCTGATGACTTGGAGTGTCAACTAAGATGGCCACCACAGCCAGACTTAATCTAACACAGGGCCCTAGGGAAAATGCATTTAAAAATCTTGTCTGAAACTACTTGACAAGTTGGAAACAGATTGGCAGCAGTGGTCCTTAGATTGTTTTCTTTCAGAATTATGTCCGATGACCCCGACTGCCATCACAACAAAACTTTAACATAGGACTCTATGGGAAAACTAACCACATTGACTAATACACCTAAATATTAGTCCTGCTCAAGGTGGGCAAGATAAATCCAGGTGAGCGATACAGGCTCTTGAGAGCCTCCAGTTTCTTATCAAAAAGAAGCGAATAACATTCACATGATTAAAAATATATCAATTCTGAAAAAACAAATCAATTTAAAAGAAAATATTTACTTATCAGAAACATTTGAAGTAATAAATTTGTGCACTGACATTGGTACCCCCGCCAATTTTCCAAACACACGGTTATAGACATGATGCAAAAATTATTAAAAAATGTTTACAAGTTTGAAATCACACTGTTTTTTTTCAAAACTATTTACATGGCTGTATACATATTTCTTCATAGTTTAGAAAAATAAACAATCCAATGTCAAGGTCCAATGTGCAAGATTAACGTCAAATCGTGAAAGAGTTGATCACATGTCATGGTGCCACGTTCTGTACATGTATCTATAAATTGATATTTCAGATCGAAATCACACAAATTTTACCAAAAATTAAGTTGCATTCATTGGAAGTAAAAATGGGTCAAAGACACAAATGGCCGGGTTGCTTTACTGGGTGTTTACGGTAGTTGTGACAAAGGTGATTACAAGATCATATTGCACATTGGCAATCATGAATATTTATATAGACAAAATTAGACACATTGTATGTTGGTGTACGAGCACAGAGGCAGTCATCAATTTAATTAGTTTCCTGAAATAGTTCCATAAAGTGAGGTGAACATCTTCAATATATATTAAAACATTCTGCAAAGTTTCAAGGATGCGGGTGAAAAACTGTAGGAGGAGTTCATTTCGCAAAATAGGTACCCTCTATTGAAGATGACAATGAAAAACGACTAAGTTCCAAAGTTTTTTAAAAATTAGAAATAATTCCTGAAATAATTCCATAAAGTGAGGTGCACATCTTCAATATATATAGAAACATTCTATGAAGTTTCAAGGATATGGGTGAAAAACTGTAGGAGGAGTTGATTTCGCAAAATAGGTACCCTCTATTGAAGATGTCAATAAAAAAACGACTAAGTTACAAAGTTTGGAAAAATGGGAAATAATTCCATAAAGTGAGGTGCACATCTTCAATATATATAGAAACATTCTATGAAGTTTCAAGGATATTGGTGAAAAACTGTAGTAGGAGTTAATTTCGAAAAATAGGTACCCTCTATTGAAGATGTCAATAAAAAAAACGACTAAGTTTGGAAAAATGGGAAATAATTCCTGAAATAATTTCATAAAGTGAGGTGCACATCTTCAATATGTATTAAAACATTCTGCGAAGTTTCAATGATGCGGGTGAAAAATTATAGGAGGAGTTGATTTCAAAAAATAGGTACCCTCTATTGAAGATGTCAATAAAAAACGACTAAGTTCCAAAGTTTGGAAAAATGGGAAATAATTCCTGAAATAATTCCATAAAGTGAGGTGTACATCTTCATTATATATAGAAACATTCTATGAAGTTTCAAGGATGTGGGTGAAAAAACTGTAGGTACCCTCTATTGAAGATGTCAATAAAAAACGAATAAGTTCCAAAGTTTGGAAAAATAGGAAATAATTCCTGAAATAATTCCATAAAGTGAGGTGCACATCTTCAATATATATAGAAACATTCTATGAAGTTTCAAGGATGTGGGTGAAAAACTGTAGGAGGAGTTGATTTCACAAAATAGGTACCCATTTTCATCGCCCGCCCGCCCGCCCGCCCGCCCGCCCGACATTCACCATACTATAACCCGGATTTGCACTCTGTGCAACCCGGCTAAAAATTAAGAAAGGCTTGCAAAATCACATGTATTTTTTCCACATTTATTTTATATGGCGATTAATTCCTTGTCATATAATAATACTGGAATTTGATTGGTCAAGAGAAATTGAATTTTTTCTCTAATTTTGAATTTTTCCAAGATTGTCTAGCCGAACGTTTAATTCGCCACACGAGTTTTCGGGTTTATACCACGGTAGAAGGCGATTCAAGGTAAGGGGAAATTCCATGTGTCTAAAAATAAAACTGGATTTTTCCACCAGAAGAAATCCGGGTTTCAGACCAAATTGTGTCACTTTAGATATGCAATGGAATTATAGCAGCATATGCATTTTCTACATATGGATCACTTAGAAAAGTCTTTGTTTAATGGGGGCAGCCATATTGTGCTACATACTAAGGCTAGAAAAACTTTCGTTCGCCGGAAACGGAAGTAAGGAAAATAATTAAGTAAAAAAATACTATACAGACTGATCAGATTTATCAAATTTTTGCCTGAATACATCACATGTACTGTCACTGCGCTTAGGAAGTTTAAAGTGTTCAAATTGTGCCTTAGATTTTTTGGATTAGACATTGATTTGCAGCACACACAACACAGTGGCTTCATCGTCGTTATTTACATGTGCTTCTTTACATGATTATGATAAGATGAGTGATGTTATAAATAAAAAAAACCAATAGTCCACTTTCACTACCATTTCCTCGTGTAAACACAGCAACTTAATCAAACCTGAGCAGGAAGTTGCCCAAAGGAACAGGGGAATGTTGAATTTATTTTCTGCTAAAAATTAAGTGATAATTTTAGGTAGGAAAAATTCAGAAAGAAAGCTTTAGTGGTCTTAAAAATATGACAACAATGCGAATCTAGCAAGAAACCAAAAAAATAGCTCTCTCCGAGATTAGAACCCGCAGGCAGTCTAATTGTTATTTAATCACCAACAACTGTAACGACTGAGTTATGACGACATACTTGTAATCTGTAATTTAAAGGTATACATGTGTGTATCTTAATTTACCTCACTAGGTATGAATATATATATATATACAACAAGAGATGTGGCAAAATTTATTAACGCTTGGTACCCCCAAACAAACAAACCCTCCAAATTACAAACATACATATCCGAAATAATAACAGGAAGTAACGTAAAAGTCCACAACGCAATTTGTGGAAATGGAACTTAACACCCTCAGTAATGCTACTGGGAGAGTGGGTGGTAAAAGCGAGCAAAAACTTTGGTTGTGTAGCCATTAGCCGAAAAAGCGCAAACAGATGAGAAGCATGGGCGAATCCAATGCGAGGTGTGATTTGGGGTTTTCATGAACCCAGGCTGGCGCGGTAAATTCAACCTTCCCGCTAAAAAACAATTTACATATAAATTCGATTTTACCTCACTAGGTATGAATATATATGTATATATACAACAAGAGATGTGGCAAAATTTATTAACGCTTGGTACCCCCAAGCAAACAAACCCTCCAAATTACCAACATACATATCCGAAATAATAACAGGAAGTAACGTAAAAGTCCCAAACCCAAACAAGGGGGGATCTAACGTGGTAAGAGGGAACTGAAGGTAGAAATAGCTTTATAACGCTCATCAACATCACTATCTACGTACCGAGAAAAACAATCGCTAGACCAGTATCCTAATAATTTCAGTTGGCTATCCGAAAGTCCTGCTTTACTACCCCAAGTGGCAGCGCCTCGGCGGAAGGAATGGCCCCCATAACTAGAAGGATTAAAACTCATGAGTCGCAAAACAAAATGAAAAGCATCTAAGAACACATTGTATGTCAAGCAAGACTGATCCGATAAGCGAAAGAGGGGATCCAAAGGTTCTCCTTGCAAGGATAAAACTTTAGACATAGCTGTAACAGGGCACAATGGATGATCACGTAGAATAGGTAAAACTACCTCAATTGCCTTAGAGCGAAACTGAAGAGTCTTGATGACTTTTAATCGTAACAACATGCCCTAACTACATGGCAAGACGTCAATTCTACGTAAATTAAAATCAGGGTTGAACTGCCCTTTGACTAAAAAATTGTTGGGTCGCAAGCAACCAAAAAAACCTGTTAAACAAGCTGACCAAAAAACAATATTATTGTGATTTGTCATATCTAAAATTTTTCTTAAGCTCAACAAAAGTTCTGGTGTAACTGGTGCTTTGCAAGATTGGCTTGTACCTAATTCTCGCTTAACGCCAGTTAGTAAGTGTTTGATATTCCAAGAGTCTGAAATTGGGTCTTCTAAATTGTGCATCTTATGCAAGACTGAAATAATGTTAATATAGGAACGTATTGAACTATAGGCAAGGCCTTTCTTGTCTACCAAATAAGCAATGTAAAGTTCGACCGTTTTTTGATCACATGGTACTGATTTAAGTCTATATTCCTCACAAAAATGAATGTACGTCTTCATATGCGTACGATATGTTCCCGAGGTGGAATCAGCCCACCCCTTGCCTTTCAACCGTCCTACGGCTGTCTCTAGGTCCAACGGCAGGTTTGCACCATCTGAAAAAATAGAAGTCAAAAGTGACATGTCGCAATAATTCATCCAAAGTAAAAGGGAAGTAACTGTAACTGGTCAGTATATCATAAAGTTTCATAAGTTGTCCATCTTCATGAAGCCTAGAGGCAGCGTCCGCTATGACATTACATCACCCACTCAAATATTTGGCCTGAATGTCAAAGTTATAGGTTGCGGATAGCCAAAACAAATTCCTTAGTAAGGCCATTAACCATTTGTTTTTCGACGTGCCTTTATTTAAAACGCATTTTGTGGTTATGTTGTCCGTTAGCACACGTACGCTTTTGTTTGCCCACAAGTGTCCCAAACGAACTGCTGATAGAAATACGGCTACTGCCTCCGTAAACTTGACAGTTCAATTGAAAACTTGCATGAAACTTATCCACCACGAAATATCAGCGTGAAATTCGGATGATAACACAATTTTGTCGTTTCGATTAGTCACACCAGATGTAGAATCAATCAGTCGTCTCAAAAAAGTGCTACCGCCTTTGACCATTTGGCAGGCCCAGTTTAATTTACCACAAAGAGACTGAATTTGTTTCACACTAGCACGTTTACGCCCCTTGAAAGTCAATAAAAAATCGTAGAACTCGGATTGTTTAGTTGCTGGCATTGTCAATGTTAGATCACGAGTATCTATTATTATGCCTAAGAAAGTAATTCTCTGTGATGGGCCATCTACCTTGGACCAATTAATGTTAAAACCTAGTTCTCGTAAAGTACGAATCAATAAAAGTAACCCTCTACTACAATCATACATTGAATCTGCAATTATCAAATAGTCATCAAGATATGCAATACATACAACATTATATACACTTTGCATGATAATACACACTGATTCGCTTAATTTCTGAAATATTCTGGGGCTCCGGGAGTGCCCAAACGGGAGCCTAGAATCATACATATAAGTAGGATAATTATCCCCAGAAAAGGTCCACTGTAAGCCTGTTAAATTGTGATCGAAATTGTGACAACGGACGGACCTGTATGCACTTTTCAGGTCGACTTTTGCAAGAAAATTGTTAGGTTTAATGAGTTTTAGAGCATGTCTCATATCCATATATGAACAATTTGTATCACTAGTGTATGAATTTAAAGAAATTCCCTCAGGAAAGACTAGCATCATGAATTAAACGGATTTCACCATTCGGTTTGTGAACGGCCCCTAGTGAGCTAACAATTGTAGGAATTTTTTCGGTCACAATGTAATTTCCTAATGCGATTTCTTTCTTAATTTGAATTTCAACCTCCTTACGAAACCTAAAAGCGGAGGAATAGTTTTCACGGATTACAGGATAATGCGGACCAAACTTTGTACACAATTGGAATCCATTTTTTACACCGTCCAAAATGAATTCGCGGTCTTCTACACTCGGTAAAAGGCGACACCAAGCCTCAAAATGCAGTGAATTAACCGCGGAAGTCGCCCTATGTTCCACAGTTAGTCTCGGATTTGAAGCAATTCCAGGTTTTTTTTGTTTCGTTGTCGTTGATTGATTATGGCCACTTAGCGCCGAATGTGCACCAGAGTAACAAATAGCGCAGTTGTGCATCATTTTGAGGTCGGCACGAAAACATGAGTTGTAGTTGAAACTTCGACAAATCTCACGACCATCAGGTAGAAATGGCCCCTTACGGCGCTCATCATTCATTTGCTTATTTTTGCCTCTGCCCTTGTATACTCCCGAGGAGGCTTCCGAAAAAGCACGTGCTGTAGAATTTTCACGTTTTGCCACTAACTGAAAGTCGCGTAAGTCTTGGCGAAAAGTTCCCCATTCGAAAAGCTCTTCCGCTTGTTTTTGGCGATATTCTTTGTCGTATAATAACACCGAATACCATACGTTTCTGGCTGCTAAACGATAGATAGCTGCTGTATAGTTGAGATAACCATTAATGTTACTTAAACTTTTTTACTTGATTAACTCCTGCAATATTTTAATATTCGCGTAACCCCACTCCTCGATTGTCACTTTATCCAGGGTTTTCTTCTTGCCGACCCGGAACTCGACCTCACCACCCAAAGTAAAAGTCTGAAACTGCTCTACAGGTTCAGGCCAAATGAAAGACAGAATTTGAAGTGCTTTGTGTTCTGTAATACTTTGTGAAATATTTAAAGGCTCACCTGTATGTGTACTGGTTGAACGTTGCACTGAGGACGTTTGTGGTTCCATGTGATTCTTCAGTGCTGATGCCTGCAATATCCGTAAGCTTTCCTTCTCTTTCTCAATTTCCTGTCGTAAAAGCACCTTCTGCCGCTCCATCTGAATGTCTTTCAATTGCTTTTCGAGCTCGGATATTTCAACTGCAGAACCATCAGGATCGTGTTCATGTACAGTTCTTGCCACGAGGTTCGAAGCACACCCCTCATCTTCCTTTGGCTCCTCATATATCTCCTGAAAATCGTCATCCGATTCATTTAATCCGGTGGTTTTCTTATTGCCGTTACGTAACCCTTCGATAATGTCATGCAGTTTTTCACCTTCGGTCTGTCCTTCTGCCATTGTAAAAAGCGATCAAAAACTTTGGTTGTGTAGCCATTAGCCGAAAAAGCGCAAACAGATGAGAAGCATGGGTGAATCCAATGCGAGGCGTGATTTGGGGTTTTCATGAACCCAGGCTGGCGCGGTAAATTCAACCTTCCCGCTAAAAAACAATTTACATATAAATTCGATTAAAAGTATTGAATTGATTTTTTAAAGAAAAGTTACATTTTCGTTAAAAAGCACATGATGAAGCCACAAAGGAAAAAAATATTTAGCACGCTATTTCCAACAAAGAAAATGCACTGTTTATTAAACAGGAACAAATATCAGAAAGTAAATACGGCATGAATGAAATTTAATGTTTGAAATTGACATTTATCATTTTGTTTGTATCATAGTAAACTTAATATTAATCTGAGTTGAGTTTCATAAAGACTGAAAATCTGTATTTGAATCTTTGCACTTTTTAAACATTCTATACGTTTCTGTTGTCTGTTGCAATGTGAACTACTTTATTTTCAATACTTCGTTTCTTTAAAAAAAAAAAAAAAAACTTTTGGGTATATTTTTCATTAACGTTAATTACATAGGAAATCTTTCTCAAATTTAATTTTGTTAACCAGAGAAATATTTTTGTTGTCTATTTCCGTTGGAAATTGTTCATTGATAACAGCTGAATATGTATAATTTCCCAGGATATATTTGTTCTTGCCTGTTTCCAAAGGAGATATTTTCTTCTTGAACCAGCTCTTAATGTAATTTTCGTTTGTATTTATTCTCGCAAATGAAATATTAAGTACAATTCCATATATAAATCAAACAATTACAAAAAAATGGTGGCACATCATAGTTATTTAATAGCAATTTAATTTGCTTGTTATAATGTTCATACATTAGGATAAAAAAAATATCAAACATTGGTTTCAAATATAATCAGAAGATTTTTACAAGCTATTTAATTTGTAGTGCTTTCTATGTAAATTCCCATAAATTAACTCCCTTGGCAACACTGTTCAATAGTGCTTCTTTGTAAAATTTATCTCAAGAAGGGGCAAGTGTTTAGCCTGAATCATTGCATTTAATATAACAACTCAGACTAAGTAAATCTTTATAATAAGATAGCTGTGAATTTCAAAGTCTTCTAGCAGCAATGAAAATAGTTTGCAGTCCCCTGTTCAGAGTGTATTCTATATAAAAAAAAAATATATCTGAAAGACAGGTCACAACTACGAACAATTCACCAGATCTGTTAATAAATATACAAAATAAATGAAAAAACACACATAAAAGGAAAATCCATTTCTATCATGTGCCACTGGATTTTAAATTTTATATGGAATGGTACTTAAACAAGTATAGTTGATTTTTACTAGTTGTGTTAAGTAATTTTTGTAAATCTCTGCATTTCATAAATTATATATAAATAACAATTGGGTATGTATTAATATATTTCTCCACGATATAATTTTTAAAATTCGTTTGTTTTTTTTTTACCAATAAGGAAGTTTTATATCATTGTATAATAACATGGTCGCTGTAAAGTGGATTGGCTATACTGATATGTTGTTAAATGGTCTTCAATGTTTTACTGATGTTTTAGTATTTTGCTTTATCGTTGGAATGTTACAAGGTAAGAATTGTTCATATGATAATGGCATTATTATATGAACTGATTTGTTTTTAAGAATTTTTGTATTCTTTAAATGTTGCTTTGAATGACACCCATAATAAATACAGAACAGGACATGACGCTCTACACGGACATATTATTCTGCTTCCAAAACGACTAATATGTTCAAAAAGTCATATATGCCGTGTATATAACCTAGAAGAACCAATTCACTTTTGGTAGCCAGTATCTTCACTAAACCGTCAAATATGTGATAAAAAGTACAAGGTTTGGACAAACATTCTGAAATCTTGAGATGAAAGATCAGACATGTTCATGTATATTTTTATTTTAGTATCCGATTGTATACAGGCTTCGTGGTATCTTTGGTTTGCTTACAATAGGGGACTGTTTGTTTGGTACGTGGCATTTCAAACAATTTATCAATAATAAATACATAATAACTGTAATAGCCAAAAATCTATTTTATTTTACTTGTAGTATTGACGCTTATCCAGCTGTTTCCATGTTAGCTATATTATTTAATCGATATTTTTGTGAATATATATATGTTTCAGTTTTGTTTTTCATTTTATTGTTAAGTGTATCTAATTATTTATTCAATTTTTGGTCTTAAATCATAACAATGTTTTCCAGTAAATTTGTACTGAATACTTCAAATATGTTATATGTATCACTTGAGTTACACATGTGGGTAGCCATTGGAATACGATCGTTTTTCGTAAATACATGTGGATTTGTATCATTAGAATTTCTTCAAAATTCAAACGAATAGATACTGCATATTTCTGACTTAAATAGAAGTTAAACTAATCACCTTCCTTTTCAATACATAAATGCCTTAAAATTTTTATGTTATCATAGCAGGTTGTAATAATGTTTTAATAATAATATGCCCCTTGAAAGTGATGGTCGTTTCCTTAAATAAAAGATTTACATCGGTATTGACAGAGATTACATTTTAAAGTAGAGTTCAAAATAACCTGCATCTCTCACAAGGAAACCGTGTAAATCTCACTATTTTATTGACTAGAAACATTTAAAAAGAAACATAGGAACAAATATTTTCGCCTGTACATTTTTTTTACATGAAATGAAGGGGATAGTTACGATATGTATTTTGTTTAAAAGATAAATCATCAAATGGATTTTCTCTGGGTATTTATTTGATCAATAATGGTCAATATTCACAAAACCATTTCCTTATAACATTCTGGATGTTTATTTCATATCTATGTCCTGTATGTACATGAGTTAAAAATGTGTGTAAGTTGAACAATTTTAGAGGTATTCAAACATTCAAATGATTTTCAAATGGTTACAAATGACAAACATACAAACTTATTTAATCAATCTCGCTTTAATGAATTATTAGTTTCAACAATTTCCCCTTATTTCTTATTTTGGTATTTACACCATGTTGCTTTATAAACAACCTCAACTCTTGTTCCGTCATGTTTTCAAAATCAACGGACTTTGTACATTTTTTATTTGCTTCAGCAATTTCATTCAAAATATCTTTTCTTTTACAAGATCTAGATTTCTTTAAACTCCATTGCCACCAATCTGATTTTTTCTCAAAAGTTCTTTTCTCCGTTTCTAAATTATTATCTTGCTGGTTATTAATATATTAAATGATTCGATTAATCAGTTAACACATTGCCACATTTATCGTCGATTCAGAGTTGTAATCAGATTGAATTATCCTATTTTGTGTACGATGATTTATGAAGATTAGGCAACCAGTTCAAAAATATTTATTTTCAAATTGAGTTATTTCCCTTGAAAGTGTCCATAATTCTTGTTCACCATACAAAAAAATGGGATGATAAATATCTGAGCAGATTCGTAAATACGTTTTGCTCAGTATTGTCCTATTTTAAATACGGTGGTTGTATTGGATTCAGGTCCGATTCCGTGACCACAACATTGAAAAAGGGAACGTCTAGAAAATTAATCGACCTTAGTTTCCAAGTCTTTAGATATTTTTTTTCTTCTCATTTTTGATATTTTAAAAACTGGTGTAACAGCATTGTTAGATCTGGTGTCTAGTGAATTATTCTGTCTAACTGTTTTCCCGATTGGCCCAGCGGTTTCTGAAAGATTTATTTTGTTTGTTTTAAAATTTCAGTAAAGGCAACAACTGTGATCCAAGGACCTGGCATCTGGACAAATGTTTTGAAAGGAGACATCTTAAGGCCTTTCAGCAAAATATTGGCCACAGTCGTTGCATATAAATAAGCATTTTCCGATTGGCACCAAGGTCTAAGGCTTGAGAGATTTTTTTTGGTTGCTTTTTATGATTTCAGTAAAGTTAAATATTATGTCCATAATCCCGACACCTAATCACAACTACATGTTGGTTTCATTTGGATCCAAAAACAGGATTTTCGACATGATTTTGAAAGATCTAGTACCCATGGAGCATTCCATTAAAGTTAAATCACAATTGGCTCAGAGACTCGAGTCTTTTTAACCTGCCAAATGTTAGCTAACGAGATGAGGCTAGTCGTTATAGATTTTTAACCTATGTGTAAGAGAAACGTTGATATCAAATGTTCTTACTTCTAAATATTACGATCCTGTGGTATGTGTTCAGCTGATATAGTACAGTTGCGACCTGGCCAAGAATTAGAGCAGTCCTGGTCGACGAAGCTTTTTAGAACAGCTCTAGTCAAGAATCAGAGCACTTCTGGTGCACTAATGCTTGTTATAGCGACACTGGTCAAGAATTAGAACAGTTCTGGTCCACGACTACTTTTATGACGATATCATCAAATGTTATAGAATTGATCATCATATTCATCATTATAGAATTCATCGGCATTTTCTTTTCTATTTTTAATTTCTTACTCAAGAAGAAAACATCTTGAGTAAGAAATTATATATATAAAAAGAATTAAATTATGAAAAAAAGAAATAAATAATAAAATTAAAATGAAAAATGAAAAATGAAAAATTAAATTAAAGTAAGAAAAAAATATCCAAAAGAAACCCGAAACATTGACAGAATGATGTACGCAATGTCAGATCAGTAATACAATCCATGAATGGGTGGGTAACATTATCGAGCACTCTGATGAGTTGTCAGTCAACGAACTGGCCATACAGTGCATCAAATTTATTTCGGTATTTTGTGATACGTTTCATTACTACCACTGGGTATATGTCACTGCTGGTGGACTGTTAGTCCCCGAGTGCTTTGTCAGCTTAGTAGCCAGAACTTTTGTCCTGGTCAAATGCCTTTAAATTTTCCGTTCCAAATTTGACAAAAATTACCAGAAATTTCTAAGGCTCTTCCTTTTGATGCCTGTTTATTTTAATTGTTTCGATTTTTGTTGGTTGTGCTTATTAATTCATCATTATATCTTTAACCGGTTTTCCAGTATTTTGATCTCGAGCACTGCTGATGTGTTGTCAGTGAACGAAATGGCCATACAGTGCATCAAATTTACTTCGGTATTTTGTAATACGTTTTATTACTACCACTGGGTATATGTCACTGCTGGTGGACTGTTAGTCTCCGAGGGCATTATTAGCCCAGTAGACAGAACTTTTGTCCTTGCATGATTCATTACTCAAATTCCTTAAAATTTTAATGCCTTAAAATTTTCCGTTCCAAATTTGACAAAAATTACCAGAAATTTCTAAGGCTCTTCCTTTTGATAAGAGGTAACCCTTAGCTGAGTTTGGATACCTGCTTATTTTAATTGTTTTGATTTTTTATGGTTGTGCTTCTTAATTCATCATTATATCTGTAACCGGTTTTCCAGTATTATGATCTCGGGCACTGCTGATGAGTTGTCAGTCAACGAAATGGCCATACAGTGCATCAAATTTATTTCGGTATTTTGTGATACGTTTTATTACTTCCACTGGGTATATGTCACTGCTGGTGGACTGTTAGTCCCCGAGGGCATTATCAGCCCAGTAGCCAGAACGTTTGTCCTGGCATGATACATTACTCAAATACCTTTAAATTTTTTTTTTAAAATTTGGAAAAATTACCAGAAATTTCTAAGGCTCTTCCTTTTGATGCATGTATACACTGGCTTGTGATCAGGCATCATTTAGATTCGTTAGCGCGGAATAAAACCTTTCAATATTAAGTACCCTCCTCATATAATAGCAAATTAAATTTACATGCACTTTGTGAAAATTGAACTTGTATTATAACTCAAAATTGTCCATGTGAGGAGGGGGATTCTATAAATGACTAAACTTTGAGTCGATGTATTCAATGAAATGACAGTACTTTATCTATTGATATGCTCATAAAACATTTATGGTCAGTTCGAGTTCCCTTTGGTGCCGGGTTTCCACATTAGAAATAATTTGTAGTTAATAAACTAAACGTGTTGTATCGTGTAGCGATACCATGCACGCCTCCCCGCCCCCACTAAACCAAAACAAAATTACCCGCACAATTTCTATTTATATTAATGAACATTTCACGAAGAACCACTCGATTTTTATGTTTTACACTTAAAAGAAAAGAACTAATATTATCCTGAATGTCTTCACTTTAAGGGATATATGTAATCCATAATAACATAAATCTTATCAAATAATTTGTAGTGAAAAAAAATTGTCTCTTAGAAATTTCTGGTAATTTTTGTCAAATTTTGAACGGAAAGTTCTGGCTATTGGGTTGATAATGCTCTCGGGGACTAACAGTCCACAAACAGTGACATATACCCAGTGGTAGTAATAAAACGTTTTACAAAATACCGAAATAAATTTGATGCACTGTATGGTAATTTCGTTGACTGACTACTCATCAGCAGTGCTCGAGATCAAAATACTGGAAAACCGGTTAAAGATATAATGATGAATTAATAAGCACAACCATAAAAAATCAAAACAATTAAAATAAACAAGTATCCAAACTCAGCTAAAGGTTACCTCTGATTAAGGCTAGCACTCCTTTCTTTAAGAAGAAACATACACATTGCACATGGGACTAATTAATATCTTCGTCTTTAGTTTGAAAATTACATTAACGCCGGCTACATATACACTATAAATGAGTGTACGAAAATGATTTATTTTTCTTTTTTATAATTTATGTACATGTATATAAACATACATACATGTATATATTTAATCTGAAAAAATAGTATTTAACCATTTATTTAATTATATTAGTGAACATAATATACTTTTCTAAATACCAGTCAGGATTTTAACCGTGTTATCAACTTTTGTATTCAAGGCATTTGATAAATTATGGCACAGTGACTTATTGTACAAACTTTGTTCTTTAGCTATATATAAAAACTTTGTTTGCTTGGTTTCTAGATTACTTATGGGACAGGAGGCAAAAAAGTAGTCTTAGATAGTTTTTCTTCCTCTGAAAAGGATATCCATGCAGGTGTCCCGCAGGGGTCAGTAATAGGTCGTTTCTTATTTTTTATTTCCATGAAGGATATAGTTGATGATATCTCTAATCATATAAGACTATTCGCAGATGATATCACTTTATTTTCTATTGTAAATGATGATGATGATTTAGTCTCAGAGTTATGGGCTCGTGATCTGGGCAGAAAATTGGGCTGTTACTTTTAATCTGTCTAAAACAGATATGCTTATATTTCCTTGAAGGAATAAGCATTTTCCTGCTATATTTTTTCGTAGAGAGGGGTCCCAATAGTGAAGTAGATACCCACTGTCACTTAGGTCTTAATTCTATTGCTAATTCCACTGGGAAATTGCATATTGATAATATAGATAGAAAAACATGCTCTAGATTAAACTTACTGAGACAAGTCAAACATTCCTTAAATCTTAGTGCTCTAATAACAATTATTTTCTTAATCTTTTATTAGACCCACATTAGAATATTGTGATAATGTTTTAGATAATTGTACTTCCAATTAGTATAATTTATTAGAAAGAGTGCAAATAGTAGCAGTTCTTATTGTAACTGGACTGCATTCATTACAAAAGTTATATTTAGAATTAGATTTTGCAAAATTTCCATATAGAAGAAAGAAACATAGACTTACAAATTTTTTAAAGATTATACAAGGCTTGACACCTGAATATTAATCAGAATTAGTTGAACCATTTTCACTTAGTGTTGCGCTAAAGCAACCATCAACTGTTGGTCAATTTAAATAAAGAACAAGTAAGTTAGTCTATATGTCTTCCACAATACTATAATTTTGGGGTGAGAAAACTAAATGTTTTACATTGTCAGTTACGTAATGAAGCCATCAATTTGAAATCCCATTTTATTTCTTGATGTGTTGCCGAATGGCCCTTTAAGTCCTAGATTTCATGATAAGTATGAGGACAATCATTACTTTTTCTTCGATTGTCCTATGTATGATGCTATTAGAGATATACTATTTACCAAATTTGCAAACATCGATTCTATCATTATTATCTCTCTTTATCGATTACTCTGTGGTGATACTTCATTGAGTTTCGAGCAAACAATTTATGTGTTAAAGGCAGTTCGGGATTATACATTTCACAATTTGGCAGATTTTCCGGATGTAGCTAACACTTAGCCAAATATCATTATAACTTCTAGTTCAAATGCTGAACAACTTTTTGTGTAATGTATTCAAATTGTTTAGTTCATTACTTCTCTTCTTATTAAGAAATAATATTTGAAATAGACAATTTTCTTCTTATTTCCATCCTTATTTATAATATTAAACTTCATGTTATTATATATAGAATCTACAATGACCAGTTGATTATGAAATTTATTAACTCAAGATAATTAAATTTTCATTTTTAAACTGCGAGGCTTGTTCGAGGATTTAAAAAAATGAAAATTTAATTATCTAGAGTATATACATTTTATAAATAAGAGTTTTAGAATAATTTTCTCTAATGATAATTTAAAACACCGAGAGATGGTTCGATCATTTCTGGAAATTGCATGCGCATTTAAGGATGTTTGCTTGTGACGTTTCTGACTTTTGATAAAAAAATTTGTAGCTCCTCTGGAGTGTTCATAGGAAATACATTGGATTTATTTTGCCCAGTAACCCCTATATTTATTGTCTTTTTCTCAAAGGACTTATTTCAAAGGTTCAGTTTGTAAAATATTTTAAAAATGTAGTTATTCCTTTCATACGTTTTAAGCATCTTTCAATATTATTTTCCCAATGTATTTCTTATGAAAAATCCTGAGAAAACATTTTCAAATCAAACATTTGAACTTTTCATATCTCAAACACAAGTACACGAACATATACTTTTTTGTTTATAATTTTAAAGCATTTCACATTCACTTGTAAAAAATGTATAATATAGGGAAACGTTGTTATTATGAACTTCAGGAGCGAACATCCTCAACCAGTATGTGGTGATATCAGAATGTTTTATCAAACGGGTCAAGAGATGTATAAATGCGCACAGAATTAGAGAAAGTTATTTACCCTCTTGTTATGTACTTTTCAATAAAATACTGAATTATATCCTAAGATGAATTATCAACTTTTCATTATATGGCACAAAGTGCAGTTCACCTTAAGCTGTTGTTATTATTATCTATTTATTATATTATCATTTTTTAGACGAATTAATTTTTTGTTAGTGAATGGCATGAATATTGTTTAAATGCCTGTATAGTCTGTGTTGTATTTTGTTTTTGTTCATAGTTATACCTTGTTGCTAAAGGGCTTATATAGGCTCAACCGTTTGCCCAATCCTGTTCGGTCTCTTGAATAAAATAATGTTTAAATCAATTATGTAATCTACATCTGTAATATCGGCAACAAAATTATAAGACAAAAAGTAATCATATTTCATTGAAAAAGTTACACGTTTTAATTTTCTGTTTCTTTTATAAGTTCCCTTTATCAAAAAGAATTTGGATCCGCAAACTAAGTTTGCCACATGATAAACCACTAATGTTTGTAAATCTGAGTTCGTGCAATGATTTCTTTCCATTTTGAAAGTTGAAATTTTAGAATTATAGAGATAACTTTTTTCATGGTTGATAAAACCTGGAAAAGTCTTGAAAAAACATGAAACCTATACAGTCATGACAATTGTTTAAAAAACAAGATTATATTTGTACAGCTCAAAAATAATTCTTAAATGGGAATTTCCATCAGAATAATTAATGCACGAGAAAATTTAAATCAATTTAACATTTTAATTGACTAATTCAAACCTATCCAAATATCTGTAAAACAATTTCCTTATATTATTTAATAACTTTGCCAGTATTTCGGTAACCATTGAATTGCACTCCGTGATCATGTCTCCTTTCTTAAGGCAAACGATTAATGTCTTTCGTTAACTGAATGAAATGATATGAAGATCGCATAGCAGAATTTTCAAGTGAGTGGTATAAATACACAAATTCTATAATTCATATCAACTTCAAAAATACAGGTATTTACATGCAGTACTGGTTGTAAATAGATATTGTTGTTGTGTTTTTTAGCTGCAGCTAACACTGGAGTTTCGGTCCACATGAACGATGATATGACTGTAAATATTGGTAACAATACTACTTTATCGTGTTACTATACAACCAAAATCCTAAGTGTACGAGTACTGGTTAGATATAAAAATGAAGACGACTTTAATTCTATTGTCACGTTTATTCCCGACAATGCAGCAGTTTTGTCGACGTACGGAAAACATCTTATAAACAGATCCGTTTTGTCAAATATAACAAAATCTTCACGGGAAGCTGCCATCATCATTGAAAATCTGAAATGTAATGATGAAGGATCGTATCAATGTATAATTACCTATTTGAACATTGACAATAAAGTGCTGGAAAATCTGGCGTCAAAACCAGTAAATTTGTCTATTGCAGGTAAGGTATATTACTTGCTTGAATGTTCGCATGAATTTATAAGGGAAAACGGGGTAAGCATCCTTTATGAATAAACGAGTCCGGATTATTAAGTGACAGAACATCTCCTCTATAGCGGAAACAGAAGTTAATGGATTGGTCTAGTCTCTTTTCTTTCCGATTCAGTGACCCCTGTTAAAATTTATTCTCACTTGAAAACAAGAAAATGTCACCCAAAAGCAGTGCAGTTTGTCCTCATTGGAATGCCGATCGTCTGTTGGTAAACCTCAACAAACTCAACAAAAATGCTGTCGATGATAATTACCGGCCTGTTAACAAAATCGGTTAATGGATGCTTTTTGTTAGAATCAATGTGGTATTTTTTTTTACCAGATAAGCCTTTAGCTTTCTTAATATTTCTTTAGTCCAGAAACTTTTGTGAATTAGCTCACGAAAACATATTTAAGTTTATCATGTGGGAGGGTCATATACAGTGTATACAAATCAAACTTTACATGTTATTATAATAGGTAAGGTCACTAAGAGAGTCATCCACTTCTGATTCATAACAAATTGCTGTAAGTAAAGTGTTAGTAGTTAATTTTACGGCGCATGCTATGCTATGCGCCTTTGTTTGTATATGGACACTTATGAAGTTTGGGTATCCAATAAATCCACTTACCGCAACACCGAAGGAAGATAGACATGTGATTATCAATAATATCTTCGTTTTGTATCACAGAGTGCGTGTAAATAAAAAAAAAGAAGTAATATCATAAAACCACTTTCAGTTCATGTCTAATAGCTGAAGTTTAGGACTAAACAGTTGAAGGATAATAATTAAGCTTTATTTAACAAATATGCTATTTTTGTTATCAAATTTCTAAATTTTGTGGCTGTTGTAGAGGAGGGTTACAAACAACTAGAAACTACTTAAATTACTGTTAAGTCTGATTATAATCATATAATACATTATTTTAAATTTGCATTTACAGATAATGAAGCGTCTAACAATCTAGATTATTCTACAAATAGTGCACAAAATTCCCCAGGTATTTGTATTTTGTTTATCCTGCTATATTTGCGACATTTTACAATTTTGTGCTAGATAGTCTGCTATTCTATTATCAATATAAGATATATAAACTGAATTGAATTGACAATTATTAAACAAAATAAATGTACTTTAATTCCCACAAACTCCCTGGGATAAACCAACTAAAAGGGAACTAATATATATTTTTGCAAAGAGGGCATTTTGTCAAAACACGTCCCCATGTGGACGATGGGAACGACCCTCTCATTTGGGGCTTGTCATGTCATAGAAAAACCTGATCGTGGACTATAATTGGTAACGTGTTTGTAGAATGTCAAGCTTCCAGAACACTAAAGTAAGCTAATGGCCGCTAAATTATCCTACCCTTTCACAATGTCAGTTCCGTTCCTTGTATTTGAATTCAGTTTGTCAAATTGTTGACGTTGCACAAAATATTGCCACTGAAAGTTCCGAAAACAACAATCAGTCCTAGCTTTGCACAATTTACCATGTTATCAAATGAGGAATACGAAATTGTAGTATGCATTTCAATGTAATCGTTGGCACTTAAACTTTTGGAATATGATAAATTGGTAATCAAAGATAAGCTACATGTATACCTGTCTTATTAGGTACTAAACCTATCGGACAGCACCTCAAATTCGATATTACCCTGACAAAAAAGACGTGCCATTCGACAAAGATTAATTCCATTTTTTAATTTTATTAATTATTATTAGGTGTTAAGATTCAAAGAATTTCAATAAAAAAATAATCTGTTATCTAATAAAAATAATAAAATAAAAATAAACGAATGCAGACAAATTGCTGAAAAAATATATAGATGATGAGTAAATTTTTTGAATTTTCACCTTCCATTTTGTAATTTTGAATTAAATATCTGTGTTTTCCTTTTTATTTACGTTATACATGTTATATCCAATATATTATTCTATATGAATATCGGTCGTAGCTGTCGTTAACTTACTAGATAGATCTGTCTTTAAAATTGAGATTAAACCTTATTTAATGGGATTTATTGACAATTTCAACCTGGACAACATAATTAGCAGACACCTTGCCATGATTAGAAAGGTAGATGTGAAACAATATTACAGTTAGGTAGATAAACTAGAGGCATGGCGTGGAAAAAATTAACAAATAATCAGATTTCATTGGTTTTAAAATAATAATTCCTTGATGAAAAAATGATTAAAAGTTAATGGAATAATTAATTTTAATGTATACTCCACCAGATCTAGATCTAAAATAAATTCAAAAGACTTATTAGAATACTCAAGTCACCGATGCTGAAATCTTGCAATTCTATTCAAACTTTCTACTACTTTTCCACACCTTATACATCTAGTCTACATTCAAAATTGAAATACAGTCTTCATTGTTTGAATCTTCAAAGTTTCTTTACTACAAATGGTAAATGCAGATACAAATATCTTTTCGGTCACGAACAATCATATTTTGTTCGGACAAGTTCTGCAGATGAGAAAAACTACACAGAAGATGAAATTATCAAAATTTTAGATTTTTTAATGGACACCATTTATGTTCAGCAAAGGTTATTCAAATCAGTCTACGAGACAAAAGGATAAAGAAGCTTGACAAGCGGGACAATTTATTTTTTAGCTCACTTTGCTATAGGCCGCCATTATCATTTACATGTTCTGATTGGTCCAAATTCAAAACTTCTTCTCTGAAACCCTAAAGCCAAATGAAATGATTTGCGATATGGAGCATCTATGGAAAGTCCTTTACAAAGTTTGCATAAATCATTTTGTCGGTAAAACAAAATAGCCGCCATTAGCATTTTCATGTTCTGATTGGTCCAAATCTAAAACTTATTCTCCTCTGAAACCGTAAAGCCAAATTAACTGATTTTTGTTATGGGGCATCTATTGAAGGTCCTTTACAAAGTTTGTATAAATCAACATGGTCCGTGAAACAAAATGGCCGCCATGACCATTTACATTTTCTGATTGGTTGAAATTTAAAACTTCTCCTCTGAAACTGTAAAGCCAAATGAACTGATTTTTGGTAAGGAGCATCTATGGAAGCTCTTTTACAAAGTTTGCATAAATCTTCTTGGTCCGTGAAACAAAATGGCCGCCATGACCATTTACATTTTCTGATTGGTCGAAATTTAAAATTTCTTCTCTGAAACCGTAAAGCCAAATGAGCTGATTTTTGGTATGGAGCATCTATTGAAGGTTCTTTACAAACTTTGCATAAATCTGTTTGGTCTGTGAAACAAAATGGCCGCCATGAGCATTTACATGTTCTGATTGGTCGAAATTTAAAACTTCTCCTCTGAAACTGTAAAGCCAAATGAACTGATTTTTGGTATGGAGCATTTATGGAAGGTCCTTTACAAAGTTTGCATAAATATTCTTGGTCCGTGAAACAAAATGGCCGCCATGAGCATTTAAATGTTCTGATTGGTCGAAATTTAAAACTTCTTCTCTGAAACTGTAAAGACAAATGAACTGATTTTTGATATGGAGCATCAATGGAAGGTCCTTTACCAAGTTTGCATAACTCATTCCGGTCCGTGAAATAAAATGCCCGCCATGAGCATTTACATGGTACATAGTACATAGTACAGGTACATAGTAACATCAACATCAACCCTTTGCTGCTTTGCTCGAGTTTCTTTTTTCTTAGCCGGCATAGCTGTCTTTCTTTTTCACATTGTTGTAACTGAAACTCAAATTTTTTTACGACCCATCAATTGAAATGCAAGTATCGGATATACCCCGAGGGAGTTAGTCCGACAGGGTATATCCTATTCATATCCTGATACTCTGAAAACTGCTAATGATAAGTTTTAATCATTTAGAAGGGAAGTCTTTCAGGAATTTCAGTTTGTGCAAAGATAAACAATCATAAATGCATGATATCTGGTTACATTTTATGGCATCATGATATAAAGTAAAATATCAAATTGTATCTATACGGTTACAACATTTATGATTAATTGTATCCGAAAGCACTTTGCAAAGTCCAAAGTACACCAATAAAAATTCTTTATACCCCTATGTTTGTCCTTAAAGACCTTGTTTCAAATTCAACAATGTACAATGCTCGATAACATTTAATGAATGAATAGGGTAAACAATACTGACATGGATAACAAATGTTTATAATCTCTATGACTTCTCGCGAAAATTAAAAGTGGGTGTAACATAAAATGTCAGAATACCACTGACAAATTTGTAACCTGTTATCATTGCTTGTCATCAAGACATCATATTTCCGCAATGATAAAAAGCTTTTCTATTCCAATTAGTAACCGCAATATTAGTAATATAACAGTCTACCCGGCTCCTGACAGAAAAGTTGCTCAGACAGGGGTACGTTGCTCCTAAGCTGACGTCATCCTTATTAAAGTTTTATGGGCGTTATCATGACTTGGTTGACAGGTATGAAAAAACCATTTCTCAAATGAAACCTGTTCCATTGATATTATTCCTTCCTAATATCGGATTTGACATGGCCAGCATGACGGGTGTCCTGCAGGAAGCAGTCTACCCCGTTTTTGGTGGGGTTCATGTTGTTCATGTTTTTTATTTTTTAATTGTAGTGCACGTATCGTT
Source organism: Mytilisepta virgata (assembly GCA_028015205.1). Lineage (NCBI taxonomy): Eukaryota > Metazoa > Mollusca > Bivalvia > Mytilida > Mytilidae > Mytilisepta > Mytilisepta virgata. The sequence goes on from CM051521.1 coordinate 80,889,873, forward strand.
TTGGTCTTGTCTTCGTTGTTCTCCGGAGTTTGTCATTTGTTACGATTTTTCTCTCCTTCGCATATCCCTTTGATATTTCTTGACTTTACTTACTATACTTACTTTACAAATATTAAGTACATATTAATTGCTTTTCCCACTGCTGATATTTTTATATCTCCGTAAATTAAATAAAATTAAAGATATAGAAATTGTTATAATGATTAATTAAACAACACAGCAATATATACCGTCCAAATAGTATTGTATATGCTCAACGCACAACAATAATATAATCCATATATAAATACAACTCCACCCCAAACAAATCAACTTAAATGTAGATGATGAGAGATAAAATGTACTTTGCGAATCAATTAAATTGCATTAACAGACTGCATAGGTGGCCGGCTTTATCCGTATAATACTTGCTCACCCAGAATTAAAAATCAATAATGCAGTATTTAACAAAATTCCAAATTGTAACTGGAATAACTGCAACAAAGTAAACATTTGCTATTTCCCAATCAAAATTAAGATCATTAATAGTATAATTTGGCGTTTATTGGCTCACTGCACAACATTACATAGGTTTTAGTTCAATACTCGTACACTTAATGCGACATTAAATAAAATTCTCAAATTTAATTGTAATAACTGCAAAAAAGTAAAATTTGCTATCCTCCAAAACTAATTTAGATCAATAAAAGGGGTACACTTCGGTGGCCGGCCCAATTGGTGTTTTATTGGCTCACCGTACAATATAAGTAACACCAACAATCGGTTTTTTCAACAATTTATTATAAATGTAAATCATATGCAGTAGCAAATGGCATTTTCTTGGTACACCGCATTACAACCCTACAATCCCTAAAATTAATTTCCAAAAGATTCGAATTTCAATTTTACATAATCGAATATAAACTCTTGTTCAACGTGAAATTTAGTAACTTACTAATTATTGAACGTACATTTGAGTTATTTCTCAAACTATTTCCCACAGCAATGACTGCTAACGATAGAGCCACTCCTCTCGTTGCGATAATTTAATTTATTTTACATTCATAAAACAAATCCTGTTAAAGTAATGAATAAGAAAACCACGATCTTGTGCATTTAGAAGTTTAAGGCTAATTTAGGTTAAGCCATAATTTAAAATGAAATTATATTTTAAACTTCAACTACAAAACATGGACATAGATGCACTTCACTGGGCTTGGAAATGGTTTCTTTACATATTATCAAGTGCTCCCCCAATCTGAGAACTTTGTAATAAACCAAAGATATAATTCCTGTTTTTAAAAAGACCAAACTTTTCATTACCGCTTCTGCATGTAAAAAACGGTACTTGGGCGTTTGAGAGAATTATATATAAAAAAGGGAGACCGATCGTTATTCAACAGAATAAAAAGAAATCATAAAATTTTTAATTTTTACATATATCCCCGATTTAATAAAAACATTTAGTTTCTTCAAAATTCGTTTTCATTCCACATTTTTCTATAACATTTCGTTTTGTAATCTATTTCAGTTCAACCATCAGCTCCGAACGAAATTTTAACATATAACTATTCATCAGATGTACAGATACATTTGGAATCCGAATCATTAGTAGAGGGTGAAAATATAACATTTGCCTGCAGCGGAAATGTTGGCCGACCACAAAGAACATTGGTATGGCACCAATTTGTTGATAGTGTCATCGTAAGGAACCTCACGGTCGAAAATCGACAACTATATGAATTAAATGACTCTTGTATTTACTATCAACGTACCAATGTCACTATTCAGGTGTCGTCGAAGGATCATCGTACAAAAATGCGATGTAGTGTATATTCAGAAATATCTCAAAAAGAAATGTACAGAGAGACACATGAAATGGATGTATTTTGTGAGTACCTTTCACCTTTTTATTCATTTACTCGCCTTGGCATAGTTAAAAAATCTAAGTTGAGAGGAATTTTAATACCATTTTTTATTAAAAATCACTGGTATACGCTGTAGATAATGTAAAGAATTACATGGTAAAAAAAGACGAAATAAATTTTGGCGATAAATATTCAGATGGTTACAGAATTGGAGTATTCTAAGTTTTCTTAAATAAATATTTGGAAATTCAAAACAAAATACATTACAAAAGTAAATTTCCTAGTTTTATAAACGGGATACAATATAGACTCTGACATATAGCGCGGCCCAAGCCAATTCTTTACATTCCGTCATTGAATTAGGATGCAGCAACAGGATGATCCGACATATATAGCACGTGAGTATAGGTATCTACTGTATATCCGATTTCGACAACTACGCCCTCTATTTTGTCCACCCAAAGTAGTGCTCGGATCAAACAGTAGAACGTCTTTTGATTGGATATTAATGATATGCATAAAATTATGAATGTAATCAATATATAGGTCATTAGTTTCAAAATTGATTTCCTCCTACGAGCATTCTTATAGCAGTCAATAAATCATGATGAAATATTTCGGATTTTGGAAGAAGAAAAACACGTATTTTTTCAGCCTCATTTATCACCAACAATATCAATGGGAATGTATTATTTAGTATATTGCAAAGTTACGTGCTTATACTAATCTAAAAAATCATATTTCCGCAAAGGTCAAATTCATTTCGGAAAATATGTTAAAAATTGAGAAAAAGGGGGTCGCCCTCCAATGGAAATAATATTGCAAGGTAATTACACTGTTGCAACCTATATCGATATACTTGAAATGCCTTTGGAGGCAATTTTGTGATAAAGAGTATGAATTTTATTTAACAAATCTGTTTAATGACTTAGGAATATAATGTAATGTGTCCTTCTCGTCTATAGTCATTTTCAGATTTCACTCGTTTTTAAGGCAGACTGTATAATACGGCGGTACTCTTCTAGGGAGGATTTGAGTATGTATTGTTTTTATCAAAGATTAGACGAAGCCGTCTTCAAATAGTAGCCAATTATATCGACGAGAGACGAAATAATTGGACAAACTACATGTAGTTGAAAAAATCGCTGTTATAACTCGTGAATGTTTGTTACTAGAATAATTTCAGTGCTTTAATATACTCTGCTAAAACAGAAACGGACAAGGGGTTTTTATGTATTTTAATATATGTATTTTAAATTCAGTTTGTTTGATTAACGAATGAAATTCAGTTTAATTACTGTTCAGCACTTTTCTGGTCACGTTAAAGTAAGTGCAGTGTATGGCCACTACGTTCGACCAACACTGCTGAGCAGCTCCTCCACATAGGCACGATAAATGTTCTGACATTATTTCGTTTTATTGTTCGCCATTCCTGTTGCATTATTTGGCGGAACTGATCAATGGTCTGAAACGGAGGTTGACGCTGGCGCACACATTTATCCAGTTGGTCCAATGGGTGTTCGGATAGGATTCAATTCCTTCGATTTGGAGGACCATAGTAGCATATTAACATTATTCTGCTCAAGGTAGTCCATTATTTAATGCACTGTGTGCGGCATAACGTTGTCCTGTTGGAATAACTCCTTCCATTGGTCAATTATGTAGATGAGGTGAAGCTGGATAATTTTGGCTATGTACCTTTGAACCGTAAAATTGCCCGAGTTCTGCTTTGCAGTCATCTGAAATCGCTACCAACATTATAACACTCCGTTCACTAAAGCTATATACTTCTTGCAAGCAAGAGGAGAAACATTAATTCCGGAGCATGTATACCCGTATTCTGCCATACGTTTCTGCGTAGGAAAGCAGGACTCCTAGCTTAACCAGATGCTACTCCAGTTTTGAAATGTCCAGTCCTTCAATCTGTTGTACCAACGGACTCTTTCACGTCTGTGTAATGGCGTCGATACCGTCCGATAGTGGCCTTCTCGGTCCAATGCCTTGCTGTACAAGCCGGTTGCGTGCTGTTTGCGAGCTGATTCTTCGCAATCTAGATAATCCTACTGCTGTGGTTGATGCAAAAACGATTCGATTCCTTAGATGAAAGGCCCGGATGTACCGATCTTGAACAGGAGTCGTTATGCGAGGTCTTCCAATTCTAGGGCGGTCTTAGCTGCACCAGTTTGATGGAATCTGTTCCTCAGCCGTGAACTGGTGCTCTGCTTAACTTTCAAAGTTTTTGCAACTTTATTTTGGGATTAACTAACTTAAAAACGACCGGTAACGATACATAGAATCTCAGAGTCCAACCTTGGGATGGCAACATTTTAACTCGTTGATAAAATTTAAGCTTCAAACTTGGTCCTTTTATACGTTTTAGCTTAACAGTTGAATTAACCGCAAAGTTGCAGAGCGATATATGGGATATTCATTTTTCAGATCCACTGTACAGATGTCGCAGAGAGCCAAATCTTACGAACAAGCACTTAAAATTTGAAACTAACCTTTATAACATCAGCAACTAAATTGGTCATTTAATGTTACTTGGTTAATGGCAGAATTTGCATTATGAAAAATAAAATGTGGTTATGCATTTATTTTTTTAAACAGAATAACTCGATACATGTCAAGATATGTAATGACACCCAAATTGACTTTTTCTGCGTATGGGGCTCCCTATATGTATATACAGTGTATCCGGTTTCGATAAATACGCCCTCTATTTTGGCCACCCAAAGTAGAACGTCTTTTGATTGGAGATTAATGATACGCATAAAATTATTGATGTAATCCATATATAGGTGATGTTTCAAAATCGATTTTCTGCTTCGAGTATTTTTATAGCGATGGATATAGGATAGAGCCTAGAAACCTTGGAGAGAGACTATATCCCTACACAGTCAAACGAAACACCCAACCCAAAATGAAAAGCACTGGAGGAGATAAACTTGGTTAAACGTGTAGTGCACCAAACCACGCTCAAACGATTTGCACGTTACATGCACACGATTCGCACGTTACACGCAAACGACACGACGTACGTCACATGTCACACGATTTCCGATTGTGAGATTTCTAGAAATTATAACGAAACGAATTATTTAAATGTAATGCCGGTTATGAAAAGCTGTGAAATATTTAATATTGCATTTGATTATAAATAAGTACGATATAAAGAAACAGTGTATTACAGTCGACATTGAACTTTTTTAATAAATTCAAAGTATTTATTTGCATATACCTTTTTAATGGGACATTTACGACAAACGGGATGACGTTGACTTTCCAATCGTCAACTTCTCATTTACGAGCAGCAACCTTCCAGAAGCGCCGGCATATGGAGTTTATATTTCACAACTCAAACGTTATTCCAGCTTGTCACATATATTGACTTCCTGGACAGAGCCCAGGTCCTGACAGAAAAGTTGCTCAAACAGGGGTATGTTGCTCTTAAGTTGCAGTTATCCTTGTTAAAGTTTTATGGACGTCATCATGACTCGACTTTCATGTACTCAAATGACTCAATTGATCTTCCTATTCAAAGCAGTTAAAGCAACTCGATTTCTAACACGTTCAACTGGGTCAATTGACTAAATTGATCTACCTATTCAAAGCAGTCAAAACAGTCAAACTAAATCCATTTCAGACCCGTTCAATCGGTTCAATAGATTTAATTGATTAAATTGATCTACCCATTCAAAGGATTAAAACCAACTTCGTTTCTGACCGGTTCACTTGGTTTAATTGACCCAATTTATGTTCCTTTTCAAAGCAGTCAAATCAGTCAAACCAACCTCATTTCTAATCTGTATAATTGGATAAATTGACTTAACTGATTAAAATGATTAACCTAGCTAGGAAAAGATGTCAAAACGACTTCATTTCTGCCAATTCAATTTGTTCATTTGATAATCCTAATCAATGCAGCCAAAAACAATAAAAAACTCAATTTGTTTCTTGTTCAATTGATTCAATCGACTCATGACTTAGCAAGTTCACAAAAATGTGACAAATGAACTACATACATCAAAGAGGTGAGGATTGTTTGACTGGTTTGACAATAAGTGTACTAGGTAGATTAATTGAGCAATTGTGTCAATTTAACTACATAGATTAGAGAGATGGTGGTTTGACTGGTGTTGGCTAGTTTGACAATAATAGTTCAATTGAATTGATTGAGTTTATTGAACTAGGTAGATAAATTGTGTCAGTTGAATCAATTGAACTACATAGATTAAAGAGATAAGGGTGGTTTGACTGGTTTGGCTGGTTTGACAATGAGAGTTCAATTGAATCAACTTTACTTGAATTATATAGAATAAGTAGATAAGGAAAGTTAAACTGGTTTGGCTGGTTTGATAATAAAATTTCAATGAATAATTTGTACTAGGTAGATCCATTGTGTCAATTTGATAAAACTATAACATGATGGCTTGACCGGTTTGAATGATGATTTAACACAATTGACAAATAGTTCAATATAAGAACTGTACAAAAAGTCAACCTAATCAAACGAGCAGTACTTCGCCATACTCTATGAAAAAACCGTTTCCCAAATGAAAATGGACATGTTCCATTGATGGTGTCCCTTTCGCATACCGAATTTGACACGAGCAGCACGGCGGGTGACTTCCATGAAGCAGTGACTGCTTACTCTTCCGGAGCAACTGAGTCTACACCCGGTTTGTTGGTGGGGTCCATGTTTTTTATGTTTTATGTTTTATATTGTAGTGTTTGTATTATTTTGGTATTGTCGTCATTGTTCACCGGAGTTGTTTAAGAGAATAATTTAATATTTTTTACAAACAAGTTTAAGTTCAAATCTATGTTTAATTTTCAAATATTGTATACCAGGTATATCATTATTAAATTTAAGAAACATTTTATTTAATTTATTATTTTCAACACAAATTTACTGAATAAGTTACATTAGTAATTAGAAAATAAAAAATGTGCGGGAATATTAATATCAAAATTTTCAAATATTTGTCACCAATCAAAATTCGTTTCAACAATCGTTTTCTGATCCGAGTTCGAAATAAACTCTGATTTGAATTTACAAGTTTCTATTCGCACGATTCTAACCAAAGGCAAACCACAAGTACACGATTCGCACGCGCACGCGATTTGCACGCCGTATGAACACGATTGACACGTTAACGCACATGATCCACACGTTACACCCACACATTTTGCATGTTACACGATTATATTTTGGTGATAAACACTTTCAACCAAGTGTATAATCCAATCCAGACATTGATAGTTCGGAACTATAAACCTCTCAGTCTTAGATCTAGTGCTGAAAGGTCCAAATCTAATCACCTTGAAAAGATACCCATAGATTTGAAATGAAAAGTGCGTGTCGGAAATCTCAATTCTTCAATAAATTATCTATCGCCTTAACAAACCCGTATAACTTTAAATACCAATTCAACGACGTTGTGACCTTACACATGCATTCAACACCTTAGCGTTAACCTTTAATGAGGTCATTTACATAAGACTAAAGACATACGCCAACTGTCTTATTGAAAATCAATGAAACAGGTAACATCTCCTCACATAGTTCTCAGTTAAATAGACAGAAGAAAACAATACAATAATTAGACAATTCCTGTTTAAAATTAATTAAACAGATTTAATAATTACACAATATTTTAAAAAGGTAAAACAGAGAAATCCATACCAAGTGAATATAATAAGTTAAATGGGTTATTTAAATCGAGTATTCCATAGCAGACCAGGCTAATACAGAACTGCTACCTCAAGATTTATCACTAGTTTTTTTTATATTAAAAATGTACTAGTTTAACAAACTTAACTATTCTTTTTTTCGATTTTTATAAATTTGTTTGACCATACATTGTACGATGTATTTTCAGACAAGGTTAAGACGCCAAAAATTTTAAAGATACCGGATAAAGTAAAGTACACTGAAGGACTTGACAACAGCGTAACTTTAACATGTCACAGCGATGGGAATCCAGAACCAGACTATAAATGGTATTTTAAAAGTGAAAATATGAACAAAAGTTATCTGAGTTCTAATAGAACTTACAATATTAGAGACATCAGCGTCAACAAATCTGGCCGTTACATATGTAGAGCACAAAATTCCATAAACATGGTTACCTATGAAGAGGAAAACTCAGAAAATATAACAATAGGTGAGTTTATACGTTTTTATATATAATGTGACATGACGAATTCGACATTTTATCCAAATCCTTTCAAATACAGTTACATGTACACCATAGTTGGACAAAGAAATAGAATTTGCATAACAAGATCTGGCAATTGTCAATAATCCAGTACGAAAATCATTAACCCATAACATATATGAGTTGATATGCTATCATACCCATATCCTTTATCATAACAGGTATGAGATCTTCATATTTCATTTTCATCTTAGCTGTTTAAAGGTTAATTTTACTTCTATCTATTATATTAATCTATATATGTTGTATACTGTGTTTGATCTGGATTTGTGAATACTTCTGTTACCTGAAATGTTTGTTAACAACTCTTTTGGAGCGCGGTTTTATCCATGTCCAATATCATACATCGTTCTCCAGATTATATTTAAATATTATACAAAACTTTATAAAGTATATTCGATCTCCCGAATTGATTTCGTGACGTAAGACCGAAACCAGGTATTTGTTTCATTTATGATTGAATTAGATTAAATCTGCAATAGAATTTGTGTATGCCTTTTTCCATATTTATAGTATTATGTAGGAAATGTTACTTTTGTCCAAATCCAAAAAAGTAGGAAAGTGGATCAAAGTCTCATCTCAGGCGTGCCCTCTTACATTTTTGGGTATAGTTTGAAAATTTTGATACAATTGTTTTATATAGTAAGCAGATTTGCAATAAAGAAACACAAAATTTTTTTTCGGGTAGTCAATGTAAGGGTCGTAATGGTATCTTAAAATCGGAATAAAGTACAAAGTCAATCGGTTTAATTGAGCCCTGGAGCGGGCATGTCAATAACTGCTAGTAGTCCGTTGTTAATATGTATTGGTCTTGTCATTTTGCTTAGTTTCTGATGTTACCTTTCTTAACATCGGACTCTGACATCTTTTGAACTGAGTTTTAGTGTGTATCGCTGAGTATTTCTTTATTCCACATTGGCTAGAGATATAAGGAGAGGGTTGAGATCTCACAAAACATTTTTAACCCCCCCCCCCCCCCCCCCAGCATTTTTGCGCCTTTCCCCAAGCAGGAACCTCAAGCCTTTGTTAGTCTTGTGTGTTTTTTTAATTTCGGTACATTTGTATGTTTCTAAGTTTAGTGTGCCGTCCGTTTCGCTGAACTAGTATGCATTACTGTTTAGGGGCCAGCTGAAACTCGCTTCCGGGTGCATAATTTTATTTTCTCGCTGCGTTGAAGACCCATTGGTAGCCGTGAGCTGTTTTCTGATCGTTGGTCGGGTTGTTGTTTTTTTGACACATTACTTGTTCCCATTCTCTATTCTGACATTCTTCCAAAGATTTAAATAGACCATAATACGCTATTTTAGTAATGCCCTGGATCTTAAACAATTTAATATTTGGATTCTTAAGACAGTGCGTACATCAACATGATATGATGTATTCATAAGTGTCAACACTATAAATATAGATTATGAGTGAAGGAAATATAAAACTAAATGTTTACTGTAATATCTTATTCTGGACTATTTTAGCAAATTCGTTCTGAAAGTGTGGCTATCGTTAATAAGTATTTCATAATTATATGTATGTGTTTACTTAATGGTACGTGTATTCTGGTTATTGATATTCATAGAAACCCTAATTCAGATTAAAGAAAGAACAATCTACTGCATCAACGAATGTGCCTAGCACAAATGTAAATTTCTGGCACTGAAGCATGTTAGAACCGTAGAAATAACACGAATCTTGTCAGAGGCTGGTCAAAAGATTGTCAAACAAACCGGATACCTTATTTATTGCATATTATGTGTTTTTAATAATCATTTGTAGGTAATCAAAAATAAATCGATAATTTTACACAATGCTGAATACAGGATTAAAATAAAATAATGAAATTAGCATGCTGACCAGCGTTGGTCCTATGATTTGTTACTGTTACGCCCAAATATTTGATGAGAATATGTTCTAAAGAGGACAAATGTAGCTAAGGAGCAAATCAAAAAACATAATCCAACCAAGGAAGACAACAAGAAATGAACAACCACAAGCACAACCACCATTGACAAGTCTAGTAAGATTATTATGAGCAAATGGCAGACCCATCTTAGTTGTCACAAAATATATTTTTTACTTCAAAGTGGTATTTTACAGCAGTGGCATAAACTCAGGAGTAATACTAAATATTCTAGAATAGCAAAACGTAATGGAAACATCCCCATTATCTCGCAAAATTTTAAAGAAATACGAATTAGGAATAATTTATTCTTCTTAGCAAACCATGCATACCTACCTGTATGATTAATAAATAAATATAATGATATAAAGTACCAAAAAGTATAGAAAAATATGGTGTTAATTTTAACCCAGAAAGTATGTGATTATAATAAATATTATTATCATTTTAATTCTTACTCCACCTAACGTTTAATTACGGCAATTGTTATCTTGATAGAAGCCATTAGTAATCAATATATACAATTTGTGTTTAATTCATCAGAAGATACAACGACGACTTCGTCAGAAGGAAGTTCAACTTTAGGTAAAAACATATAAGTTATGTAGAATATTACATTTTGTTAAATTTGATCATTTTAAAACATAAAAAAACAGTATGAGAAGTCCGTGAATTCAAAGTTCAGAAGGACAGACAATGTCATGAGAATGGAATATACCAAACAAATGCCATTAGACTACATGTATAATTAACAGAACATATAACAACCTAAACAGAAATAGAAAACGAGAGCACAGAAACTAAAGCATAAGAAATGAGAGCTCCCCATACAAACCGGGAGTGGCCTCACGTGCTACGAAGGTTTAGCATATCCTGCTCCGTTAACGACGTCTGTCGTCTGTCACATTGCAATGAGAAGAAAATCTAGTGGAGTGTCAAGTTCAGTTCTGTGTCAATTGCAGAAGGACGTGAAATGTAACTGAAAATATATAGTTTTATACGGGAGATAGAAACTTATTATCTGCCAATCAATTCGTGTAAAATTTTTGGAGTGATGAAATTATCAAAGACTAGACATAAATCTGTCTAAGAAGTTTATATGAAATAAATTTCGGTACAAGTCTAGACAGGCAGCAGAAATGGGTCTGTGTTTGGTCTCTAATTTCACGTTCACTGAGATAGATGAGATGTGGGTATTTATTGGGTAAGTAAGGATTATTATGTGACAGAAAATCATCTATACAGCGGAAATTTTAATTAAAGGACTGGGCTGCTTTCTTTTCTTTCCTCTGTCCTCAAAGTAATGTTATGTAGAGATTATGACCAAACGAACCAGATATAATCTCTGGTCCAAGTTAACTCGGAACGGTCATAATCTCTGTTTCAAATGTTTGATTGCGGGTGATGTTATAAATGATTAGTACGGTAACCTCTGAAAATTTTTTAGCCTCATATGAAACCAAGACTACATTGGCCAAGAAAAGCGAGTTTTTCCTCATTTGAATACCGATCGTATGTTCAAAAACACACAAACATATTACTTTTTGAACACTTTTAGGATGATACCTTGTCAAATTTACCATATCAGATAATGCGATATAAGACAAAACTGATTTGTGTTACATCTATACTGATTAAACTGTCATATTTATCTTATACCACACAATCTTATATTGCTGGATTTGAGGGTATTCGCCAACCCAGTCGTCAGACTTGTCTTACGTTATTATTCATTGATTTGTTACAGACATTACTAGTATTTAGCAAAAGTAAAAATTAAAATAGAAATACTAAGGGTTCATTCCTTGTATTGCACATGGCAGATCTCCTTAGCTGAAATTTGGCTTCTTTTTTCGGTATTTTTGGTTATGAGTACTTCTTGTTTAAAATAAGTTTGTTTTTTGGTCTTCCAAATGTTTCGGTTTTAATGCTGCTGATGAGAGGTAACTCATTGAAATGTGTTGTATACAGCATAGTATAAATTTACTATATCTATTATTAGTATCTTTGGATTGTTATTTTAAAACTCCTGGGACGATGCCTCTGCATGGTGGATCCTAGGTCCCCGAGGGTATTCGCCAATTCAGTCGTCAGACTTGTCTGACATGATTATACATTGATTTGTTACAGAAATTACCAGTATTTAGCAAAATTCAAAAATAATAGAAATACTAAGGGTTCATTCCTTGTATTGCACATGGTAGATCTCCTTAGCTGAAATTTGGCTTCCTATTGGTTATGAGTACTTCTTGTTTAAAATAAGTTTGGTTTTTGGTCTTCCAAATGTTTCGGTTTTAATACTGCTGAGGAGAGTTAACTTCTTAAAATGCGTCGTATACAGCATAGTATAAATTTACTATATCTAATATTAGTATCTTTGGATTGTTATTTTGACTAAGTATTATCCTAACAATGTTTCAAAAGTGAATATGTGTGCGTTCACTGTGAAATTAAACGTTTATTCATCTAAAAAGTATTATGGTACGTATTTGAGATACTTTTCAAGATATTGTAACAAATATATGAATTAAATTTATTTCAAAACTTCATAAACGTATAAAATAAGCTCAAGTTTGAAACTTGCATCTTAAATTTAAAAAACCAATAGCACATTTAACTTATATCACACAATTTCATATGGAATGAATATCTAAAAGAAGACCGAACCGAGTATCCACAGTTCAATAAAAAGAAACACAAATAAGTTAAGAGAAAAATCAAATGAATAAATAGTTTTGTAAATTCCGATTTATATTCCCTGAGGGGGGTATAAGGTATGACAGATAAAAACAATGGCAACATAAAGATAATAAAGATTACAAAAAGTTATTTACAAATTAAAGCTACTAAAAGTTAAGAATAGTTTTGAAAAATTGTATGATTGCGTACTTTAATAGGAAACATTTTAACGCCTTGACATCTTGGAAGCAAATTAAGTTATTTATTTGTATTTAAAAATGTAAACTACGCATGCCCCGTCCTAACGATGAGTTTTATCATAAGGACGACATCGGTCTCCAGAACAAACTTGGTGAGTATGTTCAGTCTCAAAGACGAAATCAGACGAGGTCCTAGTCGTGGTCCTACGAACAGTCGTTACAAGCCGTCAAAATTCAGTATGGACAGTGCATGGGCGAGTAAACTGACCTGCGCAAACACTATCTTGGAAATTGCATATGTCACGACGAAACAACCACTCACACACGAGAGACAGCAATTGACCACGTCACGCTGAACTTGTACGAACATCAAATCAAATCATGTTTAACACGCACACCTCCCAGTTCAATGAATGGATTTTGAAATAGTAAACAATGAAACGTGTACTGGGAGGTGCGTGTTAAACATGATTTGATTGGATGTTCATACAGGCCCAGCGTGACGTGGTCAATTGCTGTCTCCATCGTGACATACGATGTTTGTTTGAAGTGGGAATTTCCAAGGTCGTGTTTCCGCAAGTCAGTTTACTCGTCCATGCATTGTCAATACTGAATTTTTGCGGCTTGTATGATCATCTGTGTCCTCAAGTTAAATTTTGTGCAGACAGTATGACCAAGCAGACCAGTCATAATCTCTGGTTCAAGTTAACTTAAAACGATCATTGTCTTTGTTTACATCGTCTGGTTGAAGGTTAGGTTAATAATGATCTGTACTGTACTTTTCGTTAGAATCGCTTTTATACAATCTGAGAAATAAGACGTTCACCTCAAGCAACTGCATATTTTTTAATGGAGCCAAACATGTACTTAATAGGGTTAGGATGTTTATATGTACGTTATGTCTATTGGAATTTCAAATCGACCGCTTGCACAGGTAAAGACTAGCTATCCAACCTTCTATTTGCACCGCTCATGATATCATGCTTACACTGTTTTACTAAATCATAAATAATAAAAATTAATGAATTAAAAAAAAATGTCAATGTTTAGAAATATATATTTAAAACTTGCAATAGTTAAAATATTATTGTTTTGTGATATGTATGTAGCTTTTGGAACATTTGGTGATACATTAGTCAAGGTAGCTACGACGTCATTGGTCATATTTATTCTTTAGTGGTGAGTTGTTTTTTCCTTATTATTACAAATCGATGCATAAACATTTATATGTAGCAATGATCAGATTCATTCTGCAATAAGTTCGGTCCTACATGTAGGTGTATAGATAATTTAGTTACCATGAGTGTTACAATAATTCCAAGAAGGTTACATGTATGTCGGTTATTTATATCAAAATGTGTTAAAACAATTACCATTAGTAGCATTGTACGTGATGTTACATTTACAAATATTTAAAACAAATAACTACACCAGAAGAGGAATTTTCAGTTCATATCATGACGTATTTTTTCAAATTTTAATACCGATGCGACATGCTCAAACTTAAATTATTTCTTTCTAGAGAGTAAATGCGTCCTGTTTCGAATAGGACATCAGATACTGCAGTTACATGTAAAGCACAGATACTAGTCAATATAACTGCAATTAATTACACAGTGAAAAAAAATATTACCGTATTTTGTTCGTTGTCATTATTTGTGGACTCACATTTTGTAGATTACCATCTGATCATTTTATCTCCATACTAGCATTAAATTGAAACTTACAAATTTACTGCAATACTTTCATTTTACCCCTTTCAATAAGTGATTGAGCAGGTTAAAAATAATTGGCACATACATTAAGTTTAATATAGCAGCTGTATCCGACCAACAGCTATGTTTTACAGTTAAGAGGAGCTTATTCTGATCATTCTATATAAATTATGTACTTTTCAACCGATTTTCGTAGTTCTAGCGAGCGGTCACCTTGTTGATAATCATACTTTATTGACTTTTATAGCATGTTTTATACACTAGATACCATAAAGCCTATTTAACCCCCACCACTGTTTAGTGTCTATGCTAAATCAGAGCATCCAGATTCTCTGTTGTGTCTATGTTTGTGTTAATGCTCTTTTGTGTTATATTTGTTCACAATGTTCTTTAAGTTGGGTGGCGTTGGCTGATTACTGTCCTATTATCATTTTGTTGTTTATTTATATTCTTACGTTTTGTATTTACTTGTTTTCTTTCGTTTTTGTAGGTTTCTGCAATTTCAGCACAAATGGTACTTTAAAACCTTGTATTTACATGAATTTAAAATGGCTTAATGTCTACATACATTGTACAAGATAGAACTACAACTTTAACTTTGTATTGACAGTGGCGAAAACAATTGTTTATTTCAGACATATTTAAATGTTAAATATCTATTAATTTTTAATGTTTTCTAGTTTCTGATTTTATCTTTTAGGTTTAAAATAAAGACTTCTAAACAGTCAGTGCAACCAAATAACAAACTGCCATCTAAAGAAAATTCCTCGTTTTGATTTGATAGAACAACACTTAAAATATAAAAATAATTAGCATTGTCATTCAACAGGGGTTCAAATGATATGAATTTTCTAATTTGAAAGAAAGATTATAGGCGACCAATTCTTAGAACCAACTGATAAATTCAAACAAAATATATTTGTGTTGCTGATATTCTAAAGCTTGGTCTGCCACTCCGAGAAAATTCCACTAACTTCACCATGTTCACATTTGTAAAAAATGTGAGTACTCGTTGAGTTCATAATGATCAGGGTAAAATCTCATTATGTCAAACCGAAAAAAAAAAGAAACAAAGATAAACAATCACAGGCCAAGTACATACATTTAATAATAATTGGGTAGTTAATTATATAAGACATGTGTCTAAGAGAAATTTTTCTCGTAGTCTTCAATTTGAGTTATATTTATTGTTTTTGTTATTTCGTTATTGTATTACCCTGCTCATGATAACTGTATATACCGTTTTATATTCGTTTCTGACATGGCGTATCGATATTTATATTTCTGTTGCACAGATTGGTAAATTTGTACTTTTGAATGGTTATATCTTGTACATGTATAACTGTAAATGATAGTATCGTTCTATAGTACACATAGTTTTTATACCCGCATTGCAGGTATATTGTCGTTGTCTCCGCCCGTCCGTCTGTCTGTCCATCCGTCATACTTTCTTGTGACTTCAACTCCTCATTAAGTTTTGGGTAAAGCATTTTAATTCCTTCACAGTAGTGTTGCATATATCCTGTAGATGCGCAGTAAGGTTTTAAAATTTTTGATTTCGCTCAACGGATGAAATGTTTGACCGACAACGAGCGAATGGTCATAATATGCTTGTGACATCAACTCTTCCTGCATTATTGGTGCAAGGCTTCTACATTCATTAAAGAATGATTGTACATGTGATGTATAGGTACAAAAAGGTTTTTAAATTTGTATTTCTTTCGTGTATTTCATATCCGAAAATGAGCTTATTTTCACAATATGCTTAAAACATCAATTTTTGAAGCATTTTTATTTTTGGCTTCTGGTTTCTTTATAGGTAGATTGTCCGTGATGGACAGATGTAAAAAAAAAGGATGCTGAACACACAATTTTAGACCCATGGCATATATGAAGTATTATAATTATCAAAATATGCTGTTGGTTTTTTTTCCATTTAAAGCAAAAATGTAAATAGATTTTCTGACCTCATCAAATCTGCCAGCACCCTACACCCCTCCCCTCAAAATTGTCATTCCCTTATTGTGTTATGTGGGACTGAAATGGTTTTCGCTAAAAAAAAAAATAATAAATTAAAACAACGTAATGTAGATGTGGGTTCTGCGGAATTCGGTTTGAATTTGTTATTTAAAAAGTGTTTTGAAACTATTTTCTTATTTAAAAAAAAATTAAATATGTATACAGACTATAGGAATTCAACCTCAAACTCGCATAGATTATACGAGTCCACCAGGGTACTGTTTATATATATTTATTTATAAATATTTTTGTATATTTGTATATATTTTTATATTTACATATTTTATGTTAATCCCAGCTCTATTGAGACACATGAATCAACGCTGTCATTTTCTTTCAGGCAGTTTATCCCTTTAATTTATTATAAAAGATATTGATCCCCGCTCTAATGAGACATTTTTAGTTTATCACTTTATTTTTTTCAAAAGATGTTGGTCCAAGCTCTATTGACACATATGAATCCACATCGTTAGTTTATCAGAAAGTCTTTAAGTTAAGATATTGATCAACAAAAGAATGTCGGCGATTAACATAAAGATCTTTGATCCTAATATAAACTTTGCATGGTTTATTTTAACTCGGGGTAAATTTTGTCCTTAATACTAAATTTGCATCAAAATCATCACTTGGATGAAACAAATGTGGGGGTGCGGGTCTCCGACAGTACTCTAGTTTAACTTTATTATAATGCTTATTTTTAATATATTGTGAAGATTATTATTCTGTTCAACTATATTGTATATTCCGAACGTCTTTATACTGAAAGAACATGGACTCCTGAAGATGGAATTTTGAAAGTCTGATTGCTAGAATTATAAGGCAATATTCTGTAGTAACCTCGATCAGTCGTCTAGGGAAACATAAAACAAATATCATTGTTTATAAAATAAAATAACAATCCAAAGATACTTATATTAGATATTGTAAATTTATACTATGCTGTATACGACGCATTTCAAGGAGTTACTTTCATCAGCAGCATTAAAACCTAAACATTAAAGTTACATTTGTAACTGCAAATACTCTTATTTTGAATAGGAAATTTCAAACAACAAAAATATAAATGCATTCAAAAAGTTGAAAAATATTTTAAAAAATGAAATGAATAAATCAGTCCTGTCCTTAAATTTGCAAATCCATTATTTTTTTTATATCTATCATGCAATTTGTGCAATACCTGAATTTCATACTTAATTGAACAGAATCTCATAATAGATATATTGCCCATTTGCCTTGAAAATTCCATAGGCGAAATATGTTGTTTCTCTTGAAGACAGGATTGACAAAAATCAGGTCAGTTCATCTTATTCTATTACCGACGTGTCAGCCAATTGATTAGACAATGTACATTGATTTAGGTGCTCAAATTTAAAAAAAAAACCGTTCCGCGGACTAAGATTTATAGACAGTAAGATTTATCTTCTATTCCAGTAAAATATGTTATAAAGTCTAAGATATTTTATCAATGTATAGTAAATATGGCAGATTTGTTTTGCAAATTTTACAAGATACCTTAGAGAATGATTTGGTCTCTTACAGTTTTTATTAGATACAATTAAACGTTTGTTTTAATAATTTGATATCGTAAAATATAAATCAGGTATTTTACAAAGTATATGCAATATAAGAAAAACTTTAAAAGATAAATCATAAAATTTATGGTGTATGATATTGTATAAAGGTCATAGAACATATCTACTTAAATCATAAGTTGTCTTAAAGAGTTTATAAAATATATGATATACATCCAAATTCTCATCTTCAACCTGTAATGTAAACATTCATATACATATATGTACATTAATTAAGACTAATAAACATTATGAATAAATTAACGCTACTTAGATCAAATTTTAGTGATATTTACCCATGAAGGTATTCAAAGAGGAGTAAAGAGGCTGATCTATTTAATGTGAGCACAGTGTTTTTGAAATGAGTGACAGTATATACTTATTGACTGAGTAAGAGGGGAATAGTAAGTTTATTGTCCCGAGGAACAACTATTGCCCCGAGGCAACGCCGAGGGGCAATAGTTGTTCAGAGGGACAATAAACTTACTATTCCCCGACTACTCAGTCAGTAAGTGTTTTATTATACCGAAAGAAACACAAGAGATAATTAAGGCAAAATTTAAGTCATGTGTACGTACCCGAGATGCATGATCGAGTGACAGAGTCCATTATTTTTTTTTAAATTCATGTTCTCACCATGACATATCCCTTTTTCTAAATACTTTGAAGACGTACCGGAACATCTCGGGATTCAGCATTGACGATAACCTATAACGCGGGAGCTTCCGAACGGGTCGGCTAAAACCTCCCAGCCAATCCCGTGCCCGGGATTAAAAATCCGCGAAACAACGTAACTTGAAGAGGGAAAATAGTTTTTTGAGGGAAAATAGTTTGGAAACTATTGACCGGTGACCGGGGAAAATAGTTAAATCACTGAAAATGTTAAAAATAGTGAAATTATTGTGCATGTATTTATTATAGAAAAATATATCTAAGGTATAATAATATAAACTAAACAGATTGTACTAATGAGTCTTTTAAGATATGGTGAAGTGAATCTAATTTCGGGGTAGAATGTAATCTCTGTGGCTTGGTTTATGTCGGTGAAATTAAAGGTAGGTTAAATACAAGAATGATCGGACATAGATCAGGTATTCACAACAACGCCAATCAGGCTGTTTATCAACAGTTCAACCTTCCTGATCATTCCATCCTATCAATGAAAGTCCGTATATTAGAAGAAAAATATCATCCTACCAATAATGCAAACCTGAGCACACCCCTTCGCAGACAAACAGAAGAATTTTGGATTAAGGAAATATGGTTGCAATGATAAAATTGACAGCATTGGGAATCTTTCAAGCCCAAAATGCAGCGAAATCAATGTGATGAATATTTTAAATATAACTCCACGCCGTAGACACAGTCATGGTCATCGACATTACACTTCGCCTATTGACCATGACATCTCTTTAAATGCATTATTGCCATACATACAAAAACCTTTAGGACTACATCACATTCGAACTAAACTATATTCCATTCCTTTGTGTAAGCTTAGCTCACTCCACAACAAAAGCAGTGGAGCAACAAATCAAGAATTTTAATTCAGCTGAATACAAACTCGCTGCTGTGGTATCGGATATTGTTCTCACATATTATTCAAACCAGTTCGCTTCCATAACGACGAATCTCACCAAAGGTCGTTCCTCAATGTTAACTTTGTCAATTAAGGCTTGGATGCCATAAATCTCAGCAATATCCTTCACCACAAAACAGTAAAATCTAAAATTCCTCCATATTTCAAAGACCAAACTGTTCCACTTATTTCTTATTCTTATACAAAACCCATTGTAACCAAGATTTTTAATTACAAACGGGCATTGCGGGACCTTAATTCCGATGACCTCAAGTCTAAACCCCCTGGCTGCTCATGTCCGGCATCTCCTTTCAATTATAGTCCTGTGGGTCATGTTATCACTTGGGATCTCAATCTACATGATCTAGTTGATAATCAAAAGCTACAAAATATGCTAGCTAAAGGCCCCAAATACCGAGAACCTCAGCCAATTAATTGGAAATATAATTTCAAATTACTAATGAATTCTGTCGAGGACTATGCCAGAAAATGGACTTCAAAGGAACAGGAACCTGCTGATACACTTTCAGAGTGGGTGAAGGCTATTAGGTCAATGATACAAATCCGAATTAAAAACCTCCAAGTGTCTATGAGCACTAACGCTAAATCCATCTTTAAAGACCTTAAGGTTGTTGAAAACTTGACTCGCCTCCATGACAAAAAAGTAGTTGTCCCAGCTGACAAGGCCCCCAATAACATCGTTTTTGTCTGAATACTATTATTTTGAGTGTCTTAGAAACGAATTGGGAATAGATAACACTGCGGGTAACCAAAATAATACACCGACCACATTCACTAAGCAGGAAGTCCACAAGACCGTTCTTCATTCCTTTGGCATTTCTACAAAAGGGTGAAGAAATTGACCTTCTTGCTCTTTATTGGATTCCTAAACTACATAGGAATCCGTTTAAACAAAGGCACATGGCTGGGTCAGGTACAAAATTTCTTTCAAAGATTTTAACATTCATATTGACATGTATTAAAAAGGGGCTTCAGAATTACTGTGAAACATCATATTCCACAAGTAGCGTCAATCAGATGTGGATTCTTAAAAACTCCAAAAATTTACTACAATATCTAAAATCAAAATCTTTGGCAACATGCAACAGCATAAAAACATTCGACTTCTCTACACTCTACACTACCATACCACATTCTCAATTACAAGATCGCTTAAAGCAACTAGTTCATCAATGTTTTTTAAAGAAAAATGGCACACGCAGGTATAAATTACTAGTTCTAGGTACAGAAAAGGCCTTTTTCGTAAAGAACCACTCTGATTCTGACAAAAAGTATTCTGAAGATGAAATTACAAACCTGTTAGATTTTCTCATAGACAAGATATTCGTTGAATTGTGCAGTCTAATTTTTCAACAAACAATTGGCATTCCAATGGGAACCAACTGTGTTCCTCTCCTCGCCGATCTGTTTCTGTACTCATAATGAAGCGAAATTTATTCAAGGGTTACTACGTGAAAACAAAAAGAAACTAGCCCAATCCTTTAATTTCACTTTTCGTTATATAGATGACGTTTTGTCGTTAAATATCGACAAATTCCAAGACTTTCTACATCTTATCTACCCCAGTGAGCTTGAAATTAAGGATACTACCGATACACCAAAGTCAGCTTCATCTTTGGATTTGTTTCTTGAAATAGACTATGAGGGATATTTGAAGACAAAACGTTATCACAAACGTGATGACTTCAACTTTCCTATTGTTAATTTTTCCTTCTTGAGTTGCAATATACCAGCATCGCCTGCATATGGTGTCTCATTTCTCAGCTTATCCGATTCTCAAGGGCACGCATGAGTTACCCCGACTTTCGACAAAGAGGATTACTGCTGTCACAGAAGCTTCTAAACCAGGTTTTATCAGGGATAAGTTGATGTCATCACTTAGGAAATTGTAGGGTCGCCATCACGAATTGGTTGACAATTACAGCGTTCCAATGTCTATGATGATGTTGGACCTTTTCCCACTGTCGTAACCTTTCATGTGCCTTCACCGATTTGTGACTTCCCCCGGATTTACTTTGTTGAACTTCACGACGGGTGCCGTATATGGAGCAGGAACTGCTTACCTTTCCGGAGCACCTGGGTTCACTCCTGGTTTTTATAGGAGTTCGTGTTGTTCATTTTGTTTTAGTTTTCTGTGTTTATTTGTTGTGCTTCTGGTTGTTCATTTGTCTTCCCGTGTTTGATTGTCCAATGGATTACGTTTTTTGATTGCTCCTTAGGTATATTTGTCCTTTCTAGCATTGATTAGCAGTTGACCATTGAAACATACTTATTTTAACAAAGTATGCTTCAAATTTTGACCAGATATATTGAGCCCACCGAAGTCGACACGTTTTCTAAATTGCTAGTTTTGTGATTTATCGTGCATATTTGATTTTGTTTATGGACAAGGCGACATAACTCCATAACAACATCTGACTTTCATAAGGTAACCGTATAGAAGAGCCTAAGGAAATGTCAGTCTTGTGAGTCTTTTTAGCAACTTCAAACTTTTACTACAGATACAAATTAAGAACTTGGCAATATTTTGTAAACATTTTGTAACGATAATTTAAGTTTTTTAGAATAATTATGAATATTTACACCGGAAACGATAACAAAAATGTTTTCATGTACTTATTTAGAAAGTTTCATTTTTTTTAAGTAGAAAGGCTTATTTTATTTCCTCCTAAATGCATTCAGTAAAATTCATATATGCATTGTACGTACAATCAATAGACATTTAAAGAGAATATGTTGTAAAGTCTCCTAAACCAAACCGAAGTGTCAATAATAATTCAGTAATATTGCTTAAATCTGAAAATACGCAAATCCTGAAACAGTACTTTAAACTCAAACCTTGAAGAGCGGATAGGAATACAAAGAGACCAAGAGGAAAAATAAAGAAACACAAACATCAAGAAAAAGCGTTATTCATATAAGAATAATTTACAAATGTTCCAGTTTCGAAAAGTTTTGATTAACAAAATATCATATAAAAATGTGTAACAATGAAAAACATTTAGTTACAATACTTTCTAGAACCCTCCGTTGCTGCACGTGACATAGATTTTGACTGATGACAAGATCAAGTAATTTACTTCGACTTTATCTGATGATCTTGACAAAATACAACGTTTATTGGTAAATATGTTCATCAATAGTACTCGTTATAATAATTAAACCCTTTCACACACCCGAACAGTGCTTAGTATACAGTATGTGGGGATAGTGTTGTAGTGTATATTGCCACAGACTACTTACCAATATGTGCAGCAGGGTTAGCAAGTGAGATTAACTTGCCGCAAGCAACTCTTAATTTAAAACAACAACCTGTATTTTGGAATGTTTCGTTGACGCAAAGATTTTTATTTAGGAACTTCGATAGAAATGATCCATCATAAGTTTTTGCTGCGGAAAAACATGTCATTATAGAGATAAACATGTACAAATATACGACTTTAACCACTGAAAATGCAATTACTATCTAAAATAAAACTGTTGTTAAAAGTCTTTTTAGCTTTCTATTAATACGTCTTGAGAAATTTGAATTTTGATTGACACTTAAATTTATGCTGCAAGAGGAGCAAGATAATTAAACATAACTTTAATAAAGAACATTTTGCTTTTATCGATAATTTGTGTGAATTACTTTTGATCTATGTAGTCAGTATAGTTATAATCGGCTTATATTCAAGGATGACGTAAAGTAGCTTTGTATTGACGTCTTCATGGAGTATATGTAAATATACTGTATATATATTTATGTATCCGAACCATCATGACCGTACACTCAATTTCGGTTTTAGCTCACCTGGCCTAAAAGGCCAAGTCAGCAATTCTCATCATTTTGCGTGCGTCGTCGTCATCGTAAACTTTTCACATTTTCAGCAACTCCTTTGAAACCGCTTTATAATCCCCTTTAATATATGTGTTCAGTTTTGCGGGGCGCCATCCAACATGGCCGCCATGGTCGAACATAGTTTAACCTTGGACCCTATGGGAATTTTAACATTTTCGTTATCTTCTCTAGACTATTCGGCCAATGTGAACCAAAATTTGGTGGAATGGTCCTTGGGTGGTCCCTTTTAAAACATGTGTTCGGTTTCTCCGAACACCTTCCAACATGGCCTCCATGGCCTCCATGGCTGGACTTAGTTTAACAAAGATCCTATGGGAATTTTACATTTTCGTCAACACCTCTGACACCGCTGAGACAATTTCAACCAAACTTTAGTGGAATGGTCGTTGAATGATCCCCTTTAAAATTGCGTTCGGTTTTCCCATGCGCCATCCAATATGGATGTCATGGTCGGACATAGTTTAACATTGGACACTATGGGAATTTTGACATTTTTGTTATCTTCTCCGAGACCACTGAGCCAATTTGAACCACACTTCGGTGGAATGGTCCTTGGATGGCCTCTTTTGAAAGGTATGTTATGTTTCCCCAAACGCCATGGCCTGACTTGAATCTATGGGAATTGTACATTTTCTTCAATTCCTCTGAGACGGCTGGGCCAGTTTAAATCTGACTTTAGAGGAATGGTTCTTTTATGGTCCCCTTTAAAATAATTGTTTAATTTTCCTGGGCGCCATGCAATATGTCGGCCAAGGACGGACTTATTTTAACATTAGACCATATGGGAATTTTAACATTTTCTTTTAACTTCTCTGAGACCACTGAGCCAATTTGAACCAAAATTTGATTGAATGGAATTTTACAATAAAACTGTAGCATTTTGTTTTGTCATTTACTCATGAACTAATGGGCAGATTGTAACCAAAGTTGGCAGGAATCTCATATGGAAGAACATTATTCACTTGTAGGTCAAAGGTCAAATATCAAGGTTACTTTGGCATTTTGCGTTTCTTTGAAAGTAGCTTGGTGGATACAAAAGAGCTTACTTTTTATAATGGCCTAATAAAAGCCAGGTGAACGATGGCTTCGGTGAGCCTCTAATTTACTGAAAGTGGCTTGAACTAAAAGATTATTGGAACATGTATCTTTCTGGAGTTGAAACTTACTTTGTTGTTTGGATGTGGCATGTATGAAAGAAGTTTCAAGACTGCAATGTACCTACTAAGAATTATTTATTGACCAGGCGTGGTGGGCTTAGGTACTATAGTTGCTAAGGAATGGACTTAATCACGAAAATGTGACACGTGTCACCCAACCATGAAATTCAGGTCATGGTCAAAAGGCTGGTGTAAGACTGACATGTACCGACCAAACGAAATATCTATTGACTAAACATGGTGGGTCTAGGTACAAATGTATTATAGTTGCTAAGAAATGAATTTAACCATGAAAATGTGAGAAAGTCACTTATACATGTTTAGGGCAAGTGTCAGGTTGACAGGTTGACATGTGCCCACTAAGAACTACATATTGACCAGATATGGTGGGCTTAGGTATTACAGTGGCTCATGGTCAAAAAGTACGTGTCAGACTGACATGTACCCACCAACATGACCAAAAACTATCTATTGAGCAAATATAGTTGGTCTAGTTTTAATAGTTGCTGAGACCACGAAAATGTGACACAAAGTCAATAAAACATGACTTTGACGTCAACGTCCTAAGCCAGATGTCAGACTGACATGTATCCATTAAGAACTATCTATAGACCAAATATGGTAGGCCTATATATAACGGTTGCTGAGAAATTGATTTAACCACGATACTTAGACTGAGATTTTACATTTATGTTTATGAAGTCAGTGCAACCTGAAAACAAGGTCATGGTCACCAGACAAGTATATTGCGGCACGCTGTATACGATAAGGTATCTATCGACAAAAAATCTTAATTGTAGGCATTATTTGTGCAAAGTTATTAAAGATTTTAAAAGGATTACACCGCCGTTGCCGCCCAAAAGTAATACCTATATCTCACCTTCGCGACTTTTCCTCACAGGAGAGAAAAACATTGTATTCAACAAACATTTTTTTTTATTTCGAAAAAAAAATATAATTGAGAGTAATTGTTGATTCCTGCTACAGTGTGTCTTGAAAATTGTACAGAATGTAAGTCAAAAACTCGGAAATCCTACAAATGAACCTACGAATAAACAAATACCATCCACACTAAATTCGCAACAGAAACTAAAAAATCACCACAAGGATATGACAACACTTCGAACTTTCTTATCAACAACACTTTCGACATGACATAAAAATAATTTACATTAAAGGTGTCTGTGCTTTTATTACGCTTAAATATAATTACTGTACATCTTATGACCTGTCAACAATTTCCAAAGTTCAATATCGAGATCATTCATCAATGACGATCAATCAGGCATTTTGCACACCTTTCTGATTTGAAATTAAAACAAAAATCCATTACATAATATGTATCGGACGATCTAACAGTTCACAATCATAGATTAGAAACGCATTGGTAGATTTAACTCGGCGAAACTTTGAGATTTCCACATTGTTGTCACTTTCTGCACGTGTATAGTTTAGTAAATAATCGATTGAGCATGCGCGAACTTCTTAGTGAAATATGAAAAAGGAATAAACAGTTCATCCTTCGGGAAGACTCTCATAGGCTGATTTCAATGTATTTTAACTTGAATTTATTTTATTCATTTATTTAATTCATTCTACGTCGTCGTGTGGCCCATTTTTCTATTGATTATTTTGGATCTATTTATACGTACAAAACGCGGGCCTCAACAACACACAGTACATTAGTACAAGAGTTGATACACACGACATTTATTTCAGGTCTTACCAAAACATTAATAAATCGTGCATAACAGCATTTGTATGAAATACGATGGTGTGTTGAAATTGCTATAAAGAGTTAAAACTGACAATTCATGTCTATCAAAAAAATGTCAGACAGAGGCTGTTGAAAATTTCCGATCCCTGACACAAAACTTTTAGATTCCGAAAGCGCATGTCTGAGTTATATTAATATATAATCTTAAAGTATTTTTTCTCAAAAATGGGTAATAATCATCAAATTTGTAAATGCGCAATTAGTTTTGAAAATGAATTAATTTAAAAAGTGAATTTCCCTACAACGAATACGGGAGGCTGTTTCTTGTAGATTCGTTCTGATAGATAAATTCACACGCCGTGTGCGTTGAATTCATCTTAATTCCTTGGTATTTTCGGTAAACGATAAAGCTCAATATTAGCTAAAAATATAAGTTCAGATATTATCATTAAGAAAGTACTCGTAATTTGGAAAATGATGTCATCATTGGAACTACATTTTATGGACTAATGTCCGATGGTATCGAAGAGGCCACACTTCCGGTTTTGGAGACCGATGCCATTGGAACGATCTGCAATCTTTCCAAAAACGGGGTGAATTCTGGTGCTCCAAAATGGTAAGCAGTGTATGCCTTTAATAAGATATTAGTCATATTACCTCATGTAAATTCAGTAAAATATCATGTTCTTCGACAGAGAATGTTAATCATAACATTTAATTGCCTGAACATTTTATCAAATTTTGCATACTTTACGGGCTCTAATAAAAGAAATCTAATAACGTCAGTACCAGAAAACAAACTGCCTATAATCTCTGTACTTATCTCAAGATTTCGGACCGAAGTTTCAATTCAAAGTAGACACTACCTGTTTGTTGGTAACTAAATTACACTTTATTTCATGTGTATCACATTCGAGACTGAACAGTCGCAATATATTGCTAGCTTAAAATGTTATTTCTCACGTTTGTGTTACATGAGATTCATGAGGTCTGTCAGTCTTTTAATTTACATCTCTACATGTACTTATTCGTAGTTTCCACCGTAATCTTTTTATCGAATATGAATCTTTGAACCTCTTCATCCTAAAAGTCGCTTAATTGAAATGAATGCTTCAAAAACCGTCTGTCTACATTGTCAGCACCAAACTGAAGTGAGCAAAACTGGTAAAGGCAAGCTACTCATTTTAAACATTGATTAAAGAAACTATGTATTAATATATAATGCAATCACAAAAATATTTTATATATTTTCTCATAACAAAAATGTTTTGAACATTATTTCCTTTAAATAATCATTTTCCATGCTCAAAGAAATTATGATTATAGTTATAACTCTACATTCGTTATATATATTTTAATTTCTAGTTTTTCATCCGTGAGAAAATAATTAAGTTAATTAACCTAATTGTCTAAATAGCTTAGTTTGATTATTTCATTTCACTGAAATGCGTTTCTGCTTGATCGAAAATAATAAATTCTCCTTTAAATTATGTACATACAAATTAGTTATTTTGAATTGCCATATTAAATACGTGTATTCTTAGTTCTTAATTCCGAAAAGTGTCATTGTTAATATTCTCTGAACATAAGTCAAATTTCATTATTGTACTGCTCAAAATTGCTAAATATTTATATAGCAACATTACGCAATAATTAAGTATAAAAGGTTTGTTAACAAAAACCGGACATAATTTCATATTTCAAAAGGAAATAATTACACGAAATACCTAATGTTTTCTTGTCAGAACAGTACAGAGGGATAATTATTATGGGAAGGTACATGTACATATGATGTGTGGAAAATGATGTATTTTTTACTTTTAGTATATACTACAGGTATGTTATAATTATGCCAGTTTTATTTTTAGTCTTCTTTGTAGCAATATCTTAGGAGCTAGGATGTTGACAATCGAACATAGGAAACTTCGTACGTTCTAATACCTTCATACCATCTTTTAGATACAAATACAAAGAAAGAATATGACCTTCAAGATGAAGAACAGCAATAACAGCACTGTACTACGTTCACAAAGGGATTTTGCGTCACTATATCCTCTCTTTCGTATTGCCAGTTATGCCTATCTGAAATTTCACCCACTTGTTCTCAGTGGTGGCATGAAATCTATATCTTCATTTTAGATATATCTACTATCGTCTGAAGTTGAATTTAAGTGGGTGTTTAGTCAATATTTGAAACAGGATTTTAACAATGAAACTAACATGTGTACCTGCATACAAATATGAATTAATTAATCTATATAATACCAGGTACAATTTAAATTCACAAAATAAATTCTTGCCAACTGAAAAATAATATTGAAAACGTCCTAGTAAATATGTAGATTTACTAGAAGTTACATAGGTCTTTTAAAGTCATTTTTATATAAGGTGTTCACCATAACCTTATCTTAAATACGCCAATGGTAAATAAAACTTAAGTTTTAAATATTGACTTATTTATTTAGCCTTTCTACTGAAAAAAAATGAAACTGTATTTTCCAGAAAGAAACACCGATTTCGTGTTTTTTCGAACGGACAATATAAGGGCAAATGGTCCAGATTATCATGGAAATTGGTTCATTTCCGTTGTTTTTTTAAGTTTACGAATTATGGTGAACATAATAAAGGCCATTAATAAAGTTTTCTTTTTCATATTTTGGGTGATTTTTGTCAATTTCGTTATTTTTCGAAAATTTCGTGAAATGACGCCATAATCAGTAGTTACAAATTTTTTGCACTTGATTTGAAATCATTTAGCATTGAGTTATTGCCTCATAAAACACCTTTGCTTAAAATAGACATAAACAGAGAAAAATTAAATCTCAATCATACATATTTTGTCTATGCGTTTCTTTTTTTGAAGAGTATATATCAATATATTTGTGAATATCAGCTAGCAACAATGTATTCAAAAGTCTTAAATTTATTTCAAGAATTTCCCCTTTTCATTCTGTCAAGATATATAGTACATAATTTAGAAGTGGCAGTAGTGTTTAACTACTGTTTACAAGATAAATAACAGACAGGCTTAATCATGTGAATATAAATAATTACTGTAAAATTACCAATTATTGATGTTTATTTTCCCACCTAAAAATAAATAAGATCTGCGGAGTCCTTCTACATGAGAAACCAGATTGATATGACATCAGATCACGTAGCTGCACTTTGGTATTGGCAAATCATAAATACTAGAATGGTGTTGACAAAACAAAACATTTGTATACAATAGTTAATTATTGAGGAATAGAGCAATTAAAGCATCTGCTTGAGAAATTTTGTGATGGCGTCAGAGCAGATAGTTTGATTTCGTCATTATTGGCACAATACTGCCGATACCCTATACATTAGATATTTTACACTGCAATCATGTAAGATCATACAGTATAACTGTAAAATGTTCGCAGAAATAGTACACCTCTGACTCATGTGACAGCGAGTAACATGACCACATACGTGCTGATACCGAAAAGAATATTAGACAACCTGTTACAAATGAATTCTTTATTTTTGTTATCAATTCAGTGTTCCGGGGTTGTTGCCCTATGAAAATATCAATAAAATCTGTTTCTTAACAAATATGAAATGATGCACTTTCATAAATGTAAATCAAATTACATTTACATAACTAAATGGATTGATAAATAATTGAGTTTTTTATTGCTAAAGGATCTATATTTTGTTTTTTTAACAACATTATAAATTTTTATACCACTGTCACAACATGTAAATCAAATATTATTTATTGTCCTTAGATTACTGCAGTAAGGTTCTTGTAATATGGGACCTTATGAAAACGACGAAAAATAAAAGACTAAAGTATTGGACCAGAACAGAATTTCTAAGTCCAAAAGGGTATAAAATTATGGAAAAAAGTATTACTTCGCATGCGCACATCTAAGTACTAGGATCTAACAGTATACAAAGTTTCATTAACCTCTGATAAGGCATGTTTGAGAAACTGCGGGTACAAAAAATATGGACAGACACACAGACAGACAGAAGGACAGGCTGATTGCTATATGCCCCCAAACTATGTTTGCAAGGGGTATAATGACATCGTCAAGATACACAATCTTTCCCACTGCATTCCGCTCAATACAATTTCAACGAGGCGCTCAAAGCTCGCAGGACTGTTCGCTAGTCCTTATTGCATAATATAAATTGAAAGAGTCATTTGTGACTGGCAAATTCCGTTTTCTGTTTGTTTTAAGGGATAACCCTCATCCAACATTTTCTCGGTTTCTTTCTCTGGTTTGTGTCTTTTGGATTGGATTGTCGGCATGCATGATTGTTTCCGATTGTTTTGTTCTGTGCATAATCTACTTATATGACCCTCTTTCGACAGTTAAAACATGCAATGGTTTTGTTGTTTCTTTTTTTGTTTTTTTTTTTTTTGGTCCCATGGAAATTTTGGGAAATGGACGACTTGCCAGTTTTTTTTTTGTGCTTGCATGTATAATTTGTCCAGGCAAATGATTAGTTCATGTGTAGTTTGTTTTGTTATTTGAATAAATGGATTGCACCATTTTCAGATGAATGGTTACATAATTATATATAAATGATATAAATACACAAATTCTATAAGTGACATTTTTCCCGCGTACAATATCAGGGTACATACGTACAAGGCCGGTTGTGAATAAACATTTTTTTGTGTTTTTTAGCTGCAGCTGACACAGGGGTTAAGGTCTACATAAACGATAATATTACTGGGAATATTGGTTACAATACTACTATATCGTGCTACTACACAACCAAAATCTTAAGTGTAGAAATAAAGGCTAAATATAAAAATGAAGATGATTTTAATACTATTGTGACATTTATTCCCGAAGAAGCAGCAGTTTTGTCGACGCACGGAGAACATCTTGAAAACAGATCATCTTTATCAAATATAACCAAATCTTCAAGGGAAGCTGCAATCACGATTGAACATCTGACATGTAATGATGAAGCATCGTATAAATGTGCAATTCGTCCTATCAACAGTGAGCAAGAAATTCTGGAATCAAAACCAACATCTCTGTCTACTATGGGTAAGGAATATGACTTGTATTAGAATTTAGAATAAAATATTCACATGGATTTACTTGGGAAAATGAGGTAAGCGTCCTTTATTAAAAACAAGAGTGGACAAGAATGTCTCGCCTGACTTTTAGTGTTCAGAAGTTCATAATTGAATTTATATTGAAAGTAAAAAAAATAAGTTTATATAAGCTTTACATTAAATTAACATTTTAATGATGAATGAACATGAAGTCAATTAATCTTTAAGAAGGAATTGGAGTTAACTGTATGATTTTGTTAATCCCTTAAAAGTTTTTACTATTCATTATCATTATTAAAAGATTTTTATAAAATAATGAGACTATTTCAATATAAATAATCAGTAGTTAAATAATAAAATACATTCCATACAGCAAATATAGTTGACCTATACTTATAGCATCTGAGAAGACCAAACAACAAAAACTTAACATTGACCAATGAACCATGAAAATGAGGTCAAGGTCAGATGAAACATGTCAGACAGACATGCACACATTAAAATCATTCAATACACCACATATAGTTGACCTATATCTTATAGTATCTGAGAAGAGGACCAAACAAGATAAACTTAACATTGACTAATGAACTAGACTGACATGTACCCCTTACAATCATTCCACACACCACATACATGTATATTTGACCTAATGCTTATAGTATCGGAGAAACGGACCTAATCACGTAACTTTAATCTTGATCACTGATCCATGAAATGAGGTCGAGGTCAGTTGAATTCTGTCTGACGGACATTTAAATGTTGCAAGGAACCTATATACCAAATATAGTTACTCTATGACTCACAATCAGTGAGAATTCACATGACAAAAAAATATAAATCTTTTTCAAGCAGTCGCTGAACCATGAACATGAGGTCAAGGACAATGGAAATATGACAGACGGAAAGTTCATAACATAAGGTACCTGCATACAAGATATGAAACATCCAGGTCTTCTACCTTCAGAAATATAAAGCTTTATACAAATAGTTTACGACGACGCCGCCGCCGGATAGTAATACCTATGTCTCACTCTGCGACTTTCGTCGCAGGCGAGACAAAAAACGATCTTGACAAGTTTATGTTTCAATAATTTATACTTTCTACTTTAAAAGATTAAACTTTATTAATTATTACATGTAATCAGTTTTCTTATTGTTCCCGGTGTAAATAATCATAATTATTCTAAACAACTTAACTTATCGTTACTGATATAGTGTAAAATTGTTACAAAATATTGCCAAGTTCTTTGTATCTGTGACCAACATTTGAAGTTGCTAAAAAGAATCACTAGACTGACATTTCCATAGGCTCCTATATACTGTTACCTTATGAAAGTCAGATGTTGTTCTGGAGTTATGTCGCCTTGTCCATAAAAAAGAATCAAATAAGCACGATAAATCACAAAATTAGCAATTTTCAGGTAAATTAATAAAAGTGTCGACTTCGATGGGCTTTATATATCATGCTAAAATTTGAAATATATTTTGTTAAGATAGTTATCTTTCAATGGTCAACATATTATTTTCAACTCCTATTTTGTGGTTTTAATTTGATGAAGTTTTTACGTCAAGTAAAAATCCTAAATAATTTGGGTTTTAAACAGGCATTTCAGTTTTAATGAATCTTACATGTATATATTCTTGAATGCAAAATTTAAATATAGTGATCGGAATGGCCAAAGGCAGTATAACAACGTCAATGCGGTGATGTAAGCTTACTATTCATATTTATTATTTAATGACGATTTTTGATACATGTAAAACTTTTTAGGGTTTTTTGGTTTTTTGTATTTTTTTTTGTTGTTGTCCTTGTTGATGCAAATTGTGGTATCAAAGACATCTTAAGATGCTTTAAATATATCTTGATCTTTAAAAACACGAGCAAATTATTTTTTTTCAATTCTGGTAAGTTAATATGTTGAGACATATTTTTTCTGACTTTGTAACATACATGTATTTAAGATGCCGTTTCTTTTTCTTTTAAAGAGATCAATTGATTGATGACATTGTATTGAAGGGGTGTGCCTAACAGATATATTTATAGCTTAATTTAAACAAAATAACAATCCAAAGATACTAATATTAGATATAGTTAATTTATACTATGCTGTATACGATGCATTTCAAGGAGTTACCTCTCATCAGCAGCATTAAAACCGAAACATTTTGTAGACCAAAAACCAAACTTATATTAAACAAGAAGTACTCAACCAAAAATACCGAAATAGGAAGCCAAATTTCAATACAAGGAATGAACCCTTAGTATTTCTATTATTTTTGAATTTTGCTAAATACTGGTAATTTCTGTAACAAATAGAAAACATCATTCAATGTAATTATAATCCGTTTATTTTTTTATTTTTTTTATTTTTTATTTTTTTTTTTTTTTTTGTTATTTATTTAACGTTCCCACACTAGCGACATTAGCGACACAAATTATTCATTTATTGAAAGTTAAAGCTCAGAATAGTTTCTGTTCAAGACGAAAGACGACAAATATACCTAAGGAGCAATCCAAAAAACCTTATCCATTAGGCAAAACCCGAAAGACAAATGAACGACCACAATCACAACAAATAAACACTGAAAACTAAAAAGCAATGAACAACACAAATCCTATAAAAACCAGAGTGAACTCAGATCTTCTGGAAGGGTAAGCAGTTCCTGCTCCGTATACGGCACCCGTCGTGAAGTTCAACAAAGTCAATCCAGTGGTAGTCACAAATCGTTCGGAAATGTTCTCCTTTTGTTTAGAATATACAAGTTCTGGTCTAAACTATATTTTTATTTCATTTTAGTTAAATTTAATCTGCTTCATGGGTGTAGTTGGATATATTTACTAAACATATATAATATAGTGTGTAACCAAATACCGTAAACATAACACCCGTCTATGAAAACCGAATTGCAATTTTATTTCCAGATTACCCAGCAATGAGTTAAAGTAATGAATAAAG
Organism: Mytilisepta virgata; assembly: GCA_028015205.1. NCBI lineage: Eukaryota > Metazoa > Mollusca > Bivalvia > Mytilida > Mytilidae > Mytilisepta > Mytilisepta virgata. The sequence goes on from CM051521.1 coordinate 80,924,347, forward strand.
AAAAACCACGGTCTTATGTATTTATAAGTTTAAGGCTAACTTAAAGGCTATGTTTTCCAATAATTTTAAATGAAATAACACATATACCTATCCATGTTATCTGCTTTTCAATTGCGAACAATCTGTTTCAGTTGAACCATTAGATCCGGAGGAAATTTTAATGTATAATATGTTATCAGGTGAACAGATAGATTCTACAAAATTAGTAGAGGGTGAAAATATAACATTTGTCTGCAGTGGAAATGTTGGCCGACCACATGGAAAATTGCTTTGGCAGCAACTTTTTGATAATAATATCGTAAGGACACTCGCGGGTAACAATCTACAACTTTATGAATTAAATGACTCTTGTAGTTACTACCGACGTACCAACGTCACTATTCAAGTGTCTTCGAAGGATCATTGTTCGAAAATGCGATGTAGTGTATATTCACCATTATTCGAAGAATATATGTACAGAGAGACACGGGAAATGCATGTACTGTGTGAGTACCCTTTACGTTTTTTTTTTCATATTTTCATTGTTTTTGACACATATATTAAATTTTCCTTCTACTTTGAGGGGAATATTTTTAATAACATTTTAACAGGAATATCTCTCTTCTAGTTAGCTGACCTATAGTAATCTCTTCTAGTTACAGACCTATTGTAATAGCATAACACCTTTTGATTTTTCTACGCTGTATACAACCCTCCCACATTATACATGAAAATCCGTTTTCCGGAGCTAATTCACCAATGCTTCTACACTAAACAATATTAACAAAGATATGCCTATCTGGTATTAGGTAAGGCTTCCTTTGTCAAACACATACTGATTCTAACAACAACAAAAAACTATGAGGTTGATGTTGTTAACATGCTGGAAGGACATGTTTTTCAACAAACGATCGGCATCCCAATTGGAACAGACTGTGTGCCGCTTTTGACCGAAATGTTGTTTAGTGTCAGAGTAATAAAAAAATGATACCATAATGAAAAAATTGAATTGCATGTCGGTGTCACTGCATATTATCCAATCGCAAAAGATTTAATGTTATATATATATATGTGTGATGGATGTCGCAGAGTTTCCAAAACACATCCAATGAGGTTGATCCTAAGATGTGGAACATATGTTCATTTGTCATTTTATTTCATGAGATATTTTTTATTAATGGATAGAAAAATAACCATGTTCGAGTTCAAAGGTCATGTGTGACTCCAACCTTTGACCATTCAGGCCATTTTCAATGTTATGATTCCAATCTTTAAAACTAACTGTTCACGAGTTCTGTAAGACAACGAAGACAAGACCAAAACAATACAAACAATACACTTAAAAACTAAAAACATATGAACCCCACCAAAAAGCTGGGGAAAGACTCAGGTGCTCCGAAAGAGTAAGCAGTTTTATATCAGTGGTTTTAACCTTTATTGAGACTTTGGAGACATTTTCGAAGCCACGACCTCAGTGGGTGATTGATGCAAGTTCAAAGTCTTTACTAATAATGAGTTTTGACCATTGACTGTTTTTCAATTATTAAACGGCAGTGACTCTTTAAGGCAGATACATGTATAATACACAGTTGATCTTGAAGTTTAGAAGATGGTCAAGGAGATGTCAAATTGAAATGACTAAATTCTACAAGCTTTCTGACAATGACCGTCTAACTTGAGGTCATTTTAAAGGTCATGACCAGAAGTAAATATAAGTAGAAGTCCGAAGTCTCTATGGTAAATAAATCTTGATTTTCACCATTGACGTGTTCTGTCGACCATTCAATGAGTAATGAGAGTCACTTAATTGAAACGAGCGAATACATTGTATCTGTACGTCACAATGATATCTTATTATCCATATTCCATCAGTTACAATGTTTCATTTGACATATAACCATCTACTTTCGCCTGCAGGTAATTGTCAACGACATTTCTGTATATGATCTTTGATAGAGGTTCGGTACTTTTTTTATCTTACCTAAGATTGATAAGTCTTGCAGAGATTTCTATATAAAATGGTTGCATCGCTGCTGTAGATGCATTAAAAAGGTTTTTAATTTTGATTTTCTAAACATGGATCACACAAGTTTACGGCTGTGACGTACACTCCTCTTTCATTTTTTTTTTTCAATTTATGCATTTTATTTCTATATAGTATTGTCATGCAGAATTATCAATGAGGGATTTTAGAATTTTAAATTTCTTAAATTTGGGCCTATACAGATCAAATTTTGAAAATTGTGGATTAAAGCTTGTGACGTAAACTATTATTTCATTTGCCAATTAACGCATTTTGTTTCTATACAATATTGGTATAAACCTTTTGTGGGTGCACAATAAGGTTCCTTAAACCCAGGGTCCGCAGGCGTCAAATTTTCAAAATATTGGATTTGACCCGATCATGGTGACCTGAACTCCTCTTTCATTCAATTTCTGTTTCTTAACAGTATTGTTGTACAACATATTTAGATGTGTAACAATATTTCATAATTTGATATTAAAAATTTTGGGTCAATGAGGTTAATTTTCTAAAATTGTGAATCTGGCCTAAACTCTTTCATTTTGTCATACACAGTATGTTGTTACGGCCGAAATCACCTTTAAATTGTAGCCAACAAAAGACACAAATCAATAATAAAATTTAACAAGATTTATTATATACAAAGTTTACAAAAAATATTACAAAAAACTAAAATGTCAACTTAACTGTTCAAAATCCTGTTTTTTCTTGATCCGGAATTCTGGTCACTGTTGCCTGAATCCAAACGGAATATTATATCCAATCAGTCACAATCTAGTATGATGTAACGAAAATAAAAGTTTGTCACGGATGATGTGTGAAACGTAAATAAATCCAACAGCTGAGAACCCAAGAATGTCTATCTCTGGTCCGATAAATGATGTTCTGAAAGTCTAACTTTCTTGTCCGTATATATACTGTAGAACGGAAACTTCTGGAATACGGTAGAAGTTCGAATCACACCATAATTATTACGTAAGTCAAATAGAAAGTTCTAGTCATTCCACCAGTATCCATTATTGTTCCAGCGACTTCTAAACTGCGCAGTTATAACATTATTTGGTAAACAACTATAAGTATTATGTAAACATAGTATACATGTTATAAGGCTATGCAAAACAAATCAGGCCAAGATAAATAAATATAATAATTACAATATCATAACACCTCCCCCTTTAAAAGAAGTTTGAGTGTAACGAGAACTTCATGAACAATATATACAAAAATATATAGTATATATACAATGTTTTAATAAGACCTAGATAAAGCATCTGCTATTACGTTATCTTTACCTTTAATATGTTTTACAATAATATCATATTCCTGTAACAATAAACTCCACCTAGTCAACCTCTGGTTCTTGTTTCTCATTTTATGTATGAAGGTGAGAGGATTATGATCAGTATAAACCAGAATAGGATGCATAGTGGGATTTAAATATATATCAAAATGTTGAAGTGCAGACAACAGTGCAAAACATTATTTTTCAATAGTGGAATAATTTTTCTGATGTTTATCTAATTTCTTGGAAAAATATGATATAGGTTTCTCAACATTATCATCTGTTTTTTTATATAAAACTGCTCCAACTCCTACATCACTTGCATCAACGGCAAGTTTGAATTGCTTTTTAAAGTCTGGAGTGATAAGAACGGGACTGTTAATTAAAAGTGATTTGCTTTTTTCAAAAGAGTTTTGACAATTATCACTCCAGATGAATTTAGAATCTTTTCGTAAAAGATGAGTCAATGGTTGAACAACAGTAGCAAAATTTGAACAAAATTTTCTGTAAAATCCAATCATGCCTAAATATCTCATAAGTTGTTTTTTATTTGTAGGAGGAGGAAAATTGGTAATTGCATCCACTTTAGCCATAATAGGTTTCACTTGACCTTGGCCAACTGTGTGCCCTAAATAATCAACAGTGGCCTTACAAAATTCACTTTTAGCAAGATTAACAGTCAAATTTTATTGTGACAATCTATCAAAAGTATCATATAAATGTGTTAAATGCTCTTCCCAGCTATCACTACATACAATAAGATCATCAATATAAGCATAACAACAATCTAAATCTTTTATAACATTATTGATCATTCTTTGAAATGTAGCTGGAGCATTTTTCAAACCAAACGGCATGACAGTATATTGAAATAAGCCGTCTGGTGTGACAAAAGCTGATATTTCACGAGCTCTCGGTGTCAGGGGGACCTGCCAGTAACCTTTTAATAAATCAAATTTGCTTACGAATTTTGATTGTCCAATGTTATCAATGCAATCGTCTATCCTTGGAATCGGATAGGAGTCAGATTTTGAGACTGAGTTTACTTTTCTGAAATCAGTAACGAAACGAAAGGTTTTATCTGGTTTGGGTACAAGAAGACAAGGAGAGCTCCATTCACTGTTACTGGGCTCAATAATATCATTGTCAAGCATATATCTAATTTCTTGTCTCATAACATCAAGTTTAAGTGGATTGAGCCGGTAAGGATGTTGCTTAATTGGAGAAGCATCGCCTACATCAACATCATGACAAACAGCAGTGGTTTTGTTTGGCACATCTGGAAAAAGATTTTTAAAAGAAAATACCAAAGTTTTCAATTTTTCTCTGCGATCGAAAGTCAGATGTGCAAGTTTTGAGTCTAAATCTGATAAAATTTCAGAATTTTTCAATCTAACAGTTTGTTCTATGGTCTTGGAATCAAAAGATGGTTCAATTATATCTGGTTTGTCATGATCGCTCTCCAATTTAACCATGGCTAAAGTGGCAACTGGTTTACTCTCACCTTCATTAGTACGCTCAAAATATGGTTTTAACATATTAATGTGACACACTCTATTTTGTTTACGCCGACCTGGAGTTCTTACAATATAATTCAAATCATTGATTTTACTGTCGATTGTATAAGGACCACAGTATTTAGCCTGTAAAGGATGCCCAGGGACTGGCAAAAATACAAGTACCTTATCACCAGGCTCAAAAACTCTGTCCCTGGCATCTTTATCATACCATATTTTCATCTTATTCTGTACAGTTTTTAAGTTTTTCTGAGCAATTTGACAAGCAGTATACAATTTTTCTTTAAATCTAGATACATAGTCTAGAAGATTCAAGTCAGTGTGTTCAGTAAGCCATTTTTCCTTAATCAATTTCAAAGGTCCCCTTACAGTATGACCAAACACTAACTCAAAGGGGCTAAAACCAAGGGATTCTTGAACAGCCTCTCGGACCGCAAAAAGTAGAAAGTGAACACCATCATCCCAGTCCCTATCAAATTGAAGACAAAAAGTCCTAATCATGTTCTTAAATGTTTGATGAAAACGTTCTAAGGCACCTTGAGATTCTGGATGATAAGCACTTGATCTATACTGAGCAATCCCTAACTGGTAAACGACCTGCTGAAATAAACCTGACATAAAATTTGAACCCTGGTCGGACTGTATAGACTTAGGAAGTCCTACTAATGTGAAAAATTTGATAAGAGCTTTGACAATAGTTGTGGTCTTGATATTCCTTAAGAGAATAGCCTCAGGAAAGCGAGTGGATGTACACATGATCGTTAATAAATAAGCATTTCCAGTCTTGGTCTTTGGTAAAGGTCCAACGCAATCAATAAGTACTCGGCTGAAAGGTTCTTCAAAGGCTGGAATTGGCAGAAGTGGTGCTGGTGGTATTTTCTGGTTAGGCTTGCCAACAACCTGGCATATATGGCATGATTTGCAGTATTCTGTGACATCATTTCTAAGTCTGGGCCAGTAGAAATGTTGCAAGATCTTAAGGCAAGTCTTCCTTATACCTAAATGTCCAGCCAAGGGGGTGTCATGGGCAAGACCAATAATTTCTTGCCTATAGACTTTAGGCACCACCACTTGGTATACCACTCTCCATTCCTCCTCTGGGATAGCATCACGGGGCCTCCACTTCCTCATTAAAATGCCGTCTTGATGGTAGTAACATTCGGCCACTTTGTCTGCTTCTTCTTGGGGTAGAGCCCTCTTGCAGAGCTGAAGAACCTCAGGGTCTTTATTCTGTTCTTCCCTAAATGTTCTTTTGTCTAATGAATGGCTGTTCACGTCTGGCCATGGCATAATTACACGTTTGTTAGTACCAGGTGATCTTATTATGGCCTTTTCTGAAGTACCGGGACCTTCAATGTCGGCAAGAAAAGTGTCAGAAAGGTCCATATAATCATACTGGCCTTCTTGTAAATCCTCGTCTTGTTGTTTTCTTGCCATTGCCCTAGTAACAACACAAGCTGGATACAGTTCAGCATCTTCTTCAGGTGATTTAACATCCACCACCGGTTATTTGTAACAATTGGTTCAGCGACCACTTTGTTCCTAGCTAGATCATTTCCTAGCAATAATGAAACACCCTCTACAGGGAGAGTAGGACGAACACCCACAACAACTGGTCCAGTAATTAAATCTGACTTCAAATAAATACGATGGAGGGGAACATCTATACAACCTAACTCCACACCTCGTAACAAAACGGAGGCACCAACGGACGTCTTCTCGGACAAAGGCAACACACCTTCTAACAACAAAGACTGAGAAGCTCCAGTGTCCCGTAAAATCTTAATAGGCTGAGGAGTAGTATTATCAACAATAGAAACAAACCCATCAGACATAAAGGGCTTATAATCCTCCATGTAATCACAAAAACTGGACTTAAAAGCCTGACTCGCAGGACATTCCAACTTATTGGTAACAACGGGTGTCGTACAAACACTGGACTTGGGCTTATGATCTCTTTCATTCTTCTTCTGGAGTCTAAAACAATCAGCCATCAGGTGACCATTTTTCTTACAATAAGCACAAGTTAGTGACTTCTCAAAAGTATCAAACTTTGGACCAGACATATTATAACTAGACGGACTCTTATTCTGTGCAACAGGCTTACAATCAGTACGCTCAGTGCTTTGATTTTTGTAATTTCCGCTAGAAGTATTAAAATTTTGACCTTTGAAAGTTCTTTTATGTGAAATGGTATAATTATCGGAAACAACAGCTGCATCTTGCAATGTCTCAACAGTTTTGTCATCTAAATGTGTTTTTAAGTCTAAATTAACACACTGCTTGAACTCTTCTAATAACATTAATTGTCTTAATTTATCAAAATTTTTATCTATTTTCTTTGACGTAAGCCATTTATCAAATAAATCCTCTTTTTCCCTAGCAAATTCAACATAGGTTTGTGTTTCAAACTTTTTATAAGACCTAAATTTCTGTCTATATGCTTCTGGCACTAGCTCATAAGCTTTCAAAACTTCCTGTTTAACAGTGTCATAATCAGAACTTTTTTCTGAAGAAAGTGCTGAGTAAATTTCAGCGGCCTTGCCCACAAAAACACTTTGCAGCATAGTAGTTCAATAAGGCTTTGGCCATTTCAGATTTTGAGCAATTTTCTCAAATTGTGGAAAAAATTTATCCACCGTTTTTTCACAAAATTTAGGAACCAAACGTATATTTTTTTGCTGCCTCAAATTGTTCTGATTTTGACTTAGTGTTGCTTTCTGCTTTGACCATTTCCATTTTTATTTTCTCCATCTCTATCCTTTCCCTCATTTCAAGTTCTGCCTGTAATTGTTTTAATTTAAATTCATCTTCTTTTTCTAATTGTTTTAATTTAAGTTCATGTTCTAATTCAAGCTGTTTTAATTTGAAAGCATCAACTTTTTCGACCTTGAGGTCAAGAGCCTCTTCACCAAAAATTTCTAAATCAACTAAATTGTCTATTACCAAATTTTTTATAATTTGTTTTCTCATAGATGATCTAAAATCTATTTTTAGATGTTTAGCAAGCAACACTAATTCTTCTTTCTTTAATTTATCAAACCCTTCCAGGTCTGGCGTTTTCAAAAATTTACCAGCATCAAATTCCATTTTGTAGAATTTTGTTGGCTAATTCTAATAAAAATACTGAAAAAAATTTATTAAGATATTAACGTTCTCCCGAGACGAGCCCCCAATTTCTGTTACGGCCGAAATCACCTTTAAATTGTAGCCAACAAAAGACACAAATCAATAATAAAATTTAACAAGATTTATTATATACAAAGTTTACAAAAAATATTACAAAAAACTAAAATGTCAACTTAACTGTTCAAAATCCTGTTTTTTCTTGATCCGGAATTCTGGTCACTGTTGCCTGAATCCAAACGGAATATTATATCCAATCAGTCACAATCTAGTATGATGTAACGAAAATAAAAGTTTGTCACGGATGATGTGTGAAACGTAAATAAATCCAACAGCTGAGAACCCAAGAATGTCTATCTCTGGTCCGATAAATGATGTTCTGAAAGTCTAACTTTCTTGTCCGTATATATACTGTAGAACGGAAACTTCTGGAATACGGTAGAAGTTCGAATCACACCATAATTATTACGTAAGTCAAATAGAAAGTTCTAGTCATTCCACCAGTATCCATTATTGTTCCAGCGACTTCTAAACTGCGCAGTTATAACATTATTTGGTAAACAACTATAAGTATTATGTAAACATAGTATACATGTTATAAGGCTATGCAAAACAAATCAGGCCAAGATAAATAAATATAATAATTACAATATCATAACAATGTACATTTGTAGGTGTGCAATAATTTTAATTTTTAAAACTTGTTTCCTGCAGGGGTAAATTAAAAGAAATGATGAATATAAGCTTTTGAGCAAAACTTTTTCATTTTCATTAGATTTAGGGATTTCATTTTGTCATAGAATGATTGCATAACATCTGCAAGTATTTTGCAATCAAAGAATTTTGAATTTCGCTAACGATCCCAAACTAATTTTGGAGGTTGCGTGGATCAAGCTTTCTAGTTTAATTTTATTTTCGACCTAGAGATTTTAATAATACATTTACGACGGAATTACATACTGGTACTGTAAAGAAGTGTGGCGATAACATATGTTTCTTCTTTTGATTTGTTAACATTTAACACTTCAAATCATTACTCGTTTTTTTTAATTATTAATTTGTTTATTTATTTCATAATATATGAAATGCACAATAACAAAATTAATGTACTGGAGATCTGATGCAGGGAATTAATGATATTACTTGTTTTATGCAGTGAAAGATAATCTAAATATATCAGATTGGGATTCTAATTCAGCTTTTGCTAAACGCGGTAAGTAATACATTATATAAAAGTACAAAATAAACTTTTTGGAGCAATAATAATTCAAATTTACCTATATATGGGATACAATGTAATATAGATCGTTGTGAATCTACATTCTTTAATTCTTTGCCCGTTTTCATTCTATTCGAGCGATTAATCCATTTGTGATTTGTTGTTCTCGAATGCTGATTGGACGTTGAAATTACCATTCGATTTTCTCGATTATTTTCAACGATTCCATGAGAGATTTGCAATGCGTTAGCAAATTATCGCTTTTTTACATCTACACTATTCTGCATTTTAAAATATCTCTTAACGAGGGCCTAAAACAAGGACAAAAAGTCAGCAATCTAGTTTGATCAAGGGTGATAACATGTAGATATTCCGTCATGTGACAGATTTAATATGAATACGGTTCATTTAGCTTTCTGGACTGAAGATATTCGATAATCAGCTGCTTGCGATACATGCGAACAAAAACTACAATCTATTGAAATTTAAACAAAAAAACGGTATATCTAATCGAGATGTTCGGTTCATTTACTACTCATCGTGATGAAAACGTACCATACTTGGTATTTTGGTCGTAAAAAAAAACTGGGTGATATAAAAGTGGATATGAATTGTTTGGAGGGTCTCAAATAAGTTTTATTCAATACTTTTTGTCGTAGATATTTTTGTATTTAGCTAAAGATACATCTTTGTTAAATAAATCTGCAAAGGATAAAGGTTGCATAGGGTAATACATGTCATAATTCATTGTCATTTGTTTAAAAATACAAAAATCAATAAAAGGTATATTAACCAAAAGCACAATGGTAATTTAGAACAAAATATATATGTGTTTGTTTAAAATGTGACGTCAAAAATTATTCCTGAGCAAGTATAATACTATGAGACGAAGAGTAGTTTACGGAATACCGCATTTCGATTTAGAAGTGCATGAAGTAAGGAAATCAAATTTTGGAGATCTATAAACGTTTTGAGGATCTCATTAAATACAATCATTCACACTTTCAAAACGAGAAAAAAAAAGAGTATGATGTATGTTATTTGTTTAATAGATTTCTTGTACCTTAATCGTAGTTAAGAAATATGTACACAAACATATCCTTTTGTAATATTTTATTTCGTAGATCTGATTATTGGCTTTGCTATACCGGGAGGTACAATTAGTGGAACATTAATTGTCGTAGTTTTGTTTTTTTACAAGAGGTGAGTTTTACAATGCATACTTCAAACTATTTTCTTCAAAAATACAATACCGATCAGTTCAGTCTATTGTTTCTTGTCTCCAATTGAACTATGAAATGTTATAGTGTTTATGTTAAAGTTTAGGGTTCTCTGGGAGTTGATAAAAATGTATCCACCTCCCTGAATATTTTTCGTCTAAGTTTTGAATATCACTGTTACAAAGGATATAAAAAAGAGATTGATGAATATTATATGAACACATAATTTGAAACAAAGATCTGCAAATGTCATTGATTTAAAAAGACGTCCATATGTAAGACGAAATGTATAGTCGATATTTTTTGCTGAATTTCGTGTCAAAATGACTACCAGATCGCAGTTAAAACACGACAAGATGTTTAATTTGCATTATACGCAGTATCTTCATTTCCTCTGTTTTTCTGGTATAAGCTCTTCGGAAACTTTCAACACTAGACGATTAAACTAAAAAAACAGAAATACTAAGTCAACTGTTACAATGTAATACGCTATGAACAAAAATCAGAAATGTTTAATATTTGTTTCAAGCCTCTGAACGGTTAAAGTCTTGTATACAAGTATTTTGGATCTGCGCATACGTAGAAGTATAATACTTGTAATTCGCCTTAACATTAACTGATAAAACTACGTCTTCTTACTATATGCACATTTTTGCCGCATATAATATATATTGATATGACGTAACATTCAATGTTATAAAATTCACTCTTCAGGAAAAGGCTTCCAAAACAGAATGATTCATTGAATGCTGTTGAATTGCCAGCAAATCAATCATGTAACCCTTACTATTTTTCGGCTTATGCATCTGTTGATATCGGATTTGGGGATTATTCTGAAAAAAATAACGAAATGGGCACCACTAATAAAACTTTTTCTGGAGAATCAAACAGCATTCAGAAACACGAATCTGATGATGTGAAGAACCATGTCGATACTCAGACAGCGTAAGTACATAATGTCCACATTTATGTGCGGTAAAGGAAGATTTTGGACACTGGCCAGAACTTAATATAGTTTACGTGTTTTGTACCTTGGCCTTGTGTATTTTATATAAAAATTTAAATTGAGATGTTGATACAAAGCCAAGTTCCGTGTTTTGGGCCCGAAAGATTTCGGTCAAGTCGTGCTAGTTGCTATTATTTCAATAACAACATCATATTGCCTAATTTCATACACATAGGAAGGACCATTCAATTTCTAGAAGCGCCTGAATTGGGCTGATATCTACCCAAATTCAGGATCGATTATCAATGAAAATTGTAAAATTTCCCATTCAATTCGCATAATGGTACGACATAATAGGTTTCTTTTCAATCATTTTCAAACATGTGATTTTGAGACAGTCTCAGCTAATTCAAATAGAAATGACTTTTTTCCCACACCTTTATCTTGGTTGCAGAACAGTTAATTCGCTTACTAATTTACTAACTGAATATTACCTCAGGTTAAGAGAGTCTGTGCCATTCACCTGGTTTGAATTTGTCTTTCATGGGCATTGTTGCTCTTTCTGATCCGTAATGCACATATGTACATGAAGATACTTAATATTCTCCACAGAAACTAGGTGTTTCTTATGTGTCTAAATGTGGATTATTTTTTCAGTTGAAATAGTTATTCATTTAGAAAAACAAAAAACATTTCTACGTCTAACATGTCTAATGTGTAAAAACAAAAATACAGTCCCGGCCTGTCGAAGGTTTAACAAAAACTAGCAAAACGGAGTCAAGTAGAAAGAAAAAGCTCATTATGTTGCGAAATAGAAAATAGAAAGCTCGTTTTGGTCTATACCTAGCTATCGTTGAAAGCCTCGCTGTCACAATACTTTCAACGGTGAAAACTTTTCGAGGGTGATAATTGTAGTTAGCTGTTGTTGAACACTAGCTAGATATCGTTGAACACTGGAAAGCTTTTCCATAGTAACATTCCACCAGTCATTTGCTAGCTTTGCCATGAAGAAAAATAATATATCTGTACCTGAGAAAATGTTCGAAAATAACTAGCATACTGCCTACAACAAATTAAACATATTTGATAAAAAAATTGTGTTGTTGAAAAGTTGATCAACAAATGGATTGATTAATACATTTATGATCCAAACTCAATTGAGTTTTTCAAATAATTATCGGCATTTAAAAATCATAATGTTTTAACAAACATGCAAATATTGGAAAAATTAAATTAAACAAGAATTTAAAAAAAAACCGTATTTTTCAGGTTCCGTTATTTCTTGTATTTGAACATTATAGTTCTGATGGATAGGCAATGTTTTGATATTTAAAATTCTCAATATTCACTGTAGACCTTCTTTGACTATTTATTCGATAGATATATATGAAATAAACACAGTCATTCTTTGAAACTACTAATCGTTAATTGACAATTAAGACCTTCAATTTGAAATAACAGGTGTTTGGGAAGAAAACTGGTCAACAAAAAATTATGGACATTCACTTTACCTTAGATGTAATTCAACATAACAAACGAGAAACTGTAGGTAGATGAATTGCATAATGAAGATGTACATGTATTCACAACACCACAAAAAGAAATATTGACACTGACATTCTCAGAAACGTTATTTACCTGAACAAGAAAAATGACTAACTTGTAGGTAGCCAGTGCGCTACACTATACGTCAATTATTGATAATCATAATTAATAGAGGTGAAGCAATAGACACGTTTTTTTACTAAAGCGTTTCTTGTATTTTAAAGGTAACGTTCGACAAATTAATGATACCGCAGACGCCCAGAATAAACATTTAAACATATTATGACGCACCTACACACCTGTAGTTTTTACCCTTGGATAACCGGATTCATGGGGTGATATCTGAAATCTGAAATTCTTATCATTTTAATTAAAAGACACGTATATGCTAAGACAAACAAAAAAATCCCGAAAAAATATTTCACATTCAAACAGATGTTTTAAACAAAATAATGGGAACAAGAAGAAAGAAATCTTCTCCCTGAAAAATAAAACAATTGCACGATAAATTATAATGAACATTAATGTCTACCAATAAAGAATGTGGATGGCCATGCTAACAGTCACGATATATAGTGTTTGTGTTACCAATTGATATCACACTAGGATATGCATGTGCTGTCACGTTTCGTGCCAAGATGTTGTCATCGTGGAAAGCCACGATTATATACCCAGTGTTGCATCGTCGGATTGCCACGCTATTATCATGTTTTTTTTTTTTTTTTTCGGAAACCATGATGTGAGATCTGTAGTTACAACAAATAAATAAAAAATACAATAAATTATATTCACTTATATATTTATTATATTTAATTATTTAGAAATGTTATAAATAAATAATTATTTCTTTTGACAGCCATAATCGCAATATCCGGGATTGTAATTATTTCAATTCACCCCTAGACACTTTTTCAAAATGAGTTTAATATTGCAAAATAAAATTATAAATTAGACTAATATGTTAATCGGTATTTTAATCCGATTATAAAGGCTTTCTAGCGTTTAACGATAGCTAGCTAGTGGTGAACAATAGCTAACCATCGTCGCCAGATTTTTGCCAGCCTCGCCTTAAACTTCAGCCAGGCCGGAACTGTAGCTGCGTTGCTATACTGTTCATATACTTTATGATGTAAATGGTCTACTGATAAAGAAAAAAAACCATTGAAAGATTAGATGCATAAAACTCAAACAATTATATAAACAGAAATAGAATATAAATATTCGAAGGTAAATACATGTTCTTTTTATGTTGATACAAATATGATACATGTATTAACATAGGCTATCAATTACTTACCTACTCACAAAACGATTAACCTTAATTAAATTCAATTTTCGATTCGCCTTATTCAAATTGTCGTATGTTTCAGAAATTATCGCCCCAGTCCACTTCCGTATTTCATTTATTTTTCTTAATCTCTAAATCTAAACAATAATGAAATTATTGCTGAAAACCCGGTGCCACTTGAACGCCACAAGGGTTATATTAAAAACCCATCGGCAAAAATAAGATCTGGCGTATGAAGCACTTTGGAATAAAATAACAGGATTAAAATTTCCTATTTTATAAATTATCATTTTAGTGGATTAATATTGAAATTTACCAGATAATTAATCTTTATAATAACATATTTATTATTATGGAATCCAATCGAAATTAATGCAGAGTTCTTTTTTTATATATACTAGTACATGTATTTAACGGTGAGTGCAAGTCGATAGCATGCTATTTTTTTACACTTGAAAGTACAAGTAGTACGTGTATAAAATATTGTTGTTTCCCTTACTTGCTCATTCGTTATAAATATTTAAATTTACAGGCCAGTTAAATATGAATATGCTTCAGTTAATGAAACTACTCAGATGAAAAATAGAATAACACAAAACGAAGGAGCTTTTAGAGAAGACATACATGCAAAACTGGATCAGAATGTGTACGATGTAACGCATAGTAATACAGTGGCTAAAAAAGCAAGTGAAGGTCAACAGAATCAGCATATATACGATGAATCGTATACTGGCGAGTATGCTCTGCTTCAACATAATCGCCCTCGTGAACCAACTACATGTAATACCATCTACGATTAAGCACAGGTTACTTCTCTTCCAAAAGAAGATAATTGTGATTGACATCTTAGGAGTCTTGTGATTGAAATGTAGTACCTATTATTGCATCACTTTTATGTTCATATATTCTGATTGGCCTGAGGCATACAAATGTTATGTTTAAAATGAACAAAGTGACAAAAGTGGGGCGCTCTATATAAAAATGGAAATTTGCAAATTTTTATAGTTTTCAAATTAATAACATCCCACAAAATATATATGTCAAGTCCTAACTTCTGGTTATATTTTATTGTTTGTTTGTTTAGTTGGGGTTTAACGCCGTTTTCAGCACATTTGGCCATTTCGCGGCGGCCAGTTTTTATTGGTGGAGGAAGCCGGAGTACCCGGAGAGAACCACCGACCTTCGGTAGGAAAATTGGCAATCCTTGTCAATTAAGATCGGAGTCGAACACACCCCGCCACAGGTGAGATTCGAACTCACAACCCCAGCGTTGACAGGCTAGTGATCATTAGTAGTCATGACGAACTACCTAGACCACTCGGCCACCGAGGCCCCCGGTTATATTTTAAGTTGTGTCGCTATACTCTAAGAAAATACTGAATATTAGATTATGTGATGTCTAGCTACAATTCTGCTTGGTTTGACTTTTTTAATAGTTTGGTATTTGTTTGATATGTTACACTACTTACGTTTTTTTCTATATTCTATATATGTTATATTTAAACAATATTGTATTCCGAGGAAAACTTTAAAAAGCAATATGATACTATTTTAACAATAATTATGTAAGAAAACATAATCTAAAATGTAAATTGAACTAGCCGATTTAATTTGTTCGACCTATATTAGAATTTACTTAAAATGTGTTATCTAAAAATTCGTTAGAATTGATAGATGATTAGTTGTTCATTATAAGTTATTGAGAAAATATTTTAATTAGAATAAAATTTAGTCTTCGTATGTAAAATTAGTTCATTGAAATTCATCATCTGTGACAAATGTGTTAAAATATCTGAAGAAACAAGTCATACTAACTTTTTGCTGCAAAAATGAAAATTAAAGTAAAATTTTACAATTTCAAAAATCAAATTTAAAAAATGAATATTTTTATATAGTGAATACAGTGAATGTTCGGAAAATTTTATAGTAAAAATAGCACAAAAAATAGTGAATATAAGAATAAACAAACAACACTAAATCAGATGAAGTATTTACAATATATCATTTGGTCCTAGTTGTGGTAAAAACAACAATTCTAACGACAATATTCACAATTTGTCATGTCATTCGAATAATATGTTTCACGTCGATCAGGTGTTCTGTACATAGTGTGAAATATTGCTTGTAACTGTAAATAAAATTTGAACAGGTCATATGAGCTACTGTCATCTTTTTTCGTCCGTCCGTCAACATTTGACATTTTGAATTCATTTGGAAAACCACTGAATGGATGGAAACTAAATATATCATGAATGTTCCTAATGAGGTGCTTACTAAATGTTGTTACTTTTGCTCTGATCTGTCATCCAATATGGCTGCCAGCAGGGGACTTAGTTTAACATAGGACCCAATGGGAATTCCACACAAACTGCTTCTTCTTGAAAATTACTGACTGGATTGAAACCAAACATATCACGAATGTTAATCTCAAGGTCCTGTAGCACTGCACAAATGGAAATATCAGGTGAGCGGTACCGATTTCTGGGAGCCTCTGGTTAATTGTGGAATAACTTTTCTTGTTTAATGTGTTTTTAATTAATTTTGAGAATTGTAATGAAATTGTTCCATATATTTCAAGCCTGTACAAATGTAACTTAGCACTATCCATCTATAGTGTTTACACTATCTATATGTATGTAATAAATTCATGAGCGAAAGTATTGTGGTAGAATCAAATGCGAAATAGTTTTATTTGGTCAAAATGTCATCTTATTCCAACTAGTTAACAACTGAAAAAATAAGAGTTTATATTTCTGCTAAGTTTGCTTAGTTATTATTTTAATTACATATTTCCCTAATTCATATCTTAAAATAAACTTATATATCTTTATTTATTTGTCAATAAAATAATCCGATTTGTGGTGTAAGAAAATAAAAATAATTTGAACTTGTATTTCTTATTAAAATATATGCATGTATTTTCAATGAGTGTTCATCTTAATAATAACAATAAGCTCCGAAGAGTCTGAATCTTTCATCTGTTATTTTTTGTGCAGATCTTGCATCAATAATTAGTTTTGCTATTTAATGTATACTGTCGCATTTTTTGCCTTCACATTGGTATGTACAGCTAAAATATAGAATTCTGAACCAAAATATATATGGTTGCTAGACACTCTTTCATCGGTTGTTATGGACTTTTTCAATGACCTTGACCTTTCAAACTTGTAAGGTAAAGTATAGGTTCCTTAACCCAAATATATATGGTTGCTAGGGACTTTTTATCGGTTGCTATGGACTTATCCAATGATCTTGATTCTTGACCTTTCTTTTTTACTTTGTACAGGTAAATTATAGGGTCCTTAACCCAAGTATATATGGTTGCTAGGGACTTTTTCAATGACCTTGATCCTTGACCCCCCATTTTAATTGTACTTTTAATTTATTTCAAGTTATGCTGAACATTTTTGCAGTTTACAGTTTGTCTTTATTAATAATAATATTCAAGTTAATTACCTAAAACTGCAATATTTCCTTACCAGTTTCAGGCAATAACCCGATAACTGACCAACCGATTCGTCTGATAATTTCATGGCAGGTAGATCTTGACCTCATAAACATTTTTACATCGTCAAAATCGACAAACATTTTTCACCTATTTTCTATTTTTAGCCATGGCAGCCATGTTTGTCGATGGACAAGAAACACAAACTTTATATTAGATACTCTAAGGATCTTTCAGCCTACGTTTGGCTGAAATTGATCCTGTAGTTTCAAAGAAGAAGATATTTTAAAGTTGTGAAAAATTGTCTTTAAAGGGCAAAAACTTCTATAAGGGTCAATTAACAATTTTGGTCATGTTGACATATTTGTAGATCTTACTTTGTTGAACATGTTTACTGTTTACAGTTTGTCTTTATCTATAACAATATTCAAGATAACAATCTAACTGCAAAATCTCCTTAAAATTAACAATTCAGGTGCAATAATCGGACAAAGGGTTGACCAATTAGTCTGAAAACGTCATTGCAGATAGATCTTAACCGGATGAACATTTTTATTTAGTCAGCTTTGCTCTATATGCTTTATAAGCCAAAAACTGAAGTTTACCCCTATGATCTATTTTAGCTAGCCATATTTTTCGACGATTAAGAAAATAAAACATAAATTTTATACTGTATGCCCTTAGAATGAATCCAAAAACTTTGGTTCATATTGGCCCAGTGGTTTCAAAGGAAAAGATCTTTAAAGAAGAAGTTTACGCCGGACGACGACGACGGACGAACGGACGACGGACGCTTAGTGATGGCAATAGCTCACATGGCCTTTTGATGGCAATAGCTCACATGCTAACCCTTTGTCAAAAATCATAGTAACTCGCCCATGCCCTTGAATATCGTATAAGTTTAGAAACGTGGGCGTCATAATGCTGCCGATGCTTGTACATTGCTACTCAAAAATGGAAAGTTACCAATAGGAAACTTGAAGTCATCACGTTTGTCATAAATTTTTGTCTTCAAATTTCCCTCATTGTCTATTTCAACAAAAAAATCAAAATATGAAGCAGACTTCAATGTATCTGCAGTATCTTTAATTTCAAGCTCACTGGGCTAGATTAGATGTAGAAAGTCTTTGAATTTGTCGTTATTTAACGACAAGTCTTCTATATAAAAAGGTGAAATTAAAGGATTGGGAAATTTTTGTTTTTGTTTTTGTTTTTGTTTTTGTTTTTTTTTTTTGTTTCCACTAAGTAGCATTTGAATGAAGTTAGCTTCTTGTAAGTAGAGAAATAGATCTGCGAGGAGAGGACCACAGTTGGTTCCCATTGGAATGTCCATTGGTTGTTGAAATATGTTATCTATGAGAAAATCTAACATGTTTGTAATTTCATCTTCAAAATATTTTTCGCCAGAATCAGAATGGGTCTTCACGAAATAAGCCTTTAATCTACATAGAACTAGAAATGTATAACCATGATAACTGCATGTTTCATTTTTCTTGAAAAAATGTGTTAATTGATTATGTGGTATGGTAGTGTAGAGTGTTTTCCTGCTGTTGAATGTAACCTAAAATATTGATTTTAGAAATTGTTGTATTGAGTTGTTAAGAATCAACATCTAATTGATGTTACTGGTGGAATATCATGCATCACAGTAATTCTGAAGTCCCTCTTTAAAACGTGTCAATATGAATGTTAAAATCTTTGAAAGAAGCTTTGTAGAGCAAAATTTAAAAATTTGTAAAGCTTTCTTTAAATTGTCAAAAAAAAATCTTTCAGAAAATATGAGAGCGACTGCATATTGCGGTATTATTGTTTTTAAATGAGTTCAAGGTTTACTTTCAGTATTAGTTATTTACAATTAAATAAAAAGTTTGGCATTGTTTTTTCCGCATTATGTAATCGATCGCAACAGTTATGCTTGCAAAATTCCAAATAAGGTAACGAGTGTTAAAAACTAATACAAGGAAGCATGCTTATAAGTATTTCCTGTTAAGGATAATGGGTTATTTATAATTAGGAAAAATTTAAATCATTAAAATTCCTAATAATCTGTTGTTACTCTGTATTTTGTATTTCACAATAATAATCTTTCTTATACATACGTATACAATGCTTTCATTCTACTTTTCATCAAGCAGTACATTTTCTACCTACATATGTGTCGTTTTGAAAAGTCTTTGTTTAATAGGGCAGCCATATTGTGCTACATACTAAGGCTAGAAAACGTTTCGCTCGCCGGAAGTAAGTGAAGTAAGGGAAATAACATGCTTCAAATTATAATTTTAGAGTCAGAATCGTGATACCGGAAATGAGTTTCTGGGAAGGGCTAATATTGCTGTGCTCGCGTCATTGGTCACGCCAACAGCATTTTAAAAAGCAAACAATGTCATTGTACTTGAAAAACAACGCAGTAATCGATCTACCCACACCGGTTTAATCTTGATTCTCTCACTTTACATATAATTACCCCAGTTAAGAAATTTAAAAAAAAAAAACTAAAATTTCAAACGAATCATAAACTATGCAGTACTATTGTCTTTTCTTGTTAAACGACTTGTACATTGCTACTCAAAAATAGAAAGTTAACAATAGGAAACTTGAAGTCATCACGTTTGTCATAAATTTTTGTCTTCAAATTTTCCTCATTGTCTATTTCAACAAAAAAGTCAAAATATGAAGCAGACTTCAATGTATCTGCAGTATCTTTAATTTCAGGCTCACTGGGCTAGATGAGATGTAGAAAGTCTTGGAATTTGTCGTTATTTAACGACAACAAGTCATCTATATAAGAAGGTGGAATTAAAGAATTCGGAATTTTTTTTTGTTTCCAGGTAGTAGCACTTGAATGAAGTTCGCGTCATATGAATACAGAAATAGATCTGCGAGGAGAGGAGCACAGTTGGTTCCCATTGGAATGTCCATTGGTTGTTGAAATATGTTATCTATGAGAAAATCTAACTTGTTTGTAATTTCATCTTCAGAATATTGTTCGCCAGAATCAGAATGCGTCTTCACGAAATGAGCCTTTACTCTACTTGGAACTAGAAATGTATAACTGCATGTTTCATTTTCCTTGAAAAATGTGTTAATTGAATATATGGTACATGTATGGAAGTGAAGAGTGTTTTCCTGCTGTTGAATGTAACCAAAGATTTTGATTTTAGATATTGTTGTAATTTTTTTTTTAGTTTTTAAGAATCAACATCAGATTGATGCCAATGGTGGAATACCATGTTTCACAGTAATTCTGAAGGCCCTCTTTGAAACGTGTCAATATGAATGTTAAATCTTTGAAAGAAGCTTTGTAGAGCAAAATTTGTAAAGTTTTTTGTTCAATTGTCATTTAAACAAATCTTTCAGAAAATATGAGAGCGACTGCATATTGAGGAAATATTGTTTTTTAAATGAGTTCAAGGTTTACTTTCAGTATTAGTTAATTACAATTAAATAAAAAGTTTGGCAATGTTTTTTTCCGCATTATGTAATCGATCGCAACATTTATGCTTGCAAAAATCCAAATAAGGTAACGAGTGTTAAAAACTAATACAAGGAAGCATGCTTATAAGTATTTCCTGTTAAGGATAATGGGTTATTGATAATTAGGAACAATTTATATCATTAAAAATCCTAAATAATCTGTTGTTACTCTGTATTTTGTGTTTCACAATAATAATCTTTCTTATACATACGTATATAATGTTTTCATTCTACTTTTCATCAAGAGAATAACAGCTGTAAAACCTTTACAAAAGTTTATTATATCACCCCTATTTAGTTAAACCTATTCAGTCGATCAAATAGTGCAAAATGTATCGAAATTTATTACATAATATTACTTACAGATAAACTTCTACACAAATTTCAGTTGAATTGTCATAAACTGAATCTTTGTCAATTTCAATATACATTGCGTTATAGCGAGCGCCATAGGAGCATCTACATTTTCTACATATGTGTCGTTTTGAAAAGTGTTTGTTTAATAGGGCAGCCATATTGTGCTACATAATAAGGCTAGAAAAAGTAAGTGAAGTAAGGGAAATAAATTATAATTTTAGAGTCAGAATCGTGATACCGGAAATGAGTTTCTGGGAAGGGCTAATATTGCCGTGCTCGCGTCATTGGTCACGCCAACAGCATCTTAAAAAGTAAACAATGTCATTGTACTTGAAAAACAACGCAGTAATCGATCTACCCACACCGGTTTAATTTTGATTCTCCCACTTTACTTGTAATTACCCCAGTTAAGAAATTTAAAAAAAAAATCAAAGGAATCATATACTATGCTGTACTATTGTCGTTTCTTGTTAAACGACTAAAATTGCATTAAATACCTGTAGGTGGGAGAGACAGCTACAGACTATATAACATATTGTTTAAATACATACCATATGTAATAGATACAGTACAATAAGAACCAAACAAGTGTCCTTTATAAGACGTAAGAGGATACTTTTTATGCAGGAGTTCCAAGGTCAAAGTCCGAGTGCATAAAAAGTATTCACTTTCGGACGTACGGACGGGCAAGGGTACGTCTATAAGACCCATCCACATTCATGGGCTCAAGGCATAAATATATTTTAATCTCACTGTAAAAAATTCATCACAAGTGATGTTGATATGCAATCCAGAAAGATTTAATAGAAATAATCTCATTTGAAATTTAGTGTAATTGTGGTGTTGTCTTTTAAGAGGGGACGTATTATGGTATGCTGTTGTCCGTCAGTCCGTCGTCCACACTTCGGACATGAACTAAAATCGCTTTCACCAATTTTCATGAAACTTCGGTGAATTTTTAATATCTATTCATGTGAGCTCCCTTTCGACGATTTTGTTATAGATATCCAATTTTACGTTTCGGAGTTATGTGACTTTAATCATAAAAATGGGGGGATTTTCCAGTTTTCAGACTATAACTCAAAAATGTTTTGAGCAATTGTCATGAAAGTTAGGTGAATTGTTTTTATTTATTGACGAAAGTTTCCTTTCGATTTTTGTAAATTTCCGGTTTTATGGAGTTATGGAACTTTAATAAAAAAAAAACAATGGGGGATTTTCCAGTGTTCCGACAATAAATCAAATAAGCTTTGAGCAATTTTCATGAAACTTTGATGACTTCTTTATTTCTATTGACATAAACTCCCTTTTGTTTTTTTTTTTTTTAAATAAATTTCCGATATGACATTTTGGATTTATGGAACTCTATTCGATGAAAAATCGTCGAAAGCTGTCAATTTTTCACACTTTGGGCGGTTATGGAATTTTCTTCGTTCAAATTTCGGAGTTATGGAACTTTGTTCATTAAACACTTTGTTCATTAAAAAAGGGGTAATTTTCACATGTCACGCTGTATCATAAGAACACAGTATCCGATTTACTTCAAAGTTTACACAGTTGTTTATTATGGTAGTTTATAGTTTATAATTTTTGGTTAGATTTCGATTTTCTGTTCCAGAATAGGATGTCAGTAGTATATGCGCACGGTTCAGTTATGATTTTCCATTATTTGTTGACGGAAGTGACGTAAGTCTCGGGCCCGGAAGTTCCATGCTTGACCAGAATTCTGATTAGATTATCACCCTTTTCCCGCACTTCCCGATCGTCTCTGGATCTTTCATCGGTCTGTATAGGTAAGGGTCTTACATGGAGCCTCTGATACTCTCACTGTTATGTCGAAGTCAGAGAGTAATCCAAGTACAGAGGTACTGTTGGATTATCTCCCCCATATCCCGCTCTTTTCATTTGCGGGTGATGTTTTCTGTGAGGACCAAAGGTAGGATTCGATTATGTCTCCTTACCTCCAAGTGATGCTGTCAATGAAGGGGTGTCCTTAGCAACCGCCTTAGCAACGGCGGTCCATTTCATTGCTTTATGATGCACTTCATTTCTTTTCTCTTGCTCCATGCCGTTCTTCTCTGTTCATCCCTTCTCATGACCTCACCTGCGTGCTCATTTCAGTTTTTTGGGGCTACTTGTCACTGTTTTCGCTGGTGCTGCTGCTCCTGGTGCTTGTTGCTGTTCGTCATCGCTGCTGTTCTTTTGCTCATCGCTGTTTTTCTCTTGCTCTTTGCTGCTCATCGCTGTTTTTCTCTTGCTCTTTGTTGCTCATCGCTGTTTTTCTCTTGCTCTTCTCTTGCTGATCGCTTTTTTTCTCTTGCTCTTTGCTGCTCATCGCTGTTTTTCTCTTGCTCTATGCTGCTCATCGCTGTTTTCTCTTGCTCTTTGCTGCTCATCACTGTTTTCACTTGCTCTTTGCTGCTCATCACTGTTTTCACTTGCTCTTTGCTGCTCATCGCTGTTTTTCTCTTGCTCTTTGCTGCTCATCGCTTTTTTTCTCTTATTCTTTGCTGCTCACCGCTGTTTTCTCTTGCTTTGCTGTGCATCGCTGTCTTTCTCTTGCTCTTTGCTGCTCATCGCTGTTTTCTCTTGCTCTTTGCTTGCTCATCGTTGTTTTTCTCTTGCTCTTTGCTGTTCATCCTAATCATGACCTTACTCGCTTGCTCATTTCGGTTTTTTTGGGCTACTTGTCAGTGTTTTCGCTACTGTTGCTGCTCCTGCTGCTTGTTGATGTTCGTCATCGCTGCTCTTCTCTTGCTCATCGCTGTTTTTCTCTTGGTATTTGCTGTTCATCGCTACTCATGACCTTACTCGCGTGCTCATTTCTGTTTTGGGGCTGCTGCTGAGAGTGGTGACCGATTGGCGTTAGTCAGATTGGATATGTGCGACAGCACCCTTTCATCCGGGCCACCCTGCATTTATCCAGGCTTGTGATTGGCTATCATAAGACTGAAATTTTCGTTCCATTAGGGTGTTCTCTATCAGGTCCGCGTTACTTAGCCGCCGCCATCTTTGATGTCCATCGTAACATCAACGAGACCAAGAGGTGATTTATAACGAAACAGTAAGAATCCCATCTTCTCCTCGGCACACCAGCAGCAGCAACGAACAGCAACATTCAGCAGCAGCAGCAAAAAACCGAAATGAGCACGAGAGCATGATGCTAAGCAGCGATGAGCAGGAAAGAACAGTACAGAGCAAGAGAAGAGCAGCGATGAGCAGCAAACAATAATGACGAGCAGCGAACTGTGTGGTCTGCATGAACAGACAAAAGCAATCTTCGTCACTATGACGCCAATGGAAAGCTTTTAACCAAAATATAATCAGAGGTTTTGTTTAATTTCGTAAATTGTTTGAAGACCGTCAAACAACACACAGACATCAATTGAATCGAACATGCCTCTAGTTGATTTATTGTTCCTGCTAGATATTTAATACCCTCGGATCCTTCTAACACCAAAGCAAAACCAGAAATGAAAAGGAAAATACTTCCAACCAAAGTGAAGAGAACCAAACGGCTGGACAACACAAGTGGAGGACCCAGCAAAGTGGATCCAAACAAGAAATGTACAAAGTGTCAAATGAACAAGAGATTTGCGGAATTCTACAAAAAAATGAATATCTGCAAGGGGTGTAGAAGGATTGACAACGAGTGGACCATACTTATTAGAGACCTCATCAGAAAAGTGAAATCTGAACTGTAACAATCTCAAACGAATACCTTGCCAAGCGTTTGTGTATGAATCAACAATCCGTTGAGGAACCTGTAGCTAATATAATCACTTGCAGGGCGACCGGAGTTCATTCTACTATCGAATACCAGGAAAGAAAGACGTCTTAAATGTATACCTGTGACATATGTGGATACCAGTCCAAGCGAAACTTCAACCGAGTGCGACACAAAACGAATGCACACGGTATGGAAGATGATTCAACAGACTATAGTGATTCAGTCTCAGACACCACTACAGGAGCCGATAACGAGGAATCGGAACAAAGTGGTGACCATGGATCCAAAGAAGACTCCGAAGAGCAAGGCGAACAGTCTCCATGGGATGTAATTTTGAATAGAACATTTTAAGTACATCAATCGGAATACTCAAAGAAATTAAACGAACTAGTCGAATCCGGAATGGAAGAAGACAAGGCACGCTTGGCAGTATATAGAGACATGTTTGACACTTACAGAGACGAAATACGAAAGCATTACCTCGGTTTTTTGGTGGGGTCCATGTTGTTCATATGTTTTTAGTTTTTAATTGTAGTGCATGTATTGTTTTGGTCTTGTCTTCGTTGTTCTCCGGAGTTTGTCAGTTGTTACAATTTTTCTCTCCTTCGAATATCCCTTTGGTATTTCTTGACTTTACTCGAACTGATGTCCTGGCACCAAAACACGAATAAAGACCCCGTGCATAGAAAGATCAAGAAAACGGCTAAATACTTGAGAGAAGTGGAAGACTACAAATCAAAAGAATCATGGGAATATGTCGTAGAAAAACGAAAATATCTGCTTAACCGTGTATTGAACGACTACGACCCACAACCAGCTGAAAACAGCAATGACTCTATGTGACTTAGGAATTGGAACATATTACAAAGAAAAACAAAAAAAATATAACAAAAATGAAAAGGAGGTTAATACAGCTTATATATATTTATACATATATATAGCCAGTCACAAGCCTGGACAAATGCAGAGTGGCCTTAAAAAATTGAGGAGGATTAATGCAGCCTATCTTATGATAGCCAGTCACAAGCCTGGATAAAGGCAGAGTGGCCCGGATGTAAGGGTGCTATCGCACAGATCAAATCTTTGACTAACGACAATCGGCCACTACTCGCAGCAGCAGCCCCAAAACCGAAATGAGCACGCGAGTAAGGTCATGAGTAGCGAGGAACAGCAAAGAGCAAGAGAAAAACAGCGATGAGCAAGAGAAGAGCAGCGATAACGAAAAGCAACTAGTAGCAGGAGCAACAACAGCAGCGAAAACAGCGACAAGTAGCCCCAAAAAGCCGAAATGAGCACGCGAGTAAGGTCATGATATGCGATGAGGAGCAAAGAGCAAGAGAAAAACAGTGATGTGAAGAGAAGAGCAGCGATGACGAACAGCAACAAGCAACAGGAGCAGCAGCAGCAGCGAAAACAGTGACAAGTAGCCCAAAAAAAACGAAATGAGCACGCGAGTAAGGTCATGATTAGCGATGAGCAGCAAAAAGCAATAGAAAGACAGCGATGAGCAAGAGAAGAGCAGCGATGACGAACAGCAACAAGCAGCAGGAGCAGCAGCAGCGAAAACTGACAAGTAGCCCCCGATGAGCAAGAGAAGAGCAAGCGAAAACAGCGATGAGCAGAAAAGAGCAAGAGAAAACAGCGATGAGCAGCAAAGAGCAAGAGAAAACAGCGATGAGCAGCAAAGAGCAAGAGAGAAACAGCGATGAGCAGCAAAGAGCAAAAGAAAAAAGCGATCAGCAACAGAAGAGCAAGAGAAAAACAGCGATGAGCAAAAGAAGAGCAGCGATGACGAACAGCAACAAGCACCAGGAGCAGAAGCACCAGCGAAAACAGTGACAAGTAGCCAAAAAAACTGAAATGTGTACGCGAGTAAGGTCATGTATAGCGATGAACAGCGACGAGCAGCGAAAAGCGGCATGGAGCAAGAGAAGAGAAACGAAGTGCACCATAGAGCAATGAAATGGACCGCCGTTGCTAAGGCGGTTGAAAAAAGACACCCCTCCATTGATCTAATGGTGACAGCATCTCTTGGAGGTAAGGTGATATAATCCAATCCTACCAAACCTACCTTTGGCCCTCACAGAAAACATCACCTGCAAATGAAAAGAGCGGGATAAGGGGGAGTTAATTCAACAGTACCTCTGTACTTGGATTACTCTCGGGCTTCGAAATAACAGTGAGAGTATCAGATGCTCGATGCGAGACTCTTACCTATACAGACCGATGAAGGATCAAGAGACGATCGAGAAGTGCGGGAAAAGGGACATGATCCAATGTTAATTTGTGAAATTTAATTTTCTGAACGACGGGCGTATCATGCGCACATGGCGCAGCTGTTTATTTTAAAATGTTTAACTTAATCGGAATTATTTCTTTTCAGATGAGTTATTTTCATTTATAAGGTAATTACTATACATGGAATTAAAATACACGTGCAAATGTATTGATATCGATTACATTACAATTAAATCATACTTATCATTTTAAGTATAGTAGGGGCAAACTGGTCTAAATACATAATCTTAGTTGGTTTTTTTACAAATAAAGTAATAAACTGAACTGTCAACATGTTCAATTATGTGACAAATTTTTGTATTGTCTTAACAATTTAAAACAAATGATGGGTAATACATGGGCAATGTTTTACATGCAACAGCACCAGATGTTGGTACTTCGTGAGGGAAATTACATTTTTCAAAACTTTATTTTTATATCGTTATATAGGATACATCGACAAAAAAATCAGAAGGTAAAATTACTTAGAAAACCTTTTCTCCAAATCACTGATAGAGTTAAATGTATTTAGTTACTGAATACCTCAAAACTGTAACCGATTACCCCATTGCTGATTCTAAAAATAAAAACTATGATGAAAAAATACATATTTATTATGAAAGTTCTCATTTTGTAGCCTTTTTTTCTTTGTTTGGTTGTCAGTCTGGAGTAATTTTATTTCAGAATACCTCATAAATACGCATTCATGGCGGAGAATCTGTCAAAATTACTTTTTTCTTCTTAGAAGCATGGTTATCCGTTTCGTCCATTCGTAAAAGTTGTTATAGATATTTAAGAAATACTTTCGTGAGGGTCATAGTGTTTTATTCATTTACACGGGCCTAGTGTTCACATTCGAATACTTTATACCATGCGATATCGAGGTATAAAGTATGAATATGAAGATCCAGCCATTGTAAACATGACCACAACTCTATATAAATGCACTTCATTTCCTCATTTCACTTGCGACATTGGTTTGGCTGTTCCTTTTCTCTTATGGTTAATATGCTACAATCCGTAATTATTAGAGTATGTTTTGAATAAAACTATCTACATGAGGTACACGAGTAACCATTTGCAATGTCAAATTATATAGTTAATCTTGTACCAGAAACAGTAATAAAACACATGTTTCAAAGACTTCCTGGCATCCGTCACGACATTTCAAAATCAAGATAGCGCGGCCTACATGTTTATTGCAATTCACAACATTGTTATAATTGTTGCTGTACACAATTACTTTGATTGTATCGCATGATTTCTTTGTAAAAGTAAAAAAAGATCGTGAGGAAAAAATACCTTTGCTGCTAAAGCTGACACAATTCGCCTTTACATAAAAGCTTCTATGCGTATGGGGTAAAAGTGGATATACCGGGTAATGTATTGGTTAACTATAAATAGAACGTCATATTAGAATTAGTAAAAATAAAAAGAAAAAAAACAAGTTAGAAAACTTATTTCATCTAAAAGAAAATATATATTCTCATTCAGTATGCAAACAATAATAGGGTCTTTTTAAAGAGTTTAATCACTATATTTAGTAGGGGCGACATCTGATTTACTTGGTAGTTTGTTAAGGAACAACCACCCCTTGGACTTAATTAAACGCTGACATGCGTTCCATTACAAACAGGGAATCTTTCATAATGTAAATGCTATTGAAACAGTATTGCTATACTTCAAATCAGCCTCGAAGTTGTAATCAACCGTAAGCACTACATGACTATATTACTTTGCTAAAATATGCCAAGGAGGTGTTTGAAGGGAAAAAGAAACATTATATATTTGTATCTAGGTGCTGATTGATTGGCATAAATCAAACAACGTCATTGTTGGCCGTTCTTGTTATCCATTTTGTTGTTTTTTAGAAGTATTAAAAATTGCATCTTTGTCGATTTTTAGGATTAATACTTATCAGACTCAGGCATATCAGATGGTGCGATATAAGACTGAAGTTATTTTTTATATTGTTACTGTTTTTCTAAGTAAAAATACAAGTTTCAAACTTGATATATGCTTATTTATACTTTTATTCATTTTTAACATGAATTGGTTCATGAATTCTTTATGGCATCTAAATTAAGCCAAATAATTGTTTCGGGTTTTTCATGTCTTTTCAGTAAATAAATACAAATTTCCCACTAGAGACACTTATTGTGTACTAGTTTTAACGACGTTATAACACGAATTTAGTTAGTAAACATGTAATTATGTATTTTTTGTTATACACATATTTTAACATGTAAAATATTTCACAATTAATAATAGTCATTTATTTTATTATATATTTTTTTTAATTTCACTTTTTAAAGCAGAACTTATTTACAGTTAAATAGGAAGTAAGTAACAATTTTAACATTTTATCACTGTTGCACACAATGTTATTTACTAATATATATAAACATGATTAATAAATATTCTATCTATCTCAGTTACACATATGCATGTTATTTTGCCGGCCTAAGAAGACGAATGCGCATTTAGAAGAGACGATCGATTTAAATCTTTGGGGTTTTTATTGCGAATAGAACAACGCATACACAGTTGAATAAATCGGACCATAGATTTGAAAAATCAACCAGAAACCTACTTGGAATCGCCAGTGATCCCTGCACCCCGCTGCAATTAGTTCGTACACCTACCCTATTTCACAAATCTAAAACCTTATACCAATTTCTATATGTTATGCAATCATGCTACACGTATGAAGAAATTAAATCACTCTACCCAATGGAAATTTTATTTTACCTTAGATCATTTTTTTTAATTCACCCTCCGTTGGGACCCAAGTTTTGAAATATTTAAAAGCTTATTGCACATTACTTATATTGTCTGATATTAATGTATAGAAACAAATCAATTGAAATATGAAAAGAGTTACGTCACAAGCTTAAATCCCTGTGAGCCCAACTTTTGAAAATGAAAATTCTAAAACCTTATTGCGCATCTACATATGGTGCATGACAATAGTGTACAGTTTGAAATAAAATGCATAAATAGCAAAATGAAAAACGAGTTTACGTAACAAGCTTAAATTCAAAATTTTGAAGTTCGACCCCCTGTGGACCCCTTGTTTAAAAATTCCAAAATTCTAAAATCTAATTTCAACCATTCAAAAGTGAAGGAGGAGTTGATGTCACAAGAAAGTGTGACGGACGGACGGAGAAAATCGCAGTATTCCCAAACTCTCTTCAAACTGCACGAATAATAAAGCAGAGACCATGACTGATCGGACCAAATGTTTGAACATTTTCTAACCCAATGTCAATCACTGACTTAATAAAGAATACTGCAAGAAACCCCCAAACACTAATACTTCAAAATGTCTTTGGCATCGACTGACTTGTTTTAGAATTTGTAGAGTTATTAGGACACAAGAACGCACCCCATGAATAAAACTAGCGAATTTGGCAAACTATAGTGAACGAAATTTTTCATATTTTAAATTAACGTTCGTCTCAGCAAATCCTTACCAGGTTAATATTTATCTTAGAAAAGTATTTCTGCAACTTGACGTTTTTGTTGAAGAGGCAAAATCGGACAGGAGTCTACAGATAATAATTTTTACTCGCGAGTACCCATGTCGATCGCTTCGGACAATTAAGTATTACTCTTCTTTCACATATAAACCACACAGTTGTTTCTTCGCGACTTCAGAAACATTGAATATTAAATTGAAATTATTTTGCTCTATTTAAACATATAGTCAATTGTTTATGCAATTAAATAATTTGGCTTCTTATTTCGATATTTTTGGTTGAGTACTTCTTGTTTAATATAAGTTTGGTTTTTGGTCTTCCAAATGTTTCAGTTTTAATGCTGCTGATGAGAGGTAACTCCTTGAAATGCGTCGTATACAGCATAGTATAAATTTATAGTATCTAATATTAGTATCTTTGGATTGTTATATATACAGTACATTCTACTATTCTTATACAACGAGATAACAAAGGACGTAAGTATTTGATTATAATCAACATATTATATGTTTGCTTGTTTTATATTGCTTTGTTTGTTAGTTTAAATCCTACACAACAAATAAATATTAATAACAGATGAGCGAAATCGGGAAACGTCCATGCACCTGCTCAATTTGTTTTGCAGATATCGCATTGACAACAAACTGAAGACTGAGAGCATTTCATGCGAAAAATATAACCGGTACCAATGGCAGAGCTTATATATAAAAGTTATTAAGTAACATATTGGCGTACATGTAAAAGACGTAAAACGTACATGTATATTAAGTTGTACATCTTTATTATTAATGCATCTAGCGGTGTATTTTCATCCTTTCTCTGTAATATAGTGTATTCTGAATGTATTCCCTACAAAATGTATAACATAACGACAGTTTGACGTGGATATTGGATTTGGCATCAGTGTTTCTCAGAAAATACGAGTTGTTACACGGATGATAATTTTAGTCAGAAACATTCTTTTCTGATATTCAAAAGACGAAACATATGTTAGCTAAAGGTCCCAAAAACCTCAACCACTTAATTGGATACATAATTTTAAATTGCTGATTAATTATGTTGAAGACTATGCCAGAAATTAACCGGAAGCTGCTGACACACCTACAGAGTGGTTGAAGGCTATTAGGTCAATGCTATGAGCCCTAAAGTTACATCCATTTTTAAAGACCTAAAAGTAGTTGAAACTTGATTCACCTCGATGACAAATATGTAATTGTCCCAGTGGATAAAGCGCCCAATGACATCGTTTTTGTCTGCAAGAACTATTGTTTTGAGTGTCGTAGAGTTGAGAATAGAAACACTGCGGATAATCAAACTTATACACAGACCACACTCACTAAATAGGAAGTCAGTTCTTCATTCCTTTGGCATTTCTTCAAAGGGCGACGAAATGAACCCTAATGCTCTATATTGGATTCCTAAATTCCATACAAATCCGTTTAACCAAAGATACATTGATGGGTCAGGTAATTGCTCTACAACATCTCTTTCAAATAGTTTAACATTCGTATTGACATGTATTAAAGACAACCTTCAGAATCATAATATTCCACCAGCGGCATCAATCAGATGTGGATTCTAAAAAACTAAAAAAAATTGCTACACTATCTAAATTCTAATATGTGGATACATGCAACAGCATAAAAACATCCGACTCCTCTACGCTCTACACTACCATACCACATTCTCAATTAAAATTTCGATTGAAATAACTATTTTATCAAAGATTTTTCTAGAAACATGGCACACACAGGTATAAATTTCTAGTTTTAGGTATAAAAAGCCTTATTAAGTGAAGAACCACTCTGATTCTGACGAAAAGTATTCTGAGGATGGAATTACAAACATGTAAAAATTTCTCATAGACAACATATTTGTTGAATTTGGCGGTAGAATTTTTCAACAAACAATCGGCATTCAAATGGGAACCACCTGTCCTCCTCTCCTCGCCGATCTGATTATCTACTCAAAACTTCATTCGTTATATAGATGAGGTTTTGTCGTTAAATAACGACAAATTCCAAGACTTTCAACATCTCATCTACCCCAGTGAGCTCGGAATTAAAGACACCACACATACATTGAAGTCCGGTTCATATTTGGATTTGTTTCTTGAAATAGACAATGAGGTGAATTTAAGGACAACACGTTAAGACAAACGTGATGGCTATAATTTTCCTATTGTTAACTTTCTCGTCTTGAGAAGCAATATACCAGCATCGCCTGCATATGGCGTCTACGTTTCTAAGCTGATCAGATATCCAAGGGCATGCCCTGACTTTCGACAAAGAGGATTAATGCTGTCACAAAAGCTTCTTAACCAGTGTTTTATCAAGGATAAGATGATGTCATCACTTAGAAAATTTTACGTTCGTCATTACTAATTAATTGACCATTACTATGTTCAAATATCAAGATGATGTTTGACCTGTTCCCACTGTCGTAACATTACATGTACCTCCACCGATTTGTGACTTCCACCTGATTGACTTTATTTAACTTTACGACGAGTGCAGTATACGGAGCAGGAACTGCTTACCCATCCGGTGAACCTTAGTTCACTCCTGTTTTTTTAGTGTTGGTGTTGTTCATTGTGTTTTAATTTTCAGTTTATTTGTTCTGCTTGTGGTTGTTCATTTGTCTCCCTGGGATTGTCTGCGTAATGGATTTTTTTTTATTATCTGCTCCTGAGGTATGGTTGTTCTCATTCACAACTTCATTAACGAATATAATGTCTGCCGCAGACATAAAAAACCTGGTAAGGAGATCCTTTTTTTTTTACTTTGAAATAACATTTCAACCATACATGTAACAATTTTTCATTCTTATTAACAACAGTATTGCTAAATAATACAAGGTCAAGGGCAAGGGTATGAAGCACATCATGTTTACCATAATATTGAAAACCCATTCACTAATACGTGTCCAAACAAAAATGAGAACATTGATTGACAGATTGCAAAGAGGAGTACCATTAGCAATATTATTAAACAGTACCAAACCCGATAGGTAAGGTTGAATATGACTACCCATATATGAATACAATTTTTTAGACAAATTTTAGAGAATCTTCATAGAAAACATTTTTTTCAATACATTTATAATTCATATTTTGATTTGTTTTTATACACTACGATTGCATTGATAAAAAACATATTTCATGTACTATCAATAACGAAAATATTTTGATTGTACATGTGTATAAGTCTTTACATTACAATGTGTACATAAATTTCTATAAATTATTAGTATACAACGAAATTGTCATATATAGTTAAACTTTCATTTAGTATGTGTTAATTTATTGTTCGGTATCAACGATGAGTATACAATGAAATTTTGTGAAAAATTAATAGTATCTCTCTCGTTGCCTTACCCTTCCCGTCATACTGCCATGAAATTTACCTTAAAATTGTGGATGATCGTGTTATGTTCAACGTGTTCAACATTAATCGCAATTGATACATTTTGTGCAGGACATTTGAGCGAACTGTGCACATCTCGTACACCAATATTTGTATCATAAAATGTTCAATAATATCCAATTCAAAATTTTATCATATCAATAGTATCGTCTTCAACATACTCTCTTTGGTGTACCCACTTCACACACACGGATTTTTCTGATCCTTCCTAACGGATCGCCAACTCTTAATAAAATGTCGTAACTTGCTCGTATTAAAAGGTTGTAACTCGGAATAAATCGCAGATTTATGCAGTAAATACATCGTAATAACTTGCAATAAACCGTAAATAGTAGTCGTAACCACTCTTAAATTGCTCATAAAAGTGGCCATGTCGTAAGGATTCGTGTAGTTTTACGAATTTGTGCCATACGTAAGGATTCGTGATAAAAATCCTTTATGTGAAGGTAACATAACAAAGTAGCCTAAATCTTCTTTCTAACAAAATATTTTTGTACCAGACAACTATGACTTAGGTTACTGAAATCAAATACGCTTTTTTTCTTTTTCTCTACGTGGAAAATATCACTTTCACTACACTTCGATATTACCAAATATCAGATTTAGAACAGTTTAAGCTCACGTCTTAATTAAGGTCTTTCCTTTTCAAAGGGAAGACCTTACTGTATTTCTTATGATTATTTTTTTTTTCTGCCACAGATGGCAAAAAAGTGTTGCGACGTATCATTTCGAAACTTGGTACCATTATTCGGTCATACTCTGACTCGCTCTGACTGACCCTGCGAAACCGATCTATTTTTAGTAACAGAGTTATCTTCCCCGCTATCAAAAACCTTGTGTACAGATAAACTCAAAAAACATAATGGATATCAAAAATCTAAAGTAGGGAAAATGTTGTCAGACTCATGGTCATGATTTGTCATGCAAAACATTTTTTTTTCGATCCACTTCCTGGTTACGCGTTTTTGAGTCGAAAAGTGTCGCGACGCGTCAAATTTTTTTTCTTCAAAACGGTTAGTCCTAGGAACTTGGGACCTTCATCTATCATCCTAGGTGACATATGTTGCATCCCAAAATGTCAAGGTGAAAGGTCAAATCTCAAGGTCCAAGGTCATATTACACTTTGTGTGCAGTATATCTCATGAACCATAAAAGATAGAAGCAGACATTAAATGGGGAAAATACTCCTCTCATTTAGACCTTTATTTGATATAAGGGTCGAAAACTGTTCGACAAACCGTTTTCGAGTTATGGCCCTTGACGCGTTTCGGCTTATTTGTTTTTGGCTTATAACTTTTAAGCCGTCAGAGATAATATAGTAAACATATGGGTTTTTTGTGACCGTCATTGTGAGTACTTCAATTTAAGACCAAAGTCCAATGTTTACGGGTAGCCATTTTCAAAATGGCGGACACCGTAAACAGTTTTTATGAAATAACATTTAAACCATACAAAATTGAAGTGGAAATTTTGACACCAGGGACAAATGACCTTCAAAATGGTGTCAAGGTCAAAGGTCAAGGTCATGTTCTAGAAAATGATAGTGATGGTTAGATTTAAAAAATATCCATATATGCTTGATTGAAGCATTTTTCTAATTTTACAAAATGGAGGGGGGTGGAGTGGGGGGGAGTGTGGTAAAAATTTCTTTAAAATGATCTAATTCAACATAAGTTCACTCTTTATCAAATCTATCTAGCACAAATTACCTTTTAATGTGTAAATACACCCCCCCCCTTTTTTTCGATTTGACTGAATTTACATCGGTTTTACTGAATTTACCTGTAAATGCATATAAAGTACATGTTAGACAGCTAGGGGATATCCAGGGCTTTGTTAATGAGAAAAAATTATGACGCTAACTCTAACCAATTTCCTGAAAATAGCATTCGCGCAGTGCAGTAATAAAAAGCTATTTTCCGCCAGAAAACACAAGATTCGTCCAAATGTTACCAATTTATTGCATCCGAATGTGAAAATTTCGCGTCAAATTAACAGTACTTTATTTACGGAGATGTCGTCTGGTGAAATGGCACCGGAAATCTAAATAAATAAATCGTGACATCAAATTTCTACATGAATCTTCATTCTGACATAAGTAAATGTGTACACGTACACTCCGTTTTCTATTTATGACTATTTCTACATCAAACAGCAAATTGCATTATCCTGTGCCATGTTCACCCGACGACGTCCCCTCTCGAAAAGAAAGAAATAAACTAAGTCCAGACATATATAAATGGACGTCACGTGACTTACACAACATCATCACAGCGTCCCTGAAATAGAAGTAAACATTATAGTAGAAATGTACTTTTACTGTCACTTGTGTATCTAGAGAAATAAAAATACAATGCCCCCCCCCTACTTGTATTCAGCAATCCTTGGAAAACTTGCTACCTACAAAAAAAAAATCTAATTAATAAACAAACAAACAAACAAACAAATAAACAAAACAAAAAAGGCCCGTCCCGCCTTCAGAAAAAGAGATATTGCTACTTCATTTTTTTTTCTTTCTTTTTTTTTTTTTTTTTTTTTTGACAATTACTATTTGGAACAATACATTAAAAATCTAAGAGATTTCAAGAGAAATAGAAGTAGCAATATCTCTTTACTGAAGACGGGACGGGCCTTTTTTTTTCTTTTTTTTTGGGGGGGGGGGGGGTCTATTTTATTTATTTCCCAAGAGTTATGCCCCTTGCCAAAAATAGAGGGCAGGGCCTCTTTATTGCAAAACTGGAAACGTGAAAAGGAAAGACCTTATCATTTGTGCTAGGCACAAATGACCTTTTAATTTTGAATTTGGTTTTATCTTCGAGTTAGGTGTAGAGATCTAACGTCAACTTGTAGCACAAGTAGCAGTCTTCATATTTGTTTCATATTTAAACGTAGGCTACGATGTAGCTAATTATTACAGAATAAGAGTTTTAATTTAAAGAACTAAAATGTGAAACGAACATTACGTTTAAGTTTTCAATATTTGTAAACAAAAGAATCTGGTATTACAACTTGAAATACGTTCGTATATTTTGAAAAACATATCAAAATGTGCTTTATATGTGTGTAAAGACTATTATTATTATTTAGTTCAATGTATGAACTCCATACACGTATGTCTTTGTTCCATGCTGATGAACACATCATTTTAAAAAAAAAACATATCAAAGATATTGACCGAAAAGTTTGAAATTCATCTGCTGCTTTGAGAGACTTAGGTGATTTGCTCTCTATTTTAGACGGGTTTACACAAACATAAGCATGTATTTAACACTAACAAGTCCTTCCTTAAATTTATTTTAGTATCATTAACAAATGACAATGTTGTTTTTTTTTTATGTTTCTTACATTTGATATGTTTATCTTGTAAAATTACGCAAGCAATATAATGCAAATTGTCTGTAACCTACGAATCTTCTTCTTGTACCATGTGTAGTACATGGAACTTTTTTAACGTTATTCTTAGATTGACATTCATATGTTTAATTCGTAACATTGCAAACCTTTTTTTTATTCTATTATAATTAACTACGACTGAAATTAAACCTTTAACTATTTTTGTATTTCATTTTCGCAATATCCGCGAGATGTGCACAGTTCGCTGAATATAGTTCTCACGCCACCTGAATACATTTGTACTTTCAAACATTCAAATAACGTAAAAAATGTCATAAATAATGTTCGACAGCACATTATTTTGTGTTTGCAAGTATTTCCTGCTAATGAAAACCGTTTATTTATTATAGGGAAATATTTGCAAACGTTAATAATCCTAAATTATTTGTTGTTACTCTGTAGTTTGTGTTAACAGTAATTGTCTTATACATATGTATATCATGTATTTGCAGTAAAATACATACATTTTTAAAATGCATTATAAATGACATTGCAACACATCTATTACCTACCCCATAACGCACTTCTCAGCCTATTGTGTTATACCATATATCGAACCCCTATTCGGAACACTCTGTTCGGAGTTCTTCTTTTAACAGCAATATTAATATTTCTTACTGAGAACAACACAATGGTGTATTGTTGAAATATATGATATAAAGAATAATAGATTGTGTCAAACCTATATCACATGCTATATCAACCCCCGACCAATATGACACATCGGACCAATGCCCTCGGTTAATATTGGGTACTCGAGTTGATATAGCATGTGGTATAGGTTTTGCCATGTATTAATCTCCATTTATAATCGCGGATAGGTTAATGCTGTTTTATCAATGGGGAAGTAACTCTTCCTAAACTCATGAATATTAATGAGCATGGCGTGACGACGTTGTCAGCGTCTTCGATTTCAGAAGTGTGAATATACGTGGAATTAATTATTGATGGGCAGTTTTTTGTGTTGGTATTGACAGATTATGATGTATCAGCATTCTATTTATCATCACCAGTTCAAAAGTAAGTATAACTTTTCTCGAGTGTACCATAAATGAACGAAAATACTATCAGACGACGTTTTTAAGTAGGCGTGGTTTATTTTCCTTATTTGGGAAAGCAAAGTCTCAAAGAAGCTTGAACATATTTCGTCACACCTGTTCGAATGGAATGTGGTGATGAACGTGTGGGATCTAAGGTTGTCACGCAGAGAATTTGATTGACTCTTTACATCCACTGGTAAATTAAAGATGTTACATGTCAGGTAGACCCGGTATATGACGGTATCGACAACATGTAAACACATAAAATTCCCAAAACGTCAAATGGCAAAGCCAAAGGCAAAGGGCAAGCCGAACTGACGTTCCATCTGTTCATGGCTTTATCGTCTACGGAGATTTGTTTCATTCAGAAATGTGGAAAATATAGCCCATTCTCTTCCAAAAACTGCCATTAGATATACTCTCTCTTTGTTTGATTGAAGATAATGTGTTTTGCACGAGAATGTTGTGGTCTTGTCACACCTGTCAATTCATGTTACAAATCATTGATACAACACCTATAAACAATCAAGTTGATAATACCTTGACCTGTTACTTAAAATGATATATACCACGTGGTCAAGATCATTGTCAATCATTCTCTGCAGGATTACCCATTTATTTATACTGACACTGTTGTTGGACGAAAGTAAAAAAAACTGTCGATTTCACAGGAAATTAATAATATGAAAATATTGGAATTAAATCAAATATAGTGTTAATTTATAACACGATTAATTATTAATATTTATTGTTTTTAACAGCAAGAAACGTAAGTTTAACATTTCTTGTTATAAAACTGTGTTACTGCAAACATGAGGGTAAACATATTGATTATTTATTACTTGTTGGTAAATAATGGAGATGTTTACATCCAGGAGAAGACCGATCATAATAATGTGTATTACCCGAAACAAATGTTACCACGATCAGCCACGATATTCTATATGTTGAACTGACCGACCACGGTAGCACCACGACTAAAACTCGATATATAGTGGCATGTTAAATGTATCTTGTTTTTAAGTTTGCCTTTTTATCTACATATGTCATCTTCTTTGTTTAGTAAATCTTTAATACAATGTATTTTAAAACTAAAGATAAAATTCATGTAAAGTACAGTTTTGTACTCTACATCAGAACAAACTATTCTGGTTACTAGAATTACCCAAAATATTTGAAGTTGTTTTCCAACACAATCCTTTTTTTCACAGAAATTCGCAAATTTCTAGGTTTAAATGTTGTTTATATGGTATTCTTTGAAATTTTCACTTAAAATAATGTTTTTTAATGAAAATGCATATCCCATCTTAATTAAAACATTATACTTTAATATAAATTTGTTGTATTACTTAATGAGCGATTTCTTTTTAATTAATATTTGTTTTGTGTGTTAGGGGAGGGATGGAAAAGAGCTGAAGGAATAAGAGCATTTAACTAATAACATTAATTCAATTCTATCCTTGAAAAATGTTCAGTTCTATTAGAATTTTTTCATGGCTCCTGACTACAGGATATTGTAAACGTTGGGTCTATAAAATTTAATGATTAATGATCCACATCATGCATGGATACAAACTTTTTCAAAATATTACATGACAGTTTTAAGTTTAAAGTAAATCATGTATACATGTGTTATTTTGGATTATGTAATACGGGGGCTCGTTGTCCGAGTAGTCTAGGTAGTTCGTCATGACTACTAAAGATCACAAGCCTGTCAACGCTGAGGTTGTGAGTTCGAATCTCAGGTGCGGGTGTGTCGACTCCAATCTTAATTGACAAGGATTGCCAATTTTCCTACCGAAGGTCGGTGGTTTTCTTCGGGTACTCCGGCTTCCTCCACCAATAAAAACTGGCCGCCGCAAAATAGCCAAAGTGTGCTGAAACGGCGTAAAACCCTAACTAGACAAACAAACAATATAATGTAGTAAACCTTTCAGAGTCTGTACTATAACGTTTTGGTAAATTAAAAAATCATTCAGACGAACTTAGAAGTTACCTCCCTTTTGAGTTAAACACAGGAAACTATTTATTTTTTAGAATTTCCGCAAAATAGCTCTTGTAAATCTTGGTATTATTTCTCACAAAGCTCTAAAATATACCATATGATTATTATTGTGAAAGAGTTGTATATTGTGTACTATTATGGTGAAATTGACATTTTTTAGTGTTGGGGTGTATTAAAATTCCTTAAACTTTTTGTTGTATTTTTACAGTTACATTAAATGTTGAAGCTACTGAATTGACCGCATCAAGTCACATCAGTAAGTATATATTACTTTGTTTTCTCTTGAATCTAAGTAAGTGTAGGCTGCAAAGCACAACTGCCCATACATGTATATTTTATGCATAAACTCAGTCAAGAAAGACATTTCATAACTTTATTGAAGATTGGTTCATGAAATATCTTTTCAGGTTCACAAGTATATAAATAATAATTAATTACTTTTGATATTTGCTTTGCATTTTTACAGACCAGTAGACATACCTGTAGTTGGAAACAGCTCTCCATTTAAATTATTTTGAACTCATATATAAAAACTAAAAGAAAAAATTGCTATAGCAATATCCCATCTGTATGTATATATGTATCCTGTACATTGCCAAATTTGTAGATTTTAATCTGTTGGAAACCCTATTAAAAAGTCAGCAAAAGTAACCACAAATTCAAAATACAAACATGTTTTATCATTATGTTTAACTGGTCAGTTACAACCTATAGGATACTTTCATAAATTCAGTGCATTTGAAGCTTAATGTATATTTATCTGAATTACCTCAAAAGTCTTATTCCTTTGCTGAAGGATATTTCTAATGGGGGGTTGCAATATATTCTTAAATTAGTAAATACAGTATGGCTGACAGGCTGTGTACATAATAGCAGTGAAAGTAGATTTGCACACCAATATTTCATGTATTTATTATATTGCAAGAAGAGGCTCCTTTCCCTTATCAGTAATTCAATTTAATTTTTACTATTGATTTACATTCTTTGCAGGTTTAAATCTAAAAATTATGCTGATGAGGGAAGTTCATGAATCATCAACCACATGCAGTGAAAGAAATAACTTCCAAATTCTATTGTCACCAAACACCAAACATTTGTGGAGGAAAAAGTTGACATAAGAGATGTGAATATTATTATAATGAAATTCCTTGTGATAGTTATAGCGATTTTTGTTCATTTTGGAGGTACATTTCATTGGTAGCTTAATTGTTTAAAGATTCCAGTGGATGAAATGGAGAAATGGAGCTCTGTGAGTGTGCTATTCATTTATTTGCTTGTCAATTATATATCAAGCTTTTATATATAGTTTGTGGTTCTTCAGCTATTAATGTGTGTTTATAAAATAAATTTCTCTCAATAGATTAAGAGATATATTGTCAAAATATACTAGATAGCTATAGTACAAAACAATATCAAATATTACTTCCACGTTTAATTTAATGCACTGAAAATCTGAAGCATCTCTGTTAAAGAATAAGAATAGCTATAATTTAACTTTTAAAGAATGTATTTTAGTACATATTTACATGATAGTTAAATTATTTATTTTAAGCCTCACCTCAACATTTAGCCTGACATGCAGTAATGCAAATGTACAATAGCTCATTAGATATATTTTCATACCCAAAATGAAGCTGAGGGATTTTTTGTCAATAAATAATCCCCACCAATGGACTAATTGTTTTTATTGTTTCTATGATAGCAACATCAATATTTTGTTAAGCAAAGGCAATTTTTCTTGTGAAAAGATTTACCTTTGCCTGTCCATCCAATCAGCAGAAACAGTAAAAAAAAACAAATAGAAACACATATCTAAATGATACAGTCACAAATGGGAAATATATATAGTGATACCATTTTGTATATAAAACATGAACATCTCATAAGGCAAACAAAAATCCTGTACAACAGGA
Source organism: Mytilisepta virgata (assembly GCA_028015205.1). Taxonomy (NCBI): domain Eukaryota; kingdom Metazoa; phylum Mollusca; class Bivalvia; order Mytilida; family Mytilidae; genus Mytilisepta; species Mytilisepta virgata. The sequence goes on from CM051521.1 coordinate 80,967,033, forward strand.
TGAACTAATTTCATAAGCATAGAACTTATTTCACCAGGCAAGTAACTAATTTCATAGATAAAGGAACTTATTTTACTAGGTAATGAACAAATTTAATAACAAAGAACTTATTTCACATATACAGAGCCCAATTCACAAGGTGTATAGAATGTTTAGATAACATACATGGAACAATTTCCAAAATTCTGGAACTTTTAAGCAACATTTTGCTATAAAAAAAAGGTTCTGCTAGAACAAATTTCATTCAAAATAAAAACACATGAACAAGTTTCGAATTAAATTTGTGAACCACAACAGTAAAATGCAGTTGCATAGTGATATACACAATTTTAACGTGTTGCAAACATCTCTCCATCTTCGAAGGACAGGAATAATAAAAGTAGTAGCATTCTTCCCTTGTTGAATCTTGTAGTTACATCCCCCATTTTCACGCGTACACGCGTACAAAAACTTTCCATTATCCAAAGGAAACCAACAAGAAATTATTCTATTCACAAGCAGAAAATTGACTAATTCCAAATCTTTTGTCGATTCAGAAAGTACTGTTCAACTGCAAAACTCACACAAACATACACCCCCCCCCCCCCACCCCCCAGCCCCGCCCACTTACCCCCAGAAGTGAAATAGAATTTTGACATTTCAAATTATTTTAGAGAGTTATATGTTGTGTGACTTTATCTACGGCATAAGAAGTATAACATTTTTGTTTTCATTATTTTGTCCTATTTTTTTTAAAGGGGTTGGGGAGGGGGTTGTAAGCACACGGGTACAAATGTGAATTTATATTATGATAGGAGGGATGTCTTCACAATGCAGATTGTCTGAATAGAAGTCATTACATATGGTAGGGAGAAAAAAATTCAATTTCTAAATTTTACACGCTTGTTGTGTTTTTCACGAAAATTACATCGGATCTGCAAATATTTGCAGACGGACCTACGGACGAATACCATTTCTATGTCCCCCGTCGCTTCGCTGCGAGGTACAAAAATACAATTTGTCCCACGCCAAATATCACTTTCATTTGATACACATGTAATGAAATGAACATTCAAATTGGAGTAATATATTCACACTGATTAGTATTATCACATGCATGTAGTTTATCATACTGATGTTCATCATACTGATGTTCAGATGACCTGTGTTGTATATCAGTATAATGTGACGAGGTAGCCTCATCAGCTATCCAGATCTCTGTCTTCGGTATTCCTGGCACACGTTGGTGGTTACTAGACCTTGCAATTCTAAAATACAGATTTTGTTTTCATCATTTTTAAGGCAAATAAGAAATTCTTAACTAGGCAAAAATTTTTTTTGCAAACAATTATCAGGTCTTATACGAGATTAAAAATTATACTTAGCAGGTGTAATTGTTTTCGTTGATTTCTTCTTTTTTTGTAACTTTTGTTGCAATAGAGGACATTAGTTTTTTGTACTTAGTTAAGAAACAGTATAGTATCTGAATGACGTACTGAAATCTGATTTTCTGGTGGTTCGTCAAGCAACCATCAAACCTAGAAATTAATTAAACGTTGACATAAACGTTAGATCATAAACTGAAGAACATATGAGGTAAATCATGTTGTAATATTATTCTTAAAACGAACTTAGAATAATATAAAGGGAAAACTCGCTGTTTTCAACACCGGGAATAATACAAAACCACATTCCCGTCGTCTATATGTAAAAGCAACATCGGAGGTATTACAAAATTTATATACCTGCAATTTATTAATTATAGTTTATCTCATCATTACATCTTAATATTTTAAATCCAAGAGTGGCCAGATAACAAAATAATCCATAACTGTTAGTAGTATGTAACTGAATTGCTTGTACATGTCAGAAGTTCTAAATTAAAAATTAAGGATACATATAGTTATGAATTAGAAAGATTGAACTGAAACACGTGAGGTATATATTGTTTATGAGTACAGGTATGTGTGTAACAAAATTGGGGACTTTTTTCACACGTAAAACGCAGCACTTTATTGAATTTGGAAATCACGTCTTTGATACCAGAAATTGTTTTCAACTCTTTTTGTCTAATAACGCGTGATTTTTTTCTTGTAAAGTGCAAAAGCTACTCTAAAGTCGAAATTCCGAGTACATGTGTAATTGTCAATTCCAATCAACAATCTCGGATTGTGCCTAGCCCTAGTAATTTTTTAAGTGAGTCAATATCCAATAGCTACAATGCACTTTTGTGACACATTTAGAGGTCTAATAATGAAATCGAATGCACATTTTAAAGACCACGATAACGAACCGAAGCTACAATATCCAGATTAGTGTTGATGAGGTCTAAATAAATATTTATTATTACCGATATATCTACTTGTGACCTATAACACCAAGAATATCACTTCTAACATTAAACGGTTTTTTTATTTTCTGTTATAAATTGCGAGCGTTAGTTAAAACCTGTTCACTATGCATGCTTCTTCCACGTGATTAGTTCTGTCCTTGGATTATTTTGCATTTACTTCTTAGGTCATTTTGTTGTCTGAATCTGATCTTCAAATTTAAGGCTATTATTTCAGTTTAATGTTTTTGGTCATAAGAACAACTGTTGGGGCGTAATTCAACGAAATACATAATTTTAGAATTGTTTAGGAACAAACAACATGATTCAAACTGAAATAAATAAGCTCGTGCCAAACAATTTTAAGGTGTTAGAAAACATATTTAAAAAGTAACGAGAGTTTTACGGGATGGGTAACCCCGATTGGCGGACTTTATTCCAATTGGGATATAATCCTTACTTTTAATATAATGGTATAACCTAATTAGGCTATTTTCACGAATACATGCTCTTATTCATACATTTTGTCACCCGCAAACAGAAATTATTTGTTAAATATAAACCCACGGGTATATTTGATAAATCTAGATAACTTGTAATGTAATGGGTTGCTGTGTGTAAACCTTATCTATCCAAAGTCGAAGCAAACCTCTTTGAATGTAAAATGTTGTCCTCTCCTATACATGCGTTTCCTCTTTAGGCATCGAAAGATGATAATAAGTTAAAAGTAGAACCACTATTGGTCGCATTTGTCATCTTACTATCTCGGAGAAAATGATTTCAACTATCTTTATCTAATTTTGTTGTACTTAGTTTTTTTTAATTATTAGAGAAAAGACTTAGGATTATCTCACTTTGAACAGGCTAAATGAAGCTGAGCAACTTCGAAATTTAACGGGTATAATTACTTTATTTTACTAAACTTTTCTCATAAATATTTTTAAAAGACTCCTTTAAGATGAAATTATTATATTGACATTTTGCGGTTACCGTATTATTTACAAAAATATTATTATTCTAAATATAAGTAATATAGTGTTTATGTCGCTTATAAAATGGGTAAGATAGGTTTTAAATATTGCTCCGTTTCTTTTAAGGGAATTACATTCTGTCTTCTCCGTATCGAAATTTTATGAAAATTAGTTTGGACGAACGTTTTATTGAAGAAACAAGCTGCTCTAATACACGATAAAAGAATAAGAACCAAAACATGTAAAAAAAAAAGTCTCTATATACCCCATTTGTGATATTTTATAACAACTGGAATACATGCCGCCAATTTGGGTTACTCTGAACCTTTTTATGAATACCTCTCATTAATTATCATTAAAAAAACATAATTTTAACACATGTGTACAATGATGGTTGAATACGATTCTATTTTAGAACCAACTTTCAGTGCGTTTGTATCAGGTCTTTAGTTTGCAGGCCAAAAATACTTAACTTCCTCCTTTGACATGATTAAGCAACGTTTCCAACTTGGAAATATTCTTATCTTAAACTTACTCTCTCTTCTTTAATCGAATGCCTATCACTGACACAATAAACACTACTGCAAGAAATCCACAAACAATGCTAATAATAGTTGTACCTAAAAAAGAAAATCTAACTGGAAAAAATATTTTTTTAGGCAGGACTGTTATATTGGGTTTTAAAATTCACATTTTTGCTCCCAACCTTATCCAAAGTCGACAATTCCTAATACAGAAATACACTTAAACTTATTTAAAAATCGTAATAATGAGAGCTTGTCCCAATTTTAAAAAAAATCCAGAAATGTCCGTTTAAGATGACAAGTTTTCATCGACAAATATCAGTTAATTAAGCCACCAAAAGAAAAATTAGTCAGTTCTGAAATGACAGTAATTTAAATATATTGACGCAAATAATCGAATTTTAGAGTCTGTAGATCGAGAAATTAACTTATAGAAACTTACTGTCAGATGAATTGCCTGATATTGGATTCAGGGTGGTACTGGAGACAATGACATCTGCTAAACCGAAATAGAAACTACAATATTTACCGTTTTTAAAAATCGTAATAATGAAATTTTCTTTCAATTTTAAACAAGCTAGAAATGTCCCTTTAAGATCGCAAGTTCTCTTGGACAAATATCAGTTAATTAACCCGCAAAAAGAAAAATGACTCAGTTCGGAAATGACAGTAATTAAAATATGATGACGTCACACTATAACGTTACCTGCATTTTTTGTAATTTTTCAAACGATTTTTAGAGTCAGTAGCTTGACAAATTAACTTCTAGAAACTTACTGTCAGATGATTTGCCTGATATTGGATTCAGTGTTGTACTGGGGACAATGACATCTGTAAAACAGACATAAAAACTAAAATATTTACTGTTTTTGACAATTGTAATTTTTAAACCAATTATCGTGTGAGGTATGTAAACGAATGCTTTATCCACGTGGGACATACGCCAGGTTTTTACATATTAGCATACAATGGAAAGAAAATTTTCACACAAAAAATGCATCGGGTGTCTTTTTAAAAGTTGTACTTGTCGGTTTTATTCTTGAAGATTTATTCAGTCTCACTTTTGCGGACCCTAATATTTTTTGAGATTATGAAGAACAGTAAAAAGCCCTATTTAATTACTTTTGTATGCTTATCAATTTTCTCATGTTCATTACTTTCATGTGCATCTTTTGCTTTATCTCAGTAATGTATTTCGTACAATTAGAAAAAAACTAATTTTTAAACTTTTAATTCAAGATTCCTCAGACGTCCAAATGACCTGTTTTAGCACATTGGGCCGTTTATTAGGATGGCATACACACATGAAACAACAAAATGTACATTTATCAATGTTTTTTTTTCGAGTTCAAATTAATTTTAATCAAGCTTTTGTTTCATTCCTGTAACCAGTTGAATATATTTCTCCAAAAACAATTTCCTTTAACTTGAGATTAAGGTTTTTTATTACACGGTATAGTATTGGGCGGTCGCTATTCTCAAAAAGACGCGTGCTGTGTTGCTATCCGAAATTTGTACGGTTGCTATTTGAAAAAGAACACGAGGAAACATAGTCAGTGGTTCAAATTAAGCCAATTTTATGTATTAAACAAACCATGGTCCTGAATCAAATCGTCTTCACGGAATATCAGATATATTTATTTATCATATATTTAATACTAAATACAGGAATTTTGTATATTTGATAAAGGTTCTTTTCTCTAGTCTGTATCATCTACCCTGTATCGCATACCCTGTATCGCATAGCTAATCCGTATCGCATACCCTGTATCGCACCCCTTTCGGAACCTCTCATATGTTATTAACCGGTACTCCTCGATATTATTGTCAGTTGCATACGACAATTACTGCCATGTCACGGAGTCCCCGTTCAGTTGAAATGGGGGAGAGACTGATGAACCAACTTTGGAAACCATTTCTCCCCCGAGTTACATTTGCTACTTGCAAGGTTTAAAAAGGCTAATGACGGAGAATACGAGCCTGACATCTTGAATCAATGCAGCGCAGCATAAACCGGTATATAGGGAAATATGTGTCGTATTCTAAGGTGGGAACAGCTCACAATATTATTAGTGAATGCATTTAATTACATGAAAAAAAATCATTGTCTCAAAATGTTCTTATACATGTATATTTGTGAATAGGTTATTAGAGACATTTCGGTGTGGATATATCATTTAATATGAAAGATTCCGAATTTTTATATGAGTATCATGAAACAGGATAATCAAATCAGGAAGTCTATGAAAACAAAAACAATTCCAAGTCACCTGGAAAACTACAGGAAAATCATCATATTCTTGTCTACCCTTTTTCTTATATTTTCGGACGATTGTAAACAACGATAAATCACAGACCTGTTATATATCATGAATCTGGATCTATTAAAATATATGATACACAGAATAATACATGGCAAAATCTGTATCGCATGCTGTATCACCACTCGACCAATATCAGCCCTCGGGGCCTTCGGCCCTCGGGACTGATATTGGTTCCTGTGGTGATACAGCATGCGATACGGATTTTGCCATGTATTATTCTATATGTAACGATTTCAGTTCAGTCTCAGCTGTTATACGAAATATCCTTTTCAAACAATAAAACAGTCTTCATATTGAACAAGGAACGTAAAAGTTAACTAGTAATTTATCGTCTGATAGTTGTCATTGTAAGATAATCATGCATGATTACTATAGATTTTGCGACAAAATACATATTTGCATCTTATGAAGTTTGCATTATTGTTCTTCAATTTACCGTTTAAATGGGTTTTTACGACAAAATGCTAGCTTACGGTTACTATTGGACAATATCACCGGTTGCTGATTTATGTTGAAAAATGAGCATTTAGCAACAACAAGTACAAAAATTACTGGAGATTAAATGCAATATTTACGTACAATAGCGAATATCACAAATAATGCTGCACAGTGGGATCAACAGAATGTATGGAGCGTCTGAGTGTTATACATGTAACTCTATTAGTCCTCCATTTAATCGACCTTTTTACAGGTGTAATCAATTATTTCATTAAGTCTCCCAAAAGATGCGGGAGACTTATAAATTTTGTTTTGCGATTTTTATCGAACATTCATTTTCTTCCGCCGATTCTGTTCGTCCGAGTTCTCAATAACCGTCAGAGATATGGATGTGAGGTTTTCCATGATGAAAGATCAAAGTTTCTAGATGTGCGCAATACTGTTCATTTTATGGAGGTCCCTGAGACGTATAATGAACAGTTCAAAGAGGCTAGGGCTTTACTATAGGACCCTATGAAGAAATTTGTTTTCATCGAAAAACTCTACGAGAGTGACCAATATCCATCTCATATCATATATTTTATAATACACCGTGACACCTATTCAATGACACGTACCTCGTTCGTCTAGGGGGTCATCCCCACCCCCAAAGTCGATAATTTTGAAAAAAAATCATATAATTATTTTATTATTCTCCGTAACAAAAATGCATTAAATGATATGTACCTCATTCTTTCAGTAGGGTAATCCTCAACCCCATTAATCAATAAAGTCCAATTATCTCATAAACCGTTAAAATCCCCACACCTACACGTGTAATGTAACAAAATTATCGACAACAATTTTGTTCTCCCTTAAGAAAAATTATTGCTAGCGTACTTTAGTAACTGTCACGAACTTCTTCGTCATACTTTTTATATTCTGTCACGAACTTTATTGTTTGAACTATAATCTCAGACTCTCACCTAAAACTGATATATTGATGATGAACAATACGTGGACAATAAGATATTTATGATTCAGTGTCTTGTGACTTTCATTAACAATAGAAGCTTAAATTCGTCATCTAGATTCGCATTGTTACACCTATGTAACATATGATGCCGAGTTGGCAATTAAAACATATAAAGTTCATCGTTGTTTAGTAGTAGCGAAGATTTGCCTGAGAGAGTTGATGTTAGCTCCTGCAATGGTTTGCTGGAATCTCGAGCTAAGCTATATTGTACTTTTGAACTAACACAACGTTTAGTTTAATTTAATTTAATCTGTTCAAAAGACTTTTACACAACGCATTTCGAAAACAATACGATGAACTGTTTCTACTTAATGTAATTTTGATTATTAAAGAAATTGTTTCTTCTCAAATACACTGTGTTACACTAAACCATATATTTTCTTATTCCCCATGGTAAGACGCACCAAATTACACATACCTCGCTTCCAAAGGGAGTTATCACCACTTTCATCATATCAATAATTTTCAATTATTTCATAAATTTTCGACGGTTAAGTGCGACTTCACAATGAAGAAATATCGCTAAGGGCGATGCGTATACTCAATACCGTGATTCCTCTTTATATGATACATACCTCATTACACAATGGGCGTCATTCTCACCCCCCCCCCCCCCCTCCCCCTTAAACAAATTATCTTGAATTATATAAAATTAAAAATCTCTAAGAAACCCGACACCTAAACCGTATATTTTCTTATTCCCTGACAAGACGCATGAACTGATATATACCTCATTTACTGGCCAAGGGTTCATCCCATCCTTCGAGTCATTAGTCTTTAATTATCTCGTAAAGCATTGAAATCCCGGCCGCTAAATCTTATTTTTTCTTTTCCCCAAGATAAGACAAACAAATTGATAAAAACATAAAAACTCCAACAAAAAGAATTGGGGTGAGGGTCATCCTCGCCCCTCAAACCAATAATTTTTAATTATTTCAAAATCCGTAAAAATGTTTATTCCTTTAACACGTTTTAATACACAATGTTCAAACCTCATAAACCATTTAACTCCATACCTTAATTTCTATTTGCCCATAAGTAGAGGCAGTAAATGATTTTATAAATAGCCCGGGGAATGGGATTATTTCCTCAAAAAATCAACAAAAGACTTTGAGATCCTTGGCACTTAATTATAAACATTTTTATTCTTTGTGAAAAGCTCAGATATGCTCAGGGCTCATGTCCCACCCCTTTAAACACTGGATGTATCACCAGTGTTTCTGAATAGCTTCGAAACTGATGGCCGGGATAATCATTATCCCCAGTAAAAGCACAATTGGCATTGTTCGAGGGGATAATTTACTGTTCCTAGTTAAAAATTTCTTTTTCTGGGAAGTTTCCAGAAAGAAACACCGATTTCGTATTTTTTCGAACGGACAATTGAAGGGCAAATGGTCCAGATTATCATGGAAATTGGTTCATTTCCGTTGTTTTTTAAAGTTTACGAATTATGGTGAACATAATCAAGGCCATTAATAAAGTTTTCTTTTTCATATTTTGGGTGATTTTTGTCAATTTCGTTATTTTTCGAAAATTTCGTGAAATGGCGCCATAATCAGTAGTAACAAATTTTTTGCACTTGATTTGAAATCATTTAGCATTGAGTTATTGCCTCATAAAACACCTTTGCTTAAAATAGACATAAACAGAGAAAAAATAAATCTCAATCATACATATTTTGTCTATGCGTTTCTTTTTTTGAAGAGTATATCATAAAAAAATCTTCAATAATATTTAATGCTAAACTGTATTTGTCTAACTTTTTTAAATTGTTTGTCTGATTTTTACGGGCCAGTTTATTATGTTCCTTGCTGGAAAAGAAAAAAATCACTTTCGATTCAATTTTGTCTATATCTCAATATCGTTTTTGAGATATAAGGTGACGCACTAATTTTTAACTTTTAAATTTTTAATCGGATTTGACTCCTCACGAAATTTTCTGCAAATTTTTTGGGGTATCTTTCGCCGTTTCCAAAATAATAGGGTCAAAGGGGCCAAAATAAATTCATCGATGCTTACCCCATATCCTTACATTTTTATATGTATATTGAATTTTGCCTCGCCCTTACGCAAATGAATGAAAATGAAAGAGAAAAATCCTGTTGTTAATAACTCCAAACGGTAAAAGGTCGACAAGGTCACATACTAAGAGAAGAATTTTTCTTTCAGGATTATATGTATCAAAAGATGACACTGATTTCGTTCTGCGATTTCGCTGGGGGGGGGGGTTGTGCCACAATAAGAAACGAAAAGAAAAACGCAAAGAAACGAAAAACGCAACTAAAGTAACGAAACGAAACGAAAAACAAAAAACAAAATGAACGAAACCAAACGAAATACAAATAAACGGAAAATCAAACTAAATTTCACAATAATTGCTAACTGTTAATGTTTTATTTATTGTTTATAAAATAAAAATCGACGAAAACGATATTTATTCGGTAGTGGTAAGAATCGCACCTTGTCGTAAGACACTACTGTTAGTTAGAGCCATATAATCATCTCTATGGACATTTAATATTTTAGATACTGCTACGACAAAACAGTTCTGGTTTACCCTTGTCCGTTCGTGTTCGTCTCTGACTTGTGATTATGATATGTTATTTAGTATGCAAAAATAAGAAATCGTGTTCGAAATTTTTGACTATTTTCGCATTTTTCGTTTATGTGTTGGAATGCTCAATTGTATTTACGAGGCAGGACAATTGTGCTCTATTCCTTTACGTAAATATTCTTATGCACTCACCACAAAAACGGTATCTCGTTCAACTGTAAACACAAAATTTTTTTTTTTAATGTATAATAAAATGGAGTTAAAAATCAAGCGCACATCTTTAATGTATTTCCAATTTATCTGTTGAAAGACAAGAAATGGATAAACAGTAAAAGAAGTTTATATGCCCCCCTTTTACAAATGCATATACGTTTTTGCAAATGCTGGAAAGAGATTGTAAGAAAGTCCATACTGTAGATTTAATATAATATTGATATAAGGAAGACATCAATGTATCAGACATAATATGTAATAATAGATATGATTATACCTGAGATGAGTTATTGTATGTAAAACTAAACTTCATTGGTTATTGCAATCATGTGATCGACGTGAATAAATCTTCATATTTTCCATCAATTCCAATCATATTCTGCCCCTTCGGAAATGTCGCTACTTTTCCAGTATTGATATCAGTAAATGGAATTGACACAAACTTAATATCAAGTTCGATTGAAAAAAGCATGTTACTTACTGTATTACCAATACAATGTATTTGATTCGTTATAATAAAGATGTTTCAAAGTGGAAAAATGCTCTCTAAATATATAGGTAAAAAATCATGTGATTTACACATTGAAAATCAAATTACATGTATCTACATAGTTTTATTCAGTATAATAAAACATTTATAGCTTGGTAGTCGGGGAAATATGAAGATTTCTTCACATCTCAACATATGTTCATTTCTGATGTAAATAAATATTCACATTTCCCCCACTACAATGCAATAAATGTATATTATTTCATTTGCTTGATGATAAATTTAAAACAATATCATTTTATATCAATATGATTCAAATTACACTTACTTACTTGATGTTGGGAGGACTTATCAAGGCAGGTAAGAAGTCATTTGTTATTTTTATTTAATGAAACCGAATGCATTTTATTACACTATACATGTACAATAAAATCAGTTCTCGTAAACAGTTCAGAAATATTGGGATATATCTCTGTCAATGCAGCATGTCGACAAGCAAAAACTTATCAAGTGTGACACTGTATGACTGTAAAACCCGGGTAACAAAAGTACCCATATTCGCGTTTTTCAAGTAAGCTCTCCATGAAGTATGCATAAACTTTATAGGAACAATTTCCCAATTGCATTCTCTGAAAAAAACAAATAATTTACTGAATACAATTTAAGTCATTCGAGATATCACTTATTTCGTTTGGGAGACTTCGTAACAGTTCACTGTTACAGTTATTACTCGTTTAAAATTAACTTTTAAGATAGTTTTAAATTTCTGAACAGGTTATGGGCTATAACAGATTTTGTACAGAATACGCTCAACGTAAACCGCGTCACGATGTAGTCAGAGTTGACTGTGTAAACTAGGCCTGTTCAGAAACTAAAGACAATCCTTAGATATCTACATTTACGATTTATTCTGCAATGCATGTACTCAATATTCATATCTAAATTATTTTGCAGGGGTTGATTAGAGATATGGCATACTTTGAGTTTCAGTTAATTATGCCGTTGTCAGTAATTCATTTTTTTAAATTATTTTTGGGGACGAATTAGCCACAAAAATGTCTTTGCCTTTTTCTTTTTTCGCTGAAAATAGCAATACAAAAGCATGATAGTAACCGGTGCCTTGTTCTCAGTTTATGACCGGTGCCGTAATTTAACGTGTTGGTATAGTATCCGTAACCTTGACAAACTATAAAGAACCCAGCATGTTTGCCCTGTGATAAATGAAACATTCTCTTTATCACTTAAAATTTATAAAAGCTCTTACGAAAGCAATAAACGCCCTTTCTGAAACGTTTACTTCATTCAAAACAAATAGGTTTTCATTTAAAATGAATAAATTGGTGTGCAAATAGGGGAGATTCGGCATGGATGATCTAATTCATCTATATTTCGGTTACAAAAGCTATTTTCCTTGTTAAGGGTAAACTGTAAGCATTGTGAATATTTATAGTATTCCGTAAAACCAGTTTTGTAAAATATATTCACAAATTAGCTGCGTTTGTCGCTGTGTCTTTGCACCGCTCCATTCTGTCTTGCCATATCTTATAGCAACCGTACAAATTTCGGATAGCAACACCGCACGCGTTTTTTTTTTTTTTTTTTTTTTGCGAATAGTGACCGTCTAGGTACTACACCGTGTATTCGGTAAATGCAGACTAGCGCCATTAGAGAAAATTTGTATGTGCGAGTACACAGGTCAATCGCCTTGCACCTTAAAGTTTTCACTTATTTCTTACACATAAATGACACCTTTCTTGTTGCGAATATTCAATTCAAACGTTTTTGCACTATTTTAACTTGAAATCAAATTTTGATGCATTTAAATAAAAGTGTACCGTTCCTATACAAGCATTGATTTTTCAGATTTCCCATTGAATGAAACATGAAAACAGCGAGTTTTTTTTGTGAAATGTCTGAAACGAAAAATAACAGAGACCATTAAAATGAGCTAATATGTAAAAGTTATTAAGAAACATTCATGTAGTAACTGTTGTCGATCCAGCTTAGTCGCCATTAAAGTTATTTATATCAATATGAACAGTTTACAAAAAGTGTACAGCTATAAAAGAAACTGCTTGAATAATTACCCAGATGATACTGTTGTAAAACAAAAGCTAACAGAATACACAGCATATATGTACGTAAGTAAACATAACGTCATGTGAAATACTATACAACAACAGATTAAAAATATGTAGAATACACATGTATAAACCGTAGTCCTACATGTACTACCAAACAAACTATTACAATTCGTCAATCTGTGATGAGACCAGTTTGTCTCAGGTAATATACCATCTTTGGGTCAAATTACAGTAACGTCAATAGTATTTATATCAAAAATAAGAGAATTTATAAACCTATACAAATAATAAAATATTGAAAGTGTTTGTGAAACGTTGAATTGAAGGATAAACATGGAAAAAAATCAAATTCAGGAAAAAGCACTTCCGTCATGTCCGTACGACTTTATGATAATCTTAAAGATTGTATTAAACACATGTAACAACCCGTTAGCGGTTTATTACAAAACGGGTTGTCATCCTTCAACCTTCAAACTTTTTTCATTTGAATAAAAATTACTTAGTCGAAAATACATTTGTAAGTTTTAATGTATTTTTTTAATGCACAATTGACAAATAATACCTTTAAAAGAAATATTCAGAACTTGTGATTCTGCAGAGACTGTAGTTAATCCGTCTAATAGAATAACCACCATCTGACATTTATATTCTCTATCGTGTCGGTGTTGAATATTAGTAAACGTTATTGTGACATTTGTTGATGTAAATTGAATTTCGTCAGACACGAAATTAACAAACAGATATCTTCCAAAATCTGTGATGTGTGGAGCTCGGTTTGGTCGAAATGATACTACAACTTCAAATACTTCTGTTGACAATTTTTTAGCAAAGAATGCTACAGATACGATTTCGTCTTCCTTGTCTCTGGAAAATGAACACTGGAAGATTATATCTGTGTTTCCAAAACCTGTTTTATTTTTAGTCAAATGGATTTCTCTTCCACAAATACCTTTAAATAAAGTATTATACATGTAATACGTCAATATAACTCCGAATATAGGAACTGAATCCTTAATCATGCTTCATTTTCGATTATTGCTGAAGAGATCATGTTTAAGGGAATACGAAACAGTAGCAGGTGGATATTATGACGTTCCCAAGATATACACATTGTGACGTCATAGTATTTTTCAAGAAAAACCATTATATAATCCTAAAATTCCAACTTTTTTCTTTCGGTCTCAGAAGTTCATTACTTCCACAAATTTTTCTACATGTAAAGCTACCAAATTATTATCAATATTCCTTATTTGGCCTAAATTTGAATAATTACCTAATTAATTTATCAACCTTTTTCATCGAGCATGTAATGCACCAAACCACACTCACACCATCCACACGTTACACGAACGTGATTCCAAATTTACACGCACACTATTAGTACTATACACGCACACGATTCACACGTTACTCGCAAACCACAAGACACACGATTTTCTAAATATTGTGTTTGTAAGATACGAACTGAATACAACGAAACGAATTAATTACATTTGATGTCGGGTATAAACAGCAGTGAAATATTTAAAATTCCATTTGATTTTAGATAAATAAGTACGATAAAGGAAGCCGGTTTTAAACGGTCCACATTAAACTTTTTTCTAAAATACATTTTATACAAAATATTTAGTTACATAAGCTATTGTATTTGGGAAATTTATTAAACTACATTGTATATAAAAGAAGTAAAGTTAAGAAATACCAAAGGGATATTCGAAGGAGGGAAAAATCTAAACAAATGACAAACTCAGGAGAACACCGAAGACAAGACCAAAACAATACATGCACTGCAGTCAAAAACTAAAATCATATGAACAACATGGACCCCCAAAAAAACCGGGGGTAGACTTAGATGCTCCACCAGAGTAAGCAGTCTCTGCTTCCTGCAGGACACCTCCATCCTGCCCATGTCACATCCGGTATGAGGAAGGGATAATATCAATGAAACAGGTCCATTTTCATTTGGGAAACGGTTCTTTCATACCTGTCAACCAAGTCAGGGTGACGCCCATAAAACTTTAATAAGGGTTACTTCAACTTGGGAGCAACGTACCCATGTCTAAGCAACTTTTCTGACAGGAGCCGGGCTATGTCCAGGAAGTCAATGTACATGTCACAAGCTCTGGAATAACGAAGTTTTGAAATATATACTCCATACGCCGGTGCTTCTGGAATATTGCCGCTAAAAATGGGAAGTTGACGATTGGAAAGTCAAAGTCATCCCGTATAACTATGTATTTTTTTTTAAATTTATTGAAAAGTCATCCCTCTTTCAAACAAAAGACATTATGTCTCGAGGGTTTTGTTCCAATCAATCAATTTTCAATCAATTCGTTATTTCTCATAATCCATTGTCAGGTATATAGGTACTGAGATATTACTATACACACTAATACAATACAGTCATTTTATAACAGACAGGTGGTGAATTATCCAAAAGGTAGTAAACTAGTGTTTGTGTGTTTAATAAAGTTTGCGTAATTTTCGATAACTTCTATATTTCAATAAATTTATATATTTCCTTTGCTTCTTATCTATCCATTTTTTCTATAATCATTAAAAAAATTACATTGTATTACATAATGGAACCCATCTCCTATTTCCATATTTTAACAAAGTGGACATATTCTATTATTTCTTTCAATATTGTTCTATTTACCTGTTTCAATTGTTAATCTATGATTTGTAGTTGTACATTTACATAGAACAAACAGGTTTTTTCTATCTAAAATACTGAAATATTTTTTCAACATATTCGTTGAATTTTGCGGTCTAATTTTTCAACAAACAATCGGCAAATTTTTGAAGTTATCGAAAATTACGAAAACTTTATTAAACACAAAGCAGGAACTGCTTACCCTTCCGGAGCACCTGGATTCACTCCTGGTTTTTATAGGAGTTCGTGTTGTTCATTGTTTTTTAGTTTTCTGTGTTTATTTGTTGTGCATGTGGTTGTTCATTTGTCTTCCCGAGTTTGTCTGTCCAATGGATTACGTTTGTTTTGATTGCTCCTTAGGTATATTTGTCCTTTTTATCTTTATAAAATTTTTATTTGAAAGATTTTGCCTCTTTCCCAATACGATCCCTGTATAAAATGATCTCTCAGTTTCTGTTTCACATTTGCTGTTAGTCAATCACCGTTAAAGTTTTGCAAGTTTTGAAATGTCCAAATATTTGATAAACCTGTTTCATTGAAAATTCCCTGCATATACTTCACTCATCTACAAACAACTACTCTACTTAACAACATCTAATTTAACAAGGGATTAGGAGGTCCTATGAAGGATAAATACTTATTTACTTGTACATCTACCTTAGATATACAATGTTTAATTATAACTTAAATTGTAAACAAAAATGTTCGTTAATAATATAATATATAATATATAAAAAATTAACTGCCAATATATATATATATATATATATTAATATATTTTTTTATTATTTATTCATTTAAATTATGATTAACTATTAATATTTTCTATGTAAAATATCAATACCTAAAATATATTTACAATATGAATTGAAGTTCAACTGAAAATTTAACTCTAAATGTATAAATTCATATATAATGTTTATTTTGTCAATAAATTGCTTTTTACTGATCTATTTCATTATCAGTAAATACATGCAAACATGACATGTATACTTGACTTTATCAAGACAAATGTTTAACTATGTCAGATTTCTTATTTATTCCTTTCTACAATCAGAAAGCTCGTCTCAAGTAAATTTACAGGTAAACAGACATGTTTTCTTTACTTGACATTAGCCAAGTAGTCGCCCAGGAATAAATCTTCTTGGGAACATCATAACAAAACAATTAGTTGTGTAAAAAATGTTCTTTGAAAATATAAATTATATATATATATAAAATGATATTTGTAAAAAGATTAAAAACGTGGCCAGATTTTAAGAATAATCTATGATATTTTTTAAACAAACAAGTAAACGTTCAAATCTATGTTTAATTTGTAAATGTTGTATGCACGTTATATGATCATTTAATTTCGGAAACATTTTATTCCATTTCTTCTTTTCAACCCAATTAATTGCATAATTACATTAGGAATAGAAACAAAATATAATCTGTGCGGGATTATTAATATCAACATTCTCAAATATTTGACCCAACACTATTTTAATTCAAGCTCGAAATATGCTATAATTTTAATTCACACGTTTTAAGATCTGTCTCGACCAATGAAATCTCATACACGTTGTACGTTTCAAATCGCATGTTTCTTACCACACGCAAAACACACGCACACGATTCGCACGTAGCATGCACACGATTAATATGTTACACGCACACGATCCGCACGTTACACGATTGTGTTGATGATTTACACGTGTAAGTGTTTTTATCAGAAAACATTGTCTTTTTAATTGGAAATATTTTATAAAATATCCGGTGAAGTTATCTTTTTTCATTTAATAGTTAGACAGTTTTTTGTGACTGTCTTGAAAAAATAAAATAAGTTAGGATTTTTGCTTTAAATATATCAAAATCAGTGTCACATATCTTTAAAAATAAGTCATGTAGGTATGTTTTTCTTTCTGTATTTGAAGTTTATATGAACAATTGACCATTGGTAAATGTTCAGCAAAGAATCTGTAGAGGAAACTGAATGTATCGTATTCCCTTAACCATATTCACATAATAATAAGACCCCTAAAAATATATTTAATTCCAGTCGAAAGTATTTTACCATTTCACTTTTTGAATCTCTACTATTAAATCTTTGAACTTCGTTATGCTTTGAACCTACTGTACAGTAATAATTTGATTGTTTGTTTGTTTGTTTAGTTGGGGTTTTACGCCGTTTTTCAGCACATTTGGCTATTTCGCGGCGGCCAGTGTTTATTGGTGGAGGAAGCCGGAGTACCCGGAGAGAACCACCGATCCAGGTGAGATTCGAACTCGCAACCTCAGCGTTGACAGGCTAGTTGTCAATAGTAGTCATGACGAACTACCTAGACCACTCGGCCAGCGAGGCCCCCAGTAATAATTTGACAAGATATACATATTTGGAAATTCTGAACATTCAATATCACTATTTTTCACGAAATGTTTTGAACATTTAAAAGATGTATTTCTCATCAACATTATTAAAGAAATCGGAAACAATAACCCAAAACGAATACAAAAATTTTCAAAAGGTAGGCAACACTTAAACATCATTAAACAACCGATAAAAGTTTCTTTATGATTTCTTTTCACATTTCTCAACAGTAAAATCTAAATGCATGTATCAACTTCGAGCCAGTAAGGACGAAAATTGAAATAGAGCTGGTGATAATCTTTGAAAAAATTCTACGCTTGCTCTATCAGTTATTAGCACTTTTTTATTCTCAACCGACAAGTCTTAACTGGCGAATTATTAAAGATCTTCCACAGAAAGAGGTACAAATTTAAATAATATCATTTCATCTTAAATCACAACTGAACAAATCAATAGTCGTAACATATTACGAACAAGGTATTTGCTTTGCTGTTGTTATGGTGTCATCACGATTAGCTCATTTTATTTTATATTTACAGGTAAAAAGGTTAATGTTTTATGGGTTATGAATTATTGGGTCGGGCAATAAGGAAATTAATGCATGTTTGTCGACAATCGGGAAATTTTAATAGTTGAAATCAGTTAAGCACGACAGCATAAACAAAACATTAATCATTAAATAACATTTCATGATGCAATATCATTTTTGCAGTACATGTAGTTAAAATGGTAAAACCATACAAAAGAAAACATACATGTGCTCTGTTACATTTATACAAAGAATATATTATTAGTTCTATCCTTTTATTCTACATTTTGTTTTTATAATTTTTAGTTAAATGATTTTTATGTAGAAAATGAAAATATAGACATTATTACTTCAGCTTTGCATGGTTTAGTTGGTGAATGTGTATACCTATTGCGTTGGAACTAATGGGTACACATATGATGTTGAGTGTTCATAGTTTTTGGTTTTGCTGTACAAGTTGCTTAATAAGCTTCCCTTACTTTCCATGATTGTTAACTTTTTTCTGCTTATTCACCAAACAAACTAAACTAAAACAGTTGTCTGATATAAAATGAATATAAATGAAAACAATTACTCTTTAAATGTATTCAATTTTATATTAGAAAAACAATAATGACCCAGATTTATATATATTTTGTATTATAATCTTTGAAGGATAAATATATTCAATTCATAATTATGTTGACCTTTCGATATTTTAGGGTTAATAGAATGATTCTTTTATCACGTATGTAATTTATTTCCAATTAATTGTAATCAGCTGATATATGTAATATGCTTGTTTATCTAAACATTTTTGTGGAACGATAACGTTGGACAATCAGGGTGTTATCGTGGTTAATAGTGTTATAAAGTTGACTTGATGGCTTTAATAGATTAGTATGGATGAAATGTCCTGATAACTGTTTTTACCATTGAAAATAAATTCATTTATTCACTTACCAGCGTAAAGAAATATGAAGAACCCATTGAACAGAATAGGTGGCATTCTTTGTCTTATTCAACAAAGCAAACTGAGCCTTTCATTTTGGCTAATAATTACCGGAAATAAAAAGCAGGAAACATATTGATACATTAAAAAAAAATAATATTAAGGAAGAACACCCTGAATATTAAAATTAATTGAAAATAATTTTGTTTTAATAAATGGTTTAGTTGTTGAATATTTTGTTTTTCGAAACCATTTTTATTTTGTGATATATATAAGCAGTAACTATATACATTTGTACATTGTTTAAAAAATATACAGCCTATTTTAATTCCCTCCGAAACAGATCAGGAATGTTCGTTAACCTTGTATGTCTTACCTGTTTCTATGGTTCTTAAAAAGTATTTATCTTACAACATGTGATATCTATCATACTTAGAAAAATGCATTTTGATATGAAATATAAATTGATAAAGCATCAAAAAAAGTATTATATTTGCATCATATTTATGCGTCGGGAAATATTTTTATCTGTCTTGGCATTGGACTGCACGTGAAAGGGACCGGTGACATATCCTTTTCGCACCAGATCTGAAAGACTAAATCAATCTAATTTCCTATAGTGTCAGGCTGGTGGGCTACATGTTTATCTCTTTTCTATGACAATATTCGAAAAATACAGATAGGTTTTTGGTATGATAGAATATTGCAAAGTGTGCTTATATTATCAAATAGAATATGTATTTCTTTAAAAAAAATATATTTATATTTGAAAAGTATCGTATTAAGTGTTGGAATAATTGTTGTTTGATTTCTATTTGTACTTTTTGAATTTTTGAATTCCATCTTCGTTCTATCCCACAATAAATGGTCAAGGTGTGTCTTGGTTTCGGTATTTGTTTTATACATTTTATTCATAATGAATGGTTTTCAGAACATGATCATTGGTCGTTATGCTTTCTTCCTTATTATTTTACGATAAAGAATATGAAACATTTTTCAAAGCAGAGTAATTTAGTGTGTTGACGGATACAGAATGCAAAGTATAGTATTGGTCATAATTTCAACCCGACTTCTCCTTTCTATTAAAGGTAAGCGTTTGTTATATTCCAGTTTATTCAAATGTCAGAAAAAGTGTTATTTAATATATAATTAACAAATAATCGATCATTCACCGGCACCAACGATTAGGGCGAAAATATCCGAATTAATTTACACCAACTGAAGACGAAGGTCAATATTATTTTTTAGTTCTAATAAAACTTGTATCGACCGATAAAAAAGACTGTAATTGTTTTATTACATAACAATCCGTTAATTCAGTAATTTTAAATCTAGAGTCTTTGATATTCATACTCCCCACCTCCCTAAAAACCATCTTCTTCATTAATTCCTATTTTTTAATTCAAAGGTGGAATGAATATAGATACACACAATAACAGAAGATCTTATAGAGTAGGGGTTTTTCTAGGTTTGTATAATTTGGCCAAATTACAAAATTTGTCATTATTACCAAATCATTTAATTTCTAATATCGAACTGAATGACTTATTTTGCATAAAAAACCACAGCCACAAAATTGTTTCCAACTCACTAAAATACTCGGGGAAAACTTTAATTGTTTACTCCAAATCGTTCAGTTTTCATCTTTACTCGGTTCATGCACGGGAATATATACGGGTGAACGTCAAAGAAATGTCGTACACGATGAACGAAAAATGAAAAAAAAAATACATTCATCTTGTGTACCGGCAATTTGCAGTTTTAACTATTTGCACGAAAGAAACGAATATATCCATGTTGTACCATAAACATGTCACATAAAATACTGTCAAAACGTTACACGAATATAACCTTGTACCACCGCCCTAATTTATATTAGCTGATCTTGGTGTACGTCTGCGACCGTTCTTTCAGCTTGAAATTTTTTCTGTTATTCAAAGCACTGACAATACAATGAATCTCGTTGGATGGTGAATGAAATGAAATTGATTCTGAATAAACGGCTTGAAAAAGGAAGCGCCTGATTGCCACGTGATTGCAATAAAAGTGAAAGCAAACATGAAAGTGAGTCAATATCGTTTTAATAAAACGAAAACGAAAGTAAAAAAAGTCAATATCGAGTTCTTCTAAAATGAAATCCTAAATGAGATCGTTAAGACCAATGAAACATTAATAACAAAAATCATTATATCATAAATTCAATTATACTGTGAAGTATAATAATCTCTAAAATACTTTCGATGTACAACGAACGAAAGCTGTAAGGGTATTTTTTAACAGCGATCAAATCGAACGTGATGAAACAAAGTGCAAATCATACAGCTGTTTAACTTTTAGTTTATCATTAATCTATTGTTTCTTTTTTATACATATTGTATAATTGTCTAGCTTCGGCGTCGGTCAATATTAATTTTTTAGGCCTATTAAAACTCATGTCTTCCTCTACAAAAGTCTATAATTGTATAATATATACAACTACACTTTATTTATATGCGACCAGCAAACGGATTTTATTTATTCTTTTCTTCGATAAAACTAACCTACATATTCTTTGTATTGTTTATTTAAGAAAAAAACTTGTCCTTCTCGATAAATGAGTTTAAATGTGAACATGATTCGTTGAATTTTGTAAAATGTATATTTAATGAATGTGGTCTGTTTTATATATGGTAACACCAGGACTTTATCTCTGACATACATGTATGGTTTAAACAAGCCGTTAGGTAAAGTCTCCAAGATCAGTTTCAACAAACTTGGCGTGCTAATATATACAACTGTTCAAAAACGATAATATATCGAATCTTCAAGGAAAATTTTGGCGATGAAAAATATGTAGATATCCCTGACAAAGGAGATTTACTAACATTTTGTAAATTAAGAGTGGTTATCCATAAACTACCCATTGAGAAAGGACGTTGGAAAAACATTCAACGTGAATATAGAAAATATAAATTTGCGATTCAAATGATCTCGGAGAAGAGCTCCATTATATTTTATGAAAAACAAAAAGAATGTATTGACCGACAGTATAGATCACATGTCAACACTATTAAATTCAGAGAACTCTTTGACTTACAGAAAGAGTCTAAACTGAGAAAACTATGTATTTTATAAGGCATATAAATGCCACTGATTTTTCATCTTGAAGAGCTCTCTACAAATTGCATATACTGTATATATAATTGCATGTGTTAAAATGTTATTTTTATTGTACATCTGCATACTTTTGTATCTACAGACCTTTATCAGAATAAAGATCTATACAATGAACCTAGCCACTCAAATACCATCCGCTTTCATTGGTTAAATTAGTATTGTTTTCTATTATCAAAAATTGCTGCAGACTGTGATTTTAATTTTTACTGTGAAATGAGAAAATCTGCGTTCAGAGGGTTATTGAATTGAAACTTATAATACTCTGGGGAAAAATCGTACGTACTTTTTTCCCATGCGGTTACCAGTGGTTGCCAGGTCATCAAAGTATTTAAAGTTAATTTTAAATATAACGTATAAGGAAATACACAAGGAAATATTCCTGAAAAAAAATAATCCGAGTAATTAAGTAATCAAGGAAATATTTTTGAAATTAAATGAGAATCCTATTTAAAGATATTAAATATGTGTTTTAAAATTTATCACCTGTTATGCATGTTTCTAAAATCATCACGAAGAAGAAGCCATTTAATTTATCTTTTTTCAAACTACTTGTGTCCTTATGCAGGGTGTTTATTTCCATATTTATTCTGTGCCATGCTTATATGTACATGTAGGCCTGATATTTCGAGGTATTTTCAGCTGCTCATCAAATTTAGGATCCTAATAGTCATGTGTATTCAAACCCATTCAACAGTGTTAAATATATTGCATTTTAGAGACAACAAAATATTATTATGTTGAATACTTGCTGTTGACCTTAAATGTTTGATGCATGTGTTTGGGAAAAAACACTGGGTAATAATACATTAATAGACTGAACATTAAGTTTTAATCACTTATTATCATTAATGTCTTTCCTTTCGACAGAAAAGTCTTTATTGCATTTCTTATGATTATTATTATCATTCTTTCTTCTGCCAAAATTCAATGTAAAATTACGAAAAAGTTCTTCGGATGAACGATGTCTGGGTGTTTTTGGTATATTTTTACCTGTTTGGAAAAGAAAGACCTTCTCATATGTGCGTAACAGAGACGCTCTTTTAATGTACATGCAATATGTATTTTATATGTATCTGTTGTGTATTCTTATCTAGGTTTTTGTTTTTATAGTTGTACTGGCAGTGGATATCTCTCTGACAAGAAACGTCAGTGGTGAACTTAACAGCAATGGAACAGAACTAAGATGCTCATTTTCAGTCAATCCAAATAACAAACTGAGGGATGTTGTTTTCTTATATTTTAATACAACAACAAACCAATTTATGAACATTGTCGAAATGACTCCAAACAGAGACCCTGTTCTTACATCTAAAGGGATATACTTAAAAGGGAGAGTATTTCTAACTCCTATAACCTACGCGTCGGTATATGGAGCAATCATCTTTACGAACCTGCTCTGTGAGGATGAAAAGATATACAGGTGCAGCATGAGATATGTGCATGACGATGTTTTGGAGGGTCCAATCCATTCTAAATATTCTAAGCTAAGTGTTTTAGGTAATTTCAACATTATTTAGCCTTTCTACTTACAAAAATGGAACTTTATTAATAATTACATGAAAACATTTTTCTTATTGTTTCTGGTGTAAATATTCATAATTATTCGAAAAAAAGCTTAAATTATCGTTACTAAAATGGTGAAAAATGGTTACAAAATATTGCCAAGTTCTTTGTATTTTTTATCAAAGTTTGAAGTTGCTAAATAGACTCACTAGACTGACATTTCCTTATGCTCCTCTATACTGTTTCCTCATGAAAGTCAGATGTTGTTCTGGAGTTATGTCGCCTTGTCCATAAAAAAGCCAAATGTGCACGATAAATCACAAAATTAGCAATTTTCAGATAAATTAAAAAAAAGTGTCAACTTCGACGGGCTCAATATGTCTTGTAAAAATTTGAAATATATTATGTTAAGACATGTATCTTTCAATGTCCAACTGCTAATCAATGCTAAACATATAGCTTAAATTCCTCTTTTGTGTTTTAATTTAATGAAGTTACCCTTGACTTAATGAAAAACGTCAAGTAAAAGCCTACATTACTCCTGGATAATCTATATGTCCAGAAAATAAATGAAAATTGATAGCTTAACAAAGTCTGCGAGGTTAATCGTTCATGTAGTGAATTAAAATTAAATTCTATATATTCAGATTATTAAACAATCTATGAAAAATCTTCTCTTAAAGATGTGAAGATCCCTTTTTTTAATAATGTGTTTTGACATGTTTGTGTTTTGATTTATAATTTAACTGCACATCACATATTGTCTATATATTTTAATGTCGATAAAAAAAAGTTGAAATATTGCTAAATTAAACTTTTTCCGACAAAAGTATTTTTACGGTTAATTTTTTTAATTTTTTGTATTTGTTCGTTCTATGTCTGCATGTTTATTCAAGTCATAGTCTTATCTCTCCTTTGCCTAAGACATGGTTCACATTTTCAAGTCGAGCTTTCGCATTCATATATAAACTGCTGCACTTTATGCTGATTTATTTTAGCAAATCAAGTGTCATGTGACTTTTTTCAACGGCTTAAGATATCTAAACTATAATACTGGATCATATTTTTGTGTTAAGGATTTTAATAGAATTTTACTTTTTCTATGGTAAAAATTATATTGTAAATTATCGATTTCAAAAAGGCATTCAATACTGTTTGGAGAATAGGGTTATAACAGAACTGATACAGAACAATTACTTGGAAAATACGTAGAGTTATTTTTAATATGTATGATAATATTAACCCCTGCGTGAAACATTGGAGCAATATGTCAGGGTTTTTCTCGTATGACCTATGAGTGTGTCAAGGGGGAAATTTATTCCCAGTTTTTCTATCAGACCTTGAAGATTATTTATGCATTAATAATATTTCGGATCTCCAAATAATATCGCATAAAATTCAAGAACAAATAGGAATATTTTTGTTGATTTTTATACTCTTATATGCAGATAATACTATCATTTTAGCAGAATCAGCCGATAACCTACAAAACTGCTTAATAGTTTTTGAACACTATTGTAAACAATGGAAATTACATGTACGTGTTGAGAAAACTAAAATTATGGTATTTTCAAGGCGAAAGTATAAACCAGACCACATATTTCCATTGTATAATTCAAATATTCATATAGTCGAATCATATTCATATTTTGGGTTGTTGTTTTATTTTAATAGTAAATTCAATATGGCGATAACGCTTTGTATGTATTATATCGAAAATCAGAGATTTGTCTATCCCTATAGATCTACAACTTAAACTATTTGATTCTCTTATCGAACCTATATTATTGTATTCTTGCGAAATATGGGGTATGAAAACATAAATATTATAGAAAAGGTTCATTTACAGTTTTTAAAAAAAATATTATCTGTCAGGTCGAGTACACCGAACTTAATTTTTACGGAGGTACTGGAAGGTATCCTAGAGATTATAATACGGATATTAAAATTTTGGTTTGAATTAGGAATGAACGGAACAAAATTATCTAGTATTATTTATAACCTACTATATAATGTGCATTTATCTGATAACTTCAATTCTAAATTGCTATTGTTTGTGAAATCTGTGCTGAATTTTTGTTTAGAAAATTATTTATTAAAATTGAAAAAAGAAAAGCGGCTATATTTAAACAAATTAAGATGCTCTAACTTAAAATTTCCTGTAGAAATTGGCAGATCGCACAATATTCCTCGTGAAGAACGTCTTATGTCTTATGTAATGACAGAGCTGTAGGAATTAATTTCACTATTTATTTCTATGTTCAAATTTGAATATAGTTAGACTAAGAAATTCCTATATACCACATTATTATAGAAATAACCCTACGGAACATAAATCTGAAGGACTGCTTACTGTAACATAAGTAAAGTCAAGAAATACCAAAGGGATATTCGAAGGAGAGAAAAATCGTAACAACTCCGGAGAACAACGAAGACAAGACAAAAACAATACATGCACTACAATTAAAAACTAAAAACATATGAACAACATAGACCCCACCAAGAAACCGGGGGTAGGAGAAACCGGAAGAGTAAGCAGTCTCTGCTTCCTGCAGGACACCCGCCATGCTTCCCATGTCAAATCCGTTATGAGGAAGGGATAATATCAATGGAACAGGTCCATTTTCATTTGGGAAACGTTTTTTTCATACCTGTCAACCACGTCCGGATGACGCCCACAAAACTTTAATAAGAATAACTTCAGCTTAGGAGCAACGTACCCCTGTCTGAGCAACTTTTCTGTCAGGACTCTGCCGGGCTCATAAGAATTTTGAATAATCTTGCGTTATTTATCACAGAAATTGACCAAGTACTTGTAATTCATGTAATAATTCTATAGATAAATACACTTTAATATTTTAGTATTATTAAATCTATTCTGCAATATGCAAGCCAGGAGCATAATATTAGGTATATTTTTTATATAGTACTGAGTTTTCTATGTGATTTATGTAATTTTTATTGTGTTCGTCATAGTAATTATATTCTGTATAATTGTCTGCCTCTTTCAACAGTGTAAACTGTCAGAGTGTCAAATAAAAGTCCAAAGTCTAAAGTAACAACAAACTAAATATTATCTTTGTGCAAGAAAAAAATGTGTACTTATAAAAAATTGCTTATATTTGGACAATCTTATAACTCCCACAATTCTTGAACGACAAAAGTGAAAATCGTCAAAATGTATAATACAGACCCTCAGACCACCATTTGTAATAATGTGGTAAAGTTTGAATAAAATAAGTCAAGGCGTACTCGAGTGCGCGACACGTGAAAAATTGTTTTTAATTAGGCAATAGCTAAGTCCCATAACCTTGAACGACAAAAGTAAAAATAGTCAAAAAGAATACAGACCCTCAGACCATCATTTGTAATAATGTGTTAAAGTTTGAAGTAAATCAGTCAAATGCATACTTCAGTTAGTTCACGACTTGTGAAAAATTGCTTATTTTTTGACAATCTAAGTCCCATACATGTAACTCCATAATGGCAAAATTGAAAATCGTCAAAATCGGAACCGAGCTGTCTTCCGTCAATCCTAATGTTCTGGTAAAATTTCATTAGACTTGATTGAAACAAATTTGAGTTGCGGTACGAAGTGTTGACTGACGGATGGACGGACAGACGTTGGTATACCATAACACGTCCCGTCTATGACGGGCGTATAATAATATAGAAAATATTTTATAGAGGCTCAGAAACTGGGGAAATGCGAGGACCAGGCATTTCCCTCCAGTTCCAAGCGGAATATACATATTTTCCATATTCTTCTACAGTACACTACTTCAGTGGCTCGAACTCCTAGGAACCGCCGAAATCTGTTCGAGTCATCGGTAGATCTAGTTACTGAAGTTTGTTCAAGTACAGAAAATTTCTAGTGCCAGACCGTATACAGGTTGGTACAACTGATTATTACCAATACCATGAAATGTTTTTTTTTTATTATTTTTGTTTAATATTCAAATAAAGGGAAATTGATGGAACCTTCAAAACTGTTCGATTTATAGGTGGTATTCGAGAAAGCCGATTTCGAGCTACTGAAGTTCGAATGTAGTATTGGTTTTATCCTGCAATATCGACATCAAAATGGTTTTCTTTTAATTTAAAAAATCGTGATTTCAAAAACACTTAAGAAGGCCCCGTCAATTCTATAAAAAAAGGTGAGTTGACACCTGCTAGCGCAGTGAAATAATTTTCGGAAACGTGTCCAACTGAGGTAAAAATAATGATAGTTATACATTTTTAATAGATAATGAGGTGGAAATGTGATATAAATAATTTGAACAAAACAAGAATAAACACAGTATACACATGTCGTTTTGTTTAATTCGACATTTGTTACGCATTTTTATCGACTTACATCTGTTGTTACAGAGTTATCGCACTTTATTCCTGCAACTAGTATGTATACATGTACCTAATTGCCCTTAAATTGTGTTGATTTATTCATTTAGTGTCAAATCAAACTATTCAACCGCATATCATAAGTACTATGAGTAGGTAATAAAGGCGTGTTTTCAATTGTGTTGAATTTAAAATATATAAAATGTTATATCGTCAAAAACTAAAAATGATCAGTTCTGCATATATATAGCAGGATTATCAGAAAGTATGCGTATTTATGCTTACACACAATGGAGAAAGCATATACACGTAGGACACTATTTCAATTATTCAACTTTATTTGTACATTAAGGAAATTCGATATACATATAGTATCCTTCCTCTACTTGTTTTTTCTTATTTTGAAATGTTAACATTTTGTTAATTATTTCATATACGCAAAGAAAAACAATTTCATGACCTAGTTTTAGAGATATATGTATTTGACAATGAGTTTCTTATATTTGAGTCAAAAATCCTTAATAGTTTATTTTTAAGACCTTCACAAACGACTGCCTAAACTCGTAATGAGAAATATAACTTGTTCACAAATAGATTGATATTTTTCTTTGATAAATTATTGGAAGAGAAAATCGATAAACTAATAAGGAAATTATGCAAGTTTTGGCCAGGTAGGGAATATCCGCTACTGATTTTTTCTTTATATTTTATTTAATTATCTTTACGTAATGGGCTGTTGAGTAAAAAAATCGGCTTTATGTTATTACTGAGATATTTGAGAGAAACAAAATCTCATATTTATTGTTGTCATAAGGAGTTTACTTGCGATGTACTATGACGTCACAATGTGTGTATCTTGGTGACCTCATTACCTGCCTTGCTATTTCGCTGTAATTCGTTTACTTTTGTGCTTTCAGCACGTTCTTAAAGTAATTATCCATATTTTCCAGTAAATGCTTCCAAGCCCGACATTTATATATCTGAAAAACAATTCCATGAAACTCGTGAGTTTATAGAAGGGGACAATATAACGTTTACCTGTATCGGAAATGTTGGGCGGCCAGCGGCATATTATATATGGTACAAAAAGCTTAAAAGAAAAGTTGACCCCATTATCTACGAAAAGGAGGAAACATGGTACGACGAAGCACCAGAATTATGTTCTTTTAACGGATCTAGTAATTTCAGTACCATCTTAAATGCCGAGGATGACCAGGCTAACATACAATGTGTTTTAGTGCTTGGAAATGAAGAGTTGTTCGACAATTCAATATCAATGACAGTCCAGTGTACGTAAGATGCATTAAACTAGAAAACTTTAATATAATTAAATAGTTCAAGATTCTCTTATGCGAAAACAAATACAAAGTTACTTGTAAACTATACATACACCTACAAACAATCCTGAAAAGAAATATTTGAATTAAAATGAAAAAAATTAGTTGAGTTTAATGAAAAGAAGAAACTTAATGGCAACACATATAAATTACCATAAGAAAGTGAACCATACCCAGGACCAAATGTTGTACCAGAGTACAAATTCTAATGCAATCTTTTAATCTACCAGCAGAAGTTTGCACGAATTGGGTGTGAGTATACTGTATTCTGTGAAGCATTAACACTAGTAACTTATATTTGGTTTTATCCTGGTTTTCTTTATTCTTACGCTGTCCTGGTTTTCTAAACCGTAGAAATTCAACTTCCAACACGACAAGTTCAAATCGCGATATGTTGTTTAATAGTCGTTCAAGATCTGTCAAGTAATGATAGATCAGTTCAAAAGGGGTAAAATTGAACTTTCTTAAACATTTATTTCTGGAAGGTAATATATATTATCTTATTTTAGTATTTTGGTCGTTTTGATTTTGTTTTTTGCGGAAATTGCAGTTATCAAGTTAAAGATAACATAAAGGTTTTTTGCAAAAAATTTCCTATAAGCATGATAAGCCGAGACCTGAAATTGAAGTTCTAGAGCAAATTTTCTAAAATAACTAGAGACAAACCAGGTCTGACCAAGTCAGTTATTATTTTTAAAAAATACTTGCTACCAAGAAACAAAATCCGTAAAACTGATAAAGTTCTTCTAACCTTCACCTAATTTCATGAAGTCCGTTGCTTTTTATGTGTAGATCGCAAATTGTACGTTTGTCTTAATGAATGAACAAGTGTTTCCAGTTACGTATCGTTTTGAAACACCGATACATGTAAACATTCGATTGTTGAATTATCTATTGTTAATATTGGTGGACAAGTAAGTCCAAATATGAAATAGCCTATAGATTATTACATTATACATATTTGATTTATTCGTGTACTTTGTTTTTGTTTTTATATATTTATTTGTGGTAATATTGGTTATTGCTTCGTGATTCAGATGCCTGATAAACATTAAAAGCGCCCTCGAAGGATTTCTTTACCAAAGCAGGGTCACAATTTACCAACAAGGTTTAGGGGACATTTTGAAAACAAAATCATTACAAAAATGTATATCGCTCGTTGGTCTAGACACAGAATTATTGTTCAGGGGTAGCCACCATTCCACAAAATACTGGTCTTTAAAAGCTATTACCTTAAAGAAGATAAATCAAGTTTGTTTCATGCTGAATGATAATATTTAATTTAGTTAATCAGTTATTTACTATTTTAAAGTTGTGTCGTTTTATTTTTTCAGACCAGGTCAGAAAACCGACTATTAGCATGAATCCAAACCAGTCGGAATTCTTAGAAGGAAATGGCACAATTTTATTAACATGTAGTTCTGACGGTAACCCCAAACCATCGTACACCTGGTTTAGGAGTGAAAGTAGATATGATATTTTATCAGACGAGAGCAATTTTACTATAACAGATATCAACACAAATATCAGTGGTGTTTACTTTTGTGAAGTAAAAAATTTTGTTCGCGGTACAGTTCACACTAAGATGTCCGAGATATCTGTAAATATAGGTAGCTTTTTTTGTATGTTTGTAACCTTCCTTATTGTCTTCCGACGCTTTGTCGAAGGGGATCGAAGGGGACTATAGAAATGGGTGTCATCCGTCCGTCCGTGTGCCCCGAAATGGCTTCCATAAGATAACTTATGAATAAAAAGTCAGATTGAAGTTAGGCATAGTTTGTGAGTTTATCTAACAATTATCTAGGTCCAGTTCGATAATGAAGATTTTTCAACAATTCTGACCAGAGTTATGCCCCTTTTTGTACCTCAGAATTGCTCACTTTGGGTTTCCGGATGATAACTTGTGAAAAAAGTAGGTTTGGTATGTTTGTGTATCTCATGAATATGTAGGTCAAGTTCAATGATGAAGATTTTTCTCTTACTAGAGTTGCCTCTATTACTTGTGTTCTTCAAAAGTTTTGTTCCCAGATGATAATTTGTGAACAAAAGGTCAAATGAAAGCTAGGTTTGGTATGTAAGTGTAACTCATTAATATCTATGTCAAGTGTTCGATAATGACAATTTTTTGAAAACTTACACCCCTTTTTTGTACTTCAAAATTGCAAATTGTTTGGTAACTCCAGATCGTAACTTGTGAATGTAAAGTCAGATTGAAACTAGGTAGCTAATGAAAGTCTAGGTCAAGTTTGATAATGACGAGTTTCGACAAATCTCACCAGAGTAACTCCCATTTTTGTACATCAGAATATATAACCTTGTTGTCGCTGAAAACATGATCTTACTGGCAAACTTGTCTAGTTCGTGATATCAACCAGCAATAGCGGGAGACGTATGTTTTAGTTCACTAAAATAACCTACTCCTAGTTTACAGTAGTTTCAAAATTAAAACGTACAATACAACCTTGGCGTCGGAGGACCAGTGGGCAACGGCCTTTTATTGTTTAGGTTAAACAATGATCATAGCTATTAAATGTTTAATCGTTTTTTAATTTAAACAATGAACGCCAGCAATAATACAATAATAAATGATCAGCACCGAGCTTCTCCGCATTTGAGGACTTAATGAAAACACACAACACACCTTTAGCATCTCTTGTGTTGGACAAGTTTCCTGCATTTTACCAATAACATTAATAAGAATGCATTGTTCGTTTGATTTCTTAATTACATTGTTCCAATGTTTTGAAAAAATGGATTTCATCATATCAGATTTATATATATATAAGATATTCGACATAAACGCATTTTATAGCCTTTCTACTTATCAAAATGAAACTTTATTAATAAGTATATGAAAACATTTTTCTTATTGTTTCGAGTGTGAATATTTGATAATTATTTTAAAAGACTTCAATTATCGTTACTAAAATGGTTACAAAATATTTTAACCATTTTTTGTATCTGTGTGACCAAAGTTTCTTAAAACAGGTGGAGTTATGTCTGGATTTTGTTGGCAGCAAAATGGGACTACTAGATTTATAAGTTTTGGCTGAGGTATTCTTATCTCATTGTTGTCCAAATATGTCATGAGTTATATTCATTCACGTGTGTTTTAAGGATTCGTTTTTGTAAAAACTTTATAAAATGATATGAAGCTATATTGTATATGTTGTATAACAACTCTTGCACATTTTTAAGATATTTATATATGCAACTTTCTTTACCTCCACAGCAACAGGCATCAGAGAAGTGTCCCTCAACAAAAGCACAACAGCCCAAGCTTGTCAACCATTTACAATATACTGTAAATTTTTCACAAATGCCGAGGATAAAATTCTGTCGGTTTCATTTTTAGCCAAGAATGAAACAGTAGAACATTTTGAAATTATTGTTTCTTATCAACCAAATAGGGATCCTATAGTGACAGATTTTGGTTATTACTTGTCAGCTAACGTTACTTCAACAAAGCTTACATTAACATCCACTGAAATAACAGTTGAGTTTCCAAGCATAAAACCTATCCATGAGCGAGAATACCAATGTCAAATGATGGTTGTTCTACCAGATGGAATTACGCGAATCAATACAGATTCCGAAATAATGAACATTTTTGTAAACGGTACGTACATGTAACGAATATTTTTCAGCAATATCGAAGAGTATGGGCTGGATATTTAATACATTTGTTATACATCCACCCTAAATTTTGAACTTCATTACAATGTACATGGTCTACTGTATATTTTCCCCTTTTTCAGAACTTCTTTTTTTTTCTTTAATACAATGTAATATGTACATGTAGACAACGTAAACTTAAACATAAAAGCAGCAAGTACAAAATAAGTCATTGGATTGTCCCAGTCGTTGACTGAAAGTAGTACGCAATATTTCTTATTCAAGGTAATATGTATATCCTTCCTACTTTTTTTTTTGATCTTTTACATACCTATATTGCAACGTGTATAATTTTTTTTTCGAAAATCGGAAAAAATAATTTATAATAATTTTGTTTTACTATAATGTTAATGAGAAAAGTCTTTCACAATACAGTTATATCATTTCAATGAATACTTATACACTGCAAACAAGTTTTTTGTTGCCTTCATTTTAGATAATTTGGTATTGTCAAGGGACATAAGCTAATGGGATTTAAGCTTAAAAGCTCTACTACAAATGTTTTATGTAGTTCAATCACACATATTTCTTAATCATCCATCATTAAGCTACATTGATTTTCATAAAAAAAACATAACTTACTTTGACCATTTGAAACCGGAGAAGATGGCATGATCTGTAGACGAAAAACAACAAGCACTTGATTTGTGTATTTGGTATTGTTTATTACTGAAATAATTTGCATAAAGTAAAATATCTTTTGTAGTTGATTCCAAAGTTACTACTGCTTGCGAAGTAATATCTGCAGGTAAAAACACATTATGTTTTGTATGATCACAGTGACTTCGATAAAATTGCACTTACATGTATCTCGTATATTGTATTCTTAAGAATGTTATATTCTTGGGATACACGAAAAAGTAAATCCAAAAATAACAAAATCAGCTTAATATTGCCTTTTTATCACAGCAAAAATCAGTAGACGACACAAAAAAACGCCATCATT
This sequence comes from Mytilisepta virgata, assembly GCA_028015205.1. Classification (NCBI taxonomy): domain Eukaryota; kingdom Metazoa; phylum Mollusca; class Bivalvia; order Mytilida; family Mytilidae; genus Mytilisepta; species Mytilisepta virgata. Next base: position 81,001,378 of record CM051521.1, read on the forward strand.
ACAGATGTACCAATGTATTGTTATGTAAATATGAGTAAGTGTCAGTACTAGAAAGTATAGAGATATTTCCACAGTTCATATGGTTCAAAAGTTCATACTTGATCATAATGTATTTCCGTCTTCATTATCAATGTTATGAAGTCGAAAATTATTTCAATATGTTTCTCAAAAATCAATTGAAATCGAATTTCAACTTTGATTTCATTTTTAATAAATTATCCATATTTCTATACTAAATATATGTAGACATAAACTACAAAATTGTAAAACATGTTTTATGTACATGTGTATATAATGTCGAACTTTAATGATCAATCGTGCACTTGGTTTGTAATGAAACAAAGAACTATTAAAAAGACCAAAGCGTTTGTGTTTGGTTACAAACGTATCTATGTTTTGATTTAAGTGTCGAGAGCAAAATTAACATCGGTTAGTTATTCAGGTATATGTTCACTAACCATGCTAACGGTTAGATATTCAGGTATATGTTTACTAACTTAATGTTAGCTGTAAAGCTACAACTTAATATAAATTGCGAAAAAACTTACTATGTTTTGTGGAGTGTGCAAAATGTGAAAAAGCATTTTGATGTTGAAAATATATATTAAATTGTCGATAAGTCTATAGATTTTTGCTGTCTGTTTTCAGGCTTTTTCGAACTATTACCTTGGTGGATATGGGCTGTGATCCTTGTGGTGATTCTGATAGGCATTTTGTTGCTAATAAATCTTTGTATACATGCAATTTGCATGAAAAGGTAATTAATTATTTCACGACCTTTCAGATACCATAAGGCAAACATTAGGTTGGGGGTGAGCCGAAAAAAGCGATTAGTACTCCAATTGTGATATAGTACCCTAATTTGGGAATAATTGTATAGTTAAATTGGGGTACAAGCATAGATTTGCCTTATTGTTAGCTATATTGTGTATTTAAATCTGCTATAATATATTTTTAAGTGATGATTTCATATACATGTATAATTTATTTTATTTGTTTTTTATATCTACAGACGGTTACCAAGTTCCCGAAAAAATCTTAGTGCATGTAAAACAAAATCAATAAGAGAAAAAACAATAGAGTATTCTGCAAAATATTATTCAGTGATCATACCAGAAACCTCAACGACAATTGCTACGAATACCTGTTCTAGCGCAGACTATATATCTGGGACTGAAAATATGAAAAAAGACATGTACAAATGTACACAGTATGTATGCTTTTACCAAACGTAGAGTTTTATTTGATAGAGTAATATTAACAGGAAGTATCACATTACGAAGTATATACTTCCATAATTATAATCCGACTACTGTGAATATATTCTTGAATAATAAAATGCGACATACAATTGAAATTGGTCTTCCTATTTGCATTGGTCTTTTATTGTAATTGTCTCTTTTTACCTATGGAGCAATTGCAATACATGTACCAAGTTGAATACAGACAATTTCATAAGAAATCTCTTAAATAATTCATCTATGCGCGAAATGGTACTCTTAGTGTTGTTGATGTGTTAGGTAGATTTTAAGCTACACATAAAATTACTTCAGACTTAGAGCTTGTATCGATAACACAAATTTAATACACACATGCTTACAAAAGTTAGGTTCTCTTGCTTTGTAACTATTCAATTTTTGTCTATTTGAAAATATTATATTTTGTATTATTGATCTTTTAATCGCTTTAAAAGGGTTACATTTTAAAATTTGCTACAGAGAGAAAAGAATCTAACAACATATTGGGCATGTGTTAGTATTTCAACATTTTTTATGGCATCAGTAATTGTTATTTATTTATACTTTATTGAGGTAACAATTAGTCCTTATTTTGAACAGAGCTCAGCCAACAGCAGTTTATGCGACAGTGCATAAGACGAAACAGACAACCTCAGCTGACAAATCCTTTCGCACACAAAACGAATTTTTGCAAAAGGATGGAGAAGGCGATTATGTGGAGGCGCTTGAAGGTGTATATAATCGGTTACACGTTCACCCAGATAAAAAATGTAAAGATGGTAAACAGGACAACTATGCAAGATTAAATGATTCGCAAGATTGGATGTAAGTATTGGAAATTCATCTCATGTTTATTAAACATTTAATAAACTTAAGGTGAGTCGCCGATTTCTTCTATGTTCGACCTTGTCCTTTTTTTTATCAACAGATGTGAATTTCATCTTGACAATAGAGTGCATAAACTGTGGTCGACTCTTTAACATGGCACATCATCGTAATGCCATGTAGACTATTAGATACAGTTTCATATAAAAATCAAACAATTACATAAAAATGGGTGACACATCATAGTGTTTTAATTTGCTTGTTATAATGACGAAACATTAGGATAACAAAAAATATCAAACATTGGTTGCAAATATAATCAGGAATATTTTTTCAAGTTTTCAAGCTTTTTATTTTGTAGTTATTTCTATGTAAATTTCCATACATTATCTCCCTTGGCAACAATGTCTATAGTGCTTTATTTGAAAAAATTATCTCAAAAAAGAGGACAAGTGTTTAGCCTGAACTGAATTGCATTTAATATTACAATCCAGACTGAGTAAACATATATAATAGAATAGCTGTGAATTTCAGAAGCCTTCTAGCAGCAATGAAAATAGTTTGCAAAGATTATACACAAATTATTGGTCTAACACTAGTTATCTCCCCTGTTCATAGTTCATTCTATATAAAAATATCTCAGAAAGATGGGTCACAACTACGAAAATGTCCCCATCTATGTGAACTGTTGATCACTATTTTCATCTGGCCTAGTTTTCATTAGAACAGAATGCAAAGTGTTCTGCTTGCTTAGAGTGAATTTTTCCCGTTTGCTGGTTTTCTGTAAGTTCCATGTAGAAACTCATCAATTCATCCTTTCCTTTACATGTATCTCTTTTGTAAAAAAATCTTGGGATTACTATTTCTGCAAACATTAGTGTGTAAAAGGATTTTTAACAATGGTCTAACAAATCTTTATCATTGTTTGTAATCACCTTATCAGTTTGTTGATAACAGATATGTTTTCAAAACTTTAAGGAAAATTAACTAGCAATTCCACTGAGGAACTGCAAGACAAAAATCTACCTCATCAATATGTATAACATACATGTAGAACAAGTATTATTATTATTTTTAGTATATTTTTTTCTCAGTTTTTGGTAGATCATCACAACTTCAACAGATTTCATTTTTCCAAACGAAATTACTGAGGCCTTTGAGGCATTAAATGCAAAAAAGTACAAAAATGTATATACTTTTTATAGCCTGTATATAAACTTGTTACCCTGAATATACATTTGTTTTCACCCTTGCGAGCCGTAGCGCGCCGAACTTCGATAAAATGATGCAGGTGGTGTACTGCAAAGATTTGGTACCGCAGTGTTTTTTAAATTTTATCCACTTAATTGATATAGCATATAAGCAATTCCATTAACATCTTCTGGATATTCGGTGTACTTAAACACAGATATAGAATGTGTGGGAGAGGAATATGAAAATAATACCAGTATGGTACAGATTTGTCCTTTATTGTAAATATGCTCTATGCAGTAAATAACAAAAACATCGGATGTAGGGTTGTTGTACACAACTACAAAATTCACCACAGGAACACATTTTATCAGGCAAACCAGTAGTCCTTTTATTGATGTTCTTCGTCTTTAAATTTATACGAATTTGTACTTAAGGGGATAGGTCTTGGATAAGGGAGATAACTCCTATTGACTTTTTATAATCGTTGATGCGTTTTTAAGATAAGCTTCGTTTCAAGCATCTTGGTTACACGGATTGTTTACATTGGATTCTATGATGACAGACGGCATAGTGACCAGGGACATTTTGCATCCAGTAGTTCATTCAAGACCGTGATGTTTTGTATTTGTTGATTTGTTTGATGTGATTTTTATTAAACTGTGTGCCTTTTTCAAACCGCAAGTGGTTTTTCGGAAATATCTCAAAAGTTTCTTTAAAATAAAAGTAAAAATTTTACACTACCTTTTGTTTGCAATAGTCGTAACGAATTATTGCCTCTGCGTTGTTGAAATGTCACAATTATGTAACGACAGCTGATTTTCCGATTTTCGTGTGAAATTGACTGATTTTTTAATCATATATGATGTGACTTTGCAAAACATGTCCAGGTTATGTCTCCGAAAGATGGTCCTTGTTGTCAATTAAGACATACCGAATTGTTATTTTAAAAGTACAGGCTAATAGTGAGGTCTGGAATTTTTCATGTAGAATTCAGTTGCCGAAATATATTAGACACACAGTAGTCTGGTATTAGGATCTAGTTATTATATGCTCCCACCTCTAGTTTTTGTTAAGTTTAAGAGAGCAGAATTTAGTATAGGGATGGAAATGATTATCAACTGACAGAGGAGAGCATGGATCCATCTGAATGTCGCAACGCTGAAGGTGGCCTGAAATTATCCAACAAATTATGAGACAGAAAATCATCCTGCATGTACCAATTATAAGACGAAACATTATCCAAAACTAGAACTGATTCTTTTAATTATCAAAGTTCAAACATAATTCCAGTATAAAGTTCGTGACAAGAATAGAGATGTTTGCATCGTACATGTACTATATACATTTGACCCGACATTTGATAAAGATATTGAAAAAGTCGCTCGAAATGAGCAATATGCTGAGTCAATATTTGCAATTATTTCATAAATCCTTTCTAGAATGTGCTACTCGTTCCATAATATATAATCTTGAATTACCCCCCCCCCCCCCCGGAGAAGTGTGTGTTTGTTGTGCCTCATCTCAGTGTGTGCTTATTTCGTCCTCATCTCAGTGTGTGCTTATCTCCTCCTCATCTCAGTGTGTGATTGCTTATATCACATTATCCTGTTAGTCTTATACAGTAATAGTTCATCACACATAAAATGTCACACTCCTGACATTTTCAGGATTATTTCAAATAACATTTAATTGATGACTGGAATGTTTTGAGATATTTTCTGGCTTAAATCATATACTAGTAACCACGATCTGTCGTATAGCATATACAAACTACATATAATGAAAGATAATGCAGCTTCAAATAGTATTATTTGTTTTCAATGTCTTAATATCGGTTTTTTGTGGGAGTCCTTAGGCAAGTGCTTAAGTTTAGATACCGACGTTGCTTTTACTCCTCTGGTTTTGTGGTTTTCTTTGCTGTGTAAATTTTCCAACGCAGATTTGCATTGTCGTTTGATTTTGTTAGTTTAAAATGTTCACTTCCTGGTGTCTTGCTACTTCACTGTGCTTCGGTATTCTTTTTCGGATACAGTGTATATACAAAATGTACTAAATGCTATCATTTGTATCGTTTTCATAAAATACATTTTACATTTACATGTATGATCATAGTGATTTTCAAAGATATGTTCTGTGTAGAAAAACATTATAAAATCCAATATGTTATCAGCAAACAAATGATACACGAGACAAGGTAAATGGTTCTATATATTTTTAGTTCCTTTATTCATCTTTCTGACTGCCCTTTTTAAATATTTACAGAAGGATATCCAATTCAGGAAAAGAAGGTATTACAGATGAAACAAAACTAACGAAAGAATCAACAATTGGATATTCCACCAAATATGAATCAGTGGTCATAGAAAATTTTACAGAGACAAACGACTTGAATATCGCCCCATGTGAGGGATTTACCAGGAAGACAGCTAAAGAAGAGACTGAAAATATTGAAGATAATAACCGATTTATAAATAATCAGTATGTACATGTATTTACAAAACAAAATCATGTTGATAAATTTAGACTTAAATCGATACTTATTTATAAGTCCAAGTCCTCTGGCATTATTGCGATCAGCTTGCAATGTCTAAAACATATAACTATTTTATTTTAAAATTTGAAATACGACTGTATCAATAGCACTATCTTCGCATTGAACAAACCGAAATAAAAGTAAAAGTGGTGATATATTTGTTAAAAGATCAAAGAATAAAATTCTATCCTTGTATTTCCCGCGCGTTCATAACACCCAACCATATCTTGAATATAAAATGTTCTCCAACGTATGTATTAGGTACAAAGATTGATTTGAAATAACTGAATGATAATTCAACTACAGGGAATTAATCTGCCGACAAAAGACAAGGATTTAATATTGAGATATTCGGGTCACGTTCAGCATTTTTTCCAAAAACGTTTACTGGAAGAGACATTTTTTTTAATCAAAAACTTATAACGTAGTGTAAGATTTTAAGAAGGAAACTTTTTGTGGATAGATTTTCTTGCTTTTTATGTTTATGGTGTTATACATAAACCCAACAGAAGTCGGAATGTACCTTAAATCATATCAAAATAAGGACTATGAAAGCGTATTTAATTCTATTCACATTCTCTTAAGTTAAGTTTATACTATCTCAGCATTAAAAGTTATACTGTACAGTCAACATCCAAATGTTTCGGTTTTAATGCTGCTGAAGAGAGGTAACTCATTGAAATGCGTCGTAAACAGCATAGTATAAATTTACTATATTTTAATATTAGTATCTTTGGATTGTTATTTTGAAACTCCTGGGACGATGCCTCTGCATGGTGGATCCTAGGTCCACGAGGGTATTCGCCAACCCAGTAGTCAGACTTCTCTGACATGATTATTCATTGATTTGTTACAGAAATCACCAGTATTTAGCAAATTTAAAAATTAATAGAAATACCAAGGGTTCATTCCTTGTATTGCACATGGTATATCTCCTTAGCTAAAATTTGGCTTCCTATTTCGGTATGTTTGGTTATGAGTACTTCTTGTTTTAAATAAGTTTGGCTTTTGTTCTTCCAAATGTTTCGGTTTTAATGCTGCTGAAGAGAGAAAACTCCTTGAAATGCGTCCTATACAGCATAGTATAAATTTACTATATCTAATATTAGTATCTTTGGATTGTTATTTTGTAACTATGAACACAAACAATGTTATGCGATGGAACTACAGAAATATAATAACATAAGAAAAAGACTTAGTCAATAACTGGCAGCTTGATGAAAGAGAAATAACATATGTATTATTTATTCTGCACACAGTCGCCTTGTCACTCTTTATAGCTAATTATATACATGTATATACATACGAATATTAGACATTCTTAAAATACATTTTATGTTGTAAAATATTAACGTGTACCTGTGGTTTTCAGTAGTCACGCCATGGCGAGGAATAGCGTCATACAGTTGAGATCAGTTCTACTCTCCCAACTATTCTGTCAGAGAAGACTGTTCTATAACCATTATAGAACGGTTCTATAATAAAACCCTGTCATAAATTTTGATGTATTAAATTTATACAATACCTTCAATTTCTAATTAGGCAGGTGATTCACTTTTGTTGTATCAGACTATTTTGGGAATTACGGTATCTGAAAAAGTTTTAATATCGTTACAAACTTAATATTTATATTTTTCATATTTTGATGTTTTAAATTAATAAAAACTTCATTGTGAGTGATTTCTTTTTTTCTTTTATTGTACTCTATAAACTATTGCGGTATGTTAAAATGTGATTTGAAAATAAGGCCAACAAATTGATTATTTTATTTCGTATAATTTGGATTCATAATTCATAAACTATCGACAATGTCATAAATTGTTCTAGGGTAGAACTGTTCAGAATGGTTCTACGGTAGAAGCGTCCATAATGGTTCTAAAGGTGTGAGGATAACAGTTCTAGAACACTTCTTCTGACAGTTTAGGACAGTTCTAAAGAGAGGTTAGAACTGAGCCCAACTGTAGATTATTCGGTTACATGTACAAGTACATATGTCGCTCATAAATAAGTAAATGGCAACATGGGAAACATTCTCATGTCAAAATCAACATAAAAGAGTGCGCTATTAATTAATAATAATGCTATTATTTAAAAGTATATTGTAGTTATCAATTACCAATGATTAATTTACACCCCGTTTTTATAGTAATGTGCTACCGTGAGCTCTGCCAAGCTAATTATTATTCATTATATGTTCTTCTTATATCAATATTGTATACAAAGTATAGCGAGGTTGATGTTTCAACTATTATGTTTTATGTCTGTTTTACAGGTCTCATGAATTATACCAAAACACTAACAAAGCCGACACAAGTCAGTCTGAGAGTTTATCACAAAAAGCCATCAAAAAGACACCCTCTTCATATGAAAATATACCTAATGGGCAGACGTCTAGAAACAAACCCGAGGGAAAAACTAATACAGTGCACAAAACGCAGTAATCGATGGGTAAACCTGCTACTAGCAACTTTAATCAGAATGTCTCGCTGTTGTATCTAAAGATAAAGGGAGAAGATTGCTAAAATGTTAATATGCATATCTCAAAAAAATTAAAAAGTAAATACATATTAATTCTAATGTGCCGTTTTCGAAGTATATACATATACCCTTATATATATATTTTTATAGAATGTTTTGCTTATTCTCAAGAACAGATGAAAACATGTACAATTATACTTAGAAGGGACATAAACGTTTTACAAAGGCAGTGATTGGCTTAATTGCTTGAATTTTCAGCTAGATATTTTGATAATATTTATATCCTGTTAGAGACGTATAACAATTTTTTACATTGGCTTTTAGCTTGTACTGACTAAAATTACTGACACAGGAACAGTTAAATTATTATAATACAATCAATAAATTGTTCAGCTACAAAATATGATTATTTTTTTAAAGTAAAGTGACATATATACACAACCAAAAGTTAAGTAGCAACTCATTTTTTATTTCAGTAAGTAATAAATAAACATGTTTTCATACATTTAATCTGGAAATATTAACAGCATTGAAAAGTTCGAAAATGGTACATGTAAAGAAAACCAAATAGCTAATCTAATCGGGTTAAGAACCTGCATTTGCGGCATAATTCAGTTAAAGCCCCTTTATACTCAACTTGTTTTTAATTTAAAGACAAAATCATGTTTGTCAGTATTCCCGACTTTAACACCTTGCGTCATTTAAATTTTTAAAAGCTTTCCATAACTTTGATGGGGACAGGAAAACCATTTGTGATGAAATAACATTTCTGAATTCATATCTATTCAGTGGCATTAACATTGTTATCCGTAACCAATAAAGAACGTTTTAACAAAAATCCCCATTCCCTTTTTTTCGCCAATCTGCAGTCGGATTTTACTTAGGTAAAACAGCTTGTCCTTAAGATAACTTCCGATACCAAGGGAAAGAACCCCGTTTGACTGATGTGAGACTGGTTTCCGATTTTAGTCATTGTACATATCGCCTATAGTTTGATCTCGCGATAACAGGTTTGTTGTCGTCTAGTGTTGATTAACACAATACAGTTTTAAAAAGTCAAATACATTCCTTCTTAACCGCGTAAAGAAACATAAATGTTAATAAACTTTTAAGAAGATTATATAATTTGACTGAATAATTGGGACCCCTTAAAGAAACTGAACCGAGAATGTGAAAATTATTTTCAAGTGTAGATTTCTAATGTGTCCCACATGCATTCTGGTCCCTAGCACAAATGTTTACTATCAAACAATTGGACTGTCGAAGTTTATCCACAAGATAACGTCATTATTAAAGCAATGATTGTTTCAATTGTTTTACGTATAGTGCATTGCTGTTTGAATGTATTCTGCAGTTGCCTGTAGGTTGGAGAGTTGAATGTATAATCATTTCAGTCAAAGACAACAAATCAAGGACAATGATGAATTATAAAATATGTGTTCATATATGACAAATGGAAGACGTCAAACAGATAATAATCAGTTACTCTTGTATCTACTTAAAGGAGTTATACGCATCCATATTTGTACTTATACTTTAATAATTTAAATTTATTGGCACAAATGCATAAACAATAAATCCAGAAATCAATTCAAATTACATTCTTCCCGATTTCAAGGTAGTTATGCATAAAGATTGAAGATAATTTAAGCCCCTAAGCAGATTCACTATTTAAAAATTATTTTGACAGATGTTTTGATATGTTATTTAATTTGAACATTAATTATGTTCGTTGTGTTGTATAAATCCACACTTCAGTAAAAAATGTACTTCATTTTCAAGTTGGTTTGTTTTACAAATTTGACAAAATCTTTTATCATTACGAATATTGAGATATCTCCCTCTTTCAATCATAAGTTGATTTGCACTTATGCGCAGCTTGCATATAGCAGATCTGTCACATATATATGTTAATAAATCGACATATCGTGGACGTTGAACAATGTTATATATACTTAGTTTAGGAGAATTATAGATAATTGAATTTTGTTCCTGTAGACACTGATCTGAACATTTTGTTTTATATTATTTAAATGCGGTTTTATGAAACATTTCTATCCGTAAGGTACGATACACCTAGGTTTTTTAGTAAGATTTTGATTTGATTAAACCATGGGTTTGTGTTTTTTGTTTCACAAAATATATCATAAACTAAAGTTTTATCTGATGAAAGTATATGATCTCAATAACTTAAGTTGGGAAACATTATGTTAGCTTTCATTGGGAGTCTTGAAAGTTTAGCACTACAGGCATCATTTGAAGACTTGGAATTTGCAGTTTGTCAAAAGGATCAGAATCTTTAAATAGTGAATGTAGACACAATGCTTCACTGCAGTACATAAATATTGAAGATACAAGTGTATCCAATAGTTTTTCCACAATTTTACATGAATTGTTTAAGCCAACAATTTTTTGATTTTGAAAACTGCTTTTCTTGCTTTTTCCATAAGGGTAGCAATAGCCAAGTTAAAATTTTCATTATGTTTCAAAACTATACCTAAATAACAATAATGATTAACAGTTTTAAAGATAGCTTCATTGTATGTAAACCTATCTATAAAAGATTTGCCATTTGAATTAAATATGATAACTTTAGATTTATTTGTGCTAACTTGTAACTGCAAAGAGGTACAGTATTCGTGACGAATATTTAGACAATTTTGTAAACCTCTTTTACCTTGGGATAACAAAACAATGTCATGCGCATATAACAAAACACAATGTGATTTGTCCCCTAGTACAATTGGATCAGTATGACTCTTTTGTAACATATTTGTAAAATCATCAATAAAAACAAAATTGAAAAGTAAGGGACTCAAAAGATAAAGATATCCCTGTTTAACAACCCTATTTTTCTCAAAAGGCGAATTTAATCCGTTTGAGAATTTAATTCTACATTCAGTATTAGTGTACATAGAAAACAAAATTTTATACATTTTGTTGGGAATATCATGTTTCAGCAGATTGTAAAATAACCCTACTCTCCAAATCGTGTCAAATGCTTTCTTCAGATCAATACAAGCTGAAAATATTTTTATGTTTTCGTTTATAATTGTTTTAAGAGTGAAGATATGATCTGCAGTGCGATTACTGATTAAATTATTATCATTTATACATTTAAGAAGGCAGCTATGTAACGGTCAATCAATTCGTGACGACGACCGTAAAATTTCCTATGTGATGACATCAACTAATCCCTGATAAAATCCCGGTTAAGGCAGTAATCCTCTTTGTCGAAAGTCAGGATAATTCACGCATGCCCCTGAAAATCGGATAAGGTGAGAAACGTAGACGACATATGCAGGCGATGCTGATACATTGCTACTCAAGAAGAGAAAGTTAACAATAGGAAAGTTGAAGTCATCGCGTTTGTAACTAAAGTTTTGTCTTCCAATATCCCTCATTGTCATAAAATTTTCATTACAGATCCTAGGTAAGTCATCGTTTATAAAAACTAAATTAAAAAGTTTCATTAGTGGTTTAATCGATATTGCAGTATCATTTTTAGCTCACCTGGCCTAGAAGGCCACGTGACCAATTGCTATCATTTGGCGCCCGTCGTCCGTCGTAAACTTTCCTTTAAAGATCTTCTCCTCTGAAATTGGAACCAGACTTGGCAGAAATGGTCTTTATATCGTCTCTTTTCAGAATAGTGTCCGGTGACCTCGACGATCAACAAAAATGGCCGCCACAGCCGATCTTAGGATCCTATTGGAAATTCATTTAAAAATCTTCTTGTCTGAAACTACTGAGCCAATTGGAAGCAGACTTAACAGCAACGGTCCTTAGATGGTCCTCTTTCAGAATTGAGTCCAATGACCCGGAAGATCGACCAAGATGGCCGCCACAGCCGTACTTTGTTTAACATAGGACTATATAGGAATTTCATGTAAATATGTTCTTGTCTGAAACAACTAGGTCAATTGGAACAAGACTTTGCAGCAATGGTCCTTAGATGGTCCTCTTTCAGAATTGCGTCCGATGACCAGGACTGTCAACCAAAATGGCCGCCACAGCCGAACATGTTTTGACATTGGACCCTATGGAATATTCATTAAAACATCTTTTTGTCTGAAACTACTGAGCCATTGGAACTAAACTTAGCAGCAATGGTCCTGAGATAGCCCTCTTTCAGAATGTGTCCGATCATTCGGACTACCAACTAAGATGACCGCCACAGCAGCACATAGTTTAACATTAAACCCTATGTGAAAATCCATTAAAACATCTTTTTGCCTGAAACTACTGGGCCAATTAGAACTAAACTTAGCAGCAATGGTCCTCAGAAAGTCAGAATGTTTTCGATGACCCGGACCATCAATCAAGATGGCCGTCACAGTAGCACATAGCTTAACATTGAACTCTATGTTAAAATCCGTTAAAAAATCGTCTTGCCTAAAACTTCGGAGCCATTTCGAACCGAGCCGAATTTATTTTAACAAAAAAAATCATTTAACAATCTGAAACCTTATGGAAAATTGGGACCAGACTTGGCAGCACTGGTCATTAGATGGTGTCCGTGCAGAATTGTAGCCACTGACCTGGCCTGTCAATAAACATGGCCACCAAAGCTGAACGTAGTTTAACATATGACCCTATGGGAAAATTAATTTGTAGATCACCATACCTTAAACTTGGCCATTTGGAACCAGATTAATGGCAGCAATGGTCCTTTTTCGGAAATGTGGCCACCACAGCCTAACTTTGTTTACCATTGTACCTGTGGGATAATTAGCCAAGCTAACTGTTACATTTAACTTTTCAGTCCTGCTGAAGGTGGACATGTTAAATCCAGGTGAGCGATATAGGCTCTTGGGAGACTCTAGTTCATCAATTCATTGTATGTTAACATGCCATCTGATAATGAGGTAAATGTTAATCAAACTAATTTCTTTAATTGCTGAAAGAGTGATAACAAAAATACTCATAAATTTTAAAAGTATTCACTCATCAATAATTTCCAAAATACATTAACAAAAAATAACATATTTGGTGATTTTGGTTTAATTTTGAGTATTTAATTTCTTCTTAATTGTTACTTTGGTAATTATTTTTACAACCATATTATCATGAATTGTTTACATTTACAGAGTTACAAATGTTCTTTGAAATCATGGTATTTGTTATAATTACTTTTTGTAAATAGTCATATATGTATAAATCTGGATTTTCGCGCTTTTCACCTGTAGTCATGGCAACAAATGTTGACAAAAATATAAAATACCTTTTATTTGATTCTCATTTTATAAATATCCTATAAAAAGTATGCATGTTTAAGAAAACATCCACCATATATGCCACATTCTGTACATAATTATAATTATAGACAGAAAATTTGATTTATTTCTACTTTCGTGGGGTAACAAACATGTGTATAGTTCCCAAAATAGTGTTGTGACCCATATATTTCTGTTTAGTATTTGAAAGCACTTTGCTTGGACTATCAGATGTCAAATTTAAAAAAAAAATCAATGCACCAATTTAAGGAAAATAGAATTTGTTACAAAAATCTTCATTTTTTGTGTGTTGCTATGGTGAATGTATCACGTCAGAAATTAATAGATATGCTTACGACCGCCATTATTTGTGTTTTATTTACTTTTTAAACAGTATTTATGTGATTCACATGGTTGATCGTGTAATGCACCAAACCTCACTCCTACGATTCACACGTTACACGCACACGATTCGCACATTATACGCACACGAGTCGCACGCACGATACACCACACGATGTACGTTAAATGAAACACGATTTCCGGTCGTGCGATTCATAAAAATTGTGTTTGTAAGATACGAACGGAATAAAACGAAACGAATTATAATTAAATTTATGCCGAATAGCAGTGAATAGCAGTGAAATATTGAAAATGCATTTGATTTTAAATAAATAAGTACGATGAAAGGAAGCCGGTTTTAAACGGTCCACATTTAACTATTTTCATAAATAAAAAAATAATTATTTGCATATGCAATTTTTTTAATGGGATATTTATCAAACTTTATAATAAAATTGTGAAATTATATTTTTAATTTATTACAAATCAATAAACCTTTTTATGTTGTTATTACCGAATTAGCTATGGCATATTAACCATTGATATGTAGCTGTCATAATTCTTAGGTAAATAGACATTGTATCTTCATAGGACCTCTTAATCCCTTGTCTAATTACATGTTGTTTTAGCTCGATTAAACAATTACTGATGTAAGAGATGTATTAGGAAACTATAAATTAATAAATGATATTTTCCAAAGGATTAAAAACTTTGGCATATTTTAAAAGTAATTTAAAATATGTTTTTTTCAGTTAAATTTCAAATTTATGTTTAATTTGCAAATGTTGCATGCAAGTTGTATCATCGTGTAGTTTAGGGAACATTTTATTTAATTAATTCTTTTCAAACCAAATAAATTGAATAATTTAAATTAGTAATAGAACAAAAACAGAATCTGTTGCGGGATAATTAATATCAGTATTTTCAAATATTTGACACAAATGAAGGTTCGTTTTTACAATATTTTAATTCGAGTTCGAAATATGCTCCGATTTGAATTCACACGTTTTAACATCTGTTTCTACCAATGAAATCTCATACAAGTTGCCCGATTCAAATTGCACGTATATTACCACGCGCAAACCCCACCCACACGATTCCAACGCTGCACGCACACGATTCACACTTTGCACGCACACGTTTCGCACGTTCCACGATGTTTTTTTTATTTACAAGTTCAACCCAGTGTAAATGGCAGAACAAACTTTTCATTTTACTTTCAAAACATTGAAAAAAATCCATAATTGTCACATTGGGTATGAATTTATTCATACAATGGAAATTCCAACTTTGGATACCGTTACCATGGAAACGGAGCTGGTGACATGCTATCTTTCTATCAAATTCAGAAAGAGGTCAATGCAAAGTATGTTTATACAAATTTCTTTTAAAATTCAATGGATAGAAAAAAACTACATCCGTAGGGAGTCACCTTAAAACATATTTTAATGAAAATTAAGTATCATCGAACGAACGAATTTAATAGTAAATCATAAATATTCCTGTATGTAAACTCAAAATCAGAAATAAAAATGAATGCGGTCTCACATTTTTATTATACATGTACTATATGTAATATGCCAATAATGAATGTCCACTGTTGCGTAGTATAACTAGAAATCTGTACTGTCGGAATCGACAGTGAACCTTGCATCCCCTGTAAGTATTTAGGCCACTTACCTATAGTAAAAAATACCCTATTTCCATCCAAAAAATAGTATGCAATCATTCTATAAAGAAATTAAATCAATAACGTCCTAACTTATTTGTAATAATGAAGAAATAGAAGAAAAATATAATATGTTCATATACGATGAAATAAGTGTTATGTCGAATTATAATATCCAAACCTGGAATAAAATGCGTGTTTTCAATCTGATTGAGAAGTTTTTTGGACGATTTATTGATTGTTTTAATGTGGCGTTTAACAAGTGTGAGTGAAAGGTATCAATGACGTGTGGTGACCCCTCCAAATATAGTGTACATATAATGCGCCCATACATAGCACACGTTATCCAAATATGAATTGTTTTGACTGTCTGCAGGCTTTAACGGCGTTTTCGATTGGGTAGAAATTAATTTATTTTAGGGTTTGTGTAAGGCAGACATGGGGATTTAGCAGTAAGCTTAACAGCCAGTAGAAAACGATTTTATAAAAATAAAATCGATCAGTATATGTTATCTGTAAATTGATCACCATATTCAAGTCCAACGGTGAACTTACATGTTTATGTCAACAAGAATTGAGATGAAATGCATAGTGTAATGCTTTTTATAATTTTAAGCTACATCTTCTTTTCGTTGACAGGTAGGTGTTTATTAATCTTCCAAATATTTCACAATAGAAAAGAAACTGTTTTCCTTAAGCGAAATTAGATTTGAAAATCTATATTTATATATCAGTCGTACCTGTATGATGTAATTCAGACACATAATTACATGAATATATTTGAGATGTTTTTTATTTCGTAAATCTGAGATTAAAACAGATAGATATTTACCGTTAGCCTGATCGCTATATTAAATTGTGCACGTTACATATGCGTAAAATGACTAATTGGTGAATGTACAATTATGTCAAAAGTTCGCTATTGCCAATTTTATTGTTTTTTGGCGGTCATTCTTACTTTCGATTTAGTTTTTTGAACTTATTAAGGTCTAGATCTGTAATGATCGAAATATTTGCATTTATGCCGAAATACATGTATATATGACACTGTAATTCTTCTCTGGATGACTTCTGTATAGCCTTTTCCAGAAACTCATTTCCGGTATCACGATTCTGATTCTAAAATAGCTACATTATATAATATTATTTTGACGTATAATTGTTGTACCATCATAAGATTCTAAAATATGTTAGTTCGAAACATGTATGTATTTCAAGTATACTTCTCAGAAAATCATGGTGTATTTCATTCTTTAAATAATTACACATTCAGCAGTGTTTGGTTTCGATTGGAAACATATCTCGTTATCTATCATGACCCACTGGCGTATATGCTTACACACTACAAAATCACAAGATATTTACAGGACGTAATTTAAATGTTTAAACACTCAGTTCATGTACATGTATAGGGTTTAATACTATTTCTTCGCGTTGACATTCTTGAGATATCATTATAGATTTAAAGTCTTCAAGTTACGGTAGACATGGCTATTTCTACGCAAATAAATCACACTTGTAACCGTTAAACAATCATATATAATGTACATGTATGGGTTATTGGCAAGATGTTAATGGAAGTAAACTTAAGTTTTAGACTTCATTATCAGGAAAGTTTTTAGCATTGCTTCATGTACATTTTGTATAGATATTCGCAATACCAGCTCCCTATTGCGAAAATGTGTGATTCGATCTTCGTATTTCTTAACATAACTTATGCTAACTGATAAAATTTTAAATTGTTGACAAAAACATGTCTATATTGTATACAGCTTCCTTGTTTAAAAAGTACTGTTATTGCATATAATAAAGCATAGGCATATTTGTTTTTTCCATACTTATTCTGACAACCATATGTACCTATCAATATAAAAGATTTTCAATTTATTACTCAATACGATATGTCAAACGAGTGACTCAGTATAAGTTGGTAAAATATTAACCTGTCCTTTGTAATAAAAATATGATTATGTGATCAGTGCATCGATGATCATTGTATACTTACACAAATAAACTGTGTTTTGTATGCCCACACAAATTAACTGTACAGTTAAATAGACTGACTCATTACATAAGACAAAGGTTTATTATTTTTCTATTTTATTCTTCAAATGTGATAGTTTGACCTTGAAAGTGTAATTTGTATGTTAACACATACAAATACGCCAATAACGCATCAAGAAACATACAAATGAACCAAAATTCAAAACACATACAATACTAACAAAGGCTAGAGGTTCTTTATTTGGGACAGGCACAAAAATGCGTCGGGTTAAACATGTTTTGTGAGATCTCAACCCTCCCACTAAACATGTACATCTAGCCAATGTGTAATAAACAAACAAAGTAAAACTCAGTTCAAAAGATGTCCGAGTCCGATGTAAGAAAAGGTAACTGAAGAAACTAAGCAAAATGACGATGATCAATATGTATATTAACAAAGGACTACTAGCAGTTACTGATATGTCAGACCTCAATTCAACTCAATTAAACTGATTAAACTGATTGAAAGATTATGCCTTATCATATAGAAAATCAGCCACCATCCCTCCAGTTTGGTGTTTAGTATCATGTCATCATAAATTATACAAGAATAAAATCATGCCAACAAGTGGTTTAGAATAGATGTATTTGTTGCCGCTGCAAAGACCCTATGAGTGAATCAATATAAATTCCAAAAAAATCATCTTTAATGACTTGACAACAGTGTCGTAACTATATCCCTTGTTAATACTTCTGATTAAAGGTTTGGTTAGGTTTTCAGGTGAATAACGACATTTTTGTGCTTTGTATAGAATATTACCATTAAAGATTGGATGTGAAATACCTGAACATATAAGATGTCTGCTTGTTGATTTATATTTACGAATGAGGTCCTTGTACCGATGATAAAATTTAAAAGTTTTGACAAGTTTGTGATATCGAAATCCCTGGTGTAATAATTTTTACAGTAAGACAGAGAGTTCTTTCGTTAAAATCAAAATACATTGTTACATTCACAAGCGAATCGAACAAGTTGAGACACCATGCGATGGTGCCAAGGGAAAGTCGCCATCTAAAAACGGATAATTAACACTTGAAAAATCATATCTCGTAAATGTTAGTATATTTTCCCGTAAGAGATATAGATATAGACTATGACAGGTTAGAGCTGTTCTTGACCATGACAGCTTAGAGTTGTTCTTCACAATGCTAGCTTAGAGGAATCAGGTTTCTGTTTCAGAGCATTGTTTCATTCACTAGCGAATCGAACAAGTTGAGATTTATAAACACCATGCGATGGTGCCAAGGGAACGTCGCCATCTAAAAACGGATAATTAACAATAGGAAATTAAAAATCATATCTCGTAAATTTGGGTATTAAGCTTCCCGCTAGAGATATAGATATAGACTATGACATGTTAGAGCTGTTCTAGACCATGCCAGGTTAGAGCTGATCTTCACCATGACAGCTTAGAGTTGTTCGTGACCATGATAGCTTAGAGGAGTCAGAATCGGTCAGTTTTGTTTTAGAGCAGTCATTATTCTATTCTAGAACTGTTCTAAAGAGGTCAGTAGAACTGCTCTAAGATAACTTGGTGAGCGGTTATGTCTGCACCAACTGTATGTCTAATACTGTGTTTTCTTTTACAAATTAGGGGGGCTCGGTAGTTCGTCATAACAGTAGAACTGCTCTAAGATAACATGGTGAGAGGTTATGTCTGTACCAACTGTATCTTTAATATTGTGTTTTCTTTTAAAAATTAAAAGGGCCTCGGTAGTTCGTCATAACTACTAATGATCACTAGCCTGTCAAAACAGAGGTCGTCAAATCGAATCTCACCTGTGGCGAGGTGTGTTCGACTCCGATCTTATATGATAAGGATTGCCAATTTTCCTACGGAAGGTCGGTGCTTCTCTCCGGGTACTCCGGCAGATGTGCTCAAAACGGCGTAAAACGCCAATAAAATCGTAACCAATTTTGTAAATTGATTAAAAAATAACAGTTCAATGTATGTATACGAGACTCACTGTATGACATACACGTAGTTGGACGAGTAACGCACTAAAACACACACGCACATTACACGCATACGATTTGCACTTTACTCGCAAACTTCACGATGCACGTTACAAGTTACACGAATTATAATCTTGCGATTTCTAAACATTTTGTTTGTAAAATACGAACGAAATGTAATGAAAAGAATTACAATTTATCAGCAATTCGTACACATTTCCTTTGATTTTTAAGCCTAAGCCTAATATTTTCGAGTATCACATACAGGCTGAATTACTGAAAATATTAGGCAATACATTCTGTGACGTAATGTGGAAGGATCTACTTATCTGATCGTCCAATGAAAATGAATTACGGAAATTAGCGATGACAACTCATCAATTCACGCGAAAAATCAATATTTTCCTTTCACTGTAAAGACACTAGAAACTCAATTTTGTTCTTAAACGGCCATTATAGTCTTGTTTATTCTAATTTAGTCTTGTTGTTTTTGCATGTTCTAAGTTTTCAACAAAGTAAAGATAACTAGATCAAATCAAGATATCTTGCCTTGCAGTCAATCAAGATATCTTGCCATGCAGTCAATCAAGGTCGATCAAGACCAGTTTAGATCAGTTCAGCACAGGTATTATTAAACATTGAATAATTCATTCTAAACTTTTATGAACTGGTCTTAACCAGTCGTAATTGACTGCAAGGCATTATACCTTGTTTTGGTCTTGTTATCTTGATTTTGTTTTAAATCTCAGAAATACTACAAATCAAGATATTCAAAATTAAACAAGACTGAAGTGGCCGTTTAAGATCAAACTGATGTTACTAGTGAGAATGTGTTTTAAAATGATGTCACGCGCCAATGATTGGTCAACCGCATTACAAACTTCTTCAGCTATGAAAATAGTGCACATTAGAATTAGTTGAAAAGGTTATGATTTTTAGAAAAAATGAATTACCGATAAACAGAATAATAGGTAATTTCGTTTTTGATACTGGCTGATTTAGTCAGTATCAAAAACGAACTACCTATTATTCTTACCTGCTTAGCTATAACAAATGAACCAAAATTGACATAATAATAACAAAGTTGTCATTAAAATAAACTTTACGCTACAATATTTTATGGCTTCTTTAAAACAAACGACATCATGTCTTGTGTACATTATAAAAATATTTAAAAAAAACCTGCTCACATGTAACCCTAAATTGTTATATAACATTTGTCAAAAAAATTGAAACTTTTTTTAATGGTACCAGATTTTAAGATAAACTTAATATATTTTACACAAACATTTAATATTTTTCTTTACCGAATGTTATATGCAAGAGAAGTGATCATTTTATTTAGGAAACATTTTATTTCATATATTCTTTTCAAACCACATTATTTTCAATAACTGAATGTTTCATATAATATTAGGAACCATCGTTGAAAGTTCGTTCCATACGACAATCTTTAATTCGAGTTCGAAATATGGTCTGATTTGAAGTCAAACGTTTTAATATGTGTCTCGACCAATGAAATTCCATACACATTACACGTTTCCCATCGCACGTTTATACAGTAACCACACGCACACGATTCGCACGTCACTGCATGATGCATCTTACACATTACACGATTTACGATTGTGCGATTTTCAAATTTTGTTTGAAAAACCATACTTATGATAATCTTGGGATTTGTTTCAATGAAAGTATTTTTCGTCGTTTTCATCAGTTGATATATGTATATATATACATGTGTATGTAACAACAGATTTATCTATGAAAATCTAAAAACTAGTAATTTTGGTCTTGATTATTCTGAACATTTTTGTGAAAATAAATAGTATCTCCCTCATGCATACGTCCGTAAATGGTGTTTGCTTTACAGTTTTTGTTATTAGAAATTGGTTCTTTAACGTATTAATTTATATTCTATTGTTTCGGCTTTAAATATTTTGTAGAC
This sequence comes from Mytilisepta virgata, assembly GCA_028015205.1. NCBI lineage: Eukaryota > Metazoa > Mollusca > Bivalvia > Mytilida > Mytilidae > Mytilisepta > Mytilisepta virgata. The sequence goes on from CM051521.1 coordinate 81,022,821, forward strand.
CTTTGGTACAATTGATGAATCATAAATCGACGAAATGTACACATCCTGTGCATCAAAATTGGAATTATGGACTATTCATTTCCTCTGAGTCGATATCTCTGCTAATGTACTCCAAGTCACATACGATATCAAAAGCTAGGTATCTGGTGTTTCAATTATAGCGTGAAATTGAAACTGCATATTTACTGATATAAAAATATTTAATTTTGTTCAAACTAAGGAGTATTTACTTCGGTTATTCCACAAACTCCATCAGTTTTAGCTTAATCTGTTTATTTAGTAATTTCTTCATTCGACATTAAAATGTATGGTTTTCCTTTAAAGATCTCCTCTGAAACCACTGGGCCAATTGGAACACAACATGGCAGAAATGGTCTTTAGATCGTCTCTTTTCAGAATAGTGTCCGATGACCTGGACGATCAACAAAGATGGCCGCCACAGCCGAACTTAGGACCCTATGGGAAATTCATTTAAAAATCTTCTTGTCTGAAACAACTGAGCCAATTGGAACCAGACCTTAGATGGTCCTCTTTCAAAATTGGGTCAGATGACCCGAACGATCGACCAAGATGGCCGCCACATCCGTACTTAGTTTAACATAGGAATATATGGGAATTTCATGTAAATATGTTCTTGTCTGAAACAACTAGCCAATTGGAACAAGACTTGAAAGCAATGGTCCTTAGATGGTCCTCTTTCAGAATTGCGTGCATTGACCAGGACTCTCAACCAAGATGGCCGCCAGAGCCGAATATGGTTTGAAATTGGACCTATGGAATATTCATTAAAACATCTTTTTGCCTGAAACTACTGAGCCAATTGGAACTAAACTTAGCAGCAATGGTCCTCAGATAGTCAGAATGTTTTCGATGACCCGGACTATCAATCAAGATGGCCGTCACAGCAGCACATAGTTTAACATTGAACTCTATGTTAAAATCCGTTAAAAAATCTTCTTGCCTTAAACTTCGGAGCCATTTCGAACCGAGTCGAATTTATTTTAACAAAAAAAATCATTTAACAATCTGAGACCTTATGGAAAATTGGGACCAGACTTGGTGATCTCCTTTCAGAATTGTAGCCGCTGGCCTGGCCTGTCAATCAACATGGCCACCAAAGCTGAACTTAGTTAAACATAGGACTCTATGGAAAAAATTAATTTGCAGATCATCATACATTAAACTTGGTCATTTGGAACCAGACTAATGGCAGCAATGGTCCTCTTTCGGAAATGTGTTTGATAACCTTGAATGTCAACTAAGGTGGCCACCGCAGCCTAACTTTGTTTACCATTGTACCCGTGGGATAATTAGCCAAGCTAACTGCTACAGTTTAATTTTCATCCTGTTGAAGGTGAACAAGTTAAATCCAGGAGAGAGATACAGGCTCTTGAAATACTCTAGTTAATCAATTCATTGTATGTTAACATGCCATCTGATAATGAGGTAAATGTTAATCAAACTATTTATTTTAATTACTGAAAGAGTGATAACAAAAATACTCATAAATTTCCAACGCATTTACTCATTAATAATTTCCAAAATAAATTAAGTTTGTTTAGTTGGGGTTTAGCGCCGTTTTCAGCACATTTTGGCCATTTCGCGGCGGCCAGTTTTTATTGATGGAGGAAGCGGAGTACACGGAGAGAACCACCGACCTTCGGTAGGAAAATTGGCAATCCTTGTTAATTAAGATCGGAGCACACCCCGCCACAGGTGAGATTCGAACTCACAAGACCAGCGTTGACAGGCTAGTGATCAGTAGTAGTCATGACGAACTACCTAGACCACTCGGCCACCGAGCCCCCCCAAAATAAATTAAGAAAACATAATATATTTGTTGATTTGGGTTTACTTTTGAGTATTTAATTTCTTCTTAATTGTTACTTTGGTTATTATTTTTACAACCACATTATCGTGAATTGTTTACATTTACAGAGTTACAAATGTACCTTGAAATCATGGTATTTGTTATATTCGTTTTTGTAAATAGTCATATATGTTTAAATCTGGATTTTCGTGTTTTTATCTGTTGTCATGACAACAAATGTTGACAAAAATATAAAATACCTTTTATTTGATTCTCATTTTATAAATATCCTATAAAAAGTATGCATTTTTAAGAAAACATCCACCATATATGCCACATTCTGTACATAATTATAAATATAGACAGCAAATCTGATGTATATTGTTTCCGTGTGGGTAACAACCACGTGTATAGTTCCTCAACTAGTCTGGTGACCCATATATTTCTGTTTATTATTTGAAAGCACTTTGTTTAGACTGACATTATGTCAAATTTAAAAAAAAAACATTCAATGCACTAATTTAAGGACAATAGAAATGTTTAGACAAATCTTCATTTTTTGTGTGTTGCTATGGTGAGTGTATCGGGTTAGAAATTAATAGATATGCTTACCACTGCCATTATTTGTGTTTTATTTACTTTTTAAACAGCATTTATATGATAACTAGAAAAACTTTTGATTTTACTTTCAAAGGCTTGAAAAAGATCCATAATTGTCACTTTGGGTAGGAATGTATTTATACAACGGAAAACTTTGGATACTGTTACCATGGAAACGAAACTGGTGACATGCTATCTTTTTATCAAATTTGGAAAATGGTCAATGCAAAGTATGTTTATGCAAGATTTTTTTTAAAATTCAATGGGTAGAAAAAAAATGTTACATTTGTAGGGATCCACCTTAAAACATATTTTACTGAAAAAACGAACGAATTTAATAGTAAATCTTAAATATTCCTATATGTACACTCAAAATCAAAAAGAAAAAAGAATACGGTCTCAATTTTTTTAATACATGTACTACATGTAATATTCCAATAATGAATGTCAACTGTTGCTTTTTATAACTAGGAATCGACAGTGAATCTTGCACATTCTGTAGGTAGTTGGACCACTTACCTATAGTCAAAAATACCTTATTCCCATCCAAAAATAGTATGCAATCATTCCATAAAGAAATTAAATCAATAACGTCATAACGTATTTGTAATAATAAAGAAATAGAAGAAAAATATAATATTTTCATATACGATGAAATTAGTGTTATGTCGAATTATAATATCAAAACCTGGAATAAAATGCGTGTTATCAATCTGATTGAGAAGTTTTTGGACGATTTATTGATTTTTTAATGTGGCGTTTAACAAGTGTGAGTGAAATGTATCAATGACGTGTGGTGACCTCTCCAAATATAGTGTATGTGTATTGCACCCAGACATAGCACACGGTATCCAAATATGGATTGTTTTGACTGTCTGCAGGCTGTAACGTCGTTTTAGATTGGGTAGAAATTAATTTATTTTAGGGTTTGTGTAAGGCAGACATGGGGATTTATCAGTAAGCTTAACAACCAGTAGAAAGCTATTTTACAAACTAAAATCGATCAATATAAGTTATCTTTAAATCGATCACCAAGTCCAACGGTGCATTTACATGTTTATGTCAACAATAACTGAGATGAAATGCATAGTGTAATGTGTTTTATAATTTTAAGCTACATCTTCTTTTCGTTGACAGGTAGGTGTTTATTAATCTTCCAAATATTTCGCAAAAGAAAAGAAACTGTTTTCCCCAAGCGAAATTAGATTTGAAAATCCATATTTATATATCAGTCGTACCTGTATGATGTAATTCAGACACATAATTACATGAATATATTTGAGATGTTTTTTTATTCCGTAAATCTGAGATTAAAACATGCTTTTTTAACAGATAGATATTTACAGACTAGATATTTACCGTTAGCCTGATCGCTATATTAAATCTTGCATGTTAAATACGCGTAAAATGATTAATTAGCGAATGTACAATGTCAAAAGTTCGCTATGGCCAATTCTATTGTTCTTTGGCGGTCATTCTTACTTTCGATTTAGTTCTTTGAACTTATTAAGGTCTAGATCTGTAATGATCGAAATATTTGCATTCATGAAGAAATACATGTAAATATGAGAAGGGAATTTCCCCTCTGGATGACTTATATATAGCAATTTCCAGAAAGGCATTTCCGGTATCTGACTCTTAAATAGCTACATTATATAATATTATTTTGACGTATACTTGTTGTACCAGCATAAGATTCTAAAATATGTTAGTTTGAAACATGTATGTACTTCAAAGTATACTGTTTATTCTCAGAAAATCATGGTGTATTTCATTAGTTAAATAATTACACATTCAGCCCTGTTTGGTTTCGTTTGGAACCATATTTCGTTATCTATCATGAAACACTGGCGCAATACCAGCTCCCTATTGCGAAAATGTGTGACTCGATCTTCGTATTTCTTAACATGACTTATGTTAACTAATAAAATTTTAAATTGTTGACAAATTGTTTTATATTGTATACAGCTTCCTTGTTTAAACAGTACTGTAATTGCATATAATAAAACATAAGCATATTTCTTTTTCCCATAGTTACTCTAACAACCATAAGTACCTATAAATATAAAAGATTTTCAACTTATTACTCAATAAGATATAGCTGTAAAAATGTCAAACGAGTGACTCACTATAAGTGGGTAAAATATTAACCTGTCCTTTGTAATAAAAATATGATTATCTGATCAGTGCATCGATGATCATTGTATACTTGCACAATAAACCGTGTCTTGTATGCCCACAAAATTAACTGTACAATTGAATAGACTGACGCCCTACATTAGACAAAGGTTTATTATTTTATTTTTTTATATTTTATTCTTCAAATGTGATAGTTTGACCTTGAATGTGTAATTTGTATGTTAAAAACGCATACAAATACCCCAATCACGCATCACGAAACATACAAATGAACCAAAATTTTAAAAAACACACACAAACTAACAAAGGCTAGAGGTTCCTAATTTGGGCGGATGCAAAAATGCGGCGGGGTTAAACATGTTTTGTGAGATTTCAACTCTCCAACTAAACATGTACTTCTAGCCAATGTGTAATAAAAAACACTCAGCAATACACATAGTAAACTCAATTCAAAAGATGTTCGAGTCCTATGTTGAAAAGGTAACAGAAGAAACTAATCAAAATGACAATGATCAATATGTATATTAACAAAGGAATACTAGCAGTTACTGATATGCCAGCGTCGGACCTTAATTAAACTGATTGATAATCATATAGAAAATCAGCCACCATCCCTCCAGTTTGGTGTTTAGTATCATGTCATCATAAAGTATACCAGATAACATACCCCGTATCATGCCAACAACTAGTTTAGAATAGATTTTTTTCCCCGCTGCAAAGACCCTATGAGTGAATCGATATTACTTTTTAAAAAATGCAATCTTTAATGACTTGACAACTGTATCGTAACTATATCCCTTGTTTATACGTCTGATTAAAGGTTTGATTAGCTTTTCAGGTGAATGACGACATTTTTGTGCTTTGTATAGAATATTGCCATAAAAGATGGGATGTGAAATACCTGAACATATAAGATGTTTGCACGTTGATTTATATTTACGAATGAGGTCCTTGTACCGATGATAACATTAAGTAAAAATTTTGACAAGTTTGTGATATCGAAATCCCTGGTGTAATAATTTTTCAGTAAGACAGAGAGTTCTTTCGTTAAAATCAAATACATTGTTACATTCACAAGCGAATCGAACAAGTTGAGACACCATGCGATGGTGCCAAGGGAAAGTCGCCATCTAAAAACGGATAATTAACACTTGAAAAATCATATCTCGTAAATGTTAGTATATTTTCCCGTAAGAGATATAGATATAGACTATGACAGGTTAGAGCTGTTCTTGACCATGACAGCTTAGAGTTGTTCTTCACAATGCTAGCTTAGAGGAATCAGGTTTCTGTTTTAGAGCAGTCAGTATTCTATTCTAGAACTGTTCTAAAGAGGTCAGGAGAACTGCTCTAAGTTCTATTAGAGCGGTCAGTAGAACTGCTCTAAGTTAACTTCGTGAGAGGTTATGTCCACTAACTGTTACAGTCTGCATTGTGAGTTCAAATCTCACCTGTGGCGGAGTATGTTCGACTCCGATCTTAATCGATAAGGATTGCCAATTTTCCTACCAAAGGTCGGTTGTTCTCTCCGGGTACTCCGGCAGATGTGCTGAAAACGGCGTTAAAACCCAATTCAAAAAACCAAACAAATATTTTTCAAATTCAAATAAAATCGTAACCAACTTTGTAAATAGATAAAAAAAATTACAGTTCAATGTATGTATACGAGATTCACTGCATAACATACACGTAGTTGGACGAGTAACGCACTAAAACACACACGAAAATTTCGTACATATTTCATTTGATCTTTTAGCCTAATATTTTCGAGTATCACATGCAGGCTGTATTACTTAAAATATTAGGCAATACATTGTGTGATGTATTGTGGATCGTCCAATGAAAACGAATTACGGAAATTATCGATGACAAGTCGTCAATTCACGCAAATAGTCAATATTTTCCTTTCACTGTCAAGACACTAGAAACTCAATGTTGTTCTTAAACGGCCATTATGGTCTTGTTTATTCTTATTTAGTCTTGTTTTTCTGCATGTTCGTAGTTTTCGACAAAGTAAAGATAACAAGATCAAATCAAGATATCTTGCCTTGTAGTCAAACAACATCGATCAGGGCCAGTTTAGATCAGTTCAGCACAGGTATTATTAAACACTGAATAATTCATTCTGAACTTTTATGAGCTGGTCTTAACCAGTGTTAATTGACTACAAGGCATCATGTTTTGGTCTTGTTATCTTGATTTTGTTTTAAATCTCAGAAATACTACAAATCAAGACAGTCAACATTAAGCAAGACTGAAATGGCCGTTTAAGATCAAACTGGTGTTGCTAGTGAGAATGTGTTTCAAAATGATGTCACGCGCAAATGATTGGTCAACCGCATTAAAGACTGCTTCAGCTATGAAAATAGTACACATTAAAATTAGTTGAAAAGGTGATATTTTTTAGAAAAAATGAATTACCGATAAACAGAATAATGGGTAGTTTCGTTTTTGATACTGACTGATTTCAAAAACGAAACTACCTATTATTCTATATATATGGTATGCCGTATATATAGAATAATAGAAAAAGATATACATATACATTGTAGCTGTGAAATATTTTATATTGGATTTGGTGTTACATGTGGATAAATACGTCCGCTAAAACAAACAGATCAGTTCAACACGGTCAGCATTAAGTTATTCCTCATTAAAACATTTATTTCATATACTGGTTACTCATGTTATTTTGGAAATTTATTAAATCTCATTGACAGAACTTGAAATATTGTTAATTACTTGTAACTTTTCATGTTATTCTTACCTGCTTAACTATAACAAATGGACCAAAATTTATATAATTATAATAAATATGTCAATAAAATAAACTTTACGCTATAATATTTTATGGCTTCTTTAAAACAAACGACATCATGTCTTTGGTATTTTATAAAAATATTTTTAAAAAACCCTGCTCACATGTAACCCAAAATTGTTACATAAAATCTGTCAAAAAGAAAAATTTTAATGGTGCCAGATCTTAAGATAAACATATTTTACACAAACATTCATTATCTTTCTTTAGCGAATGTTATAAACAAGATAATGATCATTTTATTAAGGAAACATTTTGTTTCATATATTCTTTTCAAACCACATTATGTTCAATAACTGAATGCTTCATTAATATTATGAATCATCATTGAAAGTTCGTTCCATACGACAATCTTTAATTTGAGTTAGAAATATGGTCTGATTTGAATTCAAACGTTTTAATATGTGTCTCGACCAATGAAATTCCATACACGTTACACGTTTCCCATCGCACGTTTATACTGTAACCACACGCACACGATTCGCACGTTACTGCACCATGCAACGTACACATTACACGATTTACGACTGTGCGGTTTTTTAAAATATTGTTTGTAAAATACGAACAAAATATAACGAATAATTTTACAGGTGAAGCTATTTTCTGTTATTATTCATTGAAAAATCACTACCAGTTTTGTAAAATTAACCAGTATTTTACAGTTCTGAAATCTTGAAAAACCCATGAAAAACCATTCCTAAGAAATCTTGGAATTTGTTTCAATGAAAGTATTTTTCGCCGTTTTCTTTAGTTAATATATGTATACATATACATGTGTATGTAACAACAGATTTGTCTATAAACATCTCAAAACTATCTGTAATTTTGGTCTTGACTATTCTGAACATTTCTTGTGAAAAATAAATAGTATTCCTCTCATGCATACATGTAGCTCTGTCCGTAAATGGTGTTTGCTTTTCCGTTTTTGTTATTAGGAATTGGTTCTTTCACGTTTTAATTTATTGTTTCGGCTTTCAACATTTTGTAGACCTTGGGTGCAATTGATGAGTCATAAATCGACGAAATTTGCACATACTGTGCATCAAAATTGGAATCATGGACTATTCATTTCCTCTGAGTCGATATCCCTGCTAATGTACTCCAAGTCACAGAAGATATCAAAAGCTAGATATCTGGTGTTTCAATAATAGCGTAAAATTGATACTGCAAATTTACTGATATAAAAATATTAACCTTTGTTAAAACTAAGGAGTATCTACTTCGATAATTCCTCAAACTCCATCAGTTTTAGCTTAATCTGTTTGTTCAGTAATTTTTTTATTCGTCATTAAAATGTATGGCTTTCGACATTTTAGGCTTTTAAAGCTACTTATGAGTCCTACATGGGTTATTCCAACATTAAGGCGAACGTAAATGTTTTAATGACATGTTTATTCCATTACAACTATGATTTAAAAAAAATTGTATTAGAACGAGATATCACAAAAACTAACGCACTAGCAATATAAAGTGTGAGAAAACACTGCGATCAACATCAAGTGCTTTGGAACATAAGCATTACCTGCATCCATCACATTGCCAACGAGGAACTTTCAGTAAATTGTAAAATTTATCTGAAGATAAATAACTATTCTCATTTGTGTCGTAGAAAATTCGCGTTTTCAATCAAGATGTTATGATAACCTTCAAATGTCTGTGAGATGACATTAACAAAGGTTGAACATGTTCTCATTTTTTAGTTGATCATGAGCACTGTGTAATAAACTATCAATAGTAATACTAATTTTTTCACGTTTCTGCGTTTCTGTCATTTCTTTTATGAAAAACCACAGCTTGTATATACGAAGATGTGTAAACTCCCCTTCCAATAAAACATTTCTTCATAAATAAAAAAAAACTTGCAAGAAAATTGAATTCCATAATTGAAAATCCTCGTAAGGAAAATACAATTAGAACAGTAACTTTTAGCAATTATGATTTTGATTATGTACAGTTAATTTTCATACTCATTTGATGTTAAAACTGTTATGATGATACATGTATTTTCGGTTTGATTCTGTTTATTCCCTCAGCCAACTGAACATTTAAAGTTACTTACACAAACTTATAAAGAACCGTTTCCCAAATGAAAACGGATCTGTTCTATTGATGGTAGCCCTTCCTCATACCGGATTTGACATGCACAGCATGGCAGGTGTCCTGCAGGAAGCAGAGACTGCTTAATCCTCCGAAGTATCTGAGTATACCCCCGGTTTTTTTGGTGGGGTCCATGTTGTTAATATGTTTTAAGTTTTTAATTGTAATGCATGTATTGTTTTGGTCTTGTCTTCGTTGTTCTCCGGAGTTTGTCAGTTGTTTCGAATTTTGCCCTCCTTCGAATATCCCTTTGGTATTTCTTGACTTTACTTATAGATAAAAGTCAACGATGTGATATATATAATCAATCCGAAATTTATCCGATTTCAAACTTTCATGTATATGTTGAAAATGGTTACTATGATTAGCTAATAGTAAGTACTATAAATATGAAATATTTAATATAATTCTAATTATCAATTCGTTTCAATAGATCAGTAACTACTTGGTTGATAAATCATTTTCAAAAATGTGATATTCTTTGTTCCCAGACGTTAAATTGTATATGTTTATCTAGTTTTTTATTCTTTTTTAGAATTTGAAAAAGTCGAGATAGTTTAATAATGTTTTAACTACATGTTTTAAGCATATCTTTTGATATATCTAGGACTACCGTATCCCATGAACATGAAGAAGAAAAAGACAAATTACATATTTCTTAATAAATTTATTGTTCCAGAAAAGGCTTTGTTAAATTTGGATGTGTAATTTGTAATAATTTATTTGAAAAAATTCAATGCAAAGAGACAATTTTAACCTGTTTGCGAGTATTCCATTAATTCAGTTTTAAATTACTAAATTGTGTCAAAACTATGGTTTCAAAGTAGACGTTCCATGCGATTTGCCTAATCTGTTTAAGACCGCTTGGTCTTATTCTTTATAATTTTTCGTTTGTTAATTTTTATTTGGAAAAGTTATAAGATCAAACGTAACTGGCGATCTTTATCCCCGAAATACGCATCTTACGAAAGCTATCTGGCTATCTCATCTATAATACTAACATTAAGGGCTCGAATTCTTTGGACGGTCATCTCGTAACAACTGCAATAGACAACATTCAGAATTTGAATGACTGAGGATGAATGTGTTGTCCGAATTTTCACACATTTAGGTCGATGTATTTCTTAAGCTGGAATTATCGATGATTTAACGCGAACCGAACCAATCCAACATGTTTCCATGTTTCGACATTCGTCTCCACTTCCGTTCTAAGGATAATTACAGCTCTATGGTGACCAGAGGTAACCAAAAAATAGTACCAATATGCGCAGTACTTATACTGCGAATGATACTATTAATAAACTACTTTCAATGAATTAAGAAGACTTCATTTCACACTTGGATAAAGTATAGAATCATAGGTTTCGGAACAAAACGAACACACATAATATAGATACGTCAAAGGCTAACAAGAGAGCGCGTGTTTTTTATCAATGGATTTAAAGAATTCCAGCTTTACTTTTGAATAGTGTTCCAATTGATTACAATAAATTGGTACTAAATTATTATTGTTATACTGTTATAAGGAATAAACAAGTCAAAATAACAACAAAGTAGGGTGAATCCGCCTGAAAAAGCAACAATGTTTTTCACCGATCGCTTTACAAGAAACAAATGCCTCACTCTCCAAAACTGACGGGGTGGTCTGTACAAGGGGTCATAAATTCTATTTCACCTGTGCTTGCACGGGTAGTTGCCTGGGTTACTATAAAGAGCTTTAAAATATTTTTTTTCCAAAATCATATACATGTAATAGCAACTTCATTCTGTTTCATTTAAATGGACGTTCCTTATTTGTGTAATTTCGTTAAAATAAAATTTCAATAGTTAACCTAAAATTCTCTCATATCGATCTTTATATCTGAAAGAATATGCTGTGCCTTATGTCACGTGCGTTTTCGATAATATATTGGTGAAATTGATTTATCGACATTTTAAGATTCTATGAATGTATAATTCTTCTTGACTGTGCATGTAAGTTTAATGTTCAATGCACAATATGTAAGTGATTATAAGATAATATTCAGATTGTAAGATTTTCCACTGAGGCCAAGAGGTAAATTTAAATAAATGCGCTCCATTTGCGAAAAGATCAAAATTCTGCCTCATGGCTTAGAGTACAGATTTATTATAAATGAGAATATTTAATATATTCATAAACGATACATGTAGTTTTCTTTTATGTTCTAGTCTTTCCCTAGGGAAAGGTATTTTATTGTGTTTCCTTATTTGTATCATCAAAAGTAGAACAAAACATAAAATGTTCAAGAAGAACCGAAAAAACCTATATGTACATCGTGAGGTCTAAATCAAATCAAATCGTTAAATCTTCTGAACTCATGAAATATTTCAATGTAATAAATAGAATAACTTATCTCAAAATTCGAATACCAAAGATCTACAAGACTTGATGAATTAATGTGTTGTTCGGTATCTCGTTGTAGATTTTTAGATATTCTCATTTGAAGATTATACTATAATTATTATTATTGTTCTATATGAACATATACTCCTGCAGGTGTTTTCAAAGGTTATCATTTCATCAATGTCAACATATGCTAGGACTTAAAGAACATACCTTGCCTATGTTTTAGAATTTGCTCTTAAACCTTTTGGAAAGTTGTTTTTTTTCAATATTTTAGGCCTTGAGCACAACTGATGAGACGTAAATCGACGAAATGTGCATATTGTGTACATTAAAACTGGTATCAAAGAATTATGTTTATATCCTACAAGGTCATACAAGTGTGCATTTGAGAGCAGTTTTGACGACAGCCGTTTTCCGCGGGTTAAATTCAATGAGAGATACATTTGTGCAAGGGCTAAAACGAGCAGTTACAATCTATGGTATAATATTAAGGTAGGAGGTACCTTAATCCGCTAAAGTATAGATTTTCATGAAATTTTAAATACAGCTAGAACATTCGAGGCTGCATCTAAATATCGAGAAAATGTTATATTTGGCTTTTATATTTCTTTCATAAGGTTGATTTAAATTCATTGAAATACAGGACATTTGCTGAGGATGTTATATAAAAACTGCGGAAAAAAAAATAATAATTTCACTTTAAATCGTCATTTCTCAAAATCTAATCCCCAGGATTTTCTTTGAAAACGATATGTTATCGCTTTCAACTTTTCGTTTAAATGATAAATAAACATAGAGTAACCAGTTTAGTTTTTGTTGTGGAAATCAATCTACCATAGGTCTTGTCTGTAAAAACACTAAAAATCTACATTTTTATCCAGACGTCGTGACGACGTTACGCTTATTTTCACTCTTCATACAGTAATAAATCTAATATACTAAAAAACGAATCTGGTGATCCCCAATAAATTTTATTTCAATAAAAAGAGAATTTCAATGGCAATAGTATATCTTTTTTTTAATTCTAGGGACTGGATTTTTAGAAATCATAATTTAAAGTCTAAATATTTGATTTTCTGGAGCGATAACTGCGTGCATTCTACGTATTTACCCATCTGTTTGCCAAAACATGAAACACCATATTTTGGGAAATATTAAAGTGACCTACATAATTTTCTTTATATTCAGATGCAGTTCAACGTACTCTATTTGCATGCCAAATTATACAAAAATCTGAAATATGGGCAAATTAGGTACCTCCAACTTTAATCGCCATGAGGTCTATTTCTATGAAGTAATTCAACAATGCATGTGCGCTGTTTTTTATCTGTAGGTTAAGCCAACGCGAAAAGGTTTTGGTCAATAAAGCCACTTTTTTAAAGATGAAATGGTCTTTAATGCTGGTTACAGTGAACGCCATTATCTATATAAGTCCCAACAGCCGGAACTGGAGTCCTGCTGACAGAACGACATATATTTCTGTTGAAAGTGATATATATTTATATTTTGCAGTTTAATATTTTACAGGTGTATTGGCAGTAGATATTTCGTTGACTGAAAACGTTAGCGGTGAAATTTATAGCAATGGAACTGAATTAGGATGTTCTTTTTCCATTAACCAAAAGGACACACTAAGAGATGTTGTCTTTTCATATTTATATATAACAACAAATGAGTTTTTGGACATTGTTGAATTTACTCCCAACAGTAACCCTGTTCTTACATCTAATGGGAAATACTTACGGGGAAGAGTATCTCTTACTCCCATAACAGACACGTCAAGATATTGTGCCATTATTTTCACGAAACTACTCTGTGAGGATGAAAAGGTATACAGGTGCAGCGTACGATATGAGCATAACCATATTGTAGAGAACCCTGTCAGTTCCAGGAATTCAAACCTAACTGTTATAGGTAATTAAAATATTACGCTTCGCTGTTTAAAATCTTTGTCTGAATTCCTATGTTATATTAATAATTACGAACCTATAGTAATATTTTAAATTTCTAATATTTACAAATATTAATATTACACATACACTTACCTATTAAAGGATTCCAGAATGTCGGGTCAATTTTTTTTTTTTCCTTTTTTTTTTATCAAATATCGTATTTTCATCTTTTCGAGGGAAAACACAAGGTTGTATAATGCTATAGAATATTAAAATGTGATATTCAGCATAAAGACTTTCTTCGTTGGTCGTAAAAGTTGAAGTAGTTATAATTAGTAATATGTGACATTTTGCTTTTTAAACATACTTCAGGGAGAATATCGGAGATGAAAGCGCATGCATGTACCATGCAAATCATTATACAATCAAATTCCTTTGAAGGTGTACATTGAAAATGCCTTTATGTTTAAACTATTCGTCAGGTTCTTTATAAGACTTGGGATTCGAGTCTACACTGGTCTCTCCAAACACCACATGAGCACGGTCGGTACCATGCATTAAATAAATATAAAGTAAAAAAACTACGAAGAAACCAACAATGTATTTACTATTGTGTGTCTTTATATCCAATAGAGGCTATTTGATTATTTATTCGTCTTTTCGCGCAGCTTTAATCTCTAATAAATCTTTAGGCCAAATTAACTTTCTTGAAAATACGATACAAAATAGATAGAATATACATCTAAATGTGCCTGCAATTGTATTTAATAAAACCAATATGTAGTAAATCTGGTAATCTTTACAAATTAGTATAAATCTATACGTAGTAAGAAAGTCAAGAAATACCAAAGGGATAATCGAAGGAGGGGAAAATCTAATCAACTGACAAACTCCGGAGAACAACGAAGACAAGACCAAAACAATACAAACACTGCACTTAAAAGCTAAAAACGTATGAACAACATGGACCCCACCATAAAAACCGTGCACTAGTAACTCAATTTTGTTCTTAAACGGGCATTCTGGTCTTGTTTATTCTTATCTAGTCTTGTTTTTCTGCATGTCCATATGTTTCAACAAAGTAAAGATAACAAGATCAAATGAAGATATCTTGCCTTGCAGTCAATCAAGATCGGTTAAGACCTGTTTAGATCAGTTCAGCACAAGTATTGTTAAACATTGAATAATTCTTTCTTAACTTCTATGAACTGGTCTTAACCAGTCTTGATTGACTGCAAGGCATTATGTCTTGTGTTGGTCTTGTTATCTTGATCTTGTTTGAAATCTCAGAAACACTAAAAATCAAGAGAGTCAAGATAAAACAAGATTAAAATGGCCGTTTAAGATCAAGCTGTTGTTACTAGTGGTGGAATTGTTCCAGTCAAGTTCTGGAAATCATAACCTTTTTTGTACGACTCTTATAACTTAAGCTTCTCGTAACTATTAATATCACTGTCCTAAGATTTCCCTGCAATTGTTAGGATCATTGTTACTGTTTTGAGCAATCTTCATCTACAATGTATTAATCACAAATTTATTGTGCATGTACTAATGCTAATAGATTAAAAACGTGTGGTTTCAAATATTTTATGTCATAATAAAATGTTACATGCTTTTCAAAACTGGGAGTGCCTTTTCATATTCTAAACAAATATTGAGAAACATTTAGTTCAACCTTAATCCGATATTGAAAATAAAAATGTATACTTTCATTTTAACATAAACGTACTTATTTCGTTGCTACCAGTGGTAGTCAAGGCCTAAAATGTTCAAAACCAAAATAACAACCCAAAATATACTGAGGAGCAAATTTTAAAAAATGCAACCATGACAAAATGGGTAAAGCCAAAACTATTTAGAGACACAGGTATGCACGAGGCGGATAATCCTTAGTTTTCATTTTTGTAACAGTTAAAGTGTCAATTTCGGGCTTGCATAGAAATAATAATGTCCAGCTGAGCTGGAGATAACGTCGTGGACTTGCTATTGACTAACTGGTAATAAACGTGCGCATACTTTTATTTCAGATGCTACATTAATGCTTTTCTGAAATTGAATTATTTTATCTTTTGCAGTAAGTGCTTCCAGGCCCGACATTTATATATATGAAAACGAGCCACGTGAATTTATTGAAGGTGAAAATATAACTTTTATATGTACTGGAAATATTGGGAGAACAACTGGAAAATATATATGGTACAAAAGGATAAAAGGAGTTGTTGAGCCCATTGTTTACGAAAATGAGAGAACAACGTGTGTAGAGATACCAGAATTTTGCTCATTTAATGGATCGAGTTACTTTACGGTTAGCTTACATTCCGAAGATGACCAGGCGATCATTACATGTGCATTAAGGGTTGAAAATGAAGATTTATTTGACAACTCATTGTCAATAACAGTACTATGTACGTAGGAGGCATACAGCCAGAGTACTTTTAATTCATATATTATATACTCGAGCATAAACATGTAACATAAGAAATGGAATTAACTAATGTACAAAATCAAGCCAGGGAATATTTGATAAAAAGGAAATAAGCAACGTTTCCTGACCTTCGTATTGCAAAATCAGCGTGATACCATAACTCCTGCAAACAATATACATACATGTACATGTATTATAATAACAATATGTTAAATTTAAAAGAAAGGTCAGCAATGACATGCCAATCAATCAAAAACATGTAAAAAGAAATATAAAATCATTAGCTCCACCAGGATCATAAGTATTCATAAGTATTCATTCCTACATGTAACCGTCCGTTTTGAATTACTTTACATGCATATTACAACTGATTAATTTTCGATGTTGTTAAAACAAGAATTTTAAAAAATATTGCAGTTTGGATTGAAAATGAATCACAAAATACACTAAATAAATACAGTCAGATGTATGTAAGAGATAGATACTCTGGAGTTTTATTAAAGCATACATTATGTTTTGTTGTACCCCCTGATGAAGTTAGTATTAGATCTTGATATAAGAAATCAACACTAATGTATTCCAGTAATAACAGCAAAATATATTTAGTATTATATGTTCAGTCAGGAAATTTTAACAAGATTGACACAAAACACTTGTTATCTTCTCAGGCCAAGGTATTAATAATGTTAAAACAACAGCAGTACAAATAAAGAAAATTTTCAGTCACCTTGGGGTAAGATATCCAATTTTTCAAAAGGCTTTTTCAGTAAACTACCTTATTCTAGCTAGCTTTGTCGGATTTTCCGGTCTTTCAGTCTTGCTGATGTTTAATTCCTTTTCCTGCAAGTTCGATGTTCTAATCATTTCAAATACGTTCCAAAATCCAAGAAAAACAACTTATATGCTATCTCACCGAGGAATATCGCAGCCAAAAGCAATCTTACAGGCTTATTAGAAACATCCATTAATGCATATCAAAGGAGATAATTAATTAATAAAATAAAGCAACGATATACTTTTCTTATATTGCATTATCTTTCTCTTTCAGTCCAAGCCAAGAAACCTACTATAAGGAAGAATCCAAATCAGCAAGAAGTCCTAGAAGGGTCCGATCCAATCACATTGATGTGCGAGAGTGACGGTAATCCACAACCATCATACACCTGGTTTCGAAATAATAGTAGAAAGGATATTTTATCTAACGAAATTAATTTTACTTTAAGGGATGTCAACAGAAACAGCAGTGGAATTTACGAGTGTGAAGTAAAAAATTTTGTTCGTGATAGAGAACACGCTGAGATGTCCGTGGTATCTGTTAATATAGGTATTAATTTATATTTTGTAAATTATGTTCGTTCTGTGTTTATGTGTCTTAAAAGAGATAGCAGATACAATTTAAGCAAAAATCCCTTTTCTGTCCTTCAAGTAACGCCTAAGTCTTCTCAATGATAAGCTGAATTCGTTCTCCATTTTGAGACAGAAACACTTTTACTGGAATACCATCAACAAAATGGATAACAGGAAAGGTCAAATAATCAACATCGCCCAACAGACAGAACTCCGGACAAAAAAATAACATTGAAGAGATAAAACAGAAACATGGACACAACAGAGTGTCAAGATAGTTTGACTTGGTACAGACACTAACAAAAACCGGTTTTACGTGTACCCAAACCTCCCCTTATCTGTTCCGACACTCTGATGTGTAACACATGCCATAAAGCCATTAAATATTATTACCAATAAGGTGACCGCTTGCTAGAACTGAAAAATATTGGTGGGACGGTACATAACGTAGATAGCAAGGTAAAATATCTCGTTTTAACTGTAAATCTAGCTAAGATTCTTAATGCAATGTCGCCATAAAGTTCAACAGAAATCGGCAATATCCTTGAGAGGCCAGTATAAATTTAAATTATTCAGTTCAATAGTAGAAAGAGTACTTTGTACAAAATAACACAAAATTGCATATTTGTAGCCCTTACTGCTAAATAATTGCAAGTGTCTTCCAAGTTTCTCTGTGATATTAGCGAGACGTTTGCATTTATTCACGATATTACAATAGAAACTAGGGAAACTTGGAAAGCCCGTGCATGATGAGTGCTTTTATAGAAACTAGGAAACTGGGAAAGCCCGTTCATGATGAGTGCTTTTCTAGAAACTAGGAAACTGGGAAAGCCCGTTCATGATGAGTGCTTTCCTAGAAACATTTTTGAAAGAATTTATCAGCTTGTGAAATCTATAACCATGTAATTGAAGTGTTTTAGTAATCGTTTGCTTTCCCTTGCTAAGATCTTCTAATCTTGAAGTTTCGGTATGTACACATCATACGATGGTTCCACAGGCACGTCTCCGTCAAGAAAGGGGAAGTTAGTGAATGAAAAATTAAAATCTTCCCTATTATCATAAATTCTAGTACGTATCTATCCATTCTCGATGTTTAAAGTAAGATGTTTGTTCGTATTGTAGCTCTTTTGGATAAATGTCTTTTGCATATTTAAGAAACAGTAAGTACATCACCAAGATACATGCAGTTGTAATTGAAAATATCAATAAATTTATCATGATTCTGTATTTCACCTTTAAAGAATTTTTTTCAGAAACGTCTGTTCATAACAATATAAAAATTAGCTGGCAATAATAGGAGCACAGTTTGTGCCCATAGAAATACCAATGACCTGTCAAAACTTTTTATGACTGAAAAATGCTTTAAAACTGTTACAACTAATATAATTTAAACCAGCAGATTCAGAAGACCAGTTAATCAGTGCTCTCGAATTTTCATTGATTAGATCGTGAGGGACGGTTGTATACAATATAGAAAAATCATAACTTTCCACAGCAGTTACTTGAGTATCTACTGTTTGCAATTTGTCCAATATATTGAGAGAATATCTTTGTTATAAAAATTATTGATAAGTTCTTTTACAAAAGTAAAAGCGACTGACAATTTAGTAATGGTACATTTGCTAGAGGCAGAAATAATGGATTGTTATGTACTTAATGTAACCAGTAAATTGTAGGGCATTGTGGTGTTGGGTAGTAGCTTGGAACTGTTCCATGTCGTTAGAAGCAGTTCATGCAAGTTCAATAACACGATCATGTAGATGCTGTACATTTTCAGTCTGAAATATATTGTAAAGAAACATTACTAATTATTATGCTGCTAGACAAACAAATACTCCTTGCACCGACTAAGCTCTTGACTATATATTTCAAGGGCAATACTTATATTAAATGAACATCCGTAATATTTGTATAGTCTAATCAAACAGTGCGTGTAGATCTAGAGAAAAATGATTGCTATTAAGTCGATTTTAATAAAAGACATAATTCATTTCAAAATTATTTAAATATAAAAATGATGAAACTAAAAGTCTATGATGTATTGGTTGCGAGTTCTTATGTTTATTATATCTACTGTGTAATTTTGCGGTGTTAATTCAATAAATATAAATTACTCATTACGGATAGACAGTTCATTGTTTATACTCAACCTTTTGATCATTTCTGTTTTTTGTTTCAATTGACACTTGAACTGGTTTGATTTTCAACACTTTTAGCTTTGTGCACAATTGATGAGTCGTAAATATCGGCAAAAGAATATCGATGAAACAATACAGTGGGAAAAGTCCGTAAATTGAATATCCAAGGAAAACAAAGTCGTAAGAATAGAACACACAAATCAACGTAACAAGTATATATACATATGTATAACCTAAAGAATAATAAAAGTAATTAACTAAACAAAAATATAACAAGACAGCACAGACACTAAACCACCAGCAATTCAGATTCAGACTCCCACTAAAACTTGGAGTTATATCAAGTGCTCCGGAAGGGTAAGCATGTCCTGCTCCGTTAACGGCATCCGCCATATTGCCAGTGAGTTAAAGGCAGTGAAGCGTCAAGTCCGATGAGGTTTCAATTTCAGAAGGACTCACTAAGTATCAAAACATCAATTTTAATAACAGTGGGCGTAGTTTTTGAGAATTTCATTTATTCATATATAGAGTGCGATGTAATGTTCGATAGTATATTGTATCAGGATGCACTTTAAATAAAAATCTATCTATCTATAGAGGATGCACTTTAAATAAAAATCTATCTATCTATAGAGTGCGAATAATAAACAGAATTAAGGAATTTTTAAAATTTGTTCACCTTCAGAATGAATTTGTATGATAATTCAGTAGCTTCTGGTACGGGTTAACCCATATCCTTTATTGTTCAGATACGTTTTCCATAAGTGGATAATTTCGTTTAAATCATTTATTCCAGCAACAGGCGTAAGAAATGTATTTGTCAACGAAAGCTTAAGAGTAGAAGCTGATAGTTCATTTACGCTGCATTGCACATTTTATAAAAATACCGAGGATGAAATTATATCAGTTGCTTTTCTTGCCAAAAATACAACAGGACAGTTTGAAGCCATTGTCTCCTACCGACCAGAGAGGGAACCGCTGGTGACAATTTTTGGCAGTTACATTTCAGTTAAGCCAACTTCCACCTGGCTAACATTAACGTCGACAGAAACAAGAATTCACTTTCCTAGGATTAAGCCTATTCACGAGCGAGAATACCTATGCCGAATGAAGGTCATTCTACCAGATGGATTTACACTAATTAGTACAGATTCCAAAATAATGAAAATTTATTTACATGGTAATACATATTTGTAGCTCGAGTTCTTGGGGATGGAATAGGCACTGGAATATTTAGTTAATAACTCAACATTTAAATTATTTTTTCATTGTACATTTTTTTAAAATATCGATGATGAAATTATATCAGTTGCATTTCTAGCAGGAAATGTAACCGACAGTTTGACAGCATTATCTCCTACCGACCAGACATGGACCAATTTTGACATAATTCGGTTACAACCGGTCAGTTAATGCAATGTCCACATGTTTAACATTAACATCCACAGAAACAAGAATTCATTTTCCAAATATTAAGCCTTTTCTCTAGAATGTTAGTGATCCTCCCGGGTGGACTTACACAAATTGATACATATTCTGATATAATGAATATTTCTGTACAAGGTAGTGAATATTTACTGTTTCATACAATGGTGACACAGAATATTCAGAATATTTAAAATAACGCGCTTAAAATTTGATATTTCCATTCATCTGACCAGCAGCTATTCTAACCGTGTAATCCCGATTATCTACTTTTGATATTTACAGGAAAACCAAAAATTTTTTAATTTTTTTAGGACAATCAGATGTTTGACAATCTGAAAATTCTTTATTGTAAGTTTAAGTTGCATAAACACACCCGTTTTCTGATCACGTAAATGACACTTTCCTGCATAAAAAAATGAATGCTGGATTTTCAATTCAAACTTAATTAAAGACATATTAATGTTAAAGGAAAAATTTAATGATTGCAGGATAAAGACAATACAAAGTCGTTTTCGCAAAATATAAAATTTAGTTGGGCCAGCTACGAAACATGTTTCTAAAACTCTCCCAAATAAATTATATATTTTCCGACACTGACTATATATTGTATATTTACTTTATTTGCGATAATATACCCTAATTGAGGCATCTGGACACATAAATGCACTTACGCATAATCTTTTTTAAGTTAAGGGTTTTCCGTAATCTGTTCTTGATACCACATTTGAAGTTAAACCCAACCCCAACGCTGTCGACTGATGTTCATGTCGTCGGATGGTGTCAATGCGTTACAACGACAAACACTATTTTTTTTCTTTGTTATATTTTCCTCTCAGATAAAAATAAACTTTTTATCACTATAATAATAAAGTTTTTTTTGTACTTCTTTTTTAACTATTTTAAAAAAAAAAGAAAAATTGGTTAATTTTTTGCAGCATCAATTGCAACTGAACAAATTCGAAAATAACGTGTATAATTACTTTTTATTTAACGTAATTTTTCTAAAAAATATTGTTTAAAGGACTCGTTAAGTAAAGTCAAAAAATACCAAAGGGATATTCGAAGGATGGAAAAATGGAAACAACTGACAAACCCCGGAGAACAACGAAGACAAGACCAAAACAATAAATGCACTACAATTAAAAACTAAAAAAATATGAACAACATGGACCCCACCAAAAAACCTGGGATAGACGCGGGTGATCTGGAAGAATAAGCAGTCTCTGCTTCTTGCAGGACATCTGCCATGCTGTCCATGTTTGAGAAAAGCATAAAATCAATGGAACAGGTCCATTTTCATTTGGGAAATTGTTTTTTCATACCTGTCAACCAAGTCATGTTTCCTTTTTTCATCACATTTAATGTGTTTTTAAAAGGACTACATACTTGTGATTTGTAACTTCACTCCATGTCCATTTTTTCTCACATTTAATACACACTAAAAGAATAAGAACTAAAATATTTATCTAGATTCTCAATGTGGGCTGTACAAATATAGCTCTCATTAGGATAATTTTCGAGTTTTGGTAGCGTACATTTGACCTTTTTTCATATACAGTACAATATGAAAACAATGATATTTGATATTTCTAATAGCTACACGGGTATTATTCTATTTAAGGGTATTGGTTAACCGTTAATGAAACAACATTCAATTGGACGAACAATGTTAAATTACATCTATATAGCTATATAGTCTTTAACAAGGAGTCAATAGATTTATTTTCAAATAAAGTTTTCACATTCTTGTACAGAATAATTCTAGGATGATTCCTGTATAAATGTATAACATAGAACAATGGAAAAGTTGTTCTTTAAATTTGGGGTTTCTTATTTGAAATATTTTGTAAACCAAGAAAATTGGATATTCAAACTAAATATAATGTCTACTTTCATGTTGTAGATGACTCAGGTGACGGGCCAAAAATTACTGGCATCGTAGGTAAGTTAAGTATTAACTCTACTTAACTTTATGATCAAAGGCAATAAAAACAAAAGGAAACAATTGAGTAATGTTAGAAATAGTCATACGAGTGTAAATAAAATTTCAAAAAGAACAACTTAAACAGATCCTGACCCCCAGGTGTCACTATTGTCAGGTTAAGCTTTGAATTCAAAACAGTAAATTATGAAAACTACATGAATTTTTCTGTTCCTTTTTATATTACACTGTTTCAAAACACAATCAATTACAATGGCATTGAAATATAAGTTTTTAACTTTATATGAAAACTGTTACATTCCAAATCCAATCGTATTGGTTTTTTACTCTTTCGATTTCTCACCATGGGATCAACGTCTGACATTTTGATCCCTAAGCCCGGTTTAAATATATAAACGCATTTGTGTACCTGTCCCATTTTAAGAACCTAGCCATTGATTATCTTGTCAAATTTTAGTTTACTTATCTATTGTTTATTGATACGCTTTGGGAGTAAAATGTCTTTTCTGATAATTGGGTTCAGTACAAAACTCTTCACTCTGTGTTATGCTCTCTTAATTTGCTAACTAAAAAGGAGAAATATACCTAAGGAGCAATCAAAAAAAAAACGCAACCCACCGTTTTTTAAATCACGATAAAAACCCAAAGAGAGTACATTACATTGCAGAAAAATCAAATCCTGTGAATAGCAGGTCATGGTTCCTTAGAAACATTACTCATTTAACCTGTGTTTTATTGACGAATGGCAACATGTGTTTATATGGTCATGAAATTTTTGTTGGAATAAAGAAGATGAGAATTGGGAGGCGATTTCTTAACAGAAAAAAATATATCAACTATAACATAATTATTATGTGTTCATTTGCATTTGCTGTTTTGCATTCCTGCAGTTACATCTTTCTTATTAATACTGAAATATTCTAGTCCAATATACACATTGAACAAACTTTGTACTTTTAAGTGCCCATTTATTTCTTGTTATCAAATTATCACGTATATCAGCAGTTATCATTGCTGACCTCATGTCATATATTACATCTTTTGTCGAGCAAAGAGATTTCAGTATATTGTGCAAAGCTAACATTCAGATAAGATTTTAATTTAATTTTTCATATTCATTTGACACAGAAATTTAATCAAATTACCTCTAAAAACAAAATATTGAATCATAAATGTATCATGTATGACTGTATGGTATGTTTTTTTTTTTTTTTTGGTTACATATAAATGGTTAGACTATTAGAAATGGTTTTAGGGTAGAACTGTCCGTATTTGTTCTTTTTCTCGAACTGTCCAGGACGGTTCTACATGTAGGTCTGAACTCTCCAGAACTTTTCTAGGTCAGAACATATACTGTCATAAACGGTTCTAAAAGTGTCAGGATGATACTTCTAGAAACGTTCTAGCACAGTTCGCTTATATTTTAGGAAATGTTAGTAATGTAGGTTAGAACTGATTCCATGGCCAGCTGTACTTATTTTAATGTTTTATATATTAAATATGTATATTCAAAACTCGATTTCCTTTATAAAAAATGTTGAGACTCTATGGAACCTATTCGCCTAGCACCATGTCCAGCGACTTAGACAACTCGGCCAAATCCGCTATATTATCGTGCATTATATATATAATGAAAAGTTGTATCATTATTATATTATCGCCTTTAACAACAAATAAACCGGTTAGTTTTATGACTTTTAAATTGATTGTGATAAAATAAAGTGCATATTAACGTATGTTTGTCAGTTATATAATGTAATATATCAGTTTGTAAAAACAACCTTTTATTATTTTTTGCACAATTCCATTTTTGTTCGTGGTATCTGCTAAAAAGGTTTTATAATACATGTACAATAAATTGTGTTTACCGTGTTTGTTCTTTTTAATGTAATTACAAGATCAAATTGTATGTGCGAATTATTTTCTCTTACGTACTTTTGCGTACCTACTAAATAATGTTGAAATATCGACAAAAGAGTTCAGAATCTTTAAGACAATTGACAGGTTCTTTGAAACAGGATTCCAAAGCCATGAGAATGAACCATAGCAACGAAATTAAGCACAAGGGTGTAGAATGGAAAACACATTACAGACAAGAAAGAATTAGAACAAGACAATATATAATCTACTAGATCACTAGAACCGTGAACTCATCAAACACGGGACTGACATTATGTGTTCCGGGAAGCACCTCCGTTGATGATATCTCATTCCCATTGTGTAATTTCCGGCGAAGTGTAAAGTCCATTGAAGTGTATATTTCAGGAAGACGTGGAATGTTATTGGAGGTAGCTAGTCTCGACGGGAGACTCCAACTATCTTTCATACATAGAGATAAAGGATAGGGAAATTCCACCTGAGGGGTCACATTTTTGTGTCAGACACGAGGCTGACAATGCAAAAATGCGACCCCAGGGATGGAATTCCCTTATCTTACATCTTTCTGTATGAATAATAAATTGTCTCTCATTACAGACCGTAAGAATGAAAAGATATAAATTGAAAATAGAATGGCCGCGAAACAATCTTGCTACAAAACGTGAGATAATAGAGAAAGAGTATCATCATAATCAGAAAGATGATACGGAATTTGGTTTTATACTAAATATATAAAACTTGAAATTAAATTCTAAATGAGAATCATGTATTAGTTTTATTTTTATTAGCAATTTAGTTCGGTAATTTGTCGTCCAAATCCGGGAAGGTTGATGTTTTCTTGAAGTTTTGACGTTGTGACGTCAGTTTGATTACAATTTGATCCAAAGAACTTTAAAACAGTAACAAAGTATTTAAATACTCGTATGAAAAACTTTTCCTACGTTGAGCATCAAAGTTAAAATTTGCTTATTGTCTTCTCCCATTTGATGAATCTCATTTATTTAGCTATTTAAAAGCTCCAGAGTGAAAACAAATTATGAACCGAGAGCCATTGTTTTTAACGTAATAAACGTAGAAAAATATCAAGATTTATGCGAAGATTGCTGTACTTGCACATCAGATTGCAAGGTACATGTAAATGTTTCTTCGAAGTTGGAAAATTGCGGGATTTTTTTCTATGAAACCGAAATATCTAGAAATCCATGTTTTTTTCTCTTGTAAGACAAAGCACCAAAAAAAATTTTCTCGAAAATAAAATGGAACTCGAGTCATTGAAACTGAATATTCCGTAATTGAATAGCTATTGATGAACATTATTTTCACGTTCCATGATTTAATGACGTCAGTTGATACAATATCACATGAATAATTACAGGAGATATTATTCGCATATTCCATATGTAGTACATCGAAAATAAAATATTTAAAATCGCTAACAATTTATAATGGAGTGAAGCATCCTCTTTATTGTGGAAAATTTATGGGAGCTCATCTGGATAGGTGGGAGTTCTCAAATGCTGTGCCATCTAAAAAGGTTTCATCAATAAAGAAAGTAAAAATTGTTTCGTCTTTTCTCCATTAAAACTAAATATATATAGTCCATTTTTTCTCCATTCCGAAAATTTAACTTAAAACCGAAAAGTAATAAAAATCTTACTCTTCTCTCGCTTTCCAGATAGCACTATAGTCTTTCTAAAGATGGAAAGAAGTTGGAATAATGTTGCTAAATTTTGAAACTCACGCCGTCTTCCCTTTTTTTCCACGAAAGCAAGTTGTCTTTATACAATATTATATCCAGATTGTAGTAAAATAATAACCAATCTGAACAATTTTTTTTTATTGTACATGTGTACTGAAGTAAGTTAGAAATGTTTATGCTTCGTCATTTTTGCTTTTCCAACAACTTGAATAACAAATCTGAACAATTTTTTTTATTGTACATGTGTACTGAAGTAAGTTCGAAATGTTCATGCTTCGTCATTTTTGCTTTTCCAACAACTTGAATGTGTCTCATAAGTAAAGATTGAGATAATCTAGTAAGTCTCGTCTACAGTCACAGCAAGGGGAGATAATTTTCTTCTAAATTAATAAAATATTCAATTCTTTTATGGCTTTTCAAGAAAATAAATTACCTTACAAACTTAAAAAACTATATAAAAGAATATGTTCCCAAAATTGAGTTTTGTCATTACATGTCTCAGTTTGACACTCGAAGTTAAAACTATACCAAATGCTGTTGTTCTTCAGTTATTGATTTCAATAATTCATTCGCATAAACAGACACTATACCTTAATAGATTATAAAAGTATGTACATTCAGAACTAGAGGTCCCTTTCATGAAAGATAACTAAAAAATATCCTCCTGTCTGAGAATCATTAACACTTTATATATTCATGAATGTAAATTTCTATCTTTCATTTATCAATAGTCTACAGATATCTCGCAGGAATTACTTAGCGAATTGACTATTACTAATGGTCAAATGAAACACGTATACACACATTCCTGTTAGTTACAATTGGACTATATTTATCAATAACACTGCAACTGTTTTAAATCAAGTGTTCCTGGTTTCGGTCAAATGATTATTCTATATATCAATATGTAAAGTGATCTTGTTCATTTTAATGCTTGTACAAGACGCTATGTTTTACCCCTATTCTGGCGTACGTAATCAGTGAGATAAAAATACAATACTATTTTAACCACTTCCCAATGATTAATTTTCTGCATGAGAATTCCCGCGGTTTGTTCTCGTTTATTGGAAAGATAATCTAGTAAAGAGAAGTTCCGAAATGTAGGTCATGTAAAGAAAAAATGCGTATCAACAGCATTTTGTCTAGAGGTCTTTGTTGAAAATCATAGGAGAAACAGATTCTCCTTCAATTTACTCGATAGTTAAATTTTATATTTTAACACGCTTGCTTAAGCTCGCGTGGTGAAAATAAAAAATTTAACTATTTCGGGTGGATAAATTCCATTACTCACTCATACCTGATCGATAATCTATATTTCCAAACCTGTGTTGAACTACATATTGAAATATGATTTGTATTTTTTGCAGTTGGTCCTTGTGTGGTGGCGGTCTTTGCACTTTGCATTGCAGCTATAGTTTGGAGAAGGTATGGTCTTTGTGTTATTTTTATGTTGATATATTTGACAATAAACAGATATTTTTTATTCTAAAACCTTTCGTTTACACTGGTAAGCACTTTTAACTCAAACGTCCATTTGTCTATCAATTCCCGCCCGACTTGATTCCCATGACTTGATACGAATCAAGTTAATAAGACGAAAGTATAAACACAACCACAAATTGCCCTGCTGTCAATAAAAACTTTTAACATAGTATATACAACACTGCAGTAGACTAATTGTAACTTTGATTGACTGCATGGTCGCATTTAAAATGCAAAAATCAAGACCAAAGAGCTGAAAAAAAAAATAAACACGCCAAGAATGTCCGAAAAATATTTAATGTTGATTACACATTGTTGTGTGTAGAAGAAATGTGTTATTACGAAGTATAATCATTTCAATAAATATAAGATTAATCAAAATTAGTATTGAGCAGATGATTGACATGACAAGTCAAGAATCAAGCCATTTAAAATGCAAAAATCAAGACCAAAGAGCTGAAAAAAAAAATAAACACGCCAAGAATTCCGAAAAATATTTAATGTTGATTACACATTGTTGTGTGTAGAAGAAATGTGTTATTACGAAGTATAATCATTTCAATAAATATAAGATTAATCAAAATTAGTATTGAGCAGATGATTGACATGACAAGTCAAGAATCAAGCCATAAAAATATACGATCATCCAACTGGTAAATTGAAACTCACAAATTAAACATCAAAATAATTTACACCTCATAGGACTTGACACCTCACTGTCGTTTACTCGCTGGCAATGTCGTCAACGGAGCAGGACATGCTAACCCTTACGAAGCACCTGATATCACTCCCGGTTTTCAACGGGGTCCACATTGATAGTGCTTTAGTTAATGTACTGTCTTGTTCTATGTTGGTTTAATTTATTATACGTTTTTCATTTTCTTAGTTATACAAGTATCCTTGTTTTGTTTGTTTGCTGTGTTCCATTATCCTGACTTTGTACTTTCCCCGCTGTTTTGTCGCCACGGTAAACTTTTGCCGATATTTACAAAACTAAAACTTGGTGCGATCATGAACGATGTCCATTCTCGCGCTGCACAAGTGAAAAAAAACAATTAACAGTGAAAGATTAGCAATTTCACAATTTTTGTCCGAAAATTGGAACCCTGAATCAAATTTCAAAATTAAAACCTTATTGCATATCTACGAATAGTGAAGAATAATATTATAAACAAATAAAACCACTGAAAAAAATGAATGAGTATTTCCAGAGACAAGGCAAAATTAGCAATTTCACGATTTTCAGTCCCAAAATTGGAACCCTTAATCGATTTTCAAAATTAGAAATGTTTTTGCACATCTACAGATAATAAAGAATAATATTATATACAAATAAATTTGCTAAATCTAAGTGAACTAGACTGAAGCAGTCGGAAACGACAGCTATCCGCGCACTGCCCATATTGTGTACCCCTGTGAACCTTTTTCACAATTATACCTTTGAATACAGGCCGAAATTTTTGAAAATTAAAAACGAATACCTTGTTGCACATCTGCATACAGTGTATAACAATACTGTATAGAAATAAAATGTATAAAATGAAAAATGAAAGAAAACTTTCAGTCACCCATTATAATTCCGCATTTTTGAAATTTGACCCCTAAAGGCCCCAAATCAAAATTTAACACCTTATTGCACATCTATATACAGTGTGTGACAAAACCGTAAATGAAACGAAAAATGAAAGAGGAGTTTAAGTCACAAGATTAAATACAATATTTCCGAAATACAACCCCTCTGGGTCTCAAATTGTGATAATCAAAATTCTAAAACCTTATTCCACATCTAAATACAGTATGTGACAATATCATTTATAAATTAAAAGCATAAAATGAATAAGGAGTTAGTCACAAGCTTAAATTTCCAATCTTCGAAATTCGATCCCTATGGGCCCCAGTTTTTGAAAATCAAAATTCTAAAATTGTATTTTTCATTTACATACAGTATGTGACAATACTATATAGAAAATAGAGCAAAAATGAAAAATGAATGAGCAGTTTAAAGTCACAAGCTTAAATTTCCAGTTTTCAAAATTCGACCCCTTTGGGCCCCAAGTTTTGAAAATCAAAATTCTAAAATCTTATTTCACATCAACATATAGTATGTGACAATACTGTATAGAAATTTAATGCATAGAGTTGAAAATGAATGAGGAGTTCGGATCACAAGCTTATATTTCCAATTTTCGAAATTCGACTCTGTCTGCCCCAATTTTTGGAAATCAAAATTTTAAAACCTTATTGCGCATCTACATATAGTATGTGATAATATTTAATAGAAATTAAATTCATGAAGTTAAAACCGATGAGGTGTTCATGTCACAAGCTTAAATTTCCAATTTTCGAAATTCGACCCATGCGGGCCCCAATTTTTTAAAATTAAAATTCTAAAACCTTATTCCACATCTACATACATTGTGTGAAAATACTGTATACAAATTAAAAGCATAAAATGAAACATGTACGAGAAATTTAGGTCACAAGTGTAAATTTCCTTTTTTGGAATGCGACCCCTGTCGGTCCCAATTTTTGAAAATCAAAATTCTAAAGCCTTATTGCGCATCTACGTACAGTTTGTGACAATGCTGTATAGAAATGCATGAAGTGAAAAATGAACGAGGACATCTGGATTATCTAACGCACGGACGGACCAACAGGCGGACGGTCAGACGGACCGATTACAAATATCCCCGAACTTCATTCGAAGTGCGGGGATAATGAATACGATTTCCTATATAAACTCTCTATCAGTTATCAATGTTTTATTCATCATACGAATATATAAACTTATAAGATTCAAAAATAATTTGTTCAAGAGCACCTTCAGAATCCGTGCAAATAATTTCATTTCTGATCAAAACAAACCAAATAAAACCCATCATTACTGAATAAAGCCCGATATTTAAACTGAAAATCACAACAGTATAAAGTCAGCGTTTTAATGTTTAGATTTTACTAAAAACCCATGGAACGACATCATGTACTGACATAATGGGCGTACCAGCTGCACATATACATTTTCTTTTACTAATTGTATTGTCAAGACTTAATTTGCTTCCAAATGGTCTTATGTTGTTGTGGCCTGAGGCTTTAACTATAAGGTAGGATTATCCAAATTACTGTATTAGAAACAATGTACATTGTAATAAAGTTAGTTCATTTAAATGAAACTGTCGTTTCTAATATGACGTTTTAAAGAGTTTTATTTCCTAAGAACCATAGTACAGTACAGTTCAATAAAAACCTGACTTCAAGTTTATTTCTAGGCACCTCACGGGAGCTAATCCCACAAAACTGCCTATATCGTGTTCAGGTCCCCAGGGAGAACCTCTGGGGCGGGGATGTGTCATGTCATAATACGGAAAGCCTGACCGCGGACCATAGTGGGTCACGTGTATGGAAAATTCCACACTCTCTGCACGCAAAAGACCCTTTCTGTAGTTGCTGCTACAGAAGGCTAATGCCGATGCAGAAGGCTAAATTATCCGACCCTACCCAACCATCCTCCTTTTACAGTGACATTGAAAATGTGTTCCCCTTTCTATCATGTCCCATCTCTATTTGAATTGTTTGATAAATTGAACTGGTTCTCGTCCTGGAGAAGCATGAAATATTTACCACTGCACGTTAGCAACAATCAAGCAACAAGTTAATTTCAAGTTAACATAGCCCCTTGTTCAAATCTCAGCTCTAGGGTTAAACATCATAGATAAGAAAAGCTAGGAACAGCACTGATCTGTTAACTCAGTTTTGATCTTAAACGGCCATTCTGGTCTTCTTTAATCTTATTTTGCCAAAGTAAAGATAACAAGATCAAATCAGATAAAGTGCCTTGCAGTCAATCAAGATCGGTCAAGACCAGTTTAGATCACTTCAGCACAGGTATTGTTAAACACTGCATAATTCATTCTTAACTTTATGAACTGCTCTTAACCAGTCTTGATTGACTGCAAGACATTCACTAGAAACTCTGTTTTGATCTTGATCGGCCATTTCAATCTTGATTTGTCTCGTTTGTCTTGATTTTTTTAGAGAAAAAAAATTCAAACCAAAACAAGATTTTCAAACCACTTTCACGATTAGGTCGCTTGCAGCCGATCAAGATCGGTTCAGATCAAATCGGATCGTTTCATAACATCCGTGGTTGGGTAAGTAAGATCGTGTTAAGTGGAGATAAGATCAGTTCAGTAAAGATAGAAAATACTGAAAATCTTTGTTTGGATTGGTAAAGAACGTCAAGATCATAATTTATTTTACACATTTTCTTTAATTTTATCCTCGAACTTCCCTGTGATTTAGTTGGGATTATATAATCCCCCTTTATTACGTACTGTACACGTGATACCGATTTGTAGACCTATTGATTTTTGTTATAAAATATTTATAAATTTACGGATATCTAATAGCTGATGATTATTAATTACATTAATACACAAATATTATACTTATCGCCGAATTTTTTAAAATCCATGATACTCGGAATTAGACGTGAACTAAAAAACATCGTATTATTTAATTGTTGGTTCACCCTTTGTAAAATACATTAAATGACCAATTAATTAATATTTACCTGTTGAAGTCGGGTTATTGCTCATTTTTGACATCTTTGTATATTGGAAAACGCTGCACGGTGTATCGTAAAAATCGCAAGTTCCGTAAAAAATGCAAGCACGCATGTGCAAATATTTAAAGCACTTCCTGTGTAAAAATTGGAAGTTTCACTTTCACAAACCGTTTCCGTTATATTACAAAATATAAGGACAAAATTTTGAAAAATTGTGGTTTTATATGTAATTTAAAGGAAAATTTCCAAGCGGGAACTCATTTATGTGTACTGACTGTATATATGTAATTTAAAAGAATTGTAGATTATCAGGGCTTTTATAAACACGAATAAAATATTGTTGATAGCTGTGTCTTATAGTGGTCAAAATAGAATTTAATATGTTAATTTATTGTACTGTAGTTGTTTACTTGGCCAAAATAAGGCAAGTACAGCTATCATTTCATACATAAATTGATTAATGGTAATTTAAATTATCAGACACAGAAATAAAAATATATCAAGTGATATCAACAATAGGATAAACTTAAAAAACATTTTTTCCTTTCCCCATCTCTGCCTGTACCCAAGAAAGGATCATGTACACTATGTGACAAGTATCAAGTTGAATGTAGTACATGTGTACTCTTCAAAATTAAGAAATGTATGTAAAACATTTCTGCCATCACAATTTGCTTAATGTCGTCGTGTTAGCCACTAGCAGGCTGTTTTTTTTTTGGCTTCTTTTGCATTTTGGGCATTGCATACATTTTCATCAACTTCAAGAGCCATGTAAAATGTAGCCTTTTGACTTTAATACAGATTTCGTCAGTTTTGAATATATCTCCATCAAACTGTAGTTAGGGACCGGGCAAAATTTATCAGGGGATTGACACCGGTTCAAAAGGCCATGGGGACAAACACTTTTTTGGTTACTCTATTTCATTGGACATTTTAATTTTTCTCATTCTCATAACACATAGGACACCAACATTTTTTATTACCATATTTTTATAAATTTACACACAAAAATTGCTTTAAAGCACACATTGTACCCTACTGTCTATGAAACATTAACACTATTGGAATTACTGTATTTTTGTCGTATATTAAAAGGTTTTTCCTTACATTTGCAATGATTCAATTAACTTGGCAACATGTACGGTATAAGTACATAATATAAGCAATTTTTTTTTTCAATTTATATCAAAAACCATAGAACTTTCAAAATTTACGAACAGTTTTAATACTTGACAGACTTCATGCATGAAATGACTTAAATTGCTCAGTTTTGTCAATACAAGAAGGATAAATATTTTCAATTCTTTTATCTAAACTGTAGGACATCTTGTATATCCTAAATACAATACATTTGCAAATTTTTTACCAAATTTTATCAAATTTGCTGATAAAATGTTTTCTTTATGGCAAAAAGTATACCTTACTGTCTATGAAACATTAACACTATTGAAATTCCTGTATTCTTACCATATATTAAAGTTTTTCCCCACATTTCAATAATTCAATGAACACAATATCTTGTATGGTATAAGTACATAATATAAGCAAGGTTTTCAACAAATTATATGAGTAACTATAGAAATTTCTAAATATTAGAACAAATTTAATACTTGACAGATTACATAATTGCAAGTCTCCTCTTGAGCCACTAAATTTCTAGGTGTATGGACATGAAATGCTTCAGAAATAAATCCTTATACCTCACTATGTATTAATAAAGGGAGATAATATACTTTTCAACATATGTTTGTAATTTATTGTCCAAAAATATACAAATTCCCATCAGAGTTCCATATATTAGGCCGTAAAAATTGCAAGTCTCCTCTTGAGTCACTAAATTTCTAGGTGTATGGACATGAAATGCTTCAGAAATTAACTATAATACCTCACTATGTATTAATAAAGGGAAGTAGTATACTTCTCAACATATTTTGGTCATTTATTGTTCAAAAATATTCCAAATCCCATCCGAGTTAAAAATCTTAGGCCGTAAAAATTGCAAGTCTCTCCTTGGGTCTCAAAATACCTAGATGTATGGACTTAAAAAGCTTCAGAAATTAATTATTATACCTCACTTTGTATTAATAAAGGGAAATAATATACTTCTCAACATATTTTGGTCATTTATTGTTCAAAAATATTCCAAATCCCATCCTAGTTACAAATCTTAGGCCGTAAAAATTGCAAGTCTCTCCTTGAGTCTCAAAATACCTAGATGTTTGGACATACAAAGCATCAGAAATTAATTATTATACCTCACTATGTATTAATAAACGGAGGTAGTATACTTCTCAACATACTTTGGTCATTTATTGTCCAACAATATTCCAAATCCCATAAGAGTTCCAAATCTTAGGCCGTAAAAATTGCAAGTCTCCTCTTGAGTCACTAAATTTCTAGGTGTATGGACATGAAATGCTTCAGAAATTGATTATTATAGGTCACTATATATTAATAAAGGGAAATAATATACTTCTCAACATATTTTGGTCATTTATTGTTCAAAAATACTCCAAATCCCATCCGAGCTGCAAATCTTAGGCCGTAAAAATTGCAAGTCTCTCCTTGGGTCTCAAAATACTTATATGTATGGACATTAAAAGCATCAAAAATTAATTATTATACCTCATTATATATTAATAAAGGGAAATAATATACTTCTCAACATATTTTGGTCATTTATTGTCCAGAAATATACCAAATCCCATCAGAGTTCCAAATCTTAGGCCATAAAAATTGCAAGTCTCTCCTTGGGTCTCAAAATACCTAGATGTATGGACTTAAAAAGCTTCAGAAATTAATTATTATACCTCACTATGTATTAATAAAGGGAAATAATATACTTCGCAACGTATTTTGGTCATTTATTGTTAAAAAATATTCCAAATCCCATCCAAGTTAAAAATCTTAGGCCGTAAAAATTGCAAGTCTCTTCTTGGGTCTCAAAATACCTAGATGTATGGACATAAAAAGCATCAGAAATTAATTATTATGCCTCACTATGTATTAATAAAGGGAAATAATATACTTCTCAACTTATTTTGATCATTTATTGTCCAAAAATATACAAATTCCCATCAGAGTTCCATATCTTAGGCCGTAAAAATGCCATACATGTTGATATTTTGAAAATCAAGGGGAGACTTTTTACGGCATAAGAATTTTGATTCTGGTGGAATTTGGTATATATCTGGATGATAATTGACCAAAATATGAATTCCCTTTATTAATACATAATCAGGTCTAATGATGAATTTCTGAAACATTTCATGTCCAAACATGTTCATATTTTGACTTGGGTGGAATTTGGTATATATTTGGATGATAAATGACAAAAATATGTTGAGAAGGATATAAATTCCCTTTATTAGTACATAGTTATGTATAATAATGAATTTCTGTAACATTCTAACCATGTTGGTATTTTGAAACCCAAGGAGAGACTTGCCCTTTTTACAGCCTAAGAATTTTGACTCAGGTGGAACTTGGTATATATTTGGATGATAAATGACCAAAATATGTTGAGAAGTATATGAATTCCCTTTATTAATACATAGTCAGGTATTATGATGAATTTCTGAAACATTTCATGTCCAAACATGTTGATATTTTGAAACCCAAGGGGGACTTGACTTTTTTACGGCATAAGAATTTTGATTCTGGTGGAATTTGGTATATATCTGGATGATAATTGACCAAAATATGTTGAGAAGTATATGAATTCCCTTTATTAATACATAGTCAGGTATTATGATGAATTTCTGAAACATTTCATGTCTAAACAGGTTGGTATTTTGAAACCCAAGGGGAAGACTTGCCCTTTTTACAGCCTAAGAATTTTGACTCAGGTGGAATTTGGTATATATTTGGATGATAAATGACCAAAATATGTTGAGAAGTATATGAATTCCCTTTTTAGTACATAGTTGTGTATAATAATGAATTTCTGAAACATTTCATGTCCAAACATGTTGATATTTTGAAACCCAATGGGAGACTTGCCTTTTTGACAGCCTAAGAATTTTGACTGGTGGAATTTGGTATATATTTGGATGGTAAATGACCAAAATATGTTGAGAAGTATATGAATTCCCTTTATTAATACATAGTCAGGTATTATGATGAATTTCTGAAACATTTCATGTCCAAACATGTTGATATTTTGAAAATCAAAGGGAGACTTGCATTTTTTACGGCATAAGAATTTTGATTCTGGTGGAATTTGGTATATATCTGGATGATAATTGACCAAAATATGTTGAGAGGTATATGAATTCCCTTTATTAATATATAATCAGGTCTAATGATGAAGTTCTGAAACATTTCATGTCCAGACATGTTCATATTTTGAAACTCAAAAGGAGACTTTCATTATTTACGGCCTAAGAATTTTGACTCGGGTGGAATTTGGTATATATTTGGATGATAAATGACAAAAATATGTTTAGAAGTATATAAATTCCCTTTTTAGTACATAGTTGTGTATAATAATGAATTTCTGAAACATTTCATGTCCAAACATGTTGATATTTTGAAACCCAAGGGGAGACTTGCCTTTTTGACAGCCTAAGAATTTTGACTGGTGGAATTTGGTATATATTTGGATGGTAAATGACCAAAATATGTTGAGAAGTATATGAATTCCCTTTATTAATACATAGTCAGGTATTATGATGAATTTCTGAAACATTTCATGTCCAAACATGTTGATATTTTGAAAATCAAAGGGAGACTTGCATTTTTTACAGCCTAAGAATTTTTACTCTGGTGGAATTTGGTATAATTTTGAATGATAATTGACCAAAATATGTTTAGAAGTATATAAATTCCCTTTATTAATACATAGCTGGGTTTAATTTTGAATTTCTGAAACATTTCATGTCCAAACATTTTGAAATTTTGAAAATCAAGGGGAGACTTGCATTTTTTACGGCCTAAGAATTTTGATTCTGGTGGTATTTGGTATATATCTGGATGATAATTGACCAAAATATGTTGAGAAGTATATGAAATCCCTTTATTAATACATAGTCAGGTATAATAATGAATTTCTGAAACATTTCATATCCAAACATGTTGATATTTTGAAACACAAGAGGAAATTTGCATTTATTATGGCCTCATTTGACTCTGATGGGATTATGGTATATTTTTGAATGATGCTTGACCAAAACATATTGAGAAGTATATTAATTTCCTTTATAAATACCGGTACATAGTGTGGTATAATAATTAATTTCTGATGCATTTCATGTCTATACACATATATATTTTGAAACCCAGGGAGAGACTTGCAATTTTTACTGTTTAAGATAGGTAAATCTGATAGAATTTGGTATATTTTTGGACAATATTTGACCAAAGTTTGTCAAGTAGTATATAAATTTCTTTTATTAATACCAAATTTGGTATAATAATGAATTTCTGAAGCATTACATGGTCATACACATTGATATTTTGAAAGCCATAAGGAGAGCAATAGGGAGACTTGCAATTTTTACGGCCTATGATTTGTGACTCTAATGGAATTTGGTATATTTTTGGACAATAAATGACCAACATATGTCGAGAAGTATTTTATTTCCCTTTATTAATACATAGTGTGGTATAATAATTACTTTTTGTAGTATTTCATGTCCATACACATAGATATTTTGAGACCAAAGGGCAGACTTGCAATTTATATAACATAAATATGTAACTCTGATGGGATTTGATATATTTTTGGATGATGATTGACCAAACCCTATTGAGAGTATAAAGATTTCTTATATTAATATATAGTTGAGGTATAATGATTTCTGATGCATTTCATATCCATTGTCGGGCATGTGTATTGAAAAACAAATTAATGGGCAACCCTGGTTTTGACGTGGCGTGAGGGCTTAAATCATGTTTAATGATATACTATATTGATTGTATGTCTTATAGAAGTGATGACTAACACGGCCTTTTACTGTATGTTGCTGAGCAATTCAGTATTGCATTTTCATTGTGGCTTTGAGCAAGTTATTATTTTTCTTCTTGTAGATTTATGCACGACTTTTCATTGAAAGTTAGAAATCTAGACCTATTTTAATTCTACCATATTCCATACACCTGTTAATTTACGGCTTGGCTTATCTTTAATTTTGCAGATCCCTCGGACAGCGCCAACAGCCCCCCCCCCCCCCCCCAAAAAAAAAAAAAACAAAACAAAACAAAACAAAACAAAATAAAATAAAATCCAAAATAATCTTGGAATTTGAGCTGTTTATCACAAATATGTAGGCTTCCGACTTCAAATGTTATATCGAAAACGGATTGTGGCAGCTTTAAAAAAAAACAACAAGACAACCCCGCGATCCTGAGCCGGCCGATGTTTTTTGTTTTTCAAAGCTGCCACAAGCATGTTTATAATTTATTTCATTCATTCATAAGTTAAGTAAGTACTAATTCATTCAATTATTGTGTAAATGGTTTGTAGTCCTTTGAAAATATGTTAAAATTAACAGAATAGTTTGTGTTGCTAACGAGCTTGTGAATTTTACGACGACTTGCGAAATTTACAGTAAACAGCGTAAAATTTGAAACAAACCGGAAACCGGAAACGGAACTACCATTTTTTACGGACTTGTAAATTTTACGCTACAACGTGTTATTTTCTGTCTGTATCGACTGCTGGGTTTTAGTGATTAATTTTATCACTGCTGGGGTTTAGTGATTAATTTTAATTTTAATTTATTATTTCTTCTTGTTGTTTAAATTTGTCTTAGGTTAAACATAAAAAACTGTATAGTATCTTTTCTTATAAAATTATTCTTTGGACACCATCGCTAAAA
The DNA here is from genome assembly GCA_028015205.1 of Mytilisepta virgata. Classification (NCBI taxonomy): domain Eukaryota; kingdom Metazoa; phylum Mollusca; class Bivalvia; order Mytilida; family Mytilidae; genus Mytilisepta; species Mytilisepta virgata. Next base: position 81,062,269 of record CM051521.1, read on the forward strand.
AAATAAATTGAAAGAAAAGCATTACCTTTTTCTGACAGAATATTACAACCCATTCTCCGGTTTATCAATACATGACTCTTGTCGTAAAAGATTTTATAAGTAAAATATACTTTTTAAACAGGTGACCACTCCAATGACGAAGTTTTGGAATACAGAAATTTAATCATTTGTAACCGAAATTTGATAGCCATGGTAATTAAACGAAGAAGATTTGCTCGTTTTTTTTTTTTTTTGTTTTTTTTTTATTATTATTTTTTTTTTTCGGTGTACATTTTATCGGATGTAATTACGTTCACTTTCTGACTTTATTACTGTTTATGTGTTTATGTTTTAATTGTTTTTATAAAATTGTTTTAACTTTTAGTAGCTTACTGAAATGTATATTTATTACACAAACTGAGTTTGTAAATAAATAATTGATTTTTTAGGACTGTTTGGTCATTTCCTTTCATGATTAATGATAGCCATAAAATTATGCATCAAATAATATACTAAAATATTAATCAAACGTTTAACTAGGTATCTTACGAGAATAATATAAAATTCATGTTTTATCGTAAAAGATAAAAATTAAAATTCTTCATATTTACCACAAATTCGTGAGATTATATACATATATATATATTTATTTATATATATGAATAATTTCTATCGTGTAATTCTAGTAAAAATAGAAACTTTCTATTCTTTGTTTACTACACGTGTTTTAAATTATCGTAAAGGTGAAGTAATCAAATTGTTTTCATGTGCCCTTATATTTTCTTTTTTTTGGCGAAACTTTTGTTTGAAAAAAAAACACATTTTTTCAGTGGTTGTTCTGGTTTGATACACTTCATGTCAATTACATAACAATATTCCTGTTTTACGTTGATAACCGTTAGACATTTTATTTTCACACCTGAGATAAACAGCATCCCTGTCATAAAAATATTTATAACCTCTGTCTGCATAACATGTGTGATAAGGAAATGATAATGACACTAATTAATAGTGCCTCAAAATAACTCTGTTGTACTTTCAATACATAGCTTGTAATAAAAGTTCATTTAGGTTTTCTTAGACATGTGTTATGTTTACAATATTTGGTTAGACACTACGTTCTATTTGTTTCGTAAATATATTCAAATACACCCATGCATTCGATGAAATTTAACTAAAATAAAATAAAAATAAAACAAGTTTTGTCCAGAACTTGTATATATATATATTCTATTCAAAAGGAGAAAATTCCCGAACTTCAGATATCATAGCATTGTTCTAAATTTCCGTGTACACGACGACGACAGAAGTCTTAATCAAAAGAATTAAAATAGAATTTACGTTTACTTTGTCCCCCCGTCCCTGTTACAATATATATATATTAGCATCGACCAAGCAAACAATTGGTACTTTTTTTTTAATTTTCTCTTAAACAGAAAGTATTCTGAGCTTTAAATTTTGATTAAAAAAATTGTTCTTGAAGCGATAACCCGTTACACGTATATAAGAAGAATCGTGTTTACGCGTGTACAAATTTTAGGTGCACCAGATAACAAAAATATAATAAATATGTACATATGAAAAATTATACAAAAATTTCATTTTATTTCTCCGTTTTCATGTTAATCAAGACCAAAATGAATTTATTTATCATCTGTGTTAATTGGCTAATTGTGTTGGCCAATTGATTTACTGTATCCAATAAAACAAGCTATTAAAGGTCTACATGCTGTAGTCGTCACTACCGCAGAATTAATATTATGATATACATTAATTATATACAGAAGTCATAACAGGTAAGTTAACTTATATCCTCAAGACCAAGGACGTATATTAGAGTTAGTTATACGTCCTTGTCAAGACTTAGATAATATGCAAAAATCAGAATTATTGTAGCCTCGTGTAATATTTGTCCTATAATATTTACATGTATCGACCTGACTGTATTCTACAACATGTAGTTTTGTTGGGGATGAATACCTTGAAATAAGCTATTTCGATTAATACAAAAATACCTATATATATATACGTAATATTTGTACACATAATTATATTAGTCCAAGGAAAAATCCAACCAGAATTTTAGACTTTGTATTTACTAGAACTTACATACTTCAGTGAATAGTAATAGTAACTAACGGTAACGTTAGTGTGACGGTTCGCATTATTCAATGGGAGATTATAAGAAAAGATAACAAAAATATACGAGAGTTACGTAAAAAATCAATAAATAATTACATTTAATAATTAATATAATTATCTTCAATTCAATACGGGTTTACACTTTTTTATAAAGTTTTTCTTATTTCTTTTAACCTGTTGCTGTCCGATTTTATTTCATAAAACGGAATTTAAAAACTACAACCGCCACCGCAAGTTTCAATGTGTGCACTTAGCGGAATTTGTCTATAAGGGGGGTTTCTAATCAATCATATCTATTCTTAAAAAATCATATATATACACGAACCATTGTTATATTTTACGAACGGTTCTTTCTAATAGAAGTTTATTGAATTATACTGTTTAAATTAAAGACGGGGAATATCTAAGGTCACTTTATATATAATCTACGGATAACGATCTTTGGGAGGCAGGTAGGAAATACGAAACTGTATTTTTTTTCAATATTTATTACTTTTTCACGTTTTGTAATTTTAGAGTGTATATATTTTGCTTTTCTAGCGGGTGACCGAGTAAAATAGCATATTCTTGTAAATAAATGAAAATGCATTAAAAGTATAATAAAAGACTTTATCCTGCAACTACACTTTTAGTTGACCAATATAGCGTGCCCAATATTGTTTTCGATATTTGGTAAGTAGCCCAATATAGTCACTTGGTTCCCTGTCCTCGCATTCAACGATATTTTGCATTGTGTTCTGGGCCCGTATGCATAAAACTTCTTAAGTCTTTCTTAAACTTTCTTCAACTAACATTTTGCTAAGAATTGTCTTAAGTAAGCAATATACTTAAGTCATATGCACAAAGATACTTACATTTTTACTTAACTAAGAGAAACTTAAGTATACATTACATCGGAAACCCTCACTTTGTATCATATCAATCCACACTAATGAGCCGTTAATTTTAAAATTGACCACAAGTAACTTTTTCTTAATGGGTAAAAAAAAATAACAATCAAAAGATACCAATATTAGATATAGTAAATTTATACTATGCTGTATACGACACACATTTCAAGGAGTTACCTCTCATCAGCAGCATTAAAACCGAAACATTTGGAAGACCAAAAACCAAACTTATATTAAATGAGGTCGTGCGCTTGGTTGATATTATAGAGCCTTACAATAAGATACGACAAACAAAACTTTTAAGTTTGACCTGTAATTTTAAACATTCAAAAGCGATGTCATTTGTGCTCGATTGAAATGGTTTTCGCGGAAATTGTTCATCCCAATGTATGAAATGAATATATATGATGACAAATTGGTAGATCTAGAAATTCTAATTTAAAAGTTTGAATACTGAGTAAAAATTTTAAGAAAAAGGTTTTTCGCGGCGAATATTAGCAATGAAGAAATTTTCACTTTTGGCGGAATATAAAACTCTAATCATAAACATTATGTAAAGGTTAGGGATTTTTGAAAAAAAAAATAGTGGCACATATATTGTAATAGGATCACCAATATTTGCGAAATAAAGGTTCATATTATATTGCAACTGTGTAAGACATATATATCCGTATCTATTGATATTACCATTGTATTATTTGGAATGTACTTTGAATTTGGTAGCAAGTAACATCCGAGTCGAACACATCTCGCAACTCGAACTCCCAACCTTGGTGGTGACAGACTAGAGACTTGCAATAAATGTATAAAGCACCGCAAAACGTACGACCATATTTGCATACAATTTTGAAATTATGACCGACATGATCGACAAGGTACTTTGATATGAACCTTAGAATAAGAGAATACACGCAATGTTGTATTTGTGTAGAAACTGACAAATAAGGTTGGTACTTTTTATGATAGAATTTTTAAAAGACTCATTTGAAGTGAATAGTACTCAATACATGTATGACTGCATGAAAACAAAACAACTTATAATGCATAAATTCATTTGGGCATAATGTGTATTAATGTGTAAGTAATTATGTAAGCTTAAGAACAAAATAAAATGTATTAATCAACCGGATTGAGGGATGGATTCACTTCAGCTCTAAAGATTTCTAAATGTAATGTCAGTTTAATATGATGTGGTTAGATTTGACTAAGGGTCCTCCTAAAAATTGTTGAACATTTTGAGTTTTTGAACTATGAAATTGATTTTTGTCTTCATCTAACAAGTAATACGGTAAGTCTCAGATAAGCTTTTTATGATAACGCGAGAAATGTATGGTCTAATTTCACGTAAATAATTACCCCACACAAAACAGTTTTTTTAAATATGAAATAGTAAAATTCCCAGATAACGTATCTTAATACATATCTCATAGCTGAATCAATCTTATTCAACTTAAGCAAACAATGATCTGTCAGTTTATCATTTATAACCCGAACGTTTTGGGTGTTAACAAATTATGTGTTATGATTTAAACTTTTTGCATATAGAATGGGCATGTGAAGCCTTTACTACCAAAACAAAGATCGATTTGGTCATAAGGACGAAAACGGTCGTCACTATAAGGAAAGACCTTTCTGTATTTCTTCTGATTATATTCCTTTTTCGGCCAAACTTTAACGACATTTCCCAAAAAAAGTATGTGACATGTTGAAATGATATTAGGTATCAAGTATCGGTTGACCAAAAGCTATCTTGTGTTTAGGGCACCACGCCGTAACATTTCCTTTATAGCGGTTATTTCCCCTAACACCGAAAACCTTGTTGTCATTCAAGCACCATAATAGGTAGAAAAAACCGAAGAGTGGAATTTGTTCAGGACCAGACCCTGATTCTTCGTTACATTTGGATTGAAAAGATTCAACGACTCATTGGTAGGGTTATGCCCCTTTGAAAATTGATGTCAGTTGGCCCCTAAAACTCAGAAACCATAAGTCGTAGCCACCTAGGATCTTCACAATGATCATTAATTTATGTGACCTTGAAAATGTCTCAAGATCAAAGGTCAAGGTCATGACCTAGATTTTGACCTAGCTTGTTATTAAAATTACTCAATAACTGTAAAGGATGGCTGATAAAATGTAATGGAGAAAATGTGTGTCTGATAAAGATCTACATTTGTTATATGGGTCCAAAATTATTGGACCAACCATTATTGACCTAGGGCACCAAAACTGTTTGTCGGGGTCTGAAATGAAGATTTTTGCTTATATTTCAAACGATGTTAGAGATAGAAACTTTGAATCGCAAAAATGTTCAGCATTATACGATCTACAAAGTTAGGTCAAGGTCAAATCTCAAAGTCCCTAGCAACGACATAAAAAAACTTAACCATATATTTTTGAACTTCGAAGGCTATGAATAATATAACTATGACATTTTTAATACTGGAAATGAGATTTTTGTCCCTAGCAACGACACATAAGTCCTTAGCAACTACTTATTTTATTGAAAATACAATTCTTCTTAGAAAGTTCGGTAAAAATCCACGCGGGACGCTATAGGAAATGTTATCGTATCTCCTCAAAAAGTACAAATCGTACAGGGCTGATATTTGGCAGACAGCTAGGGGATATCCAGGGCTTTGTTATTGAGAAAAAATTATGACGCTATCTCCAACCGATTTCCTGAAAATAGCTTTCGCGCAGTGCAGTAATAAAAAGCTATTTTCCGCCAGAAAACACAAGATTCGTCCAAATGTTACCAATTTATTGCATCAGAATGTCAAATTTTCGCGTCAAATTAACAGTACTTTATTCACGGAGATGTCGTCTGCTGAAATGGCACCGAAAATCGAAATAAATAAATCGTGAGATCCAATTTCTACATGAATCTTCATTCTGACATAAGTAAATGTGTACACGTACACAGTTTTCTATTTATGACTATTTCCACATCAAACAGTAAAATGCATTATCCTGTGCCATGTTCACCCGACGACGTCCTCTCTCGAAAAGAAAGAAATAACCTAAGTCCAGACATATATAAATGCACGTCACGTGACTTACACAACGTCATCCAGCGTTCCTAAAATAGAAGTAAACATTATAGTAGAAATTTACTTTTATTCTCACTTGTGCATCTAGAGAAATAAAATAAAAATGCTGCCCCCCCCCCTACTTCTATTCAGCAATCCTCGGAAAACTTGCTACCTACAAATAAGAAAAATAATTAATAAACAAACAAACAAACAAACATATAAACAAGATAAAAAGGCCCGTCTAGCGTTCAGAAAAAGAGATATTGCTACTTCATTTTTTTTTTTGGTCTATTTTATCTATTCCCCAAGAGTTTCCCTTGCCAAAAATAGAGGGGCAGGGCCTCTTTTTTGCAAAACTGGAAACGTAACAAGGAAAGACCTTATCATCTGTGCTAGGCTAGGCACAAATGACCTTTTAATTATCATATGCATTTTCACTGGCTACAATATATGTGTAGCCACTCATTATACATGTAATATCCAGTATAAACAAATGTTATATCACGTAGTGTCGTTTTGTTTTAGATGGAAACGTGCCAACCAGAAAAAGCAACCACTACTTGAAAAAATCATAAATTCGAATAGTGACGAAAACAGTTCACAAGCAAATTATGAGACCAATACTTCCATAGAAATGGCATATGTTGGTGAAGCAGACATACAGGAAAACAACATCAAATCGAAAAATAACGAAAGCAGTTTACCAGCAAATAATGAGAATGAAGACATGGATACCAAGAAAATCATAGAAACATTTTCATCAGACAGCCAAAATAACTCATCCAATACTTCCACAGAAATTTCATATGGTGGTGATGCAGAAATACATAAAAACAACATAAAATCGAATAATGACCAAAAACGTTTGCCAGCAAATAATGAGAATGAAGGCATCCATATCAAGAAAAACATAGACACATTTTTATCAGAGAGCCAAAATAACTCATTCAATACTACCATAGAAATTTCATATGGTGGTGATTCAGAAATACAGAAAAACAACATAAAATCGAATGATGACGAAAACAGTTTACCAGCCAAAAAGGAAAATGAAGACATGGATACCAAAAAAATCATAGATACATTTTCATCAGAGAGCCAAAATAAGTCATCTAATAATCCCACTGAAACTTCAAATTGCAGTGGGGCAGAAATACAGGAAGACAACATAAAATCGAATAATGACGAAAACAGTTTACCAGCAAATAATGAGAATGAATACATGCATACCAAGGAAAACATAAACACATGTTCATTAGAGAGCCAAAATAATTCAACTAATACTTTTACGGAAAGTTCAACTGACAGTGATTCAGAAATACAGGAAAACAACATAAAATCGAATAATGACGAAAACAGTTTGCCAGCAAACAATGAGAATGAAGGCATCCATACCAAGAAAAACATAGACACATTTTCATCAGAAAGCCAAAATAACTCATCCAATACTTCCTCAGAAACTTCAAATGGCAGTGGTGCAGAAATACAGGAAGACAACTTAAAATCGAATAATTCCGGAAACAGTTTACCAGCAAATAATGAGAATGAAGACATGGATACCAAAAAAATCATAGATACATTTTCATCAGAGAGCCAAAATAAGTCATCTAATACTCCTACTGAAACTTCAAATTGCAGTGGTGCAGAAATACAGGATGAAAACTTAAAATCGAATAATTCCGGAAACAGTTTACCAGCAAATAATGAGAATGAAGACATGGATACCAAAAAAATCATAGATACATTTTCATCAGAGAGCCAAAATAAGTCATCTAATACTCCTACTGAAACTTCAAATTCCAGTGGTGCAGAAATACAGGATGACAACTTAAAATCGAATAATTCCGGAAACAGTTTACCAGCAAATAATGAGAATGAAGACATGGATACCAAAAAAATCATAGATACATTTTCATCAGAGAGCCAAAATAAGTCATCTAATACTCCCACTGAAACTTCAAATTGCAGTGGTGCAGATATACAGGAAGACAACATAAAATCGAATAATTCCGGAAACAGTTTACCAGCAAATAATGAGAATGAAGACATGGATACCAAAAAAATCATAGATACATTTTCATCAGAGAGCCAAAATAAGTCATCTAATACTCCCACTGAAACTTCAAATTCCAGTGGTGCAGATTTATAGGAAGACAACATAAAATCAAATAATGACGAAAATAGTTTACCAGCAAATAATGAGAATGAATACATGCATACCAAGGAAAACATAAAAACATGTTCATTAGAGAGCCAAAATAATTCAACTAATACTTTTACGGAAAGTTCAACTGACAGTGATTCAGAAATACAGGAAAACAACATAAAATCGAATAATGACGAAAACAGTTTGCCAGCAAACAATGAGAATGAAGGCATCCATACCAAGAAAAACATAGACACATTTTCATCAGAAAGCCAAAATAACTCATCCAATACTTCCTCAGAAACTTCAAATGGCAGTGGTGCAGAAATACAGGAAGACAACTTAAAATCGAATAATTTCGGAAACAGTTTACCAGCAAATAATGAGAATGAAGACATGGATACCAAAAAAATCATAGATACATTTTCATCAGAGAGCCAAAATAAGTCATCTAATACTCCTACTGAAACTTCAAATTGCAGTGGTGCAGAAATACAGGAAGACAACTTAAAATCGAATAATTCCGGAAACAGTTTACCAGCAAATAATGAGAATGAAGACATGGATACCAAAAAAATCATAGATACATTTTCATCAGAGAGCCAAAATAAGTCATCTAATACTCCCACTGAAACTTCAAATTGCAGTGGTACAGATATACAGGAAGACAACATAAAATCGAATAATTCCGGAAACAGTTTACCAGCAAATAATGAGAATGAAGACATGGATACCAAAAAAATCATAGATACATTTTCATCAGAGAGCCAAAATAAGTCATCTAATACTCCCACTGAAACTTCAAATTGCAGTGGTGCAGATTTACAGGAAGACAACATAAAATCAAATAATGACGAAAATAGTTTACCAGCAAATAATGAGAATGAATACATGAATACCAAGGAAAACATAAACACATGTTCATTAGAGAGCCAAAATAATTCAACTAATACTTTTACGGAAAGTTCAACTGACAGTGATTCAGAAATACAGGAAAACGACATAAAATCGAAAAATGACGAAAACAGTTTGCCAGCAAACAATGAGAATGAAGGCATCCATACCAAGAAAAACATAGACACATTTTCATCAGAAAGCCAAAATAACTCATCCAATACTTCCTCAGAAACTTCAAATGGCAGTGGTGCAGAAATACAGGAAGACAATTTCAAATCGAATAATTCCGGAAACAGTTTACCAGCAAATAATGAGAATGAAGACATGGATACCAAAAAAATCATAGATACATTTTCATCAGAGAGCCAAAATAAGTCATCTAATACTCCTACTGAAACTTCAAATTGCAGTTGTGCAGATATACAGGAAGACAACATAAAATTGAATAATTCCGGAAACAGTTTACCAGCAAATAATGAGAATGAAGACATGGATACCAAAAAAATCATAGATACATTTTCATCAGAGAGCCAAAATAAGTCATCTAATACTCCCACTGAAACTTCAAATTGCAGTGGTGCAGATTTACAGGAAGACAACATAAAATCGAATAATGACGAAAATAGTTTACCAGCAAATAATGAGAATGAATACATGCTTACCAAGGAAAACATAAACACATGTTCATTAGGGAGCCAACAATAACTCATCCAATACTTCCTCAGAAACTACAAATGGCAGTGGTGCAGAAATACAGGAAGACAACTTAAAATCGAATAATTCCCGAAACAGTTTACCAGCAAATAATGAGAATGAAGACATGGATACCAAAAAAATCATAGATACATTTTCATCAGAGAGCCAAAATAAGTCATCTAATACTCCTACTGAAGCTTCAAATTGCAGTGGTGCAGATATACAGGAAGACAACATAAAATCGAATAATTCCGGAAACAGTTTACCAGCAAATAATGAGAATGAAGACATGGATACCAAAAAAATCATAGATACATTTTCATCAGAGAGCCAAAATAAGTCATCTAATACTCCCACTGAAACTTCAAATTGCAGTGGTGCAGATATACAGGAAGACAACATAAAATTGAATAATTCCGGAAACAGTTTACCAGCAAATAATGAGAATGAAGACATGGATACCAAAAAAATCATAGATACATTTTCATCAGAGAGCCAAAATAAGTCATCTAATACTCCCACTGAAACTTCAAATTGCAGTGGTGCAGATTTACAGGAAGACAACATAAAATCGAATAATGACGAAAATAGTTTACCAGCAAATAATGAGAATGAATACATGCTTACCAAGGAAAACATAAACACATGTTCATTAGAGAGCCAACAATAACTCATCCAATACTTCCTCAGAAACTTCAAATGGCAGTGGTGCAGAAATACAGGAAGACAACTTAAAATCGAATAATTCCCGAAACAGTTTACCAGCAAATAATGAGAATGAAGACATGGATACCAAAAAAATCATAGATACATTTTCATCAGAGAGCCAAAATAAGTCATCTAATACTCCTACTGAAGCTTCAAATTGCAGTGGTGCAGATATACAGGAAGACAACATAAAATCGAATAATTCCGGAAACAGTTTACCAGCAAATAATGAGAATGAAGACATGGATACCAAAAAAATCATAGATACATTTTCATCAGAGAGCCAAAATAAGTCATCTAATACTCCCACTGAAACTTCAAATTGCAGTGGTGCAGATATACAGGAAGACAACATAAAATCGAATAATGACGAAAATAGTTTACCAGCAAATAATGAGAATGAATGCATGCATACCAAGGAAAACATAAACACATGTTCATTAGAGAGCAAAATTCATCTAATACTTCCACTGACAGTGATTCAGAAATACAGGAAGACGACATAAAATCGGATAATGACGAAAGCAGTAAATAATGAGAATAAAGACATGCACTCTAAAAAAAAATACTACTTACAATTTATCAAATTAAGAAATTGACTACCCCTTTTCAGTATTTGCACTAGTATTAAGTTGTCAGAATCTTAAGTAACTGATAATCCTCTCAAGTAATAAGTAGTAATATGCATTACTAAGTAGTCAAAATACTAAGTACTTTTAATACTTAAGAATTTAAGTAATTGAAATACTTGAAATTTAAGTAATATATTTATTTCATTTACTTAAATCAAGAAAAAAAATTTATTTGAAATTGGTAATCTGTTTACTAAATAAGAGCCTCAACTATGCAAACATTATATTCCAAATCAGTAATTTGATTATTTCAAAATATTATTACTAATACAATTACATGACTTTACTTAAATAAGTAAATAATTGATTACTTATAAATTTTATAGGCATCAAACCGGTAATTCTCTACTTAAAACAAATAATTCGATTACTTGAAAGAAGTAATTCAATTAACTTGATTGCCCATGAAATAATTCAGTTTAATAATAAAAAAAGTAAATTATCTACTCAAAACAAGAAGTCTGAATGATGAAAAGTTAAGCACGTTGTATAACAAACAAAATCTAAAAATGGGGGGGGGGGGTCTCTCCAAGTCCAAAAAAATTGCTATTTCAAAAATTGATAATTTCATAGTACATTAAAATGTATTATCACAAAATAAATTCAGTCAGTCAACATTAAAATTCACATTATGATTTACGAGCGGAAGTGCATTATTTGTTTACATGTTACAATGAATGATTTTGCTTCAAAAAATTTTCATTTGTTGTTTAATTCAAAAGCAGTGGATACAAATGTCTATATATTTCGAATTACTCACTAACTTTGAATTTACATCCACAATCATCCATCTCTTTACATTTTAATTTCGCTTCCTGTACTAGTTTCAAACAATAATTCCTGGAAAGAAAAATAAGTCTTGTAAGTTTAATATTTTCATATATTCGGTATGCTATTGTTATGCTAGTTTTTTTTTGTTTTTTTTAAATAAAAAATTTATAATTATGATGACGTACTAGTGAAAGGTTTACTTTTTATTGTATCACTATACACAAAATACCGAGAGAAAAACAAAAACATGCAAACTGTAAAATTGTTGTTACAAAAGAGGGAGGATCTCTCCAATTCCAAAAAAATAATTGTTCATAAAATAGATCGTAAAATTATAGTGTATTAAAATAAATTGTTAGAAATTAATTAAAATAAATTTTTAGAAATTAATTAAAATAAATGCAGTCAGTACAAATTAAATTAATTATGATTTATGAGCAGTCATGCATAATTTGTTTACAAGTTACGATCGATGATTTTGCTTTGTAGGTTAATACGAAAGCCATTGACACACTATGTATATATATTTCAAATTACTTACCAAACTCTGAATTAAAACATCCAAAACCATCATATTATTAAAACATACGACTGGTAATGCATATCAGCAACAACCGCTTTCCGACATTTGAAAATTGATCATCATGATAACGTGACATAACAAGAAGCTGAAAAAATGAAATCATGACGAATATTTATTCAGCGTTTTTAAAATATATTTTTAACGCACTGTTCTTGTATATAATACTTTATATCAATTTGACTTTTAAAGAAAAAACATTACTTGACGGTCCTGTATAATATTTTTCCTTTTTTAGAGTCCAGATGATCATAGTTATTAATTAATTATTATAAAAAATTATTTTTTTAATATATATTTTATGGTCGAAGATTCGTAACGTTGGTTTATTTTATAAGCTTATATTAAATAAAAGGATTATAATTCATTATCAGTACAATAAAATTCAAGTTTTTACTTCTTTTTCTTTGTTCCATATGTCTGTAATATAGTAAGTTTTTTCTCATATTCATGAATGAAGATATATTATATATATATTCCTTGTGATTTTGGTCAAATCCTTTTACATTAAATTCACACCAGAAATGTTAGAATGATAACTAAATTCGATAATTGAGGGAACAATAATACGTTTATTGAAACAATGTTGAAGCTCCAACCGACATAATTTCAATTTAAAAATCATAAAAATCGGGCAAAAATTTAAAAATATACACACAAATTATTAAAAAACCCTTAATGACCCCAGAAAAAACGAGATGGCCAGATTTCCTAAAATAAATCCGAATCTGTGTTTTTATGGTGGAGCATTGTTGTAAAATATCGATAGAGTAATCGAACACAATAAATCAACTGAAATTTTCATAAAAACAAGTTATGACAGAAGTTTATCAGAAACTACCGAAAAGAGCACCTACGATATTACAACGTCGAAAGAGCAAGAAGTCGTCAATCCATTAAATTAAAAAATGATAACATAAAGCTAATGAAAGCTAAACGGAACAGAAATCTTTACGATGTAACATTTGACGTATTACATTTCACTGCGTTTATTCCATTTTAACGAACTTCATTTTTTTGTAACAAGAATATAGTGAATACACTACAAGCTGCAATCTACATGAGCATCCAGGGGCCTCGGTGGCCGAGTGGTCTATACGATGTATGTTCATAATCCACTGAGGTTTGACAAAAATTACAATCATTGTTCCCACATATGTTCCACTGATTTAAATGAACTTTTCCTGGTGAACTTCCGTCTAAATATTTTTAAATTGGTTTCATTTAGATAACGATGAACAGACTCTAAAATATGTTGTACTCTTTGTTAAAATCACAATTTAAAACCAAATTTACGATTTCATTTTAAAAAGCCAATTGACATTTCGGTATCATTTTGTAGCAAAATTGAGTATAAACTTTTGGTATTCATGTTTTGTATACAATATATATTATAATTGACACATATATATTTATTAACATTTGTTTTGACTTTGGTTTTTGTTGAATTTTTCTGTTCTCATATTGTCATCGAATCATTTGGTAATGCTTTTTTTAACTGTAAAAATTCACACATGCAATTACTTTTTTCAGAAGGCATTTGAAAAATAGTTTTTCTTCAAGTTTTCCCCTTTCGTTAATAAACAAATATAATATTACTATTAATCCAATTTTCAAAAATAATACATTGTTTATTGATCTTAATAAACTGATTTCTCCAAATGACTTGTTGACGAATGTCTTTGTAATTAGACGAATATCTTTGTAATTATTTGGTATAAAATAACTATTTGTTCTATTTTTCACCCAACATTTTGCAATAGTTAGATAAAAATCTTGCAGGTTCATAACATTATGTAATGAATTTATGGATTTTATATTTATTCGGAAAGAAGATTCATATTTGTCAAAATAAAATTTAGGGATTGCTTTCCAGTTCATTAATTGACCAGTAATTAATCTTTTGACCCAATTTAATTTAATGGAATCAATATATTTGTCATTTATAAACCTCCCTCAGTCATATTTAAATATAAAGCTGACCGTTTAACTTTTTCCAGTTTACTTTTCCATAAAAAATCAAATATTTTTTTAAATTATCTATATATTCTTTTATCCTTTCTATAAAACTTCAGATTTTTCAAATCTAAATTATAAGAACATTGGATAAGCGTCAACTACATTTGTATCCATATACTTTAGCACTGAGCACGGGGAAATAATGATAATAGCCCCCATGAACGAAGTTCAGGGAGTATAAAGGAATCAATTATGTCGATCTGCCCGTCTCTTGGTGCATTTCCAGACAGGCTTAGAACTTCTTTTTATTCTAAAGGAATAAAATTTATTTTGTAATATTATTGATCACTACCAGAAGGTGTGTCCCTAGAAAAGGTTTGATCGTCTACAAAGCTGTGTCCGTCTTACTTTGCGGGAATTAATTTACACATGATGTTATTGTTTACCTCTATAGAGGGTGTCATAAAAATGCGTTTGGTCGTTTACCTGTAGGTCAAGGGCAAACACTTAGTTTAACTTTAAACCTGTATACCTTAATTTCAAATAACCAAAGTCATATTAATTTCTGTCCAGCTCTAACATTACTTTATCTCTTGAAGGAACTAACTAATATTTGGTAATATTGTTGCCGACCATCACTTGATACTCCATACCCTAATATACACAAAAGTAAAGTCCAGCTGTTAAGGTTAAAATGTGTGGAATCTGTCATGTATTTAATTATTCAACTATGTTTTTTATTTCAGTATTATTTGAGAGAATCAGAATTTTAAAGCTTGAGGACGGGGATATAACTTTGTGAGCTTTGCTCATAGTAAAGTGTATCTATATTTAATCTAGACATTTGTGTACTAATAAATTACGTTTTATAGATATTCGTTAGTTACCTTGAGTGTTGAAACTGCTCATGCCTGTACCCAATGCTGCCTCATTTACCTATTAAAAGAGACATTTTAATTACATCGTCCTTTGACAGATATAATTAATGTAATTTAGTCACATTGTAATCCGGTGCTGTCTATATTTGTTATAACAGATTTATATGTTTCTTTTGTGAGTGGACAAACAAGGAAATAGTGAAATCAATGTTTTCCTTTCAAACGCTTGTGTCCTTGGGGAATAAAGTTTATTAAGAATACTCATGGATATTTACTGTGTACCTCTTATTTCTGACCTTTTCTTACAGTGCCTTAAAAACAAGTCATGGCCGAATATTATCTATCAAATCATCTTTTTGTACTTAGATCATGTAGATGACATTATAAGTATTAACAATCCAGACTTTTCTCATTATACTATTGATTTGTATGCTAGGGCGTTTATTCATGTACTTCAGCTAACCCGAATTTTAACAAGAGGCTTCTAGGATCCTGTGTCGCTTACCTAAATTCAATTTGCCAATCAGCAACCATAAAAACACTTTTGAAACAACAATCCAGATTATTGTAGATGATTCAGAGAGAGAACAATCTAATAACTATGGATTCCAAGTTTGGCCAAAAAAATTCATACGAAAATTTTCGAATTAATTTTCCCTGCAGATCCTACGTTAAACTAATCGGCGGTCATATTTATTAATATTCCGGGTCATTGGACACAAATCTGAAAAAATATCACTTAAGGACTATTTCTGTCAAGTTCTAATTCGATCAGTAGTGTCAGCCAAGAATATTTTAATAAATTTAGTTAAACTAAGTTCAGCTCTGATTACCATTTTGGTTGGCAGTCCGGGTCGTCGAACACAATTCTGTAAGGGGACCATCTGCCAACTTTGGTTACAATTGGCTTAGTGGTTTCACACCAGAAGATGTTTCAATGAATCTTCCCTTAGGGTTCTTTGTTAAAATAAGTTCGGCCGTGGCGGCCATCTTGGATGTCCGATCGGCAATACAGTAATAACACTTGACTTTTACAGAAACATATTTATAAAGCTTGGGTTCAATCGAGTATATCATTCTTGAGAAGTTCAATCAATCAGAAATTAGAATAGGCTCTGGCAGCCATCAAATGGCCATGTTTCTTGACCAATCGAAACCAAAGTAACAATAACTGAAAAGCACCTCACAGGAAACACGTTAGGTCAATTTATGTTCAGTGGTTCTTAAGAATTTTTTCTTCCCATATGGTCCTATGTTAAAATAAGTTTGGCCTTTGTGGACATCCTGGATTTCCATCCGCACCAAAGTAACAACATTCGTTAAGGACCTCTATAAAATCATATCTATAAAGTTTGTTTTCAATCGCTATCTGGTTCTTGAGAAGACGTTTTTCAAAGTTCAGCTAGGAACTTGTGATGGATCACCGAAGCTCAGCCCACAGTGCTACTTACCGCGTCCCCAGATTGCGGATAGGGAGACCCTCTCGTTTGAGGGTTGTCAGGTCATAATACGGAAAGCCTGACCCCGGACCATAGTGGGTTACGTGTTTAGAGAATGCTACACTCACTGCACGCTAACGACCCCTTCTGTAGTTTTCGAAAAAGAGTAGGCTAATGCTGCTACAGAAGACTAAATTATCAAACCCCACCCAACCATCCTCCTTTTACAGTGGCAGTCAAAATTGTTTCCTCTTTGTGTCCCTATTTGAATTGTTTGATAAATTTTGTCGTCCTAAAAAGCATAAAATATTTGCCACTGGACGTGAAGCAACAATCAATCGATCAATCAAAGTTCAAACAATTAAAATTTAGAATAGGCTCTAGCCGCAATGTTTCTTGACAATTCGGTCCTAAAGTAACAACAATTGGAAATGACTTACAAGAAGTATCTCTGCCAAGTTTGATCAAATTCTGTACGAAGATGATCACAATGTAAAAATATAACGACGCACGCCCGTGATGGTAATAGCTTACACTAGTCTTTGGCCAGATCATCTAAAAAAGATGATTTTTCTTTCTCGAATGCAATTTTTATTTCTTGATACTGATGTTCCTGTTCATTAAACATTTAGGTCTTGAGCACAACTAGATAGTCGTAAATCAACGAAATGTACTGTGCACATCACCTGCATCAGAATTGGTATAATGGAATATTTATTACCATTGAGTCGATACCTTTCTCCGATGGTAGCTTAGTTGCTGGTGTTTAAAATTTTATACTTTACTGTTATGCAAATGCTATACTTTGTGAAAGCTTAGGAATATCTAACTCGTGCATTGCTCTTCGTTTTAGATGGTTTCGGCTTTGCAGCTTTTTGGTCACTTTGGTATTGGAAAGTTTTCACAATTGTAGGCTGTGTGCACAGCTGATGAATATTGATCGAAGAAATGTGTATATTTACATATTGTACATCAAAATATTGGTATCACAGAATATCGATACCTCGGAGTCGATATATCTGCTGGTGGGCTCCCAAGTCATGGGTAAAACCAGTTCAATAGCTATAGTTATGATAATAGCGTGTACTTTAAGTTGGTTATATTAACTGTTATGAAAAATCAAATTTTAGGAGACTAACGAATACCTTTGAACATTTTGATTCATAATTATCTCGAACGGAACATCGATTCCTTTTACGGATCATCGATACACATCAAGATAAATTGATAAATTGTTTGGCTTAATTCTACTGTTTTCCAAATAAATTTACATATTGGATGTTGTTCCATTGACGCATAGTCCATACCTTCCATTTTCATGAATTCTATATACAAATGTGCTTTTATTCGAATGAATAGTAAAACATTTACAAATTTTATATGTATAGTATTCAGTTTGGCCTACAGAATTTTGAAAACAAATATATACTTGATAATTACAATCTTACAGTAGTATCTACAGTTGCCTTTTACATAATTGTTTTTAGTGTTATATTGTAAAGTCAAAACAGATACAAACGCGTAGGGTCTAACTCTAGACAAACTAAATTAAAGCAGCAAAAGTTTTATATGTTTGTCCCATCTAAAAATATTGAAACAAATATGATCATAACCAGATTTACAATGTAACTAAATCACATTATTTATATCAGTTAAACAACGATGTAATTGAAAATTAATATTATTGGTTGTTTCTTTCTGTGTGTCGTTGATTTATTTTAGAGTGTGGCACTGGTGCAAATTTAATTGCTTTATAATGTTTTACAAGAGCTCGGTTTGCATGGAATATATTTTTGTTGGCGGTTGAACGAAGACATATCATCGACATTTATTTGATAGCTCGTATTATTTATAGATGTATTCAGACATTTTCTATGGATCGAGACCAAACATTGTCAGTTAAGTAAATATCGATATATCAAAGGCTGATAGGAATCAAGGAACATTGAAACATACATGTAGCATCATAATACTTTTAGGCAAATGCAGATTTATAATTTCTCTCAACCAATCCAATGACAACTGTGACAGTCTAAATGACCAAAATTCAAAGACAAAGTTATTTGTTGAGAAGAGCAACACATTAAAAAAAAATTTAAAGATACGATAAAAAAAAAAGATACACATTAAAATCAAAACTCCATTGTTCTCACACAATCCTTAGTAAATTTCTTGAAACTATCTAAGACTATTATTTTTGGAATTTTACTAAGCAGCTATAGAGTGTTTTGGATCATATTAGCTTTAAGACGTATCAGGATCATTTGGATTTCAAAAATATGTGATTCCAATTTCGGTAAATTATCTGAAAGTATCTAAGACTATTATTTTTGGAATTTTAATTTTGATTTTAATTTTTAGTAAATTTCCTGAAAGAATACTTTATTTCTGATTTCTACTTAGCAACCATATATATTTGGAATCAATATAGCAACAGCGCTAGCTTGGAATTTGTGGATTTCAGAAACACCAGAGTAGCACAGGGATATTCTGTTTAATATTTTTTTTTATATAGAGACATAATCATATACGCGTGGATTATTGTATTTTTAAAATCTAGATAGTTAATTCATGGATTTTTCACTACTTGGCAACTTGATATAAATTATTATGGCCTTATGTTTATCTATTATATTAAAGACATGTATTATCTATTAATTCTTCATAATTGTGCTGGCCAGAAGCGCTACGTAGCCGTTCATATAAATCAATATTATTCTTCTTGTAATCATCTTTAATTATCGTATTGTCAGCTTCAGTATTTATTTCAAAAGATAATTGTTTGTTACTACTCTTTTCTTCCGTTTCTATAACATTCTTTATGTCTGTTTCAAAAGAGATAATCTGAGATTCTCGATACTCGTCCGAATCAACAATATCGATATCATCTAGATCGGTCTTGACAATACTGTGTTGCAGTTCTTCGTCTGAGTCTACTGTGAAATTTACAGATTCCAGATTTCCCTTGCCTTCATTTTCGTAAATCCTCTTCGAATCCATTGTGCGAGAGTTTATTGCAAATTGCTGATGCATATCGATTGATGAGTAATCAATAGTGTGATCAGTCTTTGATTCATTAAGCATATCCAAATTGGTCTTGGTAGCTACTTGGTTGCCTTGAGATTGATCAACGCCCTCACTGTCCAAACCAAAATTGTCATTATTTCTTTGGCTTTCGTTTTGTTTTGTTCTGAGTTTTTCTTGCCTTTTCGATAATCTGAAATTATTTAAACGCATCGGTAATATTTGATATGAGTTGGGTATGACCAATAAGTTCATTCAACTTTATTATGTAAAGTCAAGAAATATCAAAGGGATATTCGAAGGAGGGAAAAACGAAATCACTGACAAACTCCGGAGAACAACGAAGACAAGACCGAAACATTACATGCACTACAATTAAAAACTAAAAATGTATTAACAACATGGACTCCACCAAAAAAAGGGGGTAAACTCGGGTGCTCCGGGAGAGTAAGCAGTCTCTACTTCCTGCAGGACACCTTCCATGCTGCCCATGTCAAATCCGGTATGAGGAGGGAAAATATCAATGGAACAGGTCCGTTTTATTTGGGAAACGGTTTTTTCATACCCGTCAACCAAGTTATGGTGACGTCCATAAAACTTTAATAAGGATGACTCCAACCTAGGAGCAACATACTAGTACCCCTGTCTGAGAAACTTTTCTGTCAGGAGCCGGGCTCTGTCCAGGAAGTCATGTGTATGTCACAAGCTCAGTATATGAGTTGTGAAATATATACTACATACGCCGGCGCTTCTGGAATATTGCCGCTCAGAAATGGAAAGTTGATGATCGGAAAGTCAAAGTCATCCCGATTGTCATAAAGTTTTGTATTCAACCTTCCTCTTGTGTCAATTTCGAGGTGAAGGTCAAGATACGATGCAGACTTGGCAGTGTCTGTGGTATCCTTAATTTCAAGCTCATTGCGATAGATGAGATGCAAGAAATTCCCAAAACGTGAATTGTTGAGTGATAAAACATCTATGTTGCGAGAGCTGAAATTAAAGGTACGGCTAACTTCCTCTGTTTTTCCGTAAGAAGCCCGTCAAGAATTCTGCTTCATATGAGTAAAATTATATATCTCATGTATAAAACTGTCCGAATTTTAAGTCCAACATTATTGATCAGACCTGTGTGTGTGTGTATGTGTGTGGGTGTGGGTGTGTGGGTGTGTGTGGTAGTAAGCTAACACAAACACACACAGCACAGAATATCATGGATCGATGAACTTTCGTTGGCATAACATGTGATTACCAACGAAAGATCCATTTATCCATGAGTGTCAAATCAAGGGACAGTCGTGTCAGTGACATCAAAGATGAACAAAAGGGGACGATCTATGGCAAAACTAAGAAATCACATGTAAGTTGAGACACAGAAACAGTATATCGATCGACTCGAAGAGACAACATCCGTCTTTCTTCCTCATACCCCTGGCTGAGTAACTTCTGTGTTAGGTAAATACCTTTATTTATATAGGTACAACACTTTCATAGTCAGAGAAAGCCCTAGAGTATATTATTTACTGTGATAAGAAGATACCGTATGCAGAAAGAGAAGGAATATTGCTGTTCAAAACTGGAAAATTGACAATTTGAAAACTGATATCATCCCATTTGTCATAGATCTTGCTTCTGAGTCGTCCACCATTCTCAATTTCGAGATGAAGGTCTAGATATGAAGCAGACGTTCGGATTGAAGTAGTGTCCTAAATTGCAATTTCCTCGGGATATATCATATATACATTTAGATGTAAATAAGGCCTTGAACAGTGGATAACTAACAGAAATGACATCACGTATATACATGTACCTCCACGAATGGTACAATTGAAGGACCTCTCTCTCTTTGTTTCTAGTACAAGGTTATGAACAAACTCTGCTTCATAGGAATAAAATATCAAATTGGCAAGAGGTGCATATTTGTACCCATTGGAAAACCAACTGCGTTTTGAAAAAGGGGACCTCCAAACTGAACACTGATTTGGTCGATTAAATAATCTAACATTCTGATAATTTTGTCCCTGATTTTTTCTCGGATGCACAACTGGTTTTTCAAAATAAGATTTTTCGTGACCACAACAAGATCTGCGTTTTTTTTTTTTTTTTTTTTACCTTTTTGGTAAAGAAGCTTTGTAGAACCAAATGATGAAGACGGTCTTTCGATTTTGAAAATTTAAAATGTAAAACAAAGTGTGGAAAAGTCGAAGGTTTGAATAGAATTGCAAGATTTATTCTAGTAAGTTGAGTAGTCAGAATACCTTTTAGGAGCTTGCAACGTTCTTTTTACGGATTTTTGTATAACTTTGGAAATCTAGTATAAAGATAGGAGATTCAAATGCACTTCCTTGACATATAAGTACAGATTTATTCTTCTCAAGGATCTCTTCCTTGATGAATTGTGTTCAACATTTTTTCAAACACAGTTGCAAGGGTGGATAGTGGGTAGGGTAGATAATATAGCCTCCTGTAAAGGCATCGGCCTACTAAACAGTTTACATCCAATGGTTTAGTGATTATTCTTTGAAAAAGATACGTTTTGGTCACGAACATACCCGGTGAAAATCAATAATGCATATAGTACGCAACGAATATATCTCAGTTTATTATTCAAGTATCATGTATTTGTGTGGTAAATAAAGATAAATAATTTAATCAGATTTCCTCTCTTACCTTATCTTTTTTACTATCAACACAATGATAACAGTTATTGTGGCAAAACACATAACTACACTTATTGTTATTCCAGCTATCACAGGAGCTAAAACAATATAAAGAACATTTTTAAATACAAAAGCCACCAATCAGTAGCCGATTAAACATTATGTAAAATTAACGTCAAGACTTAGATGACAGAAACAGTCTTTTCTAAAAACGCATTTTAAACGGACAACGTGTATGTACATTTACACATGTAGTAAAGGAATACATGTATCCTTAGTGTATAGTATGCCTCTATGTCATGGATCAATTAAGCGGCAAATGTTCTCCTGAAAATTTTAAATGTTTAAAAGCTATTTTGATTTTTGATACTCGGATAAATAATTTTGTTTAACTAGGTGTTTAGGTTGTTACAATGTACATATCACTATAAATAATGACGTGTTGTAAACTGCCTTGTAATTGGATTCTGTCGTTCGAATACCTACACATTCGTCTATTTTTATTTTCATATTCTGATACTAGTCTATATAAAGCACGAATCAACAAGCCGTATGTATTAAATAATTATATTTCCCGAACATTACTTCCAGAAACGACTGAAATGGAAAAAAAATGAACAAACGTGTAACAGTTATTATTGACAATGATTCTTTATCATATGCGAAATCTTCATTAATAATATATTATCTGTCTTTAACAAACCTTCGATCAAGTTTATTACAATAGCATTTTCTTAGGAGGAAGAAATATGACTTTTTAAGCATGATTTCAGATTCCTTTATTCAGCATACATATAATATCTGTCTGTTACTTCATCTTATATTGTACTTGTCTATACATGTATATGTATATTGATAAATAAAAAAAATGTTGAGCGGACTGGGTTCAGAATTTTTAAAACAAGCCTTCAACTATTAAAAACATTACAATCATAATTTCTTAAATGATCAGGTAATGATAGCCATGATACTGGTGTTCATTTTGAGGAAGGACAACATAGATATGATTGAGATGAACTAGAATACCTGTTGTCCAGGCTTGGCAAAAGTTTAACGCCACCAATGTGTGGCGACAATAGCTAGCTACATGTAGTGTTCTAATTGCCTGCAATTAAATGTCGATGACGAAGAATCTAGGACTAACCCCTTAATGATTTATAGCCGGTGCATGTAACAATATATTAGTAAGATTGTATAATTAACATATCAAACTTTCCTAGATTTTACCTTCTGGTCCATTTTTGTCTACATCATTTTCTGTTTCTACCATTTCTGAAAAAGATATACTGTATGCAAGATTGTTTGTAAAACAAAATTATGGCTTGAGATGTCGATGAATACTTCACCTTAAAAATTAGATCAAATGTCTAAGAAACTATAATGATTAATAATTGTAAAATTCTACTTTGTGTTAAAGTGCTGTAAAGAAGCGTTAATTAACGACAAGAACATTTACATTGACATCGACGACTAAATCTATCACTTGTCATATGTCAGATGTCAATAGATTTTTCGAACAACAACATCATTCAATAGGTTGAATAATCGTTATTATTTGAAAATAAAAAAATAATTCATTTATAGTTTATCTGGAAACATCATCAATATGCAGACTTTCATTATCTCTTATATTTTATAAGGAAACATATGTGTTACGTGTATTAATGTACGAGAAACTCAAGAGCTATGTGATTTTCTGATAAATGTATATGAAAGTGAATAGCACATTCATTACTCCATCTTGAAAGTCTTTTTATTCAGGAGAAACAAGCAAACGATCCGTCCATACTTAACTCTCAACATTTTCCCTTAACAGTCTAGTTCGTTTTCCTTTCCTTGCCACCTCTACACAAATTTCTCGATTTCTATGGCGCATGTTTGAACTGAATGCATGTAATTTGAGTACTGGATGTTATGTTAATAGTTATCATTCAGTGATAAACCAAAAGCTCACAAGTACGTTTATATAGCTGTACTTTCTATGATACCAGTTTTGATGCACACGATGTGCACATTTCGTCGAATTTTTCTTTATAGCATTTTAATATATTCTTGTATGTGTATTTTGTATCCAGGAAATGTACATACCTATCAATATGTATACACTGGATGAAAGTTTATATGTAGTACCGTGAAACGAATTTGATACATTACATAAATATTCTCCACTGTCTTCTGCTTTCGCATGTTTGATCATAAGGACATTACTTTGAGATAGAACAATGTTACTGTTATTTTTCATCCATGTATATGTTGGTACTGGATTTCCTGTACTAGAACAAATAAGCGCAATATCTGTGTCTTCTGCATACACTTCT
Organism: Mytilisepta virgata; assembly: GCA_028015205.1. Taxonomy (NCBI): domain Eukaryota; kingdom Metazoa; phylum Mollusca; class Bivalvia; order Mytilida; family Mytilidae; genus Mytilisepta; species Mytilisepta virgata. The sequence goes on from CM051521.1 coordinate 81,087,020, forward strand.
TGATTTGGGAATTTCGATATTTTTGGGGTTCTTACTTCAACTGAAAAAGCCCAATTTCTTTACTCCATGCCATTAATTAAACAGAAACAGTAACAATACAAGTCAAACAAAATTTTTAGTAATGTTGACAACAGCCTACTTATGCGGTAAGCCAGCGATGGTCGCAAAAATTGTAATATCATTATAGGAAAAAAAAGGAAAGAGACATAAAATTGGGTATGAGAGTAATAACTTGTTTGTCAGATGTCTCGTTAAGGTTTTTTTATAAATTCTCATGTAATCTAAAAAAATAAAGTACAGAAAATTTAGATAAGAATATAAAGAAAGTATCTAATTTTAGCGTATGCACAGGATGCAGTCGATCGTAAATATATACAAATGATATATACATACATCAGTATAAAATTATACGAAAGAAGATCATAGTTTTTCAATTTGTTTTGTATAGCACTTCAGACTCCACAAGCTCAACTCCTTTTTTCGTTAATGTCTCGGCCTGTACAATTTGTATAGATACAAACAGCACAATTCGTGTTATTTCTGTACCAAAAGGGAAACTAACAAAATAAATCATAACGTCCCTAACTTCGGATAATTCTGTCCATCTTTCGAATATTCCTGTCCTTTTTAACCTTGCCGTACACATTTAATTCAATTTTGGTACAGCTCCACGTCGTTTTGTGTTAAAACTTATCTTGTCCACTTTTCTGACACTGAATAATTTATCAGGTCTGTAGATGCCTATGCTGTGAGCATAAGCAAAATCACAGATTAGTTTCCAATGCTTTCGTATTAGCAATTAATGTATACAATAAAATTGCTGCTATATTTAAATTATATATATTGTACATATACTTAGATTACTCATGTGTATTATATATATATGTGTGTGTGTGTGTATCATGTGTATTATATGTGTGTGTGTGTGTGTGTGTGTGTGTGTGTGTGTGTGTGTGTGTGTGTGTGTGTGACTTTTTAACATGTGTTAAGTCACTTACAATAAAAATTCAACAGTTCGGTTTCGATAAACTTTTCTTTGGTTGATGCAGCAAAACATCGAAACTTTGATTTGTTGTCCTCAGCGGTGATCTTTACAGTAAGATTGCTGATTCCTTTATATGAACACATTTCAGGCACTTCTTCCATTAAGATCGAAATATTAGAAAATTCTATTATTAAGCTGTTATCTTTTGAAAGATGTTGCCAAATATAAGTTTCTGGAGGATTTCCAATGTTTCCAGAGCATGTAAATGTTTGATTGCTTCCATCTTGTACGGTAGAACTGTATTTTATTAATTCTGGATCAGATGGGAGAACTGTAAATGTAATTCACAAATTAATATGTTTGCACGATCATACATTACAACAAAATGCATGATTATGAAAATAACTACAAATAAGGACAATGATATCAAATTTACCTCAAATAAAACTCACGCAATGTTTACACGACATTCATGAATGACTTGAGAGGCTGTTAGAATTACAACAAGAATATCGAAAAAAAAACACAAAAGATAAACCAGAGAAAAACTAAAGCTTGAATTGTTATTAGAACCACAGTAACAATCAGAAAGAAGTTAAAGGTATTTATAGTGAACTGGAAAACTTATGCATTTATTGTCGATTTTCCTTGTACCCTCCTGTTTATACGAATAGTCTTAAGCTTCTTAACCAGGGTTTTATCAGGGATAAGTTGATATCATCACTTAAGAAATTTTACGGTCGTCATCATGAATTGATTGACCATTACAGTGTTCCATTATCTAAGATGATGTTGGACCTGTTCCCACTGTCGTAACCTTTTATGTGCCTCCACCGATTTGTTACTTCCACCGGATTGACTTTGTTGAACTTCACGACGGGTGCCGTATACGGAGCAGGAACTGCTTACCCTTCCGGAGCACCTGGGTTCACTTCTGGTTTTTATAGGAGTTCGTGTTGTTCATTGTTTTTAGTTTTCTGTGTTTATTGTTTGTGCTTGTGGTTGTTCGTTTATCTTCCCGGGTTTGTCTGTCCAATGGATTACGTTTTTTTGATTGCTCCTTATGTATATTTGTCCTTCTTATTAGGTTCCAGCCTCAGTATATGATAATAATCATCAGATCTTTGTAAACTTTTTTCTCTAGCTGGTTTGCCTCTCAATCACACATATGAGATATATATATATATATATATATATATATATTTCTATATATAATTCACAATCAACAAAGGATTTGCTGCTGGCCATCTTTGAACTGTTTTTCTCTATGATGATGACCTTAAACAACAATGTATTACGTCTTTAAGATGACGAACAATAACAAAGATGTTATGTTGAGATTTTAAATCGAGAATAAGTTCCTTTCACATCTCTTCTTACACAGCAAAATTAACATTTTTATTTTCCCTAGCCTGTGTTCCCCAACAATTTTGCTGCGAGTAATTTAAAATTTATTATAAGTACTTTGTTGTTGTTGGTTCTTTTTTTAAGTATTCTTTCTACATAACATTAAATGGCAATCTAATTAAAATTAGATCTACTAATTTCACTGCATGTAGACCTAACACTCCATTTTACTTTCTGTTCTGATGATCTATTGAGAATCCTCGGGATGTATCCCTAGGCTAATGCCTTCATACTCATGAAGGCTGATATCTTGGTTGGCTGATTGGAAAGGTCATCAAAACACAAAGTAAAATGAACGGTTGTTAGATCTACATGCCGTGACTCAAAGGAGCAATTAGTAGATATAATGTTAATTAGATTAATTATTGCATTTGCCGTTTTTCTTTTTTTTAACAGGGATTTCGTCTTCTAGGACAATACAATACCAAAATATTTGTTAAAAAAAACAAAATGTTGAAAACTATTCCATACTGTTATGTATATGTATGTAGAGGGGAATTATACACATGAATACTTTAATTTTTCTAATCTTTGAATACTGAGCATTGAGACTTTTATGAACAATTCCACTATATATTAGAAATTACTTTTTTCAGAGATGCTTTTTTTATAATTTTAGTGTTATTTTCCTGAGAAATGGCAACTCGTATATCGGTAAATTATTAATCAACTTCGAGCAGCCGAAAGGAGTTTATAATAATAATACATGTATATATATCTACATATGTATTTTAATTGAGCGTTATGAACAAACATAGTTTGGTAAGGCCTCCAGAACAGAATGTAGTATTCTAAAAGATATACATGTATTTGTCGTATTTCCGAAAATGCTTGCATCGTATTTCAATGACTGTTGTTTCTGTTATAGTATTTAGAAAATTTTCGACACGGAGCTGACATCTGGCGGATATAGAATATACTGTTGCTGGGTTTGTTAGATCTATAAACGGTATTTCATGTGTGTGGAGTTCTACGTTCCTTTTACTTTGAAATTATCTTCTATAAATTTTGAAATATAGTAGGGAGATTATCAGTAGACAAATGATAGAGAAGGTTAAATTGTTCTCCACTTCCCAACTCTCCATATTTTTCTGTAACCGTTAATTCCCATTTCCTGACCACCTGTGAAAATTCATATGATATATACTACTGGACGTTAAACAATCAACAATTAATCAGTTGATATTTTGCGAAAATCAGGGTGAGAACACTGAAAAGCAGCTAACAATTCAGCTGTCTCTGACATTAAAAATGCCAATAACGTTTAAATAATGTTATCATTAATTAAACCACAAACATACCTTGAACTGAAATCCTACTATTGTTTGATTCAAGCGTATTCTGTTTATTGTTGCTATTTAGATAGGTAGCTCGACATTTGTACTCAGTTCCATCTACGCAATCTATTTCATGGAATATTATTTTAGCTTCTGAAGATGAATCCGTAATGTTTGTTAAAGATACTCTCCCAACCAAATAAGCACCGTACGGTAACGTAAGTGACGAGGGAACATTCGGTCTGAAAACTGCAATGTCTTGCAATTTGTTTGTAGATTTGTTAGTTGCAGAGAGAAATAATGTCAAAATTCTATCTCCTCTTTCTTTTATATATACACATGTTAGTTCTGTACCATTTTTACCATATATTCCAGTCGTGTTTTCATCTTCCAAATTAATTGATAACGCGGTCGTCGCTAATTGTGTGAAACAACAAAAAATCGGTTAATATTTATTACAGATTGAATATTTGTTAAAACGAATAAATGATTTATTTAACTTGCGCTAACGTATCCTTACTGTGATATAAATGACCTAATGTAGAATATTTATTCATGAAGAGGGGATAATTGGGATTTGTAGACTTTGACCTGAAGTTCATGCTATACTGACTTAGGTCAATCGTTTACGGTAAGGTCATTTTCTCAGTGACCATGTATAGGGACGAATCTGGACGGGGTCGTAGTAGACGCTTCTCCCTAAAGTTGACATTTTTTTAATTAAGAACAATATTTCCAACGGCAGGTGGAAAACGATATTAAAAAAATATAAATTTTGTAATCTAAAATCGTATGTACATGATGAACGTCATTACGACTTAATTATGTCACTTGACCTTGAAATATCTGTATGACGCTATTTTATACATGATTCAAGTAGTTCAAGTCTTCTTTTGTATGCACTCATGTACATATTTCTTTTTATATAGACAACTAGCTATAGATAAGGTGATTTATAAATTTAATATTTCCTACAATTGATTTGCATTACTTTAAACAGTTTCGATCTAGATAAAAGTATTCTATGGTGAAATAAGTACAAAATCTTTTCTTAATAACTAAATTCTTTTTTCACTACATCTAAAGGTCCACATATACATTGTATACCAACTTTGCCGGGTAACCACGGATTACTGTCAAGTTCACATTTCTTTAGTTATTTTGCTGTCTTGTCATATTTTTGTTTAGCTTATTATAAGATTTTTTATTCTTTTAGTTATACATGTATCTTTGTGGCGTTTGTTGTTTTTGTTTTGTTTTTGTTTTTGGTGTGTGTGTGTGTGTGTGTGTGTGTGTGTGTGTGTGTGTGTGTGTGTGTGTGTGTGTGTGTGTGTGTGTGTGTGTGTGTGTGTGTGTTCCATTCTCTTGACTTTTTCTTTTTCAGTTTTAATAACTGTATCTACAAAACTACAAAATACTTACAAAAATAGGTTCTTTTCTTTAGCGAGATCAATAAAACGAGAACTTCGCATAAAGAAACCAAAGTCAACATCTTCCTAAACTTACAATCCTGTTAATATGGAAACAAATATCAGATCCTGGGACGTATAATTATACGAAAAATGATACGACTAAGGATTTTTTGCGGGCCTAATGTAGAACTAAGAGCAGATTTTTCTTCCTATTTGAATCTGCTATACATCACATGTTCGGTTAAATTTTTCGCGTTTTACCCTTGGGCATCGCATATTAATTAGACATCAATTTTTGAAATAAAGAATTATCAAACGTACATGTATTAGAAAATAATAACCCTTTCATTGTTCACAGTATGTTTAACAAATATATAAAAGGATTTATATTAAAAACTTTGAAGGTAGGGAAATATAGTCTCGAGACTTTGCATATGAATATACATCAGGTACTTCACTAAAAAACACAAACATAAAAAAATGAAAGCGTTGAAAGCCTGAGTGTGTGAAATAAATTATAATTACTATTAAATTTATTCTCCAAATGAATAAATACATTATTTTTGTTAAAAAACCGCCGCCAAAGAAATATGCATGTAAAAATTAAATTCCATTTCTTTGGTTGAGTGTAAACACGATCTTTTTTTTAAATAATGCAGTACCTTCACATTATGTCTGGTATGTATTCTTGGTATATGTTATGTTTCACTGTATATATCAAACTCTATAAAAGTTTCCTCTATTAAAATGTACTTAATAATCAATTCAAATTATTCAATGTAATACACAGTAATGTCGTTATCTGGATTGTTTCCTGAAAGATGTGAATCTCACTATTTTTTAATTCTTAAAATCTGACTTCAGGTCAAGGCGAAGTAATTGAACGCCATCTAGTGTTCATTTGTTTACTGTTTCAAGGGTAACAGCCCCTTGTCATTGTATTATACGGAGCCCCGCAGGGGACACGACAAGAAAACAAATTATATCGTTATCTCGATTTATTATATCGTTATATGGATTTATGATATCGTTATCTAGGTTGGTTATATCGATTTATTATATCGTTATATCAATTTGTTATATTGTTATCTCGATTTATTATATCGTTATCTCGGTGTATTAGCTCACCTGGCCCGTCGTCGTCGTAAACGTTCCTTTAAAGATCGCCTCTGAAACCACTAGGTCAATTGGAACAAAAGTTGGCTGCAATGGTCCTTAGGTGGTCCTCTTTCATAATTATATCCGATGACCACGTCTGTCATGCAAGATGGCCACCAAAGCCGAACTTAGTTTAACATAGGACCCTATGTGAAAGTTACTTAAAGATCGTTTTGTCTGAAACAAAAACAACATGGCCAATTGGAACAAAAGTTGGCAGCAATGGTCCTTAGATTGTCCTCCTTTAGATCTGTATCAGATTACCGCGCCCGTCATTTAAGATGGCCGCCAGAGCCGAACTTAGTTTAACATAGGACCCTATGGGAAATTTACATAAAGATCTGCTTTGTCTGCAAGCACTCGACCAATGAAACAAAAATAGGCAGCAATGGTCCTTAGGTGGTCTTCTTTCAGACGTATATTCGATGACTCCTTCCATCATCCAAGATGACCGCCAGAGCCGGACATAGTTTTACATAGGATCCTATGGGAAATTTACTTAAAGATCTGCTGATCCGAAACCCCTTGGCTAATTGGAACAAAACTGGGAGCAATGGTCCTTAGGTTGTTTTCTTTCAGAATTATATCCGATGACTCGACTGTCATCCAGGATAGCCGCCAGAGTCGAACATAGTTTGACATAGGACCCTATGTGAAATTTACTTAAAGATCTTCTCGTCTGAAACCACTTGGCCAATTTGAACAAAACTCGGCAGCAATGGTCCTATTTCAGGAGTATATCCGATGTTCCTGGCCACTATCCAAGATGGATGCCAGAAATGAACTAAGTTTAACATAGGACCTAATAGGAAAGTTCACTAAGTGATCTTCTTGTTTTAAATCCAGTGAGCCAATTAGAACTTGACAGCAATTATTCAGGCTGCCAGGCAAAATGGACATAGTCCGGTGAGCGATACAGGCTCCTGGGAGCCTCTAGTCATATTGTTATTTCGATGCAATAATGTAAGTTAAATACCTGTCTACTAACAATCCAAACCAAATAAGATTCATTATTAGCACATAATTTCTAAGTTAATTACCATTTGTATCATTTATAATTTATAATTCCAATAGTACTAGTCGAGACATAGTTGTTCAGTGTTTCGGTTTAGCTTTTAAGAACCAAGGCATATCCTCATCTATAAAGAAGACATGAAAATGTGTTTCCGCCAATAACATACCTATTATATTTTAATATAAGAGGAATAGGGTACGACACTGATGCTCTCTTTCAATAGAAAAGTCATGAAACTGTCTTGCAATTCTTTCGTTTAAAATAATTTTACTTTTATATAGATAATTTGTTAAAGTGTATTCTGTGAGATAATCTTTTATATTTTTATAAACAAACAAAATGGATAACAGGAAAAGTCAACAATAACATACCAATCAATCAAAGCAACCTGACTTACAAAACGCCGGACAAAAAATAAAAGTGTACAAAACACAAACATGAACACAACAGAGTCAGGATAGTCTAATTTGGTACAGACACTGAATAGTGGCGGGGTTAAACCGGTTTAATTGGTACCCAAACCTCCCACTTTTTTTTATTATAACAGTCTGGTGTATAAAACACACTATAAAAACCAATACAGTATGATTACTAACAAGGTGACCGCTTGCTAGAAATGGAAATTAGAGTGGAGGGTTTAACATTAAAACTAGCTAAGGCTCTCATAGCTGCAGGTCGGATACTTCCCTCTATTGAACGAAAACAATATGAAATAACACTTCCATAAAGGGTTTAATGATATCTAGTCATAGAGTTTAATAGAAATCGGCAGTATTCGTGAGAGGCCATTATGAATTTAAAGTCTTCAAGCCATTTAAAGAAAGGGAAATTTTTACAGAATTACACATAATTTCATATTTGTAGCCCGTACTGTGAAAAAATCTTAAGTAAATCCCAAGTTTCTGTGGGTTACTAGCAAGACTTCTGTATTTATTCATGATATTGCAGTAGAAACTAGGATAGGAAAATCCTTTCATGATAAGTGCTTTTCTGGAAGCTGGATATTTAGATGAAAGATGTTGATGTCTATTATAAAACCTTTTAAAAGCATTAAGCAGCAAATATTTTTTTAGTAATCGTATGGTTTCGTTCGTTAATCTTCTCGCCGAGAGCATATTTGTGCAAAACGTACAAGCTGTGATATGTGCACTCTAAACGATGGTACCAAGGGCACGTCTCCATCAAGAAAGGGGAAGCTGGTAAATGGAAAATTAAAATCGTCCCTTTTGTCATAAATTTTAGCACGTATCTCTCCATTTTTGATATGTATAGTAAGATCTAAAAAAGAACAGCATTTACTATTCTTATTAGCTTTGTTCAAATGTAGCTCTTTTGGGTGAATGTCTTTTGCATATTTAAGAAACTCGGGGTTATCAACCGTAAGTACATCATCAAGTTATCTGCACTTATTGTTATAAATGTCAATTAATTAACCATGATTCTGTATTTTAACTTAAGGAGTTCTTTTTTCATGAAAGACTGTTCATAACAATATAAAAATAAGTCGGCAATAAGAGTTTGTACCCATAGGAATCCCAATGACCTGTAGATACACAGTATTGCCAAAAACGAAGAAATAATTTTTGAACATTTATAAGATGGATTATAGAAAGAAGCAAAAGCACATTTCTGATAAATCTTATGTAATTGAGAAGTAGGAATGGAACAAACTCTGATGAATAAACCATGTCGCCCATTATTTTTAAATATTGTCTGTAGATCTTTAAGGTTAATAGAGGAACGACGTTGATGATGTATATTATGGTTTGTTGTTTTGCCATGCGATGGTCGTGGCCGTAGTCGAGGACTTATTATGACTAGTTAATATTATTATTCTTCTTTCTTCAGTAGATGTTTTTTGCAGTTTTCTCGAAAACGGCTCAATCTATTGAAACCAAACTTGGAACAAAAATAGGGAACCATCTAAGGTAGTGCCTCGTCATACTAAAAAATCCAAGATGGCCGCCATTTTTGAAACGGCCGCTATCAGATTTTTATAAATCTTAAAAAATAGAAAACAAATTCTTGACAGATTCAATTTTAGCGTAGAAATGTTCAGCTTCATCGAAAATTCTATAGACAATCATTTTGAAATATGAAAGTTGGCCACTATTTTCAAAATGGCTGCCGTGTGAGTAGATATATTGGAATAATTTGAAATGTAGGCATTTTGGATAAATTTATTTTGCATATTTTAGAAACTCGGGAGGTCTATTAAGGATTCTGTTGCTCTGTTCATCATTTTGGGATCTGTTCATCATTATATATATCATACCAATGTTTCTTAATAGCCCTTCCTAATTGCCGAAGAGTCGGGTTATATTTTGTTGGAAATACTAGTATGATGTGAATCTTGGATTTATTTTTCGTATCATATTGAAACATTCGTTTAAATGAAAAAAATGCAAGACATTTTCATGGAAAGAGATGACCGGTGTCATATCCCATACCTCTTCTATCGAAATTTAAATAGTAATATGTGATTGGCGGCAACACATTTTCATGTCTTCTTAATGAATAAAAGGCTAGGGATGCCCTCGTGAGGATATGCCTTGGTTCTTAAAACTAAATTGACACACTGGACAATTAAGAGATGATTTTCTATACTATGTGTATTTGCATTGTAAATCATAAATGATACAAATGGTAATTGACTTAGAAATTATCTGTTAATGGTGAACTTAATCGGGTATGTGTTTGTATTGGTAGTGGACACGTATTTAACTAACAATATTGCTTTGAAATATTGATATCATAAATCCAGATAACGATATAACAAATTGATATAACGATATAATAAATCGATATAACGATATTATAAATCGAGATAACGATATCATAAATCGTGATAACGATATAATCAATCGAGATAACGATATCATAAATCGTGATAGCGATATCATAAATTGAGATAACGATACAATTTTTTTTCTTGTCGTGTCCCCTGCGGGGCTCCGTAGTATTACGTCCCCGACTGATTGTCTGACGTCGTATCCATTATGAAGTTGACTCCGGAGAGGTAGTGGAGTCGCCCTAAGGTGTTCAGCCGTACAGTTTTTACGCAACGCAAAAGTTTTTCGAAACGTTTCAAAACGCATTGTGCGTTCACACGTCCCTTCATTATCAACACGCATTCGAAAGCATTATTTTGTTGTGTAAACGCATATTTAGACTAATTCGTTAAGTTTTGTTATTTGTACAGTAAATATTATGCAGGTAATTTGCTTAGTTTAAATGTTAGGTATGTATATACAGTGTACTACCTCCATTGTATTACCATGCCGTTAGTCACTTTTTTTACACTTAGATCATGGGTATACGGTTATAAATTTACTAAACATCTCAATTTCTGTGAACTAAGTAAATAACGCGAATGCATATATGACGTCAAGTTGCGCATATAACATCATTTTTACTTTGATGGAGAAATAAAAATATCAAGCAAAAGAAGACGGTCCTTATTATCCTTTTTAAAAATATTGTTACTTATATTTTTGAATAAACGTCTTTGCAATTTCACCGTTCTCTAGAATTCGCCTGGTATTGGAATTAATTCGTAAAGCTTCTGCATTTGAATACTGCGAATTAAACTGAATCGATTGTGACCGATATCAGCTCAACTTTATGATCTCGTGACATGATGCATTGAGAATGTACATTAATGGTTTTTTATTTTGGTTACACTAAATTGATTTTAAGTTCTTTGGATTTTTTAAGGGTAAATATAGGTGCGAGCGAGCACATTTTTTTTTTTCTAACGGAATGGGTTTTTTCGGGCGAATATAAAACTTAAGCGTGACACAACTTTATATTTTTAATTTGAATTAGGGGCGAATTTTGAGCTCTTATTTTTAAATGAAGCGGCCAAAAAATTGCAGCGGCGAAATCCAACCACCTAAAAATCAGTTTGGTGTGGCCTAATTTGTAAGGGATTTAACGGCGAATATTTCAGCCAAAATAAGGCATTATCAGCTCCCACTGTGTGAAAAATGTTTCCGTCGTCAATTATCCTTACGGATCTTTACACTCATGATTATCTCTCGCATGCAAGGATTTTTTTGGTAGAAGTTTTTTATTTTGTGATAACGACAATACCCTCGAAATTTAAGGCACTTTGAAATAAAAAATGTTGTTTTCAAATTACGTGGAGTTGCAATATTTTACGGGACTATAAGGATACAGTTGCAATACAAATCATCCATCGAAAACATGAAAATCTAACATTGTCATTTAACAAATAATAAATAAAATCTGCAACTCCTTATAGAAAGCAAAAAATAAATGAATAAATAGATAAATAAAAGGATCAATAAATAGATAAATAAAAGGATCAATAAATAAATAAATAAATAATAATCAAAACATTAAAATTAAAAAATATACATCAGAAGAAAGAAAAAGGTCTGTTGTTTGTCTTATAATTATTATCTGCAATACATAAACGTTATCGAACGCTGGACGTCATGACGTTGCCTGAAAAAAAATCACCAAAATTAGTAGCTTGATATTATCTTCAGCATCAGATACAACGAAATCAATCATAGGGACCCCCAAATATTTTTATATCATCAGAAAGCTCGTGGATGAGGCAATATAATATTAGTTTTTCAAGAAACTGTAGGATTAACATCAATGGTTTTTATAGATTTTTCGATCAAAATTGGCGAAAAATTGACGTTTTCCCTATATATCCTATGTTAAAAGTTAATTTCAGAACGCATTTTCAAAGGTTTATAGCACAAAAATAAGCATGAATACCCCCCTTTTTTATTTCAATTACTTCGCCTTGACCTTAATATTTCAGTGCATTCAAAATACATACCTACTTGTAGGTATATACTTTTGCTGAACTAGTAAACATTATTGTTTAAGGGCCACCTAACGCCCGCTTCGGATTTTTCTCACTGCGTTGAAGACCATTGGTAGCCTTTCTGTTTCTGACACATTCTCCGTTTCCATTGTCTATTCTATTGAATTATTGTTCTAAGATTTTGACAACACTATGGAGCAATGTAAGTTATTCCATAGTCTAAGCATGTAGATTTAAACATTCTAAACAGAACAAGTGAACATGAACAAAAAGAACAACTATCAATAAACTTTCAACAGGTAACTACAGCCACATCCTTAATGGTTTTTTGTGCTTATAAATACACAAAACTAAGTATAAATATTGTACATTGGTACAGTAGAAATGCCACATTCTTTCACTTTATAACTTCAGTACATAATTTTTTTTTATAGAAATATGAATTGTGCTTACCTGACTACAGACATCGAAAAATGGTGTGCCTACATTTACCTGATTATCAAATAAATCAATTCGGCCGACGGGTGTTTAAAATAAAGGTGACGTTCAAGTTCCTAGTGGAATATATTTATATGGATTTTTAGATAGATTTTAGAAACATCGTATAAAACAGAATATCCTGAAGAATTCTGATGAAGCTATCTACGTTGATTTATCTAATTTACTTCGCCGTCAAAGGTAAGACTTACAAATGGAACAAATAATTAACTACTCTAGAATACTAGTTTAAACTGCCAAATGCTTAAATTTCGACAAATTTATTCTGATCTGCGTTGTTGAAGAAAGAAAGGAAAGAAAGGTATATGATTGACTAATTTCTGAAATAAAGACGCACTCAAAAACCAATATTAATACATGTACCTTGAACCAAATGTTATGTTAAATGACATGGGAACACGAACGTTTGTGAAAATCACACGAACGATTTTATATTGTAAATGGAGTTGCGGGTATCCGACGAAAGATACTTTAAGATGTATGTATAATTTGTTCTACGCACTTTTAGTCACACTGAGAAAGGATTAGGACCACTTTTTCCTGTAATACTGTCACCCATAACTGTTTATTTTGAAATTGTTATGTTCATCGATTTCTACAATGTACATGTTTTGTATGAGGGTGTATATTTTTTTTATATATATATTTATATAAATTTGACTCCACTCCTTTATCAATATCAATTCTTAATGACAATATTTGTGCATTATACCAATTGGGTATTGGGCCTTGATATTGCATACACACAAAAACATAATTCATGCAAGCCGTATACTCTTTGTTTAAAACTGAAATATAAAATAATACTAGACATTGAACCCGCGCGAGCGCGGGAAAATAAGCATTTTTTTTAGGGTGGCCATATTGACTATAAAAAGTTGGTGCGGCCATGTCGTTTATGGAACAGGAACTCAATATGGATGTTGTGGCAGGGTTTCCATAAACTTTTTTCTCAAGTAGGGCGTATCAACTGATAGTTTCATGTCTATATATGCTTTAGTATTCCAGAAATGGATGTTAATGCAAAATTTAACCAAAGTCAATGAAGCGTGAAATATAGGTCAACGTGACCCAATTGTCATATGGCTTTTCGTTACTACCGAAGATGTATCCACTGATGAAGTAGACTGTATGCCACGTAGAATTACCAAAATGGACCATAAGGTTCCTTCTAAGTCAAAATCTATGACGAAAGCACAACCCCATAAATTTGTCAATATTTTTATTGTTACAATTAATTCTGAACTGGAACTTGATGAAAAGCTTTCATTAAATACACATTTTATAGTGCATTACCTTTTTCCTTCAGAATAAATATGAAAATGAAATTGTAGATGTAAACATTTCCTTAGTGACGGATGAATTTTTCGAAGATGCCGTGAGTTAGTTAGAGCATATTTTTGGAAAATAATTGTTCCAATTGTTCCATTGTCATCATGGGCAGGGCAAGGGAGGCTTAAAATATCACATTTTTAGTGTGTGGCTGCGTGTGCTGTCCACGTTTATATTTATCAAAGATGTCCGAGATAAATTTCGTCATTAATGATAAAGATGACCATTTGTTAAAAATATTTTTATCTAGGGCTTACAGGGAATTGTATGGTAGAGATATATATAGACAGGTCACATGAAAAATAATGTAAAAATAGATAATGGTTGGTTTTATCACTTTGTGCAAGGTAAACATCCGTGCAATCCAAAAAACAACTAAGTTATGAATTCCTCTGAACTTTACCTTACTTCTTCATAATCTTCAAAGTTCATAACCTTTACAGTTAGGAGAAATTGCGTTATTGTAGAAAAACAATCTTGAATACATGAAGCGGAAACATCCCACTCGAAGGAGAATGTTTTTAATTTGTTTTATTTTTCTTCCGTAATTTCAAACAGAAATACATTTAAATTATGTGCATACTTGTTTATTTAAATCAATGTGTTAAAATGATGCATTCGAGAACCTTCTAAGGGATATGTTGGGAGAATTCATATCCGAAAAGTGCATACAAATTCCATTTGCACATAAACAAAACTGCAGTTTAAATTTATAAATGCAGATTATCAAATCCGAAAATAACCTTTATAATCTGAACCATACATCGTTTATTTTGAACCACGCGTTTTGCCGCCTATTCGGCTAATTCGTAAATTTAGTATTATAGATGTCGTATTGATTTAGCTTTTTAATGTCAATAACGCCGATGTTTACACTGAGCGATATTTGACGATTAATCATACAAGTGCACTTTAAATTTTGCACAATGTAAAGTTTATATATTGGTACCTTTAAATGAACATACCAAAGTCGTCATGTTCCTGTGCAGTAAAATTGAAAATATTTTAAGGCCACACCAAATTGATTTTCATTTCTTTAGATTTTTTATGGCAAAAAAAGATCCGATCGAGCGAAATTTTAAATTTTAATTTTTTTCCCAGAGAAATATTTTTTTTCAATTAAAGATTAAATTTTAACTACACCATATTGCAAAAATGGAAAAAATGCCCATTTTTTACCAAATTTTAGGAGCGGGCGAACACTTTTTCTTTCTAATTTCTTGACAAATAAAGAATTTGAGGCGAATTTTCAGCATTTTTGCAAAATGAAGCGGAAATGTTTTTTTCATAAAATTTAAAAAGTCCAAAAATCTGAGCGACGAAATCCAAAGAACTAAAAATCAGTTTGGTATGGCTTAAGTTATTTGCCTGCAACTATATCTGAATTGACACTGTATAAATCTAAAAATAATTGTGTAGTTACAGCATTTTAAATTTATCTATGCTTGGAAATTTTCAAGATGGTAAGAGGGTCAAAGGAAGAATGTATTCAGGTGTAAAGGACGTTTTCAACTATTTTCCAACCCCACCACTCATATAATTATTGAACAGATAATACAATATAAAAATCATGTACATGTATAATAAACAAAGCAAATTAAAATCTAGATATTTTCAGTCCAAGTTTCGTGTGAGGTCAAATTGTATGTTTTAGAATACAGTAGGGACTTGTAACATACGTTTAACAGTGCGGTACACATACATTTATGAATACCTTATCGAAATTCGTTTAGTTTCCTCCGAGGAAAACCTTGTTTGTGTCACTGCTGTAACCATTCTAATAATTTTCTCAAAGATTTAGATAACAATATTTTACGATGAAAGTAGAAAAAATTAATTCGTCATGTCATATAGATATTTTTCTGTTTCAATTAACCTTTATAAAATCTCTATGGGCTTTTCTGCTTCTTTGGTAATAGCGAATGTTAGTGATAAGTTCGGGTTCATAGACATTCATTCCAATAGTTACATCAGATTACAAATCAATGTAATAGATTTGTTAGGTTAGAAATAATGGCTACTATATAAAAGAATGATTTCCATCACATTCATTCATTCAAAGTTTACTTAATCAGTTAATGGTAACTTTGGGTTACTAATTTTAGATTCCGATTTATGTGGTAATTGATTAAAAATTGTTACAATGGTTCAGCCTTGGATACCTTGAGTTGTTTACTGTTCTTAAAAAGGATTCATGTTTTGGCAGTGCAGTCAATGGTCGAATCGGCACGTAATTATCTTAACGTTTTGCATATTGTATCCAGTAAATTAGGCACTTCTCGTTATAAAACTACAACATCAACGAAAAAAGGATAATAAATTATTGCCTCTATACACGCCTTTTCGAGGTAGAAAACACGATACTTACTTGTGATCGATTTTTCTTGGTAGAAAACAAGCACCTTACTTAAGATCATAAGGAATTAAAGTGTGGAAAGAAATAAAAAATATTCCAAAACGTCAAAGAGCATATCTAAAAAAAGCCCTATACGACAAAAATAATACTAATTGTTCACATTTCTATTTTATTTAAAGAGACAAATACAGTTGAAGTGACATTAAATGTCAATCTTCCTTTAGTTATTGGAAGAGATGACACCGAATTAACATGCTCTTTTACTACGGAAGAAGGAGAAAGCATAGTAACTATCTTCATTGCCTCAAAAGATTTGTCATCAGATAGATTTAATGACATAGCTGTATTTGGACCTAATATACAATCATCTCTCACAAATCCAGACGGGCAGTACTTACAGGGTCGAGTTATATTAACAAGTGTCACTGAAGATTCTTCAGAGGCTAAAATTATATTCATTGAGCCAAAATATGAAGATCAAAATCAATACCAGTGCCGTATAACATATTCAGATACAACAACATTCACACAGGGAGAGGTAAAATCTGATCCATTGGAAGTGAAGATTGTTGGTAAATATATTTATAGCATCAAACAATCGGGTGTCTCAAGAAGCAGCACTGCTTATCTACCAGGTCTATCTAACTACACCCCTATTTGTTTCTGAGGTCCAAGTACATGTAGTTAGTTTGGTTTTAGTTGTTTAGTGTATGTTTATTTTAACATAAAAACTATAGAACCATATTGTCGATTCAGTGATTTTAGTTTTGGGTATTTCCTTATTAGTATTCTGATTTAGAGACCCAAATTAAGGACATTGGACGAAAATGGGTCATAGGTTTTCATCCTCAAGACTATCCTTACTTTCTGTAGTGTTTATGTTTGTTTGTTCTCTTTTGTGCAATTTTTGTCCGCGGTTCTCTTCCTTTAGGAGTTCATGTGATGGCTACTAAAGTTCATTAATCCATGGTTTATGTACTCTGCGCTGTGTGAGGTCAAGTTAGTTTACTACCTCAACACACACATCTCTTATCAATAATGTTGGGTTTTCTTGATGACATTGTTGACTTGAATTTCATACACCTATTGTAGCAATGTCAGTAAACACTAGGGGCGCCACTGAGCGGAAACCAGAGTTTGTTTACAGTATACTGGTAACAGAACAGGCTGGAAAAGGTTGTAAAGAAGCGGAATCCAGTTTTTAAATAACTTTCCACAATACAGCTCCACCTGGCGTTTACTGACATTGCTACCTATTGTTGCTGTCTCCTGACATGTTGTTTTCCTAATGTTGACAACTACTTCTATTCGCTCTTATTAACTTAACTAACTTCAAGGACTACCTAAATCATGTCCACCATATGTAACCTTAATTTAAAGAGCACAGACACAACAAGTTCTGCCTCATACATTGTAACTTCATGTAGGCTTATGTATAAATAATGTCAGGAGAAAATATATAAATGTGATAGTATAAACTTTCCAGCTACGAATTTCTTCCTTGGCATTAACTATTAACGTTTCTATCTTATGTTGTTTCACATTTGTTTCATTAAATGTCTTGCATATTATGCATTTTTTATGTACCTCAAAATCTTCGATTTACAATGATTTATGTCAACGATTTGTGAGTTTGATGTACATGTACATTTGAGCTGATTTAAATATCTGGGTATTTAAGTCATCAGTTAAGGTATCGTCGCAAAAAATAAGTTAATTTTTAATTCATCTAGAAAGTTTAGACTTGTTTTTAATTGTTCTCGTGCTGAGGTTAATAACGGGCACTCGAAAAGATAATGCTACAATGCGATAAGATAAGGGATATTATAGTATACAACATGTATTAATCTATGACGTTTATCACGTCTAATTAAAAACATATTAATTGCTGAGTTCGATATTTTCATCTGTCTACGTTTCAATGTATTTTGAAGCATTTTCATTGGAAAAATGTATTCAAATTTTGATGGAAGTCTATTTTTAAACGAAAATAATTTATGAAACATGAATTCTGCTATAAGTAGCCTTTAGCATACACTTTTCAAAACTTTATTGTCCAAAGCTACATGTTTGTACATGTGTATTTTTATGTTTCTAATATAAAAACCTGGCTTTTGAAGAGAAAATAAACACAAAAAGTTTCAAGAGCCTTTTTTGATTGATTTGTTAAAAGTTAGGGTTGTCATTCCAGTTAAACAGATATAAAAACTTCATCCGGTCTAAACTAAACTACCATTTGTATTTCATAGAAAATGATCTTTTTATTTTTATTATGGACTTCAAATATATAATTATTTAACACACCTTGTCGTTAACACATTCTTGCTTTACCGTTTTTTTTTTTTTTTTGTTTGTTTTTTTTTTTTTTTTGGTAAATATGAGGTGCAATTTATGGTGTAAATTTCTTCAAATTTGTTCATAATGGAACGAAATATGAATATTGTTTACAACAGGCATTTTTGGGGAAAAATATAAGTGTATAAATTGAAAAGCAAACTGTTTTGGATATTTAAAAAAAAAACATTTATTCTAAATTATTTCTTTTAAAAACAAAGACCACAGGATTCCTGAAGATGGTGACAATGAAAAAGATTCAGGTAATGTCATTTGAATGGATTCAAATTATTTAAATTGATTAAATCAATTTCAGCCTCCCTGCCAAAATGTGTTTTCGAAAAAAAAAACAAGCAAATGTGTTATTGAATTTATTTTGAAATATTCCATACCTTTAATGCACTTTATAACATAATTACATGAAAATTTGCCAATTAGTCATCATGGTGATGGTGTTTTGATATTTATCCCTAGTCCAGAAATACAAAAAAAGGCAAATATATCTAAGGAGCAATCAAAGAAACGTAATCCATTGGACAGACAAACCCGGGAAGACAAATGAACAACCACAAGCACAACAAATAAACACAGCAAACTAAAAAACAAGGAACAACACGAACTCCTATAAAAACCAGGAGTGAACCCAGGTGCTCTGGAAGGGTAAATAGTTCCTGCTCCGTATACGGCACACGTCGTGAAGTTCAACAAAGTTAATCCGGGGGAAGTCACAAATCGGTGGAGGCACATGAAAGGTTACGACAGTGGGAACAGGTCCAACATCATCTTAGATATTGGAACTCTGTAATGGTCAATCAATTCGTGATGACGACCGTAAAATTTCCTAGGTGATGACATTAATTTATCCCTGATAAAACTCTGGTTAAGAAGCTTTTGTGACAGCAGTAATCCTCTTTGTCGAAAGTCAGGATAGCTCACGCATGTCCTTGCAAATCGGATAAGCTGAGAAACGTAGACGCCATATGCATGCAATTCTGGTATATTGCTACTCAAGAAGGGAAAATTAACTGTAGGAAAGTTGAAGTCGTCACGTTTGTCATAAAGTTTTGTCTTTAAATTCCCTCATAGTCTATTTGAAGAAACAAATCCAGACATGCCAGATATGAAGCGGACTTTGGTGTATATGTAGTATCTTTAATTTCAAGCTCACTGGGGTAGATAAGTTGCAGAAAGTCTTGGAATTTGTCGTTATTTAACGACAAGACATCCTCTATATAACGTATATAACGAAAAGTGAAATTAAAGGATTGGGCTAGTTTCTTTTTGTTTTCACGTAGTAACCCTTGAATGAAGTTCGCTTCATATGAGTACAGACACAGAAACAAACTATTGGCGAGTCTTTTCTTAAAAAACACTTCGTAAAATTGGAATACAGGAACATTTTAAACATTTCATTGATATTTAAGCATTTTCTTTTGACCAGGGAAAATTAAAGTGATAGGAGCAGCAGTTGGGGTTACAATAGGAGTTATTTTCCTTATCATCGTATCGTTTTGTATATGTAGAAGATATAGAAGAGAATAAATGGGACATTGAGGAGATAAATTGGGAGGTAATTGCTTAAGTGGGTACTTTTATTTTAATTGCTACATTATATTTATATTCCATATATATTCCTATTTACTTTCTAATGTTGTCGTCGGTCTTCCATTGTCATTGTCTGTTCCACTTTAGATAGTTACAGGTACAAAAGCTTTTGTATGATTGTTTAATATTTTTAAAAACGTTTTTAATAAACAAACTAAACTAAAACAATAAAACCGTAATGTATTTAATCAATAATAATGAATATTTTTTTTGTTGTAAAAAAGCAAAAAATGCATTCCTTTTCACGCCAAAAAATAATTACAATGTTTACATATTTTGGGTATTACGGTGTATAATATGCATGTATACACGTGTAATTTGAATATATTTTATTTCAGAATTGTTATGTTATTTTAATATTTGTAAGACTAAAAGAATAATTCTTGTATAATGTATTTCCACTTAACTGTTTACCTAAACATCTAATTACAACAATGTGCTGGTTTAGTCAAACATTATACATATATGCCTTGCATCTCTTGTGGAAAATCGGGATATGTATGTCAAAATATTGAAATTTTAAAAGTTGGACAATCAGGATTTTCCGTGCTGTGTTACATGCTAATGGTGAGCACAACAGATATTGAAATTGAAGTGTAAGCGGTTTTCACGGCGACGATTTTTGATGGTCTTTGCCGATATTCGTTGGAGACGACTGAATTCAATCAAACGGTTAGTTGTTTTTTATGCCCATTAAACCCGCTTAAAGATAAACCATGATTCGCACGTGCAACTGCCCTACTTATTCTCGTACGCCTTCCTCGGGCATTGTTACACATGCTGACCAGAAAAGGTCACGTGTGATCAACAGCCACTAATCAGGATTTTAAATTAAATTATCGGACATTCCAATTTTTTATTATAATCATGTTTTCATGTCCCAATCACATATTTTTTTTTAGAAAATTCATGTTTTGAAGAAAAAAATATTAGATGTTGCGTTTCTTTTTTGGAAGAGTATATTTTCATTTTAATTCAATAAAGAGAAACTGAATTATCCTTATTATAATTTATGCATTGTACATGTTTGATAAAAAGTAAAATAACAAAAATACCTAACTCCAAGGGAAATTCAAAACGGAAAGTCTTTATAAATGCAAAATCAAAAGCTCAAGCACATCTAACGAATGGAAAACAACTGTCATATTCCTTATGAAGAAAATGGTGGATTAAACCTGGTTTTATAGCTAGCTAAACCTCTCACTTGTATGACAGTAGCATAGAATTCCATTATATTGACAACAATATGTGAGCAAAACTAACAGACATAATAGGTAAAAATGTCAAAAATTGGGGTACAGCAGTCAATATTGTAATATAATCTTAATCACTATAAAAACAAAATTGACCATAGCACTAACACGTAATTAAGATGATAAACAACGACAGTACCTAGAATCTATATTTCAAGACCATCATGTATTACTGATGAAGTTGATACGGAATATTTATCAACAAGGTCTTAGTATCTTCCAATGAACTTTTTTAGGAACGGGACGAGACGTTCTTTTCATAACCTTGGCTCATCAACTTTCTGCTCAGACACTGGTGACGTTTTACAAAGTCTGAGTAGCAGCTGCGAGCTCTTGAATACCGAATGAGTTGGGGAATGTATATCCCATATGCAGGTGAAATTGGTGGGGAAAATTTATAATTTCAAAATTAAAATCGCCTCGCTTGTCATAGATTCTGGTATTGAGATGACCGCTTACATGCATGTCAAATTCGAGGTATAAGTCTGAAAATGAGGCGGAGGAAGCAGTGTCTCTTGTTTCGTTAATTTCTAGTTCTTGAGTTTTGAGAAGAAAGTAATATGGCATGCGCACTGCAAAGCAAAAGGCATCATACCGAATATTTCACAACGTGGTTGAAATAACCACATTTCAGTTTCCATCTTCTTGAATTATGTTATATTAAACTTTCAGTGCACGAACTTTAATACAAAGTAGTCAAATTCCGGAAATTATTTTTTCATACAATAGCTTTTCTGAGCAAAATGGCGATAACTTTTGATACATTTTTTCATTTCATTCAAAATTTCCTCTAATTTGAGTCGTTTCAAACGAATTTGAATTATTTCCATCTCCCAATGAAACACCCGGTTTTTTGTTGGGGTCCATTTGTTCATGTGTTTTTAGTTTTTAATTGTAGTGCATGTTTTGTTTTGGTCTTGTCTTCGTTGTTCTCCAGAGTCTGTCAGTTGTATCGATTTTCCCCTCCATCGAATATCCCTTTGGTATTTCTTGACTTTACTTATCACATACATGTAGCAATATGCATGTACATTCATATATGTCATGGAAACAATCTACATTGTACGATGGTATTTAAAATTGTCAACTAAACTCAAATGTACATTACATGAGTTTCTTTACAGTCCTTTAAATTGCAGTATGAGTATCTAAAACATATACATGTACGTAAATTCTTGTTGACATTACTATGGAATACCTTTGATCGTCATTGTAACATCTTGTTTAAGGTCGAATAGATTTTCGAAAACAAAAGAAATTAACGTTGATCATAAACTTCTTTGATACCAATTCTGATGCACAAGATGTTGAATTTACGACGATTTTACGACTCAGCAGTTGTGCTCAACGCCTACAAATATGAAAACTTAAACAATTTAAAAAGTTTAAGAAACGGTTCAATAATGCCAAATTGACCACAAAACATTTAAGGACAGAGCTCTGCACGAACGAGAGAAAGTTTTCACAAATTTTACAATTTTGTAAAATTAAATTGTAATTAATAGTATCAGTTTTAAGCTAGTATTGAAATACTTGCAACTGGGTTTGGGATACCCTTAGGGATTTGGAGTCCACCAGTGGTAATAAACGATTATATGATGCCAATTGATACACAAGTTGTGCCCAAAGCCTACAATTTTGAAAACCAAAACAACAATCCGGTAGGGTAAAACATAAACCACCTAAGGACAGAGCTATGCACATAAAAACGCAATAAAAATGGACTAAAGCAAAATATATACATTTTGTTGTTTCTTTAATGATAACACACTGGGTTAATCTTTAACCTTTACAAACTGAATTTTGTCAAATTCTATATTTAATTACCAATGTCTTTTCAAAGCACTTAATATATAATTGTGAATTTCCCCTTCTGAAGCCTAATTATAATTGCTAAAACATCAAATTGAATAAGGATGTTCGCTGGTCATGTTTTTGAATTGTTGTCAGATGTTCAGAATCATCTTGTTTTATCCATTTGAATGCCATAAATTATTTTTCCTGCTAACACCCATTTGTCTTTTGCGTGCAGAATAATAAGCCATTTGTAAAAATCTTATAAAATTTAATGGTTTTTTGAGAAATAAAACTTTTCAATGATAAAGCTATGTAAAATCAAGAGAGCGTATTTTTCCCGCTACATTGTCAATGGCTTATATCTCGAAAACAAGCACATGGACCTATAATTTTGTTCGCTCTTTTAGTTTCTTTATTAATCCGCTATCAATATTTACCAGTGTTATGAAAAGCTTGTTATTTTGAAACTGAGCAGCGAACATCCTTAATTGTGATTGTAAGAAGATTGAAGTTCGGGGAATACACCATTCATTTTAAGTTCTCTACAATAGAAAGAACGTGTATCATAATACCTTTTATTATTTCTTTTCAGACAATAAGTTACGTTATGAAATGTGCAATAATTGATAACAAAGATTGAAAGATGCATCATTTTAGATAGAAATACTTGATAACATTTTAATGCAAAGATCCAAGTGACGATACATTATTGTTAATAAATAATCTAAGTTATAGTTAGAATATATTAAGTAAACGAGCCCCTCCTTAACCACTAAGATTTTACTTGATATATTCTAAATGACTTATAATTAGAATATAACCTAATTTTTCATTGGTCAGTGTTGTTCTTGCAAATGACGTAATGACGTTACGACGTTAGAGGGTTTTCATTACCGTGTAGATTGAACAGGATAAACACCAAAGTAAGCAAACATTCATTCTTTTGTTGACAGGATGGGGTAAATATCGTTTGCAAGTGACCGCCTCGGTGGTCTCGTGGTAGCGTGCTCGCCCCGAGTGCGGAAGGTCGCGGGTTCGATCCCCGGCAGGGTCAAACCAAAGACATTAAAATTGGTATTTGCTGCTTCTCCGCCAAGCACGCGGCATCTAGGAGTAAGAGCAAAGACTGGTCGGCTCGGGGTCAGTATAATGTGTCCGAGTGAGGTGATATGTCTTCCTGCGGACAGTTACCTCGTGAGCTAGAACATTAAAAATCCGACTTAGCGTGTCGGTCTAGTACAAAGCAGGGATCATATTCATTATCATATCAACATGTTCTCGTCCTGATATGCACCTGGCTGCCACTGGACGTTAAACAATAATTCATCCATCCATCGTTTGCAAGTATTTAAAAGAAGGGCTTGAGAAATTTTTAGTACAAAAATGCGTCGATTGTCTTTTAATTGAGGCAGGGACCGAGACTTGACATGAAAATGAACCATTGATTTTGCCTAGCGTCAGCGTGGGAAAACGCAAATACTTGTGCACAAGATATAAAATCCCAATAACACGGCTGCGTCTGCTCAAAGAACAGCAACTACATGTTAGATAGTTTTAAAAAATCAAGTGCACTTTTTTTTTCCTAAAGCAATCAACTTCATAAATTAGAATAATAAAAATAATACTAAATTGCCTTAGTTTACCAAAAAAAATCCGAAACATAAATATACATTTCTATCTATTCTATTGAAAATATAATTGAAAATAAAAACCAGGCAGGATACAAAATGTACTAAAACACGAGGGGATTTGTTTAAAAATTAAAATCGAGTCAGAAAAATATTCAATTTTAAAGAAGCATATTAAAAATATTAAATCGTCATATTTGAATTGATAAAATTATTCAATTACTTCAAGTGTGATTAAACAAAAATTCAGGTAGAAGACTCTTTAAAAAATCCAAGTAATTCTTAGGTATTATTTGAGATACTATTGTTCTACTTCTGTAGAAAGGTAGTTTTAGGTTGTCTTAAAAAGTAAAATTTTAGGGTAAAAAATTCCGAGCCTATGTATGAATTATTTAGCATCCCCACAAAATCCTCAAAATAGTTTAATCTCTCTCTCTCTCTCTCTCTCTCTCTCTCTCTCTCTCTTCACTACCTCTCCTTCATCCCTATTTGAAACCCAAAAAGCCGAGCATTTTGTGTCTTTATTGCAGTATTTAAGGAGAAAATAAGTATAATGTTCAGTCGTATATTTTTATATTTCAATGTTTAAAAATCTAAACGATCACGTAACGTGCGTTGTAATGACGTTATTCTAATTTTAGTTTTTAAAAAATACTATCCACTCATCTGGCGTTCGTGGTTGTGACAAAAACTAATTCTTAATGATTAAGTTAGCTTAATAGAACAATTCCACTTATCTGATTGGACGAAAAATTAGGTTATGTAAGTCATAGAATCAATATCATATAATTTCTTTTGTGTGTTTCCGTTTTTTATGGTGGGGGGGGGGTAATTTTTATTTACATGTTATTTGTTGTTGTTGAATTCACATTTCCATTGTTTTATATTTTAAATAGGCATCTAACACTAGAAACAGCTAATGCTTAGTATCCTCGGGAAAAGCTTAAGATTAGCGGTTTTTGCTTAACTATCAAGCAAACCCTCTGAAATTACGCATAAGCCGAGGAGGTTAAGCCAACGCCGATAGAGTTAAGCCAACACCGATAGAGTTAATGATGTTCCGTCATATTAATGAGCGACCGATATTATTAAGGAAACGACCGATAACTTTGGCCACCCGTGGTGGTTTGGTTTATAATTATTTTATTTGCTCAAATATAGCAAAAGGGATGGGACACAAGTTATGCCAACTTATATTGTCTTCTCCCGTATTACAGTATAATTACAAAAACTAATTTGAGAGCATGCGAGATAACAGTATCATATAAACAGAGGATAAACTAAATATGATTAGGCAAACATAAAATACAAATTGGAGGTTTCTATAGATGAAAATATAATGTACATATGTGTAACTATGTATATCATGTAGGAAGATAAAAAAAAAAAAAAAGGGTTGGTAAACACAGTTTGTGACGACAGAAGGGCTATTTAGATGATCAAAAATCTCTTGGAACCTTTAATAAATCTGAAGACTTCTCTAATGATAGCAACGTTTTGTTCGTTTGTAAGATCAGTAGAACCTAAGGTCAAAAGGTCAGTGCTTACACTTATATGATTTGGTAACCATCTTAGATTGTTAAGCATCACAGTGCGTTCTGCTGTGTATTTAGAACATTCAAAGAAAAAATGATTAATGTCTTCCATAGAGGCGCCACACGAGCATGACGGTTCTGGTATGATATTTACTCTAAATAAATCATAGTTTAGAAAGGATGATGCGCATCGAAGTTGGGTAAGAATAATGTTGAGTTTTCTGGGTCCGTAATTATAAAATAATGGTGAAGTGTTTTTCTCCTTTTTAAAAAATTTCTTAAATTCTGATAAGCTTTCCAAATTTCTCAGATTGGGATGAAGTTTGTTCCATTCCCGAATTGTAGCAGGTAGGAAAGAATCGTTCGTTACCGATAATCTACAAAAAGGGACAATAATATCCGAACCGTTTCTTAACGGATAGGTTGTAGTGCTTTGTATTGTTGGTGGTATAAGATTAGTTAGATAATTAGGGGAATTGCCGTGTCGAATATTATAAAACATTTGAAGCTTTTTTGATTTCCTTCGATTCGAGAGAGTTTCCCAATTTGTTTCTTGATAAAGGTAATCTATTCTTGCAAATGTAGGTAATCCAGTAACGATCCTGGCAGCCTCAATTTGAATTTTTTCAAGATTATTTGAATTACAAATACCACAGTTATCCCAAACCTCGGATGCATATTCTAGAATAGGACGTATATAGGAAAGATATAATTTTTCAAGATTTTGTCTACTCAGAGTGTACTGTAATTTCCTAAGGGCAGATACGTGTTTGGACGCGCTTTTTATTATACAATCGACATGTTCGTTCCACTTCGCATCGCTTGACAGGGTGACACCCAAATGTTTATGTTTATTTGTTAACGGGATGTGTTTTCCATTGAAATCAAAATTAAAATCATCTAGTATATTTGTATTAGAAAATATCATTATCTCGGTCTTGTCAGGGTTAAATGACATTAACCATTTGTTTGACCAAATGTTTAATTTATCAAGATCATGTTCAATAACATGTTTGATTTCTGCGCTGCTATTGCTAGAGTAGCCTAAAGAAGTATCGTCAGCAAATAATCGAGATAAAGATATCAGCTTTTCACCGATATCGTTAATATATATTAAAAATAGTAAAGGACCAAGAACAGATCCCTGCGGAACACCGGCGGAAACCTTGTTAAAAGAGGATGACGAGTCCTTTATTAAAACTTTTTGTTTCCTTTCAAACAAATAGTTTTCGAACCAATTTAATAAGTTTCCCCGTATACCATAGGCTAATAATTTCTTTATCAACCCTTTGTGCCAAACTTTATCAAAGGCTTTTGAGAAATCACAAAATACAAAACTACTAAATTCCTTTTTTTCTAGGGAGTTCAGAATAGAATTATACATTTCTATAAGTTGATGAACAGTCGAATGTTTGGGCAGAAATCCTGATTGATATTCATAAATAAGATTATTACTTATTAAATGGTTATATACGTATTTGTATACTACTCGTTCCATTATTTTCCCCAGGCAACTAATTAAGGAAATAGGTCGGTAATTAGACGGTAGAGAACTGTCACCTTTCTTAAATATTGATATGACATGAGCAACTTTACACTCCGAAGGATACTTTTCTTGACTTAAAGATTTATTAAAAATGATTTGTAAGGGGATGGCTATTTTTTCTGGTGATAGTTTCAGCATTCGGTGACTAATTTTATCAGGACCAGATGCTTTGTTTACTTTTAAGATTTCGATGACATCAACTATTTCCCTCTGATTGATTTCGATATTATTCAAACTATTTTTGGTTCGAAAAGGAAATTCTGGAAGAGAAACATTTTCCTCAGGTAGCTTAGATATTGTTGTAAAATATTTATTTAATAATTCGCATTTATCAAAGTCATCGTAAATCAATACGTCGGGATTTTGTTCATCAACTATATTACGCAAGGGAGGAAAGTCATTACTTCCCTTATTTGATTTAATTAGCATTTTCATTATTTTCCAATATGTTTTAGGATTAGAGGAATTATCTAGTAAAAAATTATCTATATTGTTTTCAAAATTTTCCTTTGCAATTTTCTTCATATTATTTACTTTATTTCTCTGTTTTTTATATTTTTCTATATCTTTTTGATATTGGTATTTTAAGACCTTTTTTCTAATTCTGTCCCGAATACGTATTTCTCGTCTTAATGTGTTAGTGAACCATGGTTTATCGTTATTGCGAACGGTTATCAATACGGATGGTATACATTCCTTGGCTATTTGGAGGAAAGTTTTGGTAAATTTTTGGGACATTTTGTCAATATCATCAATATGATCAAGATGTTCATGCCAATCAATATTATCCATTTTTTCATTGAATTTTACCAAATCTATTTTATTATATTGCCAAACTTGTCTCTTGTAAGTTGAGCGAATATTTTTAGGACATTCAATAAAAGCTACAGCCGCGTCGTGATCACTAATATTTGAAGGTAGTTTATAAACGTCAGAAAATATACAACTCATAGAGTCACTTATTATAATAGGGTCTAGTAATGTATCATTACCATTAGCATTAACTCTGGTTGGTTTTTTTATTACGTTCGTAAAATTATATAAGTTCATTAGTTCGATAAGTTTATTATTAGATGTGGATAGAAGATTACTGTTCAAATCACCAGATAGCACAATATTTGCGTTCGACTGATAGGCCAACTCGATTGATTGTTGAAGACGAAGCCAGTAGTCTATATCAGTCCATTGAGGCCGATAAGTATTACATAACAGGAAGGAATTACCCTTTGCGTGTACTTCCACCCAGATGGTCTCATCCAAATTGTTTTCAAATTCGGATCTACGTTTAATAATGATACCTTCTTTGTAAAAAGTAAGTAAGCCGCCACCAGTGTTTTTTCTATCTTTACGCTCTGGATCTGAAAAGGAGTCAAGTTTGATATCGTCATCACTAACGCTATTGTCAAGATGTGATTCGGTGATAAGAAGAATGTCGAACTCTTCTGAAAAATTTTGAAGAAATTCGATCTTATTCCTTATACTACGGATATTGATATTACAAATTGATATGTTATTACATGAATTTGGAGTACTAGATTCAGAGCTTGTTGAAGCCGACGAGGAATTTACATTATTGGGTCCTGGATTAAGTTCTATATTACCTATTAGTAAAATAAAATATAATACACAAAGGAGAAAAATTACATTTGTATTTGGGTTTATACTCTGCAAAAACAGAAGAGATGCGAAATGGAACGAACAACGCAGGTTAGTCAAGAATATATCTAGATATGTCTCTTTATGTGAATATAAAGGTCCGTTTGATTTGTAATTGCTACGATGAAACATTCCGATCGCTGCTCTGTAAACTTCAAGACTATTACCCATTTGGCTTTAACAAGATACTTATTAAAGAGCAGCCAGAGGAAAGATTCATGTCAAAAAAGTCCCTTCTATCGTCACAGATAAAATCAGTTACACAAACATATATACAAAAAGATGATGACAGAAAATTAATACAAATAAAACATAAGTAAGAGAAGTATGCTATGTGTATTATGGCATACATTATCATGAACTATACCGAATAGAAGAAAAATAAACTAAAAAAAAACGGGAATTTGGTTGGATCAAGAAATATTTCTTATTATATTTAGTAAAAATAGGATATGTTCTCTTTAAGGAGTTAATAGCAAACTATTTAAACAAAAATATAAAGATAATGTAAATATAAATGAAAATAATAAAAAAAAAAAAAACAACAGCATTATTTTACTTTTCACACAAGGCCTAGTGATATAATCCAACGATTGCTGATCACACCATGAGGACATGGAGTGAGGTTGGTGAGAGAAAAAAAAAAATACAACAATGGCACGTGCACAGTTGTTTATGACCAAAAAAAGAAAAAAAAGACATTGACCTCATTTATATATGGAGTAGCGTTCATTTTGTTGTTTTGATTAAAATAGGTTTAGTCTATATAACGGCGTTCGCGACTTCCTTATCAATTAACCTCTATATAATAATGATAGTAGGGTCATATAGGCATTTCTTTGTGAAAAGAGATAATGCTAAAACAAAAAAAGGTAAATGGAATTTTGTGATAAACAACATAGTACCTAGGGCTTAATATGAATAAACATTACCGGACATAAATAGGCATTAAGGAAGCCATTATATTAGCACCAGGCTACACAAATAAACATATTCATAAATAAACAAGAAGAAAAAAGGGAAAAAATCAAGAACAAATGACAGTCAACAAAGTTTATTTGTAATTTTTAAGAGTTTTAATCTCCATCAGTTCCGGTCTGCTGATTTTCAAGTTCCTCAGTATCTGGATCCTGGTCGTTGTTCATATAACTTGAAAGAGCTATCTCTGATATATCGTGATGAGTTTTAATGATTTGTTTGTTACTGGTTTCCGTACGTTTAATAAATATACGTCCATCTGTGGTCCAGTATGTATAAATTAGTTTCTCAAGTTTCATTCTTGCTAGTCGTCTCATCAGTTCTGACCTGTACTGAGTTAAGTTTTCAGTCACAAATACCCCGTCCGGGTTGTCCTTCAGCAACTTCTTGTTGGAGTATACAGTGCTACGTGTCCTGTAGGACAAAAACCTTACTATCACCTGAGATTTTCCGTCTTTAGTTTTTCCTATTACATGTGACCTACCAATATCGTTTGGCGTAATGGTAAGGCCCATTTTTTCATTACAGATATCAATAATAAGTTTATCAGTGTTTACCGGATGTCGAATTTGACCTCTATCATTGACTGGCACTTTTACATTATGGAAACGCAAGCTATTGCGTCTAGAGTATTGCTCTTGACTCTCTATTCTGTCTTCAAGAGAACACATTTTATTGTAAATAGAATCTATTTCCACATTTTGCTCTTGCATTGCTAATGTTTGGTCTTTCAGTGTTCTTTCTAAGGATTCTATTTTTCGAGACTGCTGTTGTATAGTTTCATTTTGTGTGTCAATGAGCTGTCTTTGGCTATTAACGGTTTCAAAGAGGGGTTTAGTTTGAGATTCGATACTAGATTTGATTTTTGATTCGAAGTCTAATGACAATGATTCACTTAATTTTGCTGATATAACAGGAATGATTCTGCTCAGTACGTCCGGACTAGTAAGGGCATCAATTACCTTGTCTGTTATACTTTTTCTGATAGGAGTTTTCTTTGGAATCAAATCTGTAAGATTGCCTATTGAATTACGACGGCGAATTTGTCTACTTTCCTGTCTTTGAGTTGCAGGAAGATTATCGGGGCTCTCAGGGTTGGGCCTTTTGTTGGTATTTGTAGTATCAAAGGCAATGTTAGGTTGTGAACTTGAAAATATTAAGTCCAGATTACAGGACGCATCCATTTTGTCTTCCATTTTGACCTTCGTCAGGTTAATGTTCAATGTTTACGTTTAAGAGTTTGCAACGTACCTTTTAATAAACTATAGTTTTGCTGAATAAATGTCTCAATAATACGTAGGCATATATTTCAATACATATTAAACGATAATTTTTATGTTATCCACTATATAATTCCCATTTTTGTAGAGGCTTCGTTTACCCAACCATCGTCATGTAGCGCATGCCCAGTGGTGGTTGCACGCAGCGTGACAAAATGGCCATGTTTTATCGATCTCAGAAGAATTGTATGGCAGCTATAGTACTTAATTAACCTGGAAGGTGAAGTTTTTATCCTGTCTTGTGTGGTGCAAAAGATGTGTATTCACGATTTAAATCACTTGTCCAAAACTATATCCATAAATAGATAATAAAATAGAAAACAATTTATTTGTTTTTATTTAGGTTTATTCACATCTGATGATAATGATCGTCATAATATATATCAAAAGATATATATTTTTTTTAATTTTAGTGTATTGGTAATTACTTGGAATTAAATATAATTTCAACCAAGTCATGTCAGATATTCTGTATAATAAAGATAACTTTCTCAGCGAGGTGTAGAAAATATATTAATTGAAGAATAAAAAAATATCTATTTGATCGCATCTGCTACCAGCATTATAACCTGTATGTATTTATCTACACGTATCTGTTCGAAAGGTGAAGTTACCATCCAGTGAAGTATTAGTGTATTCACGAGTTTAATCACTTATCAAAAACTATATCCATAAATATATAATAAGATAGGTAACAATTTATATGTATTTATGTCGGTACATTTAGATCTGATGTTACTGATCATCATAACGTATGGCGAACAATAAAATTAAAATTTAGTGTATTGGTAATTACATGGACTGAAATATAATTAATACAGACGGGCCATGTCTGTTATTCTGTAAAATACAGAACAACTTTTTCTCAGCAACGTGTAGAAAGAAATAAAAATCGTTGAATAATCAAAAGTATCAACTGATCGCGTCTGACGCCACCATTATTACCTGTGTGTATTTTTCCACAAGGTGAATTTACCATCCTTATCGCGTAAAGCAAATATATATGTGTATTCACAAGTTTAATTATTATCAAAAACTATATTCATAAGAATGTAGGAAATAAAGTCACAGAAAAAAAAAGTCACGGATAAAAAGTCACAGGAAAAAAAGTCACAGGAAATAAAGTCACAGGAAAAAAAGTCACAGGAAATAAAGTCACAGGAAAAAAAGTCACACTATATATTATTATATATGAAAATTGCAAACCATAAGCAACTTAAGGTTTTTTTTTAAATATTTTTTTCTATTTTTTTTTAAATACATAAATAACAATTTTTAGACAACTTTGCATAGTAAAATTTTTAATTTATTTTGTTTGTATTTTATTTAAAAATGTTTTGTTTACTTATTTTAGAAGCCTTACTATTTGATTTTCTAACATTTTATGCCATCTGTCATTAGTAGGTGTAGAAAACCATAAATTCAAACCCTATTTGATAGCTGTCAAAACACTACCTAAAGCCTATAGTGAAAGTTGTTTGTTTAAAAATTAATAAGTGGCCATTCCCAATTGTAAATATGTAACCAGATCGATAACAATTTATGTTTTTATTTAACTATATTCTCATCCGATGTTTCCGATCATAATCGCATGGTCAATGATGCAATTTAAAAATTTAGTTTGTTGGTAATTACCTGGATGGAGATAGATTAACAACCGCGTCATGTCTGTTATACTGTATGTTAAAGAAATAGAAATATAGATATAGAAATATAAAAAATATTCGTTTTTTTAATCGAGTTTCTCGCCGCCTTTATTACTTGTGTGTATATTTTTCTAGATATACCTGTTCGGCAAGGGTAAAGATATATTACGGACCGCGTACGATTCCTACCACGTAGATAAAAATTTTGAATACAATGAGGAAATTCTGGGCCCAACAAATTTTGAGCGATTTTCTAATATTGTTTTCATTATAAAATCTTTACTTTTGAAAGAACCGTACACAAAAGAAGGAAATATTATAAAGAGTTCCAGTATTTAATAAATGATACACCATTAGCTCACGTTGTCGAGTATTTGAAACTAAATTAAGGTGTAGTGCAGTACTCCTATCAAATTATTTTAGATGAAAACCGCACATCAGTATTGCTTATTACAGTGGTCAATAAAAAAAGACAAACACATTTGGGAAATATAAAAAATTCAGAAGTGAAACTATGTTTAAAAAGGGCTGGGGTAATAAAATTTTAAAGTCTGGTTGTTCAATTATTCTGCCTGAGATGTACACGTACTTGAATTTCTTAAGAAAGTTATGGTATTCAGTTTATTTTCAGGAAGCACAATTTTTCGAAAACCAACATTTTTCTTGAATTTGACAAAACCAATAATGAATGATGGGACACCCTATTAAAAAGGGGTGCATCTAAACACTGCTAAGGAGTCCTTAGTGCACTAAGGACTTATAATATGCCACTAAGGACTAGATAGGGTGTTTTTACATGTAATTTCTTTTCATATTATGGTAGATATTGATATTTAATGCATAAATTTCAAATTTTATAGAAAAATAATCACAAATAAATGAGTTATTGAACATTGTTTAGACACGTGCCTGTTTTTCTTTGATATGCCGAAAATCAAAGAACCGTTAGACACGTGTCAAAATTACATAACTGATTACACGGGAATCCTGCTATCTGTTGTGTTTAATCGACAAGATTGGTAAAGTTGGATACTAATAAATGAATTGTTTTTCAGATTATTTCATTGATCAATTTTTATTTGACCTCGCACTGAAGTTGTTGAAATTTTATTCATGTTTTTTTTTCAGAATGAAGAAATATTTTCTCAAGAGTATTTTGTAATTATTTCTTGTAAATAATGAATTTGTTTCCAGAGCAATATATCTAATATATTCATATATATATATTATACTGTTATTTACATTACATTTCATAGCAATATCAGACATACAAATATTTAAAATCGCGGCTGTGTTCGGGCAACCCTTGGTCTTTTTCGTTTGCTATGGTTCATTATGTTCACATCATGTGGTAAAAGCATATTTTCTAGGCATTCTTACGAAGCATCACCTTTTTTCTGTCAAAATTATATCTTTAGCTCTTAATTAACACATACGGGATAATTTTCGTAAATAATGTGCTAAAAACTGTGAAACATTTAAAAAAAACATTTGTCTCCTTTATATATTTGAAAATGAAACTTAAAAGTTCGATAAATGATTTTTAAACTTCTTTCTTTTACTTTAAGAAAAAAAAATGTCGAACAATTACAAAAAAATAAGTACCGTATGACATGTATGAAGCCTTTGTAAACAGCTATCAAACTGGTTGAAAACTATCGGTTTTGATAAACCCCAAGGACGCCACATGATTTTTTTTTCAATTAAATCGCAATTCGTACTAAGTATGAAGCAGTAATAGAATGTGGAAAAGCAAAAACCAGGTTTTATAGTTTTTTTTCAGAATTTACTCATATGTTTTAGTGAAACTGAGACTACTATAACACATATATGTGTTATAGTAGTCTCAGAGTGAAACCATTTGTATTTACACGCATCTTTGTCGGAATTAAAATTAAAAAAAACTTATAAATATATCTATTCCTTTTGTCTTGGTATCTTTTACATAAACATTTAACAAACTGACCACTCTTATTAGTTGGTGCACATCAAAGTCGTGCTCCCATGGCAAATAACTTTGTCGGGAAAGAAATAAAACAAAAGCAAAAATATTTGTCCTTTAAATCATTGTAAATAAAAACAACACATTTAATTATAAAATATTAAGCATTAATCTTTGCGATACAATTGTTAATTACTTAAAATAAAAAGGTTATGATTGTTTAATCAGTTGTTATGTTATATGGCACGTGTCAATCGGTTCACTGATTTTCGGCATATCAAAAAAAAACCGGCTCGTGCCTAAACAATGCTTAATTACTCGTTTATTTGTGATTATTTTTCTATAAAATTTTAAATTTAAGCATTAAATATCAATCACTAACTTAAAATGGAAAAATAATACATGTAACAGCACCCCTTCTAGTCCTTAGTGGCATAGTATACGTCCTTAGTGCAGTAAGGACTCCTTAGCAGTGTTTAGACGTACCGATTAAAAAGTCATATCCTTTAAATTTCTAACAGTGTAATTTTTCAAATTCAAATATTTTTCAATTTGCAATATTTTTTACCACCCATGCATCTTTTGAATTCGACAATAATTTCACAAAAATGTGTGAGTCGTCAAAGGAAGACATGTGTCGCCTGTGGACGTCAATTTTTACAAAAGATATTAAAATGTTCTAAAATTGAAATATATATGCACACCTTTGCATTAAGGTTAATGCACATAGAAAGTTTCATCAAATTGCTTTGTGCGGTTATGGAGTAGTTGTGGATAGAAGTTTTGACCCCCCCCCCTTTTTTTCAAAAATGGCAATTTTTACACACAAAAAAAAGAAAATTTTCTAAAAATGAAATATATAAGCACATCTGTGCATTAAGGTTAATGCACAGAGAAAGTTTCATCAAATTCCTTTGAGCGGTTATGGAGTAGTTGAGGATAGAAGTTTTGCCCCCCCCCCCCCCCCTTTTGCAAAAATGTCAATTTTTACAAATTTTTTTTTCTAAAAATGGAATATATATATATGGAGTTTTGACCCCCCCCCTTTTGCAAACATGTCAATTTTTACAACAAAAATTTTCTAAAAATGGAATATATATATGCACACCTGTGCATTAAGGTTAATGCAATTGGCCCATATGGGCGTAAAATGTTTTTCAATAAAATATAAAGTTAATTATTATTATATTTTTTTATAATTAGCACGTTGAAGATTTGTTGCAAGGTAAGGTTAGAAAATGAATCTGAGAAAAGAAGAAAGTAAGATTGAAAAGAAAATAACTGATTGAAAATTATTAATTTTGGCAAAAGTAACGGGAATTAAGACAAAACCAACCTCCAATAAAACTAAATGTACAACGGTAACACAGGTTAATGTGTCAAAATTTAAATTCGAACATATCCATACCCCTGTAATAAAGTAACTAAGATGAAAGAATGTTTATTGGAGTATACCTCAATGGTGCCATATACTTTTTAATTGGTAGTACCTTATCTCAGCATGATATCTGAAGCCGTGAGAATTTTTTTACAGGTGACGAAAAAGTGTCCTATCCAACCAAATGTCAGGTATCCGAACGCACTTGATTTTATTTAGTAACAAAGCCGTCAATAATTAAAACGACTATTAATTGACAGGGTCATTACCGCATATAGTTAAACCGTTCCAAATTTATTATAACATGGAATTACCTAGTGACTTTCCGCTACGTGACTATTTGTTTCCAAGTTTACATTAGTACGAATAACCTCAGAGACGTTACAACTCACCATTGACTACTAAGACTCCCATCTAATTTTTGGTAATGGTTACAATTTTTCTATGTGAGAAAATAATTCATCACCAGCCATGTTGCAGAGATTATTTCCTTTTCCAGTTAATAATCTCCAGAAATCTTCGGAAGGTAAGTTACATTTGTATGCATACGGATTCGATGGTGGAAATATGAATCACATTTTGGAATAAGTTGTGAAAATAATATCGTTTTCTTAGTGTTAAATATGAAATGTATATATAAAAGTTCATGGGGATTTCAGCCAATTATAAATATAAGGCATTCAAGGTTCAAAAAGTAAATTATTGAGTTTCGTTAATGTGAACGGATAAGAATTTATACTAATTTGAGAGTGGATAGTGTGCGTCAGTAATAATACGTGTTTTATTGTTCTTCTGATCGATTATATTGTTTTTTTTTCTATTTATATAACCACTTTCCAAGGTTTTAAATTATTAAAATGTGCCCAGAGTTTTAAAATTAGAAATAAATTTCGATAGAATTTGAAGAAATAAAATTAATTATTTCATTCTGCTATATTAGGGACGAGATCAAAAGTTCAATGTAGGATAAAAAACTTAATTCACGTAGTTTTTTCACTGACCCCCCACCCCCCTCTTAACTTAATTTGGGAAAAATTATTGACCTATATGGGCATATGCTTTGTAAGTATACTTTTTGTATCATGGGTCCTGTTTTTCCTCAACAATGTATGTTTGTTCTGTATATTGACTTGGACATCCGTATTTTTCAACCCGAAAATCGATGTCGGATAACAAAACTTGCAGCGATTATAACCCCCCCCCCCCCCACCACCCCAAACTATTTGAATTAAGTTTTTTTTTATCTTTTATCCTACATTGAACTTTTGATCTCGTCCCTATATTGTGTTTTGAGAATAAATTACCCGGTTTATGATCACGTCTATAATGCATATACTTAATATTTTATAATAATATTTTACTCGTTGCATGAATTTTAATTAATGGTATTTTTTAAAATAAATAAGGAACGAATATGATATCTTTTGACAAAATTTGAGAAACGAATTTTAAAGAATAATATTATATTATAATCCAGCTCCTTTAAAATCTTATAATCTTTGTTTGACGTATGCCAATGTACATATGCAAAATATCTGGATAATGAAATGTTTGACCTATCAAAATGACTCTATTATATCTATATTTTATATTGTCCTTTTTTCTAACTGAAATGAAAAAAATAATAACATTACTAGGTGTGCGCTCCTTTACAGGAAGCTACCGTGAAGAAGGAATAAATTTATACCTGTTAAAAAGTAATTTATTCACAAAAAGAAATGTATAATTTAAATTATCAATCGACTTGCATGTAAGAACCGGATTTTAGACATTAAGAATTGTAAAAAGACATTTCCACTATGTCTGCATATACTTTTGAAAAAATCGGAGTTGCATTAAATCGGTTTTTCCTTCACCATAGCAACGATCTTCGACTTGAATTGCTTAATTTATCCTATATTTGTTTCCATTTCAAAATCCTGTTTAACATT
Source organism: Mytilisepta virgata (assembly GCA_028015205.1). Classification (NCBI taxonomy): domain Eukaryota; kingdom Metazoa; phylum Mollusca; class Bivalvia; order Mytilida; family Mytilidae; genus Mytilisepta; species Mytilisepta virgata. The sequence continues at coordinate 81,125,779 of CM051521.1, forward strand.
TAATTTTAACTTCACAAAAAAACCGATCGTACAAAATTATCTTTTTAATTAATGTTCATAAAAAAAAAAAAAAAACAAAAAAACAGCATAATTTTCCATGCATTATTGGTACCACAAATGGTTAAATTTTGGTTGTTGTTATATTGTGGTTTATTCGGCGCCTGTTGCTACTGTCCCACAATTAAACACGCTGAAATAAAGTGATAAAAAAATCTAAAATAATTGCAATTTCTTTTAATCTTGAAAAGTTATTAAGCTTGGTTTATTGAGTTATATACATTTTATTAAAACTAACCTATTCAATGTCATTTCGTTTATCAAAACAATTAGGACTTTAAAGGGAACTATTAACAGTTGTCAGTCATGACAGTCTGTAATCAAAATTACACAAACAGATTAGAAAGTCTCCTCTCATTGCATTGAGTTTTATTTTCATCTTTGATAGTTTTCTAAAAGCGCCAAAATTAAACACATTAATATATTGTAACACGTCGTATTTTAAACAAAAACCGTTAAATATCCCTACACTCCCTACGCCGGAATATCCAAATTTACGACACGTCATTAGTATTAATAATTAATTAACATTTTCATAAAGAATGCTATTAACAAAAGCTATTTAACAAATCAACAAGAAAACTACCTTTATTCCATACTCTAAACTGTCATGTAAACCCAAAAAGCATGTGGGGAAACGTATTATATATAGTTCGCAAAATATTTAGTTTTTTTCATACGCTCGTCAAAATTTTGACGGGACATATTATGATATACAAATGTCCAGCGCCAGTCTGTCCGTCTATCCGTCTGTCCGTCGTAAACATGTCGCGCCGTAACTTGAGAACGAAATTTCACGAAACTTAACATAGTTGTTTCTTATGATGGTCAAACGATCTGTATACTTTTTGGTGAAAATAAGATTAAAACTTTTTGAGTTACGGGACTTTGTAACTTAAACAGAAGTGTGTTTTTTTTCACATGTCGCGCTGTATCTTAAAAACTATTTATGATTATTGCTTAAAACTTTACACACTTCTTAGTCATATTAACCTAAAGATCTGTATACTGTTTGGTGATGATTCAAAATTTGATTTTAGAGTTGTTGAGTTTTTTGTAAAAAAAGGGGGGGGGGGGGGGTTCAGATGTCGCGCCGTATCTCAAAAACAATTTATGATTATTGCTTAAAACTTTATACACTTCTTAGTTATATTAATCTAAAGATCTGCATACTTTTTGGTGATGATTCAAAATTTTATTTTAGAGTTTTTGAGTTTTTTGAAAAAAAAAGGGGGTGGGGGTTTCACATGTCGCGCCGTATCTCAAAAACAATCTATGATTATTGCATAAAACTTTACACACTTCTTAGTTATATTAATCTAAAGATCTGTATACTTTTTGGTGATGATTCAAAATTTTATTTTAGAGTTATTGAGTTTTTTGTAAAAAAAGGGGGGGGGGGTTTCACATGTCGCGCCGTATCTCAAAAACAATTTATGATTATTGCTTAAAACTTTATACACTTCTTAGTTATATTAATCTGAATATCTGTATACTTTTTCGTGATGATTCTTTATTTTATTTTTGAGTTATTGAATTTTTATTGAGCTTTTTGGTAAAAAAGGTAGTCTTTTTTGGTCACATTTCGCGCCGTATCTCTATTGCTTAAAAGTTTACACGCTTATGTTTTGCCGGGTTTCCATACACATTCCATCAGCAGCTCCACTAAATAAAGGAGGATTCCAAAAACATTTATTATGTTTTTTTCACAAGATGACGGGCGTATCATGCGCTCGTGGCGCAGCTGTTTATTTAAACATAGTGTGACTTAACTGTGCTATAAAATACGTACCTGTCCATAATGTAAATTCTTGAAAAATACCCATTCCAGTCTTAAGTTAATTTAATATTTATTTTTAAAAGAAATATTAACGAGGATTAAAACCGGCGAATATATAGATCTTGTAGATATACATCTTATTTTATTAAAAAATAATAATCTACGAAATAAGAATCGTATGCGGTCCATAACCCATCTTTTAACCTTATAGAACAGGTACATGTAATAATTGCGGCAACTAACACGTTAAAATTGAAAATATTTCGATTCTTAAACGAATCTTCATTTCCTTCAACACTCTTGAGAAATCAGAGTAACAGGCGTAACGCGGATGTATTTTTATTTTAATGCAGTAATTACCAATACACTAAAATTTACATTTTATCGTTGGCCATATATTATGACGATCAGTAACATCAGATGTGAATATACCTAAAAAAAGCATAAAAATTGTTATATATTTATGGATATAATTTTCGATAAGTGATTATACTCGTGAATACACTAAAATTTGCACCGGATAGTAACTTCACCTTTCGAACAGGTACGTGTAGATAAATACCCACAGGTTATAATGCTGGTAGCAGATGCGATCAAATAGATATTTTTTATTCTTCAATGAATATATTTTCTACACCTCACTGAGAAAGTTATCTTTATTATACAGAATATCAGACATGACTTGGTTGAAATTATATTTAATTCCAAGTAATTACCAATACACTAAAATTAAAAAAAAAATCTTTGGATATATATTATGACGATCATTATCATCAGATGTGAATAAACCTAAATAAAAACAAATAAATTGTTTTCTATTTTATTATCTATTTATGGATATAGTTTTGGACAAGTGATTTAAATCGTGAATACACATCTTTTGCACCACACAAGACAGGATAAAAACTTCACCTTCCAGGTTAATTAAGTACTATAGCTGCCATACAATTCTTCTGAGATCGATAAAACATGGCCATTTTGTCACGCTGCGTGCAACCACCACGGGTGGCCAAAGTTATCGGTCGTTTCCTTAATAATATCGGTCGCTCATTAAAATGACGGAACACCATTAACTCTATCGGTGTTGGCTTAACTCTATCGGCGTTGGCTTAACCTCCTCGGCTAATGCGTAATTTCAGAGGGTTTGCTTGATAGTTAAGCAAAAACCGCTAATCTTTAGCTTTTCCCGAGGATACTAAGCATTAGCTGTTTCTAGTGTAACATATAACATATTTCCTGGATCAATAAATGACGGGATCGAATTAACTTTATATTTGTTGGATCAGTAGCCTACATGTAATAACGTGTCCTGGTAATCAGCCTAATTTGTATTTGTTCTGGTTCACATTTATAATGGAAAAACTCCTTGTGTTTATGTGTGTGTTTTTATTTCTATTTTGTCCCGGTTCTGTCTATGTATTGTTGATTTTTCACATTATCAATTTTGTTGCAAAAGGGTTAAAACCTCTTTCACATTTTCTATGAAGAGAGAACCTATTGCAACATTCCTATTCATTGCAACAATAAATGATGACACAATGAAAATGTAAACTCTAATTTTTAATATAATATGAATTTAAAACATTTGTAGAAATTAAAAAACTATACATGTAAGACCACACAGAACTGATTTTAGTTCTTTGGATTTTTTTATGGCAAAAATAGTTGAGAGCGAGCGAAATTTTAATTTGAGGACCATTTTTTTCAGGCGAAGATAAAATTTACATGCGGCACAAATTGTTTCAACTAAAATTGCAAGACATGGAAAACATTCCTATTTTGTACCAAATTTTAGGAGCAGGTGAACACTTTTTATTTTCAATTTCTTACATTATGAAGAATTTTGGGTGAATTTTCAGCATCCGTAAATCGGAGCGGCGAAATCCAAAGAACTTAAAATCAATTTGGTATGGCATAAATTGTATTATTATGATACAGTCTGTTTTTACCATATACAAATGTACATGTAACTGAAGCTTCAGTTACAAATATAACTACATGGGTAATTGGACACTTGTACTCGTACATGTGACATTCGTTTCTTATCTTCGTTTTCTGTATAAGTTCAAAAGGTGTTGTGTGATATTTATCATCTGTTCTGGAATATAAAATGATTGTAGCAGGTCAGTGTTAACATTAACAATAGTTTTTTTTATAAATAAGTTAAGAAGACAGACAGCAAATTGAAAAATAAAAGTATAAGATCTGTTATTGTAATTATTAATCATTATAAATATTTTGTAAATTATGTTTGTATTTTGTTTACCATTTTGTAAAATTGTAATCTTAGTTTTGTGTCTTGATGAGATGTACTCACAAGGAATAAAAATAACATCTCATCTTACAGGGAAATTTTTACATGCAGTGGACATATTTAAGTCACACAGATAGAAACAAAAATTAGAAATGGAAATAACAAATGTTTTTGTTTAATATTAAAGTAAACCTTAAAGTTTATATAATGCCTGTATATGCATTCAGATGTACAAATAAAGGGATTTTTGTTAATGTAGTTCTTTTTATAACTGTACTGTGACTGATGTACATTTTGTAGATCAAATCAGAATATAAGAAGAGATTACGAATCTATTATCTGTAAATCACATGTGTCACACTCCTCCCAAAGCTGCAATGGTGAAAGAAGAAGGTTCTCAGCAGCCTCACAAACACATCAATTATTTTATCATTGGGATTTTTTCAAGCAGTATTTATACTTTATTGTATTTTTTGACAGCCGTATGCGATTTTAATTTTACAACAATATATCACAATTTTAGAATTAAATGATTTAAAGCTTTTTTATATGACTCATTATAAGATATAGTGCGAAATTATTTACAGATTTATTCTCAGTCATTTTGCTGTTAATGAATTTTATAAAACCAAACTGTGAGTATACTAATATTGAATACCTTCTCATTCTCTGACATTCACGTTAAGCTTGCATGTATTTACCGTTATATGTATGACTACTTTTTTATTATTCAGTTTCACGTGGTATTTAATTTGTAGAAAATTATTAACTACATTTTTCTAGCTCTTTAGTGAAGTTTTAGTCTGAAATTTGAATGAAATGTATTTAGTGTAGGAAAGGTAACTTTTGATCGGTGATCTTAGCAACTTGTACTCATTATCCGGCTTTTTTATGTCTTGTTAGTTGATTTTCGACTGTTGCATACTGATACTGATGATGTATACTGTATACCGGGTAAGTTAGTTGTTGTTCCTTTACTGATTTTTACTATATGGGTAGTTCTTGTTTTTTTTACGTTTACCGACATAGTCACAGGGATCCAGAAGATTGAAGACTCATTAAACACATGTTTGTGTATGTTCCTAGTCATGAAAGAATATTCCTTAGGGTATCTTGTTTATAAATTATATCCGAGGTTTTGATCTATCAACAAACATGGCCGCTGTTGCTAAAATTAGAACATAGGGGTCAAATGCAGTTCTTGGCTTATTTCTCAAAAACCAAAGCATTTAGAGCAAAACTGGCATGGGGTAAAAATGTCTAACATGTCAAGACTGCCATGAAATTTTCAGATGAATCGGATAACCCTTTGTTGGGTTATTGCCCCTGAATTGTTCATTTTAAGGAAATTTTGCAGTTTTTGGTTGTTATCTTGAATATAATAATAGATAAAGACAAACTGTAAACAACAAAAATGTTCCGCATAGTAAGATCTACAAATAAGTCAACATGACCAAAATCGTCAATTGGCCCCTTATAGGAGTTTTTCCCCTTGAAAGATTATTTACATGTAGACAGAAAATATTGGTCTGACATTGTCCCAGATGCTTAGGGCGTTACTTGAAATAAATTAATGGTAGCAGAACAAGTAAAATGTAGCGTCAAGGGTCAAGGTAATTGAAAAATGCCATAGCAACCGATTAAAAAGTCCCTAGCAACCATATATATTTGGATTAAGGACCTTATAATTTACTTGTATAAGTCAAAAAGAAAGGTCAAGGGTCAAGGTCATTGAAAAAGTTCATAGCAACCGATGAAAAAGTCCATCGCAACATATATATTTATGCTAAGGACTTTATAATTTACCTGTGCATGTCAAAAAGAAAGGTCAAGAGTCAATGCCATTGAAAAAGTCCATAGCAACCGATGAAAAAGTCCCTAGCAATTATATCTATTTTGGTTCAGGATTCTATATTTTAGCCGAGAACATTGTGACGGTATACATTAAATACCAAAAATAATCATTGATGCAAGATCTACATTTACACAAAAATAACAGGTGAGCGATTCAGGCTCTTGGGAGCCTCTTGTTTAGTTCTGGTAATGTGTTTCTTGGTTTTTATTCCAGACCTTCTATAGTTTCGGATAAATTTCTTCATAAATTATTTATATGGGCCAACTACATGTAAGAGCTTGTTATATCCTCTGCAAACATAGTTTGGGAGCCCGTCTGTCTGTCTGTCTGTCCAAAATATTTCTCAAACATGTCTTATCAGAGGTTAATGAAACTTTGCATACTGTTAGATCCTAGTACGTAGATGTGCGCATGCGACGTATGTCCTGGTCCAATACCTTTTCCCATAATGTTATACCCTTTTGGACTTAGAAATCCTGTCCATCTCCCAATTTATTTCTCAAACATGCCTTATCAGAGATTAATGAAACTTTGCATAATTTTAGATCCTAATACGTAGACGTGCGCATGAGAAGTATGTTCTGCTCCAATACTTTTTTCCATATTTATACTCTTTTGGACTTCGAAATTCTGTTCTGGTCCAATACTTTAGTCTTTTATCAGATATGCCCATAATAAGGATTTCATTGACCAATTAGCTCCTGATAGCTTTGTTTAATATGGCTTTAAATTTTTATAACACGGATTTTTTTTCTAAATTAACAGCAGTGGGGGGGTATAGTTAGTGAGGTCCCCTCACAGTTCTTGTTATACATTGTGGGCACAGATTGAAATGCTGTTAAGCGACCTTATCTTGCCCTTCATTGTGTTAAGGGTAGACTAACTACATTTTCATTGTTTGACTAGAGCATGAACACGAAAATTAGTTGAAAAACAAGGAAAGAAAAATCGGGACGGCAATCCAAAAATCATAATCCTGAGACTGAAAAGGACAATATCACACAAACAACAGACACACGATTACACAACACAAAACAAAATGATGAACAACATGAATATTGCAAAAGAACTGGCCAGGGTGAATTCGGGTGGTCCGAAAGATTTTGTGCCAGCAGCCGAAAATCTTTGTAATGACGACATGCAATAGCGAACAAGTCGGGAAATATAAGCATCATTTGTGAAGTCAAATCATACAGTGCACTTTGTAATTTGTTAATTTGCGAATCTTAGTTATATAAATATATTTTGTTTCCCGTTAGTTACCAAAGAGCGGTAGCTAAAGCTTTAAGAGACGCAACAACAGAGAAAAGATATTTTGATGATGTCGACTTCTCAAATATAGCAATGGTCCACACCTCAACCAAAAAGTCTGAAAAAACATACCTCAGAGGCGGTGATGGCAGAGTGGGCTAGGTATCGCTATTCTGCCATCACTGAAGATTCGAGAGCACATGTTTGACGAAATCTGTTTTACTCGGAACTTGATTGATAAAAATTACTAGTTTTCCCTAAGGTCGGCGTTTTTCTCCGGATAATCCTGCTTCCTCAACAAATAAAAATTGTACTAAGAGTGACGTAAAACTTAAATAAACCAGACTCGTCAAAGGGGTCTCATCGCTTCCGGTAAAGGTTATTACAAATCCTACTTTTATGACAATATACCAAATATGTCCGTTTTGAGAAATTTTCTTATAAGATATAATGTTTCTTTCAAGATTCTGGAATGATTTGTTTTGCATGTACAGACTTGACTGAATCGGAAAAATGTCATAATGTCGTCACTTGCCAAGGAAATGAGGTAGGAAGTTCAAGTTTGTATATACGTACTTTTTTATTTGGATTTTCCCCCATTCTCGTCAGTGAACAAGGCCTACATGCCAAAATGTTGTCTTTAAACAAAGAAATCCTGATTAGACCATAGATCAATGCCCACTTGTAAACGGAATAATTGTGCCTAATTGTACATGATGTTTGTGTTATTTCTATAAATTGCAGAGATGTTTGTACGTAGGAAGTGTACCTGAGTGCATATTTTTTTCATAGTTATTCTTTTTTCTTAAGATTTGTTATACACAAAAGTACAGAAGCAGAGATAACATTACAAGATATGATTTAGGCTGTTCATATCCAGAGGTAAAGTTAATCTGTTCTGAATAACCGGGACCTTGTGTTATATACGTTACTCTCAAATAAGGTAAAATTTATCTAGATTCATGTTTTTGGACTTCCGTTGTTCGATTGTCGAACAAAAATTAAAGTATTTCGTTACATTTCTTTGCCTGAACGATGTATCTTGCGTGTAATTTCTATATTTTATCAAATTTATAATCTTACAGCTGAGTAATAAATTAACATATATTTGTGCATTGCCCATGTTGCCCACGTTCCATTTGAAATACTTCCAGAGACCGTCTTGAACTGGCAGTGGGGTGAAATATTTTCCCACTAAGCAAAGAAAAGTGTATTTGGTTCGACTTTTGCCATGCATATGCTGAGATGTCTCAAGAATTAATCCAGCAAATTGCTTCTATGATAAAATGTTTTGATACCAATTTTAAAGCAAAATAAATGCACATTTTGGTGATTTTCGACTCATCAGAGTGCTCGAAGCCTGAAATATTGAAAAACAAAACAACAATATGACTTGTACATTCTGACATATACAGTTAATTCATAAAGTTTTTCCTTAAAACAGATAACATATTGCCAAAAAACGTCGTCTTAATGACATTTCTGTCAATTTCTCCGAACAGACAGTTATAAAACAATTATAAAACATCGCATGGCCGGCAATAAAGAACGCTTAAGATATTTTGTATGTTAACAATTACATGTACATGTAAGTATACGTTTTAACAAATTTTTACACTGTACAACGTACGTTAATTGGAGCACCTAATAAACGGTTTTATGAGAATTTTATAAGCTTAAATCCGTTAGATTGCTTTCAGTCTAAACAATGCACTCTGTCACTGAGTCCAATGCAAAACATAATTATAATCTCAAGTGCATCCATCATATGCATACAATATAAAAATGTATTTATTTTACAGTTGTGTCCAAAAGACAATTCTGGTGTTATTGGGAAACGTGCATTTGATCACACCCACATAGAATGTCATCGTTGTTGTAATGATAGTTTTATCTGTAATTCTGAACTTTCATGTAATGTCAACCACAACGGTTAGTGATATTTGTAGACATAAATGGAAATTCAATTCACCAGAATCTGTACTTTTCGGATCATTGTTTCGTGTTATACACCCACTTCTCCATGTATTCTTACATTTCTAACCCCAAAGGTTTCTTTAACGAATCTACTAATTTTTTTTTGTCATGTTTGTAGTGAGCTAATAATAATTTCATATATTTTTCTTAGATTAAAGTACATTGATTCTGGAAAATCAAAAGCAATATTTCAGCTTCTCAAAAAGATCTAAATTACTTTCATCTTTTGGCTAACAAAAACCAAATATCCTTAAACGCGAAAAGTTTTCATTCTTGTAAATAGGAGAGCTCAAATTGAGGTGCGGTAATCCTGTTTAGGACCTTTGTGAGGTTGTCTATCGAAACGTTTTGGATATTTTAGACTTTACATAAGTATTGATCGATTTGAATAAAAAAAAGCGCAATCTACGAAATTTATTGGGTATCGTTTTTTTTCCTTCTAATATAAACGTAGAATTTTCAATAAATCAATCGATTGCCATTTTATGCTTGTCTTTTTGTAGAGGCTTGTGTCCCTCATTTGAGACCACAAAATAACCCCTAAATGTAGTTAATCTTTTCGTATGTTTCTATCAGATGTACTCTCATTAATTATATCACTCGCTTCCTTATACATGTATTTCTTATTAAAATCACGTTAAAATAAGAACTGGTCATACAAATACTTCACGTTCATGGAATAAAACAAACATCATGTATTTGGGAAATACCAAATTTATCTGATTCAGCAAATCTAAAATCGGATATTAAAATAAATATTAGGTCTAAGACCTGCAGCGAATTACAGCCATTATCTTTCGTAGTTAATTATATGTAGTTAAATCAAGTTATCTGGAAATCCTGTTTCTTTTCGAATAACCTTTGTTTTTCTATATAATTTTAGTTAATAATACCATGAGGTGTCTATCATGTAGTGGAGTGGAAAACCCTAGAATGTGTCAAAATGAAACATCATGTGATAAAAATGAGGTACAAAAACATACCTTTTACATCTTTTAAGTAAATTTATACAAAAGACCATTTGCCAATACTATGACTTTTACGCGCATGCTTTTTTTTTGTTTTTGTTTTTTCTTTATTTCTTTTTGTTAATTTAGGGTAGGGTCATGCGTAATTACTGAATAAATATTTTTGGATAATGTTTGAGTTTCCTATTCATTTTCAACTCGCTGAAGTTTTGTCTCTTTTGTCTAGTCAACACTTTCATAACTTTACCACATGATATGCTGTAAAATTAGCATTAGTTTATTATGATGAATCAGATATTTTTATCAAAAATGTAATAGAATATTGTACAATCCGCTCACATTTAACAATTGTAATTGTATAGGAAAAACAATGTTACTTTTAAAATACGCTGTTCACTGGTCTAAGATCAATAAATTATTTCCAGGTATGCTTTCTACATAAATATCGGACTGAAAGGAACCAACAACATTTTGATATGGGATGCAAGCATGCATCGGTATGTCTTTTATTCACCACCAACTTGTTATTTTAAATCAGACTACTGTGTGTCGCACGTATTTTGACTACTGATTTCTTGCTGTAAAACTCTGGATTTAATTACAATTCTGTTCAATTCAAATAACAATTAGGTATTTTCATGGAACAAAATTTTGGAAAAAAACACATACTTAACCTTTTTGCGGGTGACGTCATATTTTACTTAAAAATCAATAAACTGACTAAAACATAAAAAAGAGTGGAAAATACAATAAGTAGTTACGACTATTTGAAACAAAATGTAGTATGAGTACTAATTTTTACTTTCGTCTCAAAAATGTTTTGAGATACTGTATTCCTGGAAAAACTACTTGCAATAAAAAAGAGACACTATATTTTGTACGTAAAAAGCGTTTCCTTATTCTTTATTTTCCTCTGAGATGAACCTCCAGTACACAATTTATTAAGCTGACTAAGTAGTTTGATTTTGGAGTTATACAGCATAGAATATTTTAGTAAAATTCAGCTGCATTCAAAGTACATGTATATATTATTTTTGACGGTTTTAATTTAAAAATGGGCATATTTCTTTAAAAAAAAAGGCCGATACATTCATACAAATAAGATGAATAATCTTTATATTGTAGATGTGTTTGAACGGGTATATTACGAACGTGTTCGGAAGACGTACAAATGAAGGAAAACATTTTGTATGCGAGTCATGTTGCAGTGGAACCTCAAAATGTAACGGTAACTTACGATGCAGTCACCAAGATCGTAAGTTTCAAATGTTATATATTATAAGGTAACGATTATACGTTTTACTTGTTTTAGTGGCTGTCTCTTTGTTAATTGTTTAATAGGATTTTTCCATGGATAATTAGTGCGTTTCCTGTGTGTTTGGGCTGTTGTTCATCTACAAAGGCTAAACGCAATCCCGAGATGTAATCGTTATTTTTTTTTCTTTTGTTCAATGCTATTGAAGATTTTCTCATTGACGTTTATGCAATAATACTTACATTTCAATAAACAATCAGAAGCATCATTCCTGTCCCTGCAAAAGCATTCAAACAACATGAAACGTTAAACACAAAATATAACTATCTTCTTGCTATGTACATGTATGCATATGAATATCTTTAGATACATGTATATAATTTCTGTGCTATGGTTGTTTCAATTTAAACTGTTTGGGTGATTCATTTATAATGTATCAATTTCATAAAATAATGCTTTTGACTTTCCGACCTATAGAGGCAACCATAAATAGTTCTTGTACTGCAACAAATCAATGCCTGGGCAATTTGATTTGCACCTGGGGAAAATGCCAGTGTCCAACACGTGACTACTACTGGGAAAACAATTATTGCAAATCAAGTATGTATGATTTAATACAATACCAGACAGAGTACAAAAAGCATATAACTCCTCAGATAAAACAGTGTACTCTGTTTATAGTAGGCCATGTTTTGAACTCTTTAGTGTTTTTGTACAGATTTCGATGCCCAAGATATGCACATTTCATCGATTTACATCAGTTGTTTTCAAGGCCTAAAATATTGAAAACTAAAACAATAATGTAAAGCGCTGGAGACCAAATCAAAAAATGCCGAAATGACCAAAAGTCAAAAACCATCTGAAATTGAAATACAAACAAACATGTGTGTTTTTTTATTCCACATTGGCTAGAAGTATAGGGTAACATGTTTAACCCCGCCGCATTTTTGCGCCCTCTAGGCTTTGTTAGTCTTGTGTATTTTTTTAATTTTGGTTCATTTGTATGTTTCGGAGTATAGTGTGCCGTCCATTTCTCTGAACGCGTATGCATTGTTGTTTAGAGACCAGCTAAACCCATTGGTAGCCTGGAGCTTTTTTCTGCTCTTTGGTCGGGTTGTTGTCTCTTTGACACGTTTCCCGTTTCCATTCTCTGTTTATTTAATTGTTTACTCGTATTTGAGTTCACTTGTAATTGCCTCGGAGTAAAACCTTGGATAAATCACCGGAATTCGACAGGTCTTGATTCTATCTGTTTAGATAACGCAATAATATGAAGTAAAAGACAGATGTGGGTAAATGAATATGGGAAACTACTGAGGAAATACTCGAAAAAAACCCAAAAGAGAGGTAAAGAATGCATTTATTGATGTTCTTGAATCGCTATGATTGACCTATTTTTAAACTCATGCAGATGTTTATTATTATAACATAAAATGAAACTTCTGGCCAAGTAAAACAAAGAAAATTTATTAAATACTTACTGTCCAAACGGCCTATAAATTGTCTTTTCGTATCGGAAAAGGAAACTTGCAAGATGCGTGAATTGCAGTTTAATCGACTTATATTTTCATATGACACCTCTCGAAAAGATATGAAAGTTTCATTAATTTATGTCACATTACATAAACCATAAAGTCTATAGGTATGATGAAGTCCGATTTCAACAATTTAACTTGACCAATGGATATACATGTAAAGTTCGAAAATCCAAAATCCATTTCTGAGCATTTCTAAATCAAAGGCACTAATCAGAGAGAATGAAAAACAACCTATGTAAAACAAGACCGATTACATGTCTGAACCTGCGTCACTGTCGTATGTTTCTCAGGGCAAAGATGCTTCCATTTACAAAGTATTATTCAGATTATATTTTTCAGGATATGGATCTTATAGGGATTCTTTGTCATGTATTAATACACTATATCGCTTCTTTATCTTTAACCCTGAACTTCAACACGCTAGTATACTAAAAGACGTCATTCATGCTACACCGTTCACATCATATTTTGCTGGAAAATGGCTATGTTCAACATGCAAAAATTTATATAAACTATGCAAAGTTTTAAACATATCGGTTCAATACAGTCCGTGTTACTAATTACACATAGGATGTACCCCAAAGCGTGACAGACGGACGAACGGAGTCGCGCAGCTACTAGACCTTCTTTCACTGTTGGTGACGCAGGTAAACATAGAATTATAAGCTTTGGTTATTAAACTATGAAGAATCTGAACATATAAATTTTGCACGTAATTATTGTAATCCTCTTAACATATAGAAGTTCCATTAATTTAGGGAAAATGTTAAATGAGAAATGCAGTACCACACACGAGTGCAGTGGGCAATTGTTATGCTACAATAATTTATGCTCGTGTCCAACTGATGAATATTGGAACAGGACTCGGTGTGTTGCAAGTAAGACTTATTTATCACCGTTGAAAATTGCAAAGTCGCTGATTTTTCATTTGATCTTCTAGTTTCATAAAATATACCGGTTTTAAATCAATATTAATTTTACGCTAGTATAGTTTGGAATATGTTTTGTACAAATCACGATGAACTATTGCTTGATCCATAGCACAAGTGCTAAATCAACCTACTAATGTACGTACATGTGTATCGCAAAAAAAATAATTAAAAACTTATTATTTTTTACGACTAATAAATTTATTTTCTACCACCCACAAAAACCGCATATTCATGTAATTCACTGTGTCTTCAAAAATGTTTATATTTTAACTTATTCCGGTTATATATATGGAGTACACTCCGACGTCCTACAGCCCCAGGCATGCTCGCGATTCTAAAAAAGTCCGTTTGACATCATAGTGATTTGTGAATATAAACGTTAACACAAGACATAAAAATTCGACTTTCATGTGATTTGTTACATTTACCATTTCAAAATCAAAATTACCGGATAAATTTCTAAAACATATTCATATTCAGTCTGTATAAATACAATAGCAAAACTTTTAAAGTTCTCACCAAGATTTAAATTTTCTTCTAACAAAAGAGAAAATATATTTTCATGAACTGAAAACTCCCTGACTTGATAACTAAACGGACTCAACGAAAGTAGCCGGCTAGGGCATGGCGACCCCTTTAAAAAGAGCACATGAAATTTCTTCTTTTTTTAGATTTTATGCAGTCTTCTTCTTCCTTCTTTTGTCCTCTTTCGATTTCGCTTGGCGTAGTATTTTGATCTTCCCTGCCTGTCTTCTTTTGGGGGTCAAGGTACTCTTGCCACATCACAACATACATTTATATAAATATTTCTAAAATATTCAGGAAATATAGAATCTTACATCGCAACTAATTGATTATCGTATTTCTGAAGTCGAGATAGTTGATCCTTCAAATTTCGAAACTTGACGAGAAATTTATGTTTGACTACTGAGACTGTAGAAATATGATAATAATAAGATTCTGTTTCTCTAATTCTTTGAACAGTTTTAAATTAGCCGACTAATAATACATAATGCGACATTAGCCCGTAGTGACCCTCTCGAATCTTTCATATTCCACAACATATCTCTACTTCGTGTATTTGGAAAACCTTAAGCTTGGTTGATACCTTGATTATCCCCGTTGATCATTCTAGACGCCTTATGTGAGTTCTCTTAATAAAATATGCAGAATATTGCAGACGTTGACGATACTTTGTTAATGTGTTCTATAGAATCTTTGAGAAAATCGAATGGGAATTTCTACTACCAATCAGCAATCGAGAACAGCAAATCACACTTGGAATATAAATTATTTCTCTAACCGATCGGATACCCTGAAAACAGGCAAATAATTGACTCTTACACTATACTCAACAGGTATTCTTTGTACACAGTTAAATGGATCAGAGGGTGATTATTTTCATGTTTTATATAAACATATAAGAAAATGTTTTTTCAGGAAAAACTTTTCATTCAAGTTGTAAAGGTACAAACGAATGCCAAGATTCGCTCTTTTGCATACAAGATGTGTGCGACTGTGCAAGAGCAGACTACTGGACGGGACACAACTGTAGTACGAGTAAGATGAAATATCAAGATATTTCAGTTAAGTGGTGTGAAACAAGATATATTTTGCTGCAAATCAAAGAGATTTTTTTTTCATTCAAACAACAACATAACTTTTACTAAAACAATATGCAATAGTGCGTTTTATATTTTAGGACAAAAGTTGTATCTATTCAATGAGCATTGCTTTAATATATTGCAACTGTTTGGAGTTTAAAACGGTCTTTAGTGCCGGTTTGCCGGATCATTCCAGGTATTTCCAGTTGAAGCTTGGCACAATATGATAAATTATGCACAACTGAAATATTCCAAGAAATCTAAAGGTTACCATAAAATTTAAACACAGAACAATCAGATCAAGATGCCTCTAAAATAACTTAGAACTAAAAAAGTATAAATGGGTCAATTAATACAAATGTACGGGTGAATTATGTAAATATTTTAGATAAATAATTTTGCTTCCGTGAGAGAGTTACATGTATCTGACGATTACATAACATAACAGTAAACAACTCACGCACAATGATTTTAATCTTTAGATTTTCACAAACAACACATTTTTGTGTCGTATTATTTCTAGTAATTTATGAGAGTCATTTCGAAAAGCGTTTCTCTTTTAAAAAATGAATTGCAACTGCATTGTTTAAAAACACGTTGATACTAATAATTTTTAATCGCATTTGTTTATAATATGTTATAATTATTTTTGTTACTCTAAATTCAGTTGAATACAGGTACATTGTATGAATAAAAGATTATTTATTAAATACAGGAAAGATGTTCAACACACCATGTTCATTAACCGTGGAGTGTGAGGAAAAGTTCATCTGTGTGAAAGGAAAATGTGCATGTCATTTCTCGGAACACTGGGATGGGCAAAACTGTTCACTATCCAGTGAGTATCTTTAGTAAGACTTTTTTTTAACCCGAAATGAAAGCTGTGGTATAAAATTCAAAAACGGAATCAGAAAAAAACTTGTCCTATCGTTAAAATTATGTAAGAGCACATCTGTCTAAAGGCAAAAACGATAGTTCTTATACAGATTAAAGATGTTAGTTTGTAGCAAGAAAAGGTGTCTTTGAAACATTTGTTTTAATCCACGACGATAAAAATGATCCTCCAAATATTGATATATATTGAATAGAACTTTAATTCATGGAGAATTATTAGCATAGAAAATCTTTCATTGTGACAAAAATTTTAATCCATGTAATAAATGTGTCAAATTAATGATTTAATATGTCTGAATAAATACAATAATACAACAAATGCCGGGTATTGTTTAACGAAGCTTTTGTTTGCGTGATTACTACTTTACATGAAATTTCCTATTATTTTGGTTTAACGCAGAGTTGGTGATAGGGTAGAAAAGTGAGCGAACATGTGCGAGACAAAATCGCATTCTACAAGATTCTTTTACATCTTAATCGGCTGAAATTTAGCTGTTCCAATTAAAATTTTAAGACACATAATATATGTACACGTACCTTTAATAAACACAAAAACGTTTTGGTATGGTCAAGCGTTTTAATAATATTTCCAGAAGACTAAGAATGACAATAACTAAACTATAACCTTACAAGGCATCCTTTGTTTGGTAGGAAACAAAGAATGTGCCGATGTTAACTTTATGTCAGACAGTATTCAAACGATATTCCCAGACGGCAGCGCCAACTCTGTTACTGTATATTGTGTAATAAGGGAAAATACGAAATGGACGGTTTGTTTATTTTTAAAGTTTTACATTTTTTAAATCTATTTTCAAAGTTAGCTTTTGGATTTTTTCTACAATGTAAAAGCAATAAATGTTTATTTTTGCATCAGCTGTTGGCTTTCTACCTAACATACCAATGCAGAGGTCTAGCACATCATCTGTTCGCCTGTCCTCATCTGCACATTTTTACTTTTTATATATATTTCATGTGTGCTAGATATTTTCATTTTATAAATTCATACCTTATCCATATATTGTATAGAGGTAATCAGCTTGTGCCGTATAATGAATACCAAGTCGATGATCAACTGAAGAAAAAATTTAGTTGGACCTAATACATGTAATATGATGAATACTATTTTTATGTTTTATTTGAGATGCTGTCTGTAATTTAGATTAAATTTAGGTTATTCAAAGACGATTTGATGGATCTGTAGACTTCTACAGAACATGGAACGAATATAAATTTGGATTTGGAAACATAAGCGGCGAACACTGGTTAGGTGAGAATAACGTGATAAGAAAAAATGTCTCGTTTGCAGATGTTATAGTAATTTATGATAGATATATTTTGAAAGTATAAAATCTTTTATTAAAAAATTACACCCTAAACGGCAATTAAAATTTAATTTAATTAAATATTTCAAGAAGATTCATATAATATTTTACCAAAGTGCATTATATCTGTTTAATTCGAGTTTCAGACCCTTCAACCGTATTATTACGTTTTCTTAAAACAAAAAAACGTTTCTTCATAATTCACTGAAATTGTGGCCTACCCTTTCCATAATATTGACCAGTCTGTGTTGAAGAGTTAAAACCTACACTAAACTGAAGAGACATATTATTGTTGTTGATATTCTGACATTTTATACATTGCTTAATTAAAATGGTGCTTTCATTGTTTTTAGTTATGTAATAGTCGCTACAATAGCCTCGGCATTCCATCGAAAGCATACAACGGTCAATTATATAAGAGTGCCCTTAGTTTAGATATTAACGGCCTTATCTGTACAAACATTCAATTTTGGATTAGTATGTGTCTTTATTTATTCATATATCTATAACTCATGTTTCAGCAGCAATATTGAAAGCTGGAAATCCGAAATTCCGAAAAAAAATTGTAGACCAGATTCCAATCTATGGCACAAAAAATGTAAATTAAAACAAAAACCATCTCAGGATAAAACCATGATTATTGTTTTTAAAATATAAAATCAAGTAACTCAAAATGAATTTAAACGATCTTCCTTTAACCAACATTTACATAATAAAATTCCTTCATTACCAGGCAATGAAAATATCCATCTGATTTCATCTAACGGTAACCATAAAGTACGCATTGAGTTAGAAGTGAAAAATGGTTCGAGATACTATGCTGAATATTCAATATTCCGCCTGTTTGACGAAAAAAGTAATTTTACACTAACGGTGACTGGCTATGCAGGAACTGCAGGTAAGGAAACAGAATGTTCTCATAAACATGTATCGTTTTAATATTTGAACAACAAAGCAAATAACAGTTGATACAAGTATCTACAAATGTAATGGAGCTAAGACAAAACATCAGTATCTACAAATGTAATGGAACTAAGACAAAACAAACAACAAACGGTTAGAAGCCTTGATTGTTGCTACGGCGTTTTCGCACTATTTTTATACAAAACTGCAATCGTATTTCATCTTATCACTTATCATTCCCTTAATGTTAATAAGTGTGTATTCTTTTGCTTGTAGTAATAGAAAATAATGTATTAATATATAAGCATCATCATCATTATATTCACTGTACAACGTCACTGAAAAATTTGTGTGCATTGCAGTTTAAAACTTCTGGAAAATTACGACGTTATCCATATGTTATCAAATATTTTGAAAGCAATGTCACTCTAAGAATATCCTTTCTGCGGAATATTCATTAATACATGTATTCAAGCAATAATCCCATAATATATGCATTAAGAAGTTTATCAGATTGAATTATTCACAGGTGATAGCATGGATCAAGTAAGTAGTTCTGTAAGAGCTGATGGCCGGGAATTTTCAACAAAAGATCGGGACCATAGCAGTTATTCTGTTTGTGCTAAAAGGCATAGAGGAGGTTGGTGGTACCATAATTGTGAAGCAAGCGACTTGAATAGAGACTTTCATCAGGGCATGGATTGGAGATATGACACAGGCTCGAATCACGTGCGGAAGAGTATGATTATGATAACGCGCACTTAATCATACATGTACATGTTATTTGTCCTTAATTTTTCACAGTATTGTGACGTTTTGAAAACGGTTTATAATGACATTTACGTTTGGATAAAAATAATAATAAACTTAACGATGATGCTGTTCTTGTGTTATTATTTTCTTTTCAGCTCAGCTTCATTTATTCAGATCAGGCGAAAAACATGGCTGCAATTCTTGTTTCTGTTTGGTTGATTTAAAAACATTCTCTGAAACTGCTTGGCCAAATATAGCCAAACGTGACAGAAAGTGTCTATGGAAGGTCCGTTATCCCTTACTTAGTTCCAATTGAATAACAAACATGGCTGCCACAGACAATTCTTGTTTTCAGATTGGCTGATTTACAACAAAATACCTTTTCTCTGAACCCACTTGACCAAATGAACCTAAACTTCACAAAAAGCGCTGTGGAAGGTCCTTTGCAGATTCCTTGTTTCCTCTCAATTGGACAACAAACATGGCTGCGACAGAAAATTCATGTTCTGATTGGATAATTTTAAAAAATACTCTGAAATAATTTGCATGATAGAGCCAATTAAAACAGAGCAAAAAGGGTTCCTTGGTCCAAAAAAAATAAAGGTGCTAGGTTCTCAAGCGCCGCCGCATCCGAAAAAACCTCCCGCGTCTGCGGTTTTTATTCTGAGTAAAATCCGAAATTTTTTCAAGTCGATACTTATTATTTCATACGTATGCTTGTAGAAATAAATAATTATTATAGTGCTCTAACTTGCCCTAAACAAATGGAAGGGTTGGTCACCCTTGATGCCTATTGTGGAAATTTGCCTAGTCCGAGCGGTTTGATTGTTTTAATGGCTTTCCACAAGTAAGAAAATATAAAATATATGATTTAATCATTAACAGACAACTTCATAAAATCAACAATGCACAATTTAACAAATACAGCTGTAATAAAATAGTTTAAAAACTAGAAAACCAGTGTTTGTCAGCGAATTGCCCAACCCGTAACGAATTCTAAGTTAAACAATTTAGATATAAACAAATTTAGATGCAGGACAAATTCCCCGGGCTCTAAAAATAGTCTGACCTGGATTTAAGTAAATAAGTCGCGAATTTCATCGCTCTGTGACTTCGCACTAAAATACAGGTTAACTAAATTAATTCCCAGTTAAGTATAAATAGTTTCAACCAAAATATAGCTCAAGTTTCACAAAAAGGTCAGGAGATCAAGTCTCTGGGAAAAATCCAAACAGCCTTACCAAAAGATGTTTTCAAAAGTGTCAAGGACAACGTGACGTCATGTTCACCCAAATATTTCCGCGGAATAAATACTAAGAACGATAACTCAAACATTAAAGATAGCAACCTAGATTGCCGCACTTTTCTTAAACTACGGGAAATAAAACATTAAATCCCTTGCATAGTAAGTTTGGACAATATAAGCAAATAATCTTTCAACAGATTTAAAAGAAAGCTTGTCAAATATACTAAATTCCCGAAAATACTACGAAGCAATGAAATTTATACAACAATGCCCTTGGAGTCCCATAAATGTAACATTTCTTTTAGACTATGTTTTTGTTGTCGTTAATTGATCTAATTAAGTTCAAAGCTTAAGTATCTTTTGCTGTTACAGAAAAAATCTGCATAGTTGCTCCCCTTAGATAATCAATTTTCTTTCAATTCAAATTTTCTCTGACAATGAAAACATAAAATTTATACTTAATTTTTGAATCTCAAATAATTAATTCATTTTGAGAAAAAAATGTCTTCTTCTGTTGAAAAAAAATGTGTTTCTTCATTTTTGTACATATAATTTTATGTAAAACCTTTGTATTTCTTTTATAACATTGTGACATTAACATTGCGTTCTATTTTTTTGGCTTATATAAAAGACTATGTACCATCATTTCAACATCTTGATGAATTTAATAAACTAAAACACATTCTAAACCCCATTCCTGAACTTGTTTGTCATATTGGAGTCTTCATTAAACAGTCTTTAGAACTGAGGGGGTCAGACAAGCTCATGATTGTGTTTTTTACATAAATTTATAATTGATCTTTTGAAATATGTTCTATTATATTCTATTGTAATTCATTGCATTGCATTGTATTTAAAATGTATATGTGTTTGTTTGTATTGCTTGACCCTTATGGGTGTAATTTTGCAATAAAGAAGTTAATATTTATGCAATCAGTTATTACGTCCGTGAAATGTCGTCCATGCGAGACCTAAATAGGTAGTCAAGGACGTTAAAAACTTCCCAGTCACGTCCGTGCGAAACCTAAATAGGTAGTCAAGGACGTTAAAAACCCCCCAGTCAGTCATGCAATCAGTAAAAGAGGGTGTTGCCTTGCCAACATTAAAAGTGTAAGACAACTTTTAAACTGCATAGCAAGCTCAGGCAAACAGCAGTTGTTATCTTTGAAAACCTGTGATGATATAAATCTAAAACTTGATGTTTTTAACAAAAAATTTTCTCTAACAATAATGTCAATTTTCCAAAAAAAAAGCCTTCCTCCCTCATCCATTTTTTTTAAAGTGGCCTGACAACCTGAGCATTTTTTTTGCATGGCCTTGCAGTTATATATTATTCTCCTTATGTTAAAACCAATTTTCAAAGTGCACACTTTGATGATCACTTCGTTAGATTTGTTTTTTGTTCCGCAAAAAATTTTCGAATATTATTTTTTTTAAGTAAGTGAAATGTGTAGATGAAAGGTGATTATTTCAGTAAAAAATTGTAATTTTGCATCATACGACATAAGACATAGAAAATAGGTTTCTGGTACAATGTTTATTTTACACTTTGATCACATTTTACTCTAAATTCAAGAAAGTATCAACAATTAAAGTGAATTTATTTAAATAGTCAAATCTGAAAACATGTCAAGGGAGATAATAAATTTCAGCCTATCAATGAGGATGAGTATATACTATTGAGCTTTATTGTGCTATTCATTAATAGATTAAATAAATCATATGAAATATGATTTATTTTATTGTTTGTATACATATTCATCAACTGTGAGTTTTACATAACATAAAACTTTGTCCATTGTTGTCCGACATTAATGTTATGTGGTTGTGGTACGTATTTATTGATATGACTCTTCCAAAAAAGAGGAAACAAAATCATTGAAAATGTTAACATCATTTTCTTTCTTGGTGAATTTGGAGAGTTAGCTATAGCTAATCATACTAACTTCATGAAATTATTTATTTGATATTACAAAGCAATCAATTGCGTTTAATGTCAAGAGAGAGCAAAGAGAATTTGCTAAATGGCTAAATGCAATGATCCAAATAGTGTAAGGTCCTTGAATTCTATGCTTATCTTATAACAAAAATCTACAGAGCCACAGAATTACTTCAAACCAAACATAGCATGCATGTTCCTCATAAGGAACCAAGTGTTGTTACTTTGGTGCCAATCCCTCATTCAAGATGGCCACCAGTAGAAGACATAGGTTAACAAAAGACCCTTTGGGAAAACAATCTTTTGGAGAACCGCTGAATTTTTGAATAAGATAAGATAAGATAAGATAATGTTTATTAACCAATTAATGGGCCTTCTAAGGGACAATAAGTAACAGAGTAACAAATATCATTGAAGACGGAAGAAGTTACTTGATTAACAGAAAATTGTAGACAACTGCAGAATATGATGATCTGTAATTAGAAGGACCTTGATGCAGAAAAATGTGGTCCCTACAAGGCTTACCACACTTCATAATGAAAGGGAAACTACTGTCTTTGAGATACGGCTTTCATGCCAGGTGAGCGATACAGGCTCAGCCCTCTGGGGCTCTAGTTTTATATTAGTGCTTCATACGTCTTTCAAGAACATCAATAAAAGCGATGTTCCTTTGCGTAAACTTTTGTCATGTTTGTGTAGGGATTTTGTTTCAACACCCAATACACGATATCTCTCTTTTTACATTATGTTTATACTGTTAATACTACGTCACTTTATAAATTAGACCATTTTGATTCTGTAGTTGACTATCTTGATTCTCAGTATTTGTTTGTATATCGCACTATTTTTGTCATTGTGAGGTGTTGTTACATTGGTTGGTGTTTCAATGATGATTGTTTATGACTTTTAGATGTGCAATGTTTGTTCTTTAACCAGTCTATTCTTCACAGGGCTATTTTATAAGACTAATCTGCCAGAATTGCAATATTTTAGCTGAACATACTGTTTTGACTCTGTATATTACATGTGCTTTTGAATGTAAAATAATGAGTTACGGACAATTGACAGTTTTAAAACACAAAATATGTGAAAGCCTCACAGAACAGCCATATAAAACATAAACAAAATAACAATCCAAAGATACTTATATGAGATATAGTAAATTTATACTATGCTGTATACGACGTATTTCAAGGAGTTACCTCTCATCAGCAGCATTAAAACCGAAACATTTGGAAGACCAAAAACCAAACTTATTTTAAAACAAGAAGTACTCATAACCAAAAATACCGAAATAGGAAGCCAAATTTCAGCTAAGGAGATCTACCATGTGCAATACAATGAATGAACCCTTAGTAATTCTATATTTTTGAACAACATGCCCTTTCCAAATAATGAAACTGGTAATACAATATCAAAGTGTCTGTTGGTTTTATGTTCTGCATTCCCGATATTGCTCACATTATAGGCCACAGATGTTTTTTTTATTACAACGAGAGCTATATGGATTATTTGATACACTTAAATAAATATATATATACACAATTACATGTATATTTTGATTACATATATTTAAAACATTTTGAAGCGCAATGTTCCTTATAAGGCTATCTGTTATCTTTCCGTCTAGAGGTTAATTTTTAACCTCATATCCTTCCCCACTTTTTAACAGATTTGCGATCCCCATAGATGTACTAAAGTAAAGATGTACTTGAATCATTATCTGCTCCAATGAAATAGAATGAAAATATTCATTTTATAAACGTTGGAAGTATCTAAAATATTGAATAATGTCCCGTCGCTGGAGTATAGGGCAAATCTTTAAAAGCCAAAAAAATCAAAGATTACTTAGGACAGAATTATATGACAAAAATATGTCTGCATATCATGTTTCTTATGTGCACTATACGATGCATATATACGTCTACTAGTCTTTTTTTTTACTAACTTGCCATGAAACAAAAAGCTGTAGATGATATCAAATATATATTTTGAGGACTCCGAAAATTTAATTAAAGTTATGTCAATAATTTCGTAATATATCTTGAATTACTAACTAGTGAGAAATTAATGTAAATTTGAAAATTATTTTAGAAATTAACTGTCATCCATCTGTTAGCTTTTGTCCCAAAAATATAAGCCGTGGAATTTTACATAAAAATAATCAAATTATTTGTACTCAAGATAGTATCTACAGATTGGACTTAGATAAGTGCGTCGATATTATTAATCGACCTGACCCAGATTTGCATAGCTACTATTGAGCTACACATGTATTATTGACCATCTTTGAAATATGAAATAAAAATAGGGGTCGCTTTTCCCATTTTGGCGGGAAATTTACATAGACGTAACGTAACGTACAACATTTGTTTAACACTTGTTTAGCTTGAACACTGCTGATAAGAGTACATAATGCATGAGAACTGATACAATAGAACGTTTCGGACATTCTACCTTCTATTAAAATTGCCACAAGAAAACCGAGGCAGGAAAACGGAATAAGAGAATAAGGAAAACGTAACACAGAAAATATGAACTAAAAAGATATTACATTATGTTTATACTCCCAAACAAAACAGACGATAAAATACAAAGTAAGAGACAAGATAAAGGATATAAATCCTCGTTTGATTAACATACTAGTATTTAAAACTTTTAATATATATTAAGAATCTATATAATTATGTAATATTAAAACTTAATCTTTAAACGTTGACATTGATGGCGAAAAGTTAGTATATTGCGATTTTTGACCATTTTTTTCAACCTCCATATTTGTATATGGATTGGTTTCAGAGTTTACTGCACCGGTATTTGAATATGGATTTGTTTCACTGTCTTTGTTAGAATTGTCATATGGGTTTGACTCTGTAGTCAAATTTTTGTATGGGTTTTCGTCTTCTGTTGAAGCAGGTGTATTAAGGTTTGTATCTAAATCGTCGTACTCGCTTCCAATTCCAGCATCTCTTATAAAACCTTCATAATTGAACTCGTCTTCTACATATGCAGTGTTGATATAGAGATCCACATGTGAATACTTTTTAAATCTTTCAGCTTTCCTTACTTTGCGACATCTAAATGAATAATGAAACAGTTAATTAATACGCAATTATGATTGTGATGCTTGCGACATGTTCATTGAAATTTCTTCTGCCCGGTATTAATTTACTTGTAAATTATCATGAAACACCCGCGTAAAATCAATTATTCTAAGATGCATAATGTAATTAATGTTCTTTTAAAATCTCTATTTGAATATGGATTTTTTTCCTTGTCTTTGTTAGAATTGTCGTATGAGTTTTCCCATTTGGCGGAAATTTACATAGACTAACGTAAAATGACAAATTTTTAAAGCGTCATCTCCGCTTAATTTTTGTTTGTTTGTTTTTATTGTTCTGCTGGGGGGGGGGGGGGGGGGGGGGCTTTAATTTTAATAATTATTTTGGATCGGAATCTACGTACAACATTTATTTAACACTTGTTTAGCTTGAATACTGCTGATAAGAGAGAACTGATACTATAGAACGTTTCGGACATTCTAGCTTCTATTAAGATTGCCACAAGAAAACCGAGGCAGGAAAACTGAATAAGAGAATAAGGAAAACGTAATTTCCTTGTAAATTATCATGAAACAAGCGCGTAAAATCAATTATTCTAAGATGCATAATGTAAATAACGTTCTTTTAAAATCTCTAAAATACGTTAAATAATTTTTACCATTTTTTTTCAATTATGGAACTTTCTGTTTTTAGATTTATGCACTTAACATTAGATTATTCCTAAAAATGATGACGAATGCAGTCTTTCTTTTTAGGAAATACATTTTGTACCTATTATGTACCATTTTTCATTATTTGGAACATACGAATTAGGTGTTATAAAGGTTATTACTTAGCATTATCCACTGTAGGGTTTTCCATACAAAGAAGGATGAGATTTATAAAGAGAGAAAACGCGAAAACGCACCATAATTTCTTTTAAGCAGGATAAAACATGTGAATAGGGTGAATATATGTGTAGTATATTTTGAAAAAAAGTATTACGTGTGCAAGCAGGCAAAAAAAATATACAGCCTTGTCGGTGCTTAACAAAAAAATTCCCAGGAGCCAACCCCACTTTCATATCCTGAATAGAAATGAATTGTTGCTCCCTTACTATATAGAACATTCAAAAACAGGCATGACAAGTTTGAAGGTGTTACCAAATATATTTCTAATCCGTTAATGGATCTTAAGATAAAAAAAATTCGAGTAGGATTCCAATGTTATTTCATTCCAATGTACGCATACAAAATTAGACGTTTACCGAATGCATTACATCTCTCTAGGTACATTGTTGTACGGTTATATTTCGTTTCCTTTTACATACCATATTATATATTCATTCAAAACAAAAATACCTTTGCTTTTCATTTCTGCAAATATTTTAGAGTATACCGGAAATTGTCTCTTTTACATTATGTCAAGAATAAAATTAAAAACGATGGTATTTTATAGGAAATTTTCTTATTGAACATCAGGCCGAGTTGTTCAAAAGTTAATGCTGCTGATGAGAGGTAACTCCTTGAAATGCGTCGTATACAGCATAGTATAAATTTACTATATCTAATATTAGTATCTTTGGATTGTTATTTTGAAACTCCTGGGATGATGCCTCTGCTGGTGGACCCTAGGTCCCCGAGGGTATTCGCCAACCCAGTCGTCAGACTTGTCTGACATGATTATTCATTGATTTGTTACAGAAATTACCAGTATTTAGCAAAATTCAAAAATAATAGAAATACTAAGGGTTCATTCCTTGTACTGCACATGGTAGATCTCCTTAGCTGAAATTTGGCTTCCTATTTCGGTATTTTTGGTTGAGTACTTCTTGTTTAATATAAGTCTGGTTTTTGGTCTTCCAAATGTTTTGGTTTTAATGCTGCTGATGAGAGGTAACTCCTTGAAATGCGTCGTATACAGCATAGTATAAATTTACTATATCTAATATTAGTATCTTTGGATTGTTATTTTGAAACTCCTGGGATGATGCCTCTGCTGGTGGACCCTAGGTCCCCGAGGGTATTCGCCAACCCAGTCGTCAGACTTGTCTGACATGATTATTCATTGATTTGTTACAGAAATTACCAGTATTTAGCAAAATTCAAAAATAATAGAAATACTAAGGGTTCATTCCTTGTATTGCACATGGTAGATCTCCTTAGCTGAAATTTGGCTTCCTATTTCGGTATTTTTGGTTGAGTACTTCTTGTTTAATATAAGTCTGGTTTTTGGTCTTCCAAATGTTTCGGTTTTAATGCTGCTGATGAGAGGTAACTCCTTGAAATGCGTCGTATACAGCATAGTATAAATTTACTATATCTAATATTAGTATCTTTGGATTGTTATTTTTTAATCACTTTTTTCACTTTCAATTATTTCGATTGTGAATTAATGTTATTTTTTATTTGTTTTTGTTTTAGTTGGGGTTTTACGCCGTTTTCAGCACATTTGGCTATTTCGTGGCGGCCAGTTTTTATTGGTGGAGGAAGCCGGAGTACCCGGAGAAAACCACCGACCTTAAAGAGGAAAATTGGAAATCCTTGTCAATTAAGATTGGAGTCGAACACATCCCGCCACCGATGAGATTCGAACTCGCAACCTCAGCGTGACAGGCTAGTGATCATTAGTAGTTATGACGAACTACCTAGACCACTCTGCCACCGAGGCCCTAATTAATGTTTTTGTACAAAAATTTGCATAGATTCATAAAGTCATAGGATTAACCCATGAGAAAATTTTCAGTCCTTAGGCATAACCAAAGAAGCGAAAATTTGAAACTTAAAATTGTAGTTAACTTCTGAACAACTGGGCCAAAAGTAATATAAATTTCGAAGTCTAACGAATTACTGTCTTAACCTCGTTTTTCTTAAACGATTAAACTGATTTTACACACCTGTATATTAGGAATCCTCCAATGACTACAAAAAATATTACTATAAGTAAAACTCCTATTACTATTCCAATTACAGCTGAAATACGAAAAAAGTAATGAATAAATAAAAGTGAGTGAAAAGAATCTGTAGTAAACATCTGCACCCTCTTCTGCAGATATAATATTTTGTCAGATATTGTATATCATAGATTAATCATGTTAATGTTGTTTTACTGATATATTTATTTGACTCATAAAAGATTCTTGAAGTTCAGATTTGTAATTAAGTAAATATATTGTCTACATGTAAGCATGTACACTGTACAACAGTGGTTATTCCGAGTTTTATTACTGTAAATTGTCGATATGGAAGACTGCGTGAGGAATATGTTTTGTTGTAAGATTAATAAAATCTGAAGACCAGTTTTGCTGGTATTTGCCAAATTTTATCTAATGAGACATTGTTCTTTTCATATCCTTTCGCAGTACGAATACCGAACATTACAAATTTAAATTAATGAACATATAGTTTCTTTTCAAATACTATATACTTATATTCGAAAGTGATTAATTTCGAGTCAATCGAGTTCGACAATAGGAGAGTCAGTTGTAATTTCAAAACTAATCTATAAAATTCAACATTTTAATTTACCTTCTTGTGATAATCCACTATCACCCTCAGAGGAATTTGTTGTTAAAGAAGTTGTAGAAGATTCAGTTCCTTCAGTTGGAGTACTTTCAGGTGAACCAGAGATTTCCGACGTTGGCGTGCGAACGCTTGTTAAAGTTGTTCCTTCTGTTTGTGTAAGTCTGGTGTCAGTGGACGTTAAGACAGTTGAATGAGTGGTTACTTGGGATGGAGTGCCAGTTGATGATGTGCTACCTGTAACAGTAGTAGGTTTGGTGGAAGTGGTAAATGTCGCAGTATCTTCGGTTGGTGTAGTAGCCGTTATGGTTGTTTCGGTTGATGTGGTACTCGTACCAGTGTTTTTTGTTGATGTACCGGTAGTAATGGTTGGTGTGCTAAATGTAGTAGGAGTTGCTTCGGTTGATGTGGTAATCGTGTTAGTGGTTTTTGTTGATGTGATACCAGTCGTAATGGTTGTTGTGCTTTCTGTAGTAACGGTTGTTGTGCTTTCTGCAGTAACGGTTGTTTCTGTTGGTGTGGTACCAAATGTAGTGGATGTTGTGCTACCTGTAGTAATCGTTAGTGTGGTGCCCGAGGTAGATGATGGAGGAAATGTTGGAGTGGTATATGGTGATGTAGCAGTTGTTGCGACGGTTGATGTGCTGTCTGTTGAAGGAGATGTTTCTGTTGATGTGCTCACGGTACCAGTTGTTGTTTCGGTTGATGTGCTACTTATACTAGTGGTTGAAAGGGTAAAACAAACTGAAATATTAAAGAAACAGACAGCTTTTGAAAAGTATCTTTAAATATTCATTTAAGGTAAGCCTGGGACACTGTATGTAGGTCACAGTCATCAAGTATCTTCGTGCTTATTAACAAAAATCGGTCCTAAAACAATATAAATATAGGACAAAACGATTTTTATTTTTCAAATAACTAAACAAAATATTATATTATTTGATTTACTTTTTTTCCTGTAAAGTATTATTTACATTTCGTATACACCTAGACATTACAGCTGAAGTTGATAAGGATAGGCACATCAATCATTAGAGGTTTTTTTTCTTTGCCTAATTCATTTCCGGTTCCGAATACCAACCCCTTGCTAGAAAACCCTATAATTACTGATGAAATCAGAAGGGCATGCTATAAATTAAAGAATAGGAAGAGTAGTGGCATGGGCAGCATTCTTAATGAAATTTTGAAATATGGTCAGTTTACAATATTGCCCAGTATTGAAAAACGATTTAATTTGATATTATCATCTGGAACCTATCCAAGTATCTGGTCTTCAGGCTACAAATATCCTATTTTTAAAAGTGGTGATACCACTGACCCCAATAACTATAGGGGCATTACTACCACTAATTGTTATCTGAGCTATTCAATTCCATTCTTAATAAAAAAGACTTGAAAAGTTTATGGCAAATGATAATATGATATCTGATGAACAAATCGGATTTCGATCTGGATGCAGAACATCTGACCATATTTTTTCAGCTCAAAACAATTCTAGATAAATATCTTAATAGGTCAAAAAACGTATTTGCATGTTTCGTAGACCTTTAAAGGGCATTCGACTCTGTTCTTCAATCTGCCTATTTACTCAAACTGCTTAAAGCTGGAGTATGGCGTAAGTCTTATTCAATAATTAAATTCGTGTATAGCAATATCAAATTGCAAGTTAAAGTTGACAGTGTCTCTCTCACTGACACCTTCAATTTTGAGGTGGGTGTGCTTCAGGGCCATAATGTTAGTCATATATTATTCAACACTTTTGTTAATGACATTATGAAATTATTCAGTTCCAACTGTGACTATGTTTACATGTATTAGGGGATAGCCGACCTAATTGCTTATTGTACGCAGATGACCTGCTTTTGCTATCTGAATCTGCTTTAGGGCTGCAAAAATGTATGGATACTATATATATATATTCTTATTGTTCTGACTGGAGTCTTGTTATTGATTATGAAAAATTAAAAAAAAACATGGTATTTAACAAAGGCGGTAGACTTTTACAAATACATTTACTATAAACAACGTTGAAATTGAATCTGAAAGGTCCTACAGTGTATAAATATCTTGGTGTTATATTCAGTTTAAATTGTAGTTTTAATAATGCACCATATTACATTCAATGTCGTGATCAGAGGCTTTTTTTCAAGATGGCCAGTTTGTTTAAGTATTTTTCCATGTGATATTAAAAACTTTATGTATATTGTTTTATGAAACCTATTCTTATGTTCTTATGTATGCATTTGAAATTAATGGTATTTTTTATACAAAAAATGTAGTAAATATATGACTTGTAACATATTTGAACAATATATGTTGCGAATCTTGGTATGTTTAGATATTTATTGTACGTGAATAAGAAAACTTGTAAACTAACTCTATATGGTGAGCTAGGGCGTTATATTGATTTAATTATATCTGTGTTTAAATATTGAGTCAGATTATATGAAAGTAATGTTAAGGACCCTTTGCTAAAAGAGGCTTATCTAGATAATGTCATCATGCTTGATAATAATGCAGCAGTTTTGGTTTGGTTGAATTAAACTATTCTACTCGCTTATTTCAAGCAACATTTATTTAATCATCCTAATAAGATGAAAAGTAAAGATATTAAAATTATAAGGAAAATACTACAAAAAAAATTTTCAACTTTTTGGTCCAATCAATTGTATAAAATTGAGAAAATGCGCACTTACAGACTTTAAAAAAAAACAATTCGCATTTGAAAAATATCTTTTTACGATCGTCATCATGAATTGATTTACCGTTATAGAGTTCCAATTTCTAAGATGATGTTGGACCTGTTCCCACTGTCGTAACATTTCATTTGCCTCCACCGATTTGTGACTTTCACCGGATTGACTTTGTTGAACTTCACGACGGAGCAGGAACTGCTTACCCTTCCGGAGTACCTGAGTTCACTCCTTGTTTTTATAGGAGTTTGTGTTGTTCATTGTTTTTTAATTTTCAGTGTTTATTTGCTATTGTTCCTTTGTCTTCCCAGGTTGTTCTGTTCTCTATTTCCAAATTTGGTCCCTTGGTATCGGAATCAAAATCCTTCATTAAGACTCAAAGAGAGCATGGAAGATGCGAGAAAGCAGGGGAACGGATGTTGGAGAAATGGTTAAGGAGATAGGAGAGGGTAGATGGGAGAAGGTAGAGTTAAGGCTGGAGAAAGGAGAAAGGTATCCCCTGCCAAAACCCTCACTACCATAATTTTTAGATCTTTTATATTATTAACATTTAATAATGGTGATGTATAAATCTCTATGTACATATTTTAACAGCGATATAATATGCCATTAGAAATATAACATGACAATGTATATTATTTGCCTACTTACTCAAATTTTGTATTTAGTTACATGTATTGTCATGTAATGTTACAACGTATGGCTGTTTTGTATGCCCCTTAATAAACCATCCGGATACTGGTACATTATTATAATTATGCTTTGAGCTATTGATTTGGGTCTGCAGGGTGAGATAATGTCTTTTAGAGATGCATAAAAAATTATCATTCAAGCCTTTAACTTAAATATTGAATTTTAAACTTATGTCGTAAAATTTCTTATTTATTATTTTTCTGTTCTCATGGGGTCATATTAGATATAGTGTAAACGTAAATAATCTTATATTCTCGGTTGGAGAGTATATTTATTATTGAATTTTATAAAATGTTTAGCCTACAATACCTGCAATATCAATTACTACAACCATACATGCCACTCTTATCATCTTTCAAACTCAGCTTCCCTAGCAAAGGTGTTCCGGGTATTTTTAGAGCAGGAAGACATTTGATCCCGGTAGCAAAGATTCACTGGAGTATAACAACATAACGTATATCGAGAATAATAAAATTGTAGAAGTTCACCCAGGTAGAAATATATCAATATTTTCGATTTAAAAACCCGTTTTGAAGAGAAATACGCGATAACGATAAAAAGATGTTAACTTTGTAAATCCGTTTATACATTTATTTAATTTTTAAATATACCAGTAGATCTTTGTTGGTGTACATGTATATTTAAGCCGTTTGTTTGTTCTTTTATTTCCTGTATACCAGTAAAGCACGGCTTAGAATTTATATGGCAAAGATATTTAAAATATGTTGAAAAAATAAATATTCAGTGTGTTAATAAATTAGTTTCATAAATTATATATATATATATACGAAAAGGTAGACAATCATGATTTGATAAAAAGTATAAAATACGTGTAAAGAAACGCCCCAAAAATGAAAGAGGGTGCAGTTTATATGTTAAAGCCAATGCGCCAAATATGAGAAATAGTCACAATAAAACATTGATGACCATATAACTTTGTTTTTCGAAAAAGGTTTTAAAAAATTTTAATTTTCTAAAGTTGATTCACAATTCAAATATAAGCTTGAAAATACTTTTACTTAACTAACTAAAATATTTCGTTGACATGCAGAATTAAATGCTTATATATTCTTCTATGTTTCTTTTGTCAAATATTTAACGTACATGTAATATTGGCTAAATTGAAATTTTGGATTATTGATAGAATAAATTTCAAGTTAATATGTCTGTAATAAATTCACCTATTTATACATTGTACATGCATATATTTATTAAAACACTGAGCCAATGGGACCATAGTTTACAGCAATGATCTTTCAGAAAGGTGTAAAATAACCTAAATTCTAAACAAGATGGCCACTACATAAGATCTTCTTTTAACATAGTACCGTATAGGAAAAATCACTGAAGCAATTGGAAATTAACTTGGCACATATGGACCGTAGGTTGTCCTGTTTAAGAATTGTCTGATAACAAAGACTGCCAGCCATGATCCTTTTTCATCATTGAACCTGATCGTGATGGCCCCGACCACTGACAAAAATGGCCCCACACCTGAACTTACTTAAACACAGGACCGATGTAGAGAATTCACCTAAAACCAAAAAGGATGCTGCTTTCTTCAAGTGTTAACGCATTTAATTTATCCATTTGATGTATCGGAATTGATTGTATCGGGTTCATGTTATAATTATATATCTTTATTCTTATAATCCAGGAATAATGCTTCAGAGAAGTAAATACAAAGCATACAATTACATTCATTAACATAAAACTTTTCCTCTCAAGAGATTCTATGTAAATTATATTATTCAGTCCTGTCTGAACCCTACATTCATTCGTCTTAATAGCATTTGCCTTTTACATGTAGGATGAAAATTTAAAATTTACACATTTGTATTTGAAATTTCTGTGAAATGACGTGTGTCATAACTAAAAACTCTAAAAGAAGACTCGTATAATTTTAGTTCAAAATTACTATCCAGAATAACCGTATGCATTTTCATGTTTAAACTTTGGAACTGCTGTTGTGTCATAATCCCCGTCCATTGGTGACCGGTCATACAAACCGGTATCTTTGTTACATGTATCGACATTTTCTCTGGCAGAGTCATAAACATTATCTAATGAGCGGTCGTAAATATCGTGTCCCATTGTTTTATTTGGATGAACATTTACGATGTTATAAGAATCTTCTTGGTATACATATTCGCATTCTGGATGAGATTGTTTTTTAATCATTGTATTGTCAACATAATTATATGTGAGATTGTGTGGTATGCCTTGGACATTCGAAATGAGGCCTGCTTGATTATTCTTTGAGTTGCTGGAATCCAACGATTCTTTCCTGTTGGACATAGCTGTATCACGTGATTCTCCGTCTGGAGGACTTGATTGGTATTTAGATTTAGCCGCCCTTTTCCTAGGATTCAAAGAGAAATTATTTTTTTAAATACTTCATCTTAATTGTTCTTTACACTGTACAATTGAAATTGAGTAATTTATCAGATTTTAATTCAATAATATATATTTACGAAGATTATCACAGGTTTTATGTCATAGATTAGTTTAATAATTTACGTCACATTTTTATGCAAAATCTTTGTTGTAACGGATGGAGTATCGGATAAAAAAATATTGTGTAGAATCATTTTGAGTATGTTATGACAATATTAGTGTTTTTACTCTCTGCAAAGCAAATACGTATATTGTATATTATTATACTTCATGCCAGAAACTACTGTGATATTTGGTACATTAATAATTCGCATATAAATTCCAACCTATCCAGCAAATACGGCAGATGAACTACAGTAATATGCCCAAGTGCGGCTTTATATGTCGCGTGGGTTTTTGTGTAGATTTATCCGGCAAATGAACTACAGTAATATGTCCACGTGCGGCTTTATATGTTGCGTGAGTTTTTGTGTACATTTATCCGGCAAATGCGGCATATGAACTACATGAGTAGCGCTTTTCATGAATATTTACAGTAAGAAATGTCTCAGTCAGCGATTTGTTTTTTTACATGAGAAAAGTGAATTAATTTTAAGTTAGATGAATTCTTAGCATGAAGTATAATAATCAAAATATTAGGGTCTTGTGACGGTTATATGCGAAATATTTTCCAGGTCTGAGTGACTTATTACACTCCGCTTCGCGTCGGGTAATATGACACTCTGACCTGGCAAATATTTCGCATATAACCGTCACAAGACCCTAATTTTATGTAATTAGGCTTGGATACTGTCGATTTAACAACCTTGATCATTTTACAGTGTACCATGTCAATGAAAATCAACACATCAAAACCAGAGGAAATACAGAGGAAAAATTATAATGATAATTTAAAATTTATACAAATCATGAATTGCTCCGAGATGCAGCCATTTTTATGTAAAAGTATTTATAAGTTTTCTATGCGGCGTAAATTGTTTATATAAATGTTTAAACGTGAACAAAAAATGTTACTTAATTTTGGCCTAATTACATTATGAATATAATTTTTTCGTGATATTTTAACGTAAATATTTTCACATATGTCTGAAGTTTTAAACAAATGTAAAGTAAATTTTTGAAAATATTTTTATTTTCTCTTTCCTTTTATTCATATTGATATTTATTCGTAAATCATAGTTATTTGTTTTAAAAATAGAATTTCAATGTATTGTTGGATTTTTAAGAACATGTATATATTTTATGCCATGTGTCTCATAAGCCAAATTAATATGGCTGGGTATTGATTGTTTTATTTTTACAGTTAGCACGGTTATGTCCAGTTCTAGTTTTAAACGCTTTCTTAAAACTCTCTGTATTACTGTACAAATGTAGGTTTCTATAGTACAATAATATTCGCACAGCTTAGTAATAGTGATTGACCAGAGGTGCATTTTCTATAGAAGGTTACGGAATGTCAGGTCCCTCAGAGACGTAGCTATTATGAATGTCGATGAAACGTCATATTTATCGATAAACATTAAGGAATACAATAAAAGAAAGACAATGCATAAAAAATTTATTTATTTATTTATAGAGTATTTAAACCATGTACAAAATGTAAAACATTTACCATTTATTATAGAAAAATATTTTTTCTTAAATGCAGTAACAAATTTCGTATCATTTTATTTTTTTGTTTATTAACTAGTTTAAATATTGCTTCTAAATGTTGAGGGGGTGTTTGTAAACAACAGGAGTGTTCCAGTATGGCGAAGGGATTCAACAGGGATTATTGGAAATGTCTTCTGGTGTGAGAAACAGCTTCAGATACCCAATGTCAATATCGTGTATATATAATCAATAGATATTATAATATATATAAAATTTAAAAAATGTTGACTACCTTAGGTAAAATATCAAAACACCAATGATGATCGTGATCAGTACTATACCAGATAATGTCCCTATAATCGCAAGAACTGAAAAAAATATAAACGTTATAAGTTCATAGATGAGGAATACGACTGTATCATAAAATAGTTGTACTTATACTCGATCAAAACTTATATTGTCCAGTATACTTTCTAACTAAACGTAAATTTAGTGCTTGAAAACACATCTGTCCTTGAAAAAAATAATTTCCTTTCAAGGCAATCCAGGAAAACAAAATGTAATTCTCTCAAACAAAAACTGTCGGAATAAAAGAAAGTCCGGATAAATTAAGGGGAGGTTTGGGTACCCTAAAGAAACACATTTAACCCTACAACTACTCTTTTACTCTTATGTTTCTCTGTGCTCTTCATGCTATTAATTGTCTGAGGTTCTGTTGATAAGATTGTGTCAATTGATTACCGGTAGTGTGTCATTGTTGATCTTTTCTTTTCCCCTTTGATCTTGTTTATAAATTACTGGGATCTTTAAAAACCATAGACACTTAAAACGTATTGCAGATGTCGAAAACAATTTCATTTTTATTATCTGCTATTAGTATATCAATTAAGGTTATTCTTATAACATGATGAAATTTTCTTTCTGCTCAAAATTAAATTTGCTGATGAAATTGTGCAAAATAAACTAACTTTATTCAAAAGAATTTATTCACAATATATAATTCGAAACATTTAGTATGCAGGACCTAGAAAGGACGCTTTCCCATTTGTGTAAACATCGGAAGTAAAAGTGCAACTGATGCCTTGTAGTACAATTTGACATTAAAATTAAATAGATACCTGAGTTTGATGATGGTGATTCAGTACTAGTTGCAATCGTTGGTTCAGTCGAGTTATCTTTAAATAAACATGCACATGTTTGGTTATACTGGTATTTTTCAAATACGTCAACCATTAAAATTGGTATTTGCTGCTTCTCCGCCAATCAAGCGGCATCTAGGAGTAAGGGCAAAGATCAACTGGTCGGCTCGGAGTCAGTATAATGTGTCCGAGTGGGGTGATATGTCTTCCTGCGGACAGTTACCTAGTGAGCTAGCACATTAAAAATCCGACTCAGCGTGTCTATCTAGTACAAAGCAGAGATTATATTCATTATCATACATGTTCTCGTCCTGATATTCACCTGGCTGCCACTGGACGTTAAACAACAATTCATCCATCCATCAAATATGTCAACTAAATACATGTAATTGTCAAAAGTATAATTGTAATTTAGATTCCACATCACAGACAAATAATTGCATAAAAATTCCTTTATCTAGACTATCGCCAACGGGCCTCAATCAGGAAGCTAAAAAGAGAGTAGCTCCCTTTTGAAAAAAATCAAAAAATAGAAATAACGATATAAACTACAGAAAAACACACTTTAGCCAATTCATCATTAAAATACAGAAATTTATCTCGTGCTTTGTAAAAGCCATTTCTGTAAATCCTTGTGTGGATCTAAAGTGTTGTCCAGCAAAGCAAACAAAGTAGTAATAGAGATGTACGATAAGTAAACGCGAAAATAATGGAATTGTATAAACATATATCATGTGTTAAGAGTAAAATAGTAAAATGAATATGCACATGTTATTTGTTTCTTCATTTGAAATCTGTGAAATTCTAACTGGGATTAATATCATTAATTTTTTAATTATGAAGCTTTGGAATGTTGTAACTGTTCATACTTTAAAGCAAGATTTTCTCAATCTAAATTATTTTGCTTATTTATTTCTCAAGTTATCATCATATTTCAAGTATTAATGTTGTTGTTTATTTATTTTCTATTGTTTTGGGGGGGATAAAGAAAAAAATTCTTACAACTACATGCATTTTACCTCACATTTCCGTTGCAATGATTAAACTCTCTTTCCATAATCAAGTGTACCTTAAATTCATCTAAGACGACCCCCTTTATTTTACCTGTGAAAGTCGGTGTCAACAGTCGGTACCGAGACTTCCGTAAATCTCTAATACAGTACATAAGGTTTTACGACATTTAAATAAATAGTAAAAGCATATTTGAATCAACCACTTTTGACAACTTCACTGCATAAAGCTTTTTGGTTTCAGCCTATAATAAGGGGAGAGATTCCATGGTGTCCCATCTCCCAACTATTTACAATATATTTTGGTTACATTTTCCAACAACGAAGGAGGTTTGAACCCCCGAAACCTATATCATAAACTTTATTATGAATTAGCAAATGCAAAGAGTTTTGATTAACAAATTACAAATACAGAATTATACTGGCTATTACAATTGACACTCTTAAAATTTTATTTCTGATTATTTATATATTCTGAATTTTCAAAACGAAATACGGCGGAAAACAGAACATTTGTATATTTAATCTGGCAACATGCAACAATGCATGATTATATAAACAAACCATGAATTTGGGACGATTTAGTTTTATAAAGTGTTTACAAAAATAGATACATGTATAGAGCACTAATAATTACCGATTTTCCTATGCTATACTGCATTATTTTTAAGCTACATCTATTCTTTAAAAAAAAAAAGTGACAGATGGACGTACACGGACTGGCAAACAAGACCTCTTCGTGCATACAGCTGTATGTACACATGCTTAGGGATATTGTAACACTTTACGAATACAAAACAGTTTCAATGAGGAAAAAATCCTAGAATACGGAAATAAAATATCTAGAGCAAAACCACAGCAAGAGGATTACCCAACTGGTGGACAACAAATCTTCGTATACACATGCATCAATATAGAAGAAACAATTAATAAAAATCAATATAAGACAAGGTGGCCGATCGAGATCTTTCTGCACATTTGCATATATTTCTTAGTAATAACTTACAAAAACAGAACACCTATGCAGAAACTGGATGAGAAGTTCGGTGACAAGTATTTCTAACGGACAGACAGACTGACAGACCAACGATCTAATTACATACAATATCCTTGAACATTCTTCAGCAACCATGGTGTTAATACTGTACTGCATACCTACCATTCTCAATTTGCAAGTCTCAGAGTAAGCAAAGTCCTGAAGGCGTATCTACATAGCAGTCTGAGATTTGTATTTAATTACTGGTCATTTTCCAAGTTGTTCGAGATCTTGCCCCGTTGCAGTCGTATATTTAAGAAAACTCTGAAGTCCAAGAGTTCGCATTTGTCACGATGCAACCAATCAAAATCTAAGAATTACTCTGCCGTCATATTAATGTGTACGGAATATTCCCAGACTTAGGAATTTTCTTATTTTAACGGCACCGCATGTAGCCTCATTTCTAGCCCGGAAAGGAAGGGGCCACTTACTGTTTTGTTGGACGGTTAGGCAGCTGAGGCAGTGTATACCCCACCCGTATCGTATATTTAAGATCTTAAAATTGTATACTTTTTTGTATCTTTTGTGAGGAAACAGTTACCATTTCCCATATTGCATATGCAGCCATATTCATTCTGTTTTCGAACTATATTCGAATATACTATGTACGGATAAGTAGATAAAATACACGTATTTATCTTAACTGACGACATGCTAGCAACTGAACAAAAAATCCAATTCAGAAAAAAAAATTCTCATTCCCATTTTGAATGTAAAAAAATATGATTTTCATTCCTTGACCCGGGGGTAAAAACCATAGACCCCCCCCCCCTTTAAGTTAAATGGTCGGTCCTTTATGAAGCAGAATAATGCTACCTATTTCCAGCGGTACATCTCTATCACTTATTAAAGAAGTGTACGGGTCCCTCTCGCGATCTAAAACTCGCCATAACGGCAATTTCGGAAATTAATCCAACTGATTTACATGG
The DNA here is from genome assembly GCA_028015205.1 of Mytilisepta virgata. Classification (NCBI taxonomy): domain Eukaryota; kingdom Metazoa; phylum Mollusca; class Bivalvia; order Mytilida; family Mytilidae; genus Mytilisepta; species Mytilisepta virgata. The sequence goes on from CM051521.1 coordinate 81,166,359, forward strand.
ATATTATAGATATACTGGATATTTCAATGTCTAAAATACTGTGAATAAAGTTAATATAGTAATAATAAATTCTTTGTTTGTGTTATACATTCCGTTGACGCAATCGCTACTTCCTTATTTGGAAATCTCATGTAGTCTGTCTATTTGATTGGTTTTCGTAAAGACTACGGCCAATGAAATTCCACGTTACAACTTTCGCGCGTTCGCTTAAACTTTGTTTACCATTTGTTTGTAAATTTGTAGCGTTCATAGAAACGCTAAGCTGAAACGCATTTCTTTGTAGTAGACTGCACATCAAAACATTTACGATTGAAAATTGGTGATCATATTTGTCGTAAGTTTTGTTTTCAAATAGCCCTCGTTGTCAGTTTCGACAAATACATCGAATAGGAAGTGGACAATATGTCTATTCTGAATCATCTGCTTTACATGATTTTTGGCTCATTCCTAATTTATATTTAACGTGGTACAACTTCTTAATTTTACATCTTACCAACAGGTTTTACTTCTTGGAATTTTGCTGAAAATCCAGGTCGGGAATATATTGCCCCTGAGATGAAAATCAACAAAATTGTTCCAGACTCAATGATAGGTATGGATGGTAACGTCTTGTTTCCACACAAAGGGCCGAATAATTTTGCATCTTTTGAATTACCATCCATAACCTGAAAAATTAAACTACAATCGACTCTTGTTCCTCTTACTCGCCTTGACTCGAAACCTCGGATGATTCAAAATGTTTTAGAAACATGTGTGTATGAAAATATAGTACACTATTCTAATAAGTAGCCGAAATAAAAGTAGAATTACAGTTCAAAAAATGAAGTTAGAGTGGAAATTGCTATTCATGTCAATTTTATCTTGAGGAACATGATTCGTAACAAGTGTTGTATCGGTAGTTTCAATTTTCGGTCATTAAATAATTTAATAATTCATAGGCAATGACAATAAATTGTATTTTTTATGGAAAATAAATTAAATCACGTGTTTAAAGCTGGACTTGCATTAATATATCTTTCACAAATTGAAACCTACATATATTTCATCCTTCGTAATTAAGAGGCTTCAATAAAAATAAGTGTTTCCGAAGCTTGCTGAAAATTACAGATGTCTTTGCCATTACTTTGTGTAGAACATGCTGCAAATTTTGTGTAAAATCGTGTGTTCAATTATGGTCTGGATACCCGGCCATTTAAAACAAGAGAGTAGGTCCACTTTATCCTTTAGGGGCAGTGTTTTGTTTCAGCAACTGTTAATTTTAAAAAATTATATTTACAAATTTCTTTCGAAAACGACGGCTTATTATGTATATATTATGTGTGATGGTGCTTCACTTGTGTACAGTAGAAATTATAGAACCGTTACAGGTTTATAACCTGCATCCACTACCTGTGATAGTGGAGCACCCCTTTAGCTCAGTTGGGCAGAGCGGTTGAATACTGAACCAAAGTTTCCGGATTTGATCGGGGTAGCTAATTTTGAGAGACAAATCATGCCCTACTGTTGCAGAATATTAACAAAATGATATTTAATGCTTAGTCATACAATGATTTCCAGTTTTATACCCGAAGAAGCAGTGGATAGGGGCAGTGTTTTGGCAATTTACTAGTCAAGTATTTTGTACAATCTAATTGTTGGAATGTTCTCATGAAGGACACTCATAACAAAAACCACCTTACTGTCATATGAAATGGGATACCTGTATTCACATACACCGTACAGCAACAATTTCAATTGGTTTATGTTCTGCATGTTCTATGCGTCTCTCGTGTTGAACAGCTGTCTTAAAGGTCTAAAGATAGAACTTTGTGTAAGAAATGTCCCTCAAAACTAAGTTTGGGCATGCGATCTATTTTAATTTGATTATTTAATGGCCACATGTATACGTACTTTTATCAGATCTAAGGAGGACATACTAGTATACCAGGTTTTGTGCCTATAGATTTTGAAAGCCATTTGATGACTTTTGGAAAATGAATAAAATTCAAAGGGGAATGACCCCATTCTTTTTTATTCTGATTTTATCCAGCTTTACTTGAATGACTTTCACTTATCAGAGTAACACAGTAAAGTATACCATTTTTTAGATTGCAATTTTTTTCATTTACAAAACCTTTCAATTCGGTACTGCTTTCAGTAATAAATCCGAAAGGGCTATCGGAACCCTCGTATATAGCTAGCAAATCTTCCTCATTTTCATTTCTCTACAGATATAAATTTTAAAACACCTATCTGTGTCTTATATAGAACAGCTTTGGGAAATGGAATCATTACATATATGTTGATGACATCTGCATACATTTACAAACTGAATATAGTTAAGGGGGTAAGCCTGGGTTAGGCCAAAATTTTCCACTCGTTTAATTTTTTTTTCATATTTTCGTCATGCATTATAAATGTCTCTATACACCACCTGAGAAATTTTGTTGAAATTCAACCACGCGTTTCCTTCTCAGGGTTCATTGAAAATGGGCATTTATGGGGTACCCTTCATTCCATGAGATGACACAAGTTAAGGAATATTACTACTTCTCACAGGATATATGTTTGATAAAAAAAAATAGTTATAATTGTTAAATATTCAAACACTGCTTAAAAAACTTCTGTCTTTTAATTCTTACAAAAAACCGGTAAAACAAATATCATATATATGTGTGTTATATGAAAAAAAATTATGAAATTTTAACCACAAGTTTTCATAAAATACTCTACCAATTTTGATATTAAGACATTGAAAAAAATTAAAGATTTTCCCATAATACTATTTGAAGATGCATTATCATTCATTATATGTAGTTTATATATGCTGTACAACAGATCGTGGTTACTACATATGATTTAAGGCAGAAAATATCTCTAAAACATTCGATTCATCAATTAAATGCTTTTTAAAATAATCCTGAAAATGTCAGGAGTGTGACATTTTATGTGTGATGGACTATTACTGGACAGTTTAAGACTAACAGGATAATGTGATATAAGCAACCACACACTGAGGTAAGGACGAGATAAGCACACACTACAAAACACACACTTCTGGGGGGGGTTAATTCTAGATTATATATACGAATTTACGGGACGAGTAGAAAATTCTAGTAAGGATTTATGAAATTATTGCAAATATTGACTCAGCATTTTCTTCATTTCCAGCGACTTTTTCATCATCTTATTCAAATGTCGGTTCGAATTTATATGATACCATGCAAATATCTCCAATCCTGCATGTCAAGAATTTCATACTGGGATAATGTTTGAACTTTGATAATTGAACGAATCGAACGAATCAGTACTAACAAAAACTAGAGCTGGGAGCATAATAACAATCAATCAATACTTTATTTTCATGGACATCAAATATATGATTTGTGACAAACAAAACAAATAAATCGAACATACATCAAATTAATCAATATAACATTAAAACATCAGTCAAAATTAAAGTTTTGGGTCTCCTGTCCTCAGTTCTAGTGACTGTCTAATAAAGGAAACTGTATTTTTAATTTGACTGTGAGATGTGGGGTTTAATATTATTTTAAGTTTTATTATGTCATTTATATCAGTATCACTCAGGAATGTTTTTCATAAATTCAAAATAATTCTTCCTAGTGGGGTTATATTTAGGGCATTTGAGAAAGAAGTGTTTTTCATCCTCTATCTCATTGGAGAACTTGCAGAACCTTTGATCTCTAGGGACCTTAAGATGTCTACCCTTTTCTATTAAAAGAGTGTGTTCGCTAATTCTAAATTTAGTTAATAGTTTTCTGGAGTCAGAATGGTTATGTTTTAGGTAGAACTCTTGGTTCAATTTTTTTATATAGCAAATTTTTATAACTACAGTAGATCCTAATCCCAGACTACTGTCATGACTGTGTGTCTCATATATTTCGGCAACTGAATTCTACATGAAATACTCAAGACCTCACTATTATTCTGTACTTTTAATATAACAATTCGATATGTCTTAATGGTCAACATGGATCAAACTTTCGGAGGCGTAACTACGTAACTTGCACATATTCTGCAACGCCAAATTTGTCTGTGGTGACGTCATATATGATGAAAATATCAGTGAAATGCACACGAAAATCGGAAAATCAGATGTCGTTAAATATTTGGGACATTTCAACAGCGGAAAGGGCAATAATCCGTTACACGTTTGCAAACAAAAGATAGTGTAATACTTTTTACTTTCATTTTAAAGAAACTTTAATATCCACTTGCAGTTTGAAAAAGACACAGAGTAGAGCAAAGTTCACACCAAACACCGAAGATCAACGAATACAAAACACCCACCACTGGATGCAAAGTGTCCCTGGTCATTACGTTTACGGAATCGAGTGCCGTCTGTCATCATAGAATCCAATGTGAACAATCCGTGTAATCAAGATGCTTGAACCGAAGCTTCTCTTACAAACGCATCAACGATTATAAAAAGTCAATAGGAGTTATCTCCCTTACCCCAGGCCTAATATTGTACTACATGTATTTTTCATATTATTTAAAGTGTTTTTACGGACAAATACACTACAATCGGTCACCAGTCTGATAATAATTAATTTTTTTTACATACGAGAATTCTAGTTCATTTCCAGGTTTTTCTAGCGATGTTTTGTTCTGTTCTATTTGTTTATTTTTGCAAATACTTTGGCACTTGAAATTAGAGATATTAACTACCCGAATACAAAAATGAAACACTATCCTATATAACTACTTACAATAACTTTATCGAACCTACAGTTACTTGTATATTCGACATCAAAATAAGTAAATGTTAAATTTAGAGGCAATCCCGTTTCACTTTGAATATAATAGAAGAAGGTTGAACTATTTGGATATTGATTCGGGAAGTTTGGTGACATAATCGTGCCTTCGACATCTGTAATCATCTGTATCTGGTCTGAAAAAAATTACCAAAAAAATAATCTATTAAATATACTTGTTTGTTTTCAGTTGGAAAAATGTGGAGAGGCACAGATGAAAATAATACAATATTTTTTTTCTTTTTCGGTGGACAGGAAAACCTATAATCATAAGATGTACAACATTAAATATACATTAATACATGTAGTCAATCGTAAGAGTTTTTAAAGAAACCATTAATCTGCAATTTTCTGGCATTAAGTCAAATATTTAATTTTTCATGCCCTATCAAAACCAAATCATACACTCTTCACATATTCTTAACTATAAAAATAATATTTTGGGGTCATGATTTTCTGTGGAAAAACAATCATGCCAAAGGTCATTATGAAACGTACTTACATTTTTGTACAGGTATGGCATGACCTTAAAATATTTATTTAAATGATTAAATATTTCTTTTAATCGGCAGTTTATCCAGTTGGAAGTTCAAGGTGGCGCCTAGCTGACCGGGATTCTTCGAATTCTAAATATTTATTTACATGCAACAATGGAGTAATATTATTACTATTTGACGATGAGCAAACTTTCTATCTCACCGCTGAATTGCCATAAATGGTTGTCCGTGCTATTTTCGGCGACTTCATTGAAACATTGTACGCAAGTTACAAGATATGATTAACCTACATGTAGCAACAAAATTTCACTATATCTGACGAACCGGTAATTGCACCCGTCATGATATTCTGAAATCTTATGTATCAGTAATTATGGAATCATGAATTTATCTCAAGAAAGTGTAAGACTTTTTCATAAAACAACATGGGATATCGAACAATCTATAGTATATAATACAATTATAGTTTTTTGTAGAGGTACATATAGATATGAGTTTTAACAGACCTAAAAAATTAATATTGACCGACGCCGACTGTAATTGTTTTCTTACATAACAACATGTTATCTCCGTGATTCTAAATCTTCGTACTCCAGACAACACACCCGCCCCCCTCCCCCCGCCCCCCCCCCCCCCCCCCACCCCAAAAAAACAGCCTTCTTCATTAATTGATATGTTATGATTAAGAATATAAATAAATATATATACTTGAATTTTCAGAAGGTCTTGTGGAGTATGGCTTTTTCTTGGTATGTCTTATTTGGCAAAATTATTATTATTACATAAAACTTAATTCTGATAATCGAATTGAAAAATTTATTTTGCATAAAAGATTCAAGAATTAATTTCCAAGTATGAAATATTCAGGGAAAATGTTTTCTGCTCTGTTCGCGTGATTCAGTTTTCAGCTTTATTCGGTTCATGCAGTGGATATGGATACCAGTGAACGAAAAAAAAACATTTTTTTTCTGTTTATTTAAAGCGCTAACAGTACAAAGAATCTCCTTGAATGATGAATGAAATAAAATTTATTCTTATTGAACCGCGTGATTGCCATGTGATTGAAATCAAAGTGAAAGCGAAAGTGAAAGGAGTCAATATGGTTTTTAATAAAAAAAAATATCAAAATAAACGGAATACCATGTGACTGCATACAGACCAATTAGATAATCTCAATAAAATCATTATTTGATAATTCAAAAGTAACCAAGTAAATTCGTTTATTTTTACTACTATGGACGGTAAATTAATATGATATTTTTTTATTAATGAGATAAAATAATAAGTTTTCACTTAACACGTCCTTAAAATATGTACCATTTTAATTTCTATAACAGATGGATCTTATGTAGCCTTTATACTTAAAAAAATGAAACTTGATTAATAAGTACATGAAAACATTTTTCTTATTGTTTCCAGTGTAAATATTCATAACTATTCTAAAAAACTTTAAATCATCGTTACTAAGATGGTGAAAAATAGTTACAAAATATTGCCAAGTTCTTTGTATCTGTGATCAAAGTTTGAAGTTGCTAAAAAGATTCACTATACTGAAATTTCCTTCGGCTCCTCTGTACTGTTACCTTATTAAAGTCAGATGTTGTTCTGGAGTTATGTCGCCTTGTCCATAAAAAAATCAAATATGCACGAAAAATCACAAAATTAGCAATTTTCAGGTAAATTAAAAAACGTGTCGACTTTGATGTGCTCAATATGTCTTGATAAAATTTGAAACATACTTTGTTAAGATAACTATCTGTTAATGGTCAACTGCTAATCAATGTTAAACATATAGCTTCAACTCCTATTTTGTGTTTTAATTTAATGAGGTTTACCCTTTACTGAATTAAAAACGTCAAGTAAAAAGCCTATCTTATGTGTGAAGTATTAGTCAATAAAAGTACAGTAAAAGTTAATTAACTTGTCAAACTAATTTGACCAAAAAGGTTTCTTGGATAACATTTTTTACATTTCAAGAAAATTCTAATCAAAGATTAATGTCTACCAAACTGATATAAATGTTACTTTTCTAATTTTTTCTAATATCTCAAAATTTAAATGAGAAAAAAATGCATGTTTAGTAGATATAAGTAAATGATACAGCGTTTTTTTTTCGATACTACTCCTATAAGTCAAGTACAAATAAATAAATATTAATTAAATACTCTTTTGTTATTAACATTTTTCCTTTCATTATTCAGTTTTATTTTTAGTACACCATCATACAATGATCGGTGACGATTGTCATAGTTCATATAATTTAGGAGTGTAATTGACCCTTACAAGATGTCGATTACCGCCTATAACGTTAGCACTTCACATGCTTCAAAAATATCTTATCTAACGCTTACCATTGCTGTCATTATATTTTGCTATGAATCCTTTCTTCTGTGATGCGAAATCTGTATGGAATTCAACAACAAGCATTCCAGACAAAGCAAGTACTGGGATGCGATCAAATATACCACAACCACAGTATGTATACAAGTCAATAGTAGTATTATCAGTTATCTGTAAATAAAACATTTTGGCATTTCAATACTTTCAGAACAACTTCTCACCAATCTAGGTGAATGTATCTCGAGGCAATAGAAATAGAAACAGGTCACTATAAAGATATACCTAGGGAATAAAGAATATGTAAAAATTGTAATATAGTGGAAGACGAATACCATTTCTTTATAAACTGTCGACTTAATGAACAACATCGAAATAAACTCTTTGAAACTATAAAAAGAAATGTATTTCCCGATTTTGAAAATGTGTCGCCCCTAGATATACTGAAATATATTCTAACTCTTAACTCAACCCTTTTATCGGCAGTTTGTATTTGCTTCACCCATAATGGGTGTAATTTGCATGGATGACGAATTGAAATGAACTGAATCGTTACTGAATTATCAAATAAATGTTGAAAATAATATTTTATGACCCCTCTTGTTATGAAACAATAATAGAGTCATTATCCCAAAATTAATATAGACATTTTTTATCATCTCCTCAACTGTGTCATCACTTTCCATGTTTCTAAGTCCAGTTCTTCATCAAATATTTCTGGGTTAGGAGTTGGCTCTTCTGTTACCTGTGTGTCTGATCATTACTATCAAGGGTCTAATCAATAATAACTGCTTGGCAATCTCAAGTTGTGGAGAAATATATTGGAGTGGATACAGATATTTCTAAGCAAACGTTGATGTTTTTCTCGTCGTTAGTAGAGAATTAATTTCAAATTAGTAAAATAATAATGAAAATTTCGCCCGACAAATTTCTGAAGCCCCGTGCAAATAAGACAAAAGGTCCTATGATATCAGAGGAATCTTTAACTAACTGTAACCTTATGATTAGGAAATCAGTGGATTAAATGAAAATAAGTAGAATTCAAAACATTGCAGGTTTAGTATACAGGAGTTCAAACACACTTTTTAAATCACATTTCCTTAATAATTTTATAGTATTGGCTAACACGTGAAAGACCTTTAACATGTACTATTTTCTTTTTTAACAATGCATGCTTTGTATAGGACATTTCTCTGAAATTGGCATGCAAGAAGTACCAAAAAAGAAAAATATCATTCTAACGTACATTTTATGAAAGACAAAACAAACTAAGTTACACGCTTATAATAACGTTGGAAAACACATTCTAGCTGTACACTGTTTTTTTTTTGGCAGAATTGCATCGAATTTACTTTAAAATGGCTGGTAAATAACTAATAATAACAAAACACGATATAGTGAGAAGACGGGTGGAAATAAATTAAATTAAGAAAAGATAAAACGCAAACGAAATTTTATTATTAAGCATAAGATATGTATACCTTAATATAATCTGTGGAACAGTCTATGGTATATTCTAAGTCCATTTTGAGGAATATAAGAGAAATTGGATCACCATTTGGACTCTTGATGAAATATGTGCAATCTGCACTAGTTTGATTCTCGTTTGAGAATTTGCAATCGCTGTTTCCGTTGTCGCTTGAAATGTTTGGGGACATTATCAAACCGGAGGATTTTGTCTTCTTGATTGGACATCCTGAAATTAATATGATTCAAATTTACTTTGTTTAAACTCCACGGTGCATAGCCATAACGGATTCTTTTGGATGAAACGAATATTTGTCAACATGGAATGTATGACGATGCCAAAAATCCGAAAATTATAGAACAGGAAAGGTAGTTTAAACAATATAATTATGCCACGGAACTTTTGAGTTTGCCGAGAGAATACTTTTCTTGATACAGCTGTATAATTTCATTTCATATATTCTACAAAGTGTGCACAAAACACGACACGTTGATATTTTACATATCGATAATTTGTTACATATTTGCTTTTGTTTGTTTGTTTAGTTGGGGTTTTACTCCGTTTTCAGCACATTTGGCTATTTCGCGGCGGCCAGTTTTTAATGGTGGAGGAAGCCGGAGTACCCGGAGAGAACAACCGACCTTCGGTAGGAAAATTGGCAATCCTTGATTCGAATTCACAACCTCAGCATTGACAGGCTAGTGACCATTAGTAGTCATGACGAACTACCTAGACCACTCGGCCACCGAGGCCCCTACATATTTGCATATTATACTTCAAAATCCATATACATTGCTGATTAATAACACATTTTCTTAACATGGAGACTTATTTCTAATCATAACATCAGTTAATTCAAAAGAAAACAATCCTTAATCAAATACGTAGGTAACGGATTATTTATGATTAAGTCGTTTCTGGCACCGGACTACTTTCGACTCATTATCGCACCGAATAAGAATAGAATAAGAATATTTTATTTTACGAATCATAGTGGCACAGGGGGCAATTACATATAACAGCTATAATTGAAGAGGACTACATCAACATACAAAAAGTCACAATTTAGAAGACAACATTGACAAACAACAGCCAGAAATGACGTGTTATATGTATCATTCCTAACTATGTATCGACCAGTATTGTATATACATTGTATGTAAATAAAGTAGATTATTAGGAGCTTTGCCAAGCATGCCAAATAATCTTATAACACCCCCCCCCCCCCCCCCCCCCCCACTTTTTTTCTTCCATGTCTTTTTAATTAACAATCAATAGAATTTCATAGTATGTTTTATAGCTAACTGCATAAAACATCGAGGGACGGTGCATTAACAATCCCTTCATGAGATTCTCCTCGTGTCTTATGTAGGAAAGCCAGCACACAGCAAGGTTTGATCGTCCATCTGCAGGAGACACCAAGAGATGGTGCTCAAGAATATAGACAATTGTGTGTACCATAACTACATTACTCCTCGTGTCTGAAGCAGATGAACAATGCAATTGATAGACGGAGAATAGTAAAACCTCTATGGATGACACCAGTTGTTTATCTGTAGAAGACACCAAGGGACAGTGCTCAAGGAATTACATCTTACATATGTCAAATTTAATTGTGTATAATGTAATTGCATTCCTCCTCGTGTCTAAAGCAGATATAATATTATCCGTGTTGAGGCTGGAAAAATTAGAACAAGATTCTAATATAACATTAAACATTTCTTGCCTTTCCATATTATATTTCGAACAAGAGAATAAAAAATGAGTTCATCTTCAACCTCACCCGAGCCAGCATTGCTGGCAAAGTCAATGGTGTGGAAGAATACCCTGGTATCTGCCAGTTTCAATATTCAATAAGTGACGAGAAGATGATCTAAATTTGCACAGGCTTCTGGTCACAATATTTAAATATTTTTCAAACCTGAAATTTGTTTTAAACTTACGTATGTACGTAGCTTTCCCGCTGAATTTGTGTATAATTCTTTCATTTTATACAAATTATGACTGTTTCAAAATTTTATGGATCGAGTTTGTTGGAACATTTTGCATTGTTGTTTGATAATTCAGGAATTAACTGTAAAATTGTGTAGAGTGATCCATACCACATGGTTTTTGTTGGCTATGTAAATCTTTTGAGTGTTCAAATCCTGGGGTTCAATCACGCAATTGAGGAAAAGAATCGAAGTTTTCTAATCTTAGCCAGCAGTTCATCATAGACTACCGGTCAAGCCCAGAGAGAACTGCAACATTAGTTTTCTTATGTACAACTAATATGTATTTTGAAATTTAGTGTGCATCCTGTCGCATATTAAGTTCTGGTAATTTTTATTTAAAGATACTTCATTGCCACCTCTAAATTAGGCAGATATAAGGGATTAAAAGAACCCCAGATTTCACATCCATAAAGAAGAATGGGCTTGATTGTGTGGTCAAAAACATGCATGATTGTTTTTAAGTATTGGTGTAAAGACAAGAAATCTTTCTGCAGTTTATAATATGCTTTTAAAGATTTTTGTACGGCTCATTCTTTATATCTTATAAAGGAGAAGGTACCTGAAGCACTGAAGTATATACTCCTAAGTATTTGCAGCGTTGTACACATTATAATTCACAGTCCTTATACATGAAGTTCATTCAAATGTGCCTGACTGCTTTGTTGCAGACCATAATTTTTGTTTTTGTGGAACTGAATGTTAGGCACCAATCATTACAGTAATTTTCTAATACATGAATATCAGTTTTTGATCGAAGGCCCTGGGCAGAACTTTTACAACAAAATTATGTCGTCTGCGTACATTAAGCGTTTAATAGGTTTTCCTTTTATGGTAATTGGGTCAGGTGAATTTTGCAGGCATTATGAAGATCATTTATGAAAATCTTGAATAAATTCGTCTAAGGTTTAACAAAGATACGCATGTGCTCAACATATGTATAAGATAAGATTGGTATTTTTTTTTAGATAATATTTTTAAGATATACACACAATCCATATCTATAACATCCAAAAGAATCATCCCAGTGATCAATAAGTGTCCGTTTCTCTATAGTGTGTTTACAGTTTTGTTAAATACAACTGTAGCTGTGCAAAATTGAATCCGAAATCAAGTTAACCCTTTAAAACTATCCATTTCATATTTAAAACCGATATTTGTACCAGATGTTTCATTTAATTAATTTGTATCAACAAAAACACCATGGTCAACGACATTTTGTTGGTAAAAAGTTCGCTTTATTTCTTTAAAAAATAACAAAAACGACACCTTTAACTGCCCCGATCAAATTACTTGATAAAATTAATAATTGCAAAGTTCCGTCGTACCGTTCCCTAACAGATTAATGGAATTTATAGTTGTAAAACAGGGAAATAATAAAGCACGTACGTACATTTCTCCGAAATGATCCGAAATGGTCCGTCCCGCGATTCCGAAATAATCCGTTTCATCCAAAAGAATCCGTTATGGCTATGCACCGTGAACTCAGTACCGAACTCATTTTGCCTTAAGGTAGGAGGTACCTAATTGGGCTATATTTCAGATATTCATAAAATTTAACATGCAACTAGAGTACGTTGAACTGCATCTGAAAATAAAAAAAATAATGTATGTCCCTTTAATACTTCCCGAAATATGGTGTTTCAAGTTTTCGCAAACACATGTGTAAATACATAGAATGTACGTAGATATCGCTGCAAAGAGTCAAATATTAGACTTTAAATTATGATTTCTCAAAATTCAGTCCCTAGAATTTTTTTTTAAAATGATATTTTATTGCCATTGAAATTCTCTTTTTATTGATATAAAATTTGTTATGGGTCACCAGATTCGTTTTTTTTTTTTTAGTATATTAGCTTTATTACTATATGAAAAGTGAAAATAAGCGTAACGCGATAAAAATGTAGATTAAGGTTTTTATAGACGGGACGTATACTTAAAGAATTCCCACAACTAAAACGAAGTTGGTGACCCTATGTTTATTTAGTATCATTAAAACGAAAAAGTTCACAGCAATAACATATCGTTTTTATAGAAAAATTCTAGGGATTAGTTTTTGTGAAATGACGATTTAAACAGAAATTTTTAATTATTTTCGGTAGTTTTTATATGAAATCTACAGTAAAAGACATTTATTTTAAGGATTTTAAATCAACCTTATTGAAGAAATATAAAAGCTAAATATGAATTTTTTTTTCGGTATTTATATGCAGTTTCGATTACCCCAGCTGTACGTAAAATTTCAAGAACATCCATAATTTAGCGGATTTAGGTACCTCCTACCTTAAGGTGAGTTTTGTGTTTATTTGTAATTCGTTTTACAGTTAAGTATATAAAAATTACAAATATACAATAAACACCAAAGTTTTTGAAGCGAACATTAATGTATTTGTATAGCAGAGCTGTATCAGAAAAAACGTTACTGTTATCTAAGAGATATACATGTATTTGTGCGAATCTATAAAGATTTTGTAATAACTGTTTAGTCGTATGTTGGATTTGAATGGGCTCCAGAATATTTTTGGTTTTTATTTCAGTTTTCCATATTTTTAGATCATTCATAAATTGTTGAAATATGTATATAACGTGCATTACAACTTTTTTCAAGAAATCAAACAAATTATCTTAAGTTTTTTAATAATGATATTCAAAGTTTTTTTTAAGAATAATTAATAACATACCCTTCATGCCTTTAGTTAAAAAAATCCACACTGTAAATAATAATAAAAAATCGTGGACGTAAGGGGCCATGACAAGAGCCACGGATCTTTCAACTGCTCCTACGATTTTTTGAAATATCTTATTCGACATAGTCTTAAATAAGTTGCAAGACGTTGCAATCATCACATTACATATTTGTGAGACTTTTGAAAATCGGAAAACTGGTAATAGCATGGATAAAAACATTGATAACGAGTCTGAAACAATCGGAGACACCAAAACCAAAACAAACATGGCGTCGTATGCGACGATCCTAACCAGCAAGGCTGGAGAAAGTAATTATGACCAGGAACATTCTTCAGTTAAACCTATTTTTATATTAGAAACCGATCTATTTGGGTCTATAAAACCTAAACCTGCTGATTTCTTAACCCACATTGAGATCTACAAGGCCATTCACCAAATTGTTGATGCAAGTCATCTAAAGGGACTCCAGAGAGTAGGTGGTTTATGGCGAATCTATCTCGACGTGGAAGAGGACAGAGACAAGCTATTGACAAACCCCATCACATTACGAAACAAACAAATGATAATGTATTCTAGAAATCCCTTTGTCAAACTGAGAGAAACACCTGAACATTCAGTAGTAAGAGTCAAAAGCATCCCACTGTCTGCTGACGATGGTCAGATCTTCAGGTATCTGGAGTACTGGGGCATCATAATAAAGTCCTACCATCGTGAGAGATTGCGAGTTGATGGGCTACTCACGAATTGTCAAACAGGAGATAGAATCTTCATATGTGATAAAATCCCGGAAGACAATTCTATTCCACGAGTGTGCAAAATTGGCAAATACAGGTGTCAGATCATTTTCAAAGGTCAGGTCAAGGATACCAAAGTCAAGTGCAGGAAATGTTTGAAAGAAGGACACAAGATTGAGCATTGCACTAATGACTGGGTTTGCCTTAAATGTAAGACAGAGGGACACAGAGCCTCTGAGTGTATGGAAGATGTTGATTCTGATCTAGACACTTCAACTGATGATACCGATAACGATGATTCAACACATAATGAAGACATTGAGGTAACACAAATGTCGCATACAGAGGAAGTAGGAACTGATGAGACACAGCCATCTCAATCAATCCTAGAACCACCAAAAGCACAACCCTCCAGTGGTAAAATTAGTGACAATATTGAATTGGAGAAATCAGAAAATGAAATTTCTCCAATGCAAACTTCTAGTAAAAAAAAGGAAAAACTTAAAGGAAAAAAGGACAAAAATCAAACACATGAGTCTGATAAACCCAAAGGAACTTTAGATAAATACCTACAGTCGAGAGGCAATGACACTCCAATGTCATCATCATCTAAGAGGCAAGCCACAACTCCGACTGATGTATTACACCAAAGAGACAAAAGTGTCATTAAACAAAAAACAAACGATGAAAGCAAATAAGTAAAATGTCTTAAATCTCAATAAGTGTAAATCAAATAGCTTACTTTATAGTAATGACATTTTTAGTTTGTATATATGTAAATATATTCTTTATTGTTTTTAGTTATAACAAAATAGAAAAAAAATACATGTCAGAGTGTGATACCATATTAGATGGAATACCTCTTGAAAAAAAGACTGATTTTATTGCAAAATGTCAAAATAATATATCAATATATTCCAGGAATGAGTGGATTGAGATATTAACTTTTAATATCATTAAGCAAGTACAAATAGTAATATTGAAAACAAAACCAAATCATGAAAAAGAAACTTTTAGAAAATCTTTACCATCTTCTGAACTTAACTGCTTCAAAAATTTGAAAAATAGAATATTTAAGCAGAATTATCTCCCTTGTGGAAAATTGTCAGATAAAAAACATCAAATGTCTAGTATTAATAAGAGGCATTATCAATACATAAAAAAAATATATAGACAATGCGAGTTCTTCTTCTTTATTCTACCATGTCTATTTTTCATGTGTTGTACTATGTATGTATATATATGTGTCATGTCTGTCAAAGCAAGTAAATATATTTATTTCTGTCCAACAATGCTATTCCATCTTCAGCTTTGAAGTAAATATGCAAAACAAAAACACACATAAAATCAGAACTGTTTTAATCAAAAATTTCTTCAAAAAACATATTGTTTATAATCTTTCCAGGAAACTGAAATTGTACAAAAGTTATCCTTGTTTACTGAAAAATAGAGCATTCAAGCAGAATTATCTCCCTTGTGGAAAATTGTCAGATAAAAAACATCAAATGTCTAGTATTAATAAGAGGCATTATCAATACATAAAAAAATATATAGAAAATGAGAGTTCTTTTTCTTTGTTTTACCATGTCTATTTTTCATGTGTTGTACTATGTATGTATATATATGTGTCATGTCTGTCAAAGCAAGTAAATATATTTATTTCTGTCCAACAATGCTATTCCATCTTCAGCTTTGAAGTAAATATGCAAAACAAAAACACACATAAAATCAGAACTGTTTTAATCAAAAATTTCTTCAAAAAGCATATTGTTTATAATCTTTCCAGGAAACTGAAATTGTACAAAAGTTATCCTTGTTTACTGAAAAATAGAACACTTAAGCAAAATTATCTCCCTTGTGGAAAATTGTCAGATAAAAAAGCATCAAATGTCTAGTATTAATAAGAGGCATTATCAATACATAAAAAAATATATAGACAATGCGAGTTCTTTTTCTTTGTTATACCATGTCTATTTTTCATGTGTTGTACTATGTATGTATATATATGTGTCATGTCTGTTAAAGCAAGTAAATATATTTATTTTTGTCCAACAATGCTATTCCATCTTCACCTTTGAAGTAAATATGCAAAACAAAAACACACATAAAATCAGAACTATTTTAATCAAAAATTTCTTCAAAAAGCATATTGTTTATAATCTTTCCAGGAAACTGAAATTGTACAAAAGTTATCCCTGTTTACTACATTTAAATGTACTTGAAACAAAAAGTAATTCAGTCATATTGTCTTTGCTAATACCCAATCAATTTGTAAAAACAATCAAGAGTTATCCCTCTTTGTCTTTCCTTCATCTGTTAAATAAATCTGTTATGCCCATACATGTACCTGAAAAAGATAATGACATAGTTAATTGTATAAATCTATATTTATATGTTTATGTATGTATGTACATGTATATCTATTGTTTGTGTGTAACCGTAATGTCGGAGTTTTGTTTAATGTATGTATCATATCTGTATTGTATGTATATTTGTTGTTCATCAAATGTGAAAATTATTGTTAACTGGCAAAATCTAAGGTCAAGAAGATTTAATTTTAAATTACATTTTAAAAACCCACTCCAAAATGACTGACAAATTACATTTATGTTCTCTAAATTGCCAAGGTTTAGGAAGTACAGAAAAAAGAGAAAGATTAAACATTTGGGAAAAAAACCAAAAAAGTAATATATTGTTTATTCAAGAAACGCACTTCATTCAAGAGATGGAAAATCCATTACATTGTGAAAGTGACGATATAAAATATCATAGTTATGGAAACAAACAATCAAGAGGAGTTTCAATTTTTATTAATGCAAATTTGAACTATAAATTGCTAAAAGAAATAAAAGATATCGAAGGAAGATTCCTACTTTTAAACATAGAAATAGAAAATAACAACTTTACTCTTGTAAATATTTATGCCCCTAACAAACAAAAAGAACGAAACAACTATTACAAAAAAATTGATAACCTTATTAAAGAAAATCGAATGGGAATTTTAATACTTGGTGGTGACATGAATGAATCCCTTGCTAAAATAGACAGAAAAGGGAACTTTTCTGATAAAATAGTAAGTAGCTTTAGAAAATTAAAGAAAACACATAAACTGATAGATATATGGAGAGAAATTAATCCAAAGCTAAAACAATTTACATGGAGAAGGAAACACAATCACAATATATCTAGCAGAATTGATTACTTCCTTATCTCCCCTGATATAAGACCACATGTAGTGTCAACTGATATAAGACCAGCTATGATAAGTTACACAGATCATCAAGCGATATCGTTGATAATACGAATACCACACCTTAATAAAGGTAGAGGATATTTTAAAATTAACAATAGCATTCTAGATAATGAAAACTATAAAGATATAATAAAAGAACTAATAAATAAATACCAAAAAAGAATTGAATCACACAATCCAAGTATCTTGTGGGATCTCTTTAAACTAGATGTAAAAGAACTAACATCATCTTTCTGTAAAAAGCTGGCATCTGAAAAGAAAAACATAAAAAGAGATTTAGAAATAAAGCTAAAAAAATTAAATACACAAGATTCAAAGAATCCACATGTAATTCATAATATTAAAGAAATTGAAAACGAGCTTGAAGATTTATATATAAAAGAAGCCAAGGGAGCACAAGTAAGATCACGAATCAAATGGATTGAAGAAGGTGAGAAAAATACAAAATTTTTTGCAAGCTTAGAAAAATCACGTCAAGTAAAAAAAACAATAACTGCTCTAAAAGGTGAAAATGGAAATATCACTAGCAATCAAACTAGTATTCTTAACCTAGAAAAAAATTATTATGAAACTTTATATTGTAGTACAGACCCAGATGTAGCTGCAATTAATAACTTTATAAATGACACAAAAATAAATCATAAATTAAAAGATAATGAATGCAAAAACCTTGAAGGTGAACTAACTATCAAAGAATGTACACAGGCAGTTTTTAACATGAAAATAAATAAAGCTCCAGGACTAGACGGTTTAACAGTCGAGTTCTATAGAACCTTTTGGGACGAATTAAAAAATTTTATCGTTAGAGTCTTTAATTACTGTTTTAATCATCAAGAGCTGACATCATCACAAAAAATAGGAGTACTATCTCTGCTTTACAAAAAAAATGATCCTTTAAACCTCGACAACTACCGCCCTATAACTCTCTTAAATGTAGATGTCAAGATAATAGCTTATGCATTAGCTCAAAGACTAAAACCAATTTTACCCAAAATTATTCATAATGACCAAAATGGGTATGTCAAAAACAGATATATAGGCTTTAATATACGTCAAATTCAAGATATAATCGAATACTCTGAAAAATTTAATGTAGAAGGTGCTATATTATTTATTGATTTCAGTAAAGCTTTTGATTCACTAAAATGGTCATTTATGTACAAATCACTTGTCAAATTTGGCTTACCAGAAAGTTTTATAAATTGGGTCAAAACCCTTTATAATGACATCAAAGGCTGTATAATAAACAATGGGTGGATTTCTGCTCCATACAGCATCCATCGAGGCATAAGACAAGGCTGTCCTTTAAGTTCTATAATCTTCGTTTTAGCTGCAGAAATTTTAGCCTGCAAAATAAGACAAGACACAAACATTAAAGGATTTGAGATAAAAATCGATGGAAAAAACCATACAATTAAAATTTCACAGTTAGCTGACGATACAACACTCTTTCTAAAATCGAAAAATGATGTAACATTATCTATAAATTTGTTGGAAGAATTTGGTACATTATCAGGCTTGAGAATTAATAAGTCAAAAACAGAAGGCATATGGGTTGGCAGTAGACAAAAACATTGTAAAGAAAAGTTTGAAAATATCAAATGGAATACCGGACCTGTAAAAAGTTTGGGTGTATACTTTGGAATAGATCAGAGTGAATGTGATAAACTTAACTTTGAAAAAATCAAAAGCAAAATTAAAAATGAGATCAATAAGTGGGAAAAGAGAAAATTAACAATGATAGGTAGAATCACAGTAGCCAAAACCTTTTTAATTTCCAACATTACCTTCTTAGCATCAGTCACTCCAATTCCAAAAGAGGTATTTAATCAACTTAAATCTTTAATTTATAATTATGTATGGGAAAACAAATCTGAGAAAATTAGTCGTATAACATTAAGCAGAAGCTATGTTGAAAGTGGTCTGAAAATGACTAATTTAGATAACTTTCTTAACGCAATCAAACTATCATGGATACAGCGGATTCAAACTTCAGATAACGCCAATTGGAAACTAATTCCATCCCTTTTCTTCAACAAATATGGTGAAAACAATTTATTATTCAAAATGCAATTAGATAAGCTCAAGTCAATCCCAGACCTTAATAGAAATATACCAAAATTCTACTTTGAACTAATTGATACATTTATAAAAATTAATAAACCACCAAATAGTCCGCCAAAAGAGTTTCGTACAATACGACAACAGCTTTTATGGGGTAACCAGTTCATAAAAACAAATAACAAATGCTTAATATTCCAAAACTGGATAAAAAATGGTATTTTATTCATTAATGACATTATAAATGAAAAGGGAGAATTATCAGAAAAAATTGTCTTAGAAAAATTAAAAGTAAAAACCAATTGGATTTCAGAATTTGTTCAGTTAAAAAATGCAATACCACAAGTGTGGAAGGAAATACTGAAGCAAGAAATATCATCCAAAACTAAGGTCAAAACAAAAATAACTCAAACCCTAATTAAGAAAAATGAAATGATAAAGTTAGAAAATCTTAAACTAAAAACTATTTACAATTTCATAAATAAAGAAGAAACAGATACTCTACCGCCAGGCCTAAGCAGATGGAAAAGACTCTTTAACTTAGATAATAGATCAATTTTATATGCATCCTTAAAATTTACATTTGAATTTTTAATACATAACAAGTTAAAAGTTTTCAGATGGAAGTTGTTACATCACATACTACCAAACAGAAAACTGTTATTTACATGGAAAATTGTGAGTAATGAAAATTGTTTGAAATGTCAAATACCAGAAGATTATGAACATTTTTTCATTAAATGCAAATATTTAGAAGAATACTGGAATAAGGTAAAATTGTTATTCACAAAATTGAAACTTGATACCCATGTACTTAATTTTAAAAATTTTATACTAGGCTACAAAATTGAGATGATAGAATACTACCCAGTTAACCTTCTTTTGAACATTATACTGTTTTCAATACACAAAAGTTACTATTTGTCAGACTATAAACAAAAGCAAATAAACATGTTTGCCAATCTTAAAAGAGAATGTAAAAAATATTTGATGCCTTACAAGAATGTACCATTTTGTAGAAATTGTATGGAAGGAATTGAAACGGTAGTTTAAATAACGTATTGTTCTGGTATTGTATTTATTTCGCGTACTGTAATTATTTCATCAAGAGTTACCTCCTTTAACATGACAAACAATCCTAAGTTTCCATGTATATCATCAATTTCACTTGTCTAACCACACATCTTTCAAACCAGCAAATGTATAATGAAAAGAAATATATATATTCTTAGGAATATAACATTTGTGTTAATTAAATTCGATTCAAAACCCCGTCTTCTGCATGTACACACGTGTCTTCTTTCGATTTCAATCGTAAACAAAATTCTAAGTGTTAAATCGTTAACGGAGGTACTTTTTTTTTTCCGGAAAGAATTTAAAAGAGGCACCTCATGGGTTAATCTCATTATGCTGATCATATTATGTATTTTCAAGCCATGCGAATTCCAAGTCAGTATATTGTAACTAAATTCCTGTTTTTTGTTGTTGTTGTAATTCATTGAAATGTAATTGCTTAACATTTTATCAAAATACCATTTTTATCTTTTGAATCCCCTGGTTCAACTGATAATTAATATACAGGGAAAAGCTATTCTGAGATAGTTGTATCAGATTAGACAATTGTTAACAACTCATATTGTGCAATAAATAGTTTTGTTAGTTAAAAAAAAAAAAAAAAAAATCGTGTTTCTTCATTGTCACACTCATTTAACAAACGGAAGTAAGAATTTAAAATGCTACACAATATGTGACTAATATCTAAACGCTGTCATCCGTAAACAATACACTATATGTGGTACTAAAATATGTAAAATATGGGTTTCGTTATTAGTCGACATATGATAACAATAAATGTAAATAACCAACACTATTCTTTGTATTTTCTATCTTTTCATCTTGGAGGAAAATTAATTCAATTATCAGTATTCAGTTTTGTTGCACTATGTTTTTTTAGCAGGTTTAAAAAAGGAATTGAGTTAGCACGTTTCGAACAGCTTCAGTTGAAACCGAGCAACTGTTTCACTTAATTTATCTCAAATGTATTTCTAAACTACTCGTTTAAGATTTAATTCAAATATCGACATTTTGCGACATAACTGGGAACTTTGTGGAAATATATTTTTCTAGATTCTGAGCAGAGGGGAATAAATGGTCGGCAACTTCGGATCTCTGAAAGGTCCACTTCAGATCGAATAGATTTCGATGTTTTATGATTAGAACATCTTATGGAATAATACTTGAGATTACAGCAAGTACGTGTAAATTCTAATACCAGTTGAAAATTCAGTCCATTATTTACAATATTTTCAAACGATTTTTTGGAAACACGATCCAGACATTCTCTACCACTCCCCAATATCTGTCCCGAATTTTAAAATATACAGAGATTAATTTATCTATAAATACATGTATATGCAACGATGATCCCCCATTCAAAATCTCCTAAAAATGTTTATACCACTTGACCGTAAAGGTAAAATTTTGATCTTCCCTGATCAAATTATGCGTAATTATGCTACTTTAATATTATAGTCTATTTTCATACTCCATGTTTTGGAGAAAATGAAGTATGCCAAACTGTGGCAGTTTAATCAAATTTAGGGAAATTAATTTAATTCCCCCTCTGACTTGATATTGAGATAAAAAATGTATTCCCCTTCCATCATAGTTATAAAAAAATTGATCCACACTTGCCAACTTTCAAAAATTTTGACACCCCCCCCTCCTACATTTTTACCAGCTCTGCTTCCTTGGTTAATCAAAGTACTGAAGTACTGAACATCAGAGGACCTCAAGTTATGTTGGATTATTGATAAATGAAAGGTGTTTATACAGTACCTGCCAGACAGATGTTCACCTTACAATATAGTACACATAATATAATTTGCTATCATATCTGAGATACTGTCTTATAGTAAGAAACTTATCTTTGTGAATTATCCATGAAATGTTGACGTGGTCACATGAGAACTGCTAGATTGGCATTATGACCGTATAGTTGCACACTTGCAAAAATCTTTAGCTTATTACTTATGACAGAGAATCAACATAGCAAATATTTTTTTGACTAGTCACTGAATTATGAGAAAGAAGTCAAGACAATCATATTAAAACAGATAAATTGTAATATTTGGGTGAAAGATACCACATGAACAGTAAACTCATATATCGATAATATTATGTCTAAAACTGAAAAAGACAAATAAGAGTACACTAGAAACAACATAGAAAACTAAAGCCTGAGCAACTTAACCCCACCAATAGTTGGGGTGATCTCAAGTGCTCTGGATGGGTAGTAGCAATGAGATGATTTTGCACCGTACATATAGATCACAACTACAATATGAATGCGTCGGTCCTTAGAGGCCTGTAAAACAGGGCTTGTAATTCGTTGGTGTATATCTTTTGATTTTCTGTTTGTACATTGATGTGGCCATTAGTTTTCTGATTTATATTGTTTAATATTTGTCATTTCATGGCTATTTCTAACTGATTTTAGTATAGTTTTTTTATGATTGTAAAGATGTTGTATGGTTAGCTTTATTTCTTTTTCATCATTTTGTTTCTGTGTCTGATTACCAATCATACCTCCCTTTTCGTTTCTTTCTTTAATAATGACAACAGTTTGGTTTCAATTTTCATTTATATATGTAACAATATAAAACAGTATATATATAATCTCATATTACATCATTAATATTGGTCATTGTTGGAATGTATTCATCTTTAACAATGTACTGTAAAAGTGATATTTTCTAACAGGTACTTTGTATTATGGTTATTGTGATATCACTTATTCAAAGGACACATTTCATTTATAGCCCAAAACGGTCTAAAATATAAATCTTACAATTAAACTCCAAATAGTTCACAATTTGGTTCGTAAATTGGTCGATTTCAAATGTATTAAAGCTCAATAAATCAGTTCTTATATTAAATAGTACATTACATTTTCTAAATTAGGCCCATTTTGTCCAAATATAATGATTTGGTGCAATTTTCAGACATGAAAGCTTTAGGAAAATTTGGCCACCATCTACAATCCAAAATATTTTGTAACCAAAAGACTCAAAATTTGATAAAGAATTCATCAAAATAAAAACTTTTCGGAATTGTATGGCGGCCATGGTTAATTATGCAAAAACATTGCAGACAAAATTGACCAAAAATACAAATAATGTATAATTATGGGGTCATAGCTTCAAGATATTTAATAGTAGGTGCCAAAATAGTATATTTTAGTCTTAATAGAATTATCACAAGTATTTCTATTTGAAATTTGTAATCGCTTGACCAATTTAGGGCCATTCTAACCCTTCGTGAACCTCTCTTTTCCTATAATATGTAGTAAATTTCTATTTGATATTTGTTAAAATATTCACATGTACCAAAATACATTTTTTTATATTACATTTAACGAGAAACATTTTACATGATCCCATATATTTGATTTAATCCAGTTATATATATGCTAAGCATACAGTTATAATGACTTTCAAATTAGGACTATATTATATGAACAGAATTGAGCATTTTATTATTTATTTAGCATATCTGTTATGTTTTCAAATCATTTATCTGTATGCTGAGCTAGCATTTGTATAGTCTCTTAATATTCTAAAATGGATTAAAAGGATCACATGTGTTACAATCAAACTTTGGATTGACCATTAGATAACTTTAAAAAATGTCATAACTGGTATATATAAACATTTGGATTTATTATTGTATTATCCATTGAATTCATGCTATTTCCATTTAATACAGTTCAATAGACTATCTATACCTATTATTAATAGTAAAAAATGCAAAAAACTATAAATATATACATGGACTAACATATATACATTATTCATAAAAATTAATCATTTATCAAACTTCAAAAAGTTCATCACATCGCATAGAATATACATGTATACATGTAGTTGTACATAACTCTAAACTATATATAACAGTAAATAATTTGTGAATGTATCAGTGGTACTTGCTTGCATATTAGTTACTATGGGACACGTCTCTAGCATAGTGAAAGAATCACCATTCAATTTTGCGTTTGATTAATTTTTTTTGTGGGAATGAGCACTTTAAAATAAATAGTGTTTTGTTTAAAATTTGTCTGCGGCAAATAAGAGTTCGAAATATTATTAAGATAGTAAAAATATTTCCACATATAAATGGAAATATAACTATAATGATAAGAGGGACACAATCCAAATTTTAAATTTATCTGGGTTTTTTTTTTTTTGGTGATAATAAACATTGTTTATATATTTAATAACATTCAGTTGAGCCATATTAATATTATAAAACGGAAATCACTTTCATGATGAACAGAGATTTACATACAGACAGACAACGGTAACATTGACTGCCCCCATCGGCTTAGCAAAAAGGGCATTAACATTGTAATGACTAGTATAGATGCATTGGGAATGAGAGCATTATTCATGCATTGACAATCTTGTCTACATATATATATCCAAACAGTAGTTCATAGCAAAATTTCAAATTTCAAATTTCAAATATTTTATTGGAAAGAGCACATAAGAGGCGTGATCCAAACACATTACATAAACATTAAAATATAAGTAATCTCAATGTATGTAATAGTTTACCAAACAATGAGTAACCATAGTCATACAGTCACAATTCATATATCTCAACAATGAATATTGACTAGACAGTTGGATGGTCCCTGCTTTCAAACGCTTCCTTCATGAATAAACATAGGTTTCGTAATTTTTTTAAAGAATTTGGATTCAAGAATTCTGATAATGATTCATCAGTAATATTATCAGGAATTTCGTATTTAATTCGTAGAGAATTATAATGAGGACAATTAAACAAGAAATGGAATTCATCCTCCACTTGATCAACGCAGAATTTACAAAATCTTTCATTTGGTGGAGTTTTTGGTTTGGAGTATCTACCAGTCTCAATAGCTAATGAATGGGCACGAATTCTTATTTTAGTCAATTTATTTCTAAGTTCTATTGGTATGCTAAAATTAAGATATTTTTGTTGTTCGAATTTTGCACAGATTCTACTGTAGAATTTGAGTTTTCCCGATGCCTCTTCTTTAATTTTCGAAAATTCAAATTCAATTTTTGATTTATAGTAATCTTGAAGTTTTGATTTAAACAGTTGCTTAGAAATATTAAGGGTATCAATTTTTGTCTTTTTAATGAGTTCTTTTAGACATTTCGACCAATAGTTTTCTTTGTCTGAAAAGTATTTATCCGTTTCAAAAGCAGCCTTTAGAATACAGTGTGGACCATCCGCCTGTTCACCAATATCATTTAATCGTGAATAATAACTAAACATTAGCGAGTAACATTTTATATATATTGGGAGTGTACCCAGTTCACACCTTACTGCCATGTTTGAAGACTTACTATGAACACCAAGAATATTTTTTAAAATCATATTTTGTGTTTTTTCAAACTGGGCCTTATCTAGGGACTCAAAGTTTGGTTTAAAATCAGATATCCAGATTTCAGAACCGTAAGTTATAATAGGGGTTATCATAGAGTTATACAGTTTAAGTAGTGATTTAGCTGACAAATTATTGTTGCAGGGTAGCTTTGATTTTAAGGCGAAATAAGCCTTCCTTGCTTTATCAGAAAGATTTGACACAGACTCCCTGAACTTTCCATTGAAATAGAACACTATACCTAAGTATTTGTATGAATCTACAATTTCAATTGCATTTGGCCCATAATAGAAGTAAAATGTATTCCTTTCAGTTTTTCTTTTAGAAAAGATCAAGATTTTTGTCTTACTTAAGTTCACAGTAAGCCTCCAATCGCAGCAGTACTTTTGAAGTGGGTCTATACAGTGCTGGAGACCAGTTGGAGTTTCTGAAACAAGCAAAAGGTCATCTGCATATAGCAAGTGATTTATAGATTGATCACCTAGTTTGATAGGATCAGTAATTCTATCATCAAAATATTTTCCTATATCATCTATAAATATATTAAAAAGTGTGGGACTAAGACTATCCCCTTGTTTAACTGCTTGGTTTGCAAGGAATGGTTGGCTATATTGTTTTGAAATTTTGCAGCTGTAGCGAGTATCCATGTATAAGTTATGAATTATGTTATAAATTTTTCCATTTATACCTTTTGATTTTAATTTGAGAAAAAGGGCTGCTCTCCAGACACTGTCAAACGCCTTCTTAAAATCAATAAAACATACATATAGTTTCTTTTTACTCTTATAGATATATTTATTAATAATTGTTCTTAATATAAAGATATGGTCAACAGTTCTATAGTTTTTCCTGAACCCTCCCTGATTAGGGCTGAGAAGATTATTTGTCTCTAAGTAGTCACTTATTCTTTTTTGTAGAAGAGAAGTAAACAATTTACCAAGACAACTTGAAATACTTATCCCTCTGTAGTTACCACAATCAGCTGGATCCCCAGATTTATAAATAGAGGTCAATAAGGAAATGTTCCAAATTTCTGGGAAATGCCCTGAATTTAATATTTTGTTGAAAAGTTTAGTTAAAGTTAAGGTCAATGTATTTGACCCAGCTTTAATAAATTCTTTTAAAACTAAATCTATCCCAGCTGTTTTCCCAGTTTTAAGAGATTTAATCCCGTCTTTAATTTCTTTACAAGTAAATGGTATATCTAAGTTACAACTTTCTGGATTAAAGTTTTCTTGTTCCAGTTTACACTCAAGGTTTTCGTTCGTGACCAATAGATTTTTGTAGTGATCTACCATCTCTTTTGGAGGGATAATCGGATCAGTAAAATTTTCTTTCTTTTTATATTTGTTCAATTGACTCCAAAATTCTTTACAATTTTTGGGGTTAACATTATCTATTTCTTGTATTATAGAGTTAAAAAAGTCTTTTTTAAGTTTGTTCCTTAGCTTGTTGAATTCTCTTCTACAATTACAAAAAGTTAAACGTAATGCATTATTATTTGGATCTTTTGCTACTTTGTTGCCTAAGGAACGGAGTTCTTTCCTTAATAATAGACCATCGCTTGACATCCATACCTTTTTGGGTACAGCTTTAAAGTGTTTTTTCTTCATCTTGGGTTTTAAAATATTAGGTTTGAATTTGACTGAGTTATTTGCTGCTTGTATATAAATATTATTAGTTTTCTCAACTAGGAAATCTATATCATAGCACACAGTTTTAGTTCAAAAATCTATATATATATTTATATATATTCATCCGCAACAGCAATTTTTCGGTACGTCATTGATATTAAGATTGTTTGATTAATATACTAATATTTCTAACGACAAAACATTTTCATATTATTAATTTGGATTAAAAAAAAATCTGAGTATTCATTGAAAACATGAATTTAAAAGAAGCGATAAGGAATTTTATTTTGCACTATATAATGTCCGCGGGTCTATAATTTTTATAGGTCGGTTATCATTCCAAAACTAATTTAAATATATGCAAATAAGCGGGAAATTTAGGCGATGGCAATACACCCGAGGCCCTGACGGTCCTCTGATGTAAAAATGATAAGTCCCTAAATATTGAAAAAGAATGGAGAATTTAATAGATTACTTTGTATTTAATTTTCAATTTTTAAACAAATTAATTTGCCTGCGATCTCTGGGTTATTTCTAATTTCTGTATTAGGTGGAATTCCCGCCGTTTTTTTTACGTTTATTGGAAAGATAAACTAGAGGAGTTCCGAAATGGCGTTCATGTAAACAACATTTGTAGCAACGGCATTTTCTTGAGGTTTTTGAAAATCATAGGAGAAACAAATTCTCCTTCAATTTACTCGTGAGTTATAGAATTTCTCCATTCTCGATAATTAAATTTTAGATTTCAACACGCGCGCTTAAGGTAGGAGGTACCTAAATCAGCTAAATTATAGATTTTCATGAAATTTTACATGCAGCTAGAACATTCGACGCTGCATCTAAATATCGAAAAAAATTATATTTAGCTTTTATATTTCTTTCATAATGTTGATTTAAATTCATTGAAATAAAGGACGTTTACTGTAGATGTCATTTCAAAACTGCCGAAAAAAAAGTTTCACTTTAAATCGTCATTTCTCAAAATCGAATTCCTAGGATTCTCTATAAAACGATATGTTATTGCTTTCACCTTTTTCGTTTCAATAATACTAAATAAATATATGGTCATCAGCTTCGTTTTTGTTGTGGAAATCATGTGAAACTATAGGTCCTATCTGTAAAATCACTAAAAATCTACATTTTTATCGCGACGTCGTGACGAAGTAACGCTTATTTTGGCTTTTTGACGCAGATTTTCACTCTTAGTTTAAACATATTTTATTTGAAAATTTTGTAGTACAAAAAATAAAAGTACAGATAAACAAGCAATATAACATACACATGGGATTCGGAAACAAGTATACAACTTATATAAAGCCGTCTCCCTGTAAGTAAAGAATAGCAAGTATATACAATGGACATGTTTACAGTATTATAACATACAAGTGTTTGTTTGTAGTAGGTAGAATACAGTACAAACTGGTCAGTCGACGGGGAAATGAAATACACTTAAAAGCGAGTACGGCTCCGAAGACTAAAAGTTTGATAACATGTTATTCCTTCCGGCCCATCTTACAAATTTACAGACCAAACCTCCATGTATCGATGATAAAGGTTTGAACAACTGTATCTAAAGATATTTTCGTTTTCATGAAGTTGGAGAGAATTATATCCGTACAATAATGTATTTAGAGGCACATTCCTGCCTAGCGTGTGTATATTTCGTTCTTGAATAGAACTATAATTTTTACCTTCTAAAAGAAAATGTCTTGTGTTTTCAACTTTTCCGCAAAGACAATATTTAGAACCTGTTAAATTTTTCGAAAACAAGTGTTCGTTTAAGTTACTACAATTTAACCTGAGTCTGGCGTGAAGAACCTGGCCTTTCCGTGAACCACTCTTCATACAGTAATCAATCTAAAATACTAAAAAAACGAATCTGGTGACCCCCAATAAATTTTATATCAATAAAAAGAGAATTTCAATGGCAATAATATATTTTTTTTTAATTCTAGGGACTGGATTTTGAGAAATCATAATTTAAAGTCTAAATATTTGACTTTTTGGAGCGATAACTGAGTGCATTCTATGTATTTACCCATCTGTTTGCCAAAACCTGAAACACCATATTTTGGGAAGTATTAAATGGACCTACATTATTTTTTTGATATTCAGATGCAGTTCAACGTACTCTAGTTGCATGCCAAATTTTATAAAATCTGAAATATAGCCCAAGTATGTACCTCCTACCTTAAAGCTCGTGTCTTGAAATTCAAAATTTTAACCATCTCGGGTGGAGACATTCCATAACTCACTCGTATCTGAAGGTGAATCTATATGTACATGTATTCATGTGTCAGGAGAGTTTCTGCTGTTTTAAAATTTCGCATGAAGTATGTTCTTTTCTTTATCCTTCTTTTGTATTTGTTTGTTCCTGTTTAGCTAATTTGCGAATTTTTCATGTACGATTTTCAGTTTTTTTTTTTTTTTTTGCTCCCGATACCACTGGAGTTTTTCTCGAGAACTCATTACGAAATTTTTCGTTTTTCTGAAGACAAAAAAAAAATTTTTTTATCGTTTTTTATTCCATGTGTTTTTATTTATTTTTTTTTCATAAAAATAAAACATACATTTATTTCCATTTGATTTTTCGTATGCTTTAGATATTCTTTTTTTATTGTAACCTGTAGCCGATTCTGATTTCAAAATAAGTCACATTACCGTATTTTGCTTCTCTTTTTTATTCTATCATTAATTATCTCACGTATGTGTCTACGTGTCCATCTATTTTTTCTAATTTCTTTTCGAAATTATATAACAATTAAACGTAACTTTCCATTAATGAGTATATTTCGTTACAGAACGTCAAAATCGTATGTGGGGTCATCGTTTCGAACATTATAGTTTTATCTGATATCTCGTATTTTAGATTAAATTCATGATAATTGCATAACAAAATAGAGATAAATGTTTTTACTTTATCCCTAGTAATATGTTTTATACAGCGAATAACACTGTATTAAATAAATATCAGGATAAAACGTTAGCCTGCGTCAATTTGTTTTGAAGGGGACGAAATGGTGGTACCCCGACTTAAAAAGAGGTGAAGTGTAACCTTCAGCCCAGCATTCAGGATATAATTAAATAATTTTCCATAACATGGAACTAAACTATCAGAACTGCCCATAGCATTTCATTTGTTATAAAATCCAAACCACAAGCTTTATGTTTTTTCAGCTGTGATATAGCTTTAAATATTTCAGTATTGCAAAATCAAGTTCAGATGACTTAGAGTGATTTTCAACATTTTCTACCAATTTTTTTATATATTCATTACGCTTTCTGAATCTATTATCTAAAGTATTATGTGACTTAAAATGATCTAAATATGTATTTTTGTATATTCACATTTAGTAAATAAAAGAAATTATTGACATTTATTAACTAGTTGTGTAAAATATGTTATAAATTGGCTATGCAATACTAAATGTCAAGAACTAATAACAAACAAAAAACTGGACCAATACGGATTATAGCCTCAATATGGATATCAGGACTGAAAAACAGGACCAATACGAGTTTTAGCCTCAATATGGAAATATGAGCCAGAAAAACAGGACCAATATGGATTTCAGCCTCAATATGAAAATAAGGCCTAGGCCCAATATGGATTTGTTTACTTCCGCCATGTTTGCAAGCAGATGATAAAAACCTAGAAAATCGATGCAAATAATATTGGGAGGAGACAAAGCTATATTTTCTTTCTATAATAGTTTTCTAAAAAAATACTACAAAAACAACTGTAAGAAAAGAAATTTAGCATGTAACATCACACATCCATCAATGACCTGAAGGTAAGAAAGAAAGAATATGAAGATGTGGCCATCGGAAACTTGCCAATGAAGGTATATATTTTTTTATTTATAAACAAGTGAACAAAAATATCACAATATTTCGCCTCGGCCAAATACAGCTATCCTTGGCCCAATACCACTGTCCTTGGACATAATGCAGAACCAATATGAAAAAGCCCATTCAATAACCCTATAATATTGCATCTCTTTTCAAGTTGATTTTCACGCAAGATAAGAAATACTAATGAGAACATACATGTACATGTACATTTTAAATGGCTTTAAATTATTTTGTTTCGCTACGCTATAATTTTTATATGAATAAACATGGAATTTTATTAAATTTTATTGCATATTGGGGGACCATCTGATCCCTCAAATTACACACAGGGATTTCAATAACATGTGCAATTGGTAAACTATTTAATACAATCTTAAATGATAGACTTGACAAATCTTTATCACAAAATAGTTTAATGACCGAGTTCCAAATTGGCTTTTTTCTGCTCTGTGGTCGGGTTTTCGTCTCTTTGACACATTCCGCGTTTCCATTCTCTATTCTATTTGTAACGTGTATACAAGCTGGAAAAATTGTAACCCACTCGTGAGTTAAAATAGGGGTACGACAAGGTGACAACCTACAAATGTAAGACATAGTCTAGTCTTTTCAAATCTTTTGTTAAAGATTTTCCAACATATGTTTATAATGAGGCAGATGATCTGACTCTGGATGGTAAACATATTAACTGCTTGATGTATGCAGATGATATTGATTTGCTATCAGCAACATCAGATGGTCTCCAATCTAAATTAAAAAATGTTGATAAGTTTTGTTCAGATTGGTGCTTGAACAGAAACATTAAAAAAACAATAATTTTAATATTTAATAAGCAGAGTAGACGTATCAAATGTAATAGGCTCTGACCTGCATGAAGGAACCCTTCCCTTAGCTAACCATATCCCTACCAAATCATAGCTCTACAGTACAAGAATGGGCGCTAGATGAATACCAGAAAATCAATGGACATTTTTATTGAACTAATGAAGTCAAATACACGTAGCTATTCAAAATCTCTTCTTGAATTGTTAAAGTTTAGATTCTCAATTCGTGGAAAGATCAGGATTTATGACCTCCATGAGTTCGTTGTTTGAATCTTGCAGCAAGTTGCGACTCTAATACATGTAAATGTAATAATAATTTATTCACTGTATCCTCATAATTGTTACAGACGATCAGTTGCTGAAATATCTAATAATTCAAAGAATCGGCAATGATGAAGTCGTCCATAAACACGAGACTTTGTCGTTTCAAAAAATATTCTCCCAAATCAACGTTGATCAATATTCAACACATAGATACACGCTTCGGCAGTTGTGTAGACTTTTAACTGTCTTTGGCAAAAAAAACTTTTCTTAAATTGACATTGATATAGTTCCCGAATGCATTCCAAGCAATAGAGCAACGTTTTGATTTTTAATCATTAAACATGTGTAAATCGATTCACTGCTAAGATGTGTTGACATTTTGTCAGACGATAATTGTACGCAACGCGCTTCTTCGACGTTGTTAAAATTCACCGGATTAAACGCTCAAGTGATCAGAACTTTATGCAACTTTTCAATTCGAGTTATCTCCCTGTGACCGCAAACCTTACCTTAAGGATTTCACGTCATTGACTCAAAATTGAGACTGGGAGATACTCCAAATTAGAAGTTAATCAAAGTATATGTAGTTAATGTGATTTAAAGTGAATAAAGTAAATAAAGTTGCAGATACCACGTTCAAGATAAAAAGTCCAGCAGTAATACAGTACTGTGGCTATGCTAGCCCACTGTAATAAACATGATAAAATGTATTTTAATTTGGATTATAACAATGAAGACATTTTATTCAACTCTCTGAGAAAAGAACATAAAAGTTATCAGAATTATCGGCAGATGCAGTATTTAAAATATTTAAAGAGTAAATCCAGGGATTTTTTTTTTTATTGTATTGCTGGTAAAATCGTGAAATATTCATGTTTAATCTTTGAAAATTATGTTCCCGATAAAATAACTTTTTACATTTTTTTTTCAGTATGGTATTTTTGATCTTACACAATCTTGCCTTCTTTTTGTGCAACTGAAATATTTATGTTTTTGACCTGTGCATTTGGAGAGTCAGATCAGGTTATTGTTATTGTATTTATTACTGCATACAACACATTCATTGCGATAGAAGTATTCTGCAACGTATAAGACAAGTGATAAAATGTTGAAAAAAATTAATGGGAAGGTCCATTCCACGGCTCAAGACAGTAAAGTGTTAATGTTGTAGAGCTTTAAAAGATGAAATGATGTGTTTTAACTTTTTGTGATAGTTAAAATTTCAAATGGGTTGAAAGTTTAGGGGGATGAGCTATCAGTCGAAGGTCTTATTTAGTTTCCAATTTAAGATTTTATTTTGAAATTCTGTTAAAAGGATATTTCAATTGCCTCCAAATTTGACCTTTTTGGCTTTTCAAAGTTTTTGGACACTAGCGCACTTGATGAAGGGTAAGGTAGACATGGTAGAGACAAGGGATTGATAATATGCGATTTTAGTTACTTATGTTTAAATTTTTCGTCGATGATTTTCTTTTAATTCTGTTAAAAGTACATTTAAACTCCCCAAAAAGTCTACCTTACCATGGATTTTAGATAACCTGTTTTTGTGCGTTTGGTTAACAATCTTTTGGTGATTTTATTTTGACTTTTTTTTAAATTTGGAACAGCCTCGGTGGTCTCGTGATTGCATGCTCGCCTCGAGTGTGGAATGTCACGGGCTACATTCCCGGACGGGTCAAACCAAAGACATTAAAATTGGTATTTGCTGCTTCTCCGCCAAGCAAGCGGCGTCTAAGCATCTAGGAGTAAGGGAAAAGATCTACTGGTCGGCTCGGAGTCGGTATAATGTGTCCGAGTGGGATTATATGTCTTCCTGCGGACAGTTACCTCGTGAGCTAGCACATTAAAAATTCGGCTCAGCGTGTCGGTCTAGTACAAAGCCGGGATCATATTCGTACATATTATCAGGTTTTCTGCAAACCTATATCGTAAAATATCAGCCGCGAGACACAATGTGAAGCTTTTTCGGCGAGTGAGCGTAGCGAACGAGCTAAAAAGCTTCATATTGTGTCGAGCGGCTGATATTTTACAATATTTGTTTGAAGAAAACTTGATGATAAATTTATCGTATTGTTAACTAGCAATGTTAATGGAATTTCTTACTTTTCAATGGCCATCTGCCTATAACCGGATGTTTTCCTGATATATTCGGGTCAACGTTGGGTCAAACATTATGACGTCGCTGATATATTCGGGTCAGCTCATATTAGGGTCGGGTCAACTCTTTACGACGTCACAGTGCCGAAATACGGGAAATTGTGAAGGCCTCAGCAGGTCGATATAGGCATGGGGAAATACGATAAATTATCATATCAACATGTTCTTGTCCTGATGTGCACGTGGCTGCTACTGGACGTTAAACAATAATTCATCTATCCATCAAAAATGTTGTCACTTGCGTACCTGATGGAGAATAATCCAGAAATTCACATCGCATGCAAGGATTTTAGTTTCTAAGTTTATTTTGAGTCTGTTTGTTTTTATTTCATTTTTCAATATGAAATTAATAATTAATAGATGATTTGATTATGCATTAACAAGTTATGTTGTCATCTAGTAAAACTTTAGAATTATCATAAAGTGCCAAGTTTTGGTCATTATTTTGCTCGTCACGCCGCGCAGAGTCATACACATCTTCAGTAACTCTGTCGTAAATTTTTGTCCCGGTAATCTTAGTCGGATGTATGTTTAAAATATTGTAAGAATATTCCTGATCAATGTAGTCATTTTCTGATTCACTAGCACGTTTATTTACACCAACTGAATTCATTTGATTTATCTCAAAATAACTGTAAGATTTGTTCATTTGTTCCCCAAAAATATTAACTGGTTCCACTGCAGCCCCAATATTTTTAAAGTTTGGGGTTTCTGTGGCGATGTATAATAACGCATCACCATTTAATTCCACGTTATAGTAAACGTTGGGATCAGTTTCTTGTGTGTGGTCATTTATGACTGGAATACTGTAAACGTCGTTCTTCAATGGTTCTAATTGATGTTGATGCTTATTCCTGTAAGAAAGTAGATGAATTTGAGTAAATTGAAAATTTAAAGATCACAATGTATCTAAATTTGCAGGTTTACACTGAAAAAGAATATGCCAATGACACAAAGTTCTGTGAATACCATTTGTTATCATGTGCATTTATGTATTTGCAATGAGGTCATATCAAGTCAAAGATTACTGTAATATTCATATATAGTTTAGTTGCTTTGGATCAATGTCAGCAGTGGTGGTTTTGATAAGAAAAGGAAAACTTTTTAACTATATATAACAGAAATTTAAATAATATTTGTTTCATTTAATCGAATAAAACGTTTAGAAGGTTTAAAACTTTAAAAATAATTGCGGTACTATTTGCACAATTGAACGCGACAATGTAGAAAAATAGTTTCATTTTACTGGATCTTACTTTCAAGACAATACATTGTTACCATTGCTTGATAATCAATTTACATATTAGATTGTAAATTACCTGAGAAACCAAACTATAATCACCACAGCAAATGTTGTAATAATTAGACCGCTTACAGTTCCTATTATAATTGCAACTGAAATCCAATTACAATATATATTTATATATATATATATGTTGAAGGACAAATAAAATAAATATAACAATACAAAATCGAATATTTAAATATAAGCGAATGACATGTTTAAAGAGATACAAAGACATATGTGTTTTACTTCTTTCTAATATAATTTTTTTCTAGTAATTCATGTTCACCTAACTAATATTTTTTATGCTGAAATTATAACAAAAAGAACTAGAGGCTCTCAAGAGCCTGTATCGCTCACCTGGATTTAACTTTTCACCTTGAGCAGACCTAAAAATTTAAGTGTTGCAGTCACTTTGGCTGGTTTTTCTATAGGATTCTATGTTAAACTAATTTCAGCTGTGGCAGTCATCTTGGTTGACAGTCCAGGTCATCGGATACATTTCTAAAAGAGATAATAACCTAAAACTGCAAAATTTCCTTAAATTTAACAATTCAGGGACAATAACCCAACAAAGGGTTGACCGATTCGTCTGAAAATTTCATGACAGGTAGATCTTGACCTGTTGAACATTTTTATCCCATTTCAGTTTTGCTCTAATTGCGTTAGTTTTTGAGATATAAGACAAAAACTGCAGTTTACCCCTATGTTCTATTTTTAGCCATGTCGGCCATGTTGGTCGGCAGGCGGGCTCATCGGACATATTTTTTAAACTGGATACCTTAATGATGCTTGTGGCCAAGTTTGGTTTAATTTGGCGAAGTAGTTTCAGAGGAGAAGATTTTTGTAAAAGTTAACGGACGACGACGGACGACGACGGACGACGGACGCCAAGTGATGAGAATAGCTCACTTGACCCTTTGGGTCAGGTGAGCTAAAAATGGTGTCTGTGGATATTTGCGATCAACAATCATAAATGACCAGTGATATTGGGCTTGAGTGTCGTTACACATACATGAAATGTTCCACCAATGATTTGCGACAACTACTTGAGATTAAATTTGCTGGACCAAACTTAGTGTGTCGAATACAAACGGGAACTATCTACCCTGAAGGAGCACCTGGTTTTTAAAGGGATGTCCTGTTGTTCATATTATTTTCTATGGTTTTCAGTGTTTCAGTAGTTTCTACTTGTTCATTTGTATTATTGGATTGTCAGTCCCATTAAATTTTGTCTTTTGGATTCACCCATTGGCGTTTTGTCACTTTCATTTGAATGTTGAAATAGGATAGGTACATGTATAGAAATCTAACATGAACGTTTAAAGTGTGTTCTATCGCATATGACGTTTTGGTATTGTTACACACATTTCTCTAATTTTTGTCATTTTAACTCGCTCTGAACCCGTT
Source organism: Mytilisepta virgata (assembly GCA_028015205.1). NCBI lineage: Eukaryota > Metazoa > Mollusca > Bivalvia > Mytilida > Mytilidae > Mytilisepta > Mytilisepta virgata. The sequence continues at coordinate 81,204,007 of CM051521.1, forward strand.
GTTATCAAAGTGTGATCGCCAATGATCTCATTCGATGATTGGTTAAGACAAAAGGTCACACACATGGATTAATCCATAGCAACATATAATTTTAGCAAGTGTATGACGTAAAAATAAGAGATACAGAGACACTCCAAGGGGATTTTGGTTAATCAAATATAAAACTTGAATTTTTAACCATTAGAGAAACATATTTTTACAGCGTTACTCCAGGATTTTTGGACTTATTATGATGAATCTTCGAAAGGTGATCAGTAATACCTGAATGACGAGTGAATTTTTAACAAACATTTCTTAATTCGTTGGAAGTCATTACCTAAGCTTGTTGTTTGTTTAACAGTTGAATCCTGGAAAAATCTAGTAGTAATGCTCGTTTCTGTTGTTACTACAGCAGCTATAAATAGAAATATTAATATGAAACCATTTTTTTTCCATAATGTGAATCATTTTTATCAATATTTTCAAAGACATATAGACAATTTCATATCAACAGGAAATAATGTCTCAAACTAGCTACAAAATGTACGTATTGTCATATACTTTGTCACATTGTTTATTTGTTAGTGTCCAAAAATGATGGTGTTTTAATTGAAAAACCCTGATTATACTAGAGCTATTCTAGAATACTTTGATTTATAGTGGAATATATACATGTACGATAAAATTTCATTAGAGAAATCAAATAAAGCTGTTAATTTTCTTCGCCACTGTTGTCCTTGTAATTATGGACCCGCAATAATATACTCGTCCATTTCGTTAGGTCCTAAGTAAATGTTAACTCACTGTGCAACCTGTCCTGTTTGCGACAACCATAAAATAAATAAAAAGCAAAACGGTATAAAATCAGTGGCAAGAAAATATCATCAAACAAAACATTGTGACCTTTACTGTTGTCCTTAATACGCACGTGTAATTTCGCTGAAGACCGCATAAAATCCTTTAAACCCCTTTGTTCCGTCTGAATGGAATTTTATAAGAACATTGCTGGATAGTGTATAAGTTAAAGGGGTGTTTACACTCCCACATAGTTTTCCAATAGAGTGGCTGTCATTTACTATCTGAAAAAACATACAAAACGTTAAGTTTATTCCAAGTAAATTATTTTGTATACTATTCTTTATTTCCTCAAAATTACCAGAACATTCAAATATTAACAACTGAAAAATTCACGAGATATAATATGTAATTTCATATAAATATTTCTGAATACGGTTAATCGTTATAATGAATAAGATGCTTCTTAGATGTAGTCTTTTCCTCTTGTGTTATTATAACGAATTTGTTCATTCATAATATTGTTATATCAAGTAAGCTAACGCGTTATTGTGTAGTCTTGGTCTGGGTTTCAGACATTCGACATCTTTTTATTTCTTTCTGCTCGTGAACAAGGCCATATTGTCCCAAATGTCGGGCCATTTTGACTTTCAAACGTTTTTGTTTTATTATTATTTTGCTTTTAGTTTTGTTCTGCTTTTGTCTTTTATAAGTTTTCTTCGTTCTATGCCCTTTTAACTGATCACCAATTGATGAATATAGATAGAGCTGGTGATCTGTTAAAAGGACATGCTGAAGAAATCTAAAAGCAAAATATTTATTCTATGATATTGTCGTATGAGTGTATTGCAACATACATATTCTTTATAAATTAAGACTTTCTTTACTTCATTTAGGACGATATTGTCACTACAGCTTAATCTCTCTTCGCTTGACAAAACTTTGATTGAATATTCCACTCTTGGTGTGTGCATTTAAGATTGTATCGGATGGTTTGATCCTTGAAATAATTTTGTCGCAAAGAAAAACCAGTCATTCGTATTCTGTTTTATATGAGAAAAAATATATCAATACAAAATCAAACATTTAGATATAAGAAAAACCCATTTTGAAGAGATAAAAGAACAGATACAAATTACAAATGAATTGTTTTTCTTTCTAACATTTTTTTATTAAAATAGTTCATCTAAGTATTATTTTTTCCATTGAAGTTATGATAAAAAGAAAAAATCGATTTTAATGACAATAAGGTAGGGAAAAATGTAGACCTCAAAATTTTGTGAAAAAAAGGTAGGATAAACAAATAATAAGTGCTGGTGTGGAAACAAATCGGGAAATTTTTATATTAGGTTTTATATACATATTAAGAATCTTCTTCCTTGCTTTTCCCTTTACCTCTAGATAATCATAATCACAAAGACCTTCGGAAGATAATTCTTCTAACTGGAATACAGTGAACGTTAAATTAATAGGTAATGCATTTATACTTGTCAGACTGAAATTACAGTATTGATTTGATCCGTAATTTCTTGGGTAGTTCGGAGACTGTATTACTCCGTTTGATGTACTCGTGTATCCATTGTAGTCTGAAAAAAAAACACAATCTTATATCATTGGTTTTGTTTTTTTTTTTAATAAATTTCAGTATATTACATATATGTAATGTACAAATACAGCAATTTACAATTATTAGGGAAAAAACTTTATTTAATGAATTAACTTTTGAGCGATTGTCAATTTCGTTACAAGTACATGTACATGTAAATACATGTATAAAATGTATGCATTGCGATATTTCCACACTCGAGATATATCTACATTGAAGTTTAATTGACGTTAAAGATTATAACTATCTCGTGTGAACTAACATTTTACCAAGGAGTGAAGAATGCAAGGAACCAATTCGGTTTCTATGTTAATCTCCATATGGGGGTACCAAGATATGAAAGAAAATTTCATAAAAATAAAAATTAATTTCTTGAAAAATAACAGCACCTCAATTAAGTGGAAATGTATCCGATTAATTTAATGCAACTAAAATAGTACGTTCCCATGGCTTTTCATGCCGAAAAATGAGGCTCAAAAAGGGGGGATAAATTTTTGCTAAAAATCGGGGGGTACCCACTAAAATCATTGAAATTACCCACATTCTTAAAAGCTAGTTTGAAATTGTTTTATCTCATATGTTTGGAAGGAAGAACCTCTGTCGTTTAAAATTATTTATTGTTTAATTTAATATTGACCAATGGGCAGCGAGTCTCACTTTCATTTCAGCGCTAAATGTTCCCTTCACAAGATGTCTGCGCACAGTATTTTATGAATTGGTACATTGTATCCTGAACAGACTGAGAATTTTTTTCTCCTATGAAATTATGGAAGGTAGCCATTTACGAAATGGAGTTATAAGTGCCAAGACAAGTACTAGTACCTCACAAATCAATTTCTGTTAAAACAAAGGAGTTTGGAATATCACAGTAGAAAAATTAAATCTTAATTTGTTTTTACAATGTAACTACCAATTTAGCCCTTAAGTAGATATTATCATAGTCTGAGATATTTTTTCCTTTTTTGCTCACCTGTCCTGCATGTGAGCTTTTGCTTTCACTTGGCGTCCGGCGTCCGTCGTCGTCGTCCGTCGTCGTCTGGCGTAAACTTTTTCTTTAAATATCTTCACTTCTGAAACCACTCGACCAATTGGACTAAACTTTGCAAGACTTATGTTTTTGAGGTCCTCTATAAATAGTCCTCATTTCATCTTGATCGGGCAAAAAACATGGCTGCCATGGGCAATTGTTGTTTCTGATTGGCTGAGTTTTCAAAATCTTCTCTGAAACTGCTTGGCCAAATGGTACAAAACTTGAGAGGAAGCATATTTTGGAGGTTCTTTATAAAGTTTCCACATTTCGTCCCGATCGGATTACAAATATGGCCGCCATAGACAGTTCTTGTTTCTGATTGGCTGAAATAAAACAATCTTTTCCTCTGAAATTGCTCGGCCAAATGGAACAAACTTGACAGGAAGCATATATTGGAGGTCCTTTATAAAGGACTACAAATATGGCCGCCATGTGCATTTGTTTTTTTTTCTGATTGGCTGATATAAAACAATCTTCTTTTCTGAAGTCGCTTGGTTAAATGGAACGAACCTTGACAGGAAGCATCCATGGGAGGTTCTCTACAAAGTTTCCCCATTTCGTCCCGATCGGGCAATAAACACGGCCATCATGGGAAATTCTTGTTTCTCATCGGTTGATTAAAAAAGAAATTTTTTCTCTTAAACTGCTTAGTTAAACATGACACAAAGTATCTATGGAAAGTCTTTTCTGAAATTATTGTTAAACCGCTTAGCCAAATAGAACGAAACTTCACAGGAAGCCTCTGTGGTTTTTTTTCAAAGTTTCCTCGTTTTGTCCAGATCAGGCGACAAACATGGCCGCCATGGGTAATTCTTGTTTCTGATTGGTTGATTTAAAGAAATATCTCCGAAATTGCTTTGCCAAATAGAGCCAAACTTGACAGATAGTGTCTATCGCTTATAACAGAATTCTACAGAACCGCAGAATTGCATTCAAGGGCTAGTACGTGAAAACAACAAGAAACTAGTCCAATCCTTTAATTTCACTTTTCATTACATTGATGACGTGTTGTCGTTAAATAACGACAAATTCCAAGACTTTCTACATTTTATCTATCCCAGTGAGCTTGAAATTAAGGATACTACAGATACATTAACGTGCGCTTCATATTTGGATTTGTTTCTTGAAAAAGACAATGGGGGACACTTGAAGACACAATGTTATGACAAAGGTGATGACTCCAACTGTCCTATTGTTAACTTTCCCTTCTTGAGTAGCAATATACCAGTATCAGCTGGCGTCTACGTTTCTCAGCTTATCCGAATTTCAAGAGCATGCGTGAGCTACCCTGACTCTCGACAAAGAGGATTGCTACCGTAACAAAAGCTTCTTATTCAGGAATTTATCTGGGATAAGTTGATGTCATCACTTAGGACATTTTACGGTCGTCATAACGAATTGATTGACCGTAACACAGTGTTACAATTTCTAAGATGGTGTTGGATCTGTTCCCTTTGTCGTAACATTTCATGTGCATCCACCGGTTTGTGACTTCCACCGGATTGACGTTTTTTAACTTCACGACGGGTGCCGTATACGGAGCAGGAACTGCGTACCCTTCCGGGGCACCTGGATTCACTCCTGGTTTTTATAGGAGTTCATGTTGTTCATTGTTTTTTAGTTTTCAGTGTTTATTTGTTGTGCTTGTGGTTGTTCATTTGTCTTCCCTGGTTTGTCTGTCCAATGGATTACGTTTTTTGATTTGCTCCTTCGGTATATTTGTCCTCTTTGAAACCAAACATGGCCTGAATATGCTGACCTGTAAGTAGAAGGGCCTTGATGCAGAAAAATTTGGTCCGTAAAAGGCTTACCACACTTCATAATGATAGGGAGAAGTGACTTCTCTCTTTGAGGTACAGTAATAAAAACGGCTTTCATGGCAGGTGAGCGATACAGGCTCAGCCCTCTGAGCCTCTAGTTTGAAGAAGGGTGGTTAACGCTACAAGTATATTTCACTAAATTAATGAAGGGAAATGGACAGTCCTGTACATTAATATTGGTACTGAGATTACCGCATACCTACCACTATGCTTGTTTACAACTTATGCTCCGATAATAGAATGATAATTTAGCTATCTCTCTGAAGTCCGATGACATTTTGTTTTGTTGGATGAGACGGTGAAATATCAAAGCACACGTTTTAATTATACAACTGTTGGAATTTAAAGGCTACATGTACGTCTACAACCAGAATTTATCAATTTTTCAAGAAAGTAAATTTGTTTTAGTATACAGGAAACTGTTTAATTTTCATAACCTTTTGCAGATAAAGTCTTATTACTAATTATTCCGATTCTAGATAACAACAACTGTATAGTGTCGGTACAGTTGACGTACAGTGTGTTATGTTAGTGATCAAAACAAAAAACAAAAACAACAATAAAACCACGGTGGGGCGTTAGTGAGGACGAAATACTTACTAACAAAAAGGACAAATATACAACGTAATCCATTGGACAGACAAACCCGGGAAGACAAATGAACAACCACAAGCACAACAAATAAACACAGAAAACTAAAAAACAATGAGCAACACGAACTCCTATAAAAACCAGGAGTGAACACAGGTGCTCCGAAAGGGTACGCAGTTCCTGCTCCGTGTATGGCACCCGTCGTGAAGTTCAACAAAGTAAATCCTGGAGAAATCACAAATCGGTAAGGCACATGAAAGTTTACGACAGTGGAACAGGTCCAACATCATCTTAGATATTGGAACATGAAGAACAACACATATAAGCTGCCTAGAACCAAAATTAACGCTGAATTTGAAACGAACTTTAATAAAATCGTTCGTTGATTTTCCCGGTTTTATACATAGGCTTTGCTGTGACCTGCAACTTCCTCATTTGGTCTGCCAACCATAAAATTGATACAAATACTGTTGCGACCTGCCATAACCTCTCATCCAAGTTACCTTGCTCTACGTTAATTATGAACAGTCAGGAAGAAGAACAGCTCTGGTCAAGAACTATTCTGATCAGGACGTAGAACAGCTCTGGTCAAGAATTAGAGCAGTCCTGGTCCACGACACCTTTTTAGAATAGCTCTGGTAAAGAATCAGAGCAGTCCTGGTCCAAGATTGCTTTTTAGAACAGCTTTATTACAGTGTGGTATTTTTATTTATAGTGTTATAAAAAGACTTTACTGAAACCTTAAGTTATTTATTCTAAATCCTGACTGTTATAAGAACTACAGGTTAGAGCTGTTGTAGACTATGACAGGTTAGAGCTGTCCTTGACCATGACATTTTAGAGCAGTCAGAATCGGTCAGGATTCTGTTCAAAAGCAGTCAGGATTCTATTCTAGAGCAGTTCTAAAGCATTCAGCAGAATTGCTCCATGTTTACTTAGAGCAGTCAGTAGAACTGCTCTAAGTTAACTGGGTGAATGGTTATGGCTGCACCCAACAGTATATCTACGTGTTAAGTAGGTTGTCTAAAATGAGTGAATAGAAAAAAGTAACGCAGAAAAGTGAAAAAGGTTATATGCTTAAATCTTGACCTTACTTTTTAATTTTTATTTACCGATTCCCGAACAATTATGTTGTGGAATCTAACCTGTTAACACAGAACGAATATATTCTTGACAGTCTATTTTGATAATTACTTTGACCTATAATGTTTATACTATTATTACCTGTAGTGTCGTTGTAAATTGCTTTGAAACCTTTATACCGGTGGGATAAATCAGAATGAAAATGAATAACAAGTGTTCCGGATAAAGCTAATACCGGATCTGGTGTGGAATCCCCACAAAATCTTCCTAAATCAACTCCATCACCATCGTTTATCTGTACGTGAATAGAAACACTATTCATTTTCAAGAATTCTAGTAAAAGACTATGCACTATTTATATTGAACATGTTACATAGGATTTCAGTTCTGAAAAGATTATACAATTGTAACAAAAATTTATTTATAATAGTTATCGGCTATTTGTAAATGTAAGATATAAATAGTAATCAGCTATTTGTAAATGTAGTATTAGAGATATAAACTGTTTAAAACGTGTGGTGGGGTTTTGCCATACATTTATATTGACCAAAAGGTCAAATCCATCTTTTCCCATTATCATTTCTATGAGATGGTTTCTCACTGACGCTTACAATATGTACTACATTTTCATATTGCTTGCTGAAATAGAAAATTGACCGACTGTAGCATTTTGACTACAAGACATTAAGAAATGCTGATACATGATTGAATAGCGGACTGTTAAAGTTTTGGACAATAGGGCAAAGCATAGGTTGAAAATAGCTATGACATGATTTTTAATCAATGTTAATGATTCGTTGAAATGAATAATCCGGAAAATCGTTGAATCCATTTTTTAAATAATATAATGATGGACATCAGAAAAACATTACCGAGTTTATGCCGTTGCATGTACTTGACCGTAATTGTGCATCTCGAGACATAGAGTTTAGAAAACAGAGGAGGGATCACTTGATGTTGCTTACCTTGATAAAGTCGTCAGAACAGCTTCTATCATGCTCCAAATGAAAGTCTACAAACACCAACTTTATGGGCGTATTTTGCGGACTATGTATTCTATAAGTATAATCTGCCCTGTTGTCATATAAATCTGGATAGTTTGGTGATGTTAATATGCCAACAGATTCAGTGACGTCAATGGAACATCCTACAAGTATACATGGATGAAGAACTTTCCAAAACTTTGAACCTGAATTTTAGTATTGCGGCATGCTTCTCGGACATGCCTGCTTATCTCTCGCGTGCATAACAACTGGTAATTTTGAATATTCTCACTATTATGTTTTATTGAAAATATCCAAGAGTGTCATTCCTATGACATAATATCCTTGGTGTGTTTAATTTTAATCCATAAATTTACTAGTATAGTGGCCTAATCCGCTCTTAACTAATTTTCTATCTCTTTCATAGCCAATATTAGTTTTGAACAGATTTTTAAACAATAATTGATGCAACTAAATTAATTGTGGTTATAAACACACAAAAAACATGAAATCTTTCATAGAATAAAATTCATTCCCCAAATTTTGAAATTAAATAGCATGTTGTAAAATTTTAAGAATAACCAATTGCTAAGAATTGGAGAGATAAATGGACGTGTCTGAAATTGTTGTTCTGTTTAATCTAATTAAAATTAGATCTACTTATTGCTCCTTTCAGTCGCTGCATGTCGATCTAAGAACACTCCATTTTACTTTCTGTTTTGATGACCTTTCCAATCAGCCAATCAGATTTCAGCCTTCATGATTTTGAAGACATTAGCCTAAGGATAAAACCCGAGGATTCTCAATAGATCATCAGACCAGAAAGTAAAATGGAGCGTTGTTAGATCTACATGCAGTGACTGAAAGGAACAATTAGTACAATTAGATTGTGTTCTGTTGTAAATCTTAATAGTACTGTTTCTCGTCTATTGACTATGGCACCCTCTAACAAAAAGCTGATTATGCCACTTTAAACCCTTAAATTTTTTATGTATAATTAAAGCAGAATTAATCAGTTCCTTCACCAGAGCTACATGTACCATTACAGTTGTAAGATTTCACACTATTTCATTTTTTTCAATTTAAATACTGGTTTTAATACACGCAGGAAAAACACAAATTTAGTGGATTTAGCACTTCAGCTCGACTACGTATTGTTGTGTTGGTAAACATGTGATATTTCCTTTTCAAATGCACAGAATTATAACATATTAGACAGGAGTTCAATGCAGGAAACAAGTATGGATTTGAATATAGATTTAAATATAAAACCACATACATTGTACACCAGACAGAGGATAAAAACATCATTGGTATTTATTTCGAGTATAACGTAGAATGTATTTATCGTTTCCAATTGTTTACCTTGACAATGTATTCATGCGATACAACCACAATAGTTGTGTACAACAAAAATTATGACAATGTTGTACATTGCAATGCACATTTACGTAGACTGCTCCATCTTACTACTATGACCACTCATGATCACTAGCCTGTCAACACTGGGGTTGTGAGTTCGAATCTCACCTGTGGCCGGGTGTGTTCGACTCCGATCTAATTTGACAAGGATTGCCAATTTTCCTACCGAAGGTCGGTGGTTCTCTCCGGGTACTCCGGCTTCCTCCATCAATAAAAACTGGCCGCCGCGAAATAGCCAAATGTGCTGAAAACGGCGTAAAACTCCAACTAAACAAACCATCTTACTTTTCAATGACGTGAGGTTACCGGTAAGTCTGTAAAACAAGGGGGTTTTTTTCTTGTTTAAATGGTGAATTACATGTATATAATTTGACTGTGCAAATAGTTATCTTATGAAAATAGTTTTATTAAAAATATGTTCTTTAAAGGACAGACTGCAGGATATTAATCGTAATGGAAATGGAACAGCCAAACCAATGTCGCATAAATATGAGCATAATTTGCTTACTTGTGCTATTAGAAATGATTCCTGGCGGTTATAGAGTTGTGGTTATTTACACATGGCTTGGCCTTCATACTCATATTTTTTACTTCGCTATCGTTTGGTATAAAATATTTGAATATAAAGGCCCAGCCCATGTTTAAATGATTACAACACTATATACATGTACCCCTCATGAATTATTTCTTAAATATACATGTATGAGTCTTATGAAAATTAACGACGTACATGTATGTGCCCAAAGCTGGGGAATTTGTAGAACATTCTATTCATCACCAGCAATGATTGTAATGTTAGTGCATTATTTTTACCATAATTGTTATATTTTCTTACCTTGAGTTACATAATCATTATCCCAGAATAGCCTGCGTATCTACATTTCTCAAGACTTAGGCTTGAGGCAATGCTTAGTTACCATGATTTCTTAAAGATTTTGTTTGTTTGTTAAGATGGGGTTTTGTGCCGTTTTCAGCACTTTGGCTTTTTCGCGGCGGCTAGTTTTTATTGGTGGAGGAAGCCGGAGTACCTGGAGAGAACCAACGACCTTGGGTAGGAAAGTTGGCACTCCGTGTCAATTAAGATCGGAGTCGAACGCGTCCTGCCACATGTGAGATTCGAACAAAAGGATGTTAAAATGTGGGTTGTCGCGATCGGGGATAAACCATGGAATTGTATACGTTCCGATACATGTAACACATTTTATCTGATTTTGTTAATTTTTTGTAAGTACATTGTAGCGGGACCTGGAGTCACAATTATATTTTTCATAGAGTGTGTACAGTCTATGTTTTTTAGCTTTCGGTCTTTTTATCCCCTCTTTTGTGTTTGATGACGGCTTTTGGATTTCTCCATAGTTATATTCTTGCTCGTTTCACCACATTTTTAAATACAAATTCATGTTCAACGTCCGGATGTTTTAGTCTTACCACGAATAGTTTCCTGCGTGATTTTCAGAAATACTTGACCTGTACTTAAAACATCCTACAATTTATTAAGTTTTCTTATATAAAATAGATACAAGTGCATGTATCATGTGACGTATATGTTTTTATTGACTGTTTAAGGGGATAAGAAACAGTAGTTAACAATAACAGATTAACATGCCCCAAAGTAACAACTGTCAACATAGAAACCAAATTAAAACGTATAAAAGATAAGTTGCAATTAATGTCCATTCAATATTATGTAATTAATCCGGAAATAGAGATTTACACCTAAACTTTACAAACAACTTTATAAAATATAGATTAAGATAAAAGTGTTAATTAATAAAAACATGTATAACGAAATAATTAATCTAAAGTCTTTGTCCAAATTACGATCATTCAATTGTGATAAACACTAGGTCCAAGTTTACGACATTGATATTAAATTAAAACTAAATAAATATCTATGAAAACAGTTAAAATCCTTTTAGAAATATTTTGGAAATGTCCAATGTAAAATAGTCTGGTCATAATACGTCCGTTTTTTTCTTCTCTTTTCAAACAGAAAACAAACATAAAAATTCAAATATCTTGGGAATATCTTGAAAAGGCATCTTAAAGAAACAACGCAAAATATAGAATGACAATTATAACGACAAATTTATTTAAAGCAAGGACAATAAGTATTTAAAGAAAAACCTTAAGTAATATTATAAGTTATTTTAAACTAATAAATGTATTTGATATTGTGTTATTCCCTTGATTTCCGGTTCGCTTTAATCTTTGGATACCCTCCTCCATTTTGTATATGATTTATCGTTATAAGAGTAACTCGCATTAAAATCTAATACATATGACTGTACTTACCATGGATTCCATCAATTAAAATTACTACAAAAATTATCATAAAATATAATTTCACAAACATAATCACATCAACATCCGGCAGTTTATGGCTTTTCACGTAATATAAATATGCTTTGTTGGCGTTTAAACCACAAATCGTTGTGTACTAAAACCGGATAAACAATCATCTTGAGGTTCAAATAAGATCTCATGATGTCAATTGGAAGTCCCCTTGCAATTAACCATCCTTTTGTATTTGCAATTATTGATGTCATTTCTCTACTAAAATTTCATCGGAAATAACATTTCAAAATATCCTAACCAATGTCGGTGGTCATGATTTTGTTCTGCCATGTTCATGTCATGTACCCTCAGTTGTCAGTGATTTTTCTATTAATCTAGTCAAGAAATACATTTTATTTTCAGTAAACCTACATTCATAGTTTTATACATATACATTTACATTTTACTTACCAATAAAATTTTTGTTCCGATATGAAGAAGTTATATGAAAAATATGGAAGATGGAAATTAAAAACCCAATAATTCGACCATACGTGGTCTTCTACTTGGGGGGGGGTGGGGGGGGTCTTAAAACGCGTCTTGACGAGATGATATTAACCGGTTACACTGAAATGATTGCTCCAAAGATGGGTATCATAGTAAACATTTGTAAAAGGTAATGAAAAGAAAATATTATTATCCTGACCTTTCTAATTAAATTATAATGAGGTAAACCAGTAAACACTAGAAGATTGTCTTAAAAACAATATGGTTTTGTATGTACCTAATTATGACCTTTGAGTGAACTATAATTTAAAGATAGTTGATCGTGGAGATGATTAAAGAATAAATATAGGGAAATTAAGGTGTGTTATTTAACATTGGTGTAGCAGGAAGATAACTTTCATATTAACACATTTCCCTTGCATTTATGTGTCATGGTAGAACACAGACAGATAACAAAAAAGGACATCCAGATATGTAACTTAATGCGAGGGCTTTTGTGTGAGCTTGTTCACCCACTGTCGTCTGCAAATGTAATTATCAAGACAAATGGTACATTTTCGATTCCAGTGTTGATTTCACACATTAACGTCCTTATATATATTAAATGGTACTTGAAGATTTAATAGGAATAGGGAAAATTTACATTTTTGATATAGCCACAATGAAAAGCCTTAATACTTGCATGAATTCTGGGGAATTTTTTCTTCTAAGAAAACAAGTTAGCATTGTGAATTTTTAAAAAAAAAACTGACAATGAATTAAATTTGCACTCCGTACATTTGACAAATAAGTACTTCCGACTGTCAAGAATGAACTTGTGTATTCAACAAATACTAACAATAAAATTAAACAGAATTTAATAGATATCTCCCTTTCTTACTGCATGTAATTCCTTGTTGTCTGTACCGGAACTAAATACGAGACAAAACAATGCGCGCAGTCAGTTTGTTTTCTTCGGCAGGTTTGGAATTTTGTATAGAATTTTATATCAAACTTTTTATTTAATTTACCACCTATGAGCTGAATCTTGTGTAATATTAGTCGTTGATGTGTCACAGTTTCGGCTTTCTATATATGTTTGTAGCAAATTTTCAATAAATAAAATTTGATTTTTTTACAATACATTTTTAGCTCCTTAATGCAAAGTTGACGTTATTTGAAACTTTACTGCTCTGTTTGGCCCCTTTTAAATGATTGATTTTTGTTTGCATAACGTCTGTACGATCTCCCCAGTCTGCCACTTGGTGACGTCACCTAGTAGAGCAATTACCAGTTGATACTTTTGCAAATGCAGAAATGCTTACACCACCATCCATCACCAAGTAAATTGGGTGGTGGTGATATATGTCCACAAATGTATGGGTCAGGCAGTCTGTTAAAACTTACTTTTCACGTTTCTAGATATGTCATCTTCCAATCTTGGTACACCAGTTATCTTATGTGTGAAATAAATGTCTTTTGTTCAAATGTGTATGCAATCAATGTATCGTACATTCAAGATAGCTTTGACGGTCGTTTCAAACATGGTGATACAGTATGTCATATGCTTTAAATTACTCTGAAGCCATTGACCATTATGTAGTACAACATATCCTATTTTATACCTTGTAGGCCTTTTACATGTAACTTTCTTGTATAGTTTTACAAGATACTGGAGTTCAAATCATTCTAAATTTTATACTGGTAAGTAACGGTGATGCATGAAAGTACGCTCTGTATGCATATTTTACCTCTACATCAACCAACTCACAGATGTAAAGCCCTGAATTATCTTTTAATTTAATACAAAAATATTAATAACACTTATTTATAGGATGTATGATTAACAGAAACGATTTTTTTTCAAAATATTGGCTGGTAGAACAGACTTTCGAGAAAAAAAGCTGGAATTACTTGCTTTTGAACTCTTTGAATGACGGAATGTGTATAAATATATAAGTAAATGAATGGGTTAAAAGTCTTACCCAAATTCTGCCCTTCCGTCTTTCCACTACCTCCGGTTCGGGTTAATGGAGTGGACATAAACACAAGTTTAATGAACAAAAAAGGCCTAGGTATACATATGAAAACATTTTGAAGCAAATTATAGATTATTTTGAAAAATATAAACACAAAATCATGTTAAAGATGCGTCATTGTGACAACGTTACATCAGACTATCAAGAATACTTGTTGTGAGTGTATAAGATAAGCCAAGCACTAAATAGTCCTCCAATAAAATCTAAAAGTTCAGACCTTTTAAAAACACTTATGAATAAATGTAACTGTCGTCTCTACTCATGATGTCTTGTGCAGTATCGTAATCATTATCCCCATTCGCTGGATAACGATCATAAGTACCAACGTCTTGACTACTCTGAGTGGCAAAAGCTTGTGCTGAATCATACGCGCCTTCTGTTGATCTGTCATAAATATTTTCTGTTGTTGAAGTTTTATTTGGATTCACATTCAAAATGTTGTACGAATCTTCTTGGTCAATGTAATCACTTTCAGTTTTATTCACATCGCCTATACTCGAGCGAAAACCATTTTTTGTTGTGGCATAGTTATATTCCGAAGTTGTGCTCTGATGATGAATGAGACTACTATTTCCTTCTTCAACTCCCACTGTCTTGTCTGTTGGAATGTTGTTTTGTACATTGCAGTAAGAAACATTGTCATTTACACCGGAAGAAATGTTTTCCTTACTAATGTATTGCACGTTGTAATTTTCGTTACCAAATGCTTTAGGCTGATGTTTCTGCTTGAGTGGCTTTTTTCTACGAAAACGAAAATATTTCAAAAAGGTAAACTAGAGGCTCCAAAAGGTTAGTTTAACAGCAACAAAAAAAACAATTTTTAGTAATTATCTCACAAGGAATCTTCAAGCCATGTTTAGTTTTAACTGGTTCATCATTTCTAAAGAAGACCGTTATTGTATTTCCTGTAGGGCCCGATATAAATCTAAGTCCCCACCCCCCACTCACCGAAATACTGGAAGACCGACCGCCAACAAGAGAACAATTCTCAGTCAGTACCTCACAAGGAGCCTTCAAGCCATATATGATTATGTGGTTGAGCTGTTTTTAAGAAAAAGATTTTTAATATATTTCAAATAGGGTTCAATGTAAAAAGAAGTCCCCTAGTGGTGCCCATATTGTTTGGCCGATTCCCAACATATTAAAAACTCAGTCAGTACTTCACAAGGAACCTTCATTCCATAATTGATTTCGATTTGTGATGCGGTCCTCAAGAAAAAAAAATCTATTTATTTCACATTTGGTACATGTAACTACCCAACTGACAGCAATATTGATTGCCCGATCGCCAACGAAGTGATAAATCTCGACCAGTATCTCACAAGCAAGCAATATTTGGTTTCAATTGATTGGGTGGTTCTCAAGTAGAATATTTTCTATATATCTCACACAGGGTCCAATTTTAAACTACTGGTGGCCATATGGGATGACTGATTGCAAACAAAGTAACGACACTTGTTCAATATCTCCAAAGAAATGTTCCTGTCATATTTGGTTTTGATTGCTTTAGTGAATCACAAGAAGAAGAATTTTTAGAATTTTTTTTATCAGTTTTTCCTCAAATTTTCTATTTCATGTAGCGGTGGCGGCCATGTTTGATGGCAGTTTGGGTCTTCAACCATAATTCTGAAAGGGGATCGCTAATGTATCATTTCCCCAAAAAGTTTTCAGCATTTTGACCTTTAAAGGATGTTTTACCCCTATGTTCTATTTTCAGTAGCAGCCGATAAATCGGTTGGTCAGTGGGTCACTAATTTTACATTTTAACACCCTACGGATGATTCATGGCAAGTTTGGTTTAAATTGGCTCAGCAGTTTCAGAAGAGAAGATCTTTGAAAAATGTATTTTTTTCAAACAAGAGGCTTAGGATATGAGACATGTGAGATACT
The DNA here is from genome assembly GCA_028015205.1 of Mytilisepta virgata. Classification (NCBI taxonomy): domain Eukaryota; kingdom Metazoa; phylum Mollusca; class Bivalvia; order Mytilida; family Mytilidae; genus Mytilisepta; species Mytilisepta virgata. Next base: position 81,220,008 of record CM051521.1, read on the forward strand.
TACTACTAAATACAAACTATTTGTACATCTAACAATTACTATGCCATGGGTAATTAAGAAATAATTCATGTGTATTTTAACTTAGAATTATCAAGTAAAGTGTATGTAGCCCTTATGGATAGTCGAAAAGCCTTTGACACTGTATGGCGAAAGGGATTATTAGTCAAATTAGATAGATTAGGTATAAAAGGTAAATTATGGCAATTGATAGATAACCTTCATAATAATACATATAGTGCAATTATTGTAAATCAATGTCAGTCTGACTTTTTTCTTGTCAACGAAGGTGTTCGACAAGGTGGTGTCCTTTCAGGTTTACTTTATGTAGTGTTTATTAATGATTTGCTAACTGATCTTCAGAATGTAAACTCAAATACTGGTGTTAATAATGTTGTGAATTGTGCCGCATCATTAGCTGATGATATTGCTTGTATTAGTACAACCCCCGTTATGCTCCAACGTATGCTTGATGTCTGTTGTAAGTTCTCACGAATGTGGCGATTTACATTTAACGCACAGAAGTCATACATTGTGATATTTACACTAAACCCGAGGTCGGCTACATCCAACTTGAACTGGACTATAGGACAAGAGTGTATTCCTATTTCAGACAACGTAACCCATCTTGGTATAATCTTAAATGCTTGCATGAAGACTCACGAAAGAACTATTAAAGCCTGTCAAAAAGGAAAGAACTCGTTTTTTGCATTAAATGGAATTTCTTCGGATACAACAAACCCGAGTGTTCTTGTTAAATTATATTTCGCTGTCGTCCTTCCATCTACATTGTATGGTTGTGAACTTTGGTCTAACCTCAAAGCGCAAGACTTGTCTACTCTTAACCGATTTCAACACCTGATAGTCAAAAACATTCTGAAACTCAAAATTACTACTCGTTCGGATATGTGCGAAAGTATTCTAGGCTTACATCCTATCACAAGTGAGATCGATAAACGCAAATTATTCTTTCTTCAAAAGCTGTGCACGTTGGACAACAAACATTTATCTAAAGCAATCTTCTTGAATCGGTTATCTTCATATTTGATGGACTCCAGTCGTAAACATCTTGGTTATGTTCCTGATGTAGTAACTTTACTTCATAAATATAATTTACATGAATATTTACTTGGATTTATTCAAGATGGACACTTCCCCTCAAAACAAGAATGGAAAAGAATAGTTAAACAGAACGTGTCTAACGTACAATCCAGCGAATGGTCTACTCGCATAAATAACGATAGTGACTTTTTTAAATTTCGCGAAATACATAATACTGTCACATTTGCGAAATATTGGAGAAACTCAAAAACAGTAAATGAAATAAAAAGATCCCACTTTATAACAAAACTATTGACGGACGTTCCCAGTGGTTCACCAATGATATGTTTAATATGTAATAGACAATACGTAGACTTTTTTTGCCATATTTCCTGTACATGTTCTACAACTAACGTCTTGAGACAAATATGGTGGGACTTGATAATCGAAAACTTCGACCTAGAACTGTTTACAGAACTTGACTCATACTCACAGGATGATCTTTTTCTTATTCTACTTGGGAAAATACCGAACACTATACAAAGCAACGATGATGATGCAATCAACTTCACTAAATTGTGCCACGCTCATGTTGTACAATGCGCCGCAGAATACAACCGCCAATTTAGACTTGTTGGTGATAACGTTAACGTGGATTGTACTAATACAAATATCCCCGATTGAAATGTATGTTTCATGAATTAATTGTAAATATTTGATATCTTTTTCCATTTTGTACATGTAATAATGTTTTGTTATTTGCTATATATGTAAAATGTTCATATATCTCATGTATTTGAGGAAATAAAGGTATGAATGAATGGAATGGTACATGTAACTACCCAACTGACAGCAATATTGATTGACCGATCGCCAACGAAGTGATAAATCTCGACCAGTATCTCACAAGCAAGCAATATTTGGTTTCAATTGGTTGGGTGGTTCTCAAGTAGAATATTTTCTATATATCTCACACAGGGTCCAATTTTAAACTACTGGTGGCCATATGGGATGACTGATTGCGAACAAAGTAACGACACTTGTTCAGTATCTCCAAAGAAATGTTCCTGTCATATTTGGTTTTGATTGCTTTAGTGAATCACAAGAAGAAGAATTTTTAGAATTTTTTTTATCAGTTTTTCCTCAAATTTTCTATTTCATGTAGCGGTGGCGGCCATGTTTGATGGCAGTTTAGGTCTTCAACCATAATTCTGAAAGGGGATCACTAATGTATCATTTCCCCAAAAAGTTTTCAGCATTTTGACCTTTAAAGGATGTTTTACCCCTATGTTCTATTTTCAGTAGCAGCCGATAAATCGGTTGGTCAGTGGGTCACTAATTTTACATTTTAACACCCTACGGATGATTCATGGCAAGTTTGGTTTAAATTGGCTCAGCAGTTTCAGAAGAGAAGATCTTTGAAAAATGTATTTTTTTCAAACAAGAGGCTTAGGATATGAGACATGTGAGATACTTACTACTAAATACAAACTATTTGTACATCTAACAATTACTATGCCATGGGTAATTAAGAAATAATTCATGTCGGTGCCATGTGACACTAAGGACAACTTCACAGGTGATTCTAACTTACATAAATGTCAAATTCACATGTGGCGCGGGTTCTAATGTATAAATATTTTTCTTTATTATTCTTAAATAAACTCCACAAAAACAAATCTGTTATTTGTCGACTTTAATGGAAGTGAGGAGAAGAGTTTGAAAGTCTGCAGAAATCCACGGAGGTTAAGTTAGTTGTTCTGACTAGTAAAAACATTAATAATACCTTCCCATACATATTTCAAATTAAGCATGGGAATTTATAAATATTTAATTCAATTCCACCAATTAAAGTTTTAATGTGTTGTGTAGTGTTTGTTCTTTTTATCAGTGCAGTGTGATTAGTGTCGTTAACGCGACATGACATGCTTACCCTTCCTGAGCATCAGATGCCACTCCCGTGTTTTAGTGAGAGCTCACATTGCTAGTGCTTTAGTGTCTGCGATGTCTTATTCTATTTTTGTTAAGTTCATTATATTTTTTATTTTTTTTTAGTTATACATGTATCCTCTTGGAATTTGTTTATGTGTTCCATTCTCATGACTTTGTCTTTTCCTTGGATTTCGAACTTACGGACTTTTTCAACTGTTTTGTCGCGTTGGTATTCTTTTATGCTGCAAAGCGCCGCCTTAGTGACGTATTCAAATATGGGTGGTGGCCATCACCATAAAAAGGCTTGTTGTATAGCTCCGCGCGTTTTACTATACACGCTTTTGTCAAGATTTGGTTACTCACTTGAGACGTATTACCACGAGATGAAAATAGTACACAGCACGTGCTATAAGAGTCGACACAAGTTTCGAAATATGACGTAATGCGCGCTCAATTTAAACACCTTTGGTGCAAATTTATATTTAGAAATGTTTGAAATTTAAATATTTGATTTAAAATAAAATGATATATAGACTTAATTATGTTTATGTTAATTTAAATGTTAAAGTTAGAAGTTGGAATGAAAGGTTTCGGGGAAAGGATTTCTGGAATTTTATGAATAGAAATATGTGTCTTATTTGGCTGAATAGTTATTATTTTGTATTCATATATTTTTAAGAAGAAACAGGAATAGGAATTATACCCGAATAATATTTCAAAATGTTAGAAATTTTTGGAAATGGTTAGAAATGTTTGCCTCCAAATATTCACTAAATAGTTATTCGTTATGTTTCATTGCCATACTTTTCGAAATAAAGATTCACATCATATTGCAGAAGTTTTACAAAGAAATTGGCCTTGGCCATTGCGAAAGAGCCTGTATCGCTCACCTGGATTTAACTTTTCACCTTGAGCAGGACTTAAAATTTAAGTGTTGCAGTCAATTTAGCTGATTTTTCTATAGGGTTCTATGTTAAACTAAGTTCAACTATGGCAGTCATCTTGGTTGACAGTCCATGTGAATGGAAACATTTCTAAAAGAGAACCATCTAAGGACCATTACTGCTAAGGTTTGTTCCAACTGGCTAAGTGGTTTCAGACAAGACGATTTTTAAATGAATTTTCCCATAGGGTCCAGTATTTAACTAAGTTCGGCCGTAGCAGCCATCTTTGTTGACAATCCGGGTGATCGGACACAATTCTGGAAGAGGACAATCTAAGGACCAGTGCTACCAAATCTAGTGTTAATTGGCCTAGTAATTTCAGACAAGAAGATTTTTGAGTGAATTTCCCTTTGGTACTATGTTAAACTAAGTTCGGCCTTGTAGTTTCACTGAAGATTTTTTTAAATTCACCCCCCCCCCCCCGGCCCCCTTTCCTATTTTTAGTAACAGCAGCCATGTCGGTTAGAAGTCGGGGATGCCGGACATACTTTTGGAAGGGGCCACTCAAGGACTATTCCACCAAAGTTTGGTCCCAATTGGCCCAGTGGTTTCAGAAGAAAAGATCTTTAAAGGAAAGTTTACCCCGAATGCCGTCTTCCAATGGGCAAAAACTCCTATAAGGGGTCAATCAATGATTTTGGTCATGTTGACTTATTTGTAGATCTTACTTTGTTTAACATTTTTGCTGTTTACAGTTTGTCTTTATCTATAATAATATTCAAGATAATAACCAAAAACTGCAAAATTGCCTTAAATTTAACAATTTAGTGGGCAATAAACCAACAAAGGGGTTGACAGGTTCGTCAGAAAATTGCATGGCAGGTAGATCTTGACCCGATGAACATTTTTACCCCATGTCAGTTTTGATGTAAATGCTTTAGTTTTTGAGATATAAGACAAAAACTGCAGTTTTCCCCTGTGTTCTAATTTTAGTAATGATTATGGATCATAACCTCGGATATAATCTATAAACTAGGTACCCTATGAAACATTCACTTAAAGGTTTTGAAGTATTTGGCCCAGTAGGTTCTGAGGTGAAGATCCTTGAAAGAGTTTACGACGACGAACGACGACGGACGCCAAGTTATGGCATAAGCTGTACACGAAGCCGCTTCAAAAAGATTTTGAGAAAAACGGATATCTCGGATGGCGGAAAGATAAAATTTGTATTTCTGGTCAGCCGTATATTTAAAACTTTCCCCTGAAAAATCTTGATCCATCTTATGCTGACTTCATATCCTTGCATTTCATTCAACTTTATCATTTTTAGCTCATCTGGCGCAAAGGGCCATGAGAGCTTATATCATGGTACATGAACTATCAAACATTCTAGTTTATTTTTACTGAATTGTGGTATAAAGTTTAAGTGTTTATCGTGCAAATTTGTGTGTGACATTGACTTCGATTAGAAATTAAAAATATGTTGAGTTTGCTTCATTCAAAAGTACATTAATCCCACATTTACCTCAAAAACCAAATAACTATTGCAGCTATGATCATTGTACAAATAACAATACCAGCAACTATACCAGCAATCAATGGAACTGTAAAAAGAACATTTAAGAAATAAAAAAATGTACCATCAGAAAATTTAATTAAATTATCATAGCTGTATGGACATATATATAATTACAGAAAATTTACATTCAACATCTCATATTTATAAGTTTCTTTAAGTAAAAGACATAGCAAAGTAACAGTGCTTTAATTTTCTTCATCTGCATTATTTGATTGTTAAGTAACTAGGGACGCATTTTTAACAACGTTTATTACCGCATTGTTTCACCTGGGAGAATTGAATATTTATAGCATTACCCAACTTTTAACTTTTAATGATACGGACCGGTCATTAATAAAAACAAGTGAATGTGGTTTCGTCTACTTTTTCGAATTTGCATCTGTCCTTTTATTAAATCTGTGCAACTGTGTACTCTGTTATTAAATATTAAGGGTTTTTGTTTATTTTAAACTGTACGACTTTGATAATAGATGAAAACTAAACAGATTTACATGTTTTGAAACAAAAATTCATACAGAACAAGATGTTAAACTAGGCTTTTTACTTGACGTTTGTCATTTAGTGAAGGGAAAACTTCATTAAATTAAAACACAAAATAGGAGTTGAAGCTATATGTTTAGCATTGATTAGCAGTTGACCATTAAAAGATACTTATCTTAACAAAGTATGTTTCAAATTTTAACAAGATATATTGAGCACATCGAAGTCTACACGATTTTTAATTTACCCAAAAATCGTTAATTTTGTGATTTTTCGTGCACATTTGATTATGTTACGGACAAGGCGACATAACTCCAGAACAACATCTGACTTTAATAAGGTAACAGTACAGAGAAGCCGAATGAAATTTCAGTCTAGTGAGTCTTTTTAGCAACTTCAAACTTTGATCACAGATACAAAGAACTTGGCAATATTTTGTAACCATTTTTCACCATTTTTGTAAGGATGATTTAAGTTTTTTAGAATAATTATGAATATTAACCCTGGAAACAATAAGAAAAATGTGTTCATGTACTTATTAATAAAGTTTCATTTTTTAAGTAGAAAGGCTAGTTAAACTTATACTTTCAACAAAGAGGATTACTGCTGTCACAAACGCTTCTTAACCGGGATAAGTTGATGTCATCACTTAGGAAATTTTACGGTCGTCATCATTGTTTGGCCGTTGTGGCACCGTTAAAGTCCACAATTCCTCTAAAGTCCACAACACCGCTAAAGTCCACAACAAATTACTGCTAAAGTCCATAACACCGCTAAAGTCCACAAACTTTCCGCTAAAGTCCACAAAATGACCTCCGCTAAAGTCCACAAAAAAACGCCGTTAAAGTCCACAACAACAAGTTCCGCTAAAGTCCACAAAAAAACGCGGAAATTTGTTGTGGACTTTAGAGGAATTGTGGAATTTAACGGTGCCACAGACCGTTACAGTGTTCCCATATCTAAGATGATGTTGGACCTATTCTCGCTGTCGTAACATTTAATGTACCTCCACCGATTTGTGACTTCACGGCGCGTGCTGTATACGGAGCAGGAACTAAGTTCACTCAGGGTTTATATAGGAGTTCGTGTTGTTCATTGTTTTTTTTTTAGTTTTCAGTGTTTATTTGTTGTGCTTGTGGTTGTTCATTTGTCTTCCCTGGTTTTGTCTGTCTAATGGATTGCGGTTTGTTTTTATTGCTACTTGGGTATATTTGTCCTCTTTATAAGAATACATGAGAAAAGGGTATTCCCCTAAACCGTTATTTTTTTCTCCAAATTTCAAATGAATGGGGTATACATGTACATTGTAACATATAGCTTATTCGGCAAACTTAAGATTTGACGATTTATTCATTTAAAAAGAAAGCACCGACTCTGAACATACCTGTAGAACCAGTGTTTCCGTTAATACTTGAAGCCAATGTAGAGTATGATGCATATGATTTTGACATTTGGGTAATGGTCTGCATTTCCTGTTCCGTGGACGGGCTGATTGATATTGTACTGTCGGAATATTCCATTTTTGTATTGGCGGAAGTTACTGTTGTCGACTGTTCTGTAAGAAAAAAAGTCAACTACATGCTAAATACAAATATACATGAAGTCAGATATTCATTTAAAAACATCTCACAAATCTTATCTTTATCCTCTTTTTAATTCAAAAATCTTCGACCACTGGCACAGATTTCTATCAATTACGAGGCTATATTATCCAAAGGAACCCAAAATAAGATAAAGATACTCTGAGCAAATCTCGCAAAGTTATATCCCCTGTTGCGTATATTCATTTTATCACACGAAATACCAAAGGGATATTCGAAGGAGAGAAAAATCGTAACAACTGCCAAACTCCGGAGAACAACAAAGACAAGACCAAAACATTACATTCACTACAATAAAAAAGGAATGGTTGGTTCCAAAGTTTGTAAATATGTTTATTTAAAAGATAAATCATTATGGAACAAAATATTTTGCAAGTTCAGGAAGGAAATATTTCAGAGTTTTAATTGATCTATAGATTGATCTCGTTACCCAACTTTTAACTTTTAATAACACAGACCGGTCATTAATAATTAACACTTTTAAACTGAATGACTTTGATAATAGATGAAAACTATAAAGATTTTATTGAAACAAAATAAAATTCATACAGAGCAAGATGTCATCGTTATCCCAAATTTATATGATTACATGTTTTTCATGTCTGTCTTCCTATTATTTTTTTTCATTTTTCTGTTTTGGTGATGATTGATGCTATATATGTTATTGTTGACCTTTCCTATAATACCTATGTTCTGCAAAATAGTCATTCGATTTACGTCTCTTAGATAAACTTAATAGATATCAAACCTGGAATCTCTGTAAAGACTGCATAAAATCCTTTTTTCACATAATTTTCGCTTGAATGAAAAATTATCTTGACCGATTTGCCCAGTGTAAATTGCAATGGAACAACTATACTCCCGCAAAGTGTTTGTACGTGTGAATTTTCTGTACTTATCTGGAAAAATACATCAAATGCAATTACTGGTATAGCTATATACATTTTGTAGTTACTAGTATTTTTCTACTTGCATTTAATTGGGTTTATAATGTTTACGGTGATGTTATTGTACAAACTATAATGAGAAAGCTGTAATCGTTTTCGCCAATTTGACAATTAACTAGAGGTTCCAATGGGCCTGCATCGCTCACTTAAATTACTTTGAATTCAAACATCATAATAGGGAATTAAACATCGTTTAATAAAGCCTGACATCCGTGTTTTTTATGTTTTTTTTAAATAACAGTGCCCATATTGCTCTATAGCAAGGACAAAATTTTGAAATGGGACTAATTTTGATTTCAGAAGGGACAACAAAGCCTTTCTTGTCTGCCTCAGTTGTTTCAGAGGAGATAAATGGATGGATTATTGTTTAACGTCCAGTGGTAATTATTACATGCGTACTGCTACGATAATATATTGATGTGATATGAATATTAACTCTTATTTGTATTAGACCGACATGCTGAGCCGGATTTTAGCTCACGAGGTAACAATCCGCAGGAAAACATTTCTACCCACCAGAACACCTTTTTTCTGACTCTGAGCCAATCAGTCTTTGGTCTAATTCCTAAGGTAGTACAACACAATTGTCATTTTGAGCCACAAAATATGAAATTGTATCTGTATGTCATGCACAATCTTCCCTTTATTTTGGTTTTTAGACCCAAATATGTATACTAGTTTTGCCGGTCCAGATGTTACCCATCAGTTTTAAACATTTTGCGACACTACGATCTAAATAAAATTCTAATTGTATAGTGGAAACTAAATCTCGCGTAAAAAGTCTCTGGTTTGACCCAGTCGGGGATCGAACCCGCGACCTTCCGCAGTCATAGGTTGCACTCCACAAATTAATAGTACCATTTTCTATGTGAAGTGAGCTAACAAATGTCATGGTCTTGTGCCATCTTCAGAGTAAATAATACCCATATACATATATATATATTCTGAAAGGCCAGTATGTTAGCATTGTTTCAATCATGATAAAATAAATAAAAAATAACCATGGAAACCTATTTGGCATGGCAACATTTCAAAACTTTTCTTACAAAAAGCTTTAAAAATGTTAAATTTCACTCCACTTCGGCTTAAAATTGAGGTCTGATGCAGCGTTTCAATCCAATTGAGATTTAATTTTTCAGATTCTGCATAAAATTCCATTACATATGTGGGAAAAAAAGGTTTACTTTTCCGGCTCTTTTTTTCGCAATTTAACTTACAAGTGCAGGTGCCGATTATCACTGTCAAAGTTTTACACACCACATGTCAATTCACAAGTCCCAGTTTATGACCTCCCATTACTTGAAGCAAAATCAGTTAATGTTTTCGTATTTTTTTAAAACTAAAATCTATCCTCTTTCAGTCAATATTACAATTTTGAGGTTAAGACATTTATTATTTATCTATCATGTAGTCAAACTTTACCAACTCTAATAATTAATAAAATTCTGGGGGTGCATTTCTCTGAAACTAAGATAATAAGTGGAGTGTAACCAAAGCGACTACCGAGGCGGTCATATCAGAGGGAAAATTTTTTTATAAATTCACAAATTTGAAACGACCTAAGGACAATTCCATCCAATTTTGTTTGGCTGATTTGTCTATTTTTAGTAATGGCGGCCATTTTGGTTAGTGGTCCAGGACTTGAGTTTTCTTGTTTTTGTTACGGAAGTCACATTCATATTCGTGGGACAAGCGGACCCTTGACACAATATTTGAAAAACCACCCATGGAAAATTTCATCAAACCCAGTGGTTTTTAATAGTAGAAGTATGTTTAATACTAGTATTTATTGCTGATTTTTTCTACTTTTGGTAATGGCGTCAATATTGGTCAGTGGTTCGACCCAGGACACAATCTTGAAAGTGGACCACTTCAAAACCATTTCACCATTAACAAACAAATTGGATAACATGAAAGGTCAACATGACATACCAATCAATTAAAGCAACCGAACTGAAAAAACATAATAAAAGAGTACAAAATAACAATCCAAAGATACACAAACATGAATACAACAGAGAGTCAGGATAGTCTGACTTGGTACAGACACTGTGGTGGAGTTAGATCTGTTTTATGGGTACCAAAACCTACCCTTATTTACCCTGACATTCTGCTGTATAAACACACTATAAAAACCAATACAGTATGATTACCAACAAGGTGTTAGAACTGCAAAATTAGGGTGGGCGGTACATAGTTTAGATGCAGGTCGGGTAATGTCGCTCTACTAAATGAAAAAGTCTGAAATAACATTCCCATAAAAGGTTTAATCCTACCTCGTCATAGAGTTTAATAGGAATCGACAGTATTCGTGAGAGGCCAATATGCATTGGAAGAAAGAGCAATATTTACAGAATTGCACATAATTTCATATTTGTAGGCCTCACTGTGAAAACATCTTAGGTAACTACCAAGTTTCTGCGGGTTACTAGCGAGACATTTACATTTATTCTCGATATTATAGTAGAAACTAGGATGCGAAAACCCGTTCATGATAAGTGCTTTCCAGAAGCTGGGTATTCAGATAAAAGAGGTTTTAAATCTATCTTAAAACTTCTTAAAAGCATTTAGCAGCTTGTGAAATTTTGTCCAGGAGGAAGTGTAGGGCCTTGGTCATTCCATCGCTTGTCCAGCAACTGTAATTTGCATACTTTTTATGACTGAAAAATGCTTTAAAACTGTTGCAATATTTGCTAGAGGCAGAAATAAAAGAAATATGTATATATTTATGTAATTTATGTAACCAGTACATCGTGGGAACATTGTAGTGTTGGGTAGGAGCTTGGAACTGTTCAGTGGGTTAAATGTGTTGTCAGTTATATCTTTTTCTAGAAACTAGTTTCAAGGAAAGTGCTAGAATTATATAATTCCTCTCTTCATATATCAGTGTAGTACTTTTTTCCGATTATCACAAAGTTATTGGCTGTCTTATCTGCTGGAACAAAGACAAACTTTTCACCTAATTCACTGAGTTTGGTTTTTATTCTAGGTAGAGATAACTTATTACCTGCCTCTGTATAGTGTATTTGATAGTACTTTAAAATACGTTTCTCTAGAATGCTCTTTATTCTTAAATTTATTCATTGTATGCTTGACAGCACATTCTCTTCTTATCCATTTTACGCGGTAATTGTTAACATCATCTCGAGGACTCATAATATCAATAATATTTATAGAAGCACTCTGTGATTTATTTCCCTATCCCATAATGTTGTCATTCAGAACAACAGGGTAAGACGTTTGACGCTTCTTTATCCAAGATAGTCACATTGTTCGTCATACTTTGGTATCAATGGCCGCAGTTGTTTCAGAGGAGAACATTTGTTTAAACATTTTGCAGCCACATTTGCCGTTTTTAGTAAAGGATGACACTATGGTCAAAGGTTCAGACACATGGAAAAAACTTGTAAGATCCATTCCTTTGAAGTTTGGTCTCAATTGGTCCTGGCCAATTGTTTCAGAGACGACTTTTAAATATTTTTGTAGATTTGTTTAGGAGCATTTTGTCAGAGTTTGGTATCAATTGCGCCAGTCGAATGTTTTTTTAGAAATATAATCCATATTGGTCGGAGGTCCGGACTCCCGAGCATACTTTAACAAGGAGACCACCAAATTAAAATTCCACTATAGTTGGGTCTCAATTGCATTTAGTCACAGATACGAATTTGTTTGGCTTATCTTTTCTATTTTTAGTAAGGGCGGCCATATTTGTTGAAAGTTCGGACACGACATACTTTTGAAAGGGGACCACCCTTTGTTCCCATAAGGTGCATTGGTATAAGTTAGCGGACGATGTTGGAGGCCAATTGATGGCAGTTATTGCTGCTAATAGCTTTCCCGACCTTTAAGTCATATATGTAAATTCAATGAAATAGGGTATCAGTATAAAAGACTAAACGCGGGAAACGATTGATAACATAATTATGTTATAAAACCTTTTCATGGTTCATATGAATTCTCAAGAACAAGACACACAACAATATAGATCGTTTCTACTAGATTTATGTATTGTCCCCAATAAAAACACTCTTTTCTACATTCTACATATTATTCGCAATTACGATAAGCTGAATTATGTTACATGTGTATTTGGATCTTATCTACAAGTGCTTTTTAACAATGAAAATTTAGAAAGGTATGCCTATTTGGTATTATATAAATGAAAGTCTGATTTGTTACGGGATTACTGATTTAAATTTAAAGTAATCCCAAGGTCATGCGATTATTATTCTCGAAATTCTGGTTTACAATAAATTTGTACATGCTTTGTTAACTCTCCTGTGATAGTTTGGGCATATACTGTGTAAATATAACTTTTTTAAGTAGTGGGTTACATGTACCTGGATTTCTCCCGTTCAGTAGGAAAACCTATTCTGAGGAAGATATCCGTTTGACTACTCGGTAAGATCCGGTATGAAAAAGTACTTGAAATCAAAGTGTTCGTGTTGTAAGAAAACCCCGCTTTCTAAGTAAAAGGCAAACCTTGCAAGAACTCTTCGGAAATGATCCATGGGTAGCTTGATGGAAGTCTAAACTCCTCTTTAATCAGTGGCAACGTTATTTACCTGCCCTTAATCCCATTTTACCCAATTTCCAGAATCTACTAAACTAATTATCCACAAAGATGTTTTTACATCGAATACTTGCCCCTCGATGTTGAACAATAATCAAACAGTTAGTTCATTGGTTAAGAAAACACGTTTCGTTTTCAAACAAAATATATGTTTGTTTAAATTGCTATGAAAGTGCCCTTTCTCTAAATCTGAACAGGACATTATGACATCATTTAATATAATCTTTATAGTTCAAAGAAATGGTATATTAAATGTATTATTAGAAATTTATAACGATGCATTTATCTAACACAAGACCCATTTTTAAGTTTCCAATGAATGGCAAAAGACGTTTTAAGACATAATAATGTTTTACTGTCTTTTGTTCTTTGTATATAATTTAATTTAGTATTTAGCAAATTTCAAAAATAATAGAATTACTAACATGACTAAGGGTTCATTCCTTGTATTGTACATGACAACTCCTTGAAATGCGTTGTATACAGACAGCATAGTATAAATTTACTATATCTAATATTAGTGTCTTTGGATTGTTATTTTGAAACTCCTGGGAGGATGCCTCTGCATGGTGGATCCTAGGTCCCCGAGGGTAATCGCCAACCCAGTCGTCAGACATGTCTGACATGATTATTCATTGATTTGTTATAGAAATTACCAGTATTTAGCAAAATTCAAAAATAACAGAATTACTAAGGGTTCATTCTTTGTATTGCACATGGTAGATCTCCTTAGCTGAAATTTGGCTTCCTATTTTGGTATTTTTGGTTGTGAGTACTTCTTGTTTAAAATAAGTTTGGTTTTTGGTCTTCCAAATGTTTCGGATTTAATGCTGCTGATGAGAGGTAACTCCTTGAAATGGGTCGTATACAGCATAGTATAAATTTACTATATCTAATATTAGTATCTTTGGGTTGTTATTTTAATATGTATTAATACATGGCCTAATTCATATCGGAAGAGTTTACTTCTAGTCGTTGCATACACTATAAGACAAATACGGTGTTCCATACTAAACCATCATATTTATTACTAACTAATCTGGTAAAATATTTTACTAGTATATAATACATGTAAAGGAATTGAGAATGAAACACCAGTCAGCTGTATTCATTATACGTACCTCTCACGTGCAATTAATATTGTGTGTCATACACGTGTATCTATGTGGAAATGCCATCCCTTTTTTGTAATTGAATTATATATTGGATATATAAAACATATAGTAACTACGTGTGCACATTTTAATGGTCGCGAAATCACCTATTAAATCCGGACGAATAAAATAGATAAATCTGAATTCAGAGATCTGAAAAAGTAACTTCGTACATGTACCTACCTTTACATAATCATTACAATATCCGTTCCAATTTGGTTTCTGGAGATGAAAATCTATAAATGTCAAATTGATTGGGTAGTTGTGGATACTAGACACGTGATATGTACAGTGCTGATTGTTGTTATAGTTATCAGGATAATTTGGAGACTGGATTCGTCCTGATGTCACATTTAGATGACCACTGCAATCTTTATGGAAAAAATGTTGTTAGTCTGACAAAGAAGAAGTCTGCACGATAATAATTATGTTAATTTTACATGTGATTTGGATCATTCAAACTAAACTTGAAGTCTCTTTTGTACATGGTTTATGGATTAATAGAATACATGTAGATGCAAAATAATGATTGCAGTTTTATAATTGGTATAACTTTATTTAAATCAATTCTCGAAAGTAATCGAGACAATGTTACTATTCAATATTTGTGATTTTCTTAAAATTTTAAAACAAAATACAAACATATTTTATGAAGTACCTAATGATGCCTCTTCTCTGAAGACTGCTGAGAATACTGAACGAGAGCTGTAATCATCTGATCTAAAAATTAAAAATACCGTTCCCTTTGCAATTATCGGAATACTTGGCAATCCATGTCCACAAAGTGGACCAAGTCGAATAGCTGTCTTTTCCATTCCATCCTTTATCTAAAACATAAGAATTTCTATATATCACAGTAAATGATAGAAATTTTCAGATTCTTTAAAGATTACATGCAAAATAAACACTAAATTTACGAATTTAGATTTAGTAGTCTCAAAACAATTGAGGTACATAATGTACATTATCAATTGGTGTCTTCTTGGATTCTTTTGATTAAAAATGTTTAGTATCAAAATTAAATGAAATAATATAAAGAAATAAATAATTACTATTACATCTATTTTGAAATAAAAGATCAACTTATTAGAGATGGTCATTATGTCAAAATAAGTATAATATTAATGTAAAAGATGAAATATACGAAAAATCAATAAATATAAATAAATAAACAAATAAATAGATACATTTGCTCTAAACTTTACGGTATAGGCTGTGACGGCAGTTGTCATTCATGGTGATATTGCATCCTTAAAACTTCATATCGTCTCAGGGGTTAACGTTCTCTGATCTTATAAATTGGCGAGTTTTAGAATTGTGTACATTTTACTGCTTTCAAAGGGGGTGGGAGAAGTTAAGGGTATTTGTTGATTCTGTACTGTACATACTTTATGTTACTGTGATAGCTGCGCAGAGCCCTCTTGGTAAACAATTACACGGTACTCCTTGATTGCATCTCCACAAAAAGTCTACAAATTGACTTATATCTAATAACAACCAACAATTTAGAAGCATGGCACTTCAAGATGAAGAAACCGGTGCAGCACCCACACCCTAATATATACAGCATCGTTGAGTTGCTGCAGTGACAAGAAGCATTAACGCAGTGGAAACTATTACAGTACGCAGTTGGTGGAAAATTTATTCCAAGAAAGGAAATACAGCAAAATGGATGACAGACTTTCAACTTTGAAGATCTTGAAGATCAAACACCAGAAAAACGAGATACCAACAGTACAGTTCGCTGATGCAGCATCCCAACTGCTCTACTTGGAGTGAATTATTAACATTGGGTATACCTTTTTTTATTGTACTTTTGTGTAAAATATGATGCACGTATTTGTATTTTAATTCATAATGTTAAAATAGTGTTATAAAAATAAAATCTTTTACTAAAAAAACTCCAGCATCAATGTATATACAATCTTTAATACCATAATAGTCATATATACCCATAACAGATATCACATTTGTGCAGAAAATACCCTCCTTTCAATGTTGAGGATGGTACTTTGATACCAATCTCGCCAGAAGTTTGGGTTTTAGTTAAATTTTTATAACGAAAGGGGTCGTATGGCGTTATTTCAATTGTTCCTATAAATCTTAAGTTTTACTTTACAATCGTTTTGGGAAAGCACACGTGAGCAAAATTATGTTAATATGTATAAATATGTTTACGAGACGGACCGTGGTTTTTTAACCAACAAAATATTAGCCGATTAACTGATGAAATGTTTTCCTAGCCGGAGATAAGATATGTTACGATATCAGTAGGAAGTCCAAAGTCATTTGTGATATAATTGGTACATTGTAACGATCATTCAATGCGTAATGAGGTTCGTGATAATTTTTGCAACTATAACAGTAATTTATATCTATCAAACCTCCGACTCAGAAGATTTTAGGCTATCATTAATCCTCTCTCTAGGAAGTCAAGGTAACGTCCGCATGCCCTCTAGTATCGGATTAGCTGAGAAATGTACCAAAACGATGCTGGTCTATTGCCACTCAAGAAAACGAAAATCAACAAAGAGAAAGTTGAAGTCATCACGTTTGTCCGACACTTTTGTATTCAAATGTATTTATTTGTCAATGTCGAGAAATAAACCAAAAAAGACGCGGAATTCTTAATTTCAAGTTCATTCGGATAGTTGGTAGTCCTTTATTATTTAATGGCAAAACGTCATTTACACAACTGAAAGTGAAATTGAAGAAATGGTCTAGCTTTTATATATATATATATACATCCGCACAACACTTACAGTTAAAGAACTATGATAACAAGAAGCATGATAATCAAACTCAAATCTTGTGAATGTTAAGTTTATCGGTAGACCATTTAGGCTGCGTATCAGATACAAGCACATTATGTTGACAGGATAATGTTCTGAGAATGTGGGCGATGCAAACGATCCCTCAGTCTTTTCGATAATGTGAATGCAATCTGAAATAATAAAATTAAAGGTTAATTTTTAAAGTTCGTGGAATATAACTTTCTCTTATTTTTGTAGATAAGGTATGTGTGCGTGTGTGTCAGGAATATATTCTGAAATTTCAACTCTCTTCAATTTCCAAGTAAATGTTGATATATAAGTATTTATTATAAGGGTTTTTTTTAATACAGAATCTGATAACAGCATTGTTCTTGTATAAAGATATATGAAGGGCTTGGATATTCTTTTTTTAATTAGCACATATTAATGGGTTTTCAACATATTACCAGCAAGTTCCATAACAATTATTCTAAGCATATATTTTCGTACCTTTATTATAAATCGGTTAAACTGATTGCCTGATCGAAAAACAATAAAACTGATTTTTCAATTGAATTTATCCATTGTCTTCGGCCATGTCAGGTTCAAGTGGGTCCCGTCTATGATCATAACATCAATCAATTTAATTCATGAAAGGCATGAAAATTTTTGAAGCTTTTTTACTATTTTGCCAAAACTAACAAAGTCAATGAAAACTTTGAACAATTACAGGACGGGCAGAAAGATATCGTGGTTTCTCATTGGAGCACAAGACCATTTTATTACTAGGAAACAAAATAAGTGATCTTTTCCATTTAAATTATAAGTCGTAAATTGTATCTATTCAAGTTTTGACAAAAGAATATCCATCAAATCCATACATGTATACAAGAAACATCGTGGAAGTTGGCATGTATCGCTATAAAATTCCGTACATTGTAATTGGAGACTAGATTAAAAATATACTTCGACATTTAATAACCTTCACTGTCATTATAAGATGCGTTGAATCCTTTTTTCCTAGTACTAGAATCTGTGTGAAATGTAACAACTAAAGTTCCAGACAACGCGATGACTGGGTCTGGATTGTTGTATCCGCAGTACTTTCCAAGATAGGCTTCATCTCCATCTTGAAGCTGAATAAATATAAATACATGTACATGTAAATGTATTTACAGCAGGTAAATAGATAATAAAAGACCAAATCTGGTAACTGCTGTTGACTTCAATAGACAGAACAAGATCTCCAAAATGATGCTCGAGATAACCAAGTTCTCTAAGAGACACTAAATGTAAAAAAAGTTTTTCTTCTTTTATTTATTTACTGTTTAATTCTAACACATTTAGTCTGAACTCAAACATAAAGCCTGTTACCATCAAAAATGTATAAAAACAAACCAAACGTCCGCATAACTGGTGCATACTTTGTAAGTCTGCCTCATAAAATCTAACTATTTGATTGGGGCACTTTAAACTGATATTTCACATAATTATTTATTTCCCAAAGGCTATTACTTCCATAAAAATCACTCAAATAGGAACAAATGAACTTTGTTACTCATTTATGTTACATAAAAAGAGTCATTTAGTTGAAATGTTTAAAATAGACGCTACCAGGAGCCTGCATTGCTCATCTGCGATATAAACATCATAAAAGGGAATTAAAACAAAGCCTGATGTCCGTTCTATTTGGTTCATTCCTTGTATTGCACATGGTAGATCTCCTTAGCTGAAATTTGGCTTCCTATTTCGGTATTTTTGGTTGAGTACTTCTTGTTTAATATAAGTTTGGTTTTTGGTCTTCCAAATGTTTCGGTTTTAATGCTGCTGATGAGAGGTAACTCCTTGAAATGCGTCGTATACAGCATAGTATAAATTTACTATATCTAATATTGGTATCTTTGGATTGTTATTTTGAAACTCCTGGGATGATGCCTCTGCTGGTGGACCCTAGGTCCCCGAGGGTATTCGCCAACCCAGTCGTCAGACTTGTCTGACATGATTATTCATTGATTTGTTACAGAAATTATCAGTATTTAGCAAAATTCAAAAATAATAGAAATACTAAGGGTTCATTCCTTGTATTGCACATGGTAGATCTCCTTAGCTGAAATTTGGCTTCCTATTTCGGTATTTTTGGTTGAGTACTTCTTGTTTAATATAAGTTTGGTTTTTGGTCTTCCAAATGTTTCGGTTTTAATGCTGCTGATGAGAGGTAACTCCTTGAAATGCGTCGTATACAGCATAGTATAAATTTACTATATCTAATATTGGTATCTTTGGATTGTTATTTTGAAACTCCTGGGATGATGCCTCTGCTGGTGGACCCTAGGTCCCCGAGGGTATTCGCCAACCCAGTCGTCAGACTTGTCTGACATGATTATTCATTGATTTGTTACAGAAATTATCAGTATTTAGCAAAATTCAAAAATAATAGAAATACTAAGGGTTCATTCCTTGTATTGCACATGGTAGATCTCCTTAGCTGAAATTTGGCTTCCTATTTCGGTATTTTTGGTTGAGTACTTCTTGTTTAATATAAGTTTGGTTTTGGTCTTCCAAATGTTTCGGTTTTAATGCTGCTGATGAGAGGTAACTCCTTGAAATGCGTCGTATACAGCATAGTATAAATTTACTATATCTAATATTGGTATCTTTGGATTGTTATTTTGAAACTCCTGGGATGATGCCTCTGCTGGTGGACCCTAGGTCCCCGAGGGTATTCGCCAACCCAGTCGTCAGACTTGTCTGACATGATTATTCATTGATTTGTTACAGAAATTATCAGTATTTAGCAAAATTCAAAAATAATAGAAATACTAAGGGTTCATTCCTTGTATTGCACATGGTAGATCTCCTTAGCTGAAATTTGGCTTCCTATTTCGGTATTTTTGGTTGAGTACTTCTTGTTTAATATAAGTTTGGTTTTTGGTCTTCCAAATGTTTCGGTTTTAATGCTGCTGATGAGAGGTAACTCCTTGAAATGCGTCGTATACAGCATAGTATAAATTTACTATATCTAATATTGGTATCTTTGGATTGTTATTTTGAAACTCCTGGGATGATGCCTCTGCTGGTGGACCCTAGGTCCCCGAGGGTATTCGCCAACCCAGTCGTCAGACTTGTCTGACATGATTATTCATTGATTTGTTACAGAAATTATCAGTATTTAGCAAAATTCAAAAATAATAGAAATACTAAGGGTTCATTCCTTGTATTGCACATGGTAGATCTCCTTAGCTGAAATTTGGCTTCCTATTTCGGTATTTTTGGTTGAGTACTTCTTGTTTAATATAAGTTTGGTTTTTGGTCTTCCAAATGTTTCGGTTTTAATGCTGCTGATGAGAGGTAACTCCTTGAAATGCGTCGTATACAGCATAGTATAAATTTACTATATCTAATATTGGTATCTTTGGATTGTTATTTTAAATAGCAGTGGCTATATTGTTCTATGGCCCTGACCCCGGAGCCGAAAATGGTACAATTTGGCAACATACAATATATATATTGGATTTCCAATCTGTGTCGATGACATTGCAATTAAATGCTGTGTAAACAATGTTGAAAGTTGTAAATCACTTTGCGACTTTTCCAGCGATTTCAATAAAGTTGGGGCCTCGGTGGCCGAGTGGTCTAGGTAGTTCATCATGACTACTAATGATCACTAGCCTGTCAACGCTGGGGTTGTGAGTTCGAATCTCACCTGTGGCGGGGTGTGTTCGATTCCGATCTTAATTGACAAGGATTGCCAGTTTTCCTACCGAAGGTCGGTGGTTCTCTCCGCTACTCCGGCTTCCTCCACCAATAAAAACTGGCCGCCGCGAAATGGCCAAAATGTGCTGAAAACGGCGTTAAACCCCAACTAAACAAACAAACAAATCAATAAAGTTAGTCTTACAACAATTTGGTTATTCTGTAGCCATACAACGTATCAAGCATAACATAATAATTGAAACTAGAGGGTCCAAGGAGCTCGTATCGCTCACCTGAAAAAAGCCCATTGTGATAATTGTTGTTTTGTTATCATTAGCCATATTGGTCAAGAATCTATACATGTTTTTGAAGAGGGACCACCTAAGGACTACATCAACAAAGCTTCTTAATAGTTTTTTTAATCGTTTTTTAGTAAGAGCAGCCATATTGATATAATGTCCATACCCATGGCCATAATTTAGGAAAGGGGGTCGGGTGACATTGGACCACTTCTAGAATTTCAATCTAAATTAACACAGTACTTTTAGAGGACATTATACAATTATGAGATTATACAATTACTGCATTTTGATAAAGTAAATGTGTGGAGTTATTGACTTTTGAAAAACTGTTTTTCACAGAGCCCAACGGGCGAGGTGAATGACAGTTTTTCAAAAGTCAATAAATCCACACATTTACAGAATCAAAAGACAGTTATTGTTTTATTCAATAATGCAAATAAACATTTTAGTTTGTTGTCATATTGGCAATTTCCAATTTCCAATATTTTTTCTGTTTCCTGCAGTTGTTGTTTACAAGATGCCATGATTAGGCAAACTCCGGATAGTGATTCACTTCCGCTCCCTTACACATACGCTGCGCTCGCGACGTCAAAATTAATTTCCATTGGACGATAAAAGTAGGGGATTTCCATGATTCTAAAAATAAATGGTTTTCCTGATTTCAAGAGGAAAATTTCGTATTTTATTCAAAATTTCATCTATGCAATTATATATGTTATTGAATAACATATTTTATGGACCACTTAACAACAATATTGCCTAAGGCTAACGGACATAATCATTTTGTTACATTTCAGGTTAAACAGCATGAATTGGAAATCGTCTATTTCTAAAAGTAATTCACCGTGCAATATCACAAATTAAAATATGGAATAGTATGAAATTAAACTATATAAATCAAAAAATGCGAAATGTAATAATTTCAAATATGTTTTGATGATTTTCTATCTTTATGATCTTTGGTCGTATTGGCTTACATGCATGGCCCGGACCCTCAAACACAATATTACCTAAAGTAAATCCTTCTGGACAATTCCAACAAAGGTGGGACTAAATTTCTGAGGTAGTTTCAGAGGAGATTTAATATATTTTACTAATTTTTCTATTTTAGACAACAGTGGCCATATTTGTCTATGTCGAAAATGATTTTTTAAAGTGGACCAACAAAGGGCAATTCCACAAAGGTTTGGTCTAAATTACCTTAGAAGATTCAGAAGACGACATTTTTAAGGGTTTTTGTTCGGCTGATTGACTATTCGTTTTGTAACAGCAGCCATATTGGTCCACACCCCTGGACACAAGTTTAAAAGGGTAACACCTAAGCACAATTTTACTAAAAGTTCAGTATTAATTGGTCCATTAGTTTCAGAGGAAAATACTTTTAAGTATTGTTTGCCAATTTTTCTATTTATTGTGAAAGTGTCCATATTGTTCTAAGCTCCTTACGCCTGACACACTTTTGACCTGGAACCACGTAAGGATCGACAATTTCTCCAATAATTTTAGAGAAGAATCTAAAAAAAAATTTGGTTAGCTTATCATGTGTTTCACTAAATATAGTTGAGCCATCACTGATAGTTACTTAGAAATAGCCCTACATGCAAGTATTCAAGTTCTGAGATATTGACGTAATTATGAAAACTGGGCGCAAATTTGACAAAGTCATTTAACCATGAAAATGAGATGCGAGACACTAGACACATGCCAGGCGGAAATTTCATACCACGATCAATGCATCCATCTTTAAATATGGTTTGTCTAGAGCTTATACTTTCTAAAGTGTAACTTTTTAACATGGTTTCGGTGTTATGTTACTGTATTGCATTATACTTTCTGTGAAATTTTTCTATATTGTATTACAACTTCGTCTTTTGTATACGTTTTTAACTTATTAAATCCTGAGGTTTGTATGTTGTGCATTGTAAAAACAGTGTATTTGAAATGTATATTCCCTGTTGTTGTATTGGGCTCTTAATTGGGTGTAGTTTTACATGTTCACACAACCACGTTTTAAACTAGACTACTTTAGTTTACATATTAACGCCGGGCAAAAATTTGACAGTATTAAAAACTGATTTTAACAGTGTTTGGGTTAGTATTTAGGCGTATATAAATATTTAGGACTACCCTTTATCTCCGATAATGTTTCAGACATCCACTGGATATATACATTATGTGGTTGTCACAATATTTGGACGATTAGTTAAATACTGTATTTACTATGACTGTATGATAATAAAACATTACCATCCCATATAATGTTATCAAAAAACAGCTAACTCAGATAGCTGCCAAATAAATGTCAGAGAGGTAATAAAATTCCATCGCCACAGGCATCCCAAGATTCACCTCGGTCACTGAAGCTATAATTTTGTATAGCGCATTTGGCAGAGTGGTCTAGGACGCTGGACACGGTGCTAGGCGAATATGTGCCATAATCTCTCAACGGTTTGAGTTCGAGACCCGCCAAAGGCGGATAAAAATTTTACAGTATTAAAATCTGATTTTAATAGTGTTTGGTTAGTATTTAGGCGTATATATACATATATATCAATACAAAGAGATACAAACATAGATTTGATCCAGTTTGTCAGTACCCATAATCGTGGTAACCCTAACATGTTCAGTGTCATCAAGAATAACTTGCAAATTTTAAATCGGAATTAAAATGTTGAAAATTTATTCCCTACGGACATTTTTCGGAACAGTAAACGACAACCTCGAAACTTGAAGAAAATTTTAACACGGGCAACAATCAAGATCGTAAAGTTACATATACTGTTTCAAAATGTTGTGGCCCATGTGAAAAATCAAATGGTATTGTCAAATGGAAAAATCATTACTCCAAATGAAAATAGTAACTGCAAAACTGTTATTTAACGTATTGTTTGCAAAAATTGCAAAGAATTATACATAGGACAGACAGGCAATTCTATCTGCGAAAGAGTGAGAATTCACAGACAGCAAATAAGTGATCCATCAAAGTGAGGATGCACGATGTAAGTGAACATTTGGATGTATGTGGTGGCCGGAAGTTTAAAGTCTTTCCATTTTACAAGATGAAAGCAAGAGACTACCAAATGAAGCTTTTTTATTAGGGTATTTCAACCTAATTGAATGGTTTAACGTAGATATAACTGATTTATCCCCCATAGCATTATCATATCGTAATGAACGTTCGTTAGGGACCGTGCAATATTTATCAGGCAAATGATACCGCTGCAAACTCTGATTATGGCTTTTAAAATGTGAATGTCCTATCCTGATTTGGGCTGTAAAAACTCATTGGTACTATGACTTGCATGCAGAAAAAAAGTATGTGTCCTATTAGCTTAATCTGAAAAAATTGGCAAACAAAATGATATTACAAAAGAGTTACTTTAGTTTTTAAATTTGACTGTGGGTGTTGTCGCATATACCAATAAGATTTAATCTATACTAAGTGAAGTGCCCAGATTTTTTATAAATTTCATGGAAATGTAATGAAACTTGGCATGTAGTAAGAGAATTATGTACTGAGGATAGATACTAAGTATTATTGATATCTAAGATATTACAAAAGAGTTACTGTTAAAATTTGACTGTGTGTGTTGTCACATAAACCAAGAAGACATAATTTAATCTACTAAGTGAAGTGCCCAGATTTATATAAATTTAATTGAAATATGATGAAACTTGAAATGTAGTAGGAGAAATATGTACTGAGGATAGATACGAAGTATTATTGATATCTGAGATATTACAAAAGAATTACTTTAGTTTTTAAAGTTGATTTTGTGTGTGTTGTTTGATGTGCCAAAAAGATGTAATTTAATGTACAAAGTGAAGTACCTGACTGTACTTTTTATAATTTAGATTGAAATACAATGAAACCTTGCAACTGGTAAAAGTAATATGTACTATAAGGATAAATATCATTTATAATTTATATCTGATACAAGGCAAAACAAAATGATTCAGTTTTTAAAGTTAACTTTGCGCGTTGTCTGAAATACCATTTAAGTATGGTTTCATCTACAAAATAAAGTGTTCAGATGTTTTGAAATACAATGAAACTTGATTGGTAGTAAGAGTAATAAGTATTTAGTAGAATACATTTGTACATACTCATTTGTATACCAATATCTGAGATAAAACAAAAGAAATACATTGGTTTTTAAAGCTGACTGTGTTTTAAAATATTGAAGGGATTTTTTTAAGGGAATCTTTCCAAAGAATTGAAATAGTCTTGGCGAGATATTTTTTCATAATTGTGTTTTTAGTCAGGGATTCTTTCCAAAGAGTTGAATTATTCTTGGGAAGTTATTTTCTTTTTCATTCTTAACTGTAATTAGAGACTAAACATTATATTTTGTTTTCATTTTAAGTAAGAGATTTTTTTTCTCTCAAAGGATTAAAATTGTTGCAGAGTGCTAAATTCTGAAATGCATTAGTATTTAGTAATTTCTAAGTAGTCAAAACTACATAACTTTGAAGTAGTGAAAACTACATGACTTTAACTTAGTGAAAACTACATGATTTTTTAAGAAGTGAAAACTACATGATTTTGAAGTAGTGAAAGCTATATAATTTTGAAGTAGTGAAAACTACCAGGTTTGAAGTAGTAAAATCTACACGGAAATTTTAAAGTAGCGAAAGCTATAGTTTGCATTGTTTTGAAATATTGTATTTTTGAGCAGTAAAATTGCTCCTTCTTTAGTAGAAATGGTCCAACCCTTTGAAAATCATTTCTTTCGATCAGGGATTATGACTCGCTCTCAAAGTTTAAGGGAGGGAAGGTTTGGTCACAATATGAATACTGTATATGGTCAGAACACTGAAAATATGTTAGTAGATTTAGAAGCAGACACTGACCCAAGACAAGGGGGAAGTAATAAGATTTTCAGTAATTTTCAAAATAAATGCCAGAGTGACGGTGCACTCAGTAGAGGTCTAGATCAGCAGGTAAGGTCAAACTGTTCTGGTACATGTAAAACAGGTACAGAATTAAAGACAGAAAATACAAAGTTAAGAGTAGAGATATCAGAACTTAACACACAGCTAGATTATTTAACGTCTGATCTTGAGACAGCTAGGTCTGAATCAGCAAGATTTAAGGTAAAATTTGACCATGTGAATAGTGAGTTGGACAACACCAAATATGCACTTGATTTTACTAAAGACGAGTTAAATGACAGCAAGCGGCAGTTATCCAATATGATGCATGAATTGCATAATGCAGAGAAAGCAGCAACAATATCAGATTGACATCAGTAATGCTAAAAATGAAGTAGCAGAACTCCAAGGTGAGTTGAGACACCTAAGCAGCCCTTGTTATGATTCCTCTGGAAATGCTGGGTATCAAAGTACTGATTCAGGTTTTAGACAGGACAGACTTGAATATAACCATGGTAACTATCCCATAAGGCATCACTCATTCATTTCAGGTCATGGTTTAAATTCAAATACTAAAATTAACCATCAAGATGAGCCCAAATTTAGATTACCATACTATAATGGAAAAGGTGACCTGAAAAGCTTTTTGTCTATGTTTGAAATTGGGGTAAAAAAGTTTCAGTGGGACAACGAGAAACAGGTTGAACAACTTATGTGGTGTCTCAAAGATGATGATTTGGCCTTTGTTACCAAATTGCCAATGCAAACCTAGGCAAGTATTTCAGCACTTACTGAATATCTTGACAGGAGATGTGGTGATTATTTATTGCCAGAGCATTATAGGGAAAATTTAAGTCGGGCGAGGAAATTGAGTAAGGAGACCCTAAGTGAATATGCCGCTAGAGTAGAGGATTTGGCCAACAAGGCATATCCTACTTCAAATTCACCTGAACTCCTCACTACCCTTACCATTGAAAATTTACTGAAGGGATACAATGATCAATTGTTTGCTTATGAGGTACGTACTAAAAGTCCTAAAACTATAGATGAAGCCTTGAAACTTATCACTTGGCGTGAATGTTGCAAAAATTGTGCAAAACGTCATACTGAAGTAGGGATCACGGAAGAATCAAATTAGGAGGATGTTTATGACGTTAGAAAAGTAGGTACAAAGTATGTTATTGAAGACAGATTGGTGGAATTTAAAAATGAAATAAAACAAGAGACAATACCAATATGAAGAGTGAGTTGAAAAGTGAGATAATTAAACTTGATTCAACCCTCAAATATCATTTTGGTAACAATGGTAACAAAACTTGACCAAACAGTGGTAGCAAGTTCGGTAATATAACTTGTTACACTTGCAATCAGAAGGGACATACCAGTCGGTATTGTAAGTTTGGTAAGGAGAAAATGGATAAACATGGTTATACGGATAACAATACTGGAGGGAACAGGAACGATGGTGCCCAAAAGACCCCTGTTTACAAAACCAAGACTTAGCCCATCCTAAATGTCTTAAACCAAATTGTGAAACTGATTTGACATATTTTGATAGAATTGAGGATTTTTGCATTGGTAATTCATTTGAAGTTGATGATATTGGTACTGCTAATAATGAGGTATTGGATATGAATTGTCATGTAAATCAAGATGACACTAAGCAGCTTGTTTGTTCTGGAAATTCTGGTGTTAGTAATAGTAAAAACTCTGATTTACGGAATTTTGAGTCTGTTCATTTTGATTCTGGTCTTGATACAGCGATGGTTGATATTGTAATAGACAGAGTCAGGTCAGTTACTTTTAGAGCTCCTATCAAAATTGAAGGGGTAGATGTGAATTCAGTTTTTGATACAGGTGACGAGGTAACAGTTATGAGTGAAGCTTTATTTTATAAGATTCCTGAATAAAAACGTCCAAATGTGAAGGAGGTTAAACGTTCTTTAGTTGTAGCAGAAGCTGGCAAGAAAATGTCATCTTTAGGTGTTGCTGATGTTTCAGTTGTGATTGGCCCAGTAGAATTTGTGTGGTGTATTTATGTTGCACCAATTGGTGATGAGCTTTTACTTGGATGTGATATAATTTATGAAAAAGATATTACTATAAACACTAGGACAGGTTTAGAAATACAAGGTCAATGGCTTAAGTGTGTTGTCCAAAGACGATCGGATAATATACCTAGGGTATTATTGAAGGAAACTACCACCATTCCTCCTAATTCAGAAGTTATTTTGAAAGGGTCGATTTTTAACTCTGAGGTTTTAGATACAAGATATGGAAGTATTAAACCTGTAGTAGAGGATGAAAGGAATTTGATAGTTGCACGATGTCTTATTGAACCTTATCTGGATACAGTGCCAGTTAGGCTTGTAAATCAAAGTGAAGGAAAATTATTTGTTAGGTGAGATATATCCTGTGCAGAATTTTGAGAACTTTTCGGAGGAGGAAATTTCCTTAAAAGATGGTTTTAAGTCAGATTTCTGTGCTACTAGATTTAATGATATAAGGCAGGGTGTTCAGCAAGGACAACACTTTTCATCCCCACTTATACTGATGACTGGAATTGTGATAAAGTCTTGCAGGTTGTTGATATTGGTTCCGATAATGGTGAGAAGAAGGCCGATATTCCTAAATTACCGGACCATTTAGTTGAATTGTATGAAGGCTGTAAGAGACTTTCTGATTATAAACAGAATATAGGTTAAAACAGGCTGAGGTTTTACTTAAATACCAAGATTCAATTGCTAAAAGTAAAGTTGATTTAGGGAACTGTTCTCTAATTAAACTTAGAAACAGGCAGTGCTGTCCCTATTAGGCAATCTCTCAGACGTACTCCACAAAGTTTTGAAGGGGGAGAAATATTTGAATGAGCAAATTGAAAATGGAGTTGTAACACCATCCAAGTCTGCATAGGCATCCCCTGTAGTTTTGGTTAGAAAGAAAGATGGGTCGATTAGATGGTGTATAGATAATAGAAAATTGAATGACGTTAAAATTAAGGACGCTTATCCTTTGCCAAAAATTTTAATGTGTCTAGATTGTCTTTCCACTGCCTCCGTTTTTTCGGTATCCGATTTACAATCTGGTCACTGGCAGCTCCATCTATCAGAGAAGCACCGCCATAAAACTGCATTCATTATAAAATATGGTCTTTTGAATATTCCAAAATGCCATTTGGTTTGTGTAATGCTCCGTCTACATTTCAACGGTGCTGGAGTTAATATTCGGAGGGTTACAGTGGAAAACCTTACTTATATATTTAGATGATATTATTATATATAGTTCAAATTTAGATGAACATTTTGAAAAGTTGAGTGAGATGCTTAGCGTCTCAAAAATGCTGGTTTAAAATTGCAGCCATCAAAATGTGAATTCATTAAAGATGAAGTTTTATATTTGGGGCATATTGTAAGCAAAGATGGGATCAAACCTAACCCTAAGCTAATAGAATCAGTAAACAAATGGAAAGTTCCTAATGTTCAAGAAGTTCAGCAGTTTCTAGGGTTGTGTAATTATTATCGTCAGTTTGTGTCAAAGTTTAGTGGAAAAGCATCTCCTTTAACTAAACTTACAAGAAAAGATATTGCTCTTAATTGGTCTGATGAATATCAATCTTCCTTTGAAACTTAAAAAAGCATTATGTATTAGAGATACAATGGATAAGCGTTGGTTCTTGAAAAAGAAACCATGAGCCCGGAGGGCGAATGGTTTGTTTTTCATGAACCAACGCTTATCCATTGTATCTCTTACTTAAACTATTGTTGTGACGACTTTTCCTAATTACCTTTCCTTTCTTAATTAGACGCTATTATGTGTGAGTTTAAATTAACTTAATTTTCTATACTACAATTCAATTAGATATATATATAGTCACGTTGATGATTTTAATGGTAAATGAAAATTAATACAACACCATATGGACTTACAGTATAAGGCATATGATTCAGAAATGTGTCCATTGTTGACAAATTAAAGCATAGTCCAAATAATTTTGCAGTAAAACATAATGCTACTGAAAGAAAAAATAGTTTAAATCCACTCGATTTACACTTTTTATATTTTAAAAATATGTCAAAATATGCAGTGAAACAGATGAAATTGACATAAACATCAAAATAACAATGTTCTAATTTTTTATTGAATTATATGAAATTGTCGATAATAATCAAATAAAAAAATAAAGATCTTTTCTTATTACTAAGTTATATCAATGATAACACAAAGATTTAGAAAAAGGGAACACCGAAACAGAGATTCGAACTATGTCTACAAGTGTTACTCTCAAATCATCCTAACCTTGCGGCTACCATCTTATACTATACAAACGTCATTTTTAAATATATAAAGGCAAAAGCCTTATGTTTATATTGTACCGTATCATATTGATATATGTAAAAACGACAAATTGATATCATCCGATTGGTAGCCGAGAGGTTTCGTCGATGTGTTCTTGAACTATGACACATAATTTACTTGAAGGAGGGAGTTCGAACCCCAGTCACGGCAAATAAAAATTTGCAAAAATCAAAGGTAAGTTTTTAAACTAATACCAGCTGTGAACACAAATCAGTAAATTAGCCAATTCAAACTTAATGACATTAAGTACATAAAAGGAACAATTGAATATAATTTGATGACTTCATTTCAGTGACGGATTAAAGAAGCGTTGATTCTAGAAAAAGAAACCACGGTAAATGAATAGGCTGACGTCACAGCAGTGGTTTAAGTGAAGCTCCTTTGTTAGCCTATCCCCATCCCAATGGTAAATTCATCATAGATACGGATGCTTCTAATACAGGAATAGGTGCAGTTTTGGACCAAGTCCAAGATGGCAGGGAAAAGGTGATAGCATATAGTTCAAAAAAGTTAGATAGACAACAACAAAGGTATAGTGTGACTCGGCATGACCTTCTGACTGTTGTTACTTTTATACATCAGTTCCGTCATTATTTGGTAGGCAGAAAGTTTCTGCTAAGGACAGATCAGTTCTTTGAGGTGGTTGTTTACTTTCAAAGATCCTCAGGGTCAACTTGCTCGTTGGATTGAGACACTGTCTCAGTACACATTTGATATTCAGCATAGGCCTGGTACAAGACATCAAAATGCAGACAGTCTTTCACGTCAAGATAGCGACAATTCCCTTTGTGAACATCAAAGTATTGGTCAAAACCGTCCTAATTGTGTTGATTGTCAGTCAATTACGGAAGAGTGGTTAGATTTTAAAAATTTAGTTGATAATGTCGGGAATTTGAGTCAAAGTTCAACAGATAAAATTTGAATAGTTACTTGGAGCCAAAATAAGAAATTTAATCAGCCAAATTGGCTTGATTGTTATACTAATAAAGAGATAAAGAGAGTCCTTTCAGAGAGAGAATTATGACTTGAAACTTGTTCTTGAGTGGTTGATCGTAATAGTCAGCCTTCTAGAGTTGTTGCAGCTTCTTTTAGTCCAGCAGTAAGAAAATACTGGTTGAATTTTACTCTTTTAGAGAGAAAAGATGGTGTATTGTATTTAGATATCAACTTCTTGTTCCTAATATGGTAAGGAAAGGGGCCTTAAGATGTTGTCATGGTGCACCTTATGCAATCTAATTAAAAACCGATCTCTCATCGCTCCCGTTTTCTGATATGTCGCGTGGGAGATCTAACGAAACCCGCTTTGAGGTCACATGTGAGTGACCTCGTAGGTGTGTCCTGTTCGACCAATGAAATTGCGGCTTACGCGATCTTGTAAGTTGATTACGAAGAAATCGTCAGTCCCCAGAATTCATAAACTTTTTGATTGGCTTACTGATAGGAAGTCAACTCATTTGCATGTCATTATAAATTCATAAGTTCCAGTTCACTCACATGAGACCTCAAAGCGGATTTCGCTAGATCTCCCACGCGACATATCAGAAAACGGGAGCGATGAGAGACCGGTTTTTCATTAGATTGCACTTTATGTAGCCCATTTTGGAAGAAAAAAGACGTTATACAAAGTTAAATCTAATTTTCACTGGTATAAGATGGGGGAAGACATTAAGCTATATGTAAAAAATTGTCAGACTTGTAACAAATTTAAAGCCACGAAAAAAAAACTTAGAGCTCCAGTACAAAAATATTTGGTTGGACAGAGTAAGCATAGATGTCATTGGGCCCTTTCCAAGAAGTAAACAAAACAACAAGTTCATTTTAGTCATTGGGGACCATTTTACCCCATGGATGAAGGCATACCCACTTCCACATCAGCTAGAGAGATCATTGCAGAAAAGCTAGTACATGAATTTATAGCTAGATTTGGTACTCCTCTTGAAATTTATTCTGATCAGGAGCGGAATTTTGAAAGTGATTTATTTACAGAAATTTGTAAATTATTTGAAATTAAAAAGATCAGGTCTACTCCATACCGACCATGTTCAAATGGGATCATAGAAAAATTTAATGGAACTTTGGAAAACATAATTCAGAGTTTTGTCAATAAAAATATCGACAACTGGGATGTTTACATTGGTATAGTGATGTCAGCCTACAGAAGTACTCCCCATCCAGCTACGGGATATACACCTAATATGCTCATGCTTGGGAGAGAGGTTTTATTACCAAGTCAAATAATATTTCCTTTACCCATACTCAAGATGGAAAAGACCCTGATACTTATGTTTCCATTTTAATGTCAAAACTCGAGGAAGTATACCATTCAGCCCGAAAAAAATTTGAAGAAGACTACAATTAAGCAGAAGAAAGATTATGATACACGTGTATCTCAATCGACAAATAAAATAGGTTCGCTTGTTTATAAGTATAATGATTGCTTCAAAAAATTAAATGAAAGATGGTCAGGTCCATTTTTAGTGACTAAAGTTTTAAGTCCAGTTGTATTTGAAATAAGAAATCGTTTCAAGTCCAAAGTTGTTCATCATGATAAGCTGAAACAGTACAACGGTGAAGATGTTCCAGTCTGGGTAGAAGACATGGAACGTAGATTTGTTAATTTATTTTACACTCAAATCAGGTTGCCTGTTTCAGTGTGTATGAATGTAATGTATATTAATTTTAGATGTTTAATCCTGTCATTCCGGTAAATATGCCTGATATGTGTTACTGCAATTGGGAAAACTGTATCTTCAGCTCAAGTTCTCAGAAGTCATCTATTTGGCATGTTATCTAAAAACATGCACCAACAACAGAAATACCATATTACTGTAGTTTATGTGGGTTCAAGTCCTTAAAAGAAAAACAACTAAAGAGACGTGTGCAAACCTACAGACCTCATGTTGATCATGTTGAACAAACAAGGAAAAATCCCGAACTTTCAGATGAACATTACTT
The DNA here is from genome assembly GCA_028015205.1 of Mytilisepta virgata. NCBI lineage: Eukaryota > Metazoa > Mollusca > Bivalvia > Mytilida > Mytilidae > Mytilisepta > Mytilisepta virgata. The sequence continues at coordinate 81,253,130 of CM051521.1, forward strand.
TCAGTATTCAGATTGTTGTTATAAAGTTACGTGGTGGGACGGACATAATACAGATTTTAAAAGAGAGTCCCAGGTGGCAGTGAAGGAGGAGAACCTAGAAACGATTGTGATTGCAGAGATTGTAGAGGTTGTGGATGTCAGAGAATTAACTGGGCAGTTTGAGGATAAAAGAATTTTAGAATCTACTGGATGCCAGACTGAAGAAATGGGAAATGATCACCAAAACCAGGAGAATATGATTAATAACTTGAAAACAGAAATGAACAAGATGAAAAAATGTCATGCAACTGAGCTAAAGAGACTTGGAAGTTACATTTAGCGAACGTTCAGAGAGGAAACTCGATAGAAAGGACGAGGAAATTGTAGATCTCAAAAATCAAGTGAAAGAGAATGAGCCATTCATACAAGGATTTGAAGAAATGTGGGAGAAGGAAGGACAGAGAAAAGACCAAGAAATCCGTAGAAGTGAAACCCACAGTTAACGAAATACAGAATTCCCGAACTACATGTAAACCGAATAACCATGTGACTAGTTACCAGTCATTTAAACGTAAAAACCTATCTTGTGATGTTAAAACAAAAATGAATGAGCCATTTAGTGTTGAAAACCAGGTACAGGATAAAATTCCCGGAAAATTACGCCGAATGGACCGACACTTTGATGATTCATTACAACATTCTATAATGAAAACAGATACTGGTAACATAGAAAGATGTATGGGCGCAACTAATGGTGGATAAATGAGAGACTTGCCAGAATATTCTTATTTGTAACTTTGTATATACACGCATGGTCTTGTATTTATATTTCGAGGACGAAATGTGTTTTTAAAAAACGGGGGCAGTGTTGTGATTCTGCTTTTCGTAAGTTAACCTTCACTAAATGACGTTAGTTCATTTCCCGATGTTTTCTAGACAGTGACGTTAACTTCCGCCGAAGGAATAACAAGAGAACTGACGAGGAACTGATAAGATGGACACTTTGTAATTGCCGTTAATGATGTGGTTTCATGTGCATAGAAGTGGTGAACTTTGAGGATCGGAACTGTGCTAGATGATATTGAACTGTATGTGTACATGTATTGGATTTATATTCGAATTATTACTGGATTCTCGTGTTTTTAGTAAACCATCTTTTATAGTTATTTGTGTTTGTGATTTTGATTATGAAAAGAATTATATACTGCTCGGGCTCTTTTCATAACACATACATCATTCCTGCCAATTTTGGTTATAAAAGTCTTTTCAAATATGGTTTCAATGGACACTTTTAACATCCGCAGCCATCGGTTGAGCGGATGAATCTTAACCAAAAGTGGAGCGTCAATAGAAAGTATTGTTGTTATCTATCCTGCAAAGTTTCAAAACATTTCATAATGCACTTTCAGAGGAGAAGGTGTTTTAAAATTGGCAAATCAAAATTTATGATGGCCTCTGGCGCCATGCTGTTCATCTATCCGGAACCAAAGGTAAAACTTTGGTAGAGGTCCTTCCATACATCAATCCTGCCAATTTTGGTTACAATCTCCCCATTCATTCCTGATCAAATGACAAAAAATCTTTTGCCATATGGTTTCAATGGACATTTAAGCAGCCACAACCGTAGGTTGAATGGATGAATCTCAACCAAAATTGGATCATTTCAAGAGGGTATTATTGGCATTAATCCTGCAAAGTTTCAAAACATTTCATAATGTAGTTCAGAGGAGAAGATTTTTGATAATTGGCCAATCAGAATCAAAGATGACCACTGGTTTTGATATTGATCATCCAAACGGTTTCAAAGGTGGGTGGTTTGTAAGGGTCCTTCCATACATCATTCCTACCTAGATTGGTTTCAATCTGCCAATTAGTTTGAGAGGAGAAGATCAAACTTTGAAAAATTTATGGACGGCCTATAGGCCAGGTGAGCTAAAAATGTTCTGATCTTTTCATGGAGACCACAAGCATCTCAATGAAGCAAAGAGTGTTCCTATCACGTTATCATACACACGCAAGAAAGCGTCAATAAAATTGTTGACGGAGCGCAAATAAATAATTAACCACACTAATCAATAGATCATACCTCTACGTAATCATAACCACAGTCAGTCTCAAACTCCACGTTAAAATTAACAAAGATCAGAGTAACTGGTTTATTTGTTGGGCTTCTGATCGTATAAATGCAGTCTAAATTATCTTCATAATCATCTGGATAGTTTTGCGACTTTATCACACCAGATTGGGATGTAATATTTTTGTGACAATCTGAAATCAAATTTTTTACAACTATTAGCTATAAACAGTCAAGGATACTGGACAATATTGGTATTACAGAAAATATGATTCTAGAAGAAACTAGAAAATACAAGTACATTGTATTACAAGAGTCTAAGATATGGGGACATATGCCAGGAGCCCTTTACACAAAATAACTTAAGAGTAATATCACTCGTAAGTTATACTAGAATCTGTAAATGTTTTGTGAAAAGTGCTACAGATTTACAAATACCAGGAGATACTGGAAAATACTTACACTTTACCAGTGTTAAAGACGATGAAGGATATTTGGAAAATACTATTACTTGTATTATGTATATTGGACAACAATTGTACACATTAACACTTTCAGCGTTCGTGCATCGTACGTAAAGCGTCCGTACATTGTTCGTTTAGTGTTCCGTCATCGTTCGTACAACATTCATTCAGCGTTCGTAAATCGTTCGTTCATCGTTCGTTCATCGTTCGTTCAACATTCGTTCATCATTCGTTTATCGTAGCGTTTAGCGTTTGGCTTAATAGTAAAGTTTAGCATTCAGATTAAAGCAGCGTCTAGCGTTCCGTTTAGCGTTTACCCAAGCGTACATCGTTGGTTTAGCGTTGGTATACTCTGTTGATTGGTTGTTTTTTTTTTTTTAATCACTTACTTGAATAATTTGTTTCTTTGAGCGCTTGAATTGGTCCAAAATTAATGATCTTTTTATTATTCTATAATAGCGAACCTGTAGCATATACCTTAACGCTAAAGTTAATAAACATCTTGGTACATGTTGAAATGCTAATAAGATTACACTCAACACATATTTCAGATTAAGGTAGGAGGTACCTAAATCCGCTAAATTCTGGATTTTCTTGAAATTTTACGTACAGCTTGAATATTCGAAACTGCATCTAAATATCGAAAAAAAAATATATTTAGCTATTTAGCTTTTATATTTCTTCAATAAGATTGAACTAAAATCCTTAGAATTAAGGTCTTTTACTGTATATTTCATATAAAAACTGCCTAAAATAATTAACACTTTCGCTTTAAATCGTCAGTTCTCAAAAACTAATCCCTAGAATTTTCTAAAAAAACGATATGTTATTGCTGTGAAGTTTTTAATTTTTTAAAATGATACTAAATAAACATAGGGTAACCAGCTTCGTTTTCGTTGTGAAAATCATTTAACTATACGTCCTGTCTGTAAAAACACTAAAAATCTACATTTTTTATCGCGACGTCGTGACGACGTTACGCTTATTTTGGTATTTTGACGCTTATTTCCACTCTTTATATAGTAATGAATCTAATATAATAAAAAAAAAACGAATCTGTTGACCACTAATAAATTTTATATCAATAAAAATAGAATGTCAATAATGTATTATAGAAGGCAATAATGTTTAATTTTAAAAAGGATTCTAGGGACGGAATTTTGAGAAATCATAATTTAAAGTATAAATATTTGACTTTTTGCAGCGGTATCTTCGTGCATTCTATGTATTTACACATCTGTTTGCGATAACTTGAGACATCATATTTCGGGAAGTATTAAAGGGACATACATTATTTTTTTTGTATTCAGATGCAGTTCAACGTACTCTATTTGCATGCTAAAATTTATAAAAATCTGAAGTATAGCCCAATTATTAGGTACCTCCTACCTCAATACTTTTCGTTTCTTCTTGGATACAGTAGCAAGGGGAGATAATGAGGTCACCAAGGGATACACATTGTGACGTCATAGTGTCCTTCAAGACTTTATACCATACTAAAATTTGGGGTTTTTCTCAAATACTCTGCAATAATCACATGGACCCCATCTTTTTTCTTTCGCAAACAGAAGCTCCTTACTTCATATTAAGTATACTAAAATTTACAGAACAAATCAGTAGAGGATTTTTTCTACACGCATCTAAAGTTACCAAATTATTATGAATATTCCTTACTTGACTTAAATTGGCATAATTTCCTAATTAGTTTATCAATGTTTTTCATCAATTATTTATCAGAAGACAATGTCTATGTAGTTGGGAATATTTTACAAAAGATCTGGTGAAGCAATCTTTTTTCGTTAAAAAGTTAGACACTTTTTTGTGACAGTCTTGAAAAATGAGAAATGTAGGGTCTTTAGCTCAAATTTACCAAATTCAGTGTTAATTATCTTGAAAACTAAGTCATGAATATATGTTTTTCTTGATATATTTAAAACGTATACATAGAAAATTGACCATCTGGTAAATTTTCAACAAAATTCAGTAGAGGAACCTTATTGTATCGTATTCCCTTTATTCAATCCGACCTTATACACAACATTTTTTCTTTTGCTTTTCAAAAATTCTTTCCTAAGAATCTAAACTTTATTGCAAGAGAAACTAGATCCTGGTGATGAACCACAACTAAATTCTCACATATCTTATACCAACACGGTGGTCTTGTAGTTGCCTGCTCGCCTCGAGTGCGGAAGGTCGCGGGTTCGATCCTCGATCGGGTCAAACTAACACATTAAAATTGGTATTTGCTGCTTCTCCGCCAAGCACACGGCATCTAGGAGTAAGAGCAAAGTACTGGTAGGCTCGGGGTCAGTATAATGTGTCCGGGTGGGTTGATATGTCTTCCTGCGGACAGTTACCTCGTGATGTAGCACATAAAAAATCCGGCTTAGCGTGTCGGTCTAGTACACAGCAGGGATCATATCATATCAATATGTTCTCGTCCTGATATGCACCTAACGGCTGCCATGCATGGACGTTAAACAATAATTCGTCAATCACATACCAACATGATCAACATTAATATTCTATAAAGTAAAACCAAAGTATTCTTCCTTTATACGGTTCGACAAAGGATGAACAAATATACAATTCACACACATTTGCGTTCAACTGGTATTTTTATTTAAAAGATAAAAAAAAATTAAAATAATTACATCATATTCTGATTATCGTTAGTAAATATTTTGAAAATGTAAAACAGCAGTATACATGTTAGCAATGAAAATTATTAAAACTAGAAATCTGGACTGTCGGAATCATATTGTTTAAATTCGACCCCTAAAGACCCCAATTTTTGAAAATCAAAACTCTAAAACCTTATTGCACATCCATATACAGTGTGTGACAATACCCTAAAGAAATTAAATACATAAAATGAAAAATGAAAGAGGAGCTTAAACTCCCAATTTTCAAAATTCAACAGCTGTGGACCCCGAGTTTGAAAATAAAAATTCTAAAAGCTTATTGCACATTTACATATAGTATGTGACAATACTGGGTATAAATCAAATGCATAAAATGAAAATGAACGAAGAGTTGAGGTCACAAGCTTAAATTCACCTTTTTTCGAAATTCGACCCCTGACGGCCCAAATTTTTGGAAAACAAAATTCTAAAACCTTACTGCGCATCTAAATACAGTATGTGACAATCCTTTATATAAATTAAATACATAAAATGATGGGGGAGGAGTTAAGGTCACAAGCTTAAATTCACCTTTATTTTTGAAAATCGACCACTGTCGGCCCTAATTTTTGAAAATGAAAATTCTAAAACCTTATTGCGCATCTACATACAGTATGTGACAATACTGTATAGAAATTAAATGCACAAAGTTAAAATTTGAACGAGGAGTTTAGGTCACAAGAAAGTGTGACGGACGAAGACGGACAGACGGACAGACAGACGGACGGGGGGATAACAATATCCCCGAACTTCTTCGAAGTGCTGGGATAATAAAAGAGGAGTTTAGGTCACAAGCTTAAACTCCTTATTTTCAAAAATCGACCACTGTGGGCCCCAATTTCTGAAAATTAAAATTCTAAAACCTTACTGTGCATCTACATACAGTATATGACAATACTGCATAGAAATTAAATGCATGAAATTAAAAATGAACGTGGAGTTTAGGTCGGACAGACGGACGGGGCGATAACAATATCCCCGAACTTCTTCGAGTGCAGGGATAATTATTAAGTAAGTGTTCCTTTTTAGTAGGTCTAAACTAAGTGATAACATAAAAGGTAGTTCCTGTTCAGTATACAATGGTTCATTACTTCATTTTATGTGTTTTGTAGAGGTATGCTTGAATATTGGAATAATTTAATCAAGAAAAGGCAGGTTAATATTATGTTGAGTTCCTACAGGGTTTCATTTACTTTACAATATAAGTTCAAATTTTAAATGTGTTAATTGTCGAATTGGCCAAAATGCCTAAATAGTCTGATGTAAAAGTTTACTAACAGTTTGGATTTATAAGTCTGTCTATATGTAAAATAAGTTTTGTCAAGTTTAAAGTTAAAATAACCCCTGGATCTACGATCAGGTAAATCACATTTTAGTCAAACATTCAAACTAAAGTTTTATTATCCCCGCACTTTCGAGAAAGTTCGGGGATATAGCGATTGTCTCCGTCCGTTACTCCGTCTGTCCGTCCGTCACACATTCTTGTGACATTAACTCCCCCTTCACTTTTGGGTTTAGGAATTTAAAATCTATATAGAATGGTTGCATACCACCTGTAGATGCGCAATAAGGTTTTATAATTTTTACTTTCTAAACAAGGGGTCCATATGGGTTGAACATCGAAAATTTGTAACTTAAGGTTGTGACCCAAACTCATCTTTCATTTTTTAATTTATGCATTTTATTTCTATACAGTATTGTCATACACCATATGCAGATGCGCAATAAGGTTTTAGAATTTTGATTTTCTAAAATTGAGGCACACAGGGGTCGAATTTCGAAAAACTGTCAATTTAAGCTTGTGACCTAAACTCCTCTTTCATTTTACAATGTATGGATTTTATTTGTATACAGTTATTTCATGCACCATATACAGTTTTATAATTTTGATTTTCATTAATTGGGGTCCACAGGGGTCGAGTTTAAAAAAAAAACTGTCAATTTAAGCTTGTGACATAAACTCGTCTTTTGTTTTTCAATCTATGCATTTTATTTCTCTATAGTATTATCATGCACCATATGCAAATGTGCAATAAGGTTTTAGAATTTTGATTTTTTTTAAATTGGGGCCCACAGGGGTCAAATTTTGAAAAATGATCAATTTAAGCTTGTGACATAAACTTGTCTTTTGTTTTTCAATTTCTGCATTTTATTTCTGTATAGTATTGTCAAAAACCATATGCAGATATATAATAAGGTTTTAGAATTTTAATTTTCTAAAATCGGGGTCCGCAGGGGTCGAATTTTGAAAAACTATCAATTTAAGCGTTTGAGGTAAACTTGTATTTTGTTTTTCAATTTATGCATTTTATTTCTGTAGAGTATTGTCAAACACCATGTGCAGATGTGCAATAAGGTTTTACTATTTTAATTATCTAAAATTGGGGCCCACGGTGGTCGAAATTTGAACTTGTCAATTTAAGCTTGTGATCTTAACTCCTTTTTCATTTTGCAATTTATTCATTTTGCTTATATATAGTATTGGCCTAAACTATATGTAATTGCACAATAAGGATTTAGAATATCAATTTTTAAACCGGGGGATTACTCAGTTGTCAGTTTAAGCTTGTGAACTAAGTTTTTTTTCATTTTTCATTAGGTTATAAATTTTATTTTTTTTTACAGAATGCCTGCATACTATTTTTGGATGGGAATAAGGTTTTATATTTTTGACTATAGGTAAGTGTTCCAACTACTTACAGTGGGTGCCGAGATCACTGTCGATTCCGACAGTACAGATTTCTAGTTTTCTTTGTATGCATTCTATTTATTTTATTTTCCAATAATTATTTTCTGTTATTACATGAATGTGAATTTTATTAAAGTGTTAACGTTTTAATGTTGAGGTGTAAAATTTAAAATGTAAGGTTCCCAACAAAAAAGCTACCCTATCCAATTAAACCGTGATTGTGCCATTATAATTTAAGAACTGCGTTATTCTTATGCATGTATTACCTAATTAACCTAGCTACTTATATTCTGTTCAGCGGTTCTCAAGACGAAGATCAAAATGTGAAAAGTTAACGGACGGATGGACGACGGCGCAACAAAATTACGATACATTTATATATAAGACAAAAATATATTTGGAATGAAAGCAAATAAGCCGAGGGTTGTATCAATATATTCCGTTACACGAGCGAGTCGTAGGTGTTTCAAGTTCACAAGCGCCTACGACCCTGTAAACTACTGTTTATGTAGCAATTGGTCCTTAGGGTTTTAAAATGCTGAATAGACTTATGAGTATGACTATAATATTATTGCCACTATTATGAGTGATTCTCTCTAGAAAATATGTAATACTGTGGTTACTGGGTTATTAATTGTATTTATTTTTGCTGAATAGATTAAACTTTAAGTAGTATCAACAAATTCAATAAAAATTAACAGTATATGCAAAGACCCTAAAATTTATTATGAATATATAAACTTTTGAACCATGGGCCACTGTCCGTTGAGTAGTTTAAAGAGTAAAAAATATAATTTCTATTTACTATGACATTCTTTAGTTATTTTTTAAAATCGAATTATACACTGAACCTATATGCGTTACAGTTGTGATATATATTTAGAAAAAACAAAAAATGAATAAGTACATATATATAGTTTAACTTACCGTCTTCATTTAGAGCTAATACAACCTCAAAAATCATAACGAGAGCTCCCGTCACATACATTTTCTTACAACCCGGAAGAGTAGAAAATATATCATGACCTTTACACTTTAGAAATTTTTATGACATAAATATATAAAAGGATTTAAATCCATGTAATATACATTACACATTTGTTCGTTTACAACAAAAACTATTGAATCCTTCTCAAACACAAATACGGTCTTTGTTCTTAAGACTGAAAATTACATGTACATGTATAATATATAGCTTTATAATAATATATTGTTTTTAATTTATTCACATGTTTTTCACTTCAATTCATCTAGTTTAGTAAACATCCATGTTTAAAATGATAAAGTGTATCTGATGAACTTTTTCATCCGGAAAACGTTTTCACACACACAAATATCGTTTCCAAGTTAATATTATCACTGCTTGTTGAGTGGGCTTTTAGTTATATTTTGCAGTATAAATAAATTTTTCAACAAAATTGTTTGTATTGTGCCTGTCCTGTTTTCCAGTTTATTTGGAAGTTTGTGTCACCCTTTATGTTTTCGTAATTTCCGGCTTTCGCAGTTTCAGTGTAACTGGTGAAGGTTTATCTAGTTTAAGGATCCCTATGTGGTATCGAGTTAATGCAATGTTACCATAGAATATTTATTTATTACATATGTTTATGTCATTTTTATTTTACTTTTTTTTCAAAGATCATTGTGTAAAATAGGATTTAAAGTGTGGAATTCCCACTTAACATGCGGAAGGACAATGATATGTTAAAGCAGATCTCATTACAAGGTGACTTCCTGTAACTTTAATCACAATCGAAGACAAAGTTGATCACGTAAATATGTATCATGTTTAACTTCAAAGACGATCTTTTTTTTGGCATAGTAAAAAAGGTTTATTTTAGCAAAAAGACATGTAACTGGTAAATGAAGTATATTCTGAGAACTTGCAACATTCGTGTAAAATTCTGTATTTTTTTACAAGAAAAGATATGTGCAAATACATCAGCATTGTGCAATATGTCGAGTCCACTAAAAGGAGTCAGTGCGTGAACTCCAGGGAGCCAAACACGCATGAAAAAAAAACTTTATCTATGTCAAATCTAAATTTTGGCCTTAATAAAATTGGTGTAAATATTGTATTTCTTTACAGGAAATTATATGTGTAAATACATAGGCATATCATTGTGAAATATGTCGAGCCCACTAAAACGAGTCAGTGCGTGAAATCCAAGGAGTAAAACATACACGAAAAGAATTTTTATCAAGTTCAAATCTAAACTTTGTTCCATTGCTCGATGTCTTCTCTCTGAATTTCTTGAATTACTTATAATCAGTGAAAAGTTGGTTACTCGTACAAGGTTCCATCAAAATGAGTTTGGGTAATGGATGTTCATAAGAATAGGAATTCCTGTGAAGGGAGTTCAAAAATATTTCAAGATCTGCATTGTTTTTGAGTTTGGGTGGTTGAGATTCTAGTTCACTTTGCTTTAACAATGAAACATTTAAAGTCGGAACGCCTACCTAAGTAGTCTGTATCATTAAACAGATGCTGTGAAACACTTACTATTCGTGGTACAAAGTTTTCGTGGATTTCGTGGACAACGCAATCCACGAATTTAAAAACCCAAATACACATACAAAAATATAAGGGTTCCTAAGCCATCTTGTATTTAATATTGTCACCACAGAAAGAATGACTTGATAGTACTTCGCAATGATTATTCAAAACTACGAAATCCCAGAAAAATCATGAGAGATTCGAAATTCGACATTCAACATCTACAATAACCAATCAGAGAAATGCTTCTAAGTTGTGAATAGTATATGGCCAATAAAATATCTTTTCATTATTGGAGATACACGCGTTGAATTGGATATGCCATGAACAGTGTACGCAAAAGACAAATGATACATTGATTTAATTATGTTCTTTCATTGTTTTTAACTGCATCGCTAACGGCGAAAACATGTCTAGTAACCGCTTGATTCCGTCCGTCCGAAAGACCCTGGGTAGGAAATTTTCGTCACAGTTTTCTTGGCTTCCACAAAATGGAATGATTTTATATATTGTTCCTGCAGCTTCATAATGTTGATTTGTAGCGTGTAATCAATTTTTGGATCTGTCGTGCAGCCACTTCCTGTTTGCCGATTGTTAAAAATTCAACAATACTCAAAACACTAGAAAAATTTCATGAAAGTTTTCTTGGCTTCTATAGAAGGGAATGATTTTATATTTTGTCTGCAGCTTGATAATGTTGAGTTATAGCGTGTAAGCAATTTTTGGATCTGTCGTGCATCCACATCCTGTTTGCCAACAATGAATTGCATGCTGCGACGCAGGTCCAGATCCGGTTTTGGTCATGTTTTCATAATATTTAAATTTTAATTCAATACTTTTAGGGAAAATAATTTTTTTTTACCTAATAGATTAAATTGTTTATTAACGGAATGTTGTAGTTTGACGAAGAAAACGTGACTGTATAATTTTCCGGAAATTGTATTATAAATAGAGCATTGATGCTAGTTTTTATTTATTTATAAAAACTCGTAAATACAAGTTTTTAAATGAAATATTAAAAATTATCTAGAAGTAGAACGTTCTTATTAGAATTATATTACATTTTCTAGATTTATGAGTTTTGAAATAAGCTCACAGCAGTGTTGCCGATGTTTTTCTACCCAACTTAACCGTGAGCTTATAGTTAATAATTGTAAGGACACAATAAACTGATCTTTCGTTCTTTTTCGATTTTTCCACTCCGAATTTTGGACTGTGTAAATTTTAATTAAATATTTTTTTGCAAAAATGCTAAAAATACGCCCCAATTTCTTTTTTCAAATTTTTGCAATATTTTGGTTTATAAAATGTGTGCCGCATTCTAAATTTGATCTTCGACAGAAAAATGAGTCCTCAAGAAGAAAGAATTAAAAATTGAAATTTCGCTCGCTCGCGCCTATTGTTTCATCCAAAAATCTAAAGACCTAAAACAATTTGGTGTGGCCTAATAATAACACTCTACTGCTAGAAAAGTCTTAAAAGTCTAAATTAGTAACTTATAAACGAGTTTCTATAAATAAATAAAAAATGTTGTTATATATGTAACTATTTATAGTTATCTCCATCAGTGAAAAAAAGATATTTCATTGTTCCATACTACATCTTATCATGTATACAGAATATTTGAATGTGGTAAACAAGGATAATGAGATGTTTTATGAAAAGTACTACTACATTACTAAAACACTAGTCCTATATTTAGTTTCTATCGAATTTTCTAAAAGTAAAAGTATTTAGGTCACCTTCGCTTCATTAATTGTCCATATCCGTTATGGCTATGAGGAAAGACTTCACAATTGTTTTCTCAAATACTGTTATTGTTCTGATTATTGATATAACTGATAACTGATATAACTATATTTGTACATAAGTAGTTTGATGTTGCAAATTAATGTTTGATTTTGATTCTTCCACAGTTACACATATACAATTTCTTAACCGTATTTGAAATTTAGATACGACATTTGTTCGTCACCTAGAGAGCAAACACGTTATAGTTCATGGGAAACACATCATCGAATAAATACCTAAAACAAAACATTGACAACTAGATTAAATACACAACATGAACTCCTACAAAATCCAGCATGATATCCAGATCAATAGGAAGGGCACGTTATGTCAAATAAATCATAAATTAGAGAAATACTACGACGGGAGATTCAATGACCTATCCAGAATAATTTGACAATAACATTGGTGTGTTTGTACTGATCGCCCTTGCAAGAGAAGACACTGACTGTTTTCCCATAAAACACATCCTGTTGACACCAGTTAACTAAACACGAGAAATTATATCAATTCTAGTTAAATAAGAACGATATTTGTTACTAAACATTTTTTTTTGTGTTAAAAATACGCCTGGTGCTTATCAGATGTTAAGAATCATGCATACAACCTTTTCACAGATCCTCATGAAAGGAGCATTTGTGTTTCCTGAAGAAACATTCCGCATAACTGACGCATCTGCAACCCTCAAATTCTTGATTCCAATGACTCCGTGTATATTACAAATGAAAATTCCTTGTATTGTTTGCTGAGAGAACAAAGTACAACTTTCTCAGCAATTATTTTAAATAACAGTCGAAAAATGAAAACCTTTACCGAAGTTTAAAAACAAATGATAATCAGACACTTGCTCAAATGAGATAGAGAGGAACATTTTAGCAGGGGAAGAGACAATAATTAATTACGGCTATCGGAAACAAAAGGTATAGTAATACTTTCTACTTTCACTTTAATCAAATATTTGAGATATTCACGAAAAACAACTTGCAGTTTTAAAAAATACACACAGTAGTGAAACGCACAAGGATACACAGATACAGGGGAGCAGTATAAATCACTAATTTACAGTCCTACAAAACCTAATGTATATGACCCAGGTAATCTTGAAGGGATTAAATAGTTGCATGAACTTTACGTTTTCTTATCGATAATAGAAAAGGATGGTGGTACACAAGGTCTGATGATTCAACGTCATTTTTATATATATATTTGCACACTGTCATTTCCAATTTATTTATGCCGGATATCGTAAATTTTTCGAAGTATTTACGCCGATTCACGTATGACAGAAACTCTGTTTGAATGGCTTTTGTCAACAACGATAAACTCTACGTAAAAGATAGTATCTTATAAATACTAAAACAGGCATGGGCTATATAGGAAATGATGAATAAAATACAGACGCTACAATAAGACGGTGTTGGTTTATTGCCACTTAACAAAGGGTAACAAATGAATAATTGAAAGAAAACTGAAAGTAAATATTCTCGTACAGTTTGGTCTACAAGTGTCCAACATTGTCTATTTCAAGAAATAAATCTTAAGCACTGGTACCCCATGTTTAAAATTACTATAATGGAATTGGGTAAAGTTAAATCAAAATATTCAGTTGAATAATAAGTAATGACTGAAATATGAATACATGTATATACATCTAACTGTAAATTTGTCGGCCGAATGCCATATCCCTTATATAGATAATATTTTTTTTCATTTTCTGTCATAGAAAATAACAAATCTAACAAAATTGTAATATTCTTACTTAACCTTTTTGTCGTTTCCCACATACAGATTTGAATAAAAACAGTTGTTGTATGACAAACCTTAACTCTTGGTCAACAACTGCTGTCGGATCATTGATATATGTAACCAGTTTGTATATCTTGGTTTGTTATTACATTATAATGGTAGAAAAGCTACTCAATAGTAAAATATACGATAATTGTTTTAATATCTTCTTCTTCAATTGATTCGGGAGGAGACTTACGATAAAGTAATTGCGCCCTTATACATAATGTCGGCGATTAAATTCACCATTGTAGACAAATAAAAATGTTTTTAAGGAAATATTCTGATTCTTGTTTTAATATTGAGACTTTAATATCCTTATTTGATACATATGTAACAAGTGTTGTGAATTATGGTTTTGAAATATGGGGTTTTCATAAGAGATCGGATATACAAACGCTTCACTTGTATTATTTATAAAGAATTTTGAAAGTGAGAAGAGGGAATGTAAATCATATGGTTTAGTTTGAACATGGGCGAATGCCCTTGTATGTAAATAGATACGTAAGAATCGTATACATTATTGTTGAAGTTATTAGAATCTAATAATTGTATCTTAAAGAGTATTTACGAAGATAGTACGAATCTTGTTTTGTAAAACCTAATGACAAACTCAACTAGTGTTGTATGATAAAAAAGACATACTAAACAGGTATGGTTTTAATGATGTGTGGTTAGCTCAAAGTGTCAGAAACAGTCAATTATTTATACATAAATTTAAACAATGGGTTGTTAATAATTATATAGCTGAAGGTGCTTATATTTTTTTAAGTGCTGCGTGTTTTGATCCTTTTTATTATTATATTCAATGGTACAATAGAATATTTATTTATTACATATGTGTATGTCATTTTTATTTTACTTCTTTTCAAAAGATCATTGTGTTGTTAAGAAACATCCAACCACGTAAAATAGGATTTAAAGTGTGGAATTCCCATTTAACACGCGGAAGGACAATGATATGTTAAAGCAAACCTCATTACAAGGGGACTTCCTGTAACTTTAATCACAATCGAAGACAATTGATCACGTAAATATGTATCATGTTTAACTTCAAAGACGATCTATTTTTTGGCATAGTAAAAAAGGTTTATTTTAACAAAAAGACATGTGACTGGTAAATGCAGTATATTCGTGGAGCTTGCAACATTCGTGTAAAATTCTGTATTTTTTTTACAAGAAAAGATATGTGCAAATACATCAGCATTGTACAATATGTCGAGCCCACTGAAAGGAGTCATTGCATGAACTCCACGAGCCAAACACGCATGAAAAAAACTTTATCTAGGTCAAATCTAAATTTTGACCTTAATAAAATTGGTGTAAATGTATTTTTATACAAGAAAGTATATGTGTAAATACATACTTAGGCATATTGTTGTGAAATATGTCGAGCACACTAAAACGAGTCATTGCGTGAAATCCAAGGAGTAAAACATACACGAAAAAAATTGTTATCAAGTTCAAATCTAAAGTTTGTTCAATTGCTCGATGTCTTCTCTCTGAATTTCTTGAATTACTTATAATCAGTAAAAAGTTGGTTACTCGTAAAAGGTTCCATCAAAATGAGTTTGGGTAATGGATGTTCATAAGAATAGGAATTGTCCAATTCAACGCGTGTATCTCTCACACTGAAAATTGGATATGCCATGAACAGTGTACGCAACACACACGTAATACATTGATTTAATTATGTTCTTTCATTGTTTTTACCTGCATCACTAACGGCGAAAACATGTCTTTTAACCGCTTGAGTCCGTCCGTCCGAAAGACTTTGGATAGGAAACTTTCGTCACAGTTTTCTTGGCTTCCACAAAATGGAATGATTTTATTTATTGTTTCTACAACTTCAAAATGTTGATTTGTAGCGTGTAATCAAGTTTTGGATCTGTCGTGCAGCCATTTCATGTTTGCCGATTGTTATAAATTCAACAATACTCAAAACACTAGAAACAAGTATATTACATTTTCTAGATTCATGACTTTTGCAATAAGCTCACAGCAGTGTTGCCGATTTTTTTCTACCCAACTTAACCGTGAGCTTATAGTTAGCAATTGTAAGGCCACAATAAACTGATCTTTCGTTCTTTGGATTTTTCCACTCCGAATTTTGGACTGTGTTAATTTTAATTAAATATTTTTTGGCAAAAATCCTAAAAATACGCCCCAATTTCTTTTTTCAAATTTTTGCAATATTTTGGTTAAAGAAATGTATGCCGCATTTTAAATTTGATCTTTGACGCAAAAAGGAGTCCTCAAGAAGAAAGAAATAAAAATTGAAATTTCTCTTGCTTGCGCCTATTGTTTCATCCAAAAATCTAAAGAACTAAAAACAATTTGGTGTGGCCTAATAATAACACCCTACTGCTAGAAAAGTCTTAAAAGTCTAAATTAGTAACTTGTAAAAGAGTTTCTATAAATAAATCAAAAATATTGTTATATATGTAACTATTTATATTTATCTCCATCAGTGAAAAAAAAGACATTTCACCATGTTCCATACTACATCTTATCATGTATATAGAATACTTGAATGTGGTAAACAAGGATAATGAGATGTTTTATGAAAAGTATACATTACTAAAACACTAGTCCTATATTTAGTTTCTATCGAATTTTCTAAAAGTAAAAGTATTTTGTTTAGCTTCGCTTCATTAATTGTCCATATCCGTTATGGCTATGAGGAAAGACTTCACAATTGTTTTCTCAAATACTGTAATTCTTCTGATTATTGATATAACTGATAACTGATATAACTATATTTGTACATAAGTAGTTTGACGTTGCAAATTAATGTTTGACTTTGATTCATGCACTAAATCAAATACACAACATGAACTCCTACAAAATCAGCATGATATCCAGATCAATAGGAAGGGTACGTTATGTCAAATAAATCATACGTAAGAGA
This sequence comes from Mytilisepta virgata, assembly GCA_028015205.1. NCBI lineage: Eukaryota > Metazoa > Mollusca > Bivalvia > Mytilida > Mytilidae > Mytilisepta > Mytilisepta virgata. Next base: position 81,270,001 of record CM051521.1, read on the forward strand.
AATACTACGACGGGAGATTCAATGACCTATCCAGAACAATTTGACAATAACATTGGTGTGTTTGTACTGATCGCCCTTGCAAGAGAAGACCCTGACTGTTTTCCCATAAAACACATCCTGTTGACACCTGTTAACTAAACACGAGAAATTATATCAATTCTAGTTAAATAAGAACGATATTTGTTACTAAACATTTTTTTTTGTGTTAAAAATACGCCTGTTGCTTATCAGATGTTAAGAATCATGCATACAGCCTTTTCACAGATCATCAGGGAAGGAGCATTTGTGTTTCCTGAAGGACAATTCCGCATAATTGACGCACCGAATTCTTGATTCCAATGACTCCGTGTATAATTCAAATGAAAATTCCTTGTATTGTTTGCTGAGAGAACAAAGTACAACTTTCTCAGCAATTATTTTAAATAATAGTCGAAAAATGAAAACCTTTAACGAACATGACGAAGTTTAAAAACAAATGATAATCAGACACTTGCTATAATGAGATAGAGAGGAACATTTTAGCAGGGGAAGAGACAATAATTAATTACGGCTGTCGGAAACAAAAAGTAAAGTAATACTTTCACTTTAATCAAATATTTGAGATATTCACGAAAAACAACTTGCAGTTTTACAAAATACACACAGTAGTGAAACGCACAAGGATACCAAGATACAGGGGAGCAGTATAAATCACTGATTTACAGTCCTACAAAACCTAATGTATATGACCCAGGTAATCTTGAAGGGATTAAGTAGTTGAACTTCACGTTTTCTTATCCATAATAGAAAAGGGTAGTGGTACACAAGGTCTGATGATTCAACGTCATTTATATATATATATATTTGCACACTGTCATTTCCAATTTATTTATGCCGGATATCGTAAATGTTTCGAAGTATTTACGCCGATTCACGTATGACAGAAACTCTGTTTGAATGGCTTTTGTCAACAACGATAGCACAATAAAACTCTACGTAAAAGATAGTATCTTATAAATACTAAAACAGGCATGGGCTATATAGGAAGAGATGAATAAAATACAGACGCTACAATAAGACGGTGTTGGTTTATTGCTACTTAACAAAGGGTAACAAATGAATAATTGAAAGAAAACTGAAAGTAAATATTCTCGTACAGTTTGGTCTACAAGTGTCCAACATTGTCTATTTCAAGAAATAAATCTTAAGCACTGGTACCCCATGTTTAAAATTACAACAATTATAATGAATTGGGTAAAAGTAAATCAAAATATTCAGTTGAATAATAATTAGTGACTGAAGTATGAAAACATGTATATACATCTAACTGTAAATTTGTCGGCCGAATGCCATATCCCTTATATAGATAATATTTTTTTTCATTTTCTGTCATAGAAAATAACAAATCTAACAAAATTGTAATATTCTTACTTAACCTTTTTGTCGTTTCCCACATACAGATTTGAATAAAAACAGTTGTTGTATGACAAACCTTAACTCTTGGTCAACAACTGCTGTCGGATCATTGATATATGTAACCAGTTTGTATATCTTGGTTTGTTATTACATTATAATGGTAGAAAAGCTACTCAATAGTAAAATATACGATAATTGTTTTAATATCTTCTTCTTCAATTGATTTGGGAGGCGACTTACGATAAAGTAATTGCGCCCTTATACATAATGTCGGCGATTAAATTCATCATTGTAGACAAATAAAAATGTTTTTTAAGGAAATATTCTGATTCTTGTTTTAATATTGAGACTTTAATATCCTTATTTGATACATATGTAACAAGTGTTGTGAATTATGGTTTTGAAATATGGGGTTTTCATAAGAGATCGGATATACAAACGCTTCACTTGTATTATTTATAAAGAATTTTGAAAGTGAGAAGAGGGACTGTAAATCATATGGTTTAGTTTGAACATGGGCGAATGCCCTTGTATGTAAATAGATACGTAAGAATCGTATACATTATTGTTGAAGTTATTAGAATCTAATAATTGTATCTTAAAGAGTATTTACGAAGATAGTACGAATCTTGTTTTGTAAAACCTAATGACAAACTCAACTAGTGTTGTAAGATAAAAGATATATTAAACAGGTATGGTTTTAATGATGTATGGTTTGCACAAAGTGTTAGAAACAGTCAATTATTTATACATAAATTTAAACAAAGGGTTGTTAATAATTATATAGCTAAAGGCTTGTCATTTTTTGAAAACACTTCAAAATGTAATGTGTATCAATATATTCATGATGGACATTCTATGCAATTTTATTTGAACCGACCATTGAACAAATCATACGTAACTAAATATAGAATTAATTCACATTCTCTCAACGTAGAAACTGGAAGATATTTCAACATTCCCAGAAATGAGCGTATATGTGCTATGTGTAATAAAAGAGTAATCGAAGATGAATATCATTTCATTTGGGATTGTGATAAATATTTAAATGTCAGACGTAAATATAAAAGATTATAGAATATTATTATAGAAACCATATACTTTCAAACTTTTTCATTTATCTGTAAGAAATATAAAGGAGTTAAATAATTTGGGTAAATACCTTTATGAGGCAAAAAAAAATTCGTAAAACGTGATCATCATTTTTTTCTATTTAATGTTTCTAATTATGTATCATATGCCAATCTCCGCTACATGTTAACAATTGTTTATAACATAAATTTTGTATATGTAAATTGTATAAATTCTGTATGTGTAATATCCTAAGAGCTGTATTTACTTACGGAATAAAGTATTATTATTATTATAATATTTAAAAACGTCATTTTTAATTGCAAACTTTGAATTCTTTTGTTTCGTAGTGAAATATTTCCAATCAAACTCTGATCCAATCAAGAACGGCCGTCTCTAAATCGGATCCTCACGCTTCAAGTAGTAAAACAGTATTCTGTGAGTTCTCAGATAACCTGGAAGCCAAAACACCTTCTGCTGAATCTGATCCTATCGAAAAGTATTAACAGTTTTTAGATTCAACATATAATTCTACTTCGGATGTGTTATTTCAATGTGTAAGCTTTCCTTTCTGTCTATTAGGAGAATTTGTATTATCTTCTTGGGGGTATTATTTTTTTGCTTATTTTTTGTGAAATGTTATTCTTTTTTCTCTTTTTTCTTTTTATCTTTTTTTTTAGTTTTATAGTTGTTTCCTGTATTTCCTGAGTGGGGTTGAAATAGGATAATTATTTGACAATTTTAATTACAACCATAATACAGATAATATTTTAGTTTTATCGAAATCAATATTCATCATATATATTTTTAGCATTTAAGCTTTTTACCTTTACTTAAAACATACATGCATCACACAAAAACAAAAAATATTGTCAAAACACTAAATGAGTAACAGCAAACAGAATTGTTTTTGGAATCGCCCGATTGCCCGCAGCAATTCGTTTTAAAACTAAAGAATCCGATTTGTCTTGGTGGGAACTCCGGTTATCATGCATTTCTTTTTTAATTGTAAAATTAATGAACAATTAAGAAAAGACTTTTTTTATTGAAAATAAATCTGATAGCGTTAACCATATAGATAAATTAAAACAAATTCTTAATCCTAAACCAAAACAGGATACCAACAAATTAGCCTCCTTTTTAAAAAAAATAAAGTCACCAAGACTGAGGGCGGGAAGTCCTTAAAAATATTTGAATCTCGCCGTCTCTCTCTCTCTCTCTCTCTCTCTCTCTCTCTCTCTCTCTCTATTTAATGGAGAAAAAAATATTATGATTATTTTAAGATTGAAATGTATTGTTTATTTTCGTTGTTTGTTATAAACGTATGTTTGTAAGCCATTGGCCCATATGGGCGTAAAGTGTTTTTCAATAAAGCATATGTATAATTATCCTTTCACAAAAAGAAAATCCATGAATTTCATTGTGAAGATGTCGGGAAAATCGTGAAATTAGTTAGATTTCATTGTATGTAACTTTGTTATTGTGAGTCATTTGATTGATGTAGAGCTTCCTGCTCATTCCCTACCAACAATATAATCATATTTCTTCTTAAACGATTTGTTCAGCTTGTCAACTGGATCCTGAACATTTAGAAGTTTAGTTCTCAGGTAAACCGTAAAGGAGATGTTATACTTTCAGCAGTTACCACAGCCAAGAATATCTGTAAGATATAATAAGATATAAGATACTATAAGATACAAACATTTTGTTATTTGCTCACTTTAAGTTCTAAAATATGAACTTGATGTTGAAGATTTCAATAAACCAAAGCTAAGAAAAATTACAATCAACGGTTCGAAATACCAAAAAAAAAATCTGCAGAGCATATTTTACTTCAAACTGAATAAGAAATGTTTCAGTACACTTAAACGTATGTCTGCCATTCTTTTGTTTTGCGTGAGTTACTTTCCGAATAACGGTTGGAATTTTCAAAGCAGATCATGATTTGATTCCGACTTATTACCATGTTCTCTGTAGAAATGTCTTCACAGAAGAGACGAATACACTGTTTTAAGCTTCCGTATTCCTAACTACTGTTGGTTTTGGGAAAATATTAGTAATGTATTACGACATCCAAGTTACCTCATAAATTTTATAGCGGATATTGATTAAATATACATTAGAACTCATTTTAAACGTTACTGCATAGTACAGGGATTTAAATCCTTGGTTAGTATTCATGCATATAGAACATCTTTAATAGTTCCGTCTCACAATTTTAATGTTGGCTTAACTGAACAAGGATTTTAAAGGCAAAAGTTATAATGTATTGAGATGTATTCTTTAACGTCAGCTTGAATTATTTAATGTTCACATAACAATAACCAAAAGGAAATTGTTTGAATTATGCGTTTTACCAAGCAGAAGATCTTTTTATTAATAGTTCGTAATGTATTATTTTATGCTTCAAAAATAGCATGTAAAATTTCATTTTGAAATCATTATTATGTTGAATATTTTGTACCTGTTGTAAATTTTCAAACAGAATATTTATCAGTATTTTAGAGGATATTTCTGCGTGTTTTGCAAGTAGTAGAGTTGTTTTTCTGTTGACAGTTTCGTTGACTAATTGATTGATAATATTCCAACCGGTACTAACTGTGCACACTCAAGAGAAGAAATGATATATATCTATCATTAAATTATGAGGCACGGAATTAGTGAAAATTTATTGTATTGTAGGAAATGCTCAGATATTTATAGACTTCCACAATTCGATTTCAGGACCTCCTGAAAGAGAAGTAGGACCGTTTTCCCATGTATTTATTGCATTTCTAAGGCCAATTTCAAAACGTTGCCCAATGCCTTTCAAAATTTCTCGAGGCATAACCTGTTATGTGTTCTCTTAAGATTTGCTAATAAAAACTAACAAATAACATACAAAAAATATACATTTGGGAAACAGCTTTAACATAAATTTGCCAAATGAGTTTTTCAACGCGGAGGACACTCAGAACAAAAACGAATTTTATGCTGTAAGTGAGTTTATGTATCTCCTTTCATGTAACATTAGAATGGATTTGATTCTTATTGTCCTTCTTGGCAATATTCCAAAAACTGATACAAAATGCCCAAATCGCCTCTATACAAGCCTTTTGCAGGTAGAAAACTTGCAATTATTAATAATTCGTTAACATAAAGGTACATTATATACAATCGTTTAAGATAAAAAGTAGGTAAACATTTAAGAATTAAAACAATTACGCGTGAAACCAACACTAAAGAAAGTACTCCTTTAAGAACTGCAATTGCATTTCAGGAGATTCTCACGGAAATATTTCAGTTCTTCCATAAATCGATTTGATGAGGTCCTTCATTCGATTTATGAAGGCCCTAAAATATTTCGGGAGTTCGAAATCGAATTAAGAATGTCCTTAAACCGATTTATGGAGCTCCTGAAATCCAGAATTGTGGAGTTATTTTAGGAGCTATGAAATCGAATTCTTAATTTTCATAAATATTTTATTACCCCTTGACACACAATAATTTTTACCAATTCCGTGCAAAATAATTCTAAAAAACATAGAAACTACAGAAAATGCTAAGATTTTGTAGGTATCTCCGTCTGTCCGTCCATAGTCCGCCACACTATTTTTTCTGAAGACGATTAATCCTTAATTTGTGTGGTTCAGGAATTTAATTTCTTTAAAGAATGAAAAAACTGTAAGCTTTTAGCTTACAAATACTCACACTTAAAGGCATTTCAGGTCCAATATTCAAGACAGAAAGTAGCTGTTTTAACAAAATCGGTTTCTATCGTACATCTCATCGTATATATGAATTAGTGGTCTATAGTTACCGGGAAATTCCTGGGGTCAAACATTGGGTAGCTGTGTCACAGGTATAAATTCGGTACTCACTTTACGATCCTTCACAAATTCATCTTAACCATTCTTTACATCAACAAGATCTTTACCCACCTTACAACTCACACATATCGTAAATTATAAGTGGTATATATAGTTGTGACCAAATATTTCTTTAACCCATATTACAACTCATCATGGACATGCTTCACATCAATTATGAACAAACAGTCTGAGAGTATTGCTGAGCAATGCAATGTCCCCTACCGGTTTATGCTGTGAGAAAACACACCTAATGCTCCTTGACTGTGTAAATTATTTTGACAATAATTCCTTTTCCCAAGGGCAATAACTCTCACAATAATTATCCGATCAGCATGAAACTAAACCTTGATCTGTAACACATCATGAGTTAACATACAAAAATCAGTTGGTTAAACAGTTTCTGAAAAAAAGTCCGGTAAAATTATTTTGGCAATAATTCTTATTTCCAAGGGCAATAACTCTCACAAAATTATTCTATCAGTATATGAAACTCAAACCTGATTTGTAACTCGTTATTACAAGCTCACATACCAAAAATAAGATCAGTTGGTTAAACGGTTTCTGAAAAAAAAGTCCGGAAAACTGTAGTGTGTCTGACGGACGGACAGACGGAGTGAAAATCTATAGTCACCTTCGTCATTGCCTGTAGGGACTTATTGGTTGTGGACTATAGCTGTTGAAAAATCAAAAATGAATGCAGTCAATATGGTGAAAAATGTAAGGCGGCATCGTTTAACAGGAAGTATCTTGTGTCACAGGTATGAAATCGGTACTCACCTTACAATATACATACACAACATGTATGTAACAATTGACGACTAATAATTATGTGTTGTGTAATATGCAATTTGATGTAAAGTGTAAATATAGTTATAAGTCATAATACTGTCTTCTTTACCCTGGACTCGAGAATTCAATAACAATTCAGTGCACGCCGGGTTTGGCAGATATTGTTTCTATGAGGAAACTCACTTCCTCGTTTACCACAAATTATTCTTAAACCTTATTGCGTAATCGCCAGCGGGAGAAATATTTAATATAAATGAAACATAAATAGAATATTTAAAAAGTGCATTAATTTTCATGATTTTGCAATTAAAACATAGTATGATATTGATATTTAAATAAAAAGCATGGATATTTCAATATTATTAAACATTAATAAAATGTATTACTAACAACCAAAAATAATCAAATTTAAAGGAAAAATCTTAGAAATTAAAAATTGTAATAACTGAAGGGAGATAACTACATTTAATAATTCAATATGCTACAGCGCAGCTATACTTCAATTTTAAATAGTAATCTTGATGTTAAGAAAATCACAAAATGTCGATATACCAAATCCATCTTAAACGTGTCATTTCAAAGGGTTGAGGGGAGTGGTGGTATACTTACATAAATTTTTGAACCCCCTATTCAGTCAGAAAAATTTCAGACCCCCCCCTTTTTCATGGAAAAGAGATTACATGCATGCATACTATTACTATAGACTGTGAGGATGATATATTTCAATGAGGTTTTGTCAGTTCTTCGAGATAGTTTTAGGAATATCTGTTTACTGAAGCATGTGAAAAGGAATCTTGCTGGAACTAGATCAATTGTCAAAAGAAGTCGGGTTCATAATGTCTGAGAATCCTGCATATCTTCGATATTATGCTAAAATAATGAAAAAGTTATCTCAATCAAATTTCGACAAAATAAAGGATGATGTCGAAAAGCTAAGAAAACACACAAGAAATGCATGTAATGATAACACTGAGGAAAATACTAAATTTTACAAACAAGCACGGGTTCAGACGGGGGCAACCCCTCCCCCTCCCTAAAATGAATTTTTAGCATAAAATCCTCAAAAAAAAAAATTTCACCCAACTCCGCTCTTCGCTGTATCAATCATGATTAACACTTCAGCCCCCCCCCCTCCTTCCCCAACGTCAAATCCTGGTTCCGCACCTGTTACAAACAAGGAATTATTCGAAAAGGCTATGTATGAAAATCAAAATTATTAGGATACTAGGTCATTAGACAGAGTTATTCATAAACAGGAAAAACTTAATGAATGCATCAAACTGGGAGAAAGCCTACTCAATATTGGATGTAACATATTGCCCGAAAAATCAAAAGAGAAGGAACATATTAATTATTTTTTTATTAATTAAGCAACTGTTGTGTCCAATTAAGGACTAATGGCTACATGTATATATACATTCATCAAACAAGACAATTAATAGAAGTAAAAAGGAAAACAAGCAAAAGATTAAAAACAGAAGGAGAAAAGGCTATTCATAGCTTATGAGAAATTGTTGAACAGATTACTGTCACAGGAAACATATTACAAATGTTGCCCTTTCAGTAAACAGATATTCCTCAAACACAAAATATGATGTGCATGGTAGAAAATTCTGATGAAAATCAAATCGAATCACTCACCTCTGAAGCTGCTGAAATGCAAGTTATAGATGAGGAAATGAAATGTTTAAGGGATGGACTTGTTAATGTGTTATTTGCGAACTCGATTTTATCAGTGCATTTCTCCATTAATATATATCCCCCCTTCCTTTTCTAGTCTTTATATTACCCTCGATTATGATAATGTGCAAAACAATGATTCCCCAACTTTTAATTCACAATGTATTTTTAAATTATTAAACCCCCTTTTTCCATCAACAGAAAAAAAAATTAATCAGCTCAGCTGCCCCCCCCCCCTTTTTTTTTCCAACAGAGGTTGCTCTGTTGAGTGTCTGTGAGTGTCTGTCTAAAGAGAGCTAACCCAATTTGTTTTTGTTTAACTAAGAACATACGAAGAATAGTGTTTACTTTATTGTTACCATATGATGATTTATGTTTTTTAGTAGAAAAGCTAGATATATCCGTGGTTATACATTTAACCTATAACTTATGTTCACGTGTAAAACATTTATGAATAATTTCATGTTCTCATCTAAATACATGAATTAGGTTATACCAGTATACCCCCATTAAGGGTATTATATGCCAATTGGAGTACTGTACTCCATTTTGACGTTACCCCAAACCAATCTCGTAGATTAAGCTTTTTCTTTACGATTCAATGCACAGTCAAAGCCACAGCGGCTACCCCTCCAGCCAGTATATGACACCTACAGCCGACCATTCTGTCAAAATTTATTCCCAACTATAGCCAACTTGTAAAGCTTCCTCACTTGTAACCTTTTCCCATATTTGAGGGCTTTTTTATGGTCTGTAAGAAAAATTTGGGAAAGTGTCAAAAGAGGGGATACCATGGACACAAGCTACTTTCATCTCAGCTATTTTAATGTAATGATTACACACGGCTGTGTAAAATTTCAGGGCTTTTCAGATATAATTAGTAATGTGAACTTTATTGACCTTATGATTTTCACCACCTAAAAAGCTGGAAAATGTGACCTAATCCAGCGACACGTCCTATCACCTTGTATATAGGAAAGTTCCCCCGAGGGATTTTTCAGCCGAATAAACTGTTATGCCTCCAGACGTAAACATTGTGTAATTTTGGATGTAGATATCTGTGCAGTTGGTGACTAAATCGTTGTCCTTTGGGAAATGGAGACATAGCATTTGTCAGCCGCATAAAACAATGTAAAAGGGATTTTTCCATTAAGCAAGTTTAAGGCCAGCTCTTCTTTTGCTTATAAAAGGATAGAAAAAAATATATGCTTTTCTTATTCATATCATCTTTCGTCCGTGGATGTCAGGCTAATTTTATACCTCTGCTAATTTATCAAGTTCCTGCTTAATCACAAATCAGCCCATCACGTGCAGAATTGACCCATTGCGTATAGTCAATGAAGGGGCATTGTACGACCATCAGTTGTAGTTATTTGTGTAACAATTATTGTGCAATTATTTCACAGTCAAGCAGATTAACGAGCTTCCAATATACACAATTTGGACAAATTTTAATTGATTTAAAATATTTCAGTTACGAATAATAATTCACTTATAAAAAATCAAAACATTAATAAATGAAACTTGCAAAACATTTTTTTTTCACAACACATTTTATAACTTAAAACTAGAGGCCTAATATTAAGTGGAGAGCCTATATATCGCTCACCTGGCATCATTTTCAACGTTTCATACAGTAGTCAGGGTGGAGCTGTAATCTTTCCTGCATGTTGCAGGGAAGTTGAAACATTTGGACAATTAAAATAATCCACTGAAATCCAGGATGCCCGCACAAAATTAGTAGACTTCAAAATCCGAATGGATACCATTCAATTTGCATTTTTTATCGCCATGTCAGCATTACTTCGGCCATATCACGGCGGACATTTTTTATGAAAAAAAAATAAAAAAATAAAATATTTTGTATATAATTTCATAAACAATACATGATAAATACGCTGGTTAGTAAGAAAACAGACATAATTATGTTAATTAAAATCATATAATAGTGGTTAATGACAGGTCTCCACTAAAAATTGGCCACTTTTGAGCGGAAAGAAAAATCAATCGTCCATTGGTTTCCATAGATTTGAGTGAGTACCACCAATTTTTTATTGACAAGTAAACACTATGAATTTGAGCGGAACATCACAGTGTCACACTAACCATACTGTATTTGTTCATTTAGCTATTCGGATTCAGAATTATTTTTTGACTGATCGAAAGTAAGTGATTGGTCATGGCGGCCATTAGTTGTCTAACAGAGTAGAAATATCAAAATTCCATAAAATCCTTGCATAGATTTTACTCACTAGTCCTTTAACTTACGTTAAACTAAGTCCTATAACATAGGACCTCGTGGCGATTTGTCTTACATACCTGTTTTTTTAATATTTTCTTTTTACTCATTTTGCTTTTTATTATTTTTCATTTTCCATTTTCTGTTAACTTTAAACTAAGTTCATTTGGCCATACAGCTTCAGAAGTTTTTTTTAATTTGACCAATTAGAAATGCATGGTGGCCATGTTAGTTAACTGTCCGAGACAAAATCTGCCAACTTTAAAGTGATCCTTTTATAGATGTTTCATACCCAGTTTCAATTCATCTGTCCATAGTTTTAGTGCTAAATGTGTTAATTTTAGGTCACACCAAATTGATTTTTGGTTCTTTCGATTTTGCCGCCAAGGGTTCATTCCTTGTAGTGCACATGGTAGAACTCCTTAGCTGAAATTTGGCTTCCTATTTCGGTATTTTGTTTAATATAAGTTTGGTTTCCAAATGTTTCGGTTTTAATGCTGCTGATGAGAAGTAACTCCTTGAAATGCATCGTATACAGCATAGTATAAATTTATTATATCTAATATTTGTATCTTTGGATTGTTATTTTGAAACTCCTTGGATGATGCCTCTGCTGGTGGACTCTAGGTCCCCGAGGGTATTCGCCAACCCAGTCGTCAGACTTGCCTGACATGATTATTAATTGATTTGTTACAGAAATTACCAGTATTTAGCAAAATTCAAATATAATAGAAATACTAAGGGTTCATTCCTTGTATTGCACATGTTAGATCTCCTTAGCTGAAATTTAGCTTCCTATTTCGGTATTTTTGGTTGAGTACTTCTTGTTTAATATAAGTTTGGTTTTTGGTCTTCCAAATGTTTCGGTTTTAATGCTGCTGATGAGAAGTAACTCCTTGAAATGCGTCGTATACAGCATAGTATAAATTTACTATATCTAATATTAGTATCTTTTGATTGTTATTTTGTAAAAAATATGGATTTTCTCCATTTTCTTGCAATATTTCAGTTAAAAACATTTGCGCCGAAAGTAAATGAGATCATTGCCTGAAAAAAACTTGTCCTCAAAATCTTTTTTATAAAATTTCACTCGCACCTATTTTCGGTATAAAAAAAAACAAAGAACTAAAAATCAATTTGATGTGGCCTTACAGATGAAAGATTTTAGTTGAAGTTGTCTCCCATTTACAGGTTTTCTGCTCTTTGAAGAAAGTGTCTTCTATAGATATCAATGAGCAAATTGTCATTTTTCCGCAAAACATTTTTACTTCTCAACAATATCCTCCACATACATTTATGATATGTTCTCGGAGAAAACATTAAAGTTGTTTTTCCCTTTATGCACCTTCTGCTAGGAAAGATAACTCCTACATATGGGAGACACCTCCAATATCCACAAGTAGGGAATATGTATTGATTTTAAATTAATTTTTGAAGGCATATTCACTAAAAAAATGATTCATATTTTTACTAAAATATTTGATTTAGTTTTTTTTTTATTCTGGTATGATTCCTTCTGTGTGGTCAGAAGGTATTATCGGTACTATTTATAAAAATAAGGGTGATGCTGCCAATTCATGAATGCAGATAACTACCGTGGTATAACTATTTTAAGTTGCTTTTGGAAATTATTTACTGCTCTATAAAATAACAGGCTTAACTGTTTCTTAGAAAATATGAATATGTTGTCATGTTTATGTGAGGAACAGGAAGGTTTTCGTAAAAATATAGCACTGTTGATCATATATTTAGCTTAAAGTGTTTAATTGATCTATTTACAACGTAGAAAACCTTTTTATTACCTAATAAAGTGTGTGTTTCTGTTTTATTGAGTCAAATTTTAATATTGTATATTTTTCGCTATTAAAACTGGCCACTCGATCTATTGCACAGTGCAATATTCTGCTCGTGGCGTCTATAGCATCGACCCAGTTGACCTTTTCACGCGATTTCTGATTGGCTGTCATTTTATGTCGATTGACCAATCATATAATTTGTTGTTTAATCGACTCGGAATAGGTCGTCTAAGGCATCCAAAAATCAATATTTCAATTTATATAACGAAATCAGGACTGGTTCAAAAACAAGTAATACTGTGTTGGGAAGCCAACACTAAAGTCCACAAAACCGAAGCGATTTTGAAACTTTTCGATGACGGAAATCACTGTGCCATATCATAATCTACTTGAAAAGCAAATTTCGTTGAAATAGCAGCATGTTAAAATTTTCCACATTTTGGTGGCCATTTTGAAAATTGCGGCCGATGGAAAGTTTTAGATGACGGAAATCACTTCGCAATACCATAATCTACTTGGAACCCAAATTTCGTCCAAATCGGAGCATGTTGAATTTTTCCGCATTTTGAAAATGGCGGCCATTTTGATAATTCCGAAACCGTTAGGCACAACTAAGCATGGCCACCTATTTTTGTACAAAGTTTCATTAAGTTCTCTTGAACGCTTTTTGAGAATCGCTTCCGACAAGCTCATGGCTCAGAAGAAGAAGAAGAGAGGAAAAGAATAGCAAGTAATACTGTGTTGGGAAGCCAACACAAATTCCCCCAAACCGCAGCCATTTTGAAACTTATCGATGACGGAAAGCACTTTGCAATCTCATAATCTACTTAGAAACCAAATTTCGTCCAAATCGGTAATGTTGAATTTACCGTATTTTGCATGGTGGCCATTTTGACAATGGCTGCCGATGGAAAATTTACGATGACGGAAATCACTTCGGTTAGACTCCATAAATTAATAGTACCATTTTCTATGTGAAGTGAGCTTACAAATAGCATGGTCTTGTGCCATCTTCAGAGTAAATAATACACATATACATGTATATATATTCTGAAAGGCCATTATTTATCATGTAGTCAAACTTTACAAACTCCAATAATTAATAAACTTCTAGGGGTGCAGGGGTGCATTTCTCTGAAACTGAGATAATTAATGGAGTTTTACCTTCGCAATATCATAATCTACTTGGAAACCAAATTTCGTCCAAATCGCAGTATGTTGAATTTTTCCCGCATTTTGGCGGCCATTTTGAAAATTCCGAAACCTTTATAGGCACAACACGTTACTAGGCATGGCCAGTTGAATTTTGTACCAACTGTCAATAAGTTCGCTTGAACGGTTTTTGATATCCGCTTCGGACAAGTTCATGCCTCAGAAAATGGAGAAGAAAGGAAAACAATTATAATAAAAAAAAACTAGAAATTTGTGCCATCAGAAACGATGTCCATCCCTGCACTGCACAAGTAAAAAAAACAATTAACAGTGAAAAATTAGCAACTTAACAATTTCAGTCTGAAAATTGAAACCCTGAATTAAATTTTAAAATTGAAAACCTTATTGCACATCTACACATAGGGAAGAACAATATTATACAATAATGAAACCACTGAAACAAAAAATGAATGAGTATTTCCAGAGACAAAGCAAAATTAGCAATTTCACCATTTTCGGTTCCAAAATTTGATCCCTTAATAGATTTCCAAAATCAAAAACCTTTTCGCATATCTTCAGAAAATAAAGAACAATATTATATACAAATAAATTTGCTAAATCTAAATGAAAATGAAAGCGGAGTTTAAGGCACAAGCTTAAATTCACTATTTCCGAAATACAACCCCTGTGGGCCTCAAGTTGTCAAAATTAAAATTCTAAAACCTTATTGCGCATCTACATACTGTATAGAAATTAAAAGCATAAAATGAAAAATTAATAAGAATTTTAGTTTAAATTTCCAGTTTTCGAAATATTCGACCCCTGTGGGCCCAGAGTTTTGAAAACCTTATTGCGCATCTACATATAGTATGTGACAATATTATATAGAAATTAAATGCATGCCGTGAAAAATGAATGAGGAGTTTAGGTCACAAGCTTAAATTCCAATTTTCGAAATTTGACCCCTGTGGTCCCCAATTTTTAAAAATCAAAATTCCAAAACCTTATTGCACATCTACATACAGTATGTGACAATAGTGTATAGAAATTAAAGCATAAAACGTAAAATGTATGAGGAGTTTAGGTCACAAATTTAAATTTCCAACTTTCGAAATTCGACCCCTGTGGGTCCCTATTTTTGAAATTAAAAATTCTAAAACCTTATTGCGCATCTACATACAGTTTGTGACAATACTGTATAGAAATTAAATGCAAGAAGTTACAAATGAACGAGGAGTTCTGGAGACAAGATTAATTATCCAACGGACAGACAGACGGACAAACGGACAGACGGACGGATGGAGGGACAAACGGACGGATGGACGGACAGACAGACAGACAGACTAACGGACAGGCGGAAGGACAGACGGACCGATTACAAATATCCCCGAACTTTATTCGAAGTGCGGGGATAATAATAAGAAACGGAGCAAAAACAATGAGTCCCTCAAACCTTGTTTTTGGAGACTTAATAAGAAACGGAGCAAAAAACAATAAATCCCCCAAACTTTATTTTGTGGACTTAATAAAAGAATAAATAATAATAATAATAAGAAGAAACGGAGCAAAAACAAGAAGTCCCCCAAACGTTGTGTTGGAGACTTAATAATACAAAATTTGGCGACAAATTAACGATAATTGATGAATTTACATATTTGGGTATTATTTTTACCAGTAATTGGTCGAACAAGGAAAAAAACCTATGTTTAGTTTAATGAAAAAAAATAAGAAAACTTGATTTACCTACTGTTATACAATTGAAATTGTTTGATAGTATGGTTGCACCTATTTTATTGTATGGAAGTGAAGTTTGGGGTAATGAAAATAATCAAACAATTGAATCACTTTTTCTACAATTCTATAAGTATATGCTTGGTTTAAAAAAGTCTACTCTAATATTATTCTAGGAGAATTGGGTAGATTTCCTGTTGATATTTTTATTAAAGCTAGAAAAGGATTGTCTGTGGTAAACCTGATAAGATTTACTTTTTATTGTATACACCTTTGTTAAATCTGCATAAGCATAATATTTTTCATTCAAAGTGGTTGTGTAAAATTGAGACTATTTTGAATGAGAATTGTTTATCTGGATACTGGTTAACACAAAATCTACCTTTTTAAAACTACATTATTAATTGATCAGTTTAAGCAATCTTGTTATGAAAACATGTTTGGTATGTCAAAATGTATTGATTATAGATTTTTTAATTAAGGTCTTTCCTTTACATAGGAAAGACCTTACTGTATTTCTTATGATTATTATTATTCTTTCTTAGTCTGCCAAACTTCAATTAAATTTGTCGGAAAAGTTTTTAGACATATTGACATGAAATTTGGCACCAAGTATCAGTCAGACATAAGCTATCAGGTGGTGAGGCCGCTAAGGGTTCCCATGTACCTTATAAGAGTTTCCTCCCCTGTTACAGTTATGCCTGTTATCAGATCTCCTCAAAAACCGTAAGAGATATCGACATGAAACCTTTTGCAATTTCTTTGGTTCCTCTGTGCGTACATTAATCACATCTGCCGACATCTTATAAGAGTTATTTCCCTTTATATAAATTTCACTTTTGATTTTTCAGACAAATATAAGTTTGAGTTAAGATACAAGCACGAGCCTTCATATTTAGGGATCATTTTTTGTACCAAGAAAAATTAGGTGAAGGTCAAAGGTCAAGGTCACGGTCTAATTTTTGAAATTTCCTTGTTATCAGATCTCCTCTGAAACGGTAGAAGATAGCTGATAAAATGTAATGGGCAAAATGTCGGGGACATAGAGACAATGCGTAGTTTTCCTTAAGTCAAGTCGTATGACGTCATCTTCTATGCGTTATTAGCCTTTGAACGCTTAAAATTACGGTTTTTGGCTAATAACTTAATAATGGTACAAGATAGAGGCATTGGGTTTTTTGTTTTGACACCAGGGACAAGTGACCTTCAAAATGGTGTCAAGGTCAAAGGTCAAAGTCATGTTCTAGAAAATGATTTTTTTTATATTTGAAGTGTAATACATGGAATTTTTTTCAAAAATGCATTATTTTTTAGCAGGAATCATTTAAAATATGTTATTTTCCATTTTCGTAAGACAAAAAATGAAAAAAAATGAAAAATATTTAAAATATTTAAAGACTGAAAAATTTGAAAAAAACCCATTTTTTCTTGGCGCAAAATTGTTTTGGCAGTATTTCATATTTGTGTTTGATGTAGCATTTTGGTATTTTATAGTACTTCTAGAATTACCTCAACTTTTAGCACAAATGACCTTTCAATGTGTAAATACAGCCAGCCACCCCCCCCCCCCCCCCCCCCCCTCCCCTTTCGATTTGACTGAATTTACATGTAAATGAATATAAAGTACATGTAGACAGCTAGGGGATATCCAGGGCTTTGTTAATGAGAAAAAATTATGACGCTAACTCCAACCAATTTCCTGAAAATAGCGTTCGCGCAGTGCAGTAATAAAACGCTATTTTCCGCCAGAAAACACAATATTCGTCCAAATGTTACCAATTTATTGCATCCGAATGTCAAAATTTCGCGTCAAATTAACAGTACTTTATTCACGGAAATGTCGTCTGCTGAAATGGCACCGGAAATCGAAATAAATAAATAAATCGTGACATCAAATTTCTACATGAATCTTCATTCTGACATAAGTAAATGTGTACACGTACACTCCGTTTTCTATTTATGACTATTTCCACATCAAACAGCGATTTGCATTATCCTGTGCCATGTTCACCCGACGACGTCCCCTCTCGAAAAGTAAGAAATAACCAGAAATAGTCCAGACATATATAAATGGACGTCACGTGACTTACACAACGTCATACAGCCTTCCTAAAATAGAAGTAAACATTATAGTAGAAATGTACTTTTACTGTCACTTGTGTATCTAGAGAAATAAAAATACAATGCCCCCCCCCCTTACTTGTATTCAGCAATCCATGGAAAACTTACTACCTACAAATAAAAAAAATAATTAATAAACAAACAAACAAACAAATAAACAAAAGCAAAAAAAGGCCCGTCCCGCCTTCAGAAAAAGAGATATTGCTACTTCATTGTTTTTTTCTTTTTTCTTTTTTTTTTTTGAAAATTACTATTTGGAACAATACATTAAAAATTTAAGAGATTTCAAGAGAAAATAGAAGTAGCAATATCTCTTTACTGAAGACGGGACGGGCCTTTTTTTTTTTTTTTTTGTCTATTTTATTTATTTACCAAGAGTTACGCCCCTTGCAAAAAATAGAGGGGCAGGGCCTCTTTATTGCAAAACTGGAAACGTAACAAGGAAAGACCTTATAGTTGCGAATGGTAGGTTTTGGAATGTAGAAAGGGATGATAGGACCTGTGATTTATTGAATTGTTGTTGTATGCACACATTTGTATTGTTTTAATTACTTTCATTGTAATTGTATTCACATAACCGCGTTGGGGTCTTTGTCTTAATAAGTAAAGTCAAGAAATACCAAAGGGATATCCGAAGGAGGGAAAAATCGAAACAACTCCGGAGAACAACGAAGAAAAGACCAAAACAATACATGCATTACAATTAAAAACTAAAAACATATAAACAACATGGACCCCACCAAAAAACCGGGGCTGGACTCAGATGCTCCGGAAGAGTAAGCAGTCTCTGCTTCCTGCATGCAGGACACCCACTATGGTGCCCATTTCAAATCCGGTATGAGGAAGGGATAACATCAATGGAACAGGTCCATTTTCATTTGGGAAACGGTTTTTTCATACCTGTCAACCAAGTCATGATGACGTCCATAAAACTCTAATAAGGAGCAACATACCCCTGTCTGAGCAACTTATCTGTACTTAAGGGTTTGGAATTCTGATACTTGCCTCGAGGCCAGAAATACAGTGAAAATGCATTTCAAGTTATCAAGTAGTGCATCCAACTTAACACATTTGAATTTTTTTTTGGAAGTTCATCAAAAATAAGGACTAACTTAACGCGATTGAAAAATTTAGTGCCTCAAAAATTAGGACCAACTGAAGGGGGTTTGAAAAATTCTTTCAAAGTGGGTCAAAATTTGGGATCAACTTAACGCGATTTAAAAAATATATTTCATAGTGCGTCAAAAATTGGAACCAAATTAACGCAATTTGAAAAAAATATTTCGCACAAAAATGGGGATGGGAGGGTGTTAAAACCTTAATCAGATCACCCAGACTGTACACCAAGATAGTATGCACCATGAAAATATGAACCAAATTGTGTATTGTGGTTGGCAAAATAAGTTCTTCCTCTTTCTTGTTTATTTCATCGGCATTCCTGCAGTGTTTTGAATTCCAATTGTTACCTGCGCCACCAACGGTGAAAGCATGTCTAGTAGCCACTCGACTCCGTCCGTCACGCTCAGGGGTACATACTTTTGTAATCTGAAACTCGGACTGTATTGAACCAATATTTTTAAAACTCTGCATAGTGTTTATATACATATTGAAGATGTGCACCTCCTAGTTTGGACTAATTTTTACATGTTGAACTTAGCCATTTTTCAGCAATACATGCTATGAACGGTGCATACTTTGTGTTATCTGGAACTCGGACTGTATTGAGCCAATATTTTTCAAACTTTGCATAGTGTTTATATTCATATTGAAGATGTGCACCTCCTATTTGGGGGCAAATTTGGAAAATTTTCACTATTAATTTTTGCATGTTAAACTTAGCCTGACAAACATATGACGGTGACTGAGGTCTAGACAAGTAATTGGTCTTGTTCTTATTTCTGTTTCTATTTTTTTTTTTTTTTTTTTTTTTGGTGAAGCTATAAATATTTGCTTTTTATTATCTTTAAAGATACAGGTATGAGAGCCTCCCGAAAATTCAAAATCAGTAATTTTTTTCTGTATCTTCACACCGTATACAAAATGTAAAAGGAAGTTATATAATAATTTCAGATGCCAAAAATACAGAACAATTAGACATTTCTCCCATTTTCTTTTACCAATGTTTTGATTTTCCGGGCCAGAATCCAAATTGCAAACGCTAATGTGCATCAACACTTTATCTTGGTACTAAGCTAAAAGCTGTAGCTTGAGTTCAAGTCACGCAAGGTCCTTTTTGACACCGTCTTTGAATCCATTGATAAAAATCCAAAAGCTATTGAGCATCCACAGATTATCTTAAATTATTCTGTAACTGAATTCAAACCATAAACTAAACAAGAGGCTGTCGAATAACAGCAAACCGGATTTTCCTGCATGGAAATGATGTTTGCAAATCTGGATTCCCAAACAGGATGAAGTAAAGAAATATAAATGAATTTTTGTAGGGTTTTGTAGGGTTCAGAAATGGAAAGGCAAAAATCAATCTTGACCTCCTATTTATGGTTAGTGACAAATATTGGAATTTTTGAGAGTATATAAGTACACACACATTTGTTAAGCAGGGGTTGGTAGGCAGAAATCATGAAGTCAATAATAAAAGAAATATGCCAATGAGATTATAACCTTATTTTATATGAATCCAAAGAATCTTGTGGTATCTCCAGTAACTTTCCAGATTCCCACTTTCAAACAGTTGTTGTCTTGTAATATATGTATGGTCAATGGAAGAATGAAAACGACGACTTGAACTGCCTTTTTTCAATTTTTTAGAACCATAACTCCTGAACGGTGAAAGTGAAAATCGTCAATATCCGAACGGTGAAAGTGGAAATCGTCAATATCGAACTTGACCTCCATTTTGTCATCAGTAACAACATATTAAAATTTGAAAAGCTTTGGTTGAACAGTTCATAAGTTATTGCACGGACACTGTTTGGCAGCCGCCCGTCCTATGAAAATCCGGTTAATAAATGTTCCAGGAGTAATACAGCCATTTATCCTTTTGGGCCCCTTGTACGGATACTCAAAGAAAATTATGACTGTTTCCATAACAAAAATAAAACCTTAAACTAAATAACATGTTGAAAAGTTCCAAGTCAATCCTTTTGGATAAAGATTTGTAAGCACAATTTACGCTTGCAATAAATTTTCACAAAATGGGAGCCGATTAGGCCTTGTTTTCGCTGCAATTCGGCGTTTAATCCCTTTCAAAATGTCATAAATGAAAAAAACATTTGATGTATACTGTTGACCGTTTTGAAAAATATTTTCCAGATTTAATCCAACTTGAAAAATTTTTTCAATACGCGTTTAGGTGGTCCAAATTTTTTTGACGCACTTTTGAATTTTTTTTTCAAAGCAGGTTAAGCTGGACTGAAATTTGACACTTTGAAAAAAAATATCAAAGTGGGTTGTTCTACACCATAATGAACTAAAACTGCGAATCACATGTGTATTTTTTACAGGTTATTTATCTTTATGACTTCATGAACATGTACCAAATATCTTTTTATTTCTATTAATGTGTTAAACGACTTCACAAATAGTCTCAGAAGAAGTTTAATACATCAGTTTCCAGTTTCAGATCTCTTTCATGACCCTTATTCATGTCACTGGTATTTCACAGGTAGTTTTAAAGGTATGGGGAGAGAAACGTACATGATGTAAGGTACAGTATGCTTAGTTGCTTTATACTATGTATCTTCCTCCTTTCATAGGAAGACTGCATAACTCTGATGATCTACGTGGTCCTCTGTCTGCATTGTTTCTAGAGATTTAAAAGGGGTTAAATAATATGAATTAAAAGATAACAGAGATAAAATGTGTAAAAAACAGTTAACAGTGTACTGACCATTAACAGCTAACAGGGGTCAATTATAAAATGTGTAAAAAACATTCAACAGTGACTGACCATTAACAGCCAACAGGGGTCAATTTATTCATAAAAACAGTTAACAATGTCAATTTTCAGAAATCAGATAACAGCTAATTAGTCAATAACAGAACACAAAAGTCTAAAAATACCCAATACTTCATTTGTAGGGATAAGTATTGTTCATGGCAGCCGTGCAAGTTGTTCGACTGGGATGATTTGAAAGGGACTTTCCATAGTTGCTTCATACCAAGTATCAGTCATTTGGTTATGTAATTTCAGAAACAAGAATTCATCATGGTGGCCATATTAATTGTCTGACTGGATAGAAATGTGCAGACTTTATAAAGGTCCTTCCACAGATGCTTCATCCCATGTTACAGTCCAGTTGGCATTGCGGTTTCAGAGTAGAATATTTTTGAATTTTGACCAGTCAGAAATAAGAATTCATCATGGTGGCCATATTAGCTTTTTAGCAAACTCTTTCAAGGTCCTTCCATAGATGCTTCATACCAATTTCAGTTCATTTGGCTTAGGGGTTTCAGAGAAGATCAAAATGTAAATGTTTACAGACGGCCCTATGTATCAGTTTTTCTTATCTGAATGAACGATATTCTGAACAGGTCACATTTTCATGAAAACAGAATACATACAGTGAGCACTTTATTGTATCAAATTACTTCTAACACAAGTCTTCAATTATATTTGTAACCTACAACTTCAGCTCTAAATTTTTTTTTCATATTGGTATAAAAACGAGATTGCACATGTTTTTATTGTTATAATTGTCCACAATTTGCAATCACCACATCTTTGCTGGTTTTCCCACTCTGTGATCCCACTTTTTCAACACTTTTAACAACATCCATACCATCTGTAACTCTGCCAAATACAACATGTTTACCATCCAACCTACAAAAAATGTGAACACATTAAAATTCAGTTAAATCCAGATCGATGTATTTTTAATCCATTTCAATCATTCAGCTTTATTTTTTTGTGAGCAACCATTTTTTTTCTCCATTTATTAAAAATTTTCCCATAGGATCCTATGTTAAGCTATGTTGGCCATCTTGGTTGACAGTCTGGGTCATTGGACAATTGGCTCAAGACCTGCAATGAACTTTGACCTGAGGGATACGAAAGAAGTCCATTAAAAAAATTATAATTGCACCATGATATATGGACCTACTGCAACAAAACCAACCATGATAACTGAATAACTAGTGTTGTTTTAAAGGCGTATTTACCTGAGACATTTGACATAGAAATATTGAAAGATTAAATGACAACAAGTGTGGACCCTAAAAGATGTCTCGCCTGTCCGCGCTTGACCCAGAATAACATGCACTATCAAAGACCATGCTATCATTTGCCTACCATTATGGTACATTTGAAACAGACATGCGAAAGCTGTTATGTGATTACTTGAGCAATTAATTAATTGAGGTCAAGGACAAAAGCCATATGTCAGAAACTGACCTCATCAAAAAACCTTAATATGGTCACTGGACCGTGAATTGAGGTCAAGGACAAAAGGCATATATATATCCCCTGTCCACGCTTTATCCTAAAGCTTATATGACCAATAATACAGTAACTTCTATAGCTATAGTATATTGTCATAATTGCTTAAAACAATATTTTTAAAATCTTACTGTGCATTGCCAAGAACCATACCGGTCTATCAATTGCTATTGTCTGACTAATCTGGGAATTTGAATAGGCTACTGGTGTAATTTAAATGACCAACTTGATATAGCTTTACTAAACCACCAAAAGATAAATAAATTGTCTCAAAATTTTGATGATTGCACCATACTGCGCGCACCATCGCTCATTTTATGTCAATTCTTCGAGAACCGGCATTCAAGTGATAAATCAATGGCTTTTTTGTATGCTAATTTTAAATTTCAGAACCACCCATATTTATATAAAATTTTGTGTCAACAAATATAACAATTTTGAAACAAAGTTTAAATATATACTTATCCTTTTTATATTTATATCAATCCAAATATTCTTATTGAAAGGACATCCACACAAAAATTAACATTACATTACAGACTTATTTACAAAGTCATGAATCAATAGATCAATAGTTTTGATATGTTTTAGTAGTTCTCACAATTTTGCCAGGGGCTATTGAGGGTTGTGAAATTATTTATGTGTGAAATTTAATAAACAAGATCTTTGGTTTTATGATCAACAAAATACTTTTTCTCAAATAGATTATATACATAATCATGTAAGTTTTGTATCAATTATCTTAGGTATGCCATTCGAAGAGAAAAAACTAGATGGAACTTTATACACAAAGTTATACTTCTCCCCCCCCCTTCCTGTTTGTCTATCCCCTAATTAAAACATTAGTGATCAATCTGAAAATATGAGGTGGGCAAGTTCTTATATATATGGCGAGTCTAGATATTGCAGTTGCTGAAAAATGGACTGTAAAAGAAAAAAATTGACAAAGTCACTGAACCATGAAATTGAGGTCAAGGGCACATGAAAGGTGTCAGACTGGCATGTACCCATACAGATCTTGCTATAAGCCATGTATGATGAGTCTATTCATTGTAGTTGCTGTAAAATAGACTTTAAAGAAAAAAATTGACAAAGTCACTGAACCATGAAATTGAGGTCAAGGACACATGACAGGTGTCAGACTGGCATGTACCCATATAGATCTAGCTATAGACCATATCTGATGAATCTAGTCATTGCACTTGCTGAAATATAAACTTTTGAGGAAAAAATTGACAAAGTCACTGAACCATGAAATTGAGGTCAAGGGCACATGAAAGGTGTCAGACTGGCATGTACCCATACAGATCTTGCTATAAGCCATGTATGATGAGTCTATTCATTGTAGTTGCAGAAAAATGGACTTTAGAAGAAAAAATTGACAAAGTCACTGAGCTGTGAAATTGAGGTCAAGGACACATGACAGGTGTCAGACTCCCATGTACCCATATAGATCTTACTATATACCAAATATGATGACTCTAAACATTACAGTTACTAAGAAAGGGACTTGAATGTAAAACTATGTCGCAGATTTTCGAAGTTCACTGAACCGTGCAATTGAGGTCAAGGACAAATGACAGGTGTCAGACTGGCATGTACCCATATAGATCTCACTGTAGACCAAATATAATAACTCTAGGTATTATAGTTTCTGAGAAAAGGATTTGAATGTAAAACTATGTCGCAATGTTTATGTGGGTATTGAACCATGAAAAAAAGGTCAAGGTCATCTAAAAATGTGCTGCTGAAAAGGTCATCACTTCATGCACCTGTGGACCAAAGATGAACATTGTAAGTATTATACTTTAAAAGTTATTAAGGTTTTACAAAAAGTTAACGCCGTCGCCGTCGCCGTCGGATTGCTATACCTATGTCTCGCTTCCAGCGACTTTCGTCGCAGGCGAGACAAAAACCAAGAAAATTTTTATTCTACATGGAGAGGATGAAAGAGGTACATTTTACTTTGCGGAAGGAGACTTTTTTTTACCATGGCTCGTGGCTCGTGATTTCTCAAATTACGGAAAAAGTAGACTGACTTCACACCCCAAGATTTTAACTGGATATGTGCCATTGTATGGCAATCGTTTTGAGCCATCTCCCATGTTTCAACGGAACGTACAGACTTAATGGCAGCCTATTATTTCATGACTTCTGTAACAGGAAAACAATTGCGCGGCCTGTCCCAATTCTGAAAGACGATCTAAGATCATTGCTGCCAAGACTGGTTACAATCAGCCAAGTGGTTTCAGATAAAGGATGTAGGTTAAAACTTAATAAATGTGGTAGCCTGGCCATCTTGTTTGACACACCAGGTCATTGGACACATTCAGGCCAGAATAAATAAAATGCTCCGCTGGGCGCAGCTAGATACGACCGCAGATGTCGAACCCTGAATAGTTGGGGCAATTATGAACACAACATTCAAGCTTGATACAATACTGAATTTGGATTGTGAATAAATATTTGACACAGCATAGGTTTCTGACACAGAATGAATGTTGTCTAAGAACTTAAAAATTTTTAATTTACCTATTCAAACCATATCAGTATTATTTGTTTTTATATATAAATCAGAAATAACCAATTTAAAATTTAAAATTGGGCACACATATCAATTTCTTGCTATTGCGCAATACTGTGTAATTGAAAATTTCTTCAAATATTTGACACATAATAGGTTTCTGACACAGAATAACTGAAATAAAGAACTTAGAATTGGTCATATGATTTGAATTTATGTTCAATTTTTTGCTTCTTGTGTAATACAATATGCTGTGGAGAATTGCCCCCCCCCCCCAAAAAAAATAATTTACCCCCTTTTTAGCTTTAATTTTGGACCCCGATTTGGACCAACTTGAAAACTGGGCACATAATAAAAAAACTAAGTACATGTTTAGATTCAGCATATCAAAGAACCCCAAGAATTCAATTTTTGTTAAAATCAAACTAAGTTTAATTTTGGACCCTTTGGACCTTAATGTAGACCAATTTGAAAACGGGACCAAAAATTAAGAATCTAAATGCACGGTTAGATTCGGCATATCGAAGAACCCCAATAGTTCAATTTTCGAAGAAATCAAACAAAGTTTAATTTTGGACCCCGATTTGGACCAACTTGAAAACTGGGCCCATAATAAAAAAACTAAGTACATGTTTAGATTCAGCATATCAAAGAACCCAAAGAATTCAATTTTTGTTAAAATCAAACAAAGTTTAATTTTGGACCCTTTGGACCTTAACGTAGACCAATTTGAAAACGGGACCAAAAATTAAGAATCTAAATGCACGGTTAGATTCGGCATATCAAAGAACCCCAATAGTTCAATTTTCAATGAAATCAAACAAAGTTTAATTTTGGACCCTTTTGGCCCCTAATTCCTAAACTGTTGGGACCAAAACTCCAAAAATCAATCCCAACCTTCCTTTTGAGGTCATAAACCTTGTGTTTAAATTTCATAGATTTCTATTTACTTATACTAAAGTTATTGTGCAAAAACCAAGAAAAATGCTTATTTTGGCCCTTTTTTAGCCCCTAATTCCTAAACTGTTGGGACCAAAACTCCCAAAAACAATCCCAACCTTCCTTTTGTGGTCATAAACCTTGTGTTAAAATTTCATAGATTTCTATTTACTTATACTAGAGTTATTGTGCGAAAACCAAGAAAATGCTTATTGGGCCCTTTTTTGGCCCCTGATTCTTAAACTGTTGGGACCAAAACTCCCAAAATCAATCCCAACCTTCCTTTTGTGGTCATAAACCTTGTGTTTAAATTTCATAGATTTCTATTAACTTATACTAAAGTTATAGTGCGAAAACCAAATGTCTTCGGACGACGACGCAGACGACGGACGACGACGACAACGTCATACCAATATACGACCGCAAAAATTTTGCGGTCGTATAAAAACACGTTTGTTTGCCCAAAACATCCCTCCGAGTCAAATTATTTTTTTGTATCAAGTCTCGATCTTTTTTTTTTATTTCCGGATTTTTAACGTGTCCTTTGGTTCCGTTCTGGGTGCTAGTTTTACTTAAATATAGAATTGAAAGAGTCACTCAAACTACACCTTACACTTATTCCAGTTAAAACTTCACAGGCTTGAGTTGCTGACGAGGGTATGGGCTTAATCAAAATAAAGAATGTTTATTCTTAATACTTATTCTCTGATCTAAATAGCTAAATAGGTACCTGAAACACTTTGGTTGGTCATATTTAGACGGATTGGGAGTGGTACCTCATTATTATATTTTACTAAAACCCAGACCTCCTCCAAAAGAACAGATGCTTAAACAAAGACAATATTAAAACATTGACAAACAACACATGCCAGGTCCAGAAAACCTGACCTAATACAGGCACAAAGTGTGGTGGGTTTAAATCTGTTTTTTTATGTGGACAAACCTATCCCTTTCACACATACTCTTAAGACCTAAAGAATAAAAACTCACAATGATAAACCTTGCAGCTATAAATGCCCCTTTCCTTAAAAAAATATACTTTAGATTTATTAGATAGGCACTATGATTTTGTTTTTGACATGTTAAGTATCTATTAATATCTGTTCCAAAAAAAAAAAGAATTTGCCTACCTACCTACCCATACCCAACAGCCATGGGTCTGGTTTGGGCAAACTGAAATATTTTTAAGGCTGGCCTCATGTCAAGTTTGGTTCCAAAGTATCAATAAAATGCCATGAAGTTACATTTACATTGGCTCTCCCTTAAATCTATTTTTTTTTGCATGTTAGCTTTGAGGAACTTTCAAAATTGTTAACTTACTTACCAAGATGTTTTTACAGTGCAGAGGAAAAATTGGGATCCATTGGTGTTTGGACCAGCATTTGCCATAGATAAAGTTCCTACAAAAAGATGAAACTGTTATCATTCAACACAAATTTTTGGAGAGTATAACAATTGAAAAGCTGCAACACTAAAGAAAATTATGCAATATTTTATAGATCTATATTGAACATGTACAAATGTATTCTTTTATTCCTAATGACATACATGATACAAGGAGCATCCCAATAAATGATGAAATATACATTTTAATAGAGGCTCTAAGGAGCCAGTATTGCTCACCTGGAAGCTGGATTAAAAAACTAATCTAACAAATACCGTCCACTCATATCAAAATGGTACAACATAGAACCTAGTTCTATGAAAGAAACAGAATATTTTGCCATTTCCCATTTTTAACAAATTTGCCAAAATGTTTTTTTAAATCTAAATCCTGAAACTTTTGCCACTTGATACATATTCATTTATTTTAGAAAAAAATCTGTCAACTTTCAGAAAAGAATATCAATTACTTCTGCTCTTATCAAAGGTTATTAAATCTATTAAATAGGAAACAAATTAACAAAAAATACAAATCAAGAACTGCGTTTTCAATGCTGTACTTTATCAACAAAATCTGAAATAATGCAAAGAAAGACCTTCAGATCAAACACATCTGCAAGCAAAATGCTCACTCCTTACAGCACCAACAGGGCATACATATAAACAAAATCTTCCATGATAAAGAAATGTTTTCACTGATAATGCTTGCAAATATTACTGAAGACATACAAGACTATTACAACTAACATTATTTTACTAGTCATAGTATAATTCAATAAATCTATTGGCTAATAAAAGATCACATGGTGTATATTATTGTAGAATGCCAAATGTTTCTACCACACATTACAGGGATAACCACAGAATAAATTTTAAGGGTGGTGGCTCATGAAAGAAAACTTATTAAAGATCATTCTTGTTTTTTTTTACTGTTCAAGAATTATGCAAAATATTGGGTCATTCCAAAAAAATTTTACAGTTAAGGCATATTTATCATTTTGCACTTTTTTAAACTAGTAATACATGGACCGCGCTTGGCTTTCCCAATGTCACAAAATGCGATTTTTATTAATTCAATATGGCGACAGAATTTTATAGTTGGCAATATTTCTGGCGACAGAATTTTTCAATTCCCTCTTTGGGGGACAATAAAAGGACAATCATGTATGTAAAGGGGGAGGGTGACACGACAAACAAATTTTGAAACTGGCGACAAAAATGATGCTTTGGCGTTTTTTTTTGCTACAAGTTTTTGAATTCCAGCGAGATCCCTGGTTATATATATTACTTTTTATATGGTTAAATAATTCTAGAGTGGTGGCTGAAAATTCAAGGGTGAAGGAGCACCACCATCAAATAGCCTGTGGTGATCCCTGCATTATATAGTAACCAAGAATACCTATCCGACAACTAAATATCATGTAAAACATTTGTCTAACAAAACTGATGTATGATCATCTGACATATTACCTGGGCCTTCATGCTTCAGTTGGAAATTTTCGTCTTCAAATTTGTTGCCATAAATACTCTTTCCACCAGTTCCATCCCCTCGTGTAAAATCTCCACCCTGGCACATAAAATCTGGGATAACTCTATGAAATTTGCTTCCTTTAAATCCAAAACCTTTTTCTCCTGTGCACAAAGCTCTGAAGTTTTCTGAAATAAGACCAATAATAATGAATTAATAGATTCAGAGATGATTATCCCAAGTTCTTTGGATTTTTTAAGGGTAAATATAGGTGCGAGCGAGCAAAGTTTTTTTTTCTAATGGAATGGTTTTTTTCAGCACCATTGAATATCAAACCTAAGTCTGACACAACTTTTTATTCTTTATTTGGATAAGAAGCGAATTTTGAGCTCTAAATTTTAAATGAAGCGCCAAAAAAATTGCAGCTGCAAAACCAACAATCTAAAAATCAATTTGGTTTGGCCCAATTTGTAAGATTTAACGGCAAACATTTCAGCCAAAATAAGGCATTATCAGGTTTCACTGTGTGAAAAATGTTTCCGTTGTCTATTATCCTTACGGTTCTTTACACTCCTGCTTATCTCTCGCATGCAAGTATTTTTTTTGTTAGAAGTTTTAATTTTGTGACAACGACCCTCTCAATTTAATGCACTTTAAAAAATGTTGTTTTCAAATTACATGGAGTTGGTCCACTTGACGCACTGATTTAAGGTATCCGGACCATAATAGATCATGATCGAAAATTGTATCTCTTTTTGACTGTGAATGGCTGAACCAAACAATTTAAAGCTGGGATTTTGTATATACGAGGCTTACACTACAAATGTATGTACATCGCCGGCGACACGGTGACTTGAAGGGAAAGTTCTTTTTTGCTTATTGTGACGTCATGTTTATTGAGAAAACAAAACTAAGCCTGGCGTAGCTGAATATGTCATTTTTTCGACGTAAAATCTGTTTTATTTTTCTTATGAAGTCGGTGACCTATCATTCTTTTTGTCTTATTCTGACAACAATGAATAACTAAACACAGTATAAAAATTTAAGAAAAAAATCAATTTTTCAAAATTCAATAGAATATGCAGTAAAAATTGGCCCAAATTTGCGCGGTAAAGGCCTTTAGAGCAGAATATGTGGTCATTGCGTTATGGGAAACCGTTTTCTTTGTTACAATAAAAAAATATATATTTTCTGGACGCCAACACAAAAGTCCTTAAATTCGACGGAAATGGCATCATTCGAAAAATATGCCGTAAATTTAGCATCTGGCTGAATGTAAGCATTTTTTGCGGTACTATAGCAACGAAACGAATTCGGTGACTTATCTTTTTTATTCGCTAATATCGTTCAAAAAACCACCAAGAACGAATATGTTGAGTTTCAAGAAAAAATCAATTACAGAAATAATTAGTTGGTTTGGTCTTTAATAACGTCACTGCCAGTTCAAGTGTAAACAATCAACTTTATAAACTTGTTTTGTTTTAGTTGGGGTTTTACGCAGTTTTCAGCACATTTGGCCATTTCGCGGCAGTCAGTTTTTATTGGTGGAGGAAGCCGGAGTACCCATAGAGAACCACCGACTTTCGGTAGGAAAATTGGCAATCCTTGTCAATTAAGATCGGAGTCAAACACTCCCCACTACAGATTAGATTCGAACTCACAACCTCAGCATTGACAGGCTAGTGATCATGACGAACTACCTAGACCATTCAGCCACCAAGGCCCCACTTTAATGTTGACAACAGCAATTCGTTTTTGTAGCTTTTAAAGATTTTTATATAATTTTAATGATTGCTGCAAAAATAAAGTGAGGAAACTAATTTATCCGTCACTTCCAAAATAAATTCGTCACGAGCGCTATCCCAGGGATGATTCCACATCTTTTAAAATGGGTCCCCACACTATCAAATTGGGAATTTTCCAGAAAATTGGGAAAAATTGTGAACCGACAACAGCAAAATGATAAACAACAACCATAGCACTATTAGATTTGAATATTTTGAAAAATGTTCCTCTTTTTGTATTCCTGTTAAAATTTATAGTTTTGTAAGCTATGAACGTTTTCAAAATATTTAGGATAAAAAATTCTTTAAACTGCTAAAGGATGTCATAATTGTGAATGTCAGCTACTATGAAATTAATAATCAGAACGGGAAATTCTGCAGAACACTGTCAGTCTGCATTAATGCACGATCCATTTACGCTTCTACAATACATAGACAAGAAGTATTTACAAGTTAAAATTTTCCAGTTGGGATTCAATGAAGTCCTAAGGCCAACATAAAAAGATTGTATGTTTGCCCAAACGCGACCGACCCAAAAAAAAACCCGCCGACTCAAATTCTTTTTTTGCCGTTTTTTTGAAGAATTTTTTTGTGTTCGCTCCGTCATCGTGTAAAACTTAATGTTTTTCGTCTTTGTGTTTGAAAGTAACGGTGAATAAGATTAAAAGAAAGCGTGTAAGAGACGCAGTTAATCGATATTCGATGTTCTCGGTTTTTATCTACTGATTTAACGAACGTAAAGAAGTAAAACATGTGAAAATGGCAGACAGTTTTTTTACGCTGTCGTCGTCTGTACTTCTTAAAATAAACCAAAAAATAAAGCCTATCGTGTCTAATAGGCTTTCTCGCTTTTATAATAATAAAACCTGGAATGATGTTTTTGATGAGGTTGCCGATCCTGATGAGATGGACATGTGGAAAATCGATGAAGTCGTAACTGTATCAGACAAGAGTGGGCTACAAACTTTCGAGCCTGACATGAGTGAATCTATTGAGGTTGTACAGGAATTTGACAATAAACTTAAGTTTGCTACTTTTACTGTGAAAAGATACCATTCTGAATCGGACGAAGAGGAAAATAACAATGTCAACAAAGAAAAAGGAAAATCATACTTAGATGTATTGATGTCTAACGCCAGGCATTTGACATGCACAAAAAACCCAATTCATACATGTATAAATGAAGATAATCCCCAATTTACAGGTATGTGAAATTTATATATTATATTTAATATTAAGTTAATTATAGGGTAAACTCTGCAAGCTGACATGTTTAATGTTATAAAATAATGTCAGTTTTCCCCTTCAGAGTTTTATAATTTGCCATCGGCCTGGGTGTAGGGTAAGGGGGATGTAGAAAAGATTGTGTTTACTAGGGGAAGTGCTGCCCAAAATTTTTTTAATACACTTACCGTGATGTAGATTTTTTAAATTTTTTTTGGGGGGGGGGAGGGGGGGGGTTACCTATCTGACAGATTCACAAACCCCCATTCCAACGAATGAAGGAGTATATTGTCTTTCAACAGTTTTGTCACAATTTTCCTGGCTCTCTGACACTTAGCCAAATAATATCAATTTCTATGTGTATCGAATTTAGGGACCGAGGGTGGTGGGGGATTCTGAATGGTATATATTTGTTCACATTAAAAGTAGCAAACTTAAGTTTATTGTGAAAATCCGTTTTGATTATGATATAAATGCTCAGATCATATGGCTAAAGGATTCAATGAAACTTTGAGAAGATTTATTGAATGTTATAATATGTTTTATATACATTTTAGATGTTAAAGAATGTTTTAGGATCTGATTTGATCAAATTACTCTTCAATATTTATTTCAGCCAAAGATGCCTTATTCAATGAAGTATGATTTTTTATTCTAGTCTCTGACAGTGTTTATATATGTTGTGTATAAGTCTACACATTATAAATAAAGTTCAGTTTATTGTTGAGTGATTTAATTATATAAAGTATAGACTAATTTATACAGGTCTTAAATTCATGGCTTTTGATTGTCTCGACAAAGGTTTGATGGAAAAAAAAAGATATACTCAGTGTTTTAATATCTTCATGCAAATTCTGATAAAAAAAAAAAGAATTTGCCTACCTACCTACCCACACCCAGTCATCATGGGTCGGGTTTGGGCAAACTGAAATATTTTTAATTGTGGCCTAACTATTTGTTTACTGTTAACAGTCGGGGTTATTAATTTCAGCTAAAACAGATTAAAACTCCTTAAACGGCAGAGTATCAAATGGAAACCTCGTAACACGATAAAAGCGCTCAAGTGATCAATAATTTGCGCTTCTAATTACAAGTCAATTTCGGACCAGTAAGAATTTCCGGAAATACCGATAATTTGTTTAGGGGAATCATAATTTTGCCACAATTATTTTAGGGCCGCCAGCAATTTTTGGGGCCGCCAAGTGGCCCTACAGGAATGGTAGAATCATCCCTGTAGCCAAATCCATGCAATGCACATGTTTCACACTTTCAGTGTGATTGAGGTTATTTCTTCATAGACTGAAAAAAAATG
This sequence comes from Mytilisepta virgata, assembly GCA_028015205.1. Classification (NCBI taxonomy): domain Eukaryota; kingdom Metazoa; phylum Mollusca; class Bivalvia; order Mytilida; family Mytilidae; genus Mytilisepta; species Mytilisepta virgata. The sequence continues at coordinate 81,303,858 of CM051521.1, forward strand.
TCAATCCTTAAATATTTTGCATTTCTACTGAGATTTTTGTATATTTATAAAATATACGAAAATCTTTTGAGAAACTATTCATGCCTCAGCATTTGAGATTTAATCAAAAATACGGAATGCTTATGCGAGTTCGACCAGACCTGTTTAAATAGACAACTCACCAGCAGTCTTTGGAACTACATCATTCCTCAACTGAAAGAAAAAAAAAGATTTCATACAATATTGAAAATGCATTGTCATGCTTATTCACTATCCATCAGTCAAAATGGGTATAAAATTGCCCCAAAACTATACCAATAATGAACAAATCCACCAAAAAATAACTTACTAGTAACTTACACAAGGTGCCAATCCGACAAAAGAATAAAAATGGTGGCAATATCCGGCAAAAATTGATCTACAATGAAATCAGATCAGTATATTATGCATGTTTAAGTTGGTGTCATCCTGGTTTGTCAATATTAATTACATGTTAAGATAAACATGGGTATTATTGTTGTTTTACTAATTAAAGTCTATATCATATTTGTATAATTTTTACTTGAATTACAAAGCAAAGTACCTCCCATATATGCTTCCAGTCAGATTTTGTACCATTTGGCGAAGCCGTTTCAAAGAAGAGTTTTTTATATCACCCAATCAGAACCAAGAACTACGCCATATGGGGCTGGGAAGAACACTGCTTTCTGCACAACTGGACGAAGTTAACTCGGGTCGAAAACAGGTCACACCATTTTGATGACAAGAGAAATCGCAAATCAATCAGAAAAGTTTTAAAACTAGAGGCTCTCAAGAGCCTGAATCGCTCACCTGGATTTAACTTTCACCTTGAGCAGACCTAAAATTTTAAGTGTTGCAGTCAATTTGGCTGGTTTTTCTATAGGATTCTATGTTAAACTAATTTCAGCTGTGGCAGTCATCTTGGTTGACAGTCCAGGTCAAAGGATACATTTCTAAAAGAGAACCATCTAAGGACCATTTCTGCTAAGTCTGGTTCTGATTGGTCAAGTGGTTTAAGCCGTTTGAGAAGAAGATTTTTTTCTGCAAGAGGACCTCTTAAGGACCAATGCTGCCAATTTTGGCTCAAATATGACAAGTGGTTTCAGTCGAGAAGATTTTTCAATGAATTTTTCCATAGGGCCCTATGTTTGGGTTTGGCAGCCATCTTGGTTGACAGTCTGGGTCATCGCACAAAATTCTGAAAGAGGACCATTGCTACCAAGTCTAATTCTAATTGGCTTAGTGGTTTCAGATGAGAAGATTTTTGAGTGAATTTCCCATAGGGTCCTATGTTAAACTAAAGTCTGCTGTGGTGGCCTTCTTGGTTCACAGTCCACAAAATCAGATATATTTCTGAAAAAGGACCTCCTAAGGACCAATTCTGCCAAGTCTGGCTCCAATATGTCAAGGGGTTTCAGACAAGAAGATTTTTCAATGAATTTTCCTATAGGACTCCATGTTAAACTAAGTTCGGTTGTGGCGGCCATCTTGGTTGACAGTTCTGGTCATCGGACACAACTCTATAAGATGACCATCTAAGGACCATTGCTGCCAAGTCTGGTTCCGATTGGTCAAGTGGTTTAAGACAAGAAGATTTTTCAATGAATTTTCCCATAGGGCCCTATGTTAAACTAAGTTTGGCTGTGTGGGCCATCTTGGTTCACAGGCCAGGTCATTGGACATTTTTCTGAAAGAGAACCTCCTTAGGACCATTACCAACTTTGGTTCCAACTGGCCTTGTAGTTTCATATAAGAAGATTTTTGAAATTCGCCCCCCTTTTTTTTCTATTTTTAGTAACAGCAGCCATGTTGGTTGGAAGTCGGGGATGCCAGACATATTTTGGAAGGGTGCCACCCAAGGATCATTCAACCAAAGTTTGGTTTCAAATACCCCAGTGGTTTGAGAGAAAAAAAGGTTTTTAAAGGAAAGTTTATGCTGGATGCTGTCTTTAAAGGGCAAAAACTCCTATAAGGGGTCAATCAATGATTTTGGTCATGTTGACTTATTTGTAGATCTTACTTTGTTGAACGTTTTTGCTGTTTACAATTTGTCTTTATCTATAATAATATTCAAGATAATAACCTAAAACTGCAAAATTTCCTTAAAATTAATAATTCAGGGGCAATAACCCAACAAAGGGTCGACCGATTCCTCTGAAAATTTCACAGCAGGTAGATCTTGACCTGATGAACATTTTTACCCCGTCAGTTTTGCTCTAATTGCTTTAATTTTTGAGATACAAGACAAAATCTGCAGTTTACCCCTATGTTTTATTTTTAGCCATGTCGGCCATGTTGGTTTGGCAGGTGGGGTCATCGTAAATATTTTTTAAACTAGATACCCTAATGATGCTTGTGGCCAAGCTTGGTTCAATTTGGCCCAGTAGTTTCAGAGGAGATTTTTGTAAAAGTTAACCGACGACAGACGCCAAGTGATAAGAATAGCTCACTTGACCCTTTGGGTCAGGTGAGCTAAATATGCAGAAGCCCACATGTAAATCTAGGAACTTTAAAACACTGGAAAGGATATTCTTTTTAAATCCCAGTATTTACATGAATGAAAAATACGCAGTGGAAACGGTCAGCATTGCAAAATACTTTTACAGTAGGGCGAAAACCGGTCACACAAGCCGTGACAAAGATGATAATTTATAAAATTCTGCGGGTGCATTTCTGAGAAACCGAGGATAATTAATTGAGTCCAACCCAACCCCGAATTCCCGTTCATTGAAATTCGCGATCCCGACGTCCCGAAAAAGGTCCTACCTACAGTAGAATGTATGAGTCAATGCTTCCTTGTATGTCATGATGTAGCCATGCGCAACAGTGCAAATTAGCCGGCTTCGTAGCCTTTGATGTTGTAATATGACAGTAAAATGTATCAAAACATACCTCCATGACTATTCTGCCTGCTGGCTGGCCACCAATGGTGATGTCAAAGAAACAATTTACCCTCGACATGATTGATAAATGTCTGATAAAATGTCTACTGAAAAGTGAATGTGAGAGCGGAATTTTGATGGCGGGATCTAAGCCGGTAGAGAAAGGAAGCACGTGGTTGAAGAGTGAGGTGAAAACGAGGCGGTCTATAGTTCATTTCTTTAAAAGTTGCATTCGGCACTCCTCGGCAGATGAAGGGTAACGGAATCTGCCGAGGATTGCCGATTGTAAAAGTTGTTCATTGATAAAGTCTATTTCCGTCTTTCGAGAATTTACAAATTAAAAAAAAAATTCAGAAGATATATCATTTTTAGAAATAATTGTCAAAGAGTATTTAAATAAAAATCTTATTTTTCCTCCTTCTTATTCCTCTTCTTTTGTAATTCCCTCCTATATCCTATCTGGGAGACCGCCTCGGTGGTCTCATGGTAGCGTGCACGCCTTCTCGAGAGTGCGGAAGGTCGCGGGTTCGATCCCCGACCGGATCAAACCAAAGACATTAAAATTTGTTTTTGCTGCTTATCCGCCAAGCACACGGCATCTAGGAGTAAGAGCAAAGATCTACTGATCGGCTCGGAGTCAGTATAATATATGTGTCCGAGTGGGGTGATATACTATAGTTGACGGGTAATTCGGCGCAGCGTTTAATTAGGCGCATTCAAATCATTTTCATGCCGAATAGGACGATGCGCAGAATTACCCGTAATGATTGTATGTCTTCCTGCAGATAGTTACCTCGTGAGCTAGCACCTTAAAAATCCAGCTCAGCGTGTCGGTCTATTACAAAGGAGGGATCGATAGATATTATATTCATTATCATATCAACATGTTCTCGTCCTGGTATGCACCTGGCTGCCACTGGACGCTAAACAACAATTCATTCATCCATCCATACTATCTGGGAGCACTCGGATAATCCGATATGTGAGTGAATTAAAATCCTCTTTATGAATAAAATATTCCTCCACCATAAAATCCAGTTTATGTACATCAAGTGGTGAAGTAAAAATGGGTTTATAACATATCAAAAATATTTCTCTTCATACGATCTTAAATAATAGCGTATTAGTAAAAATTATAAAATTTCCATGTAAAATGCTACAATTAAAATCTAAAATTGATCATTTTTAATGATTGACTGATCATCACACAGAGATTGCCCTCTACATACGTGTCACAGCATACAGCCTCTTCATATGTAGTCTCTTAGACATAGATTGTCTTAATTAAATTCCTATCATCTGGAAGAATATTTTTCTGGACAAGATAGTGGCAGTCAGTTATAAGCTGTGTAATAATTTGTTTGTTACTGAAACATTTTTCCCCTTCTCATTTCCTATTTCCCTTATAACATATTCTTTAATTTAATAGTAGTGAGTTTTCCTTATATCAATCTATGCCGGACAGTTAGCTAGGAAGTGTATTAAATCTTCATATTCAAGTTTGACAAAAATGGACATAAATTTCTAAGGCTCTTCCTGTTGATGCAGAGGTAACCCTCAGCTGAGTTTGGATTCCTATTTGCTTACTTTGTTTGGGTTTTTAAATGGTTATGCTTCATTAAATAATTTAATATTGGATGTAACGCGTCATTTGATTGTTCAAATTTGTTCGTCTATCATGTCATAGACTAAATTTTCTTTTCTACTAGAACGTCAATAAAGGGAATCCCGACGTTTTAGACGGCAGAAAAGCCGTTGGAATTAAATTATAAGGATTGACAGTAATTTTGTTTTCAGTCTAGCTATTCGAAATAACCTCAATGCACATGGTGCACACTTTCAAATAATCCGCTACGCGGGTTATTTAGTTTGCACCACGTCATTCATAGACCTAAAAAAAATTACAGTCAATTCCTAAATATTTAACCGGATTTCCAACATTTTGATCTTCAGCACTGCTGATCGATGAGTTGTCGGTCAACGAAATGGCCTTACAGTGCATCAAATTTATTGAGGTGTTTTGTGATACATTTTATTACATATAGGTCATGCTGGATCTACTTCTGCTTGATTAAATTTCGATTTATGGCTCTGTAAATTATAGGTGCCTGTAAGTATTCTCGCCTTTGTCATGGCTTTTCTGACATTTTTAATAGAATTTGAAGCGGAGTCCCAAACATTATGTATTTTTCCTACGGCTAGATGTTCAATGCTCAACATACTGAGTGTTGATTTTTCATTACAGTGAGCTCTTAGTTTGTTTGTCCAATATGTGCCTATTGAATTTCGTGTTATGTGTTTCAAGTCCAGTTTATTAAAGTGTCAGTTCATTATTTCTCCAAATGAAGGCAATTCGTACATGTCCATTATGTCTACTATGGCTATATATATATGCCTGACGAAGCTTGTTGGTAAACCAGCAGCACAGTGACACTGCCTCCATGCAGTTTCCTTTATTGAACTGCTGTTACTAACAGCTATAGAGTGTAATAGATTAAGGTGTTTTTGTGGAGTTCAGCAATAATAGGTAAAGCTCATTGAAGAAAATACACTGCTGATCTGGCAGATATTGAATATGTTTCAGGGTGCTTAGGTGAAAACTGCAAAGTGTCGTTATGTCGTTATGTTTTTCCCTTGCATCTATAATGTATCCAGACTATTATATAGCAGGCATGGTATATATTTTATATGCCGTTCGTGGATTGAGACAATTTGTCAAATGTAGTCTGGTCTTAATCAGGGAATAAAGTGTCCTCCAGGCCAGAGGAATTCGTTCCTGTATATTGATTTTACTCTCATCATATGTAGTTCGCTTACTGAGACCCAGGTGTGTTGTTTCAATTTTAAATTCAATGTTGTTATTTCCAATAGTAAGATTATCTATTGATTGTTGTATTGTTTCTGATCTATATTTGCTGGTCCCTTTTATTGATGTATGGTGTTGCTTCAACAAGGTGTATCCACAATCTGTGGTCACTTGAGTATTCATACACAGTGTTTAGCATTTATTGCATTTCATTACGGTTACGTGAGAGTAAAACTATGTCGTCTGCACTGATAGGGCATCCAGTATACGTGTCACTGATCGATATTCTCAAGTTCTATTTTTCTAGCTCTGCTAATAATTCATTAATATATTCTTTATAGAGATAGGTAGATAAAACGCCACCTTGCCTTATTTCCTGATTAATACTGAATGCGAGACTTGTGTCTCCCTGCCATTTAAAAGATGAAGTAACGCCATTATATAGATCTTCTATTATATCCCAGTATTCAATATCCATTCCAAGGAAAAATAATTTAACTGTAGGAGAATTTGGTGATGGACCACGTCAAAGGCCTTTTGACCATCTAATACATCTTTTCCTCTAATTTCTGAACAGATCTCTGACAATATCAATGTGTTCAGCTGTTATGCCATACTTATCGGCTGCTTTTCTATTATTTAATTTTCGAATGGCATTTTTTTATTTCTTCGGTAGTAACCAGGATTTTCTTTTCCTTATTGTATTTGAAACTGTTTTGATCAGATTACATCTTTTTGTGAATTTTCCATGAGTGTATCTTTAAAGTCTTGGTTGTTTTGTGGAGTTACCAATTTAAATTTTTAAAATATTCTGCAAATGTTTCTCTTTGTTCGGTTGGAGTGGTCCCTGATATAATACCATCTGCTATATATTCTGGTAGTGTGGATTTTACACCAAACTGATTACGCCTGATCATTTGAAAGAAGGCTTTATCGTTTGGATTGTTTTCACGTTTTTGAAGGAATTGCTCTCTTTCTATGGCTACCTCTTTACGTTGTTGTTTTCGTAATGATTTCTTGGCTTCCTTTCTGGGTCGTCCAGCATTATCCCATAGACGATGTTCGTGTTTGCTGACTCTAATCAGTTGCATAACTTCTGGCGAGGCTTTCCGTTTAAATCGATTAAGTTTTATAAGCTTTTTGGGGATTACAATTTCTGATGTTCTTTGTAACAGACTAGTAAGTTGGTCTAATTTCTGGTCAGTATCATGATCATTAAAATCAAAGTTGCCTGTTGACAGTAGATTATCAAATAGCAATTGAAACTTCTTCTTATTGGCCTTTTCCCAAAGCAATTTATATGTTGTATTTTGCTTTTTAGCTTTCTTGGTTTTTGCTTCAATTTATCTTGAGAGTGTGGCGTTTACATGAAAATGAGCAGACATATTGGTTGGATCTTGAGGAAGGACAGTAGTAAGATCTATGACATCATATAGTCAATTGTCCCATTGTGATAAAATGTTGGTGTTGAGCTCATATCTGGATGTAGAAGTAGACTGTTGTTTTTGGTGAATTTTTTTAGCTTCTTGTCGTGGCTCTTAAATCAGTCTCAGAGCAATTTTTGTTAGAATCAGTGTGTTTTTTTTTTTTGACAAACTAATTAAGCCTTATCCTTACCTAACAATTGGGGCAAATCTTTGTAAATCTAGGTTTAGTCCAGAAACATTGGTGAACTAGCCCACGAAAAACAAATTTTAGTTTATCATATGGGAGTCGTACTATATACACACCCTGCATACAGGTATCACGTCCGCTGGGCAAGATATCGGAACAAACAAAAAGGTAAGAGCTGCAATTTTCTTATTTTGTCAAATATACTGTACCCTTTCATTCAATCGACTACACTGTCATTTTCAGTAATAATTTCTCTTTCCGATGAGGTAAAAATATAATTCAAATGTCAACTTAAATGTGGATTTATTATCAATTTTTCGGCGAAATTCATCGTCATCTTCTGACATCAGCGTGTATTATCCCTTTAAACTTCGTTTTTGTTATGTTTTATCTAAATATCATTCTATATCCCCTAAGCATATTCATTTTCCCTTATTCTATCTAAATTTTACCATCCAAACATTTCTCTTCAATGAGATATATATCACTTACAGAGAACGACATGAGCGGAGAATTGATGTTGCTTACCGCGTATATATGATCTGCAGACATTAATATTGATCTGCTGAACTAGGAGCTACCACAAATTAAATTTATATTTAACCAAAGTTATTTGAGGAATATTCCGTTAATTATGTTCCCTCACTCGTTCCCATATCTTTTCTGAATTCTTTTTGCTCTGGACAAATTATATTGTTTTTTTCTGAATAAACATCAAGTTTGTTGAGTAAAATTCTAGTAAATAATTTATTTAAGCAGCTGGACAAAGCTTTACCCCTTTAACAAAAGGGGTCATTCATATCACCACCTTTAAATAAAGGCTTTATAAAATTTTCCATCCATATATGAAAGGGTAGATACCTGTTCTAAATATCAAATTAAAACTCTCAACATACAAATTAAGTAATACACTGGATGGTGCCTTAATCATCTCATTGCTAATACAATCTGAACCTGATGCTTTATTCTTTTGCAAAGACTTAATTGCGCATGCTTTTAACAACAACTCAGCTGAGATATAACAGTTCAAGTCATCATTATTACCATGCGAAAATTCTTTTACATCACTGGCAGAGTAGTTACTTGGATATTTTTTTTTATTAAGTTTTTTAAATAAATAGACCAATCTGCATAAGGGGCAATACTATTACAAGGTTCTTCATTCTTTTCTTTGAGTGAGTCTACTACATGTAATTTCACAAAAATTCAGTGAGATTGTAAAGGAGGGCTATTCCCCATCTGTAACTTCTCTTTACAAGCAGAAACTTTATGAAATATTACATCTGTACATGTATTTAAATTATTCAAGTTAGAAATAAATTGCTCTCTGCCAGTTTAGACCATTTTATCTTTACTGGTTTAGGTCACAGTCTAAGTACACTTTCTGATGAACTATTTTGGACATTTGAAAATATTTTAACCGTTATATGACAATGGTTTGATAATGTTGGAACTTGAGAAAATCACCCACTTGAAAATTTATTACACTTTAAAGAAAAGCTGCACTACATAAACAATGGGTGTGACTAAACATCGAGTTCGAGTTCGAGTAAGAGTTGAAGTTCGAGATGCAGTTCGAGTTAGGGTTTGAGTTAGAGTTCGAGTTAAAGTTTGAATTAGCGTTCGAGTTATCATTCGAGTTCAAGTTAATCTTCGAGTGTAATCGAGACATTGATTTCTAATGTCATTTATCGAGTTGCATTTCTAGTTAAAATTCGTGTTACGGGTTAAGTTTAGAAGGAGGGAGGTAAAAAATGATCTGTACATAGGCTCGTCAAAAAAAAAAACCTTATAATTTGTTGATACCCTCATAAAGATATCTCTAATTTTTTCAGACCCACAAAAATACTTTCATTTTACCCCATAAAAATAATTTCATTTTACCACATAAAATATATTGAAAACGCTAATTTTTCGTCTTTTTGAACTAATCCCCGAAATACCTGAAATTTTTGGGAACCCCAGAATATATAGCAAAATCGAGAAATTTGACCTCAACAAATAGCACTAGCCAACGTGCAGGAAAGTTTGGAGAGTACCCCCCCCTCCCCGGATTAAGTTATTGTGCGTTTATTTTAATTCTTCGCCGTTTAATCATCTGGACACCGGATAAAGGCATCAATGAATCCAGATTGACCGCCTCCTCATGCAGGTCATATGAAACTTTTCCGATTGCGTTTCCTCACGCGTTTTCCTTTTCTCTTTCTCCTTATGTCCCACCAACGAATGTGGAAGAGATTTACATATATTTTGACTCTTAATGATGTTAATTATTTCCATTAAATCACAAACTGAAAAAAACCTGCTCCCCCAATATCCGAAATACGTGTATTTATATTGTTCAACCCGCCTTAAAGTACTAGTATGAGGTCCTCCCTAAATCGAAATGCATGTGGATCTGTATAATTTTTTAAAAGTTTTTTCAAACCTTCCTTAAAATAATCCGTACACTGAATTGCGAGATTTAAAGTTGTGACAGAAAACTGCGGTATAAAATAAAAGTTTAGTTATGAATGAAAAATGAAGGGATATGGATTAAATGTACATGAGACAAAATCACAAATGATACATGGTAACCAAAGCAATAGAACAACGCTTTTATTGTTGTTCTTCATCCTGAAGTCACCCTTATTTTGATTTTTTTATATCAATATTAATAACGAACAAAAATACAGTGTAGCATTTTTATACCCACGCATAGGAATCTTTCGTCAAAGGTTTCTTGGTTTTTACATATCAGAATGATTTTATATGAGGCCTGGAGCTTGATGATGGCGAGTTGTTGCTGAGACTTTGAAATTTTACTGTTAGGCATAATCGATGAAAATTTCAGTCAAAGTTTTCTTTGCTTGTATATATGTAGGAATTGATTAATACTTGGCCTGGAAGCTTGATAATAATGATAATGTGTGCCATAAAATTTAGCGGTTTTCTCCTAGCTAGAGGGGCAAAGGTACTTTTGCCCCACTAGTTCACAGTACCTATATTTTTCATTGCCATGACAAACACAGCAAATTTGTCTACTTTCCTGTGCATTTTTGATTGATTGGCTTTCTTGATGTTTTCTTCATATCATCGATGTACCGTATAAGTAGACGAAACTTAACAACGGTGTACAACTGGCGCACCTGAGACCATCGGTAACACCGGATACGTTTAAAATAGGATGGTTAGGTATGTCTTTTTATGGAAAGCAAAAGGTCAACGTTTAATTGTATGGCTTTTCATACTTGGCCAATCAATCAGCTGAAATATAAACACTCCGTTTAACTGATTGTCTCATATGCGCTGATAATATATACCGTGTTAAATATCTCTACTGTACAAAACATCATAAAGGCCATGTGAGCTTTTTCCATCACTTGGTGTCCGTCATCTGTCGTCGTAAACTTTTTGGAAAAAATCTTACATTCTGAACTTGCTGGGCTAATTGGAATCAAACCTGGCCAGAGTCATCACTAGTAGAAAAAAGTGTCAAAGGATGCCGCAAGTCAAACCACATTTTACTAAGAATAGAGCGTATGTGTCAGACAATAGTTTTTAAAAATTATCTCAGAAGAAATGCCATTTAGAGAAAATCTGGCAAGGTCAAACGATCAAGAGGACAAGATCTACTTAAATTGAGTTTCAATTTTCGTAGATATCGGATTACCAGTCTTGGAGTTATTGTCCCTAAATTGTCGATTTTTAGCTTTTTTGTTTTTGGTTTTTTAATATAAAAATCTTCTCCTCTAAAACAACCGGGCCAATTGGAACCAAACTTGGTTATATTTGTTATGGGATGGTTCCCTTTAAAAAAAATTATCTGGCGTGCATGTTCGTCCGTCATCTAAGATTGCCGTCACGACCCGACATAATTAAACTTAGGACCCTATGGTGAATACTATTTGAAGATCTCCTTTGAAACAGCTAGGCTAATTTGAACCAAACTTTGGTGGAATATTCCTTGGGTGGTCCCCTTCTTAATTTGTGCTTGTTTTCCCCGACCTCCAACCAAGATAGTTGCCGGAGCTAATTATAGAAAAGGTGGAATGGAATGTTAAAAATCTTTTCCTCTGAAACTACAAAGTCAGTATCAACCAAACTTTACTTTAATGATCTTTAGATGGTCCTCTAAATCCACTAGGCAATTTGGCCTTAATCATCATTAGGTGTTTCCAAGTTCAAAATTGTGTCGAAGGATGCACCGAACCAATAATCTTTACAGAAGAGCTTATAAGTTCCTTGCAGCCTCTACATATTGTTTGAAATATTGTTTGTAGTATAGAGTATGCTTGTAGACTTTGTCGTGTTCACATTTTTCTAAATTTGGGGCAAATATAATGCGTATGTACCTCCGTCCACATGTTGAAGATCGTATGGTAGTCTAGGTGTATTGTTTGCTACACCCGAAAAAAAAGAACGCATATATATATTCTCATTGACATTTTATTAAAAAATAAAAAAATCTGAAATTATTAGCAGATGAAGCACTCTAAATGCCCACGTAGCAAGATTTCATCACGTGAACTGTGAATAAAATGTCTGCTGAACAACACTTCCAATTTGTCACATATTTCCGTATTAGAAAAAAAGTTTGTACAAATATCGGCATCGCCACATACAAAAAAATTGTATCTTAACTGGAACTTTAACTCGAACCGTAACTCTAACTCGAAATGTAACTCGATAAATGACATTAGAATTAATATATCGAATTCACTCGAACTTCAACTCGAACTCGATTTCTAACTCGAACTCTAACTCTAACTTTAACTCGAACTCGAACTCTAACTTTAACTAGAACTCAAACTCTATAACTTTAACTCGAACTCGGTGTTTAGTCACACCGATAAACAATAGTCATTTATAGTTACACCATTATAATTAAAGTAAGCAGCTTTGCCGATAGTTCTCCCATTTAGAATTCAGCTGACTACTAGTACAAAGATCTAGAATATTTGTCCCATGATAGCTATTGCATGGTTGTTTGTTGAACCTGAGTATCTCTAAATGCTTGCATGGTGATTATCAGATATATAATTTTGGGGTAAAAAACTGTCCGTCATTCCACCAGAATCATCCAAAATAAAGTCATGTTCATTACAATTAATATGTGCATTTAAATCACCGATGAGACCAGATGAAATGCAAAGCCCCGAAACGTGTCATTTTTATTTTAGGAAGACCCAGAGCCGAAAATCACGTGATGTAAATGAAAAATGGCGACGCTCGAAGACAAGGCGATTTGGGATGATGGAGAGGTTTCTCTGTTGATTTCACATAAAGCCCACAATTTTAATACGTCGTTTGCAACTATACAATACACAACTTTCATTCTTTTTGTTTGAAATATTTGTTATATACCCTAGTATAAGCATTTTTATGGTTACACGTGTTTGTTTACTACAATTTTTTCAAATCATCTTAGTCACGCTGATATCAAAGGTCTCTGAAAAATCATTGGTAAGGGCTTAGGGTCAATAGGGGGACCGCCATGCAATGGGAATATACAAAGAAATCACCAGGAGGGCAATGCAGTTTTGCAATTTCAGATTCAAACTGCTCTAAAAATTTATGTTTTGAAAGAATCTGGGTTTCCCCGTTTGTTCGCCATAATTCCCGTAAACCCTGATTTTTGTCGAGCCTGCGACTTTAGTCGCAGAAAGCTCGACATAGGGATGGTGATCCGGCGGCGGCGGCGGCGGCGTTAACTCACTTCTTAAAAGCTTTATATTTTAGAAGGTAGAAGACCTGGATGCTTTATACTTCGTATATAGATGCCTTATGTTACGAACTTTCCGTCTGTCATATGTACATTGTCCTTGACCTCATTTTCATGGTTCAGTGACTAATTGAAAAAAAATTAAAGATTTTTTGTAATGTTAATTTCTCTCTTATTATGAGTAATAGGATAACCATATTTGGTATGTGCGTACCTTACAAGGTCCTCATCCCCGTCAGACAGTTTTCAATTGACCTCGACCCAATTTCAAGGATCAGTGAACAAGGTTAAGTTTTGGTGGTCAAGTCCATATCTCAGATACTATAAGCAATAGGTGTAGTATATTTGGTGTATGGAAGGATTGTAAGGTGTACATGTCCAACTGGCAGGTGTCATCTGACCTTGACCTCATTTTCATGGTTCAGTGGTTATAGTTAAGTTTTGGTGTTTTGGCCTGTTTTTCGAATACTGTATGCAATAGGTCTACTATATTTGGTGTATGGAAGGATTGTAAGGTGTACATGTCCAACTGGCAGGTGTCATCTGACCTTGACCTCATTTTCATGGTTCAGTGGTTATAGTTAAGTTTTTGTGTTTTGGCCTGTTTTTCGAATACTATATGCAATAGGTCTACTATATTTGGTGTATGGAAGGATTGTAAGGTGTACATGTCCAGCTGTCAGAAGTCATCTGACCTTGACCTCATTTTCATGGTTCAGTGGTGTGTTTTGGCCAGTTTTTCGAATACTGTATGCAATAGGTCTACTATATTTGGTGTATGGAAGGATTGTAAGGTGTACATGTCCAACTGAGAGGTGTCATCTGACCTTGACCTCATTTTCATGTTTCAGTGGTTATAGTTAAGTTTTTGTGTTTTGGCCTGTTTTTCGAATACTATATGCAATATGTCTACTATATTTGGTGTATGGAAGGATTGTAAGGTGTACATGTCCAACTGGCCGGTGTCATCTGACCTTGACCTCATTTTCATGGTTCAGTGGTGTGTTTTGGCCTGTTTTTCGAACACTGTATGCAATAGGTCTACTATATTTGGTGTATGGAAGGATTGTAAGGTGTACATGTCCAACTGGCAGGTGTTATCTGACCTTGACCTCATTTTCATGGTTCAGTGGTTATAGTTTTTGTGTTTTGGCCTGTTTTTCGAATACTGTATGCAATATGTCTGCTAGCATTTACTTTCATTAGAAATACACGACAGGCGAGACATTTTTGTGTGTCAACTCTTGTTATAAATGTAAAGGATTACTTAATTGTAAAATACGACTGGTATATTTGAAATGAAAGATATTTTTGATTCCAGTGGCAATGTTTTGTTCTGGTGATATTTGTTTCATGGAACCGGAAGTACTAGACTTGTCGAAAATTTGTTGCATTTAAGATATGCATCAAAATTTGAGTTGTGATTTCTAATATTCCTAAATAGTGTTGTGGTACCTTGGTGGTATATTTCTCGGCTGAGGTTCTATAAATTTTGTCTGCGATGGTATAAAAATAGGCGGTTCACATTTTTCACAAGCTGGTGTATTTGTTTTCCGGTACACCGGTAAACATGTGCACAACAATTTAACTGGTTTCCTGTTGAGTAATGACAAACAAATTGTATGTACCAGGTGTCCAGTTGATTATCATCAGCTGATCATGGTATCTCATGGATTTAAATTCGTTTATAATGCTACATTTTAATTTAATTAAAAGTGTAATGTTGACTTTGAGAATTGTTTTATGCAACAAGAGTTGACACACAGAAATGTCTCGCCTGTCGTGTATTTCTAATGAAAGTAAATGCTATGAGTATTGGAAAAACATAGCAAAACACAAAAACTTAACTATAACCACTGAACCATGAAAATGAGGTCAAGGTCACATGACACCTGCCAGTTGGACATGTACACATTACAATCCTTCCATACACCAAATATACTAGACCTATTGCTTATAGTATCTGAGATATGGACTTGACCACCAAAACTTAACCTTGTTCACTGATCCTTGAAATGGGGTCGAGGTCAATTGAAAACAGTCTGACGGGAATGAGGACATTGTAAGATATGCACATACCAAATATAGTTGTCCTATTACTAATAATAAGAGAGAAATTTACATTCAAGTAGTCACTGAACCATGAAAATGAGGTCAAGGACAATGTACATAATGACAGACGGAAACTTCGTAACATAAGGCATCTATATACAAAGTATAAGGCATCCAGGTCTTCCACCTTCTAAAATATAAAGCTTTTAAGAAGTTAGTTAAAGCTGCCGCCGCCGGATCACTATCCCTATGTCGAGCTTTCTGTGACTAAAGTCGCAGGCTCGACAAAAACCAGGCTGGTGATATTCAGATAAATCATACGTGTCAAGGTTGTTTCCATAATAGTTAGGTCAAGGACATTGAAAAATAAAGGCAAAAAGTTTCTCATCAGCTGTTCATATAGACTTGGTATTTGAGAGAACTCAGAAGTATCAGAACCAAATACAAAACGATGGAGAACAACAAATAATTCCTTATTTCGATGGGTTAACAAGACTGGATCAGAAAAGTCCCAAAAGTGATAATGCCCGCGGATATCGACAATGTCCGTACTTTTTACTTTGTGATTTTTGTAAACCCCTTTAGCTTCCAAAGTTGGGCAATAAGATAGACCCTGAATGGCAGAAAGTAAATCTATGGCTCATCTTTACACAATATATTCAAAGAAAACTGTTTAAATGGTGCATAAAATTTAACATGCTTGAATCTTGACAAGCCAACCATGTATTTAGCTAGTAAAGCATTCTCTGGAAAAAACACAGATCCACAAATAAGCAATTAGTGGTGAAAGGGTTAAATGAATTTAGTTTATCTTTAAATGATTACATAAAAAAAGTGAAATATATTGTGGGTCCTGATACAAAACTACTAAGAAAATGTTATAAATCAAATCAAATTTATTAGCTCAAATATTCCCAATTAAGGGCCAATGGCTTACAAATAAGAACAATAAACAACATTTCAAGTGACATAATGCAGTAGTAGTAAGTAAAATTTACCAATCAAATCATTTAATCCTCAAGACCATTAATTATGCTTGTAACCAAAAATTGCATTGACCTTTACAGTAAAGAAATTAAAAAATATCAGTATTAACACAATGATTTTGTAGAATGTCACTATGAAGAATCATTCATGTGCAAGTACAATCATTCATATGCAGTTACAAGTGCCTTCCCAAGCTACAACCCAAACTGAAGATCAAAAAGTAATCGTTTACATGTTGAAAAAGAGAAATAAACATAAATCCATTATTTATAGATTAAAACACATAACCTAATCCATATCAAACCAGGTATTATCCAGAGACTCCCATACATCATTACATGTATCAGACCGAGGGCTTGTTTACCATATTCTGCCTAAGTACTTGTTCTGAATGCATCTGGTTTGATATGGCCATATCAGCCCAGGTATGTTCGAATATCACTTGAATGATGGGTTATTAGCCTGAGGTGTTCAAGTATGGGTTTGTTCGCTTCCAGTCATTACACATATGCAAAAACAATCATATTAAGTACTAAGTATATGATATATTCTTTAATATTTCAAGAGTATCTATCTTTTGTTACAGGAAAGTCTGGGTGAAGAAGTGTTGAAATTGAATACAGATGAAATTATCACAAGAACAAAATTATTAGACAATGAAATCAAGGTATATAAGGAAATATTTAAGCATTAAGTAACATTTCGTTATGATTGAATGACATTTAATATCATATTGACATAATACAATGAAATAAAAAAAACATGATAAAAGTTCAGATATTTTTTTAAAATACATATGTAGGTAAAGGAGTGGTGTAAGAACAACTTTAAAGAGGACAATTTTCTATAAAAATATAACACTAATGAATTTTGACTGGTGTTTTAAATGTCACATGGAATGAATGAATAACTATAGTAAAATAAGTAAATAGCTGACAGGATAAAAGAACTATTCTTGCATTGATGATTCTACTATACCATTTAGGGCCCTGAAATTTGTCAGCTAACCCCAAAATTTTGATGAAAGTTTGAATTCCCAAACAGACACCCCAATGTTTCACTGGATATTACAATCTGGAAATGAGTACATTATCATTTCTTGCAATTATAAATATAATACATCGGTCACTATGATCAGCATTATTTTAGCAGCTGATTAGATTGATCCTGAATAAATGTATTCGTAAAGATGATCACAATGACTTGAAACTGATGGGACTGATATTTACTGAAATTCATATTGAATTTGTTTTGGTGTAGAGGAAAAATTCCCAATTTGGTGTTGAGGGATCCCATTTTAAAAATATGTAGAATCATCTCCGCCCTGAAAGGTCAACAATAGTTGGTGTGGTTTATTCTATGCTTGGTTTTGATATCTGTCTGTCTGCCTGGTGTCACATTGTCTTGAAATCATTTCTATTCTTCAATGATTACTGTAAATATGGAAATTATTGCGATGTTTTTATTATTGCGAAAATTGCGATTGGTTTGGGATCGCAATATTAAAAACTCGCATTTTTAATGCATATTTTCATGTCCGATTTATTATAAATGTGTCACCCTTTGTTTAAATTTACACAGGTAACGATTTATTATAAATGTGTCACCCTTTGTTTAAATTTACACAGGTAAGTTTTTGGTCATTGATTGCCGACATCCGGAAACAGGTTAATTGGTAGATACTTAGTTGTATAGTTATTGACAGCTATTATATATAACTGACATTTTGAATTTTAATATTTTTAAAACTATTAATTAAAACGATTTCATTAATAAAACTTCCATCTTCAATTTTTACCCGATCTCCGATTGAAATAATAAAGCCGTTTAGTTTTCACGCGGTCAGCGATCGCAATAATTAAACCTCGCAATTTTGCCTGGAGCAGAAGAATCGCAATAATAAGTTGACGCGAAAATTTCCGAATTTACAGTATAGTATTAATTTTTTTTTTTATAAAATAAGAAATGTTTACATTTGGGATTTGAAAGATGAAGAAATAAGATAACAGAATCATGAGAATGTAGGTAGAAATTGTATACTTATTGTGCCCTTTAATAACCGACACTCTTTTTTCAGAATTTTACATGATCAGAATCATTGTAGTGATAAAAAGCTGAAGATATGTTTTATTTTTCAATTTATTATAGATTATGCGAAGTGAAATTTTACGTATTACACATGATCTGGCTGCTACAAAAGACAAGATTAAGGAGAACACTGAAAAAATCAAAGTCAACAAAACACTGCCATATCTAGTTTCTAATGTTATTGAGGTAAGGGGGTGTATGGCTGCTAATGTTGTATAACCAGGGAAATAATTGAAACAAAGTCACGGTCGCTGTGTCCTAGTGTGTCCATGGGACCTAAGACATGAGTATGGTGACCTATATGTACATGTAAACTGTTCAAACGAAACTATGTTGTTGAAATATTGTCCAATTATAATTGGCCTTACATATTTTCATTTAATTTAAGCATAGCATTGTAAAATTGAAAGGGTTATTTAGAAATGTATTAATTCCATAATAAATGTTTTTTGCAGCCAGTCAAAGTAGATTTTGACAGCCCAGTAATATATGATGAGTATTTTTTTGGGGACCAACTGCAACACTTGGACACAAGACTGTTGATTTAAAATGACCAAAACCTTAAAGCCAAAACCATCTAAAGACAGAGCAATGAAAAACTATTTCATGATTATCTCTTTTCTTTTTTTATGGAATGTGAAAGCGATGGTTAACTTGATGAATACATGGTTTTTAAGTTTGATAGTTTCAGTAAATTGTTTATTGGTCCCCATAAAATTAATTCCTAGATTTTTATCCCTGTCTGCCCCAGTGTTTACCCTTATCTTATTTACCTGCATCGCCAACAGCGAAAACAGGTCTAGTAACCGCTTGACTCCTTCCAACCGTCCAAAAGACCTTGGGTAGGAAACTTTAATCAATGTTTTCTTGGCTTCTACAGAAAGGAAAGATTTTATATTTTGTCTGCAGCTTCATAGTGTTGAGTTGTAGCGTGTAAGCCATTTTTGGATCTGTTGTGCAGCCACTTCCTGTTTGCAGAGAGTTAAAAATTCAACAATACTAAAAACACTAGAAAACTTTTCGTTTTTTATATTTTGTCTGCAGCTTGTTAATGTTGAGTTGTAGCCTGTAAGTAATTTTTGGATCTGTCATGCAGCCACATCCTGTTTTCCGATCAATGAATTGCATGCTGCGATGCAGGTCCAGACCCACTTTTGGTCTTATTATTTCCTTATATTACTGCTCTAGAAAACATACCTGGTTATTTTTATCTGGAATCTTTTTGTCTGTACCAAAAAATGGTTTTCAAATTTCAAGTGCCTGAGCGTAGAGCTTATATCAATTAAATATTGGCTATGAAGAGTAAACAGCCTGGTATGGTTGCAATGTCAACAGTATGTTGCTTTAAGTTTTTGAAGACTTTATGGCTAGCAATTTTTGGTCACCAAATGCCGATTGATACAGAAACTAACACTAGAATCATGCTGCTTGCCTACAAAAATGTAAATTAAATAAAATAAAAAGTGTCCTATGATTTTCTTATAGTCTGGTAGAGAATGAAAAAAATATTCATCTAACCACCTAGATATGTTCCATTTTACATGCACTTTCTAGATACATGTAACATATAACTATACATAGTAGAATAAAACAGTATAATATACATTATATGAAAATATTCAGTTCATGATAAATGAGTTTTTAGAAAATTATGCATGTAATTTTATTTTGATGTTTACTGTTTATCCAGTAAATGATCAGTTAATAATCTAATTATAGTGCAAAGACATATGATTGTCTCAGAAACTGGTAAATTATATCATACAGACAAGAGTCCATAAATTCCTTATAGTGTCTTATATAACTGAAAATAACCCTATTAACACATTAACTAATTAATGCAGTATATTTTGTATATGAAGAATGTTTAGGTACTTATTGTAAATTTACAGTTATTGGACATGGATCCTGTGGATGCTGGTGAAGAAGATGGAGCTAATATTGATTTAGATGCTCAAAGAAAAGGCAAATGTGCAGTTATTAAAACTTCTACCCGACAGGTATTAATAGATAAGAGAAACAATAAATTGCTAATTGAATCACATAGTGCTGGTGCACATGTTTTATGTATTTGTGTATAAATTGTAATATTGGCCTGAAAATTCTTAGGGATTTTTAACTGCATCACTGAAGGCAGAAGCAGGTCTAAGAGCCAGGTCACTCTGTCCATCTGTCTTTCCCTTTATCAGTCTCTTTGTCACATAATAGGGTGCCTACTTTGTGTAATCTTAAACTCCCAACACCATAAAAAGGCATTTCTAAAATTTTACACAGTTATTCTAACCAAATTGTTGATGTGCACCTCCCCTTTTAGGGTGATATGAGAAAAAAATGTCAAATTTATCAATTGTTGAACTTACTCATTTTTAGGCACATAATGTTTGAAGGATACCTATTTTGTGTAGTCTGAAACTCAAATGCCTTTCTCCTGGCATTTCAAAAATTTTCCACAGTTATTCTATTTAAGGATTTCTTACATGGCAAGGAAAAACCTGGACACTATAGAAACAATATATCAGGCTTGTTCACGGTTGCTCTTTGGTCCAGACAATACCATCATTTAATGTAATAGAAAGAATGGAAATGGGGATTGTGTCATAGAAACAATCACTTGACCATAAAGCTATGCATTTTCTCTCAAGAAATAAAATAAAACTAATATTTTGCTAATTAGATCAATAAAGAATAATCTACTACATTCAAAGATAAATCTTGTAATGGTAGATAACTTTAAGTCTTTAGAAAATGTTCATGAGAACACATGTCCAGACGTCTAATTGGTCTTGTTTGACATCAGGATTGTAGCAAAATTAAATGAAATATCGCAGTCATGTGACAAATTGCTCAAAGTGAAAGTGAATTGATGAAAATGGTGGATTGAAGGGAATAAAGCTTTTGTTTGTGGTACAGGGAGATTGTTGGTGAATAAAATGTACATTTTATTAGAGAAAAATGAATACGGAATCGATTGATGTATGATTTATCTACATATGATTGGATATATTACGATTTCGAGTCTAAAAACTGCCGTCCCAAGGGTCAGCAATTTCCATTTTTTCTATACGGAGTGCACTTTGACGTCCCACAGCCTCAGCATATCACAAAAAAAGCTGTCAGACGTCAGAGCAATCTCGGACTAACCAGTAATAGGACTTGTACATCCAGAGAAATTCTTGTTTTGTAAGCTAGAACAAATTTAGAATTTATGTTGTCTGTCATTTTATTTCAGACATACTTCTTACCAGTAATAGGACTTGTAGATCCAGAGAAACTAAATCCAGGCGATCTTGTGGTAAATATTTCTTATCAATGATAGAATTTTTTGGTCTAGAGAAAATATCCAAGTAATTGATTGGTGAATTAGTGATAAATTTGTTTGAAACCAGCAAAACTTAAGTCCAATAAATTCCATGGTGAATCTTTTTAATGAAAGAACTGGTTGTTTAAACATACAGGTCATGGTATCTAGTTGTGAGGATTTTTTTTTACATGTGCAAGAATTTTATCAGCATTAAGGTCATTTGATGTAGAAATGAGTATTTCTTACCAGTGCAAGAATTTATTGGTTAAGAGAAAAACATCCAGGTGATCTACTGGTAGACTTGTTGCTGGTGGTAAAATTGTTGGTTTGACATTAAAAGGTCGTTAAATCTAGTCTAAGAGTATTTCTTACATGTGTAAGAACTTGTTGGTTTATGGTAAACCTTATTTATTGGAAGTAAGTTAAGTTGGTTCAGGGAACCCATTTTAAAGGTGTTTTATTGATAATGGACAAAGTGATTTTGTAGACAATTGGCAACTGCATTTGAAAATTTTCCCTTTTTATCCGATTTTCCCAACAGAAAAAAATCCAGTTTTTTAATTTTTCAATGTTCGGTTGATTGGTGGGCACCTCCAAACAGTGAGTCAAAACTGTAAATTATATGCAAGTTGTACAAATTTTTACACATTGAAAACATATACAGTGTATGACTTTAACAAGCAAAATATTAATATATATAAAAACGTCATCTATTGTTACATGTACGCATCTATGTTACCAAGAGTTACTCTCAATAAATTCCGCTGAGGAAAGCCGGTGACTGGCTGAAACGTCCGGAATTACGATTTATAGTTTTTATTTATATTTACATTGAATCGACATGGAATATATATATTCCATGTCGATTCATTTTATAAAAGTGTATATATATATATATATATACACTTTTATAAAAGATAGACCTCTGTATATTTATTTCTGGTTAAGAAGAGTGCAATTGAATATGGACAAAGCCAAATCTTCAGTAGATCTTCTCTCTGATCAGTAACTTGAAACATGACATCATGACAAAATTTGTTTTTTTATTGACTACTGTTTTATTATTTCAGGGTGTGAATAAAGATTCCTATTTAATATTAGAAACACTTCCACAGGAGTAAGTTTAACAATCTAAATCGAGTTTTTATACGACCGCAAAATTTTTGCGGTCGTATATTGGTATGACGTTGGCGTCGTCTCCGTCGTCAGCGTCGTCGTCCGAAGACATTTGGTTTTCGCACTATAACTTTAGTATAAGTTAATAGAAATCTATGAAATTTAAACACAAGGTTTATGACCACAAAAGGAAGGTTGGGATTGATTTTGGGAGTTTTGGTCCCAACAGTTTAACAATTAGGGGCCAAAAAAGGGCCCAATAAGCATTTTTCTTGGTTTTCGCACAATAACTCTACTATAAGTTAATAGAAATCTATGAAATTTAAACACTAGGTTTATGACCACAAAAGGAAGGTTGGGATTGTTTTTGGGAGTTTTGGTCCCAACAGTTTAGGAATTAGGGGCTAAAAAAGGGCCCAAATAAGCATTTTTCTTGGTTTTTGCACAATAACTTTAGTATAAGTAAATAGAAATCTATGAAATTTAAACACAAGGTTTATGACCACAAAAGGAAGGTTGGGATTGATTTTTGGAGTTTTGGTCCCAACAGTTTAGGAATTAGGGGCCAAAAGGGTACAAAATTAAACTTTGTTTGATTTCATCAAAAATTTAACTATTGGGGTTCTTTGATATGCCAAATCTAACTGTGCATTTAGTTTCTTAATTTTTGGTCCCGTTTTCAGATTGGTCTACATTAAGGTCCAAAGGGTCCAAAATTAAACTTAGTTTGATTTTAACAAAAATTGAATTCTTTGGGTTCTTTGATATGCTGAATCTAAACATGTACTTAGTTTTTTTATTATGGGCCCAGTTTTCAAGTTGGTCCAAATCGGGGTCCAAAATTAAACTTTGCTTGATTTCATCGAAAATTGAACTATTGGGGTTCTTTGATATGCCGAATCTAACCGTGCATTTAGATTCTTAATTTTTGGTCCCGTTTTCAAATTGGTCTACATTAAGGTCCAAAGGGTCCAAAATTAAACTTAGTTTGATTTTAACAAAAATTGAATTCTTGGGGTTCTTTGATATGCTGAATCTAAACATGTACTTAGTTTTTTTATTATGGGCCCAGTTTTCAAGTTGGTCCAAATCGGGGTCCAAAATTAAAGCTAAATAAAATGCTCCGCTGGGCGCAGCTAGATACGACCGCAGATGTCGAACCCTGAATAGTTGGGGCAATTATGAACACAACATTCAAGCTTGATACAATACTGAATTTGGATTGTGAATAAATATTTGACACAGCATAGGTTTCTGACACAGAATGAATGTTGTCTAAGAACTTAAAAATTTTTAATTTACCTATTCAAACCATATCAGTATTTTTTGTTTTTATATATAAATCAGAAATAACCAATTTAAAATTGGGCACACATATCAATTTCTTGCTATTGCGCAATACTGTGCAATTGAAAATTTCTTCAAATATTTGACACATAATAGGTTTCTGACACAGAATAACTGAAACCAAAGAACTTAGAATTGGTCATATGATTTCAATTTATATTCAATTTTTTGCTTCTTGTGCAATACAATATGCTGTGGAGAATTGCCCCCCCACCCAAAAAAAAAAAAAAAAAAAATTTACCCCTTTTTTAGCTTTTGTGCAATACACTATGAAGTTGCACATTGACTCCCCCTCCCAAAAAAAAAAACAACAAAAAACAATAAAATTTATTGTAACCCCCCCTTTTTTGCTAAAAAAAATTTGAAATTTCCTTTTTAATTTATGAATTATGAAATGAGAAAAAAATTGCCCCCTCCCCAATTTCTCATTCCCCCCCCCCTAAATTTTGTTTTCACCCCCCCCCCCCCCCATTTCTCTTGATACTTTGCAACCATAACAGCCCATTTAAATACACCATAACGTATTAAAATAGAAAATGACATCATAGTCATGGATGGCAAATTTTAAATATGCATAATTTAAAAGCAGTTTAGATGAGATAAACAAAAAAGCTTCATCAGCACATATTCAAAATTTGAGATAAAAAAAAGAGTTATCCCTCTTTGTACATATTTTTATAATCATGTTGTCATATTTGCTCTAAGTCATATTTAATTGTTAGCAGTAGTATGTATGTTAGTATCATATAATTTTAAAATTTCTGATTTGTAAGTTTATTCAATATATATGTTTGGATTGAAGTCATTGTTGGGTGTTACTGAAGTTATCCTTTAATTGTAATGTAAATAATGTAAATTGGTTTAAATTATAGTGATTCTTGCTATTGCACAATACTGTGTAATTGAAAATTTCTTGAAATATTTGACACATAATAGGTTTCTAAAACAGAATAACTGAAATAAAGAACTTAGAATTGGTCATATGATTTGAATTTATATTCAATTTTTGAATTCTTGTGCGATACAATATGCTGTGGAGAATTGCCCCCACCCCCCAAAAAAAATAATTTACCCCTTTTTTAGCTTTAATTTTGGACCCCGATTTGGACCAACTTGAAAACTGGGCCCATAATAAAAAAACTAAGTACATGTTTAGATTCAGCATATCAAAGAACCCCAAGAATTCAATTTTTGTTAAAATCAAACTAAGTTTAATTTTGGACCCTTTGGACCTTAATGTAGACCAATTTGAAAACGGGACCAAAAATTAAGAATCTAAATGCACGGTTAGATTCGGCATATCAAAGAACCCCAATAGTTCAATTTTCGATGAAATCAAACAAAGTTTAATTTTGGACCCCGATTTGGACCAACTTGAAAACTGGGCCCATAATAAAAAAAACTAAGTACATGTTTAGATTCAGCATATCAAAGAACCCCAAGAATTCAATTTTTGTTAAAATCAAACTAAGTTTAATTTTGGACCCTTTGGACCTTAATGTAGACCAATTTGAAAACGGGACCAAAAATTAAGAATCTAAATGCACGGTTAGATTCGGCATATCAAAGAACCCCAATAGTTCAATTTTCGATGAAATCAAACAAAGTTTAATTTTGGACCCTTTTGGCCCCTAATTCCTAAACTGTTGGGACCAAAACTCCAAAAATCAATCCCAACCTTCCTTTTGTGGTCATAAACCTTGTGTTTAAATTTCATAGATTTCTATTTACTTATACTAAAGTTATTGTGCAAAAACCAAGACAAATGCTTATTTGGGCCTTTTTTAGCCCCTAATTCCTAAACTGTTGGGACCAAAACTCCCAAAAACAATCCCAACCTTCCTTTTGTGGTCATAAACCTTGTGTTAAAATTTCATAGATTTCTATTTACTTGTACTAGAGTTATTGTGCGAAAACCAAGAAAAATGCTTATTGGGCCCTTTTTTGGCCCCTGATTCTTAAACTGTTGGGACCAAAACTCCCAAAATCAATCCCAACCTTCCTTTTGTGGTCATAAACCTTGTGTTTAAATTTCATAGATTTCTATTAACTTATACTAAAGTTATAGTGCGAAAACCAAATGTCTACAGACTCCGACGGACGACGACGACGACGACGCCAACGTCATACCAATATACGACCGCAAAAATTTTGCGGTCGTATAAAAAGGGGTAAATTTTTTTTTTTGGGGAGGGGGGGCAATTCTCCACAGCATATTGTATTGCACAAGAAGCAAAAAATTGAATATAAATTCAAATCATATGACCAATTCTAAGTTCTTTGATTTCAGTTATTCTGTGTCAGAAACCTATTATGTGTCAAATATTTGAAGAAATTTTCAATTGCACAGTATTGTGCAATACCAAGAAATTGATATGTGTGCCCTGTTATCAAAACTTTATTATTAACAAATTCCATTGGAAATTTGCCAATAACTCTAGTTTAATGAACTTCATTGGAAATTTGCCAATATAAAATGTGCTGATGAAGCTTTTTTGTTTATCTCATCTAAACTGCTTTTAAATTATGTATATTTAAAATTTGCCATCCATGACTATGATGTCATTTTCTATTTTAATATGTTATGGTATATTTAAATGGGCTGTTATGGTTGCAAAGTATAAAGAAATTGGGGGGGGGGGGTTGAAAACAAAATTTAGGGGGGGGGTAAATGAGAAATTGGGGAGGGGGCAATTTTTTTCTCATTTCATATTTCATAAATTAAAAAGAAAATTTCAAATTTTTTTTAGCCAAAAAAAGGGGGGGTTACAATAAATTTTATTGTTTTTTGTTTTTTTGGGGGGAAGGGGGGGGGTCAATGTGCAACTTCATAGTGTATTGCGAAAGCAAAAAAATTGAATATAAATTGAAATCATATGACCAATTCTAAGTTCTTTGATTTCAGTTATTATGTGTCAGAAACCTATTATGTGTCAAATATTTCAAGAAATTTTCAATTGCACAGTATTGCACAAGAGCAAGAAATCTTCAATTGCACAATATTGCGCAATAGCAAGAAATTGATATGTGTGCCCAATTTTAAATTTTTTTGTTATTTCTGATTTATATATAAAAACAAATAATACTGATATGGTTTGAATAGGTAAATTAAACATTTTTAAGTTCTTAGACAACATTCATTCTGTGTCAGAAACCTATGCTGTGTCAAATATTTATTCACAATCCAAATTCAGTATTGTATCAAGCTTGAATGTTGTGTTCATAATTGCCCCAACTATTCAGGGTTCGACATCTGCGGTCGTATCTAGCTGCGCCCAGCGGAGCATTTTATTACAATTGTTATAGTATTTGTATTCATCAGAAGTTTACATTTGGTGTTTGTGTCCCCCACCCCAACGTGACGCAGGGACATAGAAATGCCGGGTGTCTGTCCATCCATCCCCATTGTAAGGGCTCTCACACCTTCATTTATTTACGGATTTTGATGAAACTTATATGAAAGATGTGTTTTAATGGCAGCTCGATCAAATTCCAATGTAAGTGCCTAAACATGATTTTTGTCGGAGTTATTGCCCTTTGAATTTTGAAATTTTGCTAAAATTGTCTTGTAAGTGCTCTCACAGATAGATTTATTTGCGGATTATGAGGAAATTTATATGAAAGATGTGTTTGAAGGTATCTAGATCAAGTTCAAATTTGAGTGCGGAAGCATGATTTTTGGCCAAGTTATTGTCCTTTGAAATTTTGCTAAAATTGTCTTGTAAGTGCTCTCATGTCTACATTCATTTGCAAATTTTCATGAAATACATATGGAAGATGTGCTTTAATGGTATCTAGATCAAGTTAAAATTCGAGTGCATTAACATGATTTTTGGTGGAGTTATTGCCCTTTGAACTTTGAAATTTTGCTAAAATTGCCTTGTAAGTGCTGTCATGCCTACATTTATTTGCAAATTTTGATGAAATACATATGGAAGATGTGTTCTAATGGTATCGAGAGCAAGTTAAAATTCAAGTGCAGTAACATGATTTTTGGAAGAGTTATTGCCTTTTGAACTTTGAAATTTTACTAAAATTGCCTTGTAAGTGCTCTCACGTCTACATTTATTAGGGGATTTTGATGAAATTCATATGGAAGACTTTTTTGATGGTATCTAGAACAAGTTCAAATTCGAATTTGGTAACATTATTTTTGGCAGAGTTATTGCCCTTTGAAATTTTGCTAAAATTGCCGTGTAAGTGATCTCGCATGTACATTTGTTTGCGGTTCTTTATGAAATTCATATGGCAGATGTGTTTTGATGGAATCTAGATCAAGTTCATATTCCAGTTTAAGTTTCTCCATGTAACAAAGTGCCATTTGGCAGGGGACATTGGAACGCTGTTCTTTTATTTTTTGTTGTTTATCATGTAAAATAATATATACACCCACAGATATGTAATTGAGAAAATCATTTCGAAAGGTTGACTTAAAATCTTCATTTGCATAATATTTTACTACATTTTGATATCTTGTGCTTTAAGTCAATTTGAAATTATTAAAATTGTGCAATGAAAACGAAAGAAATATTCATGCATACATTGTATTAAAACTAAATAATATGTTCATATTTGCTTAACATCATTTTCTGACTCTTATATTTACATCTTGATTGCTTGATATTGGATTTTTTTTTATAAAAAAGAAGGTAAATTTTTAATTGAAATCAATATTTTTCTTCATTTATAGATTTGATTCTCGAGTTAAAGCTATGGAGGTAGATGAAAGACCTACAGAACAGTATTCTGACATTGGAGGATTAGATAAACAGATTCAAGAAGTGAGTTGGAATTTCTTAAACTTCAAGAGATCCTGAAATTTTCTAGCACCAAAAGGACATTTTTATTTGGAAATGTGTTATGTATGCTGAACAAAAATTTAGAAAATCTCTTAAAAAATTTAAAACTTGCTCAGCTTTTTGAGCTTCAGGGTGCTTACATTGTAGGTTTTGTAGACAATAGTATCATTATACCCGATGCAGCGATGTGATATAATGATCTTGACATGTTTGTCATTTCTTCTGTCCTTCCACCAGACTTAGTTGTCACTTTGATATTACCTTCATTTTTAGGGTTAGGTTGCTAAGCAACCAAAACCCTTATGCCGTCGGTCGTTTGGTTAGACAATGAAGGAAACTTTGGAAATCTGGTGTTTTGTGGAAAAAGTTGGACCAGAAGTTTTTGAAACTATGTTTTTATGAGTAAATATGCAAGCTTATCTAGGATTGAAGCTTAAGCAAGGCTAGTTAAGCAGCTTTTTATCTCGATTTTGAGATGACACATGCGCAAAGCAACCTCCATATTTTTCGAATTACGACTATGTTTATATTGGAATATCATATAAGAAAATAAACATTCCGCGGTAAAATAGTCCTAATATTTGTTGTTGCTGGTGCAGTTGTTTTTTAATAGAAATGTAACTGAAACACACCGAGAAGTGTAATTGTCCAGTTATTTAATAAAAGATGTGTGTTTTATTGACGATTTCCTTTTTGTTTTGAAAGCCGTGTAAAGTATTCGCACCTTTTAAAGTGTACAATGCTATCAGCGTAAGGATTTTGAATGTTTACATTTGCACGGATATTTTGGGAAGGATTACAATCAGGTTTATTTTCAAAAGATTTCAAAGGTAAGTTCCATTTTTGTTGTGAACGTGATTGTTAACTTATACAGAACATATTTTGCACATTATTTGCTTATTCTTCTTGTAATTCTGATGGTATTTTGTGTATTTGATTAACCTTTTGACCTGATCATCGTGACTTCATTTTGTCAAACCTGTTGGTCAGTGATAGAATTGCATACAGGTTATTTGAAATGCCGACAACTTGCACATTAAGATTGAAAAACACTGTGTTTATCATTAATTTAGAAAACGGTATTATCGAAGGTATAATGGGTTTATTTTAATTGAAAGCTTGAATGTTTACGTTCTTTTTGTGTATTTGATTAACCTTTTGACCTGATCATCGTGACTTCATTTTGTCAAACCTGTTGGTCAGTGATAGAATTGCATACAGGTTATTTGAAATTCCGACAACTTGCACATTAAGATTGAAAAACACTGTGTTTATCATTAATTTAGAAAACTGTATTATCGAAGGTATAATGGGTTTATTTTAATTGAAAGCTTGAATGTTTACGTTCTGATCTACCTGCACATGCGCAATGTAGTGTAAATAGAAATGACCCCCTTCTACAATTGTCCAAACTTTGTCTTTTTATATAACCTTAATAACTTGAAGACCTTTGATTTCTGTTTATTTTAATTCATCAAATCATTATTATGCATTTGACTTTTTAAAAAAATTCAATTTAGAGTGATAATTCAAGAAACGTTAGCCGACTCGTGCTTTCTTTGATTGATTAGTGCATATTTATGTACAGACATGCGCAGTAAAGTTGAGTAGTAGAACCTTCAGCTCAGATACACTGTGTTGCGAAAATATACGTTTTAAAAAATCACTGTATATTTTGAAACCAAAGCAATACATATGCTGTCAATTTAAAAAAAAATCAGTCACCTACCCACAGGAACATTATTATATAATAGACACTTTTTCCGCAGAGCTCGTTAACTTTCATAATTGATATATTTCCTTGTAAATAATACTGTTAATAAAAAGAATTCAATACCAAAATCTATTTTGCAATACATTGTACAAACAAAAAGCATTGAAATAATCATCAGCAATGTTTGTACAAATAAAAGTCAAATGCTAGCAACCTAACCCTACCAGTGCTATGCACTTTGATTTGTCAGATCCTTTTCAAATTTGAAAGGTGTCCACTCTCCAATATCTCAGATGAAGTTAATTCTTAGGAAAATAAGAAATGTGGAACCTTTTTTTTATTCACATAGTACTTCCTGTTACCTGGATAAAGGCCTTAATATTTTTTATAGAATCCCCTTCATATTTGAATGAAGATTTCCATTTATCAGTATATTGAATGAGTTTGATTATCTGAAAAATCTGCAGTGGGAAACCTTTTTTGGGAAAGTTTTCTGTGCTGCACAAAGAAGTTTAGAAGGAAAAAAGTATTTAGAAAAGCTGTAGGTAAGCAATTCACAATAGGCTGGTCTAATTTATGTTTGGGCATGGGATGAGCTAATCCTCACTCAAGATTTTTTCATTATAAAGATTTTTTTGTAATTCAGTGATAACCACATCAACAACATCTGGCAAAAAATCTACAAACTTCTTTTACTTTTCCCTTCCGATATTTTTTCCCAGTACTGCAATGCTTAGATAAATACTTTAAAAGTGGCTCCACAGAAGTATATTTTTATTAATTTCTCTTAAACATATTTGGAGTTAACTCCCTTTAGATGTCTTTTTGATGTAAATTATAGAATCACAAATAATGAACAAAGTGTAATGATATTGAATGTTAAAAGGATAAAAATTTCATTATCATGATGTTATTTTCAGTTAATTGAAGCTGTTGTATTACCTATGACTCACAGAGAAAGATTTGAAGCATTAGGAATTCAACCACCTAAAGGTAGACAATTCATTCATCAATACAGAATTGATTGAAAAAATAAGAAATTTGGTTAAATAACAATACTTTGGAAGGATGGCACACTTAAACGTTTGAATGTATAATTATAGTAGCTTAAGGTGGGGTTGGATCCAATAAAACCAGTCACATAATGTTTTTTGCATTTTCCAAGTCATGAATATTGTGGTCCTTTGCATGAACCTCTTATTTAAATTCTTTAGTTTCTCAGCCATATTTATCATTAGATCTCAAAAATGATCTTGTCTGCAACTATTAGGCCAACACTTGCTCTGTGTGCCATATACTTCAGCAACTAATTTCATGATGAAAAACGACTCCATTACTTTTCTGTATGTTTAAAATAATACATGTAATTATGTACAGATCAGATTTTTGGAGTCAAAACTTGCACATATTCTGCAACGTCACATTTTCTTATGGTGACATCATATATGATGCAGAAATCGGTGAAATGCAAACAAAAATATGAAAATCAGCTTTCACAAAATATTTGGGACATTTCAGTAGTGGAAAAGACAATAGTATAATTCGTCTATCAGAAACATAAGGTAGTGTAATACTTTTTACTTCCATTTTTAAAGAAACGTTTGAG
The DNA here is from genome assembly GCA_028015205.1 of Mytilisepta virgata. NCBI lineage: Eukaryota > Metazoa > Mollusca > Bivalvia > Mytilida > Mytilidae > Mytilisepta > Mytilisepta virgata. Next base: position 81,335,874 of record CM051521.1, read on the forward strand.
AAATTCCCAAAAAACCATTTGAAAAAAGACACAGTAGAACTTGACTTAGGTAAACTTGGTGGGATTGCAAATTAATTGATATAGGCCTGTGTGAACAGCTACTCTCAGAAATTAATGTGAAATAAATATAACTGAATCTGGATAAAATCTTTAAAGCCGGAGGTAAAAATTCAAAGAGAGATATTTGTCCATGGCTTTTGATAACTAAGACTTATATGTGATTTATTTTACAGGAGTTTTATTATATGGTGCACCAGGTACAGGTAAAACACTGTTAGCCAGAGCATGTGCTGCACAGACTAAGTCAACGTTTCTCAAGCTTGCGGGTCCACAGCTGGTCCAGATGTTTATTGGCGATGGAGCCAAACTTGTTCGAGATGCATTCGCTTTAGCTAAAGAAAAACAACCTGCCATTATATTTATTGATGAGTTAGATGCAATAGGTTGGTAAATTCTGTTTCACTGGATTTGACATTATTCAAAAGCAATTTTTTCATTGCGATTGAGATTAAGCAACAAATTGATCAACCTAAAGATACGTATCAGAAACTTTTCGAGGACTTAATTAAACAGTTGTTAACGGATTCTTAAGTAGTAAAAGAAATAGTACACCAAAATTAGTCCTTTACATGTGGCACCTTTACTTTTTTTTTGTTCTTTGTATGTATGAATTCCAGTCATTCAAAAAATATATATTACATCATTACCAGTGGATAATCTAATGAAAATAAGTAAATTATCAAGATTTGATAAATCAGATAATCATCGATGCAAGGATCTGACTGTCGAATGTTAATTGAATAAATTTTCACATTTGATAAATCAGAATTCCCATCAGTTGCCTTCACATACCTGATTTGTATTTCAAACACTTGCACAATATATCTGTTACAATGATGTTATTAGTTGAGTCTAAGAAATCCGAAAATAGAAGTCATTTCGGCACCTTTTGTCTTAGGCAATCATCGACTGAGATAGTGTCAAACACATGTTAAATTAATTTTGATAAATAACGTGTTTATAAATGGTTATATTGACAAAAAATTTTAGAAATGCATTTATCTCTCTTTGTTCTTATTAGTTAGATATAAAACTGATATTTGATATGCATCAAAATACATTTACACCAATCGCTTAACTTTTGTGCTGTAAACTGAGAATTCACACATTTTATTTTATACTTACCAAACTTTAAATAACTTAGAGCATAGATTATTTATACAACTGTTTTAGTGAGTTTTGAGATACCATGATTTGACTATATTTGACATCAATTGAATGTTTTTTATTGATGTTTTCTGTTTAAAGGTACAAAAAGATTTGATTCAGAGAAAGCAGGAGACAGAGAGGTACAGAGAACTATGTTAGAATTACTAAATCAGATGGATGGTTTCCAACCAAATTCACAAATTAAGGTGAGAGTTTAAACATTAATGTCCAGAATTTTTCTCTTAAATAGTTATTTTACACAATGGTGTATGATTTCAGTTATTTTAAGACTTACAAATATGTACATTGTCATTCAGCAAAAAAAAAAACTAAATTCTAAAATTTAATGCAATTTTTTGTTTGATTAAATTAATGTAATACTATTAATGACATAAACTTTGCCTATTCAAATCATGTGATCATCAGTTGGTTTGATATGTAGATACTGGAACTGGTTACTTAAAATAGCCTTTATACTTAAAAAAATGAAACTTGATTAATAAGTACATGAAAACATTTTTCTTATTGTTTCCAGTGTAAATATTCATAACTATTATAAAAAACTTTAAATCATCGTTACTAAGATGGTGAAAAATAGTTACAAAATATTGCCAAGTTCTTTGTATCTGTGATCAAAGTTTGAAGTTGCTAAAAAGATTCACTATACTGAAATTTCCTTCGGCTCATCTGTACTGTTACCTTATTAAAGTCAGATGTTGTTCTGGAGTTATGTCGCCTTGTCCATAAAAAATCAAATATGCACGAAAAATCACAAAATTAGCAATTTTCAGGTAAATTAAAAAACGTGTCGACTTTGATGTGCTCAATATATCTTGATAAAATTTGAAACATACTTTGTTAAGATAACTATCTGTTAATGGTCAACTGCTAATCAATGCTAAACATATAGCTTCAACTCCTATTTTGTGTTTTAATTTAATGAGGTTTACCCTTTACTGGATGAAAAACGTCAAGTAAAAAGCCTACTTAAAATCACTTGTGAAAAACATGTTCTATTTATTTTGATATAAAAAGGGAAGTAACTCGAAAAATAAAAATTGTCCCATTTCAACTCATTTGCTTGTATCTATAAGCCTTAGGGGTAAGAAAAAGAATCCAGCACAAGAGAAAGAAATAACAGAGTAATCTCAGAACCCTTCGATAAGATTTCAGTTGTTTCTGATTCTGGAAGCATTTTCAGAGAAACTCTGAATTCTTAGCCTCATGTGTCTCAGATTTCATGATCTTGCACTTTCACTGGTTTTACATTCTATTGTTCCTTATCATATTAAGTATATCCATCTCTATGGAGGGACTATATTCTAGTATTTTATAATCATTTGTGATTATGTGGAATATATATTACTAAACAATAATTGTACTTACAAAATTCGAACACATTTTCATTATATTTAAAATCTTTAAGCTTTTTTAGCATATAGATGACATGAAAACAAAAGATTGGTGACAGTAATTTTAACCGTACTATTTTAACAGGTTATAGCAGCCACTAACAGAGTAGATATTTTAGATCCAGCTTTGTTAAGATCTGGTAGGTTAGACAGAAAAATAGAGTTCCCACATCCCAATGAAGAAGCTAGAGCCAGAATTTTACAGATTCACTCCAGAAAAATGAATGTCAGGTAAATGAGTCAAATATTACAATAGTAGATAAAAACAGGATTTCAGAACTACTGTCTGTTTTTAACCTCAGCTCATGGAACAGATTTTTGGCATTTTAAAAGTCTACATTTTAAAATTATTAGACCTGTTTTGGCTCACCTGGCCTAAAAGGCCATGTGAGCTTTTCCATCACTTGGTGTCAGTTGTTGTCCAGCATAAACTTTTCCTTTAAAGATCTTCTCTGAAATCACTGGGCCAATTGGGACAAAATTTTGCCGGAATGATGTTTGTGAGGTCCTCTACAAATATTCTTCATTTCATCTTGATGGGGCAAAAAACATGGCAATCCATGGGCAATTCTTGATTCTGATTGGTTGAAACTTAAAAATTCTTCTCATGCAAATAATTTTGTAACTTGATTCAAATGATGTTTATGAGGTTTTTTACAGATTCCTCATTTCGTCCAGATCGGGCAAAAAACATGGCCACCATGGGCAATTCTTGTTTCTTATTGGCTGATATAAAAAAATCTTCTCTTCTGAAATCACTTTGCCAAATAGAACTAAACTTGACAGGAAGCATCTATTGGGGGTTCTTTCCAAAGTTCCTCATTTCGTCCTGATCGTGCAACAAACATGGGCAATTCTTGTTTCTGAATAATTGATTAAACAGATTTTTTTCTCTGGAACTGTATGGCCAAATGGAACGAAACTTGACAGGAAGCATCTGTGGGAGGTTCTTTACAAAGTTTCCTCATGTCGTCCCGATTGGACTACAAATATGGCCACTATGGGCAGTTCTTGTTTCTGATTGGCTGATATAAAAAAATCTCCTCTGAAATCACTTGGCCAAATGGAACGAAACTTGACAGGAAGCATATATGGGAGGTCCTTTATAAATTTTCCTCATTTCATCCCAATCGGACTACAAATATGGCAGCCATGGGCAGTTCTTTTTTTCTGATTGGCTGATATAAAACAACCTTCTCCTCTGACGTCGCTTGGCCAAATGGAATGAAACTTGACAGGAAGCATCTGTGGGAGCTTCTTTACAAAGTTTCCTCATTTCGTCATGATTGGGCAACAAACATGGCCGTCCAGGGCAATTCTTGTTTCTCATTGGTTGATTAAAAAAATTTTTTTTTCTCTGGAACTGCTTGGCCAAAACTGTTAGCCAAACTTGACAGGAAGCATCTATGGAAAGTAGATTATGAAATGATTTGCTGATATAAAGCAATCTTTTTTTTCGATGAAACTGCTTGGACAAATGAACGAAATTTGACAGGGCAGCGGTGGTCCTTAGGTAGTCCTCTTTCAAAATTATATCTGATGACCCTGCCCATCATCCAAGATGGGCGACAGAGCCGAACATAGTTTAACATAGGACCCTATTTCAAATTTACTTAAAGATCTTCTTGTCTGAAACCACTTAGCCAATTGGAACAAAACTTGGCAGCAATGATCCTTAGTTGGTCCTCCTTCAGAATTATATTCGATGACCCAGTCCACCATCCAGATGGCTTACAGGGCTGCACCTTAGTTTAACATAGGACCCTTTGAGAAATTTACCTAAAGATCTTTTTGTCTGAAACCACTTTGTCAATTGGAACAAAATTTGGGAGCAATGGTCCTTAGTTGGTCCTCTTTCAGAATTATATCCATTGACCCTGTCCCCCATTGAAGATTGCTAAACTTAGTTTAACATAGGACCTAGTGGGAAAGTTCACTGAAAGATCTTCTTGTTTGAAACCAATGAGCCATTTGGAACTTGCCAGCAAGATGGACAGATGAGAGATACAGGCTCCTGGGAGCCTCTAGTTTGTTTCTTAATTAACCTTGTTGAGTGGTCAAAATCTAAAATGTTTTGCAGGTTATATTTGTAAACATAAATAATGAGTCTGAATGGGGTATTTCTGATAGAAAAATAAATGCACTGATAAATTTTGAATTGACTAGCTCAAACCTATCATAAAATTTGTAAAACTGTTATTTCAAATATTTTTCATACATTTGTACATATTTCATGCAATATAGGCATGCAATATACTTACTTGAACAAAATCTCAGGAAAGAGTTATATCCTTTTATATTGAAAATTTTGGAGTCAAATTTTTTTGTTTCTCATGAAGACTTGATTGAAAACATAAGTTTAATTGTTTTTGTTACAACTTAGCTAATTACATCTCTTATCCAAGTGATAACACAATTCACATTTATTAAGGTAGTCACATTTTGAAAAATCTTTTCTGTGAACTGAGGTTGACAGGCAGTAGAGATTTTGTTTAAACCTGTATAAACATTCCTTGTTAGGGTTAGAAGTATTACTGAACATTTAGAAGTACAGGAATTTTAAGGAATAAAAGTAATTTTTGTCTCGCCTGCAACAAAAGTCGCGGAAGGCTAGACATAGGTGTTGCTTTCCTGGCGTAGACCACAGCGTCAACAATTGTTAAGTTTTATGCTCAAGTCAGTTTTATAGGAACTACTTGTGATAGATCAATGATATTTTGTATAAAGTTGCATTACCATCAGTTCATCTGAATTTGATGATTATTTCGAGGCCCTGTCCCCTAGGTCATGGTCTAGTGACTTTCAATTAATTAGCAATTTTCAATGTTAAGTTTTCTGCTTAAGCTCGTTTGATAGGAACTACTTCTGATAGATCAATGATATTTTGTATAAAGTTGCATTACCATCAGTTCATCTGAATTTGATGTTTATTTCGAGGCCCTGCCCCCTAGGTCATGGTCTAGTGACTTTCAATTAATTAGCAATTTTCAATGTTAAGTTTTCTGCTTAAGCTAGTTTGATAGGAACTACTTGTGATAGAGCAATGGTTTTTCTATAAAGTTGCATTACTATCAGTACATCATAGTTTGACAACCATTTCGAGGCCTTGCCTAGGTCGTGGTCCAGCGACTTTCAATTAAGCAATGTTGGTGTCCTTCAGATTCTTTTTTTTAATTTTCTGTCAGTAGGCGAGACAACAGTTTATATGACTTATTTAATAAGAACTCATATTTCTATGATCTGCCAAAAATCTAATGGCAACTTCTTTTTTGCTCACCTGGCCCAAAGGTCTTAAACATTCCTTTGAAGATCTCCTCTGAAACCACTGGGCCAATTGGAAAAAAATTTGGCAACAATGGTCCTTAGGTGGTCCTCAGAATTATATCCGATGACCCTGCTTGTCATCCAAGATGACCGCCAGAGCCGAACTTAGTTTTAACATAGGACCCTATGGGAAATTTACTTAAAGATCTTCTTGTCTGAAACAACTTGGCCAATTGTTACAAAACTTGGCAGCAATGGTCCTTTGGTGCTCCTCTTTCATAAGTATATCTGATGACTGCACCCGTCATCCTAGATGGCTGCCAAAGCTCATCTTAGTTTAACATAGGACCCTACGGGAAACTTAAAGATCTTCTTGTCTGAAACAACTTGGCCAATTGGAACAAAACTTGGCAGCAATGGTCCTTAGGTGGTTCTCTTTCAGAAGTATATCCGATGACTCGACCTACCATCCAGGATAGCCACCAGAGTCTAACATAGTTTAACATAGGACCCTATGTCAAATTTACATAAAGATCTTCTTGTCTGAAACAACTTGGCCAATTGTTACAAAACTTGGCAGCAATGGTCCTTAGTTGGTCCTCTTTCAGAGTTATATCCACTGTCCACCATCCAAGATGGCTTCCAGGACGGAACTTAGTTTAACATATGACCAAATGGGAAAGTTAACTGAATGATCTTCTTGTTTGAAACCAGTGAGACAATTGGAACTTGACGGCAATGTTCCAGGCTGCCAGTCAAGATGGACATAGTCAAGGTGATCGATACAGGCTCCTGGGAGCCTCTAGTTTAATTTCTGAAGATGTGTATTAAGTTCTTATTTAATAATTAGCCTTCACAGGTTTTATTTGTTAACAAGTTCAGAGCTCTGACAACCCAAAAGCCCCACTTGTTTGTTGAGGTCCTATAGATGACTAAAATCATATTTTATTTTCTTTATGTAATCTGAATTTTTGTGTTGTGTTGTTTTTATGTGCCTGCCGCTAGGCTAAGATGGCATTAAGTTTTACCCTTGACCATCTTTTGTCTGTCCGTCGATTTTTAGTTTGTCTCATCCAAATTTTATGAAACTCGTACACTATGCTAAGTACCACAACACGCAGACATAGTTTGAATTTGGGCAGTGAATCTTTTACCATTCTAGAGCTATGCCCCTTTATAACTTGGAAAATTGCAAGTCCCTAAGATTAGAACAATAGAACTCTTTAAAAAAAACAGCAGTTACATCAGATGCTCTCAAAAAGTATTTTCAAGTATTATAAGCAGCTTGAGTGTGGGCATTCATGTCCTTATTATTTTTTTATTTTCAGTAAAGAAGTTAATTTTGAAGAATTAGCCAGATGTACTGATGATTTCAATGGAGCACAGTTAAAGGCAGTTTGTGTTGAAGCCGTAAGTACTAATGAGGCCTGAGAGGCCAAGTGGTGTAGATAGATCCTTGTAGCTAATATGGCTATCCTTTCAGCTGTTGTGAGTTTATAACTGTTATGTCTATTTGTGTTAGACTTTAGTCTGATAGATTTTTCTTCCAATTAATGTTTGTTTTTTCCAGTATTCTCCCGTCACAAATTGAACTCCTGCAAATAATGCCCGGTTTGAGGCTTATTCAAGCTTTTAATTCATACCATATTTTAAAAATTTTCCAAAAAACAAATTCTGGAAATTGTTTTCATCTCCATTTCACATAAAATCTACAATTATTTCATCCTGACGATGGAAAAATAGGAAATAATGACTAAGATCCTTCCACCCATCCCCCCCTTTTTTTTGAAGTGGTGGATGATAATCTATGAAATTAAATTAGCCTAAAACTGTAATGCCTGATTGATTTATTTTTATTTGATGAACAATGTATGTTATTCTGGTTTTCGTTCCTCATGGCTGATAATTTATATATATTCTCTGATAAAGAGACAGAAACGTAATTTAATTCTAAAACCATGAATCTATTTACTGGAAATAAAATATGAATTCTCATGAATGTACTCTGGAAAGTTGACATTATGTGATGGACATTTTTTATTATTCTGAACTTAAATACCTGGTACATGTAGTAACATAAACATCCACTAAGTTCTGAATATGGAATTATTGAACTTGGAAAACCTTTTTCATTTAAATAAAACTTGTTTCTCATAGAAAACAACATCCACATACAACAAAAAAGCCTCCAGTATTCTGAAGACAAAAGTCTGTGTTACTATATTGATCATATTCAGAAGACTCATCTCTTAAGTTCAAAAATCTGCCCAAAAAATTTTCAGATTACTGAAATTTTGACACATCAGTAGTAAATTTATAAAATTAGTACTAGTGAAATCTTTGGACATAAGATTAATTTGAAACATCAGAAATTTGAGTGAGGTGGGTGGGTAAATTTGGGGGGGGGGGGGCTCCTTTAAGTCAGATAGCTTCTTATGATTTATAAATTGTCAATACAGAAATGACTGCCTGGCAGTAAAAAGATTCATTTGTATTGTCTTATTTTACAGCATAATTATAAATTCCTAGGACTTTTCAAATTGATAAATTTATACATTTCTGTATTCTGAACCATAATAGTGGTTAATTTTTTGCATGGTTTTAATTTTCAGATATTTTAGAAATGACAAACATTAAATTCACTAAGATTTATTTAGAGCCTTAATTACTATGGATTAAAATATAATCTTTGTAAAATTTAAAACTTATTGTTTTGCCAACTTTTAAAATTTTTTATGAAATTTTACACTTACCAATATAACTACTCTAATAATACAGAAACATTGGTATTAAACTGAATATTTTTATTTAAACTTTATTCGTTATAATGTTTTCTTGTGATGATTTCCTTGAATCTAAATATCAATTGATATTAATTAAAACAAACCAATATTAGAATAAAAAAAGTGCATTAATCTTGATAACTTTCTGAATTAAGATACTGTCCCAAATAGAAAACATTGTTTTTATCCTGCAATCATTGTTACAACAGACTATGAGACAAATAACAGGTGTCGAATACATCAAAATACAAAAAAAAAAAATACTTTTCAACAAATTATTCTTGTGTGTTCAAAATATGTATACCTATTACAATTGACAAATTGTCATTTTCTCCTCAATTGAACATGTTTCCGAAAAATATTTCACTGCATGTGCAGATATAAACATGCCCTTTTTATAAACTTGCATGAAGCCTAAAATATTTTTGGAACCATGATTTTTTAAGCATAAGAAATAATGATTTTGGTATCGATATTGCAGTATAAAATAATATTAATGTACTATAGAAGAATGTACAAAATATTTGTTCAGTTCGGAACTGGTGGAAAATGCTCGGCAGAGCCTCGCATTTTCCCCAGTTCTTTTGCCTCATACAAATATTTTTTATATTCTTCTATAGTACACTAATATTCAGAGCCCAAGATAATTTTTTGGTATCAAGGGGTACATACTTCCAGGTTTTTAAGACAGATGAGTATTTAACCTCCAAACAGCAGGATCAAAGGTGTGAAATGAAAAACAAAAGAGTAAAATGCATCATACAGATAATCAAAATGAAGTATTAGTATTTAGTCATAATGACCCCTGTTTTCACCCACATAATAATTCTGTTTTTCTGTACCATGTCCCATATGAAATGGTGTATTTTGAAACCGTTCACGGGCAGAAACAAGCACTATTTATGAAAAGAATAACTTTCATGCCTTATGACATATGAAAATATCTAAGCAATAACACCTTTCCTAAACCTGTGCATAGTTGTTTCAGACTGAGCACAACTTTGACGACCAGAAAATATTTCTTATGCACATCTGCCATTTTTTAATGCGTAAATGACGCTGATACGCATGTTATCTGGGGTTCTGAATATTATATATGTATATGGATCCACTCTTTTACTGGATGGTATAATCAGATTAAGTTTCATATTCTGACTTTATGTTGTGAATGAGAGGCATTTTCAGAATAATAAGCTTTGGATTAGTATTTAAAAGTGTCATTTTCTAAGCATCTGAATTTTAATTGAGTTTTAGATATGCCCTGATGGTTTTGTAAAAGAAGAAACAATTTTTCAAGAAGAATCACCTTTGAGAACAATAAACTTGAATTTCTCAATAAAATGATAATCTTTGAGATTAAGCTATTAAATGCATGTCTGCATGACTAAATAAGGATTAAATATGTGTAAAGAAAATTTAGGATTGAAAATTTCAAAAGTCAGCATTCTTTTTATTATTCTTTTAAAAAGGCAAAGTATTAAAAAAAATAAAAATTACTTATCTGGAGTTACAATTATTTTGTAGAAAGTTTGTTTTCTTATTTAAGGTGTTATGAGAGTATCATATTGTAATTAAATGTTTATAGCCATGGGTCAATGATTTTCTACTGAGGAGGTGTATATCAATTAAACATCAAAAAGATAAATTATCTCATAATCACTGATTGACTCTTGCAAAAATGTTATTGAGAACTTTCAGTAGGAATCAAAGGATAAATAGGGTAAATGTCAAGCAAAGTTTCCAGACATTTGATATCCTTAAATAGAGTTCATTGGGTTTTGTAAAAACTTCTATATTGAAACTATACTATTAATGCTTGTAGATGTAACCACAGGTCTGTTAGTGGCATATTCCTTAGTAGAGTTTTACTTCTCCTTTTTCACGTAGTACAGTTACAATTTTTGTACAGAACTTCAAAAAAAAAAAAAATTATGAGGTAGTCTGGAATTATTTATTTCCTAGGGATCAGTTTTTATGAAAATTTAATACAATATGAAATATACTATGGATTCACTTTATTTCATTGGATTTAATTTTTTTGGGTCAATTTCACAAGAAAATGGCAAAAACCATGAAAGTTAGTATCCACAGATAGGCAGGTTTTCTTCAATCCAAAAAAAAATATCTATTCACAGCACATTTTGTAGAATACTTAAATCTGTGCAAGAAGAATGGTATTCAATTATATTCATAATGAATTGTCAATATCTTATATTGTTATTTAAGTTTAAACTATTACAGTATAACCATATCGCTGAAACTCTTTCTTTGGAACAAAAATGCATGGAAATATTACTTTTGAATAGAAAACATTCTTTTAATTTTTATTACCCCGTCGCTATGCAAAGGAGGCATTAAGTGTTTATGAAACTGATATAGAATGCTAAGAACTGCAACATGCAGACTTAGTTTGAATTTGGATATTTAGTCATTTACCGTTCTAGAGTTATGCCCCTTTATAACTTGGAAAATTGCAAATACCTAGAACTAGCAGTGACATCAAATGCTCTCACAAAGTATTTTCAAGTATTATAAGCCAGCTTGAGTGGGGGGCATTCATGTCCTCAGACACATTCTTCTTTTATTTTTTTTATAATTAAATAATTGCTAATTTATGAAGATGAAAAATAGTTTTCATTAAGCTGAAGGTTTAATTATCATTTTAGGGAATGATTGCCTTGAGAAGAGGTGCCACAGAGTTACAGCATGAAGATTATATGGATGCCATCATTGAAGTGCAGGCCAAGAAGAAGGCTAATTTACAATACTATGCTTAGTTACAAGACCAACTATCGTAATCTCATTTGAATAGAAACTTTTAAAAAAATGTTTGTTGAATAAATTCATTGATTATATGAAGTAAAATAACAAAGCTTGTCTGTCCTTATATAATTAGATTCCAATTTTTGCCGGATTTTCCAATAGAATACCATACATGTATTTCACTGAAAAATATGTATGTTTTAATTTTTCCAACATTTGGTTATCGATCGTGGAATTTGTGTTTGTGTGGCAGTAGGTACAAAGGAGAAATACCTGCAGTCTTTGTAACCAATTTCAAATAATACTTTAAATTTACTTTATCTAATATTAGTATCTTTGGATTGTTATTTTAAAACTCCTGGGATGATGCCTCTGCTGGTGGACCCTAGGTCCCCGAGGGTATTCGCCAACCCAGTCGTCAGACTTGTCTGACAAGTTTATTCATTGATTTGTTACAGAAATTACCAGTATTTAGCAAAATTCAAAAATAATAGAAATACTATGGGTTCATTCCTTGTATTGCACATGGTAGATCTCCTTAGCTGAAATTTGGCTTCCTATTTCGGTATTTTTGGTTGAGTACTTCTTGTTTAATATAAGTTTGGTTTTTGGTCTTCCAAATGTTTGGGTTTTAATGCTGCTGATGAGAGGTAACTCCTTGAAATGCGTCGTATACAGCATAGTATAAATTTACTTTATCTAATATTAGTATCTTTGGATTGTTATTTTACAAAGTAGTCTACCATGATATGCTATTGTCTACTCATTTTGGCTTGAACATATTGAATGTTTTTGCAAAATCCTCCCTCTGAGACAACATTAATGTAAAGTGATAGTTAACTATGTGCCGTAGAAACACGTTTGTCATTGGCTATTCATATTGCTGGGCAGTTTCTGTTTTGATAAGTTGATAATTAGTTTTAGTTAAGTTTTAGCAATCCTATGTAAATGAATAATTCATAGCTGTTTAAGTTAATCCCACAAATTAGGTTCTAATTTAACACTTAATACCATCTACTTTATATCAGATCTCTTACATCAGCTGCATAATTACTGTTTTGTTGTAAACAACTCAATGCTTTCTTATTGATGTAGATTGGTTTATAATGTTAGGATTATATAACAAGTTCTGTGTTTGGGCTTTTCTATTTTAGATTTAAATTCGGTTTTGTGTGTGAAATTGAGGCAAGTTAGTGGCATAAATGTCCTCATTTAAATTAAACATTTGAGTATGGTGCATGAAATAAGTTCCTCATACAACTGCAGAAATAGACCTTACTTTGTGAATGTAGATATATTATATTGGGGAAGCAGTTTAATTGTCCCCTGCCGCAACACGGTGCGAGGACATGCATGTGGAAATGTAATGTAAGACATTGTAAGCACTCACACGCCTACATTTCTCAGTGAATTTTTATAAAATTTATATCATAGTATTATCCCGGTCATGTTCGAATTTCTGTGCCATACCATTATTCTTGTTGGAGTTATTGCCCTTTGAACTCTGAAAATTTTGTCAATTTTTCTTGTAAGCGCTCTCGCACCTACAGACCTTAATGGATTTTATTTAAATTTATATCATAGTTGTGATTTAGTATTATCTTGGTCATGTTCGAATTTCAGTGCTGTACCATTATTTTTTTGTTGGAGTTGTTGCCACGTGTCTGGGACATTGGAATGCTGTTCTTTTTACTTGTTTCTTATTATATTTTTAAATTTTCACTGGTTGCAACATTTTATTATATATTAATTAGGCATTATTAAATGAAAATATGATAATAAAAAAAAAATGACTGTTGTGAAAATAATTTCATAATTTTCATTGAACTTTACATTTTTCATCTTACCATCCAAGGTTTTTCTAGTCGCAATGAAACTGTCAATTAATATTTATTCATTGTTTGAAATCAACACATATTTTACTTTACATTTAAAAAGAACTTAAAAATTTCTGAAAACTTTGTGTAGAAATTGCAAGTGGGGAAATAGGATACATAGTTTACAGTAATGTTATGACTTTCAGTAGTTTTGGTCAGAATGATACCGTGCAAAGGTTTATCTAGAAATGTACATTTCAGCCATTGTGATGTATTTGCGTCACTTTCCCTTAAATCATTTGAGCTTAAGAGGTGCTAGGTAATAAAAATGAAAAATCTCTAGGAAAACAAAATATAGGTACCATAATTATTGTTTCCCAAATGTTTGGTAGGTTATTGTCTTTGTTCATGAATGTTCTTTTTCTTAATGCTGAACTTGTCCAAAAGGATAGTTGAGCACCATGATTAAATCTACAATCTGTTCTTGGAATTACTGCAAGTCTGGTTGCCATGGAAACAGAGCACCCCAACAATTGAAATTTGTCTAAATATTCTGAATATTTATATGAAGATTAAGTTGGATGTCTGGATAGGCACTTTGGTCTTGGAGTTTTGAAGTTTTGCAATCTGAAAGGGACAAACAATTTCAAGAAAATGAAAATTATGCAATTTTTATGAAACTTCATGTGAATGTTAGCCACTAAAACTGAACATTCACTTTGGTATCAGAATTTACAAAAAGGCCATCACCATGGAAACAGGGCAAAAAATTCCCTAAAACTGAAATTTAACCAATCCTTATAGGAAGGTGAGGTGTCATGTCTAGACATGTTATTTGTCTTGGAGCATGGCAATGGGGTAAAACATAAAAAATTGATCAAATTTTCATTCAAATTTAATTGAAGGATGGGCATGATGTCTAGACAAAAAATCGGGCATTCATGTACTGTATGATGGATGAAAAACTGAATACGCTCATGTAATTGCACATACGTATTACCAGAAAAGGTAAGTGATCTCTGTTGCGTACTGATGGAGTTTTGTTTTTATTGTAGTTTTAAGCATATTTTTGACCTTGATATAAAAGAGTCACAACACATTGCAGAACAACACTGGCTCAAGCACAAAAGTTGAGCAACACACGAATATACAAAGAATGGATGTGCAGATGAATAAACAACTTGACACAATCACCAAGTTAAACTAATAAAAATAAACCAAGAGGTCGCAACTCCGTTTTTAATGGATATGCAGAGAGCTCTGATATGGCCTAATAGCAAAAATTAGTTCCATCCAGCGGTACAGTATTTAAAATGAGAATGAAATACAATTATTTAATGACACGGATAGGGAGATATACCAATTACCTTCTACTGGTCCTAGAACGATTGTACTCTCATAAATCATCAACTTTAATACATCTTAACAATATTACAAGTAAACAACGTTCTAAAGGTTTGACCGAAAGCGAACACTTGCCATGATGTTGCCTGCCATACCAATAGCTCCGCTTTAAACATTAAAATCATTCAAAAGCGAAGAATAAACTTGCAGTTTCATTTTTCTTTTTTGCCTTAACAATGTGTGTGCCAGTAATAAATTGCTTTGTCTTAACGGGTCATATTTGCGTTCACAGATGATAACTCTTTTTTCCATGATTTTGTGACTGACCAAAGGCAAAGGAAGCTTTCCTTTATTTTTGACATTTTCAAAATTGCTGTTAACGGGTTTAATAGATAAAAATGTCAATTATTCATATTACTCAAATTTCAATGACTGATTCTCAACATTTTTATGCCCCTGCCCACGAATGTCGATGGGGCATATAGAGTTACCTTTGTCCGTCCGTACTTCAGAAGTATGTGGATAAGTTTTGGGTTTAGGTTCATTTCTTTGGAACTACGCATCAGTGGATGTCTCTTGGGTAGTAATGAGCAGTCATACAATAAATGGGGCATTATGACCTACATTTTATGCTTGAGCAACTCTAGATAAGTTTTGCATTTAGGTTTATTTATTTGGAACTAAGCATAGTGTATCAATGAAACTTCATCAATGGTTGTGCCTTGGGTCGTACTGAGCAGTCATACAATAATTGGGTCATTATGACTTACATTTTACGCTTGAGCTACTCTGGTTAAGTTTTGCGTTTAGAGTTATTTCTCTGGAACTGAGCACAGTGTATCAACGAAACTTCATCAGTGAATGTGCCTTGGATAGTACTGAGCATTCATACATGATGACCTACATTTTAGGCGGGGCACAGTGTCTTGCAGACACAATTTCTAGTTTAAACAGTGTTGAGATTGATTTATTTTCAGATTGATTGTCCCTGTGTTACATCCTTGTCTTGAAGATGCGTTGTCTTGGCTATCCATATGGTTGAATCAAGTGACCCAAGTTTGGTCCTTACTAACATTTCTGTTTTCTTGTTTTAACTAATCTGTCTTGATATTTAATATGCGGCTCATTATATGATTTTACCATCATGTGATTAATAGGTGCCCTGAGTATTGCGTATATAAACGCTTTGAAGGTAATTCTGTACTTTCCCGGTTTTTTTTTTATTCAACACTATTAAAGATGACTTGCATATCAATTATCGTAAAGAGCGGCACCAATAATTGGTAATAAATACATCTTTGGTACAAATGATTTACTGCTCAAACAATTAAGCAAAATATCAAAAGCATTTAACAGTAATTAAATAATCAATTAATTAAGCAAAATATATCAAAAACATCCTAAATATATTACAGATATGTACCACATCAGTGTTTTGGGCTTTTGGTTAATTACAAAACTGAGCATTAAGTATGTCGTACCGGTACAATTCAAGCATTAACCTAATTTTAAATAATTTTCTTAAAAGCCTTGCATGTGTCTTAAGTTACAAACTCATTACAAATTTTATTCTGTAATTTTAATTAATTTATGAATGTTCATTAATTGACAGATTACTGATGAAAGTAAAGAGTTTATGAATCAATAAAAATTTTAATAAAATTTGATATGAAACAATATTGGTATCCTATTGATTTGTCTAGACGACATTTTCAACAAAATTTGGAAATATTTCAGTTTTCAAGGTTTTTGGGGTATTTATGATGCAATACTGGTCACAAAATGACCATTTATGTACATTAATTAATTATTTATTTTTTTCCAGAAAACATTATGCAACCACCTCAATTGCTAGTATTTACCATATAAAATTGTTAGTCCGAGTATCTCCCGCGATTAGATGGTATTAGCAATATATCCCTATGGAAATTTTTGTAAATTGAATATATTCTTTAACGTTTTCGGTCGTTTTTTTTCGACTTCCAGTATTTTCGGCAATAAGAACAACTGGAGTGTCATAATTCGACAAAGTACGCATATCTGGTGCATCAAAATTAAAAAGAGAAGCATAATGCCGAATTTTACAAAATTAATGAAGCCGCATCCAGGGGATCTTCTATATGTGCACGGAGAAATTGATTACAAAATAGAGTTTTTGAACTACGTAAATGGTCATTTTCAATAGACCGGTCAAGATCTGAAGGACAGTTTCGTGGTACAATTGGTATATAATAAAGTGCTAACAGCTAACATCAAAGAAATATGCCTCCTATCAGCCGTAGCACACCTAAGATTGGATGGGCAAGGGTGATCAGCAGTGACAAACGTGCGAATATAAGACACGTATGATGGTCATATATACTTTTCTCTGATAAGATTGGAATTAGTAGGCCTAAAAAGAAGCTCGAACAAATGGACCGACCATAACATTTCCAGATGCATGGTATTTCTCCTCCAAGTAGTAAGAACGAAGGACTGGTCGGCTCGGAGTCGGTATAGTGTCCGAATGGCGTGATTTGTCCGGCTTCCTGTGGACAGTTATCTTGTGGGCTAGCACGTTAAAAATCCGGCTCAGTGTGTCGATCTAGTACAGAGCAGGAATCATGCATATTCAAATCATATCAACATGTTCTCGTCCTGATATGCACCTAATGGTCGACAATAATTCGTACCAGAGACATGTTTTATATGTCTCTGTTCATACATCCATCCATCGAATTCGGAAAAGTTTGTAGTATTAAGTAATGTCCCCTTATTATTACAAGAATAACAACTGCTTTGTAAGTATCGTCAGATTGTATTTTGTCAAAAAATTGCAATATCATGTTTATGAACGCACTTTTTAAAGGCAATTATTCAAATGGTTACTGAGTTGAAGCCTGTAATTACCCTACAGAAAAAAATATTTAAAATTCGAAAACATTGATAAATGCCCTTCAACAAAACCCTCAGTTTTACAAATAGGATTGTCCTTTTGGTAAGATGCGCTGTTGTAAATAAAAGGAAAATGTATTGGTGGAAATCTTTTAGTTATAATGTCGATGGGGCTGCTGTCTGAACAAAGTCAAAAATACTGCTCAAATGATGTGAAAAGTAGAAAATTAAACGCTTCATAAAAAGAACACTTTTAAGTTATGATATATTTCTGTTCACAATACATACACGATACATATCAGTGTCAACTACACGTGATACGTATTGACAGCAAGCAAAACTGAACTGGTAAGGAATAATTCCCTTGTAGAATGACTTTATATCCATTCAACTTGTTAAAGGTCATTTTATTAAAACATAAAGGCACTATAACACATTACTGGATAAAACAAACGGACGACGAACGGATACGAATATAGATATCCGGTGGCGAAAATAGTCTCCGCTGGTACTCAAAGCTCTCGCGATCGGTGCATGATCCGTACAAAAAGACCATTTACCGCATGAATGCCGGACGCGTACAGGAAATGAAACGTACAGGTAACGGACTAGTAACGGATTAAACGAACGTACCTCGGGGTAGGGAAAGGGGGGGGGGGGGTAACCCCTACCCAAAATTATCCACTTTATATCGAATTTGTGTCCCGAAAATATCCAGGAAAGCTAAAATTACATACCCGAAATTCTCCAATAATAATAAAATGCAGTTGTCATGATGAGACATATTTATACATTGAACATTTACATCTTTTCTTTTGATCGGCCTTTTATTGTGAAAAGTAAACCTGAATTCTCCTCAGTGCTTTATAAAAATCTGCAGAAATTTTGAAAATCCTGACCGCCGGAATTCTCGATCAGAGTGTTAAAAAACCCCGACCCGAAATCTCCGCCGCTTTTGTAAAATCTCGACCCGAATTTGCCGCCCATCCCGTATCTAAATATCATTGAGTTACACCCCCACCCCCTCCCCCCCCCGAGGAACGTACAACGTATATGTAACGGACCAGCACCGAATAAAACGGATTTACAACGAAAAAGCAGCGGAGGCGTACCGGATAAACTGTGACGAATTTAAAACAAATTTACAAAGATATAGCACGTATTTTTATCTGTCATGTGACACAGATATAATTAATAAATACCCATTTTAAATTAAAGGTTAATTCCTTTTCACAAGAAGAAATTAAACGCATACTAAAACCCCTTTTATATAATCTATCTATAAGTTGATATTTCTCACGTGATATTTCTATGCGTTTTTCGTCCGTTTTGTCCTTTTAACACAAATGTGACCGATACGGTCAGTATTCGGAACACATCCTTTTTATTATCCGTTGTCTGTCCGGTAATATTCGAGCGAAGCTCGCCCTATAGTGTATAGGATTTCAAATTTGGATATCGTTGTTCTAGTTTCATCCTTGTATAAAGTTTATCTGCAATTGGCGAATTTCAAAATCGAACTACTTCCTGTGATAAAACGCGTGATTTCGAACATTCTTTATTTTTTTTTTAAAGTTTTAAGTCAATAAAATATTTAGAAATAAACATTTAAGTGTCATGAAATTAAAAAAAATACGAAAGAATCCACCTGGAATCAAATTTGATATATCAAAATTTGACAAGAAAAAAAGATGCAGCGCATTTTCCCGCCATTACGAAGGCTTCACTAAACATGGACAAAGCAAAAGTAAAAACCTTACGCTTCGCTCGCTTTCCGTGTCACACTTGCTTCATATTAGATCGTTTCGTGAATAAGGTTCATCGTAAACCAACGGATGTGAACCGGGCAAGTAACGGACAAAAAAGGAAAAGGAACGAACGAGCACCGGAAATAACGCATACCTACCGTACATTCAACGGTCAGTCTATTCGGTGATGGTCCGTTCCAAATTTTGAACATGTTCAAAATTTTCCACCGGACTGAACGGACATCACCTAACTTCCGCGGACAAGTAACGGGTTGAAAATTTTGCTTTCCGTTCGACGTCCGTTAGCAGTGACAGGAACTAATTTCTTATGTGTCGCCATTTAACAACGCATTGGTGATTTCAACAACGTCCGCGTTATAATATTGGTTGAAGGTGTTTGAAATCGGCGACGTCCGCTGTTTTTGATGGCACATTTGTGTAGAAATTCCTGAGTTAGCAATGTTTGCGTTTATAAAAAAAAATTAAAGTTTGTTATAAATAAATTATTTCAATGACGCATGAACCCCATATAAGGAATTTTAAAAAAGGGTAAAAGTTATATACAATTTTACTCGCATCATTAAAAACGTATCGAACGGTTTGCCTTCATATTTTCACAATTCGATTCACTTTTCTTTAAAACTAGGTTCACGGGCTTCAATACATAATACATTACTTTGCATGAAATAATGCGTATGCCTGTGGTTTTTACCTTTTCACATATCCTGTCAAAAAAACGGAAATCAACCAAAACTACGCCACTAATTCGGAAGTAAATATCTGTAAAGTCACGTTAGCAGATTTTTACGTAGTCTGATAAAAATATTTTAATCATCTTAATCAAAGAAAGCGTCGTTCACTTCACGAAAGAGTTTTTGTTTACAAATTTAGCGTATATTTAAACTTTATCACAATTTGTTGTGACAACACGTACTACCTTTAAGTAAATACATTTCCTATACTCATTATTCTAGTTTAAATCAATATAAATCATTGCGATTTTGCTCTGACAGTTTCTAAAATTGTTAATGAACTGTTTCCTATTGGAATAATTTTAAAACAGGAGAAATCTCTACTTATAGCAGACGACCATTTAATTCTGCGCGAGTGACGTCACATTCGATATTAAGTCATGCTGTAAGGGCATTCCCAATATTTCGCATCGGAAGGTCAGCGAAGCATAATGTGTTTTACTTTGTTATGGACGTACATACAAGAAATATTGTAAAATGAAGTTGTTTCGTTTCAGATTTATAATTTTAGGACTTTTATTATGCATATTTCATGTGTGGTGTCGGACTTGTGGGACAGTTTTTACGGACCCGGCATCTAGTACATATTTAGCACAAATTGTGATAGAAGGGAGGGTGTCTCAAAAATTACCCCGTGGGGATTTATATAGTGTACGTGTATATGTAAACAAAGTTCGAAAGGGGGATCAATATTTATCAAGAGGAAAGAGAACTAAAAAGTTAATAATTGGCGATTTTAGTGAAAACATTAGCAAGGAAAATTGTATTCCAAACATTACCAGTGGAACTGACCAAACTTATATTTTCTTTTTAAAAAATTCATCAAGTGGCTTTGTAAATTCTGCATTCCCGGTCAAAAAGACGAAGAAAACCTCAAGAGACGTACGAAAATTGTCATGCAGAAAATGCGGTAGGTATTTCAACGTATTTACTGTAGTTTATAAAATAAATTAACGTAGCAGACGAATTCGATACATTTTTATGAATGATAGATGTACAATTTTCTTCCTGGTCCGTGACGAATTTGTGATGTTTAGATCTGTTAAAGTAGTTATTTAGCATACAACAGAGATATTTAAACCTGTTGAAATATCAATGAAATTCGAGGTAAAATATAGTAGACCTATATCATTCAGATTTAAAAGTCAAATCCTTGCCAGATGAATTATTAATGTACAATTTAAAATTAACATGGGGACTTGTAGCAAGTCTAATTTTCTTTATAAAGATTAACTAGGATAAGGGATTAAAAAAAACTATTAAAGGTACTTTCTAAGTTGTATGTGATTATTTTTGAACAGTCAATACCATAGCCTTGAGAAAAAATTATTCAGTGTAATTCATTGTTTGAAGGAATTTAAAAAAATTAGATGGGAAAATTTCTATATCCAAATCTTCTCTTAGATATTTAAATAATTCAGTTCAAAACATGATTTTGATAAGAAGTAGCCATTTCTTTTCTCACTATAATTTGGGGTCTGCTTTATAAATTGATTCTAATTCGCTACCTATATATCTTTATTCTCATAACCAAAGATTACAATGGTACAGAGATTGAAGAATAAAAATCAAAGCTATATCCTAACTCAGAATCATATATATGACAATCAACACTAATATTCCTTAGGGAACAACAAACAATTTTGGGGAGGGGGGGAGGATCAAGGAGGAAATTAAACAAAATTGAGATAAAGGTTGGGTGAAATTGATTGAAAAAAATGCAGTGATAAAAATATCCAGGATCCAAAATCATATCTTCCCCCAACCCCCCCAACCCCCACCCCTCCCCAAAAATAAAATAGTTGCTCCATTATTTATAGAAATAGTACCAGTAAATTATAAAAAAAAAGAGGTTGGGTCACTGAAGAATGCGACAAAATAATTGTATGTAAAAATTCTTCCTTTGGAATTACAACAACAGAAGACTAATACTACCTAATAACAAAATGATTTCTTATTAAACCAATTGTTTATAGCCATGTCATGAGCTTTTGGTGAGAAAATAATTGATGTACAAGAAACTAGTATTGAATAATTGATTACCAGTAGTCCCTAATGAGTATGATATAATTGATCATCACTACAGTATTTTATGTCTTGCATTTCCTAATATTTACATACAGGATCGTGCATCTAGAATTAAGTATATAAAAGGTATACTTGTAGGGCCCTACACCCACAACTTTTGTATATAGGTAATAAGTAGACTGATTGTTTTCGGAAATGTATAATTAATTTGGTGTCAACATGACATTTTTGGTCAGGAAATATTTGTGTTTTGTTTTTGAAAGTGCAATTAGAAAGTATGGTAGGTATGCTTCCTGACTATCTGGGGTTTAATTAAAAGCATAAAAGTGTGATAGAATCAAAAATAAAATATTGCCAAATTGTTTTTCTTTGCATAAAAAGAAATAGAGACTATGAGGTTGTATTCTCTACTGTTTTTCACTGTATTTCAAGATTAGTGTCATAAGTGTAGAAGACTAAACTAAATATTTCAGAGTTAGTATGATATATTTGTAAGAAACAGTAAAATTCACAGGCGTCTATATTTAAAACATTTTACACAGATTTCAAGATTAATTACTCTTTAAAATTCAGGCATGATATATATATTATTGTTTATCATTTAAAATAACCTAGTTTCAGTCAGTTTACTGCTTTCATTTAAAACTGCTTCACGGTAATTTGATCCAAACCAAGTTATATCGTTTAACCAGATAAAAAATTGGAAACATTCCTTAAATGAATCTGCAAAAGTTAACATTCAAATAGACTAAATTTGAAGATCTTTTCCATATTTCCAACCAATCCTCTCTTTTTCACACCTGGGACCTTTCAGATTCAATTGCTAATTTGAAAGCTTCAAGTCAAATTTTTCTGTCAAAATGATATTTATACATCCTTTTAAAAACCTTGAACTTATTTTCAACTGGAGAGGAACTTTATTTAAGTCAGGTAAACAGGATTGGTTTGTGTTTTAGGACATTTTGTCATATTTAGTATCACTCCTTGTATGTACTGCGTGGGCAAATGTAATAGTGACACAAGGGTGGTGCAGATTGCATTTCAAGAAATTTTAAGGATACTTGCTTTAATATGTTTTTCTTCAAATAAAAGGATTTCATTTACCATTTAAGAAATTAATTTTATAACTATAGGTTAAACTTTCTAGCATGTTTCAGATATATGAGAATGGTTGCTTAAATTGTCCACTCATGAAACTAAAAATCTAGTACTAAATAGAAATTAATATTTAGGAATTTTTCATGATATATACATGAAAACTTGTTCTTTGAGAATAGGTTTTTAATATATATAATTAAATTATACCAAGAAAAGCCTTTTGCTAAGTGACTGAAACTAATAAACAAGTGCAAAAATGTAGGTACCAGTCATAAAATGATTAGATTAAATTATCATGTGCACAAGTACAATGCACAGTTTGTCACATCAAATGAAGATAAGTCCAAAGAACAAAATTAATCTGGTTTGGCTTTTCCTGCTGTTTTTTAATTGGCACAATATTTATCCACTTTTTCAGTATCATATATTAATTACATTTGTATTGAACCTACAGAAAAATTACTATTTGGTGAATGAATAGTATCCATAAGTACTGGTTATTGACCTGAAAAGTTATTTCCCCATAGAGTTAATCCTCGATTTTATCAAAATTTGGAGTATTGTACCATGATTTGAAGTGGGTTTTGATAGTCACAAACAAATCTTTATTCATTAAATGTAAACAGACTCAGTTCAGTTGAATTTTAAAAAGTTCTGTATTAATCTGGGACGTGTCGACATCAGATGTACAACTTTTACTTAGATTTGATGAATTTTATCCTAAAAATAACTTTTGAAATGGCAAATGGAGTAAAAGAAAAAAGGGAAAAACATATTTTGTCAAATATTTGAAAAATTAAAAACATGAAACAGTTATTGATTTTAATAATTTGATTTTCAAGAAAATCATAATGAATAAATTCAAAACATTAGTTAGTGATTTTCAGTTTGGTGTAAGTTCATTGTAGAAAAACTAATATAGTTAAATTTTATTGAAATAATTCCTAGTACATTCTAGAATTCAAATACTTAGAATTGTGATTTGAAATATCAATTTCAGCTTTTAAAGCTGTTTTTAATTACTTTTCTAGGGGGAAATCACAAACTAGCTTATTCCAATTTCATCCTGTTCGAAGATTTATGGGCCTTTAATGGTAGTTCACAATTGTTCCAAGTATTTTTCAATTCCCATCTATTAATGAGTCGTCCAATAATAACACCCACACTCATTAATTTCTCTTGAAAAGGACTTTTAGAATCAAATGATCCCAATAATAACCTTAATTTGATAAAAACAATCGATCAGATGTTTTAATTTTACCTGTAATTGATTGAAAAGAAAAACGTTATTCAATAAATTCATGATAGCTGAGTTTGACTTAAGCTTAAACAAAACTTAATCAATACCTTATAAATGATAGAAATGTTTCTCAGAAAACTTACAGGAAAAATTCTTTTCAAACTGTTCCATTTGGTTTAATAATAACATTTACTGATTAAGTAAAATTTAGTCAGCAAGACATACAGACAGAGGTAACTAAGGAGTTTTTATTATTTGTACAAGTCAGTGAGAGAGTATATCAATAACATTTTCCAAGATTTTTGTGAATGCCATTTGATTGTTTTAATCACAGTCTCTGTGTAAATCTATTTATAAAATTGCCACCTTTAACAATTACTGTTTTTCTCCACAAAAGTCAGTACTATGATGTTATTTGTATAAACTATTGTTGATAAAAAAATGAATATGTACAAGATAAAATAATTCAGAGATCCAGGGGCTCATCACAGCCAGTCTGAAATGCTGCATGATGGGACAACAAAATATGTATCCTTTATGATAAGTTCCCGTTATAAGATTTGTTCATAACAGGAACAATTTTACAGTTTTAATATAGTTATTGGTTTGCTATACAATCAGGTCTGGCAGTACTTTTATGTGTGATCATATTTGAAAAATGATATTTTAAGAATGAGATTTTTAAAATGAATAATGAGTCTTTTTAGGGGTTAGATGTAAAAATGTACTGCAAAAATAAGATAATACAATGCATGGGACAAAAAAGTAAATCTCACCTGTAAAGTATAATATATAAATATATATATGTCTAGGCGTCTGGTATTTATTGGTTTAATACTATATAAATGCAAATAAAAAAAAACTGCCATTTCACAGAGTTCAATTGAACAAAAAAATAAAATTACTTTTATTAAGTTTATGGTATTCCTGTTGACCATTTATACATGAAGTTTATTGGCAAAAATGGACTCTTTGACCCATAATCTACACATGCAGATGACAAAAATTCAAAGCAAGAAAACCAACACTCCATTGCCATATTTCTTCCTAAAGTCACAGTGAGGTCTCCAACATGCATAACAATTATGCATCTCCCTGAGGAAGCAAAAATACATTCATTTGTTTAAGTTTTATTTATGACTGTAATGTTAGCAGTGGTATTGAGAAACCATGTCAAATATGTGATGAGATTGCAGTTTTATCTATTTTTTCCAATTTTATTGCTGGCTCTTATATATTCATCTATTATTTTGTCCGTTAAATGAGATACAAATTACCACCATTGAGCACAAAAGATCTCTGAGGATGAGTGAAGCTAATTATTGAGCCAGAATTCCCAAGTTCAGGGCCATGTGCTAATTTGTTCCATAATTCTGGACATAGTTATTGCTCTATTTTATTATTCCAATAAATAACATATCTGTTGTATATGAATAGCTCTTGTGTGAAAATTTAATTCTGCTTTCATCGTAACTGCCAATATAGTATAAAGCACCTTACTGTATGTAGTAGGCTAGGGTAAGGGTTGATGGGAATCCAGTGTAATTGATTTTGTCTCAGCCATTAGACCAATGTGAAAGGAATGTATAGAATATATGTTTAATAACAGTTTGTCACTTTCTTCATTTACTGCATGTCAAATCAAATAAGTGGCTGGGCCAATACTTAGAATTGTTTATTAGTAACTTTTCTGATATAATACAAATCAATGACGATAAGGAGACAGGCTTATTGATCTGAGATTCCAAGTTCCCAATTGGAAAATATCCCAGTATATTTTCGCATTTCTCCTTAATTTCATTTGACAAGCTGTAATTGGACGGACTTTGTTGGTAGACTATTGTTATTTAACTTTTTATTATTGTATGGTATCCATCAGAAGAAATGAGAAAAGCCATGTTATTGATACTTTTTGTCACAAATTACATTTCGGCGCCATATAGAGTAATGGTTCCAAGTAACACTAAACCATTGTTACGTTTTTACAAACCCTAGACTGGTGTAACTCCTTTTATAGTAATGACAGACGTAAAAGAATTATCTATTGCATTGGTATCTAGAAAGATTTATGTACACTGTAAAATGGAATAAGAAACGTCAGAATTGCATGAAGTTGTTTAATGTTTGGTAGCCTGTTTTTCCTTATCTCATAATGCATTTTATTTTCTTTAGCCCACAATATTAGTCTCCTGTCAGTTTAATAGCATATATCAAATACAGGCAATTCTTTTATATAATGTTATATGATATTTCTTGACAAAGCAATTCTAATATGAGTCTTAAATTTACAGAGTGTGTTTGCTTCCATCAACAGCCTTTTCATAAAAAAATTATAAATTGCAGATATCAGCAATTTTTATGGGCCATACTGAATAGGTTTTAATCTATAAGTGTGGTCACTGGATAATTCATAAAAATCAAATATCTATTTCTTGCCTTAAACTTATATACAGAAAATAAATACAGCTGAGTTGCTTGAAAATTACTTTTCCCACAGTGTGATGAATTTTTAGTCTGATTAAATTCCTTATTAATAGTTTAAATTTAAGGCACAATTTTGCTTATTCAACGAAAATCACTCCTACATTTTAAGTTTAACCAACAAATATATTTTTCATTTAAATATATTTTCACACATAAATCATACTTGTAATTCAGGATGTCTCCATTTTTATAATTTGATCTTGGTCATGCAAAGCATTCGGTGGTGCTGTAGGAGGGGTATTAAGATGTTTAGGATATAAAAAATTTATAGGTTTGAGATATGAGAATGAAATTTATATATATAACAGAAAAAATCTTGATATTATACATTTGAGTTATTTGATAATCTTTAGAGTGGCCTATCCCTAAAAGAAATTAGAAAAAAATGTTACAACGGAGGCAAAAAAAACAAAGTAGAATTGGGTGTACAAGTTTAAAGCTGCATTGCAGTTTATTTTAATGACATTTGTTTTTCAAGGAATTTGCAAAATAGTCTATTTTACAATATTATACTTATATGTCTAGTAGGACTGTAATTTAATGATGTTTGCATTAATCTCATGTGTTTACAGATTATTGAAAGTGCTGTGCAATACCAGGTACACTGCATTTGCATGGAAATCATGACATTATTTTGATGGATCAGACATACATACATGCATGTTTTTGATGGTGCATAACATAAGATACAATTCACTGCACATCATTTGTAATTTAGATTTAATATCTGTCAAGACCCTCACTTACATAAAAGGTATATAATTTAGCAATTCATATATTGTACCAGACCAATTTTGAATATCACTGTATGGTTTGGTTAAATGATAATTCGCTGTTTTAATACTTCAAATATGATTTTTAGATGTCATATCTTTCAATAGCCAGTTTTATATTCTGAAGTGGTAGATTTTTTTTGGATTGTATGTTCCATTGGATGTAAAAATGAGATTCTATCGTAGTTTGGATGATTTAACAGGTATGTTCATGTTTAAAGCAGTGGTTTGTTTGTCTTGGATACTCAAAAGATCACAAGCAGAATAATATTCTTACTACATGTACATGTCTCAGTTAAAATGTTAAAACAAAAATTTTCTCATGCCTATTTATGTTCATTAAGGGTTTGAAAGATCATCTGTAAATTCTGGTTAAAATAAAACTGAAAAGTGAAAAGTGTTGATTCTTTGTCAGTGAGATCAGGGCATTTTCTACTAAAGCGTCAGAAAACTCCAACCCATTCATTTTACTGGAAATTAATTTGTAGAGTGCAAGTACACTGAAGCTAAAGTGATTGATTAGTGCTCTGAGCCCTAGTTTATTGCAACGGTTTGTATCAGTTTTGTAATCAAATACACAATTTAGTCAAATTATAATGTTTCCAAAACGATCAGTTGTCATTAAACTATTGAGCCTCTTTAATGTACTCATTTCCCTCATTATAAAAATGTGTCCACCAAGTACACAAACCCAATTCCTTCAATATAAATTGAAAACCATTCTGAAAATTGGTTTTGAGCACAGGAAGAAAGATTTCTTTTGCATTGTACATTTCATCCTACCCTTTTCAGAGTTATATCCCTTACAGGACATGTTAAGTAACAACTTTTTTTCCTCCTCTGAAATCTTAATGTGGCCTCTTTTCAGCCTAATTTCAAGGAAATACAATTACAAATACATCTGTCAATATGAGCATGAAGAAAATATAAAAAGTTTCATATTCATTAAACTTAAGGCAGCAGTTCAGTGTTAAGCAACCAAAAAGGAGACATTTGCCATAATTTATGAAAATTTTAAATTGATACATGTACAATGTGTATATTTACAAAATCATTTCAAAAATTTAAATATAAAGAAATTGACATAAAATTGTTTCAGTTAGCATTGGAAAAAATTAATAGCGAGCGCAGAGAATGCTATGGGAGCAAATGGGTCATTTGGAAAAGTCTTTGTTTAATAGGGGCAGCAATTATGCAATCCAAAGTGAATTTATTTGTTTAAGCGAATATGGCCATATTGTACATACAAAGGCTAGAAAAAGTATCGTTCACCGGAAACGAAAGTAAGTAAAGTAAGGGAAATAATTTGCTTCAAATAATAATTTTAGAATTAGAATTGTAATACCGGAAATGAGTTTCTGGAAAGCGCTATTGCTGTGCTCGCATCATTGGCCATGCCAATAGCATATTAATTTAAGTCTACTAACTTCAGACATTACTGATGTTTGGTATTCATTGAATTTTGGGTTGTGTTTCAGAAATTCGGATCACAAAATATTTGCAGCAAAGTGGTTTGGAATGGAATAGGTACAACATGTATCATCTGCTTACTTTTTATTTCAAAGAAAAAATGGAAACCAGAAAAAATATCAAAATCACTGGAACAAAAACTTTGGTCTAATTTTAATGAATGTACTTTTAAAAATGCAAAAAATAGAAATTAACATTAAAATGTACATTTGGATGTACTTTATAAAGTAAATTATGATTTTAGGATATATGGTCTAGTAATGTTGATTTGTTTATTGACATTTATTCATGCTTAATAGATTTAGATTTATTTATGTTCATATTTAGACAAGTAGGATCATTGTTAAAGTTTCATTATGTTTTCATTAACAAATTCACATTAGAATAATAATTTTTA
This sequence comes from Mytilisepta virgata, assembly GCA_028015205.1. Taxonomy (NCBI): domain Eukaryota; kingdom Metazoa; phylum Mollusca; class Bivalvia; order Mytilida; family Mytilidae; genus Mytilisepta; species Mytilisepta virgata. The sequence continues at coordinate 81,365,330 of CM051521.1, forward strand.
ATTTATTTGAATTTATTATTAAAAATTTAATGATAAAACCACAGGATATGGACCATAGTTATCAACTCAATTTTGTGTAAAAACTATCACTTTTGTCAAAATATAGGACCAATATACTTGCAGTTCAGTAAATTAAACTGAATAAGTTTCAAGGTACTTCGCAAATTGGTGTGAAAATTTTCTTATTTAAAATCTGTAAGTTAATTTTAATTGGCTTTATTGTATATTGGAAATTAAACATAGTGAAATTCGATAATTTGGTGATTTGTAATAAAATGAAAATATATATGAATTAAGGTATCCGGACCATAATAGATCATGAACGAAAAGTGTATCTCTTTTTGACCGTGAATGGCTAAACCAAAAAATTTAAAGCTGGAATTTTGTATATATATTTTTCTCAAGTTGAAACACACTCTGTTGCTTATATGCAGTCTGTAAAAATAAGTTACTTATATTGCCATTTCCGAAGTTTGCCGATAATTACCGAGGTCATTTCAATTGCGTTGTATGGAACATCCGGGAACTTTCGAATAATCACGTGGTCATTTATGGTCCGGATACCTTAAGTACCTAAAATAAATAAATAAATTCAACTACTCTTCAGATGCATGAATGACAATTTTCCAGAATATACCATATTTCCAGATTTTGTTGTGGCAAATTTGGCATAATGTTATAGATTGTTGTGTCTTATGTAATCTAGTTTTTATAAGATGTCTTATAAACTTTAGAAGATATCTTATATAATCTAGTTTTTATAAGATATCTTATAAACTTTATAAGATATCTTCTAAAATTTATAAGATTTCTTATAAAGTATATAAAAATCTTATATAGTTTATAAAGATTATTAGATATCTCGAATAAATAGTAAAACGGCTTGCCATATTTCTTTAATGAAAATTTTATAAATGAAACATAGACAGAATCTGTACGGTCATAAAGGATATTTCTTGCAGATTTCTGAGTCTATGTAGCTCTGTTGTTAAAGACCAAATGCCTTATGTTTAAAAATACAATGTCACAGGTATACACAAAATATTTGTTGTTTAATTATGTTGAAAAAATAGACATATACTGTTACAAGAACAGGTGTTTGAAAACAATTTGGTATTGTGAAGGTCAAATCCAATTATTAACATGACCACATGCAAACTCAGGGCGCTGGAATGAATAAAAACAGAAAATTACTGATCAATGGCTGTATATATATTCCCCATATAAGATTGCAAGTTAAGTATTGAGAAACTGCCAGATTATATCCATCCCTAGCCATTAAAGTAACTGGTATTGACCATGCCATTTCTTTGTCTTGGATATAGTTTAATTGCTTTCCTGAAAGACCATAATAAAGATTTTTCAATTCTAGACAAATAATCATTTATTTAAATAACACTTATCTGCATTGGGTTCAGTCCATTAATTAATTATTTAAGATTGAAATGGTTTGTTTGTTTTTTCCGATAACTACTATGATCAAATAAACTCGACAAGGTTGAAATTTACAAAAGGTAATTTTATGTACATTCTAGTATAACTTTTGTTCCTTATATGAATGAAATTTTTATCCAGATGTTGGTCACATAAAAATTTATATAGGACCAAAGATATGGTAACTCTTTCCAATCTTATATGAATATTAAGTACAGTTGTATGATTGATATCAGTGTAATAAATTAATATGGGATAGAAGTGATTTAGACTAGATCTCATTTTAAACCAAATACAAAAGAGAAGGGGAGGGGGGAGACATTTAAGTGTCTAAAGACAGTACTTTTCATCTTTTCATTACCCGTTATATGAAGACCGTTGTTCTACTACTGAGATTAATTTCCTTTGTAAAAGTAGAGCATGATTTGTCTCCCTTTGATTCAGTAGTTCACCGCTCCACCAACTGAGCTAAAGGAGTACTCCACTTGTATGGTACACGAGGAATTTTTTTAGTCCCGTTACACCTTTCACAAATTGTGATGGCTGATTTTATGGCAACTAAAGTTGTACATTAAATTAAATTCTACGTACCGGGTAATGCTTTTTTCAAGTTAGAATATAAAACTTAGTAATTTTAACCACTAAAGAATATAGTAAACAGAAGAAATCTCAGTTTCAGTAAGACATAAACCTTGTATAATACTTCTAAACACCTGAGCAAACTGTTTATTCCAGAAGATTTTGTATATATACCTTATGTTAGAGTCTTGTGTGTTGAAGTTGAAATGAAAAATTCATCCCAATTAGATCTAACAAACACTTTGTTTAATTAGTTGTTCAAAGAATGATGCACAGAGAATTTGCATTATTTTAACCATTAATTATTTGAGTGCACATTTCAAAATGTGATTGTTTATTTCAGATGTGGTTAGAATCTTTATTTTTTTTCATTTAAAAGAATTTCATGATGCAAGCTTCAGGTTGATGATGATATTTTCTATAAAGTATATTCAGTGCATCTTTCTTTTTAAAGTACATGTACACTCAGAAATTTACATTTTAAGTACATTATTTAGAGTATTTTTGTTTATATTAAGAAAGTATGAAAGACCAGATACTGATTTGTCTTTGAAGTAAGTTTGTTTCATGGAAAAAAGGAAAAAATAAATTAGTAAATTGTTCTAGTGCAGATGAATAAGCAAGCAGGATACATAAAAATGATCAGCACTAAGTTTCACCATCATTACTTAAGTTTTGACCTTCAAGATACTTACATATTTTAATTATGATGTCACTTTTCCTGGATTATGACCCTTGAATAAAGTACATCAACAGTCTTGTTCCAAGAAATGTTTTGAGAATTGTTTTTTTAGAGGAAGTTGCATATCTGGAAATAAAATCATCCTCTCGATACTTATAAGAGGGTCTGGATGGGGGTCTCAGATTTATTTATCTCTGTTCAGTATAAAAATATTCTTATTCTGTAAATATTATGTGGTTGGAATTTGTTTTTAGGTTTAAAATTCAAAATTGATCAGATAAACTCAGTTCAAATGTTGGTATGTTAAGATGTAAGGTGGAAGTGACATTTATGTCTTTTGAAAAGGTTTTTTAAAGTATATAAATACATAAAAAAAATTATAATAGGTTTTTTTATAGCAATTTTCCTTATTCTGTACAGTTGTTATTTTTCTTATACAGTATTTTTCCCACAAATTCTTTATTAATTTTTTTATTTTTTATTATATAGAAGAAGGGTATTTTTCTTGATTTTATATTTTGTATCTTCAAATGTACTGTATTAAATGAACATCCTTTGGTTATAAATTGATTTTATTTAAAACTAATGCTGAAGAATTTAAGACTACAAGGAGAGTTGTGATGAAAGAGCATGGATTTTTATGCACTAGAGACTTAGTGTCTGTTTGATCATCGAACTAATAGAATTAACTAAAATGTTATAAATCTTATATAAGATCATAGGAACCTTGGAGTAATAGAGAACAAGGATTTAGGTTGTGGGAACCAGAATTTGGGGATAGAAACTTACATGTAGGGGAAGGAATGAAGGAAAAGGTCTTGGAGCAGGGTCAAATGATTGAAAGATTAGGGTTTAAGAGGATATGTGAAAAAATGTCAAAGTCAGGAGGAATTTAAAGCATTGGACATTTGAACTGGAACTACCATTAATATTATTAACAAAACCCTATCATAAATTTCATACAATGACAAACTATATTTGATTTTTCATCTTGATGAGATAACAAGGTAATAAAGGTTATGACAGATTAAGAAAACATAACATTTGACAACTTTATAGACAACTCTTGTGTAAGTTGTCATCAGTAATTACTGTTACTTATCATTTATCTATCAAAACATTCATCACACACCTTGTAGAGTAAATAGGACATCTTTGGACACCAAATGTCGGAAAAAAAAATAACAGTAGTTAAGACATAAAGAATTAAGATAGACAAGAAAGTAATAAAATGTATTTTTTCACCCATCCTGTGGTTTCATGCATTAATTGTAATGGATTTGTAAATGAGTATTTATGTTTTCCCATGGTATATCTGTGGTTTTATAATGCTGTATATGGCTATGGTTTTGTTGGAAACGGTTTTTCACCTTTAGTAAATCTGTTACTTCTTATCCATAAAAGGACTTTTCTGTATGTCTTTACAAGAAAAAAACACACAGAGTGTAATGTTTCTGAACAAACCTAATTAGGTCTTTCCACTTTCCGTGGAAAGACCTTTTGCTTTTGTTCTGATTATTTTTTTTTTTTTTTTTTTTCTTCTGCCGTCTAGGATGTTTTTTTGTTACTTGACATATCGAAAGGATTTTTCGCCCATGATATCGTACAGTGATTGCGATTTCACCATTGACCCTGTGTAACCGAACACTTTTTTTTATAGGAGTTATCTCCCCGCTTCCTCCTTTTCTTGTTATCTTTATTTCTCTGTAACCGTAAAAGATATCGACCTAAAATCTTTTGCAATGTCTTTAGTGTATCTGTGCGCAACTTTGTTCCATTTGGTCGGAAAGGATCTGACGACATTGCATAGGAGTTATTTCCCTTCAAACGACTTTCACTTTTGGTGTATCATACAAATGGTTATTTAGAAGTGAGATATCAACATGAAACTTTGTATTTAGGGTCCATGACCCCTAACAAGTAAAATGAGGTCAAGGTCAAAGGTCAAGGTCAAGTTCTAAATTTTGACTTTTGCTTGTTATCGCTTCTCCTCTGAAACGGTAAAAGATAGCTGATAAAATGTAATGGAAAAAATGTTAAGGACGTTGAGACCTAGCTTTGTTACAATTGCATAAAAGTTGTATGACGTCATTTTATAGGCGTAATTGCCGTTAGAACGTTTAAATTTTCGGGTTTTCGTTTATTTCTCAACAATGGTACATGATAAAGGCATGGGGTCTTTGTTCTGACATCAAGGATTGATAACCTTTAAATTGGCATCAAGGTCAAAGGTCAAGGTCAAGTTCTAAATTTTGACTTTTGCTTGTTATCGCTTCTCCTCTGAAACGGTAAAAGATAGCTGATAAAATGTAAAGGAGAAAATGTTAAGGACGTTAAGACCTAGCTTTGTTACATTTGAGAAAAAGTTGTATGACGTCATTTTATAGGCGTAATTGCCGTTAGAACGTTTAAATTTTCGGTTTTTCGTTTATTTCTCAACAATGGTACATGATAAAGGCATGGGGTCTTTTGTTTTAACATCAGGGATTGATAACCTTCAAATTGGCATCAAGGTCAAAGGTCAAGGTCACGTTCTATTATTTGACATTTGCTTGTTATCAATACTCCTCTGAAATGGTTGTAGATAGCCAAGGAAATGTAATGGTGGAAATGTTTAGGACATTGATGCGCAACTTTGTTACATTTGAGTTAAAGTTGTATGACGTCATCTTTTGAGAGTAATTGCGCCTAGAACGTTCAAACTTAAGGTTTTTCGTTTATAACTTGACAATGGTACATAATAATGGCATGGGGTCTTCTAAAATGACCTCAACGACCAATGACCTTGAAAAAGGTCACAAGGTCAAAGGTCAAGGTAATGACCTATATTACGTATTTTGCATTTTTTCACACTTTATAAGTTTTTTTCAGATTTTTAAAGCAATTAAAGCTATTGAAAGCGTGAAATTCTGGCACTACTTTTGATGACGTCATTTCTGGCAACGTTATTATTTCTGTAGACGTTTTTAGAGGTTTTGGATATATTGGAATGTTAATTAATGTGACAATGTTACAACCCATGAAAACGTCTAGAATTGTCAATTTATAAGGTCACATTAATGACGTTTTTGATGTTTATAGTGCAAAACAGTATAATTCATCACAAACATTTAGTTAACCAGAAATAAACATTTTTCTTAGTTATTCAAACTAGCAGTCCATATATTTTTTTAACAATTGTGAAATTACCTATCATATCAAACCAGAAGTGATATTTGTAATACGGGAAGTAGCATAATACCTCCCTTATTTCAGTACATAGAACCATATATCTTTGAAATCACTGAAAGTTTAGCTATGCTCTAAAACCAACAATTACATTTTAAACGTCATTTTTTTTATCAACAAATCTGCAATTGAGGTGGAAAGACCTTCAATTGTTCTCTGAACAATTGGTTTTTAATTAGATTTTGGTATCATTCTGTGAAAAAGTTATAATTTAATGGTTTGAAAATTTAGGAAAAATAAACATTCAATTTAGTGAAAAAGTTTTTTTGCAACAGTATTCACATGTCTGATTTTGAAACGAGTCAGCATATCAGATAAAAATAATTGAATAATTCTTTGTTGTATAAAATCATTTATGAAATATTTAGAGGAAACTCATATTAATTTTATCAATCTTTCGGCCACAGAAAAATTAATAACTATATTAAATCCATCAACACCTTTGCAGATTAAAACAGTAGTCTCTTTTATTGTCCAGTCATTAGAACTGAGGAAAGGGGACCCATAAACTGTTAATACTGAATACATATGAATACTAAGTACTTTGTGTATCATCTATGTATATGTAATATGATTTATATGTTTGTATTGCTACAACCCTAATGGGTTTTTTTGTTTGCAATTAATAAATAAATAAATATAAAATAAAATAAAGTAAGCCCAATACAGTCATTTTTAAAAAGTATCTAAAACGTAAATCCAGTGGTTGCTCTAAAAAAAAACTTGATCACAATGGAAATTACAATCTACTCTATATTTCCCTTCATCTATACGTCTCTAAAACATCTGTTACCCTGTAAATAAAACAGTTTTTTTGTAAGTCCCTGGGGGCTACGTTCTGACATATGATATTTGTTTATAGACAAACTATTTAATATTAGAAATTGATTGATGCTACATTAATATAAATATGGTATTGGATGACAGAAAAATGGTCAGTCACAAACCTAGAACAACTAGAAATTCCTTTATTTGTAGATTTATCAGTGTATAATAGGCCCAAGCAATTCTATTACTTTTTCTTAAAAACACAAAAATATTTTACCTTGTTTAATATTTTATTTGCAAAATTTTATAGAAAGAATGTATCTCATTTTCTCCAATATTTTTCAGTGGATATCAATCAAATTAAAATTATTTCTCCACACTTGCTCCTTATTTTTGATTGGTTGTTTATATGTCACGCGTGGGAGATCTAACTACAGCCAACCCTAGACATGACCCTCAAGTGGCTGTAGTTAGATCCCCCACGCGCGACATTTAGACAATCGAACAAAAATAAGGAGCAAGTGCGGAGAACTAATTTTAATAAGATTGAGTGGATATCCAAATCAATTTGATATATGTGGCAATTTCCATTCATACATTGTACATAGTCTCACTAAAGATTTTTTCACTGTAAAGATATGTTGGTAATGTCATCTGTCTTTTTCAGATAAAGCACCCACATTAAAAACAATCAAACAACGGAAATTTACAGAGGGTAAAAAATTACAGTTATCATGTCGGATTCGATCGGCACGTCCGGCTCCAAATATGTCGTGGGAGAAAAATGGGAAAGTGATACAGAATGGTCAAAGTGGCTTCAAATTCAAAACAACAAAGTAAGTATATTCGGGATTTAGGATTCCTTTGGTTCAATTTTTGATATCATTCATTGTTTATGGGACTATTTAGTGCCTGCCTTTTGATTGAATGCTGTAGATGTCATTCTTTCCCATGTTCAATCATATGGGATGTAGTCTCATTTATGCGTACCCCATTTCCTTACATTTTCATATGACTTAATATAAGCATGATATTTCAGAACATATATTTGGTATGGTCCACATAAAGTAACACTTGTTTTTGCTGAGGTTTCATACCCATCCTGACAATTTCACAAAAAAATAATTATAATATTATGATTTTCCTACCGAAGGTCGTTGGTTCTCTCTGGGTACTCCGGCTTCCTTCACCAATAAAAACTGACCACTGTGAAATAGCCAAATGTGCTGAAAATGGCATAAAACCCGAACTAAATCAAACTTATATTATGAGCATTCAGATACAATATAAACATGATTAATATGCTGTTACCTAGATTAGTAATATACAAGTAAAATGTAAACAAAAAAAATGAAGCAAAAACAGAAAATTCCTGTACCTGACAACTCCAAGAGTCCAATGGGAGCAACAGAAAAGCAGACAAAACACAGTACATAAAACATGACAACACTAAAATATATAACCATGACAGTGTCCTTTTGTAAACTTGAAGTAACATCAGGTTGATTCTAGGCAAGTTAGTATTTGAAAAAAGTATTGGTTTAATCTTATTCGAATCCAGTATTAGCATGCTGAATTAATTTATTGTTGACACAATTTCCCTAAATATACATGGCATATAATCTAGTAAAGGAACAGGGTTTTTTTCTGCTCTTTATCTTCAACAAAGATACCCCCACTGCATGTAGATCTATTTTTACAAATAACATTATAATTTTAAAAGCCGACGTTACATAATTCTTTTTGTCTTTAGACGTGGCATAGTATTACGGAAAAGGAGAGCCAAACTTTCAGATAGCGGAACTTATGTTTGTGAAGCAAGAAATGTGGTTGGAAAGACCAGACAAGAGGTTGTGATAAAAGGTAATTTGTGTTTTACGTTTTTAATGGTTTTTTTTAGAAATTCCTTCATGATGTGACCATGGTACCAGGTAATACAATTATGGCAAGGTAATCAGGTAATCATAAATTCAACATTTAATATATTTTGTGTTTGAAGGGTCATAAATTTCAAAGTTTATGTACTCATGTAATTTGTTTGGTAAGTCATATTATTAAAATTATTATTAAGATTCCTAAAGCCATACACGCTTTGAGTACATAAATACATAACACTGTATACAGATCAAATTATATACCATTGCAGGGGTTGAAATTTTTAGGACACTCACTAGCCCAGGGCTTATTTAAGTTCTCAAAATTTACTAGCCTGATATGTCAAAGAAGTAGCAGAGAACTTGTAGGGTATATGTAAATTTATCAGCATGGGTGTATGCAGCTGGTTTTAATAGCATTATCCCTATTGCCAGATTATATTGCACAGCCAAAAAAAGTAATTTGTATTCAATTCTGAAATCCTAAATGATATGTATGAGATGAAGTTCAGTCGCATGTCAGGGTTTATTCACTATCACGAAATATGATAGCACCCTAACAAAAAAACAGGCATCCAGATAGTGCTATTTGCAATCCATGCATTGCATTCAATATCTGTGCTAACATTATTATGCTTTCAGTTTTCAGTTTAAGAAAAATATATTCTGAGAACTTTTTGAATGAACATCCATAGCAAATTCTCCCCTTCCCCTTTTCCAAAAAAAAAATATAAGGAAAATCTATTGGTATCTGCACAAAATGATTTTGAATCTAGCCAATAGTACAGTTGCCCCATTATTTTTCCTTTATACGGTTAATGGTTTACCAGTACACTGGAAATCAAAGGTATTTTTCAATTATTCTGGTGCAAATTTTATTTTTGAAAAATATTAATATATTATTAACAGGATGCACATGACTGCTTATGATTGTATCTTGGTGGCTAACTAACTGAAGCAAGAATATGAAAAAGATGTTGTTAGCTCACAGACATCTTAACATATTAGATAAAATTAGTCAAGAGTTTAAAATTAAAAATAAGCTAACCTTTAGATTTTATGTATAAATTGGTTCAGTAATGTTATGATACAATTACTTTTGTTTAAATTTGCATCTCCCATACCTGTGTTTTGTAATGCAATCAATACTTCATGCAATGGCTCCAAAATTTATGTATTAAAACTGTGAACAGGCCTACATATAGCTTGAGAGAAATGACTCAGAGAAGGCAAACAAAAAATTTTATGAATCCTTTATTTTAACAGAAATCATTCTTTCTACCTGGGTACAAAATCCCACTCTGCATCAGTGGTGTTTGAAGCCAAAATGAAAGAGTAACCGAGTGCAACCCCAAAACAACACTAAAACAGACTCAAAACCTATTAAGACAGTCTTTATGTACTCCTCCACAACAGATTTATGCTTGCCACCCTGTTGGGCAACATGCTTCAGACTTTCAAGGCTGATTCTGGCAGAGCAGGTGGTTGATTTAATGAAATCTTTGTTTGATTTGAAATGTCTGGGTTTGAAAAATAATTTCACAACTGACAGATTTATCATATTGATATAAAATCAGCAAAAAGATTTTTTATAGTATTTATGTGAAAATTATTCCAGATGGCGATATTTACACAGTCAATATAAGCTTGAGATTCAAAACTGTTTATTTTATGATTTATAATGGTGGTCTATTTTGAAGAATTTTATCATATTTTTCAGATAATCATTAGGCTATATTTATGTGAAATAAGACATTTGGGAATTAAAAATGTGCAAATGGAATTTCTAAGGTGCATAAACTATATTGGCATACTATATAACAGAATTTTCTGCAGTCGAAATGTTCAAATATTATTCCTCTAGGGCATTTTATACTTCAGAATTCCTGGCGGACATATGAATAAAGACACTTCGTCTATCGTTTACATACCACAGAAATTTGCAGTAATTTGGACAATTATTTTGGCTTGTTCAGTCTTGCATATGTTTTTAAAATGTACTTAAAATTTGCCTGTTTCAAAAACCACCGGTTCCACAAATAAATTTGTTTAATCACAGTGATGTATTTTTAGTAAATTCAATTTGCAGTTATATAAACTAACTGGAGGTCCAAAAAAGTATAGAGTGATTGTGTTGAAAATTCAGAAAATATTGATTTTATCTTAAGTGCATCTTCTTAAAATAACATAAAAAACTCATTTTGTGAAATAATGATACTTTTTATAGATAAAAATGCATTTTTTACTTGGCATCTTTTTATTTTTAGTTTGAACCAGGCTGCAAAAATAGCAAAAATCTCTTCTTTTTCAGTCAGATTAGTTTTCCAAGATATTAGCCATGTTTACAAGTAATTTAAACTTTTTAATTCAATAATAAGGTATTTGAATGATATATGTTTTTGAAGTTATTTTTAAATTTTATTTTGCACACATATTCCAATATAAGAATTTGGTATATAATGGCACAAGTAAAAACATAGTTTGCCATCTACCTCTAGCTGGCATTACTGGAGTTACTGTTAGTAACACCAAACAAAAGTGAATTTTTTTTTATTAACAAGATAATGTGGTGAATTTTGTCCTTAAGACTAATATTTAGTAAAAAAATACAGATGTGAAATCTACACATCCATTTATTTACCTACTAACAAAAAAACAATGTCATTATAGTAATATATTAAACCTATCCCTTTTCAAATTTTTATTGCCTACAGTTTTAATCATATTTTTTCTGGTACAATTATTTAATCTTTAAATCTGTTTGTATGTAAAAACAGGATTGAATTATAAGCAGATGTATATCTATTACTCTAACTTTTAATCTAAATGACCCTGTAAGTATGTGTGGTCATTGTATATTGTAATATGGTTCACCTGGTACAGTATTTACAATAAGTACTTCATAAGTATAATGTACTACATCAAGTAAGATGTTTGTCTTTGTGGTTTAATCATCTTCCTTTTGTTTATAAATCTTTTTTCTTACTAATTGTTTTCATTAAATAAGTTCAAACAGTAAACAACTGACTTTAAAATGGAAAATTATGGTAACAGGGGTCAAGGGTATTTTTTAGAATGCCTTGACCAGGCATTTTTGAAGAAATTGGGAATTTTGTGGTGCCATAAGACAAGGCATTTTTGGGGCGAAATTCTTGGATTGGGTTGTTTTAGGGACACATAAAATTTCAAAACCAGAATTTAGTTTTAAAAAAGCTTGTATGTAGTTTGCGATGGCAAATCTTTAAATTACTTGCCTTAGACTGTAAAGACACCTCTCCCCTCCAAAAAATAAAAGAAGATTCTGTAGAAGCATATGCAGTGAGATTTGAAGAATTTTATTTGAACAGCAAAGAATGCAAAATGCTTAAAAAATTATAAAATATTAGAATCAAAATGCTCAAAAATATTTATTCCTTTCTTACGGAAATGATTTTTTATTACATTGCATATTGTGTCCTTTTTAAATACCACAGTTTAAAATCTATGTTAACAAACTATCAAATTTCAGATCATGATATGCACATTTTTTGTCAACAAACGGTTAAAGTGTCACCACATAAGACAGACCATAAAAGCATAGAAGTTAGTTTTCACAATAAGAAAATATATATTTATAACAATAGCCATGGTGCAAGGACCCCAGCAGTGCTGAAATGGTTACTTTTTTCATAAGATCACTGGATCAAGTAACATGTTTCACCTTCACTGAACAGCGAGTCTTTTAACGAAGGACCCCCTACACATCAGAAAAACAATAGTACATTTGGTGTCACTGTTCTTTTAATTAATATTCGTACAGCCATTGTCTTCTATGTAGTCTTTCAAAGAATAGGACCTACCTTGTACGTGGGGTTCTTCATATTTGTGGATATCCTGAAGAGCAATCAGGAAGCAGATAAAGTCTGCAAAGTTTGTTCCATGTCAGATAATTTGGTTTCTGTAGTACCATGCTGAGTTTAGACATATTACACGGTCTTTATGTGAAGGTGCAAAAACTTAGAGTACATTATTGCCTATATTTTTATATTTATTATAGATTTCTTTACCATATTATTGTAACATAAGCTACACCTCTGTTTTAGTCTCAAGGCTCCTTTTAAGGATTTTTTATATTTTGGTTTATAGAAAAGTTACACCTATGGTTAATTTATAGGCATCTCTGTTTTCGGCATAGATCACAAGATTGCCAAGAGTCAGCATAATTTAATCTAGTCAGAAAGAAAGAAAGATTTTTTAAAGAAAACTATCAGAATTAATTACAACAATTTATATATAAAGTATAAAATCAAGTAAATAAATAAAAAAGAGAGAAAACCGAATCCTGTAATTTTCTTAATTTGATATAATTATCTTAATCAAAGTTTTCTAAACATAGCCATTCTCTATGGATCTAGCAGACAAAATTCTGTATAGATTTCATTTTCCCTTTTTTTCCTATCGACCACCTGCAAAGAACATATGTATTTTGTAGTAGGTATGTGATTTTGTACCCAAAGACCTGAAATCGGCACACGACTTGATAAGTATTACATGTCAACCATATCCGTATTTTCAATTGAGTCTATTTTTGATAAACTTTAACATAACCTTTAATGCCCTTATTTGCCCCTTATGTATATACTTTGTTTTGTCAGTTATTAAGTAATTGAATTATGGTTAACCTTTGACCTTGTGTTTATTTCTGGTGCATTCTTACATTCCTAATAGCATATCAAATTTTTGATATTACATACTATAGTAAAAACATGTAAATTAGACAAGATTTAATATTTTTTAGTAATTAATAGTTAATTTATAGTTATTGAAATTGATTTAAGTTATGTCTAGGTTTACAACTTGGGGAATATGAAACTAAAGTAGGGTTAAATAATATTCTGTAATGTAATATCATTTCTAAAACCCCCTCTGTGCTTTTCACAGAATGCGTGCCATTCTTGATTCCAATATTTCTTTTAAAATGAATGGATTAAGATATTTGAAATATTAATTGTTTTCTTTTATTTTATGTATATGTGACACTAATAATTTCCTTTTAAACCTCCATATAAAATTCATAATTTCTGTCAAATAACATGATTTATTTACATACAACTATAGAAACACAAGCTCTTTTCTCTCCTATCTAATGTATAATCTAGTTACTAAGAGGACCTGCTGCTTTCATATCTATCTTCCCATCCTCCCATCAAACACCCCCTCCCCCTTTAAAAAGAAAAAGTACCATAAGCTCCTGTATTTAGTACTATGATCTTATAAGTCCACATGCAATCAGTATCTTAAGAACTGCAATTTAAAGATCAATTTAAGAAATATAAATAGATTGGAATGCATTAATGGATTATAAAGTTATGTTAGTAAGCAATATCATATTATATAAATTAATACAAAAAGACAAAAAAAAAATCATTATCCATTAGTTAAAGAATACATTTTTTTATGTCATTAATTATTAAAAAGCTCTCAGGTTTAAACATCTCTAAGGAGCATCTTATGTTCTACAGAGATGTATCATCTATATTAATTGCTAAAATACAAGGCAATTACCTGGTTTTAGCATGAAATTAGCTTTCAGTAGGACTCAAAACCACAAAGGCTCATAATGGAGTAACCATCGATTCTTGATTACTTTGACAGAGACTTAATCATCAGAAAATAACCACCTAGCAATTGTTTTTATACTGTGCAATAAGTTTTTGTGACTGTCTGAAGTTTTATTAGGGCTTTGAACTCAAGATTTATGTCAACTTGGCTGGTGTTTTGCTGTGGTTTATGTGGAGTTTATTGTCTTGTTTTGGAGCTTTTTGACCCAGGCAATAGGATCATAGTGTTTTTATGTCTTCAGAATTTAAAAAAAAAAAAATTATATGTACCTATATGAAATTGAGATATAGTTTTGACCCTATAATAAATGTAAATCAAGATATTCCTTAAACATATAAATATGAGGTCACCACAAATGAATATGAAGTTGGACAAAAACAAGTTTTTTTAAAAAAAAGAAAGTTTAACCATGCTTACATCTAAAGATATACCTAACTTTTGCTCAAAATGTGCAGAATTGTAGGTAAATCCATAAGATTTTCATCAAGAAATAGCTGCTGAAGATGTTTGACATGTGATAGTTTAAAGTACAGGTATTTTCAAGGAAATAGATCTGTTATTGTGTTTGTATCTGTTGTTGTTCTTGTTGTGATACAAGATTGTTCAGCAGAAGTCATTCTCAAATTATCATCCTTTAGAAAAATCACTCTATATAGACCCTAACTAAGAAATTGGATATGACAGATGCACGGCTATGCATTGAGCAGTCAGAAAAGCTTCATGCTGTTGATTCGCTGTGCATATAAATGTATATAAGTAGATGGCGACATAAGCTGACTTTAAGCCATTATTTTAAAATAGTTCAGGAACTGAGTGATTAGATATCAGACTAGCAATAACCTTTATGCTTACCACCACTTAATCATAAATAAAATTAGCTATAATCGCTAATCGAATCAAATCAGAATGACGAAAGAAGATAATCGAAAGATTTTTAAAAATAATTTCAAGTTTCCTATAAAAAGAGCCGTAATTAAAGACACTCTATCAAAATGATATAAGTAGAAAATCAGAGTTGAAGTTGATGATTTGCTAATAGAGTGGGTCAGGATAAAACTTAGGTTTAAATTTTATTATCTACTTTCTGTAGATTTTCATCTTTTTCATGTTTATCTGAACTTTGTTAATTCAATCAAAATTGTTTGAATGTATTTCAAACTTGTAAACTGTCCAAAATATCAAAAGGTTCGAATTAACCACCTAAGCTTGATAGCTCAGAGGTATACCTGTTAAATAGATCAAAGAGGCGATAGATAGCCTTCCTCGTTAAATCTTGTCTGAAACAAACATTTTTTGTTAATATTCCTTATTATGTAATACTTAAGCTTTGTCTTTGATCTTTAAAATAATCATTTAAAATGTTTATAATCTTAGTGCAAAAAATATGTTTTGTAGATGACCTTCAACTTTAATGGCCATGTAGAATTGTGTTAGCTTGGAGTAAAAGAAGGGGGAGTGGGGACTAAATGTATGCTATTATATACTACAAGTAGGCATGGACTTATGTCAATTTCAAAAAAATTAAGAATGATTTATCTAATACCTGTATTTAAGCTCTTGTCTCTTTACCCCACAGGGACATCCTGGATAATTTTCACAATTTTAATAGTTTTTTAAGAAATGAACATTGCATTGAAAATTGAGATTGAAAAAGTAAACTTTTTACTTAAATAAGTCCCATAGGAAATCAGGTTAGATTGGAAACTATTTTCAGGAGAGATTCTCGTAAAATTGTATCATTTAGATGCTGTCTTCTTGGAGGCTTTTACAGGACAGCAAGTATCGATATGTTTGGCTTTTTTTATCAATTAATGGAGAGAGAAAAAAAATGAAAATGTCTTTTTAAATGTTCCCATGAGTTTTTGATACACTGTAATCTTAAAATAGTAATTTTGCCTTTCTGTTAGAAACTGCCAGTCAGTATTGCCACAAAAATGTAATAAAGCATGTGTAAAATATGTACACATAGAATTTTTATTCAACCATCATTTAAAAATCAATAATAGTAAAAAATTCCTCAAGGCAAAGTCGTGACAAATTTTATCAATGAATCTGATACAAAATAAAGAAAGCAAGTCACAGTTGCACAGCATTTTAAAGCCTTTTATTTCACACAAAAGTTTATTCATAAGGATGTTATATTGACTCATAAATATAAGGGTGGATCAAACATTTCTCTTGACCGCTATAAATCATTTATTGTCCTCTACATTTTAGCATTTAAATGTCAAACAGTAATCTTTCATGAGTTATCTCCCATCATAAAATATATGGAAAGACAATCTGGACAAAAAATGATATATCTGTATGAATTTTCTTGTAAATTTTTGATTTGATAATGTGAAAAAAAATATGATGGTCTTAAGTTCTTTAAAGTTCAAAGGTCAAATCTGCTTGCCCCCAAACCTGTGTGATTGATTGTAAATTAATAATATAAAAACATCTGACAAAACCTTTAATTGCATTTATTTTTGTTGGATGGTATTTAAATAAAAAAAAAAGTTTAAAAATGTTGAATACTTGAAACTTTTTCAGATTTGTATAGAAGTGATGTTTCAGTTAGGTGGGCTGGGTTGATACACCACACCCTTTTCATACTATCTATCCCGATGATTTATACATATATAGAAAACAGATTCTGTGACAGAGGATAAAGAATTATAATTAAATGAGTTATAATTGTATACCAAGATCTTACACTTCATGAAATAAGATTAAATCAATTTGAAACTAAGGAATAATCTTGTACACAACTTAAGCCATTTTAATTCAAATCATTATTTATATTTGTATTTTAAATTTAATTGAATTAAATTCAGATTAGGGTTAGGTCACCAGTGCAAAATTTTGACAATCAAAATGGCTAGAGGCCATGTTAAAGGGCACATATGTGATTTTCTTTAATTTCTAGAAACTTAGCAGTGTACTGAGTGAAAAATGAAGGATATTGCTGGAAAATTCATTACAAAATCTGTTATGAATATGAGCAAGACTTTTACTTTCAAAAAATGGAAGAAGTCCAGAATTTCTGGTCAGGAGAATGTAAATGATACAAATGATGATTTTAAGAGGGAAAATAAAACAGAGTTGGACTTTATTAAACATAAATGTATATTTGAAGTACGGAAAGTTATTTCAGGTTTGTTTTATGTTTAAATTTTGAAATCAACAGTTGTTTCTAAAACAGGCTCCTTCTGATTTCATAAACTTTTAACAAAGTGATAGCTGTAAGGGGAGATAATGCTGAAGTTATACATTACAGAACTACATTTATTAGTTACAACACAGTTCTTCATAAAATTCCCCTGCAAAGAATCTGTTTGTGTAAAAATTAAAAATCTCTCTGAAATTTATTACACAGTCAATATAACTGAGGAAGGCTTCTACATTTATTATAAATCGGTAGATGCACCTTCAAGTACTTATTGACTTAAAAAAAAAATATAAAGTAGATGAATTATTGTTAATTATGTTCAAATTCATCATTACTGGGAAGGTAGACAGACTTAAGGTGGAAATTAATATTGCTAGAAACCATAAAAAGATAGTTAACTGAATCACTGTCTAATTAACTTTTTAAACAAAGAGATACTAGTGCATTTCATTTAGAAGAATACTGTAATCAAGGCATTGATTGTCTGACGATTTTTTTGGCATTGAACTGTGAAAAAAACAACACCCTGCACATGCCTTTCAGAAAGTGGGTGTAATCAGACTGCGGGCTTTGGGTTTTGGTGTAATCTTGTAGTGGGTGGTCTTCAATTATGTGTATCTGTTATTCAGGTTGGTCAGAAGAGTGTTCAGGAGTCTGACATTATCCTCAAATAACTGGCCATAACTTTGATGTCATCGTAGATCAGTAGTTAAGGCCAAATAAGTTAAGAGACTGTCTATTGTAAGCTAACAGATTTGATATTTTTATGACTGTAAAGCCAGATAAATGTATGAGTTTCATTTGTTTGACCACACTTTGTTGTAGAAATGTTTGTTGATTTTTTCCAATTGAAATATATTGCTCATTCATCATATTATCTTCATTAAAAAAATGAATGTGGAACAGAATATAATTATTGGTTATTTGATAATGAATAACTTGTTATTTTACATAATTCTATTTGTAACATTTAGTGTAAAAAGTTCATTCAATGCATTTTAACAAAGTTACACAATTAAACTAATTCTTATTATCTCCCTTTGGAAATTTTTAAAGGGAAGATAACTCTCTGACTTTCTTTTAAACACATGTGTGAATTGTCTTCACTGAAAATTTCTGTTGATTTTTCACCTTTTGTTTGTCGATGATATACTATCAATCTCTGATTGTTGGTGGGCACATGCATAATCACAAATAACACAGTTATTCACACACATTAAAATCTTTTCTTGAATTATTTTGCATGTTTTATGATAATTTGATGTTGTCTGCACAATTTTATTGTTGTGATTTTTTTTCTTTAATTATTCAGTAATTCCAAGAAAGAAGAAAAACCCAGAGAAATCCAAAACTACACAAAATCCAAATCCTATTATCAATAATAATGGTGAGTATTGGGTTACAGTGACATAAATTAAATCAACTGTATAGTACAAAGATTCAGTCATAGAGTTATATTTATAGTGACTGCTATATTTCCAACAGTCAAAACGTAGGAAAAACTCAGTAAAGTATTTTTGTCAGAATTTTCTTATGTTTCATGAAATTATTTGTCATATTCATCATTGTCTTAATGCTAGTAATTGAATACTTTTTGGACGATGAACTCGTCCCATATTCCTGGTCATGTTGTTCTTCTTGCAGGGGGTGATGTTTCGTTATAAAATGCTAAGTCTCTGTCAGTTTGCATCCAATTACAATGAAATTTAGCACACTTGTTCTTTGATCGATTACTCAAAATCTCTCGGACCAAATTTTTGATTATGATGTCACAATTCTAAGATATCGGTGATGATATCACGAACATAAGAATCGCTCTAACTCTGTCAGTTGATCGTGCTTGATTATATAAGTAAATTGTATTTGTTTTATATGACATTCCAAAAAAAAAATGTGTATATTTTAATTTGATAATAATTTGCATATCAAAAGCGTTTTTAGTGTCATTTAAAAATTACTTTTTGTTTTAGTCAAAATCTACAAAAGTTTGGTCTTTGCATTTCTCAATAAACTAAAATTTACATTAAAAAGTGTATAACAAGTTCTATAAAGTTTGTGTGGTGACAGCTTGTAAGATAAGAAGCCTACTAAAATTAGATTGATATCCTCTTATATATGTAACCCGAGACCAGTGACCTTTAAAAGTTGGGGGAGTAATGAAGAATCTATAACTGATAATAATTATCCCCGCCCACAACTAAATCATCGTATTAAAATTTTCAATGAGTTTATTGAATCTGTTTACTTAAGTGAATTGGTTTGTCACCTTTTCATTTTATTGGGCATCAAATGTTGGAGACGACATTCCGCCATCATCATGCTTGAATCACATATCTCTTTGTTTTCCTATAGGGTGGGGGATTATTAGGCCTAAATTGTTCAATTTATCAATTCTGCAAATAATGTTTTGAAGTGTTCTATAATTTTTAAAAACAAATTCCATGTAACTTTATTGTATATTTACTTTGACACACATTTCATACATGATTGGAATTTTTATGATATTATATAGATATAAATTAATCTCATTTGTTGTATGGTTGTAAACATTGATCATAGCAACAAGTCTAAATTTATCATATGCAAGGATATAGGGTATGTATCGCATAGGGATGTAGCCAGATTCTTACTATGGGGAATTTGAAGTAATTGACTTGCAGTATGCCTTGAGCACCACTGAAGGCATCTAGTGAGTCCTAAACAGTGTTCAGGGGGGCAAAATATCTTGAGTACTTCTGAAATTTATATTGTTTTTGTAAATAGAGTGTGATGCACCAAAAGCACCACCCCCTCTGGTTACAGCCATGTTTTCAGGTGGAGTTATGTTGAACATTGAATCAATGGGTATTTGTGTGGCTGCAAGGAAAAACAGCAGCCGATGTTACAAAGACATGCACTTAATGCCACTATTAAATATTGGAATGAAAACTTCCAAAAAGTGCCAATAATACAATAAATTTAGTTTTTATCAAAATAAAATTGAAAAAGTCATTTTAATGGCTAACCTTTCAATCTCATACAAAAGCCAGAGAAGAAGACATCAGATTTCAATGGCTTCACATTATCTTTAGCTAATTTTTGTTTAAAGCAGAATGATAAGAATAAAACTGATAAAACTAGTTTGGTTCATTAATGAATAGAAAAAAAAAATGATGTGGTGTAAATTTGAAATGTAATGAAATTGTTTTTTTTATTTTTATTAATGTTACAGGATGGACATCTCGACTTGCATTTTCATGTATGAAAAATTAGATTTTTAGCTCACCTGGCCCAAGGGGCTCACTTGGCATCCGTCGTCTGTCCGTCTGTCGGTCTGTAAACTTTTACATTTTTATCTTCTCCTCTGAAACCTCTAGGTCAAATAAACTGAAACTTGGTGTGAAGCATCTATGGAAGGACCTTTATAAAGTTTATATATTTTGTTCTGGTCGGACAACTAATATGGCCGCCATGATGAATACTTATTTCTGATTTGTCAAAATTTCAAAAATCTTCTTCTCTGAAACCACAAAGCTTACTGAACTGTAACTTTGTACGAAGCATCTATGGAAAGACCTTTATAAAGTTTGCATATTTTGTCCAGGTTCGACAACTAATATGGCAGCTATGATGAATTCTTAATTTTGATTGGTCAAAATTTTTAAAAATCTCCTCCTCTGAAACCATACAGTCAAATTAACTGATACTTGGTATGAAACCATTACAATTTTCACTAGAAATAAAATGAATTGATTGTGGGACTGTCAGGTGAGCTATACAGGTTCAGTTCTCTTGAGCCTCTTGTTTTTTTTCCAGGTACATTTAATTACATGTATAATGAGATGAATATTTCTTGCAATATTGTTAATGAAGATTGGCAATAATGGATACACACTGAAATTTATGGATTAACACAGTTCTCTAAAGTTTTTATATTTGCCTGCAGTAAGCAAGTTTTGAAAGTTTTGCTCACTTTGACCCAATTCCAAGTCAGTCTGATTCAAAACCTGTAATATAGATATTTTATTTTTGTCTTTTCAGTAACACCTACATTATTCTACGAGTGTCCTAAGGAATATGAAGGACAGTGTTTTAATGGTGGCACATGTGAAATCATTGCCGATCTGGGTGTACCTCGATGTCGGTACGTATAATTCAAAATTTTGTGATAAGGAAATGTTTTAAATTAAATATCCTGTATCATCCTAATACAAGACATAAATGTAGAAATATTTGTGTGGTAAAAAGATTTTGTGGTTATCATATAAAGTCATTATGTTCTATTTTGTCCAGGTACTGTGCATTAGAGTAAATGCAATAAATTTTTGTGGTTACAAAAGGTAAACTTTAAAAATCTTTTTGGCAATGTGTGAAACGAAATTATTTATAAAGGAATTAGATAAACTTTCAGATCATAGTATGGCCTAGAAGGAAATTCATATATGTAGGCATGAAACACGTACAGAGAAAAACACCCTTTATGGTATATTGAAATAGTGCTCCCACTATTTTGTAAAGATTGCATATAAAGAAATTTGGACATTTTACTTTTTTTTTGGCTGGTTACTTGGATAGTATCTTTTGCCTCATAACAAGCATTGATGACAGGTCTAGAAACTGATAATTTTATTATAAAATAGTAATAACTACACATTACCTATTTTATAGACTATGAAATTTGTGCACCTCAAACTTAAATACAGGTGTTTCAGTAACTTCAATTTTTACCTGTATATTAAATTTTTTCAAGACTAAAAGAAGTCTTTTCACATTTAAGTTTTTTTTTATCTGGAGAGAATGAATACAAAGTCCTGCTCTACCTCAATAGTATTCCTATGGCCACCACATATCTTCATAGAAATTTTTGAACTCTAAACACAACTTTCCTGATCCCAGCTTTTGTTTTCCCAGCCCCACTCTGATGAATCTTACATGAGCTTGGAATCATTTGGAATAGACCACAAGTCATGTTCCTGGCATTTTTTCAGTTTTCACAGCTAAATATAAGCTATCTATTTAGTACATCTTAACAGCAGCATTTGTTTATCTGCTGTAGACATTTTGCATATATAAGGTTCATTATAGCAGAATCTAGACAGATAAGTCCTTTAATGTTAATAAAAGTTTTATTGATATTGCCTTTTATCTACATTGAAATGGTATTTGATTATATGGAATAATGGAGTGTAGTTTTGTTGAATGGAATTATATTTTTTTGGTTGTCTTGACTTGAAAAAAATTTCTATTGATGATTTACTCACTTGATTAAAACTGAAGCAAAATTTTATAACGAGTGGGAATGATTTTAAACTATCTCTTGACAGAAATTTATTTTGCCCTAGCTAATTATTGATAATTCTTTACAGTCTGTTAGTTCCAGACATAACATGAAAGCAATAATGAAATTTATTATTAGTGTCTATGCATATATTGTATTTTACATATGAAATATCATAAAATACTAGTGTACATGATATTGACATTTTGCAGCAAGTGGAAGTGACATGTTGAGATTGAACTTTAATATAAATAAATAGACTAATTCACTTCTTTCTATCAGCAAGAATTTTTTTCAATTTTAATTTAAAAGTATGCTTTTGTCTTTGACAGCTCCTATGAGAACAATTTATCAAAATACTTAGAAGGTTTTCCTTATTATTTGATTAAACTGTCGATATCTGCAAAAGCACCTTGAAGATGGTTATCAATGATCTTTTTAATATCGATTCAAAATCTTCTTTATCAAATTGCCATTATCCTATCTGTTTGTTAATCATTTCATCAGGTTGTTTAGCACATCTTCGCTTTGGTTATCTGTGTGTTTACCATTCAAGATTTTCAACAAATTGGCCAATTTTCCTGGCTCTGATGGAGTTTATGTATCAATATAACTAAGTTATTAGGTTCTCTTTTATTGATCTTAGATTTTTTTGTCTTATCTTTCAAATCCTGTAGAACAGATGTTGTCTGCTATCTTTTATAAATGGAACTAGATCAAACTTAATTACTTTTATAATATTTTATATCGGTACATGTAAACTTGTGTTAACATGAAAAGTTCATATTTCACATGCTTTGAAAGATCAGTTTTAATTAAATTAGTAAATCATCAAAAGAAAATGACTGTGTTCAAATTTTGTAACCACAAAGTACAACCAATTGGCCAATTGAAAAAAAATCTTGACAGTAATGATCCTAAGTCGGTCCTCTTTCAAAATTAAATTAATGATCCCATCTGCACCACCATTTTAAAATTTTGAAATTCAGAATATAAAACATCTATCTAAACTTCCTATATATATTTATCAGGTTTAAGGCAATTTAGTTCTTGTATAAACAGTTTGTTGAAAAACATATATAGAAAATTGGAGAGGAATAGGACGAATTAATTTTTCCCCATGAATTTTTTGTACATGGCATTCTTCAAACCCTTTATCCAGACAACCCTTAAATGTTCTCTAATCTGAGAGCTAGTACCCAGCTGGAGGTAATATGACTTGTTTACAACCTAGGATGCACTTAAAAAATGTCCCCACTTCTTTGGATGTAATAGAAATGTATAGCTTATATTTTGTCAAATTCAAAATTTCAATTTGAAAATTAATGTGAATTTAACAAGAAATGTGTTTAATGAATGTCGAAGTTGTAAAAAAACAGTATGGTTAAAACATAAGGGACATAACTCTAACATTTTTAATAATTCTTCTATTTTTTCTGTCAATCAGAGGATCAATTCTAACTAACGGTTCAGCTGAATGCTGCCTGTAAGGACAGTTTAAATATGATGTTGTTTTATTTATTTTATTATCCATGTTTATTGATTGGTATTTGCATGACTGAAATTTTTACAACAGAATTTTTTATTCCCATGTCTATTAGCTTGATTTGTAATCCATTGTCGTGTAATTTGATGACAAAAGTCTGTTACATAATTTATCTGTATAGATTTCATATACATGTACTAGATTTATCAGATTTCATTTTGGTATTCAAATTCAAATTGCGTATTCAAAAATATTTTTGTCATAAATATTTGCATGTAGGACACGTACCATCTAAAATTTGTGAAAGAAAATATTTTTCTTTGTATTAGCACAGGTACATACAGTATACAAGTTTGTTTTTTTTCAATAAAGTTTTATTTCATAAACAGTTTATTAGCATGGGTAAATGTGATATTTATATAATGATGTAACTAGATGTTGTAAAGATATACGTTTAATTTTCATTTGGACAAAATTTATACTATAAAATTTTTCGTCTGAAAAAATTCATTTAATATTACAAAAGTCAAGTGTTTTCATGTAGAGGGATCTGAATTTGCATTACTCTGATTTGGATGTAATATTGGTGAAATACTAGACAAGGATATATTCAGTAATGTTCTGCACGTGTAAAAATTTTAATTTTAGCGTGCCGTTTTTCAGTTTTAAAAAATCATTATTTTAAACTTCCTGATGTACCTTTTATGCTGATGATATCAAAGTTAATAAGTTATTAAAATATTGTATTTATTACCTACACATAGTAATTTTATTTGAGTAAATTATTTATAAAAAAATATTTATCTGCAAAGAATCAATCAGTCATGCAGTTACACTTTATTGTGGTGCTAGTTTGGAGTATTGATTTTTGTTTGGTTAACTTAATGTTTTTACATTAAGTGCTATATAACAATAAAACATATCATTTTTGACAAATAAAAGCAATAAATTTTGACAGATTGCTCAATCCTTGCTTTTCTCATCTCATCATTTATAAGACTAGTCATAATTATAGTATTCAGTTGAAATTAGCACTCTTGTAAGAAAGGGAGTGAATTTCATAGGAATAATATATTCAACAAGTCAAATTTGGTGAGCTCTGTTATAAGGGGAATATTGTTACAGATGTGCCATCCAGTAAATAAGACAATTTGAATAGCTTTTTTGTTCAGACTGTTTGAAGAAGCTTCACTTTTGATGAATTAAAAACCAGACCAGATCTTATGAAATTGGGGAAGGGACATAATTTGTATCATAGGGTGTTTTCTGTTTGTAATATCTCTGCAAAATATGTCTTAAGTATGTAAGTTATTGTACATGATAGTTGTCTTGCAAAGTAGAAAACTTTAAATCCAGCCACATTGAAGCATTTGCAATTGGTCAAATCAGCATAAAAAATAAATTCATAAATCAAAGGTATTGCCAGATATCAGGAATTTTTAGAAGTCATGTGCAGTGATTTTTTTCATTGTAAAAGATTTAAAGTCATTGGTTGTAAAAGATAAATTCTGGTTGTCTGTATTTGAATGTTTTGGCAACCATTTTTGACCAATTGTAATTGTTAAAAAAATGAATATTGTCTGTTTTGTCTGAGACTAAAAATTCACACTGATTTTTAGCTGCAAGGACACCCATACGGGTGAGCGATGTGAACAACGCAGATTACCAAAGAACATTCCAGCTATTGAGGATTGGGGTAGGAAAACCCTATATATTGTATAAAGCATTCAAGTTCAAACCCTTTGATATGGATACTTTAGCATGGCATGCATTTTTGTAACAAAATTCTATTTTATTTTTCAATTTGAGTGGAGTCATTACTCATGATGAGATTGCAGTGGAGTTGTAAAAGTGACCACTCCTTGAATTTGCCTTTTTAATTTATTGGTGAATTTTGAGATTGGGAGGTGCACTATAAATAGTTTTGGAAAATGCCATTCAGAGAAATAATCTCCGTTTTTAGAAATTTATTATTTATAATATATGATATATAAGGGATAGTCATTATAAAATAATTGACTATGTGCAAAATAAATCAATTAAATTTGTGGGTGTCAAATTATCGTTCTGATCAGATAAATACTTGAGATTGCAGCAACCCATTATAAAACTTGTCATGTGTGGTATGATTTAGGTGTCACAAAAATATTTGTCATCTTTCGAAAATTTATTGATCACTGAATTAAACTATTATTGAAAGTTAACTTTTATGATCTTTTAGAAATGAAAAGTAGAGGAGTTGGTTCAATTTGATGTCATTAATTGTTTTCTCATATCAAAATAAATTGTCATTTATGGTTAAAAATAGGGTTTGATATTAAAAATATAATGTTCAGTAAGGCAGTGCAGATAGATGCTCAAATTTGCATAACCATATATTTACCAACTTACTAAATGAAGCAAAACTAAACTAGTTATTTAACAGCATTGAACAAAAATATAATTTGATCAAAGAATGCAATAATTTCCAAAAATCTGCATGGAAGTTATGCAATTGCATGATAAAGAAGAAACATTTTGCAACAATCCTTACCCCTGTCATAAAATTATTAAGCCAGCATGATTTTTCAATTAAAATCAAGAATAATCAACTTGACTTAATGAATTTAAGAATGTTATTAATTATTATATATACCCAGTTACTAGTTGCATTGCATTCTAAATTGCTAATTCTTATGCATATCTTTAAGCAGGATACAAAACGACCCTGAAAAAATAAAGATGTATTAATTCTGTCAAGAAAGTTGAACTGTTTCTTTTTTAACTTCAGTTCTCTTCTGGTTTCATTATGATACTATATAGAAATGTGAGATTCCAAGGTTCTTCTGCTCTTCATATTTTAATGTCAAAATTTTTTCTTTGAATAGGGCTGTATTTTTTACACAAATTCATGTTAAACAATTTAGCAATACAAGTTTCAATCAAAGTCTGCGCACATATATATATATGCATGTTTTGTTAAAGCCAATCTACACAATAAGTTATGAACTTGAATGCAATTGTGTTTGCCAGATGGAATGCCTAGATCAAGGAGATGTCTGGCCGATATGTACCCAAATAATCTGTCACGTGTGATTTCAAATATCAATTCTGTTTGTTTAAAACAAAATCTTTGTTGTAAAACAAAAAAGATTTATGATAATTAAAAAAAGAATATTTCAGAATTTAATTCCAAACAGAATTGATATTTTCTTTAGTGCTTATAATGTGTGCTTTTCTTTCTGCCAAAATATCTGCACTGTATTCATACACAATTTTTTTGTTGAGTCCAGAAATTTATCGGTGTTTGTTGCACTTTCTGGTGATTTTTTTTTATGGAAACTTAGTGGGAAAAAATTAGATGCAGTTAAAAGATTGTGAACAAATTATACATGGAAAGTCACCATGGTTAAACCAGATTCGGACAAACATCAACATTTCTGTACTTTGACATTCTTTTTTTTCTGTTTTTGTTCATTTATTTAATATTTGAATATTTTATCTCCCTTCTGTTAGGTGTCCTGCGACGCACCAGGGTGAGAGGTGCGAGTACAGGAAAGTGATATTTCGTCGTAGTAGAAACAGTAGGTATATTTGTTACATGTAATATATGGAAACAAACAAAGAAGATAACTTGAACCAAAATAAAATAGGGAATATTTGGATTGTCAAAAATCTATTTGATTATTGCTTATAAAGTCAATGTGGTTTATGTGGCTATGTTCAAAGCAGTATGGCATTAAAATTTGAACAGTGGGGTCAACCTTTTAACATCCAATAATTAATCAGGGAAATAGAATTGATTGATTTTAAAACTGCATTCTTAAGCCAAGTTAAGGAGAAGACTAATAACTGATTTTAATATGAGAAGTTCTCTAAGGTAATCAAATAAAATATAAATGTCAAGAAGTTTTCTCTTAAGAAATTACAGAAGAAATTGTTTCAACCGTAATTCAATGCAGACAATTAAGCACATTGACTAGATTATACAGCACCGTTGCACACTGGGTAAATGGTTGTGTTCTGGTTAGGTTTTTCTCCGCCTTCACATCTTTTCAATCCCTAAGCAACTAGAAAAATATAATTTTTTATACATATATACTCCGGAAATATCTTTACTAAACATAGAAACTATCATATGTAACCAGACTACTCATATATACCAAGTATAGGATCATTCCTGTTTTCAGTTTTTGTTGTAAAAAAAAGGCAGTGTTCTTTAACAGTTCTCTCTAATCAGCTAATAATTGCTTCCTTGATCTGCAACAGGAGGAATAAGTTTAAATGGAGATATCTTTACTTAATTTTTTTTAAGTTTTTACATATATGTGCTATTATTTGTTTTTGTTTACATCTTAAAAATAGCTTCTACAAAATATTGATGTTGCTTAATGTTGTGTTCACATTTCATGTGCTGGAAAAAGGATGTTTCAATTCATACTGGACTGAAACATCAAATAAGAATGAAACAAAAGATTCTCAGCAATATTCTTATATGTTAATTTGTTGAGTAGAGTAGGGGATAATTTTTTTTTACCTTTTTAGCTCAGGCCATGTCAGCTATTGTCACTACTTGGCGTCCTTGTCCAGTGTTCTTTGTCGTAAACTTTCCTTTAAAGATCTCCTCCTCTGAAACCAATGGGCCAATTGAAAAAAGATCTTGGCAGCAATGATCCTAAGTCAGTCCTCTTTCAAAATTAAATTAATGATCCAATCTGTCATCCACTACAGCCGCCAGAGCTGAATATAGTTTAACATAGGATCCTCTAGAAAATTAACTTAAAACTTTTCTAGTCAGTGATCCAACTGGAACCAAACTTGGCAGCAATGATCCTTAATCAGAATTGTATATAATGGCCCTTAACGCCATCCAAGATGATCACCACAGGCGAACATGGTTTAACATAGGACCCGATGGGAAATTTATTTAAAGATCTTCTTGTTTAAAACCACTGGGCCAATTGGCACCAAAGTTTGCATCAGTGGTCAATAGGTTGTCCTCTTTCAGAATTATATCCGATGACCCAAACTGCCATCCAAGATGGCCACAATAGGGAATCTTAGTTTAACATAGGACCCTATGGGAAGAGTTCATTAAAGATCTTGTCTGAAACTGCTTAGCAAATTGAACCAAACATGGTCCACCTTTAGAATTGTGTCTGTTGACCCTTACCGCCATGAAAGATGGCTGTCACAGCTGATCTTTTTAATGAATGACATCATGGAAAATTCATTTAAAGATCTTCTCATCTAAAACCACTTAGCCAAAATTTGCATCAGTGGTCCTTAGGGGTCTTCTTTCAGAACCTGGACTGACATCCAAGATGGTTGTAACAAGGAACTTAGTTTAACATAAGACCCTGTGGTAAAAATTCACTAATAGATCTTGTCTGAAACCACTTAGCCAATTGGAACTTTTCAGCAGTGGTCTTTAGGTGTTCTTCTTTTAGAATAGTATCTAATAACTTGGATTGCCATCTAAAATTCACTTGAAAGAGCTTCTTTTCTGAAATCACTTATCCAATTGGAACCAAAATGGGCATTAATGGTTCTTAAATAAATTATAAAATATTTTTGTCTGAAACCAATGAACCAATTGGAAACCATCTTGCCAGCAGTGGTCATCAGATGACTGTTTTCAGAAATATAACCAATGATCCTGCTCGCCTTCCAATCTTGTCTAACACCATCGAGCAATTTGAAACCAAATTTGTCAGAACCAGTGACCAATTTGAAACCCAACTTGACATCAGTGTTCAAGACTGCCAAACAAGGTTGACATAGTCAAACAATTTATTCTGCTTTAATTCTGCAAGTGATATCCAGGTGAACAATACAGGCTCATGGGGCCTCTAGTTTAAATTCTTTACAAGTAAAGAAAATTAGGCAAACACACATTTTTTTGGCTTTAAAAACTTGAGCACGCATAAAGCTTACACACGTTAGATGTAAATTCAATTTCTATTAATTTCAAATTTTATCTAAATTAAAACAAAAATTCAGACCATCAATGAATTGTGCAATGAATGTTACATTTTTAAGTCTAAGAGACAATACATATTTTCTAATGTTTTAAATGGTCAATACATTTTTCATAAACAACTGTCATATTCTCCCTAATCTTATGTATAAACCTAGATTTATTAAAAAGTACCTTAAGTTTAAAAAATAGAAATATTAAGTATATATACCTATTAGACACCAATTCATAAAGGTATCCTGCAAGCATATTTAGAACAAAATGAAAGGATACAGTGTATACTTCAGTGAGACGACATATTGTTTATTAAATGGACTCTTCACATGCAAGTCATGGAAAAAACACAATGGAAATTACTACTTATTGGACCTCAAAATAGCAACCAGTAAAGTTCAACAAAGATAATTAATGAAATCAAAGATTTAACTAAAAACTAAATTCTTGTTCTTTGTAAATTCTTTGCGTAAAAATTTATTTTATTAATGACATTGAAAAAAATTTAAATTATAGATATTTTATTTTACAGATCAGTCCGCTTTAGAGAAGGACAGAATATTAACTATAGTGGGCATTGTTATTGGTATTTTAATCTTTGTTTGTATCTGCATCGCTTCTTATCTTCTTGCCAAGTAAGTACGTGTTAACATATGTATATCATTCTGGACAGTTTTTAAGAAAGATGTGTAAAATATTTAAACAACAGGAAATTTTAATGAAATTTTTAAAAATTGAGTGATTTTTTACGTCACAGTTGAATTTTTAGAAATGTGGTGTTTGATGTGCTTAATACAATAGGTTTAATTCATGTTTGGCAGTATTTTTCATGTTACAGTCTGTCCTTGCTTGAAAACATTGTTTAATGCATTAAATGACCTGTAATTTGTCATTCATTCTATTTTGGAAACATTCTATTTTTTCCATTTGAATCTTCAACAACGATGTTCATGTCGGATATTTAAGTTTTAGATTAAGTAAACAAAATTTATTTGAATATTATAAACAAGGAAGACTAAATGAGGGCTAAGATTTTGTTACAGTTGTATCATGTCAAATTTTAAACATTCCAACTCTTTGAGAGAGATTTGGCAAGATGTGTAATGTATAATATTTTGTAAATTCAGTAGCTAAGAAAATTTGATTGTTTAAGCATTTGTTTTACAACTTATTCATGGTAATCACTGATGCTAGATATATTTTTAGTATAAATTTCATTAAATCAGTCAAGAAATGTCTGGAGGATAATTTTTGAAAAAAAGATAGTTCTAAATAAAATGCATAGCAAGGCTTTCTCTTGGGAATCGAATAATAGCCATATATATTGTGTAAGACACCTGCAGGGACTTTCTCCAGATGACTAGCATCAAACAATTCCACAGCTTATTAACTGTTAAGAAATCTTTGAAGATATGCAGATTACTTTTACAGGTGTATTAGAAAAATTTACATGATATCTTACTGTGTAATTAAAGCCTGTCTTCTGCATTCCTATCTGAATCATCATGTTATGTAGATTGTCTGTTTATTTTATCATAATTATCTCCCTTTGAAAAAGTTTAAATAAATGTATAATGCCAAAGAATTTGGGTTTTGTTTTCTATGAAAGCAATTTAAATAGATAATTAGCTAGCAAGCAAAATTTTTGTTTTTTTTTAATATGGGGAGTTGAAAAAAAGACTTATTGTTCATTTTACCTATTATTCTGATTGGGGAAAAAAAATTGGTTATACATATTTGTATTTTTATTTCTAGAAGAAGAAGAGATAGATTCTTCCAGAGGCAAGCTTTAAAGAGGCAGCAAAGTGAACAGAAAAACATTCCATCATATAGCAAACTTTCTAGTGTAGATGAAGTTTCGGAACTTTCTAAATTTAAACTGTATGAAGTTCAACGTGTAGCAATTAATCAGAAGGATAGGGTGAGAATCTTTTTGTGTAATGGTTATGATTCTTTGTATTAAGAGTTGCACATCTTTACATTGTTTCTAAAGGTGTGAATCTGTCTTTCTCTTATGATTGAACGGTATTATCTTACTCTCTCGGGGTAAGGGAAATTTGATATCACTTCGTGGACAGTGTGATATCAATTAATGATATCAAAAATCTGTCCATTTGATTGGTCAACGTGTGATTTTGTAGAAAAATTCTTATATTTTGATTGATCAACAATTTTGCTACACAATCATCAATGATCAATGGCACCATCTTTGCATAGCAACATTTGATGTCACAGAGAAATGAACTTTAAGATTTTTTTTTTATCACTGACATTATTACATTGTATGTTATGATTAATTTTGAGTTTTATATTCCCTTGCATTAAAAAGATATTTTCTATTCATACTATGTAAATAAGTTATACT
Organism: Mytilisepta virgata; assembly: GCA_028015205.1. Classification (NCBI taxonomy): domain Eukaryota; kingdom Metazoa; phylum Mollusca; class Bivalvia; order Mytilida; family Mytilidae; genus Mytilisepta; species Mytilisepta virgata. The sequence continues at coordinate 81,397,711 of CM051521.1, forward strand.
GAGTAAACAAAAACATGTAAAATTATCCATATATTTGTATCTCACACATTATTGATTTAAAAGTATCTTAGGCATGTCTTTAGTATGTCATGATTTGAATTTCAAAGATAGGAAATGATGACCTTCCTTCCATTTTTAGAAAAAAATTGTTCAAGCAACTAACACAACTACAGTACAACTAAGTACAAGAATCAAAGTGAAACACATTTGATAGTTATATAAAAACATGTTGCATTTAACATACTATTTTGAAAATATGGATCAAATGGCTGCATTTCATTTCAGGAAACACAGACAGATGAAACAAGTTTCTTAGCACCAAACCCTCACACAAACTTGAATCTGTACCTGAACCCGATGGAAAATGAGGCAGTTCTTAGAAATGCTGACCCTCGTCGTAATTCCCGATCAAGATTATCGGCTGTGTCAGATGGACGCAGAAGTCAGAATAACAATACTCCAGGAGAAAATAATGATAATCATAGGAGTATTGGAAACAATGAAAGGCAGATGAGCGACAAAAATGAAATCAAGAATGAAAGAATTTATGAAAATGAAAGACCCATTAGTAAACCAAAAATTCCCAAGTTTAGTGAAGCTGATGCCAGCAGTGATGAGGAACAAATGAAACATTCTCTACCTTCCCTCCACATTAGTGAAGAGGATCCATCATCAAGCACACCTTTAATGAAAAAATCAAACACACCTGTAGAAATACAGTTTGATGACTCACCTAAAAATGATGGCATAGCAGGGAAAAATAACCCTGTTTCATCTTATACACATACTGTAAATGGCATAGACACCTCACCTAGTTTACCATCTAGTGAGTCATCATCCTGGGGTCCAGAGGAGGAAATTATGTCAAGTGATATAAATGTAACTGTTGATAGTGAACCCCAAAAACCCACTATAAATGACAATGCATATACATGGAATGAACGTGGGTCACCAGAAATAAAAAGGTCAAATCGTAGGAGAAGATCCAGTGATACACGGAAAACTTCACTTACCAGTCAGAATGAAAATTATTTGTTAGGATGTGATAAAGGGTTCTATATAAATGACCTACGTGATGATGGTGATCAGTCCATACCCGTGTGATTTTTTTTTAACTTTTATTTAACAGGGCACAAGTTGAAACAGTATTTTTTTTCATTTTCAGTATGTTCAGATTCTAAGCAATACATCAAAATCTGATCATAAGCAGTACTATTTGTTCAATTATTACCTTAATTCAACTCCTTACAAATTTTCATCCAAGTCACACGTACATGTATTTCATTATTGTTATATCTATTTTGTGTTGATTGTATTGGGACCATGAAAATGTATTTTGTTTCTCGAAAGAGTTAACAGAACATGAGATGCAGTAAATTCTTGATTTTATGTTTAATATGACAAATCTATTCAAACATGTTGATGTCAGTGAACAGTATACAAAATAATGTTATTTTAAGAATTCCCCCCCCCCCCAAAGCCTGTGCTGTGTTTGTTTTAAATGATATATGGAATTAATTACTTATTAAAGATTAATTAAACCTATTTACATTGGTACAAAGAAAATATAAATAATAAACAACCAAATCTTGGTCCAAAAAGGGGAATAATCAAGAAATGTTTGAAAAATATTGTAATTATTGGTTTGTTCAGAAAATATATAGAATTTAAAAAAAAAAAACAAAAAAAAACAAACAAACAAAAAATGATTCTTTTGTATTCTTGAAGTTATATACTGGTACATACCACATAAGAGCAATCCAAAAGTTTTTAAAACTTACCGGTAATCAGCCAACAGAGACAGCCGAATTTTATTGGCCAGCTGGTCTAGATGAGTTTGTCACAACTTCTGGCACTAATGATAAATAGTTTGTCAACTCAGAGGCTGTCAGTGTGCATCCTTCTCATGATGAGGTGTATATATTTTATTATTGTCTTAATTTTAACAAGGATTTCTAGTTTTTCTGCCTGGTGTCATTGGTTTTCTCCTGGTATTAAAGCTTCCTGCACTCATAAAAACTGCCCACCATGAAATACTATTAAAGTAGCCTCAATGAGCTAATATATCATATTTTTATAACAAACAGGGTTTTAATAATGACAGATACAGTTTTGTATTTTCATTGTTTATTATTTGCATAGTAATGCCATTAAATGTTTTTAAAGTTGATTATTCATGTTTAGTTTATTTGTGTATGCTTGTCTTTACATGTTATTTACTACAAATTTTTCTGTTTTACTTCTGAAGCATTTATAAAGAATTTTTTTCTTTTTTTAAAAGAATATTCAGAATTTTATTTGCTATCTACATATTTACAGCTTATTTTTACAATTTTTTTTTAACTTTTAGTTTAACAAAAAAATCTACATATTATTAATGAATCATATATATACTGGTATGTAGGTGATCAATATTTAGGATTCAATCACAAATCAAAATTTGGAATAATTATTGACTCCTTTTCTTTTAAATCAGTTTTATTTACCAGTTGCTACGAAATCAAATCCTTTAGTCTGCACAAAATTTCATTTATGAAAAAGAAGTTTCAATATTTTTATCAAAATCAAATCACTCATCTGACAAAAAATGTTTTGCTGAAATGACACTGATTTAAGATACCATTTTCTCATTTTATTATTTAACACATACATTAAAATCTAAGTCACTGAGATTCATAACTTGAACAATGCAGATATGGATGTCTTCCTTTCTATACTTCCCTTTTGATACAGAAAAACAAACCTAATAAAAAATATTGTAGATTTTATTATTATTTTTGTAATAAGAATATTGTGAGATCAAGTACTTTTGACCTTAATTTAGTATTTGATTATGAAAATAGACTATATATGCAATAATGTCAGTTTTCACTAAAGTATGAATTATATAAGTGTACATGTGATTGTTTATAAGGTGTTGTATGGGTAGGATGATTTCATAGAGAAAAAATTCATGAAAAAAGTTTCTAGTCAAAATGAACAAATTATAGACACATTTGTAGAACAAATTTCATCTCAAAATAGTATATTTACATTATTGTTTCTTTAAAGGATGGATACATCATAGAATGAAAGTTATATACATGTAGTTACTCACTGAGATAAAATATAATACTAATTGTGATATCTTTTAGATCATATCTCTCATGCTTAGTTTGAAAGCCTTCCATATTTGTATTTAGCTTAGAAAGCTTCTCGGATCTTGCACTTTTGTTTAAAAATTTTCTACTTTCTGGCTTAAAATTTTCAGTATCACACCAAAAACATAAAATTCTCGATATATTTGGCATTAGAATACTTTTTGAACTAAAGACTTTTGAGAAACTTTTTTCAGTCTCTATCCAAAGTACCAAGGGGAGATGATTGTAATTATCTGAGCTCGTGGTGAAGTGTGTTTTCCTGCCAAAGATTGTGGCCTTCTCCAGTAATTTAGCTTCCTCACCCCCAACAAAAATTTTTTGCATTCATATGTTTTAAACATTGGTGAAGGAATACACCACCTAATAAAAGATGCTTAAACTGTTAAATGATTTGGACAGTTGTCACATGTATGATTTGGGGTTTTCATGGTAAAAACAACTGATTAAGACCAATCTTATTCAATATTTGTACATTGTCCATATATAAATTACAATGAAAAGATATCTCTTTTCAGATCAGGTCATATTTTGTATATAAAACATACATTCCTCTATCTTTCAAGTTTGTATATATATGTTTTTTCATATTATTTATTATTCTTTACCATTGTTGTTCAAAATAGTGCTTTAGTTTTATGCATTTTACATGTGATGTGATCATTTGTAAATTTATTTATTGTATTTTATTGTCTTTACAAGATGAAAACAAATTTTATTTGAATATTTTTAAGGTATTTCTCTTTTAAAGACATCTTTTTAAGGACAAAACTGAAAATTCTGACAGATTGTCAACAGGGTCAACAGATAATGAGATTTATAATTTAATGCTCAAATCTTATTTGGTTTAACTTATACTTTTATCTTTCTACATTTATAAGGAAGCTTTCAAAAATCCTTCAATTACCTTGCATTAATGCCCTGTTCAAAACAATTTGCCAAAATACTAATTAGGGCCCTAAAACAGAATGCACATTGCAATAAATAAATCTGGCATTTGCTAGTATAATTCACTGTCTATAATTATCTTTAACTGATCTCAAATACTTGTCAGTACACTTTAATACTTGCAGACATTTTTTTATGAATTTAAAGTAACTTGAATTGTATTTGTTTTAATTTAATTATGGTAACTTATTTATTAAAAGTATTTGATCAAATTTAAAATAAATTTAGTAAAATATTGGAAAGGAATCTGTATTATTGTTAATAATAAACTTAATTAATTCTTATACCTAGTAAAAATGTAAATAAGTGCAAGGTTCCTAAAGATTCTTCCATTAGGTGATGATAAAAAATAATTACATGTGTATTTTCAAATAAATTTTATTTAAAAAAGTAACAAAGGGATTTCATGTCTTTTATAATTTTATCTACAAAATTTTAAGGATTTAATTCTGACACTGAATTAGAAGATGCATATATCTACGATATAAGATTGCACAGGTTATAGATATACGTAATTTAACTGACCAATTTCAAATGAACTGTTAAGAAATGTTATATTTGAAAGGTGTCGACTCAATATAAAGGATTCTTTAAAAAACTGTTAACATACAGAGTACCCATTATTTTAAATCTCTATATTATTGCATGTTAAATGATATTTAATGCCTATAATAGAACACATTGTTATGTTTGGCAGAATTTAATTATGTTGTCTGTTGTTTTTGGTTGTATGAGTAACTGCTATGCAATATTTTTTGATTAGTGAGATGTTTGAATGGCGTTTCCTGAAAGAAAAGTAGATCGTTAATTGTTTTGTCATAATAGAAGAAAGTATTTGCAGATTAATAAAAATACAGAATTTACTATTTTTTGTTTGTTGTGTTTTCACTTGAGGGTGCCACCCTTCACCAAAGGTTTTTTTTTATAGCTCACCTGACCCAAAGGGTAATGTGAGCTGTTGCCATCACTATGTGTCTGTCCATCCTTTCACATTTCACATTTTGAACTTCTTATAGAGAACTGCTGAATGGTATGAAACGAAACCTGGCACAAATTTTCCTTACAAGGTGCTGACCAAGTGTTGTTACTTTGGTGCCGATCTGTCATCCAACATGACTGCCAGCCTTCGACTTAGTTTAACATAGGACCCTATGGGAAATACATAAAAAAATATACTCTAAAGAACCTTTGAATGGATTGAAACTAAACATGGCATGAATGTTCCTTATGAGGTGCTGACCAAGTGTTGTTACTTTGTTGCCAATCCATCATCCAAGATAGCCACCAGCGGGGGACTTAGTTTAACATAGAACTGTATGGGAAATAGATACAAAAATCTTCCTAGAGTCTTTAACCGCTGAAAGGATTGAAACCAAACATGGCATAAATGTTCCTTATGAGGCACTGACCAAGCAAGTGTTGTTACTTTGTTGCCAATCCATCATCCAAGATGGCCACCAGCAGGGGACTTAGTTTAACATAGAAGCCTATGGGAAATAGATACAAAAATCTTCTAGAGTCTAACCACTGAATAGATTGAAACCAAACATGGCATGAATGTTCCTTATGGGGTGCTGACCAAGTTTGTTACTTTGTTGCCAATCCATCATCCAAGATGGATGCCAGCGAGGGATTTGGTGTAAAACAACTGAGTGTTTCTGAATTAAACAAATTCTACCTTGTAAGATTTTAGGTCAACAAAGATATACCAACCAATGCCACCCAACAGACAGAACCCAGACAAAAAATAACATAAAAAGTCACAAAAAAATAAACACGAGAGAGTCACGATAGTCTGACTTGGTATAGACATTGAACAATGGTAGGTTTAAACTGGCTTTATGGGTATCCAAATCTCCCCCTTATCTGTCCAGACACTTTGGTGTATATATAACACTATAAAAACCAATACAGTATGATTACACAATTTGACTGCATGCTAGATCTGAAAACATTGGTTGGACAGTACATAATTCAGATTGCAGGGTCAGAATCGGGGATCATTTTAATGCTAAACTAGCTTAGGCTGTCATATCTGGATACTGACGCTATACTAAACAAAAAAGTCAGAAATAACACTCCCATAAGGGTTTTAGTGCTATCTCATCATGAGGTCAATAGAAATTGATAGTATACATAAGAGGCCATAAGCATATTTTACGCTGAATAGAAAACAGAACTTGGAGACTAGCCATTCAGACCCTCCTACATAGACCAAAGTTAATATTGTTTTTTAAAATCGTGTGGACAGAGTGAAAAAAAGGTGGAATAATTTATGAGAGACAAACAAACAACATGGAGCCCATACCTCCTTACCCATTACAAAACTATCATAAAAAGTGATAATCATTGGTTATATATTAGAAGAATTTCAAAGGAAACAAGAGCCTCCATAGAGCCTGTAATTTTTTATGTAGATCTTGCATCAATGATTATTTTTGCTATTTAATGTATAACGTCGAATTTTTCGCCTTAATCTGTTAATATAGAATCCTGAACCCAAATATATATGGTTACCAGGGAATTTTTCATTGGTTGCTTTGGACATTTTCAATGACCTTAACTCTTGACCTTCCATTTTAGCTCACATGGCAAAGCTAATTGTGAGCTATTGCCATCATTTTGCGTCCCTCGTCGTCGTAGTTAACATTTCAGATTTTGATCATCTCCAATTGGAATCAAACTTTGCATGGAATGATGTACTAAAGGTCCTCTATGAAATTTCCTCATTTCATTTTGATTGGACGAAAAACATGGCTACCATGGGCAATTCTTGTTTCTGATTGGCTGAAACTTAAAAAAATCATCTCCTCTGAAAATACAAGTACAAATGATTTGTAAGTTAATACAAATGATGTTTGTGAGGTCCTGTACAAAGATTTCCCATTTCGTATTGATTGGGCGAAAAACATGTCCGCCATGGGCAATTCTTGTTTATGATTGACTGAAATTTGAAAAATCAACTCCTCTGAAACTACAAGTGCAAATGATTTGTATAACTTGATACAAGTGATTTTTTTAGATCTTCTGCCAAGATCCCTCTTTTTGACTTGATCCAGCAAAAATCATGGGCATTTCTTGTTACTGATTAACGAAACATTAAAAATCTTCTGTCCTGACACTATAAGTGCAAATGATTTGTAACTTGGTACAAATGTTTGTTTGTTTGTTTAGTTGGGGTTTTACGCTGTTTTCAGCACATTTGGCCATTTCGCGGTGGCCAGTTTTTATTGGTGGAGGAAGCCGGAGTACCCGGAGAGAACCAATGACCTTGTCAATTTTAGATCGGAGTTGAACACACCCCGCCACAGGTGAGATTCGAACTCACAACCTCAGTGTTGACAGGCTAGTGATCATTAGTAGTCATGACGAACTACCTAGACCACTCGGCCACCAAGGCCCCCTGGTACAAATGATTGTTGTGAAGTCCTCCACAAAGTGTCCTCAAATCTTCTTGATGTGGCTAAAACATTGCCATTGGCAATTTTTGTTTCCAAATTGAATAAATCCAAAGCTTTGTTAATTGGTACAAATGATGTGTTTGTGGTCTTCTACAAAGATTTATCTTTTCATCTTCATAGGCCAAAATAGACAGGCTAGTCTTTAAATGAGATTTTTGGGCTATTTGTAAACCAGGTGAGCAATACAGGCTCCTGGGAGCCTCTGGGTACTTGAAAAAGTAAACTGTAGGGTCCTGAAGCCAAATATATCTGGTTGCTAGGGACTTTTCCATCAGTTGCAATGGATTTTTTCAATGACCTGGACTCTTTTCCTTTCTTTTTGACTTTTACAGGTAAATTATAGGATCCTTAACCCAAATATATATGGTTGCTAGGGACTTTTTCAATGACCTTGACCCTTGACCCTCCATTTTACTTGTACAGCTACCATTCAATTTATTTCAAGATCTGTGACAATATGTCATCATTATTTTTACTGATAATTACTGTTTACATGTAAATAATCGTTTAAGGGCAAGAACCCCTATAAGGGGTCAATTGACGATTTTGGTCATGTTGACTTATTTGTAGATCTTACTTAGCTGAATATTTTTGCCATTTACACTTTCTCTCTATCTACAATATTTTAAAAGATAATAACCTAAAACTGCAAAAGGTCCTTAAAATTAACAATTCAGGGGCAATAACCCAAAAATTCTGAAAATTTTATGGCAGGTAGAACTTGACCTGATGAACATTTTTACCCCCATGTCAGTTTTGGTTTAAATGCTTTAGTTTTTGAGATAGCTAAAAACTGCATTTCACCCCTATGTTCTATTTTTAGCATGGAAACCATGTTTGTTAATGGATCAAATCCCCGGATACCCTTTTTAAACTAGATACTCTAAGTAACATCCATGTAAAGTTTGAAAGTATTTGTCCAAGTAGTTTTAGAGGAGAAGATTTTTAAAATAGTTTACGATGACAGGTGCCAGGTGATGGAATAAAAATTGAGGTGCTTTAGGATCATTTCACCAAAACAAATAAACTGAGTGTCATCAAAACATATTTCCTAAATCACTGGTTGAAGCCACCTCTCTGTCCACAATACATTTCCACAGTAATAACTGAAGGTTAAATAGCAATATTTGGACATACAGGCATATCAATTTTTCTTAGGAACACAAAATTTCAGTAAATGCCGATCATAAAAATGATAAACAATAAGCACTGAGACAAAGGCAAAAAAAAAAAGAAAAAATCAAAACAACAACAGTATTTAAGAACTTCAGTAATGAGACAATAATTGACGGATAATTTCCAACTGTTACTGTGGAAAATGGCCCTTCCTCTTTTCATTTACAGTAATATGAATCAACATTTGTCTATGATCAGCAAATTCATTAACATATGTGGTGTTAATTGATTTTATTTCAAATTAAAGGTTACTCTGTCAACTGTCAATAAAATTAAATTATTTTACGTCAGGTTCGATTAAAATGGAAGTGTATGTCCATGATCTTTATACAGAACAGTTCATCATGACTGAAATTTAACTAAATATGACCAAAGTATCTGCCCCCAACAGCTGGTTCTGTCTGAAAAGTTGTTCAATTTTAACTGAAACAAAATTGACATTCTTTTCATACAGTATAGTACTTAATATAGATAAATAAAAATGTGTGGCTATCTTGTCTATAACGGCTTAAATTTAACTTGAAAACAATTTTTGGCTAAATATAAAGAATCTAATTAATTCATAGCATTTCTATTTAAAAAAAAAATGAAACTTTATTAATAAGTATATGAAAACATTTTTCTTATTGTTTCCAGAGTAAATATTCATAATTATTCTAAAAAACTTATATTTTCCTTACTGAAATTGTTAAAAATGGTTGCAAAATATTGCCAAGTTCTTTGTATCTGTTATCAAAGTTTGAAGTTTGTTAACTCTATAAAACCATATAAGAAAATCTTTGGATCATAGATACCCGTCAACTGGTAAGGATTATTGTCAAATTAAAAACATTTAACAACATCAAAAGTTTATTGTATGGTTAATTTTTATCTCAACTCAGATAGTTGAATTGAGAGACACATGAAAAATCATTTACAAAGTACAGAACAGAAATTCCATATTACTGCATTCAAACAAATTGCTGTATTAAAACATTTCATTAACTCTTCTAATGGAGGCTAACAAGCTGTATATTAACTTCTAAGATTTGTTAGGTCATTACAAAGAAAATATCTGAAAAGAAGACTTCAAATCATTTTTTAAAAACTAATTCAAGTTACAAACATTAATTTCAATGATGTTTTTACTTGAAAAGGGGAGCAACCTATTTCAATTCACAAGATTATCTTAGAACAAGAGGCTCTCAAGAGCCTGTATCGCTCACCTGGATTTAACTTGTCCACCTTCAGCAGGACTGATAGTTTAAGTGTAGCAGCTATCTTGGCTAGTTTTCCCATAGGTTCAATGTTAAACAAAGCTAGGGTGTGGTGGCCATCTTAGTTGACTTTCAAGGTTATCAAACACATTTCTGAAAGAGACCATTGCTGGTATTAGTTTGATGTATAAATGGCCAAGTATAAGGTACTGCAAAATTAAATTTTCCCATAGGGTCCTATTTTAAACTAAGTTCAGCTTTGGTGGCCATCTTGATTGACAGGCCAGGTCAGCGGACACAATTATGAAAGGGGAACATCTAATGACCATTGTTGCCAAGTCTGGTCCCAATTGGGCTCAGATCACAAAATTTATTAATGAATTTTCCCTAAGGGTCCTTTAACTAAGTTCAGCTGTGACGGGCATCTTTGTTGACATTCCGGGTCATAGGATAAAATTCTGAAAGAGGTCCACCTAAGGACCATTTCTGCCAAGTTTGGTTCTAATTGGCTAAGTGGTTTCAAACAAGATTTTTTATTGAATTTTCCCAGAGGGTGCTTTGTTTAAATAAGTTTGGCTGTGGTGTCCATCTGGGTTGACATTCTGAGTCATGCTGAATTTCGGATTGGCACCAAAAACATCAATTTTAACAGGGACCATTATCTGATCATTCAAGCATAATATTACTTCCATCTGTCAAACGGTTTCTGACAAGAAGATGTTTGTATGTATTTCCCATAGGATCCCATGTTAAATTTATCCCGTGGTGGTGGCCATCTTGGATTTCAGATCACAAAAAACATATACTTTATAGAGGACAAGGTAAGGATCATTCCTGCAATATAACAATTCAATTGCTTATGTAGTTTCAGAGAAGATTTTTTAAATTTCAGCCAATCAGAGTGCTTAAATGGCCCTGGCAGCCATGTTGAATTTTTGAATGGCACCAAAAACATAAATTTTGTAGAGGACCATCCAATGAACATCCCCACCAAGTTTAGTTTCAATTGATCATGGGGTTTTGGAGAAGAAGATTGAAATGTGAAAAGTTAACGGATGGACGACGGATGCAAAGTGATGGCAATAGCTCACATGGCTTTTTAGGTCAGGTGAGCTAAAAAGGAGCACAGCTAGAGTCAGTTTTTGTTGGTAGAGGAAGATGAAGTGAGTCCCTTGAGAAAACTGCCCACAATTCACAGTGAGACAGATATTACTTGTCAATCAAAATTTGATTAGAACACACCTCATCATGAGTTCACATGTTAGGGATCACTAGTTTTACAATGATCTACCTTGACAACTTTTAAACAGGAGCCTCCTGGAAAAAGACATCAGATTCCAAATAAAATAGCAAACACATTTTGTGTAGGAAAATTCTGTCCTCCATCACTTTAATAAAAATAAAAATGTATTATAATGTCATTATTCCTTACCAAACAAAAATTAAATTACAAATTTCTAAACTAATAATAAAGTAACAGATATAATCAAAACTCATTTTATATAAATAACTAGCAGTCAAAAAGAGTAAAAATTCATATAAAACAGTTTTTTCTTTTAAGGTAGATCAATACTAATATTTTTGCATATAGATTTTCCTAATTTTTTTCTAGGCAGGATGTTATATGGGTATACTTTGAAATTTCAATTTAAAAAAACATAGATCACCATTCTTGATTTTGAGATAATTGAGTCTAAATGTTGGTTTGTTTGTTTGTTTAGTTGTGGATTTACACTGTTTTCAGCCCATTTGGCTATTTCGCGACAGCCAGTTTTTATTGGTGTAGGAAGCCGGAGTACCCCAAGAGAGAACCACCAACCTTCGGTAGGAAAATTGGCAATTCTTGTCAATTTAGGTCGGAGTCGAACACACCCCGCCACAACCTCAGTGTTGGTAAATTTTATATAGATTACATAGGGAAAATCCAATTTTCTTGTACTGGTACAATAAAAAAACTGGCAGATAGAATTTTTCAGTGTTAGCAATTCTAGACAGTAAAAACGCTAGTTACAATAAAAAGGTCATTTGTGCCTAGCACAAATGATAAGGTCTTTCCCTGTTACGTTTCCAGTATTGCAATAAAGAGGCCCTGCCCCTCTATTTTTGGCAAGGGGCGTAACTCTCGGGAAATAAATAAAATAGACAAAACAAAAAACAAAAAAAAAAGACCCGTCCCGTCTTCAGTAAAGAGATATTGCTACTTCTATTTTCTCTTGAAATCTCTTAAATTTCCAATGTACTGTTCCAAATAGTAATTGTCAAAAAAAAAAAAAAAAAAAAAAGACAAAAGAAATAAAAAATATTAATGAAGTAGCAATATCTCTTTTTCTGAAGGCGGGACGGGCCTTTTTTGTTTTTGTTTATTTGTCTGTTTGTTTGTTTGTTTGTTTGTTTATTAATTAATTTTTTTATTTGTAGGTAGCGAGTTTTCCTAGGATTGCTGAATACAACAAAGGGGGGGGGGGGGGGGGGGGGGGGCATTGTATTTTTATTTCTCTAGATACACAAGTGACAGTAAAAGTACATTTCTACTATAATGTTTACTTCTATTGATGACGTGGTGTAAGTCACGTGACGTCCATTTATATATGTCTGGACTTAGTTTATTTCTTTCTTTTCGAGAGAGGACGTCGTCGGGTGAACATGGCACAGGATAATGCAATTTGCTGTTTGATGTGGAAATAGTCATAAATAGAAAATGGAGTGTACGTGTACACATTTACTTATGTCAGAATGAAGATTCATGTAGAAATTTGAGGTCACGATTTATTTATTTAGATTTCCGGTGCCATTTTCACCAGACGACATCTCCGTGAATAAAGAAGTGTTAATTTGACGCGAAATTTTGACATTCGGATGCAATAAATTGGTAAAATTTGGACGAATCTTGTGTTTTATGGCGGAAAATAGCTTTCTATTACTGCACCGCGTGAACGCTATTTTCAGGAAATTGGTTGGAGTTAGCGTCATAATTTTTTCTCATTAACAAAGCTCTGGACATCTCCTAGCTGTCTAACATGTACTTTATATGCATTTACAGGTAAATTCAGTCAAATCGAAAAAAGGGGGGGGTGGGGTAGGGGCTGTATTTGCACATTAAAAGGTAATTTGTGCTAGATAGATTTGATAAAGAGTGAACTTATGTTGAATTAGATCATTTTAAAGCAATTTTTACCACCCCCCTCCCCCCCCCCCCCATTTTGTAAACTTAGAAAAATGCTTCAATCAAGCATATATGGATATTTTTGAAATCTAACCATCACTGTCATTTTCTAGAACATGACCTTGACCTTTGACCTTGACACCATTTTGAAGGTCATTTGTCCCTGGTGTCAAAACAAAAGACCCCATGCCTCTATCTTGTACCATTATCAAGTTATTAGCCGAAAAACCATAAATTTAAACGTTCTAAGGCCAATTACTCATATAAAATGACGTCATATGACTTTGACCCAAATGTAACTGAGCTTCCTCTCAATGTCCCCGACATTTTGTCCATTACATTTCATCAGCTATCTCTTGCGGTTTCTGAGATATTTTGATAACAAGGTCTGTGGTCAAAGGTCAAGGTCAAAATTGAGATTTGACCTTGACCCCTTTCAATAGCTTATTTGGTCCTATGACCAATAGTGAAAGTCCCATGCCTGTGCAACTCATAGTTTTCGAGTAAAAATTTTCTACCGAAAACTGCTTTTCATTCAGGGGACATAACTCAAAAACGATAAGTTTTACGCTTTCGCACTTGAAGCATTTTTTGTAGATTTCGACATGATGAACATTTTTCCCATGTATTGTCCACTTCAATTTTGTATGGTTTAAGTGTTATTTCATAAAAGCTGTTTACGGTGTCTGCCATTTTGAAAATGGCTACCCGTAAACATTGGACTTTGGTCTTAAATTGAAGTACTCACAATGACGGTCACAAAAAACTCATATGTTTACTATATTATCTCTGATGGCTTAAAAGTTATAAGCCAAAAACAAATAAGCCGAAACGTGTCAAGGGCCATAACTCGAAAACGGTTTGTCGAACAGTTTTCGACCCTTATATCAAATAAAGGTCTAAATGAGAGGAGTATTTTCCCCATTTAATGTCTGCTTCTATCTTTTATGGTTCATGAGATATACTGCACACAAAGTGTAATATGACCTCTGACCTTGAGATTTGACCTTTTACCTTGACATTTTGGGATGCAACATATGTCACCTAGGATGATAGGTGAAGGTCCCAAGTTCCTAGGACTAACTGTTTTGAAGAAAAAAAATTTGACGCGTCGCGACACTTTTCGACTCAAAAACGCGTAACCAGGAAGTGGATCGAAAAAAAATTTTTTGCATGACAAATCATGGTCATGAGTCTGACAACATTTTCCCCACTTTAGATTTTTGATATCCATTATGGTTTTTGAGTTTATCTGTACACAAGGTTTTTGGTAGCGGGGCAGATAACTCTGTTACTAAAAATAGATCGGTTTCGCAGGGTCAGTCAGAGCGAGTCAGAGTATGACCGAATAATGGTACCAAGTTTCGAAATGATACGTCGCAACACTTTTTTGCCATCTGTGGCAGAAAAAAAAAAATAATAATCATAAGAAATACAGTAAGGTCTTCCCTTTGGAAAGGGAAAGACCTTAAAAATTCTGCTGGAAAAAGGATTCTGTTTGTATACTTTACTTTACCCCCATGACTTTGTAATGGATGATATGAGCATCTTACTGTAAATTTATCACAGCTGGAGTTATGTTAGGAATTTCTATTGTTCCAGGTTATTTATGTTTACTTTATTCTCAAAGAATGTTGTCAGAAATATCATACTAAATGTTACTTTAACAGCCATACTGAATGTAGGTCTGGGTCATTGGATGTAATTCTGAAAATAGGATCACCTAAAGACCATTTTATTACAACTGGCTTTGTGGTTACAGTAAAGGAGATTAAAACATGAAAGTTTGCTGTTAGAAGGACAACAGATTCCAAGTGATGGCAAGAACTCACATGGACCTTTAGTTCCGATAAGCTTAACATTGTAGAAGTTAAATGACATGCCAAAATTAAGATTCTGATCGTTTATAAACACCTTGTTTGAATTCACAGACCGAGAATAAATTCTGAAGGCTTACTGCACCTCTACACACTATATGTGATTCAACTCCAATAAAATACCTACATGTATAAAATCAAAGATTGTAGGAGAAGTTCCAATCACAAAAAGTATGTGAGAGAAAGAGGAACATAAAACAGATACACATTATCCTTAAACTATGGGAGTAATAAAGTAACAATAGAGGTGTTGCAGAAATAGTTATGTCTGATGTAATGGCAAAATTTCCTATGTAATGAGCATTTAAATAATTTAAACTCACATCTTCATTTATTCTTCCCATATTCTGACAAGAAAAAAAAAGAATATACGTGATATGGAAAAGCTTTACAGATATCAACTTTATGATATAAGAGGCCTGAGACTGATTACAATCCAGTGAATTTGGCATGATATACAGGGATTATAAAAATTGTGGCAACATGGATGCCACTGCTGACAATTCTATCCACAATGCAAAAAATACAAGACAATTATCTATATGTATATTTCCTCCTGTTACACAGAATGGAAAAATATTAAAATAAAAATAAATCTAAATACATAAATGTATCACAATGGAAATATAAAATGAAACAGTAGAAAAGGATATGATAAGGCCTCTTTTTGTCTAAAAATATATATATATTTAAAAAAAAATAAAACTACTATGAGTTGATTAAATACATTCTGATCATTTTTTCTGAGACATTCTGAATGCACTCTGACTGAATGCATATGATATAAAAGCAACATATTATTTGTATCCAAAGTCTTCCATTTGCATAGAACACTTAAAATCTTGATTTGTGACAGTTTTTATTCAAAATTTTTATTGCAAAAGTTATTGGACATGCTTAAAGCTTTTACATTAAGTTTGATATGAACCAGAGCAAGTACAAAAAAATTGTATGATTTATAAATCTTTAAAAAATGCCTGGTAAATAACTATTATACAAGTAACAGTAAGAAATCTTTTTGGACTTGCTCTGGCTCACATCAAATTGGAAAAATAAATAAAACAACTAAAAAAATGCAGATTTGAAGCATTTTTCAATGTTCTGATAAAAATTACAAACCTGGCAGGAAAAAATTGGAAAAATTACTGTCAAAGGGTCGAGAAGAATTTTTGAAGCAAAAAGAATTTGGTCTTATCATACCTCTTTCTCTTACCAATATTCCACATTAACGGAGAAAAAAGTATAACAATATTTGGCAAAGATGAAGTAATACATTCTAAAAAAAATATCACCATAGATATAAAATCAGTATCATTGCTGTTAATGACTAGACATATAATGCGAGTTTGTAAAATGTCAAATATTATGCATATCTGTCCCGCTAAAATTCCCAACTACAACTACCAAATCTTAATATATTACATTTATATTAATGAGGCCCTGAGAGGGATGATTTATAAAATGATTACCAGTTTTATTCTTATGACCACTTAAGGACTGATTTATTGAATATCTGATACCATTACCTTATCTACAAATTTTGATTATCTGACAATAAATAATCATTTACCTATTGTTTGGTTAACTGTAAATACAGATAAATTATGTTTTAATACTTTGTATTCCAAAGTTTGATCAAAGGTACTCTGCCAAACAAGGGAGAGAACAATCAGTCTGAGTTTTACAGTACATGTATACTATTTATCAAGGAATTGGTAAAACTACCCAAATTCATATCATTTGTAATTTCTTAAACATCCTTCTTCATAAGACTTAAGTTTAGGATTTTTGCATGGTAAAATATAATAAAGACTATTTCTAGTTATTAACTCATTTGGATATTCAATTTTTTTTTCTAAAAAAAAATTATCTAACATAAAAGGTATAAAAAAAAACTTTAACAAGATCAAATAAAATATTTTCTACCAAATTAAGTATTTTAAAAAAATGCACTGATTGTCATTATAAAATGGATTTCAATATAAAATATGTACATACAATGTATAAATCTCTGTAAAGCAAAACAGCAATCAATATATGCAGTCATACCTTATTAAGTCAATATTGCTACTGTTTCGGGATCAAAATCTAACCCACAATCAAATAATTACTTTTTATTTCATCAATCTTCAAATGTTTGAAATTTACTGTTGACATTCTAATGATACATATGAATGCAAAAATTAAAATATATACAACTAATTTTCATCTGATCTCATACTGAATTTAAAATGTAGAAAAAAATATACAAGTTTTCTTTAATATAATTAAATTGTGTAAATCAAAAAAAAAATTAACCTGAATAAATAAAATTTTTTGATATGACACTCAATCTGACTTAACATGGTGTGACTGCAACCATTTTTGTCATCTCAATTCATCTTTAATTTCATTAGCTAATTTTAAAAGGTCCTTCTTTGTAAAATATTTCCCTGAATTTACTAGTTTGTTTATAGCTACAGCTAAATATTTGGATTTTCTAAATTCATAATCGAAACCTGTCCCCCCTTCTTGACGTCTCCCACTGCTATCAAAAGATATTGGCCCAGGACATCCATAATGGTCAACATTAGCTTGGAATTTCAATGCTTCCTGTCCTTTTTTCTCTCTTTGTATATTTTTATGTATCTGTTTGCAAACATGACATTGAAATCCTTCTATAAAGTTGATTTCCTCCCTTCCCCATTCATTTTGGAGACCCCATTCTCTCTCTTTCAACTGTTTCTTCAAATAAGAATTTGAGATGCCTGTCTTTTTCCACTGCAGATATTTTTCATATTCCTTATCATTTTCATTTAAATATTTGATATAATTTGCCAATTCTTCAACTGTGTCAAAATCATCTACTAAAATTGCCGAGTGGTTTGATGGGAGGTAATCCTGCAATGATAAAAACAATTTTTTAAAAAAATCATAAAATATGAAGTAGTAGAATTTTTCTTAAATCTCAGATTTATACTGAGAATTAATTTATAAATTATTTTTTTAACTGGTATTACCTCTTGTAAGACATGTTAGAGTTAAAATAACATAGGCCAATTACAACTATTTTTACATGTAGCTTCTCATCCAGTGAGGGAGGGACATGATTTTTTTCTATTTTCACAGAGCATTATCATAAAGAAAAATCAAGCTTTCTGCCAAGGTAAGAAATAACAAGGATTTGGCTGAGTCAGAGAACCATAAATCTTACTCGAGAGTGACTGAGATCGAATAAATAATTCATTGATGTCATGCTTTTAGCTTATTTTAACATTGGTAGGCAATATATTTTCCACCAAGCAGTATTTTCACTGTTAAAAAAACAAACTAAAATTAACATGAAGAAGGGAATTAAACTGAGTTCCCACTCCAGATGAAATCGTAGGAATTTTGTTATATTATATATACATAAATGCATGTACATGTACTTACTTTGACTTTAGGAGAACCTAAAATAATTGGAACTGATCCGATGTGAAATGGTCTCCATAATTTCTCTGTCATATAGTCTGGACATATTCCATTCTCCATTGCCAAAGAAAATTTGTATTTGGCATTCAGTTTAAAAAATTCCTTATGGTCCATTCCCTCTATAGGATCTCTTAAACTACAATATACAATTTTTTAAAAGAAATGTAAATGCTTTTTTAAGTATCAGTTGATAATATCTACCATTTCTGGATTTTTAATCAAGTTAGATATAATCTTTTGATCAGTTTAATTGAGGTCTGGAGGTGGCATGTCAGTAACTGCTAGTAGTCCTTTGTCAACATATATTGATCATTGTCATTTTGCTTAGTTTCTTCTGATACCTTTTTTTAACATCGGACTCTGACATCTTTCGAACTGAGTTTTACTGTATGTACTGCTGTGTGTTTGTTTATTCCACATTGGCCGAAGGTATAAGTTGAGGGTTGAGATCTCATAAAACATGTTTAACCCACTGCATTTTCCCACCTGTCCCAAGTCAGGAACCTCTAGCCTTTGTTAGTCTTGTGTGTTTTTTTAATTTTGGTTCATTTGTATGTTTAAGAGTTTAGTGTGCTGTCCATTTTGCTGAACTAGTATGCATTATTGTTTAGGGGTCAATTAAAGCCCACCTTCTGGTGCAAGATTTTCTCGCTGCCTTGAAGACCCATTGGTAGCCTTGAGCTGTTTTCTGCACTTTGGTTGTGTTGTTGTCTCTTTGACACATCCTGTTTCGATTCTCTATTCAAGATCTAGTAACATATGAACTTGAGTGAATATAAGTAGTAAAAATCAAAAAAATAGTTTTAATCATTGTAACATTTATCCTGTCATAGTTAGGCAATAATTAAAACATCACATTATTTTGTAGACTGACAATAACCTCTATGAAAGATTGTCTTGGTCTTAGAATGTAGCAGAACATTCCTCTAGTGCACTTACCTTTCAGGTAGGTCTTTATTGTGTAAACATTTACCATAGGAATCCACTTTTATGTACTGCATCAACAATTTTGTGTATTCATCTCTTCCAGATGGCACTTCACAGTCACTCTGTGTGTAAATAATGGGAGATAACTCTGATAAATATGAGTTCTTGTCTTTTGTTGGTACAAAATATTTTTTGTCCTCTAACCATTCCGCACTATGGACATACTGTGTCGGTATTGGATAATGTGATTCCCTACGGAAGGTACCTGTGTGGTTAAATAATTCCATTACTTCAGCATAAGAAAATAAGTAATTGTTTTTCGGAGATTCTTCGTGCAGCAAGCCCCATTCATGATGTTTTAATCTTGGAACTGGTAAATCATGTCCTTTAAAGTCTGTTCCATAAAATAAAAATGCCTAAAAAAAACATCTGATAATAAATAAATGATGTAAGAGTGTGTAATGTTTGTTTTATAACAATCTGATTCCAAATCATGTAAATATAGAATAGTCACTCAATCTCGCAAGTTATAAGGTAAACTGAATCATCCAATTGTTAGTGAAAAAATAATTTGTGACATAAAAAGTAGTTTGAGTATCCAACCAACAGCTATAAGAACCTTAGCTAGTTTTATACATAAAACAGTCATATCTTGACCCTGGTATCTAAATTATGTACTGTCCAATAAATTTTATCACTTCTAGCTAATGTTCACCTTATAGGTAGTCATACTGTAATGGCTGTTATAGTTTTTTTTTCACACGAGAGAGTCAGGATAGATATGGAGGAGGTTTATGTAGCCATAAAACCAGTTCATCCTAACCTCTGAAGTTCTGTTGATTGGTTTTAATTGATTAATTGACCTTTCCTGTTATCCATTTTATTATTGAGATATCCACAGATATTGACTTATTTGAGTGACAAAAGTTAAACATACAGAAGTTATAATTAATTATTTTGGTAATGGAAAAAATAACTTTCTTTTATTCTATATACATTTAAACTTGTTTTGACTGTTTTATCAATTTTGACATACCACACATTAAGGTATCCGGACCATAATAGATAATGATGGAAAATTGTATCACTTTTTGACCGTGAATGGCTGAACCAAAAAATTTAAAGCTAGAATTTTGTATATATATTTTTCTCAAGCTGAAACACATTTTGTTGCTTATATGCAGAGTCTGTAAAAATTAGTTAGTTATATTGTAATTTCCGAAGTTTGCCGATAATTACCGAGGTCATTTCAATTGCGTAGTATGGAACATCCGGGAACTTTTAAATAATCACGTGGTCATTTATGGTCCGGATACCTTAATCAAACTGTCCAGAGTAATTCCTGCCCAAATTTGTAATAATATATGTTGAATTTCCCCATTACCTTACATTTTACCCTGTCGATTACAAAACCTATCTATACTTGAACTATTTTGATTGAATAAACTAAATAATAATAGGATTATGTGGTAAAATCTTTATTCCTATGGCCCTATAAGTAACATATATAAATAAGTTTGGTTGCTCTAACACACAACAGATTCAGTTTGAGTTAGAATAATTGATATTCCAAGAAATGAAATTTTTCACAGAAACTTGCCACCGATTCTTTAAAAACACAGGACTATAATCTTCTATTTTACTAGTTAACAGTAGCTACTGAATAAGATCTGGTATTTGCATTCAAAAGAGACCTCTTTTTCTGTATAAACTTAATGTGCACTAATGTGACCTGTTATTCTATTTATTTTTATTTTTTTAGAATGTACATGGGAGAGGGCTTATATAGGCTTAGCCTGCTGCCCAGTCAAATTCAGTTTCTTGGATAAAATAATGTTTAAACTAATCTACATGTAACAAGAAATTCACTGTAAAAAAAACAGAATTTCTTTACACTACTTCTCGACTCATGATAAGCAGTTAAGCAGTTTAAATGTTAAATTAAAATGAATCTAAAACTGAAATTAAACTTTTATAATTTAAATAACTCTGCTACAGCAGGTCTTTCTACAACAAATCATTCACTGTTGGAAAAATATTTTCCTACATTACAGACCTTTATTTTTTCATTGTCCTTGTAATTTCTGTTGACAGTGAAGAAACATGAAACCATGCCACATTTTCTGTACAGCCCTTTGTCCCCAGTAAATGGGGTCCACCACAGGATAATTGGTTCTTTAATAGTCTTGTTTGAAACATCTTCATACATTTCTTTATGTGCTCCTCCTAAAAAACAGAAATTCATGGCATTTCTAAAATCTAAGAAATCACTTCAATTTTGACCACCTTCCTAAAAGAACTAAATAATTTTGTAGAACACCATAGTTATCGTTTAATATATAAAAAAAATCTCAGTATATGTGTGCATTTGAAGTCTTCTTATAAAAATTCTGTAAAAAGAATGTAAAAAAGGATATGATGGATAAATTTTTAAAGAAAATCCAAACAAGCATGTAATGAAAGTTCAAGCAAGGAACTGTCCTGTTCTTCATCTGAAAGTCAAAGTAGAGCCTTCAACATGAAGAAAAATTTCACACCTCAATGAATCTCGATTTCTCGAACTCGAAAGGGGTCTGTAAAATTAGTTCGAGCCATTGAAGTCCGGAAAAATTTTGGTTACGAACCAGCAATATATTTAAAACTTAATTTACATCATTTTATCTATCTGATCGTTAAAACAACATCCACTCATCAAATCTTGATGTGGAAATAATAAGAATTAATCACCGATAAACATCAAGTGGATTATCAATGACCTGTATAATTGGAAATTAATCACCTTCTTTCAATCAATGATCTGACCTCTGGTTTTTCACACTTACTGATATATTGATCAAAAATGGTGTTTGAGTTACTGAAAATAAATTAGACTATATAACTGTTATCCCGTCCATAAAACTAGTTCGAGAATTCGAGAAATCGGTGTTCGAAAAAGCAAGTGAGATAATTTACATAGATATAATGGAAAAAAATGACCAGACTTTTGTAAAGGGTAGAGAAATGCATGGTGCTCGAGCGACCTAAATTCGAGCCACAGAGATTTTACTGTATTCAAGATGGCTTCTGGCATGGCTTTAAATACGTTTTAGATAAACTGAAAGTCTGAGTTCATGTGGTGTAGTAAGTCATATCTTATACTGACAGCAAGGCTGATGACGTTGAGGAAAGTTCAAGTAAAGCCTTTGCTTTTAAAATTCAATTCAAATTGATTTGTGTAATAATCTGACAGTATACAATCATTATTCACAAGTATTTCAGCTACATGTATTATGATACAGTATTTACAACACCCTGTTTTTAAATGATTTTCATACAGTTCCATCTTTACATTTGCTCTTACAGCCTCTTTGTTAGTAATTGTAATACATGTAATAGGGTTTTGTATCCTGATCCCTATTGTGTTTATGTTTTATTCATTTCACAGCTAGTTTTCTTATGTAGCAACATGCAACATGTGTCTATCACTTCTTCTTATCCAAATTGAAAATTTGTTTGTACATAATACATGTACATTCAATTGGAAAACCAATTAACATTTGACTATCAATTAAAGCAGATCAACATCAGCAATCACCAAATAAGTTTTCCTTCGTAAACAGACAACTATATGTCTACAATCTATATGATAACTTATACCTCCATTTTCAGGAATGTCATGGATATAAATTTCATCATGGAAAACTTTTGCTGGCTGAAATACAAAAAAAAAGACACATGTTCAAAGATAAATTACCTACATATATATTTGTACATTGTTATGGATAATTTGGGGTACTTTCAATTCATTGAGTTAAATCATTGTATTCTAATATCCAAATTTTAGCAAAAATATTTAATTTCAAATTGTGAAAAGTAACTGAGTAATTCAACTGTTTACGTTTATGACATTTGTTTTAAGTCCACAAACACAGGGCATTCAAACAGTTGATGATCTCCCTTTATCAGTTCTAATGACTCTTTTATACAAGAAACCACTGTTTTAATATCCTCAGGTGTTGATGGGTTTAAAAAATTTCACATTTAAAGTTTCAAAAGTCATATCTGGATGCTCTTTTATATTTTTAACACATTTATTTCTGAATTCCAAGTTCTTCTTACAAATGAAAAAGAAATTAATTCAACTTCTATTGCACATTCTTTACATTAATTCTGATATCTTAGTATTTTAATCAGAAATTATTTTTGAGCTTGAGTTCTAATTTGGTCATAATTTTATCAACCATGTGACAGCATTCATTTACTTTAAGGGAGCCATTCCTTTAGGGCTAGGATTTGGTTAGGGTTATGGTTTAGGGTTAGGTTATGGTTAGTATAGGATACCCCCATATGGAGTGGGTCCCCTCATAAAAAGAAGACCCATGTGACCACAGTTGATTTCCTAAATTGTAAAGATAAAATGTAGAAGAAAATGAACATAGTCTCATGTCAAAATTATCTATAGAACACGACTTTAATGTGTGACAGAATTTTAAGATATATATTGGCTTTGCATACAGAAAAACATGTTACAATAACTATCGATAACTTAGGAAATTATTTTTTCTCCAGATAGCAGGATTGCATGTCAAAAAGTGCATTATATGAATCTTTAAATTGTATTAAAAAATATGTATGTGATCTGTATGGATGTTATAGTTATCATCCACTAACTACTTGGCAGGAAAAGAAAATGTAAATTGTCTTAAACAGTGTTAAGTTTTGCTTTCAGAAGTAATTAATAATTTATTCAATTACATTTCAAAATTAAATGTAATTTAAACAATTACATTACAAAATTGATGTAATTGGACCTTAATTATGAATTTTTAAATGTATCAGTAATTTATAATCAATTAAACTGAAAGTAATCAACCATGTGTCTGATAGACTGTGCCAAGCAACACCTGGAATTTGAATGTGTAGTCCAATTCCAAGATTCTGGGAAGAAAGTCCTTTTTTTTTAACTGGCTGGGCATTACTGTAATGTTATAAAGACTTTAAAGTAGATGTTAAAATAAATGTTAATCATGTTAATATTATTGGCCAATATTAAAATGTCATGTCAATTGATGTTGAAAGTTCTCATTGTGGGTAGGGTTCCGTTGCGTTAAGCACTGCCAGGTATGTTTTCCTAACAACTTTTAACGCACTGAACAGTATCCTCCCATCGCCCGGCACCAAACCACCAGAATCGGCTGTGCCTGTGCCTGTGGTCAGTGTGGAGTATATGGTTGTGCATGTATTATTTATCGTTTTTTATCTGATGTATCGTAAAATATGTGTTTAAGTATACACTTACATCACCAAATAAGAGGTTCAACAATATAAATAGAAATAGTACAAGAAATAAAACAAGGAAGCATTTAAAAAGTTTTCGTGGCATGCTCGTCTGTTTGTTGACAACATCGAACTTACTCGAGATACACCATGTAAATGAGAGGGAAAGTCAGAGGAGTATCGAAGGCTTCTAGTCAACTCGTCCCATTTCCAAATCGCCACAAACCAAAACTGAAAATGTTAAAGCTGAGCAATATGATTGATTTGTTGTTTTGCTTAACATCCAGTGGCAAATATTTCATGCTTCTTCATGACGAGAACCAATTCAACAATTTATCAAACAATATACATAGGGATGTGACGGGACAAAAGGGGAACCAGTTTTGACTACCACTATAAAAGGATGGTTGGGCTAGCGGCCTAGCCTACGCTTTTTCGAAAACTACAGAAGGAGTCTTTAGCGTGCAGGGAGTGTGGCATTCTCCAAACACGTTACCCACTATGGTCCACAGTCAGGCTTCCGACAACCAGCCAACAAAAGGGTCTCCACCACCTGGGAACGCTCTGTGGGTTCATCATAGCCAGCAATATGATAAATGTTGAAAAGCATGTTTCAATGCCAAAACTGTCTTTTTTATATAATTTGCCTCAAAACGTTTATCCATAGACATCAGAACTGGAAAACATCTGTTCGATTGGGTAAATTTAAGCTTTCCTTGGATAAAATTTTTGAAGTGATTTAGAAGAATCAAGAATCAAATTAATCAGCAATCTTTAGTTTTCATGTAGTATTGTAACCTCTGATATTTCATCAAAAATAAGCCTTTCTTTTATAATTGTACCTGTAGAACCGCTAGGAATAATAATCTGGATCTATTCAAAATTATAGAATTAGAATAGAATAACGTTATTCATCAATCAAGGGCCCACGGGGTTCATGAAATACAGTAAACATTTATTGTCAAGATATAATACTGACAGTATAACACATTATTATACTTTATGTAAATGTTTCTACTTTTAAGTCATTTTCATTGGTGTACAAGAATGTGGTGTTTTACTCGATCACCCGCTGGAAAAGAAACAGCGGGTAACAATTTTTATACTGTCACTCGCTCATAAAATTCAAGACATTCAGTATGATAAAATAAATAACAAATTTCTAAGAAGGTGACGGAGTATATTGTAATCCCACTGAAAACATTGTCAACCTCGGCTTCGTCTCAGTTGACAATGATTTCTCGGGGTTACAGTATACTCCGTCACCCTCTTAGAAATGTGTTATTAACATGCAGTTCTATATGAGCGATATATAGATACATTGCTTTTTATGAGCATCTGAAATTACACGTACACATGAAATAAAATATGACTTTCTTATAGTAAAGTAAAGTAGAGTCTCAGGATTTATACTTTTAATGCTCCGAAAAAGCAGATGTAAACATGGCATTGAAAGAAAAAAAAACATTTATTATAACCAGTAAACTTGCTAAGTTGGATAGGTATCTTGGTTGCTGGGGGCACCAAGGGGCGATCATGCCTATCGACAGACCAGTAGAGAATGACAATCAAAGAAGAAAATGTATTCATCTTGTAAGTTTGTACTAATACAAGAGACCAATTTAAGACCTTTGTTTAATCCCTACAATCGGACATTATGGATATTGCAATTGCGATGTTTGGTAATTATAATGATGTATGTAGTTAAGTTTATGAGTTATTACATAGTTTTAACATTGTTTATCTATATATAAAACAAGAGTGAACACACAAAAATGTCTCGTCTGTCGTGTATTTCTAATGAAAGTAAATGCTATCAGACATACATTATAAATTTTAAGCTGTAAATAATGAGATAATGTCATTGCTGATGCCTGTATGAACGCTAAAGCTGCTGCCAGGCCTGCTGAAGACAACTATAATAGTGTTCATCGTAAAATATTTCCATACACCAAATATAGTTTACCTATTACATATATTTTTATAAAAAATACCAAAACACAAAAACTTAACTTTAACCACAGAACCTTATAAATGATGTCAAGGTCAGACGACACCTGTCAGTTGGACAGTCATGTACATCTTACAATCAATCCATACACTAAAATATAGCAGACCTATTGCATACAGTATTCGAAAAACAGAGCAAAACACAAAAACTTAACTATAACAACTGAACCATGAAAATGAGGTCAAGGTCAGATGACACCTGCCAGTTGGACATGTACACCTTACAATCCTTCCATACACCAAATATAGTAGACCTATTGCATACAGTATTCGAAAAACAGGCCAAAACACAAAAACTGAAGTATAACCACTGAACCATGAAAATGAGGTCAAGGTCAGATGACACCTGCTAGTTGGACATGTACACCTTACAATCCTTCCATACACAAAATATAGTAGACCTATTGCATACAGTATTCGAAAAACAGGCCAAAATACAAAAACTTAACTATAACCACTGAACCATGAAAATGAGGTCAAGGTCAGATGACACCTGCCAGTTGGACATGTACACCTTACAATCCTTCCATACACCAAATATAGCAGACCTATTGCATACAATATTCGAAAAACAGGCCAAAACACAAAAACTGAAAATTAACCACTGAACCATGAAAATGAGGTCAAGGTCAGAAGACACCTGCCAGTTGGACATGTACACCTTACAATCCTTCCATACATCAAATATGCTAGACCTATTGCTTATAGTATCTGAGATATGGACTTGACCACCAAAACTTAACCTTGTTCACTGATCCTTGAAATGGGGTTGAGGTCAATTGAAAACTGTCTGATGGGGATGAGGACCTTGTAAGGTACGCACATACCAAATATAGTTATCCTATTACTCATGATAAGAGAGAAATTAACATTACAAAAAATCTTAACTTTTTTCAAGTAGTCACTGAACCATGAAAATGAGGTCAAGGACAATGTACATATGACGGACAGAAACTTCGTAACATAAGGCATCTATATACAAAGTCTTCCACTGTCTACAATATAAAGCTTTTAAGAAGTTAGTTAAAGCCGCCGCCTCCACCGCCGAATCACTATCCCTATGTCGAGCTTTCTGCGACTTAAGTCGCATGCTCGACAAAAACCATTTACATTCATATATTCAAAAAAAAAACACACACACACACAAAGACTGAATATGGTATCACTATTGCTGCGTTCGCATCATTGGCCACGTCAATAGCATATTAATTATTTCCAATAAAACTGGCTCGAATCCGCAACAGATGACCATATTTATCACAGGACCATATCGACTGGGGACAGAACGACTTTGGGACGGATCGACTAGGGTCGGATGTTTTTGCGACGGACCATTTTAATGCAACGTCACGTTTAACTTTGTTAAGTGTTATCTGATTGGTCAATTGATTTCGTCTGCAAAAAAATGGATTATTCCAAAATTATAAGTAAATAAAGTTATTAGATAGAATAAAAACCAATTATCAGATCTCATCAGTTTCCTTTTCTTTTTAAATCTTATCACACCATCCACTGAAATAAGGTTTTTAAATAAAAAATCTGAAACAAATAATCTAATCCAATCAGAGAGTATGTCTCAAAACGCTTTAATTGACGAAAACAAAATGGACGGGAATAAGGATGAGAGCGAGAGATGCATCGCTCTTGCAATCAAATATTCAAAGCAAGGAGAGAAAGAAAAGGCCCTAAAATTTCTTAGCAAAGCAGAAAAACTGTATCCCTCACAACGAGCTAAAGGTAGAAATAATACCTAATTGTCCCCCAACGTAATAACATACTTCATCGTTGATTATTCACTGTCGATTTGTCATGTTTTTGTGATAAATTTACCATTTGGCTCAACTGTTCTTTTTTGTACTTACACTAGTACTCATTAGTTGATCCCATGGCATTTTGTAGAAGTCAGTAAACTGGTTGACTGCCTTTTCATATATTTCTAGTGGTCTTGTGTGTCTCAATCTCAGGTCATTCAGGCTCAGCAAATATTAACTGATTTCTTGAAAAACTTAATGCTGTATGCATTTGTTTTCATTCCAAATAATTGGGTATGTCCGAAAGGTGACCATAGATAAAAATTTACTTAAAACTCGCATATTCACAGGTTAGGGAAATCACTGAATGGGATATTCTATCCTAATTGATATAAATTATATTATCTTGAGATATAATGGCAAGGTTTTTGTTACTTACACTTATTTACAGTGATGATCATCCATGTTTCAATGTTTTTTTATATTCAGTTTTTTTAATAATGATTAATATTATTAATAAAACAATCTTTGACCTTAAATCCATTACGGGTACAAAATTTCTTTTGATTAATGGTTAGGGGCACCTGTTCATGATGTTTTTAGCTACGATCTACCAGCAATCAGGACCTCAAGTTCTGGTGATTATCACCACCGTTTGAGAAATATCACATTTTTTTAACTGTCAAGTAATCAGGAATTCTAGACAGTTTGGTACCTGGACATTTCGGTACCGATGTGGACAGTTTGGTACTTGGACATTTCAGTACTACGAAACTGGATACGTTTTGTTTGTTTGTTTTGTATCTTTTCATGTATTTTGTATACTGTTTAATTAACTATGAATTTTAAGACTATTTAGTTTTATTAATTTTATTGTATTATTTCATTTTTCAATTAACAACAAAGAACAATGAGATAAAACATATAAAATCATTGAAGCACTATATTAATAGTGTCTAGGAAAGATAATGGAAACTATTAAAGCACTAAAGTCAAGCAGAGATTTAGCTAGCGCTCGTCACTTTCGCCATTGACGAATGATTCTTGAAAGTGGCGAATGTTTTCCGTATGCAATTCGTCACTTGAAATTTCAATATCGCCAAAAAAAATGTCGTAAAGCGCGTACATGCGTCCTGGACGCGCTAAAATAGGACTGGACGTGTCATCCTTCAATCTCATGCGTCCCTGGGACGCATTTAAATCTAATCAGCTGCGTCCGAAGACCATAATTTTCATAAAAGATCTCGAGTCGCCATTTTATTTCTTGGAGATCAAAGGGAACGGGGAAAGAAACGATAACAAATTAAGATAGGAAATGGCGGCAATCGGAATTCTCGTGATATTTCATTGGCCACAGTGTTTTTAACCGACCGGTAACAATGTGTGTAGACCTCGTTTAAAAATGAATTTAGCGGACTTTGACTTACATTACAATTGGAAATTTTGTCAATATTGATTATTAAGGTGTTAAAACAAGGTCAATGGGAGGATTTTTAGAGTATGTTTGTGAAAAAATAATAGTAAAGATTATATATAAATAAATATTAAAAAATTAAATGGCAATATTAAATAAGTTGTCAAAAATATTTTTGCTCATATCTGTAACAGAAATGCATTATTGAGGTGATATCTATCAAATAGTAGCTACATGAACATTTCATTTATTTATTCAATAATAGTTACTATTGTATGAATTACAAAGTTTTGTTAAAAACTTTATTGATAATAAAACATTTTTATTACGATTATCATGTTATATGTACCAGTGCTGAAAAATAAATAATAAAAATATGTATTAATATTCAATGTTATATTTTTTCTCCATCATATGTACAAAAAAGAACTGGAATAAGTTACATCGATAGAACATGAAAAATTTGTCCCCATTTTGCTTGTCCGCAAAAGTGACTAATGGTCTCAAAATCCTAGCTAAAACCCTGAGTCAAGTTTAGTATCATATACATTGTACAAAGATATAATGGGCACTACTGGACAGGCGGTCCATACACACTGGCACATTCCTTTAGGAGACGGCTTGCTGAAATATCTATATACCTGTTCCACAAAGAGAATATCTTTCCTTGAACGTTGGTATCGTTGCAGTTTACCCTCCTTGACTAACTTACGTTGCATTGGAATGTCACATTCCCATTTTAATAACATTCCTCAGCTTCTACTATTTTCTCAAAACAAAATTCAGCTTGTATATGTGCCGGCTATATTCTTTGGAAGTTTGTTTTGATAGTAAGAAAGATCAATGATTATAAAGTTTGTGATAATTAATTATCAAGGAATTTTCAGATTGTTTTCATTAAATGCACCTTTCATGTGATTAAATTTATTAATTAAAGGGTTATTTTTATTATTTTATATAAGGTACCGAATTGTCCAAATTTAGGTACTGAAATGTCCAGGTACCGATTTGTCCCAGTACCGAAATGTCTTTTTATTTAAGTACCGAACTGCCCAGGTACTGAACGTTCTTGATATCGTAATCAGCGTCCAATAAACAAATTAATAATATACTCCTGGAATGCAATTGTTTGACTGCTTGAAGTAATTCCCTGTGAGATTATTATTTAAATTATGATAAAGGTCTCATTTCAAAAGATGCAACATCAGACATGTTTGCTTTCCCATTTTTTTTTCGAAATTTGTTTTTTTTTAACGTTTGCACAAACAATCTTAAAAGCGAAATAATACAGTGCCTATCCCATATGGTACCTTGATCACAAAGGAAATAAATAATTTTCATAACAAGGTCACACATTCACGAGCAACTATCAGTCCCATTCATTGATTATCACTGCTTTCAAGATGAATGGAACTAAAAGGTAAAAAAACTGTAATTGATCAGTCAATAAGGAGAGCATTGATTCCCATGATTGGAGTATGCATCTGGTGAAAAAATTTTGCGCCCCAGGATGCATGGAAAAATAAAATCTTCCGAACATGCGTCAGGGACACTTCTAGGTGCGTTACGGAAAATCCTGTAATGGTATATCCAGATTGAAATATCTAGAGATTTTTTAGTTCTAACTCATTAATTGTATATTTGCGCAGCCTTTTTCTCTAACAAATCATCAGGCCAAATGAATGTTCAAGAAATTTCGAATGATGGAAGAAGAATTTAATTGCTGTTAAAAGAAGCAAAACAAAATTAAAACATTGTCATATCTGTTTTCCAAACAGAAGATATGTTGTAAAATATGTGGAGGACAAGTAATTATACAAGTTAACTTTTCCTGTTGATCTGTTTGGGTTTTAGGCTGTACTAAAAGAAATAACCCAATTTCAGACTGGAAAAAATATCAGAAAAAAATTACTTCATAAAAAATAAGTAACAACTAAAAACATTTTTTTCCAAGATAAGAAACTACAAAAAAGAATGTTTTTTCTTTCAATTTTTTTGTCACCATACCACAATTGACCATAATTGACCAAGAAACACAATTACAGGAGAGCACAATATGTTGAGTTAGCATGCGATGGATTTACTTTTTAATGTATTTTACAAGGCAAGTGGTCTTGCTTTTATATTTATGGCATAAGGTTGTAAGGCGGAATACAATACGCCAATTGAGGGTAGTTCCCAACCTGAATCAGTAATTTCACATTCTTGGTGATCACATACATCAAAATTAGTAAACGAAGAATTTGCTTCCATAAAATATTCAGCAGTATAAAAGAAAAAGTCAGTTATGACTATTGGAAACGAAAGGTCATGTAATACTTTTTACTTCCATTGGCATTTTTAAGAAACATATGAGACATGTCAAAAAACGACTTGTAGTTTTAAAAAGACACACTGGGTAGATTGTTGTTAACTGCTAATGACCACTAGCCCGACAACATTGAGGTTGTGAGAGATGCATGAAATAATTGTGATTTTAACTTACAATCAGTCCATATAATTTTTCTTTACAATAAGCCATAAATGAAAATTTTTAGCAAAGAAATAGAAATTGTGTTGGCTTAGGACTTAGGACTTTGAAAAAATTTCGAAGATGGTCAGATGGTACACTTGATTGACCACTGTTGCCTCATCTCTCTTGAAGGTTAATGAACATATAAAATTCTTGTATATGTGCATGTCATAAAAGCTAAAACAAAGGAACAATGATTATTGTTCATCGTAATCTTTGACATTATAATACATGTAGATGTCAATTCACATTCTTTGTAGATCTTATTGAAAAAATATGTAGTATGAATGGAAGCACAGCAAATGACACAACACCCCCCAGTGAAAATAGTTCAGAAGGTGTCCGACAAAGGAAACACAGTCATAGTAGATCTAAGGAAGAAACGGAAGAACCAGAAAAGAAAGAGAAGGAATATACAAAGGAGCAGTTGGAAGCTGTCAAAAGGTCAGTATGTAGGCTTATTTTATTTGTAAGGTTAGATGAAGAAAATTAGTAGATTCTCATTTGGAAGCCTCTTTATATACCCCACTCTATTTTGAATTTTTGAATTTATTCCATGTAAAAGAAATTTTATTTATCAGGTATGATTTTATTCCATTTTAGCAGATTTCTGCATTTTGCAATTCGGATTTGTCCATAATGGTTTCGTTATTATACATAGCAATATAGCTTCTGGTATAGCATTTCTGTTTTTTTTTTCTCGGCTGTGAAAATCATCTCTGATTTATTTTCTGGAATGAAATATTGATAAGCATATAATATATTAAATTCTTACACATGAATGAACTGACGTTCACCATTTAAAACAATGTTTTAAATTTATTTCAGAGTGAAAAAATGTAAATGTTATTATGAAATATTATGTGTAGAGAAAGCAGCAACAGAAAACGATTTGAAGAAAGCATATAGAAAGTTAGCCTTACAGATGCACCCAGACAAAAATAAGGCACCAGGATCTACAGAGGCATTTAAAGGTATGAATACACAAGTACAGTGAAACCTGTCCTAATGAAACCCAATGAGACCCAAGATTTCTAATTGGATTTCTCAACAGAATGAAATCTGGTTAGGCCAATAAAAAAATACATGTGTTTCGGGTAACACACTGAAAAAAGTTAGGTAGGGTAGGTAGGGAAATTTTTTTTTTTTTACATTGATTTTTTTAGTTAGGTTGTATACTGGAGTCACCTTGACTTTAACAGTGCTTGTTGAAGAAAGGTTATAAATTTAGGGTAGGCACTAAAAATTAGGTAGGGTCGGGTTACCCTAAACACAACTATATTTTTTTTAGGCCTTATAATTTTTGTGATTTTTTCAAGGGTTATTGAACTTAGTTGTATTTTATCGCATATTGTTTTGTATCATATGCATACCTTGAGGACACAAATCCTCCAAAAAGATGTGGAAGATATGATTTATATTTAACAGGATGTTTACCTACATGATATAAAGATTATCATACTATACTGCCATTTTCAATTATTGATTTTTATAAGAGTTGTGGGACTTAGTTTATTATCACTGTGTATCATATTCATACCTTGTGGACACAACTCCTGAAACTACTCAATCAGAATATAAGATATGATTTATATTTAACAGGATGTTTACCTATATGATATGAAGATTATCATACTATACTGCCATTTTCAATTATTGATTTTTATAAGAGTTGTGGGACTTAGTTTATTATCACTGTGTATCATATGCATACCTTGTGGACACAACTCCTGAAACTACTCAATCAGAATATAAGATATGATTTATATTTAACAGGATGTTTACCTATATGATATGAAGATTATCATACTATACTGCCATTTTCAATTATTGATTTTTATAAGAGTTGTGGGACTTAGTTTATTATCACTGTGTATCATATGCATACCTTGTGGACACAACTCCTGAAACTACTCAATCAGAATATAAGATATGATTTATATTTAACAGGATGTTTACCTATATGATATGAAGATTATCATACTATACTGCCATTTTCAATTATTGATTTTTATAAGAGTTGTGGGACTTAGTTTATTATCACTGTGTATCATATGCATACCTTGTGGACACAACTCCTGAAACTACTCAATCAGAATATAAGATTGTATTTTGTAGGATTGTTGCTTATGATATGAAGTTGATTATATAATGTCATATGAATTCAGATTCATCGATTTTTACAGCAGTTGTTTTGTATTATCACATAGTACCATATTCATACTTTATTGCTTCAACTTCTGTGAATCTTCTTGGCAATATATATCTTCTGCGGCAGGGGACATATGGCTACGTGTAGCAAGCTTGTTTCATTTGGTCCTATTGTTTTCGGTTTCTCGTATTTTGGAGAAACCAGGCTTTTACTGGTATGATGTAAGTTCATACTAAAAGGTATTTTGTTTGTCATTTCCAGATTGTAAGGCCAACTAAAATTAATTAGTAGATTTTCATCCAACTTTTTGAAAAAAATGGGACGGTGGGAGGATTTTATTTTTTATTTTTTATTTCATATGAAACTATTTTGTAAGGTGTTATTAATATGTAAACGTAATAAAATGGCTTATATATGTTTTTATTCCAGAAACATGCACAATAGAAATTTCAACTCCAATCTCTGCAGACTTAAGCTGACCAAAAGACATCTAAAGGTCACAAAAATAGTCGAATCACGAAAACCATGTTGAATTGTTACAGGAAGTTAACAAAAAATGAAATTATTGACACGGATGCCGGTAACGGAGATGAACAAAATCCGGAAATCGTAAATTTTAGAAAATAAAATAAATCGAGGCGGGCGGGGATGAAAATCTATCAATTAATTTTAATTGGCCTAACATTGGGCGAAATATTGTTTTGTGTCTGGGGTTGCCAACAAATTTCAGGGCTGCTTAGTGGCCCTAATTGGTATAGAAGGGTCATCATTGCCAAGTAAAACAATTTTTCACAAATACTGTTTATTTTACAGCTATTGGTAAAGCTTTTGCTATATTGAGTGATGAAGACAAAAGAAAGAAATATGATTTATATGGACCAGAGGAAGAATCTAATCAATCTTCACATCAACAATATTATGAAAGTATGTTAATTTAAAGAAGAACTACCTAATACTCTGCGAATCATTTATTTTACATTTCACATTATTTATAGTGCAAATTTGAAACTGAAACTATTAATTTCTGGTTTGTACTGAGAAAAATTAATTGGTTATCTCCTGTGATCGACCATTAAAATTGATCTTTATACCCCCACTCTAAAAGTGGGGGCTATATTGCATTCGCCTTGTCAATTCGTTCGTCCATTTGTCCAACAAATATTTCCGTCACACTTTTCCCTGAAACTACTGAATGGAATGACTTTATATTTGGTCAGCAGCTTAATAGTGATGAGTTGTAATGTGTGAGCAGATCTATCAGACACCTACTTCCTGTTTTCCGATACTTTGAAATTTCAATATGTTGAATAAACAAATTTTTTGTCACACTTTTCTCAAGTACTATTGAACAGAATGACTTCATACTTGGTCGGCAGCTTGACAATGATGAGTTGTAACATGTGTGCACTTTTTGAATCTGTCAGACACCTACTTCCTGTATGCCGATACTTTAAATTATGAGTGGGGGTATTCTTAGCACGACATCGTGTGCATTCTTGTTCAAATTGTGACCCCTTAAGCACTGTCCGGTTTGCCTTTTGTATTTTTGATTACCAATTTGGAAGTTAGCACAATATTAGAAGCTCAATTTCCGATCATTATGGATTCACCTCTCTAGAATAGACATAATGTGTTTATATTATCTGTTCCTCTCTAACTTATCATTACTCTAGGAATTCAGTGAGAGTTCGGAAGATTAATAAGCATAAACATATGTAACTATCAAATTTGATTTTTGAAAAATATTATTCTGGCTGGTTTCTTTTACTAAAATTCAAACAGAAAAAAAATTTCTTTGTAGCTGAAGTTTCTCCAGAAGAATTATTTAACATGTTTTTTGGTGGAGGTTTCCCTTCAAGTAAGTATATTAACATTGCAATGAGACTTTTTTCTAGAATTGCAATGGTATGTTTAAAAACTTTGTCAAAATATCAGTAGGTTTATGATTATGCCTTCTGTTGCTTAAAGCTTTATTCAGAAACAAATATGTTATGTTGCAGTATATCTAGATGTAGAGATATCCACCAAACAAAAAGGGGCCTCGGTGGCTGAGTTATCTAGGTAGTTCGTCATGACTAATAGTGATCACTAGCCTGTCAGCACTGAGGTTGTGAGTTCGAATCTCACCTGTGGCAGGGTGTGTTCAACTCCGATCTTAATGGACAAGGATTGCCAATTTTCCTAATGAAGGTCGTGGTTCTCCAGCTTCCTCCACCAATAAAAACTGGCAGCCTGCAAAAAAGCCAATTATGCTGAAAACGGTGTAAAATCCCAACTAAACAAACAAACAAACCAAACACACATGATGCAAAATTTTTAGTGTTTTCTTAAAAAAAATTGTTTCTTTGTTTTGATATCGACGATGTACTTTCTTTTTAGCTTATGCTTAACCTTAAAAACAATGTGCTGAGCTAGTCTTGTATGCAAAAGAGGGGCCTTTACTGACAATCAGTTTTCAAGTGATTAAGTGACTTTGTATGTGGTTTTAAGTTCTTTTCTTTTCCTGTCTTTCATGTTACATTACAAGGTTAAATGGTTGGACGAATGTAATAAGTAGCTTGTTATAAGCATGCTATCAGATTCTTTGATCTTCAATAAACTCTCTCTATTTTTCAGATAACTTATACAGAACACATAGAGGTTAGCATGAACAATATACCTATATATTAAAGCTCTTATAACAATATTTTTAACAGGATTTTTCAACGTTAGAAATTGAGTTATTAATTCCACAATGTATGGTGTGCCGTCGGTTGGCTGGTTTTGTCAGGCTTTGGCTCTAAATAGTAATATAGGAAAATTTGCTTTTCTATCACTAAGATCTAAGCAGCAGCTTCTTTGATTTACATATTTTAATAGCAGATGTTTTGTAAAGGCATGATGAAACAAGTTCAGTATCAGATTTTTTAAAGCAGTACCTTAGTTTTCGTGTCGCCTGCGGAACGCATGGTCGACACATAGGGATCACTATCTGTCGTCTTGAGTCTTGCGTCGTCTTGCGTCGTCTTGCGTCTTGCGACGTCACACTTTTCTTCTATCCTCAACTCCTCATAAACCGCTCAAAGGAATTTGATGACACTTTCTCTGTGCATTAACCTTAATGCAAAGATGTGCATATATATTTCATTTTTAGAAAATTTCAATTTTTTAGCTCACCTGGACCAAAGGTCCATGTGAGCTTTTACCATCACTTGGCGTCCGTCGTCGTCGTCGTCGTCGTCGTCGTCGTCGTCTGTTAACAATTTTTCAAACGTTAACTTGTCCGACACCATAAGTCCAATTGCAACCAAACTTGGTACATTTGTTTAGTGGCATTATGTGTACAAAAATATCGTTTGGATTTTTGATTCGTAAAAAAACATGGCCGCCATGGCTAAAAATAGAACATAGGGGTAAATTGCAGTTTTTTGCAAATAACTCAAAAACCATAACAGATATCAAAATTCTGGCAGAGGGTAAAAGTGTTCAGCACCTCAAGATCTACCTGCCCTGAAATTTTGAAGAAGATCCAATGACCCATGTAGGAGTTATTGCCCTTTTTCTGCATTTTTTCCAAATTTTGCACTTATTAAGCTCAATATCTTGGATACTATAAAGGAAATTTGAAAAATTTAAATTTCATATTGTTAGGCACACAAAGATCTACAAAATTTGTAACAGGATCGAAGTTGTAGGTTCATTCCTTTTAGGAGTTATTCCCCTTAGATCATCAAAATTGACCATTTTTGCAGTCTTTATTCATTGTAATAAAATCGTTAACTCCTCTTACACCATAAGTTTAATTGCAACCAAACTTAGTGTAGTTGTTCCTTGGCATGAGTGCTACTAAACTATTGTTTGGATTTTTGATTTGTAAAAAAACATGGCTGCCATGGCTAAAAATAGAACATAGGGGTAAATTGCAGTTTTTTGCAAATAACTCAAAAATGGTGACAGATATCAAAATTCTGATGGGAAGCTAAAGTGTTCAACACCTCAAGATCTACCTGCTTTGAAATTTTGAAGAAGATGTAACCACCCATGTAGGAGTTATTGCCCTTTTTCTTGATTTTTTTTTGAAATTTGTACTTATTAAGTTGTTGTCAATAGAGAAAAGCTGTTGTTTGCTTAAACAATCAGCTCATTGAGCTCTACAAAAGTCTAAATTGGGTCGAAGTTGTCAGATGATCCATTATAGGGGTAATAGCTCATGAAAGACTCCCTTAAAGCTTAAGGACCAGGTGAGCGATTCAGGCTCCTGGGAGCCTCTTGTTTTTATAAAAATTGACATTTTTGAAAAAAAAGGGGGGGGGGGGTCAAAACTTCTATCCTCAACTACTCCATAACCGCTCAAAGGAATTTGATGAAACTTTCTCTGTGCATTAACCTTAATGCACAGGTGTGCATATATATTTCATTTTTAGAAAATTTCAATTTTTTTTTTGTAAAAATTGACATTTTTGCTAAAAAAGGGGGGGCAAAACTTCTATCCTCAACTACTCCATAACCACTCAAAGGAATTTGATGAAACTTTCTCTGTGCATTAACCTTAATGCACAGGTGTGCATATATATTTTATTTTTAGAAAATTTTAATTTTTTTTCTCTAAAAATTGACATTTTTGAAAAAAAGGGGGGGGTCAAAACTTCTATCCTCAACTACTCCATAACCGCTCAAAGGAATTTTATTAAACTTTCTCTGTGCATTAACCTTAATGCACAGGTGTGCACATATATTTCATTTTTAGAAAATTTGAATTTTTTTCCTCTAAAAATTGACATTTTTGAAAAAAAGGGGGGGGGTAAAAAAACTTCTATCCTCTACTACTCCATAACCGCTCAAAGGAA
Organism: Mytilisepta virgata; assembly: GCA_028015205.1. Classification (NCBI taxonomy): domain Eukaryota; kingdom Metazoa; phylum Mollusca; class Bivalvia; order Mytilida; family Mytilidae; genus Mytilisepta; species Mytilisepta virgata. The sequence goes on from CM051521.1 coordinate 81,436,970, forward strand.
TTTGATGAAACTTCTTCTGTGCATTAACCTTAATGCACAGGTGTGCATATATATTTTACTTTTATAAATTTTAAACAAATTCACATTTAAAAAAAAAAAAAGGGGGGGGGTTCACAACTTCTATCCTCAACTACTCCATAATGGCTCTCAGCAATTTGATGAAACTTTCTCTGTCCATTAACTTTAATGCAAAGGTGTGCATATATATTTCATTTTTAGAAAATTTTAATATCTTTTGTAAAAATTGACGTCCGCAGGCGACACATGTCTTCCTTGGAAGACTCACACATTTTATTATGATGTCATACGTTTTTCATTAATTAATCCATTTTCACCTTTTCTGTCAGTTTTTGCCAAATTTACTTATAGATCTGTCAGTCAGTGGGACCAAGAGTATCTGTGTCTACAAATTTCAAGAATTTTTTGTTACTAAGATAAGTTTGGCTGCTTATTACCATATGTAGTGAAGTGATGTTTCCGTCTGTCTGTATTTACTGAAACTACTCTTACACCAGTGAATGGATTTCATTGAAACGTTCACAATTTTCATAACTTATAATATTTGATCAGGAATGGTTTTTGGGGTTTCCCACAGACAAACATGGACTTTGCCATTTCTTCATTACATGGTGATGTAAGAGGGGTAGGCATGCCTCATTTTTCAACACAACTGTTTTCTGTAGATATATCAAAATTATATGCAGTTGCATATCCAACAGTGATATGAACCATCTCCACATAAAGAATTTTCGACATATTCATTCATTGGTCCAGCATGGTAGACAATACTGTAAGGACAATTTCAGCAGTTTGTTTTATTTTCTGAATTAGCATAGACATTGAATTTCAGGAACTTTTGGTTTGAATTTAACAATAATTGCCAAACATTAGACAGTATTGATTAAGAAATGTCAGTCACACTTCAAAAGTAAAAGATTTAACATCCTTTTGTATAATGTAATTTTGTGATTGCTCAGACAAAATTAGCTAAACTTATTTTCATCAAATCACCTTTATATTTAATGGGTTTTTTTTTGTCCGTCATATTACTTTTAAAAAAAAGATTAAAAATACATTGGTGGTCATAAATCACATTTCACTTATGTTTTGAAAACTCATTAGGTTGTTAGAAATGGCTAGAAAAACAATCGAACATTCTTATTTTGACAGTGTTCATAATTTCATTGTATTGAAAATGCCATTGGCTTTATGACATCAGAATTAAAGTCTGACAAGGGAACAGGGATGTGATCATGGAAGAAATAGTTTAATTATTTATCCAATATGAAAAATCTAAATATCTTCAATCTGAGCAATTTCATGTCTTGTCCTTGTTCTACTGTACTGCGATGGGGAAAAGATTTAATTTTTCTTTCACTGTTGGCAAATGTCAAGATTTTTTATAAGGACACGTAAGAACCTGTAGGCCTCTTCTGAGTTCTTTGGTCTTGAGAGGTCATACTAAAAATATTGCAAGTTCTTATGGAGCAAAGCTATAGACTTTGGAAACAGAAACATTGTCTTGCTACTCTCTGTAATCTAGGGAAAAAATAGAATGTATCCCATTGAGTGTAATTCTATAACAGCCTGCCACAATATACAGTAGAACTTCGATGGCTCGAACTCCAAGGGACCGTCGAAATCTGTTCGAATTATCTGTAGTTCGAGTTTGTTCCAGTACAGAAAATTTCCAGTGCCATACATATACAAGTTTCTAAAGCTGATCCTTACCATGAAATATGTCAGAATTATAAATTTAACAGGTTAATCACTTATTAACAGTAATTATAACATCAAACTGTAAACATGAGTTTGTTCCAAATGAGAAGTCTGATTACTAGACAAACTTGTACAAGTATTCATTAATGAATATAAATATATATATATACGAAGTGGGAGATAAGTGTAAAGGTCACTGAATTTTTTATGTCAGTATAATTGACATTATTCTTGTCTTGTATCCACTGCTGATCACTATATTTAAAAGCATCCTAAGTTCTGAAGATATTGATTTCTTAACCTTATGCAGTCTGTGGGTTGTCACGTTGATACATAGCCAATATCTATGATGTGTGCAATAAATATTTTACAGATAATATATACAGACAGCATCATCATCACCAGCACAGCAGACACACATACCATTTCCAGAGACAGGAGCATGTCAGTAATGATGTAAGTATAACAGTCAAGATATGGAATGTAATTGTTAATTTACCATGTCAGAAATTTAATACAAGGCTTGAGAACAGGGATCATGTTTTTAACCTATTTCCAAAAAAGACTTAATTTCTTCACTGGTTGTTGTAGAACCAGAACAAAGTAATGTAGCCTTTCTACTTAAAAAAATGAAACTTTGTTAATAAATACATGAAAACAGTTTTCTTATTGTTTTCAGTGTAAATATTCATAATTATTCTAAAAAAACTTAAACTATTGGTATTAAAATGGTTACAAAATATTGCCAAGTTCTTTGTATCTGTGATCAAGGTTTGAAGTTGCTAAAAAGACTCAATAGACTGACATTTTCTTAGGCTCCTCTATACTGTTACCTTATGAAAGTCAGATGTTGTTCTGGGGTTATGAAGCCTTGTCCATAAATAAATCAAATATGCATGATAAGTCACAAAATTAGCAATTTTCGGGTTAATTAAAAAATGTATCATTTTCGATGGGCTCAATATACAGTGTATATTGTTAAAATTTGAAACATACTTTGTTAAGATAAGTATCGTTCAATGGTCAACTGCTAACCAATCTAAACAAAAAGTTCAACTCCTATTTTGTGTTTTACTTTAATGAAGTTTACCCTAGAAAAATGTCAAGTAAAAAGCCTAAGTAATGGAAGATAATTGTTTCTTTGTCCAAAGGAATTTTTTCAAGATGTATTCTAAAATTTGTATTTAATCAACTAAAGAATGATAGCACTTTATTTTCCTGAAAATGTACAACAAAAGATGAATGAGGCAATTTCCTAATGTGGTATACAAGGAGGTATTTTTTAGCCCTAAATTGTAAGAAGAATGTGTAAGGGAGATAACTCCAAGTTTTATTTTTTTAATTGTTGAATGGACATGATATGTATTAGTTGAATATTCTTTCTGTCTTTTCAGGCTAGTTACACATTATTGTTACAGTTGGCGCCTATATTATTATTAGTCTTTCTGTCAGTCCTCAGTAGTTTCCTTGTAGGAGAACCTCTATATAGCTTACAACAGTCCGAGTAAGTTTTTATACCGGTACTTAGAATACCCTGTTATTGTATAGCAACGTAATATTTCCTGTAAAACATAACTAAAAACTAGCGTGCAATATTCGCAATATTGCATTGTAAGGACGACAACTTTGATAGTTTTTCGATTTTTTAGGGAGTTGGGGGGTGTTGATATACAATAAAAGGGTTATTGCTCAAAATTGGGACATATTGTTCCTTGTAGAATATCCTATTCCTATATTTGTGCAATAATTCTTTAGTATAACTTATAAAAATCAGATATGAAGGTAAAAATGACCTTTAAATTTCTAATTTGTCTGTTGGCACCATAGTAGAGACATGTTATGGAACCAATGGTATAGAGCCTGAATATTTATTGCAAGACAAATTATGGAATAATGTAGACTACATAACTAGTTATTATCTACAAATTCTGTATATTTGAATCACTAGGTGTGATACCATCTATTCCCGTAGTGGTATCAATCATATGTGGATACTTAAAAATTCTAAAGATTTACTTGACAACTTTAAATCGCGCAGTTTTTCAGAAATCAGTTCTATTAAAACTTTTGACTTTTCAACCCTTTACACTACTTTACCCCATGATAAACTCAAATCTCGTTTAAAGGGACTGATTCATAAAGCTTTTAATGATTCACGCAACTTTGTTGTATTAGGCTACAATTCCACATATTTTTCTAAAACATCTCCAAAAAACAAAACATGCTACATTGAAAAACAGGTTTGCGACATGCTTGATTTCCTCATTGATAACATATTTGTCACGTTTGGAGGAGCGATTTTTCAACAACAAATCGGCATTCCAATGGGTACTAATTGTGCCCCTCTCCTCGCCGATTTGTTCTTATATTCCTATGAGACAGAGTTTCTGCAGAACCTCGTGAGGAATAAACGTATGAAAGATGCTAAATCTTTTAATTTCACATATAGATATATTGATGATGTTTTGTCCATGAACAATCCTTCTTTTGCTCAATGGCTTCCATTGATATATCCACCAGAACTCGAAATTAAAGAAACTACAGAAACAACTTGTACAGCATCCTTTCTAGACCTTCATCTCGAATTTGACAGTAGTGGTAAACTAAGCACCAAGATATACGATAAAAGAGACGATTTTGATTTTAAAATTATAAATTTTCCTTACCTATGCAGCAATATCCCAACATCTCCTGCATATGGTGTTTATATTTCTCAATTGATTCGTTACGCTAGAGCATGTTCCAACTACTCTGATTTCCTTGAACGCCATAAACATCTGCGTGACAGACTTCTTAGCCAGGAATACGAGGAAATGCGTCTAAAAAGGTCTCTTACGAAATTCTTTTTCAAATACCAAGATTTGGTTGAAAAATATTCAGTATCTTCTACTACTATCATTGAAGATTGTTTTTTATAACTTATCTTGGTGTTTTGTTTCTACTTTACCAACTTTGACATCAGCATATCTATGTTGATTACCACCACTGGTACTTTTATGCCGTAATGGAAGCGGGAGGTTTGGCGCGCTGTAAAACCTAGATTCAACCCACCATTTCTTTTGAAATGCCTGTACCAAGTCAGGACCATTACGGTTGCAATTTTCCAGTGGTGTGATACCAGTTTTGTCACACGTCTTATGGACTTGCGAGTTTTGTTAATACTGTTATGTACCTTATTTGCTTATAATCTTAAATATTTATTTATAATTTCAGTAAATATCCTATAAGCCGAAAGACCAGCAATTTGAACATACCTTTTTTTGTTAAAAATGATTTCCATATAGATGGTCGAGCAGAATTACGGAGAATAGAACGTCAGGTTGAAGAAGAATATATATCAAATTTACGTAATAGTTGTTGGCGAGAAAGAAGTTATAGTAAGTATTAAGAATCGTATAGTCGTAAAATAAAATGTAATAGTGGGCACATTCAAAAATCATATTCCTTCAAGGTCATGATTTAATTGAATAGTCAAATTCTGCATTAAAAGAAAAATTAAAATCTATGGAAAATCAAAGTATATATATCGGACATTATCATAAGATTTCATGACTTATATGTATGCACACAAAAATGTAAGATATTTGCATGGCACTGGCACAGAAAAAAAAAATTGTTTAATCTCAGTGCAGATATATAACTAATTTTTGGGGTAACTATTCTGTTTCATCATAGCATATTGAATCACAAATTACTAGTGCAAAATTATTCACTAGAAAATTACAAAGGAAAGCTTTTTCACCAAACCAGAAAGACGGCATATTGAGATCCAGACCTCAGTTTCACAAAGAATTCAACATGCAGTGTATTGTAATTCCTGACTTTCTGTATAAGGTCGCACTATAAGGATCATGTAGCTATGTTTTCAAATTTTAAAATGAGGTCAAGGTTCCAGAAATTTTTTCGAAGCAACCAAACTTTTTTTCAAGGGGAATTTCCATCCACATTTACCATTTTCAGACCTTTTTAAGAAAATTTACAGAAAGATATCTTTTTAAACATACTTACATTGTAAGTAGGGTTATTTCAAAATTGTTTGTCAATCAACCCAAATTCATTATTTGAAATATTTCAGCAAATTTTGATTTTCAGCTTATTCTAGATGTAAAAAAATACAGTTTTATTTCTTATAAATATAACTTACAGTATTTTTTACTTTCTTTTTGTAGAAGAAAATACGTTATGGAGAGCTAGAAATTATGGTGATGCTAGATTATATGACAGAGCAACTAAAATGGAAACACCATCATGTGACAAATTACAACAGATATATGCATGATTATAATTTCATTGTTTTAGTTATTGTCATAATTTGTGATATCAGATTTTTATATTCAATTCTCAAATATTGTTTCTTATTTAAAATTGTATGTAATATGGCCCTCCAATGGTTTATATCTTATTTTGTTTGTTTGTTTTTATTTCTTTTTCAATATTCTGTTGATACGAATGCTTCTTAATCTGAGTTTTGGTTTCGAGCCTAGCTGATGAAAGGTATGTTCAATTCCAATCTTAAGTTTTTTTTCATGATCAGCAAATCTCTCAACATACTTCAACTTAAAATAAACTCATTAGTATAAGGATAGTACTTTTAAGTCAGTCTTTGACAAATGAAATTTTTATTTGTCTTTGTAGTAAATATTTAGAAATATAGTTTCTTTCATGTTTTATTAATAAAATACCTAAGTATCAAGTATCTAAATTTTTCACTTTGTAAGTATATGTGGCAGGGTCAGAGAAAGGCTTGTTTCAAATTGCAATATCTTAATCAGAATATACATGTATAAAGAAAGGGAAAACTATTAATAATCTTGGCTATTTTTTGTGTGACATCTTTTTATGATACATAAATTGCTGATGTAGAGGAAGTGCCTAAACTATAAACTATGATTTTATAGTTTAGGCACTATAAAATCATTCTCTGTTAATCTTGCATGTAGAGTATATCTTAGACAATCTGATTTTTGGACATAAACTAATCCAACACTCTTTATATAGAATAATATATAGGTATAGCATTTTGCCTTATAGGAGGACAACTTTCTGTGTTTGCTTAGAAAATCTAACTAACCTATTAAAAATGTAATTTATTTTAAATTTTTGGAACAGTTATAATATGAAATTTGCCCAGAACTCTGTAACAACATTTAAACAAAAATATGAATGTAACTCAATGCCAGCTAATTTTTTTCTATCGGGAGGAAAGTGGGGGGGGGAGATGGAATAAATGTCTTTTTGTCTTTCTAAAGCTAAGGTTGTATTATCAGCTTTTTCTGCAATAAAGTGATAGTGCTGTTACTATTATTTTTCTTTTCCTATTTCCATTATTTTTGTGTGAATATTTGTGTACTGTACTGTATTGTGTGTTTTCATTCAATCATGTTGTACAAGTGACTCTTATGGAGTCTGCATTTGTGTTTTTTTTTAAATGCATAATCATTTTATTTACATCAGAATTGAAAAAAAAATGTCTAAGTTGTAATGTGTTGCAATGTTGTTGATGTTGGTTTATTTATGTAGACTGATCAGTTTTCAGCCATTATTTTTATTCTGAAAAATCTTGTAATATTTGAATGCACAGATATTTTATATTTTGTTGACCGAGTCATAATTGTAGTTTTTAGCAGTGGATAAAATTATTATACTTACAGAAAATTAAAAACAGTTGTTCTGTAAACAGTAATAATGTTAAATTTAAATATATTTGGGGGATGGGGGTGTGGAAAGGTTAAGAATCATACATTAACATTTCCAATTACCAATACAATTGCATCACATCTTAACCAATATGTCTTTATTTTCAAATTTTACATTTTAAAAATGAAACAAAGGAGGTTTTCTCTTACTGATGCATGATTGTCAAGTTAAATAGCTCAAAAACTTTTTCATATGTTGGTATACTGGTTCAATAGATTTTGCTGAAATTGTAGAGATAAGGCTTTCATATTTAAACAATGTGATTTTCAAAATTTTAGAATCTAAAATTTAAAAAAAGTAATAGAATTTTATTTGAAATTGTTCAATTGACACACAAAGATTAACAGTATTTTAATATTGTTATGATTGGTTATGTTCCATATTTTCTGATGAAATTATAAAAACACATTGCATCATACATGTGATTCCCTCAAAGGGAATACAAAAATCATGTTATTAGAGGTCCCCTTCCATCCTTCCATTGGGGATTAGGAAATCCCATCATCAAAAACACTTCAGAAGACACCATTTTTGTTGACTTATGAAATATTTTACATTGCTGATGTAGAGGAAATTCCAAAAACAGTGTTTGTATAATAAGGTTAATGATATAATAAAATTTTATTAAAGATTTTTTTTTTATTTGTTACACAAGAAAACTTTTAACAACAAATGCAAACTGCAAGAAAATAAAAACTGGAAGCTTACAAAACAATCATGTTTTATTTCGTTTCCAGAACAGACATGAAAAAAATCTGGAAATCGTTAAGTTTTACAGAAAATCTAATTGATTGTGGAAACATGAATAACTAGGATGTAAATCTATTTATCAGTTTTAATCAAAGTATATATTTTCCCCAAAAAACCAACAGAATAACTTTATGATAAATTTCTGTGTCGCTGTGATGAATTAAAAATTCTTCTTGTATTGTTGAGGTTGCAAAATTCTTTTACAAAGAATAACACATAGTAATACAAAAAAATACTCCAAAGGCTCGCAAACTTTAAACACAACATAAAACACGTCGATAAAAATCCTCCAGTTTTCAAACCTAAACTCCTGATCAAAATTTTAGCCTTGGGCAGCCTGTCACATGTATGTTGCGTTAACCTAATTTTTGACAAATAACCAACTGTGATAGGAGATTTAAAAATGTAAGTCTATTTCGTACAGACAGTTACTAGCAAAAAGTATAGTGCAAGCGTTAATTAGTGCCATGTTATCCAATTTGGCTTAACAAAAAGAATTAATTCAGCAATCTCTCAGGTGGTGTTGGTGTGTTGGATGGGTTGATTTAGTGTCAAGACCAATTTAACCTGCCTTTGTGGTTTGATTGTAAAATTATAAAGTTGATTCTTTTCATTTTTTTTATCATGTTTGTTTTAGCGCAAGCTAGAACTCCTTCAGTTAGTACGTGTGATGCAAGGCTTGAGTTTTATCAGTCTAGTTCATGTTTTGAGAAATGTGGAAGATTCAAGAATGCTTAAAGCACCTTGGTTCAGTTTTTCAATTTCATACATTTGAACTGTTATCTCACTGATTAAAATCAATTTAAGGTATTAAATTATTAAATGAATTAATGATCAATTATTATCATTTAATGTATTTGATAAAAAAAATTCTTGTTTTATTCCATGAAAAATTATTCCATGGACTGTTGTGTAAATGTTGGTGTATTTGTGTATGCGTGAATGTTCATACATGCAGTGCATGTGTTTTGTAAATAGTGTGATTGAAAATGTATATGAATTCAATTTTGTAAATACCAACTTATTTATATAGATCAAAATTGATAAGATATGTAAAGGCAGAATTCCTGAACAGAAAACTATTTTTTACCTCATTTAACAAAAATGTAAAATGATATACATGTATATGCACATATAATGTTGTGGTTTATAAATTACAAAGTTTTCTGTAAAAAGTCAATTGTTGATGTTGCACATTCATAAATTATTTTAAATTTCAAATGGTTAATCTTGAGTGGCATTTCATATCTGGTTGAGTCATAAGGAATGATTTATCATTTAACAGTAAAATTTGTTCAGCTACTTGCTCAAAAAAAGTTTTATGAGAACATGTTCTTTTTATTCCAAAAAAAATACATAAAAACTTTTAACTGATCAATCCATAAAATAAAAAATTTTGTATTTATTTTAATTGATAATGGTTTTGATTGCTGAATAGATTTATCAGTTCATTTCTTTGATGTTAACATTACAAAGGAAGGTAGGGTAAAATTTAAATACAAACACACAATCGGCAAACGTTTTTTCTTTGTTTTCATTATCTAACAGATAACATGAATAATAATGTCCTACAAACCATGTGAGAAAATCAGAATGGGCCTTCAAAATCCACAGACTTCTAAATGGGATAGTCATACGCATAATGTACCATTTTACTTTCTTCAAAAAATATAAGCTTTATATTTTATACATGTTGGTAAAATTCTGTCTCAGAAATACTGAGAAAATTTTAATGCATAATTTACAGTACTTTCCTTTTCTGTTGCATATTTTCAAGTATTAAGATAATAATTCGATAATTGGATGGAGAGCATAAAATATGTTTTCAGGAAATTTTTGGAAAGTTTTATTCCTATTTGATATAAATTGTAAATAAACAGTCTCACCAAATATAGCTTTGCTTTATATATGTGTCAGAATTCATGTCCTTAAACTACAACAGAATAAAGTTGGCATAGAGAAAAACTGTTTGAACCTTCAGTAAAATGGTAAATATGAACCATTCTTAATCAGTTTCTATTAAATGAATAGAAATTCAATTTTGGTGCATAGTTGAGTTTAAGGCCAGAAATGTTGAAAAACCATAACAATGTGAAGAGCACATTCAAAATTGCCAAAATTACCGGAAGGGTAAAGCTGAAACCATCTTTAAGGACAGACCTTACTACTTAGTTTTCACAAATTTACGTTGTAAAATTTTTGCAACTAAATTTAAAGGATAAATTTTGGGCTGTATCTAAATATAGTAATCAACTCCTAAAGCCTAACCCACACCTTGTAAAGATACATGTAATTAAGATCTACATGGAGAAGTATAATGCCAATACAATGTTCCCTACTGGCTAGAGCTGTGAGAAAAATCACCAAATAAAGAAAATGGATAACAGGAAAGGTTTACAATGACATGCCTATTAATCAATGCAACCCAACCCAACTGACAGAACTCGGGATAAAAAGAAACATAAAAGAGCACAAAACCACAAAAAACACAACAGAGTCAGGAGAGTACTTGGTACAGACCCTGAACAGTGGTGGGTTTAAACCAGTGAAATAGGTACCCAAACCTCCCCCTTATCCATCCTGACACTCAATCATATTACTTGGTGTGATGGTGCATCTCAGGGAGTAACACAGCCTCCGACCAAAATTAGGTCACCCTGACCTACTTATCACACTTCATTGACTTAGGTTAAGTTTTACGTCCTTGTTCAGTTCTCCAATACCAAGGGACCTACAATCATATTACTTGGTGTGAGGATGCATCTCGGGGAGTAACACAGCCTCCCACCAAAATTAGGTCACTGACCTACTTATTGTGCTTCATTGACTTAGGTTAAGTTTTATGTCCGATATCAAGGGACCTACAATCATATAACTTGGTGTGAGGAAGCATCTCGGGTAGTAACACAGCATCTCACCAAATAAGGTCAATCTGACTACTTATCGTGCTTCATTGACTTATGTTAAGTTTTATGTCCGAGGTATAATGGTGCACCTCGGGGAGTAATACAGCCTCCAACCAAAATTAGGTCACTCTGACCTACTTATTGCACTTCATTTACTTAGGGTAAATTTTACATCTGAGTTCAGTTTTCTGATACCAAGCGACCTACAATCATATAACTTGGTGTGAGGGTGCATTTCGGGGAGTAACACAGCCACACACCAAAATTAGTGGGGGAATGAGGCGAACTTTGTAATCGTAGATTTCTGGTTTTAATATGTGTAGGCATTTTATTTGTATTTTTCAACATGTGACTGTGAGTAGTAAAATTTTAACAAATATAATGCCTACCCATTTTCTGGTTACGTAACATTAACACAACTCAGTTGATTATGCTAAGTGATTTGTCAGCCTTGAAAGGATAGAATTAGGGTATCACAATCAGGGACAATAAAACTCCATATATTTACTGCTAAAAATGTATACATACAGGAACATTTAGGCTTAAGTGAAGCACAATTGTTTCCCTGCTTCCATGAAACATTGGTTAAGGAGAAGTTAAGATGATGTCTACTCCTTCAATAAACAAGTAAATTTGATTGAATTAGTAACAGTAAATGAGAAAACAAGTTGAACAGAAATACCAATCTGAACCCTATTACAATATGTAGAAATAAATAGCTAGGGCAGTTGGAGTTGTCTCCCTTATTACACTAAATATTTTCTCAGCCAATGTTTTTGATACAGAAATCTCAAAAATAATTTGGGTGAAGAAATACATGCCAAATGGTATTAATTTCTGAAGATCTCCTGGAAATACATTCACATGTTTACAATTAGTTGCAAACAACAGCAACCCAAGAAATAGTAATTCTTATGTGTCAACAACAGTAAAAAGGTGAAACAGCGTGGTGAGGTAATTAAAAATATATAACCATCTGAATTGACTTCTGAACTTTTATTTTCATAATATTTTATTTCTTCATCATTTTTCATTTGTTAGACTAAATAACAATTGAAGAAATTTTGAAAAAGATATAAATATACACTCTGTTTAATGAATGATGACTCAAGAAAAACTTACTTGGAAATTTATGACAAAATTCTGTGTGTCCAAATTAAGAACTAAATTTTGAAAAATGGGATATTTGCATCAAAATTAAAAAACATACAGAATTGGAAATCTAATTTTCTTACACACATTAATTATCATTTTAACACTACTTTTACTCAAAATATGAAAGTTTCCAGTTACATTATTTTTTAGTCATGAACAAATTTCATCTCAAAGTACCTGGTAACATGTCTAAGTGTATTTTCATCATGTCAGACATTCATGTTATAACCACAACCTTAACATTGTTAGAAAATACAATAAACTTTGTCATTCCTATCACAGAAATGTTAGGTGTTTTTCTATTCTCTTAATCATTCCTTTATACAAAAAATTACATCAGAAATGTTACACACACCAGGCATATTCTTTCATCTTGAGATCTAGTCTCAGTTATTCAGTAGCATTGCACATATACTCTGACATAAAAGTGAAATCTTGGCTTCGGTCAAATTATAATACAACTTTATTGCATAATAAAAACCTCAAGAGGTTAAGCAAACACAAATGTACTGATATAGTTTGTATGACACATTAACAAATGAGAAAAGAAAAATAAAATCAAACAATATTATATGGCATAATGAAGTAGTGTAACATTTTAATTAACAAGGGCCAATACAGCTGACAGAGAATCTATACCAGTGCCAATACAGAAACAGCCAGTTCATAACACTTTTATTAAATAATCCAACTTTTTCAATACAGACTTGTTCTGAATGCTGTATTACATACATCAAATGTGAATATAGGGCCAATATTTCCAATACGGACTGGCAATGATGTGAATATAGGGCCAATATTTCCAATACGGACTGGCAATGCATCCTGAATTACATGCACAATATATGTTTACAGGGCCAATGATTTTAATACTGACTTGCTTTTTCAGTATAGGACTGGGCCGAAAAGCAATATAGATCACGTGATTTATATGACCAGGACGATGTCACCAGTATGACACATGCCATTTTGGTAGTATTAGGGCGGTTTTAATCGTATTATTTAATAATAATATATATATGCATAGACACACATGCTTATCTCTAATTCATAATAAAATGCTCCGCTGGGCGCAGCTAGATACGACCGCAGATGTCGAACCCTGAATAGTTGGGGCAATTATGAACACAACATTCAAGCTTGATACAATACTGAATTTGGATTGTGAATAAATATTTGACACAGCATAGGTTTCTGACACAGAATGAATGTTGTCTAAGAACTTAAAAATTTTTAATTTACCTATTCAAACCATATCAGTATTATTTGTTTTTATATATAAATCAGAAATAACCAATTTAAAATTTAAAATTGGGCACACATATCAATTTCTTGCTATTGCACAATTCTGTGCAATTGAAGATTTCTTGCTATTGCACAATACTGTGTAATTGAAAATTTCTTCAAATATTTGACACATAATAGGTTTCTGACACAGAATAACTGAAATCAAAGAACTTAGAATTGGTCATATGATTTCAATTTATATTCAATTTTTTGCTTCTTGTGCAATATAATATGCTGTGGAGAATTGCCCCCCCCCCCCCCAAAAAAAAAAAAAAATTAATAATTTACCCCTTTTTTTAGCTTTTGTGCAATACACTATGAAGTTGCACATTGACCCCCCCTCCCAAAAAAAAAACAAAAAACAATAAAATTTATTGTAACCCCCCCCTTTTTTGCTAAAAAAAATTGGAAATTTTCTTTTTAATTTATGAAATATGAAATGAGAAAAAAATTGCTCCTTCCCCAATTTCTCATTAACCCCCCCCCCCCCCATCAAATTTTGTTTTCAACCCCCCCCCTCATTTCTTTATACTTTGCAACCATAACAGCCCATTTAAATATACCATAACATATTAAAATAGAAAATGACATCATAGTCATGGATGGCAAATTTTAAATATACATAATTTAAAAGCAGTTTAGATGAGATAAACAAAAAAGCTTCATCAGCACATTTTATATTGGCAAATTTCCAATGGAATTTGTTAATAATAAAGTTTTGATAACAGGGTACACATATCAATTTCTTGCTATTGCACAATACTGTGCAATTGAAAATTTCTTCAAATATTTGACACATAATAGGTTTCTGACACAGAATAACTGAAATCAAAGAACTTAGAATTGGTCATATGATTTCAATTTATATTCAATTTTTTGCTTCTTGTGCAATATAATATGCTGTGGAGAATTGCCCCCCCCCCCCAAAAAAAAAAAAAAATTAATAATTTACCCCTTTTTTTAGCTTTTGTGCAATACACTATGAAGTTGCACATTGACCCCCCCCTCCCAAAAAAAAAAACAATAAAATTTATTGTAACCCCCCCTTTTTTGCTAAAAAAAATTGGAAATTTTCTTTTTAATTTATGAAATATGAAATGAGAAAAAAATTGCTCCTTCCCCAATTTCTCATTAACCCCCCCCCCCATCAAATTTTGTTTTCAACCCCCCCCCCCCTCATTTCTTTATACTTTGCAACCATAACAGCCCATTTAAATATACCATAACATATTAAAATAGAAAATGACATCATAGTCATGGATGGCAAATTTTAAATATACATAATTTAAAAGCAGTTTAGATGAGATAAACAAAAAAGCTTCATCAGCACATTTTATATTGGCAAATTTCCAATGGAATTTGTTAATAATAAAGTTTTGATAACAGGGTACACATATCAATTTCTTGCTATTGCACAATACTGTGCAATTGAAAATTTCTTCAAATATTTGACACATAATAGGTTTCTGACACAGAATAACTGAAATCAAAGAACTTAGAATTGGTCATATGATTTGAATTTATATTTAATTTTTTGCTTCTTGTGCAATACAATATGCTGTGGAGAATTGCCCCCCCCCCCCAAAAAAAAAATAATTTACCCCTTTTTTAGCTTTAATTTTGGACCCCGATTTGGACCAACTTGAAAACTCGGCTCATAATAAAAAAACTAAGTACATGTTTAGATTCAGCATATCAAAGAACCCCAAGAATTCAATTTTTGTTAAAATCGAACTAAGTTTAATTTTGGACCCTTTGGACCTTAATGTAGACCAATTTGAAAACGGGACCAAAAATTAAGAATCTAAATGCACGGTTAGATTCGGCATATCAAAGAACCCCAATAGTTCAATTTTCGATGAAATCAAACAAAGTTTAATTTTGGACCCCGATTTGGACCAACTCGAAAACTGGGCCAATAATAAAAAAACTAAGTACATGTTTAGATTCAGCATATCAAAGAACCCAAAGAATTCAATTTTTGTTAAAATCAAACTAAGTTAATTTTGGACCCTTTGGACCTTAATGTAGACCAATTTGAAAACGGGACCAAAAATTAAGAATCTAAATGCACGGTTAGATTCGGCATATCAAAGAACCCCAATAGTTAAATTTTCGATGAAATCAAACAAAGTTTAATTTTGGACCCTTTTGGCCCCTAATTCCTAAACTGTTGGGACCAAAACTCCAAAAATCAATCCCAACCTTCCTTTTGTGGTCATAAACCTTGTGTTTAAATTTCATAGATTTCTATTTACTTATACTAAAGTTATTGTGCAAAAACCAAGAAAAATGCTTATTTGGACCCTTTTTTAGCCCCTAATTCCTAAACTGTTGGGACCAAAACTCCCAAAAACAATCCCAACCTTCCTTTTGTGGTCATAAACCTTGTGTTAAAATTTCATAGATTTCTATTTACTTATACTAGAGTTATTGTGCGAAAAACCAAGAAAAATGCTTATTGGGCCCTTTTTTGGCCCCCAATTCTTAAACTGTTGGGACCAAAACTCCCAAAATCAATCCCAACCTTCCTTTTGTGGTCATAAACCTTGTGTTTAAATTTCATAAATTTCTATTAACTTATACTAAAGTTATAGTGCGAAAACCAAATGTCTTCGGACGACGACGCTGACGACGGACGACGACGACACCAACGTCATACCAATATACGACCGCAAAAATTTTGCGGTCGTATAACAATTGGTTATTGTCAAAATTTTACAATATGCAGAGTACATATCTTAGTGTATTTTCATCATGCTTATTGTAAACATATATTTTCCATCTCCCCTCCAAATAGGTTTAACTAATAAAGCCTGTGTGGACCAAAAATATCAATTAAGGTTATATGTTTCAAAAAATTTCAGTAGCAGTAAACCTACGGTAAATTTTTTTTTGTCTTAGGCCATGTTGACACTTCTCATGTATACTAAAGATTGTGTGTCTGCAAGACACGGATGCCCCGTTGACCTGCACATTCAATTCCAAATGTTACGGATGTGATTCGAGGAAATATTTCATGTTTGATGTGGAAGTATTACCCCAAATAGATACATATAATTACGTTTGAAAAATTTGATCCAAACTAATATTGGCTATGAAAGATTGAAAATTAGTTCAAAGTCATTTTTGCAGCTATATTCGTATCTAATTTGCTAGAATTAAACAATCAGAGATAAGAAATATAACAGTGAATCACATTCCTAGATTTTGAAACAAAAGATAATAATTGAAATATTTAAAACTATCAATTGTTATCATGAGAGAGATAACCAGGCTTGATGGAGAACAAGACATACAATTACAATGCTTCAAATTTCTTACTTTTTCTGTACATTTTAATTTTAATGCCCTTATAAACACATGAACAAATTTCAGACAAACCATGATACAAATTTTCCATGATTCAATGTTTGATTTAAGATGTATACTGTAAATCTAATTCATCAATTATAAAGTAACATTTTTATGAGGGTCAAACATATACATGTAATTGCAAAAATAATGCAGATGTAGTATTACATATGTAGTAATGACATTTCAACAGTGAAAAAGAATAACAGTAAAATAAAATTTATGCAAGGTAAAATGTTAATAAATAATACAGAGAAAAAAATCATAAATAAAATAATTTCATAATTATAAATAAGAATAAACTGAGAATTTTGGAAATAAACGCACCGATTTCTTAATCATATACAGTGAAACCCTCCTAAACCGGTCCTTCTGAAAACCGAATTCCTCCGTAAACCGAATGCTTTCTTTTAGTCCAGAATTTACACCTATGTTTTCAAGTAAATAAATCCTCCAAAAAACGGCCCCTCTGAATTCAGAATACCGGAGAAAATTTCCAGTCAAAAACATATATATTCCTGTCAAAAACACTTCTAAAAACCGGACAAACTCTAATTCTCTTCATTGAGTAGTGTATTTTAAACAAAGCCTCATTGGTGTGTACAGGAAAAACTTTGTTCTAATAAAGGATTTTAACATGCCGTTCTACCAAAAACTAACGACAAACCTTAAAGATTAATTTTAGTAACAGTTAAAGAAGAAACAATGCAAATGTAGTAAATATGTAATTTTTATGCCTTTCGATAATTCAATTAATTTACTTCTGGTCGGATTACAGTACAGCTCGGAACTCTCAAAACCGGCACCTCCGAAACCGGCCAATTTCTACGGTCCCATAGCTGTTCAGTTTACAGAGGGTTCCACTGTATCTGAATATTAACTGCAAAGTGATGATTATTAACAGGATTGCAAAAGAAATTTATATGTATGTACAAAATTGGAAAAAATTCAGTTGAGATTTCAAATGTTTATTTTAAGTAAAGATTTCTCCTTTAATTCCAAATTGCACTGATACTTTTGACAGATCACCATTTTACTGCATCTACTCCAAATCATCACCTATTTCTATAAAATTGTCATAAGCTTCTCTGTTACAATTTCCACTGGTAGTGAACACATATTTATGGAAAGTCCCATCCACACAGATAGCTGGAGAGAAAATTCAAAAACAATATCAGGGTTATCTTTTCATAAATGTCATGCAAAAAAAGTTGTAAGTTGTTAAATCTTAAAATTACAATTTTTTTTTCTAATTGTAAAAAAAATAATTATTTCGGTTTTTGTATTTGAGATGATTTCAAACACTTATCAGACAACTTGGATAAAACAAAATACAGTAGAATAACCATTTCTTGAACTCAATGGAATCTTTGAAATTAGTTTCAGGCATCAGATGTTGGAGCCATCAAGGTCTCAAAAACTCTTTTTGAGAAGGATATGAATACATATCCAAAACTTTTACAATAATAATAATATATTCAAACTTAAGGGGTTAAGAAATATTGAATCAAAAATTTAATTCTATGTGGCCTTATCTAATAGTCAGTTTTCCGTTATACAGGATGAAATGATATAATTCAACCATACCTATCACAGAATGGCCTGGTCCAAAAGCACATATACAAGCACACTCAGCTGCTACAGTGAAGTTGGCCAAACCCCACTGAGATTCAACATATGTCCCTAAAAATCCCATGGTCTTGAATCTGTAAAAGAAACATTTACAGTTAGATTAAAAATATTCAGTTAAACAGGTAATCTGAAATACAGATTTTGAGATCCTGAAAAATGCACAGAATACAAAATGTATACAAAAGTCTTGAATATTTCCTAAGACAAATATTTCTACTTTTGTCAATAAGAAGAGAAAATTGTCATTATACAATGTACACAAGAAGATCAGAATACACTATTTTGCATAATTATACACATGTATTTTCACAAAATTAACACTGCACAAGGATCTGCTGTGTGGTAAGTGTGGAGAATAACAATGATGAAGAACTTATAATAAAAGTTAGATTTTCTGACTTGTCATAAGGAATTGTAAGTACTCATTTGCATAAAAGTGTCTCAATTTTCAAAGTTGATTAATACTGATAGGCTTTTAAACAAGTACATACTGAAGATATCATAACTTTAACTGGTGTAAGAACCTATCAATCAGCCATTATTATATCTGTATACCTGTCGTGATGTAGTAGGGTTTGGTTAGCGTATCGGACTAGAAGGCAAAAGCTCCTTGTTCTATTATTGTTCCACATGAAAATTTCTGGGATAAATATGTTGAAAAAGAATAGGGTAAAATGTCGCTACATGGGCCGCTCTCTCATCTGGCAAGTAGAGAGGGATTAGCATAAGTTGGTATAACTTATATCCCTTTCGACTATAAATAAATAAGTTTAAGCTAAATGTGACCTACGTAGATCTTCTATTTAACTGTGTGTCCTGTACAGCAAATATATGGACTGTTCCTTTGTCACTTGATGCACACAGAAATTCTGAATCATGACTAAAATTTATACTGAAAGAAATATATATAGTACAAAATTATAAATATACATCATAGTAGTTAAAATATTGAGAAATATTACCAGTATTAAGTACCAAAGGGAGATAACTGTAACTGTAACCTTCCTGCACGAATGAATCCACTGCAGACATCATAAATATTGTGAGATGTTGAAATTAACATTTGTACAAAATTAAATCTATTCTGTAAATAGCTATTGTCAGTGAGATGACTAAATCCCAAACAATCTTCCACAGTAGCAAATAAGACAGACTGATTTGTTCCATATCACAAATGTCACCAATAAAAAGGTTTTTTGACGTCACATTTGTTATTAATTGTTAATCATGTCTGCTTTCTTGGTTTTATGTGTTTTATGGAAGAAACAGATGCTTAAACTAATCCAAATTTGAAAATTGAGTAATCTGTCTCTTCTCTGAGATATCCTATACAATTTTCACTCAATCTGCTGACCTTCACTTATGAAAAGATGTCCATTTCTCAGACCTTCAGTGAAAGTTACCATAATTTCAATATGAACTTTTGGCTGCTTAGCTGTGGTAAATGCAATGCTTTTTCACACATAATAATCTACATATCCAAATTAAGTGCATGTATGTTGAGCTCACTTTTGATGGAAGATATTTCTCTCAACATCAAATCATAAGTACACCTGCTTTTTCTTGAATCTGGTAAACATAATAATTTTAACTAAAATAAATTATTTGTATTATCTAACTCATTTGACATAAACAATTATAATACCAACCAGTAAACAACTGCAGGATCAGCACCTCTTCTGAATTCAGCAATTTTTTTCTTAGAAGAAACATCAAATACTCTAATCAATGTACCCTGTTAATAAATATAATGTTTCAGAATTATTATTTAGGTCTGAGTATTCTATGGAAGATTTGTGTCACCCACTGCCACCAAACACTGGTTAAGGAGGACTTCTACCCTTAAGTAAATCTTATTGAATTAATGTCTAAACAATGGACTATTCCCTAATACATACATGACTATATAGGCCGAACAAGGGAAAAGGCAATTTAAAATACCTTACAAATGTAGCTGGGAATACACACACCTCCCATGTTGACTCGAGGACTGTTGGAGTTATCTCTCTTATTACATTAAATGAAAGATGGAAAAAAATATGGAATATTGTAAAATTTGACTTCTTTTCAGATTTCAAATTCATTCCATTAAATAAATTTTAACTTTCTGCATGGGTAGTGTAAAATGCGAATGCAGAAATAGCCTTGAAAATCAGGACCAGTTTGAGACAAACATGAAGGGCTGGAAAACTATAGGTGTACCTTATAACTTCTGCTATAAATTTACCTTTTTTGATGCTGTAGCTAACAAAGTACCTCTCTGATTAAGAGCTAGACAAGCCAGTTCTGTTTGATGAGCACTAATTATCACAGGAGCTGTAGACTGACCTGGCTGGGCAGTGTCTAAATTCTGAAATGTAGTTGTTGATACAGTGTATTATATAATTCCTATCCTATCATTTATATCTGGAAATTATCATGTGTGTTTAACCACTAAAACAAATACTTTACAGTATACAGTTTATCATTACAAAAACAGTTCTATAACTGTTGGATTTAGCTGTCCAATGGACTACAATTCAATTTGACACTGTATTGAAATGGATCTTAAGTAAAATGTTAGATAAGAACCTCAGTCTGTGAGCATCATCTTCTATAATATTCTATATAAAGATTTTGTAAAAATATTTTTAAAATCAAAGCAAATAAAAAGTTTTAATGCCAATGAAAATAATTTGCAAGGTCAAGATATCTTTTTTTCAGTGTTATCAAAATAAAGAGTAAATATTCGAAAAAAATATCTGATATGATTTGTGAGGAAGCATTCTAAATATTTTAAATATATTTTGAAGTGTCAAGTAAAGATTTATACCACAATTTGGACACTTCCACATTTAGGTCCAGGAAAGACAAGGGTCTGGCCAAGGGAGCTAACCTCACATAATCCTGAAATATATGAGAATTTGTGCATAATATACATGTTAAACATTTTAAAAAGTCCAAACATTACTTTTATTGTTGTTCTTCATCTTAAACATTCCTTTATTCAAGACTGAATATCTGGGTTCAGTTTTATGCTATGTGTATAGATATTATAAAAAATGTTTATTCCAGCATTAATTAATTTCTCACAAATGAAGATGGATGGATGGATTAATTATTGTTTAACGTCCAGTGTACTAGACAGACACACTAAGTCGGATTTTTAATGTGCTAGCTCACGAGGTAACTGTCCGCAGGAAGACATATCACCTCACTCGGACACATTAAACTGACTCCGAGCCGACCAGTCTTTGCTCTTACTCCTAGATGCCGCGTGCTTGGCGAAGAGGCAGCAAATACCAATTTTAATGTCTTTGGTTTGACCCGGCCGGGGATCAAACCCGCGACCTTCCGCACTCGGGGTGAGCATGCTACCACGAGACCACCGAGGCAGTCACAAATGAAGAAAGCAAATATTTTATCTGTTATCTCAAACACAAATGAGGAAAGCAAATAATTTTATCTGTTACCTCAAACACATAAAAATATTTCTACAAATTGCATAGTCATAACAAATGAATGAAAAGGAAAACCTAAAAAATATTTTATAGGAAAACAATCCTTTAAAGCAGAGCCTATATTTCCAGCAAATGCCATTTTTCTTGAACAACTGTTAAAAATAATCCTATGCATGCTGCCTTGATTCAGATTTTATTTAGTACTTCACCTATTTCAAATTGAGAGTACTTTGGGCAATGAAATCGTTATGATGCCAAAACTCCAGCACTTCTTGTTTGATAAGTACAAACCTTTAGGATTGTCTCTAGTATCAAATGAATCTAGTTTCTGCGGCTTGTTAGGAAAACTAAAAACATGGACCTGGTTACGCAGTACTACAATCAGCCTGAAACACATAAATGTATAGCACTGATATATCATTTCTTCCCAAACAGCTGCACACACTGCCTGGAACTTGGAGTGAGCTTTTAAATTTTTCATCTCATTGAAGGCCTAAATTTGAATTTAAGATGAAGAGCAGCTATAAAGTACTGAACTATTGTCAATTGCAAGTATGAATTTTGTGTCCAGAATGTATCCACCACTTTCTTCCCTATTATTTTGATTTCCCAGTAGAAGAGACATACAAACCTTATATTTATGCACTTAAGATGTTCAAGTTAAAAACACTGCTTTTAAATTTGTGGAAGTTCATGCAGACTTAAATACCTGTATTCTCTATTAATGCACTTTTTCAGATGAAATTTTTATCCCTAAAGAGATTATTTTGTAAATTTTGCCAAAAAATTCAATTTATTACCATTTTATGATTAATCATCTAATTTTTATGCCTGACAATCTTCAATTTGAGACTTGGTTGATGTTATGGACGATTCTATTGTTCAAAGAAATCATCTGACAAACAACATTTAAAACATTTTCCATTTTCCTCTTAACTAGATCCCTCAAATAAAACTTAAAATTCGACAATTTCCTGTTGTACATTAAAGAATTATTAAAGTTGATTATTGTTGTTTTTACATTGTATCTTTCATCTCTTTTAAATTAATACATAATTCTTAATTAAGATTTTTGTGTCTAATAAAATACCTGTCTCTTTTCATTTTGACATTAACAACAGGTTGTGAAAATGTTATATCCATCACTGCTTTTTTCTGTACATCTTTCTGGGATTCATCCCATATCAAAACTGAAAGTAAAATCACAGTAAAATGTATAGTACTTTTCTTTTTCTATTCTCCTTTTTAGGATATCCCTGTAGTCATGCATACATGTATATTTCGTTTTCATTCTATCTTTTTTTGTGACACACTATCATCAAAAAGGGAGATAACATGTTTTGATTAGTTTCAGCATAAAGAGGTGAACATTTTTGAAAGATGATAAAAAAAAGAGGGAATAAAGTACATAATATCTAGACATAAAATCCATTTATAATTTGACACAAGTCTAAGAAAATAGCTTCTTTTCTGTTGCTGTGGACAAAAGAAAAAGTCAGATATTAAACTCACTTTTTACAAGAAGTTTGTGTAAAATTCTTAGATTGATGTTTGCAACAAAAAAATCATCAAATACGTGTATGCACTAACAATTGCAATCACTGGGGACATCAACAAGAAATTTACAATACATAAAAACTATTTGACTTGTGGTTACTTATAGTTATACTTACCAGCCTTTTCATCAAATCTGGGAATACTTCCTCCACCAATCAAAGCCAACAGGTTAGTCCTGTATAACATTTCCACATGGGAAACACTTCCAACCATCTCATGACCTGTAGAAAACATTTCCTTTATACAAAATCAGGTGTCTATTAAGAGCTATTCTCACATTTTTTTCACATGGTTTTTATCTAATAGTAATTTGTGGTCCCAAAACAATATATGCATGTATGTACTGCAAAACTTTACTCCTGGTATCAAAAATAATTTTTTTTACAGTATTTACAGCTCTCATATAATGAGATGCAAACTGCATTATGAAATGTCTGAAACATAACATGGATTTAATTATTTTTGAAGTTTAATAACCAGTAAAACTTTGTAATTTCAAGTTGGCTTTGTAGTTATCTAGTAATGATACACACTGTGAAACATCTATTTTGTCCTGTATTTAAATTTGTATTTCTCCCACATCTACAAAACATTGAAAATTTTTATCCAGTCCAAATGTAATTAACCAATAGTATGCATGTATTTGGTGCTTACAATACTTTTTAAATAATAATTATATTTTCTTAAATTTAGATATGGAAATTATGTGTGGCAAAAAATATCTGAAGCATAAACAACAGTGATGATTATAATATTCATGCTGCCACAGAATAGAAGTTACTGAATAATTTTAGTTCAAAGTCTAAAGAAAACTATTTTTGACATTATTTTCTATAAATATGGACATTATTTGTGGCAAAAAATATCTGAAGCATAAACAACAGTGCTGATTATAGTGGAAAGAAAAGTTATTTTTGCCATTATTTTCTATTAACTGTTTACAAGTTGTTCCACTGCTGAACTTCATACCTTTAATTGCATTGGTTTGCTCAGAGTCTCAGAGTACTTAATTTAACACATTTTCAAATGCCTCCATGTACCACTCATATAATTTTGTAGTATTCTTATACATGTACTGTACAAATTTACATGTACATTAGATTTTATACTGTACTCTGCAATCTGAATAACACAAGTACATGTATGCATTTGTGTGAAAGCTTGAGTACCTTTCCTGTTAATGAAACTTACCTAGAGATAGTTTCTGTGTCAGTGGCTCAACATTGTAAATTCTCAGTCCAGATTCCGTTGACACAGTGAAACAACCTGAAAAAATACACAAGCATATTTCTGCCTTGTAACTACATGTACAATGACAGACTTACAAACTGAATCCTGTGTAAATTGGAAACCTCTCTAAAGTATACTCTTGTATCCTCAAAAATTAATGCATATAATGAATTTTCTATCCCCCCCCCCCCCCAATAAAAATCTGTAAAATTATCTCACTAACAGAATTTAAAGCTTATTATAGGACTCAAAATAGCAGAATGCCTAATTCAAGTTCTGTCAAATATTCATCATAAAATACCTTTATATGAAGTATATCTATGGTTTAGTTTAGTTGGAAATATATATAGCTAAGAAGGAGCAATCTTTACTTTGATAATTGTATGCTTAGTTTAAAGTGCTTAAACAACTAAGGTCACCATAATACCAGTAAGGCAGTCATAATATAATGTAATTAATTAAATCACAAACAAAAATTGCTGCCAGGAAAACTGACTTTTACCAAAATCTGATTTATATTACATTCTTCTTAATTCGAAGCTTTGCTTTAGAAATATGCATGTTTTTCTTCGTTATTAAAAACTTTCCAAACAAAGGCATACTGTTACTTTTTTTAACACTCTACAATCAGACCAAATCTCTAAGTTAAATAAAATCCAGTTTTGCAAATCGAAAGATCATATTCTCTATGCTACTTGATTTTAATTAAGTGAAAGTGGTTTTTAAGTTGATCCCATCATTTATGATGTACACATAAATGAAGTAAAATAAACAAAAGACATGACTGAAAACATGGTACATGTAAGTTCATTTGAGTTAAAATAACTTCTAAATTTTACCATCAAGCGATTCTTTTAATATCAAACATAATGAGTTTCTAATTATCTAACTTTTTTGGTTGATCTTTCCATATAAACTAAGTGACATTATAAAAGGCAATCCATGTGGCCCTAACACAATGTTGTGGATTAAATTATAAGGTTTGACTGTAATTTTTGTTTTCATTTAATTTAAATAATCGAGCTCAAATGCATGAAGTGCGCATTTTGAAATGATCTGCTACGCTAGATTTCTAGTGACTTATTACGTATTTAATATATTTTAGAATTCAGCTGAATTGTAATTACATTTTTCATACAGAAAATTTGTTTTGGTTATAATTTTTTTAATAATTGGATCAAAGAATATAGTCACAAATAGAAATTCAGTCTAGCTGCCAAAAATAATGAATAAAAAATTACACAAGCACTATTCTCTTTTCAAATTAATTCTCAATAAACATACCATGATCTTGATTAAAATGGAGTGACAGGATTCCGTTTGTTGTCATTACACATCTGCCAGGAACAGTCCTCTCCTATATATTTCCAGATGAACCTTTAATGTATATATCTGAAATTATCAAAAAATTTTGTATTAAATCTTGCATTGCCATGGACTAATTGATTTTTAATTTATTTCTATTCAATATTACATTAATGTCATTTCCCTGATTAAGCACCATGGTGTTTTTTTTTTATATCTCGAAAGGGTGACCGTGTCACATGATAATAACATTTTATCCTGCAATCAAGCCTTTTCCGATCTAATAACAGGGGTAGAATAAACTTTGGTCGTATTAGGTCAATGACCTAATAAAGTCTACTGTTACTTGTTTACATGAAGAGCGCGAGGAACGGTCTGAATGTACCAGATGACATCGTGGCGTTTCCCGCGATTTTACGGCACTTGGATTTCAACTTCAAACGTAATTTTAAGGCATTTTACGCATCTAAATGGGATTGCAGGATAAAGAAAATACAAAGTCATTGTCGGAAAATATAAAATTTATTTGGGCTCGCTGGGAAACACGGGAAAAGGCTCGCTAAAGCTCACCTTTTCTCATGTTTCTAAAGCTCGCCCAAATAAATTTTATATTTTCCGACAATGACTATGTATTGTATATCTATTACTTTTACTAAAAATTTGAACCATGCTACATGATTTTATAGGACCTACCTCATAATCTCAATATCGTGCTACATGATTTTGAAACAGTTAACCGATCATGATGTAATTGTTCTCTTACTTATAATGTCTGCATTGCATTGAAGTTTATATAGGGATTAAAGTCACATTGTATGGTAACAAAGGATAAATTATTGATATATTAACCCTGGATTTGTTAATTAAACATGTATTTATAATAATGATTACAAAAAAATTATAATTTCATGCAAATAAGTTGTATTTTCTTCTCTGTAGCAGAGATATCGCAACAGTGACAACAAAATTTTCAGGGGCCAACTAGATTGTAAATATACATGTAAGTATTGTAATCATGACATTTTTTAATGTATCATTACCCAATTTGATAATAATAAAACTAACAGCAGAATAAAATTCAAAATGTCCTCTTTGCTGATTTCCTAAGCTGCCAGCAGTGCATTTCATCTGCCTGAAAACTTATATTTCATTTCCACGAAAAAATGTTTCTTTTCTGCAGAAACAGTGTAAGGCAGGGTGTGGAAATAGGGTTTTCAGCAGGAAAAGTATTAAATATATACTGACATCGTTTAATCCCCTTAAATCCACTAGTAAGTACTAAAATCATAATCCAGTCCACATCACAGCACTACTGTGAAATTAAAATGTTAAAATGGCAAGAGCAAAGCTGATGACAGATCATGTATAAATTTATGCCACCTTCACAGGTTTTGTCAGTGCTGCATCTATAAACATCAACAACTTTTAAAACGTTTCTGACAGAATATCCATTCAAAAACCTGCCATCATAAATAATACATTTGTTTCCTCTGTCAGTTTTTGTATGTATTATATACATGTTAATTCATAATAATTTCCTTTGAATTGAGTTCAGGCATTGAGCATTTTACATTTGTACATAAATATATGCCACATCTTGGTAAAATGATTATTGGATTTTGATAATCATTGATTGAGGACGGATATGAAATAAATTATTACATGGAAGTATTTTTAATTGATTTTTAATCGTGGTAGGGGTAGGCAATCCAAGATGGCAGCTTAGATCCCTTTAGGGTTCTTTAGTATAAGGACATGGCTAGTAAATAGCACATTGATAATAAATGCAGAATATTCGTTGTTAGGCCAAGTAAACATAATTAGTAGATTATTTTCAGGGTCCCAAAAAACTATGGGGTGGTTGGGATGATTTTATTTTTTATTTTTGACTGATGCTAACATTTATTCTTGCCCTCTGAATATCCGGTAAAGGTGGTTTGTTGTCTATTTTCCCGCTGATGAAGTCATTAAAAAGATTGTCTTCTCATCATTAAAATTGGTAGAAACCACCCCTTTCTGTCATTCACTCTGGTAACTACTCTTGTTATCACAAAAACCATGTTTACAAACGAAACGGAAGTTGAAATAATAGTGTACGTATGAATACAGGTCAGGACCGGACACAAAAAAATTCCTGAAACCATTGTAAAAAAAAAAAAAAAATTGGGGCGGCCAGGTATGATAATCTACTAATTAATTTTAATTGGCCTGATGGTAAATATTTATTAAAAGTAGTCATGAAATAAGACCCAAAAAAATATAAATATCCAGAAGTCAGGCTCCTGTTAGGCAAGTGTCACATTTTCCTTCCATTCCTAAGTTTTCACTAAGTACCAAAAAAATGAACGTCAAAACCATTGCTCACATTCCAGGTAACACCTGTTTCATAAATTAATATTTTGTTTAGATTTCACACATGCTAACTGACCACTTTCCAGTTTAACATTTATTATATATGAAAACTTCCATCAAATACCCAAATTAGGGTATGATACATGTACAGCCACAAAAGGGGGGGGGGTATACTAACCTGAAATAACCTTCTGTAACTTAATTAATAATATAGGCTGAGAGCTGACAGTTTCACAAGTCCTCAACTGACTTTACCTGTTTAATGTGAGACTAAAGTTGTTTGTCACATGAAAGTAAAATCTGACGTTCAATGAAAAAAAATCTTTTATCTGTCATTTCGTTGTAGTGTATATTCCCAAATAATAAAATAATTTTGAGATTTTTCAGACAAAAATAAATGTTCTACGTTATTTAATATCTTAAATCCAACATTAAAGGTGCTGACTTTTTCAAGCGCAATTATCATCTTGAATAACTGGTACCAAATTATTACAAATTGTTTTCTTAAGAAAAATGGTAGTTTGACTTCTTAGAGTACCAGATTACAAGCAGAACGAAAATGGCGACGTCAAAAGGAGCCAACACGTACAATCGACAAAATTGGGAAGACTCAGTATGTTTCCAAGCCAATTTTTTATATCTTATGCAAACAATAGCACCATTCCACGATCTCATCAGTTTTAAATATAAAAATATAGTTATTTAAATGGGGAAAAGTAAAATTAAATCACAAATTTAGCAATTTTAACTGTCGTGTCGATTATGAACATGGTATACTGGTATCTCACTATATCGTGCTATTAAACGACGTCAAAATGCCTTCCAATTAACACTGAAAAAGCACGTAAATAGCATGATACAGTGGGAACTGGCTATAGCTGGACCTGGTACCCATATTTTGTTTTAATACAGTGATAGGGAGCAGGGTGGCTGAGTTGTTAAGGCGCTGGACTTTAAATCATGAGGTTGACACCGCTTTGGGTTTGAACTCCAGATTTGTCAAGTTTTCCAGGCACCTATCCGGCCTGGAATGTTGGGCTTTCCTCTCCCACAAGCCTAGCGACCATGCAACAGGTCTAGTCCAAATAGCAAATCCGAGTATACTCTTTAAAGCGAGTTTTCTTTCCCAGCATTCAATGGTTTTGATAAAATCTCCAGGATTGGTTGGAATAGTATCTGACCACAGTTTTGTATATTTTGTAAATATGAAAAAATCACAATAGAAATGCAAAATATTTGTAAATATATCTTAAATGATTGTAATAAATTAAAAATCAATAAATAAAAACCAACTAAAGAACTACTGAAACATTTTGAACATCTTTTATTTTCATATGCAGAAGTGACTTTGAGTTACGTATTTTCTAAACGTGAACAAGTCATAAAAAATTCAATTTAGATTAACAAAAATTCTTTCCCTACCTTGTTTAGTAGAAATAATGTCCTTTTATGTAAGATTAATTCCCAAAAACAGATGAAATGTTATCTATGCCAAAAACGTCCCAAAGATCTCTCAACTTCTGGTCAACTTTGACCTTGAATTTCTTCCTAATTGCACGGTAGATTTTAAATTTGCTCGGTAGAACCACACATCTGCCTACAGTCGTTAATTTCACTGTTGGTAAAAAGCTCTACAGAGCTTATATATTAATTGTTGACTTGTACACATTTGTTAAATAAAAACTTACCTTAACTATATTTATTTAGTAACTCAGTTTGTAAATAATTTCTTGAAAAAATATTTCTGCATGGAGTCAGCTAATGTTGCTACAAATGACTAAACTGTGACTT
Organism: Mytilisepta virgata; assembly: GCA_028015205.1. Lineage (NCBI taxonomy): Eukaryota > Metazoa > Mollusca > Bivalvia > Mytilida > Mytilidae > Mytilisepta > Mytilisepta virgata. The sequence goes on from CM051521.1 coordinate 81,467,145, forward strand.
ATGAATCTTCTTGTTTTTTATATGTGTAATTAGACCGAATTTTATTTTTAATTTTTTTCTGCTTTCTACGGAAAGCAACAAAATAAACAAAAAGAGTCAGATAAGTGAAAGATGAGCTTTCAAACGACAGAATAATTTGGTGTAATGTGCATATATGTGTTGTCAGTTTGTCTATTGTTTTACACCAATTGTTATTTTCAATGCTGTATTCATCATTTTGGAGGGGCAGCACTTTAGGCTTAAAACACCAAATTTTAGACCTATAATTTTGCCTCCAAAATTCAAAAATGACATTGACATACACAAGTAAAAAACGTGTGTCAGATTTACGATTTCTTTATTTCAGGAATTCCCAATCCTTTGTCAGACATGTCTAGGAGACAATCCATATATTCGAATGGTAAGTATCAACACATTTGTTCTATTGCAGAAGCAGGGACTCAAGTTTTTACATGATTGAAACTTTTTACTGTTATAAAACTAGATACGAACAACATTTGTTTGACAGTTTGACTAAAGTATACTAGCATAAAGAAAATACCAGCTATTATAAACATGATAAATAGAACCTATAGCGTAAATGATTTAAGAAAGAAAAATCACATTATACAAGTAAAGTCAAAAGTTCTGAAATGATATTTTATCAGACTCGCTCATTATGCTTTGTGATGTCAGTTATCCAATAGACAAAACTGTGTACTATTTAAAAAATTACACTATCCTTAACATACCATTGTGAATCATGGAATTATTCATAAAATAATATCCTATTCATTTTAGATGAAAGAAAAATATGGAAAAGAATGCAAAATATGTGTTCGACCTTTCACAGTCTTCAGATGGTGTCCAGGAGCTAAGATGAGATATAAAAAGACAGAAGTCTGTCAGACATGTTCAAAGTTGAAAAATATCTGTCAAACTTGTCTTCTAGATTTAGAATATGGTAAATAATGCTCTTTATTTCTGTATAAATCACTGATGTTTAAAATAGATCAGTAATTGTCTTAATTGCATCAATTTAGAAATAAACAAGAAACAAAAGAATATAAGGATCTAAAACCGGTGAAAGTGCAAGACGGAAAAATCTCAGACACCCAAGGGAAAGATTTCTGGTCTCCAACGAGGTTCCGCTGAGTTGGAGACCAATGGAAATCTTTCACGCGGGTTCTGAGATTTTTCCGTCTTGCACTTTAACACCGGTGTTTTGATCCTTTTTCACTAATATTTACTCAAGCAAGTGTGTCATGCAGCGTATTCTATGCAGACGACGTAAACAAACAGAGTTATCTCCCCATGAAAGTAGTGCATTACGTACATTTTGTGTGTGATGACTTTTTTGTGTATGTGCTTTTGTGTATTGGATGTATTTTGAATAATTCAAGCCATCGACTAGTGAAACCTTTAAATATAAAACAATATGGACAATATGGAATAGGTAAGACTAATAAAAACTCAAACTTTTTGTTAAATATCGCTCAAACAGTAAATAATCATGATTGTCGGAACCACGAAAATTTTGCGTGAAATTCTTATCTCACCCACGGGAAAGACAAGGATATCTCACATGGGTAAAAATAGGTGCTGGGCTGTCTCATTAGTGAGAATAATTTCACAGTAAACAAAATTTAAAACCACATGAAATAAATCTAATACACATATACATGTAACTTCCCTCAACTGCTGAAACAGACTATACATAAAGCTTTGCATGTGCGAGCTGAAATTTTGTTGCTCAAATTTGATAAGAACTTATTATTTTCAAGGTGTTTATACATTTATTTCCCTTGCATTAATGAAATATGAAGATTTGTTCACTCAAAGTCATGTTTTCCGAAGGCTTGGCCGAGGGAAACATAACTTTTCGAGGGCAAACAAATCTTCATATTTCACTAATGCAAGGGAAATTAATGATTAATTCCAGTATCCCTAGTGTAGTTTCTGAAAGGAAAAAAATTATATTTCAACAAGAATAAATGTTATGAAAAATAAACAATCATGTAATAACATGAATAACACATGAAAGTGTTTCACATTTACTTTTTCTTCGGTTATTGATTTGTAATATTAGTGTAAAAAAATCGAGGGGGTGACACGATAATTTGTTACGTGTCACATGAGTTGCTCTAGACCAATCAAATGATCTCATTACTAGATTTAAATTTATATAGTGGAATAATTTATATTATCTAATATGTGGATATTTCATGAATAAAGTATCACAATCTTATTGTACTATTTGCACATAGAAGCTGAAAATTTATTATGTATAACTCATCAATTGATCAGTTAAATTGGTTTTGATAAAGACAAATCCAGATTTCCTGCATGTATTTTTGCCAAAAGCTAAAAAAATGTTACGATTTTAACTTAGAAAGTTCTCATGGTTTCACATATTTTTTCTTAAACTATTACAACATATTAATATTTTTAGTAAATTCATCTTAATTAGTGTAAGTGGTCCAATATATATCATACATCATTATGATAAGTGATCAGACCATATGACAGACCTTACAAATTGTTTGCTTACCAAAAATGTTTAAATGGAAGTCCATTTTTCATGAGAAATACGTTTAAATAATCATTACAGGTCTGCCAGTACAAGTCAGAGATGCTGCATTGAAGATTCAGGACAGTATGCCTAAATCTGATGTCAACAAAGAGTATTATACACAGAATATGGAAGATAAAGTATGTTATAGTGAACCATATAGAACATTGGCAAATGAAATGGACAATTTTTATACGACCGCAAAATTTTTGCGGTCGTATATTGGTATGACGTTGGCGTCGTCGTCCGAAGACATTTGGTTTTCGCACTATAACTTTAGTATAAGTTAATAGAAATCTATTAAATTTAAACACAAGCTTTATGACCACAAAAGGAAGGTTGGGATTGATTTTGGGAGTTTTGGTCCCAACAGTTTAAGAATCAGGGGCCAAAAAGGGGCCCAATAAGCATTTTTCCTGGTTTTCGCACAATAACTCTAGTATAAGTAAATAGAAATCTATGAAATTTTAACACAAGGTTTATGACCACAAAAGGAAGGTTGGGATTGTTTTTGGGAGTTTTGGTCCCAACAGTTTAGGAATTAGGGGCTAAGAAAGGGCCCAAATAAGCATTTTTCTTGGTTTTTGCACAATAACTTAAGTATAAGTAGATAGAAATCTATGAAATTTAAACACAAGGTTTATGACCACAAAAGGAAGGTTGGGATTGATTTTTGGAGTTTTGGTCCCAACAGTTTAGGAATTAGGGGCCAAAAGGGTCCAAAATTAAACTTTGTTTGATTTCATCGAAAATTGAACTATTGGGGTTCTTCGATATGCCGAATCTAACCGTCCATTTAGATTCTTAATTTTTGGTCCCGTTTTCAAATTGGTCTACATTAAGGTCCCAAGGGTCCAAAATTAAACTTAGTTTGATTTTAACAAAAATTGAATTCTTGGGGTTCTTTGATATGCTGAATCTAAACATGTACTTAGTTTTTTTATTATGGGCCCAGTTTTCAAGTTGGTCCAAATCGGGGTCCAAAATTAAACTTTGTTTGATTTCATCGAAAATTGAACTATTGGGGTTCTTTGATATGCCGAATCTAACCGTGCATTTAGATTCTTAATTTTTGGTCCTGTTTTCAAATTGGTCTACATTAAGGTCCAAAGGGTCCAAAATTAAACTTAGTTTGATTTTAACAAAAATTGAATTCTTGGGGTTCTTTGACAGTGTTCCAGCCAGGATTTAAGGGCAGAGGGGCATTTATTGAGGAAAAGGGGCACTTTAACGCATTTCCAGGTCTGAAAAGGGCAAACAGGATCAAGTCAACTTTTTAAAAATATCAATTATTCACTAATCTAATACCCTTTTAAGAGTTCTATTAGTTTCTCTGTACTCTTTAATTCAATTTCAACTAATTCAGTATTGTTTATAAGTATTAAAAAGTGATTTGTTGCATTTTATATTAAACTTATTGTAGAGGGCAGAGGGGAGGACTGAAAGGGCAGAGGGGTGCACTGGAAAAGGGGCAGGGTGCTACGCCCCTCTATTTTAAACTAGCTGGAACACTGTTTGATATGCTGAATCTAAACATGTACTTAGTTTTTTTTATCATGGGCCCAGTTTTCAAGTTGGTCCAAATCGGGGTCCAAAATTAAAGCTAAAAAAGGGGTAAGTTTTTTTTTTTTTTTGGGGGGGGGGGGGTGGGGCAATTCTCCACAGCATATTGTATTGCACAAGAAGCAAAAAATTGAATATAAATTCAAATCATATGACCAATTCTAAGTTCTTTATTTCAGTTATTCTGTATCAGAAACCTATTATGTGTCAAATATTTGAAGAAATTTTCAATTGCACAGTATTGTGCAATAGCAAGAAATTGATATGTGTGCCCTGTTATCAAAACTTTATTATAAAAAAATTCCATTAGAAATTTGCCAATAACTCTAGTTTAATGAACTTCATTGGAAATTTGCCAATATAAAATGTGCTGATGAAGCTTTTTAGCTCACCTGACCCGAAGGGTCAAGTGAGCTTTTCTCATCACTTGGCGTCCGTCGTCCGTTAACTTTTACAAAAATCTTCTCCTCTGAAACTACTGGGCCAAATTGAACCAAACTTGGCCACAAGCATCATTAGGGTATCTAGTTTAAAAAATGTGTCCGATGACCCCGCCTGCCAACCAACATGGCCGACATGGCTAAAAATAGAACATAGGGGTAAACTGCAGTTTTTGTCTTATATCTCAAAAACTAAAGCAATTAGGGCAAAACTGACATGGGGGTAAAAATGTTCATCAGGTCAAGATCTACCTGTCCCTGTCATGAAATTTTCAGACGAATCGGTCAACCCTTTGTTGGGTTATTGCCCCTGAATTGTTAATTTTTAGTAAATTTTACAGTTTTAGGTTATTATCTTGAATATTATTATAGATAAAGACAAATTGTAAACAGCAAAAATGTTCAACAAAGTAAGATCTACAAATAAGTCAACATGACTAAAATCATTGATTGACCCCTTATAGGAGTTTTTGCCCTTTAAAGACGGCATCCAGCATAAACTTTCCTTTAAAGATCTTTTCCTCTCAAACCACTGGGCCAATTGAGACCAAACTTTGGTGGAATGGTCCTTGGGTGGCCCCCTTCCAAAATTATGTCTGGCATTCCCGACTTCCAACCGAGATGGCTGCTGTTACTAAAAATAGAAAAAAAGGGGGGGGCGACTTTCAAAAATCTTCTTATATGAAACTACAAGTCCAGTTGGAACCAAAGTTGGCAGTAATAGTTTTTAGAAGGTTCTCTTTCAGAAATGTGTCCAATGACCCGGACTGTTAACCAAGATGGCCGCCACAGCCGAACTTTGTTTAACATAGGGCCCTATGGGAAAATTCATTGAAAATCTTCTTGTCTTAAACTACTTGACCAATTGGAACCAGACTTAGCAGCAATGGTCCTTAGATGGTCCTCTTACAGAGGTGTGTCTGATGACCCAGACTGTCAACCAAGATGGCCACCACACCCAAACTTAGTTTAACATAGGGCCCAATAGGAAAATTCATTGAAAAATCTTCTTGTCTGAAACCACTTGACATATTGGAGCCAGACTTGGCAGCATTGGTCCTTAGGAGGTCCTCTTTCAGAAATGTGTCCGATTTCGTGGACTGTGAACCAAGATGGCCGCCACAGCAGAACTTAGTTTAACATAGGACCCAATGGGAAATTTACTCAAAAATCTTCTCGTCTGAAACCACTAAGCCAATTAGAATTAGACTTGGCAGCAATGGTCCTTAGATGGTCCTCTTTCATAATTTTGTGCGATGACCCGGACTGTCAAACAAGATGGCTGCCACAACCGAACTTAGTTTAACACAGGGCCCTATAGGAAAATTCATTGAAAAATCTTCTTGTCTGAAACAACTTGACATATTGGAGCAGGACTTGGTGGCATTGGTCCTTAGGATGTCCTTTTTCAGAAATATGTTTGATTTCGTGGACTGTGAACCAAGATGGCTGCCACATCAGAACTTAGTTTAACATAGGACCCTATGGGAAATTCACTCAAAAAACTTCTCGTCTGAAACCACTAAGCCAGTTAGAATTAGACTTGGCAGCAATGGTCCTTAGATGTTCTCTTTCAGAATTTTGTGTGATGACCCAGACTGTCAACCAAGATGGCCACCATTCCCAAACTTAGTTTAACATAGGGCCCTATGGAAAAATTCATTGAAAAATCTTCTTGTCTGAAACCACTTGACAGATTGGAGCCAGACTTGGCAGCATTGGTCCTTAGGAGGTCCTCTTTCAGTAATATGTCCGATCACCCGGATTTTCAACCAAGATGGCTGCCACATCGAACTTTGTTAAATATTGGACCCTATAGGAAAATTCATTTAAAAAACTTCTTGTCTGAAACCGCTTAGCCAGTTGGAACAAGACTTAGCAGAAATGGTCCTTAGATGGTTCTCTTTTAGAAATGTATCCATTGACCTGGACTAAACCAAGATGACTGCCACAGCTGAAATTAGTTTAACATAGAATCCTATAGAAAAACAAGCCAAATTGACTGCAACACTTAAATTTTTAGATCTGCTCAAGGTGAAAAGTTAAATCCAGGTGAGCGATACAGGCTCTTGAGAGCCTCTAGTTTGTTTATCTCATCTAAACTGCTTTTAATTTATGTATATTTTAAATTTGCCATCCATGACTATGATGTCATTTTCTATTTTAATATGTTATGGTGTATTTAAATGGGCTGTTATGGTTGCAAAGTATAAAGAAATGGGGGGGGGGGGGGTGAAAACAAAATTTAGGGGGGGGGGGTCAATGAGAAATTGGGAAGGGGGTAATTTTTTTCTCATTTCATATTTCATAAATTAAAAAGAAAATTTCAAATTTTTTTAGCAAAAAAAGGGGGGGTTACAATAAATTTTATTGTTTCTTGTTTTTTTTTTTTGGGGAAGGGGGGGGGGGGGGGTAAATGTGCAACTTCATAGTATATTGCACAAAAGCTAAAAAAGGGGTAAATTATTTTTTTTTTTTGGGGGGGGGGGGCAATTCTCCACAGCATATTGTATTGCACAAGAAGCAAAAAATTGAATATAAATTGAAATCATATGACCAATTCTAAGTAATTTGATTTCAGTTATTCTGTGTCAGAAACCTATTATGTGTCAAATATTTGAAGAAATTTTCAATTGCACAGTATTGCGCAATAGCAAGAAATTGATATGTGTGCCCAATTTTAAATTTTAAATTGGTTATTTCTGATTTATATATAAAAACAAATAATACTGATATGGTTTGAATAGGTAAATTAAAAATGTTTAAGTTCTTAGACAACATTCATTCTGTGTCAGAAACATATGCTGTGTCAAATATTTATTCACAATCCAAATTCAGTATTGTATCAAGCTTGAATGTTGTGTTCATAATTGCCCCAATTATTAAGGGTTCGACATCTGCGGTCGTATCTAGCTGCGCCCAGCGGAGCATTTTATTTAGACTTATGTAGATTTTCATCCACCCTGACCAAGAAAAAAGTCTGATTATAACAGGTTTACATAAAAACTTATTTTGATATCAGTCTTAGGAACAGATATGAAAAATTTTCAGGATATCTTAATTTACTAAAAGTGAAAAAAAGGGAGCTGGAGGATTTTTGATTGATGCATGGGGATGAATGTCTATCACTTAATCTTAAGTGGTTTTATATTCATCATGGAGAATGTCATTTCATTTATTTTGAGATTGGAATAAAATCTTTGGCTTTGAAAATGGACCAAAGTTATAAAAAAAGTTTTGTTTTGTCATGTTGAGTACATGGATGTACAATGAATAAGTCTAGGTCCGATCAAGAGATGTTTTTAGCTTTAGGCTGGTCTACGTCTAATAGATAAATATAAGCTGACCAATAAAAATGTTTTTAAGATCAGATAAAATCTATAATTATATTCTCATCCCTACCAACCACAGTAATTTTTATTTTTCATTGTATATTTCATGTAATACTTCAGGTAGGATACATCATTGTGTAAATACTTATGCAGTTGAAATAATCATTACAGTTAGCAGTAGACGGTTTAAATAATCAGGGAGCGTTGGGTAAAGCTATGGCCCCTAGTGACATGTTGTTAAAGTTAGCCAGAACTACACCTTATTACAAGAGAAATAGACCACACATCTGTTCATTCTGGGTCAAAGGTGAATGTAAAAGAGGAGAAGAATGTCCATACAGGTATGTTTTCTTAAATTGCATATCCTAGTAATGTCTATTCTATAATATTATGGTTCCTGTAAAATTGTCGTATAGAAGCTATTTAGGCTAAATAGAGCACCCACTTTGTCATTTTACATACATCGGGCTGAGTGTCACAATGACATCAGAGGCTGTCACTTGCTGTGAGGAGGAAAAATAAGCAGAAAGACCATTATATTTCAGTAAAAAGAAATATAAATGCATCATTGAATACTTTTGATCAGTTAACTAAAAATGACAGTATATAGCTTATTAATAATAAAAATGTTGTGTGCAGCATTGATAATGTGAAATGGTAGCCTCAGCTGAGGAAATAATGCACTCTGCTTTACATCATGTACTATTTCTTCACCTTGGCTTCTTTTTACTAATAGGAAATGCTACACACAAGATTATGATGTAAGCCTTGGTCCATGCAGTGTACATACACCTGTTAAAATTTGTAAAACCTGTGATATAATATCACCAAACTGGAGGATATGATAAGGATATCATACATGGCTATCAAATCCCCAATGGGATCTTATTATTATTTTAAATCATCTTGTTCATGAAGAGAATACATGTTTGTTAGTTTAAATTTAGATTCAGATATATACTTGTTTTATGATTTATTTACTTGTTAGACACGACAAACCCACAGACCCTGACGATCCTCTGGCAGACCAAAATATTAAAGACAGATTTTATGGTGTAAATGATCCTGTTGCAGATAAATTGATGAGACGGTATAATGATATGCCAAAACTCACGCCTCCCGAGGACAAAACAATAACCACACTTTATGTCGGAAATCTGGGAGAGAAAATTGATGAACAAGAACTGAAGTAAGTATTTCACCATGTTACTGATCTGTTTTGTGTATTAAGGCATAGTGAAAGAAGTACAGGGATTTTGTATACTTAATTTTTATATAAAGTATTCATTGCATAAATTCCATTTGGTAGTGTCAGGCTTATTTTGTTCAAGTATTGTTGAATAGTTGAATTAGATCTAACAAGAGATCATTAAATGGTGTTTATTTTTATAGTTTTTAAGTCCAACAAGTGTTGGTCAAGCAAAAGCTTAAAGTGCAGCTAGTCTTGAAATTCAAAGACCTAAAATCTTCAAGGATTAAAAAAAAATCATGAATTCATGAATGCATTTAGATTTAAGTTAAGTTATTCTGATTATTACATGGAATTCAGAAGATTCAGAAGGAAAATAAAAAGGATTGTAATTTTGTTTTTGAATTAATTTGCATTGTAGATTAATGATATTAATTGCGATTAAAAAAATTCAAAATCCAGGGTATTGGTTTACAGGAGTTGTTAGCACCAGGAAAATAAAGCTATTTTTCATCTGTCTGTCTGTCTTCTGCAGTTCTACAACATGTAAAAATAAATCTTTATTTTCAGAGACCAGTTTTACCAGTTTGGTGAGATTCGTTCTATAAATGTTGTACCTAAGCAGCAGTGTGCATTTGTACAGTTCACAACAAGAGGTGGTGCTGAGGCAGCAGCGGAAAAGTCATTTAACAAATTGATTTTGGGAGGAAGAAGACTGACCATCAAATGGGGAAGATCTCAGGCTCAACAAGGAGCTCCTACAAAGAAAGATGGTGAAGAAGATGAAGCAGAACTTGAGCCTGTACCAGGACTTCCAGCTGGTTTGTATTTAATGCTAAAATATTCCAGAGATATGGCATTTGTTCATAAATTTATACACAGAAACAAAATTGTCATGAAGATGCATAAAGGAAATATATGACTTTAGCTACATCTTTGAATTTTAAGTTTGTTACTAATTTTTTTAGCTCACCTTGTCTAAAATTTAGTCCTCGTTGCATCCGTCGTCGTAAACTTTCCTTAAAAGATCTTCTTCTTTGAAACCACTGGAAACCACTGGGCCAATTGGAACAAAACTTGGCAACAATGTCATTAAGTGGTCCTCTTTTAGAAATATATCTGCTGACCGTGCCTACCATCCAAAATGGCCACCAGAGCCGAACATAGTTTAACATAGGACCCTTTGGAAAATTTACGTAAAGATCTTTATGTCTGAAACCATTAGGTCAGTTGGAACAAAACTTGACAGCAATGGTCCTTAGGTAATCGTATTTTAGAATTGTATCAATTGACCCCACCTGCCATCCAAGATGACCACCAAGACCAAACATTGTTTAACATAGGATCCTATGGGAAATTACTTAAAGATCATATTGTCTGAAACTGCTGGGCTATTGGAACAAAACTTGGCAGAATTGGTCCTTAGATGGTCCTCTTTCATAATTTAATCTCATAACCCCACCCGTCATCTAAGATGGTCGCCACAGCTGAACATAGTTTAACATAGGACCCTATTGGAAATTTACTTAAAGATCTTCTTGTCCTAAAACCACTTGGGGAATTGGAACAAAATTGGGCAGCGATGGTCCTTAGGTGGTCCTTTTTCAGAACTGTATCCGATGACCCCACCCATCATCCAGGATGGCAGCCGGAGCCAAAAATAGTTTTAAGATAGGACCTTATTGGAAATTAATCACTTAAAGATCTTGTCTGAAAACACAAAGTCAGTAGGAACAAAACTTCACAGCAATGGTCCATAGGTGGTCCTCTTTCAGAATTGTATCAGATGACCCCACCTACCATCTAAGATGGCCACTAGAGAATAATATTTTTTAACATAGGACCTTTGGGGAAAATTTACTGAAAGGTCTTTTTGTTTAAAACCAGTGAACAATTTGGCAATTGGAACTTGACAGCAATGTTTCAGACTCCCAGTCAAGTTGGACATAGTCAAACAATTTATTCTGCAAATGATTTCCAGGTGAGCAAGACAGGTTCCTTGGAGTCTCTAGTTTATGTATTAAATGAAAAAAAGTGTGTGTGAAAGGCAGGTAAGAAAGTTTGTTCATGAATTGGACATTTTCAAATTTTCCTTTATAGGCAGTGATTTAATATATACAGTTCCCTTTTAAGTCCTGTCTGACTGTATTGTTCAGTTAGGATTTATCCAGTGTTCTCCCCAGAAATTCTAATGGCATTGTGGTAAAAACATGGGTTTGTAACAAATCATTCTATATTATTGTAATAAAGACAAGTTATAAGAATTTTAATTAGATTCTTGATGATTTATGAAAAAAATTATTGTTTAAATTTTTACTGTATTTTAATTATTATGGTTTTCCCCTAAATGTGAACTAATCAAAAGGGAACAGATCACTGCATAGAAGGATGAAAAGCACATTTTGAATGTAATCACAAAACTGAAAATATGTCATGTTTATGGGTAGATCTGCCAACTTTCAATACACTTGCATTATGGAGAAGGAGGTTTTTATATGATCTATTTGTTTATTGTGTTGATACCCATCTCTTAGTGAATTTGGTCATATAGTGTCTGTAGTCATTTTCAATGGTAGAATTAATGCAATATGCCCCACTATATACTATGTTAAAAAAATATCAGGAAAAAATGGGTCAAAGACACAAATGACCGGGTTGCTGGGTGTTTACTGTAGTGGTGACAAAGGTCATTACAAGATCATATTGCACATTGGCAGTCATGAATATTTATATAAACAAAATCAGACACATTGTATGTTGGTGTACGAGCACAGAGGCAGCCATCAATTTAATTAGAAATAGGTGAAGTAAGCAATATTTGATTTGATTACATGTTGATAAACACTTGTTTGGAAAAATGGGAAATAATTTCTAAAATAATTCCGTAAAGTGAGGTGCACATCTTCAATATGTATTAAAAGATTCTGTGAAGTTTCAATGACGCGGGTGAAAAACTGTAGGAGGAGTTGATTTGGCAAAATAGGTACCCTCTATTGAAGATGTCAATAAAAAACGACTAAGTTCCAAAGTTTGGAAAAATGAGAAATAATTCCTGAAATAATTCCATAAAGTGAGGTGCACATCTTCAATATATATAGAAACATTCTATGAAGTTTCAAGGATGTGGGTGAAAAACTGTAGGAGGAGTTGATTTCACAAAATAGGTACCCTCTATTGAAGATGTCAATAAAAAACGACTATGTTCCAAAGTTTGGGAAAAATGGTAAAAAATTCCTGAAATAATTCCATAAATTGAGGTGCACATCTTAAATATATATAGAAACATTCTATGAAGTTTCAAGGATGTGGGTGAAAAACTGTAGGAGGAGTTGATTTCACAAAATAGGTACCCTCTATTGAAAATGTCAATAAAAAACGACTAAGTTCCACAGTTTGGGAAAATGGGAAATAATTCCTGAAATAATTCCATAAAGTGAGGTGCACATCTTCAAGATATATAGAAACATTCTATGAAGTTTCAAGGATGTGGGTGAAAAACTGTAGGAGGAGTTGATTTCACAAAATAGGTACCCTCCATTGAAGATGTCAATAAAAAACGACTAAGTTCCACAGTTTGGAAAAATGGGAAATAATTCCTGAAATAATTCCATAAAGTGAGGTGCACATCTTCAATATATATAGAAACATTCTATGAAGTTTCAAGGATGTGGGTGAAAAACTGTAGGAGGAGTTGATTTCACAAAATAGGTACCCTCTATTGAAGATGTCAATAAAAAACGACTAAGTTCCACAGTTTGGGAAAATGGGAAATAATTCCTGAAATAATTCCATAAAGTGAGGTGCACATCTTCAATATATATAGAAACATTCTATGAAGTTTCAAGGATGTGGGTGAAAAACTGTAGGAGGAGTTGATTTCACAAAATAGGTACCCTCTATTGAAGATGTCAATAAAAAACGACTAAGTTCCACAGTTTGGAAAAATGGGAAATAATTCCTGAAATAATTCCATAAAGTGAGGTGCACATCTTCAATATATATAGAAACATTCTATGAAGTTTCAAGGATGTGGGTGAAAAACTGTAGGAGGAGTTGATTTCACAAAATAGGTACCCTCTATTGAAGATGTCAATAAAAAACGACTAAGTTCCACAGTTTGGGAAAATGGGAAATAATTCCTGAAATAATTCCATAAAGTGAGGTGCACATCTTCAATATATATAGAAACATTCTATGAAGTTTCAAGGATGTGGGTGAAAAACTGTAGGAGGAGTTGATTTCACAAAATAGGTACCCTCTATTGAAGATGTCAATAAAAAACGACTAAGTTCCACAGTTTGCAAAAATGGGAAATAATTCCTGAAATAATTCCATAAAGTGAGGTGCACATCTTCAATATATATAGAAACATTCTATGAAGTTTCAAGGATGTGGGTGAAAAACTGTAGGAGGAGTTGATTTCACAAAATAGGTACCCATTTTCCCCGCCCGCCCGCCGCCCGCCGCCCGCCCCGCCCGACATTCACCATACTATAACCCGGATTTGCACTCTGTGCAACCCGGCCAAAAAGGGCACAAAGTTATAAGGTCAAATAATATTCATGTGCATTTATAAAAAAGAATTTATTTAGATAATTATATTGCATATTGTTTTTATTTCAGCATTACCACAGCCACCAGAGGAGATAGTAAATAATAATAATTTCTTCAATTTGGGTGGACCACCTCCTCCAATGATGATGCCACATAGGCCACCACATCCACCAAGAGGACCACCACCAAATTTTGTACCATTCACATTCTTTAGAGGACCTCCTCCTCCAGGTATATATATTTCTCTCATTACAAGCAGCTAAAGACTATGTTTACCGGTGTAACAAACCCATTTGGAATATAATTGTCTTACACGTGACACAAGATTTTTTTCTGTCATTTTGGCCATTCTCACTTCCGATCTTTTTGTTTGAATTTTTTCGGTCTATAATAAGAAAAAATTTATCATTCATACAGAAAGGTGAAGGATAAGTGAATTCCACCCTCCGCATCACATTTTTTATTGTCAGATATTCGGCAAACCTAGTGTAGGACAGAAAAATGTGACCCCTCAGGTGGAATTCCCCTGTCCTACATCTCTCTGTATGACAGATATTAATAGTATACCAATAAATTAATTGCCAGAAAAATAGTTTATTTGTACCAGCCTAAGAGTAGGTATACAGATTGTTTCTCAGAAGATTCATTAGGAATACAAATAAACTTCATAAAAACAATAATAAGCTGATTGTAGTAGGTACTGGCCAATAGCTTGTAACTGATACAAGTGTTTATTATATTATTGTAATACATGCTTGACATCCTTGGTGGTCTCGTGGTAGCGTGCTCGCCCTGGGTACGGAAGATTGCGGGTTTCAGTCCACGGCAAGGTCAAACCAAAGACATTAAAATTAGTATTTGCTGCTTCTCCGCCAAGCAGGCAGCATGTAGGAGTAAGAGCAAAGGACTGGTCGGCTCGGAGTTCGAGTGGGGTGATATGTCTTCATGTGGACAGTAACGTCGTAAGCTAGCACTTTAAAATCCGGCTCAGTGTGTCGGTCTAGTACAAAGCAGGGATCATATCCATATCATATCAACATTTTCATCGTCCTGATATGCACATAATGGTTGCCACTGGACGTTAAACTAATTCATCCATCCATAATACATACATGTATATTCTGATGATTGATAATAATAATCATTTTGTTGAGGTATACCATAGTAATAAAGGTTATTTTGAAGGAATTTATCAATGTCTAAACTCAGGCGATTCACTCACAAACTAAATAAAGTCCAAAGGACTTTATGCTAAGTTAATGAGTGATAAGCTCGAGTTTACACATTGATAAATTCCGTAAAAATAACCTTTATTATAGTTCCAAAGTAATGCAGAAATATGACGTTCTACATTTGAAATTAACATTTTCCTCATGCACTATATTGCATGCGTATGTATTGATATGCAGGATGTCATGAAAGGATTTATCAAGTTATAAACTTTTTACTGGAAGTTGCTGTTAGCCAATGAAATTACTGGATTTGATGTTTTGAAAAAAAAACACTGGAATTATTGCTAGATGAATGAAAGTAAAATTTAATAATCGATTATTATCATTTGTTAGTTTCACAGTAAAGACAATGACATTGGTATAGCTACAAATAAATTCTGTTAACAGAAAAGCTGATGATTTATTCATTTGACAAAAATAGTTATCTTAGTTTTTAACTGAAATTAACTTTAAATGAATAATATATAATGTTTGAATTTTCAGGTATGAGACTTCCTCCCCCTCCTCCAGGTATGGTACCATTGAGACCTCCACCTCAACCACAGCGACAACAGTTACCAGTCCATTATCCCTCACAGGATCCCACCAGAATGGGAGCAGTAGCAGTACCCAAGAACTGATTCCATGTCGATTCAATATTCATGATACTGTGGGATTAAAATATTGACATTTTTAAGGATATTATGAAAATGAATTATGAAGAATATAAGTAAGATTGTATTCTTCATGAATGTCTTTTATAAAAATTGATGTAAAATAAATTATTATACAATATGTCTTTTCTTCATTGCTTGTTTTTTCACAGAAACCTAGCCTTCGTACAAATATTTGGGCATTATATGAATAATACAATTCCAAAGAAAAAAAAATCAATAATTCAGTTATTTTTAGAAAATCAAAGCTGCATAAACTTTTATCTGTATTGTTATGGTAAATATATATTCAGTAATATCAATTTGGATGCTCAAGAGGTGCACATTTACTGCTCAAGGCTAAAACAAACCATACAAGAGAATATTTAAATGAACAAAAGGGTAAAGCCAAAATCCTTCAGGATATAGCTATGTACAGGTGTGGTAGCTTTTAGTGAAATTCAACATGCTTAACTTTTACTGTTGCCTGAGTTATCAAGCATCTGTAGTATGTATGAGATGTCCAAGTTCTATCCATTTTATAGAAATTATAAATAAAATGATTAGATACATGTAACGTCTATTTTCTGTTTTTTTTTTTTGCAACATAAAAGGTCAAAGCCATTTTCCTCATAATTTGTTAATGGGATATTTAAGTCTCCCAAACAAAGTTAGATTTAAATCTTTGCTTAAACCAATTATTTTGAATTATATAAGAAACCCGACACCTAAACCATATATTTTCTTATTCCCCATGACAATACGCATGGACTGATATATACCTCAATTATCCAAAGGTTTATCCCCACACTCGAGAATCATTAGTCGTAAAGAATTAAAAATTTTCAAAAATTAGCGTGTCACCTTACACGTGTTACATCTCAAAAACGATAACATATATAGACAAAAACAAATCGAAAGTGATTTTTTTTCTTTTCCAGCAAGGAACATAATAAACAAGCCCCGTAAAAATCAAAGAAAAAAAAAAGTTAGACCAATACAGTTTAGCATAAAATATTATTGGAGAATTTTTTATGATATATAACCATCTATATTTTCCCGGAATAGTAAATCATCCCCGCGAACAATACCAATTGTGCATTCACTTGGTCTTGTCATAGGCATAATGATTATTTCATCGGATTTGATGATTAATTTTTTAAAAAGACTCCTCACGAAAAACCCAACAAAAGTTACTGCAGAATTTTTTTTAGTATCTTTCACTGTTTCCAAAATAAAAGGGTCAAAGGGGCCATTATAAGTTCATTGATGCTTACCCCATATCCTTACATTTTTATGTGCCTCGCCCTTGCGCAAATGAACAAAAATGAAAGAGAAAAATCCTTTTGTTGTTGACTCCAGTGGGTAAAAGGTCGACATAGTCACTAAGAAAATTAATTTTGTTTCAGGATATCTATCAAAAGATGACACTGATTTTGTTTCTACGATTTCGATTTCGCAGATGTGTTATAGCGTATTTTTTAAAACTGTAAACCCGTTCATCTCAAATTTAAATGTAAATACATGTATATATTTGTTAACCCGTTAAATGCATTTTTGCACAGTATTGCTACTGGCCTAGGATCATGCCCGTCCAGTTGGTTTTTTGTCGAGCCTGCGACTTAAGTTGCAGAAAGCTCGACATAGGGATAGTGATCCGGCGGCGGCGTTAACTAACTTCTTAAACACTTTATAGTTCAGAAGGTGGAAGACCTGGATGCTTTATACTTATATTGATGCGTTATGTTACGAAGTTTCCGTCTGTCATATGTAAATTGTCCTTGACCTCATTTTCATGGTTCAGTGACTACTTGAAAAAAAAGTTAAGATTTTTTGTAATGTTAATTTCTCTCTTATTATGAGTAATAGGATAACTATATTTGGTATGTGCGTACCTTACAAGGTCCTCATCCCCGTCAGACAGTTTTCAATTGACCTCGACCCCATTTTAAGGATCAATGAACAGGGTTAAGTTTTGCTGGTCAAGTCCATATCTCAGATACTATAAGCAATACGTCTAGTATATTTGGTGTATGGAAGGATTGTAAGGTGTACATGTCCAACTGGCCGGTGTCATCAGACCTTGACCTCATTTTCATGGTTCAGTGGTTATAGTTGATTTTTTGTGTTTTTGGCCTGTTTTTCGAATACTGTATGCAATAGGTCTACTATATTTGGTGTCATCTGACCTCATTTTCATGGTTCAGTAGTTATAGTCACTGATAGTGATGAAGATGCTCTACTAAGTCAGTTGCCAGAAATGCCACAATGAACTGATTATATATATATTACTATGTCTAATGTACTGTTTAATTTTGTAATTTGTCTTCTGTGTTATAAAATGTGTTGTAAACTGTAGTGTTTGTAACCACAGTTATCCAGCATATCTTCATATAGCGAATAATAACCTATACAATTAGTAGTATGAAGACGCTATTATAGTTGTCTTCAGTAGGCCTGGCAGCACCTTTAGAGTTCATACAGGCATCAGCAGCAAAGACATTATCTCATTATTTACAGTTTAAAATTTATAATGTATGTCTGATAGCATTTACTTTCATTAGAAATACACGACAGGCGAGACATTTTTGTGTGTCCACTCTTGTTTTACATATAGATAAAAAACATATATAGATATAAAGAAATTGAGTTATCTTTCTTTATAGATATCAGATATTTTTTTATTATTAATGTAGTGTTTTATCTTTTAATTATTTTATTTTCTGTCCTTACATCATATTGTAGATTTAATATAATATTGATACAAGGAAGGCACCAATGTACGAGACATAATAAGTAATAATAGATTTTAAAAAAAATCTTGTTGTGTTGCAATAGTACATGTGTTGTACCATTTTATATAAATATCATTCAAATTACACAGAGTTGATGTTGGAGGGGGGGGGGGGGGGGGACTTATCACGGCAGGAAGAAGTCTTTTTTATTATTTTTATTTAATGAAACCGAATGTATTTTATTACACCATACAATAAAATCAGTTCCTGTAAACGGTTCAGATCTCTGTTAATGCAGCATGTCGACAAGCAAAATTTGATCAAGTGTGACATTGTATGACGGTAAAACTCTTCTTCTCCAAAACCCCATGGCCAAATTAAACCAAACTTGGTGGGGATGTTCATTGGATGGTCCTCTACAAAGTTTATGTTTTTGGTTCTGATCCAAAATTCAACATGGCTGCCAGGGCCATTTATGCACTCTGATTGGTTGAAATTTAAAACATCGTCTTCTCTGAAACTACAAAAGCAATTGAATTGTTATATTGCAGGAATGATCCTTGCATGGTCCTCTACAAACTTTATGTTTTTTGTGCCGATCTGAAATCAAAGATGGCCACCACAGCAGGACACATTTAACATGGCATCCTATGGGAAATTCATACAAACATCTTGTCGGAAACTGTTTGACAGATGGAAGTAATAAAATGCCTGAATGATCCTCATGGTCCTCTACAAAGTTTATGTTTTTCATGCCAATATGAAATCCAAGATGCCTGAAACTACAGAGCCAGTTGGAACCTTAAATGGTCTTCTGTAGATGGCCACAACAGCTGAACTTAGTTAAACAAAGACCCTATTGGGAAATTCATTAAAAATCTTCTTGTCTGACACCACTAAGCAATTGGAACCAAACTTGGCAGAAATGTCACATTAGGTGGTCCTCTTATATCCGATGACCAAGAATGTCAACAAAGATGGCGGTCAAAGTTGAACTCGAAATATTTGTACTACTCAACAAAAACCCGTTCCTCCCCCTCTCCTGGTGACATCATTCGGTGTACTGTTTCTATTACATCAAAGCTTTCACACCCCACTACTGTGCGATCACCAATTTGCTTATCGTTTTTTATGTAGCTTAGAAAACTCATTAATTACAACACTTTTACCCATGTGAAAAAGGAGAGACAACATCCCATGCAATTATGAACTGAATAGACCAAAAATAAACATTTGGTAGTTGCCTCACGATCTTCTGTTCTGTTTATCTGTTGAAAGTTCAGGTTCAGGTTGAAAGTAGTTTCCAATGAAAAGGTTATGACGTATCATCGGACGTTCAAAGTTTTTTTTTATTCAGATAGCTCACAATATATACCGCAGCATTTTTGTACATTAATATATCACCAAAATGAAAGGTTTATGAAATCTGGAAAGAAATTTAGTAACATTCCTTTGATTAAAGTTGTATCATACATGTGTTTTTATTGAATTTTCATTTTTGATGAAAATGGCAAAATAGACTCTGGTTTGGATAACTAGACAATTTAAAAAAAAAATGACTGAGATATGGCCCAGCTGGGTCCAATTGTTAAGATAAACTTTAATTTTTTTCTTCTTCTCCTTTGCAGTGGACCAGTATACCCCTCTCCAGGCGTTTGTCCTTCCAACACAATTTAAAAAAAATATATAACCTAATTCGTAGTTGATGTGAAGCACGACCAAGATCGATTGTAAGGTCAAGATACAGATTTCGTCTAATGCATATGTATTTCAATCCAGATTCCAGTATATTCTGTACAGTTGTTATTCTCTGTAATTAGTATATTTGAGTCCTAAATTCTTTATAAATTTCAAAATTATTCTATCATTATTCTCTATTTTTTTATTTTTCCCTCTACGTATAAACCCCATCATGAATATAATAACAATTGTATATTTGTCATATCAAGTAAAAATTTCCATTTACTCGTTTTTCTTTATTTCGAGAAATGACTTACTAGTGATCGATTTTATAAAAGTTTAAATTACATGCACCAATTGAACCCAACTGTAAAAGCTAAATTTAAATATCGTAAAGTGTTCTTGTATTACACTTATATGTGAACGTATAAATTTAAAACGGAATACAGTAAAAAAAAATGGAGAATATTTCTCGGCATGAAGCGGAGATCAGTGAAAGATGCGAAGTGGATTCATTTGTTGATAAATTTTACAAGGGTCTGGAGTGCAAAAATTTGGACTTCAAGTTATGTCAAACCGAAGTGCAAGAATTACATACGGCAATATGGGAAGTAATAAGTGAAATTATGGCGGAAGCCACACAACATGATCGGAGATTTACATTTTCAGAAATTTTAAGTGTAGGAAGTTTTGTTGAGAAAACTAAAATTGTTGAACCAAATGAATTCGATTTTCTTTGCATTTTGGAAGACCTTTCCCTTCCTGGAATGTTGAAATTGAAAAAGGTTTGCGATAATAATCCAGGTCATGCTCATATTTTTGTAGAAAGTGAACAAATGAAGGAAAAGTTTAAAGCTTTCATTGATGAAGGGCAACTTGTGGCCAAGAAACTTTTTGTAGAACTTTCAAAAATCATTTCGTCTGTGTATTTGAATTACACTAATACTATAAACGCTGATCGAAAAAATGGTAGACTCACTCTTGGTGGATTTTCCGTGATGGACAAAGGTCCTAATACCGTTCTCCATCTATACTGGACTCAAAAGTCTGGACAGAAACTTGACATTTCCGTTGACATATCGCCAGGTATTCGCTATCATAACATAAAAGATGTCTTGAATCCCTCGGATGCGTTATCTCCGAAGTTTATTGACGAAATAGAAAAAGAAGGTAGTGTTCTGCTTGTACCAAGTTCAGTCCACAAGACCGTGAACAGATGCAACAGTAAATGTTTTCGCATATCGTGTACCGAACTGGAGGTACGCATTATAAACTCGCTTTCTACGAAACATAAAACTTGCTACAAAATACTAAAATACATTACAGGACATTTGTGCAGAAATCTTTCTGTGTCGAAACTGACATACCCACCTTTAAGTTCTTTTATACTGAAGATGGCTGTAATCCACCACAGTGTTCATTGTAATGGAATTGGAACAAAACGTACATGCATAGATGATGTCATAGACATTCTGCTTGCCAGTATGTGCTCAGATGAAGGTCCTCATATGTCAAACATTTTCTTTAAGGAACACAATTTACTCTCTAAACTAGGATTTTTTCAAATCCACGACATAACTGCTATGACTTTTGTAATGCACGTTCAGGTTTTAAACGGACTTAAAGAGTTGCAGAAGGAATTAAACCAAATCCAGTCAGATGAATATAATTTTGAAAAGGGCATTGAAAAACTAAATATTTTCATTAGACGCTTAGATGAGATAAAAACTGATATATACAATGCGTTTTATGAACAGTACAAAGCAAATGGAAGATGGAACTTCGGAGAAAATACACCAAAAATGATGATAGATTTATTTCACTTTCCGGTTAGAATATTTAAATAGAATCGTGATTGAAAACGGTATGTTCAATCATGTTTGCTTGTAATGTTTTTCTCAATAATTCAAACCCATGTACAAGTTAGAACAACATATGGAAGTATAGGAACTAATATAAGTGAAATTATGGAGGAACTTAAAAGAACCAATGGACTCTTATTGCGACCGATGTTTTTGTTTTTTTGTTTTTATTTTATTTATGACTCAGGACTTTTGGAAGCGACCGATGTTTTTGTTTTTTTTTGTTTTTATTTTATTTATGACTCAGGACTTTTGGAAATGGTGAGATCCCAAGAGCCAGTTTGAACCTGCCACATTTTGTATATGCCTGTCCCAAGCAAAGACCACACATTTGTGTGGTTTTTGATACTCATCATGTTGTAGGCTATATGTAATATATCTATTATATTATAAATAGGTTATCACTATTACCATAGGTAATCAAATGTGATATAAGATATATTGTTTCATTTTCACAAAGTAACATATGCTGTTTTGTGATGTATAATTAAAAAAAGATATACATTTGATTTTGAATGAAAATAGGCAATGTCAACAGTAAAAATTAATATTCTAATATTATATAAATTGTTAACAAGTACTGGCTGTATTTCATGGAAATATAGTATATATAGTACCATGTTCATCATAATATTCATGTCATTCACTGAAGCTATATTTTTATAGCAGATTTGACCGAGTGGCATGTTCATCCAAAATCAAGCATGAGTTTGGACGTCAGAGCAAAGTATATATATAAAACTTTGAAATATTGCAAACAACATTAATCAATGTTTTGGAATGAAATGTTTCGTTACAATTTGAGACATTTGAATAATTATATTTAAAAATTAATGTCGTGAAGTTGACACCATGGAGACATTTTGATCAGGCAAATGCTTAATAATTATGAGACTTTACTAAAATCTATTTACTTTTTGAGAAAAAAATGCCTGTGGAAGAGAAGAATATTTTTTTTGATCTGTGACGCTTTACTTTTTTACCAACTTAAACATTTTCTTTGGTTTGCTGTATGTTTTATTTCTTTTAATACGTTTATTATTTGCTCCACGTGTTGTAGATCTCAAAATGTCGTCATATCGTATGGACTTTAACTTATTTCTCAGTTTGGAATTCATTTACTGTTACACATAAAACTTTACTTGTAGTTGAAATATAACGGAATTAGAAAATATATTTTGAGGAATATTAATTTTACTTCCAAATTCGTTGCTGTATCAGAACTTCCTTTCCTGTGTACACGAGTCACAAGCTTTCTTAAAAACCTTTTTTTCTCGGCATTGTTATAAAAATGTGAAGAGAAAAAACTGAAATTTTAATGAATCTGTTATTATTTTTAAGAAAAATCATAATATGTTTACAGTCATTTATGAGGAAAATGTCAGAAACCTAAACCCATTAAGGGTTTGAGTGTGGCTTGTTTCAATTTCTGACATGCGTCCAGTGCAAATGCTATAGTCATTTAAGTAATTAATTCATTATGATTATTATATACAGAGATCGTAAACTAAATAAAATACAGGTCAGTTGATATATGGTGATATTTACCATTTATAGAAATTTTCGTTTTATCGGATTGTGTAAATAATCGACACACTGTATACAAACGTGGGTATAGATAATTATCTATTATATCGTTAGCATGTGACTGTATACTTGTTACTAAATTATTGAAATGTAAAACGAAATTTTTGACAATATACATATTTTTTGCCAATGTAGTAATTCAAGAAAAAATAGAAGAGAAATTTGGAAGGTAACAACATAAACTTCAGAAAACGGATATGTTACGAATAAAAAAACCACCGGAAATACATGGCATAAAACAATGCAGACTTAGGGAGCAACCATTTGAATTTTAGGAGGGGGGATCAAATGTTTGATCCTGCGTATTTTTTTCGTCGACATTTGGTCCTGTATATTTTTTTTCGGCCACTATTGCGGCCTAAATTTTTATTTTCATTTAAACCAAAAATTTTCTGATTGACACAGGCCCTGCATTTTTTTATTCATACCTAAAGTGATCGTGTCTTTTATTTTGCCAAAATACTGGTCCTGCCTTTTTATTTCAAATTTGATCTTAGCCCCGCCCCCCCCATAATAATCAAATGGTTGCTCCCTTACAAAATGTCTATGACACTGTAAACATCCATTCAAACGAAGTGTTGTGCAAATTTATAATGATTAAACTAGTTATAAGCCACCCACACGAGTCAGGATCCTATGGTCGTGGAAAACTTATTAATACATGAAGTTCATAACTATGCCTATTTGCTATAAAAATAACGATCGGACAGCCTTTTTCTACCTTGTGCAGCCGGTTATGTAAAAATTACAGTAAAGGTCTAAAAGCTCATTTTTAGTGTAGTTGATCATCGACGCTTTCTCGATATCCTTTTTTTATACACGTATTTCAATTTAGAAGTTCATGAAACGAATAACAAAATGTTATTCCCGCATATAAAACTTGTTATCGATAGATAACTTGATCCGTTGTACAAGAAATATAACACTACTGAAACAATGATAAAATGAACAAAATCATTCTACTCAAGGTATTGCTAGCAAAAATGAAATTAACACCACGAAAAATTAAACAGTTTATATGTGATAAGTATAAGATGAAATATTATTATTTGAAATACCGAAAAACACACCTACAAGTCATGTAACAGGAAAAACCCGTCATATTATTTTGGTCACCCGGTTACACCTCTTCTGCTTGTACCAGGTTCAGAGTCATCTTATTTACGTTTTAACCTCTATTAATATATTTAAGCATCCACGGGTCAGATTTAATCAGCGTGACAAAGATTAATAAACTTAAGATAATGACATATTTACTCCTGTCTAGCACCTTTAAGAAAATAACAGATATATCAGTCAAGTTTGTGTAACTCTGAATTAAACTTCCGATAAACTCCGATAAGATTGAAGATCTTTACAAATAAATTGTTTTTCGCGGCATATATACATATAAATGTATAACACTAAAAACATTTAACTCCTTGGAATTGTTTATAAGCAACAGAATGTTAATATTTTTTTTTCAATAAAAGAATTAGCTCTTGCCGGTTTCTATCACTTGCAGTTACTGAAAAGAGACCACTTCGACAAAAAAATAATACGTAAAAGCATATAAAAATAATTTCTCGTTTCTATTTCTATAATTCGAACTATCCAAAATTCTTACGTGCTCACGAAATGTTCACTAGAACCACGATATCAATAGAAATTTTAGCTTTTGAATTTTAGTTTAAATAGAATTATCTCTTTTAATCTTCAGGAGGTAATTCATTGTCAGAAGAAGTGTTTGGGCTTAGCCTACGTACTATGCCTATTTGTCAGAATCACTCATAGGTTTGATATTGGTATTGATAATGTACCCTTCTTTTTCATTGTTCACTTTTTCTGACCCTCAACAACTTATTTTATAAAAGCCTTCATCAAAATCTTTTCACCAGAATTCATGGATTTTTAAGAAAATTTATTTTAAAAAAATGTGTTCTCATCACCTTTACAAATTGTATATAGTTGAAGTTAAGCTTGGCAAAATATAGCTTTGGTCGTTCCATATAAACCACAATGAAATACCAAAATAAGGCTTGTGTGATTAAAAAACTAACGCAAGTTAAGAAACAATAAACACCGCCTGTTCAATAGCCCACTAGCTCTTCCAAAATACGTTACATAATGCGCACTTTAAAACTGCATGTCCCTCCAGTTGCAATTAACCTTTGTCTTAATTTTACGAACAAGGACAGTTTTATCGTAGATTAAGGAGTAACAATACATATATACTGTGGAGATAATTAGGACAATATCAGATAAATGGCCTGATACGATTGAAAGGTTGATACATGTATGAATGATATAATGAAATAGATATTTAGTTAGAACTTACAAACAAAAAATCAATGGATAATTTTGTTTTCCTTAGTTCTTTCCTCTTAGTTATTTATACGGTAAGATAAATACTTAGATATTTACTAATATATATATATTTACATATTATTTAAAATCATAATTTTATTGAATTTATAAAAATTCCATTTTTAAAGTAAGAATTCATTAATGTTATACTAAATTTGATTTCCTTCTTTTCCTTGATTATCTCTAAGAATTTTGGGAATTTATTCTCGTTTTACAGAAATCAGAGTAGAATTTTACCAATTTTTGTATAAATATCGACAAAAGAATAGTAAAACAATAAGATAAAGCCAAAATTAAAGTCAACACATTGTCCACCAAACCAAAATCCAAAGACATGGCAAGCAACAACACAGAGGGAAGCAAACACTACAAAGATATAATGCTTATCTCTCTCATGCATAACAATTGATAATGTTAATATTTCTCGTGATTCTCTTTTATTTTAAAAACTACTGGAATCTGATTATATTTAATTTTATTTCCTTAGTCTCTTAATTTAATTCAAACTAATAAAATATGAAATAGGCACAAAATCCGCTCTGAACTAATTTTTGTGTCGCCTGCGGAATGGTCGACACATAGGGATCACTGTCTGTCGTCTTGCGTCTTGCGTCGTCACACTTTTCTTCTATCCTCAACTACTCGTAAACCGCTCAAAGGATTTTGATGAAACTTTCTCTGTGCATTAACCTTAATGCACAGGTGTGCAAACATATTTCATTTTTAGAAAATTTTAAATTTTTCTCTGTAAAAAATGACATTTTTGAAAAAAGGGGGGGGGGGCAAAACTTCTATCCTCAACTACTCCATAACCGCTCAAAGGAAT
This sequence comes from Mytilisepta virgata, assembly GCA_028015205.1. Classification (NCBI taxonomy): domain Eukaryota; kingdom Metazoa; phylum Mollusca; class Bivalvia; order Mytilida; family Mytilidae; genus Mytilisepta; species Mytilisepta virgata. Next base: position 81,493,674 of record CM051521.1, read on the forward strand.
TTGATGAAACTTTCTCTGTGCATTAATCTTAATGCACAGGTGTGCATATATATTTCATTTTTAGAAAATTTAAAATTTTTCTCTGTAAAAAATGACATTTTTGAATAAAAGGGGGGGGGGTCAAAACTTCTATCCTCAACTACTCCTTAACCACTGAAAGGAATTAGATGAAACTTTCACTGTGAATTAATCTTAATGCACAGGTGTGCATGTATATTTCATTTTTAGAAAATTTTAAATTTTTCTTTGTAAAACATGACATTTTTGCAAAAAAAGGGGGTGGGGGGAAAAACTTCTATCCTCAACTACTCAATAACCGCTCGAAGGAATTTGATTAAACTTTCTCTGTGCACAACCCTTAATGCACAGGTGTGAATATTTATTTCATTTTTAGAAAAATTTATTTTTTTGGGGTAAAAATTGATATTTTTTTAACAAAAAAAAAGGGGGGGTCAAAACTGCTATCCTCAACTACCCCATAACCGCTCAAAGGAATTTGATGAGACTTTCTATGCATTAACCTTAATGCACAGATGTGCATATATATTTCATTTTTAGAAAATTTAAATTTTTTTTGTTTGTAAAAATTGACATTTTAAAAAAAAGGGGGGGGGGGGTTTCAAAACTTCTATCCTCAACTACTCCATAACCACTCAAAGCAATTTGATGAAACTTTCTCTGTGCATTAACCTTAATGCAAAGGTGTGCATATATATTTCATTTTTAGAACATTTTAATATCTTTTGTAAAAATTGACGTCCGCAGGCGACACATGTCTTCCTTGGAAGACTCACACATTTTTAATCTCTTTCATAGCATTGTGTATATCTATATGTGGTAATACAGATATCAAACGGGGAGTATTTCATCGAATCACATTGCACCAATTTTGAAATTACTCGGCATGTTGTAAAACTTAATCATAGCCATTCATCATTGTTTCGAATTAGAGGGATAAGGGGACGTGTAAAATTAATGAACTTTTTACTTCAAAGTGTACCTTCCATATATACGGAAGTCCATTTAGGACCTACCAAAAATATAAATTTGAATTCGAAATCACGAATTTATGAATTCGTTATAACAGATTAAATTCGTGATAACGAATATTCGTAATTAGTAATAACAGTTTTTGTAATTCGTAATTACGAATTATTTCGTAATCACAATTTTTTTTAAATTCGTGATAACAAATTGTATAAATCGTAATAATGAATTATACAATTCGTAATCATGTTTTTAATTCGTTATCACTAATTACAAAAAAAATTGTGATAACGAGTTTAAGCCGAGATCGGCTAGCCTAATCTGTGTCCCCACCATTATCGGCGGACAAAGCTTCAGTAGTCTTTTCAGGAAAGCGTCATTTTATTTCAAGACCAATCGTTGGAATTCGTCTCGTCTCATAAACATCTAGGCATCACCTTTGATTCTAATGGAAAATTCCATACTCGTATACAAAATATCATTCAATCTGTTGGCAAAGAATTATGCGTATTAACGAAAGTTAAGTATGTTTTAAACAGACAGTATCTGTCCAAAATTTACATAACTTTTATCCGTCCAATGATGGAATATGCATCTGAAGTATGGGATGGATGTAGTCAACAAGATGCAGAAAATTTAGAAAAACTCCAATAAGAAGCAGACAGAATCGTTACTGGCTTACCTATCCGCTTTGCTAGACGTGAATCCATCTATTAAGAAACTGGATGGTAACTATAAGAAGACAGACGGGGGATGAAACTTCTTAATTTGTTTTATTCTATTCACCACAATAAGGTTCCCTAATATCTTCGTGAACTGATGCCACCTTTGGTAAATCAAATAACTAATTATAATTTAAGAAACAACAATGATTATGTTTTACCGCAGTTCAGACTATCATCCACTGACAAGTCATTTTTTATAGAACAGCCAAAGAATGGAATAGACTAAATTCTGATACACGAAATTCAAAGAATATCAATATTTGAAAAGAAATATTAACCTAAATTTATCAAAATTTATTATAGCTTTGGTGACAGAAAACTAAATATTATCCATATGTAGCTCCTTAAATGCAGACCTTCATCGTATTAACGTAATACGCAATCCCTCATGTCCATGTGGTCATCCTTATGAAGATTATTTTCGTTTTTTTATGGAATGTACATTGTTTGGTGAGCATAGACGTAACCTCTACACACAATTACGCGATTAAAATATAACCATTGAATTTCTATTGGGTAGTGACGAAAATCTTACTCAAGACCAGAATAATTATATTTTTTCAAGTGTCCAAACATTTATCAAACAAACAAAACGATTTCAGGATTAATCATAACTATAACTTGTAATGTATTATTTACGACCTCTCACTCCGGTCTTTATATTTATTTTTGTTTCATTTTCTCTTCTTATTATTTATGTCTATGTATGATTGTTTGTTTTTTTTGTATTATTTTAACCCCTTTTTGTATATTTACTATTCTTACACCTTTTTTGTTAAAAATGTATTATTGTCGTCATTATGCAAATTGTAAGTAATCATAAATTGTAATGGGAGAGGACTTTCATAATGTTGTAATAACTTGTGTCCAACCCTTTGCTCATATTAGAAATAAATATGTTTAAACTAAGCGTAAAATTGTCCATTCAATGTGACAGAGTTAAAAACAGTGTATGTTCTGACAACCATTTCTACAATTACTTATCACATCATTTTAGTTTCAAACAAATTTTACGTTTAATAAAATGTATCACAAAATACCGAAATAAATTTGTTGCACTGTATGACCATTTCGTTTAAATAAGTTTTATTCAGAGTTTTACTTTGGTCTTACGGTGCATTTAAGCCGATATGCAACAACTAATACCTATTGAAGTAAGAAAGAAGGGATATGGTGTATCAATTTATAATAGAAAATCCCTACATGCACTTACAAAAACCCGAAGCAAAGGAACAGCGCTGTTCTTCACCTCAAAGTCACAGTGAAGCATTCAACATGGGGCAAACGATCTCACCTCGGTGCAAGTTTAAGACGACCCCTAAACATATTACTTACTCGAACGCAACATGAAATACATGCAAGATGATGCGTATCAGCTGAAACGTTATCAACAAGCATTGCTAATTTGCTTACATGCGTTTTCGATATGTATTCGATTCCCTTTCGATACGCGTAAATCCAGCAAAAAATCCGCATTTGCAGTTTATAGGAAACAAAAACAGTATATGTGTCATACACTTACAGTTTTAAACCAATCATGTCTTTTTTTATATAAAAAATCCTTGTGCTTTCAACAATTTTAAGAAAGGAAAACAAGTACTTGATTTTCTCTGAAGCTGTTTGTCCAATATTAATCAGTGTAATTTGCCTTTATTGATATCAATTTTTTAAATTAATTTCGATTCAGTCAAAAATAAGAGTACGGAAACTAAATTGGGGGGGGGGGAATTAACAGACAAGAACGATCAAACGACACATGTAAGACCCAAAGTAAAACTCCGAGTAAAACTTATTTAAACGTAACAGTTTGAAACTAAAATGGTGTAATAAGTACATTTTAGAAATGGTTTCAGAACATACACTGTTTTTAACTCTGTCACATTGAATGCACAATTTGACGCTTTTTTGAAAAGACTACTGAAGCTTTGTCTGCCAATAATGGTGGTGATACAGATTAGGCTAGCCGATCTGCTGTCAACTGCTTTATTATAATCTTTAAAGGCCTTTTCCGTTAGGGTAGAAATATACAAAAATTCGATACTTACTTTTCTGACTCTTTTCCTTCCACCTTCAATCTACATGTACCAACGAACAGGCAAAAAATTCAAAAGTCTCACGTTACTTTGATAATTTACAAGATAATCCGTGCAATAAATCAAATATTCTGACATTTCCCTACAGGCTGTATTTACTTAAGGGATTAGGATTAGCGCGTAATGATGGGTTACTTTTTGAATCTCTTGTTAGGGGAGGAGTTTGTTCTCTGTAGTTTGTTACTAAATATTGTGAACTGACTTGTGCGTATTTTTAACGTCTGATATATTCAAGATATATTTTTATATCTTAAAACGTGTTTTTTCCACATACCGACTTTAAAGAGAGCCAGTCAATGTAACAGACTCTGTTTTAATGGCATGGGAAATATATATACGACGATTTTTTGTCTAATCTTATTGTTAAGACAGCATTTTCTGTAGCTTTGAAAAAACTACAAACCATTTATCTGTACGAAATTAAAAAAAGTATCATGGACTGAAAGTGAAAACAAAAGTTATAAAAACTTATTTGATACTGTGATACCTTTTTGGAATTTCTGGTATCATTCGTTATCGGATCCGTTTATTACATTGTCTTGTGCACGGTTGTTGTTCATTGTTGGAGAAAACACTATACTTCTAGATGTATATAATCTTTCCCTCGTTTTGTCTTATGGCATGTTACATGACGGTTCTTCCATGTAGTTAGATGTGTCAGATTAGGTAGGAAATATTTTGCACTGCTTATATAGACTTAGTTTAGTTTCTACGTTGCTCTATTTTAGACCATATACAGACCATCAGTTTACCACCTTTTCTTCTTGTGGTTTTACTTCTAAGTAATATAAAAAAGGTGCAAAATGTATTGAAGTTGGCTGGAATCATTTTTAAATGACTATTTTCTCAATATATTTCTCAACATACGTGCTGCCACCGTGCCAGATGAAAAGGGGTAGGTAGGTACTTGCAAAACGAGGTTAACACCGTCACATTTAACGAGCTTTTCCAAGGTCCATGTTTTTATGTGTCTTTTTTTCGTTTATGTGCTTTGCTTATAGAATAATTATATATATTTTCGGTTTGTGTAGAATACCCAACAACATTTTTATATATACCCATTTACAGATTGCCGTGTGAGCAAACGCCCCGTTCAAGATTTTTCTTTAATCAACATTTAGACTATACCTCTTTACAGGTGAATGTACATGTAATTAAATTCAATAAAACCTTTTCTTTTATGTACAGATGTATAATAGCGGCTATATTGGGGATAATGAAATATAGACAACACTTTACCATATCACTGCTTGATACCAGGCATGGGGCGAATTACATTGCAATGTAATGCATTACATTACAATTACTTTGACAAAACCGTGCATTATATTACAATTACCATTACATGAATTTATCAAAGTAATGCATTACATTACAATTACTTTTGCAAAGTAATGCATTGAATTACACATTACATTTGTAAATTTTATTATCAAGTGAAAAGAAAATTCAAAGTTGATTGCTCTTCTGTCTTTGATTTTAAGGTATCAATGTATACATCTCTGTGTTTTCTCTAAAAAGAAATTACAGAGATGTAGTTTAATACATATTTTAACTTAATGTTAACTTTTCGTTTATAAAAAGACATTTGTTTTTTTTAATTTCAATCAAAATATTTACTAATCTTTCCTAATTATGTAATAAACATAGAGCTTAATTTATGACAAATGGAGAAAAGATTGATTGTAAAACAAACAAATTAGTGTTTTATGGCAATGTTCAATTATCTGTTATTTAATCAAGACAGGATATACAGTCATCTTTTGACAACAATGGAAAACTTTTACAGTATAGCTGGCTGTAGTTCTGAATGCCAACAATGGTTTCTTATACAGAGTAAAACTCAACAAACAAGACCGTACCTACTGGAGATGTACTATTAGCGACTGCCCAGCTACCATCAACACCAGAGATAACATGATCACAGGATTTGGACAGCAGCAACATAACCACCCGGGTGATCATGCATCAATAGTTGCCAAAGAAATCATCAACCTCATAGACGAGAGATGTCAGCATGAAGTTCGACCCCTACCCACAATCTACACAGAAGAAGTGACCAAGTTGAGAGATGACGAATGGGACAACGACTCTAGAGACGTAATACAACGACTACCCACATTTCACTCAGTTAAGTCCAGGTTATACCGATCCAGACGTAAACAGACACCAAAACTACCATCTACTACTCACGATGTACAACTTGACGGCAAATGGACCCAGACTACAACAGGACAACATTTCTTACTATTCGACGACGCTCAATCAACAGAATCCAACTGCAAGCCGGAGGATCCCAGAGACCACGACCACAGAAGTACAGACGCATCGACAACCGCCTTACTATACTCAAAGACAGACTCACCAACAACACCATCGACTTGATGACCTACGTTGACGATGTATCACAGCTTCTTCACCTTGGTTAAACGTTTCGTATTTGTGAAATAGACACTTCATTTCAAATGTATATATGTATAAATGTAACTATATGTGAATATAATTTGTAATTATTATATTGATTACTTTAAACCATAATAAAGTTCTATATTTATTTTAGAACCATAATAAAGTGCTATATTCATTTTAGAACCACAATAAACATGATGAAGTGCTATATTTATATTAGTGTTGTATATTTCATTGAAAATTCAGTGAATGTAATGTTTAATTATTATATGTATTGCTTTTAACCATAATAAAGTGCTATATTTATATTAGTGTTGTATATTTCATTACAAATTCAGTGAAACACAAATTTAAAAGTCTCATCATCGCAAATTACACAATTAAATTTACCTTTACCTTTACCTATGGAGATGACAGAATAATTAACCCCTTTGAGGGCCTCTTAATCCCCATTAATTAATATGTGTGAATATTATTAATTATATAAGGCTGGCGTTCAGAGAACACACCGTATAGCTTTTCATATATAATTTTTGTTTATACAGGAAACTGCAGGAAATAGAATGAAATAAAAAGACATTAAAAAAGATAACTCAGTCTGTCCGATATACAGTGTTGTGTTATTCTTTTAAAATTGTAATTTGGACATTCTAGTATTTATACAAATTTTATTTTTATTTTTTATTTATATCTTTGTGAAATATTTCTTACATATTAATACAATATCTTAATTATTGAAAATCTTACCTTAAGATGGGTTACAAAATTTGATGTTATGTTTATGTAATGCCATGTAATGCAATGTAATGCATGAAATTACACAGATTTTTGCTAAAGTAATGCATTATATTACAATTACATGTAATGCTAAAAATCCTGCATTACACATTACATGCAATTACTTGGGAAAATGTAATGCATTACCATGCATTACAATTACACATTTGCATTACCCCATGCCTGCTTGATACAAACATACTAATAGATTAATGCATGGTCTTTTCGGTATTCCCCTTATTATCAGACCGAGACTTTGATATCGGCCCGAGGGCTTTGACGCGATGGACGATATCAGTCGAGGGCTGATAACACGGAAATTATGAAAAAGACCATGTATTAATCGATTTATCACATATTCTGCCACTACCGAGAAATGATTTTACCATTGAATTAGATTTTCCAGTCTTTAAGCAAGTTTGTCAAGTTTTTGACATCCTGAATATAAGGTGCACATTCACAATGCTACAGCTATTAAACATTGATATTTCTTTCACTTGGGAGTTTTAAGTCGAACAAATTCCAGTGCTTTTCGTCGAGATCTACAAATAGATTTCATAACAAATATGAACGGTTAATTCAACATAAATAATGATCAGACGATTATTTCCAGTTGAGCGGAAGTGACTTCAGTGAGACTCACGAGAAGGGGCAAATAAAATGCATTAAATTATGCTTTTATTACATATGCAAAATCGGCATTATTTCAATAAAATATAAGATAATAATCATATCTAACCACGCTATACAGAGTACATGTTATAAGAACAATCTGAAAGTTGTATTTAATATAATTATTATTTTATATTTTAAGGTTTTATCAACTGTGTCGTGTTCTGCTGTTATTAGTGTTACACTCTTGAGTTACGACAGTGATTGGAAAAGCTGTGGGATTTTTGATTCATGCGATCCGAAATTTACTGTATGCATAAACGGGTAAGTACAAATGTAACAAAGAATTGCGGACGTCTTGGCCCGCCGACCACTCGGCCTGGGACAACTTGGACCGTGCTATCTCATTCCGTATTATAGAACAATTCGGACTGTGTTACACAAAAGTTTGACCTTAGGTAAAGGTTCGCCTACTGTCTGTCGAGGTCAAAAAGTTGTTAAACTTGAATACCAGAAGTACATGTTCAACCATGATGCTCTCTATTGTCTAGCCTTTCTACTTAAAAAATGAGATTTTATTAATAAGTACATGAAAAGATTTTTTCTTATTGTTTCCAGTGTAAATATTCATAATTATTCTAAAGAACTTAACTTATCGTTACTTAAATGGTTACAAAATATTGCCAAGTTCTTTGTACCTGTTATCACAGTTTGAAGGTGCTAAAAAACTCACTAGACTGGCATTTCCTGAGGCTCCTCTATACTGTTACCTTATGCAAGTCAGATGTTGTTCTGGAGTTATTTCGCCTTGTCCATAAAAAAATCAAATATTCACGATAAATCACAAAATTAGCAATTTTCGGATAAATTAAAAAACAAACTATCGACTTCGATGGGCTCAATCTATTTTGTTAAAATTTGAAACATACTTTGTTAAGATAAGTATTGTTCAATGGTAAACAGCTAATCAATGCTTGAACTCCTATTTTGTGTTTTAATTTAATGAATTTACCTTGACTTAATGAAAAACGTCAAGTAAAAAGCCTATATTGTCTCATATATACTTACATTTGGCAAGTATTAAATGTAAAACACAGTGTGGATTAGGTAAAATATGTATTTATCCGAAAGAAGTTGCCGGCATTTCATTATTATTATTTCATATCAGATACTATTTCTATATTCCCATTGGATAAAAGGTGACCACGTGACATTCATTATTCGACGATAATGCTTGTATCTGTCAATACCGTGTGATAATGACCAGTCATTATCAAGTGAAAATGCCCGTTCTTGCTTTTAAAGCTACGCCCCCTTTTAACGCGCACAAATAATTCAGATTTATTATAACACAAAATTAAGATTATAAATCTAAGCAAATGAACATTTTCTTGAATAAAAGACTAACGTTTGAAAATTTTCATGAATTATTAGACTCTTACACCCCTTTGGGTTGCAAGAGGCTAATAAAAATTGATGACTTATGACTTAATATATTCTCAGAATAAATGTTTGCATAAAATCCATGGTTGCGTCAATGAAATAAAAATAATAGTTACTGATACAGAGGGCATTATCATGAAACATGGACAGCCCTCGGGACAGTAGTATTGACTTCAACATCGATAATGCCCTTGCCTGCAGCTTGGGCATTATCGGTGTTTCAGTCAATGTTACTGAACATTTTTTCTTAAAAAACCTAATTTGAGTATAAAAACATTTAAAAAAAACACCCTCACTTACTGAACAAACAACTGATAACAAACATTTATGTAACTATAAGTTATTTGAAATGTGGTTGCCTTATATTGTCCCTACTGACATCAAAAAGAAATTGTTTTCACTCTAAAATCACTGTACTCCTTTTAAGTGAACGATGATATCTTGTTTTGTAAGTCACCACCAATACGAGGTGTACATGTGTTGCAATTAATGTTGGTATCTCTAGCTTAAAGGTCAAATTCGCAAACTTGTTTAATATTGCAGATCCAAGGTCCATGTTGGCAAAAATCGTGTCCACTAAGTAATTTGAATATCTTTGGTACCCTCCCCTTCCCGAAAATTTTACGGCCCGAATATTCGGATGCCCTATTGTAAGTTTAAAAATGGTGTTCAATGACCATTATTCGTACATTTAAAATTTGTTGCTAGAAGGCTGAAATCTTTACTTTGATGGCCAAGGTCACAAACTTAGTTTAGCAGAACAGAAGTGCATGTTTACAAACTGTGTTGTTCTGTATCGTCTTTAATTCTTGGAGTTGCGTTACAAAAAGTATTGAAATCTCAACTCTGATAACCAAAGACACAAATTTAGTTTAATTTCTAGACCATAGGTAAATGATTACAAATCATGTCTGCTGCCTATCTCCAATAATACTTCAAGTTCTATAGATTACAAATAGCAATGCTATACCCATATAATTACTTCTAGTCCTGAAATAATAAAGTCGATCGAATGTCTAAGACTTAAAACTGTCTTTTTAAATAAATTTGAAATATTATTGATATTTGATTATCTAAATTCATTGTGAATTCGTGTATCAAACATACAAGACAAACAATAATTTATTTTGAAACTTTATGGTGGAATCGATCTTGTTTTAAGTATTATATTTTACTCTTGTTTTCAGTGACTGCAAATACACAGGCTCATATTTCCCAAATGCACAACACATCAACTTCTTAAAGGATCATTTGGCAAAAAATCCACTTAACTTTACTACAACTTTAGTAAGTATATCTCTTTAGTTTCTATAATTGTGTAATACACGTTTTAATTTGAAATATTATACTTTTACATTTATTGTACTCTGTATGTCTATGTAGTCTATACCGGTTAATATAACGCAAAATCTGAAAACAGGAATTAAGAAAGCCAATTTAAAAATGTATAATATAATAAATAGTTTGACACTTTTTCGTAATAGATAAATGACATTTGCACATTATTTTTTTATCTATACAAACATATAGCTAAACCAGAGCTGTAAAGTATGTTCGTCAACTGGATTCTACACTTTCTAGGCTTAATTTTGAAAACTGCACTTAGCCATTTCAAATATTAACGAATGATTCCTTTTTTTTTATAATAACGAGCTTACATTCTTCATATAATTGTTCGTTTTCAAATAAAGACCACTCGTTCTGAAGTTCGAAAAAGTAGTGGTTTTATTTGTACCATTAATCTTAGCACACAATTACGCTCGTTACAGATTTCATTTTAAGAAACATTAAACCCTTTGCACATGTAATTGTGGATAAAACAAATTGGTAATTTATTTGAAGTAAGCTCATCCCTTGTATTTTTCCAATACGTAAACTACCATATCGTGCTTTGTTTATGTCGATAGCCTTGGCCAATCTTCCAATCCAAATTGTTGCTGTAAACTATATTTACAAGCATGTTATTTTATTATTTTTTAAAAACATTTTGGATGCATCCTTTATGCTTTCATCCTTCAGTCATTTTGAGTATTTCATCATTCTAGTCATCATGTGAGTTTTTGTCAAAATTACATAACTGTATAAATTTTTCTCATTACGTTTCTAAATTTGAATACCGTATACTTCGAATTTTATGCTTAGAGTTCCGACTTCTCAGTTGGAGGTTCTGCATAAACACGTGTGTTGTAGCGAGGTTGGTTTCCCCCGCGTTTTTAGCTAGAAACGGGATAAATCTTCTACTGGTATTTTCTTCTGCATTCCACTGAAATAAAGTTTTAGATGTACCACGTACAACCGGTAAGTCTGCAAACTTTTTTTCTAATCTTATTAAGATAAAGTAAAGATGAAATTGCACACAGATAGGGTTATGTAAGGTATCATTGATGTCGCCATACAGTGCATCAAATTTATTTCGGTATTTTGTGATACGTTTTATGTTTATTAGAAGATAAGTCGTTTTCTCAATAAGACCATTATCATAATATTTTTGCAGAATGAGAAAACGGCCGACTTTGAAACATCCATTGAGTAATACAAAATTATCTCAACTTATCGGTTAAGTTATGGGCGTTATCGGTTGTACACGGTGAAATGAAACATTTCAATTTGTCGCTATTAACAATTCGTGAAGAAAGTAACATCTTCTAAGAGGGCTAAATAAGGATTTGTAGACAAATTTGTATTATTCATGATTCAATTTCATATAAAAGAATAACAGAACTATAAAAAGAATAACAATAGGTGAGGCTTGAGGCATATGAAAAAGGGCTAACGAAATTAGCATGTTTTGCTGCCATTTTTGGAACTTTTAAAAAATTCCCATATACTGAAACTTTTTCTCCGCTGGCTCTTTATGTCACGGTTGTTTACTTTTAATAAGTGAAATATTAAATACTCATAAATAATGAATTACGGATAATGCGAAGACAAAGTGATATTTAAATTGATCATTAGGACTTACACAGACAAGAACTTGTGATTTTAACAAAAAAAGTTTTAACATTGATGTGCGTCCATGTTGTTTATACTAAATAATAGCCTATATAACATTACCTTTCATTAGAATTTGATGTTGTTTCAGCCAACAGGTAGATATTATAATAAAATAGCAGTATTCTTAGAAAATATTTTTTTTATGATAATGATTTTTGAGAAATAATGGTAATATAATTCTTTGATACCACAATTTTGCACATTTCATCGATTTATGACTTATCAGTTGTGTAATTAAATGTGATGTTCTTAGGGATTTAAAATAAAACTATTATATTTAAATCAGGATTCCATGACGACCAATAGAAACATTACAGCATTACCCTGAGTATAAAACTGCACATAACCTTGTTGGGAAAAAATTGTAAGGACTGATCGTTTTGTTAAATGGACATCTGTCACCAACAAATGAGCGGACAAGACTGTTATAAATCAAATAAAGAATTATGACTTAATTTGTTAGTGATCCTCGCCACACTTTTGTCGTTATAAAAATGCATTAAGAGCTATCAATGACATTAATTGTATTTCGAGCAGAAAATTCATTTGAAATTGTCCGTAAGTAAATCTACTTGGAGCAGACCTTGTTTCATGTATGTTTAGCTTCATTAAAATAGTTCAGGGCAAAACTTTTTTCTGTAAGTTATGAATTGACCTGATATGAAGTTCAACTTTTACGTGACAGAAAATAGAGAAAAAAACCAAACATACAACTTCAGATAATTCCAATGTCTAAACATATATATTATATAGCAGGTAGAAGTGTCTGACCTGATCGCACCATCTTTTGTTATGATCAAAAGAAAATGGTATAATTTGGCCCCTTGAATTCCAGAATAAAAAAGTAATGAAAAACTTACTCTTAGGTATCATTAAGTATTCATAAAATGTTGCATGTTAAGGAACATGTTTGGTTTTCAACATGATATTTCTGTAATAGCGGCAACATCCTGTGAAAAATGGCTAATTGTGAAGAAATCAATGAAAAACACCAAATCTCACTCATTTTTGGACCTTTGAATTAAAATTTTGATATGAACAACAGCCTTGCCCAAAAAGATATTTCACTGAAATGTGTCCTTATGTAAGACAAACATTATGTTAAAAATCATTTTGGGCAAGGGTGTTGCTCATAATTGTTTTGATCAAAATCTACAGTCAAAACACTCAATTTTCTTCAAATCCCTGATTTAGCAGATGTGCACGAAGGCACTACTTGTATCATGGGAAGGGATTTTGTATAATGATTATTAAATTGTGAAATTTTAATCATCAAACAATAAAAATGATACAAATTCTAATCTAAAATCTTAATTTTTATTTTTCATGTCAAATGGGGCTAAAATATCACTGAAATCATACCATCTCCTTCGATATTATTTTCTGTGAGTCTAGACTTGTAAATTTGGGACTACTGGTTGTACTTTTTTATGTAATTTAAGTCATAAAAAAGAATGATTAATTTAAAATATATACATTAGTCAGTTCCAGAAACGAAACAATTCAATATACTTATTATAATTGTAACACATATTTTGTCATGTGAAACACGACGTGGTACCTTCACTCAGTAAAGATCGTTTATTGTAAATTATCTTCTAGAAAGTAATATATTTACTCCAATTTTTTTCAGCATACACTGAATTTACAAATTCCAGTATCAGATGATAACAGTCCTGGTAGAGATTATCCAATGGTTACATTAAAGTCAACTATACATGTACAGGATTTATCAAACTCAAAAAACAAGACCATCAGATTAACAGGAACGAAAAACACCAGGTAGATTATTTTAAGTACTTAACGACTACTGACTTTATTCTCGTTTCGTTCGTATTTCGGTTGTTTTGGCATTTTCGAAACTATTATAAAATCCTTCCCTTCGAGCATTTTAGGGTTTATTTGGTACCTAATCAGTTGTCTCTTGTTATTTCTTTAATTGAAATCAGCGTGATTACATTTAAATGTAAAATATACGGACCTGCTTTTAGGTCTTATAGGAGACATATGAAATGGAAATAAATGTGGACTGACAACAGATGTATCGTTTAATTAAGCATATCAATATCATGTTATATATTATTGGAGTACATACCAAGTTGGAGAAAAACATACAAAATCCAACTCTAACTGACTCGTTTAAAAAGACGCAATAAATGCAGTATCATATAGCAGTATCTAGAATATGCATATTAATGCGAGAGAAAATATCCACGAGTTTCTCATAAAAATATCAGCTGTGCCTGATATAAAACTTGAAAAATATTAAACGTGAAAATGAATTCATCTAAAGTAAACATTAATCTCGTCACAAAACGTTCAAAGGACATACATTTTTAAAAATCTCTTGTAGAATAACAGCATTAATTTCAAGCAAGTGCAACCCAGGTAATATATTAATATCTAATTTATACTTTTAAATTTTGCCTCGTTTGTTTTTTTTAACATTAAGAATTAATTCAATGGCCTGTTTTTTTGTATGACATATAAGCATTTAAGATTAAATTGCACAAGATTTGCCTAATAATAAGGATTTCCAATATAATATACTATTAAACAGTATTTAGTTTGCATAAAAATGTATTTTTCATGAAAAATTTCATGATACTAATTTTGCTGCAGAAGATATGCACATTTTGTTTATTTACGACTCATCAGTTGTGCTCAAGACCTAAAATGTTGAAAGCTAAAATAATTATCCAAAACATCGAAGAGCAAATTAAAAAAAGCCAAGAAATACTAAAAGGGTAAAGACAGTAGTTAGATACTTCTTACTTTTTACAAGATTGGACATTTTTGTAAAAATAAATTCAAAGTTTCAATTTCGGCCTAGTATCAAAATAATAGCAACTGAGCCGGTGTAGAATCAGAAGAAATAATAAATTCTATAATACTAATTTTGCTGCACAGGAAGTGCATATTTCGTGGATTTACTACTAATCATTAGTTTTACATTAAGTTAGACAAAAGCAAGAGGCTCATGAAACTCGAGGCTGTATAGCTCACCTGACTATCGCACAATCAATCCATTTTATTTTATATTAAGTGAAAATTGTAATGGACCTCCCATAGATACTTCATACCATGTATCGGTTAATTTTGCTATGTGGTTTCAGAGGAGAAGAGTTTAAAAAAATTAATCAAATAAAAATAAGAATTGTTCATGGCAGCCGTGCAAGTTGTTTGACCGTGAAATGTTTATTTGAAAGGGACTTTCCATAGTTGCTTCATACCAAGTATCAGTATATTTTGTTCTGGAAATAAGAATTCATCATGGGGCCATATTAGTTGTCAGACTGAGACGAAATATGCAGACTTTATTAAAGTCCTCTCATAGATGATACATACCATGTTTCACTTCGTTTCGCTTAGGGGTTTTTCAGAGGAGAAACAAAATCTAAATGGTACCAAACTAACGGGGGAAAAAGATAAAAAGCAGAGAAAAATGTGTCAGAAGCCAGTTATATTGGAAAGTTTCCTTGTCAGATTAACTATTACCTTCACATGGCGGGTCGTAAAATATTATCAGACTCAGAAACTATTATAATATCATTACATAAGAATTCCGGTATCTTAAAGACTACTACTATTAACATTAGTTTTAACATATTTTAGTGCAATAAGAATAGCAAACGGATCAGACACAAGTAAAGCAAATCTCCTGTTTGAAAGCAAAATGTGACATCTCTTTGTATGAATGATTGTTATAGTAGCCCATCATAAATGGCAGTAATTACACGAATATCATACAATATATAATTCGATATATAAAATTAATAATTATTCTAAAAAACTTAAAATATCGTTACTAAAATGGTGAAAAATGGTTACAAAATATTTCCAAGTTCTTTGTTTCTGTTATCAAAGTTTGAAATTGCCAAAAAGACCCACTAGACTGACATTTCCTTAGGCTCCTCTATACTGTTACCTTATGAAAGTCAGATGTTGTTCCGGAGTTATGTCGCCTTGTCCATAAAAATATCAAATATGCACAATAGATTACAAAATTAGCAATTTCCAGGTAAATCAAAAAACGTGTCGACTTCGATGGGCTCAATATATCTTGTTAAAATTTGAAACATACTTTGTTAAGATAAGTATCATTCAATGGGCAACTGCTAATCAATGCTAAACATATAGCATCAGCTCCTATTTTTTGTTTTAATTTCATGAAGGTTACCCTTTACTTAATGAAAAACGTCAAGTAAAAAGCCTAAATTATGCAGATAGATTAAAGTTTCCAAGGGAATCACCACTTCAGTTGCTATTGTATGCTACTGGCATAAAATTTATCAATAAAAACAAAAGCGATAAAAGACTGGAAAGAAAGGTAAAGTGAAGGTGCATTTACCTTACAATTGTGTCCTTTTCTTGTTATTTGTCAAAATTACGGTAATTTGTTGATAAATTTGACTGCATCCTGAATATTTTTCAAAACAAATCAATCAATATTTGATTTGATAAATGGGACGTAGGGTAAATGACCAAATCCAGATACTGAAAATCACATTTCAGCCTTGAACAAGTAGTAGACCTAGCTGTTATTGTCCCTCAAACATTTGACATTTGACAGTGAATAGATTTGTACGAAATCACTAGTTACGCTCTAATCCCAAAAAAACAGTTAAAACAGCAACAACAAATTAAAAAGATTGAACATTTTATATATTCTATCCATTGTGTTTTTTGAAAACTTAATTCCATATATAAATTTATAGTCAATATGTTCCTTTAAAGGATATTCAGGAAGGAGCTGTAACGAGAAAATGACAGTTTGTTCGACACATCCTTGCAAACACGGTGCTACATGTAATGTTCAGGGACAGAATTACAGCTGCATATGTTCTCCTGGGTATTCAGGAAAAAACTGTGATTATAACGTGAACGAATGTTTGCCAAATCCTTGCCAACATGGGGCCTCTTGTATAGATGGCATAAACAATTATACATGTAGTTGTCCTGAAGGGTATTCTGGGAAAAAATGTGAACATAATATTGACGACTGCAAACCAAATCCTTGCAAACACGGTAAATGTCAAGATCTAGTAAATGACTTTAAGTGTACATGTGTTGCTGGGTATACTGGTAAAAGTTGTTCTGTCAGCATTGATAGTTGTACGCCTAACCCTTGCGTTCACGGAAAATGCCAAGATCTTTTAAATGGTTTTAACTGTTCATGTAACTCTGGATATACTGGTAAAACGTGCAAAGTAAATAAGAATGACTGCAGTCCAAATCCATGTAAAAACGGAGGACAATGTACTGACGGATTAAATAGATACACATGTAAATGTCCAAATGGATATAGCGGAAAACAATGTGAAACTGATGTGAATGAATGTGCCTCAAACCCCTGTAAACATGGAACTTGTATAGACTTGGTAAATGGATATAGATGTGCATGCAATCCTGGATACAGTGGGAAAACTTGTAATATTGACATAAATGACTGCATCCCAAACCCATGTCAGCATGGATCTTGTCAAGACTTAGTAAATGCATACAACTGCACATGTCAAACAGGATATACAGGTAAAAATTGTTCTACCAATATTGATGATTGTAAGCCAAACCCTTGCGTTCACGGAAAATGTCAAGATCTTTTAAATGGTTTTAACTGTTCATGTAACTCTGGATATACTGGTAAAACGTGCAAAGTAAATAAGAATGACTGCAGTCCAAATCCATGTAAAAACGGAGGACAATGTACTGACGGATTAAATAGATACACATGTAAATGTCCAAATGGATATAGTGGAAAACAATGTGAAACTGATGTGAATGAATGTGCCTCAAACCCCTGTAAACATGGAACTTGTATAGACTTGGTAAATGGATATAGCTGTGCATGCAATCCTGGATATAGTGGGAAAACTTGTAATATTGACATAAATGACTGCATCCCAAACCCATGTCAGCATGGATCTTGTCAAGACTTAGTAAATGCATACAACTGCACATGTCAAACAGGATATACAGGTAAAAAATGTTCTACCAATATTGATGATTGTAAGCCAAACCCTTGCGTTCACGGAAAATGTCAAGATCTTTTAAATGGTTTTAACTGTTCATGTAACTCTGGATATACTGGTAAAACGTGCAAAGTAAATAAGAATGACTGCAGTCCAAATCCATGTAAAAACGGAGGACAATGTACTGACGGATTAAATAGATACACATGTAAATGTCCAAACGGATATAGTGGAAAACAATGTGAAACTGATGTGAATGAATGTGCCTCAAACCCCTGTAAACATGGAACTTGTATAGACTTGGTAAATGGATATAGCTGTGCATGCAATCCTGGATACAGTGGGAAAACTTGTAATATTGACATAAATGACTGCATCCCAAACCCATGTCAGCATGGATCTTGTCGAGACTTAGTAAATGCATTCAACTGCACATGTCAAACAGGATATACCGGTATAAATTGTTCTACTAATATTGATGATTGTATGCCAAACCCTTGCGTTCACGGAAAATGTAACGATTTGGTAAATGGTTTCACTTGTTCATGCTATCCTGGATATAACGGAAAAACATGCGCAGCAAACATAAATTACTGTTCCTTAAATCCATGTGAGCACGGGAAATGTCAAGACTTAGTAAATAGTTACAAATGTACGTGCGATGCAGGCTATAATGGAACAAACTGTTCGAACAATATCGACGACTGTCATCCAAATCCGTGTCAGCACGGGACATGTGATGACTTAGTAAATGGATATACATGCTCATGTGAAAACGGGTATACAGGCAAAAACTGTGAATCATTAATAACAACAGCCAGCACTGAGATAACAGCTACATCAAAAACTACAACTAAAACTATAAGAACAAAGTTTGAGAGAAAAACGACTACCACAACAAATCTTAAACGGACGTCTCCTTCCAGAGCTAAGACGACTTCCAAAACTACAACCAGTACTACAAGAACACCAACGTTTGTAAGAACAAATGCTACCACAACAAATGGTAAATGGGCATCTCCACCCAAAACGACAGCAGTTTCGTCGACAAAGATCACAACACCTGCAAGAATTACACCTACAATCAGGACTGCAAGTTCAAACATTACAACACAATCTGCTTTTAAAACAACTTCACCCTTGGTATCAACAAAAACAAATATGACATCCACCTGGACATCAATTCATACGACAATACCAACAACTGTAAGAACTACAGATATAATGACAACTTCAAACATTATAACAAAAAATACGAAACCTACTATGACAAACCATTCTAAAACATCCACCTGGACATCGGTGTATAAGACAAAATTGACGAGTACCTCAAAATTTCATAACTCTATGATTTCTACAATTGCAACTAATACTAATGCAAAAATGACTGAAACTACCGAAATAAAAGAGAAGACAACAGTAACAACAGTGACTCCTGCAAGGAAAGCAGCAATGACTACTCAAACAACAACAAAATTGCAAAGTGAGAAAACACCTGTATTAATTTCGACGGAGTCAATTATTACTACCCCTGCTAATTCAGTTACCCCAGAAATAACTCAGAGAAGCAAAACATCGAACACAGAACGAAAAACGAATAAAGAAAGTTCATCTCAAACAACAATGAGTGAAATGAAATCAAGCGAACCGCAGTCAACGGTGACAAGTAACTCTCCTGATCAAGGGTTATATTTATTGAAGGGAAACGTCATGAAATATTTGAAAAACATAACTGCAGTTATTGAATATCTCATCAGAGAAGATACTAATAATATGAATTCAAATATTCATGTGACTACTGAAACAGTTATTGTGCTTGGAGAAAACGAGTAAGTAGATTATAGTAATTAGACCCTCACAAATACTTCACAGGGAACAATTATCGTAAATTTAATCAGATAACAGAATTAGTAAAGAAAATTGAACAGTTCTAATATATTGTAATCTATCATTATTTTCTTGAAACACTCAACATTTTTTAAACATTTGAGTTGAAATAGATAATAACATGACTTTCCATATCGGCACTTGTACATGCCATAACATGCGAGCTAACGTTTTCGGGCTTACACCTTTACCGACACGGAAAATTCTATGCCATAAAACAATCTGTATCGAACTTCATGATAAATATCAATTTAAACATTTTGTTCGCATAAAGAGCTACTCGACTGAATTAATAAAAATTTCCTTTTCAGTGAGCTTGTCACACAAGTAAAATACCATATAATTAGCAATGGTAAACAGTTAAGCAGCAAAGATGCACAAAAGTATTTCACTATAGCTGCCTCACGTCTTCACTTACAACAGTATAATGGGAAGGTCAAGAAAAAACAATCAAAGATTGCAGAAAGGGTAACAATTAATTTTATTCCTGTTGTTGTGTGATGCATTTTATTAATTATTTTATTTATTTTCTTTAAAGTAGAATGTAATATAAAAAACTTCAATAGGTTAAGTGAAATGTAAACGCCCATTAAATGTAAATGGATGTTGAAAACAGAAATATTTGTAATTCAAAAAGATCTGTTACAAAAGAAAGGGTTGCTGGATGAGTATGGGGAACACTTCCAAAAAGAACGTTCACTTGCAGTAGTGCAATATACTATTCTCCGCGAGACAATAATCACCAAATAAGATATTCGAGTTAAAAATTGAGAGTCATTCTCATTATTTTTCTCCAATGAAGAATTAGTTAATAGAATCTTGATGTAGAATCTTGATGTTAAACCCTTTCACTTTTGTAAGAAATACAAATGGATCTTGGAATAGCACCAACAGGGACTAAAAATTGATATTTAATGGAGACCAAAATTTACGTATCATTTGTGCATCTGAAAACATAACATTATTTCTTTTTCTCAAATATTTCTTTTCCGCTTTATTGTATAAATGTTCCGTTTTAAATCTAACAGTACCATTTTGATTGTTAGGTACGTCAATTGCCTACGTGGGCACGCATTTACAAGTATGCTAGAATATTGATGATATTCGGTAAATTCGTGTTAGTTAACAAATTAAGTATTGTTCAACATTGCAGAGCTGGGTAAACAGTCATGGTGGCGCTGTAGCAGGAATTGTCGTTGCAATACTGGTAGTTATAGTCATCGTCGCAGTTAATTTACTTCTAAGAAAGAGGAGGTCTGTATTTTTAAGTTGATAATTACATTTTATATTAGTTGAACTGATAATTCTATAACCTAAACATAATATATTCATGTTATACATGTAGTTTAACAAATATAGCGTTAGAAGGAGTAATTAGTGAAGCTGCATTAGTCATTCTGTAAATTTACTAGTGGTCATTTTGTCATATGAATCTACGTTTCAAGTTTTCAGGTTATTGTTTTGGCTTTCAAAATGTTTGATCTGAGGTGTCGTACTTGCACGGAATATATTTATTATGTGCATTAATATTGGAACAAATGTAAATTACGGAAATATCCTCACAAAATGGCATTTTACATTTAAAATTAAAAATATTTGTAGATCAAAAGCAAAGGCCAATAGACCAACACGTCACGGGAATGTAGACGAAGGAAGCCAAAAATATCAAGATGACGTCAATTTGGACAACATGGGATATATTGATGACACAGAGCCAACATTTATAAATCAAACTTACGAAATTCAGAAACATGACAATAAAGACAGGAACCACAGTCTAAGCATATAATATAACAATCCATTTATGACATAGTATCGTTTAACATCTTTTCACAGTATACATTATCATCATTTTATACCTTCATTACGTAATCGTGGAATAATCTATAGTAACAATTATCAATAAAATATTCACAAGATATTTGGATTAATATTTATTGTTGTAGGGTGACGTAATTTATATTAGTGATTACCCCTAATCATAAGGGATATTGGTTCGGTAAAGGGCGTGCGGAATTTTAAAACCGGCCTGTGAACTCGTACCGTATCAACCAAAACGCTAGTGTAAACTCCAAAGATCTCAGAGCACGCTTTAGAATAAAAACATAAATTAGATATCCAATGCAAAATCTACTATTATAAATATTATGATACTGTTTTCTTATTGGGAGGTCAACATTTAGAACATTGAAAATAGGACTATATTTATACAATTCAAGCATTCTGAACTGCATCTGAATATTGAAAAAAATTCCGAAAATTGGCGTATAATTTTTTGACAAATAAATGAACTGTATAAATGTATAAAAAGAATATCAATGACACAATTATACATATTTTAAATAATGATTTCCCAAAATCCCATAGAATAACAAATTGATACACTATTGCCACCGAAATTTTTATTTTATTAATATATCTCAAGATTGTTTGAGTATAATATATTGATTACTATATGTAGTCCAACACTCGTGATTTTGATAGCAAAAACGAATCTGGTGATAATATATATAAATTCAACCAAACCTAAAGTTTGACACAATCTGCGGATTAGGTACATTGTACTTGTGACAATTATTTAAAGTTTTCGGGTATTTTAACATTTCAGAGATTATAAATCAAATATTAATTTAAGAAATAAGAAATATAAAAGTTAAGTACTTTATAAATTTATCGATATTAAGATCAATTAGTCTCATCAATTCTAGTTTTATGGAAAAATTCATAGAAATCAATAACATAGCACAATATTTTGTCACTACGATTTGTGTTTTTATTCTACCAGGAAACTACCCGCGTAAGCTTTTCTTTGGAATTAAATAACTAGAGAATGTCTTATTAGTTTTAGTATGCAAACATCTGCTAAGGGTGATGATATAATAAAATAAGCTGATCTACAATTTTGGGTAATCTATAATGTTATTCAGTGGTAAGATCATACATTTTACTTGTTAAATGTGCTCAGATCAAAGGTTACTGAGATTTTTATGGAGTAACCATTTGAATTTTATTGGCGGACAAGGTCTTTGATACAGCATTAATTCCCCTGTATTTTAGATCACCAAACGGACAGTACAGCTAAAATGTGCCATCACCTTTTGTCCGGGAACTTAAAGTTTCCTTTAATGTCCTATCAAGATTACGATACACTATATATTTTTTCCCTAAAAAGAGCTCGACAGGAATCACTTTCCTCCATCTTCTTTTATCACACTTTGTTTCCTTCTCCAACCGTATTTTCTCGGCAGAATTTCAGACATAGAGAATTGAAATTACATGATCATGTTTTTATATTAATTACTTTTAATATGACGATTTGAGAGACATTCGGTCGCAATCTGAAAGGTTGTGAAGTTAAATATTCAAATATATCCTTTCTTTCCCTATTTCCAATCTTAGCACGATTAACAGCAAATCGTCAATCTTTGGAAATAGGTGTGAAAAAAACCTCTAGAAGTAAAAAATATTATACATCTACAACATTTCAAGATCCGACTGATCAAGGGGTGTCCGAAAAGTACGTATACATTAGATCCCTTTCAGATATTTAAATGTTGGGAACAATTCCCAATTGGCATATTGTATTGTTTTGTTTGACATTTCCATAATTCAGATGATGACGTCTGCAATACAACTTTTAATAAAATATTTCAAAATGTTCAATGCCTCACTTAACATTTCATGTCTTGACACTTTTTTGTTTCTACCAGAAACCGATATTTCATTTTTTAGCAAGACCTAAACTTTCTTCAACAGTTTGTTTTTCTACAAGTTTATGGTTTAAGCACAAATTGAAAAACATTTCCAAAAAATCCCTGAAAACTATAAAGAAAGTACATCTGTAAACTGATGTCTACCCAAACAGTCTAATAAATACCCAGCAGTTTGAAGTTTTGCCTCTTCTCTGGCCTCTGACCTACAAAATGAGTTAAAACTGTTATAGCAATAAATGTTTTCTGTAATATATATTTTTAACGCATTTCAGTTCGAAATTCAAATAATGCTGAAATATCCCATAATTTACAACGCATTGAAATAATTATCTACTGGTAATTTTTATATTTTGTCATTTACACACCATTTGATGAGTTATAAATATGTAGTAATTCTAATTGTTCGAAGGTAAATGTACATGTAAATTCAGACTTAGTGGTCAGGTTGATGTTACAAAACTTCTTTGTATGCGGAAACTTCCTGTTGGTCTATATCAATGGTATCAAACAATTGTGATTCTGTAATACAAATGCACGATTGCTCTGAAATCTGGTATGAGTTTTGAAAATGGATACAAATTCTTGATTGTCTGAAACTTTCTGTATTTTTCGGATGTAGCGTTTTTTAATGCTGAAAATCAGGGAACTTCATCTTATTTAAATTAAAACGCAAACAGAATAGGTTAAAGAAATTCAAGTTTATCATTATTAATAAAAAATAAATCTGTTAAAAACTTAAGAAAAAAACCAAAATACAATCAATCAAATAATTTTTAAATGACATGATGATGCATGGATGGGCACACTGACAAATCTAGAATACAGTGGAAAAAACTTTATCCTGATTTAGAGTAATTTCTCGCAATTTGATTGGCTGATATTGTCCTAATAAATTTCAGTGCAATTTTTTATTAAGTCAATTCGAATTATCTCCCTTATACCATTGACTTAATAAAAAAAAAATTTTTTTGAGTTGCTTCCCTTTGTTTATCCTGATATGGGAAAAAAACAATAAATAAGTGGTGTCATAAAAAAAATCAGGATAAATTCGTTACACAGTGTACAATTGTCCTAATACGGAATTTATCATGAAAAAAAAACAATAAATAAGTGGTCTGATAACAAAATCAGGATAAATTCGTTACACAGTGTGCAATTGTATTAATACGGAATTTATCGGGTCAATAAAATTCATATCGGGTTCGGCTTCGCCTCACCCGATATGAATTTTATTGACCCGATAAATTCCCGTATTAGGACAATTGCACGCTGTGTAACTAATAATATTAGCTATAGGGTTATGTTATATACAAATTCCTTAAACAAAAATAAAAGCCCATGGGCATGATGGGTGAAAATTTAATGTAAAGACATGACGAGCAATTTGCACCTACAAAGCTTACATGTAAATTATGTTGCTTTAGCAGTTAAAAAAGTCTTATATTTCACTGAAAAGCTTCTAAATTAAATATTGACAAAACGTAAACAACTGTTCCCTGTTATAGGATTTTTTGGAAACAGAAGAATATCGTTCTTTTCATCTGCAAGAAAAAAAATGGCATGGAAACAAGTGCTTCTTTTCTGGCCTCGATTCACATCAGCATTACACATTGTTGGGTTATTATTCTATATATGGAATGGAAAGTGTTTATCTATCTGTTTTTAGCATTTTTATAATGAAACAGCAATTAGGATGCGATTGCGTCCGCTATTTTTAGACACGGAAATCCCCCCTTTCAGATTTAAAATGTAAGGAACAACCATTTAATTTTTATGGAGGACTAGGAAAATAATGTTTGATCCCAGCTGCCTACTTTTTGCCGAAATTTTGTCCCTGGACTATTTTGTCAGCCACTTTCGCGGCTAAAATTATTTTTATATAACAAAAAAAAAAATGTGTTTTTCACATCAAAAGTGATCATGGCCTTTTATTTTGCCAAAACCTGGTCTTGCCTTTTTTATTTCAAATTTCATCCTAGCCAGCCCCCCGCCCTCATAAAACTCAAATTGTTGCAGATATTGACCATTACGATCTTTTGTTTAAAAAATTACTGTACATAGCCATTGTAACAATAAAACAATAAAACGCAGCTACAATATATCTTCTATAAATACCCTATCTGACTGTTGGACAGTTTGGTATTAGGGTAAGAATTTTGTTTTGTAGCGTTTCTTTTCTCCAGTGAAATTATGTTGAATAGTAAATAAATACTAAAAAAAGACTACCCGTTAATCTTCTGAAACTTACTCAGTATCAATCCATATTACTCACGAAACATTTGCAGACTTTGTAACTATTTGTGAGATACTGATGCCTTTCTTTTTGAAAGTAAACAAGAGGCTCAAGAGAATTGAGCCTGTATAGCTCACCTGAGAGTCCCACAATCAACCTATTTTATTTCAAGTGAAAATTGTAATGGACCTTCCGTAGATGTGTAACCGTCGATCGCTCAGAGGCAACAGTAAAACACAACTAAGGTTCAAGGGTTCATTATTTATTTCGGTAGTCCCGTCATTTCTGTTCTAGAGATGGAGTCTTCATAATATCTAGAATGGTTTTGGCTGTCTCAGTCTGTAAGTTCTGAAAAAAGATTAGTTTCTGCTAAAGATGTTAAACACTGCACCTTCTCATACCAATCCCTGTCTGTAGTTGCTGAACCAACCGACTTAGACAATTCATACTGTCCAAGCCGGTGGTTTTTTGTCCTTGGCAGACCGTCTTACTTGTTCCGATGAGGATGATGAAGATGACTCATCAGGTTGTTCATCCGTTGCTCATTATCAGCCTCTTCCACTTCAGTACTCATATAAGAGATTCTGTCCCATCATCCTGGGAGCGGTCGTCCCCTTCAGAATCACTCTCTATTACTATGTTGTCATCACCAGTTCTCGATGACGCAGATTCAGTGATGGTTGGGTCACTGTTGTCATCAGCTACTGGTTCTGCTTCCAACTCTGTAACATGCAGTTCAAGTTCTTCTTCATCTGATGATTCTCGCTGATCAGCATCGTCTTCTATAATCTGCGGTCTTGGTCTAATGGCAGGTACTGGTTTCGACATCTTGGTTCTTGGTTTCGGAACTGGTCTATCTTTGCCCTGAATTCTGTGTCACTCAGTTGACTCTGTGATGTATCCAACTGGTAACAATAAATTCCGGTGGAAGTTTCTCTTTCTGCCTTCGCCACTCTCTCGCTGGACAGTGAACATAGGAATGTCAGGATTCGATTATCCCAATAACACGTATGGTTTCTGTATTGTTGTTTTTATAACTTTGGCATTGTAACCTTCTTGCTGCATGGATTGTGGAAGTATGGTGAAACTCCGGTCGAGTCAGGCCGGGTACAATTGTAGGCGTGGACCATGGTCGGAAGGTAAGCTTTCCAGTTAGCTTTCTGGTGTTGTTCCAAGGTTCCCAACATGTTCAAGAGGGTACGATTGAACCTCTCACACATACCATTTCCCATTGGGTGATAACTGGTGATGCGGGACTTCTGCATACTGGTCAAGGTACAGAGCTCTTTGATAACTTTACTCTCGAAGTGGCTCCTTGAACTGAATGTAACCTCCGAGGTATTGCATAGTGTAGTATAAAGTAATCAAAGAACGCCTGTGCTGTTGTCCTTGCAGTCTGATTCTCGGTGGGAACTGTTGAGCATATCTTGTGAGGGTTAGGTGGTCTGTGATCCCAAGTATACTTTGATGGCCACAATTGGATTGCTTCAGTGACAGGAAATCCATGCAGACCAACTCGCCATACCGGGCCAAAAAAATCTGTCTCTCAGTAGGCTCAGGGTTCTGTCTTTACCAGGATGTCCCATATCATTGTGAAGTGACTGTAATATGGTGTTGACATGTGCTGTCGGTAGCACCAGCTGTAATTTAGTCTCATCATCAATGGTGACTTCTCGGTATGTCATCTTTCACTTTCAAATGGTGGTATTGTCTCTAAGTTACTGTCTTTATCTTTAGATGGTTTAACGTTGGTTTTAACTGTCTCTATCCAGTGTCTTATTGTTCTATCTTGATGTTGAGCTTTCTTCCAATCAATCGTGTCTGTTGTAGGTGTCCCATCTTGATCACCATCATCATCATCCCTGACTACGTCGGGTGTTAAGGCCAGTCACTCAACACATGGTCTCGATGTAATGGAGTTGCATACGGCTTGCACTGACTCTACACTGATGTTTTCTCTGTCGTCATTGGTGGAAATGTTTGGCATTCTGCTAAGTCCATCTGCATCGGTATTTGTCTTTAATGGTCGGTACTTGATATCGAAATTGAAAGTTGCCAGGTCAGCTAGCCATCTGTGTCCGGTTGGACTAGTTTGGCTGTTGTTAACAAATAAGTTAAGGGGTTGTCTGTTAGCACCGTAAACTACTGTCCATATAGGTAGTCCTTAAATTTGTCTGTGATGGTCCATTTCAAGGCTAAGAATTTCATATTGTGCGGAGGGTAGTTCTTCTCGGCCTTGGATAAACCCCTGCTGGCGTAGCTGATTACACGTTTCTCTCCATGTTATTCTTGGTAGAGTACTGCACCTAATCCTATACCGGATGCGTCTGTGTGTAATTCATATGGGATATGTCTGCATATCCAAGTATAGGTGCTGTTGTTAGCAGGTATTTCAGCCTGGCAAATGCTTCTTCTTGTGGTGCTTCCCATTTCCAAATTCTCTGTTGCTTCCTTTTCTTCTGTCTTTTCTTGCCTGTTGGTATTGGCATAAGGTCTGTTAGCGGTCTGCTGATCTGGTTGAAGTGTGGATAAGCCGACGATAATATACCACAAAACCAAGAAATCGACGAATGTCTTCTGGTGTCTTGGGTGTAGGCCAGTTGGTGACTTTCTGTTTTTTCAGGGTCGATCTCAAACCCTTCTGCAGACACAATATGGCCAGCAAATTTCACCTTTCTTTTGAAGAAGGAACATTTCTTTGGTGCTAACTTGAGGTTGGTTTGGTGTATTCTCTCCATTACACGGTTGAGATTGTGAAGATGTTCTTCATAGGTCTTCCCAAATACTATTACATCATAGATGAATACGCAGCAGATTTTGAGGTGGTAAACGGCCAAACACTGCTCCATCAGTCTCTGGTATGTGGCTGGGTTGTTGGTTAGTCCAAAGGGCGTACGATTATACTTGTAGAAGTCGAGTGGTCCTACGGTAGATGCAGTCCTTTCCTTATGCTCTTCTGTTATACTCATTTGAAAATATCCACTTTCATGTCAACGACTGAGAAAAACGTGCTTCCACCAAGGCAGTCCAGTAGTGGAATGGGCTTCTAATCCTTGCTGTCAAAAATTGTCTAAGATGGGCTCTAACTTCTTCATAGGCTGAAGGTGGAATTCGCCTGTATTTGCTTAAATGACTTGTCATCGACAAGGTCTATCCTATGCTCTACAATATCTGTATGACCAACATCATCATCAGTCCTGGGATAATTTACAGTCAGATGAGTTATGCAGAAAAATATTTAAACAAGTGCCTATCATTGCGTACAAACGCGGCAGAAATCTTAAAGAATATTTTGCCGAAACCCGGCATTAGTTGGGAGACTTTTGAAAAGGGACCCAAGATAGGCCACTTATAGAGTGAGCCAATCTAAAAATCCCGAAACACCGTTATTAAAACTGAATTCATACCGTAGGCAATCAGAAATAAAGAAAAACGGTGTAAAGTCTTGAGTTTAGCTATGTATGTTGGTTGAGGGAACTCTTGTTTATAATGTTATGTAGTGGCGGTGCCACGAGGTTTTCCCTCCCGAGCGTATCTACGTGGGAAAAGAAATTTTTCACTGTGATCCATACATACTCGAGACAATGTGTCACCGTTTATAATTTTATCTTTTCTGAACGAAACACAAATTCCATAAATCACAAGCCAGTTGATGGAATTGTCAGACTTTATAGCCAGAGTGGTAATAGATATAGACCACACGAGTACAAGACAATACAGTAACAAACCTCATTCATTCTAATGCCTTCAGTCAGAGATAAACTAAAGTTAAAACTTAGTAAGAAAAAAATGGATTTAAACCGTTTAAACTCAGACGAAACCACTAGTGATGTCAATATGCCACAGTCGGCTCAAAGAGAAATATGCAGGCCTAAATTCTCCGAGGAAATACAATTGATTTCACAGGAGGAGCCTTACACTACAGTGAAACCAGTCATTGAAGAGCTTAGGACTCTTATGGAGGTGAAACACAACTTGAACACCATCCAAGAAGGGCTAAGGCTGGCCAAGGGTTCAAGAATACTGCCTCCCTACATGAGTGTGGATGTTAAATTCACACCTAGATTGATGGAGCATCCGTCAAAAGAACAACTCAAAGATAAAGTTCGAGACTTACAACAGAACTTAAAAACTGTTGCCTTAACACAATTATCAGAAGCACTCGCGAAAGGCATTCGTGAAGTGTCTAAACAGCTGGATGATATTGTAGCGAATTGTCCGCTACTGCTGAAGTGAGGTTACTGAACTGTTTTATGAGTCCCTTATTAAGGGAGCCAGTTTGTGGTTGGAAATATTTGAGGTTTATCCAGCGAGTCACTGAGACTCAATTTGATAGATGAATAACTTGATGTATAGATATTTCTCTGGATAGGCGTGTCACCTTACGTGGCAAATCTACCCAGATGATATATTTTGTTGAATTAGTAGTCACAAGGACTGAATAATAAATCTGTGATAAAATTAATTATTTAATAACAGGAATTAATTCAGGTACATGTATGTCCGGAAATAATACAATTCATTACTGTTACACTTTTGAGGCAAACCATACCAATTATAATACCATAATTATGTACCGAATATTAAGCAAGCAAACAAGTGAAGATAACTCTGGTCAAGACAGTGCTCAGGTTAATAAAAGTTACTGAAGTATCAAAACTTAAGCTGACATAAGATTGTCTCTAATTTAACTGTTCAGTACTGGATACCTAAATCATCTTTATGATGCTCAACGTGCTTGAATGTAGATGTTCTTTGAAAATTATAAATTAATATAAAAATTTCTGTGTTAAGCAGTGACTGCTTTTAGTTTGTGTTACTCTAGGACGTCAGTTAACGGAACTAGCGTGTACTTTAACTGAATATAAGAACGTATCTTATGACTTTATTTTCTGTATTTATGACATGTGTTCGACTTCATTTGCAGGACTTTAATATATAGTTTATTTGAAATATTCAAGGATGACTCGATCAATAAAATGAATCTTCTTAAGTCCTTTGAGTCTTCTATATATTGTCAAATCTCTATGAATAAGTATTGAGTCATGAGACTCAAATAATTCAGCTAGTATATTAACCTTTTTTATATATAGGTCTTTTAATTATAAAGCAGTGATGAAAAGGACTCGTTTCCGGATCGTAATTCGTAGAATTAAATGTAGTTGGCTTTTGGCTAAAAGTTGCCTTTCACCTTGGGAGTCAGATCACGACTGGCGAACTGCCGCGAATTCGCTCTATTTATAGGGGTTTGGGACTCTAAAGACTCGAAAATGACGTAAGTGACTCAAAAGACTTAATTTTGACGTAAAGACGTTGAACAACATTCTTCAGACCGATTTACGGCAGTTGCACTACGATAAACAATATGGTCGATCTGAAGCGGTGAGCTACTGAATTCTTGACCAGATTATCTTATACACTTGGAATCAGTGAAATATAGACAATAAAAATGAATTCTAAAGAAAAAGACTGTTGTAACCATGAAGGATGCAACATGTAAATTGATATGTACACACAAAATCGTAAGTAACAATTGACCCATTTGACACATTTTACCGTTAATAATTTGCAACGTCATGCTGACTGTCTTATATTTCTACATGTACCCTAAAAAAAATATTATCAATGAACCAAGTGCATATATTCCTCTCTGTGACCATGTATTTTCATTGAGGCCAGTGCAACAGATTCCTTAGTCCGTTACATTACCCCCCTCTATGAAAAGACTGTCCGTCCCGGACAGGAATATATGATTACAAACATGATATAGATAACAAATATGAACAACTCGAATAATAAAAAAAAAATATTGTCAATTTAGTTGAGGTGCAAATTAACGACAAATTATGGTAATAAACATACCTCTTAATAGATTAGAAATTACGGTAATGCAAATAAAAAAAAATAATGAAAGAAAATATACATGACAAGAAATTAGTCAATGTCTTAACTAATATATGAACAAAATTCTTGTCCTTCATCGTCACCACTGAGCACTACTAGTCTAATGTCATTACTGTTGCTATCTGTCTGAGTCCACTGAGTTGTACTGGCCATCTCGACTTTCCTTGTATCTTCCAACTGAACTTCTTCCAACTGAACTGTTTGGGTTTCTACTGTCTTAGCATCTGAAGAATCCGTACCAGATGATTTGTCTGCGTTGCTGATTTTCAGAGTTTGAGTTTCTTTCTCCTTCCTCTGTTTGCATTGAGGATTGGCCATCCAAAATGCTGACAGGTAATACACTGTCCCATCAGGAAATATAACT
The DNA here is from genome assembly GCA_028015205.1 of Mytilisepta virgata. Taxonomy (NCBI): domain Eukaryota; kingdom Metazoa; phylum Mollusca; class Bivalvia; order Mytilida; family Mytilidae; genus Mytilisepta; species Mytilisepta virgata. The sequence goes on from CM051521.1 coordinate 81,525,787, forward strand.
TTTTCCTCCTTCATGACTCCAGAATATCCCACTGGGATAACTGAGGCGGTGTAGTTGTCATGTTTTATTGCCTTATCCCTTACTTCCTTGACACGTTTAGCATCTTCTGTTTCCTGGAAGAGACTTGGCGGCGCTAAAAACCGATTCCACTTCTTCCCCTCTTCCACCACATCCTTTTTGGGTAACGCTAGGTGACTGCTGTCTCTTTTCCTGGATACTGTCGGAATCATCGGTTTTTCTTTTACACTGGTGTAAGCCTCCTCACAGGTATTATCTGCTGCATTCAGGGTTTCATCCTCTATTATTATCAACCCTCCTGTTCTTGATTCTGTGCATTCATCCATCCGCAACCTCTTTGGACTAGATTGTAAGGGGGAAACTATTTTAATTGGCGAATCAAAGAGGCCAAGCAGATCTTTCTTGATAGGCGAAACATCATGGTCATCATAACCCAGAATGATGCTAACTGGCGAAGATAAATCCGAATACGTTGGTGTCTTTTCTGGTGTTCTTTTACTAGGTTTGTGTTCTCTTTTTCCATCCGTCTTACGTTCTCTTCTGTGTTGAGATCTGTCTGAATTGCTTGAGGTACTCTTTCTTTTGTCTGACCTATCCTCCCTTTTCCTAATCTTCTCTGTCTCATCTTTATCCATTCCCAAATAAGGAGTGGCTGGTATGGTGACTTCCATAAATCCTGTGCTCTTTCCACTGACATGAGAATCTCGCGATTTCATATGTTCCTCCATCCTATATTTAAGAGATGTAGAGACTGCATAACTGCAGTAGTGACACTTGAGGACCTTGTTTGGGTGACGGACTCTGATGTGCCTCATCATTGCCTTCCGATTGTCATATTTTCTCCCACACACTTTACATTCAAACTCCATTCTGTAATATATGAAATAGTACCAAATTTTGAAAATATGATTCATATTAAATGCAAAAATATTGCACCATGACCAGTGAGTTATCTTGAGCTTGCTTGCTGTACACCATAATTTTGACCACCAAAAGATGAATAGTCCGTCTGTCATGTAAGTTTTTTATTTATGTATATGCAACTATTTAAACAATTTGCTAATTAAACGTATCTGCTATAAACAAGCATAAAGTGAGTTTTCTATTTATTTTTCAGGGTCGATCAGTGTGTCGTCAGAAATGGGAGAACTTTGGCGAGACATTTTCTGAGTCTTTGTGATATCAAGATCTTCTTTTACCCAATTCTCGACTTTCCCATAGAAGGGTTTCAACCTGTCGTGATGAACAATCTTTGCTTTAGCATTTTGAGTCTTTTTGATCTGGTAAATTACATCTGAAATGGCTTCAATGATAAAGTATGGGCCATCCCAGTTTCGCTGGAGTTTTGGCGATTTGTTTTTCACCTTTGTAAAGGTATACAACCAAACAACGTCGCCAACATTATATGAATTCTGGTTTGACCTAACGTCATAAGCACGCTTTTGCTTATCACTTGCTCGTACAATATTCTTGCGAGCACTCTCCTGAACTTTCCACATACGTTTCTGTAAATTATCAACATGCTGGTAAACAGCTTCTACCTCATCCAAGTAATCTTCTGTCTGAGGATGTGGTCCATATACAAGGTCCACTGGAAGAGTTATCTCCCTGCCAAGCAGGAGCATGCAAGGAGAAAATTTAGTCGTTTCATGTTCAGATGACCTATAGGCCATTAGAGCCCATGGAAGTTGTTCATCCCAGTCGTGTTGATTTTTACTGATATATTTACTTAAAATGTCTTCTAGAGTCCTATTTAGTCTTTCTACAAGACCGTCGCTCTGAGGGTGGAATGCAGTAGTCCTCGTTTTGTCAATCATAAATCGGGCACAACGTTCTTTGAAAAACCCGGACTCAAATTGTCTCCCTTGATCCATATGGATTTGAAGTGGGACCCCAAATCTACATATGAAATTGTGGACAAAAATTTTCTACTATTGTAGTAGTTTCTGAATCTGGTATAGGGTAAGCTTCTGCCCACCTAGTAAAATAATCAGTTACCACCAAGACATACTTGTTGTTTTTGCTAGAAATAGGGAGTGGTCCCAGTATATCTAATGCAACACGCTCTTGTGGTGCTCCTACATTATACTGCTTCATTCGACTCTTTGCTTTCCTTGGTGGTTGTTTTCGAGAACAACAGATCGAACAGCTTTGGATCCTGTTTATATCCCACCCAGTAAAATCTGTTTTGTGCTCTTGCAACTGTTCTGTGTATCCCTAAATGACCAGCTTGAACATCATCATGTAACATCTTTATAATTTCTTCTCTCCATATCTCAGGAACAATAAATTGATCAGTACTCTCTTGAGTGTCAACGTTTATCCATTTTCTGTACAGAACTCTATTTCTAATTATGATACGGTCCCACTGTGACCAATATTTCTTAAAGCTAACACTCTGTATTGCAATTTTGCACCATTCCGGTCTATGTTCTTCCTTTGACTTCATCTCGTAAAGTTTTGACAATATACCATCATTAAACTGAGCTTCATGCTTTTCCTGGTCTGATTTTCTATTGTACCATATTGCTGAGGTGTCTTGTAGATTTGACTCGGACTCAAGTGTGTCTTTCAACTTGGTCTTACTTAGACACTCAACCTCATCATCCTCTGTTTTTCGGTTTTCTTCCTTTTGATCTTGCCTGCTACAATGACTACACGGAAAGCAACGACGAGAAAGTCCATCCGCATTTCCATGTTGTCTGCCAGGTCGATGTTGCACCTCTAAGTTGTATGTGTTAAGCGTTTCAAGACTGCACCGATGCCAAAACCACTAGCGTCTGTGTCTAATATAAATGGTCTGGTCATATCAGGAAAACCTAGTATTGGTGATGAAATTAGAGCAGTTCTCAATCGCTGGAATCCAGTTTCACATACTTGAGTCCAATTAAATGGACAATTTTTCTCAGTAAGTTTGTGCATAGGCCTTGCGATGGCTGCAAAATCTCTTATAAACCTACGGTAATATGAACATGTACCTAGAAAACTCCTCACATCTGTTAATGACTTCGGCCTCGGCCATGTCTTTACACTCTCAATCTTATTTGGATCTGCAGCTATGCCTTCATTGGACACAATGTGTCCAAGAAAAGGGACTCGTTTTTGAAACAAGCTACATTTCTTTGGTGAAACCTTGAGTCCATGCTCAGCAATTCTATTCAAGAAATCATTCAGTCTTTCTAAATGAGACTCAAATGAGTCAGCAAATATTATAATATCATCAATATATATGAGACAAGTCTTCCAATTAAGCCCAGCCAAAATATACTCCATAAGTCGCTGAAAAGTTGCAACTCCATTACACAACCCCATTGCCATGACGTTAAATTGAAATAGGCCCATAGTACTAGTAAAAGCTGTTTTCTCCTTGTCACAATTTTCCATTTGGACCTGGAAATATCCACTAGATAAGTCCAAAACGCTGAACCACTTAGAACCACGTAAAGCATCCAAAGAGTCGTCAATACGAGGTAAAGGATACGAGTCCTTAATTGTCACATTATTTAGGGCACGGTAATCGATGCAAAGGCGAGTCGATCCATCCTTCTTTGTAACTGGTACGATTGGCGAAGCCCAAGGACTTTTTGATTCCTCGATTATCCCGCTATCAAGGAGACGCTGTATTTCTTTCTCCACATCTTCTCTTTTGGTCAATGGTAATCGCCTAGGCTGTTGTTTGATAGGTCTAGCATTTCCTGTATCTATTCCATGTCTGATAGTACTTGTTCTTCCTAAGTCGTCTTTTGTCCTTGAAAAAGTGTTACTGTGGCGCTTAAGCAAGGTGTCCAGCTGTTCCATTTGGTTTTCGTGTAAGTGTTCAGAGCTTTTCATTTTTAAGTCATTTAAATGACCTGGCGTATCTACACAATTACCAGTTTCACTCATCTTCATCAGTGCTTCTGTTTCTTGTTCTAATGAATCTATTGCAACCTGCTCACATACTGCCACCTTCATAAACTGTAACAGCACTTGGTTATTATCTGTCGGATTTGCTATCCGTAATGGTACACTTCCATTGCTTGGATCTACAAGGACTTTGGCAACAAAAATATTTTCACTGTGTCTTGTTTGCACAGGCTCTATCAAAGCATTCATAACACTGCTAGAGTCACCTTCTATTTTTCCCATGGTTACAACTTCAGTGTTTGGCGGTATTTCAACTTTCTCACAAAGACTTATTTTAAAAAGTGAGTCCCTTTGACTCTGTTTCATGCAATCAATTTTCATGCTATCTATCATTAGTCTTCCCTCACCCGTGTCAATTGTACATTTGTGTCCGGCATATCTATTTCAGCCAAAATAAATTTCTGCAAGAATTGAAAAGTTCCGATTGCTATCGGCAAAGTAACACAACCAAACGTATTTACAACATTGCCATTAGCTAGACAAAGTTGCCTATTGTTCTTTTGAATTTTGTGTTTCTTTGCGTCTGGAAGTGAATTGAACTTACGTGGATGAAGAACGCATGTAGTAGAACCAGTATCAATTAAACAATTAATTGAACATTTGCAATAAAACATTTTAAAAACAAACTGTCTTGCTTATTATTTAACAAATTAATCGACCTTGAGCCCTTAAATCCTTGTGCTGGTGAGCGGTCCTTTTCCCCAGCATCTAAAAGTTTCCCTGGCTTGTGCCGCGAAATTTGAAATCAGTTTGCGTCCCCTGGGTACTTTTTGTACTTTGATACGATTTTTGCAACCTATTGCCTCTGACGCAATTATTCTTTATGTCCCTTGATAACTTGTTACATTCCTTTTTAAAGTGACCTTTTATGCCACAATAGTAACATTCCATAACACTTTTTCTGTTCTTGTTTTGACTAACGGCTAAGTGTTTAATCTCCTGACTCATTTGCGCCAAATGTGACTTAATATTTGGGTCTTTCTCATCGGATTCAAACTGTTCCGACTCATACTGCATTCTCAGTCCATGTTTTGGTTGGAACCTTTTTTGTTCAAGAGAGAAAGCTTCATAGTCCAAGCCGTGGCGTATGCAATCATTGATTGTTTTGGGGTCACGTTGAAAAATAAAAAGCTGAAGTTTGGGGTCATTGACAGCTCGTACGAAACAGTCCTTAGCGAGCTGATCTCGTATGTCAATGGGTGCTAATGGGTAGGCAAGCCGTGTCATTCTTCTAATTTCTTGTCCTAATTCCGGCAGAGTTTGACCGGACTTTCTTGAGATTGAATTTAATTGGGACTTGTACATGTTTGCTTGATTTTCCGGTTCGAATCTATCTGTAAGTTGTGCAACAAGATGATTATAATCAAGTCGTTTTGCTGGTTCTATATCAGTTACTATTCCCTGTGCCATTCCCCTTAAACTGGTAGCAAGCTCATATGCCTTCATTGGGCCATCCCATTTATTAATTGCTGATATCATCTCAAATTGAGTTAGAAAATCTTGCCAGCTTGTTGTTCCGTCATAGGGAGGTGGTCTCTTAGGTTTAGGCTTATTTGAGTCATCAGTTCTATTAAGAATTTGACGATAATTCACTTCATTATCGTGTGTGCCTGCAGATGAATTATAGGTTTGCCTTACAATACTATTCGCCGGATCTGCGTACTGATTATCTGGAAGATTGGTGTCTACACACCTGTTTCTATTCACCCGAATAGATCCGCACCCCTCAACACTCATGCTGGTGGGTGCCTGCCATGGAAGGTTAGTGCTGGGCCCAAAGCACTGGTCCACATGTGGACCCCGGAGATCTGCCTGTTGCCGCCTCTCTCTGCTGGAGAGACCAGGGAAATCCTTATCTACAAAACCATCTCCACCTCCATAGGATACCCTCTGACGACTTGAGTCGCCTAAACTATCTTCCAATAAACTTTGCAATCTCTTTCCTGTCTCTTGATGTTCAGCTAATTCTTTTCTGAGTGTTTCTATGTCCGTATCTCTGTTAGTAATTTCTTGTCTGCTACTGCAAGCCTGAGTTTCTCTATTCCGCCTATTCTCACTCGTGTCTTTTCGGCATTTCGATCTCTTATTACCCGCATCTGTACTTCTCCGGAAGGTGTCAAATTTATTAAATCCGAGTATTGGTTTCCCGGTGATGCGGGGAGCCGTGATCGGACTCCCGTTGTGTTTGGTTCCTCTTCAGTCTCACTCTGTGCCTCATTGAATGCCAAAAATGTCGGTTGTCTTGATCTTTGCGATGTCATTATTACTGGTATCAGTTTTCTTCACTTCAGTCCGTTCTAATTCTCCAAAAATATAGGAGCTCCCCACACTGGTAACCAATGTAGCGAATTGTCCGCTACTGCTGAAGTGAGGTTACTGAACTGTTTTATGAGTCCCTTATTAAGGGAGCCAGTTTGTGGTTGGAAATATTTGAGGTTTATCCAGCGAGTCACTGAGACTCAATTTGATAGATGAATAACTTGATGTATAGATATTTCTCTGGATAGGCGTGTCACCTTACGTGGCAAATCTACCCAGATGATATATTTTGTTGAATTAGTAGTCACAAGGACTGAATAATAAATCTGTGATAAAATTAATTATTTAATAACAGGAATTAATTCAGGTACATGTATGTCCGGAAATAATACAATTCATTACTGTTACACTTTTGAGGCAAACCATACCAATTATAATACCATAATTATGTACCGAATATTAAGCAAGCAAACAAGTGAAGATAACTCTGGTCAAGACAGTGCTCAGGTTAATAAAAGTTACTGAAGTATCAAAACTTAAGCTGACATAAGATTGTCTCTAATTTAACTGTTCAGTACTGGATACCTAAATCATCTTTATGATGCTCAACGTGCTTGAATGTAGATGTTCTTTGAAAATTATAAATTAATATAAAAATTTCTGTGTTAAGCAATGACTGCTTTTAGTTTGTGTTACTCTAGGACGTCAGTTAACGGAACTAGCGTGTACTTTAACTGAATATAAGAACGTATCTTATGACTTTATTTTCTGTATTTATGACATGTGTTCGACTTCATTTGCAGGACTGTAATATATAGTTTATTTGAAATATTCAAGGATGACTCGATCAATAAAATGAGTCTTCTTAAGTCCTTTGAGTCTTCTATATATTGTCAAATCTCTATGAATAAGTATTGAGTCATGAGACTCAAATAATTCAGCTAGTATATTAACCTTTTTTATATATAGGTCTTTTAATTATAAAGCAGTGATGAAAAGGACTCGTTTCCGGATCGTAATTCGTAGAATTAAATGTAGTTGGCTTTTGGCTAAAAGTTGCCTTTCACCTTGGGAGTCAGATCACGACTGGCGAACTGCCGCGAATTCGCTCTATTTATAGGGGTTTGGGACTCTAAAGACTCGAAAATGACGTAAGTGACTCAAAAGACTTAATTTTGACGTAAAGACGTTGAACAACATTCTTCAGACCGATTTACGGCAGTTGCACTACGATAAACAATATGGTCGATCTGAAGCGGTGAGCTACTGAATTCTTGACCAGATTATCTTATACACTTGGAATCAGTGAAATATAGACAATAAAAATGAATTCTAAAGAAAAAGACTGTTGTAACCATGAAGGATGCAACATGTAAATTGATATGTACACACAAAATCGTAAGTAACAATTGACCCATTTGACACATTTTACCGTTAATAATTTGCAACGTCATGCTGACTGTCTTATATTTCTACATGTACCCTAAAAAAAATATTATCAATGAACCAAGTGCATATATTCCTCTCTGTGACCATGTATTTTCATTGAGGCCAGTGCAACAGATTCCTTAGTCCGTTACAATATGTTACAGGAAGCAGACATAAAGCTGCAGAAGTCAGCAAAGTATGATGAAAGAAGGGAACTATTTAAAGCGGCACAAGAGTTAATCGAGGAGTACAACAGAAAACTCCAGAGCTATAAGGATTCTTTGGCTAGGAAGCCAACTATAACTAAGCCAAAAGACAGATTTAATAAAAAAAGATTTTAGTGGGACTTAAGGTCAGATATGTGGACTATAAAGATTCCCTGTAACTAGTTTTAGAAAGTCGGACTTTATATGTGAACTTGATGGATTTTCGTTTCTATGTATTGTAGGATTAGTTTATTAAATAGTAGTTAATCTTTATTGAAGTGTGTTGTCATTTTCTAGTGGGCTGTCCTAGTGCGTACGCATGTGCAGTTTAGATTAATCAGAGTAAGTTATTTCCTTCTTTACAGTTATGTTCATTATCAGCATGGGTTGCAGACGCTTTAGAAAATCTTATAGATTAGTAAATCGCAAGAGAAGGGTTAATTCAAAAACCCTAAGAAATAAGAGAACTCGAGCTGAGTTCAATAAGAATTTTATTCTTAATTTTACTAGAACAAAATTATCTAATGAAGAGATCCTCCTACTGAGCAAAGGAACTAAATTTGTTCCAAGCCCTAATACATTTCACATCAGAAATAATATTATGGCAGATTTTTTAGAATTAGCCAGGAAAATGAGATGTAGATTTTGTTATTCTGATGCATTAGAAAACAAAGAACTTCATCCCTTATACTTGAAAACAGGACATGTACCTCCTAGGTGCAACGATGCTCTTGAAAATTATATAACAGACACAATGTTGGCTATATCTAGCTTGGAGGTGAACACATTTAAAGACAATCTGTCGAAAGTAGAACGTAAATCACTAGCTAAATTTACTAATAATTCTGAGATTTATATTTCTAAAGCAGACAAAAATAACACCACAGTATTAATAGATAAGAATAACTACACAAAAGCAGGAGAAAATCACCTACGTAGCATATATTACGTGGAACTTGAACAACCTAATACTGCACTTATTAGTAAAAAAATAGAAGAGATAATTACGAAATTGTTTTCTCAGAAAGAAATAGATGTGAAAACATATACTTTTCTGACACAAAGAGATAACCCAAAACATGGGCACATGTATTTTCTACCTAAAATTCACAAAATCAACCCAGAGGTAGTTAAAAATATCATTAAACAAGGTTTTAGCCAGTCAGATATTGAGATTACATATAGACCCATTGTCAACAAAAGCAATTCCCCAACTTGTAGAATTGAGAAATTCTTAGATCTAATTTTTAAACCTTTATTGAGAAAAGATCCATTCTTCATTCAAGACTCTAAAGATTTTATTGTAAAATTAGAGAAAGAAAAGATGGAAAACAAATGTTTTCTGATTGCCTATGATGTTACTTCGATGTATACAAACATGCAAATAAAAGATTTGCAAGAAACATTAATCAACAATCTAGAAAGAATTGACAGACTATCATATGATATTCAAATCCCCAATTCAGCAGATTTAGCTCAGCTAATTAAAATAGTATTAGAAAATAATGAATTTGAGTTTAATGGATACATATATAAACAGATAATAGGCGCCCCCATGGGAGGAATTTTATCGCCTACATGCACAGATTTACATCTGGCCTCTATACTAAAGATGATATTAGATAAGTTCCAGTACAGAACACTCATTAAATTACACTGTCAATACAGAGATGATGGCTTTATGGTCTTCACTGGTAATATGTTACAAATTGAGGAATTTTTTAGCATTGCTAATAAGATCGACCCTCTGTTAAGATTTACATATGAAGTATCTGAAGAGTTAATGACCTATCTAGATTTAGAGGTTTATAAAGGTGATAGATTTCGTATAAATAGAATCTTGGATGTCAAATCTCACATTAAGAAGACAGAAACTTATCAATATTTGCCACCTAATAGCTCACATCCACAGAGTACTTTTAAAAGTATCACTGTGGGAGAAACTATACGGCATATTAGAAACAATAATAATGAAATTGATTTGAACAAGCACCTGTTTAACCTTGAACAAAAATTAGTAAACAGAGGATATAATGAACGCATTACTAGAGATCTAATTTCAGACACCCGCAACAAAGTTAAACGTTGCAATACATTAACTAGAAAGACCAATAAGAAACATATACCTTTGACTCTTATAACTAAATATAACCCAGCAGTTAAAGGGCTGGGTAGAGCATTAAGAAAGTCCTGGGATAATTTACAGTCAGATGAGTTATGCAGAAAAATATTTAAACAAGTGCCTATCATTGCGTACAAACGCGGCAGAAATCTTAAAGAATATTTTGCCGAAACCCGGCATTAGTTGGGAGACTTTTGAAAAGGGACCCAAGATAGGCCACTTATAGAGTGAGCCAATCTAAAAATCCCGAAACACCGTTATTAAAACTGAATTCATACCGTAGGCAATCAGAAATAAAGAAAAACGGTGTAAAGTCTTGAGTTTAGCTATGTATGTTGGTTGAGGGAACTCTTGTTTATAATGTGAGGGTTAGGTGGTCTGTGATCCCAAGTATACTTTGATGGCCACAATTGGATTGCTTCAGTGACAGGAAATCCATGCAGACCAACTCGCCATACCGGGCCAAAAAAATCTGTCTCTCAGTAGGCTCAGGGTTCTGTCTTTACCAGGATGTCCCATATCATTGTGAAGTGACTGTAATATGGTGTTGACATGTGCTGTCGGTAGCACCAGCTGTAATTTAGTCTCATCATCAATGGTGACTTCTCGGTATGTCATCTTTCACTTTCAAATGGTGGTATTGTCTCTAAGTTACTGTCTTTATCTTTAGATGGTTTAACGTTGGTTTTAACTGTCTCTATCCAGTGTCTTATTGTTCTATCTTGATGTTGAGCTTTCTTCCAATCAATCGTGTCTGTTGTAGGTGTCCCATCTTGATCACCATCATCATCATCCCTGACTACGTCGGGTGTTAAGGCCAGTCACTCAACACATGGTCTCGATGTAATGGAGTTGCATACGGCTTGCACTGACTCTACACTGATGTTTTCTCTGTCGTCATTGGTGGAAATGTTTGGCATTCTGCTAAGTCCATCTGCATCGGTATTTGTCTTTAATGGTCGGTACTTGATATCGAAATTGAAAGTTGCCAGGTCAGCTAGCCATCTGTGTCCGGTTGGACTAGTTTGGCTGTTGTTAACAAATAAGTTAAGGGGTTGTCTGTTAGCACCGTAAACTACTGTCCATATAGGTAGTCCTTAAATTTGTCTGTGATGGTCCATTTCAAGGCTAAGAATTTCATATTGTGCGGAGGGTAGTTCTTCTCGGCCTTGGATAAACCCCTGCTGGCGTAGCTGATTACACGTTTCTCTCCATGTTATTCTTGGTAGAGTACTGCACCTAATCCTATACCGGATGCGTCTGTGTGTAATTCATATGGGATATGTCTGCATATCCAAGTATAGGTGCTGTTGTTAGCAGGTATTTCAGCCTGGCAAATGCTTCTTCTTGTGGTGCTTCCCATTTCCAAATTCTCTGTTGCTTCCTTTTCTTCTGTCTTTTCTTGCCTGTTGGTATTGGCATAAGGTCTGTTAGCGGTCTGCTGATCTGGTTGAAGTGTGGATAAGCCGACGATAATATACCACAAAACCAAGAAATCGACGAATGTCTTCTGGTGTCTTGGGTGTAGGCCAGTTGGTGACTTTCTGTTTTTTCAGGGTCGATCTCAAACCCTTCTGCAGACACAATATGGCCAGCAAATTTCACCTTTCTTTTGAAGAAGGAACATTTCTTTGGTGCTAACTTGAGGTTGGTTTGGTGTATTCTCTCCATTACACGGTTGAGATTGTGAAGATGTTCTTCATAGGTCTTCCCAAATACTATTACATCATAGATGAATACGCAGCAGATTTTGAGGTGGTAAACGGCCAAACACTGCTCCATCAGTCTCTGGTATGTGGCTGGGTTGTTGGTTAGTCCAAAGGGCGTACGATTATACTTGTAGAAGTCGAGTGGTCCTACGGTAGATGCAGTCCTTTCCTTATGCTCTTCTGTTATACTCATTTGAAAATATCCACTTTCATGTCAACGACTGAGAAAAACGTGCTTCCACCAAGGCAGTCCAGTAGTGGAATGGGCTTCTAATCCTTGCTGTCAAAAATTGTCTAAGATGGGCTCTAACTTCTTCATAGGCTGAAGGTGGAATTCGCCTGTATTTGCTTAAATGACTTGTCATCGACAAGGTCTATCCTATGCTCTACAATATCTGTATGACCAACATCATCATCAGTCTTTGAGAAGATGTCCATGTATGAGGTGACAAGTTGAAGTCCATGTTGGAATTGGGTTTCGGTTAAGTCACTTCTTGTTATCTCAATCAGGTCCATAATGTATGCTGTTTCTTCTAAAGTTAGTTGCTGAGTGGTGTTTTCTAAAGTGACTGGTTGCAATTCACATACTATGGCTTTTGATGGAATGGTTAGGGTCCTGGTTGTCATATTGGAGACCCTAACTGTTAGTGGTCCATTCATAGTATGCTGATACTGGATTACTGATGTTTCAATGTCAAAATCCTGCGAGTCTTTAGCGAAAGATGAAGTCTTTAGCCTAGCTGGTGTGCTATGGTATGGGATTTATTTGTTCGGTGTAACAGGAAATCTGTGTAACTGTATTTGGTTGTAATGTGCTGGGTTTTCCTTCTCCATTTCTTACAATTGCAATTCTGTTGTTATGTTTCTGAAATTTTTTTCACCTGAGTAGTAAACAGCGGAATATCAAGTACCAAGGTGTTGTTATCCGTGACTGAAGGAATCTATCTCCATATTCATCTTTAAAGGTGTTCATCATGACAGTCAATATGTAGGTTCCTAATAGAATAGGTAATTGGTTGTTGGATATACTGTCTGCTGTAAGTAACAGTATTCATGGATGCTGCTGTTCATGTCCCGGTATCTGTATGTTGATTCTGTATAACCCATGTATGGAAGTTGTTTTCCATCACTGCATTCTATGTCCAAATATTTGTCCAGGTTTTGAAGTAGTGATGAAGTGTGTTCCTTGAAGTATTATTAACTGACTGTTAAAACTAAAGAGCCAGCATCCAAAAGAGTTTCTTGTTGATGTAGATTTCTGTTTCAGTAGGTTTCCCAAATAGTCAAGGTGGTGTTTGATCTGTTGAATGTCCGGGAACATGAGATCTATGGACGTTCCTTTGGCATAGGCTTGTTCTGGTTTAACTGCTTGTTGTGGTCCAGTCTAACTCTACATCAAATCTTGGTATGTTCAAATTGGCCACATCTCCAGTACTGTATCTCTTTACTATCATCTGTAGTGTGTTGCCTTTGTTGTTGCTGTTGTTGTTGTCTATTGGTGTTGGTGGTGTAATTCCTCTTCCAGTATACTGTCCTCCACCTCGGCCTCTTCCTCTTTGCTGTTGCCATGGTAACTGTTGTTGCCATGGAGGTTGTTGTCAAGAATGTTGTTGTTGCTAATGAGACTGTTGTTGCCATGGAGGAAACTGCTGTTGCTTGCAGGATTCATAGGGGTCCATCCGTGTTGCTAGTTGTTGGACCATTCCGTTAAGTTCTTCCATATCTGTAGTAAGATTTGCTTCCTGTGCAATAGATGCCTTGCTGATATTAGACTTGCTAAGTTTGGCTGACTCTCAATCTGCCGAAGTGCAACTCTTAATCCGTCAAAGCCTTTGATGGTATGATATTTGTGACCTGAGATTTTTAATTCAGAATGTGGTATTGTAGTGTAGAGTGTAGGGAAGTCGAATGTTTTATGGTGTTGCATGTAGCCAAAGATTTTGATTTTAGATATTGAAGTAAATTTTTGGAGTTTTTAAGAATCCACATCTGATTGACGCCACTGGTGGAATGCAATATATGCAAATGTTTCAGTTTTGTTGCTTAACAATATATAAGTAAAAAATAAGCAAAAGCACATTAGTGTTAAGCACATTAATAAAACAAAATAGCATAAAAATATAAGCAAACACATATGCATTACAGATTCTTACCACAGTGCAAAGGCTCATGAATCAGTATATATCATCTGTATAAATCATCAATCAATTAAATCAAATTGATCAGTTGATAGGTGGCATTACCTCTACAACACAAATGCTGGTTATAACCACTGTCTGGCTATACATATAGAAATTACCCATAATTCATATTTTATATAAAAACCATATATTAATTGAAATTTCAAGTTAACCTGGAAATCTTATACGATTTACATGATAAAATTAAAGCCTTTCATACTTCTCATTCAATCTTCATGTAAAGTCAATATTTACTCAATTAACTAATTGTTTAGCTAATTAAATACTATCATCTATAAACACATTTACTTAAGGTTCAACACTTTAATTTATGTACTATATGAGTTTCATCTGTTTTACTGACTTATTTTAGTTAAAATTTATCTCTCACTCAAAGCTCTCAAAACTAGCTTTTATACTGGGTAAAATGTTTATATGGATTTTGGAAATTAAATGCTGCAAGATATATAAGAAAACTGACCTTCATTAACAGAATTTACCACCAAGAAATAGATTCATCAATATTGACAATGTTCAAAACAGGGCAGCCATTTTCTCCTTCTACTCGTAGGGAAGTATATAGTATTTATTGCAGGACAAAGGAAATTTACCGCCAAAATTAAATGACCAATAAGGTGACAAAATGACACGCTCAATTAAGCATGAAATAGACATCAATAAAGAAGTAAAGGATAAATGTAATACAGTGAAACCAATTACTCAAAGATCTGTCCAAAATCAATAAGTCAATTAAAATACTGAAAATACTAATTAATCATTAATAACTATCAGTATTTAATAAGCAAATAAATAAATATTTCAGGATCTGTAAGAGAAAATAAAGATATTAAATAAATACACATATTTTAATATTAGAATTCTGTAAAACCTAAAAATAACTGACTATTACAGATGTTTGATACCAAGTATCAGTTAGTTTGGCTATATGATTTCAGAGGAAGAGATTTTGAAATTTTGACCAATCAAAAATAAGAATTCACCATAGCTGCCATATTAGCTATCCGACCGGGACGAAATATGCAAACTTCCTTCCACAAATGCTTCATACCAAGTTACAGCTAATTTGGCTTTGCGGTTTCAGAAAATTTTATTTTTGAAATTTTGACCAATCAGAAATAAGAATTCATCGTGGTGGCCATATAAGTTCTTTGACCGGAACAAAATATGCAAAATGTATAAAGGTCCTTCCATGGATGCTTCATACCAAGTTTAAGCTTATTTGGCTTAGGGGTTTCAGAAGAGAAGATTTCAAAAATTTATACAATCAGAAATAAGAATTCATCATGGCGGCCATATTAGTTGTCCGACCGGAACGAAATATGCAAACTTTATAAAGGTCCTTTCATAGATGCTTCACACCAAGTCACAGTTCAGTTGGCTTTGCGGTTTCAGAGGAGAAGATTTTTGAAATTTTGACCAATCAGAAATAAGAATTCCCATGGCGGCCATATTAGTTGTCCGACCGGAACGAAATATGCAAACTTTATAAGGTTCCTTCCATAGATGCTTCACACCAAGTTTCATTGGTTCCGTAGCTGTAGTCCGAAGGTCCGATAGTTCGAAGATCCAAAAGTCCGAAGGTTCATTAGTCCGAAGGTTCATTGGATAAAGGGTTTTTAAATTGATGCTGCATGATCTAATTCTTCAAACCCGAGGGCACACCTTATACTTAAACGGGTCGATTGGTGTCGCTTGGAACAATGCAACAAACAATCTTAAGACATGTAAGAAGTTAATGTAACCTGTTTTGAGAATGGGTGGTAAAATGATTCAAATGATTTGAAATGGAAAATCAACATACTACAAGCGGTAGTTCGGGATATTTGTAATCGGTCCGTCTGACCGGCCGTCCCGTACCGTTAATCCGTTAGATAACCTTGTCTCAAGAACTCCTCGTTCATTCTTTGTTTCAGCAAATTTATTTCTTTATATTGTTTCTTACTATATGTAGATGTGCAATAAAGTTTTCAATTTTGAAATTCATTTAAAGGATCCAATTGTCGGACCGAAATTGGTCAAATTACTAATTTGGTCCTGTCCCTGGAACTACTAATTTATTTTTTGTTTCAGTGGCTTTGTTTGTTTATAATATTATTCTTCACTATGTGTAGACGTGCATTAAGGTTTTCAGTTTTGAAATTTGATTCGCGGTTCCTATTTTCGGACTGAAAATGGTCAAATTGATAATTTGTCCCCAGAAGTCCCCATTACTTTTTCAGATTAAGCAAATTTATTTGTATATAATATTGTTCCTTATTATCCGTAGAGATGCAAAACAAGTTCTGGTGAAATTGATAATTTTGCCTTGTCTCTGGAAATACTCATTCATTTTTGTATATCAAATTTTGTTGAAGGAGTCAAATATTTGGACTGCAAATTCTGAATTGATAATGTGGGCTTGTGCAGTGCGGGGATGGATATAGTCTATGGTGGCACCACTTCTAGTTGTGTATATATAGATATTCTATGATACCACATTTGACGCGAGAGATTCGAGCTTATCATATATTTTCGTGGATTTTTGTATTCAAGCGGCCTCGAAAGCTGAAACCATAAATAGTAGCCCAAAATGCTAAAATTACCAAACAGGTAAAGTCAAAACCATCTAAGGAACATTCTACACACAAAGTGACATCTCTTTATTTACAAACAATGACACATTTGTATGACGGTGAATTTAAAGTGTCCCTAAGTAGTGTTGGGAAGCCGGAAACTGGATATGAGTTAACCTTTCTAATACCTGAAAATGAATTGAGATGGAGGTCCGCGGAATATTTTGTCACTTCCAGATGTGAGAACTGACATTCAGTTTATTATTCCTGTTAAAACATTATATTGGTAAGACTGATATTTTCACAATTACACGAAAAATTTCCGACAGTTACCAATGACATGACAATTGTTTGATAGATGAAGAATCAATTTTCCTCCTTAAGAATACAGGATTTCTGTTGGCACATCTGATATCTGACAGCACTTTCATTGATGTATTTTGAGTACACCTGAGGAATGGATTTGGTGTGTCGCATCACCCCTTTTCACTGCAACACACCACCACCTTCATTATCAAATAATTAATATTTTTCATCATTTTATGAAAAAAATGGCCGAGTGGGTAGTTCTCATTATTACTACAGTCGAAAAATTCCACTCAACTTAACGAAGTATTCTGCTTTGTTTTTCGGAACATTGAACCTTCGGAATAATGGACCTTCGGACTATTGAACCTTTCGATGGTTTCTTTTTGCGTTATTTCAAGCATTGGACCATCGAACCTTTTGATGATTGGACGTTTTGACTATTGAACTTTGGTTGATGTATAAACGCGTGTATTATGCGTTTTTCCAAGGTCCGGAATATCGAAACTTCGGACCAATGGGCCCTCGGACTATTGACCCTTCGGACTATCGAACGGACATCGTTTCATTTCATTTGGCTTAGAGGTTTCAGAGGAGAAGATCAAAATGTAAAAGTTTACAGACGGACGGACAGACAACGGACACCAAGTGCTGACAAAAGCTCACATGGCCCTTTGCCTGTACTAATTCAAACTCTCCATGCTCTTTGTTGTGTTAATGTTTGTGTTTTGTACTCTTTCATGTTATTTTTGTTCGGCGTTTTGTCAGTTGGATTGCTTTGATTGATTGGTATGTTATTTTATACCTTTCATGTTATCGATTTTGTTATTTTATAAAGGTCATTTGATGAATTAAATATAAACGGCCATTTTCCGAATTACATTCAATACTAACACTTTTCAAAACATTTTTAATGTAAAACGAGATGTGCTGCCTTGCACTCAGTAAAGACAGTATTAAGTAATTTTTAGATAAGTTCAGAACAGAGGGACATTTACACGATTTTGTCTAAACTGGTACACTGGCCTTACCTGTTTTGATTGATTTAAAGTCAGTATACATGTACCATGTATTCGTAAGTTGTGTTATATATCCTCATATCTATCTCTGGATTTAATCTGAAAATTTAGCTATTTCGCAAATAAAGATCGGCAAGATTAGGTATTTCTGGTCATTAGGATCAACAGTTTTTAATACATTATATTATGGTATATTCCATTTCTATCCTGAAAAGTCCAGCGATGGTTTGATAATTAGTTCTTTTTTACAATATTTTCAACAAGGGAAGATTGAACGAAATTTCGCCATTCCTCTTAATACACGCAAAAGGGAAACAAGTTTTAAATAAAAGGTCTTTTACTTTTTATTATATTGAATATCGTCTTTTATAGCAAGTAATATATTTATTCATAAATTCGTTTCGTTTTCAGAATATACTGAATTTACAAATTCCGGTATCAGATGATGGCCATCCTGGTAGAGATAATCCAATGGTTACATTAAAGTCAACTATACATGTACAGGATTTATCAAACTCAAAAAACAAGACCATCAGATTAACAGGAACGAAAAACACAAGGTAGATTATTTTTAATTAATTGACGATTACAGTCTTCAGCCTCGTATCGTTCGTATTTTCGAAATAGTTAAGCACCACTTCCCCTTTCTAAATTAGTACCTTGTCAGTAGTCTCGTGTGTTACTGACATAACCTGATTATATAAATTTGAATGTGTAATATCGAACCTGCTTATAAGTCTTAGGGCGACTTATGGAATTAAAACAAATGTTGAATGATAATCAAATGTACCGGAAAAGCAAGCATATTCTGTTACACGTACGTATCTGAAAAAATACCTCAGTGGTGAAAAGTTAACGTAGATATAATATCCTCACAAAACATTCTAAACACATACATTGTTTAATTTCCTTTGTAGAATAACGGCATTAATTTCAAGCAAATGCAACCCAGGTAATGTACATGTATATAGATCTATATAATATCAAATTTATTCTTTTAGTTATGCCTTGGTTTTTACATTAAGAATCAAATCTATCGCTTGATTTTTTTTAGATGGTAAATAAGCATTAAAAATTAAATTGCGCAATATTTTCTGAATAATAAGGATTTAAACATAAGAATATACTAATAAAACATATTTTTGAGATCAAAATTGTCTACTTTAAAAGTGGGTCTCATTGGGGTCTAAGTGTGACGCGGGATTCGCCGATTTTCATAAATACATTGTATTTCACGTGAAAACGTGAAACGAAGTGGCACGGGATCCGTGATATTACTAACTAGAGGCTCTCAAGAGCCTGTATCGCTCACCTGGATTTAACTTTTCACCTTGAGCAGACCTAAAAATTTAAGTGTTGCAGTCAATTTGGCTTGTTTTTCTATAGGATTCTATGTTAAACTAATTTCAGCTGTGGCAGTCATCTTGGTTTAGTCCAGGTCAACGGATACATTTCTAAAAGAGAACCATCTAAGGACCATTTCTGCTAAGTCTTGTTCCAACTGGCTAATCAGTTTCAGGCAAGAAGATTTTTAAATGAATTTTCCTATAGGGTTCAATATTTAACAAAGTTCGGTGTGGCAGCCATCTTGGTTGACAATCCGGGTGATGGGACATATTTCTGAAAGAGGACCTCCTAAGGACCAATGCTGCCAAGTCTGGCTCCAATATGTCAAGTGGTTTAAGACAAGAAGATTTTCAATGAATTTTCTCATAGGGCCCTATGTTAAACTAAGCTCGGCTGTGGCGGCAATCTTGGTTAACAGTCCGGGTCATTGAACATATTTCTGAAAGAGAACCTCCTAAGAACTATTACTGCCAACTTTGGTTCCAACTGGACTTGTAGTTTCATATAAGAAGATTTTTGAAAGTCACCCCCCTTTTTTTCTATTTTTAGTAACAGCAGCCATCTTGGTTGGAAGTCGGGGATGCCAGACATAATTTTGGAAGGGGGCCACCCAAGGACCATTCCACCAAAGTTTAGTCTCCATTGGCCTAGTGGTTTGAGAGGAAAAGATCTTTAAAGGAAAGTTTATGCTGGATGCCATCTTTAAAGGGGAAAAACTCCTATAAGGGGTCAATCAATGATTTTGGTCATGTTGACTTATTTGTAGATCTTACTTTGTTGAACATTTTTGCTGTTTACAATTTGTCTTTATCTATAATAATATTCAAGATAATAACCTAAAACTGCAAAATTTCCTAAAAATTAACAATTCAGGGGCAATAACCCAACAAAGGGTTGACCGATTCATCCGAAAATTTCATGACAGGTAGATCTTGACCTGATGAACATTTTTACCCCATGTCAGTTTTGCCCTAATTGCTTCAGTTTTTGAGATATAAGACAAAAACTGCAGTTTACCCCTATGTTCTATTTTTAGCCATGTCGGCCATGTTGGTTGGCAGGCGGGGTCATTGGACACATTTTTTAAACTAGATACCCTAATGATGCTTGTAGCCAAGTTTGGTTCAATTTGGCCCAGTAGTTTCAGAGGAGAAGATTTTTGTAAAAGTTAACAGACGACGACGACGGACGACGACGGACGACGGACGCCAAGTGATGAGAAAAGCTCACTTGACCCTTCGGGTCAGGTGAGCTAAAAAATGAGTCGGGAATTCGGGAAATTTCTCATTATATTAAGCGTGAAATCATAATTGGTGTCGTAAATTCTTATATATATATATATATTCTTTATTAAAACATAGTGAGGTATAATAATTAATTTCTGAAGCTTTTTAAGTCAATATATCTAGGTATTTTAATACCCAAGGAGAGACTTGCAATTTTTACAGCCTAAGATATGGCACTCTGATGGGAATTTGTTTATTTTTGGACCATAAATGACCAAAATATGTTGAGAAGTATATTATTTCCCTTTATTAATATAAAGTGAGGTATAATAATTAATTTCTGATGCCTTGTATGTCCATACATCTAGATATTTTGAGACCCAAGGAGAGACTTGCAATTTTTACGGCCTAAGATTTGTAACTCGGATGGGATTTGGAGTATTTTTGAACAATAAAAGACCAAAATATGTTGAGAAGTATATTATTTCCCTTTATTAAAACAAAGTGAGGTATAATAATTAATTAATTTTCTGAAGCAGTTCATGTCCATACACCTAGAAATTTAGTGACTCAAGAGGAGACTTGCAATTTTTACGGCCTAAGATATGGAACTCTGATAGGAATTTGTATATTTTTGGACAATAAACATATGTTGAAAAGTATATTATTTCCCTTCATTAATACATAGTGAGGTATAAGGATTTATTTCTGAAGCATTTCATGTCCATACACCTAGAAATTTAGTGACTCAAGAGAAGACTTGCAATTTTGTCGGGCTAAGATATGTAATTTGTGAAGTATTAAATTTGTTCTAATATTTAGAAAATTCTATGGTTACTCATATAATTTGTTGAAAACCTTGCTTATATTATGTACTTATACCATACAAGATATTGTGTTCATTGAATTATTGAAATGTGGGGGAAAAAAATTAATATATGGTAAGAATACAGGAATTTCAATAGTGTTAATGTTTCATAGACAGTAAGGTATACTTTTTGCCAGAAAAAAAACATTTTATAAGCAAATTTGATAAAATTTGGTAAAAAATTTGTAAATGTATTGTATTTAGGATATACAAGATGTCCTACAGTTTAGATAAAAGAATTGAAAATAATTATCCTTCTTGTATTGACAAAACTGAGCAATTTAAGGCATTTCATGTAAGAAGTCTGTCAAGTATTAAAACAGTTCTTAAATTTTGAAAGTTCTATGGTTTTTGATATAAATTGAAAAAAACCTTGCTTATATTATGTACCTATACCATACAAGTTGCCAAGTTAATTGAATCATTGCAAATGTAAGAAAAAAACTTTTAATATACGACAAAAATACAGTAATTCCAATAGTATTAATGTTTCATAGACAGTAAGGTACAATGTGTGCTTTAAAGCAATTTTTTATGTAAATTTATAAAAATATAGTAATAAAAAATGTTGGTGTCCTATGTGTTATGAGAATGAGAAAAATTAAAATGTCCAATGAAATAGAGTAACCAAAAAAGTTTGTCCCCATGGCCTTTTGATCCAGTGTCAATCCCCCTGATAAATTTTGCCCGGTCCCTAACTACAGTTTGATGGAGATATATTCAAAAGTGACGAAATCTGTATTAAAGTCAAAAGGCTACATTTATATGGCTCTTGAAGTAGATGAAAATGTATGCAATGCCCAAAATGCAAAAGAAGCCAAAAAAAGCATGCCAGGTGGCTAACACGACGACATTAAGCAAATTGTGATGGCAGAAATGTTTTACATACAATTTCTTAATTGTGAAGTGTACACATGTACTACATTCAACTGGATACTTGTCACATAGTGTACATGATGCTTTCTTGGATACAGGCAGAGATGGGGAAAGGAAAAAATGTTTTTTAAGTTTATCCTATTGTTGATATCACTTGATATATTTTTATTTCTGTGTCTGATAATTTAATTACCATTAATCAATTTATGTATGAAATAATAGCTGTACTTGCCTTATTTTGGCCAAGTAAACAACTACAGTACAATAAATTAACATATTAAATTCTATTTTGACCACTATAAGACACAGCTATCAACAGTATTTTATTCGTGTTTATAAAGGCCCTGATAATCTACAATTCTTTTAAATTACATATATACATTCAGTACACATAAATGCGTTCCCGCTCAGAAATTTCCTATAAATTACATATAAAACCACAATTTTTCAAAATTTTGTCCTCAAGTTATTAAACATTCAGGAATTAATCTTGAGTTATTTGCTCAAATGTTGGTTAAAAGTATATTTTCCTACCAATTGTTAATATAACGGAAACGGTTTGTGAAAGTGAAACTTCCAATTTTTACACAGGAAGTGCTTTATATATTTGCACATGCGTGCTTGCATTTTTTACGGAACTTGCGATTTTTACGATACACCGGTTTACAAACACTTAAGGTCCGAAATTTTTTTTTCATTACAATACATTGTATGCCGACTTTTCACTTACATTGTCATATCGTATTTCCAATTACAATTTGTGTATCCAGTCGAAGATCAAAGATCAGGAGGTGCCATGCGGGAGTTATATTTTTAGGTATAAATAAATACAGTATCTATGTACATTGAAATAAGTGTAAGTGTTGTAGTTTTGTATTTTAGTTTTTTAAATATTATGTTATAATATGGTATGTTTATTAAAAACTTTATGTAAAATGCTGAACACCCAGGTTTTTAAAACCCAATGGCGGCATTTAAAATTCTTGATCTTTTCATCGTTTATGTAAACAATCATTATACACATAATTTATATCTATATTGAAGATTAATAAAGTTGAATGGCGGTAAAAGATGATTTTAAGATGGAAACTTTTTAATCCATGCCCATGACGATGGTAAAATCGTTCAAAAGGGAAAAAACTACATGCATGTTAGAGAGATTTCCAGACTCCTTGTCGGAATTCAAATAAAAAATATGTGACTTTATGGGAATATGAGACATCGCCAAAGAGATAAATTTCCCAAATTATGACACAACATTTGCCAAATTGATAAAAAAGTCCCCAACTGCTACTGAAAATTTCACAATCCGGACAAATGACCAATACATTACAACAAGAAATTCATATGTGGAGGAAACCACCCTGATTTTAATAAACGTCATTCCAAAAACATTGAATAGAAACAGCCCATGTTATAAACATTGATGGTATACATACATTTTATATACACTATCATAAATGCTAACATGTACAATAACTCTCAGGTCCGTGCACAGAGGTGTGTGGTTTAGAAATAAATGAATATTTTGGGAAGTGCGTTGACCGGCTTGCCCTAAATGACTCATTTTGTGTCCCCCGTCCGGAGGACAAAGTAATGCTGGGCGTCCTTCTGTCCGTCCGTGCGACCTCGTTTTTAGCGCTCTAGCAAATTCATTTCTCTTCAGATTTTAATAATATTTATACACAAGCTTTATCTCAAAGGTACATGTAGCTCAAGCGAGTTCGAAGTTAGGTCCTGCCCAAATTATTTGTATGAGTTTTGGCCCTTAATGACTAAATGATGTATAAATGGGAGGAGAGGGGGGGTGGGTGGGTGGGTTGGAACACTGTTCATTTTTTCTATGTATGCCCTGTCCACTAAGGTCCACTAGTGACAGGGCAAACAAACAGTGTCACAATTGTCGTACTTTCGTCAGTCCGAAATAGAACTATTAACTTTTACGGTCTTTTTGCATAGTTTTCCTGACTTTTTCGCTATGCCTCCAGATATTGAGCTAATATTTGGTGTTTAGGTGTATGATAAGATTCCGTTTAAATTC
Organism: Mytilisepta virgata; assembly: GCA_028015205.1. NCBI lineage: Eukaryota > Metazoa > Mollusca > Bivalvia > Mytilida > Mytilidae > Mytilisepta > Mytilisepta virgata. The sequence goes on from CM051521.1 coordinate 81,549,871, forward strand.
GGATGACCTACTTTGAACGGAATTCAGACCTAGGGCATCTTATAAAATTTCATGAAAATGGTAGTTGTACTAGGACGGTCTTTTTCCGCTATGTCTTCATAAAGTGAGCTGATATTTGGTGTGTACATGTATAATCATGAGTTCGTTTTAATCAACTTTTACAAATTACTAAATGTTGAGCAGGAAATATAAAAATAGAGGATTGTTAATAAGACAACCATATATACACCAAACACACAGTCAAAAATAAAAAAAAATGGAAGGGTATGGGATAATCAAACATGAGACAGTAACTATTCACAACAAAGTACACGAACAACCACAATACAACATCCGTCAGTCACCATTGTGGCCTGCAACAACGGGAGCAACCATACCACCAAGCGAGTCCTTGAATGTCCCGTACGAAAACGAGACAACAAAGCCCGAAAGTTACAAAGACAAAATAACTTGAAAAACACATATACACACCAAGGTTCCCTCGATCGGAATGATAAATTGCTATTTCCTACTATTTGATAATAACTAGTCTTATAAACGAAGGAAAATCCGTTAATTATCGTTGAACACTAAGTCTGTCTAAATAACAAGTCATGACTAACCAGTTTGTGCATTTCCGGTTGAGGGGAAATTATTGATTAACTGGAAATGGGAAACATACAAAATGGTAAGCGGGATAGGGGAAATTATCAAAATGATAAGCGTGATCCGGGATCAGACCCCCCACATGAGACCCCCTTAAAACTCATAGCAAGCAGATTAAATACACACCGACAGCAACCTTTATAAACAACAAAATTCATAGTCCGAATAATAAAAACTAAGGTATTAAACTAACATCGCCCAAGAAGTCTGAGTTTCATTTGCAATTAAAGAGACAATGCATTGTGTTTAAGGTCATTTATTCAATATAATATAATAACATATAACATGTATAAAGATGCATATTCATATAGATATAATAGGAAAGTAAATGTTAATTTTAACCAGAATAAATATATGACATATTAACAATATCATATTATTATTCATGGAATTTATTCTAAAACCAAAATTGAAACCACATATAACAACTATAAGATGCTGTTTTAACTTAACATCATAGCCTTTTAATGATTCATTTAGTTAATTTGCTCTTACAGGGGTGGGTTGATGTTTTGTTAAGCCACTTCTTACAGGTATTTCCACAAGCAACAAATTGGTGCTGGGAACCTTCTTGACGTTGATTCGTTTTAAACTAATGGTAAAAATTTCATCATATGATTTGGCAATTTCAAAACTAAATTTTTGTGACATAAGTCTAATATAAGAATCATATTCTATCAATTTTGATGCTTCAAATAATAAATTGCCATGAATGCATCAAAAGCCCCCTCCACTGGTAAATAAACAAAAGTTCTTTTTGTGTAGAATTTTTTGATATTTTAAAATTTGAATTTTGTAGAAGAACATCATTATCATTTTTCACATTGAAATTTAGTAGTGATGAATAAAAATTTATGTAAATGTCGTTCCAAATTTTAGAGCATCAGACACATGAAAACCTAATGGTAGAGTGTTGCTTAACATATATTTTGCAGTAGAACCCATTAAATTATCATTATCAATACCTAGATAGGCCAAAAATTATCATTTTCAAAACTGTTATTGGCCAATAGTTCAGCATTTTTTGTAACTGGTGGTATGAACATACAAGAATATTGTCCTTTTATGGAAGATTTTTATCAATTTGTATGTGTTTGTCCTCTTGCGGTCTATTACATGTTTGAGTGTCCGGCATTGGATGAACTAGTACAGATCTGTTCGACTGCACAGGAGTAGGATTGTTATTTCTTCTAGAAAAAAAACATTTATTAGTATTGAGGGATATATAGGTTGGTTAGTGCTCAAGGCTAAAATCAGTCTTGAATTTTGTATTTCTTTCACCAATGTATTTGCCATGTTAGAGGCTGATGGCATTGAACTTTGTTGGTTTAACTGTATGTCCACCATGGTGGATTTTTTTCTCTTCCTGGAATTGGTAGGCTTGTCCACCGAGACATCCTCAGAATAACACTATTCTTGGGTCTTGATCGTTTCATGATGATAAAATAATAATACAAATGAATATTCTTGGATTATAATTTTGAAACTAAATAAATAAATTGACCCAAATGTTCGAACTTGATTGATATATAATGTATATATAAGGATGCCTCTATCTATGTACATTACATGTATATGCTGGAAAATCAACATATATGTATTAATCGTGTCAGTAGTACTATCAAAATACAATAATGTATTAAATTTCTTACACTTAAATGATTAATAAAATTATTATACATACGTGTATGTACATTAATCGTTGTACTAATTAAAATGTAGTTGTACACCCATAGGTAACCCGTAAATGTATAATACTAATGAACATAGTTAGTTTCATACTCCTCTTTAAACTAATGTGGAACAACCTGGAGTTGATGAAACAAAAAAATATTGAAATATCAACGAAGATTGCATATATTATACACTTGATTATTATACAATTATAGCCTTTAGAGGAGGTCGATAAAACATGTATCGACCGACATTTTAAAGGCTATAATTGTTTTATTATAATATTCAAATTCACAAAATATCAATCATGTTCTCTTTCAATAACCAACGAACTAACCTGTGCTTTACGGTTTTGAATCTCTGACATTTTCCCTATATCCTTTTCATTATGTTGATATTGAATTGAAAATGATAAAATTTAACAATTTAATATTAACAAAACAACATGTAGATATCACATATTTAATGAACTTCCGAAGTAAAAATGAAAGATCGATTCTGAATGGTCCTCAGACTAATTCAACAGCCAATCAAAATATCGCTTTATAAATTTGTTCTTCTAAATTCTATTTTTGGAATAAGGGGGTCTTTCAACTAAATTATTTTTAGAAACTCTTAGTCTTTCAACATTTTTAATTTTATTTATGGAAACACCTCTTTTACAAGCTTTTTACAGGTTGACCATGTTATCTATTTTGACAAATGACAGCTTTTGAATTATACAATATTATAAATAAAAATATTTATCAATATGATCACAGAATGATGCAAGACTTATTTGTTAATAAATGTCTAATAATGAAGCATTGATATAAATAAATACATACAGGTATCATGCATAAATGTAACTAGAGGCTCTCAAGAACCTGTATCGCTCACCTGGTTTTAACTTATCAAAATCCGTGTCAGCACCTGACATGTATTGACTTATTAAATACATATAAATGTACATGTTCTCCAGGATACACTGGAAGGAATTGTTCAGATAATATAGATGTTTGCAATCCTAATCCGTGCAATAACGGGACGTGTAAGGATCGAGTGAATGGTTATTCCTGTGAGTGTGATCCTGGATATGCTGGACAAACCTGTCTTGTTAACATAAATGAATGTTTTCCTAACCCATGTAACAACGGGGGAACATGCATAGATAAAGTAAACAGATATTCGTGTAGCTGTGTAAATGGTTATACTGGCAAGACCTGTGAAACTAATATAGATGAATGTAAAAGTGGGGCATGTAAACATGGTGTTTGTAAAGACTACATAAATGGATATGAATGCTCATGTAATAACGGATACACAGGCAAAAACTGTGAAACAATAATAAGATCAACGAAATCAATTACACCCAAATCGACAAGGTTGACAACAACAGTTCAAGGTGAGTATCTAATATAAAAATTCAGATGAACACCAGTTATACTTAAAAATATTTTGTGACAATTTACAGAATGTAATAAATGTGTGTAATTGTTATTTATACATCAAGTATGCTAAAATAAAATCTAGAGACTCAATTTGTTGAATATGAAAAATTGTTCCTTTATAGATTAACGTTCATTTAACATTACGACCTTATTCAAATCTCTTGAAATAAGAAAATAATCCAACCATACATACATCATGCCTGTAGCTATTTGGTAGGTACAAATTCATATCAAGACCGATTTGCTGTTGCAATTGAGAACACACAGATCAATACCAGCAAATCATCGAATCATCTCAGTCAGTTTGATTACTGTTAAATGTAATTTTATGACTAATTTTAACAAGAATGGTATTTTATGATTATATAAGTTACCTTGACTTTTATTGCATGCACTGTGGTCGTTCAATCATGTAATAACGTCGTCGAATTTAATTGCTTATTATTCAGAAAACTTTTACGAAAACTTCATAGATGTACGGTGTCAGGGGAATAACTGGTACATCAGCGTTGACATAAAAAAGTTGCTGCGGCACTTCTCCGACTTTTCAGAAAGTGATATATACCTTGGAAATTCTGGTTGTTCAGGGTACCGATCTGGAGACTATCTCATATTTAATGAGGATTACAGTTCGTGTGGAACAAAGAAAACTGTAAGTCTTTAAATTTCAAAAATTTAGTTAACGTGATATACTGTAAATCGCCAAATGTTCATACGTTAAGGTACGTGTCATAGATCAGTTAATTTCGAGCTTTCCTTTGGAGTTGTATACTTCTACTTCGGTGTCCTTACCTGTTATAGATTATCCCCCATAATTACTGTGCTTCAGGCATTAATAGCCTATTTATACCGATTTTTATCATATGTTTTGATCTTTATTTGTATGCCATCTGAACAGAATAGGGAGAGGGCATGAATCATTGGAAAAGGTTTAACTCTTGTTTCAAAATATATCTCGATGAGCCAAAAAGGACCTTATTACAAAAGGTGGGTTAAAGATCTTGATTGGAGTGACGACGTTTTAACCAAAAGTGACAACAATTGGCGTCAGAACTGTTTTCGGTAACTATACTTGCCGTTCGAGTTTAACACAGGACCCTAAGGGAAAATCAGTTCAAAGAACGTTTTATCAGAGATATTAGTCGTATTGTTGTTACTTATACATGTATATGACCGGATTAAACTTAAAATGAAGTTTGTATTTCTTATTCCGATTTCCTAAAGAAGAATAATGATATCATCACTATCGTTTTAGCTGCCATTATAATAAATATATATCTAAAAAAATCTACATTTCTGTATTTACAAACTAAATTAATATTCATCATCAAATAACTTAAAGAATTCACTTGGAAGTCTCTTTATAAATGTCATATTATGCAAATTAGAGTTCACGTTTAATTTAATATTTCTTGGCGACTTCAGAGATCTAACAACGCCGTGGTTTATAGAAACACACTGGTCTATGCTCTCCATGACCCAAATCTTCACTTTATCGTCAGAGAACACAGGTTCCGAATACTAGTTGAATGTGATATTTCAAAGCAGACGTCTGGTGAGAACAACATACCGCATTACCACGGGAGCGAAGAAAACCAAACTGCTGTTGGCACGGGATATTTTGCCTTCAATATAACCTTTTACAGTGATTCTATCTATCAACATGAATTAAATGGATATCCGACATCATACGTGATTGGCAACAACGTTTATGTCAAAATCCAGACAAACACTCATGACGATGACGTCAAAATGCGTGTTGCTGAGTGTTACACAAAACCGTCAAAGTATGCAGCAAATGTTTTCACGTATTACCTCATCCGGAACGGGTAATGATTGATTTACCATTACATAATTTAAATTTACACGCATATATAAGACAATATGATACATCCAAAGTCAGTCAGTTAAAACATACATTCTTAAAGCATTGCATCGTTTTCAGTCTTAAAGACTTATTTAGAGTATCTAAATTGTACTATTGTTTACTTTCTGGGTTTTTACAGAAATGCAAAACAATTCAGTCTTTTGGGAGTTTTTTGGTTGTAACAGGTGGCATATAACAAAATATTAATGATTCCGACATACACACAAATTATCAAAATCGCTTATCACTTCTTATCTTTTTTTGCGTCATTTACAAATTTTAATCTCATCTACAATATTAATGGTTTATTTTTTTTCGGCTTTCAACAGTTTTTGGCTGACAATTGATTATTAACATTATTATTCGGCGAAAGACATATTGTGTGGGTTGAAACTGTTGTCATAGAGTAATTATTTACCTCATTGATGACAATGATGACTTTAAACGTTTGAATTGTAACTGTACGTTCTGTCTTTCTATTTGAATTCAGGTTCTTTTCATATTCCTTTCGACTGACTCCGTCGGGACAATTTTGAGCATATTTAAAACCTCTGGTTATTATTTAAATAAAGATTTAATTTCGTTGTATTGTATGTGCTAAAGGTAAAAAATGTAGAATGCAGATGCAATATCCAAAACTTTTTGGAGCAAATTGACGGAAAAAGGAATTAAACTTTAAACCATCGAAAAGTGGATAAGAATATAAAATTGTGACAAATAAATAAGTTTACTTTAGTGAAAACTTCCTTATCATATTTTACAGGTGTCCAGTTGATCCAAATACTTTTATAACATCACAAACTAAACACGAAACTAGATTTTATTTTCAAGACTTTGAATATGAAGGATATCCAGATTCTATGTATGTCCACTGTAATGCTACCTTCTGTAAGTCTAACGATTACTCCGGTGATTGTGAACCACAGTGCACTGGACATAACAGAACCATTACATCCTCTAGGAGTGACAGCTACGATGAGAAATCCTTAGATTTTGCCGACGTTGGAATAGAAATAAAATATGTCAGAGGTAAGTTAGATTATACAACTTATGTTCAGGTTTGCATCCCTCCGACCCGTCTGTCCTTTAGTCAGCCAAACCTATATTTTTTCTGTATTTTTCTCGTAACGACATAATACTTTAGTATATAGTTATTTATTAAGAAATCAAAATCTAGATTAAGATCGAAATATTTTGGCAGAATTACGACCATTACCTATTTAACTTTTTCGCGCGTTCTTTCAAAACAACTTATCTGATTTTTGTTGTATTTTTACTGAGCTGAAAATATATTCTAAACCTAATTATTGTCTAAGGAAAGTTGGGGACATTGTATTGAACAAACTATCCTCTCAAATGTGTTGTTTAAAGAATATTATAATTTAAAACAAAATTCAATACAACCTCATATAATGAAAGCATTTTCTGTATGTTATCAAAAATGGCACATTTACAATATACAAAACCGCCAGTCCTTAATTTTATATAGGTTTCAGATCCTATTTATTTTGCATTTAATTTTCTATTGCAGAACCAGAAAGGCGTCGAATTCTCCACAGCACCGCCGAGTATGAACCATCTAATAATAGTAGGACAAAATATGGCATGTATATAATAGGGACAGTTATTGTAATTATTGCAGTATCTGGTGTAGTAGTGGTACTTTTTGCCAAAAGAAAGAAAAAAACCGTTTTCCCAACAAAAAGTGTTTAAATATTTGTTTATTTACCTTGTGTATCACATTATATATAATTAACTAAAATTCACTTTTCTGGAACACCCACACTAGTCTTTACTCTTTCTTACCCTTTGTTTCCTTAAGTCCATGAAGTTATAATTAATTTAATAAATTATATTATTTTAAATTTTATAATGCCTCAATTGTCTACAATAACATTTTTTTTATTTATATTTTTTGTTTGCATACCATTTCGTCTGTTGGCTGCGATTCACCAATTTGTGGGTAAAATATGATGTCACCACAATCGAATGTTACTTTATGTGCAAGTTCTGTTTCCCAAAATTTGAACTAAACGAATTTCAGAAGATAATTGTTCATGATTAGATATGTAAAAAAAGCAAAGCGCTATTTTCTTTTCATGAAATGTGTTGCATATTTATTTGAAACACAAAAGATAGTATGACAAATAAATCATCATTTCTAACCATAACATTAATTGAATATACTGGGAACCAAAATGAGTGTACTCGTATTTATTCAGTATATTTAGAAATACAATCATAATTTTAATTATGTTTACTTTGGACATGTATCCACTTATAAAAGGATTCAAAAATGAAATAATAATTATGAAAATACATTCTATTACATTGTAATGTTTAATCCAAACTGATTCCACAGTTATATATATTTGTTGAAATGTTTAATTCATATCAGAATTAATTTTGTTCTATGTATCTCTGTGATTTATGTCAGCTATTCTAGTAGATTAAATAAAGTATACTCTGGAAACACCTTAATTTTCTCCTTTTTAGTTTACCTGGCCCAAAGGACTTGGCGTCCGTCATCGTCCGTCATCTGTCGTCGTCTTCGTCGTCGTAAACTATTTCAAGAATCTTCTCCTCTGAAAATACTGGGCAAAATACCCTCAACATTCAAACATTTAACTGAATGTTCCTTAGGGTATCTAGTTTATAAATTGTAGCTGAATTTTTGATCTATCAACAAACATGGCCGCTGTTGCTAAAACGCAAAACCAAAGCATTTAGAGCAAAACTGACATGAGGTAAAAATGTTTAACAGGTCAAGATCTACCAGCCATGAAATTTTCAGAATAATTGGACAACCCTTTGTTGGGTTATTGCCCCTGAATTGTTAATTTTAAGGACATTTTGCAGTTTTAGGTTGTTATCTTGAATATAATAAATGATAAAGACAAACTGTAAACAACAAAAATGTTCAGCAAAGTAAGATCTACAAATAAATCATGATCAAAATCGCCAATTGACCCCTTATAGGAGTTTTTGCCCTTGAAAGATTACTTACATGTAAACAGAAAATAATGGTCTGACATTGTCACAGATATTTAGGGCGTTACTTGAAATAAATTAAATGGTACCAGTACAAATAAAATGGAGCGTCAAGGGTCAAGGTCATTGAAAAATCCTGTAGCAACCGATGAAAAAGTCTATAGCAACAGATTAAAAAGTCCCTAACAACCATATATATTTAGATTGAGGACCTTATAATTTACCTGTACAAGTCAAAAAGAAGGGTCAAGGGTCAAGGTCATTGAAAAAGTCCATAGCAACCGATGAAAAAGTCCCTAGCATCCATATATATTTAGGTTCAAACACACTGTAAACAACAAAAATGTTCAGCAAAGTAAGATCGTCAAATAAGTCATGATCAAAATCGCCAATTGACCCCTTATAGGAGTTTTTGCCCTTGAAAGATTACTTACATGTAAACAGAAAATAATGGTCTGACATTGTCACAGATATTTAGGGCGTTACTTGAAATGAATTAAATGGTACCAGTACAAATAAAATGGAAGGTCAAGAGTCAATGCCGCTGAAAAAGTCCATAGCAACCAATGAAAAAGTCCCTAGCAACCATTTATATTTAGGTTAAGGACTTTATAATTTACCTGTACAAGTCAAAAAGAAAGGTCAAGCGTCAATGCCATTTAAAGAGTCCATAGCAACCGATGAAAAATTCCTTAGCAACCACATATATTTCGGTAAAGGACCTCACAATTTACCTGTTCAAGTCAAAATTGAAGGTCAAGAGTCAATGCCATTGAAAAAGTCTCTAGCAACCATATCTATTTGGGTTAAGGATTCTATATTTTAGCTGTACAGGTCAATATTAAGGAGAAAATTGTCACGTTATACATAAAATAGCAAAAATAATCATTGATGCAAGATCTTCTGGTACACAACAGATAACAGGTGAGCGATTCAGGCTCTTGGGAGCCTCTTGTTTACATTATACTTCAATGACTTTATTCGAGGTATACAGTACTTTTACAATTTGTTGCTTGCTTTTATGGAGTTCTTCATTCTTCAGTGATATTGGTACATGACTGACATTTTTTTATCGCAACCAAACGTTTGTGCTTAGTTGACATAGAATGAATTCATTGTTGAATCAGACATGTAACCGAGAACAGTTTTCATCACAATGAAACACATATAATATCTAAGGCACTGAATAGGAGCTACTTTATTATACTGAATATCAAGATACCTTGTAGGATAAGATGGATAGACGAGCCTTTGAGATTTTCGGAATAAAATTTACATACTACTAAGTGAGAATAAATCTTAAGGTAGGAGTTACCTAATTGGGCTATATTTCAGATTTTAATAAAATTTTGCATGCAATAAAAACATTTTAAACTGCTTCTAAACATATGAAAAATAATGTTTATCACCTTAACACTTTCCCGAAAATGCTGTATTAAGTTTTGGCAAATAGAATGTAAAAATACATAGAATACACTTCGATATCACTGCAAAATTTCTATTTTATACTTTAAATTATGATTTCTCAAACTCTTGCTCCTGGGATTTTAAAACAAATGATATGCACTGTATTATTGACATTGAAGTTCTCTTTTTATTGATATAAATTTTATTAGGGGTCACCAGATTCGTTTTCTCAGTGTATTAAATTGATCACTGTATAAAGAGCGAAAAAAGCCTCAAATAGCCAAAATAAGCATAGCGTCGTTGCGACGTCGCGGTTAAAATGTAAATTTTTAGTGTTTTTACAAGCATGAGGTAAGGTTGAATGTTTTCCACAGCGAAAGCAAAGGGGGTGACCCTTTATTTTTTTTTTGCATCAATGAAACATTAATGTTGACAGCAATCACATAGCATTTTTATAGAAAATTCTAGGGATTTCTGTTTGAGAAATGACGATTTTAAGTGAAATTATTAATTTTTTCGGCCGTTTTATATGAAATCTGAGCAAAAGGCTTCTATTTAAGGATTTTCAATCTACCTTGTTGAAGAAATATAAGAGCTAAATATAAAAATTTTCGATATTTAGACACAGTTTAGAACTTTGTAATTGCATGTAAAATTCCATACAGATCTGTAATATAGCGGATTTAGGTACATCCTACCTTAACAAGACGTTATATCTTCTTCAATCACATTTTGAAATGGGAGCGAAGAGACATTGTTACGGTGGTAAAAACCATTTTAATTTCTCTCCTGACATGTTTTCTGCATACCTTAAAAATCCTACGTATGTAAGGGGACTCTTTCATAATCACTCTTTTATTAGCCTCATTCATAAACACTCTTTGTTGGAAAAAACTGTGTCTAGAATGGGGGAATACTGGTTATATTTGGCGATTTTTTTGTGCAACAATATGATTATAGTTTCTGTAAAAGGAATATTCCATAAATTACCATGTTGTCATGAGCTAAATTCTGCATATATCCCTTTGTGTCCTTTCATTTCATTTGAGTATTGTAATGCTTTATTATATGGGAATGCCCTTATATTTTCTAAAAATCGTCAATAATTAAACAACAACAACAACAAAAAAAAAAAAAAAAAAAAAAAAAAAAAAAAAAAAAAACAAATATCTTCAATTATAAAAAACCAAGAAAACATATAAAGGAAATCCATAGGTATGTAAAATTCTGACATTTCCGATGATAAAGAATTATAATGGTTTTAATGTAGAATAATATTTACAAAATCGTAGCATCATATAAAACATCGTCTGGTTTCTTTACTCTACATATTATGCAAACGATGTATATAATGAGCATTTATATCTTCTCACATAGTATTTTAAGACAATAAGATGAACTCCAGCTATTAGTAATTAATGGAAAGAAGATATTCTATAAGACAAAAATAAAGAAATACTGAATTATAAAAAGTTCATGGAGAACGACCAAATTAATTTCAAGCTTTACCTAAGAGCGAAATATATTTCTGTTCTGTTATGGATATCATTTTTTAAGTTACAAATGTAAACATACTGTACTGCTTGATTGTCAGGACACCAACATGTGCCTGGAACCAGTTTTCTTTTTCAGAGATTGAATTTATAGTAAAAAATACCATTATACTAAAAATGTTTTACAATGGTATCAAAAGTATGTAAAAGTATGCCAATTTCATGAAAATCGGATGAGTTTCTCGTAGAGTGGGTGTTAAATGCTTTTCGTATATCATGTATATAGATGCTTATGATTTTGTAAGAGAATTGTCTTTATACATCCTACCATTTGATGTGAAATGTGTATTTAAATAATAATAAATATAATTTCTCAATTTTAAAAATGTTATTAAGGCAAATTTTGTTTCATACATACAAACACATGTATATATTCAAATTTGGTATATACATTAGATGATTTCCATGCAAGACAATTTATGTACATCATATAGATGTCACTCCCGGTTTTTACAGTGGTTCACATTGATACTGAGTTATATGAACCATTCGTGTTACTGCTATTCAATGTAAGGGTCCGTGGAATATTTATCAGGCAGGTGGGACTGGTGCACAATGCAGTAGGATACATACTTTTTTTTGCCCTTATACTGATAGGACTTTTTTCATCCTTAAATTAAAAGTGATAGGACAGCATTTTTTTTTTATAATTACTTTAGAAAACAAAACAGAAATATATGTACGATATACTAATTTAAAAAGAAATATATGCATCCCTTCGCTTCGCAAGTAAAGCAATTTTCCTTTTCCATAAAACCCTAATACAGGTACCATACAGCCATGCATAACTAATCCCTATACCCTTTGTAACACTGTCAGCATTATTGCTGGACTATTAGTACCACACTGTGGCAGTTTTTAAAATTTTTAAAACTTGAACAGTCAATTAAAAAACCAAGATATTTCTTTTGTTTTATCTCAGATATTGGTATAAATTAGTATTTATACTACTAAGTACATATTACTCTTACTATCAATCAAGTTTCATTGTATTTCAATGAAATTTACAAAAAATCTGAACACTTTATTTTGTAGTTAAAACCATACCTAAATGGTATATCAGACAACTCGCATAGTAGACTTTAAAAACGAGCATTTTGTTTTGACTTGTATCACTATATACATGATATATAAGCAGATATAAATGATAATTAATATTTATCCTTAGTACATATTACTTTTACCACTTGCCCGGTTTCATTGTATTTTAATCTAAATAATAAAAAGTACAGGTGCTTCACTTTGTATATTAAATTACATCTTTTTGGCACATCAAACAACACACACACAGTCAACTTTAAAAATTAAAGTAATTCTTTTGTAATATCTCAGATATCAATAATACTTCGTACCTATCCTCAGCACATATTTCTCTTACTACATGCCAAGTTTCATTACATTTCAATGAAATTTATAAAAAAATCTGGGCACTTCACTTAGTAGATTAAATTATGTCTATCTGGTATATGTGACAACACAAACAGTCAACTTTAGAAACTAAAGTAACTCTTGTGTAATATCCTATCACAGTGTGCCAATTCTTTCAGACATATACTTTTTTCTGCATGTAAGTCATAGGACATTGAGTTTTTACAGCCCAAATCTGTAGGACATTCACTTTTTTAAAGCCATAATCAGAATTTGCACAGGTCCCACCTGCCTGATAAATATTGCACGGTCTCTAACATGAAATATGTATTAATCAGGCCCGTTTTCGTTGACGTATCGCTTGGGTAAATAAAATACATGTAAATGTACCCTTTAATATCGCTAAGTGACAGACATCATTTCTTCCGTAAATGGCTACTTTAAGTGAGAGATAACTCACTGAAGATCGTTGCACGTGCATCGATCTCCTACTGTTGTTACGTCCAATCAGAATGTTTTTATCATGCCCTTTGACCAATCAGGCATTTCGTTATTTAACTTCGTCGAATATTTTCGGAAGAAATAGGTACTTATACGCATTCAAAGTGAAGAACTGGAAAATTTTCAACTGGTTTTTAAATTCAGATGTGAATATTAAAAACTCGAATATTTTCCAGTCTTCACTTTGAATTACTTGTGTAAGAACCTACTTACTGTACATCTAGAAATGAAATAAACCTTTTCATTTATTAGTCTTTGGACACAAAATAATGTATATGTAAATCGACGAAATGTGCACATCTTGTGCATCAAAATTGGTATCAACGAATTTTATTATTTAATTGATTCACAATTTGATTTGAGTATATTTGATCACACGATTTCAAAATCCGAAGAATTTCTTGAAATACAACTAGAATATTTTAAATATTCTGGGAAAACGTTTTTGTTGAAATTGGCTTCACAAGCATATATAACAGTGCATTATGTACATGTAATTTAGGTATTGAACATATATAAGAAAGGAAGATAACACTGGATGTTGTTTTCTATTTGTAATCCTGACCCAGATAGTAATATTTACCACATTTATTATTCCGATCAGAGATATGTAGATATCACTACTCTCAAAGAACATAGAACATGTTCTTTGAATCTAACTGTAAAAACAAGTAGCTAAATAGATTGTATATTTATGGCTATGAATCACAAAAATTAACACACCTGTTTCATAATTTTTTCACAATTAAAGTTGAAAAATCTCTTTGAACAGCTGCCCAATGAAACAAAAAATTCACAATTTGTCACTATTGCAAATTCAACTAGTTGATGGATTGGATCGGGCTTCAAGTTATTAATACATCAGTGTGCAACAGGTGTTCATGTAACATAATATAATAACATTATTCAAATCTAGGACTCACAATCGGAAGGCAAAAAACCAAGAATGAAGACAACAACTTTGATTAAAATATTGCTGTCCGTATATCCCCTTGCTATAGCTGACGATTCGTGCAACGAAAAAGGATGTGATCCAAAGTTCCGTAAGTACATTGTGTCCTCTACATTGTATTTGAAATTTAAAAAAGATAGAAGCAAAGTCGTGAACATGTGCTGTAAATCAATCGACAAAATATTCAATTTCTTTCCAGACGGCCAAACATTAAGCGTCGAATATATGAACATTTCATTTATCGTTTAATGAGGCAAAAAGAGAAACACAGAATTCACAATAATAAGCAGTGCTAGTAACAAGTTAGTAAAAAATATTAGACCTTATAGATAAATCAAAGCCACAACTTGTATACAACTAAGGGATAAAAGACTTGCATTTGATGAATGTGTTTTAAAACATTAAATCCATTCTTTTCACTCCATTCAGCAATTATTTCGAATGCAAAGACGACAAGGTCCTTTCAGCTTATTTCAATTGTTCAGTTCCATTCTAGTTTGCCAAGGTTTTTTAAAATTTAATTTGTTGTATTGTCGCCCCTGTTTATGCCTAGTCTATGTGTTTTCTCCATTTATCTTACGGTCTAGATATTCTATCGCCAATTTTCAATATCGTATAAATTTGACACACATATTAAAAATAAAAACTCGTGTATGAAATGTGTATGAAAGAAAGTTGCAAGAAAGTAAGTAAGAACCTTAGAGTCAAATATACATCGGTAACATTAAATATAAAGCGAAAATTATATAAATACATAATAACACAAAGTCACATGTAATGGATATTCTTTCCAAACAGTATAATCGTTTAAGGTTAAAAAGAAAGGACTGATCTTGATACATGCAGAGACATTAGTAGACTTTTATAATATATTTATAGTATTGGAACAATGTATACAAGATCCAAGTCGGATAATCCCCCATGAAGGAGAATGTCAAATTTATTACGACTGTTCCATGGTTTACGAAAATCCACCGAGGCACTTTGAACAGTATCTTGTTGAGTGCCCTTATCCTCAATTATTTTCTGAAGACACTCTTCAGTGTGAACACTATTCTAACGTCAACTGTGGAGGAAGGAAGAAAATCACGGATAAATGTAAGTAAAAAACTGATCCTAGAATTATTCAATGCCAATAAATGATCAAGTTTCATTTAATTTCACACTGGTGCACAAAAGCGCAATACGACTATTTGGGCTAAAACTGATAGAGTCATTAACTTTTAAGATATTGATCAATTCTTTTGGCCAATTGTTCATAATCCAAATTTAGCAATTATTTACGAAAAGACTATGAAGTTGGATCGTTTTATTCCGACCAGACAACTAATACTGCGGCAATAAATTATTCTGTTTTCAATAAAGTTTGGGCAGGTACTATGAAACTGTTTGGACAGTTGAACTGAAGTATCTGGGCAAGGATTACTTTGATGTTGCCAATTCCATTTCAAAGTACTTTTTGAAGTTATTTCAATAATTTTGACATGTTTCCAAATTAATACAGACCCACTTGCGTGTTCGGTTTTTTAGCACAAGTGGTGTTCTATAAAGAAACACTGGTTTGTTGAGTGAAGTATTTATATTAATAAAATCAGTAAATCCCAAACCTGATTAAATTGTACTAGGCAAGGACCAGAACTTAACACTTAGTATGAAATATGAAGTTACTCTTTTATACATGCACTGATATTGACATTGTACCTACCTACATATTGATATATGTATCTGACATATTTAATAATTACTTTCAGGTGAATATCGGCAATATAAATGTGGAACTATAGGCTGCTATTCTTGCCACCTTCTTTATCCAAGTTGTTTCAAAAAGAAAGACGGTGTACATGCCCATCCGGAAAAATCACCCTCGCCGGATTTCATCATATGTAAAGATGGTCGTCTTGTCAAGGTAGACACGTGTGGGAAGGATCCAAGTACAGGCAGACAGTTACTTTTTCAAAATAATAACTGTATATGAAATGTAGATTTCAAAATAAAACTTCTGGAATTATAAAACTGTATAATTGTTGTTCATATTGCGTTTAAGGCTTGAGGCTTAATATTTTATTAGAATAATTAGGTTACATAATATAATGATTATATCACAAGTATGTAAACGTTTGAACAACAGCGTAGGTGTACATTTTGTACCCCAGCTTTGTTTATAATGTTGATATCATTTGGGATATAAGCTACATACGTATTTCTGTTAAAATTATATATATTTGTTCGGTATAAGTATACTTCGTCTTGATTTTTAAGGAAGAAATTAATGTTTGGAGAAAAAATAGAAAAAAATACATATAACAGTGTAAATTTCATGTTTAAGACCATTTTGCAAAAAATAAATAAATTCATACATAAATAAATAAACCTAACACTTTTAAATCACAAAAATGTGTAAAAAATAATGAATTTAAATCCAAATTCAAATGATCAAATCCTTTGAAGCCAAGAATTAAAAAAAGAAGCAACAAACAAATTGAGATAATAATCCAATCACACTTATTTCTGAAACAACGCCAGAAATAAAATCAGAAGTCGCGCTCTTATAAGACACCCATCTAGGAATTAGATGCTATAGAAGTCGGAAAATGCATCGTAAGTGGTAAAAACACATCGGAATCAAAAGCTAAAAGTGACAGATCATATATGCAATGAATAATATAATTCTGAGAAACATCAGAAATACTCAACACAAATAACAGTACTTATAGTAATGAAATATAACATATTCATATTCAAATTCATAATTTGGATATACACCAGTCAGTATACCAAGAAAGTGATTAGTGAATGGTCGCAGATTATTTCCTAAAGCCACCAAGCTGTACGACTACGATTTTTTATACAAGAAATGTGCATACACTATTGTTTACAGATTTATAATACTAATGTCCAGACAGCTAACACTACAGCAACAACTAATACTGTTTTCAATAAAGTTTGGACAAGTATTATATTAGTATGATAAGTTTATCATATACTTGCGTAAAATATTACTTAAATTTTACAGATCAATAACATTTAAAAATATTGAAAGGCTATGAAAGGATTATAAAGTTTATTAACCAGATTCCTACAAATTTCCTCGGGAGGCTGATAAACGAACCTTTATTGACTTCTTCCGGAATGTTATCGCATGCCTTTCCGTTATTGTCCGTGGGGTTTATCACATGCAACTTCGTACATTCCCTGAAATTTGTATGTAAACATGGCAGACGACACGGACACGGCTGCTTTTGTCGATTCGTTGAAAAACGATAACACAGTGCGAAAAACTGCAAGTGATATGAGACTTTTTACAAAATGGTTGAGGAGCAACAACGAATTAAGGTTAGCGGAGGAAGAATATGATAAAAAGATAATTACATTTCATTTTTCATATCAGACCCTTTATCGGCCCTCGGTCATGATATCATCCCTCGAGCCTGCGGCTCTTGGGCTGATATCATGACCTAGCGCCGATAAAGGGTATGATATGAAAAATGCCATGTAATAATCTATACTTATCATATATTTGGTACTCAATACAGGAGTTCTGAATATACGATAAAGCCCATGATGTTGGTCCGTATCTGACGTCTATGACGTCATACCCTTTATCGCATAGCTTACCCTTTATCACATAGCTTTTTAAATTTTTTTTTCAATAATATTTTTTGTATTTTCTTTGGGAGTGGGGGGAGGCGAAATTTGTTTCTTGGGGGGGGTCTAATTTCAAAAAAGAATGCTGTTCTATTTTTTCCCGATTATTTGACTTTTTTAACCCGTCCCTACTTTTTTTAATTTTTTTTTCACAAAATATTTTCCCCAATGAATTTCATATGTGGTAGTAACCTTTAATTTGGAAAATTTGAAGTCCTCTGTTTAAATATATGATAAAGTGTCCAAGGCCCTCTTGCTGATATTGGTTTCTCGGGTTGATATAGCATGTGATACAGGTTTTACCTTTTATTATTCTCTATGTACAGGCTCATATAGGATTATCCTAATACTTTAAATCAGGATAATTAAACTACATTCTAAATGGAAACGGGACATATAATTACAGTATTTGTCTCTTTTCTACTTATTGATCAAACTAAAAACTGTATACAAAAGTTCTCCTTAAATACAACCACCAAGAATACATTTTCCTAGAAAAGTTAGCAGTTCCTTATCGCATAATACTCCCAGTTGTAGTCATCAATAGGTAGAAAATCACGAGGAGTTACGGGAAATTCTCATATTTTTTAATTTGTTACTTTGTATTTGAGAAAACGCCTTCGTGCGATAAAAAAATTAATGCTTGGCGTATTTTATTCCAGTAATTAACATGTCTAACGAATGAAGCCAATTATTTAGCAACTGATAATGTAAGAAATCAGATAATGAACTCAGTTACACGGACGTATTCAATTACCTGTATTGTTAAAAATTGTATACACATGATGTTTTTCTTACATGTACACATATACTATGTAACGTCATGTGTTATAAAACAACAAATGTAGTACACGTAAATGTCTCCAGTAATAGGTGGTTAACACATGTAGCTGAAATTCGAGTTCCAAAATCTTGGATAAAAACATGTAAATATCCTCAATATTTACTGTCCTCGAGACATCCAAATTTACTAATTTCAGCCATTAGCTTTCGAAAAAAGTTATTTAGAAGGGTGTAAATCAAGCATAGAAACATCAAACATAAGCAAAATGTTATGTAATGAGGACATGTTTATCCAAATTATATTACAATCTAGACTCTATAAACGGTTGGATGGATGAATTATTGATAAACGTCCAGGTGCAAGCATTTAGTTTAATCATATTTATTTTAATAATCAAAGATACATCATAACAGACAAAATACATAAATAACAAGAAATTGGTGCCATCAGAAACGATGTCAATCCCCGCACTGCACAAGTAAAAAAAACAATTAACAACAATTGCAGTCTGAAAATTGGAACCCTGAATCAAATTTCAAAACTGAAACCTTATTGCACATCTTCACATAGTGAAGAACAATATTATACACAAAAGAAACCACTGAAACGAAAAATGAATGAGTATTTCCAGAGACAAAAGCAAAATTAGCAATTTCACCATCTTCGGTCCCAAAATTTGATCCCTTAATAGATTTTCAAAATTAAAAACCTTTTCGCATATCTACAGAAAATAAAGAACAATATTTTATATATACAAATAAATTTGTTAAATCTAAATGAAAAATGAAAGAGGAGTTTAAGGCACAAGCTTAAATTCACTATTTCCGAAATACAAACCCTGTGGGCCTCATGTTGTCAAAATCAAAATTCTAAAACCTTATAGCGCATCTACATGTACATATAGTATGTGAAAATATGGTATAGAAATTAAATACATGACCTGAAAAATGGATGAGAAGTTTAGGTCACAAGCTTAAATTTCCAATTTTCAAAATTCGACCCCTCTGGGCTCCAATTTTAGAAAATCAAAGTTCTAAAATTTTATTGCACATCTACATACAGAATGTGACAATACTAACATAAAATGAAAAATGTATGAGGAGTTTTTGTCAAAAGTTTAAATTTCCAATTTTTGAAATTCGACCCCTGTGGGCCCAAATTTTTGAAAATCAAAATTCTAAAACCCTATTGCGTATCTACATACAGTATTTGACAATACTGTATAGAAAATAAAAGCATAAAATGAGAAATGAATAAGGAAATTATGTCACAAATTTAAATTTCCAATTTTCGAAATTCGACCCCTGTGGGCCCCTATTTTTGAAAATCAAAATTCTAAAAACTTATTGCGCATCTACATACAGTCTGGTAGAATACTGTTTAGAAATTAAATGCATGAAGTTAAAAATGAACGAGGAGTTCTGGAGACAAGATTATCTAACGGACGAACAGACAGACAAACAGATGGACGGACAGACAGACGGACAGACGGACGGACAGACGGACCAATTACAAAATCCCCGAACCTCACTCGAAGTGCGGGGATAACAATGGGATTCAAAAACAAGCTAATAGCTTATATAGAATTCCGTTTCCTAAGTAATATTCCTGCATTATCAAAAGGTGTCAACGCTGTGTTATTATATAGTAGCATAAATTAAACAATATGAAAAAGAAAGAAAAAAGAACGAAAAATAATCATGTGACGAAATGCAAAAAAAAACCAACTTTTAACAATAAAAATTTTGAACCTTACAGAAAATATCTGAATTTTGTTGAAAATTTAGACTCTCTGAGCCATACAGCATAATGTTTGTATTAACCCGTTCATCGTATGCAATTTGAAAAAAAGATTGTTTCATGACGCAGTTGCGTATTTTGGACAACACGACAGAAAATGAGAGGTTGTCTCAACATGACCACATGTACATTTGTTGAAACAACTAAATTGCGGCAGAACACATGTTCATTTAATGAATTGCTGTTCATTCCCTGCCTTGCATGTACAATTTGTCCGATTCTGGTACCTACATAATATAACTTGGGGCATCTAAACCGGTGCCCTTGTAATTTATCTCTGAATAATTCCACTAAATTTGTGTCTGAGGTAACCTGTTGCAGAGTTTTAAGGACGCTGGTAGAAAATATTCAGAATAGAAGAGGGCAAGCATTTAATGCGTATCAGGACGATAACATATTGATATGATATAAATATGAACCCTGCTTTGTACTAGACCGACTAGCTTATCCGGATATTTAACGTGCTAACTCACAAGGTAACAGTCCACAGGAATACCTATCACCCTATCCGGACACAATTGCACTTAAAGAAAACAATTATGAATAAGTTTCAAACAGGACTGTTTTAAAATACAAATCAAAATTATTTTAAATACATAAATATTGGGCATATTTTATAAATTTCAAACCCCCCTTGTAAATCTACTGTTTGTTTACTTGTACATCACCTGTCGAAATTTATTCACGAAGAAATGCCCGAGGTTACCAGCAGTTACTGTTACAAAAAGTGTTAATTTTGTGTGAACACTAAGGAGTATCTTCCTTTTGCACATCCCTATCCTTTGATGGTTTTGGCTTTACCCTTTAGGCCATCAAATAATGTTCATACACTTTTGGCTATTTACACTGAAGTTAATAAAGATCTTCGGCATGCCAAGAAAGATCACTGTATGATACAACGTAATTGGTCTGTGTTCTTTCTATGTAATTTGGTTCCATTCGAAGGCCTTTCGTCATATATTTCATTTTATTTTGATTACATATTAAGAATTCTAAAAATTATTCCATAAACCAGTTATTTGACTGATAATCACGCGAGTGATCGAAATCTGACGCAAATTTTTCCACTGTACTCTGTATTCAGCCATTTTTTTTCAAAACCTCTAAACTAATGGGCGAGCTTCCTTTGTTATTGACGGATGCAATTATATTATGCCAATGGATCAAACTTACCTTAAAAATACCCACCAAAAAAAAAGTCACAAGTTTCAAATCAAATCAAAATTACTTTAAATATATAATATAATAAAAATTTCGGCATATATTATGCATTTTTATCCCCTCTTCTAACTGTACTGTTTGTCTACTAATGCATCACCTGTCTAAATGTATTCACGACGAAATACCCGAGTGTATCTTTAAATTGATGCGTTGAATTTACTGTTACAAAACTGTTAAATTTTGTGAACACGAAGGAGTATATCCCTCTTGCGCATCCCTATCCTTAGATGATTTTTGCCTTATCCTTTAGTTCATTTTGGCATTTTACTCTTCAACGTTTTGGATTGTTTTTTTGGTTTTCAACATTTTAGTGGTTGAGCACAACTGAAGAGTCGTAAATCGACAATGTGTGTCAAGATTTGTATCGAAGAATTAATTAAATCTTATCATACCAATATCATTAGTCAGTGTTTTGTATTGAATATATCACATATGTACAGTAAATTATCGATTAGATTTTTACCTATACAGATTAACAATTACAGGTTAAACAAATCACAACGTGATCTTTCCTGTGTGACAGGTGAAACTCTGATTAAGACGCTGCATTGACAAAAGACTGTTATTTGTGACCATTTACTTTTGGAATCAAGATGAACTTCATCATTTTCATATTCCTTGTAATTTTGCCTGTGTTGTCGATGGCTTCCGATTTTCCTAAGACAGTTGGAGAAGGTATTTATATTATATGATTTTTTAAATGAAAATGATACAATATATTTTGTTTCATAATGTTTCAACATTTGAATAATATCTAATCCAATCTAGAAAAATACATTGTCAACAAATACTGTTTCAACAAATACTATATCTCAGTAAGCATCAGATTATGTTCTTTGCTATAAACAGATTAATAATTACAAAATGTACGTAATAAAAATGTATATAAGTGAGTGGAAGGGCTCTCTTGAGGGACTAAAATTCCCAAGAGAATCACAAGCTACGATGCCTGTATTGTCAAAACTAGCATGAAATTGATCAGCAAAAAGTTATTGTTATACATTAGTGAAATTTTGTAAACGAAGATATATATTTTTTTCCTTGTTCATGCATATTCCCAGAATTTCTTTCTTGTTTTATTCTCCAACTAGAATTGTACTCAGCAAGAAGCATATCTTGGGGCACACTCAAGTATCATAAAAAGCTTGTTTGCTTTTCACTAGAACTTCTTTATTAATTTCGTCTTCCATGTACATGTTCAGTTTCCAGATATGTGTTGATGTGCAATACAGCCTTTAATTTTAGCACATACATGTAATCATGTTTATTAGTACGAACTTGACACGTAGCTGTGGGAGACGAGTTTTTTTATATATACATTTATATATATATACTACAAAAACCATAAAATCAACAACTTGCTTTTCTGAAACAATTACCCGTGAATGTTCCATATTAAAATCTAAAAAAGGTTTGCTTGTTTAGTCTGGGTTTAACGCCGTTTTCAGCACATTTGTCTATTTTCCGGCGGTCAGTTTTTATTGGTGGAGGAAGCCGGAGTACCCGCAGAGAAGCACCGTTCTCCGGTAGGAAAATTGGCAATCCTTTCTATTAAGCTGGGAGTCAAACATACCCCGCAACATGTGAGATTCGAACTCACAACCCCAGTGTTGATATGCTAGTGATCATGAGTGGTCATAATAGTCACGACGAACTACCTAGACCACTCGGCCACCGAGGCCCTATAAAAAGGTAGATTACGCCCTATTTACTTTATACTGTTCAACAGACCTTTATGTAGTCTTTGAAATAAGTCATCAATTAGTATTTTATCCCAAGAAAGAAAAAAGTTATAACTTAAGAGTTTTGAATTTCCAAAAATCCAATATGGCCAGGTAGTACACTTCATCTGTCTGAAAGCTTGAATGTAATGTAAATGTTAATTGGTGTTTGAGTATATACATTATTACTTAAAAGACTTCGCCATATACATTTGGAACTTGACAGCTAAAATCTTCCTTTAATTTTTTATACTTTGAAAATGTAACATTTCCAAACAAATCTATAGATATCTGTGAAATTGCCAATAACTCTGCATGTTGTAGAGTTATTTTAAAATATCACCTTTTTTAACAAATGAATTATAGCATACCCAGATTTATTCTTTTCTATTTTGAAAATAAAAGTCAAAGCTCACACCAAATTCATTTATTTTTCTTTGTATTTATGGTGAAATGTAAGATCGAGCAACATTTAAATTGAAAAGCGATATTTCATATTACATATTATTTTCCACACTGTAAACTTTAGTAACAAGTGACTCTAAAGAACAAATAACAAATTTGGTTTGGCATGACAATGACTCTTACAGCAAAGTTATAAATCGACCTTGTATGAAAATGGCTATGTAACAGCATCACTATCGTTTTTACAATAATTACATTTTAAAAATTTTAATTAAAAGAAAGTACGGAGTCTGAATATATGTAATATTGATTTAACAATTGAATTGATTTCATAACTAGAGGCTCAGAGGGCTGGGCCTGTATCGCTCACCTGGCATAAAAGCCATTTTTATTGATGTACCTCAAAGAGAGAAGTCACTTATCCCTATCATTATGAAGTGTGGTACGCCTTATAGGAACCAAATTTTTCCTCAAGGTCCTTCCTTTGTAACTTACAGGTCAGCATATTCTAAAATTTGGCAGTTCTCCAGAAAATTAGATACTTATTGTCAAGTTTCGTTCCATTTGGCCAAGTGACTTCAGAGGAGATTTTTTTTAAATATCAGCCAATCAGAAACAAGAACTACTCATGGCGGCTGTATTTGTATTCCGATCGGGACAAAAGGAGGAAATTTTATAAAGGACCTCCCATACATAGGTTTCGTTCCGTTTGGGCAAGCGATTTCAGAGGAGAAGATTCTTTAATATTAGCCAATCAGAAACAAGAACTGCCAATGGTGACCATATATGTACTCCGATCGGGATGAAATAAAGATATTTTGTAAAGTTTCGTTCCATTTGACCAGGCAGTTCCAGAGAAGAAAAAAATTAATCAACCAATGAGAAACAAGAATTGCCTATGGCGGCCATGTTTTTTACCTTATCGGGACGAAATGAGGAAACTTTGTATAGAACCCCCCATGGATGCTTCCAGTCAAGTTTCGTTCCATTTGGCCAAGCGATTTCAGAGGAGAAGATTTTTTTATATCAACCAATCAGAAACAAGAACTGCACTTGGCGGCCATAATTGTAGTCCGATCGGGACGAAATGAGGAAACTTTATAAAGGACCTCCCATATATGCTTCCTGTCAAGTTTTGTTCCATTTGGCCCAGCAGTTTCAGAGGAGAAGATTTTTGAAAACTCAGCCAATCAGAAACAACAATTGCCCATGGCGGCCATGTTTGTTGTCCGATCAGGACGAAATGAGCAATATTTATAAAGGACCTTACATAGATGCTTCCTGCCAAATTTAACTCTATTTGGCCCGGTGGTTTCAGAGGAGGAGATTAAAATGTGAAAAATTAACGGACGACGGACGGACGACGGACCCCAAGTGATGACAAAAGCTCACATGGCCTTTGGCCAGGTGAGCTAAAAATCAATTCCAAAGCTAAGACTCGGCCAAAGAGAATGGTACTTTATTTTACGACATTACACACTTGCATGGATTACATGCTGTATCTCATTCAAAGGAGTCAAGATATATATATATATATATACACACATGTACAATAAGAATTATTTCATTGCCCGTAGAAATTGCAGTTTTGCGTTCATGTAACTTAACATGAATCATTAATTACTGAATGATTGATATAGGATTTTGTGTGAAATATTATACATTTGATTCATACATGTAATGAAGGCCTCAGTGTGACTTTAAGACGACAAACAATAAAGGAAATTTTGGTAAGACTTTTTTCATGTTTTTATATAAAAGGATTTTGAGTCAAGAGCTAATTCATATTCCCTTGTTAAGTTCTTTCGTAAAATGCCATGAAAGTATATTTATATATAAAGAGGACAAATATACAGAAGGAGCAAATCAAAAAACGTAATCCATTGGACAGGCAAACCCGGGAAGACAAATGAACAATCACAAGCACAACAAATAAACACTGAAAACTAAAAAAAACAATGAACAACACGACTCCTATAAAAACCAGGAGTGAACCCCAGTGGTCCGGATGGGTAAGCAGTTCCTGCTCCGCATACGGCACCCATAGTGAAGTTCAACAAAGTCAATCCGGTGGAAGTCATTATGCCATTATTACGTGAATGTTGGCACTTCAAGTGAGATTTTGATAGTATTTTTTTAAATATCATTAAACCACAATTGTTTTCTCAAATTTTGAGATTGTAAGTTTATCCGGCACACTGAGATAAAAAAAAGGCCTCTAATTCATAAATATTTTTAAAAGCCGGACACTAAATATAGCAAATACTCATCTTTACTTAATGGACGATCCGACATGTCAGACGAGAAATTAGAGATACCTATTATAGGGTCTTGGTAGAATTTTTAAATTACTGTTATGAACTTATTCAAAACTATTTTGGGTGTACAAACTCTCAAAGGTGACCATTAAAAATGGACACTCAGTTTTGAGGTGCAAAATCTAGGACGTTGGAAATCCAAGGCCTTAAGGTGAGGTGAGATTGTGAGGAAAAGAACTATATCATGGATATGATGATGTTTTCACATGATATGCCTCTTACTTTATTTAAAATCAACATAAATGCATCATAGAATATTGAAATTTGACAGTTTAACATAGAATCTTCTCCACAACGTAATGGCAATGCTCTCGGAAATTATTGGCAAACTTCGGAAACGCAATATACCTAACTTAGTTTCATCGACGCCGCATACAAACAATAATGAAAAATATATTTTTACACAATTCGTTCTTGAGTTTTTGGTGAAAGTTATTTTTGGAAAAATGAAATATAATCTATACTCCTATATTTGACGTGTTTAATCGGTGGGATAAAAATACATAATATTTTAACCACTTTCCGGTGATTAAATTTCTGCATAGGAATTCCCGCCGTTTTTTTTACGTTTATTTGAAAGTTACTAGAGAAGTTCCGAAATGGCGTTCATGTAAACAAAATGTGTTGTAACGGTATTTTCTTGGAGATTTTGCTGAAAATTATAGAAAACTGATTCTCCTTCAATTCCACTCGTATATAATAACTCCACCCTTAATAGTTAAATTTTACATTTTAACACGCTCGCTACAGCTCGCGTGTTCAAAATCAAATATTTAACTATCTCGGCAGGAGAAATTCCATAACTCACTCGTACCTGAAGGAGAATCTATATTTATTGTCCAGATACCTTCAAATAATTTTAATGAATAAGAGACTTTCCAATTACAAGTATATTTCCTAAGAACTATCTACCTATAATTAATAGATGTAGACAGCAACGTGGCCCTTTTCTTCGTGACAGCTGAAACTCTAATTAAGAAGTTGTTTTGACAAAAGACTATAATAAACGACAATTTACCTAGAGTCAAGTTCATGACTTACATTGTACGTATTTTCCACATCATTGTAATATCACACAGTTTGAAAAGTAGTTTATATATCATTATCACTTATTTTATTGAAATAACGCTGATTTTGCATATGTAATAAAAGCATAATTTGAAGCATGTTATTTGCCCCAGGAGCAATAAGGGGGGAAAGGGGGGGGGGGGGGGGGTAAAAATTAGGTTGGAACCGGATATTCGAAGGACAGTATGTATATTAGAATCAAATAGTCGTACATTTCAAAAGAAAAAATATTGTGTATTTAACCACACTGATGAAAAGGTGTAAAAGTTCTGCGGAAAAAAATATCCAGTCCAAGGATAAATGAAAAATTTTAAAAACATTCCCTGGTTATCTCGACTTTTTTCCGCTCGCCCTTCAATATTTAATTTCATTGATGAATACCAAGGTTTCAATTTTAATAGTAAGATTCCATTCTATCCTTATGTTTGTTTTTGTTTTTGTTTTCGTTTTTGTTTTTGTTTTCGTTTTTGTTTTTGTTTTTTTTTTGCTTCTCTGAATTGTTGTCGAAAAAAGATCTTTTCCTCATTTACTCGTAAGAAATACATGTACCATTAAGACAGCGTTATAATTGCTAAAAAATATCATTTTTACACCGTGAGTATTTGTCTATAGAACTCAGTCAAACTCTCAATCCTGTAATTCAGCTGTTGTTAAAGCGGTGTTCACACATTCTTTATATTAATCTTTACCAAAGAAATATATTTAAGATTATTTTGCATGTTTTTGTTTTGGATTATATTATTTCAAGCACTTATTTTAAAGTCTTAGATACATAAAATATTTACTGCCTAGTAAGAACCAAAAACGTCGAGAAGTTCCGTAATGTTAAATACTTAAGTATTCCTTAGTTAAGGTAATACTTAAGATGTTTTATGAATACCACTTAGATTTTTTCCTTAACTAAGGAAATCCTTAGTGAAATCTTAGTCTGAGGAACACTTAAGTTAAGATGCTCTATGGATACGGGCCCAGGACATAAAATAAAATGCATTACATCTTGAATGTCATCTTTACAAAAACTACAAAATCTGAAATTTCTGGTTACACTAGTAGCATATGTGGTTCTAAATATAAAATTTATTTGTAATCGCCGCGAATCAGGTGTGAAATGCTTGAAAAACCTCGCATTTCTACCTGTTTCTTAGGCTCGAACAAATAAATTGTATATTTTCCGACAATGTACATAAATTGTATTTATCCTGCAATTATAAGTTGTTATCTTTTATCGAGAAAGGCCATGAAAATGGCACATTTCTAGCTTATTTTCAGAAGGCTCTTTTTTGCGCGTAAATTAGGGGTAACATGACGTTATGAACACTGTGAACCAGCATACGATACAAACTTTCACTACAAGTGAAGACAAGGGTACCCGGAGATGATATTCGCCGACAAGACGAATATTGAATAACATATTCGACACCCCTTATGTCTACTAAATAGGCTAGTTGCAGGATAAAAATAAGTATTTGTGGTAATGGTCAACCATTTTTCTTTTCAATTCATTTCTGAATCAATTTATTTTTTCCAAAGATTCGGAATCAAACATTTCTTTAACGCCCCCCCCCCCCCCCCCCTCCGATATGAATGGTCGGTGGCTAAATATAATCCTTGATTACAGAATGACTGATATGGGATTTCGTGTAAAATACCATACATTTACATGTACAAAAAAATGTAACTCATACATGTAATGATGGTCTCGGTGAGACTTTAAGGCGACCAACAATGAAAGATGTACCAAAAAAAAGAGGGATTTTGAGTCAGGAACTAGTTCATATTCCTTCGTTAAGTTCTTTCCTAAAATGTCATATACATATACATGTAAGTACATGTATATTTATATATAAGTATTTCATTATAACGTAAATATTGGCATCTCAAAGTGATATTTTGATGGTTTTTCTAAAATATCACTAAACCACAACTTCTTTCTCAAATTTTCGGATTGTAATTTTAATTACAACGAGATGAAAAGCTATGCTTCTAATTAATAAATATTTATCGTATTTGTGAAAACCGGAGAATAAAATATAGCAAATACTTTTCTTTAATTAATGGGCTATCCGACAGGTCAGGTTAGAATTTTTCTCATTTTCCGGTTAAGAGAAACCTATTTGGAGTACTAAATTTTAAGATGTCTGGACCATAAGTGACCACGTGATTCTTCCAAATTTCCCGGGTGTTCAATTCAACGTACTGACAATGGCCTCGGTAATCATCGACGCCGCATATAAACAACAAAAGAAGTAGGGCCATTTCCCTCTGCATTTATTTCACTTCTAGGGCCATTTTCAAAAATTCGCATATAACCTTTCAAAATCTCAGGAGGAATAGCCTGATATGTGGTCTCTAAAGATTTGCTAATAATAACTACCAAGTAAGCTACATACCTGAATATCGTTTAACACAAATTGTCGAAATTAACGTCTTCAAGACAGTTTTTCAACGTGAAGAACACTCAGAACCAAAACGAAATTGTGAGTGAGATTATGTATCTCCGTTTCATACGACAATAGAGTAGTTTTGGTTCTGAATATCCTTCTTGGCAATATTCCAAAAAGACCCACATCGCCTATATACAATGTACACGACCTGTGTCAGTAGAAAATTTGAAATTATGACTGATTAAAAAAATAATACTTTTGTTTGCTAACATAACTAGAGATTCTAAAGAGCCTGTATCGCTCACCTTTTCATCTTGAGCAGGACTAAAGATTTGGCTGGTTTTTCTATAGGGTTCTATTTTAAACTAAGTTCAGCTGTGGCAGCTAAGATGGTTGACTGTCTAGGTCAATGGACACATTTCTAAAAGAGAACCATTTAAGGACCATTGCTACCAAGTCTAGTTCTAATTGGCTTAGTGGTTTCAGACCAGAAGATTTCTGAGTGAATTTCCCATAGGGTCCTATGTTAAACTATGTTCGGCTGTGTCGGCCATCTTAGTTCACAGTCCACGAAATCAGACAATTCTGAAAGAGGACCTCCTAATGACCATTGCTGCAAAGTCTGGTTCCAATTGATCAGATGGTTTCAGACAAGAAGATTTTTCAATGAATTTTACCCATGGGGCCTTATGTTAAACTAAATTCAGTTGTGGCAGCCATGTCAGTTGACAGTCCAGGTCATGGGACACAATTCTGAAAGAGGACCATAGAAGGACCATTGCTGCAAATTCTGTTTCCAATTGGTAAAGTGGTTTCAGACAAGATTTTTCAACGAATTTTCCCATAAGGCCCTATGTTTCACTAAGTTCGGCTGTGGCTGCCACCTTTGTTAACAGTCCGGGTCATCGGACATCCTTCTGAAAGAGAACCTCCTAAGGACCAATACTGCCAATTTTGGTTGCAACTGGACTTGTAGTTTCATAGAAGAAGAATTTTGAAATTCACCCCCCTTTTCTATTTTTAGTAACAGCAGCCATGTCCGTTGGAAGTCGGGGATGCCGGACATAAGTTTGGAAAGGGGCCACCCAAGGACCATTCCACAAAAGTTTAGTTCAAATTGGCTCAATATTTTCAGGGGAGTTGACGAAAAAGTAAAATTCCCATAGGCTCAATGTTAAACTAAGTCCAGCCATGGCGACCATGTTGGATGGCGTTCTTGGAAACCGAACACAAATTTTAAAACGGGACACTCATGAACCATTCCACCAAGTTTGGTTCAAATTGGCGTAATGGTCTCAGAGAAGATGACGAAAATGTTAAAATTCCCATAGGGTCCAAGGTTAAACTATGTCCGACAATGGCAGCCATATTGGATGGCGCCCCTTAAAACCGAACACATTCTTAAAGGGAACCATCCAAGGACCATTCCACTTAAGTTTGGTTTAAATTGGTTCAGTGGTTTCAGAGGAGTTGATAAAAATGTAAAAGGTTTACGACGACGACGGACGCAAAGTGATGAGAATAGCTCACTTGGCCTTTAAAAATGCATTGCATTTTGGTTAAAGTTATCTTTAATCAAAAAGAAATATAATCTACGATCGTGATCTATTATTTTCGGGATATCTTAAATAATTTTAATGAATAAGAGACTTCCCAATTAGAAATATTTTTCTTAAGAAGTATATCAATGTACCTTTCCTTCGTAACAGGTGAAACTCTAATTAACCTGTTGTTTTTTTATTAAAAAAAAGACTATACATGTAATTTACGACAAATTACTTGGAATCAAGGTCGAGTTCATGACTTACATATTTTCCACATCATTGTACTTCTATTGTCCTCGACTTTGAATTTCTATAAGACAGTTGGGTGAAGTATATTCAGAAATTTTTGAATGAAACAGGTTTATCAAATATTTGGACATTTCAAAACGTGCAAAACTTTAATGGTGATTGGCTAACAGCAAATGTAAAACAGAGACTGTTTATACAGGGATAGTATAGTGAAATAGAGGCTTCTGCAAAAGCTTTTAACTTTATAAAGATAAATTTGTTTTTGAAAAATATTTCAATATTTAAGATAGTAAAAACGGTTTTGTTTTATATATATGTAAATTCAGAACTACAAACCATAGATTACCAATTGAGACAGGTAGATGGAACAATATTGAAAGAAATAATAGAATATGTCCACTTTGTCAAAATATGGAGAGTTTCATTATGTAATGCAATGTAATTGTTTTAATGGCTATAGAAAAGAATGTATAGATAAGAAACAAAGAAAATATATAAATGTATTGAAATTTAAAGAAGTTATGTCAACACAAAAACTGGTGAAATTACGAAAATTATGCAAATTTATTGAACACCTAAACACTAGTTTACTACCTCTTGGGTAATTTACCATCCTGTCTGTTGTTAAATGGCTGTATTGTATTTATTGTATAAAGTTATATCTCTGTACCTATGTATCTGACACTGGTTTGTGAGAAATAAAAAAATATTTGGGCATCAGACAGTTGGAAAATGAGTTTGTATATTAATGAATTGTCCGAAAAACGGCAAAATATATTATCTTCAATAATTATTCTAAAATTTGAATTAGTTTGAAAGGTAGTTTGTATATTATAATTTGTACGAAAAACGGCAAAATATATTATCTTCAATAATTATTCCATAATTTGAATAA
Source organism: Mytilisepta virgata (assembly GCA_028015205.1). NCBI lineage: Eukaryota > Metazoa > Mollusca > Bivalvia > Mytilida > Mytilidae > Mytilisepta > Mytilisepta virgata. The sequence goes on from CM051521.1 coordinate 81,582,293, forward strand.
CATGTAAATTGAAAAAAATCTTATAAATGGATGATGTTTATTCTACTTATATATTTATAAATGTATATTAATGGGTGAATGCCTCGTTTGATAGAATACTACCCTCGGGGATATCAGTAAGTCGGTTGTCGGTTCTTAGCTACAAACATGAAATTGATTATCAAAAAAATATTGTTATACAATCTGACATTTGTTGAAATTGTGGAAACTAACAATGACTACGTTGTTTTGGATTAATAACTGTTTGTAGTTTAGCATAATTTGTTCTTCAGTAAGTTCGACGACGAGCGTTACATTGAAATTGTTATCACAGAATGACTATATTTTGTTAATAGTACATCAACAAAAACAAAACAAAAACAAAACAAAAACAAAAACAAAAACAAAAACAAAAACAAAAATAAAAGAAAAAAATAAAAAAAAGAATAGAATATAAAAAAAGTAAAAACATCAACCAAATTATTGTAAACGTCATCTAATGTCAGAGATATCTAAGGGGGTATATGTCAGATTTTTTTTTAAGTCTACATGCAGCTTGAACTACATCTGAATATTTATTATTTCTAATAACTATTTATCTTCAGACAAGATGGACTTACATATTATTTCGCAGTCATTTTAATGAACAGTTTCATACACTCCTTCAATCTTCTTATTTCTTGACGTCAATATAAAGCACCAGTGCTTTCTCGTTTTTTGGTTATCTCAAAAGCTTGGGATTCCGATTTGGTGTACACACAGACCTTTAATCAGTAGACCGTGTTCATATGAAAGACTTCCGTCATTCCGTATCTTGTTCATTGTTTTTAGTTTTCTGTGTTTATTTGTTGTGCTTGTGGTTGTTCTTTTGTCTTCCCGGGTTTGTCTGTCCAACGGATTACGTTTTTTTTTTTTTTGCTTGCTCCTTCAGTATATTTGTCCTATTTTTGTAATTTTTAAAAATCCTGATTTTATGTGTTTCCAAATTAAAACTGGTAAACCGTATTGCGATGAAATTACGGTATTAGATCAAATTAAATTTTCAGATTAATTCTATCATTTTAGACTAAAGACTGCTATTTGTATCTGTGAAGGAGTATTTTGTTCAAATCATAATTTATGTCATACAATATGATAGTCAAAATATCGCCTCTTTTTATATTTTCTCACCCCCCCCCCCCCCCAATGTATGCATTTTCTCCGCCAAATGTATAGTTTTTTTTTCGCCCCATTTTATATAATTCCGCCCCAACGTTGAACGCCGGTGTTTGGTGTATTACAGATTTTGGTAATAGATGTGTAATAATAAATAATACACTACGATATTGCTTCAATTAAAATAATAAAATCTTTAGACTATATATACATGTATAAATATAGGTATATCAAAAGCGCGGATTTGAAATCAGTATGATGTATCAAAAGCGCATGAGTTGTGATCATTAAAAGCATCAAAAGCGTGTATTTACCTGTAATTTACTTTCAATCAGATGTTAGCTGCTTTTTATTTTAGAGGGGAATTCGTATTTTTAAACTTAAATATTTTGAGTATGGATTTTATAATTTCTGAAACCAACAAATGGAAGAAAAGTTTGCTTCATGACGGATATATCTATAGAATAGATAACATTTGAGGGACGGATCTATTTCCGATGATGGAGGTGTTGCAACAAAAATGTAAAGGGAGATTGAAAACCGATAGTCAGGTGACAGCAATTATTCCCGTCACGATGGACCACAACCATGACAATAATGAAAGGAGGACTGAAATGCAACAGTTGCGTGTAACTAATTTCACAAAATACCTGTCCAAACTAAATTTTGAATCATAATCATCATGAAACATCGACTATGGATGTAAATAAACATTCCTATAAATTAATGAACGGATGTTTATTCTATCATTGTATAATTACTGTTATGCATTCTGATAATTGTGCAGTTTTGGTAACTAAAATTTATTTCCCTATCTGCCCTTATTTTAATTTATATAATGGCTTAACTTTTTCCATGTTGGCATTGACTTGCTATTTAATATATATTTGTATTGTATCGAAAGTGAATATTTATATTTTACCCAAAATACAACTTATTTAAACACTCGACATTTTCTATGATAAATCAGTGAGAGTTCTACTCAGTTCATAATACACCATTATATTGTTAGTTGTACTATATTTTTACAATAACTTGAATATTTTCTAAGAAAAAATCTAAAATATATCATCTTCAATATTCCAAAATTTCAATAATACCTTTTCAATTTCACAAAAAGGCAGTTAAAACTCAATTTTGAGACATACATGTAATGACCGTAAATATAGTAATGATTTCTGAAAACAATATCCCGATTTTTTTTTACAAACGAAATATTGCTGCTATTTGATTTTGTTTGAGATTGATATGAAAATTATTACATGTAGGGGTCATCACATCCATTTCTTGTTGTTGAAAATATTGCATTGATAATTTTGACGTTTGTAGACTGTAAAAGGCCACAATAAGCCGAAATAAGCGCATGTGGTGTAAAAAGTAGTTTTGTAGTTGAATGATTCGACAGTGAAAGAAACGAATCTCATTATTTAGTATCAATAAAACAGAAATGTTGAGAGCTATAAAATATTATTTTTATATAAAATAATGACAAGTTTAGGGATAGGTTTGTGAAATTATTTCATTTTTAGGGGATTTTTTACACGAAATAAACTTTGGATTTTAACAAATATAATTATGTGTTTGTCCTATATACAGAAATTGCTTCACCACTATTAAGATAACATTTGAACAAAATTCCAAAGGAAGAATTAAGCAAACCTGAATGCTATATACAAAAAACTAAGTATGTTGCGAAACAGCTCATGCGACAATAGATAACAAGAAAAATAAATGGAAATGGTGAGCTGTCAAAAGGGACGTAAAACGACTATAATGTATGAAATACACAAGTCGAACAAAACCAATTGTAAAATCGTAAAACAACAACAACAAACTAAAAAGTTAAAAATACTCAACGTTTCGACCAATATGGTCTTGATCACGAGTATGTAAAAAATAAAAATAAAAAGGTGTTGACTCTTTGAAACCCATTTATTTTTCTTGTTATCTATTGAATGCTATATACAAGTGTATTTATTTAGTGATTAGCAAACTATCTATTTGGCAATTTTTCTCTGCCTCCAATTTTGAAATACTAACGTGCAAGAAAAAAAATTCCAAGAAATAATACAATATTATTTTTTTTGCAGCGTCTAAAAATACTCGTCAAACAACGGAAAAGCCGTCTACGACGCAAAACCCACAATACGACATTCCAGCAAGTAAGATTATAATAGCAAAACATTCATTCATTTTCATTTCATTTTTATAATAAGTGATTCGTCAATCTTTAAAATAAGTTGCGTCCCTTTTAGGCTCACGTCTCAAGAAGAGGAGTTCATTGTCCCCGAAGCGTATTTTTATAAATATCAGTACTTTGATATCAGCTAGTTAATAATTCGGATGGACATAAACAAGTAATAATTATGTTTAAAAATTGTTGGCATACATGGATTCATCAAAATCGCACAGCTTACTGACATGACTGATGTTTTCTGAAATTCAAACATGACTAGATCATGCGTGCCATTAGGTACATACAGTGTATCATTCTTTGAAACTGTTTAAATCGTTTAAAATTGTTGGATTGTGGATTCCAAGTGAGGGATATTGTATATTTCTCCGTAAAAAATATATATATATTTGTTGTTAATTATTTATTTTCCCGACAGAATTATCGGTAGAAATGCGCATATTGCGCAACAAATGTTTACTTAATACCTGCGTTTATTTTACAGGAAAGTAGCTTAATCTGTAGTCACAAAAAAAATCCAACCGCCCTTCAATTTTTAAAACCCGAATCTGTTTCTATAATTTCTTAAACCGGTTAAAAAATTAACCAATATAAAATACAAATTCTCCCAACTACTCTTGTCAATCTAAAAAATTGCCACGCACTTTTTTCCATGGTTTCGAAAGAAACCCATCTGCTTCCTAATTTTAGATAATACAATAAAAAATAATAAAACAACAATATATGTTATATCGTCCTTAAAATGTGGCAATGTTGTAAGAGAACTTCATTCGTCATGTTCGTGGGCCTGACAACTCTGAAACACTCCGGAGCTCAGAACAATTCTTTTTACAAGTGATGAAACACTGGGTTGGGAGATGTGGAAATTGCTTAAAAATAGAGAAATATGGTCGAAAATATTAGCAAATTATATCAAGTTTGAATGCCATTTTTTGCAGTACCTATTGTCCTTGGAATTGGTGTAATAACGCTTGCGTCATCTTCTATTTTCTTGACCATGTGGTGGCTGCAACAAAGGTAAGTGCGGGGGTACTTGGTTTATTGTTAATATATCTAATTGGTTTGCTTATCTAAGATTACTGATATATTGATTAAAATAACGGATAGTTGTGTAATCAAGGAATATGATTTACAGAAATTCTCATCCTTACTAAAAACAATTATAGATTTTTATCATATACTTACATGTACATGTAGTAATAAATATTAGGTGAACAACCCGTATTTGCTTACTCCATCTTTCAAGCTATTCGAACGGGCCATATATATCAAACCGGGTTTGTTACATGGCCAGAGTGATGTGAACATATATATCAGACCTGGTGCGTTACGTACTTTGGTAGTATATAAAACCAGAATAATACATGACCTTGTATTTATGCATATTTTCCAGAATAACACTTTGTTCGCTGTGTTTAAGTTAGAAAACGTTGAAAAGCTGAATTAATAGCTCAGAATTGCTTTCATAGTCAAGGCATGAAACTTTGCATGTCTTTGCATATCATGTTAAATCTTGAATACAACAAAAGTAACGATACACGAAATCGGAACCAAATATCTTGGTAAAGCCCCCTTTACACTGATCGAAGACTATGCTACGCTCTCCACGACCTCTACGATCGCCAAGATCGCAGCAGGGTCGTGGAAAAATTGGAAAACCATCTTCAGTGTAAAGGTATTCACTACACCCCTACGCTCAAATTACGTTTTTTTTCGATAATCTTTCACGTTGCTACTACGCTCTCCTACGTTTTCGCTACGATGCCTGCGTTTGTGGTACGTTCAAGCTACGACAATAACACGATCATACGACGCCCCTAGGCCGATGTTGTACGACCTCTCACGATTGTGACACGACATCGATACGCGCTTGACGATTGTAATACGTTGTCACTACGCTGCTACCACAAGTATTACGACCTTGCTACGTTGTTCTCACGATCTAGCCACGATCAGCAAATAAACTATATAAAAGGACAATTTCTTGCTTGAATGTATATTAGTTCTCACTACGATGTCTCACTACGATGTCACTACGATGTCTCCGCGCTTCCTCTACGACCAGCAAATAAACTATATAAAAGGACAATTTCTTGCTTGAATTTATATACGATGTCTCACTACGATCTCACTACGATGTCTCTGCGCTTCCTCTACGACAGCGGTACGATGTCTGTACGATCAAAAGTGCCGACGACCTCGCTACGTAAATTTTGAGCATGTTCAAAACAGTCGTAGCACCTGGAGATTCTACTACGACCTATCACGCGCAATGCCGACCACACTACGCTACTTGAAGACCTCAGTACGACCCCACTAAGATGTTCCACGATCAAAACATTTTTTATGGTCGTAGTGCAGTCTTCGTTCAGTGTAAAGGGGGCTTAATTACTTTAAAAAACTTAAGTTAAGGGCAACAGTGGTTTTTTACTTCACTTCTTGATCTTATGCGTCTCCTTTTGAAATGTGGATAAAACTTGAAATGCTGGGAAATGGATATTTCAGAAAAGAGGGTTAATTTAAATTTGCAGAAAATCGAAAAGATCGACACACATTTTGTAAAGTGAAAATCCAGTGCCTGAAATCAGTAGAATAAACTCATATCTTTTGTCACACAGACGTTATGATTCACATAATGGGGTAAAAATACTGATTTTTAAATTTGGGATTGAAAAATGTGATGTTTGAAATCTTAAAAATTGGAATTTCTTATTTCAAACTTTTTGCACAAAATTCATGCTTTTGATGTGAAAGCAATCTACTATGAAAATCAGACGTGTGGGTCTATTTGTCTGCTTAGTACAGCTATTTGAAATTATGAATATATGTAAAATGCATTACCCTGTATCGTTTCTTTTGTTGACTAGTATATATTACGGTTTTAAAAATTGGAAACTTTCGGAAACTATGTATCTCACTCATGCACACTCTATCCTTAGATGGTATTCAGGTACACCCTTTTCGGTCATTTCAATGTGGTCTAGTGTTTTTTGTTTATTGTTTCGATTTAAGCGTATTTGGTCTTGCGGATGGGACATAAACTGTCAAAAGGTTACACTGCTGATTTTTTTTTTGAAATTTCAAGATATAAACAATTTTTTATGTACCGTTTTCATATACAAGTCATCTTTTGAATTGTTTTTTTTTAATATCTGACACTGATTTAATTTGTCTGACCTACATAGCTCCCCGCTATACCCCATTCCGTCCTGTTACAATGCTTTTTTTGCAAAATCTTAAGCAGCTATAGGCCACAACTAATTCAAATTTGATCTGGAGCATGACCATGATGAGTTATAGGAAGGGTATCATTTTAACAAAATAAATAAAATTTAAAATCTTTTGAAACATAAAGGCAAAATCCTAGTGAAGACAATCAAGATATGGACTATATTTTCGATGTATACACACGCCTTACTACTTTTGTATATTCCTTCAACGACGCGGTATAAAAACCAGTCAGTCAGTTAGAAATGATGTCGCATGCACCGATCTTCAGCGGGTAATTACTCACTGAAAAAGACGTCATGGAATAAATCTATGATATACAAATGTATGTACCGAGTTTGATGTTTGGACGAATTACAAATGAATTATGCCTCCGTCGTTTTATTCACTGCAAAAATGTTGAAATCGAAAGATAAAATATTAAGTTTCTGAACTATAATTAAGCACTAGTTGCTGAAGGTAATCTACAGTGTTTGAATAGCTGTTTTGCCATTTTAATGCATTGTATATATAAACGATAACAAGTTATGTCTCGATAAAAATGACCATGCCCAAAGGAACGATAAAATTAACTGATATGCCATATGTAAGATCCCTGCGAGTCCAAGAAAAGAACAAACGTATGACTTTTATGTTTTTGCAGCAATCGAACTACAAAAGGTGACGAGAAAGAAGACTTCTATGGAATATGCGGAAATGAAATATGTTACATTGATCCTCCGTACGAAGAGCAACCTCCTAACTATGATATGTTTGTAACATCACATACTACATGCCTACCTACCTATGATGAAGCAGTTGGGGAAAAATACCGAGTCAAGGAAGATATCATAAATGACAGTAAATAATATGTAGTGAAAGAAAAACAGTGATTATAATTTTTGTTTATCATTGTTTATATGGTTAAAATTATGTGGTGTTTTGGTATTCTAGTTATATTTTGTATATATAATGAAAAGTTAATTGATAATCCAGACACGATATATAATTGTGTAATATATTTTCATGACCTACATGTACATATACAGAAAGGAAACCAGAATATTCAAGTTTTTGTTATCAATTCATCTTCATCATCAGGGAATCAGATAAAAGTCTAAATAAATCTTAATGCATCAAATAAAATCTCTACATTTTCTACTGTTAAGATTTTCGTCGTTGGATAAATCCTGATGTTGACTTTGCTTCTGTTCGTACGATAAATATTACGCACTTTTTGGATTACACATTATTTAATTTTTTTTTTCAGAAATCGTACGATTAAAACAATCTTAAACGTGCGATCAGTCTTGGGTAGTCGTGGCTCGCAGTATTCTTTCCGCGAAATTTCATATTTTGAAAAAATGGCACCGTTCATAGGGGTAGAAGTGCCCTGAGATGAGAAAAAAAAGTTTTGTTTCTTAGATAAGTGTTTGGAAAATTGAATGGTCGAGAATTGATCTGAAATCCTTAAAACAGATATTGAGCACGGGACCTCTGGATCAATGTAAACATGCACATTAAACATTGACCAAATTAATTAAAACTTTACAAACCATCCATATTCTAGGTAGTACATTGTATAGAACTCAAAATTGGTCATCTGCTACAGACGGCGGACAGTGGACGATTTGAGAAATCAAAAATCAGTTTAGATTATAACCAAGTACGATGCGGAGACAATGGTAACAATCACCAATCGTGGTCGTAAAATCGCTAAATGAGAAACAATTTAGACTTAAGCCAGAACTTTGTCCTGGCATGATTCATTACTCAAATGCCTTTAAATTTTCCGTTCAAAATTTGACAAAAATTACCAGAAATTTCTAAGGCTCTTCTTTTTCATGCAGAGATAACTTTATCAGGGTTTGGATACCTGTTTGTGTTAATTGTTTTGATTTTTGATGGTTGGGCTTATTAAGTCATCATTATATCTTTAACCCGTTTTCCAATAATTTGATCTCGAGCACTGCTGATGTGTTGTCAGTCAACGAAGTGGTCATACAGTGCATCAAATTTATTCGGTATTTTGTGATACGTTTTATTACTACCACTGGGTCTGTGTCACTGCTGGTGGACTGTTAGTACCCGAGGGCATTATCAGCCCAGTAGCCAGAACTTTGTCCTCGCATGATTGATTACTCAAATGCCTTTACATTTTCTGTTCAAAATTTGACAAAAATTACCAGAAATTTCTAAGGCTCTTCCTTTTGATGCAGATGTAACCCTTATCTGAGTTTGGATACCTGTTTGTTTTAATTTGTTTTAATTTTTGATGGTTGGGCTTATTAATTCATCATTATATCTTTAAGGTAGGATGTACCTAAATCCGCTAAATTACGGATTTTCATGAAATTTTACCTGCAGCTAGAACATTCGAAACTGCATCAAAATTTTGAAGAAATTGTATATTAAGCATTTATATTTCTTCAATAAGGTTGATTTAAAATCATTGAAATAAAGGACTTTTACTGTAGATTTCATATAAAAATTGCCTAAAATTAATAATTTCACTTTAAATCGACATTTCTCAAAAACTAATCCTAGAATTTTCTATAAAAACTATATGTTATTGCTTTCACCCTTTCGTTTCAATGATACTAAATAAATATTGGGTTACCGGCTTCGTTTTCGTTGTGGAAATCATTCAACTATAGGTCCCGTCTGTAAAAACACTAAAAATCTACATTTTTTATCGCAACGTCGTGACGACGTTACGCTTATTTTGGCTTTTTGACGCTTATTTTCACTCTTCGTACAGTAATCAATCTAATTTACTAAAAAAAAAAAAAAACAAAAACGAATCTGGAGACCTCCAATAAGTTTTATATCAATAAAAAGAGAATTTCAATGGCAATAATATATCATTTTAAAAAAATTCTTGGGACTTGATTTTGAGAAATCATAATTTAAAGTCTAAATATTTGACAATTTGGAGCTCAGTTCTAACCTCTCAATATAACTGTCCTAAACTGTCGGAAGAACTGTTCTAGAACAGTTCTAGAACTGTCATCCTGACACCTTTAGAACCGTTTATGACAGGGTGTGTGCTGAGCTAGAACCATTTATGACAGTTCTACACTAGAACCATTCTGGACGGTTCTACCCTAGAACCATTTATGACAGTTCTAACCTTTAACCATTTTGGACGGTTCTGCCCTAGAACCATTTATGAATAGTTTATGAATTTTAAACGTCAAAATTAAAAAGAAATAAAATAATTGATTTATTGTCATAACTTTTATCATACCGAAATATATTATAGAATAAAAAAAAAAGAAAAAACATCACTCAGAATAAAGTTTTTATTAAAACTAAATGATTTAAAAACTAGTCGGTGTTATTTTCTAGTACATAAAACATTCCTCTACATATGTTTCGACAAGAGAACACTTTAAATCAAGATTTAGTCCCGTCCGGTCTTCAAATTATTGTGTAAAATGTCTATATATGTAAGTTATGTCTATGTAATTTTTCGACAAATTGGCGAAATGCACTTCTTATTTCAAAATGGCGGTACTCGTGCCAATCATCTTGTACCTTGTCAAAATGAAATAAATATCGTTCATACGAGCAATGAGAATTAATTATATAATATATCAAATATTTACCATATAAAAATGGTAAAAAAATAAATTATTAATGTAAAATAGATTAAAATGTTACTTATCTGACACATTTGAAATCTCTGCATTGAAATTTGGACCACCTTATACACGTCTCTTTATTCAAATGCTACATTAATTATTTTATAGCGTTATAAAACGGTTTACCTGTATACACATGTATCTGTGTACCTTAAAGGTTAGAACAATAAACATCCGGACAGTCAAGGTACAATATACATGTCAAAACGTTAATTAGTTATAATTACCTGGAACACACAACATGTTACGGAGAACAAATTTCTTTACCTGTAAATTTACTTCAGATAAAAATCACACAAATTGTAACAAAAACAATAATTCGTTTTTCTTGTGGGTTAAAAAAAATGAAAACAACTAGCACCATAGCTCTTTATTACATGTATGTACTTTTGCAGGTTTGTGTAAATTGGTCATCAATTTAATATTATTAATTATTGCATAATTTCATATATTGAAATTATAATCGATTTGAAATGTTACTTCATATTTCATGAAAATGTTAAAAGTATCGAAAAAGTGAAGACGAGGAGTACGTGCCATAATCAATACACAGTTATCGGACATGAAAATGGACGGTTCTACCCCAGAACCATTTATGACAGTTCTGAATGGTTCTACCATAGAACCATTTATGACATTTCTGCCCTACAACCATTCTGGACGGTTCTACCCTAGAAACATTTATGACAGTTCTACCCTAGAACCATTTATGATGGTTCTACCTTAGAACCATTTATGTCAGGGTTGGTTCTACCCTAGAACCGTTCTAGAATAGTTCTAGAACCGTCCTCTCTGACAGAATAGTTGAGAGGTTAGAACTGATCTCAACCGTATTTACTCATCTGTTTACCAAAACTTGAACCACCATATTTTATGAATTATTATAGGGACCTACATTATTTTTTGATATTTAGATGCAGTTCCGCGTACACTAGTTGCATGCCAAATTTTATAAAAATCTGAAATATTGCCCAATTAGGTACCTCCTACCTTAAATTATATATAAATATACTAAATAAATAAATGATTTGGAAAATACGTTGAAGGTATAAAAAGTCATGAGATTTCTGAATGCAATTAGGTTCTATCCGGGCACTCTGGTTCAAAACCTTGGTTCCATCCGGGTCTTTTGGTTCTGAACCTTGGTTCTATCCGGGTTCTTTGGTTCGAAACCATGGTAACTGGTTCAACATCCAGGTTGTTTTGGTTATAGGAACCTAACTTCTTGGTTCTATCCTGGTTCTATTATAATATTCAAGTTGAACTTTGAGAAGATATCCGCAAGTATCCGAATAAAGAGATAAAGTAGGTCAAAATAACAATTCAAAGAAACGCTAATCTTGTTTTATATCATTTATACATTCCAGCATCGCTGTAAGGTAAATACCTTCTCATTTCAATTATTTAACATGGAAAACTGGACAAAAATATAACATCGTATATATTTATATCAAACCAAATAAACAGTATATCTAAAATCCGTTTTTAGAATCAGAGTCGTTCCGTTTAAATTATATATAAATATACGAATAAATAAATGGATTTTAGAAACTTAAAATTTGGGCCTCTATATAGAAAGTATGATACATAATTCATAGTTCATAACGACCCTAAGATGAAAAGCAACAATCGACTGTTTCGATTTTTATTATTTCTGTACTGTAAGAAGCTCTTTTTGAAAAAAACCTGCTGACACCTTGAAATTCTCCCAACATGTCAGTGATGTCATAGCTAAGTAAAGTCAAGAAATACCAAAGGGATATACGAAGGAGAGAAAAATTGTAACAACTGACAAACTCCGGAGAACAACGAACACAAGACCAAAACAATACATGCACTACAATTAAAAACTAAAAACATATGAACAACATGGACCCCACCAAAAAACCGGGGGTAGACTCAGGTGCTCCGTAAGAGTAAGCAGTCTCTGCTTCCTGCAGGACACCCGCCATGCTGCCCATGTAAAATCTGATATGAGGAAGGGATAATATCAATGGAACAGGTCCATTTTCATTTGGGAAACGGTTTTTTCATACCTGTCAATGATGACGCCCATAAAACTTTAATAAGGATGACTTCAGCTTAGAAGCAACGTACCCCTGTTTGAGCAACTTTTCTGTCAGAAGCCGGGCTCTGTCCAGGAAGTCAATGTATATGTCACAAGCTCTGGAATAACGTATGAGTTGTGAAATATATACTCCATACGCCGGCGCTTCTGGAATATTACCGCTCAAAAATGGGAAGTTGACGATTGGGAAGTCAAAGGCATCCCGTTTGTCGTAAAGTTTTGTATTCAACCTTCCTCTGGTGTCAATTTCGAGGTGAAGGTCAAGATATGATGCAGACTTGGCAGTGTCTGTTGTATCCTTAATTTGGAGCTCATTGGGATAGATGAGATGTAAGAAATTCCCAAAACGTGAATTGTTGAGTGATAAGACATCATCTATGTGGTGGAAGCTGAAATTAAAGGTACGGACTAATTTCTTCTGTTTTTCCTTAAGAAGCCCGTCAAGGAAGTCTGCCTCATATGAGTAAAGGAACAAGTCGGCCAGTAGTGGCGCACAATTAGTACCCATAGGAATGCCAATTGTCTGTTGCAAAACACGTCCACCAAATTGAACAAATATGTTGTCGATCAAAAATTCAATCATCAGGACAATTTCGTCCTCTGTATATTTTTTGTTAGATTTAGAGTGGTTTTTAACAAAGTATGATTTATCTCTACCAGTGACAAGGTATGTGTATCTGTTGTTGCCATTTTTATTTTGAAAGCATCGATGGATTAGATCTTTCAACTTCTCCTTCAGTTGTGAATGAGGAATGGTGGTATAGAGGGTAGAGAAATCAAATGTTTTTATGCTGTTACAGACTGAAATGGACCGAGATCGTAAAATATCCTTTAAGTCTTTGGAGTTCTTTAATATCCACATTTGATTGATACCACTTCTTGAATAGCTTGTCTCACAATAACTTTGGAGACCCGTTTTGACAGCTGTTAAAATAGAAGTTAGAAGTTGAGACAATGGTTTGGTGGCACATTTTCCAGATCCAGCTATAAAGCGTAGGCAGCTATATTAATTCTGATCCCGGACACATGCGAATGTGGTACCTTTCCCATGGCAACAGACCGCTTGCGTATAATTTGCAGCCGTGTGATTGGATGACATTGAGGAAAATGGTGATTCGAATATCATTCTTTATTTGGCGCGAATGTTCTAATATCTATCTACTTTAACAATTTTAATTTATTCATTTTTTTAAAACTTGAAAAAAACGACATTCAAAAAGTCAGCAATTCTGATTAGTTAATAAATACTGCTGTGATTCAAAGAATTGGGATTTCAAAGATATGGGTCAACACAGTGTGGATCAATTACGTCCGCGGCAATGAATTGAGACAAAACTGTGTGTATGTACATGTATATTTCTTTTTATAGATCGTATTCCATAAGAAATTGCATTCAAGTGTAAAAATATTTTTTGAATGCAGTTCACTTAGGCAGTATTAATGATAAAAAACCATTTTTTTTCAAGTACCTTTTTGTAATCTTAACTAAATAAATTTTTGGGCTACAGATAGCGAGACATAGCCTGGGACTGTGGAAAACTTAACAAATTTAATTTGATTTTTCTAAATGTGAAAAGTATTATTTTTTATACACGTACTGCAAAAAAATCCTTGAAATGCGACTCAACTAACTAGAATAATGTATATGATAAGAATGGAGAAATACAGTCAGGGATACTACTGTTTTAAAAATAGTACTTGTTTACACCTTTTTAAGGTTTATATTTTCCCGATGAACCTTTGAATGTGCGTCTGTACCAATACATTTTAAACACTGGCTAAAATCATGTTTTTTTTCCTTAATTAACTTACGCTAGACATTGTAAGTACACTATTAGTTATAAATTACAATCCAGTCAACATCTTTCATCGAAAAAATAAAAATTTATTAAATGATTTTTTTTTAGAAAGATAGAATAAATCATGTATATTTATATAAACGGCCAAACTTGTAAATACATAAATAAATAAAAATTACTTTACAACAAATACTCGTAGCACACGCACAAACGCACATACAGTTTCTTCCAGCAAAAATATTTTCACAACGTGTGATTTTTCTAAATATTTTGGAGAGCTACTTGAAATTATCGCAGTTCTTGACTGTCAAGCATGTGTTTTGTATGTTGAACGAAGTTACTGTCACATAACCTTCTAAGACAACATTACAATGCATTTTCAGACTACATGTATGTTAAGGTATCCGGACCATAAATGACTACGTGATTATTTAAAAGTTCCCGGATGTTCCATACAACGCAATTGAAATGACCTCGGTAATTATCGGCAAACTTCGGAAATGCCAATATAACTAACATATTTTTACAGACTCTGCATATGAACAATAAAATGGGTTTCAGCTTGAGAAAAATATATATATGAAATTTCATCTTTAAATTGTTTGGTTCAGCCATCCACGGTAAAAAAAAATACAATTTTTTTTATCATGATCTATTATGGTCCGGATACCTTAATATAATCACTCCAGAAAGGAGAAGGTATGATTTCAGCCATTATAAGGCCCCATCTGACATGAAAAATTAAAACGTACAATTTCAGATTCAAATTTGTACCATTTTTATCGTATAATGATCGAACTTTAACAACCTATCAATCAGTGTACAAAATACCCTCTCATTATGCAACAGAGACGTCATAAACGTCTGTTAAATCAACGACTTGATTAAAATTGAGTGTTTTCACAGTAAATTTTGGTCAATACAATTGTGAGAAACAGCCTGGCCCAACAAGATTTTTAATATAATGTTTGTCTTACATCAGGACACATTTCAGTGAAATATCTTTTTAGACAAAGCTTTTGTTCATATCAAAATTTTAATTTTAAAGCTCCAAAACGTGTGAAATTTGGTGTTTTTCATTGCCTTTTTCAAAATTAGTCATCTTTGACAGTTTATTGCCTCTGTTGCAGAAATGTCTTGTTGAAAACAGAACATGTTCCTTAAAGTACAACACTTTAAAAGTAATTAATGATAGCTGAGGGTAGGTTTTTCATTACTTTTTTATTTTGGAATTCAATGGGCAAAATATCGGGCCAAATAATACCATTTCCTTTTGTGATTGGCGATTCGAAGTTTCCATCTACAAATGAGAACAGGTAAATGTTGGTATACTTAACGTCTTGCTGGAGATGACTATTCAACTTCACACTTTACCGGAATTTCCTCACTTGCAATGTGACGGGTACCGTGAATGGAGCAGGACATGCTTGTTATTTCTGAGCACATAATGTCAATCCCGGTTTTTCAGTGGAGTTGACAAAAATGCAAGTTAACTTAGAGCAGTCAGGAAGAAGAATAGCTCTGGTCAAGAATAATTCTATTCAGGAAGTAGAACAGCTCTTGTCAAGAATTAGAGCAGTTGTGATCCACGACTGATTTTTAGAACAGCTCTGGTCAAGAATCAGAGCACTATTGGTCCACTACTGCTTTTTAGAACCATCTCTGGTCAAGAATTACAACTTGATCATCGGCTTTATTTCAGTGAGGTAATTTTATTAACAGTGTTACAAAAATACTGAAACTTTTAAGTTGGGATTTCTTATTTATTCTAAATCCTGACTGTTACTAGAACGGTTCTAGACTATGATTGGTTATAGAACAGTTCTATACCATGACAGGTTAGAGCTGTTCTATACCATATAACAGGTTAAAGATGTTCTTGACCATGACAGCTTAGAGCTGTTCGTGAGCCTTAGAGCAGTAAGAATCGGCCAGGATGCTGTTCTAGAGCAGTCAGGATTTTATTCTAGAACAGTTCTAAAGCAGTCAGTAGAACTGCTCTAAGTTTCCTTCAGACTTTATTCAGTTTGTGATTGAACATGTCTCTTTTATACGCCGGTGAATTGCTTCATAACAACTCTTATTACAATATTAGAATACTGGTATCTGTACAACGCCATATGCAGTAAAATTGATGTCAACGAAATGAATGAATTCATGCTATACCAGTACTCACTAAATCTCTTTCCACTAGACCGAAACATATATCTCTGGTGTGCTTATGTACGATTCCATGTTTCCTTTTCATTATTTAGAAGAATTATTTTCTTCATGTTTTACTACATGTACGTGCTGCTGCACACAATCTGTTCTTAAACATTTTGGGTTACCTTTTCGTTTTTCAACATTTGTGGCCTTGTGAATCACTCACGAAACGTTATTCTACACAATATCCATTCCCTGGACATCACATTCAGTGTCATAGAATATTTTAGGTACCTCTGCACGTATTTAAACTCAGTTCAGTAACCTGCTCACTTGCTGGTTTTAGAAAAACAAAAGGAGACTGTGGAACGGATTCTTAAAAAAGAAAAAATGCTATTTATTTTTTTACATCTTTACATCTTTCCGCACTTGAAAATCTATCGGATTTTTCTCTCATGGTTAGATTCCATATTCAGATGTGAAATTTTTCCTTTATGTTTTCCTCACTGATTTTCAGATCACGGGACAGTTTCATAGTTAATAATATTCATATACATGTATATATATTCAGAAAGGGCAAAATACACGTAGTGCTTCAAATACAAAAAATAAAAGGAAATTGACATGGAAACAGAGTTTATACCATAACAAAATTTAATTTTTTTTTCTGATAAACTTTTCCGGTTAATTTTCTGACAATTCAACGTACCATTTCATGTTATAAAAATTGCAATCACAAAAGTCAAGCGCACATGGTACTTCACATGTCCTAGTCATTAACCCCTGCATGTAGTTCCAAAGCTTTTAGAGACCGTTCAATATTTATCAGAGGGATCACAGGATCAAAGATGTTTTTGGCGCGTAAATATGTGCCAGTCTCTACATTAAGTTTAAAGCGGAAAGGGATGAAACAGTTTCGTTACCGCCAAATTTTAAATCAAGTTTTTAGCCCTTCTTTATACTTTCTCTATAGTCTCATGGCGTTTTTTTTGTTTGCTTTTTGATTATATTTATGAAATATTCCTATCTTTTTGTCTGCTTTCTCCCCCAAAAACGATAAATGACCAATTTTTTTAACCACTACTTGACGAAGAGCCTCCATTCTTTCTTTGTATTTTCCATCTGAAATTATTGACAGCAGAAATATTTATTTTTTAACTTACCAGCTTTCTTCCTTTCGCATTGAGGTCTTTCAAAAGATGTTCCGATCTGAGGTCTTCACCTCAGGTCATATGACTTGTCCTTCGCCAAGAAAGTGGTTAAAAAAGTGGCCATTCATCATTTTGGGAAAGAAAGCAGAAAAAAAGGTAGGAATATTTCATAAATATCATCAAACAGCAAACCGAAAAACGCCATGAGATTAGCCAGAAAGTATAAAGAAGGGGTAAAAACTAAATTTAAATATAGGCGGTAAGGAAACTTTCATCCCTTTCCGCTATAAACACAATGTAGAATTTCCGCCCCAAAAAACATCTATGATACGAGCCCCTGTGGAGGGATGGTAAATATTTGGATCGGCAAGATCTTTTTAAAAATATATAGTGGAGGAGCCAGAACTTTTTTTTGTATGAAAAAATCATGCTATGAATTTCATCGGTTGTTCGAAAATTTCTTCTGCAGGCATAAATACTTAATAAAAACAAAAATAACAATTTATGATTTTAATGTATTTTAAAAATAAAAAAAATCATGTAACATGTAAACACAACAATTTAAAAATATTTCATTTTTCATGCACTCAACATGTTAAAAGAACAGATGTATATACAATGTATGTTCCTTATTTCTAACTTTATATTGAAAGGCACATTTAAAAATACAAGGTATAGTGAAAATATAGCATCAGTGATCTCCAAAGAAAAATATTAAACGGCGGAGCTTTAAATACAAATAATAATTTTATGAAATATTTATAAATATTATACCTTAGCAATACTCTTGATACGTTTAATACATGTACATATGTGTTTTAAAAAAGTACAAAATGTTTGTACGAATGGATCTTAATTTTGTGATAAAAAAATAAATCTTGATTTAATTTCCAAGTTTATTTCATATAATCTCAAGGTTTATACCGAGAAAATCAAAAGCGGTGCTTGAAATTAAAGGGTGATCCTGAGCATTTAAAATGTATATGTAACTCTGTACTCAAATTGAAACACACGTATATTATCTTTTTTTCAGATTTTCGCATGAATATAGTTATCTCCCATGTAAGCTTGTAATTATTGTTATTTTGATATGACCATAGAACTACAAGTGCACATGTATCTTTTGAAAAAAAAATTGTTCACTCCCCTTCTACTACTACTTCTATTACATGTTTCACTGATAGACTTTATCGTATGGATGATATTCTATGTTAATCTTGAAGACAGAGATCAGGATTTATATATATTTATAGCAACAATTTTGTTCCCAAAATATTTCAAACACCAGTCAGTGTACAAGTATTCATATTATTTTTATAAGAACCAAGCAGGGCATAGTTCTTGTAAGAAAAATCCTAAAAGTTATTATGAATTTTCGTGATAAAATTAAAAGATATTCAGAAAATATACTACCATTCTTTCTATGGATTTGGGTAAAATGGGATATAAATTCAATACAAAACTGCCAGAAAGGGAAGATAAGTCATTGCAATATAATTTACTGTAATTTTAAAAAAAGATAATTTGAATCTCACAAACCTCGGGTCACTGATGAAACAGCTCCTCAAAGATTCTTGTATATTTTTAGTGATATCTATTTATAGTTAACGTTTCTATCCTTATTTTATACATGTATATTCATATTGGAATTTATAATAATAAAATTCATGATTCTGTATATATATATATGGAATTAACAAATACATTTTGTATTCTGTATTACACCAAAGGTCTATTCTGTGATTTCTAGACATATATGTACGTGTAAACATGTAAAATTCAAAAATTTATAATACCTTGAAATAAAAAAAAAAGAAGCTAATCACTATTGATTGTCTTTTTTTATAGCAGGGCGCCACTTTTTTTTTATTACAGAAATCTGGAGATGGACAAACACTTTTTAGCACGATTTAAAAGGATGGGCATCAACTTTTTTGTATAACAAAATTTATCATGCACCGACCCATCCCTCTGATAAATATTGAACGGCCCCTTCCCCAATTTAAATAATTAGTGGAGTCTCACCCATGCAAGGTGAGTGGTGCCGTAAAGGGAACAGGATATGATTACACTGAAGTTTTTTTTGTGGGAGTTCACGTTGCACTGCTTTAGATTTCTTGCTCTCTTGTTCTTACTCCTTTGGTTGTGTGTTTGTAATATATACTGAACCGCAAAAGAAACGTCGCTTTTTCAAAATGTTAGCAAAATTCAAAATAAATATTAATTAATGATTTTTATATAATCAGTATTACGATTACATCACCAGGTAAGATTAAATTACCTGTGAATTAAATTTTCGGTTGAATAATTTTCAGTTGATATCGTAGAGCGACCGTACCTAAAACCGCTCGTGGGACACACTTGGCGGTAATTTTTCTTAAATCTTAAATGTTCGTGAAATTCATGCTCCTTTATGGGTATAAAAGGCCGGAGAAAATTAAAGAGTGTTAGTATCAGTGTTGACACAGAAGCTATGCCACGTCTGACTCCACAACAGAGAGAACAGGCCATTGGTCGATTGGATGCTGGGCAATCTGCCAGAGTTATTGCCAACGACTTCAACTGTGCTGTTCGAACAATTGAACGTCTACGGACACGGTACAATGCAACAAACAGCACAAATGACCGTCCACGGAGTGGTAGACCCCAAGTCACTACCCCTAGACAGAATAGAGGCATTGTTCGTCACCATTTGATGAATCGGTTCACCCCAGCTGCCGAAACTGCCAGAAACACTGTTGAACACATGGACGACCCATAAGTGATGATACGGTTCGTCGGCGATTAGCTGCTAGAAACATGAGATGTCGCCGTCCAGCAAGAGGACCTATTCTTACTCCTCGACACCGTCAAGCTCGTCTTCAGTGGGCCACTCAGCGACAGAATTGGCGAAATCGACAATGGCGTAACATCATCTTCTCTGACGAAAGCCGTTACTGCATTTCAACAGCCGATGGCAGAACCAGAGTGTGGAGAAGACGCGGGGAACGTTACGAAGACAGCTGCATTCTGGAAACAGACGCGTGGGGAGGACCTAGCATCATGGTATGGGGTGGAATCGGCCTTAACGTTAAACTTGGTCCAGTCATCTTTCAGAACCTTGGCCCAGGCAGAGGAAATGGCGTAACAGCTGCCCGTTACATCGACCAAGTCTTGACACCCCATGTTCAGCCCCATTTCGCACGTCATCAAAACAAGACTTTCCAACAGGACAATGCACGTGCGCATACCGCAAGAGCCACAAGAGACTTCCTACAGCAGAATAACATTAATGTTATGGATTGGCCGGCTTTGAGTCCAGATTTAAACCCTATTGAACATTTATGGGACGAAGTTCAAAGACGGTTGAATAATGAGCAGCCAAGTCCGACAACTGCATCTGAACTTTCACAAGCGTTTCAGAGAGTATGGGCACGTATTCCGATGGGGTTTATTAATCGGCTCATCAACTCCATGTACCGAAGATGTGCCGCAGTAATTGGTGCCGGTGGAGGACATACACGTTATTAACGGACCTGGGAGCACAGCATTGAAAACATGTGACGTTGCAACAATTGTGACGTTTTTGTGAACATTGTAACCAAAAGACTGTAAATCATTCATTAAAGTTTGTAAAAATTAATTTAAAATATATAAATGTCACTTTGAAATAAATGTATGTGAACATGTCATTTTGTGCGACGTTTCTTTTGCGGTTCAGTGTATGTTTGGTGTGTTATTATTTTTGTCGAATTCCCATCGTCTTTGGTATGGTAGAATTTGCCAACTGGCATATTGGTTCGGTATTCTTTTTCTTATATTCGTGACGGCAGTTAGACGAGCCGAGACGTTTCCAAAACCTTCTAAAGAATAAAGTTAAAAAAGCTAAAGAAGTATAGATTATCGAATTCCTAACATGCCTAAAGGGGTTTTCTACTGAAAAAACTATAGCTTTTCTCCCATTTTTTCTGCCATGTCCTAATAATTTCAGGTCAAATATTAATAGCGTCGGTGATAACTCAGGGATATCCTCCACATCAACGTTTGTGAGGTATGAACTGGCGACTCTATGGAGTATTCGAAACAGTCCGCTTTGGGGTAAAATAAGCGATAAATAGTGAGTATTAAGTCTCACAGAAGTCGAAGAAATATTGCTCCTGAAGATTGATACCTTAATATATTTCACAGAGTATTGTTGACAATGACATAAAATTAAGTTGATCTAAGTTATGCACTATAAAGTGTATTAAATGTAAATAGAATATAGAGTATTTATTTATGTACATGTATCTGATAAACAATTTTTTAAAGTACAAATTATAAATATTATGCATTAATATGACCAATAAGTATTTGTTCTGTTTACATAAAATTGCACATATCAATATAAAATTCGCTTTTATCTTTGGCTACCGTCTCCGCCTACGTCGTCGATGCCGACGCCCGCGTCCTCCAACATGCATTCCAACTCTGCCACCCCTCGGTTGCTGTCTAACATATCTTCCACATTCCGCTTTGCAATTTGGACAAGTGTGAATAACATCTTTTGATCCATTCCACAAAAAGGGGAACCAACAACACAATATAAACCTGTAAATAAAGCTCTGCTTAGCTAAGTTCATACTTGAACAAATAAAAACAATTCAAACCTTGACTTTAACTTGTTTTATTATCAAAATATGTCAGTTTTGCAAAGGAAAAAAAAATCTTCAAAATTCCGAAATACAGTTTCTTTTATCAGTTAATTCACTATATATACATTTTCCGACAGTTCTTAATTATTTTCTTCTTCATTCCAATCACTTAATCATTTATAATCGACTTTTGTTTAAAGTACAGTGAAACTTCTCTAAACCGGCCAGTCATGGTACCACTGAAAATGGCCGATTGTAGTGGTGGCCGGTATATTGATAATCCAAAGTCAAACAAAAGTTATTTCCCTTTAATATTATTTTTTTGTATTTTATTTGATTCAAATGTAATCAGTACAAAGAATATATTTCAAATGACTATTTTAAATTCTGTTATTAATATATTCATTATAAACCAAAAAAAATACAACGTAACATTTTTATTTATTTATAATTATTTTGCAAGGATAAATAACAAACTACAGTCTCTTTGAAATGAAACATTGTGAATATAATGATATATCCCTTTGCCCTGTACTGATGCCTGTGAGGTGAAGGTCATCAAATGTCGATGATAAACACAAATGGACTGATAAACTTGTAGAAAGTGACATAGACATTTGCCAAGTGTCCAATTGACAGGATTACCAGGAGTGTTTAAATAACTAAAAGCGGGACGCATTGAGTGGATTTAATCATTCAGTGAAATTTTAATTGATTCTAAGGGACGAGATCAAAAGTTCAATGTAGGATAAAAAAATTAATTCATATAGTTTTTTCACTGACCCCCACCCCCCTCTTAACTTAATTTGGGGAAAATTGATTGACCAATATGGCCATATCCGAAAATCGATGTCGGATAACAAAACTTGCAGCGATTCCCCCCCCCCCCCCCCCCCACCCCAAACTATTTGAATTTTTTTTATCCGACAGTGAACATTTGATCTCGTTCCTAACCAAAGAAGTACAGAAATATCGGCCGATGTTCGGTTTGAAGGGCCTATACAAATTGGCAGGGACATCAGAATTCGGCCGGTATTATGGATTATACATCGTCATACATTTATTTCAGATTTCAGATGAAATCCAACCGAAATCATGACGTGTCCTAGATTTAATTTTTTTTACGTACATACAGTTTATTACTACATGTATCTACCAATATACTTATGTGTTTTAATAATTGCAATTTTAACCAGAATTAATTTTTTAAAAATAAATCACACCATTGCTTACCCGAAAAATGCTAAAAGAATGCACCAGAGATATGTACAGGAGCCCACAACATAAGAAGTTTCAGTCATTACTTCATTTTGACATGACGGACACTTTGTCCTTACAGGATTCTGGTTATTTGACGGGTTGTTCGGGTCCATCATCTGAGCAATCATTGCACTGTTTGCGTGTGCCTGAGCCATTAATTGAGGATTCTGTTGAAGAATCTGTAACTGTTGTGCTTGGAGCTGTGCAAGATCTGTTCCAGGCTGAGCTGTGATGGGTTGGCCATACTGCAATGCGGTAGGTGGATAAACCGGAGCCGTTCCTGACTGGGCTGTAAAGGGTTGTCCATATTGCGGTGGTGGTAATGAATAGTTTGGAGCAGCCGGGGCAACGGGCTGTGGTGGTTGATCAAATAGTGATCCATATTGTGTTTTTGAAGGATCTAAAGAGCAGAAATATAAAATGTTTCTCAAAACATGTTTCAATTCCTTTCGGTCAACAGTTTCATTTGCAGATTATGGATTTGTCATTTTTACTAGCAGAAAAAGCTAAAATTAGTTTAAAAAATGAATCGCCCAATTTTCGAAAAATATCTGACTGATTTAACAGAGAAAGATAAGAAGCTGGCTTGTTGGTTGTTTAAAAATAACAATCCAAAGATACTAATATTAGATATAGTAAATTTATACTATGCTGTATACGACGCATTTCAAGGAGTTACCTCTCTTTAGCAGCATTAAAACCGAAATATTTGGAAGACCAAAAAACCAAACCTATTTTAAACAAGAGGTAATCATAACCAAAAATACTGAAATAGGAAGCCAAATTTCAGTTAATGAGATCTACCATGTGCAATACAAGGAATGAACCCTTAGTATTTATATTATTAATACTGTTAATTTCTGTAACAAATAAATGAATAATTATGTCAGACAAGTCTGATGATTGGGTAACAATATACAAATGGATTACACTTCGGCATTTCGAAACTTCAAAATAGAGCTTTAGCATTTCCATCCGTTGTAGACATTTTGAAACGTTGTCATTTCCGGATATGGATTATACCAGTCATTGCCGGATATGGATTATACCAGTGATTGCCTATTAGACTAGATTAAAACCTCGAAAAATTAAAACTACATTGTAATATTAAAAGGTTAATTTTTACTTTTTACTAATCCTTTTTATACGTAAAAAAATGTGAATTTGTCATTTTATTTACATAATTATTCACTTGTTTTTAAACGGATTAGAAGAGTAAAAAGCTCGTTAAAACACTCGCTTGAATCACATTATGGTGTAAAATCTGTTACGATTTAGTTCATTTGACCTTTTTATATGATTTACACAATGTAATGCGGATTAACCCGAAAGATCAATATCGAATATATTTACTTAAAAAGAGGTTCAAAGTATTTCTATCAATAAATGGAAAATATGAAATCGGAGAAAAATATCAATTGTAGAATAAGCAAGATATTGCAAATTAAAATATAAAAATAACAAAGCAGACGACATTACCTGAATATCCTGGCGGAAATGCCGACATTTTCAGTGATATATCATGTACATTTAACTAATAATTTCCATTTTTTATTCCATAAAAACACACATGACATACAGACACACACGACGGAATCTGAAAACCTGGTAACTAGGTAATATTTATACAATACATTAAATTATTTAAAAACTTCCTGTCGAATTACATGCGTGGTCAGTATATGGAACGTTTATTTGTGTTGTAATAATAATCGATGAAATAAGAAGTAAAACCGATAAATTTTTAAATACGTCAAAGTAGTCATCGGATTACAAGGGCTTAAGGGGTTAATCACCCGTGATAAAGAGTGACATACATGATAACAGAATTAAAACTTAAATTTTGAAACTGATGTTTTTACTCATTATATTGATGTATGGTACGATAAATTCATTTTGATCACCTGAGGCGGACTGATAATTTGAAAGGAAAGAAAACGGAATACTGAAGAGAGTGGTAATAATTTTTGGGCCATAATATTTTAAATATGGTGATATTTATTAAAAGGATCTTTAAAAAAATCTTTAGTATTTTAACAAGAGTTGACACACAAAAATGTCTCGCCTGTCGTATATTTCTAATGAAAGTGAATGCTGTCAGACATATTGCATACAGTATTCGAAATACAGGCCAAAACACAAAAACGTAACTATAACCACTGAACCATGAAAATTAGATCAAGGTCAGATGACACCTGCCAGCTGGACATGTACACCTTACAACCCTTCCATACACCAAATATAGTAGACCTATTGCATACAGTATTCGAAAAAACAGGCCAAAACACAAAAACTGAACTATAACCACTAAACCATGAAAATGAGGTCAAGGTCAGATGACACTTGCAAGTCGGACATGTTCACCTTACAATCCTTCCATACACCAAATATAGTAGACATATTGCATACAGTATTCGAAAAACAGGCAAAAACACAAAAACGTAACTATAGCCACTGAACCATGAAAATGAGGTCAAGGACAGATGACACCTGCCAGTTGGACATGTACACCTTACAATCCTTCCATACACCAAATATAGTAGACCTATTGCATACAGTATTCGAAAAACAGACCAAAACACAAAAACTTAACTATAACCACTGAACAATGAAAATGAGGTTAAGGTCAGATGACACTTGCCAGTTGGACATGTACACCTTACAATCCTTCCATACACCAAATATACTAGACCTATTGCATATAGTATCTGAGATATGGACTTTACCACTAAAACTTAACCTTGTTCACTGATCCTTGAAATGGTGTCGAGGTCAATTGAAAACTGCCGCCGCCGCCGGATCACCATCCCTATGTCGAGCCTTCTGCGACTAAAGTCGCAGGCTCGACAAAAATCGTACAGTCACTTCTTAGATAAATAATAGCAGTAAAAGCGATGTTCACTTGTTTGCTTGTATAACATGTTATTTCCATTATTTTAATAAAATCGACAGAATTCAGCACGACTTTAATTCTGAAATTAATAAGGAGATTTCAAACGATCAGCGGGAAGAAGAAATTATTCTAAAATTAAAAGATATTTGCTATGACACTCATGCAGGAAATTCATTGAAAAGAAAATTAGATCAGCAGAAAATTGGGCTATGCGTGCTAAGGAACAAAAAGAACAGGACAGGAATAAGCGCAAGTTTGGAAGTGGTTACGGATATAATCCAGCAGTCAAGTCGATACCTTCGGTTCGGGGTGTCGTGGTGTAGTGGATAGCGCATCGGACTACGAAGCCACGATCCTTGGTTCGATTCCCGTTCGGGGATCAAATTTGGGACGCCCTATCGACACCATTTACGAGGATGGTTCCGGTGAAAGATTCTAGTCTGTCGGATGGGGACTAAAATGGCTGTCCAGTACTAGTGTTAAGGGAGAGCAACACCATTAGTACGTACAAGACTCCTCTGTAGATGTCGAAAAAGAGTAGGCTAAAATGCCGCTACAGGGGCCGCTCTCGCACCTGCCAAGTGGAGAGGGATTAGAATAAGTTGGTATAACTTGTTTCCCAGTTCACTAGATATAAATAAGTTTAAATTAAAAACCTTCAGTTCGTACCTCTACTATTTCTGTTGCTTCTAGTAATCATACTTTTCGTACCTACCAGTATGACAAGTCGAACACACCCAAACCAACAGACATCTGCTTCAGTTGCCATACACCAGGACACTGCAGACGTAACTGCCCAAAACTCAACAAGGTAACAGCCTCAGGATAATGCAGGTTTAAATGATAAGTATTGTTTTGATCATACTGATAATGACAATTTTGAAAGATCACATCAATTTTTGGAAAAAGATAGAAACAAATTCTTTTGTGGTAGATATAATTCAAAATGGTTATTCAGTTCCATTTATTACAACTAAGAAAATTAATATGTCAGCTTTAAACAATTCTGATTTTGTTTCTGAGGCGGTTTCAGAGGAAATGTTACTTAATAATTGTATTGTTCAGTTTAAAATCAAATTTTGATGTTGTAAACCCTCTTAGTGTTTTAATTCAAAGTTCTGGGGAAAAAACTCTTAATTTTAGGCCTTAGGGAGATGAATAGGCATATCTAGAAAAACTAAATTAAGTTTGAAGACTGGAGAGTTTAATACAATACTTCAAGAAAGATAATTTTATGTATAAATTTGATCTGAGATCTGGCTACCATCATTATGATGTTGAAAAATATAGTCAAACTTATTTAGGATTTTGTTGGAGAGAAACATTTTATGTGTTTAGAGTACTACCTTTCGGTTTATCTTCTATAGTCCATTTATTTTTTACTAAATATCTTAGACCCCTAGTAAAAGTTTGAAGAAAATGCGAAATTTGCATTGTTTTGTACCTTGATGGTGGCTGGGGAACAACAGAAATTATTATTCATCTTATAGATTCAGTGTTTGTTTTAATGTCTTTGGGAGATGGTGGGTTTGTAGTTAATAATGAGAAATGAGTTGATGTGGGATTCAGCCAGTTATTCTATTCAGATTCCGACAAGAGTTTCTGAATTTATTTCTAATATATACCAACGTGTTACTGCAGAAGGTTTAACAAGTGTAAGTGCACGCAGTTAGTCAGAATAACGGGGCGGATTATTTCTATGTCACCTGTATGGGGCAATGTTACAAGGTTGATGACTAGAAATTTATACAATATAGTAATTGAATCTCGTATTTCTTGGGATTGTGTTGTCAGTTTGTCTGATCAGGAAGTCGTTGGTGAGTCTCTTTTGGAAATATCAGGTTACGTTGTTAGTTTGAATTTAAAATTCTTTTCGTCCTATAGTATACCTTCTGTAGTTATAAATTTAGATGGTTCCAACTTTGCCTGTGGTGCTTATTAGTGTCAGATTGATGATCATATATTCCACAAGATGTGAAATAAAGAGGAAAGAGATAGGAGTACTACATGGCGTGAAATGTATGCTATTGTAAGTTATTTGGTCAGTTTTCAAAATAAATTAGTGGTTAAAGTTGTTAAGTGGTTTACTGACATTCAAAATTGTATACATATTATGCAGCTGGGAGGTTCTATAGCTATTTTACACAAATTACCATTGTCTATATAATCAATATGTGTCAAAATTCAATCAATTTAGATTTACAGATATTATGATGATTGGGATGTTAATGAAATTATTTTCCAAATTATAAGATAATATGTTAGAAAAATCTAAGTTTGGATTACACTTATTACGTTCTGGTGGTGCTAGTTCAGCTGCAAATGCAAGGATTTCAGACAGGACATTAAAAAACACGGCAGGTAGAAATCAGAGAGGGCTTAAGACGGATATGTTAAAGAGGACTTTAAATCACAATTGCCTATTTCTCAAAATTTAGGAATTTAATTAAAAAAATTGAAACTAATATTATGTGTCGTTTTACTGTTCTTTGTTGATCGAAGAATACACTTCGTATAGTGGCTACTCCCATGTGCGAGTTTGTTTTATTTGATTAATATTTTCTGTTCGTTTGAGTTTACGAATTTGAACGTAAATGTATTTATCAAAGTTACAAGACGTCAACATGGTTTTGTTTTTTTTTTTGAACATGTGGTCAAGTGGCTTCAGACAAGAAGATTTTTCAATGAATTTTCCTATAAGGTCCTATGTTAAACTAAGTTCGGCTGTGGCGGCCATCTTGGTTAACAGTTTGTCATCGGACATAATTCTGAAAGAGAACCTCCTAAGGACCACTACTGCCAAGTTTGGTTCCAATTGGCCTTGTAGTTTCATAGTAAGATTTTAAAAATTCATCCCCTTTTTTCTATTTTTAGTAACAGCAGCCACGTCGGTTGGAAGTCGGGGATGCCAGATATAATTTCGGGAGGGGGCCACTCACGGACCATTCCACCAAAGTTTGGTCCCAATTGGCCCAGTGATTTAAGAGAACAAAATATTTAAAGGAAAGTATACGCCGGACACCATCTAAAGTGTAAAAACTCCTGTCAGGAGTCAATCAATGATTTTGGTCATGTAGACTTATTTGTAGATCTTACTTTGTTGAACATTTTTGCTGTGTACATTTTGTTTTTATCTATAATAATATTCAAGATAGTAACCCAAAACTGCAAAATTTCCTTCAAATTAACAATTCAGGGGCAATAACCCAACAAAAGGTTGACCGATTCGTCTGAAAATTTTATGACAGGTTGATCTTAAACTGATGAACATTTTTACCCCGATAGTTTTGCCCTAGTTTTAGTTTTTGAGATATAAGACAAAAACTGCAGTTTACGCGTATGTTCTATGTTTAGCCATGTCGGCCATGTTATTTGGGAGGCGCGGTCATCGGAAACATTTTTAAAACTAGATACCCTAATGATGCTTGTGGCCAAGTTTGGTTCTATTTGGCCCGGTAGTTTCAGAGGAAAAGATTTTGTAAAAGTTAACGGACGACGACGGACGCCAAGTGATGAGAATAAAAAAAAACTAAGTATGTTGCCAAACAGTTCATGCGACGATAGAAAACAATAAAAATACATGGAAATGGTGAGCTATCAAAAGGGGCATAAAACGACTTAAATGTAAAAAATACGCAAGCCGAACAAAACCAAATATAAAATCGTAAAACAAAAAATAACCAAACTAAAACGTTAAAATTACCCAACGTTTCGACCAATATGGCCTTGATCACAAAAAATAAAAAATAAGAAAGGTGTTGACTCTTTGAAACCCATAGCAGAACGGCACTCAAGTAGGAAAAGTTATTCAGGTCTTAATATGCACACTTCCACCAAATTTGGTATCAACCTATTTACACTGTAAAAGTCTTCAGATGAATAATATTAAATGCATCCTCATAAGGTTGAATATAAGTCCAGCGCCGGCAGCCGTCTTTAATTTCCAATCGGCACCAAGGTAAACATTCTTGGGTGATGATTCATGACAATTCTCAAATCCATGGATTAGGTAGTTTCAGAAAAGATGATCTTCGAAATTTAACCCATCAGTTGGGGCCTTGTAGCCATGTTTGATCCAATGGTACCAACAAACAAACAAAATTCGGTCCCTCATAAGTATCACTTCCACCAAGTTTCACATAATTCTATTAAATTGTTCGTCAGAAGAATATTAAATACACGTGTACATATTCCTCAAAAATCAACACTGGTCGCAATCTTGGATTGCCGACCGGTACAAAAGTAACACCACTTGGATAGTACCTTGCAATAATCATTCATGACAATTTTCAAGTAGTTTCAGAGAAGATTTCGAAATTTAACCAATCACGAAAGACCATTTTGAGGCCTGGCAGCCATGTTATTTGGTAGAGTGGCACCGAAGTAATAAGAATTATTCGTGAATCTATAGGTATCAAATCCAGCAAGATTGGTATCAATCTGTTGAATTGTTCTTTAGAACAGGAATTCTAAATACATTTTCACATAGTGCCCAATGTTAACCAAAGCGGCCATCTTTGATCTCTGATTAGCACCAAAGTAACACTGAAGAACCTTTGGTCAGGTGGGCTACAGATGATTAATGCAGTCCTGAGGAATTTCCGCTGAACACGCCGATACGTTTTCCTTGGCGTTTGATTTTCCTTTTTTAACGAAGTCGACAAGGTCGCCCTGCATTTATTCGAATTACAACTGCTCCTGCATCCAGTAATCGATTTCTGTTTATATAGCCATCGTACGCAAAATTTTGAGATTCTCCTTTTATGTAAGGAATTTTTAAAATCGGTAATCTATTTCTTTTTAATTTTTCTTTTTTTGAGATGACAACAAAACATGCAATTTAAAAGATTATAATATTTTGCCCTAGTCAGGAATATGTCTGCATCCGTTCTTTTTGATGATGTCTGTAATACACATTTTCTGCAATACCCACTTTTGGGTTTTAAATCTTTCCTAGAAGTCAAAAGGTGTTTAATCTTTCTAACGAAAGTGGTCACACATTGCGCGTCACCTTAAAACAGTGACATGATATAACACAGCATGGTGGCATGTCTGTTTTTTTTCCTACTTTTAAATTTTTTTATAGATTGGTTGATTGTTGTTTGTTTATCCTCCAGTGGCACATATTCCATGCTTCTTCAGGACGAGAACGAGTTCAACAATTTATTAAACACAATTCAAATGTGAGTGGGACGGGACACAAAGGGGAACCGATTTTGACTTCCACTGTAAAAGGGTAGGTGGTTAAGAATGTTCGTATAATGTAGACTTCTGTAGTGGCCAGTAGCCCACTCTTTTTCGAAAACTACAGAAGGGGTGTTTTAGCGTGCAGAGATTGTGATATTCTCCAAACACGTTAGGCACTATGGTCCGCGGTAACCTCCCAACAATTTTTTTAGAGGGCCGTCCCTATTTGCCACCTGTGGTTTGATCTATTAAACAGATCATTTTAGAATAGTGAAAGTAATCTGAAACTACTTGAACCAAATTACGTAAATTATTTGAAGCATAATGTATTCGCTATTAAAAGATGCATTCTACAATATTGCGTAAATCCATTCATTCGCTGCAGCTTTGTTCTTTAAAAAAGGTATCTTATGAGCTCATTTCTTGACACACCAAATCCAAGCGGTCTAAGAGAATGTCTACATGATGTTTCTGTAATGTCAGCGTTGGTCTGAATCTTAATGATTTTTCTCCGGATCCGCCTGTGTTTATACCTGCAAGAAGGTTTTGAAAAAAAATGTTTCTTTAGTTCCTGAAATATTCTGTATTTGCATGTTACTAAATTCCATATCAACCTTTACCATTATGACAATTTTATCAACTTCATAATAAGAAAGTTTTGTTCTAAGTTTTCCTGCTACAGATAATATAGGTCAGCATTATTGTACATGTTGTAGGTCAAATAGAAAAAAAGGTCTAGAGTAAAATGTTTACAGATTTAATTTTATGTACTAACATACTTTAATGGTTACAATTTCTTCACTCACTGACATTATTCGATTACCAACTATAGGCTTCTAGTGCCTGAAAATCACTTTATTGGCAGTCACCAATGAAATTTTAAAACGCATTACATTACCTTTTGACATAAGTTTGTTAATTGCTTTGTTCCTGTCTCCGACAGTAGGGAAGTCGACAGCACCCATAGTCCCAAGGCCTCTTACTTTACTCAGTAAAGTAGGATACTTTTCCTGAAACAAAGTTCGGACAAATACTGTACTAACACAACAAATAAACAGCAACGCTAAAGCTTATCCTTAAATCCGCAGAATTTATACTTAAGTTGAATTCAAAATCTTTGATATTCTTGTAAAATTTCATATTACTTGCTAAAAGCTTTACAGCATTATCATCAAACATACGAAAAAATGAAAAAAATAACAATACTCCATAAGCCCAATTTCTTGACTCTTTAACATTATTAGAGCATTACAAAGGTATTAAAACATAACAAAACAAAGCAAACCAAATCAAACTAATAAGCTAACATGAAAACTTTTCACAAGATTCAAATTCACCAACTCTACTTCGACATTACAGTTGGACGTCAAAGTTGAAAGGGAGTTCGCATGTGTTATCTCTGTTATTCTTATATCATTTTATAAAGTAAGACTGCATTTTTTTACGCCAGAACGACACACCTGAAGCGTTCTTCCATCAATCCTATTGTTATGTAAAAACGTCTTGGAAACCAATGAATGCAAATTCGAATACAAGTCTGACTACAGTATGAGAAGCTATTCAGTGCTTGAGGATTAAAGTAAACAGAAATCTGAAATTAATTAAAAGAGATCGGTCTTCCTTCAAATAAATATTGTATAAAAATTTCAGAAAATGTTTTGACTTTTGAAAATCCTATAATGAAAATCAAAGGAGAGTATTTTTTTTCTCAAAATCAAGGTTGTGTCAAGTTATGGAGGCAAGCCTGGGGTATTGCACGAATTTTGCACGAAAAAACAAACAAACTGAAATTGGGAAAACATAATACCTAAAGGCCGTATTAAAACCGCAGAGAAAATTCTGTTCCTTAATGGATGAGGGTGACTGTATATGAAACTAGGCATTACGAAGATGAAGAAAATCAAGAATTGTAATTAATCGTAATTTTTAGTCAAAAAAGTTCAGCAGGAACTTTTTAAGGACATGTAATGAGTTGTTAATCACTGTCCTACTGACCAGTGAAAGTTAGCGGCAGACGTATACGAGTAATTATTGCACATGTGCATTCAAATATTTCAGCTTTATTACCTGTAATCCCTCAAGTCCAGACCAGAGATATTTTCCAGTTTCTTTAACTTGTGACAAAAGGTTCTGTTCTTTTATAACTGTGATTACAGCTTCTAATAAAACCACTTTGGAAGGATCTCCAACCCATGTGTTGAATATTCTTAAGCTCTAAAATTATTAACAAGTTTATTTTGGATATTTTCCAGTTTCTTTAACTTGTGACAAAAGGTTCTGTTCTTTTATAACTGTGATTACAGCTTCTAATAAAACCACTTTGGAAGGATCGCCAACCCATGTGTTGAATATTCTTAAGCTCTAAAATTATTAACAAACCCAGAGGTTCGTTGGAGCCTGTATTGTTTACCTTGTACTAAAGTGAAACCTGTATAATTGATCATTAATAAACATTCATCAGTTCTATTAATGTAGTTTTACTATAAGTAATCTTTAGCATTATTTTTCATATTCCTGAAAAGCAACGTGAATTTACCACTCCAACAAGGTTTGGAGTTTCAGATATGACATAATTATTACTGAATTATTTTAGTACTATTACATGTGTTTTTGTTGAATGCTGAAACCGTCGACAGAAATCGAAAGCAGGAGAAAAGAAAGATACGTTCATAAATCTCGACATACTAGTAAAAGTTCATTAATACGTGTAAGAGCATCCATTTCTGTCCAAGGTATAGATAGAAAGACTATCATTTAAAGAAGTCACACAAGAACCAATAACTAAAAACTTGGGGAAAATAGTTCAAAGTATTTTCATCACATGCAAGGTTTTTAAAGAAGGTGATAATATGCAATGTAATTATTTTTACTCAATTTATTTTCTAATTTAAGCATTGGCTGTGGGAGATATAATTGCAAGATGTAGACCACTTATTAGCCATTCCATCAGCGATTAGTCTCAACTGGCCTAGAAATGAAAATATATCGCCACCAGACATAGATTTGAAAAGGCATCCTAAGAAAAGTTTCACTATAGTCCAAACTGGCTTAGTAACATACGTGTTGTTTTGGTCTTGTATTAATGTCGATTAAGTCTGAAAATTAAAAAAAAAGAAAACCACAACAAGCAGATTGAACATTAAATGAAATGCTTTTTGAAGATTTAAAATATTTTTGCTGAAAAAAAACGAGGCAAAATGGGTCATTACATTTTTTGAAAAAAAGAATCGGGTTGAATTATTCGAATGCCTATGCCTGACGGCACCTTAGAAATACATATTGTGTACTAAGAATTTATTAATACCTCCAGTGGTCTGTACTGTGATCTGTAATAAAATCCCCCTGTAAGCATTTTCTTGCTGAACGTTACTATATCTGGTGGCTGCCGCAGATTGAAATGTTCATGGGCCCAGAATTTTCCGGTAACTCCACAACCTGTTTGAACCTCATCTAAGTTGAAACATATATCATTCTAAAATGACGAAGACATATTTAATAGTAGTAATAGCAAAGCGGCGCCGGGTAAACTCAATTTGCATCAGTATAAACCACCTCAAATACAACACTGTTATTCCCTACATTTCCCTGTATAAAAATATTCCTGTGTAAAGGTTATCATATTTTTCCGTTATCATTTAGCAAAATAGTCGTAAACCAGTAGTTTTTGTTCCTTATCACTCAGAGCCAACAAATGTATTGGCTCTCAGGTTACCCTGGTTATTTGGTTTTATAAAAAAAACTATCTGTATCTACGACACAGAAAACATACTGCAAGTGGATTTAGATATTTCGCAATTTTGGAAAAGGGAAAAGATTCGGAGCATATGCCATGTAAAGAGAAGTCATAGAAAACCGTAATTTAAATGATACAAGTGTATCAACTCACAAGTCCAGAGACAAAGACAAGACCAATAAGAAAGATGCTGAACGGTCACTGTTCGTTGAATATCTCTGCAGTCGGAAAACTGAATCGCACAAAAGAAAATTAAAAAAAATGAGAATACTTTTTCTGATTTCTTGACATAAAAAATTCATTTAGAATTTTTGGGAAAGGACGGGGTGGATACCCCTTGGGTCCGCCCCTGGTTTCCCTTGACGTCAAGCGGTATTATGACAGTTAAACATCATTCAAAATGAGGAAGTACAAGCAAAATATAGATACACAGAAAAGTATCAATTACAACGTGCATGAACATAACGATCTCTAAAAATTATTCTTATTTGGTACATGAAAGATAGAAAAAAAAAACAAAACTACATGTGTATAGTCTTTTTTTGTCTTACATGCACAGAATATACATTTAATTATCAATCTGATTTGATATTGTTTTATTAATTCATATCCTTTTTCTTTTAAATTCCCATTTACCTTAATGCATATGTCTTGAAGACCCTGAAAATATTCCGCTGAGGCAAAGTTATCCCCTCCTTCCCCTTGTATCGGTTCTATAACTATTCCGGCTATTGGTCTGGATGCTTTCTTCCAGGATTCAATAAGATCTTCTACCTTAAGAAAAATAGATGTCTATGCATTCTACTCATATAACAATCTAGCAACTCTTGTTTAATATACATATGTAAAATTGTTTATCTTCGCGATTTTTTCTATAATGTTTTATAGTAAAAACTTAATCCAAAAATAGATTTTAGGTACGTTAAAACTATAACTAAAGTAATCTTTTGTAATGTCGAGTGATTCAGTTCATAACAATAATGGGCTTCGCTAAGCGCAGAATAATATGACCACAACATGTTGACATGTCAACAGTTGAAGTAACTGTGGACACATTATTATGCTTGACCTAATAAAGTGTTGGATATTATGACTAAAAACCAGATGAAAAATTTAACATATCCAGTCAAGTTCCTTTAATTCCTTGTATCTCGAAAACCATAAACGATAAGATTTTTTTTGACATACTACATTTGTACTGAGAGAATTAAAAGAGAAAAATTTCCACTGACATGGGATGAAAAATAAAAAAAAATATGTTTCCTCCGAAATTGCTAATTTTGACTCATTGTATCTCCGAAATGATAAAAGAAAAAACTTTTCTGACATACTTATGAAAGCACTGAGTGACATCAAGATAAATTAAAAGGAAATGCCATGCGAATGGTATGAAAAACAAAATAAAAATTTCACATCAAACCAAATTGGGTTTTTTACCCCTTTGACCTCGAAAAACGTAAAAGATATAAAAATTCTGTTACAACATGTAAATACTACCGGAAGCACTCATCAAGACGAATTTAAAGAACACAATCTCACTTAAAATCGGATGAAAAATAAAATTTTTAAGTTTCTTCCAAAATACTAATTTGACTCCTTTGAATCCTTGTATCTGGGAAACGAAAATATTGAAAAAAAAATTATTGACATACATGTATCAATGAAAGCACTCATCAAGAAGACTTAAAATAAAAATTCCCATAAGAATCGGATGAAAAATATGAAAAAAATTAACACATTAAGCCACATTGCTTTTTGCGCCCCTTTAACTCGAAAACCGTAAATGAAAGAAGAAATATGTTGACATACTACTAAAAGAAATACTTAAACAAAAAAATTCCAAATAAAAATTGTATGTGTTGTGCAAAATGGTTAATGTTGGCCCCCTTAATATCCTTTATCTCTAGAAGGACAAAAGTTATAAAAGATACCTTGAGTAACTTTTATATTTTTCTTAAAAATCATCAAAATCGGATAAGAAGTAAAAAAAGTTTCGAAAATTAAGGTGTTTCCTTTTCCTGCCCCTCTGAAAACGGCAACAGATAATGAAAAACGGATCATATTTTTTTCCATTTTCGGCAAAGGACATTAAAAAACAAAATTTATAAAAATCGGATAAAAATTAGAAAGTTTACATGGAAATTATCAAAAACCCTTTAATATTCCAAGAAAAATAATGGAGGGGCCAGATTTTCAAAAATCAATCCAAACCTGTATTTCTAATGGGGAACATATAAAGATACGTTTAATAGAACAAAATTAAAAGAGAAATATTTGCGGTGGTATAAAAAAACGAAATACATCTTTTACATATACCTGTAGCTCATTTATGACTTTATTCTTCTGGTAATTGTGGCATTTTTTAATTTGATCTTCGATATTTTCATACTACTAATTCTTTAGGTTTTCAACAAAATTACATGTATCTACATCGGTAACATCGTATAGTTTTAAAACTAAATATAATGGAACACAATTAACATTTTCAAATACATCAATGTGATGCTTTCTGTAGACATTAATGGTCAGTACAGAAAACAGATGTTCCCAGGAGCCTGTATCGCTCACCTGATATTTCCATTTGTTCATTGCTAAAGGACCTTGAGATTAACGTCCATGCCATATTTGGTTTAAATCCATTCAATAATTTGCAAGAAGAAGCCGTTGTATGTAATTCCCATAGGTCCTATGTAAAGCTTAGTCTTCCACTGACAGCCATCATTGATGACAGATTGGCAGCAAAGTAACAGCACTTGGTCAGAACATCATTAGGAACATTCATGCTACGTTTGATTTCAATTTATTCAGTGGTTCTCTAGAAGAAGATTTGTGGATGTATTTCCCATAGTGTCCTATGTTAAACTAAGTTCCCCGCTGGCAGCCATCTTGGAAGACGGATCGGCAACAAAGTAACAACACTTGGTCGGCACCTCACCAGGAACATTCTTGCCATGTTTGGTTTTAATCCATTCAGCGGTTCTCTGGAAGAAGATTTTTGTATGTATTTCTCATAGGGTATTATGTTAAACTAAGGTCCCCGCTGGCGGCCATCTAAGATGACGCCAACAAAGTAACAACACTTGTTCAGCACCTCATACGGAACATTCCTGACATGTTTGGTTTCAATCCATTCAGCGGTTCTCTAGAAGAAATGTTTTGTATTTATTTCCCATAGAGTCCTATGTTAAACTAAGTTCCCCTTTGGCGGCCGTCTTGGAAGACGGATCGGCAACAAAGTAAGAACACTTGGTCAGAACCTCATAGGGAACATTAATGCCATCTTGTTTTTTCTATCCATTCAGCGGTTCTCTAGAAGAAGATTTTTGTATCTATTTCCCATAGGGTCCTATGTTAAACTAAGTTCTCCGCTGACGGCTATCTTGGACAGCGGATCGGCAACAAAGTAACAACTCTTGTCAGGCACTTATAAGGAACATTCATGCCATGTTTGATTTCAATCCATTCAGCGGTTCTCTAGAAGAATATTTTTTGTATGTACATGTATTTCCCATAGGGTCCTATGTTAAACTCAGTTCTCTGCTGGCGGCCATCTTGGATGACGGATCGATAACAAAGTCACAACATTTGGTTAGAACCTCACAGGGAACATTCATGCCATTCTGTAGAAGAAGCGGTTCTGTAAAAAAATTTTTGCATGTATTTCCAATAGAGTCCTAAGTTAAACTAAGTTCGACGTTGGCTGCCATCTTGGATGACGGATCGTCAACCACAGTAAAACACTTGGTCAGCACCTCATAAGGAACATTCATTTCATGTTTGGTTTCAATCCATTCAGCGGTTTTTTTAGAAGAAGTTCCAATTGTGAAATGTTCACGGTCGGAAGACGGACGAAAAGTGATGACAATAGCTCACACGACCCTTTGGGTCAGGTGAGCTAAAACGTATGCACGTTCCAATAATTTTCATAAATTTCTCATCAGCAAGATCTTATACTTTTTAACGAATCGCTTAAAAAAGAGGAATCAGCAAAGAAACGTAGTAGATAACTTTTAAAAAACTTTAATTGTGGTAACGGACGAACTACATGTATGCAGTGGAACAGGTCGAGTTCTAACGACTTGTGTAAAGAAAGTAAATGAAACAATGCGAAAGATGTAAACCAGAGGTACAAGTACCATAGAACAGAATCATACCTCTTCGAGACATCTCTTCTCTTCATTTTGATTTTCTCTGACATTTTCCTTCAGAGGATATTTCAACATTGGAAAAGTGGCTATTGGCCATCTTGGCTGTGGTAAATCCAACTTGTGCATAGGCTTGCTGTGTGTCAGCGCCAGAGCACCTAAAGAGGGAAAAGAAAATGCTTGTCACAAATGTACATATGATTGGAGCTTCAAAATCTATCTATCGTAGAGAACAAGATAACAAGAAATGGTTACGTAGTTCACATGTTAGTTGGCCAAAGTTGAAAGGCAATGTGTTGTAAAATATAAATTTAAATTTAATTAAAAATTAAAATCATAAAGAGACCTACAGCAGAGGATAACAGACTTGGCATTATGAAAGCGTTACATACATATACCATCACATTGATCATTAGAACATTATGGCACCACTGCATATAGTGCCACAACATACTATATATATATATATATATATATATATAATAGATTTCTCCTTGCGTACTGGTTTCTTTTATGTAACATATCGAAGACACACTTGTTATAACGTATAAATACAAAAAAAGTTTTCATCTCTACTTAAAGATACATATATACTCACCCATAGTTCTTCCATGAAATCCATTTTTGAAGGACATAATGGTCAGATCCGGGGTTCCAGGTTCTTCATTATGAAGGCAGGAACTCAGTTCCTCTTGTGTTGGAGGCCTTCCGCCTCGTTTTCGTCGCTATTAGAATGCATTAGGGTATCAATGACATTAATTTGTATTCATGTAAAACTGTCCATAAGTAAATGACAATTACAATATATGATTTTATGTATGTCTTGCATTTATATGTACCAAAGTTTCATCAAAATAGTTAACTGCAAATAATTTTTCTGTAAATTATGATTTAATCTGATATGAAGTGCAACTTTTAACGGAAGCAGAAAAAAAAACATATGACTTCAAACAATTCCGACGTCTTGTAATAGAATTTTTTATAAAAATTTCTACTTCAGTACTGTATTTTGGGAGGCTAGACTTATGAATCTGAATTGACTCATTTGACCTTTTTATTTCATTAAATACATGAGGAAGAGTTATTAAATTCAGGGAATTAAAGTGTACGTATACTTGGAGACACTTTCATTAGCTGGAGATTTACACCTCACTATACGGAAATCCTTGCGCCAATGGTTGATGTGGTATGAAAATTCAATGCTTCTACAAGTGAAACACTCATTCTGAAGATTTCGAAAAAGAGAAACTAATAGATGTTATAGAAGACTACTGTGCCTTTATTTTTTACGGAAATAAAACTCCTTGACCTATATACCCGTGCCACTCAAATTTCCTAATTACTTTTGACTGTTGATGAACTGAAAATGCATTTTATATTTGCCACTGAACAGTTACAATGTAGCAAACGGCAACCAATCAATAAAGATCGCTGTGTAGAATCAAAATTATTAACAGCTGCGAAAGGAGCACACCTAAACTCTCAGATTTTTTGTAGGATAAAAATGTGCATGTCTGTCTCAACCATTGTCCTGATCAGAATCCTACTAACATTTGTTAAAAACGTCTAAACATATTGCCACTTTTAACCAATTCTCTACAACACAATGAATGCAAAAAACAGTGTTACTAATCCGGTGTTTTGATAAAAATTACATTACCAAAAAAAAAAAAAAAAAAAAAATCCTAATTTTATATATACAAATGTAGTTATTTCACGAATAGTGAAAAAATATGTATATTATTTCACGCAAAATAATTTACCTGGAAAGCAATAAACATTGCTTTCAGTGCATGTTCTACGGAGCAGGCGCCACATGCCATCGTTTGTACTTCTGACAGCCCTGGTGGAGCGACCTAAAACACAGATAATAGTACAGTATACTGGTCTGTGCAGAGGAGAATTTTTTCATTTTTTTTTATATTATTAAAAGAACTTTTATTTTATTGAAAATGTATATAAACGTCATATCATAAATACTAAACAACGAAATATCAGTGTTTACTGGAGCAACCAACGCTACATGGCAAATTCGTTAATTTGGTAAGTTATAGAAACCAGACATTTGGGAATCGAAATTACTATAAATTCTAATTTATACTTGTTTTTTCCGAATGTATTGGTAAGTGGTAAAATCATGTGAAAATGGGAGATCTATCCTGATATGCAATAAAAAACTCATACTCACAGCTAACAGTGTAGACTGCAGTCTTTGTATCCAATCACGTGGTGGAAAACATCCCAATGCTGGTCTGTTAACGAAAGTAGACTGAAATTAATGCAATGTGAATAATTTTATTTTAAATATATTTAGATATTTTTCATTTCTTCTCAATATATGGAACCACAGTGTAACGTCTGACGCACAAATTAAAGGACATAGGTATACATACGTCAATGATACCCACAGGTATCCAAAATTTGTTTTAACTGAGGTACTAAAGAGAATTAAGAAGACGCGAACTTGGTTTTTACATACTTTTCTGAGATATATACAGTGACATCTGAAAGCAATAGTTACTTGTTTAACAGTAAGAACCTCGAAATAAATATCTTTAACTTTAACATGATATTGACTAAGATATCTCGTTTGAGCATGCGATATCACATGTGAATAATAAATTCTTCGATACAAATTTAATTTCGAATACATTTCGAAGAGAGACAACAACAATCCAAAAGGTTGAAGATCAAATAAGGGCCTCTTAAAACAATACACCACAATATAAGAGACTAAAGGGACTTTGTTTACGGAGATAATCCACCATCTCATTTTTAAATGTCCTGTACATATATTTGGTAATATCCAAAAAATAATTTGAATCAAACCGTTTCTGAGAGTCCTTTCTAATTTGTGTTGAGGTATGGGTTATTCGTTAAAACTTCACCATATTCACCACGTTATACAATGAAATTTCTTAACAAAAGTAAAATTAAATTTAAAAAAAAAAAAAACTCACCCCATGTCATTAATTCTTTTAAAGCGAAATTTAGTTAGAAATCCTAATATCCCGCAATTCATTTGTTTAAGTATTTTACAAATGTTTGAATGTGAACAGTTAATTATACTTATCAGGGTTTCAAAATTAGCACGATTGGAGTAGAAAAGGTATTTGCCTTATTAAAAGGTTCTAGAGAGATGAATTACAAAAATGTACATGGATGTTCTAAATTAGTCAAAGAATAGTTTTCTATGTATTATGAAGTCCAGATAATGCCTGCGGCTCCGCCTTGGTCGTTGATGTGCACAATACATAAAAAAAACATTCTACAACCTATATAGAATACATGCCAGATAAATCTACATTGTGGTAGTCAATTCACAAGAGTGAGAGATTCGGATAAATCAACATATTGTATGTTATACAGGATTTTGAAAGTCTGGCGTTATCACTTTTGTAATACAAACATATAAATACAGTTACAATGTATATACGTACCAAATTATCTTCTTTCTTTATTGCTTCGATCAAACTAGGATGGTTATATCCTACAGTAAAGCATTTTTAAGTTTTAAAAGTCGTGCAAAGTTATAACTGTTGAAATGAGGAAACATTACATTGGAATTAAGTGAATATTTTTTTTTACCATTTTTACTCTTTGAAGGATTCTAGAATTTGATGCTGGTATAATGTTCAATACTTTGGGATAATAAACTTTAAGGTAATTATAGATATAAATGTACGAGAACACTCTTAATAGTTTACAAAACTTTCTGCGAAATGTATTTCTTTGTCAAACGAGTCGGTAATTAATAAGCAACTGAATGCTGTCGTATAAACACATTTGTAGTAAAATGGTCTTCGGGTTATTTCAATTCAAGTGATAGATATTCCTTTGTTTCCAAATATTTATCAGTTTTTGGTCATTTTGGCGTTTTTGAATTTTCCCTTCAACTTTTTGGATTGTTGTTTGGTCAAATTTTAGGCCTTGAACACACCCTTATGAATCGTAAATCGATGAAATGTGCACATCTCATGCATCAAAATTGCTATCAAAGAATTTTATTTTTACCACTGAGTCGAGAGTATCCCCAGCCCAGTTGCTAGCCAAAAATTGATACATAAAATGTATTGTTACAAAATTGTAAAATTTTTGAAAACTAAGGAGTATTGTGCATAGGTCTGTCCTTAGATGGTTTTGGCTTTACCCCTTTTGGTCATTTTGGAATGTTTGATATTGCTCTTTTTTGGATTGTTGCTTTGGTTTTCAACATTTTTGGCCTAGAGAGTAAATTGACGAAATGTGCACATCTTATTCGTCAAAACTGGTATGAAAGAATTATATTTATTACAAACAGAAAATTCTATAATTCTATAATGTCAATTTTATGAATTACATGTAAGCTGTTGTTTGGCAGTTATGCACATGTATGCTTTAAATCATAAACTTTGCAAAAATAACCGCAATCAACAAACCTATTGGAATGGAGGCTATCTGGGTGTATAAGTCTAAGATGGAGTTGTTATCTGCATCAACTACGTAGTTGCCATAACTCTTATCGTAGTCAACAAAAAAGTGCACTGCTCCTGTATTCTGTGAACAAAAGAGGTGTTAAAGTCTTTGAGAAACAAAAATGTACACTGTACTTTGTTTCCAAATTATATTTTAGCATCCCAGTCAAAAGGCATAGATTCTCAAACATATCGATTAAGTTTTTAAATTTGTAACGAAAGCTTTACAATTGTAGAAAGAACTGTTACATGAAAGAAAACATATCTCCCCACCCGGACACATTACACTGACTCTCTTACTCCTAAATGCCGCTTGCTTGGCGGAGCAAATACCTATGAATTTTAATTTCTTTGGTTTGAACCCGCGACCTTCCACACTCGAAGCGAGCACGCTACCACAAGACCACCGAGGCGGTCATATTTGATGTATTAAAGCCATAGAATTATATTTACCCGTTATAGGTACAATTAACTTCGTTATCTAATACCGACAACCGTTTCTTCGTTGGAATATGATCTTTATGACATGATGAAATTCAAACTATTTTGTGACCAGTTGTAATTAATTTCATTAACAGTGCATATTACCTGAATGTTGTTCAATTTTTCTATTAGCAGTTTTGATTGTGGTCCGGGGACATCTGTATGAACTACAGGTGAAAGAGGTTCTGAAGTTGCAAGTCTCTGTGCAACACATGTTGATTTGTGGAATGCTAAAAAGTACAAAATTTCACACGTTAGTTACAAATAAGATCTGATTAGCATGAAACGTACATAAACGATTTACAATTACTGATACAAACCTATTGGCAAGTCCACAGTCATGACAGTACAATTAGTTAGAAATTGTTAGTATAGGGACAGAAACTAAAACTTGTACACATACGGTTTAAAACACTAAAATAGAATGGGTTATTCCTTTAAGGAATATGCATGAATGCAGTGCACTTGAGCTGCTACGAAAGTGCGGGTATATAGCGA
Organism: Mytilisepta virgata; assembly: GCA_028015205.1. NCBI lineage: Eukaryota > Metazoa > Mollusca > Bivalvia > Mytilida > Mytilidae > Mytilisepta > Mytilisepta virgata. Next base: position 81,626,904 of record CM051521.1, read on the forward strand.
TTGTCTCCGTCCGTCCTTCAGTCACATTTTCTTGTGACATCAACTCCTCCTTCATTTTGGTTTTAGGAATTTAATTTCTATTTAGGATAGCTGCCTACACCTGTAGATGCGCAATGAGGTTTAGGAATTTTGATTTTCTAAACAAGGGGCCCACGGGTCGAACTTCGAAAATTTTGAATGCAAGCTTGTGACCTAAACTCGTCTTTTATTTTTCAATTTATGCGTTTTCTATACAGTATTGTCATGCACCATATCCAGATGCGCAATAAGTTTTTAGAATTATATTTTTTTTTAAATTGGGGCCCACAAGGGTCGAATTTCGATAAACTGTCAATTTAAGCTTGTGACCTAAACTCCTCTTTCATTTTTCAATTTGTGCATTTTATTTCTTTACGGTATTGTCAAACACAATATGCAGATGCGCAATAAGTTTTTAGGATTTAGATTTTCTAAAATTGAGGCTCACAGGGGCCGAATTTTGAAAAACTATCAATTTAAGCTTGTTACGTAAACTTGTCTTTTGTTTTTTCAATTTATGCATTTTATTTCTACACAGTATTGTCAAACACATGTGCAAATGTGCAATAAGGTTTTAGAATTCTAATTTTCTAAAATTGTGATCGGAACTTCTCTTCATTTTGCAATTTATGCATATATATAGTATTGCCCTTTGATATATGTAGTTGCATCGTAAGGATTAATCGATTCTGAAACCGGAAGTCCACTCAAATTTCAAAAATTGTAAGTTTAAGCTTGTGAACTGGTATTTTTCATTTTCATGAGGTTTATTGATTTAATTTCTTTATAGAATGATTCCATACTATTTTCAGATGGGAATAAGGTTTTATTTTTTTGTCTATAGGTACGTGGCCCAACTACTTGCAGGGGATGAAGGGCTCACTGTCGATTCCGACAGTACAGTTTTCTAGTTGGCATAGATTTTGGTATATTTGAGAAGCTCAGTCTTGCTAGATTTTATGAATTTAGTTTTGGGTACCCATCAAAATCGGTTAAACCAGAAAATACATATACATATCGGTAAACCGACGTTGCTGTCCTTCGGATCTGACTTAACTCTGCGTTTTAACATGTAAATTATTATAAAAAAAAATAGTAAATTGTATTAGCATAGTCTTTCTTTAAAAATAATAAATAATTTATCTCGCCATTTTAAAAAGATATTATGCAGGGTTATTTCGAAGTTGCATGTATATCTAGTTCCATTTGTTTTCATTATCATGATTATTATCTATTCAATTTAATGGTATAAACATCTTCATGTATTTATAGGAATTAATGATTAGTTCAAACAGGGTCTTTATAAACTTTTAACAACAGATGTCTAATAACTGGATTTAAATAGCCAAACTGCTCCAAGAAGGAACAGAAAGTAGTGAATAAAGATAAACGAACGAAAAAATAAGCAATAAATACAAAGAACTAAGCAATAAGAAATTAGACGGCGATTAATATACATATATCTGCATGTGATTTTTTTTTGTAAATGGTAACTTCTATTAAAAAATCGTGCCTAGTCGGGATACATTTACTTAATATTATACATGTACAAAATGTATGGACATGTATATAACATTCCAAAAATTATAAAAAAGAGAATTTCAATTATTTCCCATGGAACTAATACATAATTCGTTTTATAAAATGTGTTTTTTTTTCATTGATACTTTTGAATAATCAAAATATTTTTTTTTTGTCATAACAATATACAGTGCACACATTCAACAAAAAAAAGTGCTACATTTACAAGGTTTTCTTTTAAAGAATTGTTCAAATTTAAAGCTTTTACTAGTAAACTGATTTTATGCCTATTTTGACCTCCATAGATTCTTTTGCAAGATAATACACACTCGGATACACATATACCTGTATACCCAAACAAATCAAATATGTGACTATTAATCAATATTGATTACACCGTTCTGCCGAATTAATCAGCCATACGTATGAATACAATCATTCTCTAAATAATTACGCAGTTTCGCAATGCCCACATACACTATCGAGGCTGTGTATGTGCATAATGCATATTAAAATAAAATCATATGTTAAAGAAATAATACGGTAACATAAATGAACTCACAATTTATGTGTTTGTTTACGTTGCGCTTGATGTGTCTTGCAGATGAATGGAATGATGATCGCATCATATTGTCGTCAGTAAGTAGGGGGAATCTCAAAATATGGAAAGGTTATCTGTCAAGCACGTTTTAAGACGTTATCTGTTTTAAAGGTGAAGGTGATCATGGTATATATAGCAATCTTGAATGGTGTTTGTTTTTACAAGCTGGCATTATATACATTGTACATGTAAACAGTCAATCTGATGCTTTACCAAAGTGCATCAAATATTAGGTTTAAAGTATTAGCGAGATCTTACGTACGACGACATTTCTAGTGACGTAATTTTGCTTTATGCTTTTTTAATTTGTATTTCCAACTGACAAAAAATTTACAATTTTTTTTCAAACGACCAGTGTTATACATGATCAACCAATATAAAATATTTAGTTCTTAGATGTAATAAAAAGGTTGACTAGTTTGAAAAGTAGCTCATGATGGACTTGGAAATATCAAGAACATATATGCTATAGTATCGCATTATTTCTGCGAACACTGATGCATATAAGGCCAAATTTCCGGTTAACCTACCTACCCTAAAGATTTTTTGGACATTTTCAATAAGCAATGTTAAAGTCAGAATGTCTATGTTAATACAATTTTTAAAATAAAAAGAAATCCCTACCCACCTACACTATTTGTTCCTGATGTAATAGGAACCACACTTATTTTTTGACTTGGCCGAACCCCATATCCGACTACTTTCACACATACACATGTACATTGTATTTCAGATATTTATCGGTAGAAACTCACAGGTTCAAGTGTCGGATTGGAATATCAAATTTTTACAATGAATTGGTGTTAATACTATTAAGGGTTTGGGCAACCCACTTCTTTTGTACATATCTTCCCTTCGGTAAAAGTACTATTGGATAAACCCCTGAAGGCGTTGGCCCGACAGGGGTATATTCTATTTATATCTTAATTATCGGAAAAGTGCAAATGATAAGTTTTCCAATAATTAAGATGCAGGAATTGCACCTTGTGCAAAGATAAACTATGATAAATGCAGGGTATCTGATCATACATTTTATTGCATCATGATATGATATGTTTTGTAATGAACAAAGGTTTTACCAACTCGTGAAGTAATCAACAAATTGTTAACACAAAGCCGAAACTTACATGTAACTCTTTCTTACTATTTTTCTCGTTTGTTTATTTTTTCAGTCATCATTACAAGTGCAGAAAAGTAAAGTCTGTTTAGTGCAGTACTGTAGGAAACCAGGGAGACCACGAATCGCCTGGCGAAGAACAGTAACAGCAGAATTAGAAGAACAGAGCACAGTACATGGCTAAGGACAGAGAGAAGTGAAGGCAGTTTGTTGTGGCCTTATGGTCGTGCCAAAATAAGCCCGGCATTAGCGACGCATATGGGTAATGGCGATCATCATAAAAGGCTTGTTTTTGCACGTTTTTGCACGTGATTTTCCGTATTGTCTATCATGTGAAAGTGGAGTAACTCTACTCAGATAAACAAACCACAGAGTCCCGACTTTTGGATATTTATTTTTTTTTCTATTATTTTTATTTTTGTACTTTTAATAAGTATTTACCATAACAATAATTCTGCGTTTTTTTATCAATGTGTTATATACTACACAGGTCCTTATACTAAAAAATCCTAAAGGGTTATAAGCCGCCATCTTGGAAATCCTACCCTTACCAGGATTAATAATCAATTCAAAATACATAGTGACAAACATTTCCAACCATTTTCAAAACCTAATCGGGAATTAACTATTTCTTCTGCAAACTATATTAATACAAATACATAAAAATTCAGCCAAATAAGCCCCCTTCACGCTGGACGAAGACTCCGCTACGCCCTCCACGACCTGCAAGATCGAAGCGAGATCATGGAAAAACTAGAAAATCACCTTAAATGTGAAGGCAATCACGACGCTGCTACAATGTACCTTCCTAGTACGTGCAAAATAGCTGCTACATGTACCACGCTGTCCTTCTGCGACCGCGCCACGCTCTATACACCAGCGGTTAGTTCCCGCTATGGTCCTACCACGACCACATCATGCGCAAAGCCCGATATTATACGACTTCTTACGACTGTGTCAAGATACAGCTACGCGCAAGATCGTATCATGCTAGAAATACGCTGCTACCACGAGTATCACGTCTGTATAGGTAAGTTCCACGACATTGTTACGATCGGTGGGTTTTTATTATATATATTGGATGTTTCTGGGCTTTTGACATCAGTTTTATTCTTGCGTTGGAGAAGGAAACGCAAGAAAGAAAAATGAAGTCATTTAATAAACCTTGCTCTATATCAAGGTCAACAAGCCGTCTCGCAATGGCCTCTGCACAGAACCCTGTCCATATCAACACTTCATCCTTCCTCGTAAATCTGATCCAGAATACAAACGAAGGACTGCTGAGCTGACTCCAGTATTTTAAGTCGTGTTGACAATTTTGAATGGTGGTATATTGTGTAGGAGCGTAAGCGTAAAAGGCTCGTAGTTCGTACGCGAGGCCAGCGTAGTAAGTCTTGCGTAAAACTTGCTCTACGTCTTTGCTACGTTTCAATCGCTGCCACTACGTACGCTCTTTCTACAACGCCGACGCGATGTTACTACGACCATAAAACACCACGACCTCAATATGTAAATTTTGAGCATGTTCAAAATAGCCATAGCTCTACCACGCTCCACCACGCGTACTGGCGACTCCACTACGTTGTTGATACGCTTTCGAAGACCTCACTACGACCCTGCGAAGACCTTTCACAACTGGGTGGTTTTTTTTATGTCGTAGCGTATTTCAAACTTGTGGTCAGATTAAAAAGTTTTGTTTTTCGGCTCTCATAGGACGTGGTATTTTCTTTTTGTAGTAATACTTCACAGGTTAGTGACCAAATCTTGACGAAAGCGTGTATAGTACAAAAGCGCGGGCTATACAATAAGCCTTTTATGGAGCAAGAGATTAACTTTTGTGTTAAGAAACTTAGAAACGACAAAACATCAGGGTTCGACAACATTCTGAATGAATTTTTTAAAAAGGGAGAAATATTCGTCTACCCCTGCTATGTAAGCTGTTTTATGCCTTCTTATATACTGGATGATATCCTGAAATATGGATCAAAAGTGTGTTAGTCCCTATATTTAAGAAAGGTTCTGTAGACGATACCGGTAATTACAGAGGAATCTCCTTAGTGTCTTATGTTGGAATGTTATTAACGTGAATTCTTTATAATAGACTTATAACCTGGAGTAAAGAGAATAGTGTTTTGACTGGTGCTCAGTTCGGATTGTACACGGGACTCAATATTTGCCCTTTATTCAATTATAGCTAGAAACTTACGTAAAGGCAAACGCCTATATTGCAGTTTTATAGACTATGTTAACGCCTTTGATAGTGTCTCACATTGTAGCGAGCGCAGCGAGTGCTATAGGAGAATATGCATTTTCTTCATATGGGTCATTTAGATAAGTCTTTGTTTAATGGGGGCAGCCATTATGCAATCCGAAGTGAATTTATTTGTGCTACATACTAATGCTAGAAAAGTTTCGTTCGCCGGAAACGGCAGTAAGTAAAGTAAGGGAAATAAATTTCTTCAAATTATAATTTAAGAGTCAGAATCGTGATGCCGGAAATGATTTCTGGAACGGGCTATTGCTGTGCTTGCATCATTGGCCACGCCAACAGCATATTATTTTACGGCAGAAAATGTTAAAATATGAAATAAACGGTATCTTGCTGAATTTAATTATGCCAATGTATTTAAAATTAAAGACTTATATAAAAGTCAATGATGAATTCTCAGATTTTTTCAGATGTAATGTTGGTTTAATGCAAGCGGAATCCCTATTACCATTTTTGTATGCAGTTTATGTTAATGAGATAGCAATTGAACTTATCAAACAGGGTACCAAACCATATGAAGTAAACTGTTAAATCTTTATTTATTTATGTATACGGACGATACAGTCCTTTTCGGTGAAAGTGTGTCTGAATTACAAAAACCGTTAAATACAGTTTATAAATGTTCTTTACCAAAAGGGTTAGACATTAGTTTTAATAAGACAAAAGTCGTTGTATTTCGCAACAGAGGTGGAATAAGAGATGAAGAAAAGTGGTTTCTAATTGGTAAACTGATTGACATGTGTGATGAATCTACTTACCTTGGATTGTTGTTTAATTATAACGGTACTTCTACCGTAACACAAAAGGTGTTGTCAGAACAGGGTAGAAAGGCTACAGTTTCATTATTCAGTAAAATCAATGACGATTTCTATAATTAGAAACGTTAATGTCTCTTTTTGATACTTATGTTACAAGTATACTGAGTAAAGTGAAGAAATACCAAAGGGGTATTCGAAGTAGGGGAAAATCGAAACAACTGACAAACTCCGGAGAACAACACAAGACCAAAAACAATGCATGCAGTACAATCAAAAACTAAAAACATGGACCCACCAAAACAAAAAAGAATTATAGTTGTTAGATTTGCGGTTAGCACAAAGCAGAGGATATAGAGGCTGTTCACGTATACTTTTTAAAACGTACTTTAAAAGTACGAACGGCAACTGTTAACCACATGGTATATTTTGAACTAGGTAGAACACCATTGTATGTAAATCGATATCTAAAAATGATATCTTATTGGCTTAAATTTTTATCTACTGAGAACAATTTTGATAAACTCAACTGGGCATGTAAAGTGAGAGACATTTTATGTCAATATGGTTTTAATGATGTCTGGTTATCACAGAATAATATTTTTATATGAATTTAAAAAGAGAGTTGTTGATAATTATATGTCAGAAGCTTTGTCTTTTGTTTTTGAGAATTCACCAAAATTTTGTTATTATAAATATGTCCAAGAAGGCCATATTCTTCAATTTTATTTGAGTCGGCCGGTAAATAATTTGTATAAGCCTTTAATTACTAAATACAGAGTAAATGCTCATTGCTGACATATAGAGAAGGGAAGATTTTTTAAGAGAAGACCGAAAATGTTACATGTGTGATAAAGGAATAATTGAAGATGAATACCATTTTATTTTTGAATGTGAAAAATACATAGACTTAAGACAGAAATATATTAAACCTTATTATTTTATAAGACCATCTGCCTTCAAACTTATTCAACTACTATCTGTTCGCAATTTAAAGGACTTGAATAATCTTTATAGCCAGGTAAATTTGTATACCTAGCTGAAACGCGTCGTAATATTTAGCAATGCATTATTTTGTTAGCCAAACTGTTATTATGTTGTAGAGTCCCGTATACTGTATATGTATATGGAAATAAACTACATGTATATATTACTATGGTAATTGCTATTGTCTCTGTACAACACAAAGAAAATATCGTGTAAACACAAGCCTTGTTTGGTGATATTCACCACCCATATTAGAATGTGTCACTAAGGCGGGGCTTTGCACATTTTTTGGCATGATAATATGTCCCACTGGGGATGAAGAGGATAAGTAAGTAAGTAACTGTAGAAGCTAAAACTCTGATGTAAAATATCACTAGAGATACTTGATATGATGTGTATTTATGAAATGGATGTTTTAATTGTTATAAATATAAATAGATACATGTATATTGCCATATCCGTTTCGGACAAATACAACATAAATATCTAGTTAGATATATAAAACATTTTGCAATAAGATCGAATATTCTCTATGATTATTATATAAAAAATAGACTAATGTAAATTAACACACAAAGTTCAATTAATTAATATGCAGATTTCTTTGAAGTCTAATTTATTTGCAGTCTATGTTCGACTAAAGAGATCTTTCCTTAAAGGATGTTTTTCCCTTATTTAAAAAAAATAATTAACAGACACATGCAAACGATGTATATCTAATAACATGAAGTGAATGGATATTAAATTGTACAATTATTGTAACAAGAATGGTCACTTCTCTGTAGCATCCCATGAAGTTTATTGCGTTTTTTGAAATCTAAATTTCTAGAATTCACAATTTTCGAATCAAGCAACATTTTTAGCGCCGGAAAATATTCTCGGCTATTAAAACACAGAACTGGAACCAGTGAGACCACACATACTCATTAAATTGCCTATTTTCTAATGAAGCATCATATTAGTTTTTTTTTCTCTTAATTTCGATGAGATACATGATACAATATCCAATGCATATTCATAGGAGATATGATCCCCATTTCTAATAATGATCGATGTAACTACGTTGTGTACATAAACCTGTATCATTCTAAACCATTCGCATTCTGACAGATTTAAGACAGCCCATCCCAGTCAAATATATTATTAAATGACTGACAACAGTCATATACTACCCGAAAAGACTGGTTTCACATGTAGTTATGGCTCTCTGACTTAAGATTAACATACATTCTGTCGTTTTATACCACGGCTTTTGATTATTCAGAGATACTTCAGCTCTAACAAATTTGAACACTTACACTATTTTATTTATATCTAAATTTATTACACGACGAAATGTTATTTAGTCTGGATCTCAAATAATGTATACAATTTATGTTTGGATATATCAATTTATACATCAGAATAAATACAAAATTATGTATAATCACACAAAGATTAATTTTGTGTCTGTCGTATTTTTATTTGTTGATTTGTATGAATAACACGTACGATATTATATGTTTGACCTTTGGCTAATAGACTTTGTAGAAGGTATCTATGAATCTATTTTTTCTACTATTTCCTGATAATTATACTCTGTGAGAGGTAATGGAATTTCAACAAAGTCAATCCTAAGAAAGGAAATGTTTTCTTTGTCATATCTGATATTTCTTTGAAAGACATCCGACAAACTGTCGGAGTACACAATGTGTTATTTGACATGTTTGACGTCGTTTTCACGTGGGTTTTTTGTATGTGTATCTGTATCACAAAAACTAAATTGTCTTCATCGCTACAAAGATGCTTATGATATTTTCTCTGAAAAGTTTAATTTTGGCTCTGTTATTTTGTGTTGCAAGGTGCAATGTCAAAGACGAAGTTTTGGAAAATGTGCAGAAAATTAACTGGTCAACCTATGTTTCCAAAACACATGTATCACGTGTTATATCTACTGATGCGTCGATAACTGCAGAATCCCTATTGTCCATAACATCTGCTGGTGATTCAGAATACTTTCGAGGTAAGGAAACAACTATGGGTTATACGACGGAAGTTATTCCTATAACCTCTAGCAGACAAAATATCACAAAGAAACATTCGGACATAATAGATGACACTTGCAGTTTCTTTAGATCTTGTCAATTTCGTGATTTTTATACCAACTGGTATTGCAATTGTGATGATGACTGTACGATATTTAACGATTGCTGTTTTAATTCCGACAGAAATGCATCGTCAGAGAGATTTATCCATTTCCATGATTTCCAATGTTTCACCGGAGGAAGTGATGGGAAAGAGAAGTATGGCTACTTTATCATACCTTCCTGTCCAGAAGGATACCTTGATAAAAATATTATACAGAAATGTACTGACGGATCTATTTTTGACGTCGGTGGATACGTTGTTACAGATGAAAATATTATATTTAGGAACAAGTATTGTGCTAAATGTCACAACATAACACAGATTACACATTTCGATGTTCAGTTCTACAATTTAAATTTCAGCGAAAGTGACTATGTGTACTTGAACAAATTAACTTTGTTACAGAAAATAAATTTTACTTATCATCATGCAGATTACATATTACTACCCCCACCTGGAACTAAAAAACGATTCTGTTTATCAGGAATGCAAGAAAATAAAAACTATTTATGTCAATTTTACGTCAATCCAGTAAAGGTTATCGATTTTAACGGAGACGAATTACTTTATCGAAACCAATTCTGTATGCCGGATGGGAGATATAATCAGCTATCCTGTTTAGGACGTGAAATGTTTCGTTTTTGGGACAAACTCTACATCCATAGTCTCTCTGTCCTTTTTTCATTTAAACCTCAAACACATCTATTGTCAGAATCAAGGAAAGATGATTGTGACGTTTGGTCCGAAGAGGTAAGACTACACATATAGTACTTTTATTTGTAAAATCTGTAACTTTATACTAGACTCACCTTGAGTGCTGGTGGTCTTGGGTCCAAGGGTACCCTTTCACTAAACGTCGTAAGAATTAGGAGTGATAGTAAATCCTTTGAATATATAGGTATACAAGTTACGACTGGTCGTAACTCTCACGACCCTCACTGAAACAGAACCCAGGTTTCAAAAACCGTAAAACTGATATTTCCTCTTTCATCGTTTAAAAAAGGTTTTAAATGGACGTAAAAAAATTGTAATGTCTTACATTTCAAATTTTTAATTTGAAAACTAACTAGTCCATCATGTAGAAGTGTACGTATTTTTAACTATACTGATGTTACTGCTGAAAAGACAAAGGGTAAACGTTTTAACAAGTTAGTGGTCGTTTCCTTTGTTTGACGCAACCAGTCATGTATAGAAATGTACTGGCGGATCCATTTTTGGCGTCGATGGATACGTTGTTACAGATGAAAATATTATATTTAGGAACAAAGACAAAGGGTAAGCGTTTTGGCAAGTTAGTGGCCTTTATTTGACGCATCCAGTGAGAGAAATTTAATCGAACCTTCATTCAATTACCAAAATACATACTTCCCAGGATGTTTAAAGTCATTATAGTCTTCAAAATACTTTAATTCTTTTGAGCACATTAAATATACATTCTGTTTAATTTCATCAGGCTAAAATTCTGACATCAGTGTTCGTAGCTGATTCACTTGTTTATTTTGTTTTGCAGATTCAAACTATTGGTTCGTGTTCTGACTACGAGACTTATAAAGATTTTGAAGTCAAATTAGGTTACAGTTTATTGTCTAACAAAAATTTGACAGAAATGCAATGGAAGAAGATTGGCACCATTTTAATATGGACTTTAAAGGTCGAAAATTTAACTGCAATAGGGAAATTTGTTATTATGGTAAAAGATAATTATTTTACAGCCCGGATTCAGACAGAGCTGAAAATTACCAAACGAGTTTTTTACCATGAATTTCTGCAGATAAAAGGATCTTTAGAACAAAAGATGACTAAAATATTTTTAACTAAAAATGAGAGAGTTGAATTTATGATAATTCAAACAGAGGAAACCTTCAAAAATGTTTCGAATCATTCATCGGATAGTTTCATCTCTTCTGAAGAAGTCAACTTATTTTTTATTAAAGACATTTTTTATCAGCTGAACATCAAGAACTCCCTCTCAATAGTCCGACTGTGTGATAATATGGTTGTTGAAATAACAATAGGAAAGGATAACGCTTTTTACATCACACAATTTAGATGCAATGAAATCAGTAATACAATGTTGTTAATTCCAGCGTCCTCAATATTGACTTACTTAGCATTCAGTATATCAATAATTGCATTGTTAATTTTCTTGGTGTATAATAGGAGAAAAAGAAAAGTTTCAAACGTTCCAAAGTCAAATATAGAAAATTTATCTATATCACTTTTACTTTCGAACATTTTATTTATATTCGGCGTTGGGGCACCCTCAGTCTGGAGGATCTGTTACATCGTTGGGATTACCCTACATTATCTTTGGCTAGCTGTGTTTACCTATATGACAATTTCTATTTTATATATCGTTTCCACACTAGTAAAGATTCAATCAAGATCTGCTTACACAAGTGAAGAACACGTACCGGTTCGACGCTTTCTTACAGTGGCCGGTTTGTTGATTCCAGTCATGATTGTAGGACCGGCTGTCGCCATTGATATATTTGGGCCAGACTTCTTATCGCCCGGCTATGGTAAAGGAGTTTGTTTCCCAAATAAATATCCCGGAAATATCATATTCTTCTCTGGACCAGTTGTACTTTTCATGTTTATCAACTTTATCTGTTTAATTTCTGTTATATATCAAATCTGTAAAGTTCAGAAACACGTTGCTCAGATACGTAAGTCCTTATCGTATCTAGACGTACAAGTTTATTTGCGTATCATTGTATTGTCAGGAATATTTTGGACAACCGGTATCATATCCGCTTTGTTGGATTCAGAGTGGATGGAATACATTTTCACTATTTGTTGTGGGTTACACGGATTCTTCATTGCTCTTGCCAATTTAACGACACGGAACACTTGTCGAACGAAGAGTAAGGATTCAAGTTTTTGATTTTAACAATTACATGTTAATTTCAAAACGCCATGGTTTAATTATAGATTCTTATGTTGTCTCTAGATGATTATCACATTTATTTAATTATCTGATTTTAGAAACCAAGCCTGGCGATGACTTTAAAATTCGATAATTAATTATCAAGAGTTTATAAATCCGATAATCCTCCAGTAACGATGTAAGAATCTGTTTCTCTAATGATTATTCTTGATTGTCACGTCATATACTTGCTCAATATGTTTATTTGTTGATATGATGTTCTTGTTCTGACGGGTTATGACCTTTTTTTTAACCAATCGCACGTTGATTATATTTTTAATAAACAACGATTCAGAAAAGGTGATATCACAAAGAATTAGAGAAAAGCTTATAAATATTTTACCAAAAAACCTTTTATCCTGCAAGACTGAGAATTACTGTCTGTAAACCTAAGTCTGCGGAATGGATTTTTAAAAAATTGAGCTTCTTAATCAATGTGAATTGACTACTAACTTGGCTGAGAAATACAATCAGCCAAGTGGTAACTGAAACAATTAAACTTACCTGATTTTGCTCAATCATATCTTCAAGAGAAACAAAAAAAAAAAAAAAAAAAAAAAAAAAAAAAAATCGCTTATGGAATCTTCCATGTAAAAGTGAGTTAACTCTACCTGAGATCTACAAAAATGTAATAAAATCAGGTTTTACAACCGCGTGTTGCAAGAAATAGACACAAAGTGCATTAAAAATATATAGGATAGGTTTGTGTTCGTCAAATCAATTATTGGGGTTTTTTTCAACCTTTCAAGTGCATTAATTTTTCGATTGGAAATTCCTCATACAGTATGACTTTTGAGGTGTACAAATATAACTTTATAAGCAATTGTAATTTTTTTTATGTTTTCTTTGATGACTTAATCAGGTTCATTAACCAACAAAGAGATTGCCTTATAATTCTGACATTTAGACTTTCAAAATGCCAAAAATCCATTCCACCAACGGAGGTTGTTTAAGTAATATGTTTGAATAGATAAGTATATCAAGATCATAATGCATTATGGTTGAACCAAACTTTGATGTTCGTATGCGGTATCTATGAAACCAAGTAATTATATTGCGTTTCCGAAGTTTTGCTGATAATTACAGAGGTCATTCGTTGTATTGAATATCTGGATACTTTTATCAGTTTATTGTTTAGTAAAAACATACATGTTTATCATACATGGTAGTTTTACAAAAATATTTAAAAAAAAACATTTAAAAAATTAACGACCAAAAACAGGCCAGTCAAAGAAATGTTTATTTGCATTTGTATTACTTTAGATGATTGTTGTACATTATTATGAATTATGTAGAAAACGATGTTAAAATAGTGATAATAATAGCTTTTCCAACCTGCAACTGTACTGCGTAAAAACACTTCATATATCATTTAAATGACTATTGTGGAAACATCATTTATATTGAGACCATTATTATTTGTTGGCAACAAGCTTCAAGTAGTTACAAGTCATTCTATGTTTCTTTTAAAAGATATGTCAAATATACAGCGACTTTTGTATACAATAAATTTAGTTTAGGTCTACATCGGTTCGAAATTGTTACATAAATATTTTGACCATTTGTTATTGTACAAAAATTTAATGTATATATTTTAAATGTTTTGCATAGTCCCAATTGGTTGTAATACATGTAATATGCAAATAAACAGACGGATAAAAAATGATATATCGGGAAGCCAAATACAATAGACGGTTCTGTTCGTTTTCACAGAGATCTTACAATTAGATATACTACGCAGCTGAGGACTTTGCCAGAAAATGGGCAGAGAGACGGAAGACGTCGAAACACTTTGGATCAGATCGAAATAGTCATTAATTCTTGTTAGCATTCGGCACCTTAGATCTTCCACTAAGTTCTAAATCTGACAGCATTTTTAACGATCCCCATGTTAGAAAAATACTGTTCTACCTTCATGACAATTATGCCACTATTCCAGCCTACAAAGCTACAAAAAACGTCGTTTTTGTTTGCAAAAGACACTTCATTGAGTATCGGATTAAGAATATTGGTTTTGAAAATTCAACTGGCAACCCCACATACACGTACACTACGATACCAAAGAACGATATTATCAATTCGCATATTTACGTTCTATCTTCCTTTGGTAATTCTGTAATTGATGACAATTTTAACTCTCCGCCCCACCCCCTCCCCGTTTCATTTACCATGTGTACTGGATACCCAAGCTACACAAGTGTCCATACAGACAAAGGTACTCAGCAGGCTCTGCCAAATGCACTACTAAACCGATTTCAAAACTCCATTCTACTTTACTTAAAGCAATTCACTTCACTGGCTATTAATCACTGGCAATGTGACGGGTGATGTTTATGGAGCAGGATATGCTTACGCTTCCGGAGCATCTTATGTAACTCCCGCTTTTTAATGGGCGTTAAATTTGTTATGATTTAGTTTCTTTGCTTTTTTGTTGTTGTTTGCTTAACATCCAATGGCGAATATTTCATACTTCTGCGTGACGAATAAAATTTTTGGAGTGATGAAATAAACAGAGACTGAACGTCTTAGGGTTTATGTGACAGAAATCCCGCCATACCGAGAAAGTCGCCGTACAAATCACATGCTTGGCAGATGAGATGTAGTTTTTAAGTGACAAAACATCATTTATATAGCACAAAATGAAATTAAGGGACTGGACTAGTATCTTTTCTTTCCAATTCATAGCTTATGTAAAATTTTAGCCTCTTATGTAAACAAGAACAGGTTGGCCAAACGTTACCTTATACCAGATAGGCATATCTCTGTAAACCCTGGTGAATTAACTCACGAAAAATATGTTTAGATTATTATGTGGGAGGGTCGTATACAGTGTAGAAAAATAAAGTTTTTATGCTATTACAATTTGTAAGGTAACTAGAACAGAGATGTTCCTTTAAAATTTTAGAATTTTTTTTCAGAATCTGAAGCTGATTGACACCACTAGTTGTGTAGGCCTATCACAGTAGCTCTTGAGACCATCCTTAATTGTTATAAGTAAAGAAGTAAAGAGTTTTGAAAGGGTTTAGTAGTGAATTTTGCTTTGTACCTTTGTTTGTATGAATATTTATGAAGTTTCGATATCCAATAAATGGAAGGGCGTCGTCATCACTTACAGCAATACCAAAGGAAGATAAAACAGAAATATGATTATTGATAATATCTTCCTTATGTATCGTATTGTGCGTAAATATGAAAAAGGAAACGATGTCATTTTCAGCAGAAAATGCCACGGATTGAAGGACAGACAGACGGATGGACTGGCATTGAAAGCGAAATCATCTCCAAACTTCTTTAGGGAGTTCAGAGATAATAGAATTTATGATTATGCATAAATTCGGGTTATTCATGTAGTAATGATCGGCATTATATAACCTTCGAGGACAGGTTAGGCTGAACTAATTTTGATGAAGTGTTATATTTCCCAACAGTCAGCATTCTGATTATAATAATTTATAAGCTGAGAAAACAATTTATAAAAGAGATAAATGTACGTAAACTCACTTACTGTTAAAACCTGTAAAAGTTCGTTTTGGTTCTGAGTATATTTCACGCTAGAAAAAATGTCTTGCAGACAAAAGCATAACTGTCTCCCAAAGCGATATTTATGCATACTGTATGTAAAACATGTTTTAGTAACTTATTTGTTAATTATCATTACCAAATCTTGAGATACTACATACCAGGCTATGTCCCAAGAGATTTTTATAGTCATTAGGCGAGTTTTTGAAAATGGCCTTAGAAGTGACATAAAGACGAGTTTTTGAAAATGGCCTTTGAAGTGAAATAAAGGCGAGTTGTTGAACATGGCCTTAGCAGTGAAATAAATGCAAGAGAAAATACCCTTTCTGTTTGCCAATTACTTTAGGATATGCCATTCCCGTGCATGAGAACATTCCAGTGTTTCTTGTATTATTTAGTATCAAATCGTAACAGATTGTTGATTTATATTAACTGTTGGAATGAAACATCATTGTATAATGAATTAACCTGTATTTGAACGTTAGGTTCAGCTGTCAGAATGTAGATATACCTTGTGAGAGGAAAATATGCGGCAAAATGATATTATTTAACACTTTGTAGGCTAAATATTGACAATAAATTTAATTAAATTTAATAAAAATGTATCACAAAATACCGAATGAATTAAGTTTAAATAATGTTTACCGCTATAAGGAAAGATTGTAATGAATAATTTCATTATTATCGTTATATCTAATATTAAGTGAGCAATGATTTATTTTTATACAGGAAGCTGGCGAGGGAGGAGCTGATCTTCGAAAATTTTCGCAGCAATATTGGCCTGTATTTATTTTAGCAGGCCGGTCAATATGTTTTCCAAAAATCCTGAACTACTATTTACATGAAATACTTTTTCGTTGTTTTTCAGCTTCTGGTGAACATGTTTTCGTTTCCCAAATTCTCATGAGAGAAGTTGTGTACTTTGCACTGGGAGTAAATATTATTAAATTTGTTGAATCATTTCCCCAGAAATTGACGTTCAGAAACAAACATGTATACGGTTGTTCACTGTATTAGAATAAAAATAATTCAGGGTGGTATGATTTTATACTGATTTCAACTTGGGTTGGTCCTTTATACTAATATTTTCCCACTTGGTATTGCTCGTGGTGAAATATTTTGCTTGAAGAACCATCTTGTGATAAAATCAATACCCCCTGAATTATTTCTTAAATAGAGAAACAGATATGTTTGTTAATATACATGAGAACTTGAAAATAAAATGCGTGCTTGTTTTACAATGGAACACCACATCTATAAAGCCCAAAATAGAAACCGTAAACATTTCCGTAATCAGTACAAGAGCACATGTCTTATGATGTACTATCATCTAAAAACAAGAACCTTTTTCCTTACGAAATGTTGAAAAGATGAATGTGAAAAGTTTGAAAATTTCTGAACAAATCTAATAGATTCAGAATACAATAATAAAAAAGTATTTTACAATTTTATTCTTGAATCAATTTGCCTCATGTAAACAGAATATGGCCCGAAAACATACAAAAATGTGAATCATTCAGCTTTGCAGTGCCTGATAATACTGATAATATACAGCCTGAAAATAGCCACACACCAAGTGGAAATAATGGCAGAACTGCTTCTGAATGGTCGAAGAACCATTGGTGAACGGTGAACAAAAACATTAATGTAAACACGATGATGAACGAAAGTTTAAACTATCAGCGTTTGTCTAGCTTACGTCTGAATAATTAATTTTGCGTTAAGTTAGATTACACTGAATATAGTTTCAATTCTTTATCCATATTTTAATCTGAACATAATCTATTATTGAATAATTGAAGCATTCAGGAATTAGAGAATTGAATAATTGAAGCATTCATGAATTCGGTGAATGAATCTATGAATTATTTTAATTTTTGCAATATTTTATCTAACATCTTTCTTTTGTCCGCTTTACAAATAGGTGGTTTGGAAATTCAACCTTTCGAATTACCATTTCTCTAAATACTACTAAAAAGGCACAAATATAATATAACTCTGAAAACCAGTTTAGTTAATCATACATTGTAGTGTAAAATAAAATTATACTTTACAAGTATAAATACATGTACATTGTGCAGTGCAAGTTTAAAATGTTACCTCTACTCTGAATGGGTTGTAGAAAATACATAACATATAAACAAGATGTTACATTATCGATAGGTTTACATGTAATACGTATACAATATTTAAACATGAAAAGTACTTTAAAAAATATTTATTAAATATTTGTTCATCCTTTTCCCAATGTCAGTAGAATACATAAAATAAAAATAATAGTAAAAATGAAAAGATCCAATTGTTCAAAGAACAATTGAGGGCTTTCCCAGGTTAAATGACCTTTACATGCGACCTCATGACATTCAGATTGATTAAACCCCAAATGATGAACATCTCTGAAGCAGAACCACTTTTGTATCGTTAACGATAAAAAAGGTCAAAATATAGGACGCTTTCTGGCTCAATGACCTTGACACATGATTCCTTGCCTTTCATGTCGACTTGCATTCCAAAGCTGAATATCTCTGAAGAAGACCAACTTCAATATCTCTTTTTGTAAGAAAGGTTAAAATCTGGGACGTATTTTTCATTAACTGACCTTCACCTGTTATTTTAATGACCTTGGCTCCTAATGCTGAACATCTTTGAAGAAAGAACCACTTCTTATCACTCAAATCCTTTTCATGTAATGTAATAAATTTGCACCTCTATACTTCTGTATCTTTTAAGATAAAACAGGGGAAAATCTAGGACGAATTCTTACTCAATGGCCTTGACATATGATATCTTGATAAAAGAACCACTTCAATATCTGTTTTGGTAAAAAAGGTTAAAATCTAGGAAGTTTTCTCACTCATTGATCTTGACATATGATATCTTGTCTTTTACGTTGATTTGCCTTCCGAAGCTGAATATCTCTGAAGAAGAACCACTTCAATATCTCTTTTGGTAAAAAAGTTGAAATCTGTGACTTATTTTTCATTTAATGACCTTGAACTGTAATCTTATTATCTTTAAAGATAAAAAAGGTCAAAATCTAGGACGTTTTCTCACTCAATGACCTTGACATTTGCTGTTTTGACGTTCACGTTGATTTGTCTTCCTAAGCTGAATATTTCTAAAGAAGAACCACTTCAATATCTCTATTGGTAAAAAAGGTTAAAATCTAAGACGTATTTTTCATTAAATGACCTTGACCTGTAATCATGTGACCGTGACTATGATTTGCCTTTCAACAGAGTCCTTTTCTCATTAGAAAGCATTCAAATATCTTCTAATAATAGAAAGGTCAAAAATTAGGACGTTGACCTTGACATTTTGGTCTAAGGTCATCCTCAAGGTCACATCCCCCGATGATCAAAACTGAAGACCCCATGCCTCTATCATATAAAGTTACTGAGTTTTACCCGAAAAACTAATTTACCAATGCTTCAATGGGACATAACTCTTATAAGATGACCTCAGATCCTTTTCATGGAAATGTAACAAAGTTGCGTCTTTAGATGCCAGACATTTTACACCCCCAACCATTCCTGTATCTTTTATCATTTCAGAGGAGTAGTGCACACAAGCAAAGGTCAAAATATAGAACGTGACCTTGACCTTTGACCTTATTTCTATTTTAAAGATGAAAGGTCATGAGGGTCTATGGTGAAGACTTTAGGTCTGTATCACTTCTGGTTTTTAAGATATACTTGTATATCACTTACACGAATCATTTTAGGGGAGGTAACTCCCATAAGATGTCGTCAGATCCTTTCCGCTAACATTCAACAAAGTTGCGTATGGATTGACTGAGGACTTTAGAAAAGATTTTGAAGCGATATCTTTTAAGGTTTCAGAGGAGTAGTACACACAATCTTTTTGGTGTTGGGGAAGATAACTCCGTAACGACAAAGTTTACGACATAATTCCCATAACACATCAAATCATTTTCATGACCGATATCATAGACAAAATATGAAAGCGATATGTCGCGAACTCACTTGTCAGGAAATGGCGGAAGAAAAAGAATAATAATATTAAACAGAAGAAATACAATAAGGACTTTCCGTCCGGAGACGGGAAAGCCCTTAATCATTAAAGTTTAACTTCTTAGGTCCATAATTACAAGCTTTGTTAAACTCCTTTAGGTTTGATGATGATGAAATAACTTGAATAAAGTTTCAATTGCCTGAATCAATAAATGTATTGATAAGATACAATTGTTTGACGAACATTGACACATATGAGTTTTATATATACGGTCTCCAACATTTATATAAACAAAATTGAGTATTTATTATCTCTTATTAACAAATAACAGGATTCTTTAAAAAACTATCAAGGGTTGTAAGAAATTACTATTTGTGACTAAAATTTAAACTGAAATTATTATTCCCGCACTTCGAAGAAGTTCGGAGATATTGTTATTGCCCTCGTCCGTTTGTCCGACCGTCCCTCCATCCGTCACACATTCTTGTGACCTAAACTCATCATTCATTTTTACATTCATCTATTTAATTTCTATACAGTATTGCCACATACTGTATGTAGATGCACAATAAGGTTTTAGAATTTTGATTTTCAAAAATTAGGGCCCACAAGGGTCGAATTTCAAAACTTGGAAATTAAAGCTTGTGACATAAACTCCTCACTCTTTTTTTACTACATGCATTTTATTTCTATACGGTATTGTCATAGACGATATGCAGATTTTCACACGGTTTAAAAATTTATAATTTTGATTTTCAAAAATTGGGGCCAAAAGGTCTCGAATTTTGAAATTGGATATGTTAGCTTGTGATCTAAACGCCTAATTCATTTTTCATTTTATGCTTTTAATTTCTATACACTATTGTTGCATACTGTATGTAGATGCGCAATAATGGTTAAGAATATGGATGTTCAAAAATTGGGGCCCACAGTGGCCGAATTTTGAAAATTGGAAATTTATCATGTGACCTAAACTCCTCATTAATATTTAATTTCATGCATTTACTTTCTATACAGTAAAATACGCGTTGGATTGTTGATAAAGTGGCTTTGAAAGGGAAAACAAATGCGTGCAAAAAGAATATTTTTGTTCTCATTTGTTTCATTCGTATTGAAAAATACGTATGTTTTTCATTAACCAGTTTAACCAACATTACAAAGCTTCGCGTCGGGTAATATGTCGCTCAGACCTGGCAAATATTTCGGATATGACCGTCACAAGACCCAAATATTATGTAATTACTACTACACATATGGTCGAAAATGGGTATCAAAACTTCATGATAAATCAAAACGAATTCATGGTGATATAAATATTCTTTGGTATGATATGATATAGTCTAGTTTCGGAGAATTATATCAATTTTTAAAATTTCAAAAAGTTTGACAGAATGATATTCATATTAACAAAACATATGTAAGTAAGAAATCGAAAAACCATGGTGTCGTTAACTTTTAGATTATGAAAACAGCTTTTGTGACATTTAATTCTGCGAAATTTTAAGAGCCGGGAAACTATGTTTTCTTCAAATATTATGCATCTTTATGCGGGATCTGAAAAAAATTAACACTCGTATCTTATGAGATTTTTCGAAGATACTTTGTAGCTATATGGGTGTATATATATATATATATATATATATATAATATATGGATATTATTTACTTTACAGCTCCCGTGTTCAAAAAGTATGAGAGGCCACTTTATATAGAAACTTTCAAATCTAAATGTTTATTCCATCTTTGGAACTTTGATCAGCCCCCCTCCTTTCCGTGCGAATAAACTTCTAACATTTAAATAGTGAACATTCATTTTCTGAGTATTGACATACCAACTTCGATCTCCTTATCTTTTTCACAGTTGATTCCTTACTATCGAACATACGATTTTCTTGACAGAAATTACTGTCACATAGACGTCTTAGACAAAGTTATGTTATACTCTGTTAACATAGTAATTTTTCGGTTGTCATCACGACCGAATATGATCGAATTTTCCTCACCATACTTGCCGGGGTACGCGATCTCAATTTTTGTTTTGGTTTGAGTGGTTCACGCAATATCTGTGCTTTTTCGTTTGTGTTGTCTCTTTCTTATTCTGTATGGTTTGTTATTTTTTTCTCTTTATTTGGTTATGTTTTTGTGGTAATGTTTTGCTGTGCTTGTGTTCTCACAAATTCGCCTTGTTTGTAGGTATATTGGCCTTGCTGATTCGCCAAATGTCTTATCTATTGTGTATTCTTTTGTCAATATTAAAGTCCATATGTGGCGGTCTGTTTTCCAGGCAATGGTCGTTGATGCTGCTAAACGCAACTAGTAGAAAAGTTTTGTAGGCTCAACCTTCAAGTTTGATTGGAAGGAAGGGGACTTTGGTCTTTGTCCCCATTTTTTAAAGCTCGAATGTCATATGATTTTTCTTAAGGTTTGATAATTATGTTCATGTACGTAAATCCATTTGTAATAATGGTATTTGTGTTTGAACAGAACTTGCACCGAACTATGACCATGTAAGTCAGTGGATCTATTTCTTAGTGCTATATTTATATGGCTTGTAAGAGTAATGGACGATATGAAAACTTGAGTGGCAAGAGCATATGCCTCGTAAAAGTGAAGCAAATTCAACTGAAATAGTTTTGACGTAAAATTACGCCAATATCCTCACTTCAAAGTATTGATAATGAAGTGAAGAGACTTCCTTTGATTAATTAAAATATAAATCAGCATGAAAAAAGAGCAAGCGATCACAATGTTACAGATGTGGTGTAGAATTATACTCCTCTGCCTTCATTTCACAGTAATTGTGGTTGGCATACGATCGCATTTCTTTCTATCAAATTCAATTTTAATTTGCTCGAAAGAACAAAAAAAAGTAGAGAAGGTAATTTAAAAGAAAAATTATAAGTGAAATGAATGACCTTTGATCACGGTCACTTCAGTTTAGAATAAATTACTCAAATATTGTCAAAATCTTTTATGTCAAGAATAAAAAACGTCATTTTTACGCGCATTTCAGGTTTCTGTAAAAAAAACTACTAGTACATTATTGATGTAAAGCATTTAGTGAATAGAATTCCTTTCTAGATCTTAATTTTAGTTGAATCAATTAAAAATTGGTTTTTCTAGGATATTGACTTTTAGTGAAAATATAAGATGATGACCTTTGACCTCAGTTTTCTTCATTCGTGACCACCCCCGACTTTGACGACCGACCTAATACGAAACTTTTCAAAAAATATACAGTTTTGCGGCGTAGTCTAATGGTACATTAAATTTCATTGTTCAAGTTCAGGCTGCTGGTCTATACTGAATTGAACCGACGCATATAGTTTTTTTCTATATCGAAGTTTTAACTATTTTGAATGCTATGCAGTAATAAAATACGAGATAATATTTGAATGTTTTTATTATGAATAAAATTCATTACAAATTCACATATTTTTTTTTTGGAATTCCATGGAAATTCTAGGGATGGGAACAGTGCAGATTTTTTGTAAGTTTTCATGTTGACTCCTTTGTTAAAGATGTTCAGAATTTATTGTTTCCCGAAATTCTCAGATTTCACAAATACAATATGAGAATAAAGTTACTATCTATACCGGTATCCATTTTCGTACTGAATAAATTTTCTGTTATTTTACAAGAATTAAAAAATTGTGTATCGTGACTTTTAAAAAAAATGGAATATGGGTAGGTTTTATTTGGTCGTTTTCCTCGGGAAAATTTTTAGAAGTTCATACCCGGATAAATTCTTTGTTCTTATCCTACATGTATATTGTATGTTCGCGCTCCGTTTTCAAGCTTTATTGAAAAATTAAAAGTGCCTGCATGCTACATTTCATATCAAGAACCAATTAGTAATACGTACATTGGTTAGAAAGTATATTATTAGACTTTTATATGTACCAAAGTAAATATTTTTCTTTAATGAATGGGAATATACAGCTACTCGTGTATTTCCACAAGTATTTTTAATCTGTAAAAATACAGAAAAAAAAAGTTTTTAGTTGATTTACATGAGTAATGTAAAAGTGGATACATTTGTAGCAATGAAAAAACCTGGTTAATGTTTAAAAATAACAATCCAAAGATACTATTATTAGATATAGTAAATTTATACTATATTTCAAGGAGTTACCTCTCATCAGCAGCATTAAAACCAAAACTTTTGGAAGACCAAAAACCAAACTTATTTTAAACAAGAAGTACTCATAACCAAAAATACCGAAATAGGAAGCTAAATTTCAGCTAAGGAGATCTACCATGTGCAATACAATGAATGAACCCTTAGTATTTCCATTATTTTTGAATTTTGCTAAAACAAAACTTCAAAATATTTTTGGTCAAAGAACAAAAGAAATGTTCAACACAAAGCCACCAAGACGACAAACTACTCTACCGATTACATGTATTACCGCAAATATAAAATGAGGAACATCAACTTGCTCAGTAGACAACAAAACAACAAAACAGACTTTGTGTCGGATTAAAGTGAGAGATATATCTTGATGACTGAATTATAAAACACTGGTCAAGAAGAAAAATTTAATATAAAACTGAAAAATTTGGCAGTTCAAAAAAAATACATGTATTTGGCAATAACAAATATGGCAAGAAATTTATCATATTTTTATTACCACTTTCCTTTATCACAGTTATTCCAGAAAGGCAAGAAATTAAATATCCTAAGATTTGTTCATAAGAGGTTTTGGATTACGGTCAAATGTCTATACAAAATATGAGAATTTGACTGCATTGTGTTGGATGTGAGCTTATTTTGACGAACATATCCAGTCCCAGTAAAGTCACTTAATAGTTCAATGAGATCAATATCCTGTAGATATCCAGATAAAACAGGACCCATTGCAAAACTTGGTGTTGTAGTACTACTGGTATCAGCCGGAACAAGTGAATCACTAGAAGTTGGTACGGATAATGCAAATTTGGTGTTTGTTGTTAGAGCAGGTTGCTTTGAAACAGGAATCAGATTGTTTGGAATAGTCTCATTTAATCATTTCATCAGTGTCAACACGTTATGTAGCGAGAGATTGCATGGAATTGTGGCCGGTGACACAGCCATTATCTGTGCAATTCTAAACATATTCTTATACAGTATTGTAGGACCTGTGGCTCTGATGGAGTGATTAGTGTATAAATTGTGGAAGGGTTACACGTTTTACTAAAATCTGACATACAATACACATACATGTAAAGGTAGTCTCTGTAGAATAATTTACTTAATTAATCTTGGTTTGTACATTGTAAGTGCTGGCAACAAAGCTCAATCCCAACCTCAAAACGACCTTTCCTATCCATGTTTTTTAAACAAACATGTAATTATAACTACATTGTAGGATTGTAATATAACAATACGAGCAAATCTTTTATGCTTATTGAGAGGAAAAAGTACAGTATATGCATGTAATTTGGTCAGTCTGATATAATGTGTGTCATTGTAGCATTTGTAGTTGAAATCGTGTTAAATTGTCGGACTTGCTGAAATTGACACTTAACAATAATACATATGCCGTGAGCATAACTGACGAGTCGTTACCCGACAAAATATGCTTATCTTATGCAGCAAAATTGGTAATTTGTTACATTGTAAGTATTCATACAAGAATAATTACAAGTACGTGTACAATGTATTATATTGTAAGTGCCGGGCAAGCAGGATGGCCAGAAGTACTCGGCGACCACTACATGTATTATAAATATACTGTTATAGAGACTTACAAAAAGTTACAACATAGAGTAAAGTGCCGTAAAAACGACAGTTTTTGTGAAAAATTACAAATTATGACAGAGAACGTAGATCGTAATAAAACCTTAAACTTAAGATTATGATAATTTTAACAGAATGCTATTTGTATAGAAAATGAGAAAAAAAAATCATTTTTCAATACTTTTTATCACTCAGTTGAACCGTTTATATTTAGCGTAAAATTAGGATTTCTCAATTTCTCAATGGCCAAGGCGGATTCCTTCTTGAAACTTGGTGTATATTTGGACTATAATATGAGCTTTTACTTTGTAAAGTTTGGTAATAAAGTGATGTCGTTTTTAAAGAAGAAAAATACATTATCAGAAAATTGCTCCATCTTGGTTTCCCCTTTTGTCAGTTAGTAAACAATCTATACACAATAAAACATGGTTTCAACTAGTACATAAGAATTAAACTGGGTAGCCAATGTCATCAATGGATAGGTACGCTGGATCAAATATAGGTGACCAAAAGAAATATTTTATACAGACATTTTTTTTTACTATTTATAAATTCTTTCTTCAAACAAGCGGGTTTCATTGTAACTTTATTTTCATGACAATAGACCTTTTCTATCAAAGTCTAGTTTTTTTTATGTTAAACGACCATTTCTGTCTTGTTTAATCTTTACTGTCTAGATTAATTTTTCACAGCTTCTCTAATTTCAGACAAATCAAGATGACGAGACAAAAACAAGATATATTGCTTTGTAGTCAATCAAGACCCGTTTATGAAAGTTAAAAATGGATTATTTAATTTTAAACTTAGCTGTGCTGGACTGATCTATCCGTTTCCTGACAGGTGTTGATTGACCACAAGACGTCTTGTCTTTATTTGATCTTGTTCCCTGTATCTTAATTTTGTTTTAAATATTTTTATGCGTTCAGAAAATCCAGAAAAAGACAGGAACGGTCGTTTAAGACCAAAACATTACTGACTAGTGCAATTAATCGATAAAACACCAGAGGACCATAATTGAACACGTGATTATTCCAAATGTCCCGGATGTTCCATAAAAGATGGTGGCAATTATCTCGCTAACACTGTGTATCTAGCTTATTTTAATTGAAACCACATACATTGTAATTTCCTCTTAAAACTGTCTCAAGTTGGCTTTGGCAGTGGAACGTCAGGACGCATTCCATGCATAAATTTGCAGATTCTGTCTAGAGTCAGAACTTACACGTATCAAAGATGATAAAACCTTTACTATGAGTCTAAAACCATTGAGACACATATTTTGTTTTGTATAAAAAATAATACGTACATGTAAGTGAAAAACATGGCAATTAAGTAAATTTATCTCAGAAATGACGCCAAAATTCTGTGGAATTGAACAAGGAGAGAAAGAGGGGGAACAGCACATGAGAAGGGAAGGACGAATACGTGGACCGAAAAACCATGTCCTGTCAACCCTCGTTTATGTCATCCAAACTGCAAATATGTTTTTTCTATTACCTTGTCACAACCACACGAATGAATTGGAGACACAGATGATGTGGAGGAGTTTTTTTCTTTTTCGACCGTGCACGTTACAGTTTTATTATTTTTGCTAGGATGAAACATTTATCTCATCGAAACAAAATATCAATATACATGTATTGGTATCGTTGCTTAGGTCGATAATGGATTGGTTTTGTAAACAACAAAAAAAAAATAAAAATAAACACTTAATGGCATAGACACATACTCGAAAAAAGTCCTGATGTTTGGATCTTAAAAGCATTCACACAAATATGTGTCTTATTTGTCTTAAAAATTATTATCTTCATGCGGTAATAAATATTTCGTCAAATGATTATTTTTCCAAGTTGTGAAAGATATGATGAGAAGTAAAATCATTTTTAGAAGTGTTTTTTTCCTTGTTCTTAACCATCTGGTGCTTTTGTTTTTGTCATCCAAATTCGGAAAAGAAATGTGCATAATTTGCACAAACATGACCCAAAACAAAATTTAAATGTTTGAATCATTTTCAAAGAATTTTTAAGTTCAGATACAATGAAGTCGACAAAATATCTTTGAACTGTGCGACCGACATTAGCCCAACTGTCAAAATCAGATGAAACCAAGTTTTTTTAGGTATGCAGATATATCATCAAATGCACCGGTTTTTTAATATAAAGACAATATCATATGTTTGGTTAAATGTACATGTACGTCAGACCGTTAAATGGAAATGCAAGATATACTTGCCAAATCTTTTATTTGTGTTCTTCGTTTTGTAAAACAATTTAAGATATTTTACCTTAAAGCAAGAACCCCTTTCAGTAAGACATACAAATGTATCGATGAGATGAATTGGAAAAAATATCAAATATCTTTATCAGAAGTTTTCACTTCAACAAAGTTATTAAAATTGTTTTTAAATTTTTATTCTTGAATCATTTTGTATGAGTTTTATAGAAGATGGCCTGAAAACATAGAGTAATGTCCACCATTCAACTTTACTAAGCCTCCGGCATGCACAGATACTCTGTCTGCTTGTTTCAATTCAATGATTGCATTTATGGATCCAGCAGAATGTCCGGCCTTAGAACTATGACCATTTGCAATTATATTGTTGTTCTTTCTGAGATTGAAATAAAGCCAGTCGTTGGCGTTTTGCTTAAGGAAATTTACCGAGAATTCGTATATCCCTGACTGTGGTGCTGTGAAGACTCCCGTACTTGGATCATATCCTTTCCCAATGTTTGTCTTTACAGCGTCAAACTTGACTACTTTTTTGTCTCCCAAATTAATGCTGGCACTGAGAGTTGCAAAAAATGCTGCCTTCCGTGTAACTTCCTTATTATCTGAAATGAGCAATACTTGTATAATCCTTATTGTCTTCTTAATATCTGTATGCTATTTTAAATTATTGCATACAATAAACCATTTTTCAATTATTTAGTTTATTTCGATTGTTTTCAATAACCTTTATAAACAAATCATATATTGAACGGAGGAAATTCACCAAGCACCACCACAGGTCTGTATGTTGCTTCGATCAATGTAAAATCACAGTAGTACACAGATATTTCAGCTTAAAAATTATCTCAATTTATATTTAAAATGCTTTTTTTAGAAAAGGCATTAAGACAAGCCAAAGATACACAGTTTTTTGCTATCGAACCAAGGAATAACTTTGGGTTCGAATGAAATATTAAAATGCCATACCTTTACATTTTATCTTCATCATGACATTCATCAGATCTTCAAATACATCTCTTCCTGTAATTATATCAGTATATTAGCTATAATTTAGAAATAAATGACTATTCCCTAAATATAAAACTATATGTTTAGAAAAAAAAACAATGTTATATAACTATGACATTAGAAAAAAAAGAGAAACGTTTACTCTTAAAATGCTTATTCTCTTTAGGTTTTATGTGTTATCTATTCAGCCAGTGATATCTTTGAGGTATCTGTTTATCTGTATTAATGTTTTCACGATTAACTGTCTTTAGATTTTTATCTTATTGTCTTTCCTTATGTCTTATTGCTTCGGTATTCTTTGAAAAAATATTAAAATCTTCGCTCCGTTTTTAGAGATAATAATGATTCTTGTCTTTATAATATTCAAAAGTATATATAATTTACTAATTATTAGTAAAGGAGAACAGTTTATACTAAAAATACATTTACCGACACCAGACTGGCAGGCACTTTCAGCCTGTCCAAAATAAACCAGAAACGCAAACGCACAAATAGCAAGCATACTATTGCTTGAAGGAGAATAGTTAGGCAGTCAATTTTAATTAACTAAAATCAGTACTTTATTTTATATAGTTGGTTAATCTGAACTTTGCGTGACTGTATATTTCAGTTTGCGTGCTTATACTGATAATATACAGCCTGCGATTAGGTAATGTTAACAGCCACACACACAGTGGAAATAATGACAGAACTGCTTCTGAATGGTCGAAAAACCATTCGCGAATGGTGAACAAATAAAATAATGTAAACACGATGATGAACGAAAATTTAAACTATCAACGTTTTTCTAGCTTAGGTCTGAATAATTAATTTTGCGTTTAGTTAGATTACACTGAATATAGTTTCAGTTCTTTATCCATATTTTCATCTGAACATAATTCATTATTGAATCATTGAAGCATTCGGGAATTAGAGAATTGAACAATTGAAACAGTCAGGAATTCGGTAAATGAATCTATGAAGTACTTTAATTTTTGCAATATTTTATCAAGCATCTTTCATTTGTCCGCTTTACAAATAGGTGGTTTGGAAATTCAACCTTTCGAATTACCAGTTCTCTAAATACTACTAAAAGGCACGGATATAATATAATTCTGAAACCAGTTAAGTTTATCATACGTTGTAGTGTAAAATAAAATTATACTTTATAAGTATAAATACATGTACATTGTGCATTTGTGTGGAATGCAAGTTTAAAATGTTACCTTTTACTCTAAATGGGCTGTAGAAAATACATACCATATAAACAAGATGTTACATTATCGATAGTTTTACATGTAATACGTATACAATATTTAAACATGAAAAGTACTTTAAAAAATGTTTATTACATATTTGTTCATCCTTTTCCCAATGTCAGTAGAATACATAAAAATAATAAAAATAATTAAAGTTTAACTTCTTAGGTCCATAATTGCAAGCTTTGTTAAACTCCTTTAGGTTTGATGATGATGAATTAACTTGAATAAAGTTTCAATTGCCTGAATCAATAAATGTATTTATGAGATACAATTGCTTGACGAACACTGACGGAATCCAACATTTATATAAACAAAATTGAGTATTTATTATCTCTTATTAACAAATAACAGGATTCTTAAAAAAAAATCTGTCAAAGTGTTGTAAGAAATGACTATTTGTGACTAAAATGTAAACTGAAATTATTATTCCCGCACTTCGAAGAAGTTCTGAGATATTGTTATTGCCCTTGTCCGTTTGTCCGACCGCCCCTCCGTCCGTCACATATTCTTGTGACTTAAACTCATCATTCATTTTTACATTCATCTATTCAATTTCTATACATAATGTATGTAGATGCACAATAAGGTTTTAGAATTTCGATTTTCAAAAATTAAGGCCCACAAGGGGCGAATTTCAAAACTTGGAAATTAAAGCTTGTGACATAAACTCTTCACTCTTTTTTTACTACATGCATTTTATTTCTATACGGTATTGTCACAAGGTTTAAAAATTTATAATTTTGATTTTCAAAAATTGGGGCCAACAGGTCTCGAATTTTGAAATTGGATATGTTAGCTTGTGATCTAAACCCCTAATTCATTTTTCATTTTACGCTTTTAATTTATATACACTATTGTTGCATACTGTATGTAGATGCGCAATAATGGTTAAGAATATGGATGTTCAAAAATTGGGGCCCACAGTGGCCGAAATTTGAAAATTGGAAATTTGTCATATGACCTAAACTCCTCATTAATATTTAATTTCATGCATTTACTTTCTATACAGTAAAATACGCGTTTGATTGTTGATAAAATGGCTTTGAAAGGGAAAACAAATGCGTGCAAAAAGAATATTTTTGTTCTCATTTGTTTCATTCGTATTGAAAAATACGTATGTTTTTCATTAACCAGTTTAACCATCATTACAAAGCTTCGCGTCGGGTAATATGTCGCTCAGATCTCGCAAATATTTCGGATATGACCGTCACAAGACCCAAATATTATGTAATTACTACTACACATATGGTCGAAAATGGGTATCAAAACTTCATGATAAATCAAAACGGCTTGATGGTGATATAAATATTCTTTGGTATGATATGATATAGTCTAGTTTCGGAGAATTATATCAATTTTTAAAATTTCAAAAAGTTTGACAAAATGATAATCATATTAGCAAAACATATGTAAGTGAGAAATCGAAAAACCTAGGTGCCGTTTACTTTTAGATTATGATAACACTTTTTGTGACATTTAATTGTACGAAATTTTAAGAGCCGGGAAAATGTTTTCTTTCAAATATTATGCATCTTTATGCGGGATCTGACAAAAATTAACACTCGTATCTAATGAGATTTTTCGAACATACTTTGTAGCTATATTGGTGTGTAAATATATATAATATATGAATATTATTTACTTTACAACTCCCGTGCTCGAAAAGTTTGAGAGGCCACTTTATATAGAAACTTTCAAATCTAAATGTTTATTCCATCTTTGAAACTTTTGATCAGCACCCCCCCCCCCCCCCCCCCCTTCTCCTTTCCGTGCGAATAAGCTTCTAACATTTTCTGAGTATTGATATACTAACTTCGATCTCCTTTTCTTTTTCACAGCTGATTCCTTGTTTGTCGAACATACGATTTTCTTGACAGACATTACTGTCACATAAACGTCTCAGACAAGGTTATGTTATACTCTGTTAACTTAGTAATTATGCTGTTGGCATACGATCGCATTTCTTTCTATCAAATTCAATTTTAATTTGCTCGAAGGAACAAAAAAAAGTAGAGAAGGTAATTTTAAAGAAAAATTGTAAATGAAATGAATGACCTTTGATCAAGGTCACTTCAGTTTAGAATAAAGTACTCTCAAATATTGTCAAAATCTTTATGTCAAGGAGAACACGTCATTTTTACGCGCATTTCAGGTTTCTGTAAAAAAAAAAACTACGAGTACATTATTGATGTAAAGCATCTAGTGAATAGAATTCCTTTCTAGATTTTAATTTTAGTTGAATCAATTAAAAATTGGTTTTCGAAGATATTGACTTTTAGTGAAAATATAAGATGGTGACCTTTGACCCGACTTTGACGACCGACCTAATATGAAACTTTCCAAAAATATACAGTTTTGCGGTGTAGTCTAATGGTACATTATATTTCATTTTTCAAGTTCAGGCTGCTGGTCTATACTGAATTGAACCGACGCATATAGTTTTTTTTTCTATATCGAAGTTCTAACTATTTTGAATACTATGCAGTAATAAAATTCGAGATAATATTTGAATGCTTTTATTTGTGACTTTGAACATGTTTTATTATGAACAAAATTCATTACAAAATCACATATTTTTTTTTTGGAATTCCATGGAAATTCTAGGGATGGCAACAATTCAGATTTTTGTAAGTTTTTATTTTGACTCCTTTGTTACATGTAAAGATGTTCATAATTTATTGTTTCCCAAAATTCTCAGATTTCACAAATACAATTTGAGAATAAAGTTATTATCAATACCGTTATCCATTTTCGTACTAAATAATTTTTTTGTTATTTTACAAGAATTAAAAAATTGTGTGTCGTGACTTAAAAAAAAAGGAATATGGGTAGGTTTTATTTGGTCGTTTTCCTCGGGAAAATTTTAAGAAGTTCATACCAGGATAAATTCGTCGTTCTTACATGTATACTGTGGATTCATAAATTTCGTTGGTTACCAATTTTCGTGGATAGAGGAAAAAAGGCATTTCGTGGGATACCTAAATTCGTGGATTGCTGGCTTAGAAAAAAATATAAAAGTTGTTGAAATACTTAAATTCGTGGCTTGGCACATCAGATATCATGAAAATACAGGGACAAAACCTGCCGGTCAGACTTGATATTGTACAGTAAAATACTGATTTTAAGCGCTCATTAAACAAAAGTCTAACAAACAGATTCTTTAAATTTGTAACGGAACAATTAAAGCTTGTCATGAATTTAACAAGATTAACAAAATCTGTAATTATTTACTCATTACGTTAAACAGGTGTGAAATATATATTGACAAAATTGCATTCACTTGTCACCAAATACCTCGGGGGCATATACATACATACATATTTTTATACGATCAATAATTTCTGCTTTATTATCTTTTGACAAGATGTTTTTACTGTAATGTAGGAGAAAGGCTGTATTGTTTAGACCTACTTAGGATTAAGATTTGTTTGGAATGTTTGAATAAAAAATGTGAATTCCGCGACAATTAACACAGTCAAAATCTTTTTAAGGAAAATTGTTTGAGCGTTTATATGCTACCAAAGACAAAATTACATGAAACACTGTATCCTCTGTGGATATAGCTGACTCATCATATGTCAGAATTCAAGTACATGCTGTAAAAACGTAATTGTTCAAACCTCCGTGGTTTCAAACTTTACTGCATTTAAACAAGAGTAAAAATATTATTTTTCGTTGGATATTTAAATTCGTGGTTTACTGGGACCCACGAAAACCACGAAAATTGGAATACAACGAATATTAATGAATCCACAGTATTGTATATTCAAGCTTTATTGAAAAATTAAAATAAACATCTTTAAAAGTGTCAAATGAGTGTCTGCATGCTACATTTCATATCAAGAACCAATTGGTTAGAAAGTATATTTATTATGTATTTTATATGTACCAACGTAAATATTTTTCTATAATGAATGGGAATATACAGCTACTCGTGTATTTCCACGAGTATCTTTAATCTGTAAAAATACAGAAAAAACGTTTTAGTTGATTTAAATGAGTAATGTAAAAGGGGATACATTTGTAGCAATGAAAAAACCTGGTTAATGTTTAAAAATAACAATACAAAGATACTAATATTAGATATAGTAAATTTATACTATATTTCAAGGAGTTACCTCTCATCAGCAGCATTAAAACCGAAACATTTGGAAGACTAAAAACCAAACTTATTTTAAACAAGAAGTACTCATAACCAAAAATACCGAAATAGGAAGCCAAATTTCACTACGTAGATCTACCATGTGCAATACAATGAATGAACCCTTAGCATTTCTATTATTTTTAAATTTTGCTAAATATTGGTAATTTCTGTAACAAATCAATGATTAATGATGTCAGACAAGTCTTAAAACATACATGTATATTAAATTTAAAAAAATTTAGCATATTGATGAGGTTGATACATGGTTTTATCGCACTGACCAATAAGAACAATATCGAACCAAGGACGAAGTCAGAGATCGATATTCCTGAGACCTAAAGTCCTCTTTTCCATTATTTTTGAATTTTGCTAAATACACTTCAAAATATTTTTGGTAAAAGAACAAAAGAAATGTTCTACACTAAGCCGCCAACAAGATAAACTACTCTACCGATAACATGTATTACAGAAAATATAAAATGAGGAACATCAACTTGCTCAGTAGACAACAAAACAAACTTTGTGTCGGATTAAAGTGAGAGATATATCTTGTTGACTGAATTATAAACCACCGGCTAAGAAATATTTACAGATGATAGACGACGCATGCCCAATATAAAACTGCAAAATTTGGCAGTTCAAAAAAAATATATTTGCAATAACATTTTATTTGAACAGTTACAAAGTAAATCTCAACACATTTGAGAAAAAATCACAATAAATATAAACAACATTATATGTTAACTTGTAAGGTATTAACTTTCATCATTTTCTTCCTTTTAACATTAACAAATGGCAGTTTTAATAGGATTTGATCATTTTCCTTTTGATAAAATTATAAAAACAAAATTAACATGCAAAATATTAAATAAATATGACAAGAAATTTATCATATTTTTATCATGTTTATTAGCACTTTCCTTTATCACAGTTATTCCAGAAAGGCAACAAATTAAATATCTTAAGAGGTTTTGGATAACGGTCAAATTTCTATACAAAATATGTGAATTTGACTGCATTGTGTTGGATGTGAGCTTATTTTGACGAACATATCCAGTCCCAGTAAAGTCACTTAATAGTTCATTGAGATCAATATTCTGTAGATATCCAGATAAAACAGGACCCATTGCAGAGCATGGTGTTGTAGTACTACTGGTATCAGCCGGAACAAGTGAATCACTAGAAGTTGGTACGGGTAATGCTAATTTGGCGTTTCTTGTTAGAGCAGGTTGCTTTGAAACAGGAATCAGATTGTTTGGAATAGTCTCATTTCAATCATTTCATCAGTGTCAACACGTCACGTAGCGAGAGATTGCATGGGATTGTGGCCGGTGACACAGCAATTATCTGTGCAATTCTAAACATATTCTTGGACTGTATTGTATGACCTGTGGCTCTGATGGAGTGATTAGTGTAAATTGTGGAAGGGTTACACCTTTTGCTCAAATCTGACATACAATACACATACATGTAAAGGCAGTCTCTGTAGAATAATTTACTTAATTAATCTTGGTTTGTACATTGTAAGTGCTGACAACAAAGCTCAATCCCAATCTCAAAACGACCTTTACTATCCATGTTTTTTTTTAAAAAAAAACATGTAATTATAACTAAATTGTAGGATTGTAATATAACAATACGAGCATATATTTTATGCGTATTGAGAGGAAAAAGTACAGTATATGCATGTAATTTAGTCAGTCTGATATAATGTGTGTCACTGTAGCATTTGTAGTTGAAATCGTGTTAAATTGTCGGACTTGCTGAAATTGACACTTAACAATAATACATATGACGTGAGCATAACTGACGAGTCGTTACCCGACAAAATATGCATATCTTATGCAGCAAATTGGTAATTTATTACATTGTAAGTATTCATACAAGAATAATTACAAGTACGTGTACAATGTATTATATTGTAAGTGCCGGGCAAGCAGGATGGCAAGAAGTACTCGGCGACCACTATATGTATTATAAATATACTGTTATAGAGACTTACAAAAAGTTACAACATAGAGTAAAGTGCCGTAAAAACGACCGTTTTTGTGAAAAATTACAAATTATGACAGAGCACGTAGATCGTAATAAAACCTGAAACTTAAGATTATGATAATTTTAACAGAATGCTATTTGTATAGAAAATGAGAACAAATAGTTTTTCAATACTTTTTATCACTCAATTGAACCGTTTATATTTAGCGTAAAATTAGGATTTCTCAATTTCTCAATGGCGAAGTCGGATTCCTTCTTGAAACTTGGTGTATATTTGGACTATAATATGAGCTTTTACTTTGTTAATTTTGGTAATAAAGTGATGTCGTTTTTAAAGAAGAAAAATACATTATCAGAAAATTGATCCATCTTGGTTTCCCCTTTTGTCAGTTAGTAAACAATCTATACACAATAAAACATGGTTTCAACTAGTCATTCTACGTAAGAATTAAATGGGTAGCCAATGTCATCAATGGATAGGTACGCTGGATCAAATATAGGTTACCAAAAGAAATATTTGATAGATATTTTTTTTTTACTATTTATAAATTCTTTCTTCAAACAAGCGGGTTTTATTGTCACTTTATTTTCATGACAATGGACCTTTTCTATCAAAGTCTAGTTTTT
Organism: Mytilisepta virgata; assembly: GCA_028015205.1. NCBI lineage: Eukaryota > Metazoa > Mollusca > Bivalvia > Mytilida > Mytilidae > Mytilisepta > Mytilisepta virgata. The sequence continues at coordinate 81,663,687 of CM051521.1, forward strand.
TTATGTTAAACGACCATTTCTGTCTTGTTTAATTTTTACTTTCTAGATTAATTTTTCACAGTTTCTCTAATTTCAGACAAATCAAGATGACGAGACAAAAACAAGACATATTGCTTTGCAGTCAATCAAGACCCGTTTATGAAAGTTAAAAATGGATTATTTAATGTTAAACTTAGCTGTGCTGGACTGATCTATCCGTTTCCTGACAGGTGTTGATTAACCACAAGAAGTCTTGTCTTTATTTGATCTTGTTTTCTGTATCTTAATTTTGTCTTAAATATTTTGATGCGTGCAGAAAATCCAGAAAAAGACAAGAACGGTCGTTTTGTAGTAGTGTGTAATTTTATCTGTTATGATTATTGAATACTAAATATATATTTATTTGATAATATTTGACTTTATATTATTTTATTACTGGTCCATATTTACTAATTGTAGACAGTACTTCAGTGCTTTGATTTACTGATGTACATGTACTTTCATGGTTGACTGGTTTAGTGAATACTTTCTTTAACTTTCTATTGGTTGGTTTAAATTCCCTTTGTCTTGGATATACTTCAGATAGATTTTGAAATGATCAGAAGTTTTTAGCTCACCTGACCCGAAGGGTCATGTGAGCTATTGCCATCACTTGGCGTCCGTCGTCCGTCCGTCCGTCCGTCCGTCGTCCGTCCGTCGTCCGTAAACTTTTTCAAACGTTAACTCCTCTGACACCATAAGACCAATTGCAACCAAACTTCGTACAGTTGTTTATTGGTATATGTGCTACAAAACTATCGTTTGGATTTTTGATTCGTATAAAAACATGGCCGCCATGGCTAAAAATAGAACATAGGGGTAAATTGCAGTTTTTTGCAAATAACTCAAAAACCATAACAGATATCAAAATTCTGGCATAGGGTAAAAGTGTTCAGCACCTCAAGATCTACCTGCCCTGAAATTTTGAAGAAGATCCAACGACCCATGTAGGAGTTATTGCCCTTTTTCTGCATTTTTTCCAAATTTTGCACTTATTAAGCTCAATATCTTGGATACTATAAAGGAAATTTGAAAAATTTAAATTTCATATTGTTAGGCACACAAAGATCTACAAAATTTGTAACAGGATCGAAGTTGTAGGTTCGTCCCTTTTAGGAGTTATTCCCCTTAGATCGTCAAAATTGACCATTTTTGCAGTCTTTATTCATTGTAATAAAATCGTTAACTCCTCTTACACCATAAGTTTAATTGCAACCAAACTTAGTGTAGTTGTTCCTTGGCATGAGTGCTACTAAACTATCGTTTGGATTTTTGATTTGTAAAAAAACATGGCTGCCATGGCTAAAAATAGAACATAGGGGTAAATTGCAGTTTTTTGCAAATAACTCAAAAATGGTGACAGATATCAAAATTCTGATGGGAAGCTAAAGTGTTCAACACCTCAAGATCTACCTGCTTTGAAATTTTGAAGAAGATGTAACCACCCATGTAGGAGTTATTGCCCTTTTTCTTGATTTTTTTTGGACATTTTTGGCTTTTTTTTATGTTATTATTTCAAAAATCTTCTCCTCTGAAACTGCTGAATGGATTTTGATAAAACTTAGCATGATTGTTCCTTAGGGTATCCTGCACAAAGTTTATGCTTCGATTTTTGATCCGTCGAAAAACATGGCCACTGTTACTAAAAATAGAACATATGGGTCAAACAACAGTTTTTCGCAAGTATCTCAAAAATCATTAGGTTATGGCAAATTCTGGCAGGTTGAAAGTGTTCAGCATGATGAGAGCTACCGGTGTGCTTATTTTCGTGAAAATCTGTCAACTGATGTTAGAGTTATTGCCCTTTTTTGACATTTTTTGCTTTTTTTTATGTTATTATTTCAAAAATCTTCTCCTCTGAAACTACTGAATGGATTTTGATAAAACTTAGCATGATTGTTCCTTAGGGTATCCTGCACAAAGCTTATGCTTCGATTTTTGATCCGTCGAAAAACATGGCCACTGTTACTAAAAATAGAACATAGGGGTCAAACAACAGTTTTTCGCAAATATCTCAAAAATCATTATGTTATGGCAAATACTGGCAGGTTGAAAGTGATCAGCATGATGAGAGCTACCTGTGTGCTTATTTTCGTGAAAATCTGTCAACTGATGTTAGAGTTATTGCCCTTTTTTGAATTTTTTGCTTTTTTTTATGTTATTATTTCAAAAATCTTCTCCTCTGAAACTACTGAATGGATTTGGATAAAACTTAGCATGATTGTTCCTTAGGGTATCCTGCAAAAAGTTTATGCTTCGATTTTTGATCCGTCGAAAAACATGGCCACTGTTACTAAAAATAGAACATAGGAGTCAAACAACAGTTTTTCGCAAATATCTCAAAAATCATTAGGTTACGGCAAATTCTGGCAGGTTGAAAGTGTTCAGCATGATGAGAGCTACCTGTGTGCTTATTTTCGTGAAAATATGTCAACTGATGTTAGAGTTATTGCCCTTTTTGACATTTTTGGCTTTTTTTTATGTTATTATTTCAAAAATCTTCTTCTCTGAAACTACTATTCAAAATCAAATGAAACTTGGTAAGATTGTTCCTTAGGGTATCCTGCAAAAAGTGAATGCTTGGATTTTTGATTGGTCGAAAAACATGTCCACCCTTACTAAAAATAGAACATAGGGGTCAAAATGCTGTTTTTAGCTCACCTGACCCGAAGGGTCATGTGAGCTATTGCCATCACTTGGCGTCCGTCGTCCGTCCGTCCGTCCGTCCGTCGTCCGTCCGTCGTCCGTAAACTTTTTCAAACGTTAACTCCTCTGACACCATAAGACCAATTGCAACCAAACTTCGTACAGTTGTTTATTGGTATATGTGCTACAAAACTATCGTTTGGATTTTTGATTCGTATAAAAACATGGCCGCCATGGCTAAAAATAGAACATAGGGGTAAATTGCATTTTTTTTGCAAATAACTCAAAAACCATAACAGATATCAAAATTCTGGCATAGGGTAAAAGTGTTCAGCACCTCAAGATCTACCTGCCCTGAAATTTTGAAGAAGATCCAACGACCCATGTAGGAGTTATTGCCCTTTTTCTGCATTTTTTCCAAATTTTGCACTTATTAAGCTCAATATCTTGGATACTATAAAGGAAATTTGTAAAATTTAAATTTCATATTGTTAGGCACACAAAGATCTACAAAATTTGTAACAGGATCGAAGTTGTAGGTTCGTTCCTTTTAGGAGTTATTTGACATTTTTGGCTTTTTTTTATGTTATTATTTCAAAAATCTTCTTCTCTGAAACTACTATTCAAAATCAAATGAAACTTGGTAAGATTGTTCCTTAGGGTATCCTGCACAAAGTTTATGCTTCGATTTTTGATCCGTCGAAAAACATGGCCACTGTTACTAAAAATAGAACATAGGGGGTCAAACAACAGTTTTGCGCAAATATCTCAAAAATCATTAGGTGACGGCAAATTCTGGCAAGTTGAAAGTGTTCAGCATGATGAGAGTTACCTGTGTGCTGATTTTCGTGAAAATCTGTCAACTGATGTTAGAGTTATTGCCCTTTTTTGACATTTTTGGCTTTTTTTTATGTTATTATTTCAAAAATCTTCTTCTCTGAAACTACTATTCAAAATCAAATGAAACTTGGTAAGATTGTTCCTTAGGGTATCCTGCACAAAGTTTATGCTTCGATTTTTGATCCGTCGAAAAACATGGCCACTGTTACTAAAAATAGAACATAGGGGTCAAACAACAGTTTTGCGCAAATATCTCAAAAATCATTAGGTTACGGCAAATTCTGGCAGGTTGAAAGTGTTCAGCATGATGAGAGCTACCTCTGTGCTGATTTTCGTGAAAATCTGTCAACTGATGTTAGAGTTATTGCCCTTTTTAGCTCACCTGACCCGAAGGGTCATGTGAGCTATTGCCATCACTTGGCGTCCGTCGTCCGTCCGTCCGTCGTCCGTCCGTCCGTCCGTCGTCCGTTAACTTTTTCAAACGTTAACTCCTCCAACACCATAAGTCCAACTGCAACCAAACTTGGTACAGTTATTAATTGGTATGGGTGCTACAAATCTATTGTTTGGATTTTTGATTCGTATAAAAACATGGCCGTTATGGCTAAAAATAGAACATAGGGGTAAATCGCAGTTTTTTGCAAATAAGTCAGAAACGGTCACAGATATCAAAATTCTGGCATAGGGTAAAAGTGTTCAGCACCTCAAGATCTACCTGCCCTGAAATTTTGAAGAAGATCCAACGACCCATGTAGGAGTTATTGCCCTTTTTTTGACATTTTTGGCTTTTTTTTATGTTATTATTTCAAAAATCTTCTCCTCTGAAACTACTGAATGGATTTGGATAAAACTTAGCATGATTGTTCCTTAGGGTATCCTGCACAAAATATATGCTTCGATTTTTGATCCGTCGAAAAACATGGCCACTGTTGCTAAAAATAGAACATAGGGGTCAAACAACAGTTTTTTTTATGTTATTATTTCAAAAATCTTCTTCTCTGAAACTGCTATTCAAAATCAAATGAAACTTGGTAAGATTGTTCCTTAGGGTATCCTGCACAAAGTTTATGCTTCGATTTTTGATCCGTAGAAAAACATGGCCACTGTTACTAAAAATAGAACATAGGGGTCAAACAACAGTCCTTCGCAAATATCTCAAAAATCATTAGGTTACGGCAAATTCTGGCAAGTTGAAAGTGTTCAGCATGATGAGAGCTACCTGTGTGCTGATTTGTTTTATGTTATTATTTCAAAAATCTTCTTCTCTGAAACTACTATTCAAAATCAAATGAAACTTATGTTACGTTTGTAGTCTCATCGTCTTTTTAAAGCATATTATAACCATTACATTTAAATTTCTTTTAAACAACGATAAGAGGATTTGGTTTGTAAAAACATTATTCATTTCATTTGAAAAAGTTCAAATTTATTTCTCTGAGAAACGCGAATACGCAATTCCGTTCCGAACTCGTTTCGAAATTCTTTTCAAAAGTAAACTTCCAGGTAGGAAAAAATCAATAAATTTTACTTAAAAATCGATCTTGTTTCAATCAAATTTATTAATTTAGATAGTTTAAATGGTTTAGAAAGCCGAAAGTAACACTCGATGAGGACTGAAAGTAATTAACTTGCATAAGAAGTTAAAATTACTGACTGCCACCACCTGAGAACAACGATCGTAACTTTGACAATTTTGAAATCGTCGGAAAAATAGAGTTGTCAAAAAATTCAAATTTCCTTGAATTTTCAAAAGTGTCCAATAATTAGGGTTATTACGGTAGATGTATTATTAACATGCATATGCCTGTGCAAGTATAGCCCCCACCCCTGCCGTTGTTATTCATAGATGTGACTAATAGGGAGCCGTTTGTCAGCTCAGTGCAGATGTTTATGACATAGTTTTGCTTACATTTAATACAGATTATTATTGTACAAAACATGTATTTAGATATGAGAAATCAACACTGGTTACTTGTTTGAACATTGATATGAAAATGAAGTACCAATCAACACCACAATCCATTTTTATTATAAATGTTAAAAGAAATTCCCACGTAACCTAAATGTAGGCTATTATTAGGTGCGAGTAATTATTCTATTTCTAAGTAGAATGGAATGAATTACACAAGAGAATGTTCAAGAACTAAAAAATGTATGCACATGGGGAAACTCAACATATCCCAAGAACTAAACAATGTATGCACATGGGGAAACTCACCATATCCCAACCTTATATCACCAGTTGAATCTAAATTCTAATAAAAGAATAAAACAGGAATATTTATTTTCCGCTGATTGTTGTCAGTCCCGCTAAGGTTTTGGGATGATTACATGAAAAGAATTTTTTAGGGATACAGGGATTGAATTTTAATATTTTATTCACTAGCTAAAAAAGCAAGTTATTTTTTTTAATTGCTAAAATTTCTTAAAACTTGTTTGTTTTCTTACATACTAATTCATGTGCAAATAATGTTTTCACTCTATATTTTCTATTTCTAAGGTTGTTTTTTTTTCAGATAATCATTCATAACCAAATGTGAAATCTGCAGGAATGGAAACTGTTTTGATCTCTTTTAAAATCAAAATATTTATTTTCTGGAAACTGGGGATTAAAATAATTTACATGTAATTTTAAAAATCTTACAACACAATTTTTTCCAACTCACAAAATTTTTCGAGTAGAATTTTTATTGACTTGCTAAATTTAAAATTAACTTGAATTTAGCTAATATTTCTTGTAAATTTCAATCCCTGGGATAAAATGTAAATTTTCAAAGCTGTTTAGTTTATTGTAATGCATGACCACTGGTCCTTTTACTGGGGTTCTGCCCCTGACCCTCAATCTGATTTTCTCCTGAGGATTATTCCCGTATATTAAATTAAATTGAGCACAGCTTCTCATATTTGTTGAGCTCCAGTACGCATATGTAACTGTAGATGATATACGTCGGGGGTTGTATACTCTTTGCTTAGTATGTTCTATTTTACAGATTCATTGATTTTCAAATAACTTTGATGTTAGATTTAAGAATCAATTAACGAAATTAAAATTTGGATCTTGAACTTTATAAAAAAAATTGTGATATACTTTGAAATTTGTGACCTTGTGATATGATCAAAATTATCAACAAATACTTAGTTTCATCATTAAAAAAACTCAATTGTACAAGTTTTAAACTAAGAAAACTGCTTTGCTCCAAATAGGCCAATGGGGCGGAATCCTAACCCGCATGAAATGTTAAAATTGTGAAACTAGATGAATACAAGTACATTTTGCATGCAAAAAAGCTCTCGTGTTGGTGATTTGGTTTTATTTTGTAATCATTATCTGGTTGTGTTACAAACTGTCTCGTAAAAGTAGACAGTAGATGTAGTTAATATGCATGTATTATTTGTATGCCCTAATGCAGACACCTAGGGCATTTATAGTGTTCACATCAATTCATTCATCTGTTTAACAGCTGTTCATCTGTCCCAAATCAGGTTTTCCTTCTGGTTTTAGTTGCTTTTCCGTGGAGGAATATGCTATCATCATGAAACTTTTTACACACATGCATAAGAATATAAACAAATAAATTATAAAAAAATTGTACAAATTTACCTGTCCCATCAACTTGCAGTTTCTTCATTGTTAAAAGATCAAAGAAAAAGGGAGTGTTGTACTTTTCAGTAAAGATTGTAACTTAATACACATATGCATCAGAATATAAGCATACAAAAATTACCACATAAAAAGTATATCAATGTTTTAGTGATTTAAAAAAAACATGTTACATAATTTTGTTGTAGTATGATTTGTAATCAATATAAAATATAGTAAGACTTTCTTGGAGATTATTAAGTTGTACAAGTCTGCAAAACTTCTTGTTTCAGTAGCAATCAAACAAGTTTTCATAAGGTCTCCGCAATTTCTTGTAGAGTAGATGTCACGTCACAGTTTTCCAGGCATGCAGCTTCATGCCGCAATGTTTTGATATTAAGCAATGAAATTATAACTTAAAATAAATACATCTGCACATTATTGTCAAAATTTTAGGAAGTGAATATTGGTTATAAGATGATGAGCAGTGAGGGAAATGATGTCATAACAATGTCAGCCACTACTAATGACAGTGTCTTAATATTTGGTATGCAGCATCGGGTCCTATTAATCCAAAAACTGTGAATTAGAATATTTAAAAAAGATATAGTCAACTTATCTCTTCCAGCAAGTTTTCACTTGAACAGACTTTTAAAATTTTGTATACTGAAAACCCACTCGCCCAAAAAATCCCTTAATTTTACAGGAATGTCAATTAATTGTTCTTATATTTACATATATCATGATTAGTCAATATAAAATACAATGTATGTTGGACCAATGTGAATACATGTATTACACATTTTAAAAAAAAAGTAGTTTTAATTGACCATATAGAGGAAATATAATAAAAAATGCAATTCACCAAGACAGATTTATAACTCATTTACATGTGATACTGCAACTTTGTCCTTAATTGGAACTTATTAGGCACATTGAAGATGCATACACTCTATAGTTACACTTTGTCTGTCTGAACACTAAAACTAGAAAACTATTGACAGTACACTACTGAAATTTTTCACAGTTACTTTGCAGCATGTCATTATGCCCATAACATTTGTGCAATACGGTTAAATATTTTTTGGAAAAAAACTTGGAACTTTTATAGAAAATGACAGATTTTCAGGATTGGATCTTGTAAACTCTTGGAACTGTAGTACAGTTCTGACATTTTGTATAGTCACCACTAGATGGGTTTTGGGTAAAGTGACACCACACACTAGAAATAAGGTCACTGCGACCTATATTTTACGCATGATTGACTTTGGTTAAGTTCTTGGTTAAGGTCCATAACTTGAATACTAGATGTTAGGGGTCAATGATATTTTACCACTAGATGGGTCTTGGGTAAAGTGACACAACCAACTAGAAATTAGGTCACTGCAACCTATATTTTACGCATGAATGACTTTGGTTAAGTTCTTGGTTAAGGTCCATAACTTGGATACTAGATGTTGGGGGTCAATGGTATTTCACCACTAGATGTATGTGTCTTGGGTAACGTGACACCACCCACTAGAAATTAGGTCACTGTCACCTATATTTTATGCATGAATGACTAAAGTTCTTAGTTAAGGTCCATATCTTGGATACTACATGATGGGGGTCAATGGTATTTCACAACTAGATGTGTCTTGGTTAACAATACTTACCCAATAGAAATTAGGTCATTGTGACCTATATTTTATGCATGAACGACTTTGGTTAAGTTTTTGGGTAAGGCCCATATCTTGGATACTACATGTTAGGGATCAATGATATATTTCTACTAGATGAGTCTTGGTAACACAGCACCACTCACTAGAAAATAGCTCACTGCGACCTTTATTTTACGCATCAACACTTTTGATTAATTTCTCGGTAAAGGTCCATATCCCAGGTAATACACATTGGGGGTAAATGATATTTCAAGAACTTGAGGGCCATCCTGTGGGTCATAGACACATTTTCTTGTATACTTTCTGTTTCCTGAATAGTCGAGTAGGGGCATGCCTAGCATATCTTAAAACAATCCATTGTTTTAACTGAAATGTCTTAAAATGATATTTTGAATTTATAATTGCAGCCACAATGCCTCGCAAAGCTAATTGGAAACGAAGTGTGATGATGACTGGGGATGGTAACCCAATGGTGAAGAAGAAACGGACGGACTTGACTGAGGATACTGGCCTCGGGGTCTCTGACCTCAACAACAGTGACAAATCTGACTCTGACTACCATAACCAGGTGGCGGGGGATACTGTCCTCCTTAACAACAGTACCAATGATTGCCTTCGGGCGCCAAATGTGATTGCAAATGTTAGCCTTCGGGCGCCAAATTTGATTGAAAATGTTAGCCTTCGGGCGCCTAATGAGATTGACAATGTTAGCCTTCGGGCGCCAAATTTGATTGGAAATGTTAGCCTTCGGGCGCCTAATGAGATTGACAATGTTAGCCTTCGGGCGCCAAATTTGATTGAAAATGTTAGCCTTCGGGCGCCAAATGATGTTTCAAATGAGATAACAAATGAGATTGCTAATGAGATTACCAATGAGATTTGCATAGAAATTTTGAATGAAATTAGTTTTTGGGCAACAAATGATATTGACAATGTAAACCTTAGGGTAACAAATATTATTGAAAATGTAAATCTTCGGGTGCCAAATGAATCTGAAAAGGCTTTAAACAATGAATCTATAAAAAATGCTTACAAGAAAAAATTTAGTCAAAATGGTTTAGTTAATGAATCTCTTCTTGATACACTTCCAGTTAAAAGTAATGCTAGCCATAATATTTCAATTATAGACAATCCTTTATGTTCCAAAATTTTTAGCTGTTGTTTTGTAAATTTTGGAAATTTTGACCAGTCCAATGAAAGATTTTCTGTTGAAACAAGAGGAAATCAGTGTACATGCAACAGTTTACTGTATTTAGTATTACTCTATAGTTGCAAATGTTACAGAGATATGGATTTGGATAAAGTTTTAGAAAATGGTGATAAGACATATGAAAACACTATTAAAAGTCTGAAAGATACAGGTAGATTTAGAAGCAAGCTATTGACACTGGATGAAATCCCTACATCAGTCTATATTAGCAACAGAAAAATTCAGGTACATAGAGGAAATGTTTTAGTTGGAATTGCTGTTCATAACAATGAGCTGCACGATGTTTTGACATTGCAGAAGGGTATTGAAGAAGTATTCAAACATTCTGATTCTGCTTTGATAATGATAGGTGCTATATGTTCAGCGGTCAGTTGTAATGGTCAAACATACACTTTCTTTGATTCTCATTCTCATGGACAGTCTGGTCTGTATGAGCCAACTGAAGATTTTGGATCATCTATACAAATTGCTTTTAGAAATATTGAAGATCTTGTTACATACATGTACTCTTTCTACAATAGTTTAAATATTGACTTGTCAACGCAATATGAAATTCTTCCACTAGAATTCACAGAATTTTTTGCACCCAGACAACAAAGTCAAAAACAAACTAGTAACATTGATACAGTTCATTGTAATGTTCAGGAAAAATGACAGAAAAATTGATGGAAGACTATTTTGAAGACCAGCAGAAGAAAAATCTTGTGGCAAAAAAAAAATGTTTTTAACACAAACAAATCAAACTATATGAAAAGTTACATGCAAGAAAAAAGAAAAGATCCAAAGTTTAGAAGTACAGAGAGAGAAAGAGAATTGAAAAGTAAACAATGGGCTAGAAAAGATAAACATTTCAAACAGAAAGAGGCAAAAGATAAGCAAGAGGCAAGAATGGACCCCAAGTTCAGAAGTGCAGAAAGAGAAAGAGAATTGATCAACAAACAAGAGGCAAGAATGGACCCTAAGTTCAGAAGTGCAGAGAGAGAAAGAGAAGTGATCGACAAACAAGAGGCAAGAATGGACCCTAAGTTCAGAAGTGCAGAGAGAGAAAGAGAAGTGATCGAAAAACAAGAGGCAAGAATGGACCCCAAGTTCAGAAGTGCAGAGAGAGAAAGAGAATTGAAAAGTAAACAACAGGCCAGAAAAGATAAGGATTTCAAACAGAAAGAGGCACAAGATAAGCAAGAGGCAAGAATGGACCCCAAGTTCAGAAGTGCAGAAAGAGAAAGAGAATTGATCGACAAACAAGAGGCAAGAATGGACCCTAAGTTCAGAAGTGCAGAGAGAGAAAGAGAATTAAAAAGTAAAAGAAAGGCTAGAGAAGATGAAGAATTTCAACAAAAAGAGGCTGAGCAAGATGTTAAAAGAAAAAAAGAAAAAAGATCTAATGACAGTTTTTTGGAACTTGAGAGACTAGCTAAGCAGGCTGCAAGACAACAAAATCCTGATAAAGATAAATTGATTAACAAAACTAATAAACAGAAGCAAAGAAGTAATGAAGAATATGTTCAACATGAGCATCATTTAAAGAAAGTGAAAGCTCAAGGTTCAAATTTGAATGAATGTATCAGAAAATTTGAAAAGCTTATTTCTGTTGGTCCTTGCTACATTTGTACTTGCTGTCATCAAACATGGTTTGCTGAGTCAGTTGTAAACTGTAGTGGTTTGAAAGCAATAAGCTTAGAAATGTTAAAGAGATGTAATACAAATATAAAATCAGTTGACAATAAAGAGTGGATATGTCACACATGTGCTAATGCTTTGAAGAAAAATAAAATATCACGGTATTCAGTCGCTAACAAGATGGGATTTCCTGATAAACCCATAGAGCTTAATTTATATCCATTAGAAGAACGTTTAATTTCGTTACGAATACCATTTATGCAAATACGCCAGTTACCAACAGGCGGTCAGTATTCTATGAAAGGAAATGTTGTTAATGTTCCTGTAGATGTTCAGCCTACAATAAATGCTCTACCACGCAATATTGAACAGTCGGGCACAATTGCAGTAAAGCTGAAAAAGAAGCTTTCCTTCAAGACCTGTGACTTCACTGAGAATGTTCGCCCTTTAGCAGTGATTTGTGCTTTACACTATTTAATGAGAACTAGTGACATGTACAAATCTTCTGGTATATCAGTGGACAAGCAATGGGTAAAAAGAATTGAAGAAATAAACAAACAGCAGAATCAGACAGAGAGAAGTCTAGTTGATAATGATAATACAGAAAGCGAAGAGGAAAGTGACAATTTTAGCGAGATTGATGAAGCTGAAGCCGTAGGGAATTTAGATACTCTTTTGGATGAAATAATAGATGAGTCAAATAGTCTAGATAAAGAATTTGTTTTTGCACCAGGAGAAGGTCAGAGACCTATAAGTCTTTATTATGATGCAGATGCTGAATATTTAGCATTTCCCTCCATATTTTGTGGACAACGAAGACTTGACTTCAAAGAAAGAAGTGTCCCAGTTCATTACAGTGACATTGTTAAGTGGGAATTAAGATCAGTTGATAGGAGAGTAGCCCAGTCTGTTCCAAATCTCTTTTTTAAACTGAAAAAAGTGCAATTAAAGAATGTAACAGACAAAGTAAATCTTGCTCTGAGAAGGTGTAAATCAGATGGTAAAACATGGACTGCCAAAGATATTCTTAATCCATCATTAGTGAAAGACCTAGTTCGATTAGACGAAGGATACTTCATATTTCGCACTTTAAGAAATTCCCCAGTCTATCTTGAAAAACGCAAAAAAGATGTCTTTGCAATGATTCGCCAAATTGGATTACCATCATGGTTTGGATCACTTTCATCTGCTGATACAAAATGGAATGATCTTCTCAAAATTCTTGGCAAATTAAATGATGAAAAGGATTATACAGAAGATGATCTTAACACCATGACTTGGCAAGACAAAACAAGACTTGTCCAAAAAGATCCTGTAACATGTTCAAGATTTTTCGACTACAGAGTTCAACAGTTCTTCAAAATTATCTTAAAAAGTGAATTTTCTCCAATTGGCATTTTGACTGATTACTTCTACCGAGTAGAATTCCAGCAAAGAGGTTCACCACATATTCATATGTTGGTTTGGATTGAAGGTGCCCCAAAATTTAAGCATGATTCTGAAGAAACCATTGTTAACTATGTTAACAAATTTATTTCTTGTTCTTCCAATCCTGCCACTGGCAAAGAATGGGTGCAGTTACAAGTTCATAAGCATTCAAAGACATGTAGAAAAGGAGGTCATGCAGTTTGTAGATTTGGGTTTCCTTTGCCCCCTCTTAAGAAAACTATGATCTTGGAGCCTTTGGAATCTGATATTGAAAAGTACAAAGCTATTTACAAAGAGATTCAGCAAAAAATTGACTCTCTTCAAGAAATGGAAAATGTTGAGAATTTGTCTCATTAAGAGTTCCTTGAAAATGTTCTTGAAATGACAGAAGAAGATTACATAAAAGCAATTAGAAGTAATTTTCGTGGACCAAAACTTTTCCTAGAACGAAAACCATCAGAGGGACGTGTTAATCCATACATGAAAGATGTGTTGGCAGCATGGAAAGCAAACCATGATTTACAGTTTGTTCTTGACCCATATGCCTGTGCAATGTACATTGTTTCATACATCAGTAAGTCACAAAAAGGAATGAGTGCATTGTTAGACCAAGCTGCAAAAGAAGCACGACAAGGTAATTTAGGTTTGAAACAACAAGTCAGACTTATAGGAAATTACTTCACCAATTCGGTTGAAACATGTGCACAAGAGGCAGTGTATTTATTGTTGCAAATTCCACTCACTAAAGCAACTAGAGAAGTAGTCTTTATAAATACATCACAGTCTGAAAAAAGAACATTTCTGCTTAAGACTTCAGACCAGTTAGAAAAGCTTTCTCCTGATTCAACAGACATTGAAGCAGACAATGCTATTAAAAGATATGCAAAAAGACCTAAAGCATTAGAACATTGGTGTTTAGCTGATTACATGTCACAACTTGAAGTGATTTTCCCAGATAAATCTTCAGAAAATGAAGAAGTTGAAGAACAGTTTGAAAATGAAGATGAAGTAACTCCACAAACAGTAGATGCTAAAGAAAAAACTGCATTTAAGCTGACACTTAAGAATGGAATAGTTATCAGGCAGAGAAAAAATTGTAGAGTGATAAGATATGTTCGATTCAACAAAAAAACAGATTCAGAGAACTTTTACAGGGAGCGCTTAATGCTATTCTTTCCTTGGAGAAATGAGAATGACCTTAAACAAGGGTGTGAAAGTTATGAACAGAAGTACTCTTCAGTCACTCGCATCATTGAGCACAAACTAAAGCAATATGAACAAAAAGCAGAAGAGTTAGATAAAGCTATTGAACTTGCTGAAAATGAAACTGACAATTTTGATGAAATAGCTCCAGGAACTGAACAAGTTGAAAAGGAAGCTGCAGAAGAAGCCATTGTTGATGCTGAAAAATATGTTCATTTCAACCCAGACAGGCAACCAGATCATATAAACTATGATATTGGACAAGACCTTGGAATGACTAGTGCTGCAGTAGAATTAATCAGTCATGCAAAAAGAATACCAGATGACCAATATAAAAACATGCTTCAAAGTCTAAATGAAAAGCAGCGCGAGTTTTTCCAGCATGTGATAACCTGGATTAAGACCAAACAAGAGCCATTACATGCTTTCTTAACTGGTGGTGCAGGTGTTGGAAAATCAGTTGTTGTAAAGGCTTTATATCAGGCTTTGCACAGATATTTGTGCTCTGTTGAGGGTGAAAACCCTGATGAAGTACGGATTTTGTTGTGTGCTCCAACTGGAAAAGCTGCTTATAACATTGGAGGTGTTACGTTGCATAATGCTTTTCAAATTTTCAACCATCTAAAAAGTTGGAAGAGCAAACTTTGTCTTCTGATGTTCTTAATTCTCTAAGAATGAGGTATAGACATTTATCTGTCATCATGATTGATGAAATATCAATGGTTGGCAGCAGAATGTTCTCTCTTCTTGATACAAGATTGCAGAAAATAATGGGTAGCAAGCAATCTTTTGGAGGTGTAAGTGTTATTGCTATTGGGGACTTCTTCCAATTAAAACCAGTTTTTGATGGTTGGATTTTTGAAGATTTGAAAAAAGGCATGTCGGCATTAGCACCAAATTTATGGAGGGAAAAGTTTACTTTTTATGAGCTTGTCGAAATAATGAGGCAAAAAGATGATCTCGAATTTGCACACCTCTTGAACCGCCTGAGAGAAAATGAACTGACACAGCAAGATTTAGACGTATTAAGGACTAGAACTGTAGAAAATGAAGAAACACATCAACAACAATCAGCTATTCATTTATTTGTTGAAAATGACCTTGTTGATAATTACAATGTCCAGCATATAATGAAACTTGAAACTGAAAAGGTCATTGTAAATGCATTTGACTCTGTCAGTGGAGATGTATCTGAACAGATAAAAAATAAGCTGATAAATAGTCTTCCTAAGAAACAAGCTGAAACTGCAAATCTTGCGAAAGAAGTACAGCTTGCAGTTGGGATGACATATGATCTAACAGCGAATATTGATGTCAATGATGGCCTTACAAATGGATCTACCTGTGTGGTTGAATTGGTTGAATATAAAACTGAATCTGCTAGACCAAGTATTGTATGGGTAAAGTTTGATGATCAGAGAATAGGTTTAGCATCTAGAAGAAAATATAGTCATTTATTTACCAGAGGTATTGACAAATCTTGGACACCCATTTTTGATATTAAGAGATCCTTTGTGTACAGACAGAAATCTTATGATCGCATTCAATTTCCCTTGAAACCAGCTGCAGCAAAGACCATTCACAAATCTCAGGGAGATACATTGGATAGAATTGTGGTTAATTTAAACACAAAACACAGAGGGAAGATACCACACATTCACTATGTTGCTTTAAGCAGAGTCAGATCCTTAAATGGTTTGCATATATCAGATCTGAATGTGGATAAAATAGCAGTGTCTGAGTGTGTTAAAGAAGAAATCAAAAGATTGAGAACAAATGCTATCTTACAACTGTGTTACACACCATTGTACAAAATTTCCAATGATCGTTTGAAAGTTGTATTCAATAATGCCAGATCATTTCATGCTCATTGTCATGATATAGCAGCTGAACCAAATATCTTGGATGCAGATATTGTTGGCATTGCTGAAACAAGATTGACCCAGAATGAAGAATGTTGTATACCAGGGTTTAAAGTTTTGGCAAGAATTGATCAAAAGCAAACAGATCCAAGATATAGACCAGCTCATGGGTTAGCCCTGTTTGGCAAAAGTGACCAAAATGTTGTCAAAGAACATAGTTTTTCAAATTCAGAGATTGAATTCATAATCACTGTTCTTTCAGGGTTAAAAGGGAAGATACAGATTGTTTTAGTTTATAAAGCCCCTAATTGTACTTTTCAAAGTTTCAAGCACATTCTTTTGTCTGAACTTCTGCCAGTTCTTGATGCTACAAAGACTGTTATAATGGGGGACTTCAATTTTGATATACATGCATTGCCATCTAACCAAGGGTTCTTACAATTCATGCAAGATACATTTGAATGCAGACAGGTGATTTCAAAACCAACAACAGTGAACAAAACAAAATTGGATTTGATTTTTATTCGTGAAAGCAGAGAATCATGCATACACACTGATGTAATAGAAACATATTGGTCAGATCACTCAGTAGTGTATGTTGCAATGGAACTGTAGAAAAGGTTTTAACCCGCATAGATATAAAAATGTATTACACTGCTCAGTTGCAGTGTGATGCATTGAGTGGTTTGGCATAGTGAAGGGTTGCCACTCGCATTTAAATCTTTGTTAAGCATGCAGTGTGCTAGGGAAGGGAAGGGGGTTGAAATATATGATGTGCTTTTGACTTGTTTTATAATTATGAATTTCTTGTAAAAGGTGACTCCAACTCTACCATTGCATGCTTAACAAATGATATATATTTACAGCATTTGTAGGTTAATTGCAATTGTTTCTTTCCACTTGTATTTTGTACTTTATTAATGCTGTAAACATTGACGTTTTTATGTTAATACTGTAAACATTGATGTTTTTATGCCCCATCTACGAAAGTAGGGGGCATATAGTGTTCAGGTCTGTTCGTCCGTCCGTCCCAAATGCTGCAAGATGGGGCATTATGTCTTTCAGACATATATTTGATTTTGTATTGATATTCTAGGGGTTTTGATAAGCTAACCATTTGCTTCAGAATACATATATCCTATATTATTTCCATGGGGGTTAATTTTAGTATTGTAAATTAAAGGAAAATAACACCATGTGAAATACTTCCTTCTTACAGTAGATAATTTATTTAATACGTACAGCACATGCAATCAAAGACTTTTTCACAATTTTATCAACATATATTTAAATTTTATTGTAACAATTGAGTGACTTTTAAAGACTATTTCATTATGTTTTTTACTGCTGCTTCAATATATATACCAGATTTTTATAATATCTATTTAATGAATATGTTTTAATTCCTTTTATTTATTTGTTATTGTATAAATATATATGTAATCATAGAATATAATGATAAATTATACAGTAACTGTCAGATTTGCAAGATTTCATTCATTATTTTAAGTAATTGTTTTAAGGACTTTGTTGGAAAATAAAATATGAATTATATCACATAATAAGATGCATTCATGGTATCATGTATTATATAAGAAATATAGAGAACAGGGTAGAACTAAAAGAACATACTTGAATAATATGTTAGTTACCCTGATAATTAAATAATATGACTAGATAAAACTAACCATGGTGCTCTTATATATCATTAATTCCAATTTCAAGTCCTTGCAACAGTTTCTAGAATGCTGTATTTTGCAGATTTGACATGTATGAACTGTTCTGTAAAAATCAAACAAGGTAATTTTAACTGGCAATTTCTGAACACTTCAAATAGTTGTATGAATTCTTAATGGATAAGTCAGCTGTGAGGATATATAGATTCTACATAAATTTTACATTGAACAATCTACACCGTTGGCTATGGACACTTTAATGTCTTTATACTGCAAATCATAGTGATGATGGAACAATTAAGCCACTGTGAATTAAGCCTTTGACTTCATTCTTCAAAATACATTGATCATGGAACAATAAGTAATGCCAAAATTTGGTGCTATAGCTGCTCTACATATTACTTTGTGATGGTTGAACAATTATTCTAGAATCTATGGACTTCATTCTACTTAAGCATGGACAGTGGAACATTTATTACACTATATATGGAACTTTATTCTACAAATAACATTCAATTTGCTATAACTACGAAATATAAATCTGTTTATTTGCAAACTGCATGAAATTTGTGTTTGTATAATATACATGATATATATACTATATAAAATGTTTGTATTTATATATTAGAATTATATTCTTACAGGATTAAAAAAAATGTTATTTTGAACTCAAAATGCAAGTGGAAAGTAAATATTATTTTACCTGATTATGTTCAAAACAAAAATTTTTAAATTTTTATTTTAAACAAATGTTTAATGTAAAATTGAAATAAAAAATAAAATCTTAAGGTATGTTAGTTAGACATTTCTTCTTAGTGAAGTTGAAGTCATCTTATATTGCTGAAACTTTTGCATATAATTACTTACACCAATGATTTCTGAGAAATTCTCATCAATGTCACATAAATGAAGATCTTGAACCACCATAATTAATTCACAAATTCTTCATGTTCTTCTTGCTGATTAAATATCAATCTGTCACAGTCCTGCCACACAACCTTCACCTTAATTTAACCTCTTCTCTCAGAACCTTGCATGCCTTTTCTTACTGCTGTAATAATGCCACAGTCATGATGTGCGAGACATACTTTTAGTGGATATTGCCACACTTGTTTTTAATAACCATACATACAAATGTTTATAAAACTGAACAAAGAATATTCACCATATTTTTAATCTTTTACATTAGTATTACATAACAAACTTGTGGATCACAGATGATTATAATGACCCTTAAAACCTTATAAATACCCCTACTTGTATGGGAAGAGACTACATGTATATTGCAATCACCTTGTTTGTCTGTCCTCTACACACTTTCTTAAAAGATTACTCCACTAACAGAATTGATTTCAGACTTTGTGCACAACTTTAGCATGATGAGTTGTAACGTGCCTCCTCTGTACGTCTGTTTGTCTGTCTTTCCTGTACAAACATTCAAAACACATTTCTCGTAAAAAGATGATGTAGATTACTATTGGAAATTACTTGAAAGGTCTTGCAATTTATTTATTAATCAAGATTACTTTTTAATACAGAAAAGCACTGACTTAATTTGCCTTACACTTAAAAAATATCACAGATTTATAAAAAATTGCTTTCTGAAATATATACATTCATATTAAAGTCAGTGTACTTGTGAAATGTGATAATGAACTTGAAGAAAAAAAAACCTTAATTTACCATCAACATTTTAATCTCATTCTGAATGAACCACATACATGTAGACAATCAACAGAAAACTGTTCAATTATAATACACGTCTTTGGTCAAAAACAAAGATGATTCCTTGCTGAAGTTATATAAAGCAAACCTATTGTTTGCTAAATTAACCTATAGAATAAAAACTATTGCAGATAGAGAAAAGCTGTTGCTTGCTTAAACCTTCAGCTCAAAGAGCTCTACAAAAGTCTAAATTGGGTCAAAGATGTCACATGACCCCTTATAGGGCTTATGACCCTTTAAATGTCAAAAATAGCGTTTTCTCTTGTTTTTGCCCTATAGAATGAAAACTATTGTCGATAGAGAAAAGCTGTTGTTTGCTTAAACAATCAGCTCATTGAGCTCTACAAAAGTCTGAATTCGGTCAAAGTTGTCAGATGATCCATTATAGGGGTAATAGCTCATGAAAGACTCCCTTACAGCTTAAGGACCAGGTGAGCGATTCAGGCTCCTGGGAGCCTCTTGTTTGAGATTTTTGGCTTTTTTTTATGTTATTGTTTCCAAAATCTTCTTCTCTGAAACTGCTATTCAAAATCAAATGAAACTTGGTAAGATTGTTCCTTAGGATATCCTGCACAAAGTTTATGCTTCGATTTTTGATCCGTCGAAAAACATGGCCACTGTTACTAAAAATAGAACATAGGGGTCAAACAACAGTTTTGCGCAAATATCTCAAAAATCATTAGGTTACGGCAAATTCTGGCAGGTTGAAAGTGTTCAGCATGATGAGAGCTACCTGTGTGCTGATTTTCGTGAGAAAATCTGTCAACTGATGTTAGAGTTATTGCCCTTTTTTGACATTTTTGGCTTTTTTTATGTTATTGTTTCAAAAATCTTCTTCTCTGAAACTACTATTCAAAATCAAATGAAACTTGGTAAGATTGTTCCTTAGGGTATCCTGCAAAACGTTAATGCTTCGATTTTTGATTGGTCGAAAAACATGTCCGCCCTTACTAAAAATAGAACATAGGGGTCAAAATGCTGTTTTTTGCTATTTTTTCCTGAATTATAGAAAGAAAATGAAGATGAAAGCTACTTTCAAGGTAAACATGGTATCCCGAGTTGAATGGTGATGATGAAAGTTTGTTTTGGAGGGTCATTTTTAAAATGGCTGCCATTTTCCCGCCATTTTTTACACTTGCTCGGATTTCAACAATATTTGGTTTTTAAAGTAAACATGGTATCCTTAGTGAATGGTGATGATGAGATTTAGTTTATAGCGCATTGTTTGCCAGGTAAGCGATTCAGGCTCTTGAGAGCCTCTTGTTTTTTGTATCTCTTCCGAGACTTATAGTTTAGTTTATCAGAAGGCCAGTTATTTACAGTATATCAATTCACATTTTCTTATCTTTTCCTTTAATCTTATTCTTTGAATGAAAGTGGTAATTTCAGAGTAAAAGTTTTGAGAGATAGAATGAATAATTTTGGAATGAATGGTTTAAAGATATTTTTAGTAACTGTTTCAAAACTTTATTCAGAATCAATTTGAGTTATTGCCCTTTGAACAGTATTCTGTCTTATGTGTTGTAATGTCTATGTGATACATGTATTGTTTTGTTATAACTGTGTTTTATTATTGTAGCATTAAACATTATTGAATATTGAGTGTGCTGGAGGAAATTCATTACCTTATGAAGGATATATAGAAATAGAATTTTATTTGAAGGATTTAAAGGATACTTATTATGGAATTTTCTTGATTATTCCGGATAGTCCGTATCATACGGATGTACCACTTTTGATTGGAACAAATATTTTATCTTCAATAATGGATGATTTACAACAGAAATATGGAGATAGATTCTTACAAACAACAAATCTTAAAACACCATGGTATTCATCATTTCGTTATATTCTTCTTAGAGAAAAGGAACTATTAAGGAGCAACTATAAGCTAGCAATTGTTAAAAGTGCGGAACATAAGAACATCTTAATCAAACCAAACAGCAACGTAACTTTAACAGGATATTTAGATAAGGAGCTGCAATATCCATCTACAGCAGCAATGATTCATTCTACAAATAAATCTATTATTCCATCTGACTTAGATTTGGCTCCAACATTAATTGACTTACAGGAATAACAAACCAGTATCAGTGGAAATAAGTAATGTGACAACGCAAACTGTGAATATTCCACCACATGCTATTCTTTGTGAAATTCAACCTGTGTCAATTCATGAGAATCATTTCAAGGATAAGGAAGAATTCAGGAAGAATTCAAAGTTCCACTTTTAGACCAAGTGAAATTAAATACAGAGAATCTGAATGAGGAACAACTTGTGACAGCAAAGAATCTGATTACTTGTTATAGTGATATATTTTCAAAGGATGATGTTGACATTGGACATACTGGCATGGTAGAACATAAAATTGAATTAGTAGATGATGAAGCATTCAAACAGAGGTATAGGAGAATACCCCCTTCAATGTATGATGAGGTCAGAAATCATTTAAATCAACTTCTAATAGCAGGAATAATTTAGAAATCACATAGTCCATGGTCATCAAATGTTGTTTTAGTTAAAAAGAAGGATAAGTCACTTAGGATATGTGTTGATTTTCGTCAGTTAAACAACAGGACTAAAAGGATGATTATGCATTACCGAGGATAGAGGAAATATTAGATATTCTACGTGGAAACCGTTTCTTTTCCGTCATTGATATGATGTCCGGTTATCACCAAATCCCTATTCATGGACCGTATAAAGAAAGGATTGCATTTACGGTTGGACCTTTAGGATTTTTCGAATTTAATCGAATGCCGTTTGGATTGTCAAATGCACCTGCAACGTATCAACGGCTTATGCAAGATTTACACCTTAAAATTTGTTGTATCTTCATTGATGATATAATTATCTTTTCGAGGACATATGAGGAACATCTGAAAAGAGTCAAATTAGTGTTTGACCGTATAAGAGAAGCCAATCTGAAACTTTCACCAGGGAAGTGTACCTTTTTCAAACCTAAAGTGAGCTATGTTGGACACATTGTTTCAGAGGAAGGAGTGGAGACTGACCCAGAGAAAATTGAGAATATCATTAATTGGCCTACTCCAACAACACCGGAACAAGTTACACAATTCATTGGTTTTGCAGGATATTATAGGAGATTTATTGAAAAATTCAGTCAAGTATCACAGCCATTGACAGAACTCATGCCAACACCACAGAAAAAGAACAAAAAGAAATCAAAAGTATAAAAACCGTGGCATTGGGACGAAAAACAAGAATTAGCATTTACGGAATTAAAACATCGCCTTTCAACTGCAGCTATTTTAGGATATGCTGATTATACAAAACCATTCGAACTACATATTGATGCTAGTGGTGTCGGACTTGGAGCTGTTTTGTATCAGGAACAAGACGAAAAGAATCGTGTAATTGCGTATGCTAGTCGTGGATTATCAAAGTCGGAAAAGAATTACCCAGCTCACAAATTGGAATTTCTTGGATTAAAATGGGCTGTGTGTGATAAGTGTCATGATTATCTTTATGGAAATACATTCAAAGTTCTAACAGATAACAACCCATTGATCTATGTCTTAACAACTGCTAATTTGGATGCAACAGGACAGAGATGGCTTGCTTCACTTTCATTATATAACTTATATAAATATTTTACAGACCAGGAAAAAGTAATTCAGATGCTGATGGATTATCAAGGTTACCTACATCAACCATTGCAACTGACTCCATCAAAGCAATCTGTGGTACTCAAAGAACATCATTAGTAGAATCTTTATCTGTTTCACCTGATATTATTACACACAATGGAATTGATATGGCACATCAGATATATCAAGATGTAGATTGGGAACAAATACAAGACCAAGATCCAGAGATAAAACAGTGGAAAGTGTTTGTGAAAAGTGGTCAGAAACCAGAGAGAGGACAAATTCCATCAAGTCCATTACAACGACAGTTTGAACATCTTAAATGTGATAATGGAATTCTATATAGGCAGGTAAGTATGGCGGATGGATCAGTAGTTAACCAATTAGTGTTACCACCTACTCATATTCAGACTGTGTTGGAGACTTTGCACAACAAAATGGGACATCCAGGAAGGGATCGAACCAATAATCTCATTCGAGAAAGATTCTATTGGCCAGGAATAAGCAAAGCTATTGATGACTGGATTGGACATTGTGGAAGATGTATTAAGAGGAAAAAGGAGCAAAGAAGAGCATCATTGGTAAGTATTTCAACAAGCCAGCATATGGACTTTTTGACATTGGAGAAATCAAAAGGAGGACAGCAACATATTTTGGTGGTGACTGATCATTTCACTAGGTATGCACAGGCATATCCTACAAAGAATCAAACAGCAAAAACAACTGCAGATGTATTGTTTAACAATTTCATTGTTCATTATGGAATTCCCAAAAGGATACATTCAGATCAGAGAGCTAATTTTGAGGGGAATTTGATTAAGGAATTGTGTGCTGTCATGGGAATCAAAAAGTCAAGGACAACTCCATATCATGCTATGGGAAATGGTATGACAGAAAGATTCAATAGGACATTACTTTCAATGCTTGGCACATTGGAACCACATAAGAAAACAAATTTGAAATCACATGTTGGACCTTTAGTACATGCCTATAATTGTACACGCCATGAATCCACAGGACAATCACCATATTTTCTTATGTTCCGTCGACATCCCAAATTGCCAATAGATTTAGCATTTGGATTAACATCAGAGAAAGACAGTATCACAGACAAAATATGTTGAGACTTTAAGAGAACGACTAACAAAAGCATACAAATTAGCATCAGAAGCATCACAAAAAGCACAATCAAAACAAAAAGAAGGATACGATTTAAGAACAAGAGGTGCAACAATTGAAAAAGGCGATAAGGTTTTGGTCAAACAGGTAGCTTTCGATGGAAAACATAAAATTCAGGATAAGTGGGAAAATTAGGTTTACATTGTCATCGATAAACGAATGAGGATATCCCTGTGTTTACAGTGAAAAAGGAGAATGGGGAAGGTAAATCTAGAACTCTTCACAGGAATTTATTGCTACCTATTGGATACATCAATGAGCAAGAACAAATTAATCGTCCAAAACCACAGCCACGATTAAGAACAAGACAAATGGCTAAATCAAAGAAACAATCAGATTCAAGTTCAGAAACATCATCAGAAGAATCTTCAGGGGAGGAGGAAACATATGTATTGGTGAAACCGAATGGATCGATAATCAATGCTCCTACCAGTATTGAACCAAATGATGAAGATTGTATTGATTCAGATGGTGTAGAACCAGTATTAGATTTAGGAACAGAATCTGTTGGGGACGCCCAATCTGATAATAGTGTCGGAAATGTTTCTGAGTTAGAAAGAAGCGCTTCTGTAGAACAAGACGAACAAATGGATGATTCAGAAATTATTCAGGATATTGTTCAGGATGTGGAACTGGAAGAGGAAACGTTGCAGAGACTTGCGACTCCGCCTCAAAATGTTCACCCTCCTATTCCACCAGGAAGATCAACTCGATTTAAAACAGAGCCTTATTGGAAAAGATCTGGTCAGTATGTGACTAAAAGTGCTATTGTGACTACAGATAATTGGAAAACAAGAGCAGAATTTATGATGAACTTAATGCATCAAGGATATTTGAAGGATATGGAGAAAGGAACTAGTCAAGCTTTGATAGACATTGTGAAAAATTCTGTGTAATTTGTGATTTGATTTGATTTATCTTATGTCATTGTGTATGTATGTATGTTTATATTTGTAATAGAGTAATGTTATTCAGTTCTTTAGATTACATTGTGTAATTGATTTGTGTAATTTTAAGCTGTCATGCATTGGATGACGAGGACGTCATTTCTAATGCGGGGGAGTTTGTAGTAGTGTATAATTTTATCTGTTATGATTATTGAATAATAAATATATATTTATTTGATAATATTTGACTTTATATTATTTTTTTACTGGTCCATATTTACTAATTGTAGACAGTACTTCAGTGCTTTGATTTACTGATGTACATGTACTTTCATTGTTGACTGGTTTAGTGAATACTTTCTTTAACTTTCTATTGGTTGGTTTAAATTCCCTTTGTCTTGGATATACTTCAGATAGATTTTGAAATGCCCTTTGAACAGTATTCTGTCTTATGTGTTGTAATGTCTATGTGATACATGTATTGTTTTGTTATAACTGTGTTTTATTATTGTAGGGTTTATTTACAATCAATATAATCCAATTAGAACCCTATGCTGAGTTTGTTGTCATTGCCAAAAATAGACCCGGCTACAGTTTAAGACCAAAACATTACTGACTAGTGCAGTTAATCGATAAAACACCAGAGGACCATAATTGAACACGTGATTATTCCAAATGTCTCGGATGTTCCATACAAGATGGTAGCAATTATCTCGCTAACACTGTGTATCTAGCTTATTTTAATTGAAACCACATACATTGTAATTTCCTCTTAAAACTGTCTCAAGTTGGCTTTGGCAGTGGAACGTCAGGACGCATTCCATGCATAAATTTGCAGATTCTGTCTAGTCAGAACTTACATGTATCAAAGATGATAAAACCTTTACTATGAGTCTAAAACCACTGAGACACATATTTTGTTTTGTATAAAAAATAATACGTACATGTAAGTGAAAAACATGGAAATTAAGTAAATTTATCTCAGAAATGACGCCAAAATTCTGTGGATTTGAACAAGGAGAGAAAGAGAGGGAACAGCACATGAGAAGGGAAGGACGTATACGTGGACCGAAAAACCATGTCCTGTCAACCCTCGTTTATGTCATCCAAACTGCAAATATGTTTTTTCTATTACCTTGTCACAACCACACGAATGAATTGGAGACACAGATGGTGTGGAGGAGTTTTTTTCTTTTTCGACCGTCCTCGTTACACTTTTATTATTTTTGCCAGGATGAAACATTTATCTCATCGAAACTAAATATCAATATACAGGTATTGGTATCGTTGCTTAAGTCGATAATGGATTGGTTTTGTAAACAACAAAAAAAATAATAAAAAAAAACACTTAATTGCATCGACACATATTCGAAAAAAGTCCTGATGTCTGGATCTTAAAAGCATTCACAAAAATATGTGTCTTATTTGTCTTAAAAATTATTATCTTCATCCGGTAATAAATATTTCGCCAAATGATTATTTTTTCAAGTTGTGAAAGATATGATGAGAAGTAAATTCATTTTTAGAAGTGTTTTTTTCCTTGTTCTTAACCATCTGGTGCTTTTGTTTTTGTCATCCAAATTCGGAAAAGAAATGTGCATAATTTGCACAAACATGACCCCAAACAAAATTTAAATGTTTGAATCATTTTCAAAGAATTTTTAAGTTCAGATACAATGAAGTCGACAAAATATCTTTGAACTGTGCGACCGACATTAGCCCAACTGTTAAAATTAGATGAAACCAAGTTCTTGAGGTATGCAGATATATCATCAAATGCACCGGTTTTTTAATATAAAGACAATATCATATGTTTGGTTAAATGCACATGTACGTCAGACCGTTAAATGGAAATGCAAGATATACTTGCCAAATCTTTTATTTGTGTTCTTCGTTTTGTAAAACAATTTAAGATATTTTACCTTAAAGCAAGAACCCCTTTCAGTAAGAAATATCGATGAGATGAATTGGTAAAAATATCAAATATCTTTATCAGAAGTTTTCACTTCAACAAAGTTATTAAAATTGTTTTTCAATTTTTATTCTTGAATAATTTTGTATGAGTTTTAAAGAAGATGGCCTGAAAACATAGAGTAATGGTCACCATTCAACTTTGCTGTGCCTCCTCCAACATGCACGAATACTCTGTCTGCTTGTTTCAATTCAATGATTGCATTTATGGATCCAGCAGAATGTCCGGCTTTAGAACTATGACAATTTGCAATTATATTGTTCTTCTTTATCAGCTGTAAATGTAACCAGTCGTTGACGTTTTGCTTAAGAAAATTTACTGAGAATTCGTATATCCCTGACTGTGGTGCTGTGAAGACTCCCGTACTTGGATCATATCCTTTCCCAATGTTTGTCTTTACAGCGTCAAACTTGACTACTTTTTTGTCTCCCAAATTAATGCTGGCACTGAGAGTTGCAAAAAATGCTGCCTTCCGTGTAACTTCCTTATTATCTGAAATGAACAATACTTGTATAATCCTTATTGTTTTCTTAATATATGTATGCTATTTTAAATTATTGCATACAATAAACCATTTTTCAATTATTTAGTTTATTTCGATTGTTTTCAATAGCCTTTATAAACAAATCATATATTGAACTGAGGAAACTCACCAAGCACCACCACATGTCTGTTTGTTGCTTCGATCAATGTAAAATCGCAGTAGTACACAGATGTTTCAGCTTAAAAATTATCTCAATTTATATTTAAAATGTTTTTTTTAGAAAAGGCATTAAGACAAGCCAAAGATACACAGTTTTTTACCTGTCGAACCAAGGAATAACTTTGGTTTTGAATGAAATATTAAAATGCCACACCTTTACATTTTATCTTCATCATGACATTCATCAAATCTTCAAATACATCTCTTCCTGTAATTATATCAGTATATTAGCTATAATTTAGAAATAAATGACTATTCCCTAAATATAAAGCTATCTGTTTAGAAAAAAAACAATGTTATATAACTATGACAATAGAAAAAAAAGAGAACCGTTCACTCTTAAAATGCTTATTCTCTTTAGGTTTTATGTGTTATCTATTCAGCCAGTGATATCTTTGAGGTATTTGTTTCTCTGTATTAATGTTTTCACGATTAACTGTCTTTAGATTTTTATCTTATTGTCTTTCCTTATGTCTTATTGCTTCGGTATTCTTTGAATAAAAAATTAAAATCTTCGCTGCCTTTTTAAAATTAATAATGATTCGTGTCTTTATAATATTCAAAAGTACATATAATTTACTAATTATTAGTAAAGGAGAACAGTTAAATGTACGTTATTATGTTTAAAATGAAAATGTATTGATTTGTGTATATTGCGCTATACTAAAAATATATTTACCGACACCAGACTGGCAGGCACTTTCAGCATGTCCAAAATAAACCAGAAACGCAAAAGCACAAATAGCAAGCATACTCAAACTTTCCTATTGCTTGGAGGAGAATAGTTAGGCAGTCAATTTTAATTAACTAAAATCAGTACTTTATTTTATATCGTTGGTTAATCTGAACTTTGCGTGACTGTATATTTCAGTTTGCGTGCTTATACTGTCAATCATGATAATATACAGCCTGCAAAAAGGCAATGTTAACAGCCACACACACAGTGGAAATAATGGCAGAACTGCTTCTGAATGGTCGAAAAACCATTCACGAATGGTGAACAAATAAAATAATGTAAACACGATGATGAACGAAAATTTAAACTATCAACGTTTTTCTAGCTTACGTCTGAATAATTAATTTTGCGTTTAGTTAGATTACACTGAATATAGTTTCAGTTCTTTATCCATATTTTCATCTCAACATAATTCATTATTGAATCATTGAAGCATTCAGGAATTAGAGAATTGAACAATTGAAGTAGTCAGGAATTCGGTAAATGAATCTATGAATTACTTTAATTTTTGCAATATTTTATCAAACATCTTTCATTTGTCCGCTTTACAAATAGGTGGTTTGGAAATTCAACCTTTCGAATTACCAGTTTTATAAATACTACTAAAAGGCACGAATATAATATAACTCTGAAACCAGTTAAGTTAATCATACATTGTAGTGTAAAATAAAATTATACTTTATAAGTATAAATACATGTACATTGTGCATTTGTGTGGAATGCAAGTTTAAAATGTTACCTTTTACTCTAAATGGGCTGTAGAAAATACATACCATATAAACAAGATGTTACATTATCGATAGTTTTACATGTAATACGTATACAATATTTAAACATGAAAAGTACTTTAAAAAATGTTTATTACATCCTTTTCCCAATGTCAGTAGAATACAAAGAATACAAATAATAGTAAAAATGATTAAAGTTTAACTTCTTAAGTCCATACTTGCAAGCTTTGTTAAACTCCTTTAGGTTTGATGATGATGAATTAACTTGAATAAAGTTTCAATTGCCTGAATCAATAAATGTATTTATAAGATACAATTGTTTGACGAACATTGACACATACGAGTTTTATATATACGGTCTCCAACATATATAAACAAAATTGAGTATTTATTATCTCTTATTAACAAATAACATGATTCTTTTAAAAAAAACTATCAAGGGTTGTAAGAAATGACTATTTGTGACTAAAATTTAAACTGAAATTATTATTTCCGCACTTCGAAGAAGTTCGGAGATATTGTTATTGCCCTCGTCCGTTTGTCCGACCGTCCCTCCACCCGTCACACATTCTTGTGACCTAAACTCATCATTCATTTTTACATTCATCTTTCAATTTCTATACAGTATTGCCACATACTGTATGTAGATGCACAATAAGGTTTTAGAATTTTGATTTTCAAAAATTAGGGCCCACAAGGGTCAAATTTCAAAACTTGGAAATTAAAGCTTGTGACATAAACTCCTCACTCTTTTTTACTACATGCATTTTATTTCTATACGGTATTGTCATAGACGATATGCAGATTTTCACACGGTTTAAAAATTTATAATTTTGATTTTCAAAAATTGGGGCCAACAGGTCTCGAATTTTGAAATTGGATATGTTAGCTTGTGATCTAAACGCCTAATTCATTTTTCATTTTATGCTTTTAATTTCTATACACTATTGTTGCATACTGTATGTAGATGCGCAATAATGGTTAAGAATATGGATGTTCAAAAATTGGGGCCCACAGTGGCCGAATTTTGAAAATTTGGAAATTTATCATGTGAACTAAACTCCTCATTAATATTTAATTTCATGCATTTACTTTCTATACAGTAAAATACGCGTTGGATTGTTGATAAAGTGGCTTTGAAAGGGAAAACAAATGCGTGCAAAAAGAATATTTTTGTTCTCATTTGTTTCATTCGTATTGAAAAATACGTATGTTTTTCATTAACCAGTTTAACCATCATTACAAAGCTTCGCGTCGGGTAATATGTCGCTCAGACCTGGCAAATATTTCGGATATGACCGTCACAAGACCCAAATATTTACTACTACACATATGGTCGAAAATGGGTATCAAAACTTCATGATAAATCAAAACGGCTTCATGGTGATGTAAATATTCTTTGGTATGATATGATATAGTCTAGTTTCGGAGAATTATATCAATTTTTAAAATTTCAAAAAGTTTGACAAAATGATAATCATATTAGCAAAACATATGTAAGTAAGAAATCGAAAAACCAAGGTGCCGTTTACTTTTATATTATGATTTACACTTTTTGTGACATTTAATTGTGCGAAATTTTAAGAACCGGGAAAATGTGTTTTCTTTCAAATATTATGCATCTTTATGCGGGATCAGAAAAAAATTAACACTCGTATCTAATGAAATTTTTCGAAGATACTTTGTAGCTACATTGGTGTGTAAATATATATAATATATGGATATTATTTACTTTACAACTCCCGTGCTCGGAAAGTATGAGAGGCCACTTTATATAGAAACTTTCAAATCTAAATGTTTATTCCATCTTTGAAACTTTTGATCAAGGTCATTCATTTCACTCACAAATATTGTCAAAATCTTTATGTCAAGAAGAAAAACGTCATTTTTACGCGCATTTCAGGTTTCTGTAAAAAAAAAACTACGAGTACATTATTGATGTAAAGCATCTAGTGAATAGAATTTCTTTCTAGATTTTAATTTTAGTTGAATCAATTAAAAATTGGTTTTCGAAGATATTGACTTTTAGTGAAAATATAAGATGGTGACCTTTGACCACCCCGACTTTGACGACCGACCTAATATGAAACTTTCCAAAAATATACAGTTTTGCGGTGTAGTCTAATGGTACATTAAATTTCATTTTTCAAGTTCAGGCTGCTGGTCTATACTGAATTGAACCGACGCATATAGTTTTTTTTTCTATATCGAAGTTCTAACTATTTTGAATACTATGCAGTAATAAAATTCGAGATAATATTTGAATGTTTTTATTTGTGACTTTAAACATGTTTTATTATGAACAAAATTCATTACAAAATCACATATTTTTTTGGAATTCCATGGAAATTCTAGGGATGGCAACAATTCAGATTTTTGTAAGTTTTTATTTTGAATCCTTTGTTACATGTAAAGATGTTCATAATTTATTGTTTCCCAAAATTCTCAGATTTCACAAATACAATTTGAGAATAAAGTTATTATCAATACCGTTATCCATTTTCGTACTAAATAAATTTTTTGTTATTTTACAAGAATTAAAAAATTGTGTGTCGTGACTTAAAAAAAAGGAATATGGGTAGGTTTTATTTGGTCGTTTTCCTCGGGAAAATTTTAAGAAGTTCATACCAGGATAAATTCGTCGTTCTTACATGTATACTGTGGATTCATTTATTTCGTTGGTTACCAATTTTCGTGGATAGAGGAAAAAAGGCATTTCGTGGGATAGCTAAATTCGTGGATTGCTGGCTTAGAAAAAAATATAAAAGTTGTTGAAATACTTAAATTCGTGGCTTGGCACATCAGATATCATGAAAATACAGGGACAAAACCTGCCGATCAGACTTGATATTGTACAGTAAAATACTGATTTAAAGCGCTCATTAAACAAAAGTGTAACAAACAGATTCTTTAAATTTGTAACGGAACAATTAAAGCTTGTCATGAATTTAACAAGATTAACAAAATCTGTAATTATTTACTCATTACGTTAAACAGGTGTGAAATATATATTGACAAAATTGCATTCACTTGTCACCAAATACCTCGGGGGCATATACACACATACATATTTTTATACGATCAATAATTTCTGCTTTATTATCTTTTGACAAGATGTTTTTACTGTAATGTAGGAGAAAGGCTGTCTTGTTTAGACCTACTTAGGATTAAGATTTGTTTGGAATGTTTGAATAAAAAAAAAAAACCGAAAATGAATTCCGCGACAATTAACACAGTCAAAATCTTTTTAAGGAAAATTGTTTGAGCGTTTATATGCTACCAAAGACAAAATTACATGAAACACTGTATCCTCTGTGGATATAGCTGACTCATCATATGTCAGAATTCAAGTACATGCTGTAAAAACGTAATTGTTCAAACCTCCGTGGTTTCAAACTTTACTGCATTTAAACAAGAGTAAAAATATTATTTTTCGTTGGATATTTAAATTCGTGGTTTACTGGGACCCACGAAAACCACGAAAATTGGTATACAACGAATATTAATGAATCCACAGTATTGTATATTCAAGCTTTATTGAAAAATTAAAATAAACATCTTTAAAAGTGTCAAATGAGTGTCTGCATGCTACATTTCATATCAAGAACCAATTGGTTAGAAAGTATATTTATTATGTATTTTATATGTACCAACGTAAATATTTTTCTATAATGAATGGGAATATACAGCTACTCGTGTATTTCCACGAGTATCTTTAATCTGTAAAAATACAGAAAAAACGTTTTAGTTGATTTACATGAGTAATGTAAAAGGGGATACATTTGTAGCAATGAAAAAACCTGGTTAATGTTTAAAAATAACAATCCAAAGATACTAATATTAGATATAGTAAATTTATACTATATTTCAAGGAGTTACCTCTCATCAGCAGCATTAAAACCGAAACATTTGGAAGACCAAAAACCAAACTTATTTTAAACAAGAAGTACTCATAACCAAAAATACCGAAATAGGAAGCCAAATTTCACTACGTAGATCTACCATGTGCAATACAATGAATGAACCCTTAGCATTTCTATTATTTTTAAATTTTGCTAAATATTGGTAATTTCTGTAACAAATCAATGATTAATGATGTCAGACAAGTCTTAAAACATACATGTATATTAAAAAAATTTAGCATATTGGTGAGGTTGATACATGGTTTTATCGCCCTGACCAATAAGAACAATATCGAACCAAGGACGAAGTCAGAGATCGATATTCCTGAGACCTAAAGTCCTCTTTTCCATTATTTTTGAATTTTGCTAAATACACTTCAAAATATTTTTGGTAAAAGAACAAAAGAAATGTTCTACACTAAGCCGCCATCAAGATAAACTACTCTACCGATTACATGTATTACAGAAAATATAAAATGAGGAACATCAACTTGCTCAGTAGACAACAAAACAAGCTTTGTGTCGGATTAAAGTGAGAGATATATCTTGTTGACTGAATTATAAACCACCTGCTAAGAAATATTTACAGATGATAGACGACGCATGCCCAATATAAAACTGCAAAATTTGGCAGTTCAAAAAAAATATATTTGCAATAACATTTTATTTGAACAGTTACAAAGTAAATCTCAACACATTTGAGAAAAAATCACAATAAATATAAACAACATTATATGTTAACTTGTAAGGTATTAACTTTCATCATTTTCTTCCTTTTAACATTAACAAATGGCAGTTTTAATAGGATTTGATCATTTTCCTTTTGATAAAATTATAAAAACAAAATTAACATGCAAAATATTAAATAAATATGACAAGAAATTTATCATATTTTTATCATGTTTATTAGCACTTTCCTTTATCACAGTTATTCCAGAAAGGCAACAAATTAAATATCTTAAGATTTGTTCATAAGAGGTTTTGGATAACGGTCAAATTTCTATACAAAATATGTGAATTTGACTGCATTGTGTTGGATGTGAGCTTATTTTGACGAACATATCCAGTCCCAGTAAAGTCACTTAATAGTTCATTGAGATCAATATCCTGTAGATATCCAGATAAAACAGGACCCATTGCAGAGCATGGTGTTGTAGTACTACTGGTATCAGCCGGAACAAGTGAATCACTAGAAGTTGGTACGGGTAATGCTAATTTGGCGTTTCTTGTTAGAGCAGGTTGCTTTGAAACAGGAATCAGATTGTTTGGAATAGTCTCATTTCAATCATTTCATCAGTGTCAACACGTCACGTAGCGAGAGATTGTATGGGATTGTGGCCGGTGACACAGCAATTATCTGTGCAATTCTAAACATATTCTTGGACAGTATTGTATGACCTGTGGCTCTGATGGAGTGATTAGTGTAAATTGTGGAAGGGTTACACCTTTTTCTCAAATCTGACATACAATACACATACATGTAAAGGCAGTCTCTGTAGAATAATTTACTTAATTAATCTTGGTTTGTACATTGTAAGTGCTGACAACAAAGCTCAATCCCAATCTCAAAACGACCTTTACTATCCATGTTTTTTTTAAAAAAAAAACATGTAATTATAACTACATTGTAGGATTGTAATATAACAATACGAGCATATATTTTATGCGTATTGAGAGGAAAAAGTACAGTATATGCATGTAATTTGGTCAGTCTGATATAATGTGTGTCATTGTACCATTTGTAGTTGAAATCGTGTTAAATTGTCGGACTTGCTGAAATTGACACTTAACAATAATACATATGACGTGAGCATAACTGACGAGTCGTTACCCGACAAAATATGCATATCTTATGCAGCAAATTGGTAATTTATTACATTGTAAGTATTCATACAAGAATAATTACAAGTACGTGTACAATGTATTATATTGTAAGTGCCGGGCAAGCAGGATGGCAAGAAGTACTCGGCGACCACTACATGTATTATAAATATACTGTTATAGAGACTTACAAAAAGTTACAACATAGAGTAAAGTGCCGTAAAAACGAACGTTTTTGTGAAAAATTACAAATTATGACAGAGCACGTAGATCGTAATAAAACCTGAAACTTAAGATTATGATAATTTTAACAGAATGCTATTTGTATAGAAAATGAGAACAAATAGTTTTTCAATACTTTTTATCACTCAATTGAACCGTTTATATTTAGCGTAAAATTAGGATTTCTCAATTTCTCAATGGCCAAGCCGGATTCCTTCTTGAAACTTGGTGTATATTTGGACTATAATATGAGCTTTGTAAATTTTGGTAATAAAGTGATGTCGTTTTTAAAGAAGAAAAATACATTATCAGAAAATTGATCCATCTTGGTTTCCCCTTTTGTCAGTTAGTAAACAATCTATACACAATAAAACATGGTTTCAACTAGTCATTCTACACAAGAATTAAATGGGTAGCCAATGTCATCAATGGATAGGTACGCTGGATCAAATATAGGTGACCAAAAGAAATATTTAATAGACATTTTTTTTTTACTATTTATAAATTCTTTCTTCAAACAAGCGGGTTTTATTATCACTTTATTTTCATGACAATAGACCTTTTCTATCAAAGTCTATTTTTTTTATGTTAAACGACCATTTCTGTCTTGTTTAATTTTTACTGTCTAGATTAATTTTTCACAGTTTCTCTAATTTCAGACAATTCAAGATGACGAGACAAAAACAAGACATATTGCTTTGCAGTCAATCAAGACCCGTTTATGAAAGTTAAAAATGGATTATTTAATGTTAAACTTAGCTGTGCTGGACTGATCTATCCGTTTCCTGACAGGTGTTGATTAACCACAAGAGGTCTTGTCTTTATTTGATCTTGTTCCCTGTATCTTAATTTTGTCTTAAATATTTTGATGCGTGCAGAAAATCCAGAAAAAGACAGGAACGGTCGTTTTGTAGTAGTGTGTAATTTTATCTGTTATGATTATTGAATACTAAATATATATTTATTTGATAATATTTGACTTTATATTATTTTATTACTGGTCCA
Source organism: Mytilisepta virgata (assembly GCA_028015205.1). Taxonomy (NCBI): domain Eukaryota; kingdom Metazoa; phylum Mollusca; class Bivalvia; order Mytilida; family Mytilidae; genus Mytilisepta; species Mytilisepta virgata. Next base: position 81,699,923 of record CM051521.1, read on the forward strand.
TATTTACTAATTGTAGACAGTACTTCAGTGCTTTGATTTACTGATGTACATGTACTTTCATGGTTGACTGGTTTAGTGAATACTTTCTTTAACTTTCTATTGGTTGGTTTAAATTCCCTTTGTCTTGGATATACTTCAGATAGATTTTGAAATGATCAGAAGTTTTTTTTTGTATCTCTTCCGAGACTTATAGTTTAGTTTATCAGAAGGCCAGTTATTTACAGTATATCAATTCACATTTTCTTATCTTTTCCTTTAATCTTATTCTTTGAATGAAAGTGGTAATTTCAGAGTAAAAGTTTTGAGAGATAGAATGAATCATTTTGGAATGAATGGTTTAAAGATATTTTTAGTAACTGTTTCAAAACTTTATTCAGAATCAATTTGAGTTATTGCCCTTTGAACAGTATTCTGTCTTATGTGTTGTAATGTCTATGTGATACATGTATTGTTTTGTTTTAACTGTTTTATTATTGTAGCATTAAACATTATTGAATATTGAGTGTGCTGGAGGAAATTCATTACCTTATGAAGGATATATAGAAATAGAATTTTATTTGAAGGATTTAAAGGATACTTATTATGGAATTTTCTTGATTATTCCGGATAGTCCGTATCATAAGGATGTACCACTTTTGATTGGAACAAATATTTTATCTTCAATAATGGATGATTTACAACAGAAATATGGAGATAGATTCTTACAAACAACAAATCTTAAAACACCATGGTATTCATCATTTCGTTATATTCTTCTTAGAGAAAAGGAACTATTAAGGAGCAACTATAAGCTAGCAATTGTTAAAAGTGCGGAACATAAGAACATCTTAATCAAACCAAACAGCAACGTAACTTTAACAGGATATTTAGATAAGGAGCTGCAATATCCATCTACAGCAGCAATGATTCATTCAACAAATAAATCTATTATTCCATCTGACTTAGATTTGGCTCCAACATTAATTGACTTACAGGAATAACAAACCAGTATCAGTGGAAATAAGTAATGTGACAACGCAAACTGTGAATATTCCACCACATGCTATTCTTTGTGAAATTCAACCTGTGTCAATTCAGGAGAATAATTTCAAGGATAAGGAAGAATTCAGGAAGAATTCAAAGTTCCACTTTTAGACCAAGTGAAATTAAATACAGAGAATCTGAATGAGGAACAACTTGTGACAGCAAAGAATCTGATTACTAGTTATAGTGATATATTTTCAAAGGATGATGTTGACATTGGACATACTGGCATGGTAGAACATAAAATTGAATTAATAGATGATGAACCATTCAAACAGAGGTGTAGGAGAATACCCCCTTCAATGTATGATGAGGTCAGAAATCATTTAAATCAACTTCTAATAGCAGGAATAATTCAGAAATCACATAGTCCATGGTCATCAAATGTTGTTTTAGTTAAAAAGAAGGATAAGTCACTTAGGATATGTGTTGATTTTCGTCAGTTAAACAACAGGACTAAAAGGATGATTATGCATTACCGAGGATAGAGGAAATATTAGATATTCTACGTGGAAACCGTTTCTTTTCCGTCATTGATATGATGTCCGGTTATCACCAAATCCTTATTCATGGACCGCATAAAGAAAGGACTGCATTTACGGTTGGACCTTTAGGATTTTTCGAATTTAATCGAATGCCGTTTGGATTGTCAAATGCACCTGCAACGTATCAACGGCTTATGCAAGATTTACACCTTAAAATTTGTTGTATCTTCATTGATGATATAATTATCTTTTCGAGGACATATGAGGAACATCTGAAAAGAGTCAAATTAGTGTTTGACCGTATAAGAGAAGCCAATCTGAAACTTTCACCAGGGAAATGTACCTTTTTCAAACCTAAAGTGAGCTATGTTGGACACATTGTTTCAGAGGAAGGAGTGGAGACTGACCCAGAGAAAATTGAGAATATCATTAATTGGCCTACTCCAACAACACCGGAACAAGTTACACAATTCATTGGTTTTACAGGATATTATAGGAGATTTATTGAAAAATTCAGTCAAGTATCACACCCATTGACAGAACTCATGCCAACACCACAGAAAAAGAACAAAAAGAAATCAAAAATATAAAAACCGTGGCATTGGGACGAAAAACAAGAATTAGCATTTACGGAATTAAAACATCGCCTTTCAACTGCAGCTATTTTAGGATATGCTGATTATACAAAACCATTCGAACTACATATTGATGCTAGTGGTGTCGGACTTGGAGCTGTTTTGTATCAGGAACAAGACGAAAAGAATCGTGTAATTGCGTATGCTAGTCGTGGATTATCAAAGTCGGAAAAGAATTACCCAGCTCACAAATTGGAATTTCTTGGATTAAAATGGGCTGTGTGTGTTAAGTTTCATGATTATCTTTATGGAAATACATTCAAAGTTCTAACAGATAACAACCCATTGATCTATGTCTTAACAACTGCTAATTTGGATGCAACAGGACAGAGATGGCTTGCTTCACTTTCATTATATAACATATAGAAATATTTTACAGACCAGGAAAAAGTAATTCAGATGCTGATGGATTATCAAGGTTACCTACATCAACCATTGCAACTGACTCCATCAAAGCAATCTGTGGTACTCAAAGAACATCATTAGTAGAATCTTTATCTGTTTCACCTGATATTATTACACACAATGGAATTGATATGGCACATCATATATATCAAGATGTAGATTGGGAACAAATACAAGACCAAGATCCAGAGATAAAACAGTGGAAAGTGTTTGTGAAAAGTGGTCAGAAACCAGAGAGAGGACAAATTCCATCAAGTCCATTACAACGACAGTTTGAACATCTTAAATGTGATAATGGAATTCTATATAGGCAGGTAAGTATGGCGGATGGATCAGTAGTTAACCAATTTGTGTTACCACCTACTCATATTCAGACTGTGTTGGAGACTTTGCACAACAAAATGGGACATCCAGGAAGGGATCGAACCAATAATCTCATTCGAGAAAGATTCTATCGGCCAGGAATGAGCAAAGCTATTGATGACTGGATTGGACATTGTGGAAGATGTATTAAGAGGAAAAAGGAGCAAAGAAGAGCATCATTGGTAAGTATTTCAACAAGCCAGCATATGGAATTAGTGTGTATTGACTTTTTGACATTGCAGAAATCAAAAGGAGGACACAACATATTTTGGTGGTGACTGATCATTTCACTAGGTATGCACAGGCATATCCTACAAAGAATCAAACAGCAAAAACAACTGCAGATGTATTGTTTAACAATTTCATTGTTCATTATGGAATTCCCAAAAGGATACATTCAGATCAGAGAGCTAATTTTGAGGGGAATTTGATTAAGGAATTGTGTGCTGTCATGGGAATCAAAAAGTCAAGGACCGCTCCATATCATGCTATGGGAAATGGTATGACAGAAAGATTCAATAGGACATTACTTTCAATGCTTGGCACATTGGAACCACATAAGAAAACAAATTTGAAATCACATGTTGGACCTTTAGTACATGCCTATAATTGTACACGCCATGAATCCACAGGACAATCACCATATTTTCTTATGTTCCGTCGACATCCCAAATTGCCAATAGATTTAGCATTTGGATTAACATCAGAGAAAGACAGAGTATCACAGACAAAATATGTTGAGACTTTAAGAGAACGACTAACAAAAGCATACAAATTAGCATCAGAAGCATCACAAAAAGCACAATCAAAACAAAAAGAAGGATACGATTTAAGAACAAGAGGTGCAACAGTTGAAAAAGGCGATAAGGTTTTGGTCAAACAGGTAGCTTTCGATGGAAAACATAAAATTCAGGATAAGTGGGAAAATGAGGTTTACATTGTCATCGATAAACGAATGAGGATATCCCTGTGTTTACAGTGAAAAAGGAGAATGGGGAAGGTAAATCTAGAACTCTTCACAGGAATTTATTGCTACTTATTGGATACATCAATGAGCAAGAACAAATTAATCGTCCAAAACCACAGCCACGATTAAGAACAAGACAAATGGCTAAATCAAAGAAACAATCAGATTCAAGTTCAGAAACATCATCAGAGGAATCTTCAGGGGAGGAGGAAACATATGTATTGGTGAAACCGAATGGATCGATAATCAATGCTCCTACCAGTATTGAACCAAATGATGAAGATTGTATTGATTCAGATGGTGTAGAACCAGTATTAGATTTAGGAACAGAATCTGTTGGGGACGCCCAATCTGATAATAGTGTCGGAAATGTTTCTGAGTTAGAAAGAAGCGCTTCTGTAGAACAAGACGAACAAATGGATGATTCAGAAATTATTCAGGATATTGTTCAGGATGTGGAACTTGAAGAGGAAACGTTGCAGAGACTTGCGACTCCGCCTCAAAATGTTCACCCTCCTATTCCACCAGGAAGATCAACTCGATTTAAAACAGAGCCTTATTGGAAAAGATCTGGTCAGTATGTGACTAAAAGTGCTATTGTGACTACAGATAATTGGAAAACAAGAGCAGAATTTATGATGAACTTAATGCATCAAGGATATTTGAAGGATATGGAGAAAGGAACTAGTCAAGCTTTGATAGACATTGTGAAAAATTCTGTGTAATTTGTGATTTGATTTGATTTATCTTATGTCATTGTGTATGTATGTATGTTTATATTTGTAATAGAGTACTGTTATTCAGTTCTTTAGATTACATTGTGTAATTGATTTGTGTAATTTTAAGCTGTCATGCATTGGATGACGAGGACGTCATTTCTAATGCGGGGGAGTTTGTAGTAGTGTATAATTTTATCTGTTATGATTATTGAATAATAAATATATATTTATTTGATAATATTTGACTTTATATTATTTTTTTACTGGTCCATATTTACTAATTGTAGACAGTACTTCAGTGCTTTGATTTACTGATGTACATGTACTTTCATTGTTGACTGGTTTAGTGAATACTTTCTTTAACTTTCTATAGGTTGGTTTAAATTCCCTTTGTCTTGGATATACTTCAGATAGATTTTGAAATGCCCTTTGAACAGTATTCTGTCTTATGTGTTGTAATGTCTATGTGATACATGTATTGTTTTGTTATAACTGTGTTTTATTATTGTAGGGTTTATTTACAATCAATATAATCCAATTAGAACCCTATGCTGGGTTTGTTGTCATTGCCAAAAATAGACCCGGCTACAGTTTAAGACCAAAACATTACTGACTAAATTCCCTTTGTCTTGGATATACTTCAGATAGATTTTGAAATGCCCTTTGAACAGTATTCTGTCTTATGTGTTGTAATGTCTATGTGATACATGTATTGTTTTGTTATAACTGTGTTTTATTATTGTAGGGTTTATTTACAATCAATATAATCCAATTAGAACCCTATGCTGGGTTTGTTGTCATTGCCAAAAATAGACCCGGCTACAGTTTAAGACCAAAACATTACTGACTAGTGCAGTTAATCGATAAAACACCAGAGGACCATAATTGAACACGTGATTATTCGAAATGTCCCGGATGTTCCATACAAGATGGTAGCAATTATCTCGCTAACACTGTGTATCTAGCTTATTTTAATTGAAACCACATACATTGTAATTTCCTCTTAAAACTGTCTCAAGTTGGCTTTGGCAGTGGAACGTCAGGACGCATTCCATGCATAAATTTGCAGATTCTGTCTAGTCAGAACTTACATGTATCAAAGATGATAAAACCTTTAATATGAGTCTAAAACCATTGAGACACATATTTTGTTTTGTATAAAAAATAATACGTACATGTAAGTGAAAAACATGGAAATTAAGTAAATTTATCTCAGAAATGACGCCAAAATTCTGTGGATTTCAACAAGGAGAGAAAGAGGGGGAACAGCACATGAGAAGGGAAGGACGTATACGTGGACCGAAAAACCATGTCCTGTCAACCCTCGTTTATGTCATCCAAACTGCAAATATGTTTTTTCTATTACCTTGTCACAACCACACGAATGAATTGGAGACACAGATGGTGTGGCGGAGTTTTTTTCTTTTTCGACCGTCCTCGTTACACTTTTATTATTTTTGCCAGGATGAAACATTTATCTCATCGAAACAAAATATCAATATACAGGTATTGGTATCGTTGCTTAAGTCGGTAATGGATTGGTTTTGTAAACAACAAAAAAAAAAAATAATAAAAAAAAACACTTAATTGCATCGACACATATTCGAAAAAAGTCCTGATGTCTGGATCTTAAAAGCATTCACAAAAATATGTGTCTTATTTGTCTTAAAAATTATTATCTTCATCCGGTAATAAATATTTCGCCAAATGATTATTTTTTCAAGTTCTGAAAGATATGATGAGAAGTAAATTCATTTTTAGAAGTGTTTTTTTCCTTGTTCTTAACCATCTGGTGCTTTTGTTTTTGTCATCCAAATTCGGAAAAGAAATGTGCATAATTTGCACAAACATGACCCCAAACAAAATTTAAATGTTTGAATCATTTTCAAAGAATTTTTAAGTTCAGATACAATGAAGTCGACAAAATATCTTTGAACTGTGCGACCGACATTAGCCCAACTGTTAAAATTAGATGAAACCAAGTTCTTGAGGTATGCAGATATATCATCAAATGCACCGGTTTTTTAATATAAAGACAATATCATATGTTTGGTTAAATGCACATGTACGTCAGACCGTTAAATGGAAATACAAGATATACTTGCCAAATCTTTTATTTGTGTTCTTCGTTTTGTAAAACAATTTAAGATATTTTACCTTAAAGCAAGAACCCCTTTCAGTAAGAAATATCGATGAGATGAATTGGTAAAAATATCAAATATCTTTATCAGAAGTTTTCACTTCAACAAAGTTATTAAAATTGTTTTTAAATTTTTATTCTTGAATCATTTTGTATGAGTTTTAAAGAAGATGGCCTGAAAACATAGAGTAATGGTAACCATTCAACTTTGCTGTGCCTCCTCCAACATGCACGAATACTCTGTCTGCTTGTTTCAATTCAATGATTGCATTTATGGATCCAGCAGAATATCCGGCTTTAGAACTATGACAATTTGCAATTATATTGTTGTTCTTTATCAGCTGTAAATGTAACCAGTCGTTGACGTTTTGCTTAAGAAAATTTACTGAGAATTCGTATATCCCTGACTGTGGTGCTGTGAAGACTCCCGTACTTGGATCATATCCTTTCCCAATGTTTGTCTTTACAGCGTCAAACTTGACTACTTTTTTGGCTCCCAAATTAATGTTAGGACTGAGAGTTGAAAAAAATGCAGGCTTCAGCGTAACTTCCTTATTATCTGAAATGAACAATACTTGTATAATCCTTATTGTTTTTCCTTAATATATGTATGCTATTTTAAATTATTGCATACAATAAACCATTTTTCAATTATTTAGTTTATTTCGATTGTTTTCAATAGCCTTTATAAACAAATCATATATTGAACTGAGGAAACTCACCAAGCACCACCACAGGTCTGTTTGTTGCTTCGATCAATGTAAAATCGCAGTAGTACACAGATGTTTCAGCTTAAAAATTATCTCAATTTATATTTAAAATGCTTCTTTTTTTTTAGAAAAGGCATTAAGACAAGCCAAAGATACACAGTTTTTTACCTGTCGAATCAAGGAATAACTTTGGTTTTGAATGAAATATTAAAATGCCACACCTTTACATTTTATCTTCATCATGACATTCATCAGATCTTCAAATACATCTCTTCCTGTAATTATATCAGTATATTAGCTATAATTTAGAAATAAATGACTATTCCCTAAATATAAAGCTATCTGTTTAGAAAAAAAACAATGTTATATAACTATGACAATAGAAAAAAAAGAGAACCGTTCACTCTTAAAATGCTTATTCTCTTTAGGTTTTATGTGTTATCTATTCAGCCAGTGATATCTTTGAGGTATTTGTTTCTCTGTATTAATGTTTTCACGAATAACTGTCTTTAGATTTTTATCATATTGTCTTTCCTTCTGTCTTATTGCTTCGGTATTCTTTGAATAAAAAATTAAAATCTTCGCTGCCTTTTTAAAATTAATAATGATTCGTGTCTTTATAATATTCAAAAGTACATATAATTTACTAATTATTAGTAAAGGAGAACAGTTAAATGTACGTTATTATGTTTAAAATGAAAATGTATAGACTTGTATATATTGCGCTATACTAAAAATATATTTACCGACACCAGACTGGCAGGCACTTTCTGCATGTCCAAAATAAACCAGAAACGCAAAAGCACAAATAGCAAGCATACTCAAACTTTCCTATTGCTTGAAGCAGAATAGTTAGGCAGTCAATTTTAATTAACTAAAATCAGTACTTTATTTTATATAGTTGGTTAATCTGAACTTTGCGTGACTGTATATTTCAGTTTGCGTGCTTATACGGATAATATACAGCCTGCAAATAAGTAATGTTAACAGCCACACACACAGTGGAAATAATGGTAGAACTGCTTCTGAATGGTCAAAAAACCATTCGCGAATGGTGAACAAATAAAATGATGAACGAAAACTTAAACTATCAACGTTTTTCTAGCTTACGTCTGAATAATTAATTTTGCGTTTAGTTAGATTACACTGAATATAGTTTCAGTTCTTTATCCATATTTTCATCTGAACATAATTTATTATTGAATAATTGAAGCATTCAGGAATTAGAGAATTGAACAATTGAAGTAGTCAGGAATTCGGTAAATGAATCTATGAATTACTTTAATTTTTGCAATATTTTATCAAACATCTTTCATTTGTCCGCTTTACAAATAGGTGGTTTGGAAATTCAACCTTTCGAATTACTAGTTCTCTAAATACTACTAAAAGGCACGGATATAATATAACTCTGAAACCAGTTTAGTTATTCATACATTGTAGTGTAAAATAAAATTATACTTTATAAGTATAAATACATGTACATTGTGCATTTGTGTGGAATGCAAGTTTAAAATGTTACCTTTTACTCTAAATGGGCTGTAGTAAATACATACCATATAAACAAGATGTTACATTATCGATAGTTTTACATGTAATACGTATACAATATTTAAACATGGAAAGTACTTTAAAAAATGTTTATTACATCCTTTTCCCAATGTCGGTAGAATACAAAAATACAAATAATAGTAAAAATGATTAAAGTTTAACTTCTTATGTCCATAATTGCAAGCTTTGTTAAACTCCTTTAGGTTTGATGATGATGAATTAACTTGAATAAAGCAGGGTAAAGTTTCAATTGCCTGAATCAATAAATGTATTTATGAGATACAATTGTTTGACGAGCACTGACACATACGAGTTTTATATATATGGACTCCAACATTTATATAAACAAAATTGAGTATTTATTATCTCTTATTAACAAATAACAGGATTCTTAAAAAAATCTATCAAAGGGTTTTAAGAAATGACTATTTGTGACTAAAATGTAAACTGAAATTATTATCTCCGCACTTCGAAGAAGTTCGGGGATATTGTAATTGCCCTCGTCCGTTTGTCCGACCGTCCCTCCGTCCGTCACACATTCTTGTGACATAAACTCCTCATTAATTTTTACATTCATGTATTTAATTTCTTTATAGTATTGTCACATACTGTAAATAGATGAACAATAAGGTTTTAAAATATTTTTTTCAAAAAGTATGGCCCACAGGGGTCGAATTTCAAAACTTGGAAATTAAAGCTTGTGACCTAAACTCCTCAATCATTTTTTACTTAATTTTTATACGGTATTGTCATACCCCATATGCAGATGCGCAACAAGGTTTTTATATAATTTTGATTTTCAAAAATAAGGGCCAACAGGTCTCAAATTTTGAAATTGGATATGTGGATCTCCTTCAAATATCCCTTTGGTATTTCTTGACCTTACTTAGCTTGTGACCTAAACACCTAATTCATTTTTCATTTGATGCTTTTAATTTCTATACAGTATTGTCACACTGTATATAGATGCGCAAAAATGGTTTAGAATATTGATGTTCGAAAATTGGGGCCCACAGTGGCCGAATTTTGAAAATAGGAAATTTTAGCATCTGACCTAAACTCCTCATTCATATTAAATTTCATGCATTTAATTTCTATATAGTATTGTCACATACATGTATTGTATGTAGATGCGCAATAAGGTTTTGGAATTTTGATTTTCAAAAATTGGTGCCCACAGTGGTCGAATTTGGAAAATTAGAAATTTATGCTTGTGACCTAAACTCCTCCTTAATTTTTCATTTTATGCATTTAATTTCTTTACAGTATTATTAAACACTGTACATAGATGCACAATAAGGTTTTATAATTTTGATTTTCTGTAGAGGTTAAATTAAAAAAATGGGAATTAAAAGCTGGTGACCAAAACTCTTCATTCAGTTTTCATTTTATGCATTTTATTTCTTTACAGTATTGTCACACCCTGTATGTTAATGAGCTGTAAGGTTTTAGAATTTTGATTTTCCAATATTTGGGCTTGTATTCAAAGATTTCATCGTGAAAAAGGTACACAGAAATACAACAGTTCGAGTGTGCGCCGACTGCTTCAATCTAGTTTAATATGTTGCCATTAACAATGTTAACGATAATTAAAGCAAATTTATTACTTGGTTTTTGAGGTAGGTGTAGAAATTGTTTCATATCATTCAACAAGGAGATTTTTATGGCGGCAGAATTCATTTTCTATTTATTTAGGTGTCTGATTATTAGTTTAAGATGTACATTAAAATACACAATTTCAAATATTCGGAGAAGAGATTTAGATCCAACATTAGAAAAAAGGTGAAGCCGTTAAAAATATTTCTGACAGAAAAATAGAATTGTGTTTCAAAATCTTCAATGCTTGATACATATTTTCTTCTTCTCTTCTTCTCCCGTTTTTTTATTCTTGTATTTTCCTATCTCTTTCCAATTCGATGCACAAACACGTTGTACTATTCATCTGGCAACGAAACCATCTGTTATATACATTTAGCAAGGAACCGTCTTATCTTGACCTTCACCTGGAGATTGACACCAGAGGAAGTTTGAATACAAAACTTTACGACAAACAGGATGCCTTTGACTTTCCAATCGTCAACTTCCTATATTCCAGAAGTGCCGACAGGGGTATGATGCTTCTAAATTGGAGTAATCCTTATTAAAGTTTATGGACGTCAACATGATTTGGTTGACAGGTATGAAAAAACCGTTTCCCAAATGAAAATCGACCTGCTCCATTGGTGTTATCTCTTCCTCATACCGGATTTGACATGGGCAGCATGGCAGGTGTCCTGTTTTTTGGTGGGGTCCGTGTCGTTCATATGTTTTTAATTTTTAATTGTAATGCATGTCTTGTGTTGGTCTTCTTGTCTTCATTGTTCCCCGGAATTTGTCAGTTGCGATTTTTCCCTCCTTCGAATTCGGTATTTCTTGACTTTACTTAAGGTATCAGGACCATAAATGACCACGTGATTATTCAAAAGTTCCCGGATGTTCCATACAACGCAATTGAAATGACCTCGGTAATTATCGGGAAACTTCGGAAATGCCAATATAACTAACTTATTTTTACAGACTCTGCATATAAGCAACAAAGTGTGTTTCCCCTTGAGAAAAATATGTATATAAAATTCCAGCTTTAAATTGTTTGGTTTAACCATTCACGGTCAAAAGAGATACAATTTTCGATCATGATCTATTATGGTCCGGATACTTTAAACGAAATATTCCTTCCACTTTTACATCATCAGGTAAATTAATTATGGTTATTGGGGTATAGAGTTTGCGACTTAGAGAAATAACCTGCTGTGGATTACGAATCTGATCCGGATTTTATGGCGAAACAATATTATGACGCCATAATACTGATATGGATTTTTCTCCTTACATATGTAATATTGATTTTGTGCCCCGCTAGTCTGATATGGCAAGTTTCATATGGGCAAAACTACCTATATAAACGCTAAACATAAAATTGATTGGTATTAGTAGTAAGACATGTTAGTCCAGTCAATCTAGCATAAATTTGACCCTAACCTTAAAGTAATTGCAACAGAAGATTTTTAAGTTTTAATCTTTAGCATTATACCCCAAATATACACAGAAAAAAGTCCAACAAAATCTAACTTGAGGAAGACTGAAAAATCACGATTTTAAAATTCCTATGGAAATTTGCATTGAAAATGGGAGATAACTCTGCAAAAAAGGCAGAAATATTAATAAAAATTGATACAAAATTATAACTTTACCGCTTCTTTTCAGCAGAATGTATTGATTCTTGATATTTTAGCCCTCCTTAGAGTATAACAAACAAATCTAAAGGTGTTTTCATATCTTTTATCAAGCTACAACCTAGATTTCGTAATTCATTAGTTGACCATTTATTAAATTTTTCAACATGTGACGGTAAAGAATCTCAAATTTAATAAAAATAATTAAGCAAAAATTCTTCTTTTTGTGGTTTAAAGTTTCTTTAAACAAGGTAGATGCTGAACAAATATAATTTACAGATATAAACAATACCAAAATTTCACATTATTTTTTCAAAATGGAAACAAAGCCACAAATTTGCAATTTCTTTAATGAAAAATGCGCAAAAAAAATTTAAAAAATACCCATAACACTTCGGTTTTGTACATTTCATGAGCAGAAGATTATATAATATAGTCAAATACGAACTTATAACCCCATCAAAGTATCATACTTTACATGAATATTAAGAAAATCAACCAAAACCTGAGTTATCTCCCCTTTCAAATGTTAATTTCCATATGAAATTAAAAATGCTGATTTTGAGTTTTCCTCAAGTTAGATTTTATGGGATTTTTTTCTGTGTATATTTGTGGCTTAATGCTATAGATTAGAACTAAAAAAAATTCTTTTGCAATTAGTTTCAGGTTAAATCTTAGTTTGACTTGACTATGTACATCTCCCTATTTTATACACGAACCATTATCGGGTAAAATAATTCAGATGTTTCCAAATTTCATGAATTATTTTACCTAATTTTGCTCCTTTTTAACTTTAAAAAAATAATTGTAGAGATATCTTTGCATTATAATTCTATCTTGTTGCATCTGTTTTAACATAAATGGATATAGTGAATAAGTCCCCGAACTTACATGATTGTGTAATTTATAGAATCGTGTAAGACAAAAATGAGGAAAATCCGAAGGGCAGTCAAACAATCATAAATCAAGAAAAAGAAACAAAACTGATAAATTAAAGGACGAAAACAAACAAACATTGAAAACACAGTACAAATAGCTAAAAAGATATGAACAACATCGACACCACCGAAAAACTGGGGTTAATCATGAACTCAGGTGGTCCCGATGTGTAAGAAGTTCCAACCTCTTATAAAATCGACACCCGCCAAATTACTGGTGTCATGTTAAGTAAAATTTCATTTTCGCTGTAACAGCTGTAACTTTCGATTCTCATTTCTTCACGACCCATCAGCTTTCCAGAATTGTAGAATCTAAATAAGTTTACTTTTCAACAGTTACATGTACAGTTGCAGAAAGACGAAATTCTAACAACTGCCTCAGGCAACGTTCACAATGGCTTGATTCTGTTTAGACCAGTTTGATTCTATTGCTATATTGTTTTATAGCTTTTGGCCAATAGCATACATATGCATGTACATGTGCCTGATGACCGTTAATCCAGGATAGTGTATTCTACACAAGGAAGTGGTTATCGGAGTTTTATTTATAGTACAGATTCAAATCCCACACGTCAAAAAATATGAACTCTGAAAAATCGATGTCTGATGAAAAAATATGAAATGGCGTGAAATTTTATATTTTTATTTGCACTCTTTCTTTTATGTGTATGTGCATTTCCTATGCCTACCGTGAATGAAAAACGACCACAGGAACACCAGTGTATCCTTCATAATTATATAGAGTTATGCATAAAAGACAAAGAGGTATTAAAGTTGAAATGATTTATTCAAAAATATTGCTCCTTGACTGAAGATAATTGTCAATTATGATCACGATCAGGAAAAATAACTACAGACGATACAATAATATTATCCCTACAAAGCTGTTGTTACTTTCAAACTTATTAACTTCTAAAATAATAACGTTTAATTTAAGAATTGATTGCTTCGTTTTTTTAGCTTTATCGGGGTGTAAAAACATTGGCCGATTCACAGTACTGATAATATGCGCCCAACAAGGCTTTGTACAGTGATATTTACTTAGATAGTTAGACATGGTTGTAGAAATGGAGTGTATAAAGATGTCTTGGTAGGAAAATAACGTTTTAAGTATTAAAACACTCATAAGAGCAGATTTTATCCTATTCTTCGAGGGTTTCAATTAATGTCAAATTAACCTGCACTTACATTGTACATTCTTCTAGCTTGGTTTTTACCTTAGACTTCGAATTTATGGAACTTTCTGCTGTTTTGTCGGTTCGTTATTCTTTTGACGATATTTCCTTTTCTTCATTGGGATGATGGAAAATATATAAATCGTCCACATAACTACATGTTGCATCATAAACATATTTGAATTCATGCACACAGTATATATGCCTTGGTATCTATGCTTCATACCTGCTTTTGTACGTAACGTTGTAACTTTATAAACAACTTAATTTAAGCGTATTTTTAATACTAAAATAGGAAGAAGGTCTGTCTACTGTGTGTTTGTTTGCGGTGTTTATGTGCATTTATCAATATGCAATCAGGAACAGTCGAAATAAAAACTCGATATCGTAGTCAGTTTTGCTTTCAACTGACAAGGCGAGCCAAGGTGAATTATGATCAGTCTCGGTGTAAAATCACTGACTGCCATCCATCTGCTTCTGTCTGTGTTGCAATGACAATTTCACGATCTCTCTTCATATCGAACAACTTCAAAGAAACTAGCAGTGATTTATGGATAAATTTGTTCTCGTCCAAATTAATACGTTCAACATTTGCAACTGGAGGTTCAATATTCAATTAATCAGTCTATTTTGTAACATGTATAACTAGTAAAATTGTTAGCGACATGATAAAATAGATCTGAACCGTCTATAAAATAGACGGACACTTATCATTCAAGAAAATAAAATAATATATAAATGCAAAGACAAAGAATTGCATTACAAGTATTTGTCTGGAGGATAGAACAAGTTTTATAGGACAAACTTAACATATGTACATTTATACATAGTAGGTGCCATTGAATGATTAAACGTATTTTATAATGATATTTTCCATGATTTTAATTTCGGAGAAAAGAAATTTCCTAAAAATACATAGGGGTGCCACTTTTTCCGACTGAAATCAAATTCTATAATTCACCCACTCTAGGAAGTGACGTAACAATAGCCGTCGCCAACGACGTTGCTATACAATGGTCGACGCGTAAATGTAATGACTTTAATTGCGCGTAACGTAACGTTACGTTTTGGCGTTCCGTATGTAACGTCACATCCTTGGTTACTTTGTTATGTGTTCTGGTATAGATTTTAATATACGTTCCACATGTTATATTTGTTGTCTTATGCATGCCTAAGTTATTTCATTGGCGACGAGGATGAAAGAAGATGAAAAGCGATTGAAAGAAGAGATTTAAAGGCATAAATAGTGTAAAAAAAGAAAAATGGCTGAAAGAATTACAGTTGTGACAGAAAACAGAAATTTGAGAACTTTACCGTTCACACCGTCGGAGGATAATCTCACTACGGGAAGTCCGTGGGAGGAATGGCTAGAAGGAATAGAAAGAGAATTCCGATATTTTCGCATTACAGATCCCGAGGACAAAAAGGACGCAATGATTATTTACGGAGGTAAAGAGATTTCCAGATTAGAGAAAAGTACACCTGACCCCGTAGACAGACGCATGGATGTATATGAGAAGTTAAAGAAGAAACTGAATTATTATTTTGCTCCAAAGAAGAATAAACATTATGCGAGATACGTATTTCTGAAAATGGGACCGATTAATGGAGAGTCAACAGTGGCATACGCGACACGACTACGAGAGAGAGCTGCTGATTGTGAGTTTGAAAATCAAGATGACAGAATTTTAGAACATATTATTCAAACCACAGATAATGAATCGCTAATCAAAAAGACGATTAACAGAAAGTGGACACTTGATCAAATGTTACAGGAAGTACACCAGTTAGAAGATACGACATTGCAGATACGTGACATGAGAGATTTACATACAGCATCAAGAGTCGGAGAAATTGCAAAAGTGACGAATTATGGAGGAAAACAAAGAAATTACGGCATGCAAAATAGAGATAAAACACACACAATGAGACATGAAAGCAAGAATAATTGTAATTATTGTGGAAAAACACATTCGGTTGAACGACGTGAAGCGTGTGGAGCTTACGGAAAACAGTGTAACAAATGTCAGAAATGGAATCATTTTGCTGTAGTTTGCAAATCGAAAATGGCAACCATAAACCAGAGTAATGACCGATTTAGAAATAAACGACACATTAAAAGAAATCAAGGTAGGAATGTTAGAAAAACAAGGGAAGATACAAGCGAAGAAGAATATTCAGATGATGAGTTTTTGGGAAGTACAGTAAATCATTTAGGAGCAGTTAAGAAAATAAATGTACATAAAATTGGAGATAAAGCAAGAACAGTACCAGTTATGATGAACGATGTACAAATGAAAATAGAACCAGATAGTGGAGCCGACGTCAATGTAATGGATGAGTATCAGTACAGAGCATACAAAAACAGAACTAGAGAGGGAGCTGAATTATTAGAAAGCAAAACGAAATTGAGTACTTTGCAAAGTAGTTTATCAGTAAAAGGAGAATTTATTACAACAGTGAAAAATGCAACACGAGGGATAAAAACAAGAATTATTGTGATAAAAGGTAAAATTAATTCACCACCGCTTATAGGAAAGAACACACTAATTGAATTAGGCATGCTACAAATAAAAGAAGATGGAACATTAAAAGAGCCAAATGACTTAGGAATTCAGAGCGGAAATGTAAAATTTGTACAGAGAAGACCAAAACAAATAGAAGAGCTCATGAGTAATTTTAGCGATGTATTTAACGGAATTGGAAAAATTCAAGACTCGAAGCATAAAGATGAATTTATGGTTAAATTTTCAATGAAACAAGACACAACGCCAGTAGCACAGAAACCTAGACAAGTACCTTATTATTTGCAAGACCCATTGAAGAAATGGATGGAACAAGGAATTCAAGAAGATATTTTTGAGATGGTTGAACCTGGAGATCCAATTACATGGTGTTCACCGTTAGTAGTACAACCCAAACCGAGATTCAGCAAGATACCAAAAGAAGAATTAGAACCACACATGATTCGAGCTTGTGTTGATTTGAGAATACCAAACATGTATATGGAAAGAAACAGGATATTACAGTCACCAATAGTTGAAGATTTCACATACAAGTTCCATGATTGTACGATATTTTCAAAAATGGACTTGAAGCAGGGGTACTATCAGTTAGTACTCCATCCAGACTCAAGACAGATTGCTACGTTCAGTACACCATGGGGAAATATGAGACCAAAGAGATTGATATTTGGTGCAAAGTCTTCGCAAGATTTGTTTGATGAAGCTATGTATCGTATATTTGGTGATATTCCGAAATGTTTAAATCAGAGAGACGATATACTAATAGGAGGGAAGACTATGGAGGAGCATGATAAAACGTTAGAAACAGTTTTGCAAAGAGCAAGGGACTTTGGAGTTACATTTAATAAGGAAAAGTGTCAATTTGGAGTCAACGAATTAGAATTTTACGGGTACAGAATAACAAAAGATGGGCTCAAACCAACAACCGACAAAGTGAAAGCTGTTAAAGATTGCAAAGCACCAGAATCAAAAGAAGCTGTCCGGAGTTTTCTTGGAATGATATATATCTTTCGAAATTTATTCCACAGTACACAGTACTAACAGCACCATTAAGACAATTAACGAAGAAAGAAGTGAAATTTAAATGGGGAAAACATGAAAATGAAGCTTTCAAAAAACTGAAGGATAGTATAACGGACGAGAAAACAATGGCATTTTTCGATCCAAAAAGACCAATTATTGTACGAACGGAAGCTAGTTATCACGAAGGATTATCGGCAGGATTATTTCAGCGTCCAGCGAAAGGATTGAAACCTATACATTTTATAAGTAGATCAATGACAGACACTGAGAAGAGATATAGTAGCCTTTATACTTAACAAAATGAAACTTGATTAATAAGTACATGAAAACATTTTTCTTATTGTTTCCAGTGTAAATATTCATAACTATTCTAAAAAACTTAAAATCATCGTTACTAAGATGGTGAAAAATAGTTACAAAATATTGCCAAGTTCTTTGTATCTGTGATCAAAGTTTGAAGTTGCTAAAAAGATTCACTATACTGAAATTTCCTTCGGCTCCTCTGTACTGTTACCTTATTAAAGTCAGATGTTGTTCTGGAGTTATGTCGCCTTGTCCATAAAAAATCAAATATGCACGAAAAATCACAAAATTAGCAATTTTCAGGTAAATTAAAAAACGTGTCGACTTTGATGTGCTCAATATATCTTGATAAAATTTGAAACATACTTTGTTAAGATAACTATCTGTTAATGGTCAACTGCTAATCAATGCTAAACATATAGCTTTAACTCCTATTTTGTGTTTTAATTTAATGAGGTTTACCCTTTACTGAATGAAAAACGTCAAGTAAAAAGCCTAGATATAGTCAGACAGAGAAAGATGCCTTGGCAGTGAAATGGGCAAAAACCAGGTTTAGTATTTATTTGTTAGGAGCGCCAAAGTTTAAGATAATAACTTCACACAAGCCGCTCATCCCTATGCTTAACAACAGTAAGGCAAAACTACCACAAAGAATTGTGAAATGGGTAATGGACATGCAGAATGTAGATTATGAATTAGTATACGAGCCAGGAAAAGATGAGCAAGATCCGTTGGATTATTTATCTAGACATCCATTACCAGAAACCGAAAACGATGAGACAGAACAAATAGTAAAACAAATAATAGAATCGGAACATGCAATAGTATTGAGCAAAATACGAGAAGAAACTTCAAAAGATGCACGTTTGCAAGATGTAATGCAAAGACTGAGGAGAAACGACTGGGAGAAACACAAATCGAGACCGGAAATAGCTACATATTACATGGTTAGAAATGAATTATATTCACTGGACGAAGTATTATTTAGATTAAACCAAATTGTAATACCGGAATCGTTACAAAGTAAAGTGATAAAAGCAGCACATAGTATGGGACATCTAGGATTAACAAAGACAAAACAGATGTTAAGAGCAAGATACTGGTTCCCTGCATTGAACAGTATGGCAGAAGATATAATAGGGCGATGCTATGAATGCAAGGTAACGACAAAAGAATACAGACATGAACCTATCAAACCAACTAAAATACCAGAAACAGCATGGCATACTTTAGCAGCAGATTATGGAGGACCATATCCAGATGGACATTATAATTTAGTGGTCATAGACAAAAGAACGAGATACCCAGTTGTTGAACAAACAAAAACTACAACAACTCGAGCAACAATTGAAAAACTGAGAAATATATTTTCAACCCATGGAATTCCGGAAAAATTAGAAACAGACAATGGATCATCATTTAGCTCAAATGAATTTTCGAACTTTGCAACTGAAATGGGATTTCATCATCATAAGATAACACCAGAACATCCGAGAACAAATGGCGAGGCAGAGAACTTTATGAAGTTATTAAACAAAACGGAACAAATAGCTCATATGAAAGGTAATCACAGTAACGATGCGATTCAGGATATGTTAATGGGATATAGATCAACACCACACCCAGCAACATGATTTACACCGTATGAAGCATTAATGAACAGAAATGTGAGGACTAAATTAGACCACGTACAGAACAAAAATGAAACTGAAAACATGGACAAGGAGATCACACAAAGAGACAAGGAATACAAACAACGGTTTTTAAATAAACATTCACAGGAAAAGAAGTACAGAGAACATTCATTTAAAATCAGTGACCGTGTCTTATTCAAGCAAGAGAAAAGGAATAAATGGTCAACTGCATATGAACTTGAACCGTATATCATATACAAAATATCCGGATCAAGCATAGGAGCTCAGCGAAAATCAGACGGAAGAAAAGTGTTTCGTGACTCTTCACATTTCAAACTCGCAAATAACATTGACATTCCGAACTAAAATGATAAGTGGCGAGATAGAATTTTGATGCACACTAAACCGAATGGAGATAAACACATGGTTGCACAAGGACGAAGAGAGATGCCAATCCGAACCAGAAGAGCACCTGCTAGATATAGAGACTGTGTAGTGTGATTTCAATTATAGACTGTAAATATCAAATATGATATCATAAGTGAAATATGGACTGTAAAATTTAAACTTTTATTTTGAACATTAATTTATTCAACAGCACTTTATTTGAAATGAATGATCAGAACTTTTGAAGAAATGGAGAAATGTAATGACTTTAATTACGCGTAACGTAACGTTACGTTTTGGCGTTCCGTATGTAACGTCACATCCTTGGTTACTTTGTTATGTGTTCTGGTATAGATTTTAATATACGTTCCACATGTTATATTTGTTGTCTTATGCATGCCTAAGTTATTTCAAATGGTCGACGCGTAATCATATAAAAATATAATCCCTTGTATTGTCTCATTAAAATGTCTGAATAAATGGAATATTTCAATGTAATAAACAGAATAACTAATCTTGAAATTCGAATACTAAAGATATTCAAATCGTGATCCAAAAACACTAATAATTCACTCGTGCGCTACGCGCACTCGTAAATTGATGTGTTGTTCGGTAACTCGTTGTAGATTGTTAGGTATTCGCATTTCAAGATTAGTTATACTATAAATATTAGTTATACTATAAATATTATACATGCCGGTCTTTTATTTCACATGTCGACTTTCATTTTCTTTGTACAAACAGTTTACTTACTCTAGAAAACAATCATGATAATAAAATTTGAACTTAATTTTGTCTCTAGATATTAAACAACAAATTCAGGTTTGAAAGGGTAATTCGAAAACTTTTAGCGTCATCACAACGAAACTGTCTGTAACTGCTTAATATACCTCAATATCCTCATACCAGATTTGACATGGGCAGCATGGCGGATGTCCTGCGGGAAGCAGAGACTGCTTACTCTTCCGGAGCACCTGAGTCTACTCGGCTTTTTTGATGGGGTGGATGTTGTTCATATGTTTTTAGTTTTTAATTATAGTGCTTGTATTGGTTTGGTCTTATCTTCGTTGTTCTCCGGAGTTTGTCAGTTCTTTCGATTTTTCCCTCCTTCAAATATCCCTTTTGGTATTTCTTGACTTTACATACAAACAATGAGAAAGGTCTATTTTGGATCTGATTAATCTTATTACAGCCATGCCTTTATTTATTTAGTGATTCATTTATTTAGATAGAATAGAGAATGGAAAGTGTCAAAGAGAAAACAAGACGACCAAAGAGCAGACAACAGCTCCAGGCTACCAATGGGTCTTCAAAGCAGCGACAAAATCAGAGTTTAGATATATGTAATGAACAAATATCAATCAAATCTCACAAACAGGCTGACATTTGACTTTAAAATCACAAACATTAAAGTGAATAATACTAATCCGCCTTATTTTATGTACGAGGGAAAGTTTTATACATTTAATGATAATAATACAATTTTGATTGACATGTTGTAAAATATTTTTAAACGTTGTCACCTAGAAAAATTCCTTTATGTAAAATCTTTATTATAGGACAAATGAAACAGATAAACAAAAGTTACTGTTGAGATAGTCACTTTGTCGGAGGACTGGGAAACCATGTCCAATGAATTTTAGCATCTTACAATACCATTCATAGGTACATGTAATATTTATTCTCAATCAAAATATTTTTTAATTCGTGCACGGGTAACTAAAATTAGACGTGAAAGTCACGAATATTGCTAAAATCGCAAATACTTCTTAATTCGTTTATGTACGTTAACCCTTTAGTACACGTGCGCGATATAAACGTCTCTATTACATGATTTCCTGATCTATCTGGAAATCAGCATTTATCTTAACTTTTCATTACCTTAAGGCAACTTAAGATATTAAAAGTTAATGATCTAACAGCTTATGTATGCCTTAATGAATAAACCCCATATAACAGTTTTCAAAATAAAGAAACAAATCCACCATAATGTTTGTAGAATAAGTTTAATATAGAATTAAGTTCACCCTTGCTCATGTTGTTTGTTTGGTTAAGTCTGTTCTTCTTTTCTATATTTTCAGTTTCCTGTTAATCTTTTTTTCCCTTTGTCCATTGTTCTAGGCTTTTTACTTGACATTTTTCTGTAAGTCAAGGGTAAACTTCACAAAATAGGAGTTGAAGCTATATGTTTAGAATTGATTAGCAGTTGACTATTGAAAGATACTACAGTTAACAAAGTACGTTTCAAATTTTAACAAGATATATTGAGCCCATCGAAGTCGACACTTTAATAATTTACCTGAAAATTGCTAAGTTTGTGATTTATCGTACACATTTGATTTTTTTTTATGGACAAGGCTACATAACTCTAAAACAACAAGGTAACAGTATAGAGGAGCCTAAGGAAATATCAGTCTAGTGAGTCTTTTTAGCAACTTAAAACTTTGATCACAGATACAAAGAACTTGGCAATATTTTGCAACCATTTTTCACCATTTTAGTAACGATAATTTAAGTTTTTTTTTAGAATAATTATAAATATTTACAATGGAAACAACAAGAAAATGTTTTCATGTACTTATTGATAAAGTTTCATTTTTTTTAAGTAGAAAGGCTACATGTTCCCTAATAATGTCCTCGTGAGCCCATCGAAGTCGACACTTTAATAATTTACCTGAAAATTGCTAAGTTTGTGATTTATCGTACACATTTGATTTTTTTTTATGGACAAGGCTACATAACTCTAAAACAACAAGGTAACAGTATAGAGGAGCCTAAGGAAATATCAGTCTAGTGAGTCTTTTTAGCAACTTAAAACTTTGATCACAGATACAAAGAACTTGGCAATATTTTGCAACCATTTTTCACCATTTTAGTAACGATAATTTAAGTTTTTTTTTAGAATAATTATAAATATTTACAATGGAAACAACAAGAAAATGTTTTCATGTACTTATTGATAAAGTTTCATTTTTTTTAAGTAGAAAGGCTACATGTTCCCTAATAATGTCCTCGTGTTTGGATTCCGTTTCTGATCGCTTCTCGCACTTAACTTGTTTTAGTAATCGACAAATGTTTGAACGTGAATTGCTAAGTGTCTGTTGGTACATATAACATCTCGCACAACAAACAAATACAAAAAGGGTAAATAATTCATTATAATTTAAACCCCGATTACGTAAACAGAACCCATTTACTTAAATTGTTTACAGTCTGATTTCTATTTAATGAAATGATTTGAATCTCGCCAGTGCGATTAAGTAAAACATTTCTGTCGGCTTTGTGTACTTTACTCTGTTGATTATATCAGAAGTTTGATGTTACACAGTGGTATAATTGAAATCTGAGACAATCGTTTGGGAATCGGTTTCCACAGGATGGACAAGAAAGTGATATAAGGCCATTAGTGGAGCATCGCTTGATGGAAATCTTGGTGTAAAAATATTATATCAACATATGTGTTTATAAACCACAATTCTATGGAGAACCAATTTGAAGTTCAAAACAGTTAGTGCATATCTCTTTACACAAGCTAACAGGAATATTGAATGCAATACAAATTACAGGTCATGTCTGCAGTAATTCCTTGCAACGCAAATTTTAAACCTTACTTGTAATACGCTGTTGGATCCCGGAATACCTTTTCGCTCACCTGAAACCTTGCTGCAAATCTGACTAATAAATACACAATGAAAGCATCCATGAACTCCTGAATATTAAAAATAAATGTTCGCAACCTTTTCTTCCGTTGCGAACATTTGTTTTTAGACCAAGACCAAGGCGAAATCAACTTCCTGTTTGACGACTTATGGTTTTGAATACAAAATTGTTTGTCACATTTTTCTCAGCAACTACTCGTCACAGCCGCTTGATATTTTGTCTCAAGCCTTCTATAGATATGCCATATTGTGGGATATGTTTACGGACCAAGGCAACATCTACTTCTTGTTTGACTACTTCGTATAGTTTTCTACCTAATGGTTTTGAATACAAAATTTTTCGTCAATTTTTCTCTCAGCAACTACTCATTACACCGGCTTTCATTAATAATTTGGTGTATGTGTAAATTGAATGTTCACGTTAATTTATATCTGTTGATGGCAATAC
This sequence comes from Mytilisepta virgata, assembly GCA_028015205.1. Taxonomy (NCBI): domain Eukaryota; kingdom Metazoa; phylum Mollusca; class Bivalvia; order Mytilida; family Mytilidae; genus Mytilisepta; species Mytilisepta virgata. The sequence goes on from CM051521.1 coordinate 81,724,222, forward strand.
TTTGCAATAAATATTTGAATTTGAATTTCACTGAATTGGAACATAGAGGAACATGCAAGGATCAAAATATGTATTTGAAACAAGACTTTTAAAAAATACCAGCGATTTCGCTTTTATTTCTACGATTCATATTTCTTCAAAAGTGAATTATTTCATAGCTAATATTGAAGAAATTTTTTTACAGTATAAACATTTTACTCAAAATTCAAACTTTAGCCTTAAAATATTTATAATGAATAAACATATTTCATCAGATATCTTTGTGAAAACCATTTTAATGCAGCATTTCAATATTTAAAACTGAAAAGTTTTCTTTGTCGTAACTTGTTGTAAGGCCCCATAAATAAAAGGTGTAATGAACTATCGAAGAACTCACTCTAGACTAAATCGAAAAACATAAAACTTTTATATGTTGTGTACAAAGGAAAGCACCTGCGCGTGGGAATTTGTAAACGTGTAATATTGACCATGAACTTGTATACAATTTCAGCTGGCCAACGTGACGTATCATCCAATCGTATTGATACACTGTACTGTACAAGTGGGCGGGACTTGACCTATCTTTGAGACACGCTTTCCGGATTGATAAACATCGGACGTCCACGCTTAAATCAGTCGTATTGTAAATCTAATTCCTTGCTTTGACAATAAAAATGCACTCTTTTGTATATAAATAAATACGTAATACTATGTGTTATCATATTACAAGATGTGGAGTCCGTGTTTTCAGTGAAGGCACACAAGACTTAGCAGCATATGAAATCGTTACCCAGATACCCCGACAACGTTTGAAAAAAGCGGGAACATTTCGGGTAAATCTTTTACAATGTACTGTACTAATCTTCATACTATAATGGAAATCACTATATTAGAAGTTATTAATGTTAACGGATTTGGTGCCTTGATAAATTAACCAGTAACATTGCAAATACATTGACATGGATAAAACGGCTACAATTGTTCCCGAATAAAAACTACTATGTATTGGAAGGGATGGAGCATTGAAATAATGTTTATGTACACTCTTTACTACACATTTCTAACTACATTATACAGCAATCATGTGTAAATACATGAAACTACATTGCCATTTCCATGCATAACGCCAACGCATATTCACTATATGAATATGTTTCTCTTCTCTAATTTTTCCAGAAAAATACATTTTTAGCTTTCGGTATTTTAATTTAAACAGAACACATAATTGCAAATTATAGCTATCAGATTTGGAGCAGTGGGTTAATCTAATTTGTGCATTATTATATGGGAGATTTATTAGTTACTCCCTTGAGAGAAATATTTCCTTCTGCAACCAAGTTAAACGATGTACTACAGAATTCCCTGCCACAAATTAACTTTTAACAACAATATTCAATTGTCTTTTTGGTAAAATCCTTCGACTTCATTATCAATTAATGAAATTAAAATATATTAAAATTTTAAGACTTTCCGCTTAATGTTTTATTTCATTTCAAGATTTAATTATTTTACGTTGAATGATGTGTAAAAATGTAACTTCTTCAATTCAAAATCTTATGAAATAATTTTTCCCTCTTTTAATATCTCCTAACCATTTGTAGCCGATTTTATGATATCATTTTAGCCTACTATACTCTTTTTCGACATCTGGTTAGGATTTTTAATGTGCAATGGTGTTTACTCTCCCTTAATCCAGGTTAGCCATTTTCCATCCCATCCTAAGGACTAGCTTCACCTTTCGAGTAGCAAATTTAATGCCCAAAATTTTCATACCGAACTCGAACAAAAATCGAACCAGTGACTCTTTAGCTTCGTAGTTCAATGCACTTATTACTACACCACGAACCCCTTTGCAAACTTTTTTTTTGCTTGCCGTACAGTCATCATATGATTAAGATCCTACATTCCTCAACTATAATCCGTTGACGAGTTTGACTATGCATTGTCTGTATCATTGTTAGGTTATTTTCTACGTTTTCTATATTTGCGTCAGTTCCTAATACGACAATTTACTAGTGACAAGGGAAAAAAATAACATCATAATAATATATCAACAACAACAAAATCGACACAAGTGAATCCTGAGCAGAATGACCCACCAACAATCATTTTTTGTCCTTTCTTAGCATTAAAACATGCAAATCGTTGACGTGTTCTTTAAAACGTTAACTGAGAATTGAATATATTCCTAACTGTCGTGCTGTGAAAACTCCCGTATTTGTATCATATCTGTTCCCAAAGTTTTCTCTGGCAGTATCAAACTTAAATACTCCACCGTTCCCACAACTAAGGTCCCCCATTAAGTTAGTATTATTTAAAACAATGAGAAATTTACACTGATACTTGTAGGTAAAAAATCTACTAGTAAATATGTTTACTATGGAAAAAACACTACTAGTATATAAAAAAGACAATTCTCTACATGATCTATGAGTTAAAATGGTACTATGGGGTTTATGAGGTACATGGACTCATCCAAGCTATAATGGAGAATAAATAACGGCTAATCTTTTCATTTACAAGAATCTCCACTTAATTAATTTTGTACGACTAATAGATATGTTTTCTTACAATAAAATCTGACATGTATTAAATGTTTCACTTCTATAACACTTAAAAAAATTGTACTTTAAGATTCGTGGCTGCAACACCCTCCACATGGCGTTAAAAAATCAATCAATCAATGTATTTAAGAGATAAATGTTCATATATTTTATTTAGACGTTAAATAAATATCATCTGCATGGTCATTGTTGGTGTAAATGACGTTTCTTTCATCTACCTTTATTTTGCAAAACCAAGCTTAGCTAATAAACAAATTTTTTTGAATACAAACATTCAAGTGGTTACAGACGCGAAATAAACAGAGTTTTCTAAATATTAGTACACTACATATTAATATAGTGTGTCCTCTTACTTCCAATGTGAGAAAGCCTTAATTGTGTCATCAGCAGATAACTGATAACTTATTTTTTTCTCAAAATCACACGAATTTTAGAGTCATCTGTAATATTACAATAAACATACTTTAATCATGCATAAAAGTAATAAATCATAGTACATATAAAGCAACAATTGATTTTATTTTCATTGGTAAAACTAATTTTTGGCATGCATATGCGTGTACCAATATAGCATTTCATCACGGTCTTCAGATATATCTTTTCCTGTGATAAGATATTTTTTGTATAGTTCTGTTACATGTACATGCATAGAGCGATGAGGACAGGAAATAATAGGTCATAAGTACAATTCAACAGAAACATTTGATAATACTTATATATGCAGATATGAAAACGAAGGGTTGTATATAAAACATTTGAGCACCATGGATAAACTTGGAAATAAAAAATGAAGATCAAAACATAACACAAAAATAAAAGAAAGACATTTTGATCATACGAACTCCTCGGAAAGGGCAATCAGTTACCGCTCCGTATAACAAAACATTGTGTTGTCCAACAAAGCCGACATAAATCAGTAGACAATAATAAGATTGGAAAAATTCGACGTGATCATTTTTTATACCCATTATCAGATTTTTTAAAAAATCATTGATCTGACACCTCATGACTTTCAAGACAATAATAGACGATACTGCAGGAGGACATATTTCCACTTGATCCAACGTTGGTGTCATACTAGGCAACTACATGTAGGTGCCAGTGTTTTATTGGATATACCTTTGCAAGTAATGAAGATTTTGTATTGTCTGTTTAAATTAATCTGTCTTTTTCTAGATGTGTTCTTTTCCTTTAAAAGTAGTTTTTTGTTTTCTCTTTGGAAATGTTTATTTGCTCATTGTCCATGTCCTCGGTTTTGTTTTTTATTATTCCCTTTATGTTACTTCTTCTGTATTTTGTTGTTGATATTTTCCTCAGATTTACGGGATAAATCAAACCTGTTGCGTTAATAAGATCTTAAAACAGATGCTTTTTCTCAAGAGTGTAGATGACGAAAAGGTCTTGCAACAATTTATTAAAAAAATAACAAGGGATTGTTAATGATTCACACTCTTATCATATTAAACGACATGTTTTCTTAGAACTTGTTAAATTATAAGTTTAATATAAAACATGATCTCTGTATTTGACAAGGCAATACGATTTCTGATGATTAATTACCATGGAAAAATTGTCTTTTATGCTGCTCAGTTCAACAGCATTGAAATGGATATCGGAATTTCCTGATATAAAATTAATTGGTTGTCATGTGGCTTGCTTAAAAATTAAAAGTAAAAATACCACAGGATGCTTAGATATTATAAAATTTTCCTACGGGGTTCGTTTTTCATTTTCATTAGGCAAATCTCTATACATATACCTTACAGAGATGCAGCAAATTGTTTGTGAAGTATTCTAAATATTAATTGAAAGAATATTGTGTTGCGTTGGATTTATTGATATTTTGAGTGGTAAAAAATGACATTCCTGACATTCAATAGAGTTTCTCCCAATGTCAACACAAAATTTGCGGACAAAACTTTGACATTTTTTCATATTTTTCAGTGTTCAATTCTCTATAAATCCTTTTTTGGACATAAAATCATAGGTAAAGCAACATTGGCTAGGTTTTACAGTCCAAACACGTATTTAGGCTATGATTGGGTTTTGAGCAGTTACTGTCTCTTGCCATTTGTCCATTATTACGTAAGCTAAATTTTTACTTTTTATTGTTATTTTCTTTTTTAACTGAATAATCAGTATCCCCGCATTTTCGACGAAACTTCGAGGTAATTGGGATTGTCTCCTTCTCTCCGTCTGTTACACTTTCTTGTGACATCGACTCCCCTTTCACTTTTGAGGTTATGGATTTTATTTCTCTATATAATGGTTGCATAAATGCTGTATTTACTGTATTGTTATGCACATATGTAGATGATCAATAAGGTTGTAGAATTTTGATTTTCGAAATTTGGAGCCCAAAGGGATCGAATTAAAAGAAATTGTAAATTTAAACTTGTAATCTAAACTCTCCTTTCATTTTTCAATTTCAATTTCATTATTTCTTTACAGCATTGTCGTACAATATAAGTTTTCATATTCTTGACTTTGGGTCTCGGGGGGCCACTTCTATACTTAATTGATAGGGGGTGCCGCTATAACCCCACCCTTTTCATATAATTAAAATTTTTAAAATGTATACCTTTTCATATATTGCATAGGTAAAAATGTAACCTTTTCCCATATTAATATTGGTTGACTGTGCAGTGTGTACCAAAGTGTCGAAGAGGAAAAATGTGTGGATAAAAACAAACAGGAACAACCAGAGACTTTAATATAGTAAGAGAACATTTGAATAACGAGAGGGGCTAGTTGTGCCTGTGTCCTCACCTATGTCTGGATGAGATTTTTTCTTCTGTTCACCATTTGACAAAGACAAATGCTTTGTTGCAGAGCAGTCACAGTAGTCACATCTGCACTTTACCATGAATTCTGGACACTCATTACAGTTGCTGCATTTACCTCTTAGAATACCGTTATAATCCTTCCTGTTGTTATCGGAAAATGCCAACGCTGAGTTAAGTGCAAAGTTAAGTGACGTCATTGATAGGTGATAATTTTAAATCATGTGTCTGGAAACGGACGGGAACCACATTCCGGAATAAAAGAGAAAATGCTCGAGAGAAAATGACGCTCAGATTTCGGCTGTGTCCCGTGTGAAAAAATCTAAGGAAAAAATCTGAGGAAAAATCTGAGCCAAAAATACAGGGCTTTTCGTATAACAAGTAATGTGTACTTTATTGACCTTATGATATATTTATGATAGTTTTCCCGACCTATTCACATATTTTCAAGCTTGAAAAGGTGACCTATTCCAGCGGCACTTCCTATCACCTTGTATATAGGAAGTGGCCTCCCGAGCTTTGGGTAAGTGTCCCAACTATCTGAGATTCTAACAGCAGCTTTGTAGTTTGTTTAGTCGTTTCCAAAGACACTAATATTAGATATAGTAAATTTATACTATGCTGTATACGACGCATTTCAAGGAGTTACCTCTCATCAGGAGCATTAAAACCGAAATATATGGAAGACCAAAAACAAAACTTATTTAAAACAAGAAGTACTCGTAACCAAAAATACCGAAATAGGCAGCCAATTTTCAGTTAAGGAGATCTACCATGTGCAATACAAGAAATGAACCCTTAACATTTCTATTATTTTTGAATTTTGCTAAATACTGGTAATTTCTGTAACAAATCAATGAATAATGATGTCAGACAAGTCTTAAAACATACATGTATATTAAATAATTATAGCATATTGATGAGGTTGATACATGGTTTTATCGGACTGACCAAGAAAAAAATATCAAACCAAGGACGTATCTTGTGACCTAAAGTCCTCTTTTGCATTTTATTCTGTACAGTATTGTCATATACGTTATGTAGATAGAGATGCCAGTTTAACGTTATATTGGCCGCCATTTTGTTTTCCGGTGACTGATATCACTGGAAAATGCCCATTGGTATTGTCAGATTTCCCCCTTTTATTAATCTGTTATCTTTCATATGTAGCTTTCCTTTTGTAATAAATTATTAACATTTCTTTTCATGTTATTGTTTTTACTAAACATCGTTTCGTTTGTAATTTATCGAGTCGGAATAAAACCTACGTGTACGACTTTTTGCGCTGCGCCGCACGGTTTTTTTTCTAAGGATGTCTAGTTTGGAGTCAAAAATAAATATGTTCCTGACGTCATACGTATATAAAATTATTACCCAATGAAAGCGGAGATTCCCATTTACTGCAAAATCGAAGTCGCTTTCCGTTTCCTGTTTGCTTTCATCTTCAAACGAATTTGACAAACCTTCAAAGATAATTTTCAAGTAGAAATATTGAAAATTTTTTTTAACGACTACGATTTTTAAATTCCTCGATGATATTTTAGGCTTGGTAAATTTATTTTAAAACGATTTATGACCAGGAACATATTTATTTTCAGGCATTTCTAACCGGCCTTCATCATGACAGAGCAGCGTCAACGGACATCGTTTGAAATCAGCGATTGTGTTAACATCGGTTAGTATAAATTATATTACCGTATATCCGAGATTGTATAATTGAAATTTTAGGTTATTCTATATGTTTATAGCGTTTGACTTGCATAAAATCGTAAATGTTCATGATTTGTATGACCCCCCTCTTCTTTTAAAGCCGAACAAATCAAATCATATATGTTCATATCAATCAATGAATCGTAGAATGTCATGATTTATGAATTGAGATAACCGATTTTCAAAAAGAACAAAATAGATATATCTATTATGTCAGTAGAATAATGAATGGTTTATTGGGATATAAATAAAAATCAACATCAGACTTGAAGTGTTCGAATTCTCTTTCTTTTCATTTATACCATACTATACCTGCATGGATTGCTCATTTTAACATGCAGTCTTGTGACATAAAGAATATTTTAAATAAATGAGAAATAAGTAAACATGTGACCAAACCCTTCCCTGATGACTGAAGACCAAACCTATTGAATTTTAATTACAAACTTCTTTGTTAATTTAAATTCAGGATCTCCATCTCCTGTGGCCCAACCGATAGAAGAGACAGATATTTGGAATTATTTATCCTGCATGGGAGTTGATAGACACATGATTCATTCTCTACTTATCAATTGCATGTATACCGGTTAGTATTTTATATAGCAAGATTGACTACATTGCATTATAAATCCATCAGTAATTTGCATTTCGTAAGCAGATATTTCAGTCGGTAAATGACAGCATTATACTTTTATGCTATGATTAAAAACACAATTTATTAGCTTCAAATATATATTTAGAAATTTAAATATAATCAATTAAAATTTTCATCACATACACAATGTACACATTCATTCATATCTTTAATTCCTCAAGCATGAGATATAAAGAACATACATTTTTCGAACACATTAACATATGAGATGACTATAATTACAATAAATAAAGGAAACTACGATAAACGGTACATCTTCAATTAATTATATACATGTATAGTATACGATAAGATTAGTGGACAATCATATTGGCTGATGACATACCTTGCCTTACCAAACTCCTAGTCAGAGTTTAATCGTTCGGAACGTCCATATTCCGCGACACATTGCACAACATGCGTGTGGCAAAGTTTTTTGAATTGACGATATCCTTCGTCATCGACAAACTCGTGGATCGATTTTCTTCCTAATAACACTTGAAATAATAATTCGTCGTCATAGGTGCTAAGCTTACAGTATAATGTTAACGGGAAATTTTCCGATATAATATCCCAAAAGGTATCCCGAAGTAGATGGGTGTATACGCAGTTGCAACATGCATGCAAGTAAACGTCTCCGAATTGTTTTGTACATAAACCACAATTATTTCCTGTTGAATTTGGAATTTCTGTAATAAGTTTGGTAATAAAATAAGAAGTTCGGATTTCTGTGAGTGATTTCGAATTTTTCCAAAAATCTGCCATAGATACAAAACTGTGAATATTCTTAAAACGGGTGAAATTGTTGTCTGATTCTATGCGTTCTAACCATTTGTCATGTTCACGAGAATTGATTGATTTATGCACAATTTTTTTCCATTCTGTTTTGGTTGGAAAATATCCATTTTCAATATAGTCTGAAAGGAATGTCAGAAGTCCATACATACAAAGAATATCAATAATATCAGGGACAAATCCGTATTGGTTGCGCTGAGGGTTCGTGAGAAATGAAAAAAGGCGTACAAGAAATATTTGTTTCGTCAAATATTTGACATTTAAGGTGCAGAGTTTCTGTAGAAAAAAACAGCTTCCGTTTATACACAAAAGTCATTATGTGGTTGATACCAACAATACTTTCGCACATGTCTGATCTGGTTGATACTTTTAAGTCCAAAATGTGTTTTATTATAAAATGCTGAAAGCGGTTCAGTCCTGAAATGTCCAGCGATTTTAAGTTAGTCCAAATCTCACATCCATAGAGAACGCACGGTAAAACTACAGTTTTATATAAGTTAACTAAAACAACTGGATTTGTAGAACTAGACATTACACCGTTCAATGCGAAATTTGCGTTTTTACCCTTCTTGCATGCTTTATTAGTCCGTTCTTTAGATTTAAAACGTGAATTAAGCTCAATTCCTAGATGACAGTAATTATCGACTACCGGAATGTTTTCTTCACCAATATACCAGTTAAAGTCAACAGACACTTCTCGTAAGCTCATTGAGAATTGCACTACACATGATTTGCTTGCATTAAAGTTAAAACACCATTTTCTTGAGTATTGACAGCATACGTCGTTGAAGGGACATTGGAGATGTGGCAATACAAGATATATCATCAGACAAAGTAGGTACGCAGCTATTAATATTAAAAACACCAGTGTTAGGGTTACATTTTTCAATCTCCGAGATCAAATCATTTATAAAAATTACATACAAGATACCAGACAAAACACTTCCTTGTCGGACACCTTCAGATACATGAAAAACATTTGACTGGTGCTGATTTACCACTACACCACTGTTAGTATTAATATGGAGATCATCAATTATTTTCCACAACTTACCCTTAATGCCCAGATTAAACATTTTGTACATTAGACCTTTTCTCCAGACCGTATCGAACGCTTTTCGACTATCTAAAAACGCTACAAATACTTTGCTGGATAACTCCATATTGTGAAAAATTGTCTCATGGAGATTAAATGAAGCTGTTAGACAACTGAGATTTCTTTGAAATCCTTGTTGTTGGGGGTTCGGCAAAAGATTGTTATCCAAAATGGATGACAGGCGGGCTTTAAGTACATGTTCAAATACTTTTGAAATGCATGGCAAAAGAGTGATTGGTCGATATCTATCGGTAGACATCTTCAGCTTGTTACCTCCCTTGTAAAGTGGTAACAGTAACCCAAATTTCCAATCACTTGGTATACGACGATTTTTTACGATTAAGTTGAAGAATTTCGTTAAGCATCGTATTATTGTCTCTCCGCCGTATTGTAGGTGTTCGTTTTGAATTTTGTCATGGCCACTTGCCTTTTTCTTTTTTAGTGATTTAACAATTTCGAGAATCTCATGTTCTTGAATTAAACCACCTGTAATTAGATCGTTCGTAGAATTACATTCTTTAGAAATATTCTCATACGCACTGTCAATATGACATTTGAATTCATTGTCAAATTTGTCAGTGTTATTATTTTTGCATAGGTTCGAATAATAGTTTCTAAAGGCATTGGATATACTCTCTGGTGTGTTACATGTTTCACCGTTGTAAACGATTTCTGGATAGGTCCTTTGCTTCGAGGGTTTACTGCGTTTCACTAGCTTCCAGAATAATCTGATGTCGCATTCTGCTGATTCGTTGATTTCGTCTTAACATTTTTGAATGTATTGTTCGTAAGCTGACAGTTGTACGTTTCTGAATTCACATTTCGCCTTCTTATATTTTTATACGACTCGTGCTCCATTCCTCTCGGTCTTCCATCTTCAATCCATTTTTGTCACATTAATCTTTCTAATTGGTGGGTAATTGAAAAAAGCAATAAATACTATTCCACGTCTCACTGATTTTCGAAATTTATTGGTATTTTGATTTAAAAATATTCAGATACATTACGTCATATATATATACACACAATATTTCAACATGTTAACTAGAACTGTTTCTTTGTGGTCCCTCTGGTTTTTTTTCAGTATATGATCTACGTACATTGCTGGTCAATGTGGTGAGATGGACATTTGAAGACATCGCTGGACGATGGCGGTCCCTATGGAACAAGATTGTGATGCCTAATCCTATATGTTTATGATGTTTTGAAAAAAAAAACAAAGTATTTTTCCTTTTATGTTTTATTTTAACCACTAAGGCCACTTAAAAATAAATACAATTGAATAGGTGACTCTGGAGTTTGATGCATATAATGATGTGTAATTAAAAGAACTTTATCAGAAATGCAATCAAGTCAAAAGTCCCCTATTATTTAAATGTTGCTGGTCAACATTTAAAACAAATTATAATTCAATTATAATTCTTTCCCGCTAATAGTAATCTAATTTGTTCACTAAAGTAAAGTAAGAAGCACACCAAAGTCACATTTAAAACTCATGAAATTTTTGTCCCTTTTTTTCCCAGATAATTGGACTTTAGATAAGTTGAAGCAGAATGTATGGCATGAATATCTGTTTTGGCATTGTGAAGTAGAAGATCATTTAGAACTATCTTTTAAGGACAATATGCCCATTATTTTTGAAAATCTTAATTTTAGTAGTGTCAATATTAGTGTATCTGTATTTCTTAGAAAAATTAGAAACAAAATGAAGTCAGTTTTTAAGAAAAAAGACCTATCTATCGGTAAAGAGAAAGCAATAGGGATTGTTATCAAAGATGTTGGCCCAATTTGTGAAAAAGAGGGTATCAGTTTGGATTGGTTATTAAATCCTGCTCCTTTTCCAAAACAAATCCATATTACAAATGGTCTCATTGCAGAATTAAGAAAAGTAAGAATGCAACATAACATTACACACAAAAAAGTTGCATTGTGGGTACAATTTTTATGTGATTTAAATTACACCCCTGACCCTGACGCAACATTGACTTAGTGTACAAAAAGCTATCAAAGTTATCTTTAAATGATAGGCAAAATCTCTTGAAAGAGCAATATATCCCCCTCAGAAAAGAAATAATATATGTAATTTTGCCTTAAATGAAAAAAGGACTAGTACTGAAAAGGTTGACAATGAAAAGTTTCATGATTACATCAATAACGTATCTCTTAAGTGTGCTGAACAAAAAACTATTATAAAAGACCTGGAAAAAAAACTGCAAAAAACAAGAGAACAGAAATTAAGTGCAAACTTGAGGTTATTCAATATTAAAAATGAGCATAAAAAATTAACAGCTAAATACACTGATAGTTTGTCTAAAATGTCACTACCATCAACAAGAAATGTAAACAAAAGGCTGAAGCGTAAACAAACGCAAATTACACAACTTAAATCAGAAAAAAACAAACATGAAAAAGACATGAAATATTTAAGACAAAGAAATGAGAATATAAAAAGAAAGTATAAAGGGCAATCAGCACTCCTGAGATATTACAGAAACAGAAACAGAAACTTCAAAAAAGAAAAAAGTACTGAAACTTTTGTAGACAGAATAGAAAAATCAGGAATAAGTATAGATCTAGAAATGGTCAACAGATTTAAATATTTAGAAAATGAAAATGAAATATTGAAAGAAAATATTGAAGAGTTAATGAAATCACAAGTCGTTAAAACATCTCATGGGGGAAAATATGATGACTCTATAAGGGAGGTATATGCTTCACTTCTGTCAATGAACGTTGGAGTATGCAATGTTGAAAAAATTGTTCGCACTGTTCTTGAAAAAATGGGGGGGCTAAAGGTTGAACGTCTACCAAAAAAAAAACATTCGCAGAAACCATGTTAATTGAGGCAAAAATAATTGCACAATTGCAGGCATCAGAGGCAATGCTTACTAGCAAAAACAATACTTTACACACGGATGGCACAAAAAGAGATGGTCGTAAATTTGGGGGCTGCAAATCGGTACAGACAGTGGTCAATATAGTATTGGCTTGGTTGAAATGTTGCGTGGTGATACGAAAAACTTTTTAGAAATTATCAATTTGGTTGTAATAGATATGGCTAAACTTTTGCATGAAAATTTCACTGAAAAGAAAAATGAATTATTATTGTCAAAAAATACAATGACAGACAGACACATAGTAAATACATGTCTAAAAACATCACTTGAGAAAATTAAATTAGAATGTATACCTAACAATTCCGACAATTCAGAAGAAATACGTAAAAAAATATCCAAATTAAATGGTTTTAAATGTAACCTGCAGATTTTAGTTAATTTAGCATCACAGGCTGAATCTGGCTTAAAATTATGGGAACAGAGCGTGTTGGAATCTGAAAATTTTCATCAGTTCACATATAACCAAAACACTTCTGATTTTATTCGTGCAAGTACTAAGCTGTGTGTGCCTGGAGCGGATGAAAAATCTGGATACGGTCAACTTTTTTTAACATTTTTAAAACAGCTTGAAAGTCCAGTAGATTTAAAAATAAGTACTTTTCATGGTCACAGAATAAATTTTTTATTTTCAATGGGGGCAGCAGTTTTTTTTCATAGAGATCACATCAAAGAATTTATTGATTCATTTTTTACCATAGGAGAAAGACATTCATTAATAACTGCAGTGTCTAGCTATGTAGATAATCCAGTCTATCTTGCTGGTTGTAGGGCATTTGGCATTGTTAACAAAATTTTAACAGGTCCTATAATTGAAAGCTCCACACATATTTTAAATTTAAATAAAGTATGGTTTGATTTTAAACAGATTTTAGAGAAATATTCAGTAGATGCCACAGAACTTGTTGAAGGGAAAGTCATATATCCTGAATATACTGTTAAAGATAATGGTTTTGAAAGTTTATTTTTAATTGATGATGAAGAATTAAACATTTTAACCACTGAAGCTTTGCAAATTGTTTTGTTAAATTTTTGTATCATAATAGAAAGGCAACTATTTGATAATTTGCCAGGTGGCATTTTAAATGAGGAAACAGAAGGGGTTAATGGAAAAGAGCTCAGAGAGGAATCCACTATTGTTAAACCTACAAACATAGTTTCGGAGCGAGATTTCGAAAATTTAGATAGATTAAAAAGGGAAAAACCCAACGCTAATATAATAGCATTAGAAGGTTTAATTTTATTCACCAATAACAAAACATTACATTGGCTTAATCAAATGGAGACAGAAAAAAAACATAAATTTTTAAAATAGCAAGAGAAAGGGCACCTGCAATGTTGAAACAATTTAAAATAACACATTAAAAATCAGCAAATTTTATTATTAAAAAATAAAAGAGAGGAAAAACTCAGAAAAGAAAAATCAAAGCAACAAGAACTCGAAACTTTAACCAAGGACATTGAAAAAATAGAAGGTTTATGGGTAACTTCACAAGATATTAATAAGTACTTAAAAAAACTTAATGAAACAGCAAAAATGGAAGCAGTAAAATTACAGTAAAATTTAGAAAAAAAGTTTTAAAATGCAATCCAGAAGACAAATTTTTATTGCAATTTTCTGCCAATGGTATTCAGTTTCCCTTGCATGGATTTATTTCCCGTCTTAAAGTTTTGTTATCAGCTGACAATACACAATCAGTCCCCCCTAACAGTATGGTGACTTTTGTTATCAAATCAAAAAATGAAAGAGATGAAATCATGCAAAAACAGAGGGAAATTGTATTGAAAAAAATAGAAACTATTAAATCAAAATAATGTATTGAAGCTAATCAAATTTTTAAAGAACCAGTTCCTAAAAGGAAGAAAACTGTTGTTGAAAACACTTCTAAGAAAAATGTTGAAAATACATCTGATATGATTATGACTGGTTTAAATGAATGTCCAGTTGCCGTTGGTAAACATGTTGTAGTGGCCTATATGGATACATGGTATCCTGGCCAAGTTATTACCAAGGAAAACAATATTTTAAAAGTAAAATTTTTGCATCCTACAAAATCTGTACAGAATCTTTTTAAATGGCCTGAAAGAGAAGATATCAGTGAAATTGATCAAATGTTTATTTTTTATTTAGATTTTGAAATTTTTCCCAAAGACTCTGGTGGTAGAACTTGGTATTTAACAAATTATCACGAAATTCAATCTGAATATGAACAGTATTGTAGAAAATATTTTGACTAATTATTCTAATAGTACCATAGCAGCATTTAACAATGCATGTATGAACTTCTGAATCTTCACTTGGCATTCATCGTTTTCTGCAAGAATAAGTTATCCAGATCAAGAATTTAACCGTTAACTTTTGAATTTCATATTTACTTCAATATTGTTAAAAATGTTTTCTTATGATATTACAAATTTAAGAAAGATGCTGATAATTTGTATTAATCTTTATTGATGTCCTCTATTGTTTTAATAAATCTATAGTCGAGCGATACAAAAAAAATGAAAGTGTACGGTGTACTTATGAAATGAGCATCCATAAATTTGTATGCATGTACTCCCTTTTGCATGCATTTTTTATGTGGTGATGGTACTCATAACATTGTATTTTGTAGTTGCATGTACATGTATTGTAAAGTTCTAACTTGGTGATGGTGTCTTGTTAATAAAAATACAAAGCAAGATTGAGGAATTAGTTTTATTTAATCCTTTATCTATTTGTGAATATAAATAAAGTGTCCATCTTGGAAGTCTCATTGATTGTGCTCATCACAAGTGCAGGATGTCTTTGGTTGGATCAAATGGACAGGTCACAACTAAGACTTGAAAATTGGTATTAGCTTTTCTTTACTAAGATTTAGTTTGAACACAGTATTTAACATTAAGAGCAAAGGTTTGTTGAGCCAGTCAGAATGATGTATTGGAGAAGAGTGTCTTTGTGTGAACTGTTATCTTGTGAATCAGCATATTAAAAAGATCAGGTTATTTAGACTAAGTACAACACACATTCATATCGCAACACAATGATCTATTTCAGAAAATGTACCCGAATATTTATATAAACAGCTGTACATCACTATCATTACTACAAATAAACAAGTGAGAGTTCTTTACTAATAGAAGAAATTAGAATTAAATCAATAGCAATGAAAAGGTGGATGTAAGATTCTTGATTCAAAATGGCCGCCATTTTTCCTTTCAAACATATATATTTATCAAAATCACATCTAGTGACATTTCACAATGTTGTATCTCAAATTTCATCTTGATACCTTGCACAGTTTAAGAGATATGATAGATTTTGTTTGTTTTTGGTTAAAAAAAAGCTAATGTCTTAGTTAATCGGTGCCATTAAGATTTGTTAGCAAAAAATTACAGCTACAGCATATTCAGAGACCATGAAATTGATCTTTTTTCTGGTTTGCCATACCAAGATTTCAGATTTAAACAAAGCAGGCAAAGTAATATTGTTAAAATAGTACAATTCTGTACCTTTTTGGGGTCATTTAGTGTTCGTCTTGACAAGATCTTTACAAATAATGCAAATAATACAATATGTTCCCTGTAATTATATAGGCCTGGCCTCTCTAATGCAGATACGGAATAAGGTTTAAGAATTTTGAAAGTGGAAGTTTTTAAAGTACCATAATGGATGCAACATGTATGGAGTGTGGAGATATCTGTTGTTTCCGAGTAATTTTGTATTGTTTTTATTATTATTATATATAATTGACATGGCTGATGCATCCATACATTTGTTGTACAAGGTGAGTGTTTTTCATATCTACCGGACAAAAACTAAATTGATAAAAATCATTAAATGATTTTGTTTTGAAAAAAAACACCTTTTTTGCACTCCTTAATTTAATGGTGCCTGTCATAATAAAATGATGAACCTAGTAAGAAGTTTATTCTTTATTTTCATACGTTATTCAGTACATAGACCTTTCTCGGGAGAGATAGATACAGAAGCGACGTTATTGAATATCATTTTTATGACAGGCATATACATTTCAATCATGATGTGATAAAGATTGTATATAAACCTGAGGGCGTTAGTCCGACAGGGGTATATCTTATTTAAATTACGATACACTGAAATGTGCAAATGATCGATTTTAATAATTAAGAAAGGGGGTCTTTCCAGAATTTCACCTCATGCAAAGATAAACTATGATAAATGTGGAATATCTGGTTACATTTTATGGCACCATGATATAAATATGTTTAACACAGCCACTTCTTAATCAGCCTGTCAAAACAAAAATTTCATTTCTGTCTACTAATTGTAGTATTGAAAATTCATACTCTCATTTGTAAGAATCACATCTTTAATGATTTATTTCTAATTTGCCAAATAATACATACAAGAAATAATACATTCTTCTTTCAACTACATTTATCTTACTATATTTTTATTTGTTTACACAATAATTCTTTGTACTCAAACGTATGAGTTTAACAAAGTATATTTTTTATCTCTTTTAGAAACGGAGAGCATAAAACGTTAATCAAAATTGACAAATCCAACAGGAATGAACATTAAAGAAAGATATTTTATGACATGCTTCAATAAAATTTAAGCACCTCTTATTCACTGTTATTTACTTCGTCAAATTCGGGCGCTTAAACAAGAAACAATTTTTTGGTAGATTTTTAGCACTTAAACAACATAAAAGAGTTTTCATTACATGTATCATGAACTTCACATTTAGTACTTTTCAAACATTACCTTTGGGAAAGTCATGGCGGTGTCCTGCAGGAAGCAGACTGCTTACTCTTCCGGAGCAGCTGAGTCTCCCCCTGATTTTTGTGGGGTCCATGTGGTTCATATGTTTTTATTTTTAATTGTAATGCATGTATTGTTTTCGTCGATCTTGTTCTCCGGAGTTTGTCAGTTGTTTCGATTTTTTCCCTCCTTCGAATATCCCTTTGGTATTTCTTGATTTTTATCATAAATTTGATGTTTTACAAACCCTTGGCCTTGTGTCAATTAGTTTCCTATAAGGGTACAATGTATGTCTCAGGTTTTTTATGTTAACGTCTGCAGTTCTGTCTCGAGTTCCAGGATTTATCAGTTCTACACCCCTTTCGATTCTTATTGAAAAAAATCCCCTGCAAATGACACCGAAAATGTTTATGATATAGTATATCAATATCTTGTCATTTTGATTATAAAACATCTTGCAAAGCCTTCAGAAAAAAGGGGAAAAAAACAGGCCAAAACAAATGAGCGTCTCGTGTATGCACATAGCAATTTTCACTTTTTGTCGTTGTTTCAAATCAACATCTTGAATCCGCTATGCCGTTTTCGTAGCAACAATGAAAGTAACCTAAAATTGTTTAAGTTATTTGAATCATATTTCAAAAAAGGTACAAAAATCACTCTGTGGACGTGTTATTAGGTGATGGTTATATTGTTAGCTAGAGAGCACATTTCATAACAGATTTATTTTAAGTTTTATTTCAGAAACAAATTCTAGTTCTAAATTAAGATAAGGAAGAAATATAATACGAGAATTATTAAAATAGACATGTTAAGTATGGGAGCGACTCCTTTAGACTGTTCTTTCCTGAAATGTTTAAAAAATGTTCTTTAAAATTGAAGTACTCCTCTCATCGTAGGTAGAACCTGTCTGTCGAAAACAATAAACAAGTCATGTTTGTTTTGACTGTATTTGATCAGCTGTGAAATATTAACTTTTTGAAATTTTTATTACGTAGCTTTAAGATTCTGTTCATTAATTTCTTAATAACTTCAACGTTTAAAACAATTTAAACTAAAGGCTTTCAATTTCCGCCACCTGTCTATTTTGACATTTCAATTTCTTACTGTTGTGTAAAAAGGGTTTGGCAGGAAAATTATATAATTCGATCTGGGAAGGATGGGGTGTGTGTTAGAAGACGGAAGGGAGTCTCACAACTGAACACAGAAAGCGCCGATTTGTTAGAGCTATGAATATAATAAAACAAATAGATTAAAATATTGCCAAGAATTTTATAGAGGTACCATGGTTCTTTAGAGTTTAAAAATAGCTAGCAAAAAGGCGTCAAATTGAAAGTCCGTTTTGGCCCACAGCTGGCTATCGTTGAAATCGTAGAATTACATTTTCTAAACACTGCTAAGTGAAATAAGTAAAGTCAAGAAATACCAAAGGGATATTCGAAGGAGGGGAAAATCGAAACAACTGACAAACTCCGGAGAACAAAGAGGACAAGACCAAAACAATACATGCACTACAATTAAAAACTAAAAACATATGAATAAAAAAAAATATATCTTAAAATGTAATTGAAATGTATAATAACATATCAATATCTATAATACTAAATTTACGAATTAGCCGAATAGGCGGCAAAACGCGTGGTTCAAAATAAACGATGTATGGTTCAGATTATAAAGGTTATTATCGGATTTGACAATCTTCTTTTATAAATTTAAACTGCAGTTTTGTTTATGTGCAAATGGAATTTGTATGCACTTTTCAGGTATGAATTCTCCCAACATATCCCTTAGAAGGTTCTCGAATGCATCATTTTAACACATTGATTTAAATAAACAAGTATGCACATAATTTAAATGTATTTCTGTTTGAAATTACGGAAGAAGAATAAAACAAATTAAAAACATTTTCCTTCGAGTGGGATGTTTCCGCTTCATGTATTCAGGATTGTTTTTTCTACATTAATGCAATTTCTCCTAACTGTAAAGGTTATGAACTTTGAAGATTATGAAGAAGTAAGGTAAAGTTCAGAGAAATTCCTAACGTAGTTGTTTTTTGGATTGCACGGATGTTTACCTTGCACAAAGTGATAAAACCAACCATTATCTATTTTTACATTATTTTTCATGTGACCTGTCTAAATATATCTCTACTATACAATTCCCTGTAAGCCCTAGATAAAAATATTTTTAACATATGGTCATCTTTATCATTAATGACGAAATTTATCTCGGACATCTTTGATAAATATAAACGTGGACAGCACACGCAGCCACACACTAAAAATATGATATTTTAAGCCTCCATTGCCCTGCCCATGATGACAATGGAACAATTGGAACAATTATTTCCCAAGTCATGCTCTACCTAACTCACGGCATCTTTTGAAAAATTCATCCGTCACTAAGGAAATGTTTACATCTACAATTTCATTTTCATATTTATTCTGAAGGAAAAAGGTAATGCATTATGAAATGTGTATTTAATGAAAGCTTTTCATCAAGTTCCAGTTCAGAATTAATTGTAACAATAAAAATATTGACAAATTTATGTGGTTGTGTTTTCGTCATAGATTTTGACTTTGATGGAACCTTAAGGTCCATTTTGGTAATTCTACGTGGCATACAGTCTATATATACTTCATCAGTGGATACATCTTCGGTAGTAACGAAAAGCCATATGACAATTGGGTCACGTTGACCTACATTTCACGCTTCATTGACTTTGGTTAAATTTTGCATTAACATCCATTTCTGGAATACTACAGCATATATAGACATGAAACCTACTTGAGAAGAAAGTTTATGGAAAGCCTGCCACAACATCCATATTGAGTTCCTGTTCCATGAATGACATGGCCGCAGCAACTTTTTATAGTCAATATGGCCATCACAAAAAAAAAATTATTTTCCCGCGCTCGCGCGGGTTCAATGTCTAGTATAAATTATATATAGAGAATCGTCTATGAATTCAGTTCAAATTTTAATCCACATCTTCATCCGATTATAAAGGCTTTTTAGTGTTCAACGATAGCTGGCTGGTGATCGACAATAGCTAGCTAAGTGTTGAAAGCTTTTGACTTTCCAATAAGCTGGCGAGCGTACAAAGGTGGCTGTCAATTTGAACACTAGCTCCTATGTGTTACTCGAGCTATTTTGTTTCATTCCACGTTCATTATTATGTAAAAGGTAGTGCTCCGACATGAAGGTTCTTGTATTAAGTTATTAGTTACACTGTAACTATCACAAAATGGATCTATCATTAGAATGATTAAATTTTATATGAACATATGTTACATCATTGATATAATGACTGCTTATAATAGTGATAAATAGATTTTTATACTGAAATGGATATTTGTTTTAGATGCGGCTAATTATAGATTCATTAAAAGTATTTTTAATGTATCTAAGTGCTAAATAGTCAACGAACACGAGAAAATGATGAAAGGGTCATAGTAGTGAAGTCCTTCGTTTTATGGCATTGGGTAAGAGAAAGAAAGAGAAAATTAAAATGAGTCGAGTAAACAAAAACGTTTAAGGATGCTGTTTCATCGACATTTACTGTCATTGTAAAATGCTTTCGGTGGTATTTATATTATCATATTATGATGTGGTGTAGACCATATTGAGACTCTATTCAACATTGCTACGATAAAGCTACATTTTAATGCACCAATCTTCCTCTACAGATTCCCAAAATACTTCCATTTACTTACTTTTGTCATTATAACAAAAGATAATAGCAAAAATGTATCAGCGTCGTATGTGCATGCACGTATTCCATTTTCTTGTTCATGGTTCTTTTTTCCAACAGGTTTGTAAAATAGCTAGCTAGAGTTCAACACGTTGAAAGCTTTTGACTTTCCATTAAGCTGGCGAGCGTACAAAGTGGCTGTACCGTAGAATTTACGTGCATATGTTATAGGAAATAAGTGTAATCACTTCTTCCGTGGAAGCCAAGTATATTTAATGAATTAACCTGGACTTTGGACTTTATGCAAAAAAAACTGACAAGATGTTAAACTTTTCAACGATAAGCATCAATAAGTCTTCCGACGTACCTTGTTTGTACGTATATTTATTTACACAAAGTAAATTAAAATTCCGAACTCAACTCGCACGAAACACTCAGCTTGGCCACCCCTAGTCAAGTCACCGGGCCCTAAGAGCAAAACAGGACATTTTTTTATTAAGTCATCACAGTGTTTCCTTTATTGGTATTTCGGAGTTTCACTACGTATGCATAACATATACATGTAACATGTGTAAGGAAGTTGGATCAAGAAGTGTCACGAAATGTCGTTAGTTGCTAGTTTAGGTTAAATCGACAACTAGAGGAAAAAAAGACAATTACAAAAAATATTGTTGATCTATATATGAAGTCTTTTTGATTTAAAACAAATTAACATGTGTTTCATATGCTTAATTTGTAGACGATGCCATGGTGAATTTATAATTAGTTGTATACCCAATATGAATGTAAAATTAATGTACTTTTTCAGATGTTTTAAAGTTTTAAGAATTGATTATTATTATGAATGAAGCTACTCGCTGCTTATGCCAGGTACAAATGTATGTCATCATGAAATAATATTAGAAAGCAATCAGTTAACTTGTTCATTGCTGGGTGATCTTAACGGACATTTGGATCAAACAGTAATTATAAAACCAAATGTCAGATTGGCTGATAAAGTTTACTTCTCTCCTGTTTGATTGGAAAAAAAGATGTCAAAGAGGATCGGAATATTCTCATTAAATATAAGGAACGTTTTGAGAAATGCGGACAAGAAGAAATAAATTTCGATTAATCTCTATTTATAAACGTAATCTTAGAACCATTGACAGAATTTAATGAAGCAGGCATATCTTCCGATGTCTATATAGACATACGGACCTTTAGCGTTTCTTCATAGAGTTTGATTGAATTAAACTATTCAATAAAGTTTTATTTGTAATATGGTCGATAGATAATTCATAGCAGGGTTTTTTTGCAGTACGATAAATGACGGTTTTATGTTGTATTTCGAGCTGATGATTGCTTTACAGACAGTGGAAAGAATCCTGACGGTCTGATTTAAGAAACGAACAGGTAGGCAATTTTAGTAATTTAAAAAACATTTGAGTAAATCTTCATAATCTTTTTCCATTTTTTAAGCCTTTCTTAAAAAAAAAAAAAATAGCCTGTTATTTTATTTTATTTTCAATTTTTTTAATTTTGTTTTAATTATGGTAATGAATTTTTTTTTGCTTGCTGTCAAAATACGAAAATGAAAACAAAGATGTTACGGATGATACTATTATGTGGCTAAAGCCCTCATGAGCGAGAAAGTCAGTACAAAATTAGCTCAGTTTGTAACATTTTTATAATCGGTGCGTCAAGCAATCAGGAAGATATATTTTCATATGCAGAATCGACAGTTTCAAGCGTTCCATCAATTTGATACAAGCTCTCTTATTTTGTTTATTTCTTTCCTTTTTACTTTTATAAATATTTTTTATAAAAATGAATAATGTCAAGCGGTCATCAGTCCGAATGCATTACAATGTACGTTCTGATCTAATGTACATGTACATTTATGAACTTCTAGTTCATTGTTCAAGTCATCAAGTGAATTTTGAGGTGAACTACTAGAACTGTTCACTTGCTTTCAATGTTATATTTCAGTATGACATGAAATAGTTTTTTACAAAATATAATTAGGGCCTGTTTTTTTTTATACTTAAACTTGTAAATGGTTAAAAACAATCTGAAATATGTTTAAGCTATAAACCATAAACATGTTGAAGGGAGCAAAAAAACGTAACGAACTCAACTCTATTTCTTCCAGTTCCGCCATCTTGAAAATATCTAAAACGTGCTTTCGATCCCGTTTGAGATGTTCTTAACCATTTAACCGCGTAGTTAAGACCGACCCGTCAAAAACTTTTAACCGTAAAAAATTTTAAAACCAGGTTAATGGTTCAGAATTAAAAAAAACAGGCCTATATATGTATTTAACATAACATCAGTTCCTCCCTTTATTTTATATGAGACACTGGTTTAAATTCATAAGGTTACAAACAGTAACAGATTAAAATATCTGATAATCATAGCATGATCTTTACTGACGAGCTTTGTCAGATTTATTCTACTCTAATGGACCCAGTCGTTAAATAACGAATGTATAATTTTGCAGAAAACATTTAACAAACAAACCAGATATGACAAACTACATATAAAATGTATGAACATTGTCGGAAAATATACAATTTATTTCTACGATCCTTAGAAACAGGTAGAAATACGAGCATTTCCAAACTGTTTCGCGGCGAGTATGAATGAAAATCGCTGAAGGCAAGTGTTATTTGTGGAACCATTGTGAAACTAAAGCCCTTGTGTGGAGGTTGATAGCCCATGTTCATAAACAATTTATAATTTTAACACATTATAAACATCAGTTATATGTATTGTCGTCTAATCCTTAGAAGATGTAAATAATTATTAATTATATTTATTATTACAAAATAATATACAAATTCAATGTAGATGCCTGGGAGAAAATATAGCTTTAACCCACCTAGTTGCATTATCGAGTTTTCAAACAGTCATCAGTCAAATAAAAAAATTGTCTCTCTTCTCGCAGAATTTTGTCGGTCAAAAGCTTTACTGGTACTACCAGAATTTGGTAAAACATGGGAAGAACATTTTGTACCAGTATTAATATCTACTAGTATCTTCCCGTATCTCTAATTCTGGAAGATACTTGAAAATAATGGATCAGTACAATGTATTGTCATTTTACATTTTATCTAAAACAATAAAAGATACTGGCAGACTCTGGCATTCTAGAGTTACAGATACCAGAAGATGTAATACCAGATTTACAGACACTAGAAAATACTGGAAAACACTGGTAATACTGTGCATATAGCAGCATTAGCCTACGTTTTAAAAATAACAGAACTGTTAATCATTCACTGCACTTTTTGGATCCGGTAACCGGAGTTCATACGAAGACTATCGAATCATACTGGCACAAACGCAAGAGAAAATTCAACGGTATGAGTGGATCAACTCCAAATACTTGTATGCTTAGCTACCAGGGTATCTAGAAGAGTTCGTGTGAAGAGACCGCTATGGTCAAACACCACAAAGGTGCTTAGTAAACATCAAAAGACACATCGCAGAGCGGTGTCCAATGTAGATCCATTTATGATTCCCTATTAAGGGCCAACATATTTCAAAACAAAATCGAAATTGTTGTTGATTCATCGCATCAGGTCTCCTTCTTCAATCAACATTCTATGAAAGAGCATTTGGGTCAAAATTAAGGATTGAGAAAAAAAAATTAAGTCGTGGCCTGGGTAACTCGTGGCCACGACTTAGTAACGCGTATTATATACTGTAAATTCAGAAATTATTGCGTGCATTTATTATTGCGATTTTGTCATTTTAGACCAAAATGCGATTTTAATTTTTGCGATATTGAGAAAATTCCCGCGTCATTCATATAAAAAAAATCCAAAATGTGAGTAAATTATTACGATTACAACCCTATCGCAATTTTCGCAATAATTTTCGAATTTATAGTATTGATTGTGGTGTTTTTTTTCTTACTTAGTATTAGTTTATTAGATCACGTCTTCACTAAGATATATTTTGTATGGACTTTGTCTTTCTTATTTTCAATTGACTTTGAGGTTTCAGAGAAGATTTTTCTTATTCGACCAATTAGAAATAGAGAATTTTTACGTTAGTTGCCCGATCGGGAAATATAAGGTCCTTCCATGAAGTTTTAGTTCATTTGTCTGTATAATTTCAGAGGAGAAGATTTTTAGAATGTCACCAATGCGCAATAGGGTTTTTTTTTTCATGGCGACCACGTTAGTTGTCTCATCGGAAGAATTATGCAAAATTTATAAAGAGCAATTCAAAAACACCAAAAATGACCAAAAACGTAAAGCCAATAAGTCTTAAGGACAAAGCTATGCACGAGGAGCTATCACAAAAATTAAAATTATGGAGCAGTAAATTTAACATATCGATTTTGGACTAGTATCGAAATACTTGCACCTTAGCTTTTGATACCTCGAGAACTTGGAGTCCACCAGAAGCAGTATCGACTCAGTGATAAGAATTAATTTCCATTTATTTCTCTTGTTATAAGAATTAATTCTTTGATACCGATTATGATGCAAAAGATGTGCAAATTTACGTTATGATTTCTCAACTGGCCTGAATGTCTAGTGTGTAGAATTTTGTCGCAGACTATTTTTGCTCTTGACTTTGCATTAATTCTCTTCAAAAGTAAAATTTGGCTCTTTTAATCACCTGACCTTTTGTCAGAAGCGAGATGGAGTTGTTTAATCTTATTTTTTTTTTTAATTTTTACAATTATTGCTAAGATAGAGAAAATACTTGAGCATTGGACAACAAGAAAAATAGTTTACAGATTATATGAAAACCAAATATTTTGACTTACAATGAATGGAAACAACATAATTCAACAATATTCGAATATGTTACATAATTAAGTAACTCGGACTTCCTGTCAGTTTCGTGATTTAGCTGATGAATTAAAGCCAAGAAACATTTTATCACATTATGATTGTAGTTCATCTTGAGAAAACTTTGTCGAAGAATGATATTTATTTTGATTAACATGTAACATTATTCGTCAAACATGTTAAAATCGACAGTCGTTACTGATGTATGAATACAAGGAAAATAAGTGCTAAAATGGATAGATCATGCCTTATCAGACAAACTAAAATCTATATGACGCATGACACTTAGATTTGAAACAATACATTGTGCAAGCCAAATGTCTTAAAAAACGAATTGGTGTTATTTTATAACTAAAAGACCTTTATGGAACAGCTGCTCAAATGTTTGATTTTTATAGGATCTTACCGCCTTCCAGAGACACATTTATCTTTATTAAAAGTCTTTGCCTTTATTCCTTGATGTCTCGTAGAAAAGACTGAAAATCTATACAATTTCATACAATTGTCTGTCAATAGGACTGAGGGAAAAACAACTGTACAAAGACAACTGTTTTATAGCTTTTATAAATTTATAAATTTTTTATTGACATTTTCCCACGGTATAATATACTGTACATGTGTACCAGATTCGTCCCTTTGAAATAATACTTCTAGTAGTTTGTTCTCCCTTGGGAAATCATGCTATTTTTGTGACCTATGCTTATGAAATATATTTTATAAGATAACATATAATGTAAACAGAGACTTCTATAATTCGTACAGTTTTATATACAAATTGTTCATAATCCTTTAAACGTCAATACGAGTACACAAACATATATAAGTACAAACTAGAGTACATGTTTAGATTACGAGATTTCTGACCTCAATTCTAATGACCGTTTTAAAAAGAAGCCAATAATTCTTACATGCCTGAATGAAGATGGATTGAATAAATATGATTTTTTTTCATCTAGATCCAAAATTTTAAAGTTTATATTCTTTGCAAGATTATCTAAATTAGCAAATAGGTCCTTTCGCAAATTTTTATTTATTTTACAATCTAATAGAAAGCCAGTGGTTCTCGTCCTCGATAACTTTGTAAATTTTGCATAATCTTTCTTCACGTATGGTATTGTTTTATATTTCAAGCTCATGGTCACTGATGCGATTTTTGTGAAAAATGTTCTCATAAAGAAATCATTAAAGGCTAAAAATTGTTCCTTAGCAGTGGAAATTGTGACTTTTTAAAATAAATACAATTCATTATTTTCGTTAAAACCATCAATTTTTTCATGATAATTTTTTATTAACGATCTTTTATTTCCTCTTTTACTATAGATTTTAGACTATTAACTTCTTTTATTGTCTTAACATTTGATAATTTCTGTTTTAAAGACGGGCCTAATATAATATCTTTGATATATGTATACCAAGAAAAAACTCAGTTGTCATCGAGTTCTTTCATACAAAACACCATGCTTAGCGTAAAACTTAAGTCGAAATTTGTAAACATTTCGCATCGCGCATCAATAATGCATTAAAAAATACTTCCGGTTCAATCTAGGACGACCTTCCAACGTGCAACAGATGACAAACCGGAATATCTAATACATGTAATACTAGTGATCTCCCCTTAAGTCTATTCATGATCTTGCTATGTTCACTGTGACACTGTGACAAACTCAATAAACTAGTCAGTCAAGGTATACGACAACTCGTACCTTATTTTTACCAGCTCGAACTTAACCATCTTATTCTCTTACCATCTCGAACCAATCTTATAATTGTTTTCAAAGCTTGGTTTTTAAACATTAAACCCGTGTTTAAATTTTCTTTTCGGAAGAGATAGTGATTATTAAAATTTATTATACTTTATGTAAATTTCTCTACTTTTAATGCATTTTCATTGGTTTACAAGAATGTGGTATTTTACTCATCACCGAAACAGCGGGTGGTATTTTACACTGTCACCCGCTGGAAAGAAACATCGGGTGGTATTTTATACTGTCATCCGCTCATAAAATCTAAGACATTCAGTATAATAAAGTAAATAACAAATTTCTAAGAGGGTGATGGAGTATATTGTAACCCCTCTAAAAACATTGTCAACCTCGAAAGCCTCGGTTGACAATATTTTCTCGGGGTTACAATTTACTTCGTCACCCTCGTAGAAATGTGTTATTTATATAATAACCTGACGGTCTTGGTAGTTCAAAGTGCGATAAGTCTATCATCCAATAATATATACTATACCAATGTTATATTTACAATTACACATGTACATGTTCTATCTGCGGTGTGTATTTTTACAATTTTGTTTTTAAATTTTTTTTATATAACAGTTTTTGTTTTTCAATCACCCCAATATAAATTTCGGAAGAATATCATACAAATTGTCAGATCTCAGTCTCATGGGTTATTGCCCGTCAATCCATTTTTTTAAAAGGAAACTATTCGTAGCAATAATCAGCAGCAGAACAATGTCTTTAATTAGGTAAATATGTAGTAAAGATTAAATATAAACTGTACTGTCCAAGTAATAACTACTAACAGCCTGGGTTTCTGACTTTTTGTCAGATAAATCTTGTTTTTATTTTACGTTCATCCGTATCCATACCCTCTACATGAACCGATCCGCGAATAAAGATGAAAACTGAACCACATGAACAGAGCAGTCAAAATTTTCCCCGAATATTTCAGAGACTTGGAAATGACTTCTCTCGGAACATTTTCTTAGGCTTGAATGTTTTGTCCTCAATAAATTATTCAATTCGTTCATAAAATAAATGTAATTATAGAAATTTCATAATATTGCCAAATTAGACATACCTAGAAAAAAACCTACTCTATAAGATCATCTGAAATTGCATGTATGTATATTTATTCCTCTTTTGAATTATAAAATATGAATTAATGAAGACAGTGGGTTTTTTTGGAGGGGATATGTATGCAGTACGAATATCAAAGAGTCTAGATTTAAAATTACGGTGTTAACGGATTATTATGTAATAAAATGATTACAGTTTTTATGTATCGGTCGATATGAGTTTTAATAGACATAAAAAAAATAATATTGACCTTGGCCTCCGGCATCGGTCAATATTATTTTTTTAGGTCTATTAAAACTCATATCGACCGATACAAAAGACTTTCCCCACCAATATGTTTTTAAAAATGTTGCATCATTAAGTACTCAATGTTCTCTTTATCACTTTTGCATATACTTCCGGAGTGTCAAACTCCAGTGATTTAATATAAACGATTTGTTTCAAACTTCAAGCTAGTGTTAGGAAAATACAAAAATCTATTGATGTTCCGAATAAACGTTCTGAATGACGTAAAAAATGAAATTATTGTCAAATCAACATGTATATTATGTGTTACACTGTACCTATATAATATTTGATCAGTTTTAACTATGAAATAAATGTATATGTATTAAAATCTTGCCATCATTCGTACAAAATAGCATTCCCTTAGCAAATCCACTATAAGTAGATTTGAATAATATTTTATAAATATAGCTACTGTTGAGCTTCATTGAAATATGAATGACAAAATTGGGGTCACCGTCCTTACTATTTCGCATTATTAAGGAAATGAAAGGCAAAATATTTAAAGATTTTGACAAAAAACTAACATAATATTCTTACGATATTTCTGAATCCATTGATATGAAGAGAAAGGGTTACCATTCTTGTTTTTTTGTGAAATTGACTAAAAAATGGTATTGACATTTACAAATGAGTACGTTTTTGACGCTTTGATAATCTGATGTTACTGCGTTATGGCTGAACATCAAACTGTAGAGGGAATCGGTACAAGTATAAGATATGAAATGTTACTGTAGAGGGAATCGGTACAAGTATAAGATATGAAATGTTGAACTTAATATTTAAAACACTAATCACAGAAAAAATATCGAATGAATAACCGCCTCGGTGGTCTCGTGGTAGCGTGCTCACCCCGAGTGCGGAAGGTCGCGGGTTCGATCCCCGGCCGGGTCAAACCAAAGACATTAAAATTAGTATTTGCTGCCTCTCCGCCAAGCACGCGGCATCTAGGAGTAAGAGCAAAGAAGGGATCATATTCATTATCATATCAACATGTTCTCGTCCTGATATGCACCTGGTTGCCACTGGACGTTAAACAATAATTCATCCAGCCATCCATCGAATAAATATGTGTTTCTTCCATAAATTCAGAAATAATTGCGAGTACTTATTATTGTGAAAGTTTTAATTAGTTTTAAATTTCACGGATTAATAAGAAAATCGCATTAATGTCTGAATTTATGGTATTGGTTTATACATCAGTAAATTTTGTTTATTTTCAGCTAAAAATTTAAATTCTGGATAGAATTAATTACGACTAAACTGGTAATTTAAAAAAAATATAAGAAAGCGAAGAAACGTCGAATTACTGCATGCTGTTTTGTTACACTAAGCTTCCCACCATTGCATGATTTGCTCAAAACGGTATAAAGGCCACCATATGACTACATCTTGATATGACGATTTCAGATGTCTCAGAATCAACCGCAGCGTTTTCACACATAATCCTTATAATGCCTTTTCAAAGAATAAATCCGTTGAAAGTGCTAAGATTCACCTTTTTCAGTTCCGAATGTTTCAAATGGTTTTGCACATATTGTGTCCCGGAGATGAACGACAGCAACTAATCAGCGTTACATCAGTTTTTGTTATAAGTTATTTCAAAAGAACAACATCCCCTTTTTGCATTGCGTGCGTCGTAACCTTCGCTCTGCTCACGATATATTTCTCTTCCATTTCTTTTCAGTGCATGGCAACATTTGAATTTCTTTCTTTCTCTTCGCTTTTCCGTCAAGAATTTGTGTGAACAGTAACCCTGTCTGGTGTCAATTCACCTATACAAACATAATTTCCACAACTATTGGGAATTCACCATCAGAATAATTCCTAACATCTGTTTTTCAAAAGTAATAAATGTGTAACCTTGTTTCTCCTATTCTTGACGTGTTTAATCGGTGGGATAAAAATACATAATACTAGACACTGAACCCGCACGAGCGCGGGAAAATAAGCATTTTTTTGGTGGCCATATTGACTTTAAAAAGTTATTACGGCCATGTCATTCATGGAACAGGAACTCAATGTGGATGTTGTGGCAGGCTTCCTATCAACTTTCCTGTCAAGTAGGTGGTATCAACTGATAGTTTCATGTCTATATATACTGTTGTATTCCAGCAATGGATGTTAATGCAAATTTTAACCAAAGTCAATGAAGCGTGAAATTTAGGACAACGTGACCCAATTGTCATATGGCTGTTCGTTACTACCGAAGATGTATCCACTGATGAAGTAGACTGTGTGCCACGTAGAATTACCAAAATGAACCTTAAGGTTCCCTCAAAATCAAAATCTATGACGAAAACACAACCACATAAATTGTCAATATTTTTATTGTTACAATTAATTCTGAACTGGAACTTGATGAAAAGCTTTCATTAAATACGCATTTCATAATGCATTACCTTTTTCCTTCAGAATAAATATGAAAATGAAATTGTAGATGTAAACATTTCCTTAGAGACTGATGAATTTTTCTAAAGATGCCGTGAGTAAGATAGAGCATATTTTTGGAAAATAATTGTTCCAATTGTTTCATTGTCGTCATGGACAGGGCAAGCGAGGATTAATTTCACAAATATATCCAGTAATCAGACGATAAAAGCATTTTTAGTGTGTGGCTGCGTCTGCTGTCCACGTTTATATAAAGATGCCCGAGATAAATTTCGTCATTAATGCTAAAGATGACCATTTGTTAAAAATATTTTTATCTAGGGAATTGTATGGTAGAGATATATTTAGACAGGTCACATGACAAATAATGTAAAAATAGATAATGGTTGGTATTATCACTTTGTGCAAGGTAAACATCCGAGCAATCCAAAACACAACTAAGTTAGGAATTTCTCTGAACTTTACCTTACTTCTTCATAATCTTCAAAGTTCATAACCTTTACAGTTAGGAGAAATTGCATTATTGTAGAAAAACAATCCTGAATACATGAAGCGGAAACATCCCACTCGAAGGAGAATGTTTTTAATTTGTTTTATTCTTCTTCCGTAATTTCAAACAAAAATACATTTAAAATATGTGCATACTTGTTTATTTAAATCAATGTGTTAAAAGTATGCATTCGAGAACCTTCTAAGGGATATGTTGGGAGAATTCATAGCGGAAAAGTGCATACAAATTCCATTTGTACATAAACAAAACTGCAGTTTAAATTTATAAATGCAGATTGTCAAATCCGATAATAACCTTTATATTCTGAACCATACTTCGTTTATTTTGAACCACGCGTTTTGCCGCCTATTCGGCTAATTCGTAAATTTAGTATTATAGATGTTTTACCACTTCCCGGTGATTACATTTCTACGTGGGAATCCCGCCCTTTTTTCTACAGTTATTGGAACGATAAACTAGAGAAGTTCCGAAATGACGTGTATGTAAACAAACTACATAGCCACGACATTTTCTTGATGTTTTTTTTTTTTTTTTTTTTGATAATCATAGGAAAAACAGATTCTCCTTCAATTTACTCTTGAGTTATGGAATTTCTCCACCTTCAATAGTTAAATTTTAGATTTTAACACGCTCGCAAAAGCTCGCGTGTTGAAAATCAAAATTTAACCATCTCGGGAGGAGAAATTCCATAACTCACTCGTACCTGAAGGAGAATCTATATTTAACTTATGAAAATTTTTTATTTATCAGTTTTGCATTAATATCTTGAAATTCAAATATGATACATTTTTTAATATATATTGTTTAGCTTATATAAGATATAAAATTAAGACATATATGTGTTCCAGTAGTAGTTTCGGTCTGCTTTGTATCTAATTCTACATATGTCAGAATTACTTACACCAAAAATATATTTTCTGCCTTTATTCCCCGTTCCACTCCGACTGCAACTTTAAATTCAAGGCTTCTGATCCACCAAATTTTTTTGATTTTTGGCGCCTTTGTCGATATTATTTGGTTCAATGTTTCATTTGATTGTGAGCTGCGACAGTTAATTAGTTTATTTGCTTTCTCGGTAAATTGGTGAAAAATGTTCTCGTCTTATCAATAGAATTCACCTGGCAAGTCTCTATGTTTGTACCCAAGATCCCCAAATGCATGAGGTGCAATGGCACGGATATTATTTTCTAAAGATTTTAAGATTCCCTATTCTGTAAAATTGCATGTCAGGTTTCGCCCAATAATTAGAAAAAAACTGACGCTTTTGCGAGCGCAATATTTGATAGCCATTTTTTAATCAATTAAATCGCTTTTTACGCCATCACAAAGAAGAGTGACAATGGAAAACGTTTTTATGAATGGAACAGTCATGACAGTCTTTCTTGTAGGCATAAAATTTCTATAAGTCAATAATTTATACAGAATAGAGATTGGAAAAGGGGAAGGTGTCAACATATGGCAAAATTGCGGGTACTTTGGTAATTTGCATAGCGGCCATTTTGGATTTCTCTGACGACATTCATTACAAAGCATTAAACTTGCCCCAAAAAATAAAAATGCAAATATTCAAATTCTTATAACTCATAAGCAATTTGTCCGCATATAGGTACATTCTACACAATATTAGCTTTCCTTTCGTGTGCAAATAAACATTGTCAGCATTGAAAACTTTCGGCCAATTCAGTTTAAAAAACTGAAGCGTAACCGTAGTATAACTGCTATATGAATTAACAAAAATTAGTTAAAAATGCAAATTCAAACTACAGATACAGATACAAGGCGAGATCATACATAAATTGTCCGCATATAGAGAACAACTTTGGAGGATGAATTTAATGAGGAAATAAGTTTTATCTCACCTGCTTTCATAACTTTTCGGCCAAAATGTTTTTAAAACATGATAATTTCAAGTCTCCCATAGCGTAATCCTTCAAATATGAAGCCTTTCTCCTCAGAATTAAACAAACAATTTGTAAATATCCGCCAAAGGAAGTTTTCATAGACACATTAGTTTAAGAGCCGAGACGGAAAAAGACTCGATTATCCGTAATTCAAACAATTTTATCATTTTCGATCTACAACTAAGGGAGGTAATTTGCTTAAAAGGGCTGAAGTCACGTGATGCAAATGCCATGAATAATGTACCCAGCATTTTGCCATATGACGAGACAACAACCCGACCAAAGAGCAGGATGTATACATTGTATATAAAGTGTGGACAGGGGATATTTTGTGAGTTTTTACTTGGTTACTTTTGTCCTTCTGTCTTATTTTTTTAATATTATATTTTATTTTCATTTTTAGGGCTATATTTTTATCTGGAAATGCATATTTCATAATTCTCATTTTCTAGATGCATAGATACATGTATTTGTTCCGATTATTTAAAGATCGTTCTATCTATTACAAATTACTGCATCAAATTCTAAAAAAAGAACGTCATTTGGTAACGCTCCACCTTAAGGGGGTAGGCCTGGGTTAGGCCAAAATTTTCCACTCGTTTAATGTTTTTCATATTCTCGTCATGCATTATATATGTCTCAATACACCACCTGAGAAAATTTTGTTGAAATTCAACCTCGCGTTTCCTTCACAGGGGTCATTGAAAATGGGCATTTAAGGGGTACCCTTCATTCCATGAGATGACACAAGTTAATGAATATTACTACCTCTCATAGGACATATATTTGATAAAAAATAGTTATAATTGTTGAACTGAAGAACGGGGATACAGTCTTAATAAAAAATGAAATATGATGGTAAAATTCATTCTTTACATGTATTGCATTTTGTTTGTTAAATTGTGTGTTTTGCTTTGACCCGTATGGGTGTATTTTGCAACTAAATAAATAAATAAATAAATAAATAAATAAATAAATGCAAATTCATTGTATATGATTTAAGGCAGAAAATATCTCTAAAACATTCGATTCAT
Organism: Mytilisepta virgata; assembly: GCA_028015205.1. Lineage (NCBI taxonomy): Eukaryota > Metazoa > Mollusca > Bivalvia > Mytilida > Mytilidae > Mytilisepta > Mytilisepta virgata. The sequence continues at coordinate 81,758,822 of CM051521.1, forward strand.
CAATTAAATGCTATTTAAAATAATCCTGAAAATGTCAGTCCGAGTGTGACATTTTATGTTGTGATAGACTATTACTGTTACAGTATAAGACTAACAGGATAATGTGATACAAGCAACCACGCACTGAGATGAGGACGAGATAAGCACACACTACAAACACACACTTCACGGGGGAGGGGGAAGTGGGGAGGGGGGCTAATTCTAGATTATATATTGCGAATTTATGGGACGAGTAGAAAATTCTAGTAAGGATTTATGAAATTATTGCAAATATTGACTCAGCATTTTCTTCATTTCGAGCGGCTTTTTCATCATCGTAATATGCATTTCATAATTGCCACTGGATGTTAAACAATAATTCATCAATATATCAGATCCTACGTATTTATCGATTTTGCACATATTTCGAAAAAGTTTTAAATTCGTTACGGAGATGCCCTTACCGAACCTCTTCACTTCGTCTAATGGGAGGAAATTTGGTACCTCATAGTAATGCCACGTCATTTCTATTGTTTGACGTCAAGAAAAAAAAACATCAATAGGAGTTATCTCCCTTACCCCAGGCCTACCCCCTTTTAATATATAATTCAAATTCTAAATGTTCTACGGATGTATATATACATATGTGAACACTAAGAGTTAATAAAGTGTATAAAGTTCAATAGTGATGATATAGTAAATAATTCGTATAAAAAAAGAAGAAAAAAATAAGTATATTCGGTGCATTTGTAGATATAGAAATCTGTCAATAGTTTAAGATAAAGTCGTTTCGAATTAACTTCACAATCTGTTTAATACATAGCTCTTGCGTTTCGATAACTTTTGTTTGATTCGGTTGACCATAAAAATACAAAAATACTCGGTTAAATAAAAGAAATGAAATGCAGAAAAAAACAATATATAAATAATTATTAACAAGATAGATCAGACGAACGATTTACAACACAATATGACATCCCGACATATGTTTTATCCACTTTGTATCTTTACGGACTAGTAAGTGGTCTCTGAGCATTGATAAGACCATATCAAGGATATCATTTCCAATAAATTTCATGTTTGTGTAAGAATATTACCGTAATTTTACCAATAAACCTATTAACACGATTAACTTGAGACTTTTATATTCTTTTTATGCGACAAAGACAAGATAATGTACATTTTTCTTGATGTATCAATGTCACTGATGTAAAGGTTTGGATTAAATAAATGATACGATTGTGGAACATCCTCAGGAGTGATATATGTTTAACAACAGCTGCTGGCTTCGTCATACTGACTTAATTATTATTACAATTTGAAGGATATTTACACACAAAGCTATCAGTTAGTTTTACAAATTGTTTTAATTACGCTTCATTAAAATTACCGCTGCCTCAACATAATAAAAACAGGTTTTGTTTTAGTTCTTGTGCCAAATGTTTATATTTCAATTTACAAAGGCGTCAAAGAAAATTTTTCATTTATGTTTCCTAATGAAAAGATTTTCTGAAATTTTAAATCAATTTACATACTATTTGTATATTGCATTCTCTTCTCAGTTATATTTATTGCATGCTTACGTTTAGACATTTTTGCACTGAAAAAAGATACATTTACTTACTCTGAAGACAACGCTCGTACACGCGTCCTTACAATATGTATGTCAACTTTGGCCAAAAAGTAATGTCGTCGAAAAGCGTATCTAATTCACCAGAAGTGAAGTTTTATAAAAAAAAAAATATATTTTTCAATATCATTTATCATTGATGTATATTTACACATTAGAAATTTATTGAAATTTTTATATATCGGGAATCCGTTGTTCAATAGGAACCGATTGTTCAAAAATTAAATTATGTTTTTTTTTTTTTAATTAACATATTTTCTTTGTCATGTTTGTGATGCAATATTTTATACAGATTTTTCGCTGAAATATAGTCGCATATTTTCAGTCCTTCTGGTATAAGGAAATGAACAAAAATTTCAAAACGAAAAATGCTGTTTACTTTTGACTAATTTTCCAAACGTTGCTTGTGTTTATCTACATGTACATGTAACATTCCAAATAGTACATGTACAGTTGTCCGGAAATAACGAATTACATAATTTGAATTATTATAATAATATGTATTAATATAATTTCATTATAATAAAAGTAATTGATGATTTTCAAATTAAAATGCTTTTATATTAGAATTTGAATATGCATGTGATAAATTCTACAAACCGTGGCACTTTTAAATATGGAATTTTAGTATTGATCAAGGACAAAAATGTCTTGAATCATAACACAAAAAATGTTTTATAAATTGAAATAAACAAACTATGAAACAATAACAACGAAATGCAGGAAACTCTAATTTCGAATTTTATATTCCGTGATAAAGAATACCTTGTACATGTATTATACATGCATGGCTAGAAATTAAATTCAACGGAACATATTCAAACAAACTTAATTCCTGCAGGACAAAACCAGTTGAAATAATGAATCTTTAGATTTGCGACCCCCTCTTAAATTCGATACAATTTAGCATCTGGGCTAATATTTCAATTAGACTAACAGTTAAGTAGATTTCACGTCATGTCCATGAATTAAATGAGTCATCTGCATGTAATTTTCCAAAATACATGCCTCTGTCTCAAGAGAATTCTCCCGTTTTTGGGCATTTGCTATGAAAGACAGTGTAGTTCGACCAATCAGATTTCATCTTTTTATCAATCAAACTTAACTTTATTTATCAGCTGTGCTCAATGAATTTAACTACATGTAGGTACAGGAAACCTAGAGATCGAGTATTTACGGGAGGAATAGGTACTTTACTCGTTTAAAGGTGAAGAACTGGAAAACCTTCAACTCGTTTTTAAAATTCAGCGTGCTTCCCCTCCACTCGGAAAAGAAGTGAATTGTAAAAAACTCGTTGAAAATTTTCCAGTCTTTACTTTGAACTCGTGTAAGAACCTATTAATCTGGCTTTTTCAGTAAGTTATAAGATAACGTAAGACACAAGTTATTCAAATCATCTTACATTTTAATAATTACAAATGTATTTGAGGTGTAAATATAACATTATTGCCTGTATTCCTGTGTGAATGATTTTAAAACGAAAACATAATTAAAATTGATGTACACGCAAGATTGCGTTTTATTCTACACCTAATAAACTATAACAAAAGTGTAATGTCACTTTTTCTTGGGTCATTTGGAGATCTCAAACATCTAGAGAATTTAATTTATTCCGAAATAAATATTTGAAATTCTGTTTATAATGATTAAGAATGGTGTATGCCAGTTGTGTTTACTTAACTTTGGAGTTTGGTAAACACTCTAATCAATTTCACAAACTACCCTTTTCCGTGGAAATCCTACAATACATTAGTTAATACAAAGAAGCTGTCTTTTTTAATGAATTTGTGAAAACAAAATCACATTGGTTTGAATAATTTGACAAATCCTTCAATTGAAGTATTTTTGTATCCTTCAATCCAACGCTAGTTTATGGTTATGTCAATGAGGAAACTATTTCATATGTGTGAAAATTAATCGGCAAGTGTTTGAATTTATTCGTCTCCAACCCTTATCCAAACAACTTCATAAACTTAACTGCACCATAACCTCATAAAAGAGAAAATTCCATTTTTCATGAATGGTTATGATTATATTTGGCGCATCAGTTTCAAATCCTTGTTCGATCAGGTAAGTTCTTGCAGGAAAATCGAGGACGACAAAAACAGTAAAATTTCAGTTACCGTCAAGGATAAGGGTTTTCGGACAGGTTGTAGCAATACCCATCTCAGCACTCATGTGACCTCTTGTTGCTGACATGTATTGCTTGCTATGAATCCAAATTTGTTGTGAAACGTATCAAAATGTTTCGAAACATCACCCAAAAGAAGATTTTTATCCTAACTCCTATTGAAACATGAATGCCATGCTTGGTGTAACAAATCTTCACTTTTCTAATTGTACTGAACTTTCTATATGTATTTATCTTTATAGATGTTCCCATTTAACGATGCAGACAATATCTGCGAATATTTTTCCACTTTTAACCTACTAGTAAGTATTTCATTTTTCACAAGGTACACTAAATGCTAAAATATTTTATACATTATTTTTTCTTTCTGTATGTTGACGGTCCTATAACTGCCTCATATACCTTTATGGATTTGTATATCTCAGTAATTTCGTTTTGCTCGTGTCAACACACAACACCATACATTTTAACGAGGAAAATCTTTTGTTTCACACATAAATTATTTCAAAAAGGATTTCGATACTTACAATGTAGATTATATACTTATACAAAACATTCACCGGTTTTATCATCGATGCGATCTATTCAAAAACGTATACCTTACGCTTATGTTTACGGTATTATTGTCCGTTAGGCAGCCCATGCAAATTTAAGACAAGACCTTCCAAACTTGTGGTTCTTGAGAACAAACTTAATCAAAAAGGCTACAATCATAATCTCGTTGTTAATTCTTGTAGATGATCATTGATACACTTCATTTAGTTAATTGCTTGGGATCGAACTTTTGTCTTTGTGATTTGCCCCCCCCCCCCTAACATTTAAGCTCGTGCACAAGATCATTACTTTTTCTTGAAAACTCTAGATTAACAGATAACTGCGAGAATTCTTAGTGCGGTACCTTTTCATTGTGTTTGGGTTATAATTTTATGTAAGGTCCATTTTTCTTGTACATGTATGACAATCTTAATATCTTTGAAGATGTAAGACTTACTTTTTTTGTACATGACAGCGAATAAAGAAATGCGCTTGCTGTTCAAACAGGTACATGTAGATACAAACCGAAACATATTTATGCTTGTGGAACATGACATTTCTTTTGAGTTTTTGTTAGAAAAAAATATTTTCTTTTTTTGAGAACCTTAAGGGAAATAAAGCGCGGCGGAGAAAACATTTTATTAAAAAAAACTTTTAGTTTAAATGTATCTCAAATATTTGTGACGTATCCAAATATGGGTAATGCCGATTACCATAAAATGCTTGTATTTGCATGTGATTTTCCGTATTGTTCGCCTTTGATAGGATTTCGTGACGTAAGTAGACGAGATAAACAGACCGATACATGAGCAACCCTACTACTAATATTTGTTGCTTCGCATCACGGTGCGGATCTATTAGTTTCAGTAGACATACACGCCATCTTGAAATAATGTATTTTATATAGGTAATTGATATATTTTCTATTTGTAATTATATATATGGTCGTGCAAGAAGATGCTGCAAAGCCCCGCCTTAGTGACGTATCCAAATATGGGTAATGGCGATCATCATAAAAGGCTTGTATTTGCATGTGATTTTCCGTATTTTTAACCTGAAAATAGGATTTCGTGACGTAAGTAGACGAGACATGTGCAAACCTACTACTAATTGCATGTAAGTAGGTTTGGTCTACATCATTAAACAGATTATATCGTCATATGTCGACCTGAAATGATTTTTTTACTGCACCGAAAAGAATTTAAAAAACTCGGGGAAAACCATTTTCCGATACCTTTTATGGTCATTTTTACCACATGAATTTATCGTAAAAGTAGGATTTCACAATTTCTCAATGGCCAAGGCAAATTTCTTTTTAAACCTTTTGCGCAGTATAACATGTATAATGTGAATCTTTATTTCGTAAATTCTGGCAAAGAAACGAATATAGTAACGCATAACAATTTATATACAATTTATATAGTCATTGTTGGAAAATATAAAATGTATGTCATCAATGAATAGATAGGGGTCAAGAGAAATATTTGACACATATATTTGAAAAATTTCTGACCATTTCCAAAATTTATTTCGGTCATTATTCCTAATCTTTCTACAAACCATGTGAATAAAATTTCATATTCAGACAAATGTAAGACAATTACAAAATGTACACGTATTTCTTTTTTTTTGTATTTCAAGAAATCGTTTTTCTGAACCTTTCATTCAACTTCTGACTTTGAATGCATAAACATAACTCTATCTATCGTTTTTGCATCATATATTTATATTTCTAACATTTCTAAATATAATTTGCACAAAAGCGTTAAAATTGAGCACGAATTACGTCTTATTTTCAATGTTTAAAACTTGTGGTTAGACTAAAAAGTTTTGATTGTCGTGCTTATATAGCACGTGATGTTTACTATTTTCTTCTCGCAGTAAAATACTTACAGGTGAGTAACTAAATCTTGATGAAAGCGGGTAGTAAAAAGCGGGGCTATACAACAAGCATTTTATGGTAATTGTTATTGCTCTCTACAACACACAGAAAATCTCATGCAAAAACAAAGTCTTTTATGGTGATAGCCACCAGCCACATTTGAAACGTCACTAAGGCGGAGCTTTGCAGCATTTTTTGGCACGATAATATAGCCTCTCATAACTCTTTTACAGTGGCTCTTCAATATTTCATTATATTGTTTTAAATGCACATAAATGCTGTAATAGTGAGAGGTGAGACTTAAATAAAGTATTTGTCTTGTATTGTCTTGTAAATATACTACATTATTCCACTATGTAAATTTAAATCTGGTAATGAGATCATTTGATTGGTCTAGAGCAGGCCACGTAAAATGTACACCCTCTCGACTTTTTTAACACTAATGTTACCAATCAACAGCCGAAGTAAAAGAAAATGTGAAACATTTCCATGTGTTATTCATGTTTTTTCATTATTGCTTTTTTTCATAAAATTTGTTCTTGTTGAATTTTTTTTTCCTTTTAGAAACTACACTAGGGATAGTGGAATAAATAATTAATTTCCCTTGCATTAGTGAAATATGAAGATTTGTTCACTCTCGAAAAGTCAAGCCCTCGGGAAACATGACTTTACTCGGGTGAACAAATATCCGTCGGGAAAAATGACTTGTCGAGGGTAAACAAATCTTCATATTTCACTAGGCCTCAGGTAACATGACTTTACTCGGGTGAACAAATTTTCATATTTCACTAATGCAAGGGAAATAAATGTATAATGTTTGTCACTTTTTAAAGACACAGAGGTTCTATTGCTTTCACATTAAACATATTCTATTATCTGATTAAAAATGGACTGTTGTATGACAATTTGCTGTTTTATAATCAACTTAGCTGCCGCATGTATTTAAAATAAAAGATCTTAAAGAGTGTATTGGTTATACAACTCAGACATTTCAATCACCCAAATTATAAGAAAAAGTGGTACTTTACTTAAGAAATTTAACATTAAACTTGTCTTCCCTTTTTAATTCAATCGTGTTTAAGCTTTATTGAATTGCATGGAGGATCCATCTCAATACTTAGGAATAATTGACCTAGACAGAATGCTAATTTAAATGAGTCTCCTTAATTGAAAAGACAATTGATAGTCTGTGTCGTTGTATCAAAGGATATTACAACCTTTATTTGGATGAGTCATTAAATCTTTTTCCCCGTTAAATGTAACCCATACGTTTTGTTTTGTTTTAAAGATCGGCAAAGGAATACCGAAGCGATAAAACAGTGGAGAAAGCCCGTAAATTCGAAATACAAGGAAAAGACGAGAATGTAACACAAAAACAAAAGACACAAGGATATATGTATAAATAAAGAATATAAAAAAACATAATAAACTAAACAAAAATAAAACAAGACACCACATAATCTACGGAAGGGTAAGTCCTGCCTCGTCACATTGTTAGTGAGCAAAACTTATGATTCGTGATTGGGTGAACACAAACGTATCTATATAAACGGCACTATACTGTAAAAATATGAATTACGTAATTTATGAAGACGGAATACTGTTGTGGAATACGGGTAGACAGATCAATACTGCAAGTATAATGTAACTAATCTATCCAAAGCATAATCTTTGTAGACACAAAATACGGTAGAAAGAAACAGAGTTTTTATTTAAAAGCCTTTATGCAAAATAAATTTCTTTTCAATATTGAAATTGATATTCACATAAATAACACAAAATATCAAACATCTTAGCTTGTGATACACTGAATAATACATGGCAAAATCTGTATCACATTTCGTATCAATCCTATACCCTATATCACCATGAGGGCCAACGGCCCGAGGGGTAATATAGGTCGAGGGTTGATAAGGCATGTGATACAGAGTTTGACATGTAATATTCGCTTTATCATATATTTCAACAATAGACGTATTCGTCACTGACCATTTGACTTTCTGGTGGGATTTTTTGGAACTTTATTATTTCTTTTCTTGTTTCTTGTCAGACGGTTAGTTTTCCTCACGGAATTTTTGTTCCTCATAGACTTAGCTAAATCGTCTGTCGTCATTCCAATACTTGTGTGTTGTGCGTTATTGCGTTCATTTATACGGTCTTCCAATTGCAATATTTCAACAGCAATGCTATTGAGGGTCCTTTCGCCCATTTCAATCGAATTGGGACTTATCGAAGTTATGGTTGCATTGATCATCTGCTTCCTTTGTGAGCTCTCCAGTAAAGTCAACAGACATGTATAAACGAACAAGTTAAAGGAATTAAACACTTCCAGAACAAGACAATATACACAAACTTAAAGCATCTTTAATGTTTAATTAAGATAAAAAACGGAGATACATACTTATCAGGTTCTTCGGAAAGGTAACATTTTTGTTTCAAAACTGGTGTCTGCCATTATGAGGACTGCATATGCATGTATTGAAGACTTCTCTCATTTTTAATAAAAGGTCTGGGCAAAAAATACCCCAGATGCATGTACATTCTAGAGCTTTCAATTACCTAGTTGTTTACTGAAGATCCCAAACCTAATTTCCTCGCAAACCTAATTAACCCCGAATTAAGTGTAATTTCGTGAAAATCAAACGAGACATTTGATGCACTTAGGCGGGGGATTTTAAGGTTTGCCTAAATGAACAATTTATAAATTATCAAAATCTTAAACGATACTTCTGTCTCTTTAATGTCACAAACCACTGATATACAACCGTATGTAATCCTAATAATTAATCATTTAAGAGTACCAAAATGCTATAAGAATATTTGGTTTCCAGGAAGACATTCTAATTGATGATTAAAAGAAGAATTGACGACAAAATGTCACGATGGTTTCAAAAAAAGAATATTTGTCACCAATTTTGTGTCGGGATTGTCTTGGAATATTAAAGATTTTTGTCTGGGCCTTTCTCCGTGGTTTGACAAGTCTGTGACTTTCTAGTTAATTTGACATGTGAAGGCAACGAATGAAGTGATGTCACGAAACCAATAAACATATCAATATTAGATAAGCTAAATGGGTGCATGGTTCAAACTACGTTGTTGAAACTTCAACTTGTAGAGTAACTCACAATTTACTTAAGTCTTGAGAAACTAACGGAAATTTAGCTCCAATTCTAGCAGAAGTATAGGCTGGTATAAAACACAAGTTTTTATAATTTAAAAAAAAAGATTTTTTTAGAGGGGCTTTGTGAAGAGTCTGGACAACTAAGTGATCTTGGAATCTTAATTGGGTCAACAAATTTTTTCGACCTCATCTTATCATTATTATATTTGATGCATTTTTTTCAAAATATACCCATTTTGATTCAAGAAAATACTGAAACCTGCAAGTTTCAAATTCCGCACTACTAGGAATCAATATTTATTTCCATACCGCTAATGACAAAATGTTTATTCAATTCCAAACCCCTTCCATAATTCAAAGAACCTAGAATATAGTAACTTACAAGAATACATTTACATTTATTTATATCGTGTACCAAAGGATGGTTCAACAATCATGGATTTTGTTTTCAGTAATAGTCATGATAGTAGAACAGACAATGTATATTGCAGACATTTCTGCTGTAAAACTGTAATAAAATACTTCAAACGGACACCATATGCACTCATTTTCAAAGAGAATCTCGAAATGGGATTAATCAACATGGCATAAAATGAATGAAGGCGCTACAGTCATCCAAAGATAGCTAAAAAGAAGCGAGAGAAACATGATAAATTGCGTGTTTAAGATATCTGTGATGTCAAAGTATGGTTGTTTTGTTGTCAATAAAATTCTTCCTAAGATAAAGAACCTGTTAAATTGAATCTGTCAGGAATCAGTCACTGTAATGTTGTGAATACGAGTTTCAAAAGTCCATGTAAAAGCATATCTCTGTAGAGAGAACAGAGTTAAACTACAATACAAATTGTCAATAAAGGAGCAGTGTAATTATATAAATTTCTTACAATGAATGGTTATGAATTAAATATATATAAGCAGAGTCTCTGAATCAACACTAGTCATTCATCAAAATACAATAACAATGGACGACTTTAGGGTTTCAATAGTAAATCTTTTTCTTTTATAAGTTCAAGTATTATGGTACTTAGGTACCTTAGAGCTTCTGAACACCCACAGGTCATTAACAAGATAAACCAGTTACAATGTATACTTCTCGTATAGATCTGAATACGAGATAAAAATGACTTATTTTTCTAGAACATTATCATATTCGTTCTACGTATTTTTTTCAGCATGTTTAGTGTGCATTTTCATTCATACATATAACATTGGTGATTTTACCAGGATTCATTTTAACATTGCCGAGAGTTTTTTTTCTATCAGATATTCATTTAACTTTTGATCGGTTTACTAAGCATGGATTTAAAAAACAGGTTTTCGTAATAACTGTTTCCTTTAAGTCCTGACTTGCTACGACTTATCAAAGAATTTAAGATTTGTTTTCTTCTGTGTTTTGTTCAGTTCATCATTGAAAACACATAATGACCCCAATTACTGGATCATTTTAACATTCGACTTAACCATGAAAATATACCTTCCTACACCAGTCTGACTGTGACAGCTTCATTCATTGGTTAAGTTCAATGTACCTCGTACATGTAATAAGTAAAATTTATCTCCGTCCTTATTTCATCTAAAACACATTCATACTCGGAAATTCCCTTTAATAAATTAAAAAGTGAAAGTTTAATGACACTAAAGTTGAACTATTTACGTTTCTGATGTTTTATAGACATAGACTTATTTTTTAAAAATCTATAAAAATAGATTACAGGTAAATTTGTTCTATGTGTTATTGCCACAAAGTTCTACCTTTACATGCGTGTTTTTGTAGCAGTTATTCTGTAATCTTTGCACCATGTTGAACACACCGTAGAACTTTGATATCGAAAAAATGTGTTTGTTATTAGAAAACCTAAGAACCCCCGCCAATGACCCAATTCAGTTTCGGACTTTTTATAAGAATTTTTTTTTGAAAATGTCGAAATTTGGTTGAAAATAGTCATCAAAATTGATTAGCATCCTTTAGTGAGCTAATATCATATAACACGAGACGTAATGTTTGAAATAAACAGTGTTTCCCAATTATCATCTACTTGTTTTTTTTGCAGACGTTGTTGATTTAAAGACTCGAAAAATTATAGTTCCATGTTACATGCTTATCAAATATCAAATGCTGTCAGACGTGAAAGGCTGTGTCAATTTGATCAAACGTTTTCTGTTTCCATTTCAGAATGGAATATTAGAATTGTCGAGAAATACTAAATGTTGACAAATTTTATAACTTCCACCGTAGGTTGTTAGATCTGAAACAGACAATTATAATAACGTTTTCATGGTGTTGAATGTTTTTCAAGTAAAAAGAAGTTAAATTCATATTTTCACTGTAAAAATGGTTTGTAATATTCAACATTTCCTTATATCGGAGTTTTGCCTCATAACTATTTCCCCACATCCCTATTGCACTACTCGGACTACAGTAGAATCTCGATTTCTCGAAAAGTCCGGAAAATTTTCGGTTACGAATCTGCAATAAATTTATAGTTTTATCTATCTGAACGTTAAAATAACATCCACTCATCAAGTCTTGATGAGGAAAAAATAAGAATAAATCTCCGACAAACATCAAGTGGATTATCAATGACCTGAATTTGACAATTAATCACCTTCTTGTCAATCAATGATCTGACCTCTGGTTGATATTTTTCACGTACGCCGTATAAAAATGTTGTTCGAGTTACTGATAGTAAATAACATTATATTACTGTTGTACGGACCAGAAAATGGGTTCGAGAAATATTCGATTAATATTTGATATTAAAAACAAATGAAGACAGAATAAGGTGAAAGACGCATATGGATTTAATGTACATGAAAACAAAAGGCAAACAAACACATAACTTTTAATGCTGTTCTCCATCTTGAAAATAGATGCGAATCCTTGCAGCAAGAAGATAGAACATTGTGTAATCTTCAGAAGCTTTTCTTATTTGTATATGAAATTAATATTTTTAAATATCGAGGTTAGTCAATTCCTAGTCAGAGCAGCAAAGCGTTTGAACATTAATTTCCATTAGTAAGTTTTAAGTATGCCACGCTTCCATGATTTTATTGAGAGAAATAAATACAAAAGAATATGCACTTCCAAAAAGGGAGATAACTCATCAAATTTCACAAGATTTAGTAGAATGTTTACCATATTTAAAACATGTCTCCTGATTTTAGGCTCAAATTTTTCATATTCCTTTAGTGCCTACACCATCTTCCTTTTCAGAAAAAATGAATGAATTGTTCCCTTAGTTGAACCTGGTCTTCAAGCTGATTTATTAAATTTAATTGTCTTTGGTGATTTTACTACATGTATAATTTGGTCTGAAATGTTTAAAATTCAATTTCAAAATATTCCATTTCGGATGGAAGCCTACAATACATGCCCATTGTCACTATAATTTTAGTGGATGACCTCTGCTTACCAAATTATTTTTCCACAAAGATACTTACATGTAGATAATAATAATATTTTTCTTGATTGTACAGCACATCATTTTGCCAAGTGTGAAAAAGATCAGCATTTTTTCTTTGATTTTCCAGAAGGGTAATAAACAGACTTTTGAAAATCTGTGTAACATAAATGCTGGTATATTGATTAAATTTATTATTGCATGAGAGTCATTTATCTTTTCCATTTGACGTGTATAATATTGAGTGTACTATATATACATACGGTTGATGAATACTGTTCAGCCAATTGCATTTTGTCTTCATTTTTTTTAACAGTTGTTTTTAATCGTATCTTCCTCTTTCTTGCTTTCTTAATCACTCTGATGTACATGCACTTCCATTCTGACAAGCAAAAATGAATTACTTTTGCATATGAATAGTTTTTGGTTTTAAGAAAGTCTATCGTTCGTCTATTCTGCTGCTTTTACTCATGGAGTTCTATCATTCTACACTTCGGTCTTTACAAGCTGAATTTGTAATATGTTTCCATGGATTCGCAGGTTAAAGGTTTTAACAAAGAAAAATTAAAGAAAAAAAAAACAATGGAATAATAAATCACCATAATTTACAATATTAAGGTCAAGACATTGGAAAGTTGAATAACAGAATAATGATGTAAACGATATCTATTATCGAAATGATGTAATTTATACTAATAGCATAAACATATATACGTGCTGTATTTCGGTATTCAAATCAAAAACATATCATTACACGCATATTGTTGATTACACATGTAGCTAGATTTACGATTCAGAGGAAAGTTGACTAATGTTAAAGTAATGTACAAATACATGCATGCATATCATTTAGGATGGCAGTCGAATCATTGCTAAAGGGTGTTTGAAGGAGATATAAAAATGTGGCTGGAGCCAGTAGAAACTGGGACCTAAAATTTGATGTCCTATGACATACCATACAATTCGGAGGAGATATTGACATGTAATTCTTCGGAGGAATACGAAGGAGCCCGGACATCGCTACGATTTCGCAGGTCGTGGAGGTCGTGCAGAGGTTAGCGGAGTCTTCATCTAATGTGAAGGGGCTGAAAGAAAAAAAATTTTGCCGCTTCATTTTGCAAAAATGCTAAAAAATCGCCCCAAATGCTTCATTTTGCAAGACATTAAAGTTAAAAATTGTTCTCCCGCTCCTAAATATTTGTAAAAATTATTATATTTACCCATTTTTGCAATATTTAAGTTAAAAAATTGTGCCGCACGTAAATTTGATCTTCGCCCGAAAAAAGTAGTCCTCAAGAAAAAAAAATTAAAATTAAAAATTCGATCGCTCGCACCTATTTTTGCCATCCAAAGAACTAAAAATCATTTTGGTGATGCCTTTTATGACAGAACAATAAATTTGATGTGAATTTGAAAAGCATTTAACAAATAGTTCATGACACTGACGGTTATATGGCAAACACGACGCTGCTACGCTCCTGGCACATGTACGTGGAAAATAGCTGCTACCATGCCGTCCTTCTGCGACCGCGCCAAGCTCTATACGTCAGCGGTAAGTTCCCGCTATGGTCCTACCACGACCATATCACGCGCCACGCCCGACATTGCACGACTTCTTACGACTTTGTCAAGATACAGCTATGCGCTAGAAGATCGTATCACGTTAGAAATATGCTGCTACCACGAGCACCACGTCTGTACTGTGTAAGTTCCAAAACCTTGTTACGATCGGTGGGTTTTTATTATATATATTGGATGTTTCTGGGCTTTTGAGAACAGTTTTATTCTTGCTTTAGAGAAGAAAACACAAGAAAAAAAATGAAGTCATTTAATACACCTTGTGATATATCAAGGTCAACAAGCTGTCCTGCAAACTTAAGACGGCAATGGCCTCTTCGCAGAACCCTATCCACGTTCCACTTCTTCCTTCCTCGCAAAGCTGGTCCAGAATACAAACGAAGGACTGCTGATGTAACTACATTATTTTTTGTCGTGTTGTCAACATTGAATGATCGTAGGAGCCGCGTCATTAGAGCGTTCCGTAGTCTTCTTGATCGTAGTGAGAGCGGCAATGCTCGTAGCAACCTCGCAGTATGGACTTAGTAATAAGTATTGGAGCATAGCCATCGTAGTGTAAGCGTTAAAGGATCGTAGTTCGGACGCGAGGCCAGCGTAGTCATCTTGCGTAAAACTATTGACGACCAACCCACGCTGGCTCAAGGTTTTTGCTACGCTGCAACCGCTGATACTACGCTCCTTCTACGACGCCGATGCGATGTTACTACGACCTTAAAACACCACGACCTCGCTACGTAAATTTTGAGCATGTTCAAAATAGTTGTATCTCTACCACGCTCTGCCACGCTCCACCACGCGCACTAGCGACTCCACTACGTTTCTGATCCGCCTTCGAAGACCTTACTACAACCCTACGAAGACCTTTCACGATCTGGGTGATGTTTTAGGTCATAGCGCGGTCTTCTTACAGTGTGAATGGGGTTTAACAAATTGCTGTTACTTTTTTTAAATTGAAATTTTTAAGTCAACTACAGCACCAATATAGCGTGTGGATCTATTTTCTCTTGTGAAATATGTCACTAGAACGAATTTGTTAAAAGGGCAAGAGACTAAAACGGACAATAAAACATGTTTAAAGTAAAATAAAAGCTTAATACTTATTGATTATCTTTAGATAAACAACTTATGCAATTGATTATTTATTAACAACCGGTCAGTATGATGACTTCTGTTGTGATTAATTGCTAATTAACTGGACAAGGGTCAAGCAATAACATTGCTTTCTACACGTGTCCTTAACACTTTGATCGCCGATAAAACTACTTCAAGTGTCTGTTTCAATTTGCTTTACTTGTTTGAGTTATTCTAATTATAGGACTTGTATTGATATATCAATAAGTAGGTACTACATATCCTTTTTAGCATTAGACAATCGTCAAATTAAATGCAAAATAAATATTTTCTCTTCAAACTACTGTGTGAGGAGAAAGGATATTGACATTTTTAATCGTATTAACTTCGATGATTGGCAATAGAAAACTTATAAATATCCGGGAGTTTACAAAAATATGTTATCTGACCAAACAGTATCAACGTATTGAAAAATGACCAATTTTGTGAAAATTAAAGGAAATTTATAAGGTAAGGTATTTTTATTTTTACAAAATGTTATTTTATATGCCTTATAAAACAATTAGAAAGGTACTTTAAGCGTCTGTGTATGTTGCATGTATCTTTTTTTTTAATTATTAAATTCAGACTAATTATTATAAGACATTTTAAATTGAATATTTTTTTTTAAACATTTTTTATCGATATTTAAAGCATGCGCATATACTTTGTATAAGTATTATGCGTTTAAATCACAAATATATTACCAGAAAATGAAATCTTTACAAATAAAGGAAATACATTGCAAGAGTTAAAGCATTTACTTTTTCAAAACAAATAACTAGTTGATCTATACTTACAACCCTTTTCGTACATTTACCGATTTAACGGATGCGACTGTTTAAGTATATTTTTAACATGTATTAGGCTTTCATTGTAAATGTAGGTTTGAAAAAAAAAGTTTCCATCTTCTTCTTCTTCTGTACGTATTTAATTCCAATTATGGAACACCTTCTCATTGGAATTATTTCCAGATGAGGAGTTATAAAAATTTGTTGCACGCATAAAAGTTTCTAGTAAATCAATTATATACACTAAAATCCAAAGTACACGGATTAAAATATAAAAGGAAATAAAAATTAAAAAAAAAAAAAACAAATAAGAACAGGACGAGATCACTTAAGCTTTATACAGTAAAAATAAAGGGGACACCCCTGCCTCTACCTTATCATATATGTACAAACAGCTCATATCACAAATGTTCATTATATATGGTTTTAACTTTATATACAGTTGGACGGATTCACAATTTCTGCAGAATACGAGTTCTCTCGGTATGCAATCTATAGCACATATCGGTAGATATTTTCTGAATTTTGTCTAAATCGGTACGACTGTTAATATCAGGCAACATGAACGTACTGTCAATAATCAATTTAACGATATCTACTTGATTTTTAAATCTTACAGTCCAACCTGACGTGCCAATAATAGAGATCACTAAGGCTTTTAGATTAGAGAATAATGCTTTTCTCTGCTGATGTAATGCCGGACAGAGAAGTAAAAAGTGTGTTATGTCCTCATTTGATGTTCCACATAATCTACATAAGGAAGACTCTTTTCCACCACTAAATTTATGTTTATTTGATTCGAAAAGGTATGTTCCAGTTAAAAGACGAATTTTTACTGCTCCTTTCTTAACATCTGAGATTGTAGATGATAAGCTGGTCCAAACAGGGTGTACTGATCCAATTTTTAAGAGAGTTCTATCCAGGTGTATCAAAGTAGTTTTAGATTCTATTTCTTCCAGGAAAAATTTTGTCCAATATTTTTGAAGAGCCATTTTTACCGACGCTTTCCATTTAAGTTTGGATGGAGGCTGTTGCTTTAATGACTCAATGCTTGGCAAATCATACATAGCTAACGTACCTGCAACCTTACAGAAGAAGCTTTGTTGATTATCCATATTCATAATTAGTTGTCTGTCTACCAGATCCAGAATTGTTGAGTTGTCGCATGAGACAATGTTATAAAGAAAGGAAAGTTGCCTTTTATGGATTTCAGCCTCAATCGCATGACAATAATGATCGATATAGATGTATTTATATCGGATACTGAATAAAAAATAAATTCAGAGATCAAGATAGATGATCACCTATGGTCCAATAATATAAAAAAATCTTATTTCTCCCCCCTTTAACGCGCAACCGTAATGAAAAGGACTTGGCAGAAATTCTTTTACCGTTTTGAAACATAAAATTAATATAAACTTCCTCTAAAAGCAGCTCTATATAGCAAATCACTGTCTATAAAGGGAACAGTGAAAAATTCCATTCATCAACAAAGTATGTAAAATTAACCTCTCTATAAAGGGCACCTGCTCATAAAGGGCAATTTTTTTCAGGCTCCTTAGCTACCCTTTATAGACAGTTACATATAATAGAACAACAGATATGACACAAAAGACAATCTCATGATACAAAGAATACTGTTTAATCCCGTGACATTTGCTCTTATTTCAACACATTCTACGAAAAATAATATGATCAGATATGGAAAAATATTAACAGTATTGAGAGATATAGCCATTTTATTTGTCCCGAGACGTAGCGGAGGGAAATGGTCGATGTGTCGAGGAGACAAGTAAAATGGCTATGTCACGAAATGACTGTTAAATAAGTGTTTTATTGTACCAAACATTTTAAGAAAAATGCGAAGAAATATAGTTAAAAATATATTTTCTTTAAGATCACGCGCAACGGGACTACACCAACGTGATTACAGATGTCATTCATTCTAACCTGACACGTCCATTACCGTGACGTTGTCCAATGAAAGTTGCCTCTGAAAAATGCTATTCACTGGTCGGTTCCTATCTTGCCTAAGGATAACACTGGCATAGTAATACTATACAATAATTTTCAAGTAATCTTCAGTTGTAATCATTTGACTACCTTGGTGTGTACATGTTCGTAAACAGACAGGTCCAACCGTAAAAAGGCGACTTGAAATCCGAGTCCACGTGATCCGGCACTTGTAGACTTATTTTACGAAACCTACCGCAATGATTTATTGACTTTGCAAAGTCATCATGGCGAATAATCAAGAACTACAAAATGTTTGTGTCCACAATTACGCAATCAATTAATTCATATTTCATGATATTCATTTTGTTTTGTCGTTTAAATAAATTTCAGGTAAGTTCAACACACTAGGAAAATTATTATATTAAAGATTATAGAAATCTTTATGTGTTATCTAATGTTTGATGCAAGTCGTATATTTTTCTAGCAAAAAATACTTATAAATTTTCAATACCTATATAAATAATTCAAAATATGATATTAAAAGGTTTTTCAGTAAAAAAAATATAGGGCTCCTCTGTAATCGAACTGTTCCCAGTTTCACAAACATTCGTACGATTATGATCGAAAGTGGTTCCAGGATATCAATAGAAAATATAGATTGAAGACCGGAAATCAGATCACATTAACGTCATGTACATTTTACGACTAATCGTAGTCGTATGATTGTTTGTGAAAAGGGATCAAAACTATTTGTAGGGCACATGGCCTCGAAGTAAAGAGAGTAAATCTACAGGTTATGTATGCCTGGGTTATAGGCTTTATAGGCTACGAATGCCTAAAAAGTTACTGGATTTGTGATAAAAATATTCAAAGTTGTCATGTCATTTTTTTAAATTTTAGGATAAAGTTACAAATACACCAGACACCCATATGCATATGCACATTAAATCCAAAATAACCAACATCCAATTTGTAGTTCTTAAATCATTCATCCGTTGTCTGCCTTTTTTCTAGTGTATGTGTGTATTTCTGTCACGAAATTATCTTCCCGAATCGTGCGTAACGTAAACAGTATAAATATCAATATCATTGTTGAATATGATTATCACTGCTGATTTCAGAAATGTTTTATGGTTGCCGTCAAATTTAAATTACGAACTGAAATATATATGTTTTATGATGTATCTAATGCGATAAGACGATTTGCAAAACATCTTTTAAAATATCATTTGTGATATGATCCTAATAGTAGAGCTAATATTAAAAATTTCAGCATCAAATAATCTACACGAAGGCAGTTGTCATAAATGTTACGTAAATATCAAACATTTTGGATATGAATGTAGATATAATTTCTGAAAATACTAAAATTCGTGTACATCATATACGCTCTTTACATGTTCCTTGAGCCTGGAAGTTTTATATTTGTCACATAGAACGGAATGAGGATAAATAGTACTAGTTGATTGAATCGGAGACACTAGATATTACCCGAAAGTCAGTGGCTTTATTGCGTCATTTTATTATGCTTCTGAAAGTGACATATAACTTCTTATATTGTTACGAGTGGATTATCGGATTTCTCCAATCGAGATAGTAAAATTCCGTAATTCAACTATCGAGATTGGAAAAATCCGATAATCCACGAGTCATAATGTAAGACGCTGTTTCTTTGATTTTCAAAAAAAATTTAAAAAACTGGTCAACATCAAGCATCAAATTATCTCAACGTCTTTTAGTAGCTATGGCCATCAGTCTTGTATTGAAGTGTCATTTTAACCGAAACTATTTTTCCTATCGGAAATTGTATTACACAACTTTGTCACAATGGCGGGTGCAAAGGAAAAAGAAGAAGAACACGGCATGTTCAGGTTTGACCCTTAATGAATCCTTTCTGTCCTTCGACATATCAGATGTTTCGCCCCGTCTCAAAACTTCGTTTAAAGACATCTTTTATTAAAAAGCAGACGACGGGATCGCGAGTTTGTTTATGAGTAACCAAGGACAATTTTTGAAGACCAAAACTCACTAGTGAGATTATCAATTTTTCAAACACCGGTCGAGAGACTGTTAAATTGGCTGAAAATGAGAGAGAGAGAGAGAGAATTATTCAATAGTGACCCCACTCTGGCGTCAAAATATTTTACTCAGTTCCTACAAGTGGCGTTCGATGTAAGTTGTAAAAAATCAAATACAGAAATGGCTGATCCATTTATATTATGTAAGTTGTTGAATACGATTCTAGCATGTCTATACCAGTTCAACCCAAAGAAGACACTGTAGACAACTGAACAGTTAGTTTAAAAAAGTAGAGTAAAAATTCCGAATAAAAAAGTAGTATAAAAATTCCGAACGAAGCTAAAGTTTAAAGGACTTATGAATTTCGGAAAAAATCGATAAATCACAACATTTCATTTAAACTACAATTTATGTTTTTCGGCTGCCTTAAAATCGATGTATGATTATCGCAAAGTCGATTTATGATTATGTTATCAACAAATACATTAATGTATGTAAATCATTTGGTAAGAAGAAACATCGATATATCAATTATTATAGCCCTCACAGGACAAAAACACAGAAAAAACAAACGATACATTTGATTTTATAAGTATTAGATGCCCATAGAGCATATTTCTTATGAAGGTAATTATGAATTGGACCACGTTAGAAGTTTTCAAAAATGATATTCTTTAGGATTAAGAACACAAGTAGGCTTAAGGTTATTGTGGGTGGAATTAATAAACAGTGCTTAAAATCATTACACTTATCATAACATGCTTAATTCAAACCCGTGTGTAAAAGTTACTCTTAGCCACATTTAACACTAAACATGTTAAATAGACTCTTTGAACACGGATTCCTAGATGGCGACATGGAAAGCTCAGCTAAAGGTCAGTAACTGTATGAATTGGTATTAACTGCGTTTTATTTTTTTTTTATGTCAAGCAGGGTTTGTCGATGCTAGGAGAATTTATAGCTTTTTGGAAGGATGGGTGAACTATTGTTTAACGTCCAGTGGCAGCCATGTGCATATCAGGACGAGAACATGTTGATATGATAATGAATATGATCCCTGCTTTGTACAAGACCGACACGCTGAGCCGGGTTTTTAATGTGCTAGCTCACGAGGTAACTATCCGCAGGAAGACATATAACCCCACTCGGACACATTATACTGTCTCCGAGCCGACCGGTAGATCTTTGCTCTTACTCCTACATGGTGTAGATGCTGCGTGCCCCGCGGAGAAAAAATAAATACCAATTTTAATGTCTTTGGATTGACGCGGCCGTGGATCGAACCCGTGACTTTCCGCACTCGAGGCGAGGCGGTTTATAGCTTTTGGAAGTATTTGAAGTAAATTATAATTGACTAAATATCAAAATTTTAATGTCAAAATTTCAAGAAAATGTTTTTTAAAAATTCTCTAACGTAATTTGATTTTGATAATGTTTGATTTTAGTGATTTGCATTTTTTATGAAAATGAAGCTTAAAGTTTGACTCATTATTAAATCACTACATGTTATACGTTCACATGAAAGACATGCCATCTCATGTAAAATTTAAAAACTAAACTATTTTCAAATTTATCACTGACAACAAAATTTCAGCAGCCTTAGCCGTCAGGTGAGCAAATGAATCACAACCAAAGGTGGACCATTGGTTGAGGTCCTTCCATAAATCGTCTCTACTAAGTGTGGTTACAATCCGCCAATTAGTTCCAGCGGAGGAGAAAATGTTAAATTAAGTGTACGTACAATGTACGATGGACCCAAAGTGGTAACATTAGCTCGATTGGCTAAAATTGTAAACGACACCACCAGCTGAAAACCGCCAAATAACGACTGATTTATAAACAACATTACATTGTGTAAGTTAAAGTTTTAATGTTTCAGCATTTTCTGCGGAGCTAACCACTTGTCGGAATATTCCTACTATCACTTTTAAGTCAACTTTCAGAAGTGCATCTATCTAACTTTGCCTTTTAACCTTTTAACCTCTTGATTATTCTAGTTTCTGTCCATTCAACAGCTTACTCATTCCCATCCTCCTTTAAAATGTTTTGCATTTATCGAGACGAAATCGGAGAGGGAAATATATAGCATACAGAATTCACTTAAATGACTAGTTACTTAAAGCATCTAAAGTTTGCATTAATATTCAATATTATATCCCAGCTTAAAAGTGTAATTTCGCAGTCCGTTAACATAAATTGATTGCTCAAATATAATCTTAATATATCTCAGAATCTGTCTCAGTATGTCGATTTAAAATGCGTTAAATGTCAGTGAAGATCTGCACTAAAATGTCAGTTATCAACTGACTTAGTTATACAAATTACATAATACTATAACATGCATGATTAAAATGTTAAAAGAAGTATTTATCAATTCGTAATGACACATTATGTAATAAGTAGATGTAATATTGTCAAAGAAGAGGAAAATTAGTGACACTCTTTTTATCGTTGCCTACACATTGCAACTTTTGAAAAAAACCTATAATTTTATGGTAGGTGGCGTTGCCAACATTTAGGGTAAATGTAATTATTTAATTTATGGCTGAGTTGACCTTACCAGGTAACTATAAGCACTAAACGCCGTGGCCAAGGTCTTTTTAAATTCTATTATCTTAATGTTTTAAAGCGAATACTTCCTTGAAAGTAGTAAGTCTTACAAGTAATAGCTTTCCAAAAAGCTTGCCTGACTAAGCGTTTAATAAAAATGTATCATAATATATATGTGATGGTAAATGCTGTACTAACTATTTACTGCGACAGTTGATTGGCCATGTCTATTTTTCAGCAATAGCAGAATTGGTTTGAAAATGATGAGATGCAGTAGCCTGGCTATATTTTGCCTACAGGCCTTTTATTATGTACAATGACCATAAGCAACCATTGCACCAAGTTTGGTTGAAAATTGGATGCAACAAAACAAAAGGGTTCATCCTGTCACCATGTGTAATCATCAAATAAAGTTTGGTGAAGATTGAATCCAAAAGCAAACCTCTATTATAACTACAAGCTTTTTCTGTTGTGCTGAAATATGACTTTGTCATTTGACCTTGAAATACAGTAAGATTCATCTACTCGCCATGTGCAAATGGTGAAATTACAGAATGACAAAACGATTTTTTGCTATAGTTCTGTTTTCTCAACTAGAGCATAGGATCATGAGCCTGTGTCTCACCTCTTTGGGCGAGGTGAGCTAAATAAGAGCAAATGTATCTTGTTAGTTTTATAACATAACACTGTTTAATTCATCATGTAATTCATAATTAAAGGCCAATCGTTCAAAAGAACTATTGAAAGGTCTTTTCTACATGACCCCATCATGTGAACATGAACTTTCAAGAGTTCCGATTCCCTTGTGGAAACTTCTATGACGTATAGTTTTGAGATTTGCTCAATTAATTACGTGACCTTGATTTCACCTTGAAGTAAATTTCAAGGTGAATGATCAAGAACCTCAAATCAACAACCTTAGGCCTCTATTATATATAGCTTTTCATATATAGCAAATGACCTTTAAATTGACCTTTGACCATGTCCTCATTTTGAAGGTAAAAGGTTATGGATTATAAATCCCTTTCCATCAGCTTATATGACGTATAGTTTTTGATATAAACTTGATTAAGTGTGACATTGACATTGACCTTTGACCCTGACCTCAAATTCAAGATCGAATGTCAAGGATTCCAAATTGCCCTTGTAGACGTTTCTATGATGTATAGTTTCTGAAATATGCTCAATTGAATATTTGACCTTGACCTCAATTATGGTAAAGGTCAAGGATTCCAAATTGCCCTTGTACAAATTTTTGTCACTTATAGTTTCTGATATATGCTAGATTGAAGATTTGACCTTGACCTAAATTTGAAGGTCAAAGTTCAAGGACTTCAAATCCGCAAACATTAGGCCTCTATGACGTAATCTTTTTTATATGTACTTGATTACCTTGAGATTGACCCTTTACATTGACCTTAAATTCAAGGTCAAAGGTCAAGTATTACAAATTGCCGTAGTAGAATGTTCTATGTTGTATAGTTTCTGAAATATGCTCGATTGAATATTTGACCTTGACCTCAATTTGAAGGTCAAGGACCCAAAATCAGGAAACCTTAGGTCTGTATAACGTATTGTTCTTGATATATACTTGATTTAGTGTATGACCTTGAGATTGACCCATGACCTTGACCTCAATTTGAAGGTCAAAGGTCAAAGACCCAAAATCTGAAAACCTTACGCCTTTATGACCTATGGTTTTTTTATATAGCACATGACCGTGAAATTGACCTTTGACCTTGACCTTAAATTCAAGGTCAAAGGTCAAGGACCTCAAATCAAAAGACCATAAGGCTTTGAGACCTACGTTTTTCTGTCTTGACCAATTACGCCTTTAGCGTAACCGTCCATCAGGGCTATGCCCCTTAAGAAGTCATCGAATCGTTTCGGACAAACAACAAATTTGCGTCTAAACGTTCCAAACATTTTTCGTGATTTGACTTTTTCTTATCTATTACAGTTTCCGAGTTTAAGTGATAACAGGCTCAAGGTCATAGTTCAAGGTCACCTATAACCTTTGACCTTGAGACCATTTTCTATGCCACATGAACTAAAGATCATTGGAGAAGATCCCAGGGCTCTAGGACTTAAGGTTTTCAAGTTTTGACCATTTACATTTTCGGTCCGAATTTTGGCGAAATTATCCCCTCTTTAAGTTGTTCCCGTTATAAAACACACCCACTGTGTACATAGACGTATTTGTTTCTAATTTCCCATTCATTAATTAAATTTATTTTCTTTTAACATGTTTAAATTTATTTTTGATAAAAAAATTCCAATGTGTTGAAAGAATGCTGATTGTAAACATCGGTTTCAATTATCAATCAAATACTAAGTACGTAAACATACTTTATAGTAAAAATGCACGATAACAAATATAATGTATAAATAGATTTTATTTGCTGTTATTTATTGTCACGTTGAAAGGTATTTCTAATGAATTTCATTAAAATTGCAAGAGTTGTCATCATCAAATCAAATAAACGTTTAACATAATAAAATGTGCCCTGGCCTTCAATACATCTGCGCATACAGACATTTCTATACCGGAAGTCCAGCCTTCAATACATCTGCGCAAACAGAGATTTCTATACCGGAAGTTTAACTGAATCTTATAACTGCCTGACCTCAAGAGGTCAGGCAATAACTGTACGAACTTTTATCAAGTTATAGGGTCTTGGAAGCAACTTTTTAAGAAATTAATTTGAAAACTATGGGTTCCCATGAGCCTGTATTGTTCATCTGGATTTTATTTCCAAAACTAAAGCAGAACTAAATGTTGTACTGTCATGGCTATGACAGCCATTTTGGTAAGAAGGTGTTAAACGATACATTTCTTATTGTAACCTTGGTCGATAACAAGTGGATCGATCATCAGACATCATTCAGTCATATGTATTGATGTCAAGATTAGTTCCAATTAGTCTTGAATTAATTTTCCTACATGTACATGTTTATATGATTCTTTGTTGAACTAAGTTTAACTGTGGTGGCCAATGTGATTTGTATCAGGTTCATTGGATTGAAGTATGAACGCCTAAGGACCATGGCTGTCAGGTTTGGTCCCACTAGGCTCAATGGTTTCTGACTAAAATACATTTTACCTATGCGTCCTATGTTGAACTGTTAAACTACATTTGTAAGCTTGATTGGGACGGGTCTTCCTGGTTCACTTGCTGCAGGGTCATTGGATATGATTCTGAAAAAGGACTACCTATGGACCATTGCTTTTTAGTTTATCTGTAATTGGCTTGGCGGTTTCAAACAAGATCTTACATGTATTTTCGCCAAATGTCAATTTTTCTAAATGCCATTGTATTGGCCATCTTGTATTGCGATCTGTTTCATTGATTACAATTATAAAGACGACTGCCTAAAGCCCATTGCTCCCACGTTTGGTGTACCATTGACTTGGTTTTACTAGCCAAGAATATCTAAAAGATGATCACTTAAGGGAAATTCTTGTCAATTTTAGTTCTAATTAGCTCAGTGGTTTCAGACGGTGCACGCCAATTGATTACAACAGCTACATGTAACACGTCCAGGGGTGCTGAAAGACAGGTTTCAAAATTTGATAAAAATGACAGGCTCCAAAATGGGATGAAAACAGTCAGGGCTGAATACCACATGGAATTAAACGGTATTGTATAATATATATTTGGAAATAAAATTGAGCAGGCATGCACGACGAAAAAATACAAGGCCAGGCTCATGGAAGCGGAAAAATGTTCAGTGGGCTATTGTTTTAAGATCAATGATAACTTCCTTTTCATTCCCCTGATAAAAATCAAATTATTGCTCTCTAAACTACATAGGAACATGATTTTATTTTCACTGACAGCAATCTAAGTATATAAAGCCTGCCGTTCTAGATCCGTAAACTCTACCACAATCTATATAAGTTAATCTATTTCCTCAATAAAGGGACACTTTATTTGTTTTATGTTATTACATTGACACATTCTATGGTTTTATAAACATGAATTTCTTCTAAATATAGGATGACATAACCAGAACAAACTGCTCAAATTGTGTAATGTTAATATATTAACCATTTAATTTACTTGAATGGTGTTCATTTGGAACAATAAATTTAGGTTGAAAGCTCATCAAAGAAAAATCAGAGCTATTTTAAAAACCATTTTGAGAATGACGTTGATGTGGTTTATTATTTTTTATATTTTTTTGAAACACAATTTTTGCATAAAAAAGTTTACGGGGGCTGATGAAAGTCCTCAGTTGTACTAAGAGTGATTTGCGGTATTTTTGGATATTCTGTGGCGTTGAATTCAAAGCTTCAAGAATCTTAACTGACTAAACAAAGTCCTAAAATATCTCTGAAAATAACTGCCATACCTAACCTATCTAATTTGTGAAATTATGCTTAAATTTACATCTGTATACACATCTATCACATATGTGCACTTGGCGGCCTCGGTGACCGAGTTGTCTAGGTTGTTCGTCATGACTACTGATGATCACTAGCCTGTCAACACTGGGGTTGCGAGTTCGAATCTCACCTGTGGCGGGTGTGTTCGACTCGGATCTAAATTGACAAGGATTGCCAATTTTCCTACCGAAGGTCGTTGGTTCTCTCCGGGTACTCCGGCTTCCCCCACCAATAAAAACTGGCCGCCGCGAAATAGCCAAATGTGCTGAAAACGGCGTAAAACCCCAACTAAACAAACAAACATATGTGCACTCCTTAATTCTCTTCTCTTCTAAGTACAGTGTACATAGTATATTCAATATATTTAATCCATTGTGTCAAGATTGTTGGTGACTAAAATGTAAATATTCTTAGAGATAATGATTTATGTATCTACTTATAATTTGATATATTACGATTTCCAATCTAATAACTGCAATTTCCATGTTTTGTATTACGAAGTGCGCTCTGACGTCCCACGGTCCCAGCATATCACAAAAAAGGCCGTCAGACGTCAGAGCATCTGGGACTAATGAGTTCGTATCAAACTCGTGGCGAGGTGTGTTCGACTCCGATTCTATTTTACAAACTTTGTCATTTGGTCGGTGGTTTCCTTCGGGCACTCGGGCTTCCTCCACCAATTAAACTGACCAAATGCGATGAAATTGTTTGTAGTAAAACTTCGATAAAATGTTGGGAGCTTTTTTACTGATACAGGACTCAATTTTAATACATTGGACATAGTTTATTTAGATAACCATGTATGGGGAATAGGTAAGCTCTTGTTCAGACTGAAAATAATTATTTTGACGTACAATTACAAAGAGTCATTTTTTTTTAAATACGATGGTCATTAATCTTATTGTAGACATTTCTCAAGTGACCACAATATGATAATGTTGTCTGTGTTATATACTTTTGAGAGTAGCGATTAATTATTACCAAGATTTTGGGATAAAAATATTTATATTATATGAGAATATACTTACATGTATATAATGTCGCATTTGTCTTGTATAAGCCAGTGTGATCGAATATCGATTTTTTTAGTAACTGAGTTTAAACAAAGGTCAATTTAAACTGATGTCAATTTCCAGGATACTTACGTATTATATAAAAATTAATACCGTATGAACTTTATGACATTTTTGTTTTCACAGATTAATTTATAGATACATTCCTAAAACACGAATGTTGTTCATAAAGGCTAGATCAATTAATCAGCCTTTTAATAAATCTTTGAAGCATAATTTGTACGAACATAATTATGTAAATGTCAATAAATTTACAGTTTACTCCAGATACAGAAATCCGGTAGAGATAAAGAGTAGAAGCAATAACGTAATCAAATGTCAACAATTTACTACTCTCTTAACCTTCCAAACGCATCCTTGTCCATTTCGTGAATTTACTTTGACGATTATTTGTTCTTTTTTTTTTTTTTTTTTTTGTCTTTTCTATTTATAAATTTGTAACTAACCAATAAACTGTTCACAAAATACCTTAAGTAAACAAGATCATGATCTGATAAATCTACAAACATACGTATATAAATGTATACCAATAATACTACATGTATATGTATATAGTAAACATAATTGGACCAGAGATTTTAATTTACATGTATAATTCCGAATTTTTGAATGCTTTTGTTTTGTTTTGTTTCGTTTTTTTTTTTTTTTTTTTTTGTTTAGTTGTTGGTTTTACGCCGTTTTAAGCACATTTGGCTATTTTGTCTTTATTGGTTTAGGAAGCCGGAGTACTCGGAGAAAACCACCGACCTTTGGTAGCAAAATTGGCGATCATTGTCAATTAGGATCGGAGTCGAACACACCCCACTACAGGTGAGATTAGAACTCACAACCTCAGTGTTGACAGGCTAGTGGTCATTAATAGTCATGACGAATACCTAGACCACTCGGCCAATGAAGCCCCATTTTTTAATGCAGTTTTATTTTATTTAATACATAAAAGCATAAAAGACTTGTAGGACAGACGTTTTAGCCACAGATTCACAGATATTGAATTGTTTATTGCTGCCCTAGAATTTTCATGAGGTTGGAATAAAAGCTTCCCTTTAAGATTATCCCTCGTGACCTAACAACTCCTATGGTTTGTCATAATTACATTTTAAAAAAAAAGAATTTATAGGATTATATATATTATGTGTACTTTATCTATGCAGTCTTCAAGATACGTCTGAAAGAAGCTGGAAGCCACTTTGAACTTCACACATGGCTAGAATAGATAGTTCTATTTGCGGTATCTTATTTCTATTTTATTCTTTTCTGAGATCTTTGTACACTATCCCGTAGCGACTTTTTACCTCTGCACTTTCAAAGAAACCTCTAGGATATTGCGATTGTCTCACATTCTTGTGACATCAACTGCTTCTTCACTTTTGAGTTTATGGATATGATTTCTTTATAGATAAAATTCTTTGACATCAATTTTGATGCACACGATTTGTAAATTTCGTCGATTTAAGACTCATCAGTTGTGCTCATGGCCTATAATGTTGAAAACCAAAACAAAATTCAAAAGATTGAGAACCAAATTAAAAAATGCAAAAAATGATATAAATGGAAAAAGCTTGAGCCATGTACTCCTGAGTTTTCACTAATTTTAAAATTTTGTAACATTAAATTGTAAGTATCAATTTCGAATGGCTGCATACCATCTGTAGATACGCACTTTTGAAGGTTTTGAATTTCAGATTGTGACCCAAACTCATATTTCGTTTTTCAATTTATGAATTTTATTTCTTTACAGTATTGTCATACATCATATGATGCGCAAATATGATGCGCAATAATTTAGAATTTTTAAAAATTAGGGTCCAGAGTGGTCAAAATTCTAAAATTGTGAATTAAAGCTTGCAAACTAAACTTTTTTTCCATTTTCGTTCGGCTTAATGATTTAATTTCTTAATTGACACAGACGGTAGATGCAGGGTTATATCCTTTTCATAAAACTAGTGCACTTTGTCAAATTGATCCGTAAACCTTAGTCAAATTGACGTGATGAATCGTTTTATATTTTTCACGAAATGTTTATTCTGTTAAAAGCCTCATTATAAATTTGCTGATCGTGTGTTTGTATTAATTAGTTCTAGTAAAATACACTCTATTTCGTTATTTTTTTATAAAGAAGTAATTGAAAACTGTTCACACATTCTGATGGAACTTGAATGTGGCCTCAGCATTTAAATGTACATATAATTTACATTATGGACAACTGTGTATGTTTTCTTAAAATAATTTTTAATTTTGAGTACTAAATAAAAAACGTGAATCTTGCGCTCTACTTCTTGACATATGATATCTATACTCAGTATGCTTTCAGAATCTTAATCTACATTTATTTACAAGGAGGCAACATGCAGCATCGTATCATTCGTGTCATACTCTATCTGAATTTGCTTGGAGTCACAGTGCTTGGAGTCCATTCTTCATTCGTTAGCATTGACGTCGTATTTTCTACTTAAAAATATAGACAAATTAAACAGGAAATTAATAAGAAGTATCTATTGGTATTTTTCCGAAAGACGAAATTTGGATATTTCTATTCGAGATGGTCTATTGTATCTTCTAATTTTCATTACACAAATCTCAGAGCGCAACATTTCTAGAAACAAAACAGAAACAGTGACCATATTTGACGTTACGTTACTGTGTTTACTGTAACAACGTTTTTGAACCAGCACGGCGTAACGTCACATTAGACTGTGTTGAGTAAAAAACTTTGACTGTGACCCAAGAACCGATATTGCAATTATTTCTGTTTTGACTCTTTGTTGTGAACTTCTTGAAATGTAATGCTCGTTTGATTTCACATGCTTCCTACATACATCATAAATACATTAGATTTATAAATAATGAGTACCTTTTTACCTTATTAAGCGTTGTTTTTGCCATATTAGCCGCGATCCCTAGAACGGAAATTGTACAATCAATATCGCTGAAATTTAATTGAACATTTACTTTCCAAAGCCTGTGCTTTTACTTCGTAATTGGCGTCAAACAAAGGCCAAGTGATCATTTTTGCACCAAAATGAGTAAAATGAATATTGTTTATGTGACAAGCTACATTAAACAACTTATTTCAAAAATGATATTAACCGGCCAGCATTCTATTCAGTGGCTTTGATCAATATATAATACCTAAAAATACGTTCGTTGATGTCAATAAGGACATATAAGTAATTAAGTAATTAATAGGAACTTAATATTCATAATTTGGTTTGGTTTGGTTACGAAGTTGGGAACATGTTCTATATATCAAATTTGAATGGAATGTACAATTTAATATTGAATTAAGCCTGGATTTAATGTAAATCGGTTGAACAGTGGTCGTGAATGAAATCTATAAGCACAATCAAATTCTGAATATATAAACGTTAAATATTTAATCATACCAAGAAGTCGGAAAAAATTGTGTATCTCCGCAAAAAATTTAGGATTGGTAGGTACATGTGCATGTACATGTAAACATTTTATTTTTTTTATCAGACATTTTCGCTTGTTTGATGGAGGAAAAATTCTGACTAATATTGCTTACTGCAAAATGTCATGTGTATAGGGTGGTGCAAAACAAAAGGTTTCGTCGGGTAAGCGGAAGAAGGATGAAGAATTACAAAATCGCAATTTAAAGACTATGCAGGATTTATACCAACTTGTTCTTTTCTCCTTTCAGATTTATAGGAAGCTTGCAATTATCCTAACCGTAAATCATCATCTAAATTAATTTGGTGTAACGTTTAAATGTGTTCAATAAATCGAACATAAGTAATAACATTTTTAATTGAAACCTTTTGATGGTGTCAGGTATATGTTACTCAGACCATATTCCTAACAGAATGGTTTAATATCCTGCATTTGTCCTATTTACAAAAAATTGTAAATATTGACAAACATAACAGGAAATTACTTCAATCTGTTAATTTGTACATGTTCAACACAAAGCTGTTCTAATTGTATTATTTATAACCAAACACTGATCGAATAGCTAAAGTTCAAACCTGACCATGATTGTCATTAACATTTTAAATGGATTAACTTTAAGCTGATAAAAAGGGATAATAAACTTTATATTTTTTGGGGCAGGTATTTTCGAATAACAATTTCAGAAGTCTACAAGAAATCAGAAACCTAAAGCTTGTTATTTGTTGACATTAGAAGAATAGTACATTGATGTTTTATCTTTTAAGTGGCACGGTTTTTAGACATATCAATCGGAGACGATCACTTGATTTTAAATTGATATATTTATTAATCCGATTTTAAACCAATTATAACCCTTCAAGCCAATACACATAATCCCTCCTATCAAAACATTTAGTTCTTGTTCCGTGTCAGACATTTAAAGTTATTTATCAATCGTGTTTATCTTACAAAAGAAATTTAATCTGAAATATATTGTATATTATCCGAATGATAATGGACATTGGTGATGCCCTGTGGACTATTGGTCGGAGTTTGACATTTTTTTGCATGGTACGACTACGCAGAGATTTAATTTTCCAGCCGCTTTGGGCTTTAATAAATGAAAATATTGGTCAAAATCCAATTGTCCGCTTTTATTATTTCTAACATTAAGGGATTGATAGTATTTAATTTACGATTACATATTTAACTGAGACGGAACAGATTGAATCGGACATGGTAAGAAATTTGGAAATAATTTTATTTTATTTTATTTTTATAAGGTGCACTGTTTTTTTAACTCTACTTTCTCTTACGTAATTAATCAAATAAATATAGGGAAAATTCCAAAAGACGTTAATTACAGTCACTGCCAATACAGATACAGTGTAATACAAATCAAAAGAAAAAACTCGGAAACGACAAAAATTCACAATGCGATCTCTCTTATCTCAACCAGGATTGTCGCGGATAGTTATACTGAGGCGTTTCGGGGTTTCTATTATCAGTCATAAAAATATTGTTATGTCTTAATTTAGAAATTTAAGCCTGTACGCGTGTTATTTCCAAACCACATCATTATAAATTGTATGTACATGTAGTACACATGTAGGAGCACATATACACGTGAAGTTATACATATACGTTTTTTACTGCAGTTACTTTCCTTTAAAAATTCCCTCGATAACATTGCTACAACTAAAAAGGTTGAATTTTAGCACACTTGCCTTCTTTGAAAACCCCTCTGCATATAAAAAAATGTAAAAAAGTAAGTGAAACCGCATTTAAAATATAAACATTTGAAGGAGTTAATTTTT
This sequence comes from Mytilisepta virgata, assembly GCA_028015205.1. Classification (NCBI taxonomy): domain Eukaryota; kingdom Metazoa; phylum Mollusca; class Bivalvia; order Mytilida; family Mytilidae; genus Mytilisepta; species Mytilisepta virgata. The sequence continues at coordinate 81,792,174 of CM051521.1, forward strand.
TTTAAACATTACAAAGTGTTTTGGTCAACTGACAATAACAAGTTATTTATATATGATTTTCCCCTATCCCGAATATATGGCATATGAACGACTGTAGTACTGTATTGCTTATCAGAATACTATAGCAATACAAAAATGCACCACGATAAAATTATCATTTCTCCTCACAATCCAAGTAAATCTTAAGTCAAGCAGAAAACAAACCAGAATTTTATTGACACTTTTATCAATTGAGGCTCTTGTTTTCTTCATAAAGCTTAGTCATTCATTACCAACAACTGTAAAACAAGAGGCTAATAAATGTCATGTTCGAGCATCTTATCAAACTTGTAAGTTTTTAAAAGCTGTTATCACATAAAAATAATATTAGTGTACCAGGATTAAGGTACATGTGCAGAAACATTTACATGAATATCTTGATTGAGGTACTTATAACATTTCTGGAACAATAGGTCCAGAAAATCTTTTCTTACAAAAATTAATGATCACAATGAATCCTTAATCCAAATTCATTGTATAAATTGTAAATTTGAAACGAGATGTTTAAGGGAGAATTAATTCAATAATTAAATAGGATTTATGCTCTTGGTGTATCACAATTATAACACGAATTCAACTTGCTGAAATATTATTTACTTATTGACTGGGTATGAGGGAAATAGTAAGAGGCGTAGCCGAGGGCAATAGTTGGTATCGAGGGGATAATAAACTTATTATGGTCTTAATTTTTATATAGAAAAAACATATCGAGATATAATAATAAAAATTATGTAATACACGGGTACACCTATTGGTATATTTTTGCAATTAATTCTTTCTTGTTTTTATAAAATTAAACAGCCGTACGAAAACATTTAAAAAGTAACCAGCCACAGTTTTCATTAACCCTATCTTGAATAGACTATTATTATATAGTAACTGCTTTTCAAAACTAGTGGGAAAATGACTATTTGTTCGCTTTTTAATTTAGCAATTAGGTGAAAATAAAAGTAAATGAAGAATATATATACAATTAATTTATTGGCCAATCAATCAATAATATTAAATACTAGTTTATCCAGTTATAGCTATCAAAGGAGACACAAACATAATGGTCGGACGAGAAGGAAACATTAACTAACATTAAGATATTTGCTTAATTAAAATAAAGTACTGTCTAGAAATACTTTGATTTCATAGGAAGACTTTTTGTATGATTAAAAGCAATATTATATGGTTATACAAATTAAGGAACAAATTACTCTGTCATAAACCGATCCCTTCACAACGAGGTAAATGAGAGCAAATGCTATAGAACATGTAATTGATTTTTATACCAGTTTAGTTACTGTATCCTTGTTAATAAACTTCTGCTGTTTCTTTATCGTTCTGAGATAAGTACAGCTGTATCATGGTTTTCTGATTGTATTGATGCAAATTATTGTCTTAAAAACAAATTTAGATATGGCCAGATAGATGCTGTCATTCGATACAGTAGGTATTATAATTTTGTTTGTTTTATTAGCATTCAAAGAATAATTATTGTACTTGATATTTTTGTAATAATTTTTAAACTTTTTGTGAAAGAATATAATTTTTTTCTTTTCTGAAGACTTCAATAAGGACAATCTCTGATACCATGATTTCTTTTCATTGCAGAATAGTATATCGATATATTTCTTTTTTTTAGGAAATAGTGGAGATATTTCATAATGAAACCACAATGATGAAATTCTCTCAAAATATATTGGTGTGTTTAATTCACTTGATGTAACGGACCAGTTAGAATACGTCTTCTCAATAATAAATCATGTTGACACTGTGATTTTGAATAAGAGGTTTAAAACTAAATCAGTCTAAAATGAGCTTGGAAATGAATGAAATGTCAACGCTACAACCAGTGGAACAAAACCTTAGTTTCCCGACGACTTTACCACCAGGCCATACGCCATTATTATCACCAAAGTATCTGCAGGCTATAACTATAGCCATGTATTCTATTATCATTATTCTTTCCGTTGGTGGAAATGGAATAGTATGCTACATAGTGTTCCGAGCCCGTGGGATGAGGACAGTAATGAATTTTTTCATCGTTAGTTTAGCTCTAAGCGATATACTCATGGCACTGTTCTGTATTCCATTTACATTTCTTGCCAATCTTATTTTCAATTATTGGCCATTTGGAAAAGTAATGTGTCCAGTAGTTACGTACTTACAAGTAGTTACGGTATTTCTGAGCTCGTTTACGTTAGTGGCAATAAGTGTAGATCGGTATATAGCCATTATCTATCCTTTAAGAAGAAAAATGACCAAAAAACAAGCATTTATAGTTATAGCTAGTATTTGGGTTGTGTCATTTTTAATTCCAATTCCAACGGCAGTGACATCACGTTCGCACAAATATGTAAATACTTCCACGGCGCCTACATTTTGCGAAGAAATTCTATGGGAAACCGAAGAAGCCAAATTGGTTTACAATGGAGTATTATTTTTCCTTCAGTACGTAAATCCTCTTGCAATTCTTATATTTACATATGGTAGAATAAGTTTTGTAATGTGGGCTGTGAAAACCCCAGGTGAAGCGATGTCAACTCGGGACCGACGTATGTCAGAATCTAAACGAAAGGTGAGTAACGTTTTTTAAAAAGTTAAACTGTTTTTTATCTATTAGAAGGTGTTACATTTGTAGACTTTCTGCTTTTATAGAGTACTCGGCTGGACTTAAGTAATATAAAATATGTATTTGTTGGTGTTTTGGTTGGATGGTATGTACAAATGTATGTATGTTATTGGTGGCAAGTAGAATAATTTACTCTGATCGTTTCTTTTTAAATAGCATTCTTTCATATTTTTTACTGTTATTTTGACTCTACATTTACATGTATTTAGAAAAAAGATGCACATTACTTTTATTCAGAAAAGGTACATGTATTGGTTCTTCCAATTTCATTTAGTCTTAAATGTTTCTGTGTTTTCTTTAGTATGTTTTCCGCGTCTGTGTTCCAGTGTTTGTATCTTCTATAGAATAACTTCTTTTTTGATAAGTCCTTGGGTATTATTGTCTATTGTAGAATCCTCCAAAAAAGCATTCTTAGCGAAAAATGAATTGTCGTAACTATAAAATAACATTTTTGTAACTCCTACTATTAATCAAATTCCGTAATATTATCCGAAAGGTATAAAACCAAAGCTTTCAAACAAACGCTATCGTAGAACAAAAATTATAAAATAACGGTACATATTACAGTGCAAATGTGCAAGAATTTTCAAGAGGAAATCGCCCTAGGTCATCGTGAAATTTTGAAATCCTAATTTTACGCTAAATACAAACCATGAAAATGAGGAAAAAAAGATAACGAAATTTTTTACATAAAAACAATAAGTTATATAGTTTGTAATCTTATTTTTTATTTCGCATTATGTTACAATGCTTATTTTAGTCATAATTGTAGATTTATGTGTGTAAACACGTTGTGACGTTTTGCAAGTTTCCATACAATCACATGAATGTATAGTAAGACGAGAAACAAAGAAAAAAAAGAATGGCTCTCTAATTTTTTACAGGGAAACATTATTTTGTTGTTTATATGAAATTCAGTAATTCTATTCTAACTTTGTATCGGACTTTGAAAAGGGTTATTTTGGTGAGTTGACCAAAACTGTTAAAGTTTTACAACCTATTCATTTTCAGATGAATGCATTCTAAAGTAGTATAATTCCTTTTAATAAAATAATTAAAATAAACAATACCTTTAAAGAAAGTCACGTTCTTCAACCCCATGTGTGCACATGTTTGTCATGGAGTTCTGAATTGTGTGGATTGTCGAACAAGTCACATACAGTACAGTGAGAACAAAAGAAGCGTCCTTAATAAGATGAAAGTAAATAATTGTTATACACTCGTACGCATCGGATCTTTACCTGGGTACTTGTGGATAAATGGTATCTTCTTTATAAAGTACAATTCATTTGTTCCCATCGTACGGTATCTATTACGACGGATTGAAATTTAAAAAAAAAGAGGAGCAAACAAAAACAAAAAACCGCAATCCATTAGATAGACAAACCGGGGAAGACAAATGAACACCACAAGCACAACAAATACACACTGAAATCTAAAAAATAATGAACAACACGAATTCCTATAAAAACCATGAGTGAACTCAGGTGCTCCGGAAAGATAGATAGTTCCTGTTTCGTTTACGGCACCCGTCGTGAAGTCTAACAATGTCCGGTGGTAGTCACAAATCGGTGGAGGTACATGAAATGTTACGACAGTGGTAACAGATCCAACATCATCTTTGATTGTGATTGAACTGGAATATTGTAATATATACTGAAGTTTGATATTAAACTTCTAAATTAATTTATGTCTGTGTCAGAAGCCCCATGGTAATAATAAAATGTACTATACTTTTTTCACGTGCAAAGACTAACAAATTGAAAGAATATGAGGTTCAAATAAATCAGACAAAAATCCAATTAGATTAATAATTTTAAAAAGATGGTTATGTGATTAATTTCATTACATTCTGTATGCATGTGTATGTGATAAATTTAAGCTACATTTTTGTAGCAACCCCTTTGTTAGGTAAAACATAATATTTCCCCGAAATTAAAAAAATTCTAGGTACTAGCGGTTGAATTTTAGGATTTTGGTGATTTGTATGTTCCTGTGAATGTATTTAGTTTGTGAGTGAATGTTTGTTCGAAATAAAGATTTGAAAAACTGGTATATTTGTCTCTCACATTATGCCAAGAACCATCGAAATGTTTACACATCAACAACTTCCTTCAAAACAGAATTCTGAAGCTGATACTGCGAAACAAATAACATATTTGTATATCATGGCGTCATTTACATCTCACTGGCTGTTTACAGATTTCATTGACTTGGCCTGATAGAGTTTTTTAATTTCTATGCATGTACATGTATGCATCAAATTCAAAGCCTATGTTTTGAACGGCCAAGCTTTCGGAAAATTTCTAGAGTTTTTATCTCCAACTTGGAACTGTATAGATTTCGCTTCAATGACAGTTCATCTGAAACGTTTCAATTTATATCTTAAAAAAACGAAGAAATGCTTTCATTTTGCAATATAAAAATATTAATCAACTAATCTGTTGGAGATGTTTGTATAAAGTAAAATACATTTTCTGATATTTAATGTTATTATTTCGACAAAAAGTATCAAAAGAAGGTGAAAAAACTTCTTAATTAAGCATATGGCGTCGCTGATCTGCCATCATTTGTATGGCATTACAAAAATCTTAAATTATTTATAATCCTTTAACATAAAGAAGCTGATATTTATACTGAACGCAATCGGATGGACATTGCAGCAGAAAATCTTGTATGCAAATTATCATTAAAATAGGTTCCAAACTATAATTGCAATGTTATAGAGTTTATTTTTAAATTTATTAATTAGTCGTGTTAATGCATGTTTCGAGTAGGAATTCTTGTAGTTTCATTAGTATACTGAAATTTGATTTAATCCCTTACATCTTCTACATTTGTGCTGTAATTAAATTTTCTCCGTTTTAGAACACGTCAGACATTTACCCTATAACTACCGTTTTACTTTGATCAAAACGCCGTGCATAAATCATGTTTTATGACATAATTTTTATTTAACTGCAACCGAGGCGATACCGCTGCTGTTGGAATGTAGACATATAAGACTCAAATTGTCAATAGCAAAATGATGAAACTTGACATTACCCTGATTTTAGACATATTTGAATTCTTTGGACTATTATTTAAGTTTGTTTTACCACCGTTGTAAACTGAGCGGTCCTCAATAGTCATTGAGACACATGTGTTGAAATTTCAGTTGCTAAGTTTAAAATTCTTTTAAAACTGAGCATGTAATGCCCCCCCCCTCCCCTGGCAAAGTTTGACCTGACTATATTTGATTATCTATTTAGGACTATTCGATTTCACTGCTCGCGATATTCGTTTACGTTTATGTTTTATGGCTCTCAAAAGTTTTGAACGTCCTGGTGAAAATTGATCCAAAAATGCGCGTTGTCCGGAATGTCCGAGATTATTTATTTTAACTCATCTTTGACCGGAAAATTAGATATAGCCATTATTGCACTTTGAAATTGAGATCGCCGTGTAGATTTTTAAACGATTTTCTACAACATATTTTTCGATTTGTATTATTAGTTCAAAGGGCGTACATTTATTCAATCTGAACATTGTACACATGGTTTGAAGTTGGTTATTACTTCTGAATTTTAGAATTATACATGTAGTTAGAATTACAAATGTATACCTCTATCAGTTTATAGATTAGGAGGTTCCTTATTAATTAAGTCACAAAAAACAAACTTTGGGGGAGTTATTTTTTTTGCTCCGTTTCTTTTCCTTTCTTCTGGGGCATGAACTTGTCCAAATCGGATCTCAAAAACCGTTCAAGCATGAAACTTGGTACAAAAATAGCCGACCATGCCTAGTTTTGCATAAATGTTTCGGAATTTTCAAAATGACCGCGGTTTGGAGACTATTGTGTTGGCAACCCAACACAGTATTACCTGTTATATGAAATGTTGTAAGATTCCAATCGTTTCCTTTATCTGTCTTGTGATGTTTCTCTATTTTCCACGTTAAAATGAAGGTCATAAGATGTAGAAGATAACAATAAACTTATTTGACGTCTCAGGCACTTCAGTCTTTAGAGAATGTTCCAAGTTATAACAATAGTGTAAAAAGAAACAATCCTTTTAAGTTATCACACTTCAAAGGTTTTCGTATCCTCTTTTCTTAAAACGCTATCAGCATCACCTAATTGAACACCAGTAAAATCGCAGTAACGGTGTTTATATGGCGTCCTTTTCAAAGGATTACAGAATTGAAAACATGTTTTCGAAGGCTCTATTGTAAGAATTAACAAGACCCGAGGAATCGATAGAATGGTAACTAAACAATAAAAGTGTTTTACAAGTTGCACATATAGATTTAATGACATATTACGCAACATCCTACATTTAAATGAGCACGATTGTTTTTGCACAGTTGAAAAGGAAGGATATTTAGTATTTTATTAATGGTTGCTTGAAGAAATATATGTCTTTTTATGCAAAAATGTGCACATTTCATGGATTTGCGACTCATCATCTGCGCTCATGTCCGAAAATGGTCAACGCAAAACAAAAACCCAAAAGTCGAACAATAAAATGTTTAATCCAAATACCGAAATGATCACAACCTTAAAACCAAAACCATCTAAGGAAAGAGGTATTCACGGGGAAGATATCCTTAGTTATAACGACGTTTTACTGTTTTATAACAGTCATTTCGCACAAATATTAAATACAAGCAACTGAACTAGTGATACGCTCAGGACTTGGTATTCCATGATCAATAATGATACCAATGTTTATGTAATTGACGTACCAGTGAGCTGTTAACATGGTTAATGTGTCAGTTTCGTTAAAAAAAAAAACAATGCGCATACTTTTGTAGATACAAAATATTAACGTGTAATGGCCATGGATGGTCATACAATAAAATATTGTCATGTTTTGTCGAGTTTGGTATTTGAGAATGGTCTTGTTGGCCGATACATGTATACTAGTAAAGCTGTTATGGACTTAAAGGGCGACTTCTATCTTGCTACGTTTTGTAAGGAAGTTCATTTAGGTTCAGAAACAATCATATATTTCTTGCATTTTACCTTTGTGAAATAATCTAAACCATCGCTGGTTTTGATGGGTGTAAAATTTAGTTATACAAAAATGTAAGACCATTAATACACACGTTCAGAATAACATCTTAAGATTACATATGTGTTATTATATGTGTCTTTTTATTTTCATATTATTAACTGTTTCTAAATGTGTTTAGTATCAAAGATTGGATTTGCTGTTATGATCTTAAGTCTTAAGCTTAGTTAAAACATTGACTAAATATTATGCAAAAATGATTAATAATATGCTTAAATCAAACCTAAGCTAGAGTAATTTTGATATTGTGACTAAATTTTCTATAAGAATAGATTAAAAGGGGTTTGGTTGTTAAATTTTCGACCCAAATTCCGCTAATCAACTTGACTAAATTTAAAGCAAAGAGTAGTACTTATCATTTTCACATTTGAAACAGTTCTTCATTCCGGAGTAAATCTTCACTTCACTGTAAATTCGGGATTGTCTGGCAATGATTTAAGCGGAATTCTGATCTATATGTAAGATCACATCATATCAGTATATATTGACAACTACATTTTCGAGGATGTATACTCGCATTAAAGGCAATTAATAAAAATTATATAATTTCTGCATCAAATTTTCAAAAAAAATATATCTATTTTGGATGTAACACGAGCATATGAAAATTGATACGAGGACAAATGTTTCGGAAATTATTGTGTGGTTGGGAACTGTGAATCGGAAGATAATATAAATAGAATTTCATATCATTTCCTTTTCTTCAAAGACCGTTGCTGTTAATTTTTGATTTATTGATATTGGCTTTTAGCTTTTTTTTCCTCGAAATGTCATTGAAAATATGAAAAAATATTCAAAACGTCTTTAATAAAGACAATGACTGAGAGCTTTAATTATGCGTCATAGCCTTTAGCAACAACAATTGTTACAATGAATATTGACACGTTTTAAATTTTTGATTATAGTTTGATGAACGAGATGCGAATTTCTACTAGTTTCTCTTATTTTTATTTTTTGGATGGGGAAAGGGGGGGGGGGGGGGGTAACATGGAAAACAATAAACACCAAATAAAGAACCTGATGTAGTACATTTTTTACGATACAGGTACATGTACCTATTTTATCTATTTTAAGCTAATGTTTTTTTTTGCGACAGTTTTGTCCTGTTGAGGAATTTGTTTTACTATTTCATGTCGATCTTTAAAGATAACATACGATAATGAAATGATTTGATGTCGTAGACATTTCATCGTTTAGAGAGTGATCCAAGCTACAAAGAGACAATCCTTTTAACATGCTTAATTCATGACACTTCAGATGTTTTCTTTAACTTCTTTACCCTTCTCATCAACAACATCGCATTGATAGTTCGTAAAGTCTTGGAAAAATTGTTTTCATAATTTGTTTTTGAAAGATTACAGAGACACAATAAAAACGAGCTTTCGCAGATTGTATTGTAAGAATTCCCGAATCCAGAGAAATCCATAAAGAACAAATAAAATTGTTTGACAGTTTGTATGAATATAGTTAACGATGTATTACGCAATGAACTAGATGAGAGTGTTAATACAGTTGAAAAAGAATGATTTAGTCCTGTTATAATACAAATATCATTTTATAATACAAATTATGTAGGTAGTACATTTATACATGTAATATGGTTCTGCTAAAAAGTTCTAAACTCTTCAATAATTCAGTGGTCATAAACTGTTCATGGAAGAGATGCTTTCAATTTTCACGTCGAGTTAAATTTTTACTAAAAGTCACATACTTATGTCTGTAGCTGTTCTAAGGCTTTTCAACAGCACCTGAAACTCGGATTCAGCTTCTGTGGTTTCCCGTCAAGTAAAGGAAGAAATAAAAGACTAATATTGACTCAACAACATCATGAACATTGTGCGTTATCATATAATGCAAAGACAGCGGAAGTCACGTAACCGTGTAGTTAGTAACAACAGAAATCATGCCATAAAAATCACACCGCAAAAGTTAGAAAAAAAATATAACAATATTAATATTTAAAAAGGCGGAAGTACATTTTACTGTTTCTTTATCGTACAATTTTAAGAGCAGTAACTCAAAGTAAAGATTTAACGGAACATTTGAGACATAATCTATAATTACATGTGTCTTGATATTATATCCGTATTTCTATAATATTTCTCATTGATATTAGAATAGTCGATCTTTCAGCGTTAAATATTAGTAGAAATAGATCATTTGATTTGTAATACGAGGCAAGGAATATGAAGATAAATGTTGCTAAAATAATTGTGTCGTTAAGAACTATGTATCAGAGGATTATATCAGTAAAATGTTACATAATTTTCTGTAATTATGTGCCTTTAATGGAAGTTAATCTTCTTTTTATAAATTTTGAGTAATTATTTCCCCTGTCAAGGGGACATAATTTACTTATGTTTCTCATTATAATTAATTGATGTTGACGCATATACAAAGATAACTGTGTTTTTAGCTCACCTGGCTATGCCAGGGTGAGCTTTTGCCATCACTTTGCGTCCGTCGTAAACTTTTCATTAAAAAATCTTCTCCTCTGAAACCGCTGGGCCGATTGGTTTGAAACTTAATAGGAATGATCTATGACATGTCCTCTACAAACGATCCTCAATTTATTTGATCTGACATAAAACATGGCTGTCGTAGCTAAAATAGAATATAGGGGTGCATGTGTTGTTTTTGGTTTAAAAACCGTTATAGATATCAAAAATGTGATGGGGTAAAATTGATCAGCATGACAAGATCTACCTACCCTGAATTTCTGAAGGAAATCCCAAAACCAATTTAGGAGTTATTGCCCTTTTTTCGTCAAATTTTCAAAATTTAACATTTTTCGTCATTTATCTCCAAAACTATTTGAGATAGAAGTGAAATGTAACTTTGAAAAATGTTTGCCATGTTGAGATCTAGATATCCTAAAATTTTAAAGGAAATCCAAACCCATTTAGGAGTTATTGCCCTTTTTTTGTCAAATTTTCAAAATTTTAACATTTTTGCATTTATCCCAAAAACTATTTGAGATAGAAGTGAAATGTAAATTGAAAAATGTTTGCCATGTTGAGATCTTCCTACCCTGAAATTTTGAAGGGAATCCCAAATTCTATTTAGGAGTTATTGGTTTGTGTAATTTGAGGTCGGGTTCTGTTACATTTATTTAAGGTTCACCTTTATTACCAATTGCAACAAACTTGGTCAAATAGTTTATTAATTGTCCAATGAAAACACGACTCCAGATGAGCGATACAGGCTCTTATGAGCCTCTTGTATATTTTCAGTTTCATATAGTGACTTTAAGTTGAAGAACAACAATACAGCAATGCAAGTGCAAATAATTGCAAAAATAATAAATGAAACGCTTAAATAAAACCAAGCTAGAGTAATTTTGATATTGTGACTAAATTTTCTATAAGAATAAATTAAAAAGGATTCGGTTGTTAAATTTTCGACCCAAATTCCCCAAATCAACTTAACTAAATTTTAAACAAAGGGTAGTACTTATGTTTTTCACGTTTGAAACAGTTCTTTATTCCAAATAAATCTTCACTCCACTGTAAATTCCGGATTGTCTGGCAATGATTTAAGCGGAATTCTTACCTAGATGTGAGATCACACCACTTTAGTATATATTGAAAACTACATTTTCGAGGAAGTATAAAAATTTAAAAAAATACTCGCATTCAAGGCAATAAATAAAAATGATATAATTTCTGCATCAAATATTCAAAGAAATACATCTATTTTGGATGTAACACGAACATATGAAAATTGATTCGAAGACAAATGTTGCGGAAAATATTGTGTGGTTGGGAACTGAATCGGAAGATAATATCAATAGAATGTCATATCATTTCTTTTCTTCAAAGACCGTTGCTGTTCATTTTCGATTTATTGATATTGGCTTTTAGCTTTTTTTCCTCGAAATGTCAATGAAAATATGAAAAATATTCAAAACGTCTTTGATAAAGACAATGACTGAGAGCTTTCATTATACGTCATGGCCTTAAGCAACAAAAATTGTTATAATTCATATTAACATGTTTTAAATTTTTTGATGATAGTTTGACGAACTAGATGCAAATTTCTACTAGTTTCTCTTATTTTTATTTTTTTGTGAATGGGTTGGGGGGGGGGGGGGGATAACATGGAAAACAATAACTACATAAATACCAAATAAAGAACCTGACGTAGTACATTTTTTTACCATACAGGTACATGTACCTATTTTATCTAATTTTAAGCTAATGTTTTTTTTGCGATAGTTTTGTCCTGTTGAGGAATTTGTTTTACTATTTCATGTCGATCTTTAAAGATAACATACGATAATGAAATGATTTGATGTCGTAGACATTTCATCGTTTAGAGAGTGATCCAAGCTACAGAGAGACAATCCTTTTAACATGCTTAATTCATGACACTTCAGATGTTTTCTTTATCTTCTTTACCCTTCTCACCAACAACATCGCATTGATAGCTCGTAAAGTCTTTGAAAATTTGTTTTCATAATTTGTTTTTGAAAGATTACAGAGGCACAATAAAAACGAGCTTTCGCAGATTGTATTGTAAGAATTCCCGAATCCAGAGAAATCCATAAAGAACAAATAAAATTGTTTGACAGTTTGTATGAATATAGTTAACGATGTATTACGCAATGAACTAGATGAGAGTGTTAATACAGTTGAAAAAGAATGATTTAGTCCTGTTATAATACAAATATCATTTTATAATACAAATTATGTAGGTAGTACATTTATACATGTAATATGGTTCTGCTAAAAAGTTCTAAACTCTTCAATAGTTCAGTGGTCATAAACTGTTCAGGGAAGAGATGCTTTCATTTTTTCACGTCGAGTTAAATTTTTACTAAAAGTCAGATACTTATGTCAGTAGCTGTTCTTAGGCTTTTCAACAGCACCTGAAACTCGAATATTTTAAGAAGCGGAAGTACATTTTACTGTTTCTTTAACGTACAATTTTAAGAGCAGTAACTCAAAGAAAAGATTTAACGGGACATTTGAGACATAATCTATAACTACATGTGTCTTTATATTATATCCCTATTTCTATAATATTTCACATTGATATTAGAATAGTCGATCTTTCAGCGTTAAATATTAGTAGAAATAGATCATTTGATTTGTTATACGAGTCGAGGAATATGAAGATAAATGTTGCTAAAATAATTGTGTTGTTAAGAACTATGTATAAGAGGATTATATCAATAAAATGTTACATAATTTCCTGTAATTATGTGCCTTTAATGGAAGTTAATCTTCTTTTTATAAATTTTGAGTAATTATTTCCCCTGTCAAGGGGACATAATTTACTTATGTTTCTCATTATAATTAATTGATGTTGACGCATATACAAAGATAACTGTGTTTTTAGCTCACCTGGCTATGCCAGGGTGAGCTTTTGCCATCACTTTGCGTCCGTCGTAAACTTTTCATTAAAAAATCTTCTCCTCTGAAACCGCTGGGCCGATTGGTTTGAAACTTAATAGGAATGATCTATGACATGTCCTCTACAAACGATCCTCAATTTATTTTGATCTGACATAAAACATGGCTGTCGTAGCTAAAATAGAATATAGGGGAGCATGTGTTGTTTTTGGTTTAAAAACCGTTATAGATATCAAAAATGTGATGGGGTAAAATTGATCAGCATGACAAGATCTACCTACCCTGAATTTTTGAAGGAAATCCCAAAACCAATTTAGGAGTTATTGCCCTTTTTTCGTCAAATTTTCAAACATTTTTCGTCATTTATCTCCAAAACTATTTGAGATAGAAGTGAAATGTAAATTTGAAAAATGTTTGCCATGTTGAGATCTACATATCCTAAAATTTTAAAGGAAATCCAAACCCATTTAGGAGTAATTGCCCTTTTTTTGTCAAATTTTCAAAATTTTAACATTTTTGCATTTATCCCAAAAACTATTTGAGATAGAAGTGAAATGTAAATTGAAAAATGTTTGCCATGTTGAGATCTACCTACCCTGAAATTTTGAAGGGAATCCAGAAGTTATTGGTTTGTGTAATTTGAGGTCGGGTTCTGTTACATTTATTTAAGGTTCACCTTTATTACTAATTGCAACAAACTTGGTCAAATAGTTTATTAATTGTCCAATGAAAACACGACTCCAGATGAGCGATACAGGCTCTGATGAGCCTCTTGTATATTTTCAGTTTTATATAGTGACTTTAAGTTGAAGAACAACAATACAGCAATGCAAGTGCAAATTATTGCAAAAATAATAAATGAAACGCTTAAATCAACCCAAGCTAGAGTAATTTTGATATTGTGACTAAATTTTCTATAAGAATAAATTAAAAAGGATTCGGTTGTTAAATTTTCGACCCAAATTCCCCAAATCAACTTAACTAAATTTCAAACAAAGGGTAGTACTTATCTTTTTCACGTTTGAAACAGTTCTTTATTCCAGATAAATCTTAACTCCACTGTAAATTCGGGATTGTCTGGCAATGATTTAAGCGGAATTCTTACCTAGATGTGAGATCACACCACTTTAGTATATATTGAAAACTACATTTTCGAGGAAGTATAAAAATTTAAAAAAATACTCGCATTCAAGGCAATAAATAAAAATGATATAATTTCTGCATCAAATATTCAAAGAAATACATCTATTTTGGATGTAACACGAACATATGAAAATTGATTCGAGGACAAATGTTGCGGAAAATATTGTGTGATTGGGAACTGAATCGGAAGATAATATCAATAGAATTTCATATCATTTCTTTTCTTCAAAGACCGTTGCTGTTCATTTTTGATTTATTGATATTGGCTTTTAGCTTTTTTTTCCTCTAAATGTCAATGAAAACATGAAAAATATTCAAAACGTCTTTGATAAAGACAATGACTGAGAGCTTTCATTATACGTCATGGCCTTAAGCAACAACAATTGTTACAATTAATATCAACACGTTTTAAATGTTTGATGATAGTTTGACGAACGAGATGCACATTTGTACTAGTTTCTCTTATTTTAATTTTTTGTGAATGGGTGGGGGGGGGGGGGGGGGGGGAATGGAAAACAATAACTACATAAATACCAAATAAAGAACCTGACGTAGTACATTTTTTACGATGTAGGAACATGTACCTATTCTATCTATTTCAAGTTAATGGGGTTTTTTTACGATAGTTTTGTCCTGTTGAGGAATTTGTTTTACTATTTCATGTCGATCTGTAAAGATAACATAATATAATGAAATGATTTGATGTCGTAGACATTTCATCGTTTAGAGAGTGATCCAAGCTACAGAGAGACAATCCTTTTAACATGCTTAATTCATGACACTTCAGATGTTTTCTTTAAATTCTTTACCCTTCTCATCAACAACATCGCATTGATAGCTTGTAAAGTCTTTGAAAATTTGTTTTCATAATTTGTTTTTAAAAGATTACAGAGACACAATAAAAACGAGCTGTCGCAGATTGTATTGTAAGAATTCCCGAATCCAGAGAAATCTATAAAGAACTTTGATAGTTTGTATGAATATAGTTAACGATGTATGACGCAATGAACTAAATGAGAGTGTTAATACAGTTGAAAAATAATGATTTAGTCCTGTACTAATACAAATATCATTGTGTAATACAAATTATATAGGTAGTACATTTATACATGTAATATGGTTCTGCTAAAAAGTAATAAACACTTCAATAGTTCAGTGGTCATTAACTGTTCAGGGAAGAGATGCTTTCAATTTTTCACGTCGAGTTAAATTTTTACTGAAAGTCAGATACTTATGTCAGTAGCTGTTCTAAGGCTTTTCAACAGCACCTGAAACTCGGATTCAGCTTCTGTGGTTTCCCGTCAAGTAAAGGAAGAAATAAAGACTCAACAACATTGTGCGTTATCATACGCGTATAATGCAAAGACTAGCGGAAGTCACGTACCCGTGTAGTTAGAAACAACAGAAATCATGCCATAAAAGTCACACCTCAAAAGTTGGAAATAAAGCTATGACAATATTTTAAAAAGCGGAAGTACACTTTACTGTTTCTTTAACGTACAGTTTTAAGAGCAGTAACTCAAAGTAAAGATTTAACGGGACATTTGAGACATAATCTATGATTACATTTGTCTTGATATTATATCCGTATTTCTATAATATTTCTCTTTGAAATATTACTAGAAATAGATCATTTGATTTGTAATACGAGGCAAGGAATATGAAGATAAATGTTGCTAAAATAATTGTGTCGTTAAGAACCATGTATAAGAGGATTATATCAATAAAATGTTACATAATTTCCTGTAATTATGTGCCTTTAATGGAAGTTAATCTTCTTTTTATAAATTTTTAGTAATTATTTCCCCTGTCAAGGGACATAATTTACTTATGTTTCTCATTATAATTAGTTGATGTCGACGAATATACAAAGATAACTGTGTTTTATATTTTCCTTTCATATAGTGACTTTTAAGTTGAAGAACAACAATACAGCAATGCAAGTGCAAATAATTGCAAAAATAATAAATGAAACGCTTAAATCAAACCAAGCTAGAGTAATTTTGATATTGTGACTAAATTTTCTATAAGAATAAATTAAAAAGGATTTGGTTGTTAAATTTTCGACACAAATTCCGCAAATCAACTTGACTAAATTTCAAACAAAGGATAGTACTTATCTTTTTCACGTTTGAAACAGTTCTTTATTCTGGGTAAATTTTCACTTCACTGTAAAATTCGGGATTGTCTGGCAATGATTTAAGCAGAATTCTTACCTAGATGTGAGATCACATCACTTTAGTATACATTGAAAACTACATTTTCGAGGAAGTATAAAAATTAAAAAAATACTCGCATTCAAGGCAATAAATAAAAATGATATAATTTCTACATCTATTTTGGATGTAACACGAACATATGAAAATTGATTCGAGGACAAATGTTGCGGAAAATATTGTGTGATTGGGAACAGAATCGGAAGATAATATCAATAGAATTTCATATCATTTCTTTTCTTCAAAGACCGTTGCTGTTCATTTTTGATTTATTGATATTGGCTTTTAGCTTTTTTTCCCTCGAAATGTCCACGCCATTTTCACAGTATTGGTGATAATTCATACCCCCTTTTGTTATAATGCAGACTGCATCAAGATATATGATTTAAACCTTAATAATTATGACCAAATGATGACCAAATGGTGCCCCTAACAAGGCAAATGATATATAACACTCCGGCGTTCTATACAACAGAAATACTCAAGATGTACTGGTGAAAAAATGGGGTATATTATGTGTTATGCTGTTGCAGCTAAAAAATAGCTTTTTTTCGAGTTTTTGTTCCAGGAGATGAATAAAAGAAGCTCTAGGTAATATAAGCCAAATCAAAGTGAAATTATTCCACTTTCATATGCAATTTACTATATGTAAATAAACGAAATATTAGCGAAATAATGCTAAAATATGTGAAAATGCAGGTTCGTTATATAATTTCATAAAATTCCACTGTTTGACCTCACAGATTTAAAATTTATATGTTAAATCATTATTCTGATCTTTATTTTGTATGGAAAATAAAGTCAAATAATAATTGAAACATTATAGAAAAGTTTGAGTAGATTGTTCAAAATTTGAGAAAATGACGCTTTTCCCCTCAACTGGCATAAAAATGTCCCAAAATTCTGTAGTGTCCGCAACATATACTTATTTTGTAATGCATAATGATTATATATTTTTTTTCTTTTACACATAAGAGGCAATACAACTACTAGTCTATCTACCAAAAAACTAGGCTCTAGCTCAGTGCTGCTAGATTTTCTGGCAGATATATTGTCTTTTGTAGAGTCCGCAACCCTGTAGAGTCCGCAACAGCTTTTTAATTTCAAAGATTTTTCAAAGATATGTCATATAATTTTAGTTTATCATTTATATAACTATCCAAATATTCACTTTAAACATGTAATTTAGTAAAAATTTATTGAAAATATAGCTTTCACCTTAATATAACATGCATAACGACTAGTTCATAAATATTCAAAATCCTTCAATTTTCAATTTTATTATATATATTGATAGTAAATTTTCATGTGGAATATCAAACTAAATAAGTGGAAACTAAAGAATATATCAAGATGTTAATTGTTTATTGATAAATCTAATTCTTACCAATTAAATGTGTTGCGGACACTACAGTATTGTTATACATTCCAAAATGTCAATAAAGATATTTTTCAGTAAGCCACGAGCGCATGATACGCCCGTCGTCCTGTGAAAAAACATAATAAATGGTTTTGGAATCCTCCTTTATTTAGTGGAGCTGCTGGTGGGATGTATATGGAAACCTGGCAAAACATAAGCGTGTAAACTTTTAAGCAATAGAGATACGGCACGAAATGTGACCAAAAAAGACTACTTTTTTTCCCAAAAAGCTCAATAAAAATTCAATAACTCAAAAATAAAATAAAGAATCATCACGAAAAAGTATACAGATCTTCAGATTAATATAGCTAAGAAGTGTGTAAAGTTTTATGCAATAATCATAAATCGTTTTTGAGATATGACGCGACATGTGAAAACCACCCCTTTTTTTTTTACAAAAAACTCAATAACTCTAAAATAAAATTTTGAATCATCACCAAAACGTATACAGATCTTTAGATTAATATAACTAAGAAGTGTGTAAAGTTTTATGCAATAATCATAAATCGATTTTGAGATACGGTGCGACATGTGAAACCCCCCCCCCCCCCTTTTTTTTTTTTTTACAAAAAACTCAAAAACTCTAAAATAAAATTTTGAATCATCACCAAAAAGTATACAGATCTTTAGATTAATATAACTAAGAAGTGTGTAAAGTTTTAAGCAATAATCATAAATGGTTTTTGAGATACGGCGCGACATGTGAAAAAAAACACACTTCTGTTTTAGTTACAAAGTCCCGTAACTCATCAAGTTTTAATCTTATTTTCACCAAAAAGTATACAGATTGTTTGACCATCATAAGAAACAACTGTGTTAAGTTTCGTGAAATTTGGATGAGTCGTTCTCAAGTTACGGTGAGACATGTTTACGACGGACGGGCGCCGGACATTTGTATCCCATATTATCGTATTTCCCCATGCCTATATCGACCTGCTGAGGCCTTCACAATTTCCCGTATTTCGGCACTGTGACGTTGTAAAGAGTTGACCCGACCCTAATATGAGCTGACCCGAATATATCAGCGACGTCATAATGTTTGACCCAACGTTGACCCGAATATATCAGGAAAACATCCGGTTATAAGCAGATGGCCATTGAAAAGTAAGAAATTCCATTAATATGGCTAGTTAACAATACGATAAATTTATCATCAAGTTTTCTTCAAACAAATATTGTAAAATATAAGAAACTCGACACAATATGAAGCTTTTTAGCTCGTTCGCTGAAAAAGCTTCACATTGTGTCTCGCGGCTGATATTTTACGATATACGTTTGCAGAAAACATGATAATATGTACATACGTCCCGTCAAAATTTTGACGGGTGTATAAAAAAAGACTACAAATGTTTGTTTTTTTTTGTTTGTTTAGTTGGGGTTTAACGCCGTTTTTAGCACATTTTGGCCATTTCGCGGCGGCCAGTTTTTATTGGTGGAGGAAGCCGGAGTACCTGGAGAGAACCACCGACCTTCGGTAGGAAAATTGACAATCCTTGTCAAAACACCCCGCCACAGGTGAGATTCGAACTCACAACCCCAGCATTGATAGGCTAGTGATTAGTAGTAGTCATGACGAACTACCTAGACCACTCGGCCACCGAGACTACAAATGAAAAAATATAGAGCCAAAAAGAGAGATAAAGAAAAGGTTGAACTGTTGATAAAATTAGAGCCATTCTGTCTCAGCCAACCCTTGCCCCAAACAGTACAAATGACAGAGTGTTTTATTTTTTTAATGACTGTTAATTGTTAATTGTTCATGTGTTTTTTAACATTTAATTCAAGAAAAAAAAATGTGAGGATTTAAGAAAATAAAAGAGTTGTTCACAAATTTGTTTCATGCTCAGTACTGCGTAGTGTCCGCAACAGCTTTCATTTATTTTTTTCACTTTTATTTCATTAAATATTTCTGAGATGATCAGTATATATGGAATACTTTTCTAATATGTGGTTCCTTTGATGATATAGATGAATAACTGGTTTAAGACAACAAATGGTGAATTTTGGTGAAGATAACACTTTAAACTTATATACAATTTTATTATTATTATATGGATACTTTTTTCATAAATATCTTTTTAGACATTTTTCTTCATTTCCCCATTAAATAATACCATTCATTGTACAAGGAGAACTAGTTACAGGTTAAGATTTTCAGTTAACTTCATTCATACCAATATGAAGTCATCCAGCAATATTTCAATATATTTGTAGTGTCCGCAACAACTGAAAAACTGAAATTAAAGTTTAAAGTTTCATCAGCAAATTCTTAATATAGTGAAATGCATTGTATCAACTATTTCCTTTAACTTAATTAGTAGTATGAACATCTGTGAAACCATTAACATTTTTTGAAACTGCATAACAGTTTACATCCAGAAATAACTGATGGTCCATGTTATGTGGTAATTCTAATCTCAATAAACCACATTCTACATCTCTTAATGTCTCATTTTCAAGAGTTGACCCTATGGTGCATAATTCAGCCTAGAAAGGAGCATTTATTAACATTGATTTTGATAGAAATAACAAAAGATCACATATGCAATATATGGTTACTTGTAGTGTCCGCAACAAAAATGGTATGTATTTTCAAAACTAAACAAGATTCAAAGGAAGGAATAGAGAATATTGTAATACATGTATTTGTATTGAAGAAATATTTAGTCAAATTTTCACTTGGCATTTATATAGTTGTTATGTGTAATTATAAAGGCAGACAAACTAAAAGGTGGGAGATAATTTAGGCAGAAAAGTAGCAAGATATCATTATGGAAAAAAATTTCGTTTTCAAAGAGAACCAAAACTTTTTTTTCTTGTTTTTCACTGTAATCAGGTATATTGTTGAAACCAGTAAGAAATTTGGAATAAATCAATATCTTTACATAAGTTTTTAAGATTTAACAGGTGTAATGTAGTGTCCGCAACACAAGTTCTCACTCAAAATTTGACTAAGCATAACTTTTTACATAAGAATGCTTGTACAAAAAAAAAAAGGGAATTGTAAGCTTAGGTATTGTACTTTCAAAAAAGCATATCAATAATGTGCTATGTGAATTTTTTTTTTTTTGTCTAAGTGCAACACAATTTGCACAAATACTGTGAAAATGGCGCAATGAAAATATGAAAAATATTCATTACGTCTTTGATAAAGACAATGACTGAGAGCTTTCATTATATGTCATGGCCTTAAGCAACAAAAAATGTTACAATTAATATTAACACGTTTTAAATTTTTGATCATAGTTTAACGAACTAGATGCCCATTTCTACTAGCATGACTAGTTTCTCTTATTTTTATTTTTTGTGAATGGGTTTGGGGGGGGGGGGGTATCACGGAAAACAATAACTACATAAATACCAAATAAAGAACCTGACGTAGTACATTTTTTACGATACAGGTACATGTACCTATTTTATCTATTTTAAGCTAATATTTTTTTTGCGATAGTTTTGTCCTGTTGAGGAATTTGTTTTACTATTTCATGTCGATCTTTAAAGATAACATACGATAATGAAATGATTTGATGTCGTAGACATTTCATCGTTTAGAGAGTGATCCAAGCTACAGAGAGACAATCCTTTTAACATGCTTAATTCATGACACTTCAGATGTTTTCTTTAACTTCTTTACCCTTCTTATCAACAACATCGCATTGATAGCTCGTAAAGTCTTTGAAAATTTTTTTTCATAATTTGTTTTTAAAAGATTACAGAGACACAATAAAAACGAGCTTTCGCAGATTGTATTGTAAGAATTCCCGAATCTAGAGAAATCTATAAAGAACAAATAAAATTGTTGACAGTTTTTATGAATATAGTTAACGATGTATGACGCAATGAACTGATGAGAGTGTTAATACAGTTGAAAAAGAATGATTTAGTCCTGTAATAATACACATATCATTGAATAATACAAATTATGTACAGTAGGTAGTACATTTATACATGTAATATGGTTCTGCTAAAAAGTTCTAAACTCTTCAATAGTTCAGTGGTCATAAACTGTTCAGGGAAGAGATGCTTTCAATTTTTCACGTCGAGTTCAATTTTTACTAAAAGTCAGATACTTATGTCAGTAGCTTTTCTAAGGCTTTTCAACAGCACCTGAAACTCGGATTCAGCTTCTGTGGTTTCCCGTCAAGTAAAGGAAGAAATAAAAGACTAATATTGACTCAACAACATTGTGCGTTATCATATAATTCAAAGACAGCGGAAGTCACGTACCCGTGTAGTTAGAACCAACAGAAATCATGCCATAAAAATCACACCGCAAAAGTTGGAAAAAAAACTATGACAATATTTTAAAAAGCCGAAGTGACATTTTACTGTTTCTTAATTTAACGTACAATTTTAAGAGCAGTAACTCAAAGTAAAGATTTAACGGGACATTTGAGACATAATCTATAACTACATGTGTCTTGATATTATATCCGTATTTCTATAATATTTCTCTTTGAAATATTACTAGAAATAGATCATTTGATTTGTAATACGAGTCTAGGCATATCAATATAAAGATAAATGTTGCTTAAATAATTGTGTCGTTAAGAACCATGTATAAGAGGATTATATCAATAAAATGTTACATAATTTCCTGTAATTATGTGCCTTTAATGGAAGTTAATCTTCTTTTTATAAATTTTTAGTAATTATTTCCCCTGTCAAGGGACATAATTTACTTATGTTTCTCATTATAATTAGTTGATGTTGACGCATATACAAAGATAACTGTGTTTTATATTTTCAGTTTCATATAGTGACTTTTAAGTTGAAGAGCAACAATACAGCAATGCAAGTGCGAATAATTGCAAAAATAATAAATGATACGCTTAAATCAAACGTAAGCTAGAGTAATTTTGATATTGTGACTAAATTTTCTATAAGAATAAATTAAAAAGGATTTGGTTGTTAAATTTTCGACACAAATTCCGCAAATCAACTTGACTAAATTTCAAACAAAGGGTAGTACTTATCTTTTTCACGTTTGAAACAGTTCTTTATTCTGGGTAAATTTTCACTTCACTGTAAAATTCGGGATTGTCTGGCAATGATTTAAGCGGAATTCTTACCTAGATGTGAGATCACATCATTTTAGTATATATTGAAAACTACATTTTCGAGGAAGTATAAAAATTAAAAAAATACTCGCATTCAAAGCAATAAATAAAAATGATATAATTTCTACATCTATTTTGGATGTAACACGAACATATGAAAATTGATTCGAGGACAAATGTTGCGGAAATTATTGTGTGGTTGGGAACTGAATCGGAAGATAATATCAATAGAATTTCATATCATTTCTTTTCTTCAAAGACCGTTGCTGTTCATTTTTGATTTATTGATATTGGCTTTTAGCTTTTTTTTCTCGAAATGTCAATGAAAATGTGAAAAATATTCAAAACTTCTTTGATAAAGACAATGACTGAGAGCTTTCATTATATGTCATGGCCTTAAGCAACAAAAATTGTTACAATTAATATTAACACGTTTTAAATTTTTGATCATAGTTTGACGAACTAGATGCACATTTCTACTAGCATGACTAGTTTCTCTTATTTTTATTTTTTGTGAATGGGTTGGGGGGGGGGGGGGGGGTAACATGGAAAACAATAACTACATAAATACCAAATAAAGAACCTGACGTAGTACATTTTTTACGATAGAGGTACATGTACCTATTTTATCTATTTTAGGCTAATTTTTTTTTGTGATAGTTTTGTCCTGTTGAGGAATTTGTTTTACTATTTCATGTCGATCTTTAAAGATAACATACGATAATGATGTGGTTTGATGTCGTAGACATTTCATCGTTTAGAGAGTGATTCAAGCTACAGAGAGACAATCCTTTTAACATGCTTAATTCATGACACTTCAGATGTTTTCTTTAACTTCTTTACCCTTCTCATCAACAACATCGCATTGATAGCTCGTAAAGTCTTGGAAAAGTTGTTTTCATAATTTGTTTTTAAAAGATTACAGAGACACAATAAAAACGAGCTTTCGCAGATTGTATTGTAAGAATTCCCGAATCTAGAGAAATCTATAAAGAACAAATAAAATTGTTGACAGTTTTTATGAATATAGTTAACGATGTATGACGCAATGAACTGATGAGAGTGTTAATACAGTTGAAAAAGAATGATTTAGTCCTGTAATAATACAAATATCATTGTATAATACAAAATATGTAGGTAGTATATTTATACATGTAATATGGTTCTGCTAAAAAGTTCTAAACTCTTCAATAGTTCAGTGGTCATAAACTGTTCAGGGAAGAAATGCTTTCATTTTTTCACGTCGAGTTAAATTTTTACTAAAAGTCAGATACTTATGTCAGTAGCTGTTCTAAGGCTTTCCAACAGCACCTGAAACTCGGATTCAACTTCTGTGGTTTCCCGTCAAGTAAAGGAAGAAATAAAAGACTAATATTGACTCAAGAACATTGTGCGTTATCATATAATGCAAAGACAGCGGAAGTCACGTACCCGTGTTGTTAGAAACAACAGAAATCATGCCATAAAAATCACACTGCAAAAGTTAGAAATAAAACTATGACAATATTTTAAAAAGCGGAAGTATATTTTACTGATTCTTTAACGTACAATTTTAAGAGCAGTAACTCAAAGTAAAGATTTAACGGGACATTTGAGACATAATCTATAACTACATGTGTCTTGATATTATATCCGTATTTCTATAATATTTCTCTTTGAAATATTACTAGAAATAGATCATTTGATTTGTAATACGAGGCAAGGAATATGAAGATAAATGTTGCTAAAATAATTGTGTCGTTAAGAACCATGTATAAGAGGATTATATCAATAAAATGTTACATAATTTCCTGTAATTATGTGCCTTTAATGGAAGTTAATCTTCTTTTTATAAGTTTTTAGTCATTTTTTTATCGGAATAATGTTTAAAAATCAAGGTGTACCGACGGACGACGGAGTCCAAGTGATCACAATAGCACATATGATCCTGGTGGGTTTATAAAATTTATATACAAATTTTGAAATTCAGGATAACTCGGTGACAACTATTATTTACAGTACATAAAAAAATTAAATGGATCTTAGACGGACTTTCTATATTGACATTATAAACATTTTCCTACCAAATAATCCAATCTTGATTTTCTCCACGTCATTACTATCGTCATGAAGTCGTAAGGAAACAATAAGTGGAAATAAATAGTTTAAAATGCTTTAAGTTTCCAAAGAGTATAATACTTAGAAAATGGCATTAAATTCTATCATTGCAATTATTCTTGATGTAAAAGATCGTAAAACTGCTCAAAACATGAAAGATTATGGGTATTTTTTTTTAGAAACAGCACTCAAAATGCTCGGAGCTCGGTGAATTCTAATAAAAAACGGTTGTGAACAGCAATTGTAAAGGAATATATTACTAAGGAACACTTCATCAAAATAAATTGTTGAACAAGTATTGTAATAAAAGTAAGCTTTTGAAAAAAGTAGTAGATTCGAATTATTCCGTTCACTGAAAACGGAAAAGAAAAATGTTTGTGTTATTAAAGTTCCGATAATGAGTTGATTGTGAAAGAAAATCCAGAGAACTTAAAATTTGGGTGAATATGAAAGAGAGAAAATTTATATTCTATGTCGTTAGATTTAAAAGAATAAAAAAATCATTTTATTTCTCACTGAGGGCGGCGATATAACTTTACAAGAACTTCGAACATTAGAGGTATGTCGTCACAATTTACTTATTTACGCATTGAATAATAAATTTTCGTAGAATAAAAAATGTATTGCTTTTACAGCTATATATAGACTAAATATAAACCACACATACGAGTATGCATCCTATCATCCATAATCGAACCGACTGAAAAATAGATTAGTATGACAAATTTCTTTTACCTCCGTCGAATGAAGGTGTTCAGGTTTGAATATTCATGGAGTACATGTATTATGGTGTTTAAATAGATCTTCAAGGAAGACAACTGCTCATGGAAAATTATGAAGCTTTCTTTTATTTCTTCAGTTCATTTGATAAAGAAAGTTTTTTTTATTTCAATATATCGAGATATCGGAGAATGTATAGGTGTAAATTAAAGTTTTTTTTTACCTATTCTACCAAAAGAAACAGTACACAGTTATTCCCCTTATACAACCAAGTTACTCGAGGGAAAAAATTGCAATTATTGCCCCTGTCAAGGGACATAATTTACTCATGTTTCTAATTATAATTTGTTTACACAAAGCTAACTGTGTTTTACATTTCCAGTTCAATATAGAGACTTTTAAGTTGAAGAACGGCAATACAAGAGTGCTATATTCGTAATGCTTTTCGGTCTACCGGAGCTACTTTTTCGTGTAGTTAAACCCAAATCCGTTTTTAATCCAATTCTATTAATTTTTTCCGACACAATGAACAGACTTTTACTGTTCTGTTTTCCCTGATAACTACTCTTTCCCATTAACGGTTCGAATGTCTTTATCAGTATCTACATTGAACACAATGGACAATTTGTTTTGTAGATGAACATCAGCATATTGAATAATTGTATATCACTGTCATGACTGTAAACAAGCATAATATAGTTTACTGGTAATTCAACATGATTTATATCACCATTTCCAATGACCTTCGTTTTAATGGTACTTTATTATGCTACACATACATGACAGATATATAAACGATAGATTAATAATGCTGACCATTTGTGAAGATTTTTACGAATGCCAAAAAAAAAAAAAAAACAAATTCATTTAAAGTTTCTCTCTTCTGTCTTCCCGCAAAATACATGTATAAACTTAAGGTTCATTTTAGTAGTTTTTACATTCATTTTGAATTAAATCAAATCAAATTTTTAAGCCATTATACACAAATTGTATGCGACGAACTAAAAACAAAAATATATAAGATAAATGTCCTCATATACTTCGGAGAAAATTTTTATTTGACGCATATCTCACCTTTAACATGTTTAAATTTAATTTTTAATTTATACGACCACCATGCTCCAAATCTGAGATTAGTTCGGTAATAAATATTCAAATATAAAAATGATATTATTTTTTTGTGAGTTGGAATACCACGAAAGAAAACAATGAATTAAAATGTATGGGTTAGTTAACAGTTTAAGAATTTTAAAATCGGGTTAACTTTTAAGAAATATCTCGCAAAGATACACGCTCATTCACATGTATGTCAGAAAATAAAACATTTGTCGAATGTATGAATTTGAGAGATTTACTATGAAAAAAACTTATTTTTCTAAGGATCTCGGAAATGTAAGTTAAGCATTTTGATTAGAGATTGCATTTACATGTAGAAAGTGCCCCTTTGATGATTTTGCATATACATGTACATACATGTAATAAATTTGTAATAATTCTAGTATTTTGATCTATATTTTAGGCTTAAAACATTTCAAAATTTCCGTTTTTTTTGTCCAAACGTCCATTCGTTATAGCAAATGTAGTTTTGCATAATATCGAACATCGACTGAAAATTTCAGTCAAGTAACCGATTTTGAAATTGTTCTTACACATAAAAATCTTAATACTTGTGTTTAATTAATCAAGACACCGTAAAAATTTCCTCTGTCCCATAAATTGACTCTTAGTTTCATGATAAATCTAATTTAGCACGATTTTGACCAATTTTCCTCCAATTAGAGAAGTTTTATTGCAGGAAGACGATATTTATGTCTGTATACAGTTAATCAAACTGGCATGTAATAAAGTGATCGATCTTATTTCCTCAATTATGCAAGACTCATTAGACACCCAGACACATCTTTATGCATCTTTTTTATTTACCAGTCTACGAAAATCATTGAGGTGATTTTTATTGAATGTATTTCAAATCATCTCGTATTGTAGTCAGATAAACTTTTTCACCAGGACATTCATATCGGTCTAGATCTGTATCTCAAAAAGATATAACATACATGACATAAGAACTGTAAGTTTGGGGTCGTGAGCTTGCAACACGTTACAGGAGTTGCTCTCTCATGATACTGATTGGATGACTGACTATGGTTGTCCCTGTTAACACCGATTTGTGTCTTTGACCATATTTGTAACATAGCATGGTGTGTTCGATCATGATTTTCATTGACAAGGTAAAATGCTTTGTCGAAGTTTCTAGTAACCCATATTTTATTCTGATATCAAGACATGTTGTCTTACAGTCAATCAAGACCGGCCAAGACATATTTAGATCGTTTAAGCACAAATTATAGATTTAGATCATTTAAGCACATATTACAGATTTAGATCATTTAAGCACATATTACAGATTTAGATCATTTAAGCACAAATTAAGGTAAACATTACATTATAGATTCAAACGTTACATCAATCGTCCACCGTAGCTTTATATCCAATGACCAAGGTCTCCAACCAAGACTGCTGCCACAGCCAGACTTAGTTTAACATAAAACTTACTAAAAGTCTTGTCTGAAACCACCTAGCTAATTTGAACTAAACTTGAAAGTCATGCTGTGGCTCTATTTAAGAATTGTATTAGCTTGAAGCATCAGATAATGAAGATGGCTCCCTAGGCAAACATTTAGTTATGCTTGAGGTAATCAGATGATTTCAAGGCGAGCGATACATATACAGGCTTTGGGATCCTCTAGTATTTGTACTCAACTCTAATTTCCGCTAAACATTTGCACTGTAAACAATATAAATACTAAATATTATCTCCTAATATATGATTAACATTTTGACTGCTTGTAATTCCATATCAATCTAGATTACAGTTTCTCGTATATTTGGGGTTAGTATATCTCTGTAATATTGATACACTAACAGGAAAAACATTAAAGTGGAATTTAGTATTCATTGTCCTATCTGAGTTTATCTCGGGTCAATATATAATATTGTAGTAAAAGATTATATCTTTCGGTAGACATGAAAATTGTATGTTGCTTGGACATCCACTTTGACAGATAAATAATAAACAATGACAACGGTATTACATACATGGCTTCATTCTAGTATAGGTTAAATAACTTCCATTTATTCTGATATTCCGATGAAATTGACTTGTCAACTGAATTTCAAATACTGTCTGAGTAATTACACTTTTTAATACATAAAAAGCTAGCGGGACAACTATTGTTATATATATGTCATTTTTCATTATATCACTAAAGGAGCAAAATTGCTACCGGTATAGAAAAGGGTACATTTTGCCATCACTTTGCGTCTGTCGTCCGTCATCGTAAACGTTCCTTTAAAGATATTCTCCACTGACATAATTTGGATCAAACTCCATTCAATATTGTGTCCGGCCTCCACGACTTCCAACCAACAGCTGCTGTTATTGAAAATAGAAAAAAGGTGGCGAATCTATGCAACTACATGGCCAGATGGAACCAAACTTAGCATCAATGATCCTTAGGTGGTCCTCTTTCAGAATTATGTCCGATGATTCGGAAACTGTCAACCAAGATGGCCGCCACAGCCAAACATAGTTTAGCATAAGATCTTGTGCGAAAATTCATTTAAAAATTTTCTTGTCTGAAACCACTGAGCCAATTGGGACCAAATTTGGCAGCAATGCTTCTTGGATGGTCCTCTTTCAGATTTATGTCTGATGGATCACGGGAGCTCGACCCACAGAGCTGCCTAGCGCGTCCCCCGGTGGCCGATAGGGGAAACCCTCTCGTTGAGGGTTTGTCAGGTCATACATGTAATACGGAAACCCTGACCGCGGACCATAGTGGGTAACGTGTTTGGAGAATGCCACACTCCCTGCACGCTAAATACTCTTTCTGTAGTTTTCGAAAAAGAGAAGCTAATGCCGCTACAGAAGGCTAAATTATCCGACCCTACCCATTCATCCTACCTTTTACAGTGGTAGTCAAAATTGGTTCCCCGCTGTGCCTCCCCTGTCCTATTTGAACCGTTTGATAACTTGTTGAAACGGTTCTCGTCCTGAAGAAACATGAAATATTTGCAACTGGACGTTAAGCTAACAACAAATCAATCAATCAACAAAACATTCTTGTGTTATTCGTCATTGATGGTTTGACCTATAGTTGTAAATTAAATCCCATTATTCCACTAGGACTGTACAATTTACTTTTTACAGTTTTGTAGTCTTTTTTCAATGAACATCGTATTTATCCCAAACCGTGGATATTATTGTATAATTATATGAATAAATATACATTGTACGTATCAACAGATTCAATGTCATCAAGACAATCACCAAATCTTGACCGCCGCATGAAAGGGATAAATTACTGAATGCCAAAAACAATTGTAGGCTTCATCAATAAATTTATGACTCAAAACTATCTGTGTTAAACGTCATGAATTCAAAAGTGTCACTGAATATTATCTGATTCATTTTACAAGAAAACATATTGTATTTAATTCATTTTCTCCAGTTCTTAGACTGGTTTTATCTCTTAAGAAGTCAGGCAAACAGTTCTTTTTTCCTGTTTTAGAAACAATGATGCATAAAGCATTAAATGTAATCATTCTTATGTTTGATTATGTGGAAATAATTTAGAATTGTAAGATATTAGACAATTTCATTCACTTTACGCTGGAAATAGAACTGCTTTATCTGGTTCTGAGTACCCACTATGGTGTAGATATTAGTTTTGAGTGTTGATTCAACTTAATTGCGGTCAGCAAAAACGTGGTGAAAATTCTGATATCAAAGATAGAATAGATAGCTTGAAAAGTGATATTTATAGCATTTTCACCATAAAAGATCGGAAATTGAAGACTATTCGTGGTTTTTAATAAAAAGCACATACAGATTTATTCTGTCCTCATTTGTGGTTTGATTCATTTTTATGTCATTTTTGCGTTTAATTCTTTCTGTTCCATAACAATTTGAAATACTGTAAATTAATTCGAAAAATATAATGCGATGCTTTTATCAATGCGAAAAATACAACAGAATGAAGATCGCACTTAATTTTTATATTTCATATTCCATTGCAAAGTACACACGAATCGCATTAATTAATATTCACATTCTGAATTATGTCCGTTATTGAAGAATCGCAATGATTTCACACAAGTTTAAAAGTTTGTGGTCGCAGTATCGCTAAAGATATTTAATTTGCCAAAAAGAATCTATGATTGGGCATTATTAACAATGGAATATTCTGTCTTTTAATTAGTAACATCACATACATGTCGTATACGTATATGCATTGTACATGTATTTTCGAATTTCTTTCTAAAATTTAAACGTTGTTCCGTTGCTGTCTATATTTCCAAATCGAATACCAGCATATAAACTGAAACCTGATTGGTTTATGATTATTGCAATAGACGTTAATCATAAACACAATTAAAAAATTGTGTTATTGCATTATTACTACTCCAATGATTAAAACTGGGAAATAATAATGCGAATTTTATGTATGTAATCTTATCTCAAATCCCACATTAATTGCCTTTTTTTACATTTTTTTTGTATCTACATTGTAAATTATGACCAGAAATTAATTCTCTCTCGTTCCGGGAAATATGTTATTTATTTTCGATTTTTGTAAATTAAAAACTCGCAATTAATGTTTTCCCATTCCGACAATGTATTATATTTATTTTCTATTTGTCCTTTCAGATAATAAAGATGATGATAACGGTGGTGGTGATTTATGCTATCTGCTGGCTTCCGTTAAACGTAATTAACTTCACTGGAGCCATTGACAATAGCATATATAATATACAAGGGATGAATTACATCTGGATGGCCAGTCACTGGTTCGCCATGAGTAACTGTATGTACAATCCATTTATTTACTGCTGGATGAATGCCAAGTTCCGGTTTGGATTTTTGAGGGTTTTAAAATGTTTTACGTGTGGAATAGTTCATTGTGATAGTGTTGAACTCCAACAATTACGTCGACAAGATACAATGATGACATCAATGAATGGTTATAGAAGTTCAACCCGAAGTTTCAACTCTTTAAAACGATTTTCGTCTACGTCTAAAAGGTCAAATTGTGAATATACCCCAGTTAAGGAAAAGGGGTTACAACAGTAGTTAATATAATAATATTTATAATTGTGTTATGAATGTATCATTTATATACATCGTACTAAAAAGGGATATTAAGCTATATGATAAATAGTCTCATCAATTTTGTAGGAGAAGGTGTTCAATCTCCATTTTTTTGTACAGAACATATAGATATTGTATAAACGTCATTGCATTTTAAAATAAATTAATAAGAAAAAGAAAACGTCAAATTTTACTATTAAAGTATACAAAATCTGTTTTCTTGCATTCCAGTGTTAACGAAGAGGGCCTTCCCCCTTCACCTTATAGTTTTGGTATTCTTTTGTATAGAATGGTCTCCTCCAACAAACAAACTGGAGCATCCTCCACACACTCATATCAGGTAACATCATCCCATTGTTCGTTTTGTGGCTGTCATTTATGTGCAATAGCATTCACAATGTGAGTAACACAAAATGGTTTCCTAAAATACTGGTGTAAGGTATTCAATATTTGTCAACATAATCTCAAGGTAAATGGAGTATTCAGAAAATAGACAGTCGACTATAGAGCTGGCCGCAACTGATATTAATCTCCCGAAGAAGTTGTTAAAAATGCATATCATTTTCTTTTTATACATGTTTATTAAAAACTATTTCAAACTTTAAAAGACTGTATGTTAATGTCAAAACTACATAAAAATCTGTTTACACAAAGGTACATTGCTGGGTCAGCTAATTGCTCTACAATACCCCTTTCAAGGAGTTTTACATTCATATTGACATGTATTAAAGAGGACCTTCAGAATAACTGCAAAACATCATATTCCACATGTGGCGTCAATCAGATGTGGATTCTTAAAAACTCCAAACATTAACTACAATATCTAAAATCAAAATCTTTGGCTACATGCAACAGCATAAAACATTCAACTCCTCTACACTCTACACTACCATACCACATTCTCAATTAAAAGATCGCTTAAAACAACTAGTTCATCAATGTTTTTTCAAGAAAAATGGCACACGCAGGTATAAATTTCTAGTTTTAGGTAGAGAAAAGGCTTATTTCGTGAAGAACCACTCCGATTCTGACAAAAAATATTCTAAAGATGAAATTACAGACATGTTAGATTTTCTCATAGAAAACGTATTTGTTGAATTTGGCGGTCTAAGTTTTCAACAAACAGTCGGCATTCCAATGGGAACCAACTGTGCTCCACTCCTCCTGATCTGTTTCTGTAATCATATCAGGCGGACTTTATTCAAAGGCTACTACGTGAAAACAAAAAGAAACTAGCTCAATCCTTTAATTTCACTTTTCGTTATGACGTGTTCAAAGACTTTACCCCACTGAGCTCGAAATTAAGAATACTACAGATACAACAAAGTCCGCTTCATTTTTGGATTTGTTTCTTGAAATAGACAACGAGGGACATTTGAAGACAAAACTATATGACAAACGTGATAACGTCAATTTTCCTATTGTTAACTTTCCCTTCTTGAGTAGCAATATACCAGCATCGCCTGCATATGGCGCCAACGTTTCTCGGTTTATCCGATTTTCAAGGGCATGCGTGAGTTACCATGACTTTCGACAAAGAGGATTACTGCTGTCACAAAAGCTTCAGGGTTTTATCAGGGATAAGTTGATGTCTTCACTTAGGAAATTTTAAGGTCGTCGTCACGAATTGATTGACCGTTACAGTGCTCCATACCTAAGATGATGTTGGACCTGTTTCCACTGTCGTAACATTTCATGTGCCTCCATCGATTTGTGACTTCCACTGGATTGACTTTGCGACGGGTGTCGTATACGGAGCAGGAACTGCTTATCCTTCCGGAGCACCCGGATTCACTCCTGGTTTTTATAGGAGTCAGTGTTGTTCAATGTTTTTTTAGTTTTCAGTGTTTATTTGTTGTGCTTGTGGTTGTTCATTTGTCTTGCAGATGTTGAAACCAAAATTAATCCAATGTATGTATTCTTAAGTTTATATTCAATTTTATTAAATTACACAACTACCGTATATTTACTTTTAATTTCATCTTCTAGGTTAACTTCACCATGTTATAATTAAAGGCCCCAAAGCCAAGTAGACATGACAAATTGTACCAATGAGGAAACTTTATTAGTGCAAAACGTGTTTTGAAATTTGTGATAATAACGAGTTTTAAGTTATTTCCAGTACAAATAATGAACTGGAAATTTAATCATCCATCCAAACCGATATAATGAACACGATATTTAAAAAAATAACAAGCAAAAAACTGGATATTAACCTTCTTTGAACAAATTTACAGTTGTTTTTTTTTGCTTCACTAAAGTTATAAACGAATATTTGAGATTCAAATTGAAAAATTAAATTGTATAGAAACCAATAAAAGCGCTAACATTGCACAATGATAGTTACACCAAAGATATATTTCAAACAACCAAACTGAAACACAAAAAGGACAAAATACAAACAAAAAATACGACATACCTTCAAGATATTTGTCTTTATACAGACGCGTGGTACCCAGTCGTAACTCCAAACCCATATCTACCTTGTCCCTTTGGTGCGTGTATATACAAACATTAAAACCTAATACAGTATGATATGCAACAACATGGCAGCCAAGTTCACGCAAGTACCGAAAAACTAGCTACTGTGCCAGTGACTGTGGTAATAATACCTCTATGAATTTTTATTTTATTTACTCTTACATTTTGAAAATAATTCAAGGTCTAAATTCAATCTTTTCAGAACCTATTAAACATGACCCAAATTTACCAATGAGGAAACTTTATTAGTACAAAACGTGTTTGAAATTTGAAATAATAATGCGTTTTAACTTATTTCCAGTACAAAATATGAACTGGTAATTTAATCTAGCCACTGTGCCAGTGACTGTGGTAATGATACCCTCTGGGAATTGCGTCCAACGGCAGAGGTTAATAAATATCGGTGCATTACATTTGCGCAATGTTTTTATTACTTCTAACACTTACAATAAAGGTGAATTTTCGTCATTTTTTAGTGATGCTTTGCATTCCTTATCTCCAAGATTTATTATATTATCATATCAATCATTATCAATTTCGGGCTAGTATCGAAATACTAGCAACTGAGCTGGGATTTCCCTCGGGGACTTGAAGTCCACAATCAGCAGTATCGACTCTGTGGTAAAATTCTTTGACACCAATTTTGATGCACAAGATGTGCACATTCCGTAGATTTACGACTCATCAGTTGGGCTCAAGACCAAAAATGTTGAAAACCAAAAAACAAGAATCCACGATTGCTCAGGGTATTTAAAAATTTTTGCACCCAATGACTGGGAGTGTTAGGGTGATTTGAATGTTCTTATTTCTCATATGAGATATTGGGTTTAGTGACAAATGTCTTTTCTATATAATGCTTACATCATCAACTTTATTAAACAAAATAACCGTGCGTGCTATCTGATCATTCTTCTGTATCAAATTGAACTTAATTAAACTGATCTAGCATTTCAAAATTAAACCAAGTAATGTATTTTTGATGTAATATATTCAGATAGAAATTTTTTGATTAACTCCTGCGAACTTAGTTTTAGCAGCATCTTTCTATTATTAGGTTAAAATTCGTTATTCTGATAGGTGACTTGACTAAAGCGATTTGTAGTGTATATTACATTTGATGCTAAGTTCTGATAGATAATGCTGTCCGTTGGTGTTAAAATCGACTATAGCTTAAGGTGCTGTAATATTGTGGGGTTTCCTTAATACCATTAAGAAATCAAGAAATCCGTACAGGTCTCGAGATTTTTAAAGGACATTCTTACCCTTCCGGAGCATCTGATGTCACTGGGTTTTAGTGTAAGTTCATATTGCCAGTGCTTCAGTTTCTTTGATATCTTGTTATTTTTGTTTTTTTGTTTAGTTTATTAAATTTTTTATTCTTTTAACTATACTTGTATCATTGTGGCGTTTGTGTGCTGTGTTCCATTCTCATGAATTTGTCTTTTACTTGGATTTCGAATTTACGGACGTTTCCGAACTGATTTCCGCAGATATTTAAATGCAATCAATAGAGACACATTTACAAAACTTCGAGCTACATCTAGCTCATGGATTTGATGGAACAGCTCCTATCATGATCTCCAGATTTCAAGATGACTTAATTTTCTTTTCCTAAGTGTTTCATTCCGGATTCGAACATGACGTTCATTGTCTGCAGCGGAGTCAGTAAAACATAATCCTCATAAATAGATGATGAAACATAATTAAATGACATATTTTTATAATATGACATAATTGTAAAAGGTCATAACTGATGAACTAGTTAATGGTCAAACTGTTACAAAAGTGTTTATCTAGCTGCCGTTTACAGGGAAGAATTACTATGAGAACCCTCATATGTTCTCATTGTTATTACATATACTGTACTGTCTTTGCGATGATTTGTCTTTGTATGATGTCAGTCCCGAATGCTCCATTTAATTGTAGATTTCGTTCTTGTTTTAAATGCTTAGATATTTTTTCTTTTTATAAACACTGGCGTTTCTGTGGTTAATTTTGTTGTATGTGCTTTTGACCACCTTAAAACATCCTATGACTATACCTCAAATGTACACGTGTATAAAATATCTAGTAACGAATTTCCTTGGTGGATGGATTATTGTTTAACATCCTACAGTGGCAATTATTCATACTTATCAGGACGAGAACATATAGATGTGATAGGAATATTAACTCTGCTTTGTACTAGACCAACACGCTTAACTGGATTTTGAACGTGCCAGCTCACGAGGTAACAATCCAAAGGAAGACATGTCACCCAACTCGGATAATTATTCTCCGACCAACTAACTAGATTCATATTCACCGAATGCCGCATTCTTGGCAGATAAGCATCAAATACCAATTTGGTATTTTTGTTTTACCCGGCGGGGAATATTAATTGAACGCACGACCTTCTCTACTAGAGGCGAGCAATAGACCAAAGGCGGTTCTCTGTGAAGGAATTCACGGTTCATAGTCTAGTATTATTTATTGATAGCCGTTGTACCTTTAAAATGGTAATTGTGACCCTATGCAGATGTCACGTTTATCTATATTAAGTATCATTAATTAATTAGTATATTTTTGGCTTCAATACGACTAAAATTGTATTTTCAATAGAGGATTATGAACTCTGCCAATATATAAAAACCAAGCCAATACGGATATTTTGCTGTAAATAAGTCGAAAACTTCAAAATGTTTACATTATATGGGCTGCGATTAGAACAAAATGCATAATCCTACATTGTATTTGAAGGTAGGTGCTTCGAAATTATTCAGTAATATCCCTGACTAAAATATATTTCATAAGCCTAATAAGAATTTCAAAGAATTGATTCAGAAAAAAATTCTTCAAGAATATGAATTGTGAAAAATAGCTAATTTCATGGTTATTTCTGTATTGGCCTTGCTATTAGCTCTCACCCAGCAGTACTGACAGTACAGCAACCCTCGGACCAATAACAAGACCAATACAGCCATGTACACAAATGTAATTTTATCATAGTATACTTTATGTCGATAATATGTGCCGTCTTGATTACTGGACGTGTGAGCGTTTGACTCACTCAAAGATGAAAGTAAAAACAACAATTTTACTATTCTATAGTTTCGCGGTATTATACCCATTCTAGTTGCTGCGTAGGATGTCTGTATGCTACAATTAAAGAGACGTAACTCAAAATGTAATCAAGAAAATCACTTCAGTATCAAATAGTAGGGCAAACCATTATCACACGTGGCAGAAGTCGTAGAGTTTAAATATTTAAAATCGTTGATTTAATTGCAATTTATTATTTGAATGAATAAAGATAAACATATCGTGCATTAGCTTGAATGAATAATGTTTCGTTAAACAGCAAAATAAACAACATACTTATGAAGATTTTGCTCTATACATGTACTCCACATAACAAAATGTAGCATTATGGATTTCAAAAGAAGCAAATATAAAAACAAAAAAAAAATAAAATGAAGAAGGGCTTACACAAATGTCATGACATTGCATGTATTTATAAGTAAATTAACGTTCTAAAAAAATCAGTGTAAAACCGTGGGGCGGGGATATTATTCAACTATTTCATAAACATAACATATTTCAATTACATTATTTTATGTAGTCGCTCAACATACGCAAACAGAAGGGGCGAGGCTTTTTTACACTGTTTCTTACGCACTAACTCTGCTATAATTTTTACATCTGTACAAGGAGAAAATAGCCTGAAGTAAATATCAAATAATTATATACGTCTATCTTTGTCATATTTTACTGCTAAAATAAATAACTTTTAATATATTTTAATGTTACATTAACATTTAAAAGGTTTTAACGTTCTTGATAAAATCACCCATTTACCTATACAAATTAATCATCTCAAATCATACTCCTGTTAGTAAAAAATATTTTTTAGTTTTGCTGGTTTTCAACTAAAGTACGATACCGGACTTGTCAAGTGTTGCGCTTTGTGACGTCATTTAATTGTCATTCTAAACGTAATTTTCATTTAGTTAGTGACATACTTATAAATGTACGCTGATTATTTACTGAAACGAAACTGACAGAGTAAAAAATTAAAAGGTGTGTAATTCAATGTGTTAGAATCGTGCTTATTTTTCACATGGAAAATTAATTTTTTAAAAGTATTTTCAAACTTTATTATCGACCGGACACGCACTAAGCCAACGACCCGTTTAAAACAATAAATACTCTTTCACATCTTTTTATTTGTTTATAGCAACAGTTAACTTGTATATTTTTCATTTGAATCATCCAGATTTATAATGAAAGTGATCATATTATTTTTGTTGGTTATAGGTAATTTTAAAGCGACATGTGCAGGCTGGACAGCCGGAATATATCCAGGTACGTGTATATTTCGTAACATTCCAACACCTGTAATTTTTAAGCAGCATTTTTTCAATTTTCAACATTTTTGTCCTTGAGAATAACTGATTGTTCTAAAGTTGGACCCATTAATTTCGCGTCAATATAGATAAATCGAATACCTTACTATCATATTTGTGTTATTATGTTTTGTAACGAACCCTTAATTAGTGGTAATAAGGGAATATGACCAGACGATCGATTTAAGAAATATTCAATCACGAAAAGTCCTGTATGAAATTAGACAAAGTCTCCTTTCCACCAATAAAAACGAGATAAAAACTTGTTCGACTAACGACTTTTTTTTAAAAAATTAAGGCATTGTGTGCAAACGACAAATATGTTCTGTTTCTCCGTCGATTATGGCATTGTCAAAATAAATTGAAAGAACAAGCATTCTTCTTTGTAGCTTTTTTTTTGTCATCTCGAAGAAAAAAAAATTGAATTATCATTATCTATATTTAAAGTTAATTTTTTCTGAATTTATTTCTTAAAGACATTGAGCTTCAAGTGTATTTCTCATTGCATTCAATCAAGATAAAAAAATTATTTTGTAAATGATTTTCATCCACTTATTTTTTTCACAAAAAATGTTTTAAAAGACTGGTTAAAGATAGAATTAAAACAAAAATATTTGTTGTGATATTATCAGGACAAACGTTTAAGAATAAGAATATATCGAAGTACTACATGTAGGTTTTGTTCGGTTTCGAAAATGGTTATAACAGTGTTTAAATGTTGCATTGTTTCTTTTTATTGCAATTGAATTCTTTCTCGATCATATTTAATGGACACCGATTTGGCATGAAGATTTAATAAAGAAAAAACCTGCGCGACTACACAATGAAAGAGTAAGAACCAAAAAATCTCTAGTTGGGATATGCCATTATATCTCGATTAGGACATTATATCCGAATTGGCATACAAATATGTCAGTTTTGGGTTGTCTCAAACATGATTGAAATGAATAGTACTCAATACATGTATCACTGCATGTAAACAAAACAAAATTAAATTCCAATATACTCATATGGGCATAATGTGTTTAAATGTGAAAAAAAATAAATAAAAAATTCAAAAGAAAATTTTAAAATCTATCGGTTTTATGGATTGGATTACGGCGCATCAGAAGGTCTAAGACTGGTGTCAGTAGTAAAATAACAATCCAAAGATACTAGTATTAGATATAGTAAATTTATACTATGCTGTATACGACGCATTTCAAGGAGTTACCTCTCATCAGCAGCATTAAAACCGAAACATATGGAAGACCAAAAGCCAAACTTATATTAAACAAGAAGTACTCAACCAAATATACCGAAATAGGAAGCCAAATTTCAGCTAAGGAGATCTACCATGTGCAATACAAGGAATGAACCCTTAGTATTTCTATTATTTTTGAATTTTGCTAAATACTGGTAATTTCTGTAACAAATCAATCAATAATCATGTCAGACAAGTCTGACGACTGGGTTGGCGAATACCCTCGGGGACCTAGGGTCCACCAACAGAGGCATCATCCCAGGAGTTTCAAAATAACAATCCAAAGATACTAATATTAGATATAGTAAATTTATACTATGCTGTATACGACGCATTTCAAGATTGAAAAAGTAATGTACGTCCAATAACGGAATGAAGATGCGTCTAAGGGCGGGGGGGGGGGGGGGGTTAAAAGCAGATTTATTTGTACTATAAACATTTATTATTAGAACGGAAAGAGCATTTCGGAGATCCTCTTTGTCTATACATCTTGCTGTAAAGAAGTTTCAAGCTATAAGGAGCAAACATTTTATTATTAGAGAGATAAGGAGAGAATATATAACTTAAAATGGTAGGATCCAAATATTTGTAAAATTAAGTCAGGCTCAAACATATGGAAATAAGGCAGGATCTTACATCACCTGAAGTGAAAAAGAACTATTATTTGGAAAAAAAGGGGCTCGCTAGTGCCAAAAAAGTAAAGGCAGACTCATTGGTGCCGATAAAAAAATGCATGATCAAATATCATCACCTTTTGTCACCCCATTCCCATAAAAATGAAATGCTTACTCCCGTAAATATTTCAATTTTTATTACATACATGTATGTATTTTTATATATTTGTAATACTAGTATTGTAAATGGCTAAAGTGTAAAGGCACGATGAGTTCTGTATTTCCACATTCCTCAGTTAAGTTACTTCTTCAGTTAAGTTTTGCATAATACTTTTTTTCCCTCAACTAAGGAAATTCTTAGTGAAATCTTAGTCTGAGAAACACTTTTAAGTTAAGAAGTTTTATGCATAAGGGGCCATGGTCATATTCACTTGCTACTATTTAAGGTAAGAATGTTTCTGTGTTTGCACCTATTTACAACGAACTTACAAGAAAAGTCATGATTAAAATTCATTCTCAAAAATAATATCAATGCGTCTATTTAAAACAATGGGACTTCCCATGACGCCCTGGAAATTACCTTCACTTTCGATTATCTTGCGTAATTCTATTTACAAATACCATATATATCATATAAAAAAGATCTACGAAACAACTTGAAATGTAAAAAATCGAAAAGTAATTAAAAACAAAAATTCCCAAAAATTGTATGAAACACAAACCAAACGTTAAAAATATAATTTTACGTTTTCATTAACAGGAACAAAATGGTGTGGCGCTGGAAACACCGCCTCTGGTAATGAACTAGGAAACCTCAATGAAGTTGACATTTGCTGCAGAAACCATGATCATTGCGCAGTATCAATCAATGCATGGAGCAGCAAATATGGTCTTTTTAACCCAGATTTGTTTACAAGGTAAATGTATATGAAATTATTCAAACAGAAACATGCATTAATTACTTTTTGTAACACGTACATGTATGTCTTACTCTCTGATGCGTTTATGTTTGTGTTTTTTACATTACTGCGCTGCGAATCAGCGCAGTGTTATTTGTATTTAAGTTTTTTATGACATGATTGATGGGCGTCTGGTTCCCATCTGGCACCTTTGTGTAGCTTAAAGTAAATTCATAATTGTCTTATTGACTCGGACAGTCTCGATATTTTCCTTCTTTATCTATATATACTGTTGTCTGGTTCTGGATAATATAAAACGGAACTTCATCAACTGGTTCCTTAAACTATCCTATCTAAGAAACAAATTTGTCGTCATTACTAGTTGTGCGTCACATGAGAAAGATTAAATAAACATTAAAATTCTACAAACTGGCCAAATATTTTCAACATATTTTTAACTTTAACTCTATAAATTAATTTGACGTGGCTAAAAAACTTACAATTGTCATTTTTAACAAGCATGAATTAACAATTAAAACTTTTAAAGCATTTTTATATTTGACTTTAATCTGGAATATATGTATCAGGTAACATTCCAGAATAATACGAAATGATTCATTCAATCAGTTGCTAAGGTACATTTTTACAATATCATCAAAATACAGCTCCCATATCTTCGAAAGTAAAGCACAGTCCCAGATAACATGCGTATCAACATCATTCACGCGTTTAAAAACGACAGACTTTTGAGAAATACAATGTAGTTTCTGGTCGTTAAAGTTACGCCCAGTCCGAA
Organism: Mytilisepta virgata; assembly: GCA_028015205.1. Classification (NCBI taxonomy): domain Eukaryota; kingdom Metazoa; phylum Mollusca; class Bivalvia; order Mytilida; family Mytilidae; genus Mytilisepta; species Mytilisepta virgata. Next base: position 81,834,469 of record CM051521.1, read on the forward strand.
ACAAGTACGCACGGGTTTCGGAAAGCAAAACGTCATTATGCTTACATATTTATTTATCTGTACCCGAGAATATGTCAGAAGGCTTCAAAGTTTTTCTCTTCAAGAAACGTACAGGTCAAGGTGACATTCATCAGTTATGGCTGGAGCTTTTTACCCAAATAGTATACACCATAAAATATCAGTCCTAAATCATAAATTAAAATAAAGTTAATCTTGATAAATTTGCGTCTCATTTTCGTGATGAGGACCTTTCTCGGTATCTAAAAGAATATATTAACTATATTATGTGTTCACATAAATTGGAAGCTGTACATGTCAGTCTACCAAGTGTCACCTCATGGTCATGTGACTTTCCAAAACATTGTTTCTCAATAACTAAAATATTTGGTGTGTAGATATATTAGACCTTGACCCCAATTTCACGGTTGACTTGATTTGGTAAATCACTGTACATGTAATATTTTCGTGATTAGGTCCGTTTCTCCGTAAGTATTAGGGAAATTTCCATTATATTTTGTGTGCAGGTCGATGCATTTGAAGGTGTAAATGTTAGTCTTGCAGGTGTTACTTGACGTTGACTTCATTTTTACAGTCCAGTGCCTTGCGTCAATTTTTTATCATTTGGTCTCTTTCTCAGTACGTATAAAGAATGTGATGTGTGTATTTATACATTGGAATCAGCCAGACGGATGTTACTTCTCCTTGACCTTATTTTCATAGCCCAGTGACCTGTCTACGTATATTCACATTAGTTTTATTGTGCAATGTTGATGACCACGATCTCACAATTGGCCAACCTATATACATGTACAAATACGCATTCGAAATATTTGCTTGAATCCACTAAATACTTTCCTGCAAAGATACCAGAAAACTCTCACCGCACAAATTAAAAATAAACTTTTTTGAGTGTATGCTTTCCAACAGACATCAGCCGCATTGTATTCAATTTGTATTGCATTCTGTGTAAGGGTTTTCATTCAGATATTTCATTATATATCTTTGTCCCTTCATGGTAAAAGGTCATGGACAAAACATAATACTGAAATAATATGATGATGTATAGAAATACACATGATATAGCTGATATTAAAACTACATTATAGGTTATAAGCCGGTTATGATGATAAGGAAAGTATTTTTTGCAGTCCTCTTAAACAACTATTGGTGGAATTGTACAATGCAATGTTCCTGGGAAGGTCCTTTACAGAATTTGTAATTTTGGTTCCGACCGAATATTCAATATGGATGCCAGGCCCAATAATGTCTTTTGATTGGTTGAAATTTAAAAAATATTCTTGTCAGAAACCACAAGACCAAATGAACGTCTACTTTGCAGGAATGTTCCTTAAAAGGTCCTCAACCAAGTTTGTAATTTTGGTGCCGACTGGAAATCCAAGATTACTTCCACCGTGGGACATAATTAACATAGGACCTTATGAGAAATACATACAAACAACTTCTTTTTTGAAACCGTTTTACAAATTGAATTGATAATATGCCTGAATGATTGTATAATGGCCCTGTACCAAATTTATAATTTTGCTGCCGATCTGTCATCCAAGATGGCCACCAGCAGGCGACTTAGTTTAACATATAGGACCCTCTGCGAAATACATACAAAAAACTTCCTCTAGAGAACCACTGAATGGATTGAAACCAAACAAAGCATAATAAATAAATTATTTCACTCATATTGACATAATCTTTACAATAACAATGGGTTATTTTTGTTCAGCGCAATTCCTTCGCTTCTTTTGTAGCAATTTTTACTTGTTTATTTTTGTCTGGGGTTCCATCTGTTGAGTGGTGTTGATTGATTGGTATGTCATTGTTGACCTTTCCTGTTATCCATTTTTTTGTTTATTTTTATATATACAAGCATATTGTGGTAAATATATGTATCACATTTTAATTCTTTATTCAATATTTTTCCCATATTCATTTTTCTGACCTCTGAATGGTGGACCCTAGGTCCCCGAGGGTATTCTACAACTCAGTCGTCAGACTTGTCTTACATGATTATTCATTGATTTGTTATAAAAATTACCAGTATTTAGCAAAATTCAAAAATAATAAAATTACTAAGGGTTCATTCCTTGTATTGCACGTGGTAGATCTCCTTAGCTGAAATTTGGCTTCCTATTTCGGTATTTTTGGTTATGAGTACTTCTTGTTTTAAAATAAGTTTGGTTTTTGGTCTTCCATATGTTTCGGTTTTAATTCTGCTGATGAGAGGTAACTCCTTGAAATGCGTCGTATACAGCATAGTATAAATTTACTATATCTAATATTAGTATCTTTGGATTGTTATTTTAAATACATGTTAACCATTTTTAAGGAAAATTAGAACACCTTCGAAAATTTATGACTATCTATCGGTATTTGTTTACTTCCATTAGACCGACGAGGTTTGATGCACGTTAGGAATAGGAAAAAGTTCATACTTTCGGTATAAATGTTGTTGCAATTGTTTCATTTTGGTTTTAGGAATTTATGAATTGTGTTCCTTAAAATATTTATTTTCATGTTAAAATTGAGAATGGTTGCGAAATTCAAACGTTTAGTCATGTTGTTGACATATCTGCAACAGGGGACCTCGGCAAGAGTTTTACAATACGTGATCAACGTTCATTGACTTCGTCCTTTTAGCTGATTGGAAGATCGATGACTACAGTTACTGTATAATTTTAAATGTTAAATTAGAGCAATTGTTTTCTAAAAATTATATTCAAATTCATTCCTCTTAGACACTTTTTACGCATTCTTATCAAATCATTTCCATTAAGAGGTTTAAAGGTAAAAATTATCGACTGTCACCTGTTGGTTTACATTGATCGTAAATATCACATTTTTGCAACGCTAGAAAAATAAGTGTTATTAAAAATATTCACTTTTCCTTACAGGTCTTCTTGTGGATGTGACAATGCTTTCCGCAATTGCCTAAAGGCAGTATCTGGAAATCAGCAAATAGATGCTACAAATGTTGGGTTATCTTATTTTCAGGTTTTGCACCCACCTTGTATAACTACATACCATCCTTTGAAATGCTCTAGAAGGTACGTTTTTTTTCATTATTGTAATGAAATGTTATAGATTAGATTTTTGTACCTTTCTCTGAAATCAGTTAGAATAAAACCTGAAAATAACTGTCAGTGTCCGTACATAACTTAGATTATCTCTTAATAATCCGAGGTCTTAATGCTTCGCAAATTTGATCCCAGAAATTTCATCCCAGGGACTTTTAGCTTCGTAGTCCGATGAGTTAACCACTACACCACGACCCCCGAATAGCCGATTACATTGCTGTAACATGCGAAACATATTTTATTATACCGGATGAAACCAATTGTATCTGCTACTCTCTACAATATTCACAATCTTGCTATAAATATGTTATTATTCCGAATCAAACCAATTGTAATAGAATCTGAAATACACTATACATTTGTACATGTATATCATACAATATAACTTTAGTACTCAATTGTCGTTGAAATTTACTTTGGACCAATTCCTTTTTACTAGTATTAATGCCTGAAAAAGTACAGAGACTTCCAAAAAGTTGGTATGATTTGTTCACGACGATCACATGATAATTCATTGTAATGCAATACTGATTGTAACGTCGATTCTGATTGGACAACGTTGAAAATCTCATGGCATTAAATGCACAATTGATGTCATGAAATTATTTTGCAACCGCAGACGTTACTTTAGACGTCATAAAAATTTCCGTTTTATAGCGATATTTTGATATCTGCATTACAATGGAGATAACAGTACTGTATTTTATTATTTTACTGCATCAACTGATACCGTCAAATAATAAAATACATTACAGTTATCTCCTAATATGACGAATAGTAATAGCCATGTCTCAGTTTAACGTACAAATAATGAGGTGTAAGCCAAAACATGACCCCCTTAGTTTCTCTCCTAACTTTTCATTGACTGACTTTTCAACTTTTCAAATTGTCAATATAATAATCAATATTCATTATAATCCGAATACGAAATAAGGTACATAACAGTATTAACAATTTATCATATAACTTCCCGTATTTGTGAGTTAATACGGTTTGCTCGTTGTTTACTCAATATGATACAGCAGGTTCGGAAAATAATCTAACTGTGCGAAGTTGAGTAAAGAATATGTACATGTTTGCAGTTATAAAAATTTCGTAGTCCATAAAGTCTCATAATTCTTTTCAGAATTTGGGGTATTTGTTATTGGTGGACAACAGATTACTCAAATACAAAGTACAAATTCATTGCTGGAAAGTACTGGTATAATTGGATGAATTTAGGTTGATGACAGGACTACAATATAGATACATGTACGTTGTATTTACAAACCTGTAGTATAATCAACTTCTGAAAGGACCTCTTTAGTCTGGTATTCAATTACAAAACGTATACATATTTTTTGGAGAAGATAACAAACATTTTATAGTGTCAACATAGCATCCATGTAGTCAAAATTTAAAATAAAACTATTTTTGCAGTAAAAATGATTGTCATATTCACACTTTCTGGTAAGAGGGAAGGTGGCCATTCTGTATCAGTCTGCTTCAAAGGAGTACTTCACAATTAAAAAGGTAAATAAATCCAAAATTTTAATTTTTTTTAAGTATTTTACTACCGTATGGAGAGATGAGTATTTGACGCTTTCAGGAATCCATGTAAAATAAAGTACACGTTTCATGAGAAATATTCAGCTTGAAAGCGTCAAGGCATTTATAATGGACAACCACATGTACAAAAGGAGCTACTAGGAACGTGGTTTTTTTTCCATCTGTGGGAAATTTTTATTCGCATGTTCTTTTTTAATTTCCTTTGTCCCGTTTGGCTGCAGCTGTTTAACTTGTCAAAAATTCCTCGACCTCTGACGAGCAGCTGATCATACTCCTGAAAAAAAAACAAACAAATAAAGCAAGAGAAAAATATAAGCTACTTTGGGTCATATGATGTACAAAAATAGTTTTATGACTCACACTGCATTAACACAAACTAGAAGTGAGCATCCTTAAAAACGATCTGTTGAAAATTTTCTCCTTCAAAAACCGTGAAAACTTTAGTCGAAACACATGGACAATGAAGATTTATCCTACAAAAATATTTGATACCTAAGTTCATGTAAATGGAGAGCATGATTAAATTTGCAATGTGAGCTTATGTCATTACTTTGCGTCCGTCGTCCGTAAACATTTCATTTTGATCTTCTCTTAAATTCAGAAACTACATGAAAGATTTTAATCAAAGTTGGTAGTAATTATGTATGGACACCATATGGGAAAGGATTTTTTTCTCATTTGCCCAGGAACTAATGAGCATATTGTGACCAAAGATTGAAGGAATGATGTCTGGAAAAACCTCTACAAACTTTCTACCTTCGGTTCCGATTGGATGGAAAACATGGCTGCCGGAGGCATTCTTTAATTTTTATTGGCCAATTTTCAAAAATCATTTCCTCAGAAAGTACTTATGAAATGATCTGAAACTTTGGACGATTGGTGACATCAATACTCTCTACAAAATATCCACTGTTAGTTGAGATTCATGAGCTCACCTGACGGCTACGGCTGCTCAAAGTTTCTATGAAGACCATATGGGGAAAAAACAAATGGGCAGATTATAACCAAACTTGGCAGGAATGATGTATGGAAGGACCGCTACAAACTACTCACCTCTGGTTCTGGTTGGATGAACAATATGGCCCCCATCTTTGATTTTCATTGGTCCATTTTAAAAAAAAACTTTACCTCTGAAACTACATTACAAAATGTTTTGAAATATTGCAATTACAGGATTGATGATAGAAATGTCCTCTACAGACGATCCACTGTTGGTTGAGATTCACCCCTCTCTTGACCGCTGCCACTGCCTAAAGTTTCCATGGAGACTATATGGAAAATGACGTAATAAGCAGATTGTAACAAATATTGGCAGGAATCGCCTATGCTCCATCTTTTCTTTTAGATGGAAGGCCAAATGTCATGGTCACACTCACATTTTGCATTTCTTTAACAGCATTGTGGATACAACAGAACTTACAGTTTTCAAAAGGGCTAATAGAAGTCAGACGGGCGATATAGGGTCAGGAGAGCCTCTTGTTTAATATATGTTTGTGGCTGAGGAGCTTTGCTTATTGATCCGTAGCATCTTGGTCATTTTGACTCTTGGTATATTTATGAAGCAACATAGGTTCAGGAAGGATCATATTAAAGACTATACAATTGGCAACCTGCCTATCATGAAAAAAGATTGATGGCCATCATGACAAGGCCCCTGGTCAACTTAATCGCTTTGCAGCAATTGGTGATTGCAAAGATGAAAATACTTTTCATGTGCAATAATTATTGTCAGTATGAAACATATTGCAAAATTTACAAAAAAGCAAAAATTTAAGTTATCTCTCTTTGTGTGATATTAAAACTTGCTGCAAAATCTAATCGCACCAACGCTATGGAAAATATGCTTTAAAATTATGTTATTGGGTATTTTATACAGACTTGATTCTTTATCTTGATTGATATGCTTCAGAAATCAGAGGAAAGACACATTGCTGATTTGAGTTGACATTTTATGTATGGATAACTGTATAACGTCGTTGAGTGGATATTTAGCAAATTTACAGTAGACGATAATATGTTAAACGACATAGTGTAAGGTGAATGTGACAACATCCCAAAGCATTTACTAGTAGAGAATATTGATCACATTTATGTGTATGCTTGAACACAGTGTAACCAGTGCCACAAATCTCGTTCCATTTAAATGTGTAGTTAATATTCTACAAATTTTAATTATGTATACCTGTTTGTTATAGGAGACCGACGTATATGTAATTACTTGGATCTGATCCTTTATTATCAATTTATGTATTGGATATACCTCTGAAGGCGTTAGCCCGACAGGAGCATGATAAAACTCTGAAAAAATGCAAATTATAGGTTTTAATAATTTAGAATGGGTTGTCTTTCGGGAGTTTCACCTTGTGCAAAGATAAACTATCATACATTCAGGATACATTGCGTCTGGTTACAGTGTATGCGATCATGATATAAGTAATACACCTACAGAGCCTATATGAGATTACTATTGTTAATAAAATGCGTTAATATGTTGCATTGCAAGTTTACGTATAAATAAATATTCACCAGGAGTACTCGTGGCCAAAACTTTGACTGAGAGAGAGTTGAAACGATACTTATATTTTTTCAAAATATACCAATTGAAACTTTAACAATTCAACAATACAAGCATGACAAGTGTCGAAATTTCAGGTAATCAATTTTTCGCAATAAGTATAAAACACCACCAACGATACCGCTCACGTGTTACTTGGATGATATTATATAGGATAAACAACGGAAACCCTTCATTTAATCGAAAGTCTTCTTTAGTTCACTGAGTTGAGCTGTTAAATTGAAATAATTATTGGAGTCCTTGTGTTTGGTGAGAGAAGAAAACTTTTTTTGCCAGGTCTCGGGAACAAATAAAGAGTCAGCAACGTTTGATTATACACAAAGTATTTAAAGCACAACTGTTACACTGCCTTTACTGTCTATGTTATTAACTTAGACACTTAAACTTATAGTAACTTTTGACCGAGTGTAACAATTAAGTTGCTCAGGTAACAAGAATGTCAAATATAATTTACATTTTCTATCTTATAAATAATTTAATATTAGTTGAAATTATTAGATTGATGGTACATGAATCTAGGCTAAGGTTATCATATTAAACATTAAACGTAAAACTTATTTGCCCTTGTCTTAAATCTAGAAAGGTTTAAGGTCAAGCGTTATATAGTAATGTCAGAGACATACAAAGAGCATTTCGCAAATTTAATGTTACATTTTTTTTGTAAACTAACACTAAGAAATTGTTGTAGAAAAGAATGACTTACATTGAACACACTAGAGCAGTATCCAATTTTAACATGTTTATCCAGTTTAAAAATGTTAGATTATTTTGGAATGGAAAAGCATGTAAATGTATTGCTTGTAAACATTGATTTGATTTTTTAAATATTTTTTTTCAGTATTTAAATTTAATCATATATGTTTATCTGAGTCTTACGAATGCTTTTAAGCTTTTAACACCCGCTTTTAGCTTTTAGTATATTTAAAATGCCAATACAAAAATCTTCTTCTAGAGAACCACAGAATGTATTGAAACCAAGCTATCTTCCAATCACGAGGATAAACCCGCGATTCTAAAGACTTGTAAAAAAGTAAGCCGGGGTGGGGGGATAGCTCAACTCACGTGCTACATATTTTAAAAATTTTGGACTAATCTCATCTGGACCTGTAGATTTTGAAACTTCAAGAAGAAGGAGATGATCGTACACTTCATCTTCATCTTCAGTTATGTGGGGTTGCATTGTATGGATTTAATTTTATCAATTTTTTAAAATGCATTTCTTTATCTGCATGCATATATATTATTTAGTTGAGCAATTTCAAAATTTTTATTAAGTATCATGATGATATATTTATTGCTTTTTTCCTTATTGACCAGCCTTGTCTGAATGTTTCTAGCATTCCCACTCTATTATTCGCGAATTGAACTATAATGTCATTGGCAGGCGAGGGCATTATCGGTGTTGAAGTAAATACTACTGTCCCGAGGGCAGGTGATATAAAGAAAATCATTTGATCCTATTTGGGTAAAAATTACCGTAATTGTCATAGTCATGATAGTACATGTACCATTGAGAAAATAAATGTGCTGACTCTATCAGTTTATAAAAACAAGTCTAAATTCTCTTTTTGTTTATTGGTATTACAAAGTATACATTGTATACGGAAGCCCATTTAGGACCTACCAAAAATATAAATTGAATTTGATTTGTAGAATTCGATAGCACTGCTAAATTCATGGAATAAGTTATAACAGTTTTTTTAATTCGGAATAACGGATTAAACTCGTTATCACAATTTTTTTGTACTTCGTGATAACGGATTAAAAACGTGATTACGAATTGTATAATTTGTTATCACGGATTAAATTCGTAATCACGAATGTTTGTAATTTGTTAACTCAGTTTTTTTTGTAATTCGTGATTACAGATTAAATTCGTTATCACAGATTTTTGTAATTTGTGAAAACGGTTTAAAATCGTTATAACAAATTGTATAATTCGTGATAACGGATTAAATTCGTGATAATGAATTCCAAAAACAAAATCCATGTTTATGTCTATGTAATATTTATCTCCATAGATATAAGGGACTGTTAAACTTTAAAATTTACATTTTATTATTTGTATTTTCTAAATCCTTTTATTTCAAAAACAATGTCCATTTATATTTATTTTTGTATGTTAATGTAATCTTCATCTACTTCATAATAATTAAAAGTTTCTGGCTTTGATATATTTAGACAATACAATACAACAAATATTTTTATTAGCGTCTCACCATTAATAATACAATACACATTTTACATTGTAAAAATATAATTTTAAAAATTATTAATGCCATTCTAAAAACTATGAGAGACGGATAAAAAGACAGAACTAGTATACATGAATGTTTCTCTGAATTCGGTAAACAAGTGAAATTTTCGTACTCCGAATTTATAATTTTATAAAACGTCGTACAGCGGACTTTCGAGCGAGTCGTGGATGTTTCAAGTTCAAAACGTTAGGGACGATAACTCGTGACACTTCGTCTTTCGGTATCGTGTTACCTTAATACGCGTTCTTCCGTTTCAATTTGATCTTAACATATACAAGTAATAGCTTTTCTAAAAAGCTAGCCGTCTCTTAGCTTTTTATTTATAAAGAGTATTATTTATTACGTATTATTAAATGTTCGTAATGTCATCACATTAAACTTTCCCTTGTTGTATGTATTATTACTACCTTTCAATAGATATATTGCTACATATTTTTTTTAAAGTCATTGTTTTGTTGGCCTTTTTGGGCTGCCTTTTTTTACTAACGGATATTCAAAGATTTTAATTTTTTATACTTGATTTTTTTAAATTGCCATACAGATACATGTATATGTAAAAGCCTTTATCTTTAAAGTTAACTTCCGAAACGTAAGGGTTGACATATAACGATATCTATGACAATATTTATGTTGTGAAATGTATGATTGTGGTGAAAGGAGTAGGTTCACTAACTAGTGAAAATGGCCCCGTCCTAAACAATGTTTCTGTTGTGAATAAATAGTTGTATGTGATGTATGAAGCATGAAAACACATGAAATTAACAAAAAAAAAATCCATACATTTGCATTTTGGGGTAAATAATGAAAAAGATCATTAAAAACCACTGATTTCTGGAAAATAATTTTAATTTTTTAAATATTTAATTTGGATAATTTAGAAAATATTCAAAAATCTCAGATTTCTGGAAAATATTTCTATTTTCTTAAATATTGACTACTATGAATTCATTTCAAGTGAACATTATCAAAAAATTACCTGCCAAAAAATTTAGGCACAATTTTCATACATATTATGGGGTATTTAACTTCATTTGTGGGGGGTGGGGGTTCAGAAAATATTCAAAAATCACTGATTTCTGGAAAATATCTATATTTTTTTTATACTGATTTTTCTGAATTAAATTTTGAGTGAATTTCATCAAAAAATAACCTGTTTGAAAACTAAGGCTTAGTTATACATGCATATGACATTAAATAATTTGGACACAGTACAAGTTTATTTATCGATCACAGATCCAATACTCTCTGTTTCCGACTCGGAACTATCAATAGTTTCAGGCAAGTTTTTTGCGTCACTCAGGTACGTGCTCCAATCTTTTACACCATATGATGTTGTACCTGCATTCCTTGCACTGCTCAAGTACCATATAATAGCAGTCACATGGGCACATACACCTACAACTCGTGCACCTGCACGACATGTGCAGTACCACGAATTAACTTCAGATTCAGAATATTTAATCCATACACTAACCGGCTTCCGTACCAATGTGCCCTCATATTGTACACATCTAAATTCAAGTTTGGATGAAATCCTACAAAAAAGGTTCTATAAATCTACTAATTTTACATAAGTCCCCAATCTAGAAAAATTGACCAAATAAACGAATTTCTGTAAAGGTCAGTTTAATCCAAGCTTTCGTGGTTAAAAACAGCCACTGCAAACAGCATTACAGTTTGAAGTAAAGCTGACAAAAAATGAATGTAGTTTTTTGATGTGTTACATATATGACAGACGGTGGACGGACTGACGGACGGACCAGCTTAACACAAAATGACTACACAACTTTGTATGGCATAACTAATATTAACTGTGCTGAATAATAAACCTATAAAACATGTTGGATATATATCTTATTCTCATCTACACTATTTTTTATTTACTTGTATATTTTTTTGGATGGTGTCTATTTCTCAAAGACTTTGGTAAGATACTGAGAAGAACCTGTAATTAGTTTTCTCACGCTGTTATTTAATATTATATATCACAGATTGATACTAAATAGATTCCGTGGTGTGTTCCCATTTCGCCTTAGCTGGTAAACACAGGTAAAAAAGGTAAAAAAAAGTACTAAGGCGAAATGGGAATTGTACTAAGGCAAAGTGGGAATTTGTGAAATTAGTTGTAATTCTATAAACAATTAATTAAGTAAACAAATAGCAATAAGTTTCAGACTTGCTTTTATAACAATTGATTATTAATTTTATAAGGTAATAAAAACTTTTTTTTATGTTTTAAATCATGTAAAATTTGGAAAAAATCACTCATTCTAATTAAAAATTAAAATAAGTTGTATAAATAAATTCATAAATAAATTTGTAAAAATTAATTTAGGAATTAGCATTTTGGAATGAAATATTTCTCGACTCAGAGAAAAATTATGAAATATTTAAGAAAGATAATTTTGGGTTACAACATTCATTTATCACAATAATTAATGTTTGAAAGTGACAATACTGCACGTTGAGTTCATAGAGACTACCAGGGGTGGCAGACAACTTATATGGAATGGTTACACTTACCGTCAGAATAACAAAAGAGACACATGGATCTCTTGGAAATGTGTAATAGAAAAGATAATAGACGAATTCAAAAAGGAACAGGCAGCCAACGAAGCCAAGTTATTAAAATGTTTACACAACTTCCCATTTCGCCTTAGTGAGAATTCAGGAACATAAAAAATCCACTAAGGCGAAATGGGAATATTTTTAAATATGTAAATACTCAAGTAAGGCGAAATGAGAACAAATCGATTCCGTTCTTTCAACAAATGGAAGTTTTTAACGACTTGACTGGCTATACAGCCCTTGCACGGTCGGTCCGTTCTTACTTTGAATTCGTCAGACTGTTCTAATTTAGCTCAATTTATTTCAAGTATGGTTTATTTTGATAAAGTAAAGAACAAAATAATAAAACATTCAAGTTTTATTTAAAAGTTATATCTTTATTTACATGATTTAAGTCATAAAATAAACAGAATAAATAATTTTATACATTTAAGAGGTAAACTTGATGTATTTGTTTGACTTTTTTGTCTTTTTTTCATCCGTGTAAAATAAAGGGAGGTAATCGATTTTTTTGGACAACATTTGTGCTGTTTGCATTGTATTTCGATCCTCGTTTAATATCTTGTTTTCGTTCTGTAAAGCTTCAGTAAAAGCCATTCATATGTAAATTGTTTATTTTGTTTTACAAATAATTCATTAGCATAGCTTTGATAGAATAACACATTGTTCTGCGTTGAGAATGCCTCAGTTTGTCAGTGAGCCTGTATGGGCTGTAGGGCCTTCATACACTAGCACGTAAAGCCAAGCTCACGATAGTCGATACTGGTGTTGACTACCTATGACAAACGAAGAGAAAAAGCGGCTTTACTATTTATAAAAATATGTGCAATTTTCTCTGAAATGAAAAGAATATACAAATTGCGAAACGTCGTCTGCTAAGGCCACTTGAGGACTTAGACTTGGAAGCTTTTTTTCTTGTTGTTTATATAATTGGTAATTATGCTGTGTTCATATAATCTTTTTACATAAATACTGATACTTACTTTTCTATCCTGGATTACAACATAACATTGCTGTGATTATTATTAAGATACAAATAATTAAACTCTTCTGCTTCTGCGGTCAACATCTAGCATAACTTTCCATGACGAATGTAAACAAACAAACAAAAGACGGCTCTGATCCGGTGATGATGAGTTCGGATTTCGTATTTAAAAACAAATCGGATGGTTATTATGAAACGCCTTAGACTTTTCATTCACCTATATATAGTTGAGAATTTTCACCACAGCAATTTGAAAGGACCTTAAATTAATTACACGTATATATGATATGCGTGGAAGAGTTAGCTAGGATTATCAAGACGTCGCCATTTTGCCATACACTACGGGATCCATGGAAAATCGCTTGCCATATTAATTAATTTAAAAGATAGAGCGCAGTCCTCGACAACCTCGATATTTAGCTGGATTAAATTGAATATTATTGAGACAGTGTAGTTTAAAATTCAGAGTTGTCGACGGCTGCGCTCATATCGCAATTTGAAGTAATACAGGCAAAAATCGATAATATTTGCCGTTTTTTATCATATGTTGATTTGAATTGGTGTGATTTCTACAGAACACAGGCAAGACAGTTATTCAAGACTACCATTTTACGAAAGGGTGGGGTGGGTCCTAATAAAATACCACACAGTTTGTGTTTTTAAAGGCTGTTTATTTTTCATGAAAATTTGAGGCCGATTTCTATAGTTAGTGAACCTACTCCTTTGTAAAATTTAACAATCATACATGTAAAAACAATAATGCTATTAATAAAAAGTACAAAGACTAACCAATTACTACGACCTGACTTAGGACAGGCACAGGAGACATGTGGTGGTTACTTGAAGGTATTTAGTACATTAGGAAGATTCTAAGTGATATTTGTATTTCTGATTGTCTTAAATCATGAAGTATAAGTTGTTTCTGACTTTTGTTTAAATAAACCGATGGAGCAGTCGGGAGCGACAGCTTATCCCCTGGCCCGTTAGTTTGTAATAGGAAATACACATAATGTAATATTTAGAATCTTAGTGGACCTTATTGCAAAACATATCCAGAATAATAAATACATGAATTGTCAATATGTATTCAGTCAATGTGTCTACAAATAGACTGCTATTTGTCTATTAATAGAATGCAGATGTACAGGTACGACAGTGTGAAACATGCTTTTTAAAGCAACAAACTAAACGCGCCAAATGAAGTTCTGTGTTTTATTAGACATCCAGCGATAAGTTTAAATCTTTACTACGGTAAACGGAACAAATATTGTATGTTGTACAACCCGTGACGATTTCCCCTAGTTTAGGTGATACTATCCCCTAATCATGTATGGAGTTGCATCCGCAGATCAGCTATTCCAGTTGACTGACTAATCAGAGGCCGTTGATCTTGCATGCGCCCATCTCATTTTGTTGGGACGGCCAATCAAGAGACTTATTATGGTCCTTTTTAACGACTGCTTCCCACTGTTTAGCTCTTGATTACTGATCCCGTCTCGCAAATTTTATCATCCACGGGTAGTTTTTCGTAGCGTCCTGTCTCCAACCCTTATGGGTAACACCACAGCGGAATTTAGAATAAGCCCTTCGATGCGATGGAATGATAATTTGGCTTAGGGTAAAATTCTGTATATAAATCCAGTATTTGGACACAATTTGTTTGGAATTTGCAGCATATCGATTTTTACAATTACCATGAATTATTGAAAGTAAATATCTTCAATGATTTTGACCCAAATGTGAATAACATAATATATTTTGTTTTGAATATTTTTATTTGATCTAATATTGTCAATTTTAGTCTTTAAATGGATGCATGTTCTCATGTAAAATAAAAGAAGAAAACGAATTTGTTCATACTTAATTTTAATCACCATGATCACTGGATAAAACTAAGTGCAACAGTTGGAAAAAAGTTCCCAGTTCTAGACTATTTAAATATTTTTTTTAGTAGAAACATTAATTTGATATGACACGTATACCGCTTGTTATATAACTGATTATTGATGATTAATGATTTCAGACACAAATGGACATTAATGGCCTGACAGTGAACATATATTATATATATAATTACAAGGAAATACACCAGTCGCTTCCAGCACATTTTGTTTAGATAATGAAGTGATTAATGGTTATGTACCAAAATAAAATATTGTTTTAAATGTATAGATTTGTTATATATTTCTATGGATTTAAAGTACATACAAATAAACACAACCAAACATTTCTGACGAGAAATGTTTTGAAACTTTCAGAATTGATGACAGCAATACCCTCTAGAAACGATTCATTTTAGGTTGAGATTTAGCCTGTCAGGCGATGGCTGCAGCTGCTCAAATGGAAACCACATGGGAAAGGGCTATTTTATCATTTGCTGAGGAACTAATGGGCAGAATTGTAACCAAAATTGACAGGAATGATGTATAAAAAGACTTCTACACCTTTGGTTCTGGTTGGATTGATTTACAACTGTCCGCTAGAGGACATCTTTGATTAATTTTCAAAAATCTTCTATGAAACTACATTAGGAAATGTTTTGAAACTTTACAGGATTGATTACATCAATACCCCCTTCAATCGATTTACTTTCGGTTGAGATTCAATTGCTTAAATGAGGCCATCTTTTATTTTGATTAGACAATTTTTAAAAATCTTCTCTAAAACTATATTTATGTATGAAATGTTTTGAAAATTTGCAAGATTCATGACAGCAATACCTTCTACAAACTATCAACTTTTGGTTGAGATTCAACCACTCACCCAAATGCTATGGCTTCTCAATGTTTTCATTGAAACCATATCGGAAATGACTTTTTTGTCTATTGCTTCGGAAGAAATGCATTTTGCATTTCTTTAACAGCCTTGTGGATACAACAGAGCTTAAATTTTCAAATGTCCTAATAGACAACATGTGAGCGATACAGGCTCAAGTGAGCCTCTACTTTTATTTACCTTCTATTTCATTTTTACGCGGATATGACTGCAGAAACGAAAACAATTAAACACGAGAAATTGATCAAACTAGTATACTTGAACTTTTCTAATTGCATTTCTTAGGGGTTTTTTTCATCACCAATTATCACATACATGTATCCTGTTTCATTTCTATTTGAATCTGTATCAGGGATGTCATGTGTCAGACATATTTATCAAGATAATTGCGGAAGGCAATACATATCTGTAGGTTTCCAATATACGGTCTATTATTTGATGCCTCGGGCGAATAAATTGCAAATTTACGTATGGGCACTTATGGTGTTAGAGCCTTTATCGCGGCCTTTACTTTTCTTGTTTCATTTTAGCATTATTTGTTTTCATAGACATTTAACATACATGTATATATATCACCTTTCATTTCAATGTGAACATTTTTCACACAATGCCATTGTTTTATTTAAACTACAAAGTAAGTAATGGTTTATCGTTGTTGTAATCGTAACAGTAATGATAGTTTAGTTCTTGCTTTGACGGTGGTTATTTTTACTTACATCATTGAATCAACCCAGAGATTTCCCTATTATGGGTTTTGTCATAATACTCAGAAGCTATATGGTGACCTTTGTGGTCAGTTGTCATGGATGATGGATGTTACCTTCCTGGGTTGTGATGTGACAGAAGTACTTTTAAATGGATGCTTCTGGTTGGCCCAACCGTCCGAGTAGATAGCGGATTTAACAGGCCATTAGACAAAAGCAAACAGAAACACACATAATTTGCATTATTTTGTTTTATTTTAAAGTATCTTATTATGAGGTTTATTCTCTCAAATGCTAGTTTCAAATGTTTTATTTCCATTCACAGTGTTAGATGGTTTGCAGTTAAACGGATTATTTACAGACCATAATAACAAAAATAAGCACAATTAATTTGATTTGATTTTTTTCAAACATGGTGAAGTGTCCTTTCATTAATTTTATTCTACAAAACGATAGTTTCATATATTATTATTTTCCTCATTTGTATATTATTCCTTTTAAAGTACAAATGTATTTATTTTTCCAAACGATAGTTTCAAATATTCTTATAATCATTCACTACTATCAGGTAAATGCAGTTGGTGCACTTCAATACGATACGGAATTCAGCCATCATTATACAGCTAAGAACATTTACTTGTGTTACGGTAGAGCTCTTCAGCTTTTAAGATTGTTGTTCTAGTTTTCAACATTTTAGGCCTTCAGCGCAACTGATGAGTCGTAAATCGACGGAATGTGTACATCTTTTGCATCCAAATTGGTATCAAAAAATTTCGTTCATAATTTATTCCGATATATGGGATTTTGTACATTTTGTAAATTAAAGGTAAATGTATTTTATGCATGAGGAGGTTATGTCTCGCATGAGATAGTAATAAAAACTAGGCTTTTTACTTGACGTTTTTCATTCAGTAAAGGGTAAACCTCATTAAATTAAAACACAAAATAGGAGTTGAAGCTATATGTTTAGCATTGATTAGCAGTTGACCATTAACAGATAGTTATCTTAACAAAGTATGTTTCAAATTTTATCAAGATATATTGAGCACATCAAAGTCGACACGTTTTGTAATTTACCTGAAAATTGCTAATTTTGTGATTTTTCGTGCATATTTGATTTTTTTATGGACAAGGCGACATAACTCCAGAACAACATCTGACTTTAATAAGGTAACAGTACAGAGGAGCCGAAGGAAATTTCAGTATAGTGAATCTTTTTAGCAACTTCAAACTTTGATCACAGATACAAAGAACTTGGCAATATTTTGTAACTATTTTTCACCATCTTAGTAACGATGATTTAAAGTTTTTTTTAGAATAGTTATGAATATTTACACTGGAAACAATAAGAAAAATGTTTTCATGCACTTATTAATCAAGTTTCATTTTTTTAAGTATAACGTATAAAGGCTATAAAAACTCTTCACTTTTTGTTGTTTTGTCCGAAGATCACAGGATATTCATAAAATATATATTAAAAAAATGAAGTTTAACAGCATTCGCTGCAAATGTTAATTATAAATTATAAATTCAAATGGGATGAAACGCTGGGTAGATTTTCTACCGTAATAACCATCTTTTAATAACTGGAAAGCAACAAACAATTAGATTTTATAATTTGTTTTCTCTTTAGTCTAATGTTGGTATTAAAAGTTTCTTGCGAGTAAAACTGGCCATAAACGACAAAAAAGGTTTGTTTTGTCCTATTCGGAAAGAAACTAAATTGTCCTTGGAACATTGAATTAAGATGTCTCCAATTTGAAATTTGATATATTTTCCTGAATTTATTTATTAAGTATCGGCAAAAGAAATGGAGTAATTAAAATTGGAATTCATAAAAAAAAGTTTTACACCATTTTCTCATTTCAATATGCTCCTCACCCCAAATCTTTACGACCGTCATAACAACTTGTTTTAAATTCCAACTTTCACCCTTATTAAGGGTATGTATCACGCCCACTTATCTAAAAAAAATTATAACTGGTTAAAGTTTTACTATATGCGGGATAAATTCAAAATTTGGAAAATGTGGTTATAGAATTTTGTGAATTTCTCCATTTAGATATACATTGAAAAATCTGTTTCGAACAAGTTTTGTTAAAGGGATTAAAATTTTCAGTTATCATCGTTATACTCTTAAATAATTAAATAAAAGTGAACACACACACTAAGAACATCATAGAGTAAATATTTCATTTAAATATTTAGATGTGTAGTTCTTAATAATAAAAACAAACACCAACTGTGGTTGGAAACTAAGATCTATTTTCTAAGTATTTATTACATAATTTATTTACATCAATATGTACAGTTCCACTGGATTCGTATCTCCAAAAATGTGTTTGAAATTACACTACATGTATCTCTATTTTGAACAAATTTGTCTTACATTATATAAGCTGGAACAATTCTGATAAAATTCTAATTTTTTCATTTAACAGAAATAAAATGTCCGGTACACTAAGTTAAATATCCCATTTTCGTACGATGACTGTTACTCCTACCAAACTGAATTCGATCTGTCAAGTACATGTATATAAAAAGACTCTTCCTTCTTCCCTGTCATCCAGTTTTAGTCAGCAACCCGTTTTATAAGAATTCATCTCACAATTGGAGAAGGTTGTAAAGCTGAATCAGGTTGTAAAGATTGAACTGGATCTAAAACTGGAGCAAGTTCAGGAGCGGGACCTGTCGAATATCCAAACATGCCGCATATTCCGTCAGGTGCACAATATGTATTACAGTGGGTGGCAGCCCTACAAAATGCACATATTCCCAAATAATTCGTATCGCAAATTCCACAGTACTTTTGGGAAATTGAACACATACTGCATTTGTTACATCTTTGTTCCATCATCATTAATTGCATCATACCATATCCCAATTGAGCAATGGTTCCACAAGCAAACAGTGTTACAATTAATAAGAATATCACGGCCTTCATTGTTCCGTCCACTATCAGTTAACAAAAAGGTTTTCTTGATATCAGATTACCTATGAAGTGTTGATGATTGTTCCGTCCACTATCAGTTAACAAAAAGGTTTTCTTGATATCAGATTACCTATGAAGTGTTGATGATTGTTCCGTCCACTATCAGTTAACAAAAAGGTTTTCTTGATATCAGATTACCTATGAAGTGTTGATGATTGTTCCGTCCACTATCAGTTAACAAAAAGGTTTTCTTGATATATTCTTCTTACCTATGAAATGTTGATGACCACGTGTGAACAATTGGCCAAAATAAAGAACATGATGTTATTATTTTTTGTCAACGTTGTTTATAGTTTGAAGGCTTACATAACATAATGAGGCTACATATGGGGTTGACACAGTTACGTTGATTGTAAATTGTACATGTATATTAATCATTAAAACAGACGTGACACTGTTTCCATTTCATTTTTATTAAGCATGATTTTTATAAACTATAGAATATATGTACTATAATACCATAGTTATATTCACAATGCATTAACCTTAAAAACATTAAGATTTAAAATTATATTTAAAAGTCTTAGGGTTTAACCAGTAAAAAATACAGAAAATGCAATCATATAAAAGTCGACAAAGACGCTTGTAGAATGGTACACTCTCAATATATTTTATAAAAGCTGTGAATTCCCACAACATCGACAAATTTGATAATAGATAAAAAAAAAATCATATCCAACTACATGTATATCGCACATCATGTGACTTCAACTGCCTTTCGCCTAGAGGTTCGATGGACCGATAAACTATAAACATAGAAATGCACGGGCGGTTTTAAAATTTTGCGATTTGCTTTTATTTAAATCGATATTATAAAAAGGTGCTGCTACATGTGTATCTTAAATCATAGATTTTTAAATTTTGATCAATGTCAATCTTTTTTTGGCACCATAAAATACACTGTACCAGTCTAATAAATAACAATAAAAAGGAAAAATTAAAAATATAAAAACAGAATTACAGGTTACTTACAAATAAATCCTAGTAAGAAAATTGGCATCCACTAGAAAATAAACTACTGTACGTTTTTGTGATGTTAAATGGTGGTTGTTATATTGACAGTCAAAGGATCATTTGAGTAAATATTTAATCACTGCTTCAGATATGTACAGAGGAATCACACTGAATTCGTGTTTTAGTAAAACTTTTTCTGCTATTTTGAATAATAGACTTAACAACTACGCGGAACAGATAGAGCTTATTTCTAAATCTCAAGCAGGTTTTCGTAAAGGGTTCTCAACTGTTGACAATATTTTTGTTCTATATTCTCTGATAACCATTTATCTATCATTCGGGAAAAAGCTATATTGTACATTTGTAGATTTTAAAAGCGCTTTCGACACTGTTTGGCGATCAGGTTTATGGCAAAAATTGCAAAAAGCAAATATAAAAGGGAAAATTTTTACAGTAATTTATAACATGTATCAAAACATTAAAACTTGTGTTAAGAAAGGAAATGACTGTTCAGAATTCTTTATATCACATATAGGGGTCAAACAAGGTGAAAATCTATCACCTTTTCTTTTTTCTTTATTCTTAAATGATCTGGAGGATTATTTTGTTCAAAACAATATCCAATGTCTTGAAGACATTTCAAACTTGTGTCAAGAATCTTTGCAAATGTATGTAAAATTGTTTATTATACTATATGCTGATGATGCAGCTTTATTGTCTGAAACTGCAAAAGGATTGCAAGAAACCCTTACTTGTTTTGAAGCATATTGCAACAAATGGAAACTTAAAGTTAATATAAAGAAAACAAAAGTAGTTATCTTTAGCAAAAGAAAAACAAAACATAAGGACAATTTTAAAATATACGGAGAAAATATTGAAATAGTAGACTCGTATTCCTACCTTGGAATACTCTTTAATTACAACGGTAGTTTTTGTGCAGCTCGGAAAAAACTTGTTGACCAAGCACAAAAGTCCCTGTTTGCTCTGTATCGAAAAATAAAGAATATCAGTATACCGATTGATTTACAATTAAAACTATTCGATTCCTTAGCAAGTCCAGTATTGCTGTATGCTTCAGAGGTATGGGGATTTGAAAATAAAGATAATATAGAAAAGGTACACCTAAAGTTTTGTAAAAACATTCTGAAAGTCCGAAATAGCACACCAAACTACATGGTGTATGGAGAATTAGGAAGATTTTCAATGGAAAATGTTATAAAATCAAAAATGATATTGTTTTGGAATAGTTTACTTTTTGATAACAAAAAATTGTCATCTTTAATGTATAAACTTATGTTGAAATTACATTTAAAGGAATCATTAAAATTCAAATGGATCTCGTATGTTAAATCTATCTTGGATGACAGTGGATTAAGTTTTATTTGGCAAGATCAAATCCCAATAGATAGACAAGTACTAAAAAACCTAATGTCAAGACAATTAAAGGACCAATTTATTCAGCACTGGTTCTCCCAAATGAATAATTCATCAAGAGGCGAATTTTATTCCGAATATAAAAAAGAATTTGGTTTAGAAAACTATCTGCTAAGGCTTAACACAAGTGATCGAACTTTGGTGGCAAAATTTAGATGTTCAAACTTTAAATTTCCAATTGAAACAGGGAGATGGAATGGTAAACCAAAATACGAGAGAATTTGTCATTTGTGTGGGACTGGACTGGGGGATGAATTCCACTATCTTTTCGTTTGTCAAAAACAAGAAGTAAAGTTACTCCGTGAAAAATATATACCACGGTATTATACTGTTAATCCAAGTGAGTACAAATTACACGGCTTATTGATAAGCTGCCATGTTGAACTTTATAAAAATTTGGCAACGTTTCTAAAATTACTAGTCAAAATCTTGTAGTAGGATCTTTTATTTACATATTAAACTATTTAGTTTCAATTCGAATGATTAACCTTTGTATTGTTATTACTTTTTAGTACTTGTATGTTTGCATGTGCCTTGTTATCATGTATGTGTGTATATATTTTATGTCCTCTTGTACACCTGTGTGTCTGAGGTTTCTAATAATAAATGTTGTTGTTGTTGTTGTTGTTGCTTCTAAAATTCAATCCTCTACATTGTAAATAATTCAACAAAAAATAACTACATAATAATCCAACATAATATCTTTATATACTGCGAAATTTTCAATCTATCTGGAAATTTATACTTAGGAATTAAAATGTTACACAAAAAATATTGAAACAAGGAATCATTTTACTTCTTGTTTTATAATAATATAACTCGAATAACTGGCAATTCCTGTATTATTAATATAAAGTTTTAATAACCACAGACATAAAAATATGTACAGACAGCATCGTATAAATTAAGCTTTTTTGCTTCTGATAGACAACCTGTAAAATATTCTAATTTTGAATAACCATGCTAGGAGTTTTCAAGGAGAGGTGTAAATGTAAATGTTAAGATGGAAAAGAGAATTTTACTATATCAGACATCGCAATATCGTATCTGTTAATGATCATAAACTTTTGTTATTTTACGTTTTTATTCGTTCCTATATAAAACTAGAAATTATTATCAACATTTTGACTTTTAAAACATTGCTCAGATCCATGAAATTCCCGAACTGTTGACCGTCAACAGCTTGAACTGTTGGACCGCTTGCCTTATTTTGTATGGTTACATGTACTATAAATGATGAAAAGTTAAAGGTTTAAAAAAGTTTATGTTTCTATGAAATTCAAACACACTTGTTTTAGTTTTCAACATTTTAGGCCTTGATGAGTCGTAAATCGACGAAATATGCACATCTTGTGCATCAAAATTTGTATCAAAGAATTTGATTAAAATAGCCTATAAACTGGTCGCGATAAACAGGTAAACCTATAACAGAATACAAATCTAAAGATTTAAGGCATTGGAAATTATGATGTATAACAAAACAATTATTGACTGGTTCCTCGGACAACGGCTGTTTTGTTTAACCCTACTAACTATACTTTTCCCCGAATATGTCATGTATGTAAAGTCAAGAAATACCAAAGGGATATTCAGTTATAGAAAATATTTCAGATATATGCAGTTAATAAGTGTTTTATTAAACCAGAAATAAAAATTTACTGATGCCTAATACATTTTTTGTCTTTTTCGCATTGCAGTCGTATAATATATGTTGTTAACCCTCCTCGGACAATGAGGCATACCTCTCGCAACAGGATTCCGGCGTTGTCGTCTGATAAATTAATATTTTCGATGTTCTCGGACTTTAACTTTACGATAAGAAAATTCGAAAGAAATTTCGCAGGAAAATGCATAATGTTTAAAAATTCCGCGAAGAATGTAATACTGCCGTTCCAATAGTTTTTTTTATGAAAGTTCTATTGACTTGTCAATATACGTAGACAGAAACAATGGAAATTACAAAATAGTATTTTTATTATCTGTAATTTTCTAATGAAACTAATATACTGAGGTATAATAACATTAATTATTATACCTCAGTATGTTTTTTCTATATAAAAAATAGTCTGTGTCTCGGGACAAATAAAATAGCTATACCCTCAATACTGTTAAATAGCTGTATAATATATACAGTATTATATACGTTTTGAGTGGGTATGAGGGGAATAGTAAGTTTATTGTCCCCGAGATACCAACCATTGCCCCGAGGTGTAGCCGAGTGACGGCAATAGTTGGTATCGAGGGTCAATAAACTTAAGCTACTTATCAGAGCATATACAATACTTTCACTTTTACATATTTTCTTTCACAGTAAATTCTTTTCCGTTTTAAAAACAAATGAAGTTTATTCTATTAGGTCCGGGCATGTACGATATCTCTTGACAGCGGGTAAGGTATTTAGGCTCACGTTTACCATTAATAATTTCTTTTTCCCGAAGTATTGTACAAATCCTTTCAATATTCAAGTTAAATTCAATGTATTGCATACAACCATATGTGTGATAATCTCTAGGTCTGGATTGTATGTTGTGACAAAGGTAATAATAGTATTTAAATTTACAAAAGCGCTTTGTTAATTCCATATTCTGTCAATATGCTAAAGCAAAAACATGTAGATAAGGATCAGTTTTAAAGAAAAAATCGAAATGTGGAAGAACAAATTCAAATACCAATATGATCAAAAAGGTAAACTAGAATCCATCTATCTATAGAGCTTTTTACACATCTTGTGCGGCAAGGTTGATATCAAAGAATTTATTATTCAAAATAATTTTATTTCTCCTCCTTGTACATTACCCTTCCAAAATATGCTTTTCGAGATTTAATCTACCGAATTCTCGAATTGGGAAATTTATTAAACAAAAAAATAATGCCTTAAAAAATTTCAAATTTTCCATGTATATTTCACTGTAAATTAAGCAATCTACATGTACCAAGACTTCAATTATAAAGGCGGATCATTTACAAATGACTAAATTCGAGGTCGTTTTCCCATTTACGATAAGCTCGTGTCTCCCATCATTCCAGTAAGCCTTCTATATTTATATAACCATTGACATAATAAAAATATGTATAACTTATATACCTGTAAAACATGGGACCAGCAAAGTAATACCGCACTATTTTGCAAAACTTCATTAATTGCACTAATTTCCTTAGTACCTGTATCTACCATGAAAGATCTATAATACAAAGAAAATTCCACATCTTTTTCTTTAAACAAAGAAAATTCCATTCATTATGAGATAATATAAAAGGATAATTAAATGGGTGGTCAACTAAAAATGCTAATCAATAAGCCACATCCAATGAAAAGTCATTCCGAAGAAAAAAAATATGTATTACCTTTTTTCGCAGAGATTCTCAAAGTATCCAAAAATATTTTACGAACTTTCATTTTAGGAAACACAAAATGCAACTGGCGTTCCTCTCCCCTTCTCCTTTCTTGCAACAAGGGTATTATATCCATGTGCAGTTAAACCTGTAAAAAGATAGGAACTTATCCTTTAAACCATTATTACTTTACTCAAACCTGTCGTCTCTGACCTTTGAAGGGAAATTCAAAAGTAGGTTCAGGTAATTACATGGCAAAATTAAGTTTTTTTGAGATTGCAATTAACATTTGTTTCTTATTTGAAAGGGGAAATTAAAAATGTTTGGGAATGACTAAACAGAGTCTGGTAGAGTCTGGTGGAAAAATATTAGAATGTATACATGTTTGATAACATTTTCGTGTCGTACTAGAATGCAAAGTACCAATTCGGTTTCTATGTGACATTCCAAATTGCCGAATTCCAAATTGCCGATTCCCAGATTGCCGCGTCCATTTAGCCGACACCCAAATTGCCGATTTTTTCAGATTTCGGTTTTCAAATTTAATTCCCAATTTGCCGAATCCATTTTGCCGACTTCCAAATTGCCGATTTCCATATTGATCAGCACCCTGGAGACAGAACTAGACACCGGTCTGCGTTCCATAGACGATTACCTGGCAGCGATGCGACGACATGTTGGTTACAAGAAGCACTAGTGACAATTTGTGACAATTATTATTTCATTTTGTTGCTATCATGTGTCAAATATTTGCAATATATTCCATGTATATCCAGTCCTTAAAATAGTGTTATAATATGCAGTGCTAAAAATAAATAATATATCTATAATAGTGTCTGTATTTTTTTTTCCTGTTTATTATCAACCTTTAATTCTGAAGGTGTTCCAATACAGGATGATTATATAGTAGAAAAAGGTTTGTCTTATTATCTTCCTTTTTTCTGGGAATTAGTATAAATTTCTCAGATGATCAGCGCGATTCAAGCTGGTACACTTTATATGTCATGCACAAGTTAATGCCCTAGAATACAGATGTTTATTGTTGGTTCATAACTTATGTTGTTGAGTTTATGCGACACAATGACACACTTATAAACACATGTGTGCACTAACGATCATACACTTTGTTCTGTCGTTATCCAATACATCCATAATCGTCAATAGTAAACATGTTAGATGAAAATAAACCACACAGAAAAAAAAGAATTCGGCAAATTGGATTCGGCAATATGGGTTCGGCAAATTGGGACTGTCGGTAAAAATTGAAAATACAAAAATGTCGGCAAACCGGGGTTCGGCTATAAGGACTCGGCAATTTGAGGTTCGGCAATCTGGCATGAATTCATCTCTATATGGGGGTACCAATATATGAAAGAAAATTTCATAAAATAAAAATTAATTTCTTGAAAAAATAACAGCACCTCAATTAAGTGGAAATGTATACGATTAATTTAATGCAACGAAAATGGTACGTTCCCATGGCTTTTCATGCCGAAAAATGAGGCTCAAAAAGGGGGGGGGGGTAAATGTTTGCTAAAAAACGGGGGGTACCCACTTAAATCATTGAAATTACCCACATTCTTAAAAGCTAGTTTGAAATTGTTTTATCTCATATGTTTGGAAGGACGAACCTCTGCCGTTTAAAATTATTATTATTTAATTTAATATTGACCAATGGGCAGCGAGTCTCACATTCTTTCAGCGCTAAATGTATTTTATGAATTGGTACATTGTATCCACTAGTGTTATTATAACATTAATTCACCAAATTAATAAAAATTTGTCAAACTTTATGGTTTGTTGGTCCTGGGAGTAATTCCAGGTTGGTCGTATTTACGAAAACATTTTCGTTTTTTTGTCATGGCGGAAAGCGAGTCTCCTCGAAAAATATCAGATTATATACACGTATGTCAATATTTTCTTGCATTTTTGTTTTATGTCATTATTATTGCACCAAAAATATATATCATAATTGGTTTTTGATTTGTATTTTGGAAAATTGACAAACATTCTCGCTCGCTGTCATGTTGGACACAAAGTCTGGTAGGGAAATATCTGGTTTTAATAATATCCACAGTCACATATTTTTTAGTATCAAAGTTTGCTGTAAAATATCTGACCGCTATATATTATTTTTATTTCAATTAACTGTTTAAAAAATCGAAAATCATGTTAATAAAAACAGTAATATTACTGCAAATAAATATTACTAAAAACAGAAATATTACGGCAAATATGTATTACAAAAAACAGAAAATCTTGTTAAAAAAAATATTGTGGTAAATAAATATTACTAAAAACTGAAAATTTGCGGCGGACAAATATATTTTTTTTAACAATTCAAAACAAATTTATTGCACTAAAGCTGTTAACAATGACTTTGCTGGTTACAGCTTTTACCAACGAAGTACCCTGCTGTGTTAATATCTGTATGATCAGGGTTTCATACAGATAACAATAAATGTAATAAATTGTTAGTTTTACAGTACATTTTTACATTTATATAATTGCAAATTTGCCAACATTTAAAGTTTATAGATTATATAATATGTGAGAATGTTTGTAGTATATAGATAAAACTTCAAATTTGTGATAACCTTTTTACTAAATTAAATTTTTGAATTTAAGAATCAAACTTTTTTTACCAAGACTGATATCGTAAAAGTATATGTAATCTTTAAATTCCTTTTTAAAGACATTGTAGACATTTACTGTTTTACTTCACTGTTCCGAAATATAAAAGGATTTATAAATTGAGAAAGCTATAATTGTTAGAATTATATTAAAATCCCAATATGTATGATCAATAATTTTATACCCTATCACTAAATCTTTTAGTGTTATGTTTTGCCCAAAATGAATAAGTTTTAATTTATCCATAACATTAGTCCAAAATTCGGTTAAGAAAGTGCAATCTAAAAAGAAGTGTTGATAATTGTCTACTATGTGACAAAGTTTACAAAAAGAATTTATACTGATTTTCCAAAAACCAATATTTTAAGGCAAATATGTATTAGGGACGAGATCAAAAGTTCAATGTCGGATAAAAAACTTAATTCAAATAGTTTGGGGGTGGGGGGGTAAAAATCACTGGAAGTTTTGTTATCCGACATCGATTTTTGTATACGCCTATATTGGTCAATCAATTTTTCCCAAATTAAGTTAAGAGGGGGGTGGGGGGGTCAGTGAAAAAAGTATGTGAATTAAGTTTTTTATCCGACATTGAACTTTTGATCTCGTCCCTTACTGAAAACGGAAAATCGTGTTACTAATAACAGAAATAATACAGTAAATATATATTACTAAAAACAGAAAAGCATGTTAATAATTTAACTGCGAGTTATGGGTGTTACTGGAAATTGTATACACAAGAAACTTGACAACCCAAAAACTATATTTACAGAATATTTGTCCAAAATGAACGAATGTTAATCAAAATATTTACATTTGAGAAAAAAAAATAATAATCCAAAGTTACAAAATAAAAACAAAAAGTATAAAAACAAAAGTGAATGTTGTTTAACTTTGATATTCCAAAGCCCAAGCCAACTTTTGACTTGAGAAATTTGAGCAGCACTAATCCTCAAAGAGGTAAACAAAGTACAATTAACACATATAAACAAAACTGGAAACATTATATTCAGTTGGAATAGATCGGCGAGTTGTTGTCTATGCTATTCTGTATTTGTTCTAAAATTAGCCCTACATACATGTATTGATGGCGATGTTGTTTGCATCGACTTCAAACTATATTATAGTCAATGAAGACTGAAATCAATTTAAATTGTTGAGATAATGAATTAAAATTATTATATTTCCCTTATTTTCATGTTAAATATAGTATTTCCCTACCATACTTTTTGTCCCACCAAGACAGCGATCGACAATGTTTGTCAATCTTCTATATATATAATAAATATTTAATATATATTTTTATTAATATGGTGAAATAATAATTGCATAAAACAAAAACTGCAATAAGATATTAACATACTTATATATAATCTGATATTATTCGACCAGACTCTCTCTCCGCCATGACAGTAAACGAAGATGTTTGCCGATCTACGGAAATACGACCAATAAACCATAAATAATGACAAACGTTTATTAAATTGATGAAATACTGTTATAATAACATTAATACCAGACGAAACTATTATCACACATGTATATAGTCTTATATTGTGCCACCAGACTCTTCCAGACTAAACCAGACTCTATAAAACATGTATATAGTCTTATATTTTACCACCAGACTAAACCAGACTCTATTTAGACGCGCCGAAATGTTAGGGTTCAGATATTCTTTAAAACGTAGGGACGAGTCATGTACAATGACAAATAAATCAAGTCTCAAAAACATCCATAGCGAATTTCCATTCAATTAAAATATTGACAAAAGTAATGCGCCAACAGGAACTAATGCTTTTCAGTCAATTATTAACATTATTTAACATTGATAAATAAACTCAGTCTGTATTTTGTATCTTCACGTTTGACTATTGACTACATAATGATATACATTTTGAAGTGTTTGATGCTTTTGAAGCAAAGGAAATATCCCATTCTTACCAAAATAATAACCTTTAAAAGTTTAATGTAAAAAGAACATTTGCTGCTACACTCTTCACCCGTTTACAGTGTCCTGTATTCTGATAAACAATTACTAGTGTTGTGTATCCCTAAAAATGTATAATATTATTCGCATTGTGGTCTTTCACTTCTCGAGCTTGTACATCTATCAGATATTTTTCAATATGAAACCCTTTTTTTTTTATTTCTAACATCGTGTTACGAGAATCTGTTTATGTTTTTAATATTCAAGACACGTTTGAGAAATAATATTTGGGACAGTGAAACAGCGTTCAAAACATATTCAATGTCCTTGTAGTTTTTTTTTCAACACTTGTAATCTTACAATACAATCAGCTATTACTTATAGAATTAAAAGATACACGTCTACATGTATCTTTAAAAGTGTAACATGTTAATGGGTAGACCATACCTTCACCTCTCATTATACATTGAATTTAAGGATGATCGATGGTCTAATAGGAAATAAATAGGATTCGAAATAGGTGTTTTAGTTTGAGAGAACATATGAATAGTAAACAAATAAGCAAGAAAAAAATATAGGTTCATGTGCTCATTTTACAGCTTTAAGGCCTTGAAAATTTGCAGGAAATGGGTTTTCTCTGGATTTTTCATTGTCTTTGCATTGTTAACTTCAGTCTCTCAAAATGTGTGAAAAAATAAAAAGGATTTCAAAACATTTTGTAAAATACCATTTTAAGGTATATATGATTGAATTATAAAAGAAAAGTGGGGGTTCATGGGCAAAATATTTCATGTTTAAGAAATGGATAAAACCCGAGGATTCCGAAAATCTGACAAAAAGACCAAAACATGACCATCGAGCATCCTTAAACTTTAACGTCTAAATCATTTAAAGAGTAAATTTGCGCAAATACCCTTGTTGATTCTCTGGCATGGTAATATACACTGCACTATCGTGAATTGTTGTTGCTTTTCTAACGAATGTGACCGAAGATGCAAGACCATCAGTCTAAATTTCTTGAATAGGTACTAGGAAATTTGATTTTGTCAGCTAGTATGTAAAGTATATACATGTACTTTCAGATGAAATAGAACCTCTGAATCTCCAGAGGAACAAAAGACATGCAAGTTTGCTCTCTGGATTTATCACAAAATTTCTTGTGGCACAAATATACTTCTATCTGAATGGATTGTGTGTTTTTTTTTTTGTTTTTTTTTTTTGCTGTGTTTGTAGTCTGAATTTTATATTACCAGCGTTTATAATTTGCACTAGTCTGCTTTTCAATTTGACAAAGATACAATGTATGTATAATCATTGCTAGTGAAGGAGAGCACCACACTTTACATGTGTAAACACCATGAGGTGTAAAACACTCGGTTTCACATAGGAACTTTACTATGATCACCAATAAGTTTAAAATCCATTTTGCAAGCACTGTACAATTGTAAATGTTTCATATTGAGTGTGTACCTGTAAATTTCCAACCACAGACTCAGTGGTTGATGAAAGTATTAAGCGTCTTCATCTTAATACCGGTTGATGCTCGTAATTTAATGAACACATAAAATAATAATAGCTAAATAATAACTGTACTTATTATTCTTTGTAATATTACTGGTGCAGAATAAAGAAATAATAATAATAAAGTAATACCTTTTTGTACATGCTGTTTTTACTCTCTTAAATAATTCTCTGCTCTGCAATTTAATTAGAAGCCCTTTCATTGTTGGGTAATTCGTTATGGAACAATAGATACATTGCATATTTACATATTCCTACCCTTTGGTTTAGGTGGGAATCGTAATATTTAATATTTTATTACTTACAAATTTGATATTTCTACAAATTTTTGTTATTAGATTTTGAAAGATTTCATAACATAACTTTACTTCGCCTCCAAACTAACATATCTTTCTGAAACTTTGGAATGGCATAAATAAGTGCAAGGTTGTGTCTTTTTCTATGGTTAATTCTACTTTAATGCAATTTCTATAAAATATTCATTGAGCTTTAAGAGGAAATTATATGGTCAAACTTTGCAAAATTGTCATCGTGAAACCTTAATCACATCTATTGTTTTTTTTTTCTTTTACAAAATCTACTTATTTTTCCGTGACTAAGGTCAACATGCCGTAATCTTTTTGTAAAAAATTGAGATTACTGCAGGCTTGTTCCAGATAATTCTTTTTCTTTTAACTTCACGTGCTAAGACTAACACGTATAAAGACAGAAATCTACACGAATATGTAGACAATGATTTTATACAATGTACCTTAACAATGGTTAAGGACATATGTACGAGTCCACTATATAAAATGATTTACTTACGCAAGTACCTAATTTATGACTGGATAGTGGGACAAACAAGAAAAATTAAGATGGACTATTCATCAAAATAACAATGAAACAAGATGTACTTGACTACCGCATCGGATTTTGTTAGTGAACTTTTCAATCATTTACCTTTTTTTTACCGTGTAAAATATTTAGAATGTCAGAATAAAATGAATGTGTTATAATAGTAAAATAAAGATACGGAAAATAAAGTAAATTATTATTTTTAGAGTAGCATTTCCTTGCTTCAACCTATCAGTCCAGATAAGTACATAATTCGACGAATTATATGTAATTATATCCACATCTCGTTCAACAAAATTGGCATCATTGTAGCACGTATTTGTTAAATTTGCGCTAGTGTTTAAGCTTAAGTACAATGTACTAATGATGAGTTAAAAATCGAAAAAATCAAATCTTGTGTATCATACATTCATCTATACATACAAATTTCATAATAATCTATATTTCGATAAATTATGCCGTGTCAGTTGTACCCACTTCGAAGCTAGGAAAAAAGTCTTTTTAATTTGGTTGATTGGGATCCTAAAAACATCCACTTGACTGCTACTATGATTTCATTTCATGTTTGCTGAGGCATATAAACTTAAATACGAAATTTAAGAGCAACGATATCAGAAACAGAATAACAGTCACTTATAAAAGCCTTCAGTACAATTAAAAACAATATTGCTTTTCTGTGAAAAATTAATAATAATATGATAATGAATCTGATTATATACGTAAGTTAGAAAACCGTTTTTCGCATGTCAACACCTGAGTTTTGCTGCTAACCGTTCTAAAAGTTGATA
This sequence comes from Mytilisepta virgata, assembly GCA_028015205.1. Classification (NCBI taxonomy): domain Eukaryota; kingdom Metazoa; phylum Mollusca; class Bivalvia; order Mytilida; family Mytilidae; genus Mytilisepta; species Mytilisepta virgata. The sequence goes on from CM051521.1 coordinate 81,867,391, forward strand.
AATAAGAAACAAGCCTAATCCATAGCTTTGTACGAAAAAACCAAACAGTTTAGTGTCAATATTACGTAATACATCCTGCTAAAAAACTGCGTATTATGCAACTCATGACAGAAGTACAATAATTCTCAGTCTTTGTCAATTATGTTTCAGTAACACAGCTGATATGTCGTTCATTTTATTATTAATGATTTTTGAGTAATGATTATGAGAAAGCTGAGCAAATTGTCATGTGAACAAGTTGATCAGAATGGCTATTTGAAGCAAATTGGATTCATTCAATAAAATACCATTTGATAATAATTTAACATTTTTACTGTGAATATGAAAGTACAAAAGTTGTCAAAAAGCATTTGTAATGTTTAGCAAAATATTGAAATAAAAATTACCTTAAACCGGCATTTGCAGAATAAAAAACCATAATAATAAAAAAAACAGATAAATCTTGTAAGTGGTTTAAATTACATTGTACTATTATTTTGTTTTTTACTACCGATCATTTGTAAACTCACTGTTATCATATTTTCCATATTTACATGACCATTCCAAATGCAAAAGTTCAGAACAATTCAAAAATCTTCTTTCAAGTAGCTTAATATTTCAAGTTTGATTCCTTTGCGTTTCAATATTTATTTTATTCGTTCGTTTCATGTTGTGGAAAGAGCCGATGTTATTCTAGTAGCATAATATCATCTCCTGGTACCCTTGTCTTCACTTGCACTAAAGGTTTGTAATGTGTACTTGTCCACAGTGTTTATAACGTTCTTCGTTACGTCTTCTTGGAATAGGCTAGAAGTGTGCCATTTTATGACCTTCCCTATAAAAGATAACAATTTATCGTTAAACCTCGCGTTTATACATGTTTCTAAGGCCTACAAAAATGAATTGTATAATTTCAGACAATGTATATTTTTTGTATGTATAAATATCTTTTTTTAAATTGCCGCCTCGGTGGTCTCGTGGTAGCTTGTTCGATCCCCGGCTGGGTCAAACCAAATACATTTCATTTCAAATTTGTATTTGATGTTTTTTTCCGCCAAACCCGATGCATCTAGGAGTAAAAACAAAGGACTGTTTGGCTCCGAGTCAGTATAATATGTCCAGATGGGCTGATATGTCTTCCTTTGGACTGTTATCTCGTTTAAAATCTGTAGCTCAGCGTGTCGGTCTTGTACAAAGCAGGGTTCATATTCATACACCAATATGTTCTAGTCCTGATAATATACATTAAATGATTGCAATGACTCTTGAAAAAAATACCTGAATAAAAATGGCTGTATAGTATGATCATTGTTATACCATATGTAACGATCCTGCAAAATATAACCCAAATCTTTCACGTAGTTTCTGATGAGTTACTTCAGTAAGGTATGGATATGATACTATGTGAAAAAATAAAAAAAGTCCTATAAATCCTTTTGCAAAACTCGCTGAATCAAAATGGCGGTAGGGTTTGATCATCTTAATGTCATGGGTAACATTGCTGCAAAACATCAACCAAATCTGCCTAGTAGTTTTAGACGGGTTGCGTCTACAAAGCTATTGAGACGAACGCAGACCATTACTAAGTCCCTCCGTTGCGTTGCGGCTAAGGTAAAAAACACCTTGACAGGATATGATGAACTACAGAAAAATTTCTGCCTACCTTACCATTTGGAATTGATTGATTGTTGTTTGGTTAGGGACGAGATCAAAAGTTCAATGTCGGATAAAAAACTTAATTCACATACTTTTTTCACTGACCCCCCCACCCCCCTCTTAACTTAATTTGGGAAAAATTGATTGACCAATATAGGCGTATACAAAAATCGATGTCGGATAACAAAACTTCCAGTGATTTTTACCCCCCCACCCCCAAACTATTTGAATTAAGTTTTTTATCCGACATTGAACTTTTGATCTCGTCCCTTAACGATCAGTGGCAAATGCTATGCTTCTTCAGGAAGGGACCCAGTTCAACAATTTATCAAACACAATTCAGATTTGGAAGGCTTGGTATTGTAGGATAATTTAGCGGACATTAGCCTACTATTTTTCGAAAACTGCAGAAATACCATTCTCCCAACGCGTTACCCACTATGGTAGGCGGTCGGGCTTTCCATATTATGACAGGAAAATCCCCCATTTTATTAGATTTTTGGTTTTAAAACAGATAAGTTCTATACAAACTAGTATAAATCTGTTTAATACAGCTTCCCTGTTGCGTAGCTAATATATTGATGCCCTAAGCAGATTGAAATTCAATACAGTAATGCAACGTTTTATGTTTTCTAATATTCTAAACCAGAAATATCAAATTGGGTTAATTTGTGTCATTTAGTATAAGCACTTTTGGGAGATTGGATTCTGAAATATAAGTAGGAGTAAGAAATGTAAGCATTTATTTTAGATAAATTTAAAGACAAAAATATGTCTAATCATCAGATCACAGAATATTAATATAACATAAAAAATGTAATGACATCGTATTAAATATTATCACTTAACTAGAGGCTCACAGGAGCATGTATCGCTCACCTGGGCTATGTCCATCATGACTGACAGCCTGGAACATTGTTGTCAAGTTCCAATTGGCTCACTTATTTCAAACAAGAAGATCTTTCAGTGAACTTTCCAATTAGGTCCTATGTTTAACTATGTTCGGCTCTGGTGGCCATCTTGGGTGACGATCGGGGTCATAGGATACACTTCATCTTGGATGACCGACAGAATCATTGGATTTAATTCTGAAAGAGGACCACCTGAGGACCATTGCTGCTAAGTTTTGTTCCAATTGGCCCAGTGGTTTCAGAGGAGATCTTAAAAGGAAAGTTTACGACGACGACGACGACGACGATGGACGACAAGTGATGACAATAGCTGAAATGGCCCTCCTTTGGACCAGGTGAGCTACAAATACGATATTAAGATGTCATTTAAACCCCCATCTGTTTTTCACTTACTGTTAGGTCAGTTAGATTTGGTCTGTCTATTTATCACAAGGTTTTTTTCATGATCCAGTGATTAACTTCAAGTTTTCATGATTTGATCCGTTTCTGATGGTATCTGTGGATCTGTATATTCCTTTAAGTTTTCTTCGTATTCGGCAATTGCCACCTCTTCAACTGAATTAAAACCATGTTGTTTTCCTGTTAACCATTCAAATAGGAATCTCTTAATTCACAAGTTAAATTGTACGATATAGCAAAAAAGAGATTCATTGGAACATGACATAAACGTTTGGTAATAGTATTCTATTCAAATCAAGAACTCAAAAAGTCATGGTTATCAACTTTTTGTGTAGTGTACAGAAAGTATCAGTGTACTAACACGCATGAATAACACACTATCTCGATCTATCTAACAATATTCACATTATCCTTTATGAATAGCTCGGCCTTTTCTTTTAAACTTGGTCGTTTTGGCATTTAGTTGGTACCACTGTGTGCAAGCCCATTTGGTTCATCAAAACTGGTATCAAAGAATGTATTAATTGACCAGTTCCAAGATAAATATGACTGTGAAAAAATGAGCACTATAGTACCGGATAGGTCACAGAACATGATAAGCAGTTAAGCTTTTAGTGCCATCTGAATGATCTGAATAGAAACGCAAAGGACGAAGCTCGATCTCAATCAAGCCGTCGCACATCCTTAAACTGAACCTATAAAACTCAGCAAATACCTAGTAGGAACGTACTCCATACTAGATTACGGTATTTATTTGAAATTTCAGAAAGTTGCCGTTACGTTTATTCATTTTTTTAACGTAGCATAAACTAGTTGAACTTTTCCCTAATGTAATGGGCATTAATGAGAGGACATCTCACTAGGCTAACCATGGCAATTTGTCGCTACTTCTGGAAGATATGGTGCAACCTTGGATGCAGACGGTTCTTGTAGAACTAGTGCTAAATGAACATTGTACTCTAAACAGACAAGACAACTAAAAATATGGGTTCCAGGATTACGATATTCAGTACATTTCAAACATCTATATCCTCCACCCCCGTTTGGACCATGAAACCTGAGTGTCTTTTATAAATATCTCCGGAGATAATAACAATTTTGTCCATTTCAATTAACAATTTGGTATATCCAAAAAGCCAACATCATTCTATCTTTTGGAAACGAAACTTTTACATATTCAGCCACGTTAAATTTGTTTGTCATGACGTCAAATTTTGCGTAAAAATGAAAGTATTGCACAAATGGAAAACACGTGTTTGTAAAATGTTTGAGTCAATTCAGCAAAGGAAAAGACAATAATTAATGACGACTATTGGAAAGAAAAGTTATAGTACTATTCTTTCTTTTCATTGTAATTTAATATTTGAGATACGCGTGGAAAAAAACTCGCAGCTTTAAAAGACACATAGTAGTGTTACAGATATTGTTTTAATATCTATAAATAGAAATTTTTTATGGAATTTGGTTATCCACAAAAGATCATTGGTATCGTTAATTTACACTGATATACTAGTATGTACTACATGTAGTTCATCGTGTAGAACTGTTTTTTCGGTGAATAAAAATTGGTATTTTCTCTGGCCTCCAAGAAAACAGTAGAATATACCTCTTAGAGGACAACGCAATATTTTTCTTTATATGGCCTATTTTCTGCAAAAAATTACTTTAGTTCACTGCCTACGTATTTTTATTCTAAATGGTATTAAATCAGTTTAATATGACTTCCTTCGAGCGTACCTAATAAACGAATAACCAATGTAACACTATCATGACTATTCAATGCGGAAATGCATCATCTGATATTTCCATCGAACAGAAATAGAACTTTTCATTTGATTGACCTGCATGAAGTCAAATACTAAGCAATTTTCCAGCTTTTTTGTATTAAAACGTCATACTGGTTGAATTAAATTTCCTCGTCTTTGCAAACTATGTGAAGACTTATACCCTACATTTCAGGAACGTTTCTAATACAAATTAAACCAAAAGCTTTTCAACTCAATCCGATAGGAAGTTTACTTCACCTGGACTTCAGTATGAAAGGTTATTTGAGTCAGAAGTAATGGTGAAAACATATTTGACGTGGCCAAGATATATGTTATCTGATAAGAGGAAAAACAAATGTGTTAATGTACATATTTTGGTTTGATTTATTCATCGTGTACAACATGGAAAACGGCACAATACAGTAATTATATATCTCTAGATGCAAATGAACCATAACTTATTCTTATAAAAGAAAAGTAGCGGTTAATGTTGATTGATTAATTGAATGTTGCTTAACGTCCAGTGTAAAATATGCTATGCTGCTTCTCCTAAAAAAAAAACAGTTGAATTTATCAAACAATTCAAATAGGGATGGGACGGGACACAAAGGAGCACCCATTCTGACTGCCATCATTAAGATGGTTGGGTAGGGTCGGATAATTTAGTCTTTTTTAGCGGCCATATGCCTGCTCTTCTTCGAAAACTACAAAAGGGATATTTACCGTGTAGGGATTGTGGCATTCTCCAAACACGTTACCCATTATGGTCCGCGGTCAGGCTTTAGATGTTATGACCTGACAACTCCACAACGAGAGGGTCTCCCCTATCCGACACCTGGGGACGCGCTAGTCATCTCTCATGATCCGTCACAGGTGCCTACATGTAGCTGTTAATGCTAAATCAAAGATTTCACCTTTCCCATGTTGCAGCTTAGTCTTTGCGGCCAGCTATTATTGGCGGTGGAAACCGGAGACAACTACCAACCTATGTCATGAAGTTAATAATGACTTGAGTCGAGCACAACCGGTCATGGAACCTTAGTGGTAACAGAATAGTGATCATTAGTAGCTACATGTACCACAGAAAAGGAACCAATCAAATTCGTGGATTACGCTGTTATAACACAGTCAACTAACTTAAATATAACAAAATGACGTGTTGAACTAGTGCCTAAACTGTTAATAATGTGAATTCTGAAATTCATATTACGTTTTCCAAATAAAAATGAATCAGATGAGTATCTTAATAATTTTCGTTTTTAAAATATTTTTTTTAATCTGCAGGATGGGAAATTAAAAATTTGAAAATAGAGCTTATAGTACATGTTTCAAAAACTGCAAAAAAGACGTAATTTTTGTTTACTTACAACAAAAACTATATCTTTAAAATGAAGGAAAAAATGGTCATGTGTATTACGAGTACTATTTATATGAGAACTGACAAAAAATTATAAAATTATAACGTCACCGGAACTCCTTTTATTCGAACAACCATTGATAAAAATGTATTTTTCCCTTTTTGAATATATGAGTTTTGATTCAGCAACTACGAGCAAATATTAAATTTTAATTATGGTTAATAATAATAGAGAATATAAATGGGACATTCTGTCGTTCAGAACATAAATCTTATCCTTCCATTAACCAACAGAGTAAACATACGTATTTTATCTTGCATATTGTTTTACACTCTGCACTAAGATATACATGTACGTTTTACTGAGCGAAAAACGTAATAAAAAATGCAGATCAAATGTGCGCAAATATCATATACTAAACACACCCCGTCATTGACATATACTATCCCAACAGAGTTTTTCTATAGATGTAATATAGAATATGTAAATTTCTTTCTGCTTCACATCCCTTGGTCTGGACATCTGGACATGTGTTCACTAAAGCCAGCGTAAAAATGTTGTCATGACAAGATTGTTACTTTTTTCATGCATTCCTCAAAAACATCGGATGGTTTTGAGTATAAATTTTCAACATTATTTTTTTCCTTATATTTGTTACCATTAATTTTTCCTGATCATTTGTTCCAATGCATGAATCTGAATCTTGACAATACACGACACCGTTTCCTTATGTTAAGACATATGTTCATGTGATATTTTTGAGCGGAATTTTAAAGGAAAGATTTATCGGCAAATAGCTAAAGTGGTGGGCCCAAGCGATACGTCAAGATAGCAGCCACCAGGCAAGCAACCTTTTGTATGTTTTCCTTGAGCAACAACTGACTTAGAATACTCACGAATACCTTTCTTGTTATCCATTTTTATGTTTGTTAAAGGAACCGTTAGGGAAAACTGAAAGCTCAAGTAAATTTGACATCAGCATGATATGATGAGACTTGACCGTGGTACATATATGATCATTCTTCAAGTTTATAGGGGGGTACTGAAATATCTTTACTCAACTAAGTTGACTTGTCAATCAGCTTCTGATCACCATAAATATATAGGAAAACCAGAAATCACTTTATTATTGTGAAAATCTGGTACCCTTTGTAAAGTATCACAGGCAGTGTAGCATTGAAGCAACCACTGTTTTTATGTGGTAGACCCAAAGTATTATGTATTTATTTATAAGGAATTCGACCGTCTATTTCCCATTTGTTTTTTTAACAACCGAAATCTTACCCGAGGGATTGATTCTTTTTCTTACCACAATAGCTTTCAAAAACAAGCAAATTAGTCACGTGGTGAAACTATTCTAATTACTTTTGGACTTACTTTTCAAAACGTCATAATAAACGGATTGATTTTCCAGATAGTGATTTGAGCGAATTGTGTTGACATTTGTGTTGTAATATGATTCCGATAAAAATACAGCTTTTATATTTTTATTCACTATGATAACAATAAAGAATAACGCAAGTGAAAGCAATGTTAATTTATTGCGGGAAATAGATCACATAGCTTGCCATAGACCCCTCTGTGTAGCAAACCAACCAAAATCGCATGTTACCAAATTTGTTTCCAGTTGGCTCAAGTAAGTTTCAAAGTAGAAGATTTTTAAGTGAATTTTCGCATAGCGTTCTGTTAAATTAAGTTCGTCTATAGCAGCAATGCTGGAGCCTGTCTGGGTCATTGGGTACAATTCTAAAAAAGGACCATCTACTAACCAGGTTTCTTTCCAATTGGCTTTATGGTTAACAAGATGTTTCAGTGAATTATCCCATAGGGTCCTATGTTTAACTAAGTTAGGTTTTGGCGGCCATCTTGGATGATGGACTAGGTCATCGGATATAATTCTGAAAATGGATCACCTATGGGTCATTGTGCTAAACAACAAAATGGATAAAAGGAAAGGTCAACGATAACATGCCAATCAATCAAGACAACCTAACTGACAAAACGCCGTACAAAAATAACATAAAGGACTACAAAACACAAACATGAACACAACAGTCAGGATAGTCTGACTTGGTATATACAAACACTGAATAGCGGTGGAGTTAAACCAGTTTTACGGGGATCAAAACCTTTCCGTTATCTATCCTAACACTCTGGTGTATACAACACACTATAAAAACTAACACAGTATGATTACCAACAAGGTGACCGCTTGTTAGAAGTTTGGTTCTAACTTCCTAAGTGGTTGCAGACATGAAGATCTTTTAGTAAATTTTCTCGCAGGGTCATATGTTAAACTACAGTAAGTTCAACTAAAGCGGCTGTCCGGGTTATCGGGTACAATTCTGATAAAGAACCACCTAAGGACCATTGCCACCGAGTTTTGTTTCAATTAGCTAAGTGGTTTCAAAACAAAATTCCCCATAGGGTTCTATGTTAAACTAAGTTCGCCTGTGGTGGCCATCTTGGATGGCGACCAGGTGATTGGATACAAATTCTGATAAAGAAATATCTAAGGACCATTGCTGTCATGTTTGGTTCCAGTTTGCATACTGATTTCAGGTAACAAGAGTTTGAAATGAATTTTCCTATCGGGTCATATGTAAAACTATGTTCAGCTCTGGTGGCCATCATCAATGTTTGGCTGGGTCATCAGATATAATTCTGAAAGAGGACCACTTAACGACAATTGCCTAGTTTTGTTTTAATCGGCCCAGTAGCTTCAATAGAGAAGATCTTTAAAGGAAAGTTTATGACGACGAAGGACGGCGGACGACAAGTGATTGCAATAGCTCACATGGTGGGCTGCCCTGTCCAAGGAGTGTGAAATTGTTGACCTATAGTAGATGTATATTACCTGGTCTTTCTGAATGATCATTGCCATAACCTTCTACATGTATATTATGTACACTGCCTCCTTGACCATTGTTGTTATTAATAAAAGGAGTAGTAACCAATATTTGGAAAACGAAATGTCAGGAGACAGTAACAATAGGTGTACGAAATTCAAGACAACAATGTCACCAAGCTAACCCAACATTATTGACCAGAGATCTATGTTTTAGGTATTAAACTAACACTATGGATCAATGAACTTTCGTGGCCATCACATGAGGAAAGATCAGGTGCATAAACAGAGTAAGCATCTCCTGCCATGCAAGCATTACCCGTTATGTGATAACCAACGAAAGATACATATCCATTAAGTTTCCAATCAGGTGGAAAGTCGTGTCAATAATATCAAATATGAACGAAAGGGAAAGATCTATGACAAATTGAGGAACCAATTGAGACTGCCACTATGTTTTTCTAAAACTACAGCAGGAAGTGTGGCATTTCCAAAACACGCTACCCACTATGGTCTGCGGTCAGACTATTCTGTTTTATGACCTGACAACCCCCTAACAGGAGGGGTCTCTCTTATCCACCACTCTGGGACGCACTAAGCAGCTCTGCGGGTTAAGCTCTCGTGATCCGTCACAGGTGCCCAGATGAAAGCATATATACATGTATAGTGCTTACATGTTTTTAGCAAAGGTCAAATTAATGCAACAGAAGTTTAACACAATCTACATTTGCCAAATGAGTATCATATGGTTATTGCATTAATATTTGTGACTATTGTTCCGAGCAGACTTTATATTACACAAGCTTGCCAGTGCAATATAATATACTGCGAAGGACACTTTTTATACAATATAACCATTTTATTATATAAAAAGTAATAAATATTTTCTTCTATTTTCACAGTTCTACCAAGACCATTAAGCTCGAAATCAAAATTAAAAAAACTTATTGAACTAGTGTGTATATGAACGATAAAACACTTATTTGCACGACTTCAAAATATGAAGTCGATTCGAAACCTGGGGAATACATATATCTAATTGCTTCTTGCAAATAAAATTTTCAGATTTGTTCTCGTTTACACTATACTTAATAGTAGGTCAAAACGGTTCGTTATGCAGGTGTTTGTTTCTTTCGAAAAGCATTTTCAACAACAGACATTTTTGTCTCGTTTCCGTCATTTTAATTTCTGTAAACAGACGAAGATGCAATACGTTACAAATCAATTTCGGAACGCATCAGTTCTTTTTCGAAATGAACATATTTTGCGTGCAAAGACAAGGATTTATTGCAAGGTCGTTTTCCATAGAAATTAATAGGAAATTATATATTACTATATAAAAAATATATACATGTATATTGATATTTGCTTAACGGCCAGTGGCAAATATTTCATGCCTCTTCAGGACAAGACAAGTTCAACAATTCAGATAGAGGTGAGACGGGACACAAAGGGGAACCAATTCTGAATGCCACTTTAAATTATTGGATGGTGTGGACGGTCGGATAATTTAGCCTTCTGTAGCGGCCATTGGCCTACTCTTTTTTGAAAAGTAAAGAAAGGATGTGACATGGTCCGCGGTCAGGCTTTCCGTATTATGATCCATTAAATATGCCTAGTGTATATATATAATATTTTGTCAACAGTAAATCTGATAACTTTGTTTATTTCTGATTTTGAAATAAACGTACAAAATACCAAAAGACCAACCCGAAAGACATAATTCAAACGAATAAACAAACAGAAAAGTGAACAAATGCAAAAGACAGCATAAAATCACTATCAACTATGAACCAGGGACATACGACACAAATAAATCACATTTTATAATGTAGAAAAAACATTAGCCCTTGAAGTAAGTGTTTAGTTCTTGTACCTGAAATATTAAAACCGTATGACATATGCCGTGGGCATAAACTTAAGGAATATCAGAAAAAATATGTGTATTTCCCTATTTAGGAGGACATTCTAGAAGTTTAAAATTTCCCGATTTTTGAGGACATTTTAGAAGTTGAAAATATCTAGTGGATGAAGGGAGAAGTCGTCAACTTTAAGTAGTTTGTTAAATTGAAATTTTGAATAGTTAAAATTGACATATGTTGGATGTTTTCATAAGAAAATATTTGACTTCAGTCTGATTATAAGATAAAGAATAAGAAACATTTTAAGAACTAATTTGAGAACACTTTGGTTCTTGTGTGTAATAATAATTTGGTCTTCAAAAGAATCCGCGTTCCTCACTGATGACCAAATCGATTAGCCTGCTAGAATGTTCGTGGTAATTGAAGATGGTGGACAAGAAATAAGAAAATATTAAAAATATGAGCATATTAAAAAATGTCATACCATATATACACATATATGTATCCAAATTAAATCTATTAATAAAAATGGATAAGATTGATTAATACTTTTCTCAGAACTGTTCTAAGTTAAGTTAGAGCACTCAGGAAAAAGAATAGCTCTGGTCAGGACGTAGAAGAGCTCTGGTCAAAAATTAGAGCAGTCCTGGTCCACGACTGCTTTATAGAACAGCTTGATCAACGGCTTTATTTCAGTATGCTATTTTTATTTATGGTGTTAAGCAGAGACTGCTTACTCTTCCGGAGCACCTGAGTCTACCCTCGGTTTTTTGGTGGGGTCCATGTTGTCCGGATTGTATTCTAGAGCAGTTCTAAAGCAATCAGCAGAACTGCTCTAAGTTAACTTGGTGAGAGGTTATGTCTGCACCTAGCTGTACCTTCAGAGTTTTAATCTCGATTTTAGTAATTCATTTATATTGTATAATCGACACGTGATCTATTTTTTAGCAATTCAATTAGAAAGATTACAAGATTAAAACAAATTTTCATGGAAACAAAAAATAAAAGAAACACAACACAATACGGTTTGACTTCCAACGAATGTTTTTGCTCAGAATAAAACCGGCGACACAAAATTATACGCATATATTAACAGATGTCATTTAACACAGAATAGCATAATTTTTGTAGTATATTTTGACGATTTCATTTAAGTGTGCACCGACGTAAATACTGATCTCCATTTATATATATACATATAACTGAAAGATTTAAGAAACATCTTCGTTTGGGTTTAGGCTAACTGATTCCGTGCAAACAATGTATCAAATTAGAATTATTACTGGCTTTAAAGCATCCGGTCTTCACAAACGATCACAAACACTTTGCTAATTTTTGACGCACCTGTAGCTATAGATGTCTACTACCGCTTTAATAATTCAACCTTGTAACAATGTGTTCAAACTAGAAGTTGCCAATACTTACGACGATACATTATCGGCACTGTGAATGATTCTGTGAGTGATTATTAACCTTGTATCTTCTTTTATTCATTTGCTATACGAGCTGTCACCGAATTTACTATTACATAATACATAACTTTTAATGGGGTTTTATGAATGATTTATTAAATTTATTCGCAAATCATTTCATTATTCATAGGTTTCGGGTTTCAATTAATAAAAAACATTCAGCTATATTCAGTGCCAGGAGAAAAGTTTAATGGTTTCAGTAATGTGTTTTAATCACTATTGGCGATGTAATCAGTGTCTCCGGCTTTGTAACTTCAATGATTTACAACATGTACATGTCTAATCCTTTGTGCCTTGGAAGATGTTTGACCGGAAACCTGTCACATTTTATCATACCAAATATTTACATAATGCATAGTAAGATAAAAAACAAACGTTATATTTTGTAATTATCTGCCAAGGGTTTTTATTCAAAAACAGAAAATCTTTCTTGTTTTCTAAAGATCATGTAGTTTTTACAATTTTGTATTTATCTGTTAATTATCTTTCTACGCAATTTTCTTTGCATCTGTGTTGAGGCCTGAGATCACGTGTCAACAAACTACATGTATCTATAACAACGTAGTCACTTTTATATTTTCAAGGTCAACTGAAATTTTTATCCGAAAGCAGGTCTTCCATTGATGCTGATAGAAAAAAAATAACAATAACTTTTGGATACATCCATCAATTTAGAAAGACTCGTTATGGGTTTCAAGATAATGCAAACATGTGAGAGACACTCTTAGGCACCCTACCAAAATACTTGTTACAAAATGGTTTTACGGTGGTAATAAATATCCTGTTATACATGTTATATGGTCTCAACCTATACATCTAACTAAAGTGTTATCAAAGGTCAACAAACTAATTTTACGTCTTATATAAAGGAAAATAGGATGATACCGAACCATTTATAAAACGGGATAACAAATTCTCTGTCAAATAAAAATTGTAAACTCAGGAAAAACCATACATATATAACAAAATTAGGTACATATATAACCAAAAATTACTCGGTGGTAAAGAAAATTTACAAGTAAACGTCCCTTGGGAATAAAAAAATCATAACTATTACATACATTCAGATTATATAAATGATTTATATGACAACCACAATTTAAGAAATATTTTACTTCAAATAATAATGAGAACTCAAGACAAATAACAATATATTTTTGCCATCGTCCGATCAGCCGACTACACACCAGAAAATCGATAAAAAATTGATATATATTAAGCAATCTGTTCGCTAATTGATATATCAGTGAGTTATCCTCTTTTGCCAAACATTACATTTATTTGCATTAAAAAATTTTAAGTACTATATAGAAAATGGGCTTTTGTAATCTCTTCTTACTGTCTATATTTACTCTCATCATTAAGATGTGACTTTCAGAACACCGGAATTAAATTCCCGCGTTCGTTTTGTAAACAATTCTGTTTTGTTTTCAGATAAATGAAATAAGGTATATTCTACATGTATTTTGTCAAAAAATTAGATTATTCAACACCACATTTTGACTATGAAAGGTTGTACTGAAAGGATAGTATGTTTACTGTACATTCAAAGTCGGAATCGAAAAGGGTAGACTGGGTGAGTTGAAGGAAGGGTCATTTTGGTTTTTATTCGAGTTACCGTAGTGAAATGCCCACCTGAGGAAGGAAAAAGGGGGCTACAAATGGGCTCGTGCACATGATATGTACAGAAATGTGAAAAGGTTACAAAAACAATAATAAATCATACTGTCCTATACAAGTCACAAAAAAATTGTATGTAAATTCAACGAATCAGCAATAAACTCAAGACTACAAATAGAATAGGGAATGGAAACGGGGAATGTGTCAAATGAGACAACAACCCGACCAAAGAGCAGAAAACAGCTCAAGGCTACCATTGGGTCTTCAACGCAGTGAGAAAATCACGCACCTGGAGACGGGTTTCAGCTGGCCCCTAAACAATAATGCATACTAGTTCAGAAAATGGACGGCACACTGAACTTCGAAACATAAAATTGAACCAAACTTCGAAAAAAAAACACAAGACTAACAAATCAATATGTATATATAAAGATCGGATCTGAGATACTACTTAGTTTTAACACAATTGACATTTTTGTAACAGTATATTTGAAGTATAATGTATAAATTTCGGACTAGTATCGAAATACTTTTTACTGAGCTTAGGCAGTTGCATTCCTACCTCAACGGTATCGATTAACCGGTAATAATAATTCTGTCTAATTGTGTTGATTATCGACTTATCAGTTGTGCTAAAGGCCCGCAAACACGGGTAAAACCAATATATCTAAACCGTATTATTACATCTTTTCGTAAATGGATATGCCAGAAACCTTTGGGTAAACTTCTTGAAAAAGCATTGAGCAACTATTTGCTGACTACCTAGTACTAGACAATGTAAGAGGCCTAGGCGTGCGACATACCCTTACACGGGACAATATGGTTAAACAAGTGAACCATTTCTGAAAGAAATGTGTTCTAACATTAAATATGAATACAAAACATCTAAGTCATAGACAACCGTCGCAGTTTAAAAATGTAAATTTAATTATCTCGAGTTCAATTTCATAATCAACTGGCCATCGTTGTAGAATATATATGTACGTAAAAAACTCTGTAAATATAATATAGCTATGCTTCCTTTTCTCCAACTCCCCAAAGTACATCACAAAATGTAGAATAATACGCCTTATCGAAGTACAATGTTTGCAGCACAATTGTTGTACAAATAGACTTCTGATATTGACATTAACCATCAATACAACTTTTGTACTTTTAAAGGATAACGTCGTTTCTATCTGTACAATTTATAATCGTAAATAGCGACCAGTTCTTACATTGTACATGTATTTGAGGAGGAATCCGGAGAACATCACCGACCAGAAAACATGAAAGACATTTTGCCGAAAATGAAGTTGCAGATAATTATTTGTGATATTTGTTTTGCTTGGGAAAATGTATACCAAAGCGGATTTTCAGTGAGACTTAATAAATAAAATCTGACTATAAATGAGAAGAATGGGAATCAAATTTGGAATGAATTTTTATATGCAATAGCTAGTATTTCAAACAATGATAGCCAACAAATCACAATAAGCATATTGTGCATTGTGAAAGCGGAAGAACAAATATATTGTCTATAAAGTCTAAGTGTATTCTTCCTCTATCCTTTTAATCCAATCCAATATTTTATTGCTAGGTGTAAATTAATTTGCAATTTTAATTTAGCAACATCGCCTGCGTTCTACTAATCTCCTAAACTGGATCAATGACACGTCTCTCAATAAAATAAAGTTACATATATTTATTAAAGTTGGCATGAGCACATGGTGTTTAGACGTGGTAGTGTTTACGTTTGGTAAACATGTTGTTATGTTTACTATGGAATACACGTGGTATTGTTTATATTTTGGTACACGTAAGTTTGTTATGTTAAGGAATATGGCCTGATGTGTTTGGGCATATACGATTGGTTCTTGTAAAGTCGCATTGCGGCTTTCTTTGGAATGAATAGTGAATTGTTCACGTGAATTACGTGACCAATTACTATTTATGTAAGTTCAAAATTAAGTTAAGTTTATTCGAAGCTTGACTAGACACCGTGTAGCAGTCTACGAGTTCCTTAGTACTATGTCGGATACTGACCACATTCTCGAATCAGACAAAGAAGAAACTGCAGGTCCGAGTTCCAGGAGTACGTCTAGCCGCAAGAAGTCCTCTGCTCATCCAGATCTCGTGGATACTTTTGAGCTCTTCAAAACTTATCTTGACGGTAAACTATCTTCTCTTAAATCCGAATTTTCGGCTGGTCAAGATTCTATTGCAAAGAAGATTAAAAAGGAAGTGTCCGTTAAACTCAAGGGAGAGGGAAACCAAATTCAGTTCAACTTCAACACGGATTTAATAAGTGATCTCACCAAGTTACAGAAAATTATCCCTACAGATAATTCTTCAGTTGTCAGTTTAGTGGCAGGATTAATTGTGAAAGTGAACAAGCGTAATAAGTTAATTCGCATCGCCGACAAGTCGCCAGCAGGCTGGAAGACCGTCAAAGAATACGAAAGTGATGATTTGGCTTCAGACTCCGAGGACGAAAAGAGGCTCCGACAGGCCGAAAACCGGGCCCTCCGTAGCATTAAAGAGAAGAAAAGGCCACACACTTATGCTAGGAAACTTCAGCTACAGTTACTGCTCCCGTACAAGATAATTCTTTTCGTCAGCCTACTGTACAGATATCCAACCAACAGCCCTTTCGGAGCAGCAGGATGCGGGAACCCTCAGCTTATGACATCTGCTATATCTGCAATCAACTTGGACACTGGAGACGGAACTGCCCCAATAATCCAAACAGGACAAGCGCCACAGGCTTGGCCAGCTTTAAACAGTGAAAATGATAAGTATTTTGATTTTGTTAGATTCGTAGATGCAAGTCCGATTGATGGACAATTTAATCAGTTTATAGAACACGTTAAGTATCTAGATTCAATAGATTTTTCGTCAGTTGTTAAAGGTGTTAAAAACAGTTTACGGAATAGTATTGGATTTTGGAAACATATAGGTGCTAGCGATTTTGTCATTCAAACTATTCAATTCGGTTATGTAATACCTTTTTTGAATAATCCTCCGCCTATGAATTTCAAAAACAACAAATCTGCACTTTTAAATACTAAGTTTGTTGATGAAACTATTTCAGAGCTTTTAAATAGACATGTTACGAAAAGGTATATTCACGACGCTGAGGTTGACAAATTACACTTTAAATGTGGGGACTGTGTCAAAACACAAAAGAGATTACCTGTGTATACATTGAATATTATTTAAAAACTGCATTGATCCTTTTGGGGGCAATTCAATATGGAACGAATATTCAATAACATTTGTACCATAAGAAATATAAGAAATAGATATTAATAAATTCCATAATATTTTTAAGAAACTATCATGCAAAAAAATGAGGGGGGGGGACGGTCATGTAAATGCAGTAGATTTGCGGGGCAACGGAGACACGGGGTACATACGTGTGTGAATTCTTCGGCGAGCCCTTAATAGACCTTGCAAATAATCTGAAGTATTATAATCTGTTTTATACCTACTCGTGAATATATATGTAACGGTCATTTTTATATAGTTATGAAAATCAAACAAAGGAGTGTATGTATTTTGATCCAGTTGTTTGCCACCTAAATTTTTATCTAACGGGGTCTGTTTTAAAACACCTAAATCACGATTTTTATATAATTTCAACTTGAAACATGTTGCATTATAGTTTTAGAAAATTTACTCCCGGTCATATAGCTTCGAAGGCATGTATTTTCTTCCTTTATTTCCTTCCAACTTTGTCTTAATTTAAACAGTTTCAGCTCAATTTGTATTTTCTTTATAAAGGGTTTGTGATTGATTGATTGTTGGTTGCTTAACGTTCAGTGGCAAATATTTCATGCATGTTCAGAACGATAAGAGGTTTGTGTAAAATATGACTCACTACTCACCGGTTGAACATCCCTGCAGAGTTTCAAAAGCATTGCATAATAACTTTGCATTTACACCTTAACACCACCTTATGTAGATATTTTGTATTTTATAAATTCCTCAAACGTTTTGTGGGAATTCGCCAACCGTTTCATAAGAAAATGACAATAGGAAAATTAACACCGATGATCGATGGGTCTTTCCTCTATTTAAGCTAACAATGCTAAGGGTTTCTCAAAAAAAAATGGCGTTTTTATATTAAATCTGTTGGATGTGTACCTATTACTACTCTACGGAGGTACCAGTTGTTTTTTCAGGGAGAGGGGGCTAGTATTACATTTGAAAAAGGCAGGACAGGAGTTTTGAGTTAAAAAAGGGCAGAATGAGCAACTTGGCCTAATAAAAAAAGGCAGGATGACAATTTATGCCAACAAAAGGCAGGATAAACTAATAAAAAAGGCCGAACAGAATAGGGCGATAAAAAAAGGCAGGAAATATATTACAAACATGTTTCAGCCCGCAATACTTTTCATTAGCCTGTCCTAAGTCAGGGGCCTGTAGAGGAAAGACCCATCGATCATCGGTGTTAATTTTCCTATTTGTCATTTTTTATGAAACGGTTGGCGAATTCCCACAAAACGTTTGAGGAATTTATAAAATACAAAATATCTGCATAAGGTGGTGTGAAGGTGTAAATGCAAAGTTATTATGCAATGCTTTTGAAACTCTGCAGGGATGTTTAACCGGTGAGTAGTGAGTCATATTTTACACAAACCTCTTATCGTTCTGAACATGCATGAAATATTTGCCACTGAACGTTAAGCAACCAACAATCAATCAATCACAAACCCCTTATAAAGAAAATACAAATTGAGCTGAAACTGTTTAAATTAAGACAAAGTTGGAAGGAAATAAAGGAAGAAAATACATGCCTTCGAAGCTATATGACCGGGAGTAAATTTTCTAAAACTATAATGTAACATGTTTCAAGTTGAAATTATATAAAAATCGTGATTTAGGTGTTTTAAAACAGACCCCGTTAGATAAAAATTTAGGTGGCAAACAACTGGATCAAAATACATACACTCCTTTGTTTGATTTTCATAACTATATAAAAATGACCGTTACATATATATTCACGAGTAGGTATAAAACAGATTATAATACTTCAGATTATTTGCAAGGTCTATTAAGGGCTCGCCGAAGAATTCACACACGTATGTACCCCGTGTCTCCGTTGCCCCGCAAATCTACTGCATTTACATGACCGTCCCCCCACCCCATTTTTTTGCATGATAGTTTCTTAAAAATATTATGGAATTTATTAATATCTATTTCTTATATTTCTTATGGTACAAATGTTATTGAATATTCGTTCCATATGGAATTACCTCCAAAAGGACCAATGCAGTTTTTAAATAATATTCAATGTATACACAGGTAATCTCTTTTGTGTTTTGACACAATCCCCACATTTAAAGTGTAATTTGTCAACCTCAGCGTCGTGAATATACCTTTTCGTAACATGTCTAATAACGGGTGCGTTATTGAATTACCTTTCCAACCGTTTGTTGTTAATCCGCTGAGTGTAGCTAAAAACAAATCGGGGAAAAAACGATTAATTTTAGATGTAAGTGAGTTGAATGTTTTCATTAATAAACAAATGGTAAAATTTGAAGATTGGAGAGTTGCTTTACAATTCTTCAAAAAAGATTCTTTTATCTTCAAATTTGATTTAAAATCGGGATATTTTCATTTTGATGTTTGTAAGAAACACATGTCTTATTTAGGATTTTCCTGGAACAGTAAATTTTATTGCTTTTCTGTATTAGCTTTCGGCATTTCTTCAGCGCCCTACATTTTCACTAAATGTCTACGGCCGATGGTAAAATATTGGCGTCAAAATGGTATTGACATTGTTTTATATTTAGATGATGGATTTGGCATGGCTGAAGATGAAACTCAATGTGAAAACAGTTCTAAATTTGTCGAAAATTCACTCATTAATGCAGGTTTTCTGATTAACAAAGATAAATCTATTTTTAAGCCGGTTCAAAAATTAGAATGGCTTGGAATTATTTGGGACTCTGTAGAGTTTACTTTAAGTATTCCAGATAGGAGAATTTTAGACACGCTAGAATCTTTAAATTTTCTCATTTCCAGTTTTCTTTCATTTTCTGCTCGTCAACTAGCACAATTTACGGGTAAGGTAATTTCCATGTCTCCTGTTATGGGTAAAATAACCAGTCTGTTAACTAGAAATTTATACATGGCGATAGAAAGTAGAATTAGATGGGATGGTGTTTTGTCTTTGAATTCGCCGCAAATTATAAAGACTGAGTTGCAATTTTGGTTTGATAATCTAACCAAGTTTAATAGGCGACACTTGTCACCTGTATATTCATTACCAGAAATTTTAATATATTCAGATGCTAGTAACGTAGCAGCGGGTGCCTTTACAGTAGGGATGGGTGAAAACTTTTTTCATCACATGTGGACATCAGAACAAATTTTAATGAGTTCTACATGGCGGGAAATGAAAGCTATTGAAATGGCTATATTGTCTTTTAAAACCTTGTTAAAAGACAAATGTGTTCAATGGTTTACTGATAACCAGAATTGTGTCTCTATCGTCCAAAAGGGGAGTACCAAATTACACTTACAAAATTTATCTTTTAATATTTTCAAGTTATGTTCGGAATTCGGAATTTCTCTAGATGTTTCGTGGGTACCTAGATCAGAGAATTCTAAGGCAGATTTTATATCTAAATGGATCGATTTTGAAGATTGGAAAACTACTTCAGAATTTTTTGATTTTATTGAATCCTTATGGGGTCCACATAGTGTGGATAGATTTGCCAGTTTTTCTAATACAAAACTACCTCGTTTTAATTCTCTTTTCTGGAATCCCGGGACGGAAGCAGTTGATGCTTTTTCTCAGAATTGGCACGGTGAAAACAATTGGCTAGTCCCTCCAGTTTGTATTGTTGGAAGAGTTATTAAACATTTGATATTTTGCAAGAGCCAAGGAACTCTCATTGTTCCTAAGTGGCCTTCTTCGTCTTTTTGGACACTGATTTTCAGGAATGATCATGATTATCAACCTTACGTGGTCGAAATTTTAGAATTTGCACCAAAACAAAATATTTTTGAGCATGGAATGAACACAAAGACCATTTTTGGTTCAGAAAATTTTAATTCGCATGTTTTAGCTGTTCGATTAAACGCTACTTATAGTACGTTATGACAAGGCCGAATAGTTGGCAAGGTCATTATTTTGTTACATATGTATATAGATTATATACATTGACAAGGCCTATGTTGAGGCAAGGTCATGTTTTACTGTTACAACTCGAATGTTGAGTTTATTTAACGACAAGGCCATTGTTTGTTTTGTTTTTGGCGAGGTCGTTGGTTTATAGGATGGAAACTTTGACGAGGCCATAGAACTGTTTAAATGGCAAGGTCAAAATATTTTCATCTATAGAAAGTTTATTTCGTTTTTCTTATGATCATACGTTTTGCAGATATTTTCAAGAGTGGGAGATGGGCATCGTTTCCTGCTGTGGAGGATGGGACATTGTCTTCATTGGTACAGCTTTTACCGGAATACTGTTTGAAGTCAAGAGCCGACAACACTAGGAAGAAATACTCTTATGCATTTGACAAATTTTGTAAGTGGTGTAAATCTCATAATGTACAATCTTTACCAGCTAGTGATTTTCATGTTTCTTTATATTTCATTCATGTTTCAAGATCTTGTAATTCCGTTGCAAAAATAGATGAAGCATTTTATGCCATTAGCTGGAGTCATAAATTAGCAGGGTTTTGCGATCCTTGCAAATCTACTCTTTGTATATCTGTTAAGGAAGGTGCTCACAGAACGATAGGACATCACAATGTTAACAAAAAAGAACCTATAACTCCAGACATTTTACTAAGTATAGTACCTTTGTATGGTAAAGAAGACTGTAGTCTAAGCGATTTGCGTATTTGTTGTATGTGTTTAGTTTGTTATTCAGCTTTCCTTAGATTTTCAGAACTTGTGAATTTACGAAGATCAGATATTCAGGTTTTTGATATTCACATGTCATTATACATTGAAAAAAGCAAAACTGATCATTACAGACAGGGTTCTACTGTAATTGTTGCTAGAACATCTTCGTTAACTTGTCCAGTTAATATGATGGTTAGATATTTTTCTTTAGCTAATATTTCACATGATTCAAATGAATTTATTTTCCGTTCTTTGTCTTTTTGTAAAACATCTAAATGTTATAGATTGCGTGGTGAAAAACCTATTTCATACACCAGAGCTAGAGAAATACTGTTAGCATGTTTAGAATCTATAGGATTAGACAAGTCCAAGTTCGGATTGCATTCTTTGCGCTCAGGTGGTGCCACTGCTGCCGCTGGTGCAGGCGTAAATGACAGGCTTTTCAAAAAACACGGAAGTGTTTACGTTTGGTAAACATGTTGTTATGTTTACTATGGAATACACGTGGTATTGTTTATATTTTGGTACACGTAAGGTTGTTATGTTAAGGAATATGGCCTGATGTGTTTGGGCATATACGATTGGTTCTTGTAAAGTCGCATTGCGACTTTCTTTGGAATGAATAGTGAATTGTTCACGTGAATTACGTGTTCAATTACTATTTATGTAAGTTCAAAATTAAGTTAAGTTTATTCGAAGCTTGACTAGACACCGTGTAGCAGTCTACGCCCCTCCCCCCCCCCCCCCCCCCCCATCCACATTTTTTCAGTGTAATATGTTTTGTACTTTGAATTTTTATATTCGATTATATTAGTATAGTAATAGGAATACTTTTTCTTTTGTAGATAGGTTGTTCCGTATTACAGTCATTTTCTTAAATGTGTGGACTGAGTGTTTTAAAGGACGTTATGTGTTAATGTCATGCATTGTATATTGTGTAATTTTTTGAGTAAAAAGTCTGCTACACATAGTCAGCAAGCATATCCTATATAACAATGTGTTTTGTCTTATTTTATAAATAATTTATGTCCGTTTGAGTGGAACGAATTAGGACATAACTAAGGAATCCGATGTTATTACTTATTTTGACACTAAATAAGTACTTTCTACTAGAGACTACAGAGTAGATTATCATTTTAAAATATTTTGCAATTTTTTCCCAAATGACGCCACCGATATCCAGTTATTGTCAGAATTCTAACACTCGCCTTTGTTATTTAATTCAGATACGTCTGCTATATAAAATAAAACTATGGCTTTGATCTCTGCTATAGGAAACTTGTTCGAAGATCAGGTGCAGAATTACTATGCGTTTGAGATTCTCTCTCCTACAGCTTTATCGGAAATTCCTGTTAAAAAATCCCGCACAACTATTTGTTGGAAATCCCGTTATAAGTGTAGTAAAGCCAAGTTTATATGCTTCTGTTGAACTTTGCAGTTTTAAGTTATCCAGGGTTGCGATAGCGTATAGACATTTTAAGGTTCTGACGACTCTTTTTCTATCCATTGGTACATATAGCTGGTACATATATGTAACTTGCAGAACTTTCGCTTGCAATATATGAATTCAATGTTCTTTGATGAGTTGTTTTTTTTCTAATCATATGTCATAAACCCATAAATAAGTTCTGACTCTGAAATTCTTAAATTCGCAAGTATGGGAACATATTGCAATCAGTATTAGGTATTAGAGAAATATATATATTACAAAGGCTTGTTTCAAACTACTTTGACACCTTTTCCTAACAGATATGACTAAAATTCTCGAATATAGGATGGTGAGGGCACTTGCATCTTACAGGTTATACTCTGTTTTAATCGGACTACAATTTACTGTATAATACTGAAAAATCAAAAGCATTTCGGAAATTTTATCCGTGAATCTTGTATTTATAATTGAAAGAATAACTTGAAAAATAAAAAATAACATACGGGTAAATAGATGCACCTTTCTCTAATTCTGTGTGCATTTATGCATTTCTTGACCCGTTTGATAAAATCTGATATCACCACACGTTTGATAAATATGGCTCGTGAAATTTCCACATAAAAACGTTCGGAACACTTCTCGGAGATTTACATTGTCATTAGAGAAAAAACACTCTAAAACTCTTTACGCGTTAATTATGTTTATACACTCTCGATAATTAAATTTCATTTTTTTAAACTGCTCGGACAGGTCTCACAGTTTAAAATTGAGAATTTAATTTTCTTGAGTTGATAAATTTCATAATCAAATGGTCATTGTTGTAGAATTTATATATATATATTACATTTTAAAAGGGCATAAGAAAGAATACGGTGGATACATTCTTGAGCGTAATTCTTTGTAAAATATCAATAATGTTGCATTCGTTAGTTGAACCTTCGAACAGTTATATTACGCTTAATCTACATATACAATAAACATTTTTTCTCTCCTTCGAATATCCCTTTGGTATTTCTTGACTTTACTTATTTTGTAAATATTACGTACTTCAAATGCATTTATTAGATAATTTTTATTGTAAAATTTCGTTGTTTACAGTAACTAAGGAGCAATCCAAAGACAAACCTACCTTCTTTGAGAAGCAGACAGTACACAAAGACTGTAAACTAAAAACCACTACCCCCTCCTGATATAAAGAATTTCCTTTTTAGCTCACCTGGCCAAAGGCCATGTGAAATTTTGCCATCACTTGGCGTCCGTTGTCCGTCCGTGGTCCGTCGTCCGTAAACTTTCACATATTGATCATCTCCTCTAAAACCAATGGAGCAAATTTAACGAAACTTAACAGGAATGATGTATGGAAGGTCCGTTACTTAGATGGCCGAAATTTTTCCAATCCGCCAAAAACATGGCTGCCAGAGCAGGACATAGTTTAACATTGGACCCTATGGGAAAACAGGTTAAAGTTTATCTCCTCTGAAACTACTTGAGCAAATTTAACCAAACTTTACAGGAATGATGTATGAAAGGTCCTTTACTAAGATTGCCGAAATTTTTCCGATCCACGAAAAAACATGGCTGCCAGAGCAGGACATAGTTTAACATTGGACCGTATGGGAAACATGTTAAAGTTCATCTCCTCTGAAACTACTTGAGAAAATTTAACCAAACTCTACAGGAATGATTCATGGAAGATCCTTTACTACGATTGCCGAAATTTTTCCGATCCGCCGTAAAACATGGCTACCAGCTCAGGACATAGTTTAACATTAGACCCTATGGGAAAACATGTAAGAGTTCATCTCCTCTGAAACTACTTGAGCAAATTTAACCAAACTTTACAGGAATGATGTAAGGAAGGTCCTATAATAAGATTGTTGAAATTTCTGATCCGCTGTAAAACATTTCTGCCAGCGCAGGACATAGTTTAACATTGGACACTATGGAAAAACATGTTAAAGTTCATCTCCTCTGAAACCACTTGAGCAAATTTAACCAAACTTTACAGGAATGATGTATGGAAGATCCTTTACCAAGTTTGCCAAAATTTGTATGATCCGCAGTAAAACATGGCTGCCAGTGCAGGACATAGTTTAACGTTGGATCCTATGGGAAAACATGTTCAAGTTCATCTTCTCTGAAACTACTTGAGCAAATTTAACCAAACTTTACAGGAATGATGAATGGAAGGACGTTTACTAAGATTGCAGAAATTTTTCCGATCTGCCAAAAAACATGTCTGCAAGCGCAGGACATAGTTTAACATTGGACCCTATGGGAAAATATGTTAAGGATCATCTTCTTTGAACCCACTAAATAAAATTAAACCAAACTTTACAGGAATGATGCATGGAATGTCCCTCACAAAGATTAATAAATTTTTTTGCGATCTGTTTAAAAACATTGCCGCCAGCGCAGAACATAGTTTAACATTGGACCCTATGGGAAAAACATATTTTAATCATAGGCTCTGAAGCCATTGAAGTAAATTGAATCAAACTGTACTTGAATGATGCGTGGAAGGTTCTTAACAAAGATTCCTCATTTCGTTCCAATTCGACCACACACATAACCACCAACGAGGAACGTGGTTTAACATTGGAGCCTATAAGACAAACATATTTTGATCATCTCCTCTGAAACTATTGAAGCATATTTAACCAAGCTGTTCTGGAATGATGTATGGAAGGTCCTTTAGAGGGATTGCTCTTTTCGTTCGAATGCGACAAACATCATGGCTGACAGCAGGAACATAGTTTAACATACATGCCTATGGAAAAAAAGAAACATATTTTGATCATCTCCTCTAAAACTATAATAGCAAATTGAATAAAACTGTACTGGAATGATGTATGGAAGGTCCTTTACAAAGTTGGCTCATTATGTTCAAATCTGAGAAAAACATGGCCGCCAGGGGGGAAATACTTTTTACTTTGGACCCTATGAGAAAAATATATTTTGATCATCTGCTCTGAAACTTTTGAAGCAAATTCAACCAAAGAATTAATGGAAGTTTGTAGAAGCATTTTGTCGGATGAGCGATACAGGCTCAGCCCACTGAACCTCTAGTTTTTAGATAGAAACCAATTTGAAATACTTCTTCAAGTGGCATTAAGGAAAACCAAAATAAAACATGTGCCACACTATTTTGGAACAGGAAATTGCAGTGATAGACATAGAAGGAGATGTGCTATCCCTCAGCACCCATAGAGTGTGTTATTAGAGAGGGACAGACATATTCATTGAAGAGTTTATGGTGTTAGATGAGCTTGGTTCTGGAAATGAAGACCAAGGGGAATCTGCCAAAGATCAAGGCCTTCATGAGGGTAGCACTGAACCCGTTTTGGAATCCTGTAGTTTGGTACCAGCCAAGAGAAATGGACGCACGTGGCATTGCAAGGTATGTGGCGTAACTTTAAGACGGAAGGCACGACTGCGTGTGCTTAGGGAATACCTACCATGGTTTGGTTATGCCTGCTGGGGCTGTCAGGTTTAAGAAACACACGATTCTGCCCTGGCCGTGAGAGACACAAATAGACACCAGATTAATTGTTTGTTTGACGAGGAGCATTTGCATTTGTGGTGTCAGATGGTGACTGGCTCACTTTATCGTCTGGTGTCCTGGTTTGAATGCGACAGACTTGCTGGCTTACAACAATATGTTATTGAAAGGGGGCTGTACGAGGATGTAAAAAGTGGATTTTCTCTGCACGAGAGCAACTTCTGCTATTCTACGTTGAGAAATATAGTCCTAACAGTGTTGGTTTTATTAGAGTTAATCCTCCGGATTCTAATCATGCCGTCGACCTCACCAACTGGTAGATTACCACTACATTGTTCAGGCGACTTGGACCACAGTGCCGTAGACAATGGCATGGTGAAAATGTTGACGGTTTCTTTAAACACCATTTCAGCGTTGAATGTATTTTTAAATATGTTAATGAGTAACAAAGGCGTGGCGTTAGAGATTTTGACCAAAGATAACGAAGCTATTATTAAAATATTTGGCGGGAAACTTTTGCATGGACCTTTTGCGCTCTACACCCAAGCTTTTTTAAGGTTGAACGCATTTTGAATTGACCATCAGAGAAGAAGAACGTCAAAAGTGCAGCTTCCGTTAGAGTTGTTAGATGGAGGAAGACATTACATTCTCTCGATATGCAAACAAACTTGAAGATGACTTATCTTTAACGCAAATTGCAATGAAACTTGAGAACTAGTATTACGAAGATCTTCTCTGTCAAGCCGGAGATAATTATAACATAAACAATTCTTACCCGAATCAACTTGAAAGTTACGTAGCTAGCAATTCGTTTGGAAATTCTATGGATTCAGATTATTGATATTTAGGGCATTCAGTTTTGAATTGGGAATACCGATAGTACAAAACTTCCTAAAATCATGATTTGTTCAAACGTTTCAGTGTACATTTAGCTGCTGAAGAAATTGCGAATTACGTGACTTCACAAACAAACACCAATACTGGGAAAACATGAAATTGGCAGTGGGGGTATTTATCGAGATTTTATTCTAGAACTGCACATACTTGACGCGAAAAATAAGATCTTTTGATTGCAACGTTATAGAAGCTAAAAAGAAGAACGGTAAAGACTATCCATCAGCATTTATACTATATTGTCTATGGCCAACCTTTTCGTTGTAGAGGCAAGAATGTTACAAACAAAAACTTTCTGGACGACAGAGATGGCCGCTTAGCTCAGTTTCGGGGTGTGTTAAATTCTAAAATGAAGGACTTGTTGACCAAAGGTGTGGGTACGAAGAGCATATCTTATTTCAAGCGATGATGAGGAAAAATTTGGGCGAATGACTAAAAGGGTGGTTTAATCGGGAATTATACAAACCCCTCCGGGAAACGCACTTGCGCTAAGTCTCTATATCAAGCGGGATCAAGTTGACGAGCAAGAAATTATGCAGGGAACGGGTCATCGATCAATAACAGGTGTGATTCTAATAATGCACAAAAAATATTGTTATTTTATTGATTGATTGATTTTTTTTTGAAAAGTGAAGGAATAAATATTCCACGATACCAATTCTAATGCAGAAGTTATACATATAGGTTTTACATTTGGGATGTATCAGTTGCATTCAAGGTTAAAATTGTGGAACGCCAAAATAACCCAAAAATACTGAAGTGCAGATTAAAAATCCCAAAGTGACCAAATGGTTAAGCGTAATTTATAGCAATCTATTGACAGAAAAACAAACGAGATAGACCCCCTTAGTTTTCACAAACTTATCAATGCAGTACCATTTGTAGATCACTATAATAAGTCTCTCCCACATATAGTCTTTATCTAGGGCCAAGGCAACCAAATCAAAATCTAGTGCGATAACTTGATTATGATGTAGCTAATACATTTTGTCTTTGTTGTTCGTATTAATTCACTTTATCAGGGGAGATTTTTTACAATTTTTTATTTTGTAAATTTATTTACCACTGGACGTTAAGCAAACAACAATCAATCAATCAATCTTTAAGTGGACAAATATACTTATGGAGCAATAAAAAAAAACGCAATCCATTAGACAGACAAAACCCTGGAAGACAAATGAACAACGGCAAGCACAACAAATAAACACTGAAAACTAAAAAACAATGAACTCGTATAAAAAACCAGGAGTGAACTCAGTTAAATCTTGTATCATTATTTTGTTTTTGTACCACAATAAGCAAAGTTGGGTATGTCACTGCTGGTTAGTGTTGTTGACCTCACGGCATACGTGTAGCTTCTTAGTCTTTGTTTCCACAAGATTTAACTTCACACTTGAAATAGTGGAAACAAAGGAAGACAGTTTATTGTTGGTGTTCTGCATCTACATGTCGCTACACCTGTGTAATGAAGGGAAAATATGTGCAGTAATATCAAGAAATTACGTTTAAATGGACGAAGAAATCCAACTAATTTTGTCATACTCTGCCCGCCAATTTACACTCAAAAGCTTGTCAAATCATCAGAATAAAATGCACGTACATAAATTGGAATTTTAGATCCTGTTATTGTGATTCAGTACACAATATCCAATTCCACCACAATTACATTAAAAAATATTCATTATAAGAATGGATAGGTTGGAATTTACTACTTCATACGTAATTGAAGTTTTTATGAAAACAGTCTGAATCATAATAAAAACCCACAACTGACATTATTGAAAGATCATTCGAATAATTCCAAGTATTCTAAAATGAATAATTTGAATAATATATTAATGTTGTGTTAAAATCGTAACAGTATATAATTTTGATAAGAAATAAGGTATTGATGTTAACATTACCTTAGTACTAGTATATCATCTAAAACTTGTGAATTGAAACAATTATATTTTAATTACATTGTTTTATTAGTTAGAACCCGTTTAATTCATAGCTTTTAACGCTCAAGATCTTTAGAAAATGCCTTTAATAGAGATGGGATTGATTTGGCATCACAATATGTTGCCATTGCCTTGAACTACTGTCGGGATAGATGATATGCAAATTGTCTGTGGCCACTATCAAAGTAGTAGTTCTCATCAACATTGACTTCTCGCAGATTTGCTATCAGATTTTAGTTAGTGGGGATGTGCATATAAATATGTGATGTCAACAGACACTATTTCATGTACTATCACTAATATGGAGTTGAGGCAACATTTCCTAAATTTTCAATTCATCTAAGATCTTGTATACAAGGTAAACGACTTCTCGTAAACTCTGCAATTTTTCCAATGGCCTTGGTAATTGTACAACTATTCATGTTTCTAAGATGAACAGAGGTAAAATAATAATCCAAAGATACTAATATTAGATATTGTAAATTTATACTATGCTGTATACGACGCATTTCAAGGAGTTACCTCTCATCAGCAGCATTAAAACCGAAACATGTGGAAGACCAAAAACCAAACTTATATTAAACAAGAAGTACTCAACCAAAAACTCTTTTATGTTAATTTTTGTCCGAAGTTCTGTTACTCTTTGAAATGCGTCGTATACAGCATAGTATAAATTTACTATATCTAATATTAGTATCTTTGGATTGTTATTTTGTTAAATTTAAATTATTTTGTGGCGGTAATCTTGTTAGGTATACGATAAAATCTAGTACAATTACGAAGAGGGACATAATTTTCATTTTAGTATTTATGGATTACAATATCGGACGACATCATCGTTCTTAATTCAAACTTGACTTGTGTAGTAAATTGTATTTAAAATATGTAAAAGCCATTTAGAAGAACGAAAGCTTTGGTAGCAGATCACATGCTCTTTGGTCCAATACTGAGTTGAAACGGAGATTCCTTGAAAGGTTTAAACTGTTAACCTCTGTCCACGTTTTTTTTTCCTTTTTTTTATTGGTTTCTTTTTTATTTGCTTTTTTGGAAGTCTACCTGCTGTAGTTATAATACAATGGTTTGCTCAATAATTATCTTGGTGAGTTCTTAATAAAACATTTTAAAAGTTTGTACATAGATTGAACGAACAATTTTTCACGTTGAAAAAGACCCAGATAAGATTCTTTTTTCTTTGAGAGACGGAATTGAAAATTATTTAAAGGCTAGTATAATTATAGAAGGTCTTTATATGAACCAGTGTTACCAGACAAAAATTGACGTACTTTTGTACTTAAGTCAAATACTTCAATATAGTGGGTAATATTTAAGTATGGATTTTATAATAGGATATGAATGGTATAAAACTCTCAAGACATGGTTATGTAGGAACGGTTAATTATATATCATTTCTTTAACAACAGTCATGTCTGTTCATACTTATATTTCTTTGAAATTCAATAATGCCTTTGAATATGTTTTCATCCCCTTTAGAGCATAACAAAAAAAATCCAAGATTTTCATCCTCTGAAGGAATGTAGCTAAACTATACTAGCAAACATTCAATAATGACGTAGCAATGTATCAAAGACTAACAGTCAGTGTATGAACCAATAGCTTCCATACAGTGCCAATACTAGTACTCAGAAATCATATATACTGAACCGCAAAAGAAACGTCGCTTTTTCAAAATGTTAGCAAAATTCAAAATAAATATTAATTAATGATTTTTATATAATCAGTATTACGATTACATCACCAGGTAAGATTAAATTACCTGTGAATTAAATTTTCGGTTGAATAATTTTCAGTTGATATCGTAGAGCGACCGTACCTAAAACCGCTCGTGGGACACACTTGGCGGTAATTTTTCTTAAATCTTAAATGTTCGTGAAATTCATGCTCCTTTATGGGTATAAAAGGCCGGAGAAAATTAAAGAGTGTTAGTATCAGTGTTGACACAGAAGCTATGCCACGTCTGACTCCACAACAGAGAGAACAGGCCATTGGTCGATTGGATGCTGGGCAATCTGCCAGAGTTATTGCCAACGACTTCAACTGTGCTGTTCGAACAATTGAACGTCTACGGACACGGTACAATGCAACAAACAGCACAAATGACCGTCCACGGAGTGGTAGACCCCAAGTCACTACCCCTAGACAGAATAGAGGCATTGTTCGTCACCATTTGATGAATCGGTTCACCCCAGCTGCCGAAACTGCCAGAAACACTGTTGGAACACATGGACGACCCATAAGTGATGATACGGTTCGTCGGCGATTAGCTGCTAGAAACATGAGATGTCGCCGTCCAGCAAGAGGACCTATTCTTACTCCTCGACACCGTCAAGCTCGTCTTCAGTGGGCCACTCAGCGACAGAATTGGCGAAATCGACAATGGCGTAACATCATCTTCTCTGACGAAAGCCGTTACTGCATTTCAACAGCCGATGGCAGAACCAGAGTGTGGAGAAGACGCGGGGAACGTTACGAAGACAGCTGCATTCTGGACACAGACGCATGGGGAGGACCTAGCATCATGGTATGGGGTGGAATCGGCCTTAACGTTAAACTTGGTCCAGTCATCTTTCAGAACCTTGGCCCAGGCAGAGGAAATGGCGTAACAGGTGCCCGTTACATCGACCAAGTCTTGACACCCCATGTTCAGCCCCATTTCGCACGTCATCAAAACAAGACTTTCCAACAGGACAATGCACGTGCGCATACCGCAAGAGCCACAAGAGACTTCCTACAGCAGAATAACATTAATGTTATGGATTGGCCGGCTTTGGGTCCAGATTTAAACCCTATTGAACATTTATGGGACGAAGTTCAAAGACGGTTGAATAATGAGTAGCCAAGTCCGACAACTGCAGCTGAACTTTCACAAGCGTTTTAGAGAGTATGGGCACGTATTCCGATGGCGTTTATTAATCGGCTCATCAACTCCATGTACCGAAGATGTGCCGCAGTAATTGGTGCCGGTGGAGGACATACACGTTATTAACGGACGTGGGAGCACAGCATTGAAAACATGTGACGTTGCGACAATTGTGACGTTTTTGTGAACATTGTAACCAAAAGACTGTAAATCATTCATTAAATTTTGTAAAAATTAATTTAAAATATATAAATGTCACTTTGAAATAAATGTATGTGAACATGTCATTTTGTGCGACGTTTCTTTTGCGGTTCAGTATATTTTGACCCTGAAGCCAATTAATAATGTCATTTTGTAATGTGACTGTCATTTGTTGGGTTGCTACAGTTTTTTTGTGGCAAATGACTTGCTTACTGACATGAGAATATTGAAGGCATCGTAAACAGTAGTTTAAGAGTTAGTTACAGTAAGTTCCGACCTTTTGGAAAACTGGATATAGTTACAAAGAAACGAAGCAATAATAAAGCATAATATCCATCTTTTGACTTCCCGAAGTCCGAACAGGCGGATATTTCCAGGATTTGGAACGATGTTTTTTTTCACAAATCGGTATTTTAAAAAAAATAAAAAATCGGGGCGGTCGGAGATCAGAATCAAGGAATGTTTTTCTTATGACCTGATGGGTTAGTTCTTTTCATTTAGTTTTATTTTTGTAGGTGAATACGTTACCATGTATGTGTCCATTCAGATGCTGGCTTTAAAAATCAGAGAATGTCTGGCATGTTATAACAGCCCAGAAAATAACATGATATAAATATATTAATGTTGGCGAGATCTGCAATACTGCGATTCATCTCTTTAACACATGTGTATTGTTTATTTTTACTAAGTTGATGCATCTTATATGCAGGTCTTGAGCGCGGAATATAATTAAAACATTTTACAATGGATAGGAGAATTCAAAAATCCGCTTCGGTATTCTTTTGCCGATATACAGTATTTAAACATCAAAATAGAATACAGGAAAAGTCAACAATGACAAACCAATCAGTCAAAGCCACCCAGCATACAGAATCTCAGTAAAAAAAAAACATGAATAGCATAAAACATGAAAATAATCTGAATATGATTGTTTTTCTTCGGGAATGTAAATTGTACTGTTATCTAATAATGTTTCAATATATTGTAAATAATGTGTGATTTCATTAAAAGATATGGAAAATAATTGTATCCAGTTTTCATCTAAGCTGTTAAGTTGATTGATGTCAATACATTTGAATATCCTTGAAATAAAATATTTAGATTAAGTCAGCAATAGGACATTAGTCGTCATGTGACAACACTTACATAAAATGTCTGGAATTAACTCAGAAGCCACATTTAATTAACATTTCATGCAAATCCAACTTCCAGATAATTACACATAAAAAGCTTTTAATAAAGTCGGATACTGTATTTTCTAATTGAATTCAAAGAATCAAAGATAATTAATTAAAATTACCACGAAAGCAATCAGAAATAAATGCTTCTGTCTCCACCAATACGATTAATATTTGTTATGTATATATGATGAAAGAAGGAAAAGATCTTCTAAAGAAAAGTTACTATTTATCTTTTGAATACCAATGACCAGAAAAAAGCTTCTTGGATAGTAATGTGGTTGATTTGATTTATTACTTTGTACAGGTAAAACAATAATCCACCTAAAAGTCTTAATTCGTAGCAACAAAAAAGCCTGGAAATATAAGTGACCGAAAAAGAGAGTTTTTGCCAGTTGTCAAGTATGTATTGTGGAATACAGCCATGACGCTTAAGGTCCCGTAGAACGAAAATCATTTTCATGACCCATACATTGTAAAAAGAAATGCATGCACTAACTAAAATCCAAAATCCTTAACAATTTGAGCGTCTGTCTCGTAAAATGATAAATTTGTGTTGAAACTTACTAGTAGTTTTGTGTGATTTTGTCTATTACAAGTATATCATGTATATATTTGTAAATTTCCTGAAATTATAATACAAAACCCTTGAGGAATATTGAAACTCAAATTTGATATTAGCACCATGAATGTATAATGCTTTAAATACCCGGGATTCCAATATAAGCATACAACTCGCATCAATGTCTTACGAATAGATACCATGGGCTAGGTTGATCATTTCGTCCACTTGATTACTTTCCATCTTTTTCTCTCAACTATAAAAGAACGTATTAAAAAGAAAAGGTTATTATATCGAATTATAAACTTCGAATCAAAGTCAATGCATTACTATCTTGATGCCAGTAAAATCGCTCTTCTCGTGATCATGGCAACACTTTAATTAGACATGGGTGACAATACATTGCCCACAAGCAAATTAAACAGCATTTTAACCGTTCGTATTCTTTTTGTCCTTTTTTACAGTATCAACATTGCCCTTTAGAGAATATATTTCAATCGGTTTCAACAGTTACTTCGTACAATTCTAAATAGATGGTTAAGTGGGTGACTGCTCATGATTTATACACACATCGTCAATAAAGCCACAAGGCAGTCGGAAATGGTTGTTTTAGGAACACATTTGTTTATGTCGCGTTAATGTTGTTCCCATATTTTCAATTGACCTTCTGACTATTGCTTAGTCATAAATGCTGATATTGGCAAATGAACAAGTATAAACTTCCGCGCATTTAATGAAATTGTTAGGGTCATATTGCATTATGGATCTGATTGAGACAGGAAGTATTTAAATAGAAGGTTAATATAGAAAAGTATTACCATTACGAATAACAAACTGCAATAGGTTTCCTACAACCAAGAAGAAAATTGAAGTAAGGTATATTGGTGTCAGTTAATAATGTGCTTTTAAAACACATAGATAGACGGTAAAAAGTTTTGAAATCTAATTTAAAACAAGTAATAACTTTGCAAAACGCTTGTCCGACTAAGCATTTAATAAATATGTATCATTATTACACAAATGTATGTATGATGGTAAATGCTGTATCATATTTACTGCGACAGTTGACTGGCCATGATTTTTTTCAGCAACATTGTTTTTGGTAATGATGTGATGCATTTACCTAGCTCTATTATGCCTATAAGCCTTTTTTATTATGTTGAATAAAGTTCCATATGATAGTTTACCTTGCCACAATGTACGCGACCAAATCACCACGAAATGAAAAAAAACTTTGTAATGGAGTGTGCCAGTCATCATTTATATGTTATAATTATAACATTGTAGACTTACAGTTGCAGAGAAGACATTTGGAAACTGGCCAATGAAAATCAACAAATCCTTCTGGTGACAGGTTTGTCATGGAAACGAAACACTGAATGCTCAGGAACCCCGAGTTTGTGTTGCATACCTGATACATTGTAACCTGATTCTTGAACCTATGTGGCGCAATTGCAACCAGGTATGCCATCCGATCAGCATGAAATTAGGAATCTTTGTTCAGGGTTTCCCAGTCATTCTTTAAAGTGTCAAAAGCTTTGGATTTGTAGTTTCAGAGGAGATATTCGAAAATCGGCCAGTCAGAAAAAAAGTGCCTCTAGCTACATTGTTTTCATCTGATCGGCACAAAAGTATGATAATTTCTGGAGTACCAACCATAAATCATTCTTGCAAAGGTTAGTTCCATTTGGCCTAGCACTTTTGAAGATTTAATTGTAATTTCCTATTGGATTCAATTGGATCAAATGAGGCACCGACAGGAAATGGGGACACAATTAATAGTATGAAACTGTTTAATGAATAAAACAACATAGTCACAATACTCGCACAATGTGTTTTATATTATTTTATTGCCAAATGTATGTATGATGGTAAATGCTGTATCATATTTACTGCGACAGTTGACTGGCCATGATTTTTTTCAGCAACATTGTTTTTGGTAATGATGTGATGCATTTACCTAGCTCTATTATGCCTATAAGCCTTTTTTATTATGTTTAATAAAGTTCCATACGATAGTTTACCTTCTGGAGTACCAACCATAAATCATTCTTGCAAAGGTTAGTTCCATTTGGCCTAGCACTTTTGAAGATTTAATTGTAATTTCCTATTGGATTCAATTGGAACAAATGAGGCACCGACAGGAAATGGGGACACAATTAATAGTATGAAACTGTTTAATGAATAAAACAACATAGTCACAATACTCGCACAGTGTGTTTTATATTATTTTATTGCCAATTTTTTCTAGCTATAACATATTCAGTTAAATGCATTTTCAGTATTTAATTCCAGTGAATGTGTGAACGTTTAGCGTAAAAAAAATATGGACAATTTGAATGTTTAAACACAAAATGAATGCTCTAATGGGTCTTCAGTACAACTGATGGGTCGTAAAAATGTACGTTGATATAACATGAGTAAGAAAATTATTTTTATGCATTAACAAATATGAACATGCCAGAGGTAGCATATTTCTAACGGTTAACCTAACCTACTATAATTACAAAAATGGTACCTATACCGTAATTATATAGGAAATATCAATACAAACTATTGTGAGAAATTATTAAGTTTTCTCATTAACGGAACCACTTCATTTTCCCAGGTTGGTGTGCAATAAAGTATAATCTAGATTCTGACTTTTTCTCCGTGATATTGTTAATCCTGACCATTTACGTAAACCTACTATATTACATGTATACCTTTTTTCTACGTTAAAATCAAAGCAGTTAATTCTTCAACAAAAGATAATATTGTTTTCCCGCCAAGGAACGCCACAGATGACAATAATATGCGATCTTATAAACGTAGAATTCTTCAGGCTTTAAGCTATTCACATATTAATTAAATACGCCCACTGTTTTACTTAGTTTAATGTTTATATTTCGTCATTCATTAATTAGATTTATTGTTTTTTAACACGTTAATGCAAATTTCCAATTTGTTGAAAATGACTATGCTTGTCTTAGAATACACCAGCATCAATGAACTGTCTGTAACATTTTAATCAAAGACGTGTGTGTTAGTAAAGTCAAGAAATACCAAAGGGATATTCGAAGGAGAGAAAAATCGTAACAACTGACAAACTCCGGAGAACAACGAAGACAAGACCAAAACAATACATGCACTACAATTAAAAACTAAAAACATATGAACAACATGGACCCCACCAAAAAAGCGGGGGTAGACTCAGGTGCTCCGGAAGAGTAAGCAGTCTCTGCTTCCTGCAGGACACCCGCCATGCTGTCCATGTAAAATCCAATATGAGGAAGGGATAATATCAAAGGAACAGGTCCAGTTTCATTTGGAAAACGGTTTTTTCATACCTGTCAACCAAGATTGTCAATCATTCTGTTAATTATTGTGACATTGTAAGGTATCCCGATTTCATTAACTAGGCAACCGTAAAAATTCCATTCATTAAAATAAATTAATGTTTCTAAACATGACTCCTTATGTCATGACATGTTGGTGTTAAAATTTTGTTTGATTATTCAGGTTTTTTTTAAATCTTTCCACATACATATAAACGTACTTCTGAAACTGATTTCCGGCTTTATAAGCATTGTATACAATAAAGAAATTATCAGATATGTCCTGGAGTCATCATTGTTTTACAAACATGTCTTTCGTGTGAAATTGGCTGTCATAGAAAAAACTTTAGAACGACAAAATTTTCAGAGTTTGAAGAGGCTTTACTTAAATGATTTAAAAAAATACTATCAAACCATTTCAATATCATGTGATTTAATTCGGGACAGAAGCAAACCCGTAGAGCTGCCTGGTGGCGGGTAGGGGAAACCCTCTCGTTCTGGAGTTATATTATGTCATACTACGGAAAGCCAAACCGCGGACTATAGTGTGTAACGTGTTTCTAGAATTAAGGTAAAGTGTACGTAATTCAGCGCCTCTAACGGTCATCGGGAATTAGAACGTGCGCCGTTAGTAACGCGAGTTACATTATGAATCGGCAAAAAATGTACGACGCAAGTTCGAGAGATCGATTAAGCAGATTCAAAGGTAAAATTAAGATACCTACAATCAATAACAGCCCTAAATAAATTTAAAGGAAAAAGATCTAGCGACGAGATAGTTGTGTCCGAGGTAAGACATGATTCAGAAGACAATGAGAAAGAGCTACAAGACTGGAAAGAGGGACGAAGAAATGTCGATTGGTTTCATCTCGCAGAACAAATGAAGGCCTGTAAAAATTTCCCATCCCCATTATTTGTTCACACGTGTTTTGGTGAGAAAAGATATGGATGTGGGAATTTCAGTCTTATACATTCAGTGCACAATCTGTCCCCACATGAACCCTTTATCTACGAGAAAGCTGCATCGGGAAGGAACTAGTGTCGGAATTAAGTTTAAATGCGATATAGTACAACACACATATACAATCATATAAAACAGAGCATAAAACGCTCAACTTGATGGATCACAGGAGCTCAACCAGCAGAGCTGCATTTTGATTTTGGTTTAAAAAAATATATTCTTGTTTCTCAAAATAGGATAAATTGTACATTTTATTTGGCCTTGTGATTTATCCACACCTCCAGCAATGTACAACAGTTTATTTGAAAAGCAGTTGGGATCCCCAAAGAACAAATGCAGTTAATTCAAGCAACAGGCAATAGTGAATAAATCGATATACGCTCTAAAAGGTATTAGAATGTGGGCGTACAAAAACCTTCACAGTAATTTGTAAAAGTAACCAATACTGTCACGAATGTCTTTTGGCCTTCAATTATTTTTACATGTGAATTCAATTTTTTATAGTGTCTTCAGTGAACGTATACAAACCAACAGAAACCTATTTCTTGTTACATGTTATTTAAAATCTGAGTAATATATCTGCCTGTAGTAGATTTACTCTACCCTACTCTCCCTGGTTAAAGGTAATATAAGTCTCTCCAAGTAATTCGTTTGAATCGATCAGGAACTGATTAAATGTTTTTACATTTTTTTTAGTCACAGTTTTTGAGGGCGGAGATATTTTAAAAAATTCCATTCATTAAAATAAATTAATGTTTCTAAACATGACTTCCTTACGTCATGACATGTTGGTGTTAAAATTATGTTTGATTATTCAAGGTTTTTTTTTAAATCTTTCCACATACATATAAACGTACTTCTGAAACTGATTTCCGGCTTTATAAGCATTGTATACAATAAAGAAATTATCAGCTATGTCCTGGAGTCATCATTGTTTTACAAACATGTCTTTCGTGTGAAATTTGCTGTCATAGAAAAAACTTTAGAACGACAAAATTTTCAGAGTTTGAAGAGGCTTTACTTAAATTATTTTAAAAAATACTATCAAACCATTTCAATATCATGTGATTTAATTCGGGACAATGCTAAATTTGTTGGATCCGGATTGGACCTTTCGGACTGTTGCTCCAGTTGGTTTGAAAGATTTAGAATACACAAAATATCGGTTTCAAAAAAGCCTGTAATGAATCAAACTGTTGATAATAATTCAATCAAATAAAGGAGTCGCAAAAACATTAACCGACATATTGTTATTCTCCTGATCAAAACCATATTGGTATTTTCTATAGATTATTTACATAAAAAACTTTGGAATTTAAAGATGCTGGCTGTCACGGTAGCAAACAAAGCACAGATAGACTAACAGCATAAGTGAGTGCCAATATTTCTGGTCATGACAACATGGACAAGTTTCCTTTACAAGTCAAACCATAAAATCCTAGATACTTCTGTCCACAGAATTTTTGGTAAATATAAAAAAAAAGGTTCGATGACAGCAAAGTTTTACAAATTTAGTTTCGTAAAATTGATCAGTAAATGACAAAAACAGAAAAAATGATTGTAGATAACTCTTCAGATCATCCCAACATTACTGGGCTAAATTCTGTAAGATTAGTGTTTTTATCATCAATGTCCACGAGTTTCACCCAGCTTATGCATCAAGGAATAATAAGAAATTTAAAACATCATTACCATAAATTAGGGACGCAAAGAAAGATAAAAACGTTGGCAATTACACAGAGTCATTAGTATGCGTGATGTCGAATGCCTAACAAAGCACGGTGAAATTTATGCTCTTCCACAATATTAAACTGTTATCGCTACCGTCGGTTGGTATAAAAAATCACTATACCAGTGACGAAGATGAAGCATATGACAACACTCCGCTAGCAAAATCATACAGACATTATTGCTTATTTTATTTGTTATCTTGTTTTTGTGTGTTATTGGTTCATAATAGTTGTTGAGAGAGAGAGCTGTAGAGAGAGAGAGAGAGAGAGAGATGGGAGGGTTAACTTACTTACGGCCTTACTCTAAACAAAAAAATATAATTAAATTGTTGCATAGAGGAGAAAGTAATGGAGATATTCTTGGCGTGCTACTATGAGCAGATACATGTAATAACCATGTGTCGAAATTTTCTATACACTGTATTTAAATTATAACGATAAGCAGAACTGGCAGTATGAACAATTTCCGACGCAAATGTAAATGTGGAACATATGGAATATGAATGTCATTCCTGATATTATATCATTTTGCCTGTTTGTCTGCGTCTAAATTCACAATTATAAACCATTTGTAAACATGAATACATTCTGTAAAAAAAATTTATTTTTAAGGTCTAAAACATAAGATAAAATTTACGTTTTATTTTAATAATCTTTGTAAGAGCATACAAAGCACATATTTCTTGATAATAACAGAAAATAAAGTAGATTTGAAAAATTAAATAAGATATCAATACTAATTAAAAAAAAGGTTTATAATTTGTTCAAATGCATACACTTTTTCAAAATCAGATAAATTCTAAACAAAATAAATAGATGGATGGATGGATGATTATTGTTTAACGTCCAGTGGCAGCCAGGTGCATATCAGGACGAGAACATGTTGATATGATAATGAATATGATCCCTGCTTTGTACTAGACCGACACGCTCAATCGGATTTTTAATGTGCTAGCTCACGAGGTAATTGTCCGCAGGAAGACATATCACCTCACTCGGACACATTATACTGACTCCGAGCCGACCAGTCTTTGCTCTTACTCTTAGATGTCGCGTGCTTGGCGGAGAAGCAGCAAATACCAATTTTAATGTCTTTGGATTGACCCGGCCGGGGATCGAACCCGCGACCTTCCGCACTCGGGGCGAACAAAATAAATACAAATATACCTTAATGTAATAGAAATATACACTTATTTATTAATATACAGGTTATTTGTATATTCGCAATATAGAGAACCGTAGTATATATATATATATATATATATATATATATATATATATATATATATATATATATATATATATATATATATATATATATATATATATATATATCATTTGAAATATGGTATCTAAACCTTTGTTTAAGCTTTCTTTCGTTCAACGATAGCTACAAAAATAGATATCGTCGCCAGCCTTTTGTTTAACTTTAGCCTGGGAGGGACTGTATATCGTACATCTGGGATAGCGTTATTTTCGTAGAGAAAAGTTTCCTTCGACTCTTTATTATTTAACAGTTACACAAAATACAGAATTACATTATAATGTACATATCTGAAAGTGGGTAAATATACCGAGATATGGAAAGCACGCGTAAACCCGTTTTTCTCCGATGACTACACATATTTAAGATTTACCGGAAGTAGTAAATTATAAGAGAAATTCACTAAGTTCCTGGGGTCCATCGCCAACCCTCTCATGTGATAATGGTTCAAATATCTTGAAAATGGTTGAGATCCCCATCCCTAAGGCTTATACATATATGTATATTCTTATAAAAAGAACGCTTCTGGTGAGATGGTCGACGGAAATTTGAAATTGCGGCTCTCGTACACAGAACCGAAGTAAGTCACGTGACGAACAATAAATTACCGGGGTCAATTAACTGTGACAGATTATTATTCAGATATGAAATCATTTTTTGTGTATCTATTGATTGTGCAGTTTTTATTGTGGCTACGTCATTGTGGATACGCAAAAGAATGAAAACTGATAAATCGTCATGTAATCAGAAACATGTATGTTCGCGGAAAACAAAATCCCTTAAATCCCTAATCAGTGAACAAAATAAGCAAACTTTAGAGAACCACGCCTTCTGATGCTTCATATGAATATTTAGTTAATTGGGCCAAGTTTTTTTTTATTTTTTATTTTTTTTTTTTTTGCTCTTATGTTACATGCATCTTTTGTTATACAAGCCACATGTGATGGATCACTGTGGCTCAAAAAACAGCTGCTAAGGGCGTCACCAGGTGGCGGATAGGGGAGGTTCTCTCGTTGGGGTTGCCAGGTCATAATATGGAAAGCCTGACCGCGGACAATAGTGGGTAACGTGTTCGAAGAATGCTACACTCCTTGAACGCTAACGACTCCTGTACTTTTCGAAAAAGTATGCTAATGGCCACTAGATTGGACTTAATTATCCAAACACCAATAATGTTGGAGTGGCAGTTAAAATCGGTTCACATTTGTGTCCTTTCCCCACTGAACGTTCAGAAGACAACAATCAATCTATTTTTCTACAGATATTTAAAAAGATGTGTCTTTTGCATGAGGAAACCACAAGTCATGCATTGCTGCATAATATAACTTCAGACGCCAAAAAGTTATATCTATAGTTGAGATATTGTGATCTGTTTTTATCAATATTTGTTCATTATTTATGACATGAAATTCTACTTAAGATCACATGCGTAAGACTATTAGCACAAGATATGATTTGTTGATATCATTAGGATATACTAGAATTGTTCATCAGTTGTTAGTAATCTGTTTCCGTACAACAAAATGATTAAAATGATATTGAAAGAATAATGTGATGTAAGAGAACTTCTGGAAAAATATTTCTGTATTGAACCATCATTTTAATTAACTTTTAGATTCATCTAAAATACCAACTTACGCTTGTGGGTACCATTGATTATTTTCCATCCCTACCTTTCAGTTGACAATGACAAAATAGACGTTTAAGAGAATTTCTCTGAAACCTTATGGCCAAATGAACTGAAACTTGGTATGAAGCATTATTTGTAGAACCTTATAAAATTTGCTTATTTTGTCTCGATTAGTATGGTTTCCATAAACAAATCCTATTTATAAGTGGTCAGATTTTAAATATATTTGCAGCCAAATGAACTGAACTTTGAAATGAAACATCGATGGAAGGGTCTTTAGAAAATTTGTATATGTGGTTCCTGTCAGAAAAGTAATATGGTCACCATGAACAAATCCTCATTTCTCATTGGTCTTTTTTTTTAAATCGGCCCTGAAACTATATAGCGAAATGAACTGAACGTTGTTTGAAGCATCTATGGAAGGGCATCACATGTAGTTTAAATAATAAAATAACAATCCAAAGATACTAATATTAGATATAGTAAATTTATACTATGCTGTATACGACGCATTTCAATGAGTTTCCTCCCATCAACAGCATTAAAACCGAAACATTTGGAAGACCAAAAACCAAACTTATTTTAAAACAAGA
Organism: Mytilisepta virgata; assembly: GCA_028015205.1. Taxonomy (NCBI): domain Eukaryota; kingdom Metazoa; phylum Mollusca; class Bivalvia; order Mytilida; family Mytilidae; genus Mytilisepta; species Mytilisepta virgata. The sequence goes on from CM051521.1 coordinate 81,911,190, forward strand.
AGTATTCATAACCAAAAATACCGAAATAGGAAGCCACATTTCAGCTAAGGAGATCTACCATGTGCAATACAAGGAATGAACATTTAGGAATTGTATTATTTTTGAATTTTGCTAAATACTGGTAATTTCTATAACAAATCAATGAATAATCGTGACAGACAAGTCTGACGACTGGGTTGGCGAATACCCTTGGGCGCCTAGGGTCCACCAGGCAGAGGCACCGTCCCAGGAGTTTCAAAATAACAATCCAAAGATACTAATATTAGATAAAGTAAATTTATACAATGCTGTATACGACGCATTTCAAGGAGTTACCTCTCAACAGCAGCATTAAAACCGAAACATTTGGAAGACCAAAAACCAAAATTATTTTTGTGCAAAAAATATTTTGTGCTGGGCCGACAACTAATTATGCTGCAATGAACAATATTAATTCTTTATTTCTGATTGGTCCTGTAAGAAAAATCGTTTCCTGTGAAACTGAATAGACGACTAAAGTGCAATTTTGCATTTGCGTAAAGATTCAAGTCAAATGCCTAACATGGCCATTACATGGAGCTAAACATCTATAAAAAGACTTTTGAAGCAATATCCCTTATCTTTCAGAATTATCTGCGAACTAATACTTAGTTAAACATAGGACTCAATGTTACTGGTGCATATTGCTTTGTAATGAATTTTGCCATATACTAATGCACAAAAATAAAATTCCCAGCAGTAATTGAAATTGAACTGTCATTTATCAGCTTTCAATTTAAGGATGTTACTGTTTAAACATTTAAAACCATCATTCCGTAATGAAATTTCTAATAGGTCTCCTAAAATTAGATAGTTTGCCTACATAAACTCACTTGATTGAGGCACACATATGCTACTTGTCTGCAGTGGGCTAATATAAAAATCAAAGAACTTTTACTAAATTGTTTAATTCTCTGTTGAATTTAAAAATCTTATTGAAGCTGTTTGACATATGGCATCTCTCTATTATTACAATTACATATACATTACTTTTTACTTGTCCTTGCAGTTGCTGAAAAAATCTCTCACAACATATGCTTCCTTTCAGTTACATGTTACATAAAATTGAACCGACAAAACTCTTAAGACTATTCAGTATAGGAGTAAATACTGATAATATTCTAACTTGAAATTCCCAATATCTGGTCATGTGTGCACAAACTACATCCTTATCTTTCATCACGATTCAGCAGGGTAGGCAGTAGAATTTGGTCAGCCATCCAACATGTCAAAGTAATAATCATATTTCGTCGATTGCTGAGTGAAAATTTCACCAGAAACCAACAAACTAGGTAAGAATTTAAAAACCTTGTGTGGAAAACATTTTTCATACAAATCTGAAATAATACATGTATACTGTGTTAGACGAAGCTTTAAGTGACAATTTCATCATATATACATTTGTAAAAGCTACATTTTGAAACACCAACGAGTAAATTACAATATTAGATATTTTGTTTACTTGACGTTAAATGAAAAATAGATAAACAAAAGCCTATTGAATGGAAGTATTTTTTCACTGTTAACATGCAATTTATGTAAAAGTGTTTTACGTGTCTATAAACCATCATTTAATCAGGAGTTGTACAAAATGTTGTATAATATAATATTTCAAAACAACGTCATACAGATAAAGTAAACACGTTTCGAACTATGTTTTAACGTTACTACACAAATACCAAAGCATATTTCACCAGAGGTTAAACAAAAATTGCATTATTAGCCACCTTCCATTATATAATGAATTATACAGACACTAATATTACGTACCATTACTAATGTCTTACACCACTTAAAGTGAGATGTAAATATGATTGTCCTTAGTAGTTTTTTGAGGATGTCCATTATTTTTTACACGACATGCTATTTGGATCAATTCCAAACTGTAGGCTTACTTATTGGTTAATTTTTTATTTGGGCACATAACGCCGCTTCGACAATTTAAGTCTTTGCAAAGCTGACGTATTGTAATGAAATGCAAAACTAACTATAGAATATGAAACACAAAGCCCGGTCATATCTGTGCTGTTTAAAAGCGATCGAGTTCTTACAAATAAAACATGTTTTCGTGGCAGTTTAAGTAAAACTAAAATATTGTGTCCATATTCAAAACGGCCAGAAATGGCCTTAAGATTCTTTAGTTAACAATCATTTTCAATTTAAAAGAAATAATTTTTTTTTATGTATTAATTATATTACAGGAAATAGAATGCTACAATTTTGCTTGTGGTTTTAAGTTCTTAACTGCACTGCCAGTTCAATATGTTTTTATAGTATGTACACAAAAATTGACCGTGACGGAGACGAGAGTTTACATTTTAGTACTCCGTTATATTTTCGTCTTCGTTGAAAAAAATTGTAATTTTAAGCAAATGTGTTTGTTGAAAAAAGGTATGTTTACAAAATCAGTAAACAGCTTGCGTGAATCTGAAATGCACAATACATAAGGTTTTATAAATTTTCCTGTACAGTAACTCATGTAACCGTAAAGTACATGAAATATGATTAACCACATTTTCGTATAGAAACAAAATGAAACATTCTGCCTGTAAATAAAAACTGGAATAATATGTCATGAATATCATGACCATACCAAACTAATTATAATAAACCAAAACTAGTATATTTATATATTGCATGTCTTAAATATAGCACGGTCCATTGATTATGAGTTAATGCTACAGACATCAGGCAAACACATAGATAAAACACAATATTGAGAATTTGATATTTCTTTTCATGAGTGAGCGGTACATTGCAATGTAACATGCAAACACCACTACATAAGCACAACATGACCCCCATAGATACAAGTGTTAAAAATCGATCATAGAATGCACAGTCGTGATTAAAATTGAAATGTCATGTGTACTTCTTAAAGTTTCAACGGGGAATTAAATGTCAATATTATATAACTGTCAACTAGAGAAAATTATAAAACAAAAATTTCCCCTTGATGACACGGCAGAATTAAAAAGTACTCTTCTGCAAATATATTTTGTACGGCGTGTTTTCTTTTGAAACGGGTGTCGACTTTTCAACCTATTTTCTCTGAAGTTTTATCAGGAGTGTTTCAACAAATTTAGTTATATTGAATAACAAGAATTGTTGCCTTGTATATAGTCGCTGTTGGTCTTTATTTTATCCCTTTATACCTTATTACTGCTGTCACAAAAGCTTCTTAACTAGGGTTTTATTAGGGATAAGTTGATGTCATCACTTGGGAAATTTTACGGTCGTCATCACAAATTCATTGACCGTTACAATATATATGATGATGTCGGACCTGTTCCCACTGTCGTAACATTCCATGTACCTCCACCGATGTGTGATTACCACCGGATTGTCTTTCTTGAAATTCACGACGGGTGCCGTATATGAAGCAGAAACTGCTTACCCTTCTGGAGCACCTGGGTTCACTCCTGGTTTTTATAGGAGTTCGTGTTGTTCATTGTTTTTTAGTTTTCAGTGTTTATTTGTTGTGCTTGTGGTTTTTCATTTGTCCCGGGTTTAGTCTGTTTAATGGATTACGTTTTTTTTTTTTTTTTTGGATTGCTCCTTAGGTATATTTGTTCTCTTAAATAATGATCCAGATTACAACAATTTCTCATAACACCATACTTAACTGTCAGTTCCTTTTCTAAATTTCAGATTAATTTACCGCAAAAAAAGTCTTATATTTGACTTGAAATTGTAGTATTTCCTCAGCAAAAAACGAGGGTAGACTAAAAAATAATCAACTGAAGATAACATCTATTCTAAAGAATTCGTTCATACATTTAGTTTCTTAACATCTAAAACTCTACTTTTCTTAGAGAAAAAAGGATATAGACATGAGGCAAGTAAGGATTCTACGGTAGAAAATAAATGTCTCTGTCGAAAGACACTGTTCATTCCATTCTTGACAGAATTGTCAGTTTTTCCATTTTCAAATATGTATAATTTAATGTGTTCTGACTACCTACGGCCCAAGTCAATACTACAAAAGGCCGTTTGATGTCTGAAGTACTGCATCACAAAATATCACATGAATTTTGTTTACATTCAAGTTACTTGTGTGTCATGAAATATTTTCAGGGTATAATTGTAATTTTAATATGTACATTTACAATATTGATGCATTTCAGATGTTTGGTAAAAATACATTTATTTTATAAATCACCCGACTTTGTCAATATTTAAAACCATATGCCTGCCTATCCAAAAATTAAATTTTAATCTGGAATTTATCAAAGAGTAGTGCTTAAAATTGAAATGTCATGTTTACTTCTTAGCGTTTCAAAGGAGAATTAAATGTCAATATTACATCACTGAAAACTATAGAAAGTTAAAAAGAGGACAAATATACCTAAGGAGCAAGCAATCCAAAATATGCAATCCATTAGACATACAAAACACGGGAAGACAAATGAACAACCACAAGCATAACACATACTGAAAACTAAAAAAACAATGAACAACACTCCTATAAAAGCCAGGAGTGAACTAAGGTGCCCCGAAGGGATGGATGGATGAATAATTGTTTAACGTCCAGTGGCAACCAGTGCACATCAGGACGAGAACATGTTGATATGATAATGAATATGATCCCTGCTTTGTACAAGACCGACACGCTAAGTCGAATTTTTAATGTGCTAGCTCACTTGGTAACTGTCCGCAGGAAGACATATCACCTCACCCGGACACATTATACTAACTCCGAGCCGACCAGTCTTTGCTCTTACTCCTAGATGCCGCCTGCTTGGCGGAGAAGCAGCAAATACCAGTTTTAATGTCTTTGATTTGACCCGGTCGGGGATCGAACCCGCGACCTTCCGCACTCGGGGCGAGCACGCTACCACGAGACCACAGAGGCGGTCCTGCTCTGTATACGAAACCCGTCGTAAAGTTCAACAAAGTCAATCCGATAGTCACAAATCGGTGGAGGTATATGAAATGTTACAGGGGAAACAGGTCAATCAATTCGTGATGACGACCGTAAAATAACATCAACTTATCCCTGATAAAACCATGACTAAGAAGCTTTTGTGACAGCAGTAATCAACTTTGTCAAAAGTCATGGTAACTCACGCATGCCCTTGAATATCTGATGAGCTGAGAAACGTTGTCGCCATACGCAGGCGATCTGGTATATTCCTACGCAAGAATGGAAAGTTAACAATAGTAAAGTCAAAGTCATCACGTTTGTCATTAAGTTTTGTCTTCAGATGTTCCTCATTGTCTATTTCGAGAAACATATCCAAATATGAAGCAGACTTTGATGTATCTGTAGTATCCTTAATTTCAAGTTCACTTGGGGGTAGATGACATGTAGAAAATCTAGGAATTTATCGTTATTTAAGGACAACACGTCATCTATATAACGAAAAGTGAAATTAAAGGATTGGGCTAGTTTCTTAGTGTTTTCACGTAGTAACCCTTGAATGAGTACAGAAACAGATCGGCGGAGAGAGGAGCATAGTTGGTTCCCATTGAAATACCGATTGTTTGTTAAAAAATCGACCGCCAAATTCAACAAATATGTTGTCTATGAGAAAATCTAACATGTTTGGAAATTTCATCTTCCGACTACGTTTATCAGAATCAGAGTGGTTCTTAACAAAATAAGCTTTTTCTCTACCTAAAACTAGAAATTTATACCTGCGTGTGCAATTTTCTTGAAAAAATATTGATGAACTAGTTGTTTCAATCGATATTTTTATTGAGAATGTGGTATGGTAGTATAGAGTGTAGAGAAGTCGAATGTTTTTATACTGTTGCATGTAGCCAAATATTTTGATTTTAGATATTGTAGTAAATTTTTAAAGTAGAGTTTTCAGATTTACGCCACTGGTGGAATATGATGTTTCACAGTAATTCTGATGGCCCTCTTTAATACATGTCAATAAAAATCTTTGAATGAGATTTCGTAAAGCAATTAGCTGACCCAGCAATGTACCTTTGTTTAAACGGATTCTTATGTAGTTTTAGGAATCCAATAAACGGCAGGAAGGTCCATTTCGTCATCCTTTGTAGAAATGCTAAGGGAATGAAGAACCGTCTGGTGGTTATCAAGGACTTCCTGCTTAGTGAGTGTGGTCGGTGTGTAAGTTGGGTTACCCGCAGTATAATATATTCCCAACTCGTTTCTAAGATACCTAAAATAATAGTTCTTGCAGACAAAAATGATGTTATAATAAATTTGAATCTTGAATGGAGACGTGGTATAGTAGTAGTTCGCTCACTGGACTACGAAGCCAAAGGTTCCTGGTTCGATTCCCGTGGGGACGAAACTTTCAGGGATCAAATTTATCACTCACTATCGACAACATTTGCGAGGATTGTCTCGGTAATATGTTAGCCCGTCGGGTGGGGACGAAAAATGGCTGTCCCGTGTTAAGAGAGAGCAACTACTTAAAACGAAGAAGACGCCCTAAAAAAACCTCACCCTAGTGATTAAAATTGAAATGTGATGTTTACTTCTTAACGTTCAAAGCAAAATGTAATGTCAAAAGTACATTAAAAATTAATATCCACACTTTTCACATGAATATTGTGTACAAGTAGCATGTGTACCATGACATTTTGTAAACATGTTACATGCTTTCGCTTGTAAATGCATTCCATGCGTTTGTAGTTTCAGAAATGGATTTGTTTTATAACTAACGACGGTTATTGGCAACAGGTGCGCGTGTGTTTATTTACATCAAAGCGCTTATAATCTATTTAATTTAATACCATGAAGTTCACCCGATAGTCTTGATCCATCTACCAGATGTGTAATTTTTAACTTTTTCATTTAAACAAATGCTTAATGGTACGGTATACATGCAACATTTACTTGTATCGTTGTCTATACATTTGAGTAAACTTGCATCATTCTGTGATCTGAATATTGATGACTCGCCAATATCCACTTTTTGATCCACTTACTGTAATACAGTTATTATAGTGTTTATCGGGAGCAGTATACGGAGCATGAACTGCTTACCCTTCCGGAGCACCCGAGTTCACTCCTGGTTGTTATAGTAGTTCGTGTTTTTCATTGTTTTTTTTTAGTTTTCAGTGTTTATTTGTTGTGCTTGTGGTTGTTCATTTGTTTCCCCGGGTTTGTCTGTCCAATGGATTGAGTTTTTTATTTGCTCCTTATGTATATCTGTCCTCTTTCTTATCCACAATTCTTTGTCACATACCGGATAGTAGAGGAATCAGTTCGTGGAATGAATTTGGCATTTGAAATGTCTAAAACGTAATTGTTATAATTATAATACATTTTTTGTTGATTAATTAACCTTGTTGAGTCGTGCATGAAAGCGTAAAGAATTTACCATTGTTTATAAATATTATATTTTTATGCAATAAACCTGGAATAAGATTCGTATTGGGGAGCTTCCAAAATACAAATAGATGCACACAAGAAGTTGATACTATTATATAATGTACAGTCAAATTGAAATGACCAATTCAGATTTAACTTAAAATTTGCAAAACCATTATATTAAACATTTTTCGTCCACTTTGTGGGTAATTGATGCAACCTGAAGCTGTAATAATTCATTTGATAAAATCCTATCGGAACAGTTATCTCCCTTTTACATTGAAAATTTCATAGGCCAAATGTTTTCGATTCTCTAGAAGAGGTGAGTAAACAAAATCAAGTAATAAAGTAAAATTGTTTTGGTTACGACTTACAAAATTGCATCTGTTTACTAAGTAATAACTAAATTCTGAAAAATCCATTCTTCTCACTGAGGTTTACAGACAGTAGATTTCAGCCTTTGTGTTTTGACCTCTACATTGTATTTGTCCTAATAAATACCGATGGATTACTCCTGTCGTATTGTTGTCTATTTTTTAAAGTCTAGAGTATAAATGTACACAAACACTGATATTTATTTTTGGGTCGTTCCAAACTATTGGAAAAACAAAACCATCATAAAGATTGATGGGAAAAAAACACGTTTAAATAAACGCAACTACAGTGTCAAATTCAATAACGAATGAAAATATACATGTACCAATTATGTCTACGTATGATGTCTAAATTTCTCTGCATATCAGATTCTTTAGGACATCACAGAATAGAGAATGGAAACGGGGAATGTGTCAAAGAGACATCAGCTCGACCAAAGAGCAGAAAACCGCTCATATTCGATATATGTAGTACGAACAACTTTCCCAAGATAAACTTGTTTCCAATTTCGTGACCCAATATGTTTCTCTAACGAATTGCGACTACAGTGTACCTGCGGACTGATTTTAGGTGACCAACCTAGGTGTGTCGTAAAAGAAACAGAAACTGTTTACTCTTAGTCCCTGAATCCACTTCTGATTTTATTAAATTCATTATGTTATGTCCATTTTGTTTGTTCGGTGTGTTTTCCATGATAGTACAAATGTATTCCTTTGAATTGCATCACCGGAAAACTTTTCCGTTTTATCAAGTAAATTTCAACACCAAATATAAAATTTGTCAAAGTAATGACAATTGAGGGAATAATACATTAAACAGGTTTTTATGCAGCCAGCAAAGGTTTCACTTCAGATGTTAATTTATGGCTTACTATGCATACAGTTGCGCAAAGAGTGCATATACAACATATGTACATAAAATACATTTAATTTGTACGAGCATTAGAAACAGGTAGAAATGCGAGGTTTATCAAGCCTGTTCTCACCTATTTCGCTGCGAGTACAAATAAAATGTATATTTTCTAACAATGTATATACACATGTACTTTGTTTTTATCCTGCAACGATAAATTGTTATCTTTTATCGGGAAAAGTCATGAAAATGGCACATTTCTAGCTTATTTTGAAAGGGAAACTAGCGCGAACATGTCGTCATAAACACTGTGAACCAGAACACAATGTAAAATGTCATTGCAAGTGAAGACAGGGTACCAGGAGATGATATTATGCTGCTAGACGATTTGTCTTGGCTGGTTATAGTTATAATATGAACGTACATGCATCGTTACGTATCTAATAAATTTATTTTGTATGTATAATTCTTTAATCGTCTCTTGGGAATGTAGCACCTTTGACATTTAAAATGACTTTCATTCATATAAAATGTACGTTAACTGTTGCAGAAACGCCATTTATTTAACATATCAAATATATTGGAGAATCGAATATTTTTTCATCACTGATAGTGTTAAACTAGTAATGTTTCTTCTCTTTATTATAATATTTCGCTATCACCGAAAGCGTTTCACTTAGTCTTGTAATCTTTTCCTTTATGATATATATTTTATTGTCACATGTTATTTAAATTTTCTTCATTTCATCATCCATAGCTGTACAATCTTACACCCGAGGCCTCCGTGTACATGTATATCTCTGTAGTAAATATTTCACATATATAACTGATCCTCAATGTGCCAATTCTAAATGACCTGCCACGCAGGAAACTATTTACCTCTTTTATTCACGTATCACTATGAATGCTTCCCGGTATCATATTATATTCACCAGCAAGTAATTTTTCAAAATTAGCACTTCGATGTGGTTTATTATTATAACAAAAATCGATTTTTGAGGATTTGGGTTCAATCCTTAATATAATATTTCTGTTTTGACCAATGTTGTCTAAACTTTCATTGGAATCGCAATTTTTTGATTTTCTCCGAGAACATTTTTGAACGGCAAGTTTTAGACCAGCTCGGAACTTAGGACTTAGCCAAATGTATATCATAGGGTTGTAACAGCTATTACTCATAGCAAGCCAATGGCTGAAAATCCACAAACTTGGCATGAATTTTTGATCATAAATTGTTTGGTCATGATCTCCTACCAATGTTATAATGTGGAATGGCAGCCAACATAATGCGTAAAACACAACTACTGTAGCCATCATCTTTATCAACTGAAAAAGAAAACATAATACTGAATACATTATTCAAATTCGACATAAAAAACTACTTAATATATTTATTTAAATTTAATATATAAAATATATTTAAATTTACATACAGATCATGTACGAGTCTGTATCCGACATTTTACGCAGATCAATATCGTTGCAAAGTCCAGAATTTACATGTAAAAAGTAGATTTTGAAATAATTTATCCAAAGTAAAATGAAGTGATATGAAAAGAAATGAAGTTAAAGATAAAAATGTCGCGTGTACAGTTTATATTGGTTACTGCCTGCCGACTTGTAATTTGGAGAACAAACCAACTCTCATCTAATTAATTTTATACGATAATAGAATTATTTCATTATATACACACACTGTACATGTATAACCCGTTTTGACAATTTTCCCAAATAAAATGCTCTGGTAGCGATGTACCGAATATAGAAATAACCACATAGAAGGCATTTTATTTTTAAATCTGTATAATTTCAAAGTTTTCTGTCAGGAATACCCGTTAAAATACGAATCCATTACCATGCATCAAATGATTTTGTTATTCTTATAATATATGATCTTAGACACTACTTTTGACTTGTAAACAGTCTCAGTTAATTAATACACCACAAAGAATTCCAATATGGATTTTATCGTAAAATGAAAATGTATACGATAGTAACGTGGGGCCTTGGTGGCCGAGTGGTCTAGGTAGTTCGTCATGACTACTAATGATCACCTGCCTGTCAACACTAAGGTTGTGAGTTTGAATCTCACCTGTTGCAGGGTGTGTTCGACTCCGATTTTAATTGACAAGGATTGCCAATTTTCCTACCGAAGGTAGATAGTTCTCTCCGGGTCCACCAATAAAAACTGGCCGCTGCGAAAGAGCTAAATGTGTTGAAAACGGCAGAAAATCCTAGATAAACTAAACTAAACGATAGTATCACATATACAATACATACATGTAATGGTGTTGAATAAAAAAAAAATTCATGTAGGAAAGGGAATAAATTTGAAGAGTTAAGTTGATTCAGACCTAAGAACTACATGTATAGGAGAGTTTTTGTGTTATTGTTCTAGTTTTCTCGTTTTTTTTCAATATCTAAACTAGGCACCTGTGATGGACCACGAGAGTTCCACCCACAGAGTTGCATAGCGCGTCCCTAGGTGGCGGATAGGGGAGACCCTTTCGTTGGGGGTTGTCAGGTCACAATAAGGAAAGCCTGTACACGGACTATAGTGGGTAAAGTGTTTGGAGAATGCCACACTCACTCATGCTAAAGACCCCTTCTGTAGAAAGAGAGGGCTAATGCTGCCGCTATAGCAGGCTAAATTATCCGATCCTTCCCAACCATCCACCCTTTTACAGCAATCAATCAATCCAATATCTAAAAGTTTAAAAGCATGAATACATTGCATGTTGTATTTACACTGTATGTATTCATTTTAATATTATCTGTGCACCTTCAAAAAGACAGTGTGACAAATTAAGATGATACTTATACATTTATGTTCTATCAAAAAAGAAAAAAAACACAGATGCATTGTCAAAAACCTGAAACCAGAGTTACTTGTATAAACATAATAACATTTATACAAATAACTCCTGTTTGTAGGGATTGATATCTTTGGGCCGTCATCGCGTAACAACTGCAATAGACACAATACAAACTAGAAAGCTTGACTTTTGGAATAGACAGTGATAACCGCACCCCTGCAATTAGTTGGGACGCTTACCCAAACGCAAAAATCTAAAACCTTATACCCATTTGAAGATGTTATGCAATCATTCTATGAAGAAATTAAATCATTAACTCCAATTTCTTATGAAAAAAAGTTTAGGTCGCAAGCTTAACTTCATCCATCGTTTATTCACCCTAATCGAAATTTTAAAAGCTTATTGCAAATGCACACACCATGAACAACAATGCTGAATATGAATAAAATGCATTAATTGAAAAATGAGTTTACGTCACAAGCTTAAATTGACAATATTCGAAAATTAGACCTCTGTTGGCCCCAGTTTTAGAAAATTAAAATTCTAAAACCTTATTGCACGTGTACATATTGTGCATGTCAATACTGTATACGAAAAAATACATATGTTGAAAATGAAAAACCATTTTATGTCACAAGCTTAAGGGAATACGATGTTTTCGTGAAATGCATAGTTTAAGCAAGTCAAAATCCAGGTTAGGTCAATATTGCTTGAGAGAAATTAATATTCATTTTTAACACAAGTACACAATCAATCAACATTTTCAAGACAAATTTAGAAGCCTGAATTTTGTATCCCTCCTTGGCACCCCATAAAATATCATACGGTTGTTCCATAAATCGACTGTATTTATGCACAATGATTTTTAGTGTTGATAAACAAGTGGCAATGTTTATTTCGACATTATATATAATTTATTGCATTTCAATAAACAATTCTATATTATATATGGTGTAAGTACTATCACATGATATTTAGAAATTCGTAATATGACGAATCCGTTATTGGCTTCGGCTCGGGCCATTTCAGTTTACCTGGTCCAGACCACGATCCTTTGGTAGTCCATAATATATTATTACATGGTTGTTTCTGTATTGGCCTTGTTATTGGTAAATGTACGCGGCTTGCTGTATTGGCCTGAGGCGTAGACCCTCTCATTGGCCGGTTGTTATGTAATGCGGAAAGCCTGACTGTCGACCATGGTGGGTAACGTGTTTGGAGAATGTCATTCTCCCTGTACGCTAAATACCCCTTCCGTAGTTTTCGAAAAAGAGTAGGCTGGTGGCTGCTTCAGAAGGCTAAATTACCCAACCAACCAACCTTTTACAGTGGCTGTCAAAATTGGTTCCCCTTTGTGCCCCATCCCACCCCTATTTGAATTGTTTGATAAATTGTTGAAATGGTTCTCGTCTTGTAGAAGCATGATGTATTTGCAACTTCACTTCACAATCAAATCCATAAGGTGACGTCGTGCAGACATATTCAATATGTCTTTTTAGGAATGTACTATAAATATAAAGTTAATTTCACTGATTACGCAGTCACTATCCTTTTTTAGTTCCATTTGACTTTTTTTCCGATTGACCGATATTTCCGTTTTATTATTACTTACAGAGAACTAATTAACTGAGATGCTGTCTTCAAATGTCACTTGAATGTACATCTGCTTAATGGAGATGTTCGATTATGGTCTTTTTTCAAGTTAAAAAAAAATTAAAAGATATTGTGTGGGTTAGGCCTTTGAATAACAAATAACGTATAGTTTTAATGGTTTGTTAATGTTAGATTAAGATTACACACATTACCGATAGATCACATGTATTTGGATATTAACAATCGCTTGAGTCCTCAAGCAATATGATCTGGATTTGCTAAATACATTTAGAATATAGTAAAGTGCTCTCGACCACTGGAATTATAGGATTTGATGTTTATTAATTGTGAAGAATGAATGTAAACATGTTTTTAGTAAGGGATTATCCTATTGTTTTCTTACCACTCAAAACAATGAATTCCTATAAATGAGTTACAACTGCACCGAACCACATTTATCACCTTGCAGAATTTGTGAGTGGAACTTATTAAAAACTGAATTCGAATTTGAAAAAAAAAAGATAATAAAGATAATTTATTGAACGTTAAACACGATAAGACCAATACAAAAAAGAAACATCTCATTAAATAAATTTAATTTATTTGATTTGAACATTCACATTTTAACTAATTACAATATATATAAAAGTACTATTTATATTATGTATACAGGGGACATTCCCTAAGGAATAGAATAATAGTTGTAAGTCATATTTTGACATTTATTGATTTAAACTGTAAATAAACAAAAAAATGATTCCTTACTTAAATGTTACATGTTTTACATTCATACTCACAATAAGGAAACACCATTGCGTGTGCTGTTGTGTCTGTGAATTTTTAAAATGCAATATTATTTAAAATTTCCCAAATTTTTAAAAATGCCATATATCACTACGACTAATTCATAAAAGAAATGTCTAAAATGAAACCATGCATTAACTATAAATCTGGTACTGACCTTGAAAACAATTATGCTTAATTAAAACCAATCAAGAGGTCATTTGAGCTTTTAGTACTTTACAATATTCTAAGTTTGTAAGAGAATGATAATCCCTTTCTTCGTGATAAGTACTCGCTAAGGCTCGTACATAATCATAAGGAAAAATATCATCATTCTCTTACATATACGTAGTTACAATTATACATGTACAATTTAATTATTAAATTCCGTGTTCATGTTTAACGCTCATCACTAAACTTTCAAGCAGTCGTAATTATCCCCGCAATTTCAAAGAAAGTTCGGGAACTTTCTTGAAATTGCGGGAATATAGTGATGGCCTCCGCCGTCCGTCCGTCCGTCACACTTTCTTATAACATCAAATCCTCCTTCACTTTGGGTTTAGGAATTTAGTTTTTATATAAAATGGTTTCTTACTACCTGTAGATGAGCAATAAGGTTTTATAATTTTGATTTTCAATGCAAGGGCCTACAGGGGTCTAACTTCGAAAATTTTGAATTCAAGTTTGTGACCTAAACTCGTCTTTCATTTTTCAATTTATGCATTTTTTATACGATACTGTCATGCACCATATGCAGATGCGCAATAAGGTTTTAGAATTTTGATTTTCTAAAATTGGGGCCCACAGGGGTCAAAATTTGAAATGCACAATTTAAGCTGGTAACCTTAACTTATCTTTAATGTTGCAATTGATGCATTTTGCTTTTATATAGTATTGCCCAAACCGGGGGCCCACTCAGGTTAAATTTTTAAAAAAATGTAATTTTAAGCTTTTTTCATTTTCATTAGGTTTACTGATTTAATTTCTTTATAGAATGATTGCATATTATTTTTGAATGGGAATAAGGTTTTCTATTATTTACTATAGGTAAGTGGCTTACATGGGTGCGATGATCACTGTCGTAAATGTGTCGATTCCGACAGTACAGTTTTCTAGTCAGAAATTAAAAATAAACGAGCTAGCATAATTTTTTAACTATTTCAAAAGAATTCTTTTTTTGTCATATATATTTTATTTGATCAAAGTATAACCACATAAATCATTCTTATAAGAAAATATAATATAACTTGTAATGAAACATGAAGGGCCAAGTGGGCTTTTTTCATCACTTGGCGTCCGTCGTCGTCCGTCGTCGTCGTTAACATTTTACATTTTGAACTTCTAGAGAACCACTGAATGGAATGAAACCAAACATGGCATGAATGTTCCTTATGAGCTGCTGACCAAGTGTTGTTACTTTGTAGCCGATCCATCATCCAAGATGGCCGTCAGCGGGGAACTTAGTTTAACATAGGACCCTAGGGGAAATGCATACAAATGACTTCTTTTAGAGAACCATTGAATGGAATGAAACTAAATCTGGCATGAATGAACCCTTATAAGGTGCTGACCAAGTGTAGTTACTTTGTAGCCGATCCATCATCCAAGATGGCCGCCAGAGGGGGACTTAGTTTAACATAGGACCCTATGGGAAATGCATACAAATGACTTCTTTTAGAGAACCGTTGAATGGAATGAAACCAAACACGGCATGAATGTTCCTTATGAGGTGCTGACCAAGTGTTGTTACTTTGTAGCCGATCCATAATCCAAGATGGCTACCAGCGGGGGACTTAGTTTAACATAGAACCCTATGGGAAATGCATACAATTGATTTCTTTTAGTGACCCACTTATATGAATATTCCTTACGAGGTGCTGACCAACTGTTGTTACTTTGTAGCTGATCCATCATCAAAGATGGCCGCCAGCGGGGGACTAAGTTTAACATTGGACCCTATGGGAAATGCATACAAATGACTTCTTTTACAGAACCACTGAATGGAATGTAACAAAACAGCATGAATGTTCCTTACAAGGTGCTGACCAAGTGGTGTTACTTTGTAGCCGTTACATCATTCAAAATGGCCACCAGTGAGGGACTTAGTTTAACATAGGACCCTAAGGGAAATACATACAAATGTCTTCTTCTATAGAACCCACTGAATGGAATGAAACCAAACATGGCATGAATGTTCACTCAAAAATCTTACTTCAGACTTAGCAGAAATGGTCCTTAGATGGTTCTCTTTTAGAAATGTATCCGTTGACCTGGACTAGACCAAGATGACTGCCACAGCTGAAATTAGTTTAACATAGAATCCTATAGAAAAACCAGCTAAATTGACTGCAACACTTTAATTTTTAGGTCTGCTCAAGGTGAAAAGTTAAATCCAGGTGAGCGATACAGGTTCTTGAGAGCCTCTAGTTTCCAATATTTTCAGCCTGTCTAGGGGTACACAAATATAAAGAATTCATGTCTAAGTTCTTATAAAAATTTAAAATACATAGACATTGCTTGCAGTTTGGTTTTTCATCTTTAATATTACTTGTATAAATATAATAGCGAACAATTATAAAACAAGTGTTAAGTATATCACTATAGGCATCATATAAAGTACCAAATAAACATGTTTCTAGTGTGATAGTCACTGGTACCATACATTTTGATTGCAAATTATCTGCAAATTGAAACCATAAACTTCTAACAAATGTACATTCAAAGAAAAAGTGCGATAAAGTCTCCTTGTTTTCAAAACAGAAGCTGAATAATTGAGTTTCTGTATTTCAATAATAAACTATTAGTATAGAGAAATCTATGATATATTTTGTATTGAAAAGCTTACAGTTTAGTATTAAGAAAATGTCGATTAAATGGAATTTTGTAGTAAAAATTCCATGTATTTTCATCACAAGCATATCCCATTTCAACTGCCCATCTTTTTTGTGATATCGGAATTTCAAAAATTTGTTGACGAAATAAATCATAAAATATTTTCGTAATTTTTTCTCAGAGAACATAAGTTTAATATACTTATTACCAACATATGTTTTAGTAGTTGTATTTTCTAATAACACACCTTTCAAAATTTTTGGGATAGTTTGTAATAAACTATTAAATTGCAGAAAATTTCTATAAATTCTAAATTTTTCTTGGAATTCTTGGAATGATAGAAATGTGTTATCATCCTTTAAGGTATCCGGAACATAATAGATCGTGATCGTAAATTTTATGTCTTTTTGACCGTGAATGTCTGAACCAAAAAATTTAAAGCAGGAATTTTGCACATAAATTTACTCAAATTGAAACACATTGTGTTGCTTATATGCAGAGTCTGTAAACATAAGTTAGTTATATTGGCATTTCCAAAGAACAATCCAAAGATACTAATATTATAGTAAATGTATACTATGCTGTAAACGACGCATTTCAAGGAGTTACCTCTCATCAGCAGCATTAAAACCGAAACAATTGGAAGACCAAAAACCAAACTTATATTAAACAAGAAGTATTCGATCAAAAATACCGAATAGGAAGCCACATTTCAGCTAAGATCTACCATGTGCAATACAAGGAATGAACCCTGAGTATTTATATTATTTTTGAATTTTGCTAAATACTGGTTATTTCTGTAACAAATCAATGAACAATCATGTCAAACAAGTCTGACGACTGGGTTGGCGAATACCCTCGGGGACCTAGGGTCCACCAGCCGAGGCATCATCCAAAAGAGTTTCAAAATAACAATCCAAAGATACTAATATTATAGTAAATTTATACTATGCTGTATACGACGCATTTCAAGGAGTTACCAAAGTTTGCCGATAATTACTGAGGTCATTTCAATTGCGTTGTATGGAACATCCGGGAACTTTAGAATAATCATCTGGTCAGTTATGGTCTGGATACTTTAATAAATCGGTTACAAAAAATACATCCGACTTAATCCGACGAAAATAAAAAATGGTTTATTTTCAATCTTTATCATGCCATTGTACCAAAGTGGCTGTGATAAAATATCTTTTGGGGCTGTGGATTGATTAATTTGCAAAGAAACTCAGCTATTTATTACATCCTGCCAAAATTTATTAAAATTGTTAGCATAATGCAACAAAGCAGGCTTAGTATACAGCCAAAATTTGTCTCCACCAAGATCCTCCAGCAGGTCAGTCAGTAAGACTTTTGTTAGGATCTAAAAAAATTTTAATCCAAGAAATTTTAAGGGCATGAATAAAAGATCTAATATGAGGCATTTTTAAACCACCATCAAGATAATTATCAATAACAGTGTTGCTTTTCACTTTGTCTGGTTTCCGATTCCTCAGAAATTAAAACAAAATATTCTCAATATTCTTAAGAATATGTGCCAGTGAATCTGCAAGAACAGTAAAACACTGCACAAAAATATGTAATGCCAATGTTTTTATAACGGTTATTTTCCCAATTAAGGATGCTTGCTGGTCATGTTTTGGTCGATTTGTCAGATTTTCGGAATCTTCGGGTTTTATCCATTTCTTAAACATGATTTTTTTTGCCCATGAACCCCTAC
This sequence comes from Mytilisepta virgata, assembly GCA_028015205.1. Taxonomy (NCBI): domain Eukaryota; kingdom Metazoa; phylum Mollusca; class Bivalvia; order Mytilida; family Mytilidae; genus Mytilisepta; species Mytilisepta virgata. Next base: position 81,929,473 of record CM051521.1, read on the forward strand.
TTTTTCTTTTATAATTCAATCATATATACCGTAAAATGGTAATTGACAAAATCTTATGAAATCCTTTTTATTTTTTCATACATTTTTGACAGACTGAAGTTGCCAATGCAAAGACGAGGAAAAATCCAGAGAAAACCCATTTCCTGCAATTTTTCAAGGCCTTATAGCTCTAAAATGAGCATATGAACCTATATTTCTTTCTTACTTATTTGTTTACTATTCAGATGTTCTCTTAAACTAAAACATCTATTTCAAATCCCATTTATTTCCTATTAGACCAGCGATCATCCTTAAGGAAAGATTTCTGGAAGACTAATCATGTAATAATATTTTGACCTTTTCAGTTTTTTTATAAAATTATCTATATATATATCTGATTTTGACAAGGAATATTTGATACCCAGTAACTTGAAAATACCAGAGTGGTTCCAAGTTATTGCTTGTTCAGTATTTAATTCTAAACCACAACCCCGTCTTGCCCGAATCCATATTGCCTGTGTTTTATCAAAATTTGCTCTCAAACCAGAACAAGTAGAGAAAAGATCGACTAGAAACAAAGCTTGATTGACTGTATTATAATGTTCAAATTCTATTAGGGTACACATATATTATAATTAGAATGTATGAGCAAAATAATTTCAGAATGTTTAATTTCAACCATTTCGGGAATACAATTATGAATTTAAACTGTTCAATATTTAACGTTGAATTCGCAGTCCTGAGATACAATTATAGCATTTGTCCTACTGAAAATAGCAACCTCACTTTTCTTAAGTACATGTAAAACGTAAAATTACATCTCAACAAGAGATCAATTTTCCAAATGTTCTAATGTTATAATATACAATTATCACCCTTGTTGGTGTGTGACCCGACGGTTTGTCTCCCAGAGGAAAGTAAGGTCACCCGAGGGCTTGCCCGAGGGTGACCTTACATTCCGAGGGGAGACAAACCGTCGGGTCACACATCAACAAGGGTGATAACTGTTATATTATATCGAATATTCAACTTTTGACAGATACCACGTTGTTTTTTGTAGGTAACAAGCACGACTAGGTTTGCATATAAATAATCTACCCTCATCCACCGCAATCAACCTGTTGTCGGACGCCATGTTTTTTGTTTACTGAATCAAGGGAAGTAACTATAAATGGAAACACGTGAGGCTCACGAGGGGATTTCCATGGGGTTTTCTCGCGAGCGGTTGACCTTACTATGCGACCCAACGATTTTTGGTTGACCCAACGAATGGGCAAATATCACGTGACACTGTTTTAACAAATCAGATTAAAGATTTCTATATGAGTATATAATATTAAAGGTTATATAATTTTCTGTCATAAAGAAATGTTAACACAAGGGGACGGATAAGGTCATATTAGAGTAACAATTGAATAGAATAGAATAATTTTATTAGTATACAATCCAAACAATAGGATTGTCATTAAATCAAATGTTGGAAAATATGGCACCCCAGCTGTGTATATCTTAGATGGAATAAGCATATAAATGTACTTATGGGGGTGCCAAATGGAACTCTTGCCGAAACAAAATATGATATGTGTATGTATATACATATTTAAATAATTATCCATGAAATATACATAATTTAAGTACTACCATTAATTGTTTCTTGCATTATACATCTCACTTATACCATTCTTCAGAACAAATATAAAATCGAATTTGTGTTAATTACTCATTGATTTAGAACAAGGAACAATGTCAGAAATTTCGTTAAACATATTCATCCTAGATTTCTTCAGTTCTATACATATTATTATAAAATGGAATTCATCTTCTACCTCTGTGTTATATCGACCACGTTCAATAGCTACATGTAGCATACTATTAAGTATTATTATGTTTGCATAATTTTTTTAAACATTTTTCAATAAAAGATACTTTTCAAGTTCATACTTTACATTAAATTTTCTGTGAGTTCTTAGCTTATTTCAATTATCATCATTAAAAAGACAGTGTTTCCCATAGTAATATTTTAATTTTTGAAGCGAATTTTCCATTTAACTCTTGCTTGCTTTATAAACATTATATTTTTGTAATAAAGACTTTTTTCCTTTGAGTTAAATCAAATATTTCTTGTGATGATAATTATTCATAATAATCACATATTGATTTACATGCTAAAACTAAGACTAATTTGAAAGATTAACAAGTTCAGTTTTTGCTCCAAATATTCTAAGAAGGAAAAGATCATAGTCGTGAAGTGAAAAAGTGTGTAGAATGTTACATACTAAACATTTCAGTTCCAAAGACATGTTTCAGAAAATTGTTACATTATTTAGAGTCAAGCTACCCTTTTCTAAAGCTGAATACAGAATCAACTAAATTGCAATTCAAAGAAAACCAAGTCTTCATTTTTGCTGAAAGCGTAATGTTCTATAAGAATAATGTTGATGCGTACATGCATATTCCATTATACGTTTTAATCATTTTTCCTATTTTGGTTCTTTAGAGGGGACTGTGAGTAAAATTTCATTGAAATGCACAGACAAACCGGAAAATCAATTTTTAATGTGTTTTTCCCAGGTAGCAAGCCTGTTCTGAAAGGTTTTATAATAGAAAATTGCGTCTTTGAATCTAGTGGAGTGCAATAAATAGATAACAGATTTATATATATTTGTAATAGGAGTTAATTTCAATAAAATTAACTTTTACAAACCACAAGTACCTTCCAATTCCTACTTCAAGAACCATTTAATATGACAGCGTAGATTACATTTGCATTTGACTGTTTTAAAAATTGAAAAAAACGTGTGTCCGATGAGATTGACTAGCTTTGTAGTGATTGAAGTTTGAAATCCCTAACATTCAGTTTTGAGTGTCGTAGGTTTTTTATAGTTTCCTTGCTCAAACTTGTGTCCATACGTTATCAGAATTTTTAAATTTTATTTTACCAAAGCCTTGTTAATATATAGCATTCCTCCGACCCATTTTTGATTTACGAATCGGATAATTTTTTCCAAAATCTGGAATCGAAAATTAATTCCCAACTATTTCTAACCTGCCTTGAACAAGACTCAAGAGTAAATACAATATGAAGCCTGGATTGTTAACGGTTTTGAAAACGAATAGGCCATTGGCCGCTAAAGACGGCTAAATTATCCGACTCTAACCAACCACCCACGCTTCTACAGTGGCAGTCAAAATTGGTTCCCATTGCTTCGTGTTCAACCTCTATTTGAACTCTGTTTGACAAATTGTTGAACTGGTTCTCGTTAAGCAAACAACAATCAATTTAGAAATTGTAAATTGAAACTTGTTACATATAACTCCTCTTTCATTTTGCATTTTATTACTTTTATTTTTATATATTATGGTCATACACTGTGTATAGATGTGCAATAAGGTTTTAGAATTTTGATTCTTCAAAACTTGGGACCCACAGGGGTTGAATTTTGAAACTGAGTATTAAAGCTTAAGACCTTATAACTCCTTTTTTTTATTTTTCATCTTATAGAATAGATCTATAGAGTGTTGGCATACGTTGTATATAAATGCACATTAGGGCTATTGAATTTTTATTTCAGCAACTGTTGCCCATAATCAAACATCAGAATGAGAAAGTGGTGCAGAGGAATATCAAACTTGGGAGTGCGGGTAGCTGTTGTTTCCAACTGTGTCAATTTACTTTGATTTGTTTGCATACTAGTTTGATATTATAACACTTGTTCTATTTTAGATTAGCAATTTAATATTGCAATCTAATCTATATTGATATGGCGAATAAATATCTACATGTACTTTAAGTTGAAGTGTACAGAAGCAGGAAAACAAACAAGTGTACATAATGGAATAAGTAATATGTATGACAATAATATGAACTGGAATAAGAACTTTGATGACCTTTTTTAATAAAACAACTTAGTTAAATGAAAACAGTCATTTAATTTTCTGTAAAACCCTGAAATCATAAAAGTTAATTGAGAACCATGTTTTTCCCAAATATGATCAAAAAGTCGATAACAATTTTATAAAAGCGTTGACCGTTTGCAAATTTTATGTATTCACACAGAATATGCTTCGGTCAACATGGTCAACGCTTTTACACGACATCAAAACTAAAAAAAGAAGCATTCAATTCTCAAATATTTGTTAAGTTTATGCCGTCATGTGTTACACGATTCAAAACAGACATGCATAGAAACTCACTGAGAGCAAGATATTAGATATTACAAGTACCATGTTAATTATAACTTTTACCTCTTACGAGGTGTTATATTTTTCCTAATGAATGGTCTGAAAAAATTCGATTACAAGACCACATTATCGGCTTCTGTCTCTGTTAGAAAGATTCTTATTGACTTACATGACTTATTTCTTTTATTATCAACCCACGGTGGCCGACAATCATGCTAGACAGAAAATTAAACAATCGCCACAGTAACTGCGCAATGTTTGTCAGACAAGATTACAACATATATTGGAGCAGCTGTAGGTTGGGCTTGCTTTCAGCACAAACAAAGTCCTTAATATGCATGCGTACAAGTAGCATACGTTTAAACTCCAGCGGTCCATAGTGTCTGGCATAAATTAAGGTTTCACTTAATAATGTTTTAAATCTCTCAGGGAAAATTGACCTTCCTGCATTTTGGATCCTCTACCTAGGCCCAATTGATTAAAGGCAGGCTAAAAATATGTTCTTTATTATTTTGCCTTTCAAATATCTTATTGTACCTCATGAATGTTGAACAAGAAATAAGCAGTGTATACGTAGGGCAGGAATTGAGTATTTTAGATTAGCAATTTAATATTACAATCTAATCTATATTTGTTATACTTATATATAAGTAATATCATATTATACTTATAATAATTGCATATTTTTAAAAGAATAGAATCAGTAACAACAGCTCACACCACAAGACGGGTACATACACATTATGAACAATAAAGAAAGTAAAATGTCTTGTCTTGGACAGACATACATTATATATCATACATGTACGTGAGGGAAAAACATGAGATAAAAGATGAACTTTATATGCAGTTTACCACTCGTTCATTTTATAAAGAAAATTATTAATACTTTTACCAATAAAACTAGATGGAGGCAGTCAGAAATGTCAGCTACATGTATCCCTGGAATCTGCAGTTTCTTTTGTTTTTTTACAATCCAATGTTTGAATATAAATTTCGCTCTGATCAACTTTTAAACTGGTTATTTTTAATCAACTATTTCTGCTCGTAAAATGTGATGATAGTTTTGTCATCGATAAAATTAGTCCTAAGTTTTGAAAAGCAAAAAATTCTAAAAACGTTATTGCGCATCTACATACAGCGTATGACAATACTGCACAGAAATACAATACATTTTTTATTGCAATAAAAATGAAAGAGGAATTAAGGATCACAACATTAAAAAGTGACAAATATACCTAAGGAGCAATCCAAAAAACATTAAAAACCAATTGTTCAGAGAACAATTGAAGGTCTTTCCACCTCAATTGCAGATTTGTTGATAAAAAAAAATGAGGTTTAAAATGTAATTGTTGGTTTTAGAGCATAGCTAAACTTTCAGTGATTTCAAGGATATATGGTTCTATGTACTGAAATAAGGGAGGTATTATGCTACTTACCGTATTACAAATATCACTTCTGGTTTGATATGATAGGTAATTTCACAATTGTTAAAAAAATATATGGACTGCTAGTTTGAATAACTAAGAAAAATGTTTATTTCTGGTTAACTAAATGTTTGATGAATTATACTGTTTTGCACTATAAACATCAAAAACGTCATTAATGTGACCTTATAAATTGACAATTCTAGACGTTTTCATGGGTTGTAACATTGTCACATTAATTAACATTCCAATATATCCAAAACGTCTAAAAATGTCTACAGAAATAATAACGTTGCCAGAAATGACGTCATCAAAAGTAGTGCCTGAATTTCACGCTTTCAATACCTTTAATTGCTTTAAAAATCTGAAAAAAACTTATAAAGTGTGAAAAAATGCAAAATACGTAATATAGGTCATGACCTTGACCTTTGACCTTGTGACATTTTTCAAGGTCATTGGCCGTTGAGGTCATTTTAGAAGACCCCATGCCATTATTATGTACCATTGTCAAGTTATAAACGAAAAACCTTAAGTTTGAACGTTCTAGGTGCAATTACTCTCAAAAGATGACGTCATACAACTTTAACTCAAATGTAACAAAGTTGCGCATCAATGTCTTAAACATTTCCACCATTACATTTCCTTGGCTATCTACAACCATTTCAGAGGAGTAGTGATAACAAGCAAATGTCAAATAATAGAACTTGACCTTGACCTTTGACCTTGATGCCAATTTGAAGGTTATCAATCCCTGATGTTAAAACAAAAGACCCCATGCCTTTATCATGTACCACTGTTTAGAAATAAACGAAAAACGAAAATTTAAACGTTCTAGGGGCAATTACGCCTATAAAATGACGTCATACAACTTTTTCTCAAATGTAACAAAGCTAGATCTCAACGTCCTTAACATTTTCTCCTTTACATTTTATCAGCTATCTTTTACCATTTCAGAGGAGAAGCGATAACAAGCAAAAGTCAAAATTAAGAACTTGACCTTGACCTTTGACCTTGATGCCAATTTAAAGGTTATCAATCCTTGATGTCAAAACAAAAGACCCCATGCCTTTATCATGTACCACTGTTGAGAAATAAACGAAAAACCGCAAATTTAAACGTTCTAACGGCAATTACGCCTATAAAATGACGTCATACAACTTTTATGCAAATGTAACAAATCTAGGTCTCAACGTCCTTAACATTTTCTCCATTACATTTTATCAGCTATCTTTTACCGTTTCAGAGGAGAAGCGATAACAAGCAAAAGTCAAAATTTAGAACTTGACCTTGACCTTTGACCTTGACCTCATTTTACTTGTTAGGGGTCATGGACCCTAAATACAAAGTTTCATGTTGATATCTCAACTCTAAATAACAATTTGTATGATACACCAAAAGTGAAAGTCGTTTGAGGGGAAATAACTCCTATGAAATGTCGTCAGATCCCTTCCGACCAAATTGAACAAAGTTGCGCACTGATACACTGAAGACATTGCAAGAGATTTTGGGTCGATATCTTTTACAGTTTTTGAGATATAGCGATAACAAGAAAAGGAGGACGCCGGGAGATAACTCCTATAAAAAAAAGTGTTCGGTTACACAGGGTCAATGGTGAAATCGCAATCACTGTACGATATCATGGGCCAAAAATCCTTTCGATATGTCAAGTAACAAAAAAACATCCTAGACGGCAGAAGAAAAAAAAAGAAAAATTAAAAACCAATTCTTCAGAGAACAATTGAAGGTCTTTCCACCTCAATTGCAGATTTGTTGATAACAAAAATGAGGTTTAAAATGTAACTGCTTTAAAAATCTGGAAAAAAAAACCTTATAAAGTGTGAAAAAATGCAAAATACGTAATATAGGTCATGACCTTGACCTTTGACCTTGTGACCTATTTCAAGGTCATTGGTCGCTGAGGTCATTGTAGAAGACCCCATGCCATTATTATGTACCATTGTCAAGTTATAAACGAAAAACCTTAAGTTTGAACGTTCTAGGCGCAATTACTCTCAAAAGATGACGTCATACAACTTTAACTCAAATGTAACAAAGTTGCGCATCAGTGTCCTAAACATTTCCACCATTACATTTCCTTGGCTATCTACAACCATTTCAGAGGAGTAGTGATAACAAGCAAATGTCAAAAAATAGAACTTGACCTTGACCTTTGACCTTGATGCCAATTTGAAGGTCATCAATCCCTAATGTTAAAACAAAAGACCCCATGCCTTTATTATGTACCATTGTTAAGAAATAAACGAAAAACCGAAAATTTAAACGTTCTAGGGGCAATTACGCCTATAAAATGACGTCATACAACTTTTTCGCAAATGTAACAAAGCTAGGTCTCAACGTCCTTAACATTTTCTCTATTACATTTTATCAGCTATCTTTTACCGTTTCAGAGGAGAAGCGATAACAAGCAAAAGTCAAAATTTAGAACTTGACCTTGACCTTTGACCTTGACGCCAATTTGAAGGTTATCAATCCTTGATGTCAAAACAAAAGACCCGATGCCTTTATCATGTACCATTGTTGAAAAATAAACGAAAAACCGCAAATTTAAACGTTCTAACGGCAATTACGCCTATAAAATGACGTCATACAACTTTTATGCAAATGTAACAAAGCTAGGTCTCAGCGTCCTTAACATTTTCTCCATTACATTTTATCAGCTATCTTTTACCGTTTCAGAGGAGAAGCGATAACAAGCAAAAGTCAAAATTTAGAACTTGACCTTGACCTTTGACCTTGACCCCATTTTACTTGTTAGGGGTCATGGACCCTAAATACAAAGTTTCATGTTGATATCTCAACTCTAAATAACAATTTGTATGATACACCAAAAGTGAAAGTCGTTTGAAGGGAAATAACTCCTATGAAATGTCGTCAGATCCTTTCCAACCAAATGGAACAAAGTTACGTACAGATACACTGAAGACATTGCAAAAGATTTTAGGTCGATATCGTTTACGGTTACAGAGAAATAAAGATAACAAGAAAAGGAGGACGCGGGGAGATAACTCCTATAAAAAAAAGTGTTCGGTTACACAGGGTCAATGGTGAAATCGCAATCACTGTACGATATCATGGGCTAAAAATCCTTTCGATATGTCAAGTAACAAAAAAACATCCTAGACGGCAGAAGAAAAAAAAAAAAAAAAAAAAAAAAATTAAAAACCAATTGTTCAGAGAACAATTGAAGGTCTTTCCACCTCTATTGCAGATTTATTGATAAAACGTCTGGTTTGATATGATAGGTAATTTCACAATTGTTAAAAAATATATGGACTGCTAGTTTGAATAACTAAGAAATGTTTATTTCTGATTAACTAAATGTTTGTGATGAATTATACTGTTTTGCACTATAAACATCAAAAACGTCATTAATGAGACCTAATAAATTGATAATTATAGACGTTTTCATGGGTTGTAACATTGTCACGTTAATTAACATTCCAATATATCCAAAACGTCTAAAAATGTCTACAGAAATAATAACGTTGCCAGAAATGACGTCATAAAAAGTAGTGGCTGAATTTCACGCTTTCAATAGCTTTAATTGCTTTAAAAATCTGAAAAAAAAACCTTATAAAGTGTGAAAAAATGCAAAATACGTAATCTAGGTCATGACCTTGACCTTTGACCTTGTGACCTTTTTCTAGGTCATTGGTTGCTGAACTCATTGCAGAAGACCCCATGCCATTATTATGTACCATCGTCAAGTTATAAACGAAAAACCTTAAGTTTGAACGTTCTGGGGGCAATTACTCCCAAAAGATGACGTCATACAGCTCTAACTCAAATGTAACAAAGTTGCGCATCAATGTCCTAAACATTTCCTCCATTACATTTTATCAGCTATCTTTTACCGTTTCAGAGGAGAAGCGATAACAAGCAAAAGTCAAAATTTAGAACTTGACCTTGACCTTTGACCTTGATGCAAATTTGAAGGTTATCAATCCTTGATGTCAAAACAAAAGACCCCATGCCATTGTTGAGAAATAAACGAAAAACCGCAAATTTAAACGTTCTAACGGCAATTACGCCTATAAAATGACGTCATACAACTTTTATGCAAATATACCAAAGCTAGGTCTCAACGTCCTTAACATTTTCTCCATTACATTTTATCAGCTATCTTTTACCATTTCAGAGGAGAAGCGATAACAAGCAAAAGTCAAAATTTAGAACTTGACCTTGACCTTTGACCTTGATGCTAATTTGAAGGTTATCAATCCTTGATGTCAGAACAAAAGACCCCATGCCTTTATCATGTACCATTGTTGAGAAATAAACGAAAAACCGAAAATTTAAACGTTCTGGGGGCAATTACGCCTATAAAATGACGTCATACAACTTTTATGCAAATGTAACAAAGCTAGGTCTCAACGTCCTTAACATTTTCTCCATTACATTTTATCATCTATCTTTTACCGTTTTAGAGGAGAAGCGATAACAAGCAAAAATCAAAATTTAGAACTTGACCTTGACCTTTGACCTTGACCTCATTTTACTTGTTCGGGGTCATGGACCCTAAATACAAAGTTTTATGTTGATATCTCAACCCTAAATAACAATTTGTATGATACACCAAAAGTGAAAGTCGTTTGAAGGGAAATAACTCCTATGAAATGTCGTCAGATCCTTTCCGACCAATGGAACAAAGTTGCGCACAGATACACTGAAGACATTGCAAAAGATTTTAGGTCGATATCTTTTACGGTTACAGAGAAATAAAGATAACAAGAAAAGGAGGACGCGGGGAGATAACTCCTATAAAAAAAAGTGTTCGGTTACACAGGGTCAATGGTGAAATCGCAATCACTGTACGATATCATGGGCCAAAAATCCTTTCGATATGTCAAGTAACAAAAAAACATCCTAGACGGCAGAAGAAAAAAAAAAAAAAAAAAAAAAAAAAAAATAATCAGAACAAAAGCAAAAGGTCTTTCCACGGAAAGTGGAAAGACCTAAAAAATAATCAGAACAAAAGCAAAAGGTCTTTCCACGGAAAGTGGAAAGACCTAATTAAAAACCAATTGTTCAGAAAACAATTGAAGGTCTTTCCACCTCAATTGCAGATTTGTTGATAAAAAAAAATGAGGTTTAAAATGTAATTGTTGGTTTAAGAGCATAGCTAAACTTTCAGTGATTTCAAAGATATATGGTTCTATGTACTGAAATAAGGGAGGTATTATGCTACTTCCCGTATTACAAATATCACTTCTGGTTTGATACGATAGGTAATTTCACAATTTTTAAAAAAATATATGGACTGCTAGTTTGAATAACTAAGAAAAATGTTTATTTCTGGTTAACTAAATGTTTGTGATGAATTATACTGTTTTGCACTATAAACATCAAAAACGGCATTAATGTGACCTTACAAATTGACAATTCTAGACGTTTTCATGGGTTGTAACATTGTCACATTAATTAACATTCCAATATATCCAAAACGTCTAAAACGTCTACAGAAATAATGACGTTGCCAGAAATGACGTCAGCAAAAGTAGTGCCTGAATTTCACGCTTTCAATAGCTTTAATTGCTTTAAAAATCTGAAAAAAAACTTATAAAGTGTGAAAAAATGCAAAATACGTAATATAGGTCATGACCTTGACCTTTGACCTTGTGACCTTTTTCAAGGTCATAGGTCATTGAGGTCATTTTAGAAGACCCCATGCCATTATTATGTACCATTGTCAAGTTATAAACGAAAAACCTTAAGTTTGAACGTTCTAGGCGCAATTACTCTCAAAAGATGACGTCATACAACTTGAACTCAAATGTAACAAAGTTGCGCATCAATGTCCTAAACATTTCCACCATTACATTTCCTTGGCTATCCACAACCATTTCAGAGGAGTAGTGATAACAAGGAAATGTCAAATAATAGAACTTGACCTTGACCTTTGACCTTGATGCCAATTTGAAGGTTATCAACCCCTGATGTTAAAACAAAAGACCCCATACCTTTATCATGTACCATTGTTGAGAAATAAACGAAAAACAAAATTTTGAACGTTCTAGGGGCAATTACGCCTATAAAATGACGTCATACAACTTTTTCTCAATGTAACAAAGCTAGGTCTCAACGTCCTGAACATTTTCTCCATTACATTTTATCAGCTATCTTTTACCGTTTCAGATGAGAAGCGATAACAAGCAAAAGTCAAAATTTAGAACTTGACCTTGACCTTTGACCTTGATGCCAATTTGAAGGTTATCAATCCTTGATGTCAAAACAAAAGACCCCATGCCTTTATCATGTACCATTGTTGAGAAATAAACGAAAAACCGCAAATTTAAACGTTCTAACGGCAATTACGCCTATAAAATGACGTCATACAACTTTTATGCAAATATAACAAAGCTAGGTCTCAACGTCCTTAACATTTTCTCCATTACATTTTATCAGCTATCTTTTACCGTTTCAGAGGAGAAGCAATAACAAGCAAAAGTCAAAATTTAGAACTTGACCTTGACCTTTGACCTTGACCTCATTTTACTTGTTAGGGGTCATGGACCCTAAATACAAAGTTTCATGTTGATATCTCAACTCTAAATAACAATTTGTATGATACACCAAAAGTGAAAGTCGTTTGAAGGGAAATAACTCCTATGAAATTCGTCAGATCCTTTCCAACTAAATGGAACAAAGTTGCGCACAGATACACTGAAGACATTGCAAAAGATTTTAGGTCGATATCTTTTACGGTTACAGAGAAATAAAGATAACAAGAAAAGGAGGACGCAGGGGGATAACTCCTATAAAAAAAAGTGTTCGGTTACACAGGGTCAATGGTGAAATCGCAATCACTGTACGATATCATGGGCCAAAAATCCTTTCGATATGTCAAGTAACAAAAAAACATCCTAGACGGCAGAAGAAAAAAAAAAAAATTAAAAACCAATTGTTCAGAGAACAATTGAAGGTCTTTCCACCTCAATTGCAGATTTGTTGATAAAAAAAATGACGTTTAAAATGTAATTGTTGGTTTTAGAGCATAGCTAAACTTTCAGTGATTTCAAAGATATATGGTTCTATGTACTGAAATAAGGGAGGTATTATGCTACTTCCCGTATTACAAATATCACTTCTGGTTTGATATGATAGGTAATTTCACAATTGTTAAAAAAATATATGGACTGCTAGTTTGAATAACTAAGAAAAATGTTTATTTCTGGTTAACTAAATGTTTGTGATGAATTATACTGTTTTGCACTATAAACATCAAAAACGTCATTAATGTGACCTTATAAATTGACAATTCTAGACGTTTTCATGGGTTGTAACATTGTCACATTAATTAACATTCCAATATATCCAAAACCTCTAAAAACGTCTACAGAAATAATAACGTTGCCAGAAATGACGTCATCAAAAGTAGTGCCAGAATTTCACGCTTTCAATAGCTTTAATTGCTTTAAAAATCTGAAAAAAACTTATAAAGTGTGAAAAAATGCAAAATACGTAATATAGGTCATTACCTTGACCTTTGACCTTGTGACCTTTTTCAAGGTCATTGGTCGTTGAGGTCATTTTAGAAGACCCCATGCCATTATTATGTACCATTGTCAAGTTATAAACGAAAAACCTTAAGTTTGAACGTTCTAGGCGCAATTACTCTCAAAAGATGACGTCATACAACTTTAACTCAAATGTAACAAAGTTGCGCATCAATGTCCTAAACATTTCCACCATTACATTTCCTTGGCTATCTACAACCATTTCAGAGGAGTATTGATAACAAGCAAAAGTCAAAATTTAGAACTTGACCTTGACCTTTGACCTTGATGCCAATTTGAAGGTTATCAATCCCTGATGTTAAAACAAAAGACCCCATGCCTTTATCATGTACCATTGTTGAGAAATAAACGAAAAACCGAAAATTTAAACGTTCTAACGGCAATTACGCCTATAAAATGACGTCATACAACTTTTTCTCAAATGTAACAAAGCTAGGTCTTAACGTCCTTAACATTTTCTCCTTTACATTTTATCAGCTATCTTTTACCGTTTCAGAGGAGAAGCGATAACAAGCAAAAGTCAAAATTTAGAACTTGACCTTGACCTTTGACCTTGACCTCATTTTACTTGTTAGGGGTCATGGACCCTAAATACAAAGTTTCATGTTGATATCTCACTTCTAAATAACAATTTGTATGATACACCAAAAGTGAAAGTCGTTTGAAGGGAAATAACTCCTATGCAATGTCGTCAGATCCTTTCCGACCAAATGGAACAAAGTTGCGCACAGATACACTAAAGACATTGCAAAAGATTTTAGGTCGATATCTTTTACGGTTACAGAGAAATAAAGATAACAAGAAAAGGAGGAAGCGGGGAGATAACTCCTATAAAAAAAAGTGTTCGGTTACACAGGGTCAATGGTGAAATCGCAATCACTGTACGATATCATGGGCGAAAAATCCTTTCGATATGTCAAGTAACAAAAAAACATCCTAGACGGCAGAAGAAAAAAAAAAAAAAAAAAAATAATCAGAACAAAAGCAAAAGGTCTTTCCACGGAAAGTGGAAAGACCTAAAAATAATCAGAACAAAAGCAAAAGGTCTTTCCACGGAAAGTGGAAAGACCTAAAAAAATAATCAGAACAAAAGCAAAAGGTCTTTCCACGGAAAGTGGAAAGACCTAATAATCCATCGGTCAGACAAACCCGGGAAGACAAATGAACAACCACAAGCACAACAAATAAACACAGAAAACTAAAAAACAATGAACAACACGAACTCCTATAAAAACCAGGAGTGAACCCAGGTGCTACGGAAGGGTAAGCAGTTCCTACTCCGTATACGGCACCCGTCGTGAAGTTCAACAAAGTCAATCCGGGGGAAGTCACAAATCGGTGGAGGCACATGAAAGGTTACGACAGTGGGAACATGTCCAACATCAGCTTAGATAAATTCACAATTTCAGACATTCGACCCCGCTATGAATCCCAAAGTTTGAAAATCAAAATTCTAAAACTTTATTGAGCATCTACATACAGTGTACATGTATGATATTAAATGCATAAAGTGTAAGATTAAAGAGGAATTTTAAGTCACAAGAAAAGTGTGACGACGGGCTGGTGAGATAAAAATATCTCGACTATTGTCAACAATGTAGGGATAGTTAACAAAACATTAATACATATCCAGAGAATCAAATTCTTTATTTATTACTAAAAATGTTCAGAAATAGATAACTTACACACCATTGTCAGAATTGATATCACGATTTACATGATATAGATGATATACGTTCTAATATCAGTCAAGTTGAAAACAAGTGCTAGAATGTGGGTGTTCAAGAACCTTCGTTAATTTGTAAATGAAACAAATATTGTCACGAATGAAAATCATCAATTTATTTTAACAGGTGAATAACTTGACAATGTATGTTTTGAATTAAAGTAGCGTCAACGAACGTATAAAAAACAGAAATCTGTTTCTCGGTAATTGTTATTTTAAATCTAAATATCGGATTTTAACGTGGTAATTTTACAAGTACCATATTCTTCCAGTAACAGCCACCAGTGAAAAGGTAATGCAAGTCTTAACATGCAATTTGATTCAATGAATATCGAATTGATTAATATTTTAACGTTTTCAAGTATTTTTTTTCTTTTTCATTCATCGTTTTTGAAGAGGTGTCACAATCACTAAAAAAACTTTCGTCGATATCTTTCATGTCTTTAGCATTTTTATTCAAAGAGATGTTAAATAGTTTTAGACATTTCTCTTTGGAAATAATAAATTTCATGGAATTTACATATAGGTAGGTGTTACATTCTGTCACCAATCGAAAGGACTCTCAAGCCACATTTCGTTCTCACTATAGCTACATTGTAAATGCTGTATAATATAATAAGCAAAATAAGAAATTTCAACACGGGACTTCCTTACGTCATGAAATGTTGTTAAAATTACGTGTGATTATTCAAATTTTCTTTTTTAAATCTTTACTTACTGTGTTTCCCATATAAATATACATCAGTAACTGATTTATGGCTTTACTAGTACAATTTTGATTATCCTATATCTCATCATTGTTCAAAACTAGAACTGTCCAACAACAAAATAACGTGTAATCCAATCAACCTTCAATAAAATCGGCTGTGGACGAATATCTGAGGTGTCTAAGTTAGGGAAAAGCAATCAGGATTCTAAAAGAACAATAATGGGTTTTGGAAAACTTTGTCTTGAGACGATCAACCAACTCTAATAAACAGGCTTGATACATTAAATGAAAGGGACGAAAATGGCTAGGGATCAATAAAAAAATAAGAGAATTATAATTGACAAGATAGAAACAATGACTTTTAACAAAAATTATAGACAATACGAACTCCTAAAATGTATTAAAAAATTGAGCCTCAGAAGCCCACAAGGTATATATAACTTATAAATTGCAAGACCCTGCATAGACAATCAAGCAAAAGTGCCAAATTAGCAGAGGAACATTATGTATTACGACCTTCATTGTGATAAGTATACAGTAAAATCGATCAATTCTAAATGACATTAAAATGTCCGTTGTGAAGAAAAAATCTACATTTATCAAAATGTCGGCTGAATTGATTGAAAGCAAACATATAAATAAACTATGGATAAATATACATCAAAATAGCACAGGTTCTTTCTTACTTTCAATATATTACACATTTTATTGTATATGTTCACAAGCTTTACAGTCATTAAATTCAATTGTTTCGGATTGATTTAAGAGGCGTAAATTAACACTAATCTTATAGCCAAATTCAATTTTGATACCCATTTTCTAAACAGACGACAATATTTACACACAAAATGGAACGAAAGTGTAAAGCTCTTAGAACAATGTAATGAAACGTCCATCAACCACTTGTAAAATTAACAAATGTAACACTTTTATACAGATAGTACAATTTCATATCTCCTGTAATATAATTATCAAGCCTGTCCAAAAAAGGTCTAACCTGAGAGATTATTTACTTTTGATTTACTGATTGGGTAGCTTGATAAATCGATGGATCAAATTTAACACAATTCTCTAAAAGACCAAGCACTAAAATGAACCAACATCTGATTTTTCATTTATGTGCTTAATCATTCAGGTTTGTTGATTTTAATGGTTTCGATCTTAAAGCACTGTGTCTGTCTTGGCTTAATCTTACAATTATTATTATAAGTCAAAATCTCTGTAAATCAGATGAAATCAAGATAATAAGCTGATTCATATGTGTTCAGGAATACATTGTATTTTGAAATGTAAATGTCAAGATCTAACCATAACCGTCCTTTTACTATTGTTTTGATTTGCTCTACAGTTGATATCAGTTCCACCCTCTCTAATATTTTGTCAGAGAGGACGGTTCTAGAACCGTTCTAGAACGGTTCTAGGGTAGAACCAACGCGGTCATAAATGGGTCTAAGCTAGAACCGTCATAAATGGTTCTAGGGTAGAACCATCCAGAATGGTTCTAAGGTAGAACTGTCTAAATGGTTCTAGGGTAGAACTGTCAAATGGTTCTAGGGTAGAACCGTCCAGAATGGTCTAGGGTAGAACTGTCGGTCCTAAATGGTGATAGGGTAGAACCATTCAGAATGGTTCTATGATAGAACTGTCATAAATGGTTCTAGGGTGGAAATTTTTTAAATATGTAGTAACATTTCACATCGTTTATAATTCCAATATGTGAAATTATGACAATAATTAATAATATTAAATTGATGACCAATTTATACAAAACTGCAAAAGTATATACATGTACATGTAATAAAGTTTTTTTTTTACATTTTTTAACCCCCCAAAAAAACGAATTTTTGTTTTTGTCAAATTGTTGTGATTTGTATCTGAAGTAAATTTACAGGTAAAGAAATTTGTTTTCCGTAACATGTTGTGTGTACTTTGACTGTCCGGAAGTTCATTGTTCCAACTTTTGAGGTACACAGTTACATGTGTACGTATACAGGTAAACAGTTTGCTGACAACATCAGGCAGGTCCCAAATTTCAATGCAGAGATTTCAAATGTGTCAGATAAGTAACATTTTAATTTATTTTAAATTAATAATTTTTCTTTTTTACCATTTTTATATGGTAAACATTGATATAGTATATAACTTTTCTCTTTGCTCGTATGAACGATATATATTTCGTTATGACAAGGTAGAAGATGATTGGGATGAGTACGGCCATTTTGAAATAAGAGGTGAATTACACCAATTTATCGAAAAATTACATAGACATAACGTAAATATATGGACATTTTACACAATAATTTCAATAGAGAAGGGACGGGACTAAATCTTGATTTAAAGTGTTCTCGTGTCGAAACACATGTAGAGGATGTTTTATGTACTAGCAAATAGCACCGACTAGTTTTTAAATAATTTAGTTTTAGCAAAAACTTTATTCTGAGTGACTTTTTTCGTTTTTTTTACTCTAAAATATATTTCGGTATAATAAAAGTTGATTTTAAAGTTATGACAACAAATTAATTGTTTTTTTTTCTTATAATTTCGATGTTCAAAAATTATAAACTATTGTCAGGGTCATAAATGATTCTAGGGTAGAACCGTCCAGAACGATTCTAGGGTAGTACGTCCAGAATGGTTCTAGGATAGAACTGTCACAAATGATTCTAGGGTGAAACCGTCCAGTACGGTTCTAGGTCAGGACACACCCTGTCTTAAACGGTTCTAAAGGTGTCAGGGCGACAGTTCAAGAACTGTTCTAGAACAGTTCTTCTGATTCTAAAGAGAGGTTAGAACTGAGGTCTACTTTAGATAAAAAATGTATCTGGATTTGGTTCCAAAGTAGGGCCATTGTTATGCATTTATTTCACTTCTAGGGCCATTTTCAAAAAGTCGACAAAAATCTTTCAAAATCTCTCGGGACATAGCCTGGTGTGTTGTCTCTAAAGATTTGATAATAATAAATAACAACCAGAGGCTCTCAATAGCCTGTACCGCACACCTGATATATCAAAAATAAATTTTATAGCTGAAATATGGCTTCCTACTTCGGTATTTTTGGTTATGAGTACTTTTTGTTTTAAAATAAGTTTGGTTTATGGTCTTCCAAATGTTTCGGTTTTAATGCTGCTGATGAGAGGTAACTCCTTGAAATGCGTCGTATACAGCATAGTATAAATTTACTATATCTAATATTAGTATCTTTGGATTGTTATTTTGAAACTCCTGGGACGATGCCTCTGCGTGGTGGACCCTAGGTCCTCGAGGGTATTCGCCAACCCAGTCGTCAGACTTGTCTGACATGATTATTCATTGATTTGTTATAGATATTACCAGTATTAAGTAAAATTTAAAAATAATACAATTACTAAGGGTTCATTTCTTGTATTGCACTTGGTAGATCTCCTTAGCTGAAATTTGGCTTCCTATTTCGGTATTTTTGGTTATGAGTACTTCTTGTTTTAAAATAAGTTTGGTTTATGGTCTTCCAAATGTTTCGGTTTTAATGCTGCTGATGAGGAGTAACTCCTTGAAATGCGTCGTATACAGCATGGTATAAATTTACTATATCTAATATTAGTATCTTTGGATTGTTATATAGAAGACTCTTAAATGAGATTTCCTTCAAATGTTTTTTTAAATGCTTAAGTGGTTCAGAGAAGGAAGAATTTTAAAACATTTTCCCCATATGGCCCAATATTAAATTTTATGTGGTGGTAGCCATCTTGAATTTCAGATCAGCACAAAAAACTCAAAACTAGAAGATAACTACCCTAGTATTATTTGGTCTAAATGTGTGAAATTGTTTTTGAGACGGTACAATGTATTTCCCATATTGTTCTATGTTAAATTATGTTCTGCAGTTACAGCATCTTGATTTCAGATCTGCTGCAAACTGTCAAAATTAGTACCGGACCACCCTAGTATCATTTAGCATGATTTGGTTTCATTGCTTGAAACGGTTTCTGAGAAGAAGCTGTTTGTATGTATTTCCCATAGGGTTCTATATTAAACCATGTTCCACAGTGGTGGCCATCTTGGATTTCAGATTGGCACCAAAAAATCAAAATTAGTAGGGGACTATCCTAGTAACAGTCCTGCATGATTTGGTTTAAATATTTGAGACGGTTTCTGACAAGAAGCTGTTTGTATGTATTTCTCATAGGGTTCTATGTTAAACAGTGTTCCACGCTGGCCATCCTGGATTTCGGATCAGCACCAAAAACTCAAAATTGATAGAGGACCACCCTAGTACCATTCGTGCATGATTTTGTTTAAATGTGTGAGACTGTTTCTGAGACGAAGCTGTTTGTATATATTTCCCATAGGGTTCTGTGTTAAAAAAGGACATATATATCTAAGGAGCAATTAAAAAAAAACGTAATCGATAGGGCAGACAAACCCGGGAAGACAAATGAACAACCACAGGCACAACACATAAACACAGAAACTAAAAAAAAAATAAACTATGTTCCAGGGCGGCAAGATCTTGGATTTCGGATTGGCCTCATAAACTCAAAACTTATAGGGGACTAACCTATTATCATTCCTGCATGATCTGGTTTCTATGTGTGAGACGGTTTCTGAGAAGATGTGTGCATGTATTTCCCATAGGGTTCTATGTTAAACTACGTTCCACAGTGGCGGCCATCCTGGATTTTAGATCAGCACCAAAAACTCAAAATTAGTAGAGGACCACACGAAGATCATTTGTGCATGATTTCGTATGTTTGTGTGGGGCGGGTATTGAGAAGAAGCTATTTGTATGTATTCCCCATAGATTTGTATGTTAAACTATGTAACACACGGTGGCAGCTATCTTGGATTTTGGATCCGCACCAAAATTTCAAAATTAGTAGAGGACCATATAAGGAACATTCCCACAATATTACAATTCAATCTGCCAAGCGGTTTCTCAGAAGAAGATTTTTGAAATTTCAGCCAATCAGAACGCATTATTGGCTCTGGCAGCCAATTTGAATTTCCGATCAGCACCAAAAACTAAAACGTTGTAAAGTACCACACCATGTATATTCCTGCCAAGTTTCGTTCCAATTGACCAAATGGTTTCAGAGAAGAAAA
Organism: Mytilisepta virgata; assembly: GCA_028015205.1. Classification (NCBI taxonomy): domain Eukaryota; kingdom Metazoa; phylum Mollusca; class Bivalvia; order Mytilida; family Mytilidae; genus Mytilisepta; species Mytilisepta virgata. The sequence goes on from CM051521.1 coordinate 81,950,113, forward strand.
TTAAAATGTGAAAAGTTTACAGACGACAACGACGACTACAACGACGGACGCAAAATGATGACAATACCTCACATTATCCTTTGGGTCAGGTGAGCTAAAAATGTTACTACATTTTTCTTCATACCTGAATATCGCTTCGGGAGATATTTTTAACATAAATTTACCAAATAAACGTCTTTGAGTCAGTTTTTTAACATGAACGACAATCAGAAGCAAAATGAATTTTTGGCTGTATGCCTCTCCTTTCATATGACAGTAGAACGGTTTTGGGTCTGAATGTCCTTCTCGGCAATATTTAAAACAAATAGAAATGAACAAAAAACGCCTAAATGTACATGTATATTCGCGACGTTCGCGGATAGAAACCTTGAACTTATTAATGATTGGCCATAAACAAGAGGCTCAGTGGGCTGAGCCTGTATCGCTCACTTGGCAGTCACAAACGTTTGATTTGACAGACTAGATTGATTTCTGGAAACTTTGTAAATGATCTTCTATAAATGCTTCATACCAAGTATAAGTTCATTGGCCAAACGGTTTCAGAGGAGAAGTTTTAAATTTTGACAGATCAGAACATATAAAGGTCACTGGTGGCAATTTTGTTTCACGGACTAGAAAGATTTATTCAAACTTCCTAAAGGACCTTCCATAGATGCTCCATACCAAAAATCAGTTCATTTGGCTTTAAGGTTTCAGAGGAGAAGAAGTTTAAAATTTTGACCAATCAGAACATGTAAATGCTTATGGCAGCCATTTTGTTTCACGGACCAGGCTGATTTATGCAAATTTTGTAAAGGACCTTCCATAGATGTTCTATATTAAAAATCAGTTCATTTGGCTTAACGATTTGTAAGGAGAAGAAGTTTTTCATTTCAACCAGTCAGAACATGTAAATGCTCATTGCGGCCATTTTGTTTCACGGACCATGATGAGTTATGCAAACTTTGTAAAGGACCTTCCATAGATCATCCATACCAAAAATCAATTCATTTGGCTTTACGGTTTCAAAGGAGAAGAACTTTTAAATTTCGACCAATCAGAACATGTAAATGCTCATGACGGCCATTTTGTTTCACGGACCGGGCAGATTTATGCAAATTTCCTAAAGGACCTTCCATAGATGCTCCATACAAAAAATCTCATCATCACCATTCACTAAGGATACCATGTTCACTTTAAAAAATAAATATTGTTGAAATCTGAGCAAGTGTAAAAAAATGGCGGGAAAATGGCAGCCATTTTAAAAATGGCCGTCCAAAACAAACTTTTATCATCACCATTCAATTCGGGATACCATGTTTACCTTAAAAGTAGCTTTCATCTTCATTTTCTTTCTATAATTCAGGAAAAAATAGCAAAAAACAGCATTTTGACCCCTATGTTCTATTTTTAGTAAGGGCGGACATGTTTTTCGACCAATCAAAAATCCAAGCATTAACTTTTTACAGGATACCCTAAGGAACAATCTTACCAAGTTTCATTTGATTTTGAATAGTAGTTTCAGAGAAGAAGATTTTTGAAATAATAACATAAAAAAAGCCAAAAATGTCAAAAAAGGGCAATAACTCTAATATCAGTTGACAGATTTTCACGAAAATCAGCACACAGGTAGCCTCATCATGTGGAACACTTTCAACATGCAAGAATTTGCCGTAACCTAATAATTTTTTAGATATTTGCGAAAAACTGTTGTCTGACCCCTATGTTCTATTTTTAATAACAGCGGCCATGTTTTTCGACGGATCAAAAATTCCCACATCAGTTCTATGCAGAATACCTCAAAGAACATTCATACCAAGTGTGGTTCCAATTGGTCAAGTAGTTTCAGAGGAGAAGAGTTTTGAAAAATTGTTAACGACGACGTGATGGTCATAGCTCACATGGCCTTCGGCCAGGTGAGCTAAAAATGTGTTTGTTAATATGAAAAGGTATTACATACAATCGCTTACGATAAAAATTAGGTCAATATTTAAGATTAAACAAATTAATGGTTAAGAGTGAAACGAATAGAGAGGAAAGTGACCCTATTCCTTTCGTGATGAAGAAAATCAGGATTGTAAGGAATTAACTTGATCAGAATGTTCTTTAAGATACAATGTGGGTTACTTGCCTTGTTACTATGATAAAACGTAATGATTAAAAATCGGTCTTGAAAATAAGTTACAAAGTGACTCATTACAGCCTTGCTTACATATAGTACTTTCTAAGTTCTAAGTTTTATGACAGTTTTCAGCATCTCTTCGCCAAATACCTGTCGAAAAGAAAAAACATGAACGGGTATGCTAGTTTATATAACGATATCGTGAATTCATGCAAACGCTTCAATAACCCATAGAAACTCAGAAATACCTTAAGATCTTTTCACAGTAAGACATACAAATATAGAATTTGTGTAGTTCTGTTAAAGTTGCTGTTTTCCAATGACTTGAAGACTATAATTTTATACTAGCATAACATCTGTGACGAGATACAATTAAAAAGTTTATGGGAATGTTATTTATGTCTATGTCGTTTACTAGTATCCGACAACAGCTATGAGAGATAAAACCAGCATACTTGTATTTTTACCCTGTTGTCTAAATAACATGTACATATGTACCGTTCAACTCATCTAATCATTTCTAGCTAGCAGTTACCTTATTGGTAATCATATTGTATTGACTTTTATGGTGTATTATTCATCAGAGGGGTTGGGTATTGGTTCTCCATAACAACTGCTAAGTGTCTTTACCAAATGAGACTATCTTGATTCTTTTCATTCCAAGGTTGAATTATTTTTCTTTGATATCGTTTTCCTCTGACTGTCTGTCGATTGAATTGCAATGATTTATCATTGTTTATTGGTATGTTATTCTTGACCTCTCCTGTTACCTGCATTAATATTGTTCTACTACTAGTTGTCTTTCCGATTTTCTTTCGTTAAAATGAATTTAAATAGTTCGGAAACAACTGTTTTCTTTGAGAAAAAGCTGGTTGATCTGAACCGAACAATTAAACAAACAATTAAAATATGGGAAAAAAGTTTATTACACATTAAAAACTAACAGATATAATTTATATTATACTTATTGATTTTTTTCTCCTATTTATCTAAGTTTATCATATACTTATAGAAAATAAAGGTAAAATTTTACTCTACGATGAAATTAGAAATTGTACATATTTCTGCCAAAATCTTATAAGAATTGGCTTAGCGGGCTGATATGATTTTGTTATCAACTGCTTCCGTTTTATATCACACCCCTCATTCGTAATCGCGTTATAAAATAGTCATTTCCGTTATCGATTCTAAACATACTAGCACATAGAAACACGACAGACGATAGCGGCACGAAACTGTGGATTATATTAATTCGCTTAAAAATGTTAATACAAACAGAAAACATTAAGTGACAAACATTTTGCCTAAATGTATGAGAGACAATGACAATTTGCAGCGCCCTGAGGATATTCGGTAATACGGCAATGAAACAGAAGTCTTTGAGATAAGAATTTTCATGGAGACCTATAAAACACTAATGTTGAAGTATATGATAAAAATATCATAATATGTCATTATTCATATCAGACCCATGGTCAAAATCATCCCTCGAGACTGGCGGCTCTCGGGTTGATATCTTGACCTAGGGCTGATAATAGGTGTGATATAAAAACTGCCATGTTATAATCTATATTTATTAACCAACTAGATATAATTATAGGTAAAATTCATGTGTATTACAAATTTCATAACAGGCCCATTACGACAAAACAGGGCATTATTACAGGGCCGATTATGAAAAAACAGGGCAATTATGAAATAAGAAAATATATTAAAGATGGCTTCATATTCCTGAGGATTTTGTCGCATGGAATTTTTTGTTGTTGACTGTGTTGATCGTAGAATTCTCATTTATGCTATTGACTATAAAGAATTTCTATTCAGCCGGAATTTGTAAAATATACTGTATTTTAACCTATTTTCACGACGGAAACTGATAGAAATTAGCAGACGACAGGTAATAATAGCAATCAATGTGTATCTACTATAAAGGGGGGGGGGCAATTACCATAAATAAACATTTACTCTGGGAAGAGACATTTCGAGACTGACAATTTTCCGTAATCCTATTATTCAATGAACTTATCCCGTTTGTTACAGTTTCTATTGTTAAAATCATATCGTACAATGAAGCTCTGCAACATTTTTACTTTTCTATTCGATAATTCATCAGACGAACATGTAGTTAAAAAATAAATTGTATTTCTCTTCTATCCCACACCCTTCATTACATAAACTAGAAGCTACCCTAACCCCTCCTTAGAACTGTCCTAAATTGTCAGAGGAACTGTTCTAGAACAGTTCTAGAACTGTCATCCTGACATCTTTAGAACCGTTTATGACAGGGTGTGTCCTGACCTAGAACCATTTATGACAGTTCTACCTTAGAACCATTCTGGACGGTTTTACCCTAGAACCATTCTGGACGGTTTTACCCTATAACCATTCATGATCCATGCAAAAGTTTATGAATTTTTAACATTAAAATTATAAGAAATAAAATAATTATTGTTATTATTTTAAAATCAACTTTTAGCATAGCGAAATATTTAATAGAGGAAAAAAGAAAAATTCACTCACAATAAAGTTTTTACTAAAACTAAATGATTTAAAACTAGTCGGTGTTATTTGCTAGTGCATAAAACATTCCTCTACATATGTTTCGACAAGAGAACACTTTAAATCAAGATTTAGTCCCGTACCTTCTCAATTGAAATTATTTTGTAAAATGTCCATATATGTACGTTATGTCTATTTAATTTTTCGATAAACTGGTTAGATGCACTTCTTATTTCAAAATGGCGGAACTCATCTTCTACCTTGTCGTTCATACGAGCAAACTTTGAAGTATTTTTGTGTACATATGTATTACTGATTTTAAGCATGACCATCCACCATCTTTTCCAATGAACATCACGAACTGGAGGTATGTTAGGGCGGGGCGTGAAAATATTCTGAGGTAGATGTTTTGGGGGTTCAGAATGTTTCCCAGGGCTTTAAAAAAAACTTGTTTAGACTGATATTTCAAGTTGTATCTGAAATAAACTACATTTCTTGAAAGGGTAGGGGAACAATAATGAGCCTATATACAGGCGATTGACCCCCTCGTGGGCTAATGCAGTATGGCAATCTACATATTATTTATAAGTATAATATAAAAAATAGTTCATAGCACTTCAGGCAAAATGGAAATATAGCCGTATGGCCCTCAGTGTCATGAACTCTTTCTTAAATATTGGATTGTTACCGAAAATCTTGAAGGTCTTCAAGGTTGAGGACAGATATACACTATACAAAAATATCACGAGAGACACCCCATAGCTATACTGAGCTAAATAAGATGCACATACAATGCGTATTGAGCTTTTCCAGAAAAAGGCCCCACCCTCTACGTAAGATAATTTAGGATGGAAAAATCAGTTTAATGGGACAATATTTCTGAAAATCCCATTGTTGTTTAGTACGATAACCTAATGTCTGAAGTAAAATTCCAATTAAAAAGAAATTATCAGACGAAGCATACTTACATTGTTACACTGATGAAGATTATGCAAAATAAATTGTTTATGGAAATATGATTCCAGGCAAAAAATTAACATCATGAAAGATTATCAGAATTTCCGGTACAATCTAATAATTTGTGAATTTAATACTATTTATAGGGAATAAAACGTCAATTTTTTATTGAAATCTTTTAATGTGCATGCTTATCAAATTTCCTTTTCAGCAAAATCTATAAAATCTGTCATTTGTATAAACTGTATTTCAAACAGTAAAGCTCATCAAAAGTCTTGATTGAACGACTTTGATGTGCAAATACGTGCAAAAGGATCTTTCACCCTAATTAAACGTAGGAAGAAGCATTAAAATGAAAACTTTATGCAATTATAATCACCTTTAGTATCTGAAAATCTATTAAAAATCAGTGATTTTTAGAAAGAAGTAGGAAGCGTTTTTTGGAAAATGTCTTTCAAGGTCAGAGTCAGTCGGAGTTCACTTATATTCTAACTCAATTATTGTCTAATTTTAGGAATATTAGAAATGCTTTTAGTGTTAAAAGACAATGTAGAATGGGGATAATTGTTCAGATAACAATTTAAAAACCTGAAGAGTATCACAAAATCGCACATGAATTTCGATCAATTCTGAGGAAAAGAAATTGGACACAATAATACAATCAAGTAAAATTTTCGACACAATAACACACTTGTTTCTAAGAAACTTCGAACGGCTCAGTAATCGTATAATGAAACAAACAAAAAACAGTGCATAACTGTGCAAACATGACAAATTACGGAAAACCTTAGCTAATGTCCTATCAAAATGTTTTGGTTATTGTGTTTTTAATTTGTCAGGGTAAAGTAACTATTACCTTACTGTTTGCAAGGAATTTGATATCTGAGGTTATTTATACTGTATATATATTATATGAATTATATATTGAGATGACTTTAACAAATATATAGTTAAAAAGCTCTTTTAGTAGACTGTGATAGATACTGAAAGATCTCCATATGTATTTCGTTAAGATGTTAACGGCATTTAAGGTTGTTTTGACGTTGGTTTATTCAATAAACATTTTGCCAACATAACTGATCAAGTGCATATAAAATTATAATAATAGGACAATGTAATTGATTTCAATCTAACTTGGCTATAAATCATTTCTTTAGATAATTGTTCGATAAATGTAATGAAAAGGTCCTTTTGCAATAATTTTGAACACGAGTCAATGCAGTACGCATCGGTCATATCAAATAAAAAAATATATTTGCTATTCGTGATAAATCATTATGATGATAAGTATGGTTGAAGGAAAAAAATATCTATGAAAATATATTAATTTATTTCCTCAACCTGTTCAAACTACATGTATTTCAAACATTTAATTTCACCTGTTGCTGTCATGGCTGTATTATGACTAAACAAATCAATTTACTATTAACACTTGAATATCATTCTCCTATTTTAAACTTTGCATTGAAATTAACGACAAGGGAGACTACAAAGAAAACAATGACAAATGTGATGTGGTTACATTTGTTGCGTCAGTAGCAATTCAGACAGGGCTTTCGAGGCTCGTAGATCTTTATGGAATATCAGTTTCCCCAGCTATTCTCTTTGCCGTAGTTCGTTGTTTCTCCATCAACGAACATGAATTTATACTGGACACTGTGCGCAGTAGGTGTACTATAACATGTATTAGAGGCAGAAATTCGTTTTCCTCCTTCCGAACCATTTTCTTTTGCAGGGTCCATTTTTCTCATCATTTAATGTGTTAGGGCTAGTCACCTGCAGTGGATTAGAGGAGCTCAACAAGATCTACCAAGCGCGTCCCAAGGTTTTGAATTGTGCTTGAGAAATTGTTGACTTGGTCTTCTTCCTGAAGAAACATGAAATATTTGCTACTGGACGTTACGCAAACAAACATCAATCAGTCAATATGTCCTTATCTTGCCGTCTATGATGTCAAATTGGGGTTTGCAGTATATCATGTAATATATATTTATTATATATGTACATGTCGGAATATATAAAGTTTACGAGCCTGCCAAACAGTAGAAATGCGAGGTTTAGCTGGATACCAGAAGTCTTTATTAGGCTACTGACCAAATAAAGCTAAATCTTATTCGACCACTTTCTGTAGCGGGTAAATCAGCTAATTGTAGGATAAAAATTTTATATCAATGTTTTACGACAAACTGGACTCATAATAATAATAAATTATAATAATTCTTGAAAAGCTTCACTTTATAACAAGTCTTTTTAACTTTAAAGCTTTAATTAATATACCATGTATATAAAGAAATTAAATATACTTAATAACAACTTTTATTATGCCTTACTATAGAACCAAAACATGGCAACTTGAAAGGACGAACAGAATGTTTTAGATAACTTTTGAAATCTTATTGTCATAGCGACATATGAGGTTTTCTGCATGCAAGCTAATATATGGTGTCCGAATTAATGTATGATGTTCAATGACCCAGGTCAATACGAGAAATAGTCGTGTGATGTCAGAGGAATCTCAGACATGTCTATTTTGCCGAATGTCGTTTATCATATGCAATTATATTGATTATGCTTTTATGTCTTGTTATGGTAGGGCGAATGAAAGCATCCAACCTTTACGCACTACGGACTCTGCCGGGTTCAGTTTTAAGGTGCAATACGGTATGATTGATTAACTCTTCTTCATACTTAGAGCGACCCTCAACATGAAGAAAATATAAAAATGTACATTCTGTGTTTCTCCTATCACGATAGTAGATCACGTCAACATATATATTGATGTAATAGAGTTTTAACTTTAAAATAAAATCACAGCGGTAATGTTTCTGTATAATCTTATTTGCAAATAAAATACATATCCTTGGATTTTTACGTTTTTGTTCTCTAGATCTGGAACTAGTCAAGAAGTTATCTTGACACACGTTACTCATGTATTTTAGTTTCATTCACCCCAGGTGGAATACAGAAAACATAAAGGGACCAGAAACAGACAATAAAATGGACTTAAACCGTAACCTTATCCAACATGAACATTATGGTTTTATACAAAGTATATTTCTTTATCCATTAAGTAGGATTGGTTTTTAGATGATCATTTAGATACATCATGTATGTTCAGTAGTACATGGACCAGGAAAGTCGACTGACTTCCATTAAAAAATGTTAACTTCTGTAAACGTTAGGTGGTTATATATTGACTAAAAGTTTCTCCTTGAAAATGGCAAAGTTTGTGTTTACCTCCTTTACATAAAGAGGCGGTATCTTCTCCAGATAGAATTCCTACTGCATGTTTTTATTCATTTTTCAAGTCGTAAGATACAGGTGAATCTCGTTATTTCAAAGTTGAAAGGACCTCATGAAAATTATGAAGTATCATGAATTTCGAAAAGCCAAGTATTATACCTAATATTAAACATTTTTAATCTTGAAACAATAGATTGCTTTAAATATCAATAATTTTATGCTGAAAGAAGTTAACGTCTGTAAAAGTTAGGTGGTTATATATTGACTAAAAGTTTCTCCTTGAAAATGGCAAAGTTTGTGTTTACCTCCTTTACATAAAGAGGCGGTATCTTCTCCAGATAGAATTCCTACTGCATGCTTTTATTCATTTTTCAAGTCGTAAGATACAGGTGAATCTCATTATTTGAAAGTTGAAAGGACCTCATAAAAATTATGAAGTATCATGAATTTCGAAAAGCCAAGTATTTTACTAAGATTAAACGTTTTTAATCTTGAAACAATAGATTGCTTTGAATATCAATAATTTTATGCTGAAAGAAGTTGAGCTTACAAGCGTACAGTACAGTTGGGTTCAGTTCTAACCTCTCTTTTGACCTGTCCTAAACTTTCAGAATCCTGGCACCCTTAGAACCGTTTATGACAGGGTGTATCCTGACCAAGAACCATTTATGACAGTTCCACCTTAGAACCATTCTGGACGGTTTTGACCTAGAACCATTTATGACCCAGGCAATAGTTTATGACTTTTGAACATCAAAATTATAAGAAATAAAATAATTATTGTTATAATTTTAAAATCACTGATATAGATTTTTAATTCTCCTAAAATTTGCGTGACCAAATTCGGGAAGTTGACAAACAAAAATGTTTGAAGATAATTTTTTCAAATGATTACAGAGGTGAAACATTGACAGAAAAACGTTGATACATGTTCATGTCATTCCATAAATTTCCAGTTGTTCTACATTCAGTGGGTTCTGACGTCCTATGGACCTAGATTAGGCCAATAAAAAAACAGTTTCACAAAAGTGGAATCTCGGGTTTTAAACACAATTTATTTTTGTTGGCCTGATTAGGCCCCAGTAATGATTGGTTAGTTAGTCAATGGGAATAGCCCGACTTACGTCTAGAAATATATTTAAAAAAAATTAACTTTTGTCTGTGCATTTTAATAACAGCCGCAGGTCTGGTTCAAGATAGAATTTCAAGGAAGTCATTTAGAATCATTCAAACAAACTTTGGACTGTTCATATTTATCATATTGGTGCAATTTCAGGGTCGGAGGAAATTATTATGAAAAGGAAACACTCTCCTGTCAAACAAAGCCATACTAATAATGATTTTTAATTTTCAAAGAAACAAACTATATAATAGCCATCTGATATTGAAGATATGCCAGGTAATTGAAAATCACAAACGCGATTTATCTGACTTCCTACCAGACGCGCGTGTACTAGATGGTGCGTGACCATTTAATTGATAAATTGCGGATGGTGAGTGATAGCATAAGGTTCTTGTCACTGTATGAAGATACAATCGATGTTGTTGGTTAAGACGTAATGAAATATATTCTTTTGATTGTACTTGTCTAAACAAACGATTCTACAAAATGTAAAACCTATCAAACGGCAATATTTTGATTGCTCCCCTTTTTTTTTTTTTTTTTTTTTTTTTTTTTGATTGCTCCTTAGGTATATTTGTCCTCTTTGTTGCCTGAATTTTGGAGGCATCTTTCAAAAATTTACAAACTGAATGTTACCAACAGAAATACCATGATATAGAATTCATCCATGGAAAATAAACAAATAATATACATCAATTATATAAAAGTAAGACACATGCTGCCCCCAGAGAGGACCTGTAGCACATTTTGCAAGTGTTGTATGTCTCTCATTTTTGCAATGTGTGTTTGATGTACGGCGGGCGGTAAGAAAAATGAAAATCCGGTTTGCTGTCAATCAGACAACTTCTTGCTTCCTTATTGTTTGTTGGGTCATCTAGTGCATGTCTTTGATTTAGACTCGTTTCTCCTTTGAGGTTAAACAACGGCCACTAGATGAAATCAATTAGTTCCTTCGTTCAGTCTTTGTCTTATTTCAAATGTCTTAGTTATACAGATGTAGCACAAGAGCTTTGAAAAATGATATAATAAATCGTGAATACTGGTGTTTCAATTAATCTTCCAAGTTTTACTCTTTCTATAAATTCTATCCCTCCCCAAGGTTACACATCACAGATTTGTTTATAATATAATACTGTTCATCTGTCGGTATTTCATGCTGACATTTCCTTTTCTTTTTTTAACGTCATATAAAAATCAGACAAACATTATAGGTTCAATTTCTAATCAATGAGAGATACATGTCGTAATGAATTATACGTTAGACGTTTGATTTTTTCTTCTTAACACAGCGTTGATCTTTATTCTGCCTTTACTTTGCATTAGAAAATTCACTATTTATTCACTTGTTTAGTAATTGCAAGATTCCTTAAACACTACCAGATTTCGCATGTCTGTTCCTACATGTATAGGTTTGCAAGTAAATGAGCCTTTGACATTCGTTCATTTAAAGAAAGTCCATACATATATCAATATTTCTGTCAATGGACAGCTGAATGCATATCCCGAAAGCCATTGATCACAACACATATTATTCTTCACAAGAAAAATAAATGGAAATGGTGAGCTGTCAAAAGGGGCGTAAAAAGAGTAAAATGTATGAAATAAACAAGTCGAACAAAACCAAATATAAAATCGTAAAAAAAAACAACAACAAACTAAAAACTAAAGTTAAAAATACTCAACGTTTCGACCAATATGGTCTTGATCACGAGTATGTAAAAAATAAAAAATAAAAAGGTGTTGACTCTTTGAAACCCAGAGCTTAAAAATAAAAAATAAAAAGGTGATGACTCTTTGAAACCCAGAGCAAAGTTCTTTGAAGCCCAGAGCCTTTGCTCTGGGTTTCAAAGAGTCATCACCTTTTTATTTTTTATTTTTTACATACTCGTGATCAAGACCATATTGGTCGAAACGTTGAGTATTTTTAACTTTTTAGTTTGTTGTTGTTTTTTTACGATTTTATATTTGGTTTTGTTCGACTTGTTTATTTCATACATTTTAGTCGTTTTACGCCCCTTTTGACAGCTCACCATTTCCATTTATTTTTCTTGTTATCTATTGTCGCATGAGCTGTTTCGCAACATACTTAATTTTTTATTATTCTTCGGTCGTTTCAGATACACGTCGACATAAGGAATATGTTATCTTCTTGTTTAATAATGTATACTTTGTCCACCGATTTTAGAGTTTAGGATATAAAAACAAAATTAATTTGTTCATTTGTTGATTGCTTTTGGGGCCAATTAAACTAGTTGAAGCCCATCGCTTATTATTTACGATGATCCAAAGATGGAAAATATTGTTCACTGGCATGTACTGTTTCTCATTGTTTTGTTTTCAACCATGATTATGTTTTGTATCCTGTCCGCTAATTTATCCCCTTGGTTATTTTATCTGGACCAGTTAGGACTATCCCACTGTAGGGCGGTTCTTAAATGACCGTTAATAGTCAATTGACTACGGAGTCCCCGGGATGTTTGTCTCCTTGTTATCCACCTTACATCCATTTTTTTTGTATATGATGTACATATACTCTTGATTTTTAAATTCGTAAGACATACATCTGTAAAAAGTAAAGGACATGGGATGTACACACAGCAGTGTGCGATTATTTATACGAGACAGTATCTTTTATATTGACGGTGACTAAATTTTAAAAATATCGTTAATGTTTTCCCTCTGAAATTGAAAGGATGTTGAATATACATCGGTGTGATAGTATATTTACTGTAGCTAATTTTTTATTTTATTATTTTTTTTTGTTGAAATTTCTTAAATGTTGGTACATGTGTATTGAATGCTTTTTTCTCTATGGTCCCTTCAATACTTAGATTAAATAATTGTTCTCAAGAATGTACTATGTGCTACACGGAAATAAATGCGTTGTTGCCCTAGCTTCCACTTTTTCCGTTTGATATATGCAATATTTCATTCATTTGTACCCTGTTGACATTTTCGTTAATAAAAAACCCAACTGACTGATGTTACAGATCAATGTCATTCAATTGATAAAGCTGTTCTGTGAGTTATCTACATGACCCCCACGTCAAGATAAAGTAAACGTCTTTCAAAAAATTGCGTATATGAACATTCGCAGGATAAATTGATCGAATAGAACCGCATTGATTCCTTTTCACTGTAATATTGTTAGATCATCCAGGAAATTGTTGGTCAATAATTCGGTTTCCATCTATTGGTTTTATTAATAGAGTAAATTGCAATACCAGATTTGGCTATTTGCTGAAGTCATTTGATGTAAGGACTTAAAAAATAAATCATTTTCTGAAATGATGTTTTCGTCCATTTCTTTAACTTTTCTTAATTAAACTTCAATCGCATTAAAATTCTCATCAAATTAATCGGATAGTTTCTTTAATTAAATATACAGATCTAATTTGCCTTTGATAATGCATATCATGTGAAGAAAAAAAACAGTACTTATTTTCATTTAATTTTTAAATTAATAGAACAGACAGCACGGATGTTTTTGTCGACTTTCAATATATTATAATCTTATTATTACCGCCAATGTTCTTAGATACATGACTACCCCAGAAATAAAGATTTCAGACAATATATTTTATACATAATGTAATATATTTTCTTCCAAATTATGGTAAGGTTTGCGGTTACAGGGAGATAACTCGAATTGAAAGGTTAAATAAAGTTCTGATCATTTGAGCGTTTAATCCGATGAAACCTTACCTTATATGAAACATTTTTTCTTTAAAGAAACTAGACAGAAAAGGCACTCAGCGGTATATGCCCTTTTGGAAACATTAATCAGTGTTTGAAAGAGGTTTTTAATCTAAATTACTTAAAGCTGAAACTAGAAATTTTATTTTGTAAAAAATATAAGGTATTTTAAATTGCCTCGATACTTTAAATAATTTTATTTTGTTTAAAATATAAGGTTATTTTTAAATAATTAATATGAAAGGGTATAGTGTTATTTATAACTTCAATAGATTTACCAACCATTACATGATGTATTCGACATTCATCAGAATTTTAAATTTTGTTTTAACGGCTGGATAGTGAAATATTTTTTGGCGTATTGTGTACATATAACTATAACAAACAGATCATTGAGAGCACGCGCAGGTTTTGTTCGGTATTTACATGTAGCCACTATTTTTGTAAAAATGTGCACAATACATTAAAATTATTGTCACTCTGTATTTTCCACATATGATGGAATTTCACGGTACCATGTATTATTTGGCGAAAGCCGACCAATGGACCCTGGATGTTGTTAATATTTTTTCGAGTTTAGTATAGTGGGATGTTGTCTCGTCTAAATCGTACGAATGTTTATAAAACAGGGAGCATGCTTTAGTGAGTTGAAAACTTACTTTTTACCAGAACTGACATATTTTAAACTGAAAAATAACTACATGTAACATGTGTATTAATGCCGATGGACTGATTATTGAAATTATTGCTGAAAACCAACTTTATTGTTAAAAAGCAATTAAATCGATTTTTTAATTAATAATTCAAGAATCATGCACGTGTACATAAGCAATTCTGTTTCTTCAGTTGCCAAAACATATTGTAAACAGTAGTAAACTTTTGAAAGACCTGCCAAAATACATGTAAATATTGGAAATAGCATTCACTATGCAGAATGTTATAATATACATGTAACAACGAACTGCAAAGTACCCAATTTGAAATTTGGTTTTATAAATGGCTATAAATGTGAGAGAGAAAAAAATAAGCTTACCCTTTGTTTTGCTGAAGCTAATTGTAATCGCCGTTTATTTTCGTCATTTCCATGCAGAGTTTTCTTCCAAATATTATATCCAATTCTACTATAACAAAATATAAGAACAGCAAGCGGTCCAAAGAAATGGAGTATCATTATTCCTGTACTGTAAATGTACATAAGTGTATTATTGTCCCAACGTTCTAAGCATTGGCCGCTTGTATTTGAATAATATTGGACTTTTGATTTTAATAGCGTTGGCACTGGAATGGATAGAGATAATATCCAAATAACAAGAATTACAAACATTGTTTTTCTCGTAGTTATCCGTGGTCTGAACGGATGCACTATCACTATGTAACGGTCAAAACTCATTGCAACCAATGTGTACGCGCTCAAAAATACAGCAACCACCTGTAGGTAACTTACCAAAGGACACATCGTTTCACCAAAAGGCCAGTAATTTAACAGTAGGTTGGCCACAAATGTAAATGGAATACAAAATATTGCCATTATAATATCACTTATTGCCAGATTCACCAGAAAATAATTTGGAATAGTACGCATCCGTTTGTATGCATAAACTAAATAACATACAATACCGTTGCCACCAATTGCAATTACAACTATAATCGAATATAAAAATATGAAAATAGTTTGTAAAAAGTGTGAAATCTTCTGTTCAGAAACGAGAGTTTCATTTGTAAAAGTACTGTTCATTTTCGGTTACGAACTTTCTTTTAAATTATTTTTTACATTTTTAAACTTAGAACACTAAATCATGTATGAAACTTTTCCAATCTTGATTACTATTAAGTATTGATGTACGTGTCCTTTATCACAAAGCCGTTTTTTATTAAATTTTCCTGTAATAAAATATAAACATCCTTTCTAAGAAAAGCCGTTATTTGTTTTTATCGCAAACCAATAACACAATCAACACATCAACACAAAACAAGCGGCTTCATTAGAGCAGTTTTCGTCAGAACAACGCTTCAAACTTGTTGTCCATCTGTTTACATCATCAAGAAGTTTCCTTAGTATAAAGACATTTTCTACTAAAAACACGATCAATAGGGTTATAACTTGTTACATCCGATATGATGACTTAAAATAGTTCAGTATATCATTAAGATCTCTTTCAAACTAAACATGTAAATTTGATTTGACAGCTTATGACTTAAAAAATCGAATGCATTATGTTGCAGCGAGGATTATCACTATAATAAAAAGAAATTTCGCCGCGAATATTTTGAATTCAGATATGCGGAACTGTTTTTGACTCTGAAAACAATGGTTTTTAATGATAAGATTCCATCCAGTCAGCACTGTTCGGGAAAAGTTGTACAATGTCCTCGATTGTCACCAAGTATTATTTTAGGCGTTTATTCAACTTTTATTGTCGGTCTTCACACTGAGAGCACAAATTTGAATAACTGTACATATATGCTTTTTCCAGACAGCGTTTCAGACTATAGTCTTCGAATAATTAATACATACAATTACGAGAAAACCTATAATGAAAATAATAGACGAATGATTTACAATTATCCTTCACACAAAAATATAAAAAATTGATTAGTAAAAAGTTTAACAATGATTGTCCTCAAACGAAATGAACATTACGTAATCATATTTCTTAAAGTTTTACCTTGAAGATAATTCCATTCGTATTAAAATAATTTCTTTTTTTCTTTATCTTCAAATGGAATCAAATAAAGCCCATTGATGATCTTTTTTTCATATGAAAACATCAAATATCAAAAGTCAAAGATATTAAAAATAGAAACCAGTACCGGAATCGGCCACATTAAGTTAATGTCTAATCATTCTACAGTAATTTACAACCTTTATAGATTGAAATATGTAATGTCTCTGAGCAATATATCTAATAAATTTGTTTTGTTACAATAGGACCAATTTATACGTGCGAAAATCAATTAACATTTGTATGTTCATTTCGTTCATATATTTAGTCTTTCATCAAAATGATATATCTACTAATTGTTTCAGAGGATAAAGCTTCAAACAGACGTTTGGCTATAAACTATGAAAACGTCAAAAATTAATTACAGAACTATTCATTAAAGACGCCATATGGATGCAATATGACTCCGTTCTGTTTACAGGTATTGTGTAATTCATGGAGTGGAATATTGGTGTGGAGTTTGGTTAATTTAGATTTAAATGCAAAATGCTAGTATATTTTCGATCAGTTCTTCCGTTGTCGTGCCAGAAAAGTGACCGTAGGACCTTTTGTCTATGTGTATTTACAATTTGGTTGAATAAATATCTTGAACTTAAACATACTTTAGATCCAATTAACAATTTACCTTAAGAAATATTCATTTACTGCATAACCCCTTCTATCTACAGCATTAATTTGCTAGGGATGTAAATACATGTGTATTTTAACTGTTTTAAAATGATACATGTAGCACTATTTTGTATAAAATTCCTATTTGCAATTTTGAAATATCTTGTGCAGTTGAAAAGATATTTTTAATTGTATGTTTTCTCATTTCAAAAATAGCATAGTAAACATCTATACGTCAATAATGACAAAGAATATTTACATGTATGTCACAAATTTTATTTTCCCTCACTCCTAAAATCCACAACTCTACTCCATACATTATACAATACCTCCATCTTTTTGAGAAATCATTTAAAGTGTTTTGCTAATTGGCGCAAAGAGGATTCTTGTCTAAATAGTTTGCTTCATTAATTGGAACGTTTGATTTATTAGTTATCGCACTATGGCACTGATAAACCATTTACATTAAATATATGTTATGTTTGATTATTGAGTCTGTCATAGTAAAATAGATATTAATTGTTCTATGTGAAAATTATGAAAAATAAACGACGCTTTCACAAAAAGACTCGCACAAAGTGGTTGAGCAGTTTGAAATTAACTACATGTACTTCTAAAGTATCACACGGGTTAGCACGAACAGTTGCGCTGTTGTTTCTTTAGATCTGTTTACTCTTGCATTTGGTTACGTAGGTTTGGTTATTACGTTTTGTGTGTACAGTTGGGCTCAGTTCTAACCACTCTTTAAAACTGTCGTAAACTGTCAAAAGAACAGTTCTAGAACTGTCATCCTGACACTTTTATAACTGTTTATGACACGTGTGTGTCCTGACCTAGAACAATTCTGGACAGTTCTAACCTAGAACCATTCTGGACAGTTCTAACCTAGAACCATTTATGACATTTTTACCCGAGAACCATTTATGACAGTTCTACCCTAGAACAATTCTGGACGGTTCTACTTTAAAACCATTAATGACAGTTTTATCCTAGAACCATTCTGGACGCTTCTACCCCACAACCATTTAGGACAGTTCTATTTTTGAACCATTTATGACAGTTCTATCTTTGAACCATTTATGACAGTTCTACCCTAAGCTCTAACCACATTTCAACATATCGCAATAATTAATGGAGCAAAACCTAGAAATTGTATCTGTTCAAAACGGACATTTTGACAGTTAATGAATTTTGAGCATCATAATTATAGAAAAATAAAAATATTGAACTTGTTGCCATAATTTTAAAATCAACTTTTTACATACTGTAATAGCTTACAGAGTATAAAAAGTAACATTTCACTCACAATTAAGCGAAAATTAAGTTTTTTTTACTATTTTAAAACATCAAAATCTGAAGAGGTTTAATTTTAATTTGTTGTGATATATTAAAAACTATGTTTTTGACATATTGCAATAACTCGTAAACTATCACCTGCATAACTAGGATTTTAAGGTATTTTATAAATTTTAAACAGCAAATTATCAAGAATTTAATGAGTTGACTTTTTTCAAAATCGTAAAAATCATCTTTTCGAAAGAACCAAAATCCTTACCAAGAATCGTTAATGACAGTGCTACCCAAGAACCATTCCGTGCGGTTCTATCCTAGAACTATATATAACAGATTTACCCTAAAACTATTCTGGACGGTTCTACCCTAGAACCATTTATGACAGTTCTACTCTAAAACATTCTATGGCGCTTCTACCTCAGAATTATTTATGACAAGGTTGGTTCTATCCTAGAACCGTTCTAGGGCAGTCTTCGCTGACAGAATAGTTGAGAGGATAGAACTTATCTCAACTGGAATTCCAATTATCTTTCCGCTACAGCGAGAAAAACAGTTTTTCCTGCCGCGTTTAATTGGGATAATGATGTTCTCCTTTGTCTACAATTCTTTTAGCAGCGCTAGCACCCATATGAAAGGGTTTTTTTCAGCGCTCAAGAGGTCAATTTTCAGTGGAACAATGGCTATCAAATAAATTTTTACACATTCACCATGATCTAAAACATGTGAACTCATCGCAAAATTTATATTTACATACAAATAGTATATTTTGCATGTGTGCATATGTAAACCTGTGTATTGTCCATGCAAACGAGGCTTTATAGAAACATGCCCACTTTTTTTATTTAAACGTTGAATTTCGGTTTTGTATTTTTTTTTTTCTTTTTTTCCCCTATTAAATCAATTTCACAAAAGCAAACAATATGAAAGCCATTTCATATACATGTATCGTCATATATACATTTATCATATATTTTCTACTAAATATCCAATTTGTTTATTTGATAAAACAGAAGATACATACAATCTCGGCCAGCCTTTATCACGTATCCTCTTTCGCTAAACATGTATCGCACCATCTTTATCGCATGGCTCAACCTGCATCACAACCAATTCAGACATTTAGGAATTTATCCATGTACTTATATTTACGTCAGCAGATGATATGTCATCACTGGCTTTTTTTCCACATCGTTGTATGGTGCTGTTGTCTTTGTTGTTGGCGTTTGAAAACACATGGTTTCTGTTCTAGTTATGTCCCACAAGCATGAATTTATTAATCATGGTTAAACACAAATTAATTGCAACAAAGTATTCCTTTCAGACAAAAAAATCTTCACCACTGTTAAAATATATGATAAGTCGTATAAAACATGTCAAAATCAGTATCATATGCCACCTCACCCCTCGACCAATATCACCCCTAGGACCAGTGATACGGTTTTTGCCATATATTATTTTCTATTTATATAATAAAACACTGAGATATAAATTCAAATAAGAGTAATACCACTAGTAAGATTAATGTCAAAAAGAATAGAAAGTAAACGGTATTTGAAAGTTCACAAGTCTAACAAGTCTATTGTAAATCATCAAAATGTATTGTACTACATGATAAAGACAGCATTTTGAAAGAAAACAATCTTTGTCTTGCAAATGAAAAGAAAAAATACATGTAAATTCAGATAAAAAAGGATGTCCACGTAAATGCTGAAGTCAACTGACTTATAGTTAATTATCACTCCAATAGTCATCTCTGTTTTTTTTTTAAATAGTCACATTATGTTCGTAATTGTTCCCCTATTATCAGAATTTTTTTCGAAACGGAAACAATTCATCTTCTTCTCGTCTCAACAAACATAGTAATTCAATTGCGTTTTTCGTTCAATCACGAAGTTCTGGATATGAAATTTTTAGGCTTTTTGATGTTGTGATGTTCATTCATACAACAATAAATTTGCCTGACCAAGATCACATAATTTCAGATTAAGTTTACTATGACATACCTTCTTTCAAAAATAGGATCAAATGTTTTATCCTGCCTATTTTTTCGTCGAAAATTTGGTCTTGGATTTTTTCGGCCGCTATGGCGGCCTAAATCCTTATTTTCAGTTAAGCTAAAAAATTTCATGATTAATACAGATCCTGCATTTTTTGTTCACAGCTAAAGTGATCTTATCTTTATTTTGCCCTAAATCTTACTCCTGCCTTTTTATTTCAATTTGATCCTAGCCCCACTCCCCCATAAACATCAAATATTTGCTCCCTAAATAAGATATCTTTCAACCAGAATCTAGACCAAATTAGTAAATCTGGCGGATTTTCACGAAAACAATAAATAAATTCAATACATTACTCTTATTTTTACCTATCTGCATTATTTGGTGATAGTTTCAACATGGTTTGGTACTCTGTTGTTACATTCTTTTGAATTTCATACCTAAAGGATAAAACCATCGATGGATGGCTCGCTGTTTTTCTGTGTTAATTATGTATATCTTCATTCTAGTTACAAAATTCTAGTTACAAAAGATTTATTTCCGATAACGACTAAAATGGCTAGACAGATAAGATTTAATATTCCGTAACTTAATTTTGACTATAACAACGCAATTGATTACCAGCAGAAACCTTATATTTATGAACTAGTAAACTATTAAATGTTCAGTTAAACAAAATTAACATGTACTGCATGAACAGATTTCGTCGATATTCTGATATGTCAGGATAAGAAATTTTTTGTCTAAGATACATGTATTTCAGGTTTAATTATTGTAAAGATTGCACGGTTACTTTTTCTCAGTATTTCAATGAATATCAAGTAAAGCAACTCTCTATTGAATATTGAACTAAGATCAAAATAAACATACAACAGGATTACAACATTAAGTAGAAATAAAACTATGAAATGAATAGTGAATTTAAACAGGCAATATATACAATTTTTAACATACGTCGTATCAAACAAAATAGAAATAAACAATGACTAATGTTAAACATTCCATTAAATGAATTCAAATACATCTAAAACAGTAATAAAATAACCAGTCACGTTGCATGAGCAGTATATTTGGCTAGATTTAGACCAGAAAACAAAACTATAAGTACTAGGTGCGTATTTCAAAATTGTATAATTTCTTGTGGACTGTTTTCTGCAACAGAATGGACATTTATACAGTTTTGATGCACTCAGTATCGACAGTCTTGTCGTCTGGTCTTTGGGTTTCTTTATGAAAATCCTATCCAGAATTATGTTTCCACATTTTAACTCCGTTTTAGTGTTTTTTATTACCACTGGAAAATAAAGCCTTCGCTTTCAAAGTAGGCTTGAAAGTTTTATAAGTTTCTTTGGGTGTCACAGACGATACTGGTGATGGTATACTTGAAATCGTTGAGCATGTTCAGGCGCAGGCGCAGGTGGTTGGTTATCCTTTCCACTGTATGTAGTTACAGTCCTGTCAAGAAGTGCTGTTTTATAACATTGGGGTTTTCCATTCTCCCAGTTAGGTGTCAAAATAAACATAATAGTACAATATGTCTGTACTTTAATTCTTTTAGCCTGAAATAAAATGTTAGAAATTCATATTGTTGATTAGGTTTAAGTGCAAGTTTTCAACATTGCGAATGAGCAAAGTGAACAGAACAAATTGGTAAAATCGTGCAATCCTTCAAAGACAACATCCATCATTCACAACAAGATGATTTAAATGTAAACTTCAAAGTTTCAAGTTTTATATGTTTTTCGTTCTTTGCCATCCAGGCCAGTAAACACAAAGTATCAAAAAGCTTATTGCTAATATAAGACGTTTCCCCCTTCTGCTGTTTGTAGATCGTCTGATGATGTCATGAAATATATGATTCACTTCTTCTCCTTTCTTCGTTTATTTTGAATATTCTCCCGTTTAATAACTTCTTCAAGACTCTCATATTAATCGTCATTCTCTTATACAACAAAAAACAAAGGAATTTTCAACTAAAGCAAAACAATTCCTATGAAACGAAAGCCAATGTTCAGTTTTTCTCACAATTTTACTTAAATCAAATAATGGACCCTGCTTTTTTCATTTCAAATTTTACAATTGGCCCGTCCCTCTGTGAAAACAAAATCAAATGGTCCCTCCTTCTTGCTAAATTGCATGAAACTATCATACAATTAATTTCTTGGGCAATATGTAGTCTTACAAATTCTTATTTTTCTAATTAACGGTAAAACAAATAAAATATCCAGAATCCCCATCCCGTCCCCCCCCCCTCCAACCACAAGATACATTTGGAGAGAGAGAGGACTTTAAAGTGGTTCTCCTTTCATAGGAGGGAATTACAGAAGAGGTATGCAGTTGAGCAAGGACGTAAATAACCACCGATACAGTCACTTTTGACCTCGAAGGGCACAGTAACACAGTAAAGAGTGACAGAACAGCTTAGTATCTAATGGAATTGGGAGCACATATGATAAGATAACCAAGGTTAGTCCGACGTGAAAAATTGGGATATACAAGTTACTTTTTTTACTATTGACTTGTCTTTCCCTTGTTGAGTGTTTGAATTCCCGGTAAAAGATGATCCGAAAGGCGTAATTTAAACAATACGTCAACTCATTATATTCCGTTCTATCCCGTTCAGTGCCGTAAATGAGTTCTCTCAAGACGTTTACGAAATTGTAATCGCTACAAAAAATGTACGTATACGAATTTGTAAACATTTACGAAATAGTGCCCATGTGCGAATTTGTACTTCTCCAGAACAGATATACTGGATTAAACCTTAACAAATATGGCCACATAGCCTATATGACACAAAGATGTAAGTAATAGATACAGTACAACGAGAACAAAAGAAGTGTCCTTAATAAGACGTTAGAGGATACTTTTTATGCACGAGTACCAGAGGACCTTGATCGGGTATGACTGAATAAAAAGTATTCGCTTTCATCTTATTGAGGACAACTCTTTTGTTTCTCTTAAAAAGGCCTTTGTTTTCTTTTGTTTCTCTGCTTACTACATATTCATATGATTGTATGAATACTTACAGAAAGTTACGGAGCAAAGTGCAATAAAAAATTAAAGATCGCGTTACCACATAATTTACAAATTATGACTCAAAATGTACATCGTAATATATTTTTTTGAAAAATAAGATTAAAACATTGAGAATTGTTTTATGCAGAAAATGAGAAAAAAAATTTTCAATACCTTGTTTGCATCATTTTTACGGTACATAAGGATTCACAATTTCTCGATGACCAAGTCCGATTTCTTCGTGAAACTTCTTGCACATTTGCACTATAATGTAAACCTTTATTCCATTATTTTGGCAATAAAACGATGTCATTTTTACAGAATAGAAACTAATTGTCAGAAAATAACTCCCTGTTTTACATAATTTGCACAAAATTGAGCACGCATGACATCGGTATCAATGTTTAAAACTTGTCAAACTAAAAAGCTTTGTTTGAAAAAGTGCACTCTAATCGTAGTTACACTGACACTTTTTGTGAACTATTTTAACTGCTAAAAATAATTTCAACGACAAAATCTTCCGGGGTTCATTGTGGTAGTTTTTATTTTTAGCAGTTAAAATAGTTTGCAAAAAGTGTCCGTGTAACCAAGGTTAGAGTTCACTTTGTCCACACGTTTGCTAGAGTATTGTCGTATAAGCAAAGGAACAACACCTTTATTGCTGTTCTTCATCTAATGGATTAGGGTAGGAAAAGGAAGGCAATTTAGGTCAATTTATAGATGCTAATGAATAAAACAAACTTAATGTTCTATTAATGTTAAACAAAAAGTAATATAGGGAAGAAAGAAAAGTCCAAACATATCAGTTTCAGTATGGTACTGATTTCGATGCACCAAAAAGGATATTGTGGATTAATTCCTGACACAAAATCTTGTTTATTACTAAAAAATGAATAAAAATAAATTAAACAAGACTGTTGGCAACAACAAGGTCTTCCATCATCTGACACATAAAAGTACTGGCAAAAAATGAAAATTCGCATATTTCAAAACTATTTTCAGTTTTGACATTACAGTCAATATATTAAGGTCTTCCGTGGTGAACAAAAAACCTTAATAACTGGTGATAATTATAATAATTAATAATTTTAAATTAAGTAAAACGCATGTGATTCGAATAAAAGCATTAATTATTCATTATTTATCCGAACTATTATTTATCTGAGCATTGTTTACATTCCCTTTCATAGAGGTCAAGTAGGATAATTCATTTAATGTAAGCATCGTTTAGAGCAATATATGATAATAATGAAGGAACGCCTGCGTTAGTCTAGTCTGAAATCGGAGAAGATATGATAACGATAAAATGAGTTTGTGTCAAGATAGGAGAGGTGTTTGGAAATAATACTGTGGATGTTACTTATAAAACAAGCAAAACATCGCATAGAAACATCTTTAACATTTTATAATGATTTGATTTATCTTTATAAGACAAAGACAAAGATTTTAGACGGAAGGAAACTTTACTCTCAATAGATGACATACGGATTTTCATTTTCATTGGGGATGGGACTTTTATCTTGGAATTCCAAAGTTCAAGGGAGTACTTATTCTTACTAATTGCAATATGAGAAGAAATTTCAATTGAATCTTTATATCAAATCATATTCACTCTGATTTAGATGACGCCAACATCTGTACTCAATATTAGTGAAAACAGTTCAAGTAATTTGACTAATTGAACGAAAGAGGATTCTCTACTTAATAATTATAGTTTGTTGATTGCTAATTAAGTTTTAACAGTCATACTATAGGAACAATTAAGCGGGCGTATGGATATGAAATGTTCTCCTAATTGCCCGTTTATATTAAAAATATGTAATACTTAACACCTGGGTCTTATACGTACTTAATACCGCAACCTGCGAAGATAATATGTTTCATATTTTACGTATTTTATTACTATTAACGTTCTGGCGTACTTTGTTACTCGAGATAAGTGGTATATGAAAATGTAAGAATTTGAGGAAAGCGCCGGTGAGACAGCATCGCATAGTATTTGGCCCTTAAAGATTTACAGCCCCAATACAGCAATTGAATGTGTGCAGAAAAGGTTCATTGACAGTTTACATTGAATTCCACAACTATTCTCCATGAATGAATCTCACATTCGTTAACCACTTACATGTATAAATGTACCAGAACTACACGTATGATAACCTTTTTACACATTTTTACTTATGTTATGTTATGTAAGTGTGGTATTTCCTCATTTTCTATTTTTCGGAAACATTCTATAGCTTTCAAAAGTATAATTTTTTAACATTAATTTAGAATCTAATAGTGGTTTTGTTTAATCTTGGAAGCTCTGTCACGCAAAAAATTTACATCCATGGATGTCCCGAATTTTTTTTTTTTTTAATGTTTAGATCACCTTCTTGTCCTCCCCTCAAAAATTAGAAATAAATTCTTTGATACCACTTTTGATGCACAAAGTGTGCCTATTTCGTCGATTTACGATTAATCAATTGTGCTAAAGGCCTACAATGAAAACAATAATAAAAAATGTCAAAATGACCAAAAGGGTTATGTCAAAAATATCTAAGGACAAAGCTATGCACGAGAGAGAGACTCCTTATTTGTTTGCACATTTTACATTTCTGTAACAGTAAATTTAAAGTATTAATTTCGAAATAGTATCGAAATAACTGATATGTACTTTGGTTTGTAAAACCGCTTTTCATACCTTGCAAACAGCAAATGATAAAGATCAATTCGATTCCGAATATTCAAAATTTGCTACATTTAAAGTAACAGTCTATGACATAAATTTCGATGCTAAAGATGTCGTGTCTCGGCATCAGTGCTTAAGGCTTAACCTGGTTTTCAAATTCAAACCCAAAAGATCAATTTAATCCAACCCTAAACTTAGGACAAAGCTCTACCTGAGATAGATACTTCTTAATTTACAAAACCTTCAACATTTTTTTTAGTTGTAATATGTATCAGTATCACATACATGTAACATTGGAATACTACCAACTGATCTAGTTGACTCGTCAATAACTTGAGTCCAAAACAGAGGCATCTAGAAAATCTCAATCTTTATCCCAAAACCTGACTTTCATGTAAGTCAGCTATTAAAAGTAAATCTTAGATTAGATATTATTAAATTGTTTACAAACAAAGGCATTAGGGTATTTTGTATTTAACACGTGTATTTAAATTTTTCCGTTACACTTACAAATATTGACTTAATATTTCTTATTTAATAAAATAATCGTATTTATTTTTCTTTGCGTAATTAGAAGTAATTCGGTTTAAGAACTTTATATAATTCTACAGTTATATTTAGATATTATTTATTACAATGTTTGTATATGGAAGTTTTTTCTTGTTCTAATTCATATTATTTGTATTTGTAGATTGTGTGATTCCAAGATTGTGCCGATAATTTGGACTTCAATATAATTTGATATAATTTGGACTTTAATATATTTGTTGAATATGAACGAAACATATTGTTGAAAATGTTTATTAAAACTGCTTTGGTGCATCTCTCAATTCACATCAGTCTTTAGTTGTCTTTGAAGTAATCAGTAAAGTTTTATGTTCGGATGAGCAAGCGAAGGAGAACATAACGGTATTTATTTTTAAATTAACAGTTCATTCGTCACCAATTATCGCATAAAAGTCAGCACACTTCCGGTCACGTTTAAGGGTATGACCACCACTGCTCCGCAGCTCATCGGCACATACTCAACTCTTGTTGCATTATTTGGCGGGGTTGATCGAGGATCTGAGGCGGGGGTTGACGCTGGCGCACACGTTTATTCAGTTGGTCCAATAGGTGTTCAATCGGATTCAAGTCCGGCGATTTGGATTATAATGGTAGCACATTAATGTTATTCTGCTCAAGGTAATCCATTGTTAAATACACTGTGTGCGACCTAACGTTGTACTGTTGGTATAACTCCCTCTGTTGGTCAATTACGTGGATGAGGTGAGGTTGGAGAATTTCGTCTTTGTACCTTTTAGCCGTTTGTGCGGTTATTTTGGTATCGCTTCCAACATCATAACACTCCATCCGCCGAAACTATTCACTTTCTGAACACAAGAGGAAGGGTATACCCGTATTCCTCCATCACGTTTCTATAGAGGAAAGCAGATCTCGTAGCTGAACCAAATGCTACACCAGTTTTGAACTTTCTGGCCCCTCAATCTGTTGCACTAACGGACTCTTTCACTGTTCCACCGGTGTGAAATGGTGCTCTGGATACCTTTCAGAATTCGTGAAACTTTATTTTGGGACACTCCGGCTTGAAAACGACCGATGACGATATTTCGAATGGCAGGGTCCTACCTTGAGAATGCAGCATTTTAAATCTAGGATACAATTTAAGCTTTAAACTGTATCCTTTTATACGAATTAGCTTAACTGTCGAATTTACCACAAAATGCCCGTAAAAAACTACCGATTTTTTGGATATTCATTTTTCAGTGCCACTGTACAGATTTGGCATTTAAAATTTGAAACTAACCTTTATAACATCAAAAATTAAATTGGTCAATAAATTTTATTTGGTTAATGGCGGAATTTTTATTTTGTATATAAAATGAGGTTATTTGTTTCTTCTTTTTTTTAACAGATATGTGTCAACAGAATTCTACCAAGATCATGTACGGTTTATGCAAACCGTATACACGTGTTCCATTAAAAAATAATCAACTAGATTTTATTTGAATAGCATCCTCAAACGACTATACTCATCCTTGGTTAAGTAAAAATAAACTTTACGTCGTTTTCAAGGTTTATGTTTAGAATAACATTTTTATTATCGTCTTAAAGCACACGTTTTATATCTTTTATTTCAACTTTATTCGATCTTAAGTGACCGGATATTGTTTTTAAGGGGTTGTCGTAAAACTGTTTGCCAAAGAAAATTATTGCCGAATACTTGTGCGTTAGAATTCATTTCTTTTGTATTCACCGGATGACCTCGATTGGTGTTGCTTGACTTAAACACTAGTACACTTGGGCCATGAGGACCATACGTCCGTTTTCGATCAGGAGAGCAATACAAATTAACGTAAAATCTTGTATGATCATGAATTTCTTCCTTATCTACTGTCATGACTGTCATGACTGTAAACCCAACTACAATTTTCATCTTAAATCACGAATATGTTACTTACTACGTTCAATCTGTACATTGCTCAGGGTGTATTTGTACATTTATTTACATGTAGGATAAGTCGGTATTAGTTTTTTCTGTTGATTGGTTATATTATCGATAATAAATTGGTTGAGGCATTCAACCAGATAATCGATGGTAAAATTTCATAATCGATTATAACTAATGGTAAATTAATACTATAAAAACTTGATGAGTACTTAGATTAGATGCATATAACTTTTTAACTGTTGTAATTGTACTCTAGAGCATATAATTACATGAAATATTTACTAATGCATATTCTATGCAAATCAAAGCCGTATTTTTCATTTGTGTACAATGAGCATGACAATAAATTATTAAATGTACAAGAAAAAATACAAGGTATTCAGTGTTTATGGGTATTGTCGACACGTGTGTTTGTTTACTGTAAGCACGTGGTCGGTGTTTATGTAAAATACGATTGAATGTAATTGTACGCAATGCGGTTTTTATGGTAGAAGTACATGTAGTCCGTGCAGTATGTGCACTAGTAGTATTTAAGCGGTTGTTATGACGTTGAAGTTGAATTGAAATTGCTTATCAGCTTGTGTAGCATCAGTTTGTAATGACGTTGATGTGTTTAATTTCCCATCCACTTACCAATTACTGATATATATATATATATATATATATATATATATATATATATATATATATATATATAGAATTAATTTGAAATTTTCTTTTTTGTAGTTTTTAATGTATAGAGGTAATGATTGGACTGTTGGATGGAAGACGAGTATAATTACAAGACATTTCTGTAGAAAATAATATATTTATCTCAAAGGATTTAAAATAAAAAAAGCTGCTACACGACTAAGCACAGTTTCCATATTTATGTGTTGAGTTTTATTTGGTAAATAATTTATATTCGTTTGAGCTCGGCGAATTAGAATATAAAGTATTCGTTTGAGCTCGGCGTATTAGAATATAAAGTATTATTCGCTGTGCCTCTTTAAAAATTTGTTGAAAAGTCATATAATATACAATAAATATGCAACCATTTTTTATAGATACTCAGTTGGTTGACATCAACCAAAATAGTGATAGATAATAGTGATACATGATTCAACAAATTGAATAAAACTATTCGTTATAGAATGTAGGTTGTTAGACATTTAAACATTGTGTAATATTCACTTTATCATCACAATTATTAAAGATAAAATAATGATACATAGAGCACGTGCAAATAGATACGAATATATTGTATTTGATGAACGATTTTTGGACTCAGAAATCTCTGGACTAAATTGAACAAAACCTTTGTGGAATGGATCTTTAATGGACCCTTTTCCAAAAAATATTTCGGGGTCCGGACCTTCAGAGACTTGTTGCTATAAATAGAAATATCTTTCCGAAAATATTTAATAACTTTCCCTTAAACGTCTGTGATATATTTAACCAAATATTGGTAAAATGGTTTTTAAATGGCCCCAGTCTCAACATCTGTCAGGATTTGTAACTTCAAACCAGCATGATAATAGTTTCTAAAATAGAAAGAAGAAGCCGTCTGGGTGACATCAACTGGGATTGTCCTCCATCCGTCTAATTCCAAACTTATTGCCAGTTGCTAATACATGTATCTACATTAACCACATTATTGTAAAATCTACCGTTTATTTTGAGGGTTGAGGAAGCTTCTTAAAGAATGATGAAGAAGTAAAAATCTAGATGACATTTAAAAATATTTGTTCTGTGCATGTCATTTTTTTAAATATGGAAAAATTATCACCCTCTCGCGCAGGTGAATCACATGGGCTTGGTTCAGTTCAATATGATCCCTTGATCAAAATTGGAAGTATAATATCGAAAAATTTTGGGCTAATATTTCAAACGTTTTCTGAAGAACAAATGCTTGGCAGACACTTCTGAGATTTCTTTGTATTGCATTTTCTGTTATGTGCGTTTCTTTTTCTTACCCAGAGCGCCTACAGAACATTTATTTAAGCTACCATTATTGCTTTAGAGAGTCACTTCCCTTTGATGACTTATTTACTTTATTTTATTGCGATCGTGGATTACAACTTTTAATGAAAATGTATGCTTATGAATGTTTCATACACATTTATCTTGGCTAATTACACAGTTAAATCGGCTTGTAGTGATTGAGCAATAAAGTTTTGTTGCCGGAAATACAATGAGGATCATGTGGTGTGCTTCACTCCCCTGTTTAAGACTGGAAAATCTCTAACAAAAACAAAAATCTATTTTATCCAAAGGGTACGAAAATACAATGAAATATTTAACCAACTAGTCGATATTTTTTATTTTGATAAAAACCGAATTAATTATTTTCCCCTGACATTTTATATATAACTTCATTGCCTTACGCTTAATGAGTGTATTCATTCTAAACGGAAGTCTTGATACTTCTGAATTATAGCTCTTTGAAATTATATCTTACAGGATTTTCTATCTATTAAGGTGTTTGCGTTATTAAGTGCAGTATTGGAAGAGGGTCATAATCACATCTTTATAATTGATCAATTTGTATGATACAAAGCACAAATATATATATATGCCAAGAATGAGTAATTTTTTTAAGAATAATTTCTTGAATTGTTAGATACAATGTATACGCAGAAGGAATATTTATCAACGTCTAAGTGCTGCAGTTAGCCTAACGTAAAAATTATATTATCTATTTGTTGATCGTTCGTACATGGTATTGTAAACTAAACTCGTTTACATTATAGTTGTTGGTTAATTAATATGTATATTGTTTGACTTAGCATACATCGTTTAGAATATCACTTGCAAACCTGTTGTTTATATACATTGTATCATGTGATTAACTTAAAGCGGGGCGAATGTCGCGATATTGTATACGGTTGTAGTTTTAATTTGAATAAAATATCTGCTGAATAAACAAAACTATTTTTTCTTACTGTTGGGTACTATATTTTACAACTGCCAAGTACTGTTTTTTATTCCTAAGTAAAACGCACTTGTAAAAAGAAAATTGGTAATTTACTCATTCAGTCTATATTATACTTAGTTTCAATGAATAACATTAAATCAATCCGACAGACATTGTGACAGTATTAGATATAAAAATGAAATCAAGTGATTTGAATTATATTTTAAACATTGAGTCGATGCTACTGCCCCTAGGGTATCCCCAGCTCAGTTGCTAGATGTCGTTACTAAATTGTGAAAACTAAGGACTCCGAGTATCTCCCTCGTGTATAGCTCTGTCCGTAGATCGTTTTGGCTTTAACCCTTTTGGATTGTTATTTTGATTCAACATTTTAGGCTTTGAGCACAGCTGATGAGTCGTAAATCGACAAATTTTGCACATCTTGTGCATCAAAAAAATCATGTCAGGACGAGAACATGTTGATATGATATGAATATGAACTCTGATTTGTATTGAACCGACACGCTGAGCCGGATTAGTAACGTTCTAGCTCACGAAGTAACAGGAAGACATATCACCCCGCCCGGACATTATCCTGACTCCGAGCCGACCAGTCCTTTGCTCTTACTCCTAATGCCGCGTGCTTGATTGAAAAGCAACAAATGCCAATTTACCAATTTTAATGTCTGGTTTGACCCTGCCGGGGACCGAACCCGCGACCTTCCGCACTCAATGCGAGCACGCTACCACGAGATTACCGAAGCGATTTCAAGTGATTTGAGAAAACCACAATTAAACCAAACAACCTAACTATGTTATATAATTTAATGTATGAATATAATCATGTTAGATGTAACTAAAAATATCAATTGTCTAAATCCCTTAATTTATCATTCCAACCGAACTAGCGCAGCCCCCATTTATTTCGAAACAAGTATAAAGGCCAGTCTGGTTTCAGTTCAATCAGAAAGCCCTTTGTTAACGTGTATGTAACCGGTAGTTCTAAATTACTTGGTTTACCCGCTGGTTCATACGGTTTATACATGTAGTGACTACAGAAAATACCTGAAAATATTGTCTTGGTTCTCTATTTCAGAAAGTTAATATTTCGAGACATAAAAACTGAACAAAAAGAAAAGAGTTTAGCATTAATGTGACAACTTCCAATCAGATTAAACATGGTCCACAGTCAAACCTGTTGTGTATGGTACCTTTATGTATTAGATCTATTGAAATCTATTGATTTATATGGCAGTGCAATTTTGAATTTGAATTTAATTGAATTGAATTTATACAGAAAATCACTGTTTTTAAAGGGCAGTGTAGAATTTCCTTTTCATAATCAAAACTTTTATAAGTAACATTTATATCAAGGTTACGTTCTAAGAAAGAAGAATGCTTTCTCGAACTTTGAGTGCCCTCTAAATACAGCTTTGACTGTATGTGTATTGTTAATGCTCATTAATTTATGCGTATTTTGTTTGTAGCTACCGTGCATTTCTAGCGCAAATACGACTACTTGTTTCCCACTAAATACTTATTGTTGTGTGTTCATGTTATTACGCTACTTGACTGTTAATGGTGCTGTTTCAATAGTTTCCTTCCTTTTATTACTCCATTATAACACCTTACCCACTTTTATAATCAGTCATGTAAACCACATCTAAAGCCTTTCGTTATTTATTACGTAAAACTCTAACAACAAGTTAATAAATATGCCAGTAACTGAGGAAAGCTACCAGTCAATTGCGACATTCTATTTATTTTTTTTCAGATCATAAAAACGGGAATTGATTACAACTGGTAAAGCGTTGTAATTACAATGAGGCAACAAACAAAGCGAGGTTTACCGACAAAAATAGAATAGAGAATGGAAACGAGGAATGTGTCGAAAAGACAACAACCCAACCAAAGAGCAGAAAACAGCTCAAGGCTGACAATGGGTCTTCAACGCAGCGAGAAAATCCAGCACCGCAGGCGGGTTTCAGCTGGCCCCTGAACAAAAATGGATATTAGTTCAGCAAAATGGACGGCACACTAAACTCCGAAACATAAAAATTAACCAAAATTAAAAAAAAACGCACAACTAACAAAGGCTAGAGGTTCCTGACTTGGGACAGGTGCAC
Organism: Mytilisepta virgata; assembly: GCA_028015205.1. NCBI lineage: Eukaryota > Metazoa > Mollusca > Bivalvia > Mytilida > Mytilidae > Mytilisepta > Mytilisepta virgata. Next base: position 81,983,520 of record CM051521.1, read on the forward strand.
AAATGCGGCTGGGTTAATCATGTTTTGTGAGATCTCAACCCTCCCCCTATACCTCTAGCCAATGTGGAATAAACAAACGCACAGCGATACACACAGTAAAACTCAGTTCAAAATATGTCCGAGTCCTATGTTAAAAAGGCAACAGAAGAAACTAAGCAAAATGACAATGATCAATATATATTAACAAAGGACTACTAGCAGTAACTGACCTGCCAGTTTCATACCTTAATTAAAAGAGTATGTCTATATAGAAAATCAGCCACAATCCCTCCCGTTCGTGGTTTAGTATCATGCCGTCATAAATTATACGAGATGAATATAACCCGTATCATGCCAAGAACTGGTTTTAGAATTTAGCATTTTTGTTGTTTTGAAACACTATATATCACTCTTGAACCTAGTCCAAGATTCCTGTTAAAGAACACTCATGGCCCTTGGGACGTCCAAACACACCCAATATATAAAACTGGAAAATTTGCCTATTGTGTCCAGATTCGGAACTGGTCTGTGTTTTACGATTTAATTCATAACGAACTGCTTGTTATAGATAATGTCATATTTTATTTTACTTGGTCAAAAATGCAATCACTAGTTTAATAAAATAATTTGGATTCAATTTTTAAAATAACTACATGAGTGAAACGTATAAGCTTTCTTTGGAGAAAACTTCAAATTATTAAATTGATTAATATTGATCACAACATTTCCCAAATTTATATATTGAGTGAGCTATGACGCCCATCTGTTAAGCCAATTGTAAAACAGTTTGAAGTCAGATGAATCTCGGATTAACTTTAACTAAGATTCTTCCAAAAACATTCACAATGTTCCTGTTCAAATATTCTGCTTTTTAAATTATTTTCTGTTTGACGGCTTATTGTTAAATATCTTAAGTGTTTATTTTGGGGATTTAAGCCACGTTTTCGAGTTGTGTTTGAGAAAGCATTTTTGGAGACCATTATTGGGTGCTCACTATTGACAAACGTAAATGTAATTAACCTACTGACTTGTTTAATTGGACGATGCATCAATTTTCATACCGAATTCCTTTTTTCTTTTACATATTAAGGCTGTCCTAAAATGTATCATTATTTGACAATAAATCTGTTGATTTCCTGTCAAAACAATAATTTATAAATTGAAGAGTATAATCATGTTTATTATAATTAAAAATAATTAACTTTGGCTAAAAATTTGAATCTCGGCTGAAATTGGGTCGTAGGTGTCAGAACTGAATCCATTGATCTATCTTTACTTACATGTACCATTCACTCAAAACAGCATAACTTCAATTATATAAGACTCCAAATAATAAAATTATTTTTCTTAAACCACGAGTACTACATTGAATCTGAACGGGTATATACTTCTACATCGTATGTTGACTGCAAAAGATATCTTATATAAATGTCTAGCCAATGTTATAATTTGGCGTTTGTTATCGTCCTCCAACTAAAAAGTTTTAATTTTCTTTTAAAGCACTTACCAACTTGTAAGTATACTTTTCAGCAATATTCTTTAGGTATACTTATTTTAGAATTGCATACACAAATAAAAATTATAACAACAAAGATTGCTAGTACATCCAAACATAGTTTAAGTTACATAAGACTTTTAAAAATAATAAACTGATGGTTTTTTTACTCCATCAATTCACTAGCCTAATATGAAACAGTCGTTTGTCCATATTATTATAGGTACTTTTTCGTAATTATATCCAATTAACAATCCTGTAAACAACCGGGCCTATTTTTCAACTTTGAGTCTTTTCTCGTGTTGATCTGTAAGTTTTACATGTTTTATATACATGTATATTCCGTCTACTTTTTCTTGTAGGTTCACTGTCGTAATGATTGAATATAAATATAAGTAAACGAATGCCTAGCAATAAGACAGTGGGAAAAGTCTTCCAAACGAAATCTAGGGTCAAAGCAAACTCTTGAGGCTGTAACAAAACAAAAACAAAACGGATATTTGTATATAAAACCAACTAAATAATACAAAAAATGCATAACAAACGAATCAGAAATGAACAAGCAGTGCAGAAACTAAAACACTGGCAACGTGAACTCCCATCAGGAAATACGAACACAAATAATGTAATTTTAGATTACGGAAATATACCATTAATTTAGTGCCAAACGCGTTAAATTTGATGTTATGAAAACTTGTTGTCCGCACTAGGACGTAATTGACAACATGATTTGTTTCTTTATTTTTCCTATTTAATATACATGGTTATGACACCTAAGTAAATTGTTACAATCTCAGGTCATGCTCAATTACTGAAAGAAAAAGAAAAAAATATACATTCTCTTGGAAATATTTTATTGAGATAAAAAATGAAATAAAAAAAGAAATATAGAAAGCTTTCGTTAATATTACAAGGCTTCAATTTTAAAACGTAATAAAAAAAAATGCAATATAGCTTATAGAAATGTCTTGTTGTTTACATAGATAAAATGTTTTAATTTTTATTACTTCTTGACATTGAAAGGTTTTTAATGGTTGGCTGAGATTATGACGTTATTGCCTTGTAAATAGAGAAGAACTTCTTACAGAACATCGACTCAAATTCATGACATTTATATATCTTTACAAACAACGCTATAGATGTAAATAGAACTATAACAATGAACGCGTTAACTTTTACAGTCATACAGTCTTGTTATTTAGTTCTGCGTATATATACCCTTAACAACAAGCTAAATATAGGAAAGAAACCTCATATCTCAGATCAGCGTGTAATTAGAAAATACTCTGCCAGGTCCACTGAGCTTTTTACTTGTAGTTAAAGTCCCTTGAAATACATGTAAATTTTAACTATGTCAAATGTGAAGCTTGTCATCACAGCTCATGACACGGATGTTATGACTTAAACGAAGAATCTAGGATATTGGTCTTACGTGGTGTTGCATATTTCGTGCAAAACCCCAGAAACAGTAAGAGCACCGTTATCTGGATGCTTTGAGATATCTGACGTGCGATGTTTAAATTATTTTCACACATCATGGATAATTAATATATGAAACGCTTGTCTGTCGTATAGATCAAAGGATATGATGATATGATTTGGCCTGATATTTAGCCCCTTAAATTCAAAAATCAAAAAATTATGAAATACTTACTCTCAGCTGTCATTATGTATTCTTCAAATGCTGTATTTTAAGGAACATGTTTTGTTTTCAACCAAACATTTCTGTAAAAGCTGCAATATGCTTTCAAAGATGGCTAATTTTGAATAAATTAATATATAAATTCCATAATATAAATTTTGAATATATAAATATTTTGGTATGAGCAACAGCCTTGCCCAAAACGTTATTTCACTGAAATGTGTCTTAATGTAAGACAAAAATTATATTAAAAAATATTTTTTGCGCAAGGCTGTTGCTCATAGTTGTTTTGACCAAAATATACTGTAAACACACTCGATTTTCTTCAAATCCTTAATTTAGGAGAAGTTCATGGCGTCGCTAGTGCATCATGGAAGAACGTTTGAACAATGATGGATATATTATGAAAGTATAATCCTTATAAGATAAAAATGATACAAATTCGAATCTGAAATCTTAATTTTATTTTTTGATATCAGATGGGGCCAAATAATGGCTGCAATTATACCATCTCCTTTGGTCAGCAAGGTCCACGATCACAACGGAAAAATCAAATGAATAACAATTCCAAAGAAGATATAAACAGTACAATAAGAAGCACACATCAAAGCAAAGCAAATTAAAGCAAGGACAAAAACAAAAACACTAGGAATGTCAATCAAGTACACACACACCATATCTAGAAGTGAGAGGATGCTCCTGGAGGGTAAGAACGACCTAACGTTAATTTTTATAAATACCAGCGTAAGAAATGTCTTTTTCTAATTTTTTAAAAATTCGGTGATAATTCCTATGAGTAAAATCAGGTTACGTTGAATCAAAACTAACTGTTAAATTACTCCTTACAACAGATATGTTCAGTGCAAATAGTGTGTAAAGCAGAACTTTTAAGTTTTTAAGATTTTAATTTAAGAGTTCTTTTTCTAATGAAATAAACAATTTTGATAGTATTCTTAGATCTTACGAATGTTTACTTTAAAACTAAATAATTCGGTTCACGAATGATACTTCCTACTTAAATAAATCATACAAAGGTATAATAAACAAATACATTACATTGTCTTCTTGCTCAAGTTTTTTTCATGGTACTGTTTTATTATTGTGGCGTCATCATGTTTGGAAAAACAGTAAAAACCGAGAAAAGATATTTTTCGGTTTTTATCAGTGTTACCTAAATAATTGAAAATTCTCATGAAAAAAAATTAATATTTCAAAATCTGCTTAGACCCGTGCGCTAGGGGCCGCTTAAAAGATGCGCTGTGAGATTTTTTCCGTATTTAAGTCCTCACGTTGACATGAAAATGAATATCAGTTATAATTTAAACTCTGTTTCTTTGTTTAAAAGAATACGATACACTAGCAGCGGTAGAGATACAAACTATGACAGCATGCAGCTCTCCAGAAAAACTCCATACACATGTAACACACTTTTATTTGATTTTTGCCTTAAATATTTCCACAATTAGCACATGGATCCCCACTTTTTTCATTTGCAAACAGAAGTCCATTACTTCTAGATAATATACTAAAATTTAAAGAAAAAATCGTTAGAGGATTTTTTTCTTACATTCATTTTACCAAATGATTATAAGTATTCCATATTGGCCAAAATGTGCACAATTATAACATAATGGTTTGGGAATATTTTACTAAAGACATTTTCGTTAAAAATCGAGGCAGTTCTTTGTGAACGTGTTTAAAAAATTAAGTGTTTCTACATAGCTCAAAATCAGTGTAAAATATCTTTGAACTAAGTCATGAGGGTAAAAAACGTTTTCTTTGCGTATCTAAAAAGTATTCATAAAACTTAACCATGTTCTAATATTTACAAAAAAAAATCATTAAAAGAATCAATCGTACATGTTGCATTCCCATGAATTTTTGCTCCGAACATATAGGAAGTTTGTGTCAAGAATTAATCTAAATCCTTTGTTTCTATTATGTAACATTAACATTCGAGAAAAAATGATATATTGTAACTCATGTGTTCAATTATTTTACGATGACGTTAAACCAGATTCAATAAAGACAGTTCACTATTTACACCAGGATCCAGGTTCTAAAAAGCTGTTCTGATAATCGGTAATCTTAACTCAAAGAGAATTTATTACTATTCTTAAAATTGAATCATTATAAGAGAGCAATTTAAAAAACATTCCTTTATGACTTGTATAATTATGTATTTTGAATGTTGAAACATAACAAATCCAAGTTAATCAGCGAAGACAAGTTGCTTTAATCTTAGATTTATCAAACATTTGATTATTTTAAAATTGGTAAAATAACATTATTATTTTAATTTGATATCCCGTTAAAAGCTGTAAACATCAACAGATGCTGAAAATTATAGGCTATAATACACTTCAATTGTGCATTTGTATGTTTTTGCTTTTGATGAATCAGTTATATGATCTTGTAATTTTTTTATCTTTTTCGTATCAGTAATGGTACTTAAGTAAACAGTAGTGGCTGGTGCAGACGGTTTCAAATATCCCAATGTAACTGTAAATTTTGACTGATATAATTACTATTCACCTTATCTGATTAACATACATGTATGTAAGAACAAAATAATACAGTGGAATGTGATATATCTCTATTATGTAATCTGGTAGAAATAAATAATATTTAAAGTTACTTAAATATATTTGAAATTTATTTGATAGCCGCTTTGTTCTCTTGTGAATACAATAATGGGTTCATGTTAATCTTAAATGGTCGGTTGTGATAAAAGGTATATGACGAATAATTCTGTAGACCGCTATATGATTTATCCTGGTACATACGACACAACGTAAAGCGAAGTTATAATTTAACATTGACCACTGAACCCAAGAAAAGATCCTGCATACAACCGAGGCGACTAATATAGCCCAACCTATTTTCAAATAGGTGTCGACTTGGAGTCCATTTTCATGTTGACTTTTAAGTTTTACCTATTATCTTTCTAATTTTTTCTTGCAAATTCACGGTCGTAATATATAATAGAATACAAATTCGTCTCTCACCTGGACAAAATTGACAAATGATTTGATTCTGTATTTTCCTATTTAATATACATTGTTATGACAGTAAATTGTAATAATCTGAGGTCGTGATCAATATATATATATGAAAGAAACGTAAAAATTTGCAAATTCTCTTGGAAATGTTTTATTGAGATAAAAAAGTAAACATATGGACAGTAAGGAAATATATAAGCCTTTACGTAATTCCCGTTCTGTTTTAGCTGTGAAAATGAAATTTATACAAAGACATAAATATATTTCGTAAATATTACAAGGCTTCAATTTTAAAACCTAATGAAAATGCAATATAACTTTTAGAAATGTCTTGATGTTTACAAAGGTTTTAATTTTTATTGCTTCTTGAACTTGAAATGTTCTTATTCATTGGCAGGGATTACAAAGTTATTGCTTTGTAAATGGAGAACTTCTTAAAGAACACAGACTCGGGTTTCTTTTTCAATACACAAACAACTTTGCAGATTAGGAAAAGACGCATTAAAGTCATGTGAAAGTTTAGTTTTGGTATTTACGTAAACATATAAAAAAAACAAATTAAATAAAGGAATGAGACCTCATACCTGAAATCAACATGTAATTAGAAAGAATAATGAGGTTTTTACTTTTAGTACTTGAAATACACGTAAAATATAACGCTGTCAAATGTTCACCTTGTTATTACAACTCTGTAATACAGATATTATAATTTAAACAAATGGCATGTTTGTCGAGAACTATGGACGAGTATACTGATCAGTAAGTCTTTTAGGTTTTACCTCTGCCTTAAAAAACACGCATATTTTAGTAGAATAGAGAATGGAAACGGTGAATGTGTCAAAGAGACAACAACCCGACCAAAGAGCAGAAAACGGCTCAAGGCTAGCAATGAATCTTAAATCCTGTGAGGAAAATCTGAAGAAAATATGCAAGCAATAGGGTGGATTATAAGATCGAAATCCAAATAAATGACACACGCAGTAAAGAAAGAAAGCAAATAAAAAACAAGACAGGACAAAAAAGCATTAAGACTTTAAATAAAACACACACATATACACATATACAACATGCATACACACAAATGCAAAAGATACATAAGTAAATTCTTATCATTATACATTGTTCTTGTTCTTGTTAATATATTCTATTCATTTCTATTTCATTAAAATGACTAATATACAACACAAAAACAAACGATGATAATTTGTATGAGTAAATTCACGTTACATTGAATCAAAACTGACAGATTAATAAATGTGTTAGTGTAAATGGTAGAACTCATAAATTTGCATTTAAATTTAGGAGTCCATTTTTATAATAAAATAAAATAGTTTTATTGTGTTCTTAGATCGAATATTTACTCTAAAACTAAATAATTCGGTTTATGACTACTAATTACCTACTCAGCTGAAATTATTTCTAGAAAGGAATCATAAATGGGTTTAAATGTATGCTTTTATAGACAAAGTTCATGTATACTAAGAAACAAGTGGATTGATGTGTCTCCTAGCGTTTTCCATTGCTCAAGTTTTAATATCATTTCATGCTACAGTTTTATTATTGTGACGTCAGCAAATTTTGAAAAAAAAACTTTTATCTTCAAAACCATAGAAATGGCGAAAATATATTTAGCGATTGTTATTACGGGTTATCTAAATAACGCAGAAGTTTTATGAGAAATCTTCAGACTTTATTTCAAAATCCGATGTTAGGGGGTGTTATAAGATAAGTCCTCCCTGTGACATTAGGGTGAATTTGAAATTAAGGATACTACCGATATATCAAAGTCCGCTTCATATTTAGATTTGTTTTCTCGAAAAAGACAATGAGGGACATCTGAAGACAAAACTTTATGACAAACGTGATGACTTCGACTTTCCTATTGTTAACTTTCCCTACTTGAGTAGCAATATACCAGTATCGCCTGCATATGGCGTCTACGTTTCTCAGCTTATCCGATTTTCATTGGCATGCGTGAGTTATCCTGACTTTCGACAAAGAGGATTACTGCTGTCACAAAGGCTTCTTAACCAGGGATTTATCAGGGATAAGTTGATGTCATCACTTAGGAAATTTTACGGTCGTCATCACGAATTGATTTACCGTTACAGTGTTCCAATATCTAAGATGATGTTGGACCTGTTCCCACTGTCGTATCATTTCATGTATCTGCGCCGATTTGTGACTGTCGTAACATTTCATGTACCTCCACCGATTTGCGATTGCCTTTGTTGAACTTCACGACGGGTGTCCTATACGGAGCAGGAACTGCTTACATTTCCGGAAAAATTATACTTAAATGTATTCTGATAAAAGTGTTATAAACTTGAGTGGTCTGTATTGGCCCTATATATTATAGGGAAGCTGTATTGGCCCTCAGCCCTTGCGGCCTCGGGATCAATATAGCTACCATCGCATTTATAGCAGGACGTATACTGAAACATTTAGTTAACACTACAGTATCTCTCAAGAAAAACTAATAGCACGCTTAAATCTTAAATTGTTCTTGAATATGTCCGTAAAGAACTCATGGAAACCACTTTTTTTTAACAGAAGTCCATTAGTTCAAGAAAATTTAGAGAAAAATTCAGTAGAAGAAATTTTTCCTCCATGAACTTGAATTTACCAAATGTCCATAAGTACTCCTTATTGATCACAATTTGCATTTTTCGTTGGCACCAATTATATATCAGGGAAGAATGTTGTTGTAATTTAGAATATTTTTCAAAAGATATGGTTAAGTTGTCTTATTTTGTTAAAAAGTACGTTTTTGTGAAAGTCTTGAAAAATGAAAAATTGTTTTTTTTTTTTTTTTTTGGCTCAAATATACCTTAAAACCAAAATCATGTAGATACATTGTACATGTATGTTTTTATGTGTATATATGAAATCCTGTATAAAACTTGAACTTTTCGGCAACAAAATCAGTAGGGAAACCTTGCTGTCTTCCTTTAAATTTTTGTTAGCTACATGTATTTGTTTTTAATCCTTTGGTTGTGTCTATGTTGTTTGTTTTTGCTGTGTTTTCTCTCGAATTCGCCTTAAATCCTTGTCTTTCAGAAATTGCCTTTAGATATATTGCCTTTTTGCCGACATTTGTCAGGTGACTGTAAGAATTTTGTGTCAAGAATTAATCCATATCCTTTCTTCATATTATATAACAGTAATCTGGTGTAGAGCAAATATAATGCGCTGTAATTTATTTGATTGATAATTACGAAATTTATAATATTTAAAACAGTTCCGGTATTCACTGTTCGCTATTTAACTTCTTCCGTTTTTAGGTTCCTGGAGGTCATTACGGAAACGTAACGGAAACAGAATTGATCACTATTATTAAAACTGAAAAGTAAGTCTGTTATCATCGTTAAAGGGAACTTAAAGCATTCTTGTATTACCTGTATATTTATGTATCTTGAATGTTGAAGAATAACAAATTCAAAGACAAGTAGCTTTTATCTTAGATTTATCAATGATCTGAGTATTTTAAAAGTGGTAAAATAATATTGTTATCTAATTTTGATATTCGGTTAAAAGTTGTAAACATCACCAGATGCTAAAAAATTGTTGGATGTTCTTGCTGAGATTTATATCTATATGTAATCTGGGCGATGTAAAGATTTTTAAAGTTACTTAAAAATATTTAAATTTTTGTTTTTATTTTAACCGCTTTGATCCTCTTTCTGTAACAAATAATTGTTACAATATTATATAAAGGTATCTGGAAAATTGTGTTGGAGGCCTCCAAAATACCATGGTAAAATCGGCAACAGTGAATCACACCCATATATCTCTCCCATTCATTACAATTGGTTATGGTTAACTTTTATAAAATGCTGGGTAACTTCAAAGTTTTGGGAAAATGATTCGATGAAATAGTTACCCCATTTCGATTCACACAGTCATAGTTGCAAAATCTGTTCCGAACAAATATTAACTATGAAAGTTTGAAAATCATAGTGGATTTTTCAGCTACACTAGTACATGTATGTATTAAACTAGAATTTAAAAAAAAAACACATCCAGGGAATAATATTAAATCGAACACATTCCTGGAGTTTATTAATAAAGCAGAATAATGTGGAAATTGAACATTTGCAATCATTGTTATGCATGAGAGATATAGGCAGGCGTACGTAATTAATTACATTTAAATTATTGGAATACAATATTCAGAATCTCGTGTTTCATGTTAACATGGACTAAAGGTATTCTTTGTATTCCTATGTGCTTTTTGCCCTGAAGCCAAAATTGTCTTAATTCTTATCGAGCACTAAATTGGTAGCCAGTATAATTATATATAATAGTATTAACCTAGATAATATATTTCATGTAGTTCATGTCTGGCGAGAAACATTATATAATTAAATTTTGCATGTTCCATTATAACTGTTTATTATGTAATATGAATAAAAAGGTAAATTAGCTACGAACATTGAATGTCATGATAAAAGCCAACAAAGCATATTAGTACAAAATAAGAAACGTGTATAAAACGGCAAATTCTTACAAGTTCTGTAATCATAAAAGTACAATTTTAGAACGTAACGAAAATGGCAAAGAATGTTTTAAATTCACCAATTATTCTGCTGATATGATAGTGCGTTAAGGTGGTACGGGATTAATGTCATAATGAATCTTTCGTTTGTGCTAGGTTTTTCCTCTGTCAGAATTTTATTTAATAATTTCAGCTAAGAAGTACATGTATACCAAAAAATAATGTTTTTATACATGTTATATATTGGGGAAAATTTGCTAAGATATGTTATAATCGTAGAAGGTTAGTTACATGTATACGTACAATAATATTTTACTACCATTGAGGAATCTACCATTCAAGAGACATGTGTAAAAAAGAAATTAATTTACTGAGTTTCTTCTATATATAACAAACACGTAGAAGGAGTGTTATATTTAACACATTTAATTTTCTGTGTCTTACAATAAATAATGTAACATTGGAAAAGAGGTAAAACAGTATTTTATAAATGCCAGATTTAGAAGACCATGGTATCCGTTTCATTTTGGTTCCTTGCGGAAGGTCTAAAAACACAATTCGACATGATATCCATAACGGAAATCTTGGTGAAGCTTCCAGTGCTAAAAAGCATCAGATATTTTGACATTCATTCTATACTTGGCGTTAATCAAACATCAATCATCCTTTCGAATAGAGAAAATATAAATTATAATTATTGATATGATATATTTCATGGTACCAGAATACTAGTAGATAGTAGTATTTACGTGTACACGAAGTCTCCAAACTGTCTTTTATCAAGGTTTCTGTTAAAATTATATACAGACTTCTTCACCAAATTATGGCGCAGTCCAAAAAGTTCAAGTGCCGTCAATTATGTCTTGTTAAGAAATAGAAAGTGTCAATAACGAATACTAACTATAGATTGTTTTATTGAATATTATGACAGCGTAAAAGAAATTGACATGCATCTAATTGAGTGAAGAAAGAATGGTGTCAGAATCGTGATTTATTAAGATACCAAGAAGGAAATCTGATATTGACAGAATATGGATATGTATTGGCAGTGCCAGTGCATTGCATTGTTATAAAAAAAAAACATAAAATTGGTTTATAATCAACTGATAATATGACTTAGAACGAGATTCCTCTGATGTAAAACGGACTGCTGTAGAATCTGATACGGCCGTTGGACGTCACCGCAGTCCACATATAAATAATTTCTAAATATTTAGAGCCTGATTTGCCGTTGTTGTTCAAATTTCAGATTAATTTTCTGTGGCCATGAATAATATAATATACACAAATATTGTTCTTTTACTTAGGACCGTCATTTTGGGGTCATCTAAACAAATATTATACGACACAAATACACCATCCGTTCCCAGTACTTGTTATCAATTATGGGACATTTTATTAAATCGTAGACTTGTTTGAAGAGCTAAATGGTTGTAAGTTACTCTAGGGGCAAATGAGGTTAAATATATGTTTGTCATACAGTCGTTTTTAGAACAATGTGGATAAGTTAAATTGGTTACAGTAACAATTTTTCCCTCAGACTTTTGTTCAATTTTTGAATAATGTGCTTGATTTAAAAACAATAATTTACACATTATCATTATTGAAACTGGGAGTATAAATATCCGTTTTATGCAATTGCCCTTGATGGATTGGTTGTACCTTTCATTCTGTTCAGTATTTAGTTTTACATTATTTTACATAAAGCATTTTTGGTTACTGTTTCGGCTTTGAACGTTAGGATCTCTGAAAGGATTTAATATGTCGACCTCTACATTTAGTGCATGCAAAATGGCATTACACAATAGTGGTGGCTTTACAGAATATAGACCCCCGTAGTCTTAAGTGTTATAACGATAGTCTATATGGCATAGTTCGAATTCGTAGTCTATGCCTAGAAGGTAAATCCATTCCTCTTTTCAGTTGAAGAACATCAAAGTGATATGTATTATATAATAATGATATTAAGAATTCTTAGAGCCAAGGGTTATGCTGGGTTTCTGTCTGTTCTTTATACTGGAATTTCATTTCAAAAGTCGGTTTTCGTATTACTGACAATTCTGTACAGCAATGTTTTCTTTCTCTTTAACGCAATTCGATGTTATATTCTCGTGTGAAATTCAAGGGAAATTCCACCATGGGAAAATGTTGTTAGGATGTTCTTAATCAATATAACTCGGAATTGTTTATGTTGAAATATTGTTTAGATTTTACACCACATGGAAACAAGTTTTTATTGGTAAAGAAAGCGGGAGTGTTCTGACAGAACTACCTTTAGTTTGAATCTTCAGCAAACTAAAATTAATTCAATGGTAGTCGCTTCCTTTTTATATGTAAATCGGTCTGGAGATATGTTCTAAGCGGACTTCGTATTTAATAAACAAACAAAATACTTTTTTTAAAATCTCATAAGCTGTTAAGTGTACCCAAAGTGTACGAGTTACTTTCTATTTTTGTTGATTTCTTCTTTTTTTATTTGTCATTTAGAAATGCACATCGAGTGCATTTTGAGTCCTTTAATTACTTTCAAATATTGATTGAAGTCAACGTTGAAGGTCAGTATGAATTGTTATTATTGCTCTGAAGATGTATAATACATTCCTATAATATTTTGGCTACTAATGGTATATAATTCTTTATTGAACAAGACATAAATCGTTGTGGATTGCTGTAAGGTTACAAAATACGATATTTCTGTTGTATTATGGGAATATCAATGATTCATTGAACCTTCAGTCAAAAACAACGTTGTTTTGATTATATATATCCCAAATTGACAACTACTGACAATCAAAACAGAAACAGTAATAAGATGTGATAAACAATGTTTTCGGAAATTATTGATATCAACAAAGGAATATAAAACTTGTTTCATATATCATTGTAGGCAATTTTATGAAATCTCATTTTCGTTTGATTAATCGCTGAATTTGTTTTCATTTCAGCGAAATACAATATTTGGTTTATTCATTCACATCATCGACCTATTTGGTTTTCTCCGGTTGGCCAGATATATACTAATAAATTGAAGTCAAAGGTAACGGGTCCTATCTGTTGAAGTTACAGTGTCTCTCTTGTATGAAAGCCATATTATATGCCCTACAGGCTTACAAGATATTACTGTTTTCACAGCTATCAAAAATCATAGGTATGACATATACAATAAATAAACACGGTATATTAGCATCAGTTGAATTTTAGATAGATTGTTTGTTTGTTTAGTTAGGGTTTTACGCCGTTTTCAGCACATTTGGCTATTTCGCGGCGGCCAGTTTTTATTGGTGGAGGAAGCCGGAGTACCGGGAGAGAACCACCGACCTTCGGTAGGAAAATTGGTAATCCTTGTCAATTACATGTAAGATTGGAGTCGAACACACCCCGCCCCAGTGTTGACAGGCTAGTGATCAATAAGTCAGGACGAACGACCTAGACCACTCGGCCACCGAGGCCCCAATATTGGATATATAAGTAAATAGACAGTAGGTAAATTATAAACCACTGTAAATTTTCTGAATTTTCTATTAAATAGCTTATTTGAAAATTGATTTTAAGCCTTTTGTTTCAAATTTGACAATAATGCCATCCGTGCAAACTGAAATTTTTCAGTGATCTCAAGGGAAAGTGTGAAAAATAAGAAAATATTCAACTGTGGAATGTAAACACAACAGTCTGGAGATTTTTATGTTAGTGTTAAGTAAATGGTGTGTTCACGATGAAAAATTCATTCAATCACCAATCGTGGTGTTTGCCAAAATTATGTGTGTAGAAGATGTGTATATTTCAGTGGTCTCAAATTTCAATTTCCCTTGAAAGATTTATGAACATCATCTCTATGGCGGAGCGACAAATTAAACCTATCGTAGTTATTACTCATTATTCATACTGTGCATTTTTCCTTCGTATGTTTTGAAAAAAAATGCCGTTGTATCTTATTATTTTTCTTTGATCTCTGGAAATGACAGTGTATGTAATCCTCAGTTAAGATTGTTTGATCACTTGGCTGTTATATGCAATTATCCCTACCGTAACTAATCCAGTTTCCAATCCCGAATGACTCGCCTGGAGTTCGAAATTTTGTTCGAGTAGTGTGACATGTCTTCCTGTGGACTGTTAACTTGTGAGCTAGCCCAAAAATTTTCACATCATTTTCAACTAATACAAATTATGTTTCATATGTATATCATGTTAATATGTTTTTTCTCTGAATATGCATGTAATAATTTCCAGTGGACGTTAAACAATAATCAATCGATTAATCGATAACGATATATCTTTTCTTTGCTGCATCATAGTTAACAATTACAAAGTGACAATCGAAGGGAGCCCATACCTTCAAATTCTGTAAGTGGCATACTCCTTTCATAGAAAATGACTGCTTTTAGGCATTTGTTATGATGTCCCAAATGAAATGAGGTTATTTAAGTCAGATATTTATTATATCTTCCTTTTCATTTTCATCCTCGAGACACAGTATGATAAAGATTTTATGAATGATTTCAATGCATAATTTTTGAAATTTCACTAAATATGTCTCTTAACCAATGCTCTGTGCAAAAAAATGATCGGATTGAAATAAAAAATATAGAAAAAAAAACAAACGATTGAAGTTCAGAGATAGTTTTAAAAATATTAAACAATTTCCCGGTAAACAAGTACCGACATATTATATGCATAAACTGAGCTTGTTGCTAATTGCATATAGACAGATACCTGTAAAGGGAGCAACCTAACGCCTACCTGGTGGTGGGTGGGCAGACCGGCAATTGATGGAAGTTGTGGGATCATAAATCAGAAAACCTGTCTGTGGGTCAGTTGTTAAGAGAACGCCACGCCCAATTACATGTACATGAAATAGCCCTTCTTTAGCTTTGAAAAAAAGAAGTTATTATAATATGATAAATTATCCATCCATACTCGACTCTCCATACTTTTCTAGTGGCCGTCAAAATTTGTTGCTCCTTGGTGATTTTCCTTTCCTTATTTCAGATTAGTTTGATTAACTGCTGAATTTGTTTTCGTCCTGCGATTACATGTAATAGTTGCATCAGCGAAAATAATATACGGTAATGACCAAAGATTACATGTCAAAAAATACCTCAATTATGCTTTTTAAATTAATCCATAACCAATTATATATGGCGAACTGTATTGTATTATGGTTTTCTACATTTGCGCAAATGTATTGCACAAGTGGGGAAATTTGATCTCAGAAAAATCCATATGTAAATCCATGGACTTGAGAGTTCAAGCTGGTATCTGAAGTAGTAATGACTTGATCGTCTATTTACTGAAAGAAGCCTTTTCTATAAACCAAATTGCGTATTCTATGTACTAGCAAAAGTAATGAAATCAATTTCATTGTATTTTTAGATGTAGGATATACGGTGTAATTACTTTTAAAGTAAATAACATAAAAGATTTATCAGATTTATGGTTGCAGCTATAAAAAGAATCTTTGGTGCAGATTGATATACATTTTGATAGCTGCTACATTCAAGAAATCTTAGTACGTAAAGTTTCTGTAACTTACATTTAAACGAATATTTTAAACTATTGTATGTTTTAAAATGTTATTTCACGTTTAAATCTTATCTCCAGAACTTTTTATGCTTTCAATATAAATAGTTTATCAGCCATATCAGCGCCAAAGTAGTAACCTTTGAATATATATTGACTATAAAAGACAATTTATCTATTATCTCGCATAGAACTGCATTATAATCCCAGATATTCCTTACGCATGGCGGTGCGAAGTTATTTTTGTAAAATATAAAATCAAGTACATGAACTTCTCAAGGATTTTTTAAAACTAATTTACAATCGTAAAGTACTAGAAGGTCAAATGCAAAACTTAGGATACAATGCATTTTTCTCAACCAGCACCTTATTTTAAATCTTGTAAAATTACCACTTTGTCAGTGTGGAGAATTTTAAAAATTGATAAAACAAATTACTACGCAAATTATTTTTAGGAAACTATATTGATTGTTTCATTGCATAATTGAATTAATTAATAAAATGTGTTTACACTAATAGACAATGACGGTAAATTATATTTCTTTTATCAAAAGCAAGATCTTGTTAGATATGCTACATGTACATACATTTCCTTCTGGAATTATACTTTTGTAGTTTATTACAATGTCTATGAAAATAATATATGGACATACGTCCAGTGTTTTGTTTCGATAGTTTTTCCATAATTACCGATTGAAGTCATTGAAGTTAGTGTTTTAGCGGTATTAATATTCATTTGGAGTCTCTGTGATGTCGTTTGCTAATTCTATTACCACTGCACTGATAGATTTTTGATTCATTTATGTTCTTAACGTACGTAATTGTGTCTCCAACTCTTATTGACGAGAAATAAAAATAATAACGACTAAACCCGAGAACTGAAAAGTACCAGAACTTGCCTTATATCCCATCTAGAATTAGGAAAGTCTTCAGTTCGAAATATCATCAGTAATCCAGTTTCAATTTGCGCGCGTGAAACAAACACAAATTGAGCACAAAACAAAAAATTTGATTAAGACTATTTATAGTATTATGTTTGTACCCGAGTCTGGAATGCGCCGATCAACGACAGAGATCTACCACACCCCATGTATTTATAGTCAAGATACCGTGTCTATTATTAAAGACTTTTAAATAATTTTGGTATAATTTTGTACTTTATAGACGAAGGGATAAGCAATTCCATCAGGACAGTATTTGCATTAGAATCTAAACCGTTATGATGATAAAAATGAGAAAAGAATGGTATTGATAATTTGCAGTGGAGAAAGAACATAAAGCTTAGGACCGCCTACCTAACACAAGCGCTGTCTACAGCTATCGTTTAACCTGCTGTTCATTGTGTTTTTTTAATTTTTTGTTTCACATGTGTTTCAGACCGGTGCTTACAAAGTGACAATCGAAGATAGCCCATACCTTCAAATTCTGTAAGTGGCATACTGCATTTCGTAGAAAATGACTGCTTTTAGGCATTTGTTATTATGTAAATGAAATGAGATTATTTAAGTGAGATATTTATTATATTTTCCTTTTTATTTTCATCCTCGAGACACAGTATGATAAAGATCTTATGAATGATTTTAATGCATAGTCCAATAGTACTTAAAATTCGATATCAAAGCTAGGGCCACTGTGAAGTTGTAATAGGGTACTTGTATAACTCTGTAAGAAGATTACAATGTATCAATATTTGCTTTGTTCCTTTATATGAACTAAATGTATGCACATGTAAGGAGTTCGTGTAAAAACATTCATCCAACCAATCCAACCTTACTTATAAATTCATTGCATATTTGTTTAATAATAAATAGATATGAAATGGCAAAAACAGTGACGATTCTTTCTTCACCTAAATTATGTTTGAAGTTTATGATTACAGCTCTTGGATGTATGGACTTCCTAATTTTTACATATGTACACAATTTAATACTATAATATCGGTTAGACTCAGTGTTTAGCTGGACATTTCTCTATTAAATAGGCTAAGCCTTTTTTATCGCTAGATAGATCTGAATAATAATACTCGCGTACATTTATCCATCTTCATAAAAAATATCATGTTCAACCACAAAATGGTAATGCGCAACCTCAAAATTGATGACTTTAAATCTCCCATAATAAGCCTAGCCTATTAACTGGAAGCAAAAAATCAAAATACTGATGGATGTAGTTGAAGGCTATGCAAGAAAGTAGGCAGCGAGAGAGAGGAGAAAGTTGAAACACTTTCAAATTGGATCAAGTTGATAAAGACATTAATTCATGCTCCTTTAGCGTTTTTAACGATTCCCAAGTTAGCAAAACACTGTCATACCTTCATGACAAATATGTCTCTGGACCAGCTGAACAAGCCCTGAACAACATCGTTTTTGTCTGCAAAAGACAATATATTGAGTGCCTGATTAAGGAGATGGGTACTGACAATTCACTTGGCAACCTCACGTTCACGCACATTACGATAGCAAAGGAATTATTATCAATAATCACATTTCTGTTCTATCTTCCTTTAGTATTGCTTTAAGTGATGGCAACTTTAACCTCCTTTCCATTTATTGGATACCCTAACTTCATAAGTGCCCATACTAACAAATGTACATATCAGGCTCCGGCAAGTTCAATACTAACCTCCTTTCAAAATACCTTACTGCTTTACTCACAGCAATCAAGAGCTACTGTGATAAGGCTTATTTAACTGGTGGTGTGAATCAGATCCGGATTCTCAGAAATTCTAAAGACAGGAATATTTCTCTTTTAATGTTTCTGGACTAAACAAGGTGCACAAAGATATATCCATCTGGTATTAGGTAAGGATAATGCTTATTTTGTTAAAAAAAAAACACACACACTTACTCTAACAAAATGTACTCTGAAACTTAAATTGTTAACAAGCTGCAATTTCTCATCGACAATGTTTTTGTCGAGTTTGTAGGACAGGTTTTTCAACAGATGATCGACATTCCAATGCGCCACTATTGGCCGACCTGTTCTTGTCTTCATACCAATTGTATGAGGCTAAATTTTTACAGGGGCTACTGAACTGGAAAGAAAAGGAAACAGCACAGTCCTTTAAACTCAGTTTCCGCTTTATAGACGATTTTCATTCACTTAATAATCCTAACTTTAATGATTACCTACATCACATCTATCCCAGTGAAATAAAAGAAACCACCGATACACGCATTTGTGCTTTATATCTAGATTTGTACTTGTATATAGATAATACAGGGCGATTGAAATGACAAACGTAATGATGCTAATTTTCCGATTGTAAACTTCACATTTCGTAGCAGTAACAAACCAAGTTCTCCAGCCTATAGGGTGTGCATTTCACAGTTGATTCGTTGCTCTGTGCAGTGCATGTGATTTATACGGCGACGTTCCCGGCAGGTTGAGATTGGTGTCGCATAAACCTCTAAGACAGGATCATGTTCAGTGTCTGTTAATTTCATCATTCCAAAAATTTTACAGTCGTCATCACGAATGGATTGATGCATGAGACTAGATAACTCCAGTTAGATTTCACGCCCATCTGGAATTGACACCTCACCGGAATTGACACTGAAGGGGCTTTTACTCACTTACAATGCGACGGGTGTTGTTAACGGAGTGCAGACCGTTTTTACCTTTCCGGAGCACCTGATATCACTCCAGCTTTTTGATGGGAGTTCACATAGCTACTTTTTTAGTTTCTGTGCTGTATTGTTTTTGTTTGTTTAATCTATTATTTATTTTTTGATTCCCTTACTTATACATATAACATTGTGGTGTTTGTTTGTTGTGTTACGTTCTCAGGACTTTGTGGTTCCCTTGCATTTCGAGTTTACCACTTTTTCTCACTGTTTTGTCCCTTCGGTATTCTTTTTTTTTCGATATTTTAAACAAAAGTTAAATAATAAAACTTATCCATGACATTAAATAGCTTATTTCAACATTTGAAATATGGTCACTATTTCTTATTTTTAATGACATATTTTCAAAAATAAGGTCCAAATATATTCGTTTTACAAGTTTAATTCTCTGATATATAGTAACAGTTTATACAGTTTTAAAGACTACGTTTTTAAAAGTATATTTTATTGACGTTTTGTGTAATTCATTCTTCATTGCTTTGTTATAGAACTGTGCAAATATTTTGCGCATGGAATATGTATAAATGAAAGACCGGTTGTTACAGATCATTTAAAACATTTTAAAAGAAAAAATGTATTACATTTAATCTAACGAAAAGATTAAAATCCTAAATTTGATTGATTGATTGATTGATTGATTGATTATTGCTGAACGTCCAGGGAGAAATATTTCATGCTTCTTCAGGACGAGAACCAATTCAATTTATCAAACAATCAATCACACAATCAAAACAAAGGTGGGATGGGACACAGAGGGGAACCCATTTTGACTGCCACTGTAAAAGGATGTTTTGGTAAGGTCGGATAATTTAGCCTCCTGTAGCGGCGATCAGCCTACTCTTTTTCGAAAACTACAGAAGGGATCTTTAGCGTGCAGGGAGTGTGGCATTCTCCAAACACGTTACGCACTATGGTCTGCGGCCAACCTTTCCGTATTATGCCCTGAGAGGGTCTCCCCTAACCACCGCCTGGGGACGCGATTCAATTATGAGTTAAATATTTAAATGAATACACAATTTATTATATTTAAAGAAATTTGAAATTGAAACAAACAAATATATTAAATAAATACGGAATTTTCATAACACCATGCACACACACCTTTTAATAATGAATATATAGAAAAAAATAGAAAATTACATGTAGAAGAACATAATGAAACTATAATTCAAAACGTGAACAAGTGATTGGAAAAGTTTTTTTTCAGTTTCAAATGTTTGAAATTAAAATTTATGTAATTTTTTTCTATCTGGTGGATTACAAACAATGTTTCCAGAGAGACACAAATGCACATGCGGGTTTTTTTTTAATTTTTGTTTTGGTTTGGTTTGTTTTGTTTTTTGTTTTTTGTTTTTATTTTGTTTTATTTTATTTTGTTTTTTTGTACATTTTTTTACTAAAACAATATCGTTCAACTTTAATGGTAAATTCTTAATTACTTAGTATCTGGGGCCTTATTTTCGAAGGTATCTTAGTCTTAGGGCCATCCTAGGTCATATTTTAGTCCTAAGTGCAATTTTCGAACATGTCTCAACTTAGGATCTATCTCGGAATTATCCTAAATTTATGACATCAATTTACATGTCTTAAGATGATCTTAGGAATATCCAAACTTCAGGATGAAAGTACGATATACTAATTTGTAAACAAATATGGCCGCTGTATATGTATATGTAAATGTGGCTACGTTTGATAGTTTGCAAAAGAGGATGGACTTTTTTCTCAACATCATCCAACAGAATTTGGAGCTCAGCGTCCGTAAAATTAGGATTTCGTTTTCTGCTCGTGTTAACGTTTGATCTGTTAAATATGTATAATGTTTTCACCTCCTTATATACAAATGTACAGATAAATAGTTGCACGAGTTTTGCCTTTGAACTCTTTGTTTATTTTTGACTCACCTTTGTATCGATCTACAATTTTGACAACACAATGGATTTAACTTTTAGAATTTCATTTTGAAATAATATCATTTTCATCATAATCGTCATGATTTTCATTGTTTTTTTTTAATATTATTCTTATAAGGTTAGCGTTGTAAGATGCTATTTGATACATGTATATATTTTTTTTTCATACCACAAAACTAAGGACTATGGTTAGCACATCCCAGCCAGGATAATCATTACGAGCTTCGATACGATGTCTCAGACATGTCATCAGATAGTCCTAAGATTATCCTAAGATATATCTTATGATAAATCTCAGGAAAGTTTCGAAAATAAGGTCCCTGATTGTCAGACATTATGTAAGCCGCAATGATAGCAACAATTTGAAAAAAGTGATATGAGAAATGCATCTTAATGAGACGTCGTACAAGTCAGATACAGATAAAAAAATAACAAAAGAACGGAACCGGTAACAACCTATGCCGGATAGTTTTTTCTGCACTTGCAGTCAGGTCACATGTCCTCGGCTGACGCCTTAACTGAATCTGCATTGTTCAACGAATGTGAGTAAATGTGACGATTTATAATTATACTCACAAACAATACAGTAAATACATTTATTGCTGTTGTTCATACACGTGTTTGATGCACCTGGTGATCTTTACAAATTACGTTTGTTCTCAGTGCAGACATTAAAGTAATTCCTTTTAAGATTCTGTGACCGGGACTGGTGGCCATGTCCAAAGAATAGCTCCGGACACAGAATTCCAAAAAGTGAAGGTTTTTGTGATTGTTCAGTCTGTTCGGAAAGCTTAACCATTACCCATGGCCTGAAAAGACATCGAATACCAGGTACTGTCAAGACCTTTATTAGCCATAGTAACTTGAGTACTATAGTGTGGTAAAAAAATGGTAGTTGGCTACGGATTCTAGTTTCAGATTTTCTAATCAGGTTTTAACGTGCAAGCTTCGTTTCGTCTGGCCACGTGCACAGAGAGAAGAAAGGCGACTCAATCCAAGTAAGTGGTGATATATCAGCACACATCGTTTGGCAAAAAGATATCGTCTCAAAGTTTGATCCAGCGAATGAATTTCAGAGACCGATAGCAATATGATTACGGAATATATAAATCCATATGAATTTAATGACACGAATCAGAACAGTGGTCATATAATGTTGTTATGATATTTTACCGATTATAGTCATTTGAAATTTGTTAGAAAAGACTAGTTATTTTTTTTTTTTTTTTTTGCAATATGCAACAATGACAGTTTATATGTGATTTATTGTGTACATTGTACCATATTTGGGGCGAAATTATGTTTATCATTACAAATTGTAAGATGCTACAGTTTTTCCAGATTGGTGTTCTTTCCTTTTCGATAATAAAATAAAGCTTTGCTTTATTGTTTTTCCCATGTAGACAAAATCTTGTGTTTTTTAGTCCATACAAATGGTATGTCTACGTGAGGTCCCGAAATAGGACATACATTTGTAAGCAGAACAATTTAAACTGGTCAGAAAGATCAAGTCAAAATTTGCGTGAACAGTGCATGATAAAAATGTTCATTTATTATATATAATTTTACTACAAAGAAGGCAAACAAAAATACAGTCATTCACTCCTAATGAACAGAATGTTTAACGTCACTTTTAAAATAAATAATAAATGTCTAGTATTGAACTTTCATGTTGTCACACTAGCTCGTTAAAATTTACAGTTCTTTCAGACATTAACATCGATATTTCTTAATTTAGTAGGCTTAGAAATTTATTCTCGTCCCCAGTGTATTGGCAGGCTATTGATATGATATTTCTCTTCCACAACTTTTAAAACTTAACGAGCGCATATTCTTTATTTTTTGCTTATTGGTGTAGTATGTCGTCAGAAGAAAATTTAAATAAAGAATTATAATAAAGTCTAATCGATTTTTGATGGTGAGCTTGTGTAAGAAGATTGAATCTAAAATATTTTTATGAGATTTCAGAGTGCTTGGGGCCACAGCTTGAAATAACAGCCATATAATAACTTAAGCAGTAAGTTAGCAAGGACAACTTGTATAATTATTATCCAACGACGAGGGATGAAAATAAAAACATAAAACAGGAAATGCTTTAAATTCATCAGATTGTTTCGTGTATTTATAATTGCGAATCTTCAATAAGAGACAACAATACGTGATTGCTGAATTAATGCGTGTCGATTGTTTTGTATGACAGAATATAAAACTATTAAAATAAAATGCGAGCTTTATAAAAGCTGTCTTCTTTATTTCGCTTCTTTTCGGATAATAAATCGATCGCATTCATTTCTGAATTTACAATAACATGCATCTGCATGTGTATATATATAATAGGCAAATGGCTGAAATTAAAGAATGTATTAGTTCCCTCAATTATTTCTTGAGATCATTACTATATTCGTGTTATGTTAACATTGGCTTATAGGGCTCCGAGGACTCTCTAGTTGTAATGGTCTGTTTTTCACAGGACAGTGTACATTCTTCGGCTGTCTTTTGTCTGTTTATTGTTTATTGTATATATAACTGGGGTTTTAATTTGGATTTGTGTTTACGTTTATTAAATTTTTGACACTTTCATTTTTAGTGCTTGTCTTTCAGTGTGGACCGTTTTTCCTTGTTGAAGACAATTCTAGATGTAAACATGTCTCATTGTTTCAGCCTACGAAGTGTTGTCTTAATACTCGATCATTTCACATGAAGTCTTTTGAAAGACAAACCAAAAGTGTATCTAGCACACAGACAATTGACTTGTCAATATTATGAAAGTACGTTATCTGGAGTTCATATAAGTGCATGAACAATTTCAATTTGTATTGTCAGGCATATATAATCAGATTAATTAGCACTTGTCTCTTGTGAATAATACGTAAGTTGGCATCGTTTCAAATTCATTGGCGTTGTAATTATTTCAAAGATTTCCTAAGCTTAATCGTGATATTTTCAGTAAATGTTAACGAGCTGAAATGCACCAAGGAATGAAATGATGTAAATAGAAAACAAGAAGAAATATTTAGTCTGATTGTTTATGATGTCAATGAAACTGCCATATGACAATTAAATTTGAAAACAAGTCTTAGAGAGGGTATTACTTTGTCTTAAGTTAAAAACTGGGGTGATCTGGTATTTTTACTTTCAAGTTGACAGTATTTTTTTTATTAATGATTACTGCAATTTCACTTTTTCAGGATGAAACAAAACGGTTTCTAACAGTTTACCTCGTACGATATATTTTACTTTATAGCGTGATTTACTAACGCAAAGATCTTTTTATATAGCCTTTTTATGCCTGATCACATACTTTATCTCTAATATTTTCTTAAAAACACTCCACAAATGGACCATTTAAAAAATACGCTGAATAAAAGTCATAAAACTTTCATAAATACCATGTTTTGGATATTTTATACAGTGTCGTTCTTGGTTTTGGTACAAGGGTGTAATATTAGTTTTGTAGCCTGATTACGTAGTTTTCTGAGTATGGGTAAAAGTTTCTTTTACTAAAGGTAAGGGTAACATATACACTATAAGATTACACTCATTTCGTTAAATTAAATAAAGTATGACCATGATAAAATTGGTCCGGAAATGGAGGATAAGATATCAATTTTCAGTAGTGTTATGGGCTTTTTTCTAGTTGAAAAAACAAACATGGAAAACTAGAGGCTCGCAGGAGCCTGTATCGCTCACCTGGACTATGTCCATCTAGACTGGCAGCATGGAACATTGCTGTTAAACTAAGTTCCACTCTGGCAGCCATCTTGGATGGTGGACAGGGTAATCGGATATATTTTTGAAAGGGGACCAACTAAGGACCAATTTGCCAAGTGGTTTCAGACAAGAGGATCTTGAATTAAATTTCCTATACAGTCCTATGTTAAACTAAGTTCGGCTGTGGTGGCCATTTTTTGATGACAGGCGGTGTCATAGGATAAAATTCTGAAAGATGACCACCTAAGGACCATTTCTGCCTAGTTTTAATCCAATTGGCCAAGTGCTTTCAGACAAGAAGCTCTTTAAGTAAATTTCCGATGGGGTCCTATGTAAAACTAAATTTGGCTCCGGCAGCCATCTTGGATGACGTGTGGGGTCATCAGATATAATTCTGAAAGAGGATCACCTAAGGATCATATCTGCCAAGTTTTGTTCCAATTGGCCAAGTAAGTTCAGACAAGAAGATATTTAAATAAATTTCCCATAGGGTCTATTTTAAACTAAGTTCGGCTCTGGCGGCCACCTTGGATGACGCGCAGGGTCATCGGATACAACTGAATTGAATGAATTCAAGAATTTACCTAAAGACCATTGCTGCCAAGTTTTGTTCCAATTGGCCCAGTGGTTTCAGAGGAGAATATCTTTAACGGAAAGTTTACGACGACGGGCGAAGACGGACGCCGGTTGATGACAATAGCTCACATTGCCCTTTGGGCCAGTTGAGCTAAAACGGTAACGGGAAGTACTATTAAAAAAAATGAAGTTTCATGTTGTAGAAATAGAATACGGTATTTCTATAAACAAAAGTTAATATCTATGCAGCAAAATCAGATGCACATGTACTCCCCTGACCAAAACCTGTAAAAGCCAGAAATCATCAAATAATGCTTTATTAGTTAAAAAGGTGCAATATCCTTGTTGTTTAAGTGGCAACGGAAGTGCAACCTACCTATTTATAGGCCTGCCTTGTTTTCATTTGTTAACAATTTACAATCAAGAAAAACCTTCGGAACTAAGTTTAAAATATCTCTCTTTACCTTATTATTTTTTTTTACTACCTGCGCCACCTATAACCAAACGGATTTTATATGAAATATGTGTGATATATAAGAATCATATCAATGCAACATCTTTTTGGTTAGAAAGGTAATAAATTGCATTTTTATGCATGTAGCTGTACTTATCAATTGCCATACACGTTCAAGCTTGTCATAATACAATCAGTGAAGCTTTTACCAACTACTGTGTAAAATTGTTTAAAAGAGAAAGTGTTGACAATCATTCACTGAATAAATTCAAGAATTCAATTAAGTTATGAGTATTGTAGAGAAACGTATAAAGTACTACTAAATACACTACACAGAAACAGGTAATAAGTTATCTCTATCTAAAATAAAAACAAAAGGTAGATAATTAGTTACCCAACACTGCAATGTTCCAACGATGTACTTGTTACCTAAATTACATAAAATCCTTACAAAGTTTGTTTAGTTCTGACTCAAGCAAATGTACCACCACTAAATTGTCTATTCTTTTAACAAGTTCTTACTTGTATAAAAGAATTTGCCATTAATCATGATTGTAACAAAGCTCATAAAAATAATGTGTATCTACAGGTCAGTGAGATTCCGATGGGTACAAACTGTGCTCCTCTTAATGCCGACTTATTTTTATATTGTTATGAACAGTCTCTCGTGAAAAAACTCCCTAAGGGTCAAATACAGAATCATGATAAATTAATTGACATTTTTAACAATAATATTAAAATTACTAACTTCCCCTTTATTGATAGATACGTGCCTTACGTGTACAACTTGTACAATTGTTTTGCTCTCAGTTAGAAGAATTTAATAAGCGAAACCATACGATTAGTAAAAAACTACTTCTACAAGGTTATAGATTTCACAAGCTGCATAATTCTTTTAAAAAGTTTTATAATAGATATCAACATCTTTAATCTAAATATCCAGCTTCCAGAAACGCAGTTATCATGAACGGGTTTTCCCATCCTACTTTCTCCTGTAATATCGTGAATAAATGCAAAAGTCTCACTAGTAACCCACAGAAACTTGGTAGTTACTTAAGATCGCTTCACAGTAAGGGCTACAAATATGAAATTATGTGCAATTCTGTAAAAATTGCTCTTTCTCGCGAATACTGCCGATCTATGTTGAACCCTATGACGAGATAGCATTAAACCCTTTATGGAAGTGTTATTCCACATTACCCATAAAACCGGTTTAACCCCACCACCATTAAGTGTATGTACCAAGTCACGCATTCCAGGGTCTCTGTACTGTTCAGATTTGTGTTTTGTACTGTATTATGTTATTTTTGTACGGCGTTTTGTTAGTAGGATTGCTTTAATTTATTGGTGTGTTATTGTTGACCTTTCTTGTCATCCATTTTTTTTTTATCATACAATTTTCGTCGTAGACCAAATGCTATAATATTTTGGGGTAGAGTTATTTCACCTTGAACATTCATGCCTTAATAAAGATCAAATCCAAAAAAAAATGTAAACAAATACTAGAACAGTTGATAATTTATTGTGAGCCAATATTGGGTCTTATCACAACCTGTTCATGCACGACACATTTAAAACGTACCCCTAGGTAAAGATACAGCATGCTATGTTTCATGATTAAGTAAAAAAAATACTGTAATCAGACAATACATTTTGATTTAGAATTTTTACGCAATTTTATACATTCTGTCGCAAATATCACATTATTTTTATATTGGAAGAAATGAAAGTAAATTTTCCTATTTATGGTCGAACACAATTGAAGTAAACAGATCAAGCCGTTCTTTATTTTTTCTTTTGTATGCAGAAAAAAAATATATTTATATATTGCGGAAGTACATTTGTTTATTTCAACAAGAAGCGAAATGCACAAATATGTATTGTTGCCGTATGACACATACATGTACTTCAAAATCCCTCAAAATAATTTTCCATACTTCTGTTTTTACACGATAACAAAGTATCACAATTAGGACACAAAAAAATTGTTTTGTTTATTAAGTTCACTGGTACACATGTATTATGCATGTTAACAGATAAACAAACAACTTTCATGTATATAGGTAAGTACATTTGGTATAATCCCAAGTAAAAAGGAATAGTGGTCTGATGCTAATGGTCATTCCTGACGACCGCCCAGGTGGTCTCGTGTTAGCTTTCACGCCCTGAGCGCGTGAGACTCGATACCTGGTTTGGTAAAACCAAAGAGTTTAAAACTGATGCTTCTCCAAAATGCACGTGGCATTTAAAAATAAGAGCAAAGACTTGTCGGGTTGAAGTCGGATTCTGCGAACTGTTACATTGCGATCTAGCACGTAAAAAACTAGCCTAAGGTGTCGGTCTAGTTCAATGCTAGGTTCAAATTTAGATCACAGCAACATGTTCTCGTCTGATATGCTTTCAATAGCATCATGTACATTTTTAAATAATGGATATAATGGATTGAATAGAAGAAATAGTAGCCATATTTGTAACTGGTGAAAAAAAGGAGTTCCACTACACAATTTCGTCCATGGACTTTATGACCACTATTAAACTTCTTTTGATATTAAATGCCAGGACATATCTTATCAGAAAAAAACAATTTACTGGTGCTAATTCTTTGTTGTTTCCCAATTTTCTATAATTTACATATAAAGTATGTAAACATATGATACATTGTCACAAATATCGATCTTTCAGATTCTACCAGACAGTAGTTGGGAACCAAAAACCTGGAAAATAACGTAAATTAAGATTGCTTTATGTCTAATTTTGTATTGATCCAAGAACTGTAGTGGGACGTTTTGTTTGGTGAAGTTAACATCTTACATGGATAAACCAAAAACAGACGTTCAACTGTACGATCACCTTGACAAAATTTGCATAATTACATTAAATATTCCGTTTTAGCTAAATAAAATTCAGCTCGACAAGTTGATTAAGTGAAGCATTAATATTTCATCTTCAAATTTACAAACTAAATGTCAACATGCTATATACCTTACTAACATCTGCCTCAATCTCATGTTTGTTACTTTTTTATTGCGCATAAAAAAGATTGCTACAAAATATTTTATCGAAGTAATTTTTGGAGAAAAAAAAATCCGTTACCTAAAACAAATAATAGAAGAAGCGTTCTGTTAGTGCGTCACAGAAATAGAATTATTTGGTAAAAAAAACTCGATTAAATATTCGTTTACATTAATTTGTCCATTTTTAAGTTACTTTTAGTATAATTCATGGTTTTGATCTAAACATAAAAGAAATAGGTGACGCAAAATTTGATAGCAACCTAATGTGATCTTAAAATAGAATGGGGAATTTAGTAAAGTGGTAGGTTACGCGGAATTTGATAGCAACCTAATATGATCTAAAAATAGAATGGGGACATTGCTAAAAGTGGTAGATTAAGCAGAATTTGATAGCAACCTAATACTAGTACGATCTAAAAATAGAATGAGGACTCTACTAAAATTTACAATGTGTTGAATATTGTTGAATATAAACTGTTGATTAATAGTTTTCTATGTCATAATCGTATAATGAAACGCTTATAGACTTTGAACTATCGGTATATCAAAACTCAAAATGAATATTCACCTCGCCTACGACTCTGAATATTACCATTTTGTCGGGCTGATAAATTCCGATAGCAACCTAGTTCAAAGTAAATAAATGGATAATCTCATTCAATTTTAAGGTCACTTACGTAAGGAATTTAAAACATAAAAAAACCAATGTATTTTCGGTTTCTGTGTTCGTCAATAGATGTTTTATGTAAATATTGAAGTTCTACCTCATGTAAATTGATTAGTTGCCTAAAAATCTAATTTGGTTTGTTTTATTGCTCTGTGTGAAGCCACTCTGATAGATAAAGTCAGTCGATATCGTTAACATTACAAATTTGATCGTGTAAGTGAAATATAAAATACAGAAAAAATGTGTTAAAATCCTTGACTATCATTTCTTGCCCGCTGAGCATATAAAAAATATATCTGTGTTTCTGTCCCTGGATTTGGTTTCTTGGCTGCACAGAACACTGTCAAGTGTGTTTCAGATGTACAAATCCTGCAACTGAATTATTGGAGAAGAAAACATACATGTATGTGGTTTTTCGTGAAGTATTTTTTATTGACGATCAGGTATGTCAAGCATTTGGATGCTTAACATGTATACAAAGTTGGGTTCAGTTCTAACTTCTTTTCGAACTGTTTTAAACTGTCAGAAGAACTGTTCTAGAACGGTTCTAGAACAGTCTTTCTGACAATTGTCGACCCGTTTATGACACAGTCTATCCTGAACTAGAACCGTTCTGGACAGTTCTAACCTAGAACTATTTATGACAGTTCTAACCTGAAACCATTTTTGGACGGTTCTAGCCTAGAACCATTCTGGACCAATTTTTCAGAGTTCTACCTTAGAACCATTCTGAACGTTTCTACTCGAGAACCATTTATGACAGTTTTACCCAAAACTCATTCTGGATAGTTTTACGCTAGAACCTTCATGACATTGGTATAGTTTATTTAGTTGTGATATTAAAAACCAGATTCTTTAGATACCTTAATACCTCTTAAGATTTAAATTTATCAAGACTTTTATGATTTTTCTTATTCCAAAATCGTTTAAAACAATTATTTCAACATACTGCAACAACCATATGCATGGAGCAAAACAAGACAGTGCATCTGCTAAAAACAGAAATGGTTGAACTTTAGGATTTTTTAGCATCAAAATTATTAGAAATAAAATAATTAACTTGCCATAATTTTCTAATCAAATTTTAACATACCGTAATAGTTTACAGTTATTCCAGAGCTTGTGACATATACATTGACTTTCTGGACAGAGCCCGGCTACTGACAGAAAAGTTGCTCATACAGGGGTATGTTGCTCCTAAGTAGTAGTAATCCTTATTAATTAAAGTTTTATGGACGTCATCATGACTTGGTTGACAGGTATGAATAAACATTTTACCAATGTTCCATTGATATTGTCCCTTCCTCATACCGGATTTGACATGGGTAGCATGGCGGGTGTGCAGCAGGAACCAGAAACTGCTTACTCTTCCGGAGCAACTGAGTCTACCCCGGTTTTTTGGTGGGGTCCATGCTGTTCATATGTTTTAATTTTTTAATTGTAGTGCATATATTGTTTTGGTCTTTACTTCGTTGTTCTCCGGGGTTTGTCAGTTGTTTCGATTTTCCCATCCTCCGAAAATCCCTTTGGTATTTCTTGCCTTTACATATTAAAAACTATCTTTTTGAGAAACTGTAATAACTCGTAGAGTCTGAAATTAAAAACAAAAATCACCTTTGCATAATCAGGAATTTAAGGTATCATTATTTTAATTCATCAAATTATTAAAAATTGTATAAGTTTACCTATTTCAAAATTGCAATACATTGTAATCATCTTTTCGACATAACAACCGACTTCTTGTGTAGTTACTTTCTAAAATTAAAAGTAAATCCTATAGCTAATTCTGACCTAGAATCATTAATGACAGTCCTACCCATGAGCCTTTGTGAACGGTTCTACCCTAGAAGCATTTTTGGACGGTTCTACCCTAGAACCATTTTGAACGTTTGTACCCTGGATCCATTCTGGGCGGTTCGAGTATAGAAACATTTATCAAAGTTCTTATCTAGAACCAATTATGACGGTTCTAACGCAGACTTTTGCCCAAATCGTACTTACTAAGCACCATACCAAACAGCCGGAAAAAAGTTTTAGAAATGAAAAATGTGAAGACTGACTTAAACTATTTGTCAGAATCGTAAACTTTAAAAAAAATGATATTCCGAATTAACAGAATATAATGTCTATGATAATGGATGAAATATATATAAGATTGCTAATATTTTTCTCTTTTTTTTTAATTTGTTGTTGTTGCTGCTGAGTATACATTTGTCTTTAATTGCTTTTTATTTTTAAAAAATCTTTGCCATTTTGGTCCATTTTCCATTAAACCTAGGATACGTTATAATAAGTACTGCTAAATGTTTTCACCCCAAGCTTTCGAATTTTGAGGGGGAAAAACTGACGCTTTTATATAACTGTGTAGGATGTCGGATCTTTAATATTCGATGTACAATAATGGATACCTCTCGGAAATGATGTGATTAGCTAAACTGTGGATTAAAATCATATTTTTAAAGAAAAGAAGCTTGCTTGAGGCTTATTTCTTTTATAAAAAAGTGCACTTTAATATTCTAATTGAAGTTCTGTTCATTTTGCATTGGTAATGATGAGTCTCTTGTTACTTTAATGATGTTAATTGTTAGTTTAATCTATTAAAGGACCTTTATGGATTTATAAATGTACATTAAAGGGGTCATAGAAGCAGAGTCTGTTACAAATACTATTGTCTTGTTTTAGTGCAGTTATACCATACATTGTAAAAGGCAAACTCTTAGCTTTATCCAGAAAGATTATTTATTAATGGAAAATACAGTCACTGTGATTTTTACTCTGTATTAAAATCTTATAACTACCTTTTGAATAATAGATTCCAATTATTTATTATAAGTTCCATAACTATCAAAATATCTTAAGCAAGATTGAAATCATAATATAAAGTTTACCGTACAACCTAATCATTTTGCTAATTGTATGTTTTACAAATTAAAATATCAAGTCAATATATTTATGATAAAACCTGTACTGTATTCCAATTGGTATTCTAACGGCATCGTGTCTACACTTTATTTGCTTTCATTTTTATTTCAATTTAAGGCAAACGACTTTACGAAAATCACATTAATTTTCACATTGGAGGAACGTAAAGCAAATGTTTCTATTTACATTGTATGTCATGTATATGTGACTAAAAATAATTGAAGTAAAACGATCAAATAGTTCTCTACACTTCTTTATCTTTTCTTTTTGTCCTCAGAAAACTAATTTCTATTTAATTATATACGTCGTTTTATTCCAATAAGAAGCGAAATGCAAATTTATATACAGTTGAGATCAGTTCTAACCTCTCAACTATTCTGTCAGAGAGGACGGTTCTAGAACCACCCTAGAACGGTTCTAGGGTAGAATCAACTTTGTCATAAATGGTTCTTAGAACCGTCCATTTTCATGTCCGATAACTCAGTGTTGATTATGCTTGATTACGTACTCCTTGTTTTCGCTTTTTCCAACCTTTTAAAAACATTTTTTTGAAAGATGTAGTAACATGTCACATCGATTATAAATTCAAGATATGAAATTATGACAATAATGAATAATATTAAATTAATGACCAATTTATACAAAACCACAAAAGTACATAATGTAATAAAGAACATTGGTGCAAGTTTTTTTCATTTATTTTAACCCACAAGATAAACGAATTATTGTTTTGTTAAAATTTGTGTGATTTTTATCTGAAGTAAATTTACAATTAAAGAAATTTCTTCTTTGTAACTTGTTTGTGTTTCAGGTAATTATAACTTATTAACGTTTTAACATGTATATTGTACCTTGACTGTCCGGATGTTTATTGTTCCAACCTTTAAGGTACACATATCGATACATGTGTATTTATACAAGTAAACCGTTTTACTGACAAAATCAGCAGAGTTTCAAATTTTTGTCACAATCATTTTAAAATAAAGTGATGTGTGTAAGGTGGTCCCAAATTTCAATGCAGTGATTTCAAATGTCTCAGATAAGTATCATTTAATTTATATTAAATTGATAATTTTTCTTTTTTTACCATTTTTATATGGTAACCATTTGATACGTTACATAATAAATTAATTATCTTTGCTCGTATGAACGATATTTATTTAGTTATGACAAGGAATAAGACGATTTGGATGAGTCTGCCATTTTGAATTTCACCAATTAATTTATCGAAAAATTACATGGACATAAAGTAAATATAGGGAAATTTAAGTTTTCTCTTGTCGAAAAATATGTAGAGGAATGTTTTATGTACTAGCAAATAACACCGACTAATTTTGAGATCATTTCGTGTTAGTAAAAATTTTATTCTGAGTGATTTTTTTTAATTTTTTTTTACTCTATCATACTATTTCAGTATGATAAAAGTTGATTTTAAAATTATGACAACAAAATAATAATTTTATTTCTTATAATTTTGGTTCTAAGGCAGAACTGTCATAAATGGATCTAGTGTAGAACCGTGCAGAATGGTTCTAGTGTAGAACCGTGCAGAATGGTTCTAGTGTAGAACCGTCCAGAATGGTTCTAGGGTAGAACTGTCAAAAATGGTTCTAGGTCAGAACACACCTTGTCATAAACGGTTCTAAAGATGTCTGGATTATAGTTTTAAAACTGTTCGTTCTTCTGATAGTTTAATACAGTTCTAAAGAGAGGTTATAACTAAGCTCAAATGTAGTTGCAATTTGACACATATTTGCGTTACCCCTAAAATATTATATCCCATACTTATGTTATATCACGATATCAAATTATCACAAGAATTTACCCCATTGGGACACAAAAATGTTTGTTTTGTTCACTGGCATTATACATGTACGTAAGTGCATTTTGAGTACATGCATTTTTTTCACTAAATGTTCTTTATTTTTGCAACTCGATATAATCGTCCAAGAAGGAAGCAATTGATGTTAAATTCAACCCTAGAGAATCCTGACGACCGCCAAGGTGGTCTTGTGGAAGCGTGCTCGTCTCGAGTTCGGAAGGTCGTGGGTTTGATCCCTGGCTGGGTCAAACCAAAGACATTAAAATTGGTAGTTGCCCTTTCTCCGCCAAGCACGTGTCATTTAAAGGAGTAAGAGCAAAGGACTGGTCAGCTCGGAGTAATTATAATGTGTGCGGGTGGGGTGATATGTCTACTTGCAAATTGTTAAAACAATGTACCTCGTAGGCTAGCACGTTAAACATCCTAGTCCAATGTCAGGTTCATATTCATCGTTTCAACATGTTGTCACCCTGATATGCTGGTAATAATTGTCATCGGACATTAACAAATAATCCATCATTTTTCAAATATAACTGTCTGCCAATAACATTGTTATATCTATTTGACGCTAAGGGGTAGAATCAAAACATAAATAGTAGCTATATTCGATGTCACAGAATTCCACTGCGCATTTTCTACTTTCTTATGACTTTTGATATTTAATACCAAGACATATCTATTCAGGAGTGAACGAGAATCAGAAAATTATTTTAATTTATTATTGTACTTATTAAAGCAAAAATTGTTGCGGTGACTTTTCCCTTTTTATTTTTTATAATGTACGTATAAATTATTTACTTTTTGAAAAATATGAAACATTGTCACAAATACCGACTTTTTACTTTCTGCCAGAGAGGAGTTTGAAACCCAAAACCCGTAGAATGATATTTTTTTATTGATCCAAGAACTGCAGCGGGGATTTTTCATTGGTGAAATTAAAATCTTTTTAATCCACCATTCTCATTTGAAAATGCCTGTACCAAGTCAGGAGTAGGACTGTTATTTTCCATTTGTTATGAGTTTTTGCTTGTCTCTCGACCTTGCCAGTTTTTTTGGACTTTGATTATGACATTTCCCTTGGAGTTCCATGTTTTGTTATGAAACTTTATTTATCTGTTCAAATATGACCACCTTGACAAAGCTTACATAATTACATAAAACATTTAGTCTGAGCAAAATTAACTACAATAGTGTCTGCTTGAAATGATTTAAATTGAGAAAAGAATAAATAATGTTCGAAAAACGGTGATTAAGTAAATTCTCAAGCTCGACAAGTTGATTGAGGGAAGCATTAATATTTTATCATCAAATTTACAAACTAAATGTCAACATGCTATTTGCCATATTAAAATGTATATGGATCTACTTCTCCATACACACAAGTGTGTAGATTGGTGCACTTGCTTGTCATGGTTTAAAGGACAAGGGTCTGAGTAAGTTCATTTTCTAACTTTGTTTATCTCGATAAGTTGGTTGAGGGAAGGATTAATATTTTATAATCAAATTTACAAACTAAATGTCAACATCTATATGCCATACTAAAATTTGTATGAATCTTAATTTTGTTTCTCTTTGGTTCTGCATTTTAGAGGTTTATACAGAATAATGAAATAAATTTGCTACAGATTTTGAAGGAAAAAAAATTGGTTACCTTAAATAAATAACATGCAGAAGAAAAGTTCCATTAGTGCTCCTCAGAAATATAATTGTTTGATAAAGGAATAGTTTTCAATGATTTTTGTTTTATCTTTTTTCAAGTGAAATTTATAATTCATACCAATGTCATTTTCATATGGCACATCAAATCCAACACTTATATATACTGACAGTGTGTGCATTTTTTCTATAGTACAGGACACACGTAAAAACAATATACCAAGTACTATTGCAGGAACGAAAATCAACACTGATATAAAACAATTGCCCATTGCGCATTTTGGAGTGACCAACCTCAGATGCACTCCTTGCTACAACTTTTTAAAGCGACACATATTTTTCAGCAACAACAAACACATACTTTGAAGATCAATGATACGTTTTAAATGCCACAAGAAGGAAGAAAATAATGGTTTATACAATTAAATTTTTAGCACACTTACATGTACGTAATTACAGTGCATCAAATTCATTTCGGTATTTTGTGATACGTTTTATTACTACCACTGGATCTATGTCACTGCTGGTGGACTGTTAGTCCCCGACGGCATTATCAGCCCAGTAGCCAGAACATTTGTCCTGACATGATTCATTACTCAAATGCCTTTAAATTTTGTGGTTATTAATTCATCATTATATCGTGAACAGGTTTTCAAATACTGTGATCTCGAGCACTGCTGGTGAGTTGTCAGTCAACGAAATGGCCATACAGTGCATCAAATTTATTTCGGTATTTTCTGATACGTTTTATTACTTGTTTGATAACTAAAATGTAAACTTATCCAATGTATTTTATGTTTCAGTTTTCTGCATGCTAATCTTGCGTATATGAACAATGTCACATTTGTAACGTCATATTTGGAACAAATTATTCAAATATGAAAAATCAATGAGTCACGCGCAAATAAACTATGAAATCTGTAATGAAAATAATTTAGGTCTTTGAGTATTTTGAAAGGCAATAATGAATTATAACTAAGGGGAAATGTACAAGGACAGTTTTATTGGTATTTTTAAGGAATGTTACAGATTTTCCAAAAAAACAGTTGCAATTACATGTGTAATGTGAGACACAATGTAACAAAGACATTTCTCACGTACATGCAGAGCAATGATATAATAAATTAAGCCAATAAAAACTGAGTGCATTTTTTGAGTAAAGATTTCAGAAAATCATTATGACAAAGGACATTTTCCAGATCAGATTTTTTATTTTTATGATTAACTGTATTCTTTTACTTAGTTCAATGCATATACACTGTACTTTATTACCACAATTTGCACAGCATTTGATACCTTTTGTATTATTTATCATCGTCTAATGCTTAAAACCATTTATTTGAAGAAATCGGATGGATCGAAGCATGTCTAATCTAATTTATTGTGTGCTACCTTCATACTGTCATAGTATATACTTTAATGATAAGTGGCTTAATTGGGCGATCAGTATATGATATGAATATTAATAGAACAGCGGCAAGTTATGTTGTGTAGTTGTTCCTAGAGTCTTATGCTCTTGATTTTTTAATAAGATAAATAATCGTCACAAATTAGATTATCACATGACTTCCATGCTAATAAATATTTTCAAAAGTTTTAAAACGGATCAGGTAAACAGATACAATTCAGATGTATTTGCTGAAACAAAGTCATCTCATATCGCATACTCTGAATCCTAATTATTGACGACAAAAGATAGTATGTAACCTCTAAGGACATACTTCGGTATTAACCACCTAATGTATTTACATTAAATGTAGGACTATATCTTGAATTTTAGTTTAAACATATTTAATTGCTCAAAAACAAATGGATAAGATACCAGTTTTGCAACTTAGTATCTCTTGAATGTTAGCTCAGCTAGCTAAAATTTTTCAAGGTAGCTGCGTACATTTTTGGCATTATTTGAATTTTGAACATTATTTGGTATCCAGCATTATCTAAGATTTTTTTCTTTTTATCGTTTTATCGTTTCCTTTTAAACTATTATTTATTTTAAAGGGCACTTTACAAAATGCACTACTACCCAATGCATTAAAAAAAAACTCGTTTGGAGGCGCTGCGTAGGATGTCGAGTCTTTAATATTCAATATATACCTAAATTGTGTTATTGACTAAACTATGGCTTAGAATCCTATTTTTAAGAAACGGAATTACGCTTGCGGCTATTTTTTTAACATAAGTGTTCTTTAATGATCTAATTGAAGTTCTGTTCATATTGTCATTGGTTATGATGAGTCTCTTTGTGACTTTAATTATGTTAATTTCTAATGTATCAAAAGACATCTATGGAAGTCTGTTTCAAATACTATTGCGTAGGTTTAGAACGGTGGCTATACTACACTGTACAACTTTAACCAGCAAGATCTTTTGTTAACGGAAATTAAAATGATTTTTATTCCGTTCTAAAATTTAATAACTATGTTTTGGGTATTAGATTGCGACTACTTATTTTACAAATTAAAATATCAAGTCAATATCTTCATAACAAAAACTGTACTGTGTTCCGATTGATATCCTAAAGTCATCTTATCTTGACAAATGAATGACTTTATTTGCTTTCTTTTATATTTTAATTCAAGACAGTCCAGTACGTTTTTTTTTCTTAAGACGACTAAACTATTACAATATATAACTGTTAGTACCTACACATTTATGCATTATCATATTTTTCACACATGTTATGTCATACCTAAGTTTGTTTCAATTTATCAAACAATTTTTACTAATTAACAGGATGGTCCGTACATCGACCGAACATCTGTTCAATCCGAGATTCTATGCAACAAGTGGCATTTTATCGAATTGCTTCGAACTTTAAAAGGAACTTTCTGTCAACAGTTAAGCTTTAGAACATGTTTCTGTCTCTGTCTATTCAGCCTTTTACATTTGTATTGGATATTTTCAATTTTGCAGATCCCTTGTGAGAGTTTTAGTAAAGTTCTTTCCATTGCAGGAAGATTGGCATTGTCCAAACAAGGGCCATTAACTAATGTGTGTTCTACATAAACATTAAAAGTCATTTTTCCACAAACATCTGTATAATTTAATTAATTTAATGCTTTATTTATTTATAGAGGATTGCTAACAGCCACAAGGCCACTGTATAATGTCTGAATAATATCAATAAAAGCTTCCATCTTTACGTGTGCGTTTTGTTTCCTTTTACTACATGTAAGTATTGCCTTTTCCAATTCAATGCCAAGGTGCCTCACATTTTTTAAATAATGACTTCACAAGGTCCATATTTGACTTTTGTGTCCAACCTATTTTCGGGATATACAGATTATACTTGATCCTTGTTTGAAATGTGTAACAGTATAGCAAAGTCACAAATTTTTCATGAAGAAATCAGATTATGAAGAACAGACTGTACATATGTACGTAACCAGAATTAGGTGGTCCACCTACAGAGTTGTGTCCGATGACCATATTTATGTAAACAAAGATAGCCGCCACGACCGAACTTAGTTAACATTGGACACTATAGGAAAATTGATTTATAATTCTGCCGGTATATAGAAAGCAGTCTCTCATAACTTTTGTGCATCATCAAGAAGAGACATTTTCTTGGGACAATATAATTTTCTAGATTCGATGACAGTGTTTGACTTGCAGAAAATTTATTTATGGATTTTAAGTTTTGTACTTTTCGAACTTAAAAAACGAAGAGACGTGGGATCATCATCGGCCCATAGTAGAGGTTGGATTGTATAAATATGTTTTTCGGTTGAAGGACTTCTTGTACGATTTTGAAATCAGTACGAATTGGAAAAGAATGTACAATTGCCGCAAAAGCAAGTAGCTACATATACATCATCTCAGTTAACAGTATATGTTGCATTAAGTAGGCCAAAACTATACGTGAAAGGTTATTCTGTGGATATTCATCAGTATTTTGTAACAGCTACTGTCAATTACTACGTTCTTATGGATAATCATTCACCTTCCCACATACGTTTCTAGAGCCAATTCTCCATGTCAAACATAATGAAATGAGAAATGTTATGACAAGTCATTACAATATACGAATTGAATTTTCATAAAGTTCTTTCCTTATAAATGACAATAGTTCAGAAGCACAGAAAACGGATTTGACGTCATCTCTTTAATATCTGAAATTAAATTAAAGTATGATTTTTTTTTTATTTCACAGTATTGCAGCACTCTGCAGTTTTGTTATTCAAAGTATAACAAATCTCTCCCGAATAGAAACTCATTTAAAGGAATTTTGTATCGATCCGGCCATTCTTATGTATTGATCTAGTTGTATTTATTAACCTGTTTTTTAGTAAGACATACGCGATGATATTAATTTTTTCAAAGTTTTTGATAAGATGAAAGTCGTTAAAGGGGCTCAGACGGAATTCAGATATAGATATTGAACTTAAGATGAATTTTTTAACTACATACATTTCCATTTAAATTGGAAAGAAATTATTTTGCTACACTGTTTGGGAAGTAGAACTTCGTTAAAAATGGTATCATCAAATACACGGATATTGTGAAAACTATTTAAAATGTATTTAAGGTTACACAAAATATCTATCATAATATAGAAACCTGTTATCTACCAGGAAAAGAAAGGTAATACTTTTTTTCAGTTCAGCATTTAAAAAGAATTATCGCCCCTGCATATTTAAACATGTTCACCTTATTTGGTTGAGTTTTGTATTTACATGTACTAAGGGTAAACTGTTTTGTTTTACCTGCTAATGAAGACAATTCCTAATATATATGGCTCTGTTAAATCGTCTATTACCTTCTTTTTTTTGTTGGTGTTCTCAGCAATGAGCCTTTCCTACGGAGTGTGATTAGAAGGTTCTTACATTAGTTCAAAGTGAAGCCTGGAACATTGTCAACCGTTTTTTTTCCAAATTCACGCCTTTCCCAATTTTAGGTTTCTTGTACCTAGATAAAGAAGAGGACTCTTAGTCCAGTCAAACTAAGTTTTAACATCAAACTAATTGCAAAAGAAAATGTTTTAGTTCTAATCTATAGCATTAAGCCCCAAATATACACAGAAAAAAGTCCCATAAAATCTAACTTGAGGAAAACTCAAAATCAGCATTTTTAATTTCCTATGGAAATTAACATTGGAAAGGGGAGATAACTCCGCAAAATGAGTCTTTTTTGTCAGTTTTGGTTGATTTTCTTAAAATTCGTGTAAAGTATGATACTTTGATGGGGTTATAAGTTCGTATTTCACTATATTATATAATCTTCTGCTCATGAAATTTTAGTATTGTTTATATCTGTAAATTATATTTGTTCAGCATCTACCTTGTTTAAAGAAACTTTAAACCACAAAAAGAAGAATGTATCCTTAATTATTTTTATTAAATTTGAGATTCTTTACCTTGACATGTTGAAAAATTTAATAAATGGTCAACTAATGAATTGCGAAATCTAGGTTGTAGCTTGATAAAAGATATGAAAACACCTTTAGAGTTGTTTGTTATACTCTAAAGATGGCTAAAATATCAAGAATCAATACCTTCTGCTGAAAAGAAGCGGTAAAGTTATAATTTTGTATCAATTTTTATTGATATTTCTGCCCTTTTTGCAGAGTTATCTCCCATTTTCAATGCAAATCTCCATAGGAATTTTAAAATCGTGATTTTTTAGTCTTCCTCAAGTTAGATTTTGTTGGACTTTTTTCTGTGTATATTTGGGATATAATGCTAAAGATTAAAACTTAAAAATCTTCTGTTGCAATTACTTTAAGGTTAGGGTCAAATTTATGCTAGATTGACTGGACTACCTCTAATTATTTGACATTATCGAGTGATTTATGTTCATCTATAATTTCACTATGCTGCTTTCTGTTCAGCTGTTTGTTTAAGAGGTTTGATAATACTACTCACTATATGTTTTTTTTACTTTCAGTTTCTCGCTGATGGAATGATATATCTTGGAAAACATTTCGTCAATTATCGAGTCATCTTTAATAAAATTACCGTTAAGTTAATAGTATCCCATGTTTTCTGACGAGCATTTTCTCAATTTAAGAAACATCAATACCCGATTTATCAACAACATCAACAAAATAAATTCGCGTTCTTGACTGGTGAGCAGATAAATCATCAGAGCTGCAGTGATTTCGCTTTTAGGCCACTATTTAACATTTAACGATTCACACTTTTTTACAGTGTGGTCCAACATTTGTGGTTGTTGGTTTATATTGGAGACATAAACAAAGAGGGACAAGTCGGGGTGAAATCTTAATCAACTTTTTTGTCATTGAAACTGGTTTTATTTCTGATAATATGAAATTTGTGAACACTTCCAAAATGATCGTATTTTTCAGTACAGTCTTCTTACCCAAAACAAAATCTTTACGACATGAAAAAGTGTGGGTAACAGTGAAAAACCTGAAATGAATATTCTAATGCAAGTATTTAATAAAATGTCGTAAATTTTCACGGCGTAAAATACTAATTTACATGCAGGCCCAGATATTTTTAACACATTGAAAAAATATATTTTAAGGATTACATTAAATTGATTTCCATTAAAATAAGATTAAATCATGCAGTTGCCAGCGATTCATTCTAGATGTTAATACACCAAATATCCGTACGTGCGACTGTGAAATGGACAGTCTTTCTCCCTTCTGCATAGATTTGTCCGTGGATTGTGTACGCTTTATCTGTTTCGGTCATGTTTGTCAATATAATCTGCTGTTCAACATTTTTTGGTTATTGTTTTGGCTTTCAACACGACTATATACATTCTATGTATGATTAGCCAGTGTGAATGGACATGTTATCAGGGAGAATGATGCATGTTTCCTATGGGCCAAGATAATTAAACAGAATATAGAAATATTTCAAACAGTGTACGCGTTATGTTTATTTTGTAACAGTTTTTCACTTCCGGTTAGAAATGATTTCGAAGTGAAGTATTAATTTAAGGTCAAATAAGACTTTAAATACTCGGTCAGTATATTTAATTAGTAATTTCATTGACTGTGTTTCTAGCTTGGGTTGCGAACATCGTTATTACAACAATATCGTTTGCGGATTAATAGGACAATTAAGCGGAAAATATGGACCTTTTAGCGGAAATTTTGTGGACATTATAGCGGACCTATTGTATGCCAATTGAGACTTTTTTCTTATTCTTTCATTGTGTATTCGCGCATGATTTTTCTTTATTAAATCTTCAGGCCAAAACAGTGGCCATGAAATTTCAATAAGATCGAGAAAGAATCCAATTACAGTAAAAAGAAGCAATGCAACATTAAAAAACTGTTATAACCATTTTCGGAACCAAATCAAAACTATAGTACTTCGATATATTTTTAAACGTTTGTGCAGATAATATCACCAAATGAATTTGATTTAATTCTATCGTTAGCCAATTTTTTGTGAAAAAAGGATGAAAATTAACTACAAAATTATTTTTTATGTTGATTGGTTACAATTGAGATTGTACAAAGAGAAACAACCAAATGTCTTAAAGGAAAAAATTCAGAAAAAAATGCTCTAAAAATAAATACCTGCCTACTTAAACCTCTTTAGGCTGGTTCGCCCCTACGGCCATAAAAATAAATAATGACAAATAAAAAAAAATTCTTTAAGATGACAAAAATGAACTACAAAGAAAAATTTTTGTTCTCTCAATTTATTTTGACTATTTCATAATTGACGGATAAATACGTATAAAGGAGTGGACAACATCTGTCGTTTGCACACTTTACCTTAACTTTTGACCGGATAATTAAAAATGTATTAAGTACAGTAATCGATTACAATGCAAGAGGTCTCATTTTTACAAATATGAGTGTGCTTGTTTTATATAACAATTAAATTCTGTGCGCGGGTAAAGCATTGGTTGATTCACACTGAGCCAACATTTTTAAAAAAATCATAATTTCACTTAGGCAGTATGTATCATTTAATCGAATCTGTACAATATGATGCAGCTAGCATTGATACAGGTATGCGTAGAGGCGCCTCCAGATCTAAACTATACAAAGAACTTGTTTGGGACTCGTTGAAGAATAGACGTAAGAATCAAAAACTTACTTTTATTTATAAGGCTCTGCATGGGTTTCTCGGAACATATTCTATCCTGTATTCATGTTGATGACCAATATTTGCTTAGAAATCATAGATTCTTTAATATTCCTCAAGCTCATACTCAGTCATGCAAACATAGCTTTTTCCCATCGTCTGTTGAGGCAAGGAACAACCTTACTCCAAAAGTAGTTCAAAACACACCGTCTCTCTTTTAAGAAAAAGCTACTAA
The DNA here is from genome assembly GCA_028015205.1 of Mytilisepta virgata. NCBI lineage: Eukaryota > Metazoa > Mollusca > Bivalvia > Mytilida > Mytilidae > Mytilisepta > Mytilisepta virgata. The sequence goes on from CM051521.1 coordinate 82,028,267, forward strand.
ATAATCTGGAGAGTCCTCCTGTGTATTATCCTTGTTGATCTGAACAACCTAATACCATATACTTCGAAACGAAGTGAGTAGGTTAAACCAACATCTATTTCAATATTAATCACACCTATTAACTATAAGGCTTTAAAGACAAATCCTACTATTGTTTCTGTGCATATTGCCTTAGAACATTATTGTTTCGCAATTTGTCTATGACGTTGTACATATTCCACGAAATTCCCATTTCCTGTAGCCATCATGTAAGGGTTGTCCCTATCCGCCACTAGTGATACTGCTGTGAGCGGAACATCTGTCCCTACCATTGAATAATTTAGAGTTTTTCATAAAAGATAAGTGTGATGGAAATTAATACAATGCGAGAAAAAATAAACTCATTATACACTTCGCTACACTGAGGGGGTGGAAAGGGGGGTACCTTTCTCCTTTCTCCCGCCCCTCGTCTCCTTTCTCCCGCCCCCTCTGTCCTTTCTCCCGCCCCTATCTCCTTTCTCCTGCCCCTCTGCTTCCATCTCCCACCTTAACAACCGTCTTTTTTTCAGATCAATCGATTTTAATACAAATTTGAATTAATATATGACCATATATAGGTGGCATAGGTCTTTATTAAAGCATATACTGATTTTACGAACTCGTACGCAAATTAATACACAATGTTGGAATGTTGTCAATGGTGCATTGTGCATGCCCCAATGTCAAGAAACTCATTTTTGATATGTATGGTCAAGTATGAGGATCATGAAATTAGACTTAGTTTTTTATTGTGTCATCTCTATTTTTCCCTGTCCTCGAGAACACCTTACTTTGTATGGTCAAGTGGATAACGTTAATATTTTAAGGTGACCTGGAAAACGCGTTAAGTACATGTAATATTGTTTAGAGGAGGGAGTGTATCTCTCTGACATTGTCAGCATCACTTCTTTTTAAATTTGTAGAAGATCGCCAAATACTTAGAGGAAACAGATACCTACATGTGAAGGCAAACCGGAAATGATGGGGGAATTTTAACAAGAGGCTCACCAGAGCCTGTATCGCTCACCTGGAGTCATTGGATTGGCTTTTCATTGGACAATTAATCAACTATTTGACCAAGTTTGTTGCAATATTTTAAATTTTGACCGATCAGAACATATAAAGATTTCTGGTGCCAATTTTGTTTCACGGACTACATGTAGAAAGATTTATGCAAAGTTTGTAAAGGACCTTCCATAGATGCCCCATACCAAAAATTCGTTCATTTGGCTTTACGGTTTCAAAGGAGAAGAACTTTTAAATTTCGACCAATCAGAACATGTAAATGCTCATGACGGCCATTTTGTTTCACGGGCCAGGAAGATTTATGCAAACTTCCTAAAGGACCTTCCATAGATGCTCCATACCAAAAATCAGTTCATTTGGCTTTAAGGTGTCAGAGGAGAAGAAGTTTAAAATTTTGACCAATCAGAACATGTAAATGCTTATGGCAGCCATTTTGTTTCACTGACCAGGCTGATTTATGCAAATTTTGTAAAGGACCTTCCATAGATGTTCTATATCAAAAATTAGTTCATTTGGCTTAACGGTTTGTAAGGAGAAGAAGTTATACATTTCAACCAGTCAGAACATGTAAATGCTCATGGCGGCCATTTTGTTTCACGGACCATGATGAGTTATGCAAACTTTGTAAAGGACCTTCCATAGATCATCCATACCAAAAATCAGTTCATTTGGCTTTACGGTTTCAGAGGAGAACTTTTAAATTTCGACCAATCAGAACATGTAAATGCTCATGACGGCCATTTTGTTTCACGGACCGGGAAGATTTATGCAAATTTCCTAAAGGACCATCCATAGATGCTCCATACAAAAAATCTCATCATCACCATTCACTAAGGATACCATGTTTACTTTAAAAACCAAATATTGTTGAAATCTGAGCAAGTGTAAAAAATGGCGGGAAAATGGCAGCCATTTTAAAAATGGCCGTCCAATACAAACTTTCATCATCACCATTCAACTCGGGATACCATGTTCACCTTGAAAGTAGCTTTCATCTTCATTTTCTTTCTATAATTCAGGAAAAAATAGCAAAAAACAGCATTTTGACCCCTATGGTCTATTTTTAGTAAGGGCGGACATGTTTTTCGACCAATCAAAAATCCAAGCATAACTTTTTGCAGGAAACCCTAAGGAACAATCTTACCAAGTTTCATTTGATTTTGAATAGTAGTTTCAGAGAAGAAGATTTTTGAAATAACAACATAAAAAAGCCAAAAATGTCAAAAAAGGGCAATAACTCTAACATCAGTTGACAGATTTTTACGAAAATCAGCACACGGGTAGCTCTCATCATGCTGAACACTTTCAACCTGCCAAAATTTGCCGTAAACTAATGATTTTTGAGATATTTGCGAAAAACTGTTGTTTGACCCCTATGTTCTATTTTTAGTAACAGCGGCCATGTTTTTCGACGAATAAAAAATCCCCACATCAGTTCTATGCAGGGTACCCCAAGGAACAATCTTACCAAGTTTCATTTGATTTTGAATAGTAGTTTCAGAGAAGAAGATTTTTGAAATAATAACATAAAAAAAGCCAAAAATGCCAAAAAGGGCAATAACACTAACATCAGTTGACAGATTTTCACGAAAATCAGCACACAGGTAGCTCTCATCATGTTGAACACTTTCAACCTGCCAGAATTTGCCGTAACCTAATGATTTTTTAGATATTTGCGAAAAACTGTTGTTTGACCCCTATGTTCTATTTTTAGTAACAGTGGCCATGTTTTTCGACGAATCAAAAATCCCCACATCAGTTCTATGCAGGGTACCCCAAGGAACATTCATACCAAGTTTGGTTCTAATTAGTCAAGTAGTTTGAGAGGAGAAGAGTTTTGTATAATTGTTGACGACGACGACGACGACGACGACGGACGACGACGACGGACGCCAAGTGATGGCAATAGCTCACATGGCCTTTGGCCAGGTGAGCTAAAAAGGAAAACGTAATGGAGAGATAATTCCGTTTTGAAAGGATGATTTCTAGAAATGATCGTAAATGGCAAAAATGGTTTGGGAAATATAAATGTTGCCTTTTTTCAAAGATTTGTCCATTTATTAGAACATTTAGTATCCAGTTTTTTCGTTTTTTTTACCTCTTTATTTTTTTTCAACATTAAAGTTCGTCTCCCTTTGATAGTTCTCCCTCCTTTCTCCCGACCCTCGTCTCCTTTCTCCCGCCCCCTCTCTCCTTTCTCCCGCCCCCTTTCTCCTTTCTCCCGCCCCCTTTCTCCTTTCTCCCGCCCCCTTTCTCCCTGTCTCCCAATACCCTTTCCACCCCTCCTACACTAGAAAAAACTGTTAAAAGCACATGTCAAATGTTTATATGGCATAATTTTCCTCAAAACCAAAGTTTTAAGAAGAGTAACAACCTGCTTGTTGGTTTTTTTTTTCAAAAAGAAAAAAAATGAAAAGTTTCTAACAACCCAATAGAAACTAGTATTATTAATAAAATGTTAAGTGGTTTAGTGTCTGAGTATAAGCAAATTCACAATGTAAAAAAAGTTAGTGAGAAGAGCAACTGTTTTACTATTAATTCGAGTTCAACATGTTGATGATCTTTGGTTTCATGCTACAGTGAAAATGCTCAGAAATGCAACAAATGAAGCAAAAGCAATTCAACTTGATCCGGTGGGAAACTAAGGTAACATCGATATCCCAATTGGTGTACTCCTATTTGGTCTATTTTATTTTGGTCTACTCATAAATACTAAATGTGTTGCATTTGGTATACTCCCTGTTTGTTTACTGCCATTTGGTTTACTTTTTAAATTTTATATTATTTTTTGTTTTTACAATTTTTTTACACATACTGTTTCATATTTGAATTTCCTATTTCCTATTTTTTTAAAACTTTTTTTACATAAATTTATAATTTGATTTATTTTTATTTTTTCATATTTAAATTTTTTTACACAATTTTATATCGATATTTTCTGTGACTATGATAACAATATGACTACCACCATTGAATGGCTTCAAATGGCTTCAAATGGCTTATTAAAGTCAAATGTCTGAAATGTCATTGTTGCTTTCGTTCATTTACAATTTGTATTTTTTATTGTTTTAACAATTGACGAATTGAACAGGTCCTAAACCTTCACTTTAAGTGAAGGAATTACATATAATGCCTGTATAAACCATTCAAAATTGAAATTGATATTTATGTTTTCTCAATTAAGCATACAATTTTCATACAGATTCAGATTCAATATTTATTTTTTTTAAAGTCTCACCACTTGTATAAAATTAAACAAACATATAAAATTAAACAAGTACATGTATACATACAATACAGTAAAATCTTAACTTAGAACAATCATTTTAAATAAAACATATACAAGTGCCATTATATTCAGAATTATGATAAACTATCAAAATTACTTTATACTAAAAAGATAACTCTTCGCATAAATATTTAACATTATTTGATAAAATATAAAAATAACCATTATATGTTACTGCTTCAGTATATATTAATTTTCGCAGATCTGCGTATAGAGTAATACAGTAAAAACGTGTTTTGCATCTTCAAATTAATTTTTACAAACAAAACAAATTCGTTCATTGAATGGTTTATTTTCATACCGCCCAGTTTTATTTTAAGAGGTGCCACACCTCATTTAAATTTCGCTTATGCATTTTACAAAGGTGTTTGATCCAATAAAAACTGAGAAAATGGCTTTAGAATCAAAAAAATTTCTGTCCTTTGAAGACACATTATGTTTTGCTACTTACGTTGTGCATAACTATTAATTTTTGTGAATAACTTATTTTTCATTGATGTATGGTCTTTTCCCAACTGGTCAGTCAGACCTGATTTTCTTCCACTTTAAAGCTGAATTCCGCTCATCTCCCGACCGGAATCCGATTTTTAGTTTAAAATTCCGCTATTTCCGTTTGTATAAAATACGGATTTTTTTCTGCTTTTTTACCGCGTTGTCTCCGATTTTATTATTTTTTTCAATTGGAGAACCTTTTTGATTGGCACAAAATGATGCTATATGACGTTTTAATGATACAACGATCGTGATTGGTTGTTATAGCGTGATGGATAATGTCCGCCCGGCGTGTGTTGCAGAGAGATTCTGCATCTTTGACTTTGAAAGTGGACAGTGGCATAAGAAATAGTTGGAAATGGGAATGGCTAGAAAGAACGGTCAATGATAATCATAACCCTTTTGGACAATTTATCAGGAAAATTGACGCACCTGGAGTGGCATACTGTTCTTTGCGCAAGAAGGGCATTCAATATGCGGGGAGAGGATGGAAAAGTTTAGAACAGCATCTGTTAGGTATGTATTCACCTACATATTTTCACAAGGTAAGAAAATTATTGATTTTTCTCTTCATATCTAGTTACGACTATGTGGAAAGTTAAAAGTGCCTTCAGATTTGGTCAGTTATTCTCTATAATTACTTCAAATTTTCAAAAATTCCATTCGCCGGAGTGCCCTTTACAGACACTACTATATTTTATTACTTATATGATCTATCTTTTTAGCAATGAGGTATGCTCTTTCTAGGATAAGGAGAGCTGTCCTTAAACCTCATTGCCTTCTTTCTTTGCCCAAACTTTTGACCAGGGTTGAGGGGATGGGGAAGAGATAGAAAAGTACAGTTTCTAGGGGCTACTGTGCCCAAATTGTTTTCATGGTTGGACTTAGTCATTTTTTTTCAAGCCAGCGGTGAAACCATAGTTGCCTTTTAATGCACATGTATGCCCATAAAATTGGTATGAATACAGTCATTTCGGGTAATTCTGCGCATCGTCCTATTCGGCGCATTAACATGAAAATGATTTGAATGCGTGGAATTAAACGCTGCGCCGAATTACCCGACAACATAGTATGTGATCCTCAGGCCTGTCAATTTGACGATTGTCTTGCATGATATTTGTCAAAATTTTCAAAGACCAAAGGAAAAAAAACTAAGGAATTTGCTTAAAATTTGGTAGAAATTAATTTGTGCAAATCTCGCACTTAGCAGGTCTGCCAACATGTTGATGATATATGTTGAAATCGTATTAACTATTTAACTATTTCTGTTTCTTTTTTGTCTAAGCTGATATTTCTTATTTCTAATTTAGGTGCCTTTGGTGCGAAAGAAGAAAATCCAGGAACATATGGATTACATCCAATGTTTAAGGCTACTGCACAACTCAAAGAGCCAACACCAACAACACTAACATCATTTCAGGATAGAGTTGTTAATTTAGAATCCATGGTATTAGCTTTCACTGCAGAAAACTCTCTTTCCTTTAGCCTGGTTCCTAAAGTGATTCATTTGGCTAAAGCGTTATCTGAAGACAAAAAAAGCTTTGGAATCAATGTCTATGAATAAAACCACTGCATCTTACAAAACCCGCTTTGGTATTGGAAAATCCTTCGAAGAGGATCTAGTTGGAAATCTGCAGTCAGCTTGCTTTTCTTTAAATATGGATGAAAGTACAAGTTCAAATTTTCAAAGAGTCCTAACAATTCTTGCAAGTTACTTTTGTCCAATTTCAAAGAAAGTCGTTGTTAGGCATCTAACATCGCTCACCTGTGTTGCAGTAAATAGTGAGGCATTGTTTACAAAAGTAGTAAATGTATTTGAAGACAATGACATACCTTGGAAGAATTTGACATCTATTTTAATGGAGGGGATCCAAAAGCGGACTTGAAACCAGAATTAGAAACGAGAAAGCTCCACATTTGTTGGATGTACACGCTGACACTTGCCATCACGTGCATAATGGAGCTAAGGCATTCTATAAGCCTTTTGACGGATTTGTGGAGAAACTTTTTAATGACCTCTTTAATGATTTGAAGTGGTCTCCAGATTTGAGGGAATTTTTGCAAGAGATCTGCATGATACTGAATAGTAAATTTGCTATGCCTCAGAGATATGTTCCACACAGGTGGTTGTCTGTTTACGATATCGCTGTAGACACCCTTAGGCTGTTGGATGCTTTCACCATCTTCTACATGCCATTTGTTGATGAAAAACTGTACCACAAGCATATTCCAGCTGTTGTGGAGGTCTACCATTGATTAGCAGTATCAGAAACTTCACGGACAAGGATAACAGAGATAAGAAAGGTTAGAGCATGTACATTTTATTTTATTTGAATTATTAGTTACTGAATTTTAAAGTTACTGTTTTACTAACATGTATATTTTCTTGTATTTAATTTGTTCAGTTGCATGTAAAGCAGAACATAGTTGCATGTAGCTACAATTAACATTTCAACTGATGTACATGATGTAAATATAAATGTAAATTAGTAACTTTTATCCTGGTAAAGATTTCATTTTGTATACATAGAAAATAAACCTTAATATTATATTTTCTATGAACTCTGAAAGTAACTGTCTAACACAAGTAAGAAATAATATTAAATATACTACATATTGGATGGGTTTACTACAACATGTACATTTTGTTTTTTATTTCGTTTTATTTTTACAGTTTCTGTATGTGTGAGAGCTTGGAAAATTCTTATAGAATTAGAAGTTATTCACAGGTAGGATTTAAGGAAAGATCTGGATATTTATTTTGAAGTGTTCAGAGAAAGCAAATTCACAAAATATAGTAAGTCCTACATGTTTACATGTATATTTATTCGATTACTGTTTCAACAAATTTTCACTTATTTTTTTACTAGTCAGGACCATTTCTCTTGTTACTATTCGTTCAGGCTGGTGTTTTACAAACAAAAGAAACAAACTAAGCCTTGGTAGATGTTTTTTTTCTTTTCTTAAAATACATCATTATCACATTCATTTGTATAAGTGTGTAGTATATGCTGATGATAATTTTAGTATATGTACAATTATTTACAGAGCCTTCGAAACAAAAATCTTACCAAAGATGGTCTCGACAGAAAGAAAAGAATAGTTGGGAAACTTTTTTATGAAAGAATGTATACAAAGATGATACTGGGCTTATATTCCTCAGTATTGCCTCTCCTGAAAAGCTTTGTGTTGACATTTGAAATGAAGGAGCCTATGATTCATCTGCTTCATGAGAATTTGGTAAGTAAACACTAAATAGTTCTTTAATTAAAGATATCTTTTACAAATGCTGAAATGTACATGTATACTTACAAAAGCATCTATGTGATAATAAAGTTTAAAAAAATGTTATAAATCTCAAAGTTATGAAGATAAAGTCACTGTTTACTCATTAAATTTAGATGTGATAAATAATTTTTTAGCTGTATTATATGAAAAAATTTGTTGGCTTTATAAATGATGATTAGTAATATTTCATGTGATTTTATTTTATTTTTATAGGTGGATCTATTCAGAGATTTTCTAGGTTGTTTTGTCAAACCTGAGGTATTAACAGCAGCATCATCTTCTTTGAAATTGAAGAAGTTGGACATTTCAGTTAAGTCCAGTCTCCTGAAACCAGAAGGAATGTTTATTGGAGTAAAATCTACTAGATTAATAGAGAAGAATCCTAAAGGTGTAAATGTGAAAACTTTCTTGAACAATATAAGATTTTTAAAATTTATTTTATGACATCTGAACAAAGCTTTAATATAGAGAAAAGTCATAAAAAAGCAATTAAAATGTTTAGCGAAGAGTAAAAATACACATCGAGATGCCACATAATGCTCTACTAAAGATAAGAGTCTACACCAAATTATTTACTTCTGGATAACTCATGCAGTATCATAAAATTATACAGATATACTATCCTAATCCAGTGATTAAGAGCAATTACCCAGTATCATAAGGAAATGTACATGTTATTGAAATGAGACTTTTAATGTTATTAACTAAATCTGTAATATAAAAAACAAACTTTCAATTTGGGTGTGAAGAAATTTATGAACAAAATTATTCTGTTACCCAAAAAAGCAATTGAGACTGGACAGGTTTAGATCTGTTGTTGATATAAAGGATGATGAAAGGATTGATGTATGGTGGGGAATGAAGAAATATCCACTTTTGTCTAAAATGGCACTTTCTTTGCTAAGCTGTTTTCATGGACCACAAGTGGAATCAACTTTCAATGTGATGAATGATGTCATTGATGCCAAGTCTGGAAGTCTAAACATTAATACTTATAATGCAATTCAAAACATTAAGTTCACCCTAAATGCTGCTGAGAAGAATGCTGTAGAATACTTCAGAAAGGATGACTACTTGCATGACAAAATTGATTCAAAGCTTTGCAAAAATATGCACAGTGCATGTAAACATTACAAGCTGGAGTTGCAAAATGAGAAAGTTAAGAAAGAGGAAAGCAAAGCCAGGCTACAAATCAGTTCAAGCAAAAAAACTGTTGCAAAGAGAAAAGCCAAGGAATTATACGAGAAGGCTGCAAAAAAAGCCAGACTTGCACACACTGCTTCGCTATCTCAAAAGAAAACAAAATAGTGACATTAAAAGAACAATAGACAAAAGTGATGTTCCTGTATTATTACATGTGGAACATATTTGTTTGCTTTAAAATGTTCTTGATTGAAGATATCTAGTATATTTTATCATTATTATCTTGGTGGTAGATTTGATTAAACGGATTAGAACTAAATTCTTGATTTGCAAAACATGCTGGTACAAATATGTATATTTTCATATTAGTTTAGTCACATTTTGGCTGAATGATTTAAAGGAAGAATGATATTTCGTTCAAAATTTCTCAAACTCCAAAAAAATCTTCATTTTTGGCTGAATGAATTAAAGGAAGAATGATATTTCGTTCAAAATTTCTCAAACTCCAGAAAAAAAATCTTCATTAATAATTCATGATTTGGCAAATGCCAAAAAGGGCCCAGGAGAGGCCCAGAATGCAGGATTTTGCACCATTTACCCCAGAGCTTCTGGGCGCCTTAAGCGGCCCCCAGACCCCGGGCCCAAGACCACCTCGCTTCGCGAGTTGGGGAGGGCCGCTTCGCGACCCTCTTCTTAAAAAGTTCAGCTTTTTTTCTTTTGCGTTAAAATCAGGTCTGTGGTCTACAATAACAAATAAATAATAAAACTCAAAAAGTTTAGACAAAATTGCAAATGCCTCATTTTCCCTAGTTGGCACACTCTTAATTAAAACCAGTAGACGAAATGGGAAATTTTGATCAAAAAGTGTAGACAAAATGGGAAATGGCTCTCGTTCCCTAGTAGACACACTCTTAATTTAACTAGAACACTCACTATGTTATACTCCCGCCCCTACTTTTTAACGATATATAAGGAGAAAACGGTCAATTAAAGTCCAACTGGATACAACGCAGGGAAAAATTAACGGACAAGAACATCCTTCACAGGCGCAAATCTACATTTTAGGTTCTTGTAGTATACAAAACATCATCAGCTTCTGATGAAGCATGTTGGAGAAGTCGCGATGACATGAGATTGTCTCACAATTCCAAAGTCCAACAAAATCCTTAATACAGCAGAGTTACTTGTCATTATCTAAAGTTATACCAAATTTGCTTGAAATATGACAAAGATGTGGAAGTTTGTTCGGACACACAGACAGACAGGCTGATTCCTATATACTTGTTTGCGGTGGGTATTACTAGTAGACGAAATGTGAATAGACCTAATGGGAATTGTACAATTATAGTCTAAATTGGAGTAGACCAAATGCAAATAAACCGAAACCAAGACCTAAACAGATGAAGTATGTCAATTTAGAAGTGCGACTTGGTTAACTAAAACAAAGATTTACCAACAGTGAACTCTCTTTGATGGAATTTGCTGACGCAGCTTCCCACTTGTTGAATTTAGATTGATTTTAGTGCTTTTCATGATAATGAACTTAAGTGCTTCAATATATTAAACATCAAGTGTTTTAAATGACTCAATAAACATCGAAATGTTTTTTCTTCCAAATGATTAAAGAATTTTAAAAAATAAATACGTAATGTTGTTTAAAGATCTTCAATTTTTATACAATGTAACATTTAATTAATAAAATATATCATATATCTGTCCTTTATAGTTTTTCATTTTATCGGTAAAAACAATATGATTTTTGTAAGATAGAAACAGACTATAGCAGGAAATGTCAATTAATTACCTACATTAGTTGTTAAATAAACAACACACTGAATTTCACTTCGCCAACATAAGAAATCAACCTCTACCTACCAAAATGTCAAAAGTTGGCTAAGTGTGAAGACACCAAAGCATTTATGAATAAGGACATATTATCGCCTTAATATCCTAATTAGACTATACCATTATATACCAATTGGCATACAATATATCAATTTTGGGTTGTCCCCAACCTGAAAAACGTTTCCTAACATTAACATTAAATGACAAGTATCTGGCCTTCAAATTTACTGTTATAAAAGTATTAAATGTTTGGAGGCTAAGTACAAAAATCTTTCTTAATAGGGTTTTGAATTGTCTGTCATCTTAACATGCATCGGCTCTCCAGAATCTCTTGGTTTAGTTTCTGCTTTCAATATTTTCAGCACTACTGATGTCATTAATTAACAACTTATACATATATCGGCAAAACAATACAGAAGCGACAAAACAGTGGGAAAGGTCCACAAATTCGAAGTCCAATGAAAATACAATTTCATGAGAATGGAACAAAAGAAACAAAAGTGACATCGAAATATGTTTAACTAAAAGAATTTAAAAAGACGTATAATAAACTAAACTAACCTAGAACAAGACAGCACAGAAACTAAAGCACTAGCAATGTGAACTGACATCCATGAAAATGGAAGTGAGATCATACATATAATTAATATTTGTACAATTAGCAACCAAAGCTCGTCAGTGTATGGCCATGGTTCAGGCAGGAAACTCTTACCTGGATAAACATTGAAACGTTTGAACAATTATTTCGGAACACGATCACCTATCTATTGCCCTTAGAAGTGTTACATAAATAACCAGGAAACTATATACATGTATGCATAAACAATATCTGCAAGGTGTCTTTTTATTATAAATTGCTGATTGCAGGTTTAAATACAATAATTGTAACCAACTACAATGTATGAGCTCTTGGTACCTTATTTGCTTGCATCTGTCCAGGTGCATTTTACAATTGTCGATAACAATCTTTATCGTTGGAAAATGAGTCTTGTGGCATCTGTTAAAATAGCTAAAAATGGTACTACACAAACCACAATGGCTCCAAATATTCCCATCGTCTCACTTGACCTGCGATTGTCTCCTGCGCATGTTTTTGACCTTTTATATCTGTTCGTTTTCTTTGAATCAATCTTTATAGTCATGTGTAGCTTATTGAGTTCATCTGTCATCTCTAACAATAAATCCTCTTTTGATAAATTTGAAAGATGAGCCCATTTATTGTTTACTTGTGAGCATGTACAAGTGGAACTTTTCCGAGCTGCTGGTGATATAATGGAAGCTGTCCTGGTTTCATCACCAGCATGATCTGTCACCGGGACAGTTGTACTGGTTCTATCCAGCTGTGTTAAAACAGGTGATGAGGTCAAATATATATCTGTTGTATTCGTTTCACCACTGGAAATGTTGGCAACCGTCGCAGTTGAATTCGGTTCATTATGATGTGTTGTGATAATATTTGATAGAATATGTCTAGACGTCTCTGAACAAGGAAAATTTTCGTATGCAATGTTAAATAATTGGCCCTCTAAAATTAAAAAAAATGTATTTGTGTTAATCGTTTTCATCGTCAGAAATATAAATTTAAGTTGTTTTCGCGTAAGTTCTGCAATAATTCAGAAATGTCATTACTTAAATTATATATATATATATACGTATTTCAGAGCACAATCTAAAATAAAACTAACAACATATAAATATTTATAAATATTGTTTGGAAATTACAAAACAATTTACTGACAAGAATATCAGAATGATAATCTCAAAAGCTTATGTTCTTCAACTTGACCGTCCTGTTTTCATCTAGTTTACATGAGAGTACACTGTACACGATACCAATATGTCAATCGACATTCAGCAGACAGTGATTTACGATACAATGTAAATACATCTACTATAACAACTTTCCTCTAAAAAATATAGTTTTAAATATTAAGAGATTGCTTAGTTCTTATCAATTAAACCATTAAATCTTCTAGTGCTATACCGTATAGCGGGTAATTTCCGCGAGTCCAAAATTTCGCGAAAAGTTCAAAATATTGGGGTACATAATTTTAGCGCATCTGAAATTTCGCGTTTATAAAGTATACCATTGTATCAAATGCTGAATTCAATTTTAGCGAGTGTCAATTTTCGCGGTTCAATGATAGTCGCGAATAAAGCGAAAATTAGAACCTCGCGAAAATTACCCGCTATACGGTATATTCAATCTAAATCCAGAAACAAAAACGAAAACACCGGTATAAGTAAACATAACACAGAAATTTATACAACACAAAATGTGAGAAACACGAACCCCACCAAAGACCCTAGGTATTTAAACAGATGGTGCTGATGATTAGGCTGTGAGTCCATTTTAATTTAATCAATACATGTAGTTGGGGTTTTTTGTGTGCGATAGTATACTATACGTACTTTCAAATTGTCTAAAAATCCATTCCGCTGGCACATACTTTAAATTTCGGATCTGTATATAGTCGATGGTTAAACTGAAGAAGAATTTGAATTCAGCAATAATATTATGTCCTAATGTGTTTCCTTTTCCAAAATAAATAAATGTAGTATTCCAGGAAATCCAAAATGGCTGAAATTCATGACAGTGCAGTATGTTTGGTGTTGATGCAGTGTATTTATGCATATTACACTTGTTGTTTGCCCGGCAGATACCAAATCTGGACTGTTGATTTCCTTGATATCCAAGAACCACAGATATTTTTGGTGGTAAATCTTCAGTGTTGTCAGTAAATCTGATATGGACAGTTTGGCATGATTTTACAAAGAATCTCAAAGAAGTTTCCCCAGTCTTAGATATCCTCTGGTGGTTTAAATACTTATACCTTCCAGATAAAGCTGTACATAAAACCGTCTCGTCGCCGACTTCTGTGCATATGAAAAAAATACTAGATTAGCAATATCCTCAAAAACCCAATTTAAGTTATTAAATCGTTAAATCGAGTCGTATAAGAGATTGTTTTAAACTTTATATGAGCTTGTTGTTTGTTAATATCCGAAGAGTATATGAATTTTATATAGACCTTCTAATAGATGTGTTGTATCAATCTTCCTGTCATTTTGTCATGGATATTTTGCGGCGGTCAGGTTTTATTGGGGAAGAAAGCCGGAGTAGCCGGAGAGAGCCACCTACCTTCGGTAGGGAAATTGGCAATCCTTGACAATTAAGATCATAGTCGAACAGGTAAGAATCGAACTCACGACCTCAGTGTTGAACGGGTAATCATGACGAACTACCTAGGCCACTCGGCCACCGAGGCCCCCAAAAGTTGATATCCTGTTCGAAAGGGCACACAATAATAGCTAAATGTCACTATGTTGTGCACTATAAAAATGTCCAAGTCATAAACAAAGTTTGTAAAATCTCTGCATAAAAGGTACCTGCTCATAAATGGAACTTCTATCTGGTCAAATGAGTGCCACTTATACACAGGTTTGACTGTATTACAAGTCAACCATCTGAAATGAAAGCTAACTCTACGCCAATTAAACCTATCATAATTAAATATTCCTAGAATAAATTTTCGTTCTGGTCTTGGCAGTGATTTCTGAGAATACCCAAAGCGTTAAGGTACGAAACTATGCGATACATGTCGTACTTTAACGCTTGGACATTTTTATAGTGCACAACATAGCATTTAGCAATTAGCTATTAGCTATTATTATGTGCCCTTTCGAACAGGTATTTCAGACCGGAAACTGGTCATGTTTTTGGCTTTTTCAGTACAAAATCTTGAAATTGATTACTTATGAGCTTCGATGCAACAGTCGAAACTAGTTTATCATGAGATCCCAAATATTCCTAAATGCTTCGCTGGTCCTCTTTCGAAATTTACCAAATCTGCCTGAGCTGAACCTATATCATATCTAAAACTAGACGAGATTCCTCTCACGTCAGACCGTCTTTTTTGGATAAATCGGTTGGGCCATGGGACACCAGAGGGCACTCCTTAAAAAGGTACACAACTGTATAATACAGATAACCACATCAAGAACAAAATAGTAAAAGGAAATTTGGACAAAAAATCTCGCTTTAGAACGATATATTATCAAGGATGCAATAAACATGTTTTAATACAGAGTTCGTCGAATTGCCAATGTTGTCCTCAATGAAGCCGAAAAACTGAACCTTTAGAAAAAGTCTCATTAAAAGAAATTCTAAAGACAAATTAAGATTTACATTGGAAAGAACATAATCAAATCCAAACGAATTACAATATCATAATTTGCTTTTTGCAAAATTATTATAAAATAATTCCTACCTGCAAAAATAATAAGGATAATTCACAAAATCCCTCCTGGATGAATTAAATAGTTAATGAAAAACGTAATAGATTTCGTGCTTATGTCACCATGTCCAATGCCACATGTAAGAACTTTGATCATGTGCTACCCGGGACACGGATTTGAAGAGGCAATAAAAAAGTAAGTTGGTGTTTGCTTGCAGATTTCTTCAAATTGTCAATTATTTATCATCTAAAACCACTGATGTTTCCCTGAAAGATGTGAAGTGTCTGTTGACTGTATGTGGTATCAATATGCACTTGATTTTAAGATGGTTTCGGTTTTACCTAACATTCAGTCATTTCGACATTTGAATTTCTCTTTAACATTCTGTATTTTTGTTTGCTTTTCAGCATTGTATTCCTTGTGCACGAGTAATGAGTCGTTAAACGACGAAATATTCATCTTGTGTATGAATATCCTATAATAATTACCATTGACTCGATTCTTGTTCTGGTGAATTTAAAATACGGAGGTTATCAACATCTCACTTGCATGACTTGTAGTATTTCAATACTACATGTAGCATGAAATTTAAGAAATAATTCACATGTGCCATGCACTATGGTTAGGCATTATATTTGTTTATAATTTACACCGTGATTTAGCAAGTTGTAGAATATTAACAAATATAATGCCTACCTATGTTAAAATAACCATAGGCATGGCACCAATGAATTATTTCGGTTCTAATAGGACAATATGCATCATTTCTTTAATCAAAACGAACCCTATAAGGCATCGAATTTAACAAGGCAAGCACTTTCACACAAAAAAAAAACGTAAATGTCTTTAAACAAACAAAATTAAATCAGACTTACATTTTGTGAGATTTTAAAGCAAATGCCAGCGTTTCAGATCCTGTACAAGGTATGAGTTTCCGTTTTTGACTGGTGATCTGGCGTCATTTGAATTTATGACGTTATACCTTGGAGAGCGACTCACACCATTTTGCGTGACATTTATCCTTGTTGTATTTCGAGCTTTGTTAAATGTTCGCAACGCGATAAATGTAAGATAGTTTAGTGATTTCATGCGTGTTTCAAGCTTCTCGTTAACATCGCATTGTGCACACGTGTCATAAATAATTGACGTTCTATTTAGAACACAGCTTTGTTTCTAAAGTGGCACGTTAAATTAGAATGATAGTTTAAATTCACTGGTACAGTCTTAAAAATGTATAAATGTATGCAATTTTGTGAAAATTAGGACTGTCCCTCGCGCATGGTTTTGTCTTTACTCTTGATAACATTTTGGCAATTGACTTGCAATGATCTTCAACGTTTTGGCTTTCATCACAATGACGAGTCAGAAGTCGGCGAAATGTGTACATTTTGTTTTTATGATATTGTAATTATTATGTTTATTTATCTTGGCCTAATTTGTTGTGTGTGGCCTTATAACATGTATAATATGTTTACATAATACTTATAGTTGTTTACCAAATAATGTTATAACTGCGCATTTTAGAAATCACTGGAACAATAATAGATACTGATGGAATTACTAAAACTTTCTATTTGACTTACGTAATAATTCTGGTGTAATTCAAACTTCTACCGTATTCCAGAAGTTTCCGTTCTACAGTATATATATACGGACAAGAAAGTTAGACTTTCAGAGCAGAATAGTATCGGACCAGATATTAACATTCTTGTGTTCTTAGCTGTTGGATTGACGCACTTTTATTTACGTTTCACACATCATACTTGACACACTTTTATTTACGTTACATCATACTAGATTGTGACTGATTGGATATAATATTCCGCTTGGATTCAACAGTGACGAGAAGAATTCCGGATTAGGAAAAGACGAAGGATTTTGAACAGTTAAGTTGACATTTTCATGATTTTAGTTTGTATAATATTTTTTTGTAAACTTGTATATAATAAATCTTGTTAAATTTTATTATTGATTTGTGTCTTTTGTTGGCTACAATTTAAAAGATGATTTCGGCCGTAACATTGTGCATTAAATTGATATTTAATAAAAAGTTTAAAATATGTCCGTGATAAAATTGAAAAAAAAAGAAAATAAAATCTTTTTTTACCGTCATCTGCTCGGTGCTAATAGGTGTAGTATTGACATGATTTAAAAATTACTGTTAAAACTGAATTAGCAATTTAATAACTCAAGAAAATTTTACCAGGAATTCTGGCTGTCTGATTTTGACTGTAACCAGAGAGGCTTGATTTCACCGGATAAAACCAGTAACGGTGGCTGACAGACTGCAAAATTGTTGATTCTCAATCTAAGTAGTTTAACAATTATAAACTTTTGTAAAATCTTATCTTACTGGACATGTTTAAACGTAGTATATAAATGTATTAGAAACAGGTCATTTCTTCAAACAATAAGACTGTACTTTTAATGTTCCAGAAAGTGTACTCCATGAATGTTTAGAAAACAATTTATCTAAAAGTAAACATTGAATTTGTCTTTTATGGGGGAATTCCTTTAGATCTTATTGTTTATTGTTGTTAACATGAGCTTTACCTGAAAAATCAAATATTCCATATTTGCAGGGTTACTTGTTGTAAACGGTCGTTTTTTGTCACGTCATGCATGTGTTCTATAGAAGACTTTACCCCCGACGGTGTTGTCATTGACTCTTTGACATACAACACGAAATCCGCATCTCTGTAGCTTAAGGATATGTTTTTCCTCCTTACCCAAGCCGCCGCACTTTTCCAGTGACATACGATATCCAATGCTCTTATACGTGTTCCGTGCCATTCCCATTAATCCATTAACTCTTACATTGTAGAACTTACATATATTATTTGCATCTTGACTTAAAGCAAATATGCCTGCTTCGATGACAATACTTACCAGGCTGACTATTACTGTGCCCACCAATAGCATTAACAACAAAAACCCAAAGTGTCAGTGCAAGGCACATGTAATGAGATATGCGAATCTTGTATTCCATGCTGTTTTATGGCCAATGACTATTTCTATCGCCTGCTGTCTTTATTTTTCTTTTTTAAACAATAACTATATATATATAACTTTCAATTAAACATAACTGCAGATAAACTTAATGAATTTGTTATCGTTGTGCAAGTAAAGCTTAATTACAAAATAATGCTTGGTAAACAAAATACTTTTAGTAATTATTTCGAAAAATATTGTTTTTTTACTTCCATTTATCATGTTATGTAATTTTAATGTATGCACACAGCGTGTACCCTCTTCAGTGGAGAAACAGAAGCCTAAACATCGATTTTTACAATAACTTTTATAATGACTTCGAAAGAATTCTACTTCATTTGCTAAATTAGAACGGATGTTTCAAATAACAATAACGGGTGTTGTATAATATTTACAGTAGTTGCTAGGAATGAATATTAGATTACAGAAACCTTAGAATGTTTGCTTTCATATTTAGCTGTCGAAAACTTTCCACAAAAATGATGAAAGAAGAATCCATTTAATTATGTTTTATTGGGTGTCTTGTACAAATTTGGAGTTTCATTATAGCTCTAAGAAAACTAGAGGTTCCCATCAGAATGTACATATCGCTCACCTAAACTATGTCCATCTTGACTGGCAGCCTGAAAAAATGTTGGCAAGTTCCAACTGGCTCAATGGTTTGAAACAAGAATCTTTAAGTGATTTATCTGAATAGGTCATATGTTAAACTATGTTCCACTCTGGCAGCCATCTTCAATGGCGGAAAGGGTCGTCGGTTACAATTCTAATAGGATCAACTAAGGACCATTGCTGCCTGGTTTTGTTCCAATTCGCCGAGTGGTTTCAGACAAGAAGATCTTTAAGTAAATTTCCCATAAAGTCCAATGTTAAACTATGTTTGGCTCTGCCATCCATCTTGGATGGCGGGATCATCAGATCATCAGACCCAATTCTGAAAAAGGACCACCATGCAGCCAAGTTTTGTTCCAATTGGCTTAGTGGATCTTTTAGTAAATTTATCGTTAGGTCCTATGTTCGGCTCTTGTGGCCATCTTGAATGGCCGACTGCATCATCGGACACAATTCTGAAAGAGGACCATTGCTGCCAAGTTTTGCTACAATTTTCCTATTAGTTTGAGACAAGAATATATTTAAGTAAATTTCCAATATGGTCTTATCTTAAACTATGTTCGGCTCTGGTGGCCATCCTGGATAATGGGTTAGGCCATCGGAAATAATTCTGAAAGAGAACCACCTAAGGACCATTGATGCCACGTTTTGTTCAAATTGACCTTATGGTTTCAGATAAGAATATTTTAAAATAATTTCCCATAGGATCCTATGTTAAACTATGTTTGGCTCTGGCGGCCATCTTGGATGGCGGGAGGGGCCATCGGATATAATTCTGAAAGAGGACCACCTATGTACCATTGTTCCAAACGGCCTAGTGGTTTCAGAGGAGATCTTTAAAAGTTTGCGACGACGACGGACGGCGGACGCCAAGTGATGGCAATAGCTCACATGGGCCAGGTAAGCTAAAAAGAGTTAATCATAATTTTGTGTCAGTCCTTCAGGAACTGCTGGGATTTTTCCATGTGAGCCTGGTCCTTGGACCAATAAAGCTGTACCCCTCCCCCCCCCTAAAAAATAGATAAAATAGGAAAATACATTTTAAAATCGCCGTCTAATCTACTATATAATGCCAATTTGGACCAAACATTAACGGGCTGGTTACAGAGCCGCACATGTGGAATATTATGTCAAAAAATAGGAGCAATATGGCCCCCTCTACATTTTTTGTACTAATAAAATATCTACAGATTTTTAAAATCTTCTCTTTAACAACTAGGTCAAGATAGAATAATTTGTCTTTGTAGATCTTTCTGAGGCTGTAGGCCCGAAGGTTATTTGCTCTACAATAAAGATGTCACATTAATCCCACACAAATATTATGACTCGTGCCATGTTTATGGCAACATATTCGTCACTAGCGTATACATCATTCTCACTGGAAAATGAATGTTGTGACATCGGCTAAAACAACTGAAAATAGAACTACATAAACCACAATCACTCCAAATATTCCCATCACCTCACTTGACTGATGATTATCTTCCGTGCAGATTGTTTTCTTTTGTATAAAGTTGTTCAATCTTTATAGTCATATGTAGCTTATTGAGTTCGTTTCTGACAATAGATCTTCTTTTGATAAATTTTATTGTCTGCTAGTAAATGTTTTATCATTAATAAATGTACATTACAAAATAATCATAATCATTGATTTGAAGTATTATACATGTATATAAGAGTAGTGCGTTCAGAGTAATCAAAGAAGCTGACCGTCACAATTTATCAACCGCACTGAAAGTGTTGTGAAAACCCCCAATAAAACATTAATATCGAAGACATGTACATGTATGTGAAGATTCACATGAATTACCCATCTATAGATTTCCATTACACAGACTAATAGGTTCTAAAACGTCATTCTCGAGTGAAGCGCAGCGTAAATACTTGATTTTTAGGTTTCCTGTACCTAGGTACATGTAAATTCATTGAGCACAGTCGACAAAGTTTAATAACATTATGCCTGATTAATCAAAACGTATGACAAAAGAATTGTCACACACGGACACCAAAAAGGAAGAAACAAAAAGTATTATCCCTCTGTACCTTTCTTGTAACAATCGTTGATTTTTATTGTTGAGCTTGTTTTTGCTCTGAAAATGCGTGTGACGTTTGTCACTAAATGTTTAGCAAAGATTTATCGAGAATTCTCATCAGATTTATGGAGAGTGCTATTCCAATACTTACCGGCCGGGTTAATACTCTGTCCACTAACAGTAATACCGACAAAACAAGTAGAACTAATGAAAGATAATAAGCTATATTCTTGTATCCGATGCTTTTATATGGCTTTTTCTACGTACTTTTTCCAATTTTATCACCGCTAAAACTTTTTTTTTCATTTTCATTTTTTTACAAAACTATATTAATGTAATGTTCATCGTTGCTTTTCAATTAAACAAAACTTCACATAAACAAAACAATTTTTTTATGTAGTTCATTATTCAAATAATCGTTATAAATAATATTATCGTTGTGTTAAACTTATATTAAATACAAAATAATGGTTAGCAAACAAGATAATTTAATCAATCACTAAAGGTCTTTATTTTTTTCATTTGTACCAGTTCATTTTATTCAGAATACAGCCTATTCAGAGCAGCTACAATAGCCTTCTCATCGATTCTGATTTTTAAAGTAGTTTTTTTAAAGAATCCCACTTTAGGCAATTTAAATTATAACGCATGTTCTAAGATCAAATAACGAATATTGTATAATATTGCATCATCGGTTGCGTAGAAGAAAATGGAATCGGAAGCAGACTTCAGAAATCATAACATGGTTACTTTTTAAAATGTTTATTATATATTGTTTTTTATGTTTAGACAGTCTAAAAATGTCAATGAATAAATCGAAGAAGCCCAGAAATCGACCACAAAACAATTACGTAATTACTTTTACCAAGAACAAACTGTGTTATAAAGTTCATTTTCTTGTGGTAACTTTTCCAGTTATAACAATACCAAAATAACTAAATCATAATTAAATCATCACCTTGATGTACCTCAGAGGTGCTTCATTCGCACACATTCTAATAGTTATCTGCAATGTAACATACATAAAAATGTTCAGTCCTACAATTCACACAATAGTTTAGAATCAAAATGGCAAGTAATCAATATGACAAACTGCACATCATACATTGACTTATAATCCTGCCAAGCAATAACAGTTACATAACATCAATCTCACCAACACATTTATAAGTATATTCATAAGAAAGATGGACGGACGGTTTATAAACCGAAGGTTAACATTCCCAATCCCTATGGAAAAAAATCATATCAAGACCTAAAAATCCTTGATAAAGAATACTAGCAACGGTATCCCTTTAGTGGCGGTGTAAACACATGCAACCAAATTTGTTCAAGAAGTCCTTTCATTTTATGATTCAACTTCATCTACCATGCCTACCTTATTACTTAAAACTGAGCAAATTAATGGAAACAAGTCAGGGTGACATTTTCTTTCTTTCTATACGATATTATGATACACAACCCTATTTTTTTAAATTACATTATTTCTACTTCAAAATAGGTAAATATCTTTTTCAAAAAATACAAGATAATTTTAACAAAGATTCCCCTGAAATCAAAAGAATGTTTTAACGTTGTTTGAGTCCCATTGACTAAACCAATTGTGAATATTGCATGTATTGTGGTATTTAAAAATTATAAATAATGGCACATAAGTGTATATATATATATACTAGCCTTTTTCAGCATAGGCTGTAGGCTTGTGTTTATATCATACATGAAATACAATAAATTTAGCGCAATTAACGTGGCTCAGGTAAAACATTAATTTTGTTTCATTTCTGCTTAATTACATTTTTTAGAGAACACTCCTTGTCATTGGAAAATGAATCTTGTGGCATCTGCCAAAATAATTAAAAATAGAACTACACAAACCACAATCACTCCAAATATTCCCATCACCTTACTTGACTGACGATTGTCTTCTGCGCAGGTTTTTGTTCTTCTGTATACATTTGTTTTCTTTGAATCAATTTTTATAGTCATTTGTAGCTTGTTTAGTTCATCTTTCATTTCTAACAATAAATTGTTTTTAGATAAATCTGAAAGATGGGCCCATTTGTTTTCTTGTGAACATGCACATGTGCAGCTTTCATGAATAGCCGTATTTACTGACGATATAACGGAAGCTGTACTGGTTTCCTTATCGTCATGGTCTGTTACCGTGACAGTACTGATTTCTTCATGTTGTGAGATGGCCAATGGTGTCGTATTAGCGCTAGCTTGGTCGGCTTTCGTGGCAGTTAAAAAGCTGGTTTCATTGCTTTCTCTTGTGATAAATTTTGAAGAAATATTTGTGGACGTCGCAAGACAAGGAAAATTTTCGTAAGCAATATCAAAATATTGGTCCCCTGAAATTAAATTTTAAGAATTACATTAATATTTTTACAGACAAAATATTTATCATCTGTCGTGTGCTTTATGAAATATCCGAAGGTTATCAATGACAAACCAATTAATTAACGCCCAATCAACGCAAATATTAAGACATCACATAACATACTATGCCTTATGGTATTTTGAAAGGCATTAAACTGCTTTTTGAAAATGGCCCTAGAAGTAAAATAAATGGAGGGGAAATGACTCTTTCATTCACCAAACCTAGCTTATACATAGTGATTGTCTAAATACAGCTTAATAGCATGAACATATTTTTTATAATAAATATTTTATAATAATATTTTTTATAATAATATATTTTATAATAATATTTTTTATAATAATATATTTTATAATAATATTTTTTATCCTGAACATTTGACATATCACGATGTTATTGACCAATTATATTTTTATCTCTTAAATATTTTTTTAATGGCCGGTCATTTCTTGCCAAAATAAATCAACACATGCTCATATCAAAAATGCACGAAAAGAAACTAAGCTTTTACTACTGTTCTTCATATAAAAGTTACATCAATATGGACAAACCTCGAGCCTCGCGGTTTAAGGCGGCCAATGGCACCAATTTGTTCTCGATGCTTTTGTTTAGTATTGATAATTTTACATCTGTGAAACGAAAGGCTTTACATTTGTACATTGTATTAAAAGTAAACGTTAAAGGTATCCTGTCTTACTTGATTTAACATCTAAAATTATTTGACCCTAAACTGTATTTTCCTATTTGACGGTGACTGGGAACATGCATGGTGTCTTATTACACACCAACTGAGATCACATATTCTGTTGAACCTGTTTTTGTAGTGTTTCATTATCTTTCTTATCCATGTTCATTTCGTTAGTTTTTGTTTTACAATTATATATGTTTTCTATTTAATCATGTTTAACGCAAACATCTTAAAATCGCTACGACTCTGGAAACTCCGACGTCCCAAGGCCCTAGTAAATTCTTAAACAAGGCATCAAAGGAATCTCGGACTACGGATAGATGTTTGGTACATGTACCAAATCAAATGCAAACAGGAATTGGCCAGTAATTTTATTAACTTTCTTTCCTCTCAGTGAGAGTAGCTATAAAGTCTTCAAAAATACTTTTATGATATCTTTTTTTCTGATTCCTATCTTAAACAGACTGAAATGATGATATAGAAGAAGATATGATTTGCTTACTCTGTCTAAAAATCCATTCAGCTGGAACATTTACTGCATTCTTGATCTGAATATAGTCGATGATAAAGCTGTAGAAGAAATGGAATCCCGAAATAACATTTTGTCCCACTGTGTTACCTTTTCCAAAATGAATGAAAGTTGTATTCCAGGAAATCCAAAATGGTAGGAAGTCATGACAGTGTAGTATGTATGGTGTAGAAACACTGTTATGATAAAAACATTCACTTGAGGGGTCCAGGCAGATACGAAAAGCGGACTGTAGATTTACTCTTCCACCAATTATCACTGATAATTTGGGTGATGAATTTTCAGAGTTGTTACAAAATTTGACGCGGATATTATTGCATGCTTTAACAAGGAATTTCAAAGAAGTTTGTCCAGTGGTTGATATCCTGTCATAATGTAAATCTGTATAGTTTCCAAATATAGGTGTACATAAGACTGTTTCGTTGCCAATTTCTGTATCTATGAAAAAAGTGATGCACTACATTAGTTTTAATCTGAAAGATCTGAACATCGTTCTATTAAATGTCGGGGATGAATATACAATGTATACCAATTAATGTATTTAAAAATCATAATTTGGGAAAAATATTAATTGTTGCCTTCCTAAAATAGGGAAAATAATACGGCTTGATATTTCAGAAACAACAGTTGTCAATGGAACTCATGGCGAAGGTGAATTAAAAATAGTTTACAAAGTATTACATATATCATGCATGTCAAGTCTCAGTTCTTCTGCCATCTTTTTATGTTAAACACAACTGCCTCAGTAGTCTCGAGATAGAGACATAATCTTGAGATAGAGAATTAATGTCGATCCCAATTGACTCAAACCGATGACTTTAACGTTTGCTACATTTAGAAGCAAGAACAAAGACTGGTCTTCTCAGGATGCCCATGTCAATCTTCAAAATTTGAAATAGTCTTTTACAATTTTTTCCCATGGTAATGACAGTGATTTTATATTACATCTTAATCACCTATATGAAGTTTCATTAAGATTGTATTATTGGCCTTCAAGAAGACATGTGGAAAGTTCGTGTCTTGAAGAAGCTCAGATGAATTTAATTCATACGAAAAATTCTATCTCAAGCTTGTGACCTATCTACTGTTTTATTTTCATTTTAATGCATTTTATGTAGTATTGTCAGACACTGTATATACATGTAGATAAACAATAAGGTTTGTGTAAAATTCATATTCAAAGATATTGTGATAGTTATTTGGTTTGCAAAATGTGGCATGTTGAGGACAAGCTGTTGTTTCCGGCTGTTTTCATCTAGTTTTCTTTTGGTTTAGTATGAAATGCATGAACTGTCTGTCACTGGACAATAACGAATAATCAATAAATCTATCATTTTTTGTGTTAAACATGTAAAACTTACCAGCCAGGCTATTATTGCGGTCACAAACGGCAATACCAACAAATATCGAAAGTATCGAGGCAAGATAATAAGCAACATGTATGCGTATCTTATATTCCATGTTCTTTTATAGCCAGTATTTTTCTTCTATGCACAATTTGCAATTTTATCACCATCTAAAACTTTTCCTCATTTCAATTTTCTTTAAAACGATTAATCAATTAAAAAATACTAAAGTGAAACAAAATAGGTTTAGTGTCTACTTTTTTAAATAATTTGTTATCGTTGCATAAAGCTTGAATACAAAATAACGTAAAAAGGTAAACACGATGGTTTTAGCGATCACTGAAGGTAAATATTGTTCATACGTTACCATTTCCTTGTATCCAGGATGCACCCGATTCTAAGCAGTTACAATAGCCTAAGCATCAATTCCGAATTAATAACTTGTGCAATAATGAATGCAGAACACTTTAGGCTCTCCGAATTAGAACAGATGTTCCAAAATAGAATAAGGATTGTTACAATGTATATGATATTAAAATCAGTGGATGATTAGAATATAATGCATTGAGAAGTAGATTGAAGGAATCAGAAAAAAGATTGCTTTTAATAATATTGTTTTACTGTTTGGACAATCTTAAAATAATCAAATTTAATGAATTGAATTTTGTTTTATCATCTTCACAAGTCATTGGTCCTGTGTCCTGGGGCATCCCCTGCTTGTAAGGATAGTGTTTAATTGGTTAAGGCAGTTTTAGTTAAAGGGCCAAGTAAGTTGTTGTTTGCTGACCCAACTGATTGGTTTCCGTACCTTGGACTTATATTGCCGCCGTTACATGTATTAATGGACTGATGAGCGGTCTCTTCTACAATTTTCCTATATGTCTGTAACTTGGATCTTTATTACCACCGCTGCGTATAATAATAGAACCATGAGAACTAATTCCAAAATATGTGGAAAATGTGTATATAAAAAACATGTATTTAACAATAACAGGTATTTTACAAAATAGTATATGTTACCATTGGAGTTGAGAGCATCTCTGGTCGACTTTTAATCGTGTGTTTTGATATTTTTTAGTTTTCCTTTACCATATTGAACAGTTAAAAGAGTAAGGATTGGGGTTCGACGAAACTAGTTTAACCCTGCCAACATTTTACGCGTCTGTCTCAAGTCAGAAAAGTATAGGCATGAATGTCTTTGTCTGGTTATCTTTTTAGTTTATCTCGCCGTGATATTGGCTGCAATATCGCCAGCTCGGCGTTTAAAAGTATTCAATCAATCAATCTTTTTAGTTTACTTACTTGTTTATATTCTGACATAATATTGTACCGCTGGACATAACTAAATTCAGGAATTACCCTTGGGCCGTTCAGGGGCTGTGGCTTTGTGTGGTTTTCCACCTTTGTAGACCATGTTGTAAATTCTGGATGTTTGTTTAGTTATGTACTTCCTATTGTGTGCTTTATTTATAATTTCATTCCGTTAATAATCTTTAATTATTTGGCCAATTGCAATATAATTTTGATAGTATTACCCTTGGTTTTATTACAAGAAATGTGCCGAACAATGACATGAACAGCTTATTTCGACCCTATAGTAGAAAGAGGTACACGTACCAGAGTAATTAATGGCTAAATAATTTATATAGCATATAGCACACATTTGACCCCATTAAAAATATGAATTTTAAAACCCTCTCCGAATTGACCAAAAAACATCTGTACAGTCGTGTATGTAACAACGTACAATTGTATTTGATTTTAACGAAAGAAATCTCTGTGTTAGGCCATTTGTTTTTAATTAGTTGGTTTACGGATCCGCCGACCCGATTTTGCCGATTTGAAGAAACAAAATAAAATTAAAAATTTTGGTTTTTTATTACCGCCGACCCTCTGAAATCAGCCATCCCAAAAATAAAAATAAATTAAAATCCTTTTTGCATCAAAATTTCATAAAAGATTATATTCCAATTCGTCTAAAATTAGATTATCCATCAATGAAATACTTGTAAACATGATCCCAAAAAAATCTATTTATAGACGTTAGTTGATGCCGATTTCCGAAACAAGTTTGATGAAACAAATTTCTTAATAGAATCCATGTGGCTTTTAAGTACGTTTTGTATGAATATCTTGATTCCGTAAGACATCGAATCCACTTATTTTATGTTGTCGTAGTTGACAAGGGAAAAAAAGGAACGGTCTATTGAACAACACCTTTCAAGATAGATGTTCTGACATTTTGGTTTCAAAAGAGGGAATTAACTGATAATTTGCAACCTTTTATATTTGGCAATATAACCAAGATTGTTCAAAATTACATGATTTTCCCTCTTTTTTTCCCGACCGACCGACCGACCATATTGTTAAAAAAAAATCCGTAAACCAATTAATTAAAAACAAATGGCCTTATATACGATATTATGATACACAACCCTATTTTTTTAGATTACATTATTTCTACTTCAAAAATGGTAAATATCTTTTGCAGAAAATACAAGATAATTTTAACAAAGATTCCCCTGAAATCAAAAGAATGTTTTAACGTTGTTTGAGTCCCATTGGCTAAACCAATTGTGAATATTGCATGTATTGTGGCATTTAAAAATTATAAATTATGGCACATAAGTGTATATATATATACTAGCCTTTTTCTGCATAGGTATTTGGCTTCTGTTTATATCATACATGAAATACAATACATTTAGCGCAATTAACGTGGCTCAAGTAAAAAATTAATTTTGTTTCATTTCTGCTTAATTACATTTTTTAGAGAACACTCCTTGTCATTGGAAAATGAATCTTGTGGCATCTGCAAAAATAATTAAAAATAGAACTACACAAACCACAATCACTCCAAATATTCCCATCACCTTACTTGACTGACGATTGTCTTCTGCGCAGGTTTTTGTTCTTCTGTATACATTTGTTTTCTTTGAATCAATTTTTATAGTCATTTGTAGCTTGTTTAGTTCATCTTTCATTTCTAACAATAAATTGTCTTTAGATAAATCTGAAAGATGGGCCCATTTGTTTTCTTGTGAACATGCACATGTGCAGCTTTCATGAATAGCCGTATTTACTGACGATATAACGGAAGCTGTACTGGTTTCCTTATCGTCATGGTCTGTTACCGTGACAGTACTGATTTCTTCATGTTGTGAGATGGCCAATGGTGTCGTATTAGCGCTAGCTTGGTCGGCTTTCGTGGCAGTTAAAAAGCTGGTTTCATTACTTTTTCTTGTGATAAATTTTGAAGAAATATTTGTGGTCGTCGCAAGACAAGGAAAAT
Source organism: Mytilisepta virgata (assembly GCA_028015205.1). Lineage (NCBI taxonomy): Eukaryota > Metazoa > Mollusca > Bivalvia > Mytilida > Mytilidae > Mytilisepta > Mytilisepta virgata. The sequence continues at coordinate 82,057,478 of CM051521.1, forward strand.
TTTCGTAAGCAATATCAAAATATTGGTCCCCTGAAATTAAATTTTAAGAATTACATTAATATTTTTACAGACAAAATATTTATCATCTGTCGTGTGCTTTATGAAATATCCGAAGGTTATCAATGACAAACCAATTAATTAACGCCCAATCAACGCAAATATTAAGACATCACATAACATACTATGCCTTATGATTATTTTGAAAGGCATTAAACTGCTGTTTGAAAATGGCCCTAGAAGTAAAATAAATGGAGGGGAAATGACTCTTTCATTCACCAAACCTAGCTTATACATAGTGATTGTCTCAATACAGCTTAATAGCATGAACATATTTTTTATAATAAATATTTTATAATAATATTTTTTATAATAATATATTTTATAATAATATTTTTTATCCTGAACATTTGATATATCACGATGTTATTGACCAATTATATTTTTATCTCTTAAATATTTTTTTAATGGCCGGTCATTTCTTGCCAAAATAAATCAACACATGCTCATATCAAAAATGCACGAAAAGAAACTGAGCTTTTACTACCGTTCTTCATATAAAAGTTACATCAATATGGACAAACCTCGAGCCTCGCGGTTTAAGGCGGCCAATGGCACCAATTTGTTCTCGATGCTTTTGTTTAATATTGATAATTTTACATCTGTGAAACGAAAGGCTTTACATTTGTACATTGTATTAAAAGTAAACGTTAAAGGTATCCTGTCTTACTTGATTTAACATCTAAAATTATTTGACCCTAAACTGTATTTTCCTATTTTACGGTGACTGGTGCCGTTAAAGGAACATGCATGGTGTCTTATTACACACCAACTGAGAACGCTTATTCTGTTCAGCCTGTTTTTGTAGTGTTTTATTATCTTTCTTATCCATGTTCATTTCGTTAGCTTTTGATTTACAATTAAATATGTTTTCTATTTAATCATGTTTAACGCTAACATCTTAAACATCTTATCTTAGTAAATTCTTAAACAAGGCATCAAAGGAATCTCGGACTACGGATAGATGTTTGGTACATGTACCAAATCAAATGCAAACAGGAATTGATCGGTAATTTTTTATTAACTTTCCTCTCAGTGAGAGTGGCTATAAAGTCTTCAAAAATACTTTTATGATATCTTTTTTTCTGATTCTTATCTTAAACAGACTGCAAAGATGATATAGAAGAAGATATGATTTGCTTACTCTGTCTAAAAATCCATTCAGCTGGAACATTTTCTACATTCTTGATCTGTATATAGTCGATGATAAAGCTGTAGAAGAAATTGAATCCCGAAATAACATTTTGTCCCACTGTGTTACCTTTTCCAAAATGAATGAAAGTTGTATTCCAGGAAATCCAAAATGGTAGGAAGTCATGACATTGTAGTATGTATGGTGTAGAAACACTGTTATGATATAAACATTCGCTTAAGGAGTCCATGCAGATACGAAAATTGGACCTTTGATTTCCTATTCCACCAATTATCACTGTTATTTGGGGTGGTAAATTTTCAGAGTTGTTAGAAAATTTGACGCGGATATTTTTGCATGCTTTAACAAGGAATTTCAAAGAAGTTTGTCCAGTGGTTGATATCCTGTCATAATGAAAATCTGTATAGTCTCCAGATATAGGTGTACATAAGACTGTTTCGTTGCCAATTTCTGTATCTATAAAAATAGTGATACAATACATTAATTTAAATCCGAAAGATCTGAACATCGTTCTATAAATATTAAATGTCGGGGATGAATTTACAATGTATACCAATTAATGTATTTAAAAATCATAATTTGGGAAAAATCTTAATTGTTGCCTTCCTAAAATAGGAAAAATAATAAGGCTTGATATTTCAGAAACAACAGTTGTCAATGGAACTCATGGCGAAGGTGAATTAAAAATAGTTTACAAAGTATTACATATATCATGCATGTCAAGTCTCAGTTCTTCTGCAATCTTTTTTATGTTAAACACAACTGCCTCAGTAGTCTCGAGATGGAGAAATAATCTTGAGATAAAGAATTAATGTCGATCCCAATTGATTCAAACCAATGACTTTAACGTTTACTACATTTAGAAGCAAGAACAAAGACTGGTCTTCTCAGGATGCCCAGATTGGGATCCAAGAAACAACATGTCAATCTTCAAAATTTGAAATAGTCTTTTACAATTTTTTCCCATGGTAATGACAGTGATTTTATATTACATCTTTATCACCTATATGAAGTTTCATTAAGAATGTATTATTGGCCTTCGAGAAGATATTTGGAAAGTTCGTGTCTTGAAGAAGCTCAGATGAATTTAACTCATACGGAAAATTCTATCTCAAGCTTGTGACCTATCTACTGTTTTATTTTCATTTAATGCATTTTATGTAGTATTGTCAGACACTGTATATACATGTAGATAAGCAATAAGGTTTGTGTAAAATTCATATTCAAAGATATTGTGATAGTTATTTGGTTTGCAAAACGTGGCGAGTTCGGGACAAGCTGTTGTTTCCGACTGATTTCATCTAGTTTTCTTTTGGTTTAATATGAAAATGCATGAACTGTCTTGTCAAATGGACAATAACGAATAATCAATAAATCTATCATTTTTTGTGTTAAACATGTAAAACTTACCAGCCAGGCTATTATTGCGGTCACAAACGGCAATACCAACAAATATCGAAAGTATCGATGCAAGATAATAAGCAACATGTATGCGTATCTTATATTCCATGTTCTTTTATAGCCAGTATTTTTCTTCTATGCACAATTTGCAATTTTATCACCATCTAAAACTTTTCCTCATTTCAATTTTCTTTAAAACGATTAATCAATAAAAAAATACTTAAGTGAAGCAAAACAGGTTTAGTGTCTACTTTTTTTTAAATAATTTGTTATCCTTGCATAAAGCTTGAATACAAAATAACGTAAAAAGGTAAACACGATGGTTTTAGCGATCACTGAAGGTAAATATTGTTCATATGTTACCATTTCCTTGTATCCAGGATGCACCCGATTCTAAGCAGTTACAATAGCCTAAGCATCAATTCCGAATTAATAATTTGTGCAATAATGAATGCAGAACACTTTAGGCTCTCCGAATTAGAACGGATGTTCCAAAATAGAATAAGGATTGTTACAATGTATGTGATATTAAAATCAGTGGATGATTAGAATATAATGCATTGAGAAGTAGATTGAAGGAATCAGAAAAAAGATTGCTTTTAATAATATTGTTTTACTGTTTGGACAATCTTAAAATAATCAAATTTCATGAATTGAATTTTGTTTTATCATCTTCACAAGTCATTGGTCCTGTGTCCTGGTGCATCCCCTGCTTGTAAGGATGATGTTTGATTGCTTTAGGCCGTTTTAGCTAAAGGGCCAAGTAAGTTGTTGTTTGCTGATCCAACTGATGGGTTTCCGTACCTTGGACTTATATTGCCGCCGTTACATGTATTAATGGACTGATGAGCGGTCTCTTCTACAATTGTCCTATATGGCTGTAACATGCATCTTTATTACCACCGCTGCGTATAATAGTAGAACCATTAGAACTAATAACAAAATATTCGGAAAATGTGTATCAAAAACATGCATTTACTAATAACAGGTATTTTACAAAATGGTATCTGTTACCATGGGAGTTGAGAGCATCTCTGGTCGACTTTTAATCGTGTGTTTTGATATTTTTTAGTTTTCCTTTACCATATTGAACAGTTAAAAGAGTAAGGATTGGGGTTCGACGAAACTAGTTTAACCCCGCCAACATTTTATGCGTCTGTCTCAAGTCAGAAAAGTATAGGCATGAATGCCTTTGTCTGGTTATTTTTTTTTTAGTTTATCTCGCCGTGATATTGGCTGCAATATCGCCAGCTCGGCGTTAAAAAGTATTCAATCAATCAATCTTTTTAGTTTACTTACTTGTTGATATTCTGACATAATATTGTACCGCTGGACATAACTAAATTCAGGAATTACTCTTGGGCCATTCAGGGGCTGTGGCTTTGTGTGGTTTTCCACCATTGTAGACCATGTTGTAAACTCTGGATGTTTGTTTAGTTATGTACTTCCTATTGTGTGCTTTATTTGTAATTTCATTCCATATCCGTTAATAATCTTTAATTATTTGGCCCATTGCAATATAATTTGGATAGCATTACACTTGGTTTTATTACAAGAAATGTGCCGAACTATGACATGAACAGCTTATTTCGTCCCCATAGTAGAAAGAGGTACATGTATCCGAGTAATTAATGGCTACTAGTATATAAGTATTGTCATAGATAAGATTGTAATTAACAGATTATTCTGACTTTTGATGGTCAGCAACTGATTAGGACAGATGCCTTAAAAATTTGGATTCAAATGGTGTGTGTATCAGAAAAATCGGTTTCAAATCTTATACAGACATCATTGGAAACTTTTAAAAGAAGTTTAATGAGTAAGTAAATATTAAAGTTGGCGTATTTCAATTGAGCACTGTAGATGTCTTAATCGACAATCACATTGTATACATGTAGATGTATATACATTTATACCGCGAATGATTTAAAGGTATCAAAAAAAAAACATGCACCGCCAGTCTTCTACAGGAAAAGTCAACATAGCACTGCCCTTAGCTATCAACAGAGAAAAACTAATTACAGATTTACAGGACATAAAACCATTTCTGATTAATCGGTTTAAATAAAAACAGAAAAGAAATGGATCAGCTATGGAACAAGAAACATTCAAACCCTTTATGAATCCGAAGTGTTATTTCTGACTATTTTGTTCATTAATTCAATAGGTTAACAGATAAAAAAGCTCAAGTTGACCCTCCTTTAGTAAAATGTGACCCCCTCCCCTATACTTTGTTTCCTTGTAAAGTAAGTCCAAGTTTTGAATTTGACTTGAAAATTTTGTCCCGGGATTAATTTTCGTACATTTGTAGGTAACGAGTCCATAATTAGTAATATATGTCCGGCATTAGTTTTCCTAAAAATAACAAATCTTCAAATAAAGAAAAGAAGATATAACCAGGAATGTCTAATGGAATTAAACAATATTGATGAAGATAAAAGTTATAAAAGTCCGACGCCAATTTTGCTAGGAAAATTAGTAGACTGTAACATTTGATATCTTGCACAATTCTCTGTATTATACAAGATTGATATAACAATATTCGAAGAATTGTTTTTTATTTTATAAATCGTAATATTCATACTTTATTATAACAGGGGACATGTATAATATTAAACTTTGTCCGGCAGTACAATGTCCCCAGACTTTGTTTCGTAGTAGTAAAGTAAGTCCATTTTTTTAAATATTGATGGAGATTAAATTGGTATCTTGTACAATTCTATGTTTTATATAAGACTGATATAACAATATTCGAAGAAAAGCTTTTATTTCATGAATCATATTATTCATACTTTATTGTAACAAAAACGTATCTATCCATACATGTCTCTGAATATTAATTTATTATGAATTCCATATTTGTGAAAATAATGAAAAATGAATGATCAAACAAATGAATAAAAATATTTCACTGTTATACAGCTAAATAATACTTTAAAAAGAAAATTATTCCTAGTTAAATTAGTGACATGGACATATTTACCCAGGAAAATTAATGACATGGTCATTTTTACCTAGGAAAAAATGTCTGGAGACTTTTTAACTGGCTTTGGATTAGTATTACTAGTAAAATAAGTAATAAAAATAAGTCTGTCCAGCCAGACACATTTTACCAGGACTAATTTATAACTTACATATTTACAATACAGCTTGTTCAAGTTAGCATTTAACGCATTCCATTTTGGACTTTTTTAATGTTGGAACGAGCAATTCTTTCTCCAAATTATACATAAAATTATATATACAGGTAGGCCATGGGCTGGAATAGCCCACCGTGCACCGCACTATCATGAGAGCAACCCTTTTTGTCGTCCAATACATCCTTTTTAGAGAAAAAAAAACATGTTAACATTAACAATTTCTCAACGCTTCTGAGATTTGGGGGTCATTTCTTTAGTCACATTGACTTTTGTGGGCATTTTATTTCATTGATGACGTGATTTTCTTTTGCTCATATAAGACATTTTCTGCTTAAAATACAGACTTCAGGTAAGTATGATTAGAAACCTAGATTTTTACTCTTTAAAATATGGTATGCATGGAATTTTCAGTATGTAAGACAGTAAAAGGTCAAAAATGTCTCCTTACCCAACAAAAATATTGTGAAAATACGTAAATTTTCCCTTTTACATTCAATTTTTCACCGCATACAGCAAATATTTGACCCCATTAAAAATATGAATTTGAAAACCCTCTCCGAACTGACCAAAAAACATCTGTACAGTCGTGTATGTAACAACGTACAATTGTATTTGATTTTAACGAAAGAAATCTCTGTATTACTGAAAAAATTATTATGCCAGGGATTTCGATACCACAAACTTATCAAAACTTTTACTAAATTTTTATCATCGGTACGTTCGTAAATATAAACCAACGTGCAAATATCTTATATGTTCAGGTATTTCACACCTCATCTTTTATGGTAATATTCTATACAAAACACAAAAATGTCGTCATTCACCTGAAAAGCTAATCAAACCTTTAAACAGACTTATCCACAAGGGATATACATGATACTGTTGTCAAGTCATTTTTTGGGATTAATATTGATTCACTCATAGGGTCTTTGCATCGGAAATAAACACATTTATTCTAAAACCAGTTATTGGCATGATACGGGTTATGTTCTTCACGTATGATTTATGATGGCATGATGGCATGATGGCATGATGCTAAACCCTTAACGGGGGTTGTGTCTGATTTTCTATATGATATAGATATAATCTTTCGATGAGTTTACTTTGTTAATATATATTGTTCATTGTCATTTTGCTTAGTTTCTTCTGTTACCTTTTTTAACATCGGACTCGGACATCTTTTGAACTGTTTCACTGAATGTATCGCTGTGTGTTTGTGAACCCCTAGCCTTTGTTAGTCTTGTGTGTTTTTTTTTTAATTTTGGTTCGGTGTTTAGTGTGCCGTCCATTTTGCTGAACTAGTATATATTATTGTTTAGGGGCCAGCTGAAGCCCGCCTTCTGGTGTGGGATTTTCTCGCTGTGTTGAAGACCCATTGGTAGCCTTGAGCTGTTTACTGCTCATTGGTCGGGTTGTTGTCTCTTTGACACATTCTCCGTTTCCATTCTCTATTTAGTTTTAGAGTACAGACAGCAAAGTAATATTGCTTTCCAATTGTTGATTAGATCCCAGTGTGCAGACCTTAAAATAGAGCTCAAAGAACTAATGTCTTTCTATTGACCCCTGTGCCGTACAGCATTGATTCATCCGTTTTCTAAACAAAACTTATAATTATAAGCTAGGGATATCACCATCTTGTCCAAAATGTAGAAAAGTATCCTTCTCCACATGATAAAACCCTCGTTATTGAGGATGAAAATGTCGTCTTTTATTACATGAAGTAACTGCCTCCCACATTTAGAGATTCTGCTGTAGAATTTTTAAATTATTGTCAGAAAATCAGATGTTGTAATGGTAGTTTCCATCCGAAGGTCATGCATATCTGTTGACAAGTGAAGACGTTGAAAATGTTATCAGTCAGGAAATAGAATCTCTTCGGTCAGCACAAGAAGAAACTGACACTCGGGTGGTTCTTTCATTGTTTCTATGGTAGGCAACAAGGCTATAGTTATCTCAGGGTCAAAAGTAAAGACACTGATATCTTCTTCATTCTTCTCCATTATGCTTTATCTTTGAGATGCCACAGTTTTATTTGATACCGGAGGATGTGGAGTGGGAAACAACAAAAGATTTATCAGTACGTATAACCCAACTTGTTGATGAGTACGGGTTTTTCGGGTGGAAATCTGCAAAATAAAAAATATTTTCAAGATTTTTTACGATAAAAATCATTTTATGGTGGCTTGTTCGAACTATATTTATTTAATGTGATGTAAAAAAAAAAAATATTATTTTTTAGAATTTATTGTAAAAAAAAATCTTTTTTTAATTTAGTTTGGCTGTGGATAAAATTTTAGTTCCTGAGAGTGTTCAAGGGGCGTAAAGTGCCTAAATTTTGTACAAATATACTCTCTGGCTTAATTTAATGCTAAATTTGGCATGTTAAGTAGATCTATTGTAAAGCTAATAAATCCAAATTATAAGGAAATTCAAAAATTCTTGAAAATGATAAAGGTGGTCCTAGTTCTATAAAAGCGTTCCGAAATTTATGTTAACATTTTTTATGAAATGGGATATATCAGAGAATCTAAAAATCACGGGGAAAAGTGTGGGGTGGACGGACAAAATACTTCCGATTGCCATTATTCATTATTCCGTGTATATACTTCGAAGCTCTCCGTACTTGAGTTAATATTATGATTTTGTTCTAACCACCAATCAAAGTAGCTGTAACATTTACCTTTATTGCATTAAAAATAAAAATTGTAAACATCTAAATATCGAGAATAAAAACAAGGAAAATTCCTGTATACGGAAACACCAGTGAAGCATACTGGTCGTTTGTATAATGAACTTAGCAATTAGACCCGGAGATCACCAATCAGACCTTTTATTTGTAAATGTTAATCAAGATTGCACGTAAGTTTGACAGTAGTAAATCGACAGTCAGCTGATGACATAAATGTCAAAAATAGCCATTGATTGCTTTTCTTCGTTTTTATTTTTAAACTAAACAAATGACGTTAATGTACGAACGCAATCATTTTTGTTTGTGCATTTTGGACTTTTTCAAATAAAATCTTTAAATGAAATATTTTAGTGTTATCTGATCTTGCCAATCAGTTTAAACATTATATTAATTAATAGCTGAAGTGATGGCCAAAAATGCCAGTTGCAATTCATACAATTTCACCTGGTGCTGCCTAATAGCTGATGATTTTCATGCTTTAGCTTATGTTTTGCATTCAACTACTTCCTGTCATTTATTTTGCTTCTTTAGCTTATTCTATGTTTGGATATTGCCTATGTGTTTTATCAGAATGTATGTCCATTTTATTGTATTAAGGATAGTCGGTTAATAATAAAGAGTTCATGTTTTATTGTTTTCTGTATATATATATATATATATATATATATGCCAACTTAAGATAACATTTACGGAAACAAGTTGTTTTGGCCATACTACCAGTTCGTCCATAGTCGTTTCGGCCATATAATTAAAGTCGATTCGACCATGGAATATTTACATGGAATCTGACAAATATTTAACAAGTTCTAAGCTCAAAATTTAAGTTTTATTTTATATATATAATGAATATTTGAAAATTAATCATGAAATTTCAGAATATTATTTATTTACTATATGATTAATGATCAATATAAACTAGATATTGTAGATCAATCGTAATTAATTGCAAGACAAATAAAATGTAATTATGTTCATTACTTCTTGTTAATTAGCAATTATTTATTCTTTGATCTGACTATATCCTGCATTTTGTGATTGTTAAGCACACGAAATGGCTGCATATTAGTTATTTTTATCCAAGCTTGACCCAAGCTTATCACAAGCTGATGCAAACTTTTAATAATTTATACTCCTCTTTTCGTAATGATCATAATTTGCTTAAAGATTACGTTCATTAAAAACAATAACCTCACAGTAAATTAACTTATGTGTATTGAACCAACTGTAAAATATATACTGGTATAGAAAATTTTAAATAATGCATGTAAATATACAAAAAAAATACGATAGTCACAGTGTGATGCCAATAAACAGCTGTATATAATCCAGTCCTTTAATAATAGATTTAGGTATACAGCTTGACCACTTTAAAAAGTTAAAATATCGGTGCCAAAACTTTTTTCTTCTACTAAGTAAACTACTAAGAATACCTCTCGTAAGAAACGATGCTATTATGTATATATCTCATTATAAAAAGTATGGCCGAAACGTCTCGAAAGCAAATTTACTTACTTGTCTTGTAAGGCCAAAGGGCTACATACCTACTGAGCAATATTATTGTTTTGAACCACAGGCAGATAAAACCATTTGTATGGACAAGAAAAGAATTAAAAAACACTACTCAACCATAAATGCATACAGAATGAATATTTTCAACATAGTGTTTTCCCTGAGCCCTAGCATAGCAGGAATTATAGTTAACTCGTACCACCTGTAGTCAACTCCTTCCAAAGTCAATTCATCATGCTCATCTGATATGGCACCGGTTATGATTGTAGAAGAGACTGTAGGAGCAACATCAACAGATGTCCAAAGAAACCCAAAGACAATGTTAAGACAGAAAACTGCATAAAGCAGACACTCTCAGCATGTACTGAACTATTTAATGACAATATTCATTGAAGGTCCACATTTTGATGACTGAGTTTGATGAAATTGACTGACACTGATTCATGTGTTAGACAGATAGAAAAATGTAAATTTAGCTGCTGTTGCATGATACTTGAATATTAAAAATTGTAGTTATACCAGTTTAGCAGTTACTTTGCTTTTTAATAACTGCTTTTAGAGTAATGTAAAGCACTTGTATCAGTCATCATGTCACACAATTTAATTGATATGTTCATGCCCTCATGTATGAAAACATTTCTGGGGAAATCACTGATAGCTTTAAAAATGTTTATTAGTTTGTTATAACAGTATTGATGAAGATATGCTACAGTAGGTCCCACATGTGCATTTTTGTCAGATGGATCTCTTTGAAATCAAATGACCTATAAAGTAGAGAATTGTATTTGTGGGAAAGCACGCTCTTTTGTGCAAATGTAAAGATTTCAAGCTTTGAAGACATCCTTATCAAATGCAGGATTGATAGCATGAAATTATCAGCTCAATTCAATTTTACAATATGTCATCTAACATGGTATGAATATGCGTCTGGGAAGTCTGCTCGCATTCCATCCAAAGTAGGTTACTTTTACCTGCCTTTCATATACGCTGACAAGGATTGCCAATTTTCCTACCGAAGGTCAGTGGTTTTCTCTGAGTACTCCGGCTTCCTCCACCAATAAAAACTGGCGGCTGCAAAATAGCCAAATGTGCTTAAAACGGCATAAAACCCCAACTAAACAAAAAAAAAACATTTCATATTTCATTAATTGACTTTGGTTAGGTTTTACATCCAAGTGTAATTCTCAGGTTATATGAGTCTTATAGTGATGCCTCAGTGGTCTTGTACATGCATTTGAAGGAGACATACTTCCTATAGAAAGTAGAGAGATCTGTTTGTGGGAAAGGACAGTCATTTATGCAAATGTAAAGATTTCAAGATTTGAAGAATCTTTATTAAATGCAAGATTGATAAGATGAAATTCTCAGCTCAATTCAATTTTACAATATGTCATCTAACATTACATTTGAATTATGTAATGTACAGTTATAACTTGGTATGAATATGTGTCTGGGAAGTGTGATCGCATTCCATCCAAAGTAGGTTACTTTGACCTACATTTCATATTTCATTAGTTGACTTTGGTTAAGTTTTACATCCAAGTGTAGTTCTCAGGTTATATGAGTCTTATAGTGATGCCTCGCTGGTCTTGTATGCACATGAATTTGAAGGAGACATACTTCCTGTAGACAAATGGAGGTCAAATGACATGTTTCTCACATTTCTGTCACAGTCACCTGTCAGATTTTACATCCTTGATTAGTTCTCAGGTATTTTGAGACTTGCAGTCGTGGAATTTGGTATGGAGATGCAATTTTCGAAGTCTGACAATATTCATTTTAAACTTGCATGTAATTACCTTGACCCACATTTTATGCTTCATTGAGTTTGGTAAAATTTTATAACCAGCTTTATAGTTCTCAGGTGCTTGGAGTGTGGGGATTGTGAGGTTAGTGCCAGGATGGGTCAAATCAGAAACTCTATGTATAGAAATGTAGGTATATACTGGTGACATTTCTTCCTGTGTACAGTATCACCATGTGAGCTACATTTGTAGCATGTTAAAAATATAGCACAGTGTGCAGAATTTGTACAAGGCAGGGGTCAAATTTGTATTACTTCATCATGTCCCTGTACTAATATGCATGTACATGTACAACTAATACATGTAATTGCTACTAGACATAAATCAATGATCAATCAAATATGGCATGTAATTTGATATGGGTATTCATTTGTGGAAGTCTGACCTTGTCCTATCAAAAGTAGTCATGCTTCACCAATATTATTCAGTTGTAGGCAGATGAATGAAGAAAACTTTTTATTCATTGATGTATATTGATCTCTTATTGTTAAATTTATATTTCTAGAATACACATTTTACATACATGACATACTGGGTCTGATCATACATGTATATTTGACATAAGTTGTTAACCAATTTTGAATTTTTAGCTCACCTGACTCAAAGGGTCGTGTGAGCTATTGTCATCACTTGGCATCCATCGTCCGCAATTAACATTTTAATCTTCTCCTCAGAAACTTCTGGGCCAATTGGGACCAAACTTTGGTGGAATGGTCCTTGGGTGATCCCCTTCCAAAATCTTTGTCCTGTGTTCCCAACCATCGACCAAGATGGCAGCCAAGCTAAAAATAGAAAAAGGAGGGATCAGAATTTTAAAAAATCTTCTCCTCTGAAGCTAATATGCCAATCTCAGCCAAACTTTGCTGAAATGATCCTTGGGCATGTTGGGTAGTCCCCTTCCAAATTTGTGTCTGATTGTCCCGACATCTGACCAAGATGGCTTCCACACACTCTAGGACCCTATGGGAAATTCACATAAAAATCTTCTTGTCTGAAACTACTTGCCCAATTAGAAACAAACTGGTGGAATGGTCCTCTTTCTAAAATGTGTCTGATGGCCCCGACCAAGATGGCCACCACAGCGGAACTTTTTTTATAGGACCCTATGGGAAACTCATTTAAAATCTTCTTGTCTGAAACTACTGAACCAATGGCAACCAAACTTAGCAGCAATGGTCCTCATTCAGAATTGTGTCCAATGAACCGGACAATCAACCAAGAGATGGCTTCCACAGCCAAACTTAGTTTAACATTGGACCCTATGGGAAATACATTTAAAAATCTTCTTGTCTGAAACTACTGGCAAATGGCTACCAAACTTAGAAGCAATGGTCCTCTTTCAGAATTGTGTCCAATGAACCGGACGATCAACCAAGATGGCCGCCACAGTCAAACATATTTTAACATTGGACCCTTCGGGAAAAATTCATTAATAAATCTGAAACCACTTGGCCAATTGGACTCAAACATGACAGAAATGGTTCATAGGTGGTCCTCTTTCAGATTTATGTCCGGTGACCTGGAATGTCAACAAAGATGGCCACCACAGCTGAACTAAGTTTAGCATATGACCCGATGGGAAAATTCATTAAATAGTCTTGTCTGAAACAACTGAGCCAATTTGAACAAGACTTGGCAGCAATGGTCCTTAGATTGTCCTCTTTCAGAATTGTGTGGGATGACCTGGACTGTCAAGCGAGATGGCCACCACAGCCAAACATAGGTTAACATTTGACCCTTTGGAAAATGTATTAAAAAATTTGTCTGAAACTACCGAGAGGTTGGAACCAAACTTAACAATCATGGTCTTTAGATGGTCCTCTTTCAGAATTGTGTCCTTTGACCCAAACTATCAACCAAGATGGCTACCACATCCGAACTTTTAATCCTGTGGGAACTGGTCGCTATATGTTATAGGCAATGCACTATCAGGTGAGTGATACAGGCTCCTGGGAGCCTCTGGTTTCTGTTGCAGTCTTATAACAATGATTTTTTAAACATTTCAGATCACTTGCCGTAGGAAGTAAATCTTGGTACAGACTTTATTCGTTAAATAGTGTTGACAAATTAGAACAGATATATGAAAATGGTGAGTTCATTCATTAAGGAATTGTGAAAAACAGTAATATACATGTACCGGTATATAGATTGAAATGGTGAATTTAGTCATTAAAGTGTTACATTTCGATGACAAAATCTGTTTATTCATATAACAAACTTAAGAACTGAAAGTACATTGATGAAAGATGCAATCTGTTTATGTTCATTCCTTGAGAAGACATACATAGTGTAGGTGATGTCCTGATTTCCCTTTTCAGTCAACTCCTGTACTTACACCCATGCATGTAAAATAGATTTTAAGAGAATGTTTTGTTTTTCTGTTACATGTGTAATACCCAGGACAAACAAAACTTGGTTATAAAGAACCCCCTTTCTATAAATGTCTACCATATGAAGAAAATTATATTATGATTTAATAAACTTTTTTTTTAATTTTAGAAAGTGAAGATGTGTGTATAGTAGAGCGATTATTTTCCAGTAGTTTAGTAGCCATTGTCAGTATATCGTCGCCCCGTAAACTGAAAGTTTGTCACTTTAAAAAAGGAACAGAGATTTGTAATTACAGTTATTCTAACTCAATTTTAGCAGTTAAATTAAATCGACAAGTAAGTATGTGTGGTAGAGACTTAATTTAAAAATTAGCGAAAACTTAAAAACCGTTTATTTAAGGTACAACAAATGTACATGTATCTGGACAATAGATCGTGACTGTAAATTCCATTTCTTTTGACCAAAAAATAACTTTATCTAGAAGTTTAAATCAGGAATTATGTATATATATCTTTGTCAAATTGAAACGCACTTCATTGTTTGTATGCAATGTCCTTTAGAATAAGTTATGTATATTGCATTTTCTGAAATTTGCCGATAATTACTGAGGTCATTGACCTTACGTTGTATGGAACATCTGGAAGAATAACTTGGTTATTTATGGTCCACATACTGTACCATAAAGAGATGAATTTTAGCTGGGTTTGGAAAAATCCAACTATTAGTTAGGCAGTATAAGCGCATGGGAATCTCCAAACATTAATAAATGAAAGTCCTGCTTGATTGTCAATTTTATTGTTGGAATTATCTTTATTAGGTACACATGTGTATATATCAATTAACCATATATGACAAAAGATCAAATAATGTCCTGTGCAGACAACTATACCCATGCACACATATAAAATAATAATTGACCCTGCAGCTATATAAATATGCATTGTATTATATAAATGTATACTAGGAAGTGATCCCATAAATTTTTCTCATGGGTTGAAATTTTCAAGAATACATAGTTGCATCAAGTAATTTACTCACAAACGGTATTAATTTTATGGCACCAGGCTTCCAACACAATAGAAGCCAAAAACTATGATAGGCATGTAATGTTAGAAAACTAATACAAAGAGTGTAAAATAATATGACATTGATTGGAGATCTTTATTTTTTCTTTCAACATAAAGACAGATTGAACAATGATTTACTTTTTTCTATTATGATTTTTTGTAAATGAGGACATAGATGTTTTTAGTCCAGCACTCGTAGGTTTGATAAGCGTAGGCTTATCAAACTAGCCATGCTGGATTATTGTTGTCACGCTGGTGTCCTTGGGACAAAGTACTCCAAATCTGCAAATAGTTCATATGAATTAAGTAAAATTTTAAATCGAGGTACAATGCATAGGGTTGCATGCAGTTATTCACTGAAGGATAACATCTATAGAAAGATAACTCTATCGAATAATAAATGGGTGATAGTGAAGACTGTGTTTTGAGTAAAGCAAAATTTAGCATAGGAATATGAAAAGTTACAGAAGTGCGAACACGAGGGAAATTAAATTTAATATACAACAGGAGTGTCTGTAATTGTTACCTGCTGGCAACAGTTGGTAATTTTAACATTTTCGGTAAGTTAATTATTTTCAGACCTCATCAAGTGTTCATTTCGTCATTCTAAACCATTTCAGCTATCTACTGTATTAAAATAATTGTAACGAGGAAGATTTTAAAATAAATTTTATTGAATTTTTTCCTACATGAAAGTTATCTTTGGAAAAGAAATACAAAACAAATTCCGAATGGACTTGTGTATTCTCAGAGGACTAAAAAATGAAAGGAAAAAAATTTTAGAAAACAAATCATCTTATTAGATATCTAAAAGTTATGGTTATATATATTCTTACAAGACGAAATTTCAACAAACGTTGAACACATGTAGTAAAAATGATTTGTGATATTCTCAAAAACTGGAGCAAGATCCAGGTCACGTGTATATATATTTGTCAAGAACATAACGAGTACAGTCGATTGAAGTTTGCTACTGTTTTCATCTTTAACATTAAAACAGCTGTTTGAAGGAACAAGAAAGATATTTTTTTGAAAGCAAAATGAAATAACAATGCCAAAAGTATGACGTATTATTACACTTTCCTATTCTTAACATTCATACACCAGGTCGATCTTGTGCCAAAATTGTGTGGTAAAAAATGAAGACGCATTCATTGAGCTACGCCCTGCACTTCAAAACAGATTTGTCTTTATATATTTGAAAATATTGAGATTCCCACTCTATATCTATATCTGAATTTTTAATTATACATCTTTTTGTAGAAATTCAAAATCAATTACTAATAAGTATGTTTGACATAATTCATTTACGTCTATTTTTTTTAAATCCTACTTTCAAAAATCCTCTTTACAAATCAACTAAATATTAATGCCTGTTACAGTAGGATGTTAGCATCAGTGCTGGACAAAAGTGCTTCATGCTGTGTTTTATTTTCTTTTTACAGTTTTTTTCTCCATTCTCCATGCTGGTATTGTATTAGGTATCTATCATAATAAAACACAGCCATGCAGAAAACCATATATTATTATTCATCCCAAAATATATACATGTAATATAAATATTGTAAAAGAATTCTTTTTATTTTTCAGAGGTTGATAGTATGTCTGGAAGAAAGTCTTTATATTCACAATATACGAGATATGAAAGTATTACACACTATACGTGATACACCTCCTAATCCTACAGGGTTATGTGCATTATCTATTAATAATGATAACTGCTTTCTGGCGTACCCTGGCAGTAACCAGATTGGTGAAGTACAGATATTTGATACTATTAATTTGGTTGGTAAATTATTTGAATATACATGTATAGGATATTTATCTGTATGAAAGAGAAAAACTTCATAATTTCAAAACAATTTAGATGTATTGTCAGACACAATAGCAATATTGTAAATTGATGTCAATGATTTCAGTAGCTATGAAAGAACACACTTGTTTTATTATTTTTTTGTCACATGTTGGACAGACAAGAATTGTTTAATTTCAAAGAAGACTTTGCTATATTTTTTTCGGCCAATTACAAATACTACTACATGTACAAGTAATTATACTACTGTTTGGTTCTGAAACCTTTTCTAAGCACTAAATATTTCGAGTGGTTATCAAAAATTTAAATCATATCACAAGTATATAAACACTGTTCTTTTATATATGATTTTTTTTTAATTTTCAGCGAGCTGTTGCTATGATACCTGCCCATGATAATCCTTTAGCTGCAATTACATTCAATGCTCAAGGAAACAGAATAGCTACTGCATCAGAAAAGGTTTTTAATAACAAATTTGAATTTTTACTTTCTTTTTTTTGTATTTTTATTAGATCAGGTTAGCAAGAAACAAATTTTGATGTTGGATTAATAGCAAAGTGTCAGTATTAAAATAGTTATTAAAATTACAGTACTCATCCTAATCCCTGATTGAGGGGTTAAAAATCAGTTAAGCTAGATATATTCTAAATTTGTCTTTAATCATATCAACATTAATAAATTAATTTGGTTCTTCTGCTATGACTAAAACTTTTAAAATATTTTGTTACATTGTATATTGTTATGCATGTTTTATTCTGCTCATTTTGACCCATTTTATTTGTCATATTGTAGGGTACAGTAATTAGAGTGTTCTCAGTCCCAGATGGCCAGAAATTGTTTGAATTTAGACGAGGAGTGAAAAGGTAAAACAAAGATGTAAAAGGTTAAAGTTTTTTTATTTTATTATGTCTCCCCTTCTCGAAGGGAGACATATTGTTTTAGTGATTATTATGTCGCCCCGAACGTAGTCACGGGACGACATATTGTTATTCTTCCGTTTCTTTGTTATTATGTCGCCCCGAACGTAGTCACGGGACGACATATTGTTATTCTTCCGTTTCTTTGTTATTATGTCGCCCCGAACGTAGTCACGGGACGACATATTGTTATTCTTCCGTTTCTTTGTTATTATTATTCTTTCTTTCCAATGATTTTTGTCCGGCTTAGTTCTCGGAGATGCCGTGATAGAATTGAATGAAACTTGGCAGAAAGTTAGATCACTATGTGAAGGTGTGCAATCAATACTTTTTTTTCGAAATGGCCGCCATTTTCAAGATGGCTGCCAGGGGCGACATCTGCTATTGCTCGCAATTGCAATTCTAGTTATTATTATGTCGCCCCGAACGTAGTCACGGGACGACATATTGTTATTCTTCCGTTTCTTTGTTATTATTATTCTTTCTTTCCAATGATTTTTGTCCGGCTTAGTTCTCGGAGATGCCGTGATAGAATTGAATGAAACTTGGCAGAAAGTTAGATCACTATGTGAAGGTGTGCAATCAATACTTTTTTTTCGAAATGGCCGCCATTTTCAAGATGGCTGCCAGGGGCGACATCTGCTATTGCTCGCAATTGCAATTCTAGTTATTATGTCGCCCCGAACGTAGTCACGGGACGACATATTGTTATTCTTCCGTTTCTTTGTTATTATTATGTCGCCCCGAACGTAATCACGGGACGACATATTGTTATTCTTCCGTTTCTTTGTTATTATTATGTCGCCCCGAACGTAGTATCGGGACGATATATTGTTATTCTTCCGTTTCTTTGTTATTATTCTTTCTTTCCAATGATTTTTGTCCGGCTTAGTTCTCGGAGATGCCTGGATAGAATTGAATGAAACTTGGCAGAAAGTAAGATCACTATGTGAAGGTGTGCAATCAGTACTTTTTTTTTCAAAATGGCCGCCATTTTCAAGATGGCCGCCATTCATAGATCGGTAATTTAACACGTTTATATCTCAAAAACTGTACCATAGAATTTCATTAAACTTCGTATGTTTGTAAAGTACAATTAGAAGAACAAACTGATGAAAAAAAATGGCGATCGGTTGGAGACGTTTGGCGGCCATTTTGAAAAATGATGTTAAAATGGCGAAAAACTTAACATGGATAGAATTGAATGAAACTTGGCAGAAAGTAAGATCACTATGTGAAGGTGTGCAATCAATACTTTTTTTTTCGAAATGGCCGCCATTTTCTAGATGGCTGCCAGGGGCGACATCTGCTATTGCTCGCAATTGCAATTCTAGTTATTATGTCGCCCCGAACGTAGTCACGGGACGACATATTGTTATTCTTCCGTTTCTTTGTTATTATTATGTCGCCCCGAACGTAGTCACGGGACGACATATTGTTATTCTTCCGTTTCTTTGTTATTATTATGTCTCCCAAACAAAGTTTTGGGAGACATATTGTTTTTGTCCGGTTTCTTATTATTATGTCGCCCCGAACGTAGTCACGGGACGACATATTGTTATTCTTCCGTTTCTTTGTTATTATTATGTCGCCCCGAACGTAGTCACGGGACGACATATTGTTATTCTTCCGTTTCTTTGTTATTATTATGTCGCCCCGAACGTAGTCACGGGACGACATATTGTTATTCTTCCGTTTCTTTGTTATTATTATTATGTCGCCCCGAACGTAGTCACGGGACGACATATTGTTATTCTTCCGTTTCTTTGTTATTATGTCGCCCCGAATGTAGTCACGGGACGACATATTGTTATTCTTCCGTTTCTTTGTTATTATTCTTTCTTTCCAATGATTTTTGTCCGGCTTAGTTCTCGGAGATGCCGTGATAGAATTGAATGAAACTTGGCAGAAAGTTAGATCACTATGTGAAGGTGTGCAATCAAAACTTTTTTTTTCAAAATGGCCGCCATTTTCAAGATGGCCGCCATTCATAGATCGGTAATTTAACACGTTTATATCTCAAAAACTGTACCATAGAATTTCATTAAACTTCGTAGGTTTGTAAAGTACAATTAGAAGAACAAACTGATGAAAAAAAATGGCGATCGGTTGGAGACGTTTGGCGGCCATTTTGAAAAATGATGTTAAAATGGCGAAAAACTTAACATGGATAGAATTGAATGAAACTTGGCAGAAAGTAAGATCACTATGTGAAGGTGTGCAATCAATACTTTTTTTTCGAAATGGCCGCCATTTTCTAGATGGCTGCCAGGGGCGACATCTGCTATTGCTCGCAATTGCAATTCTAGTTATGTCGCCCCGAACGTAGTCACGGGACGACATATTGTTATTCTTCCGTTTCTTTGTTATTATTATTCTTTCTTTCTTTCTTTCTTTCTTTCTTTCCAATGATTTTTGTCCGGCTGAGTTCTCGGAGATGCCTGGATAGAATTGAATGAAACTTGGCAGAAAGTAAGATCACTATGTGAAGATGTGCAATCAATACTTTTTTTTTCGAAATGGCCGCCATTTTCAAGATGGCCGCCATTCAAAGATCGGTACCCTCCGAAAATTTAAAACGTTTATATCTCAAAAACTGTACCATAGAATTTCATTAAACTTCGTAGGTTTGTAAATTACAATTAGAAGAACAAACTCATGAAAAAAAATGGCGATCGGTTGGAGACGTTTGGCGGCCATTTTGAAAAATGATGTTAAAATGGCGAAAAACTTAACATCGATAGAATTGAATGAAACTTGGCAGAAAGTAAGATCACTATGTGAAGGTGTGCAATCAGTACTTTTTTTTTCAAAATGGCCGCCATTTTCAAGATGGCTGCCAGGGGCGACATCTGCTATTGCTCGCAATTGCAATTCTAGTTATTATTATTCTTTCTTTCTTTCTTTCTTTCTTTCCAATGATTTTTGTCCGGCTTAGTTCTCGGAGATGCCTGGATAGAATTGAATGAAACTTGGCAGAAAGTAAGATCACTATGTGAAGATGTGCAATCAATACTTTTTTTTTCGAAATGGCCGCCATTTTCAAGATGGCCGCCATTCAAAGATCGGTACCCTCCGAAAATTTAAAACGTTTATATCTCAAAAACTGTACCATAGAATTTCATTAAACTTCGTAGGTTTGTAAAGTACAATTAGAAGAACAAACTGATGAAAAAAAATGGCGATCGGTTGGAGACGTTTGGCGGCCATTTTGAAAAATGATGTTAAAATGGCGAAAAACTTAACATGGATAGAATTGAATGAAACTTGGCAGAAAGTAAGATCACTATGTGAAGGTGTGCAATCAATACTTTTTTTTCGAAATGGCCGCCATTTTCAAGATGGCTGCCAGGGGCGACATCTGCTATTGCTCGCAATTGCAATTCTAGTTATTATTATTCTTTCTTTCTTTCTTTCTTTCTTTCCAATGATTTTTGTCCGGCTTAGTTCTCGGAGATGCCTGGATAGAATTGAATGAAACTTGGCAGAAAGTAAGATCACTATGTGAAGGTGTGCAATCAATACTTTTTTTTCCCAAATGGCCGCCATTTTCAAGATGGCCGCCATTCAAAGATCGGTACCCTCCGAAAATTTAAAACGTTTATATCTCAAAAACTGTACCATAGAATTTCATTAAACTTCGTATGTTTGTAAAGTACAATTAGAAGAACAAACTCATGAAAAAAAATGGCGATCGGTTGGAGACGTTTGGCGGCCATTTTGAAAAATGATGTTAAAATGGCGAAAAACTTAACATCGATAGAATTGAATGAAACTTGGCAGAAAGTAAGATCACTATGTGAAGGTGTGCAATCAGTACTTTTTTTTTCAAAATGGCCGCCATTTTCAAGATGGCTGCCAGGGGCGACATCTGCTATTGCTCGCAATTGCAATTCTAGTTATTATTATGTCGCCCCGAACGTAGTCACGGGACGACATATTGTTATTCTTCCGTTTCTTTGTTATTATTATTCTTTCTTTCTTTCTTTCTTTCTTTCTTTCCAATGATTTTTGTCCGGCTTAGTTCTCGGAGATGCCTGGATAGAATTGAATGAAACTTGGCAGAAAGTAAGATCACTATGTGAAGGTGTGCAATCAATACTTTTTTTTCCCAAATGGCCGCCATTTTCAAGATGGCCGCCATTCAAAGATCGGTACCCTCCGAAAATTTAAAACGTTTATATCTCAAAAACTGTACCATAGAATTTCATTAAACTTCGTATGTTTGTAAAGTACAATTAGAAGAACAAACTCATGAAAAAAAATGGCGATCGGTTGGAGACGTTTGGCGGCCATTTTGAAAAATGATGTTAAAATGGCGAAAAACTTAACATCGATAGAATTGAATGAAACTTGGCAGAAAGTAAGATCACTATGTGAAGGTGTGCAATCAGTACTTTTTTTTTCAAAATGGCCGCCATTTTCAAGATGGCTGCCAGGGGCGACATCTGCTATTGCTCGCAATTGCAATTCTAGTTATTATTATTCTTTCTTTCCAATGATTTTTGTCCGGCTTAGTTCTCGGAGATGCCGTGATAGAATTGAATGAAACTTGGCAGAAAGTTAGATCACTATGTGAAGGTGTGCAATCGAAACTTTTTTTTTTCAAAATGGCCGCCATTTTCAAGATGGCTGCCAGGGGCGACATCTGCTATTGCTCGCAATTGCAATTCTAGTTATGTCGCCCCGAACGTAGTCACGGGACGACATATTGTTATTCTTCCGTTTCTTTGTTATTATTATTCTTTCTTTCTTTCTTTCTTTCTTTCTTTCTTTCTTTCCAATGATTTTTGTCCGGCTTAGTTCTCGGAGATGCCTGGATAGAATTGAATGAAACTTGGCAGAAAGTAAGATCACTATGTGAAGGTGTGCAATCAATACTTTTTTTTTCGAAATGGCCGCCATTTTCAAGATGGCCGCCATTCAAAGATCGGTACCCTCCGAAAATTTAAAACGTTTATATCTCAAAAACTGTACCATAGAATTTCATTAAACTTCGTATGTTTGTAATGTACAATTAGAAGAACAAACTCATGAAAAAAAATGGCGATCGGTTGGAGACGTTTGGCGGCCATTTTGAAAAATGATGTTAAAATGGCGAAAAACTTAACATCGATAGAATTGAATGAAACTTGGCAGAAAGTAAGATCACTATGTGAAGGTGTGCAATCAGTACTTTTTTTTTTCAAAATGGCCGCCATTTTCAAGATGGCTGCCAGGGGCGACATCTGCTATTGCT
Organism: Mytilisepta virgata; assembly: GCA_028015205.1. Lineage (NCBI taxonomy): Eukaryota > Metazoa > Mollusca > Bivalvia > Mytilida > Mytilidae > Mytilisepta > Mytilisepta virgata. Next base: position 82,080,599 of record CM051521.1, read on the forward strand.
CGCAATTGCAATTCTAGTTATTATTATTCTTTCTTTCTTTCTTTCTTTCTTTCCAATGATTTTTGTCCGGCTTAGTTCTCGGAGATGCCTGGATAGAATTGAATGAAACTTGGCAGAAAGTAAGATCACTATGTGAAGATGTGCAATCAATACTTTTTTTTTCGAAATGGCCGCCATTTTCAAGATGGCCGCCATTCAAAGATCGGTACCCTCCGAAAATTTAAAACGTTTATATCTCAAAAACTGTACCATAGAATTTCATTAAACTTCGTATGTTTGTAAAGTACAATTAGAAGAACAAACTCATGAAAAAAAATGGCGATCGGTTGGAGACATTTGGCGGCCATTTTGAAAAATGATGTTAAAATGGCGAAAAACTTAACATCGATAGAATTGAATGAAACTTGGCAGAAAGTAAGATCACTATGTGAAGGTGTGCAATCAGTACTTTTTTTTTCAAAATGGCCGCCATTTTGAAGATGGCTGCCAGGGGCGACATCTGCTATTGCTCGCAATTGCAATTCTAGTTATGTCGCCCCGAACGTAGTCACGGGACGACATATTGTTATTCTTCCGTTTCTTTGTTATTATGTCGCCCCGAACGTAGTCACGGGACGACATATTGTTATTCTTCCGTTTCTTTGTTATTATTATTCTTTCTTTCTTTCTTTCTTTCTTTCTTTCCAATGATTTTTGTCCGGCTTAGTTCTCGGAGATGCCTGGATAGAATTGAATGAAACTTGGCAGAAAGTAAGATCACTATGTGAAGGTGTGCAATCAATACTTTTTTTTCCCAAATGGCCGCCATTTTCAAGATGGCCGCCATTCAAAGATCGGTACCCTCCGAAAATTTAAAACGTTTATATCTCAAAAACTGTACCATAGAATTTCATTAAACTTCGTATGTTTGTAAAGTACAATTAGAAGAACAAACTCATGAAAAAAAATGGCGATCGGTTGGAGACGTTTGGCGGCCATTTTGAAAAATGATGTTAAAATGGCGAAAAACTTAACATCGATAGAATTGAATGAAACTTGGCAGAAAGTAAGATCACTATGTGAAGGTGTGCAATCAGTACTTTTTTTTTCAAAATGGCCGCCATTTTCAAGATGGCTGCCAGGGGCGACATCTGCTATTGCTCGCAATTGCAATTCTAGTTATTATTATTCTTTCTTTCTTTCTTTCTTTCTTTCCAATGATTTTTGTCCGGCTTAGTTCTCGGAGATGCCTGGATAGAATTGAATGAAACTTGGCAGAAAGTAAGATCACTATGTGAAGGTGTGCAATCAATACTTTTTTTTCCCAAATGGCCGCCATTTTCAAGATGGCCGCCATTCAAAGATCGGTACCCTCCGAAAATTTAAAACGTTTATATCTCAAAAACTGTACCATAGAATTTCATTAAACTTCGTATGTTTGTAAAGTACAATTAGAAGAACAAACTCATGAAAAAAAATGGCGATCGGTTGGAGACGTTTGGCGGCCATTTTGAAAAATGATGTTAAAATGGCGAAAAACTTAACATCGATAGAATTGAATGAAACTTGGCAGAAAGTAAGATCACTATGTGAAGGTGTGCAATCAGTACTTTTTTTTTCAAAATGGCCGCCATTTTCAAGATGGCTGCCAGGGGCGACATCTGCTATTGCTCGCAATTGCAATTCTAGTTATGTCGCCCCGAACGTAGTCACGGGACGACATATTGTTATTCTTCCGTTTCTTTGTTATTATTATGTCGCCCCGAACGTAGTCACGGGACGACATATTGTTATTCTTCCGTTTCTTTGTTATTATTATTCTTTCTTTCTTTCTTTCTTTCTTTCTTTCTTTCTTTCCAATGATTTTTGTCCGGCTTAGTTCTCGGAGATGCCTGGATAGAATTGAATGAAACTTGGCAGAAAGTAAGATCACTATGTGAAGATGTGCAATCAATACTTTTTTTTTCGAAATGGCCGCCATTTTCAAGATGGCCGCCATTCAAAGATCGGTACCCTCCGAAAATTTAAAACGTTTATATCTCAAAAACTGTACCATAGAATTTCATTAAACTTCGTATGTTTGTAAAGTACAATTAGAAGAACAAACTCATGAAAAAAAATGGCGATCGGTTGGAGACGTTTGGCGGCCATTTTGAAAAATGATGTTAAAATGGCGAAAAACTTAACATCGATAGAATTGAATGAAACTTGGCAGAAAGTAAGATCACTATGTGAAGGTGTGCAATCAGTACTTTTTTTTTCAAAATGGCCGCCATTTTGAAGATGGCTGCCAGGGGCGACATCTGCTATTGCTCGCAATTGCAATTCTAGTTATTATTCTTTCTTTCCAATGATTTTTGTCCGGCTTAGTTCTCGGAGATGCCGTGATAGAATTGAATGAAACTTGGCAGAAAGTTAGATCACTATGTGAAGGTGTGCAATCAATACTTTTTTTTCGAAATGGCCGCCATTTTCAAGATGGCTGCCAGGGGCGACATCTGCTATTGCTCGCAATTGCAATTCTAGTTATTATGTCGCCCCGAACGTAGTCACGGGACGACATATTGTTATTCTTCCGTTTCTTTGTTATTATTCTTTCTTTCCAATGATTTTTGTCCGGCTTAGTTCTCGGAGATGCCTGGATAGAATTGAATGAAACTTGGCAGAAAGTAAGATCACTATGTGAAGGTGTGCAATCAGTACTTTTTTTTTCAAAATGGCCGCCATTTTCAAGATGGCCGCCATTCATAGATCGGTAATTTAACACGTTTATATCTCAAAAACTGTACCATAGAATTTCATTAAACTTCGTATGTTTGTAAAGTACAATTAGAAGAACAAACTGATGAAAAAAAATGGCGATCGGTTGGAGACGTTTGGCGGCCATTTTGAAAAATGATGTTAAAATGGCGAAAAACTTAACATGGATAGAATTGAATGAAACTTGGCAGAAAGTAAGATCACTATGTGAAGGTGTGCAATCAATACTTTTTTTTTCGAAATGGCCGCCATTTTCTAGATGGCTGCCAGGGGCGACATCTGCTATTGCTCGCAATTGCAATTCTAGTTATTATTCTTTCTTTCCAATGATTTTTGTCCGGCTTAGTTCTCGGAGATGCCTGGATAGAATTGAATGAAACTTGGCAGAAAGTAAGATCACTATGTGAAGGTGTGCAATCAATACTTTTTGTCTCGCCTGCGACGAAAGTCGCTGGAAGCGAGACATAGGTATAGCAATCCGGCGGCGACGGCGAAGGCGACGGCGTTAACTTTTTGTAAAACCTTAATAACTTTTAAAGTATAATACTTACAATGTTCATCTTTGGTCCACAGGTGCATGAAGTGATGACCTTTTCAGCAGCACATTTTTAGATGACCTTGACCTTTTTTTCATGGTTCAATACCCACATAAACATTGCGACATAGTTTTACATTCAAATCCTTTTCTCAGAAACTATAATACCTAGAGTTATTATATTTGGTCTACAGTGAGATCTATATGGGTACATGCCAGTCTGACACCTGTCATTTGTCCTTGACCTCAATTGCACGGTTCAGTGAACTTCGAAAATCTGCGACATAGTTTTACATTCAAGTCCCTTTCTTAGTAACTGTAATGTTTAGAGTCATCATATTTGGTATATAGTAAGATCTATATGGGTACATGGGAGTCTGACACCTGTCATGTGTCCTTGACCTCAATTTCACAGCTCAGTGACTTTGTCAATTTTTTCTTCTAAAGTCCATTTTTCTGCAACTACAATGAATAGACTCATCATACATGGCTTATAGCAAGATCTGTATGGGTACATGCCAGTCTGACACCTTTCATGTGCCCTTGACCTCAATTTCATGGTTCAGTGACTTTGTCAATTTTTTCCTCAAAAGTTTATATTTCAGCAAGTGCAATGACTAGATTCATCAGATATGGTCTATAGCTAGATCTATATGGGTACATGCCAGTCTGACACCTGTTATGTGTCCTTGACCTCAATTTCATGGTTCAGTGACTTTGTCAATTTTTTTCTTTAAAGTCTATTTTACAGCAACTACAATGAATAGACTCATCATACATGGCTTATAGCAAGATCTGTATGGGTACATGCCAGTCTGACACCTTTCATGTGCCCTTGACCTCAATTTCATGGTTCAGTGACTTTGTCAATTTTTTTCTTTTACAGTCCATTTTTCAGCAACTGCAATATCTAGACTCGCCATATATATAAGAACTTGCCCACCTCATATTTTCAGATTGATCACTAATGTTTTAATTAGGGGATAGACAAACAGGAAGGGGGGGGGGAGAAGTATAACTTTGTGTATAAAGTTCCATCTAGTTTTTTCTCTTCGAATGGCATACCTAAGATAATTGATACAAAACTTACATGATTATGTATATAATCTATTTGAGAAAAAGTATTTTGTTGATCATAAAACCAAAGATCTTGTTTATTAAATTTCACACATAAATAATTTCACAACCCTCAATAGCCCCTGGCAAAATTGTGAGAACTACTAAAACATATCAAAACTATTGATCTATTGATTCATGACTTTGTAAATAAGTCTGTAATGTAATGTTAATTTTTGTGTGGATGTCCTTTCAATAAGAATATTTGGATTGATATAAATATAAAAAGGATAAGTATATATTTAAACTTTGTTTCAAAATTGTTATATTTGTTGACACAAAATTTTATATAAATATGGGTGGTTCTGAAATTTAAAATTAGCATACAAAAAAGCCATTGATTTATCACTTGAATGCCGGTTCTCGAAGAATTGACATAAAATGAGCGATGGTGCGCGCAGTATGGTGCAATCATCAAAATTTTGAGACAATTTATTTATCTTTTGGTGGTTTGCACGAAATACTTAAAATGCACAGTTTGATGATCCATAGAAAAATTATTGATTGATTAGTTATTGTTATCCCCTCGCCCAACTGAGTTGTGGAGGGTATATAGTATCTCGCCCGTCCGAGTGTCTGTCTGTCAGTCCGTCCGTCCGTCCGTCCAAGTGTCTGTCCGTTTGTCCCACCTCAGGTTAAAGTTTGCATTATCTAAGATACTACATGTGCTACATCAATCATCTTTGGTCAGTAGATCCGTCTTGGAGAGTGATGCTGCTTCAAATGATAATTGGATCACTCTGCCCTACATTTTCTGCTTGAATGACTCAGGTTAAAGTTTGTGTAAAGGTTCATATCTAAAATACTACATGTGGTACATCAATCATCTTTGGTCAGTAGATGCGTCTTGGAGAGTGATGCTGCTTCAGATGATAATTTGGTCACTCTGACCTACATTTTCTGCTTGAATGACTCAGGTTAAAGTTTGTGTTAAAGTTAATATTTAAGAAACTACATGTGGTACATCAATCATCTTTGGTCAGCAGATGCGTCTTGGAGAGTGATGCTGCTTCAGATGATAATTGGGTCACTCTGACCTACATTTTACACTTGACTTACTTTGGTTAAAGTTAACATTTTCATATCTGAGATACCACTTCTTACACTTCAATGATCTAAGTAATAGTACCATTGAGATTCATACAGCTTTAGATGATATTCGGGTTATTCTGACCATACTTGAACAACGGACGAGGGGATTAGCTGTCATTTGCGACTGCTCCCATTTCTGGTTTAACGTCCAGTGAGCAGTATTTCAGCCATATTCAAGACGAGAATATGTTATAATCAAATCAAAATTTGAAGGATGAAAAGGTGACTGTCCCACTGGATGCCACTGGAAAAGGAGAGATGTGGGTAGGGGCGAGAAATTTTACTCTCCATACAGCTCTTACCTATATTTTATACTTGACTGACTTTGGTTAAAGTTTACATTAATATTAATATCTGAGTTTCTGACATATGGCTTTTGTCCTTGACCTCAATTAATTAATTGCTCAAGTAATCACATAACAGCTTTCGCATGTCTGTTTCAAATGTACCATAATGGTAGGCAAATGATAGCATGGTCTTTGATAGTGCATGTTATTCTGGGTCAAGCGCGGACAGGCGAGACATCTTTTAGGGTCCACACTTGTTTTTTCGAAATGGCCGCCATTTTCAAGATGGCCGCCATTCATAGATCGGTAATTTAACACGTTTATATCTCAAAAACTGTACCATAGAATTTCATTAAACTTCGTAGGTTTGTAAAGTACAATTAGAAGAACAAACTGATGAAAAAAAATGGCGATCGGTTGGAGACGTTTGGCGGCCATTTTGAAAAATGATGTTAAAATGGCGAAAAACTTAACATGGATAGAATTGAATGAAACTTGGCAGAAAGTAAGATCACTATGTGAAGGTGTGCAATCAATACTTTTTTTTCGAAATGGCCGCCATTTTCTAGATGGCTGCCAGGGGCGACATCTGCTATTGCTCGCAATTGCAATTCTAGTTCTTCTTCCTCTTCTAATCAAATTTTTTGTCCGGAACATAACTTTTTTGTTTCTTGAGCTAGCCTCATGATATTTGGAAGGTATATGCATCAGGTCATGGTGGAGTGCAGAGTACCACATTTGGGTCCCTGGGGGTCAGTCCCCACCCCCTAGCCTGTAAAATGTAGGCTAAAATAACAAAATACTTAATATTTTGAAAACCATTGTGATCCCCACCCTATAACCATATATATTATTACTCCTTATGATAAGACAAATCATTTGGTACCATAGTGGGGTCTGAGGGGGGTCATGCCCCACCCCCTCAAACGATAAAATACTAAATATTCTGAAAACCATTGAGATCCCCACCCTATAACCATATATATTATTACTCCTTATGATAAGACGAATCATTTGGTACCATAGGGGGGTCTGAGGGGAGTCATGCCCCACCCCCTCAAATGATAAAATACTAAATATTCTGAAAACCATTGAGATCCCCACCCTATAACCATATATATTATTACTCCTTATGATAAGACGAATCATTTGGTACCATAGGGGGGTCTGAGGGGGGGGTCATGCCCCACCCCTTCAAATGATAAAATACTAAATATTCTGAAAACCATTGAGATCCCCACCCTATAACCATATATATTATTACTCCTTATAATAAGACGAATCATTTGGTACCATAGGGGGGTCTGAGGGGGGTCATGCCCCACCCCCTCAAATGATAAAATACTAAATATTCTGAAAACCATTGAGATCCCCACCCTATAACCATATATATTATTACTCCTTATGATAAGACGAATCATTTGGTACCATAGGGGGGTCTGAGGGGGGGTCATGCCCCACCCCTTCAAATGATAAAATACTAAATATTCTGAAAACCATTGAGATCCCCAACCAATAACCATATATATTATTACTCTTTATGATAAGACGAATCATTTGGTACCATAGGGGGTCTGAGGGGGGGGGGGTCATGCCCCACCCCCTCAAATGACAAAATACTTATTATTCTGAAAACCATTGAGATCCCCACCCTATAACCATATATATTATTACTCCTTATGATAAGACGAATCATTTGGTACTATAGGGGGTGTGAGGGGGTGGGGGGGGGTCATGCCCCACCCCCTTAAATGACAAAATACTTATTATTCTGAAAACCATTGAGATCCCCACCCTATAACCATATATATTATTACTCCTTATGATAAGACAAATCATTTGGTACCATAGGGGGTCTGAAGGGGGGTCATGCCCCACCCCCTTAAATGATAAAATACTTAATATTTTGAAAACCATTGTGATCCCCACCCTATAACCATATATATTATTACTCCTTATGATAAGACAAATCATTTGGTACCATAGGGGGGTCTGAGGGGGGTCATGCCCCACCCCCTCAAATGATAAAATACTAAATATTCTGAAAACCATTGAGATCCCAACCCAATAGTGTTCTTCTTCCTCTTCTAATCAAATTTTTTGTCCGGATCATAACTTTTTTGTTTCTTGAGCTAGCCTCATGATATTTGGAAGGTATATGCATCAGGTCAAGGCGGAGTGCAGAGTACCACATTTGGGTCCCTGGGGGTCAGTCCCCACCCCCTAGCCTACATTATCTTGGAAAGGGTTGAAATCCCCACCCTTAAACCATATATTTTATTATTCATGATAACAAGACAAGTTGAATGCAGTATACATCTGAGCCCCGGGGGTCATCCCCTACCCCTCAAGACCAGAAACCTTAATTTATCTTAAAAATGGTTGAAATCCCCACCCCTAAACCATATATTGTACTACTCATGGTTACAAGACGAGTTGAATGCAATATGCATCTTAGCCCTGGGGGTCATCCCCACCCCCTCAAAATCAGAAACCTTATTTTATCTTAAAAATGGTTGGAATCCCCACCCCTAAACCATATATTGTACTACTCATGGTTACAAGACCAGTTGTATGCAATATACATCTTAGCCTTGGGGGTCATCCCCACCCCCACAAAATCAGAAACCTTATTTTATCTTAAAAATGGTTGGAATCCCCACCCCTAAACCATATATTGTACTACTCATGGTTACAAGAGAAGTTGAATGTACTATACATCTTAGCCCTGGGGATCATCCCCACCCCCTCAAAATCAGAAACCTTAATTTATCTTAAAAATGGTTCAGATCCCTTCCCCAAAACTATATATTACCTTATTCATTCCTTGTTGAAGCACATATCTGTAGGTAACTACATGTATTATGTACCATAGCTCTTAATTTGCCACCTTGATGATCCCTAAAAAATGTTAAAAAAACTATGGGTATGGAAGGGGAGACATCAGTTTTAGCGTGCTAAAACAGTCCAGCATGCTGGACTCCTGTGACAACAGTACCTCTAGTTTATTTTTAAATACATTGTACCTAAGGCCAATTCAAGTTCATGATAGATTATTATCCCTGCCCATCTCATAAATTTTTATTTGTTTGGAAAGCAATTTTCAAAAACTTGTTTCATGACAGTTTCTGGTCAAATCTATGATTATTTCAGGGTATCTATTTATGGTTCATAAAAAATAAAATTTCTTGGGTATCGTACATGAATTTTGCCAAAGTGAGGTATAGGAATACTGTGAATCCAATTTTATGATGCAAAAACAATATATGACATATAAATTAACTTTATGAGTGGACAAAAGTCTCCCATCCTGTACCTGTCAATAGCAAGAATTTCCATGCACATGGGCCTTGTCCATATCAATCATAGAAAAATAAAACGAAGAATAAAATCCTTCCACCTGCACCACATTGTTTAGAAGAGATAGATGATAATCTTATCAACTTGAATTGGCCTAATGTAAAAGGATAATTTTATAATTTTTTAATGAAGAAAGATATTAGCACAAAGAAAAATTACCTCCTTTTTTTTTGTTAATAATCAGAATACGTTTATTGGGATAGTAATTTAATTAGTACACAAAGAAAGTTCTACATTAGGTATCTTGGATGATAATTTTCTGTTCAGTTATGATCGTATAACCAAAGTTTAGCCATGTTTATTTTTCACCCTACAGATGTGCAACAATATACTCATTAGCATTTAGCATGGATTCCATGTTCCTAGCAGCTTCCAGTAGTACAGAAACAGTTCATGTTTTTAAACTAGAAACTCCTAAAGACAAGTAAGATAACTGACAATTGAAACGTGTAAATTTTGCATATTAAGAAGTTAAATATTGAGAGTGTAGAAATATAACAGCCTACAAGTTGGCAGGTTGAGAATTTATTTCTCCAATGACATTTAATTTTTTTAATTGGACAAATACCTTTCCTGAATGACAGCCATTTCGTGCCATTGCCAGGAATCTTACCAAGTAAAATATTTTTTATCTTAAAAATCATTTCTGACCAATCAGAGCTCAGCAGTTGGAGGGTAAGTTTGGAGTACCACTTTGACAATTGCGAATTAAATAAGTTTTACTACATGTACCTGGTTGAGTGATTCTTAAATGGCCAAATAATGGAAGAAATATATATCGCAAACCTTATTGTCTGTTAGAATAAAAAAAATGTAGGAGATTGTGATGAAACATGACATCAGGTGAGAGACTTGGGGGTTGCTTCAATAGATTCTAGATAATGACATCTCTTGCTACCATTTCACAACAGAGTGCAATATACCAAACAACCAGCACCTGATTGATTCCTAGGTAACCAGGCCTCTACAATAACAATTTTTTTAACTTGTCCCTTTGGACAAGTGCTTTCTTAAATCAGCTTGCCAAGAAGGATTTGACACTTGTCCGAAAATTAAATTTGATAGGTAAAGTCGCTTTAAGAAAGGTTTCTAAAATAATAAAACAATATTTAAGGAGTTGTTTTATTGAGTAAATTTAAATATACCATGGTCAATGTCCTTTTCACTAGAAAGAAAATGAGAGTAAATAAAAAAAAAAACCATAATGCCTTTGAACATTTATCGTACATTTATTTACATTAACTACGCTCACTGTTAATTGTCAGTTGTAACACACAATTACATTCATCTTTATTCCGCCTGATAAAACGTTTACTTGATTCAGATTAAATAGAACAGTGAAATTCATTCCCCGGTATATATTTCTCCCTCGAAAGTGAAATCGAAAATAAAATAATTTTGTCATCCATATGCATGTAAGGTTTACCGATAATTCTCGCTACCATAACCTGAATTTCAAATTAAAAATTGGAAGGTTTCCGATGAATATTTTTATATCTAAGTCCTTCTTTCAGAATTATTTTACTTGTCCCATCGGACAAGTACCAAGTCAAAGTTGATTGTCCGACGGAATTTTCAGCTGGTACCGGACAATCGGACAAGCGTTATTGTCGAGCCCTGTTTTTTTCTATTTTTCTGTTAACAGTAGTAATGCCCATATCCTGTTGTGAATCAGAAACATGTATCTACTTATTTTTGCAAATAAATTCTGCTTAAGTCCATATGTGTAAACTCGCTAGATGTAAGGAATTTTATCAAATTAATTTTAAGCCTAATTTAATGTTATAGGATGAATTATTATTAGAAAATTTGTCATTTAGTCATTAAACTGTTTATTTCATCAAAAACAGTAAAACAGAAGAACCACAAAGTTGGATGGGATATTTTGGACATGCACTGAAGACGTCTGCTACTTACCTTCCAACACAAGTCACAGACATGTTTAACCAAGGACGAGCTTTTGCTACAGCTAGACTACCTTCGTCTGGCTTAATTAATGTTTGTGCATTATCTGTGTATGTATTATTTATGTAATGAACATGTTTATTTTGTCTTTATCATATTTAGTGTCACATTTGAACTTAAACATGCGTTGAAGTTCTGAATTTGATATTATTTTACTAAAAGTCTGTGTCTTAACAGATATTTGTTGTTTAGGTAATAGTTCATTGAATCTCAAGTATTTATGAAAAAAATTTAAAACCCAGGTATTTCAACAGCTTTTACTGCACATGTGACTTGTAGACATCACAATCAAAAAGATCATGCTAATTTAGAATTTTGTTGCTCTTTAAATTTAAATCATATAAATGTAATTTTTTAAAAAACCAAGGAATTTTTTTTTTTAAAAACAACAATAAAATTATTTTGTTAAAAATTTTAAAAATTTGCTGTTGTAGGATACAAAAGATTCCTCGGTTATTAGTGGCATCCCAAGACAACTATTTATATATATTTAACCTTGACCCAACAGATAGTAATGAGTGTGTTCTAGTCCGACAACATAGGTATGTATTATATATTAGTTACTATTGTACACTACTGGAATATATACCCAAAAAATCGACCTTCATACTTGTTTGTTAGCAGAATTCTGCTTTTGACGTCTGGATTTTTCCACTGTGGTTCCTTTATTATACATTGAAAAATGGTACTGGAAGTATCATTTGGGCTGTTTTTTTCCCAGTTGTCAAACCATCCCAGCTGAGTCAAACTTGTTTATAAGGGTCAGATAAGGGACAAAAAAGATGTGAAATATAAATATAATACTTTCTGTTAATGACAGGGGAATTATCACAATATCTATAACAGGCAAAAGTTGTTTAAAAGTCTTGATCACCATTTCAAAAGCAATATGCATTAAACATATATGTTTATTTAATGATTTTTTACTTTCAGTTTCCTTATATTTTTGTTTTATTTTTAATAAGACACAGTGGTCATTTGCTTGAGATCATGTGCTGACCTGAAACAAATTCATTAAAAATTCATTATTGTGGAACCTTGCATACCCAGGTAAAAAATATCCACTATGAAATGAAGTTTACTCATTAGAAAAAAAAATAAGATTTTATCATTGTATTTAGATTAGATGGCAAAACAGGTGAAAGCAATGTTACAGAAGTAACACCATATGACAAACCTTTGACACATCCACAGTCAGGAAGTTATGCTTCAACAGTGAAGAAAACTGAACCAGCAGTAGGTGCAGGGTCACATATGGCTCCACCAGGTAAGCCGAGAGAGACTGATTCCTCTGTCCACGCTTTAGGCAAGAGTTATGCTGAGGCACTCACAAGGAGAGGTGGGCCACAGGCCGCTATGATAGATTGTGAACCTAAGGAAACTGTCGATCAAATTGATGAAATTTTATCAGGGCCAGGTAATGTAAACTTCTTCAGTGGAAACCGGATGCTCACAAACCCCATAGACAGAATCATGGTCTTTTGCTGTAATATCATTTTCCCTTTTAACTACATGTATTACTAATGCAATAGAAGGACATTTTGTGCATGTTGGTGTTGTAGTAGATAGAAGACTTGAAATTTTCTTTATTTTACTTCTATAAACTTGTTATAGAAAGACTTTAGCAGTATTTTTGCAGTATAAATAAGCACAGCTTATACAGCTGTAGTGAAGAGGGAGATAAACAATATATTTGTGTGGTTTTTCAGTGGTGATCACTTTGACTTTGTATGCATGTGTGTGAAAAAGAGCTTATAGATTATGATTCATCACAGTCTTTATTTTGATTTATAACATTTTAGTTTCTTCCCACACATAAAATTGTTTCACTATTCAAAAAACTAGTCATTCTGAAAAAATCTGCAATTCTCCTTATGGGTTGTTCCCTACCCCTTTTCTGTGAGTTATCAGACAACAGAATTTATCGATTTTTTAAAAGGCTAAATTCCTTCATACATTGTGGCAAAGTTATAGAACTGTAACCTCCCTGCCTCCATTAACTGAACTTATGTACCCATAAAATGAATCCTCAGTAACCTTATACCCATTCTTTTTTCCTTTTTTTCTGTTCATTGCTTTTCTCATTAACCAAATGGAATTTTTATACCTCTTTGGCATTAGTATCACATTAATCTGATTAAGCTTTTTGTGTGCATTAAATGGAATGAAAACTTTTTATTGTCAAACAGTCACAGTAAATATAGTATTTAATTAATTGCCTAAATATTGTAACAACTACCTACACACACACACACACATATATATATATATATATATATATATATATATATATATTTTTTTAACTTATGACTTTAAGGTCTTTCCAAAATCTTTTTTAACGTGTATGTACAACGTAGTTTTAATACCATTTTTCTCATAAGTAAAAAATACAGTTTATATCATAAATAAGTTGAAGTCTTGGTATGGATGACCTTATTGCTGTCCATCCACTCTCACTTTATGAAGGTTATAGAGATTAATAAATGAAAAAGTTTCTTCCATTTTGGGGCTTTTTCTATGACAGACAGGTGTAAACTACTGTGTCCTTCATGGTAGTTTGACCCAATCAGAATTCTTTTGTCATATATTTTGACCAATCAAGAGTAATGTTATTTAACTGTGTTAACTGTGCTCAATGAATTTACCCAAGTACAGGAAATTGAGTATTACGGACGAAATAGGTACTTGTACTCATTCAAAAGTGAAGAACTCGTGTAAGAACCTATTAATCTTATATACATATGACAGAATTACTGTTTTTAAATGAAAAAAAAAATTGTTTAAAAATGAAGTATTAGAATCTAAATCATCAGTAGAAAATATGTTTTGAAGTAATATAACATTGGTAATAGCTAATCCATGATAGCATTTCCCAGCTGTGTTCAGAAGAGTCACAGACTATTGTGGCCTTCAAATCCCACTGGAAAAAACTTTTAATACTTTTGTAAGGAACATATAAAAGCTTGGGTAAAAAGTATTGGAATTAAAACAGAACCAGGGGCAATATTGAAAACTGATGGCAAACAAGATATCAACTGTGCCCTCTGATGATGTAATTGTTTTCTTACTGCTTCAATTTTTTTGTCACTTCAATACAAGAATTTACCACTTTAAATACAATATTTTGAATGCATTGATTTATTTTAACCTGCATATTGATATATATACTCAGATCTTCCTATATTTCTATAATTTCCCTTTTCATCTAATATTTCTAGGAAATTATAATCAACATATAAAATACAGTATTAGTTAATGCAATACTGTCTTAATATCTAAACATCTATACCAGGAACATTTAAGATCATAAATGGCGTTTTTAACGATCTGAAATAAGACTAACAAATGCCATAATAGTCTGTGTGTATTGATAATCTTGTTTATGATTGCTATAAATGTTGTAACTGTTTCTGTTATGATTCTACAGAATTTCACACTTTAATTGATGACACTTGTATATGTTTTTACATCAGCTGTATTTTTATCTTTCAGATTCAGAACCTTACCAGGAAATGGATCAAGGTGCTACCGGAGGGGAAGATATAAAGGGCTTAGGTCAATTACGATTGGACGATGACAATGAATTTCCACCAATGACGCACAAGAATGATTGAGAATGTTTTAATGATGTTTTCTTGCAAATATTGAAAATGTTTCTACCAAAAGTGATAGCTTTTTTTAAAGAACTTTAACTGTCTTTTAAGTTCTTGTTCACAATGTGGAACATTTTATATCGCTGTGATTTTGACCAATGAAAATTGATGTACTTTTATGTGTATGATTTGAAAAACCAGTAAGATTTACTGACTCATCTCAAACAAAGGAACCAGTGTATGATGTATGGGCAAATTGCTTTTTATGATCCATAATTAAATGTATATGTAAAAACTTTATTGTTTAGGTATTAATATAACTAAAAAAACCGAATTGTTACAGCAGAAGTTTGTTGATAGAGTGTAAATCAGAATCAGGTGTCTCATCACCAAATTTTCCAAACAGATTTGATGGTTTTACTGTCTTCCAAATTGATTTAAATTTTTTAGAAAAATACATAAGATAAAGCATTTCATAAATATCATCATCCGTACAAAATTATATTTCCTAAGTTTGGCACAAACTAATGCATCACTTAGGAACTGTCATTGTCCATCATGTGTATAAATCTTTAACATTTTAATCTTCTTCAGCTAATGGGGACCACACTTTGCTGGAATTCCTCTTCAAAAAGTGAATGCCATTACTGAAAGTAGAATAATCAGTAAGGGTATATTTTTAAATCTTCTCTGAAATTGCTTTCAAAATTTTGTGCAGAGGTCCTAACTTGGGATCAGGATGCCTACATATACTAAACATCAGGCCAAAATATTTTAAAAATTTAAAAACTGCTAGGCAAATTCAGACCAAAGTTTGATGGAATCCGTGTCGTCCTTGGTTTATCCCCTTTAATGTATTTTCAGTATGACAGTAGACAAAAATTAAAAAATCATTAAAGACTATTAGAATATCTTCTGCCAATTGTGACCAAACTATGACAGAATAATCTAGTTGATCCCAACCATTGACTAGTAAGACTTCCATTAGACAAAATAGGACCAAAGTTTGTTAAAATGAGTAGTCCCTTTTAAAAATTACATCCATACATCATGACCATGAACAAATGTGGCCATCAATTTATTAAAACAAATCAGCCAAAATTATTTTCTTATCTAAAGTTTCTGAGACAATTGTGACCTAAAATTAATTGAAGAATCCTAATGATTGGTTTTAACAAATTTTTCTGAGTTTACTGAAACAAACCTCAACCAAAAGCCACTCATGTGTCTTTTATCAAATTTTGGTTATTAATTGAGCGATGAGGCAGGTGATGATTGGAAAATCCATTTTGCTGTCAATCAACCAGCTTCTTCTTAGATTTGTTTCTAAATTTAGTTACTCTTAATGGCCTTTGAATGGCAGATTCAATCCGGGAGAGCAACAGAGGCAGTTGGAAGCTTTTTTAATAAATGATACCACATAAAAATAAAAACAAGATCCTTCTGTTTTTTCATCAAACATTTCACAGGTAAAAGTGTCAAAGGAGCCAAAAGAAGCAAACTTATTGCATGAAATGTAAAGTCTTTATGTATGGGCTTGCAGACGGTACTGCCAGTTGCCACCAGATAATGATGAAGGAAAGTCTGGATTCCTGTCCATTGTACAGCTTCTTGTTTCTTTTAATTCATATTAAAGTGTGCTTTAATTGGTATGTTCCCAATTTCTACTTTCTTCATTTGTTATGCAGATAAGAGGGGTAATGGACGATAAAAGAAGCTATGTTATTACAAGATATGACTAATTTTTATTTATTGAATATTTTAATTGTGTCGCATGCGGAACGCATGGTCGACACATAGGGATCACTATCTGTCGTCTTACAGCGTCACACTTTTCTTCTATCCTCAACTCATAAACCACTCAAGGAATTTGATGAAACTTTCTCTGTGCATTAACCTTAAGAAATTTATATATATTTCATTTTTAGAAAGTGTTAATTTTTTTTAATGTAAAAAAAAACGGGGGGGGGGGGGGGGGGGGGAGGGGGGTGTCAAAACTTCTATCCTCAACTTCTCCATAACCACTCAAAGGTAATTGATTTAACTTTCTCAGTGCATAAAACTTAATTCACAGGTGTGCATATATATTTCATTTTTAGAAAATTTTTAATTTTTTTTGTAAAAATTGACATTTTTGAAAAAAAGGGGGGGTTCAAAACTTCTATCCTCAACTACTCCATAACCGCTCAAAGCAATTTGATGAAACTTTCTTTGTGCATTAACCTTAATGCAAAGGTGTGCATATTTTTTATATATTTTATTTTTAGAAAATTTTAATATCTTTTGTAAAAATTGACGTCCGCAGGCGTCACATGTCTTCCTTGGAAGACTCGCATTTTTTAAAAAAAGGGGGGCTCAAAACTTCTATCCTCAACTACTCCATAACCACTCAAAGCAATTTGATAAAACTGTCTCTGTGCATTAACCTTAATGCACAGATGTGAATATCTATTTCATTTTTAGAAAATTTTTGAAAAATTTTTGTAAAAATTGACATTTTTGCAAAAAAAAGGGGGGAGGGGCAAAACTTCTATCCTCAACTACTCCATAACCACTCAAAGGAATTTGATGAAACTTTCTCTGTGCATATATATTTTATTTTAAGAAATTTTCAAAAATAATTTTGTAAAAATGGACATTTTTGAAAAAAAGGGGTTGGGGATTCAAAGATTCTATCCTCAACTACTCCATAACAACTCAAAGGTACTTTCTCAGTGCATATATATTTCATTTTTAGAAAATTTTTAATTTTTTTTGTAAAAATGACATTTCTATCCTCAACTACTGCATAACCGCTCAAAGCATTTTGAAACTTTCTCTGTGCATTAACCTTAATGCAAAGGTGTGCATATATATTTCATTTTTAGAAAATTTTAATATCTTTTGTAAAAATTGACGTCTGCAGGCGACACATGTCTTCCTTGGAAGACTCGCACATTTTGTCATTTTAAAGTTGCTTTTATCAGTATGTCAGCCGGTTTATTTCTATTGTTTACCATTCTGGAAATAAATCAGAAGAAACGTGTGAAAATAAGCAATGTTTCCAGTTATTGATTTCGCTGTTACACCCAACATCTAACGTCCAACACTTTATTATATCATAGAGTGTCCACACATACAAATGCCAAAGTCCAGTGTGAACTATTGCCTTCTCGTCGTCTGTTATCCGTTAAACACATATCAATGTTTTTCTTGATAACCACTGAACATAAATTTACCAAGCTTGGCAGAGATGTTCCATTTAAAGTCCTTTCCAGATATTGTTACTTCAAGAAACATTGCTACCGTAGCCTATTTTCATTTCTGATAGTGTGATCTTTGAAAAAAACTTCTTCTCAAGAACAATTTACTCGACTGAACTCAAATCTTTACGAATATAAAGGTACTTAAAAAGTGTTGTTACTTTGGTGCTGATCGGAAATCCACCGTGGCCGTGAGCTTCTGACTTTCTGAACATTGAATCCTTGTGTGAAAATGAATGGAAAATATTTAATCGGAAGAAAGGATCTTATGCCGATGAGGACATGAATAATTCTTGTTACTTTGTTATCGTTATATGGCCACCAGTTCCAAGAAAGGAGATTTGTTATTGGTTAAATTTTCAAGATCTCAAAAACAACCTCAGGCATTGATAAGAAACTTTTCTTGAACAATCATGCAAGGAACTACGTAATCGTTACTTTGGTGCTAAGTGGAAATCCAAAATGACCGTCGGACTCGGTTAACATTGGACACTATGTGAAAATGTATTAAAAGTCTTCTGAACAATAAATGAACAAATTGATACCAATATAGCTGTACTTGATACCTATAAGTTCAGGAATAATTTTTGTTTTACCAACAAACATGGCTGCTGAGCCCCAAAAGGGGCTTTTCTGATCGGTTAAATTTTGAAGATTTTCTTTCAAAACTACCTGACGCGTGGATTTGAACTTGTCATGAATTATCATTGCAAGGTACTGCCGAAGTGTTTTTACTTTGGTGCTGGTAGGAAATCCAAGACAGCGACTACTGTCGGATTTTTATTTAAAATTCTTCATTAAGAAAAGTAAAAGAGATGGGTACCAACCTTGGTGGGAGTGATACTTATAAGAAGATAAAAAAAAAATGGTTACTTTGTTCCATTATGCTATCAAACGTCGATACATGTACATGGCCTTTCACATGCGCTAAAATTCCGAGATCTAAAACTTGTCATGAATGACCGTTGCAAGGTGCTATCCAAGAATTGTTTCTTTGGTACTGCCTGGAAATCCACGATGATGGATACTGTAATTGGACTTAGTTAACATTGACCATAGGTGTTTACCTTTATAAGTGTCTCCATTAACACCCAATACTAACATAAATGGCAATTAAAATCCTGTTGAGCGATACAGGCTCCCGTGAGGCTCCAGTTTATTGAAGGAGTACTTGCATAGAATATTTAGAATCATCGACTTGTTTTTTTTTCTTTTTCCTTGCCAAAAAGTAACTACTTTTATTTTTCATTATGTAAAAATCCTGGGTTCGAGGGAGGAATAAAAACAAACGTTTAAAAATGTAAATTTATTTTTATTTGGTTTTGTAAAACGTTAGGGTAATAATTTTTACCAGTGTTGGTAATCTGTCGTTGCCGACTTCAGAAATGTGTGATAAAATATATTTAGTAGCCTTGACAGATTTGTACTGATTTTGATTTTCTAATTGTCAAGAAATTATTTATGCTGAAAACATACATTCAGATAATTTCTTTTAGAAACCTGTTGAACACTTGAACTGATTATATAACTATACAAAACCTTTTTTTCTGATTTGCTTTTCAAGTTGCCGCCAAAGAGCTTCCCATTGTGCGTGTGACAAAAAAATTAAATTAAAAAAGTAGACTGTTGAACTTAGATCAGGTAAACAGGACATGTTAGGTAATATGTTATGGAAGAGAATATCCGCCATAATTATACATTTCTTAATTTGTAAAATGCAATTTCTTAATTTGTAAAATGTAATTTCTTAATTTGTAACATGTATTTTTCCCATCCGTTACATGAATTTCTACATTTCTTGATTTGTGAAATGTAACTTCTTAATGTGTAAATGCAATTTCTTACTTTGTTAACGTATTTTCCTCGTTCGTTACATGAAATTCTACAAAAAACGTGACTCAAACCAAGAATTTACATTTCACAGATAGAGAGTTTTAATATTTCGATTGAAAAACAAATATACGTCCTATACAAACATAGAAATTCCATTTTACAAATTAAGAAATTTATAATTTCATAGTTACGATTTAGAATGAAGAAATTTAATTAAACAAATAAAGAAATATCATTTCACAAATTAAGAAATGTAGAATTTCATGTAACGAACGAAGAAAATACGTTAACAAAGTAAGAAATTGCAATTTACACATTAAGAAGTTACATTTCACAAATCAAGAAATGTATAAAGTCGGAAAAAATACATGTTACAAATTAAGAAATTACATTTTACAAATTAAGAAACTGCATTTTACAAATTAAGAAATGTATAATTATGGCGGATATTCCCTTCCATAATATGTAAATCATTACGTTGCTGGATAGTAATCTTTGAAGTGCGATATTATTTACCTAATAAAATGTTGGCGAGAGAACATGCACATCCTGATCTTGAAAAAGAAAGGACAAAAGCAACATTCCATGTAGAAAACTTGACTAATGTGATATATGGAGGACCAGAGAAGGTTAAAAGAAGAAGATTCATACGTATGTACTCTTGTTGTCCTAGATTTGTCGAGGTCATAATGTAGAACTAACGTATTGGATCACTGTGCTACCAGTGGCGTAAGACTGCATGCACAGAAGCACGCGCTTCCACATCATTTTGGCCGAAAATTAAAAAAGATATATAGAAAGGCCTTAAATAAACTTACTTATAAAGGAGTTAGGCACGGACGATTCAGCGTTTGTGTGTGTGTGTGTGTGGGGGGAGGGGGGGGGGGGGGGTTATCTGGGGAAAAAATGTTTGGAGAAAAATAATTCGATTCGAAAATCAAAAAAAAAAAAGATTATTGATTGTGGTTGTAGCTAAAAAAAATAGTTTGTTTTCCTGAACGAAAAAAAATGTGAAAGGAAGAATAAACAAGTCTTTGGATTTAATTTACAAAAACTAAATACTAGTACATCAAAATGAAACTTGATCTATGCTTTATGATCACGAATAACATTTCCAAATCCGCACCTTAGTCACACTTCTTGGAATCTTTCAATGATCATTCAGGACAACTTTCGAATCCATGGGTCAAGAATTTCAGAAAAGAACATCTCTGAACCCGCTTTTTGGGGCCATGTGGCCATATTTGATAGCAGAATGGTACGAAAGTAAAATAAGATTATTCGGCTCCTCATAAGTATCACTTCCACTAAATTTCATACCATTCCAATGTTGAAAAAGTCCGACACTGACAGCAATCAAAGAAATGATATTCTTACTTATTCAATAAGTAAATTGCCAAAATATTGGTTTCAACAACAGATTTATCTTTATAGTTGAAGAGTAAATTGTTTATTTTATCCTTCAAACCTAGAAATGAACTTGCAGCTCTTTAAAACATGCGCGTTTAAATGATCATTTTATGTCGACTTTCCATGAGAATTAATCATACTTCAGTTTATCTCGATGACAGAAATAGGCCACCATAATTGGCCTTCCAAAAGTCATAACACGATAATTGTTTGGACGAGTTGAGTAAATTATCTCGACTAATTGTTAAAAAGTTTCCAGACTTGTCGAGATCATCCTCCCAAGTCAGGGTTTTGTATCCACGTTCGTTCCTACAAACCACTGACATCACACATTCATATTTTACGGGACGGAAGTGGACGATTTTCATTGGTTACTTTTCTAGGTAAAGAGAGATCCAGTTGCGTCTTAGGTAGAATTTTCTAAGTCACACACCAGGCGGCGAAATGTTCGACCCGCAAAATATGAATGTGTGATGTCAGGGGTTTGTAGGAACAAACGGGGATACAAAAACCCTAACTTGGGAGGATAGTCGAGATAGAAACTCGTTTAAGTCGACAAAATACCCATTTTATGTAGACTTTCCATGATAAATTATCTCCAGTTATCTAGATGACAGAAATATGCCACCATATAAAGATTTTCTTTAGATTTGATATGCACCCTCTTTCGTTTTAGAGAATCTTGTTATACGTGATCCATTTTATGAGAAATTTAAAGCTTGGCCAAATTGTAGTATAGAAGAGAAATATGAAGTGATACTGCAGAAATCAATTTATTGCAAAGGAAAGTTGTCAGAACTTGGCATAACAGACTTCCTGGAAGCTAGTATTTACAGAGAGTAAGACATACATCAGATTACATTCTGTAAACACAATATTCTGTAAACACATTTTTATTATTGCGGACGAGGGAAATAGAAATGAGAAGAGATATGGGGTAAATATAACAGGCCAGATGTGGAAACCAAAAACTAATACTTTGATTCACTTTACTCTGTTGCATGTTTGATTTTCATGACATACATTATAATATCTTAGAATGCCAAATTAAGATATTGTTCTTCAACCCCAACAATGCTATGTACAGAAATGTTAGACGGTTTCTGATTTTTTTTATTGTTTCCGTAAATAAATTTTTCAATTTCTCACAAAAAAGATAGAAGAAAAACATTTTTCCTCGCCTTATATTGAACCTCCTTTACAAAACAAATACAGATATAGAAATGAAAAATTAAAAATATCATTCACACACTCAAACCATTGCTTTAGCATAAAATCTGATGACTATAGCATTTTATTCAAATTAAAGATTACAATGAAGGAAGATGGGAGTAAAGATCAACAATAACTTTACGTGTAAAGGTCAATCAATAGCTTTAAAGCCACCACAAAGCAAAACTTAAACGATCGTGGTGTAGTGGTTAGCGCACTGGACTACAAAGCCAAAGGTTCGATTTCAGGAATCGAATTTGCGACAACCTATTGACACCATTTGCGAGGATGATCTCGATAAACGATGCTATTCCGTCGGATGTTGATGCAAAATTGCCAAGGGCGCCGTTAAAAACTTTCAAAATATACGCACTAGGCTTAACAAAAGAGGTTTGGAAGTGTTGTCCGCCTAAGGCGCCAGGAAGATTTTAATTTGCATGAATAAAAAGAAAAAGACCGAAGTCGGGTCCAGACTGCTGCGCCGACATATTGACTCAACTCTTTTCAAAATAGTAGTTGCACATTTCCAATGTGTGTGCAATCAATGTGCCAACTGAAACTTAATGAGGAATGATAACGTTGGACTCAGTACAGATTAAACAAACTAGCTACATCTTAAGTGTCATGAGACGGACGGACGGGATGGAGCGGTTCCTAGACCTGCTTTCGCCATTTGCGACGCAGGTAAAAATTTAAATATATTATTAGGAAAAGAAAAAAGATCGTAGCATTCAAACAGTATGCATACGTCTCGACATTAACAAAGGAGCAGTTCGATTTTTAGCAAATTTACTGTATCCTTTTAATAATTTTGTAAATTTGCTCTTGCAAAAGGAGTTGAGACCAATTATCTGCATGTCACTAGTTTTCTTCAGTAGTCGGTAGTAATTTTGTTGAACATTAACAAAAAATTCGGATTTAAAAACCTGCGCACGTGCGTAGAGTGTGTATAGGAAGCGGCGCCGTTGATGGCTGTCCCGTGTTAAAGAAGAGCAACACCGTTAGCACGTCCAAGACTCCTCTGTAGATGTCGAAAACGAGTAGGCTAAAATGTCGCTACAGGGGCCGCTCTCGCACCCGCCAAGTGGAGAGGGATGTAGTATAAGTTGGTATAACTTGTTTCCCAATCCACTATGAATAAATGAGTTTAAACTAAACTAAACTAAACTAAACTAAACTAAACGATCTTGAAAATGGGTGGTATTATATTTCGTGAAAACAAGGTCAAAAGGTTTTCGTATTTACTGTAATAATATCTCAGATTCTCACAGCTGTTGATTGGATTCTGTTGCAGTTTTTATTAAAACAGCCAAAATTATATAAGATTCCTTCTTACTGTTTAATGGTATCTTGTTATAAAGTTTGATTGAAACAGACAGTGTTCTTAAGACATCATTCCATTATAAATATTTAGCAACAACGTTGAATCTTTCCACTGTTGTTTTTAATTTTTTGTCTAGTTTATTGACTGTAGTCCATTCGAAGCTCACTGACCCTTTATTATTTGTAATTTTAAATTCTTTAAATTGGAACATAAAGCAGTTTTGAATCAAGATTCAATTTTCCTTTTTCTTTTTCCACTCAATACCATTTCATTATTGTCAAAAATAACTAGTTAAAATTCAGTTTTTTACAATTTTTAAATTACATTTAAGTGACTTTCAAGGTGAATAGCTGCCACGGTGTCTCAGTGGCGCACACAAATTTTATTTCCTACTGAAGGTCGGTGGTTGTCTCCGGGTACTCCGGCTTCCTCCACCAATAAAAACTGGCCGCCGCGAAATAGCCAAATGTGCTGAAAACGGCGTAAAACCCCAACTAAACAAACAAACAAACACAAATTTGACAGTTTTAAAATCTTATTTTAACGATTATGGGTTAGTGCAAATATACAACAAAGACTATTAAGTTCCTTTGACAAATATTCTTATATCTTCATAGTTGTGCCATGCCACATGAAAATGGTCCGCTAGGTGTACATTATGGTATGTTCATTCCAACCATAGAGAAACAGGGAACTGAGGAACAGAAGAACAAATGGCTGCCTTTAGCATATAATTATAAAATTATTGGAACATATGCTCAAACAGAACTAGGTCACGGTGAGTCAAAGATCTGAAGCGTTAATTTTGTATTACGTATTAAACTTGTTTTTAGTAAGTTCATTGAAAACGCTGAAAAACCTGTTTAAAGTGTAATGATTTTTCTATGTATTAAGTAAATCAGTCTAAAAACGATTTTCTTAAACATATAATATAGAAAGGTGTTTAAATGTGATAGAAATTATTTCGAACGTACGGATTTCTTTTATCAAATTTGTTAAACGATAATGAAGATTAATCCACCTGGACTCTGCAGACAGAGCCATCATAATGTTTCAGATTTTTGTTTAAAAAGGCATGTGGCAAGTACGTGAGAGAAAGGGTCACCGTATCACCTTTGTACAATACATCAGTCACTATAACAGGAAGATTGATACAAGTGCGTATGAAAAACTGTACTGAACCTGGGTAATTGCTCTGCTTTATATTGCACTCTACGTGTTTACCTCGTAACAGAAATTTGTGTCTTTTTAGATCTATTATTTTTTATCTACCGTCTGACCGTTTGACAGTATGTAATTTTCTGCACGTTTATAATCTTTTGGTCTGTTTGTTTCAGGTACATTTTTAAGAGGATTGGAAACTACTGCTACATATGACCCTAAAACAAAAGAGTTTATATTAAATAGCCCAACACTAACATCAATTAAATATTGGCCAGCTGGATGTAAGTTACATATACATATATTTTATTCCAATAGGAGTATAATGGGGACAAACTTAGATTTCTTACTCCTTTCATGTTCATGCCATTTCACTAAGTTTTTTTTTTTTTGTAAAAGTCGCTATGATTTGAGATTTTGAGACTGACTTTTGCAGAATTTAAGATTAAACGTTTAACCATTACATTATAATGCTTTTCTAATTTGAATAAACATAAAGTACTCTTAAATCACAGAATTATACTGATATTCTGTTCTTCGTCAGAAGTCATTACGGATAGAAGATAAAAGCTCATATTTCGTATGGTATTCTTTTATATAATTTGTATACAATGTAAGATCAAATTTAACTTTGTAAATTGTAGTGTGTGTAATGGTGCGAAAGATATCCTTCAAATACTAAAACTTGGGAAAGCCTCAGGTTTGTCATCAAATGTTAAGGAATTCAAGTGATGAAGTTTGTAATCACCTTGCCCTACTTTTTAACTTGTCCCTTTCAAATTCTAAAATTCCCGAAATATGGAAAATTGTATCTGACATACCACTTTTCGAAAAGGGAGATACAGCAGAATTTGCACCTTATAGACCAATTTTTCTTTTTTCGTCAGTTGGTAAAATATTCGAAAGAGTCGTTTGTAAGTACATTTGTATAAATATCAGTCAGGTTTTATTTTAAGTCATTCTGCTGTTCACCAACTAATAGAAATTCACCATCATTAGAAGATCAAAATGTAACTTCTATAATTTTCTGCGATATATCAAAAGCATTTGATCGTGTATGGCATGCTGGTTTGTTTCTTAAACTAAAGGCTTACGGAATCAGTGGGCAGTTTATAAACGGTTTGAAAGTTTTCTTTCAAAAAGGAGACAAAGTGTTTTAATCGCGAATTTACATAACTTTTATCCGTCCAATGATGGAATACAAATCTGATGCAATTAACAAGATGGGGGCAAATTTAGAAAAAAAACTCCAATTAGAAGCAGACAGAATCCATTCTGGCTTACCTATTTTTGCTAGACGCGAGTCAATCTATTACGAAACCGGGTGAGAACTATTAGAAGACAGAATAATTTGTTTTATTCTATCACTATAATAAGGCTCCCAAATATCTTCGTGAACTGATGCCACTCTTGATAAATCATGTAACTGACTATCATTTAAGAAATAACGATGATCATGTTTAACCACAGTTCAGTTTATTAAACACTGATAAATCTTTTTTGCACAGCCAAAGAATGGAATAGACTAAATACTGATACTCTAAATTCAAACAATCTCAATATTTTCAAAAGAAATATTAAACCAAAATTATCAGTACCGCCTAATTATTATAGCTTTGGTAACAGAAAACTAAATATAATCCATACTCGTTTGCGACATATGTGTAGCTCCTTAAATGCAGACCTTCATCGACTTAATGTAATACCCATCCCTCCTGTACCTGTGGTCATCCTAATGAAGATTTTTTTCATTTTTATTTATGGAATGTACATTGTTTGATGAGAATAGACGTAACCTCTTTACACAATTACGCGAATATAATATAACTATTGAATTTCTATTGGCTGGTGATGAACATCTTACTCATGATCAGAATAATCATATTTTTTCATGTGTCCAAACATTTATCAAACAAACAAAACGATATCAGGATTAATCATACTTTGTAATGTATTATTTACAACCTCTCACTCCAGTCTTTATACTATATTTATTTTTGTTTCATTACGTCTTTTTATGATTCATGTGTATGTTTGTTTTGTCTGTTTTTTTCGTATTATTTTCATCCCTTATTTGTTAATTCATTATTCCTGCACTTTTTGTTAAATAATTATGTATTATTGTCGTCATTATGAAAATTTTAAGTAATCATTAATTGTAATGGGAGAGAACTTTCATAATGCTGTAAAAACTTGTGTCCAACCCTTTGCTCATATTAGCAAACAAATATGTTTAAACCAAACTAGTGTGTTTTCTTTGAATTATAAATACTGTAAAACGTAGCACAATGACCACAAAGCCACAAAACTTTAAAACCATGCTTCATTCCAGTGGGGAAAACTACCAATCATTGTGTTGTAATGGCGCAGTTGTACACACAAGGAAAATGTCATGGTCTTCATATTTTTATGCTGCAGACACGTAATATGGAGGACCACAGCGTTTTACCAGGTAGGTTGAGACGGCGCATGGATAGTTTTTTTTTCTCTCATTTTTTTTATGTTGAAAAATAGAAAACTCAGTGATAGTACTTATAGATTTCCTCAGAGAGTACAAGCAGCTATGTATTGTTGAATGGTTGAAACCAATGTTAAATTAAATAATTCTTATGGACCCTAGCTTTTCACATTCTAGGTAAGTAGCTGCAGTTTTCGAATGATTAAATAAATTTTGTACTATTTGGTAATACGGTACAGATTATAATTAATTCTGTATCAATCTTTAAGTCTTTATTCTTCCCTGATTTTTTCTCCCTAAATAGAGTTGCAAATGCAGATTTACTTGAAGTGTTCCTTATGTACACCTATAACCAATCTATCATGTATTATTTATTTCTTCCATTTCAAATTGACTAATTGTCATTCAGTTATTACCAGGAATGCCTAACTGTAACTGACTTCAACTTTCATAAAAATTTCAGTAAGAGCTGTAAATATTTTATGTACGGACTCAGTCTTGCTCTGGGTTTCAAAGAGTCAACACCTTTTTATTCTTATTTTTTACATGCTCGTGATCAAAACCATATTGGTCGAAACGTTGGGTATTTTTAACTTTTTAGTTTGTTCTTGTTTTTTTAAGATTTTATATTTGGTTTTGTTCGACTTGTGTATTTCGTGCATTTTAGTCATTTTTTGCCCCTTTTGACAGCTCACCATTTCCATTTATTTTTCTTGTTATCTATTGTCGCATGAGCTGTTTCGCAACATACTTAGTTTTTTGTTCATAAAAATTTAAAACCCGGTTGAGATTTAGGGCATACCAGATCATTAGAAGGAATGGAAGAATTTTATAGCTAAGTCTCGAGTTTTCATGAAGATATCAGTTGTGGGATACGCAATAAGCAAAATAATTTCTTTTCCAAAGTGCATTTCGTATTTTGTCTCAAAATCATAAGCTAATTTTGATAAATAAAGGACCCAAAATGTATTCCTAGATTTTTAAACTAATGTATCTATATTTTGTAGGCGTTGAAGTAGGAGTTATAGGTAATAAATTTGGATTCGGTGGAGTTGACAATGGTTATATGAAATTGAACAATGTAAGAATACCAAGAGAAAACATGCTGATGAGATATTCACAGGTAAGTGGAAAACTTTTTATTCCGGAACGATTTAGCAAGGTTACATGTAATTTGATAATTTATTGATGTAATGCTACATGTGTCAGGGTACAAATGTGACGTCGATGCTAGGATCTTTCATGTTTGAAAATTTTTTATTTTGACCTGGCATCAGCTTGAATCCACGACCTCCAGCACACGAGACGAAAACACTACAAAAGAACCATCGATGCGATTTGAATAATACGCACGATATAAATTTTATACACAGATAATTCAAATACTTAGTATTTCTATTTACATTATTTTTAAACAAAAGAGACATTACAGGTCATTACAGAAACTGCATTACCCTGAACTTTTGTAAATAAGTAACGAATTTATAAACAGACTTTATACACAGCTGCCTAAATCGAACCCCAATTTCAAACAGCAAAACTCTGAACCTTTGATAAAGGTTTTTTTTATGAACCTGTGTATTTAAAAATGTTTTCACGAAAAACAAAAATCATGTACCACTGTGATTAATAAATACATGTGTGATATAATATGTGCAATTAATAACGAAGATTTGTCTTTTAAAGGTAATTGAAGATGGTACATATATAAGCCAAGGAAATCCAAAAGTTACATATGGAGTTATGGTTTTTGTGAGGGCAATTATTGTAGGTAATGCTTTCAAATGTTTAGCACAGGCCTGTACAATTGCCATACGTTACAGTGCAGTTAGGAGACAGTCAGAAACTACGCCAGGGTACGTCTGTTTCAGTATTTTGAAAATAAACCTTTTCTTAAACATGTCAGACACAATGAGAAATTATGCAGTGTTTTAAACATTGCCTTAGAGAAACAATATACTTATAAACAAAATTAATCATATTTTTTTTGTTTGATTACTTTTCTGTATTCCAATTTTAATAAATTTCTTTACAGGGGTATAGAGCCTCAAATCGTAGACTACCAAACCCAACAGTACAGACTCTTCCCGTTACTGGCCACAGCTTACGCCCTTCGGTTCACTTCGGCTTATATGTACAAGACATATCTAAGCATAGACGAAGAGATTGAAAAGGGAAATTTAGAAGAGTTACCTCAGGTATTGTAACCTTCTCTTACAAAAGCTTTCACGGATATAATGTATGAAATATCTCTCCTGTACAGAAAAACATTGTATGGCATTTCCTCTGTACATATAGACATCTTTAAAGGAAAAACTGTTTTAGTGTTTCTGTTCTTTATAGGTAAAACTAGTTTTCTATAGCATCTCCATTTTGTACAGCGATACTGTTTTAGATCATCCCTTTCTTGTACATCATAGCGTGTACATGTTACAACCTGTTGTAAAGCATTTCTCCTGTATTGAAGAATAACTGTTCGAAAGCGTCTCTTCACAACAGGAAAAACTGTTTTGTCCTTATGCATCATTTCTGTATCGGAGAAAATGTTCAAGAGCAACTCTCTTGTGATGAAAAACTGTTCTCGAGCAGCACTCCTGTAGTGGAAAGACTGTGCTAGAGCAGCTCTCCTGTAGTGGAAATATAATAGAGAATGGAAACGGGGAATGTGCCAAAGAGACAACAACCCGACCAAAGAGCAGAAAACAGCTCAAGGCTACCAATGGGTCTTCACTTATCATGACACTGAAATTAAGGATACCACAAACACTGCCAAGTCTGCATCTTATCTTGACCTTCATCTCGACATTGACAATAAAGGGAGGTTGAATACAAAAATTTACGACAAACGGGATGACTTTGACTTTCCAATCGTCAACATTCCATATGTGCCGGCGTATGGAGTATATATTTCAAAACTCATACTTTATTCCAGAGCTTGTGACATATACATTGACTTCCTGGACAGAGCCCAGCTCCTGACAGACAAGTTGATCAGATAGGGTTATGTTGCTCCTAAGTTGGAATCATCCTTATTAAAGTTTTAAGGACGTCATCATGATTTGGTTGAGAGGTATGAAAAAACTATTTCCCAAATGAAAATGGACCTGTTCCATTGATGTTTTCCCTTCCTCATATCGGATTTGACATGTGCAGCATGGCGGGTGTCCTGCAGGAAGTAGAGACTGCTTACTTTTCCGGAGCACCGGGTCC
The DNA here is from genome assembly GCA_028015205.1 of Mytilisepta virgata. Taxonomy (NCBI): domain Eukaryota; kingdom Metazoa; phylum Mollusca; class Bivalvia; order Mytilida; family Mytilidae; genus Mytilisepta; species Mytilisepta virgata. Next base: position 82,111,136 of record CM051521.1, read on the forward strand.
ATGTTGTTGATATGTTTAGTTTTTAATTGTAGTGCATGTATTGTTTTGGTCTTGTCTCCGGAGTTTCTCAGTTGTTTCGACTTTCAACTCCTTCGAATATCCCTTTGATATTTTTTTACTTTACCTGTATATTTTGTCATTTCATATCTCTTAATATTTTAGCTGCATGCATTATCTGCTGGGTTAAAGGCATTCAGTACCTGGGTTGCGTCATCCGGAGTAGAAGTATGTCGTATATGTTGTGGTGGTCATGGTTATTCACATGCAAGCGGACTGCCAAAGATTTATGTAAATATAGTACCTGGATGTACCTATGAAGGGGAAAATACTGTAATGATGCTACAGGTAGCAAGGTACACAGTACATTAGCTAACGCCTTACTATTCAACAAATGAAAATAATTTATTATACAGCTAGAATACAGTCAGAAACGTTCGTTCTAAAACCGTGCCAACAAAATATTTCTCCGTATTGTACAACCGGAAGTCGGACTTTTTCGAATTGTACAAACGGAAGCCATGTTTTTTCCGTATTATGTACGACTGGAAATCATATTTTTCCGTATTGTACATTTTTGCGTTTGCGAAGTAGCTCGTGTATTTATTTATTTTATTTTTTTTGCTAACCTATAGGAAATGATAACACATTTAATATTTTCACAATAAATGAATGTTTAAATCTAATGTTATTGATACTCATATTATTAACTACAATTTGAAAAAAAGATATATTTCAAAACTTGGTTATATTTAAACAGATTTTATTTATATTTCCTTTACAACTGAAAATTTCATCTTCTTGCTTTCGCCTCTTAATTTAACGAAAAAGAAAAAGGCGAACACATTTTAATGCGAATTGTGGATTTTTTTCTAGCCGAATGTAGTCGAATTCAAGATATTTAGATCTGTTGAATACAGATACCCATAATTTTTTAAGGGGTGAACTTTATTCTGGAATAATCAACAAAATAATTAACATTTCCAACTTTAACTTTATAGTAAATCGGTTATCGTACAGTGTAGTGTACAATTCGGAAAATATTGTAGTCGTACGTATTGTACTGAAAATCCCTATTAGACTCGACGACACCGGAGTCTCGTTCAGTACAAGTTTTCAGTACAATACAGACTCGACAATATTTTTTCGTATTGTACACTGCATTTCATTGTATAATAACCAATAATTAATTAATTAAAATATGTAATTTCACTGTATAAGCCGAGTCTGAATAAAATGTTTAAAAGCATACGTACAACATGTAGGAAATGACAGAAATTTACATGTCGTCGATGTTGTTTTAGTATATTGACATGCCAACAAACAAGCTCTAGTCTTTACATGAAGCGTTGATTATCTGACCTAAATGGAAACGTTCTTATATCAACCTAGCCACTGTTATCAAAGGTTACTAAATTGTTGCAAGAAAGTTGGTAGTTACATTGTATACCTAACGATAAGAAAATCGCCTTTTTGTCTATTTATAGATATTTAATGAAATGCTTTACAAAAAAACAACAGGGGGATAGATTGCCAACATTTGTGCAGTATATTGCACAAAACCCAGAAAAGCAATCGTGTATGACGGATAGAGTAGCTTTTAGTTGTATAGTAAAGGCTTATGAACACAGGGCTGCACGGCAAGTACATTGTATACAATTATTCAAAAGTTTCAATACGGTACATTGTATGTAGAAGTGTTATTAAATTTGAAGAAAAATGTTCAGCAATAAATGAAGAGTATACGTCGTAAAAAATTTAATCAACATTTTCTTGAAGCCAAAGAAAGATATATCAAATTAATCTTAGGAAGTAACGAACGCTTTGTTATATACTGTTGGCTGTCGTATTTTCAGAATCTAGCTCAATGATTTCTCAAGATTGAACATTCAAATGACACAAGAAAATAAAAAAAAATAAGGCTTTTCATTGAGTTTATTTACTTACATTTGAGTAACATTTGAAATAACATGAATGCCACATGTATATATTTTTAGGCTGAAAGGTCTTAACTTCAAAACCTTTTTTTTCAGTATATGGTCTGATGAAAATAGTTTTCTTGCACACACAATCACCATGACAAATGTAATATTTTGAACCCATTAAAATATTTTTTTCAGATTAATTGAAGCAGCAGCTAAAACTATGCAGTTAAAAATTCAATCTGGGAAACCTTATCACGTAGCATGGAATGAAAGTTCAGTACAACTGCTGTGGGCAGCACAGGTTCGTATCCTAAAACTATCTTGCATAATGTAAAAATAGAATTATTTCTCTCCCTTTCACGTATGCATTCTTATCATTTCATAACCTTCCCCATAAAGAGATTTTTTGTTGTTATACCCTGCTTGTTTCATGAATTTTTTTTTTGTTCTTTTCAGGCACATTGTCATTTGTTTTGTGTGAAAAACTTCGTAGACAGCTTGGATAAGATGAAGCTTGATAACAAAACGTCCAGTGCACTGAATGCACTGTGTCAATTGTATGGTGTACATGGAATTCTAGAAAATTTGGGAGAATTTATGCATGTATGTAGTTTGCTTATAACAGTAGTTTTTTGTATTTAATAATACTTATATGTCGTTAGACTGTTTCTGAGCTTAGATCTACTGTCAATGTTCTATATCCCAGCCTATTCAAGCAATAAAAATTAAGAACACTTGAAAACCCCCAGATTTTATTGTAAAATCTATCAGAACTTTATTTTGTTACTTGCAATATATTTCTGTTGTCAAAGAAATCAAATATTTTTAGCTTGAGGCAATCAATATGCATAAATTTCAACACAGAAAATATTACACCAGTTATACGTTTTTGTACAAATGTGACCAATCCCTGTGTAAACTTTCCCTCGTTAGAAAAGTGTTTTTACCCTATCGTATAGGTGTCAAAAATTGTTCTAGAGAAAAGCTCTTCCGCCACAAAAATTATTAATGCTGCTAAAGAAACAGTTCCAAAACATTTTACAGTCAATTTATGACAGTTACCAAAACTCTATTATACATTTTGTACAATTCTCATAATTCAATATTTAGAGTATTTTTTGTGGTAAGATATATTATTTGAAATGCAGGATGGATTCATTAGTGGAGAACAGGTGAATTTCTTGGAAAAGAGGATGATACATTTATTTGAGATTATTAGACCTAATGCAGTAGCATTGGTGGATGCGTTCGATTTTCCTGATCAGATGTTGCAGAGCTGTCTCGGGCGGTACGATGGTCAGGTTTACCAGGCGCTGTATGATTATGCAAAGGCTGCACCGCTTAACCAAACAGAGGTAAATAAAGTCAAATAAAAAGAAGACTATTTTTTGCATAGTTATTACTAGTCCGTCGTCTTCTTTTCCCTTGCCACACTTTCATTTGTAGTAAATGAAAGTGAAGTTGTTTCAGTATTCAAGAATATCGTACATGTAGGTATGTTATTGTCAACAAAATATTTGGTTTTCAGATATCACGTTCAAAAGTACATTTTGGGCACAATTTAAGTGTCATGTTCAACTGGTTATAACTTGAGAACAACAATAAACAGACACAAGTTGATCAAAATTAAAGAATGGCTTTTAAGGCCCACAAACTTATAAAAAGTCAAAGTTCAATGATGACCTTAACCTTTAATCTCCTGAAATTCGTGACTGTAATTTGAAAATTATAGTTTATAAAGTAAGGGGTTCTTCCATATTCCTTTTTACAGGATTTTTTTCAGAATTTGTGAACTTGGTTTTAATGAATCTTGATTCAAAATAATGGGTAACAAAGGATACTTTGGATAAATTTTGGACTAAAACTTAAATTTATATATGCACGTGACTCAAGGAAATGAACATCGCTTTTATTTTTTGAAAATCTGTAAATGTGCTAGTAAAATTGAAACATAGATGGCTTTTTCAGAATAGAATTTTTTCATAGCTAATAAATAATCAATTTATAAGAATTTTTACACACAAAATATGCAAATTTCGTCGAACATTGACTTTCGAATATGATGAAGCCGAAAATAAAAATTTCATTCTAAGCAATTCGTACGTGGGGTTAGTGAACACAGGCGCACGGGAATATAAGTTTTACCTCCACATTGAATTTTTATTAAGCTCTGTTGCTGGTGTTTAGATACTGGCCCAAAACTTATACCTTGAATTTTATGTTACTAAAATGTTAAATTTTGTGAAAATTAAGGAGCATCTCCATCGTGCAAGACTCTGTCATTGAGTGGTTTTGGCTGTTCTCTTTAGATAATTTTTGTATTTTTGAAATGCTCTTCATCTTTTTGATTATTGTTTTTGTTTTCAACATTTAAGGCCTTGAGCACAAATGATGAGTCATAAATCGACAAATGTGCACATCTTGTGCATCAACATTGGTACTAAAGAATTTTTTGTGCAGAACATAACGACCTTCAACACAAAAAACATAAAATAAAAACTCTAAAAACACTGCACAAAAATTACCCTCTAACACCCTGTTCTAACGATATTAATGCAACATACTCAAACCACCTTAGCACAGAAACAACTGCATCAAGTTTTATCCTCCTAATTAAACAAATAAATGTATGTTCAATTATTTGATTTAATACAGGTCTTATAATAAGTATAATTGTATTTTATTCTATTTTTAGGTTCACAGTACATATTACAAGCATCTAAGACCACTGATGAAAAAACAAGAGACAGCGACATATTCCAAACTCTAAAACCATTTTTTTAATTTGTGTTTCAGTTGTATTTTTAAGATTTATGGAATTCTCATAAATAACTTAATCCATACATATGTTGATTATAACAAAAAACTCTGATAATTGTTTCAAACAAAATTTAATGTTGTAATTTTTCGTTAGATGAGATTAAGAACATATCTAAAAATATTGCATCAGTGCAAAAAATCTTGTGACGTTGAAGTATTCTATTCCTTATTTCTTCAAAGATATCTTTACACTTAGTAACCAGATGCAAAAAATATAATATTATACAATTATATATGACTATTTTGATCGTCTCTTCTCTGAATCCATCATTCCTGCATGTAGGGTTGTGTAGTCTGGTGGATTGTACCTGGGACTATTATACTATATTAGTCCCAGATTGTACTTGAGACCGATTTGCCGAAAAGGGGATTGTTTTGCCTGACTATGCAGTATTAATGTTATGTCCTATTGTGAATCCAGGTCTTTAGATTTGATATGTGGACTATAGTCTGTTCTTTCACCATCAATAATTTGAATATTATATTCAGCCTTTTCATCAGTTGTATCCATTGTAGGGGTAAGATTTATTGTAGTTGTTGGCTGTACCTGTTGGTTGGAGTGTGTACTCAAATTAGCATTGGGCTGTTGTGTGATTGATGTCAGATCTATTTCACAATCAGTGGTAGAATGGTTGATATTGGTACTACTATCAATATTGTTTATATTATGAGTAGTTTGCCTGATGGGAGGGGTTGACCGCGTAGCAGTTCAATTAGTTACAGTATTTTGCCTATGCTGATCTTATACATGATGAGGCTGGGTTTGTTGTACATCTTGGCGGATTATATATTGTTGTATTTTGTGGAGCTGTATAGTATCTAGGTGTACTACCACTGTTTATGGTTGTTCCATGATTATTTCTAATTCCATGGTTTGGCATTGTTCGTAAAGGTGGCATTACTCCATTATTTTGATAAAAATGTTGTTGACTTTGGTTTGGATAACCATTAAATGGAATTCCGTGATGGTACAAAGGTCCTCCATAGAAATATGGTGCATATATCCCATTTGATTTGGAAAATCTCCATGTCCATGATATAGAGGAGGTTGTATAAAAGGTATATTGGTTGGCTGAGGATTTACCATTCTTGATTGTAAAGCAATATGTAGATTAAGAGCAGTGCTAATACTTATATGGTTTTCTAGAGAGTGAATTCGTTGTTCCATTATCTCTTGTTGAAAATTGCCAGAATGTTGTGTAGAGTTGGATAAACGATTATTGCAAGAGCAACAGTTATAACTGATTTGATATATTGTACTGGCTATTTTTTCATGCTGAAATTGCTTCCAGGTATTGTATTTGTAGCTTCTGTATCATTGTTCTTTGTTGAATTTGGTGATGTGAATTGCATTGTTTCAATCACCCTTTTCAATTGTGTATTTTCATTTTCAAGATTCAGTATTCTTGCTCTCTGAGAGTTTGTTACATTTCTATCATCTATTTTTGATGGAGTTTTCCTCGAATTCATTTTATTTTGAATATTGACATTAGTTGTAGTGATATTTGCAGATTTCCTTCTAGAACCAATTGTAGCACTTATTATGTTAGGAGATGCAGATACGAAGGATACATCTGCATGTTTATCCTGCGATATAGTAGGCATATTGTCATCTCTGAATCAAAACTTTGTGACACTTGAATAGTTGCTAGTCTTTGTTCGTTTGAGAAGTACAAGACTTTGCCAGGATCTTGTGTAGAGTATTTTGGCGTTTCATTGCTTATGTGCTTTGGAATGGTTTCATGATGGCTTGAGTTTAGTGTGTTTTCATTGTCAAACAGTGCAGTGGAAACCATTTTCCTTATATATATTGTAAATAGCTGAAGGTGATAAATTTGCACATTTGAAATGAAACCATTGGTCACAAGAGTCACATGCAATACACTCAACCGTTGCCTCTGTTTCACATATGGGACATATACATGAACCGTTTCCTTTCATGCTTGATGTTATATTTGTATCTATCGTACAGTTTATGTTGTTGCCAACTGAAGCCAGTAGATGCGTAGATATAGGATTTTTTGTGACATGATGTATCGTGTTTGAATCGTTGCTTTCAACATTTAATTGTTCACACGTCCTCGATTGTAAGCCACCATTCTCTTTTATGTTTTTATTAGTACTCAAATGGAGTGAAATGTTATTGTTGATCACTTCTAATGTTTTGAGATTTAACTTAAGAATTCTACATAACCCTTCCATAATGAAATTTACAAATATATCGACTCGATTTCCATTTACAGACATTTTGTTAGTGGAATTATAGCAGTTGACAGTAAATTTTAGCTGGATACCAGGATGGCCATTGGTTTTGCGATTGAAAACTTTATACCAATGATCTATGATTGAGTTTGAGTTGTCAATACCAGATTGAGTTTGAATGATATAAAGGTTGCTAAATTCCTGTGAACTTAAAATGTCTATAATTACTGTTTTTGCTAGCTCATATGCCGCTGTGTTAAATACTAACACGAAGTTTTTGCTAGCCTTCATTTCGCATTTAATATGTTCACGATGGCAATTTCATGCTTTCTGTCAAGAGCTTTTTGCCTATTCAGGTGGTATGGCCTATTTTGAGTTATATGATTTGTAAGCGGAAGACTGCTAGCAAACAGAGCTTTGGAGAGCTGTCTGGTCATAGAACATGACATCATAAAGTCTGGTTTTGTTTAGTATATAAGTGCAGGGACGTTGTGGAAAGTCCCACAGTTGCACTGCTATAATATAAATGTCACGACGAAAAACGAACCAGAGATTTTACAAAGTTATCTTGAATTCAGGGACGTTGTGGAAAAACCCACGATCCACTACATACCGGACGGAAAGCCTTCCAGGAATTTTACAGGGTTGAACTTGATTTCAGGAACGTTGTGGAAAGATCCACGCTCGGCCTATTAATCACATAACAAGTTTACCAAAAATATCACAAAGTTGATCTGGATTTCAGGGTCGTTGTAGAGAATCTCACGTCGCCCTATTGAACGGACAGATAACCTACCAACAGTCAATTTTTATTTGAGTGCTTAGTTTTCGTAGCCAAACTCTGGATAGATTTGTTTAAGGGTGTACACCGTCCTTATATAATGTCCAGTTGTATTGATCTCTTACTCTTTTATGATGGTTTTTAGAGTTTTTGTTCGATGGATGTTTTAAATCGGCGTTTAAGCTTGGACCTCTGCTGTGTAGGGTTAAATTCAAATCTCTAAATTTTGCATTTGCACTAAAAATTTGCTTTAATAGTTTTTCATTTTCAGCTAGAAATTGGTTTACATTATTGTGATTATGGCATTTGTTCCATTCGTATATTGAATATATTGGAATTTCTATAAATGTTAATTTGCTCGCTGGATGTCATTGAAATAATTCAGCTATTTTATGTAGATTGCTCAGTAATGAATCAATAGCTTCATCTGTCTCAGTTTTCAAGGAGATAAACCCTTTGTTATATTGGGTCAGATCACAAATGCCTAACCACACAAAAGCTGAGATGTTGTCCAAATATTTAATTTTGTCTATAAATTTTGATAAAGCCAGTTTAAACCTTGTGTGGATGTCCGTGATTTTGCACTCCGCCATTTAATTCGTTTTCAAATTCAGTAGTTATTGCTCTTTGCAGATATAACCTTTTACTATCGGAGATCACCACTGGAGTTAATTTTCTTTTTCCAGTGGGTAGTTCAAATGATTTAAGTTTTTTAACAGTTTATGCTCTGTCATGGGTTTGTCTATAATAATCTACTTCTGTGCTGAAAATGCCAATCATCCAAAATCGTCAGCTGATATTTAGAATCTTCAAGATGGCTACTAAAATGGCTGCCGAAAACGATCACTCATTCGGGTTCAATCTTAAAAGATCAAGGGTAAATTATATTTACAGACATAAAAAGTAAAATTTCTGTGATTATGTACACAAATGCTAAAAATGGGAATGTGTGATTGTTTAAAATGTTTGTGCTAAAACGATAAATCAGTGCTCTTCCAGAATTTCACGTCCACTCTTCATGCCCCGTTCTCGTTCTTATCTCTAATATCTTGTTTTTGGTCCTAGAGCAGAGATTATGTTAACTTTAAGTTAACTTCAGGTGATGTTTTAATTGAGCCGTACTGTATGTTGATGAGTTTTTTTAACAACCATGACATGTCGAATTTGAAGAGCAATAAAACGTTTAAAATATTTTTGCAAATTATTTTTTCTTCACTGTCGCATATAAAATATCAAGAACAACAATCCAGCCATGATAACAGCTATTCCAACCAAACCAATGACTTTTGATGAGAATCTTTTGTCATCAGCTGATATTTTGGTGGTATTATACATTTTAGTTGATTTTCTGTTGACTTTGATGGCGTCCTTCAATTAATTCAAATTTTCCTTTAAATGATCATGTAACTCTTCCTTTGTCAGTTTTTGGTCCAACAGATATTTCCAGGATTTGCGTGTTGATTTTATCACATGAACATATGCACACTTCCATTGTTGGGCTGTAGTTTATTGCAACTCTAATTTACTATCTTTTGTAGTCTTTAGATGTAATTCTGTGTCCATGTTCTCAGGTGGTATATTTCTTTGGTCACACAGTAATTCTTTGTTGATATGGAAATGACTGTTCATCTGAAGTTTAAAGAAATTAATTTTATATTTATCACTTTGCTCTTATCAAAATACATTAGTATCAAAATGCATTAGAATATAAAAAATAAAACGTATATTTGGTTTAAATCTTATCTGACACGATACTTAACCAGAGCGTCAAAAACGTATAAAGCCAAGTAAAAATTTAAAAAGCAGTAATTTATCCGCATGTGGCAACTAAAATATAAAAAAAATCTGATTTATTCAAATGAAGAGGTTATCTCAAACCTCGTTAATTGACACTGACTTGAAATAAATGAAAATTTCTAATTAAAATTTTTACAAATTCTGGAACCTACTTCTTTTTATTAATTTCTAATTAAATGCATGTAGATTACACAAAAAATATATATTTGTGATGTCTAAAATGGGAGTTTTCTCCCAAATTGTTACATGCACTAACATGAGGAACACAAACTGTTAGATAAAGATTTATGAAAGTGCCAATTTGTGAAAACCAAACGCCAAATTTGGTACGTACTTTAGGGCCAACACATAATTTAATACTTCCGAGGCCTACGTGTACGTTCATAAGTATCACAATTTCGCTCATGAACTCAAATACAGAGGTTGTGTCCATTCTCATTACATGACACTCGCTTGAAATAGGTGACATTTTCTGGTTTATATTTGTGTGGGCGCGGGACATTTTAGCGGATTAATAGGACTGTTTAGCGGAAATAAAATGGACATTGTGGAAGAACGTTTGTGAGATATTTGTGAGGTTTATTTAAATTTGTGAGTTTGGATGTTCATACTCAGAGCACCTCGTGTTTTCTAACTCAGACTTGGACAAACGAGGATATGCCTTTATTCTTTTTCTATACACAGCTTTTGCGACACTTTTCAGATTGGTTGCAGCTCCTGCTTTTGCCGATCTTGTAAATCGCGTCGAATAGACATTGAGGGTCTTTGGGTAATAGTCATTAATTTTCTCTCTGTTGACGATATTTTTCCTGACAAAAAATAATAAAAGTTATCTGTAAACATGTTCCGCTAAAATGTCCATTTCAAAGTGATTAATTGTAAAAAAAAAAAAAAATACATACTTTTTCAAGTATGATTACAAAATGATTTAAAGATGGGTACCGATGCTTTTCCTTAAAATAATTGTTATTGATATCGAATATATATCTCATATATTCAACATAGATCTTTATGGAGGGGAATTTGTTCAGCCAAAGATATACACAAACGTAGTTATTTCCCGATACACGTTTATCAACAGTAAAAATCATTGCATATAAATCGATTTATGGAATAACAGTATGATATTATATTGGGTATCAAGGAGGAATTTGAAAAAAATGCAGGTTTCTAAATTTGTCTTGAAAATATTTGTCAATGATTAATTTTGTACTCATGTTAAAATTGGATATCAATTTCTCTCAAGCAATATTAACCTAATGGGATTTTGGCTATCATGCTTAAGCTATGTTATTTTATAGTTTGATATTTTTGGCTTAAAGAGTTTTCGTTGTGAATTTACTTGACGATGGGCGGATGGAGATTCAGATTATAGGCTGTTTTTCTAACATCCCTATGAGTGTGAGGTCTAAATCTTTCATAAATTATCAACTTTGAGTAAAGCTCTGCATGAGGGCTAAAAATACTTAGAAAGCATAATATGAAATTGTAATAATTCGATCCTACCGCCCCCAAAAAGATGAAAATATTTCCAGATCTAAATACATGATATAGGATCTGGTTGAGCTTTTCTTTAACGGAACATTTAATCCCATTGGACAAATCATATGTCTTTGAATCAATGTAGAAAATAAATAGCCTTTGTATAAATAATTTATATATTTTAGTTCAGATTAGGTTACATTTGTTTCAAATGATTTTCACAATTATGCAACAAGAAAATGAAATATAATCAGAATGTCTATACGTCAAACTAATTGATAATATATAGACTCAACAGAACTAAGATTTCCCGAGACCCCAAAGATTGAAACATATTAGGGTATTAGTGATTTCTAGAATTTTAATGCGTTTTGTGAGAATAAAAAGTATTTGCTACTGTAAAAGCACTAATTATTATAACACTATCATTTTATTCTCACGAATTTAAATACTAGAAATCATTAATATCCTAATGTCGATGTCCATCATAATTGCATAATTGTGAAAATCATATGAAACAAATGTAACCTAATCTAAACTAAAACATATAAATTATTTATAAAAAGGCTACTTATTTTCTACATTGATTCAAAGAAATATGATTTGCGCAATGGGATTAAATTTTCCGTTAAATAAAAGCTCAACCAGATCCTATATCATGTATTTAGATCTGCAAATATTTTCACTTTTTTGGAGGAGGTAGGATCGAATAATTACAATTTCATATTATGCTTTCGATGTACATGTATTTTTAGCCCTCATGCAGAGCTTCACTTAAAGTTGATAATTTATGAAATATTTGTTAGTGGGTTTTAACAAAGTATGATTTATCTCTACCAATGACAAGGTATGTGTATCTGCTGTTGCCATTTTTGTTTTTTGAAAACATCGATGGATTAGATCTTTCAACTTCTCCTTCAGTTGTGAATGAGAAAAGGTGGTATTGAGGGTAGAGAAATCAAAAGTTGTTATCCTGTTACAGACTGAAATGGACCGAGATCGTAAAATATCCTTTAAGTCTTTGGAGTTCTTTAATATCCACATTTGATTGATACCACTTCTTGAATAGCTTGTCTCACAATAGGCCCGTTTTGACAGCTGTTAAAAAAGAAGTTAGAAGTTGAGAAGTTTGATGGAGTATTTGGCAGATCCAGCTATAAAGCTTTCTTTGTATAGATCACAATCATCATCAGAACCTTCACTTTTCTTAAGTAGAACACATTTGCAAATTATATTTTAAACAATAACCATATGTAAAGAGAAGTAACTCAAAATATTTTAATTTCATTATTCAATTTCTGTCAACATTCCAAATTTAAATAAATGATGTTGGTCTCATACGTATTATAATTTACCTTAATAGATAATATAAACTGCGCTCAGTAAGGAATACAATTTGTTTTTCAAAATTTGTGCAACCTGACCTTCAGACTACAACGTCCTGACCTTTTTTTACACCTGGTTGCTGGCAGGGGTTGCAAGGATATTTCCAGGTATCCTACCACAGTAACTGTTGTACTTCTGTAGCTCTTCTGCATGCTTAGGACAAAAATTAGAGGAGACGGATCCATGACAACAAACCATGCACATGGATGGCACTCAAATATATGAAAACAGACATAAGCAAAAACACTCAAGCATCTATTTATTCATTATTAACTGAAACATAAGCAAAACGTTAATGCAGTTACTATTATAAAACTCGCCATTTGAGGACTATCAACAGGAAAACGCAGGAAATATCAAACTATTGATAACACATTAATGCACTTTAAACAGACTATAGTATGACAATAAACAGAGACAGCGTCCCATACGAATACACTTGGTTGGTGATAGGTCTGCATATATTATGTAAGTAAAGTCAAGAAATACCAAAGGGATATTCGAAGGAGAGAAATCGTAACAACGGTTTTTTCATACCTGTCAACCAAGTCATGATGACGTCCATATAAACTTTAATAAGAATGACTTTAACTTAGGAGCAACGTACCCCTGCCTGAGCAACTTTTCTGTCAGGAGCCGGGCTCTATCCAGGGAGTCAATTTATATGTCACAACCTCTGGAATAACGTATGAGTTGTAAAATATATACTCCATACACCGGCGCTTCTGGGATATTGCCGCTCAAAAATGGAACGTTGACGATTGAAAGTCAAAGTCATCCCGTTTGTCGTAAAGTTTTGTATTCAATTTGTAAAGTTCATTGTAATGATGGAATTTTTTCAATTTTAATTCAGACATCTTTGTTTTCCTATTTTATTCGGGTAATATTTATTTGATATTTAAAATAAAGCTTTTAAATGTATCCAAGTCTTTCTTTAATTTTGCCTTAAATAATTTTTATCTTGCAAGAAATATATTAACATATATACGTTCTAAATCCAAGGGAATTGCCGCAATATATGTATGATCGAGAAGTTCTGTATATCGAAAGAGGTACATTTTGTAATAACAATAAGTTCGGAAATGGTATTGTTAAACAACTGTCATATTTGATACCGATATTTTAATTTATTTTTCTCAATACTTTTTATGTTATCTTAAATTGTTGTTTAAAATAAATTATAACTACATAATTTTTTATAAATGTTTCATATATCTTGTACAGGAACAAGGACAAAGAAAACAAGCGTTAATTAATAACATATGCCATAAATCTTTCCATTTCCGCAAACAGGAATATAAGTACATCGTATGTCCTTTCTAAAGCTACACCATAGTAGCAGCAAAATAGAAATAAAGGTTTTTGTATGCATTTGGGAACGTTTACATTTTGTGTCTAGTAGAAACATTCTTGTTGCAGGGCGTCAGTAGGGCTTTGCGAAGTGTGTAAATAATCCTAACAACAAGTCATTCAAGAAGTCTGTAGATTTTGTTGCAAAGATAAAGTATAATTTGAATCTACTGAAGCAGTCCTCTTCTATCCATGCATATCTCAATTACTCACCCTTACTCCAGCTGTTCACTTTTCAAGAATCTATCAGAATTTCTTCTCATACTGATAAACCATGACATATTTATCACTGTGCGTTAACTAAACATTAAATCAAATTCTTAATGTTTCAAACAAGGGAGTATCTCTCACGTACATCTGTTGTATAATATTATAGTGTTATTTTATTAAAATTGAGGAATAATGAACCGGGAAAAATTATATATAGCACGAGTTTGTAAGTGCAATGTATCATTTTGCGAGGGACAATATACCTCACTATTAATGCAATGACCCTGTTATATATAAATGTAGAAAGATTCTTTAAATGTCAAATAAGACAATTTTCTACATCAATGAGGTCCATTTACAAAAGAATATTGCTTAGACTGCACGTTTAATAAACACTAAATTGTGGTAATCCTCTGCCCGGACTATTACATTTCTACTCAATGATTTGGGTTGTTATACAGCTATAATTTTAATCCAAATAGAAACATGGATTTCATTTAATACATTCTGAAATGAACTTAGAAGATATTGGAAATCTATGTTTTTATTTGTCTTTTTAAAATGATATTGCGTGACTAATAAATTATTGTTAAATGGTAAAAGTCGGGTAATTGCTCAGTTTTGGACATATGTGTAAATTGGAGAACGCGTTTGTCGCTACATGTGATGTTCTCTGGCCGTATATTTGACGACGAAATACCCCTATCGGAGTTTTCATTAAATAATTTTTTTTTTTTTTTTAAATTTGTCTTCAGTTAAATATAGAAAAATGCTTTTATTAACGGTTATTCACATGATCGGTTAAAAAACAAAACACAATAATGATTGTAAATATGGCTTTTTTATATGCATTTGTCTGGTAGCTTGACAAAGTTTTAAAAAGTTGTACTTTAGTGACTTTTTGTTCATTATATAATTTTTTATATATTTATTCATTTATCTTTTTTACAAATCATGAAACAAAATTTCCATTTTTTACAAAAATAACATAATTACAAACTTGAAATAAAATTAAATATAAAAATAGCTTAATATTTTCTAGTTTCACCTGGTTAAAGATAGAGAGAATATATATATTGAACCGCAAAAGAAACGTCGCACAAAATGACATGTTCATATACATTTATTTCAAAGTGACATTTATATATTTTAAATTAATTTTTACAAAATTTAATGAATGATTTACAGTCTTTTGGTTACAATGTTCACAAAAACGTCACAATTGTCGCAACGTCACATGTTTTCAATGCTGTGCTCCCACGTCCGTTAATAACGTGTATGTCCTCCACCGGCACCAATTACTGCGGCACATCTTCGGTACATGGAGTTGATGAGCCGATTAATAAACGCCATCGGAATACGTGCCCATACTCTCTGAAACGCTTGTGCTGCTCATTATTCAACCGTCTTTGAACTTCGTCCCATAAATGTTCAATAGGGTTTAAATCTGGACTCAAAGCCGGCCAATCCATAACATTAATGTTATTCTGCTGTAGGAAGTCTCTTGTGGCTCTTGCGGTATGCGCACGTGCATTGTCCTGTTGGAAAGTCTTGTTTTGATGACGTGCGAAATGGGGCTGAACATGGGGTGTCAAGACTTGGTCGATGTAACGGGCAGCTGTTACGCCATTTCCTCTGCCTGGGCCAAGGTTCTGAAAGATGACTGGACCAAGTTTAACGTTAAGGCCGATTCCACCCCATACCATGATGCTAGATCCTCCCCACGCGTCTGTTTCCAGAATGCAGCTGTCTTCGTAACGTTCCCCGCGTCTTCTCCACACTCTGGTTCTGCCATCGGCTGTTGAAATGCAGTAACGGCTTTCGTCAGAGAAGATGATGTTACGCCATTGTCGATTTCGCCAATTCTGTCGCTGAGTGGCCCACTGAAGACGAGCTTGACGGTGTCGAGGAGTAAGAACAGGTCCTCTTGCTGGACGGCGACATCTCATGTTTCTAGCAGCTAATCGCCGACGAACCGTATCATCACTGTGTTCCAACAGTGTTTCTGGCAGTTTCGGCAGCTGGGGTGAACCGATTCATCAAATGGTGACGAACAATGCCTCTATTCTGTCTAGGGGTAGTGACTTGGGGTCTACCACTCCGTGGACGGTCATTTGTGCTGTTTGTTGCATTGTACCGTGTCCGTAGACGTTCAATTGTTCGAACAGCACAGTTGAAGTCGTTGGCAATAACTCTGGCAGATTGCACCGCATCCAATCGACCAAAGGCCTGTTCTCTCTGTTGTGGAGTCAGACGTGGCATAGCTTCTGTGTCAACACTGATACTAACACTCTTTAATTTTCTCCGGCCTTTTATACCCATAAAGGAGCATGAATTTCACGAACATTTAAGATTTAAGAAAAATTACCGCCAAGTGTGTCCCACGAGCGGTTTTAGGTACGGTCGCTCTACGATATCAACTGAAAATTATTCAACCGAAAATTTAATTCACAGGTAATTTAATCTTACCTGGTGATGTAATCGTAATACTGATTATATAAAAATCATTAATTAATATTTATTTTGAATTTTGCTAACATTTTGAAAAAGCGACGTTTATTTTGCGGTTCAGTATATATTTATACATACATGATTATTCCAAATTATTCTATAAACATACCATTATTTTAATAAAATTTCAATAATGCATGCACATATACGTGCATGTGATTTATACGGTGACTTTCTAAGCAGAGCAATATTTATGTCAAATAAATTTCTAAGAAGCGGTTATGTTCCTTCTATGTTAATTTCATCACTCCAAAAGTTTTACCTGTCGTCATCACGAATTTATTGGCCGATACGAAGTTTCTATCTCGCATATGAGACTAGATATCTTCAGTTAGATTTCACGTCCTTCTGGAATCGACACCTCACTGGACCACAGGGGCCCGACTTCTGGATATTTATTTCTTTTTTATTTCTTTTTTTTTTTTTTTTGTCTTATTTCATGAATACTTTTTAATAAATATTTACTATAACAACGCAAATTATGCGTTTATTATCAATGTGCTATACACTATCCACGTCCTTATACTAAAAAATCCTAAAGGGATATAAGCCGCCATTTTGGATTTCCTACCTCTGCCACGATTAAAATCAATTAAAAATACTTCCATGTCACAATTTATTTCATATTTGCCCTCAATCTCCTCCAAAATGAATCATCTTCAAAATCTAATCATCATTTTACCAAGCCACGACATTAAACTCGATAATTTGAAGAGCGAAGTCAAAACTTAACATATTTCGCGTCGAAAGCAGCGTTCTTCGTTACTTCACTATTGAAATCAAAGGGACGCAACTCTGATTCTCATTGACTTATACATACTGTTATACACAGTAACGTTGCTTTCGACCCGAAATACACGAACTTTTGACTTTGCTTGTCGAATTAAAGAGTTTTATGCCGCATCTTGGTAAAATGGTGACTGGATTTTGAAGATGATTCATTTTGGAGGAGATTGAGGGCAGATATGAAATAAATTGTGACATGGATAGTGTATAGCATATTGATAATAAACGCAGAATATTCGTTGTTACAGTAAATATTTATTAAAAGTACTCAAGAAATAAGATAACAAAAAAAATAAAATAAAAAAGAAATAAATTTTCAGAAGTCGGGCCCCTGTGCACTGGACTTGACACCTTACCAGATTTGACATATCACGTTAACAGAGAAGGACATGTTTACCCTCCTAGAGCACCTGATGTCACTCCAGGTTTTAATGGTAGTTCAAATTGCTAGTGCTTTAGTTAATGTCTTATTTAGTTTTGTTCAGTTTATTATACGTTTTTTTTATTATTTTAGTTATACATTATCCTTGTGGCGTTTGTTCGTTGTGTTCGATTCCCCTGACTGTCTTTTCCTTGGATATGGAATTAGTGTACTTGTTTACCTTTCAATTATTCGAAAATGAGATGTTATTGTTATTAAAACAGTTCTGTAATTGACTGAACTTTGACTTTTTTCTGATCATATATATATATATATATATATATATATATATATATATATATATATGATCAGAAAAAAGTCAAAGTTCAGTCAATTATATATATATATATATATATATATATATATATATATATATATATATATATATATATATATACATAACATAGAAAGGGTATATTTTCAAACTTTAGTAAGTACATCTTAAGGTTATTAGTAGTTTCTCCTGCTAAACGTTTCGGTATTTTGTGATACGTCTTATTAATGTTGTTCCGGTCAACAGTCGATCCGTTCCCAGTCGTTTCGGTCCCAGTTGATCCGTCCTCAAGTCGATCCGGACCTATATTATGGTTGATTCGTCCCATATTCAGTTATTAACAATGCTATATTGGAAGGGAACGTAATTTTAAACATAAATTATATGTGAATTAAAAATTTTTTTTTTTTCAAAATTTAATATGATTATCATGATTTTCAGTGATTAAATTCAATAAATATTAATCGATAAAGTAGATGACAGGAAATGTCAACATATAATTAAAAACATACTTAGCAATTAACACCGTTAAACATACATAAATTAGATGTTCTTACAGCAATTATGACTTTACCACCTATAAGTTTTGATGATAATTTAAAAGTAAATTAATTGCCGAACATCAAAATACAATTTGTATACATAATATAAATTAATTAACTTTCATATTTATTTGACCTGAAAAGTCTAGCTTCTGCAGTATATGCTCTAACCCAATCTTATTCAATCTTTCGTTTTTTAAGGACGAACTTCAAACAATTTCTCAAGTTGAGACATTTTTGTTTGTTTTATGCATATGTGTTATAAAATATGGGACAAAATGAACAAGCATCATTAGCACCATGGCTTTCCCATGTGTTGAGTGCGATGAACATGTTACTTGTCTGCAGCATGCTTTACAATTTTTCACTGTAATGCCTGTACCCAAATAACACCTAATTTCCAGCACAAGATGATGAAGTTGCAGATCAAGGTTCAGGCCAAGATGTGAATGCACAAGAAGTTGCAGATAAAGATGAGATGCAGAAGTTCCACAATTTCAAGCAGATGAGGTATATTATATTTTTATATTTTCATATTATTATGTTATGGATTAACTTTAATTTAATTTCTAATTACATATAATTTATAATGTCAATCTACAGTCAATCATTAAGATTCAATAAATATTAAATAATAAAATTAAGGTAGATAACAGGAATAGTCAATGTATCGGCCGAAATCGAAGACGAGGGTGAAATACTTGAAATGTATACAATTAACTTTGATAATAAATGCAGCTAATCAACCTTACAAGTCTGCTGGCGACATTGTTGACGATGCTATGGAGTTTGCAGATGATGACGCATTCAGTCTTTCAAATTAAGCTTAGTTTGAACATTCAGTAAACAGATTTCGGCAGGAATTTCGCCGGAAATCTAGGGATTTGTCCTTTGAGGTAAGTCATTTCGACTAGATTAACGAATTAATCAATAAATGGGATAAACTTCAATGAGACATCATCAAAATAAAATACAAATGGGATAGACTTCAATGAGACATCATAAACCAGTGTGCAAAAACCAATATATTTCTTTATTTCAAGTTGACGTCGGTTTCCTCAAATGTGATGATTTTGTAGTAGACCAGCAACTTCATCTACTGAAACAGATGCCATTTAAATGGTAGGAGTATGAGTAGTCTTAAACTCATTATTTAGTTGTTCAGCATTCATGCCTTCATCCAGAAAGACAACTGTGTGAAACAGATATCTCTCCTTTTTGTCACGCAGGGTAACGAAAGATTAGAAGGCAGTAAGTAAGGGTTATTTTCTGTTAAACAGTCTATTTTGAATAATTATGGAGATTTGCACAGTTCAGTTTATATTTTCAAATTCACGAAAAATTGCATATGACGATAATGTAATTTTTTAGGTTCTGAACCGGGTAAAAGATGTGATTCAAGGGTACAGAGTGCAAGCCTTCTGTTTGGATTTCGAATCAGGTAAGAAGTATTGTATAAAATTTGTATATTCTTGGTTAAATGTATATGAAAGAGAATAGCCTTTAGATTAGATCAGATCTCAAGAAATATTCTTATGAAAATGTTTTAAAAGTTCTTTATTCTGTTCTGCATATTATATTTTATTATCATAAAGACCAATCGTAGCTCACTACAGTTCTACAAACTAGTGCAAGCACTCATCAAAGGATCTTAAACAGTATCAAGGCAGGTGCAACTGGTTGAGGAACAAGCATTGCAGAGATGGCAGAGTATCTATATGAAATCACAAGGCCGTCTGGTAGGACTGTGGGAACAGAATGAAGAGAAAACCATCAGCACGTCAGAGTTTCTGCGTTCAGTTAGAAATATCTATGCAATCGCCGTGCCTAATCCAACAACATATGATTCTGACAGTGACTAATTTTTTATGTAGTACAGCTGTAAAATATGTTTAAAATTTTAATGCTGACATATTTGCATGTTGTAAACTGTAAAGATTCAATGCTGTGCTTACTTATATAATTTTATTTATGTTGTTAAAATGTGAAATAAAGTAAAAATACTAAATTGTCTTCTTTTTTATAATTCCAAATGTCATTTTATACCTAGTCACACATATTCTCATTGAATGGCTTAAATATTGGACAAACAGTCGTTTTCCTGACTCATACTTATTCTTTAATCTGTTTACTGACACTACCTTTTGTTCTCCTTTTTCTTCATCCTTTCTTAGTTTGAATGTGCGTGGCCTTTTATAGCATGTCCCAGATTTGCACGCAGGTGTATTCCCAAATGGAGTGACACTCGAATCCGGAACGATGATCATATTTATTACACCTTCGGAATTTTATATATATATATTTTATATATATATTCACGTGCCGGGAAAAACTGTAATTACTTCTGTTTCTAAACATTCACGACCCAAGTTTTAATTTGTTCTCTTTTGCGATATATAAATTTCAGAAATCTAAAATTAAATGTAAAAATGTCACCTCCAATACGGGCTATGCGGTGTTCAGACGTACCCTGAAACTGAACATTCAATTGAAAGTTTATTTTTGATCTGTGTTACATTTTGTTTCATCAAAGAAACCATTGGATTACCTTTTCATGATGCCATTATTAAACCAACAAAAACTAAAATATTTAAGGAATTTAAAAGAAGTACTTCAACTGGAAGGATAAATCCCACATTGGTTATGAAAGACAACTCACAAACTCACAAACAAGGACCTATATGATAAACGGACAACTCATCAAACATGTCAAAACAAACATCTGTTCTGTCTTTGATAATTCACGTATTTGATTTATTCAGAATTTCAACGTTTGGAAAACTGGAGTGAACTGTGTACTGTGTACTATAAGAATGAAAAACAACTTTAGCAATAATTTTAACATAATATGTAGCGTTGCAAGTAATTGAACCTTTTAGTTTATTGATTTCCGACCTTTTACATCAATATTGTCAACTGCAGTTTTGGTAGATTTATATGTTACCTGTATCGATGGCCATATCAGTTTTCCATGGCCATTTAGGGCTCATAAGTTAAATAGACTTCAGATAATAAACTGTAATATCAAATACTTTAGAACAGAGTTTAAAGCCAAAAAGTTAAAACGTATACCAGATACTATAAAATTCCTACATATGGAAAACATAACTTCATACTTAAAATGAAAAAAATTGTTTGATTCTATATAAGGAGAAAACGCTCCAAAAATCAGACCATCTTCGAGCAGCCCTGAAAATGCCAAGATCATCATTTGCCGCAATACTGCCATCGAATTTGAAGATTTTCAAAATGCCACAAATTATGATTCTAACAGATTTATTGATAGAGACATTCTCGTAAATACAACAGACAAAATGTTCTTATAGACATCTAGAAATTTTAGAATTAAGCAGGTTTAAAGACATGGAATTTAAATCGATCAAAAAAGTTATGAATACTGATTAAGCACCCAATTTAAGAATTCTGAATTTTTCAAGATGTTCTGTTCGATATCAATCCTTTTTCAACTTTGAAAACTTTTGTTCACGTTTCCCGATCTTGGGGTTTTTCGACCTGTTACACAACGATATAACAATAGTACCAAAGATCCTTGACAGATGTCTATCCTACAGGACGACTGAGAATCAATTAGCCTTTCTACTGAAAAAAATGAAACTGTATTAATAAGTACATGAAAACATTTTTCTTATTGTTTCCAGTGTAAATATTAAAAATTATTCTAAAAAAACTAAACTCATCGTTACTAAAATGGTAAAAATGGTTACAAAATATTGCCAAGTTTTTTGTATCTGTGATCAGAATTTAAAAAGCGCTAAAAAGACTGGTACAAGACTCACTAGACTTGTCTAGTGACATTTTCCTTAGGCTCCTCTACTGTTAACTTACGAAAGTCAGATGTTGTTCTGGAGTTAAGTCGCCTTGTCCATAAAAAAATCAAATATGCACGAAAAATCACAAAATTAGCAATTTTCGGGTAAATTAAAAAACGTGTCGACTTAGATGGGCTCAATATATATTGTAAAAATTTGAAACATACTTTGTTAAGATAAGTATCTTTCAATGGTCAACTGCTAATCAATGCTAAACATATAGCTTCAACTCATATTTTGTGTTTTAATTTAATGAAGTTTACCTTTGATTTAATGAAAAAACGTCAAGTAAAAAGCCTAAATCAATATGATGTACTTGATCTGCGTTTCAATAAAATATCAACGTTAAAAAAAGATAGGCTAAGCATAGATTCTTTTTCGCCCCATAAATTTCTCAAAGTTGACATCGGCGATAATCCGTTCAAATGTGAATGCGAAACTGTAGATATTGTCAAAAACATACAGTTTAAGAATTTGTCGGCTTTATGTGATTATTTGAAAACACTTAAAATGCAGCCGACCAGAGAGTTTTCAGAACAGAACATTCTATAGTCTACGTGAAAATGAATTTAATTGTAACACATAACGTTTTACATATACTTTATTTCTTGTGTTATGTGTAACCATGTTAATTATTTTTACCAGTACTTTGGTTTTGATTTATTTCAGTTATAATATAAAGGTTCTCATATGGACTTGACTGAACATAAATATATGTTGTCTCGGTGATAAGTCCGGAAATAAATGCATGATTACGATGCATTAGTTGCTTACAGCGAGAACCACACTGACTGGGTTTTGAATACTGCTTTACCGAAACTCGAGACAAATGTCTAGACAAACAATAAAATTGTGTTTACATCAACGAGACTTCGTTATTGGTGAATCTGTTGCGGCCAATATCTTTAAAAGCGGTCAAAATAGCTGTAATACCGTGTTGATCGTGTCAATTAACTTCTTGCAGAGTGAATGGTGCCTGACTACTTTACAAAAAGTTTGAAGGACAAAAATCATCATTTGATTATTGTAATCAAAGGGGATGTAGATTTTGGAAACATTGATTCAGATTTGAAAAATGTTATTTCAGTTTACACTCATCTGACAGTTGGACAAACTGAGCTATGCATTATCATTAGACTGAACTATATATATCCGTATAAACGTGTATATAGTCTATTTTACAATTCCATTGATAAATTAATCCCCTTGAAACAAGTACTTTCGTGTTCTGATCAGGTCAATTTGTAATTACAAAGTATTGTGAAGAGTTTAAATCTTACAAAGTGCAGAAAGTGAACAAACCACATGATTGCTACACATCAAACTTAGCATCTGATGCAATTCTGTGATACCAATTTTGCTTTTCGTCGATTTGTGACTCATCAGTTGTGCTTAAGGCCTTAAACAATAGAAAAAAATTGAAGAGCAAATTAAAAAATGCCAAAATGGCCAAAAGGTTTAATCCAAAACCATCTACGGACAGAGCTATGCACGAGGGAGATATTCCTTAGTTTTCACCGATTTTACAATTTTCTATTAGTTAGTTTTAAATGGCAAGTGGAATACTGAAAGCAAGTTAAAAGCTATGGTAAACTTTGCCATACAATATGAAATTTTGACTGTATTTCGCAATAAATCATTAAATTACTAGTGGCACTGTAAGTGTTGTGTTTCGCAATAAATCATGACTGTAAGGGACGAGATCAAAAGTTCAATGTAGGATAAAAAACTAAATTCAGATAGTTTGGGGGTGGGGGGGGGGGGGGGGGATCGCTGCAAGTTTTGTTATCCGACATTGATTTTTGGATTCAAAAATACGGATCCATGTGATGTCCAAGTCAATATACAGAACAAACATACCTTGTGGAGGAAAAACGGGACCCATGATACAAAAAGTATACTCTCAAAGCATATGCCCATATTGGTAAATCAATTTTTCCCACATTAAGTTAAGAGGGGGTGGGGGGTCAGTAGAAAAATTATGTGAATTAAGTTTTTTATCCTACATTGAACTTTTGATCTCGTCCCTAACTGTACCCTCGTATTCTTAATTAATTAGAAACATTTAAACGTTTCATTTACTTTATTGACGAATAACTTTACACATACGTCAAATCAGCTTCCACTAGATGTGCCCCGTATTGGTGAAACTTGCGAATTATAATAGACAAAAAGTCATCGTGAAAGACATCATTATTGTGTTTTACTCGTTTTGTTAAATAAAAGAAAACATTGTTCTAAAATTGCGTTCTGCTAGTCCCACTTTTTATGCACTCTGAAACTTTTTATTCAAACGTTTGATTTAAGACATTTTACATACATTGTATTCTCAAAGTTTGGACTTTTTTATAACGGTAAGTTATCCGGCGCAAACAGTAACTGATTTGTATTGAAATTAATTTTAATTTTACAAGTGTAGACAGAAGTTTCAATATTTAAAGATTTAATTCAGATCTAGTTATTGTTTTCTTTCAATTTATTCATCGTAGTTTTTAAAATGTAGACTGTTTTTGACACACGTTTAACTGATCAAGCCGAAATCAATGAGATTATGTTTTCTTCAATGTGGGATATGAAATATCAAGAACAACAATCATAGTCATGGCTACAATGATAACAGCTACTCCAACCAAACCAATGGCTTTTGATGAGAATCTTTTGTCATCAGCCGACATTTTGGTGGCATTATACATCTTAGTTGATTTTCTGTCGACTTTGATGGCGTCATTCAATTCATTCAAATGATCCTTTAAATGATCCTGTAACTCTTCCTTTGTTAGGTTTAGGTCAGACAGATATTTCCAACGATTTTGCCTGATAATTTTGTTACATGGACACATGCATTCTGCCATTATTTGAGTATAGTTCTCTGATGTATATTGCAACTCTAATACACCACTCGTAGTCTCTAAAGGTAATTTTGTGTCCATTTTCGCAGGTGGTTCATTTCGTTGGTCACATATTAATTCTTTGTTGATATCAAATGATTGTTCACCTACAGTTTAAAGAAATTTACTTTAATAATTATTACTTTACAAGTTTTAAAAGCATATTCGCATGATTATTCATTAACATAGTAGTAAATAGTAAACTTCGATTTATATCTTTTCCAAACTTTTAATCCGACATGATACTGAATCTAGTTTCAAGAACTGTTAGCAAGCAAAGTAATAAATGAAATAAAGCAATACTGTGTCGGGATGTAGAAACTTTTAAGATATCCAATTTAATAGTTCTCGGGCCTGTGTTAATTAGTATTACAATTTTGTTGATGTACTCAAATGCAGAGATTATTTTAATGCTCTTTACTTGATATATACGAGCTTGAAATACATAAAATACCATGAAAATGTGTTCTTATAATTTTATCAAGTTTCGTCTTTCTAGTTTTAAATGCTCACTGTCGCTCAAAAATAACGCAAATATGCAGTTGTTTGTTTATTTGTATGTTTGACTTTTATGCTATTTTCAGCTCAGTCGACTCTATCCTGCAGCCACTTTGTATTCGCGGAGGAAACAGGAGTACCCAGAGAGGACCACAGTTTTTCAGCGTAAAAATGGTAATTCTTGTTAATTCATTTCGTTTCCAAAAAACTGCTTCATGAAATTAATTCGAGAAAGTAAAATAAACTGTTATATGTTTGTCAAATAATTTGATTAAATAAAGTTGTTTATGATTTTAATCTTTATTATACGAAAACGACATTTGGTTATATCTTTTACCAATAAATCAAAATACTATATAAAAAGTGTTAAAGAGGACAAATATACCTATCGAACAAAACAAAAAAAAACGTGGAAGACAAATGAACAACTACAAGCACATCAAATAAACACTGAAAACTAAAAAACAATGAACAACATGAACTCCTATAAAAAACAGGAGTGAACTCAGGTGCTCCGGAATGGTAAGCAGTTCCTGCTCCGTATACGGCACCCGTCGGGAAGTTCAACAAAGTCAATCCAGTGGTAGTCACAAATCGGTGGAGGTACATGAAATGTTACGACAGTGGCAACAGGTCCAACATCATCTTAGATATTGGAACACTGTAACGGTCTAACAATTCATGATGACGACCGTAAAATTTCCTAAGTGATGACGTCAACTTATCTCTGATAAACCCTTGGTTAAAATATTTATTCTTTATTCTTGAATTAAATATTGAAAACCCTCATCACCTCTCTATTGACCGAAATATAAGTGAGGCCTTAAAAATTAACTCTCACCTTAAATGTGTTAATGGTGATGTTTGTTAAAATAAAACCAATGTCGACAATAGAAAAACTCTTATAATGTAAACAGATACCTGCATTGACAATCCATATATCTTCTGCATCTGTACTAGTCATTATACCAATATAAGTTACTGAAATAGGCAGCAAGTATGTTTCCATGACTACTAACTGTCCAATCGTTTTGCCTGTTCCACATATTATGCTTTGATTCCATGAAATCCAGAACGATCGAAATTCATTACAGTTTAATATATAAGGAATAGCATAGTAGTGGTTTACATAGAAATTTCCTGAAGAACATTTGTGGAAGTTATTTTCTTCACAAGTTCTTAGCCTAGATATTGTGTTCTCGTTACGACCCAGAATGACTTCATATGATGGATAAAATGTTTCGTTGTTTTCAGTTAATAGTACTCGCACATGTTTACATGCTTTGACTTTAAACTTGAAAGATGTTTGGTTCACCACTGGTGATGTATTAATAATTCGATATTTAAAATCTTCCCAACCGTTTTTTACTGAGGATTCTCCTATAGGAGTACATAATTCAGTGTTCCCATTTTCTCCTACAAAATATTTCATATGTATGTTCAAACTACTAAAACAGTACATGGCGCTATAATACGTTTTTTCTGGAAACAAGGGAGGAACAACCATTCTATTTTAAGTAGGGGAGGCAAGGAAAACAACTCTTAAATGTGCAGGATAGAATATTGCATGGCCTAAAACAGTAGAATATTGTGATAAGAAACCCAACAACACGTCAAAAAAACATTCAGGCAAGTCAGTGGTGCGAAAAATATTTCTCTTGTCAACTAATACTTCCTCGCATTGCATAAAATCACGTGACCACTTTTTTATTCTGCAAATCCTAGAACAATTAGTATATAACACAAAAATGTGACATGGATGCAAAACGACTTTGGTTGCTCTAACAAAAATATACAACAAAATGGATAGCAGGGAATGTCAAATCAATTAACACCACCCAATAGACAGATCCTTGCAAAAAATAAAATTAAAAAGAGCATAATGTTACGGCCAGACATCACCTTTAAATTGAGGCTAACAAAAGACACAAGTCAATAATAAAATTTAACAAGATTTATTATACACAAGTTTACAAGAAATATTATACAAATTGAAATGTCAACTTAACTGTTAAAATATATGTCCGATCCTTTTGTCTTTTCTTTATCCGGAATTCTTCTCTTCACTGTTGCGGGTTGCGGGAATCCAAACAGAATATTATGTCCAATAAGTGACAATCTAGTATGATGTAGTTAACGTAAATAAAAGTGTCAATCCAACATCTGAGAACACAAGAATGTTAATGTCTAATCTGAAAGTCTAACTTTAGGGTCTGTATATATATATATATATAGTTGTCACGGAAATCTCTAGAACACTGCAGAAGGGAAACTCATAGAAAACTGTAGAACGGAAACTCCTAAAATACGGTAGAAGTTTGAATTACACATCGTATATTATGATCATTCCAGAATTATTATGTAAGTCAAATATAAGTTCTAGTCATTCCATCAGTATCTATGATTGTTCCAGTGATTTCTAACTGCACAGTTATAACATTATTTGGTAAACAACATAAGTATTATGTAAGCATATTATACATGTTATAAGGCCACACAAAACAAATTAGGCCAAGATATAACACCTCCCCCCCCTTTAAAAGAAGTTTGAGTGTAACGAGAACTTTTCATGAACAATATATACAAAAATATATAGTATGTATACAGTGTTTAATAAGATCTAGATAAAGCATCTGCTATTACATTATCTTTACCTTTAATATGTTTTACAATAATATCATATTCCTGTAACAATAAACTCCACCTAGTCGACCTGTTTCTCATTTTATGTATGAAGGTGATAGAATTATGATCAGTATAAACCAGAATAGGATGCACAGTGGGATTTAAATATACGTCAAAATGTTGAAGTACAGAAAACAGTGCAAAACAATCTTTTTCATTAGTTTAATAAGTTTTCTGATGTTTATCTAATTTCGTAGAAAAAATATGATATAGGTTTCTCAACAGTATCATTTTTTCTTGATATAAAACGGTTCCAACTCCTACATCACTTGCATCAACGGCAAGTTTGAATTGCTTTTCAGAGTTTGGACTGATAAGAACCGGACTGTTAATTAAAAGTGATTTGCTTTTTTCAAAATTTTTGACAATTATCACTGCAGATGAATTTAGAATCTTTCCGTGAAAGATGAATCAATCTTTGAACAACAGTAGCAAAATTTGAACAAAATTTTCTGTAAAATCCAATCATGCCAAATATCTCATTAGTTGTTTTTTTTATTTGTAGGAGGAGGACATTTGGTAATTGCATCCACTTTAGCCATAATAGGTTTCACTTGACCTTGGCCAACTGTGTGCCATAAATAACCAATAGTGGCCTGACAAAATTTACTTTTAC
This sequence comes from Mytilisepta virgata, assembly GCA_028015205.1. Classification (NCBI taxonomy): domain Eukaryota; kingdom Metazoa; phylum Mollusca; class Bivalvia; order Mytilida; family Mytilidae; genus Mytilisepta; species Mytilisepta virgata. The sequence goes on from CM051521.1 coordinate 82,140,137, forward strand.
CCATATTAACAGTCAAATTTGATTGTGAAAATCTATCAAAAGTATACTATAAATGTGTTAAATGTTCTTCCTAGCTATCACTACATACAATATGATCATCAATATAAGCATAACGACAGTCTAAATCTTTTATAACATTATTGATCATTCTGTGAAATGTAGGTGCGGCGCTTTTCGTACCAAACGGCATGACAGTATATTGAAATAAGCCGTCTGGTGTGACAAAAGCTGATATTTCATGAGTTCTCTGTGTCAATGGTACCTGCCAGTAACATTTCAATAAATCAAATTTGATCACAAATTTTGCTTGTCCAATGTTATCAATGCAATCATCTATCCTTGAAATCGGATAGGAATCAGATTTTGAAACTGAATTTACTTTTCTCAAATCAAGTTTAAGTAGAATGAGCCGGTAAGGATGTTGCTTAATGCTTACGTGGAGAAGCATCGCCTACATCAACACCATGACAAACAGCAGTGATTTTTTTTGGCACATTTGGAAAAAGATTTTTAAAATAAAATACCAAAGTTTTCAGTTTTTCTCTGCATTCGAAAGTCCGATGTGCAAGTTTTGAGTCTAAAAAAAAGGACAAATATACCTAAGGAGCAATAAAAAAACGTTATCCATTAGACAGACAAACCCGGGAAGACAAATAAACAACCACAAGCACATCAAATAAACACAGAAAACTAAAAACACTAAAAAAACAATGAACAACACGAACTCCTATAAAAACCAGGAGTGAACCCAGGTGCTCCGGAAGGGTAAGCAGTTCCTGCTCCGTATACGGCACCCGTCGTGAACTTCAACAAAGTCACAAATCGATGGAGGCACATGAAAGGTTACGACAGTGGGAACAGGTCCAACATCATTTTAGATATTGGAACACTGTAATGGTCAATCAATTCGTGATGACGACCGTAAAATTTCCTAATTGATGACATCAACTTATCCCTGATAAAACCCTGGTTAAGAAGCTTTTGTGACAGCAGCAACCCTCTTTTTCGAAAGTCAGGGTAATTCACGCATGCCCTAGAAAATCGGATAAGCTGAAAAACGTAGACGCCATATGCAGGTGATGCTGGTATATTGCAACTCAAGAAGGGAAAATTAACAATAGGAAAGTTGAAGTCATCACGTTTGTCATAAAGTTTTGTCTTCAAACGTCCCTCATAGTCTATTTCAAGAAACAAATCCAAATATGAAGCGGACTTTGGTGTATCTGTAGTATCCTTAATTTCAAGCTCACTGGGGTAGATAAGATGTAGAAAGTCTTGGAATTTGTCGTTATTTAATGACAACACATCATCTATATAACGAAAAGTGAAATTAAATCTAAATTTGACAAAATTACTGATTTTTTTAATCCATAGTCTTGGAATCAAAAGATGATTCAATTATATCTGGTTTGTCATGATCGTTCTCCAATTTAACCATGGCTAAAGTGCCAACTGGTTTACTCTCACCTTCTTTAGTACGCTCAAAATATGGTTTTAACATATTAATGTGACACACTCTGTTTTGTTAACGCCGACCTGGCGTTTTTACAATATAATTCAAATCATTGACTTTACTCTCTATTGTATAAGGACTACAGTATTTAGCCTGTAAAGGATGCCCAGGGACTGGAAAAAATACAAGTACCTTATCAACAGGCTCCAAAACTCTGTCCCTAGCATCTTTATCATACCATATTTTTATCTTATTCTGTACAGACTTAGGAAGTCCTACTAATGTGAACAATTTGATAAGAGCTTTTGACAATGGTTGGTGTCTTGATATTCCTCCAGGGAATAGCCCCAGGAAAGCGAGTGTATGTACACATGCTCGTCAATAAATACGCATTTCCAGTCTTGGTTTTTGGTAAAGGTACAACGCAATCAATGATTACTCGGCTGAAAGGCTCTTCAAAGGCTGGAATTGTGCTGGTGGTATTTTGTGGTTAGGCTTGCCAACAACCTGGCATATATGGCATGATTTGCAATATTATGTGACATCATTTCTAAGTCTGGGCCAGTAGAAATGTTGTAAGATCTTTCATCAAGTCTTCCTTATACCGAAATGTCCAGCCAAGTGGGTGTCATGGGCAAGACCAATAATTTCTTGCCTATAGACTTTAGGCAACACCACTTGGTATACCACTCTCCATTCCTCCTCTGGGATAGCATCGGGGGTCTCCACTTCCTCATTGAAATGCCGTCTTGATGGTAGTATACGTAACATTCTGCCATTTTGTCTGCTTCTTCTTGTGGTTGAGCCCTCTTGAGGAGCTAAAGAATCTCAGGGTTTTTATTTTATTTTTCTATAAATTTTGTCTAATGAATGGCTGTTCACGTCTGGCCATGGCATAATTACATGCTTGTTAGTACCAGGTCGTCTTATTATGGCCTTTTCTGAGCTACCGGGACCTTCAATGACGACAAAGAAAGTGTCAGAAAGGTCCATATAATCATACAGGTCGTCATGTAAATCCTCATTTTTTTTTCTTGCCATCGCCCTAGTAACAACACAAGCTGGATACAGTTCAACATCATCTTCAGGTGATTTAACATCCACCACCGGTTCACTGGTAACAATGGGTTCAGCAACCACTTTGTTCCTAGCTAGATTATTTCCTAGCAATAATGAAATACCCTCAACAGGGAGGTTAGGACGAACACCCACAACAACTGGTCCAGTAATTAAATTTGACTTCAAATAAATACGATGGAAGGAAACATCTATACAACCTAACTCCACACTTTGTAACAAAACGGAGGCAGAAACGGACGTCTCCTCGGACAAAGGCAACACACCTTCTAACAACAGAGTCTGAGAAGCTCCAGTGTCCCGTAAAATCTTAATAGGCTGAGGAGTAGTATTACATGTATCAACAATAGAAACAAACCCATCAGACATAAAGGGTTATAATCCTCCATGTAATCACAAAAACTGGGCTTAAAAGCCTGACTCGCAGGAAATTCCAGCTTATTGGTAACAAGGGGTATCGTAAAAGCACTGGACTTGGACTTATTATCGCTTTCGTTCTTCTTTTGGAGTCTAATACAATCAGCCATCAGGTGACCATTTTTCTTACAGCAGGCACAAGTTAGTGACTTCTTCTCAAAAGTATGAAATTTTGGACCAGACATATTATAACTAGACTGCCTCTTATTCTGTGCGACAGGCTTACTATCAATACGCTCAGTACTTTGATTTTTGTAATTTCCGCTTAAAGTATTCAAATTTTGACCTTTGAAACTTCTTTTATGTGAAATGGTATAATTATCGGAAACAACAGCTCCATCTTGCAATGTCTCAACAGTTTTGTCATCTAAATGTGTTTTTAAGTCTAAATTAAAACACTGCATGAACTCTTCTTATAACATTAATTGTCTTATTTTATCGAAATTGTTATCTATTTTCTCTGACGTAAGCCATTTATCAAATAGATCTTTTTCCGTAGCAAATTCAACATAGGTTTGTGATTCAAACTTTTTATAAGACCTACATTTCTGTCTATATGCTTCTGGCACTAGCTCATAAGCTTTCAAAACTTCCTGTTTAACAGTGTCATAATCAGAACCTTTCTTCTGAAGAAAGTGCTGAGTAAATTTCAGCGGCCTTGCCCTCAAAAACACTTTGCAGCATTGTAGTCCAATAAGGCTTTGGCCATTTAAAATTTTGAATAATTTTCTCAAAATGTGGAAAAAATTTATCAACTGTTTTGTCACAAAATTTGGTAACCAAACGTATATTTTTTGCTGCATGTTCTGATTTTGACTTATATTTAGTGTAGCTTTCTACTTTGACCATTTCTATTTTTATTTTCCCCATCTCTAACCTTTCCCTCATTTCAAGTTCTGCCTGTTTTCTTCTTTTTCTTTTTCCAATTGTTTTAATTTAACTTCGTTTTCCATTTTTTCCAACTGTTTTAATTTAAGTTCATGTTCTAATTCAAGCTGTTTTAATTTGAAAGCATCAACATTTTCGACCTTGAGTTCAAGAGCCTCTTCACCAAACATTTCTGAGTCAACTAAATTGTCTATTACCAATTTTTGTATGATCTGTTTTCTCATAGATCCTCTAAAATCAATTTGTAGATGTTTAGCAAGCAACACTAATTTTTCTTTCTTTAGTTTATCAAAGCCTTTCAGGTCTGGCGTTTTCAAAACTTTACCAGCATCAAATGCCATTTTGTAGAATTTTGTATGCTAATTCTAGTAAAGATACTGAAAAAAATTTAATAAAATATTAACGTTATCCCGGACGAGCGGCCAATTTCTGTTAGGGCCAGAAATCATCTTTAAATTGTAGCCAACAAAAGACACAAATCAATAATAAAATTTAACAAGATTTATTAACTTTATAACTTTATACATTTGTAATGCATTATTACAAAATTAATAAAAAGTTGGGTCCCGATGCTTTTCCGAAAACAGATGTTAAATATCTGTTTGTACTGACGACAGGTTTTGGCAATTACTGAAGTGCATGAAAAACTGAAAGTGAATGCTTTGAAATATTGAAAGAAAATTGAATTCCGTACGGTGTAGTGGTACCTATCTGATAATTCCATTTCATTATTTGTCTTTACTATTCACATTTTTTCCATTAAAATTAAGAATAAACTGCACTCGTAAATGACATTGCCTTTTACTAGATAAAAGGCGACGTAATACTATCAGTATATCTATAATATTAATTGACATATGTTTATTATCAGGGCAATGAAGGCTTTTTAGAAAATATTGGAACAGAATTTTCAATATTTCATTCAATATTTCCCAGTGTATTCATGTACTAACATCTGAATGACCCAAATGATAAAGCCATGTTTTATCTGTAGTACATGTTTCTGATCTAAGCTGGATAAATATTGGAATGAAATTTCTTTCTGATATATGCCCCATGACGTTGATCTCGTTTTATACAGTTGATTGGTCAAGTTTTAAGACTAGCCCTTATCTTCAGTTATAGTCAATGGTATTTGACATGTTAATTCAATGTAATGTCCTACGGCCTTCACCTTATTTTCATATAGTAGGTCTTTACCTCAGGACCAGTTACTATAATGGTAGGTCAACAATACTAGGTTGAAGATTTCTGTACAAGATCGAGTTTTTAAATATTTCATTCAATTGCAAAACACTGATGATATGTATCTGGGTCTATATTTTACAATTACTGTTTGCTGGAGAGAATCCAAGCCATTGCAAGGTGTGTCCGATACAAATTTTAAAGGACTGCAAGATTTTTCTGTCAAAGTTGGTAGTTATTTCAGAGTCTTCCGACTTCCTCCTCCAATAAACCTAAACGATAATGAAACCCCATTAAACCAAATCAATATACTGAAAAGCAATTATTGAGTAAACTTACCTTTTGATTTCGAACAACAAATTAAAATACTTGAAATCACAATTAATATTTTTCCCATCGTTTTCGTTCAGTTTAAGCAAATATTTCAGACCTCACCTTTTTTATACTCAGTCATTATTAAATATTTAGAGGTATACACTTTACTGCGTTTGAAATTTCCTTTTTTTAAATATTATCAGGGGTATAACATGTGAAAATGTGAAATATCAATATTATAACATAATATAATATTAACGATTTGGAAAACAATACGTCATTAGGAAGATAAGTAATTTTTATTGGACTGACTGAGACGTCCTCTAACAGCAAAACCTCATTCGCTTGCTTAATACTCTAAAGCCAGAGCCTGTTACTTTCATAACGAATAACTTTAGTTGACGCCTTCCAAAGTCAACTATACACTTTAAAGGCACGGTGTCTTTCTCTTTGATTTAAAAGATAAGAAAACCGCTGTACATTCAGTTTGTGTTTTCGACGGATTTTGAAGATATTTGGACAAACATAATGGAAGATTAAAATGGAAATAAACAAAATCATAATTAGAAATTAAAATAACCGAACATGTTATAATAATATAAGGACAAACCAACTTGTATCTGTTTTAATTGACATATCGGTACCAGTATTTAAATAAATCAAGATAAAGATTAGTTTCTGTGTATATTCATGAATAAAAAGATCCAGTATAATATTATGCATATGTACTTGCTTTCTGTATGAAGTTCCACATTGCATTATTGTATTAGAATCTAAATGAAGAATGGTCTAAATTATATCTTTTATCTACTAACAATCGAAAAAAATTTCCCAGATGATTATGAACAAGCGGACCGCAAGTAACAAAACATAAAATTTGTTGGTCTGTACATAATTAAGATAACAGGGTTTAGATTATCGTCGTTTTCTCTGTAGAACTGGCTAAGACTTGCATATATGTCTCTGCAGATCATTTGATCCTGTCGCAGTATTAAACGATATATATATATAACACTCGTGTAAATAGATTAATATAATGTTGTGGGTTTCATCACTATTCCTGAGATGCCAGAGTAAATAAAAGTCTGCAATTTATTGGGGGAATGAGCAATTTTTAAAGATTGGCATACAATTTGATGTATGAAGCACTTACTTTGAAAAGATCATGATGTACTCTAGTGTTTTTGTGGGTAATTGAAAAGAAGTTTGCATCAGTTCACGATGTTATAATAGAAGCTAGAATGGGAAAAACAAGTTTTCTTTAGGCTCAATATTTAGCTAATAAATAATGATAACTACAGTTATCATAAAACTTTGTGAAAGCATTAAGCATCTTGATAAATCTATAAGCCGAATTTTAGTAATTGCATGGTTTGCCCATTAAATTCTTCTTGCCTACAGCAACTCCTCGCAAAACGCACAAGTCGTAATAAGTACGATGGGGCCACAGGCCACAGGAAATAGGTAATTGGAAAATTAAAATGTTCCCTTTTTCATAAATTGTAGCACTTTCAATTGTTGTTAAAAATGTCTACGATAATATTAAAGATGAATCATTATCAGAATTCTTGAATCCAAATGAATCCTGTAAATAGGAACATCTACGTAGTATGTCCTTATAAACTACAAAGTTTCATGAAATTCTCACAAGGACAGAACTGACGGAGGGATAGACGGGTCAAAAACATTATACCCTACGCAACTTTGTTGCGTGGGGTATTATAAATGTTATGTTCCTTTATGCATGTGCACATGTAAGAACTTGTTTAAAAGACAAACAGATTAAAACTAGACGTGTTCCCTCTTACGTCAGACAGTTTTTTTTAGTACCGACTTGGGCAATGGAACTTCACAGCAGATTCCATATACAAAACTGAAACATTCGTTAATTCTGCTCAGAATCAGCACCCACATGTATAAATGTTTTATGACCTTAACATTTATTTTACACCATGAAAACCTGATATATTTGGCTTCAATAGCCATTTTTCTATTACATTAATACAGTTTTACTTCAATTTGACTGCTTACTAATTTGTTTTTAACGAATATGAAAGCACATCCGTCGTATTTCAGTTTTCTTAGTACTACGAAAGATCACCTGAAAGCATAATAGACTACTTGCACTTCAACAATTACTTCCGTTATGAAAAGGTTTCATGTAAATTTATTGAAAACCTTTTCCCAATAATGAAAAATTCTATTTAATTGTCAGCAAAAAAGATTGATATCTGCCCGTATAAAAATGAGGGGTAAAAAATTCTATTATCAATTTTTATTTCTACTATCATCTGCTTAGTGCTTATGGGTTTGATTTTGACATGATTTTAAAAAGAACTGTTCAAACTGAATTTGCGTTTATGAAATTTGATGTTTTATCGAAGTTTCATTACCCTCAAGAAAATTTTACCTCGAATTTTGGTTGTCTGGTTTTGAACCTTCCTGTTTTTTTCTAACTTTATTCATCATCAATTTGAAATTTTAGACGAGTGTCGTTTTGTAGGAGAAAACAAAACACATTTAACTACTCAAGTTCAAATCAATGTAACAATATTCTTAGATTATTCTTTCTTCACTTTGGGATATGAAATATCAAGAACAACAATCATAGCAACGACTACACTAATAACAGCTACTCCAACCAAACCAATGGCTTTTGATGAGAATCTTCTGTCATCAGCCGACATTTTGGTGGCATTATACATCTTAGTTGATTTTCTATCCACTTTGATGGCCTCTTTCAATTCATTCAAATGTCCCTTTAAGTGATCTTGTAACTCTTCCTTTGTCAGGTTTAAGTCGGAGAGATATTTCCAACGATTTTGTATGTTAATTTCATCACATGGACACATGCAGTCTGGCATTGTAGGAGTATTATTCTCTGTTCTTAGATCCTTTTGAGTTGTACTCTCTATGTTTAGCTCTGTAGTCTTGCTCGCCATAGTTTTCACAGGTGGTAAATTACTAGGATCACACAGCAATTCTTTATTGATGTCTACCGACAATTCATCTGAAGTTATAAACGCAATGGAACTAAGTGTGTCATGTTGTTTTCAAAATTATTTTTAAATATGAGGCATCTTAGTATTCTAGAAGGCAATAACCAGTTACATCAAAAGGAAACAATTTGCAGTTAATCGGGAATTAATTGATATTTTATGGACAGTATGCTACATGCCATTTAATGATATTTACTAGATTAAACTTATTTATTTATAGTGGATTGGGAAACAAGTTATACCAACATATGCTAATACCTCTCCACTTGGCGGGTGCAAGAGCGGCCACTGTAGCGGCATTTAAGCCTACTCTCTTTCGAAATTTACAGGTTATTCTTTAACGTACTAAAGGCGTTTCTCTGCCTTAACAGGTGACAGAGATCATTCTAGCAAATGGTGTCGACAGGGCGTCACAAATTTGATTCCTGAAATTTTTATCCCGAACGGGAAACGAACAAGGGACCTTCGGCTTCGTAGTCACTTTGTTACATGCGAGTGAAAATCAAATCATAAATTAAATTATTATTTGTAGCACTGCGTGGATGCCTCTGCTGGTGGATTCCAGGTCTCAAGGCTTTCAATAGCTGAGTTGCTAATATTAAGTATTGTTGTGAAAATTATTATTGTATTTACTATTATCCAATTGAAAATTTTGTGGGTCTAAGCAGTATCTATTTCAGGGAAAGATCTGTGATTAGACAGCCTTGGCTCTGCCCTATTTTTTTTTTTTTTTTTTTTTTTTTTTTTTTTTTTTTTTTTTTTTTTGCACTGAAATCTGCCCTTGTACACGTTTTTTTTTTTCTCTCTGCCGGCTTTTAACATTAGTCTTAAGCAACATTGATGACTCGTAATTCGACGAACTACGTATATCGTGTGCATCGAAACTGGTATCATAGAATATCTGGTAATCTAACTGTAATTTTTAATTTAAATTATATTGTTTGTTAGGTCGACAATACCACAAGGCAAACGTAAAGATAGCAACAAGAAACATTCTACATAATAGAACGAACACAAATTAAATAAATTTAGAATAAATTGGAATTAAGATTGCTAGTGTACGATGTACATAATTTAATTTATACTGCAATCGTTCTATTTTGACCAAGCAAAATGTATTGACAGTATGTTTTCAGGCTGATTGAATTTTGGAGCAATTAGCGATCTGCGAAATGGTCACTTCCGTTGCTAATGTAAACAAAGCAGACCTTTAGCGGCATTACCTTGCAGCATGAATAAATACCATGTAGCGTCGAATAATATCTATCCATCTTTACTCGAGCATTCAGCTTTCTACCAACAGAGAAATATCTCTATCAGATCCAACATGAAGACCGCCACTGATGCGCTGACAACCGAATAAAGATTGAAAAAGTGGCCTATAATTTCATTTTTTAATTTTCAATATTTTTGCAATTTGTAATTATTTGTTGAAACAAATCTGTCAAATTTCACTAGTATTGTTGTCTAAAATGCATTAGTCACCGGCGTAATTGGAATTAGAAGGGTCATCGACGGGGGTTCCCTTTGAACATATATTAACAAAAAATAATTTTGCTCCACAAAACGGACAAAATCTTATCATAGATTGCAGTATAAAGACAATAGAAGTGTGTTGAATTCACATCAAAACCATACAAGAATTGTGCTCGAATCATGGAATATGCTCGGCAGAGCGTTGAATTTTCCCCGATTCTAAGTCTCATCCGTGTATCGTTTGTATGTCAAGTCAATAAACTATTATTGTATATTTATACCGACGTCAAAATAGACTGAAGACTGAAGGGTATTAATATGAGATATTCTTCAATGAATAAGAACTACACAACTGAAGAAACAAAATCATACACATTAATCACGGGAAAAGGTTATACCTGCATGGATATTCCATACATCCTCAGTATCCGTTATAGTCATTATGCCAATATAATTTACTTCAATGGACTGTAGGTCTCTCTCCATAACAGTTGTTTGTCCTACAACATCGCCTATTCCAAAGCTTACTTTTCTATTCCATGAAACCCAGAAAGGTCGAAATTCATAACAGCTTAATATATATAGGGATTCCTCCTCTGTGATATCGAAATTTCCCATACAGTTGTGGAAATTGTTTCCAACACAAATTCTTATCCTCGATGCTTTGTTTGAAGTACGTCCTATAACGATTTCATACGATGGGTGAAATGTTGCCGCGTTTTCAGTTAACAGAATTCGCGCATGCCTGCATGCCTTTACCTTAAACTTATAGGACTTTTGATTCATAAGTGGTGACGTATTGAGAATCTGATAATTGAAATCTTCTCCTGAGTGTGCCGGACGTCCAATTTGAGTACATAAATCAAAGTTCTTAGTATTTCCTGTAAAATAATAGAGTTAATATAAAGAAAAATTAATTAATCAACCATATTTGGTAATCCTTGATGACTTAGTAAATTTTTATTGTATTGAGATAATAAACATTAAATTATTTACGATGATTAGTTAATTGCAGCTGAATAGCCCGCGTATTTATTTTTATCGCTTTTAAGGTATAAAACATGGAAGTGGCATTGGTAAACTCGTGTCTGTGAAAAGAAAAAATTGAGTGACAGGATATATTAACGTAATATTAACCAAAGCGAAATAATACACTCCAACACAATACCTAGAATTCTCGCAATGTGAACTCCAGCTACCCCCACCCCCACCGCCACCCCCCCCCCCCCCTTCCACCAACCCACCCACCTAACAGATGGGAGTAAAATTAGGTGTCCCGGAAGGATAAGCATTCCCTGATCCTTTGATGGCTTTTATCAGACTGCAAGTAAATTACAATGTGGTGATTTGTCAAGTCAAGTGTTCATAATTCCAAACTGCAGATTATACATGGTAGACAGGTGGTAGGTAGTCTCTCAACTACGTTTTCATCAGTGAAAAAGCTTTGTTAGAAGCGTGTTTGATTACGCTCATTTACACTTGTAGACACGTGTTTGAAATAACAAGAAATATAAAATGAGCAATGTTAGAATTGTGGGTGATTCTACATGTATTGCTTTTCGATTTATTATACAAACTAAGACGAACGAATTATAAATACTTGGAGCACTTGCTCTGAATTATCCGTCATCAGTGTAACTAAAAAAGAACAAACATTTGACAGGTGAAGAACATCATGAGACCTAAAAACATGAAAAAAGGAAGTTAAAAATCTAGTAAAGGTAGGTTTTGCTATATTGTTGTTTAAAGTGTTAATTCATGTAGACTTGCATTCCAAGGGGATTTTGTCTGCGCTGACTTCTTGGAATCTCCAAAGGTATACAGATCCTACTATTTCGATAACACCATGATATGGATACTTCAAAATTTACCGAGAAGTATCTCCTTTGTGAATGGCCATGACCTTAGATGATTTTACTCTTTTGGTCATTTTGAACTATTGAATTTATTTTTCATACTTTGGCCTTGAGAACACTGATGAAATGTGCATTTCTTGTGCATAATATTTGGTTTCAGAGATTTTTATTATTGACTACTGTAAAAGTACTTATTGTTAACACTAACCTTGTATTCTCCCACAATGTATCAAAAAACTAGAAATCAGTATTAGCCTAATGTCAATGTCCATCGTTTTCAATCTGCTGTATCGAAAATCTTAGACAGTTCTCTAAAGTCTATATATTATCAATTATTTGTATAAATATTCAGAGGATATATCATTTTCTTTCAGGTAATTTCAAGTAATACGATTGTGAAATCAAATGAAACATCATACGAAACCTAATCCAGACCAAAAACAAATAAAAAAAAATAATACAAAAGATGCTGATTTTCTATATTGATCAAAGAAATATAATATTTTCGATCCGATTGAATGATCCATTAAAAAAAAACTATCATATATAGATCTAAAGATTTGTGGTTTTTTTCACGTTTTTTGAGGAGGTAGGGTCGATCAATTACATATTTATATTACATTTAGCTTTTGGTATATACATACTTAGCCCACTTGAAGTATTAAATGATCTATGAAAGATAATAGAAAGTTAGAAATACTGTCTCTAATTCAAATATTTAGCTGCCCATCGTAGGGTAATCTCACAACCAAAACTTTGAAAGCCAAAAACATCAAAACATAAAATAACAGTCTTAAACAAGATAGCCCAAATCCATGCAAGGTTAATAAAGCTCTAGGGAAAATTAATTATCACTTTTAACACAAGTAAAACATTAATAAATTGAAATTTCAACATTTTGTTTTAAAATCTCTCCTTGCCGGCCCACAAGACTAGTACATATGGCACGCCGTATTTATATTTATTCAACGTTCAAGATATCTCATATACTTTATAAGATATCTCATAAACTTTATAAGATATCTTATAAAGTTTATAAGATATCTTATAAAGTTTATAAGATATCTTATATAATTTATAAGATATCTTATATATTTTATGAGATATCTTATAAAGAAAAGTTTATAAGATATCTTATAAAGTATATAAGATATCTCATAAACTTTATAAGATATCTTATAAAGTTTATAAGATATCTTATAAAGTTTATGAGATATCTTATAAACTTTTCTTTATAAGATATCTCATAAAATATATAAGATATCTTATAAATTATATAAGATATCTTATAAACTTTATAAGATATCTTATAAACTTTATAAGATATCTTATAAAGTTTATGAGATATCTTATAAAGTATATGAGATATCTTATAAAGTTGAATAAATATAAATACGGCGTGCCATATCTTTTTATAAGATATCTTATATAATTTATAAGATATCTCATAAACTTTATAAGATATCTTATATAATATATAAGATATCTTATATAATATATAAGATATCTTATAAAGTTTATGAGATATCTTATAAATTATATAAGATATCTTATAAAAAGAATTATATTAGATATCTCCTAAATTATATAAGATATCTTATAAACTATATAAGATATCTTATAAACTATATAAGATATCGTATAAACTATATAAGATATCTTATATAACGTTTGTTTATAAGATATCTTATAAACTATATAAGATATCTTATAAACTTTATAAGATATCTTATATAATTTATAAGATATCTTATAAAGTTTATAAGATATCTTATATAATTTATAAGATATCTTATAAAAACCCAATTATATAAGATATCTTATAAATTATATAAGATATCTTATAAATTATATAAGATATCTTCAAAACGGAATAAATATAAATACGGCGTGCCATAAGTACATGTATTTATGCACAAGAATTTTTACCTTTGCTAAACTATTTCGACATAGTTTATATTAAGATTTTACAATTTTGAGAAGTTGCTTGAAATATAAATATTCTTAATTAAGTAGAAAAATATTGCAAATTATATTTTAACCAATAACCATCAACGTATAAAAGAAGTAGTCATACTTTCATAATTCAATTCCTTTTAAAAACCAAATTTAAATAAATGATGTTGGTCTCATAAGTATTATAATTTACCTTAATTGGTAAGATAAACTAGTCTCGGTGAAGACGCAGAAGATTTCAAATTTTCAGCAACTTGACCTTCGTGGCCTTTGTTTTCCCTAGCAGGGCTTCTTATGCAGGGAGATGTCCAGGTATCCTTCCACTGTAACTTTTGTACTTCTGTAGCTCTTCTGCATGCTTAAGACAAATGATAGGAGAGACTCTTCAAATCGAATGGATACAGGACAACAAACCACGGCAAATCCAGACGGATTGCTGGCTCTCAAATATAAGGAAACAGACACACAAGCAAGCACACTCAAGCATCTTTGCATTCATTAGTCAACTGAAAGAGATCATTATCCAACTCGCTAAAGGAGGACTAGCAACACAAAAACGCAGAGTATAGCTCTACTGATAACATATTAATCAACTTAAACAAAGATTCCACGTAGAGACTGCATCCAACACGGCAAATACTCTTGGTGAGTGACAATATACACTTTTTCAATAGACATTATAACATAAATATATTATGTAAAGTTCATTGTAATGGTGTGATGCTTTAAATATAAAATATAATTCAAACAGCGTCTTTTGTTGTTGTTGTTTTAATTGAAAGCAATATTTTTGTGTGATGTGTAAAATATATTGCTTTAAAACGTATTCTAAATTTTTAATTTAAACTTTCTTCTACATTAAAAAACATATCAAGGAAAATTCTAAATGCAAGGAAATTTCGCAAAAGTACTGTGTATGAAAAGACGGACAATTTGTAATCAAAAAAGGTTCGGAGAGGATACTATCAACCCACAAACTGTAATATTTGATACAGATATTATTTAGATTCATTTTCCAAACTGATTTTTTTTTTCTTAAATTACTGTGTAAAATACATTATAATTACGTAATTTTTGATAAATGTTTCATATATCTTGTACAGGAACAAGGAAATAGAAAACAAAAATTATAAGTGTTAATTAATAACACATGCCATAAATCTTTTCCTTTCCGTAAACCATACAAATATAATGTATATCATTTCTAAAGCAGCGTAGTACTAAAAGGGCATTTAAACACAGCTTTCTGAACGTAGACCTTGTATCTCGGTGGGGCTTTATGAATTGTATACACCGACATTTAAGTGTGGTCCAAATATGGAAAAAAATCCTTGCAACAAATCCTCAGTAGGTTTTTTGATTTTGCTGCAAAGATACACTATGAAAATAATGAAGCAATCCTCTTCTACCCGTGTCTGTCTGAATTACCTGCTCTTCCTTCCAGTTGTTCAACTTTCCACAACCTATCCAATTGTACAATTTGTACATGTATTTGTCATTGGACGTTAGGTAAACAATAAATCGAATTCTTACTGTTTTAAACAAATGAGTATCTTTCTCATACATCTGTAGAATAATATCAGCGTTACTGCATTAATATTGATAAATATTGAACCGAGCAAAATGGTTTATTGCAAGTTTTCACAGCAAGATCGTTTAAATGTCAACTACATTTTTTACATCAATGACGTCAATATTTTTTAAAAGGCATATTTACCTAGAGTGTACTACCGTTGAATATTTATACTAGCTAAAGTTTGGTTACGTTACATGTTGCACATTTTTGGAATATTACGTTGCTGTAGAATAAGTACCCGGATGTCTGCTGATGAAACATGAATTGTCAAAATGCAAATATCCATGTGTATAGTGCATCGAAATTTTAATTATATATTGTTCGATTCTTTTAGGAAAGTCTGAGTATTTGCTGTTAAAATTAGCTCTGTCTTTTTAAAGCAAGTTTTAATGTCAACAACAACCTATTTTACTACAGGGAATGTTTGTTTTTTTTTCTTCTTCTTTATCTTTTTATCTTTCGACAATTCAAGTTATTTTTACCAATTTAAAAGTACGTTTGCATTTGGATCAATGTTTCTACATGTATTCCCGTTATTTGATAGTTAGGGGTAAAAGGAAATGATCTTTGACCTTTGATTTTTTTTTATATTTCATAACGCTGTTATATCTTTATTATAAATTAGGTTTTACTGTTATTGACATTTATGGCGTATGAAATATATATTTCACAACTCATACGTTATTTCAGAGTTTGTGACATATACATTGACTTCCTGGACAGAGCCCGGCTTCTGACAGAAAAGTTGCTCAGGCAGGGGTACGTTGCTCCTAAGCTGATGTCATCCTTATAAAAGTTTTATGGGCGTCATCATGACTTGGTTGACAAGTATGAAAAAAACCGAATCCCAAATGAAAATGGATCTGTTCCATTGATATTACAGTATCCCTTCCTCATACCGGATTTGACATGGGCAGCATGGCGAGTGTCCTGCAGGAAGCAGAGACTGCTTACTCTTCTGGAGCACCTGAGTCTACCCCCGGTTTTTTGGTGGGGTCCATGTTGTTCATATGTTCATATGTTTTTAGTTTTTAATTGTAGTGCATGTATTGTTTTGGTCTTGTCGTCGTTGTTCTCCGGAGTTTGTCAGTTGTTACGATTTTTCTCTCCTTCGAATATCCCTTTGGTATTTCTTGACTTTACTTATATATTTCATTATATTTACTTAATCCTAAAAAAAGGTATAAATTATTTCTCCGTTTCCAAATCATCACTTTTTAAAACATTAATTTGAGCATCCTGTAGCATTTGTCTTATTATCATCGTATCCTGAATAACAGGGAAACAAGTTTGAATTTATTTACTTTTATCCTGTTATACTATATTTATAATTAGATGTTCATCTTGTGTCTTACTATCGGTACGTATGTGAGATTGAAAATACTCAATGGAAAGTTTCTTTTTTATTTGTATTACAGTTTGTGTCATCAAAGAAACCATTGGATTACATTTTAGAGATGACATTATCAAAGCACCAAACTCTGGAATATTTCAAGAATCTAAAAGGAATACTTCATCTGAAAAGATAAATTTAACATCGGTTATGGAAGATAGCATACAAACAACGAAATTACGTATTCTGTCAACAGATTCGATTAATTCAGAATTTCAACGTTTGAAAAACTGGAGTGAACTATGTACAATAAGAAGGAAACAAAACTCCAACAATACGTTTAATATAATATGTAGCGTTGTAAGTAATTCAACCTTGAAGTTTATTGATTTCCGACTTTTTACATCAAAATTGCCAAGTGTAGTTTTGATAGATTTATATATTACCTGTATCGGTGGCCATATTAAATTTCCATGGCCATTTAGGGCTCATATGTTAAATAGACTTCAGATAATAAACTGTAATATCAAAGACTTTAGGACAGAGTTTAAAACCAAAAAGTTAAAACGTATACCAGATACTATAAAATTCCTACATATGGAAAACATAACCATAATACTAAAAATGAAAGAATTGTTCGATTCTATTTCACGAGCAAACGCTCCAATAATCAGACCAGCTTTGTGCGGCCCTGAAAACGCCAAGATCATCATTCGACGCAATACTGCCATCGAATTTGAAGATTTTCAAAATGCCAAAAATTATGATGCCAATAGTTTTATTGATAGAGACGTCCTCGAAATACAACAGATAAAATGTTCTTATAAACATCTAGAAATTTTAGAAATAAGCGGGTTTAAAGACATGGAATTTAAAACGGTAAAAAAAATTATGAATACTGATGAAGCGCCCAATCTAAGAATTCTGAATTTTTCAAGATGTTCTGTTCGATATCAATCCTTTTTCAACTTTGAAAACTTTCGTTCACGTTTCCCGCTCTTGGAGTTTTTCGACCTGTCACACAACGATATAGCAATAGTACCAAAGATCCATGATAGATGTCTAACCTCCAGGACGACTGAGAACCAATCTGCTGTACTTGATTTGCGTTTCAATAAAGTATCAACTTTAAAAAAATATAGCATTGATTCTTTTTCGCGACATAAATTTCTCAAGGTTGACATCAGCGATAATCCGTTCAAATGTGAATGCGAAACTTTTGATATTGTAAAATATATAAAGTTTAAAAATTTATCAGTCGTGTATGATTACTTGAAAACTTTGAAATGCAATCAACCAGAGAGTTTTAAAGGCAGAACATTCTTTAGTCTACGTACAAATGAATTTAATTGTGAAACAGAAATTTTTACGTATACTTTGTTTCTTGTGTTATGTGTAACCACGTTAATCATTTTTACATGTACTTTACTGTTGATTTATTTCAGTCATAATATAAAGGTTCTCCTATATACTCGACTGAACATCAATCTCTGTTGTCTAAGTGATAAAACCGGAAATAAAATACGAGATTACGATGCATTCGTTGCTTACAGCGAGGACGACGCTGACTGGGTTTTTAATACAGCTTTGCCAAAACTCAAGACATTATGTCTTGACAAACCTATAAAATTGTGTTTACATCACCGAGATTTCGTTATTGGTGCATCTATAGCGGACAATATCTTTGAAAGCATTCAAAATAGCCGCAATACAATGTTGATCGTATCAAGTAACTTCTTGAAGAGTGAATGGTGCCTGATGGAGTTTCGAACGGCTTTACAAAAAAATTTGAAAGACAAAAATCATCACTTGATTGTTGTAATCCTAGGTGATGTAGATTTTGAAAACATTGATTCAGATCTGAAACAATTTATTTCTGTTTACACTCATCTGACAGTTGGAGAAACTTTCTTCTGGGACAAACTGAGATATGCATTTCATTGGACTGAATAATGTATATATGAAAATTAAACTTGTATATAGTCTATTTTTCAAATGTTTATTAGTACATTAATCCCGTTGAAGCAAGACTGACCTATCTATACTTTATTACTGAAAAACTTTTATTACAAAGATATATATTTCTCAAGCTGCTTAGGAAGCAACTCCCGGGAGGGGGGTAACTCTCTGAATTTTTTTACGGGGATGTGCGGAAATGGTATAAGGGTACCCGAGCATATACTAGAATACATGTCAATAATATACCGGAAAAAATCATTTTTATGAAAATACCTACCCACAAAACAGCCATATCGAAAAAAGCACACGCGAAATAATACAGATGTTTATGTACAAATTAATATCTGAGGAATTGAATAGCACTCAATTTACAACCCGAATAAATATTAGTTTTTCAAAACACACCCCGAATTAATACCAAAAATCATGAATTTCCGCACATCCCCGTAAAGTTTTATATAGGGAGTTACCCCCCCCCCCACCCGGGAGCAACCATTTGATTTTTATACGGGGGGGGGGGGGGTAGGATCAAATTTGAAATAAAAATTAGCATAATGATTTTGGCAAAATGAAAAGACAGGATCACTTAAGGTGTGAAAAATAATGCAGGAACTGTGTAAATCAGGAATTTTTTTGGTTTATATGAAAATAAAAATATTTAGGCCGCAATAGCAACCGACAAAAAATCCATGACCTAAATTTCGATGAAACAATTAGGATTTCCTATCTTGTTGCTTCGCATCACGGTGCGGAGCTATTAGTTTCAGTAGACATACACGCCATCTTGAAATAATTACTGATCGCTGATTGGTTACTTTGATGCGGCTGAGATACAGCAACAGCCATTGGTTTAAATGAGATAAAGAATTACAGACTTTACTTGTTGAGGAGAAGTCATCAAAAGACGGGAAATTTACTCTGTGTATATCAGTTCCGATCAACTGTCATTACATGTTTTTGTAATATTCATATATTCTGAAATTCATTATTGAAATCAATTATTAATATGTGTATATTTGCTTTCTTAATCTGCACGGTTTGTTTTGCTTAATAGTATACACTATAATCCTATGTTTACAACAAAAAATGCATGATCTCTACTTTATAACTTCTGCCAATTTAGGCACACCTCCAGAGTCGTGTCTATTTGTTGTTTTCGCGCGGAAAATTTTACTGGTCAACAGAGAATTCCAATACTAAATCAACAACCACATGCTCACATATTACCACAAGAGTTGACACACAAAAATGTCTCGTCTGTCGTGTATTTCTAATGAAAGTAAATGCTATCAGACATATTGCATACAGTATTCGAAAAACAGGCCAAAACACAAAAACTTAACTATAACCACAGAACCATGAAAATGAGGTCAAGGTCAGATGAAACCTGCCAGTTGGACATTTACATCTTACAATCCTTCCATACACCAAATATAGTAGACCTATTGCATACAGTATTCGAAAAACAGGCCAAAACACGAAAACCTAACTATAACCACTGAACCATGAAAATGAGGTTAAGGTCAGATGACACCTGCCAGTTGGACATGTACACCTTACAATCCTTCCATACACCAAATATACTAGACCTATTGCTTATAGTCTCTGAGATATGGACTTGACCACCAAAACTTAACCCTGTTCACTGATCCTTGAAATGGGGTCGAGGTCAATTGTAAACTTTCTGACGGGGATGAGGACCTTGTAAGGTACGCACATACCAAATATAGTTATCCTATTACTCATAATAAGATAGAAATTAACATTACAAAAAATCTTAACTTTTTTTCCAAGTAGTCACTGAACCATGAAAATGAGGTCAAGGATAATGTACATATGACAGACGGAAACTTCGTAACATAAGGCATCTATATACAAAGTATAAAGCATCCAGGTCTTCCACCTTCTAAAATATAAAGCTTTTAAGAAGTTAGTTAACGCCGCCGCCGCCACCGGATCACCATCCCTATGTCGAGCTTTCTGCGACTAAAGTCGCAGGCTCGACAATAAATTAAGATACAGCGAAGCAGTCCACAGCTTTTTAGAGAGCTAAAACTTGGTTACCAATTTAATATCGTGAATAAATGCAACGCCCACAGAGACTCGGATTTACTAACGATCTGTCGTAGTAAGGTCTACAAAAATGATAAATATTAAATTTTATGTAATTCTGTAAAAATTGTACTTTTCAACAATGACTTGAAGATTTTAAATTTATACGGGCTTCTCGCTGATATTGACGAGTTCTACTGAGTTCCATGTCAAAATATGTATTAAGTCTTTTATATTTGGGAGTGTTATTTCTGACTATTTCGCTTAAGGCAATACGTTACATTCGGAAATTTAGCTGAAAAGTTATCAGATGGTCAATCTTTATGTATGAAAAGAAAAAATACCTTCATGACTTAGTTTTTAAGATATTTAACACTGATTTGGTATATTTAAGCCAAAAACCATAAATTTTTCATTTTTCAATACATTCACAAAAAATGTCTTATTTTTTAAAGAAAAAAGATAACCTCACCGGGTCTTTTGTAAATATTCCCAACAACATATATATAGCTGACCTAAATCAGCTGTCTCACCAGTATTTTCTTATTTTAGGATATATAATCCATATAATCACAGGTAATGCAGTAGATTATTTAACAAGGAAATATATAGGGTAAAATATGTATAGTATCACAAAATCAAACCCTTTCAGAGTAATTAACTCTATGTTAAATTTATTGGATGTATATTTGGAATTAACATTACCTTCAAACAAAATTTCTTTGAATATTGCATTTTCCAGTAATTTTCTCATAATGCTCATGATACAATACTACAAAAATGGGGTCAATTGTAAATTAAAGTAGGTGAATTGTTATTATAATAAGACTATAACATCAATTAAAAGAACTTAATAAAACACCAAGCATGTTTTCTATAAATAATTTTTCCATGGATTCATCTTCAAACTTTTTGCAAAATAATATTCCATGTTATACATCCAAGTCATATTGATCCATGAAATACATATGCCAAACTAAAATAATTACTGTTTCCTTGAATTTATTCATACTATGCTTTTATTCAAATTATTTCCATTATTTTCAATCTAAAATCATTCCAAGCAATTCTTAATTCCCGATATACATTCCATGATTCAAACTTCCAACATCTTTTATGAAATTACAGTAACAAGACAATTTTTATTCAATAACTAGAGGCTCACCAGAGCCTGTATCGCTCACCTGGAGTCTGGTTTTCATTGGACAATTAATCAACTATTTGACCAAGTTTGTTGCAATTGGTTCAATTGTTCAGGGAAGATTTATTTGACAAAAAAGGGCAATAACTCCTAAATGGGTTTTGGAATTTCCTTTAAAATTTCAGGGTAGGTAGACCTCAACATGGCAAATATTTTTCAGATTTACATTTCACTTCTATCTCAAATAGTTTTGGAGATAAATGACGAAAACTGTTAAATTTTGAAAATTTGACGAAAAAATGGCAATAACTCCTAAATGGGTTTTGGGATTTCCTTCAAAATTTCAGGGTAGGTAGATCTTGTCATGCTGATCAATTTTATCCCATGTCAGATTTTTTATATCTGTAACGGTTTTTAAGTTATAAGCCAAAAACAACACATGCACCCCTATATTCTATTTTTACCTACGACAGCCATGTTTTATGTCAGATCAAAATAAATTGAGGATCGTTTGTAGAGGACATGTCATAGATCATTCCTAACAAGTTTCAAACCAATCGCCCCAGCGGTTTCAGAGGAGAAGATTTTTGAATGAAAAAATTTTGAAAATTTGAAAAAAAGGGCAACAACTCCTAAATGGGTTTTGGGATTTCCTTCAAAATTTCAGGGTAGGTAGATCTTGTCATGCTGATCAATTTGTCAGATTTTTGATATCTGTAACGGTTTTTAAGTTATAAGCCAAAAACAACACATGCACCCCTATATTCTATTTTTAGCTACGACAGCCATGTTTTATTTCAGATCAAAATAAATTGAGGATCGTTTGTAGAGGACATGTCATAGATCATTCCTATTAAGTTTCAAACCAATCGGCCCAGCGGTTTCAGAGGAGAAGATTTTTGAAAATCCGCCAATCAGAAACAAGAATTGCCTCTGGTGGCCATGTTTCTTGACCAATCAGAACTAAATGAGGAAACTTTGTTGAGGACCTTCCATACACCACTCATGCAAAGTTTGGTTGGAATTGGCCAAATGGTTTCTGAGGAGAAGATGTTTGAATGAAAAGCTAACGACGGACGGACGACGGACGACGGACGACGGACAACGGACAGACGACGGACGCCAAGTGATGGCAAAAGCTCACCCTGGCAATAGCCAGGTGAGCTAAAAATCAAAATGAATGTAAACAAAATACATTGTATTAAAGTCAATCAATAATAATAACCAATTATAATTGGTATGGCAATCCTAATAAATAATTCTACCCGAATATAATCAAAGACATGCATATATGAATTAAAAGTTGGGTGCTGCTAAAGTCTTCTTGAAATGACTGATAAGAAAACTCATACGCATTGCAGCTGGGAACTAGTTTTCTTCTTGGCAGCATACTTTCTGTATGAGTACGACGGTCATTATTTACAAATCCCGCAAATACAAAATTTCACGATTTAACCACCTTAGTTTGCATAAAAGAGAGCATTAAATTATCAAAAATGATACTATAACAATAAAAGATGACTGTTTCATGCATAACAGCAAGGCATGTTGTTGTTTATGAGCCCCAAAGCCAAACCATGGGCACACTGAGTGGTAGCATAGGGGCAGAAAAAACTGCCCCAAAAACGGACATGATAATTAATTCAGCAGTTTTGTTATAGCTGTGGGATATGTGATAGGCAAAGTGCAGATAAAAAAGAAAACTCAATAAAACTTCTTCTCTTTTTTATAATAAAAATAGTATCACAAATGGTGTTATGTGTTATTTGTACTTCATATCATGTGATTATAAATTTCTAACACACAGTGATCATGTGACAAACATCTTCAGGAGTCAATACTCTGTCAATAATTTTCATCAGAATATCCTCTAGCTCTGCTGCAGCAAACGATTTACACTGGAAAAAAATAATGGTAACATTTTTGTACACAGAATACAACAAATACATATGATGTCTGAAAATACAACTTTTATGGTATGAGATTAAGAAAAAGAAACACTGGAAAAGTGCTTTACAAATCAATTTCTTCGAGTTTTGTGTGGAAAGTACAAATAAATTGCAATGATAAATGTATTTTTTATTGAGCAAAATCTTAGAATTGGAGCATTTTTTGGATCATTCTAAAGAAAGCATTTTTATGGCATTTAACCTAGGGATAATATCACCTTATGAACTAGAACACAATATAAAACTGTAAACAATACTTTAAACATTCTCAGACTAAATTTTTTTTATATAAATTTTGGGTGATATTTTTGTCTGAATGAAATAACAACTCTCAAAACTTATGCATAGTAAATT
This sequence comes from Mytilisepta virgata, assembly GCA_028015205.1. NCBI lineage: Eukaryota > Metazoa > Mollusca > Bivalvia > Mytilida > Mytilidae > Mytilisepta > Mytilisepta virgata. The sequence continues at coordinate 82,164,123 of CM051521.1, forward strand.
AAAATTTATGTGAAATCATATTTTTACACAGATACTGTTTATAACAATATCTGGCTTAAAAAAAGATTGCTGAAAAGCAGCTAATATCCTCTACAATACATAAATACATTTAATAATACATTAATTACAAGGCAGAAAGCTGCAAAATTAATGAACTAAACTCATATGCGCCAATATAACGGGTATAAAACTTTCACATAAATTTCATTTAAATCTGTTGAGACATGTTAACATCAGAGCACTAACAAAGTCAATTTTCCTTATATATTCCAAAGGGAATTACTACTAGAAAATTACTAGGTTGGTGTTGATTTTCGAACTCATCTGAGACGATGCTGATCTAAACCTATGATATAAATGCATTAAAATCCCTCGACCCATGAAGACATAACATTGCTTACAAAGTCGATTTTCCATTATTTAATTTTTTTTGTTCCAAGGGGAATAACTACAAGAAAATTATTGATTTTTGCATTGTTGGAGACAATGCTGATCTAAATCTTTGACATAAAATTCATTAAAATCTATTGAGACATGCAGACGTGAGAGCTCTTACAAGTGTAACAGACAGATTGCTCCATGTAGCTTTTTGTACATCACAAAAGTCCACTTTTTTCACAATTCTGATTAATTTTGGTAGAATTTTTAAATACAAGAAAAACCTTTTATCTGTAAACATGGTAAATGTACATTTCTAAGATACAATGTATACAGAAGTCTCTGCCAATCTCTCTATGCTTATAGAGAATTTTTAATAAAAAGTAGTTTTCTTGTTTGTTATGAATATTGCCATGTCAGTCTCCAGGAGAATAAAATGTAATATTCCCAAAAAGAGAGGAAATTAGTTTATATAAAAAAATAACTGTACTCTGGCACTATCTTTTCAGTTTTCTTCTTATTTCACCTTTTTACAGTTCAAATTTTTTCAGTTTAGTGTTACTTGCTCATAATTTTTGTTTGTTTGGTTCTTCTGTTAAAGTGTATATTTTCTTAACAGTATGATTGAAAAGAGGCCGAATCGTACCTGTCCATTTGAAGTCATATTAAAATTTTAAGATTAATTTTCAGAACTGTACAAGTATTTCTGATATGAAAAAATTAAAATCTACCCATAACTTGATACTGATGGATGATGTATTGTGTATTTTATATTAAACCTACCGCTTTATGAGTTGGTGACGGCAAACGGCCACAGATGTCATCAACATACAACTTTACTTCATTCTGTAATAATGGAAAATCGAAATTAAATTGTACCCATATAAATGTATAATTATCAGATGCTGCAACCATACGGTGAATATATAGAAGTAGCTACATACAAAAAAAAATTGAGAAGAACAATCATACATGTATGTTCAACTATGTGTACAGAGTAATGTTGAAATTAAAAAAAAAAAAATAGGCATTTATCAGAAACTTACTAGAGGAAAAATCATCTTGAGCTATCATGTAATTAGATTAATTTAAGTTTTAAGAATAAAAAATTTGATGAGAAAAAGGATGGTTCAATTTATTTTGGATCAGACAGGATTAATTCTGTGTGACTGAAGTAACCAGATATCAAGGAGACGGAATCCATCTCTGTGAATAACATTTGACCTCAGTTATTAACCTTGACACTTGACCTTTGACCTAGAGATTTGCACAATAATCGCAACACAACCTTTTGACAGTGGTGCATAACCATGCCAATTATCTTCACTAAACTTCAAACCATTCTCAAGTTATAGAGCGCACACGATCTTTACCATAGGACATGGGGTTCTCAACTATGAGCTAGGTTTTTGACCTTGACCTTTGACCTACAGAGTTGTACTTACATTGTGACACATCCTCTGGTTCTAGTTAATATTTATGCCAAGTATAAACTGAAATCATAAAGGTTCTCAAGAAATAGAGCAGACACGATTTGTTACAGACAGACAGGAGGACAGACTCATCACTATAGGGCGACCACCACGAAGTTGCAGGGTCCTAATTAAACAGATATCTCAATGAATATGAAAAGTAGTTTAGGTAAGTGAAGATCAAGCTACCCAAATTCACTCATTGATATGGATACTGAGTAAATGAATATAAGGATCGAAATAAAAAGTAGTCCGAGCTGTATAAGATCATGCAAAACCAGAATCCACGGTATTTTTTACCAGTATTTTTACATTATTGTTATACCTACCTTATCATGGTTTAAATTACTGTCTATATACTTAATAATGTTTTTACATAATTCACATTCTGCATTCTTATGTGCTTGTTTATCTTGGAAAATTCCCTGTAACTCCTGTTGGATAAATTCCATCGTATCTAGGGGAAAACAATTGCACAAACTAATTATGAAATACTGCACATAAATTTGAAGTTTTTATTAATGCATATAATTAAGACACCATGGACAATGCATTAAAACTAATATTTTACTTTCAATAATGATTTTCTATTATATGTCACATGTACAGACATTGCATGCATCAATTTACAGTAATTGGGTTTGCATTTCGTATTAAGCAATACACTAAATTACACAAAATGTTAGTATAACTCTTTCTTTATTGGTGGTTTATGTCACTTTCAGCAAAATTTACTGTATGTCCTGCATGCCAGTGTTTTTGGTTGATGAAGCTGGACTAGCATGAGAGAATCACTGCCTTTTACAAGAAAAATTTTATTACCTGTGGAGATCAGTTAAATTATCCACATCATTAAAACTCATAACCTCAGTTGGTTTCACAAAAAAAACAAGAGAAAAATTAGAAGCTTTCGTTCAGAACTTGGAACAACTCAGCTACAGAACCTTCCTATAGCATTCTACAGAACCTTCCTATAGTATTCTCAGAAACTATTTTTCATAATACAGAAATTTTATGCATACCATTCTTGCACTCATCAGGCATATAATGTTGACACAAGATTTTCTCATCAAATCCATGCTCTAATTCTTTAAGGATTTCTGGAACAGTTTTCAAACACTGAAACAAATAAAATACATGTATATTGTAAATAAAAGAACAAAATACATTTATAATGACAGGAATTCAGCAAAGAAGGTTTATGTAAATGTTCACCATTTGAAAAATCTAAATCACCTAAGGTTATCAATACATTTATTTTCCCATAGCAAAAATTTCTCTAAATTAATAATTTAATTAGCAACAACTGCTGGTTTAAGCACTAACAAACATTATATAAGTAGATTATGCTAGTTAATCCTTTCCAATATTTCAGTATCACTGTCAACTCTTTTTGTTTTAATCTCTTAACATCTATATTCTGTGCTCAGAACTTTTGGTATTTTTCATTCTTGAAAATCCTGGCTAGTGTTATCTGGTTTTTACAAATATCATTTTCCCTTTCACTTTTCTTCATTTTATTTATATAACAAATATAAGGAGATAAAGAATATTTTGACTGACAATCACAACATAAAAATCCTCCAGACTCTTGTAAATAAAACATGTTATATATTGTTCACAAAAATTTAGGATCAGTGATCATACACTACTAACAGAAATCGGCAGATACAAAAAAATACCAAGAGGAGAAAGATTATGTATTTATTGAAAAAATGAAATTGATGATGAATTTCATTTCTTTCTGTCCTGCGATTTAACCCAGGATCTATGTGCAAAATTGTTCAATTATTTTAATACAGTAGAAAATAGTTTTAATAATTCTAATATTGAGAAACTTAAAAGGCTTCTGGATCAGTCAACACCAAGTTGCATCCTTTATAAAACATTCATTAGAACTGAGGAGAGAGGATTATCTTAACAATTAACTGTTTCTATATCTCCTTTATTATCACATTTGTGTGTTATGTTGTATTTTGTACACTGTATGCTTATATCCCTAATGGGATTGTGTTTTGCATAAATAAAGTTGTTGTTATTGTTATAATAAAGCAAGCAAACAAAAATGTTTTACCCCTAAAATTACCGGTAACCTTTTATTTTTAATCACTAATGTCTAAGCTAACAAACCTCATCTTTGAAAGGTTCTGGCATAAAGTTACAGATATCTTTCATGTAATCATCTAATGATTGTTCAGTGTCATTGTTCTTGAAATATGAATTAACTGCTTGTATAATAAATTCACATAAATCACACTGCCATGTCTCTTCCTACAAAAAAAAACACAGAATATCATAAAATCATCCAAAAAACTAAGATAAGTGTAAAAAAAATTGCAAATGTAATATGTATTCCATGATAATAATTTTGATGATATGAATGTTTCATCAATTTACAATTCATCAGTTTTGCTCAGGGTAAAAAAAATATGAAAGATAAAAAAATAAACCCAAAACACAGAAGATCAGATTCATATGACAAAATAACCAATTTATACATATAAAGTAAAAGCCATCGAAGAAACAGAGGGCCGATATACTTATTTTTCACAGAATTTAACATCTTTAAAACAGTTTAAGGTATCATTTCAAGATAATATTGAAATACTTGTAACTGAGCTGGCAAAACAACTGAAAACCCAGGAACTTAAAAAATATTTTTAAAATTATAGTTTTTCAGAAAGTGGCTCCTCTCCCAAAAAGTCAGTTTTTAATTTTTCAGAAAGGTATCTGTTTGTGTTTTATATGCCTTCTGTTGGAAGACAAACTTAGTCAATATAGGCACATTTGGAAGCAATATCCACAACTACCAAAAATGCACTAGACAAAGCATATGTATATTTTTCAACACTAGATATTTAAAAAGTTACTTTATACTCACCACTTTTTGAAGTCTAAGAGGTAATACCATGTCGACTTTGTGATCAGACACAGATCTTCGCCGTCTTGAAACAGGGCAAGCTACCATACACATCATGTCCCCAAACTGTAAATACACGAAAAATGATCTTGTACTCATATTCATATCTTTACAGTTTATTGTTCGATGTAATATAAAACTTTAGTCACTTGATACACAAGGACCAAATCAGCTTTAGTTATTGGGTAGTTATAGAGATCAAAGCTCTAAACAAGAGGCTGTCTGACAGCAAACCAGATTTCTCTTTATCACTGTTTGGAGCCACATGCCTGCCCATACATCTGTATAGATACTATAACCAGACTATATCTGCCTGAAATCTTGTTAAAAATAATATTGATGTTAATATCATTGATGCTTAAATATCCAATTCAATATACCTATGGTGTTACAATAATTCAGGTTCATCTTCCTGTGTATTTTCATATACATTGTATTCCTTTTCAAGCAGATTGGATCATATAACTTGTTTTTCCTTTGAATTTATTCATGAACTATGAGTGTGATTAATAAAGTCTTTTTTATGTTCTATTTTTATCTGTTTTAATAAGTTAAGTTACAGGATAGAATCTCCCATTTCATCACTTACTGGATATTACTATTTCCTCATTTTTCAAGACTGTCAGTTAATATATTAACATAACAAAATTAACTGGTTTGTGTAATGTTGACCAATGTCCGTTAAGAATTTAGACTGACACACACTTGTCGCATTAAAATCCTAATTTTTAAAATGAAAATGAATAAATTTTTTGTCACTACTCAGAAATGTAGAATAACTTCAGTGTGAAATAAAAGAAGATTGTGTCCATGGGACATGGATTCCCCCGCTTATAAATATTCAAGAGTTGATGTACTAATTCAAACCTATTGATGTTTTTTCTTTAAACATAGAACGAAGTGCTTTTGTCCAGCACTGATGCTAACATCCCACTGTAACAGGCATTAATATTTAGTTGATTTGTAAAGAGGATTTTTAAAAGGAGGAATCAATTTTTTTTTCGTGAATTAAAAACATAGCACGAAGTGCTTTTGTCCAGCACTGATGCTAATATCCCACTGAAACAGGCATTAATATTTAGTTGATTTGTAAAAAGGATTTTTAAAAGGATGAATCAATTTTTTTTTCTCGAATTAAAAAAAATGGATGTAAATGAATTATTTCAGACATACTTATTAGCAATTGATTTTGAATTACTACAAACAGATGTATAATTGTTCACTGGGTCCTTTATAAAAAAAAATTCTCTACCATTTTGCATAACTTTAAGAAGATACTAAAAGTACTGAAACTATAATTCACAAATTAAAGGATACTCAAAATTCAGATATAATTATAGAGTGAGAATCTCGATGTTTCAAATATATAAAGACCAACCCTAGGTACCCCTCATACACCAATGAATGTGCGTCTTGTTATAAGGAGAAACAAAATACGTTTAGAGTTGAGATCTCAACCATTTCATAGTTATTTGAATGTTAAGGGGTTTGAGAGGGTGGATAAATATGACAGCTGACCGTCAATTTGGACTTTTACAATACATAAACATAGTCATCTTAATTTTTTTTTTACATCAAAACACAACAATGTTTAGTACAATTGGAAAATCGTCCAAAAAATAGAATTTGTTCGTTCGTCCTCATTTTTGACCCCACAATTTTGGCACAAGATAGACCTGGCGTATGCATGTTCAGTATAGGAAAACATAATAATACGTCATACTTTCAGCATCGTTATTTTATTTTGCTTTCAAAAAATTATCTTTCTTGTTCCTTCAAATAGCTGTTTTAATGTCAAAGTCGAAAACGGCAGCAAACTATAATCGACCCGCCATATTGTTGACAAATTGCAACACGTGACCAAAAGTTTTGGAGCATCTCACAAATCATTTTTACTACAAGTGTTCAACGTTTGTTGACATTCGTCTTGTTAGAATATATATAACCATAACCTTAAAATATCTAATAAGAGGATTTGTTTTAAAAAAAAAAAAATTCCATTTAAATATTTCAAATTTATTCCTCTGAGAAACGTGAATACACAAGTTCATTACAAACTTTTTTCGTATTTTTTTTCGAAAGATAACTTCCAGGTAGAAAACAAATTAATAAAATATATTTTAAAATCCTTCTCATTACAACTATTTTTAATACAGTAAATGGTTGAAATGGTTAAAGAATGACGAAATGAACACTCGATGAGGACTGAAAGTAATTAACTTACTGAAAATATTAAAATTACTGACTGTCACCAGCAGGTAACAATATTACGGACACATCTGTATTTTTTCATATTCATACGCTAAAGTTTGCTTGACTCAAAACAGTTTTCTCCAATACCCATTTGTTATACATAATTATATCTTTCTATATATGTTATTTTTCAGTGAATAACTGCATGCAACCCTATGCATTGTACCTTGATTTAAAATTGTATTGAGTTCATAGGAACTATTTGCAGATTGGTGGTACTTTGCCTCAACAGATCGTCGTGTCAACAATACTCCAGCATGGCTAGTTTTTATCAAAACTACCAGTACTGGACTAAAAATGAATGAGTAAAAGTCACAGAGTGCGGAAACAGCAAATTTGGCAATTTTTCAATTTATAAAGTGACATAACTTGAGAATGGTAAAAGTGACGCCATCCAAATTCAAACCTGATCTGTGTTTGGTGGTAAAGGAGGCAAAGCAAAGTTAGTGTTGAAACAGCAAATTTGTCAATTTTCATTTTATAAAAGAGACATAACTCAAGAAAGATTAAAGTTGTGCCACCCAAATTCGACCTTGATCTGTGTTTGGTGGTAATAAGCATTGTGTATAAGTTTCATAGCATTTGGTTGAGGCAAAGTAAAGTTAGAGTGCGAAAACGGCAAATTAAGCAATTTTTCCTATTATAAAGGGGCATAACTTCAGAAAGGTGAATGTGACGCCATCCAAATTCAAACTCGATCTGCTTTTGGTGGTAATAAGCATTATGTATAAGTTTCATAACATTTGATTGAGGCAAACTAATGTTAAAGAACAGAAACCAATTTCGGGACATACAGACAGACAGACAAGAGCAAACCTTAATGCCCCTGTCGCCTAGTTTATAATAAAGAATATTTTCCCTTGCTGCTTCAATGACAGAGATGTTTTATTGATAGCAGCACTTTAACTTTGCAAGAAGAACACCGTCAAGTCTAAAATCACTTCAAAAGATTTTACAAGTTATACTCTCAATCCATTTCACATATAACTAACCTCCTCATCATATTTCTGTGGCAGAACAAACTCAACAATACCATGACATTTATTACAAGACAATCCTGGTAATTCTCTACTATACACTACACCTGAAAACAAGAGTGGACACACTACATGTCTTGCCTGAGTATGTACATGGTGGGTCTAGGTAATATTGATTGATTGATTGCTGTTTAACGCCGTAAGGGCAGTATTGCAGCCATACCACGGCGAGGGTCTAGGTAATAAAGTTGCCGAGAAATGGACCTAATCTCGAAAATGTGACAAAGTAACTCAAGCATGAAATTGAGGTCAAAGTCCAGAGACAGGTGTCAGACTTGCATGTACCCACTTAGAACTATCAATAGACCAAAAATGGATTGGTCTAGGTATTACAGTTGTTGAAAAATGGACTTAATCAAGAAACTTGGATGAAAGTCACTCAACCTTGAAAATGAGGTCAAGGTCCAGAGACAAGTGTCAGTCTGTCATTTACCCACCAAGAACTATCAATAGACCAAATACAGTCGGTCTAGGTATTACAGTTTCTGAGAAATGGACTTAACAAAGAAAAAGTGACAAAGTCACTCAAGAATGAAATTGAGGTCAAGGTCCCAAACCAGGTGTCAGACTGACATGTACCCACCAAGAACTATCTATTTAACAAATATGGGGGGGTCTAAGAATTCTAGTTGCTGAGAAATGGACTTAACCATGACTAGAGGCTCTCAAGAGCCTGTGTCGCTCACCTGTATCTAATGTGATTACAATAGCTACTGAAGACATCTTATCATTATTATTTTTGAATATGTGGTCAAGTTGTGACCATTCAGAATTTTTTTTACAATTTTCTGATAGACTTCTAAACATCTTGGATGATGGATCGGCAACAAAGTAACAACACTTGGTCAGCACCTCATAAGGAACATTCATGCTATGTTTTGTTACATTCCATTCAGTGGTTCTCTAAAAGAAATCATTTGTATGCATTTCCCATAGGGTCCAATGTTAAACTTAGTCCCCCGCTGGCGGCAATCTTGGATGATGGATCGGCTACAAAGTAACAACGCTTGGTCAGCACCTCATAAGGAACATTCATGCCAGATTTAGTTTCATTCCATTCAGTGGTTCTCTAAAAGAAGTCATTTGTATGCATTTCCCATAGGGTCCTATGTTAAACTAAGTTCCCCGCTGGCGGCCATCTTGGATGATGGATCAGCTACAAAGTAATAACACTTGGTCAGCACTTCATAAGGAATATTCATGCCATGTTTGGTTTCATTCCATTAAGTGGGTCACTAGAAGAAGTCATTTGTATGCATTTCCCATAGGGTTCTATGTTAAACTAAGTCCCCCGCTGGCGGCCATCTTGGATTATGGATCGGCTACAAAGTAACAACACTTGGTCAGCACCTCATAAGGAACATTCATGCTATGTTTTGTTACATTCCATTCTGTGGTTCTCTAAAAGAAGTCATTTGTATGCATTTCCCATAGGGTCCAATATTAAACTTAGTCTCCCGCTGGCGGCCATCTTGGATTATGGATCGGCTACAAAGTAACAACACTTGGTCAGCACCTCATAAGGAACATTCATGCCATGTTTGGTTTCATTCTATTCAACGGTTCTCTAAAAGAAGTCATTTGTATGCATTTCCCATAGGGTCCTATGTTAAACTAAGCCCCCCTCTGGCGGCCATCTTGGATGATGGATCGGCTACAAAGTAACAACACTTGGTCAGCACCTCATAAGGAACATTCATGCCAGATTTACTTTCATTCCATTCAGTGGTTCTCTAAAAGAAGTCATTTGTATGCATTTCCCATAGGGTCCTATGTTAAACTAAGTTCCCCGCTGGCGGCCATCTTGGATGATGGATCAGCTACAAAGTAACAACACTTGGTCAGCACTTCATAAGGAACATTCATGCCATGTTTGGTTTCATTCCATTCAACGGTTCTCTAAAAGAAGTCATTTGTATGCATTTCCCATAGGGTCCTATGTTAAACTAAGTCCCCCTCTGGCGGCCATCTTGGATGATGGATCGGCTACAAAGTAACAACACTTGGTCAGCACCTTATAAGGGTTCATTCATGCCAGATTTAGTTTCATTCCATTCAGTTGTTCTCTAAAAGAAGTCATTTGTATGCATTTCCCATAGGGTCCAATGTTAAACTTAGTCCCACGCTGGCGGCCATCTTGGATGATGGATCGGCTAAAAAGTAACAATACTTGGTCAGCACCTCATAAGGAACATTCATGCCAGATTTAGTTTCATTCCATTCAGTGGTTCTCTAAAAGAAGTCATTTGTATGCATTTCCCATAGGGTTCTATGTTAAACTAAGTCCCCCGCTGGCGGCCATCTTGGATTATGGATCGGCTACAAAGTAACAACACTTGGTCAGCACCTCATAAGGAACATTCATGCCATGTTTGGTTTCATTCCATTCAACGGTTCTCTAAAAGAAGTCATTTGTATGCATTTCCCATAGGGTCCTATGTTAAACTAAGTCCCCCTCTGGCGGCCATCTTGGATGATGGATCGGCTACAAAGTAACAACACTTGGTCAGCACCTCATAAAGAACATTCATGCCAGATTTAGTTTCATTCCATTCAGTGGTTCTCTAAAAGAAGTCATTTGTATGCATTTCCCATAGGGTCCTATGTTAAACTAAGTTCCCCGCTGGCGGCCATCTTGGATGATGGATCGGCTACAAAGTAACAACACTTGGTCAGCACCTCATAAGGAACATTCATGCCAGATTTAGTTTCATTCCATTCAGTGGTTCTCTAAAAGAAGTCATTTGTATGCATTTCCCATAGGGTTCTATGTTAAACTAAGTCCCCCGCTGGCGGCCATCTTGGATTATGGATCGGCTACAAAGTAACAACACTTGGTCAGCACCTCATAAGGAACATTCATGCCATGTTTGGTTTCATTCCATTCAACGGTTCTCTAAAAGAAGTCATTTGTATGCATTTCCCATAGGGTCCTATGTTAAACTAAGTCCCCCTCTGGCGGCCATCTTGGATGATGGATCGGCTACAAAGTAACAACACTTGGTCAGCACCTCATAAGGAACATTCATGCCAGATTTAGTTTCATTCCATTCAGTGGTTCTCTAAAAGAAGTCATTTGTATGCATTTCCCATAGGGTCCTATGTTAAACTAAGTTCCCCGCTGGCGGCCATCTTGGATGATGGATCGGCTACAAAGTAACAACACTTGGTCAGCACCTCATAAGGAACATTCATGCCATGTTTGGTTTCATTCCATTCAGTGGTTCTCTAGAAGAAGTTCAAAATGTAAAATGTTAACGACGACGCCGGACGACGGACGACGGACGACGACGGACGACGGACGACGGACGCCAAGTGATGAGAAAAGCTCACTTGACCCTTTGGGTCAGGTGAGCTAAAAAAGTGACAAAGTCACTTAAAGATGAAATTGAGGTCAAGGTCCCAAGCCAGGTGTCAGACTGGCATGTACCCACCAAGAACTATCTACAGACCAAATATGGTTGGCTTAGGAATTACAGTTTCTGAGAAATGGACTTAACCACGAAAAAGTGACAAAGTCACTCAAGCATGAAATTGAGGTCAAGGTCCCCAGCCAGGTGTCAGACTGACATGTACCCACCAAGAACTATCTATTGACCAAATATGGTGGGTCTAGGTATTCTAGTTTCTGAGTAATGGACTTAACCACGAAAATGTGATGCAGGTCACTCAAGCATGAAATTGAGGTCAAGGTCAAAAGGCAGGTGTCAGACTAACATGTACCCATGAAGAACTATCTATTGACTAAATACGGTGGGTCTAGGTATTACAGTTTCTGAGAAATGGACTTAACCACAAACAAATGAAAAAGTCACTCGAGCATGAAATTGAGGTCAAGGTCCCAAGCCAGGTGTCAGACTGGGATGTACCCACTAAGATCTATCTATAGACCAAATATGGTTGGCCTAGGTATTACAGTTGCTGAGAAATAGATTTAACCACGAAACTTGGACGCAGATTTTAAATTCATGTCCGTAAACCATGAAAATGAGGTCAGGGTCACAAGACAGGTATACTGCGGCAAACCTTATACGATAAGCTACCTTGTGGACCATAAATCTTAATTGTAGGTATTACATGTGCAAAGTTATTAAACTTTTTAAAAAATTTACACCACCACCGAAAGTAATACCTATATATCGACTCTGCAATTTTTCATCGCAGGCGAGACAAAAATGTGTTTTTACTGTAATGACATTTTTGTACATTTTCTTCATTTCTTTTGTTTAACTCCATGACAAAAACAAAAGTTTACATTTCAATAAACATTTCTACAATTATTGATTTTATTGTATAAATTGAACTAAAAAATACAATAAAATAACATTTATAATGTTTTTATTGAATTTCTCAAGGCATAAACATGTCTTTATTCATACTTCATAGAGGGTCCTTTTTTTGTGAAAATTCTACAGTAACGAAGATACAAATAATATATATATATAATAATAATAATAAAGAAATACAGACATTACTAGGATAAATATTTACCAGTTTCTGTAGGACATAGCTGTACTTGTTTACAGGCATCGGCAGGAGCTACACCACTTATTACTGTATTCACTATTTGTGGAGCAAATAACATACACTGGAAAAACAAGCAGAAAAATATCACAGAACTGAACTAATTTATTGTTTCTTTAATCCACCAATGACAATTTTAAGAACTATTTATACTGATGATGTAAAAAAAAAATAAATTTAAAAATTGATCTATGAAATCTTATTTCAGGCTAAGTGATTTATCTAAGGGGCATATGATCATGCTCCAAAATAAAACAAAAATCAATTATTTTGTGCCACCTGCCTGCTATACACTGTCAAACTAATAATTAATTTTTTTTTATTGAAAATCTGGTTAAAAATCCCTTCTTATTCTGCCATTCTTTTTAATATTATATAGCCCTGAATAAAAATGAGAATTATATGGTATTCAATACTTTAACAAGAGGCTCACCAGAGCCTGTATCGCTCACCTGGAGTCTGGTTTTCATTGGACAATTAATCAACTATTTGACCAAGTTTTTTGCAATTGGTTCAATTGTTCAGGGAAAATTTGTTGAAGATTTATTTTTCATAAGGTTTAATGTTAAAATATGTTCCCTGATGGTGGTAGTCCTGGCAGGAAGTTGATAAAATTGACCAGGAATATGGGTGAACCTTAAATAAATGTAACAGAACCCGACCTCAAATTACACAAACCAATAACTCCAAAATAGAATTTGGGATTCCCTTCAAAATTTCAGGGTAGGTAGATCTCAACATGGCAAACATTTTTCAATTTACATTTCACTTCTATCTCAAATACTTTTGGAGATAAATGCAAAAATGTTAAAATTTTGAAAATTTGACAAAAAAAGGGCAATAACTCCTAAATGGGCTTTGGGATTTCCTTTAAAATTTCAGGGTATGTAGATCTCAACATGGCAAACATTTTTCAAATTTACATATCACTTCTATCTCAAATAGTTTATGGGATAAATGACGAAAAATGTTAAATTTTCAAAATTTGATGAAAAAAGGGCAATAACTCATAAATGGGTTTTAGCATTTCTTTCAAAATTTCAGGTTAGGTAGATCTTGTCATGCTGATCAATTTTACCCGCTGTCAGATTTTTGATATCTGTAACGGTTTTTAAGTTATAAGCCAAAAACAACACATGCACCCCTATATTCTATTTTTAGCTACGACAGCCATGTTTTACGTCAGATCAAAATAAATTGAGGATCGTTTGTAGAGGACATGTCATAGATCATTCCTATTAAGTTTCAAACCAATCGGCCCAGCGGTTTCAGAGGAGAAGATTTTTGAATGAAAAAATTTTGAAAATTTGACAAAAAAAAGGGCAACAACTTCTAAATGGGTTTTGGGATTTCCTTAAAAATTTCAGGGTAGGTGGATCTCAACATGGCAAACATTTTTCAAATTTACATTTCACTTCTATCTCAAATAGTTTTGGAGATAAATGACAAAAAATGTTAAAATTTTGAAAATTTGACGAAAAAAGGGCAATAACTCCTGAATGGGTTTTGGAATTTCCTTCAAAATTTCAGGGTAGGTAGATCTTGTCATGCTGATCAATTTTACCCCATGTCAGATTTTCGATATCTGTAACGGTTTTTGAGTTATTAGCAAAAAACAGCAATTTACGCCTATGTTCTATTTTTAGCAACAGTGGCCATGTTTTTCATCGGATCAATATAAAATGAGGATCGTTTGTGGAGGACATGTCATATATCATTCCTATGAAGCCTCGATCCAATCTGCCCAGCCGTTTCAGAGGAGAAGATTTTTGAAAATCAGCCAATCAGAAACAAGAATTGCCTCTGGTGGCCATGTTTCTTGACCAATCAGAACTAAATGAGGAATCTTTGTTGGGGACCTTCCATACACCACTCATGCAAAGTTTGGTTGGAATTGGCCAAATGGTTTCTGAGGAGAAGATGTTTGAATGAAAAGTTTACGACGGACGGACGGACGGACGGACGACGGACGAAAAGTGATGGCAAAAGCTGACATGGCCTTTTAGGCCAGGTGAGCTAAAAATACATTTTTCTGACTCAATCTTATTAAAAAGATACTTACAGGTGCTTTCAGCTGTGCTGGTAAAACATTACAAATTCCCATTATTGTTGAATTAATGGTTGCTATGGTTTTATTTTCTGCTAAATACTGGTCTAACAATCCAACAACAAATTGACAAAGTTCACATAAAGGATCCTATAAAAAACATATAAACACTTGTTAAATCTCCACCTTCACAAAACTTTCATAGTTGCAATTCCTAAGACCAGATGAATTAATATATTATTATTTTCTTATTTTTAAGTTTGATATGTAACAGACAAAATGAAAACCAGCTCTGAAATATTAAAATTAAAAACTGACATCATACCTCAGATCATACCTAAGATTTTATAAAAATGGCCTTTTCTAAGACATTTCATCTTGAAACATTCCTTAATTCTTGATAAAATGATTCACTTTTTTCATCTACATGTATTCAATATCACTAGACATAAAAAATTTACAATATAATTGTGACACAAATGTCATTGTTACAACCCTAATGGAGTTCAAACTGAAACCACATTCTTACTTTGCACAAGAATTTCTAAGACAGATGGATTTTTAACAAAATGGATTAAAATAAACAGATATTCAGTCCCTTCAACTATATATACCATGAAATAAAAAACCAGCATTTTCAAAATTAGGAGTTTTGAAGTACTTTTTTGTCTTATTACAGGTATACTTACTGCTTTAAATGTCTTTTTTAAATGACTCTGATTTGGGTGTACCTCTTCTGATAATTGGTGATCAATGGATCCATCTTAAAATACATTTAAATTTGAATAATCTTTTTGAGTTTCACAGATGCAAAAGCAAAGAAGTTATCAAAAAACTTTAAGATTGTGGATACATAAAATATTAAATCCCTCTAAAAATAATAAAATTAAAAAAACTGAATGTCAAAAATCAAAAATATCAATCAGGAGATACAGGTAACATCTTACATGAACCATATAAATGTGTAACATATATATATATAAAGAAAACAAAGTGATATGATGTGTAACTTCTTGATACATAATTGATTTATGGTTGCGAAAAATGATTAATCATAAAAACAGCACAACAGCACTTTTATTGCTGTTCCATATCTTAAATTCACAAACAGGCATTTAATGGAAAAAAATACTGTACCCCATTGCCTGTTCATGATGTCCCCTATTCTTTGTCAGATGTGGATAATGTCACACGTTATTGAAGGATAGAGCCGAAAATAAATCACACACATTGACAAAGAAATCTAACAAACCTACTTACTTGGACAAAGCCTGAGTGTTTCACAAGCTGTCCATGGTTCCACGCCAGCTATTATTTCTTTAACTATTGCTGCACCCACTACATTACACTATAATTGTAAATGTCTGTTTTTACTCTGGAAACTTAGTTTTAATCCGAATTTGTTTTTTCATTCCTAACTGACATCTTCAACTATGCTCAGAGTTACTTCACTATGATACCTTTTTCATTGATTTTTTCATCTGTTGCCATGGTTTCCATTCAATAATTTGAGTTTATTTTTCTTTTTTTGAGAATTTCAAAGGTACATTATTTTTTATATTTAACTACTCAGTTTCATCTTTTTATAAGAAAAAAGCTGCATTCAGAAGAAAGTATTTTTTCCAGGATACTGACCAACAGTTATTTAATTCTATATTTTTTAAGGGGAGACAAGAGAAAACACTCCTTTAATTTTCATAATAAAGACTGCTAATAAAGTATGACTGTACATGAATTACACAATTATAAATGAAGAAATAAATCAAAACAATACTAAAACATTCTAATTTATTGCCGTAACAGCGGATTTCTAAATTTTGAGTAGTTGCTAGAAACAAGAATAATTCAATTTCTTTCTTCTAAAATATGATTTTCTATTTATTTTTCCCTTGTTCAATGATAGAAAAATGATAAAATTTTGTACTTTATTATTATTTTTATTTATCATTTATTATTTAAATATAAAGGGGAGGTCACTCAAAATGTTTTAATTTGTACACTTACTAATGTATGGAAAGCTGAGGGAAGTTGATCACAGAATTTCCATATGTCGGCATCAATTTCAGCCTGAGTTTTGTTCTTTTCAAGGTATGTATCAATAATTCCTACAAGTATTTCACATAAAGTGCAGGCACCTCCAGCCTGTAAAACGTTATTTTGACTATTAGAATATTATGTACTATTTCTAAAAATTTATTTTAACTGACTTAAAAACATTTTAATGAATAACTACATACTTCGGTTATTTTCCACGGAATTCACTCAGATTTTTTAAATTCATTATTAAAAATATGGTCACTATTAAAAATTATTAGTGAATTTAACAGAAGAAAAATTAAATTATACTAAAACCAATGAAATTCAAAATTCTGAAAATATTAATATTCAAATTTCAACTTTAATGGTACTTTTTAAACTTTACCTTTAAATTTTCACCTCTATTCTTTATGGCATATTTTGCCCTATATTCTTCATATATTAAAGTTCCATCTGGAACAAAAAACAATTTCCAGGATTCTGATCTTTTGTTAAAAGTTTATGTATTTTCTCCAGTATCAATACTTGAAAACTTGCTTTTATGAGGATACTTAATTTCATTGCTATTTAAAGTTCTATTGCAAATTTATACACTTCAAAATATGCATTTTACTAAACACTTAAATTTATGGTTCCAGTTTCTCCACAACATCCACGAAAATTAGTATTAAAAAACCAACAGTCAGGAAAATTTAAAGGTTAGTTACAGACTAACTAGATAACACATATGCAAGACCTGGAAACTTCTACTTAAACCTGAAAACAAGCCAAATTCTTGGTACCACTTCGTATGTATAAAAACATTTTTTTTTTTACGAAATAGTCATTTTAATTCTCCGTCTGGAACACCAAAACATAAACTTTATAAATGGTTTAAATTAACTGAATGGAAACCAGTGTGATAAACAGATGAAGGTGTTCTTAACGATTTTGTTTCCTTGAATTGAAATTCAAGTTAACTTACTTGTACACAGTTTAACTTTCTCACAAGTCTGTTCAGGATCAAATCCTGCTAGGACATCTTGTACTATGGTAGAGGCATATGTTTTACACTGAAAATAGTAGCATTGGGGAATAAATACATTTTTACAAAATACTTGTATCAGAAAACTAATGTTAAGGTTTAAGTTTGGGAATCCTCCTCAGGACACACAGTGTTTTACTATGTAAAATTTTTTAATTTACCAAATCATTTGTGCTGGATGCGATTCTCAATGAATTAAAGCTGTATCATGGAATTCTGTTTTTTTTATTACAAGAAATATATTATAAGATATCTTAAAATCATGGACACAATCAGAATCATTTTCAAGGAAAATTGGCAATCCTGGCATATTAAGATTATGAATGAAAACATATCCATAAGACCATGCCAAATTACTTGTTCTTTGGATTTTTGGTGAAAAAAGAGGTGCACCCGAGCAATATTTATTTTCATAAGCAAAAGAATTTTGTACATGCAAGTGACAAGAAGCTACTATTTCTCATGAAATTTTCAGCTATTACTTTAACATATACATCAATTATTTTATCAGTAGATGCAATGAGGTATCAATACTTGATTGAGTCCGGAATTACCGCATCCGGGGCAGAAATTATTATTCCGATGATGTGACTTTAGTGTTTTGTTAGGCATGAGAATGGTGCTTTCCAGGTTACCAGAGTGAAGGGAATTTGAAGGATAACTCTGGTAAAGTTTTTGTGGCAAAATTTACTGTGGCTGCTATAATTGTTATTGTTTCTATACGTAACAAAATGTCACGTGATACAGTAGACTCCGTGTAATTGGATATGAGAAAAATATTCTATTTCCCGGAGTATTCGATTGTCCGGTAAACCCGTTTTCAGCAAAGGGAAATCACTCTGTCGCCAAGATATTAGCAAGATATTAAGGGATTGAACTCACAACTGTTGATAGGTCATTATTTATTGACTTAAGCTGAAGGCTCAATTCATTTTCTGTCAATTAACCTGTTGTTTTTTAATTGTAGATTAAAGAGTATCGTGTGATGCATTGCATGCTGTCAAATGTGTATTGCCGTTATTGTCAGCTGTTGTGAATTATTAAAATAATAAAATGTTTGTCTGAGTGTCAAAAATAAAATAACTTCCTTTGTTGTGCGTTTTTATTTCCTCTGATGTAATCCTCGGTGAAATGTATAGACCATGACAGGTGTTAAACTGCTGATTAATTTGACCTTGAGCTATTTCAAAATGACGACATATCTAGAGTGAAATCAATATCACATATGCTTGCTTGTAGCTCATATTTATTGACCGTTGACATCGCTATTCATTATAAATCCGTTTCATTCTTTTTTTTTTAAAGAAAGCAAAGTCGAAGTAGATTTCTATATTTTAATGATGACAATTTAACAGTCTACATCATAAATAAAATCTGATATGTGTACATAACAAACAGCACTAGATAAAATGATTTTTAAACGTTTATGACCACAGCACTAGATACATGTACATTGTGACACTTGACATAAAATTTAAATAATGTTCATTGAACTTAAGGAACCCACTGCATGAACTCGGTAACTGCAGATTGTCTCTTCATTGCAGCCATCATTGAGTGCATCTGGTCTTCCACCTTGCAATAACCACTACAGTCCTTAACACCTCCGAAGTCCATAGCTTGACAAATTGTTGACATTGCACTGATGATTTCATTTGAAGACGAACGTCTAAGGGCGGGGTGCACCTCGTCGTCATCACTATCGGCAGGCTCGTCTCAGTTCTCTGCCCTCTCTGATATAATAGACTCACATTTGTCTTCGTCAGTAGGAAGACCAGTACACGGTATGTTGATGTCGATGTCGACATACTCGTTAAAATCTGCTGTCGACATTTCAGTTGGTGGCAATACATCGGTATCATTGTCATCCTGTGTTGTTTGGTCATCGGTAGTGGTTGGTAGAAAAAAACCACCCTTTCTGTAGCAGTTGATGACTGTTGTTGCAGTTACTGCAGCCCATGACTTTTTTAGAAGATGAACTGCATCTAGTAGTGTTAGTAGGGTGGTAACTGTCACTTGGTCACCAGCCGTTTGCTCAATCTCATGTATTATCTTTCTGACAACATTGGTTCGGTAGAATGACTTTATGTTGCGTATAGTGCCTTGATCACAAGGCTGAATAATTGATGTGGTATTCGGCGGAAGAAACTTTAGGGTAACATTGTTCAACCCACTAGCAGCAGAAGATGGATGTGCACTACAATTGTCAACAAGAAGTAAAACTTTGCGTTTCTGACGCTTCATGTCTCTATCAAATGTTTTTAGCCACTGAGTAAATATATCTGCTGTCATCCATGCATTGGCATTTGCATGGTAAGTAACTGGTAAGTGGTTGACCCCACGGAAGCAACGCGGTGCTTTGCTCTTGCCTATGACGAGTATTGGCCGCTTGTCGGTACCGGTCATGTTAACTCCGACAAGTGCCGTGATACGGTCTTTTGATTTCTTACTGCCGGCAGCTTTGTCGGATTTGTCGCATAGTGAACCGTCTGGAATGGCACGGTAATAGATGCACGTCTCATCTACATTATAAATGTTTTCTGGCTCATATGATTGTAAAATGTCTGGTAGAACAGTAGCTGACCAGTCTGGTGCTCCCTGTGTGTCGGCGTCCTTTTTTTCACCATGAGTCGTTTTATAAACTATGTTGTTGCGTTCTTTCCAACGCTCTAGCCAGCCATTTGTTGATTCAAAGTCTGCTTTGTCAAGTTGTTGAGCAAGGTTGTTGGCCTTCTCGGCGAGTATTGGACCAGACAGTGGTATATCTCTCAATCTGGCATTCTTAAACCATTCAGTTAAAGCTCTTTCAACCTCGGCATCTTTTCCCATAACAATGCGTTTGCGTTTGGTGTTTGCGTTCGACTCAATGGCCTGACATATCTCATCTTTCTTTGTGTTAATTCTCGAGACCTGTGCCTGAGATATATAAAGCTGCATACAGATTTCTTTTTGTTTTTGACTTTTGTCAAGCAGCTTTACCACCTCGTACTTGTCGCCAAGTGTGAGGTCATTGCGTTTACGTTTTGCGGAACTCATGACTTGTGTGAATGACAAAAAACCAGTGAAACCCCACTATTTATGACAAAATGTTAATTATGCTAAGCTGTTGCATAATTTCTCATACCAAGCTAACACATTCTTGCACACATATATACAGTTTAATTTTCTTTTGATATGGAATGATTAAAGATCTTATTTCCTTTGATATTAATGATTAAAGACAAATTAGCAATTACGATTTCGTTCATTAGTGATTAGAAATGGAACATGTGACCCAAGCTGATCATGAACGCAAAAAAATATTAATTTTTAATAAACTAATGAATAAATATATCTTTTAATTTTTATTCATTTTGTAAACGCTTTTTGGTACATTTACTTAACTTTTCGTATAAAAGGTTCGGATGATTTCATTTTAACTGTATGTAACTACACAGGTAAAATATAAATGGCGTGTGTAATACAATCAATCTGTATGGGATGCATGGATTTTAACCGCCCAGAAACTTGTTGGAGAACATTTAATACACAACATGATACATTTCTAAAGAAATCTTGTTTCTTTTAAAATAAAATGTGATTTAAACATTTATTTTTTGTCACCACTACATTGACAAAGCGTGTCCGAGTGAACGACATTTTCTCGATGTACTTCCTTGCCACAACAAACAAATACACAAAACCATTTCAGAAACTTTATAATTATACATGTAATAAAAAACAAAACACATTAAAGAATGATTTTTATTAATAACTTGTACATTTTTTACTATGCGAATCACTGACATCGTTACCTGAGGCACTTCCGGGATGTTTACCTGTAATTAAAAATATTCGATTTCAATGACTTTGGTGACTACTTAGCATGTTTTTTCTTCAATTGGGCAGTATATTCTTTTATCCAATATCCAAATAGCCGGAGATTTTAATATGTAACATATAGGAAATGGTTTGGTGTTGTGAAATGATATCCCATTTTCCGATATATTTGTTTAACCGATATCCGATTAGGTGGAGTCTACTGTACATCATTCTTTACCCCCATCACAAAGAGTGATAGATCTTGGAAAAGTCATATTAGAAATTGTTTGGGAAGGGAAAAAATAATAGAGGGGAAAAATCTTGGATATCAGTGATTGGTTGCTGTATCAGGTGGATATTTTTTCCTGGAAGGCTATATGTATGCATAGTTTTATTTAAAAACACCTGAATCAGGAGAATTTTTGGATAAGTTGAGTGCATTAAGTGTATCTTTGATGTTTCATCTGTCAAGTCCACAAATGGCAAAATATCAATTTACTATATATTCTATTGACTTCATCTTATCAAATCATTGTGACATTTCTTGAACAGGTCAATGAATGTATCATCGAGATCACATTGAATGGCCATATTAGGATGCAAAACCCTGACTTCCAAGACAAAAGAGGCTACTAATATAGTCGAGGATGCCATTAACTGTCTTTTGTTACTATTAAGGTCATTTTATCACTCAAATATCGCGATTAACAAGTTGCTAATGAATAGTTGTTAAACTTAGATCATATTGCTTCTCAGGCCAACTCACCAAAGTACAGCATAATGCTGGCAGTATCTATTCAATGACTTACCAATGTACCTAATGGAGGTGGCAGTTTAGAACACAGAGCATAAACAGAGGAATTGATTTGAGCTGCTGTCTGATTCTGTGCAATGTATGAATCTATTTCTTGTACTATGAATTTACATATGGTACATCCTGGTGTGTCCTGAAAACGTTTTCAAAAATATTATGTCATTATTTTTCTATATTGTAATGGTGCGTTACCAAACAAAAACAACCACTAAAGTTGAAGTGCATGCAAATCATATACTGTAACAAGCTGAAGATGGAAGTGGTAGAAAGTACTCCCTTAATTAGCAATTTTAAAGATTTATTTTTTAAGCCAGGTTATAATCCAATTAATCGAAAATACCACAATAGAAAGTCGTATTTTTACAAAATATTACCTAGAATTTATATAATCAGCACTGTAAATATTCTCTATTCATACCATTAATTTATAAAAAGAATGAAGAGAAAATTAACCCCTGATTCTGTCTGCCAGAATGCATGTTCCTTAACCAGTTTTTTATTTCTATTTAACTATACAATCCACAAGGAAGCAATACATGTATATTACCTCAACATTTTCTTCAATACTTTTCAGAATGCTGCCTGCCTTTATCTCACTATCCATGGTGTAACTTGAATCTGAAAATTAATTTGTAATTGATCACAGTAAAATTGTCAATGCTTAGTAATACAAACGAATAAAGTGCCTCTACAACACTTCTCACATTCCATAAAGATATCTAGCTCAAAAGAAATTTCCCATATATATATGTCATTCTCATGGACCATATTTCTGAAATTAAAACTGAATTATTCCAAATTTGAATTAGATCTGTATTTACCAACAATATTTGTAATACCGTAATTACTCTAATTTTCCGACACTCAAATACACATATTTTCCCTGTTACGGCCGAAATCACCTTTTAAAATTGTAGCCAACAAAAGACACAAATCAATAATAAAATTTAACAAGATTTATTATATACAAGTTTACAAAAAATATTACAAAAAAAAACTAAAATGTCAACTTAACTGTCTTCGTCTTTTCCTAATCCGGAATTCTTCTCGTCACTGTTGCGGGAATCCAAACTGAATATTATATCCAATCAGTCACAATCTAGTATGATGTAACGAAAATAAAAGTCTGTTAAGTACGATGTGTGAAACGTAAATAAATCCAACAGCTGAGAACACAAGAATGTCTAGTCCAATAAGTTCTGATCTGAAAGTTTAACTTTCGTGTCCATATATATACTGTAGAACGGAAACTTCTGGAATACGGTAGAAGTTCGAATCACACCATAATTATTACGTAAGTCAAATAGAAAGTTCTAGTCATTCCATCAGTATCCATTATTGTTCCAGTGATTTCTAAACTGCGCAGTTATAACATTATTTGGTAAACAACTATAAGTATTATGTAAACATATTATACATGTTATAAGGCTACGCAAAACAAATCAGGCCAAGATAAATAATATAATAATTACAATACTATATTAAAATAAATATAATAATACAATATCATAACACCTCCGCCCTTAAAAGAAGTTTGAGTGTAACGAGAACTTCATGAACAATATATACAAAAATATATAGTATGTATACAGTGTTTTAATAAGATCTAGATAAAGCATCTGCTATTACATTATCTTTACCTTTAATATGTTTTACAATAATATCATATTCCTGTAACAATAAACTCCACCTAGTCAACCTTTGGTTTTTGTTTCTCATTTTATGTATGAAGGTGAGAGGATTATGATCAGTATAAACTAGAATAGGATGCATAGTGGGATTTAAATATACATCAAAATGTTGAAGTGCAGACAACAGTGCAAAACATTCTTTTTCAATAGTGGAATAATTTTTCTGATGTTTATCTAATTTCTTGGAAAAATATGATATAGGTTTCTCAACATTATCATCTGTTTCTTGATATAAAACAGCTCCAACTCCTACATCACTTGCATCAACGGCAAGTTTGAATTGCTTTTTAAAGTCTGGAGTGATAAGAACGGGACTGTTAATTAAAAGTGATTTGCTTTTTTCAAAAGAGTTTTGACAATTATCACTCCAGATGAATTTAGAATCTTTCCGTAAAAGATGAGTCAATGGTTGAACAACAGTAGCAAAATTTGAACAAAATTTTCTGTAACATCCAATCATCCCTAAATATCTCATAAGTTGTTTTTTATTTGTAGGAGGAGGAAAATTGGTAATTGCATCCATTTTAGCCATAATAGGTTTCACTTGACCTTGGCCAACTGTGTGCCCTAAATAATCAACAGTGGCCTTACAAAATTCACTTTTAGCAAGATTAACAGTCAAATTTGATTGTGACAATCTATCAAAAGTATCATATAAATGTGTTAAATGCTCTTCCCAGCTATCACTACATACAATAAGATCATCAATATAAGCATAACAACAGTCTAAATCTTTTATAACATTATTAATCATTCTTTGAAATGTAGCTGGAGCATTTTTCATACCGAACGGCATGACAGTATATTGAAATAAGCCGTCTGGTTGACAAAAGTGACAAAAGCTGATATTTCACGAGCTCTCGGTGTCAGGGGGACCTGCCAGTAACCTTTTAATAAATCGAATTTGCTTACGAATTTTGATTGTCCAATGTTATCAATGCAATCGTCTATCCTTGGAATCGGATAGGAGTCAGATTTTGAAACTGAGTTTACTTTTCTGAAGTCAGTAACGAAACGAAAGGTTTTATCTGGTTTGGGTACAAGAAGACAAGGAGAGCTCCATTCACTGTTACTCGGCTCAATAATATCATTGTCAAGCATATATCTAATTTCTTGTCTCATAACATCAAGTTTAAGTGGATTGAGCCGGTAAGGATGTTGCTTAATTGGAGAAGCATCACCTACATCAACATCATGACAAACAGCAGTGGTTTTGTTTGGCACATCTGGAAAAAGATTTTTAAAAGAAAATACCAAAGTTTTCAATTTTTCTCTGCGATCGAAAGTCAGATGTGCAAGTTTTGAGTCTAAATCTGATAAAATTTCAGAATTTTTCAATCTAACAGTTTGTTCCATAGTCTTGGAATCAAAAGATGGTTCAATTATATCTGGTTTGTCATGATCGTTCTCCGATTTAACCATGGCTAAAGTGGCAACTGGTTTACTCTCACCTTCATTAGTACGCTCAAAATATGGTTTTAACATATTAATGTGACACACTCTATTTTGTTTACGCCGACCTGGAGTTTTTACAATATAATTCAACTCATTGATTTTACTGTCAATGGTATAAGGACCACAGTATTTAGCCTGTAAAGGATGCCCGGGGATTGGCAAAAGTACAAGTACCTTATCACCAGGCTCAAAAACTCTGTCCCTGGCATCTTTATCATACCATATTTTCATCTTATTTTGTACAGTTTTTAAATTTTTCTGAGCAATTTGACAAGCAGTATACAATTTTTCTTTAAATCTACATACATAGTCTAGAAGATTCAAGTCAGTGTGTTCAGTAAGCCATTTTTTCTTAATCAATTTCAAAGGTCCCCTTACAGTATGACCAAACACTAACTCAAAGGGGCTAAAACCAAGGGATTCTTGAACAGCCTCTCGGACCGCAAAAAGTAGAAAGTGAACACCATCATCCCAGTCCCTGTCAAATTGAAGACAAAAAGTCCTAATCATGTTCTTCAATGTTTGATGAAAACGTTCTAAAGCACCTTGAGATTCTGGATGATAAGCACTTGATCTATACTGAGCAATCCCTAACTGGTAAACGACATGCTGAAATAAACCTGACATAAAATTTGAACCCTGGTCGGACTGTATAGACTTAGGAAGTCCTACTAATGTGAAAAATTTTATAAGAGCTTTGACAATAGTTGGTGTCTTGATATTCCTTAAGGGAATAGCCTCAGGAAAGCGAGTGGATGTACACATGATCGTTAATAAATAAGCGTTTCCAGTCTTGGTCTTTGGTAAAGGTCCAACGCAATCAATAAGTACTCGGCTGAAAGGTTCTTCAAAGGCTGGAATTGGCAGAAGTGGTGCTGGTGGTATTTTCTGGTTAGGCTTGCCAACAACCTGGCATATATGGGATGATTTGGAGTATTCTGCGACATCATTTCTAAGTCTGGGCCAGTAGAAATGTTGTAATATCTTAAGGCAAGTCTTCCTTATACCTAAATGTCCAGCCAAGGGGGTGTCATGGGCAAGACCAATAATTTCTTGCCTATAGACTTTAGGCACCACCACTTGGTATACCACTCTCCATTCCTCCTCTGGGATAGCATCAGGGGGCCTCCACTTCCTCATTAGAATGTCGTCTTGATGGTAGTAATATTCGGCCACTTTGTCTGCTTCTTCTTGGGGTAGAGCCCTCTTGCAGAGCTGAAGAACCTCAGGGTTTTTATTCTGTTCTTCCCTAAATGTTCTTTTGTCTAATGAATGGCTGTTCACGTCTGGCCATGGCATAATTACACGTTTGTTAGTACCAGGTGGTCTTATTATGGCCTTTTTTGACCTATCGGGACCTTCAATGTCGGCAAGGAAAGTATCAGAAAGGTCCATATAATCATACTGGCCTTCTTGTAAATCCTCGTCTTGTTGTTTTCTTGCTATCGCCCTAGTAACAACACAAGCTGGATACAGTTCACCATCATCTTCAGGTGATTTAACATCCACCACCGGTTCACTTGTAACAATTGGTTCAGCAACCACTTTGTTCCTAGCTAGATCATTTCCTAGCAATAATGAAACACCCTCAACAGGGAGAGTAGGACGAACACCCACAACAACTGGTCCAGTAATTAAATCTGACTTCAAATAAATACGATGGAGGGGAACATCTATACAACCTAACTCCACACCTCGTAACAAAACGGAGGCACCAACGGACGTCTCCTCGGACAAAGGCAACACACCTTCTAACAACAAAGACTGAGAAGCTCCAGTGTCCCGTAAAATCTTAATAGGCTGAGGAGTAGTATTATCAACAATAGAAACAAACCCATCAGACATAAAGGGCTTATAATCCTCCATGTAATCACAAAAACTGGACTTAAAAGCCTGACTCGCAGGACATTCCAACTTATTGGTAACAACGGGTGTCGTACAAGCACTGGACTTGGGCTTATGATCTCTTTCATTCTTCTTCTGGAGTCTAAAACAATCAGCCATCAGGTGACCATTTTTCTTACAATAACCACAAGTTAGTGACTTCTTCTCAAAAGTATCAAACTTTGGACCAGACATATTATAACTAGACGGACTCTTATTCTGTGCAACAGGCTTAAAATCAGTACGCTCAGTGCTTTGATTTTTGTAATTTCCGCTTGAAGTATTAAAATTTTGACCTTTGAAACTCCTTTTATGTGAAATGGTATAATTATCGGAAACAACAGCTGCATCTTGCAATGTCTCAACAGTTTTGTCATCTAAATGTGTTTTTAAATCTAAATTAACACACTGCTTGAACTCTTCTAATAACATTAATTGTCTTAATTTATCAAAATTTTTATCTATTTTCTTTGACGTAAGCCATTTATCAAATAAATCTTCTTTTTCCCTAGCAAATTCAACATAGGTTTGTGTTTCAAACTTTTTATAAGACCTAAATTTCTGTCTATATGCTTCTGGAACTAGCTCATAAGCTTTCAAAACTTCCTGTTTAACAGTGTCATAATCAGAACTTTTTTCTGAAGAAAGAGCTGAGTAAATTTCAGCGGCCTTGCCCACAAAAACACTTTGCAGCATAGTAGTCCAATAAGGCTTTGGCCATTTCAAATTTTGAGCAATTTTTTCAAATTGTGGAAAAAATTTATCCACCGTTTTTTCACAAAATTTAGGAACCAAACGTATATTTTTTGCTGCCTCAAATTGTTCTGATTTTGACTTAGTGTTGCTTTCTACTTTAGCTATTTCTATTTTTATTTTCTCCATCTCTAACCTTTCTCTCATTTCAAGTTCTGCCTGTAATTGTTTTTCTAATTGTTTTAATTTAACTTCGTTTTCAAATTGTTTTTCCAATTGTTTTAATTTAAGTTCGTGTTCTAATTCAAGCTGTTTTAATTTTAAAGCATCAACATTTTCGACCTTGAGGTCAAGAGCTTCTTCACCAAAAATTTCTAAATCAACTAAATTGTCTATTACCAAATTTTTTATAATTTGTTTTCTCATAGATGTTCTAAAATCTATTTTTAGATGTTTAGCAAGCAACACTAGTTCTTCTTTCTTTAATTTATCAAACCCTTCCAGGTCTGGCGTTTTCAAAAATTTACCAGCATCAAATTCCATTTTGTAGAATTTTGTTGGCTAATTCTAATAAAAATACTGAAAAAATTTAATAAGATATTAACGTTATCCCGAGACGAGCCCCAAATTTCTGTTACGGCCGAAATCACCTTTTAAAATTGTAGCCAACAAAAGACACAAATCAATAATAAAATTTAACAAGATTTATTATATACAAGTTTACAAAAAATATTACAAAAAAAAACTAAAATGTCAACTTAACTGTCTTCGTCTTTTCCTAATCCGGAATTCTTCTCGTCACTGTTGCGGGAATCCAAACTGAATATTATATCCAATCAGTCACAATCTAGTATGATGTAACGAAAATAAAAGTCTGTTAAGTACGATGTGTGAAACGTAAATAAATCCAACAGCTGAGAACACAAGAATGTCTAGTCCAATAAGTTCTGATCTGAAAGTTTAACTTTCGTGTCCATATATATACTGTAGAACGGAAACTTCTGGAATACGGTAGAAGTT
The DNA here is from genome assembly GCA_028015205.1 of Mytilisepta virgata. Lineage (NCBI taxonomy): Eukaryota > Metazoa > Mollusca > Bivalvia > Mytilida > Mytilidae > Mytilisepta > Mytilisepta virgata. The sequence continues at coordinate 82,193,173 of CM051521.1, forward strand.
CGAATCACACCATAATTATTACGTAAGTCAAATAGAAAGTTCTAGTCATTCCATCAGTATCCATTATTGTTCCAGTGATTTCTAAACTGCGCAGTTATAACATTATTTGGTAAACAACTATAAGTATTATGTAAACATATTATACATGTTATAAGGCTACGCAAAACAAATCAGGCCAAGATAAATAATATAATAATTACAATACCATATCAAAATAAATATAATAATACAATATCATAACATCCCCAAAATTTTAAAATCTTCGAAAAATTAGTGTTTTTGTCTTGTCTTTCTGTCCTCATTTGTTTTTACTCCAAAAGATTGACCTGGTCAATGCACTTTAAGAATAGGAAAAGAAAATAATAGGTCATACTTAATGCTATATTGTTCTTTCATTTTGCTTTGGGGAATTTATCTTTTCTGTTCCTTAAAATAGTTGCTTTAATGTTGAAGACAAAAAAGTTGGTAATTTCAAACAACCCGCCATGTTGTTGACAAATATGCAAAATATGACGTGGATTCGGAGCATCTCACAAACGATTTTTACAACAAGGGTTATAATTTTCCAAAGCTGAATTGTAAAATGAAATAAAAGCTGAGGTTGCACTCCAATCTAATAAATATTAATCAAGCCTGAACAGATTACTTACTAGTACAAAGTTTGACTTTCTCACATGTCTGTTCAGGGTCAAATCCTGCCAAAACATCTTTAACTATCGTTGGAGCATAAGTTGTACACTGTAATTTATAAAATATAATACTCTTCAATTTAGGAACCATTTCGTGCAAAATAGCTTATGAAACTCAGTAACAACTTTTTTCCAGTTAATTACTTATTTTTTTTCTCCTTAACAATTATCAAGACCTATTTAAAATTTAGGAAACTTGTCACAGATTCAAAATGTATAAAGTCTCCAACATATCCCATCTATAAATCTATCAGGCATAATTATAAGATTAATCTGGGATCTTGTCTTATTGCTGAACACTCTATATGTATTCATTTTTATATGAAGAATGTAGATCTAAAATAAAAAATATTAAACAAAACCTTCACACCGATGGTGATGTAATTATCACTATAGCATACTGAGCTTGTTAATGTTTTCTGTTACATAACAGGTAAAGACTACCATTCGGTTTTTTATAATTTGAGTATCATTTGTCAAATGTCCCCCATGCCAATGAATAGCAGAAAAAAGGGAAATTTATTTCCCCTTACAGATCAGGTTTAAAAATCAAACTAAAATCCTTAACGACTTTAACATACCAGTGTACTGAAAGGAGGTGGCAGTTTAGAACACAGAGCATAAACAGAGGCATTGATCTGAGCTGCTGTCTGATTCTGTGCAATGTATGAATCTATTTCTTGTACTAAGAATTTACATATGGTACATCCTGGTGTGTCCTGAAAAAGTTTTCAAAAATATTATGTCAATATTTAACCATATGGTAACGGTCCGTTACCAAACGAAAATAACTACTTAAATTCAAGTGCCTTTAAATCATATACTGTAACAACTAGGGTTGTAATGATATAATGAAATATCATGATATTTTGCTTAATGGCACGTTAAGATACAAATATTTTTGGAAAATTTCCAGAACAATGAAAATTTAGAAGCATTGTAACTTGCACACCTAAAGTAAGGCTTTTTATACATTTTATGGCCTGTGAAAGTTATCAATTTCATTATTCAAAACAAACTTAATCTGTTTAGTTCCATATATGTCTTACATAGTTTCATATGTCTTACATACAGTTTATGTTTCTAATATTATATGAATTAGTTTTATACAAGGCAGCTCAGAAGGCGATATGTATCAATATGTACCACAATATATGGGAACTGTTAATACATCATGATACATTTTTTTGCTGGTGATACTCATTCCCAGTAGAACATGAGAAAAAACAGAGTTTTATTTGTACAAAATATTACCCAGAATTAATATAATTAGCACTGTTAAATTTTCCAATTTGTACCATTAATTAATGGATGGATAAATTATTGTCTAACGTCTAGTGGCAACCATTTGGTGCGTTTCAGGACGAGAACATGTTAATAAGATATGAATATGATCTCTGCTTTGTACTAGACAAACACATGGGTCAGATTTTTATACCGACTCAGAGCTGACCAGTCCTTTGTTCTTACCCCTACATGCTGCATGCTTAGCGGAGAAGCAGCAAAAACCAATTTTAATGTCTTTGGCTTGACCTGGTCTGGGGTTGAACCCATAACCTTCTACACTCGAGGCAAGCACACTACCATGAGACCACCGAGGAGGTGGAAAGTTAACCTATGAAGCCAGAATGGATGTTCCTTAATAAATTTTTTTAAATAAATCCAACAATCAACAAGGAATGAAGGATGAAGAAAGTGATTTGTGCTTTGTATTTCATGTTTTTTCTTTTTGGTGATGGTGTTTTGTTAAATTGTTGAATGCAAACTTGTCTCCCAACTTTCAAGAAAACTTGCATCTTACCTCAATATTTTCTTCAATACTTTTCAGAATCCTGCCTATTTCTATCTCATTATCCATGGTGTAACTTGAATCTGAAAATTAATTTGTAATTGATCACAGTAAAATTATCAATTATCAGTAAGACAAAAGTATAATGTGCCTCTACAACATTCCTATTTATGTATTAAAATGTCTAGCTCAAAAGAAATTCCAAATTCCCTGAATTCATGTCATTCTCATTGACCATATTTCTGAAATTAATAGAATATAGAATGGAAAGGGGGAATGTGTCAAAAAGACAACCCGACGAAAGAGCAGAAAACAGCTCAAAGGGTATACCAATGGGTCTTCAACACAGCGAGGAAATCTCACACCCTGAGGCAGGCTTCAGCTGGCCCCTAAACAATAATGCATACTAGTTCAGTGAAACTGAAATTTTCTTAATATAAATTAGATCTGTATTTACCAACAATATTTGTAACAAACCAGGAAAGGCTGACTTCTAAATTATCACAATGAAGTGACACTTCCACCCTATAGCAGAACTGTTTACCCCTGCTGACCTGTGTCAGTATTTCAGCAGTGATTTATCCGTATTTTAAGCATTTTGTTGGTATATAACAAGCAACTTGCAGTTAGTAAAGTACCCTTTTTATATGAATGAAGAACTCCTGATTATATGAAGAAGCAATGAATGGCAAATTTCCTGTCTCTCCTGTTCCTTTCCTGTCGAACACTGATCGACCAATTTCGGAAGCTTCTATGATTTTTCTGGTTAGCGGGAATTTGTAGGCTTTTATTGTTAATCCTTAGTGCTTATTTTCAATCTGGAAAAGGGGGAGACATTACGAATTTTGCCATGGTCCAGGTCATCAGACACAATTCTAAAAGAGGACAATCTAAGAACCATTTCTGTCTAGCCTGGTTCCAATTGTCTCTGTAGTTTCAGACAAGAAGATTTTTAAATGATTTTCCCAATGGGTTTTATGTTAAACTAAGTTCAGCTGTGGCAGCTGACAAGTCTGGTTCTACTGGCCATGTGGTTTCAGACCAGAATATTTTTAAATGATTTTTCCATAGGGTCTTATGTTCAACTAAGTTCTGCTGTGGCAGCAATCTTGATTGACAGTCCTCCAGGTCATTGGACAAAATTCTGAAAAAAACACCTAAGGACCACTAGTGCCAAGTTTGGTTCCATCTGGCCATTTTGTTTCATAGAAGAAAATTTATTAAATTCAGACCCCTCCTTCCCCCTCTTTTTTTCTATTTTTAGTAACAGCAGAGGTGTCAGTCAGAAGTTGGGGATGCCTTACACAATTTGTAAACGGCCATTAAATGACCATTCCACCAAACTGGCCAAGTGGTTTCAGAGGAGAAGATGTTTAAAGGAAAGTTTATGCCGGATGATGACGGATGATGGATATCAAGCGATGGCAATTCCGTTAAAAAATATAAAACCTAAGTAAGTAAAAGAAATCTTTGTAATTTTTTATAAATTAAAAAGATAATAAACCTAGAAAGGTAACACAATGTCTGAAATTTCACTTGTAAAACAAACCAATGGTTAACGTTGCATTCCAATCTTACAAATACAGAAAACTCTCAAACTTGCTCAAGTCCAATTTTTTCTGCAGTCCCAAATGTTCTACAGTGCAAATACATGTATTTTGACTCCTTTTCAGTCAGATTTTCTCTAACTAAATTTTGATCCCAAATTATAAACATCGGTAATCTATGATTACAAATTTCGCCTCGTTCCCCACTAATTTTGGTGTGTGTCTGTGTAACTCCCCAAGATGCACCCTTACAGCAATGTAATATGATGGTAGGTCGCTTGATATCGGAGAACTGAACTCGTACCTAAAACTTAACCTAAGTCAATGAAGTGCAGTAAGTAGGTCAGCGTGACCTAATTTTGGTAGGAGGCTGTGTTATTACTCCCTGAGATGCACCCTTATACTAAGTTATATGATTGTAGGTCGATTGGTATCAGAGAACTAAACTAGGACGTAAAACTTAACCTAAGTAAATGAAGCGTGATAAGTAGGTCAGAGTGACCTAATTTTGGTGGGAGGCTGTGTTACTCCCTGAGATGCATCCTCACACCATTTAATATGATAGAAGGTCGCTTAGTATCATAGAACTGAACTCGAACCTAAAACCTAACCTAAGTCAATAAAGCGTGACAAGTAGGTCAGAGTGACCTAATTTTGGTGGGAGGCTGTTACTCCCCGAGATGTGCCCTGTGATGTGCACTCATACACACACACGGATGCGGATATGGACACCGGAGGTACTCCATTAGTCTTCTTCAACTTCGTTGAGGCGAACAAAAAACAACAAAAATTTTATTTGTAATGTCAAATAATCTTCATCAAAATATCAACTTGCAGATTAATTGTCTTCACAAAATCTGATAATTGACAATGGGTGTCTATTGATTTTTTGTACTATTGATTTATTGCGAATTCACATTGATTTGTAATAACAATTCACCTTGAGTAGATTAATTAGTGTCAAATTATCTACAAAGGTTTTTAATCAACAAGTTAATCATCTTTATGATTTATTTTTCGTCTTGCTCTCGACGTGCTTACAATACAGACTGTCAAATCATTTGATCTATTGTAATCAATTTTTCCTCAACTCTTTATTTTTTATAAATATAAAATGTTAAACATAAATTATACAAGTATCTGAAGATGGATAAATAAACTGATGTCTCGATAGTACGTGTCAACTATTTTTTCTGCAAAGATATAATATTCACCAGAAGTAATTAATTACCTCCCTTTTTGTAACTTGGACAACTTTTCCGCTCTTATTTAGTCGAATTCCGTTTATCTCAAATTTTTTGGCAGTCCGCAGAACTTCTAGATAACAAGAGTCAACTGTAAATACAGGGCATGAACAGATTACTTACTGGTACAAAGCTTGACTTTCTCACATGTCTGTTCAGGGTCAAATCCTGCCAAGACATCTTTAACTATTGTTGGAGCATAAGTTTTACACTGCAATTCATAAAAAATAACAATCTTTAAATGTAGGAATGAGTTCTGCAAAATAGTTTATAAAAATAATTAAAGACTTTTTTCATCTATAGATTCCTTTTTTTTCTTCATAAACCATTTCTAAGACCTATAAATAGTTTAGGATTCAAGAAGTTTATAGTCCCCAGGATATGTCATTCAGATATTTATCGGGCAGAATTATAAGAAGAATAATCTGGGATCTTGTCTTTTTGATGAACACTCCATATGTAGTCATTTTCATATGAATCATTTATATCTGAAACAAAAAATATTTTTGATAATGCACTAATCAATATTACATAACATTAGAGTCTCAATTTAGAGATTACCATTTGGTGTTTTATAATTTTAGTATCATTTATCAAATTACATTAATGCAAATAAAAGGCAAAAATATATCTACAGTTGTTTTCCTAAATAATGACAAATACTTACCAATGTACCAAATGGAGGTGGCAGTTTAGAACACAGAGCATAAACAGATGCATTGATCTGAGCTGCTGTCTGATTCTGTGCAATGTATGAATCTATTTCTTGTACTAAGAATTTACATATGGTACATCCTGGTGTGACCTGAAAAATACATGCATATATAATATAATCCAATGAAATTCTATCCTTCTACAATGAAGTCAAATTATTTTTTAATTCTGAGGCCTGAACATATGTACAAATTTGATAAATTTACACTGATGTCAAAAGCATTTATTCCATTATTTTTCCCTTTTTGGAACATAATGACTAAAGGGAGGCTATGATTTCTCTTGGACAGATTATTGAGTAATGTGTTGACAAAAATATGATATATTCTACAATACCTCAATATTATCTTCTAAGTTTTTCTTAATCATTGTTGCTTTCATCTTACCCAGTACTGCAGAACTATAAACTACAAAATATTATATATATATATATATATATAATAATTCTGCACACTAATATTCTAAAATAAAATAGTACAGACTTATATTCCTACATTGCCAGGAATGTTAAAACAAAAATCTGCATCAATTAATATCAAAAGCAATTTTTAAGTAATTTAGTACCCAAATAAGGGGCGTTGAATATTTTTTTCAATGTTTGTCTAATAGCATAATATCATCTCCTGATACTTTTGTCTTCACTTTCAATGAAAGTTTGTACTATTTTCTGGTTCATAGTGTTTATTACATCATGTTTGTGCTAAAGATCTCCTTCCTAAAATAAACTGGAAAATTTCCATTTTTTCCCATCAAGAGATAATTTTCTCATTGCAGGATAAAAATAATATATGAGCATTGTTGAAAGATATACATTTTATTTGTACTTACCCCAAAAACAGGTGAGAATTGCTTGATAAACATCTCATTTATGTTTTTTCTAAGGCTTGTATAAATAAAATGTATATTTTCCAACAATGTACCTAATATTGTATATCTAATCTATTGGTGATTTGCTATTTTCTTTTATGCGTTCATGGAGATTGTAACTTTACAATTCCTGGAGATGCTGGTTTTTTAGCTATCGGTCTCCAGAAAGTTTAAAACTTATTTCAAACATAAGCAAGAAGTATTATTCTTCCATAAATGGTCGTTTTCGAGTTGAGACGACCGAGTGAACACGAGTTCACGTGCGCTCGTCTTCACTCGGTATGACATCCAATGAGAATCCTTAATACATTCGTTTATTGTGACTCTTGACCATAGGTTGTTCATACTGAAAATACATAGGTGTGTGAGGCTTAAAACCCCTGTTTTTACAGAAGAAATAGGTACTTACACTCATTCAAAATTGAAGAACTGGAAAACCTTCAACTCATTTTTAAAATTCAGTGTCTTTGCCCTCTTTCCACTGCGCTCCACTCGGGAAAGACGTGAATTTTAAAAACTCACTGAAGATTTTCCGGTCTTCATTTTGAACTCGAGAGAACCTATTAATCATGGTATGTCACATAAACATGCATATCTATTTTGTTAATATCTACTTACTTGTACACAATTTAACTTTCGCACAAGTCTGTTCAGGGTCAAATCCTGCTATGACATCTTGTACTATGGTAGGGGCATATGTTGTACACTATAAAAATTCAAAGACTGAAGTACACAACAAATATAACAGGGAATTATAAAATCTATCTTCTGAACTTGTAAACAGAAACAAAATAATTGTAAACAGTCAAATAAAACAATATTTAATAAACTTCTATACCAACAGGAATGATGGATGGATGAATTATTGTTTAATATCCAGTGACAATTGGTACATGCATATCAGGACAAGAACATGTTGATATTATATAAACTAGACCTTCAACAATTTTGTATTGTCATTATCTCTTTGTCTGTTTCCTAAGATTTGTCCTTTCCCTTGGACTTTAGTCTTTTAATACTTAGGGGAAAATCCGGAGACAACCATTCCATTCTGAGTGTTTATCATGTACACTCCACGTGAAGACCAGACACACCGTCTATGTAGGTGTTCAGCCTGTGATCATTTCTTTTTATTTAAATGACAAACTAACCTACTGTAAATGTTCATTGTACACAATGGGACCTATTATTTATTTATTAGTCCAGATAACCATGGCATCTTAAGGGTATAATTATTTTTTTTTTTTTTTTTTTTTTGCATCCCTCATCGATGGAATATACGTCCAAGTAAAAATTTTCCAAGAAGGATTAATTATTTGCACTAACCTATTATGTACCATCGTATTGTGTACATGCCATGTGATTTTTGGAAACGCGTTGAGTTGTAAATTACACATTAAAATGCTAAAAGATGTACATTGACTGAATCACACGTTTCCTGTGACGGTAATCAAATAAAGTTGGGGCTTTCATATGTTTAAATCTATTTCACCTACTATTAATACCATGTAAACAATATTTTCATTCAATGTTTGATGCCGGTGTTACTTGTTTGGAACGAAAAGGAAATGTAACAGGAGCGTCTGACAGCTATGATTTTCCAAGCCCAGCTGTGTATTTACACCCGCTCGGCTGCCCGCCCGCCCGCCGTACATCACCAAATTAATAACCGATATTTTCCTATGAAAATCCGGTTAAAAATTTAAACCGAACCTTGGAACTTGAGTATTCAAATAAGCAAGCTCCAAACCAAATGGACATAGTGTGATTCTTAACAGATTAGACAGTCCGTATTATCAATATGGTTTAAATCAAATACACTAATCATAAATCATGGTACCATATAACTATCTTTTGCAAAATATTTAAGTTAAACCGAATATCTAATCATAATAACTTTTTTTTTCAGTTAAATGATTATTCCCATTTTATAGAATGTTAAATTTTACCAAAATAGATACTATCACTAAAATGAAATTAACTTTAGATAAAATGTTATTTCAAAGGGTTAGATAATAAAAATTAATCATGCGAATAATACTCTTTTTTAGAACATTTTCACACAAAACTCAGTTTTCTAAGAAAAATAAATTCTCCTGAGGGCAAACTTGGGAACTACTGAAATTCACTATTAAATGTTATATCTCAAACATTTCCAACATTTTATGGTTTCAGAGTTTTGACCGCTCAAAGAAAACAGTCTCTTCCTTTAGTATTAATGATATGAACCCTGCTTTTTACAAAGCCAGATTTTTAATGTGCTAGCTCATGAGATAAAAGTCAAGACTTTACACCCCACCTTGACACATTATCTGATTCCGAGCCTATTCTTCCTAGATGACGTGTGCTTGACGGAGAAGCAAAAAAATAACAATTTTAATCTCTTTGGTTTGTCCTGGCTGGGGATCAATCCCGTGACTTTCTGCACTCGAGGCAAGGGCCATGCTACCCCAAGACCATCATGAAGAATCTGTAATTACTAGAATTTTTTTCTGAACAGAGTCAATACAAAACTGTTATTTACATTATTTTACACTCATCCCATTGCAATTGTGTTTATAACTTGTTTCTTTAAGGCCAAGTAAAATAATGTGTGGTTCTGGTTACATCAAGATAAAAAAAGAGGGTAGGTAGGTAGGTAGAGATTTTTGTTATTTTATAATTTTTGTCATATGTTTAAAACATCTGTACAGGTGAAATTTTGTGTATCCATTACATGGTCCAATAAGAATTAAAGATATAGGGGGAGGTAATAAATGTTTAATTGAAGAGTGGTCAATGTACCTATTTTTTTAATGAAGATTTATGACTTACCAGTGTACTAAGTGGAGGTGGCAGTTTAGAACACAGAGCAAACACAGATGCATTGATTTGAGCTGCTGACTGATTCTGTGCAATGTAGGAATCTATTTCTTGTACGATGAATTTACATATGGTACATCCTGGTGTGTCCTGAAAATTTCAGATTTTTAATTACAAGAGTAACTTTCAAATTTAAATAAAAGTACAGTTTCTGTGTATATATATTTTTTTTCCCTAGTTTGGCTGAATAATATAATTATAATTAAATATATATATTTTAAACAACCAACATCCAATCAAAATACAAATGCTTCATCAAAGAAATTAACAATTTCTTTTAGTTTCTAATGAAATATTCACAAGCTCACAGATAAAAAATGGAAATTCAGAAATGACTGCCTATGTTTGTGCATGTACATCCAAAGTAATGTACAATTATACAATATCAATTAATTCAAAATAAATGAGAAACGTTACAGTTACCCTCCTTAGCAAAGGGAGATAATAGTCATGGTTTTTCTTTAGGACTTAGGCCTAAAGAGAAACTATTTTATTATCTCCCCTGGTTAGGGGAGATAACTGACTAATGTGGCTCATAATTTTTTTATTATTGTTATGTTCACCCAGTTGCATATTTCAAAAAAGAAATGAGCTTTCAAAATGGCATTAAACCAGATTTTCCTTCATCAATGTTTGGAGCTAAAACTTAATCCTCCTCTAACTACCATTTATAGCCAAAGTAATAACAAGAGTTTTCCCCTGGGAAATCTGGACAATAATTATGAATTTACAATTCATATAATTCAAATAAAATACGACAAACCATTTATTAAAAGTTTTCCTTATATAAAATTCAGATTTAAATTATCACCTCAATATTTTCTTCAATATATTTCACTATTAATTCTGGCTTGACATCTTCCTTAAATTCAAATGTTCCATCTAAAATATATTATATATTTATTTTTAAATATTTAATTACATGTAATTCCAAATTTTAATACATGAAGTTCTGCTTTACATTTGAATGAGTTACGATAGATTGAAATACAAGCATGCCAATTCCAAAGCAGACAAAAGCAAGCTTCTTCTGAAATGAGGTCGGGAAAATTTAAGACTGCAAGATTTCAAACTTTTATGAAAAAATTAGGAAATTCAGCAACAAAAGAGCGTCTGAATCCTTAGTAACAGAAAACAAACATTTGAACACGTGCTCTCAGTCATCACTGCTGATATGTGTACATTCTTCCTGCCTCTAATTCATAGTTTGTACAAAGTTACTTTTATTTTTGCTACTATTGTGATAATTTCTTTTTCTTTTTTTTTCTTCTTTGTTTTACAATATCACATCAATTATTTCACCTTGTAGAATAGAGATGAATTTTTTTGTGTTTCCCTGTTCTATTTATGTAAATTTTCAAAATTAAAACAACTTACTTTTACAAAGTTTAACTTTTTCACAAGTCTGTTCTGGGTCAAATCCTGCCAACACATCTTGAACAATCATAGAAGCATATGTTGTACACTGAAATACATTATATATGTATGAAATGCTAGAAACACTTTTTATGTACTTTCTCCATATAAGAAATCCTTAAAACTTGAAATTTTTAAAATATTACATATAAGGATATGGGCACAGTTTCATAAAATTGCGATTTTTCTCAAACTGTAGAATTTTTTTTTCAAGTTTTAAATTTTCAGAGATCTGATTGGTCAACTTCAGAGTTGAGACTAAGTTGCAGAAGTCGTAAAATGTGAGCTGTTTTATGAAACCCAACTATGGTTTGTTTTAATTCAATAGTCATTGACCGGTCAAGTTATTTAAGAGATGACATGAAACTTTTTCAACATCGGTGATACAGGACCAAAGAAGTACAATGTCCCATTTCACAGCCTACTGTATTCAGGAATTTCTTTCTCAAATTGAACACCTAAATATTCAAAAGAAGTTTTTGACTGAAAAAGTAATAAAAGTAATGAAGAGGATGATGAAGAAATAGAGAGATCACTATGTCAGCTAGTGTTGCAAATCAAGATATTCAAATTACAGTCAAAGTTTGATCATTGAACCTATAATTTCTATTATGCAAATGGACATCTTGAACTGTAATCATAACATCTAATCTTTCGAACTCTGATTTACCTAACTATACTGTAAAGTTTTGTTTTGCATCTTGGGCATTTCTGTCACTGAACATTTACTTATTTTTGCTGCTAAATGATTTCAAACTTTTCTCAGAAATTAAAAATCTTAAGGTTTCAATTTAAAAGATTTAGAATTTTTTGCCCATAAATTCTTAAAATTTCCTTAAAAAATTTGTTATATACAGTACATCTTAAAAGGTAAAAAGAAAAAAATTATTACGAAATTCTTCATACATATCTCAACAGCTTTGGAGAAACACAACTTATTCACGTAAAAACCAAAAAAAAAAAAAAAATGAGCTAATTTTGTTCCTGATTCAATCAGAAATCTTTCTTATTTTAAGTGACCAGCAAACACTTCTAATTAAAAAACTCAAGTTATCTAGATCTGTTGTGGATAATACTAAACTTATATCCATACTTACCAGTGTACTTATGGGAGGTGGCAGTTTAGAACACAGAGCATAAACAGAGGCATTGATTTGAGCTGCTGTCTGATTCTGTGCAATGTATGAATCTATTTCTTGTACTAAGAATTTACATATGGTACATCCTGGTGTGTCCTTAAAACAAAGCAGAACACATGTATCTTAATATATGCAAAAAGTTATCTGTTTGTGGAAAGTACTAATTAATGGTACATTATTTTATATTAATTTTTTAATCTTACAATCACCTCTCTTGGAGTTTGGCCATACATGTAACATACAACATTTAAAATGCATAAAACGTTTACTGACCAAAAAATTTAATGAATATTTCTCAAAAATATATATGCAAGTATGAAATATTTCTTTCAACAGTCGTCATCTCAAACATCATATACTCTTTCAAATAATTTTTCATTTCTGAATTCCGTGCTCCTTACTTCCTCATCACTATTAATCCTTACAATATAAAAAAAATATATAGCTATTCAATTTGATCATAAAGAATCAAACTGCAGTCACCTTATTATTTTCTTCAATACTCTTTTGAATACTCTCAAGTCTGAAGTCTTCTGTAAAACTTCCATCTGAAAAATAAATTTTAAAAATAACTGGAGAAATATAAAATTGAATTATAGAAATATGATGGTTAAATAGGGTTGTAGAACATCAAATATGAGACCTTGTAAAAAAAAAAAAATATCAGTATAATGCCAGTCTGTGCAAAAAACTTTTTCATCTACTAGTCTGAAAACTAAATATAAACATTTGTCCCTAAATGCCTATATAAAATTTTGAAAATGTTCACTAGTCCAAATCAATATTTACTAGTCTGGGGCATCAGACTAGTGGCTAACAGTGCAGACTGTAATGGTAATAAATCTTAAATCGGGACATTTTTAAAAATTGAGAGTATTTTTTTTTTGGTAACTTAAATTCTTGAAGAAATCCCAATAATAAAAATCTTCATAATTCTTCAATGTGAAGTCAAGAGGTGATCAATAATTTTAATGTACATGCACAAAAACTACTTACTTGTACAAAGTCCAACTTTGTCACATGTCTGGTCTGGACTAAAACCATGAACTACATCTTGAACTATCGTAGGAGCATATGTTGTACACTAAAAGTAATTTTTTTTTACTATAAAAGTAAGAGTCTCAATATTTTTTCCAGAAATATGAACAATGACATTTTGCTGAGGTGAAGTCAAATAACTTTGGCATCTCCTTTACCACTTACATTTTGTATCTCTCTAATTCATAACAATTATTTATTAAGAGCAGATTTTACAGCTTTACTCATATTAACTAGAATTAAACAATCACAGCAAGAAAATAATATTACAGGGAATCACATCCTTTGATTTTTTAAATAAAACATATTGATAATAATGAGAATATTATATGTTATTCGGGAACTTCACAGGGGATACGGGTTCATATCCCCTATTTCACAGACAGGGAATATGAACCCGTATCCCCTGTGAAGCCCGAATAACAATTATATTCTGTAGAGTGCTTAGATTTTGTATATAGAAAGATATATGAACAAGGGCTTTCATATTTGTTGACTGTGAATACATTTACTCAATATCCTTCCTATTTATTCTTATATTATCTGTATATGGATATTTCGACATGTATGTCTTATAAGTATAATAAGCCAGTAAAATGTTGTTTTTTGTTGAAAAAGATGATTCTGATATTTATACATCTATGACCATTTCCACAATGTATATCTCATTAGTACAGATACCCAGCAAGAACCTGCATCACCAAATCCAGAGATTGCCACATGTCCATTAAATAAAGATACCATACATGTATAGGCATTTTGCTGATCTATACTACGTGAAATACCTGACGTTATATTAAAATAGAAGTTGATTCATGCCGACTTTACTTTTAAATTAAGCTTCTGTATATGCCCATTTCATTATGGGATGCAAACCGCTTGGTTGCCATTGTAAACAATTGCAGACGACAAATTTGGTTACCTCCCTTGAGATGAAATAACATTCGGAAGAGATATGAAGTAAATTCCACAAATGTTTTTTATGATTATATATTCATATTGATATTGATTGAAGTCCATTTATTATATTTTAATGAGGAAAAACAATTGAAGCGACAAGAAGACGCCATTTTGAATTCATTCTCCATATCCCCGTTCTTAACCCGGGGATACGGGCTCATATCCCCGGCTTGATTAACCAATCAAAAATATATAAGATTTTTCACTCATACAGAATATTTAACATATATTCAATTGTTATGCATTCGAGATATAAACAATCAGACGTGGAATATTGTAACTGTATACTATAAACAAATATTTTACATATGTATTCAGATGGAAATATAGTTTGGAACATGATGACACACTAACATTGATTTCAGAATCCAAACTCTAAACTAATCATATATATATATATTTATAAAAACTTACCAATGTGTTAAGAGGGGAAGGTAGTTTAGAGCACAGTTGAAATACTGTGGCATTGATTTCAGCTTCTGACTTGTTCTGTGCAATGTACGAGTCTATTTCCTGTACAAGTAGTTTACATATGGAACATCCTGGACCAGACTAAAGAATACAATTAGCGTTGTTTATGTGATACTTTTTTTGAAAGGAGGCATGACTGAAAAGGGTCTTGAACTAAATTCTTTGAAATATACAAATTATAGGTAAAAGTAATTAAAACTATTTATCTAATTTGGTAAATTATATAATGATCGTGTCCACTGTCAAATACAATTTTTTGCAAAATATTTTAATGTTGAGGTCTGCATCAATTTATGAGGTCTCCTGAGCTGGAGACCAATGGAAATCTTTCACACAGGTTCTGAGACAAGAAGATTTTTTAAATTTCAGCAAATCAGAACACATTATTGGGTCTGGCAGGCATGTTAAATATTCGATCGGAACCATAATTACAAATTCTGTAAAGGACCTTCCCAGGAACATTGCTGCCAAGTTTGGTTCCATTTGGTTTGATGGTTTTTTAGAAGAAGATTGAAATGTAAAAAGTTAACAGACGGATGGACAATGGATTACGGATGCAAAGTTATGGCAAAAGCTCACCCTGGCTTTTAGCCAGGTGAGCTAAAAAGGTAAGATTTTCTTTAGGTGTTTATTTTGGCGATGTACAAATACAGTGCGAATCCATTCACTTCTATGATGTTTTAATTATACAAATATCTACTTTCAATGCCTCACATTTCCTCCATTTCTCCTGCAAACATTCTTCTGCAGAGCTGTTCCATAGTAACTGTAGACTGAACAGGAAGTATCATCAATGGAATGATTTGCTTGGAGCGAATATTTCAGTCAAACTAATTGCCATGATCGTTTATCAGCTGTTAATATACTTTCTTTTTGACTTGGTCAATGTCACACAACACTTGAAAATTGAGTCTGGGTTGGCAGATGCTTGAAAATTACTTTTGGTGGCAAATTTTACAGGAAAAATATAAGAACAGCTGCGATTTTTTTCTGGAAATCAAATAAACTTGTTCGGTCTGCAACTTTTTAAGTGGGGCAGCGGTGTCTGAGAACCAGATATCTATTTTTAGATGGCTTTACCATACTTTATTTTTTGCTGTAATAATGGCCTCTTTTCAGTGTTCTAAATCTTGCCTTTCCTATCAATTTAATTCAGCTGAAAACTATGTACTGCATCCAAAATACAACTCTCCAGCAAAACTTTGTTACATTTTCACCTCACAATATTCACTGATCCACCCTAGTTTATAGGGGATAATTCATTCATAAGCTTAGTTTGGAAATTTTACTTGGCATAAATGTAATTGTGCTGTTGGTTTTTTGTGGTTCCTTTTGCAAACAGGCCTTTGCATCTCGATAAATTTTCTCCCATTTTTTTTTTGAAAATAAAGAAATAACAAACATACCTTAATGTTATCTTCAATTTTTTCTTCAAGATTTTTTGGCTTTAGTTCTTTTATTTCAAAAGTTCCATCTGCAAGGAAGGTATAAATGTTAAGGCTGTAAATTTTAAATTTACATCCCGATTTCTTGAAACCGAAAATTTCACAGCATTGCATGTGAATATAACCTATTTTTTTATTTCCCTACTATGAGAATACAACTCAGGAATACTTCTGTTATATCAGTCAAAAACGTTCAGGAATAATAGATAAAAAATGCCCACCTGTCCCCAATGGGACCTGTGGACCAACTAATGAAATGAAATAATTTTCTATTTTCTAAATGAAAGTCTGTTTCTGTAAATATCTATTCATCTCTTTCTCCCCAACATAAAATAACTTGGTACACAGGAATACCATTTATGCTTTATCATTTTTTTTTTTATTTAGTCATTTTTATGGAATTATTAGATTTTTATGTAAAAATTTCTACCTTTCTTTTAACATACATACATAATATTGCCAATTATCAATATAGAAGTCAAATAAATGAAATACTATGAGACATACTGGTACAAAGTCCAACTTTGTCACATGTCTGGTCTGGACTAAAACCATTTACTACATCTTGAACTATCGTAGGAGCATATGTTGTACACTAAAAAATAATAAGAACCTGTAAGATTGAGAGCAAACCCAATTGTCCTTCATCAATGTATAGAGCTGCCTGTCTGCTTGCAAAACATACATTGCAAGCAAGGATCCAAAAAGCCTTCTATTTTCCAGGCATGAGCATGGAAATTTTTATTTGTCTGGTTATAAAAAGGGTTAAACAGACATCCAAAATTACAATTTTTTAATAAAACAAGAGGCTCTCAAGAGCCTGAATCGCTCACCTGGCAAACAATGCACTATAAACTAAATTAATATATTAATGTTTATTGTAAATTAAACTGAGTATTAAAGGTCACGTAAAATGCTGAAAATACCTTTAAAAGCCTATCAAGAACCTCTGGAAAGAAATGGGCATGAGTTCTCTCTACACTTGATTAAGATACAGTCATGGTCAATCTGATGATTCACAATACAAAATACAAGCTTTAATTCATCTTCAAATACAAGTATAAATCTTTTGGTCTACATGTTGTCTTCGTTTTTAAAATGTTTGAAAGAAGTTATGTAAAAATTGTGGGTTAAGGCTTTTTATTGTACTTGAAAAGGAAATATTGCAAGAACACTCATGCTAAGTTTCATCCAAATCCCCCCAGTAGTCTCAGAGGAGGAGATGTTTGAAAATTTGTTAACAACGATGATGACAAACACCAAGTGATGGAATATTAAAAGCTCACATATTATGAAGTTTAATCATTGTTATACAACATTCTCATCATCATCATTCACTAAGGATACCATGTTTACTTTAAAAACCAAATATTGTTGAAATCCGAGCAAGTGTAAAAAATGGCGGGAAAATGGCCGTCCTAAACAAACTTTCATCATCACCAATCAACTCGGGATACCATGATTGCCTTGAAAGTAGCTTTAATCTTCATTTTATTTCTATAATTCAGGAAAAAATAGCAAAAAACAGCATTTTGACCCCTATGTTCTATTTTTAGTAAGGGCGGACATGTTTTTCGACCAATCAAAAATCCAGGCATTCACTTTTTGCAGGATACCCTAAGGAACAATCTTGCCAAGTTTCATTTGATTTTGAATAGTAGTTTCAGAGAATAAGATTTATGAAATAATAACATAAAAAAAAGCCAAAAATGTCAAAAAGGGCAATAACTCTAACATCAGTTGACAGATTTTCACGAAAATAAGCACACAGGTAGCTCTCATCATGCTGATCACTTTCAACCTGCAGAATTTGCCATAACCTAATGATTTTTGAGATATTTGCGAAAAACTGTTGTTTGACCCCTATGTTCTATTTTTAGTAACAGTGGCCATGTTTTTTGACGGATCAAAAATCGAAGCATAAACTTTGTGCAGGATACCCTAAGGAACAATCATGCTAAGTTTTATCCAAATCCATTCAGTAGTTTCAGAGGAGATGATTTTTTAAATAATAACATAAAACTAGAGGCTCACCAGAGCCTGTATCGCTCACCTGGAATCTGGTTTTCGCTCACCTGGAATCTGGTTTTCATTGGACAATTAATCAACTATTTGACCAAGTTTGTTGCAATTGGTTCAATTGTTCAGGGAAAATTTATTTGACAAAAAAGGGCAATAACTCCGAAATGGGTTTTGGGTCATGCTGATCAATTTTACCCCAGATTTTTGATATCTGTAACGGTTTTTAAGTTATAAGCCAAAAACAACACATGCACCCCTATATTCTATTTTTAGCTACGACAGCCATGTTTTATGTCAGATCAAAATAAATTGAGGATTGTTTGTAGAGGATATGTCATAGATCCATCCTATCAAGTTTCAAACCAATCGCCCCAGCCGTTTCAGAGGAGAAGATTTTTGAATGAAAAAATTTTGAAAATTTGACAAAAAAGGGCAACAACTCCTAAATCGGTTTTGGGATTTCCTTTAAAATTTCAGGGTATGTAGACCTCAACATGGCAAACATTTTTCAAATTTACATTTCACTTCTATCTCAAATAGTTTTGGAAATAAATGACGAAAAATGTTAAATTTTGAAAATTTGACGAAAAAAGGGCAATAACTCCTAAATGGGTTTTGGGATTTCCTTCAAAATTTCAGGGTAGGTAGATCTTGTCATGCTGATCAATTTTACCCCATGTCAGATTTTTGATATCTGTAAGGGTTTTAAAGTTATAAGCCAAAAACAACACATGCACCCCTATATTCTATTTTTAGCTACGACGGCCATGTTTTATGTCAGATCAAAATAAATTGAGGATCGTTTGTAGAGGACATGCCATAGATCATTCCTATTAAGTTTCAAACCAATCGGCCCAGTGGTTTCAGAGGAGAAGATTTTTGAAAATCAGCCAATCAGAAACAAGAATTGCCTCTGGTGGCCATGTTTCTTGACCAATCAGAACTAAATGAGGAAACTTTGTTGAGGACCTTCCATACACCACTCATGCAAAGTTTGGTTGGAATTGGCCAAATGGTTTCTGAGGAGAAGATGTTTGAATGAAAAGCTAACGACGGACGGACGACGGACGGACGACGGACGCAAAGTGATGGCAAAAGCTCACCCTGGCCATAGCCAGGTGAGCTAAAAAAGCAAAAAATGTAAAAAAAGGGCAATAACTCTAACATCAGTTGACAGATTTTCACAAAAATAAGCACACAAGTAGCTCTCATCATGCTGATCACTTTCAACCTGCCAGAATTTGCCATAACCTAATGATTTTTGAGATATTTGTGAAAAACTGTTGTTTGACCCCTATGTTCTATTTTTAGTAACAGTGGCCATGTTTTTCAACGGATCAAAAATCGAAGCATAAACTTTGTGCAGGATACCCTAAGGAACAATCATGCTAAATTTTATCCAAATCCATTCAGTAGTTTCATAGGAGAAGATTTTTGAAATAATAACATAAAAAAAAGCCAAAAATGTCAAAAAAGGGCAATAACTCTAACATCAGTTGACAGATTTTCACGAAAATCAGCACACAGGTAGCTCTCATCACGCTGAACACTTTCAACCTGCCAGAATTTGCCGTAACCTAATGATTTTTGAGATACTTGCGAAAAACTGTTGTTTGACTCCTATGTTCTATTTTTAGTAACAGTGGCCATGTTTTTCGACGGATCAAAAATCGAAGCATAAACTTTGTGCAGGATACCCTACGGAACAATCTTGCTATGTTTTATCCAAATCTATTCAGTAGTTTCAGAGGAGAAGATGTTTGAAAAATTGTTAACGACGACAGACGACAGACGCCAGACGACAGACGCCAGACGACAGACGCCAGACAACAGACGACGACAGACGACGACGGACGCCAAGTGATGAGAAAAGCTCACATGGCCTTTTAGGCCAGGTGAGCTAAAAAGGGCAATAACTCCTAAATGAGTTTTGGGATTTCCTTTAAAATTTCAGGGTATGTAGATTTCAACATGGCAAACATTTAACAAATTTAGATTTCACTTCTATCTCAAATAGTTTTGGAGATAAATGACAAAAAATGTTAAATTATGATAATTTGACGAAAAAAGGGCAATAACTCCTAAATGGGTTTTAGGATTTCCTTCGAAATTTCAGGTTAGGTAGATCTTGTCATGCTGATCAATTTTACCCCATGTCAGATTTTTGATATCTGTAACGGTTTTTAAGTTATAAGCCAAAAACAACACATGCACCCCTATATTCTATTTTTAGCTACGACAGCCGCCATGTTTTATGTTAGATCAAAATAAATTGAGGATCGTTTGTAGAGGACATGTTATAGACCGTTCCTATTAAGTTTCAAACCAATCGGCCTAGCGGTTTCAGAGGAGAAGATTTTTGATAAAAAAATTTTGAAAATTTGAAAAAAAAGGGCAACAACTCCTAAATGGGTTTTGGGATTTCCTTTAAAATTTCAGGGTACGTAGATCTCAACATGGCAAACATTTTTCAAATTTACATTTCACTTCTACCTCAAATAGTTTTGGAGATAAATGATGAAAAATGTTAAAATTTTGAAAATTTGACGAAAAAAGGGCAATAACTCCTAAACGGGTTTTGAAATTTCCTTCAAAACTTCAGGGTAGGTAGATCTTGTCATGCTGATCAATTTTACCCCACGTCAGATTTTCGATATCTGTAAGGGTTTTTGAGTTATCAGCAAAAAACAGCAATTTACCCCTATGTTCTATTTTTAGTAACAGCGGCCATGTTTTTCGACGAATCAAAAATCCCCACATCAGTTCTATGCAGGGTACCCCAGGGAACATTCATACCAAGTTTGGTTCTAATTAGTCATGTAGTTTCAGAGGAGAAGACTTTTGAAATAATAACATAAAAAAAGCCAAAAATGTCAAACAAGAGGCTCTCAAGAGCCTGAATCGCTCGTCTGGCAAACAATGCACTATAAACTAAATTAATATATTAATGTTTGTTGTAAATTAAACTGAGTATTAAAGATCATGTAAAATTCTGAAAATACCTTTAAAAGCCTTTCAAGAACCTCTGGAAAGAAATGGGCATGAGTTCTCCCTATGATTAAGATACAGTCATGGTCAATCTGGTGATTCACAATACAAAATACAAGCTTTAATTCATCTTCAAATACAAGTATAAATCTTTTGGTCTATATGTTGTCTTCGTTTTAAAAATGTTTGAAAGAAGTTATGTAAAAATTGTGGGTTAAGGCTTTTTATTGTACCTGAAAAGGAAATATTGCAGGAACAATCATGCTTAGTTTCATCCAAATCACCCCAGTAGTTTCAGAGGAGAAGATGTTTGAAAATTTGTTAACAACGATGATGACAGACACCAAGTGATGGCATATTAAAAGCTCACATATTATGAAGTTTAATCATTGTTATACAACATTCTCATCATCACCATTCACTAAGGATACTATGTTTACTTTAAAAACCAAATATTGTTGTAATCCGAGCAAGTGTAAACAAGAGGCTCACCAGAGCCTGTATCGCTCACCTGGAGTCTGGTTTTCATTGGACAATTAATCAACTATTTGACCAAGTTTGTTGCAATTGGTTCAATTGTCCAGGGAAAATTTGTTTAAGATTTATTTTTCATAAGGTTTAATGTTAAAATATGTTCCCTGATGGTGGTAGTCCTGGCAGGAAGTTGATAAAATTGACCAGGAATAAGGGTGAACCTTAAATAAATGAAACAGAACCTGACCTCAAATTACACAAACCAATAACTCCTAAATAGAATTTGGGAATCCCTTCAAAATTTCAGGGTATGTAGATCTCAACATGGCAAACATTTTTCAATTTACATTTCACTTCTATCTCAAATAGTTTTGGAGATAAATGCAAAAATGTTAAAATTTTGAAAATTTGACAAAAAAGGGCAATAACTCCTAAATGGGTTTTGAGATTTCCTTTAAAATTTCAGGGTATGTAGATCTCAACATGGCAAACATTTTTCAAATTTACATTTCACTTCTATCTCAAATAGTTTTGGAGATAAATGACGAAAAATGTTAAATTTTGAAAATTTGACGAAAAAAGGGCAATAACTCCTAAACGGGTTGTGGAATTTCCTTCAAAATTTCAGGGTAGGTAGATCTCGTCATGCTGAACAATTTTACCCCATGCCAGATTTTTGATAGCTGTAACGGTTTTTAAGTTATAAGCCAAAAACAACACATCCACCCCTATATTCTATTTTTAGCTACGACAGCCATGTTTTACGTCAGATCAAAATAAATTGAGGATCGTTTGTAGAGGACATGTCATAGTTCATTCCTATAAAGTTTCAAACCAATCGGCCCAGCGGTTTCAGAGGAGAAGATCTTTGAATGTTAAAATTTTGAAAATTTGACAAAAAAAGGGCAATAACTCCTAAATGGGTTTTGGAATTTCCTTCAAAATTTCAGGGTAGGTAGATCTCGTCATGCTGATCAATTTTACCCCATGTCAGATTTTCGATATCTGTAACGGTTTTTGAGTTATTAGCAAAAAACAGCAATTTACCCCTATGTTCTATTTTTAGCAACAGTGGCCATGTTTTTCATCGGATCAATATAAATTGAGGATCGTTTGTAGAGGACATGTCATAGATCATTCCTATTAAGTTTTAAACCAATCGACCCAGCGGTTTCAGAGGAGAAGATTTTTTAATGTTAAAATTTTGAAAATTTGACGAAAAAAGGGCAATAACTCCTAAATGGGTTTTGGAATTTCCTTCAAAATTTCAGGGTAGGTAGATCTCGTCATGCTGATCAATTTTACCCCATGTCAGATTTTCGATATCTGTAACGGTTTTTGAGTTATTAGCAAAAAACAGCAATTTACCCCTATGTTCTATTTTTAGCAACAGTGGCCATGTTTTTCATCGGATCAATATAAAATGAGGATCGTTTGTGGAGGACATGTCATAGAACATTCCTATTAAGTTTCAAACCAATCGGCCCAGCGGTTTCAGAGGAGAAGATTTTTAAAGAAAAGTTTACGACGGACGGACGGACGGACGGACGACGGACGACGGACAAAAAGTGATGGCAAAAGCTCACATGGCCTTTGGCCAGGTGAGCTAAAAATGGCGGAAAAATGGCCGTCTAAAACAAACTTTCATCATCACCATTCAACTCGGGATACCATGATTGCCTTGAAAGTAGCTTTAATCTTCATTTTATTTCTATAATTCAGGAAAAAATAGCAAAAAACAGCATTTTGACCACTATGTTCTATTTTTAGTAAGGGCGGACATGTTTTTCAACCAATCAAAAATCCAAGCATTCACTTTTTGCAGGATACCCTAAGGAACAATCTTACCAAGTTTCATTTGATTTTGAATAGTAGTTTCAGAGAAGAAGATTTTTGAAATAATAACATAAAAAAAAGCCAAAAATGTCAAAAAAGGGCAATAACTCTAACATCAGTTGACAGATTTTCACGCAAATAAGCACACGGGTAGCTCTCATCATGCTGATCACTTTCAACCAGCCAGAATTTGCCATAACCTAATGATTTTTGAGATATTTGCGATAAACTGTTGTTTGACCCCTATGTTCTATTTTTAGTAACAGCGGCCATGTTTTTCAACGGATCAAAAATCGAAGCATAAACTTTGTGCAGGATACCCTAAGGAACAATCATGCTAAGTTTTATCCAAATCCATTAAGTAGTTTCAGAGGAGAAGATTTTTGAAATAATAACATAAAAAAAAACCAAAAATGTCAAAAAAGGGCACTAACTCTAACATCAGTTGACAGATTTTCACGAAAATCAGCACACAGGTAGCTCTGATCATGCTGAACACTTTCAACCTGCAGAATTTTCCGTAACCTAATGATTTTTGAGATACTTGCAAAAAATTTGGTTACCCAAATAGGTGGAATTCCAAACTTTTTCCCAAAAATTCCAAGTTTTGTCCATAGAAAAAATATTTTTTTCATGGACCTCTTCCACGGGGGGGGGGGGGGGGCGGGGGGGGGGGGGAGGGGTACAGAAAATTTCTGGTATAGCCCATTACAAAGTCTGGTCCAGACCAAAGCAGTAAGACAAATCCATAAATTAGCATAATTGACAATGATTGAGTTTCAAGATAGAATGCTTTGGAGTGGACAATTTAAATCGATACTGAACAATAATGGAAAATCTTGCTATCAGATTCATAATTTACAATAAATTAGGACTAGAAATAGAGATTCTGAGTGATTTAAATGCAGATTGTAAGTGGTCATCCA
Organism: Mytilisepta virgata; assembly: GCA_028015205.1. Taxonomy (NCBI): domain Eukaryota; kingdom Metazoa; phylum Mollusca; class Bivalvia; order Mytilida; family Mytilidae; genus Mytilisepta; species Mytilisepta virgata. The sequence continues at coordinate 82,217,600 of CM051521.1, forward strand.
TATTCTTACCTTTCAAGGGCAAAAAGACTGATACTTGATTTGAGTGTCATTGGAAAAGATAACAACAATTAAGCAGGTAACCAGTTTGGGAAAAGGTTAAAACAATGAGTGCTGACCACAGCCAGTTTCAAAACTAATTTCACAAAAAATATATAAATATATACATCTAATGAAAGTTATTTTTAAGTACTATTGTATATTGAGGTAACATTGAATTTATATTTTAATAAATAGCCATTTAAAAACAAATTTACATGCAATCAAAAGCTTTTTTTCATTTTCTACAGTTTGCCATCTATAAGGCATCAACAGTTATTTTGACATTTAAGGGACAAAACTTTAACTCCTAAAGGGCTCATTTAAACATTTTGCAAACTAAGGGAAATGCTGTGAAAATGGTCAATTTTGATGTTCTAAGGGGAATAACTCCTAAAAGGAATGATCATACAACTTAATAAGTACAAATTTCAAAAAAAAATCAAGAAAAAGGACAATAACTCCTACATGGGTGGTTACATCTTCTTCAAAATTTCAAAGCAGGTAGATCTTGAGGTGTTGAACACTTTAGCTTCCCATCAGAATTTTGATATCTGTCACCATTTTTGAGTTATTTGCAAAAAACTGCAATTTACCCCTATGTTCTATTTTTAGCCATGGCAGCCATGTTTTTTTACAAATCAAAAATCCAAACGATAGTTTAGTAGCACTCATGCCAAGGAACAACTACACTAAGTTTGGTTGCAATTAAACTTATGGTGTAAGAGGAGTTAACGATTTTATTACAATGAATAAAGACTGCAAAAATGGTCAATTTTGATGATCTAAGGGGAATAACTCCTAATAGGAACGAACCTACAACTTCGATCCAGTTACAAATTTTGTAGATCTTTGTGTGCCTAACAATATGAAATTTAAATTTTTCAAATTTCCTTTATAGTATCCAAGATATTGAGCTTAATAAGTGCAAAATTTGGAAAAAATGCAGAACTAGAGGCTCTCAAGAGCCTGTATCGCTCACCTGGATTTAACTTTCACCTTGAGCAGACCTAAAAATTTAAGTGTTGCAGTCAATTTGGCTGGTTTTTCTATAGGATTCTATGTTGAACTAATTTCAACTGTGGCAGTCATCTTGGTTTAGTCCAGGTCAACGGATACATTTCTAAATGAGAACCATCTAAGGACCATTTCTGCTAAGTCTTGTTCCAACTGGCTAAACGGTTTCAGACAAGAAGATTTTTAAATGAATTTTCCTATAGGGTCCAATATTTAACAAAGTTCAGTTGTGGCGGCCATCTTGGTTGACAGTCCAGGTCATCGCACAAAATTCTGAAAGAGGACCATCTAAGGACCATTGCAACCAAGTCTAATTCTAATTGGCTTAGTGGTTTCAGACGACAAGATTTTTGAGTGAATTTCCCATAGGGTCCTATGTTAAACTAAGTTCTGCTGTGGCGGCCATCTTGGTTCACAGTCCACGAAATCGGACACATTTCTGAAAGAGGACCTCCTAAGGACCAATGCTGCCAAATCTGGTTCCAATTGGTCCAGTGGTTTCAGACAAGAAGATTTTTCAATGAATTTTCCCATAGGGCCCTATGTTAAACTAAGTTCGGCTGTGGCGGCCATCTTGGTTAACAGTCTGGGTCATTGGACATATTTCTGAAAGAGAACCTCCTAAGAACTATTACTGCCAACTTTGGTTTCAACTGGACTTGTAGTTTCATATAAGAAGTTTTTTTTTTCTTTTTTTTGTAACAGCAGCCATCTCGGTTGGAAGTCGGGGATGCCAGACATAATTTTGGAAAGGGGCCACCCAAGGACCATTCTACCAAAGTTTGGTCTCAATTGGCCCAGTGGTTTGAGAGGAAAAGATCTTTAAAGGAAAGTTCACGCTGGATGCCGTCTTTAAAGGGCAAAAACTCCTATAAGGGGTCAATCAATGATTTTGGTCATGTTGACTTATTTGTAGATCTTACTTTGTTGAACATTTTTGCTGTTTACAATTTGTCTTTATCTATAATAATATTCAAGACGCCAAGTGATGAGAAAAGCTCACTTGACCCTTTGGGTCAGGTGAGCTAAAAAAATAATCATTTGAATTTATCAACTCAGACCTCTTCTAAAATCCGTAAAACTGTTATTTTAAATATATTTAATGTGCTTTCATGTATCACAGAGTTGTAATTCTTAATTCTATATCTCATAAGAAGAGTTAGCTCCCTTTTACATTGAAAATTCCACAGGCAGAATTTTTTTTGTTTCCCTGGATAATCAGTAAAGTTCAATGGTTTCAATTATATCTTAGCTCATTGCATCTTTCACGTAGGTGACTAGACAATATTTCACATTAATTAAGCCCAATAAGGTATTGTTCACATTTTGAACAAGAGGCTCCCAGGAGCCTGAATCGCTCACCTGGTCCTTAAGCTTTAAGGGAGTCTTTCATGAGTTATTACCCCTATAATGGATCATCTGACAACTTCGACCCAATTCAGACTTTTGTAGAGCTCAATGAGCTGATTGTTTAAGCAAACAACAGCTTTTCTCTATCGACAATAGTTTTCATTCTATAGGGCAAAAACAAGAGAAAACGCTATTTTTGACATTTAAAGGGTCATCTATAAGGCATAAACAGTTATTTTGACATTTAAGGGACAAAACTTTAACTCCTAAAGGGCTCATTTAAACATTTTGCAAACTAAGGGAAATGCTGTGAAAATGGTCAATTTTGATGTTCTAAGGGGAATAACTCCTAAAAGGAATGATCATACAACTTAATAAGTACAAATTTTAAAAACAAATCAAGAAAAAGGGCAATAACTCCTACATGGGTGGTTACATCTTCTTCAAAATTTCAAAGCAGGTAGATCTTGAGGTGTTGAACACTTTAGCTTCCCATCAGAATTTTGATATCTGTCACCATTTTTGAGTTATTTGCAAAAAACTGCAATTTACCCCTATGTTCTATTTTTAGCCATGGCAGCCATGTTTTTTTTTACAAATCAAAAATCCAAACGATAGTTTAGTAGCACTCATGCCAAGGAACAACTACACTAAGTTTGGTTGCAATTAAACTTATGGTGTAAGAGGAGTTAACGATTTTATTACAATGAATAAAGACTGCAAAAATGGTCAATTTTGACAATCTAAGGGGAATAACTCCTAAAAGGAACGAACCTACAACTTCGATCCTGTTACAAATTTTGTAGATCTTTGTGTGCCTAACAATATGAAATTTAAATTTTTCAAATTTCCTTTATAGTATCCAAGATATTGAGCTTAATAAGTGCAAAATTTGGAAAAAATGCAGAAAAAGGGCAATAACTCCTACATGGGTCGTTGGATCTTCTTCAAAATTTCAGGACAGGTAGATCTTGAGGTGCTGAACACTTTTACCCTCTGCCAGAATTTTGATATCTGTTATGGTTTTTGAGTTATTTGCAAAAAACTGCAATTTACCCCTATGTTCTATTTTTAGCCATGGCGGCCATGTTTTTTTACGAATCAAAAATCCAAACGATAGTTTTGTAGCACATATACCAATAAACAACTGTACGAAGTTTGGTTGCAATTGGACTTATGGTGTCGGACGAGTTAACGTTTGAAAAATTGTTAACAGACGACGACGACGGATGCCAAGTGATGGTAAAAGCTCACATGGACCTTTGGTCCAGGTGAGCTAAAAAGGGCAAAAACTCCTACATGGGTCGTTGGATCTTCTTCAAAATTTCAGGGCAGGTAGATCTTGAGGTGCTGAACACTTTTACCCTTGCCAGAATTTTGATATCTGTTATGGTTTTTGAGTTATTTGCAAAAAACTGCAATTTACCCCTATGTTCTATTTTTAGCCATGGCGGCCATGTTTTTTTACGAATAAAAAATCCAAACGATAGTTTTGTAGCACATATACCAATAAACAACTGTACGAAGTTTGGTTGCAATTGGTCTTACGGTGTCAGAGGAGTTAACGTTTGAAAAAGTTTACGGACGGACGACGGACGCCAAGTGATGGCAATAGCTCACATGACCCTTCGGGTCTGGTGAGCTAAAAAATGTATGTGTAGCCTGCGGACGTCAATTTTTACAAAAGATATTAAAATTTTCAAAAAATGAAATACATATGCACACCTTTACATTAAGGTTAATGCACAGAGAAAGTTTCATCAAACTGCTTTGAGCAGTTATGGAGTAGTTGAGGATAAAAGTTTTGACACTCCCAAATTTTTTCCAAAAATGTTAATTTTTAATCAAAAAATTTTAAAATTTCTAAAAATGAAATAATATATATACACACCTGTGCATTAATGTTAATGCACAGAGAAAGTTTCATCAAATACCTTTGATTGTTTTACGAGTAGTTGAGGATAGAAGAAAAGTGTGACGACGCATGACAACACAAGACGCAAGACGACAGATAGTGATCCCTATGTGTCGACCATGCGTTCCGCAGGCAACACAAAGATTTACTGAAAAGTCACGACACCAAAATTTCAAAGTTCGGCAGAACAGCAACTTCATTGTGGTCATTTCCTCTTGATGGTTAACACTGACCTGTTTTTACAGCAATTACTATTGTCAATACGATAATTTACAAAGGTGTCTGTACTTTTATTAAGCTTAATTATAATTACTGTACACCTTTTAACAATTTTCAAAGTTCAATAGAGGTCATTCATCAGTGATGATCAGGCATTTTTCACACCTTTCTGTTTTGAAATTAAAAAAATCCATTACAAGGAATGTATCTGACGATCTAACAATTCACAAACATAAAATTGAGAAATTAGAAGTGCCTTGGTAGTTTTAACACGGCAAAAATTAAGAGATTTCCACATTGTTGCCATTTTCTGCATATCTAGTTTAGTAAATAATTATTGAGCATGCGCAAATCATTGTAGTTAAATACGAAAAAGTAATAAAAATTTCATCTTTCGGGAAGACTTTAATAGACTGATTTCAAAGATATTAACTTGAACTTATTTGATTCATTATTTAGTTCATTTCTACTTCGTTGTGTAGTCATTTTTCACAATGATCTATTTATGCATACCAATTTGGACCTCAAAGAAGACACCGATAACATCCAAATTATTAATACACACACAACAACGCACAGAAGGTAAACAGGTTAAAGAGTTGATGTACACGACATTTATTTCATGACTTACCCAAACCATTCATAAATCGTGCATAACAACATTTGTATGAAATAAGGTCGTGTGCTGAGATTGCTAAAAAGAGTGTAAACTGACAGTTCATGTCTATCAAAAAAATGTCCGGCAGAGGCTAATGAAATTACGTATCCCTGATTGCAAGACTAATGACCAATTCTTTTTTGTTGCAAAATCCACTTATTATGTAAAATGTACATAATAATGGTAAAATGTACATAATAATGATACAAACTGGAATATATATAACTTTTGCTTTTATTCACTATAGCAACCAAAACAAATACTTAAATGAACTGTATTCTCACTCTTTATCCATTAGGATGGTCTCAAATCCTGAAATATTTGGATAGGTATTCTCTTGTAGTTAAAATGGTGAAATAGGACATTTTATTTTGTTTTAAATTTTCTCTCTCCTTAGTGCCTACCAATTTCTAGTCAACTGCCAAAGTGCATCACAGTAATTTTTATCTGGTACATCTCATTACATCTATTTAAAAGTACCTACTGAAGTCTGAGACAACTCACATGGAATGTTCAAAGTATGTGGGGTAATCTTAATATACAACAAGAGGCTCCCAAGAGCCTGAATCGCTCACCTGTTATCTATTGTGTACCAGTAGATCTTGCATCAATGATTATTTTTGGTATTTAATGTATACCATCACAATTTTCTCCTCAATATTGACCTGTAAAGCTAAAATATAGAATCCTGAACCCAAATAAATATGGTTGCTAGGGACTTTTTCATCAGTTGCTATGGATTTTTTCAATGGCATTGACTCTTGACCTTCAATTTTGACCTGAACAGGTAAATTGTAGGGCCCTGAACCCAAATATATATGGTTGCTGGGACTTTTTCATTGGTTGCTATATACTTTTTCAATGACCTTGACCCTTGACCTTTCTTTTTGACTTGTACAGGTTAATTATAAGGTCCTTAATCCAAATATATATGGTTGCCAAGGACTTTTTCATTGATTGCTATGGACATTTTCAATGGCATTGACCCTTGACGCTCCATTTTACTTGTACAGCTACCATTTAATTCCCTAAACATCTGTGTCATGTTGACTTATTTGTAGATCTTACTTTGCTAAACATTTCTGATTTTTACAGTTTGTCTTTATCTATAATAATATTCAAGATAACAACCTAAAACGGCAAAATTTCTTAAAAATTAAAAATTCAGGGGCAATAACCCAACAAAGGGGTTGTCCGATTCATCTGAAAATTTCATGGCTGGTAGATCTTGACCTGAACATTTTTACCCAATGTCATTTTTGCTCTAAATGCTTTGGTTTTTGAGATATAAACGAAAAAATGCATTTTACCTCTATGTTCTCTTTTTAGCCATGGGGGCCATGTTTCTCAACAGACAAGAAAATAAAACACAAACTTTAATCTAGATACCCAAAGGATCATTCAGACTAAGTATGGCTGTAATTAGTTCAGTGGTTTCAGAGGAGAAGATCTTTGAAAAAGTTTACGACGGACGGACGCCAAGTGATGGCAAAAGCTTACGTCCTTTTAGGACAGGTGAGCTTAAAAGAGGGAGTGTCCATAAATACTTTGCTGATAGTAACATCTTTTTACTACAAATGTGAATAAAATTCTTATTTTTTGCAAAACATTTATCATGAAAAATTATCATACATCAAAACATTTTAAAAACATTTCATATGACAATGCTTCCGATTTCGAAATTTCCAACTGCATTTTTCAATCCAAAAGAATAATTTCCTTCAGTAACTGTAAATTCAGAATGTGTAATGTTTTTATTATCGCAAAAAATGTGACAGGATGACCACCTTGACGTTGGTTAAGTATATTCTATTATGAAAAGTACACTAATAAAAATAACAAATCTTGCATTTTTTTATTAAGTACATGAAAAAATTATGAAAATACATTATATATTTAACTTATATTAAATGGAGAATTTTTCAAAAGTAATTTTCATCTGGTATATCTCATTACATCCATTAAAAAGTACTGAAGTCTGAGACAACTTGCATGGAATGTTCAAGACACTTGCATAACTGTAGATCTTTACAATCATTTGTTACTTGCGGATGAAAGTTGGTAATTTTAACTTCTTCTGAAGTTATATGAATTACTTTCAGTCCTTATCGAGTGTTTATTTCATCTTTCTAAACCATTTTAACCATCCATCTTATTAAAAATTATTGAAACAAAATCAATTTTTAAGAAATTTTAATGATTTTTTTCTTACCTGGAAGCTTACTTTCAAAAAGAAATCCAGAACAAGTTTGAAATGGACTTGCATATTCACGTTTCTCAGAGGAATAAATTTGAGATATTTAAATGAAATTAACAATTTTTTTCAAAACAAATCCTTGTTAGACATTTAGATTTTAATAAGATGACGAAGTCAACAAACGTGTTGAACACGTGTTGTAAAAATCATTTGTCAGATGCTCTGAATCCAGATCATGTACTGCATATTTGTCAATAACATGGGGGGTCATTTGAAGTTTGATACTGTTTTCGTCTTAAACATTTAAACAACTATCTTAAGGAACACAAAATGAAATAACAATGCTGCAAGTATGATCTATTATTTTGTTTTCCTATTCTTAACATGCATTGACCAGGTCAGTCTTATGGGGTAAAAAAATGAAGACAATTTTTCAATTTTCCTCAAAAAACACGCATATCTTAGAGTAATTACAGTACCTTGGAATACAGCTGACAACACTCAGCTGACAACACTCTAACATTTATTTCAGCTTCTGTTTTATTATTCCATACATGTAAATACTTTATAACAAGAACTTACCAATGTGTTAAGAGGGGAAGGTAATTTAGAGCACAGTTGATAGACTGTAGCATTGATTTCAGCTGCTGATTTGTTCTGTGCAATGTACGAATCTATTTCCTGTACAAGTAGTTTACATATGGAACATCCTGGACCTGACTGTAAAAGATATAAAAAATGTCTTCAAACAATAAAAAATAAGATTTATTTTTTAACAAACTTCAAGGATCTTTTGTGACAAGCTTTACAAAAAAATAACTGTCCCAAAATGGAGACTTCCAAATATATATATGTGAATCCTGCTTCAAAGGGCACAACTATAGAGCAAATCACTACCTATAAAGGGCACTCTAAAAATATCCCAGTTATGAACAAAGCTTGTAAAAATAACCTCTGTATAAAGGACACCTGCTCATAAAGGGCACATTTCTTTGGTCCATGGGTGCCCATTATACACAGGTTTGACTGCATGTACCTCTACATTTTCCTGTTCAGGTATGTCTATCTCTTTTGTATCCTGGAATAACTTATCCAGAATATCATAATCTTCATATTCTGTTGGTTTACCATCAATCAAATCATAATCTTCAGTCAATTCTCCTAAAAAGTATAAATAGATCTCATAATGATAATAACATCATACTATAATTTGACCTATATGTTCACCCGCTACAAATTTTCCAACAAGATCACAACAGATTCCACTCAATCTTGTTAAGCACATGCAACTTAATTAACAAATTTTGATTTTATCTATATATTATTTCAACATTCAACAATTTTCAACCAGAAGAAATTCACAATCATGTCACCTAAACTTTCTGACCGCATGAAAAACATACTGAATAGAGGATGATGGTACATTAACAACATATACATGTATTTTGTTCATTTCACAATAAAGTTTAAGGTATTCATGATCAATTAATTCTTAACAAGTCCACTTACCAGGACACAACTTTATTTTAGTACATGCCATGTTTGGATCAAGTCCATTCTCTATAGCTGTCAGCAAGATTGGAGCAAATGTCTGACACTATGAAAAAAAATATTTGTTATAATATAGATGTATCTTGAAAGCTTTTTCCACTATTAGAAAATGGCAGACAGGTGAGAAAAAATCTTTCCATATAACTTTTGGTGTTTTTAAAAATACATTGTGTAAATTATTCAGCTATCTTATTTACTAAGCAATTAAAAAAGCTTGATTTATTCAATAACACAACACAGGTATATACCATGACAAATGTCACAAGTACAATGCTTAGGTTCAAGAGCCTATTCAATATTTTTAGAACATCATACAAGGCATATACAAGTTAGTATCTCAGAATATTGAAATAAAAATCTTAGGGTAGTCCTAAATGAGCCAATAAAATTACAATTAGATTACAACAGATTGCAATATGAGATTTCATCTGATACTTACTATTCCCTGTAACTGGGCTGGTAATGAATTACAGATTTTCTGTATCGTAGTGTTGACGTTAGCTGTCGTCTCGTTGTTTTGGATTATATTATCTACTTCTGTTACTACAAATTTACAAAGGGTACATTCTGCTGGTCCTTCCTACGAAATAATAATACAAGGTACTAGTATTATCAACTTCAGTTATGAAAAATTTTATAAGCACATAATTATTCTGATTGTATATCCTACAAAATCAAACAAATGATCATCCCTGGCCAGTTTCTTTTGACCATACAGTTCTTTGTAATGAAATACAAATATGTTTTACGTCTGTGGCAGTCCCAGTGGGATCTGCTTACAGACAATAAATTACATTCTATAGAGCCAACTGTTGGCAAGAATGTTTGTTTCTTCGGCAAATGCAGACGATACCAAGTTGGTTTAACTAGATGTCGCGTTGGCCACACCAGGACGACTCATTCTTTTATTTTAGAGAATGAGCCACCTCCTGAGTGTATTCCGTGTCAATGTTGACATAGTATTAAACACCTTTTAATTGACTGTGTAGATAAATCACAAAGTCAACAATATGAAATATTTATTTACAAAGGTTTCTGGCAACCGTATTTTACAATATTTGAAAGACATTGGACAGTATTCAAGAATACAGTCTGGCTGCATTCTTGAATAGAGTGCAATACGTTTAAATTTGTTCACATGTTTTGCATGTTGTTATTTTATTTAATAGCGTATCTGTGATGTTATTTTCAAAGTTCGTCTGTGATATTATTTTACATATTGAAAGTTTGTCTCGTATTTGTTTTATTGTTTTATTTTCTCCTCAAATATTATTTGTAAATAATTCTTTCGTTTTAGATAGTATTTGTTTAAATCAAACTTAATATAATTAGTTCTTGCTGTGATATGGCTTAAATGTCACACACACAATATTCAATCAATTGTAATGAAATATATATGCCCCTTATGAACAGGAAAAAAATCCTCAAAATTTATGACTGTTAGATCATACTTAGATAAAAGTAATATAATTTTACAAGTTTGACCATATTCAGTCATGCCATGAAATTGGATCACAATTACCTTCTGACAAACATTTTGGAATATACAGTGTATACATGTAAATGCTAGGTAAATTCAATTTGCAACAGTTAAATCTGTTATTGATGCCTATAAAGCTTAAAACACAATACAGTTATCTCCTGATTTAATACATGTAATTCAAATATACAATGTAATTGTAGAACTTTACATACTGGATTTTCATTCTGCTCTGGTTCCACAAATTGAATAAGCTGAGGATGACGTTGATTTTTACTTTTCCCACAGATTCCTGCTATTTCAATACATATTTGCCCACCATTCTGAAATGAAACTAGAGTTACTGTGGTCTAGTGGGCCACAAATACCCCCGCGCCAACTGCTTTGTAAACCTGTCCACATAATCTGTCCCTAACGGACTATTGATACCCCCCGATCATGCATCTGTTGAGCCCTCTGCACTTTAGAAAGTAAAAGCTGTAAGAGGAGTAGATGAAACACCCTGCAAAGTTTCAGACCATTGATTTAAAGCTGTAAGAGGAGTTGATTACACAAAATGGGTACTCTTCATGTAGAATATTGTTAAAAAATGAGCAAGTTCAAAATGCAAAAATGATGATAGAAAATCTTAACGACTTGCTGCAGGTATGTAGATCACCAGTAAAACATGCCGAGTCAAAATCTATGGGCGTTTGCAAAGTCGAAAGTTCTACCATCAGTCGAAGTGCCGTGAGGATAAGTCAAAGTTCTTAAAGGGGTGGGGGGGGGGGGAGACATTAGCTGGAAAAAATGCTGGAAAAAAACTAAGTCCAAACTTGAAAAAAAATTGGGCATAGTGGCCCCTAGAGAATACGCTTTTTTACCCCCCTTCCCATCACCCAGACCATAATAGAGGGAATTAAGAGAGAGAGTGAAAGACAAGCTGGGACAAATTTCATTTATCCTAATGAAATCTTACTTGTCTTTGTGAGAAAGTTTTTATGTTGATAGTTGATAAAATGATCTACATACCTGCAGCAAGTCATTAATCTGGATACATTTCCTTAATGCAAATTGTAAAGAGCGGAGCTGTACTAAATGGGAATTCATTTTGAGCTATGATTGTGCACATCATCAGGCGCCCTCGTTTTGTCCTCTTCCGATTTTCGGCACTTTTCCAAATTTGTGAGACTTCGGGAGTAAAATTTACCTCCGTGAGCACATGGAAATATTTGTGAGACTTCACCGACTGACATACATAATATAAAGGTTTCGCCTTCTGATGAAGATTGAAGGAATTTTCAAAGATCAGTGTATTCACGTTTGGCTGGCATGTTTTTTACTGGCTTCATCATGCCGCCATTAAATGATGCCGAGTCAAAATCTTATGAGCGTTTGTAAAGACGAAAGTTCTACCATCAGTCAAAGCGCCTTGAGGATAAGTCAACGTTCATTCGAGCGTCCTTTAACTTTATGCCTGGACATATCGACATGTTGCGAAAGGTTCCAAGCGAACTTTGCGTTTTTCTTTTTTTACCGTTTTACTTAGTTGAAGTAGAAAAACGTTTAAGAGGGCGGAAGGCGTAATTTTGGGGTCTGAAAATCATAGTGATAACGCTAAAATCGTAGCGGTAAACAGGTCCGAATAAGCTGTAACTGGAATTGATAACACAAAGCATGTACACGAGGTTCGGACAGACCGACAGACGGTCAGACGGACAGACGGACAGACAAACAGACTGAAACCTATATACCCCCCAAAACTTCGTTTTCGGGTGGTATAAAGATACAAATAAGTAACTACAGAGTTTGCCTCCTCTCCAAAAAAAAACAATATATAAACAATGTGACCCCTGAAGCACGACATCTATGTTGCCTCCTGATACAACAGTCAACTTGCGCTAAAGGTCATGTTAGTTAAGTGGTAACCTTCCTTCGGCAGTCGTCTTTGGGGTCCGGCCAAAGAGTTTCTACAACTCGAGTTAATTTAACTTGAATAAGCGGTCACCTCTCTTACGTGGTCAGTGGCCACAGAATTGTTATCCCAGCTTGAACATTTACTTGAATTAGGTGGTTATTTCTAGACATGTTAATATAATCCTTAAATGACTTCCCAGTGATCTTTAATTAATGGTAGTGCTTAAGTAGCTCTTAAATTAACAACTGCTTCATTCATATAAGGTCGACTGTGGAAAAAATATTGTTAACAGCTATGTTTGGTGAAGATAATATCCTGACCATTCCAGACCAGAAACAGAAATCTGGATTTGTCCCTCGGTGTAAATCTTGATTAAATGGTCACTGTTTTATCTCGTCACTTTACCTTTGTCCCAACAGTGACTGTTAAAAACAGGTTTGACTGTATATGATCCCATCTGTTTTTGTACCTGGGATTTGATTATACCTTTTTGATGCTCGCCTTATACCCCAGACACATCTGCTTACAAGATCACATGATCCTATGTCTTACACATGTTACAGTAACAGGGATATTGAGCTTTTTAAAGCTTTAACCAAATGTATAGAACTACAAGCTTACTAGGGTAATAGAAGAAGCCCCATCAACTTTGTCAAGGAAACCCAGAAGTATTAATAATCATCCTTAATTCATCCCACATAATTTTTTAAATTTATCCTGCAATACTACAGTACACTTTGAACTCCAATTTTCAGTTCAATTGTATAAAATTGCACTTAAATAATACTAGATAAATGAAATACAGAAAGACTAAATTTGAGTTGGCAGATTAAAAATAACTAACCTCTCCTACAATGCTCTCCAATACATGTTTACACTGTTGACATGACAAAACTGGCTTGTGCTTAGAAAATTCTTCTGAAAAAAATTTCAGACAGATTTCATAACCCTTATCATACATCAATAAAGCATCTCAACTGCTATTCCTATGAAATATCCTTCATATACACATTTACAAGAATTGTATTTAAATAAAACCCTAAACATTTCCCCTGGCATAAGACTGTTCCCAAGATTATAATGTGATTTAATATATTGAAGATACTCTGTAAAACTTCAGTAAATTTGTTAATATTTACTTCACAAAAATTGTCTGAAAATCCTCAAAATTTAGCATATCTCCTAAAAATCAAAACTTAACTCCACCCAGAAATTCAAATGATATTCATTTTTATATAGTTATACCAATTTACAAGATTTTTATTCATGGGTATGACAGGATATGTTGAATCAACTACTGACACAAAATCCACACATACATATGATAAAAGTTCAAGCAAAGGGAAAATACTTTTATTGCTGTTCTTCATCTTAAAGTTGCAGTGAAAACTTCCTTGCTTCATCCCAAGAACAAACCATTCCCACATCCAAACATATTCCATGATATAATTTTGAAACAGGCAAAAAATATTTACCTGCTGAACAAACTTTGATAGTATGGCAAACTTTGTCTGGTAAAAATTCATCTGTCAATGCTTTGACTATTTTAGGTTCAATCTGAGTACACTGAAATATATTTATGCATATTTTGGAAAATTAAAAAAATTGGATATATTCCTTTTTTGTCAGAAAAAGTAATTGTTTTAATCTGTTGGACATTATATTTTTTTGTAGTACTAGAACTACTGTTTTTATTTTGATTTCAGTTTTTGTGGTTAAAGGAATATTCTTTGTTTTGATCAGACCTAATGTAATTTATTTGTGTTTTCTTGTAATAAAATGTACGTTTTGTTGAATACTTATATCAGTGATTTAATCTGCAAATATTGGAAATAAAATGAAATACAAAAAATCAACAGCAAATGGAACATATTTAAAAACATATTTAATTATCAAATTCAACATTTTATGTTGAAGTAAAGGAATTTATTGCTTTTTCATTGCTGTTCTTACACAGACTTAAAGTAAATTTACACACAATAACATGCAAAAAGAAATGCAGTCACATAATTTGCCTGCTAATTAATTTAACAAATCCAAATACAAAACAAACACATGGCACATCAAGATATATGTCTATATATCTTGGCTGTCAAAAATGTATAGATAAAACAAAAAAAAATAGGTATGGTGAAAAACCTTAAGTCTGAAAAAGTGGAAACAAAGGTAATGTGAGCAAGCTATTAAAATGATATCCCCACTTGAGAATGCTGTGTTGCTCAAATCAAATTATCTCTCTTCAACATGTCAGGGCAGAAATTATTTTTGCTCTATTCAAATCGTCAAATGGTGTACTATCTTCGTGCAAATTTAGGAAGCTTTGTGCTTAGACAGACAAACATGGCGATTCCTATAAACCTCCCCAAACTTTATTTCTGTTGATATAACGATGTCATTTATATATGAGAAGTTATCTAAAGTGTAATTATCCATACCATTTTGCATAGCTCTATGAGTAAACTTCCCAACAAGTCAAGTAAAACTTACCAATGTTCCTAGCTGTCCAGGTAAACTATTACATAATTTATCAAGTTCCTCTTTAATGGCTTCTTCAGATCTATTATTAACAAGTCTCTTGTCTAAATATCCAACAACAAACTTGCATAATTCACATTCTAATGGCTGGAAGAAAAAAAAATACAACTAATATTCTTAATCAATTGTGAGAACAATTAATTAAACTAATATCAATATGAGTTAGGCTGCATAAAGTAAATAGTTAAGATATAAAGAGTATAATTATTATGTGAATTTGAGAGCACCATGGAAAGTCATGAAAAAATTTCCTTTATTTCAATATCTAAATACATGAACAATTTACATATGGAAAGTAAGCATACAAAGAAGGCATTGATAAGATTATTTCTCATCAGATTTAACACGGGAAAAAGACTGATTACATCTAGAAGTCGTTGTCCGGTCTTCAAGAAAAGCAACATCCCTGGCAAAAAGACAAGTAATATAATGGCACAAAATATAAGGGTGTCAAAATATCAGTAAAGGTAACCACATATAAAGTATTCAATATAATAAACATAAATAATTATGCAGAAAACAGATTAAACCGGTAAATACAGCTACCTGGCTTGCGACTGGAATATTTAAATTTTTGGCATGTTAATTATTGCCTTTTGCATTTATTATATAAATAATTATCACTTTTTCTTTATCTCTAAAATCCTACTGGTTAATTTGTAACCGAATATTTAACTATAAAAAAAAAAAGACGACAGGAATTTTTATAAAAAAGAAAAAATCATCCTGGATCGCAAATGAAAGGCAATAATCCAGTTTCAGATGAAATATAATTTCAATGCCACTTTCAGTGCAATTGGCTATATCATGTTGGACAGTTTTTATTGGTGGAGGACAGATGATGGATGAATTATTGTTTAATATCCAGTGGCAACCATTAGGAGCATATCAGGATGAGAACATGTTGAATATGATCCATGCTTTGTATTAGACCGACATGCTGAGCCGGATTTCTAATGTGCTAGCTCATGATGTAACTGTCCGTAGGAAGACATATCACCCCATGCGGACAAATTATACTGACTCCGAGCTGACCAGTCCTTTGCTCTTACTCCTAGAATCTGCGTGCTTGGCGGAGAAGCAACAAATACTAATTTTAATGTCTTTGGTTTGACTCTGTCAAGGATCAAACCCATGACCTTCCCCACTTGAGGAGAGAACTCTACGAGACCACCGAGGCGGTTTATTCGTGGAAGAAGCTCATTAACTGGATAAAACCAGACCTACGGTAGAAAAACTGGTAATCCTTGTCAATTAGGTATGCAGCGGAACATGCACACGAGTTGAATTTGAGCTCAAAACCTCAATGTTAACTGGCTATTGTTCATTATTTGTTATGATCAACTACGTAGACCAGCTCGTTTTTTAATGGAAGATTAAGGTTATGACAGATGACAGATCATCAAAAGAGGGAGTCAAATATTGTAAACCTACATTTGCACTGAACTTTTGTGGTATAGGGTTGATCGCATTGGGAATAACTTTACTGACTGGCAGTGGTAAGATTCTTTCATCTATCTCATTTGATGGACAAACATCTAATACAATGCAGATATTCTCTGGGTCCTGAAATAAAGTAAACTTAAATCTGAACTACTAACTTTTAATAATTGGATGTTTTTGCCATCAAGACTTATTTACATGTATGCATATAAATGTGTTAGTGATTTTTTGCTTTCATCATTAGGCCAAAGTAAGTTATTTCTATGTTTGGCTTCAGTGCCCGCATTGGATATTCTTCATTTCTTAAAACATACAATGTAATTTTTTGTGTATTTGCCGACAAAATCCGGAAAATTTGCTGTTGTTCCGTCATTTATCGTCATTTTTTTGGCGATAAGAAGGTGACCACTTGAACGCTTGAATGAATAGCATCTCTTTTTTATGTCTAATATCTGCATATGATGACTGGAAATGAATGTTTAGTCAATTTCTACAACTTCACTTTGATACCTGTAAAGTCTACATGGTCTAGGTCAAGGAAAGTTCAGTTTTACTGCCAGCTTTCATATTTATTTTATTTTGGGTTTGTTTTTTTTGTTTGTTTTTTTTTTTGCCTAATACCCTCCTCCATTTCACAAGAAAAGACACCAAACAAAGAATTAACTGGCTTTGGCCTTAACATCACAATCAAAACCTCTTATCACAAAGTTTACAAACGTTTGCTTATTTGTATGAATGATAATCTAAACTTAAACAATATCTAATTTTTAATCAGTTTTATAGTTTGCTATAAGTTTTATCTCTGTATACTAAGTACATGTTTAATGACAAGTTCTTCTCAGTATGAAAGAATAAGGTTATGTATATTGGCAAACTTTAAGAATTCTATAAAACTAATGTAGAAGGGATAAGAAGTGATCTCAGATACAGGAATTGTTTTCTTTTTGAGGCAACCATGAATCTGGATTTTTTTTATTACTCTTTTCTTTTGGTTATAATCCAAGCACAACAAAATTTTTTTCAAAACATATACTGTCGATTCATTAATATTCGTTGTATACCAATTTTCGTGGTTTTCGTGGGTCTCAGTGAACCACGAATTTAAATATCCAACGAAAAATAATATTTTTACTCTTGTTTAAATGCACTGAAGTTTGAAACCACGGAGTTTTAAACAATTGCGTTTGTACATTCTGACATATGATGAGTTAGCTATATCCATAGAGGATACAGTGTTTCATGTAATTTTGTCTTTAGTAACATATAAACGCTCAAACAATTTTCTTTAAAAAATTTTGACTGTGTAAATTGTCGCAGAATTCACTTCCGGTTTTTTTTTATTCAAACATCTTAATCTTAATCTTAATCCTAAGTAGACCTAAACAATACAGACTTTCTCATAAATTATAGTAAAAACATCTTGTCAAAAGATAATAAAGCAGAAATTATTTGTCGTAATCGGATTAAAAATATGTATGTATATGTCCTGAGGTATTTGGTGACAAGTGATTGCAATTTTGTCAATATATATTTCACACCTGTTTAACATAATGAGTAAATAATTACGGATTTTGTTAATCTTGTTAAATTTATGACAAGCTTTAATTGTTCCGTTACAAATTTAAAGAATCTGTTTGTTAGACTTTTGTTTAATGAGCGCTTTAAATCAGTACTTTACTGTACAATATCAAGTCTGATTGGCACGTTTTGTCGCAGTATTTTCATGATATCTGATGTGCCAAGCGACGAATTCAAGTATTTCAACAACTTTTTATATTTTTTCTAAGCCAGCAATCCACGAATTTTGGTATCCCACAAAATGCCTTTTTTCCTCTATCCACGAAAATTGGTATCCACGAAAATAAATGAATCCACAGTACCACTATTTGATTCCCGGTGACATTTAATCCTGTGTTTTCTTTCTTTTCACCTAATTTTGGAGTCTGGCTTTTTTTTTCAAATTCCTTCCTGACATAAAAGTGTAGTTCACTGGTTGGCATTTTAATGTTGACACACAGAGGCTACAGGGTATTTTTTATGTATGTATATGTGGAGCTCCTTTTTAGTTAGTTTTAACCTCAAGGCTTGGCTGGGACTAAATATTACGCAGTTTAATAAATCTACCCCTCTAAGGCTTTATAGTGATGATTTGAAATACATTTCTCATAAAGTATAAAAAAAAAATGTTATATAAATCGTAGTATTGATTATTGAAATGTACATATATCTTCTTATTTTAGCAAGAAATTACCTTTTAAAATAAACTTTCAAATCAACAATTTCTGCTCATGCATAAAATATGCATTCATAATGCATAGGGTCTCTCAACTTGGAAAACTTTGATTTTCTGAATTTGTAACCCTTCTGTTTTTTATATGTAGAGTTTGAAGATATTCTATTATGATTTCGTTGTTCTCTGGGACTAACAAAATGCAAATTGGGGCAATGTAATTTTTTGCGTATTTGCCGACAAAATCCAGAAAATTTGCTGTTGTTCGGTCATTTATTGGGTGTGATCGAAAACACATGTCGGTCAAATATCTGGTTTAAATAGAGCAAGGTCATTCCACCGGCAAGTACAAATAGAAATCTACCGATGTGACAGGTTTCAGTTGTAAATTTCCTTTTGAGTTTTGGAGTAAACGACATGATAAAATATATATTTTATTGATGTATCTGGAAGATCAGAATGATTGATATACATTAGGTGATCGAAAACCCCTACCACCACTATACGTTTTCTCTGTGTAATGAAATTAATTGCTTTTCATACAAATTTCAAAACCTTCCGTTATTTTCCTTCCAAATAACTAAGAAGTGTACAATTTTGTTTACAACAATTTTATTACAAGATTGGGTTGTAAAAACTAGAGGCTCTGTAGAGCCTGTATCGCTCACCTGGATTTAACTTTTCACCTTGAGCAGGACTAAACATTTAAGTGTTGCAGTTAATTTGGCTGGTTTTTCTATGGGGTTCTATGTTAAACAAAGTTCGGCTGTGGCAGCCATCTTGGTTGACAGTCCAGGTCAATGGACAAATTTCCAAAAGAGAACCATCAAAGGACCGTTATTGCTAGGTCTTGTTCGAACTGGCTGAGTGGTTTCAGACAAGAAGATTTTTCACAGTCCATGAAATCGGATATATTTCTGAAAGAGGACCTCCTACTGACCATTGCTACAAAGTCTGGTTCCAACTGGTCAAGTGGTTTCAGACCAGAAGATTTTTCAATGAATTTTCCCATTGGGCCCTATATTAAACTAAGTTCGGGTGTGGAAGCCATCTTGGTTGATAGTCCAGGTCATCAGACACAATTCCGAAAGAGGACCATCTAAGGACCATTGCTACCAAGTCTAGTTCTATCGGCTAAGTCAGGTTTCAGACAAGAAGATTTTTGAGTGAATTTTCCAATAGGGTCCTATGTTAAACTAAGTTTGGCTGTGGCAGCCATTTTGGTTAACAGTCCAGGTCATCGGACATATTTCTGAAAGAGAACCACCTAAGGACCATTACTGCCAAGTTTGGTTTCAATTGGCGTTGTAATTTCATGAAAGATTTTTTAAATTCATCCCCCCTTTTTTCTATTTTTAGTAACAGCAGCCATGTTCTTGGAAGTCGGGGATGCCGGATATAAATTTGGAAGGGGGCTACCCAAGGACCATTCCACCAAAGTTTGGTCCCAATTGGCCCAGTGGTTTCAAAGGAGAAGATCTTTAAAGGAAAGTTTACTCCTAACAACGTTACGTTTTAAAGGGCAAAAACTCCTATAAGGGGTTAATCAATGATTTTGGTCATGTTGTCTTATTTGTAGATCAGGGGTCACCAAACTGGGCAATTAGGGCAATTAATTCGCCTAATGCTCGCCAATGTAGCCCTGTCATCAGCTCCAGAGCGACAAATGAGTCGCCCTGTGTTTTTAAGTAAGGCGCCTACGATCCATGTACGTAATCAGCTGCGTCTGAAGACCGTTATTTTCATTAAAAATCTCGAGGCACCATTTTTTCTTGGAGATCAAAGGGGAAGGGGAAAGAAACGACAAAAAGTAAGCTAGAAAATGGCGGCAATCGGAATTCTCGTGATTTTTCATTTGTCACGGTGTTTTTAACCGACCGGTAACAATATGTAGACCTTATTTAAAAATAAATTTAGCGGATTTTGACATATCTATGCACAAATGGAAATTTTGTCAATACATGTATTGATTATTAAGGTGTTCAAGCAAGGTGAATGGTCTGAGGATTTTAAGAGTATTTTTGAGAAAAAATAATAGTAAAGATTATTGATAAATAAATATTACAAAATAAAATGGCAATAGTAAATAAGTTGTGTCAAAAGGTACAAATATTTTTGCACATATATGTAACAGAAATTTTCTTCCAAGTTCGGAGCACCACTGCATAATTTCTTTTTTTTTTTTTTTTTATTTCAAATTATATTCGTCAGTATTTTAAGGCAGCACATGATTTTAATTAAACTTTAACAATAGTACAATAGGCCTACCATGGTCAAAATCATGCATCAATGTACATTAAAAAAGTGGTGATGAGTCTTGGGACTGGGACTCATCATGAAAAATTCTTAGTGAGAACCCCGTTTAGTCATATTTATTATGTCTGTTATGTTGGATTCAAATATCAAATAAATAAAATATGAAAATCAGAAACTGAGTTTTATTCATTTCAAATATAAATTAATCAGTTTATTACAAGATATCATCATGGCTGTAGAGGAAACCTGCAAAAATAGTAAAAAAGTATTTAACATCTCTAAGTATACAAATCAAATGTACATAAGACAAACTCACAATCTCTGACAGAGGATATTGATTAAATGCACATGAGACAAAATCTCAGATTATGACTAAAATGGAAGGATATGGAGTAAATGTAGATAAAATCTCAAACAATACAGGATAAAGCACAATAAAGGAATGTAAAGTATACACTATAAGACACAAAATAACAGGTATTCAGGGCTTTCAATAACTTTCTAGTGAACAGGCTGATTGATTATTTGAAGCGGCTGATAAAAGTTGGGGGGGGGGGGTTCCGGGGGGGTTTTACAAAAGGTAAGAAAGCAGCTGAGGGGTGGGTCATCATCAACCATTATTAAGAAATCAATGCAATCAAGTTGATTCAAGTTGATTAAACAATAAACAACCTCAAAACACACAAAAATAATCGATCCAAACATATAAAACATTGGTTGTCACTGTGTGTTCATGTGCTCAGGAAGGCCAGGGTAAGCAAAACTTCCCACTTAAACACGGTTTCTCGTGAGTTATCCATTGATAACGTAGTTTTTATTTCGATGTCTCTCTCGCTTTTACCATTGACAATCTTGATCATTCAAGCGATTGATCGAACATCGTATTTGAATGCAGTAAAACGTATAAATGACGCCGATCTAAGTTAAACTATCCGACACAGTCGGTTATAAAAAGGCAACGTATTTGTAAAATTATGGAATTAAGAACTCCTTGAGACAAAAGGTCAATATAAACTATGTTATTATTTTATTCCATTAAAAAAGATTTTTTGTTTAAGCATTTGAACCGGCGATTTCCGTCTTTTGAAACGGCGACATTTCGCCGGGTGCCGGCTCTTAATGAAAGCCCTGGTATTTACTCAACAGGCGACGAATTGAGGGAAAAAACAGTCTCCCTGGTAGACTTGGAAGTCTCCCTGTTGCTACCCTGAGGGAGACTCTGAGTCTCCCTGTTATTTTCTTTTCTATACTTCCCTGTGGTGAGCCCTTGTAGATCTTACTTTGTTGAACATTTTTGCTGTTTACAGTTTGTCTTCAAGATAGTAATCTAAACTGCAAAATTTCCTTAAAATTAACAATTCAGGGGCAATAACCCAACAAAGGGCTGACCGATTTGTCTGAAAATTTCATGGCAGGTAGATCTTGACCTGACAAACATTTTTACCCCGTCAATTTTGCTCTAAATGCTTTAGTTTTTGAAATTTAAGACAAAAACTGTGGTTTACCCATATGTTCTATTTTTAGCATGTCGGCCATGTTGGTTGGCAGGCGGGGTCATCGGACACATTTTTTAAACTAAATACCCTAATGTCGTAAATGATGCTTGTGGCCAAGTTTGGTTCCATTTCCCCAGTAGTTTCAGAGGAGAAAATTTTTGTAATTTTTAAGTTAACGGATGACAACGGACGACGGACAACAAGTGATGAGAATAGCTCACTTGATCCTTTGGGTCAGTCGAGCTAAAAATGGTATGAGTCGGTAAAGGTATGAGTTGGCAAAAATAGGGTACAAGTTGACATGGAATCAATGGCAAAGGGTATTACGAGTCCCAGTGCCAGGTTTTTGACAATCCTGGAAGTTCACAGTCTCCCTCCAATTCCCCATTTCTACACTCCTTCGCCGAACTCTTTTTGCACTAAATATTGGAAAACAGCAAGTTTAACTATCAATGGCAAAGCCAAAGGGCATTACCAGTCCCAGTGCCAGGTTTTTGACAATCCTGGAAGTCCACAGTCTCCCTCCAATTCCCCATTTCTACACTCCTTCGCCGAACTCTTTTTGCACTAAATATTGGAAAACAGCAAGTTTAACTTTTAAGCACCGAGACAGTTTACATCTGTGTTGGTTTGTTGGAAGTTTCCCGCCAAATTACGAAATATTTCAGCTAGGGGACCTAGGTCGAAGTTCGACCGGTGGGGTAACTTCGACCGACACTGACATGCTTACATTTTCTTATTATTCATCCTATATTTTAAATAGTTTCAAACATTAACCTGACTTTGTTCTAAAAAATATACAATATCGAAGCCGAACTCGGTAATAACAATACTAATCCGGAAACGAAATCAAAGCAAACTCACGCGAGAAAATTCGGTATTTTTGAATAAGTTTGAAAGGCGGTAGTTTTTGAATTGAAGGTTAAACTTGGAGCATGTAAGTAAAACGTTGTTTATAGTTAACGAGCAAATTTGGATTGTAGATATATAAGTTTTAGAGTAGAATACATATAAGTTTTTATTTTTATGTACAGATATTTTAAAAATTTTCAACGGAAATTATAGAATTGAATAAAATAAGATCGGTCGAATTTCCCCCTATACGTTTATATGTATGTGTGGTAATTTCGACCAAATATTTTTATGTCCTTGAAAAACAATGAATTACTAAAGGTAAGGTAGGTTATCTAAGAGCAAGTTATCATCTTAAAAAAGCATTATTCAATGTCTACAAGAAAGTGTATGTTCCTCTACTCATTTTACTACGGGTATTCGAAATATTCCAGGGCTGAATATTCGGTTAAATTCAATCAAATATTTGTCTATCATATTGATTTGTACTGCATTTTTAGTAAATTTATATGAATTGTCGTGAAAATAGCATCGAGCAGTTTTCTTTATTGTCTAATCAGTTTCCTTATGTCTGACCGGCGGGTACCATTTATAGCCCTTATAAGCCTCAATAAAATTTCACACAAACATATATAATTCTAAAACAGTTTTTTTAATTTTTCACAGCATCTGAAATGAACATCTTAAAGGTCTTATTAGACAGGGAAACGGGTAAAAGGCAGGATGAATGTCATTGGCAGGCAAAGAGGCTGCTTTTTGAGTTATATCAAAAGGAATGGATATTCTGTCATCGTGATGTAGACAAGCTTTTTGCGCTTCTCCTTAAATTATCTAAACTTCCGTCATGTGCTAAAATAATAACTGAACTTATTGAAGACCAATATTATGAGGAACAAAGTATAGTTTTCCTAGCAACTGAACTTTCAAAATCAGAATGTGTTGGTGTGTTTAAAGCTGAACTTTTGTATTTGACAGATAATATCAAAATGTGTAGTATGTAAGACACTTTAATCATTAAAAGGCTTAAACAGTGAAACATTGTGTTATTTTTTTTTCAGAATGCCCCGAAAAAGCAAAAAAATTTACATGAAATACAGTAAAGAAAGACTCCTTGAAGCGGTAAAGGCGGTGAAAGACGGTCTTTATAGTTATGGCAAAGCTAGTCAAGTTTTTAACATACCAAAAACAACAATCATTGATTATGCTGCTGGTAGAGGCAATGAAACTACTAGATCTGGTAGAAAACCAGCGATTCCCATTGAATTGGAAAACAAAATAGCCGAACTGGTCGTAGATGCAGCGAATAAAGGTTTTGGTATTACTAAATGTCAACTGCTTTTGAAAGTCGCACAATTAGTTAACAAAGCTAAAATAACAACCCCATTTAAAAATGGCATACCTGGTAATGATTGGTGGAGGGGATTCACATCTCGACACCCAGAAATTACAATTAGAAAGCCAGAAAAATTAAGCACATCAAGGTCGAGAATGCTGAATAAAGTTGTAGTTGAAAACTACTTTTCTGATCTTGATAAAATTTTCCGTGAAAACCCTTCTTTATCAGCATCCACAGTTTGGAACATGGACGAGACAAAAAAAGGGTTTGAACATAATCCAGCAAATGTTGTTGCACGTAAAGGGGCTCGCAATATTCCAGGTCGCACATCTGATTCGAGGGAGAACATCACCGTTCTTGCTACGGTTAATGCATCTGGTAAAGCATTGCCGCCATTATGCATAGTTAAAGGTAAAACCCAGAGGGCTTTAAAATCATTCTGCACAATAGACGCGCCTAAGGGTACCGTATGGACATATCAGAAAAAAGCCTGGATGGATGACGTTTTAGGCGAGCAATGGTTCAATCAAGTGTTTCTTGCTAATTGTGGTGAAGCGAGACCACAACTTCTTATTCTTGATTCGCACAGGTCACATGAAGTTCTTGGGTTGTTAGAAGCTGCAAAAAAGGAAAACATTATAATAATGGCATTACCTCCTCACAGCACTCATCAACTCCAACCTCTAGACAAAGGTGTGTTCGGCCCATTTTCAAAAGCATATGACCGTTCTTGTACTGAATTTCTTTCTCAACATCCTGATAATAACATTAGCAAACACACATGGCCAAGATTGCTTAAAACTGCATGGGAAGGAACTTTTACACCAGATATCATCAAGTCTAGTTTTCAGGCGACAGGAATATTCCCACTCAACCCTAAATTAATTCCCGAGTCTGCATATGCACCATCAGATGCTTTTGATGTTCCTCTCACGCCCACCGAAGAACCGACACAACAACCAGTTATGCTTGTAAGTTCCCCTATTCGTTCGGACGTACCTCTCACTGTCAGTACAGAAATCCCATTGTCTAGCAATTCTACGGAAACAGTCTTAGAGCTCTCACCAATAGGGAAAGTCAGTAAAGATCCGTTTATGCCCGTTGCTCAACCACTTTCCCTAAACAACACGTTAAACGAATTAACAAATCAAGAATCTACGGAACTTGAATTGTCCGAGCTGGGTGTACCTTCACAAGAAGATGTCCCAATGTTACTAATGGCACTAGGTACAAATAACACTATTCTCTCAGAGGTATCTGAATCTGAACTTAACGTTGCTTCAAACATTTCCTTGTGGAACACTGAGGTTGAGTCAATTTTCTCAGTCCCACAGTCAGAAGCTCCTAGAAAACCGAAGAAACGGGCTCTTACAAGCCATCGTCTTCTTACAAGTGATGAAGTTTTAAGAGAAAAGCGAGAACAAATGGAGCACAAAGAAAAACTTGAACAATTGAAAATGCAAAGAAAAATGGTACGGGAACAAAAACAGGCAATCAAAAAACTTAAAAAAGAAAAAAGATAGATCTTGGAACTTCCATATTTAGATTCATGAATTTGTTGTCTAAGTAATCTGTAAATAACTCTTTTGAGGTGTTAACAATTTAATTTGTTCTTCTTAATTAATTATTATAGGTTAATTGTTGAAAAATTGTGTTTTTTAATTCTAATTGATTTGTCATCAGTATAAGTGTCCGTCGTCGTTGTCTTGTCTTAACATTCGTTTACCCCAAAAGAAATTTAAAAGTATTTTTCTTGTCTGACAATGAAAGTTCATAATTTTCCGAATGATTAAATTAAAAATAGTTTAAAACACCAGGTTTTTTCATTGTAATGCACATGGTTGATATCTCCTGTGTTGGATTCGGATTCCCTTTTCGAACACTTTTGTAACAACTTGTTTCGATACTTTTTGAATAATATCTTCCAACAATGTCAAAAGCTGCTGGTGAAAGATTCCTCGAAAAGTGCATATACAGCACAATTCGATTTTATTCAAAGTTTTATTGACATCAATTTGGTACTTTGTTACGCTAAGGTGTGAGTCTGTCCGTCCGTCTCTTTTTCCTTCTAACCATAACGGTTTCACTTAAAATGTAAGTGTATTATTAAAATTGACCCAAAAAGACGAATTCATAAGTTGTATGGTAAAGGCACAGGTGCGTGAGGACAGGACCCTGCTTTGAACCCCATACTGCCCACCCCCCTTTTTTTCGTGCATGAAAAAAATTTTTTTTTAACTTTTTTTTTCGTTTTTTGTATCAAATATATGCTAGAATTATCGCTATTTTGTGCATTTTTCCTTTGGTCTCTTTTTTTGTGATATTCGTTCCCATTCTACTAGCGTGAGAACGTAAAATCAAAGACGCGCGTTAACTACGGCGTCACCAAATAGCGATAAATACATTATTTGCGTTTTTTAAAACTCTATGGATGTTCTCATCCCCATCTCATCTCAGGGTTGTCGCCCTTCGATGAGATAGGGATGAGAAAATCCATCTCGTTTAAAAAAAACGTAAATAATCTATAAGTATCAACGAATACGTGGATCCAGGAGCGACTTCATATATTATACTACCTCACATATGTATCCTTACTTTTCATTGGTCATGACGTCATCAAGTGACATTATTTAATTCAGATATTTCCCTCCAATTCGACGTCCCCATGGGATAATAGTATTATTCTACGGGAAATAACCCTCTGATGTGACGTCAGAATAGAATAATCCTTTGAAGATTGACACCAGAGTGGGATAATAGTATTATTCCATGGTGAAATAACCCCTTTAATTGACACCAGCATGAAATAATAGTATTATTCTATGGACAAAAATAACCTTTAAATCGAAGTTTTCAGTAAGTGTGGCATACACAAATTAATTGATTTAATGTTTGTTCGGTAGTATAAATCAATTACGGCCCTCCAACTCGGTGAATATCCAGAATAATAAACCTGACAAAAGTTATTTCCCTCGGGCTAACGCCCTCGGGAAATAACATCTGTCCGGTTTATAATTCTGGATATTCAACTCCTTGGCGGGCCATAATTGTATATTATCAAAGTTCACAGATTACAAATACACCAAAGGTTACATTATATATTTAAAATTACATTACAAAACAATTTACGGATTCCGGGCACGGAGTCACAAAAAAAAGATGTAAAGCAGTCGAATTTTCCCGATGATTGGTCGAATTTACCCGATGGCTGGTCGAACTTCCCCGTTTTGGGGTCACATCATTTTTCAAACTTGTAGTTCGGAATACACTTTATTTGAAGCACAAAACAGTGAAAAACCTAGAGAGTGATGTATGTACTACAGTACCGTACCCATTAGAAAAGTAGTGAAGGTAACCAGTCAAAGAAAATTCAGAACCAGTAAAAATTTTTATTGATCTGGTCGAACTTCGACCAAGGTCCCCTAATTACCACAATAATTTCAAGCTAGAGAGCGTGTGATCACGTTCATTACATATCATTAAATGCTATTAAAGGTTCAACGTGGTTTTTCCCAAAAAGTATGTTTCGGTCAAAAATGCTTCTCAAACTACACTGAACTGTTCCTTACAAAGATCGGTTTTTATTTAACGTCGTCAAGGGCGTTACTAACAAATTACGTTTGTGACGTCGAAAGATTTAGGAAGGGATCTAAGGAAAATCTGACACCTTTGAAGTATTTAGTGTCTATTTTATCAATGTAATAAACAGTATAACTAATTCAAGAATTTGATTATCGAAAATATTCAACTCGTGACCGGAAAACACTAATAATTCCCTCATGCGCGCATGCGATATTCAAATTCTTGAATTAGTTATCCTATAATCATCAACCAATTAATATTAAATATAACATCTGGCACTATTATAACTAATAGTTATAATAGTCCCAGTTAAAACATAAATAGGTCTTTCAAATAAAAAATCTCCCGGATTAACGCCATATATTTAATTATTTGTTTTACAATGACAAATATATATACAGGGGCGTTTCCAGGCTATTTGAAAGGGGGCGTATAATAAAACTTTGGCCGAGCGGAGCGAGGCGAAAACTTTTTTAGACCTTTTTTTGCTAAAAAACATAAAATAATTGTAAAATGCACTAATGTAACGGTTCCTTACTTGGAGCATGTATATTTTATAGTTAAAGTGTCAGGGTTTGATATTTTATTAGGGGGGGGGCGTATGCCCATTACGCCCTCACCTGGACCCGCCCCTGATATACATGACAAATATACAATCTTTTCTACTTGATAACACTTTTATAACAAGTTTTGGAAATACAGTGCAGTTTATCGCCTGGAAGTTCGAATATTCAGATACCAAATGCACCCCATTCATAGCGAACTTACTTCTCTGTTGTTATGGTTTTTGTTTGTTTATTTGTGGTCAAAATTACACCGTTTTCAGCACATTTGGCTATTTCGCGGGGTTTTATTGGTGGAGGAAGCCGGAGTACCTGGAGATATCGATGAATCACCGACATTCGTTAGGAAAATTGGCAATCTTGTCAATTAAGATCAGCGTCGAACACACCTCGCCACAGGTGATACAGGTTAGTGTGACCTACCTAGACCGCTCGGCCAGCGAGGCCCCTCTTAATTTATTATGAGTTACATATATAGTTACAATGAGAAGAATTTTTGGATAATATTCAAGTCCAAGAACACTTTTACATTTACTTTTTTTATTTTTGAAATGAGAGAATGTTGTGGATAAGTTTACATTGAACGGAAAATAGTTACAAACAATAGGCGTTTTTCTTAATATATATATCTTATCGTTTCCATTAAAAAGGTTGTAAGCGTTACATCGTATGTTTCAAACTGGAATCAAATTAGCCATGTCCAAAGTACATTAATATTAATGTATGCAAAAATCGTTTATTTCCAATCTTAGCATCATTTTAAATCATAATTTGACACATATTTGATCTGAAATCGGGCAAAATCCTAAAAAAAAAATCTTTATCCATATCCGTTTGGAAGGATAACGAAATAGTTGCCTCAGCTTTAGAATTAAGAGCCTATTATGATGTTGCAATAGTGAAATGTGGAAGTATTGAGGCTGATTGGACAGCCTGATGATTTAGGTTCTGAGCCTGCTTTCTCTGCAAGCAATCGTTGTCCATACCTCTTTCGTTTGTCCTTGTTGCCTAAACTAATGTAGAGGTGTT
This sequence comes from Mytilisepta virgata, assembly GCA_028015205.1. NCBI lineage: Eukaryota > Metazoa > Mollusca > Bivalvia > Mytilida > Mytilidae > Mytilisepta > Mytilisepta virgata. The sequence continues at coordinate 82,247,242 of CM051521.1, forward strand.
TTATTTTCTAATGGACTGGATATATTCTGGTTGTCTTTTTAACCTATAAATTTCTTCCGGTTTGTTTTGCCTAATGGTTCTGAGAAGCCTTTTTGACTTTTTAATTTTTAAATGACAACCATATCTTTTCTGATTAACCAAACAACTTACCAACCCGTCTGAGAGTTTTGAGAAGACCTTTGGCATGTTTTGTTGGACGAAATCCAGACATGTTTGTTGGTTTGTGGTTAGTCTATTACATATTTCATTTAAGTAGCCTTCTACACCTTGCTAAAATAAAAATATATAATTATAGAATGTATGTGTGTCATCACTTAAATTTAGACATATGATGAACAAATTTGGCTTTGACAAAAATATTATTTGCAGGAAAACCAAAATAAGACACTCTTGTTATGAAGTGCCTATAGGGGGTGTTAAATGGTATGTTTATAACTCTTGCAGTTCTATTAACTGTTCTAGCTGAAAAACTCATAAAGTACATGCATATTTATGGAGTTCAAATATATTGACCTACAGAAACGTTTTCATATGGGCATACTCAACAAATACAATGAATGTTGAGTCCTTTAAAAAACATCCAATCAAACGGTACTGCCGTGACACAAAATGAGCTAGTGATAAATGGGTCAAAGACTCAAGTGACTAAGTTTCACGACATGAAAATGTGGAATATTTTCTTGAATAACACCTTACTCCTTCGTGCATATCTTCAATATATCCACAAACATTGTGCAAAGTTTCAACGATATGTTTGTTTGTTTGTTTTAGTTGGGGTTTTACGCCGTTTTCGACACATTTGGCTATTTCGCGGCGGCAAGTTTTTATTGGTGAAGGAAGCCGGAGTACCCGGAGAGAACCACCGACCTTCGGTGGGAAAATTGGCAATCCTTGTCAATTAATATCGGAGTCGAACACACCCCGCCACAGGTGAGATTCGAACTCGCAACCTAAGCGTTGACAGGCTAGTGATCATTAGTAGTCATGACGAACTACCTAGATCACCGAGGCCCCTTTCACCGATATGAGATAAGAACTGTAGGAGGAGTTGATTACAAAAAATCGGTACCCTCCATACACAGATGACACGACTCCGTTCCACACATGGAAAATCTGGAAAAAAAACATTCCTCAAATGACATCATCTTCCTACATCTTCAATATGTCAATAAACATTTTCCAAAATTTGAAAGCTTTAGGGGTTGCTCATTACACAAAATTAGTACCCTCCATACACAATTGTTGTAAACTTTTTCTAGGTTCGATCCACAACATGGAACATATATTGGAAAAGTTCATTACACAAAATTAGTACCCTCCATACACAATTGTTGTAAACTTTTTCTATGTACCACAACATGGAACATATATTGGAAAAGTTATTCTTCAAATTACGTCATACTCCTGCATGTACATGTTCAATATATACATATAAACATTCTGCAAAGTATCAAAATCTGCATTGGTTTTAAACTCTAGGATGAGTTGATTACCCTATTTTCCCGACATTTACCATAAGTCGAAATAAGAAGGACTTGCACTATATGCAACCCGGCCAAAACTTAGAGGGTGGAAGCAGACATTCAGAGGATCGGTCTGCCTGTACGCATCTAGGGCAAAGCAAACCCAGAGTAAATAAAAATGTCGGCTTGTACCAATACGAGATAAAACTTGAACTTTGTCGTCTTAACTGTAAATAATGTTTAGAATAATTCTCTTTATTTCGTGGATAAATAAATGATAAATTGTTATAGATACTGAGTGTAATTCATAAATTACACTAAAAATGAATCATTCTATTTCTTCCATAGCTCTTTTTCTCACGTGCATAAATTGCAACGTTTGCATCGACTACATGTGTTTTTTAACTTGATACAATTAACATTCAGTTGCTACCCACTATTATAACATGTCTCATGAGAAATTCTTTTTCAGATTAAAAATACCAGACAATAAATTAACTACAATTAAAATTATCTGTTGTTGTCCGTTTTGACTTTATAATTCAAATTTCAAATCTATAAAAACCTGTTATAAAATCAGTCACTTCATCAGTTAAACAAGAAGTTATGACCAAAATGAAAACTGTGATTTCACCATAAACACGTACGGCTTCTAGCATCCTATGCAAAAGTTATGACTTCACCACGGAATTAAGGAACTAGCACTAAAAAGTTCCCGGACTACGTTTAATTAATGACATATTTGTTCAAGTGAGACAGTCAAAATTTGAAAAAGTGGAACTGACGATGACATGTCACCAATTTTAGGTCTAAACTTCGAAATATCCAGAGGAACTGCAGATATATGTTCATAGTGCTAGAAACAAATTATACATATTTTATTTTATTGTGAAACATTCTGTGAAATTTTGTCTTTAAGTGCTCAAAGATTCAACTATGTTGTTAGTATTCCTGATATAAATCTTCCATGAATGAATTTTCTTTTAAGAAAACATCTATTTCACAAATTGCAATTTATATGCAACGTTGACCATAATTGTTTCTCGCTCAGTTACACCGGTTACTGTTTTGAAAAGGAGGCATCCAACCTAATTTTGACAAGAAAGTTTAAAAGATCAGTCCAAGGATAACCAAATGTGAAAAAAACATTCAAGTCTACTGCGTACTGACAGACCATAAACACTTAAAATCCGATAATTATAAATGACAAACAGAAAGCAAACAAAAAATGTAATTATCACCACTATCTGGAGAGAACAAAAAAACAGAATAGTTACTGGAATGTGCATACTACCCCCCCCCCCCCCCCCCCCCTCGCACAAAAAGGTATAAGCCAATAGTGCATGACTCCCGACGCTTTTTTTCTGTTGTTTCCTTCAAAAACTATGCATACCTGTGTTCCATTTTCTTCCACTAATTTTTGCATATCCCGGACAATAACATGACAAACTTGACACATTAAGTAATCTTTTTTATCACTTTGGTCTAGTGCTGGTGCGCCTGAAATTCATTAATAAAAATATCAAAATCTGTTTGAAAAAAAAAAGAAATAGTAAAGGATGATGTTTTTACTTCTAGATTTCTTTACATACTAAGGTAAATTGTATAGATATGTACAGGCGTCAATATATCTGCACGAAGTTTATCAGTTTACTGTAGGAAACCGAGAACTCGGTATATATTAATAAATGGTTAGGTAATATTTTAAGTCGAATTGAGTCCCCCCCCCCCCCCCCCCCCCTCTTCCCCGAGATTCTATTTGCTGAAAAGCCGTGTAAATGTTAGTCGTAGGTTTTAGGGATATCGATGTGCACACATTATGTACCCTTTATGTTGATTTCTAAGAATCTCAGTTTATGGCCCAACTGCAAAAAAGTATTTCGAAGAACCGGTGATTAAATGAAGGAAATAACATTTCACGGCACTTTGACTGTTTTTGATAATCCTTACTTTTCTCCTTACTTTATTCTCAGAAATTACACCTATAAGATAAACAATAACATTGAATAACACACTGTTGTCCTTTTTTCAACCTGATATTTGTATTTCATATGGTAACCTAACACTAAAACTTTGACAAAATACATGAATCTCCCCATTATGAAATTTCTGATTTTTCAAAGTTTACCTATCCTGTAAGTTAGTTTGTTGTGCACATGTTTGTGATTATGTTTTGGATCACTAAAATTTTACTGTACAAAAAAAACTGTCGAAATAGAGAGTATTCATCTATTAACCTTTTTTTCAAATTTTCATTATGGCTGACTTGTTTGTTTTACGCAAAATTTCGGAAATTAAAACAAATAACATGCATTCGGATTTTGAGCCCCGCATACTAACTACCAAATGCATGTAAATACTGTATAAAGCTGCAAATTTTTAAATTAAAATGTATATTTTCTTCTTTAAATTTATGATAATAGGGAAGAAAGGGTGGAAAATGTCACGGGGAAAAGGGAGGGGGGGTGGTGCACTCGATTAAAAAAAAACATAAATAACACTGTACTTTAAAGATATGTAAAAATGCAATACAATTGTGATTCTAGACACAATTTGAAATAATTTGCTCATTTTGTATTTATAAGATATATTTTGAATTGAAAATTAAATTGGATCAAGGTGTGACAATATATGATATGGTGCTGCCTGCTGGCAGACGAAACTGACAAGTGACATTTGAAATAAAAACCACTTCAACATGTTCACTTACCAAAAGCTGGAGAAATAAAAGCACATAATAAAATATATTTCCAGATCATTTTAATGAAATTATTTCCTTCACAGTCAATGTAAAAATTAGAAAGAGGGGGACGGGGGTAAAAGTACAGTAATATCACATGATCGTCTTACGCCGTACAAATCGGTCACATGATTTAAGATAACAAACAATGCAGCATGGCGGACCAAACAAGGTCGCAAGGAAGATATAAATCGATAAAAAACAAACGTCAGCCGCTTTGTGCAAAGACTTCATATAGCTGCCATAAGATTTTACTGCTCCTATACACAATTTTCTATTTGGTTAGTGTAAGAATTTCTACAGAACAAACTTCAGTGTCAAAACTTGGGAAAATATCCCAGGTGTACGTCATCACTGCAGGCACACAGGTGTAAATTAAATTTTTATGATGATTTAGACAAAACACCACATATCTACCATTTATGTTAATACAATAATTCCAACACTGGCTTGTGCAGTTCCAGTTTAGAATATGAAGATATATGCATTGAGAAAAATAATTTTGGTCTTGCATCTCTAAAGTGAGATGCTGTATTTTTTTCCTAAATACCATATTTAATTTATATTGGTATAAAGTTGATTTGATTTATAAAGGATACAAATATTGTGTTTTGGAAAGGGGGATTTTTTGTAAATAAAATTGATTGGATAGAGGAGGGCTAAACATTTGTCATGTTCAATGGGTACACAAATTGCCAAATGGCCACAGAAGTAAGCCTAAGACACTCTTAGGTTTCCACTAATAGGCATGGTGCAGGATCGTTGACAGATCTATAGAGGTTGGAAATCTCTCCTCCAACCCCCCTTTTGCTAAAAATTGCACAAAGTTGATGATTGTAGATGTAAGAAGTTTTACAAATTTTACAAAACTTTGAAAATTGTCTTTATCTACCACCATGCCTGGTACAATACGTCATTTAATACATCAGTTACCAAGATAACAAAGGACCTTAATCAATTAACAGGTGATTGTGATAAGAGTGAAATAATTTGAATATGAACAATATACTGATATGATAAAATTATTTTAATCAAATCTTTCGTTAGATATGGTCAGTGCAAAGGTTACGGTTCATTGTGATTGATTAGTAGTTATGAATTGTTGAATAGACAAGAAAGTTTTGATTTACTACAGTGACTGGTAAATCAGTGGACCCACAAAGCAATATACAATTTAATACAACATTTGAGTCTGTTTGAATGCTTTGAGAGTTAAAAAATAGAGAAAAAAAATAACACAAAATCTAACAACATTCGTTACTTTGGTTTAATGGCAAAAGATAGGCAATTATGGTAATATAATAATTCATGGTAATGAAAAACATTTTTATTTTAAATCTTAGCCTTAAAACAGCTAGAGGTTTCTTACACATTATAATGATCACCTGACACTTTATCATATTTATGCAAATTTGATTTTGTGACAACATTTTAAAAATTCTCTATCTTTTCCATATTAGTCATTTTTCCTAATTTTTGATGACTTTAGGCCAACTTATGATAATAAAAGTGTCTTTTGAAATTTGTTTCCAACTAAACTTTTTTTACTCTAAGAATATATTAAAACTGAAGAAAAGAATAATTTTTATGATAATATAAAAGTTCATACAGATATTATCATAAATTATTATTCTTATCTTATTCTATTTGAGCAGTCAAAATGCGATATACGGTCAATGATAGTATATAACAATTAGGCCACACCTACTTGACCTGACTGACAGGACTGAAATGAACGAACTTACTGACTTAAATCTTCAGAATAATATTTCAATACTTATTCTCTTGTAACTTATTTTCTATCGTTGAAAAAAAAAATTGCATCCAAGCTGTCCTTTATTTTAAATAATCTTGTGCGACTATCATTGATCTTTGAAAAGGTGGGTTCTCCCGCCAAATCAAATGGGGCTCTTAAGGGTAATGAACATTTTAAATAATTTGGAAATTGGTAGTTACCAGTATACCCAGTAATGCCACAAAAGATTGCAGTATAAAGACAACAGTGGATTTATTTGACATAAAATTTTATATACAAATTCAGCATGAATCAGGGAAAATGCTCGGGGAAACCTTGGCATTTTCACCAAATTCTAAGCCTCATCCATACATCGATTTTATGTCATGTCAGTGCATTGTTATTGTCTATTTATAGGCTTCGTCTATGAAACCAAGAACTCAGTATACATGTATAATATACCATGCTATCAGTGGTATTTACCTACAGTTTATGTGTAGTATACCATGCTATCAGTAGTACTTACATACAGTTTATGTATAATATACCATGCTATCAGTAGTACTTACCTACGTTTTATGTATAATATACCATGCTATCAGTAGTACTTACCTACAGTTCATGTATTTTATACCATGCTATCAGTAATACTTACCTACATTTTATGTATAATATACCATGCTTTCAGTAGTACTTACCTACAGTTCATGTATTTTATACCATGCTATCAGTAGTACTTACCTACAGTTTATGTATAGTATACCATGCTATCAGTAGTACTTACCTACAGTTCATGTATTTTATACCATGCTATCAGTAGTACTTACCTACATTTTATGTATAATATACCTTGCTATCAGTAGTACTTACCTACATTTTATGTATTTTATACCATGCTATCAGTAGTACTTACCTACAGTTTATGTATAATATACCATGCTATCAGTAGTACTTACCTACAGTTCATGTATTTTATACCATGCTATCAGTAGTACTTACCTACAGTTCATGTATAATATACCATGCTATTAGTAGTACTTACCTACAGTTCATGTATTTTTTCAGTTTTGTGGTTTTGCTCTTCTTGGTATTGGTATTTTCGTAGAAATTGAAAGAAGAGACTTCATTGAACTTGAGAAGAATCTAGCCTTACCAGTTGCCTTGGTAATATTTATTGGGTTATTGGTGTCTGTCAATGGCCTCTGTGGTATTGCAGGAATTGTGGAGGAAAATGTTACACTTATAAAGTTGGTAAGTTTTTAGTTTACACAGTATAAAGCAAAGGGGTACCAAATAAATGTTTATATACAATTGATAAAAAGGGCACAGATGAAGTGATCCATTGTTCTTGACGAGGGTGATATTTCAGGGTTCATATTTACAATGCCAAATTAACACCATTTATAAGAATTTATTCTTGAATAAAGATAGAAATTAAAACAACTAATCTATGTTAATGGAGCATATTGAAAAGAGAAAAAGTAAAATTCTGCTACTGAGGTCCTTCTTGTCCTTATACATGATGGGAGAGGCATAGATCTAAAATTATGTATTGAATTAGCATTAGCTTAAGAAATAGACACTCAGGCTATATGTACTGTATTGAAAGAAAGGTTCAGTACATGAATTTTGTCGAAAAATGGAAATTTAACACCAAAATATCAATTGAGATGAGATGGGACTAAATCATGAATAAAGTTGTTCTCTTGTCTAATAAATATGTAAAGGAATGTTTTATTTACCTGCATATATAACAGAATAGTGCTGAAATCATTTAGTTTAAGTTTAATAGGCATTTTTTTTAAGTATCTCCATGCATTTCTATGCAAGTAAAGGCCGATAGTCACAAAGTAATGTGATGACAGCCAAAGTTGGATATTATGCAATTTTGTTCTGATTGCTCATTATCAGTTGTTTTAAATTACAAAAAAAATTAATAAAATATGAGCAAACTGTACAGATGTTAGATTATGTCATTTGACAGATAAGTATATAACTTAGGAATATGGTCATAGGTCACTAACCAGAATTTTATTTTGAATAGATCCAGTTCGGGTTATTAAGTGTGACAGTGTTATTCAAGGGAGATAACCTAGATTTCTTTTTAACCTGAGGCAAGGCAGTAGTCCAGTCAAACTAAGTTTTAACCTCAAACTAATTGCAACAGAAAATGTTTTAGTTCTAATCTATAGCATTAAGCCCCAAATATACACAGAAAAAAGTCCCATAAAATCTAACTTGGAAAACTCAAAATCAGCATTTTTAATTTCCTATGGAAATTGACATTGGAAAGGGGAGATAACTCTGCAAAAATTAGTCTTTTTTGTCAGTTTTTTGTTGATTTTTTTTAAATTCATGTAAAGTATGATACTTTGATGGGGTTATAAGTTTGTATTTGACTATATTATATAATCTTCTGCTCATGAAATGTACAAAACCGAAGTGTTATGGGCATTTTTATTTTTTTTGCACATTTTCATTAAAGAAATTGCAAATTTGTGGCTTTGTGACCATTTTGAAAAAATAATATGAAAATTTGGTATTGTTTATATCTGTAAATTATATTTGTTCAGCATCTACCTTGTTTAAAGAAACTTTAAACCACAAAGAGAAGAATATGTGTTTAATCATTTTTATTAAATTTGATATTCTTTACCTTGACATGTTGAAAAATTTAATAAATGGTCAACTAATGAATTACGAAATCTTGGTTGTAGCTTGATAAAAGATATGAAAACACCTTTAGAGTTGTTTGTTATACTCTAAAGATGGATAAAATATCAAGAATCAATACATTCTGCTGAATAGAAGCAGTAAAGTTAAATTTTGTATCAATTTTTATTGTTATTTCTGCCTTTTTTGCAGAGTTATCTCCCATTTTCAATGCAAATCTCCATAGGAATTTTAAAATCATGATTTTTTAGTCTTCCTCAAGTTAGATTTTGTTAGACTTTTTTCTGTGTATATTTGGGGTATAATGCTAAAGATTAAAACTTTAAAATCTTCTTTTGCAATTACTTTAAGGTTAGGGTCAAATTTATGCTAGATTGACTGGACTACAGAATACAAAATTTAGATGCAGTGAGACATTTAGGCCAAAATAGCTATCTTCTGAAATTAACATAACAGGTTGTTTTTCTCTTTGGGTTTAAGGAATCAATTTTTAAATAGATTTTTTAATTAGAGAAAACAGATAAAAAAATGTATTTTCCCAAAACTTTATATTTCCTTCAACAGATGGCTCTTGTAATTTTGATGCAATTTTAAACAAATATTGTCTCATCAGCAATATCCAAAGCAAAACAAATTTCAAATTGCCAAAAAAAATAAACGAATCAAACTGTTTAGCCAAAACCAAATATGGACATATGCATAAGGGAAGAAATCCTTACATTCTGTAGATTTCACAAATTAGATTTGATATTTGATCAAATATTCAAATGTGTCAATTGTTCCAGTACATTTTTAAATAATTTAATATTGGAAGTTTGATTGGTCATTTTTTTTTTTTCGTCTATCATATCATAGATTAAATTTTCTTTTCTATTATCACATCATGAAAGGGAATCAACCGTTGGAATTAAATTATAAGGATTGACAGTAATTTTGTTTTCAATATACATGTATTCGAAATAACCTCAATGCACATGGTGCACCTCATGATTTAGGTTATTTCTTCATAGACTGAAAAAAAAAATTACAGTCCTTAAATAAATTATAATTCAATGCACATTTCTGGATTCATTTTCACAAGATCATGACCCAAACTTTTGAAATTCATGAATTATAATCAAAATATTTTGAGCAATATGGTAGATTTCAACTATCCTTGATCCAAGTATCATCCTTTCTTGAACAAGTTAAATCCTTATAAATGATATTATATCACTAAAATCCTCTCATAACACTGAACACAGATGAGCAACATTTTGGTCACTTTGACCTACATTAAATGCATGAGTGACTCTGATAAAACATTTCCCTTCAATTGATATCCTAGGAATCCATGGTGTTAAATCAATGTTACTTCACCACTGTAATCCTCTTACATTATATAAAGCATTTCTTTAACAATTGGGTCATTATGACCTACATTTCAGTCATGAGTAACTGGGTTAAGTTTTTGCATTTAGGTCCATTTCTCAGAAACCTATGGATACAAATCAGTAATATTAATCCTATTTATTGATCTTAGATATTACAATAAAAGTCAATAATATTTGAGTTACTATGACCAATATTTTATGCTTGAGTGACTTTGATAAATAATTTTGCATTTAGGTATATTTTACAGAATGTAGTACCCGGTATGTTGATGATATTTCATAACTACAATCATCTTATATAGTACAACACAACTCAGCAACATTTGAGTCACTACAACCTACTTTTTATGCTTCAGTGACTTTGGTTCAATGTTTGCATTTAGGTCATTTTGTTTTCTAGGAACCTAGGATAATGTATTAATGATATTTCACAGGTACAGTCATATCACATAATACGACCCAGCTCAGCTACATTTGAGTTGCAATGTCCTACCTTTTATGGCCATGACCTACATTTTATGGTAGCATGACTTTGATTAAATTTTTGCATTTTATAATACCCTGTTTGAAAAAAAGGGACATGATATATCAATAATATTTTACAACTACAGTTATCTTCTGTAGATCGACACAGATCACCAACATATAAGTCCACATGACCTACATTTCATGCTTAAATGACTCAATTAAATTTAAGGGTTTGGGTCCTTGTTAGAAACAGCATTTAGTACCATGGAATCATTATTGCTAAAGGGGGAGGGGGAGTTAATGTAACCAGGATATATTATGAAACTTTCATATATCTATATATTCTCAACATGTCTAGTATGTTTTTTGGTTTGCTCCTTAGGTATATTTATCCTCTTTACTAATGTTTTTCTTGGCATAATGGTATTTTTTTTACATTTCAGTTTTTAGTTCTGTCAGTAACCAGTTTTTTGGCACAGATTGGTACAGCTGTTTTAATATATGCATATAGTTCTGAAGTAAGTACATGTGTTTTCAATGTTTTTTCCACTATTTTGGCTTACCTGATTGATTGAATTTTTTCAATTTGGCATTTTTTCTACAGTTGAAAAACTAACTTTGGCCATTATTGATAAATCTTATTACTCTGGTTGGAATTTTAATAAATAATCTAGGTTAATATATGCTTGTGTAACAACGAGGCTTGCCGCTCCTTGCTACGGGGTCACATTTTTATGCGTAAAACCGTTATAAAAACGCTGCAGTCAGTTGATGACGCAGAAGGTGTAAACTTAGCTCTGGCACTGAACTAATACCAAACTCAGTCGCGTTAAATAATTTGATAATCCAGCATGTAATAACTGTTTTAACAATAGATGGGTAATGTCAGCATAACAGTCTGAGTCCAACTCCAGGACCAAAAATGAAATACAATATTTATACCCCACGTCAAACAATGCTCAAATTGAGTTGACACATGAAATGACATGATAAAACATAGAGTTAATTAACACAATTGATATAAATTGAATTAATATAATTACAGGTAACATGTGTCACTAATTAATACCACTGAGATGAAACAATTATACACCCTACATGAGAAGCAGATAATTAACTAAAATGTGAAATTAACAAAATATGTAAAAATGTACAAAAATTTGTCAGATAAAATTTTGTTCAAAAGTCACTTGGTGACAGTTGATCATATGAACTGATATTTAATGAGTCACCATTTGGGGTTGAGGGGTTGATACGTCGCGTCTGTCCGTCATAAAACATGTCGCGCCGTACCTTGAGAATAACTTATCCAAATTTCATGAAACTTATCATAGTTGTTTCTTATGATGGTCAAACGATCTGTATACTTTTTGGTGAAAATAAGATTAAAACTTTTTGAATTACATACTTTGTAAGTAAAACAGGAGTGTGTTTTTTTTCACATGTCGCGCCGTATCTCAAAAACGATTTATGATTATTGCTTAAAACTTTACACACTTCTTAGTTGTATTAATCTAAAGATCTGTATACTTTTTGGTGATGATTCAAAATTTTATTTTAGAGTTATTGAGTTTTTTTGTAAAAAAAAGGGGGGGGTTTTCACATGTCATGCCGTATCTCAAAAACAATTTATGATTATTGCATAAAACTTTACACTCTTCTTAGTTATATTGATCTGAAGATCTGTATAATTTTTCGTTATGATTCTTTATTTTATTTTTGAGTTATTGAATTTTTATTGAGCTTTTAGGTAAAAAAGGTAGTCTTTTTTGCTCACATTTCACGCTGTATCTCTATTGCTTAAAAGTTTACATGCTTATGTTTTGCCGGGTTTCCATATACATCCCACCAGCAGCTCCACTAAATAAAGGGGGATTCCAAAAACATTTATTATGTTTTTTTCACAGGACGACAGGCGTATCATGCGCTCGTGGTGCAGCTGTTTATCAAAGTTTTGTTCCCATTCAGAATCAAAACTTCACATATTTGTGTGAAAAAAAGTTTGTATTTCAAACTACTAAAAATTGAGATTTAATATTTCCAAAGTTTAAAAAATCTAATACCTGTTGAATAAGTGACCATGAGATAGAATCAAAAGCTTTTTCAAAATCAATGAGAAGGAGAATGCCTGGTTTATCTTTTTCTTCGGTATAATATATTATATCATAAATAAGACGCACATTTTCACCTATGAATCGACCAGGAATAAATCCAGTTTGATCACTACTAATTAATATAGGAAGTACTGACTTAATCCTTTCAGCTATGGAACTGGAAGCTAATTTATAGACTGTGTTTAATAAACTAATAGGTCTCCAATTTTTCATAAATTGTCTTTGTTTATCTTCTTTTGGAATGCACGTAATAATACCTTGTTTTTGTGTAACTGTCATTTCTCATTTCTTATAGCCATAATTAACAGATCTTAAAACATAAATTTTGATATTATTCCAAACAAAATTAAAAAATTCAGCAGTTATATCCATCAGAACCTGGACTTTTTTCATTTTTCATTCTTTTAAATGATTGTGTCAATTCATCAAGAGTAATTTCCCCTTCCAAAGACTGTTTTATGTTATCATTTAATTTTGGAATATCTGGATATGTGATTTCTTTCTTCAAATCAAAATTATTACAGGAAATTTTAAAGGAGTATAAAGCCTGATAATATTTTTTTTACTTCAGATAAAATTTCTTTCTGATCTGTAACAATAGTACCATTTTCAGTTTCTAACTTTGGAATTGTTTTGTTTACAAAATTTTTTTATTCTAAATTCATAAAATATCTACTCAGTTTTTCACTTTCTTCTATATACTGCATTCTAGATCTTATATATTGCCCTCTTATTTTTTCTTGCCTTACTATTTTTAATTCAGTTTTTCTTTCTTCAATTTTTAACAAGGTTTCATTAGTCTTTATATTTTCTTCAAGATTTCTAATTTCCTAAGATAAATTATTTTTTAATTTGGTTCTTTCTTTTTTTCTAAATGAAGCATACAAAGATTGTTTTTCCTCTTATTTGAAATAATAAAGTTTCTAAAAACAACTGGTCATTTGTTGTATACTGTATGGTGTTATGGATCAACTTCTTTTAATTTTTCGGGATTATAAACTAAAGCTGCATATTCATTTATTACTTCTATAATATTTTTTATTATATGTACATTTTCAATTTCATGTTGTAAAGAATTATTAAATTTCCGTAAACATTTTCCTATTTCAAAGTTGTTTAATTTAAACTGCATCATAATAGGGAGTGATCGGATCTATAACTGTTTAAAATTTGAACATCACAAATATTCTGATAAAAGTTACATGTTATGAGAAAAAGTCAAGTCTTGACTGTTTCAATGGGTTTTTCTTTCTCCAGTTATACCGTTTTTGGGTATGTTACATTTCTCTAAAAGGGTCAATCATATCATATATCCCCATCATATCAACAACTTTTTCCCTAGCTTTAGGATTGTTAATATTACAGTAATGAGTATCAAAATTCAAATTTTGAATTAGGTTAAAGTCTCCTGTATCTATTTCATTTTCAAAATATTCTACAAATTCACAAACTTTATCATAGAAAATTGGAGAATCCATGTTTGGCCATATGGATTTACTAAAGTCATAGATTTATTTTCTACTGAAAGGTCTATTGCTAACATATTTCCGTGTTCATCTTTCTTTGTTTTCTTAATCTTGTATTCAAAATTAGAATTAAACAATACTGCAACACCACGCTAATTTTACATATATGAATTAAATATGCATTCTCTTCCCCAATGATTTCGGATTTCAAGTTCATCTTTTTCAGTGAAGTGGGTATCTTGTAAACAGTATATAGTAAAGTTTTTTGTTCTTTAAATATTCAAACACATCTATCTGTTTTTCTTTTGAATTAAATCCTTGACAGTTATATGAGACAATCTGCAAACTATTTTTGTTACTCATAATTTAGGGCAAAAACAAAAATATTAATGAACATGAATGAAAAGATATTATTTTGTTTTGTATTTCTTCATCCATCGCTAACCTACGATACCTACTTACAATAATATCAATTCATGAATTGAATGAATATAACAAGTGTATTTAAAATGATTATAATTTCAGTTTTTTGACATGAAGAGCTCTGATATAGCAGAAGTATTAAAAGATTATAACAAAAATACAAAACTAAGAAATACAATGGAAACAGTCCAGAGTAAGGTGAGTTATCTTCTCTTTTCTTGTTGTTGTGGTAAGTTATCTTCTCAAAGGTACAGAGTAAGGTGAGTTTTCTTCTCCTGTCTTCTTGTTGTGGTAAGTTAGAGTGCACACAACAGTTTTTCTTAGTATTTTTCATGACGTCATGAATTGAAGGTACATACTCAAAAGATTGATAGCTGGACAATTGGCTGTATCATATACCCATAGACAACCATATATCAAATAAAACATATTTCTTCAAGCTTTCACTGTGTATAATTTTTTTTAAGGAAATCCTTTCCAAATTCTCACCTTAACAGAAAAAAAAAGACAAAAAATAGGTCTCCCCCCTCCAAATATCCCAAAAACAGACCAACTTCAGAGCATCCTAGCAAGGATTCCTGCGTAATTTAGAGAACTTAGTATAAGTGAATTCCAAAGTACACATCCAACTGGTTTCAGCACATGTAGTTTCAGGGTACATTTGCCGACTTCCAAAATTGCTACATGAACTGATATAAAAATGTTGTGTTTTCACCTACCATTTTTCCCGATGTTTTTTGAGTAGTCTCCCATTAATAAAACTGCTATGAAAAAAATTATTTTTTTACATTTCACACATTTTGTCACACTTAAAATAAAGCCGAGACTCTAATTAAAATAATGAAACGCTAGTGATGTATGTAAAATACTCATATTTATAAACATGTGAAAAATGTTGTAATTGAAAATATGATGAAAGTAACTTATATTTCTTAAAAAATGGAGATTAAACATAACTATCTAGACTGTAAATAATAAATTCCTTTATACCAATTTTGATGTAGAAATGTGAATATTTCGTTGATTTACAACTCATCAGTTGTGGTCAAGGCCTGAAATGTTCAAAAAACAAAACAATAAATACTAGCGACTGAGCTGGAGATACCCTCGGAGTCCATCAGCAGCATTATCGACTCAGTGGTTATAATAAATTCTTTGATAGAATAACGGGCAATGTGTCAATTAGACAACAACCCGACCAAACAGCAGAAAACAGCTCAAGGCTACCAATGGGTCTTCAACGCAGCAAGAAAATCCAACACCCAGAGGCTTCAGCTGGCCCCTAAACAATAATGTTGATACCTGTTTTAATGGAGAAGATTTGAAGATTTCGTCAATTTATGACAAAATGAGTTGTGCTCAAGACCTAAAATGTTGAAAACCAAAACAATAATCCAAAAGTTGAAGAGCAAATTCAAAACTGCCAAAATGACAAATAGAGTAAAGCCAGAATCATGTAAGGCCAAAGCTATGAATATAGAGAGATACTCCTTAGTTTTCACAAAATTTAACAGTTTTTTAATAGTAAATTTAAAGTATCAGTTTCAGGCTAATATCAAAATACTAGCAACTGAGCTGGTGATACTCTTGTGGACTAGGAGTCCACCAGCAGAGGTATTGACTCAGTGTTAATAGTAAATTCTTTGATACCAGTTTTTTTAAAGTAATTAAATTTTTATTTCCAATTTCATTTCAGATTTTTTTGCATGTCTCTTACAAAACTTTATTTCATTTAAAGAAATTTTCATACCGAAGAGTCACTTATGTCAATTAGTTGATATTCTTATTGAATAGCTTAGTTTTATTTTCAGTTTTTATGTTGTGGAATAAATTCCTGGCATGACTACATTGATTACACAAATGCATGTCAACAAACATGTGTCTTCCCAAAGTCTTGTTGTGCCTTATCAAAGGTAAGTGTCAAAATGGATCATATTTGTGTGAAAAAATTTTGTATTTCAAACTACTAAAAATTGAGATTCATATTTATATTTTATGACAGAAATCAGGTAATTACTTGAGTTTTTTCTTTAATTAATAATACTATTATATTGATGCAGTAGCTATATTACTGTTTCAAATTGAAACAGTACTCACTGATTCTTTACAGAGACAAAAGGGAGTAGTAATTTGTTACAGTAAAATAATTTATTCATTAAAAATACAATGTAGTCAATTTATTGATTGTTTTTCTATTGTCTGCAGACCTCCAGTGTTGAAAGTTGTACATCAGAGACAGAAGCAGAGGTAAATATTATACAATTTTGGACTTGGTGGAATAATTGACAAAAAAAAAAACAAAACTCTATTGATCATTGCAGAATATGGTTGTAATATGTGTAGATTTTAAAGGTAAATTTTAAAACCATATTTTCTACCTCACAAGTCCATACTTGTTTGCATGATTATACCTACAAAATTGCCTGAAAATGTTAACTTGAAAGATAGTTAATGGACATAAACTGCTTTAATATTATGTCATTAAGGTCAAGCTGGTCAGTATGAAAAAATACGGAACTGTAGATGAATTTCAACTTTTGATGGTCCTTTGGAGTTCAAGCCATCGAAGTTCTACTGTAAAAAGCAGTGTACATGGCTTTTTTGTTACATAGATCTTAGTTTTTGCAATGAAAAAATGGAGTAAAATTGATTTTAAAAATGCTAGCTCCCAAGATATTACAGTGAAGATTGTTTTGAAAGACCATCCCTTTTGGTTATCACGGATGGATGGTTGGAGAAATTGTTGTTTAAAGTCCAGTGGCAACCAGGTGCATATCAGGACAAAAACATGCTACAAACAAGAACAAGGCAGTTTGGTTATCAAGGAGTTGTCTTTCGAAGTTGGTCTTGAATCAGATTTTAATGAATTATGTAGGCTTGTTATGTCTTGCTGGTTTTCCAACAGTCATAATGTCTCTAAAGCTGTGTTTTACATTCAGATGGAAACCACACTACATAAAATCCCCAACCAACAACAAAATACATGGGAGGAAATAAATGTGGTCTCATTTTTATTTTATTTTTTTTAGTAAAGTATATCCCAATAAATTCAGTTTTCATAATCAGCTTAAATTATTGATTAGTAACATTTCACCAGAAATCAAATGTAATTGTCTTTTTTTTATGTGTATCCACAACAAATTAAAATATTAGATGAAATATGAATGGATATTGTGTATGGATTTAAGAGACAACATCCGATTACGGATTGATTGATTAACTTGAGTTTTAATGAAATCAAATTTTATAGGCTCCTCCGTCCATGACAAAGAAAATTGGTTGTTTTCATCCCTTCCATGACTGGTTAACAGATAGAATAGATTTGATTGGACCAACAACACTCGGCCTTGCTCTGCCACAGGTATGTCATTAGTCCGAAGGAAAGTGGTAAAACAGCATATTGACTATGAAATTGCTTTTAGTTTGTTTATGAATTATGTTAAATTTTTATATCATTCCCATGAGACAATGGAAATTTGGAAAGTCTGACTTTCAGTTTTTCTGACTTTCCTGTCTTGATTTCAGTATTAGATGTTCAAAAAGCCAAGATTAAAATCATTTCACATTTGAAAATAATTTTAATAAGATCTTTTCTTTTCTATTCTAAATTTTGACCACATTTGCTGTATTAAACTGAGTTATATCCCTTGATAATGAAGAAAATAACTTTAGGCCTAAAATTATATTAAAATGTGATATTTCAAATTTGGCACTCTTTATGTTTTTTTCCCATTACCTCCCTTTGCAAATATAATAAAATTGGAGGTTTCTGCTCGAGTCAAATGTGGTAAGGTTGTAATTTAAACACAGTTTGTGAATTATTAAACAGAAGTTTAATGCATCTTTATATGATTTACTTATTCTGTTCTGCTTCCACTTAATGTTGTAAAAGCATGTAATTTTGCTTATCTCCCTTTGATCAATCAACAATTAATTTTATGACATTTAATTTGTAAAGAAAAAGATCTAGTCATGTTGATTTAGGTGTTAAAATAAAAGAATATTACAATAGCTTGGAATCTAAACAGTATTATGTATTACATCAATAAATTTGCTAAATATGTTTGCTTTTTCAAAAAAAAATATCTGGCTTATAAATGAGCAAACAGGACATTTTCGATTTCTGTTTGTTTATTTAAGCACTATCAAATTGGATAATGAAACGACAGCAGTGACTTTATTATTAAATTCAGTAATAAACCTGTTAATTTCTATGTTAAGATCTTGAGGTTTATTTTTCGAATTGTTAAATAATAATTTCATATTTTCATTTATTATAATAATGGAAATTATGTTTTAATATTTTCATAATAAAATCTCAGAGAAACAAGTTTATACTAAGCATGGAAAAATTGCAAATAATTCTTCATTTGCATATTATCACACCTTGTTTTATAGAGAATCTTCCCATCCAAGTAAAATTCCTGTTCTTTGGTTTTGATAAATGTGGCCCAAGCAACAGAAATATATTTATGATTCTGTTTAGGTAGGAGGATTGATATGGACATACTTTGTTCTCAGAAGAATCCGAGAATATCAGCATTTGTATACTGTTGAAATGGCACATGACTATGAAAACAGACTTTGAACAAAAAGGTAGGTTGAATTTATAGTCTCATACAACATAAAAACCTGTCTTTTAAAACAAAAAACAAAATTATTTTAAATGACTTAATTACATTTATAAAGCCAAGTGAAAAGTGCTGAAATCTTGTACATAAATTAATATTGATTATATTCACTTGTATTTTATTTTCAGTAAAAGTTTAAACATAAAATAATCTTATAGATATAAGCACACTTAATTAGTATGTAGATCTCGTGTTAATGTTTATGCCCCGTCCACAAATGAGGAAGGGGTATATAGATTTACCATTGTACAAGACATTGAACCCGCGCGAGCGCGGGAAAATAAGCATTTTTTTTTGTGGTAGCCATGTTGACTATAAAAAGTTGTTGCGGCCATGTCATTCATGGAACAGTGACTCAATATGGATGTTGTAGCAGGCTTTCCATAAACTTTCCTGTCAAGTAGGTGGTATCAACTGATAGTTTCATGTCTATATATGCTGTAGTATTCCAGAAATGGATGTTAATGCAAACTTTAACCAAAGTCAATGAAGCGTGAAATTTAGGTCAACGTGACCCAATTGTCATATGGCTGTTCGTTACTACCGAAGATGTATCCACTGATGAAGTAGACTGTATGCCACGTAGAATTACCAAAATGGACCTTAAGGTTCCATCAAAGTCAAAATCTATGACAAAAACACAACCACATAAATTGTCTATATTTTTATTGTTACAATTAATTCTGAACTGGAACTTGATGAAAAGCTTTCATTAAATACACATTTCATAATGCATTACATTTTTCCTTCAGAATAAATATGAAAATGAAATTGTAGATGTAACCATTTCCTTAGTGACGGATGAATTTTTCAAAAGATGCCATGAGTTAGGTAGAGCATATGTTTGGAAAATAATTGTTCCAATTGTTCCATTGTCATCATGGGCAAGGCATGCGATGCTTAATTTCACAAATATATCCAATAATCAGACGATAAAAGCATTTTTAGTGTGTGGATGCGTGTGCTGTCCACGTTTATAATTATCAAAGATGTCCGAGATAAATTTCGTCATTAATGATAAAGATGACCATTTGTTAAAAATAGTTTTATCTAGGGCTTACAGGGAATTGTAAGGTAGAGATATATTTAGACAGGTCACATCTCAAATAATGTAAAAATAGATAATTGTTGGTTTAATCACTTTGTGCAATGTAAACATTCAAGCAATCCAAAAAAAAAAAAACAACTAAGTTAGGAATTCCTCTGAACTTTACCTTACTTCTTCATATAATCTTGAAAGTTCATAGCCTTTACAGTTAGGAGAAATTGCGTTATTGTAGAAAAACAATCCTGAATACATGAAGCGGAAAAATCCCATTCGAAGGAGAATGTTTTTAATTAGTTTTATTCTTCTTCCGTAATTTCAAACAGAAATACATTTAAAATATGTGCATACTTGTTTATTTAAATCAATGTGTTAAAATGATGCATTCGAGAACCTTCTAAGGGATATGTTGGGAGAATTCATATACGAAAAGTGCATACAAATTCCATTTGCACATAAACAAAACTGCAGTTGAAATTTATAAATGCAGATTGTCAAATCCGATAATAACCTTTATAATCTGAACCATACATCGTTTATTTTGAACCACGCGTTTTGCCGCCTATTCGGCTAATTCGTAAATTTAGTATTATAGATGTACTTATATCTGTCTGCCTTGGTTAAGTTTTTAGATTTAGGTCCATTTCTCAGAGACCCATTGAGATGTATCAGTGATATAATACCACTATAATCTATTATAAACTCAGATCACCAATATTTTGGTCACTTTAACCTATATTGAATACATGAGTGACTGATCAAGGTTTGCCTTTAATTTCATATCCTAGGAATCCATATCAATGATACTTCATCACTATAATGCTCTTACATTATATAAAGCATTTCACAAACAGTTGGGTCATTAAGTTTTTCAGTTTAGGTCTATTTCTCAGTTACCTATTAAGACATATCATTGATTGTATACCTATTCATTCATCTTAAGGCAGCAATATTTTTTTGGTTGAGTGACTTTGGTAAAATTTTGGCATTTAGGTATATTTTTAAAGAACCTGTGGTATTATATTGATGATATTACACAAATACAATCGTCTTGTATAGTAAAGCACAACTCAACAACAATTGAGCCCCCAAAACCTGTATTTTATGCATGAGTGACTTTGATTAAATTTTAGCAGTTAGGTGTATTTTTCAAGAACCTATGGTCATTTTTTAATAATATTTCACAAAAACAGTAATCTTATATAGTACAACACAATTCAGCTACATTTGAGTCACATTACCAATATTTTATGGTAGAGTGATTAAGTGAAATTTTGCAATTTTGTCTATTTCTTTAAAAATATAATATATCATTGATATTTTACAACTACAGTCATTTTCTTTAGTTCAACCAAGGTCACCAAAATATAAGTTCGCATGACCTACATTTCGTGCTTGAGTGACTTCATTAGATTTTAGCATTGGGTCCTTATGTCTGAAACAGAATTTAGTACTTTTGGTTCATTATTTGTAATGGGGTAAAAGTCATTGTAAAAAAGATTTATTGTGAAACTTTCATATATTTTAAATAATTCAGAAAACAATTTACTGTCATATAAATAATAGATGGGAATTCTGATGACGCGAAATCTGTGTCTTACAGACACACAATCTCTAGTTTACTACTGAGTTATCTCCCATTTTCATTCTTTTGATTTTTTCTGGCTGTCTTGATTTCTGTTTTCTTTGTTTCAGAAATGTGAAGAATCAGAATAGAAGAGATCTTTGAAAATTTAAATATCTACAATTTGTGAAGAAACAGCTTTGTGTGAAGATTTACTCATATCAAGAAGTACTTAATTCAAGGCAGGTCCAAACAGTGATGAAGGAAAATCTAGTTTATTACTCATACAGATTCTTGTAATGTTGATTTAGTTTAGCCAGGGATGTTGCAATACATTGTTGTAAAACAAATTTCTAGCACCATACAAATGATTAGTAGACATGTATATATCTAGTAATCTGATAATATATTAGTTTTTTACTGTATTTTGCTTTAATTGTGTTATACTGAATTTTGATTTGAATTTGTTATAAAGAATTTTCTTAAATTTTTTTTTTTTTTAATTTCAAAATTAAGGAAAACTGCCATAAGCAAATTCTTAATATCGCAAGTATTTATGAGTTGTCTCCCCTTTTTGACAGTTATAGAATATCTTTTTTCCAAGACTTACATCAACATCAGAGGTATGAATGATTGTGATTTTTGTTGATACTAAGGGTTTCTTAATTTAAATCCATGAATACATGATTTTTAGTAGTATAAAATTCTAACTACATGTATTACCTGATTTTTGCTCAGATTTTACGTTTAAAAATAATCATATTCAGACTTATGATAGTCTCTTTGGCAATTAGAATTTACTGATGATGTGTTTAGGCAATTTTTTTTTACATTTTCTTCAACAAAAACAGGATATTTTTTTCAACCAAAAGCTTCCCTATTTCAAATATGTGTACTTAAAAAATGTTATATACTGAATTCAGTTCTCTCAGATAGACAATGTCTCTGTATCTAAAATGTAAGGTAAATTAATATTTCTGTAAATAGTTTTATTGTGATAAATTATAGAATTTTATATTGTAGGGACTTGATGAAATATATTTAGGAAATACACGGTAAAAATAGCGCTTCAGCAACACAAATGCTACCTCATATAAAAAATGTAGAATGCTGCAATATGTGTTAAATATTTTGTTATGGTTTTTTGTACATTTTATTTGATTATAACAGCAAAAAGAAATATAATATCATCTTTTTAAAGATATTTGACAGGAAACTTTACAAAGAGAAAAATATGGTGCTAAGTTTGACAGCCCCCTTCTTGTTATTTTTTTGCCACAGTTAGTTATTTTTTTTCGCAAATTATAGAGAAAAAAACAGTGAAACTGTGATATGACAAATTCCCAGTGAACAATGATAATAATTGGCAAAAATATTCATAGTATTGATATAGTGAATTTTGCTATACAATATAGCTACTTCTCAACTAGAAGCTAAGTGTAAATAAGGCCAATGAAATAACAAATCTACTTTGCAAATCAGTACCATTGGCGATTTTAATTTTCACACAAATCATTTAATCATATTATCACTGAAGCAACAAGTCATCTTACCAAACCGCCCCGAGTGCGGAAGGTTGTGGGTTCGATCCCCGGCCAGGTCAAACCAAAGACATTATAATTGGTATTTGCTGCTTCTCGGCCAAGCACGCGACATCTAGGAGTAAGAGCAAAGATTTACTGGTCGGCCTGGAGTCAGTATAATGTGTCTGAGTGGGGTCATATGTCATCCTGCGGACAGTTACCTAGAGAGCTAGCACATTAAAAATGTGGCTTAGCGTGTCAGTCTAGTACAAAGCAGGGATCATATTCATTATCATACATGTTCTCGTCCTGATATGCACTTAGCTGCCACTGAACGTTAAACAACAATTCATCCATCCATCCATCATCTCACCAATTTAGATATTTAGGATCATTTATTTTATTCGGAAGACTGGATTGTGTATTGAATATTGCTTTATTTAAATTTTTCAATAACCATCTATCAGTACATGTATTTTATTAATCATGGAAATTCAGAAATGCTTTTTCATATCAGAAACTTTGCTCTCAGCAAATTCATTATATCCAGGTTTGCTTATCATGGATAAAAGGATCTGGCCAGAGATTTAAGAAATGTTCATTTTAAATGTGTTCAATATAATTGAGTTTTTTTTAAAATGGATGAAAATTATTTCTAAGAATCTAAAAATGTAAATTTTCAATTGTTTTGATAGTTTTTTTATGATTATGTACTTATTTTGTTTAAATACGTATCACAGAGAGATAACATTTGAAAATTGTGTCAAATATGAAAATCAAGTAGAGAGTCTGAAACATTAAATCTAATGTTAACCTTATATATGTTCATTGTATATGCTGTGAACTACTCCACACATTCATGAAAGGCCCTCAGTCAGTCTTCAAAAAGTGAATGAAATGAAGGGTCAGTGTAATTTTTTTCTCCTTTCATGCTGCTAGTTTATAAGAATTTAATTTGCATATGATAAAATACAAGAATTTCATTGGTCGGAAGGGCAAAATCATAAAAGTTTATACATGGATAAACCCTTATTTGGCAAGTATATTCATGCGCTTTCTTGATTATTTAAAGTTTCAAATGAGACATTAAATGTGAAGAATGCTGTAAAAGAATAAATTTTAAGGATGATACTGACAATAATAGTTAAAATTTAATTAGAAATGGTTTCAAAATTGATGAAAATTGCATTTTCAAAAATTCAGCGAAAATTTGCTGCACGGACGTCACAGCCAAGATTGCAATGTCATATTTGTAAACAACGCAAGTTGGATTCTTCAAACGGAAAAAATCGGACATTCCCTGGATTCTGTATGCTTAAGATTATGTTAAAATCTATCAAAACATAAGTTTCCTTGTTTTTTTGATTTGTAAATGACTTTGATGACTTCTTTATTCAATTGCTCAGATGCCAAAAATAGTACCAGATTCAAGATGAAATGTCATCTGAAATGGGCAAAGTTGTTTTTTTCTATTTCCGTTAGGAACAAGTTTCCAATGTTTGAAATGGAATTATAAGGATTTAATACGATTTTGTATGAGTTTATCGATGTAAACACGGCCTTTTCACTCACAAACTCAACATAAAGTCTTATAATAAAACATTTTATGGATTTTATGAATGGCTGTTAAATTTTTCATTTTTAAAAATTCAAGAATTTACCCGTTATATCTGTGTTGAGATATCATATGTAATGGGACATAAGTCTTACAAAAAAAACATACAGTTTCACCATGGAATGCCCCAATACTTTTTTATTTAGGTTATCATACCTCAACTCTGTTTTGATTATTGTGTAAAAAAAATAGTTGATCATAATTGTAGAATATATCATTTTGCCGTGATTCTTCCTAATTTTTACTTCAGCTGAGTAGGGATTTTATGTAGAAAATTTATATTCCATATTTATTGTTTTATTTATTAATATTATGTTATTACCTTTATTAAAGTTTTATATCTACACATAAAGATCTATTTTCTATCTGTCTCATTTATCTGGTGTCTAATGTCCATTTTACCCTTAGAGGGATTATGTAACAAAAAATGTAAAAATGTACATAAAAGTTACGATGAATATTTCTTGTTAAAAGTTATTTTAGAGTTTTTATTATGTATTGTATGCATATGATACTTATACTGTATCTGTTTTTTTTTCTGGTAGTCTTTCTCTACAAAGGTAGAATATATATATATATTACATGTATGTCTTGTTATATTTTTCATTGAAGTGATATAAGTTTAATTTGTACTTTCGAACTTCTCTGGAAAAACTGGTGAGTTTAAGAAGGAGTTCTACACTAGAAAAATTTTTCAAAATTAAATTTCGAAATATTTTGGGGATTTTTTTCTAGTGAAAATAGAGTTTATACTAATTACCTCAAGTCACCATGTTCTTTTTGTGGATCATCCAATGAGAAGTGCAAAAAACAAAAAAAAAAACAAATAGGTATGTCCTGAAAGTCACCTTTTGAAACAATATCATATACATTTGTGGTGACTGATCTCATATTTATCCAACGTCAATGAATTGCACAGAAAAAAATGGGAAAATCTCTCATAGAAAAATTTGTGGAAGTTTAGTCTTATAAAAAAATAATAATTAATTATGATTAGAGGAAATAAAAGGTAAAGTAACACTTTTTACTTGTATTGAAAGAAATTTTTGAAATGTTCCCAAAAAACAACTTGCAGTAAACGTAAGTTACACAGTTATCTGATACTATGTTGTCTGGTAATTCAGCACAGCGTTTAATTCGACGCATTCAAATCATTTTCATGTTAATTTGCCGAATAGGACGATGCACAGAATTACCCGAAATGACTATGTGTAATAACTACATGTCACAAGTTTGTAAAAGACAACATGTTATTTACCTTACATGTCAATGAAACTAGCATTTATATTTTTTGCTGTTAAATTTTTTATTTCATTTCCATAAATTTCAAAGTGTCCCTTGCTTTAACGGGTTTGTGATAAACAAGACACAAATCATTGGTACAGATGAACAGCAATATGATTTTATATTTAGCATCTGCAATATTTTAAACTTGTCACCACTGTGAAAATGTAATAGATTTAAATATTTGTAAATGTATAATCAATTTATATGTTAAAAATAGTTTGTTTTCATAGGTTGTTTTTATTGTGTTATATATATTGTAGTTGTGTAGTTAATTACTATATACATGTAATAGATCTTATTGTTAATATTGTTAATGTGTTAATTGAATTTTAGTTGTTATTGTGTGAAAAAAATAGGTGATTTTCAGTTTTAGCCTCCTTTTTTCGCTGCCAAGTTAACCGATTTTCTCAATGGATATCACTTTTAGCTCAGGCCATGTGAGCTATTGCCATCACTTGGCATCTGTCTTCGGTGTAAACTTTCCTTCAAAGATTTTCTTCTGAAACCACTGGGCCAATTGTGACAAAAATTTGGTGGAATGGTCCTTTGGTGGCCCACTTCCAAAATTATGTCTGGCCTCCCCAACTTCCAACTGACAAGGCTGCTGTGACTAAAAATAGAACTAGAGACTCCCAGGAGCCTGTATCACTCACCTGGACTATGTCCATCTTGACTGGCCCCCTGTCAAGTTCCAACTGGTTTCAAACAAGAAGATCTTTCAGTGATTTTTCCACTCAGGTCCTAAGTTAAACACTGTTGGGCTTTGGCGGCTATCTTGGATGACGGGTGGGGTCATAGGATATAATTCTGAAAGAGGACCAACTAATTCTGAAAGAGAACTAGCTTTTGTTCCAATTAGCCAAGTGGTTTCAGAAAAGAATGTCTTTCAGAAAATTTCCAATATGTTAAACTATGTTCCGCTCTGGCGGCCATCGTGGATGACTGGCCGTGTCATCGGATATACTTCTGTATGAGGACCACATAAGGACCATTACTGCCAAGTTTTGTTCCAATTGGCCATATGGTTTCAGACAAGAAGATCTTTAATTTAAATTCCCCATAGGGTCCTATGTTAAACTATGTTCGGCTTTGACGGCCATCTTGGATGACGAGCTGGGTCATCGGATATACTTCTGAAAGAGGACCATCTAAAGACCATTGCTGCTAAATTTTGTTCTAATTGGCAAAGTGGTTTCAGACAAGAAGATCTTTAAGTAAATTGGCACAGTGGTTTCAGAGGAGAAGATCTTTACAGGACAGTTTACGATGACGACGAATGCTTTATGCCAAGTGATGGCATAGCTCACGTGGCCCTTTGGGCAGGTGAGCTAAAAAAGGGGGATGAATGTAAAAAATCTATGTAAATACATGGCCAATTGGAACAAGACTGGTCAGCAATGGTCCTTAGATGGCCCTCTTTCAGAATTGTGTCTGATGACCAGGATAATCAACCCAGATGGCTACCGCAGCTTAGTTAAACATAGACCCAATGGGAAAATTCACCAAAGATCTTCTTGTTTGAAACTATAGAGAGCCATTTGGAACCAAACTTGGCAGAAATGGTCCTTACATGAATTGTCAGAATTGGGTCTGATGACCCAGAATGTCAACCAAGATGGCCGCCACAGCTTATCTTTGTTTAACATAAGAGCCTATGGGAAAATTCATTTAAAAATCTTCTTATCTGAACCTTGTTAGCCAATTGAATCAGACTTGGCAGAAATGGTCTTTAGGTCGTCCTCTTTCTGAATTTTGTGATATGACCCCAAATGTCAACCAAGAAGGCCGCCACAGCCGAACTTAGTTTAACATAGGACTCTATAGGAAAATGAATAAAAAATATTCTTGTATGAAACCATTGAGCCGATTTGAAACAAACTTGGTAGAAATGGTCCTATGGTGGTGTTCTTTCAGAATTGTCAGATAACCCGGACTGTCAACAAAGATGGCCACCACAGCTAAACATAGTTTAACATTGGACCCTGTGGAAAAATTCATTTAAAAAATCTTCTTGCCTGAGAGATTGGAACCAGACTTAGCTGCCATGGTTATTTGATTCTCCTCTTTCAGAATTATGTCAAATAATATAGACTTTTGTTTCTTAGGTGCTTTTACAGCTGTTCATTGGCAAATTGAATCCAGGTGATTGATACAGGCTCCTGGGAGCCTCTAGTATTTTATTATGCTTAATGTAAAATGCAAGCTTTTCATTAGTCAGTTTGCAGGTAACAAATCAACCGAACCATCCTGTCAGTCGTGGGGTATTTATATAATGTTTAAAGGAACAAATACCTAGCTAATCAGAAATTTCATATTCATAAACATTCTTGAAACTCGCAAATATCTTCAAGACAGAAATAACCTTTGCCACAAAATCTATAAGGTACAGTTACCAGTCCAATGATAACTGCTTAAAGTTAATAAAAGTTTATTTTCTAGTTAATGCCATAATGGGTTCAAAAATATATTTACAAAAAAGTTATATGTTAAATTCATATAGAGGTCTTACAACATATTTTCTTTATTCGAACAATAGAGAACAAGAGTATTGAACAAACATAAACAATTTTAATAAAACCAAAGATAATAAAAATAAATTGAAATAAAAAGAACATGTATTCAATGAATAGGGCCAAGATTGAAAAATGTTTACAAACTCCGACCCACTATTTTTTGACTGGGTAGGTAGGTAAAATATTTTTTTCGTTGATGACCATAGCTTACTTGAACCTCCCTCCGTTAATCAATACACAAAATTGCTAATCAGCAAGATGTTTAAAGACACAACCTTTCCTTAGTATACACACTTTTGACATTGATCGAAATCTTTAAAATAATGTCAGACGTAAAATACTGACTGCTAGACGGAGAGAAAAATCACTTTAAAAAAAAAATTAATCGTTTGTTGATCAGAAATATGTTAAAGTGGTGATATGGTCACTGTCAAAATTGTTCAGTTTGGGATGTCAGGGGCTAAGTGAATGATAAGTATGCCCTCACAAGGCAGTATGGGCATTTTCTTTGGAATTTTTTTTTATTAATCTGACTTCATGATAATAGAAAAACTGCACTATACAATTCAAACAGTTTTAGTATTGAGTTATCTGTCTTTGAACATTCAATTTCAAATCGCACCAAAACTGTCGATATCATGTGCTCAATAACAGTGATTGAATAATATGGAATTTGTCTTTATCCTGATAATTTAATGTGCAAATTAGACACCATCCCATATGATGGAACACAGGAATATATTGATGCATCAAGTGATTGTGGTATGTACAATTAACAGCCCATCAATTTAGACAAACACTAAATATGTGTTTGGATTGAGTTTATATAAGAGAGCAATCATTTGATTTTTATGGTGGGGGGACTAGGATGAAATTTGAAATAAACTGACAGGACCACCACGATTTTTGAAAAATATAAAGCCAGGATAACTAAATTTGATGTGAAAAAAACATTCAAGAAGTGTTTTGGTTTAAAGACAGGCAGGATCAAGCATTACATCAAACATTTCATCATTTTAATTATGACCACATTCACTATATATTTTTACAAGTGAAAATAAGGTATGGGTACCATACATGATATATGCCCGTAAATAATATGTCTTTTCTGTCTAAAATAACAAGTTTACAGCTGAAGCTTTCCCTAGTTGAAACACACTTCGTAGTCTGCACGCCACTTTGCATAACAATTGATAGGCCTAATGTTGAATATTCACATTATTATGTTTTATTTCACAAATCCAGGAAAGTGATACTCTGTTATTGTTGTATTATTATTTCTTTTGTGAGTTAGTTTTATTTTAATTAATTACATATGCGTATAGCTGCAAAATCCTATCTGAGCCAATCTTCAATTTCTTTCATAACCAATAGATGTTCTAAACCACGATTGAGCGGACGCAGGACATTTAGCGGATTTTTCTAAAGGTGTGAATGAACATTTTAGCGGGAACTTTCGTGGACATTTTAGTGGAAGAAAAATTGTTTACCTGTAAAGATTCAATGAACATTTTAGCGGAACATTTTTACATGTAACTTTTATTTATTGGTTTTATTTATTTGGCGAAGACTTCATGTTAGTTGCCCCAGAACACCAGAAATGTTCAGCATTAGTAACATTACTAGAGAACACTATGTATGCAGTGTTGGATTTAGACCAATACAGAGCCAATGTTGATATGTAAATATCGTAAATATTTTGCTTTTAGTGCTCACTTTAGATTATAACAGTGCTTGTTTTTTAAACATTAACTGTATTAAAGTGAACTATATCCTGCTCCAAGTGTTACTTTCACTCACCTGGCTTAAGGAAGAGGTAGATATTTAATGACTAAACTCTTCAGGTAAAATGTCCGTGCCTTAATATTTTAAATTCCGCTTAATTGTCCTTTAAATCTTCCGCTCAAATGTCCACAAAATTCCCGCTAAAAGATCCATTTTTCCGCTAAATTGTCCGATCAATCCACTAAAATGTCCTGCACCGGATTGAGTAATGCGCACATATGACATGGGAGCTATTTAACATTCCTAAAATATCGTTAAAAATAACCCATAATCAATTGTTATGAATTAGAGATATAATTGGGCGAGCGATTTTTTGTTAAAAGTATACATACATGGTTTCACTAAAAACTAGGGAAATAAGATATATGATATATAGACTTCATACACATTTCATTTTCATGGTTCAGAAACTTGCGTGCCAAAATGCTGGATATTTAGTTCGAATGGTCTCTTATAGACTTAGTGAATTTAACAAACGGTTGGCATCGTGAAAAGAGGACCCAAAATCGCGACCAGTTTCCGTACATCCGGGGGTAATTGATATTGAATCCTTATGTCATTATCAAATTTGAAACTTTTAGGGAAAAAACATGATTACATTTATATTTTCGATAATTCATTTGTTGACCCGTCATAAATGTCATAGAAAATCATTAAGGTTGAAGGATTGCATCATTACAATGGTGAAACTCGCAGAAGAAAAGGTTTTTTTTACGTTTTATCCGTAATACGTAATAATAGGCAAATCGAACTTAGTTAATTTACTGTGTTAAATTGCCTATATATGCAGAATCAAATGACAGTTTTTAGGTTTAATTTTTTTCTTTTCTGCGGTCACAGCTGACGTTGTCTTTTTATTATGATCCGGTAATACTTGTATATACGGTATTGATGTAATATTGTGCGATGCAATTTTTGGAAATTAAGGATGTATCTTCCAAAGCCATAGCTTTTTTCTTTTAACTTGGGACTTCCTTACTTTTGACCTTTGAACCTGATGGGGAGACAATTAGGAAACGACGATGTAAAATAAAAATGTGTCTATGGTCCGTCAACATTTTAATATATGTTACTCATTTGTTAATTTAATAATAATGGTTTATTTTATTCCCACTCTTTAATTGTTGCTCTAAAATGTAACGAAATATTCCTTTTCAAACAAAGCAATTTGGTTAAATTACTGTTTTAATCATACTTTCCAAATACAAATGCTCGATTGAAATTAAAGTTTCAATCAACGCATCTTTTTTCTCTTCAAATATTAACCAAACTTAGTCTAAACATATTTTAACATCTTCTTAACAAACTTCTACTTGCAAATAATAAATGATTTAGATTTAATTGTAGACTCCGTGATATGAAAAACAATATCACACATACTTGAGATATATCATGTTACCACTGCGTTAAAAATTTCTTGGTCAAATTATAATTAATTCGATAAGTAACTAGTTGTTTTGATTAAAGAGGCCGTGTCATAAAGCCAGATGCTGAATAGTAAATTTAATGCATTTCATCAACTGTGTTCGACCCCATGGAGAGATCGTCTGCTGATCAGAGCACTGTCGCTCATGGCAACTACCCCTCCCCTCTGCCGAATTTAGAAAGTTCAAAGCTGTATGGAAATTGATTGGCAGGCGCTTAGTATTTTGGTATGTCATAAGAATAACTTCGTTCGCCCTGAATATTAGAACTACGGGCAAGATCGGGAGAGAAAGATGACCTCGCTCATGGAGACCACCGGGTATGGCCAGTACCCCCAGATGGTGATGAACTGGGGTGTGTACCTCACCCTACCCGACGGACAGGCGGGGGTACAACAGGGGCAAAGCTTATATAGTGACCCGTGGTCGAGTCCCGTTTCGACAGTAAATACCGTGAACACCGTAACTTCTCTATTGAAATCGGGACAAAATATTTTCGGAACTGATGCTTGGTCATCTCTGCAACTGAATGGAATCAATCCAGTAAGTTTTATTAATTTATTTTTATTTACATGTACGTCCGTTGTACTTTTCATCATACTGTCGTCAGCATCCTACATCTATTTTTTGTTTCCTATGAGTCATGCGATAAATATATGTGTATATACTTGAGATATGTTTAAAATTTGATAAGTATCTGAAGAAGCTGATTTTATTTTATCAGACTGATTTTATTTCAGTACGGGTTTTATTCCTTCTTTGGAACAAACAATTTTTTTTAAAAGAATACCAAATATTTTCTGAGTTATTGCCATCAGGTACTCTTGGTGACCAAAACATGCCAAAATCCCACAAAATATAGCGCGAACAATACAGTCAACATGGTCCTAAACAGGTATGCCAACAAAATTTGTTCGTACCCTTGATATTTCTTTCCAAAGACAAATAAGTTGACAATAGAGGGAACATAATCAATCTTTTTGTTTCTAAATGTTCCAGACGTAGGCAGGTATTATGTGTTCTTTTTGTTTATCTTGTATACGTAGGACAATTATTAACTTTTTATAAGTGCTTGTTCAAAACCGTCAATGAATATAAACTGCATCAACTTATTAGGGTGGTTAGGGACATCCCATAACACATGAGCCTGTGCTGTTTTATGTTGACCTCGTTGCTGTTTGGATTAAGAGAAGAGACAGAATCACTACCTCTTTGTCTTTCGATTTGGGTTATTTATCTAATCAGTTTGTTATTGTTCTTGTTTTTTTCCATTTCATTTTATTTTATTTTATGTCAGTTTTTATTTTAAAAACGGGAGGCTCCTCTCAGTAAATAACTCATATGAAAATATAAATAAAATCTAGACTCATTTATGCGTCACGATGTTTTGTTTTTGCGCTCTTAGATTCATAAGTACATGTATAAGTATTTTGTGAAATATATTTTAATTCACACGTTTTGTTTTTAATTATTTGCTATCAGTTTGTACTGCAAATGAACCCTCGTCTCTTTGAAAATGAAGTCAAAGGGCATAATGTACAACAAAATTAGATAAATAAAATTCTCCCAACCAAAGTCACTAGTATATCACAAATTATCAGCAGGTAATTTTGTACATATATTATAATTATCATGCAGTTACACCAAAGTCCTCATCTGGTATTCATTAAGTAAAGATAAACATTTGTACTCGTGTAGGACGGAAGTATTAGCAGGGGATAATTTCTGTGTTTGTCAGATCCTCCGATATATTTATTGTCGGATTTTGTCAAGCTATGACATAATTAGAACATTGTGATTTTTAAATTAATTACAACTTTAACAGAATATTACAAGGAGAAAATAAAATTAATAAAAACTGCACCCCTGTTGGGCCCAGCAAAAAAACAAACTTATCTCATTTATCTTGTGTGTCATCAAGTTACGCTGAATGGAAATGGAAGTAAAAGAATCATAAAAGATGTACTGTTTATTTATTAACAGAATAAAATTTTCCCATACATTTTTACATTTTAAATTATCGAAATTTAAACCTTCTACGATATTCCTCTCAGTCTATTCTAGTTTTTACATATGATTTTTCATAATTATTTATATTCTCAATTTTTGAATTTACGATTTCAATATCTATGAAACTTTTCTTTTTCATATGAAGGTCTTTGCTGTTTTCAAGAGAGGGCTATGAGAAATTAATTTAAGTGGCGATTTTTTTTACTTCAGTCAGTGGACATAAATGAGTTCACTTGGAAATTTTCCTATATATTTTTTTCAAAATTTGCCCTAAAGTTGTAATGTCATATTTTAATGAAATTTGTATTGATGAGCAGAGACATAGCTATAATTTATACATATAATATCAAAATATTATAATATTTTATTATTATTTTTTTATAATCCACAATTTTGATACAAATATTATTTTCAACAACATTAATTTTGACACACATAAAATCTTATTTGCCTTTGATTTCTCCGAAATTCTGAATCATAGAAAAATTTCAAATTTATCTAAAGAAAGTTTAAATATTTCTGAAATTGGCCGTAAAAACTTCATTATTATATGATAAGAAATAATATCAGGACAGTCTTTTGAGAAAAATTAGTTTTATATGAACTGTATAGGGAAATTTACCAGTGGGAACTCATTTATGTCCTCTGAGTGTATCTCTTTACTTTTTTGTACGAAATACACTGGGAAACATTCCCTGTTTAAAAGTTGGGTCTAAATGACACAGCAGTGTGAATTTTGTTGACAAAACTGAGATCCTATCTAGTAAAAACAAATCAACTTGCCATTTCCATTATGTTTATGGAATTTTATGAGATAATTTTGATTTTTGCTTAATTTTATTCAGAATGAAACTATAAATGAATTTGAAGATTTTCGGCAACTTAGCGTGGTCATCATGGTTAACTGGCTTGTCCCGCCTCTGCTTCCAATAAACAGCCACGAACCATAAACGTCTCATTCCTGCTTAGAAATTGCGGGAAAATATAACACCCGGAAACATACAGATATATAGATAGTACTGTCCTCATATCTCTATTTGAATTAGCTAATGTATAGATTGATAAAAAAAAATTATTTATCGTAAAACTTTTTTGAGTATGTACTTAATATATCTTTTAATTTGTTTTTTGGTTTTTCTGTAGCATGTTGACATTTTCCATATTTTTTTCAGTTTAATCACTGGAAGTGTTCAGTCATTGTATTGTCATGTTAATAGTCCTTCCCCTTCAAAAAAATAAAAAATAAAAAAAAAATTAAAAAATCGATAAATGAGTTGATATTTTCCCCTATCAGTACATTAATAAAATTGAATATACCGAGCGTTATATTCATACCAATATTCTTTAAAAAATACAGATGATAGTTTTTAATAATTTTGAAGGGGAGTCTTTCAGGAATTTCATTTCACCTTATGCTTATGCAAGGATATAGTGTGATAAATGCAAGATATCTGGTTACACTATTACGCTTTATGACATAATATTTAATAATTGCCACTTCATCACTCTTTTCAGTGCAAAAAAACTATCAAAATAGTCAGTAAATTCCAATAACGGTAAATCAGCCACAGAACTCTTGGAATCTGTGTGGTCAGTAATTTAAATAAAAGCGAAAGGTGATATATAACATTTTAATGTTTCACTGACTGTAATGAAAGTGCCACTTGTCAGTGATTTGCCAATTTCTGTCAGACTTCCCACTAAAGAAATGTTTTGAGGGATTCTAGTCAAAACATATAAACCATCTTCGGTACCATTTGCTGTCCAAACGGATCTCATAGCGGCTCGCCACCTGCTGATAAGGCAATTAATTGTGAGAACAGTTTAAAATGATTAATGATCCGTGGTGATCTTATTTGTTTTCTTTTGTTTAAATACCATGTTAATCAAAATAACAAATGTGGATAGTTATTGACCTAAGTATTGTAACCTCATTAACGGTTAAAAGTGAGTTAAAATTTGCAAACTGCTTTGGTTGACATTCTGTAATATTTCTCTAATACATTGGGATCTTTTATGAGTAAATAAAGAACAGATACAAGTTATTAGACTAATGATCAGTGTATTTACCCATACTCTGGAACTGGTTTAACCTCGCCACATTCTTTCAAGTCAGTACCATGTATTTTGAATAATTAGTTGCCCGGTCTTCAATGATGACAGTTCTAGCTACTAGACAATCCGATAATGGCCCGCGAACACATTGGAAACAAATATCTGATAATAGTAGCCAAAAATCAAAAGTAACGACCATATTCCGTACAAAAAAAAACCCATTAAAACAATAGAAATGAAAATGAAAAGAACTGTTACACGCAAATCTTTGTCCTTTAATATCCCGGGATTACAACATGTACATTAAAACAGAACCCATATCAAAGTAAGATACTCTATTTCATGATGTTCCGTGGACAGTGTAATATTTAGAGAACATGTGAAAACATCAACAAATAACTGAGAACTGACTGAATGTGTGGGAAGCCCTAACCTTAAATATTTTAGGTTTGGTTCTTATTAAAATTAATGTTCTTTCATAAAATTGTTGACAAGCTAATACTGTAGGTCCTCTCTGCTATTTACAAAGGATATCACTTTCAGCAGTCAAAACAGAAATTCCAGTGTATCACAGGTATATATTGTAATATTTAGAGGAAAAGTATGAAGCATAAAAAAATGTCAATATTTTCAGTCCTAACAGAAATCATACACCACTCCATAAGATAAAACGTCCCTGATGAATTAGCTGATGTCTTCGTTTGTTTTATTTCAGGCTCCATTCCATGCTCACCAGCTGTCACCGTATGGGTCTATCAACGATTTGGTGGACCACTTCAGCGATCTTACTCTTGATCGTAAACCAAATAAAAGGCCACCTTCAACTTACTTATGTCACTTATGTTTTACCAAAGGCCATTACATAAAGGACTGCCCACAAGTAAGTATACATTAAAACAAGAAGATTTCTTGTTTTCCCTTATTTCTAGTTAACAAAACCTGTGGAAAAACTAAACCTAACAAGTTACGATCGTCTTGTAACTAACTGACCACTGGTTACTCATAAGAAGTAATGGAGTAATGGTTCAATCTTATTGCATTTTGTTAAAAATGTGTAAATTGGAGTTGCGCAGATCTTTCATGAACAGAGTCTTTGATATCAGTTTCTGTGTTTGGAAAGCAAAGGGACCATTTAATCTGACTTTATTTGACAATGGATAATATATCTTTCCTTCTTCTGCAGGATTTTATCGATGCACACGATAATTATTTTATCTTCTGTTCTTGCAGGCCAGACCAAAGGGCGAAGGTTTAACCCCTTACCAAGGAAAGAAGCGTTGCTTCGGAGAGTACAAGTGTACTAAGTGCAAACGCAAATGGATGAGCGGTAATTCATGGGCAAACATGGGCCAGGAATGTATCAAATGTCACATTATGGTTTATCCCCATAAACAGGTAAGCTTTAAGGGAACTAGTTTCTGTAACAAATTTCCATCTTGAACCATCATACGTGTATACCCAATATAAGAACATTGTCTATTTTAAGAATAACACGTCAAAAGAGAAAAAGACCATGACTAAATTAAATGATATAGAAATCATACACCACCCCATAATACAAAACGTCCTTAGTAAATTAGCTGATGTCTTCGTTTGTTTTATTTCCTCAGCATATTCAATGTGATATAAAAAAAAACCTCGATTACCGCGATTAAACCTTGTACTAGGGAAACTAACGGGTTTAGTTAGTTATCAAGTAGGTATTTATCATTATTACATTGATGATGGTGATTTATCGTAATTTCCAGTGAAAATAAATTCGAAATATTCACTCAGTGAAAGATAGGTTTTTATTTAACGTCGTCAAAGACGTTACTAACAAATGACGTTTGTAATGTCGACAGATTCAGGAAGGGACCTAAGGAAAATATGACACTTTTGAAGCATTTTTTGTCTATTTTATCAATGTAATAAACAGTATAACTAATTCAAGAATTTGAATATCGACAATATTCAACTCGTGACTGGAAAACACTAATAATTCCCTCATGCACTGCGCGCATTCGTGAATTAAGGTGTTTTTCGGTCACTCGTTGAATATTTTGCGAAATTCAAATTCTTGAATTAGTTATCCTATAAGTATTAACATGATTAACATCTTGTGTGCACAAAAACGTAGATGTTTCGTGAATTCTTGAATGTACCCAGAAATTTGCATTTAACAGACAAGTCACACCCTCCATCCCTATCCATTATTCGAGTATAGTGTAATTCGTTTCATGCAGGTTTTGTATTTGGCAGACAGATTTGAATGTTTTCAAATGGAATTTTTTAAGTCTGAAATTGAAGTATACCCAGGTTAATATTTAATAGCCTTTTACTCCTTCCTATACGATACTTTCAGAAATACCACAATTAATACTTTTATAACAATATTCATTTCAGCGTCCTCTGGAAAAGCCTGATGGTTTAGACGTTTCTGATCAGAGCAAGGTGCACCCACAGCATTTATGTGAGAAGTGTAAGGTTCTCGGATTTTACTGCAGAAGGAATTAGAGATCAGTTTTATATATTTATAACATGTGTTCGTTTTGCAAAAAAGACATGACTTAAATGTGTGTTGGAAGACCGTGAAATTTGTAAACCTAGAACAAGGAGATAGAGGGTGCATTTTAAGATGTTTTTCGCCCAGACTGACAAATGTCGCAGTATTATGTAAGATTTGCTAAATAACGCATATTTTCGTCTGTATTGAGTAAGGTAATGGTATCTCCTAAGGACTTTATTGGTTTACAAGACAAGCAAAAGGGTTTTCTTTTATCATAAGAGCATGCTATCCTTGAATTTTGATGGATAGAAGACACTGTGACGTTGTACAAAGAGAATATATTAATGGGGATAAAATGGGCAGTCGTAAACAAAAATCGTATGATTTAAAAATGAAATAAAGAATTGCTCAAAATAACGGCGAAACACAAGTCTTCGTTTTCTACTATTCCTGATACATTGTTTAAATTTGGGGGTTTTCGGAGGAAAAAAATCAATTTTTATTAAAAATATACCTGATAGAAAGATCTATTTTATTCCAAATATCAAATAGAAAATACGAAATATTTATATATAATTTGAGTTTATACAGGAACTCATGATCTTTGCTGTTAAAAGTGAAAAGCCATTCAAATTATTTGTCCAATAAGATTTTTATTGTAAGAACAGAGACGGGAGTTTGAGACTTTGAGAACATTCTGTGTTCATCACATTGTGTAGAAGAGGTTATTTTGACAGTAAAGACAAGACCCTAATGTAATAACTATTCAGAAGTGTGGAACACACAGAAATTATTAGTGAGAATTCGGCACATACTCTCAATATATCAAACAATGTATCATATGAATTAAGAAAACAGAGGCGAGTGTGTTATTGGAAAAGGACCAAACTAAATCACCTTTAATATAAGTGATTTGTTACACAGAAAAGTCAACACTAATTATATCATATACATGTTTACATATGTTCCATAGGAAAACTGGGGGTTCACTTGGGGGATTATCACTTGTTACAAGTATACTGTATCAATATGGGGTACAGTGAGGTTTATCTTCAGCAGTCTTATCGTAAATATGACTGGTTAATGTTAATCCTTTTCTGTAGAATGAATTCGTATCCATTACCCCTGTTAAATTTCTGAGATTTGTAGCCGTTTACTGATTTTTGTAAGATAAGAAATATTAGTCATTTAGTACAGTTTCCCATCAGCTGAGATAATAAGTTATATTTAGATATATGAACAAAGAAAATCTATCATTCTAAATATTTATCATGTATTTTTTGGTAGGAGTTAAATATTATAAGAAATTTTTGGCACTTAGTTGATAATAAAATTTCAAGTGTTTATTATATCTTCTGTATATTGAAGAGACCCATCCAGAAAATAAAAAAAGTAAAGAAATGCCAACTTATTGTTTAATTTTTAATTACATGCTTACATAAGTAGTACACATAGGTTTAATAATATAAATAATATACTTTATTTGATTCACTGATTGATTAAGTACAATGTACAAAGTTCAAACAATTTTTTTGTGTGAAAAACATGCCTTAATTTACAAGGAAACCCCCCCCCCTCCCCTTTCCATAAAAAAGCAATTATAATTTAAGTAAACAGTAATTAGAGAGAAAAAAATTATTCACTAATATTATGTGACTTTTCTGTGTAACAACAAGAGGATTTAATTAAATTCCATCCATGTTAATAACGTTATCAAAGAAGAATATTTGTAAATTTATGAAATAAGGTTTCATCAACAAGGAATTATTTGTAAATTTCTGAACTGAAAGTTGTTTTTATATTTATATACATGTATATCATATATGAGATGTTTGAACATGATATTATTTTTATGTATATGGTTGAAGTAAAAAACTAATATAATAATAAGAAAGATACATTGTTTTTGTAAATTTTGGTCAGATTTAAAGAAGATATTTTGTTTTATCCTGGAAAAATATTGTCATTATTTATTGGTATTATATATAATCTTGGAGGAAATATATATATGTATATATATATTTATAGTTTTATATGTTTTATTTTTAGTATTTTTCATTCAGTTTTTTTCTCAGCCATGACAAAGCCACAGTTGAGACAAGAAAATTTGTGCCCTAGGTTGGTAGATGACCTTGTCATGCCATCATAGGGTAATAGTTACCATGGCTACTATATATATCTATGTATGGTCAAAATATTAAGAAATTGTATCAGACCAAGTAAAAAAAATAAGTTGTTTTGGTTACATCAAGATTAAAAAATAGGGAAGGTAGTTTTTTTTTATTTTACAATTTTTTTAAGGTAGGAGGTACCTAATTGGGCTGTATTTCATATTTTTATAAAATTTAGCATGCAACTAGAGTATGTTAAACTTCATCTGAATATCAAAAAAAAATAATGTAGGTCCCTTTGATACTTCCCCAAAATATGGCATTTCAGGTTTTGGCAAACAGATGGGTAAATACATAGAATGCATGCAGTTATCGCTCCAAAAAGTCAAATATTTACACTTTAAATTATGATTTCTCAAAATCCAGTCCCTAGAATTTTTTTTTAAAATAACATTTTAATGCCATTGAAATTCTCTTTTTATTGATATAAAATTTATTGGGGGTCACCAGATTCCTTTTTTATACGACCGCAAAATTTTTGCGGTCGTATATTGGTATGACGTTGGCGTCGTCGTCGTCGTCGTCGTCCGTCGGAGTCTGTAGACATTTGGTTTTCACACTATAACTTTAGTATAAGTTAATAGAAATCTATGAAATTTAAACACAAGGTTTATGACCACAAAAGGAAGGTTGGGATTGATTTTGGGAGTTTTGGTCCCAACAGTTTAAGAATTAGGGGCCAAAAAAGGGCCCAATAAGCATTTTTCTTGGTTTTCGCACAATAACTCTAGTATAAGTAAATAGAAATCTATGAAATTTTAACACAAGGTTTATGACCATTTTTTGGAGTTTTGATCCCAACAGTTTAGGAATTAGGGGCTAAAAAAGGGCCCAAATAAGCATTTTTCTTGGTTTTTGCACAATAACTTTAGAATAAGTAAATAGAAATGTATGATATTATCTTGGTGGGCTAAGGGAGGTAATCCAAACACATTTAATTTTTTTCTCATTTCATATTTCATAAATTAAAAAGGAAATTTCAAATTTCTTTTAGCAAAAAAAGGGGGGTTACAATAAATTTTATTGTTTTTTGGTTTTTTTTTTGGGAGGGGGGGGGGGGGTCAATGTGCAACTTCA
Source organism: Mytilisepta virgata (assembly GCA_028015205.1). Taxonomy (NCBI): domain Eukaryota; kingdom Metazoa; phylum Mollusca; class Bivalvia; order Mytilida; family Mytilidae; genus Mytilisepta; species Mytilisepta virgata. Next base: position 82,288,885 of record CM051521.1, read on the forward strand.
TAGTGTATTGCACAAAAGCTAAAAAAGGGGTAAATTATTTATTTTTTTTTGGGGGGGGGAATTTTCAATTGCACAGTATTGCACAATAGCAAGAAATCTTCAATTGCACAGTATTGCGCAATAGCAAGAAATTGATATGTGTGCCCAATTTTAAATTTTAAATTGGTTATTTCTGATTTATATATAAAAACAAATAATACTGATATTGTTTGAATAGGTAAATTAAAAATTTTAAGTTCTTAGACCACATTAATTCTGTGTCAGAAACCTATGCTGTGTCAAATATTTATTCACAATCCAAATTCAGTCTCGTTGGGGGGGTTGTCAGGTCATAATACGGAAAGCCTGACCGCGGACCATAGTGGGTAACGTGTTTGGAGAATGCCACACTCCCTGCACGCTAAAGACCCCTTCTGTAGTTTTCGAAAAAGAGTAGGCTGATGGCCGCTACAGGAGGCTAAATTATCCGACCCTACCCAACCATCCTCCTTTTACAGTGGCAGTCAAAATTGGTTCCCCTTTGTGTCCCATCCCACCCCTAATTGAATTGTTTGATAAATTGAACTGGTTCTCATCATGAAGATGCATGAAATATTTGCCACTGGATGTTAAGCAACAATCAATCAACCAAATTCAGTGCTGTATCAAGCTTGAATGTTGTGTCCATACTTGCCCCAACTGTTCAGGGTTCGACCTCTGCGGTCGTATCAAGCTGCGCCCAGCGGAGCATTTTATTTTAGTATATTAGATTGATTACTGTTTGAAAAGTGAAAATAAGCATCAAAAATAAGCGTAACGTCGTCATGACGTCGCGATAAAAAATGTAGATTTTTAATGTTTTTACAGACAGGACCTATAGTTGAATGATTTCCACTACAAAAACAAAGCAAGTGACCCTATGTTTATTTAAAATCATTGAAACGAAAAAGTTGAAAGCAATAACATATCGTTTTTATAGAAAATCCTAGGGATTAGATTTTGAGAAATGACGATTTAAAGTGAAATTTTTTTTTTTTCGGCAGTTCTTATATAACATCTACAGTGAATGTCCTTTATTTCAATGAATTTAAATCAACCTTATGGAAGAAATATAAAAGCTAAATATAAATTTTTTTCGATATTTAGATGCAGCTTCAAATGTACTAGCTGCATGTAGAATTTCATGAAAATCTATAATTTAGCAGATTTAGGTTCTCCTACCTTAAAAATTGAGTCTAGGGGAGAGACATTTGGACTTTAACAGTGCTGATTGAAAAATGTTAAAAAAAAATCTTTAGGATAGGTGCTTAAAAAACAGGGTAGGTGGGGTAACTGGACAACACGTTTTCTTTTTATTTGGCCTCATAAAGCATATTTATGAAACTATATACAAATTTGATCATCTTTATTAATGAAAGGTAGAAAATATTGAAGTTTCTTTTTTATCACATGGCAAACTGCATTCTTTTTTTTATGACATTTCATCAGACTTGTAAATTTAAAAAAAAACGTAAACATTACTAATATATGTTTGATGCATGTGTGTATATATTGTGTATTGCTAGTGCCTTAATGCTTACATTTAAACTGTGATTTACAATTTTAGCATTTTACTTCATCATAGGTTGTAAATGAGAGATCAGATACATGTAAATGTATATTTTGATAAGTTTCTTGGCAGATCATCATACTTTAGATGTGACTATTTTTAGCATCATTTACAGGTTGTAATGATCTATTGCAAAAAGTATTGCAATTTTTGAAAATTTTATAATTCAAAGCATCTTATATTAGGTTACATTTAATTTTATACAGTCATATATTTCATAATGAAATGAATATATCTTTTTACTCAAGAAACTATTTGTGTACCCGGTATACACTGTATTTTCAAATTCAAGTTATTGTAAGAAATGAGCAGAACCAAGCAAGACAAGTGTACAGTAGTTTATTAGATTTTCGGGAAAAAAAAGGAGGGGTGTCAAATTTTAAATAACTTTTTATATGGTGGTTTGAATTTCTTTGAGTCACTAAGAATAATAGTGCAATTGTTTTAACAAACTGATGAGTTATAATTATCAATCATGCACTGGCAAATTTTCTGTATATTATTTGAATATTGTGATAAATGATTTTAAATTGCAGCATTTATAAATTTTTCTAAGAATCTAAGAAAACAGAAATACACCCTTCCCTATATATATTTATAGAATAACTTGTAAAATTAAAATAGAAACTGACATATCATACAAATTGATTTTAAACATGAATAATGAACAAAGGAGTATTTTGCAATTCTAAGTTAAATTTATGAGTGAAGAATTCCAAAAGTCTGTAGTGTACATTGTATTTCAAATGGTTGTATTTTTTAATATTGTATTTTGTATATTTGCATATAATCATATGAGTGTAAACTCTAGTCACACTGTTCCTCTGTGCCAAACTGATGTAAAATAATTCTTTCATGATAATATATTTCATGCATGTTTAGCTTTAGTTTTGAAAAAAAAACATTCTTAAATGGCATAGTGTTGTTAATTATTTGACTTGGAGCCAGAGGTTTTTCTTTACATTATTGAGAAATTATTACCAAGGTTCTTGAAGAACTGATAAAAATGTATTTAAGTCAAAGTCCCTTGTGCTTTAATGTAGAATGCAAAACAGGATGAGAATAAATACAATATATCATTGAATATGTGGCTCTGTCAAGGAGCATGTATTTTCAGTGACTTGTGGTCATATTGTTATTAAATGTTCTGTTTCAGAAATTTTGTTTATCTAGGATCCTTTATTTTGTTTCCTATGTTTGGGGATAATGAGTATCCAATATGGGCTGTTTCAACATTGAAGAGTTGAAGGCTACATGATGTTTTTTATCTATATATACACATTTTGATGAGATGATGCTGTACTGAAGCGTGTTCGATATCCTTTTATTAGCTCACCTGGCCTAAAAGGCCAGGTGAGCTATTGCCATCACTTGGCGTCCATTGTCATAAACTTTCCTTTAAAGATCTACTCTAAAACCACTGGGCCAATCACTCGACGTCCGTTGTTGTAAACTTCCCTTTAAAGATCTTCTACTCTGAAACCACTAGGCCAATTGGAACAAAACTTGGCAGAGCCGAACATATTTTAACATAGGACCATATGGGGAATTTACTGAAAGATCTTCTTGTCTGAAACCGCTTGGCCAATGGTCCTTGAGTGGCCTTCTTTCAGATGTTTTGGATGATCCCGCCAACCATCCAAAATGGCTGACAGAGCCGAACATAGTTGAACAGAGTACTCTATGGGAAATTCACTTAAAGATCTTCTCTAAAACCACTGGGCCATTTGGAACAAAACTTAGCAGCAATGGTCCTTGGTCCTCTTTCAGATTTATATCTGATGACCCCCACCCATCATCAAAGATGGCTGCCAAAGCCGAGCATAATTTAACTAGGACCTAATTGGAAAAATTGAAAGATCTTCTTGTTTGAAACCAGTGAGCCAGTTGGCTTGACAGCAATGTTCCAGGCTGCCAGTCAATATGAACATAGTCCAGGTGAGAGATACAGGCTTCTGGGAGCCTCTAGTTTTCATTTATTACATATGCATATGATACAAATGAAGCAAGCAATCTATTTTTGCTTTCCTAGACTGAATATACTTGTGACACTCTTTATGGAAAATTGCATCCTGCACAGGTTTAGAGGTCCAAAACCCCAACAGTATATCCAAATTTAAATTCTGCACAAAAATAAAACATTTGGAGTATGTTCTCATGAAAAAGTACATTTTACACCTTTTCAGTTCCAAAGGCCTGGTTACATTACTTAACAATGACTAAGGAGTAATGTTATTGTAATTGATGAAATGAAGACTATAAGAATATGTAATATTACAGCAACTGGGAATTCTGCAAAAGTGTTCCTAATGTATCCATAATACGAGGTGCACATGTCCAATATATATACAAACATTCTACCAAGTTTGAAGACTCTGGATTAAAAACTGTAGGAGGTGTTGATTACACAATATAGGTGCCCTCCTTAAAGAATGATGCTAAAAATTGAATAAGTTTCACAATCCGGAAATTCCTAAAAAATTTTACAAATGTATCCATAATAGGACTTGCACATGTCCATTATATGTACAAACACTCTACCTAGGTTGAAGATTCTGGATTGAAAACTGTAGGAGGAGTTGATTACACAAATTAGGTACCCTACTTTCCCCGCCCGCCCACCCGGACTACATACACCATACTATAACCCAGATTTCACTCCATGTAACCTGGCCAAAAAGGGAGGTTATTCCTTTTACCCAGGACTAACTTATATGGTGCATATGCTAAATCCTAATGTTTGACATAGGTATTTTAGAATTATTTGCTATAATTTTAAACCCCAAATAATAATGCTGACCACAGTAATATCCCCAACAGTTTGCCAAAAAAAGTAATGAAGAAGCTGATAAATTTTTACCTTGTTTTTAGGAGCTATGTTTTTCAGTAGTGTTGAGTTTTGAAAAGCTGTCAGTTTTCATCTTACAATAAATTTTTAAAGCTTTTGAAAGGCAATACGCATTTCTTACAACTTGGTCCAACATCTCAGAATGCACATTCAGACAGACAGATGGACTGATGAAGTGTTATTTTTCAGATTGAAGGAAGGTGTAAATTATAGTGTAATGTCTGATTTCGCACTGATGGTACAACTTACATGTACTAAGGTCAAGCATATAACATGATGCTTGTGTGCATAAGTCAAAAATCCATCAACACACAGAAAGGTATGATTATATAACATATTTAGAACAAAAAAACCAAGAACTGTAACATGCTTAAGTAGAATTGGATCCTTTGTTTGAATCCAAATAGGACTGTATTTGTATCAACTCGAAGTACTTTCTTTGTAAAGACATATTCTTCTGGAATGTTTTAAAGGTATGAACACATGGATAACAAATAGGATATGAGAAACAAGCAGACAAGGAAAAATTCAACAATGTATTTTATAACATGACTTGTTACAGTTTGGCACATATAAATTTGTTCTAGTATAAAAAGTATTAAAAAATTATTATAGTGAGTATTTTGATTCTTTGACAATACATTATAAATGTATTAAAATTGCACCTTAAACTTGTCTCCAAGTGAATATAATCTTTTCTATAATAGAAAAAGACATTACAAACAAAATAATTATAAAAAATTTCAAGACTACTCTATTTTGATTAATTTTTGTAGTCTTAAAAAAAAAACCTGAGGAAAACAAAAGTTACTTTTAAAGGTCAAAATGCATTTTCTAAATATGATTGTCCTGTAGAAATGTAGATAGTTGATGAGTTATAAAGTCACTAAGATTAATTAATTCTGGAATGGTTGGTCTGTTTTCCAAACAGTCTTCACCTGAAAAATAAATAAGAAAAGTGTTTTATATCAAAATACTTTCAAAATATCATGGACTAACAGCCATAACCAAGACCATTTGCTTGTTTCTAAAATAAACACCAAAATTATAAGGGAGCAAATATTGGATTTTTATTGGAGGAGGAAGTGATTTTGTATCATTCACAGCATACATGAGCCTTTTTAAAATGTGCAAGCTAACCATTTAACCAAGCTCTTTTTGAATTTAATTTCAAGTTTCATACTTTTAGTATAAAATCAAATTGCATATGATCTTTCCGATTATGATGTTAGTTTTTCTCTAGAATCCCTCGTTTTGTAACAAGATTTTTTCTGTCGTGGCAGCCATTCTTATTTTCCAATCTATTTCTTTAAATTTTTATGGTCTGTAATGAGAGAAAATTAATCATTCATACAGAAAGATGTAGGATAAGGGAATTTCACCCTGGGATCACATTTTTTATTGTGACATTCGGCAAACCTCGTCTGACAGAAAAATGTGACCTCTCGGTGGAATTCCCCTATCCTACATCTCTCTGCATGAATGATAGTTATAGTCTTTAAGGCACAATCTCCAGTTTCAAAACATACTATTTGATAGTAGGTGATTTTGAATCCTGCCTTTTTTGTTCACCAAATTTTTGAGCCTTTCTTTTTTCAAACTCAATCCTTGTTCCCCCTCAGTCCCCCCCCCCCCTTTTCCCAAAAAAAAAAAAAATAAATAAAAAAAATAAAATAAAAAACAATCTTGAAGAAATTCAAGCATGAGAGCATTTACAAGGTTGGAATGATTGACAGACTTAGCTGCACATCTAAACAGAAATTTAACTATCTTTTAGGTTGCATATTAAAGGCTGATTTAGATCACAATATTGCAATCTACATAAAATTAACTTATTTTAGTCAACTGTTGGAAATTTTCAAAATTATTCAATTGAAGTCAAACCAAAAAATAAAGTATATGACTTTAATTGACGACGATCGTTAAGATATTTTAAGGGTTAGTTATTTAAAATCAACTATATTTTATAAAGTTCTTTCTTCTGGGGTTAACAGTTTATATTATTTTCATATCTTTTATACAAAGACATGATTAGATAAATAGACACAAAGTTTCAAACACTGGGTTTTAATGACTGTTACAGAGGCTGATCTAGCATTTACAAATACAGTTTACAGCTTTATCTTACAATTCACAATAAATAATGAAGTTACTGATAATTAGATGTCCGATTCATGATTGGTATTTAAGTAAGACAGTTGTTACTGGGGTATCAGATTCAATAACACCCAAAACGGAGCCTATATTTTTTCAGAAATTTAAGGGCACTGGAACTTGAAAACTACAAAACTGTCTTAAAAAGGCACAATCTCTATTTTACTTTTAAAAAGGACAATTTCAAAATTTTTTAATCTGTTTCAGATAACTTGGTCCAAATTAAATTACCTGTAACCCATATAGTGACTTGAATGTCCCTTTAAAGGTCAAGATGAAGCAAAATATAAACTGTAAGAGTTAAAGTTAACAAATACTTTTCAAATAATTCAAAATGATGGGCCAAGATAATATTGATAATTCAGTAATAATTGCCCGCAAGCCTGCAAAATAGCTATACCCGTGGTTTTGCTAGGAAGGAATTTGGAGAAAAATGCAGGATCTGAAATTTGAAATCAAATACTAAATTTCGTAAAAAGAAAAATGTGCATGCAAATGCACCAAAGACATTATATCATGGCTTATTGATGCTGAAAAAAAAAGTCCAACATAAACTTCTTTGTTAACAACATACTCCTCATTTTTATGTTTTTTTAAAGGGCAAACTAACCATAGTAATGGAATTACATTTTTGGATTAATTCAAAAATCTTTTTTTGATTTTTATTCACGGTTGTAAATCTATAATACTGAAATCTTCAAAGTTTACTGAGATATTTTTACTTCTGTAACGTTTTCAAAAACAATTAATTTGAAGACAATAAACTAGCAACTGATTACACAAGGTTGTATGTCTATTACTTTTTGTGACCCACCACAGGAAGTAGACAAATAATGTTGAACAAATGTTTTATAGATAAAAAACACAATTCTAAATATATTCATAAAGGTCAGAAATAAAATCTTTGCTGTCTAAAACAGTACTTCCTGTGGAAATCATCCTGACAAAAAGTGATATAAACCAGCCTTAGTCACCAAACTGTTATCAGCACCTTGTCAGATTTAATTCTCTTCTAAAACATTATCTGTCATGAAATGGAGCTGTTGTAATTATTCAGAACAAGACAAATGAGGTTAGTTTTGTAAGGGCATCCTCTCAAAATATCCGTTCAAAAATTTATCACTTCATAAATTAGTTTGAAATCAGTCAAGGACAAATCAAGAAATGTGACATTCATTATGAAACTTACTATTTTATATCAATTTTTTATAATTAGACAATGCATCTGTAGATTTGCTACGGAAACCATTAGTGGTGGGAGAAATTTTTAGCTATAGGAAAGTAAAGAATATTTCTTTGTATGCAAGCATGGTTTTAGACTTTATTTGACATTTTGATCTGCTGATTTGGCTTTCAAAATTTTCAGTCTTAAATATTACTCACAAGATTTTAATTTGTCTAAATATGCATTTAAAGTGCATCTAAACTGATACAAAAGAACGTTCTGGTACTTTATAAACTTGAAGGTATAAGGAACTTAGGTGCATGTGTTCCACAGAACACTCATGTCCAGGGACTCATGTCAATCAATCACTGGTTAATAACTTATTAAGGAGTTGCAAATGGGAATTCTTACCCCTTATAAGTGAGTAAAGTTTATTAAATTAAAGTCCTAACAATGGATTAACTTCAATTGCAACACATAATACAGACTAGAGGCTCCCAGGAGCCTGTATCGCTCACCTGGAAATCATTTGTAGAATAAATGTTTGAATATGTCCATCTTAACTATGTTAAACTATGTTCGGATCTGGCAGTCATCTTTGATGGTGGGTGGGGTCATCGAATACAATTCTGCAAGAGGACCACCTAATGACCATTGGTTTTGTTCCAATTGACCCTGTGGTTTCAGGGAAGACAATCTTTAAAGGATGACAGACAACTGACACCAAGTGATGGCAATAAAAAAAGCTATGTATAACAAAGATATTCCATCTAAAACTGTTTGAGTTGTCTCCCTTTCTAAACTGATATTTTCTGAGTTTTGATATGGAAACTGATAATAAACAATAAAAAAGAAGTTGCAGAATGGCATAAGAGTTATATAAGATTACCTGAATATTTCATTGAAATCCATTCACAGATAATGGGCATTAGTTTCCATGAATTGTTCACAGGTTTCAAATGTATTGCACATAAGATTAAGTGTAACAAAGACAACTACACAAGATGTTGGATGTGATCCCTATAAGTGAACAAGGCTATTCAGTCGACACAATAACCACAAGCAATTCACAGTAGAGCAGATTTTTCCAGACATAAATGAATCTGAATGCTATTATCCAGATGATTAAATTTGTATGATATTTATAACCGTTTTATCACATATTTTATTGAAATAATGCCGATTTTGCATATGTAATAAAAGCATAATTTGATGCATGTTATATGCCCCGGGGCAATAATATCATACGAGGGCAGATAACATGTTATCTGTCCTCTCGAGAGCCTCACCGACGTCACTTCTGCCCAGCTTTAAATAATCGTCTGATAATTATTTTGGTGAATTGATATATAACTGTTCATAAATGTTCTTAGCAATTTCAAATAGGGGCTTATAAAATCTATTTGTAGATCTCTGGGAAAAGCACAGGAACTGAAGTTGCATTCATTTGTTAGACTCTTTACTCCAAGTGAATGAAATAATACTGTTTAATAGCTGTAGCAGTGTGAATATGCACCTTATATTCAGGTATATCAAAAACCTGACAAACTTGCTTGAAGACTGGAAAATCTAATTCAACAATAAAATTATTTCTTGATAAATAGATAAATACATGGTCTTTTTCATATTGCCCGTGTTATCAGCCCTAGACTGATATCGTTCCTTGGGCTAAAGCCCTCTGGGCCGATATCAAGGTCTCGGGCTGATAACAAGGGCAATATGAAAAAGACCACGTATTAATCTATAATTAAATACTTGAAGCAAAGTTCTTGAAAATTTGAGTTTTTAGATCTGACTGATCAGAAAAAGATTTAGTTAGAAATACTACACAATGGCTAATGTCTTCACATTTGGCTGACATCTCATGGGAGATAATGTTTATGCTTGCAGGTAATACATTTTATTTTTCCTAAAAAAATATTTTTTAATTTTTGTACCATTGTATGCTTTTTGACAATTGAAATCTGACCTAAGGTATAGCTTAAGACTATTAATTAATACAAAAAACATCAAAAAAATACTTTAAAATTGAATATAAAAGGGACAGAACTCTGAAACAACTATCTTAATTTTGATATCATTACTGTTAAGAAAAAATCTTTAAGCAAAATAAAATGCCATAACAAATATGACGTGATGTAAAAAATGGTGGGAGTAAAAACCTAGGATCAGCTCTCAAAAAATATTTCTGAATAAAGTAATTGAAAGAAATACAAATTCTTCTTGAATGATACATAAATGATGTCCTCGTTTACCTTTCATTCATCTTTAAACATCCCTGTACACATTTCAGAATTCTTTTCATTTATGAAGAAAGACAATGGTGATATTCTAGTTGATCTTTTTACTCTTTTTCTGTATCTTTTCTTTAAATATCTTGTTCTTTCAAATTTTTCTAAATTGTACCTAAAAAGTAAAATGAAACTGGTAACAAATGAAAGAATATTATCTTGTTTTGGTAACTGTTGTTAGATTTTAATATCAGTACTTCTGTGGACAATTTACATGTCTTGGGGTATATGTAGGTAACATAATGTTGAAAGTACATATGGGGATGAAAAGAATTCCTTGGCACAAAGTTGAGTTAACCATAAAAGGCTTGTTGTATATAGCATGTGCTGTTTACTCTCCATGATTTCTTCTAGACTTGGTTACTCAGCTGTGAAATATTTTACTACGAGAAGGCAATTACATAGAATAGCTGAACAGAGAATAGTATATGACACATGCTAATACAAACTTTTTAAATTAAATGCCGATCTCTACCAATAAAATTTAACTTTGGCACACAGATTGACATTTAGTAGGTATTTCTTTCACAATAATATTGACTCAACAATGTTATTCATCATCATAATTTTCTTTGTTGAGAAAAAAACAGACTAGATTCTTTGAAAAGTTTAAAATTCACTCTAAATGTTCTGAATTTTTAAAGACAACTATAGTACCATTTTTTACCTGTATTGCAAAGGTGGCCTTATCATTTGTAAACACATTTTAAAAGGCATGTCTGAAAAATCTACATCTGTATTAAAGTCTATAACTGCTTCAGATTCAGCTGTAAAATTCATTCCTCCTTGTAAAAATTCAGATTCTAATTTCATCCATCCATTTATTATCATTGCCCCACTGAAAAGTATTAATATACATGTATAAAATGTAGGATACATAACAACAAAGTAACCATCGTCAAAAATTTAACAAAGTTACTTTTCCCAAATCAAGAATACATTTAAAAAAATGTTTACAATTGCTCATATTTAATTTTAATTTACAGATCCTATAATAATCATTAGAACTAAATCTGATATAGTACTGAAATGTGATCATGACAATAGTGGTTTTTACAGGGCAGTAACTCCAAAACATATGCAGTCAAAATTCAAAGAAGTCAAACTTTGATTTATTTTAAAGACTTAAAACTGACTTTCAAGAACAGCAATGAAATCTTTACTTATTGAATATTTGTATTATACCAAGCACATCGAGCGCTATAGGAACATATGGGTCGTTTAGAAAAGTCTTTGTTTAATGGTGGCAGCCATTATGTAATCCGAAGTGAATTTATTTGTTAAAAAAAGTTTTGTTTGCCAAAAGTAAATAAAGTAAGGGAAATAAATAGCTTTAAATTATAATTTTAGAGTCAGAATCGTGATACGGGAAATGATTTTCTGGACAGGGCTACTGCTGCACTCACATCATTGGCCATGCCAACAGCATATTAATTCAGTATTGTACGTATGGATTCTTATTGTCTAATTATTTTATCACACAGTACATTTCTTTTATTGGTTTGTTTTCAATTTTGTATTTTATTTATATTTTTGTTAAAGCCTCCACATTGAATATTTAGAATTTATCTATGGAAAATCTCAGATCAAAATACTAATGTGTTTAATTTGTTAGAAGAAAACTTGTGTAAATATGTTCTGGAAATTAAATTCTGCATAAAAAAATATAAATAAATTTACTGCTTATGTCCTATGTTAAACACTGTTCGGCTTTGGTGGCCATCTTGGATGACAGGTGGGGTCATTGGATATAATTCTAAAGAGGACCACCTAAGGACCATTGCTGTCAAGTTTTATTCCAATTGGCCAAGTGGTTTCAGACAAGATCTTTAATTAAATTCCCCATAGGGTCCTATGTTAAACTATGTTCGGCTCTGGCGGCCATCTTGGATGATGAGCCGGGTCATCGGATAAATTTCTGAATGTGGACCACCCAAAGACCATTGCTGCCAAGTTTTGTTCCAATTGGCCCAATAGTTTCAGACAAAAAGATCTTTAATTAAATTTCCCATAGGGTCCTATGTTAAACTATGTTCAGCTATGGCAGCCATCTTGGATGACGGGCCGGGTCATCGGATACAATTATGAAAGAGGACCACTTAAGGACCATTGCTGCCAAGTTTTGTTCCAATTGGTCTAGAGGTTTCAAAGGAGAAGATCTTTAAAGGAAAGTTTACGACGATGACAGACGGCAAGTGATGGCAATGATACATATCAAGCTGCATTGCTCTTTTGGTCCCTTTAATCTCATATACATTTCTATCTCAAAAACTGTTAAAGATAGAAGAAATCTGATGACAGCAATCATCAAAATTAATTAAATTATAAATATCCCTATTGAAATCCCCATTTGATGAAAAATAAAAATCCTGCAAAATTGCTGATTTTGGCCCCTTTAATCCCTTTTATCTCTGCAACAACAAAAGTTATATAAACAATTTCTGGATTAATTTTTATTGTATTTTTTATGACATTTTTTAAAAAAAATTTCAAAATCAGATAAGAAACTAGAGGCTCTCTAGAGCCTGTATCGCTCACCTGGATTTAACTTTTCATCTTGAGCAGGATTAAACATTTAAGTGTTGCAGTCAATTTGGCTGGTTTTTCTATGGGGTTCTATGTTAAACAAAGTTCGGCTGTGGCAGCCATCTTGGTTGACAGTCCAGGTCAATAAACACATTTCTACAAGAGAACCATCTAAGGACCATTATTGCTAAGTCTTGTTCCAACTGGTTAAGTGGTTTCAGACAAGAAGATTTTTAAATGAATTTTCCTATAGGGTTCTATATTAAACTATGTTCAGCTGTGTTGGCCATCTTGGTTGACATTCCAGATGATCGGACACATTTCTGAAAGAGGACCATCTAAGGACCCATGCTGCCAACTTTAGTTCCAATTGGCTGAGTAGTTTCAGACGAGAAGATTTTTGAGTGAATTTCTCATAGGGCTCTATGTTAAACTAAGTTCGGCTGTGGCGACCATCTCGGTTCACAGTCCATGAAATCGGACACATTTCTGAAAGGAGACCTTCTAAGGACCCTTGCTACAAATTCTAGTTCCAATTGGTCAAGTGGTTTCAGACAAGAAGATTTTTCAATGAAATTTCCCATAGGGCCCTATGTTAAACTAAGTTCCGGTTTGGCAGCCATCTTGATTGACAGTCTCGGTCATCGCACAGTTCTAAAAAGGACCATCTAAGGACCATTGCTACCAAGTCTAGTTCTAATTGGCTAAGTCAGGTTTCAGACAAGAAGATTTTTGAGTGAATTTCCCATAGGGTCCTATGTAAAACTAAGTTCGTCTGTGGCGACCATATTGGTTGACAGTCCTGGTCATCAGACATATTTCTGAAAGAGGACCATCTCAGGACCATTGCTGCCAAGTCTGGTTCCAATTGGTCAAGTGGTTTCAGACAAGAAGATTTTTCAATTAATTTTCCCATAGTGTGCTATGTTAAACTTAGTTTGGCTGTGGCAGCCATCTTGCTTAACAGTCTGGGTAATTGGACATATTTCTGAAAGAGAACCTCCTAAGGACCATTACTGCCAAGTTTGGTTTCAATTGGCATTGTAATTTCATGAGAGAAGATTTTTTAAATTCATCCCCCCTTTTTTCTATTTTTAGTAACAGTAGCCATGTTCTTGGAAGTTGGGGATGCCGGATATAAATTTGGAAGGGGGCCACCCAAGGACCATTCCACCAAAGTTTGGTCCCAATTGGCCCAGTGGTTTCAAAGGAGAAGATCTTTAAAGGAATGTTTACGCTGGACGCCGTCTTTAAAGGGTAAAAACTCCTATAAGGGATCAATCAATGATTTTGGTCATGTTTGACTTATTTGTAGATCTTACTTTAATGAACATTTTTGCTGTTTATAGTTTGTCTTTATCTATAAAAATATTCAAGATAATAACCTAAAACTGCAAAATTTCCTTAAAATTAACAATTCAGGGGCAATAACCCAACAAAGGGTTGACCGATTCATCTGAAAATTTCATGGCAGGTAGAATTTGACCTGATAAACATTTTGATCCCGTCACTTTTGCTCCAAATCCTTTAGTTTTTGAAATATAAAACAAAAACTGCGGTTTACCCCTTTGTTCTATTTTTAGCCATGTCGGCCACATTGGTTCGCAGGCGGGGTCATCGGACAAATTTTTTAAAATAGATACCCTAATGATGCTTGTGGCCAAGTTTGGTTCCATTTGGCCCAGTAGTTTCAGAGAAGATTTTGTAAAAGTTAACGGACAACGACAGACGAAATACGCCAAGTGATGAGAATAGCTCACTTGACCCTTAAGGTGTGCCCATTTTTTTGGCCCCTTATATCTCTAAAATGGTAAAACAGAAAAATGGATTTACAGAATTTTTCAATTTTCATCATACATGGAAAAATGTGTGAAAATATATCCAAGAACATATCATTAATGTGTGTGGAGGATTTTACTATGAAGAAGAAATACTTTGCAGAAATACAACAATTTGTCCATTGATATCTATGGAAGACACCTTCTCTAAAGAGCAGATAACTCTGTAAATGGGAGACAACTTACATGTATCAAAAATCGGGAATAATAAGGATATATTCAACAGAACAAAAGAAAATGTGTGGAAACCTAACTGTCTGGGAACGCTGATACCATCATAAGTTTGCAAATATTTGTGGCCGTAGAAAAATTGCTACCTTCTTCCAAAAGCCTCTTACTTCACAATATTATACATACCTTGTTTTTATCAGAGATTTAGAATTTTTGTACCATAAACTAATACTAATGCTGCCAGACAGATCAATAGATGCTACTCCTGTAACTGTTAAATCTACTATCAAACCATTGGATAAATGCAATTTTTGAGAATGATCATGAAGTAAGAGATTTCCCTGAAATGCATAAAAAGGACAAGTGCATACAGAATAACATACTGACCCACTCTGATCATTACAGAGTACAATTAACTGTGAATAAACACATAAAACTGTATAAATTTAGCTTACCCAAATGCAATGGCAATTCATTTTTCATAAATGTTTTTGATTTTTTAATCTAATGTGGATTCTGACATTTTTATTTTACAATATTTTGAAGTCTATTACTAAAGTTTTGTTTTTGATTGTTTTTTTTACCAAATTCCTGCCATGTTCTCGAGAGGAGTTAAATGGTTGTATTCTCACCACATGCTGTTATTTGAAGGTACTTTGTTCCTACATCTCTTACTACTAAAACTGAGACCAAGTATGCTTTGTAGCTTTGTTTCCAATGAAAATTTGTTCTGCTTGCACCTAAATTTTATACTATCTAAAAGCTGATGCTACACAAAATGTGCCTGGATTTTGTGTCCCAACAACCTAACAATGTTAATTGTTTTTGTCCCTTATCCTGTACATATATATGTATCAATAAAATGCTCCGCTGGGCGCAGCTAGATACGACCGCAGATGTCGAACCCTGAATAGTTGGGGCAATTATGAACACAACATTCAAGCTTGATACAATACTGAATTTGGATTATGAATAAATATTTGACACAGCATAGATTTCTGACACAGAATGAATGTTGTCTAAGAACTTAAAAATTTTTAATTTACCTATTCAAACCATATCAGTATTATTTGTTTTTATATATAAATCAGAAATAACCAATTTAAAATTTAAAATTGGGCACACATATCAATTTCTTGCTATTGCGCAATACTGTGTAATTGAAAATTTCTTCAAATATTTGACACATAATAGGTTTCTGACACAGAATAACTGAAATCAAAGAACTTAAAATTGGTCATATGATTTGAATTTATATTCAATTTTTTGCTTCTTGTGCAATACAATATGCTGTGGAGAATTGCCCCCCCCCCCCCAAAAAAAAAAAAAAAAAATTATAATTTACCCCTTTTTTAGCTTTTGTGCAATACACTATGAAGTTGCACATTGACCTCCCCTCCCAAAAAAAAAAACAAAAAACAATAAAATTTATTGTAACCCCCCCTTTTTTTGCTAAAAGAAATTTGAACTTTTCTTTTTAATTTATGAAATATGAAATGAGAAAAAAGTACCCCCTCCCCAATTTCTCATTTACCCCCCCCCCCCCATTTCTTTATACTTTGCAACCATAACAGCCCATTTAAATACACCATAACATATTAAAATAGAAAATGACATCATAGTCATGGATGGCAAATTTTAATTATACATAATTTAAAAGCAGTTTAGATAAGATAAACAAAAAAGCTTCATCAGCACATTTTATATTGGCAAATTTCCAATGGAATTTGTTAATACTAAAGTTTTGATAACAGGGCACACATATCAATTTCTTGCTATTGCGCAATACTGTGCAATTGAAAATTTCTTCAAATATTTGACACATAATAGGTTTCTGACACAGAATAACTGAAATAAAGAACTTAGAATTGGTCATATGATTTGAATTTATATTCAATTTTTTGCTTTTGTGTAATACAATATGCTGTGGAGAATTGCCCCCCCCCAAAAAAAAAATAATTTACCCCCTTTTCAGCTTTAATTTTGGACCCCGATTTGGACCAACTTGAAAACTGGGCCCATAATAAAAAAACTAAGTACATGTTTAGATTCAGCATATCAAAGAACCCCAAGAATTCAATTTTTGTTAAAATCAAACTAAGTTTAATTTTGGACCCTTTGGACCTTAATGTAGACCAATTTGAAAACGGGACCAAAAATTAAGAATCTAAATGCACGGTTAGATTCGGCATATCAAAGAACCCCAATAGTTCAATTTTCGACGAAATCAAACAAAGTTTAATTTTGGACCCGATTTGGACCAACTTGAAAAATGGGCCCATAATAAAAAAAAACTAAGTACATGTTTAGATTCAGCATATCAAAGAACCCAAAGAATTCAATTTTTATTAAAATCAAACTAAGTTTAATTTTGGACCCTTTGGACCTTAATGTAGACCAATTTGAAAACGGGACCAAAAATTAAGAATCTAAATGCACGGTTAGATTCGGCATATCAAAGAACCCCAATAGTTAAATTTTCAATGAAATCAAACAAAGTTTAATTTTGGACCCTTTTGGCCCCTAATTCCTAAACTGTTGGGACCAAAACTCCAAAAATCAATCCCAACCTTCCTTTTGTGGTCATAAACCTTGTGTTTAAATTTCATAGATTTCTATTTACTTATACTAAAGTTATTGTGCAAAAACCAAGAAGAATGCTTATTTTGGCCCTTTTTTAGCCCCTAATTCCTAACTAGTTGGGACCAAAACTCCCAAAAACAATCCCAACCTTCCTTTTGTGGTCATAAACCTTGTGTTAAAATTTCATAGATTTCTATTTACTTATACTAGAGTTATTGTGCGAAAGGCAAGAAAAATGCTTATTGGGCCCTTTTTTGGCCCCTGATTCTTAAACTGTTGGGACCAAAACTCCCAAAATCAATCCCAACCTTCCTTTTGTGGTCATAAACCTTGTGTTTAAATTTCATAGATTTCTATTAACTTATACTAAAGTTATAGTGCGAAAACCAAATGTCTTCGGACGACGACGACGACGCCAACGTCATACCAATATACGACCGCAAAAATTTTGCGGTCGTATAATAAAAAGTAACACCATCAAGCAATACCTGTAAAGCTGAAATTGGTTCCGAAGGTGCATTCCAAACAGCTGACATTAGTCCTCCAGAACCACGAAAAAATTCTATTGGTCTTAATAAAACATCCATTAATGATAATGTCATTCCAGCTGTAGCTTCTGGTCCATCTTCTGTTGTCTCAGCATCATCATCACCTCCTATCAATGCTTCCAAACCTTCAGCATACAATTCAAACTGTAAAATATATCTTATCCAGTAGTGTTTTTATACATTTGGTATATAGCGTTCAAAACCATTGAACTATACATCCTGTATAATACAAGTAATATCCAATTTTTTATTTACAATATTAATACAGTCAACTCTCGTTATCTCAAACTCGCTTTGAGTCAAATTTTTGGATGTGTCGAATTTTTTATGTCGTCCCAAAAGTATTACAGTGCAAATATATCTGACTCCTTTTTAATAAATTTTTCTTCTATTTTGAACTAAATTTTGAGTCCAAAATTATAAAAACAAAGAAAATTTTATTCGCTATGTCAAATAATCTTCATCAAAACATCACCTTGCAGAACAATTAGTTTTTGATCTATTGTAATAAATTTTTCTTCAACTCTTTATTATTTTTATAAATATAAAATGTTACAAATTAATTAAATATGTACATTGTATCTGAACATGGATACAAAGATTTTAGATTTATCAGCAGTAGTTTATTACCTCCCCTATGTAACTTGGAAATTTGTCAGCTCCTTTTAAATCGAATTTCATCTATCTCAAATTTTTTTCGCAGTCTGAAGGACTTCGAGATAACGAGAGTCAACTGTATTTGCATTTGATTGTAAATAAATTTTGTAAATGTGGTAATTAATCATTTTGCAACATAAAATCTTTGCAAAAGTATTAGGCCACACCAATTTGATCTTTAGTTTATTTGATTATGCCACTTTGATTTTTGGACTATTTAAATTTTAAGCAAAAATTTTTTGCCACTTCATTTTGCAAAAATACTGAAAATACGCCCCAAATTCTCCATTTTTCAAAAAATTAAATTATGTAAAAATCATCCTATACAGCATTGTAGTTAAAAAAATTTGTGCCACAAGTAAATTTGATCTTCACCCTAAAAAAGGTAGTCCTCAAGAAAAAAAATTTCACTCGCCCGCAATATTTTTGTCATCCAAAAATCCAAAGATCGAAAAATCAAATTGGTGTGGCCTTAGTTAAAAATTTGATATTCGTCCGAAAAAAGGAGTCCTCAAGAAATTTTTTTAAAAATTTTCCTCGCTCGCACATATTTTTGTCATCCAAAAATCCAAAGATCAAAAAAATAATTTTTCGACACTTGAATATTCAAGGAAAATTGAATTTTTTGACAACTCTTATTTTTCGACTTGCAAAATTGTCAAAGTTACGATCATTGTTACCAGCTTGTGACAGTCGGTAATTTTAACTTCTTCAGCAAGTTAAATACTTTCATCCTTGTCAAGCATTCATTTTGTCTTTCTATCCCATTTTAACCATCTATCTTATTAAAAATGTAAATTTTATTGATTTTTTCCTTCTGGAAGTTAACTTTCGAGAAGAAATCCAAAACAAGTTGGGAATGGACCTATGTATTTGAGAATTAGATTTGAAATAAACAATTTTTTAAAAACAAATCCTCTTTTTATACAGTTATAGTGAGTGCAACAAGCGCTATAGGAGCATATGCATTTTCTACATATGGGTCATTTAGAAAAGTCTTTGTTTAATGGGGGCAGCAATATTTGTGCTTCATTTGTACATACTAAGGCTAGAAAAAGTTTCGTTTGATGGAAATGAAAGTAAGTAAAGTAAGGGAAATAACTTGCTTCAAATTATAATTTTAGAATCAGAATCGTGATACTGGAAATGAGTTTCTGGAAAGGGCTATTGCTGTGCTCGGATCATTGGCCATGCCAACAGCATATTATTAATAGATTTCTATCAAGACAACAAAGTCAACAAACATGTTAAACATATGTTGTAAAAATCATTAGATAGATGCTCCGAATCCAGATCCAGAAAGACAAAATCTCCAATTTTCCTCAAAAACAGGTGTATTTTAGTGTCTAAGAATTAGAGAAATTACAATAAAATACTATGCAAACAACAATCCATACAGTATGTTATATCACATGGTATAAAATATACTACCAGTATTGTTTTCTATTCTTCTTGTTTTGTGATAATAGATATTTATTCCAGAGTGAATGATATTTTTTTGTCAAAGTGTCATTTTTCTCATAACAATATCAAATTGTGAATCTATGTGTTCTTACGGATATTGAGCAACATTGGTCACTAGTTTATCAAAAATGGAAACATTGTTAGAGAAAACATGATGATGTATTTTATTAGAAACTTACATTAAAGACAGGCTGAGACATATCTTTACTAAATATGCCTACATCCATCCCACTTCTTTTCATCACACCTGTCTTAGAAGTTTCTTGATGGAGATAGTATGATGAATTCAAGTCTTGCATGGCTAAAAAAACAAAATTTTTTTTAATTTGTTGTCTTTTATTAGCTTTCTATATTTATTGCATAAAAAACTTGCAATCCATTTCAATTTTGTTAACTTGCACAAAAGAGGGTTACATTATGAAAAAATGCAATAGTAATTCCAACACAAGTTCATTTGCCAGATCTCAAAAGGTATCTTAAATCATTTTTCAAAACCATTTTTGGATTTTTCGTTTTATTGTTTTTTGTTTTTTTTAAGGGGGGATCCTTAGCTTTTGCTACTGTAAAGATGTCTACAAATGTAAAACTATACAAACTTTATAAGTAACTTGTGCTTATAAAACTGAACACAAAAAAGCTATCTTTATCTCCAATTAAATTACCTGCCATTAATCCAGTAAATGCACTTGATTTTCCTCTATGACCAAAATAATTGTAATTATTCATATTGTACTGTTTCAGCGCTGTTGACAAAGACTCTCTGTAGTCAAGAAAAAAAAGAACTTTAAAATAAATGGTTTGAAAGATGCAAATGATAAATCACAAAAATTATAATACATATAAAGAACTAGAGGCTCTCAAGAGCCTGTGTCGCTCACCTGTATCTAATGTGATTTTGGAAATTATGTAAAATTATATAATGATTGAGACCAAGATTGGTTTAATTTGACACAGTATTTAAAATTAAAAACAGGTCATCTTAGTGTAGTCTTACAATAGCTACTGAAGACATCTTATCATTATTATTTTTGAATATGTGGTCATGTTGTGACCATTCAGAATTTTTTTTACAATTTTCTAATAGACTTCTAAACATCTTGGATGATGGATCGGCAACAAAGTAACAACACTTGGTCAGCACCTCATAAGGAACATTCATGCTATGTTTTGTTACATTCCATTCAGTGGTTCTCTAAAAGAAGTCATTTGTATGCATTTCCCATAGGGTCCAATGTTAAACTTAGTCCCCCGCTGGCGGCCATCTTGGATGATGGATCGGCTACAAAGTAACAACGCTTGGTCAGCACCTCATAAGGAACATTCATGCCAGATTTAGTTTCATTCCATTCAGTGGTTCTTTAAAAGAAGTCATTTGTATGCATTTCCCATAGGGTCCTATGTTAAACTAAGTCCCCCTCTGGCGCCCATCTTGGATGATGGATCGGCTACAAAGTAACAACACTTGGTCAGCACCTCATAAGGAACATTCATGCCAGATTTAGTTTCATTCCATTCAGTGGTTCTTTAAAAGAAGTCATTTGTATGCATTTCCCATAGGGTCCTATGTTAAACTAAGTCCCCCTCTGGCGCCCATCTTGGATGATGGATCGGCTACAAAGTAACAACACTTGGTCAGCACCTCATAAGGAACATTCATGCCAGATTTAGTTTCATTCCATTCAGTGGTTCTCTAAAAGAAGTCATTTGTATGCATTTCCCATAGGGTCCTATGTTAAACTAAGTTCCCCGCTGGCGGCCATCTTGGATGATGGATCAGCTACAAAGTAACAACACTTGGTCAGCACTTCATAAGGAATATTCATGCCATGTTTGGTTTCATTCCATTAAGTGGGTCACTAAAAGAAGTCATTTGTATGCATTTCCCATAGGATCCTATGTTAAACTAAGTCCCCCGCTGGCGGCCATCTTGGATTATGGATTGGCTACAAAGTAACAACACTTGGTCAGCACCTCATAAGGAACATTCATGCCATGTTTGGTTTCATTCCATTCAACGGTTCTCTAAAAGAAGTCATTTGTATGCATTTCCCATAGGGTCCTATGTTAAACTAAGTTCCCCGCTGGCGGCCATCTTGGATGATGGATCGGCTACAAAGTAACAACACTTGGTCAGCACCTCATAAGGAACATTCATGCCAGATTTAGTTTCATTCCATTCAGTGGTTCTTTAAAAGAAGTCATTTGTATGCATTTCCCATAGGGTCCTATGTTAAACTAAGTTCCCCGCTGGCGGCCATCTTGGATGATGGATCGGCTACAAAATAACAACACTTGGTCAGCACCTCATAAGGAACATTCATGCCAGATTTAGTTTCATTCCATTCAGTGGTTCTCTAAAAGAAGTCATTTGTATGCATTTCCCATAGGGTCATATGTTAAACTAAGTTCCCCGCTGGCAGCCATCTTGGATGATGGATCGGCTACAAAGTAACAACACTTGGTCAGCACCTCATAAGGAACATTCATGCCATGTTTGGTTTCATTCCATTCAGTGGTTCTCTAGAAGAAGTTCAAAATGTGAAATGTTAACGACGACGCCGGACGACGACGGACGACGGACGACGGACGACGGACGCCAAGTGATGAGAAAAGCTCACTTGACCCTTTGGGTCAGGTGAGCTAAAAACAGTTCCAATCACTTAAACCACAATACTAAACACAGCATTGTCTAAAACTTTAAAACTGTTAAAAACGATTATCAAACTTGAGAAAGAATGGTATCTAAAGTTAATTTTAAAAAAATAAAAACAAACCTGACTTTCTCATTTGAATTGCCCATATCTATAATTCTCCTAACAGTATATAATGATAATTCAAATTCCTTTCTGTTATCCAAGGCCGACTTCATAATGCTATAAATTTCATCTGGTGTTGGATTCAGCTGAAGTAACAATTCAAGGGCAGCTACTCTGACACTGGAATCATATTCTCTATTTAACTGTAGGTACATCTTAATAAGTGTAGATTTAGCCTTGTAAAAAAATATGAAAGAATAAGTTTTTTGAAAAAGAAAAAGATTTTAAATATTGTTGTACAACAATAGCTTAAATGCCTGACAACAAACTGAATAGGTTAAATTATACATTACATTACATTATAACAATATTCTGTTGATAAATTAATCTTGTTGTGTCATCTAAGACAACATTCAAGCTTAATAACTTATCATAAAACCATTTGTTCATTTATATCATAAAGAAATCGGTGAATTCGTACTCACTCATTTATCTGTCAGAAAGTATTTCATGCTGTAAAATAATTTCCGACTTTGATTCATGAGTTCGTACTCACTTTTTTTGTTGGAAAATATTTCATGCTGTAATAAAACAGCCGATTTGTTTCATACTAGTGGAAAATATTTCATGCTGTAATAAAACAGCAAATTTATTTCATACTAGTGGAAAGTATTTCATGCTGTAAAAAAACATCCGATTTATTTAAACGCGGTTCTGAAAAGCCAGAAACAATTAAACATCCATGGTATAATTTTCATGGTGAATTATTTTTCTGTGGAAATTATTTACCCTTCCTTTTTTCTGATGGATCGTATTTCACCCGGATATAATTATCTCTTACATAAACACAATACTTAGATACAATGTGGAAGCCATAAAAATTAGGCATGATCTACCTTAAACAAAAATTCCAAATGACATACACTATAACTATCAGTTAACCAATACCTGATCTTTCAAGAAGTCTCTATCCATTCTTCTTAAAGCTTGTACTGCAGCAAGTGAAATTGCTGCATTTTTACCATTTTGAGCAATACTGAGTAATTCCGGTAAAAATTCTGCAAGTCCTGCATTGCCCACAGATCTAAGATGTCGAAGGGTACAACTTTCATCTTCACATTCTTTTAACATCTTTCGAACTGTCTGTTTGTATTCTTTTATTACCTGCATAAATATGAAAACAAGAACATGTAATAGAATGACATTAATGTCCACCTTCAAAATAGTTGACTGAAGTTGATAAGTCATTTAACTGAACAACTTAAAATAAGCTTTAATGGAAACCTCAACCTGAGTCAGCAGCATGACATTTACTATGTTCAATGACCCATGAAACTTCAGTCGAAACCATAAAAGGGCATGAATTTTAGAAGTTTCATACCATGATGTACATGTCTACCAAGTTTCATGATGATGTGACCCAGTCTTCATAGGAAAAAAGCTTCCACACAAACCTTAACCTAAGGATTCACGATAACATTTCCCATGTTCACTGAACAGTGAAATTTAGGCCAAGACCTTAAAACTACATATATTTAAGAAACTTCATCTGTACCAAGTTTCATGATGATGCAACTCTATCTTCACAGAAAATAAGATTCAATGCAAACCTGGTGATGCACCATGTCATTTCCCATGTTCACTGAACCGTGAAATTTAGGTAAAGACTTTAAAATGACATATATTTTTGAAAGTTCATACCATGACTGACATGTGTATCAAGTATCCAATTTGCCAAATAGTTTCAGACAAGATGACTTTTTGATGAATTTTTCCATAAGGTACTTTGTTAAACTAAGTTTGGCTGTGGCATCAATCTTGGTTGACAGTTCGGATCATCCGACACATTTCTGAAAGAGGACCATCAAAGGACTACTGTTGCCAAGTAGTCTGGTTCCAATTGGCCATGTGGTTTCAGATAAGATGATTTTTAAATGTCTTTTCCTATAGGGTCCTATGTTAAACTAAGTTTGGCTGAGGCTGCCATATTTATCAACATCTTGGTAGACAGCGTTGGTCTTCAGACACAATTCTGAAAGAGGACCATCTAAAGACAATTGCTTGGTTTGGTCAAATTCTGTTCAGCAGTTCTCAAGATCAAAATGTGAAAAGTTAACAACAAATTCCAAATGATGGTAATAGATCACACTGGCCTTTGGCCAGGTGAGCTAAAAAAGGTTCTTATAAGAGATGCATTTATTGATCTTAATAGAACTCCATACTACCAAAACAAAAGTAAATCCATTAAATATTTCATTTATGGTATTGTAGATTTATTTTATTTGCTGGCCACCAAGATTTGTTATTTTTGTGTATGCGAAGGGACCACGAATTTAAGAACAACATAAAATCCACATTCAACTGCTATAAAATGATGAAATCACGAAATTCAGGATCGTTCAAGCAACATATGTTAGCCAAATCATGAAGCATGATACCTATGAAAATAATTGTAAAATGTTACCTCATGTAAACACTGGTCAGGGTATAGACAGTATGTATGTACCAAAGCTCCCATTGCCATAGCAACAGATTCTTGTACATTAGCATTTGGAAGTTTCTTCTTCATTAATATCTAAAAATGCAAGATTATTCGGAGAATGTCATTAATAAAATAAATTATGCCATCAGTTATGTTTTTCTGACAGCAACTCATGAAAATGAGACGACTTCTACTATTACAGCTTAGTAATAATGAGGACTTTTGATATACTGAACCTTGTAATTAGTTGATCTGTATTAAGACAAGAATTTAAATGCAGAATAAGCATCTACAGTATGTAACTATGTTATTTTTTTTAAGTATTAAGGACTCTTCTTGGAAAGTGTCAGAAGAAGTAATGCTGTGAAAACTTTTTAATTAGCTGATTTATTGGTTTAGGAAATAAAAAATGTTTATGACTTTTTCTTTTCCACAGGTTTGTATGCAGAGACTTTTCAAATAGTTAGAATGTTTCATAGGGAAAAAACTAGCAAACCTCGATGTGAGTTTAAGACAATCAGAGTAAATTAAATCTACAGAGGTTAAAATATTCAACAAACCTATAGCAACTTACAAGCATATCTTTTAACAGATAATCACCAGGATGTGTACTGTAAGCCAATGCAAATAGAAGTCTTTCTGGATACTCTGTAGAGTAATCTTGTTCAAATTGTACTAAATCCATCATGGCTCTCTGTGCAAATGGTGTCTGTGTTGCAGCTCCAACATCTACTAGCTGGGGTCTGTGTATGTTAATGCAGAAAAAAAAGTAAGTTCCAATTCAACATAAAAGTAATTTTGATATAATATACTGACATCTTAAGTTATATAACATATGAAAAATTGCTGATTTTTTGTACAATTAAAGTCTCATAATATCAAACAATAAATCTGAAAATCCCCAAAATCAAAGAGGAGTGTTCTTCCACTTAATATCCTAATGTTTTTACAAAAATTTCCATAAAACTGATAAATGCAAACTTGAGAAATGTATAAAATGAAAACACATGGACGGAGGGATTGACAGCAGTATACCATAATATCTCTATAATCTACTTACACAATATAATAACTATCACTGTTAGTAAGGACTTCTTCTATAGTAAGTTTTCCTGAATTTCTAAATGTTCTTAACATTTCTATAAAGGCTTTTCCTGATTCAGCTGAGGCTAACTTTTCACTGACTAAGCTGTCTTTTAAACTTCTTAAAACATCTAATGGCTGTGAAAAGAAGAGCAGTTACCTTTTGATATTATCTACTTTAAGTAATGTGACAATATGGAAAAAGTGTTGTTCCATGTAAAGTCCATTAAAACATTGTGATCAGAAAAGTTTGACATATAAATATCTACATGGTCTACAGTATGAATCTGAAATTAATTAAATTTGGACTTGAGTTACTTGAACTCAAATATTTTGAACACCTTTGCTTTCTCAATTAAGATTTGTTTCCATTAAATGATATTTCTAGATTTTTTTTTCAAAATTTCATTTTCTGGGAATGCCATGTTTTTTGTTTTCCCCTTTGGTGTATTGCTATATTATATAAAAACTATATGTAATTATATTGTGAAAATTCCCTATCCAAAGTCAATTGAGTTCATGAATTTAATCATCAATATGATCCCCTCCCCAAAAATCAAAATTACCTATCTACCCTACCCTACCCCCCTAAGTATGAGTTGAACAAAGAATATTTTAAGCCTGGCCTTAGAACTGCTATATAGCTATACTATGTTTATCTGTCATGAATAATGTGTGTGTTCAATTACTTTCAGGACACCTAGAAATATACTTAATTTCTTTTACAATTTTATGTGAACTGATAGATGTGTATATTTTAGTCATTTTGAGTATACCTGTACTATTATTGATATACCTTAATTTTCAGTGTATAGGTCAGTACTTTTTTCCTCTAAAGCACTGGGCTCGACTTATCTAAGATTTTAAAAAAAAAGTTCATAAACCCGCTATGGTTACTATTAATAAAACGATATAAGAACTGTATTTCGATCTATACACCTCACCGACCTATAGTCCGAAAATTATGGTTATTCAGTAAAAATAGGTCATTCAACCTATACGCCAAACTGACCAATAGTCAGAAAAATACAGTACCTCTTAAAAGTGCTTCACTATCAAATTTTATATTCATGTTCCTTGACCATTTTTTATATCTATACCTTTTGACAATTATCCACGCAGGTCTGAACTTCTACGCCACTAGGTAATAAAGTTGATGGAATACTCTGGCCCAGTTCTGTGGAAATATGTACAAAGTTCAGTTTAAAAAGGATTACATACACAATGCAATTCCATTATTAGGTTTAATATGAACATGAAATACTTATTTATGTACAAATATATATACATTAGCATACATACATATACAGGTGAAAAATAGATAAGAAGCTTTCTGATTGACAGCAAACTGAATTTTCTTTCATTATTGTTTGAAGCTGCCAAATAGACTGATTACCCGACCTCCTCCCATACATCTCCAAACCAATAACCTGAAAATCTGTTTCAAAAAATTTGTTAATATTCATTACAATAGGCTTACCTTTACTGACACGATGTATCATGTCATCTACTGATGATCCCTGTTCTGTTGACTTAGTATCTGTCACACTAACATGCTGTAATGCTTGTCTGTAAATAGAAAATAACAATTAATAAATATGGCAATTGAACAGTTAAAATTCTAAATAAAAAAAAACCTCAGTTAGGTCTAATTATGAAACTAAATAAATACAGGTGAAAAAATATAATCAATAAAAAATTTCTGCCTTTTTCTGCTCTGTTTGACCTTTCAAAGGTTTATTTTAAAAGTATTTCAAGGAAAATCTCAGCTAATTATCTAACTGTCACAAATCGTGCTAGAAAAGTGGAAAAGGTACTTATAATCACTACTTTGTCAACAATGAGTATGTGAGTTTAGTCCTGCCCATCATGACATTGGTTAATAGGTGCATTTAATTGACAATGCTGTCATTTTTTCTGAAAAAGGTTATGGTTTTCTGAACCTTCCTTCAACATCAAACACCAGTTGGATATTATATTATCAATTGTGCTTATATATGCATAAAATTCAATAAAGAAAAGAAACAAACAAAAAAATATACAATTAGTGCCTAAAATGTAGCTTTTAATGTCTTACTGTGTAGTAACTACACTGTTTATTGAAGATCTAATATTAACTGTTGCTCTAATCTGATGTTTCCCTTGTGCTTTCTGTATAACATTATCTGACAAGTCATACTGTGTGGTAGAAGTACTGTGTACTGTCACTCCAAATAGCTGTAAATACAAAAAAAAAATATGTATAAAGAATCATCCTTACAGGCCTAAAGTAGACAATTTATTATCTCCCCTGAGTGATTTGATTTTAGACGGATAATTTTTCTCTTTTCAACCACTCACAATTGTCATCATTCTGACATAAAAACAGGAAGCTGTCTGAATTCACTGTTTGATCACAGATGTTGTATGGCAAATCTAAAAGGGTAAACATAAACCATCTACAAATGGCTAAAGGAAAAACTTTGCTTCCATATATTTCACATTTTATAACAAAAAATAAAATAACAGTGTTCCAATGTCCCCCGCCACATGG
Organism: Mytilisepta virgata; assembly: GCA_028015205.1. Lineage (NCBI taxonomy): Eukaryota > Metazoa > Mollusca > Bivalvia > Mytilida > Mytilidae > Mytilisepta > Mytilisepta virgata. Next base: position 82,317,572 of record CM051521.1, read on the forward strand.
CACTTGGTTTAGTGGAGAAAGTTAAACTGGAATTTGAACTTGATCTAGATACCATCAAAACACATCCTCTATATGAATTTCATCAAAAACCACAAATAAATGTAGGTGTGAGAGTGCTTACAAGGCAATTTTAGCAAAATTTCAAAATTCAAAGGGCAATAACTCTGCCAAAAATCATGTTCCCCCACTCGAATTTGAAATTATCTAGATACCATCAAAACAAGTCTTCCATATGAATTTCATCAAAATCTGCAAATAAATGGAGGCGTGAGAGCGCTTACACAGAAATTTTAGCAATAACTCCGCACAAAAATCTTGTTACAGCACTTCAGTGAATTTGAACTTGATCCAGCTGCCATCAAAACACATCTTCAATATAAGTTTCATCAAAATCCGTAAATAACTAAAGGCGTGAGAGCGCTTACAATGGGGACGGACAGACGGATGAACAGACAGCATTTCTATGTCCCCATACCGCGATGCAGCGGGGGACAATTAAACATTCAACTTATATTTACATGTAACTTCTCAAACAATTGTATAAAACGTCTCTTATTTAAGAATTTTACCTTATTAGGATTAATAAATTGTCCTGCTATTTCCAGATTATGACAGTTCTGTTTAGTTTTTGTAATAGAAGAACCAGATTTGGAGTAGGATACTTCGCATTCTCCAGCCACATCAAGCTGAAAAAGATTTTCATATGCTAAACTGTCAAGGCAACTTTTAATTACACTTATTAATTTATTTCAATTGGTATCTTTTTTTTTATTTTGATGATTTGGTTAAAATTTTCTGTTTCAAGGATTGTGATTTTGAAATTTTCTAGTAATAACAATCTGGAATAAGTATTTCATTGAGCACTTAAATCTGTAGTTCAACTGTTTAGATGCTTGAAATAAATCATATGCATTATTCTAATAATCTATCATTTTCATTCTCAATGTATGTTAATTTTACTACTGAAATTTGATGACCATAACTGATGTGATAAAATATATCACTTTTGTTTTACTGCACAGTATTGAGTATTATCGGTCAGTTGTCAACAGCTACAATGTCAATTTTTTGGATGACTGAAATACTTGATCAAATCATTACAAAGGGTTTATTTCTTGGTCAGTATTGTTTACATATAACATCAGGCCTTTTATTTTTATTTAATTGGTTTACGGATTTTTTTTTTAAAAAAATAGGGTCGGTAGGTCGGGAAAAAAAAGAAAAAAAAGAGGGAAAATCATGTACTTTTGAACAATCTTGGTTATATTGCCAAATGTACAAAGGTTGCAAATGATCAGTTAATTCCCTCTTTTGAGACCCAAATATCAGAACATCTATCTTGAAAAGTGTTGTTCAGCAGACCGTTCCCTTTTTAAGGGACCGATTCGTCAACTACAACATTAAATGAGTGGATTCGATATCTTACGGAATCAAGATATTCATACAAAACGAACGTAAAAGCCGCATGGATTCTATTAAGAAATTCGTTTCATAAAACGTGTTTCGGAAATTGGCATCAACTAACGTTTATAAATAGATTTTTTGGGGGATCATGTTTACAAGTATTTTATTGATGGATAATCTATTTTTAGACGAATTGGAATATAATCTTTTATGAAATTTTGATGCAAAAAAGGATTTTAATTTATTTTTATTTTTGGGATGGCTGATTTCAGAGGGTCGGCGGTAATAAAAAACCAAAATTTTCAATTTTATTTTTTTTTATTAAATCGGCAAAATCGGGTCGGCGGATCCGTAAACCAACTAATTAAAAATAAATAGCCTCATCTACTTGAGATTTTTGCAGTAAATACCCCAGAAATTCAAAAACATGTAGTCACACATGTAAGAGGTGTTGACTATCAATGAAACAAAACCTTTTCATACTTGTAAAAGTGTGAAAATAAACATAAATTTACCTCTTCCCTGGTTCCATCTTCATCTTGGACCTGAAATAAGGATATTATTCCTTTCTTCATGTTGCTGCAGAAAACACTTTCTTTTTCTGGATTAAACACTCTTCCTACTCCAGCATCAGACAGTTCGAAGTATACTGGATATTTCAGAAGTGTAGCTAGTTCATTTTTCATATCTGGTCTTGACACACTGGATAATGTAGCACTTGTCACCTGAAATAAGAGATGAACACATAATTTTAGTTTTTGCATCACTCTGAAACAAATTACATATCTGAGGCAAAAATAAATACTGATTTATGCATAATACCATATTGTTTACATTAATGTCACCACAAAAAGGTTTGGAATTTAATTGTTTTGTATTAATATCCAAAAAAATGGTACTAATTCATTTATATCAAACAACACTATAGTTACATGTGAATGTTATCTCTAATATAACATCATCTATTGAAATAGTTTAGTCTTAGAATTGAAAATTAAATGATCTTTGGAAGCAAGTCTACTTGTACTAGCAAAATTATTTCATAACAAAAGAATTTTCTCTCCTAATGCTGTGCAAATACATTCAATAGACATATATTTTTACATGAATATTAATTTAAAAAGGGGCCATCATAAATGATATTACAAACCACTGTTGAAGGATTTAATATGAAACTAGTCGAAGCAGCCCTGCTGCATATCCCAGCGCTACTCTTGTGTTTTTGAAATCCATACAATCTAAACTAGTGCTGTTGCTATAGTGATTCCAAATATTTATGGTTGCTAAGTAGAAATCACAAATAAAGTAGCCTTTGAGGAATTTTACTAAAATTAGAGTCACATATTTTTAAATTCAACTGATCTATACTCTCTCAAAAAAGAAACGCAACATACAGAAAATAGGAAATTTACTTCATATATTATTTTCATAATTTATGATATAAATAATTTACACAGGAATGCAAAAATTGGCACACTTCTTGTTCATGAGTTCTTTTACCTTGGAATATCACAGTTTGTCACATATTGTCAATAAATCACTCATAAATTGTCAATATCTGGTATGTCCACCATTTGCTTGTAACACAGCCCCGACTCTTCTTGGCATAGATTGAATTAAACGCTGAGTTCGAACACGCGGTATCCTTTGCCACTCAAACTGAAGTGCCTGCTGTAATTGTTGCAGATTTTGCGGTGGTGGTTGTCGTTGGCGCACGCGCCGATCCACTTCATCCCACAAATGTTCAATTGGATTAAGATCGGGTGATCGTGACGGCCAACGGATCACATTGACATTCTGTTGTTCTAAAAAGTCTACTGTTACACGTGCTGTATGTGGTCGGGCATTGTCGTGCTGAAAAATTTCTCTCCGAATGTCAATTTCGGGCAATAAATGAGGTCGTAAAATTTCGTCTCTATACCTAACAGCGTTCAGATTGCCTTGGATATGTATCAGCTGTGTGTTTCTGGCATAAGAAATAGCGGCCCACATCATAACACTGCCTCCGCCAAAATTGTCTCTCTCCACAACACAGTTTTGCGCAAAACGTTCGTTTCGGCGCCTATACACACGTATGCGACCATCTCGCTTTTCCAGTTGAAAACGTGACTCATCGCTGAACCATACTCTTCTCCAGTTCTGTAAATTCCATGCACGAACTGTAGTACACCATCTAACCCTCGCTTGGCGGTGTTGGCGTCTCAGTGTTGCTCCAAAGTAAGGTCTTCTTGCCCTCAATCCATGAGAACGTAACCGATTGCGTACTGTCTGTGCTGATATACGGCGCAACCCAGGGACGTTTACAGCTGTTTCTGTTGCAGCAATAGTCCTATTCCGCAGATGGAAAAGTCTGATGTAACGATCTTGCGCCCTGGTTGTAACACGCGGGCGCCCTGAACGTGGCCGATCTGTCGTAGTACCAAGCTGCAGGTAGCGTCCCCAAAGGCGTGAAATTGTGCTACGATGAACATTGTACGTTACAGCAACAGCATTCTGTGATTCTCCGGCCTCTAGTCGTCCGATAGCGATATTCCGGGTAGCAGCGTCTAACCTTGGCATAGCGTCACCTCATCAGAATTTTATTTTACGAATGCATTCATGAAAAGAAAAACCGGGTTTTTATACCGACTGACTGAGCTAAAAAATAACCCATGATTTGCACGTGAAAGTCGACCCAGTTTTTGGCAATGCGTAAATCGTAGGGTGTCCCAGATTGCGACCAAAGTCGTTTACGGGTGGAAGAATTTAAATGATTGTACCTGGAAACTTTTTATGAAGGTGTAATTATGATCATGTGTACATATATTTTGATATTTATTGGTTATTTGTCCGGAAAAATAATATTTCAAAAAGATAATCTGATGTTGCGTTTCTTTTTTGAGAGAGTACAGATTAGTCTTAAAGCTAATATCTCATCCAAAAAAATCTATAGTTGCTAAGTAAAATTCCAAAAATAATAGTCTTAGACACTTTCAGGAAATTTACAGAAATTGGAATCACATATTTTTGAAATCCATACAATCCAAACTAATGATGTTGCTATAGTGATTCAAAATATATATGGTTGAAAAGTAGAAATCACAAATAAAATAGTCTTTAAGTCTTTCAGGAAATTTACAAAAATTGGAATCACATATTTTTGACATCTAGATGATCCCAATATATGTGTTACTGCTGATGTGATCCAGAAAATACATGGTTTCTTGTCAAAAATAAAAAAAATAATGGTCCAGGAAATTTACCAAAGTTGGAACCACATCTTAAAACAATTCCGAAACCTTTAGCAGAATCTACATTAGTGCTTCAATTAGTGAGCCAACTTTCAGTTCTGTATTCCAAATAACATGAGGGGAGTTGCGTGACAAAGGAATAATGTACCCTTAGGCTCCCTTTGTATCCCGGCCCCCAGGGGGCTATTCAAATTTTGTTACTGAGATTATCTTGGACATTACTAACGTACGTACGTACGTCAGTATGTCAGTACGTATGCCAAACAACAAAACAACATCCTCGCACTTCATTGAAGCATGGGGATAATTATTACCATAATTACCTGTAATTTTATCAGCTGTTCATTGCCTGCTTGAAAAATTGGGGTAAGATCAAACTCTGTGGTAAGGTAGTAACCAACATCTTTGGTACCTGCTGAGTTGACTTCATTGAACACAACTGTGGTTGAGTATGAATATTTATGAGTTTTTCCATGTTCAAACGAAAATGTGTGACCTAAAAATAAAGTTTAGAGAAACTAAGTGTTATTAGACAGAAATTAATTATTAATCCTTATAACTTGTGAAATGAACTTTTTATTAGAAAAAGATAACAATACAACTGTATAAATGGAACTTGAAAAATAGAATAATCTACATACAGAAATTTAAACTGTCATTGCAAATCTTTTCCTCAATTAAAAGCACTTTGATAGAAATGGGTTTGTTTTCCCACATTATTTTTATCATGCGCTAGTTTTATATATTGTAGTATACAAAATAATGGCATAAAACAAGATTAACAATAACATGCATGAAAAGTTTGAATATATTGAAGACAAACCTTCTACAACAAGTTTTACATACAAATACATGTACAATTTACAGTAACCAGCATTCACAAGAACTTGTATTTTTTATATCAAGAAATCTATCCACATTTTTGCAGCGATACAAATCAGTGTGGTGGTTTGTACAAGTGTCATACTCTGGTGTCATGACTTAAATATATATTTTGCTTTAAAAAATTATCATTGCAGCAGCTAAGGTTTTAGGTCCAGATTTCAATCTTTTGTTATGATATACTGGATTTCAAACATACCCAACATGTTTTGATTACCCACATTGCGCAGAATACCTGTTTTTACCACAATACCTTTAAAATAAAATATTTACAATTTTTATGTTGTTTTAGTAAAAATTCCAGAAAAAAAAACTTTATGGAAAATAAAAATGTAGCCCAGTATATAGACTTGCTACAATTCTCTCTCTAATTAATTAATTAGTATTTTAATATAACAGTCTATATCATCTGCTGTCTATAATGATAACAAATCTATACTGACTGATACGGAGCAAGTCTACCCAGTATAGTAAGACATCTTTGACAACTGATTTTAGTACCAGTACTATAAAATGGTAATGGTACATATAAAAAGTTTAATTGGGGAAAGAAAAATTAGTATTACTGTAAAGGAATTTCCAAGTTTTGAAATTTATTAGAGAAACTTAAATTTTAGCCTCTGTAAAATGATGAAGATACAATAGAGTTATCCCCCATACTACATATTTCAGAGTTAAAAAAACCTGAGATAAATAGTTCCAATACAATATTATCTGCAGATTTATCTCATATTCAAAGAATGTCCAAATCAAAATTAAACATTATGAAACAAACAAGACATCAGGAAATTTAAGAAAATATTTTTCTAAATTTTTGATGGGTTCTCAGGATTTAATTAGGGTAAATTAACCTTTTTACTGAAAAATTTTATAAACCAAAATACCGAACACTTTTCAGATATCTATTTAAAAATTTGATGCACTGTTTTTTTTGTGGTGCATAGTTGATAATTACGCAAAAATAACTAGATTTCTGATTGGACATTGTGTCTCATGTGATCATTAGCCAATAGGGTCAGATTACTCTGCCACACATTTTTATTTGATATATAAAATACGTCCTGAAAGTGTTCGGAATTGGTTAAGCTTTTAATAAAAAAAAAATAAAAATTTTCATGTTCAAAAAAGCAAAAAAGTTATTTTTAAATATTTTGATATTATCCTTTGTCAATTCTGTTATGCCTCACAAAAACACAAAAACAAAAAATCTGTCAGTAATTTTAGGAGACTTAAGTTGGGTTCGGCTTTTGATTAAGTTGTTCAAAAATTGTTTGGCAAAAGTGAATTTAAATAAACAATACTTTTCCTGATCTTATTTTAAGCATATTATTGAGGTCTGTCATTATCACAATGACAATGCAGCAAAAGGGATATATATATATAACTCAAAATTAATTTTCTCTGGTGTTTAGGTAGATTTGTGGGTAATACCATCAATAAGTCGTGTAAGAACAATTTAGTCCAAAGTGTTCGGTAAATGGTGAAATAATATTACCTTGAATAATTATAAATGCAAATATTTGGGTAAATTTTTTATGTTACAAATGCTGCTACAGCAAAATTTTACTTTTTATAAATACTTTGTATATTCTGTACGAGTCTGAAAAAAATTATGCTCCAATTTTGGAGAAAAAAAATTGCAATGGTGAACAAAATTTACGATTGAATATTGCCGGGAATAGGTGTATTTTTGGGTAAGAAAATACGCATGCTCCAGTACGCCATTAAGAAAAAATACTACAAAATAAAAATTCAGAATTCAAAATCATTTTCTTCATCCCCTTCAAATAGCTTAATTAATTAACTCCTTTATAAACAATGCAGCACCTCTTCATATATAAATTATCTCAAGTCATGATGCCAAATGTGATATTTGGCAGTACTAAAAAAAATTGTTTCTACTATTTCTGGGAACCATAAATATACAGTATAGTATTTATTTTAATTATTAATATGAATCCTTTCAATCATAATCAATGGGTAACAGTAAAGCAGGAAATATAACATATAAAAATAAGTGTGTGTCAGCATCATGCATCTGCATGTGTATATATAATGATATATTCAAAATCATGTGTTACTGTTGATGAAAAATTATACTTACAGTGAAGAGTTAATAATAAAATAAGTAGAAAAATTCTTATATCCACAATATTTCTACCAGCCATAATTGTTTAATATTATAAGTACTTTTGAACAAAATGTTAGTGAACTTTATAGAGCTCTCAAGTCCACGACCGTGTGTTACAAAGTTCACATGGACAGATTAACCAAGCCAGAAAGTACACGTTTATCAAATATGATAACTGGCTTGTCAAATAATCCTTTGTTTTGACAGAGCTGTTAATTACATTACATAATAAAGCCATAAAAACCGATCAGATTAAATATTCGTTTGATAACCGTGTGTAATCGCCCAATGATGGGGAGGGGGTACATAGATTCTGAAAATGTGAAATTGTGGTAGCTATCAAATTTCAAAACAGAAGAAACATGTGCTTTGTTGTTCATAACTTGCCAGGTTAATTAGTATAATTTGTGAGGGAAAAGAAAGTGGTTATTTTTCGTTTTTTTTTTATATTAAAACAACCTTTTAAGTAACTAAATTACGATTTCATCATTAGTCAATGTGTGCAGACGAATTTTTATCTTGTCACGAACGATCGTCTCCTTGAACGCGATTTTACGAGATCCAATATGTCAGCGCCCATGAATTTCAGATCGCTACAAATTTTAAACAGTTTCATCAGAATTTAACCCACGAACCCTTCCGAAATTAATTGACCAACCTAAAATGAGTGGGAACGCTGACATATTGACATGTGAAAACATCGAATTACCGACGGGTTCAGGAGAGGTCAGTGATATGAAACCAGAGCCAGATCATGGTGAAAATCAACACTTGTCGAAACGGCTACAGCGAAAATTGAAGAAACACGACCGTTGGTTAGAGCTGTTACCAGAAAAACGGTATTTGGTTAATACAATAAAATAAATTGCCCTTAATAATATAAATTATATACTGTACCATTGACCTTACCCTGATAGTGCTTAACAGCCTTTTTTAGGACAACAGTCTTTGAACAGACAGTACAGAGTAGGTTAAAACATGTATCCATATCTCACACAGGATCTCCTGTAGTTGGTGATCGCATTACTGGTATACCACTAACCAGCATTGTGCACAGTATTGTACCAGTATTGTTTTTTTTTTTTAAATTAACGATGCATATAGGTAATTAGGCCTAAATTAAAATATTGTTTGTTTGCTGTCAGCCGACCGACCCAAAAAAATCGCCGCGACCCAAATAATTTTATTGCCGTTTTTGAAAACATTTTTTTTTTATTCCGGAACTTTGCCGGTTGCGGTTTAGAATCGAGTGCTGATTTCCGGGTTACATGCGGTTTTGATTTCCGGTAGTACATTGAAATGTTTCGAAGGTATGCAGAGATAAAAGATGTACGAGGCTCTCTACATTCATACTATTATAAAAGATCTCGAGCCGCCATTTTTTTCTTGGAGATCAAAGGGAACGGGGAAAGAAACGACAAAAAATTAAGATAGAAACTGGCGGCAATCGGAATTCTCGTGATATTTCATTGGCCACAGTGTTTTTTTACCGACTGGTAACATTGTATGTAGACCTCATTTAAAAATGAATTTAGCGGGTTTTGACTTACATTACAATTGGAAATTTTGTCAATATTGATTATTAAGGTGTTAAAACAAGGTCAATGGGAGGATTTTAAGAGTATGTTTGAGAAAAAATAATAGTAAAGATTATAGATAAATAAATATTAAAAAATTAAATGGCAATACTAAATAAGTTGCCAAAAAAATTTTTGCTCATATCTGTAACAGAAATTTTCTTCCAAGTTTGCAGCACCACTGCATACATGTGTATGTTCATTTTTTCTTTTTCTTTTTTGGAAATCATATTCGTCAGTATTTTGAGGCAGCACATGATTCTAATTAAACTTTTACAATAGTGCAATAGGCCTACCATGGTCAAAATCATGAAGGATTGTACGTTAAAAAAGTGGCAATGAATCCTGGGACTCATCAAAATCAGCTGGGACTCACCATCATGAAAAATTCTTAGTGAGAACCCTGTAAAAATATGAGTGTAAAATCATCCTTCTGGTCTTAAAACTTTAAACTTTAGGAGGGCTTTTCAGTTGTCAGTGGTGTACGTCTAAGGATAAGAAGATCATGCATTATTGAGATGATATCTATCAAATAGTAGCTACATGTACATTTCATTTATTAATTCAGTAATAGTTGCTATTGTACGAATAACAATGTTTTGTTAAAAACTTTATTGATAAAACATTTTTATTATGATTGTCATGTTATATGTACCAGTGCTGAAAAATAAATAATAAAAATATGTATTAATATTCAATGTTATATTTTTTCTCCATCTTATGTACAAAAAAGAACTGGAATAAGTTACATCGATAGAAGATGAAGAATTTGTCCCCATTTTGCTTGTCCGCAAAAGTGACTAATGGTCTCAAAATCCTAGATAAAACCCTGATTATATAAACATCCAAAATATTTTTCCAGAAAAAAAATAAAATAATTTACCTACCTACCTACCCACATAAAAAATTATGGGTAGGAGAATGGCAAACAAACAATATTTTAATTTAGGCCTTAATCTTTTATTAAAGGTATCACATAATGCAATTAACATATGATGTGACAATTTTATAAGGCATTTGAATGATTGGACGTATAGATAGTTAAGCGCTAAATACTAATAATAAACATAAGGATAATAAATACCGATATGATAATGTACTTTTTTAGCACTAATTATACTACTATATTACCCATCATTAGAAAGGCAGTCAAACCTGGAATCATCATCTATTCAGACCAGTGGATAGCCTACTCTAATATCCAAAAAGAACTTCAACTGCAACATTCAGTAAATTTTGTTGACCCTGAAACTGGTTGCATACCCATGCAATTAAATCCTACTGGACCAAGGCTAAATACAAGTTCAAGGAAATGAAAGAAGTATCATCTGACCTTCTTCCAAACTATCTTGATGAAAGAATGTGGGGGCTCAAGTAAAGATGACATATTAACCAACATCATGGCCCATATTTCTGACCAATATCTGGTGTAATTAGTTAATTAGTATAATTTAGATAGACAATACATTATTAGTATTTAATGCTTTTCTAATTACTTTAACAACTGTTTTTTATAGTGCTCTAACTTTATCATGTGTATAATGATTTCTTTATTCAATGTCATTTATATGTCAATCATTGTTATTAGATTATTAGTATATCATCTATATTATATGAATAAAATATAATTCATTCTGATTGTTATGAACATAACGAAAAAGTTGCTGAAAAACACACTTAAAAACAACTTGAAGATAGCATACACCTTAAAGTATTGTCTACAATACAACTACAATACTGGTATATCAGTAATGTACCAGTATTGTTGTTTTTTTTTTTAAGTTACAATACTGGTACAAAATTTTTATACCAGTATTGCGATCACCAACTACAGGAGATCCCTCACACAAGTATAGCTAAGTACCTTAACATGTTTTTTTGACTTAGAGCAAAAGTTTGAAATTTGTTTGTTTGTTGGCTATGCATATCTACAGTGATTAATTGATTTTATATCTATATATACTAGAGTTACTCCCCTTGGAACACACAATATTTTGATACTTGTTTAGTATTAATTGTAGTGAGATTGTTTAAATGTTATTCTTTGTTCTATCTATGCTATTATTGATTTATGTTCATAATTGAGCTTTCTTTAATAAATATTTCGTATTTCGTATTTATTGTCATTAATATTCTAATTTCATAAGCATGCCTGAAGATTTATTTTAAAAAGTGGCTGCAAGAACACAATAAAATAATAAAGAACCAAAAATTTTAGATAATCCCTTTGGAATATACTGTTATATCCCAATTAGGATATTAGATCTGAATTTGGATACAATATCCCAATTAAGGATTTTCCCAACCTGATAATAGTACATGTATTGTGATTTGACCCATTTTTAAACTTAGAAAATAGTAACTCAAATTTGTTTTGCTCGTTTCACTTTTTTTTTAAAAATAAAAATAACAATGGACTTGAATTTTCATTTAAATACAATGTCTTTGAATTATGTCTGCCACCTGATGTAACTACATGTATTCATTTATGCTTGCCTTTATGAAATCACCAGTTTGTGAGGTAAGCAGGCCTGAGGATCCTTGAAATGTATCTAGATGTGTCCTGTTCGCATATTTTTTTGTCCAGGCATCCGGCTCGGCAATTTTACTTCAGATGTGTCCCTGTATGCAGATTCTGTTCTTGTCCAATCCGTTTCCGATATGATACTAACTTTTGTAAACAATGTAAATGGCGGCAACGTAAATATACATGTAAAAATCCATGTATTCGTCTTCATTAAAAATGTGGATATTTTTATGACAATAACAGTGCCAAACAATGAGGAAAGGGGATAATTATGGAAAAATTATCAATTTAGATTTACTTACATTTTGATATAACTTTTAAATCATGTGTTTCCTGTAACATGCTTGAAAAAATTAGGGTCGGTCGGTATTTAAAAAAAAAAAAATTCCAAAACTTTTTACCTAGGATATATCGGGGACTCATCTTGACTTTAACAGTGCTTGTTCAAAAAAGGTTTAGGATAGGCACAAAAAATGAGGGTCGGTTGGGTTACCAGAAACATAGGATTTTTTTTTATTTGGCCTTAGCATTAAAAATATCATATGTATATATATATAACCAGAGATCTGATACAGAAGGAAATGCTGCCTACCTCTTATATATTTATTCATATATTCAGAAAAGAAAACAAAAAATATATATAATTATCCAAGACATATACACAACATACATGTAAGTACTACCATTAGAGTTGTTTCTTTCATTATACATCTCACTTATATCATCAGTATATCATATTCATCACAAGAAAATATGAAATCGAATTTGTGTTCTTTACTCAATGAATTAAAACAAGGAATGATATCAGAAATTTCATTAAAAATCCTAGATTTCTTCAATTCTGCAAACTGTTTATAAAATGGAATTCACCTTCCACCTCTGTCTGGCACAAGGGACACATTCTATATTCTAAGGCTGTTTTATTATATCGACCACGTTCAATAGCTAGCATACTATTACTTATTCTTATTTTTGCATAATTTTTTGTAACATTTTTATCTAAATTCAATAAAAGATACTTTTCAAGTTCATACTTTACAATAAATTTTCTGTAAGTTCTTAGCTTATTTCTATTAATTGAATTATCATCATTAAAAAGATAGTTTTTACAAAATATGTAATAATTTTCATTTAGCTTATTTGTTAAAGAAGAAAGTAATCATTTTTTAGAAAAAGTACATTGATTTTCCCAAACATGTTAAAAATTCAATTTTTTCAGATGGTAATATTTTAATTTTCGAAGTGAATTCTTCATTTAACTCCTCCTTGTTTACTTTATAAACATTATATAATAAAGACCCTTTAATGTTTGAATAAACATTATTCAAATTATGTATACATATCTAGCTACAAACCTGTTATCATGGATAGGAATCATGATGAGGAAATACTTCTCCAAGATACAATTTTTCATAGTTCCATAAATATATAAAAAATATATAAGAGTTTTCTAATAAGACAATTAGTACTTATTTCCATTCTTTTGTTAGGTATCTACATTTTTTTTACAGGTTAAAAGAAAAAATGAAAAAGAAACAAAGAAGACAAGAGGCAAGAGAGAGAGGAGAAACTCTTGGTCCAACTCGTAAAATGTTAAAATTAAACAGTATGGAGAAATCTTCCTGCAAAGTTAAAATTGTATTAGATTGTTCATTTGATTCATACATGGGAGAAAGGGTAAGATCCTTACATTGGAATTTGTTTTGATTTAGAAAAGGATATTTCAGGGGTTCTTAATGCCTAATGAAGAAACTTCTGTATTTAAAACTTTTGGGTTATTTTGATAACTGCATTTTGAAAATTTTTATCCCTGTTAGGTCTCCAGTCAGACCTGTTTTAAAAGGCATCTCCATGTTGCTATAGACTCCACTATAAAATATGCCCTCAACATGGACAAAACACTGAAAATCAATCTTTGTAAAGGCAATATATATACATTACTTCCTTGTTCCTTGGGTGACCTTTATACAAAGGGTAAATTGACTGTATTATAAACAATGTTTGATCTTCATCAGGTCCCAGATTGGAGAACTAAAGCTTAGTCAAGAAAAGATTTACCTGTTTCTTTCTATGTTTCTTAGCATGAATAGAGTTATTTGGCAGTCAGAATTTCAGAATTATGAGAAGAATAATAGGTTCTCACACAAGTTCAAAATGAAGACAGGGAAATCTTCAACAATTTTTTAAAGTTCACGTCTTTCCCGAGTGGAGCACAGCGGAATGAGGTCAAAGATGCTGAATTTTAAAAACGAGCTGAAGATTTTCCAGTTCTTCATTTTTTAACGAGTGTAAGTACCTATTTCTTCTGTAAAAACAGGGGTTTTAGGCCTCGCACACCTATGTATTTTCAGTATGAATAACTGAAAATGTATAGTAATGTTACGTTTGATTGGTCAGGAGTCACAATAAACGAATGTATTAAGGATTCTCATTGGATGTAATACCGAATGAAGACGTGCACACTAGAACTCATCTTCACACGGTTGTCTCAACTCAAAAACCGCCATTTACAGAAGAATAAATAAGGGAGGGAAGTTTGCAAGGTGTAGAAAAGAGGGATTTGAGTATTTGAGATTACTGTTTATTCAAAATATGATGGTTTATTTCAGAATAAGCATATTTACAATCAAAGTGCATCAAAGGAAAGGAAAAATAAAAATCTTTTAAACAAGGGTTTATTTTATTAACTTTGCTTGAGACAATTGACAGGGAGATTTTCTTAGTCCCTCTACAAACATTTATTTTTTTTATAAAGCTATCTTGGTATTACTTTTATTGCATTTCTGTTGCATAAATTCAAAACAGAAAAAAATAGATAAAAAATTAACAATTAAAAAATAATAACCTAAAAAATAAAGAATATGGAATGATGATGTGCTACAATATAAAGAATAATTTAAAAATAGATAACGAATTTGAGGAATAATTACAGATTGCAGAAAATAACAACTGTACAGAATAAATAAAATTATATTTCAATAAATTACTTTAAACAACTTTCAAAAAGTCATGCTTGTTCTTTGCACCTTAAAATCTTCAAGTTTCCAAGTAAATCAGCTAAACACATAAATCTGTATAAAAAGACATTTACACTAGTAGCTACATATTATGTTTCAGAGTGAAAAGTAATGTTTTGTACATTTCAGGATATCATGAAGCTGACCAAACAAGTCGGGTTTTGTTATTCTGCCAACAGAAGAGCAGAGAACCCATTACAGTTTTATGTGTGTGGTTTACATGGACAGATGAAGCAAAGATTTGAATCTATAGGCGATTACAAAAATTGGGATGTAAGTCACAGTTCTGTTTTTGATATAAGAATAATTAGATATCATATGTGTCCAGTGGGCATGTTCAAAAAACTTTCTGGAGCCATCTTATAACATAATGATATTCTTTAGTTTCATGTATTTTTATAAAACTACAGTAGACTCCGTGAAATCGGATATCAGGTAAACGAATATATCGGCAAATGGGATATCATTTCAAAACACCAAACCATTTCCTATATGTCATGTACCAAGATATGAATATGTTATAAATTCACTTTACTTTGTCACAGGTGAACTTTACAGAGGAAAATTTCCAAGAAGTATTTGATAAAGATAAAATTGTATATCTGACTAGTGATTCCCCAAACCTGCTGGATGATTTGTCCGATGACCAAGCTTATGTTATAGGAGGATTGGTTGACCATAATCATTATAAGGTACAATTGAATACTGTAGATTCCTTGTATTTTGTTGGATCCAGATTTTCATGGTTTTCATTGTTGTAGAAGGTATATAACAACAAAAATGAAAATCTGTGGTCATAAAATGTTTAAACAAATTTAACAACTAACTACATGCATATAAATTTTAATGAGTTATGATTTACCTCCCTTTGAAATTGAATTATGCACTTATTATATTTTAATTAGCTCACCTGGCCAAAGGCTCTGTGAGCTTTTCCCATCACTTGGCGTCGTCGTCCGTCATAAACTTTTCACATTTTCATCTTATCCTCTGAAACCACTGGGCCAAATGGAATTAAACTGGGCAGGAAGCATCTATGTAAGGTCCTTTATAAAGACTGCTCATTTTGTCTCGATCAGACAACAAAATGGCCACCATGGGCAATTGTTGTTTCTGATTGGCTGAGTTTTGCCAAATGGAACAAAACTTGACAGGAAGCATATATGGGAGGTTGTTTACAAAATTTCTCATTTCGTCCTGGCAACAAACATGGCCGCTATGGAAAATTCTTGTTTCTCGTATGTTGATTAAAAAAAAAATTCTGTGTTAACTACAGGAAGCATTTCCTTATTTTGTCCTGATCGGGCGACAAACATGGCTGCTATGGAAGATTCTTGTTTCTCATTGGTTGATTAAAAAAAAAAAATTCTGTGGAACTACTGGGCCAAATGGAACTAAACTTAATAGGAAGCATCTATGGGAGGTTCTTTACAAAGTTTCCTCATTTTGTCCTGATTGGACTACAAATATGGCCACCATGGACAGTTCTTTGTTTTTGATTGGCTGATATAAAAACTTAACATAGGACCCTATGTGGAATTCATTTAAAAATCTTCTTGTCTGAAACAACTGGGCCAGTTGGAACAAGACTTGGCTGCAATGGTCCTTAGATGGTCCTCTTTCAGAAATGTGTCTAGTGACCTGGACTGTCAACCAAGATGGCTGCTTCAGCCATACATAGTTTAACATAGGATCCTATGGGAAAATTCATTAAAAAATCTTCTTGTCTGAAACCACTGAGCCAATTGGAACAAGACTTTGCAGCAATGGTCCTTAGATGGTCCTCTTTCAGAAATATGTCCGATGACCTCGACTGTCAACCAAGATAGCCGCCACAGCCGAACATAGTTTAACATTGGACCCTATGTGGAATTCATTAAAAACTTTTTTTTAAACTACTGAGCCAATTGGAACAAAAGTTAGCAGCAATGATCTTTAGATGGTCATCTTTCAGAATTGTAGCTGCTGACCTGGCCTGTCAATCAACATGGCCACCAAAGCTTAACTTAAAGCTGAACTTAGTTTAATATAGGACCCTATGGGAAAATTTAATTTGCAGATCATCATACCTTAAACTTGGCCATTTGGAACCAGACTACTGGCAGCAATGGTCCTCTTTTAGAAATGTGTTTAATAACCTTGAATGTCAACTAAGATGGCCACCACAGCGTAACTTTGTTTAACATTGTACCTGATGGGAAAACCTGCCAAGCTAACTGCTACACTTAAATTTTCAATCCTGCTGAAGGTGGAAAAGTTAAATCCAGGTGAGCGATACAGGCTCTTGAGAGCCTCTAGTTATTTCTATTATTTCACCTGTTGGATTTGCAATATTTAACATACTTATTTCAATAGTTTCTGTTGATAAAAATGAACTATGAATTCATTAATCAAAATAGATATTTACTGATATCTTAAATGAAAAACTGCAAAAGTTTCTCTAAGCGAAAGTTTTTCTCTAAACCATAAAAAATGATTTTCATGATAATACAGCAGCTAAAAGTGGATCAGATATACTGGTAATATATTACATGGCCTTATTATAATTCTGAGATATTGGTATTGCCCCCCTCCCTCCCCACTAGAGGGAGCTCACTAGATAGCTGATAATGTTATCAGCCTTAAATTATGTTATTTTCCCTGAGGGCTACAGCTGGCAACTTTCTCTTTTGTTTGATGTCTGAAATAAATGTTATATCTATGATTTTAGTGATGCCAAAATGCAACAGAGTGAAGATGACAATAATTAAACAATAATTAAAACTCACATTTTAATTATCACTATTTATATTCTATTACAAAATCTAACGAAAATACATCAGTTAATCTGACACCTTGTTGGTTGATCTAAGGTTCACAATAATAAATAATAAAATTCACACATTAATTTCAGAATTTAAATTATATATGAAACATTATTACAGGGCCTATGTTATGAATTAGCAGAAGAAAGAGGTATACCAACTGCACAGTTACCTATTGGACAGTATGTTGAAATGAAATCAAGGAAAATACTAACAGTTAATCATGGTAATTTTATTTAATGATAATATTTCATTTCAAAACAAGGATATAGCTTTAAATAATGGTATAAACTTTGAAAGTGAAAAAAAAAGTGTGTGTGTACTTTCCAATCCCAGAGGAAATATACTATAATTAAACTGCAAAGCACAAGTTGAAATTAATGGAATCTAATTAGATTGTTTATTATACATATAATCTATGTTATAAATTTTTTTTATTTATCTATTAATTTAAAATATTTTCGCCAAAAACAACACCTTTTCATTTTTACATTTTTTTAACCCTGAAACTCAGGGAATTAAGGAACATTCAATATTCAATATTCATGATTAGAACCACATTAAATCACTTCCAGAATTTTTCACAGCTGATTTAATTAATGGCTGATTGGGTTTTCATTTCATACTTTAGGATATTTAAGTGTCTCTTACAAAGTGACATATACACATGGACAAAATTTATGAATTAATACTGCTAACAGATAAAAACCAAATGAAAGACTGCAAAATATTTGCAGACGTATTACGGTATAAGCTTGTCGTCGTCAGTTCCCATAGACAGGTTTCCACTCATTTTGTCTATTGAATATATCTTTATAATATTTTAGCCAAAGTGTCCCCCATAATAAATACAGTTTGGCATACATTTTGGGAAATCTGGCCCGTCACTTTTTTTTTTTTTTTTTTGGGGGGGGGGGGTTATTGAGGTTTTCTAATTAATTTGGTGTAACTTTTTGAATTTTTGTCCTTTTTCTGTTGATTTCTGGTTTTTAATGACCCTTGATGAAAACGGAAAAATAAAGTCTGTTCTATCTCTTTTAAGGGGCTGAAAAGGGGACACACCTTGATTTTGAAACTTTTATATTTCTTATCCAATTTAACAAATTTTTTTAAATGGTTCATCATAAGAAATAGAATAAAATTTATTCCAGGTATTTTTGTTTAACTTCTGTTGTTAGCCATTTTCAATTACACCTTGAATTATATTTTTTTATCTGATTGCAATGGGGATTTTTTCTTTTAATTAATCTTGATGCGTGCTTTCATTGGTATGTCAACAAATTTTTTCTATCTTTTATTGTTTCCAAGATACAAGGGGTCAAAGTTAGCAATCTGGAGGAAACATAAAATTTTTTGCTGTATGAAAACATAATTATTTCAGTAGTATGTCAACAGATTTTTCCTAACTTTTACACTTTTTGAGGTTAAAGAGGCCAAAAAAACAAGGCAGATAGATTCCAAATTTTTGTTTTTCTTCTAGTTTTTGTCATAGATCGAATATTTCTGTGTAATGTATATTAACATATTCAACACTTTATGGGTCAAGCATAATAGTGTGTCCACACGTTTTGCTTTGTTTACCTGCCGACATGTTGCAGTTGTATCATGCTGTGCTTAGCAAAGCCCTTTATTTTGTCTACCGGTACAAATTTTTCAATTAAAAAAAAACAGTCTTGGTCTAAGGGTACAGTTCTGTTCATATTTGGGAAAATTTTAGTAATACACTCTGTCAATAATTAGAAGTGATATAATGTGGCATTGATGGTGAATATATTGAATCTGATGTTGTAAGGTAAGCACTACTGAAAAAAGTCATTCAGTTCTAGGAATATATATATTCAAAGTATTGAAAGAAGAGAAACAATTGATAAAATAAGAATGATTATTTTTCAGTTTTTGAAATATTGTTGAAATATACAGAAACAAAAGATTGGAAGAAATCATTTTTCTCTGTCGTCCCTCAAAGGAAAGTAGCAGTTGACAATGACACTGAAAAGAAAACGATTGGGACCAAGAATGACATATATGTAGATACAAAAAATCATTCTCAGTCTCAGGAAGATGAAATGAAGACCACTGAAAATGGTGAATTATGTAAAAAAGATGATGATTTAACTGGATGTGATATTAAAGGATCTGAAAGTGCAACAGAAAAAGACAGTTTTGAATATTCTACAGATAGCTCTAAAATACAGAGTTGTATAGACAGTTCCGAACACAACAATGCTAGTTCTTCATCAAAGAGAGGAAATATTGGTAACTTGTCACTGAATGACACCTCATTAAAGAGAGATAATATTAGTGGCTGTTCTTGAAAGTAGAAACATGTATTTTAAGTTGTGTGAAAAGGGAATGGAAATGCTCATACCAATTTAAAAAAAAGATGTGCCCATTTTGAAAAAATCATAAATGTCGAAAACTGAGGGTATTTAAAGTATAACTGGAAATGTTCAGTTTGTATCAAGTTTTTCTCTTTTTTTTACAATTGTAACAAGCAGATATTGATCTATTAAAGCACTTTGTCTCATTACCTGGATGTTCAACTCAATTTTGATTGAATATAGTTAAAATGTTTTTTATTATCAATCTGTGATATTAAAAAGGTGTCTTTTTAAATAAAAATATGAAGAAATTTCTGCCTGTTTTATACTTGATACTTGACATACCAATCAATCAAAGGCATCCACTGCACAACGCTACAGAAGTAAAAACAACCAGAGCACAAAACACAAACTTTGATTCGGTATAGATACTTAGCCACTTACATGATACATCACATACCAACTAATCAAAGGCATCCACTCCACAACGCTTTAGAGGAAAAACAGAACAAGAGCACAAAACACAAACTTTGATTTGGTACTGATACTTAGCCACTTGCATGATGCATAACATACCAACTAATCAAAGGCATCCACCCCACAACGCTCTAGAGGAAAAACAAAACAAGAGCACAAAACACAAACTTTGATTTGGTACTGATACTTAGCCACTTACATGATGCATCACATACCAACTAATCAAGGGCATCCACCCCACAACGCTCTAGAGGAAAAACAAAACAAGAGCACAAAACACAAACTTTGATTTGGTACTGATACTTAGCCACTTACATGATACATGACATATCAAATAATCAGAGGCATCCACTCCACAATGCTCTAGAGGAAAAACAAAACCAGAGCACAAAACACGAACTTTGATTTGGTACTGATACTTAGCCACTTACATGATACATGACATACCAAATAATCAAAGGCATCCACTCCACAACGCTCTAGAGGAAAAACAAATCCAGAGCACAAAACACGAACTTTGATTTGGTACTGATACTTAGCCACTTACATGATACATGACATACCAACTGATCAAAAGCATCCACTCCACAATGCTCTAGAGGAAAAACAAAACAAGAGAACAAAACACAAACTTTGATTTGGTACAGATACTTAGCCACTTACATGATACATCACATACCAACTAATCAAAGACATCCACTCCACAATGCCCCAGAAGCGTGTTATCTGAGAAGCAGTCAATATATCTTCTTGCACTGGCTTTGAACTATTTTTATTTTATCAGCAACATCCCAAGGAATGAATCAGTAATTTATCATTATGCATATGAAATTCTACTTTTTTATCGGAATGTGAGCTATTGTCATCACTTAATTCTCGGAAACCACTGGGCCAACTGGGACCATATATTTGGTGGAATTGTCCTTGGGCGGTCCCGACCAAGATGGCAGCCAAGCTAAAAATAGAACAGGCTCCCAAGAGCCTGAATCACTCACTTGTTACTTTTTGTGTGGATCTTGCATCAATGATTATTTTTGCTATTTAATGTATACTGTGCATTTTCACCTACATATTGACTTGAACAGCTAAATTATAGGGTCCTTAACTAAAATATATATGGTTGCTAGGGACTTTTTCATCGGTTGCTATTGAATTTGTCAATGGCATTGACTCTTGACCTTCCATTTTGACTTGAAAAGGTAAATTGTAGGGTCCTGAACCAAATATATCTGGTTGCTAGGGATTTTTCTATCGGTTGCTTTTTTTTTTAAAGGACCTTGACCCTCCATTTTGACTTGTAAAGCTAAATAATAGGGTTCTGAATCTAATATATATGGTTGCTATGGACTTTTTCAATGACCTTGACTTTCTTTTTGACTTGTACAGGTAAATTATAGGGTCCTTTACCCAAATATATATGGTTGCTAGGGACTTTTTCATAGGTTGCTATAGGCTTTTCAATTACCTTGACCCTTGACCCACTATATTAAATGTAGAGCTATCATTGAATTTATTTCAAGTGATCCTCTTAACATCTGTGACAATATGTCAGACCATTATTTTTACTTGTAGTTAGTGTTTACATGTAAATGATCTGTCAAGGGCAAAAACTCCCATAAGGGGTCAATTGACAATTTTGGTCATGTTGACTTATTTGTAGATATTACTATGCTGAACATGTTTGCTGTTTACAGTTTTTCGTTATCTATAATAATATTCAAGTTAATACCCTAAAACTGCAAAATTTCCTTGAAATTAACAATTCAGTTGCAAAAATGTGTTGACCGATTCATCTGAAAATTTCACGGCAGGTAGATCTTGACCTCAAAAACATTTTTACTTCTAGTCAGTTTTGCTCTTACTGCTTTAGTTTTGAGATATGAACCAAAAAGTGCATTTTTCACCTATGTTCTATTTTTAGCCATGGCAGCCATGTTTCTCAATGGACGAAAAAATAAAACACAGACTTTATACTAGATACCCTAAGGATCTTTCAGCCTAAGTGTAGCTGAAAATTATTCACTAGTTTCAGAGGAGATTTTTGAAAGTTTACAAAGATGACAAAAAAAAGTGCAAAATTGTCTTTAAAGGGCAAAAACTCCTATAAGGGGTCAATTGACAATTTTGGTCATGTTGACTTATTTGTAGATCTTACTTTGCTGAACATGTTTGCTGTTTACAGTTTGTCCTTATCTATAATAATATTCAAGATAATAACATAAAACTGCAAAATTTCGTTAAAATTAACAATTCAGGAGCAATAACCCAACAATGCCAATCTCAGCCAAACTTTGCTGAAATGATCCTTGGGTAGTCCCCTTCAAAAGTTGTGTCCAATCGTCTCGACACTATGGGAAATTCACTTAAAAATCTTCTTGTCTGAAACTACTTGCTCAGTTAGTACCAAGCTGTGGTTGAATGGTCATTAGGTGGTTCTCTTTCAAAATTGTGCCAACAGTGCTGACCTCAGACCAAGATGGTTGCCACAGCCGAACTTAGTTTAAAAAAGGGCACTTTGGGAAATTTACATAAAAGGAACTGGTCGCTATATGTAATAGGCAATGCACCATCAGATGAGCGATACAGGCTCCAGGGAGCCTCTGGTTCTTTTAATGATTGTAGAAAAAAATATCAGTTAAACTAACAAGGGAGACAACTCCAACAGGTCTAGGCAAACAATTTCTCTGTGGCTGTGTTGTAATATACTGGTACTGTTAATCTGTTTTACTTTTTTGTATGTGTTCAACCTGTTTTTGTCATACACATGTATTGTAATTCAAGTTATTCCATTTTTTGTTACTACTGAATTCAATAAAATTTACCTAGGTGGGTAAGACACTGCAAACTGGGAGCATGTGAGACAAATGTTCCATGGAACACTCAAACCTAAGTTGGTCAAGGAAGCAGGAGTATAAGTAAGAAACAACAACCTTCAACAAGAAACCCTAGCAATTCTTGTCACTTTGCAACAAGGAGAGTTAAAACTGACAACCCAATATATTACAGGATAATAATCATTAGTAGTTGCAATGAAATACCTAAATAACATTACCAACAGAAAAGAAAAACTATTTAAGTGAACTAAAGGACTTCTATATATTGTGTGTTGTCTAATGTCGCATAATTTCTTTATCATATGTATTACTAAAATAAATTGTATATATAATAAAAGATGTATAGATTATATATATTAATTTTTAATGATTTTAAAACTCAATAAATATTATAAATAAACCATGTATTATTTAGTTAAAACATATAGAAAATCAATAATATTCTTCAACAATCAATATAAATAGTTATATAACAAAAAAATTGATTATTTTGGACGGACAAAGTTACTTAAAAAATCACATGTAAAAAATCAACTAATAAAGACAAACTTAATCCTTAAATTGTTGTGCTTTATCTGAAGAACAGGTACTAAGAGATCAGTTCGTTTATAAATTCAACAAAATTGGTGTCGATTACAAACAGTGTAGATTTTATAAAACCTAACAGTCTGACTAAAATACTCATAAATAACTTACTGAAACAATACTGACTTTGTCATAAGCTCAACAAAAAGTGCATAATTCAAGTACATGTTCACAACAAAAATTACTCAATGTTCGTATTTGTATTTTCATGAACAAGCCATGGAATCAATTAAATGGTTTTTCACTAGTTTCAAAAATTTTTTAATTTCTACTGCAAAGTTAATTAAAACAAACTTTCCAAATGCACACCAAGAAAAATAAATGCACTGTGTATATTTTTTCATTTCTTTAAATGTCTACACTTGTAGAAGAAGAGCTACTCCACCAAGAATCCATTTACTGGGCTTCTCTTTCGATTTCAGGTTAAAGGTCCAGACGAATGTTGGGCCTCTCGTTTTTGTCTTGTACACTGGGCATTCATAGATATTTCTGCTATCCATACGGTCTACAGGAATAGCCTTGATGAATATAACAGGCATAGCTGGAGCAAGATCTTTAAGACGAGCTTCGGCAATCATACCAGTCTGCATATCCCAGCGAGCACCTTCCATATAGAGACCATGGACATAAGCACCTTCCCTTGGTGGTCCAGCCATATCCTCTCTAGTCTTTTTGGTAACATCACACTGCAGTGCCATACGATCTAGTGGCCACTCATTCTTTCTGGCCATTTGCTGCATAATTGCTGTCAAGAAGGACTGTGGGTTGAAGAAGCCACCAAGCCAGACTGCTGCTGGAAGCTGGAAGTCTGATGTCCATGTTTCAAGTTCTTTGATTCTTTGCAATAAATCAGCATACCAAGCCGTCAGTCTGTACAAAGATGGATATGCTTTCTTGGCCCAACCTTCTGGAACAGTGTCCAAGAACAAAGAATTTCCAAGGCTTTCCATATCTGCTGTGATTGTCAATTCACCCTGAAAATGGACAAACCAACCCATTTAGTATGCAATGAAAATATACTTATACATAACAGTTAATATGGCAATTTAAGAAAGAATTTCTTTTAATTTTGTAGGAATTGAGGTTATCTAAATATGTGTTCAACACCTGGTAACAACTGGGGAGTGTTTAAGGTATCTGGAGTGACCATAAATGACCAAGTGATTCTCCCAGGTGTCCCGGATCTCCCATACAATGTAATGGCAATGAGGAACCAGAGTGAGTTATCTTTTCCTAACCAATGTAGGTAAGGGAGATAATTAAATTCTCTCCCTTTTGTCCTTAGGCCAAAAAAATTTACGGTAATGATCCCAATACCTTAAGAAAAAACAAAGAAACTTATTTTCGATATAATCAGAACATAGCTGATTGGATGTCACATTTCAAACAAAGTATTGCTAATATATATTGACAAAAGAATTTGTCAGTATCTAAACGATATTTAATTGAAGGGTTTTGCACTAGTTTCTGGAATTAAAAATTTCAAAATATGACAAAATTACTGTTAAAAGTTTTACATTATTTGACTTTTTGTATACATACTTTATTGATTCAACGCTTTTTTCAAAGAGATCATGATAACATATATATTTTATATACCTTCAAACCAAGATCAAGTTCCTTCAGGGTACGTTTCATTTCACTTGTCAGCATATTCATTCTCTCACATTCCTGGAATGCTACAACAACATATGGTGTTCTCTCCTCAGGTGGAACTTTACCCATTATTTCAACCATGTTGAACTCATCTGGTAATTTCTCAACAATCTCATCCAACAGACTCTTAATCTGAAAAAAACCAACAATAAAATCATACAAATTTACCCAAATGCATTTGGCTGAATAATACTATTCTGTACATTTATATTGTATATCATGAATATAAGATTCGGTCAATACAGATTATTTACTCTCCCGGAGATCAAAGAGAAGAGCAAATAAAAGCATACAGAACTTTTATTTCTACAACATAAAACAACTACTGTATGCTTTAAAAAATGTCTCAACTATTTAAGTAATATTAAAGGAAATTTGTGCCGTCTAATTATACAGATTAGATTATTTTAGAATTATTTTCAATTTTTTAGAAACTAACCTTTTCTTCCCTACTGACTCCACCACCAGCAGCTGCCCCTGAATCTCTTGGTTGCATTTCAAACACTGTTTTGAACAAGTTATCTGATTTTGTAGTCAAGAACTCTATCTCAGAATTAGGATGCAGACCATACAGATATGGACTTTCTTGGGGTAAGCATTCATCTATATAGGAATGGTAACCTTTGTAGTCAGAGTTTGGTGGTATTGGGAATCCAGGAGCAAGATAAAGTTCACCATCCAGCTATAAAATGAAAAACAAATCCATATATTTTCTTAATTTTTTTTTTTAATATAAAAAAAAAACTAACAAAAGTATTTTTTTTTTCTGAATTTGGATTTTACTGTTCTAAAATGTTCAAATACATTATAACTAGTCTATTAATTCATCTATCTTTTCCTAAACTAATTTACAGTAAAGATTTGTGTGTATTGTATTCTTAACATCTTCTCTTTGGTAATTATAAGAAAAGTTTGTCTCCGTGAAAAGTTTTAAAAAATTTAAGAAGTCAAAATGAACTTTAAAATTTTGGAGCATTAAATTCCCTCTTTACACTCACCATATCTGGATGCATGTAGACCTCCAAGTATGTTTTACATAAACGTCTGTCCCAGTCATCTGTAATGTGTCCACCGTACATAATCTCTCCAAACAAATACCTTAGATCTTCCCATGGTACCTTTGCATTGGCCTCCAAGTAGTTATACAATACCATAGCACTAATGGTCAAGTCTCCAGTATTGTATGGATATACTCTGTTCCAGCCCTGAGGTCCAAACTTGCGGCGTTCTGAGACCACGGCATGGAAGTAACATAGTGAGAACAAGATACTCTTGAATTCGGTTTCTCTTGCACACATTTCTAGAGTGTCCTAAATTAACAAAAAATTGTTTATATTTGATGGTCATTAAAATTTCTATTTTTATAGTACTTAAAAGAGTTGTTAATTCAAATCTTTATAAAACAATTTAAATTTAACTTATAATCTAAAAATAAATCTCCAATGTAGAAATATACTAATGGATGGATGAATATTATTGTTTAACGTCCAGTGGCAGCCAGGTGCATATCAGGACGAGAACATGTTGATATGATAATGTGATCCCTGCTTTGCCCCAGACTGACACGCTGAGCTGTTCTGGTAATGTGTTTAATAGCGGAGAAGCAGCAAATACCAATATTAATGTCTGTGGTTTGACCTGGCCGGGATCAAACACATGACCTTCTGCACTCGAGGCGAGCATGCTACCACAAGACCACCATTGCAGTCCAATGTAGAAATATAGTAACACTAACAGAAGAAGAATATACATATATTTGTCACAACTTAATATTTACTAGTCTAGGACCTGACTTTATACAAAGCTAATTTTCTGTTTTAAAAAAAAGTTCATTGATCATAACTAGAGGTTACTCTGTGGTCTTCAACAAGAAACAATAGTCCCCAACACAATATTTCTGTATTGTTGTTATTTGTTAATTTGTTTCCCCTATAATTTAAACAGATTGAATTGCAGCTTTCTGTATTCTTTACCTATTTAATTTTTTTTAGAAACAATGTAGTTTATCAGTAAAAGTAAAAAGAATTGTTTGCTTTATCTGATAAATTTTTTACATTTTTTTTTTCTATATTGCATGATGTTTACCTGGTTGAAATTATCTAAAGCTTTGTGCAGATTAGCAAACATGCCAGTGGGAGGTTCATTGGTGATTTTGATGGCAGCTTCTAAGATTCCTTGTGGGATGATATGATATTCTGCAGAGGCTGCAGGCTCAGCACTGATAAAGACACGGTAATCTGCATGACTTTCTTCACTGTATGTTTCTAGTTTCTTCTCAAGAGTTGACAACCATTTTTGGACCAAGTGAACATTCTGAAATGATAAATCTGATCTTTAGATATATTGTATCAAACAGATATTTGGCAGAGATAAATATCATATTAAATGCATATGTAAAATAACTTACTTCTCAATGTAATTTTTTTTCTTTTGTTTTCAGTTTCAATTTTTCTGAAGGGGATTGACAATTCATAATTTTTGATAATCACTAACTTATTTTCATAAATTATCACAAAATACTAATAATTGAATATAGTCCATAAACTGAAACTTTGCACATACTGACATTTTTGTTTATTCAAATTTGAAATCCACCAACCTGTAAAATAACCCAATGTCCTTCCTTAGCTGCAATATCTAAAGCCTGTTCAGCCACAACTTCCTGTCCCTGTCCAAGAGATATGTTATGGAAGTTTTTGTTGTCATCAGTAAAACCAATCTTTTTGCCATGCATTTCCACATCCTTTAGAGGATTCACTCCAGGTGATAAGATAAAGAAGATTGGAGAAGCTGGACCAGATTCTTCATAAGATTTAGCAAATTCTACACTCCTGCCTTCTGTGTATTTTGTTCCAAGTTTCTCCGTAACAAAATCACTGAAGCAGAAAATTTTACCATTTAATGTATATATATCAATACTGTGCTGATTCAATGAATTTTACAAATACGATATCAAAAAAGAATGAACATCATATTTTTGGACAAGACCAAGTTTTGTTTCTAAAAACTTGAAGTATAGTCACTTAAAATAACATAGCTGATCTACTTTTTAATTCAAGAAATCATTTTAGATGATGTAGAACAAATGGTAAACAGTTAAATCTCTTTTCCACACTTACAGTTTGTCAATTATTAAACACTCATGTTTCATCGTGTTTAGGTCGGATCATCAATCTTTTAAAAAATTTCCTTTTTTGTAAATTTTAACTGCATTTTTTTTATTATTCAGCTCAAATATATTAAAGCATAACCTACAACAATTTTAAATAAAAGAAATCATTTACTATATATATGTACATAGGACATAGCATTTTCTTTACTAGACATAAACTTACGTGACAGCATATGTCATTCTGTCTGGTCTAAGAGCTCTCATCATGCAGAGTTTTTGCAATGAGGTCTTATTCTTCCATTCTTGTGGGAATTTTTCTTTTTCTGGAGCTTCACTCTCTACAAACTTCTTCCATCTCTTTGCAGAACCTTCGATGTCACGATCCAAATTACGGAATTCATCCATGTTAGCCATAGACTGTAAACAAGAAAAAAAAATCATTTAAAACACTTAGAAGTTTTGCCTTGGATATTTCATTTTGCTTAAGCTTAAGTATTATTATATGAAATGTCCTACAATTGTTGAATTTTTGCTCAATGATTTTAAAGCCTTTTAAATTATGGTAAAAAATGTCCTGTCCATGTTAGTTTTGTCATGATTTGATACTGAAAATAGCTTATTTTTACATATACATTGTATATATTAACTATGAAATTATCAAAAATGTCTAAAGTCTGATTTATTTCCAATTTTTTTTTATTAAAGTCTTTCAAACAACTTACTGAAAATTGAATAAATCTCAAGTAAGGATACTTAAAAATCTAAACAATTTACATGTAATTGCTTGATTTTTAACAAAATGACATTAAAATTAGTAATAAATTATAAAAATAAGTGGAAATAAAGACAAACCTTAATTCCTCCCCAGCTGTTGTTATTCATGAAATCAACAGGACTGGTAACATTCTGTACACAAGGAAACCTGAGCAAGAAGTCCAGTTCTACAGGATTAATGTCCTTTGCAATTAATAAGATCTGAAATATGCATAGAGAACATTTTTATAGCTATTAATTATAGTTTATAAATATCAAATATCAGTAACACACAGAATTTGAATCATGTACATTATTTCCAGATCTGATTTATTCTTAAAAAAAAGACCACATATTTAAAAATTAAATGCTTCAGTGTAAAAGCCTTGACCGAAGCCCATTTAATGTGAAGCGCAGAAACAATAAAAATTAAGGTTTTTAAATGAAACAAACAACTAATGCAATCTAACTCCATCCAAATTAACTTTACCAGGAATGTCATCTGTGCAGTGAAGATGATCTTGTCTCTCTCAAACAATCCTCTAGCAGTATACATGAATACAGAATATGTTATACAGTCAATTAGGTTGAGTACTCTAGTTTTCAATTCCTCTGATGCTTCAGCTCTGTCAATGGCCTT
The DNA here is from genome assembly GCA_028015205.1 of Mytilisepta virgata. Taxonomy (NCBI): domain Eukaryota; kingdom Metazoa; phylum Mollusca; class Bivalvia; order Mytilida; family Mytilidae; genus Mytilisepta; species Mytilisepta virgata. The sequence goes on from CM051521.1 coordinate 82,347,522, forward strand.
CTCAAATACTACACTGAATGCCTGAAATTTGAAAATTTATTTTCACATTTAGTAGTAGGTATTATGAAAAAATACCATGTTATTTTCATGTAAAATTTAGATTCAATTGTTGGCAGTTTTGATAATGTTTTGGAATTTCATGTAAAACTGAAATTTAATTGTAGGGAGTCTTGAAAAGCAGAATTTTTCTTGTAAAATTTAAATATATTTAATTTTGCAGAAACTTGTTGTCTTCCTTAAAAGTATAAATGACTGATATTTTTCATTTTGACATTTATCTGATTGTTCACTTCAGAAAGTGAATTATAACTACAAATAACTAATTCTTTCACTCTGAATTTCATTATTTGCATGTAAATTTCAGTTTTTTCATTGTCATTCTTTTTCATAAAGTCATTTTAAGTCCTCCAAGTCTGAATTTACAATTTCTTCTTATTGCAAAATTCTGTGTCTGTAATGTAATGAAACTCAAAAATGATCTTACCTTTAGTGAGAATTGGTACATTGGATTGATCTTGTTCAAATCATTCAATATAAAGTAGAGTAATGATGCTCTTGCAGCAGCTGGTCTGTAATTTTCTCTGGCCAGATTGATATCTATTTCAGTTTTCTTTGCTTGTTCAGCTTTGACTTCAATCTCTGCAGCAGTTCTTTTAGTATGCTCAAGATTTTCAACTAATGCATAATCACCAAGGAAGTTACCCTCAGCAGCAGACAGACGTGCTAAAAGAGAGTCTTCAAGTTCCTTCAAGGTAATCTTGAACTGATTCTGTTGTCTTGTCAGATCTCCTTTGAGTTTTTCCAAGTCAGGTCTTTCTTTGCTTACAACAGCAGCCAACAGCTGGTCTTCTAAACCATCCCTGGTGACAGTGAAATTGATGAGGGTTGTCTGGGCTTGCATTTCTGGTTGGTAGTGAGGATTAGCCAATTTAGTTTGGAGAATCAATTTGAATGCAGGATGGTAGTCTACTTCCTTATCACCCATCTTGATGGCACGACCTTTCTTGATGGTGTTTCGACCAATCAGAGGATCTAATACTGGATCAACTGTCTCTCCAATATTTTCAATAAGCACAACATCACCGTTAGCAACAGCTTTCTCTATGGCATCAAGATAACCTTTCTGGCCAAGACGGATGACTTTAAGGTCAGCACCATATTTTGTCTTGATCCATTTAATACCTTGCAGCTGTGGATCAATCATAAGTGGCCATCTTTCACAATTTGAAAGTATGGTGGCATTTTCTGTTGACATCCTATCACTTGGCAAACTTTCATTATTCCAAGAAGCAACCTGTGCATCATCAGTCAACAAAGACAATGGATCTAGTCCCTCTGTGATAGGAATTGGAAATTTCAGTCCTTTGAGATATGGAATCCAGTGTCCATCCATAAGGTCAACACGATACTGCTTTGTAAAGCAACCAACATATGATACAAATGCTGTTGTCAAAAGCACATCACCTGGGAGAGTTTTTTCTTGCTCCTTGAAATTATTGATAGATTCTGCCCATCTGACATTCTCAGATGCCAAACCTCCTACCAATCTGTTGGCCAACTCAATTGTTTTAGCGGTCATTTCAGCTTCCTGTTGACATTTCAGTTTTTCATTGGTAGCTTTTTCAAATTCTGCTGTCAATTTTGCCAAATCAGCTTCTAGAGCTGCCAATTTCTGTCTGATTTGACGCAACTTTTCAGTGGCAGCAGCCAATTCAGCATTGGCTTGAGCTAAAGCAATACGTTTTGGTTCCACTGTACAGAATACTTCATAATAAGAAATGATATTGATAACCCATGAACAAAGACCTGCTGCAGCTAATGATTTGGCCCTAATAAAGTCTGGGTTGAATTCTGGATCAGCAAGATATGGCTGAACAGCTTTCTGGCAGTTCTCATGGATATTGTCCTTGTCATAATTAATCAAGTTATCTAAAAATGCATCAACCTAAAATGAAAAGAAAAGAATCTTTTTAGTTCAATCTTAGAATAAGAGCTATTATTATAATTTTTATCTTTGAAAGTGATTATAATTTTTAGACCATTATAAAATACTGTAGAAGATCCACTTTCATATCTTTATGTAAAAATATTTTGAATATGTTCATTCATTAATTATCATAGGTGCTCCAACAGGGATCCGGAAATTTTTTGATAGAAATGAATTTACACTCTTTTTAGCAATGTCAACACACGACCTTATTTCATACAAATGTTGTTATGCACGATTTATAAATGTTTTGGGTAAGACCTTAAATAAATATCGTGTGTATCAACACTTTAACATTCTGTGCAACATTGTTTGTGTATTGATAATTTCAATGTTATAAGTGTCTTCTTCGACATCCGCATTTGGTATGTATGAATAGGCTATCGATATGGAAATGGACAACACAACGGAGTAGAAATGAACTAAATAAATGAATTAAATAAATTCAAGTTAAAAAACTTTGAAATCAGTATATAAAAGTCCTCCCGAAAGATTAAATTTTTATTATTTTTTCATATTTAACTACGACAATTCACGCATGCTCAATGATTATTTAATTTATACTGCACATGCAGAAAATGGTAACAATAAGGAAATCTCAAAGTTTTGCCGATTTAAAACTACCGAGGCGTTTTACCTGACTGTGAACTGTTAGATTGTCCGAAACATACCATGTAATGATTTTTTTTTAATTTCAAAGTAGAAAGGGGTGAAAACCTGATTGATCATCACTGATGAATGACCGCCATTGAACTTTTAGAAATTGTTGACAGGTGTAAATTAATTATAATAAAGCATCATAAAAACATAGACACCTTTGTAAATTACCGTATTGACAATAGTAATTCCTGTAAAAACAGTTTGAAAACATCAGTCAACTATCGAGAGGAAATGACCTAAATGAGGTAACCGTCTGCCGAACTTCGAAATTTTGGCGTTGCGACTTTTCAGTACATCTCTTTATTAAAAAATAGAAATTTTGGATGTCTGTTTGACCCTTTTTATGAGCGGACAAAAAACAATTTCTCTGGCCATGTCCGGAAAATAGAAGTCCTTCCGGATCCTTGTGCTCCACCTTGTAAGTCAAGATCTTATAATACATTTTGGAATGTTGAACATATAACTGAACCATGGATTCATGATATTAGCATATCAGTGCTGCTGATCAGAACCATTTGTAATAAAAAAAATCCACTATCATGCTGTACAAAAAGTTTCAAACACTTATATGAACATAATTTTTGTATTAAAATAAAGATATTTGAAATTATACCTTGTTCATGACTGTGCTCTTTGCAGCTTTCCAACTTCTGTCCTTGGGAACCTTTCCTCCTGGAGCTAACAAACACATCACAGCTGCAAGACAATTAATGACAGCAGGTGGTGGTGAACCAAAGGACTTCAACTCTGTCAAATTGTTCTGAAATTATACAATTAACTACTGTAAGTGCTATTTCTTTAATTAAATATTGCTTACATTTTACACACAGACACACAAAAAACCCAAAGCAAAAAAATAATAAAACAAAAAATAAGACAGAAGATTATAGCACAGATAAAATAATTTTAAAGTTAATATATACAATCCGACCAAAAAAATTTATTACAGTCCAACGAATAAACAATGGTTAAGTCTTTCATGGCACTGAAAATTTTTTGTAGGAAATTCTTAACAAGGATGCCATGACATCAGATTAGAACACTAACCACTGTAATACTGGAATAATACACAATGTGAACAGTTCAGTTGTTCTCTCTCAGGCTTTAATGATGTAAGAACTTATATCACTCTTTTTAGACTTCCATGAGCTGATAGACCATACATGTCTTTAAGCTAGTTAATGATCAACCATACTAACCTTGTTCAGGGTGTTCAAAGCCTCTTTAGCAGCAAGCAAAGCTGGTTCAGCTTTGGCCAAATCAGTTTCACAATCTTTCTGCTTCTTGGTGACCTCTTCATTAATTTTGGTAACCTTTTTCTCTTCCTCATCTGCAATGGCTTTTTCTTTTGATACTTTCTCTGTTTCAGCACCAACAACTGTAATGAGCTTATTGGCATCCTCATTTTTCTGGGCTAATTCTACTTCCTGTGCTGCCAATTTGGCTTTAAGATCATCAACCTGTAGGAAATATTGACAATGTTACAAGAGAGAAATTTGTTTTATTTTTTAGTTAAACTCTAAATTCATGTGTGCCTTTATGACACCATTTTCCAGTTTGTGATGCTAGTCTGTAATCCCTGTACTATCAGAGTTCTTCAATCGTTCAACTGATTTCTTATTGTGTGAACAGTTTTCATCTAAATGAAATTATCTACATGTACATATCTAACTACCAAATTCTTTTCATAGACAAAAGTTGAGGAAATTCTCATTCAAGACTCCTCATCATTCCTTGAACCATATAAAATTTTTATCATTTATCAAAAGTTCAGCATAAATAACTAATATGCCCAGCAATATGCACATTATTCACTAATAAAAGTTTCTTTATTGGCAGACCTAACATGAAACAAATTACGTTTTATATAATTCAAATTTTCTAAAATTTCAATTTGTTTTTGTAAATTTATTAAAGCATCTGTATACATTTTATACATTTAAATGTTCAGTAATAGAACCACAATGAAATCAAAGGTGTTGATTTTTTCCTTCCATCCAGCACTGCTTACACTAGCATTGGGTTGTGCGTCTTTTACAGATGGAATTTAATCTTATGCAGGAAAGAAATTTTTAATGCATTGTTAGAACTATGTATAATTACCTGGGTTGCAGTGCTCCTCAATTTTTCCAGACCATTTTCAAGACGGACAATCTTGCTCTGCAAATCTAGATTCTGTTTTTCTAAAAGATTTTGATAAAGCTTAATCTGTTCCAGGAAACTCTTTGGTGTTGTATAGTTATAACGTCTCTCATTTGCAAGATATGCATGTGACATTTCATTGACAGATGTATGTACATATCCCATGAACTTAGAAACTGAGTCTCTCATATCCTCCTAGAGAAAAATACAATATAAAATTTCAAGTAATGTTTAAACTTTTAAAATAAACAAGACATAGGAAGTTTTATTGTGCTGCAAAATGACTCAGCTCTCATTCATTGCACATGTAACATAAAAAAACATCAAGCTTTGAATTATCTGGCTCTAATTTGTCTTTTTTTCAACTGTAAATGATTTTTTAAAATCAGTCCATGATTGCAATGTCATTATGTACAATTGAATATTTTTGCAGGAGAAAAATAAATCATTGAAAATATTTTAAATTGAGACATTTTTATTTATGCAACCAAAAACTTTTTGCAAAATGCTCTTTGAACTTATATCAATATTTCATGGGCTTATTTTTTGCTCATTTAATATCATCACAAGAAAGGGAAAATTAGATACCCTCTATAACCACTTGTAACTTGAGGTATTTTTAGCAAAACATAAAGTACAATACAACCTTTTCAAGATCAAGAAACTTACAGATAACATTTCAATATCTTCTAAGAACCTAGCTGATACAGAGTTCAGAGCTTCTACTGGCCATTCATGGAACCAATCAATACATGTGCAGTTGGTGACAGCTGGGAATTTACGACTTCTCACCCTAAGAGTAGATCCAACTGGTGAGAAACACAGCACTACCTATAAAATAAATTCAGTGGTATTATCATAAATGTTTAATTGGTTGAAAGTTTAAGTCATACTGTGTTTATAGCCAAAAGTGAAGTAGAGCAGACTTTTACTGAGTTTTGTAAGAGAACTGTTTGAATTTGAATAAATTATCAAACATTCAAAAAAAAATTTATTAGAGAAAAATATAATACAAGAAAATTTTTAACTGACAGCAAACCAGATATTCTTTCATCACTGTTCTTAGCTGCCTGCCTGTCATACATCACCAAACTAATCAATGGATTTTTTCCATTTGAAAATCTGGATAAGTACATATTATCAGGTTTTCTGCAAACGTATATCGTAAAATATCAGCCGCGAGACACAATGTGAAGCTTTTTCGGCGAGTGAGCGTAGCGAACGAGCTAAAAAGCTTCATATTGTGTCGAGCGGCTTATATTTTACAATATTTGTTTGAAGAAAACTTGATGATAAATTTATCGTATTGTTAACTAGCAATCTAAATGGAATTTCTTACTTTTCAATGGCCATCTGCCTATAACCGGATGTTTTCCTGATATATTCGGGTCAACGTTGGGTCAAACAATATGACGTCGCTGATATATTCGGGTCAGCTCATATTAGGGTCGGGTCAACTCTTTACGACGTCACAGTGCCGAAATACGGGAAATTGTGAAGGCCTCAGCAGGTCGATATAGGCATGGGGAAATACGATAAACAAGTATATATGTGTCCAATGGACACTACATGCCCCGCCAATGATGTAAGTATTTAGTAATAGAATTAAATGTGTATATTGTTGTCCCTAACGATGGGGTAGATGAAATACAATCTCTAAGTACTTCATGAAAAACTACCTTCAACCTGAACCTTAACCTGGATTCTAATATTGAAATTCTATAAAGAAATTCAAAGTCGATGACCCATGAAGTGAAGGTCACAGAATCTGTTTTGCATCAAAATGCTGCTGTTCATATCACAAGCTATCCATGTACAAAGTTTTAGGATTATACCATAACTCCTTCATGAAAACTACTTTAAAAATGAACCTTAACCTGGATTTTAATCTTGAAATTCCATACAGAAATTCAAAGACAAGACCCATGATGTCAAGGTCAAAACATCCGTTTCGCATCAAATTACAGCTGTTCATATCACAAGCTATCCATGTACAAAGTTTCAGGATGATACCATAACTCTTTCATGAAAAACTACCTTAAACCTGAATCTTAACCTCGTACGGATGCACAGACCGAACAACTACATGTATATGCCCGGCCCGGATCCAAGACTCAATAGGCTGGGTTTCTTACGACATGTATCAAAAGATTACATTCAATATTTATTCTATAACACAAGTAAGTGTATGATGAATAGTAGCATAATCATTATGTCATACTATCAAATGTTTTTCCCTAGTTATTCCATACCTTCAATGATCTTCTGACTTTATCAATAAAGAAAGACCAGCAATTTTCCCTGGAATCCTCCAATCCCAATCCTTTGACTTCATTTCTTACACCATTGATGATATTTTCCACTTCATCATCTGGGAACAGATCAGGGATTTCTCCAGATGCCAACAGGTCATTTATTAGGACAAGAAATTTCTCATCTGCAACTTGTGCATCAGTCATCAAGAAAACCATACCCATATTTTTCAGTCCAGTTTTGATGTAAAGTTGTGAAATATCAAGTTTCAAATCAGCAATGCTGTAACCTTTCCTGAGTGTTATCTGGAATACATCCAAACTGCTAATAAAAGCAGCCAGACGGGACAAACTCTGCTTCCCACTGCCCCCTACACCAATAAGGAGAGCATTTCCACGAGGTGACTCTAGAATTCTGTTGATTCTACAAATATGGGACATGGCATCCTCGAAAAGAACCAGATTCATCACTGCATTTATTTCATTATAATTTTCTAATGCCTCAACCAAGATTTTGTTAAGTCCTGGGAAGTTGTCTACCAAATTGTACTTTGGCTCTCCAATGCCGGTGGAAAAGTGACAGTAAATTAATGGGACTTTTGCTAATGCTGTTTCCTCAATGTCTTCAAATGATTTCTTAATAACATCTTTAAGGAGTTTGTCATATGATTCCATGTCCTTTTCATCTACCAGTTTGTCTCTGTAAACTCTTTCAGCTTCATGTTGCCAAAGTCTGACAAGATCTACGGGTGTTTTGGCTGCCTCAGGCATTGTGAACAATATACCCTGAAAGAGATATTGGAAGATTACTAGAACAGCACTTACTTACAAGATCATGACAATAATGTAATGTTTCATACCACTAATAGCAGCTTTTTAAGCTATATTCTGGCATTAAATTTGAATTGATGGGTATAACCTTTAATCATATACCTGGTACCACAAGTGGAGTTCAGATACACTATTGTAGTACTAACTGGGTTGTAATCATAAGTAATTACATTTAACTACTTAAACAACTATGACAGCAGGACCCAAAATATAGACAATCATGGTATATATATTTTGAATAATAACAGTTAATATATTGTTAGCTAAACACTTGACAAGCAACCTTGCTCCTTCCCAATTTTTGCTCTCATACAGCAGTTACCCTCTCCAATTCAACAATGACCTCAATTTGTATGTTATTGGTCTAAAGCAATGATAGGTTTTTTTTATAAAAATAAAATAATATTGCTAAATCTTCATGATATAGATCTTTTTGAAAAAAGCAAGAAGAACATCAATAAAAAAATAAAAATATATTAACTGACCTTTATTAAAAATGGGTCAAAGACACAAATGGCCGGGTTGCTGGGTGTTTATTGTAGTGGTGACAAAGGTGATTACAAGATCATATTGCACATTGGCAGTCATGAATATTTATATAGACAAAATCAGACACATTGTATGTTGGTGTACGAGCACAGAGGCAGCCATCAATTTAATTAGAAATAGGTGAAGTAAGCAATATTTGATTTGATTACATGTTGATAAACACTTGTTTGGAAAAAAGGGAAATAATTCCTGAAATAATTCCATAAAGTGGGGTGCACATCTTCAATATGTATTAAAAGATTCTGTGAAGTTTCAATGATGTGGGTGAAAAACTGTAGGAGGAGTTGATTTCGCAAAATAGGTACCCTCTATTGAAGATATCAATAAAAAACGACTAAGTTCCAAAGTTTGGAAAAATGGGAAATAATTCCTGAAATAATTCCATAAAGTGAGGTGCACATCTTCAATATATATAGAAACATTCTATGAAGTTTCAAGCATGTGGGTGAAAAACTGTAGGAGGAGTTGATTTCACAAAATAGGTACCCTCTATTGAAGATGTCAATAAAAAACGACTAAGTTCCAAAGTTTGGAAAAATGGGAAATAATTCCTGAAATAATTCCATAAAGTGAGGTGCACATCTTCAATATATATAGAAACATTCTATGAAGTTTCAAGGATGTGGGTGAAAAACTGTAGGAGGAGTTGATTTCACAAAATAGGTACCCTCTATTGAAGATGTCAATAAAAAAACAACTAAGTTCCAAAGTTTGGAAAAATGTGAAATAATTCCTGAAATAACTCCATAAAGTGAGGTGCACATCTTCAATATATATAGAAACATTCTATGAAGTTTCAAGGATGTGGGTGAAAAACTGTAGGAGGAGTTGATTTCACAAAATAGGTACCCTCTATTGAAGATGTCAATAAAAAACGACTAAGTTCCAAAGTTTGGAAAAATGGGAAATAATTCCTGAAATAATTCCATAAAGTGAGGTGCACATCTTCAATATATATAGAAACATTCTATGAAGTTTCAAGAATGTGGGTGAAAAACTGTAGGAGGAGTTGATTTCACAAAATAGGTACCCATTTCCCCCGCCCGCCCGCCGCCGCCGCCCGCCGCCGCCCGCCTGACATTCACCATACTATAACCCGGATTTGCACTCTGTGCAACCCGGCCAAAAATCAACACTAACCTAAAAATACTCAAAGTTAACATATTACCAAATATAGCTATGATACAAATTATCTGCATTTTTGACTGAAACAAAGCTTTCGAGGACTGTTCTTTTCAACTTACCTGGAAAATGTTAGACAAATCTCTCAAGTTGAATATATAGTGGAACTTGATGGCTGTTGGAAGGAATGTACTGGTTACCCTTGTGTGCAGGGCTACAGCTCCCTGTATCACTGTGGCTGCATATTTCTGTACACCCTGTGAGAAGCTATTGATGGCCAAATGCTGTGACAAGATATTGGTGTAGATGGTTGACAAAGCATCTATGTTCGGGAAGTTGACTGAGAACACACAGAAATGTCTCTGAAAACAATACATATTTATCAACAACAAATACTTTTGAAATATTTAATTTTTTTCTGAGGACATTTAGAACAGATTAAAGTGTTATTATTTTTTGGTATCTATAAATTTATTTAATACTCCATTCTTAAAACTTAATACCACTTATTCAAGGTTAAACTTGGACCCTGTTTTTAAGAACAGACTTCTGCTACAGCTATACAAATGAACAAACAAATTTATTAAGTTTTATAAAAACAAACGTTCCTTCTGAAATACATACTATCCAGCATTACAACACAACATAAAATATAAAGGGATATTTTATAATAAATGGATACCATATTTAATTTTTACCTGTAGACGAGAATCTATGGTGAAACTACCAGCTGTTGGATTCATACACGCCACATATTGTGTATTATGGATCTCCTTCAGTGTCAGTTTGCTTCTATCGTACCAATGGCCATGATCAATATGTTGTCTGATAAGGGTATGTGGCTGTACAGTAAAGTATTTGTCAACCTCTGGCATATTCATGTCATCAACAAAGTAAATCAGACGTCTTGTACCGGGAGGTCCAAAATTTCTACCAGCTTTTTTCTCCAATGGTTTCTCAAGGATACCTTGTAACATTGAAGACGTGGTGTAAAAGTTGAATGGCACATTTGTTACCATAAAGTCTTCTGACAAGTTCCTTAATTTGTCCTGCATCAATACAGTTTTACCAGTACCAGCATTTCCTACCAACATCACTGGACGTTTCTTGTCAACCAACATGTCCAAGAAGAATTTGACTCTAGTTGTTTCTGCTGTGTGCACTAAAGCAGCCTACAGATTAAAAAAATATTGTAATTTCCTGTACACTTTTTAAACATTAATTTTCTTAAAGAAAATTTGCTGTTTTTAAGTGGCAGCATTGATATGGTTAGAACAGTGACATTTTAATAACACTGGAGCTTAAACATATTACAAACTATTTTTGCCAAATATTTTTTTCTTCAAAGTACCATTTTTTTTTTATTTTAAAAGGAGACCCAGTTATATGAGTAAAAGTTTTGAATAAGGAATCATTCAGTCTTTATTACATCAATTTAATGAATGAACCATGTGTACACATGATTAGTTTGAATATAGCCTAAAATATTTATAATGGCATTAAACAAAATAAAAAACTTTAAAAATACTGAACCTGAAGTGGTTGGTCTGGGTCTAACTCAAACTTTATCACTTTTTTGGTCCATGGTTCAAATTTCTTGGTCTCTGGGTCAATATAGTAATCAAATACAGTACCAGCACCAGGGAACTTTACTGTTTTAAATTCAGTTATCCACCATTTGGTAAATTCAACTCTGTAGTCTACAAGCTGCAATAATAAAATTATTTTTTTCAGATAGGTTTTTTTTTAATTACCATTCCAATATACTTAAAACAAAAGAAAATTAAGGCCCATCCTTTAGTAAAGAATTTCCAGGCAATGGGACAACATGTAATATTTCATACTTTAAGGAAATGACTCACTCTATTTGTGAATAAAAATTCCTACAAGTAAGTAACAAAAGGCACCCAATGAGAAACCAGAGTTATATTTTCCTAACCAATGTAGGTAAGGGAGATAATAAATTTGTCTCTCTTTTAGCCTCAGGACAAAAGGGAGAGAATTTAATTATCTCCCTTACCTACACTGGTTAGGAAAAGATAACTCACTCTGGTTCCTCATTTTATTACTGTTCTACAACTTGAAGTAGGTTAGAATTTTGACATAGAGAAAAATCTCTGATTTCAACATGACCCCTAGAATCACTTTTCTAAATGACCACTAAAAAACATATTATATAATATTTCTGAATAAAGGCACCTATGATGATAATAATCACAGGAATTTCTTAATTACAGTTAACCCTGATTAAAAACTGCTTCTAGGGAACCAAAATTTTTACTTCTTTACATGTAATACATAGTTTATTTCCCTTATTAGGCCTACCTGATCCTGGAACATGACACCACCAAAGGCCCAAACACAGGCAAAAACAAAATACAGTTCATATAATTCCTTAGGACAATCTGGCGGTGTGTTTTCTGGTGTTAGCAGACATTCCAATAAGAATGTCAACATCTGAATATGGCTAACTTCTGCAATAGGTGTGATCTTCTTGAATCTGAATCTTAAAACGTCCAACAAAACTGGAACATATTTGTCAAACAAAATTGTCAAATTGGCTCTTTCTGACTGGACCTCTCTTGTATCAATCCAACTCTGTACATACCTATAAAAAAACAACACGAAGAACATACATGTATGTATTCTTTCACTTGGTATGCAGTGTTTGCTTTCCATGTCCTTCAATTTTTGTGTTTTGTTTTTCCTTTTTTCAGTCTGTTTGTTTCATTTTATCATACTATCATACTTGTTTCAATTTTCTTTTCTTCTGTTCTCATATTCTTTGCCTCGACTTGATTCTGATTGTAATGAATATTACTTATATAACATAGATGTTATAAAGATATTTTGAATAGGTTAATTAATAACAAATTAATTCCAAAGGAGATATAAGAATAAACTAAAACCAATGAAACTAGAACTGTCCTGAAAGTGACTAATACCCCCCACAGCAACATGTCTGTTTTGAAGCCTACACAAAGTTCAAATCATCATATTTTTCAAATTACTCACCCAAACAGAAAATCCTGATAATATGCACATCTCTTTATTGTAATCAATAAAGTTTCATGAGAATCATGCAAATAATGTAGGAGGAGTTGCGGACAACAGATGGAACGAAATTTTGTTAAAAAATGCCTAAGTGCAAACAGCCATATCTTTTACATTTCTTGTCCAAACAGACATTCCTGACAATATACACATCTCCATATAGTGATCTAACACTCCATTAAGTTTCATGAGAATCATGCAAGTAGGAGGAGTTGCGGACAACATTATTTTGGACAGACAGATGGACACACAGACTGAAACCTACTTCCCCCCCCAAACTTCGTTTTCCATGAAGATAAAGATTTTAGTAAAGGATAATAAACAAACTTACGGATTCCAGCCTACATCAGTTGGGTTAATGAACAGAATACCAGCTCTTGATACAGTAGCAGGAGTAGCTGTTCTCAGATGACTGATCTCAAACAATAATCTCATGCTAGGTGTCAGTGGAATTCTTTCATTACTGGCCAATGTCAACACTTTGTTGTCATCCATGACAGTGTTCAAGGACTCAATCCACATAGGATCAATGTCACCATCTAGTACAATCCACTTAGGACTGTCAGTTGTCATGTTTGCCAAATCTCTCATGATGACTGAGAAAAGACCTACAAATAGAAATGTCATATGTTTTGATCCTACAAATTCAAATTTCTTCAAAGTCAACTTCATCTTCTAAAATCGTTTCAACTTTCCTTACCCCCCCCTTCCCCCCCACCCCCCAAAAAAAAAGACAGGAAGTATAGAATGAATTAAATTAAAATTTACAATAGCATTAAAATTTGCAGTGTAATTTCTTAAAGACCAAAGATATATTGTTATCTTAAGACTGTACACAGTGTAAAACATACCATCCTTCCATTCTCTGGTGGCTGGGTTGATGATACCAAATAGTTCATTGTTTGTTACAGCTTTTGGATCAAGATCAATAGCTTGTGGCTTCCTGCCTGCATTTCTGTATGTTCTGATGAGAGAGTTCCACACTTTACTTTTACCAACACCAGCATTACCCAGACAGAATACAGAGTGACGTACATCAAACAGTTCTTGCAGCTGTACAACCTGTTTACATAAATATATCAGTTAGTGTGTTTTATTTTCCCTATTGCTATTATCTAATAACTATTTTATCACACAAGCCCAAATGCAGGTGTTTTTTTTTTTTTGGTCCCATCTAGGTCAATATAGTATTGTTATTATTTTTTTTTTAAGAAGGAAAAAGTATAAAAGTATAAAATGTTATTTTCTTATTGTACCTTCAGAATGAAATTTTCTTCTGGTTGTAATTTCTGGTCCAGGATAGCTTGTTTGATTCTAGATTCAAACTCCATGTCACGTTTCCTGGGTACATTGAGTGCTGGGAACAGATCACCAATCAGGCCCATGATAATCGGTACATCATCTGTTACAATCTTTGGAATATTGAAATCTCTCAGAGCTCTCATCAGTACCTATAACCAATGAAACAATAATATTGAAAATCTATGACAAGCCGAAGTGGACAAAAACAAGGTATTTTCTAATATTAGAAAATGAATTTGTAATATTAGAAATTCATTTTCTAATATTACTTAATCATTTCTAATATTAGAAAATAGCCCAGAATTTATAATATTAGAAAATGATTTTGTACTATTACAAATTCAATTTCTAATATTACTAATTCATTTTCTAATATTCAATTTAAAGGCATTATGAATTCATTTTCTAACATCGAGGAATTTCTAATATTAGAAAATTAAGTAATATTAGAAGTTGAATTAGTAATATTAGAAATTGAATTTCTAATATAAGAAACTGAATTTGTAATATTAGAAATTGAATAAGTAATATTAGAAAATGAATTTCTAAAATAATTTAATAATATTCCAAAACCCACCAAATATGTAATATCAGAAATTGAATTAGTAATATTAGAAATTGAATTAGTAATATTAGAAATTCAACTGGTAATATTAGAAATTCAATTAGTAATATTATAAATTGAATAAGTAATATTAGAAATTGAATTTCTAATATTACAAATTCATTTTCTAATATTAGAAAATACCCTTTTTTGTCCACTTTGGCTTGCTATAAAATCCTTTGAAATTAAGTAGAATATAAAAATGTTACCAGGTAATTACCTCCAAGTTTAATAACAAACTTTTCCTTTTCTTAAAACTGAACTCAAATCTACCCTGTTAGTGGACATTTGAGCCCCTAAAGAATGTATCAGTGATTTCGGAGGTAAGTAGGAAAAACATTCCTGTCTTATGATATATTTAAAGAAATTCTGTGGACACATGCTTGCATTTTAAATTATGATAAATTTACCTGATCTTCAGGTCTGTCAGGATCACCTCTCTTCAGGGAACCAGCCACTACCAGTACAGATTTGATAGCCCTCAGACCCCAATCATAATGGTCCTGTTTTGATAACAATTCTCTACATAATGTATACAGTGTGATAAACTTTCTGGCTAAAAGACGGGCCTCGATGAAACCTTCAGCTACCAACATAATTTCACAAATTAGTTCAAAATCTGGGACAACCATAGCACATGGTCTGAAAAGGTAAACATTATAATATATACAACTTAATTATATTAGTTATCATTCATTTCATGCAAGATATTTTATGGGTATTCAGAGAACTTTATGTCACCTTTATCTTGTCATCATAGGGAATATATAATTTTTTTAATTTTTTTAACTTAAAACTGAAAATTTAAATTTTTCTGAATATACCATTTTTCTGTACAATAAACTGTAATTTTTTTAGCATATGTTTCATACCTGAACAAGGCTTTCAGATTCTCAGGTAATTCAGTTCTACCAGCATAACCAGGGTTCATGGTGATGAACAAACCGACAGTCCATTTCAGTTTGATTACACCACCCTGGAAGTTAAATTCCGTCTTCTTTTCTCTGATTGCATCCTGAATACATTTGACCTGTACAGCTACGACAGACAACACTTCAACAGCAATTCGGTTGAATTCATCAAAACATCCCCAAGCACCAGACTGAGCAAGACCTTTGTAGATGTTACCAATGGACTGGAAAAACAAATGTATATTAAATACATTGATTTATTTGTACATGTACACGTATATATACTATGGTATTTATTGTCTTTTTAGATACATGTTGAACTTTTCTTTCATTTCAACAAAGAATATTTTATTCTTATATATCAATTTCAAATTGTTTTCCATTGTTAAATTTTTGTCTCTAAAATGAACGCTACAATTCTAAATGTGTCGGCACATCATATGTCAGTTCTGCATTAAATCTTTTTAAGATCTCTTAACTACAAAACTAATGGCTTACAATACTATAATCATCTATTAAAACATTCATAAACATATACATGAAAATTTCCAGTCACTTCTCTGGTGATGTCCAATACTTCATTTCTAAATGAAACTAGGAAATTCTACATTTGTCATTTTCCAGGATATATGTTATGGCACAGATCAATGATAGATTACCTTATAGTCCATCTGTTCTGAGCAGTTAAACACGTATACCATTACACCAAGAGCTCTTCCCAAATCTTTGGTGGTCTCAGTCTTACCAGTACCTGCTGGACCGGCTGGGGCTCCACTCATTATCAAGTGAAGGGACTGTGTCAAGGTAATGTAACATCTATAAATAGTATGAAGATTATTTAAAAAAGAATTGCTTCATAAAATCTTTTGCTTTCGGATTTAAATTTTCTTTCAATGAAGCACTTCGTAAAGGAAATGATTGTAAAATAATACAATTACATTTTATAGTTTTTTGTTCCAAATTTCGAATTTTTTTTTCTGTTCTATTGAAAAAAGAACTAAGAGCAATACTTTCTATACAAATAAAAAAATAATAGTGCTTGAGAACGTGTCTCAATCAATTTTGAAAAAATCTTTCATGTTAAATAGCAGGTATTTAACCATTACTACCAATATTTGATTGAAACACTTGATGAACTTTTTTAAAGATTTCCATTTCATCTCAACCATCAGCTTAAAAGAAAATTTAAATATTCTAACATTGCCTGAATTTACGCACTGTATTTGTGGGAAGCAACTTACCTGTCAGTCAATGGAGTAATGACAAGACGTGGGGTGTTTCCAAGATATTCGTGGCAGTATCTAAACTGAGCATCACAAATATTAGCAAAGCAGTCTCTCTCATTGTCATCCCATCTGTGACGTAGTTGACTTAGCCAGCTGAAGGCCTGGGAGCTGTCTACCCTTGTCGTGATCAGCTTTGTGATGACATCTCTAGCATGCACATCAATGGTACAAATTGTCATAATTTTTTGACGGTCACCAGAACTAAGTTTTCCAACCAACATCGCAATAAGTGAATTCAGCTGAGAAACCTGTAACATAAATGGAAACATCAAATAATCCACTGTTTCCAGTAATAAGATTTGAATATTATTACTAGCTTAAACTTCTTCTTAAGGAAAATGTTATGTAATGTTTGTTTTTGATAAAACAAAGTTGAAACAAAAATTTGTAGCAGCAAAATATCGGGTATTTTTTGCTGAGATTGCAGTCTACAGACATCTCTATACATTACTTCAGTCAAATAATTCTCTTGACAATTAAGCCCCCCTACCCCATGTCCATAAGACAAAACAACTGTTTCCAATCTATCAAGAAATATGTAAATTCATACCTGTTTTTTGCTGTAATCTTTCAGGGCATTTTCATAGCCTTCCTCAAGTCTAGCAAAGGCAATATTAACTTCAGTGGTCCACCAAATCTGTGTGCCACAAAGTGCCACCTGGGCAGGGAAATCAAAAAGCCACTGGTCTCTTGGTTTTTCTTCATATGAAGTAACAGCTTCTGTCATCTCATGTCTGACAGTACTGCACTGGGCCTCCAATAATCTCATTAACCAGACTTCAACCTGAAGTTCACAACATTATTCTCAAGTTGGAAAGAATAACCACTATTTTATTTACAAATAATTTGGTAATTAGACATTCATCACCAAAACTGATGATATTCTTTTTCGTGAGAAAGAATTTCTGCGAAAATACAAAAGCTTTTCTCAAATACTACATTGCATAATTTTACACATCTTTCCACAAAAAACATCATTTTGGTAGTCATATGTATCAAAGTTATAACAAAAAAAATTCCATGTTACAGATTTTACTTGTAAAAAATAAGGTTCAAGCCTTAATTAATCAATCATTTACTGAGTGTTTCATTTGATTTTTTTTCCAATGTATAATTTGAACCCACATTTGTGTCTGAAATACAACCAAGTAGTTGACTCGGATACTCGCATCCAGTGTATACTGACCTGTCCGTTAAGATCACATGGTTTGTCCATGTCAACATATTCTCCATCCTTACTGTGCATACCAATCGCTGACTTCAGTTTGTTTCCTTTATCATCTTCCTCAAATTTCAAGTTAGCCATGCTGTCAAACAATTTGGTCAAGTGACGAGTCACCTATAGTAAAAGAAGATTTTAATTATGAAATGCTGTAAAAATGCCATAAAAAATTGCACTTTTCACTTTATCTTCCGTGTTGAATTCATATTACTATTAATGTTTGCCTTAATAAAAAAGGACTTCAAAAACTCTATCACTTTCTTAGGTTGGACAGAATTACTGTTTTTCTGGTTTTAAACTCATTTTAAAGTTTTAATCTACACATAATTTAATGTGCAATTTAACGTAATTTTGGTTGAGTACTTCTTGTTTAATATTAGTTTGGTTTTTGGTCTTCCAAATGTTTCTGTTTTAATGCTGCTGATGAGAGGTAACTCCTTGAAATGCGTCGTATATAGCATAGTATAAATTTACTATATCTAATATTAGTATCTTTGGATTGTTATTTTGAAACTCCTGGGATGGTGCCTCTGCTGGTGGACCCTAGGTCCCCGAGGGTATTCGCCAACCCAGTCGTCAGACTTGTCTGACATGATTATTCATTGATTTGTTACAGAAATTACCAGTATTTAGCAAAATTCAAAAATAATAAAAATACTAAGGGTTCATTCCTTGTATTGCACATGGTAGATCTCCTTAGCTGAAATTTGGCTTCCTATTTTGGTAATTTTGGTTGAGTACTTCTTGTTTAATATTAGTTTGGTTTTTGGTCTTCCAAATGTTTTGGTTTTAATGCTGCTGATGAGAGGCAACTCCTTGAAATGCGTCGTATACAGCATAGTAAAAATTTACTATATCTAATAATCTTTGGATTGTTATTTTAAACTATCTGAAGAGACAATGAACTTACAACTGGTGGATTGTTTCCATTGGAGAGAATATCCAGCAAGTCAGCAGATGATACGAAGTAGAATCTTGGGAAAGCCAGTCTCTTTGTTTCCAAGTATTCAGCCAAAGCTTTTTCACACAGAGTTAACTGCCCTTGAATTGCTTCAAGTCTTTCATACAAATTAGGCTGGTTGGTTGCATCTACAACGTTCTTTGTTTTCTCAACTTCTGATACTAATTCCTAAAAATTCAATATGTATACATGTTTTTTCATTCTTATTTAACTGATATGAGGTATTTCCATTTTAATGGAACAACAAATTTATGTATATTTTGAAAAATTTACAAATATATTCCTCCATATACACATTGTAAGATATCAATTTCACTGAAGCTGTTAGATTTTGCCAATTAACACTATGAAAAAATTAAACACTATTATCAATCAAAAATTAATTAACGAGTACTCCCCTCCTGCACAGCTAAGTAGTTAGATGGTTTATATTTAACGTTTTTGGCAAAGTTGATTTGATTCTGCTCTTCAGTATTTCTGATTATTTTACATATTCTGCTTTTAATGGCAAGTCTTAATAGGTAAAATATGCATTCTTGCACATCAAAATTGGTATCATATACATTATTAAACATTTTTGTTTACCTGAATCACATATTTCAAACAATTTTTCCTATTATAAAATTGGGTGTTTTACAACATCAGTGAGCTGTATAAAGTTTATAGCATATTCTGCATCCTAAACACAATACAAAAAGACTTTTACCTTGAAATCACTGTCGATTCCATCAAATCTCTTGGAGTCATCTGGCAGCTGATTCCTGATATCTTCAGAACCAATGAATATACTTTCTAAATGTGACCATGTTCTCTGTACTTCCATCCAGATTTGGATAACCTGATCTGCTGTTGATAACTTCTTCTGCCAGCCTGACACTTCTTGTAAGAAGTGGGCAATAAATTTAGATGATAACATATTCTGAAGTTGTACCTGTCAATCAATTATAAAAAATGCAATTAAGGGATGTGGCATTATTGACATTTTGCAAAGAATTCTGCTCAGACTAGTGTGAAGTCCTCTCGGTGACTTAAACGAGAAATAAGTGTTGTTACTTTCAGCAAAATTTCGTCACAATCATTGGTGGATTTTGTATTATGAATTTATCCACTATATCTTTTCTTACTCAATGTGTTGCTTACTCTTCTTCTGTTTTCCTTTTTGTACAAAATGGTCTTTACAATGATATTTTACATTTCACATAATCTGTTACAAGATTGAAAATTTGTTATATTTTGTGTTTATTTAAATCCTGTGTGGTCTTTATATAAAATTTAAAAAAGGCTCAATGACTATTTGATTCATTTTTTTTTAAATTCTACCTTTTTTTGCCTTACACAAGTTGTTGGAATGTACACATACTTTGCACAGTACTTCAAAATTTTCCATCAGAGAAAGTTATGTCAGTAGAAACCTGTATTCCAAGATTTTGTGAAGCAAAGTTAAACAAAAAAAAATGATCTTCCATGAACAATTAAAATGATATTACCTGGTTGTCCTCAAGTGTGTCAATCAACTCTTCACTTGTCTTCAACATTGTGATTTTGGTTCGTGGATGTGGATCATGTTCAAACTCCATCTGAGCCCAGGTGACATCCAATTCCTTTAGGACTTTCTCCATACTCATTTCCTTAACAGCCTTGTCAACAATACCTCTCACTTCGTCTTCAAAGTTGTGCAAATTAAGTGAAAGTAAATCAGCCAGTGTTGTGCTGTCATCCATGACAAAGCGTACCTGTTAAATAGAAACAAAATTTTGTAAATATGAAAGTTAATTATAAAAAAATGAAGAAATATAGTAAAAATAAACTTATTGATGAGCAAAAAGAAATTTATGCAATTTTTTCTAATTCCTGCCTTGCCCTCCCCACCAAGCCAAACTCAAATTGTGGTTCCCTTTGGAATAAATTGTCTATTTTTCATCTTGAGACTAGAAAATTGCTAATAAGTCCTATAGTCCTTATACCTTTGTAGCAGCCATGAGTTGTTGCCAATGGCGCTCTCTTATGGCATCATTCTGCAATTCACTGACAGCTCTGAGTGATGTCAACATGTTTTTGACACTGTCCTCAACACCAGTGTAGGAATCCCAAGCTCTCATCTCCTTGTCCAGAGTACGAATGTCCTTAGCAAATTTCTTGCAGTCCATGTCCATCTGCTCCACATTGATTTCTTTCCATGGGGTAGTCTTCCAATCGTCAAAGCTACTTCTGACCATGATGATGTAATCCCACAATGTTTTTAGCAGTTTAATCTCTTTCCTGCATTGTTTAAGTTGTTTAAAGTCTGGTACATTGACCTCGAATAGACCAGCTGCGTCTGACAATCTACCCATTTCTTTTTCCATGTCTGAGATTTCCATGTGGTACTGAAAGAGAAAAAAATTGTTAGGTACAACATATAAGTATAATTTTCAAATACATTTCATAATTCATATTCTTGCATTGTAACTACAAAATGGTTGTTTTAAGTTGAAGTCCACTTTGATAAAAAATTCTTTCATTATTGAATAACACTTGTGAATTTGTATGCATATCTATATCAGTTTGTGTTCAGCTTTAATTTTTATAAAAGTATGACAAAATAAATCTTGGAGAAGTATCGCCTCAGTCTCTCTTTGAAAAGGAGGTTGTAGTTAGAGCTAGATACCTATACAATTTTTTTGGACGAAGTCTTTTTACACAATGATCAGCTTTGATCTAGATTAATTCACAAAGTGCAGGGATACTGGCCTCATAACTAATGTAAACATTGATTTTCTCTAGTGGCAGACAGAAATCAAAACAAATGTTTACAAACAATTTACAGCAATAAAAATTCTTTATTTTTAACTTGATCAGTTTCAATGAACTTAATTTAGCCATATATCTATATATACATATATATATATATATATATATAGTGTTGTAAAAAAAACCATTCATACCTTATCAACATGCTCATATGGGTTTTCACAGTTGTATCTGAATGGTGGTATAGAACGGAAATGTTCTCTGAATTTATGTTGATTGACATCAAAGGTTGCAGTGTTACGTCTAATATTGGCAACCTCTGTAGCCTGTAGTGGTGCCACCTGTTGTTTAACAGTGATAGCAATCTTCTTGGTGTTCTTCCACTGTTCTGGTAACTCCTGTTAATAAAATAATGTAATGTGAAATGATTTGAACTCTTGTTCACTTTACTTATAATTCAAAATAGTAATCTATACTGTTTTTTATCCAAATGCTGATTTTTTAACAATTTAAAGCTGTGCTAGATTCAGTGACTGAAATTTCTGACCCTTCAATTCATAAAATAATTTTAGCTGACAGACACATACCTGCAACTGTAGATGGACTTCTTCTGGCATTTCTTGGTCATAGGTCTTAAGTAACTCTATAGTCTGTTTCAATGGCTCAAACATCTCATCAGTTGTAGCTTGTCTGTCCTTCACAGCCAGTAAGTATCCCATACAGTTAACCAGACCATCATAATCTCCTTCTTCTACTGGTTTTTCTAACCCAGTATCTGTTGTTTTGATGAAGTCGGCAAGTTCCTTCAAACTGCATAACAAAAACTTTGTACAAAAAAAATGCTTCAAGAAAAAACATTCTAAAACTTTTAACCAAAGCTCTTTTTTAGTTTTAAGAAATCTAACTAATTTAGGGTTAAGTGCAAAAAACGCAGAACAAAAATTTTATGTTGTGTTTTAAAAAAAATTTGAATTGTCTACCCACCTGTTTGTGACATGATCAATCAGGTGTTGTTTGAACATAAAGCTCCAACGTTTGATGGTATTCAATAGGGCTTGTTTGAATGGCTTAGAATTGACTCTGAACCAAGTTTCAAACAACTTTGTTGGATGAATAAGTTCTGCCTCTTCATATATCTTCTCATATGTATCAATCTGAAATATAATCAAGACATCAATGAATTTCCAGGAAACTTTCTCAATCTGTAGATGGCAATAATATTTAACAAATTTCTACCCTGCAGCCTTAACTATCCCACATCACAATAAATTATGTTTATCAAATACCTTCAAGTTATCTTATAATATTATCTAGAAATATAAAATTAATTTTTGGGGGGCAAAGAATGAAAAGAAACAGAAGAGAAGCAAGCAAGCAACATAAAGAAAATTACCTGTTCTTTGAACTGTTTAAGTGTTGGTGGATTTTCTGGTACACTATCCTCCGCATGAGCTTCAATCTCCTCCTGTGTGAGCACATGGTTATACAGTAAGAATTGTCTCATAAACTCATTTCTGTCATCAACCCAGAGATAAGCATAGTTATCAAATGAATTTCTATATTCAACAGCTTTGTTCATGATATTATTAATTCTATCCATAAGTTCACTTCTCATGTCAGAAAGTTCTTCCATTTCTTCCAGGTCTGGTTGGTAGTTCTCCTGACCACTGTGGGCAGCCAAGCGTGGAATCAAAGAAGACTGTTTGTAAATATCACCAACAAGTCCATCAACCAGGTCATAAAATCCATCAGCCACACCATAATCAAGAGAAGGTATAAAGACCATTTCAGGGACCTGAAGTTCAAGCTGGGCTTCAAACAATGGGTCTACTTCTATCTTGGGATCTGTGTTATCTAATAGGAATTTAATACTACAGTGGATTGTATTGAAGAATCCATCAACGACCATTTCATCCACATAGTCTACATATGCCTTCCATATATCTGTATTAGCGTCAGCTTTGAAAAATTCTAAATTTTTCTGAAATATAACACATATACAATGTATAAGGATACATAGGATTATTAATAAAATGTGATTGTTGATATGAAATTATCAATAAATACTAGAACTTGTTTTTAAAGCAAGTAAACAACTTAAGACCATTAAACTAGAGGCTCTCAAGAGCCTGTATCGCTCACCTGGATTTAACTTTTCACCTTGAGCAGACCTGAAAATATAAGTGTTACAGTCAATTTGGCTGGTTTTTCTATAGGATTCTATGTTAAACTAATTTCAGCTGTGACGACATCTTGGTTGACATTCCAGGTCAACGAATATATTTCTAAAAGAAAATCATCTAAGGACCATTTCTGCTAAGTCTTGTTCCAACTGGCTAAGTAGTTTCAGACAAGAAGATTTTTAAATGAATTTTCCTATAGAGTCCAATATTAAACAAAGTTCGGTGGGGCAGCCATCTTGGTTGACAATCCGGGTGATCGGACACATTTCTGAAAGAGGACCTCCTAAGGACAAATGCTGCCAAGTCTGGCTCCAATATGTCAAGTGGTTTCAGACAAGAAGATTTTTCAATGAATTTTCCCATAGGGCCCTATGTTAAACTAAGTTCGAGTGTGGTGGCCATCTTGGTTGACAGTCTGGGTCATCGCACAAAATTCTGAAAGAGGACCATCTAAGGACCATTGCTCCCAAGTCTAATTCTAATTGGCTTAGTGGTTTCAGACAAAGAAGATTTTTGAGTGAATTTCCCATAGGGTCCTATGTTAAACTAAGTTCTGCTGTGGCGGCCATCTTGGTTCGCAGTCCACGAAATCAGACACTTTTCTGAAAAAGGACCTCCTAAGGACCAATGCTGCCAAGTCTGGCTCCAATATGTCAAGTGGTTTCAGACAAGAAGATTTTTCAATTAATTTTCCTATAGGGCCCTATGTTAGACTAAGTTCGGTTGTGGCAGCCATCTTGGTTGACAGTCCGGGTCATCGGGCATATCTCTGTAAGAGGACCATCTAAGGATCATTGCTTCCAAGTCTGGTTTCAATTGGTCAAGTGGTTTAAGACAAGAAGATTTTTCACTGAATTTTCCCATAGGGCCCTATGTTAAACTAACTTCGGCTGTGGCGGCCATCTTGATTAACAGTCCGGGTCATTGGACATATTTCTGAAAGAGAACCTCCTAAGAACCATTCCTGCCAACTTTGGTTCCAACTGGCCTTGTAGTTTCATATAAGAAGATTTTTGAAATTCACCCTCCTTTTTTTTCTATTTTTAGTAACAGAAACCATGTCGGTTGGAAGTCGGGGATGCCAGACATAATTTTGGAAGGGGGCCACCCAAGGACCATTCCACCAAAGTTTGGTCTCAATTGGCCCAGTGGTTTGAGAGAAAAAGATCTTTAAAGGAAAGTTTATGCTGGATGCCGTCTTTAAAGGGCAAAAACTCCTATAAGGGGTCAATCATTGATTTTGGTCATGTCAACTTATTTGTAGATCTTACTTCGTTGAATATTTT
Source organism: Mytilisepta virgata (assembly GCA_028015205.1). Classification (NCBI taxonomy): domain Eukaryota; kingdom Metazoa; phylum Mollusca; class Bivalvia; order Mytilida; family Mytilidae; genus Mytilisepta; species Mytilisepta virgata. Next base: position 82,372,604 of record CM051521.1, read on the forward strand.
TGTTGTTTACAATTTGTCTTTATCTATAATAATATTCAAGATAATAACCTAAAACTGCAAAATTTCCTTAAAATTAACAATTCAGGGGCAATAACCTAACAAAGGGTTGACTGATTTGTCTGAAAATTTCATGACAGGTAGATCTTGACCTGATGAACATTTTTACCCCGTCAGTTTTGCTCTAATTGCTTTAGTTTTTGAGATATAAGACAAAAACTGCAGTTTACCCCTATGTTCTATTTTTAGACATGTCGGCCATGTTGGTTGGCAGGCGGGGTAATTGGACACATTTTTTAAACTAGATACCCCAATGATGCTTGTGGCCAAGTTTGGTTCCATTTGGCCCAGTAGTTTCAGAGGAGAAGATTTTTGTAAAAGTTAACGACGACAACGGACGACGACGGATGCCAAGTGATGAGAATAGCTCACTTGACCCTTTGGGTCAGGTGAGCTAAAAATGAATACATTGATAGTCTCAGTCTGCAAGAACATTAATTTTCATATTAATTATCAGTCACCAATATTTTTGAAGTGTTTCTCAATGATTTTTTTGTTTTTGTGAATTCAAATTTGTTATCAAATTTTACATTATATAATAAACTTCATTTTGAAGATTGAGTGGCACTGTAAAATCACTGTTTTGAATGGTTTCCAAATATAAATGCACTAAGTTTACAAATTCAAAATGTAAAAAAAGAATTTCTTCCAATAGCAGTTTTCTCATGTTTTCCATGTATGCATTTCATTCTTGTTATCTAAATATTTCTGCTATCATAAAGTAATTTTTAGGTCATAATATTTACTCCTGATATCAAATTATTTCTAATGGCCTCCATAACATTACAAAAAAGACTGCTGATTATAAAATTAAGAATAGCTGTACCTTGAGAAGATCATGTATTTTATTTCCAATGTCTTTAATGTTAGCATATCTTTTTTCAAGTCTTTCTTTTCTATCATCTAAGTTTAAAACTGTCTCATGTTTCTCTTCCTTCCTTTCAAACAATGGTGTTTTACTCCATGTAGACATAAGTTTCTTGATATCTTCAACATTGTCCTTGGCCTTCTGTACACGAGATTCAAGGTCTGTAACTTGGTCCCTAGTTTTCTGAATGTATTCCCATACACCTGAAATATGAATAGGAATGATTTGTAAATACCGGTAGATTCAAAATTTTTTTGGTGCAATACAGAAAACTCAAACTCAGATATATTATCTTATCAAATATCAAATATATATATTTTTTTATAAAACTTTTTTTCTATTTTTTTTTATTTTTCGTCATTTTGATTAAATCACATGTCTAATTTTTAACAAAAAATATAAAATTAAGAAAATTTTGTAGATATATACCATCACTTTCCCAGTTGAGAGATTTCTCAGCTTGTTCAAGTTGAACATCAATGTCCTGCAGTTGGCCCTCTACCAGTGGAAACTCAACCTCCAAGATAGTGTTTCTTACTTTATTGTACAAATGTACAGTCAAATCCAAGTTAGTAACAAAGCGCCATAGAGTATCATTCTTGGAATACATATTCTTTGCTGAATCTGGTATTTCTTGATCTTCACGACTATCCAAATACTTTACTTCACGCAAGACAGCAGTAAGTTGCGGATCAAAGTTCACTTGGATAAGTTTGGTCTCTTCATTTCGGACAACCAGTGGCTGATTCATATTAAAGGCACATGCTTCACTAACGCCAGCAGTCCATTCACTGTATACTTCAGCGTCCCAACTAAAATAAAAAAGTTTGTTTATGTAATTTCCATTTATGCAACCTTCACCGCAAATGGCTATAAACTGGTGTCCTGCTTTTACTTTCAGCAGGAAAACTGACAACTCTTTACAAGACGATTGGTGTTGAACATACCTAGTCACCAGCAGATCTAGTCATAACCTCAAGGAGAATAGGATAGTGATCATGTACATTATTAGTAATGTTGAACGCTTTTAAAGTTATAATAAAAGATTGAGAAACGGAAAAAAGAAATATAAATTTCTGAGAAATCTTGAAATTCTCATCCAAACAATTCCAGGCAGGTTTTTTTTATTCTAAACCTTAGAGGTATCATATCAGAAAAAAATAGTCATAGTGATTAATTTTTGGTAGTTCCAGCATATCACAAGATAACCTCTAATTATTTTAAACAACTAGCAAGTAAAGAAATTTTTTTTTAATATTCATATTAGGTGACTTGTTTTTTCCTTATCATTATACTGTTAGTTCCTTAAATTAAAAGCAGAATATTTTGTCTGGTTGTGTTTTTTAAATGAAAGAAAAAATAATACTAACCCGTTAAGAAGAGTTAACATTTCTTCATATTTTGTAAAGACCAACTTTGCATCTTCTCCCTGCATGCTTCTGTAAAAAGTATCACCATTATTATTAAAACTTATCACATATTAATTATCAAACAATCAAAAAATAGTTCCTGTACTAAAAACACATTTACATCAGTTATTTGCAGACAGAAAAACAACTAGCAAATATGACCAAAAAAAATTCTTTACCTTCAGCTTGAAAATCTTTCCTTAAACTTGCTAATCGCTATTTATTCAAATGTTATACATACGCATGTTCGATGTGCTTAAAATCTTTCATGGGAATAGAAATTCTCTCTCTGAGTTCATGAGACCATCTAAGGCTTCCAGAAACTTTTGGCATATTCTTGTGTAGGATGGCCTTTCCTTTTGCCTTTTTCATAGCAATTTGTTCATCATAAATGCTCTTAGCAATGTCAAGTTCATTATTCATCATGTCAATAACAATTGGATATTTTGACTCAAAGTCACACTTGATCAATTCTCTGTCTAACAATCCACCCATAATATCCAGCAGCTGAAAAGAAATTATTTATTCATAAATGTATAAAATATTTACAAATTAAATGTAATAAGTATCCAAAAACAAAAAGTCTACGTGCACATTGTCATTTAATAAATTATAAATATTATTTGATTTAAAAACCTGGGGATCCTGAGATTTTGAGAAGTTGTCTCGAATCATAATGACAAAATAAAATGTGTGGTCAATAAAAAATGGTCAATGATAAGAGTATGAAAATTAAAGAAAAAATTTGAGAAATTTTTAGGCTCAGATTTTTTCCCAAGAGAAATTTAAAACTTTTAGGGACACAAAAAAGTGAGTCACACATCTGAAATGTGAGATATCACACCTATATAAAATAATCAAAATCAAGAAAAATTCCACATTTCGTTTCTTTTCATCTATAATAGGGTAAGACAATCTACTTTGGCCCATCTTCTAGATGTGTCCTACAAACTCAATGTAATATCATAGAAAAATATTGCCAAACCAACCGGACCACTTTATTTATTATAAAGGAAAAATGTTTAGTACTCAAAGAAAAAAAAATTCTATTAGAAAGAAATTAAACTGTATGAGTATTCTATGTGACTTATAAAACAAGTCAAAAAGTAACAATCTGTAAAAGAAGTAATTTCTAAAAGGGGAAGTAACTCATATTTACCTTGAAAACAGACTCTGTGGTAGCACAATCATCAAATCCCTGACAAATAATAGTAGCTAAACGTCTGTCAAAGTCTCCAATCTTTTCCTGGAACCTCTTGTAATCTTCCAAAAATTCCTAAAAATTATATCATAAATAATTATATCTTAATGCATTATTCTTTACCTTATTAATGAATTTTCAAATGAATAATGACAATTCATTTTAAGGACAATATTACTTGTGGTTTTTAGAGTTGTGAAGGAAAATGCTTCATAAAAAATGTTAAAAAAAATTTGGTTTACAATTCAAACATATCATCAATCACCTTTTCAGTAAAAGAAAGTTCTATATGGGTATCATATATCTAACAAGTTTAGGTCCACTCAAAGTATATTTCTAACAACTTTATACTTCTTCTTACAAACTAGCTCATTAGAAAATCTCACACAAAATATATTATAAAGCTGACACCCAACTATGAATATTAGCTATAACTGCATTTACAGCCAAGGTATAAATATTCTTTTTAAAAGATTGCTAATGCTGTTTAATATTATGAAACCATTTTATTTTAACATAATTATTAAAAAATGTCATTCTTTATTAAAAAAAAGTCTTTATACTTAATAAAAAATATCAAAGAAATTCTTATATTCAGCTTAATAAATCAAGCTTCTAAATTCTAAAATTTTAACAACAAATAATATCAGGTTATATAATGTGTTCTATAAATTACATTGGGGTAAATTTTAAAATATTATCATTGAATTAACTACTTTTTGTATTTCTGATATATTCATTGAATAAATAGTAGCAATTAAAGTGAACTTGTTCATGGACAACTTTTGCTGACATTTCAAAGCATACTGACTCATTTCATTTGCCTGTACTTCAGTGAATATGTGACATGCAGAGCCAAATTATTATGCAAATGTTCATTTTTTTCACAAATAAAGAAACCCCTAAAAAACATTTCAGTATAATTGAAAATACATGTGACAATTACAAATCTTACAAGTGAATGTGAATCCTTTCCAGAAACTTGATAATTTAAGAATACATATATTTGCATGCAAACATTTATCCTTGTCCAAAAACAAGATCATACAGCCCAGTTAGTTTCTATAACAAACATAAGTCTTTGTGTTTCTCTTACCTTGTCAACAGCCTAAAGAAATTTACATCAAAATAAATAAGATGCAAAAAGGTATAACTAGTAAAAATATATTTAAAAAGTTCATGTTGCTGTAATTTTATTCAACCAGCCTTCCATCAGAATCCAAACCTTCAGATAAATCCTTTGCAATTCAGCTTAGGATAAATCATCCTAGTTATAAGAGTAGAATTCAAATCACAAATGGTGGTGACAAATGATGTACTGCTTATCCATAAGACAAAATTAAGTCCCTTTGTTCCTAAGTCATCCAGTTACAACTGAGTATTGTTACTGTTTATGTTTTGATTCTATCTTATATCAATTTGCAGATACACCAGGATCCAGTCTGGAATCTTTTACATTCTGAGTAAGGACAGAATATCCACATGCCAGCTATGTCACATGTAGAGATAAAGTGACAAAATTCTTAATGTCAATTGTCAACATGAACTTTTTATATTATTTGTTTTTTGACAGATGTAAGAACATTGACCAAAATAAACTTATTTTCATTCATAACTTTATTGAACAACTTAATTGAACAATATAAATTCAAGAAAGTAAGACTCATTTAATATAATTAAAACACATAAATTTGCAAAAATCATCATAAAAATTCTGCTCAAAAGGATCAATTTTAAGGTTCCATAAATGGCATGGATGACAAAAACAAAATATAGCTAATTTTGGTCAATGAAGAGAGAAGTGGAAAGTTACCAGTACTGTGCAATTAAAGAAATAAGTGCAATAAACAAATCATCAAAACTGGTTATTTCAGATAAATGAAACTGCCTCTTTAACTATGATGCATTACTATGTATCTATAAAGTCCTCCCTGCTGTAATTTACATACCTTAATTGGTAAGAAAATAAATATGATGGATAATCTCTTGACACCATGTCCAAAAATGAATGTGACAAAAGTTTTTCAGATGATACCAGATCTTTGTTCAAACCAAGAGTTTACTAGAAAACAGGTATTTTAGTAATTGGGAAATAGTGAAATTAGTCAAAGTTTGAACCAAAAGAAAAACTGCTAACAAATAACACATAAAAAGTATATGCAGAAAAAAATACTGAAAAGACTTACAGGATTACTTGGGTCAAGTGAATCATAGTTTCTGGTTGTGAATGTATTATAAATGGCATTAAATTCCTCAAATAGTTGTACAACTTGTTGACTCAGCAACTTTCCTTTGATACCACCAAGTTCTATCTTCTCAAGTTTCAAAAACTCCAGTGCTGTCTCCATCAGTTCCTATATAGCAACAGAATAAAATGCTTCAAAAATAATCTATTAGTAAATTATATTATGTATTCATGAAAACGCCTTTAAATTTATTAATTTTCTGAAGCTTTTACTGTTCTATTAATTGACACAAATATTCTATGAAATATTCTTTCATGATGATGATCTTAAAGTCAAATTAATGCATGATTATTTTTTCTTTGTGTTCAAATTTGGAGTCGCACTCATAGTTTGGCGTAAATAATTTACAATTATCTCCCTTTATTAAGGGGGAAAAAAGTTAGAAAAAAATTAAACTTACCAAAATTGTTTCAACTCTCTCTGTAAACTTATCATATCTAGCAAAGACCAACTTAGGTGCAAATTCCCACTCTCTCGGTTCTTCACCTTCACCAAAGTAAGACTTGAGTTTGTTTTTGTGGTCTTCATAGGCATCTTTGTAGGCATGGAGTACTTCAGCAGACTTCCTCACTTTGTCAATGGTTTCCTCAAGTTCACCTTTGAATAGCTCTGTTGGATCTAAGTAATTTCTAGCCTACAAAAATATAAGAAGAGGATTATAATTAGAAAAAATTTATAAATTTTTTAAATTTTTACTGATAATCAGTTGCATGTATATAATATGAAGAAATTGAAAAGAGTAAATATTCAAAAGTGGGGACTTAAGTTTCCAAATTTAGCACAAAGTTCATCTAATTTCCTGAATACTATTTTGTTATTACCAACTAATCAATCTTAACATAATTTCTACTAAATTAAATGATCAATGTACAATTATATGCCTTGCTTTAGCTCTTTTAGTTTCAAATAAAACACTTTTTTTCGATTCATTATGACTACATTATTGTATGGAATATACTGTAAATTCAGAAATTATTGCGTGCATTTATTATTGCGATTTTGTCATTTTAGACCAAACTGCGATTTTAATTTTTGCGCTATTGAGAAAAATCACACTTCATTCATATAAAAAATTCCAAAATACGAGTTTAAAATATTGCGATTACAACCCTGTCGCATTTTTCGCAATAATAAAAACATCGCAATAATTTCCGAATTTACAGTATTAATTTTGCAAAAATTGAAAAAAAAATTTAAACAGAATTTTTATATATCAATATAATATCCGATAACTTAACAGGATGAAAGAGAATAATGACTCTCATTTGAAACTTTGGAACATTAGTACCTAATTTAAGAATTAAGGCGTAAAATTAAAAAAGGTTTTGATTCAAGACAAAATTACACTTGCAGATCAATAGGACAAAACAAAAATATTGTGTTTTTCTATTATATCAGATTTGAAAGTAAGGTAGATACGTTGATGCTGATTTTTGGTAAACGTCGATATTATACATGTACATCTTCATAAAAATTGTTTTAGCAAAACCTCTCAAAACAATCTGGTTTCCTGGGAATTTTCTCATTTGTGATGAGAAGACTGTGCTCTGAGAAAAAACTTTAAAAATTCTGGGTTGATTGGTTGGGTAGTCAAAAAACACACATTTTTTGTCAGGCCTAACACCATTTTATGATGATTAAACTGTTTTGCTTAGAAAATGTGCACAAAGAATAGAGTAAAATATAAATGATATTTTATAGTACTATCATAGGAAGAATACTGACTTTATTTTTTAAAAAATTGTGTAATTTGGTCCATTACATAAATTCATCCAAGATTTCTATTTGAAATTTTATAATACTTTACTTAATCAATAATTATAAATATTGGCATGACTGCAAGTTTTTAGAACAAAATGATGTCAGTTGTCAGGTATTTAAACCTTTATTTTCGATATCTATAATCAATCATAATCTTTGCAATTTAAAAAACTGCTTTACCTATTCTATTTGACTTTACACTTTAGAAAGATTAAATAGTTGGCAATGAGGTAAATCCAGGATTATCATATTAAAATTTTTTTATAATAAAATTAATCATCTTCTTTTATAACCATTTTAGTTTGTGATATAATCCTATAATACAGAATTAAAAAAGAATTATAAAGAATTAATGCATTACATATAAGCTAAAATTTAAGCAACTTCCCCTTACATAACCTCATTAAAGTGGGTATATACTATTAAATCTGGTATTGATTTTGTATATATTCTTGGCAATGCACCATGTATTACAGAACTGTTAGATAATTGCTGATAAATGTTTAATGAAACCATAACAAAGCATTCTGCAGTCATATATAATACTTTTTAAGGTCTGGAATTGGAACATAGATCTTTAAAAATTTGGCAACCAACTACAGCTCACATTGTTTAATGTATTTTTGATTTAAAGTTTACCATACATATCAACTAAAAGGCCGCAGTAAATTTTTATAAAAAGTACGCTATACTTTTAGTTACGATCCTAATTCCATATATTCTGAAAAGTTTTGTCCTCTTTTATTGTGCTCATTAGTACAGAAACCAACTTTTGAAAGAACAGACCCTCCTATATAGTTAAGTTTATAAATTTTTGATTTCTTCTTTTTCAAGGTTCTGTAATTATAGTAACTGCATATTAATAAATATATATTTTGTTGAATATCTAAAATTGTGGTAAAACTTCAAGCTCAATATCTACTTGAATTTAATGCAAAACAAATCATTAAAATAACAGATCTACAGGTAAACACACTTACATGGTTGATAATCATGTTGCACATTTCTTGAAGCAACACAATGATTCTGGCCGGAGTGTTGTAATATTGAGAATGGACCCAAATCAGACAGACAGTATGCATCATTGGAGCCAACAGAGGAGCACTCTCATCAAACTCAGACTGTTCATAGTCCTCAAAATGATGTCTAGCTGGTCTCAGGTACATGTTTATGTCCTGTGCCTCTTCAAGAGCTGAAAACAAAAAAAACTGTATATTAGTATTTACATAACTAAAGTTTATACTATAGGTTATTTATAATTATCTTAATGCCTAACAAAGAAAGATAAATGACCTAATAATATTAAGAACATAGAAATTTAAACATATGTAAAGCACACTGATTTACTGTAATTGCCTTGTATAAAGAAAACTATTAACATAAAAAAATTGAGACTCCCAAATATCCTTTAAATTAAGTCCATACCTGCTACTACATCCCTGAAGATGTCTTTGAAGACTGGGAAATAACTGCTTTGTGTTCTTTCCAAAATTTCAGCCATCTTCCTAACTTTGGGATCTCTGAGCTACAAAAAAAGTCACTATAATGTATCAATTTACTTAATTTATTTTTAAAAGCAGTGAAAAAAGATAATGGTAAAGTACCAGTTACACAAAATAAAAGGTGTTACTTTGGGAAGTATACAAGAGTCCTGACAAGATAAAAATATTTAAAATTGAATTTGTTACAACATTTTGTGGTAAATACCATACCTGTTCATAAATGCATTCAAGATTAGTGGATTTGTTTTTCCAGAATTCTATTTCTACAAAGGGTGTTGGATTTAGACCTTCCAACAATGGCTGAGCTGAATCTTTTTTAAGGACATCTCTGATCTGATGTGTCCAGTCTATAACTACAGATTCAATTGAATGAATCAACTGCCTATCCATTGTTTCAGCTCTGTAAAAAAATTCAATAAATCAGTAATACTAGGAAAATAAAAAATAAAGAACCCCCGAATCAACTTATTTCTCCTTATTTTAAAATTATTCAGTGTAGTTATATTATTTTTATATTTAAACATTTGGAGAATACAGATAATGCTTTTTCTACATGAACTTAATTGTCTAAAGTATATCTCAGTACTTTTTAAGTGTCTTCACCTACACAAACACACACAAAACACAACTCAAAGTATTTTTGTCGGTCACTTAGGTATTTAAGGAACCTAAAGTGCGGTCAATTGAATTTGGTATGATTTTTCATCATAGACCTAAAAAATTTGTTTGGTTCAGGTAACCTTAAATGTAACCTATCACTTTCAACGAAACATTATCTTTTATAGACAATTTAAGCCAAATGTATACTTAATGTATAAAACTTACTGATATATTTTCCCAGGTAAAACAATGTTTTCCTGTCTACCCACTGCATAGTCAAAAATATTTTGACATTACCAAAACATTCTATAATATTTTTTTAACTAAATTCTCACTTGTCATCTTCAGGATCCACTTTATCAGCACCAACCGGGAGAGGAAGTAAGGTCTTTCCTTTAGCCTGTCCTGACACAACATAGACATCACTTTTCAGTCTATGGGAATGACGTGTCACATCAGCTGACACAACTTGGGGCCATGAGTCATGATTTCTATCATTTGACAGTAGAGGAACTAAAACCTGTAAAATAATGATACAGAACTAATAATAATAACACCAATTAAGAGCATTCCAAAAATTAAAACAAAAATAACTTATTTAAAAACTGATATGTTCTTGCATTTTAACATTTACAAGTACATGTAGCCTAACTACTACAAACATGATTTGTACAACTTGATCAATAAGTAATGCATATTTAATTTTATGATCTGGCCTGATTTGGTTTCACACAATGCAGCTGTTCAGAAGAGCAAATTTGAAACATGCAATGTTTTTGTTAGTTCTAATTCTTTTGAGATAGTAAATACCAGTAGCTTACTACTATTTAGCTATAATAATGTAGCTAACTACTATTGGAATATTTGATGACGCCATAATTGTATCACATTTACAGTTAAAAGCATGTGAATACAATGATATCATACAACCTTAGAGATGATAAAACAAAAGGAGTATAAACTGATTTGTGTCAGAGGTGAGCAACTTAATTTATAAATCATTTTCAACAAATAGAGCTTATGTTATACCTCATCAACAAATGCTGAAAGTTGATCAAGAGGTGCATATGAAAGATCTCCATAAATCAATGCTGTTCGCAAGTTGGTGTCTTTACCAATACTCTCTTTGGCAGTCTTCACAAAGTAGCAAGCCTTTGCTTTTGGTTTTGTAGGCCATTCAAATGTAGTTAGAAGTGTTCCACCCGGCTGTGCAATAATTATAGATGGTACATCTGACTTTTCAAAGAAATCTTGGAACATCTGTCTTGTATCTTCAACACTATACATCTTCTGAAACCTGTCGGGTTTTATTTTCATGGTTTTGATGACATAGTCTGCCATGAACTCCACCCGGGAGTCGTTTAATTCTAAGTCAGCCGCCGACATGGTGGCAGATCTTTACTTTTCCAACACTACTATTCAAATTATTTCTACTTTTCCCTTTTAACCGTCAAGGTTCCTTCACAAGACTCGAATGACCATTTAGATGTTATCGGCAAGTGCTTGTTGTGCCGTTCTGTAACCAAGCGTCGTCATGTAAACAGATGGCGTTGTTAATCAATATCCGGTTAAAAGCCTCTAGACTCTTCCGAATAATTTGGTTTCGGAGCTTTTCGTACAACCAAATTAGGGAACATGTGTGCAAATGTTTACAATGGTTATGCAACGATTATATCGAGCCAGTCATCGATTTGCGGGCTTTGTCGGTGTGATCACTGGTCTTAGGTATAAAATGTGGATATGTCACATATGACAACTCAAAATGATGTCAGAGAACCAAATGGCAGACTGCATTCTTTATTACTTTAATGACTTTTTACTGTGACCTTTGACAAACTGCCTTTGAATCTTTAAAACTACATTTGCTTTTGCATGTATAGTCAGTTCAACACAGTAATAAAGACAGATGAAATCATTGTCCTGTCGGTCCCGACCGCCAAAATTTCATTAGGTCCGGTATGTGAGCGTCTTGTGCCGGACTGATTGTCCAACTGTTTGTTCACTGGCATGTTTTATTTAGCACCGTAACTTCCTTGAGTTACATTTTTTGTTCCAATTCAATTAAAATTGATGGCAGCATGGCCAACTCGCTTTTCTGCTGGTGTTGTTAAAAGTTTCGAAAATTGTAGATATGGCAAGAAATTAGTCCAAATCAATTTTGATATACTTGTTTTGTAACCAGTTACAAAATGGTGACAGTTTATCCAATTCTGAAAAGTATATATCTTATAGAAGTCTTTATTTTATAATTTTACATTACAGTTACAAATCTTTATGAGGATTTATTATAAAAGGGTTACATACCAGTTACATATCTTTTTTTGCCCTTATTTTATAAACTGGTTACATACCAGTTATAAATCTTTTTGAGACTTTCTTATAAAATGGTTACATACCAGTTACATATTTTTTGAGGCTTTCTTAGAAAATGGTTACATATCAGTTACATATCTTTTTAAGGCTTTCTTATAAAAGGGTTTACAACATATCAGTTACAAAGTTTGGTTTTAATTGCTCCGCTGGATGCTGACTTTAAAGGGCAAAAACTCCTATAAGGGGTCAATCAATGATTTTGGTCATGTTGACTTATTTGTAGATCTTACCATTTTGCTATTTGCAGTTTGTCTTTATCTATAATAATATTAAAGATAATAACCAAAATCTGCAAAATTTCCTTAAAATTAACTATTCAGGGACAATAACCCAACAAAGGGTTCACTGATTGGTCTGAAAATTTCCTGGCAGTTAGATCTTGACCTGATGAACATTTTTACCCGTGTCAGATTTGCTCTAAATGCTTAAGTTTTTGATATATGACAAAAACTGCAGTTTACCACTATGTTCTATTTTTAGCCATGTCCTCCATGTTGGTTGGAAGGCGGAGTCATCAGAACATTTTGAAACTAGATACCCTAATGATGCTTATGGCCAAGTTTGGTTCAATTTGGCCCAGAAGTTTCAGAGATTTTTGTAAAAGTTAACGGATGACGACGGATGCCAAGTGATGAGAATTGGTTGTTTTTACAAAGATTTTGGTGCCAATACGAAATCCAAGATGCCGCCACCATGGATTATAGTTTAACACAGAACCCTATGGGAAATACATACAAACAGCTTCTTCTCAGAAACAGTCTCACTCATTTAAACAAAATCATGCACAAATGATACTGGGGTGGTCCTCTACCAATTTTGAGTTTTTGGTGCTGATCCGAAATCCAAGATGGCCACCGTGGAACATTGTTTAACATAGAACCCTATGGGAAATACATACAAACAGCTTCTCAGAAACCGTCTCAAATATTTAAACCAAATCATGCAGGAATGTTTCAAGGTTGGTCCTTTACTAATTTTGAGTTTTTGGTGCCAATCTGAAATCCAACATGGCCACCACTGTGGAACATAGTTTAATATAGAACCCAATGGGAAATACATACAAACAGCTTCTTCTCAGAAACCGTTTCAAACATTGAAACCAAATCATGCTCAAATGATACTAGGGTGGTTTGGTACTAATTTTGACAGTTTGGAGCAGATCTGAAATCAAGATGATGTAACTGCAGAACATAGTTTAACGTAGAACCATATGGGAAATACATTGTACCTTCTCAAAAACATTTCACACATTTAGACCAAATAATACTAGGGTTGTCCTCTTCTAATTTTGAGTTTTTTGTGCCAAGTTGAAATTCTTGAACATAGGAACCCAGGGTTCTCACTAAGAATTTTTCATGATGAGTCCTGGGACTCATCATTTTTCAGAATGGTGAGTCCCAGCTGATTTTGATGAGTCCCAGGACTCATCGCCACTTTTTTAACGTACACTCCTGCATGATTTTGACCATGGTAGGCCTATTGTACTATTGTTAAAGTTTAATTAAAATCATGTGCTGCCTTAACATACTGACGAATATAATTTGAAATTTCAAAAAAAAAAAAAAAAAAAAAATTGGATTTATGCAGTGGTGCTCCGAACTTGGAAGAAAATTTCTGTTACAGATATAAGCAAATATCTTTGCACCTTTTGACACAACTTATTTATTATTGCCATTTTATTTTGTAATATTTATTATGTATAATCTTTACTATTATTTTTTCTCAAACATACTCTTAAAATCCTCCAATTGACATTGTTTGAACACCTTAATAATCTATATTGACAAAATTTCCATTTGTGCATAGATAAGTCAAAATTCGCTAAATTTATTTTTAAATGAGGTCCACATATTGTTACCGGTTGTAATAAACACTGTGGCCAATGAAAAATCAGGAGAATTCCGAATGCCGCCATTTTTTTAGCTTACTTTTTGTCGTTTCTTTCGCTTCCCCCTTTTGATCTCCAAGAAAACAAAAAAATGGCGGCTCGAGATTTTTAATGAAAATAACGGTCTTCAGACGTAGCTGATTAGATCTGCATGAGTTTGAAGGATGACGCGTCCAGTCCAATTTTAGCGCGTCCAGGACGCATATACGCGCCTTAGCGAGAACCCTGGGAACCTATGGGAAAAATGTTTTAAAATGCTTCTTCTCTAAAACCACTCATTTAAGAGTATTCTTTGAAGTTTTTTTTAAGCAGTTTAAAACAAAATTTGCTGGAAACCTCATTTAAGAGTCTTCTACAAAATTTGTTTTTGATATATCATGTGAGGGATACAGGTGCTTGAGGGCCTCTGGTTTTTTATGTCAGAAACATTTCAATGTTTAATGGATGGATGAATTATTGTTTAACGTCCAGTGGCAACCAGGTGCATATCAGGACGAGAACATGTTGATATGATAATGAATATGATCCCTGCTTTGTACTAGACCGACACGCTAAGTCGGATTTTTAATGTGCTAGCTCACGAGGTAACTGTCCGCAGGAAGACATATCACCTCACTCGGACACATTATACTGACTCCGAGCCGACCAGTCTTTGCTCTTACTCCTGGATGCCGCGTGCTTGGCGGAGAAGCAGCAAATACCAATTTTAATGTCTTTGGTTTGACCCGGCCGGGGATCGAACCCGCGACCTTCCGCACTCGGGCGAGCACGCTACCACGAGACCACCGAGGCAGTCAATATTTAATGAGAAATAAAGTTAATCTAATTACAATTACATAAACACAATTTAATTGTTGATTCATTGACTACCAGTCGTGAATTTTTCATTATCCCTGCACTTCGAATGAAGTTCAGGGATATTTGTAATCTGTCCGTCTGTCTGTTTGTCTGTCCGTTAGATAAACTTCTCCAGAACTCCTCGTTCATTTTTAACTTCATGCATTTAATTTTTTTACATTATTGTCAAACTGTATGTAGATGTGCAATAAGGTTTTTGAAATTTGATTTTTAAAAATTTGGGGTCCACATGGGTCGAATTTCAAAAATTGGAAGTTTAAGCTTGTGACCTAAACTCCTCATATATTTTTTGTTTTATGCTTTAATTTCTATACAGTATTGTCACATACTGTATGTAGATGCACATGAAGGTTTTAGAATTTTGATTTTTAAAAATTGGGGCCCACAGGGGTCGAGTTTCGAAAATTTGAATTTCTTTCGGCTTGTGACCTAAGGCCAATTAAAATTAATTGATGGATTTTCATCCCCGCCTGCCCCTCGAAAATCGTGCCGCCCCGATTTTTTTTATTTTATAAAATTTACGATTTCTGGATTTTGTTCATCTCCGTTACCAGTATCCGTGTCAATAATTTCGTTTTTTGTTAACTTCCTTTAACAATTCAACATGGTTTTCGTGATTCTTAGAGTAGTAAGCGGTATAAGCCATTTTATAACGTTTAAATATTAATAATACCTTACAAAATAGTTTCATATGAAATAAAAAATAAAATCCTCCCACCCACCCCATTTTTTTTCAAAAAGTTGGATGAAAATCTACTAATTAATTTTAGTTGGCCTAAACTTCTCATTCATTTTTCATTTCATGCATTTAATTTCTATACCATATTGTCACATACTATATGTAGATATGCAATAAGGTTTTAGAATTTTGATTTTGACAACTTGAGGCCCACAGGGGTTGTATTTTGGAAATAGTGAATTTAAGCTTGTGCCTAACTCCACTTTCATTTTTCATTTAGATTTAACAATTTTATTTGTATATATATATATATAATATTGTTCTTTATTTTGTGTAGATATGCGAAAAGGTTTTTAATTTTGAAAATCTATTAAGGGATCAAATTTTGGGACTGAAAATGGTGAAATTGCTAATTTAGCTTTGTCTCTGGAAATACTCATTAATTTTTTGTTTCAGTGGTTTCATTTGTGTATAATATTGTTCAATTTTGAAATTTGATTCAGGGTTCCAATTTTCAGACTGAAATTGTTAAATTGATAAGTTTTCACTGTTAGTTGTTTTTTGACTTGTGCAGTGCGGGTATTGAAATCGTTTCTGATGTCACAAATTTGTAGTTTTATTTGCAAAATATCTTTTTATTAAAATAGATATCAAAAGTATTATTCTATTATAAATTATAACCATTTAAAAGAAATTTTCAATCTTGGATTCAATTGTAATTACTTTCTGTTTTTAAAAGGTGATTGTATAATACCTGCAGGGTTGTTTCTTCCAAAATGTTCAGCAAAATTTAAATTATAACTAATACTAGACATTGAACCCGCGCGGGCGCGGGAAAATAACCATTTTTTTTTTATGGTGGCCATATTGACTATAAAAAGTTGTTGCGGCCATGTTATTTATGGAACAGGAACTCAATATGGATGTTGTGGTTGGCTTCCCATAAACTTTCTTGTCAAGTAGGTGGTATCAACTGATAGTTTCATGTCTATATATGATGTAGTATTCCAGAAATGGATGTTAATGCAAACTTTAACCAAAGTCAATGAAGCGTGAAATGTAGGTCAACGCGACCCAATTGTCATATGCGGCTGTTCGTTACTACCGAAGATGTATCCACTGATGAAGTAGACTGTATGCCACGTAGAATTACCAAAATGGACCTTAAGGTTCCATCAAAGTCAAAATCTATGACGAAAACACAACCACATAAATTGTCAATATTTTTATTGTTAAAATTAATTCTGAACTGGAACTTGATGAAAAGTTCATTTAATACACATTTCATAGTGCATTACCTTTTTCCTTCAGAATAAATATGAAAGTAAACATTTCCTTAGTGGCGGATGAATTTTTCAAAAGATGCCGTGAGTTTGGTAGAGCAAATTTTTGGAAAATAATTGTTCCAATTGTTCCATTGCCATCATGGGCAGGGCAAGTGAGGCTTAATTCACAAATATATCCAATAATCAGACGATAAAAGCATTTTTAGTGTGTGGCTGCGTGTTCTGTCCACTTTTATATTTATCAAAGATGTCCGAGATAAATTTCGCCGTTAATGATAAAGATGACCATTTGTTAAAAATATTTTTATCTAGGGCTTACAGAGAATTGTATGGTAGAGATATATTTAGACAGGTCAAATAACAAATAATGTGAAAATAGTTAATGGTTGGTTTTATCATTTTGTGCACGGTAAACATCCGAGCAATCCAAAAAACAGTTAAGAATTCCTCTGAACTTTACCTTACTTCTTCATAATCTTCAAAGTTCATAACCTTTACAGTTAGGAGAAATTGGTTATTGTAGAAAAACAATCCATGAAGCGGAAACATCCCACTCGAAGGAGAATGTTTTTAATTTGTTTTATTCTTTTTCCGTAATTTCAAACAGAAAGACATTTAAAATATTTGCATACTTATTTATTTAAATCAATGTGTTAAAATAGTGCATTCGAGAACCTTCTAAAGGATATGTTGGGAGAATTCATATCGGAAAAGTGCATAAAAATTCCATTTGCACATAAATAAAACTGCAGTTTAAATTTATAAATGCAGATTGTCAAATCCGATAATAACCTTTATAATCTGAACCATACATCGTTTATTTTAAACCACGCATTTTGGCGCCTATGCGGCTAATTCGTAAATTTAGTATTATAGATGTCAAATTATGAATTGCAACTTTTTGTTCTAAATAATATGTCAAACTTTAAATTGTGATTTTTGTCCTGTGATTTTCTGTCATACATTCCAACAATATTGTGAAAAAATATGAGAATAAGATGCTGTAACTAGTCCTATAATTGAATTTTTAAAATAATCAGTTAAGTAACAGAAGGAAAGGTTGAAACTAAAATGAAATAAATAGCACTAACAACAATTTTAAACAAAATTATGTGCTATAATATTTTTTTTTTTATAACTTAGTATATATAATTTGTCTCACTATTTCTCCTACTAAAAAATAATTCAAATAACATCACCTTGTAAGTTAATTAATATTCAAAATTTAAAAGCTTTTATTCAATTCAACTGTATTTCTATCTGATAAAACAATTTGCTCAGCTGCACACATGTATATTAAAAATTTCAAATTACAACTTTGCTTTGATATCTTAATTATAGGTGTCATAAAATTGATATTATTTTCACCTGACATTACACAACTCTTTACTGTCCCCAGGTATTAATACACAGGGTGTGTATTCGACAGTTAGAAGCAAATATAATAAAAAGATTTTTGTAGAAACTAATGTATTTAATAATGTATGTGTAGAATCTCATGTTTTAAGTTTCTAAGAAAGCCTAAAAAAGATGTGTAACTAGAATGTAATTATTTTATAAGTAAGTCCCAAAAAGATCTGTAACTGATATGTAACCAGTTTATAAAATAAAGACACAAACAAACATTGTAATTGGTATGTAACCAATTAATGAAATGAATACAAAAATATTTGTAACAGGAATGTAACCAGTTTATAAAATAAAGATAAAAAAAACATTGTAACTGGAATGTAACCTTTTTATAAAATAAAGATAAAAACATTTGTAACTGGAATGTAACCAATTTATAATAAGGACCCAAAAAGATTTGTAACTGGTATGTAACCATTTTAATAGAAAGTCCAAAAAAGATTTGTAACAGGAATGTAACCAGTCTATAAGTAAGTCCAAAAAAGATTTGTAACTGGAATGTAACCAGTTTATAAAATAAAGACAAAAAGATTTGTAACTGGAATGTAACCTTTTTATAAAACAAAAACAAAAACATTTGTAACTGGAATGTAACCAGTTTATAATAAGGACCAAAAAAGATTAGTAACAGGTATGTAACCAGTTTATAAGAAGCCTCAAAAAGATTTGTAACTGGTATATAACCAGTTTATAAAATAAAGACAAAAAAACCCATTGTAACTGGTAACCATTTTATAAGAAAGTCCAAAAAAGATTTGTAACAGGCATGTAACCAGTCTATAAGTAAGTTCAAAAAAGATTTGTAACTGGAATGTAACCAGTTTATAAAATAAAGACCAAAATATTGTAACTGGTATGTAAACTTTTCAAAAAGATTTGTAATTGATATGTAATTTTTTATAAAATAGTCAAAAGAAAATTGTAACAAATATGTAACCAGTTTATAAAATAAAGACACAAACAAACATTGTAATTGGTATGTAACCAATTAATGAAATGAATACAAAAATATTTGTAACAGGAATGTAACCAGTTTATAAAATAAAGATAAAAAAAACATTGTAACTGGAATGTAACCTTTTTATAAAATAAAGATAAAAACATTTGTAACTGGAATGTAACCAATTTATAATAAGGACCCAAAAAGATTTGTAACTGGTATGTAACCATTTTAATAGAAAGTCCAAAAAAGATTTGTAACAGGAATGTAACCAGTCTATAAGTAAGTCCAAAAAAGATTTGTAACTGGAATGTAACCAGTTTATAAAATAAAGACAAAAAGATTTGTAACTGGAATGTAACCTTTTTATAAAACAAAAACAAAAACATTTGTAACTGGAATGTAACCAGTTTATAATAAGGACCAAAAAAGATTAGTAACAGGTATGTAACCAGTTTATAAGAAGCCTCAAAAAGATTTGTAACTGGTATATAACCAGTTTATAAAATAAAGACAAAAAAACCCATTGTAACTGGTAACCATTTTATAAGAAAGTCCAAAAAAGATTTGTAACAGGCATGTAACCAGTCTATAAGTAAGTTCAAAAAAGATTTGTAACTGGAATGTAACCAGTTTATAAAATAAAGACCAAAATATTGTAACTGGTATGTAAACTTTTCAAAAAGATTTGTAATTGATATGTAATTTTTTATAAAATAGTCAAAAGAAAATTGTAACAAATATGTAACCAGTTTATAAAATAAAGACACAAACAAACATTGTAATTGGTATGTAACCAATTAATGAAATGAATACAAAAATATTTGTAACAGGAATGTAACCAGTTTATAAAATAAAGATAAAAAAAACATTGTAACTGGAATGTAACCTTTTTATAAAATAAAGATAAAAACATTTGTAACTGGAATGTAACCAATTTATAATAAGGACCCAAAAAGATTTGTAACTGGTATGTAACCATTTTAATAGAAAGTCCAAAAAAGATTTGTAACAGGAATGTAACCAGTCTATAAGTAAGTCCAAAAAAGATTTGTAACTGGAATGTAACCAGTTTATAAAATAAAGACAAAAAGATTTGTAACTGGAATGTAACCTTTTTATAAAACAAAAACAAAAACATTTGTAACTGGAATGTAACCAGTTTATAATAAGGACCAAAAAAGATTAGTAACAGGTATGTAACCAGTTTATAAGAAGCCTCAAAAAGATTTGTAACTGGTATATAACCAGTTTATAAAATAAAGACAAAAAAACCCATTGTAACTGGTAACCATTTTATAAGAAAGTCCAAAAAAGATTTGTAACAGGCATGTAACCAGTCTATAAGTAAGTTCAAAAAAGATTTGTAACTGGAATGTAACCAGTTTATAAAATAAAGACCAAAATATTGTAACTGGTATGTAAACTTTTCAAAAAGATTTGTAATTGATATGTAATTTTTTATAAAATAGTCAAAAGAAAATTGTAACAAATATGTAACCTTTTTATAAAATATCCCCAGAAAGATTATTAACTGTTATATAACCATTTTATAAGAAATTCTCAAAAATATATGTAACTGGTATGTAACCTTTTCAGATTTTGACATGGCTTGTGCTTTATCTTCATCAATGCTTTATTTTGGCAATGTATTGTCACCATTTTGTAACTGGTTACAAAACTAGTATATTAAAATGGACTTGCCATATATGGAAAATTGCGGGACCGGCAAAAATTTATATTCTGTCAGTACTATGTCTGACAGAAAATTTGAGGTACAATGTATTCACGAACTGTGATATATCCAGCAAAATTATAATCACAATTCTCAGGAAATTTGTAAACGTATTAGATTGTTAATGATACAGACTGAGATTTTAAGCCTCAAGTTTGTTTTTTTTTTCATTGCACTATAAAAGGAACATAGGTATTCTGAAGTCTAGATTATAACTGACAAAGTTGAAAAACCCCAGTAAAAGTACATGTGCTATTATGATTTTCTTTGATTGTAATCATTCATATAAGGAGTTAAATGTTCCGTGCATATTACCCCACTTCTGCTATTTTAATAATAAAATCTGTTCATAAAAGTTTGAATGAAAACAAAACCCAGATAAAAATTTTGGAGTTTTCATAACTTTTGTAATATATATTTTTTGAAATTTTTACTGCACATCTGGACTTATAAAGGTAAAACATATTTTTACCAAACCAGAGGGTGAATTGTTACATATAAAGCTACAATAATTAATGAACTGGAACATATCTATATAACTTCCTTGGTATAACTTGATTGATGATTTGATCATGCATGGGAATTCAGAAACTGAATGTGAAAATGGTTTTGCAGAGAATTTTCAAATTTCTCCAGCGTTTTATTGGATTTATGGGAGTTTTTACAGGCTTCAGGTAGTGCTTTCATTCAAAGTTACTTCAAATAACCTCACTATTTGAACTGAGGTATTGTTAAATTTGTTCTCAGTTCCTATCAGTCCGATTGAAACAATTAATTTATTATTATTTTTTCAATAGAAATGACAAAAGTTAAAAATTAAACTTGTTTGTTTTGTCATATTTTTTAAAAACTGGATGAGAATCAAGGAGCTTTGAAAAATTAATTTAGCAAATTTTAGCATTTTTTTACGGCAGGTATTTCAAATATTTGCAGTACTTTATTCTATACTCAGCATGACCACAATTAAGATTTACTGTATTATTTGTAAAGTATCATTGATATATATGCACTGTAGATTCAATTTGTGGATTGAGGAAAAGTTGATATTTCATTTTATGAAGATACCTAATTAATCATTTTATCATTTGCTCATGGTATAAAGTAACAAAATAATTGTATTTCATTGACTATTAAAATTCCTATTTGGTCACCTGACCCTTTACAAGTGAGCTTTTCTCGTCACTTGGCATCCGTTTTACAAAAATCTTCTCCTCTGAAACTCCTGGGCCAAATGGAACCAAACTTGGCCAATTAAGCATCATTTGGATATCTAGTTTAAAAAATGTGTCTGACGACCAGCCTGCCAACCAACCTGGCCGACATGGCTAAAAATAGAACATAGGGGTAAACTCCAGTTTTTGTCTTATATCTCAAAAACCAAAGCATTTAGAGCAAAACTGACATGGGGTAAAAATGTTCATCAGGTCAAGATCTACCTGCCATGAAATTTCAGATGAATCGGTCAACCCTTTGTTGGGTTATTGCCACTGAATCATTGATTGACCCCTTATAGGACTGAGTTTTTGCCCTTTAAAGATGGCATCTGGCGTAAAATTTCCTTTAAAGATCTTCTACTCTGATACCACTGGGCCAATGGACCAAACTTTGGTGGAATGTCATTGGGTGGCCCCCTTCCAAAATTATGTCCGGCATCCTGACTTCCAACTGACATGGCTGCTGAAAAAAGGGGGAATGAATTTAAAAAAAACTACAAGGCCAATTGGAACCAAACTTGGCAGTAATGGTCCTTAGGAGATTTTCTTTAAGAATAATTTCCGATGACTGGGACTGTTAACCAAGATGGCCGCCACAGCCGAACTTAGTTTAACATAGGTCCCTGTGGGAAAATTCATTGAAAAATCTTCTTGTCTGAAACCACTTGACAAATTGTAATCAAACTTGGCCGCAGTGGTCCCTAGGAGGTCCCCTTTCAGAATTATGTCCGATGACCTGGACTGTCAACCAGGATGGCCAATACAACCGAACTTAGCTTAACATAGGGCTCTGTGGGAAAATTCATTGAAAAATCATCTTGTCTGAAATCACTTGACCAATTGGAACCAAAGTTTGCAGCAATGGTCCGTAGGAGGTTCTCCCTCAGAAATATGTCAGATTTTGTGGACTTTGAACCAAGTTGGCCGCCACAGCCGAATTAGTTAAACATATTGCCCTATGGGAAAATTTGGCTTGACCAATTGGAACCAGACTTGGGAGCAATGGTCCTTAGGAGGTCCCCGTTTAGAAATATGTCTGATTTTGTGGACTGTGAACCAAGATGGCCACCACAGCTGAACTTAGTTTAACATAGGACCCTATGGGAAATTCACTAAAAAATCATCTCATCTGAAACTACTGAGCCGATTGGAACTAAATTTGGTAGCATTGGTCTTTAGATGGTTCTCTTTCAGAATTATGTCTGATCACCCGGATTGTCAACCAAAATGGCAGCCACAGCCGAATTTAGTTTAATATAGGACCCTATGGGAAAATTTATTTAAAAATCTTCTTGTCTGAAACCAAACCACTCAGCCAGTTGGAACAAGACTTAGCAGTAATTGTCCTAAGATGGTTCTCTTTTAGAATTGTGTTCATTGACCTGGATTGTTAACCAAGATGGCTGCCACAGTCGAACTTAGTTCATTTGTAGTTTAACATAGAACCCTATAGAAACACCAGCCAAATTGACTGCAACACTTTAATTTTTAGTCCTGCTCAAGGTGAAAAGTTAAATCCAGATGAGCGATACAGGTTCTCGAGAGCCTCTAGTAAATTAATGAGTTTTGATTAATTTTTGGCATGGTTATGGTAAAAATTGGAAACATTAATGCATAAAATCTTGATTTTCACAAAAAATAAAAGCCTTCATTCCTTTTATCCATAAATTTCGACTTTGACTTCAAATTATGTAACCATTTTATAAGAAAGTCCAAAAAAGATTTGTAACAGGAATGTAACCAGTCTATAAGTAAGTCCAAAAAAGATTTGTAACTGGAATAAGCTATCTTTATCTAATGTGACCAAGCACATTGAAGAATGGGATGGTGAGAGGATGAATTTTTTTTTTAATACCTCTTCTGCTATTGCAGGCATGCATATAGTGATATAGTGTTTTGGTCTTTGTGACTGTGGGGTCTATTTGTCCTGCTGTAGTTAAGTTTCAGGTTAAATGCATTTCAGTGGGAAGTTGTTGTCATATCGGCTTGAAAGTTAATTAGAATCAGAGTGGTGGTTTGACCTACAAGGAAGTGCAACTTTATTTTTCATGTTTGTATATCCAATGTTTGAAAGAAATCTTTTTGAAGTCCAATGTCTTTTCATGGTTCACTGACTTCATAGACATGAATTTAAAATTTGCAACCAAGTTTCATAGTTAAATCCATTTCTCAGCAACTGTAATACCTAGACCAACCATATTTGGTCTATAGATAGTTCTTAGTTGGTACATGCCAGTCTAACACCTGTCTTGACCTCAATTTCATGATCGAGTGACTTTGTCACTTTTTCGTGGTTAAGTCCATTTCTCAGAAACTGTAACATCTAGACCCATCGTATTTTGTCAATAGATAGTTCTTGATGGGTACATCTCAGTCTGACACCGGCCTTTTGACCTTGACCTCAATTTCATGATTGAGTGACCTGCGTCACATTTTCGTGGTTAAGTCCATTACCCAGAAACTAGAATACCTAGACCCACCATATTTGGTCAATAGATAGTTCTTGGTGGGTACATCTCAGTCTGACACCTGGCCTGGGACCTTGCACTCAATTTCATGCTTGAGTGACTTTGTCACTTTTTATTTCATGGTTAAGTCCATTTCTCAGAAACTAGAATACCTAGACCCACCATATTTGGTCAATAGATAATTCTTGGTGAGTACATGTCAGTCTGACACCTGCCTTTTGACCTTGACCTCAATTTCTTTTAATGCATTTTCCTTTGACTTACAAAATGTTGGGTATCAGATAATCATTATTCTATGTCCATTTGCATACTCAGGCGAGACATATAGTGTGTCAACTCTTGTTGTATAATTGGTTATTTTTTTCCACACTGAATTATTTTATTGTTCTATAAATCACCTTGCTAGTGAAAAATTTAATATGAAATAAGTGAAAAATTAAAATGAATTTTTAGTTTCAACTTTTCACCTCAGCTTTGACTTCAGGGTAAATAATTCCATGTTCTTATAGGTAAGATGGAACCTATCAATCATATGTGTTACCTGTATTATAAAAAGAAAGTGACAAGTTTGACTACATAATCTAGATTGAGGTTTTGCTTATGAAAATTCTGATGGATGGAAAATAGGAAAAACTTGCAAGTAAAGTTTTGATATAAAAGCTATGGGAAAAAATAACTAAATTGAAATACATCCTTAATATTTTTGAAACAGATGCATAATTTTTTGTGAATTTTCATATTTCGTGGGTCTCTGCAATTTCCTTACAAAAATATCAATGGTTTTTGTGTCAATCATCACTTTGTGTCATCTTAGTTGTAATCATAAGAGATGCATAATGATGAGAAATTTTCTCTTTTCTGCTGCTTCTCCTTAACCTGTGAATAGATATCCTTAAAATTTTCAGGGAATCTTCAGTAGCTTATGGTATTTTAAAATCTGAAATTTTATTTAACATTGGTTTTTTTGGGTTTCCATATCAAAACATGGACATGGTTATTGTTTCTTTAATGGTTATTGAGAAAATATGAGTTTTATAAGACAGGAAAATTGAGATATTTTTAACAATCATCATTTGTAGTACATTTTGCATGTACCTGTTATTGTAAACGGTCAGTTGTTCAGTTAAAATATTAAAAAAGGGTTATCATTCACATTTGGATATTGGTACTTCTGGGAATATTATCCCCAGATTTTACATTTTTGCAACAGTGATTTTGTGATATGCAGAGGGATTTTTATGGGATATAGTAGGAGTGTGAAAATTATGTTCAAAAATATTTGAATCTTATAAAATTAAGAATAAATATTTGATTTCATCTTAAAATTCATTGATTCACATAACAGGAAATACACCAGTTATCACAGTTATATCATTGCCAATCAAATTCAGCACATCTGATTCATGTATTATAGTATGTTTTTATAAATCTGAAGTTTTCTGTATAGAAATGAAAATTTTCTGCAACAAAACTTGTCCCATTTTATGGTGACCAATAAAAAATAAAAAGCAGCCTGTTACTGTCTGTTAAGCAATTAAACATACCTAATTTCCTTTAATCATGTCTTCCAGAGAAACAAAAACATTTTGCCTTTGGAATTTTCAATGTTAAAGGGAGATAAATCTTCATCTATCACAAAATGCATTAAAACATGTTTAAAATAATGGTCTGAGTTATTAATTTTAAGATTTTCTAGTCTGAATGGATTTATTGTTTTATGGGAAATTCCACCTTCAAAATCTTATTTGTGGCATAAGAATATAACCTTTACAATCGAAGGAAAATGTTTATGTTTTCAGAGACGACTGGACAAGGTTTACTAACAAACAAAAAATCGTCATATGATTGTAGCATTTAGACTTTAAAAATGCCAAATATCCATTACATAAAACCGGGGCTTCAAGATACAAGTTCCTGCTTTATGGCCTTTTGATTGGCAAAATAATTCCAGTTTAACAACACAGCTATAAGGACCCTAATAATTTTTTTCCGAAAAATTGTAAACTAAAACAGTACAGAATTATGGAAACTGGCAGGTCAACAAAAGCAAATTAGGAACTTCTCTGACATTATTGGGCAAAATGAATTGAAACTTGATATTAAACTTATAGGGATGAATGTCTCTGCCATATAATATGATTCTAAAAATAACTTCTTTATATGTTATGTAAATTGTATTGGAAAACTGTTTATTCAGTTTTTTCTTGTTTGAAATAAAAAGTACAATGTTTTCATTTTATTATTTATTTATATATATATATAATAGCACAATCAGTAAACAAGTATGACAGTATTATCTGTTTAGCACTATTAATCATTATGAGCACTTTAGATTTTTACAGTCATTTATAAATCTACAGTTTTCTGTATTGAACTGAATATTTTTTGCAACAGAGTTTGTCCAGTTTTATGGTTACAATATCTTTTGGCTGTTGGTATCATCTTTGCAGCAGTCCCTGATCTGGTAGAGTGGTCTACAAAGTCCCAGCATGCTTTCTGAAGGTCATCAAGTCCAAATTGTGATGCTCCACATAACAGACCAGCTACACAGGAACTGTTGATATCTACTGAACCGCTGTGTATGAACTGTATGATTTTACTGAAGTCTTCGGGTTCTTACTTTTTTACGACAATGACTACTTTGTCCGAGTTTAGTGAAGCAGTTTTCTTTTTCTTGTCCTTTCTATCAGCTTTTGTCTGGAATTCATTTTCTTTCTGTTTCTTCAAAATGAGGTTGTAGAGAGCTCTGCTTCTGGTTCCAAGAATAGCTTTGACGCCATGAACTTTGACCTTCTCTGGACCTATTTCAAATGTGACATCACAGAGTTCTGGTATTGAAGATATCATCTTCAGATTTTCAGTAAGAGTTTGTATATTCCTGTAGCTCATCTTTTCCTTAATCTTGACTGGTTCCCTTGTGAAGAAATTAGCTGATTTCTTTTCCAGTTGATTTTTAGGTTCATATGATTCAGAGTCTGATGGTGTGGATTCATATCCAGATGAGTAATCAGATTCTATATGTTCAAAGTCAGTTAAGGCCAGAGTGGATTCGCATCTATCCATCTTCAGGAATATTTTGCTTTTGTAGGATATTTGCTTATGTAAGATTTGAAATACAAATTTGAATGTCTTGTATTTTGTTGTTGGGGGTTTTATATTGAAAGAATTATATGAAATGATTTGCTCCTTCCTGACAGAGCTGAATCTGAGTTGATTGACAGACAGAGAGAATACTGTCAGATTTTGTACATCTTGAGTACTTGGTTTGTTAATGGCTTGGGGGTAATCATTGGTGTACAGTGTATTGTTTTGATTGATTAATAAGTGAATTGTTCAATTAATTACTTGTTGGAAAAGGTTATAATTAGATCAATAGTTAGAGTATGTAATTAATTAAGTGGTAAGAACAGAATAGCAATAATTTGAAAATTATGATTAATGAATAAAATTACTTTTGTCATTTTATTGAGATATAAATTTCATCTAATAATAATCATCTATCCTGTTTTATGTCAGAAAAAAACACTTTTCTATCTATATTTGTTATGGATGCAGTGAATAAAAGAACTAAGGATTACTGGAAAATAAATTGGTTTAAAATTTAAGAATATAAAAAAGATCTTTTCTGATAAAATTTAAGTTAGGTATAAGTTAACCTACTCTAAAGAGATCTATAGACCAATGTTGTTGTCTGTGATACTTATTTTTTTGTCTCATGTCGATTGAAATAGAACATCAATATTCCTTTAAAAATTTTCTGCTCAAGAGGTTTGAATCCAAATTTGGCAGTAATGATCCTAAACTGGATATCTTTTAGAATTATACCTATTAAGCCCATCGACCAACAAAAGATAACCTACTAAGGCAGACTCGTACGGTCTGGTAACCTTGGTCCATAGAACACATTTTTCAGATTTTTTAATACCTTCATATATTTGAATGGTCATATGACTTGGAACAGATTTCTTCATAATTTTAGTACCTTAATTGATTTCCATTGTCATATGACTTGGCCGACATATGCATTTAGCTCAGTCCTAACAAAAGCGATTAAACTCATCTTATTTTGTTTAATCATGTCTTCCAGAGAAATGAAAAAAATTTGCCTACGGAATATTCAATATAAAAGGGAGAAAAATCTTCCTACAGGATTTTATTAAATTCAGTATATTATGTTTCTGAGTTGCAACCAATATGTACAAAATGCATTAAAATATTTAAAATGATGGTTTTATATATTTAAGAACGGGTCTGAGTTAGTCATTTTAAGATTTTCAAGTTGTATGTTTTAAGAGATGACTGGACAAGGTTTACTAACAAACAAAAAATTGTCTTATGATTGTAGCATTTAGACTTTAAAAATGCCAAATATCCATTACATAAAACCGGGGCTTCAAGATACAAGTTCCAGCTTTATGGCCTTTTGATTGGCAAACTAATTCCAGTTTAACAACACAGCTATAAGGAGCCTCTAATAATTTTTTTCCGAAAAATTGTAAACTAAAACAGTACAGAATTATGGAAACTGGCAGGTCAACAAAAGCAAACTAGGAACTTCTCTGACATTATTGGGCAAAATGAATTGAAACTTGATATTAAACTTATAGGGATGAATCTCTCTGCCATATAATATGATTCTAAAAATAACTTCTTTATATGTTATGTAAATTGTATTAGATAACTGTTTATTCAGTTTTTTCTTGTTTGAAATAAAAAGTACAATGTTTTCATTTTATTATTTATTTATATATATATATATATATAATAGCACAATCAGTAAACAAGTATCACAGTATTATCAGTTTAGCACTATTAATCATTATGAGCACTTTAGATTTTTACAGTCATTTATAAATCTACAATTTTCTGTATTGAACTGAATATTTTCTGCAACAGAGTTTGTCCAGTTTTATGGTTACAATATCTTTTGGCTGTTGGTATCATCTTTGCAGCAGTCCCTGATCTGGTAGAGTGGTCTACAAAGTCCCAGCATGCTTTCTGAAGGTCATCAAGTCCAAATTGTGATGCTCCACATAACAGACCAGCTACACAGGAACTGTTGATATCTACTGAACCGCTGTGTATGAACTGTATGATTTTACCGAAGTCTTCGGGTTCATACTTTTTTACGACAATGACTACTTTGTCCGAGTTTAGTGAAGCAGTTTTCTTTTTCTTGTCCTTTCTATCAGCTTTTGTCTGGAATTCATTTTCTTTCTGTTTCTTCAAAATGAGGTTGTAGAGAGCTCTGCTTCTGGTTCCAAGAATAGCTTTGACGCCATGAACTTTGACCTTCTCTGGACCTATTTCGAATGTGACATCACAGAGTTCTGGTATTGAAGATATCATCTTCAGATTTTCAGTAAGAGTTTGTGTATTCCTGTAGCTCATCTTTTCCTTAATCTTGACTGGTTCCCTTGTGAAGAAATTAGCTGATTTCTTTTCCAGTTGATTTTTAGGTTCATATGATTCAGAGTCTGATGGTGTGGATTCATATCCAGATGAGTAATTAGATTCTATATGTTCAAATTCAGTTAAGGCCAGAGTGGATTCACATCTATCCATCTTCAGGAATATTTTGCTTTTGTAGGATATTTGCTTATGTAAGATTTGAAATACAAATTTGAATGTCTTGTATTTTGTTGTTGGGGGTTTTATATTGAAAGAATTATATGAAATGATTTGCTCCTTCCTGACAGAGCTGAATCTGAGTTGATTGACAGACAGAGAGAATACTGTCAGATTTTGTACATCTTGAGTACTTGGTTTGTTAATGGCTTGGGGGTAATCATTGGTGTACAGTGTATTGTTTTGATTGATTAATAAGTGAATTGTTCAATTAATTACTTGTTGGAAAAGGTTATAATTAGATCAATAGTTAGAGTATGTAATTAATTAAGTGGTAAGAACAGAATAGCAATAATTTGAAAATTATGATTAATGAATAAAATTACTTTTGTCATTTTATTGAGATATAAATTTCATCTAATAATAATCATCTATCCTGTTTTATGTCAGAAAAAAACACTTTTCTATCTATATTTGTTATGGATGCAGTGAATAAAAGAACTAAGGATTACTGGAAAATAAATTGGTTTAAAATTTAAGAATATAAAAAAGATCTTTTCTGATAAAATTTAAGTTAGGTATAAGTTAACCTACTCTAAAGAGATCTATAGACCAGTGTTGTTGTCTGTGATACTTATTTTTTTGTCTCATGTCGATTGAAATAGAACATCAATATTCCTTTAAAAATTTTCTGCTCAAGAGGTTTGAATCCAAATTTGGCAGTAATGATCCTAAACTGGATATCTTTTAGAATTATACCTATTAAGCCCATCGACCAACAAAAGATAACCTACTAAGGCAGACTCGTACGGTCTGGTAACCTTGGTCCATAGAACACATTTTTCAGATTTTTTAATACCTTCATATATTTGAATGGTCATATGACTTGGAACAGATTTCTTCATAATTTTAGTACCTTAATTGATTTCCATTGTCATATGACTTGGCCGACATATGCATTTAGCTCAGTCCTAACAAAAGCGATTAAACTCATCTTATTTTGTTTAATCATGTCTTCCAGAGAAATGAAAAAAATTTGCCTACGGAATATTCAATATAAAAGGGAGAAAAATCTTCCTACAGGATTTTATTAAATTCAGTATATTATGTTTCTGAGTTGCAACCAATATGTACAAAATGCATTAAAATATTTAAAATGATGGTTTTATATATTTAAGAACGGGTCTGAGTTAGTCATTTTAAGATTTTCAAGTTGTATGTTTTAAGAGATGACTGGACAAGGTTTACTAACAAACAAAAAATTGTCTTATGATTGTAGCATTTAGACTTTAAAAATGCCAAATATCCATTACATAAAACCGGGGCTTCAAGATACAAGTTCCAGCTTTATGGCCTTTTGATTGGCAAACTAATTCCAGTTTAACAACACAGCTATAAGGAGCCTCTAATAATTTTTTTCCGAAAAATTGTAAACTAAAACAGTACAGAATTATGGAAACTGGCAGGTCAACAAAAGCAAACTAGGAACTTCTCTGACATTATTGGGCAAAATGAATTGAAACTTGATATTAAACTTATAGGGATGAATCTCTCTGCCATATAATATGATTCTAAAAATAACTTCTTTATATGTTATGTAAATTGTATTAGATAACTGTTTATTCAGTTTTTTCTTGTTTGAAATAAAAAGTACAATGTTTTCATTTTATTATTTATTTATATATATATATATATATAATAGCACAATCAGTAAACAAGTATCACAGTATTATCAGTTTAGCACTATTAATCATTATGAGCACTTTAGATTTTTACAGTCATTTATAAATCTACAATTTTCTGTATTGAACTGAATATTTTCTGCAACAGAGTTTGTCCAGTTTTATGGTTACAATATCTTTTGGCTGTTGGTATCATCTTTGCAGCAGTCCCTGATCTGGTAGAGTGGTCTACAAAGTCCCAGCATGCTTTCTGAAGGTCATCAAGTCCAAATTGTGATGCTCCACATAACAGACCAGCTACACAGGAACTGTTGATATCTACTGAACCGCTGTGTATGAACTGTATGATTTTACCGAAGTCTTCGGGTTCATACTTTTTTACGACAATGACTACTTTGTCCGAGTTTAGTGAAGCAGTTTTCTTTTTCTTGTCCTTTCTATCAGCTTTTGTCTGGAATTCATTTTCTTTCTGTTTCTTCAAAATGAGGTTGTAGAGAGCTCTGCTTCTGGTTCCAAGAATAGCTTTGACGCCATGAACTTTGACCTTCTCTGGACCTATTTCGAATGTGACATCACAGAGTTCTGGTATTGAAGATATCATCTTCAGATTTTCAGTAAGAGTTTGTGTATTCCTGTAGCTCATCTTTTCCTTAATCTTGACTGGTTCCCTTGTGAAGAAATTAGCTGATTTCTTTTCCAGTTGATTTTTAGGTTCATATGATTCAGAGTCTGATGGTGTGGATTCATATCCAGATGAGTAATTAGATTCTATATGTTCAAATTCAGTTAAGGCCAGAGTGGATTCACATCTATCCATCTTCAGGAATATTTTGCTTTTGTAGGATATTTGCTTATGTAAGATTTGAAATACAAATTTGAATGTCTTGTATTTTGTTGTTGGGGGTTTTATATTGAAAGAATTATATGAAATGATTTGCTCCTTCCTGACAGAGCTGAATCTGAGTTGATTGACAGACAGAGAGAATACTGTCAGATTTTGTACATCTTGAGTACTTGGTTTGTTAATGGCTTGGGGGTAATCATTGGTGTACAGTGTATTGTTTTGATTGATTAAAAAGTGAATTGTTCAATTAATTACTTTTTGGAAAAGGTTATAATTAGATCAATAGTTAGAGTATGTAATTAATTAAGTGGTAAGAACAGAATAGCAATAATTTGAAAATTATGATTAATGAATAAAATTACTTTTGTCATTTTATTGAGATATAAATTTCATCTAATAATAATCATCTATCCTGTTTTATGTCAGAAAAAAACACTTTTCTATCTATATTTGTTATGGATGCAGTGAATAAAAGAACTAAGGATTACTGGAAAATAAATTGGTTTAAAATTTAAGAATATAAAAAAGATCTTTTCTGATAAAATTTAAGTTAGGTATAAGTTAACCTACTCTAAAGAGATCTATAGACCAATGTTGTTGTCTGTGATACTTATTTTTTTGTCTCATGTCGATTGAAATAGAACATCAATATTCCTTTAAAAATTTTCTGCTCAAGAGGTTTGAATCCAAATTTGGCAGTAATGATCCTAAACTGGATATCTTTTAGAATTATACCTATTAAGCCCATCGACCAACAAAAGATAACCTACTAAGGCAGACTCGTACGGTCTGGTAACCTTGGTCCATAGAACACATTTTTCAGATTTTTTAATACCTTCATATATTTGAATGGTCATATGACTTGGAACAGATTTCTTCATAATTTTAGTACCTTAATTGATTTCCATTGTCATATGACTTGGCCGACATATGCATTTAGCTCAGTCCTAACAAAAGCGATTAAACTCATCTTATTTTGTTTAATCATGTCTTCCAGAGAAATGAAAAAAATTTGCCTACGGAATATTCAATATAAAAGGGAGAAAAATCTTCCTACAGGATTTTATTAAATTCAGTATATTATGTTTCTGAGTTGCAACCAATATGTACAAAATGCATTAAAATATTTAAAATGATGGTTTTATATATTTAAGAACGGGTCTGAGTTAGTCATTTTAAGATTTTCAAGTTGTATGTTTTAAGAGATGACTGGACAAGGTTTACTAACAAACAAAAAATTGTCTTATGATTGTAGCATTTAGACTTTAAAAATGCCAAATATCCATTACATAAAACCGGGGCTTCAAGATACAAGTTCCAGCTTTATGGCCTTTTGATTGGCAAACTAATTCCAGTTTAACAACACAGCTATAAGGAGCCTCTAATAATTTTTTTCAGAAAAATTG
This sequence comes from Mytilisepta virgata, assembly GCA_028015205.1. Lineage (NCBI taxonomy): Eukaryota > Metazoa > Mollusca > Bivalvia > Mytilida > Mytilidae > Mytilisepta > Mytilisepta virgata. The sequence continues at coordinate 82,406,599 of CM051521.1, forward strand.
TAAACTAAAACAGTACAGAATTATGGAAACTGGCAGGTCAACAAAAGCAAACTAGGAACTTCTCTGACATTATTGGGCAAAATGAATTGAAACTTGATATTAAACTTATAGGGATGAATCTCTCTGCCATATAATATGATTCTAAAAATAACTTCTTTATATGTTATGTAAATTGTATTAGATAACTGTTTATTCAGTTTTTTCTTGTTTGAAATAAAAAGTACAATGTTTTCATTTTATTATTTATTTATATATATATATATATATATAATAGCACAATCAGTAAACAAGTATCACAGTATTATCAGTTTAGCACTATTAATCATTATGAGCACTTTAGATTTTTACAGTCATTTATAAATCTACAATTTTCTGTATTGAACTGAATATTTTCTGCAACAGAGTTTGTCCAGTTTTATGGTTACAATATCTTTTGGCTGTTGGTATCATCTTTGCAGCAGTCCCTGATCTGGTAGAGTGGTCTACAAAGTCCCAGCATGCTTTCTGAAGGTCATCAAGTCCAAATTGTGATGCTCCACATAACAGACCAGCTACACAGGAACTGTTGATATCTACTGAACCGCTGTGTATGAACTGTATGATTTTACTGAAGTCTTCGGGTTCATACTTTTTTACGACAATGACTACTTTGTCCGAGTTTAGTGAAGCAGTTTTCTTTTTCTTGTCCTTTCTATCAGCTTTTGTCTGGAATTCATTTTCTTTCTGTTTCTTCAAAATGAGGTTGTAGAGAGCTCTGCTTCTGGTTCCAAGAATAGCTTTGACGCCATGAACTTTGACCTTCTCTGGACCTATTTCGAATGTGACATCACAGAGTTCTGGTATTGAAGATATCATCTTCAGATTTTCAGTAAGAGTTTGTGTATTCCTGTAGCTCATCTTTTCCTTAATCTTGACTGGTTCCCTTGTGAAGAAATTAGCTGATTTCTTTTCCAGTTGATTTTTAGGTTCATATGATTCAGAGTCTGATGGTGTGGATTCATATCCAGATGAGTAATTAGATTCTATATGTTCAAATTCAGTTAAGGCCAGAGTGGATTCACATCTATCCATCTTCAGGAATATTTTGCTTTTGTAGGATATTTGCTTATGTAAGATTTGAAATACAAATTTGAATGTCTTGTATTTTGTTGTTGGGGGTTTTATATTGAAAGAATTATATGAAATGATTTGCTCCTTCCTGACAGAGCTGAATCTGAGTTGATTGACAGACAGAGAGAATACTGTCAGATTTTGTACATCTTGAGTACTTGGTTTGTTAATGGCTTGGGGGTAATCATTGGTGTACAGTGTATTGTTTTGATTGATTAATAAGTGAATTGTTCAATTAATTACTTTTTGGAAAAGGTTATAATTAGATCAATAGTTAGAGTATGTAATTAATTAAGTGGTAAGAACAGAATAGCAATAATTTGAAAATTATGATTAATGAATAAAATTACTTTTGTCATTTTATTGAGATATAAATTTCATCTAATAATAATCATCTGTCCTGTTTTATGTCAGAAAAAAAACACTTTTCTATCTATATTTGTTATGGATGCAGTGAATAAAAGAACTAAGGATTACTAGAAAATAAATTGGTTTAAAATTTAAGAATATAAAAAAAAATTTTTCTGATAAAATTTAAGTTAGGTATAAGTTAACCTACTCTAAAGACATCTATAGACCAATGTTGTTGTCTGTGATACTTATTTTTTTGTCTCATGTCGATTGAAATAGAACATCAATATTCCTTTAAAAATTTTCTGCTCAAGAGGTTTGAATCCAAATTTGGCAGTAATGATCCTAAACTGGATATCTTTTAGAATTATACCTATTAAGCCCATCGACCAACAAAAGATAACCTACTAAGGCAGACTCGTACGGTCTGGTAATCTTGGTCCATAGAACACATTTTTCGTATTTTTTAATACCTTCATACATTTGAATGGTCATATGACTTGGAACAGATTTCTTCATAATTTTAGTACCTTAATTGATTTCCATTGTCATATGACTTGGCCGACATATGCATTTAGCTCAGTCCTAACAAAAGCGATTAAACTCATCTTATTTTGTTTAATCATGTCTTCCAGAGAAATGAAAAAAATTTGCCTACGGAATATTGAATATAAAAGGGAGATAAATCTTCCTACAGGATTTTATTAAATTCAGTATATTATGTTTCTGAGTTGCACCCAATATGTACAAAATGCATTAAAATATTTAAAATGATGGTTTTATATATTTAAGAACGGGTCTGAGTTAGTCATTTTAAGATTTTCAAGTTGTATGTTTTAAGAGATGACTGGACAAGGTTTACTAACAAACAAAAAATTGTCTTATGATTGTAGCATTTAGACTTTAAAAATGCCAAATATCCATTACATAAAACCGGGGCTTCAAGATACAAGTTCCAGCTTTATGGCCTTTTGATTGGCAAACTAATTCCAGTTTAACAACACAGCTATAAGGAGCCTCTAATTATTTTTTTCCGAAAAATTGTAAACTAAAACATTACAGAATTATGGAAACTGGCAGGTCAACAAAAGCAAACAGGAACTTCTCTGACATTATTGGGCAAAATGAATTGAAACTTGATATTAAACTTATAGGGATGAATCTCTCTGCCATATAATATGATTCTAAAAATAACTTCTTTATATGTTATGTAAATTGTATTGGAAAACTGTTTATTCAGTTTTTTCTTGTTTGAAATAAAAAGTACAATGTTTTCAATTTATTATTTATTTATATATATATATATATAATAGCACAATCAGTAAACAAGTATCACAGTAATATCAGTTTAGCACTATTAATCATTATGAGCACTTTAGATTTTTACAGTCATTTATAAATCTACAGTTTTCTGTATTGAACTGAATATTTTCTGCAACAGAGTTTGTCCAGTTTTATGGTTACAATATCTTTTGGCTGTTGGTATCATCTTTGCAGCAGTCCCTGATCTGGTAGAGTGGTCTACAAAGTCCCAGCATGCTTTCTGAAGGTCATCAAGTCCAAATTGTGATGCTCCACATAACAGACCAGCTACACAGGAACTGTTGATATCTACTGAACCGCTGTGTATGAACTGTATGATTTTACTGAAGTCTTCGGTTTCATACTTTTTTACGACGATGACTACTTTGTCCGAGTTTAGTGAAGCAGTTTTCTTTTTCTTGTCCTTTCTATCAGCTTTTGTCTGGAATTCATTTTCTTTCTGTTTCTTCAAAATGAGGTTGTAGAGAGCTCTGCTTCTGGTTCCAAGAATAGCTTTGACGCCATGAACTTTGACCTTCTCTGGACCTATTTCAAATGTGACATCACAGAGTTCTGGTATTGAAGATATCATCTTCAGATTTTCAATAAGAGTTTGTGTATTCCTGTAGCTCATCTTTTCCTTAATCTTGACTGGTTCCCTTGTGAAGAAATTAGCTGATTTCTTTTCCAGTTGATTTTTAGGTTCATATGATTCAGAGTCTGATGGTGTGGATTCATATCCAGATGAGTAATCAGATTCTATATGTTCAAAGTCAGTTAAGGCCAGAGTGGATTCACATCTATCCATCTTCAGGAATATTTTGCTTTTGTAGGATATTTGCTTATGTAAGATTTGAAATACAAATTTGAATGTCTTGTATTTTGTCATTGGGGGTTTTATATTGAAAGAATTATATGAAATGATTTGCTCCTTCCTGACAGAGCTGAATCTGAGTTGATTGACAGACAGAGAGAATACTGTCAGATTTTGTACATCTTGAGTACTTGGTTTGTTAATGGCTTGGGGGTAATCATTGGTGTACAGTGTATTGTTTTGATTGATTAAAAAGTGAATTGTTCAATTAATTACTTGTTGGAAAAGGTTATAATTAGATCAATAGTTAGAGTATGTAATTAATTAAGTGGTAAGAACAGAATAGCAATAATTTGAAAATTATGATTAATGAATAAAATTACTTTTGTCATTTTATTGAGATATAAATTTCATCTAATAATAATCATCTGTCCTGTTTTATGTCAGAAAAAAAACACTTTTCTATCTATATTTGTTATGGATGCAGTGAATAAAAGAACTAAGGATTTCTAGAAAATAAATTGGTTTAAAATTTAAGAATATAAAAAAGATTTTTTCTGATAAAATTTAAGTTAGGTACAAGTTAACCTACTCTAAAGAAATCTAGAGCCCAATTTTGTTGTCTGTGATACTTATTTTTTTGTCTCATGTCGATTGAAATAGAACATCAATATTCCTTTAAAAATTTTCTGCTCAAGAGGTTTGAATCCAAATTTGGCAGTAATGATCCTAAACTGGATATCTTTTAGAATTATACCTATTAAGCCCATCGACCAACAAAAGATAACCTACTAAGGCAGACTCGTACGGTCTGGTAATCTTGGTCCATAGAACACATTTTTCGTATTTTTTAATACTTTCATACATTTGAATGGTCATATGACTTGGAACAGATTTCTTCATAATTTTAGTACCTTAATTGATTTCGATTGTCATATGACTTGGCCGACATATGCATTTAGCTCTGTCTTAAGAAAAGCGATTAAACTCATCTTATTTTGTTTAATCATGTCTTCCAGAGAAATGAAAAAAATTTGCCTACGGAATATTGAATATAAAAGGGAGATAAATCTTCCTACAGGATTTTATTAAATTCAGTATATTATGTTTCTGAGTTGCACCCAATATGTACAAAATGCATTAAAATATTTAAAATGATGGTTTTATATATTTAAGAACAGGTCTGAGTTAGTCATTTTAAGATTTTCAAGTTGTATGTTTTAAGAGACGACTGGACAAGGTTTACTAACAAACAAAAAATTGTCTTATGATTGTAGCATTTAGACTTTAAAAATGCCAAATATCCATTACATAAAACCGGGGCTTCAAGATACAAGTTCCAGCTTTATGGCCTTTTGATTGACAAACCAATTCCAGTTTAACAACACAGCTATAAGGAGCCTCTAATAATATTTTTCCGAAAAATTGTAAACTAAAACAGTACAGAATTATGGAAACTGGCAGGTCAACAAAAGCAAACTAGGAACTTCTCTGACATTATTGGGCAAAATGAATTGAAACTTGATATTAACTTATATGGATGAATCTCTCTGCCATATAATATGATTCTAAAAATAACTTCTTTATATGTTATGTAAATTGTATTGGAAAACTGTTTATTCAGTTTTTATACGACCGCAAAATTTTTGCGGTCGTATATTGGTATGATGTTGGCGTTGGCGTCGGCGTCGTCGTCGTCAGCGTCGTCGTCAGCGTCGTTGTCCGAAGACATTTGGTTTTCGCACTATAACTTTAGTAAAGGTTAATAGAAATCTATGAAATTTAAACACAAGGTTTATGACCACAAAAGGAAGGTTGGGATTGATTTTGGGAGTTTTGGTCCCAACAGTTTAAGAATCAGGGGCCAAAAAAGGGCCCAATAAGCATTTTTCTTGGTTTTCGCACAATAACTCTAGTATAAGTAAATAGAAATCTATGAAATTTAAACACAAGGTTTATGACCACAAATGGAAGGTTGGGATTGTTTTTGGGAGTTTTGATCCCAACAGTTTAGGAATAAGGGGCTAAAAAAGGGCCCAAATAAGCATTTTTCTTGGTTTTTGCACAATAACTTTAGTATAAGTAAATAGAAATCTATGAAATTTAAACACAAGGTTTATGACCACAAAAGGAAGGTTGGGATTGATTTTTGGAGTTTTGGTCCCAACAGTTTAGGAATTAGGGGCCAAAAGGGTCCAAAATTAAACTTTGTTTGATTTCATCGAAAATTGAACTATTGGGGTTCTTTGATATGCTGAATCTAACCGTGCATTTAGATTCTTAATTTTTGGTCCCGTTTTCAAATTGGTCTACATTAAGGTCCAAAGGGTCCAAAATTAAACTTAGTTTGATTTTAACAAAAATTGAATTCTTGGGGTTCTTTGATATGCTGAATCTAAACATGTACTTAGTTTTTTTATTATGGGCCCAGTTTTCAAGTTGGTCCAAATCGGGGTCCAAAATTAAACTTTGTTTGATTTCATCGAAAATTGAACTATTGGGGTTCTTTGATATGCCGAATCTAACTGTGCATTTAGATTCTTAATTTTTGGTCCCGTTTTCAAATTGGTCTACATTAAGGTCCAAAGGGTCCAAAATTAAACTTAGTTTGATTTTAACAAAAATTGAATTCTTGGGGTTCTTTGATATGCTGAATCTAAACATGTACTTAGTTTTTTTATTTTGGGCCCAGTTTTCAAGTTGGTCCAAATTGGGGTCCAAAATTAAAGCTAAAAAAGGGGTAAATTATTTTTTTTTTGGGGGGGGGGGGCAATTCTCCACAGCATATTGTATTGCAGAAGAAGCAAAAAATTGAATATAAATTCAAATCATATGACCAAGTCTAAGTTCTTTATTTCAGTTATTCTGTGTCAGAAACCTATTATGTGTCAAATATTTGAAGAAATTTTCAATTGCACAGTATTGTGCAATAGCAAGAAATTGATATGTGTGCCCTGTTATCAAAACTTTATTATTAACAAATTCCATTGGAAATTTGCCAATAACTCTAGTTTAATGAACTTCATTGTAAATTTGCCAATATAAAATGTGCTGATGAAGCTTTTTTGTTTATCTCATCTAAACTGCTTTTAAATTATGTATATTTAAAATTTGCCATCCATGACTATGATGTCATTTTCTATTTTAATATGTAATGGTGTATTTAAATGGGCTGTTATGGTTGCAAAGTATAAAGAAATGGGGGGGGGTTGAAAACAAAATTTAGGGGGGGTAAATGAGAAATTGGGGAGGGGGTAATTTTTTTCTCATTTCATATTTCATAAATTAAAAAGAAAATTTCAAATTTTTTTTAGCAAAAAAGGGGGGGTTACAATAGATTTATTGTTTTTTGTTTTTTTTGGGGGAGGGGGGTCAATGTGCAAATTCATAGTGTATTGCAAAAAAGCTAAAAAAAGGGGTAAATTATTATTTTTTTTTGGGGGGGGGGGGCAATTCTCCACTGCATATTGTATTGCACAAGAAGCAAAAAATTTAATATAAATTGAAATCATATGACCAATTCTAAGTTCTTTGATTTCAGTTATTCTGTGTCAGAAACCTATTATGTGTCAAATATTTGAAGAAATTTTCAATTGCACAGTATTGCGCAATAGCAAGAAATTGATATGTGTGCCCAATTTTAAATTTTAAATTGGTTATTTCTGATTTATATATAAAAACAAATAATACTGATATGGTTTGAATAGGTAAATTAAAAATTTTTAAGTTCTTAGACAACATTCATTCTGTGTCAGAAACCTATGCTGTGTCAAATATTTATTCACAATCCAAATTCAGTATTGTATCAAGCTTGAATGTTGTGTTCATAATTGCCCCAACTATTCAGGGTTCGACATCTGTGGTCGTATCTAGCTGCGCCCAGCGGAGCATTTTATTTCTTGTTTGAAATAAAAAGTACAATGTTTTCATTTTATTATTTATTTATATATATATATAATAGCACAATCAGTAAACAAGTATCACAGTAATATCAGTTTAGCACTATTAATCATTATGAGCACTTTAGATTTTTACAGTCATTTATAAATCTACAGTTTTCTGTATTGAACTGAATATTTTCTGCAACAGAGTTTGTCCAGTTTTATGGTTACAATATCTTTTGGCTGTTGGTATCATCTTTACAGCAGTCCCTGATCTGGTAGAGTGGTCTACAAAGTCCCAGCATGCTTTCTGAAGGTCATCAAGTCCGAATTGTGATGCTCCACATAACAGACCAGTTACACAGGAACTGTTGATATCTACTGAACCGCTGTGTATGAACTGTATGATTTTACTGAAGTCTTCGGGTTCATACTTTTTTACGACAATGACTACTTTGTCCGAGTTTAGTGAAGCAGTTTTCTTTTTCTTGTCCTTTCTATCAGCTTTTGTCTGGAATTCATTTTCTTTCTGTTTCTTCAAAATGAGGTTGTAGAGAGCTCTGCTTCTGTTTCCAAGAATAGCTTTGATGCCATGAACTTTGACCTTCTCTGGACCTACTTCGAATGTGACATCACAGAGTTCTGGTATTGAAGATATCATCTTCAGATTTTCAGTAAGAGTTTGTGTATTCCTGTAGCTCATATTTTCCTTAATCTTGACTGGTTCCTTGTGAAGAAATTTGCTGATGTCTTTTCCAGTTGATTTTTAGGTTCATATGATTCAGAGTCTGATGGTGTGGATTCATATCCAGATGAGTAATCAGATTCTATATGTTCAAAGTCAGTTAAGGCCAGAGTGGATTCACATCTATCCATCTTCAGGAATATTTTGCTTTTGTAGGATATTTGCTTATGTAAGATTTGAAATACAAATTTGAATGTCTTGTATTTTGTCGTTGGGGGTTTTATATTGAAAGAATTATATGAAATGATTTGCTCCTTCCTGACAGAGCTGAATCTTAGTTGATTGACAGACAGAGAGAATACTGTCAGATTTTGTACATCTTGAGTACTTGGTTTGTTAATGGCTTGGGGGTAATCATTGGTGTACAGTGTATTGTTTTGATTGATTAATAAGTGAATTGTTCAATTAATTACTTTTTAGAAAAGGTTATAATTAGATCAATAGTTAGAGTATGTAATTAATTAAGTGGTAAGAACAGAAGAGCAATAATTTGAAAATTATGATTAATGAATAAAATTACTTTTGTCATTTTATTGAGATATAAATTTCATCTAATAATAATCATCTATCCTGTTTTATGTCAGAAAAAAAAACACTTTTCTATCTATATTTGTTATGGATGTAGTAAATAAAAGAACTAAGGATTACTAGAAAATAAATTGGTTTAAAATTTAAGAATATAAAAAAGATTTTTTCTGATAAAATTTAAGTTAGGTATAAGTTAACCTACTCTTAAGAAATCTATAGACCAATTTTGTTGGCTGTGATACTTATTTTCTTGTCTCATATCGATTGAAATAGAACATGAATATTCCTTTAAAAATTTTCTCCTCAAGAGGTTTGCATCCAAATTTGGCAGTAATGATCCTAAACATGATATCTTTTAGAATTATACTTATTAAGCCCATCGACTAACAAAAGATAACCTACTAAGGCAGACTCGTACGGTCTGGTAACCTTGGTCCATAGAACATATTTTTTAATACCTTCATATATTTGAATGGTCATATGACTTGGAACAGATTTCTTCATAATTTTAGTACCTTAATTGATTTTGATTGTCATATGACTTGGCCGACATATGCATTTAGCTCTGTCTTAAGAAAAGCGATTAAACTCATCTTATTTTGTTTAATCATGTCTTCCTGAGAAATGAAAAAAATTTGACTACGGAATATTCAATATAAAAGGGAGATAAATCTTCCTACAGGATTTTATTAAATTCAGTATATTATGTTACTGAGTTGCACCCAATATGTGCAAAATGCATTAAAATATTTAAAATGATGGTTTTATATATTTTAGAACGGGTCTGAGTTAGTCATTTTAAGATTTTCAAGTTGTATGTTTTAAGAGACGACAGGACAAGGTTTACTAACAAACAAAAAATTGTCTTATGATTGTAGCATTTAGACTTTAAAAATGCCAAATATCCATTACATAAAACCGGGGCTTCAAGATACAAGTTCCAGCTTTATGGCCTTTTGATTGGCAAACTAATTCCAGTTTAACAACACAGCTATAAGGAGCCTCTAATAATTTTTTTCTGAAAAATTGTAAACTAAAACATTACAGAATTATGGAAACTGGCAGGTCAACAAAAGCAAACTAGGAACTTCTCTGACATTATTGGGCAAAATGAATTGAAATTTGATATTAAACTTATAGGGATGAATCTCTCTGCCATATAATATGATTCTAAAAATAACTTCTTTATATGTTATGTAAATTGTATTGGAAAACTGTTTATTCAGTTTTTAGCTCACCTGACCCGAAGGGTCATGTGAGCTATTGCCATCACTTGGCGTCCGTTGTCCGTCCGTCGTCCGTCCGTAAACTTTTTCAAACGTTAACTCCTCTGACACCATAAGATCAATTGCAACCAAACTTCGTACAGTTGTTTATTGATATATGTGCTACAAAATTATCGTTTGGATTTTTGATTCGTAAAAAAACATGGCCGCCATGGCTAAAAATAGAACATAGGGGTAAATTGCAGTTTTTTGCAAATAACTCAAAAACCATAACAGATATCAAAATTCTGGCATAGGGTAAAAGTGTTCAGCACCTCAAGATCTACCTGCCCTGAAATTTTGAAGAAGATCCAACGACCCATGTAGGAGTTATTGCCCTTTTTCTGTATTTTTTCCAAATTTTGCACTTATTAAGCTCAATATCTTGGATACTATAAAGGAAATTTGAAAAATTTAAATTTCATATTGTCAGGCACACAAAGATCTACAAAATTTGTAACGGGATCGAAGTTGTAGGTTCGTTCCTTTTAGGAGTTATTCCCCTTAGATCGTCAAAATTGACCATTTTTGCAGTCTTTATTCATTGTAATAAAATCGTTAACTCCTCTTACACCATAAGTTTAATTGCAACCAAACTTAGTGTAGTTGTTCCTTGGCATGGGTGCTACTAAACTATCGTTTGGATTTTTGATTTGTAAAAAAACATGGCTGCCATGGCTAAAAATAGAACATAGGGGTAAATTGCAGTTTTTTGCAAATAACTCAAAAATGGTGACAGATATCAAAATTCTGATGGGAAGCTAAAGTGTTCAACACCTCAAGATCTACCTGGTTTGAAATTTTGAAGAAGATGTAACCACCCATGTAGGAGTTATTGCCCTTTTTCTGTATTTTTTTTGGACATTTTTGGCTTTTTTTTATGTTATTATTTCAAAAATCTTCTCCTCTGAAACTGCTGAATGGATTTTGATAAAACTTAGCATGATTGTTCCTTAGGGTATCCTGCACAAAGTTTATGCTTCGATTTTTGATCCGTTGAAAAACATGGCCACAGTTACTAAAAATAGAACATATGGGTCAAACAACAGTTTTTCGCAAGTATCTCAAAAATCATTAGGTTATGGCAAATTCTGGCAGGTTGAAAGTGTTCAGCATGATGAGAGCTACCGGTGTGCTTATTTTCGTGAAAATCTGTCAACTGATGTTAGAGTTATTGCCCTTTTTTGACATTTTTTGCTTTTTTTAGCTCACCTGACCCGAAGGGTCATGTGAGCTATTGCTATCACTTGGCGTCCGTCGTCCGTCCATCGTCCGTCCGTCGTCCGTCCGTCCGTCGTCCGTTAACTTTTTCAAACGTTAACTCCTCCAACACCATAAGTCCAACTGCAACCAAACTTGGTACAGTTATTAATTGGTATGGGTGCTACAAATCTATTGTTTGGATTTTTGATTCGTATAAAAACATGGCCGCCATGGCTAAAAATAGAACATAGGGGTAAATCGCAGTTTTTTGCAAATAAGTCAGAAACGGTCACAGATATCAAAATTCTGGCATAGGGTAAAAGTGATCAGCACCTCAAGATCTACCTGCCCTGAAATTTTGAAGAAGATCCAACCACTCATTTCAGAGTTATCACCCTTTTTATTGACATTTTTGGCTTTTTTTTATGTTATTATTTCAAAACTCTTCTCCTCTGAAACTACTGAATGGATTTGGATAAAATTTAGCATGATTGTTCCTTAGGGTATCCTGCACAAAGTTTATGCTTCGATTTTTGATCCATCGAAAAACATGGCCACTGTTACTAAAAATAGAACATAGGGGTCAAACAACAGTTTTTCGCAAATATCTCAAAAATCATTAGGTTATGGCAAATTCTGGCAGGTTGAAAGTGTTCAGCATGATGAGAGCTACCTGTGTGCTTATTTTCGTGAAAATCTGTCAACTGATGTTAGAGTTATTGCCCTTTTTTGACATTTTTGGCTTTTTTTATGTTATTATTTCAAAAATCTTCTCCTCTGAAACTACTGAATGGATTTGGATAAAACTTAGCATGATTGTTCCTTAGGATATCCTGCACAAAGTTTATGCTTCGATTTTTGATCCGTCGAAAAACATGGCCACTGTTACTAAAAATAGAACATAGGGGTCAAACAACAGTTTTTCGCAAGTATCTAAAAAATCATTAGGTTAAGGCAAACTCTGGCAGGTTGAAAGTGTTCAGCATGATGAGAGCTACCTGCGTGCTGATTTTTGTGAAAATCTGTCAACTGATGTTAGAGTTATTGCCCTTTTTTGACATTTTTGGCTTTTTTTATGTTATTATTTCAAAAATCTTCTTCTTTAAAACTACTATTCAAAATCAAATGAAACTTGGTATGATTGTTCCTTAGGGTATTCTGCAAAAAGTTAATGCTTGGATTTTTGATTGGTCAAAAAACATGTCCGCCCTTACTAAAAATAGAACATAGGGGTCAAAATGCTGTTTTTTGCTATTCTTTCCTGAATTATAGAAATAAAATGAAGATGAAAGCTACTTTCAAGGCAAACATGGTATCCCGAGTTGAATGGTGATGATGAAAGTTTGTTTTCGACGGCCATTTTTAAAATGGCTGCCATTTTCCCGCCATTTTTTACACTTGCTCGGATTTCAACAATATTTGGTTTTTAAAGTAAACATGGTATCCTTAGTGAATTTTGATGATGAGAATGTTGTATAACAATGATTAAACTTCATAATATGTGAGCTTTTAATTGCCATCACTTGGTGTCTGTCATAATCGTTGTTAACAAATTTTCAAACATCTTCTCCTCTGAAACTACTTGGGGGGATTTGATGAAACTTAGCATGATTGTTCCTGCAATATTTCCTTTTCACGTACAATAAAAAGCCTTAACCCACAATTTTTACATAACTTCTTTCAAACATTTTAAAAATGAAGACAACATATAGACCAACAGATTTATACTTGTATTTGAAGATTAATTAAAGCTTGTATTTTGTATTATGAATCATCAGATTGACCATGACTGTATCTTAATCAAGCGTAGGGAGAACTCATGCCCATTTCTTTCCAGAGGTTCTTAAAGGTTTTTAAAGGTATTTTCAGCATTTTACGTGACCTTTAATACTCAGTTTAGTTTACAACAAACATTAATATATTAATTTAGTTTATAGTGCATTGTTTACCAGGTGAGCGATTCAGGCTCTTGAGAGCCTCTTGTTTATGTTATTATTTCAAAAATCTTCTTCTCTGAAACTACTGAATGGATTTGGATAAAACTTAGCAGGATTGTTCCTTAGGGTATCCTGCACAAAGCTGATGCTTCGATTTTTGATCCGTTGAAAAACATGGCCACTGTTACTAAAAATAGAACATAGGGGTCAAACAACAGTTTTTCGCAAATATCTCAAAAATCATTAGGTTATGGCAAATACTGGCAGGTTGAAAGTGATCAGCATGATGAGAGCTACCTGTGTGCTTATTTTCGTGAAAATCTGTCAACTGATGTTAGAGTTATTGCCCTTTTTTGACATTTTTTGCTTTTTTTTTATGTTATTATTTCAAAAATCTTCTCCTCTGAAACTACTGAATGGATTTGGATAAAACTTAGCATGATTGTTCCTTAGGGTATCCTGCAAAAAGTTTATGCTTCGATTTTTGATCCGTCGAAAAACATGGCCACTGTTACTAAAAATAGAACATAGGAGTCAAACAACAGTTTTTCGCAAATATCTCAAAAATCATTAGGTTACGGCAAATTCTGGCAGGTTGAAAGTGTTCAGCATGATGAGAGCTACCTGTGTGCTTATTTTTGTGAAAATATGTCAACTGATGTTAGAGTCATTGCCCTTTTTGACATTTTTGGCTTTTTTTTATGTTAATATTTCAAAAATCTTCTTCTCTGAAACTACTATTCAAAATCAAATGAAACTTGGTAAGATTGTTCCTTAGGGTATCCTGCAAAAAGTGAATGCTTGGATTTTTGATTGGTCGAAAAACATGTCCACCCTTACTAAAAATAGAACATAGGGGTCAAAATGCTGTTTTTTGCTATTTTTTCCTGAATTATAGAAATAAAATGAAGGTGAAAGCTACTTTCAAGGCAAACATGGTATCCCGAGTTGAATGGTGATGATGAAAGTTTGTTTTGGACGGCAATTTTCCCGCCATTTTTTACACTTGCTCGGATTTCAACAATATTTGGTTTTTAAAGTAAACATGGTATCCTTAGTGAATGGTGATGATGAGAATGTTGTGTAACAATGATTAAACTTCATAATATGTGAGCTTTTAATATGCTATCACTTGGTGTCTGTCATCATGGTTGTTAACAAATTTTCAAACATCTTCTCCTCTGAAACTACTGGGGGGATTTGGATGAAACTTAGCATGATTGTTCCTGCAATATTTCCTTTTCAAGTACAATAAAAAGCCTTAACCCACAATTTTTACATAACTTCTTTCAAACATTTTAAAAACGAAGACAACATATAGACCAAAAGATTTATACTTGTATTTGAAGATGAATTAAAGCTTGTATTTTGTATTGTGAGTCATCAGACTGACCATGACTGTATCTTAATCAAGGGAGAACATATGCCCATTTCTTTCCAGAGGTTCTTGAAAGGCTTTTAAAGGTATTTTCAGCATTTTACGTGGCCTTTAATACTCAGTTTAATTTACAACAAACATTAATATATTAATTTAGTTTATAGTGCATTGTTTGCCAGGTGAGCGATTCAGGCTCTTGAGAGCCTCTTGTTTCTTGTTTGAAATAAAAAGTACAATGTTTTCATTTTATTATTTATTTATATATATATATAATAGCACAATCAGTAAACAAGTATCACAGTATTGTCAGTTTAGCACTATTAATCATTATGAGCACTTTAGATTTTTACAGTCATTTATAAATCTACAGTTTTCTGTATTGAACTGAATATTTTCTGCAACAGAGTTTGTCCAGTTCTATGGTTACAATATCTTTTGGCTGTTGGTATCAACTTTGCAGCAGTCCCTGATCTGGTAGAGTGGTCTACAAAGTCCCAGCATGCTTTCTGAAGGTCATCAAGTCCAAATTGTGATGCTCCACATAACAGACCAGCTACACAGGAACTGTTGATATCTACTGAACCGCTGTGTATGAACTGTATGATTTTACTGAAGTCTTCGGGTTCATACTTTTTTACGACAATGACTACTTTGTCCGAGTTTAGTGAAGCAGTTTTCTTTTTCTTGTCCTTTCTATCAGCTTTTGTCTGGAATTCATTTTCTTTCTGTTTCTTCAAAATGAGGTTGTAGAGAGCTCTGCTTCTGTTTCCAAGAATAGCTTTGACGCCATGAACTTTGACCTTCTCTGGACCTATTTCGAATGTGACATCACAGAGTTCTGGTATTGAAGATATCATCTTCAGATTTTCAGTAAGAGTTTGTGTATTCCTGTAGCTCATCTTTTCCTTAATCTTGACTTGGTCCCTTGTGAAGAAATTAGCTGATTTCTTTTCCAGTTGATTTTTAGGTTCATATGATTCAGAGTCTGATGGTGTGGATTCATATCCAGATGAGTAATCATATTCTATATGTTCAAAGTCAGTTAAGGCCAGAGTGGATTCACATCTATCCATCTTCAGGAATATTTTGCTTTTGTAGGATATTTGCTTATGTAAGATTTGAAATACAAATTTGAATGTCTTGTATTTTGTTGTTGGGGGTTTTATATTGAAAGAATTATATGAAATGATTTGCTCCTTCCTGACAGAGCTGAATCTGAGTTGATTGACAGACAGAGAGAATACTGTCAGATTTTGTACATCTTGAGTACTTGGTTTGTTAATGGCTTGGGGGTAATCATTGGTGTACAGTGTATTGTTTTGATTGATTAATAAGTGAATTGTTCAATTAATTACTTGCTGGAAAAGGTTATCATTAGATCAATAGTTACAGTTTGTAATTAATTAAGTGGTAAGAACAGAACAGCAGTAATTTAAAAATTATGATTAATGAATAAAATTACTTTTGTCATTTTATTGAGATATCAATTTCATCTAATAATAATCATCTATGCTGTTTTATGTCAGAAAAAAAAAAACACTTTTCTATCTATATTTGTTATGGATGCAGTGAATAAAAGAACTAAGGATTACTAGAAAATAAATTGGTTTAAAATTTAAGAATATAAAAAAGATTTTTTCTGATAAAATTTAAGTTAGGTATAAGTTAACCTACTCTAAAGAAATCTATAGACCAATTTTGTTGTCTGTGATACTTATTTTTTTGTCTCATGTCGATTGAAATAGAACATCAATATTCCTTTAAAAATTTTCTGCTTAAGAGGTTTGAATCCAAATTTGGCAATAATGATCCTAAACTGGATATCTGTTAGAATTATACCTATTAAGCCCATCGACCAACAAAAGATAACCTACTAAGGCAGACTCGTACGGTCTGGTAACTTTGGTCCATAGAACACATTTTTCGTATTTTTTAATACCTTCATACATTTGAATGGTCATATGACTTGGAACAGATTTCTTCATAATTTTAGTACCTTAATTGATTTCGATTGTCATATGACTTGGCCGACATATGCATTTAGCTCAGTCCTAACAAAAGCGATTAAACTCATCTTATTTTGTTTAATCATGTCTTCCAGAGAAATGAAAAAAATTTGCCTACGGAATATTCAATATAAAAGGGAGATAAATCTTCCTACAGGATTTTATTAAATTCAGTATATTATGTTTCTGAGTTGCACCCAATATGTACAAAATGCATTAAAATATTTAAAATGATGGTTTTATATATTTAAGAACGGGTCTGAGTTAGTCATTTTAAGATTTTCAAGTTGTATGTTTTAAGAGACGACTGGACAAGGTTTACTAACAAACAAAAAATTGTCTTATGATTGTAGCATTTAGACTTTAAAAATGCCAAATATCCATTACATAAAACCGGGGCTTCAAGATACAAGTTCCAGCTTTATGGCCTTTTGATTGGCAAACTAATTCCAGTTTAACAACACAGCTATAAGGAGCCTCTAATAATTTTTTTTGGAAAAATTGTAAACTAAAACAGTACAGAATTATGGAAACTGGCAGGTCAACAAAAGCAAACTAGGAACTTCTCTGACATTATTGGGCAAAATGAATTGAAACTTGATATTAAACTTATAGGGATGAATCTCTCTGCCATATAATATGATTCTAAAAATAACTTCTTTATATGTTATGTAAATTGTATTGGAAAACTGTTTATTCAGTTTTTTCTTGTTTGAAATAAAAAGTACAATGTTTTCATTTTATTATTTATTTATATATGTATATAATAGCACAATCAGTAAACAAGTATCACAGTATTATCAGTTTAGCACTATTAATCATTATGAGCACTTTAGATTTTTACAGTCATTTATAAATCTACAGTTTTCTGTATTGAACTGAATATTTTCTGCAACAGAGTTTGTCCAGTTTTATGGTTACAGTATCTTTTGGCTGTTGGTATCATCTTTGCAGCAGTCCCTGATCTGGTAGAGTGGTCTACAAAGTCCCAGCATGCTTTCTGAAGGTCATCAAGTCCAAATTATGATGCTCCACATAACAGACCAGCTACACAGGAACTGTTGATATCTACTGAACCGCTGTGTATGAACTGTATGATTTTACCGAAGTCTTCGGGTTCATACTTTTTTACGACAATGACTACTTTGTCCGAGTTTAGTGAAGCAGTTTTCTTTTTCTTGTCCTTTCTATCAGCTTTTGTCTGGAATTCGTTTTCTTTCTGTTTCTTCAAAATGAGGTTGTAGAGAGCTCTGCTTCTGGTTCCAAGAATGGCTTTGACGCCATGAACTTTGACCTTCTCTGGACCTACTTCGAATGTGACGTCACAAAGTTCTGGTATTGAAGATATCATCTTCAGATTTTCAGTAAGAGTTTGTGTATTCCTGTAGCTCATCTTTTCCTTAATCTTGACTGGTTCCCTTGTGAAGAAATTTGCTGGTTTCTTTTCCAGTTGATTTTTAGGTTCATATGATTCAGAGTCTGATGGTGTGGATTCATATCCAGATGAGTAATCAGATTCTATATGTTCAAAGTCAGTTAAGGCCAGAGTGGATTCACATCTATCCATCTTCAGGAATATTTTGCTTTTGTAGAATATTTGCTTATGTAAGATTTGAAATACAAATTTGAATGTCTTGTATTTTGTTGTTGGGGGTTTTATATTGAAAGAATTATATGAAATGATTTGCTCCTTCCTGACAGAGCTGAATCTGAGTTGATTGACAGACAGAGAGAATACTGTCAGATTTTGTACATCTTGAGTACTTGGTTTGTTAATAGCTTGGGGGTAATCATTGGTGTACAGAATATTGTTTTGATTGATTAATAAGTGAATTGTTCAATTAATTACTTGTTGGAAAAGGTTATAATTAGATCAATAGTTAGAGTATGTAATTAATTAAGTGTTAAGAACAGAATAGCAATAATTTGAAAATTATGATTAATGAATAAAATTACTTTTGTCATTTTATTGAGATATAAATTTCATCTAATAATAATCATCTATCCTGTTTTATGTCAGAAAAAAACACTTTTCTATCTATATTTGTTATGGATGCAGTGAATAAAAGAACTAAGGATTACTAGAAAATAAATTGGTTTAAAATTTAAGAATATAAAAAAGATTTTTTCTGATGAAATTTAAGTTAGGTATAAGTTAACCTACTCTAAAGAAATCTATAGACCAATGTTGTTGTCTGTGATACTTATTTTTTTGTCTCATGTCGATTGAAATGGAACATCAATATTCCTTTAAAAATTTTCTGCTCAAGAGGTTTGAATCCAAATTTGGCAGTAATGATCCTAAACTGGATATCTTTTAGAATTATACCTATTAAGCCCATCGACCAACAAAAGATAACCTACTAAGGCAGACTCGTACGGTCTGGTAACTTTGGTCCATAGAACACATTTTTCATATTTTTTAATACCTTCATACATTTGAATGGTCATATGACTTGGAACAGATTTCTTCATAATTTTAGTACCTTAATTGATTTCGATTGTCATATGACTTGGCCGACATATGCATTTAGCTCAGTCCTAACAAAATCGATTAAACTCATCTTATTTTGTTTAATCATGTCTTCCAGAGAAATAAAAAAATTGGCCCATGGAATATTCAATATAAAAGGGAGATAAATCTTCCTAAGGATTTTATTAAATTCAGTATATTATGTTTCTGAGTTGCACCCAATATGTACAAAATGCATTAAAATATTTAAAATGATGGTTTTATATATTTAAGAACGGGTCTGAGTTAGTCATTTTAAGATTTTCAAGTTGTATGTTTTAAGAGACGACTGGACAAGGTTTACTAACAAACAAAAAATTGTCATATGATTGTAGCATTTAGACTTTAAAAATGCCAAATATCCATTACATAAAACCGGGGCTTCAAGATACAAGTTCCAGCTTTATGGCCTTTTGATTGGCAAACTAATTCCAGTTTAACAACACAGCTATAAGGAGCCTCTTATTATTTTTTTCTGAAAAATTGTAAACTAAAACAGTACAGAATTCTGGAAACTGGCAGGTCAACAAAAGCAAACTAGGAACTTCTCTGACATTATTGGGCAAAATGAATTGAAACTTGATATTAAACTTATAGGGATGAATCTCTCTGCCATATAATATGATTCTAAAAATAACTTCTTTATATGTTATGTAAATTGTATTAGATAACTGTTTATTCAGTTTTTTCTTGTTTGAAATAAAAAGTACAATGTTTTCATTTTATTATTTATTTATATATATATATATAATAGCACAATCAGTAAACAAGTATCACAGTATTATCAGTTTAGCACTATTAATCATTATGAGCACTTTAGATTTTTACAGTCATTTATAAATCTACAGTTTTCTGTATTGAACTGAATATTTTTTGCAACAGAGTTTGTCCAGTTTTATGGTTACAATATCTTTTGACTGTTGGTATCATCTTTGCAGCAGTCCCTGATCTGGTAGAGTGGTCTACAAAGTCCCAGCATGCTTTCTGAAGGTCATCAAGTCCAAATTGTGATGCTCCACATAACAGACCAGCTACACAGGAACTGTTGATATCTACTGAACCGCTGTGTATGAACTGTATGATTTTACTGAAGTCTTCGGGTTCATACTTTTTTACGACAATGACTACTTTGGCCGAGTTTAGTGAAGCAGTTTTCTTTTTCTTGTCCTTTCTATCAGCTTTTGTCTGGAATTCATTTTCTTTCTGTTTCTTCAAAATGAGGTTGTAGAGAGCTCTGCTTCTGATTCCAAGAATAGCTTTGATGCCACGAACTTTGACCTTCTCTGGACCTACTTCGAATGTGACATCACAGAGTTCTGGTATTGAAGATATCATCTTCAGATTTTCAGTAAGAGTTTGTGTATTCCTGTAGCTCATCTTTTCCTTAATCTTGACTTGTTCCCTTGTGAAGAAATTAGCTGATTTCTTTTCCAGTTGATTTTTAGGTTCATATGATTCAGAGTCTGATGGTGTGGATTCATATCCAGATGAGTAATCAGATTCTATATGTTCAAAGTCAGTTAAGGCCAGAGTGGATTCACATCTATCCATCTTCAGGAATATTTTGCTTTTGTAGAATATTTGCTTATGTAAGATTTGAAATACAAATTTGAATGTCTTGTATTTTATTTTTGGGGGTTTTATATTAAAAGAATTATATGAAATGATTAGCTCCCTCCTGACAGAGCTGAATTTGAGTTGATTGACAGACAGAGAGAATACTGTCAGATTTTGTACATCTTGAGTACTTGGTTTGTTAATGGCTTGGGGGTAATCATTGGTGTACAGTATATTGTTTTGATTGATTAATAAGTGAATTGTTCAATTAATTACTTGTTAGAAAAGGTTATAATTAGATGAACAATGATGAATAGAACAGAATAGCAGTAATTTGAAAATCATAATTGACAAATGAAATTACTATTTTACCAATTTTTTGAGATATACGTTTCATATAATAATAGTCATCTACCATGTTTTATGCAAGAAAAAAAAACTGTTTTATTTATATTTGTTATAGGTGCAGTGAAAAGAAATTTAGTTACTAGAAAACGAATTGATTATTTTTTTGTTAAAGTTACTTAGTGAAGACTAGTAAAACTATCATTTTTCAATTTAATTGGGCATAAAGGCATCATAATTAACACTATTTGCTGTTGATTTTTAAATTGGTATGTTGGTTAGTTACAGTGAAAAACAGTTCTTTTCAGTTGCCTATTTCTTGTGTAGTTCCTTTTCAAAATTAACCCTGGAGATCTTAAACTTTGTCCTCTCGGCCAACTCCAAATGTGACTTCAAAGTTGTTGTATTTATGAGATAATCTTCACATTTTTAGTGAGATTTTTTTGTGTATTCAGTGTCAACATTTTGATACATCTTGTTTTTTGTTTTGTTGGGTTATTTATTCATTCATTTATTATTTTATGAAATCCACTAAAACTTTAAAACAAATAAAAATCAATTAAATTTTTATTGTAGATTCGTATCATGTCAGTCTCCCAAGAAAGAATTTGTAAGATGTAAGGATTTATCATCACAGAATGCAGTGTCTGCACCACACGTCTTTTCCTGGCTAGGCGATATTGCACCGTGCTTTGGTATAAATGGAAACCGCATCCAAATAATACAGGAACCATTTGATTTCCACAATATTTTGAAGGTAAAATATTCATTATTATACAATAGCTCTCTGTGTCTGATCCCCACCAAGTTTGGTTTCAGTTGGGTTCATTGGATTGTCCTCTACAAATTTTATGTTTTTTGTGTCGATCCAAAATTCAACATGGCTGCCAGGGCCATTTAAGCGCTCTGATTGGCTGAAATTTAAAAAAACTTTTCTGAAACTACAAAAGCAATTGAATTGTTATATAGCAGGAATGATCCTTACATGGTCCTCTATGAACTTTATGTTTTTGTGCCGATCTGAAATTCAAGATAGCCGCCACCATGGGATACATTTAACATAGGATCCTATGGGAAATACATACAAACATCTTGTCAGAAACTCTTTGACAGATGGAAGTAATATTGTGCCTGAATGACCAGATGATGGTCCCTAACAAAATGAATGTTTTTGGTGCCAAACCGAAATTAAAAAACATGGCTGCCCGAGCCATTTATGCACTCTGATTGGCTGAAATTCAAAACATCTTCTTCTCTGGAACTACAAAAGCAATTGAATTGTTATATTATAGGAATGATCCTTACATGGTCCTCTACAAAGTTTATGTTTTTGAGCCGATCTGAAATACAAGATGGCTGCCACCACAAGTACATTTAACATAAGATCCTATGGGAAAACATACAAACATCTTCTTGTCAGAAACCCTTTGACAGATGGATGTAATATTATGCCTGAATGATCAGATAATTGTCCTTAATAAAATTGATGTTTTTGGTGCTGATCCGAAATTCAGCATGACCCAGAATGTCAACCCGGATGGCCGCCACAGCCGAACTTAGTTAAACAAAGGACCCTATGGGAAAATTCATTCAAAAATCTTCTTGTTTGAAACCACTTTGCCAATTGGAACCAAACTTGGCAGAAATGGTCCTTAGGTGGTTCTCTTTCAGAATTATGTCCTATGACCCGGAATGTATCAAGATGGCCGTCACAGCTGAACTTAGTTAAACAGGACCCTTTGGGAAAATTCATTAAAAAATATTCTGATCTGAGACCAATTGGGACCAGACTTGGCAACAATGGTCATTAGATGTTCCCCTTTCATAATTATGTCCGCTGACTTGGCCTGTCAATCAAGATGGCCACCAAAGCTGAACTTAGTTTAACATAGGACCCTATGGGAAAAATTAATTTGGAGTCACCATACCTTAAACTTGGCCATTTGGACACCAAACTAATACCAGCAATGGTCTCTTTCAGAAATATGTTTGATAACCTTGAATGTCAACTAAGATGGCCACCACACCCTAACTTTGTTTAACATTGAACCTATGGGAAAACTAGCCCAGATAACTGCTACACTTAAACTATCAGTCCTGCTGATTGGTTATCAAATTTACAAAATTCTTCAAAATCTCTTAACTACAGGATTTTCAAGAACGAACTTAAATTGGAAAACTATTTCAAACTTTTAGATGACAAAAACATTTTTACCTTATGTAGATTTAGAACTCTAAACCACAAACTTCCAGTTGAATCGGGAAGGTGGCAAGGTACGGCAGAAAAAGCCTACTGTGCAACAGTAATGAACTGGGTGATGAATTTCATTATCTTTTGACTTGTTCTTTTTTTCATAATGACAGAAAAAACTTATAAATGTCGAATTTAGAATAGACCAAATATCATTAAATTTCAAAAACTCATGAATAGTAATAATCTAACAGTTTTGAACAACCTTTGTAAATTCATATGTATTATCAACAGACAATTTTTATCTCCAGGGTTACTTTTTTTTATGCTTGTATTTTGTACCTCCATGTGTTACTTCGTTATAAATTGTATTTATGTACTTATCCTTACTGTAAATTCTCTGTACCACTGTATTTTGGTTTTGGAGAAATAAAGATAAAAAAAAGAAAAAAAAAAAAGAAGATGGACAACTTAAATCCAGGTGAGCGATACAGGCTCTTGTGAGCCTCTAGTTTATATTACTGCAAATTGAATTTACTGTATGAATTTTCATGATGGTGTTGGCATTTTTAAGTCACTCCTTATAAACTGAACTATGACTTAAAAGTTTCAAAAGTGAATTTTCTGGTTTTACTTAACTTATAATATCAACTGTATTCTGTTCTCTCAATTGAGTAATTGCTGTTGGATAATTGTTTTTGCACTAGAATTCCCGCCAATACTGAGTTCTTCACTCTGATCATGCCAAAATTGAAAACACGCTATCATAGTGTGAATGTCAAAATCTGAAATATCAGATATCGGCAAAAGAATACCAAAGTGACGAAATAGTGGGAAAAGTCCAAAAACGGAAGGAGCATGTGCATACATATTTATAGCATAACATCTACAAACGATAATTTCAATTTTTACCAACTGAATTTTCAAAAGCAAGACTTAAAAAAGTCTGTTTTGATGCATCATGAATTTTTTTTTATTACGCCTCTTTAGATCATCTTTAATTACAATATAGCCTATTTTGAGTTTGTTTCCAGTACAGTCATTGGAAATCTTTGAAGCTGTACAGATGCAAGTCTTAATGACAGTGGTCAGGTGATCCTTCGGATGACCTGACATGTTTACCTTTCTTTGCAGACTAAAGCCAAGACAGCTACAAAGAGAATTGTGTTGACATCACTCTATCTTGGAACTGGAGACTTAGAGAAAGAACTAGTATGTTATGTTGAACTATAAATAACTTGGTATATTAGATTCAAGCAGTATGTTAAAAAATGTTCTATCTTACTGTTAAGTCAAACATTTAAAAAAAAATACACCAATTCATATGGTAAGAGCATATGGTCAAAGATAAAACATCCTATGTTTTTGGTAGCATGCTGAAAAAAAACTGTATTGTTAGATAGGCATTTTATAAACTTTTTATATGGGTTATATAGGGAGTTCTGACTAAGTTTAACAGTGTTTGTTAAAAAAATAGCCTAAAATATTAGGATAAATAGTGAAAGTTGAAGTTGGTCAGGTTAATAGAAATAATTGATTAAAAATAATTTTTTTTTGTTTTACTCTAATCATGATATCACCATGAGGTAGAAAAAAACAAGCAAAATCTGCATGAAATCCAAAGGAAATTAGAACATATGTGATGACAAGTTCACCCTAACTACACATAATATGATGTTTGATTTGAACAAGTCGGATTCAACTTCTATCGTAAGTGCAGAAAAAATTTGGGAAATTGTCAGGAATTTTCAGCAGTTAACAATTTTTTACCGTTATAAAACGTTATGAAAACTTTAATTTTGTAGGTTGATGCTATAAGAGAGGCATGTGAATCAGCGAAATCAAATGGTAACACACATTTCGAAGTACATATTTTATTGGACCATGCTCGTGGATCTCGTGGGAAGGATAAAAGTTCAAGGACAATGTTGATTCCTCTCTTAAAAGAATACAAAGACTTTGTATCTGTCCATCTTTATCACACCCCTGATTTGAGAGGTCTTTTGAAGAAAATATTGACTGGTAGAATTAGAGAAGTTGTAGGATTGAATCATATGAAGATTTATCTGTTTGACAACAGTTTTATTATTAGTGGGTAAGTTGCTAGAGTGGACCTTGTAGCAACATTTTAGCTTTTATGGATATCTACACGGTACATAGAAGTTTTTAACATGTATAAATATGGAACAATCATTTTTCATCCCCATCTGACATACAAGCATCATTTACCAAAGATAACATAAATTTTATTGATAAAGTTCTCTTTGTAGATGAGAAACCAACCTAGGATACTTGGGGTTTCAAAAAGTCAACACCTTTTTATTTTTATTTTTTACATGCTCGTGATTTTAACTTTTTAGTTTGTTGTTGTTTTTTTTACAATTTTATATTTGGTTTAGTTCGACTTGTGTATTTCATACATTTTAGTCGTTTTATGCCCCTTTTGACAGCTCACCATTTCTATTTATTTTTCTTGTTATCTAGGATACTTGGCTTCAGTCTGATATGCTAAAACTGACACAGGAATGCCCATAGACATATGTATGGTATTCATAATTAATTGATTTGAAAAAAAGATACAAATACTGATATTTTTTCCTTTAAATGAACAAGAAAAGGCTCTGTTAAATGTAATTTTCATTTTAATCTGACAAAACTCTCATAATTTTTGCAAACTTTCTTTCGTATTGTTATATTTTTCAGAGCTAATCTCAGTAATGATTATTTCACAAACAGACAAGACAGATATGTGTTATTCAATGATTGCACAGAATTGTCAGATTTTTTCACTGACCTTGTCAAAACTGTCAGTTCATTTTCATTTAAACTGAAGGAAGATGATTCTACAGAACTCCATCCACAGTGCAATATTCATCCACATCAAGGTAATATTGTTTATTCATATTGTGTTAGATGTATATTGGCAATAATGTCATTAGATGTGTATTCTCATTTCAGAAAAAAAAAATTCAGTAAACATCTAGATTTGAAAGAGTCATAATTGGCTTTGATTTAAATAATACATTTTTAACAAGGATCAGGAATAACCTGAAAGAAAACATGATTCAAACATTTGGGGAACAAAACTCGCACACTTTCAACAACATCACACTACGGATTATTACTTGCAGAAATAATTTTTTACTCATGAAAATTTGTGGGACTCACCAATTTCAAAAGTGATGAGTCCAGGACTCATCAAGAAAAAATCCTATGAGGAATCCTGTTAATTGAAATTTGTAGGGAATGATCATTGCAAAGTACTATCAAAGAGTTGTTACTGAAATCTAAGATGATGGACACTGCAACTGAACTTACTTAACATTGACCATAGGTGATTGTGTCCATTGGTACCAGGTATTAACTTAAATGGCAAATAAAATCCAGGTGAGCAGTACAGACTCCTAGATGCCTGTAGTTGTATTTGAAGCAAACATTACCATTGTCAAGAACGAAGCATTGCAATGAAAATTTAAGGATGTCAGATATTTTAAAGGTTATGCTGATAATGTATGATTGGCAGACCCACACACTTAATTAGCTAGATTATGGTTGTCCCATGTACCTTGATTAGACTATCAAGATTCTTGGATTGATATTTGTAGATTCAGAGCATGATTTCAAGTTAGAAGCCAAGAAAAGAATTATGAATTGTTTAAAGGAGAGACAACAATCCAGACCAATTCATTTGTCTGATTTATCAAACTCAGAAAGTGTGACAAATTCAAACTTAACTGACCAATCAAATGTGACTATAGATATTGAGGATCATGTGACAGGAAGCAAGTCTGGTTCAGATCAAGGTGAAATTGATACTTGGATCTATCCATTATTACAAATGGGACCGTTTGGTATAGTTGATGATGAAATCGCTACAAAAGCTATTTTTAGAACTGCTGAAAAAGGGGAAGAGATATTTTTAGCTTCTGGTTATTTTAATTTGACAGAACAGTATTTACGGGTTATTATACAAGAATCAGAAGCAAATTATGATGTACTAATGTCTTCTCCAGAGGTATGTAAAATTGTTTCAAAGTTGTATTCTGATATGACATGATAAAAAAAGTGCTGTTGCATTTTTGCCAGCATTTCAGTATCTCTATTTTTGTGGGTAAAAGTTTTTTAGTGTAACAACATAACATGGATAACATGGTTAATCTTCACATTTAAATATTTAAAAGAAATCTCTTTGTTTGTATGTTTAGTTGGGGTTTTACGCCGTTTTCAGCACATCTGGCTATTTCCCGGCGGTCAGTTTTTATTGGTGGAGGAAGCTAGAGTACCTAGTGAGAACCACGGACCTTTGGTAGGAAAATTGGCAATCTTTGTCAATTTAGATTGGAGTAGAACACGCCCGCCACAGGTGAGATTCGAACTCACAACCTCAGTGTTGACAGGCTAGTGATCATTAGTAGTCATGACGAACTACCTATACCAGTCGGGCACCGAGGCCCCTTAAAAGAAATCTGAAATATCTGTAAAGAGCAAAAGATGATAATGCAGAGACCTAAAGATGAAACAACAGGTAAGTTTCCAAGAGGTTAGAATTATCCAATGCACTCCAAAACACGTAAACAGATAGATGGCAGTCTGTCACAATCACAAATAGATAAAAATTGAAAAATCTTTTTTATGCCCCTGCCGCTAGGTGAAGGGGGCATTAACTGTTATCCTTGACCGTCCTTCTGTCCATCCGATTTTGGTTGCCGCACTCTAACTTAAGAGTGCCTCATCCAAATTTTATGAAACTCATACACAATACTAAGAATTACAAGACGCAGACAGAGTTCGAATTTGGGCAGTGAGTGATTTACCTTTCTAGAGTTATGCCCCTTTTATAATTTGGAAAATTGCAGTATTTTCAAGTTTTATAGGACAGCTTGAACTGGGACACATTCTTCTTTTATTTTTCTTGTTTTTGTCTCACTTGTGACGAAAAGTTGCGTAGGCGAGATATAGGTATAACTTTCTTGCGGCGGCAAAGGACGGCGTAAACTTTTTAAAAACTTTAATAACTTTGCACATATAATACCTACAATTAAGATTCACAGTTAGCTTATCATATAAGGTTTCCCACAGTATACTTGTCTTGTGACCCTGACCTCATTTTCATGGTTCACTGACTTCATAAACATAAATGTAAAATCTGCGTCCAAGTTTTGTGGTTAAATCCATTTCTCAGCATCTGTAATGCCTAAGCCAACATATTTTGTCTATAGATAGTTCTTGGTGTGTACATGTCAGTCTGACACCTGTCTTTTGACCTTGACCTCAAATTCCTGCTTGAGTGACCTGCGTCACATTTTCGTGATTAAGTCCATTTCTCAGACACAGTAATACCTAGACCCATCGTGTTTGGTCTATAGATAGTTCTTAGTGGAACATGCAAGTCTGACACCTGTCTCTGGACTTTGACCTCAATTTCATGAGCAATTTTCGAGATTAGGTTCATTTCTCAGCAGCTTTAATACCTAGACCCACCATATTTGGTCAATAGATAGCTCTTAGTGGGTACATGTTGGTATGACACCTGCCTTTTGACCTTGACCTCATTTTCATGGGTGAGTGTCACATTTTCTCGATTAAGTCCATTTCTTAGCAACTGTATTACCTAGGCCCATCATATTTGGTTGGTAGATATACTTTTTAGTGAATACATACCAGTCTAACACATGTCAATTTGAATTTGAATTTGACCTGAATTTCATGCTTGAGAGACTTAATATACATTTTCATGATTTATTCTATTTCTCAGCAACTCTACTACATTTGTAACTAGACAATTGGTTGATATAAGTTCTTAGTATATACCATTTTAAAATCTGACACCTTACCTTTGACCTATATTTTCATGCTTGACTAACTTGTTTCACGTTTTGGGATATGTTTCACGTTTTGGGATAATATCTATTCCTCAGCAACTGCCATACATAGACCAAACATATTTGGTCTATAGATAGTGCTTGGTGGGTACATGGCTGTCTGAGCCCTTGACTTGAATTTCAGTTGGACACAGTTTTAGGCTTAAATGACATGCATGACAAATTATCGCCTGACCATTACTATTTCTTTTAACAAATTTTCCTTTGCAATATCATGTATCAGATAAACATTATTCTGTGTCCATGTGTATACACAGACGAGACATGTAGTGTGTCCACTCTTTGTTTTTTGTTGTTGTAATTTTAGGAAAAATTTGATACTTAAAATTTCAAATCTTACACAGGTATTCACATTTGTTTCAGGCGAATGGCTTTTTTGGTGCTAAAGGATTTGTCGGAGCTATTCCAGCAGCTTATATACAAATAGCTAAGCGATTTTTTAGGCTGACGGGTAAATATGAACAACATCATAGGATCACGTTACGAGAATACTTCAGAACTAAGTGGACATTCCATGTAAAGGGACTATGGTATTACTTACAGAAGGATACTTTGCCTTCAATGACAGTTGTTGGATCAGCTAACTTTGGTAAGATGTTTGATTTTATTCTTAAAATTATCATAATTTTGTGACAATTCAGTCTTTTCAAACTAGCTGCCAACACTTATTATACAGATTCACTCATGATATACATGTATGATTTATATGTTTTACTCAAAGGCTTTTCACTCCAATTACATGTACATGAAGATTATAAGCAGCCATATCTAAATATCAATATTATTCACACATATTTTATGTTTGGAACTCTTTTTGATTATATTTTCAAATTTTAAATTAATTAATCTATGTCTGGCTCCTGTGACATGCATGTAATCTTCAATAAGTTGAAAGTGGTCACTATTTGGTAGATGTAGATAATGGGCCAACATTATGATATTTTAAAAAATAATAAACTATAAATCTTTATTTTTATTTAATAAAAACAAGAAAAGATAGAACAAATTATTGCATTTAATATATTATAATATAAATACAATACATCATTCACAAATTAATAAACATGCAAGGCAGTTATACGTGTACATTTCCGTGACGCAATCCAAAGCGGTATCTACAAATAGGAAAGTACGTTAAATGTGATGCTATCCAAGATTTCTGGGGAGAATACTGTTATGCGTACATTTCAATTTTATAAATACAAAATTATTTCAATTGGTAATTTATAGAAAATAAACCTTGTATAAATATGAAATTTCCAGATATGTACTAACCATGAGACTGAAAACTGTCATCTGGAGGTAAATTTACAACAAAAACGTGTTCTTCGTACCATTGCATTTAAATTATTTTACCGGCAGTTAAGCTTGAAATTAAAACAGAATATTTTTTGTTTTGGCAATTAGAAAAATAGGGGACATAACTCAGCTTTTAATCTTTGGTTTTCGCACAACCAGAACTAAGGATCTATTACAATCAAAGTAAGAGCATTCCACATGTAATCATTTCAATGTCACATCAATCTTAAATAAAGTTTCAAAACAAATATACTTTGAAGTCACTTGAACATAAATACATGTCAAAAAAATATTTGTAAGTACACATTTTATAAGTAAGACCTAACAGTGACTTGGAAGATGAAGAGCAGCAATAAAAGTACTGTTAAGTAGTGTTTTGTATTCAGTTTCAGTATGAAATAGAATGCTTTTTCACTTTTATTGAACTAATTGTAAATGGTTTATTTGTATTGTCAGGATACAGATCAGTGTACAGAGATTTAGAATGTCAGTGTGCAATAGTAACTAATAATACTCAACTACAACAACAGCTAAGGGAGGTAATTCTAAGTTTCAAGATACTGAAAAAATTTGATGCTCGACATGTGCATTTCTAAAAGTTATTGTTAGTAGTGCTTTAAGATTAACTTTGGGAAATCAAAGAAGGAAGTAAACACCTAGCAAATGGTGTCTGTAATGAGACATGCATGTAGATATGAGGTAAAATGCAGTGAGACAAAATTCATGAAATCCAGTACAAGAAGTACAGCTTTTATATTTCATACACAATTACAATCAATATATCAATATATGTTATCAGATCTTTTGTAAATATAGCTACAAGTAAGAAAAGAGATTTGCTAGGAATTTAACCATAATTTTAAAAGATTTCAACAAACTGAAATTTTTAATTTTTTTTTTCACTCATAGAAATTTAATATTAGGTGGAGGGGATAATAAAGTTATACAAATTGTGATTATAGATGATTTGCATGGGTTCCAAGAAAAATTATTTAAGGAAATCAGTTTAATTTTTTTTTGTACTCTTTTCTAGAACTCTGTCCCTACCTATCTATCTGCTATTAGTGTTACATAAAGACTAAATATATAGTAACTAATGAGAAATGTTTGTAAAATTTATTAGGGTCATACAGATGGGGAAGGATATACAAACAGGCAAAGGGGAGTTGTCATTCACGATGAAAGAAAAATGAAAATATGGCAATTTTCACAAAACATAGTGAACTACAAACTTCCAGCATGAGAATGTAAAAAACTTTTTGCACAAAAAATACCTATGTTGTCGTCACTGATGGCTGGTTCAAAATGAAAAAATAATTTCTATAAGAAAAACAGCGATTTTTGTTTATAATGGCAGTAACTCTTATTTTTTTCAGGAACATGTCAGATTGTATGAGAATTCATCACAAGTTTCCACAGAAACCTTTTTAAGAGAGGACAGACATGTGCCATTCTGGATCAGACTAGTGACTCCTCTTGTAAAACATTTCTTCTGAAATATAAACAGCAGCCATCCCCATTATATAGTATCTTCTACTGTAAAACTTAGTCTACGTATGTGGCATCACAAATAGAACTTTTCGGTAAATATTGAAATGGTTCTCTGCTTACAGTATTTATAATGTAAGAAAATTGTGAATTACTGTGGATTTATTCTCATGATTAGTCAGAATTAAAATTATGAAAAAGTGTAACAATGTATACAGGAAGTGCTATGGTTTCAGGTAGCTAAGTACAAGTAGAAGTGAAATTATTGGTCTCAAGTTTTTCCAAATCTTACATAACCCATCAGCTTATATTTTATGTTTAAAAAAAAAATCTATCTAATCTGCCATTTCTGACTTATAAAATATAGTGAACAGATGACAGATATGTTCTTACCTTGGTAATTTGTTTATATTGTTAGCCCACCTAAACCTAAGTAATTTGAATTATTTTAACTGAACTTAATTGGTTCAAACTGACAACCAATGGTACTGGGTTGGTAATCTATCTGAAGTAGCGGTATATCAAGTAACCAAACTGTCGACCAAGATGACAGGCACAGCCAATCTTAGTTTAAGATAGGATTCTATGTAAAAAATCAATTTAAGATGTTGTTTTCTAAAAAACTGAGATTATTATCAGCGAATTTGGTTCTTAGGTGGTTTTCTTTGAGAATTTTATCAAATGACCTGGACTGCTAAACAAAATGACCAGCACAGCAATAATTAATTTATCTTAGAATCCTGTTGAAAATTCACACAAAGATATTGTATTCTGAAACCACAGTGTCTACTGGGAAATGTTGAATCAAAACATGGCAGCAGTGGTTGTTTGGTGTTTACACCTATATTTGTTATTTTGTCACAACCATGAAATAAGTATTTAGTGAAAAATGGTAAAGCCGTAGTACTTAAATGTCAACAATGATTGACATTGTTCTGAAATTTTAAGTTAAAACACAAATATTCCAAGCTCCTTTCTCTGAATCACCATTGTTTCAATGACAAAAAGTTAATATAGATTTATAAGGCAAAGTTTACTGTAAAATCTAAAAATGCAAATTTACCGGTACATTAAATTTTACAAATTGACTTATAACCTTTGGTTACTGTTAAATATGAAGACTAAGTATGCTTTTATTGTGTAGAACTCTGGTTAGTCAGATATACAACACTCTTGGTAAAAAATCTAGACCTTTTTAAACTGTGATATATGCCATTATGAGTTATTATGTATATAGGTGGCCCTTTTTGCTTGTACTCATGTGCCAAAATTAAGATCTAGGGGAAAAAAGTATATTTTGACTTACTTCAGTATGATTAGGATAGCATTATTAAGTTTGTCTTACAATTAAAATACCTGTGATAAGACAGTGGAAGCACTCTATTAGTTATGGAAGTGTAGTTCTTATGGTAAACTTTGTACTAAGTTTTTTATAATACATGTATGTATAGCATGTATAGTACAATATTCTTCATGTGGCTCTTCTTAGTCAAAACCCTGTACTTTCAGTTGTTTTCTTTTGTCTACTTATTTTTATTTGTTTATTATATTGAATATTGTATTTTTGGGGATTTGAGGTTACTTTGTTTATTTTTGTTAAACTTTTAACTATGGCCATTTAGTGCTTGTTTTATGAGTTGGGCTGTTGGTCCTTGTTGAAGGCCACTGAGTGACCCCTAATTGTTATGCCATTGTCACTTTTATCCTTACATATTCATTACATATTGTATAATTTTAAGTTGGTAAATAAACTTTGTTAAGTTGTCCAAGGGATCCTTTTTTCCCCAATATCAGCCCTATTAAATATTTTATTATGGATACTTACACTATGTCTATACATTTTCATTTCAGGATATGTCTGTTGTTTGCCACATATTGATTTCTAGGAGTCATAAACTAACTTTTGAATCAAATATTTTTTTAGAATGAATCTAAAATACTCCTGATCCATTTTTATTACTTTTTTGTTGGAGGTGCTTTCAAGTGATGCTCAAATTCATGCATTTATATTATTCTAGAATGTATGTATTAATTTTTCCTTATATATTTATGTTACTTGTATTTTAGTTCATTATATATGTTATTTGATTGCAAGTCAAGTAGTGTATTAAAATATATAGTATTATTTTTTGTGTTTGGCTTTGTTTCTTTTATACGAACCACAAATATTTGCGGATGTATTGTGGTATGGGCCTGTCGTCATCTTCACCATCGACATCGGTAGACAGTTAGGTTTCAGCTCATTTACTTTTGTTCTATTGAACGTATCCTTGTTATATTTTATCACAATGGTCTCCCATAAGAAATACAGGTTGAGATTAAATCTGGACCTTCCTGTTTTTTGGGGGGTTTTTTGTGTGTTAGTAATTAAGGGTTTTTTGATAATTTTGGTGTAACTTTTTAAATTTTTGTCAGATATTTATGATTTGTGGTTTTTAATAGAAATGGAAAAACTTCATGAAGATCTTTTTTTCTCTGTGTCTTACCATTTTCAAGATATATCGGGAGGGCCAAAAAATGGACACCTGAATTTTCGAGGAAAAAAACATTATTTCTTAACCACTTTTGATGAATTTTTTTCAAATGGTTATAAGTAATACAATAAATGTTACTGATGCATTTTTGTTGCAACTTTTGACTTTGCAGAGATAAAATGGATTAAAGTGCTAAAATTAGCCATTTTGCAGGTCAACTAAAAGTTTTATTTTCTGTCCAATTTTAATGGGGATTTTTTCTTCATGTTAATGAGTGCTTCCAGTGATATGTCAATAGATCTAGATTTCTTCTGTTTTTATGGTTTTTGAGATATAGGGGTTAAATGGGCCAAAACAGCAACATCTAATTCTTATGAAGATTTATTCTTTTAATTCACCTTTATGAGTACTTTCTTTAAGTATGTCAACAAATTTTTTATTGTTTTCGAGATATAAGGCATCAAAATTAGCAATTTTGCAGGAAACATAAATTTTTTATTTTTCGTCCTGGTTCAATGGAGATTTTTTTTCCTTTTAATTCATCTTGATGAATGCTTTCAGTAGTATGTCAACAGTTTTTGATATAAAGGGGGATAAAGGGGCCAAAAAAGCAAGTTGGCTGGAATTTGAAATCATTTTTTTTATCTGGTTTTTGTGGTAGGTCCAATATATCTGTGTAATGTATATCATATTATCCAACACATTATTGGGTAAAGCACAATGATATGTCCACAGTTAATTTAATTCTTTACTTTTCAATATGTTGAGGCAATCAGCAAAATCATTATCAGTCCGTTAATTACATCCATTTTAGTTGGGAAAGGGAGGATGGTTAATACAGCAATCTGATTGTCTCAACCAAATATTTTGTACTTTATTCAATCCTGCTGAAAAAACATTAAGTAATGATTATGATGTGCAAACTTTATCACTTAAGGTACAATTGTGAATCCATTCATTTTTGTGTCGCCTGCGGAATGCATGGTCGACACATAGGGATCACTATCTGTCGTCTTGCGTTGTCTGGCGTCTTGGGTCTTGCATCGTCACACTTTTCTTCTATCCTCAACTACTAGTAAACCACTCAAAGGAATTTGATGAAACTTTCTCTGTGAATTAAACTTAATGCACAGGTGTGCATATATATTTCATTTTTAGAAAATTTTTAATTTTTTTTGGTAAAAATTGACCATTTTTGAAAAAAAAAGTGGGGGGGGGGGGGTCAAAACTTCTATCCTCAACTACTTCATAACTGCTCAAAGGAATTTGATGAAACTTTCTCTGTGCATTAACCTTAATGCACAGGTGTGCATTAAGAAATTTCATTTTAAGAAAATTTTTAAATTCTTTGTTTAAAATATGACATTTTTGAGAAAAAAAAAGGGGGGGAGGGGTTTAACACTTCTATCCTCAACTACTCCATAACTGCTCAAAGCAATTTGATGAAACTTTCTCTGTGCATTAACCGTAATGCAAAGGTGTGCATATATATTTCATTTTTAGAAAATTTTAATATCTTTTGTAAAAATTGACGTCCACAGCAACACATGTCTTCCTTGGAAGACTCGCACATTTTTTTAATATATCTTCCCATTTCTATTTCCAAAATATGATCCGAAACTCTTAATTTTGATCAATACTTTCTTCCCTTAAAATCTTTTTTAAGAGAAAATTTAACAATGCACAGTGCATCAAATTTATTTCGGTATTTTGTGATACGTTTTATTATCATTACAACTTCACTAGTCTTGTTTGTTAGATACATATGGAAGTTGGTATGGTGATAGATCTTGATGAGAATGTGGATAGGATGATTTCTTCTATTTAATTTGGCAGATATAGCACATAAGATTTAGAAATACTGACTTTGCATTATGCATGTCATCACAGCTCTTCTGACTTTCTTAGATATCCTTTAAAATTTGTACATTGTTTTATCCTCTTTCTCATAAACAACAAAATGGATAACAAGAAAGGTCAACAGTGACCTACCGATCAATCATTGCCATCCAATAGACAGACCCCCTAGCTAGAAATACCATAAAAGAGCGCCGATTATAGGTAGAAGGGGTCAAAGGGGCCAAAACATAAACTTGGCTTAATATGTAAACAAACCACAAACAACATAGTAAGGATAATATGACTTGGTTTTATAGGTACACAATCCCCAAACTCCCCCCCCCCCCCCCCTTTATTTATCCTGACACTTGTTACAAAACTATACTGTAAAACTAGCTCTTTTGATAGAAAAAGTCAGAAATAGCCCCCCCCCCCCCCCCCATAAACGACGTCATGCAACTGTATAGAATTCTGCAGTATTCGTTAGAGGACGTATAAATAAATTTAAGTCTTCAAGTGATTGGGCGAAAGAGCACTTTCTACGGAATTACTAAAAATTTTAGAATTGCTAAAAGTTGAAAATTTTTTAAAGCATTAAGCAGCTTGTGAAATATATAATCCTGTAATAGACATTTTTCCAGTAATCGTATGATTTCGCTTTTTAAAATCTTTTAACCTAGAGGAAATTCGTTTAAAACGTACAAGCTGTTATATGTACAAACCATACGATGGTGTAACAGGCATTTCTTCGTCAAGAAAAAGAAAATTTTATCATAAAATTTTAGCATATATCTCACAATTTTCGATATTTTTAGTAAGGTATGAAAAGGGACAGCATTAATTTTCCCATTCGTATTAGCTCTGTTCAAATGTTGCATATTTTAGAATATATGGATTCAAGTATGTGTGTTTCCATGCTCAGGTTTTGGACTTGGATATTTTTACCTTGTCAACTCCACTCCTCAGAACAGTTATTGCAGTGCTTCGGGCATGGTGTGTTAGATATATTAATGTTAGATCAGCCTTAGATCCAAGCATTCAAATCTGCATATGATTATGATTTTCTGGTCGTATGGAGTTTCTAATTTTTTTAATTTTCAGTATGCACCATAAAATCTGACAAATTTAAATTATCTCACGCAAAGATTGACCTTCCCTGGATTCACTTCTGCTTACCTCTCTTCTGCATAAAATTTATAATGATAAATATTCTCGTTAACTTACGTGGCCTATATGAGCTTATGTCATCGCAGTGCGTCCGTCGTCCGTAAATTTTTCACATTTTGATCTCTGAAACTACTTGGCGAATTGTAACCAAACTTGGTAGGAATGATGTTTGGAAGGATCTCAACAAACGATCCACGTTTGGTTTCGCTTTGATGAACAACTTGACCGCCAGTTGCCATCTTTGATTTTTATTGGCCAATTTTCAAAAATCTCCTCAGTGAAATTACATTATGAAATGTGTTGAAACTTTGCAGGTTCTCTACAAACGATCCACTTTTGGTTGAGAATCACCCGCTCCACCGACGGCTGCGGCTGTTCAAAGTTTCCACGCAAACCATATGGAAAAAGACCTTTTTGGCATTTGCCCAGAAACTAATGGGCAAATTGTAACTAAAGTTGGATTAACAACATGGCCGCCAGAGGCCATCTTTGATTTTGATTGGCCAATTTCAAAAATCTTCTCTGAAACTACATTATGAAATGTTTTGAAACTTTGCAGGATTGATGACCCTCTACAAACGATACACTTTTAGTTGAGATCCATTTGCTCAGCCGACGGCTGCGGCTGCTCAAAGTTTGCATGAACACTAATTGGGAAATGACTTTTTTCATTTGCTCAGGAATTATATCTAGGCAGATTGTAACCGATGTTGGCAGAAATCATATGGAAGGACAGATGTAAATGACCCACCTTTTATTAGTTCAAAGGTCAAATGTCAAGGGTACTATGACATTTTGCAGCCTTGTGGATACAAAATTGCTTACATTTTCAAAAGGCCAATATAAGCCAGGTGAGCCTCTAGTTTCAAGAATCCAAGAATTTGATTGGCTGTTATATTATTTCCTTAGTTTGTTTATTTAATTCGAGATAATTACATACGAGTATTGCTGCAAAATTGGCTCTTAAATAATTTCAAATCCCTTTCATAGCCAATATTACTTCGGAACAAATTTTTTCAACACTACATTTGCATGCATAAAAAAAGAACAATGTCACGTGCACGTAAGGATTTTATACCATAAATTAAATTATCCTTTCTTACCCTGTTAAAGTCCTTTGAATAATATATGAACTCATAAAAATTCGTACCAAAGATCACTGAAAACAAAAAAGTACAAAAGAACATATTTAGTAAAACCGCAACCGGTGGATGGTTTTCGTTTCATTTTCACCAGCCTTCATGGAACATTTTTTTTTTATTGGATGATTGAAAAATTCTAAGAGAGCCTTTCATTTTTTTAGATAAAATTATGATGTTATATACTCCTTCCTAAATATCATCTTGTAGTAACATTGCCAGAGATTCCTCTGACGAAAAACGTTTTTTTTTTTTTAATTTTGGACATGTTGTATGCTTCACTTCTATAGCAGTTTTTCTTTTCAAGAAAGTTTATAGTTTTAAGTAATGTCCCCTACTTATGTGTAGGAGATGCAACAGATAAGCGTTGATTCTTTAAAAATAAACCACGATGCCACAGTCGGAGTGGATTATAGCTTATCTATGGTATATCCAATTTAAACAATGTTTGTGTCGTCAACGGTATTGTTGTATATTATATTTGAGTTCGAATATCTTCACTGTGAAAATTAGTATAAACCCATTATCTTTGTCATTGGAATTTTAGGTCTATGTTAACAAGAATTTGTCCTTCAAATAGATGACGAATTTCTGTTGTCTACTTTCATTCCGGCAGGTCAAAAACGCAATCTCAAATTGATAAAAATAATTATCGGCTATTTATAGTACCAGCCTTAAAACCTATACTCAACAAAAGAAGTTTAGCGACAAACTATTTTTCATAATTTTTTCAAATGGGTTAAAACTTCAAAGTTTCAATGCGTTATTTTCTTTCAGGAATATAAATTGGTAAACTGCTTTCATGTTTGGTTGATTTTACGACAAGTCATTGCTGGAAATCGAAATCAGTTGCTGTAAGACAGTCTGCGTTAATGTTAAAAAAAATCCTGGAATAAAAGAGGCATATTTAGGGAGACTTTTTTATTGCTCTTTTACAATATTCAAAACAAGGAATGATAAGAAAATCTTTAACCGACCCGCGGAACAATTTTTCTATTTTTTCTCTTA
The DNA here is from genome assembly GCA_028015205.1 of Mytilisepta virgata. NCBI lineage: Eukaryota > Metazoa > Mollusca > Bivalvia > Mytilida > Mytilidae > Mytilisepta > Mytilisepta virgata. The sequence continues at coordinate 82,446,020 of CM051521.1, forward strand.
TTGTCTCTTGTTTTTTGTTTTTGTTTTATTTTATTTGTCTTCTGAGGCCGAACCGATTTACTGTATTCTGCTGAATTCCCTGTGTGTATTCTTTTTGTGACGCATTAAGTTGAAGTGCCACTGGGATTTGTATCCACATATGTCACAAATAAAGGTTTTTAAAGCGGTTTTTCTTTCTTGAGATTCGATGTTCAAATTGGCTGCATCGGTTCTGCAACTACGCCTTCCTCCACGATTTTTTACATCCGTTTGGCACACTTTCCGAGATGACTGTACTGCAAAATCTACTTTTCTTATGAACTCTCCTTTTCCACTTGTTGCCAGCCTTAACAATAATAATAACCCTAACAATAACCCTTGCCCTAATCCTAACTCTACCCCTAACTCTAAACCTTATCCTAATCACAGCTCTAACCCTACCCATAACCCGAACTCTAACCCTAACCCTAACCCTTAACCTAATCATAGCTCTATTCCTTACCTAACTCTAACCCTAACCTAACCCTAAATCAACCCTAACCCTACCATAACCTAACCCTACCATAACCTAACCCCTAACCCTAACCCTAACCCTTATCCTAACCATAACCATAACCATAACCTTATCCTAACCCTAACCCTAGCTCTAGCCATAGTCCTAGCCCTAGCCCTAGCCCTAAACCCTTACCCTAACCCTTACCATAACCAAATCCTTAACCCTAACCTAACCCCTTAATCCTAACCCTAACTAACTATAACCATAATTAACCTAACCCAACCGTAACCCTAACCCTTTCCCTTACCCTTGACCTAACCTTAACCTAATCCAAACCAAACCCTTACCTTAAACTAACCCTTACCCTTATCCTAACCGTAACCTAAATCTATTCATAACCTTACCCTAATTATATCCCTAACCCTAACCCTAACCCTAACCTAACTCTAACATAACCTAACCATAACCCTAACCCTAATCATATCGCTAACACTAGCCCTAACTCTAGCCTTTGCCTTAAACCTAACTCTAACCCTAATCTAACCTAACCTAACCTTACCTTAACCCTAACCCTAACCTAACCCCTAAACTAACCCTTACCAAACCCCGTCCATAAATATAACCCCAACCCTTACCCTAATCCTTACCTAATTCTAACCCTAAGCTTACTTATTATAATCCTAACCCTTACCCTTACTCTTGCCCTAACCCTAACCCCAATCCTAACCCTAAACCTTAACCCTTAACCATTAAACCTTAACCCTTACCCTAAACCTAACCCTTGCCCTAACCGTATCTCTAACCTAACCCCTTAATCCTAACCCTAACCATAACCCTAATCTGAACCCTAACCTAACACTTACCATAACCTAACACTAACCCTAACTCCACCCTTGTCCTAACCGCAACTCTAACCCCAACCCTAACCCCAGCCCTTGCTCTACCCTTAACCTTAACCCTAACTCTAACCCTAATCGTAACCCTTACCCTAACCCTAACATATAACACTAACCCTAACCATAACCCTGATCCTAACTCTAACCCTAACCCTGATCCTAACTCTAACCCTAACCCTTGCCCTAACCCTTGCCATAACCTTAACCCTAACCATAACCATAACCCTAACCTAACCATAACCAAATGCCTTGCCTAATCTAACTCTAACCCTTAATCTAATCATAGCCCTATCCTTTACATAACTTTAACTCTAACCATAACCCTAGCTTCTCAGAGTCTACTCCAGGAAATTTTATTTTTTAATGTATCAGATTTTAAGGCAAATTTTTCAGATTGCCACTGTAAAATTACTTTTAAAATTTTAGCATCCTTCAAATATGAGATCAGTAAATGTTATAATATGAAAGACTTCCCTTTGAGATATAAATGGGGCACAGAAAATGTATTAACTTTCCAAGAATCATTTACACACCCTGCCATCCAAAATGAGCTTAAATGTTTTATGAATAAAGAAATTGTCTTGGACAAACAGAGCATTAATGATGCCACATGTAGTATCCATTCAATTTATGAGAAAGTGTGTAAAGTATCACTGAAGAAAAAGAAGAAAAAGGTAAATTCATGTAATAATAAAAAATGGTTTGGCGGTGATCTGAGAAAAGTTAAAAAACAAGTTGATGAAAAAGTTTCTTTAATGTCAAAATTTCCAAAAGATCCAGTAGTGCGTGGCTCCTTTTTCAAACTAAATAAACAATTTTCTAAACTAAGAAAAAGAAAGAAAAGAGAATTTAAAGATAATATTTTGGCCCGTTTAAACAATCTAGAATCAGAAAATCCAAAAGAGTATTGGAATTTGGTTAATGAACTTCGTCATGAAAACAAGCAAGAAACTAAAAACAACATAGATGGTGATACTTGGTACAAATATTTTTCCCAATTATCAATTCCTAAAAATGAACATATAAAATCAAGATTAAAGGAGTTAAAGAATAAACTCGAACTATTAGAAAATTGTAACTTTGGATTCAGTGAAATTGACTACAGAATCACTTCAGGGGAATTACAAAAAGCCTTTTGGCAACTGAAATCTGGCAAAAGTCCAGGTTTGGATAATATTTCAAATGAAATGTTTAAGGTTTCACAGAGTTATATGAAAGATTGTATTTTAAAACTTTTTAATGCTGTTTTTCTAGCTGGCATTTATCCTAGTAAATGGTCTGAGAGCTATATTACCCCTATATTTAAATCTGATAACCAACAGAACCCTAAAAATTACAGAGGTATTGCCATAAATAACAGTATTGGTAAGACATTTAATATAATACTTCACAACAGACTTGATAAATTCCTATCTGATAATAATATTATAGATAAAACTCAAATTGGATTTTCTAAGAAAGCTCGCACTTCAGATCATATTTTTGTACTCAAGTACCTAATTGAAAAATATGTTAAAAATGGTAAAGGTAAACTATATGTATGTTTTGTAGATTTCCGCAAGGCCTTTGATAAGGTTATTCACATAGGTATATTTCATAAATTGTTACAACACACTCATAATGGTATTTTTTACAAAATATTAAAATCTATGTATAGTAATGACAAACTATGTGTTAAAGTAGAACACAAAATAACCGACTTTTTTTAATATGATGTTGGAGTACGACAAGGCGACGTATCGAGTCCCACATAGTTTAAACTATTTATCAATGATTTGCCAGGTATATTGTCTAACATTTCAGATAATGTTAATTTAGATAATGAAAATATATCATGTCTGCTATATGCTGATGATCTTATATTAATATCTGATTCAAAAGATGGGCTTCAGAGAAGGCTTGATACATTGTGCACATACTGTAAAGATTGGTGTATAGAAATAAATGCGAAGACAACAAAGATCATTATATTCAATAGGAGTGGACGACTCTTAAACGAATGTTTTAATGTAGGAAGTATTTCTATTGAAGGTGTCAAACAATATAAATATCTTGGCATTGTCATTCAAATTACTGGAAACTTTAATGAAGCCAAGAAACATTTATTCCAAAAAGGCCTAAAGGCCTGCTTTAAACTATATAAAGACATGAAATCATCAAGTCCCCCATTAAAAACACGTTTACACTTATTTGACCACTGTATACAACCAATTGTTACGTATTGTTGAGAAAACTGGGGTACAGTTAATATCACACCTAAAAGAAAGTCATTAACTCTCTATGATATTTTTAAAGATTGGGAATTTGAGAAGTTGAATTTGAAGTTCTGTAAATATATACTTGGTGTATCAAAGATGTGCACAAATGTAGCAGTCTTGTCTGAACTGGGAAGATACCCTTTATACATTAATGTGTTAACACATATGTTTATGTATTGGCATAGACTTGAAAATTCTCCATCTGATTTATTGAAAAAAGCCTATAATGAGATGAAGGCTTTTGATAGTAAAGTTACCCCTAGCTGCAATAGTTTATGGCTTTCAAACCTTTATTTTTTTAGTGAAAAATTAGGTATTGACCTTAATTTATGTAAGAATTTGGGCAAAGGTAAATTTAAAAAACTACTTAAAAAACAGCTTAAATTAAATTTCCAGAATGATTGGAAGAATATGAGAGGTACATGCCTACAAGATCAAGGCAAGTTGGACTCATTTTTCCCATACAAGAGTAGATTTGACTATGAGAATTATTTAGATATAAAAAATCCCAAAAGGTATTTGCTTACAAAATATAGACTCAGTAACCATTGTTTAGGAATAGAAACTGGCAAACATGAACGCGTTACCAATATATCTGGCAAACATGAAATACTACCCCGACATGAGAGATTATGTTTATATTGTAATTTAAATTCTATTGAAAATGAAATACATTTCCTTCTGGAATGCCCTCTCTATGAGAACCTTAGAAAAGATATGATTAATTACATTAAAAAATACCCAAATTTACTTATTCTAAATTCGTATGATCTCTATATCTGGATCATGAGTAACGAAGACAATAGTTTTTTATCTATTTTATGTGAATATCTTGCTTATGGTGTGGGACTAAGAAAAACCCAAAAAATGAATATTTAATATCATTATTATCTCCCTTTGATCACTGACCCTTTCCTCATACAGTTGATACTCAATTTATAAGCTATATTTATGTTCTTTTAATTGCATTGTAATATTTTGTTATAGTACCTTTTGTGTTATGCTCTTTATGGGCCCTATAATTTGGAAAATAAAACTTATTATTATTATAACCCTCACCCTAGCTCTAGCCCTAGCCCTAGCCCTTGCGCTATCCCAAACCCTTACCCCAACATAATCCTAACCTTAACCCTAACCCTAATTCTAATCCTAACTCCAATAAAACAAAACAAAACAAAGCATAGCATAGCAGATTAGAGCCAAGAAGAAAAGAACAGAACAGAACAGACTACAAAGGAAACAACAGAACAAGAACAGAACAGAACAAAACACCAACAGAACACAACAAACAAAACAAAACAAAATCTGATCCCTGCACCCCAGCAATTAGATGGGACACTTGCCCAAACTTCAAAAATCTAAAACCTTATTGCCCATGGAAAATGAAAAAAGCGTTTAGGTCACAAACTTAAATTCATCATTGGGAACATTGTAAAGGCCATTGCATCAAAATTTCTTTTGATATAAAACATTGGTTTGAGAAAAGATAAAATTACGGGATAAGACCATTGATAGACCGGATTTTTTAATAAGAACCATTTAAAATATTTATCTGTTAAATTATTTATCCTAAACACTTACACAATTTGTTTCATCTTTTTTGATTTTCAGAAGAATTTTGATACAGTTTTTAATTTTGTAACCCTTATCCTTATCTTTTCCAATCATAACCTAACCTAACCTAACCTTAACAATAGGCCTTGCCCTAACCTTACCAAAACCCGTACATAAATATAACCCCAACCCTTACCTTTACCGTAAACATAACCCTAACCCTTGCCCTAACCCTAACTCTAACCCTTACATACCCCTTACTTAACCCTAACAAAATCCCTTAATCTTAACCCTAACCATAACCCTAACCTAACACTGACCCTAACCCTAACCAAAACCCTTGCCTAAATATAACCCTAACTCTTACCCTAATCCTTACCCTAACTTTTACCTCACTCTAACCCTAACCTTACCCTAACATAACTCTAACCCTAATCCTTACTCTAATTCCTATCCTAACCATAGCCATGACCCTACCCCTAACATAACCCAAACCTTACCCCTTAATCCTAACCCTAACCATAATTATAGCCCTAATCTAACCCTAACCTAGCCTTTGCCCTAACCTTACTCCTAACCTAACCCTAACCAAAACCCGGACATGAATCTAACCATAACCTTACCCTTACCATTATTCTAATCCTAACTCTTACCTAACTCTAACCCTAACCTTACTAATTATAACCCTAACCCTTACCCTAGCCCTTACCCTTACCCTAACCCTTACCCTAGCCCAAAATCTTAACTCTAACCCTAAATAACCCTAACCTAACCCTAACCCTAAAGTAACCCTAACCTAACCCCTTAATCCTAACCCTAACCTAACACTAACCCACCCGTTCCCTAAACCCAACCTTACCCTAACTAACCCCTGGTCATTACCTAGCTCTAACCCTAACTTTACCCTGGCAATTCTAAAGCCTTATTTGGGAGGACAGACTGTCCTTTATTGGCAGCCTCTTTCAAGCTTGGACAAATTCAGAGTGGCCTTTCTGTTTCTGCGTCATCTTCTTTACTTGTTCACCATTTTATCGCAATATGCAAGTGACCCCGATGATAAAGGTACTATTTTAAATAGCTACAATTGTTATCTTTTTGTGACATATTGTGATAATAAAATAAAGCATACATATAAAGCAAACACAGGTTTAACGAAAAACGATAGTGAAAGTGAACGCTATAGATACTGTGTAAAATTTGAAACTATCAGAAGAGCTGTAAAAATGGCAACGAAACAAAAGCTATCTGGAAGTGGTCAAAAGAAACAAATTAGGGTTTTTACCGATGGATGGTAAGTGGTTTTCACGTAATATATAATCCAATTTATTCACACACCCGTTTCTAAATTTTTTTCTGGATATGAGATTTCGTAGACCTCTGCCAACTATTTAGATATTCATCTGAACATTCTCATGTGAAACCATGCACGGAAATATGGGAAGGCTCACTTTAAAATATTCCCGTCTAATATATGTGGCTTGTAGTTTGACGAATTTATTTTTAATTTGGTTTGATTTGATTGATTGATTCTGATTGTCAAATTTATATTCTAGTTTCTGAATAGTTGAATTTCAAAAGTTCCATTTTTATCTAACTTAGCCCAAATGATCCTTCGGTGGTTTCCTTCCAAAACTGTGTCCGGCGTCCTCGATTTCCAACTAGCATGTCTGCTGTTACTAAAAATAGAAAAAAGGGGGAGGTTAATTTTAAAAATCTTCTATGAAACTACATGGTCAGATGGAACCAAAATTTGATGAAATGGCCCCTGTCAGGTAAGCTCTCAAAAGTGTGTCCGATAACCTGGACTGCCAACCAAGGCGGATGGCTTTTTTCTTACGGGAAAAATCTTCTGGTCTGAAACCACTGAATCAATCGGAACTAAACTTGGTTGCAGTGGTCACAGCCGAACTGGACAATTTAACATAGGCACCTAAAACCACAGACTGGGCCAATTGGAACAAAACTTAGCAGCAATGATCCTAAGTTGGCCCTCTTTCAAATAAGTGTCCGATGATCCAACCTAGATGGCGGCAACAGTCCAACTTAGTTCAGCATAGGACCTTATACGAAAATTCATTGGGAAATCTTCTAGGTATATTTGTGCTTTTTTTCCTAGTTTGAAACCACTCAGCCAATTGGAACCAAGCTTAGCAACAATGGCCCTTAGATGATTCTCTCTCAGTGTTGTGTCCGATGACTCTGTCTTTCACCCAAGAAGGCTGCTCCCAACAGCACTTTGTTTAATACAGGAACCTATAGAAAATTCATTTAAAAACACTGCGCCAATTTGAAACAAAATTGGCAACAATGAATTGTGTCTAAATACCTAATCTATCATCATGTAACTTTGTTTAACATAGGTCCTTATTAGAAAAATTCATTTAAAAATCTTCTATTGTGAAACCCCTTAAACCAATTGGAACTAAGTTGGCAACAATGGTCGTTAGTTCGTACCCGAATTCTGTCTGATAACATGAAATGCTAAACACGATGGCCACTAAAGCAAATCTTAACTTAACCTAGGACATGTGAGAAAATCGATTTAAAACCTTCTTGTTTGACACCACAGAGACAATTGGAACTTAACTGGGTATGGTCCTTAGATGGTCCTTTTCCAAAAAGCCAACCAAGATCCTTTTTCATAATTGCGTCTGGTGATTTTGACCACTGATCCAAATGACCAAGGCTGTCAACTAAGATGGCCACAATACCAAACATTGGGCGGGGTGGCAAATTCACTTCATAAAATCTTCTTCTGTGAACCAGTTTAAATTTTTTTGGCAGGAATGGTATTTACATGTAGATGGTCCAATATCAAAAACATTGTCCATTGATCCCAATCAGTAACCAAGAAGATGCTGCTTTTATGACTGTTGATTAGCTAATTGAATCAAGGTGGGCGATATTGGTTCCCGGAACCACTAGTTTTAAATGACCTCCCAAAAAGGACTGAAAATTTAAATGAGAAATCTTAGGTGGGGCGATTTGCTTAAAGTTTTGGCATTTCGGCCCATTCTCGGCTCATTTACTTTTGTTCTATTGAACGTATCCTTGTAATATTTTACAACAATCTTCCCCCGTAAAATATGAAGGTTATGATTGGTTTTGGGGAAATCTGGCCACTCCTGTTTTTTTTTTTTTTTTTGCTTTTGCTTTTGTTTTTTTTTTTGGAGGGGGGGGGGCATTTTTGTGTTACTTTTGTCGTTGCAGAGATAAAAGGAATCAAAGGGGCCAAATATATTTTTCATCCAATTCTGATGGGCTTTTTTTTCTTTTAATTCACCTTGATGGGTACTTTTACAAGTATGTTAACATTTTTTTATTTTATTTTTCCCTTGATACAACAGATCAAAGTTAGCAATTTGGGGGAAACATAAAGTTGGATTGTTTATCCAATTTCAATGGAGATTTCAGTTTCTTATAAAGTGGGTTAAAGGGGTAAAAAAGTAAGGAGGTTGGATTCTAGATATTTTTGATTTTTCATCTGGTTTTTTGTGGTAGGTCCAATATTTCTTTATTGGGTCGAGCATAATTGTGTGCCCACACTTACTTTAATTCTTTACATATCTACATGATGTGGTCGTATCATGCTACGCTTAGCGAAGCCCTCTATTTCTATCAGGTAACCACTCTCCGCATGTTTCATCACCCTTCTTTTTGGTTTTTTTTTTATTGTTATTATTAACCTTCTCCTTGTTGTAATACCATACTCAGTCATATGTAAAATAGTTATTCTTCAATTTGTCAATATGTTAAGATAGTTGTACACGTATGCTTTTTTCTCTACTATTTGTTTATTCGATTTTGCTAATCGTTATTTATATAACTGGTAGAGTACTTCGATCATAAGTTGGAAAAGCTTTTGTTGATTACAAGTACACTCATTATACACTTAAATCAAGCACTTGGTAACTTGACTATGAAGAATGAAAATGCGTAGATTGGCGGAACTGACAGCCGAGCGGCGATACGTAATATAAGATCGTTTACATTAATATATCCGAGGTGTCCTGGCCCGAGAGCACAATGATTTCATAGTGCATTTTCATATTAGCATTAAGTCACATTAAAAAAAAATTGCACCCCGCTCAAACTTTATTATCTTTCTTTTACTCAATGTACACTCATAACTGGAAAATATATCAAAATTATAGAAAATTCTATATATATCTTATAGATAATTCTTGCAAATTCAAGAAACCCCCCAAAATGTCATTAAAAGGTATATTTATCATTCACATAGTCCCTAGCATCCTCAAATTAGGTCATTTTGACAGTCACCAAATTACAACTTTTACATACTTCTGATTAAAAAAAAACGGTTTTAAATTAAGTAATTAGACCCTTGTGCTTTATATTTTAACTAGGATACTTAAACAAAAGGCAAATAGAAAGTGGGGAAAATTAAAATGGAAAAATTCCCCAATAAAATATTGGGGAATTATATTCGTGGACAATGAGGTTGATGTTAATTGTGGTCTTGGGCCTATTAGGGTAGAAGGAATTATCTGATTCAAAGAAAATTTTGTGCATATCTAATACAGTTTATTTCAAGTGTTTCCACCAAGTTTCACGACAACCTGTCAACATTTCTAGAATGTTTGCCTATATTTATACTTAGTGGTACAGCTGTCCAATTCAGTACAATTCACTTGAGAAATTCATTCTATCTATTCCTATCACAGAAATAAAAATTGAACTATTTTGACTGATTTTTTTCTATCTATTTTACTAAATGACATATGCTGTATATAATAATACAACAGTCTTTTGCACTAGAAATATAGAACAAAGCAGAATTTTTGCATAGTTTATACCCTAGGGTAAAAAATCTGACAAAAAGCAAACTTAATCTTTAATAGTGCGGTATTTCACTTCAGCTAGATTTTTCACTTTATTATTTAAAACAAAATTGATTCAAATGATTTGGTAGGTATTTTTTATCATTTAAATGATACATTTATTCAAATCAACAAGTAAATGTGGCAAAAAATGGGTATTTGCACTCAAAATGGTTCAGACTCTATACACCTGTGCACTCCGCTCACATATATTTACTCATAAAAACAACACAAATAGCACTTTTATTGAAGGATTGAGAGCCTGTCTTAATATGAATTATATATAGTCCAGTCAATCTAGCATAAATTTGACCCTTACCTTAAAGTAATTGCAAAAGAACATTTTTAAGTTTTAATCTTTAGCATTATACCCCAAATATACACAGAAAATCTAACTTCAGGAAGATTAAAAAATCACGATTTTAAAATTCCTATGGACATTTGCATTGAAAATGGGAGATAACTCTGCAAAAAAGACAGAAATATCAATAAAAATTGATACAAAATTATAACTTTACCGCTTCTATTCAGCAGAATGTATTGATTCTTGATATTTTAGCCGTCTTTAGAGTATAACAAACATCTCAAAAGTTTTTTTCCATATCTTTTATCAAGCTACAACATAGATTTCATAATTCATTAGTTGACCATTTATTAAATTTTTCAACTTGTAACGGTAAATAATCTCAAATTTAATAAAAATAATTTAGCATATATTCTCCTTTTAGTGGTTTAAAGTTTCTTTAAACAAGGTAGATGCTGATCAAATATAATTTACAGATATAAACAATACCAAATTTTCACATTATTTTTTCAAAATGGTTACAAAGCCACAAATTTGCAATTTCTGTAATGTAAAATTCGCAAAAAAATAAAAATATCCATAACATTTCGGTTTTGTACATTTCATGAGCAGAAGATTATATCTTATAGTCAAATGCGAACTTATAACCCCATCAAAGTATCATACTTTACATGAATTTTAAGAAAATCAACCAAAAACTGACAAAAAGAATCATTTTTGCGGAGTTATCTCCCCTTTCCAATGTTAATTTCCATAGGAAATTAAAATGCTGATTTTGAGTTTTCCTCAAGTAAGATTTTATAAGACTTTTTTCTGTGTATATCTGGGGCTTAATGCTATAGATTAGAACTAAAACATTTTCTGTTGCAATTAGTTTGAGGTTAAAACTTAGTCTGACTGGACTAATATGTATCCGATTAACAACGAGTTAATGCGGATTAATTGTGGTCTTGGGCCTGCTGACTTGTTACCACAAAACGTTTTGACCAGATGAGTGGTATTGTTGCCACATATGAAAAGTCGATTGTATTTTTTTTTAATTGCATGATTGGTAAATAGGTGGACTTAATAATTCTGCTTTAGTCAAAAGAGATTATTGGTTTGAATTGCAAAAATTAATATACTGTCTGCCGATTAATGTCCCGCGTCCCAGTGTGACAGGAATGTTCTTGTTTGAGTGATAGTGTCACTCCGTTCTAAAATTAAATTAACGTTGGATTAAACTAAGCTAATTAAGGAATTATTAACCTGTTAGTGGGATTAAAGAAAATTTAAATATAATTAAGTTTAATGTCTTATTAAATTAGTTGTCCTTGTCTGATACTTTCGTATCTATTCTATTCATTCTTTCGGTAACTACTGCACCTACTTTACCTTTAACGTCACTAATTTAGACTCGAAAAAATTTGCGCACCTTAGAACGATATTACACTTTCCTGCAGAATATTTAGCTTTTCCGCCTCGTAAAAATCCGTGTTTGAACTTAATTGTAGATCTCCAAAAAGATGAACATATAAATTTACGAACAATTTCATTAAGCCAGTTTTACTGCAAGTAATATAAACCCAATAAAGAAAGATATTGTATAGGAAGATTCAAAGTTCCCAAAGACTAGAAAGTAAATTTCTTATATTGAGCACACGATGATTATAACGCCTAGATATTTTGAAACATTAGTTAATTTGAAGAAAAAAAAGTTTAGCGGAGCACAACGACCATAGTTCTAACAGTCAAATATAAAAAAAAACATAACTCATGATTTACCGGGAGGGTTGAGTAAAAACATCTTTAACCCCATCACATACAATACATCGCCAAGCATTGACTCTTGTCAAATCATTATAAATATTTATTTTATCAGATTGGCCTGCACGTTGCTCTTTAATTTGTTGATGAATTCGATCAATCTTTTCCATTTTCCATACTTTTTAATTATCACGATGTACCCAAAAGTTAAAATATTTTATTTTGTTACACTGGAAAAGACAAAAGTCATAAATTTAATTGGGATAAAATGGGATTTTGAATGCATGGCCTCTCTTAAACTTCAGCAAAACGGTCCGATCTCCTGATTATGCGTGACCCCCCTCCCCCGCCCCCGATTGTTTTCCCAAGCACAAAAACAAAAAGTTATATAAAATGATACGCAACTCCATAAACGTAGCACCGGCGTCACTGTCCTTCTGCATGACTTGGACTATCTCTTATACAATGGATAATTTATATAACCATGCATGCAACGGGTGCGGGAGAAATCCAAAGACGTAAGATCAAAAAATTACTGACAAAGTCCATAACAAATTAATGTAATAAAACACAAACGGAATAACAAGAAAACATTCAAAACCGAATTTCTTTGCTCCATAACCGGAAAATCGTCTCCGTCCGCTATTAACACGAAGTTTAGAGTATTACCGACTGTTTCCCTGTGTATATTTGGCTTTAAAAAGAACCTTGACAACAAGTTCCAGTTCATTTCGTAGAGTAAAGACGCAAACTTTGGATCGGCGTAGAGCATCGTATTGAAATGGCAACAAAACGGACAAATTCTTCTGAAGGAGGCGATACAGCTTCAAAGAAAAAGAAACAAACAAGAGTTTGGACTGATGGATGGTAATATTTGATTTAAAATATACCCAGTTTCATGAAATCGATTACCGATTCAAATTCTTTGGATCAATTAATACAGGCTACAGATTATAGACATGTCATGCTTGCATTTTGTCTTTAATTAAAACATTTACGAGCAGTTTTTTGTTACAAATTTTAACCTTTTCATTTTTACAAGAGTATCAAGTACCAGAATCTCTTGACTTAAGACTTTGTTACATTTAGCAGACGACATCGACATGTCAGATTTAACAAATTTGATTGGATATTTAAATGGCCTGACATTTGTAGTAAGACATGAATTAAGAAAAAAGGTCCTTACTAAGTTTGTAAAAAACAAATAAATAATTTCATGTCCTAAAAACTAGTTCAGTCGTCTTGTTTTCCTGAAAATTAATAAAATAGGCACATTTCCTTGCAGAATGAATAGCTGTCATCATGAATATATAACACAAAAATTAAAAAAAAATTTGGTAAAAGACTTCAAGTCATATAGCTATCATCATGAATATGTAACACAAAAATTAAAAAAAAAAATTTTGTTAAAAGACTTTTCAAGTCATAAGGCACATGAACCTACTTGTGGGCAGGAATGGTATTTATATTATATCATCTATATCTTCCCAAGAAGTTATGTACCCACAAAAACTGCATATTCTCCTGGTATCAAATACTGACAAATTTAATAATAAATGTACTATTGTTTTAGTTTTCATGAATTTTATATTTATACTGTGAAACCAATATCTCTAGAAACGAGACGAAACATTGAAATGAAATGAATTGTTTCATTTCTTGTTTTAGTATTACCAAGTTAAGAAATTACTGTTTCAAGAAATGTAAATGTTCTGTTTCATTTCCATTTGTTTTTGACTGCCTCGGTGGTTTCAAGGTAGCGTGCTCGCCCCGAGTGTGGAAGGTCGTGGGTTCGATCCCCGGCCGGGTCAAACCAAAGACATTAAAATTGGTATTTGCTGCTTCTCCGCCAAGGACGCGGCATCTAGGAGTGAGAGCAAAGACTGGTCGGCTCGGGGTCAGTATGTGTCCGAGTGAGGTGATATGTCTTCCTGCGGACAGTTACCTTGTGAGCTAGCACATTAAAAATCTGATTTAGCGTGTCGTGTCGGTCTAGTACAAAGCAGGGATCATATTCATTATCATATCAACATGTTCTCGTCCTGATATGCACCTGGTTGCCACGGGCTGTTAAACAACAATTCATCCATCCATCCATTTGTTTTTCCTCATTTTGTCATGATCACATTGTATTAGCAAGTGCTGTAGGAGCATTATGCATTTTCTACATATGGATCATTTAGAAAAGACTTTGTTTAATGGGGGCAGCCATATTGTGCTACATACTAAGGCTAGAAAAAGTTTCATTCCCTGGAAGCAAGTAAAATAAGGTAAAAAGCTTGCTTCAAATTATAATTTTAGAGTCAGAATTGTGATATGGGATATACTCTGTAAAGGACTAATATTGCTGTGCTCGCATCATTGGCCACACCAACAGAATATGGTATACTGTTGTCTGTTCATATGTACATGATGCCTTAAAAATGCAATAAGTCATGATCATTTAATATATTTTAACTTGATGAATCCAGTCACATCACATTTCTAGCCTATTTCAAGAATTTTTGTTATCTAGGAATAATATGAGGTTATTTACTCTTCCAGTACATAAATGCAAGTAACATTGCGAGTGATGACAAGGGTACCATGAGATGATATTATGTTATAGGCAGAATATCCAAAACATATTTAACACTTTTTATTTTACATGTAAATAGGTCAGTTCAAGGATTAATATGTATGTATTAGAAATATTGAACAGTGATACTACATGTATACATTGTAGTGGGGGGGAATATGAAGATTTATTCACATCATAAATATCATATTCCCTGAGAGCTTGCCCGAGGGAATATGGTATTGAGATGTGAAGAAATCTTCATATTCCCCCACTACCATGCTATAATTGTTTTATTATACTGAATAAAACCAAAGATATGTTGATTTTCAATGTGTAAATCACGTGATTTTTTACCAATATATTTAGAGGACAGTTTTCCACTTTGGAACATTTTTTATTATAAGGAATCAAACACATTGTATTGAAAATACAGTAAAAAACATGCTTTTTTCAATCCAACTTGATATTTAGTTTGCGTCAATTCCATTTACTGGTATCAGTAAAAGTAGCAAGATTTCCGTAGGGATGGAATATGATTTGAATTTGATGGAAAATATAAAGATTTATTCATGTCAATCACATGATCGCAGTAACCAATGAAATCTAGTTTTAAATACAATAATTCATCTGAGGTATAATAATACTATTTATTTATCTATGTTTGGATTTTATTATTATCATTATTTTTCCATGAAAATAATTTTGTTTATATTTCAGTTTTGATATGGCACATTTTGGACATGCTAATGCCTGTCGACAGGTAAGATTCGTATGTTGGCCAAACCAATAAATTTTAGACTACAAGCAGATTCGATTTCCTTTTTAGAATAAGATTCTTATGCAGGGGCTGCGCTGGGCTTCGCCAATGTTGCAAAATGCAATTTTTTATTCAATCTGGCAACAGAATTTTTCAATCTTTTTTAAAAGATTGTCTGGCACTTATGTGAAAACATTTTTAAATGGTGACTAAGAAACATCATTTGTAAGTTTTATATAATTATCTATGATAATTGAACAGTTAACATCAGGCCAATAAACACAACAGGTATTTCAACAGTAAAGAAACATAATCAATAACTCGCACATGCTGAGATCATTTGTACACTTAACTGCTCAATTGATTGACCAGTCTGAGGACACTTCAATTTATACCTATGGTAATATTTGTATTATCCAAATTTTTATTAGTTAATTTTATTAGTCATGAAATTAAATATGCATGCTTTTTATCACCTTTTTATACGACCGCAAAATTTTTGCGGTCGTATATTGGTATGACGTTGTCGTCGTCCGAAGACATTTGGTTTTCGCATTATAACTTTAGTATAAGTTAATAGAAATCTATGAAATTTAAACACAAGGTTTATGACCACAGAAGGAAGGTTGGGATTGATTTTGGGAGTTTTGGTCCCAACAGTTTAAGAATTACCGGTAGGTTCCAAAAAAGGGCCCAATAAGCATTTTTCTTGTTTGGTTATTATCTTGGTGTAAGGGAAGTAATCCAAATACATTTAAAGTAAAATGTTTTGTATGATTCAATTACCTCCCTCACACTGCTTGTAAATTATGTATAAAGAAATGTGGATTGTCTTGGGGTGATTTATAGCTGTCAGTTTATTTTTAGAAGTTACTATTAATTAATATTAATTTTGTCCATATGTAATTTTCTATTTTAAGACTTTTATGATATATTTAAATGGGTAATTATGTTTGCAAACTCCATGAGAAATTTGAATAGGGAATATGACCATATCTTGAGGGAAAGAATTTTTTTTGGAAAAAGGGAAAGGGGGGGGGGGTAAATAAGAAATATCAAGCGTGAATATTGTGTCCATTTTTGCCCCAACTGTTCAGGGTTGGACCTCTGCGGTCGTATCCAGCTGCACTCAGCGAAGCAATTTATTAAAGGTTTTTAAAAGCATTATATCATAAAATTTCCAATCTGCAAAGATTGTGATGTCACTTCCGGTTTAACATCAACAAACTCATGTGGAACAATCAATGTTTTATTAGGCTTGCCATCAAAATATACGTCATTTCAGATGAAAGTTAACTCTCATTAAAACTATTTCATCAAAAATACTTTTCAGGCCATGTTATTTCAAATAGTAATGAATAAAAGAACAATCATATATGCTTCCGAAAGGGGGAGGGTGGTTTGGCAATTTTTCTGGCGACACGACCCCTGCTTATTTTCATTTTATTCTGATGTAGATATAAAAGGAAATATTTTAAACTGTTGAATCGAAGAATCACATCATTTTCCCTGTTTTGATTTATATATACATGTATAATGGCCCAATTATTAAGAAAATGTATTCTATTACAAATCATTAGCAGGGTGAGGATAATTGATGAATTAAGATTACGTGAATTATAGAGTATTACTGTTTGTTTTTTTCAAGGCTAAAGAAATGGGCGATTACCTTGTTGTTGGAGTACATTCAGACGGTAAGTAATTTGGAATATACAGATGATTAAATCCAAACATATGTTGTCCTTTCTATATTGCATCATTGGTCCAAAAAGTAGCCATTTATTTGAAAAGTATTTCTTTCACTTTGGGTTGTTAAAAGGGATTTAGCATGTTTTCCAAGTTATGAAAATAAATCAATCTTTCTGTTTCAGATTTATTGAAAATCCTAAATCTCTGCTGTTTTAATTGACAAATCTTGGATTTCCACTTGAAAATGGCACCTCTTGATGTCCAAAATTAGTTCCTTCCAAACCTTTTCAAATTTCCACATCTACAAGAGTTTGATGATATTAGAAACTTGAGATTTTGGTTATAAATTGTACATGATATTAAAAAATATGCAAAAATTCTAATAAAAAGGATTGTATTAGATATAATGTAATACATTCATTAGGCCTGATAGCAGCTTTAAAAAAAAAACAGAGGACGTCATTCATACCAGAATTGAAATTTAGTATATAATTTAGAAACAAAGTTTTGATAAAGGTGGCTTGGTGATCAGCAAGCTTAGATGATATGTACCAAGTTGTATTGTAAAAGCAAAGAGAGGGGTGAAATATATCCATGTACACCTATACAATACATTTGTATGAATATGGTACTGTTCAACAATGCACAATGTCTTCTCTCTGTCAGTCTATATTAATTTTTCAGTGATAATCTTGAATTTATCATCCTGTCATCAAATTTATTTTCATTTCATATATTTCAGCTGAAATTGCTAAAAATAAGGGTCCACCTGTGTATAATGAATTAGAGAGATACAAAATGGTTAGAGCTATTAAATGGGTTGATGAGGTAGGTAACTTAGAAATTTTATGAATAGATTATCATTGATCTTCTTTGGAAAAATATGTATTGAAGCCTACATGTATAGTAATATATTAATGATATTTCACCACTACATTCCTTTTGTATAGTACAATGCAGTTCAGCAACACTGGGTCACTATGTCCTACATTTCATGCTTCAGTGACTTTGGTTAAGTTTGAGTTTAGGTTCATTTCTCAGAAACCTATATTAATATATCAATGATATTGCACTACTACAGTCCTCTTGTATAGTACAACACAGTTCAGCAATACTTCGATCACTATGACCTACATTTCATGCTTCAGTGACTTTGGTTAAGTTTTGCATTAAGGTTCATTTATCAGAAACCTATAGTAATACTTTAATGATATTTCACCACTACAGTCCTCTTGTATAGTACAACGCAGTTCAGCAACACCTATATTGTTTTTAGGGCGGGGCATCCATGTCTTATAGACGCATTTTCATAATTTCATATAGGGCTAGTAGCTTTAAAGTGAAAAGTCCCTATAAGTAAGACCAAGGGACATGTTAATCAGTAAACAATATACTGTGACAATGAAGTTTTCATTGTTGACTGCAAGTGGAATTTTTACTTAATAAACTTCCATTCTTATTTGTGTTTGAATTCATGTACATGTAGCTGTGGCCTACATTCATACAGATGAAAAATATTCAGAACAAGATGACTATAGTATTCCTTTATAGAATATTGTGAATGTTCAAAGTTTTGTTGATTTTTTCACAATTTGGTTTGTTTTATTTTAGGTAATAGAAGATGCCCCATATGTAACAACATTAGAAACATTAGAAAAATATAACTGTGATTTCTGTGTTCATGGAGGTAAGATTTCGTTATTTTTTACCTGAACAATCAAAACAGGAAACAACAGTATCCGTAACCGATTCTCTCAGAATGCATGTTTATTTTCCAAGTATGTCAAAATACATTTTGTAAGGTAATAAGAATAGTTATTCGTTTTTTTCAATGAATTATTCATCAAGTATTTGAGTTTTAGTGTTTATTTATACAAATTTGTGTATGCGTAGGGAGGAGAAGTTTTATAGAACCCGTTTCTAAATGTTTGAACTCTTCATCATCCAACAATTGGTTGCACTATTAAAAAAAATTATAAAATTTGCTATTTTTGAAAACTGAATGAGATGTTCAGCTTTGTTACACACAGGTTTATGCCTATTCCTGAAATGATTACATGGGAGGGTTGGAATACACATCAATTAAAATTTGAAGTGTTCTGACACCTTCAGATATCTGATTCTGGAACAACACTTATAATATAATAATAATGTAAAAATATTGTAAATTTAGATTTTTGCAATGATTTTCATTTTTAATAAGTTTGAAGTAAACAATTATATTCTTTTTCCAGATGATATAACCACCACAGCAGATGGTACAGATACTTATTTTATAGTGAAGAATGCTGGAAAATACAAGTAAGATTAAAATTGAAATGTTTTATCTGAGATAGTAGCTGCTGTTTGTTGTCGAATTTTCAGAGATACAATGTAATAAGAAAACACAAGAAAGTAATTGCTGTTCTTCATCTTGTAAGTATTTCTTATAAAGATCTTCAGGGCTATTCCAGAAAAAATGGTATGGGGGGGTTGGAAGGCATTTTTTTTCAGCACCCACTACCCATACAATTTAAAATAAAATTTCCTTATGCTTCCTTTAGAATTTTTTTCCAGACCCCCGACCACCCATACAATTTTATATAAAGTGCCTTCCAACCCCCCCATACATTTTTTTCCGGAATAGCCCTCACCAAAATCTCACGCCTTGCAGCAAAATCAGGACTATGATAATGACTTGAGCATTACAATTTACTAGTTATTGATATCAATAACTGCTGCATGTATTGTTTTGTTAGTCTGTGAAGGGGTTTGTCAATAAATGATAAAATCAGGCTACTGATAAAGTGCAAAATGGTTTACCTGGATATTATCTATCCTGATTGTTCCTGTTTTGGTTATATTGTTCTTTAAGTTTGATGATTGTTGACTGCATATACAAAGTATGCAGTAAATCTCATAACAGAGTCTTATTTAAACAGACTTCAAGGTACAGATTAGTTACAATATTAGAAGTTTTAAAGAAAGGAAAATTTGGTACACACCCGAATGAATTAGATAACTATCATGATGACTGAGGTTCCACATTGTAAGACTAATATCAGCAACCCACCACATTTACTTTTAGCAGGGTTCGCACGGGTGCTTGAAAACCTGGAAAGTACTTGAAATTGAAAATTGGAAATTAAGGCCTTGAAAGTACTTGAAATTCAAAGGAGTCCTTGAAACTCCTTGAAAAACTGTGTTTTTGAAGAATCAAAAAAATTGGTTAAATTTTCTGTCATAAAAGTGTTTTAAATTCGTTTTCAGATCACTTAGTCTCGCGTTTATCGGTATTTTTGCCAAGACTTTATATAAATTTTGCGTATTTTCCCTTTTCTAAAAATAGCTACTTTTCTGTGAAACCGGTGCGTAGTAATTTTTGTGATGCGGTCAAGAAATAAATCTGACTTTGCGTAAAAATTTTAGTAATTAAACGATCCAGATTGATTTTTTGGTAACTTAAATTAACATTAACTAATAAAAAATCTTTCGTTTATTTGATTAAATGTATTTTGCCGATGAATTTTGGTCACAGTGAGCAAAGCAAAACTGAAAGTAGTTCGAAAGAGCGTTGATGACATGCCTGGGAAATGTAAATTCTCAGATGTATGGCTAGAAAAGCCATAGTATAAGGCATGGCTGAAGAGAAGTGTTATATCTGTGAACAAAGCGAAGTGTGAAATATGCAAAAAAGACTTCGATATATCATCAATGGGCAAGTCGGCCCTTCAAAGTCACATGAAAGGTGATAGTCATTTAATGTTCATTGTTCAAAATTAAACCTTTAATTAAACTAAAGAATGTTTGCTCTCTTACAATTACATATAGGTCATAACCATATGGATTTAAATTGTCCATATCAGTTGATTTTTGGTCCTTGAAACTTTGGAAATTGGTCCTTTAAAGTCCTTGAAATGTCCTTGAATTTTGTGGTAAAAAATGTGTATGAACCCTGTTTTAGTCAAATGATGTCACTAA
The DNA here is from genome assembly GCA_028015205.1 of Mytilisepta virgata. Taxonomy (NCBI): domain Eukaryota; kingdom Metazoa; phylum Mollusca; class Bivalvia; order Mytilida; family Mytilidae; genus Mytilisepta; species Mytilisepta virgata. The sequence goes on from CM051521.1 coordinate 82,467,060, forward strand.
GGTATCCTTTGTTCTGTTACCGCCTCGGTGGTTTTGTGGTAGCATGCTCACCTCGAGTGCGGAAGGTCATGGGTTTGGTATCTGCTGTGTCTCCAACAAGTACGCAGTATCTGGGAGTAAGAGCAAAGATCGACTGGTTGACTCTGAGTCATTATAATGTGTCTGAGTGGGCTGATATGTCTTCCTGCAGATAGTTACCTTGTGAGCTAGCACATTAGAAATTCCGGGATCATACAAAGCAGGGATCATATTTATAATCATAACATTTTATCGTCCTGATATGCATCTGATTGCCATTGGAAGTTAAAAAATAATTCATCCATCATCCTTTGTGCTGTTTTCTAGTCATCAGATTTTTTCATATTGTAACATTTTTTTACGAAGCTTTGTACTTTTTTGTAGAGAATGTAAAAGAACAGCAGGGGTTTCAACAACAGATTTAGTAGGAAGGTATCTAAAATTATTTGTGAATTATATTTAGTTTCAAAGTAAACTTTAAAAGTAGTTTTATGTGGTTAGATTTGTTATATTATTCTAGTGTAATTATGTATATTTTTAAACATATTTCCTGATGTGTACATCGAAAATGACCTATCTTGCATTGAAAATTCTTAATTGAGCTTGGGAATATCAGCCACGATCAGGATGATTGAATTATTCCTTTATGTGTTCCGCATTCAAACCTTTGACATTATTATCTTCCCTGATTTAAAACTACTGCTTTATCCCTCAGCCCCTGATATTTTTTATTTAGGGAAATTTAATGTAAATGCATATTTTTACCTGTTAGTAATAAGAAGCATGGAACAGGTAATTTTGTCAATGGTAGCAATAAGTACCTAGCAATAAACAGCTCTTAGAATTGTGTAGTTAGAATTCAGGGGAGGTAATAAAATTCCATTCGGAAAATGGTTCATTTAATATGGATTTATTGTGTTAAATTTTAAAAAATGTTTTACATTTTCTTTAATTTTATATAGAATGTTATTAGTTACAAAAGAACATCATGAACGAGATGAAGAAAAAATGTTGGACAAAGAAACAGTTGAAGATATTGGACGGGTAAGGAGAAATAATAAACCAAACACTGCTGTTTAAGGTGACAGTTTGCTTTTTTACTAAGATTTTTTACTAATGAATACTAAAACAAAAGAGTTTTACAAATACATAAAATTGTGTTTATTATAGAGTTAAATGCTGAAAATTCCTTTGAGTAAGTTGGTTGTTTTTTAGCTCACCTGGCCTAAAAGGCCATGTGAGCTTTTGCCATCACTTTACGTCCTTCCACATGTCACTTTTTCATCTTCTTTGAAACCACCTGTCCAAATTGAACCAAACTTGGCAGGAATGTAAATTTGATGGTTCGGTACAAAACTTATGTTTTTTGTGCCGCTTGGATTTCCAATATGGCTTCCAGGGGCAGATAATTCATTCTGATTGGACTTATCTTTAAAGCTCTTTTTGTCAGAAACTACTGAGCCAATTGAATTGATTTGTTGCATAAATGATCCTTGGATGAACCTCTACAAAAGTCATGGTTTTGGTGCCAAACAGAAAATTCAAGATGGCTGCCACAGTTGTACTAAGAATGCAAACAACAGTTTCGTATAAAATTCCAGTGATTTTTCCCTAAATATATGATGTCATAGGTATGGAATTCCCTCTATTTATAAGTTCTAGATATTGATTTCTGATTGTTTTTTGGTTTCATTGTTTAAATTAGAGTCTTGACTTTATTTTAAGTTTAAAAAAATGCATGAAATGTAAAAAAGTAATTATTTTCAGAAAAGTTTTATTAGTGGGAGGCTACTCTGAAAACATCCAAAAATAGTGTAGGTGAAAACACAACATTTTTATACCACTTCATTTTAAAAGGCGGCGAATGTACCCTGAAACTACATGTGCTGAAACCAGTTGAATGTGTACTTTGGAAAACACATATACTCAGTTCTCTAAATTACGCAGGAATCTTTGCTAGGATGCTCTGAGGTTGGTCTGTTTTTGAAATATTTGAAGGGGGGAGGCCTATTTTTTGTCAGTTATCTTTCTGTAATGGTAAGAATTTGGAAAGGAATTCCTTAAAAATACTTATATACAGTGAAAGCTTGAAGAAATATGTTTTATTTGATATATGGTTGTCTATGGGTATATGATACAGCCAATTGTCCAGCTATCAATCTTTTGAGTATGTTCCTTCAATTCATGACGTCATGAAAAGTTCTAAGAAAAACTGTTGTGTGCACTCTTAAAGGCTTTGATAAGGCTCAGATTTGAACAGTATTTTGGTTATAAAGCTCATGAATTGTATTGTTTATGCAACATTAGACAGATAGAAAGAATTTCATGTACCAAGAGTGGTATTTAATGCATTATTATGTCCCATCTGGCCTTAGCAACCAAAAATAACAGATTTGCATTAATAATTTGATGTCAAGTGTAAAGACGTCATATTATTTATTCACAGTTTTTGAAGCCGGTTATAGTTTTAGATGATTCATTGCACTTAATGTATGCAGATTTTTTTTTCGCATAAATATTGGGGAAAAAATGAAAGAAAAAAAAAGAAAAAATAAACTTTATTTCCATTTCACTGGTAAAAATTAGTGTCAATAAACTATTCCATAATTACACTGTTATTCAATTCAAGGAATGGTTGGCATTCTTATTTTTTTCCATTTGAACCTTTTTTTTAACAATAAAATTTAGTTTTTTTCATGTATTTTCTTAAAATTAATCAAATCTTTCAGTATACAAGCATAAAACAGTTCATAAGAGAGAAATATGCTCATATTACATCAAAATATGTCAAATTTACATTTTATGTCATTGTCTGTGAGTTATGCCCCAGGGTATCAAACCCCCTCCTTTGAATATCTGTTCAATACATTTGATTCACATGTCAGAAATAGACAAACGAGGTATCGTTTTATTCGTAATTGTCTGTAGATTGAGAAAAATTAATCTGATTTTGAAAATGAGGGTATCAAGAATGCCTTAAGAATGCAAACAACAGTTTCGTATAAAATTCCAGTGATTTTTCCCTAAATATATGATGTCATAGGTATGGAATTCCCTCTATTTATAAGTTCTAGATATTGATTTCTGATTGTTTTTTGGTTTCATTATTTAAATTAGAGTCTTGACTTTATTTTATAAAGTTTAAAAAAATGCATGAAATGTAAAAAAGTAATTATTTTCAGAAAAGTTTTATTAATGGGAGACTACTCTGAAAACATCCAAAAATAGTGTAGGTGAAAACACAACATTTTTATACCACTTCATGTAGCAATTTTAAAAGGCGGCGAATGTACCCTGAAACTACATGTGCTGAAACCAGTTGAATGTGTACTTTGGAAAACACATATACTCAGTTCTCTAAATTACGCAGGAATCTTTGCTAGGATGCTCTGAGGTTGGTCTGTTTTTGAAATATTTGAAGGGGGAGGCCTATTTTTTGTCAGTTATCTTTCTGTAATGGTAAGAATTTGGAAAGGAATTCCTTAAAAATACTTATATACAGTGAAAGCTTGAAGAAATATGTTTTATTTGATATATGGTTGTCTATGGGTATATGATACAGCCAATTGTCCAGCTATCAATCTTTTGAGTATGTTCCTTCAATTCATGACGTCATGAAAAGTTCTAAGAAAAACTGTTGTGTGCACTCTAAGTTTAACATTGGACCCTATGGGGAAATTTATATAAATGTCTTATTGTCAGAAACTACAAAATTCAATAAATTCAAGATGGCCGCTGCAGCCGTACTAAATTTAACATTGGAGCGTATGGGGAATTTTGTACAAATGTTGTCTTGTCAGAAACTACCAAACCAATTGAAATATTTTTGATGTGTGAATGATTATTTGAAAGACCACTACAAAATTTATGTTTTATGTGCTGATCGGAAAATCAGTATGGCTGCCACAGCCAGACTTGTACAAAGGTCCTCTTGTCAGAAACTACCAAGCCAATTGAAATATTTTTATGTATGAACAAGCATTGGATGAACATCTACAAAATTTATGGATTTTGTGTCGATCGAAATTCAAGATGGTTGCCACAACCAGACTTAGTTTAAAATTAAACGCTATGGGGAAATTTGTACAAAAGTTTTCTTGTCAGAAACTACCAAGCCAATTGAAATATTTTTATGTATGAACAAGCATTGGATGAGCCTCTACAATAGTTATGTTTTCTTATGGTGATCTGAAATTCAAGATGGTCGCCACAGCCGGATTAGTTTTACATTGGACCCTATGGGGAAATTTGTAGAATGGTCTTCTTGTCATAAAATACTAAGCCAATTGAAATGTTTTTGTTGCATGAAGATCCTTGGATAAGTGTCTCCTACAAAAGTTGTGTTTTCGTGTCGATGGGAATCCAAGCTAGCTGCCACAACTGGGCTCAGTTTAACATTGGACACTGGAAGAATTCTTTACATATCTTATCTAGAAGTGCTGGGCACTGTAGAAAAATTCCTTACAGATCTTATCTAGAAGCATTTTGTCAGTTGTGGTCACCTAAAATCCAGGTGAGCGATTCAGGCTCCATGGAGCCTCTGGTTTTTCTTTTGTTTGAATGTGTTTTTTTATATGCTTCAAAAAATCTTAGTGTGAAATAAAGTGTTCTTTATATGTACTATAAAGAATATTTATTGAAGATTTTTCAAGTGTTTGAACTATTTTTCTTCATTCTTTCATACAGATGTCAAGTGACAAAAAGGTGAGCAAGAGACATGATATTTTTTTATGTAGATTTTCTCAGGGTTCTCATTAAGGTATTATGTACTCAAGTCATGAATTTTTTTCCCAAAATATGTACGACTATGTTTGTAATAATTGGGGTGTCATTGCTTAATGTTCTACAGTGTGTCTTACGATATTTTGTGAAATTTACAAATTTTAGAAAGAATTCTTAGAGATACTTTATAATGTAGAGTGTATGTGATGTATGATTAAAGAATTTTTGTCAATTATGCAAAAGTATGTTAATTATTGTCTAAATCTAGATATTTTTTCCCTGTCTGATTGGTAAATATTGGAGTTCCTTCAATTTTGATACATTTTATCGTACACAGGCCTAAGAAACTTAATGAGACCCTGTCTTCTTTTTTTTTATACCAGCTTTATGAATCAGAGGGTATATCTTTAGTCATATCCTGCTCCAGCAAAGGAGTTTTTTTATATACTTCTGGTTTTCATCATCATCCTTTCATCACATACATGTATTTCTGTCACATTTTTTTTTCTTAGTCTACATACAAATCATAAACTGCTCATTATAAACCTTTATCTGGTAAAGTTAAAATGTGTGACATCTATTCGTATCCCGCACTTTTCTATTACCAGTTTGCTGAGTACATTTATATCCTATATATGCACATTTATACCGAAGTGTGAACCAACAGTCGTGAGATCCATAGAATTGAATACCCCAGGTATGTCGAGAGTCCTAATTCCGCATAAATAAATAAGAAGTATTAAGGACACAACACTTCAAAGGATGCAATATTTTATTGTTATTTATTGATCTACATGTTTCGGCTCTCTTGGAGCCGTCGTAAGGATATTTACATTTGTGAAAGTTTGCCCTGAAGTACATGCACTGATTCGGGTACCTATTATTTGAATAGAGAATAATGTGACATTGATTTTAATGTTTTATTTATTTACAAACTGTACACATTTTAAATTTTAATTACAAAGTTCTTCATACCTTGAACCTGAAATATATTGTGACGTCGAATAATAGGTACCTGAATTCAGTACTTAGGACAAACTTTCACAAATGTAAATATCCTGACGACGGCTCCGAGAGAGCAAAAACATGTAGATCAATAAATAACAATAAAATATCACATCCTTTGAAGTGTTGTGTCCTTAATACTTCTTATTTATTTTAACACATTTCTCCAACTAAATTGTAAAAGAATCCCATAGTTGTAAATTTTGTCCGTATCACTGTACAATTCATTATTGTTTAATGCATGTATTTCCTTTCAGTTAAACAATGGTGAAGAGGTATATATGATTGGGCAGTAGCTCACTCAACTTCATGATTTCTTATTTATTTGTCTCTTGAAAGTATGTCCCTAAAAGCATCCAACTTTAAGGCTTCTTAGGATATTCCCATATCAAGTGATAAGTAAAAAAAATTCTCAAGTTATAAAATTTCCATTTTGTTTTCCAATTATTACAATCCCACCTCAATACTTTAAAAGGTTGTACAACTACTTAGGCTATGTATATTTTAGGCATGCTAAACATGTAATTGTTATAATTTTTCTTTGAAGAGATTTATTGTTCATTTATTTCTTCTTTTTTTTAAAATTTTTTTTATTTAATTATTGTATTTTATTACTTCATACATATATATATATAGTGTTTTGGAAAGAAGAGGTTTTTATTATTGGTTATTTACCAATATGTCCATAAGGTAGATTTTTAGATACCGTTAAATCTTTTTATAAAGGACACCTCTATAGCTCTTTTTAAAAATGTTAATTCACAAGCTTGGACAGATTTAGTTCAGAATTTGCTGGTAGTTTTCTAAGAAATCAATGTTCCTGCAATGCTTGGTGTTTTTACTGTCCCAAAGTACAGAATCAAGTTCTGTACTAAGTTTCCGATTTTGCATTGTCTAACAAGTCATTAATTTAAATTAACATTATAAAATTGAACAAATTTCACTGCATATTTCCTTTTCTTTAACCTTTAAATTGAAATAACATTGATATTGAAGAAAGGAACAAATCCAATAAATATTCAGTAGATACCATTCCGAATCCGGGTTAAGGTATCCGGACCATAATAGATCATGATCGAAAATTGTATCTCTATTTGACTGTGAATGGCTGAACCAAAAAAAATAAAGCAGGAATTTTGTATATAAATTTACTTAAGTTGAAACACACTTTGTTGCTTATATGCAGAGTCTGTAAAAATAAGTTAGTTATATTGGCATTTCCGAAGTTTGCCGATAATAACCGAGGTCATTTCAATTTCATTGCATGGAACATCCGGGAACTTTTGAATAATCACGTGGTCATTTATGGTCCGGATACCTTAAGATCACATGTTGTCCTCATGTTAAAACATGGTGGGTTGTTATCTGTTATCTTTTGATGAAATTCGCAAAACAACAGAAACAGCTCTTGGAATTAAAAAGTGTCCTTTATATACACGAATTTGCTGTTTGAAGATGATTATAATTTATCCCTTCTTATTGCCTTGATAGAAATACATTTGTACCTGCAAAGGTGAGTGACATAGCCACAGTTAATTCCTTGTATTACAATAAATGTAACACACATTTAACTATTCACATGATTGTCAAGATGTGTTTACTTGCCTGTGAATTATTTTACTATGACCAGGCATTACATTTTATTGTATTTCCTACGCATATCTTGCCCTGCATAGTTCTGTAGAAAACATCATACAGTGGCTTGGACTTATGTCATAAACATTAATGGAGAATGACCTGACTATATAAATCATCAATGACAGGTGACCCAAAGTTATCACCGATGTTATCAAGATTCGACATGATGTTATTAGGACTTGAAAAACATAGAAAAACTTTAGTTCTTCTACAGAAATCCCCTGTTAAGAATACGATAAACAAATTATTGGGTTTTCTGTAGATAGATATTGTAAAATATAAGCAGCTTTTCACAATATGAAGGCTTGTGGCTTCACACTGAGACTTACAGATGATAATTTAGATATGCAAAAAACTGCATTATCTATACTTACAGCAGTTGAAATAATGATAGTAAAATACAAATGTTAATACAAGCATTTTATGGTAATGGCCACTGCCTGCCAATGCTATTTGACTGTAAATCATATAGAATTTTTCCAGATATTCCTATCCCAATAATATTAAGTTCACACCAGCAAAAGGTAAAAAAGGATCATCAGGTTTCAGAGAAAAGGAGACTAATATTGTAACAAATAAAAAAATCAAAGTCAGTTAGAATATATGGTATTAACAGTATTTTGTATTTTCAGTTAAGGCTGAAAATTTAAATATGATCACAAATTTGAATGCCATAATTGGCATAAAACCAACTTTATTAGTACATTTTAATGGTATTTTCTGTTTTAATCTTCAGATGAAACATATTTTTAATAAAATCAATAAAACCTATTTTGACATTTCCTTTTCAGAAATATCTTCCTTCAAATTTTAAGGTGATGACTTAGCACATTTGCTTTTGAAATTATTAAAAAAACAACCTGCACAGCAAAATTACCCCCCTTGACTAGTATTTATTTACTATGTTTTTATTTTATACTGGTACTCAATTAAGATAAATGTCATGACTACTAAGTCAGGACTTTCTGAACATTCTCTTCATTTTGTTAAGACCAATTTTATTTTAAAAATATATAAAACTCGCCCCTGTTATTGAGATTGTTGAACTGTCAGAGTTAAAAGCTTAAACTGAAATGTATAGCTTTCATTTTCACTTGCTTATCAAGCATATACTTGACACATCTGCTGAAAACAATATTGAAATGATTATTCTCAGATTATTAACTTGATTAAATGAAATCAATACAGAATTTATTGATAAGGATGAAAAGCCTTAGCAATCACAAAAACTGAAATATTAATTTATTTTTAAGTATATAGTTCATAATAAATCATTATTCATTCAGATATATTTTTATTGGATTTAGTCTTCAATTTTTAAATTTTTTTTTGAAAACATTAATTTTATATAAAAATTTTATATATCCGATAATTGGTACTACAATTTAAGAAACAAATGTATTTGAACATGTTGATAATTCTCTTTTTGACCCATTAGACGTTTATTACTTACCAGTAACAGTTAATTTTACACAGTGTATTTGAAGCATCGGAATACTAAATGTATGTAGCTGTATTTTACGAAAATTTATATGTATGATTTTATGTATAGAAATAGTGACATTCTACACCAACTCAGTAAGTTGAAGAAAAATATGTCATATTTGAACATCCAGTGACTGAGTTATTTTTGCCATATTTTATGCAATGCCACCATTTAAGGTATTAAAATGTATGTATATGTGTAATTGTTGAAAATGTAAACATTTCAGATACAACATAATAACTTCATTAACTTTTAATATGGTCCAGATTGGATTGTATGCAATTTAACATTTGATCCAAATTGGTGTAATATTTCATGCATGAAAATGTGTAGCCAGAATCAGAAAATAACACAATCTATTAAATCTCTTTTTTTCAGGGAAGTACAGCAAAAAGTCCATACACAGGGGTTTCACAGTTTCTACCAACGTCGAATAAAATCATACAGTTTTCTGACGGCAAATCACCACAACCAGGAGATAAAATTGTTTATGTTGCTGGAGCTTTTGATCTCTTCCGTATCCTTTTTACAATGCTAATTTTAATATGAATAAAGTGATCTACTTTTAGCTAGGAAGTGACATGTTGAAAAATCTGATATGTTGAGACATTGTTCTGTTAGAGTTAACAACTTGGTTGTTAACATCTACATGTATATGTTATCTTGTGGTCATTAGTGATCAGCAAAAAGTGGTACTGTGTACCAAATTAACATTTTTATAAGGTTCAAGATTTTACTCTGCTTAAAAGGCCTTATTTCAAAGAAAACAAATGTGAAAGGGCTTTTACTGTGTTTGTACTTCTGTCACCATATTTCAGGTATTTTAGAAGTCCCGTAAAATTGTTATGTGCTTGAGGATAAAATCTTTGCAGGTAGGGCAAGAACCTAAATGACCTTTCATCATTTCAAAACTAAATAATGTCTGACCATGCAGTGATACCATGAAATGGCGGTGTTATGTTTAAAATTTAGGAAAAAATTTTTCTCCTTAACTATATATAGATGTTGGTTTTGTAGATTTTTTAGAAAAAGTGGCAAAAGAAGGAGATTTTGTAATCGTGGGATTACATACAGATCCGGTAAGACTTACAACATTGTTCACATTAAGTATGAAACAATTGTAAAACCAGTATATTGAAATTTCATATTTTTTCCAAATTTTGTTTTGTTATATCTCATTGGGTTTATTTAATCAATACATAATGCATTTCGAGCACCAATTACAATGTACAGTGTACTTTGATGCAAGAATTGTACAGTTATCATTGAAATGTTGTAAAGGATGTAACTCTGAAGACTGCTTCAATGCAGTATTTGTTGTCTTTTTAAAAAAAAAATATATGTTTTAACTCAAATATTGCATGTGCAATTTGTGTTTTGAATTACATTTAAGGTCGCTTTTCAGAAATGTGTATTCTTTTAAAATTTAATTATGAAAGTGTTTTATTATTTGTTTAATCCATAAACAAGTAATAATAGGTGAATGTACAACAGATGTTAACCTGTAAAGTATGTATTTACTGTGGATTTATGTACAGTGGAACTCCTCTAAACTGGCCCCTCAGAAAACCGGATTCCTCTGCAAACCGGACATTTTAAACTGGTCCCGAATTCTCACCTATATTTTCAAGTAAAAAATCCTCCAAAAACTGGCCCCTCTGAATTCCGTATACCGGAGATACTTTGCAGTTCTAAACATATATATTCCTGTCGGATACACCTCTAAATACTGGGCGAACTTTCATTCTCTTCATTGAGAAGTGTATTTTAAACAAAGCCTCATTGGTATGTACTGGAAAAACTCCAATTACATAACAGTTTTTAACTTCTGTTTCTACCAAAAAATAACATCAGATCTAAAAGAATACATTTAATAACATTTAAAGAAAAAACCATGCAAATGTAGTAATTTTGTATTTCGTTATTTCAATTTATTTACTTCCGGTCGGATTTCAGTAAAGTCCGGAACCTCCCAAAACCGGCACCTCCGAAAACGGGCCAATTTTTACAGTTCAATAGCTGTTCGCTTTACAGGGGTTCCATTGTACTTGTATTTCATGAGTATGAATTTTACTGTATGATTAATTGTTTCAGGTTGTGAACAGATATAAAGGTGCCAACTTTCCTATAATGAACCTTCATGAGAGAGTCCTGAGTGTACTTGCTTGTAGGGTATGTTATCTTGAGGAATTACTGTTACAAATAAATAAATAGATGAAGAACTAAATATATAAACGAAAGCAGTACTATATTCTTTCCCCTCTATTTTTCTTTCTGTGATACCTTTTCAACTAGTGACATGAGAAATTGTTTGAGTAGAAAAAAGTATTGTATAAATGTTAATATGCTATAAAAACACACCTTACAATTATTACCAGAAGAACCATAGATCTCCTTTGTAAGTCTGAAGTAGAATGAAATCTGGATTTTTTTTTTATTAAATGTATTTAACTTTTATCACTTTTTGAATTAACCTATGTACATTTCTATCTTCAGTATGTAAATGAGGTTGTTATTGGTGCTCCTTACTCTGTGACCACTGACCTAATGGAACATTTTAAGGTAATTATGTAAGCCACAAGTAATTGTCAGCAGAGTATTGGCACACACATAGTATTTAAAATGGACTTTGAAAATAAAAAAAAATTGAATATCAGTTAGTTGTAAAAATATTTTGTTGGAAAACATCTTGTACACTAGTAAGTAGGTATTTGATGGGTTTCCCTACAAATTTCATTGATATTAATGTATACTACATTTGATGAATAAATTATTTCATGAAAAAAATGCTTTTTGATTATCATGACTTCACAGTTTTAAAAGTAGATTTCTCATCTTATTACAAGAAGATAAAAATATTCACACCTATCATGTAAAATTTTTCATATTTTTACATGTAGATTTAGTTTTCATTTTGACACAACTATGATGTCAAATTTCTCACATATTTTTGGGTATAGTTATTATGTTATGCTGATACACCTGTCATGTCAAATTTCACATGTATTTACAGATGTGGTTTGTCATGGTAACATTTCTGTCATGTATTTACAGGTAGATGTACTATGTCATGATAACCAATTATCATGTCAAATTTCTCATGTATATATAGGTAAATTTAGTATGTCATGGTGACCCAATTATCATGTCAGATTTCTCATCTGTTTATTTTAGATTTATTATTTCATGGTGACCTAATTATCATTTCAAAGTTCTCATCTATTTATAGGTAGATTTAGTATGTCATGGTGAAACAAATATCATGCCTGATATAGATGGATCTGATCCTTATGCTGTGAGTAAATATTACTTTATTAATGAAGATATTTGTTAATTCCCTGGCTAAAAATAATGGTGTTGTTCCTGAAATTATAGCATATTGAATTTTTATGGAAAAATTTCTGAATATCAATCATGAATGGTTGATCAGAACTTTTACGTGAAGCTCAAACTGAATGAATATCTTTGTTTGAAAATTCCAACATAACATTAACAGCAAAGAGGATTTGTTATTTTTTATATCAAAGCCAAGACCTTTCTCTGTCAGAGCCCAAACCTGAAAAAAATTGGTCGCAAAGTTTTGATGTTGAAATAGACAATTGTACAAGAAAATTATAATGTCCTAAAATTGAAACAAATGTAACAAATCCAAGTAATCTCTTTGTTAGTTCACAACAAGTTTGTAAAGCTTCACTTATTTACAAAACTGTATATAAATAATTATTCTTGCAAGATATGTAAATGAGAAATATTTTTTAATCAAGTTCTTTATTATATTTAAGGTTTTTTTTTATTATATTTACAGATACCAAAGAAGTTAGGAAAGTTTAAAGCTATAAACAGTGGAAATGATATGACAACACACAAAATCATCGAAAGAATTATTGCACATAGGTATGATTCTTCACTATCCGATCAGCTAAAATTAATTATTTGGTTTTTCAATACTGCATTTTTTGAAATAACGAAAAAAAAATTATCTAATTGACCTCTTTCCAATTTAGCATTGGTTACATACCATAATTTCTAACTATGGCTATACCTGTGTTATATAATAGGATGTGTAATAAATATTCAGATCTTTTAAGCTATTCTCTGTATGACATGCTGTTAAAACATCATCATGCTGTGGAAATTATACCAGCAATAAAACAACACAGTTTGGGTTTATTGTTATACAATAATGACTGATATTGGAAGTAAGGGGAGATAATTTGAAAATGATCAATTTGTATTTTTCTGACCAACATCAACCTGTTAGATTCTCATCTGCTAGTTCCAGTAAAGATATTAATTTTGTAATGATAACGTGGATTCATTATATTTGTGGTTTTCCTTTGTTATGTGGAACCAAATGATTAAGTATTTCAGGAAACATGATTCATAGAATTTTATCACTATAAAGATACAAACCATGAAAACAAATATCCTCAAAACAGCAAATTTTTATCAACAACCACAAAAATTGATACTTACAGAACTAATGAATCAACAGTGACCTAAAATGACATCAAGGCAATCTGTCGTACTCATGCTACCTGCAATTTCTTTTTGTTTCACCAATGATGGGAGTGAATTATTTCAGTCAATCAAGTTTTCCATCCTGTGTTAAGTTTAAGTGTAGGTTTTATGTATTTTGTAAAAATAAGAAATTAAAAGTCATATCACCATGAACTGCAACATGTGAGGAAGTCGGATGAAGAAAATTAGTATATTTATATTACTGATACTTACAGGATAGACTATAAAGCAAGGAACAAAAAGAAAGAGCAAAAAGAACTTAAGGTTCTCCAGGCACATCTTGAAAGGAAAGCAAAAGAGATCAAAGCTTGACAATGTATCCTGATTCTCTCAAAATGAAAACCTTTTCCTCTTTATAAACATTTTTATAGTGTAATTTATTATAATTTTTATTTGTAAATATGAGAGACTAATATATTCTGTTACTGGGTTATTTACGTTATCATTGTAAGTTATGAAGTACGTCAAAATGGCATCAAATTCACTCTGAACAAGCTTGTGAATACCACCATATCATGGATCCAAAATACTATGAGAATCAGATATGCTTAAAATAAATATGTGAACAATAGATATCCTGTGTTCAATCCTATGGGATGTTTTATTTAGGCTTCCATTACATTTTCATGAAGAAACTTTCAACATAAATCAACCATTTCATTTATTGTTAAAGTATGCCAGAAAAACTAACTAAACCTTGACTATGTTTTTTAATGGTAGTTATATGTGTTTAACACATAGAATTGTAAATCCAACAGTGACATTTGCTAATAGGTAGATGCTGTATTGAAAGCTGTATATATTTATTTGGTATCAGTCATAGTATTTTTGTTTTATATTGGAAATGGAAATTCCTGACACTTTTCCTTCAGATTTATTTGACTAAAAATGATTAATTCTAGTCAATACATAAATGCTTCTGCCCATTTAGCTAAAGTTAAACAAATTTGAAAACTGAAAAAGTATTGAAGGGTAAATTATGATGGCTTGTAGTTTTAGACTTATTTGTGTAGCTGGGAACTATTGGAGGAGAAATATTAGTGATATAGTATTCTGTTAAATAAATTCTGAATCTTGCAACAATTTTAATATGAATTTCAATTGATGCTACAAAATGTGGAATAATTCTTTATTTATCATATTGCATTGGATATGCTCACCTGATATTTTACCCCTTGGTGCTGAACCATTTATGAATTAGATTGGAGTTAATCTTTATAAATGTGTGCCAAATAAACAGGATATTATTTAAGTTTTGTCAAGTACAAAACAGTTATGGAAATATTTAATCTTTTTGTTAAAAAAATAAATAAAGCTTTAACATTATAAAGTTAACACTTTTTGACAACAAAGTTCTCAGGGTATCAAAAAAGTTGTCAGATTCATAAAACCTTATTGTAAATTATAAGAGTGCAAGTATTTTTTCAAGAATCAACATTCAACCAAAGCTCTAACATGGGTAATCTATGCATTTTTATTGGGAAAACCATTACTTTGTTGTTTAATGATAGTTTTAATTTTAGTATTGTGAGGCATGTCTTTGTGATAGAATTTTAGACTTGTAGTAATTGTGTATTTTATGTTGTTAAATCTGGTTGTTTATATGTAAAATATTTGTTATTAGGAAATCCAGTTTTTAATTGGGAGATATAATGTTTATGTATTTGTGTGTACTCATTAAAATTTATGTATATCATTGCTTCAGTAGCTTGAATAACCAAGGGACTAATAAAAGTTCAAAATAAATGGAAGTTTTAAACAATACGAAGTTCTGTGATGGGAGTTCAGGTAATCAGACCATAATGACCATGTAATTATTCCACATGTGGTGCGTTTTTCATGCAAATTAAGGGTAATTATCTCAGTAATTTTTGGCAAACTTCAAAATATACACCGAACTTATTTTTATGATAAATACCAATTACAGACTACAAAGTAGTCATTGCCTATCATGGTACATGTACCTCATGTAGTACTTTGAAATACATAGGGTGTTTAACTTAGTTACAAAGTTCTACTGCATGTTATACCAAGGCCAAACCAAATTGATTTTTCAGTTCCTTGGATTTTTGATGGCAATAATTTAATTTTAATTTTTCTTGAAGACTTTTTTTTTTTGAAGATCAAATTTTTGTGCAGCACATATCCTTTTAACTAAAATTTTGTTTTTAGTCCAAAAATTGAGTTAGGAAATCCAAAGAACTAAAGATCAATTTGGTGTGGCCCAATATTATTTTACAAAAGTACAAAAATAATAGTGCTATTTGATTCAGTTTGGATTGAGACCATGAGGCATAAATGCTATCTTTTCACTTTGGTTAACAACTTGTGGGGAAGTATATTGCCATTTTTAAATGGCAAGTGATTGAGTTCCCTTTGAATTTCAGTTTATATTTCATAATGGTATTCCATTTTTAGGACAGTTTAGGATTTCATGAGATTAATATAATAAATAATTTTAAGATAATTATGTACCAATGTAAGAAATGGTATCTAAAACATGAAATTTAACAATTGTTTGAGCAGAAAATAAGGAAAGGGAACATCTATTTTGTAAATTTTGCACTCTATTTCTTTATATTAGAAATATTTTTGATTTCGGAGTTTCTTGTGTTCTACCAAGTAGTTTACAATAAAGGGGTGATTCTTAACAGTTAATGACGTTGTGGCTCTGTCTTGGACTGACAGTGCAATAAAATATACCTATTACTTTTAATTGGAAATTTATAAAAAAATTAGATACATTTTATTGATTTCAAAAGAGAATGTAAATTTTTGGTGAACAGATTTTCATAAATTCTCATTATATGAGTATATACAATTGCATATTTTATATATTTTATCACCTTACAATGTAAGTGCTCAATTTTTACCAAAAATTGTTTGTATAACATAATTATTGTATATTGGTATTATAAATGTATAAGAAATCAACAAAAATAATAAATATATACTTAATGTTTTAACTTATTTGTTTTGTATAAATATTAGTTTGAAATCGTATCAGGTGGATTACGGTAATCACAGGCTTAGAAAGCAGACTTGAAGGCAGTATGTGTGCTGGTGCTTTGAGTTCATAAAATCAAACTACAAAAGTTTCAGTTCTGGGGAAAAAATTATTTGAAAGTATCATTTATGCCTTGCACACGTCAACATCCTACTCCATTTTGAGCTAGTTTTGTGTTTTTATATTGTCATAATTTAACTACAAAATAAATCTTTAAAAAGCATTTGAGTAGCACCCAGTAACCTGCTGTTTTTGTGATTTAATGTACCATAATTGACCACAGGATTATTTGTAGTGTGCCAGACGTACTGTTCTAAGTACTTAGAACAACCTTGGTATTTATTGACTTTGGTAACACTATATAACTAGCATGGTTTTATAGATGCGGCATACAAACCAAGTAGTGTTAATGATATATTAAAAATCTGGTTAATAGTTTGGCAATGTATGGCAGGTATTTAGCCAATTGGGTGAGAGCTGAAACAAGAATTGCCCATGATGGCCATGTTTGTTGGCCGATCGGGACGAAATGAGGAAACTTTGTAAAAACCTCCCATAAATGCTTCCTGTCAAGTTTAGTTTCATTTGGCCAAGCAATTTCAGAGCAGAAGATTTTTTTTATATCAGTCAATCAGAAACAAGAACTGCCCATGGTGGCCATATTTGTAGTCCGATTGGTACGAAATCAGGAAACTTTACAAAGGACCTCCCATATATGCTTCTTGTCAAGTTTTGTTCCATTTGGCCTAGCAGTTTCAGAGGAGAAGATTTTTGAAAACTCAGCTAATCAAAATCAACAACTGCCCATGGCGGCCATGTTTGTTGTCCGAGCGAGACGGAATGAGCAAACTTTATTAAGGACCTTACATAGATGCTTCCTGCCAAATTGAATTTCATTTGGCCCAGTGGTTTCAGAAGAGAAAATTAAAATGTGAAAAGTTAACGAAAGACGGACGAGGGACGCCAAGAGTGATAAAAATAGGAGTCGAGATGAAAAATTAGGGCTTTTTTAGGATTTCCCCTTGAATTCCAATTTTTTTAAGGAATTTTAGCAAAATTAGGGCCGCTGGACAGCCTGTGTATATGAAGTTTCTATCTAATAAAAAGCCATATCTACAAGCTGACATGAATGTACATTTTTATTAAAAAAACTTCAATTTATGCAATAACAAAACAATCACATTAAATCATGATCAACATGTATAATATGTTCATTCCTTACTCTACATGAAATCTTGGACTGTACCATTCATCACAATATCAAAATTCACCAACAAACAAATTTTAGTGTCAAATTCTTTCTGAGATCCATATAGCTCCTTTGCATCCAACTTTGATAACCTGTGATAAAGCACTATAAAATGGGGCCTGTAAAAACACAATTTTAATTTTAATTATAACCATTTTCATGTTAGATTTGGAAGAATTTGCTCAACAGTTCTATTCACAAACTAAGTTTTCAATTCTAGTGTGCAGTGTTTTCAAGGAAGTTGTCGTTTGGGGTTGTGATAAAGAATTCTACTGTTTAAAATAAGGCAAAAAGCTGGCAGGTACTCCATAATTATAATGTTATTAAACTATTACAGTAGAAATTTGCTTGCTTGCTCACAGGAACTGTTGAAAACCCTAATAGTCAAAGTCTTCAGTATCAGAAATTTCATCAAAGGTCTAACGAATTAGTTTATTATATCCATTCTGTTTGAGTTATCTGAGATTAAGTGACGGAGGATCTCTTGCACATTGTATTACCCTGAAAGTGGTGAAATACTGTGATTTCCTAGTGAAAGAACATTTCAAAGAAAATCACAGGCCACATATAAAGAAATCTTTGGTTGTATATATCCAATATTTAGTGTGTGAATATCTGCATAAAGTAAATATATCTTGTTGATTCCATTCATTATCTTTAATGGCATCAGAATCATTTTAAATAGATTTGGTCCCAATGAGCATACACTTATACTGAATCACACTAATTTATTCTAACCATTAGGTTTTTGAGGAAAAAAAGAAAGTTATTTGTTTAAGATTTTGAAATAACTGATGTAATTAAAACATTAAAATACCTTTTCTGCATCATGTTCTAAACCTGTATCATGGTGGTGCAGTTCATCATCTCGGAATTTCTTAATAATCTGAAATATGTAATATGCAGAATACATTAAAAAAAGAAAGTGAGTTATTTACAACAAAATGGGCTTACTTCAATTACAATACACAACAAAACTGGAGATTACATAAAAGGTTTGTTTAACCAAGGAACAGTATATTATTACAGCAAGATGTTAATACAGTTATATTCCATGTAAAACTGTTTGGGTTATCTCCCTTTTTAATAAACAAAGTCCATGTTTTGATATAGAAACCCCAAAAATCATTCCAATAAATCAAAATAGGAGGTGCACAATGTCAATGCCATTAGTTACTGAAGATTCCCTGAATTATCTCATTAAAATTCATTCAGAGTTTTAGAAGGAGTTAGTAATAGAATAAAGTGTGATAACAACAAAGCAAGACCACCCAGAATGTAACAAGAGTGGACACACTAAATGTCTCGCCTGAATATGCATACGGACACAGAATAATGATTATCTGACATCCGACATTTTGCAAGTCAAAGGAAAATGCGTTGAAAGAAATTGAGGTCAAGGTCAAAAGGCAGGTGTCATACCGACATGTATCCACCAAGAACTATCTATTGACCAAATATGATGGGTCTAGGTATTAAAGTTGCTGAGAAATGGACCTAATCTCAAAAATGTGATAAAGTCACTCAAGCATGCATTTGAGGTCAAAGTCCAGAGACAGGTGTCAGACTTGCAAGAACCCACTAAGAACTATCTATAGACCAAACACGGATGGGTCTAGGTATTACAGTTGCTGAAAAAGGACTTAAGAAATTTGGATGAAAGTCAGTCAACCATGAAATTAAGGTCAAGGTCCAGAGACAAGTGTCAGACTTGCATGTACCCACTAAGAACTATCTATAGACCAAACACGGATGAGTCTAGGTATTACAGTTACTGAAAAAAGGACTTAATCAAGAAACTTGGATGGAAGTCACTCAACCATGAAATTGAGTTCAAGGTCCAGAGACTAGTATCAGACTGGCATGTACCCACCAAGAATTATCAACAGACCAAATACAGTAGGTCTAGGTATTACAGTTTCTGAGAAATGGACTTAACCATGAAAAAGTGACAAAGTAACTCAAGCATGAAATTGAGGTCAAGGTCCCAAACCAGGTGTCAGACTAACCTGTACCCACCAAGAACTATCTATTGACCAAATATGATGGGTCTAGGTATTCTAGTTACTGAGAAATGGACTTAACCATGAAAAATGGGTCAAAGTCACAAATGGCCAGGTGCAAAGAATGGGTTATGAACCATGGAGAAGTTAATAGTATCTTTCAAGATAAAGGTATTTTATGAAATCAATTTGGAATGTTGATACTTTAACTGTAGATTGTTGTTGTATTATGCATTTATTGTTTTTAATTAATTAATACAAAAAAAGGTAACAACAAATGCTAACAATGACAGACCCCACAATACGCAAACAACAAACCACTATGCATTAAAAGCATATAACACATAAAAAACAAAAACAAACATCAAAACAACAGAGACTGATGGAAAAATGACTAAGTTTCCAAGTCTGGAAAAATTGGAAAATATTATTCAAACAATTCCATAATAGCAGGTGCACAACTTCAGTATGTGTACAATCTTCCTGTGAAGTTAGATAAATCTGTGTTCAAAACTGTAGGAGCAGTTGTTGGCACAAGATTGGTACCCTATTTTCACTGCCTGCCCACCTGACATCACCATACTATAACCTGGATTTGTACTTTGTGCAACCCGGCCAAAAAGTGACAAAGTCACTCAAGGATGAAATTGAGGTAAAGGTCCCAAGCCAGGTGTCAGACTGACATGTACCCAACATGAACTATCTATTGACCAAATTTGGTGGGTCTCGGTATTCTAGTTTCTGAGTAATGGACTTAACCACGAAAATGTGACACAGGCAACTCAAGCATGAAATTGAGGTCAAGGTCAAAAGGCAGGTGTCAGACTGACATGTACCCACCAAGAACTATCTATTGACCAAATATGGTGGGTCTAGGTATTACAGTTTCTGAGAAATGGACTTAACCACGAAAAAGTGACAAAGTCACCCGAGCATGAAATTGAGGTCAAGGGTCACAAGACAAGTATACTGCGGCAAACCTTATATGATAAGCTACCTTGTGGACCATAAATCTTAATTGTAGGTATTACATGTGCAAAGTTATTAAAGTTTTTAAAAAGTTAACGCCACCACTGCCGGAAATTAATACCTATATCTCACTTCCCGACTTTTCGTCACAGGCGAGACAAAAAGTGCATACTTCATAGAATGTAACATAATAAAATTTTGACATACCTCTAATAATTCTTTATGTTTTTCAGGGTCATCTTCCATCAGCTCTCTTATTTGACTAAAACACAAAAGAATAATTTATTCATGCTTACATGTATTTTCCTAGTTATCAATCATCAGGGATTAGAAGATAATTCTAATTGTCTCCTTTTAGTCCTAACATTAAAGGAAAGCCATATGATTATCTCCCCTGGTTAATTTAGTTAAGAGGATAACTGATTACTGTTTCTCATTATTCATGTGATTTTGACCCCTTTAAACTTAAGAATGTCAAAAAAGGAAAAAGTAAAGAATTTAGTGAATGCAAACATCTGACAAGAAAAATCCAAAAGGGAAAGCACCACAAACAAAAACATTTTTCCATATTCTTTGACCCCTAGATTCAAAAAATAAAAATACTATTGATATAAGACAGGTGGGTCCAAGATAAAATGTCAGTTACACGATCTTACTCATTATAATGTTCTCCTATAACAGCTTCCACTGCTACTGTACAGGCCATAGCTCCTTCTTTACCTAATAAAGCTGTTCCTGCTCCTGTGACGAAATAGTAATGGACGACAATGTAAGTTCAAAGGTTAATTGGACTCACAGGAAAGTCCAAATTATCAATGTACAAAACACATGTCTAACTAATAAGATACAATTAAAAAATATGCATTAAAAATTACTCCAGATTTTGCATGGGTATCAATTTTTATGACTTTTGAGAAAAAATTCTACTAATGAGGCATTATAAAATATGTACTTTGGTGTATAATTTTAATTCATGGCTAACTGCACCCATGTCACCCACTAAAAATCAGTATTCAACAAAATAAAATGATTCCTAAATATTTCACACTGTGATACTACTTACTTACAATATCTTTTCTATTACAAAGTAATTTTGCTTTATTTGGTTCATTGCCTGCATTACTAATTAATTGAACTAGTAAGAACATTAAATAATATTTTGGACAAATGTAACATTTAATGTTATGGGAACTATCACAGAGGACCACATAT